>CM066038.1:151266784-160565365 GCA_033557465.1 Ichthyophis bannanicus | reverse complement strand
GCGTCTTAAGAGGCGCATAGCTGTCGCAACTCTGTATCGGGCCCATGGCGTTTTATACAATTGGCCAGATTTTAAGCAGATAAGAGTATGTATAAACTTGTATAAATAGTGGGCAGAAGAAGTGTTCGTGTGGGCAGAGTTGGGCAGGACTGGCCCCAGAGTTGGTTCAAGGTGTTGAAGCCCTAGGCAAAACTGAAGCCTTATGCCCCCTCCCCTGGTTATCAGAATCTATTGTTTAGCTTGGAATGCCTTGTTCGTTGCCACCCTAGGCAATTGCCTATTTTGCCTACAGTTTAGGCCGGCCCTGGAGTTGGGACACAGCTTGGACTTGCATGCATAGCATTTGGATTTTCCAAAGTCTGCACGTAAATTTGCAAGAAAAGTTTATGCATCCTCAATAACAAGTGTAACTGTGAGTCTTTTTGATAGGAAAATTTTCAAAGGGAAATTGTATATGCATACTTTCCTTTTGAAAGCTGTTATAACTTACGCACGTATTGGCTGCACGCGTTAGATGAGCTGTTACGAAATTGCCATTTATGCGCAAGGTGCTTTGTTCTCTTTTCAGTAGAGCCTTTAAAAAAGCACTGGTCTGCTTTCCACAGACACACAAACAGGTTATCCATTTACAGTAAAAAAAACAAAAACGGAGTGTTCCTAGCCATCATTTCCAGAGATATGCTGCAAGTCAGCCACTACATTCCATCATGTGTGTATCGCTTGGGTTCCAAGGGCTGCTTGCAAAGGAGAAATATGTCTTAAACCCGGTCACAAAGACAAAGCACATAGGGGTATGTTTACTAATGTGTGCAAATCATTAGCCTGGAATTTGCCACACACTAAGTGCACTGTTAGTGCTGTTAGAGTGGGGCCTTGCACTAAAATTCTTGCACTTACTAATGAGTAAGCAATTGGGCAGGGTCTGGGTGGATTAGGGGCAAAACATGAGTGTTGGCGGTGCATCACAGTTAAGAGGGGCATTTTGGGCACACACTAACAGCGAATGTTACCATTAGCATGTGTCCATCAAATGCAACCTCAAGGGGCGTCAGTAGGTGCCTTTGCGGCATGTTAGCAACATGTTAAAATGGCAGGGGGTGGTTGTACACCCCCCCCCCCCCAAGTTAGTTTTGTGGCCCAAACACTTGCTAACAGTGCATCCTTTAGTAAACACGCCTCCTACTTAGCCTTAAATGCCCATTTCAAACCTTTTATGTATGTAATTATAGATATGAGTGTCTTTAGCAGGAAATGCTTCTCAGAGAAAGTCTTAGGTTGATGTTTTTTGGCAACCAGCATCCAAAAAAAATGAAAACAATCCTCAGTGTAGGTTGATGGATTTCTTGCTAGCTTGGACCCTGAATGTACTGCATAGGATAATGAATCTCTGCAAACTGATTCAATATAACCATCCATAAATCTAAAGCTATAAGAGCTGAGAACTAATCCACTTCTGTGCCAATGCATAGACATGATAGTCTGAAGCTGCTCTTTCCTTTGATGTTCCCAGCGTTGGAGAGTTGCAGGCTTCATTATAACGCATCGATATGTCTGTAACAGTGCAGTCCTGTAAGAGCCAAAAATCTCATCCTGGACTGCAAGGGACACATAATTTGCCAACCCCTGTTTCCAGTCTCACTAAGAGGAGTGTTTAGTAACGTACCATGTGTTTCCTGGGAAGTGCAAAGCCTGTGCACTATTTGCCGGGGGGGGGGGGGGAGAGGGTGCCCAGCACATAGAGCAGACACTTCCTGCAGGGGCCCATACTCTGTGCCTTGGCAGATGATGATGATGCAAGTGCGCTACCAGCTAAGGCATAGAATGTGGCCTTGGCGCCACATAAAATAAAACATTGCCATGCATCAAGACAACCCAGCCCCTCACCCCAGTGCAAAAACGGCACGATACATCCAGTACCCCCACGCACAGTCAAGATCACATGTGACCCACCCGCTCAAGGAGATGATAGTGTCTTTGTATACGTTTTTGGTGAGACCCCATTTGAGTACTGTGTGCAATTCTAGAGATACAGAGACAAGACATGAATTAGATTTCTCAGTTATCACGAGTTCTCTTTCACGTTTGAGATTTAGGGGTCTGTTTACTAAACATTCCTAACGTGCGGGGCCGTGCTAGTGTGCCTGTGCCATATAAGGAGTGGGCGGTTCAGGCAGAAAATAGAAAAAAAACGGTAGTAAGCAACCGGATGTGTGTGCGTCGCGCTAATGTGCGGGGGTCGACATTAGCGCGTGGAAAGGCAAAGTGGCACGCTGCTGAGTATACAAAACAACAGAGCCGTGGTACAACGGTGAAGACACTGACCAATGGTGCAGGGGCCATGGGTTCAATCCCCCAGTGTGCGCAACGACAAAGGTCAGCTGAGGCAGTAATTGTAATGATTAACATTGTTTTAGGAGGCAAATTAATTTGGAACGGCATAAGGCGGCGCACAGTTATTTTTGGGCGGCAGAAGGCGGCGCACAGTTATTTTTGGGCAGCAGAAGGCGGCGCACTGGTCCCCTTGGGCGGCAGAAGGCGGCGCGCTGATAGGCACAAGGCGGCGCGCTGATGCACAAGCACAGGAACAGAGCCACAGCACAATGGGTACAACACTGACCAATGGTGCAGGGATCAGGGGTTCAACACCTCACAATGCCCAGTGAAAAATGCCTGCTGAGGCAGTATGTATTATGCTGTAGGAGGCTGTATAAATTTATTTTGTTATCACTACTAGCAAACGCACTCTCCCAGCATGTTAACATACGGCGGCCCATAAGGCACATGTTACAGTGCACTGTTCGCCAAGGCACCCTTGAATGACCCCTATGGGGCAGCATGTATGTTGCGACACAGGATAATGTATAGTGCACCCTATAGGGATGGCAACCATAAGGTGGCCTACAGGGCGCCCTATGAAGCACCCTCAGAGGCACCTAATGGGTATAGTAAGCTGAGGGTGGTCTTGCCGGCATAGACATATGTACAGTAAATAGAAATAAGCTGTGGACAGCCCTACCAAAGGGCCCCACTGTGGGTTTGAACCCATGACCTCTGGCTGCACAGGCAGTGATGTAACCATTGCGCTACAGCTCCATAACTGTAAGCAGGCCCCTGGCTGGCTGCAGATAGCCTACACGTCACCTCACAGACAGTCTGCTGGTGTCAACAGGATAGGGTTAGGCCACCCGTACCCATGATGCACTGCACATGCAAATTAGCTGTCCGCAGATGGACACAAGATGGGGAATGCACCCCCACAGCACCTCGGCCCTGTTGGGGAAGTGACCGGGTGCACCCACACAGCACCTTGGCCTAGTAGGGGGCACTGACCGGGTGTTTTACTGGCACAGAGTAGCCACACACCGTTACATCGTGCGGGTACTGTGCTCACCCTGAGTGTGCAATGAGGTGGCCAGGACCAGGTCAACAACACCTGCCATGGCTGCTGGAGGCCAAGCGGGCGTTCCAAAGCAGTGTTAATGTGTAAGATAGCTAGTTTCTGCACAAACACCATGGATATCCCTGTCTGCCGCCATCAGGCACCCCCCCAGTGGCAAACATGGTCCCCATCAAGGGATCCACACTCTACCTCCCTGCAAAGGTGGCAGTAGAGAGCAACATCAACCCCAGTCCTGCTGAGGAACACCACCACCCCCCCCCCCCAGGCAGGCAGCTCCATACACAGCCATAACACAATAGCAGACAGACATAAGCCCAGGGTATGGTAAGCTGCACTCCACCACCAGATATTCCCCTGCAGCAAGCCAACAGCCACTGCACCCTGCAAGCCATTATAGCAAGACATTTACCAGCTACAAACAGTCTGCTGGTTAGTCCATAGTGCATGTTCCCAATGGAGATGCATGCACCCAGAACTGGGCTGTCTGCATACACAGCAAGCAGATAGATCAGTGACTGGGCCCCAAAGAGAAACCCATATCTATCACATGAGAGAACTACTATACAGCACTATGGGGGGGCCTAGCCATGCTGTGGTCACTGCACAGTCAGGGTGAGCATGATCCCCCAGAAGGACATGCTTTGGCCACCCTGTCTGTGTAGGTGGTGGCCGGACACTACAATATCCCAGCCAATGTCCCTGCCAGGGCCCCTATGCCCAGTGCAGATGCATCCTGGCCACACCACCCTGCCCTGGCTATACCCATGGTACCTTGCACCTCATTATGCACATTGACTGGCCAATACTGGCAACAGTGCTGGCAGTGCGGGCTGTTGAAGGGGCTTGCAGCCAACACCCACTGTATAGACAGACACACACTTCCACACCTCTGCCATCATGGTGCTACGATTGAGGGGGTAAGTAGCCTTGCCCACCAAACCGGTCCTGAGCACGGCAAGGCATGGATATGGTACGCATTACAGCTGGTGGTCACTCCCCAGGGTGGTAAGCACCGTCAGAGGCCAGGCCTGGAGCATGCCCCGCAAACACCTAACAGATTGTTTGGATGGGGTCAACTAGCAGTATGTACGTAACGTATGGATAACTGCCTGCCTGTGCTCCTAGCAAACGTCTCCGAGCTGTGTACCGTATACCTCAGGTGTAGGGTGACATTGGTAAGTTATGCAAGTGCTCGTTTTGGGTGCTGCATGCACGGTCCAATGTTCTGCCTTTCCAGGAGACATTGGCCAATGGGGCCTGTGGGTGTGGGTGTGTCTGCCCTTGATGGCTGCTGCTTTATGGCACAGATTCCCAACTCCAGTCCAGGTTTGCATCACACTGTTCGGGTTTTCCTGCTATCCCTCATGAATATGCATGGGCTACATCTACATGCCATGGGGGTGGTGCATAGATATACAGCACAGGCATATGTATGAGTGTCAGCATGGAACTTGACTGGTGTGTGGCCCACCAGGACTGCATTTGGGTGATTCTGCTCTAGGTACTGCCCCTGTTCATGGTGTCTGTGCTCAGTGGGGTAAAAGATAGATGTCTTACCATTGCATATGTCCCCGCCATGAAAGGTGTGTCCTTACTATCACTGTTTAGTTGTGGGAAAAATATGTGGGCAGGATTGGCAGTAGCCCCAGCTGGGCTTTGAACCTGTGACCTTCTGTTCTTGTATGCACTGTCTGTGTGCACTGCACCACTGTGTAGCCACAGTTTGGTTGGATTCCCTGGACTGTCCATGACTGTGGATCCGGCAGGACCTGTCTGTTGCAGTGGACTGTGCCAGCCTGCACATGGCTAGGCCTCTGTCTTCTGTGGTTAGCAGCCACTGCCCCCTGCACCACATGTACTTGTCCGCCAACATGCTGGCATGAACTTCTCTCAGAAAAAGCAGTTGACCTGATTGCAATGTGGCAGTATGGGACTGCATTTGGGGACTTGGCTGTAGGTAATGCCCATTGTTGTGGTGTGTGTGCGGTGTTGGGTAAAATATGGGTGTTTTCCCCATGCATACAGGGGTGTCTGCGCTATCTTTATTTAGTGGTGGGTAAAATATAGGGACTGGGCTGGCAGGTGCCCCAGCTGGGTTTTGAACCTCTGCCCTCTGGTCCTAGAGGTAATGACTCTGTCCGCTGTACCACACTTTGGCCACAGAGACAGTGCAGCCCCTGGAGGCAGTAAGCCTGGCAGGATGGAGTCACAAACCCTGCTCTACGCAATTCTACTGTGGGCATATGCACCCTGTCTGGTGACAAACGTGCACATAAACCCCGGAAATGACCACGGAAAATGTGGGACAAAATATCACCACGCTGGGCAACAGTGATATTAATGGGCAACCATAGCAAACACTCCCAGGAAAGCTCCAATACGTGGCAATGTTTTTTGGAAGAGTCTCCTCTCAGTAGACCCTTCCAAAAGTCATTTCTTTTTTCTGGAGCTTTGCTGGGTGTGATTTCTGTATTTGCCCATCCCTATAACTGTTCCCCAGCTGAATTACTATTTTTAATAGTTCTGTTGTGGTCATTTTCTATTTTTATTTTCACTTTTGTGCTGTGCACATATATCACACTGCTCACGTTTTGCTGGTTTCCCCGGTTTTCCTGTACATTGCTGACGGAAATGGTTTCTCTTCCCTTTAAATGCTTTCTACCGCGAGTGTTTCACTCGCGGTAGTTTTTACATGCAAATTCGGGCCCGATACTGTGCGAGGAGCCTCTCCCCTCCCACTCTCCACACATTGACCCCGTCCCTCCGCCCCTCGGGAGCCTTCCTCCGCCCTCAGAATGCCTTTCCACGCCTCTATCGGACATTTGCGGGCCGGGTACTTTTGCGGGGCACGTTAGTGCGGCGCGCAATTGTGCGGGGCCCAAGCGCACTTGTGCGGGGCGTTTAAGAGCGTTTCTGAGCGTTTGAGTGCCGCGTTTCCGTGCGCTATTGTGCGGCACGCAATTGTACGGCTTTTAGTAAACATGCCCCTTAGTTTTTTCTCAGCAGGGTAAGATGTATACAGTTACCTACATGAATGGCATGCCCTAACTTTAAGACTGAAGTGCCTAAATTAGAAAGCTGATTAGGGTTGAGCTCCTAAATGTAGGATCCTAAAATGTGGATGTGGCCAGGAACAAAGTAAAATCAGTAGATGTAAGTTAGGAATCTAGAACTGATTTTCAGCACTAGATGCCTAGTTTGGCCAGTTAAATCTTGGCACTGCAGAATGCCTTGATTGGGATGGCCAGCACTTGCTGCCAAAATTAAGGTCCTTTCCATCATTCCTACATAACATAAGAACATAAGATATGCCATACTAGGTCAGACCAAGATCCATCAAGCCCAGTATCCTGTTTCCAACAGTGGCCAATCTAGGTCATACGTACCTAGCAGTTTCCCCAAAAGACACAGGTTCTGCAATGCTTGTACTGGGTCAAGCATTGATATCCTGGGTCCCTTCATAATAATGGTTTATGGGACCTTTCCTCCAGGAACTTGTCCAAACCTTTTTTAAACCCAGCTACACTAACAGCCTTTACTACATCCTCCGGTAACAAATTCCAGAGTTTGATTACACGTTGAGTGAAAAAATATTTTCTTTTATTAGTCTTAAATAGTTTACCCTGTACCCTGACAGCTCTCCCATCTCCACTGCCACCTACCTGAATTCAAAATAATCTGTAGGACCAACATACACCCCATCCTGCCCCCTCAAATTCAAAATACTCCAAGGCCTGGAGTATGGGCTCCTGCAGGACGTGTCTGCTCTATGTGCTGGGCCCCCCCCCCCCCAACTCTCTCTCACTCCAGAAGCCCCCAAGAAATTTCTGCAGCTGAGCGACGCTTGCTCGCCTCCCCAAATCAGCATCCAGGGTCACTTTCACAACAGTGCTGCTAGAAGAGAGTATTTAATGTATATCTTCAAAATTACATTTGAAAGGTGCTTTGCACTAATAAACAGCTTCTTTCCTCCCTAACCTCTTTAAGTCTGTATGTGTTTGAGGCCCAGTTTAAACATGTTGACTTGGATTATGCATATTTCACTTTGAAATAAAAATGCATCTGAGGGAGAGGAGAAGGTAGACTACTTCCAATAAAAGTATTTGTGTTATCAGCTCACAATTAAGACTACATTTGAGCCATTTTGTGCTGTGGCGGTTTATGTTGCTTTAAATTCCTGCTCTGCGCTTGATTGAGAAGCACATTATGTACATCATTAAGGGGGTTGTTTTAAAAGCACTATGTGTGCTTTGGACATCTGCAAACGGGCACACACACATCCAAATCACAGAAATGCCTCTGGAAGCATTGTAGAAGGTGGCTCTGACAGCATCCCCAGCGCAAGGACGTCCAAGCTGTAAATCGGGCACGCTGTCTGGGTCATTCCCAAGAACTTGGATGTCCTCACATGATTCCAGAAACATCTTGCAAGTCCTGAACCATGTCAAAGGTTATACCTGCTCCAGGCATGAGTAGACATCGAAAAGTGCTCATTTTGCAAGCCAAACCTCTGGAGGATGTGGAGAAGGAGGTACACTCATATTCCCTATCTTTTCCATATTGACGACAAACACTGATTGGGAATGAGGGATCTTGTTTTCATTTTGCTACACCAATTGGCATCCCCATGGGCAAACTATCATGTGATAGACATCCCTGCCCCAAGCTTTTGTAGCAGGGACATCTGTGTGGACCCCTAGCACAGGTATCCATATCAGGGACATCTATGTTTCCATAATTGGGCAGATACATAGATCGCCCTGGCATTTTTCTGTACGTTTTGTCCTGGACATCCCAGATGGCATCGGACGCCCTTTCTAAAATGCCACTTTAGATGTCTTTTCCCTACTCGGTGTTCCTTAGGGATTATGGGAGTAATCTTGTAAAGCTTCTGCCTTATGTAAAGCTTGCTTTAAACACACAAAAGGGCTTGTGTAAATTTTCATGATTGCATGTGTCTATAAAAAGTACACGCACGAAAAGTGTGCATCTACCTTTTTATTCACTCTGCATGTAGTTGTTAATTTAGGTGAAGCAGAGGCATTTTATAAAATGAAAAGTGTATATGTGCACCTTCGTTGGAGCAGGAACAGGTGTAAATTTGTGATTCGACCTTTGTGCACTATTGATGTTTCAGAGTTACAAATAAAGACATTCTGCACATAGCTGGAGCACAGGAACCATTATGTATTTCATCAGAAGATCAAAGATGATAAGAAAAAGCAAGTAGGAAATCAGTGAGATGTAACAATGAGCCAATAGATGGCATCAGTATCGATTTAACATCTGTAACATCTCCTTTTTTTTTTTCTTTGAGCTTATGTACATCTTTCTTTTGTAAATGTCCTACAGATGAAGTTGCTGAGGTGGTTTTCAGTGCCAGCCACTGTGAGAGTAGATGGGGTTTTTCTGCGCATGCAGCTACTAATCGCTGTCTGGCATCAGTGGGCTGTTATCCAACATGGTGAAAGGGCTGGTGCTACGATTAGGAGGACCAGTAGTCCAAGGGCAGCCTGTTGCTATTGCTGCCACGCCCCTATGGGACTTGCAGCGGTGACAATTACTTCAAACAGCACCAAAACACTTCCAGAAACCACCAGCACTGCAATAAAAACATAAGATATGCTATACTGGGTCAGACCAAGGTTCATCAAGCCCAGTATCCTGTTTCCAGCAGTGGCCAATCCAGGTCACAAGTACCTAGAGTTTCCCCAAAAGACATACAGGTTCCACAGTGCTTGTATTGGGGCAAGCAGTGGATTTCTTGGGTCCCCTTTAATAATGGCAGTGTTCAGGTTGGCGAGGTAGTTTTGGAGATAAGTAAATTGCAGGATGGTAGTTTTTGAGAGGGGGCCGTCTGCAGGGTGGAAGAGCAGATGCAAGGGACATTTGAAGGGATATTTTTGGGGAGTCAACAGCTTGCAATGTGGTGGGAATGTTGTGTAGGGGTAGTTTCTGGGGGTTGGGACAATTTCAGTCTAATAGTTTTTGAAGCAGGTCAATTGGTGAGGTGGTAGGACAGTTGTGGGGGTAGGTTTTGGAATGGGACAGTTTGTGGAGTGAGGCAGATGACATATTTTTTTAGGGTTGAGGTAGTTTGTGGGGTGGTAGGGCAGTTGTGAGGGGTGTTTTTTTAGGGGTAGGGTAGTGAATGGGGTGTTGGAGCAGTTGCATGGGATAGTTTTGGAGCACGGCTGTTTACAAGTGCTAGGAATTGCAGTGGAATATTTTTGGGAGCTGAGGCAGCTGTGGAAGCAGTTTGTGGGGTTGTGGAGGCAATTGTGAGGGGGTATTATAAGGGGGGCAGTTGTCGGAGGTTATTGCAGCAGGGACCAGTCTGTGGTTTGTGTGGGGCAGCTGTGTGAAATTGTTTGCTTTTTTGGGTGAGGATAGTTTGCAGTGTGGTAGGGCAGTTGTGAGGGGTGTAGGTTTTGGGGGTGGGGCAGTTTGCAGGTTGGTGAGGCCCTTTGTATGGGAGAATTTTTTTTGTGGTGGGGCTGTTTGGTGGGTTGGTAGAGCAGTTGCAAAGGGAGTATTTTTGGGAGTGGGATCAGTTTGCGGGACAGTGGGGCAATTGAGGGGGGCAACAGCTTTTAGGGATGGGAGCGATTGGGAAAGTAGAGAGCAGGGAGAGAGAGTTTGAAAGGAGCACTTCCCTAACTGCTCTGTTTCACTTTGTGTAATTTTCTGTGCTACAGAAAATGAAAATCCTGCACCCATAAAAATGCATTGGACTATTTATCGGGGGGGGGGCTGATTTCTCTGTAACCCCCTGTCTAATTTAGCCTATTTTCAAACATAACATACTATTTCTTTTTATCAGCTCTCCCTCCTTTCCAAGTTTCATTCCATTCTGTTAAATTTTCAGAAAGTTCTTTTCCCCCAGACAGATAGATGGACATTCTTGACCTGTTATAATTCTTTCCAACTTACGGCAGATAAGGTTGATGCGTTACTGGTCAGTTCAACTCCTCTTCCACAGACACATTGCGGATTAGATTCTCCTAAATCTCCCTTCCTTGCGCCTAGAAAAGTAGCATCCTGTGGTACCATTATGCCTTTAAAGATTTATCATTTAAGACATTGTTGTAATTATAGTCTAAGGAAAGCGCTAACATCCTGTATCTGGAATGAAATCCAAGTGACCCTGAAGAGAGAGTGAGGTGTTCCTCCGCCATACGATTCCATTCAGCTTGTTCCTGCAGTCGTGCACCGTGCTTTATGTCAAAGGACAGAACGCATTGAACTGAACTGTTCCCCTGAAATCATTCTGTTAATCTTCTGTTTGAAATGTTATGACACTTAAGAATAAAAATGAAAGAAGTCGTTGGACATGTATAGGTTCCAGACAAAGCAAGTTGAAGATGCTCTCCTGTTTGCAGTATGATCTATGCTTTCTTTTGCCATTAATGCCATTAATGTGTATAATTTTTAAATTTAGTCTATTTTTAAGTTGTCTTTCCTGTTTTGCAACTTTTATATGCAATTCAGTTATTTTCATTTAATTTTAGTTTGGCATGACATTTAGGGGGATCTTTTTACTAGTGCATTGCACATAAGGATGTTAGCATGTTCAATCTGCCATCACGTCCATAGGAATATAATTTATTTAGCAGGTTTTTATACCACTTTATCATTTAGTCAAAGCAGTTTACATTGTAACTTAAAATTGGTAATCTAAATTAAACAGGGACATAGATAACTTGGATTCTTCTGAGACAATGGAGGGTTAAGTGACTTGCTCAAGGCCACAAGCAGTGCTAGTGGGACTCAAACCCTGGGCTCTTGGCTCCCAAGCTCTAACCATTAGGCTACTCCTCCACTCTGTAATAGCACAGACTAAGCATTAATAAAAGGGTCTCTTCGATTACATTTCAGATTTTCATATTGATGCTCTGCATATTGTAAAACTCTTTGACTTTCATAAGCATAACGCAAGCTTTCATGATTTCATGATCATACTGGACATTTCACAGAAATATAAAAATAGAATATGATGGCAGTAACACATTATACAGCCTATCCAATCCGCTAAACCAAAGCAATTGTCCAGTCACTACAATCCCTTCCTTTCTATCAGAGATCCCCTGTACTTGTCCCATGTTTCTTTTAATTCAGATAGGGGGCTATTCGTGCCCCCTCCTGCCGGCGTCTAGCTTCCCCCGCCGGTTGTACGGGGAAGCTGGACAGAGCGGAAAAGGGGAGGATCGGGGCAGCATTAGGGTGGGCAGTGGGCAGCTGCCAGCCCCAGATGTACAGGGCCAATTCTAATGTCGGCCCTGTACATCCAGGGCTAGTGACATGAACGGGGAAGTTATTCCACCTTAGAGGTTGGCGGGCCCGGGAAAGGGCGGCAGGAGGCAGAAAGCATTCCCTGCAGCCCGACCCTGGCCCTGGGAGGCCAAATCAGGGATCGGGCTGCACGGAATAAGCTGTTTTTTCCAGTGGCCGACATTGCAGCTTGTAAATGGAGCCACAGTGCCATGGCAACTGGATGCCATGGTTCCATTTAAAAGCCCTGACTGAGTTAGTTGGGCAGTGCCTGTACATTCAGGCCAGGCTGAATCGCAGTCCCAGCCTGCATGTACAGGCCTGATCGTGATTCTGATCCTGCAGGTTTAGATGTGCCCTGCAGGATCAGAAGCGCAACCCCTCCCCCTCTGTAGGTCCAGTCAAACCGGACGTACAGAGGGAGTGTATGTCCGGGATGGAATGAGCCTGATACTGTCCTCATCTATCACCTCCAGTTTGAGGCTGCAGCATGCATCCACCACCCTTTCCATAAAGAAATATTTTCTTAGGTTATCCTTGAGTCTATCCTCTTTCACCCTCATCCTATGACCTCTCTTTCTGGAGCTTCTTTTCAATTGAGAAGAGCTGTCCGCCTGTGCATTTATACCTTGGAGATATTTAAATGGTTCTATCATATCTCTCTCCAAGAATGGAGGAGTAGCCTAGTGGTTAGAGCTCTGGCTTGGTAACCAGGAGACCAGCATTCAGTTCCCATTAGCACTCCTTGTGACCTTGGGCAAGTCACTTAATTCTCCATTGCCTAAGAAGAAAGGCCTGGTAATCTACTTCTGGTCATACTGCTATGGAAATTCAGGAGTCAGCATTGCCTTAAGCAGCCCCTGCTTCCAGTCAATCTGCTGCCTGAGGCAAGGGATGAGAAGGTTCCACCCGGAGCCATGGGGGGGAGGCTTTCTTAAAACTGCAGTCAGAGACTCAACCAAATCAAAAAGCCAATTAGATAATGTGGAGGAAATAAAAAGATGTTTGCACACCATGGAACTAAAAGAGCAAGAACCACTGTACAGTTTATAACACCAAATTATAACTCATTTTTATTTTGTTATAAACTGTTATGGTTGTTGCTTTTTCTTTTTGAAAATATATTTTGCATTCACAGAATCCCCTAGAGCAGAACTAGAACATCCACCCATAAAACTCAATATCTAATTAAAAAAAAAATCTGATTATGCCCATCTCACTAACACACACTCTCTTGTATCAGGCATACTGTGAACTAATCGGAGTAGAGGAATAGCCTAATAGTTAGGACACTGGCTTAGGATCCAAGGGCCTGATTTTTGATAAACATCTACACAGTTTACAGCCCATGTCCATTGCTCATTATGTGTTGTTTATTGTTGTGAGGGTAGAAGGCTAATTGTGGATGCTGAACTCAGTGCAAATCATATTGAAAGTGTGTCTTTTTTATGTATTCCATGATTCAGAAGAAAAGCAAAAAATGAGGGAACAAAATGATCAGCAACAAAAATTATTGAGCTCAATAAAGTTTGTCGCTGATCATTTTGACCCCTCGCTTTTTGCTTTTCTTTTAGTTGTTGTTGCAGGGGTGTCATGTCCCTTTTTGTTTTTGTTTTTTCTTCCATGACTCAAAACCAGGTTGGCTTTGAAATGCCTCATTGTACACTGTTTAACATCTTAGTCCTTACTATTCAGATTTCCAAGGATGCATTTTCTAAGCACAGGACAATGTGTTAAATGTTTGTGTAGCTCTTCCAAACAGCAGTTCACCGCAGCTTCCTTTTCAGCCCCACCTTGCAAAATTTGACTCCAAAATTGTACAAAGTGGAAAAATCAATGTTCATAGCTTTAATGAACTTGAAAATCTCTAAACGTAAGCCTGAAACAGAGCCAATAAACAATTTAGCAAATGGTCATACATGTTAAGAACTATCTCAATGCATATTTTAAGTTCTGCAATTCTGCACTTATAAACCTTATAAACAGTTTGTAGGCAAAGATGTGTTTGAGTGGGAGTAGGAACAATTAAAAAGCTTGTCAAATTTTCTATTTTGTTGTACAAAAATTTCTAGTTTCAATAAGAAATAAAATAATATTTTTCTTAAAATATCAGAATACACAGTTTGACTTTTCTTAATTCTTACAACCCTGATCTAAAATGTACAGTGCACACCTGAGCTTGTTCAGGTGTAAGGGCATTTCATTTTAAAGACTGTTGCAACTAGATAAATTAAAAATTTAAAAAATACCTGTTGTCCCCTTGGAGACTGGCAGCTGGATTTGTTGTTTTTTTTTAAACCTTTGGTATTCCGGTGGCTGCGGGTGCTACCATATGCAGGCCGCAGCTGTTTTGGTTGTTTTTTTTTAATGGAGGTGCAGCGCTGGGCTGAAAGAAATAGCCTCGGGTGAGCCTCGGGTGGCCAACACCGGGCTTTGCTCTGAGTGTGGCCGGAAGCAGCAAGTGCCAGATTGGGGCAGCAGGAGCACCTCAGCTGCTCCTGATCTGGCCGGGAAAGAGCGGAGGCATGGCTGCAAGCAGCGGGAGGCCCACAATCCTCACAGCTCCCGCAGGAGGCATTCCAACGTCCGTCCCTGTTGATGGCTGCTGACGGGGCTACTGGGAGATTGGGGGAGGGGGCGGCTGAAGCAGCGCCAGGTGCCAGGGCTGCGGATGAGCTTGGGTTGGGCATGGATCGTGGCCAGAGCAATGTCGAGGGCCGGAGGAGAGGTGCTGTCTGTCAGCATCGGGTCTGCTCTTGCTCCCGGGGCTGGCAGACAGCATCGGGAGGGCCCGGAGTTGGAGAAAGCAGGCAGGCAGGCACTGTTGGGTCTTGGCTTGGGCCTATAGTTCTTGGAGGCAGAGCCAGCCTTAACGGATGGCCGTGGAGGCTTTTTTTATTTTAATGCTGCAGCTGCGGGAAGAGGTCGGACTGTCGGGGAGTACTAAAGGGGGGAAGCAAGGTGGGGGTTCCTTGATAGAGGTGAGTGTGGCCAGTGCGTGGGAAGGCAGAGGCAAGCCTGAGGGGGCTAAATCTAAAATGAAAACTGCGGCCGATTTGTCTGCCAGAGGCACTCCAGCTGTGTTTTTAATTTTAGATTTTGCCGCCTCAGGCCTGCCTCTGTCTTCCCACATGGGAAGGCAGAGGCGGGCCAGAGCAGTAAAATCTAAAATTAAAGCACAGCTGGAGTGCCGCCCCCAGCAAATTGCCACCTGAGGTCACCGCCTCAGTTGGCCTAATGATAGAACCGCCCCTGACTGGAAGGTACGCATTGCATATCTCTCCTCTCCCAACCTTTTCCAAAGTATACATATTGTGATCTTTAAACTTGCCCCCATATACTTTATGATGAAGACCACTAACCATTTCAGTAGCCGCCCACTTGACTGACTCCATCCTGTTACAGAGTACACAGTAACATAAGGTCTCACCAGAGACCCCTACACAGGCATTATCACCTAGCTATTCCTCTCCCTATGCACCCAAGCATCCTGGTTCTCACTGTTGCCTTTTCTATTTGTTAAGCCTCCTTAAGAGCATCAGATACTATCACACCCAGCTCTCATTCTTGCTTGGTGCATAAAAGTACTTCACCCCCTCTGCTACACTATGCCTTTGGGTTTTTGCAGCCCAAATGCATCATGTAGTTCATAGGTTTTCAACCCAGTCTTCGGGGAACCCTAGGCCAGTCAGGTTTTCAGGATTCCCACAATGAATATGCATAAGATAGATTTGTATACAATTTTATTTATTTAATATTTCTTATATACCGCCTTTCATGATATCAAGGTGGTTTACATTGAACAAACTGAAATTACATTGAACAGGGCATTATAAATTGGAGATAACTATTTTACAGGGAACATGGGCAATGGAGGGTTAAGTGGCTTGCCGAAGACCACAAGGAGCACTTGTGGGACTGGAAACCCCAATGAAGACAGAACATGCAAATCTTTCTCATGCATATTCATTCCGGGAATCCTGAAAACCTGACTGGCCTAGGGTTCCCCGAGGACTGGGTTGAAAACTCCTGATTGTAGTTGATTCTAAAAAAAAAAAAGGAATTTTAGTAAAGTTTGTCTCACTGAGGTCAAGCATAGTAAACTGACACCTAGAGAAAAAGGTTCAGTAGCAGAAACCTGATACAAATTTTCTTACTTGTCCTTTCCATCTCTAAGCTGAAGGTGAGTTATGGAGATGGACTTAAAGATCTCAATCTTTGGAAGAAAAGCAGTAGAGGGAAGATATGATAGTCATTTAAATACCTGTGTGGCATAAATGCACAGGAGGCGAGCCGCTTTCAATGGAAAGAAAGCTCAGGAATAATCTGAAGAAATATTTTAATAGAAACAGTGGTGGATTTCTGTAATAACCAGAAGAGGTGGTGGAGACAAGGACTGTATCTGAAATGAAGAAAGCATGGGACAAGCACAGAGGCTCTCTAAGGGAGAGAAAGGGATTGTAGAGCTTATGGATGGCCCCATGGTCTTTATCTGCCCTGATTTTCTGTGTTCATTACAATTCGGGTATACAAGTTATATCTCTTCTCAAGGGGTTTTATAATTTATTTTGTTCTTGAAGCAGAAGAAAGTAAAATGGCTTGTATGATGTCACAAAAAGATTTAGTGGGAGGAGGATTTCAACCTTGGCATTCCTGGTTGTCAATCTGCTGCCCCAAGTACTAGGCCATCCTCTATTCTGTCTCTATTCTATATATTGTGTTGGAATCTGTATTCCTGGGAAAAATGTTTTGATAAGCTTTGCAGAAGTCGAGACAGTTTGAGTTTGAAGATGTAGACGCAAGTCAAGAGGTGGAAATTCAAGAGAAAAAAGGGAAAGTCCATGTCAATGATGGGTGGCTTCCTGGTTCCAGCAATCGCTAAAGGAACTTAGTAACAGAAAGGATCTGGGTAAACGGGGCTGACCCAAGGATTTCTGCCACCCTAGGCAGAAACTCTGGCCATGCTGCGCCCCCCCCCCCCCTGCTGAGCCACGTCGCCACTCCCTGCTGCTGCCAATTCAGTCATGGGGGGAGGTGGATGACGATGGCAGTCTTTTAAAAGCAGTGGCTTTGTACTGCTCTTTGTTGCAGCGGCAGGCTATCCATGTGCTTCAGCACATGTGGCCTGCCGCATCTGAACCCCACTCCAACAGTAAGTTGCATCGGAGGAGGATCAGAAGTGGCAGGTCATCTGTGCCAAAGCACATGTCCTGCCGTGGGCAGCAAAATGGCAGCATATAGGTACCCACCTGGGCTGACCGTCCTAGGCATCCGCCTAGCTCCCCTAGTGAATAGGCCAGCCCTATAAGTGATGCATAGAACATTCTCTATGGAGGTGCAACAAAGCTAGTGAGCAGATACAGAGGATCATTAAAGAGGAAAGAGTCTGTGATAAAAGTTCCTAAATTATGAAAGCTCTAATTCAAAAATTGTGTTTGATTTCCTTTAATTTGCATTTGTGGAATCTCATACGGATCCCCCAGTGTTGTATGTATGTATGTATGTATACGTTCCCAGCCATGAGAGGGTTTATAGTGTGATGCAAGCTCTAAGGAAAATGATGCCCATTCCCAAAGGTGATGCAGATATATAAAAGTGGGGACCTTGGGGCTTTCTGTCAACCATACAAAACAATACGGGATAGCTAAGGAGACTGTGAACTCAGGTGCTCTGTGGAGAGGAAGAGAGGAGATAAGGTGCCTCACCAATTGCTAGCTGGAGGGAACCGATATGTGAGTAGTTTCTAAGAGGGTGAGCATCCCTATGAAGCGCAGGCCTGGGTCATTTTTCTCAAACAAGGTATGAATGTGACTTTTGTATGTGAAAAGGAAGAGAAGGATTGATTTTTTTTTCTGGGGTTAAGGGAGAAAAGTTCCTGTGGAAACAATGGGAGGCCCAAGTTTTGTTTTGTTTTGTTTTTGAGTTTCTAAGCAACTTGAATTTTGGTGTTAGTGGACTTTGCATGTTTTCCTGCATTAAAAGTGAATTGCTAAAGACTAGATCTTTTTGAACTTACAGATTTTGTTTTTACAGGGCACTTTCTCCAAATGGGTTAGTTTTGCATATACCACGACATGTTTTTCTCTGTAATGTTATGCATTCTGTTCTGCTATGAGATGTAACTTTTTGGTCAGTAAAATTACACTTAGAGGTGTGTTTACTAAACTGTGCTAACAGTTGAGGTTTGCCATATGCTAAGTCTGCCATGGTAACTGTTAGCACATAGTATAAATGTATCTGCTGTAAAAATCCTATACTTGCTGCTTAGCTTGGGTTAGAGTGGAGACTGGGCAGGTTAAGGGTGGAGTTTGGGCATTGATTGCGCATTCTTTAGCATGTGCTCACTGTCACTATTGCTGTTAGCATGAGCGCACCTACCATTACCTCAGTGGTTGGTGGTAACTTTTCCCATGCTATGCCTGCTCCCACTCATTAGTGCAGGTCCAGTAGGGCTGAATGCACAGTAAATACAGCGTTTTAGTAAACCTACCCCATAGTTAGGATCGAATACCAGGAGTATGGAAAGTTTGTTTATGGAATGCAAGAGAGTGTGATCCCTTAGGTCTGGCCTCCCAGCTATTACTGGTCCCATCTCGAGAACCATTTTATCAATCACCGCAATTGCAGCCTATGAAGGAGAAGCCCTTAACCTCTGCAGGAATCCCTCCAAAAAAGGGGATATTTTATAAACTTTCCCTGTGTGCAAAAGCACTTTTATAAAACTATTCCAGGAGTTGCGCACTTGAAAGTATTCATGGTTTCAAGAAGTTGTGCACTTTTATGTGACCCGCATGTAGGTGTGTTCTGGTAAAAAGTATGGACACTCACGAAATGTGTGCATTTTATAAAATACATGCATAGCTTACACATGAACATTTACACCTGCTCTTGAGCAGAGGGCAATGTCTGCAACTTCAGTCTAGTTATGATTCCTGCTAATTATAAAGGCACATAGGTACCAATGGTCTTTATAAAATAGACTAAAGATTGGCTCCTGCTCCACCTTCACACATAGGAGGTAACTTTTATAATAAATTATCCCATCCCATCTGCACACACAAGCTTATCATACCACGTTATTAAATACCCTTATGTTAAATGTTACCCTTCAATTGTACTGTCTAAATGCTGTTAAGTAACTGTACTGTCTAAATGTTTACACGTACCCTAATAAGTAACTGTACTGTCTAAATGTTTACACATACCCTAATGTTAAATGTATCCCTCCGGGGGCGGAGCCTGATGTCCAGCGGGATGGTCGCATAACGCTGAGGCTCCCGAGAGGCCTACTCAGAATCCTGAATTAACACCGTACATACTTGGAACTTCTACTCTGATCCTGCCGGGGCACATTGGTGAGATGGCGGGGACCAAACCCACGCGCCTGGAATTTGGATCTCCAGCGGCTTCTCACGGCAAACGATCCAAAACTGAACCTCCGTCCCCGCAGAAGTGGCTGGCCTTGCGCGAGGGCCCCGAAATGCAGCAGGAAATCCTCGCAGAGATTAGAGGGGTCAAAAACCTCGTGCAGTCAAACGGTGAAGCACTCCGAGCGCTGCGGGAAGATTTTGGTGTGCTGCAAAGCAAGCTAGAAGGGCTTTCTTTGCGTCAGGACAAAATGGAGAGCATATTGGACTCCCATGCGGCCCGGTTGTCCAAACTCGACAAAGTTGAACGTCAGGTGCGGGCCTTGCAGAAAGAAGTGGAAGATGGCAATAATAGAGCGCGCCGCAACAACATACGACTCGTGGGCATACCGGAGGGAGCGGAATCGGGAGACATGAAAGAGTTTTTATGCAAAATCCTCCCTTCCCTGCTCCAAATCACCTTTACCAAAGATTTGGAGATCGATCGCGCTCATCGTGTACCCACAAGCATAACGCTCAACAGGAAGACCCCGCGGCCTATCATTTTTCGACTTTTGAGATATCAACACGTTGAGCAAATTCTAAGTGCCTCTCGGGCAAAGGGCCATATGGAGTTTGAGAGCCACAAGATCTCCTTCTATCCCGACTTGGCTAAACCCACGGTCGCCCGCCGAAAGCGCTTTCTGGAATTCCGGCCGAGGCTTCAACAACTACAAGCACGCTATGGCCTGATGTACCCGGCCAAGCTCCGAGTCACGCTTCACAATCAGACAAGTACATTTGAGGACCCTGATCTACTAGCGGAGTTTTTGGATTCCAAAGAAGCCGACTTGATGCGCTGACTTCCAGAATATTCCTGCAAGTATTCTCATATCCGCTGTACCCGCCATATTGGATCTGCCGCAGCCCAGCAAAGAGTCTGGCGAGGGCAGTTTGTTGCCTTACTTTTGATGATATCTGTGACCCGACTCCATCTACCCACAGTAGCCTCGATGAGTATCAGAGACAGTGTTAATTATGGACTCTGGTGTTTCTTTTCTTTTTTTTTCATGTCTTTCTATTTCCTCTCTAGGGCCTCCTCCCGCAGACATATGGTCGCCATATTCTTTGGGGGTTTTGCTTCTTCTCTAAGATACTTTGGTACATACTTTTCAATATGGGGTGTATTAGCCAGAATACTCGGTGATTATGTCATTGTTGCACAGATTCTGATTGTGTTGTGTGTTTTCGGGCGCCCTTGCCTCAAGTGTCTATTGAATGGCGGATGCTTGGTGATTGTGTGCAATCTGCTCATTGCTCCAACATGCCTGTATAATGTGCACTCATCATGTTTCAGATCACCGTTAGGTTTTGTAACACAATAATGTAAGTACACGCCCGCTTCGGGAATGATTAGTTTTCTAGAGAAGAAGCAGGGGGGAGGGGGGTGGTAGGGGTTTACTTTGGTGTATGTATTACACTTTTTGTATCTGTCTTTTAGCTGTATGTCTTACTTTTCCTTTGTTGTTATAAAACGAAAATAAAGAATTTAAACCATGACTAAAAAAAAAAAAAATGTATCCCTCCAATTGTGATGTGACGTGACCACCTTGATTGAAGGGTAAGGTGGCATACAAATCTGTCTAAATAAATAAATAAATAAAATTGCCTATGTGCTGTCTGTCAAGGAAGTCACATTACAGTGCTTGTGCTTCCTACAGGAAGTTATAAAGAATATTTACTAAACTCTTTGTAAAGTTGACTCTCTTGTGCAGTAGTTTCCATAACTCCTTTGAAACTCAGAGTAGGGCAGGTTTGAGTTTCAGTGCGTGATATTCTAAATTCTTTCTTAATAGTTGTTCTTTCTGTATCCTTTCTGTCCATCTTGACAAGACTGTATGCTCCAAGGAGTAGGAACTGTATATTGTGTCTCTCTCCACCTGGTATGAACTATATGTGGGTAATTTTATAACTAGGCACCTAGTTTTAGGCACCCAAAGCATGCCTATTTGAAGTCCATTTTATAATGAAAAGTAGACGCCTACTTTTTTTTTATAAGATACTAGCATACATAAGAACATAAGAAATGCCATACTGGGTCAGATCAAGGTCCATCACGCCCAGTATTCTGTTTCCAACAGTGGCCAATCCAGGTCACAAGTACCTAGCAGTTTCCCAAAAAGACAGACGGGTTCCATAATGCTTGTATTGGGGCAAGTAGTGGATTTCCCGGGTCCTCTTTGATAATGGTTTATGGACCTTTCCTGTAGGTACTGTCACCAGTAGTCAGCCCGTAGCCTAAGCGTACGGGTAGATAGCCTGGAGACCCTTTATTGAAAGGTTGGAGTCAATGCTTTAGGGTTGCATTGCCTCCTGGGAGTTGTAGTTGTGTCCCTTTTCAATAAGTTGCAGCTGTGAATCGAGTGGTTCAGGCAAAGAAAGGCTTTTAATTCCCCTCCCGGGGCGGATTCAAAACACAATGTAACTTAGGACAAAAAGCCATACACTCTGGCACAAGGTAAGAAAAGAACTAATAACAGCTTCCAAACTTAAACCAAAAGTGGCATGGTATTCACAGCATACAGTCACGTCGTATAAGCAAAATAAACTCCTGTGCTTCTCAACTGCCAGCTAAACAGCTTCCTCAGATTATCTGGCTCAGCACAATGAAATCACATCATCAGTAACCGTTAATGTACAGTCCATTTCGTTATCAGACAATTCTTCCTCTGGAGGATCAATTAGCATTGACTCAGGCTGGTTCTCAGCTGAATACAACTTCTGCTTTGTATATAACGTTTCCAGACTTTCCTCCTCTGCCTGTTCCTGAGGCTTCCCTATTACTGCCTCCGTGAGATAGGGTTCGGCCCTATCGTATCTCTTAGTATAGCCTAGAGGAGAGTCATACCCTTTATGGTTTCTAGGAGAGAAATTCTTGTAACCACTTTTATAGTAATTAGACAGCCTACCTTCTGGCTTTGAGGCAGGGGAAAGTCCATGCACAGCTCTATCAGGACGGGGTTTAAACCTCAGAGGTTTTTCTCTGTATTCTGGCTGCTCACCCTCTTCTTCTGACATACAAATGTCCTGCACCGTATACTTTTCACTCCTTGGAGCTTGTAAGCGCTTCCCAGCTATCCTTATTGGTAACTTTTCCCTCTGTGCGCCTTCACCATACGATAATTGCCTGGAGTTCTGGTCAAAGGGTTTTTGTGCCCTGCTCTTCCAGTTATTCCTGCCAGTTGCCTTCTGTCTTTCTCTCTCACACTCAGAATCAGAATCCACTGAATCACTCACATATGTTTTCCTTTCACACTGAGACAGACGCTGTTTCCAAGACCCAGACTTCAGCTCACACAATCCTTCCAGCTGGTTCTGCTCTCTTCCATCTTTCTCTTGCTTCTGCTCTCTGTTCTCTCCGTTCTTCCTGTTCTCTCCTTCAAACTCTAATAAACGTTTCTTATACGTTTGCTTGGGTGCTAATCTAGCCCTTCCCCCTCCCAGGTGAAAGCTATTAGGCCCAGGAGATGGGGATTGTTTGCTAGCTGGGCGGGGTTCCTGCCCTAGTGGCTGGGATTGTTTATGTTGCTCCTGGCAACTGGGAGTCCTGAGCTTTTCCTTCCTGCCAGCAACAGACCTACTGCACTCAGGTTCCTCTGTTTCCATAGCAAAGGATGTCTCTTCCCCATTACAGTACTTGTCCAAACCTTTTTTAAACCCAGCTACACTAACAGCTTTTACTACATCCTATGGTAACGAATTCCAGAGTTTGATTACACATTGAGTGAAAAAACATTTTCTCTTATTAGTCACTGCAGCTTCATTGCATGTCCCCTAGTCTTTCTACTTTTTGATGCCGTAAAGAATTGATCTATGTTTACCCATTCTACTCTATCATATCTCTTTTTAACCTCTCCTCATAGGGGTATCCTTCCATCTCCTTTACCATTTTGGTGGATCTTCTCTGTACCTTTTCTAATTCTGCTATATCTTTTTAAGAGATAGTGACCAGAACTGCACATAATATTCAAGGTGTGGTTGCACCATGGAACGATACAGAGGCATTATAATATCCTTTGTTTTATTCTCCATTCCTTTCCTTATGATTCCTAGCATCTTATTTGCCTTAGCATAAGTGGTTGAAAACACGCTATAAGTTCAGACAGTCATTTGTACCAACCCTAAAGCTGCAGTAAAAGCTCATGCCTAGATTTTGCAGGAACCTCAGTAAATTATAATATTTTATAACCAACCCATGTATCTTTGTGCTCTGCCCATGCCCATAGACACACCCACAGTGAAAGTATGCGAAATGGAAAAGAGGCGTTTACTTGTATGCCAGTCAATATTTTTGAAAAGGTTGTTAATGCCTATACATGACTAGAAGACTGTCATTTAAAGGCACATTTTACAAAAAATGTCCAAATGCAATCTGGGACATCAAAGTCAGAACATGGGGGTGGGGAAGCAGGAACATGCAAGTTCAGGCACGATTTCACTAATGTGGACATGCCCAATATGGACATTTATAGAGATGTCTACATCGATGTCCCCAGAATTGCATTTCAGAATGGAGATGTCTAATAGCTTGCTGGTTGGAGTAGGGGTTAAGAGCAGGGTAACCAGTGTGGGCCCTTGTAATCTTAGACTAGTCACTTAAAACATACAGAGCATATAGAGAAGATGGAGAGTTAAGGCCAAAATGAGCACTTTCCTGATGCCTATTCATGCCTGGAGCAGGACTAAATGTGGACGTGCCTGCAGACCCAGGCATAGAGATATTGGTGCTTCAGCTGGTTGTGAAATCCTCTGCGCGTTTCTCTGCATCAGGCGCAAGCAATATGAGCATGCCATTTTAATGCGCACACCTCATTTGCCTCTAATTTAAATATGCTTGGCATTACTGTGTGTGCTTGCTTTTCCTTTGCTGTTTACACGTGCGCCAATCTCTTTTCTGCATTTGACCTGTTTGAACTTGGGCATAAGAACATAAGATATGCCATACTGGGTCAGACCAAGGTCCATCAAGCCCAGTATCCTGTTTCCAACAGTGGCCAATCTAGGTCATACGTACCTAGCAGTTTCCCCAAAAGACACATATAAGTTTTATTTATCTTTGCGCAAAGGGCACGTTGGTATTTCTGCATCGGCCCTTTAGGGAAGAAGACCCAAATAATGGTTACACGATGGAAGGTTCAACATTAGGAATTGCCATCCAGGAAAAGGATCTGGGCATCATCATGGATAATACATTCAAACCTTCCGCTCAGTGTGCAGCCACTGCCAAGAGAGCAAATAGAATGCTAGGAATCGTAAGGAAGGGAATGGAGAATAAAATGAAGGCCATTATAATGTCGCTGTATCATTCCATGGTGCAATCGCAATTCTGTGTGCAATTCTGGTTGCCATAGCTTAAAAAGCAGAGCAGAACTGGAAAAGATGCAGAGAAGAGCAACCAAAATGGTAAAAGGGATGGAAGGATATTCCTGAGGAAAGGCTTAAAAGTTAGGGCTGTTCTATTTGGAAAATAAACAGCTAAGGGGAGATAGGACAGGTCTATAAAATAATGAATGGAGTAGAATGGGTAAATGTATCTCAGTTGTTTACTCCTTCAAACATGCAATGAAGCTACAATGTAGTGCATTTTCAGACTAATTGGAGAAAATATTTTTTTCACTCAACGCATAATCAAACTCTGAAATTCGCTACCAGAAGATGTACAGTAGTAAAAGCTGTTAATGTACCTAGGCTTAAAAGAGATTTGGATGAGTCCCTGGAAGAAAAGTTGATCAATCAATGTGGACTGGGGGAAATCCACTGCTTACTCTTGGAAAAGGATATCTTTTGGGAACTTGACAGGTACTTGTGACCTGGATTGGCCAGTGTTGGAAACAGGATACTGGGCGATGGACCATTGGTCTGACCCAGTATGGCATTTCTTATGTTCTTATAATAACATTTTGTGCTAAATACATGGAGTCTTCCTCAGAGAGGGGATGCGTTGGCAACTCTGGTTTAATCAAAAGGTATGTCAGGCATGATGGAGTTCTAGAATTGGTTATTTACTTGAGCAAATATCTTTTGTTTTTCTCATCACATGATGCAAGATCTCTCATAATCCATCTCAGGTCCAACCTGCACAATGGAATGAAAATATATCTTCCGCTTTTCAATGCTTTCATGGTTAAAACATTGTTTAATTTGAATAAAGAAAATGTTCCCTTTGGACAAAGCTTAAGAAAATCGTACATGTCCTCTTTTCCCAGAAAAATAGGCCCCAAATTAAGAAAATGCATATAGAGAGAAAAATGGCAGCAATCCCAAAGACCTATGGGGGCAATAATCAGCTGCCCACTGTGCAAACACCATGGGAAGTTTACCTGAAGGATAATCATCAATCATCAAAGCAAAATTATGTGGGTAGTTTTGCATTGATTATTGCTCTAGTGAAAAGCACCTTCAGGGAGTCGCACCTGCTTTCTCTGAAGGCAATTTCAGAAGCCTTATGCCTAGGTAAACGCTGATTTGAAAATTGATGGCCCTCACCACTTTTAAAGTATGTGTGGTTTTCTCACAATGTGCGTGCTTTACTCATGTTAAGTGGAGGCTTCCCCAAGGAGGGGAAAAGGGCAAAGAATGCAGCAGTGTGTGTAGTTTCTATTTCAAAAATGAGCATGTTGGGTCAAAAGAAAAGCTATCCACAGAAACAGAACAGATGCAAATCTTTGCAGATACTTTTCCCTGGGCGATCTTCAAAGGGAAAATATGCTTGTAGCATCCCACTGAGAAATGGTGCAAAGTCTGTGTGCAAAACCACTTATAGACATTGTAGTCATATCAACATTTTTGAAAATTGCCCCTTCTACAGATACTTTTTCCACCCAAAGCAATGCAGATAGTCTTGGAAATGTAAATTTATATTCATCGTTATCTCTCGCAACCTATTCCCACCTACAGGAATGACTCCAAACAACGCAGGTAGTTTTATCCACATAGATGGTAGGTAATTTTTAACAACCCCATTATCATGCATAGATAGGTGGAAATGGCTTTGAAAATTCCCTTCTATTTGTACAGAAAAAACACAATGTACTACACTGATAAACAGTAGTATGCATTGTTTCAACTGTATTAATTGGAAAATATTATCCATGCCCACATACACTGTTAGAAATGCTTACACAGAGTGCAAATCTCCCTTATTTGCATGCAAATAATTGAAGTTATGACCCTGGGAAAACTGATTTCTCAGGTGAGCATTCCATTATTCACTGTAAGGCAGGCCTTGACAAATTTTATGCAGATTTAGGAGCCAGACCAAAATCTTAGGAGCCAGTACTTGTCAACTTCTCCTGCCCCCACCTTACCCCCAGTTGTCTCTCATGATGGTCTTATGTTATCAAGTCTCATGAGACTAGCACCAGAGTTCATACACAGCACTTTATCATTAGATAACATAAGAGAAGGGTAAGTCTGAGATCATGGCCCAGATTGAAGCTGTCTGCCTATGGAGATCCAATTTCCCATGGGCAGATAGAAGGGATCTTTGCCGCAATCGTGGCTATCTCCTTCTCTTCTTCCCACAGGAGATGAGGTCCCTTCAGGCAGAAAAGAAGGTGAAGACTGCGATCACAGCCCAGATGCAAGCTGTCTGCCTGTGGGATATCAACTTGGGCATGCGGAAGGATTCTTGCCACGCTATCATGACTTTTTTTTAAGGGGGGGGGCAAGTAAATTTCCGGTGGTAGGTACAAATTTCTGGTCACCATGGCGACCTGGTGCCTGGGATTTGTCGAGCCCTGCTATAAGGCAGTTGGTTGTCAACATAATCTCAGGACGCTCACAGTGACTCTGGCTTTTAGGATGTGCACAATGAATATGCAGGAGGCAGATTTTCATACACCGGAGGCAATGCATGCTGATCTATATGATAAATACTCATTGCAGATACCCTTAAAACCAGACTAGCAGGATGTATCTCAAGAACTAGGTTGGGAACCACTGCTTCAAGGCAGTGAATTTCAAGTCCAGTTTCAATGGTCCCCCCTAAGTCTGGTGTCCAAGGTAAACACAATGTGCAAATTAATCTGGTTCTTAGACCAAGTGCCTCAGATATATTTCATGCATCCTTGTTGTGGATATCCTTACAACCAGACCCATCTGTAAGACATGTGGCCCAGAGTTCAGAACCTTTGCGCTGATAGAGGAGTCCAGTTTGTTCAATGTTGCAAACATTTTAAATGCTTTTCAAAATACCTGAAAATACATGACAACTTCGGAAAAACTCTCTTTAAGATTCCCCACGGTATTCACTAATGATGATGTTGCAGAACATTTGGGGGCATTTTTCTAAATCCATGTATAATTCTTTCCTTGTAGATCGATTTTGAAGATGTAATCGCAGAACCAGATGGGACTCACAGTTTCGATGGGATTTGGAAAGCCAGCTTCACCACCTTCACAGTGACAAAGTACTGGTTTTACCGCTTGCTCTCCACAATCTTCGGCATACCCATGGCACTTATCTGGGGTATTTATTTTGCCATTTTGTCTTTCTTGCACATCTGGGCTGTGGTGCCGTGTATAAGGAGCTACTTGATCGAGATCCAGTGTATCAGCCGAGTCTACTCTATCTGCATCCACACCTTCTGTGATCCACTGTATGAAGCCATTGGCCAAATGTTTTCCTTTATCCGAATCACAGTGCGCAAGGAAGTATAAGAGACACTTCGAAGAGCAATGGTCATCTGGTTCCATGTTCTGGTGTGTGTGTTGGGTTTATGCTTGCTGTTGTTCCACTGCAATAATTTGCAGAACGCAGGCACTGAATAAAAAATTAAAAATCACTTGCTCAGTTTTCTATCCCTACCATTAACTCCAACGAGCTTTTATCCTTTTTTGGGAAGTCTGAATTAATAAAACCTGAATGGCTACTCTCTCCTTCCAACTTCAAGTGCTGACATTTCACCAGCCAAATGTGATAAAGCCCTCTATCCCTCCATTTGCTATCAGTAGGGTAAACTGACAATGGTATAATAAAGCATTGGAAAAAAGCTTACCCACACCCTATTGTTCATCACTTTAATACGGGTAAAGAGTATTAAAGCTGCGCAAGTGAATGAATGTGACAACTTGGCAAATTTTGAAAGAATATTCTTTTATCTCACTGCATTGTTAACCTCCTGCAGTTGTTTTATGGTGGATTTGCTCTGTGAATCAGCAGATGCAAATAGTGCATAGCCTGCACATCTAACACTTTAGCATCACCTCTGAGGCTCTAAAGCCCGGAAGCTTTCCTGTGCAGGTTATGGAAAGATCATAAGACGTTACTGTGATCCCCTGCCTTGTTGTTCCATTCTCTTTCATATGTTCCTTACTCCCTTGTCAGTGTTCAAGACAATTATAGTTCATTCTAGAGATTAGGACATACTATGGCTTGGTGCTAGTGCTGTCACTAAAATATAGGGTCTGATTTAGAAATGTTGAGTGGCATAGAAATGAAAAGAAGCAGTAGGCGTAGGAGTGGCTTCAGTCTTTTCCTGTAGATGCCCAATAAAAGAAAGTGATTCAGGCCCTAAGTCAAGTTCTGTGTTCTTATCATGAAAATATGACAGGTATGTGATACTTGGTTTGACCCTGGTGGTGGAATCAAGGTGTGTCAAGCTCTTTGCTGGGCTGCAACAGATATGAGCCATCTCTGAGATACTGAGCTCAAACACCTGTCAATATGTTTAGGTCAGTATGCTGTTAGCTCATGCCTTTATGTCCAGGATTCTTATATTGCCAAGACCAATCTAATCCTTCCAAGGATTTATATTTTGTTGATTATGTTTTTGTAGAGGAAATCATAGTTCTACATTGCATTCCACATTTTAGCTGAGGTTGAGCATCCAGGCTTTTTAAATCTACGTGACAGCTTAACATTTGCACTCTCAGTAAAACTTTGCAGTTTGCAAGTAGAGAATTGAAACTCGACTATGGGATAATTCCGTTTTACCGGCCTGCAGTTGCAGGAGCCCATCTGGTTTTTCAGAGCATTCAGCGCAGTTGTACTACAGATTTAAGAGAGAAAAGTGAATTTAGTACTACAGTAGAGAGTTGACTATATGATGCTCAGTTCAGTAGACTAGAAACGGGCTTTGAGTTTCCAAGAAGGGTTATTATTAGGTTAATTCTCAATTGCATGGACTTGTATTTCTGATACTCCTACTGTTTTCCCTACGAAAAGCAAGACTACAAGTCCTTGCAGGTGGTGTCGTAAAACCAGGGCTGGATCAGCCCGTTCTGAAAATCTTGAGCCAGTTGGGAGCTTCTGACCTCTTGTTCTATGAAAGAATGTTTGAAGTCACATGAGCTGCCTGTGGTTGTTTTGAAGTATCAGTACCATTAGGTTAGTCTGTAGAAGCTGCTGCGTATGCTTCATAGTGAAATACTATTGCTTTTCTGGAACATTAATCTAAGAGTCTGTAGAATATATTCAAAAATGCATCTACAAAGCACTAAAGAATGTTCAAATTGACAAATGGGCCAAATATCCTACCTAGAACCTCTCATTCTCTGTGTAGGATATTATCATGATCTGGAATGACAACTTAATGTTACATTAAACTATGTTAGTTTTTTGGCGTGGGGGGGGGGGGGGGTTCATGGTTTCACAGGAATATTGTTATGGAACAGATGAACTAAGCATTTTTCCCATAGACACAAGGGCCCAGATTCATCAAGGTCTTCTCCTTATAGACAAAACATGAGAAACAAATATCTTAAGTGATTCAGCCCCAAATGTAAGAAGGAGACCCTTTTGGACATTCTGCCATTCCTAATAGACATTATACTATATGATGTTGGAAACAAATTTTAAATTCCAAAGTAAGTACTCACAATTTTAGCATAGGTCGAAGCACTGGGCCCGATATTCAAAATGCTGAGCTCCCAAAGTTACTAAGTTAGGTTCCTAAATTTGTCCCCTACTTTCATCCTAGCATAGGAACTAAGGCTATTAAACATTAGTGCACGCTAATGGGAATTGGCATGTAGTATTTGCTGCTGTGCCCATGTTCTTTCCATGGGAACAGCAGCAGCACATCCTAATGTACATTAACATATGCTAATGTTTAGCAACCGGGCCCCAAGGTTTTCTGCCAAAAATTCACTTAAGTTTAGGAGCTGAAAGGTTATGCTCCTAAATTTAGGAATGCCATTCATTTGCCTAGACGTAGGTTCCTAATTTAAGTGGCTACTGCTAAAAATCAGTGCTAATCTTCTAACTTTTTTCCCTCGCTCTAAATTCACCCCTGTTGTCACCCACTTTTTAGGTTCCTAAATTTAAGAGCTTAGTTAACTTTTGAGCTTAATTTTAGGTACTCAGCCCTAGAAGATTTTGAAAGAGGCCTATTTAAGGGCTTAACTCTCAATGTTATGAGCCTAAACCTTTTGAATATCGGTTCCATTAAATGTAACTCTGCTTCACTGCTCCGGCATACCACATTTCACATGCTAACACTCTTAGACTGTAAAAGAGGCATCTCTAACTAACAGCACTGGGACGTTTTAACCTTTGGGCTTACAATGTACATACAATTGCCAGGACAACCAAAGCCTTACTCTAAATGCTAACATTCTGTGTATGCCTTGATTTGCTAGTCAAGCATGCTGTGTTATCTGTATGTCTCATAGTATGTGTATAAATAGATGATTCTGTTCATTTAGCTACAGGGCCCAATTTATGGAGATAAAAATGCAACCATATTGTGACTTTTATTTTCACACTTACAACAGACACTGGCTTGGAGATAGAGTTACTGTTTTACTTTGTACATAACTGATATGCTTTTTTTTAGCTATTTTGCAGTATTACAACACATTTTGCCAAGTGTAAACAAGATTAATTATTTTATCCTCACCTAAGGAAAATCACTTTAAATTAGCCTCATTGATGTATCATGTTAACTAAGTATCCTGCAAGATATCCATTCGCACAAGCTTATTTGTCCCATACATAAAACAATTTGCTGGCATAACTCATTTATATTGATATATATTTGCTTACTGATCTGTTTGGCACTTTTCGCATGGACTGTAAAGGCAGCAATTCTAGACAATAAAAGGTTTAACATTTGTTTGTGTCTGAATTATTTATCATCCGCGATAAGGTGCATCTATTGAAGGCTTCTTCAGAAGATCTGGCCCCAGATGGATGGGTAAACCCTATTTGCTTGAATTACCTGTGCACAGTCTTTGTCCTTTGGGTCAGTCTCAGCGGAGAGATGAATGATTTGAGGAGCAGGAGCACTAAGCTGCTTTCTCACCATTGGGGATCAGTGTGTGGGTAACGTGGAAGCATACAATCATTCAGGCCATGCTTCTTCCATTGATAGATGACAAACTTTGATGTTTTCATGTACCAACTGGGCTCTTTTCACAAGCTAAATTCACTAGAAAAGACTATAAATGAAGAAGCCTGTTGGGATTATCTGAGATTTAGCATGTTGACCTGCCTATAAGGATTATAAATAGAAGAGAGAAGGTCACAGAGACAATGAACCACCATCTTCTAAAATCAAGTTCCTAGTTCCCAACCTTCCCCTTCATGCTGAACTGCCTCCCGTCCAAACTCTACAGCTTTACCGACCCCCAGGTGTCATGCTGATTTCTTCCCACTTTGCAGTCCAGTTTTACTTGCTAAATCCATCAGCCCAAACGAACCTTGAAACCCTAGTTGTCTTTCGCTATAATGACAAGAAACTGAACATGTCTCTGTAAAACATTTTACAGAATGAAGCTCTGTATCCTCTTTGTGTCAGTGTCACAAATCATTGAGAAGGCATGCAGCAGATGTATCACCATGTATCATGTAAATTGGCTCTGAAGTTGGGGCCGTAGAATGCTACCGTGCTCCATTGTCATCAGGTATCGTTTAGCACTGTCCTGTGGTGGTGATAATTTGGAAGACTGGACATATATGGAGATGCCAAAGATGGTCACTCATGACTAGTGAGATTTATCACCCCAAAGAATGACACTGAAGCAGGGCCATACCAAGAGCTGTGTGAGCGATGCGGCCGCACAGAGCACAAGTACAAAAGGGGTGCTGATCTCACCACTGGGCTTCCAGGAAGCTCAAAAAGAGTGTGTTACTGAACATAGCTAGGTGGAGAGGGGGCAGCAAATTCATTAGTCGCAAAGGGCACATTTTTAGACTGGTACGGTCCTGTGCTGAAGACCAAAGAATTAGATTTTCCAGGCAGTATGTTAGTTCTGCAAAGACAAAAAGGGCCCTTTTACTAAGTGTCGCTAATCAGTTAATGCACTTTTTAACATGTGGTAACTGGCGGCGGTGAACACTAGCGTATGTTTATGCCAACTACTAGCCGCTCAAATGCACAGTAATCAGCCATCATGTGCTAGGCCAATGAGTGAGCAGGTTAAGAGCAGAATACAGTATGGGTGTAAAGAGCACTGTACATTGCCACTAACTTGGCAGAAATGTGGCAATTAATGCGATTGCATATAACGATACCTCTACGGGGGGCAGGTGCACCCTCATTAATCGCACCAAGAGTTAGGGTTTACAGTCATGTCCATTTTGTTTGTGCTACTGGGAAGTGCTGGACCCCCCCCCCCCCCCCCAACCGCACACAGTAGATGCACTTACCTTGCAATGGTATAACTGCTAATCACATGGTAAGAGCCCCTAAAGTATCCTATTGCTGTGAAAATTAAAGGAGCAGTACAAACAAAATGGAGGCCATATGATGAGAATCTTCAAAATAATTTTCCCAGATAACCTAACAGTTACCTGGCTAAATTGCCCCAGCTGAATATTTCCCTTCACTTACAGTAGTTATCAAAAGTGTGCACTCATGTTTCACAATGCATACTTCTAGCCATAGGGGAAAGGGATGAGGCAGAGGGAGGTACAGATCATATTTTACTATATGCAAAATCAGCAATACCTTTTTACTTGTGAGCCCAAATTTTCAAATGGAGATTCTGTGGGGCAATTTTTCTTTGAAAATGAACTTGCAGGTCCTGCAAACTCCCTGGGTAGTTTTACATTTGCTCTGTATATTAAATTAGATTTTAATTTATTTTATATATCGTTATTTATCCAGAAGACTTTAAGTAATTTAAAATAAAATTCAATTAAAATTTTAAGTCCCTCCTCCCAATCACTCCCAAAGTAAAGACACAACAACCTAAAATGAAATATAATACAAAGTATTTAAAATCACCAACCCATCCTACAATCCCATTAATATAAAATAAAATTCAGCAATATAAATCACCTCACCTCAGCCCTAACCTTTCTCAACCCAAACACCCAGCAGAACACCCATGCTTTAAGTTTTTCACTGATATTGAAGTTCCTTTCTCAATTCCAGAGGCAGTTCATTCCGTCATCTCAGTCCCACATAGGTAAAAACACACTGCTAGGTCTAAATATATACTCTGGGCAGTTTCTCCAAATGGGTTAGTTTTGCACATTCATCCAACCATACCACTCCAAGGAAACTATAAACAGACCAACTCTTGGATACAAACCAAAAAATCCCTAAAATTAATACTATAATGAGGGACCTCAACCTAAACCAAACTAACAGAGGAGAAAAGATCTCAGATAATAGTTTATCCCTCTAATCGGCAGTCACCCGCCTGCAGGGGAAACAATCAAATACCATCAGTAATCTAAAAAATCTCTATATTATATATTTTATTCATCAATATTCAATAATTTAAATGCTGAGTAGCTAAGCTTAGCTTCTCTAGTCCATCATAAAAAAATCCAATCTATAATACAATACTACTGTATATTGCAATTTAATTATTGGAATAATACGTTCTTAAAAAACATTTTACCTCTATTGGAAAAAATGGCAGATGCCAACACAGCTGATCTTTTAGACCACACCTAGAACAAAATGCCAAACATCAATGATGTTATCACTTTCACTTCTGTCCCAACTATATCATACTTAACTTTCCTTGATATAGAAATCCCTCGTAGATTCTCTAAAGACATTAGCCTGACAAGGTCCTTGTTTCACCGAAATTGGCTTCATCGGGGGCTGCAATTCACAGTAACCTCAAAAGGATAACTACTCATCTCACCTATTTAAAAGACTGAAGCCAAGAGCTATCAATCAATCAGAGAGATGCATACTCACCCATTAAATTCAACGTCATTACTGATCTTATACAACCCACCCCTCATTCACGACAACACACAACTACCTTCTAATTATTTACAGTATCACTACAGAAAAATACCCCACTCTATCTTACTATTGAGCCCCGTAGATTCCAATGAATTAAGACGGCATATCCACTGTTAGTCGTTTGTAAGAATAGTTTCCTTTGATCTCCTCCCCTACTGGTTTCAATAACTTGATCAACTACTATACAACAAATGTCTTTATACTCATGATGAAAACTCAAAAAATGGGATACTAAAGGGGCATCTATTTTCCTTTTAGCCAGACAGTATCTATGTTCTAACGGTTGCACTCGAAGCTGGGGGTAGTCTTGCCCACATATATTTGCTGACTGGACAGCGCATCAAATATACAACATAACTTGAAGTGCAGGAGGAATTTACCTGTAAATAGTAAGTTTTACCATTCACTATAAATGTTGATCCTTCTTCCATTAGACCACAAAAGGAGCACTTCCCTTTTTTTTGATGTCCAGCACAAGTCTCTAAAAGCAACAGGCAATCAACAGCTGGGCATAATAATTCCCGCAAGCTCCTACCTCTACTATACGCTGTTCTAGGATGTAACTTAGGTAGCACTGGATGGGCTTCAAATACTGTCCAACATTTATAAAGTCTTGAAGCAAATCAAGCTGATAGCCTTGAATGCTGCAATATACAAGCAACCATCTCCACCGGCTCACTCACAAAATTATTCTCTGGCGAAAGCAACCATTCATGATGGTTAAATTTAGCAAGCTTCAAAGCTCTATGTACAACAGTTGCAGGATAACCCCTTTGTAGTAACTTAGCAGCCATGATATCTGCTTGTTTAAGATATTCTTCAGTAGTGAAACATATCCTTCTACAACGCAAAAGCTGAGAAAATGGCAAGCTGTCTTTCAAATGACGTGGATGATAACTGTCATAATGCAACACGGAGTTACGATTAGTAGGTTTCACAAACAAAGTTGTCTGAAAATCCACTGCAGTCTTTTCAACTAATACATCCAAAAGCGTTATAGGTGAAGGAGTGCAATTCATATCGAATTGAATCTCAGATTTACAGGAATTTAAAAATGCAACAAACTCATATAAAGATTCCAAAGAGACACTTCACAACAAAAAATGTCATCAATAAACCTCCACCAACATAAGACAGAGGTTGCATATAGACTGGTGTATAGCCATCATTTTTCAAACATTTTCATGTATAAATTGGCCAATGAAGGCACAAAAGTAGTGCCCTAGCAGTTCAAGATATTTGCTGATAGTAAATGTCTTTATAGACAAAATAATACTTCTTCAAAGCAATTGTTGCCAATTGACATAAGAATTCTGTAGGCACCTCATGTGGATGCTGACGTCTATCCCATATATCTTATATGACTTGTAATGCTTCGTTTTGAGGAATCGACATATAAAATGCATTTACATCTAAGGTTACTAAATATCATACTCTGGCTGCTACTGTCAATTGTAATTTTGATAAAAAGTGAGTTGTATCACGCAAATAAGATCAAATTTTCACCACCTCAGCACACAGAAATTTATCTAAATATTTACCTACATATTTTAAAAGTGAATCATTATTTAACAAGATAGGACACCCAGGTGGATTTACTAATGTTTTATGAATCTTTAGTAATAGATAAAATGCTGGTACTTTCGGAAAAACAGGATTCAAAAATGTCCATTTGCATTGAGTTAAAAAAAACTTGAACCAATGCCATATTTGTTAATTACTTGTTAATTCCTGTTGTATCTCAGAAGTAGGATTTCTATGTAACTCACAATAGTGGGTCTAATCAGAGAGATGGCAGTGTACCTCTCGCTCATACATAATCTTATCCATTACAATAAAGCACAGTTACTTACCTGTAACAAGTGATCTCTGGGAACAGCAGGAATAAGTCTTCACATATGGGTACGTCGGTACCGACGGAGCCTGCGCGGGAACGCTCCCCAGCGTCCCAAAAAAGGAAAGCTTTTGGGAGCATCCCACAGCGCCTGCATGCTGCCTTCCCGCCTTTCCTAACCGCCTCTCTCCAGTTTGAGTTTTAAAGCTGAGACAAAGAGAGAGAGAGGAAAGGAAAGATAGATAGAGAGATACAACTCCTAGGGGAGGTGGGTGGGTTGTGAAGACTTATTCCTGCTGTTCCCAGAGATCACCTGTTACAGGTAAGTAACTGTGCTATCTCCAGGAACAAGCAGGAATGAGTCTTCACATATGGGGACTCCCCAGCTAGAGATGCCTGGGAGATCCCCAAGGTTGTGAGACCCTGGGAAGGGCTCTACCTCCTGCCATGGATCTCAGGCATCCAACCAGGGATGGAGGGTAGGAGTTGATTAAGCATGGAACAGGTGTTTGAGAACAGCCTGACCAAACAAGGCATTCTGGCGGGAGTCCTTGTCCAAACAGTAATGGGCTGTGAAGGTATGAACCGAGGCCCAGGTGGCCGCTCGACAGATCTGGTCGATGGACACAGAATTTAGATGAGCCATAGAGGTGGCCATGGTCCTCACATTATGAGCTGTGACATGGCCCTCCAGAGAAAGGTTCTTACTCTGGTAGGCGAAAGAAATACACTGAGCAATCCAATTGGACAGTGTCCTCTTAGAGACTGGAAGTCCCAAATGAGAGGGATCAAAAGCAACAAAGAGTTGAGAAGACTTTCTATGTTGCTGTGTCCTTTGTAAGTAAAAAGCAAGAGCCCTCTTACAATCCAGGGTATGAAGATTCCTCTCTGCACTTGATGCATGAGGACCTGGAAAAAAGACAGGTAAATACACCTCTTGGTTAAGATGAAAAGGTGAGACCACTTTAGGCATAAAGTGTGGATTGGTCCTAAGGATTACCTTAATCATGATGGAACCTTGTATATGGTGGATTAGCCACTAAGGCCTGCAGTTCACTGATGCGGCGAGCTGAGGTGACTGCAATAAGAAAGATAACCTTCCAGGAAAGAAATTTCAAGGAGGTGGTGGCTAAGGGTTCAAAGGGTGGCTTCAGGAGCTGACCAAGAACCAGATTCAAGTCCCATGCCACTGGAGGTGGTCTAATGGGAGGTTTAGTTAAAAGGAGGCCTCTCGTGAATCTTGCCATAAGAGGATGAGAGGAAACAGGTTGTCCATTGAGAGGCTTGAGAGATGCTGCAATAGCACTCAAATGGACCCTTACTGAATTCGTTTTGAGGCCTGCATGGGAAAGATGCAGGAGATACTCTAGTAAAGGATTCAAAGGTATTGCTAGAGGGTTAATACCCTTCTCAGCACACCAAATGGTAAACCTTTTCAATTTAAAAGCATAGGAACGTCTAGTAGAAGGCTTTCGGGAAGCATAAAGGATATCCCTTACTTGCTGAGAAAGATGCCAATCTTGAAGGTCTAAGCCTTCAGCAACCAAGCCCTGAGATGGAGAGATTGGGGGTTTGGGTGCCACAACGTTCCCCTCTCCTGAGACAGAAGATCTGGAGCAGACCCTAAGTCCAGGGAGGGAGCTTGGGAAAGATGCAGAAGTAGAGGGTACCACATTTGGCGTGGCCAACGTGGAGCTATGAGGATCATAGTCCCTCGATCTCTCTGAAGTTTGAACAGGGTCTTGGGAATTAGGGGAATGGGTGGAAAGGCGTACAGGAAGTCTTGACCCCAATGAAGGAGGAAGGCATCCCTGGCCTGAACTCCCTGACACGGAATTCTGGAACAGAATCGGGGAAGTTTGGCATTCCACGGACTTGCAAAGAGGTCTATGTCTGGGGTTCCCCAAATTTGAAAGATTCTGACTATCTGGTCCATATGAAGGGACCATTCGTGTGGAAGCAGAACTCGACTGAGTCTGTCTGCCCAAGAGTTTTGAACTCCTGGAAGGTATACTGCCAGAAGATGAATTTGATGCTCTCTGGCGAAGGCCCACAATCTCAGAGCTTCATTGCAAAGCGACAGAGAGCCAGTCCCTCCCTGCTTGTTCACATAGAACATGGCTACTTGGTTGTCCGTATGAATGAGGACTGTCTTGTAGCTGAGCAGGGTATGGAAGACTCTGAGAGCCAAGAAGATTGCTCTGAGCTCTAAGATGTTGATGTGTAGGGAGGTCTCCTGTGGGGACCAAATGCCCTGGGTGGAGAGGTCTTGAAGATGAGCTCCCCAACCCTTTGGAGAGGCATCTGTTGTAAGGATTGCTTGGGGTAACAACTGTTGGAAGGGGGACCCCAGCAACAGATTTTGAGTGGACTTCCACCACTGGAGAGACCAAAAGAGGCGCCTGGAGGTTGCTATTTTGTCTGACAGACCCCCTGATGCCTGGGTCCACTGGGTGGACAAAGTCCATTGAGCTGCCCTTATGTGAAGGCGAGCATAAGGGACCACATGCACAGTGGATGCCATGTGGCCTAGCAGTTGTAACATCTCTCGAGCAGTTAGATGGGTTTTTAACTGAATCTGAGAGGCTAACTGCACTAAGCATAGGCAACGGGCCTGGGGAAGATAGGCCCTTGCAGTTGTGGTATCCAGCAAGGCCCCTATGAACTCTAGAGACTGAGTAGGGGTGAGTTGGGACTTTGGAATGTTTATCACCAGTCCCAGATACTGCAGAACACGCATTGTGCAGGCTAGGGAAGTCTGGGCCTCTAATTGGGATGAAGCTCGGATGAGCCAGTCGTCCAGATATGGGAATACGAATATTCCTAGAGTGCGTAGGAAGGCAGCTATTACTGCCATGCATTTTGTGAACACTCTTGGAGCAGAGGCCAGACCAAAGGGAAGCACCCTGTATTGGTAGTGCTTTCCCTGATAAAGGAACTGAAGGAACCTTCTGTGTGCTGGATGGATGAGTATATGGGTATACGCATCCTTGAGATCTAGAGAACAAAGCCAATCCTGACTCTGAAGGAATGGAAGGAGAGTACCTAGAGAAATCATCTTGAATTTCTCCTTGCATAGGAATTTGTTCAATTCTCTGAGATCTAATATGGGTCTGTAACCCCCTGTTTTCTTTGGAATTAGAAAGTAGGGGGAGTAGAACCCTGAGCCTGTTGAAGAAGAGGTACTTCTTCTATTGCCCCTTGGGCAAGAAGGGTAGAAATCTCTTGACCCAGAAGGTCGAGGAGAGATGTTGGAGAATTGAACTGTCTCACCATGGTGTAAGGAGGAAGGTTTGAGAAATGAAGTTTGAACCCTTCCCTTATGATGGAAAAGGTCCACTGCTCTGCTGTGATTTGCTCCCATCTGGGAGCAAAGTGAGCTAACCTTCCTGGAATGGTGAGAGGCTCTGGTTCTTTTAGAGCCAGAAAGGCTAAGTTCTCTAGCTGCAAGTCAAAGGCCCTGAGGAGGCTGAGGCTGTTGGGTTACAGTAGGCCTTGCAGCCTTAGGCTTGGCCTGTTTAGGTTGTTGACGCTTTGCAGCAAAACGACCTGCAGAAGATGTCTGCTGACCATAAACAGGATAATATCTTCCCTTCTTGGGAAAATATGCCTTTTTGAACAACCTCTTCTGGACAGGATTAGAAGTAGACTTTGAAAGCCTATCCAAAGCAGAATCTTCTGCATCCATTTGAGTGGCCTTTGCTTGCCAATCTTTGCCAAACAGGTTTTCACCTGTACAAGAAAGATTTCCTAATCCATCTTGGACCCAGGGTTCCAAATCAGAAGCTTGTAACCAAGCAATTCTGTGTGCACCTATGGCAATGGCCGAGGCTCTGCTGGCCCCCTCAAAAGAGTCAAAGGCTGCACGGTTAGAAAATTTGGAAACATCCTGGGCATGCTTAAGCCAGGTAAGAAAGTCTTCCCTTTTATCTTCTGGAAGAAAAGGGAGGAAAGTTTGCAGATGATCTGTAACTTTTTTCAGAAACATCCCCATATAGAGACTATAGGAGTTGATTCTGGCAACAAGCATACTGGCTTGGAAAATTTTCCTGCCAAAAGCATCTAAGGTTCTACATTCTCTTCCTGGAGGAGCAGATGAGTGCCTCTTTGCACTCTAACCTTTTCATAGCAGACTCCACCACAATAGAATGGTGAGGAAGCTGAGTTTTATGAAATCCAGGACAAGGAGGGACACGATACATGGTATCCAACCTACGAAAATGAGAAGAGATGAAGAGAGGAGTCTCCCATATGCCTATCATGTGGTCATAAAGGATCTCATGAACTGGCAAAGTGGCTGCCTCTTTAGGAGCCTTGGGATATTGCAAAATATCCAATTTTTTGGCTCTAGGCTCTGTCTCAGGGGCTACTGAGATAGAAAGCCCCTTGGCCACTTCCCTTATGAAGTCTTGGAAAGACAAGTCTTCTGGAGGGGACATTCTTCTTTTTGAAGAAGAAGGCTCCTGAGGAAGGAGTACCGATGCTTCGACAGAGGCCTCCGATGCATCAGAGTCTTCGGAGAAATCGAAGTATTGCCTGTCTGGATGCTCCTGTAAAGCCCGATACGCATACCGGGTGGTATCGACATCGGGAGTCATCGGTACCGATAGGCATCATCGGACAGGGTACCGCTGCAGTCAACACTGAAGCCGATGTCGATGCAACCGGTACCGGCACCGGAACCGATATCAGAGCCGGTGTCGGAGCCGGTACCGACAACTAAGCTTGTTGCGGTACCAGCGGCGTCGCAGCTTGTATGAATGCCGTAATGGCACGCTGCATGGTCAGAACATTCTGATCCATCGACGCCATGAATGTCTGGAGGTCGGTACCGGCAGATTCCACCGGTACCCCAGAACATTGCAACAGGTGATCGGTCGAGGTCGTGCCATTGATGTCAACCTGTGACCCCATAGGAGGAGCTTTGGAAGCCGGAGCTTCCCGCCGGGTTACTTTTGCCGGTGCAGGATCCTCGAGAGCAAGCCCGGAGGCATCTCAATGCTTGGAGGGAGATCTACCCTTCGAGGACCGGCTGGACTTATGTTTGGTTACCTGAGATCCATAGGAGGAAGAAGAAGCCCTGGAAGACGTCGATGCCACCGAAGCTGCATCAGAGGGAAACAGTGTACTGAGCTTGGCTGCTCGGTTCTGTAAACCTCTTTTAGACATCATAGAGCAGGATGCACAATCCGTGATGGAATGGTCAGGACCCAAACACTTAAGACACCAGTCATGGGTGTCGGTAACGGAGATGGTACCGCTGCACATAGTGCATTTTTTAAACCCGGAGGCGGGCTTTTCCATGAGGAATTTTCTGTTAGGCCTAAGGCCCAATGAAGAAAAAATACACTGAAGTGGAACGGAAAGTATCCTTTTTTTTTCTTTTTTTAAAGAAAAAGAAAGAAAAGACCGGCGGTACCGGTCCGACGTCGAAGAAGGCAGACGCGTGACCAAAGAAATAAAATAAAATAAAGAACTTCTTCAGCGGTGACAGGAACACGACCTGCTGGCTCCGCGAAAAAGAAGAACTGGAGAGAGGCGGTTAGGAAAGGCGGGAAGGCAGCGCGCAGGTGCTGTGGGATGCTCCCAAAAGCTTTCCTTTTTTGGGACGCTGGGGAGCATTCCCACGCAGGCTCCGTCGGTACCAACATACCCATATGTGAAGACTCATTTCTGCTTGTTCCTGGAGATTAGTGCCACCTTTATCAGCGTACTTAATAATTATAGAACTAGTGGTCTGCAATACACCTAATGCTTGTCTTTGTGACGTTGATAAATTAGCACAACCCCATAGTAAACGATGTTCCACTTCTCTAACATCTGTTAAAACTAGATCTTTAAAAGTTTGTAAAGCAGGATCTAATAGTGCCAGAGGTGTTCAACTGGTGACCACAGATTTATCCAAAGATGAATCTCGATTAGCAAAAAATATTTTTAACTGAAAATACAAATAAACTTCTCTATTGACAATCGACTTTAAAATGCATCATATGACAGACCCGGAACAAAAGACAGGCCTTTTGCTAACACTGACAGTTGATCCTCTGACAACTTCATTGATGATAAATTAATTACATTTGCTGATGATATTGAGGGAACTGTTGCTGTCATCGCTGTAGGCAAGTGTATGGACCTTGCTTCCCCCATGTTGGGGGGCCCGATTCTCTCTGTATCTCTCTGCCACAGTGTCCCTTTTCCCTAAAAAATCCTGTTGCTCATGATGTTCATCCTCTGATGGCATAGAATTTTCAGATGGCAAATCAAAACTGACCCTTCACTGAACTTGACTGCCGGCATTCTGTTGTAGATGAAGCTTTTGCCAGAACATAAATACTGTCTGGCTAAAAGGAGAAAAGATGCCCCTTTAGTATCCCATTTTTTTGAGTTTTCATCATGAGTTTAAAGACATTTGTTGTATAGCAATTGATCAAGTTATTGAAACTAGTAGGGGAGGAGATCGAGGGAAACTATTGTTACGAAAAGAACAGTGGATATACTGTCTTAATTCATTGGAACCTACAGAGCTTAATAGTAAGACAGAGTGGGGTATTTTTCCATAATGATACTGTAAATAATTAGGAGAAGGTAGTTGTGTGTTGTCGTGAATGAGGGATGGGTTGTATGAGATCAGAAATGACGTTGAATTTAATGAGTGAGTATGCATCTCTCTGATTGGTTGATAGCCCTTGGTTTCTGTCTTTTAAATAGAGTTTAGGTGAGATGAATGTTTATCCTGTTGAGGTTACTGTGACTTGCAGCCCCTAATGAAGCTGTTTTCGGTAAAACAAGGACCTTGTCTGGCTAGCTTCTTTAGAGAATCTACAAGGGATTTCTATATCATGGAAAGTTAAGTATGATAGAGTTGGGACAGAAATGAAAGTGATAGCGTCATTAATGTTTGGCATTTTGTTCTAGGTGCAGCCTAAGAGATCAGCTGTGTTGGCGTCTGCTGTTTTTTCCAATAGAATTAAAATTTGTTTTATAAGAACGGATTATTCCAATAATTATATTGCAATATAGTATTGTATTATAGATTGGATTTTTTATGATGGGCTAGAAAAGCTAAACGTAGGGGTATGTTTACTAAACCGTCTTAATGTGCGCCTGGCGATAGTGTGCAGGCTGCCATAAAAGGAGTGGGCGTTTCAGTCTTAAAGCAGCAAAACGGGAGTATCGCGCGATAACGCGTGCTTCTGCGCACATGATCGTGCGAAGCGCCGCTAAGTGTGTTACCGCGCGGTAATCTTAAGTAGGCGCACAGACAGCCAAACATAGAAACAGAAGTGTAGCACAATGGTTAATACACTGGCTGATGATTCAGGGGTCATGAGTTCGATCCCCCAGTGTGCCTAATGCATAAGGCTGGCTGAGGCATCAGCTGTGACATGTAAGTATTGTTTCCTGAGGTATTTTATTTATTGCTGCCAGCAAACACACCCTCACGTGCCGTAACCTAAGGTGCCGCATAAGGCACCCTATAAGGCACCCCATAGGGCGCATTATAAAGTGCACTGTCCGCCACGGCACCCTATAATGTCTCCTATAGGGCACCCTATAAGGCGCTCCATAGGACACCTTATAAGGCACCTTATACGGACTGTAACCATAAGGTGCCTCAGAAGGCGCTTTATAGGGTGCCCTATAAGGCGCCTTATAGGGCGCCTTCTGAGGCACCATATGGTTACAGTACCCTGAGGGTGTTTTGCTGGCAGCACTAATGTACATTAAAAAAAGACAATGCTTTGGACAGCCCTATCAAAGAACCCATGACCTCTGGCTCCACAAGTAGTGAAATAACCAGTGGGCTATAGCTCCATAGCTGCTAGCAAACCCCTGGCTGGCTGTAGAAGGACTGCACGTCACCACACAAACAGTCTGCTGTGGTCACCAGGATAGGGTTAACCCACCCATACCCATGATGCACTGCACATGCAAATCAGCAGTCTACAGATGATCACAAGATGGGGTATGCACCCCCACAGCACCTCGGCCTGGTAGGGCGAACTGACCATGTGTGGTACTGGCACAGAGTAGCTACACACCGTCACATTGTGCAGGTACTGCACTCACCCTGAGGGTGAGGTGGGGTGCCCAGCACCAGGTCCACAGCAGAGATAGGCCATGCTGCAGGTTCCCGGCAGTGCTAATGTGTGAGATAGGTAGTTTCTGCAGACACACCTTGGGTATATCTGTATGTCTCAGTCAGGTGTAGCCCCTATGGACCCCTAGGAGGCTTATGTACTACCACCACCACCACCACCACCACTCCTCCTCCTCCTCCTCCTCCTCCAGGGCTGCGGGGGGGTAAACAGATCTCCCACCAACAGATCCACATTCTATCTCCCTGCAATGGTGACAGTAGAGGGGACCATCAACCCCAGTCCTGCTGGAGAACAGACACCCTACAGGACAATCAGTACAGCTCTGTACACATCCATAACACAATAGCAGACAGACATTAGGCCTGGATATGCTAAGCTGCCCCCCACCGCAATCTGATATTCTCCTGCAACAAGCCTTCAGCCGCTGCACCCTGCAAGGCATTCCATCAAGACACATACCAGCTGCAGACAGTCTGCTAGCTAGTCCATAGTGCATGTTCCTGGTAGAAATGCGTGCACCCAGAACTGGGATGTCAGCATACACACCAAGCAGATAAGTCAGTGACTGGGCCCCAAAAAAGAACCCATAAATATCACATGAGAAAAATACTACATAGCACTATGGGGGAGCCTAGACATGCCGTGGTCACTGCTCAGTCAGGGTGAGTGATCTCCCAGTGGAACATGCTGTGGCCACCCTGTCTGTGCAGGTGGTGGCAGGGCACTACAATGTCCCAGCCAGTGCCCTATGCCATGTGCAGATGCATCCTGGCCAGGCCACTCTGTCCGGGCTATACCCATGGTACCTTGCTCCTCATTATGCACATTGGCAGGCCAATACTGGCAACAGTGCTGGCAGTGTGGGCTGTGGAGGGTGTTTGCAGCCACCACACACTGGATAGACAGACACACACTCCCACACCTATGCCAGCATTGTGCTACTATAGAGGTGTTTAGCAGCCCTGGCCACCACACCAGTTCTGGGCACAGTGCAGGCATGGATATGGTACGCAATACTGTTGGGGGTCACTCCCCAGGGTGGTAAACACTGTCAGAGACCAGACCTGAAGCACACTCCACAGACATCAGAAAGGTTGCTATGATGCAGCTCAATCAGCAAACTGTGCTTAACGTAGGAATTGCTATCTGTCAGTAATCATAGCAAACGTTTGATAGCTGTGTACCGTATTCCCAGGTGTAGGGTGGCATTGCTAAGGTATGCAAGTGCTAGTATTGGGAGATGCACGCAGGGCCCAAAGTCCTGCCTCTCCAGGAGGCATTGGCTAATGGAGTCTGTGGGTGTGGGTGTGTCTGCCCCTGTTGGCTGCTGCTTTACGGCAGAAGTTCCCAGTCCTGGTGTGCCAAACACTGCTCGGGTTTTCATGCTGTCCCTCATGAATATGCATGAGATACATCTGCATATCATGGGGGTGGTGCATAGATATGCAGCACAGGCATCTTTATTAAAGGCAGCATGGAACCTGAATGGTGTTTGGCCCTCCAGGACTGCATTTGGGCGACTCTGCTCTAGGTAATGCGCCTGTTTATGGTGTCTTGGCTCTGTAGGGTAAAATGTAGGTGTTTTGGGCATGTTTACGTCATCTGCAATAAAGGTTCTGTCTGTATTAGCATGTTGTAGTAGTGGGTAAAATATGGGGATTGGGTTGGCAGGCACCATAGCTGGGACTTGAACCTGTGACCTTCTGCCTTCTAACACACTGGTTGTGTGCACTGCACCACCGTGTTGCCACAGAGACAGTGCATTCCCTGGTGATACCATGACTGTTTGTCCGGCAGGGCCTGTCTGTTGCAGTGCATGCCACCCACCTACACAGGGCTAGGCCATGGTCTTCTCTGGGCAGCTGCCACTGCCCCCCTCCACCACCAGTACCCCTCTGCCACCATGCTGACATGCCCTTCTGCTGGTGGTGCTGGTGGTGTGCAGTCTCAAGCCATCCAGTGTGCAGGTAGGCGGCTGCCTATGGTGCGTGTTCTGGGGTAGGGGTGCCTGCATAGATGTCCACGCTTCCCCCCAACACCGCCTGCCAATGTTCTGTGCCCTTGGAGGTACCTGCTGGGTACTATCCCCTGTGACACTGTGATAAACACTCTCGTGCCCATGTTGGGCCCTCATCAGTTGCTGTCTGGCTGCTGTACAGTTTCAGCATTCCTAAGTGCCACCTAGGCAGCTGCCTAGTCCGCACTGTGCCCCAGCTGCACCACAGCATGTGCCGCCTGCAGCCCTCTGTATCCCCTTTCCCAGCATCTGTCCAGTTGCCCATTCTGACATGCCCGCCCTGCTGTTGTGGAACATGTGCATGCCATAGGAAACCTGTCCAATGGAGAGGGAAACCCTGATCAGTGCTATTTCACTATGGGATCATTCACCTTGTATGGGGATGGAGTGTAGACCCTTCCAAAATTCATATCTTTTTTGGGGGGCTTTCTTGGGAGTGTTTTTTTATGTTTCCCATTACTATCACTATTGCCCAGCTTGGTTATGTTTTTTTTACATTTACTTCTGTTCATTTTCAATGTTTATTTGCCCTTTTGTTCCGTGCACATGTATCACACTTATCACGTTTTGTAGGTTTCCCTGGTTTTGCTGTACATTGCTGACGGAAATGGTTTCTTTTCCCTTTAAATCAGCTCTAACGCCAGGGTTTCACTGGCATTAGTTTTGAGCCTTGGATTTCACAGCGTTGGTGTGCAGGGAGCCTCTCCCCTCCCACTCTCCACCCATTGACCCCCTTCTCTCCGCCCCTGGGGAGCCTTCCTCCGCCCTCCGGGAGCCTTTCCCCGCCTTCAGCGCTCGTTTGCGCCACAGCACGCGTTATCGCGCGATATGGTACCTGTGTGCCTTAAAAAGTGCCACTATCGCGCGATAAGGTACCTTATCGCGCGATAACATCGCAGAGCACACGTTAAGACAGTTTAGTAAACATACCCCTTAGTTACTCAGCATTTAAATGATTGAGTATTGAAGAATAAAATATATTATACAGAGGAGTGTTTTTAGATCACTGATGGTATTTGATTGTTTCCCCTGCTGGCGGGTGACTGCCAATTAGAGGGATAAGCTATTATCTGAGATATTTTCTCCTGTTATTTTGGTTTAGGTTGAGGTCTCACATTATAGTATTAATTTTAGGGATTTTTTAATTTTGCTGCATACCATGATAGTTGTGAACCTCATTTCTAAACCAGGGTAGGTGGAGTATGATCTTGGTCTCTCAAATTTACTGCCAGTGCTTGGCGTAGCACTTGCATCGTGCCAAAGAGAGCTTCCTTCTGGAGTTTGTAAGATGTAACAGGTATGGGCAATTTGTCAAGATGTACTTGGAAATTCTTCTTTATCAAGCCTGTGGCTCCCAGTACAATGGGAAATATTTCCTTATCTTTCTGCCACATTTTCTCGGCCACTGACTGCATTTCATGATACTTCAGGATCTTCTGCCTCACCACATGATTCACAGAATAATCACTTGGAACTGGCACCGCTATTATCAATGCCATTCTGGTGTTTTTCTCCTTTACCACTATGTCAGGTTTCCTCACATCCAGTTTCTTATCCATCAGAATGGGAATGTCCCAGGTGATCATAACCTCTTCATTCTTTGTAATTCTCTTAGGCTCATGATCCCAGGGCTTTTCAGGCACAATGATGATCTAGTATTTACAATGGATGAAGCGTACTACTTTGTGCATTTCTGTATTGAAATTTTTTGCCATCAGAACTTCACAACCAGTTATGAGGTGAGTCACTGTTTCCAGGTCTTTCTTACAGAATTGACATGTCTGTTTTGCAATTTTTTTTCTATGCTCACTGTAAACTATCTTGTCAATAATCTGCTGTCCTGGAATGCAACTATCAATCTCTCATCCTCCAGTTTCAGTTCACCTCTCCTTAGCCAGTCATGCGTCCACTCTTTATTGACAAAGCGTTCCTGCAGTAACACTTTATATTTCCCGCAGTATTTATGCATTTGCTACTTGGTTTTTCCTCATTTACCGATCTAATTATTTGAAGTTTTTCTCTTGATTTGCAAATATCTGTTGCTTCCTTTTCTGCATGTGCTTGTGAATTCTCACTCATTCCTTCTCATCATTGGAACGCTTGTCTAAGTTTGATGGAGACAGATCCTGGGCATTTACTTTCATATTTCAGCACATTTAGGGGTATGTTTAATGTTCCTGGCGCTAGCTCCAGCGATAATGTGAAGAATGTCATATAAGGAGTGGGCGTTCCAGTCCTAAGGTAGCAAGAATCGGTATCGCACAATAGTGAGCGCCATGGCACGTTAACACGTGTTAACCCTAAGTTAATGCCAGCGCAGTGTCAGGAAGAATAAAGATGTAGCTCACTGGTTATGGCAATGGCTGTGGAGGCAGAGGTCATGGGTTCAATTCTGTAGTTGGGTGTGTGATGCAGTAGACCAGTGGGGAACAGAAGAAAATATTTTAAACACGAAAAAAGGCATGCACAAGCTGCAGTATTTTCAGGAACCTGACAGGGGGAGCAAGAGGGACCTCCGGAAGACTGAGGATCCGCGCCCCACAGGGTGTGACCAAAAGCCAGCCAGCCTCCAATCCAGGAAGGCAGGAACCCCTCTTAAAGAAAGTCTGGAAGACTGGAAAGAGAGAGGTGGCGGTAAAAGCGAAAGTGGTGGTAGCAGCAGGGAAGGCAGAGAAGGCAGAGAAGTTACAGAGCCTGCAGAAGCCGGAGGAGTGGCAGGAGCTGCAGAGGTGGCAGAAACCGCAGAAGCTACAGACACTGCTGGAGCGCCGGAAGGAGGAACAGGCCAGAGAGACCTGAAAGGACGGAGAGTACGGAAGGATCCAGGAGATCCGGGGACACGGAAGCAGTACTGGGACAGCTGTGTGAAGTCAACCGAAGGACGGTTGAAAAACCCACGCCAGATTGCAGGAGCAGGGCATAATCTCGGCAGGAGTAGGCCGCAAGCCTTACTCCAAGGAGAGAAGCCAGCACTACAAGGTAACCCACACTTAGTTGGGAACAGCCTTCAGAGAGCTAGCCTGTGGAGAGGACGGGAAACAGAAGGTCCCTGTTCATGTAACACTTCTCATGATACAAGGTATGAAAAGCTTTTATCAAATGAGAGGCTTTTGAATAAGCAATGTTTGCAGGAAGCTAATATAAAACCTATGAAGAGGGAAGAATATTCGCCTTGTAGAACAGTTCATGACCGACGCCCCACTTTGAAACCAAGGCATTGGGAGGTCATACAGCGTTTGGCTGAAAAGCCCACTTATAGGTTGCCCAGAACCACGGACTCTGTTTCAGAGGCGTATGATCAGGAACCGATGCAAATGGACGTGGTAGAATCCCTTTCAGATGAGAAAATGGATTGTAGTTATTGTACCACTGGAAGTTTGGAATCCTTGCATAGCATGTGAGCAGTAAACTGATGAAATAGGAAATGTTTGTTTTGTATCACCTCTATGAAGAGAACAGTTGTTGCTTTGAACCTGAGTTTTACTTTTTCTAACCTGATGTAAGGACATTTCTTTTTGTTGTTTTGGGACTGATCCTTTGAACCTTTGCAAGACATGGGAAATAAAGCCTTATTTTCCCTCCACTTGGAAACCTGTGTTCTTTGGGTATTGGGTAATAAGGACGCTACCAAGGCTATACATCCATGGGCCCTGAGAAATACATACCCATCCCAACCTTATCTTTATTTGTGTCCGACCTACCTTGGCGCCCATTAGCCACCAGGGTGGCGTCGCGACAGGTGATGTAAGAAGGCTGTCTGAGGCATTACTCTTTAATTTAAATCAGTGCCGTCTGAGGCATATTCCCTGGGGATAACATGACTGTTTGCCAGACTGCCCTGTCTGTTGAAGTGTACGGCACCCACCTAAATGGGGCTAGGCCATGGTCTGCTGTGGGCAGATGCCACTGCCCCCTCCGCCACCATGCTGCCATGCCATTATGCTGGTGGTGCTGGTGGGGCGCAGTCCCAAGCCATCCAGTATGCCAGTAGGCAGCTGCCTATGGTGTGGGTTCTCAGCTAGGGGTGTCTACATGGACATGTGCGCTCCCCCCCCCCCTCCCCGCACTGCCTGCCAATGTTATGTGCCCTTGGGGGTACCTGCTGGGTAATATCCCCTGTGACACTGTGGGACACCCACTCATGCCCATGTTGGACCCTCGTCAGTTGCTGTCTTGCTGCTTTACAGTTTCAGCATTCCTATGTGCCACCTAGGCATCTGCCTAGCCCGCACTGTGCCCCAGCTGGACCACAGCATGTGCTGCCTGCAGCCCCCTGTATCCCATGTACAGCATCAGTACAGTTGCCGTTTCCTACGTGCCCACTCTGCTGTTACTGCACATGTGCATACCATAACAAACCTGCCCAATCTAAACGACAGAAACCCTGATCAGCACTATTTCAATGTGGGATCATTCACTTTGTAGGGGGACAGAGTATAGACCCTTCCAAACATGATATCTTAATTTATACGCTTTGTCAGTAGTGTTGCTTTATGTTTATCATTAATATCACTATTGGCCAGCTTGGTTATTGGGATTTTAGATGTGGTTCTGGTCCTTTTATATGTTTATTTGCCTTTTTGGTCCCTGCACATGTATCACACTTATCACTTTTCTAGGTTTCCCTGCCTTAACTGCACATTGCTGACTGAAATGGTTTCTCTCTCCTGCAAATGTGCCTCTAGCGTGAGGTTTTCACTGATGCTAATTTTCAGACCCTGATTTCACGGTGTTAGTGTGCATGGAGCCTCTCCCCACCCACTCTCTGCCCATTGACCCCTTCTCTCCGCCCTCTGGGAAGCCTTACTCCACCCTTCAGGCCCGTATTTCACAGCATTAGTGTGCCCTAACGCCGCTGTTGCGTTATCACGTGATAAGTGACGATATCACATGATAATGTTACATTATCGCGCGATAATACCACCGCTGCGACGTTAAGACGGTTTAGTAAACATACCCCTTAGTGTATTTGGATCCGATGATGCAGTTAGATGATGCAGTTAGATGATGCCCTGAAGGCCTATGATAGTGTATTTGTAATCGATCTCTAAGAGGCATAGACCTCCTTCAGATAGATAGATAGATAGATAGATAGACAGACAGCCACCCCCACACCTATGCCAGCATTGTGCTACTATAGAGGAGTTCAGCAGCCATACCCACCACACCAGTCCTGGGCACAGTACAGGCATGGATATGGTATGCAATACTGTTGGGGGTCACTCCCCAGGGTGGTAAACACTGTCAGAGACCAGACCTGAAGCACACACCGCAGACATCAGAATGATTGTTGTGATGGAGCTCAATCAGCAAACTGTGCTTAACGTAGGAATTGATATCTGCCAGTTATCATAGGAAACATTTGCTAGCTGTGTACCATATACCCAGGTGTAGGGTGGCATTGCTAAGGTATGCAACTGCTAGTATTGGGAGATACAGGCAGGGCCCAATGTCCTGCATCTCCAGGAGGCATTGGCCAATGGGGCCTGTGAGGGGGGTGTGTGGGTGTGTCTGGCTCTGTTGGCTGCTGCTTTACGGCAGAGTTCCCCAACTCCAGTCCTGGTGTTCCAAACACTGTTCGGGTTTTCATGCTGTCCCTCATAAATATGCATGAGCTACATCTGCATACCATGGGGGTGGTGCATAGATATGCAGCACAGGCATCTTTATTAGAGGCAGCATGGAACCTGTATGGTGTGGGGCCCTCCAGGACTGCATTTGGGAGACTCTGCTCTAGGTAATGCGCCTGTTTATGGTGTCTGTGTTTGGTGTGGTAAAATATAGGCATATTAACCATGCGTATGTTCTCAGCAATAAAGGTTTGTCCTTACTATCACGGTTTAGTTGTGGGAAAAATATGTGGACAGGATTGGCAGTGGCCCCAGCTGGCCTTTGAACCTGTGACCCTCTGGTCTTACAGACACTGGCTGTGTCTGTTACACCACACTGTCACCACAGAGACAGTGCAGTCCCTGGTGATAGGAATCCTGGCTGGACGAGTCAGAAACCCTGCTCTGCACAATTTTACTGTGGGCTCATTTACCTTGTACGGAGACAAATGTGCAAATAAGCCTCAAAAATGACCTCGAAAAAAGGGGCAAAAGCCCATGACCAAGCTGGGCAACAGTGATATCACTGGGCAACCATAAAAAACACTCCCAGGAAAGCTCCAATAAAATGAAATGATTTTTGAAAGGGTCTACGGAGCGTAGACCCCTTCCAAAAATCATTTCCTTTTTTTGGAGCTTTCCTGGGAGTGTTTTTTATGGTTGCCCATTAATATCACTGTTGCCCAGCTGGATTATAATTTTTTAGGAATTTGTTGTGGTCATTTTCAATTTATATTTGCTATTTTGTTCTGTGCACATGTATCACACTGCTCACGTTTTTCAGGTTTCCCCGGTTTTGCTGTACATTGCTGACGGAAATGGTTTCTCTTTCCTTTAAATCGGCTCTAACGCGAGGGTTTCACTCGCGGTATTTTTTTTGCCGAAATTCAGCCCCGCTCCTGTACGGGGAGCCTCTCCCCTCCCACTCTCCACCCATTGACCCCGTCCCCCCGCCCCTCGGGAGCCTTCCTCCGCCCTTGAAATGCCTTTCCACGCCTCTATCGCACATCAGCGCGCCGCGCACTTGTGCGGGCGGTGCGCACGCATGCGGGGCACCAAAAATGCACTATTAGCATGCGCTAAGGTACCTTAGCACACGCTCAAGTGCGCCCCGCACAATTGCGCGGTTTAGTAAACATACCCCTTTGTTTAATTCTCTTCTGAAAACAAAGTAGTGCACTGTGTGGATGAAAGCACCTGGGTATGAAATTGTTCGTGTTTATAAATCAAAGAGGTTATTTTAAAACCCTTAGAAGACGACCACTTACACGCAGGGCTGGTGCCACCACCAGACAAACAAGGCCATTGCCTAGGGCGCTCTGCCCTCCCCCTCCCCCCCCCCCCCGGCATCCATTGCTGCAACTCTTCTGGCCTGCAGTAGCAGCAATAGCTCCCAAATTGCGACACAGCACTTACTAACACACTCCAGTGTTGTGCTGTGTTTTCCTTTTCACAAAATGTCATTTCTATTCTTCTCCAAAACCAGAAGTGGCACCGGAGCACCAGAGTATGTAAGTACCGCCATTTGGAGGCTATGATCGCCGCTGCAGGCCACTGAGAGGGGCAGCAGCAGCAGCAATGGAGGCGGGGGCGGCAGGATGGAGGGCCCACCTAGGGCACCTCCAATCATTGTGCCAGCCCTGCTTACCCAAGTAAATGCCATTTGAGAAAGGGCCCATTTCACCTTTACGTTGCATGGGAGCATGTCGTGGCATAGCCAGGGTGCACAAAAGACCAAAATTAGACATGTCTGAATTTGCACCTGCCCCATCCCCAATATGAATAGGAAAAATGGAAGTGTTCCTTTTGCCTTTCCCTTTAACTTCCCTCTCTTAATCACAAGGGAAAGACAGAGGCCTCTGTAGTTAATTAGCAACATCTACACATCGATTTGCAAAATAGCAAAGATACACTGCTGACATTTACATGTGCCAGCTGTAAAATACTATAAACTATACAAAAAAACTAGAGGCCCAGACTAAAGCTTAATGAAAAGTCAGACCAATCCCATCGCAAACAGCACTGCCTTTCTATCTTAGAATAGGAAAAGAAAAGTAACAGTAAGCAAAGCAACATTTTTTGTTGGATAGTTTAACTGTAAAATGCTGGCACTTACATGTGTAAATTGTTGGGTTTTCAATGTCAATTTTTCCCATGTGTATCTTTGTAAAATGACTCCTCCTGCTGTATTTGGATGCCCATCCCCGTGTGATCCTGCATATTCTTTGACTTAAAAAGCACATCTATGTTGAGGGGCAGTGGTATGTTGATTTTACATCAGACTTACACATGCCCACCCTCTCCTCTAAAACTGACAGATCTCCAGATATTTTCATTTGGACATTGTTGCAGCCACATAAACAGCTTTTCTAAAATGTGCCCTAAGGAACATATTAACAGTATCTAGCATCTTAGTGAGTCATGAGATTGTATATCATATGACCTCATGGTGTTGAGCAACGTCATCAAGTTTACCATGAAGTCACATAACCCTCCATTGCCTCAGGTACAAACTTATGTTAAGTCCTCTGGGGCCGGGGAAATAACTACTGTACTTGAATGTAACTTACTTTGAACCACCAGTGTAAAGGCATGAGCTAAATACACATAAATAAATGATTAATAAATAAGATGGTACAAGAGGAGACCTGGTTCATCTAGCAGGCTGGAGTTTCAAGATATCCCTTGTGAATTGCATACAGTGGAGATAGTGGGCATGCAAATCTTTCGGATTTATATTCATTAGGGGTATCCTGAAAATCTGTCCTGTTTGCGACTCTTGAGGACTGAACTTGAACAAGGCTAGTCTATAGGAGTGTGACACATTATTATATCTGAAGACCTTTTACAGCAGAAACATTATCAAAGTTCACCCAAACCTCTGAGAGTTTCAAAAGTTTAATAATGTTTCTGGGATAGATCACTTGTTCATTGCTTGGTGGCTGATGAAATGTAACAAAAGTTAAGAACATGTGCAGACCATGGCAAATCTTTATCTGAACAGATTCTCCAGACTGACAGATTCTAGAAGCTGGGCCTAACGCAATTTGTTAACCTAGAGTTGGGATCTGACCCCAGTCACAGCTGGCATTACTCTCCTCGTTATGAAATGGAAACTGCCCATGAGAATTGTCGTCTACCAGCTACAGAAATAGCAGGAATGGGGTCACAGGCTAAAACTGAAAATGGTTGGAGAGATTAAAAGAATTTGGAAAGTGTAGAAAGTACATTAAATCACAGCTAGGAAAAAAAAAAACAGCATAAAACAGAGAAAAGAGAGAGACTTCGGTATGAGAGAAGGGGAGGATGGCTCCATGGAAGCCAGTTTCATAGACTTATTATATTTATAGTGTGTGTGTCAGTGTCCCAGACCAGTCCACAGTAACTAGTGACCGCTGCTTTTATTATATTTTAGTAGGGTGCTCTGGCGGCTTTCATTGTGTAGCAGGAGCAGAAGAAGAGAGGCAAATAAAGAGTCCAGGGAGTCACCGGGTGCTTCCATCCAGACCGATATATGCAGTGGAATATTCTCCAGCATTCTAACTGCGTCGGTGAGGTGGTTGGAGCCTGTCCGCCCACAGTGAGACAGTGGTTCAGTTCCATTCCAGCTATAATTGTTTTTCTAAATTTGATCCTATTAAGGTGCTGACATTGTGTGCCCAATAACAAAAGAAAGACAAATACACAGTCAGCCACTTAGTAAATGACACCACCATCTGGCCCCTTGGTCTCCCAGTTCTTGAGGGCTGCCAGTGGGCCAGGTTTTCAGGGTATCTTTTTTGAATATGCATATGAGAGATTTTCATGCCCATTACCTCCATTGTATACAAATCTCTTTCAGGCATATTCATTTCAAATATCCCAGAAACGTCATCTGTCCTTGAGGACTGAGAGTGAAAACCAAGGATTTAGTTTATCACATACAGTATGCCAGTGAGGCAGGAAATACCAAAGATCCTGGAATTAGATGGTGTTACTGTGGTGGTGTTTTGCACCACAGCAGAATGTGCCCAAGGAGCAGATCGTGATAGGGGCAAGATCCCAGCCCTTACACCAACTGAACTGGAAGCATAACATCAGCAAAATTTGCCCTTTCCTTTCTGAACATACTACTAAGACACTTATCCACTCTTTAGTCATCTCTCGTCTAGACTACTGCAATCTCCTCCTTGTTCGTCTCCACTGAATCAGCTCTCTCCCCTTCAATTTGTTCAAAACTCATCTGTGTGGCTAATCTTCCACCAGCCTCGATATGTTCATATAACCCCTCTTCTCAGGTTGCTTTATTGGCTCCCTATCCGCTTCTGTATCCAGTTCAAACTTCTCCTACTGACCTATAAGTGAAGTCATTCTGCTGGTTCTCACTACGTTTCTTCTCTTCTCTCTTCCTACATCCCTGCTCAGGAAGTCCATTCTTCTGGCAGATCGCTTCTATCTGTGCCCTTCTCTTCTACTGCTACCTCCAGACTGATCCTTTCACCTTTTCAAATCCAAGCTGAAAACCTGCCTCTTCAAGGCTGCCTTTGGATCTTCATCCGCTTAATCTCCTATGTGTTTCCTTACCATTCGATGTATCCTTGTCCTCAGCTGTTTGGTTGTCTGTCTTGACTAGATTGTAAGCTCTGATGAGCAGGGACAGTCTTTTACATGTGTCTGTGCAGTGCTGCGTATGCCTTGTAGCGCTATGCAAATGATCAGTAGTAATAGTAGTAGTAGTAATAAACGAGCAAAAGGAAAACCCTTCATCTTGGTCCACAGGTTCTCGACCCACTACTCCTGACACACACAGCCAGTCAGGTTTTCAGGATAGCCACAATGAATATGCATAAGAGAGATTTGCATTCAGTGCTTCCATTATATGCAGATCTCTCTCATGCATATTCATTGTGATTATCCTTTAAACCTGACTGGCTGTGTGTATCCGAAGGACTGGTCTAAGTCTGAGCATCCACCATAGCTGCTTCTACCAGCAGTGTTGCACGGAACCAGATGCTTTCCTCAAATTTTCTCAAAGATCATCATCCATCCTCATCAAGAAAACAGCTTTGATCTAGCATGGACAGCAAATCACTTCCAGCCAAAAAAAACCCCAATGTTCTGTGCAATAACAGGAAAGGAGCCTGCAACCGAAAGAACGCAGGAAAGGTCTTAAGTTGGCAGGGTACTATGTGCTGATGTCAGAAGATCTGAATACCGAAAAACATGATAAAAGTGCAGCTCGTGCACTGGAAAGTGTAAATGCAGTCAAACTGAGAAAGAAGCACTGGAAGGATTTACAATGATCGCCGGCCTAGGGCATTTCCTAGCAACAGATGAAAAATGTGATGTTAGAATCCAGGCACAGTGGTAAAAGAGAGAAACGCAAGAGCAGCTATATTCATAGACGTTTCAAAGCAAGTGTCTATTCTGCACCAGGCACCAAAAAATCGAAGCTCTTCAAGTATGGAGAGGTGCAGTTGGAAAACAGAAAATTGTGACAGAAAGACAAGGAAATACTACCAGTCCTTGGCCTGCTTAAAAGTAACCTGTAATCACACCTCAGTGTGCTGCCTGTATCTCTTACCCTTTACAAGCTCCCGAAGGAATCTCCTTTTGGCACAAGGCAAGTATTAAGACGAGCCTTGGCAGTAAATTCAGCAAATCTGAAACAATGAAATTCTGCCTGATATGCCCTGGCTTAGGAGTGAGCTTCATTCCTGTCATGGTTATGCACAAAACAAACCTAGTTTCAGGCATTAACCCTGAGTTACTGTAGCATGAAAGAAAGAATTCCTAACTTTGAAGGCGAGGCACCACTCCTAGCTGCTTCAAAAAGCAAATTCTCTAAATACACTTTTTGAGGGGGATTTTAGAAAAGACGTCCAAGTGCAATCTGGGACATCGAAGCCAGGAGGACGCAGACATGATTTCACAAAAGTGGACTTCCCGATGTGGACATCTGTAGGGACATCTAAATAGATATCCCAGAATAGCATTTCAGCACCTAGATATTTAGGACTAGTCTAATGGTTACAGAAGTGGGCTAGGACCAAGGAAGTGAGGGTTCAAATTCCACTGCTGCTATCACTGAAATTATGCTGAGGCCCGGGGATGATAAAGTACTTTCTTCTCCACACCCTCTGGATGGTTTTCAGCCAAAACAAGCAAGCTCGCGATGCTTATTCCTGTCTGGAGCAGGGCTAAACTTAGACGAGACTCTGGCATTCCTGAGATCAGATGGGGGCTTCCAGGTTCCTGGGAATGCCTTCACCATGCCCCTGTTCAGACTTGGACATCTTCACCCTGGGGATGTCCACAGACTTGTCTTCTAAAATGGCTTTGGAGTCTCTGTGCCTGTTTTCGCCCATCCAAAGCATGACTAGGGCTTCCAAAATGGCCCCCCTTGTCCTTCTGCAGAACTAACCATCCTAAACGTGCCATGAATCATAATGCAGAGGTGGAGGTGTGAGAACCTGCGGCTAGGAGTCTGAAGCATACTATTGTAGCAGTAGATGCAGATAAGGAAAGATTGTTAAGAAACGACGGAAGAAGGACTTGCAGGCCAGTGATGGCAGCAGGCGAACAGTGACAAGGTAAAAGAGGGGGAGTTAGAACCCCCCAGTATTAATGCCAGGGAGAAAAGCTAAATAGGTTTCCTCTATTAGATATTTTTCAGCTCTAACTCCAAGAAGCCCTGGCAGGCAATAAAGTGTCCTGGTGCCATCAATCAACATCACTACTTGAATAAAGCTCACCCTCAGTGGAAAGTGACTATGGCATCAGATGAAAAGTTTACCTTGCCATGGCTGGTGAGTATTTAATAACTGGACTGTTGTTGGTAGTAAGACATCTTCATGTGGAAAGCCTTAGGGGCACCTGGTCACACCTACTAATGCCCACAACCTGCTATATAAATCTTATATGCAAGAAAATATCAATGCCAGGTATCTTTACAGGTAAAGGACATGCCTGGCATGAGCACATTCTGAAAATCAGCACCATATGCAAGCGGGCATGGCAAAACATGGCAGGCTACTGAATGAACCGTCATCACACTGGACCTTTGTTAAACCGTCTATGGTGTGTAGGTCTTTGGGGTTTTTAAGTGTTTTTACTGATAATCTGCTACTTTGTTTGACCTCCGTATCGGTTGTGGCAATGATATTGCTGCCAGACTTTGCACTGGTAATACAATTTTTCTACTGGAAAATCAGTGGTTTATAGACCAAAGTGCAGAGCACAGCCAGTGAGGCTGTAGTTTCAATGGCTGTTTATGTCACTAAAATTCGGAAAAGAACCATTTGCTGGAGACATATGTGGCATTTACTGGTGACAACTGCAACACAATAAAGCTGCTGCAGAAATACTAGCGCACCCCTGGCATGCAGGTAGTGTGACATGTATACACAACTACCACCAGCGAGCGATGTTGAGAAAAGATTGGTTTGCATATTGTCAGCACAGAAAGCAGGGCGCACACAACAGCATCACACATATTAAAATGATATCCAAATGAGCTGTGCATATTAAGAGACAATGCTAATGAAGTCATCGCTTGATGCAAAGAAATGTGTGGAGGATCAGATGGCGGAGCACAAAGCTCGGTAGCGCCATCGTTCTTACGCCTTGTCAGAAGTGATGTAGAGTTCTGATGCGCACTGGAAATGACAGTGTGGGCGTATGTGCAGTGAACAGTCGTTCCTTCAGAATGGAGCTTATGCGTATACGACCGCACCTTGAATATTGTGTGCAGTTCTGGTCACCGTATCTTAAAAAGGACATAGCATTATTAGAAAAAGTACAGAGAAGAGCCACCAAAATGGTAAAGGGGATGGAAGGCTACTCCTATGAAGAGAGGCTACAAAGTTGGGGCTCTTCAACCTGGAAAAGAGACGGCTGAGGGGAGATATGATAGAGGTCTATAAATTAATGAATGGAGTGGAGCGGGTAAACGTGGATCAATTGTTTACGCTATCAGAATATAGAAAGACTAGGGGACATGCAATGAAGCTACAGGGTAAACTATTTAAGACAAATAAGAGAAAACATTTTTTCACTCAACGTGTAATCAAACTCTGGAATTTGTTACCGGAGGATGTAGTGAGGGCTGTTAGTGTAGCTGGGTTTAAAAAAGGTTTGGACAAGTTCCTGGAGGAAAGGTCCATAAACCACTATTAAAAAGGGACCCAGGATATCACTGCTTGACCCAGTACAAGCATTGTGGAACCTGTGTCTCTTGGGGATACTGCTAGGTACGTATGACCTAGATTGGCCACTGTTGGAAACAGGATACTGGGCTTGATGGACCTCGGTCTGACCCAGTATTGCAAATCTTATGTTCTTATGAAACATCTTTTTCTGCTTTTGCTCTGAGGACGGACTTGAGCAGCACATGAAAGAAATGAGGAAAAAAACTGTGCCACTATCTTTTGCCAGACCAGGGCTGGTGAAGTTGCTCCATATGTTAAACATTTTTGAGCATACCGCTGTGCCGCCATTAGAGTGCGAAATCTATGCTGGTGCATGTGGCGTCACCGGTAGTGCATCTATCATCTGCACATGCGCCGTCCTCTTTCCTCACGTTATATCGCATATCTTATTTGTATGTGCTTCCTTTGCTGCATATCGGCGTATAACATTCGCGGTACTGGTGCACTAGAATATCATGCGCGACTTCAACACCAGCTTTCTGCATCGACCAGAATATTTGGTGGACCTCCAGCAAGATGAAGAAGGAAAGAATATTTTCGCGAGGTTGAAAAAGGAGATTCTAATTGGTTGGGATTAAACAGCGCACATTTTAAACACTTGTGGCCTTCATGGGGCCAACACCCTTGATATGGACATTGAGAACATTCTCCTGAAAATGTATAACTACTTCCATATCTGTACTGTTTGGATTGAGCTCCTGAAAGAATACTGCAAATTTATAGATGTCAAATATAGAAAACTGCTCCCTCAGAGCAAGACACGCTGGCTAACCTTGTTTCCTGGAATTGCAAGGCTGTTTCAGATGTTTCCAGCTTTAAAGTCTTTCTTCTCATCCCAAAGGAAACTACCTACTCTGCTCAAGAAATTTTTTCATTATGACTTCATTGAGATGTACCTCTGGCCTATGTACTTCTAATGAGCATATTCTACTCCCACAATGAAGGACTGGAACAGGAAAAGAATTCCATTGTAGAAGTGATGAAAACATTGAATTCAATGCACAATGTACTTCTTGATTACAAGACCCAGCACTTCCTGTTTCTTAAAGTCAAGGGAATACTGGTCCAAAAGCACAAGGAAAGAGTGTGACACATTCTGTGAAGGAGTAGAGAATTTATACAGCACACACATAGAGTGTATTGGAAGATTGGATGGAACGTCTTCAAAATTTCCCTTGTTCCGTGTGGATTGCCCTAAGTGAAACCTGGTACATAAAAGCATGAAAACCAATGGGGTACGCAGTGCATTTCCCTGGTCCTTTTTAATAATGGTTTATGGACCTTTCCTCCAAGAACTTGTCCAAACCTTTTTTAAACCCTGCTACACTAACAGCTTTTATTACCTCCTCTGGTAACCAGAGTTTGACTACACCTTGAGTGAAAAAATATTTTCTCCTCTTAGTCTTAAATGGGTTATATTGTAGCATCATTGTGTGTCCCCTATTCTTTCTACTTTCTGAAGCAGTAAACAACCAATCTACATATATACATTCCACTCCATTCATTATTTTATAGACCTCTATCATATCATTCGAGGGCCCCGCTCCTCCCACCACTACTGCTGCCCCTCTCTGGGATGTGAAGAAGCAGCAATATATTTAAGACGGCACTGGGGTGCCATTTGTGCTTCCCCACCCCCTCTAATTCAACTTGAACAGGAAGTGGGGATTTGGATGAGGGCGGAAATGCAAATGACTCCAGAGCACCAAAAGAGAACGTAACTCTGGTGCCAAGGTGCCTTTTTAAATGTATTGCCAATGTTGCATGTCCCAGAAAGGGATGGCAGTGACGGCAATGGGCACAAGGGCAGGAGTAGGGCCTCTTTTACTTATGGGCAGCGGGGCCTCCTTTGTGCAGGGGCCCAGGGCAGCTGTCCCTTTTCCCATAAGTAAAAGTGGCCCTGTGTGTGTGTGTGCCTGTGTGTATGTGTGGCATGAGGGGTGACAGAGGGTGTGTGTGTGTATGTACAGAGCTGGTGCATGGACTAGAGGCACCACAGGTGGGCCCTCCATCCTGCTGCCCCCATCGCCGTCGCTTTTGCCCCTCTCTAGGGTCTGTAGTGGCAACAATGACTTGGAAACTGTGACGCAGCACTTACCTAAAAACTCTGCCGCTGCATCGCGGTTTGTGCCTTCTGTTATCTGCTGTTTCTGCCCCCTCCGACACAGATTTCCAGTTTATGCAGTGCACTGTGATGTATTTAATTGAAGAATTAAAAACACCAGGACAATTTTCTGTCTGTGTGGGCACAACCAAGGGCCTAGTACTTCATTCTGCTGTTAATATTGGTGATGATGAGGCAGAATAAGGCTGATGCAGAAACTTTAGCGTTTCACCTGTGCATAGGCAGCACATCTGTGGATAGTTTTTCTGCACAGGCGTCACATCACAATGCAGAAAAGGGACCAGCGCGAATGTAATCACTGCGCAGAAGCGTGCGCCAATGCAAGCAATTAGCTATTCCACCTGGATGCAGAGAAGTGCGCAGAAAAGCGGAGCCTGAACTTAACACTGGAACTTTCATGCCTACTCGAAGGAGTCGTAAGGGGTCTAATCTCAGAGCAGGGGAGGAATTTACTACTACTACTACTACTGAGCATTTGAATAGCGCTACAAGACATATGCAGCACTGCACAGACATTAAGAGACAGTTCCCGCTCACCAGAGCTTTTACCATCTAGTCAAGACAGACAACACGAGGGGAACACAAGGAGATCAGGTGAGTCAAGATCTGAAAGCGGCAGCAAAGAGGTGAGTTTTCATCCTGGTTTTGAAAGGCATCGAAGGTGCCTGACGTACCGACTCGGGAGCAAAGTGGCTGTAAAAGTGGGAGGTGAGTGGTGACCAATGCTGGGGAGAGGCAGCCTGGGACTGTGGAGGATGGGGGTAGGGGTAGGGGATAGGGGGAGTGGAAGAGACTGGAAGGAAGCCTACACTGAGGATGGGACTGGGACTGGAACTTGGGCCAGACAGTGGGGGAGGGGGACTATGATTGTAAGGGAGCTGACACAGGATGGTATTGGGACTGGATCAGGGCTAGCCAGTGGGGGAGGGGGGACTAGACCATAAGGCAGCTGACACTGGACATTGTACTGCGACTGGAAGGTGGCTAGACCGTAGGGGGAGACGGGGACTGGTAATGGGACTATAAGGGGGCTAGACAGAGGGAAGTTAGACTGGAAGGGAACTGAAACTGGGTGGCTGGGAATACAAGTGACTGTCACTGGGATGGGACTGGAAGGGGACTAGACAGTGTTTGGGGAAGGGGGGAATGGGACCAGAATAGGGCTGTCACTGAGTATGATACTGGGACTGGAAGAAGCTAGACAGTGGGGGAGGGGGGCTGGGACTGGAAGGGAGTTGACAATGGGAATAGTACTGGCATTGGAAGGGTGCAGAGGGATAATCATAGAAATCTGAAGTGGCAAAATCAGGGACTTGGGAAGAGGGTATGGAGGCTAAATGAGAGGTTGGAATCATGAGGGCAGGCACTGCAGGACTCCGGCAAGGGAAGAATGAAGATTAGGTACTTGGAGGAGGCGAATGCAAAGGAGTAGGAGGCAGAGTCAGGAACCAGAGATGGGAGACGATGGAGACTCAAGAAACTAAGTAGGAATTTGGAGACAATAGCATCTAGTAATTGCTAGATAATTAACTACTGGCAGGGTCTCCCAAGATGGACAGGTCTCAGCTGAGATGCCAGACCAAGACAAACCACCCATCTGGGCAGCAGCAGAATGGGATAGTGTTGACGGCGGAGGATCACATTTCTGTGACAACGGCAACAACACCAAACTTAAACTGCGTGGAAGAAAGGCCCAGCAATCTACTTCTGTATCTTGCCATGAAAACCCAATGGATAGTTACAACAAAACAAATTGTGCTGTAGTGCTGGAAGATGAGACCCCCAGGTTGGAAGGCACTCAACTAGCTACTGGGGAAGAGCTGAAGACTTTTCAGAGTAAAGCCAGCATTTATGATGTGGTTGGATCAAAGCCCTCGGGACGTCTGACTGCTGATGTAGCTGCGCATGAAATGAGAGTCAGAAGCTGTAAAGATGTCTTACACAATGGAACATGGAACGTACGAAGCATGAACCAAGAGAAGTTGGAGGTGGTCAAGAATGAAATGGAACATGTACAACTTGATCTGTTGGGTGTCAGCGAACTGAAATGGACTGGCATCGGGCACTTTGCATCAGATGATCACATGGTCTATTATGCTGGAAATGAAAGACAAAGAAGAAATGGTGTTGCATTTATAATAAAGAAGAAACTTGCAAGAACTGTAATGAAATACAATGCAGTCAGCGAACGCTTAATCTCTATTCGTCTACGAGGAATGCTTATCAACACAACTATAATTCAAGTATATGCCCCAACAACAGCTGCAGAAGAGAATGAAATTGAAGAGTTCTATGAACAAGTACAAGCTGAAATTGACAGAACATGCAAACAGGATATCCTGATAGTCATGGTTGATTGGAACGCAAAGGTTGGCAACAAAGAAGAAGACAAAGTATTTGGAAAATATGGACTTGGCAACAGAAATGAAGCTGGAGAAAGACTGATAGAATTCTGCAAGACCAACGATCTATTCATCTCAAACACCTTCTTCCAGCAACACAAGCGGCGACTGTACACATGGACTTCACCCAATGGATTGTATAAAAATCAAATTGACTACATCTGTGGAAGTCAATGATGGAAAAGCTCTATAACATCAACAAAGACAAAACCTGGAGCTGACTGTGGTACAGATCATCAACTACTAGTATGCAAACTCAAGCTAAAGCTGAAAAAGAGCAAACCACTCATGAATGCAGCAAAATATGACCTTGAGAATATACCACTGGAATTTAAAGACTGCCTGCAAAATCGATTTGTTGCTTTAGATACAAATGATAGAGTTCCAGAAGAGTTATGGAATGACATCAAGAAGGTTGTGTTGGAAGAAAGCGAGAAGTCTCTACAAAAGGTAAAAAAGAAAAAACGGCCAAAATGGATGACGGAAGAAACTCTGAAAATTGCCCAGAAACGCAGAGAATCTAAAGCCAGAGGAGAAAGAAAGACAATCACAGAACTCAACAGAGATTTCCAATGTGCAGCAAGACAGGACAAGGAAAAGTACTACAATGGCGCATGCAAGGAAATAGAAGCAAAAACTATTAGAGGAAGAACAAGATCAGCTTTCCTAAAGCTACGAGAGTTAAAGAAAAAGTTCCAACCTTGAATTGGAATGTTACAAGATGCTCAAGGTTCTATGTTGAATGATGCTGAGAAGATCAAGAAAAGATGGAAGGAATATACAGAGTTTTTATATGATAAAGATCAAGTGGACCAACAGCCGTTTCAACCTGTACCTTATGATCTGGAACCATTGGTGATGAAAGAAGTTGAAGCAGCATTGAAAGCCTTATCAAAGAACAAAGCACCAGGCATTGATTGCATTCCCATAGAAGTATTACAGCAATCTGATGCAGCTGTTACCGTACTTACAAGGCTCTGCCAAGAAATATGGAAGACAGCATCATGGCCAACTGACTGGAAAAGATCTGTGTTTATACCAATACTAAAGAAAGGTGATCCAACTGACTGTGGAAATTATCGCACAATCGCTCTGATCCCACATGCCAGCAAGATTCTACTGAAGATTATTCAAAAGAGACTACAATCATACCTGGAACAAGAACTACCTGAAGTGCAAGCAGGGTTCAGAAAAGGGCGTGGAACGAGAGACATCATTGCGGATGTGAGATGGATCCTTGAAAAGACTAAAGAATACCAAAAAGGATATCTATTTGTGCTTTATCGACTATAGCAAAGCTTTTGACTGTGTAAACCATGAGAAACTCTGGGCCACATTAAGAAGCATGGGTATACTAGAACACCTGATCGTTCTCTTGCACAATCTGTACATTGATCAAGAAGCAACAGTTTGAACGGAACAAGGAGAAACAGAATGGTTTAAAATAAGCAAAGGTGTAAGACAAGGCTGCATATTTTCCCCCTACCTGTTTAATTTATATGCAGAACAAATCATCAGAGAAGCAGGATTGTATGAAGACAACAGAGGTGTGAAGATTGGTGGAAGACTCATCAACAACCTTCGCTATGCTGATGATACCACATTACTGGCGGAAAGTGAAGATGATCTGAAATATTTGCTTCTCACAATCAAAGAACATAGTCTCAAAATGGGCCTGCACCTTAATGTAAAGAAGACAAAGATCATGACAACTGGCATAATCAACAGGTTCATCGTCGAAGGAGAAGAAATTTAAATTGTGAATAACTTTAACCTACTTGGATCAATTATCAATAAAGAAGCAACAAGCAGCCAAGAAATCAGACGACGCATTGCTCTTGGCAGAATGGCTATGAAAGACCTAGATAAGATTCTCAAGAGCAGAGATGTCTCTCTCCATACAAAGATTCGACTTGTTCAAGCCATGGTATTTTCAATAACATCACATGGATGTGAAAGCTGGACAGTGAAAAAGACAGACAGGAAGAAAATTGATGCCTTTGAATTATGGTGCTGGCGGCTAATACTGTGTATACCATGGACTGCCCGAAGAACAAACCAGTCTGTACTAGAGGAGATCAAACCTAAGCTTTCTTTAGAAGCTCAGATGACAAGACTTCAACTTTCATACTTTGGACACATCATGCGAAGAGAGAGATCATTAGAGAAAGACATCATGCTTGGCAAGATAGGTCAACGCAAAAGAGGAAGGCCAGCAATGAGATGGATCGATACAATAACAGCAGCTACGGGTACCAGTCTGTCAACAATGAGCCGCCTGACTGAAGACCGAACACAATTTAGGATAGCTATCCAGAGGGTCGCCATGAGTCGACTCCGACTCGACGGCACTTAACAACAACAGGAGGCAGAGTCAGGAACCAGAGATGGGAGACGATGGAGACTCAAGAAACTAAGTAGGAATTTGGAGACAATAGCATCTAGTAATTGCTAGATAGGAGGGAGTGTGCAGGGTGGAGGTAAAAGAATAGGAAAGAAAGATTGGAGGAGGTTGAGATCTGATGTGAATGGTCTAGAGGACTAGAGAGAGGGTGAGAGATGTGAAAAGGAATGGATCTCTGAAAAAGGAGAGAATGGGTAGAAATGTGGCTGGGGAGATGGTGAAAGAATAGTAGGGGGTGAAAGACTAAAGAATGGGCTGGAGGTGAGGGAGGGATGAGTGGCAGAGAAGAGCTAGTGTTGGTGATGGATCAAAGCCGAGGATGACAGATGAAGGTTGAAGGAGTGAGAATAGAGGTAGAGATAGGGAGCTAGGGTATGGGTAATGGTGGACAGGATATAGAAAGCAGGGGAAGGAGAGAGACAATGGTGGCAATTTTTGGAATAGAGGGTAGCATAGTGCCCTGGAATGTCAGCCAAATAGTTTCAGTCTTTTATAGATTTAAAACCAATTTGTTTTCTTCCACACAAGCAGTAATTTTATTAAGTTTTGCGTTCAGCATAGTCATGAAATTTAAGTCCCATACATCCACAGCTACTACCAGCTGGATTTCATCTGAATCAATATCCAGCTCCTCCATCAAAGTTGCCAGTAGTGCCAGAAAAATATGAAACAATGTTGCAGCCAAAAGATAAAGGTTGCAAAGATGAAGAATAAATGTCGGTGGACACATAAAATTGTTGCTGTGAGAAATAAGATCTGAATAAGTTTATGGCCTGCCCTGTAAAAGACCACAAGATTATGGTGTCAAATGTTGCAGTCAGCTCCATTGAATCACCATGACGTTCTCTCAACTATCCAAAGCAAAGCTGTTTCAGTACTAAGACCATTTCTAAAACCCGATTCTCTTGGATGAAAGGTGCTATTTGAATTCAGAAAACGTATTAGCTGATCCACAATGGCCCTTCTCCAATAACTTTGCTGGAAAACAAAAGTTTGAATTGGTCTGTAGCTCTCTGGTAATAGCGGGTCCAGGTTAGAATTTTTCAATAATTGACGAACAACAGAGAGCCTCCAAGAATCTGGTACCATACCCAAGGAAAGGCTAACGTTAATTAAATCCAGAAAAACTGGGACAAAAACTTACCAGAAGTCTTTCAATATCTTAGGTGGTATAACATCAATTGGGGAATTGCTCTGTCTGATGAACTATGCAGTTTATCCAAATATGGCATGGTTAGTGAAACAAAAGCAGAAAAATTACCCTGATCTATAACAGGCGTATACAGTGGATCAACCCCCCCCCCCCCCCACCCCCGAGCTTGAGCCTTCACTGTGGATATTTGGAGTCGTGGTCATGTGACTAAGTTCCAGGTTAGCTCACTCAAGATGTGATGCTCAGGTAAGTTTTCCCCATAAATACATTAATTAGTTTAAACAATCAACAGAGAGAATTAAATTAAATTAAATTAACGTAGCTCACGATCGCGGTGACATTTCGGTGGCGGTTGCTTTGGATCTTTCAGCTGCTTTCGACTTAGTTGATCACGTTCTTCTTCATCGACTTCGGGAAGCTGGTCTCTGTAGCACTGTCCACCACTGGTTTCACTCTTTTCTCTCCTCTCGTTCTTGTGCAGTCCTCCCCTCCTCACCCGCTCTTCCCTCTTCTGATCCACGGCACCTTTCTTGTGGGGTTCCACAGGGCTCTGTTCTCGCCCCCCTTCTTTTCAACCTCTTTCTGGCTCCCCTTGCTCTTCTCATACAGCAGTCACTTCAAGACAGGTGAATATAAACTTCTACTTTTCCCTGTAAATCTCTGAGACACACTGCAAATGGCAAAATTTACACAGTTTATACCATTGGCCAGGGCATTTGTTGGTGCATGGTCTTCTTGTCATTACACCCTCTCTCATCCTCTCTCCTTCCAGGTTTGATGAGAGCTCGCTTCCATTTTCTCTGAAATTCCAGCCAAAACTCCCGTGTAAGAACCTACTAACCTATCTTTAACCAACTGAAAAGAGACAAAACCCTGACTACTTATGCTGGGACTTGTGTCTTTATTTCTTAAGAATGATATATTTTCATTTCAATAATAGTGTCTCTATAAACCCGGGTGACAGGTTTATTCTCCTGCACTGTTCATAACTAAGGGACAAAACAGAAAGAATTGTAGGTTCCCTGATTTTAGAGACCTTGTTTTGCTGTTTTATTCTCATACACTCTACACATACGTTCCATCAGCCAACATTTCATTCTCTCTCACATCGGAGCTATATTCAGCTGAGATCACTCATGACAGTGTCTCTGTACAGTGACTTAGCATCTCCCTTAACAGTCCAGCCTTGCACAGGTCTTGCTAGAACTTGGTCCTTATTAACCTCAGACTTGCTGGGTTTATGGATTTTCCAGGCTTATCCCATTTAAAGCCTCTTTAATTGGAATTATGTTTTAGCAATTACAACACCAGGGTGTGCTCTGGAATCCATTAGAGTCTATTCAAACCACTTTCATTCTCATAGTGGCAAAGGCGCGCGGGTCAGTTTAATTGCACATTTTCTCCACTTACATCACTTTCATTCATAAACGACTCTAGTTTTTACCCTCAGACCATTAACTTAAAGAGGTCTGGCCTCCCAGCCACTTAAACACAGGTCTGGTCGCTTCGCTTCCGTGGTGGCCTCTACCTGAAAAAGCTCAGGTATCCTACAAAATCTCTCTTCATTCCAGAATGAAACCAAGGGATTTCTATGGCGTCTCCAGAGGACAACCAATGGGGTGTTTAATCTCTGCTGCCCCCTAGGCTTGGGATTCTGTCCCTAGGCTGTAATGGAAGTTGGCCAGTTTGAATAGTTACCATGGTATTGCCATGGCAACCCCATTAAACTACATAGGAAACTCATATTTTAAAATAAATTATACTCAAAATAATATTAAAATCACCTAAAATTCCTTTAAAAATGATCCCCTCTCTCTATTTATACTCCTACCTTTCTCTTGTCCCAAACACAAGCTGTTAACATTTCCTAAACCATCTAAATCCTTTTCTCATTAAAAAATGTTTCTCACCTCCAACTCCCCAGCACTAACATAAATATGCACCTGGAACTCCCGATTATACCACCCATAGCTCTGAAAAACACTTTTATACCTTTATTCTGCGCTACTACACATTTTCACAAATTAAGGTACTATCCCTTTAAATTTTCAGGTAACCCCTCCCACCCCTAATGGCTCTTCTTTAAATCCCCTCTCACTAACCCAGTCCTTGAAAAAAAATTCCAGAGTCCCAGTACCTCTCTGCCGAACTACCTGAAATAACTGGAGTGCAGTCACTTTAAAATGAAAAATAAACATATAACCATATTATCTTAAATCTCCTTATGTAAACCCTACCCTCATATCCCACTTACATTTTTAAAAAAATTACCTTTTTTTAAGAGCACGGACCCTGGGCTGAAGACAAGAGTGCCTCACTCAATAAAACCGTGATGTGAACTGAACCACTTTGAGGTTTCATTGAGTGAGAGCTCTGTCTCCAGCTCCTCCCCGAAGCCTCAACCCTACAGAAAACCCTCCATCCCAGGTCCCCAAGACCAGGGAATTCATTGGGCACCATTTTTTATTCCTAGATGGACTTTTGGTACCCCGGGTCCTTGCGGCAACTCCCACTTCTTTCTTTTTTTAAATTAATTTTAAACTGCCGTCTTCATCTCTTGATCTCCCGATGCTGCGATACAGCATCAGAGAGCCCCAGGATACTGTGGGGGGCATTTTCTTAACTTTTTGAAACGCGGCCTGGCTCCTTCTCCCCCATGTTCTATCATGGCCTATCCCAGAGGCCTCATCCTGCCCCCAGATTCCATTTCCTGGGCCACGAGTCTCTTCAGCACCGTAGGACACCAAGTAATTTACTTTTTTTTTTTCTACACTATTCAGAATAAAATATAGAAGAGTCTTGCAGTACTGGCAGTGGTAAGGGATCAAAAACATTAATGCACAAAATCTGTTGCTCCTGAAGGAACAATATCCTTTCCATCAGGTAGGACACTAAAGTGTTAGGACAGACCTCTAGAGAACCATTTGAGGATTTATCTTTTGGAGACAATCCTTTTAGGATAGAGAAGAGTTTTTGTGGATAGTTCTCAGCTGAATTAATTACAGTAAATATATAGTTTTTCCTTTCGATGTTATTTTATGTTTATACTCTTTTTGAAGGTTGATACAAAATACTTTGCTGTCCTCAGAGAGAACCTTCCATCATTTACACTCAGAGAACAGAGCCCCTAAAGGCAAGTGAGAACAGGGTATTGACGAAAAGGTGATGATCGACAGTGTCCAAAACAGCAGGAAGGTCAAGAAAGCTGAGGATTTGACCATGAAGAAGTCAATGGAGACGTTGCAAGGTACTATCACCTGGTTCTTCCAAATGGCCATTCCTCTTCCTATTCACTCAAACATCCTTCTGGCTTTTGTCATCACCTTTTCTACCTATTTGGCTATCTTAAGATCATCATTCAGGTCCTGCTCTTTTTTGGTGCCTATTTCTTCATCCCCTAACTTGAACCACAATCTTGGGGTTTTGCAGCATAAATATATGACCCTGCATGGTTTAGCATTACATCTTACCTACCAAATTCCAGACCATTCTTGAAGCTTGGCTAGAACCCTCTTCATGTTACTGTATCTACACCTTCCAGGATGTCTACCTATTGCAGATTTTGGTATCATCTGCACAACGGCAATTATATTTATTACAATGTATATTGATGCTTTTTTTGCACAAATAAAGTAAAATGTATGATGAAAGTTAGTGTGTTGTGTTACATCAGCTCCATGTTATATTAAAAACAAGTTTGAGCGTTTACCGGTTCATTATTGCAGTAGCATGACGTAGATTGTTATGCACAGACTGCCATCTACTGGTTAAGCCCAATTTAAAGCGTACAATTGTCAGAATTCAGGAGACTGTAGTTTACAACAATTACCCAATGCTGAAAACTGAAGTAAACTGTTATCTGTATCAGGATTTTCTGGTTTTCCAGAAATTTTGCCCATATCTTGTCATTTTTTCATCTACGAGACTGAGCATCTTTGCAAGAAACAGAGGTGGCCCATTAGTTTTAGTTCATTTATATTCATCAGTATTATGTTGTTACAGTGCATATGCTTTATTATGGTATGGGACCTGCGCTATCCACCATGGACATGAGAGTGAGAAGGGGGATTTGTGTTTATTACGTCGATTTTTAATGGCTTGCTGTAAACCACTTGGTTATATTTTTGAAAATAAAGTGATCTATGATGAAATGAGAATGGGCCCGATAGTTAAAGCAATTAACGCAGTTAGCAAAGCTGACCGGGAAATTCAGCGGCAGTAACGCAGCTAGCATCGGGACATTTCAGGATGACACCTAGGCCACCCGTGCAATGGTGATAGTCAGCTACTGCCCAATTATCCCTTGGTGGGCAAAAGGCACAGTGATGATTGGCCTACGTTTTGCCAACAAAGTTAACTAGGCAGCTTCTGGGCTATCTAGCTGACTGGGCTATTCAATGCTGATGGCAGGATATGGCCCCAGCATTGAATTTCTGGGTCTGAGGTTCAGCGGCGGTGGCTAGCCGCTACTGCTGAAATTCTTAAAAGTGCAATGTGATCAGAAAGCATTCTTGTTTATTCAAAAATGAGTAGAAACTCTTTCCTTGCAGCACTGCTTCTCAACCCTCTTCTGCAGGCAAACCTATCCAGCACAATGAATGTGCTTGAGATTAATTTGCATATATTTGAGGCCCACCGTATCGTGATCTACCTCATGCATATTCATTGTGGTCATCCCGAAAACCCGACTGGCTAGTTGAGCCTCTGAGAGAGGACTGAGAAGCATTGCCTTACAGTGACACCGAGAGGAAAAATCCTTCCACAAGATTAATGGCTTCAAAATAAAATGTTTCTGTGGATTTTTGCTGGGAATCTAAGCTGCCGATTTCAGTCTAAACATCCATAGAAAACAAAATCTTATTAGAAGCAAAATAGCCCTTTCTCTGTTACAGATTCAATCCAAGCCACAAAACTTTCAAAGGCAATAAGGTGCATAAAGCAGGGTTTTTCATACACAAAAATGGGGTTTTGAAAATTTCCCAACATATACACACGTTTGCAAACATGTATACAGCCAATGCATACATAAGTCTATGTACATATCAGGGAGGTTTTCCTGGGGGCGGGGCTGAGATGGAAAGTGCACTAACACAGATACTGTTAAATTTCGGAGAGCATGTGCTAAAGTTTAAGGAAATCTTACCATGCAAGTAGCAGATGAAATCTTTGCATGCACTTTTCACAAGTCATTTTTCAAAGAGAATTTTTTTTCCCTTAGAAAACTGATGTAAATTCTAAAGGTAAAAAGTGCACACAGACTTCATACTATGGGGTATGTTTACTAAACCGTCTTAATGTTACCAGCGCTAGTTGCAGCGATAGTGTGAAGAATGCCATATAAGGAGTGGGCGTTCCGGTCCTAAGGTAGCAAGAATCTGTATCGCGCGATAGTGGGCGCTGTGGCACGTTAACGCGCGTTAACCCTAAGTACATGCCAGCGCAGTGTTAGAAGCTATAAAAAGTTAGCTCACTGGTTACTGCAATGACAGTGGAGGCAGAGTTCATGGATTTGATCCTGCAGTGGTGTAATCTAAAACGGCTGTCTAAGGCATTTCCTTTTAATTTAAATCAGTGCTGCCAGCAAAAACACCCTCACAGTGCCGTAACCTAAGGTGCCTCATAAGGCGCCCTATAAGGTGCCCCATAGGTCACATTATAAAGTGCCCTGTCCGCCAAGGCATCTTATAATGTGCCCTATAGGGTGCCTTATACGGCACTTTACAGGGCGCCTATGAGGCACCTTAAGCTACAGCACTGTGAGGGTGTTTCTGCTGGCAGCACTGATTGAAATGAAAAGGAAAAGCCTCAGACAGCATTCTTAAATAACACCACTGTGGGATCAAACCCATGACCTCTGCCTCTATAGTCATTGAAGTAACCAATGGGCTACATCTCTATAGCCTCTAACACACCCCTGGCTGGCTAAGAAAGACTGCAGGCCACCACACAAACTGTCTGCTGTGGTTACCAGGATAGGGTAAACCCACCCGTACCCATGATGCACTGAACATGCAGATCAGCAGCCTACATCTGATCACAAGATGGGGTATGCGCTTCTATAGCACCCTGGCCTGGTAGGGGGAACTGACCGTGTGTGTTACTGGCACAGAGTAGCTACAGACCGTGACATCGTGCAGTTCCTGTGCACCCTGAGGGTGAAGTGAGGGGCCCAGCACCAGGTCCGCAGCACATGGCATGGCTGAGATAGGCTGTGCTGCAGGTCCCCATCAGTGCCAGTGTGTGATGGGTAGTCCCTGCAGACACACCTAGGATACACCTGTGTCCATCTGTATTTCCCAGTCACGTCTAGGCCTTGTGGACTAAGATGCACCCAGAATAATGCATATCCTGTGTGGGTGCCATGGTCACATGTTATAAGTGAAGGGTGGTGTTCAGATCTCAAAGCGGATTATGTAGCACCACTCAACCCGTCCCTGTGGGTCAGGGTGGGGGACAGGATCTCCTACCAACAGATCTACATTCTACATCCCTGCAATGATGGCAGTAGAGGGGAATGGGCACCCTACAGGGAGGTCAATACAGATCTGTACACATAGGGCAGTAGGCCTGGAAAAGCTCAGCTGTCCCCCACCCCTATCTGACATTCACCAGCACAGTCAGTCTCCACCCACTGCTCCCTGCAAGGTGTTCCAGCCATACACATGCTAACTGCAGACAGTCTGCTAGCTAGTACATAGCACATGTTCCTGGAGGAACTGTGTGCACCCAAAAATGGGATGTGAGCACACACACCAAGCAGGTATGTCAGTAATTGGGCCCCAGAAAAGGGAACCCAGAAATATCACAAGAGAAATACTATATAGCACTATGAGGTAACCTAGCCATGCTGTGGTCACTGCTCTGTCAGGGTGAGAGTGACCTCCCAGCACGTCATGCTGTGGCCACCCTGTCCGTGCAGGTGGTGGCCGGGCACTACAATGACACAGCCATTGCCCTATGCCCTGTGCTGATGCTACCTACCCAGGCCGCCCCATCTGGGCCATACCCACAGAACCTTGCTCCTCATTATGCACATTGGCAGGCCAACACCGGAAACAGCGCAAGCACTGCGGGCTCAGCAAGGCGTAGGCAGCCACATAACACTGAACAGACATACGCACACTACCACACCTATTATTTTATTTATTTATTTATTTACAGTTTCTTATATACCGCGCTATTCCACATCAGTGCGGTTCACATAGAACATTTAACATACGCATTGTGCAAATATGGAGGTGGTTGACAGCCCTGGCTGCCACACCAGTCCTGGGCACAGTGCAGGCATTGCTATGGTACTCAATACTGTTAGGGTCACTCCCTGGGGGAGTTAAACACTGTCAGAAACAAAACCTGAAACACGCTCCACAGATATCAGAAAGGTTGATATGATGAGTCCCTGTCAACAAATTGTGTTCAACTTAGGATTTGTTATCTGACATTATTCATAGCAACCTTTTGATATATGTGGAATGTGTTTCCACGTTTAAGATGACATTGCTAAGGTATGCAGGTGCTAGTATTGGTAGATTCTGCTGTGCGCAGGGCCCAACAGCCTGACTCTCCATGAGCCGCTGGATAGTGGGGCCTGTGGATGTAGGTGTTTGTGCCCCTGATGGCCGCTGCTCTAGGGCAGAGGTTCCCAACTCCAGTCCTGGTGGGCCAAACATGGTTCAGGTTTTCATGCTGCCCCTAATGAATATGCATGGTACATTTGCATAGAATGGGGGTGGTGCATGTAAATGCATCTCATGCATATTTATTAGGGATATCCTGACAACCTGAATGGTGTTCGGCCCTCCAGGACTGGAGTTGAGAAACTCTGCTCTAGGGATTGCACATGTTTATGGTGTATGTGCTCTGTAGGGTATAATATAGGCATTTATGGTGTGTTACTTTTATCTGCAATAAAGATTCTGTCTTTATTACCACGGTTTAGTACTGGGTAAAATGTAGGGACATGGTCTGCTGGAGCCACAGCTGGGACTTGAACCTGTGACCTGCCCCTGAACACACTGGCTGCATGTACTGCACCAAATTGTTGCCACAGAGGGAGGTGATTCCCTGGGGATAGCATTACTGTTCATCAGACAGCCCTTGTCTGTTGCACTGCATGCCACCCACCTGAACAGGGCTTGGCCTTGGTGTGCTGTGGGCAGATGCCACTGCCCCCTCCACCACCAGTACCCCTCCGACACCATGCTGACATGCCCTTATGCTGGTGGTGCTGGTGGTGCGCAGTCCCAGGCCATCCAGTGTGCCAGTAGGCGGTTGCCTATGGTGTGGGGTCTGGGGTAGGGGGGCCTACATTGACATCCGCGCTTCTCCCCGGCACCGCCTGTCAATGTTATGTGCCCTTTGGGGTACCTGCTGGGTGATGTCTGTTGGGACACTATGGGACACACACTCGTGGCCATGTTTGCCCTTGGTCAGTTGCTGACTTGCTGTTTTTCTGTTTCTGTGTTCCTATGTGCCACCTAAACATCTGCCTGGTACATACTGTGCCCCAGCTGCCCCACTGCATGTCCCGCCTTCAGCCCCCTGTGCCCCATTTGCAGCCTCACCGTCGTACCCTCTCGTACTTGGTCACTATGTTGCTGCTGCTGCATATGTATCACTACTATCACTTTTCTTGGTTTCCCTGCCTTTGCTGTACATTGCTGACTGAAATGGTTTCTCTCTCCTGCAAATGTGCCTCTAGCTCGAGGTTTTCACTAGTGCTAATTTTCAGACTTTCATTTCACGGCGTTAGTGTGCATGGAGCCCTCCCCGCCCACTCTCCGCCCATTGACCCCTTCTCTCTGCCCCTGGGGAGCCTTACTCCGCGCTCTGGGGAGCCTTACTCCACCCTCTGCGCACCTTAATGCCGCCGGCCACATTATCATGCGATACATGACGTTCTCGCATGGTAATGCGCCATTATCGTGCAATAACGTCACTTATCGTGCAATAATGTCACAGCTGCGCCATTAGCGCCGTTTAGTAAACGTACCCCTATGTTTCAAAGTTGCTCCTAAATTCATTGATTTGCCCCAAATATATATAACTAATGTCTTAGGTAATCAGGATAAAACATTCAGGGACATGTTCACTAAGCCCACTGCTGGTAACGTGAGTTACTAGTGGGGGGAAGGTACAGTTGTCCCCCTGCATTTACCCTGCAGGGGTTGCAGTGGTAAAACCACCACGGAAGCAACTAATGTCACCCACTGAGATGGCTTTAGTTGCACCCGTGTCAGCAAGGACTTCAAAAGCACGCTGGCAGTGCTGAGACAAGAAAGCCCCCATCCCCACGTGTGCCATCCAGATATGTACTACCAAGATAGCATGGAATTTTTAGTGCAGGTTCCCATGCAACTTTGTAGTGTGGCACCCAAACAGACCCTGCACTACCAGCTAGCATGCTTTAGTAAACATGCCCCTCGGTTTGGATTCCCACAGGCTCGCTGAGTTCAGTTTCAAAATTCATAGGATTTTTTTTTTCTTTTTACTGTAGATTCCTTCTTTATTTTCTTGACTGCTGTTTTAAAAGAATAGTGTAAATGTAGCCCTCACCCAAACATTGCATCCATTCAAGGAGGACAATGCAATAACCTGCAAATAGCTCTGCAGGAAAGACCTGGTAACCTGAGTTATTTTTCAAGGCTATTTATGAAAATGAGATTTGCTACAAATATTCGTGTGAAAAATTCACACAGAATCACGGACCTTAAGACAAAAAATGTATTTACGCCTCCCTGAGGAATAGTTAAGTTTTGCAAAAAATCTGTGTGTTTTCTTTTGTACTGTTGGTCTAACTTTAAATTCTATCGATGCCCCCCCCCCCTGCCTTCCCCCTCCCCTATTTCTATGAAACTCTTTCCCTGAGTTCACTTTAGGACAGGAGTTCTCAACCCAGTCCTGGGACACCTACACCAGTCTGATTTTCAGGATACCCACAATGAACATGCATGAGATCAGTCTTTGTGCTGTAATGGAGACTGGTCCCTTTTTGTGATGATTGCTGGCCTGATATCTGATGATGACTAGCATTAGAAATGAGGCCAACTTCTTCAAACAGGCCTGGCAAACAATTTGGCAGCTCTGAATATAAATTTTGAAGGTCAATCAAACTGGATCATCAAACCATTTGAAAGGGGCCAGATGCAGAATTCATCATTTTGAAAAAGAAAATCTACTTTGAATGTCACTGAACTGTACGATCATTTGTGAATTTAAGAATAATGAAGTACATTTTTCAAACTTCCCTCAAATCCATCACAACAAATCTGATGGATTTCGTTAGCACTTTTGGGTTTGCGTTTTAGATTTCATTGATCATCTTTTCCAAATCCAAGATCAAGGCAAGTCACAAATCTAGACGTTCCTGAAATCCATCTGACCCGAGTTCAGGTTTATGTTCAAACTGTTTATTAAACCAGCAATTAACCACATTAGACCAGGTTACCAAATAAACACCAAAGTACAGACAGGTAAGGCCTAATTAACACTGATATGCCCATTTTTTGTTTTTGTTTCCCCTCTCCCCTTTTCCCCCTCCCCTCCCCTCCCTAAAACTCCCCTGGGATCAGATGAGGTTCTATCACCAGAAAAGAAAATGAACCTTTTGGTGTGTGGGACTCACACATCTCTAGTGTTCAGTCAACACTCTGATTTTCTAGATCCATAATGACAGGAGGGACTGAGCAGAATGATCCTTCAAAAATTTGGGATACTCATTTCACCTCAGGAAGGAAATAAAAATCCTAAATTAAAATGGCATTGCAAAGATTTTGCTGTCTGTGCTGTTTTTGGTAATACTGTGAATGTTTGTATCCTCCAAAAACACTGTCAGCAGATCACGTCTTATTAACACAAAAGCTGTCAGTACTAATAACCTTCTATGGGCCTGACAGATGTTTCTTTTTGCCTTTTCTCTGTCTTCTTCTCTCAATGCCCCAACTCTCTTCCATCCTTCTTCCTTCTGCTGGTTGGACCTTAATATGAAATTCTAATTCACTTGTTGAATAATAATGATTTTGACCTTTGTATAGCATCAGTCATTTAAACAACTTGGATAATACGTATGACATCTTCCTCTATTTTTACGTCTTTATCACAAACTAGATGTCCTTCCAGAGCTATGAACCAGTGAGAGTCCTTTCCTCTTTCATATGGCCCAAGAAATCACCCGAACAGGTGCTCCACAGTCTGCATTAAGCCGACCAGAGGACATTAGAGTACACCATCCTGTCATGCTGGTCTTTCATTCAGGGACCATAGCAGAAGCGTTCAAGACCCAATCCCTATCAGAATCTAGTGAATCAACAAATTTTGCTGCACATCCAGGGGTACATTTCTTGCAGAATTATAAATAGAGTTAATATGCCTAAGACAGGATAGGGAGACTGTGAAGGTAATGGTCTCCCCCCCTTGGAGGAAGGAGCCGTAGCTATCTCTCAACAATTATGCCTAGTAGTCAGATTTAGAGTCTATAAGCCAGGTTCTACCGGGAGCCATGGTGTGTGGTACCAGGCCAAGGTCTATGACTGCAATGACTGAGCTCAAACTCTAGCAACTCTAAAGCCTTGTTACCTTCCTCTTTGGTTCTTACAAAGCCAATACTCAATCCCCTCCATGCACTAATATCAAGTTTTTAATAATGCATTTAGCCACCAGAAGCCTAAGGCAACCATACCCTCACTGCTGGGGTCATAATCACTGCTCCATAAGGTTAACCTCAGTTTATTCATTGAAGCTGGATGCAGCCTTGCCATAGCTGTCAGGTGCATGTCTGCTGCTCTCTGCTCACCCTAATGAATGCTTGAAAGTCAAATACAGTCATTCTGCAGCATCAATGCCATAATCAAGGCTTTATGCTGTTTACTCCTAGGGTCACTCCCTTGCATGGCCTGTTGTTCCACTAGTTCATGCTTCCACTCTCCTTCCCTTCTTCAGGTAAGGCTTCTCTGTATTTAGCCCAAGTCCTTTTGAAAAGTTTCCATTTTAGCCTTCACCGTCCATTACAGTGTACTACTGTGGATCAAGAACTGGTTAAAAGATAGACAGCAGAGGGTAGGGCTGAATGGCCAATTTTTCCAATGGAGAAAGGTGACTAGTGGAGTACCCCAGGCATTTGTGCTGGGTCCACTGCTTTTTAACATATTAGTAAATGACCTGGAAAAGGAAATAACGAATGAGGTAATCAAATTTGCAGACGACACAAAATTATTCAAAGTTGTTAAAACCCATGAGGATTGTGAAAAATTGCAAGAGGATCTTGATAAATTGGAAGACTGGGCATCCAAATGGCAGATGAAATTTAATGTGGACAAGTGCAAAGTTATGCACCTAGAGAACAACCCAAACTATAGTTACACGTTGCAAGGTTCCACATTAGGAATCACCATCCAGGAAAAAGATTTAGGCATCATCATGGATAACATGTTGAAACTCTCTGCCTAATGTGAAGCGGTGGCCACGAGAGCAAATAGAATGATAGGAATCATAAGGAAAGGAATGGAAAATAAAACAAAGGATATTATAATGCCTCTGTATCATTTTATGGTGTGACTGCACCTTGAATATTGTGTGCAGTTCTGGTCACCGTATCTTAAAAAGGATATAGCGTTATTAGAAAAGGTACAGAGAAGAGCCACCAAAATGGTAAAGGGGATGGAAGGATACCCCTATGAAGAGAGGCTAAAAAGGTTAGAGCACTTCAACCTGGAAAAGAGACGGCTGAGGGGAGATATGATAGAGGTCTATAAATGAATGAATAGAGTGGAAAGGGTAAAGGTACATCAATTATTTACACTGTCAAAATATAGAAAGACTAGGGGACATGCAATGAAGCTACAGGGTAAACTATTTAAGACTAATAAGAGAAAATATTTTTTCATTCAATGTATAATTAACTCTGGAATTCATTACTGGAGGATGTAGTAAAAGCTGTTAGTGTAACCAGGTTTAAAAAAGGTTTGGACAAGCTCCTGGAGGGAAGGTCCATAAACTATTATTAAAGGGGGCCCGGGAGATCCACTGTTTGCCCCAATACAAGCATTGTGGAACCTGTGTCTTTTGGGGAAACTGCTAGGTACGTGTGACCTAGATTGGCCATTGTTGGAAACAGGATACTGGGCTTGATGGACCTTGGTCTCACCCAGTATGGCATATCTTATGTTCTTAAGTTATATTCTTATTACAAGAGGGCATTCAAAGCATCCATCACCATTTGCATGGAAAAATATATTCTAATATCGTTCCTAAGGCTGTCTCGTTGAGCTCCACATCGTGACTCCTCGTTCTTTAACTGGCATGGAAAAGTAGCTTAGTGGTTCATGCAGCAGGCTGAACACCAGGGAATCCAAGGTTCAAATCATACTTCTCCCTCTGTTGTGACTTTGTGTGAGTTACTTTTACCTCTTTTGCCTCAAGTGCAACCTTAGGGGTCTAATTAGAAAAACATGTTGTGGCAATAAAGCATATTAAAACCCTATAAAGATTAACTAAGGGGCATGTTTACTAAACCCGACTCTACTAACTTGGGTTTGGGCAACATTATTAGCACAGAGCACTGTGCTGGAGGCGGGACAGCTATCCCCCTAAATTTAGTGCAGCTGACCTTCACGCTTCTTTAGTAAAGTATCTAGCACATATGAAAATTGCCCCTTAGTAGATGATGGTAGATAAACACTTTATGGCCCATTCAGTCTGACCAGTTTTTCTGATCTACACTGCAAGGGATATATCTCAGCTCATAGCTCTAGAAGTCTCAACGCTTAGAATATCTTTTTTTTTTTTCATCTAAGTCAGCTTTTGTTGTCTTCCTCTTTGGGTCTTTGCTATCTTTAATGGTCCAGTTGCTACCCAGACATACGCTGCCCAGGTAGCGTGGGACTTTTAGAGCAAGATCTTTCACTACTTTGTAGCACGGTGCCAAAATCACATACTTACCCCGTGCTACTTGGGTAACACACATTAGCAAGCATGCCCCTAAGGTTCCTAAATCCAGGAACACTACAAATTCTCCTAAACCTAAGCACCTAAATGAAGTGCTGGGCGTTTTTATAAATTGATCACTGTGTTACAAGATTACTATGGTTGACCAGTCTTCGAAAGCAGCTTTAACTAAGCAAGCTGCTTCATATTAGCTCTTGGATCCCTGTTTCATATTTATGAAAGTTTGGAATGATACAGTCTCGGCAAAAACAAAGTTGTGACAAGATGAAATGTAAATATCTCAGACGGAGAAATTCTAAAACACCATTGTGGCCAACTTTACTTTGCTTTGCTGGAACAGGAAAGATAGCAAGATGCTCAGAAAAAAAAATTGTCGGGAGAGAGCACCACGTGTGAGGGAGCCGCGGTGTGATTCCACCAGCGCGGTTCAGAGCAGCAGTACACTGTTGGAGGCTTCTTGTGTCAGCGTGCAGGCAGGAGAAGGATGTGCCCTGATTCAGAGGACCCTTCCCTGTTCGATAAAGCCCAGAGGTACTGGCGTGAATATCGGAGAGAGCACCACGTGTGAGGGAGCCGCGGTGTGATTCCACCAGCGCGGTTCAGAGCAGCAGTACCCTGTTGGAGGCTTGTTGTGTCAGCGTGCAGGTGGGAGAAGGACGTGCCCTGATTCGGAGGACCCTTCCCCGTTCGATAAAGCCCAGAGGTACCGGAGTGAATATCGGAGAGAGCACCGCATGTGAGGGAGCCGCCGCGTGATTCCACCAGCGCGGTTCAGAGTAGCAGTACCCTGTTGGAGGCTTGTTGTGTCAGCATGCAGGCGGGAGAAGGACGTGCCCTGATTCGGAGACCCTTTCCTGCTCGATAAAGCCCAGAGGTACCGGAGTGAATATCGGAGAGAGCACCGCGTGTGAGGGAGCCGCCGCGTGATTCCACCAGCGCGGTTCAGAGCAGCAGTACCCTGTTGTGTAGCTTGTTGTGTCAGCGTGCAGGCGGGAGAAGGACATGCCCTGATTCGAAGGACCCTTCCCTGCTCAATAAAGCCCAGAAGGTCCACACGTGGCCGCATGTCGCAGCCTGCTTGGCGTAACCTAAGGGGCGTGACTCAAGGGGCAGGACACGCCCCTTTGGCACACATGAGGTGTTCATGTGAGCTGTGAAGTTCGTTTATTCAATGGGCAAACGGAAGGCAAAGGTTGGGTATAAAGTCTGGCGATGGTGCTGCAGGTGGGAAAGTGGTGGGCCCTATGGATAAACATGTGACTTCGCTGCTGCCTGAAGATCATTCACCAGACGGGGCATCGTTGAGCCCTGCTCTCCGGTCTCCTCCTCCTCTCCCACTACCACCGCTCTCAACTACCTTTTAGGAGCTTTCCCCTGAGAATCTTCCTCCAGTTCCGCTCCCAGTTTTTCCGGCTGTGGCAGACCCAGGGACTATCGCTCCCCCTATAGGGGAAGTGACTCTTGTGGATATATGGTCCACTATTCAGAAAATTGACACACGTTTAACTTCTACTGTATCCTTCCTTTGTAAATTTTCCCAAGATGTGGTTGGTAAATTACAATATATAGATAATCAATTCGGTACTTTAAGTAAGTTTGCTGCTCGTACTGACTCCCGACTCCAGTCTTGCCGCGACTCTGATGCTGCTTTGATCAGAGATTCTTTAACAGTTCCCTACTGGCTGGAAGTATTGGAAAATCAGTCTCGAGCACGTAACTTGCGTTTCTTGAATTTTCCTTTTACACATTTGTCATCTCCTGAAATCTTATTGGGAAAGTATTTCTCTGAAGTGCTACACTTAGAGGGGGATTCACATGCTGTCCATATGTATTACCTTTCTGTTGGTTCCTCTTCCACTCCGCAGACTGCTGGGGCCTCTGCTCCTTCGATTTGCTCAGTGGATCAGAACTTAACGGCTTTCCTGGAGGATTCGTCTGATGTTATCTTAAAGCGCAATACTTTGGTAGTGAAGTTTGTTTCTGAATCTGCCAAACTGCGTGTTTTGAGAGCATATTTTAAATATAGGCTTGCTCTCTTTTGTGGATATAAGCTCTAGGTTTTCCCTTATGTTTCTCGGATTACTCAAACTCGGCGAAAGTAGATTTTGATGATGAAATCTCGGGTCATGGCCCTGGGGGCAACGTTTTTTTTTTTTTAAGTTTCCCTGTCGTATTGTTGCTCTTGGGGGACAAACTTATGCTTATACTGATGTTAATTCTCTACAAAAGTTTCTTGATGGGAAAGAGGTGGGTGAGACATAGCTGGAGGAATTGATATTGTTTTGTTTAGCTCCCAATTGTGGGGTATGGATACTCCTTGTTTCTTGTTTTTTCTTTCCTTTTAGGAATGTTGTATAACTTAAAGGTTCTCTCTCTCTCTTGATGGGGTCTGTTTATGTGTTAAGGATTCTTTTTGGATTGAAAATGCTTTTGTGTTCTGTTCATTTCCTTATTTTCTCCAAAAAAACAAAAAAGAAAAAAAAATGTCACCATATAGCTTTATTTTTGCCATGTAAAGACTACAAATATGATTGGGGGAAGATGGATTTAGCTCACTCCTTTTCTGAGGACTTCAATAGGAGTTACATCCAGGTCTTTCCCTGTTTCTGGAGGGCTTACAATCTAAGTTTATACATGAGACAATGGAGTACTAAGTAACTTGCTCAGGGTCACATGGGGTGATGGTGGGATTTGAACCCTAACTTTGCTGGTTTTAGTCCACTGTGCTGGCCATTAGGCTACACCTCCACTAGTCAAGAAAAGCTAGAATAAAAGCTATTTTGAAAGTGCTAAAAGATCAGGATCTAAGATTTAGTAATTCCACATGTAATCACCCATCTCACATGATCAAACATTCAAGTATCACTCTGGGCCCTCCCATTTGGTAAAGCCCTCAAGGTCAGTGCAAGGGTATTGGGCACCCTAGGCAAGCCTTATGCCCTTATTTATTTATTTATTTATTTATTTATTACAATTTCTTATATACCGCACTATTCGACATCAGCGCAGTTTACAATAAAACAAAAGGACCAGAACAACAGGCTGTTCGGTTTTACAGAGAACAGGTGTACAAACTTGGATAACATGGGTGAACTATTTACATAAAATATCTCCAAGTAGGCGTGCTGACACAGTTCTAGACGTAATAAGTGGTTACTTTCTTTGGCGGGGTTATCTAGGCTTCATTGCTGACTGGGTAGTATTTGAGGAACAGGTGAAATTTGAGTGCCTTTCTGAACTGAGTTAAGTCAACGATAGCACGAATGTCAGATGGTAGAGCATTCCAGCATCTTGGGGCGCACAATTTGAAGGCCCTATTCGCCGTTGTTAGGTTGCATTTTGTCAAGGCCTTCGGAATTGCCCCTGAAATTTTGTTAGTTAAACTCAACAATCATTATCATCCCAACACCACCCCTCCCATATCAATCTTGTAAAAATGCATAATTGGACAGCATATTCTTAAAATATTACATTTTATTTTCTATGTATGTGTGTGCTCCGTCTCCCTGCAGGTAGAAGAATGCACTGAGACTTCTTGGAGTTTGTGTGGCTGTCAGCTTTGATGGTTGCTGCTCTTTGCTTCCCTAGGTGACCGCCTAGTCTTGCCTGATGGTTGAGCTGGCTCTACTGGCTTGCTTTCCCCCTATGGAAATTAGCACATGGAACAGCAGATGTGCGATCCCGAGATCACAAGAAGTTTTACTAATGGCAAATTAATCCACAGAGGATAAATGCAGTTCAGTAGAAGGATTCATCAAGTGGACCAAGTGCCATTTCAAGCAGTCTTAGCACCTATACCTAAGAGTTACTGCTACCGATTCCAAATGCACTGGGAAGGCAGTGGGACAGCACTTTTAGGCCTTTACACTGTTCCTACCCTTTCCTTACTGATGACTTCTTTTAATGGTCTCATCAGCTGTGCTCTTCTGTAAGGTTACAAGATGTTCCTGATTTCTGGAGATTGTCCTCCCAAGGAGTGGAGGAGTAGCCTAGTGGTTAGAGCAGAGGTTCAGTAACCAAAAGATTAGGGTTCAATTTCTACTAGTACACCTTGGGCAAGTTACTTAGCCTTCCATTGCCTGGTAATCTACCTCCAGCTACACGGCCAAGAAAACCCAGGAGCTGCTTGGCTACCAGGAGTCTGCAGTGACACAAAGGCATGCATTGCACCTCCCAATTTTAGAGCTGTGTCCCCCATTTCCCATCTGTTTGGCAGCCTCTTGTCCTCAATTCCAGCAATGGGGACCAAGGTGGTAGAAAAACAAATCATTTTCAATTTCATGATTTCACTGTTTGTTTGTAGAATTTACATCCATTATCTTTATATTTTACACAGTACAGGGGAAATGCATCACTGTTTCTATGTTTTTGTTGATTTGTCTGCCTAGTAGCAGGGGCAGCTCTATAATGAAGCGAAGTGAGGCGGCTGCCTCAGGCGGCAAAGTTTTGAGGGCAGCAAATGCCCCCAAAACAGCCGCCTCACTTCGCCTTCAAAGGTAAAAAAAAACAACATACAAAAAAAAAAAAAGCACACAAGTTGCTGCCACTGCCAAGTCTGCTTCTCGGCAGCAGCAAACGTATCGCCTCCAGGGCCGGATTTACCTATACGCCATGTACGCCATGGCGTAGGGCCCACAGCTGGCAAGGGCCCACAAAAATAGAACAAATTAGCTTTTTTTTTAAAATAAAATTTAAAAAAAAAACTGCTGGCTGCCGCCGCAGGGCCTCCTCTGCTGCCGCGGCAGCATGGACTGACCCACGGGGGCCCCCTCTGCAAGCTGAATCCGTCACTCCGTCGGTCCGTCGGTCCCTCCCTCCCTCCGTGCAGGCTGTGAGAGGCGTGAAGGGAGAGTGTCTCCCTCGCGTCTCTGTTAAGCCCGCAGGGGCTGATGGGAAATTTCCCATTAGCCCCTGCGGGCTTAACAGAGACGCAAGGGAGACACTCTCCCTTCGCGCCTCTCACAGCCTGCACGGAGGGAGGGAGGGACCGACGGATTCAGCTTGCAGAGGGGGCCCCCGCGGGTCAGTCCATGCTGCCGCGGCAGCAGAGGGGGCCCCGCGGCGGCAGCCAGCAGTTTTTTTTTTTATTAAATTTTACTTTAGGCCGATGGGGGGGGTAGGACTGGTAATGGGCTATTGGGGGGGCTGGGGCAGGGGCTGGGACTGGAAATGGGCTGGGGGGGTTAAGGCTGGAGGTAGGCTGATGGGGTTAGGACGGGGAATGGGCTGTGGGCTGTTGGGGGGGGTTAGAACTGGTAATGGGCTTTGGGGGGGTTAAGACTGGTAATGGGCTGTGGGCTGATTGGGGCTGTATGGTAAAGGGCTATGGGGGGGCTAGGACTGGAAATGGGCTGGGGGGGTTAAGACTGGAGGTGGGCTGATGGGGTTAGGGCTGGTAATGGGCTGTGGGCTGATGGGGGGGGTTAGGACTGGCAATGGGCTATGGGGGGCTGACTGGAGGTGGGCTGATGGGGTTAGGACTGGTAATGGGCTTTTGGGGGGGTTTAGAACTGGTAATGGGCTTTGGGGGGTTAAGACTGGTAATGGGCTGTGGGCTCATGGGGGCTGTCTGGTAATGGGCTATGGGGGGGGCTAGGACTGGAAATGGGCTGGTTGGGTTAAGACTGGAGGTGGGCTGATGGGGTTAGGACTGGTAATGGGCTGTGGGCTGATGGGGGGGTTAGGACTGGCAATGGGCTATGGGGGGCTGACTGGAAATGGGTTGATGGGGTTAGGACTGGAAGTGGGCTGATGGGGGGTTAGGACTGGTAATGGGTTATAGGGGGGGCTTAAACTGAAAATGGGGTGATGGGGGGTTAGGACTGTAAGTGGGTTGATGGGGTGCTAGGACTGGTATTGGGTTGGGGGGTTGCTAGGACTGGAAATGGGCTGATGGGTGGCTAGGACTGGAAATGGGCTGATGCAGGGACTAGAAGGGAATGGATGCTGGGTGAGGCTGGAACTAGAAGGGAGCTGATGTTGGGGGAGGATTAGAATGGGATGGGGCTGGAAGAGTAAAATGGAGAAGGGAAAAATATTTTGTGTGGGAGGGATAAAAAATCTACAATTGGCCGGGTATTGGGAGAGTAAGTGGGGATTGAGGATGGAGGGGTAAAATTTGAGTGGATGAAATAGGAATGAGGAAAGAGCAAAAGGAGAAAGATTAGTATGTTAAAGCAGATGTAGAGAGAGAATGGAAAAAAACTAGAAGAGAGAAGAAAGGACAAATGGACAGCAGACGATGGAGAGTTAGCAGAAGACACGAAGAAACCAGAAGAAAGTGGCTGGAGCAATTGCAGCTGAAAAAAATCCACAAAAGGTAGAAAAATATCTCTTTATTTTGAATTTATTAATTGGAATATGTCAGCTCTGGTAAATGTGCATCATTAACGTCTGCGCTTTGTTTAGTACAAGAGCAAATTAATGTATAGTTTTATTTCTACAGTGTTGTACATTCCAAGTTTGGCTTTTGGGATTCCCAGTTTAATTATTGTCTTCCTGTTTCTAAATTGTGATTACTTGTTTGGTGATGGTCTATGTTCTGCATGTGTAACTGAGCTGAGGTGTTCTGTTTATATAATTCCTATTTGACATTGCCACTTGTTCTCTTTCCCCAGTAGGTCATGTATTGTTGTTCTCTGAAATGTATTGGTTTAATATTTGCAGTGTTGCCTTTTGATTGGTAGAGTATGGTGCTTTGTGAGTCCTGGTAGTGCTGTTAGGATACGGCGGGTTTGCTGTGGGTTCTAAATGGGCAGTGTTTGTAGTAGTTCCTAATGTGTCTGGCAGTTGGCACTGGATTATAGTAATGTAGAAATCTTTTAGTCTTTCTTTATCCATACACTCATTAAGAGGCACGTTTACTAAAAGTCAGTATATGGCAGAGCTACTCAATTCCAGTCCTGGTGGCCCGCAACCCTGCAGGTTTTTGGGATATCCCTAATGATATGCATGAGATATATATGCATTAGAGATAGCCTGCCAACCTGACTGGTGTTTGGCCTTCCAGGGCTGGATTTGGAGACCCCTGCCTTACACCTCTGTCATTTAAGATTGTAAGTGGGCAAGGTGCAGATGTCCAAGACATCAAAGAGGTTAGAATTTGTCACATTCCTCCTTGCTTCTCACCACCACCAAAATATTGTCTATTAGACAACCTTTTGGTGGTGTTGAGAATCTAGGAGGAATGTGACACATTCTATCTACCCTTTTGATGTCTGGAACATCTGTACCTTGCCCACTCACAATCTTAAATGACAGAGGTGTAAGGCAGGGGTCTCCAAATCCAGCCCTGGAGGGCCAAACACCAGTCAGGTTGGCAGGCTATCTCTAATGCATATATCTCATGCATATCATTAGGGATATCCCAAAAACCTGCAGGGTTGCGGGCCACCAGGACTGGAATTGAGTAGCTCTGGTATATGGTAACATTATGCAAATATTTATGCAAATGAGGCCCCTTATGCAAATGAGGCCCCGCACCCCCCTTGGGCCGCCCCTGCTGGGGGCCCACAATTTTTGTTGGCATAGGGCCTCACTCAAGGTAAATCCGGCCCTGATCGCCTCCCTTCTTTTCCTGCAGCCACAGCTCCCTGCTTCTTAGGGAACCGCAGCTGTGCTGGTAACTGCAATAGACTAAAAAGAGAAGCTGGTGCGAAGCCTTTCCCTCTCTAGAAGGGCTCTGTGCAGCATTGTCCTGCCCCCAAAGGAAGTTGTTAACTAGTAACAACTTCCATTCGGGGCAGGACAATGCTGCACAGAGCCCTTCGAGAGAGGGAAAGGCTTCGCACCAGCTTCTCTTTTCAGTCTATTGCAGAGGGGGGATAGCACTGGAAATGGGCTGATTAGTGGAGGCTATGACTGGTAATGGGCTGATGGGGGGGGTAGGACTGGTAATGGGCTGATTAGGGGAGGCTAGCACTGGTAATGCGGTTAGGGTTGCCAACTGGCTCCAGGTGCGCTCGACAGGCTTGCTCCAGTCCTGGGTTTACCCCATTGCATGCAGTTACTTGTAGTTTTCCTTTTCTTATGGAGTGCAATGGAGAAATCAGAACTACATATCCCTGCGTGCAATGAGGTAAACCTAGGACTGGACTGAACCTGTCGGGCGCATCTGGAGCCAGTTGGCAACCCTAAATGCGGTTGAGGGGGGACTAGCACTGGAAGTGAGCTGATTGGGGGGCTTTGACTGGGAATGGTCTGATGGTGGAGAGGGGAGGATAGAGCTGCTGGCCTTGGAAGAAAACTGGGGGCTAGGGCTACAAATGGGCTGATGTGAGGGGATGGGAGAATGGGACTGGAAGGGAATGTATGCTGAGAGGGGCTGCCATGGTATTTGGACTAGAAGGACCTGGACAGTGGGAAGGAGGGGGACTGGAAGGGAATGGACACCAGTGGCAGTCATGGGAATGCAAGTTGACATCGGAAGGTACCGGGAGGGAGGACTGGAAAGGGGTTGATACTGGGAAGGGTTACGGGGACTGGAAATAGGCTGATGGAAAGAAGTGAAGAAAACAAAAGAAGAGATAATAAATGGCAAATGGACCATAGACCACAGAAAGAGAGCTAAGAGAAGACAGGAAAGCAGAAGCCTCAGATCGGGACCAGCATGATCAGAGAATAAAATGGTCAGACAACAAAGGTAGAAAAAATAATTTTATTTCATTTTAGTGATGGGACTTTGTGCTATCTTTATGTTTTACACAGTATTGAGGAACTGCATCTCTTATTTATCTGATGTTGCACTGCATGTGGACTCTGGCTTCTTGGGGTTTCAGTTTAAATTTTGTCTACATATTTTTATTTTTATTTTTATTTTAGATTATGGTTACTTATTCTGTACTTGGTGAGGGTCGATGTTCTGAGTGTGTGACTGAGGTCAGGTGTTCTGTTAACATGGAGTTTATACATAAAGATCTATACTGTGCTATAGTAATTTGACTTGTTCAGCTTTTCAAATAGGTGTATGGATGTTCCAGGACCCTCTGTAGTATTTACACTGGTGCTTTTTTTGGATGGGCTCTTTATGTGAATTTTGGAAGTTGGTGCTGATATGGTTTGGTATGGTAGGTTTGCTCTTTGTTGTAGGGTTTTGTATTAGTTCACAATATGCCTCATACTGGAGAATAGTGGTTGTTACTGTTGTTAGTGAGATGATCAGAATCAGAATTTTTTTTTTTTTAATATTGAGCTCTATGGGTGAAGGTCCTGGTTCTACTCTGCACCCACTGTGGATGCAAAATATATGTTGAAAAAGAAAAAGCAAGAGCCATAACACAGTTTATAACAACAAAATAAAAATGAATTATAATTTAGTTTTATAAACTGTGCTGTTGGTTCTTGCTGTCTTTTAGTTCCTTGGTGTGCAAACAGGACCATACCTAGCCCTATGCAAGCGGTGCAGCCGCACAAGGTGCAAAGTCTTGGGGGGTGCATTTCGTCTGTCTGTTGTTACCCTGCCACCGCTGGCAGGACAATAGCATGCAGCCGAAATGCACCCCCAAGCCTTTTCGCAGCATTTTAAGCAGGTCTGGTCCCTCTCTCCTCTGACGCAATGTCAGAGCAGGGAGGGACAGATCTGCTTAAAGTGCCGGCGCCTTTCAGATTGGGCGCATGCCTCTTCTCCTCCCCATACCTCTGTCTAGCGCTGCTTGCTCTTTCCCTGCAGCCAGTGACGCCGTGAAAAAAAACAGAGGGTGGCAGCAGCAGGGAAAGAGCAGGCAGCGCTGGACGGAGGTATGGGGGGAGGAGGGGCACGCGCCCAAGCTGCGCGATTGCAGCTTGGTACGGCCCTGTGTGCAAACATCTTGCATTCCCTCCATATAATCTAATCGGCTTTTTGGTTTGGTTCAGTCCATGATTGGAGTTCTGAAAAAGCCCCGTTCTCTTTCTACCAGCTCAGAAGGAGCTCTTAATTCCAATTTCATTGTATGCTGCCCTCTGCTGGCAGACGCTGATCACAGATATCTTCTCTCACTCTTTTAACATTCCATTACACTTCATATTCCACTTTGATGTTGTTTTTATGATGCAAAAAGCAGTTAAGAAAATTGTATCTAACAGCATTCTTTCTCCAAATGAAACATACCCTACATGCATAAGACAGAGACAAAGATAATGGACTGAAAATGAATAGCCTGGTGTTCCCTGAATAAAGGAATGGGAGAATCATAGACAGTAGTGAAGAGTTAAGTGATTGATGTTGGAAGACCAAAGACTGAAAGCAATGAAGATGTAATCCCTTCCACATCAATAATAAGGATCTTACATTCTGTGCATGCACCTGCGAAGATCGATAGAGGTTACAAATGTTCAGAATGAAGCAATATAACCCAGCACTAATTCACTGTTGGAAATGACAAAGGTTATGATTTTGGACTACAGTTAATCAAGACAATTTAATGCGCCCATAATGAGGGTAAATCGCACTTTTTCATTGCGTGATAAGACATTTCATTGTAAGTGCTGTTGACTTATGAGGTCACAAGCAGAGTAATTTACAATATTTCTTCTGGAAAATTGATCAGTAGTGGCATGAAAAATCTACAACAGATCAAATCAAGACGGTAATGCAAAGTAAGGAAAAATGCAGTGACTTAGCCTGAATCAAGATATTATTACTGTAATGTGAAAACGAACACAAACCCATAGAATAATTCTGTTCCTAGAGACGCCTTCAGGGTTCTACGGGCAGCACTTCACTAAATGTATTGCTAAGGTTTCTAATTAAAATGCTCAAACACAAGATATACAATATTTAAACAGGAACCAGAGCAAGTGAAGAACAACTTGACTCTCACTTTGTAAAAGCTTTGAAGCTCAAGAAACAAAATTATGCTCACATTTCCAATCATGCCTACTCAAAGTAACAGAAAATATCAGCAGAATAATGACTACTGCTCCACCCAATTTCCCAATTTGTGCCTACATGCTATGCTAACAGTTCTTAACAAAGTAGCATAACATAGTAGATGATGACAAATATCTTGTCTGCTCCACAAAGATCCACACTTCAGCAAAATCTTTGCTCTACAATAGTACCCCAAATTTGTAGAAATTAATATTTATTTTAATCTTCACATTTTAAAATATCTCGCCTGCCCAGTAAGGCGGTTTAGATTGTAAATGCCGTTGCATGCAGGTTACCTCATGTCTTCTTAGAAGCACAACAATGTTATTTCACTGCTGTTTAGAGCTGAGGTGCTAAGTGCTTCTTGGGCCCAGATTGCACCTTAACTTTACCATTTGATGATCGCTGCTGCTCAAGTGGCACCTATCTGAATATTCCTTCCTTGTGGATTCCACAACATTTGTCTGAGTAGAGATTCTTGAAAGTCATATGAGTTAGTTTTATTAGTTTCTATTGTTATTTAATAGTACATCTTTGTATTTCATGATTTGTCAACTTATTGTATGTATACTTTTCCCCTTGTTTTATTGTGAACCATGGGAAGGCCTGTTTTAGATAGGTTGTTGAGCTCGGAATAGAAATAGCCAGGTCAGAATGTGTTTAGTTCCCTCTGTATGTTCCCAAAAGGTCTGCTGAATATGGAGCCTTTTAAAAATATGTACAAGGATATTGGCCAATGTGGGTATTTCTCAGCACATCCAGTGGAAGCAGCAATACTGTACATAAGGAAAAAAAGAATCCCAAACTCACAGATTTGCTTTGCTATAGCCTGGAACATTGCAAGTTCCTGGCTGCAGTTATGCAGATAGTGGGCCTAGTATCTCTTAAAGAGGCCATAGGAAAAAATCTTGCTGCAGTCTCACCACCAAACATTCCCCCCCCCCCCCCCCGCAAACAACTTCACCCCTTCCCCTCAACCTTCTCTGGCCCTTACTGGGGGTCTCCCTGGTGGCTAGTGGAGGGCAGAAGCAATCTCCAGATACTCCTGCCCCATTGGCGCCCATGTTCAAAATGGCACCTCTTACCACCTTCCAGTAGTCTCGCAGCAATACTGCTAGGACTCGAGTTGCCAGATAAGGAGACACACCTCTCATTTGCCTGCTGGCTTCTAGTGATAGTACCATGAGACTGACTCCTACTGATAGTACCATAAAAGTACCACTAGAGGGTGAGAGGCGCCATTTTGTATGCAGGCACTAATGGGGCAGGAGCATCCAGGATCACTCCTGCTCCCCCCCCAACTAGCCAACAGGGAGATCCCGAGTAGGAACCAGAGAGATTTAGGGATTGCAGGGTAAAACTGGGTGCCAGGGGAGAGGATTGAGATGGGGAGGTGAAGTTGTGTGCTGGAAGAATCAAGGGGCGGGAGAGCAATTTTATTTTGCACCTGCCCATTTATTTAGACCCCAGGTTTAAATAGATAGCTAACACATATGCCTCGGGGCAGGTATAAAAGACAATGAAAACATTTTCTGAAATAGTCATGGTCAACATTATTGGCACCCCTGCAGTTCACCCCCTTAATCTCCAATATCTCCCAAAAAAAAGTGGCCAGTGAAATGGCTTTGGACTAAATATGCACACATACTTGACACATTAAAGAATCAAATAAAACAAGACCAATTAAAAAAGGAAATAGTATAAAAACTGGAACATTGCCAGGACATGATTATTGGCACCCTTATGAACAATTCAGTTTCAGTCGAAGAACAACATTCCCATTGCAGTAAAAATAGAAGCACCTGTAATCAATTGTCAGTACTCACATGACTTGAATCAACCAATGAATGATGGATTCTAATGTTTAAAATGGTTGCATTCACTCTCTGTTCCATTTTCAAAATGGTGAAGGCAAGAGAGTTGACCTGAAACCGTCAGAAAAGCCATTATCAACAAACATCAAACTTCAAAGGGGTACAAGGCCATCTCCAAAGACTTTGGGATTCCTGTGTCTACAGTTTGCAATGTTATTAAGACGTTTTCTGCTTATGGAAGTGTCAAGAACATCCAAGGATGTGGTGGGAAGAGAAAAATTAATCAAAGAAGTCTTCGAAGGATAGTGGATAAATACCATGTACAACTTCCAAGAGCTTAAGGCTGATCTGGAGAAATCTGGAGTTCCAACCCGCACCATACGCTGTGCACTAAAAAAAGACGGACTTCATGAAAAAAGGCCAAAGAGGACCCCACTGTTCAAAGACAGACATAAAAAGGCATGCGTGATATTTGCCCAAATCCATCTTGAGAAAACACAATCTTTCGGGGAAAATGTTCTGTGGAAAGATGAAACCGAACATGTGTTCTTTTGCAATGCAGACTAGCGATATATTTACAGGAAAAGAAATGAAGCTTATAAGGAAAAAAAACACCCTTCCTACAGTTAAATATAGTAGAGGTTCCATAATGTTGTGAGGCTGTTTTGCTGCCTCAGGAACTGGAGGCCTGGAATGTATTAAAGGAATCATGAAGTCAGAGGACTGCCAAGATATTTTGGAGTGAAATGTGCTACCTAGTGTCAGAAAGCTAAGTCTGGGTCGAAGGTCATGGGTCCTCCAGCAGGACAATGACACAAAACATATATCCAAAAGTAGAAAAGAATGGTTAAAAAGGAACAAATGGATTGTTTTAAACTGGCCAGCAATGAGTCCTGAGGGCATGTTTACTAAACTGCGGTAACGTTACAGATCGCGCGTTAGGTAACGTTAACAATCGTTAGGTAACATTAACGCGCGGTATGTAACGTTAACGCGCGTTAACATTACCTAACGATCGTTAACGTTCCCGGCCGTGGTAAACACTGCAGAAGGTGGAGAGAGGGCAGGGGGAAGGGGTCAATGGGCGGGGAGTGGGCAGGGAGAGGCTCCCTGTACACTAACGCGCTGAAATGAAGGGCTGAATCCTACCGCGAATGAAAACCTGCCATTAGATGCACATTTGCAGGAGAGAGAAACCATTTCAGTGTCAGCAATGTACAGCATAGATAGGGAGCCCAAGAAACATGATAATAGTGCTCCATTTCCAGCAACAGCATAGTGCCCAAGTATGAAAGGCCACTATGGTGATGGTGCAAGTGGGGCATAGGGGGCTGCAGGCGGGACATGTAGCGGGGGCAGCTGGGGCACAGGTTGGACTAGGCGGGCGCCTAGGAATATAGAAACCGGAAATCCGCATGACAGCAGCTGACAAAGGCCAAACACAATCCACCTACATCTACCTGGTCCACCTAAGCTAACAGTTGCCAGGGCACTGACCTGACATCCCCCCAGCCAACCCTCCTCCATGCGGAAGGGACAGACTATTGGTAGGGGTGATGGGGGGGGATGTGAGGATGCTCATGTATGCCCCAAGCCCCAGACCCCACTCCCTAGGCGACCAACTACCCACACAGTTGATGGCCTGGGACTACACACTACCAGCACCGACAGCATATGGTCATGTCAGCATGGCAGGGGGGGGGTGCCTGTGCTGGAGGGGGCAGTGGCACCTGTCTGCAGTGGACCTAGGCCATGCCCTGTACCAGTACGTGGTGTGCAGTGCAACATAAAAGGTCTGGCTGAGGAAAAGTACAGGTAGCCCCAGGGACCACCATTCATCTGTGGCAACAGTGTGGTGCAGTACACCCAGCCAGTGTGTCTAGAAACAGAGGGTCACAGGTTCAAGCCCCAGCTGTGGTTCCTGCAGAGCATGTCCCTATGTTTTACCCTACAATGCAGATACAACAGCAACATGCGCAAAGCCCAAAGCAGCGGCGAACAGGGGTACAAACTCCCACTCACACAGGCTCCACAATCCAAAGATGCATGAAGAGTCAGGCTGTTGGCCCCAGCATTGAGCTGCAGTTATCACCAGAGCACTACTACTACCTCCTGCACAGTTTAGCAATGTCGGCACAGTGATCAGGACCACTGTGGCAGGCAGGGTAGCCAACCACCCCTATCTTTGCACAATGCTGCAATAGGAGTGTGTGTGTGTGTATGTCTATCCTTTGTTTTGTGGCTGCCCACGCCTCATCGGGCCCACAATGTCCCACTGTTACCAGCATTAGCCTGAATATGTACACAATGAGGAGCAAGGTGTTGTGGGTATGGCCCGGACAGGGCGGATTGGCCAGGATGCATCTTCACAGGGAGTGGGGCAATGGCTGGGACACTGTAGTGCCTGACCATCGCCTGCATGGACAGGGTGGCCACAGCATGGCATGCTGGGAGGGCACTCACTCTGACCGAGCAGTGACCATGGCATGTCTAGGTTCCCACATAGCACTCTACACTATCTGTCTCTGGTGATAATTTTGTGTTCCTAGTGCTGGGGCCCCAATCACTGAGATACCTGCTTGGTGCACATAGGTCCTCTGTGAGCATGCACTATGGACTGGCTAGTGGACTGTCTGCAGTTAGACTGTGCATGGTCGGAACACCTATACAGTGTAGTCTGACTGTGCTGTCTGCTGGTGAATGGCAGACAGTGGTGTGAGGCAGTTGGGGTTTTCCAGAGCTAACCCCATCATTGCTGTTGGTCTGCCACTGCCCCAGTCACAAGTATGGCTCTGGCCCACCAACCCTGGAGGGCTGTCCCTTACCTACAAAAAGGGTGATGTGAGCCCTGTGGGGTATGTAGTGTATACCACTTTGACCTATAAAGGCACTGCTACACAAACCTCATGCAAGTCTGGAAACCCCTCTGCCCTGATAACAGGTGCCCATGTCAGCCAGACTCTAACACAGGGTACACACTAATCTGGGTGGTGTCTGGTCCCAGAGGGCCACATGTGACTGCAGGATAAAGATGGACACCGAATTACCTTCAGCTGCAATGCAGGGGACACCTGTCACACACTGTTAGTGATGGGGATGTACAGCAGGGCCTATCTCTAGCACCACATGTACTGCGGACGTAGTGCTGGGCACCCAACCTATCCCTCAGGGAGAACACCGAACCTGCACAATGGCATGGTCTGTAGCTACTCTGTGCCAGTATCACGCACTGTCAGTTCGTCTTTCCAAGCTGAGGTACCGGAGAGGTGCAGACCCCATTTGCTGATCAGCTGTAGACAGCTATTCAGCATGTACATTCCATCATGGGTACTGGTGGGGTTACCCTATCCTGGCACTCAGAGCAGACAGCTTGTGCGGTGACCTGCAGTCCTTCTGTACCCAGCCATTGCTGTGACATACACCACGGAGATATAGCCTACTGGTTAATACAATGCCATTTTTGGTAGTGTTCATGGGTTCAATTCCTCATTGTTCCCTCCTCTTATGCCTGTCCTACTCAAATAGTGTGCATGCCTGTAACAGTCATATTTTTGCAGATTTGTGCTGCCAGCCCATAATACCCTCGCCACAATTGCCAACATTCCTTCGGTCCATCTATCTGCGTCTGTCAGCTGTGTAGCGTCCTGTCTGCCTGTGCAGGCTGTCACCCCATGTCCTGCACTGCTACCCTTTCCTGCATTGCGCCTCTTCATGTTTGCCTCACCTGCGCCTGATCTGCATGCACCACCACTCCTCTCTCCACCCATCATTGTAACTATCCTGCCACCTCCGCCTCCACTGAGGCACACGTATTCCCATCATCTGCCACCAACTGTCTTTCCAGTACTTTACATTGCCATCACCCTGTGCTGTAGTACAGTTGCCCCCACCATGTTTGTCATCAGTACTGGCAGCCACATGGGATGCCCGCAGATATGGAGGGTCCAGCGGCTCCCAGCTCTCCCTCTTTCACTCACCTGTTTATTTATTTATTTAACAATCTCTTATATACCGCAGCTTCCTAAGATCAGCTGCGGTTCACAAATAACAACAGGCAACAAATCATGGATTTGTTTTACATATAACGTCATATAACTATAACCAATGTACAGTTCATTGCCTTTCCTGAGTGCTCTATCTAGTGTTAGGGCTACATCTGTCTCTGTTCCTCACAGGTCATGGATGTCATCCTGTGGCACCTTGCAGCCCTTAGGGCACACTAACCTAGGGCACAGTAACCTTGTTAGGCCACCTTAACCTATGGTTCCATAGCCCAGGGTGCCTTCGACAGTGCCTTGTCTAGGGGTGCCTAATACGGCGCTTAGCCTAAGGAGCCCTATAGGGCGCATTATGAGGCACCTTACAAGGCCCCTTATAAAGCCCTTTACAAGGCACCTTATAAGGCCCCTTACAAGGCACCTTATAAGGCGTCTTACAAGGCCCCTAATAAAGCACCTTACGAGGCACCTTACAAGGCACCTCATTAGGCATCTTGTAAGGAGCCTTATAAGGTGCCTTGTAAGGTGCCTCATAAGGTGCCCTATAGGGCTCCTTAGGCTAAGCGCCGTAGCCCTGTTCAATGTAATGTTCAATATAATGTTCCATGTAAACCGCACTGATGTCAAATAGCGCGGTATATAAGAGAAATAAATAAATAAATAAATTAGGCACCCCTGGACAAGGCACTGTAGAAGGCACCCTGGGCTATGGAACCATAGGTTAAGGTGGCCTAACAAGGTTACAGTGCAACCAAATATTAGTGAAGAGTGCCATTAATCCTGTCCAGGTCATATTTTGTTTTTTTTCTCAGAAATTACTACATCTGCGTTGTACAGACATCTCTTTTTTTGTTCTATACCTTTGAACATACTATTAAAATATTATGATGACATACAGTTGGAATATTTACAGTTATTTCTCAAGGTATTGTACACAACATACCTAAAATGCAAGGGTGCCAATAATGTTGACCACAACTGTATTCCTATTATAAAACCGGAAGTTCATCCTATTTTTTGGCAATAACTAAAACATGTTCTTACCATGACTCCTTGAAATCTTTGCATCCCAGGGGATGTACACGTGTAAACAGCAACGGTTCCATCCAGATGGCAATAGAGACTTTAGAGAAATATATTACTAAACAATTTGATTAAATTTCTGCCTCATCTGAAGACTTCCAGAGTCAGCACTTGATCTATAATTCTCCCACAGAACATTTGGGCAGATTAGAAGCATTGCAGCAGTGCACCTCTGAGGTCTTTAAAGTGAATCCAGACTGAATTAAAGATCTAAAACTGAAAAAGAACGAGAAGGCATTAAGTGCACCCATGCTAATTGCAAATGAATTTAACACACAGTAAAGGATTTTTCCATGCGCTAAGTGCAGGAGACCTTCGGGTTCATACTTCATAAAAGGCTCCCTTAGCTTGTTTTTCTTTGAGTAAAACTCGGAATAATCTCCTTAAAAGGTTGTTTTACAAGACCGGATTGTGGTTTTTTGGAATGTAAGCCTTCCATCTTTTCCCAGATGTCTCTCATGGTACCTTAGAGAAAAAAAGAGCTCTTTCTAGATCTTCAATCACAAACTCTTATTATGGGAGTTCAGTAGCTTTCTCCATTCTCCCTGTAAGTGCTGCTTAACTATCAGGGGATCAGGTATATTTTCTGGTTTGTAAACCTGATCAATTGAAAATGATTCTTGTTATTATATTGCATTTCCCTCCTCACCTACCCTTGTATATCCCCTTCACAATTTTAAACCTCATTTTAGCTAAGTTGAGCCCTCTCTAATTTCATTAAGGAGGTAAAAAAATATCAATTGATAGTCCATCTGGTGAAGATGTAGAGCCATCTTTTGGGGTTTTTTAAATGTTGATTTTGGCAGGTTCATTTAAGCAATTTTACGTAGTCTATTAAAGAGTAGATCTGTCTTTTCAGGCCTGGAGTAGTATAAATGTTAAAATGTTTTGGCCACAAAGAAAACATTTTGGAATATCTCTGACTGAGGTTGGATTAATTAATTTGCTACATCAACCCTCAGTATCTTGAGAATTGGACTAATTGAAGTTTCTACATTAGATATAGAACACAGCTTTGGAATTCAAATTCTATAGTTTAGGTGAAGGCCCAAATACATAGAAAAAGCTTTCCTTAACTGACACAGCTTGCAAACACAGCTTTTCCCATCTTTTTCCTATGTAATAGAGAATGATGTTTCCTATGAAGAACATATTATGGCATTTTTTATAAATGCTCACAGCAAATTATTTAAAAAATTCATCATTGGCAATGTGAATAGGGTATTAATTTATATTCCAGGCACTAAACAGAAACTTGAAAAAAAAACTTACTAGTACAGAGGATTAAATAAACAACCAGTCACAGATGTCAAGCCAAAGACTTTTTCAGCAAATCACTAAAATGAGGTGGAAGGTCTCTCATTACTGGAAGATTGCTGAGATGATTTTAAAGCTTCATAATACTGGTTACAGCATCAAGGTGGATAAAGAAAAATAGCTGCCAGTTTGCTATTATGATTTGATCAATTTAAATCAATATTTATTTATTTAACATTTCTTCTACTTATCAGAGATATTGAATGCATGCCAAAATGGTAATATGCTGAATGTGTTGTGAGGTCACAAAAAAAGAGAAAGTAAATGATTGTGTTGTCACAACTGGGTACTAACATTTTGTTCAGGAAAGGCCGGTCTGCGATAGCTTTGCCTTAGGAAGGATTAGGGAATCTAATATTTTCTGAAAAAAAAGAATAGTCTACAACAAAATGAAATAAAAACACCCCCACATATATATCGCTGTAGCTTCAAATGAAATCTGAGCCTTGAGGACAAAAATGTCTTTTACTGCTTAGCTGTGTACCAGGGAAAACGGTCACAAAGTTCAATCATTGGACAAAGCAGGATCTCCCAAAGGGTTTATTCAAAGCCCTTGGAGGGAGATGAACTTTGCAAACATGCCTAAGCGCAGCCCTAAAGTCAGGTCCTTTGCTTCCTGCGTTAAGAGATTGGAGACCTCTTTACGATCCTTACAATCTTGCTCTGTGCCCTCGCATTAAAGCATGTCGCGCATTTTGAAAACATCGCCTATGGTACATTGCCTTCTCTGTATTGTTTCCAACATCCTGGTCAATATGCACACATCCTATCCATTCCTTTGTCATCGGAAATGTTTTTGCACCTCAATTTTGCGGTATGCAGAAAAAAAACCTTAGGGCTGTGTTAGATTTACCAAAATGCGCCATGTTAGCACATGCTAATACCATTAGCTTGCATTATTAATAAAGAGGTCTCATTTCATAAAAGGTTAATTAAGATATGCTAATGTGATAGCACACTTTAGGAAATCTATTCCATTATTCCATGCTTTTTGTGCCACACATCCAACACTTCGCATTTTTGGCACTGCTTCACAATGCATGGGTGATTGTTTCATCCCTTTTGTTTTATTTATTTATTTTCCATTTGGAAAGGTAGAGCTACAAAGCAAAACCAAGCAGTGATTAATAAAGAAGGTGGCTCACCAATAGTCAAATGACACTTCTGATATTTTATACTGATCTCTACAGAGCCGGCCCAACCATTACGCAAACTGGGCACTCACCCAGGGTGGCAAAGTCTGGGCGGGGGGTACAGCAAAGAGCAGAGTGTGCAAAACTAAATGATAGATGTTTGACAGCCAGGGCGAGTGTAAAGCTTAAGGTCTGCCTAGGCACCAACACCTTGAACCAATTCTGGGCCTGTCTCTGGATCACTACATCATCTAAGTAATATTATACATATTTTTATGCTGTATCTCGGTGGTTCTCAACCCAGTCCTCTAGTACTCCCTAGGCCAGTTGGGTTTTCAGGATATCCACAATGAATATGCATGAGATAGATTTGCATGCAGTACCTCCATTGTATGCAGATCTATCTCGTGCAGAGATCCTGAAACCCAACTGGCCCAGGAGATACTGGAGGACTGGGTTAAGAACCACTACTGTTTTTTAATACAATTTTTATTAAACAGATCTTTAATAATCTTTTAATACAGCTTTTTAAGTGCATCTTGGTTAAGAAGTAGTGCCTATTGATGATGGTTCATTGATCCGCCTGTCTGTCCATCCATCCATAGTATCTCAAGTAACTGTATTGGCAAGAACGTATATTCCAGTGCATGTATGCAGTATATTTTTGAACTTGCAAATTTCAAACAGTTCATTTATCGTGTCAGTTCATTATCAAACTAGAGTTGACTCTTCAAAACTCTAGGGCATACTGTACATCTACAAAAACTTTCCTTTTGTCCTACGTGTCTTTGATTCACTACCAGAGCAATTCTCCAGTTTTGTGAAAGGTTATACTTGCTTTCAAATAGGCCTGTCTTTTTTTACCATGCATTATCAATGTTTGCATAAAAATCCCATGTTACAAAATAGAGCTAAACTGGTGCTACACCCATATTCTTCCTCTCAATGACTGACATGAGATATTGTTTCCAAGCATAGATTTATCAGCCTTTGCCTAAGAGTACCTGCATAGCAGAATATGAACTCTAGTGTACACCTGGGCCAAGAATTTCAGTTTCCATCCTTCAGTCTGGGAAGCTGTCCAGGACAGCGATTGCTATTCTGTTGGTTCTATGACTCACTGACGAGCATGAGATGGAAGCTGTCACATTCCTCTCGGTGAGATACTCTTTGTTTCAGAGGTGTTGCTCAGTACGTGACAGATCTGGGGCTAAGGTCCACAGCTTCTCTTCCTCTCCCCTAACTCACCCACCTACCCCTACTCCCACCACATATACTGTACAAACACACATGCAAATCAGGCATGTGTTTCTCCTCTCCCAAATGAAAAACATACATACAAGAAACATGGTCATTTGGATTTTTTAAATGGGTAGCAGTGTGCAAGGAGTTTCTGAGGTGATCTCGGAAACCTTTATAATAAACTGCTCTCAAAATAGGCAGCTGACAGCTGCAACACAATTTTCTTAGAACAAAATATAAGGACTTAGGGAATTCTGAGGGCCAGGGGACATGTTCTGCAGAGTATTGAAGTTATTGTATGCCAAACAAAGCTAAATCAATTAAATTCAGCAATTTCCTACTTATAAATTCCCTCTGTATGGGGGATACATCTGGGTTCTGATACTTTGAAATGGATCCCACTATCCTTTTCACTGATTAGTTAATATACATTCCAACCTTTATTGTCTTAGACTTGATTTTCTGACTTAGCTTGTATCTTTAATCTCATCCTCTAGTTACTGTATGTCTCTACTCCTTTACCATTTTCTCTCTCTCTTTGGTATTCTTCTTCCTTTTTCTTTTCTCTAACAAATTTGTTGCTTGGAGAAAAGACGGCTAAGAGGGGATATGATAGACGTTTATAAAGGCATGCGTGGGGTGGAGCAGTTATAGAGGGAATGGTTATTTAACCTGTCAATTAACATAAAAACACTCAATGAAACTAGTAACAAGCAGAGGGAAAACATATCAAAGAAACTTGGGTTTGTTTGTTTTTCACGCAGTGCATAATTAAGCTGTTGAATTTGTTGCTGAAGGTGACCAATATAGTGGGATTCAAAAGAGATTTGGACAAGTTCCTGGAGGAAAAGTCAATAAAAATTATTAGTCAGCTTTACTTGGGAAAACCATTGCTCATCCCTGGAAATAAACTATGGGAAATAAATCTACTTTTTGGGATCTGCAACGTACCTGTGAGTCAGGCTAGCCACACTGTTAGGGCCCACCCTAGGCAGGCGCATAGATGCAGCGGTTAGGTCCAGGGCAGGGTGGAGCAGTGCAGGATATAGGCAGAATCAGGAAGCAAAATAACTTTACCAGGAAGGGCAACAGGGAGGATAGGGAGGAGTAGCCTAGTGGTTGGGGCAAGGTACTTCAGGCCGGAAGGTCGGGGGTTCAAATCCCACTAGAGGACAGCAACCTTGGGCCAGAAGGACTGGGGTTTCTAGTCCCACAGATGCTCCTTGTGGTCTTGGGCAAGCCACTTAACCCTCCATTGCCCATGTTCCCTGTAAGTATTAGTGTATGTGTCTCATATCCCCGTGTGTTAAATGTATCCCCCAATTGTGTTGTGACCGCTTTGATTGAAGGATAAGGCGGTATACAAAACTGTCTAAATAAATAAATAAAATAAAACAGGAGCAAGATCCAGGTGAGAAACAGGTGCCAGAAGATTAAACTGCGCAGGATAAAGAAGGAGGCAACACTCTAAAGTAAACCCTCATACTGGAGAAGTGCAGGGAGCTAAGCTGACAGTAGGCACAAGTTAAGTCCACCAAAAACTGTTGCACCAGCAAGGGTATACTGTATGTGTCTGGGCTTCTTTATATGTAGTGTAGAATAAGACACTCCCCTTGCTAGTCCAATGGTCTCCTCTGGGGGCAGGCTTCTGCGTCTGGAATGTCTTTCCTGGACTCTAGATTCAGGCTGAGCAGCCTTTGTGGCTCCAGCCACACATCATGGGTTCAAGTTTCAGATGACCTCACAGAATATCCCCCCTTACTGGTCCCTCCATGGAGCTCAGGGCCTGGCTTGTCTAGGTGTTCTCTATGGAACTAAGCCAGTAGGGTCTTGATGTGGATGCTGGTGATTGGTTCCCAGCTATATATTTCTGGGCTATGTGAACTTAGAATCACAAATACTTTACACAATGAATTCTTCATGTCACTGGCCATTTAGGTGGGGGTTGCCAACCTCAAAAGAGATTCTATTCTTGTCTATCTGAGCCTACGTCTAGGTTTGCTATGATCATTCCAGCTAATTCAAAATGTGACAGTGTGGGTGATTTTTAATTTGCGGAAAGTTGACCATATTTCTTTATTTTATGCAGAACTTCATTGGCTGCATATGCAAGATCATATTATGTTTAAGTGTCTTTGTTTAATGCACCAAATGTTACATGTACATTATGAAATTGATGTTGACAGCTTATGTACCAGTGAGATCGCTTCACTCGAGCCAGCAGGCGTTACTGCAAGTTCCTTTTGTGACTCAGGTTCATAAGACTTGCCTTCAAACAACAGCTTTTTCAATTGCCAACCCCAGCTTATGGAATTCTATTCCAGTGAGTATTTTATTTTATTTTATTTATTTATTTATTTAGACAGATTTGTATACCACCTTATCCTACAATCAAAGTGGTTACATGACAACACAACTGGGGTTACATTTAACATGTGGGTGATTTACAACATTTAACATGAGGGTATTTAACAACATTTAGACAGCATGGTTGGAGGGTTACATTTAGCATGAGGGTATCTTCATGAATCTAGTTGGGCTGAATGGGTATTGAGTCGGCGGGATTAGCTGCAATACCGCTCGAGTGGGTACTATTGTCTATCTGCTCATAAGTTTCTGTAAAGAGCAGAGTTTTAAGGTTCTTGCGGAAGTCTGTGATGTCTTCTAATGCCCTTAAGCTTGTTGGGAGGGAGTTCCATAGTGTGGATGCCAGTACTGAAGGAGCTCTTCTTGAAATATTTTGTTTAGTCTTGTGGTATCCTGCAGGTGTGCCGATCATATTGTCATTATTGTTCCTTATTGGTCTATTACTGATATCTCTTGTTATGATTTCTTGTAGTGCATCTGCCGATAGATGATGGATGATTTTGAAGATAATTAGGATTGTTTTAAATTTTGCTTTGGCCACCATTGGGAGCCAGTGTAATTGTTGTAAGATGGGGGTGATGTGCTCAGATCTTGGAGTATCCGTAATAATGAGTGCTGCAGTGTTCTGCACCATTTGGAGTGCGTGTAGGGTATGCTGAGGGAGGCCTTGATATAATGAGTTTCCATAATCAAGCAGAGGTGTGATGAGTGCTTGGCATACCGTGCAGAAGTGATCTTGGCGGAGCAATGGTTTGATCTTTCTTATGGTCCTCAGACGTTGGTAGGCTTACTAATCTGTTATGTTTTTTTGAAGGAGTGAATAATCAGGTGGACAAAGGTGAGTCGGTTGATATTGTGTATCTGGACTTTCAGAAAGCCTTTGACAAGGTCCCTCATGAGAGACGTTTGGCAAAACTAAAGAGTCATGGGATAGGAGGCAGTGTACTATTGTGAATCAGGAACTGGTTAAAAGATAGAAGGTAGAGGGTAGGGCTAAATGGCCAATTTTCCCAATGGAGAAAGGTGAATAGTGGTGTACCCCAGGGATCTGTGCTGGGTCCGCTGCTTTTTGACATATTCATAAATGACCTGGAAAGTGGAATAACGAGTGAGGTTATCAAATTTGCAGATGACACGAAACTATTTAAAGTTGTTAAAACCCAAGAGGATTGTGGAAAATTGCAAGAGGATCTTGATAAATTGGAAGACTGGGCATCAAAATGGCAGATGAAATTTAATGTGGACAAGTGCAAGGTTATGCACCTAGGGAAGAACAACCCAAACTATGGTTACACGATGCAAGGTTCCACATTAGGAACCACCACCCAGGAAAAAGATTTAGGCGTCATTGTGGATACCATGTTAAAACCCTCGGCCCAGTGTGCAGCAGCGGCCAAGAGAGCAAATAGAATGCTAGGTATGATAAGGAAAGGAATGGAACATAAAACAAAAGATATTATAATGCCTCTATATCGTTCCATGGTGATACCGCACCTTGAATATTGTGTGCAATTCTGGTCGCCGTATCTTAAAAAGGATATAGAGATTTTAGAAAAGGTTCAGAGAAGAGCCACCAAAATGGTAAAGGGGATGGAAGGATACTCCTATGAAGAAAGGCTAAAAAGGTTAGGGCTCTTTAACCTGGAAAAGAGACGGCTGAGGGGAGATATGATAGAAGTCTATACATTAATGAACGGAGTGGAACGGGTAAACGTAGATCGATTGTTTACCTTATCGGAATATAGAAAGACTAGGGGACATGCAATGAAGCTACAGGGTAAACTATTTAAGACTAATAAAAGAAAATATTTTTTCACTCAACGTGTAATCAAACTCTAGAATTTGTTACCGAAGGATGTAGTAAAGGCTGTTAGTGTAGCTGGGTTTAAAAAAGGTTTGGACAAGTTCCTGGAGGAAAGGTCCATAAACCATTATTAAGAAGGGACCCAGGATATCAATGCTTGAACCAATACAAGCATTGTGGAACCTGTGTCCCTTGGGGAAACTGCTAGGTACTTATGACCTAGATTGGCCACTGTTGGAAACAGAATACTGGGCTTGATGGACCTTGGTCTGACCCAATATGGCATATCATATGATCTTATGTTCTTATATGTAGGCTTTGTTTGCAGTTTTGGTGATATGAGATTTCAGGTTCAGGGCTCTGTCCACTGTGATGCCCAGGTACTTGACTTCATCTTTGACTACTATGTGTTTGTTTAGAATACTAATAGATTGTGGTGGGATGACGTTAGTGTTTCGGGTGACGAACATTGCCTCAGTTTTATCATAGTTGACTGTCAGGTTGTTGGCTGTGAGCCAGGCATTCATGTCTTAAATACATTTGGTTATCGTTATGGTGTTAGGTGCTGGTAGATTGATTGGAGCATACACCATGATGTCATCAGCATAGATGTGATAGTAGATTTTGTGTTGTTTGATAATGTTGCATATGGGTTGGATATAAATATTGAAGAGCATTGATGATAAGGCTGATCTCTGAGGTATTCCCTGCGTGACGGTGAACTGCAATGATTTCATTTGGTCACATTTGACTTCTTGGGTTCGATCTTCCAGGTATGAGGTGAACCATTTCAGAGTGTTCTTGCGTAGTCCTATCTGTTGCAGGCGCTGCAATAGTCTGGTGTGGGACACTGTGTCAAAGGCTGCTGGGATGTCCATAAACACTAGCAGGAATCCATTTTTTATGCTTTCTATACCTCTTATGAGGTTGTCAGTGAGGGAAATTAGTAGTGTTTCCACACCATGCTGGGGTTTAAAACCATGCTGATGTCCAGAGGAGCATTCAAGTCAATGTGGTCCTGAAGTTGTCTTTGCACTGTCTTTTCGATGATTTTGCTATGAATGGTAAGCTGGAGATAGGATGGTATGATTTAGGTTCAGATGGACTTAGGTTGTTGCCTTTAAGTATTGGTCGTATCATAGCGTGTTTGAGGGAATGCGGCATGTATCCTTGTTGGAGTGAATCTTTGACGATTTTGTGAATTTGTGACGGTTTGTTCCTGATTGATCTTGCGTTTATTAAAGCACACTTAATTTTGGTTTTATGATTGGGTTGGTATGTACACTATGTGTGGGATTAGTGGGTATAGTACGTGTGGTATTATGTGGTTTGTAAATTGCAGGCTTATTATGCTTGTGTTCTTTAGGGAAGGATGATCCTGGTGTCCATACAGGATGGATGGTATGTAGGTTGGGCAAGGGGATCTGTTGGTTGGTACCGATGCCCTGTGAGCAAGGTGTGAATGCGTGAAGGAGTGTAAGGTAGGCAATGAGGTAGTATCCATCAAATACGAGATTACTTTGTTTTTAGGTGGCACTTGAAAGCACATTTCATTAATTTATGTTGATTTTTTTAGTGCTAAGACTAACTGGATTCAATAATGGATGTTGTATGTTTTCAGTGGAAATTGTTATTTTATTATGAATGTTATTTATTGTAACTCGCTCAGTAATAGTATGTTGGGCATGTAATAAATATTAATAAACATAAATATAGGGTTACGGTCCTGTGACAGGGTATATGTCCCATCACAGGGGAAAGCCCTAAAGCCCTGGGTTAGAAGAAGGAGACCACATACAGGTTCCCAAACTTGTCTCCAAACCCGGGGTCCCAACATTGACAGGAGGGTTTCTGATCCCTAAGATAGGGGGAGAAGAAGGAGGATAACCCCATGGAACCAAACCAAGACGGTAATGGAACCCCCAAAAATAAGCCCTGTGGAACCAGCATTATGGGAGGGAGCACCTGCCTCTGAGCAGGAAATAGAAATGGACCACCCTCCAGAGGACTCTAGTGAGATGGAGTAAGAATGAGAAGGCCCACGTTCCAGGGAGGACTCGATAGCTGAGGCCATGGATGTCTCTGTGGCTGACACAAGGTGGGGCCTGCCAAGGGATGGAAGTGGCTTTGACCACTCTGAGGGAGGTGGCAGGCTGACCAGGCAGCTGGAGGCTGGAGTCAATTACCTGGAGAGATTTGAAACTGGTAAAGACTATGGAGACAGTGTTTAAGGGGCTTGGGAGAAAGCCACCTGTTGATGCAGCATGACAGTGAAGAGGAACAACTCATTTACATATAACCACTGGACTAATATAAGAGGGTTTTCCCCAGACTTGGAAGAAGCCAAGAAGGTTCAAATTCTGGTTCTGGGGAGAACAGTGATGGAACTCTTTTGTTGAACAGTATTGGAGAATGTAAATGTTAGTTTATCTTGTTCACCCTGAGCATACAGGAACTATAGATTCACAGACCTTGCATATTTCAAAAGGAAAACGCCTCATTCTCTCCTGAAGATGACAAGTAGACCAAGATGGAGCGGTAGAAGCTGGGACAGGGTTTCCTGATGACAGAGCGATAACTCTGGAATACTTGTTTGAGGCCACAGGAGCATTGTGGTGACTGACAGGTCCATAAAACATACTGTTAGGGCCTTCTCTGGACTAGAAGGTGGATGTAAAGACTAGGCTCAAGGCAGGTTGAAACAGGCAGGAAGAGGAATCAGAAGATCTCTAACAAGAAGCGGGATTGGAGCTGGAAAGAGACAAAGAACAGGTGCCGGTGACCAGAAATTTGACCCAAAAGAGTTTTGCCAGAGCAAACAAGGCATCAAACATCTGTTTCATTTAAAGAGAAATCTGAAATGCGGGAAGTAGAGAAACCAATTAATTCCAACTAATTCCAAAATGCATTTATTGGTGGCTTAGCATTGATCATTATGCGCTCATTTAGAATTCAAGATGACAAGGTTAATCCTGGTTAGTCCCTGTTCTCTTTATTGGTCAATAAAGATCTAGGTGTAGCAGACAGTATTTAAGACCCAAATTCACTGTATGAAATAATGGTATTGCTTGGCTTTGTTTTTCTCCTTTATAATTTACTGAACTCCAGGAGTGTTTAACTGTTTCTTAGGAAATTCTCCATAACCTTTCTACTCCTAAACTTTCAAATTCTATACAACTTTACTTCCTCACCTAAGGAAGGAGGTTTTTGCCTCCAAAAGCTAGTCATAAAATGTTAGTCCAATGAAAAGGTATCACCTTATATTCTTTTTTTAAATGTAAAGAGCTCTGTGCAAATCAATGAGGAATAAATCAATTTCCACATGTGAAAGGGTTAAACACTAGCTTATGGTAAAAATGATAGACATGTCTGAAATATCTGCATAAAATAATGCATTTTTAATAGAAAGTTATGTGTACTTTAGTGTTGTGCATGAAACGTGATTTTTGAATGCACTTTGCTGTATCTAAGGAGTCCTTTTACTAAAGTGTGGTAGGTTTTTTTGTCCCTAACACACATTTTGATTCAAAATCAACAGATGTTAGATGCCACCCCACCAAGATAATTGTTTGGGATGTGATCAGCATGTACCCAACAGATACAGTACAGGCAAGCCCTTAAGTGCATGTTCTGGCCATTGGCAATTACTGCAGGTGCGCCTTACTCCACTTATTAAAGTGGCAGTACGTGTATCTGCCACATTGGCAATTAGTGCATGTTACTGATATCCACGCTAATCGCAATGTGCAGTCAATGTCCACTCTCCAAACCTGCCCTGCTGCTGCCCCTTGCGCGATGTGCAGTTAACATGCATTTCAGCAAGTGGCAATTGTCCCACCTGTGCAGTAACACCTACCATGGGCTGCGGAAGCGCTTAACGTGCCCTGAATTGCGCATTAGCCACATAAAGTGCTTTAGTAAAAGGGCCCCTGCTTAGAATGAGGATCGCCGCTGTTATTATCAAATATGATGGAATATTATTGTAAATGAGCACAGTAAGGTATGATTTTGAATACTGCATTTTTTTTCAGAAATCAGCCCTTTTATAAGTACACATTGCACAGTTCAGTCCATCTGTTTGTTTGTTCATCTGATCGTGAACATAACCACATATAGGAAGCGGATAGACACTAGTGAACTTAAGCGTTCAAAAGGTGAAGGTAGAGAGGAGGGTCATGTGGCAAGAACAGAAGCTGGTGCTGATGGGGCTCCTTAAACCCCATCAACTGAAGGCGTGACTTAGGTAAAAAGAAAGCAAATGCAGGTAGATGTCCTCAAGCTCCACGGGCAGAAGATATGACTCCTGAAGCAGTGGCACAGACTGAGGGAGTCTGGGACCTGCTACCCCAAAAAGGGAGGGTAACAGGAATGGCGCTGCAAGTAGGATATTGCCAAGAAGCCGCTTCCGCTCCGCCCCCCTCACCACTTGAAGAAGTAAAGCAGATGGCAGAGACAACAGCAGTACAATAAGCGGAAGGGTGGTGGGGAGCCCAAATCCCTCCACTTGAAGAGTAGGAGCAGGTTTAATAGTCTTTTTTGGAATGGAGAGAGAGGGGGGAAGGAGGGAGTAGAAAGGAAGGGTAGAGAATATGGGGCAGGAAAGAGGAAGACAGATTGTGCCACTCTCATCTACACTCACACCACCACCACTGCACACACACATACACACACGCCAGACTGTCTGTGCATGCACACAAATCTGCCCCAAGGGGCCAGCCCAACCACTAGGCTAACTGGGTAGTTGCCTCTAGGGAGCAGCAAAGAACAGCTGTACTCAAAGCAAAACAATGGCTCCTAACAGCCACACAAACTCAAAGGCCCATCAGTGCATACCTTTACCTGCAGAAAGAATGGGCAACATGCAAATAATTCATTTATCCTTGTAAATGGCTTTTGGAAAGCTCCCTCTTTATGTACGTATTTACAAAACAAAGTTTAATATTTAAAAATATGATGTCCAAATATGTGTTTTTATAGGATTGTTTTATAGCAGGGGTTCTCTAGCCAGTCAGGTTTTCAGGATTTCCATTGTATGAAAACCTCTCTCGTGCATATTCATCATGGTTATCCTCAAATTCTGATTTGCTAGTACCCCCAAGGTCTGGGTTATAAGGATGCTGTTAAGCTGTAGGTTTGCCAAGGGTATCTTATACCTTTGCATTGGCTCTGCCTGCCTGTCCCCATGTACCATGTGTGCATACAAACACACACACACACACACACACACACAACTATCCATACCTTTGTGGATATGCACACCCACCCGAACCATCCCCTCTTCACACACATCCTCATTATGCACCCCCCACAATATACACCATAACCCCAATTGCATTCTCATATCTTCTTGTGTGCACACATACACGTGAATGTACACAAATCTCATTGCACATATATACATCCTGTGGGTACACACAATATACACATATGCCTGTGTGCACATTTGCTTTTTCCAAGTGTTTGCAATCCTTTTTTAAATGCATTATAAGAATTAATAAAAGCAGTTTCACAAGAGGTTAACATCCATCTTTAAAGTAATACGTATTCTGCAGTATATGTCATTTGCTACCTTTTTTTGAGCTGAGGGAATGCCAACTGGCCCCCTTCCTTCTTGTTTGTTCGTACACTTCCTGCGCTTGTCTTCCATCTTACTGAGGGTCTGTAAGCGTCGTGTGTTTTGCACTAAAGAAGCACATTCTCACACACACAGGACATTCTCTTCAGTTTACCTTCTACCTAAGCCACCACCGAACAAGTAATGGCTTGTCTTGAATTCCTGTGGAGGTAATTTTATAACAGGACCATATCTCACAAAGGATATAAAAAGACTTGAAAAGGTTCAGAGGAAGGTGACAAAAATGATTTGATGCTTGCACCAGAAGATGTGTGAGAAGAGACTTGAAGATATGTATACCCTAGAAAAGAGAAGGGACTGGGGAGATATGATTCAGACCTTTAAATACTTAAAGGGTATCAATGAACAAACAAACCTTTTACAAAGAAGGGGAAGCTGTAAAACATAAAATGAAGCTGCAAGGGGGTAAACTGAAAGGCAATGTCAGGAAATACATTTTCACTGAAAGGGTGGTGGATGCTTAGAATGCCCTCCCGATGGAGGTGGTGGGGGCAAATACAGTGACAGAATTCAAAATGGCATGGGACAGACATAGTGGATCTCTTTATAGCAAGAGGATACATTAAAAATAAACTTTAATATCTTTTAAACTTCTACAAATACAGGGGAGTGACCTGCATGTAGCAGCAGGTACAACCCTAAATAAAGGCTTAGAGAGGTGACCGTCATGTACAACTTAAACAAAGGCATGGGGGGGGGGGATCTCCAAGGAATGGTGGGTACAACTACTCTAACCACCTTACCGGGCAGACGAGATGGATCATACTGGTCTTTATCTGCCGTTATATACTGCGTTACTATATGACAAGTACAAAAGGTGCCTATTTAAGCCAATTTATAAAAGCAACATAGGCACCTGTGTGCTTGTATAAAACAGGCTTCCCGATCTAGCACCTACCACATGCAAATGCTGTGTAACTTTCGGAGTTGCCCCCCTTGATTTTTCAAGTGTAGATTGGTAAAATGTCTCCTCAGCAAATTCACATAACCTCTGCATGTCATACGTATTTTAGAAAAGCTCCACTTTTGGCAGAACCTTTTCTAATATACCGGCAAGCCAGTACACCCACAAGTCAAACTAAGCAGTAGCCTGGGGTGCCAAGATTCGGTGGTTGCAAAAATGCAGCCACCAAATATTTCAAATTTCCTTTCTCTCCAGGAGACCCTACCCTGTGTTTCTTCTCCTCCCCCCCCCCCCCTCCCCGAGCTATCAAAAAGAAGGGAACCTACAAATGCAGTTTCATTTTTGTCGTGATGTCAACCTCATGATATCAATTGTGAGAGGTGCTATATTCGATGCATGCATGCATATATTATTACTTCTTCAAGTATATTTGTTTAATAAGTCTAATGAAAGGGCATCTAAAACTGTTTGTAGGAAAGAGCATGATCATTCAAGATGAAAATGTTGCAATAACTCAAACTGACAGCATATTCTTTGGTTAGATTCATGTACTTCTCAGAGTAGACAGTAGGTTCAGTAGTTGTATGGGTAGGGATATTTTGTATTTGGTGGGGCTGTGAGCTAATTATATTGTTTATTTTATATAATATAATGATGTGTTGTTGCATAATAACCTGTTTACCTACAATCAATAAGATGTTCATTGCGATAGATGGAGACAGAATATATGATCTCATCAAGTCCAGTAATATCATGGCAATAGAGCAAAAGGGCAATAAGAGAGGAGCATATAGAACCAAAGACCAGTTAATGTTAAATAAGACCATCATAGCTAGCACTGAGAAAAACAGAAATCTCAGTATAGCATGGATTGATTATAAGAAAGATTTGACAGCATCCCACACTCTTGGATATAAATTGCCTTGAAATGTGTAAAATAAATCCTGGTTTGATTGATTACATTAAGTTTACTATGACAATATGGCAAGTCATGCTGTTTTTGAGATATAAAGATGGTCAGTACATCATTCCTAACATTAAGATCCAGCGAGAAATATTTCAGAGAAATATCCTGTCGCCACTTCTGTTCTGTATGACACTTAATCCAATGAGTACTCTCATCAACTCTTTGGGATACAGATTTAGCCTGAACCCTAAAGAAGGTAACAACCTAGAAGTAACATCCCATTTACTATTTGTAGATGATCTGAAGCTTTACATTTCCAATGACCAACAATTAGCAGAGCAACTGCGTGTGGAGAAAAGCTTGTCTGATGACATCAGGATGAATTTTGGCCTTGACAAATCTGTTAAGAGGAGAATTGAGCAAAACAGAAGACATCTCCCTAGCTGAGAGCTGTGACATCAAGGACCTTGAACAGGAAGATATATATAAGTATCGGAGTAGAGGAAGGAATGACACTCAAGCATAAATTACTGAGAGAAAAGAGTAGTACAAGAGATTAAAATAATTATTGAAAAGTGCTTTAACATCACGGAATAAGATATAAGCCATCAATGAGTTGGCAATTTCTGTACTCTCAAACAGCTTTGGGATTGTGACTGACCTCTTAAAGATCTTGAAAAACTGCATGTGTGAACAAGAAAATTCCTCCATATTCATGAGGTAATTTACAAGACTCAGTTTATGCCGAGACTGTACATCCCTAGAGCTGAAGAAGGGCTAGGCCTCATAGACATTGATCACACATACAGAGCTATTATCATAGGCCTCCAGGCCTACCTGAAAGTATCCTCAGATCCAAATATGCAAAAAGTGCTGAAATATGAAAATAAATGTCCAGAATCTGTCTCCATCATCAAATTTGGACAAGCATTCCATTGACTAGAAGGAATGAGTAAGAATCCATAAGCATACATAGGGAAGGAAGAAACAAAATTTGCAAAACAAGAGAAAAAGCTTTTCAAAGAATTAGATCAGCAAACGAGGAAGACAAATGACAGATGCACAAATATAGTTGGAAATACAGAGTGTTATTCCAGGAACCCTTTATCAATCAAGACGGACACATCAATGATTAAGGAGGAGTGAACTGAAACCGAAGGATGACAGATTGATAATTGCAGTCACAGACAGTGGATTACAAATGAGATGGTTTACAGCAAGCATTGAAAAAACTGGCAAAACAGACATATGCCAATTCTGTAAGAAAGAGCTGGAAACAGTGATCACCTCATAGCTGGCTGTGAAGTTCTGATGGCAGAAAATTTCTATACAGACAGGCACAATAAAGTAGTATGCCTCATCCATTGGAAACTCTGTAAATGCTACAACATCACTGTGCCTGAAAAGCACTGAGATCATGACCCTAAAAGAATTACAGAGAATAAAGAGATTATGTTCACCTGGGATACTCCCATTCTGACTGATAAAAAGCTGAGTGTAAGCAGGGGCGGTCCGGAGACTAATTGCAGGGCCTCATTTGCATAAATATTTGCATATCCACTGGGCCTCATTTGTATAAATCTAATTTATTTTATTTTATTTTAAAATGTATACGCTGCCCATCTAAAATTTTAAGTGTCTTTCAAACAATGACTTGGGGCATGTTTACTAAACATTAATGTATGCTAAGTGTCACTGTACCCATAGACATAAATGAGTATTGCTGCACTTAGCACACATTCAAATTTGTGAAAGCACATTAACCGTTAGTAAACATGCCTCTTAATGAATGTCTGCATGTACAGTGAGGATAAGGAAAGGCTACCATATTTCTGTTTTACTGTCCTCTAGTGCCAACTGCCAGGTGCATTACTACAAAACCCTGCTCATTTAGAATCCATAGCAAACCTGCCATATCATAATAGCACTACCAGGACGCTCACAGCACCGAATCCTACTTAACAAAAGGTAGTACTACAAATATTAAACCAGAACATCTCCTACTTGGAAAAGAGAACAAGTGGGTCTGCTACACAGAGATTACACGAACAGAATAGCACAGTTCTGTCGTACATGCAAAATAGACAGACCGTCATCAAATATAGAACAAAGGATCACAATTTAGAAATATGAAGACAATAATTGAACTGGGAACCCCAAAAGTCAAACTTTGAATGCACCACAACACTGGAAAAATTAAACTGTTAAATTATTTTTCTCTTATGCAGAACAAAGCACAAAGAGATCAGAGTACATTTCCCAGAGTTGACATATTCCCTTTAGTAAATTCAATATAAAATACTTTTTTTTCTACCTTTTGTTGTTTGGGCATTTTATTTTTCAGTCGCAGTTGCCCCAGTCTCTCTCTCTTCTGCATTCTTCATGTCTTCTGCTAACTCTCCATGGTCTGCTGCCCATGTCCTTTCTTCTCTTCTATTTTTTTCTATTTTCTGTCTACATCCGCCTCTGACATACAGATCTTTCGCTTTTTGTTCTTTTCTCCATTTCTTTCTTTACTCATTCATCCACTCAGTTTCAACCCTCCGTTCTCAACCCCCTTTTGACTTTTCACCTAGCAGCTTTCCATTTATTCTTCTAACCCCCAGCCCAGCTCCCCCATTTCTCATCTCACTCCTTTGCTAACTTCTTATTCCCCTCTGTACCTCCTAGATCCCTTCCACCACCCAGTTACTACCTTCTTAGATATTCATTAACTCTACCTTTCTTCCTTCTTACCCCACCATTCGCTCTTATGCCCCTCCCTTTCAAGTCCTTTTTTCTTCCCTCCCACACAAAATATCTGCTCCCCTCTCAATCCTCACTCCCCTAATTTCTTTATTTCTCCCCTCAGCCCCAGCCCCACCCCCTTCCAACTTTCTCAGCACGTGCTCCCTTCCAGTCCCATTCTTCCCATCCCCCAGCATCAGCCCATTTCCAGTCCTAGCACCCCAGTATCAGTCCTCCTCCAGTCCTAGTTCCTCCCAGCATCAGCTCCCTTCCAGTCTCCCTATCCCCCAGCATCAGCCCATTTCCTATCCTAGCCCCCCCCCCCCCCCCCCCAGTATCAGTCCTCTTCCAGTCCCAATCTCTCCCTGCAACATCTTCCTTGTAATCCCAGGCTCCCCATCCCCCAGTATCAGCCCATTTCCAATCCTAGGCCCTCCCCCCTACTCCCCAGTATCAGTTCTCCTCCAGTCCTTGTGAAACAGGAAATGCCCCTGTTTAACCTCTACATAGTGACCCACGCTGACAGCTAACAACACAGCTTCGGGAGAAAAAAGAAACCGCTCCGGCAGATCTTGACTCCCAACGGCTGTGCAGAAGTGAATTGGGGAGCCGGGCTTTGGTCCTCACTGGATACCCCTCAAGCCAGCTAGGCCAGCATGGGGCCCCCCAAGGTGCGGGGCCAAGCGCAGGCAACATTCCCACACATGCCTCGGGCTGGCCCTGGATGTGAGGAATCTGGATATAGTGGTAAAGGAGATCACTAGAACTGCAGTGATTATAGTGGTCAGTTCCTAGCGACTACTCTGTGAATCGCGTTGAGAAGGAGAAAATCTTCAAGTACCAAGAAATGCCGTCAGAGACCAGGAAAATGTGGCAGAAAGATACCGATTTATTTCCTGTCATGCTGGGTGCCACAGGCTTAATTAAGAGGAATTTCCAAGCACACCTTGATAAATTACCCATACATGTAACATCTTACAAACTCCAGAAGGAGGCTCTCTTTGGCACGATGCAAGTACTACGTTGGGCATTAGCAGTAAATTTGAGAGATTGAGATCATACTGCACATTCGCTCTCTTAGAAGTGAAGTTCGTGGTGTTCTAGTGTCTTTTTAGTTCATTCTAGTGTTTTTTTAGTTCATTTCACATATACATTTTAATGAGGAATTTTCAGTGCACACTAAATTGTTTTAATGTGTACTATGACTTAGGGGGGCTATTTTAGTGGCCTTCTTCCTAATTTCCACATGGAAACTCTGGCATTTGCATGTGGAAAAGGCATCCTCTTCTAAATGGCAGTTTTATGAAGGGGTTAATTTACATGTGGATGCCCAAAATATGTCAACACTTCAAGGGGGTATGTTGGGGGAGTGGTTAGGGATGGCCTGGGTGGTCAAAAATCTACACTTGCGGTCCCCATTTCCTGTAAGGCACGAATGTGTTGTGTCCAAAATTGTCCATGTTGGGATTTACAGCTGCCCCCCTGGCTTGTACAGGTTTACAAAAGAGCTTGTTTCAATCAGCCTTTTACAGGAGGGATTAAGAAGGTGATCTCCTTAATCCTCTGTTGTTTATTTCTGCATCCAAACTGAAATGAATTAAAGATAGCAGCCTCTGGAGTTAATTGGTGGCATTTAAACATAGGTAGGTTTGCAAAATATCAGCTTACCTGATAAGTTACTGAGTTTGCTCCACTGATTTTCCGCATGTGTAGATTTGTAAAAGGATTCCTCCAGCTTTACATGGCAGAAAATGTGTGTGCATCTCCTTATTGGTATTTTAGGAAAGGCTGCATGTTTGGCAGACCCTTTTATAAAATACTCCCGAAATTGTGTATGTCCTGACCTCGACATCTCAATTCCAGTCTCCATATACTATGCCTTTTAGCATACCTTAATTCATCTGTTAAATCATTTTAGCACACACTGAGGGGCCCCTTTTACTAAAGCCCGATAACCCATTAACATATCTTTCAACACGCAGTGACTGGCAGCTGGGAAAACTAACTTGCTGGCATGCCAGCCACCACACATTAAAACAGACAGTAATTTGCCATCGTGGGATGGGGAATGGGTGTGGAGAGCGCATTACTACCAGTGCCAGGGCAATTGCTACACCCTCAGCGGCAATGTGACACAACCCGAGTTCACCTAATGACATCTCTATGGGAGTTGATAGGTGAACCTCCCTTACTGGAACACACATTAGAGTTCTCATTGGAACAGTAACTTCCAGGTCACGTTCCCCCATAGCTAACTCAGAGGCCTTGCATGGTTTGTTTCGTATGTGAAGTGCAAAACCATAGAGGGCTTTAGCCCTAAATTTTTTAATGAGAGGTAACAAATGCACGCCCCTAGTAAATAAATGTCTCAGTTTTAGACATGATTTCAACCTTTATTCTAAGGAATTAGTAGATCCCTAGGTGATGGTTAGCGTAATCAAACTCTGGAATTTGTTACCAGAGGATGTAGTAAAAGCTGTTAGTGTAGCTGCGTTTAAAAAAGGTTTGGACAAGTTCCTGGAGAAAAGGTCCATAAATGATTTTTAAAAGGGACCCGGGATATCAGTTTGACCCAATACAAGCATTGTGGAACCTGTGTCTTTTGGGGAAACTGCTAGGTACTTATGACCTAGATTGGCCACTGTTGGAAACAGGATACTGGGCTTGATGGACCTTGGTCTGACCCAGTATGGCATATCTTATGTTCTTATGTTATAATAAGATGCAACATAGACTTCCAGTCAAAGGAAGTATGAACAATTCAAGACAAAACTGAATGTTCTTAGTCTCTGAAGCACATAATGAGCCTACTCACCAAGTAATGCAGGCTTTGAGTTTTAGAAATGAATTTGAAGTAGTTTGCCTTCCATTACCTTTCAAGAGTCCATTAATACAAGGTGAGCAGTTTAATAGCTAGGCATGCCACAACAAAGGTGCGCTCTGTAACAAAAGGCAGATCTGCATTTTATGATCATTTAAAACCCTTGTTGCATATTTTGCTTGTGTACATAGCTGGCTGGACACTTTCTTCGTCATTGGGATCATTTGTAAAGTGAAAAATGCCGGCTATAAAATATGTGGGTGACTAAATGCACCTAAGTGTGACTGCTAACAAGAGCGTTCATACATTTCTTCATTCTGGGACATGTTTGCTAAAGTGCGCTAAGTTATTGTGTAACTGGGCTGCGAAACTAGCTAACCTCAGGGGATGTGTGTGTCCATCCCCTTGCTGTTAGTGCATTGCAACTATGCAACACTGCAGTAACCAGAATGTGGTTGTGCTTAATGCCAACTGCTTTGTACACCAGGCAAAAGGGGGTATAGAAAATTCAAGCAAACATAAAACATAAATATTAAGTGCGCCTGCAATACTGACAGTAGCCACGGTTGGTGGAAGCCAAAGACGCTCTTGTTATCTGCAGGGCACCATCAATGTCAACATTCCACCCCTAACTTGCCCAATTGTACACTAACAGGATAATAGACTTTAGTATATATTTTTACCATGGTGCCCTGCACTATAGTGCTGTGCAGTTAGTGCATGGCATACCCCACCCTAACTATTAGCATATTTAAACATACCATTCTGAGAATACATAGTCTTGAGCCAATGTTGTGAGGTGCAATGCAATGTGTGCCTTTGAGTCAGTCCTGACTCCTGGCAACCCAGAAGCTCCTGGGTTTTCTTGGCAGTGTCACTGGAAGTAGGTTACCAGGCCTTTCTTCCAAGGCAATGGAGGGTTAAGTAACTTGCCCAAGGCCACAAGGAGTGCTAGTGGGAATTGAACCTTGGTTGCTTGGTTACCAAGCCAGTGTTCTAACCACTAGGCTACTCCTCCACTCTGTTGTGGAGGTTGTTGTGAGGTATGTGTACTTTATAAAATGTGTTGTTGTGAGGTATGTGTACTTTATAAAATATTAATGTACCTGTATGAGTTTACTCACATAACTAAACCTGCCTCAAAGCAGGTATAACTTTATACATGAGAATTTGTGCGCTATTGGGTTATTATGGGTGCATATCGTATGAAAGCATATACATATCTGTGTTGCCTTCATAGAATAAAGGCAAACAATACATTACCATCAAGAACCACAAACGTTAGCCCTCTTACTAAAGTGTGCTATGCCGTTAGCGTGGATTTTGGCAAACATTAAGCCAGCGCTGAGGCCTGCGGTAACTGTAGTGAAGGGCTAACACAGTGCGGACCAATTTCCATGCTGTGAATTGCGTGTTGTGGTGGTAAGGGGCGGGTTAAAGATGAGGCGTGAGCATGGTGAGGACTTCACAGCATGGGGGGTAAACACCGTACGCTAACAGCAACCCTTGCAATTAGCATGGGTTCATCTAATTCCACCTCAATAGGTGGAGTTAACTGCACCGGCATTAATAGTGCATGCCGCTGCGGCATGTCAGGCTACCGTTCAGTGGGGTAAGTGCTGGGAACATGTTGGACACATCCTTGGTAGTTAGCACACAGAGATTGCAACGACCACGATTTAGTTTTTACGCTAAAAGTGCATTATTTGCAAAACCCCAATGCAGTTTAGTAAAATTTGTGTACTTTGTGTAATTTAATTCACTTCACAGAAACACTCACTCCGCTTTTACTTTCAAATTTTTAAATGTTTACATTAAAAGGTATCCTGGGGGTGGGGGGGGGACATACCTCGTAGCTCATTATCAGCAATGGCTGCAGTTGCCATAATCTAATTTTCTTCATCTGACTCTTATTCTTTCTTTAAAACATCATTCACATAGGCCTCTCCTTTTACTTATCTCAGAGCGCTGGAAGAGGTTTATAACCCGACATCAAAATCTGTATAAAAACAAAAGTGAGCTCATAGATCCATGCCACCATTATTCCATTGTAGCATTTAAAGCATATTCTCGAATGCACATATCTTTCTGGTCACATTCATCATCATCGGGGGTAAGTTTTAAAGCATGGAACAGTTAGCTTGTCTCTTATTTTTGCAGGCATTGTGCTATCTCTCTTAGATGGACTGGAAGATGAGTACATAGGCGAGATGCTGAATTTAGACAGAGAGGGCAAAGGTCTGATATTTCAAGGACCAAAGCCTTGTGGATAAAATGTTCAATTGCAATATTAATCAGGCAGCTGTTTTTCAGGATCTCTGCATCTTCCCCCCCCCCCCCCCCCCACCACTTCTTTTATATTTGTCCAGTGACAAGAAACCCACCTTAAATAACTTCCACAGCAAATGTAAAAAGCTATTGGGGGAAATGCAAGTCATGTCTATAACTCTGATGCCAAATCAGTTGGGAAGTACATTAAGGTGAAATTTACACTTTTTTGAGACTGGCAAACAGAGACTTCAGTAAGGTAAGCAGAAGAAGGCTGTACACAAAGGATCTCTGACCTCTTTTAAACCTATCCAATAATGAACGTGCAAAACATTCATAATATGGGCTTTTCTGTCCCTTTGTTTTGATTGCTCATAAGTTTACTGATTATAAACTCTTTAACCAGCAGATGGCAATAGCACAACTGAAGTGCATTGATATTGTAGAGTTTGGTGAAGTTTTTCAAAATGAACTTGGGCAAGCTGCAAAAACAGTAAAGATTTTGCCCTACTAGGTAGATTGATAAACCTCTTAAATCATTCTTCCTTCCCAGGGTTATAACTGTCATAGGAAGAAGGTCACCTGACAATCACTCCTCACTGTAAACTTCAATGCAATGGCTAAAATGTCAGACTTTCTCCTGGAAAACCCTTGAAACACAATAAAAAGGTCAGTGGCTCCGAATGCCCAGAGGTGAGTCACAAATACAGTTTTTAACAGTTCTGGTTAGATGTGGTGCATCCTTCAGAAGGTATAGTTCCTGCTCCCTATGCAAATTGAACTTGGTATTATGAAATACTACAGCTATCCCACATTTCCATACAGTATAACCTGGTAACATAATTTTATTGTAGTTTAACTTCTGCATGCAAAGACAGATTGTGGAATAGAATGAAGGGTGAATTACTAGAAGGGCAACAAAGGGTTATTCTTTCTTTAGCATCCTAGCCAAAGGACTAATACCTTTGTTTCACTTGACGGCACTTGAAAAATAACAGCCTATAACTTATATGTGACTTTAAGGCAGCTGCAATGTTCTTATCCTGTAATACAGGCGGGTCAACTGATCCAGTTGCTAAAGGGAAACTCTAGGCCTGCCCTTGTTTTGAAAATTACATCCAAAGGATTGTGGGTTTGTAATCTTGTTTTTTTCATTTGATCAGCACTGGATGTATCTGGGCACAGCTGTAACCAGGCATTTTAGCACCAGAGGCAGATTAGTGTATGAGGATTTCTCTTGTAGTCCATTTTCCTCTTTCCCTTCACCCCTTCACTCTGATCCTCAATCCTCCTGGTTTTTCATCTGCTGCCTGACTTGGGGGCAGTTGTTGTCTGGGGTGGGGGGGGGGGGCGCTAGGGTTGCCAACTGGCTCCAGATTCACCCAACAGGCTTGATCTAGTCTGAGGTTTACCCCGCTACATGTAGGAACTTGTAATCTTGCTTTTCTTATGGAGTGTGATAGAGATATTAAATCTTAAAGTCCGTGCACGCAGTATAGTAAACCCAGGACTGGATCATACCTGTCAGGCGAATCTGGAGCCAGTTGGTAAACCTAGGGGGGGGGGCACAGGCCTCCCCATGAATGTGGTCAATCAGGTGTCTAATTGGTTTGCTGGCACGTGCACTGTGCAGTAGCTGCACCAGGAGAAGAGCCTGGGTGAGAGCAACGTTTCATGCCATGTCCAAGAGAACAGAGCAGCCTGGGCATGTCAGAGGAGCTGAGGCTGCCATGCTGGTGGAAGGCTCTGAGGGAAAGTGAAAGGTGGTGGCCTGCAAGGCCCATATTTAAAGGGGCTGCTGGTGCTGAGGAAGTTACCTTTGAGCAGTGCCGGAGATGGGTCTTCCTGGGGTGAGCAAGATGCCGCGATGGGGGCACTTGAAATGATGAATGTGCTGTGATTTTGGCAGTACTACGCTGCTGTCTTTAAATTTAAAGGGGCCTCAATAGCCCAATTAGCCAGCACAGAGCAGGATATCCTCAATGGCAGGGGAGAAGGCAGACAAGGCCAGAGGGAAAATGTACCACAGACATCGGCCAGAAAGGAAGAAAGAATGGCAAGGATGGCATGGCGCCATGCTGGGAGAGGTTGTATGTCCATGCCCAGGCTGCAGCTCCTCTTGCCCTCCCCTAGTTACAGCCCTGCAGGAAGGAAAGCAAGACATAAACAGGACCAGGTAAAGCTTCCTCCAGAAACGAATCAGTTGGCGAGATTGCTGATGACTAAATGATGTCATGAGACTGCCACTGCGTAATTGGTCTGAGTCATTTCAGTTTTCAGTATAAATTTAATTAGGCACACTAGAGAGGGTAATTTTTTTAATAGCTAAGGGCTTCGTACCTTTTTAAGTACAGCTAATTAAAGTCAGAACAAGAGCTCAGATGACTCAAACTGTTACTCAATAGGAGTCTTAAGATATTCACTACTGATGACAAACAGGACCATGCAGCCCAAAAAGATGGTGCCGCACAGCAGAACTCTTAATGTTCCTTTTTCCAAGGGGTTTGCTTTGTTGAAACTGGTGCAGTTTGAAGGGAGTTTCAATGTTTATGATCCAAATACAGTTTAGATTGGTCGAATCTTCTTGGAGGAGCAGATTGTATCTCTTGCATCTGATAAAATTCAGAACTGCCAAGTGATGCAGTTCAGGAAGCAATACTTTGGGCCAGGTGTGGGTTTTGAATTTATAATATTTATCACTGTTATAGCACTACTGCATGTGCCCAGCAAGGTGCAGTGGTGATAAGTATCCGGGTGCAAAGAGTGTGTGTGTGTGTGCGCGTGTGTCTGTGTCTCTGACCTAAAGAGGAGGGGGGCAGGGTGTTTCTTTGGAAAAAATAATATTATGGCAAATAATGTGCACGTAACCATGTATATAGTTACATTAACTGGCCTGTATATAGTTATTGTTCTCCCTGTTCTCCCTGTTAAGAAACTTGTTCATTGTACATCCGAGTTATTTTTACCTGTTTATTGTAAGCACAAATCACTAAACTGAGATGTGTAGATTCAATGTTTTATTGTAAACCGCACTGATCTTAAATAGCGCGGTATAAAAGAAAATGTAATAAATAAATAAATAATAAATAATAAATAATAAATAAAATGTGATAAAATAAATTTAACCATTAGATGTCACAGTCAATGGATTTCAAAGGATGAATTTTACATTTTAACCACAGAGTGCTACTATCATATCGCAACAGATAGTGATGTGTCTTTCTACCACTAGTTGGCAGTACACATAGCAACCAGTGGCAAATTATTTTTATTCCACTGTATTTTAGCTCACGCCTTTCCAGTAGTATTTCAAGGTGAGTTACATTCAGGTACAGTGTTCAGTCACTAGGTTCACTGTACATAGTAACCATTAAGCAAGATATACAACTTAATCACTAGCTTTCACAGTAACTTTGCAACAAATAAAATGAATACGCATCTGAATCACTAAACATCAGCCCAGCAGACATAAGGGTGTGGCAGTTAAATAGGGGGAGTGGTGGAGAAAGCACACAGAGCATGTCTCATGGAATTGTTTGTAGTCCTTTGGTGTGTGTGTTTGTATGTATGTCTCTGTGTTTCTTTGTATATGTGTTGGTGTTTGTGTGTCTGTGAGTGTGAGTGTGTGTTTTCTTTGTATGTATCTGTATGTGTGTGTGTATATGTGCTGCCTCTGTGTGTCTGTCACCAGGAGAGTAGGGAAGAAGCAGTTTGAAAGGAGAAGTCTCTAGATCCTTCTTTTCAACGTGTCAATGATTCTATGTTGTACAAGCTGACGCTGCTTCTTCTATAAAAATGCATTGGGCCATTTTTGGGGGGGAGATTATTTTTCTGAAACTCTTTCTCCAGTTTAGCCCCATTTTTGAATGTGCTGTGTTTTTAATGGGGTTTCCCACATACCATAGTAACATAGTAACATAGTAAATGACGGCAGATAAAGACTAGTATGGTCCATCTAGTCTGCCCAGCAATATGGCAGGAGTAGGTGCACCCCTTCCCATGTCTTTGTTTAGGGGTGCACCCACCAGGAGCAGGTGCACCCCTCCCCATGTCTTTAGGGAGTAGGAGCACCTCTTCCCATGTCTTTAGGGAGCAGGTGCACCCCTTCCCATGTCTTTAGGGAGTAGGTGCACCCCTTCCCATGTCTTTAGGGAGCAGGTGCACCCCTTCCCATGTCTTTGTTTAGGGGTGCACCCACCAGGAGCAGGTGCACCCCTCCCCATGTCTTTAGGGAGTAGGTGCACCCCTTCCATTGTCTTTAGGGAGTAGGTGCACCCCTTCCCATGTCTTTAGGGAGTAGATGCACCCCTTCCCATGTCTTTGTTTAGGGGTGCACCCACCAGGAGCAGGTACACCCCTCCCCATGTATTTAGGGAGTAGGAGCACCCCTTCCCATGTCTTTAGGGAGCAGGTGCACCCCTTCCCATGTCTTTGTTTAGGGGTGCACCCACCAGGAGCAGGTGCACCCCTCCCCATATCTTTGATCCTTTTCCATTAAATTTTATGCATTATTTTGCCTCCAGGCAGGTAGGCAGACTGACATGCTCAACTCGTTGGGCCCGATATTCAAAGGTAGTTACATGGTTTATAAACCTGTAAACCGTGTAACTGCCGCTAAGCGGGATATTCAGCAGTACTAACATGGTTAGTGCTGCTGAGTATCTCCGGATACCGCCACTATACGCTCCAGTGTTACACAGTTAGCATTGGGGCATTCTGGGGCCAGTACCATCGTTAACCAATCAGTGGAGATATTGAGCCACTGCCTGGTTAGCAACCCACAGGTAAAGATAGGAGTGGTAAAAGCTAACCTATGGGAGCTAACCGGACAGCAGCTCTTTATTGCCGTTGACCCAGATATTCAACGCTGGTGGCCGCATATGACCCTGGCATTGAATATCTGGGTTTAACGTTCAGCAGCAACAGCTAGGCACTGTAATTGCACTAGCCCCCACCACTGAATATCGGCCCGTTATGTATAGTTTCTTTCCTGCATTCCATTGCTTAGCCGTCTGGAACAGGGTACACTTTATCCAGTATTAAGGGAACATACGTAATCTGTTTTCTGCTTTTTTGATACCTAATGAAATCATATCAGCCATATAAACCTGGCACAGGCATACTGGATATGGATTCAATTACTCACCTTTCCAAACTCATGTTAAAGACAAATCACAAGCCAGGTGTACAGTAGGTTAGTACCTGATCCAGACCAGTCTTATAATCTAAACTAGTGCCTGAGGTAATGGAGGGAAAGGAATTTGCCCAAAGTTACACTGAGCATCAGTGGGAAACATTGGAGTCGTATCCTGGTTTTCAGACTTCTGTTCTAACTACTAGGCCACGCCTCCACTCGTAATGCTGCATTGGCATTTAAAGTACTTAGGGACCCTTTTACTACTTACTACTACTACAGAACATTTGTATAGTGCTGCACAGACACATGTCAAAGACAGTCCCTGCTCATCAGAGCTTGCAATCTAGTCAAGATGGACAACACAGTCGCTGTAGACACGGGATACATCTAGGGGAATGATAAGGAAGCACAAAGGAGATCAGGTGAGTCAGGATCTGAAAGCGGCAGCGAAGAGGTGAGTTTCAGCCTGGATTTGAAAAGGGTCAGACTAAAGCTCGTGCTGGTTAACAAGTGTTTTGACGTGTGGCAACAGAATGTCAGGAACACTAATGTGTGACAGGTCTACCGCTGCGTGCTAAAAAGTTCCTTAATTGGTGATTGCGGGATGTAGTAGGGAATGGATGGAGCATGGGCGTGGAAAGCAAATTACGGAAACATGGCTCTTAATGTGGATGCACCAAACAACTCCTCTATGGGAGTCACTAAGTGAACTCACCATAGCAGAGCACACATTATAGTTGCCCATCTTGCGCTAGCTGCCACAAGTATACTGGTCACGCCTCGGACAGCTAGCGCAGAGACTTAGCAAATAATGTGTGTGCGTTCGGTGTGATCTTTGCAAATCATTAGCAAACTTTAGTAAACGGGGCCCATAGTTGCCTTTAAGTAATTACAGATGTGCAGACCCTGTGAAGCATCTCACTGGGAGTTAATGTTTGTAGGAGTTTCATGTTCCAAAATTGTGTAGAGCCATCAAGCATGCTTTTTCTTAGCTTTTAAAACCTTGCTGTTATCTTGACAGATGAAACCCACCCAAGTCTATGAGATTAGTTAAATTCCAAATTTTGGAAATAAAAAGTTCCATTTATTCAAAGTATTCTTTTAATTGTGAAAGGCATAATAATAAGGAGATAAGGTACTAAAAAAGTATAATCTGAGAAGATCAAATATCTACACCTTGCAATTTTGTAGATTTTTTTAACATATTATGAGACTTCCAAATGTAATTAATTGAAACCATGATGTCATCTGGCTATAGCACAACCTTTTGTTTCAAATATAGTAATATGAATCCCTGGGTGCTAGAATTTCTTGTACTTGAGTGTTTCCCAGGAGTTATGCTCTTGCCATTGATTTAAAATTTGAGGATTGTCTCTAGAAAAGGGGTTCTCAACCCAGTTTTCAGGACACACCTAGCCAATCAGGTTTTCAGGTTAACCACAATGAATATGTAAAAGAGAGATTTGCATACAATGGAGGCAGTGCATGCAAATCTCTCTCATGCATATTCATTGTGATTATCCTGGAAACCCACCTGGCTAGGTGTGTCCCAAGGACTGGGTTGAGAACCCCTGCTCTTGAAGGTAGCACTAGAGCCTCCAAATTAATTCTAAACTTTCACTATCCAATGTACCATTGAAAAACAACAACTGGAATTTGTAATGCCTGAAAAAAATACATTTTGCTTGCTGTCTTGCTCCTTGGCATTGTTAATTGTCCCAAGAGTTTATGTTCATTAGGCCACAAAATGTCTTCAAAAACGTTCACCAAATACAATACTATTTTAATTCTGTTTGATATGGGCAGACAGCATGGCACCACCCTGCTTTCTGGCATGCCAAACTGGATGGTTGTGATTATATGCCACTGCTTTGGAATGCTAGTGAGATGATGGATGCCAACCACACTTGTTTCAACACCACTATTTCTGAAAAATTTCCAAGTAAGGCTGCAGTCCTGTTAAAGTTAAAAACCACCCTGAAATTCCAAGTGGATATAGAGATAATAGGTTTTAAATGGACATCAGAATTTAATAAATTTACAGTCCTTGGCAGTTTCCACCTGTGTTGGCTGATAAATCATTTAACATAAGGCTTTCTCAAGACCAGCTTCTTCTGTGGCCTGAAAGGAGTTTATAATTATATACCAAGCCCTTCCAGCAGGCATCCTCCAATAAGGGTTAATAGCATAAAAAGGTACCACATGACAGCTGTAAATAAAAATGCCGAAAGGCTTAAGAGTGAAACCTGAGAGGATTTAATGCAAGCACAGTACTGTCCTAACTGGCGTGCAACACAGATTTCTGGTTGTGTGTTGTTGGGGCTGTACTTGGCTTTAGTTTGTAGTTGCCTTTTACATAACAGAGAGGTTGAAGTTGACTCATGACACTGCTATAAGACTATAAAGAATGGTATATTGGGTCAGGCCAATGGTTTCTCTAGCCCAACATCCTTCCATAGTGTCTCCAATGATGGTCAATCAGGGCCACTTGGAAGAAGTACCCAACAGACCATAATTGGGAGATCCTTTTACTATTATTTATTCCCATTTCCTGGCTGTCACTAAGGGGGTCTTTTATTAGCAGGCGCTAAGGTGTTGCACCTAAAGTGCTAATAGGGCCAAAACCACAATGCATTAGGTACACTAGGTCGGGGGCGTGGAAAGCATGTCACCGGCAGTTAACGTGGAGCCCTCTCCCATAGTGCATGCTGCATTAGCGAGTGGGAACTGTCAGACGGGTGCCTGGGTGAGAATGTTCACAGTCTTGGCAAAGGCATATATTAATATGATTTGCAAGGGATTGTGGGAAATGTAGTCCATTCACGCCAGACACAGCCGTTCACAATAATTAGTTGTGCTTGAGTGTAAAGCCAATAAGATATTTATTTATGGGGTTATTTCTCCCAACACAGATATGCTTGGTAGCACATAAAACAGGATACTTGCTTTCAGTGTTAAACTTAGAAAAACAAAATCAGGAAAACAACAGCTGAACTTGTCAGGCAATCAAAGCAAAAGAATAAAGACCAGGATGGTAACAGAATGGTCTTTTCTGTAGGCTCTAGCTAATATTTTCTTAGCAGTGCTTTAATCAACAAACAAAACCCACAAAGTAGGGAAAAACTGTTCTTTTCAGGTTAACTTCTTATATCTTCACACATAGATTCAGAAGTGATTCCCTCAGAGCTCACAAGCAATTAGGTAAGGCTCAATTGCTAGCAGTTATCCAGCTGAAACCCCTTAGCTGGCTTACTTTCTACTGCTTGGCTCAAATCCTATTCAGGAGCTTTTCTGAGTAGATTAAAGAACAAGTTTGTATTTCTTTGTGATGGTTGTTGTACTTTGTAACAGTAAATTACCAAAGGAGTTTAGACAGAGAGCAATCCATGTATTCACAGCCTGTATCTACCACCTCTCCCCCTTCTTCAACAATCATGGGTTCAATATCATGGATTGGCACAGAGGAATTTCTCAATGGAGCACTCTCAGGAGAATACTTGTTTCCCTGCTGTCTTTCAAGGGTATAGCTAGGGCATAGATCAGTGTTCATACCTGAGCTTCCATTGCTGTTAGAGTTCCTCTCTAAATAGCCTGGCCAGTATGTAGTCCAGTTCTTATGTCCAGCCTTCCAATCCAGATCCATGGACACTGGATCTCTCTTCACATACCTTCTGGCACGGGTCCTAGGGTCCCTTCCAAGTGCAGCCGTCTCCCTCACAGGTACCGTCTGGAGATTCCTAGCTCTGCAGCAACACTCCTCTGGTTTTCCCCAGTCCAATGGTGTATGCTGGCCTTTTGAATGTCTCCCACTATACGTACTGCTCTGGACTCCTTTAGACCTCCCAAATGCTTTTTTCTTCTTTCTTCCAAAGGGTTTCTTGCCCTCTCTGTCCGTCCGCTCTGGCTTCTGCTTCTGATGATCCTCCAGATGATGAAGATGTCCAAGATCATGAAGATGATTCTCTGTAGAATAAACTCTACCTTTATTCTGCTTAGATGAGTGCTCCACCCTAGCACAGCGCAGCTGTGCTGAATCAGGCCCTGCCCTTTGAGATGAGTGCTTGGGGATTACCTCATAGCCCTCCTGATTGAACACACGTTTCCCCACTTCAGCTCCTCTAATGGCTGTTGGAAACCTGGTGCATTCTGGGACTGGTAGTCTTTTATGGAAAAATTCTGTTTTCTTATTTCTACCAGAACTGACAGGTTGCTTGTTCAGAGTCACTTCACCTTTTCTATAGCTCCTTCCTGAGCTATGATAAGCTTCCTTATCACAGAACCTACTACCACCCATTGAGGTGGCATTAAGTGAACCCATGCTAATGCAGTTAGCATGTGGTATGAACAGAGCACTAACTGCGCTGAGCTCCCCGCGCCCACTCTTTGCCCCTACCCCACCCGCTCGCTCCTCTAATGCAGGTTGCATAGTTAGCACAGAAATCATCCTGCGCAGTCATGACCCTGCGCTAGCATGCCACAGCATGCACTGCCAGCTAGCGCCCGTTAGTAAAGACCCCCGAAGAGGCTGCGTTCCCTTATCACTTTCCGTGACAAGCTGTAACCATTTCCTGTACATCACGTGTTAACAGTGAAGCCGAGAAAACCAGAGAATGCAAAAAATAAAATAGTTGCAAAGAAAATCAGCAGACTAGTTGAATAATGATGACGGCAATCATGAAAGCACTTTAGAGGTGGAAATCAGGGCTTTTATTATTACCCAAACAACCCATGAGTGGAGAAAGTATTCCAGGGTCGGAGAAGAGCCAGAGGTCAGAATAGCAAAAGCACCTTTGTTCATGTGTGGACACTTGTTCTGACCAGAAACATTATCTTCAGAGACAAACAGGCACACATCTCTGTGGACAATGTTTTAATTGGCAACAATGAACAGAAATCTACCAACATAGATTTGCTGTCATTGTTGCTGCAAATCTCATAGGTTAAAATGACCTGCAAGGTATGCAATAGTCCATGAAGGCTGAGGACTATCTCTGAAAACTGGCAAATATTTAAAGATGCAAACTTTCAGGATTTCTCTGGTCTCCTGAATTCAGTTGCCTTAAACACCATCCCTACTCAAGTACTTTTTCTCTGAACTAATTTCTATATCAGATCACTCCTTATCACAAAATGAACATGCAAATACAGTCCCCACTAAATTAGAAGAATCTGGTTATATTCTGGTTCAACAAGTGCTTATCCTGGAAGAGACTGTGGTACTTTTGCCTTGTGTTTGCAGATTCTCTACCATACAACACACTGATACAGATGAACCCAGATACGTGTTTTATATACTACCATCAAGATTAAAATGAGCAGAATTATTCCCTTCCATATCCACTACAATAGTCCCCTTTTTATCCTTTAGAGATCTTCTGTGCTTGACCCATGCTTTCTTGAATTCACATACTGATGAGGACAGTATATGAATTCAAGAGAGCATGGGACAAGCACAGAAGAACTCTAAAGCAGGGGTGTCAAACTCAAATACACAGTGGGCCAAAATGTAAAACTTGAACAAAGTCGCGGGCCAGCATTGAACAAATGAACCTTTTAATATGGACCCAAACAAGATTTGCTTTAACATTGAATATGAAGCAACACTTATTACTATACAATTTATAACTTAATAGTTCAGATATGCAAAAACCAATTTCAAATTAAAAAAACATCAATGACATTCATTTATTAAATAAGATTTAAATAATAATAAATAATAATTTTTAAAATAAAATAACAATAATAAAATTAATCAACCATTCAAGCCCATGTCTTGGAGTAGCAAGAAAAAGTGCATAAAGAAAACGTTAATTATTGCTCAGTTTGCTGCACACTGATCTAATCTGATGTGCCCAAGCCAGATACCTGGCATCTCTTCTTGGATGATAGTTCATCAATGTCTGGGCTCAGGCTTTGAGCTGAGGAAATCCTCAGTATCGAGCGAAGGTGTTCATCAGTCAGACGTCTCCTGTGAGATGTTTTGGTCATCTTCATCGAGGAGAAAAGTTGCTCACATAGATAAGTGCTGCTGAACATGGAGAGCATCTGAGCAGCTTGGGTGCGGAGCTGAGGCATTGTGTCAGGGATGAACTGTGGAAACTGGGCGGCGCCCACAGCATCATACTTTGACTTCAGCGTGTCATTACACTGGAGTTCAATTAGCTCCATTTGGAGGTTGGTTGGTGCGTTTTCCACATTAACTGCAAAGGGATTACTGAGCAGTTCAAACCTACATTTCTGGACATCAAAGTCGGCAAATCGCCGGCTAAACTCAGCGCCGAGTACAATGAGTTTTTCAGCAAACTGTGCGCATGGGAACAAGATGGTAAAGAACTGCGTTTTCATGGTTTGGCAGCAGGGAAAATGGCCAAGGTTTCCTTGCAGCATCTGATTCTCCCACAGGCACAGTTTAGTTTTAAAAGCCCTCACTGCAGCGTACATGTCTGTGATGATGCGCCCCCGCCCCTGAAGCTGCAGGTTCAGCGCATCGAGATGGCTCGAGATGTCACACAGAAAGGCCAGCTCACACAGAAACCTTTTCTCCCGAAGCTCTGCTGTGTCCTTCCCTTTGCTTTCCAGAAACTGACATATTTCCTCATGCAGCTCAAAACATCTATTCAGTACTTTTCCTCGGCTTAACCATCTCACCTCTGTGTGATACGGCACGTCTGCGTATTCCGAACCACACTCCTCCAGAAAAGACTTAAACTGGCGGTGATTCAGACCTTTGGCTCTTATAAAGTTAACTACTTGTGTTACTGTGGTCATAACATGTTCCATCTTTAGGGCTTTGCCACACAATGATTCCTGATGTATGATGCAGTGAAAAACAGTTAGTTCACCTGCACAGTTCTCTTCCTGCATCTTCTCCCGGACCCTGCCCACCAGTCCACTTGTTTTACCGCACATCGCTGGCGCACCATCTGTCATTAATCCCACGAGTTTATCCCACGGCAGCTTTATTTCAGTTACGCATTTGGAAACCTCCTCAAAAATTTCCTTTCCTGTGGTTGTGCCATGCATTGATTTGAATCCCAATAGCTCCTCCGTAACACACATATTTGAGTCCACTCCACGGATGAAGACTGACAGCTGAGCAGTATCAGATGCGTCGCTGCTCTCATCCACAGCAAGGGAGAATGCAACGAAATCTTTTCCCTTTTCCAAAAGCTGGTCATACAGATTGGTGGCAAGATCACATGTGCGATCAGCTACTGTGTTTCTGCTCAGGCTCACGTTTGAAAAGGCTTGCTTTTTCTCTGGGCACACGATGTCACAAACTTTCAACATGCACTTTTTCACAAACTCTCCCTCATTAAAGGGCCGGGCTGATTTTGCGATCTCTGCTGCCACAATATAACTAGCCTTTACAGCAGCCTCACTTTGTGATGTGGCTTTTTTGAACATATTCTGTTGTGAAACCAAACTTCTTTTCATCTCCTCCACTTTCTGGCTCCTTTGAGTCATGTCCAGGTCCTTGTACTTGTCATGGTGTTTTGTTTCATAGTGTCGTTGAATGTTATACTCCTTAGTTATAGCCACGTTGACTCCACAAATCAGACAAACACGTCTGTCTTTTACATATGTAAACAAATATTCTGTCTCCCACCTGTCCAGAAAGTTCCTGTTGTCTGCCTTTCTTTTTGCCATTTTTGGGAAGGGGTTCCACAGTGACAGTTGTAGCTTGAGATCGCTATGACTTCTGTCACACAGGAGAGGGCGTTTCTGGGACCTGTCCTGATTGACGTGCCAAAACAACAGCAAGGCATTATGGGATTTGTAGTATTAGCGATGAATGAATGTGCTGTATAATACCGGCGGGCTAGCTCTAGTAGTCATTTGGTATAGCCTCTCGGGCCAAATATAATTACACTATGGGCCAAATTTGGCCCGCGGGCCAGAGTTTGACACCTATGCTCTAAAGGATAAAAGGAGACTACTGTATTGGATAAGGAAGAGCAGGCTTTTTCTGCCATCATTTTCTATGTTTCTCTGTTTCTATTCTGATATAGAAAGCAAGAAAATTGGAAGTCAGGAGAGATGGCAGAAAAATAAGTGTGACCTATCTGAAATATCCTTCAAGTCATGCAACAGAAACAGATTTTGGTTGGTGGTATAGGCTGGGAAGTTAAATGAAGCAGCACAGAGTTCAGGCATTTCTGAGGAATGCTGAGATCTGCTCTGCACAGAAGGTCATAACATAAACCAGTCACTTTGTTCACACCTGTTATTTTGTCATAATGTTTCATTGTCTTAGAATGCAGATTTAAGCATTTTTCTTTTAAATATCTGTTCTGTTTAGTATAAATCATTTTGTAAACGTTTGTGAGACTAATACAATTCATTGAAAATGACATTTGCCATGCTGGGGAGAAGGATGTGTCTGCAGATTCATTGGTAGCATCTACTGACCTCTTTGAGATGATGAGAGTGGACCCAGATATGAGGTCAGCAAGGTGCTCTTGGCTGCCTCTGAAGCCGTATTTATAGAGGTGTAGAAACAGCGGTTAATTGCAATGGGTTAATTGCACAAGGGAAAAATATTTTTAAAAACAGCACAAGCAGCTACAATACTTTTTAAAAATGTATTTAGCTCGTGCCTTTTCCCAGGTAAAGCAGAGTTAATTTTAACAGCTAAGCAATTCTCTGTCCCAGAAGGGCTTGTAGTCTAATTTTGAATCTGAGGCAATGGAGGGTTTATTGACTTTTCCAAGCAGCAGTGAGATTTGAATTGTGGGTTTCCTGGCTCCCAGCCCTGCTTCTCCAACCGATTGCTGCTCCTCCACTACGTAGCCTTCTTTGACCCCTTGCACCCCCTAATGGCAGTACCACAAGACTACCACTAGGGGTTCTGAGATGTCATTTTGAATGGAGGTGCCAATGAAGTAGGAACATTCTGCCCCCCAGTTGAAACAAGAGAGACTCCCGCTAAGACCCGGGGGGGGGGGGTAGGAGTCATGAATCTTGTCTAGGGAGGATGCTGTGGAGATTCAGGGGAGTCAGGGATCCTGTATAGGGGTATTGGGGAGTGTCAGGGGTTGGGGGTTTGTATGTGGGTCAGGGGAGTCAGGAGGAGGGGGTTGAAATATGTATTGATGGAAATCGGGGGGGGGGGGTTTGACTTACATTTGCACATGTCCATTTTTTTAGATTCCAAGTCTAAACTGGAGGCTGGCACTTGGGCATGCCTTGGGGCAAAAACCAATGTGGATTTTGTTTCTGTTTACCTGTATTCCCATTCTAAAGTGCGGAATGCATGTGTACATGTTTGGCACGCTCAGTCATGCCTCCTTGGAATCTCTGCATTTTGTGCATCTTCATGTTGTAAGTAGCAGCATAGTATAGCAAGATACCATTTAACAGACTACATCTTAATACGTATTTGGTATACCAAATACTCCTTTGTGTATGTGTGTGTGAGACAGGAAAGAGAGATGCTTGTCCAAGGTCAACATAAGAACAGAAGATATGCCATACTGGGTCAGACCAAGGTCCATCAAGCCCAGTATCCTGATTCAAGAGGTCAGGTCTTTACTCTCTATCTGACTTTAGTCTCTGTTCTGTGCTAAATAATGTTTTTTGTTCTGCTGAAGCACATTTGCATTTCAAGAAAGTATGATGGGGAGGAATATTCAGTGCCAGTGACCAGCACTGCCAATACAGCTAGCCACCGGTGCTGAAATTTAAACCCAGATATTCAATGCCAGGGTCATATCCCACCCCGGCACTGAATATGAGGGTTCACTAACCAGGCAGCAGCTCAATATTGCCACTGCCTGCTTAGCAATGGGTTCCACCTCTGTTCTGCCCCAGTGCTAGCGGCTTAGCATCGAGGCATGTAGCAGTGGCGCCCAGGGATGTTCAGCCTTCAAGTCAATGCTGATTCCTGGGTTTTCTTGGCAGTGTGACCAAAAGTAGATTGCCCGGCCTTTCTTCTGAGGCAATGGAGGGGTTAAGTGGCTTGTCCAAAGCCACAAGGAGTGCTAGTGGGAATCTAATGCTGGTCTCCTGGTTACCAAGCCAGTGCTCTCTTAGGCTACTCCTCCACTAACTGCTGAATATCTCACAGAGTAGCATTTACACAGTTTGCAGGTCTGCAAACCATGTAAATGCCTGAGAAAATGCCCCCCTATGTCTTTAAGCTTGGGTGGGATCAACAGTGACATCTGGGTATAAAGGTTGAGACTCACAGTGGATTGGACTCTCTTTTTTTTTCCTTTTGCCTTTGGTATTTTTGCCTATTGTTGGTTTGTTCCTTGCTGGTACAGAAGCCAATTTATTGTACAGTTTCCATGGAGGGCATAAGAACCGCACTCTAATCCCAGTCATAAAGCCTTCGTTTTCTTCTTTCTGAAGAGCCCTTCAGCGGAATTATGGCTGCTACAGGGCATGAAGCAGTTTACATTTGTCCCAGCTTTGCAACTGAATAAGTGAATAAAGCATACTGGACATTGCTAGAAATTAATTCTTTGGGATAAAGATTTTTGTCTTGCTGATAAAACATGTTTGCTACCGTATGTTAAAACATCTTCTGTGGAAGCCTGTACTGACAGCATTGGCTGGAGATATCCCAAGTTTTTCTTTGTTTGTTAAACAGGTATTTTTGGTAACCGCAAATCTTTGCATGGACTGAAGTCCTTCCCTAGGGTTTGGGTTTGACTAGAGCCATCCAACAAGGGAGCAGAGAATGATCTGACTTGGCAGAGTTTCGGCATGAAAGTCTGCATCAGGGGTCAGTAGAGTCAAAAGTCACTTCCAACTTGATACATATGCACTATGAACAATAATGCATACATACACTAGAGCAAAGACTGGTCATTAAACATTATTGCCTGAAAATGCAGCCAGGCGCATTGGCCAAGTCGAGCCCTTCTAAATAAATTGGGTTTTACTTCAACTTCACCTGCATGGCTGTGGTCATTCTCCGCTCCTCTGCTGAGCTGTTGTTGCTTGCTGTGGAGGATTCCCTCTTTTTGGCTTTCTTTGACTGGGGCTGTACCAAGGGTTGTGTGAGCAGGCGCCAAGTACAGAAGGGGCTCTAATGTCATCATTTGGCTTCCAGGAAGCCCAACAAGAGTGAATTCCTGCATGTGGCTAGGAAGGGGACGGCACCAGGTTCACGACTTGCAAAGGGTGCATTTCTAGCTTGGTACGGTCCTGAGTTTGACTGAGGTGAAGGTTCTCGGTTGAATGTATCATGTCTGAGAAAAGCATTTTAGCATAGGGGGAAGAAATGTGTGCCAGCGACAGAGGAAAAAGGCATCCCTGTCCAGCAAAGAAAGCATTCATTTATAAATCTCTTGAGCTTAGCCAGTTCTATCATCTGCTGGAGCATATTACAGAACCCAGTAACAGGATTTGAAGCACCCCCCCCCCCCCCATGCCAGAACTAGCTACCTTTTATATGCATCAAGTTAGAACATAAGAACCTAAGAAATGCCATATGGGGTCAGACCAAGGTCCATCAAGCCCTGTTTCCAACAGTGGCCAATCTAGCTCACATGTACCTAGCATTTCCCCAAAAGGCACAGGTTCCACAATGCTTATCCCAGGGTAAGCAGTAGGTTTCCCTGATCTTCTTTAATAATGGTTTATGGATCTTTCCTCCAGGAACTTGTCCAAACCTTTTTTAAACCCAGCTCCACTAACAGCTATTACTACATCCTCTGGTAATTTATTTATTTACATTCTCTTATATACCGCGCTATTCTGCATCAGTGCAGTTTACATTGAACAAACTGAAATTACATTGAACAGGGCATTATAACTTGGAGATAACTATTTACAGGGAACATGAGCTATGGAGGGTTAAGTGGCTTGCCCGAGACCACAAGGAGCACCTGTGGCACTAGAAACCTCAGTCCTTCCGGCCCAAAGTTGCTGTCCTCTAGTGGGATTTGAACCCCTGACCTTCCAGCCTGAAGTACCTTGCCCCACCCACTAGGCCACTCCACTCAGAATTCCAGAGTTTGATTACGCGTTGAGTGAAAAAATGTTTTCTGTTATTAATCTTAAACGGGTTACATTGTAGCTTCATTGCGTGTCTCTAGTCTTTCTAGCTTCATTGCGTGTCCCTAGTCTTTCTACTTTCAGTTCCGTTCTTGCATTTACGGTCTTTTAGAGGTTCCCATTCAAATCGATGTGCCACAGTACACTAATTTGCCATGATGGAACCTCAGATGTTTGGCAGTGCCAGGAAATTTGCATATTACCGTAGCTACCGCAATGTAGGGTAACATCTTCTCTCTTTCTTCCCTCTACCCCTAGCATGATTCCTCCTGCTGGAAGGAGGAGTCAACAAACAGTGCTTCTTACTTGCCCCTGCCTCCTCCTTCGCCAACTTCCCTTTGATATTGGAAGCACCTAGATTCAGCAGATCTAGTTCCAGCTTCACGAGGAATCTGGCAAAGGAGGTGGGGCAGTGGCACAAGTGAAAAGTGATGCTCATCGAATTTCTATTTCTCTTGCTGGCAGTCCTGAAGAACACGATGTTTGCATGGGGGGGAAGGGAAGAAGGGAAGGTGATGATACCAGGATATGGGGGGAGGGGAGGTAGTGATGGGCAGGGCCAGCTTGTCCACTAGGCAGGCTAGGCAGCCAGAGTGGCAGACCTGGCACCGCTTCTGACCCCCCTTCAACAGGAATTTGTGTCAGGGAGGGGTGAGAAGTGGCAGGCCATGAGTGCCGAAGCAATGGCCTGTTGCAGGCCGCCACCGTGTCGTCCTATTGACCCCACCAACAAAATTAATGGTGGGGGGGGCAGTGGCATGGCTCAGAAAGGAGGGAGCTGTGGCATGGCTCAAAAGGGGGTGTAGCATGAATCGGCATGGGGGGTTGGCAGCACTGGTGATAGGAGAATAGAAGTTGATAATATCAGAGGCATGGGGTGATTGGAAGAGAAGGTGATGATGCAGGAATGTTGGGGGGGAGGGGGGAAGGAAAAACAATTATGCCATAGGTTTGGCAGAAGAGAAGGGAAGGTGATTATGAAGCGAAAGTGATGATGCCATTTACTGAATCTCCCATTGTGAATGTCATTGCATACCTTTGCTCAGGCTGGAACTGCACATGCATACACATGCCTTTTGCAATGAATAGATGACCCATAAACAGACAGTAGAAATATACATTTTTATATCATAATGTGATCATTTAAAGTAAAACAGAACACTTCTTCATTGCACCAAAGCACATTTGCAAAGACAATAGCAACTGAAGTCCTTGAAAATGACCTTCCAACTTGCTGATTTATAAATGAAGGTGATTTGTTGGAGAGGGGGTTTTAGACAGAAAGTTCAGAGTTTACAGTATTAATGGACCCATTTGGATGTTGGCAAGGGTGATGACACTGAAATCTATTTCAGCAAGCACTGTGCAGAAAGTCACTGCTATTATGGTGTCAGCCTCAAGACCTGGGTGAGTCAGGAGCTACTCTGCACAAATATTTGTTGAAGGAGTAGATGGGTCCAAAGAATAAAGTGCACACCCCAAGACTGAATGCTCAACAGCTTAATACAAGAGCACAACAGCATATTCTCTTTAGGGCTATTGTCATGAAGAGGATCATATTATATATCAGGGTGCCTAGGTTAAGTCAGCAGGAAAGCATCTATTTTGGCAGGATTTTATAAAGCTCAAAATAGCAATAAACGAGGATTTTATAAAGACACATAGGAGTATGTTTATAAAGCAGCGATAGCGTCCTCTGTGAGATATCGGAGCCGCGGCCCCGCTACCACTGCTTTGTAAACACACCCCATAGGCACTTATATGACAGCAAAAGCACCTACATTCAAGGCACAAACATCACACTAGCTTGAGAAACCCTGCCTATGCTCTGCCTTCACGCCACTCCTAGGCACACCTGCTTACAGTGCACACCTATCGTAAGAGCCTAAATTACCATAGAAAACTGACCCATGTGATGTAAGTGGAAAAGAAGAAGCTGGAATGTCAATGTCCTTTAGAAACATTATTAAAAAGGACATCAACATCTACCTGGTCTCTGTCAGATGAGTCATACTTGATGCTAAATTTCTGATTGTGTTTTAGATTTTACTGTTCTTAAATCTATAGTTAGACATATTTGCTTAGTCGTAGCACCTATTGGGAGGGGCTATGAAAGAGAAAGGGAGACTGGGGCAAGTCTTGGGGTCATGAGAGAAAGGGGGACAGAGGAAGGCTGGTGTGGGGTTATAACAGAGAGAGACTGGGGGAAGGCTGGGGGGTTATGAGAGAGTAAGAGAAAGAGAATGGAGGAAGCCTGGGAGGAGAGTCATATGAAAGAGAAAGAGAGAGAGGGACTGAGGGAAACCTGGGAGGGGGTCATGAGAAAGAGAGAGAGACACACACACACACATATGCAGCCCCCAGCACTCTCCATAACACACACACACACACAAATATACACAGGCAGCCCTTGGCATTCCCTATGACACAGACACAAATGCACGCAGCAGCCCCTAACACTCCCAATGACACACACACACACATATACATGCACCCCCAACAAACACACACAATCAGTTATGCACTCCAACAGCAGACATACATACCCCCTGACATTCCCCATGACACTCTCACACACATGCACACACCCCTTCACGCACACATGCACACACACACACACACACACACACACACACACACACACACATACACATGCAGCCTTGCTATTCTCCATAACACACACATATGCCCGCAGCCATCCCTCCAACACATACACACAGGCAGCCGTTGACACTCCCCATATCACTCACACACACGCGCATGCACCCCCAACACACGCGCACACAAGCACCCTCTCACACAAACACACACACACACACACACACAAATCATTTCCTATGAGACACACATATGACATCTCTATATGCCTCATTCAGATTGTTTGGCTTATAGTTGCAATGGAAGCTTTTTTGGAGTTTCTTTACTGGTTTTCTCCCATTTGGGGGCTGATTCTATATAGTGTGCATGGACAGTTATGAACTAGATACATGCGCACCTATTATACTTGTGAATTGGCATTTACATGCATGCTTTGGGTTATTGCTATTCTGTAAGTGCATGCATAATTCCCATCGCATGTACTTTTTCTAGGGGTGTGCATGGGGTTGGAGCTTGGAGCTTGGGCACAGCATAGGCGGGACTTAAATTCACAGACATATGTTACAGAATACTATAATATACGTGCGTTTCTGTGCCAATCTAGTCATGTGACTGGGGTCAGGTGCACCACCATGCCCCTGCTCTATAAAGTATGTGTGTCTGTTACTTTATGGAATTTGCTCCAAATATGTGTGTGATGACACTCAGACACTGCACAGGTGTTTATAACATTATCTTCTTTACGGGAAAAATGCTTACGAACTGGGGTCCTTAGTGTCCTTCCACATAATATTTAAATGAGACTTCTAAGGTGAAAACACAAGTAAGACGCTTCTGGTTATAGGGATACACTTCAGGAAATGTGTAACTTTTGGATTCATGAGTTTGTATCTCCATCTTTTGTTCTTTGCCCATGGGGGGGAAAGTCTTTGATAAATCAGGTCCCAAAAGTATAACCATAAATTTCAGTATGTCAAATGTTTGTAATTCCATTGAAGCATATGAGGAAGGTTGGCTGGGAATAAAAGGGATATCTTATAAAGGTGTCTACTCAAGCTAGCTTTCGGCACCTCCTTTGCTTTCCGACTCAAGCATTTGCAGACTAACACATAGGCAGTGAAATGGGTTGGGCCACTGGGCCATGGTCCAGATAACGTTTTACTCCATTTGGCTCCACCAACTAGAGAGCTTTGGGGGGTAGGGCAAAGATTGGTTAGTTAGCTTCCCCTCCCCAAATTAAAAGGTATTCTGCTGCCCCTGGACTAAACCACTGACTCAAAAGGGTGATGTTCCTTCCTCCCCCCTCCCACTCTACTTGGTACCTGCAGTAGCCGTCCTTCTTGCAACGGCCCTGAATCTACTGCTCTCTGTTGCTTAACAATACAGATAGTAACACAGTCATGGAATGCATGATTAAATACTGTGTAGCAGAACATGGGACTAGCCCGCAACTAGTGAGACCACCAAATAAAAATACAAAAAAAAAAAACTAAATTAGTAGAATGTAAATTATTATGATGACAACATCAATAGATCAATTTGTAATCTGGATTCTGCAGTACACCATGAGGCTGGTCAAGCCACTGTTTGCCTTGGTACAGTTCTCTTATTCAATTAAGCAATGTCCAGAAGTTGTATTTAACCAAGTTATTCTCTCTTTGAATATCCAGGTCTACTGAAACACTCCCGAATCAGATGTGGCATTGTAATAACTCATCTGTTTTCTGTTATTTTATATCTGTGGCAGACCTCTTCAGTATAAAATCAAGTATTCAAGGTCAGCAATGTAATGCCATTTGCATTAACCCTAAGCAGACAGCATGATGTCATAGGCTATCTTTGAATGGTTTGAAATGCGGTTTTACCAATTCTGTTGATTCTTTATTCCTATAGGAGGTAATTTTATAAAGTCATTCTCACTTGTATGTGGCCATATACATGTGTAAATGACCTAACATAATACCAACCAGCATAAAAATGCATGCTTTAGCACGAAGGTGTGTACTTTGCTGTTAGATCTGGGTATAGCACGGGGGGAGCTTTCACATATGCACTTAGATATAAGATTTAATCTAGGTGCGTACTTCTGTCAAGACATGCAACCATTTTCATCTGCGTGTGAGCAGGTAGGCATGATCGCGCCTACATTCAGTACATTCTCTGCCAAATACGCTATAAAGACAAATAGGTGCCTATTTATTTATTTACATTCTCTTATATACCACGCTATTCTGCATCAGTGTGGTTTACATTGAACAAACTGAAATTACATTGAACAGGGCATTATAACTTGGAGATAACTATTTTACAGGGAACATGGGCTATGGAGGGTTAAGTGGCTTGCCCAAGACCACAAGGAGCACCTGTGGGACTAGAAACCCCAGTCCTTCCGGCCCAAGGTTGCTGTCCTCTAGTGGGATTTGAACCCCTGACCTTCTGGCCTGAAGTATCTTGCCCCAACCACTAGGCCACTCCTCCACTCCTATCTGTACTTATGTAGCTGCTCTGTTATAAAATTACCGTCATTATGTAGAAAGGTTGATGAAGCATAGGATCCTGCCTTCTCAACTACCCAAGATGGCATAGGAAGATGAAAAAGCCTGTCCTGCATGAGAAGAGGCATCTTGTAAGCAGTGACTATGAGCTGAGATAAGAATAAATGGGCAGTCTGGACATACAGTAACTGCTCTTTTCCTGTCATCATCTATGGGGCCAGTATTTAAAAGATTTGCCTTATTAGCTTAAGAAGTTAACCTGGACTGATTTCAACTTTTGGCATTCCTGTCCCATCAACTGGTTAACTTTTGTCTGGAAACTCATTGTCCAGATGAAAGTTAGCTGGCTAGGATCCAGGATGGTAAGGAAGAGGGTTGTGACTAACTTCAGGCAGCTCATTGTTTGCATTTGTTTCTGTTTAATTTTTACCTCTGTGGCTTTCATTTTTCTTCATTCAGGAGGAGAAGAAGACTTTGGATTTATACCCATGTAAGCCAGATTTCTATTCCTTAGTTTACCGGCATGCTAGATGTTCCCAGTATTGCAGGGGGCACTCTTACTAACGAAGCGAAAAGAGAAAACTGGGCACACCCGAAGCAGGAAACATCACTAAGCCAGGATTCCTGCATGCTTCCCAGGCTTTCAAAGTCAGCTCCCCGACAGGAGAGCTGATGGCAGATCCTGATTTGGCTTTGGGTCTACCTGAAGCTCCAGTTTCTGAGTGGGTAAGAGGGTTCAGAAGCAGTCGCATAGGTGCAGTCATTAGTGAAGCACTGGATCCCTGGGGCCGTAGGCGAGGCAGTGGTGCCTGAAGCTGGTCTGGTGAACATTCAGCCTAGGTCCAGAGAGAGTCAATGTGAGGAAAATGCAATTTTTACACAAATGGCAAGACTCAAGAACCCTGAGGTGGTGACATTGGAGACCAATGACAGGCCACTACCAGACTGGAAATAAGTAACAAGTGGGATGATATGGAAAACTCTCTGGGAAAATTTAAAAGCCAACTAGCTATGGTTCAGGGCATCATGAGAGATCATTCAGAGAAAAATGGAACTTCGGAGAAGGTGTGCGAGCTTATTCAGATTGCTGATGTGGGATTGTGTAGCATTTCGTCAGAAGCTGGAGCAGATGGAAAATAGATTGAAGCATCTTGATATTAGAGTGCTAAAGTTCCCTCGGTGCCCTCTATTGCTTAAAAAATACCTGATGGAGGAACTGAAGATTCCAACAGAGGCTCCCCCACCCATTCAATAAAGTTTGTATCGTCTGTTTAAGAAACAGGTGGAGAAAGGAAGGGAGCACGGACCTCCTGCAAAACTAACCCAAGAATTCGTGGATAGTTTGAAAGTAACAGCACGAGTGGAGGCTCCATATGACGGAAGGAACCAATTGGTCTAATGTTCTTGCGTCCCTTCTGTTTAAGAATGATAAAAATTCAGTAATGAGATCGATTGGCACAGTTTAGGAGGCAGAATTTTTTTTTTTTTTTACAACTCCCAGCAGGAGATTTTGAACCATGGGTGGAAATTTCGCTGGCAATATCTTTCTAGACTTTTTGTGAAAATTAATAATGAGGCATAATTTTTGACCAGTTACATTTAAATAGTTTTCTTGATAACCAGTTTTCTGATCAATCTCTGTTAAAGGCTTCTGCCTGGGAACGGTCATCAAGCTGAGAATAGCGGGAACTAGTTATCTCTGTAGCAACTTTCATTGAGGTGCTGATGATTGATGGAAAATGTGACTCTTGGAGAACAGAGCCCCCAGCTGGGGTTGGGTGGAAAACAACTTCCCTGAAATTACTGTTGAATCCTAAATCCTCAGTGGAGTACAGTTTTGTCCAGGTTTTCCTTTGTTTCTTTCTCTTTTCTCCCTTTGGTATTACCATACTGCACAATTACCTTATTTTCTGTACAAATGATACCTACTTGTAATCCTTTTTGGTTGAAATTGTAGAAAAAAGTAAATTTAAAAAAAAAAAAGTAAATTAAAGGGCATGTTTACTAAAGGTGAACGTGTGTTAAGTACTGAATGAGCAGCAGCAGCACTTAACATGCGTTAACTTTACTTAACACGCGTTCACCTTTAGTAAACATGCCCCTAGGAATACAGTAGGAGGAGTCAGAGGTACGCCAAGAGGAGAATGTTTTGATTTTAACGTGATGAATACTTATTTACTTTTCAGCCTATTTGCATACCAAACATTTTCTGAAATATGGTAATATATCTGCTAAGCAAGGACAGCAGGTCATTAGAGATGTATTCTGTCACTCACAGCTGTCAATTTTTAATTGACTTTCACTTACATTGCAATAATTATTAGTTTCAAATAAATGTGTATCCAGTTTCATTTGTGCAAAGCAATCATTTATTTGTTGATAAGACATTTTTAAAAAATCATCCTCACAGCCTAAAAGGATGACCAGAGACATGTATAATAAAAACATATCCCACAAGTGACACTTAGAAAAAGGCCCTAATATACTTGCTCCAAACAACTTTTTGTCGGCTGCATTACGAGGTAGCTATATTTAGCATCCTCCCATAAGTCCATTTAATTTAATAAAAGTGATCATACATAATTTCTAAACTGCCAAAAAAATTAGACCAATTTGTTTCGAACCATAAAGTTATTGGTTGTGCTTCAGGCTAAGGAAAAAGGTTGGCAGTATTTGTCTGAATGGGAGCATTCCGTCATCCAAAGTGTGGAGCTGCACAGGCTTAAAGTAAAGTCTGTCTAGGTGGCATAGATAGATAGTGTCTGGATAGCAGCAGTAGTAGTTTAGGAACAGAACAGGGTTCAAATCCTGCTTCTGCTATAGTTGAGAGAGTGCTGAGTACTCTCTACACACTCTGGATGTTTTTCAGCTAAAATGAGCAGGATGTTTCTGTAATCAGGTGAAGACATCCTGGTCCCTGGAAACACCCCAACCAGTCTCCTCCACGCCCCTGTTCAAATTCAAGCATCCAGAGCCGGCTTCTAATTATGGCTCTGGAGAAGTCTCTGTGCTTTGAAGGTCTCTATGCCTATTTTCAGAGGTCCAAAGCACAAACAGGGCTTCTAAAATTACATCCAATAAAGTCAATTTACAATTCATCCCTTCACAAACCTAATTAGACAATCAATAACTATCCCACGCAAATCTCCTTCAGTTCCTCTCAACCAAATCTAATCTTCAAACTTTCTCCTTACTAACAAGTAAATTCCTCTACCCTCTTCCATATCAACAAGGTTTTTAGTTTCATTCTGAAGATTCTTCTCAAGTCTTAATAATCTTGGCAATTTAGCCCACTCAACAGGGCCTTGTCCTGCCATTGTATGCTTTCTGGTTCCCAACAGGTTACAGAACCTAGCTAAAGGAATTTCTCCAACAATACATCATTTTCCAATCTTAAGACTCTCTGAGAGGCATACACTTTCAGACACTTTCCCCAAATACCTTGGTGCCTGCTCCCAAAATATCTAATGCATAGTAATCAGCAGCTTAAATTTTATTCTGAGAGTCACTGAAACTCATAGAGCAAAGCTATTTTCAGGTCAGAATGACCCCCTTAGAGTATAAGCTTATGAAGAACTTGTGCCATTTTGCCATTTCACATTTTTAGCCTTTTCTGAAAGAAAATAGAGAGGTTCTAACTAGAACTAATAGTGCCTTCTTTCCTAGGCATACAGACTCGTGCGCAGTTGGCACATTCAGTATGTGCAGGTCCAAAAATACCACCCCTGTAGGAATCCTCATGTCCCCTGACATTTTCTGGAAATATGATATGGATAGGACATGAAACAAAGCTGTTAAGAGGATTTTCTACCAAGCGGTTCTGTAAGGTAGAACTTATTCTTACCTGCTAATTTCCTGGCTGGTCTAGCAGGATAATAAAGATGAAGAACATTCAACCCGTTTTCTATTTTTAGGTAGTAGGCAACCAGTTTTGGCTTTGTGCCTTGACGTCATGGTGACATTGGCACCAGCAAGCTCAATAGTTTACCAAAAGTCTGATATATATCATACTATAGATAAAGAGGTGAGGGGACTGTTCACTGAGGCAGGCTATGTATTTTGTAGTTGAAGACACTGTCAAGATCTGTATTCGTAAATGTCTATTCAGTTAGTTTCAGCACGTGCAAATTAGTTCAGTTAATTTCAGCACGTGCAAATTTAAAGCACGTGCTAATCACTTGTTTGCATGTATGCATACAAATTACTGTGCACTCAATTCCCTGCATTTTTAAGTTCTTGTTCACATATAGAGGGTTATTTTAGAAACCCTATTCATACTTTCAACATCTTAAAATGGGCATAGTAACATCCCCAGGGCCATTTTAGAAGCCGATTCTGTGGTCATCCCCAGTGCAAGGGCATCCAAGTCAGAACAGGGACATAGTGTAGGTATGTCTGGGATGTTCCCAAGAACTTGGACATCCAGGATGTTTCGGATTTCAGAATCATTCTAGATGTTCCAAACCACAACAAAGGTTATACCTGCTCCAGGCACAAATAGGCAGTGGAAAAGTGTTTGTTTTGTCAGGCAGACATCCGCAGGGTGTGGAGAAGAAGGTACACTTATTTCCTCTTTAGTTTAAAAGTTGACAATGAGCACTGATGGGGGATGAGGGCTCATGTTTTCAATTTGCACACCGCTGGATGTCCCCTTATGCAACCTTGTATGATGTTGACATTCCTGCCCCAAGTTTTCATTGCAGGGACATCTATGTGGACAGAAACATAGATGTCCCCAGTAGTTTTCTGCACATTCTGCCCTGGTCGTCCCAGATTGCACTTGATTGCCCTTTCTAAAATGCCACTTCACATGTGTGCCTTAAAAAACATCTAGAAGCCCATTCCGATCTGGACGTCCCCCACCTGTCTGGGCACCCAGAATCGGGACGTGCACCAGTTACCTCTGATTTTGATCCTGCGGGGACTAGATGTGCCTGCGGGATCAACATCGGGATCAGGGCCTGGATGTCTAGGCCATTCCCTGATTCTAGGCACCTGGACATCCAACAAACTTCACGGCTAGCCCAGCCAGGATCCTGCAGGGAGCCATGATTCCCCGCAGCCCAACCCCCAATTGGTTCTGCCATGACCAGGGTTGGGCAGTGGGAAACCCCCTGCACCCCCTCACCTGCCTTTCCATGCCCAGGCCATCCATCGTGCTCCATCCAAGAGGACTTATTCCACCTCTGAGGTGGCATAAGTCCACCGTGCAAATAGCTGACCCTGGACGTACAGGGCTGACCTCAGAATCAGCCCTGTACAGCCGAGATCCTGGCACCACCCACAGCCTGCCTTCAGCCCGCCCCCACCTGCCCATAAACAGAGCTGCCCGCATAACTCAGCATAATGTATGGGGAGCTCTGTTTCCCCAAAGCCAGCCAGGCAAGGTCTGGATGTCTGAATTGGTTGTCCAGACCCACTGTTTACTGAATAGACCCCATAGGCAACAAACACAAAAGAATGCCCAAAAATTGGAAAAATTAGTTATAAACAAGCATGAGCCAAACTCATTTGGCTGTGCATACCCCTAGAAAGCCGGGTTAGTGCTTGTAGTATTATAAACACAATTTGCGCGAAACTGCTCAGATTCACAATATGCTCACCCGGCTACTCTAGAACTCTGAAAACAAATATTTTATCTTCCGTGGTACCCAAATATCCCAGAAAATACCTCACTACAAATATTTTTTTTCCACTAAAGAGGCCAGTAAGAGCAGATCTTGCATACATTAATTCTCCTTTTCTTCCCAATATGACTACACAATTCAAAGCACTTAGTGTATCTGGACAGCAGGAGCAGCTATCCGGGTAAGTGCCCTATCCATGGATTTTCAGCAGCGAAATTACAGACTAACCTGACATTATGCAATAATGCTGGATGGAGCGAGGGCAGCATGCAAACATTCTACCTAGTGGCAATATTCAGTCTGCTGTTTGAATAACTATCCAAATAAATTTAGGTGAGGTGAAAAATTGCTCCTAATGTATCAGGACAGTAGACTGAATATCATCACTACCCAGATAGCTATGGTGCTAAGCACAATATGCACTCACTATCTGGATAGCAGTATTGAATATACATAAAACATTTAAGCATCATGGCAGGAGTTTCATAAAAACCCCAACTGCATTGTTTAAATATCAGACCGATAATTTATTTCTTGATTCAACTTAATGTCTTATCCTTTTAAGGGGAGTAGTTAAAATGTCTTTTATGAATACACATATATTTTTGACCCTTATCATGTGGTATAGGCCAAAAACATATGTTAATATACTGTTAGCGCACAATTTTGCATTGTACCGTGTTGGTGAAGAATAATGAGCTACAAAGTATGCAGATGCATACAACACACCTCATTATTCACTATCCCAATACTCCAGGCTGCGAAAATAAAGATGTCACACCATAGCAATAAAACAGGTGGTCTAGAGGTGCCCTTCCCCTGGCTGATCCATGACTCAGCTCACCATTTGCAAATAACCCCCCTCTTTAGCACCCTTCCAAGCCCCAGAACTGCCCCCCAAAGACCCCATCCCCTCAATCTCAAAAGACTATCATTAAAGAATCCCAGGTGCCACTTCAAACTTGAGCTGGCAGCGGCAGATGCGATTGCTTCTGCCAGCCTACCTTCCCTAGATCACCAGGGACTTCCAAGGATTGGGGGCTTATCTTTCTAGATCGGAGGGGGTTGTACTGGAAGCTTTGGGGAGCACTAGGAGGAGGGAGATTTGCATGGGGGGCAGCTGAGTTATTGGTGGTGTTGGGCGGCAAAAGGGGGGAACCTCTGGACTACCTGTTTTATTGTTGCAACATTGCCCCATTAATTTGCAACCTGGAGCATTGGAACGTGTGTTAGAACCCCAGGGGAAAAATAATACCATATTAGTGACTCCTGCGGTAAACTCAGCTGTAGTAAAATGTCAGATTTTACCGCAGCTTAGTAACTAACCCCCTAAATCTTCATTTAGAATATTTAAAAGCTGGACACAAAAGTGATTTAAGAAAAAAACATTTTTAAACAGCAATAATCAGCAATATTGCCATTAGAACTCTATCTTATTATAAATGCAAATATTTAAAGGAAACCTCAATATACTTAGAACCTGCCTAACATAGTGCAAATGGAATCATATGGAAAGTAGTCTGATTATTTATTACATTCCAGTCCAAAAATGGTACACAAGCTAAAAGCTATTTCTCACTAATAAGATTAGCATAATGCCTACAAGCATCAATACTAGAGTTTCGACTGAATAACTGCCATTTTAGGGCATCCAAGAAAGAGAAAAGTAAAACAAATTTGCGTTATAAAAAATGTAATCTTCATAAAAGCATGCAAATCAACACTTACACAGTCAAAACCAAAATGCATTGGTAAAAAGTCTAGATTTACCCAATTTCCTTCAGTTTCTGAGAAACAAAGAGAGTAACCTATGACCTAGTCATAATCCTGCAAACGGAAAATGAGTTTCAGAAATCAGTAACAAGACAGCCAAATGGCAGACTACTATAAACCAATCAAAGAGAAACAGCCTCTATAATTGAGGAAGAAGATCAATAGTTAACATGAACAACACTACAGTAATGCTCGAGGCCGCGGGCCGGGTCCCGCGGCCGTCAGTAACCTGGGCCCGGGCCCGGCCTCGGCCTCCAGCATGCTGGGTTGCTGGGGGGGGGGGGGGGAGGGGGAGGGTTGAGAGGGAACGGCGAGCGCGGCGTTTGAAATCGCTCCGTCATAACGTCGGAGCGATTTCATTGGCCGGCGGTCGGCGGGGGGGCGGTGCTGTGCCGGCGAGGAGCCGCGTGGCCGTCCTTGTCTGGCCGCGGCTCCTCGGGAAACCGGACGTGTTCCCGCCCACCCGCCCCTTTTTTGATGGGGGGTGGTGAGGTTGTCGCAGCTGGTGGGGGTGAGGGGTACAGAGTCTGCGCTCGCAGGAGCGGCGCAGGCTTGACCTGGTTATGAGCAGTGGGGGGCGAAATGCTCCTTGGGGGTGGGGCGAGACAGCCCGGTTGGGGGTCTCGACCCGGTAGTGGGGGGGTGGGAGCCGGCCTTTGCTACTAGGATGGCGAGGCAGGCGGCGGGGTTTGGGGGGGAGGAGGATGCTCCGCCTTGCTACTAAGATGGCGGGTGGGGGGGCATCCTCCGGTAAAGGGGTGCGGGGCTGGGTTATGTTTAATTGTTATTCAGGCCCTTTGGGCGGTTTACAAGTTGTAAATAAAGCTGCGACCAAAATGTTTGTACCAAATACAGTTGTTTGTGATTTTGTTGGGGGGGGGGTGAGGTACTCGAGGGGCTGTGTATTGATGTGGTCGGAGGCGAGGAGGGCTTCCGGGTTACCAGAGTTACTAATAGAATGCATAAAATGTTCATTTTGCTATCCCTCATTTAATTTTTAGTCTCTAGATTTAGCTCATGCCTCTTCAGTGGTAGCTCAAGGCAAATTACATTCAGATACAGGAAGTATTTCCCTGTCCTCAGAGGGCTTACAATATTTTGGACCTGAGACAACAGAGGATTATATTCCATTTTAGAGGTATCAGATATTAGGAATGGTCTCTCTGAGGCCGAGGCGCAGTGACAGCTCTACATGATCTCATGCTAGACCTGTGGGTGTGATTTCGGAGACTGTGCCTCCTCCTCAGGTCAGCGGGAGCTGGAGATACTGCAAAGAAGTTCTGGTTACCCTCACAATACCACTCGAAGCTAGCCTGCCAGAGGTCTGGAACTCTCTCCCTAATGACCTCAGATACGCCAAAGACTTCACTGCTTTCAGAAAAATGCTAACAACCTACCTATTTACCAAATACGTCACTGATGTAACATAACCAACCCGTAACTCTACCACCCACACTGTGAACCCCACCCCCACTCCGTAACCAGTTGACTGTAACCAACCTGTATATAGCAAAGCATTAAAAACCATTGCACATAGTTAAAGAATTCATGCCATGTTCAACTGTTCATACGTACATTGCTACGCATTCTTTGTAACTGTATATAGTTAATCGTTCCATGTAAACCTCTTTGACCGGGTGAAAAGCGGTATAAAAATCCTGCTAAATAATAAATAAAATTCTGTAACAGTGACACCTTGTAGCCAGGCTCGGAGCATGTGCTTTTACCAGCTTTCACATGGAACTGCAGAGAGCACAAACCAAGGGGGTCTTTTAATAAAGGATGCTGGCTGGCAGCACAGATCGGGCGCATAGTAAAAATGTGGTTTGAACATGCATTGCCAGCAAGCATGAGGCCATGTCAGTTAGTGCAGACCAATTCCTGCGCTAACTGTGGAACCTGCATCAGAGTCGCAAGTAGGCAGGTTAGGGGTGGAGAGTATGGTGAGTTCAGTGCAGTTAGCATGGGGTTCACCCCATGCACTAATTGTGTACCTGCGATTAGCATGGGTGCACCTAATATCACCTCAATAGGTGGAGTGAAGTGTACTCGCGACCCCGTGTTAACTGCCGGGGAATGCTTTCCATACCCCTGACAGCGAACATGGTTGTGTTGCACCTAATGTGTCATAATTTTGGCACGTTAGGTGCAACACCTTAGTGCCCTTTCGTAAAAGAGACCCCAAAGAACTATTGTGGCAATGGCTATGCTAAATGGAAGAGAGTTAAAATGGTTCCTACTGAGAGGCAGTGCCAGCTGAACTGGAAGTGAAAAATAGGCAGAAGGTAGCAAAGTCAAAAAATACAATGATCTCCTTCAGCTCCTGTAAAATACTACGCAATACAAAAATTTGTTCTCTTTAAACACAACTTAAGTGGTTTCTTGAATTCTATAGCTCTGCCTTCATTCTTTTCAGACAGAATGACTAAGGGCTATGTTAACCAATGTGTGCTAATGTTGCTAACGTGTATTATTAGTAAATAGGCCCCACTCCATAAAATGGGATCTGCAGTAAATAATGCACATTAATGCATGCTAGCATGCTAATACAGTAGTCAACTTAAGGAAATTTAGCCTTAAATGTTTTGTTTTAAATGATATTTCTGGCAATAGAAATGATTGAGCTACAGATAAGAATGCTAGATAAAGAGACATCTCCCTTTTTTTATGATGATCCCACTTCTGGTACTTCTATTGGTCATCCCGGAAACTGGGAAATGTCAAGTTATATATACTGAAGCCAATATTCACCTGTGTGGAGAATGCATAATATTAAGGAGGTCATTTTAGAAGCTCTCTTTGTGATTTCCACATCTAAAAATGGCCGTTCAGACATGTAAATCACATTGATCTCCCAAGAGCCATTTTAGAAAGACCCGAAAGTAGACAAGTCCAGCATGATCACGTCCATGTTACACAGGGGTGTGGTGGGAACATATCCAGAGTGTTACTAAAATGATATATGACTGCACCCAATCTTAAAATGTCTAAAAGTAGGCACAGTGCAAGAAGCCGTGTACTTTTAGAGTAAGCATGCTTAGGGGAGGAGTTTGGGTTGAGCATGGACAGAATCATGAGTTATTCATGTATTTTTCTTTATATATCCAACTTTATTAACAAATACAAACACAACAAAAAAGAGCCAGTGCTCCTCAATATGGCAACAGTATTTCACATATGTACAGTCAGCCAAAATAAACCGGATCTGGGGTGGCTCTATAATGAGGCCAACTGAGGCAGTGGCCTAAGGCGGCAACTTTTTGGGGGTGGCAAAAAATGCCCCCAAAAAGACTGCCTCACTCGGCCTTCACAATCAAAACAAAACAAAACAAAAAAAAACCCCGGTCGGAGAAGCTGCTGCCACTGCACTGCTGCAGCAGCAGAATGAAGTGCCCCATGGCCCCCTGCCTCCCTGGAAGAGCCTGACATTCTTTTCCCCATGCCAACTCAGCTTTACAGAGCCTGCGAATGGAGAGGGAAACAGGTAATGCCTGATGGGAAACAGGCATTACCTGTGCAGCAGCAGCAGCTTCTCCGACCAGATTTTTTTAAAAATTTCCCTTGAGAAGCTCTGGGGCTGGGCTGGGCTGGGCTGGGAGAGAAGGAGGGTAGCACTGGAAATAGTAATGGACTGATAGGAGGTTAAGAATGGAAATAGGCTGATCGGGGAAGGCTAGAACTGGTAATGGGGGGTTAGAACTGGAAATGGGCTGATGGGAGTTAGGAATGGAAATAGGCTGATTGGAAGGGGGGCTAGGACTGGTAATGGGCTATCGGGGGGGTTAGAACTGGAAATGCACTGATTAGGAGGGCTAGGACAGGAAATGGGCTGATTGGGGGGCTAGCACTGGTAAAGGGCTGATGGGGGGGCTAGCACTGGAAATGAGCTAGGACTAGTAATGGGCTGATTGGGGGGCTAGGACTGGAGTTGGCTGATAAGGTGGATGTGACTGGAAATGGGCTAATGGGGGAGGGTAGGAAAGTGCTGCTGGCCCTGGAAGAAAACTAGGGACTAGGGCTACAAATGGGCCGATGCGGGGGGTTTGGAGAATAGGACTGGAAGGGAGCGGATACTGAGAGGGTCTGCCAGGGGAAGGAGGGGGCAGGAAGGGAGCTGACACAGGGGAAGGACGGGGCTTGAAAGGAGCTGACATAGTGGGGGAAGGAGGGGTTAAAATGTAGCTGACACCTGGGATATACTGAAGAGGGAATGGAAGGGAGCTGACACTTGGGGATGGGAGTGGTAGGTAGCTAGGTAATGGGGAGGAAGCTGGAAGGGAGCTGACATGCGTGAATGGCACTGGAAGGGAGATGGACAGAGGGTAGGGTGACTGGAAGGAAGCTGACTGCGGGGGATGGGTGGCACTGAGAGTGGACGTGAGTTGATACCTGGGATGGTATTTGGACTAGAAGGGGCTGGACAGTGGGGAAGGAGAGGGACTGGAAGGGAATGGACACCTGTGGCAGCCATGGGAATGCAAGGCAGTTGACATTAGAAGGTACTAGGAGGGAAGGACTGGAAAGGGGGCTGATACTGGGGAGGGTTACTGGAACTGGAAACTGGCTGATGGAAGGAAGTGAAGAAAACAAAAGAAAAGATAAGAAATGGCAGATGGACCATAGACCACAGAAAGAGAGCTAAGAAAAGACAGGAAAGCAGAAGCCTCAGATGGGGACCAGCATGATCAGAGAATAAAATGGTCAGACAACAAAGGTAAAAAATATAATTTTATTTCATTTTAGTGATTGGACTTTGTGCTATCTTTATATTTTACACAGTATTGGGGAACTGCATCTCTTATTTATCTGATGTTGCACTGCAGGTGGCTCTTGCTTCTTGGGGTTTCAGTTTAAATTTTGTCTACATATTTTTATTTTTATTTTAGATTGTGGTTACTTATTCTGTACTTGGTGAGGGTCTGTGTTCTGAGTGTGTGACTGAGGCCAGGTGTTTTGTTAACATGGAGTTTGTACATAAAGATCTATACTGTACTGTAGTAATTAGACTTGTTCAGCTTTTCAAATAGGTGTATGGATGTTCCAGGGCCCACTGTAGTATTTACAGTGATGCTTTTTTTGGATGGGCTCCTTATGTGAGTTTTGGAAGTTGGTGCTGATATGGTATGGTATAGTATGGTATGGTATGGTATGGTAGATTTGCTTTTTGTTGTAGGGTTTTGTATTAGTTCACAATATACCTTGGGCTGCCAAAACATGTACTCCAACCTTTACAGATGGCACAAAACATTGCTGCAAGAATTATAACTGGGTCATCAAAGCATGCACACATCACCCCCATATTGGACCTTCTCCACTGGCTCCCCATCAACTCACGCATCAAATATAAAACAATACTAAACATCTTTAAAATCAAAGACAATCTCTCAGCAAACAGCCTGCAAACACTCATCTCTACCAATTCTATCACCAGACCCTGAAGGAGGCGCACCTCTGACACCATCTCAACCCCCAGTACCTTCACGAAAGTAAAGCATTCAACATCTCAAAGAGCACTATCTCTGGCTGCCCCTGCCCTATGGAACTCCCTCCCGGATCACCTAAGAAACATGGAAGAGATCAAAGACTTTCGAAAATTCTTAAAACCACACTCTACCTAGAACACCTGAATGACCTTACATGACCTCAGACATAGGACTCATTATACTTGCTCCCTCACTGATGACAATTCATAACCTCCCACAAGACTCATTATAATAGTTCCTCAATTCCCCTGCCCTCCCGTTCCCCCCTCCCCTCCAATCAATTTTTCACTCAGCTCCCTTGTTGATTCAATACTTTCTACCTGTAAATATCTCAAGTTGTATATAGCGCACTTCGTAAATAACTATGCTTTCTGACATGTAAATAGCAATGCTTTCTGAATACATTGTATAAATACCCACTGCTTACCACCTGCATGCCCCCCCTACCCTTGTTTATTGTAACAAACTTAGTTATATTGGAAATCACATTGATTTTAGGAAAAGGCGGTATAAAAAATCCTTTTAAATAAATAAATTATAAATAAATATGCCTGGTACTGGAGAATGTTTGTTGTTGTTGTTAGTGAGATGATCAGAATCAGATTTTTTTTTTTAAGAAATTGAGTTCTGTGGGTTAATGTCCTGGTTCAGCTCTGCACCCACTGTGGATGCAAAATATATGTTGAAAAAGAAAAAGCAAGAATTATAACGCAGTTTATAACAACAAAATAAAAATGAGTTATAATTTAGTTTTATAAACTGTGCTGTTGGTTCTCGCTCTCTTTTAGTTCCTTGGTGTGCAAACCTCTTGCATTTCCTCTATATAATCTAATTGGCTTTTTGGTTTGGTTCAGTCCCTGACTGGAGTTCTGAAAAAGCCCCGCCCCCCTCTACAGGAGGTGGGGGCGCCATCTCATCCTTCGCATCAGGCAGCAGATTGCCTTGAGCCGCCCCTGAACCAGACAGTACATAAATCATACAAGACAAAGTATCTGTACTATCTGCCATAACAAAACCAAATTTTACCAAATACAAACAATAAAGAAATGATCCCACACTTGAATCCCTTCTCTTTTCCAGGCCTTCAAAAATAGTCTGCCAGCCTGCATCTGGAAAAACTGTACCCCTTTCCCATTTACCCTTCATCTTTCTCATTTCCATAATATCTGGGATAAGGAGGTGGTTATACAGCATGGAAATAAGCCCTCTACTACCTGTACAGCTGCTTACAAGAGCCTGAAAGTCGTGATGTCCCTGGTAAGGATCCGAGAAGGTAGACAGATTCTATGCTGCTTATACTAAGGATACCAAAAGAATACCAAAAGGCTATCTATGTGTGTTTTATTGACTACAGCAAGGTTTTTGACTATGAATCTCTAGGCCACATTAAGAAGCATGGGTATACCAGAACACCCAATCGTTCTCTTGCACAACCTTTATAATGATCAAGAAGCAGCAGTTCGAACAGAACAAGGAGAAACAGAATCGTTTAAAATCAGCAAAGGTGTACGACAAGGCTGCATGCTCATTGTGCATTAAACCCACAACTAGATGATAGATCAGAGATTTGTTTCTCACATTTGTCAAACTGGTTTGGAGTTTAGATCACCATTTACTACAGCATTTTTCCTACCCATCTCTGTGACAAACTCACTTGGTTATTGGCCTGGCTTCATCTATTGGTAAACTAGCATTGTCCTTTACAGATATTTTTATGATAAGGCTAAGTTCTGATTTTGAATTTACTGCATGTGATGGACGTAATTAAATATAGAATGTTCTAATAAAGACCAGCTGAGTTACATTTCTGGCTGGCTAAGTGGGTTCAGAAGCACTGTCTTAGAGGAAACTAAAGAACAGCCACTACGTCAGGATTGAATCAGTCATTTCTCCGTTCCAGATACCAACCTGTAAGTGGAAAAATGCATAGATCCCTAAGGCAATGCTTCGCAACCCTTTCCTGGGGGTACACATAGCTTGTCAGGTTTTCAGGTTCACCATAATGAATATGCATACATATAGAAGCCATCCGTCATATGCAAATCCATGTCATGCATATTCATTGTGATGACCATAAAAACCTGACTAGAAAAGTGTGTCTCCAGGAGAGGGTTGAGAAGCATGGTCCTATACACTAAGATGTTGCACTTAATGTGCATTAATAGCCTCTCTGTTCTGTTGGGGTTTGCCTAGCACTTTGAGGAAGGGAACAATTCAGACAAAAATGCAGAATGCAGTTAGTTTACATTTCTGGTGCAGCAACGATATCCCTGCCCAGGGCCGGATTTACCTTGAGTGAGGCCCTACGCCAACAAAAATTGTGGGCCCCCAGCAGGGGCGGCCCAAGGGGGGTGCGGACCTCATTTGCATAAGGGGCCTCATTTGCATAAATATTTGCATAATGTTACCATATACTAACTTTTAGTAAACGTGCCTCTTAATGAGTGTATGGATAAAGAAAGACTAAAAGATTTCTACATTACTATAATCCAGTGCCAACTGCCAGACACATTAGGAACTACTAAAAACACTGCCCATTTAGAACCCATAGCAAACCCGCCGTATCCTAACAGCACTACCAGGACTCACAAAGCACCATACTCTACCAATCAAAAGGCAACACTGCAAATATTAAACCAATACATTTCAGAGAACAACAATACATGACCTACTGGGGAAAGAGAACAAGTGGCAATGTCAAATAGGAATTATATAAACAGAACACCTCAGCTCAGTTACACATGCAGAACATAGACCATCACCAAACAAGTAATCACAATTTAGAAATAGGAAGACAATAATTAAACTGGGAATCCCAAAAGCCAAACTTGGAATGTACAACACTGTAGAAATAAAACAATACATTAATTTGCTCTTGTACTAAACAAAGCACAGATGTTAATGATGCACATTTACCAGAGCTGACATATTCCAATTAATAAATTCAAAATAAAGAGATATTTTTCTACCTTTTGTGCATTTTTTTCAGCTGCAATTGCTCCAGCCACTTTCTTCTGGTTTCTTCGTGTCTTCTGCTAACTCTCCATCGTCTGCTGTCCATTTGTCCTTTCTTCTCTCTTCTAGATTTTTTTCCATTCTCTCTCTACATCTGCTTTAACATACTAATCTTTCTCCTTTTGCTCTTTCCTCATTCCTATTTCATCCACTCAAATATTACCCCTCCATCCTCAATCCCCACTTACTCTCCCAATACCCGGCCAATTGTAGATTTTTTATCCCTCCCACACAAAATATTTTTCCCTTCTCCATTTTACTCTTCCAGCCCCATCCCATTCTAATCCTCCCCCAACATCAGCTCCCTTCTAGTTCCAGCCTCACCCAGCATCCATTCCCTTCTAGTCCCTGCATCAGCCCATTTCCAGTCCTAGCCATCCATCAGCCCATTTCCAGTCCTAGCCCCCCCATCACCCCACTTACAGTCCTTAACCCCCCATCACCCCATTTTCAGTCCTTAACCCCCCATCACCCCATTTTCAGTTTAAGCCCCCCCTATAACCCATTACCAGTCCTAACCCCCCATCAGCCCACTTCCAGTCCTAACCCCATCAACCCATTTCCAGTCAGCCCCCCATAGCCCATTGCCAGTCCTACCCCCCCCCCATCAGCCCACAGCCCATTACCAGTCCTAACCCCATCATCCCACCTCCAGTTTTAACCCCCCAGCCCATTTCCAGTCCTAGCCCCCCATAGCCCATTACCAGACAACCCCCATCAGCCCACATCCCATTAACAGTCTTAACCCCCCCAAAGCCCTTTACCAGTCCTAACCCCATCAGCCCACCTCCAGTCTTAACCCCCCAGCCCATTTCCAGTCCTAGCCCCCCCCATAGCTCATTACCAGACAGCCCCCATCAGCCCACAGCCCATTACCAGTCTTAACCCCCCCAAAGCCCATTGCCAGTTCTAAGCCCCCCCCAACAGCCCACAGTCCATTACCAGTCCTAACCCCATCAGCCCACCTCTAGCCTTAACCCCCCCAGCCCAGCCCATTTCCAGCCCCAGCCCCCCAATAGCCCATTACCAGCCCTACCCCCCCCCAGTCCATTTCCAGCCCCAGCCCCCCCAATAGCCCATTACCAGTCCTACCCCCCCCCCATAGCCCATTACCAGTCCTACCCCCCCCATAGCCCATTACCAGTCCTACCCCCCCCGGCCTAAAGTAAAATTTAATTTAAAAAAAAACCTGGTGGCTGCCGCCGCGGGGCCCCCTCTGCTGCCGCGGGGGCCCCGTCTACAAGCTGGTCGGGTCCGGTCGGGTCGGGTCGGGTCCGGTCGGGTCTCTCTCCCTCCCTCGCTGCAGGCTGCAGGCTGCGAGAGACGCATCTTCGCGTCTCTCGCAGCCTGCAGCGAGGGAGGGAGGGAGAGAGACCCGACCGGACCCGACCCGACCCGACCGGACCGGACCCGACCAGCTTGTAGACGGGGCCCCCGCGGCAGCAGAGGGGGCCCCGCGGCGGCAGCCACCAGGTTTTTTTTTTAATCGAGTTGAGAAAAAAAAAAAAACTGGTTCTATTTTTTGTGGGCCCCTGCCGGTTGTGGGCCCTACGCCATGGCGTACATGGCGTATACGTAAATCCGGCCGTGTCCCTGCCCAGTCATCACTCACCCCATGTTGCCTAATAGGAATTTCCATGTCAAATGGCTGATTCTATAAGGGAGATGCCTAAAGATATGTGCCCTATTTTAAAGGACTTAGGTGCCTAAATGAGCACTTAGGCACATGCTTTAGATAGTCGCTATTCAGTAAGCGTGTGTCTAAGTGCAATTGTACATACTTTCAGTGTGGGCGTGCACAGGGGTGGGACTTGGACAGAGCATAGGCAGAGCCTAGATTTATGCACCTAAGTTATAAAATTCTATCACTTAAGTGCGTACTTGACAAATATAGGGCAGGTGTAAATACAGGCGCTTACATTTTGGCACCACTTATACCAGAGCCAGTCCATCTACTAGGCAAACTAGATGGCTGCCTTGGCTGGCAGACCCTATGAACGGCATCGCTAACCCAACCCCTCCCCCCACCCGAGAAGCAGCAGCTGAACTGCTGTTTCAGCACTGTGGCGGGATTTAAAATGACCATGCATGTGCATGCAGTTCCGGCCTGCCGCTCCTGCCCATCCTCCAAGAACGTTGCATCACAGGGGGGGCAGGAGCGGCAGGCCATGAGCACGCATGCATGCAGGCACTTTAAAGCCCGACACAGTGCTGCAGCGGCACTTCAGCCCAAGGTGGGGGCAGCACGGCAGGCTGGACGGAGGTGCAGTCTTTGAGGGGGGCAGCGGCATAGAGGGTCTGCCTAGGCCGGCAGAAAGCCTCATGCCGCCACTTACAGGACATAGGCCCCTATTTTATAAAGGAACATAGGCGCTCACTTTTCTTTATAAAACAGGCTCAGGATAGGTGCATTCTGGGTGCCTAAAGCTAGACACCCAGTTATATAATCACCTTCCATGTGTTTAACATGGCAGTTAGCGCATGTTAACTATTAAAGCACTGACCATGGCACCACATTGCTAGCGCACATTAAAAGCCATGTTAAACATCTAACCCAGCTTGATAAATAGGCCCTTATGCGATTACATAACATTGTGGACTTTGTTTTCAAAAGGAAACCATGTTTACCCTTGTCTTTTCTGTACGCATGCAGTCTCTGAATTCAAAGATCAATATCGGCTATTCAAACTTAGCAAAACACAAGCGCATGAAAGCAAAGGCTGTTCCAGAGTGCGTTGTCTTCTATTTAGAAAACAGAGCATTTCTCACTTAAAAGATGAGCCAGGTGGATTCACGGCTTCACTCCAGACTGAGACAAAAGAATTTCTGGACAAAATCATGTTAGTCCACTTTAATGGCAGTTGAATAAAAAGAAAAACAAAAACGGAAAAGAAGGTGATACCTTTTTTCTGGACTAACAATACATTTTTGGCCTGGCTTTCGAAGGGTAAATCCTTCTTCAGGTCAGGAAAGTATGGTGCTGTCATCTGTTTGCTCATACTGTCCTGATCTGAAGAAGAAAGCTAGTCCAAAAATATTTTAATTTAGTCCAATAAAAGGTATCATCTTATTTTCCTTATTTCCCCCTTTTATTTAACTACCATGAAAGCATCTCTGCAATTTATTTATTTGTTTAGCTGAATTTATATATCACTATATCTACAAGTCAAAGCGGTTTAAATTAAACAAACAGAGCCAAATGGGCTTAACATGAAACAAAATGAATGAAATAAATAAATTACAAAATAGAAATGAAAGAGAAACACCTGCATTTCATTCACTTCTTGTAGGGCAAATTTATTCATAGACGCAGTTATAATGGCCTGGCCTAGAAGGTTCACACCCTTTCTGGTGGTAATTTTTCAAGGTCAAAACTGCTGCATAAATCACCAAGAGCAGAGACTGTAAGGTTTGTTTTCCTTTGGAGAGCTGGTGATTGTTAGCTACAAGCCTTTTCCATTCCTGTTTCCTCTACAACAGGGCAATAGTGTGTTTTATTAGTAATGCTAATATAGAAATATTAAGTAATACCTCACAAGATAAGCAAGTCCATTATCTGATTTTACTGTTTGCTAATTAATTACTTATTAACCAACTAGTTTTCATTTGGCATGATCTTTAATGGTCTCCTTCTATAAAAATGTAATATCCATTTAATGTTACTAATATTTAAAAATAACTAAGTCTGACAGTAATTTGGATATCATGGGGGGGGACCTCAAAGGCAAAGAGCTGATCCCAAGCCCGACCGTAGTAACAGCGGGAGACTTATCCAGCATGCATGCTCAGCTCCTTTGTAACAGCAACACTGCCTCCTCGTGCTCCCATGCAGACTCCTGTCTTCAGCCCCAGCCCCATGCTTCCCGGTTTTGCAATTAGACTTCTTTTCACTTCCTACTGCAGGCCTTGTTTCTGGGTCAAGGCCCAGAATTCCACTGTCACAGCTGCTCATACTCCTGCCTTGCACTACAGCTGATTGGGCCACTGGCTGTCACACCTGATTGCTGTCCCCGTTTTTTTTTTTTTTTTCCACCAACGCTCAATCTGATGCCACTGATGTTCTGGGCTGATCGCTGTCTGCAGCTGCTGCTGTTACTATCTTCTGTATCCCTTCCCCTTCTTTCTAGGCTAAACAGCTGATTTAGCCCATGCCCAAGGTAGATTTGGATCACATTCGAAGCTCCAATTGATTAAAAACATCGAAGACACGATACAGAGCCTTAACACAGCAACTTCCGTACTGGATCCCTGCCCTGTGACCTGGATAAAGCTGACTAGATCGCACCTTAACACATACCTCATAAGTATAGTACACGCCTCCTTGTCTCTAGGCCTTATGCCCGTCCCGCTGCAACAGACCTCAATCTGACCTCTCCTGAAAAGTTCAAAGCTTGCCCCAACTTCCCCTAGGTCCTAAAGACCAATATCCAGCATTCCATTTGTCTCAAAAATAATAAAGAAAATTGTCCTTCACAACTCCAAGACCACCTCACTAAGCATGCACCCCTTTACCACACAGGTTCAGACAGTTCCATGGAGTTGAAACTCTCATCACCTCCCTACTAAATACACTCATAACTTGCTTGCAAAACACCAAGAATGGATTCATTCTAATTTTCCTCGACATTGCTTCCACCTTTGACTCCCTCCCACACCACCAACTACTACAAAGACTCTCTGAGATTGGGTTCCAAGACACTACACTCAACTGGTTCTGCTCCTACCTGGATTCCTGAAAGCAACATGTAAGAATTGGTAAAAGGATGTCAAATCGTTCCCCTCAGCAAATGGGAGTACTTCAGGGATCAAGCCTCTCTGCTCTCCTTTTCAATAACGTCATCCAACCATTATGTCAGATATTCAGATCACGCAAGATACTATACAAGATCTATGCCGATGACATAATGTTTTTCACTCCTATCAAACTCTCTCTGGACCGCACTAGCCTACAAAAGTGCTTCACAGAAGTAAAAAGAGGGCTTGGTATACAAGATCTATTCATCAATTAAGAGACGACTGAAGCTCTATACATAATCACTGACCCAACCTTTTCTCCACCATCAACTCTGAGACTTGACGACATGATAATCAGAGTCAAAACTGCAATAAAATATCTGGGCATAACAATAGATCAACAACTGAACTTTCAGTCTCACATAAAAAGAATAACCACCTCCGTCTACTATAAACTAAGAACCCTGAAACATCTCCGCCCTCTGCTCTCTCCAGAATTATTCCAAACCATCTGCCCGGCTATGATTACACTTGTGCAGCATTATTGTAACATCATTTATCAAGGCCTACCTAAATAAATAAATCCTACACCCTCTACAGATGGCCCAGAGCACTGCAGCCCGCATAATCTTTGAAGCCCCTCGCTGAGCTCACATTACCCCCATACTAATACAACTACATTGGCTTCCCATCGCTGCCAGAATCAGATACAAGGTGTTTACCACAATATTCAAACTCTTACACAAGGAATCCACCACCTGTCTCCAGACCCTTATCTCCAATACCAAGAGTGAAAGATTACAAAGAAATTCCATCCTCAACCTACTGCCAATCCCAACTCAGAAGATAAAGAGCAAGCTGTCCACTTGCAATCAAGCCTTCACCCTATTCTTCCTTTCATTATGGAACTCCTTGCCCCCAACATTAAGAGGATTCTCAGACCTGACTGAATTCAGGAAAAAACTAAAAATGTCTCTCTTCCAAGAGGAATACAACATAACCTCAGACCTAGAGACTCAACCTCCCTAGAAACATACTGCTAAAGAAACCTTCAGTCCAGCACACTGTATAAGTACACTGTATAAATGCATAAATGTTGAATACTGACAAACTCTCACCTACCCTAACACTGTAAATAGTTCAAAGTTCAAGGCACTTTATGGTTATATTGTTTTAGTTCCCTGTACAAAAGTGTGCCTTCTAAAACCTTGTTAGATTGTTGATTAACTGTAAACTGCTTTGGATGGTAGCAAGGCAATATAAAAATAAGTTTAAATAAATAAAAGGTAGGAGAGAAACAGCTCATCATCTTTCAGCACCCTCAATGAAAACAAGTGAAGAAAAGCTTTAGGCTGTCCGCGCTTTCCAGGTTCCATCACTGACCGGAGGACCAGAGCTGTCATGGTTTCCCATGCCCCACCAACCAGAGTGAAGGCTGCGGGGATATAGAACAGGAAAGGGAAAAATGCGTAAGAAAGAAACAAAGAAGGAAGGGACAACGAGAAAAAGGAAATGAGAGGAAAATGGAGTAGACGTGATGCAAGGGAGATACAATGTGCCACACACATCCTCTCACCTTCTCTCTTTCCCTCCCCTGCACACGCAAATATCCTCTCACACAATCACCTGCCCCATGTACCAACATCCCTTATACACACACCCCCATGCACAGATAACAACTTAAGATGTGCCATACTAGGTTAGATCAAAGATCCAACAAGCCCATCATCCTTTTTCTGACAGGCACAATCCAGATCACAAGTTCCTGCAGGATCTGAAACAACATTTCCATTCCTTGTCGCTCATACGCAGAGATTAGCACCAGGTCAATTCACAGAGTAATGAAAGTGACCAAAAAATAGAAAAATTACTCTATTAACAACAGCACCTATTAAAAGGAGACAAATAATTGTGGGAGTAATTCAAAAAAAATGGCTCGGGGATGTCTCAGACCAACCGGCTTAAAACAAAGACACAAAAGTATCTAAGGGTGCCACAGGAACATCAATGACTGTCCACCGGCCACAAGATAGCAGTTTCAATACACCCACAAAATATAGCGAAACAGTGAAAAAACAATAGTACTTAACTTCAGATACCCCAACGCCAGTTATCTCAGCGCCATTTAATGCGTTTCACTCAATAAGACTGAGTTTCTTCAGGGGGATTTATAACTGAAATAGTAAACTGTTGCTGCCCACGTTTTAAAACAAAGAGTATAGCTCGTAAAGTTCCAGTTCATACGCAGAGATTAGCAGTGGCTAGTGGTTGCAGTCATAGTCTGGTACCCAAGCAATTTGGGTTTGATTCCCACTGTCACTCCTTGTGACCTAGGGCAAGTCACTTAACCCTCCATTGCCTCAGGTACAAACTTAGATTGTATGCCCTCTGGAGACAGGGAAATAGCTATGGACCTGAATGTAACTTGCCTTGAACTACCATTGGAAAGGCGTGAACTGAAAAATAAAAATACATGACTAATTATGGTTTATAAACTTTTCCTCCAGGAACTTGCCTAAACCCTTCCTAAACCCAGCTATGCTACCAGCTTCTTCCTCAGGACAAGCTACCCCCACTCTCTCACTCCAGGAGCACCTGCAAAAGAAACACACATCTCAGGAGCAAATATATTTAACAAAGTTTCTATACCGCTTTATCTGCCAGTCAAAGCGGTGTACATGGAACATAATGTGTAACATAATATGGAACATTTACATATAACATAATTAACTGAACAGTGTTAACATATAAAAGAATTAAATGAGCAGGATTGACGTAAGTTGGAAGAACATCGGGGAGAACTATTTACAGTGGTAATACGGTAGCAAAGGGTAACATTTTAAGATTTGTATAAGATTAAACTGTAGAGTTGGGGCATGTGGGTTATAATTTGTGACGTTGCTGCTGTTAAGTGCCAAAGCCAAAGTGGTCCTTGAACAGGTGTGTTTTGAGGTTTTGTCTGAATTCGGTGACGGAGTCGGAGAGTCGCAGTTAGTCGAAGTTAGTACTGGCATGGTAGATTTGATCTTGGTCCCGAATGATTTTTGTTTGTATTAATTCCAGGGCCGGCCCAACCATCAGACAATCTAGGCTTCCGAGGGTCAGCAGAGAGTAGGGCATTCAAAGCTAAACAATAAATTCTGATAGTTGGTGGGCCACACGGGTTAAGATTTGCTTAAAGTGCCAATATTTTGAATCATCTCTGGGACTGGTCCTGATTAACTCACAATATGCTTGGTATTGAGAGAGATCTTTTGCTCGTATAGTAAGTTTTATGGAGAAGATTCTAGCTCTGCTCTGCACAGATTGTTGGGGAAGGGGCCAGGGGGCGGGGTTCGGTGGATGCAGAATATAGTTTGGATTTAATGCCATATGGGAGAGCATATGTGTGTTGGAGGGGACTAAGAAGGGGACAGTGGCTGAATAGGTGTTGAAGAGTTCAACCTCTTGTAAACCATCCCCCCCCCCCCTTGATATAGCCTGCAGATGCTAAAGCAGTGGTTATCAACCCAGTCCTCTGGAACCCCTAGTCTAGTTGGATTTTCAGGGTATTCACAATGAATATGCATGAGATAGATCTACATACAATGGATGCAGTGCATGTATATCTATTTATTGTGGATATCTTGAAAACCTGACTGTTCTGGGGGGGTCCCAGAGGACTGCGTTGAGAACCACTGTGCTAAAACCTGCACTATTTTCCTCTCTGCGATTATTTTTATGGGCAGGGCAGGGACGGGGCGACAGGCAAGGGCTCAGTTAGGGTTGCCAACTGGCTCCAGATGCGCCCGACACACTTGATCCAGTCCTAGGTTTACCCCACTGCATGCAGGGACATGTAGTTCTGATTTTTCCATTGCATTCCATAAGAAAAGCAAGACTACATGTCCCTGCATGCAATGGGGTAAACCCAGGACTGGATCGAGCCTGTCGGGCGCATCTGGAGCCAGTTGGCAACCCTAGGCTCAGTATGGCTAGCCACAGGTGATGGGGTTTTCTCTTTCAACCGTAGCTGCATCAGTCAACGAGTGTGAGTCGGCAGAGAGAGAGAGAAAAAAAGATCAGGTGATGGATGCGGGGGGACAAGGAGAGAGAGAAAGAGAGATCAGGAGAAAAAAACAGCTTTTCAACTGCTGGTTTTAACTCTCTGCTGGCAGCCGGCCTGGCCATATAAAAACGTTTACTAAAGTGTGGTGAAAATTACCGTGGGCTTCAGCACATGGTAAACACCCCCTATAAATGCTATTGTACACCAGCAGCAGACAGAGCAGGATTTAGCCCACTCTATTAGGGTGCGCGTCTGAGCAGTAACTATTGGGAATATGCTGCCCTGACAGGCACATTAGTTTTCATGCTAAATACAAATTAAGTGCAACACCCTCACTCACAGGCTTTAGTAAAAGGGACTCTTGGTGTATTTTCTCTGCCCTTTTCCATAGAAAACAAATGGTAGAGTGCATTTTCATAACACCACATTGCAAATTAAGCCAGAACAGGCCCTACTGAAACATTAAAGAGCAGTGTTGGGGGGGGGGGGGAGTCCTCTTCTCAAGATAGTGAAACGCAGGGGGAGACACTCTTCTTCCTGATGCTGAAACCTCTGCAGGTTACTACACTGCAGCTCCTAAACTACTGGCAAATGCAGGACCGTACCAAGCCCTGCATTTGTTGACTAATGAATCTGGTGCCCCCCTCCAACCAGCCACATGCAGTAACTCACTATTTTTGAGCTTCCTGGAAGCCCAGTGATGATATCAGCTCCCCTTTCATATTTGCACCCTGTGTAGCCGCACCGCTCGCACAGCCCTAGGTATGGCCCTGGGCAAATGTGGCAGCTCAGGCTCTTAAAAGCACAGGACTTGGAAATTGCCATTTGCTCCCCCCCCCCCCCCAATCTCCAGAGGCAAAATGACCTCCTAATATTAGTTGTCCTTGTGCTTTAAAAGAAGAGCCAAAATACAATAGTGAAGGATTTTTCTTTTAAGGCAATTATATATACAGTTCCCTTGCATCTCAACTAAAATGAGAAAATCAGGAAAGGGTAAATCAACTGTTTACCAATGTAATGCAATGCATTCACTTTTTGTTTGGTGATTTGCTTCCAAACTAGACTTGATGTCTCCAGCGCTAATACCCAAGAAACTGTTACAGCTAAATGGTGATGCATGCTAGTGGCAGGTTGGCGGACTAGACTTTTTTCTAATAGGTTTTCTGATTTAATTTGCCTTTCACATGTCACCAATGGCTTTCTTTAAATATTAATGTGGTCTGACCTAATAAATCAGTGCTTAGCATGCTCAGGCACCGGGTGGCAGATTAAGGAACAAGCCCACCAATACCACACTTCAAGCTAGATTGATCCGGGGCTATCACAAAAGAGACAGAGCTTAGAAATAAATTGCACAAGCCTCAGAGGACACTGTCATCCAAAAAGATCAAGTTTAACTGCTTCGCCTCAGAATCGGTGCCTTTGGAAATTCAGAATCCTGAAAACAAGGAGTAACGTTACAATCTAAAAACAAGCGACTGCTCGTTCACTGAACACAGCAGTATTTTAATGAAATATGCTCTTAGGTTTAGCAGGCTACCTAAAAATACAGTCTATAGAGAGCCGCATAGAGGGTGCTTACTAATATATAGGAGCATAAATTAGCAGGCAGTTTAGCTCATGCTTTGGGCACTGTACTAAAAAGTAGCTGTGCACTAGAAACCCTCCACTACCTTGGTAGCATGCATCAGGGCAGCGACTGGGTGGGATGAGGGTATTCCCACCATGCTGCAGCTAGCGAAGGTGTTTGTGGGTGGGATGAGGGTATTCCCACCATGCTGTAGCTAGCGAAGGTGTTTGTGGGTGGGACGAGGGTATTCCCACCATGCTGCAGCTAGCGAAGGTGTTTGTGGGCGGGACGAGGGTATTCCCACCATGCTGCAGCTAGCGAAGGTGTTTGTGGGTGGGACGAGGGTATTCCCACCATGCTGCAGCTAGCGAAGGTGTTTGCAGCCCTAGCTACCTGCGCTAGGCACAAGTAGCGTGAGTGCAACTAATGCCACTCTCAATAATTGAGCTGTAGAAACTGCAGGGGAGATGGATGTATCCGCCCCCCTGCAGTTAGCGCGAAGCCCTGTGCTGGTAGCTTGGCCCAGACATGCATTACCAGTGCAAAGTTTAATCAACACCCCCTCCCCCCCCCCAGTCTGGACTAGGAGCATTATTAAAGGTCATTCGTACTCAGCCTTTTTAGCTGAAGGAATTTTAAGTTTCTTGCAATAACATTTAAAAACCCATAGGGATATATGATTCTTTTCTGAGTGCTGAAGCAAACTGCACACACTTTTTTGGGATAGCAAGCAGTTCCTACAGATTCAAAAAAATGATTGAGGCTGATATTAAAAAAAGAGACTTGAGCACCTAACTTTAAGATCCTAGGTTTGTCCCCTATTTTCAAACCCAGGAGCCCAAGGTCAATATTGAAAGGCACATATGCGGCTAAGTGCCACTGAATATCTTCCTGCCTTCCTCGACATTATCCAAATAGTGCCAGGGCAGCCTGTGGGCAGAGCGGCAAATTATCCCGATAGAAGCAATATTCAGCCTGCTATCCAAATAACCAAAAAGGCTGCCCTAACTTTATCTGGATAGTGGACTGAATATCAGGCCCGTACCTAGCTCTGTGCGAGCGGTGCGGCCGCACAGGGCGCAAAGGCTTTAGGGGCGCATTTTAGCTTTCTTCCGTTGCCTGACGCTGCCACTTTTTCTTCTCTCAGCGGCGGCAGGCAATGGAAGAAAGCTAAAATGCGCCCCTTAAGCCTACCGCCGGCATGCTAAGCAGATCTTTCCCTCCCTGCAAGAGCAAGAGCAGGGAGGGAAAGATCTGCTTAGCATGCCGGCAATTTGCACATCGGGCACATCTCTTTTCTCTCCTGCCACGGGGGGGGGGGGGGCGCACGCCCAATGTGCAAGACGCACAGGGCACAATCTTCCCTCAGTACGGCCCTGCTGAATATCACTGCTATTAGGATAGTACCACTAGTCACCACTCTATCCACCCCTCTGTAGACATGGTCAGAGAAGGAGCATTGGTGGCAACAAAATCCGCACATGTACGTATTCTCCATTTCATACAGGGGATGCCTGTGCAAGCCCAAAATCATCCACATTCAGATTTATACCTGCTCATCGACATGGATAGGCATTTATAAAGTGCTTGTTTCAGCCAGCCCTTTATAGGAGAGATTAAGGGGGAAATCTCCCTTATTCCCCCAACATTCACTTCCCCCTCCAAATCTAAATGAGGGATTCTCTGGAGGAATCAACTGGGCAGCAGCACCTCACAGTGAAGACAGGCAGTAGGATAAAAGCAGCAAGAGGCCTCTATAGGTGCTTAAGAGCGACTGCTTGTCTAGGTTTGCAAAATGGCCGAGATACACGTATAATAGCCGACATCTGCACGTGCACATTGTGAAATGACGGCACGTCCATGTGTACATTGCCAGGTTTCTTCTGTCATTCATTCCCACGTGCACATTTCTGAAGTGGCTCCTCCCCTTCACACGACTATCATTCCCCGTGCGTTCCTGCGCTTCCTTCGGTCCACAGCTCAACATGCTCAAATACATCCATTTTGAGGGACCCGATATTCAACGGGATTAACATAGTTGGCAGACCTGTTAACCATTTTAATCCCCCTAGCCGGGATATTCAGCGGCACTAGCACAGTGCTAAGCGGTTAGCATCAGGACGTTCTGGGGGCGGTCTGGGGCAGCACCTGGCAATAACCAGGCAGCGGCAATATTGAGCCACTGCCCAATTTTCACTGAGCAGCAGAAGTTAGGCACAGTAAAGGCTGAAACTAACTGGGAAATGGCTGAATATCGCGGCAACCTGGATATTCAATACCAGAGCCCAGATAAAGCCCTGGCATTGAATAGCCAAGTTTAAAATTCAGTGGCAGTGGCTAGCTGCTTTAGCAGTGCTAGCCGCCACTGCTGGATATCAGGCCCGGTGATTTTACAGCTGCCTCCCTTCTGCACATCCTGTCTTCTAAAGGTGACGTAGATTTGCAGACATTTTCACTTCCATGTCCCTCCCACCACATAAATGGCACTTCTAAAATGTGCCTTTTTATCACTGATCACCACTCAGCAGCTCCCTTAATGAGCCAAAGGTGAAGGGGAAGGCAACGATCCTGTGCACAGGATGAAGAGCGCCTCTTGCCTGACAGGCCAGTAACCTCCTTCTCTTCTATCAGTCTTTCTCCAGCTTCATTTCTATTGCCGTCCATATTTCCCACCACTTTGCCTTCTTCTTTGTGGCAAACTTTTATGTTCCAGACACCCATGACTATCAGGATATCCTGTTTGCATGTTCTGTCAATTTCAGCTTGTACTTGTTCACAGAACTCATCAACATCTTCCTCTTCTGCAGCTGTAGTTGGGACATATACCTGAATTATAGTTGTGTTGATGGGCTTTTCTCGTAGACAAATAGAAATTAAGCATTCACTGACTGCACTGTATTTCATTACAGTTCTTGCAAGTTTCTTCTTAATGCTGTGAGGGCTTGTGTGCATCAGTGATGCTTAGAGTTATCAGTAGCTTAGCTACTGCAGGGTCTCCCAAGATGGACAAATCTCAGTTGAGGTGCCAGACTAAGACAAGCCATCCTTCTAGGCTGCAGCAGATTGGGGTTTTGTTATAAGCGGAGAATCACATTTCTGTGACAAATGCAACAACACTGGAATTAACTGCACAGAAGAAAGGCCTGGCAAATCTACTTCTGTATCTTTCCATGAAAACCCAATGGACAGTCACAAAACAAATTGCACTATAGTGCTGGAAGATGAGACCCCCAGGTTTGAAGGCACTCAAATGGATGCTGGGGATGAGCTGAAGACTTCTCAGAGTAAAGCCAGCATTTATGATGTGGTTGGATCTGCTGATGTAGCTGCGCATGAACTGAGAATCAGAAGTTGCAAAGATGTCTGACATATTGAGACATGGAACGTATGAAGCATGAACCAATGGAAGTTGGAGATGGTCAAGAATGAAATGGAATACAACCCCATTTCTTCTTTGTCTTTCATTTCCAGCATAGTAGACCATATGATCATCAGATGCAAAGTGTCCAAAGCCAGTCCATTTCAGTTCACTGACACCCATCAGATCAAGTTATACAAGTTCCATTTCATTCTTGACCATCTCCAACTTCCATATTACTTTGCTTTGCTACAGCTATGGAGTTTCCAAATGCTTCTTTTAGATTGTTATAGCGGTATTGCATATTGTTTAGACTACTCCTTAATAACTTATCATCAGAAACTAATGAATTCTCTATCATCTTTCAAATTTTGTTAAAACTCTTGAAAACCCACACTCCATTTAAAATCCAGGGACAGGAAGCCATTGCTTGCTAATTAAGGCTTTTAACTAAGCAATTTCATCCAGTATTTTAATTAGTTCTGAATTCCACCTACAAACTAATGTATCCAATAAAAGAGATTCCTCAGTACAGGGTTCCTTCCTGAAAAAAAGGACATTTTAGACTCCCATAGGCGAGAGAATGTCACAGCCAGATCCACTCCAAGGGGAAGCCAGGCACCTGAGGTTTGCACCTTCAAGTTGAACCCTCTTGGAGCAGACAGGACTTGAAGTACAGGGCCCTGAAGAGAAGGGAGTGGACACCAAGCATCGGGTGGAGGAGAAGGAAGCAGGAGAAGTACTAGACAAAAGCAACAGGCAGAGGCAGAATCTGAGTACAAGAAGAGGTCAGGGCAGGCAGAGTAGGTCTGTTAAAGAAACACAGGCTGCAGAGCAGAGAATAAGACACTCAGAAATCAGAGTTCCCACAAGAGACATATTTGAGAACAGAGAATACTGGGAGCCCCAATGTACAGGGAACCAATAGGTGGCAGCCTTCTTCAAGGTCCAATCAATCCAAGGAATCTTTGCAGGAACCAGGCAAGTAGAGGCACTTCATAGGGTAGAGATAGGCAGTAGGATAAAAGCAGGAAGAGACTCTGGCTCACTTCTTATTTAAGACCTGATTCCTACAAAGTCAAAGTGTGTGACAGAGAAAAAGTGATCAATGTCAATTTTCCCTGTAAAAAGCCCAAGCTACGCTGGAGGCAGGACAGCTATCCCCCTAAATTTAGCACAGCTGACCTTCACACTTCTTTAGTCAAGTATCTAGCACATATGAAACTTGCCCCTTAGTAGATGATGGTAGATAAACACTTTATGGCCCATTCAGTCTGAACAGTTTTTCTGATCTACGCTGCAAGGGATACATCTCATCTCATAGCTCTAGAAGTCTCAACGCTTAGAATATCAATTTTTTTTCATCTAAGTCAGCTTTTGTTGTCTTCCTCTGGGTCTTTACTATCTTTAATGGTCCAGTCGGAAGTTCTGCGGTAGATAGGAGCACCGCAGCAGGAGAGAAGAGGCACGCCCGATGTGCAAGTCACCAACATGCTAAGCAGATCTGTCCCTTCCTGCAAGACAGATCTGCTTAGCATGCCGGCGAGAAGGCTTAAGGGGCGCATTTTAGCAATCTGTTGTTGCCTGCCACCGCTAAGAGAAGAAAAAGTGGCGGCGGCAGGCAATGTCAAACAGCTAAAATACGCCCCTTAAGCCTTTGCACCCTGTGCGGCCGCACCACTCGCACAGGGCTAGGTACGGTCCTGCATATGCAAACCCAATAAAGTGAGTGATGATAATAAAAGTCAGCAGATGATGATCTGACCGGAATACCCTAATATTTGTAATTTCCTTAATCGCGTTATCAGAATATAGAAAGACTAGGGGACATGCAATGAAGCTAGGGGGTAAACTATTTAAGACTAATAAAAGAAAATATTTTTTCACTCAACGTGTAATCAAACTCTGGAATTTGTTACCAGAGGATGTAGTAAAGGCTGTTAGTGTAGCTGGGTTTTAAAAAGGTTTGGACAAGTTCCTGGAGGAAAGGTCCATAAACCATTATTAAGAAGGGACCCAGGATATCAATGCTTGACCCAGTACAAGCATTACGGAACCTGTGTCTTTTGGGGAAACTGCTAGGTACGTATGACCTAGACTGGCCACTGCTGGAAACAGGATACTGCGCTTGATGGACCTTGGTCTGACCCAGTATGGCATATCTTATGTTCTTATGTTCTTATCCTTCCAGGATAGACTCTTGAGAACAAAAAATTAAATCCAGGATATGACCTGCATAATAGGTAAGAAATATTGAGCCTGCTGACAAGACAACTGAAGATTAAAATCCTTTTACACTGTCATGGTGGAGCGTAATAAACCTACTTTGAAAATTAAACCAATTAATTTTAGTAAATACTCCCCTGAAATCCCTGGTCGAGAGTAAATTGGCAAAAAAGCCAAATTGAGCCTAATCTACTATTTTCATAAACAGGTATTCAATATCTTCAAAACTAATTAAAGACCATTCTCTAATGTGGAGGGAGAAATGAAAAATAATTGCAATTCAATCTCCCCTTGAGTTCTCTGCACTGGGATAAAATGGAGTGCTCTGTTTAAGAAATCATATCCATTAAAACTAGGAGGGCAGAATATAAATCTTGCAATAAATAAATCAAAACTTAAGCTCAGTTGTGAGCCAAGATTTCTTCATAAAAAACAGACCCACTTCATTATCCACAACCAAATCACAAATAATGTCACACTTACTCCTAACTGATCTAGCATTTATAATGTACATTTTTAGAAGAGTCCTTTGTTTAACCGGTATTGATCTCTGAATAGACGGATATCACAGGCATCTAACATTACAAGCTGAGCCTCAACAAATAGCCCTATAGGTAGTATCATAACTGCCAAACTTACTTCCCTATGGGGAAAAATCCCACATCCCAAATTACAATTCAGAAAATAATGGAATATTCCAAGCTAATGAACAAGTTGAAATGTGCACTTAAAAAGGATATAGCGTTATTAGAAAAGGCTCAGAGAAGAGCCACCAAAATGGTAAAGGGGATGGAAGGATACTCCTATGAAGAAAGGCTAAAAAGGTTAGGGCTCTTTAACCTGGAAAAGAGACGGCTGAGGGGAGATATGATAGAAGTCTATAAATTAATGAACGGAGTGGAACGGGTAAACATAGATCGACTGTTTACGTTATCAGAATATAGACAGACTAGGGGACATGCAATGAAGCTACCGGGTAAACTATTTAAGACTAATAAAAGAAAATATTTTTTCACTCAATGTGTAATCAAACTCTGGAATTTGTTACCGGAGGATTTAGTAAAGGCTGTTAGTGTAGCTGGGTTTTAAAAAGGTTTGGACAAGTTCCTGGAGGAAAGATCCATAAACCATTATTAAGAAGGGACCCAGGATATCAATGCTTGAACCAATACAAGCATTGTGGAACCTGTGTCCCTTGGGGAAACTGCTAGGTACGTATGACCTAGATTGGCCACTGTTGGAAACAGGATACTGGGCTTGATGGACCTTGGTCTGACCCAGTATGGCATATCTTATGTTCTTATATTCTTATGCACAATTAGGGGTTGGTTCTATATAGTGTACTCATTACAGTACGTACACGAAACTCACGTAAGTCCTTATTTTTAAAGACTTAGGTACGTGGATGGATAATTATATGTGCACTTTGGCTGGTTGCTATTCCCCATTCTGTCCTGCAAATAGTAGGATTGGATGTCCGGTTTGGACGTCCAACCCACGCTCAGCCCCAGAATGTGATTCTGTCTTCTGCGCTCCCTGCATATACAGAGCATTTGTGCGGGGAACACTGGACGAGGGTGGGAGGGGATGGTGTGGGGGAGGGCCAGGCTGCCAGAACATACAGGGCCGATTCAGGATGGGCAATGTACATTCCCTGGCACCTGACTGCCTATCTGACTTATTCCACCCTGATTGTGGAATAAGTCCTGGGGGTCCCCACTGCATGGCACCGCACACCCCCACATACCATGCCACCAGTCGTGCTATGCCCCTGCAGCCACAATCCGGGTCATGGAGGCCACTGGTGCAGGCATGGTCATGGTTTGCAGGGGCAGACATGGGCAAAGGCATTCCGAGCCATCAGATAAACAGCTTATTGCCATGGTGCCAGAACACCATGGCTCCTGTACCCCGGCTATGGCGTTCTGACCTTGGGACGAGCAGCTCCCCATATGCCAATCTCATAAGCATACGGGGAGTACCCAGATGTCCAAATCCCCGATTCTGCCATCACAGGTACGCCTGGGCCCCTCGGCGGCAGAATCAGGTCCATCTCCTGAATGTCCGGATTTTGCGCAGCCAATGCAGCCAGACATGCGGGAACCGGAATGTTCTTCTAAGCGCACACGTTAAGTACCCATAGCACATAAGTCCACTAAAACAGCCCGGATGATTGAAATACCATCAAAACAGAAGAAACTTTTTTTGTCGGAATAGCCAGCCCAGTGCTGAGGAAAAATCTCTCACACCGCTGTGGCCTTTCCTTTTTAATCATTAAGTTCACAAAGTGTAGCTTTCACTTAGCTGTATCAGTAGAAAACCAGAGGCTGCATCATTCCAATCGGCAATGTTGTAAATGACGTGGCACGTTTCGGGGTGTTCTCCATATTACCCCTGCATCAGGTCAAAGCACTGCTCAGCAGCCAAAACAGCTTTGTAACAATTTCTGAAAAGAACGGTTTTTATTCTATGGCGTCAGAAACATGATTGACAGTCCAAGGAGCCCGTCAGAGCTGAAAGGGGGAAGAACCACCATACAGACTCCCCCCCCCCCTTTTTAAAAACTAAAAATCCCATAGCCGAGAAGTTCTATATAATCGTATACCAGTCCACCTGTTGATTTAAACCCCCGTGGATGTACTGTATCCAGACAGAAGATCCATTTCTGTTCCAAATATTGTAAAGCTTGAAGCCGATCGCCTCCTCGGGGGTCCTTCGGCACATGATCAAGAACACGCCAGTGAAGATCCTCAAAAACATGAGATTTAGTTAAACAGTGATCAACCATTGGGGCTGATGTCGTTTTAGTACGCAGCCTAGAGGCATGCTCACCCAAGCGGACCTTAAAAGGTCGAGATGTCCGCCCTACATAGTACAGATTACACGGACAGAGGATTACATATACCACAAAAGTGGAAAGGCAGCTAGTTCGCCATCGGGTTTGATAGAGCTTTTGGGTATGACTATCCAACCAAGATAGCCCCGAAAGAGTATTTTGACAATAGGTGCAATCACCACAAGGGGAATGCCCCGCTGACTCATGAAAAAATAAGGGGCGAGCAATATTAGCTGTAGTACGCACCATCAAATCCCGTAAATTGGATCTCCGGGAGTAGGCAATCTGTAGCTTTTTCCAAAAACAGGCATGTAGACCCAAAATGGGCCAGTGTTGATGTAAAATGCCCATCACCGTCGAAGTGCCCTTCATATAGGGGAACACCCCCGTAATATTGTCTTGCGGGCTTTTCAAGACCGAACCTTGAAATAGCCATTCTCTATGAACATGGCAAGCTCTTTTATATGCCATTTTGACCACTTTATAAGGGTACCCTCTCATAAGTAGCTGAGCTGTTAGCTCTTTCGCATATAACTTAAAATCAGAAAAATGACTGCAATTACGCCGAAGGCGCAAAAATTGGCCGAACGGCAATCCCCGTTTTAACGCAGGTGGATGAAAGCTGTCAAAACGTAAGAGAGTATTCCGCTGGACCGGTTTTCGATATAAGGATGTTTGAAAACCTGTGTTTGTCAATTCCACAGTAATATCCAAAAATTGAATTTGTCGAACCTCTATCTGTGCAGTAAACTGGATATTTTCTTTAAAGGAATTTAAAGATTGTATAAACTCCTCCAAAGCTACCTTAGTACCAGTCCACAGAAAAAAGATATCATCCAAAAATCGTCTCCAGAAAGGAATCAATGGAAACTGCGGGTGAGAGTAGATATAAGCCTCTTCAAACCAACTCATGTATACAGTAGCAATAGAAGGGGCTACAGTAGCCCCCATCGCTATTCCATAAATTTGAAGATAATGCTGTTGTTGATATAAGAAAATTTTTTTATTTAACACCAAATCCAATAGAGCCAGAACAAAATGCTTTGGAATGCGGTCTGGTAAAGTCAAGAGATAGCTCGTCAGCCTAGCGAGCACCTCCCTTTGATCTATGTTGGTGTACAAGGATTGAACATCTAAAGACACCATATAAGTATAAGTAGATGTCATTGTGCAAGAAGCCAATTGTTCCAAAAAATCGCCCGTATCCTTAATGTAAGAAGGCACTCTAGCAGCAGCGGGTTGCAAAAACAGATCACAGAACTGGGATAACGGTTCCAAAACCGAACTGAGCAGTGCTTTGACCTGATGCAGGGGTATTATGGAGAACACCCCGAAACGTGCCACGTCGTTTTCAACATTGCCGATTGGAATGATGCAGCCTCTGGTTTTCTACTGATACAGCTAAGTGAAAGCTACACTTTGTGAACTTAATGATTAAAAAGGAAAGGCCACAGCGGTGTGAGAGATTTTTCCTCAGCACTGGGCTGGCTATTCCGACAAAAACATTTTCTTCTGTTTTGATGGTATTTCATTCATCTGGGCTGTTTTAGTGGATGATTACTTTGCCTAGGGTGCAGGTATACATAGCACATAAGTGTCACTGTGATATGCAAGGGGCTAGTACTTGGGTGGAGTGTAGGCACGACCTCGATTGACACATAAGTTATTGAATAGAATAGCTTACATACGTAGGTGCCCTGATCAAGCAAAAACCCCTTTAACCCACACAGATAGCACACACACATGATCATCTTACAGCTTATGTCCTTCACTTCCATGTATATATATACATATATAAAATTGTATATAGTTTTTTCTGTTCTGTATTATCTCACATTGTTTAGACTGTATACTCTACATATAATATGATGTTCCTTGTAAATATGTTCTGTTATAATATGACGTTCCCTGTAAAACAAACTTGCTTTGTCAATTGTTGTTCACTGTAAACCGCAACTGAACTGTGGAAGATGTGGTATATAAATGTGTATAAATAAATAAATAAATAAAATCTAGGTGTGATAAGATATACCTGCTCTAGAGCAGCCATAAGTGGCCATGCCTAGGTTCTAGCACATCTATATGCCCCTGTTTTATAACATAAAGCATTCAAACACTTTATATAATAGGACCTACATGTGCATGTTGCCACATGTGAAACCTGTGTGCAAGATTATAAAATCACCCTATTAATGTGACACAATGGCACATTTCCCTTTTCCTCCATTCACAGACTCAGGCAAGTCTCTGTGGGGGATTTAGTTGAAATTACCATGGTAAAGTGTGTTTCAGTAGGGTAGCAGAGAATGAGTGAATAGTCAGGCGAACATAGCGGGGTAGTTTCTGATGGTATATGTGTGCTGTGTGGGTGTATATCAGTGGTATAATATGGATATCTCCATGGGAAGAGTTAGCCGTTTATCTATGTGGATATGCAGATGGGATGTCAGAGAGTGGAGGGATGTGTGTGTGTGTGATGGGTGTTTGTGGACTTGTAGGCAGCGGGGTCCGGAGTTTCATATATGTGTCTGCCATGGTTGTGTGTGTGTCAGGGGCTGTGTGTGCTGTCAGTGCATCAGGGATTGTGTGTGTATATGTATGTATATATGTATTAATGTGCACATTGGCAATGTGTCTTAGGGCTGTATGTGTGTATTATGTGGTATGCTTGTGTGTGCATGTCATAGTTGATGTTGAGTGGTGCATGTCATGGGGGTGTCGTGGAGTCTGTGTGTGTGTGTTGGGGCTGTGTGCATGTTGGCAGTATGTATTAGGGGCCTACATGTCTGTGTGTTAGGGCTGTGTATATGTTGGCAAACTGTGTCGGAGACCTATGCATGTGTGAATCATAAGAATATAAGATTTGCCATACTGGGTCAGACATGAATACCAGAATCCTGTTTCCAATGGTAGCCAATACAGGGCACAAGTACCTGGCAAGATACCAAAAAGTAGACATATCCCATGCTACTTCTCCATGGGATAAGCTATGGATATCCCCCAGTCCACCTTAATAATGGCTTTTGGACTTTTCCTCCGAGAATTGTCCAAACCCTTTTTTAAACCCAGATACACTAAGGGGCCCTTTTACTAAAGGATGCTATGGTGTTGTACCTAACACGCCCATAAGGACGATGCCATGGGGTGTTAGGGCAACACAAGAGTGTTAACTGCCGGGAGCATGGAAAGCATGTTTCCATGAGTTACTACATTGTATGCAGACCTGCCGCAGCACTGGAAGAGCGCAGGTGTGCTCAACACCACCTATGGAGATGGCTGAAAGGGCACTCGTGCTACTAGCCTGCATGCAGGTAACATGGGTGTGCTGCCTGTGCAGTGCTTGCCTGGCATTTGCCCCACCCAATCTCTGCCCCTAACCCTCCCACTTACAACCCTAATGAACCATGGACAGTTAGCACTATAAACGAGCAGCACTAACAGTCATGACCCTGCGCTATCACCCTTTAGTAAGAGAATGTCTAATAGTTTTACTACATCCTCCAGCAATGAATTATTGAGCTTAATTACATGTTGAGTAAAACAAAACAATTTCTCCTATTAGCTTTAAATGTACTACTTTTTGTAGCTTCATTGTGTGTCCCCCTAGTCTTTCTACTTTTTAAAGAAGTACACAACTGATTCACATTTACTTGTTTCACTCTACTCATTATTTTATCGACCTCTATCTCCTTTCAACAGTCTCTTCTCCAAACTGAAGGGACCTAACATTTTAAGCCTTTCCGCATAGGGATATCCATCCATCCCGTTATCATTTTGGTCGCCCTTCTCTTTACCGTTTCTGATTTCTCTATATCTTTTTCTGGATGCGGCAATCAAAACTACAGGCAATACTCAAGGTGCGTTCACAGCATGAAGCAATACAGAGGCACTTTGATATCCTTTGTTTTATCCTCCATTTCTTTTCTTATAATTCCTAGCATTGTATTTGCTTTCTCGGCCACCACTGCACACTGAACAGAGGATTTCAATGTTTGGCCATAGTTTGGTTTGTTTTTCGCTAAGTGCGTAACCTTATCCTTGCCTACATTAAATTTCATATGCCATTTGGATACCCATTCTCCCAGTTTCTCAGAGTCCTCTTGCAATTTTTCACAATCCTCTTGTGATTCAACAACATTGAATACTACTATTACTACTACCACATATCTTTGTACAGCTCTATAAGTGGTGGCAGTAATAGTAGTAGTGTTGTACAGAGACATGTAAGAGGGTCCACAAGAAGAGCACTCACACTTGCAAAACAGACAAGGACCAAGCAGGAGCGAGATGAAGGGAAACAGTTTTTATTTGAATAACACTGACATGGCCGCGTTTCGGCTTGGTGCCTTCCTCAGGGGGAGAACCTTAACAGATGTGTTATCTATACTGTATAAGAAGGCTATAGCTTTGAAAATCCACCTTATATAAATAATCCACTCTTATAGATTGGCTTCTTCAATCCAGTCTGCATAATGACTGACGATCTTGATACATACAAATGCAGCATGTATCCAGGAAGGATACCCCAGGTCAGCGTTTTGTATACCACAGTTCTGGTAATGGTCTATATTATTTGTACGCTACTTTGGGTGAGGAAAGCCGTATAATAATACCTTTTTGTCTCTGCAGAGTAGCCTAGTGGTTAGAACACTGGCTTGGTAACCAAGCAACTGGGGTTCAATTCCCACTAGCACTCCTTGTGGCCTTGGGCAAGTCACTTAACCCTCCATTGCCTCGGAAGAAAGGCCTGGCAATCTACTTCCGGTGACACTGCCAAGAAAACCCAGGAGCTTCTGGGTCGCCAGGAGTCAGGACTGACTTGAAGGCACACATTGCATTTTTGTCTCTGCACTTTAAATGTGATTCTGCTCCAACTGAACTGCAATTTGCATTTCCAGGATAACTCTACGGAAAGCTTCATAAAGCTACTGCCAAGGCTGCTGTGGAGAGTAATGTCTGCAAAAGCTCCACAAATACTCGGCAGGGTACAGCTTGCGACACCTGACAGTGAAGGAATGAACTGCGTGCACGCAACATCAACTCAATGCCACAGAGCCTGGCAGTCTTTTTCATTCAATGCTTCAGCAATATCATACATTGCACAGTATTGGTCCCAGGACCAATCCCTGAGGCACGCCACTATGCACCTTCCTTTCTTCTGAGTGAGTTTAATTTACCACCATTACATTTTAATTTCCTCAAGAGTCTTTCATATGGGGCCTTGCCAAAGGCTTTCTGTAAATCCAGATATACTATTATCAACTGGCTCACCTTTATCTACATTTGTTCACACCTTCAAAAAAATTAAGCAGATTGGTGAAAGAGAGAAAGTGTGTGTATGTGTGTGGCTGTGCAGTAGGTGTTGGGGATCTGTGTATGTTGGGGCCGTGTACGTGTTGGCAGTGTGTTTTGGGGGCCTATTTGTCTGTGTCATAGAGAGTATGTTGGAGTATTTGTGTAGATGTATGTATGCATCATGGGGGTGCTAGGTGGTGTGTGTGTGTCATGGAGGAAGTGTTGGAGGGAATACAGTCTGTGTGTGTGATGGAAGTGTTGGATGGAGTGTGTATGTAAGTGTGTGTGTCATGGGGTGTTGGGTTTGTTTGTGTGTGTGACATGGGAAGTTTTATTTTTATTTAGACAGTTTTGTATACCACCTTATCCTTCAATCAAAGCGGTCACAACACAATTGGGGGATACATTTAACACGCAGGGATATGAGACACATACACTAATACTTACAGGGAACATGGGCAGTGGAGGGTTAAGTGGCTTGCCCAAGACCACAAGGAGCATCTGTGGGACTAGAAACCCCAGTCCTTCCGGCCCAAGGTTGCTGTCCTCTAGTGGGATTTGAACCCCCGACCTTCCGGCCTGAAGTACCTTGCCCCAACCACTAGGCTACTCCTCCCTAAGTGTCAGTATGTGTATGTGTGATGGGGATGTCACAGAGTGTATGTCTTCGGGGATGTCATGGGCTGTGCATATGTTTATTTATTTATTTATTTAGCACACATTTATATACCGCTCTTTCCCAAGTATCAAGTATATGTATGTCAAGGGAGTGTTGGGTGGTGTGTGCACTTGTCATAGGAGGGTGTAGGGTGGTGTGTATGATATGAGGGGTGTCAGGTGATGTTTGGATGTGTGTTATGAGGGATGGGTGATATGTTCGTGAAAATACAGGCTTCTCTGTCCCTTGTACTTTTCTCTGTCCTCCTGGACTCATTCCCTCTAGTTATCACCCTCCCACTATTTTTCCTCTCTATCTTTTGCTACTCTCCCTTCTTCCTGCCCCCACGCATGTACTCTCCCTTCTCTGCCCCCTTTGACTCTATCCCTCTCCTCTCCCTTCTTGAAATCTCTCAATTTCCCTTCTTCCCTTCTCTCTGCATCTCCGCACTTTCTTTTCCTTCTCTAACTCTGCCCCTTCCCATATGCTCTGTCCCTGTTCAGCCCCTCTCTTTATTCCTCCTCTAACCCCAACCCTTTCCATTTCCTATGCCCCTTCACCCCTTCCCTCTCTGCTCTTCCTCTCTAACCCAGCCCCTCTCTTGTGCCTTGCCACTCACTCCACCCCTTGCATTCTCTGACAGGCCACAGCTCAGTGCCAGGGGGAACTCCTGCCAGTGCTTTGGAGGTGTTCTCCTCTTTCTTTGTTGGCAGGACTTGGGGATTTCCGCTGGCCCTTCATGGGCCATACTTCTCTCTGTTTGCTTTTCTGGGGTTGCAGTTCTCTCTCAAGCCAGTAGGACCTGGTAACTCTCGCCAGCTCATGACATGTCAGCCTGCTCTGGGGAAGGGCTAAGCATCTGTTTGTTGGTGCATGCACCAAGAGATGCATATGGGCAGACAGACAGACAGACAAATGGATGAAGCACTATGGCTTATATGAAACATGCCAAATAACAACCTATAGAGACAAGGTTGCCCATGATAGCAACTATCTTAATAAAATCTTAAGGTCTTCTTAAACAACAGAAAACCACAAGCCACCAACACACTATACTTAAAAAAACAAAACAAATAAAGACAAGATAAATTCTCTCCTGGTCCTGATGGCTTCTGATGGAGCTCCCAAAGTGGCAGTCCCCTGTAGTATACACCTTTGGATTGCCATGCCTTTCTGCCCTGCTGTTACCATGAGAGCCCAGAAAGAAAGCTGTCCAAGCTAGAAATGAGGTCACATAGGAAGTAGGACTGAATGCAACAAGACTGATGCTTACTGACATGTTAATGGGCTGGTGCTACAGGAAATAGTTTCCCTTTGGGGCCATAACGTCTCATCTTTTTGAGCACAATTCTTCAATGGTGGCAGTATTGTGAACTCTCATAGATGTCAAAAGCAGCAATGTGCTATGGGGTATCATAATAAAATGCCAGAAAAGTGATCAGCAAGGTGCCAGTGAAGGTATCTCTGAAGCTGAAATCTCCTCCAGATAATGCCTGAGTTTGAACTGAGCTCTTAATGATTTATACCACAAATCTTTAACTTTACATTTACAATACCAATAAAACATGCAACTATAACCTATTATATAGACTGATTATAATGAAAAAGATTAGCTAAATACATTTTTATATCACATATTAGTAACTAATTTGGGTATACTAGAAATGAAAAACTAACATGCGAAATAAGAAAATTTGGTATAAGTAATGAATCTTTAACGTTAGTATGCCGTGCGCAAAGAACAATGCATCAACTCTGGACAGCGTAGTTGGTGGAGTGTAGGGGTTATATGGGGGTATTTTGCAGTTCCTGTCACAATTCATGCCGCAGCGTTTTGCACCAGTTGCAGAGGGAGTATTGTTTTCTTAGTTAGGCCATGATCGATCACATTGCAATAATCTATTAGGGGAGTTTCTATGGCTTGGCATACTGTTTCGAAGTCGCTGTCAGTTAGTAGTGGTTTGAGTTTGTGCAGAGTTCTCAACTTGTGGTAGGCTAATCTGGTTGTTCTCTTTATGTGAGGCTGGAAGTTGAGTTGATGGTCGAAGGTTACTCTGAGGTATTTGACTTCTTGTGTGTTGGTTAGGGTATAGTCTAAGATCTTGATTGATTCCAGTGGGGAAAATTTAGTATTTCTGGTAATATACATCAATTTGGATTTTTTAAAGTTTATGGAAAGATTTTTTTCCTTTGACCCATTTTGACATTGATTCAAGGCATACTGTGATTTGTGAGTAATCCGGGTGACTGATGTTAATTTGGGTGAATATCATGATATCGTCTGCATATATTCTGTAGTGGATGTTGTGTTGTCTTATTATGTTGCAAATTGGTTGACTATATATATTAAATAACAGAGGGCCGAGGCTTGTGGAACACCCTGTTATTGTGTGAAAGGTTTAGACTATCTGTTTTTGGTTCTCATGTGCTGGGACAGGTAGGAGAGAAACCAGTTTAGTACTGTACCATTTATTCCTGTATCTCGGAGTCTTTGTAGCAGAATGTTGTGGTTAACAGAGTCAAAAGCAGCAATGATATCTATGAAGCATAAGACGAATCCATGTAGTAAATTGTCTATGCCTGTAACAAGTGTGTCCATAAGGGATGTAATAAGTGTTTCAAGGCATGTTTCAATAGCTCACATCATATGATTTCTCCTTTGCTATGAGTTCTTTACTATTATAGTCTCAATGCTATAAAACGTAACTTGGAACCTGCTCATTTACCAGTGATGATTACTTTATTCTCTATTTTTACTAATTCTAATATTACTTGTAGTGCTACTTTTGAATTCAAGGAGAAATAATCTTCAAGGGAAGCTTCTATTGAGATCAAGGCAAAGTGCAGGGGCATCAACAGGCACTGACACAGGAGACCCACGTCCTGATTATATTTGACAGTGCCCCAAATTCACGGCTGTTTCTATTAAAGAGCAAATTGAGGAATACTGCCACAGCTTCAGTACTCCGATGCTGTGTCAGCAAGTGCATGATCCTTTGCTAATCTCTTGCCCTTATAAACCTCCCTTAGCATGAAGCGGTTCTGAAAGCAGGAGGGAAACGGCGCTTCTTACCTGCATTTGCCTTGTCCTTCTCCTCCTCTGCTGGTTTTAATCTGAAGCCTAAACTGCATAGAGCCCTGTATTCTTCTGGGACTTGTCTACTCCCCCCCCCCCCCAACTCACACACATGTTCACACTTCAGATTGGAGCTGACAGAGGAGGCGGCAGTACGTGTAAGAAGTACTGTTCTCCTGCCGGCATGACAAGAGGAGAGAGGGTGGAATTAAGGGAAGAATGTTTATGTTTATTAAAATTGATATACCACCCTTAAAACAAGTTGGCAGAACAATTTACAATAAAAACATAAATAAGAGAAGTGGGTGAAAAGAACTGCAAAGTCGTGGACCGGAAAGATTCACACATATACCAGGGAAAGAACAGGGGGAGAGGAAGAGAGGAGGGCGAGTGGCATTGACAGAGAAATGGGGGAGAGAAAAGTCATCCAGGGGGTCCGCTAGGTCAGGTGATGGGGATGTCAAATGCCTCATGAAATAGAAGGGTCTTACACTGAGTTTTGAATCGGACAAGGGAAGACTCTAGACAAAGGGCAGGGGGGAGATTGTTCCACAGGTGGGGGCTGAGGAAGTAGAAGGTTGACATCCATGTCAACTCATACCTGACATGGGAGGCAGAGGGCAAATGAAGGCAGTTGGAGTGGAGTGAGCGGAGGAAGTTTTGTGGGGCATGAAGAATGATGCTGGAGGAAAGGTAAGAAGGAATACTGGTGTGAAGGACTTTATGAACCAAAACAAATATCTTGAAGCAGATGCAGAACTGAATGAGAAGCCAGAAAGGATGTGACGAGGTCATAGTGTGAGACGTGAGCGAGGAGGCAAGCAGCAGTATTTTGGATGAGTTGTAGGCGATGGAGTTGAAACTGACGGAAACCTGCGAAAATGACATTGTAATAATACAGCCTGGAAATCACCAAGGAGAGCAGTAAGGTGGTTAGAGCAGAGGAAGAAAGATGGATGAAGAGCTCTTATTTGGAGTAGGGTGAAAAGTGATTTGCAAATAACGGAGGAGATATGGTCATGAAAGGTCAGTGTCAAAACTAGGACTACACCAAGGTAGAGGACAGAAGGGAGATAAGGGTGCCAAGAAGAAGAGGAGCAGAAGTGGGCAGGGGGACAGAACCAGTTAGCTAGGTGGCCGAAGTCTTGCCGGGGTTGAGGGTGAGCCGGTTAGTATGGAGCCAGTCAGAGACATGAAACAAACAGGTATTGAGGGGGAAAGATCGGGTGAGGAAGAGTTAGCATGCTAGAACAGCTGAATATCATCCGTATAATAGTATGCGGAGATGCCTAGTTGTTGAATAAGAAGAGTGAGTGGGGCAAGAAAAGCGTTGAATAGCACAGAGCCCTGTGGGACACCACAGCCCAAGGGAAAAGAGATGGAAGTAGAGGAGTTAGTGTGGACCAAGAAAGAGCAATTAGAGAGAAAGGAGCCAAAACAACAGAAGACAGTGCCACAAAGACCGAAATGATAGAGGCGGGAAAGAAGGAGGGAATGGTTGACAAGATCAAAAGTGGAGGAAAGATCAAGAAAGACAATGAGAGTGACATTGCCTTTATCCAAAGATTCCTGAACCTCGCTAAGAAGAGATAGGATGTCAGATTCTGTGCCGTGTCCTGGGTGGAAACTGATCTGACGAGGATGGAGGGCATTGGTGGAATCCAGATGGTGAACGAGTTAGAGAAAACAAGTTTTTCTAAGAACTTCAATAGGAAGGGGAGATTGCAAACCGGTCTATAGCTAGATGGTAAGGTAGCGTCTGAGGAGGTATGCTTAAGGATAAGGTGAACCAGAGCATGTATCCATGCCGAGGGGAAGGAGGAAGAGGAGCTGATAATAGAAAGGGTAACAGGATCACATCAGAGGGAAGGAAAGAAGATCCCTGAATCTTTTAGGTTTAGGCATTCGTTTTGTAATGATATTTTAAAAAATGCATTGAAGATCCTCAATTTGTTTCATTACAAAACAAAATGAAAAAATAAATCCTGTAAAATTAGTTCATTTTGTTTCTTTTATTTGGAAACTAAAAAACGACTACTACTACAGCTACTATTCATATTTATATAGCGCTACAAGGCATATGCAGCACTGTACAGACATGTATAAAAGATGGTCCCTGCTCTTCAGAGCTCACAAACTAATTAAGACAGACAATACAAAAAATGAGAACAAGGGGACAGTAGGGAAGGGAAAGAGACAGAAGGAGAACAAAGGATTAACATCCAAAAGTAGCCTGAAAGAGGTGAGCCTTTAGCATGGAGTTCAAAAGGGGGAGAAATAAAGCCTGATATAAAGATACAGGTAGTTTCTTCCAGGCACAAGGAGTGGGAAGATGAAAGAATCAGGGTATGGAATTAGCCGTGGAAGAGAAGGGCATAGAGAGAAGCAAGCCAGAGGAAGAGTGGAGTTCACGAGGAAGGGGTATAGGGAGAGAGGAGAAATAGTGAGGAGCAGTAGAATTAATGCATTTATAGGTCAGAAGGAGGTTTGTATTGGATACGGAAATGGAAGGGAAGCCAATGAAGTGATTTGAAAAGAGGAGTTATTGAGTATGTTGGGGCTGATGGAAGATTAGCCATGTAGCAGAGTTCTGAAGAGACTGAAGGGAAGAAAGATGACCCAGAGTGAGATTAGCAAGGAGGAGATTGCAGTAGTTGAGATGAGAAGTGACTAAAGATTGGATACGTGTTTTAGTAGTGTGTTCAGAAAGGAAGGGGCAAATTTTGTTAATGTTAAAGAGAAAGAAACAACAAGTGTTTGTTATCTGTTGGATATATGTGGAGAAGGAGAGGGAGGAGTCGAAGATGACCCCCAAGGTTACAGGCTGAGAAAACAGGAATTAGCAGTGTTATCAACAGAGATAGAGAAAGGAGGAAGAGGGGAAGAGGGTTTAAGGGGAAAGATAAGAAGTTCGGTTTTGGCCATGTTGAAATTTTAAATGACGGTGAGACATCCAGGCACCAATGTCAGATAAGCAGGCAGACATCAATCAAATGTATATTTATAATCTGATCAATCAAATGTATATTTATAATCTGTTCAATCAAATGTATATTTATAATCTGTTCAATCAAATGTATATTTTTATTTGTGGCTCAAACCTGGGTGAGCAAAATGTAATGTCTATTTGTAATTTTTATGTGATGGTGGTGTACCCCTCCCCCAAATCATTCTGTACCTTCAACTGATTTTATACATTACTCCCTTGTATTTTACACCATTGGTCCGCCGCTGATCGCTGGAAGTAGCGGCATACAAATATATACCAAATAAATAAATAAATAAATACGGGCTTGGAGTGTAAGAGAAATATCAGGTGTAGACAGATAGATTAGAGTAATCAGCATAAAAACAATATTGAAAGCCATGAGAGAAGATGAGAGCACCAAGGGACTGGGTGAAGAAAGAGAAAAGGAGAGGGTCCAGAACAGACCCCTTGGGTATACCAACTGAGAGTGGAAATAGAAGCAGAAGAGGAACCACCAGAACAGACAATGAAGGAGCGATGGGAGAGATAAGAAGAGAACCAGGACACTAGAGAGCTCTTAACACCAAGCGAGGACGATGTGTCGAGGAGAAGGTAGTGGTCAACAGTGTCAAAAGCAGCAGAAAGGTCAAGGAGAATGAGAAATGAGTAAAGGCCCTTGGATTTAGTCAGGAACAAGTCGCTGGAGACTTTGGCAAGGGCTGTTTCAGTAGAGTGTAAGGGAAAAAAGCCAGATTGAAATGGATCTAGGAGGGCTTGAGAGGAGAGAAATTCAAGGCAATGGGGGAGAACCACACATTCAAGAATTTTGGAAATGAAGGGATGAAGGGAGATGGGTTGATAAGGACAAGTAGGGTCAAATGAAGTTTTCTTGAAGAGAGATGTGACCAGAGCATGCTCGAAGGCTGGAAGGAAAGTTTCAGTAGACAATGATAAGTTGAGAACATGTGTGATGGAGGGGATGACAGAAGAGAAGATGAAGTTAAGGAGATGGGTGGAGATAGGATCAGAGGAACAGGTAGCAAGTTGAGGAGAAAAGAAGAAGAGAGGTTTCCTCTTCAGAGATTTTAGAAAAGGAAGAAAGGGTAACAGAGATTGAGGGAAAAAGTTGGTATTGAAGAGGGGGGAAAGGGGATGAAGCTGATCTTGAAGGACTAGAAAAAGGGACTGTTACTTCTGGAGAGAGATCTGCAATTGTGAGTATATACTTCTGGGAATTTTCTGAAAGGAATTCTTTCTATTAAAGCTATTTAATCTGTGAACCCACTATTTTTTGTTAAATCAGCCAGGGCCTAGTAGCAGCAGTTTAAGTTTAAATTTAAAACACAGAAGAGAACTTTCTGGTTACATTTCATACCCAGCAGAGAGCTTATAATTTTAATTTAATAGTCACTCAGGGCCTAGTATCAGCAAAGTATTTTTAGTTTAAATTTAAAACACAGAAGAGAGCTTTCTGGTTAAATTTGGAACCCAGCAGAGAGCTGTAGTTTAAATTTAATAGTCACTCAGGGCCTAGCATCAGCAAAGTACTTTTAGTTTAAATTTAAAACACAGAAGAGAGCTTTCTGGTTAAATTTAGAACCCAGCAGAGAGCTTGTAGCTTAAATTTCATAATAAGTTAGAGCCTAGCAGCAGCAAAGAGCTATAATTTAAATCAAATAAGAATATAGCTTACCTCAGCAGCACAGGACAGGGTACTGTGTAGCAGCCCTCTTTTAATAAGTGTTATTTCCCTTCCTCCCTCCCTCCCCACACCCACCCACCCCTGGGATAATCGTAGCTTTATAGGTACTTACACATCTTAAAAGACAGGAGGTGCTCTCAGGTGAAGCTTGTTACCCAAATCAGACATACACTACGGACCTGAGATTAATTAAGCTTCAGGTGAACAAGGTATATTAAACATATTAGGAACAGTTTTATTGGTATAAATATCCATAGCAACCCTTAGTAAGTAAAGAACTTAAAGATCTAAACAAAAACTTAAAACTAAGATGCAGACAGCAGTCCAGCAGCGGGATGGGGGCTTTCCAGTCTTTTGCATTGAGTGTCACATGTATGATTTTCTCCCAGTTGGTGAGAGGTCTTATGTGTGCACTAGGTGCAAGGAGCTCTTTGCTCTCAGGGAACGAGTCCGTTCTCTAGAGGCTAGAGTAGCAGACTTGGAAAACATAAGAAAGACAGAGAGGTACATAGACGAGACCTACAGGGATATAGTCCTGAAGTCCCACCTCCAGTCTGGCAGCATCCCTGTTGCCATGGAGGAGAGAGGTCACGTGACAGGAGAGCATCACCCTGGTGTGGCAGGAAGTGATCCTGTAACTAGGACCTGTCCTCCAGGTGATGTAAAACCCTCTCGCACCGAGGAAGTTTCTCCAGGGCCATGTGCCCATGAGGGAAGGGTTAGGACAGCCGTTATAGTTGATGATTCGATCATTAGGCATGTAGATAGCTGGGTGGCTGGTGGACGTGAGGATCGCCTGGTAACATGCCTGCCTGGTACGAAGGTAGCGGACCTCACGTGCCACCTAGATAAGGTCTTAGATAGTGCCGGGGAGGAGTCTGCTGTCTTGGTACATGTCGGTACCAATGACATAGGAAAATGTGGTAGGGAGGTTCTGGAGGCTAAATTTAGGCTTTTAGGTAGGAAGTTGAAATCCAGAACTTCTAGGGTAGCGTTCTCCGAAATGCTTCCCATTCCACGTGCAGGACTCAAAAGGCAGGCAGAGCTCCGGAGTCTCAATGCATGGATGAGACAATGGTGCAGAGATGAGGGGTTTGGATTTGTTAGGAACTGGGGTACATTCTGGGGAAAGGAGGGGCTCTTCCGAAGGGATGGGCTTCACCTTAACTGGGATGGAACCAGGCTGCTGGCATTAACCTTTAAAAAGGAGATAGAGCAGCTTTTAAACTAGATAATATGGGAAAGCCGACAGTCGTCCAAGAGTAGATGGTTCGGAAGAATGTATCCTTGAAGGATACTACCAAAAGCAGAGAGGTTCCAAAAAAAGTAAATTAGCCCAAATGCCCTCACATATGGAGCAGGCAGAGCTTAAAGTTCCCAAATTACCCATGTCTACCAATAGCCAAATTAATATGAATAAAATACAGTCTCTAAAATGCTTGTATGCAAATGCTAGAAGTCTAAAAAATAAGATGGGAGAGTTAGAATATATAGCACTAAATGAGAGGTTAGATGTGATTGGAATATCAGAGACATGGTGGAAGGAGGACAACCAGTGGGACACTGTGATACCTGGGTACAAACTATATCGTAATGATAGAGCTGATCAAATTGGTGGAGGGGTTGCGCTCTATGTTAGAGAGGGCATTGAGTCAGAAAGGATTAAAGTTTGCAGGAAACAAAATTTGCTGTAGAATCTCTATGGATTGAAATTTCATGTAAAAAGGGGAAGGCGATGGCGGTGGGGGTGTACTATCGACCGCCTGGCCAGAATGAACAAATGGATGATGAAATGCTCAAAGAAATCAAGGAAGCTAACAAATGTTACAGCGCAGTAATAATAATGGGCGATTTCAATTACCTCGGTATCGACTGGGTGAGTGTCACGGCAGTACATGCTAGGGAGATAAAGTTCCTAGATGACATAAATGACTGCTTCTTGGAGCAGCTGGTCCATGAATCGACGAGAGGGGAAGCCATATTAGACCTAGTCCTTAGTGGAACACTAGATCTAGTGCAAGAGATAAGGGTGTTGGGGCCACTTGGCAATAGTGATCATAGCATGATCGCCTTTGATTTAATTAGTGGAGGAGGGATAGTAAGGAAATCCACAGTACTACCTTTTAACTTTCGAAAGGGAGACTATGATAAATGCGGAAAATAGTTAAGAAAAAAACTAAAAGGAGCAGTTGCAAAGGTTAAAGACTTACATCAAGCTTGGGTGTTATTGAAAAATACTATCTTGGAAGCCCAGACCAGCTGTATTCCACGCTTTAAGAAAAGTGGAAGGAAGTGCAAAACACTGCCAGCATCGTTTAAAGGTGAGGTCAGAGAGGCTGTTGTTGCCAAGAAAGCATCTTTCAGGAAATGGAAAAAAGAGCCAAACGATGAAACCTGGAAACAGCACAAGCACTGGCAGGTCAAATGCAAGGCATTGATAAAGAAGACAAAGAGAGAATTTGAGAAGAAGCTTGCTGCGGAAGCAAAAATGCAAAATAAAGATTTTTTCAAGTACATTCGTAGCAAAAAACCTATGAGAGAGTCAGTTGGACCATTAGATGATAGAGGAGTTAAAGGGGCACTAAGAGGCGACAAGGCGATAGCGGAGAGACTGAATGAATTCTTTGCTTCGGTCTTTACTGAGGAGGATGTAGGGATGTTATACATGACTGAAGTGGTATTTAAAGGTGCGGAAGAATTGAAGGAAATATCAATACATCGGGAAGATGTATTACAACTATTAGATAAACTGAAGAGTAGCAAATCACCTGGGCTGGATGGTATACATCCAAGGGTGTTGAAAGAACTGAAATATGAGATTGCAGACCTGCTATTAGTAATCTGTGAACTATTATTAAAATCATCTCTAATACCTGAAGATTGGCGGATCGCCAATGTAACACCAATTTTTAAAAAGGGTTCGAGGGGTGATCCGGGACACTACAGACCGGTGAGCCTCACGTCAGTACCGGGAAAAATGGTAGAAACCATCATAAATAATAAAATTACTCAGCATGTAGATAGTCATGGCCTAATGGGAGACAGCCAACATGGCTTTAGACAAGGAAGATCTTGTCTTACTAATCTGTTATGTTTTTTTGAAAGTGTGAATAAACAGGTGGACAAAGGCGAGTCGGTTGATATAGCGTATCTGGACTTTCAGAAAGCCTTTGACAAGGTCCCTCATCAGAGACTTTTAGCAAAACTAAAGAGTCATGGGATAGGAGGCAGTGTACTACTGTGGATCAAGAACTAGTTAAAAGATAGAAAGCAGAGGGTTGGACCAAATGGCCAATTTTCCCAATGGAGAAATGTGAATAGTGGTGTACCCCAGGGATCTGTGCTGGGTCCGCTGCTTTTTGACATATTCATAAATGACCTGGAAAGTGGAATAACGAGTGAGGTTATCAAATTTGCAGATGACACAAAACTATTTAAAGTTGTTAAAACCCAAGAGGATTGTGGAAAATTGCAAGAGGATCTTGATAAATTGGAAGACTGGGCATCAAAATGGCAGATGAAATTTAATGTGGACAAGTGCAAAGTTATGCACTTAGGGAAGAACAACCCAAACTATGGTTACACGATGCAAGGTTCCACATTAGGAACCACCACCCAGGAAAAAGATTTAGGCGTCATTGTGGATAACATGTTAAAACCCTCGGCCCAGTGTGCAGTGGCAGCCAAGAGAGCAAATAGAATGCTAGGTATCATAAGGAAAGGAATGGGAAATAAAACAAAAGATATTATAATGCCTCTATACCATTCCATGGTGAGACCGCACCTTGAATATTGTGTGCAATTCTGGTCGCCGTATCTTAAAAAGGATATAGCGTTATTAGAAAAGTTTCAGACAAGAGCCACCAAAATGGTCAAGGGGATGGAAGGATACTCCTATGAAGAAAGGCTAAAAAGGTTAGGGCTCTTTAACCTGGAAAAGAGACGGCTGAGGGGAGATATGATAGAAGTCTATAAATTAATGAAAGGAGTGGAACGGGTAAACGTAGATCGACTCTTTACGTTATCAGAATATAGGAAGACTAGGGGACATGCAATGAAGCTACAGGGTAAACTATTTAAGACTAATAAAAGAAAATATTTTTTCACTCAACGTGTAATCAAACTCTGGAATTTGTTACCGGAGGATGTAGTAAAGGCTGTTAGTGTAGCTGGGTTTAAAAAAGGTTTGGACAAGTTCCTGGAGGAAAGGTCCATAAAGTATTATTAAGAAAGGACCCAGGATATCAATGCTTGACCTATTACAAGCATTGCGGAACCTGTGTCTTTTGGGGAAACTGCTAGGTACGTATGACCTAGATTGGCCACTGTTGGAAACAGGATACTGGGCTTGATGGACCTTGGTCTGACCCAGTATGGCATATCTTATGTTCTTATGTTCTTATCTTGGAGGGAATTGAAGTGTAATCTTGAGGACTTTGTCATGGAAATAATCAGCTAGGGTTTGGGCAGAAAGTGAAGGAGGGTGCCTTCCGGAGAGAGTTAAGAATAGAGAAAAGATGACAGGGGTCAGAAGCGAGAAAGTTAGTTAGATGGACATAGTAGTTTTGCTTGGTGAGTGCTATGGCAGATTGGAAAGAAACAAGCATGAATCTGAAGTGAAAAAAGTCAGAAAGGGATCAGGATTTGAGCCAAATGAGCTCAGCTGAATGGGCACAGGAGCAAAGATAGCGGGTAGTTGAAGACAGACAGGGCTGAGACATAGTGCACCTCATGGGACATAGCATAGGCAGAGCAAGAGTATCCAGAGCAGAGGAGAGAGCTGTATTATAGGAAATTATAGCCTCATCAACCAAATTAGAAGACAAAATGGAAGAGAGAGGTGAAGAGACAATGGTAAAGAGAGCTAATGGATCGATAGCATGAAGATTCCTAAAAAGGTAGGAGGAGACTGAGTGAGATTGAGATAGGGCGTGATGAAGAGTGAAGCTAAGCAGGTGATGGTCAGATAAGGGAAGAAATAAGGTAAGGAAATTAGAGGGGAAACAGAGAAGAAAACAAGGTCAATGCAATGGACGTGCTGATGAGTGGGGGCAGAAGAGCAAAGTTGAAGGTTAAATGAGGAGGTAACAGAAAGGAATTTAGAAGCATAGGAGTCAAAAGATTATCAACATGAATGATAAAGTCACCAAGAAAAAGGAAAGCCATGAGTCAAAGTCAGAGAGAAAGGTAGAGGTAGACTTGTCAGGTGATCTATAGATAGCAGCTATTCAGAGAGGTAAGGGATTAAAAAGGTAGATGAAGTGGACTTCAAAGGAGTGAGACTGAGGTAGAGGAAGAGGTTGAAATTGGCAGGAAGGAGAAAGCAGGAACCCCACACCACCACTGTAGGCAGTGGTATGAAGAGTGTGCGAGAATTGGTAGCCGCCATAAGAAAGGGCAGAGACCGAGGCAATGTCATCAGGGTGGAGCCATGTTTCAGTAACAACTAGAAGTTGAAGAGAGTTAGAAATGAAGAAATCATGGGTAAAGAGGAGTTTATCTGTTATGGAATGAGCATTCCATAAGGCACAAGAAAAGGGGAGAGAGGAGGAAGAAAGGAGAGGGATATGGTTGAGATTAGAATGTTTGAGTGAGAAGCAGAAGTGAGAGAAAAGTTTAGGGGGGCCTGGTTTAGGATTAATATCACCAGAAAGAAGGAGAAGAGTATGAGGCGGAGAGAAGACGGAATGGCGGAAACGAGGATGAGGTTGTTTAAGAGAGAAGGGAGAGGGATGAATGAGAGAAAGAAAAAGGTTAAGTTCAAGAGCTGAGGAAAGGGAGGAAGATAAGATAGAAGGAGAAATGGGAAAGGTAGAGGGAGATAGGGAGGGGGAGTTCTGAAGGTGAGAGGAGAGAAGATTAGGAATTAAAAATAGTATGGAGTCGATGGTGAGGGGAGGAGGGGCAAGATGGCGACAGTGTGATCCTCGGTCAGAGGTTTGGTTCCTGAAGCGTCCTGGTGTCGGCGCGGCGCCATTCTGAAGCCAGTATGGGCCAAAGAAAAAGGAAGCAAGCCTACCTTCCTTCGGGTGAGGCTGTCTCTAGCGCCGCGGGACAAAAGAGGCTCCAGATGTGCGGTTTCTCTGGCCCGGGGGAGCGAGCGGCATCTTCGGCAGGTCCGGAGGGTTCCCCGGACCTCAGCACAATATCCAGGGTTTTCTTGTCCCCGGCGCAGCGGGCCCCTCCCCCATGCCCCGGAAGCATTTTTTCCGTCGGAGGAGAGTCTCCTACTAGCGTGGTGACGAGCATGCCGAGGCAGGAGATTGTGGAGGGCTCCTCTGCCGAAGTAAATGCTCCGTGTGGGGCTCCTGGTGTTGTTGATAGATCTGTGGCTGACTCGGGGGAGTCGGTCAGCCTTCTCCAGGAGAGTGAGGCCCCGAAGGTGTATGCAGGTGCTGGAGTTTTGGTGAGACCCGCGAAAATTACAATGGATGTGCTATGAGAGGCCATTTCAACAATGAATGCTTCCTTAGAGAAATTTGCTGTTTCTGTGAGTACTGAGACTAGGACTTTAAAAGGCCATATTCAGCAGGTCACACAGGTACAGAATGAACAGGAGGGGAAGCTGGCACAACTGTCTGGTGAGCTGGAGCACTTCCGAGAATTACATCAGGCCCATATGAAGGACCGGAATGTGACAATTAGGAAGCTGGAATATCTGGAGAACCAAGTCCAGAAAAACAACTTAAGACTGGTGAACTTCCCTAGGTCTCCTACGTGTTCTCCTCTGGAAATGGTTCGTAGATACTTCCGGGAGGTCTTGAAGATCCCCGTGGAGGCTCTCCCACCATTAACCAGAGCTCAATATTTAACTGTGGGTACGGCTATTCAGGGAAGTGTTAGTGCTTCCCCTGGGGTCCCTGGGGATCTTACGGGATTTCTAGAGAGTTCCCTGGAGTTGGTTACTGCCCGAACTACCCTCCTTATTACATTGGCCCTTGAGACCGATAAAGCTTTAATTCTTCGATTGTACTTCAGGAATTTCAGCAAGCAGTTTATGGGAGCAAGTGTTCGTATTTTTCCTGATTTAGCCAGAAGTACCCAGCTGAGGAGGAAGGAATTTCTGGGTTATAAGCCCAGTGTACTCTCTCTAGGCGGGTCATTTTTGTTAAAATTTCCTGCTAGGTGTTGTGTTTCATATAATGAAAAGTTGTATATGTTTTTTGAGCCCTGCCAGCTGCTGGAGTTCCTGGTAGCTAGGGAGGATAAAATTGTGAATGTGACCTCCCATATGGCTGACGTATAAGTCTTCCACTGCTTATTTTTACTGTTATTTTCCTGAAAATTTCTATAAAAGAAAATTTTTCCTGATGCCTCGCTTTAATATTGTGGTCTGATTTTGGTAATGTATTGGAAGATGATGTACTATTTGGTATATTACTTTGGAATTATATTCCTTGTTACCATTTTTCCTTTCATTCATTTCTTTGAATGTACTTAAAAATTCAATAAATATTAAATTAAAAAAAATGGTATGGAGTCATAAGAAATGAAGGTGAAAATCCAACCTAAGAAGGGGGGATGATGATGGGTAAGGAGACAGAGGAGACAGATGAAGGTAAAAATGTAAAAGCAAAAAGGTTGAAAATACTTAGTTTATAAAATAATAAGATTAAGTACATTAAATAAAATACTGTACTATTTATGGGCAGTCTTTTCTGTTATTAGTCAGAAAATTGCCAAGTGTATAAAGTGTTGGGCAAGGTTGTAAGATACAGCTGTGCCTCAGCAAGTAAGTTTATGCACAGCTAGCAGCCTTTAGTCCGTTTAATATCCTGCTAAAGCTCTACTCTCTCAGCATGATAACTGTCAAGATATTCCTCAGCTACATGTGCCAGACACAGTCCTCACAGGCCACAGCTTCGTAGCCTCCTCTTTTGCCTTCTGGCATCTCAAACTTTCCAGGCAGCTACTGGAGTAGAAAAAGCCCCAAGGCATGTGGGCGCCAACCACGTGGTAAGCCTCCTACGTGCCAGGCAGCCACACACACTCTTCTGACAGAGCCAGGGATAGTCTCAAAGGGGAGCCAAGCAGTCACAGAGCAGGTGTGATCATGCGGACCTGCTCACGCTTACTTGCTCCTTTGTCGGGGGCTGCTGAAGTAAACTGTAAGTCTCACTCACCCTGATGTCCTAAGCTGCGTTGTAGTTTCACCCCTATGCTTTCAACCTCTTTGGAGTTCACTGTCTCTCGGGTCGATCCAGCTGGTGGTTTTGTTGGTCTGATCAATGTAATACACTTTCCCATAAAAATCCCAGGCTTTCTCCCAGCCCACTGGCAAAGACAACTCCTTCCTTGGCATCTCTGGATCTCGTGATCACCCTCATAAATCCACAGTCTGCAGTAGGGAAATGAAGAATGGTGAAGGTGATCTGATTGGAGTTGGCCCTCCAGAGCAGGGCCACCCCAGAGCTTCTGCCACCCTAAGCAAAAACCCCACCCCCAAGCCGTGCCACACACCCCCAGGAACTGAGACGTCCCCCTCATGCTGAATTGCACTATCACCGATTCCGATGGGTGGCAGGCCATGTACTTTGGCATACATAGCCTGCTGCCCTGACTGCGCGCTGCGCTGAGCCACCTCTCCCCCCGCACTGAGTCACACTGCACTGCCATCTCCCATTGCCACTGATTCCAGCAGCAGGGGGACACGGCTCAGCTCGGCGGCAGGCCATGTGCTTTGGCACTCATGGCCTGCACTTCTGACCCCCCTCCAACATACCTTTGGGGGTTCTGTAGCGGCAGGCCATGTGTGCCGAAGCACATGGCCTGTCGCCAAGCCTAGCCTTATCCCCCTGCTGCTGGAATTAGTGGCAATGGGAGATGGCAGTGCAGTGTGACTCAGTAGGGTGGCTCAGTGTGGCGTGCAGTGGGGGCAGCAGGCTATGTGTGCTGAAGTACATGACCTGCCACAGAGATCTGCCACCCTATAGGATGGGCCGGCCCTGCCCTAGAGGCAGTGTGTCTGTGCTGAGCCAGGGAGCTTATTTCCCAGCCGGAACCAGGGCAGAACCTCCTCCTGGGGAAGCAGGATGCCAGAGAACTGATCAAGCTCCCCTGGCAGCGCAGGAATCAGTGGTACCACTCCCCGCCGGAGCGCTGGAGATGATCTCAGGTGCTGGATTACTGTAATGGACTATATCCTGGATTACCCCCAAAATAAAGTAGGAGTTTGCAACTACTTCACGGATTACACAAATTAACAACTGAATCCCTGGGCCTTCTGTTATACCCTATCCTTGCCCCAGATCTCATTTACCCCACCTGCACAGTCTCCATAGTCAAAATGGGGCAAAAGTGATTCCCAGTCACTCCTGTCCCAACAGGTTCTATTTTCAAAAAAGCACCAATCAGCTCCAAGGATAGAATGACCATTCTAGCCTAATAGTTAGAGCAGTGGGCTGAGAATCAGGGAAGCTAGGTTCTTTCATTGCCTCAAGTACAGGCCAATGCAGAAACCCCACACTACAGCCCAACACTTAAAGCTCTAGCATAGGGTTCCACAGCATGAGCTTAACACTGACTTTTGGCATTGGATACAATATACAATTTAACCTCTGCACAAAAAGCATTAAACTGGGAGAGCAACCCAACACAAACGTTTCTGCAAGTTTGGCATGCTTTTCTGGACAAATAGGGTCATCTGAGGTGAAGTTTGACACTTTACCTCAGATGATCCAGGCATTAGGGAAAACCTCAGGTGCCCCCCCCCCCCCCACAACCAGACACCTGCCAAGAGAAACAAAAGACCTGGTGGCCTAACAGCCCCGATCCCCCCACCCCCACAAAACCTCGGTGGCCCTGGTGCCCTGATCACCACTCCCAACTAACCAAACACAACCCTGGTGGCCCAGCAGCCCCGATCTCCCCCCCCCAACTGAAACAAAACTCCAGCCCAGTGGCACTGAACCCCTCCCCCAGTACCTTAAATATTGGTGCGGGAATGTCCTATCCCCATACCCCACCCAACCCCACTTATTGATTTTGTGGGGTTGCTATAGTCAAAATGGGGCAGGAGTGATCCTCAGACATCCCTGCCCTGTCATGTTCTGTTTTCAAAATTGGATTGGATTGGATTTAGCTCACATCTTTTTCAGAAGTTCAAGGCAAGTTACATTCAGGTAGAGTCAGGGGCGGCTCTATAATGAGGCAAAGTGAGGCGGCTGCTACAGGCGGCTAAGTTTTGGGGGCAGCAAAAAATGCCCCCAAAACAGCCAAGTGGCTGTCGCCTCACTCTGCCTTCAAGGTAAAAAAAAAACCCAGTGGATCAGCCGTTGTCGCCTCCACATCTCCTAGGTCAGCAGTGGCAGAATCGATTCCCATTTCCTTCTGCCGCTGCCCCAGATCCGACAACACTGAGGCAGCAGTAGCGAACTAGAGACTGAGAAAAACCTTAAAAGCGTGGGGTTTTGGAGACTCCGAGGCTTCAAAGTCCTTTCTGGTTCCGCCCTCTCTGATGCGAAAAGCAAACAATCCCATCACTTGACCTACTAAATGGAAAAAACCTGAACCAAGAGTCCCACATCGCTAAATGGAATGAAATCCTATCTGCAGCCTCCCTACTCCCACCTAAACAACTTCCTCAAAAGTACCGCAGAAGAGCTCCCTGGTTCTCCGCAAATCTGAGAAGCCTCAAAAGTCAGCTCAGACATCTTGAACGTAAATGGAGACGCACTCAAGACCCCAACACACATATTGCCTACACAACTAAACTCCAAACCAACTGCTCTGAAACCCTCAACCATAAAAGAGAATATAATGAAAATATTATCCAACGATCACTTAATAAACCTAGAGAGCTTTTTTCCATTGCCAAATCCTTAATAAACGAACCCCTACAGCAGGACCAGCCACCAAAAATATCTGCACAGGCTATAGCTAACCACCTTATCTCTAAATTCCTCTCACCCTTGTCATCCAATAACCCCCAACCCACTGCTGACCACACCATCCAACCACATGAGTCAACCCCCTCAAACTCATGGAATGAGTTTGATCCCCTTACATTAGATAACGTATCTAATGTTATAAAAGATTTGAATGCCTCAGCCTCTGCCCTTGACCCTTGCCCTGTCCCCTGGATCAAATCAACCAGAGGTTCCCTCAGCCCCTACATTCTGTATATTGTACAAACCTCCCTCCAGACTGGGTCCGTACCACCTCCACTTAAGTGTGCCACTATCTGTCCAATCCTAAAAGGAGCAAAACTTGACCCCACTTCCCCTTCATCCTACAGACCCATCTCTAGTATCCCTTTCCTTGCAAAGATAACCGAGAAGCTAGTCCAAACCCAACTTCAGAACTATATTGATGATCACTCTCCCCTCGATTTATTCCAACATGGTTTCAAAAAGAATCATGGAGTAGAAACTCTCCTTACCTCCCTATTTGATTCCTTGTACTTGCACACCCAGAACCCTACCCAAGGATGCCTACTCATATTCCTTGACTTATCCGCTGCATTTGACTCCCTTCCCCACCATCAACTCCTAAACAGACTTTATGAAATAGGACTGAGAGGCAAAATGCTAAACTGGTTCCGATCCTACTTAGATGACAGAACCCAACAGGTCCGTTTTGGAAATGATACCTCCCTTCTATTTACACTAAAACAAGGTGTCCCCCAAGGATCTAGCTTATCCGCTCTACTTTTCAATATCTTCCTTCAACCTGTCTGCAAGGTCTTCCAAAACTATGGCATTCAGTACCAATTATATGCAGATGATATGATGTGCTTCACCCCATTTAACCTCACTAACCCTAACTTTACTAAACTAAGTGAATGCCTAACCAGCCTAAAATCTTGGCTCTCCCAGCACAACCTCCTAATTAATCAATCCAAAACTGAGGTTCTTCAAGTATTTTCCAATCCCTCCTCCAACCCTCACCATTGGTGATCTCATACTCACTATAAAAAAACAAGTGAAATATCTTGGTATTATCCTCGATCAGAACCTCTCCTTCTCTGATCAAATAAAGAGAACCACCAATACAATATATGCAAAGCTACGTACCCTCCGGAACCTCAAACCTCTCTTCAGCCCTGACTCCTTTCGTACTGTCTGTCAGGCCCTCACAATCCCTTCACTTGATTACTGTAACCATATCCAAGAACACCATCCAACCGCTCCAACTAGCCCAGAACACGCTAGCGCGGCTTATAACCAACAACCCCAGACGATCCCATATCACACCAGTCCTCTGTGATCTCCACTGGCTCCCCATTCAATACAGAGTTAAATTCAAAGTCCTTACTCTTATACATAAAATCATCTCCAATGTGTCAGCTCCATGCCTCTCCCCACTCCTTGCCTACTCCAACAACACAAGAACACACCGCTCCATTACCAAAAACCTACTGACCATCCCAACAACTAAAAGACAATGTAAACAATCCACTAGCAACAGGGCCTTCTCTCTCTATGCTCCATCCTTATGGAATACCCTTCCTCACGAGCTGCGAAACTGTTCAAACCACTCTGAGTTCCGAAAGAAGTTAGTGGCCTAGTGGTTGGGGCAAGGTATTTCAGGCTGGAAGGTCAGGGGTTCAAATCCCACTAGAGGACAGCAACCTTGGGCCGGAAGGACTGGGGTTTCTAGTCCCACAGGTGCTCCTTGTGGTCTTGGGCAAGCCACTTAACCCTCCATAGCCCATGTTCCCTGTATAATAGTTATCTCCAAGTTATAATGCCCTGTTCAATGTAAACCGCACTGATGCAGAATAGCGCGTTATATAAGAGAATATAAATAAATAAATAAATAAATAAAACATATCTCCCTACCGCCCTAGTACCTAACCCTCTTCATCTACCTCCCCGCCCATGCCCTCTCAAATTCCATCATGCAACCATGTGTAGCCCTATATATACATATGTAAATAGTTGATCATTGAGCATTGTAATTAGTTTATATTGTTTTCCTATATATCCTTGTTAATTTGTTCTATGTAAACAGTTGAAACACATTGCCACGAAATGTTCTATGTAAACCGTCTTGATTTGTAGAAAGATGGTATATAAAAAATGTTAAATAAATAAATCATCGGGGGGGGGGGGGGGGGGGGCCACTGGAGCCTTAGAAGCCTGCCAGAGTCGGAAGAGCACACAATTTTGCTTTCAGGTTTTTTCTTTCAAGTGCAACTTTGAAAAGAAACCTGAAAGCAAAATCAAGGGCTCTTCCAACTCCAGCAGGCTTCTAAGGCTCCGATGGGTCCCACCTCCTCTGATGATGCTTTTCGTGTTAGAGGGGGTGGAACCAGGAAGATCTTGAAGTCTCAAAGTCTCCAAAACCACACGCTTTTCCTGGATGGCAGATGCTGGGCAACAGGGGGCAGGGGCAGGAGGGCAAATGTTGGAGGGAAATGCTGGACAATGGGGGGGGGGGGCATGAGGGCAAATACTGGACAATGGGAGAGAGGGACAGGAGGACAAATGCTAGACAATGCAGAGGAAGGACTGGATGGAAAAAGTTAGACAATGGGGGCAGGGACATGATGGCAAATGCTGGAGTGCAAATGTTGGACAACAAGGGGGAAGGGACAGAGGGCAAATGCAGAACAACAGGGGAGAGGGACATGAGGGCAAATGCTGGACAACACAGGGAGGGACAGTAGGGCAAATGCTGGACATGGGGGGTGGAGGGGGGAGTGGGAAGCAGGAAGAGAAATGCTGGACACCAGGGAAGGGGGAAGACAAATGCTGGTCAACAGGGGGGCAAGTAAGAAGACAAATGCTGGACATGTGTGTGTAGGGGGGGTGAGGAACAGGAGGAGATGCAGGAAGGCGAATACTGGACAATGGGGGGAGGGGGTCTGAGAAAGCATGAAAACAAATGCTGGACCTGTGCCAGTACTACCCAGGAAGCTGGATAAGCACGGCAGGGGGACCTGGATGTCAGGAGGGTTCCATCACTAGCCACCTGTCTCCCACTGCCCTTTCAGGATGGCCTGCGGAGGAGCGTCGGCCTAGGGAAGAACCTGCCCACAGGACATGCTGCTCCCACAAACAGAAGGTTGTAAGAAGCCACAATTGCTACTCACAGTCTTGTGTCCCACGGGCAGGCTCTCCACTGGGCCGCTGGCGCTCCGCAGGTCATCCTGAAGGGGAGTGTGGGTGGGCGACCAGCGACGGTGCCCTCCTGACATCTGCTCCTGCGGACAGGCTCTGTTTCTGCGGGCTGCAGTCATGGATTGCACTGCCCCTGCCTGCAGAACATGCTGCTCCCACAGGCAGAAGGGTGTGGGAGGCAGTGATCATGGCCTAGAGAAGCAGAGACTTCTCGCGGGAGAAGCATGTCCTGCGGGCAGGGGCTGTGGAAGGCCAATTGTGCTCTGCCTCTCTGGGCTGGGATCATAGCTTGCATAGCCCTACCCATGGGACATGTTGCTCTGTGGGCAGGCTCTGCTCCTTGTACATAAAAGGGGTGGACATGAGAGAGTATTGAAGGGGAGAATGGATATGATGGAATATTGGGAGGTGGACGTGGATGGACACAGTGATTCAGAAGCGAGATGCTGGGTGCATGGGGGAAAAGGGAGAAAATTGAGGTGGGGGCTAGAGAGATAGAGGTATTGGACATGGAAAGGGGCATAGAGAAAAGTAAGGAGGGGAGATGGAGTGGTGATGTTGGTCAGAGGGTTATAGGGAGACTATGGGAAAATGCTGGGCTTGGGGAGGGTGGACAGAGGGGAGATGCTGGACATGGGGTAATAAGGGGAGAAGGAAATGCTGGACATGGGAGCAATAGGGAGGGGATGGTATGGAGATGGGGTAGATGCTGATTGCAGGGGAATAGGAAGGGAGAGGGCAGACAAGAAAGGAAAGAGAGGGCAGAGGTACTGGATGGAAGGAAAAAGAGAACCAGAGAGAGAGAGACACTGGATGGGGTGGGAGAGATATTAGACATGGAGGGGAAGAGAGAGTGAGCAAAAGACTAGGGAATAATGGATCAGGGAAGAAGAGCTGGGGAATGGAAGGACTGGAGTGAAGTTTGAAAAGCAGTAGGGGGATGGCATTTATTTATGTATTTATACATTTCTTCTATACAGCCCCTTCCAGAGATCAAGGGCAGTTTACAGTTAACAGTTGATAACTTTTACATGGAACAGTGGTATTAACTATTTACAAGGAACAATTATACAAACAACTTGTGGGTCAACTTAACTTTGTATTTACATATATACAGGAGTCGGTCTCTCTTTAACTTAGCTTTTTATTTGGAAAGGGTGGAGCGAGGCTTAGAGGGGGCTTAGGGTGAGGGGGGTTAATAGGTTGTGGGTTAGGGAGGTTAGTAGATTGGTTTTGTGATTGTTGAGAGGTAGTTTGTAGGAGGTGAGGGATTTCAGTTGGGGTTTCAAAATGTTCAGTGAAAAGTTGTGTTTTGAGTCCTTTTCTGAAAAGTTGGAGGTCTTTTGTCATGTAAGTGGAAGTTCATTCCAAAGGGTAGGGGCAGCAAATGAAAAGGCTCTGGAGCTTGTAGTTTTCTTTGTCCTACAGATTGTTTTGGGTATAACTAGTGAGTGGGTTGCATTTTGTCTGCGTGATCTGGGTTCTGTTGGGGAGTGTTGGAGGGTGGTTAGGTGTGAGGGGGAGATGTCATTGAGGAGTTTGAATGTCGTTAAGAGTATTTTATATTTTATCCGGCTATTTATAGGGAGCCAGTGTAGTTCACGTAGAATGGGGGTTATGCGGTCGGCTAGACACGCTTTTGCTATCACCCTGGCAGAGATGTTCTGGGCTCTTTGAAGTGTATTTGTGTTTTTTAGCGGTATGCCAATCAGTAGACTATTACAATAGTCGAAGTGGGGGGTAATTAGTGAGTTGACTACGGACCTAAAATCATGGGTGTCGAGGAGGGGTCTTAGATGCTGTATGTTTTTTAGTTTAAGAAATACAGTTTTTACTGTTTGCTTTATGTGTGGGAGCATACTGAGTGTATGATCTAGTATTATCCCTAGATATTTTACTTCTTGTTTAGCAGGGATAGTGGTGTTGTTGATTATGATGGTTTTTGGATGGATTACATCATGTTTTCTTGATACAAACATAGCTTCCGTTTTTTTTTAGGTTAATGCTGAGGGAGTTGGTTTTCAGCCAGGATTCGGCCTCTTTCATGCATTCAGATAGATTGTGGTAAGAGGGGTTCCTACTGTTTATGGGAATAGAGAGCATGATATCGTTGGCATAAATGTAATGGTTAATTTTGAATTTTTTAAATATGTTCGTGATGGGCTGTAGGTATAGATTAAAAAGGAGTGCCGAGAGGGCCGAGCCTTGTGGAATTCCCTGTCCTTGGGAGAATGTTTCTGAGGTGTTTTGGCCTAGTTGGACAGGTAGTAAACGGTGTGATATATATGACATAAACCATTTAAGGACAGTGCCTCCTATTCCTAGGCTTGCTAGCCTTTCAATTATCATAAAAAGAAGGAGATTGGGCCAGCATGATCAGAGAATAAAATGGTCAGACAAGAAAGATAGAAAAAATAATTTTATTTTCAATTTTGTGATTGAACTTTGCACTATTTTAATATTTTACACAGTATGGGGAACTCAATCTCTTATTTCTCTGGTGTTGTACCGCATGCGGAGTCTGACTTCTTGGGGTTGCAGTTTAATTTTTATCTATATGTTTATTTTCATGTTATGGTCACTTATTCTGTACTTGGTGAGGGTCCGTGTTCTGAGTGTGTGACCGAGGCCAGGCGTTCTGTTAATATGGAGTTTGTACGCAGGGATCTGTACTGTAGTATTCTAAATTGTTCAGCTTTTCAAATACATGTTTGGATGTTCTACGGCAGTGGTTCTCAACCTTTTTTGTACCGTGACCCCGTTTACCGTTGGTCAACTTGTGGTGACCCCCAATGATAAAATCAAATGCGTCTCTCTTCCTTTACCGTTAACGCATTGTCGCTGTAATCATTTGTTGAATTATTAATATATTATAGGCCTTTGCAATATGTTTTTATTTATAAAATACTTATTTAAACCACAATAATTAATCACAACAACAAGTAACAATATTTGATTTCAAAATTATGATGATTTTGTAGTCAAATCACTAATATGAAATAAAATTATTTTTTCTACCTTTGTTGTCTGACCAATTTATTCTCTGATCATGCTGGTCCCGATCTGAGGCTTCTGCTTTCCTGTTTTCTCTTAGCTCTCTTTCTGTGGTCTATGGTCCATCTGCCATTTCTTATCTCTTCTTTCATTTTCTTCACTTCTTTCCATCAGCCTATTTCCAGTCCCAGTAACCCTCCCCAGTATCAGCCCCTTTCCAGTCCTCACTCCCAGTACCTTCCAATGTCAACTTGCATTCCCATGACTGCCGCTGGTGTCCATTCCCTTCCAGTCCCCCTCCTTCCCCACTGACCAGTCCCTTCTAGTACAAATACCATGGCAGCCCCTCTCAGATCCACTCCCTTCCTGTTCCATTCTTGTTTCCCCTCATATCAGCCCATTTGTAGCCTTAGCCCCCAGTTTTCTTCCAGGGCCAGCAGCCCTATCCTCCCCTCCCCACAATCAGCCCATTCCCAGTCAAAGCCCCCCAATCAGCTCACTTCCAGTGCTAATCCCCCCTCAACCCCATTACCAGTGCTAGCCTCCCCTAATCAGCTCATTTCCAGTGCTAGTCCCCCCCTTAACCCCATTACCAGTGCTAGGCTCCCCTAATCAGCCCATTACCAGTCCTACCCCCCCCCCCCATCACCAGTCCTATCCCCCAATCAGCCCATTACCAGTCCCAACCCCCCCCCTTGATCAGTCCATTCCCAGTCCTAGCCTTCCCTAATCAACCCATTACCAGTCCTAGCCACCTCCCATCTGCCCATTACCAGTGCTAGCTCCCCCATCAGCCCATTATAATCCTAACCCGCACTGTCTCTCGCCTCTGTCCAGCATTTATCCCCTGTCTGTCCAGTATGTCCCCGTCTCTCCCTTTTGTGCATGCCAGCCCCCATCCCTCCATCCCTGCATGTCAGCCCCCCTCTGTCCATGTCAGCCCCCCTCCCTCCCTCCATGTCAGCCCCCTCCCTCCCTCCCTCCATGTCAGCCCCCCTGTCCATGTCAGCCTCCCTCCATGTCAGTCCCCCCTCTCTCCATGTCAGCCCCCTCCCTCCCTCCATCTATCCCTCCCTCCATGTCAGCCCTCCCCTCCCTCCCTCCATGTCAGCTCCCTTCCTCCATGTCAGCTCCCCTCCCTCCATCCATCCATATCAGCTCCCTGCCTCCATGTCAGCCCCCTCCCTCCTTCCATCCATGTCAGCTCCCTCCCTCCATGTCATCTCCCCTCCCTCCCTCCATCCATATCAGCTCTCTCCCTCCATGTCAGCCCCCTCCCTCCCTCCATCCATATCAGCTCCCTCCATCCATCCATATTAGCTCCCTCCCTCCATGTCAGCCCCCCTCCCTCCATCCATATCAGCTCCCTCCATGTCAGCCCCCCTCCCTCCATCCCTCCATGTCAGCCCCCTCCCTCCATCCATCCATATCAGCTCCCTCCCTCCATGTCAGCCCCCTCCCTCCATCCCTCCATGTCAGCCCCCCTCCAACCATCCATATCAGCTCTCTCCCTCCATGTCAGCCCCCCTCCCGCCATCCCGCGAGATCAGCTCCCTCCCTCCATGTCAGCCCCCTCCCTCCATCCCTCCATGTCAGCCCCCTCCATCCATCCATATAAGCTCTCTCCCTCCATCCATCCATATCAGCTCCCACACTTCATGTCAGACCCCCTCCATCCAACCATATCAGCTCCCTCCATGCCAGCCCCCCTCCTTCCATCCCTCCATGGCTGCCCGCCTCCATCCCTCCATATCTCCTATCTCCCTCCATGTCAGCCCCCCTCCCTCCATCCCTCCATATCAGCTCCCTCCCACCATGTCAGCCCCCTCCCTCCATCCCTCCATGTCAGCCCCCCCTCCATCCATCCATATCAGCTCTCTCCCTCCATGTCAGCCCCCTCCCTCCATCCATATCAGCTCCCTCCCTCCATGTCAGCCCCCTCCCTCCATCCCTCCATGTCAGCCCCCTCCATCCATCCATATCAGCTCTCTCCCTCCATCCATCCATATCAGCTCCCTCCCTTCATGTCAGCCCCCCTCCCTCCATCCATATCAGCTCCCTCCATGCCAGCCCCCCTCCTTCCATCCCTCCATGTCAGCCCCCCACCCGCCATCCATATCAGCTCCCTCCATGTCAGCCCCCATCCCTCCATCCCTCCATGTCAGCCCCCTCCCTCCATCCATCCATATCAGCTCCCTGCCTCCATGTCAGCCCCCTCCCTCCATCCCTCCATGTCAGCCCCCCTCCATCCATCCATATCAGCTCTCTCCCTCCATGTCAGCCCCCCTCCCTCCATCCATATCAGCTCCCTCCCTCCATGTCAGCCCCCTCCCTCCATCCCTCCATGTCAGCCCCCTCCATCCATCCATATCAGCTCTCTCCCTCCATCCATCCATATCAGCTCCCTCCCTTCATGTCAGCCCCCCTCCCTCCATCCATATCAGCTCCCTCCATGCCAGTCCCCCTCCTTCCATCCCTCCATGTCAGCCCCCTCCATCCATCCATATCAGCTCTCTCCCTCCATGTCAGCCCCTTCCCTCCCTCCATCCATCCATATCAGCTCCCTCCCTCCATGTCAGCCCCCCTCCCTCCATCCATATCAGCCCCCCCTCCCTCCATGTCAGCTCCCACCCTCCATGTCAGCCCCCCCCCCCTGTCCATGTCGATGTCTGCCTCCCTTCTAATGTAGCCGCGGCTCCCTGCCTCTTAGGGAACCGCGGCTGTGCCTATAAAATCATTGCGGAGCCCTTCCTGTCTCGACGGGCTCCGTGCAGCATTGTCCCGCCTCCAAAGGAAGTGGTAAACAACTTCCTTTAGAGGTGGGACAATGCTGCACGGAGCCCGTCGAGACAGGAAGGGCTCCGCAATGATTTTACAAGCACAGCCGCGGTTCCCTAAGAGGCAGGGAGCCGCGGCTACAGAAGAAGGAGTCAGTGAGTTTGCCGCTGCCGAGAAGCGGACTCGGCAGCGGCAGCAACTTCTGCGCATTTACGGTTTTTTTTTTAACGAGGCGACCCCCGCTAAATCCTGTGGCGACCCCCGTGGGGGTCGCGACCCACAGGTTGAGAACCGCTGTTCTACGGCCTGCTGCAGTATTTACAGTGTTGCTTTTTTCTGGGTAGGCTCCTTATGTGAGTTTTGGAATTTGGTGCTGGTATGGTATGGTAGATTTGCTCTGTAGATCCTCAGTGACTTTGTTGTAGGGTTTTGTATTCACAATATGCCTGGTACTAGAGAATTGTTGTTAGTGAGATGACCAGAATCAGATTTTTTTTTTTAGATATTGAGTTCTGTGGGTGAATGTCCTAGTTCTGCTCCGCACCATTGTTGAGGGAGGAGGTTCTGTGAATGCAAAATATATGTTCAAAAAGAAAAAGCAAGAACCATAATGCAGTTTATAACAACAAAGTAAAAATGTATTATAATTTGGTATTATAAATTGTGCTGTGGTTCTCGTTCTTTCATTTAGTTCCTTGGTGTGCAGACATCTTGTATTTCCTCCACATGATCTAATCGGCTTTTTGGTTTGGTTCAGTCCCTGGCTGGAGTTTTGAGAAAGCCCCCACCCCCATCCCCTATAGCGGGGGAGCGCCATCTCATCCCTCACCTCAGGCAGCAGATTGCCTTGAGCTACCCCTGGGTACAGTAAATATTTTTGTATCCCCAGAGGATTTACAATCTAAAGGGCCAATGCACAGCTGTGGAGATAGGGTGGTGGCAGCCCCAGCGCAGATGGTGGGGGTTGTTCAATAGGAGAGATGAGAAGCTGAAGGGGAGGGGGCACCAATTTATAGGTTACAGGCAGTAGCAGAAACCCGTCTCCTTCGCTGCTTATTATAGGTCAGCTTTTGTCTCGTAGATACAAAATGGGAAAACCCCATTTGCATGCTTACTCCCAGTATATTATTAACCTAAGCTATTCTACACTCACAGCACAGGTCTGTTTTCAAGGCAAGTTTGTTTTGCCCTCATCCAGCCTTGACTGCTGAAAAAGGTTACAAAAGAAATGCATGTTTAACATACAAACATCTGGAATGGGCACAACCTTGCAAAAGCTGGATGTATATTATTAGGTACTACATGGAGGTTTTTTTGGAGTGGGAGAGGACTCAACAGTTTCTTCCTATTCCTTTCACTCTTCCAGCTCAATCCGAATCATCCTCAACTAGGCTATGGCACTATGAGGTTTCATTCACAACTGTGTAGGGCTTTTACCCCTCCTCTTTCCTCCCATCTAGCACAGACTATGGTATCTTCCAGAACTTGGTACGTCTGCAACTTGAGTCTTGCCAGTAGATATCACGGTTGTGCAATAGCTAAGATGGGTTCTAAAGGGCTACTTTAGCAGGATCCCCATATCAAAAGTCAGGCTTGGAAATCATCCCAGCTTTTTTCTGCAGGACAATATTGTACTACCACTGAGCCAAGGATGCACTGTCTTGTAAGTGGGTATCTCCTGCACTTATTATGGTAAATGCTATATTTTAGAAACTCCAATAAGAAGAATTTGCAATCACCCTTATACACCCTGCCAAAAGAAAACCAAAAAAGTCCCAATGCACAGAGCGGCAGGTGCAACTCTAGCCACCTTACTGGGCAGGCCAGATGGAACATGTTGGTCTTTATCTGCCGTCATTTATACGTCATTATGTTATTATTAAAAGTGATTAATAAAGGATTAATAATAGTTGGCACATTTTACTTGATGAAGACACAACAGAAGATTTATTCTGGCTGTGGATTTGCTATTATTTGTGAACATTAAAAAATAAAGTTAAGGACTATTATGCAGGAAATGTAATCAACAACAGCAGGCAAAATTGCACACACTATAATCGAGCAGTCTTAAAATGTGATTTGTATACAATTATTAATTTTACCAACACATGTATATCCTTATTTATTCCTTTATTTTATAAACAATATAGACTATCTTACCGAAGAACTCATTCAAGATGATTTACAAACTGAATAAAACAACATAATTTACAAATGTATAAAATATACAAATCTCACCCCTTTCAAACCCCTCTCTGACGCTCAATGAACAGAAATGTTTTTCAATGCCATCCTGAGTCCCCGATAAGCTGATCATAGTGCACAGTTCATCAGAAAGTCTATTCTACCCAAACTGCAGAAGCTTGCCAAGTTACTCTCCTCACATCCATTACCCCAAGCACCTCTTATTATAGGCAACAACGAGGTAGCTAGCTGCATACCTACAGTTCTTCAACGCACTTGCATGGTTATGACAGGAGAAGGTGCATGCAGCTCACAGGTTGGATGAAGTTCTTGGTATAGTAATTATACTGGCACCTCATATAACAAACCATCAACATCTGTAGGCTGGGCTGGCCCTAGAGTTGGTTCAAGGTGTTGGTGCACTAGGTGAACCTCAAACTTTACACCCCCTCTGGCTGTCAAAATCTATTATTTAGCTTAGAATGCCCCACTTTTGCTGTCCTCCAAACCTTGCTGCTCTAGGTGACTGTCTAGTTTGCCTAATAGTTGGGCTGGCCCTGTCTGTAGAACAATGGGGCGGGGCCAGTGGCAAGTACAATACTGCACTGGCATGTGGAAGTTCTAGGTTCAATTCACTGGACTAGACCTCAGTTCCTCAATCCAGTCGGAGCTAAAGAATTTTCAGAGATAGCATCCACCTATCCGCACTCCAGGGAGGCAATCATTGATTCAGGGTCTGGATAGAATCATAGGTCATGACCCAAGGACTGTCACAGTAATTGGACTAAGTTGGAAGGAAAATAATGTCTAGGTGGTCGTGAATAAGGGTTTATGATGCTGTAGACAGTTTCAATTGAGCTGCAAACTCAGAAGGAAAGTGCCATCAAAAAAATTGTAGAACAATGAACTACTTTATTGTTCGGTATAAAAACTCCTGTTCAAAAGATAAAGCCTCTATTTTGTTTCTGTTACCAAGATTTAATCGTTCTTGTTTTGTACACAATGGCTCTGCTTCGAGCTGCAGCAGGTGGACAGGGAGCAGCCGGCAGGCGTTCAGAAAAATCAACTCGAAACTGTGTTATTTCAGAGATTCTCCAATGTCAAAGTGCGCTGAAAACAGCAATAAAATACATAAAATGCAGCGCTCATGAGACATAAGGGGACAAGTGCCGGCCAAATTCTGGAGGTACTGCAGTAAGAGCTCTGAGCAAATCACTTTTTCGTTCACCCTCGCCCTTGGCGATGGGGATGTTCGAGTGCAATCTGGCAGCTACCGGTCGGGCTCGCTGCCCGAGAGGATCCTATAGCAAAATAAGGTCAGTAGTAGAATTTTAGACACTTAAGACGGGTCTCACAGTTTGCAAGTAGGAAACGAAACCCAGAAACGAACTGCAGAAGTTAAGAGAGATGGAAGTAAATGACTCCAAACACAGTCCTGTCTTTTTGCCTTCAGAAACAGGGAGGGCTATTACGTCACAGAGACCGAGAGAGCTGCGGCCGAACTTCTGGTGTTTGATGCGCCCTGGGAGAAGCGCTCGCGGAGGCACGTGCGGAGGGGGGGGGGTTCGCGCGGCGGGCAGTGCTCCGCCCCGTCTATTCTCACTGGCGCGCACACGCGGAGGGAAGCTCAGGCTGCGGGCAGGGAGACCCGCGGAGCAGCGGCGGCTGCTCGGAGTGGACGAGGGGCGGACACACGCAGCCCCCGCTGCGAGGCTTGGGAAGGTAAGCGCTGACGGTGGGCGGAATCTCTGTCGGACTCTGCAGGTACCCCGTGCCGGCCATGTGCAGCGTTTCTCGTGAATTAGTCAGGAGCTGGGAAGGGCTCCTTTGAGTCAGCCCGTGACAGAAGCTACTGCTATACATGCGTGTGTGTGAGTAGCGCTGCCGCACATTTCCGCACACCTCTCACTTGCCCTTTCTTCCAGTGATCGGTGTGTACAGTCTGACACATGATTTCGTCTCACTCTGGCAGAGTCCGGAGACTTTAAGGATAGTTGAAAATTGAAATAGACGTTTTGATTGAACCTCATGAGTCAGTGGACGCTTTTGCTGACCTAACTAGTTGAGGTGCAGATGTGCATTTCTTTTAAAGTGGATTAAGTCGGTAGGATGCATTCGAGTGACTTCTAGGTATTTGGAGATGGTTTTGATCATGGGTCATTTTAATACTGTATTTTAATTTTATTTTTTTCATTTATGACTCGTAACTGGAATGCAATTAGGAATCATGGTTCTGTCTTTAGGCAGCACCGTTAGTTATGCCAACAGAGTTGCCCTTTTAATAACAGATCATTTACGTGCAGAAACTTTCTTTAGGGCTAATATTCAATTTTTCATATACGGCGATAAAAAATTACAATAGAGTAGGCGCATGCATGTTAGTAACCTTAGCCTTGTGGCCTCCTTTCCCTACCCCATTAACTTTCAATCCTTAGCCCCTCTATGATATGTTGATATTTAAACTGAACAGCTCCCTTCCCGGAATGAACTTAAATACTGTATGTAATTGGACGTCATATTTTTAAATATTAAAATGTCCATATATAGAGAGACAAATGATTTTTATAAAGCGTTTTCTGAATGTAAAGCGTGTTTTACACATTGAAAAGATCTTTTATGAAATCGTGCATCCATACATACGCACAAAAGCTCACATGTACTTTTATAATGACTGTGTATAGGTGTTCCTGGGAATGCAATTTAGTGGCATGAAGCCAGAGTTGCGATGTGTGACTGTATTTAAAAAGAAAATACTGAGGTCCACACACAAACTGACCCCTACTTCGGAGTATGTGAATTGGAGTGCAGTTGGTGCCAGATCTGGATGCTTATTTTATAAAAAGCACATTGGAGCCTACATTGCCCTTTGGACTTTTGACCTATGCATTCTGTTAGAAAATTCTCTCCAGTGAGGGCAATTTTCAAGTGATTTATCCAGATAAAGGGCTCTTTGAAAATTGCTCAGTCTTCTACAGATAAAGATATGCGCTGATGATTGAGTTAATGTGGTTAATGGGACCTATTGCTTCTCTTTGTCCCCCCCCCCCCCCCCCCATCAGAAGCCACCTCCCTAGACAACAACCTGGTCTGCCTCAGGTACTTAGATTGTAAGCCCTCTGGGAACAGAGAAGTGCCTACAGTACCTGAATGTAACACGCCTTGAACGATTGGAAAGGCGTGAGCTGAAAATGACAAAAAAAAAAAAAATTGTTAAGACAGTCCTGAGAGCATCACTGTTTTGCCTTATACTGGCATTAATATATCCTGCGGGAGGTGATGTCTTAGGTACCGTGCATGCTGTAGTAAACAGTCCAGCATATGACTATAGTCACGCAAAGAGTTTCTTGTTGCGTAAGTATACGAGTGTATCAGTGTTTTAATTTACCTTTCTGGACTCTTCATGCTTGTGACATCCAGTGGCAGACTTCCAATGGACACTGACAGGAGGCAATGGCCTAAGAACAGGAGACCTGCCGTTAGGAGTTTGCCCCTTTGATGGAAATGGTGCTTGGCACGGTGCCTAGTTATACTGGTTGTACTTATGTGATACACAGATCAGTGTCTTAATTTACTCTGGTGCAGTTACTTAGAATAGAATTTGTAATGACCTGGTACTTTTCTTCCTGTTCTCTGGTCCTCTAACACAATTAATTTGTAACTACCCAGGGAGTATTTCTGCTATTTTATACCCCATCTCTTATGAACATATCCATTCAGGTTATTGAAGCCATGGTCTTGAGTCAGGGACAATACACCATGAACCAGGGCTCCTTCCATCTCCTGCAGTCATGGACCCTGAATCTGGCCACTAGGTGACACCCTAAAACAGTGACCACAGCTTCTTACGTCCTCTCATTCCCAGCTAGCCTGGGGACTTGGACATACCTGGGGGGATCATACTGGAAACTTCAAGCTTGGCAGTACATGGTATTATTACTACTTGGCTGACCCATAATGAACAGATGTTAATGTTACAAAATATGTCAAATCAGTGTGAGCTTAATAGAATTAGACTAGTCTTGTGGGACAAACTCCAAGAGGGAATAAGGCATTTTACCTGTATTAAAATACAGGCTGATATATTTCAAAAAGTTCTGTAGCTAATAACATTAATCTCTTAGATCATTGCTCATGGTTTTTGTTTTGACAGATCATACAATATTGAGTTTTCAGTTTGATTTAGTGAAATGAAAATAATTACTTTAGGTGAATTATTTACTTTGTCTGGGAATGATGTAATGGTCTTGCTTGTATTTGTGCAGGTGGAACCCCCTTTTTCATAACTATGATTATACATATAGTAAATGAATGAATGGAAGCATTCGGATAATTCATGTAAATACTTTAAGTTCTCAACAAGTAGCAAACATTTTTATTCCATTTCAGTAATTAGTGCAAACATAAAAATGCATCCTAACCAGCATTAAATCCAAGTGGTTGATCCAGAGTCCGTGCTGAGTGCTGTCATGCGGAAGGACCTGGGGTCAGTTCTTGGCTCAGGTCTTCTGTTGCCTGAGTTGGGCCAAGGTTGGAAATGTTGCAGAAAGAGATTTTAGACCCGTCATTGCAGGGAGACAGAAGAAGCCTCATGACATGAGTTTCAGCTGAGGGCTGTCACTGAGATCGTTTAGCCTAGTGAGTTAGGAAGGGAGAGAATTCCCAAGTAGTTGCAAACAAAGGTACCTCAGAACAGTATTAGGGCTTTGTACTAATGTATGTAAAATTTGAATATAAGATGAACAGCTATAGACTTGAGTAAAGAGACTAGTGCAGTTTTCAGTGCAATCTGAAAAGCGATTATTCCAGTTTGTGTGTATATTGGAGATTTGTACCAAAGCTTTTGATTTACTGGCTGTTATCACAGATCCTGCCCATTATTTATGCATTTGCTTGTGGACAGCTGCCTGCAGTTGTTCAAACTCAAGAAACATGCTGAAAAATGACTAGATTCCAGATTGTTTTGGGGAGGGGGGGGCAGTTTTGTCATTCTTTAACGTGATTTCTTGAGTTAAAATAATTCTAATCAGTAATTGCAATCTCATAAAATCCATGTGGGGACAGATACCTAGGTAGTGGGCAAATAATGTATTTTAATGAATCCTAAATTGAGCAAAGAAGTATTTCAGAATCAGAGTAAAAGTTAATCATTCCTAGGGACGCTCCGATTTTTACTTTCTATTCAAACATGTTTGGGTTTTTGTTTCTCTTTGGCTTCATAAAATTGCAGTGCAATGAAGGCAGACAGCGGAACAAGTTTTTAAAATTGTGGTTTGTTTGACCTCGGTTCTCACAGAAATGTTGACCAGAATCCTATGTAATAACGAGGCATGTTATTAAACTGTCATATGATCGACTTTAGCTTGGGAACATTTAAGCTTGAGGTTCTTTCTCTGTGTTGCTGATGACAAAATACAATACAAATCCAAAAATCTTGAATGATTTCTTGTAGTTTCTGCAAGTTTCAGGAACACAGTAGATCCAATCACTGTGCCTATCTACTTACTTGAACTCTCAGTTTAAGCCTCTCTGACAGGCTAGTACTGGTGAGGACACCCTCCCCGACCTCAAGCATTTTCAAGTCCCTTCACGTCAAGCTGTAGGATAGGCATGAAATCACCAAGGTCTTATCACACAGGAACTGACTGCCTAGCACTGAAATTTATTTAGCCAAGGCCACCTAATTATTGCAGGTCGTCTTAAGCCAACTAATTTGAAGTTTGTATAGCTGCCAGATAGAGTCTCCTCCTACTACTACTTCTTAGCATTTGTATAGCGCTACAAGGCATACACAGTGCTGTGCACAATCATGTAAGAAACAGTCTCTGCTCAAAGGAGCTCACAATCTATCCAAGCCAGAGTAGACCAAAGGGAAATGGTTATAATACAAGGATGGTGAACAGGAGAAGAGGTGTTTTTTTTAGCTTGGATTTGAATAGTCAGGGATGGAGCCTGATGTATAGGTATAGGGTGCGGCAAGGTAGAATGAGTGACGTCTGGAGTTGGAAGAGAAGGGTACAAATAGGCTGGATTTGCTTGAGGAAGGGTGTAAGAAGAGATAAGAGAGGAAAGGTAAAAAAAAAAGCCATAGAATGCACTTATATGTCAGTAGGAGAAGTTTGAACTGAATGTGGAAACTGATAGGGAGCCAATGAAGTGACTTGAGATGTTATATGGGCGCAACAACGCTGCTGGAAGATTAGTTGTGCGGCCGAATTTTGAATGGATTGAAAAGGAGATAGATGATTTGGGGAAGACCGGAAAGGAGTAAGTTGCAATAGTCTAAATGGGAGGTGACTAGAGAGTGGATAAGGGTCTTCATAATGTGTTCAGAACGGAAGGGATGAATTTTACTTATGTTATAAAGAAGCAACATGTTTTGTTTTATTTATTTACAGGATTTATAAGCCGCCTAATCACACAGTTCAAGGTGGCACAAAAAATTATAAACAATAAAATAAAACACTTCAACAAAACACAAAAGCAATTACAAAATCAAGCATCAAACACCTGATGAAACAGGTGACCCTTCAAACGTCTACGGAAGGACAGCAGATGACAACTATCTGTTGGATGTCTGCAGAGAAAACAGAGAGATGACTCAAAGATGACGCTGAATTTGCAAGCTGAGAACACTGGGAGAATGGTAGAGCTAACCACAGTAAGAGAGAGAGGAGGGGGAAAGTTAAGGAGCTCTGTCTTGGCCATGTTCAATTTTAGATGGCAGCAAGACATCCAGGCAGCAATATTAGACAAGCAGGCTGAGATACAGACCTGGATTCCTGGAGAGCTTTCAGGTACAGAGAGAGGTATGAGAGTCATCGATTAGTACTTCCACAGTCAGGTCATTAAAAACAACTGTTAGCTTCCTCTTTGTCCTTGCTAGACCAGTGCAGATAAATGGGTCCACGGATTGGTGCAGCAAAAAAGAACAGTTCTTGTTGCAGAGCCTCTTATGGGTTTACTTCCACAGTGAGTGAGGAAAAGTGACAATCATCTGTAGCTGATCTCTGTCCCACACAGAGCCAGCCTGTCAAGGACTGTGTTCCCATCTGCAGCACTGTGAATACCTCTACCCTGCCTGAATGCTACCAATTCGGAGCCTTCAAAACTATAGCTCCCATGGACTCGCTTCCTTTTGAACTGGTGCAGCTAGCTGCAAGCAATCTGGCTCAGCACAAGCTCTGTCCTAAATCTTGGGCATGTTGATATGGGCCTCTACGAGTTTGGTTGGTTTTCATATGCTATGATAAACAAGAATGGAAGGAGGGCTCAAGAAAAGAATTTCACACACACACGCCCCACACCTCCATAGCCACTGCTTGAGCGGTCTTGCACATGAAAGGTTCCGTTGGCAGCATGCCACAAGTACATCTCATTCATCTGGACTGATCTTCAGGGACGAAGAGGAAGTTGATAATTTGTATGTAATGATTTGACTGCCAAAGTACTATAGACAATGGAGACTGGAGACTCAAGAAATGGGGACCTGCATCTGACAGTTAAGCTTTACCAATATAAACATCATAGCTCTTCTCTTTCCTCTGAGACAACACACCTTTCTGTTCTCTGACCTCACATGCGTATTGGAAGTTCACGTCCATCCTGCTTCCAGGAACTCTACCTTCAGAGTACTTGTGACTATGTGTGTGCTTCAGAATGCTGGAATTCATAGTTTTCCTAACTGGGTCTATACCCTGGAGGTTCTTCATGCTCTCTCTTCCTTACTCTTTAGATCATCATAATTACTAGCTTTTGGTTGCATAGGAGTGGTAGGTGTCTGCTGTTACAGTATACTTGCTGGATTAGTGTCACCACCTATCCAAAGAATGATAGCTGCCAAATAGAGGGGGAGCAGAAAATGGAGGACACTGAGCATCCTCTGTGAAGTTGCACTGTGGCCAAAAAAAGCTGATTTCAGGGGACTTGGAGCAGCTTCAGGGTTCCTTGGGACTAGTTCAAGAGACTTGAGAGGGGGTTCATGGTCTTTGGGAGGGGACTTTGGGAGGCTCAACTGGGGTGGGTTGGGGAGTGGGATGGCAGCATCCTCATAATATGGATGCTGTCAGAGGAAGAAGGGTACCTAAGGTGTTTCAGGGGAGGAGGGGGGGGGGGTTCCTTTAATGGTACCTAACGATCTGTGGCACAAGACTTCTTTTCTGCACTTAGAGGGATGGCAGGGGGAACCCTGTGCCAAAGCTGCCAGTGCTGTGCTTAGAAGCAGCAATCCTGATAGTTTCTGTCGGGGGGGCACCCCCCACCTCTGACAGTATTCTGATGGCATCGGGGGCTTTTCTTGTTGCTTGGATGATACTTTTGCTTGGCTGGATCTTTACACCTACCCGAAGCCGGCATGAAGATCCAGCATTAAAAAGCAGTGTGAAAACTGCGCTAATTTTTCAGCACAATTTTTTATATTGGGTGTAATTATTTATGCGGCAATTTGTATGCCAAGTTTGCTGCAGTTTAGCGCAGTTGGGTTTTTTTTTTTTATTTTAGTTTTTCTGGCGCTAGCTTGCTTTCTGCATCGGAGAGCAGGCCTAGCGTGGGAAAAGTGTCAGCAAATGCCACACTAAGCTTTTCTGCATTGGACCGTAAGTTTGTACCTGAAGCAGTGAAGTGTTAAGTGACTTGCCCAAGGCCTCAGGGAGCATCAGTGGGATTTGAACCTTGGCTTCCCCAAGTCTCCGCCCATTGCTCTACTGTACTACTTCTCCACTCAAGGCTTGAAAGAGGTTCATTGATGTCATGATGTATATAGAATTAACCCATTTGGAGATATGGTGCCCATTTTTTTTCATATCATTAAATCATGTTTGTTTAGAAAAAAAATAGTTATCCATAGGCTAATAGTGTCCTGACTTGAGGAAAGGGGTTGCAGCTCCCAAAAACTAGTAAAAAATGTATTAAGGCAATCCAGTAAAAAGGTATCACTTTGTATTCCTTTTTTATTTTGTTTTGTTTTGTTTTTTAATCCATCAACCTTTTATTTCTTTGCATTTATCCATAGGAATGACATATGAAAGATTTTCCCCCTCCCAGTGCAGTATTTTGGAAGCATTAAAATGTCTCCTTTGGGGAAAGGCCCCTGGAATCACTTTGGAAAATAAAATGAAAAAAGGGGAAAAACATGCAGAGGCTTGGCTTGGACACGGTTCATCTTCGAAAACATTTGCACAATGTAGTAACAAGATCTGTGAGAGAGAGAGTAATTTTAGGATGAATACTTCTCACATTCAGTAGACACTGGGTGTAGGAAATTTTGAAAGGAGTCATTTTCCTCCCTACTTAGCCTCTCATCTTGTGGTAGGAAAGCAGGGTATGTGAGGGGGAGGGGGAGGAGGAAGAGTTGTTCTGGAATGGAGCAATCACTAGTGTTTTCCAAGACCACCTACTGGCATACCCATTTACAAATTTGTTTTTGAAGGCATTCCAAAAGGGCTCTCTGTGCATGCTTTCCCCGCTTATTCTTAAATATTTTGTGTGTGTGTGTATGTTGGTGCGAGATGCATAGTGGTACTATTTCCACCTTCTGCCTTTTGTCTCCCGTAAATAGCTATTAACTTTAGAGGTTGTCAAATCATTGGCATTATGGAACTGTGTTTTATTTTGCTGTTCTTGTAGAAGCAAATTTTTAAGTAGCACATTGTCTTAACATAGCTCTCCCCCAAATTGGTTAGCACTTTCAAAAAATGAAATCTTTCATTCCTTTTTCCCAGTAAATAAGTGCAGTCAGTACTGCACTCTTCTTCCTATAGAAATGATTGTTCAAGGCAGGTATACTGTGCCTCTAATAAATCCAAGAAATTGTCACATTGGTTCCCTTCAAGAAGGTTATTGTTTGCGAGCCAGATATTTGTCTCTTTTGCTTCAAGTTTTAGAAACTAATAACATTTTGAAAATAGGTTTTTAAGTTGAGGTCAGTAGCCTTTCTCTGTGGGGTTTGTATTTTTTCTAATCGACTCTGATTTTTTTTTTTTTAAGTTTATCTAATCTATGTGACCTGCCCTTGTCAGGTTGAACCACTCAGCAGGGTCAGAATTCAAAAGTGGATTTTAGACAAAGGGCGGTCTGTTTCCTATACCCCTTTATTTTTATAGGTGATTCATGCATTCACAAGGGTTTTATCATAGCTGGCACATTCAGAGTTGTCTTTTTATGCTGTGGCTTCAATTTTAATAAATCAGAGGAAATGCAATGAGAATTTTGTAGTGGTGGAGAGGGGTTGCAAATATAGGTGTGGGAGAGAGCAGGTTCCATGTTTTTTTTCTTCTTTTATTTAAGCATTTTCCAAATACAATAAACAAAAAAAGAAATATAACAATACAATCTTATTTGAAATCCAAGTTGGAAGAACAACAAGAATTCACCAATGTCACATTAAGGAAGAGAGAAACTGTAATATACTGTATACATAAAAGAAAGAAAAAAAAAAGAGTAACAAAACTCCATGATAGGGAGCTAAAAAAAATCTATGTCAATTCCTCCACCAAAATCTCACCCACCTCCTTCCCATCAAGAAAATGTTGTAAGGATTTCACATCCGTATAAACATATGTTTGCCCCCCCAGAGTAACAATACAGCAGCAAGGGAACTTTAAAAAAAAAGTAGCCCTCAATACCACTACACGAGATTTCAATAACAAAATCTGCTTACGCCGTGACTGAGTGCTCCGGCAGACATCAGGAAAAACCTGGAGTTTGTATCCACAGAAAGGAACATCTTTAAACTTGAAATATGCTCTCAGAACTCGTAATTTGGCAGATTCAGTCCCAAACCTCACCACCAAGGTATTACGCTTAGAAATAACATCTAAAGAATCCTCCAGGAAAGCAGTTAAATTCTGATCCACAGAGCAAACCGGGAGGGCCGAAACCCTCTCAGTTTGTTTAGTAGGAGCAGAGACCGCCAAAAGATAATACATATGAACAGCTTGCAGATCCCCTACTAAATGCAATACTTCAGAAGCATATTTCCCCAGCAGCATTTCAGGAGATAACAAAGGAAAATTTAAAAAACATAAGTTGCATGCTCGTGACTGATTTTCCAGTACTTCTAGCCTGTGAGAAACTGAAAGAACATCTTTAGATAAAGCAACATCCAAATCAATACAGGATTGTAACTGGAGATCAGTCCGAGCAGCTAACTTCGAGCAATTATCAATTTGTTTATCCACATGTTGCAATTTACCCACCACCTCCTGGGAAAATGTACATAGAGAGGACACAGTAGAGGTTAAACGATTATCTATGTTCTGAATAGCTGTCCAAATGTCCATAAGAGTCACTTCCCCCGAAGGGGAAGGGAACGTTCCGACATCTGCCTCAGCCAAAAACACTGGCTGCAAAACAGGGGATGAACTCACAGGAGGAGAAGCTGAAGGTGTAGATGAGAATGGAGGCACAGGGAGAGGAGGAGGAGACCGAATGCAGGGCTTAACAAAGCCCCCTCCAGTGATTGAACCTCAGGCAGCAGAGAGGTTACATGCTTGTCCATAGGTTCTATCACTTTCCCATTTACAACACCCTCTCCAGATTTTACACCAACCTTCACCTTGCGTTTGCCCATGGATTCAAGCCGATCTCACCATACAGATGAACACCTCATGTGCACCTAAGGGGCACCAAAGGGGCGTATCTGCCCCTTGAGCCATGCCCTTTAGGCCACACCACGCAGGCTGCGACACGCGGCTGTGTGGGACCTACCGGGCTTTATTGGGCAGGGAAGGGTCCTCCGAGTCAGGGCACACCCTCCTCCTGCCTACACGCTGACACTCCAAGCCTCCACCGGGTACTGTTGCACTGAACCACTGAGATGGAATCGCGGCAGCTCCCTCACACACAGTGCTCTCTCCAACAACTTTCAGGTATCTCCAGGCTTTATTGGGCAGGGAAGGGTCCTCCGAGTCGGGGCACGCCCTCCTCCTGCCTGCACGCTGATACTCCAAACCTCCACTGGGTACTACTGCACTGAACCGCTGGGATGGAATCGTGGCAGCTCCCTCACACACAGTGCTCTCTCCCAGGTTCCATGTTTATTGTTAGTGTTGGATAATTCCTGTGTTATCTGTTTAAGGTGAAAAGGGATGTGGAATGGGCAGGAAATGCACCTGACAGTTAAGAGGTAATTGTCTGTTAAGGCCAGTCATTTCAAGAGAGAGAGCTAACTACTTTGTGTCATCTGCCATTCAGTTACAGGACCTTCCAGTCCCGTCCCGCACCTCTGGGTGGTGTACCTCATCCAGCAGCTTGGAGACTGAGCATGTCATCCTTTTGATGACACCTCTATACATATACAGCTGGCACCGCCTACCAGCCCCAGTATGCTCAGTCTCCAAGCAACTGGAAAAGGTGATGAGCCAGGGGTGCTGGATTCACCAAGGACAACTAAGGAGTTCAGTTTTTTATTTCTTTGTCTGTCTTAAGGCGTTAGGCTCAGCATTTGTTTTGTTTTTTTTGTTTGCTCTTTGTTTAGGAAAATAAAGTGAGAACAAGAAAAGTCTCTCAAGTTTGGCCAGAGAGCACCACAGACAAAAGGAGGGGATTCCTCCTTCCCCAGGTTGTTCAGGGGGTAGGCTAAAGGAGATTCCTTTCTCTCTCCGGGTGACTTTGGCGGCTCCCAAACCAGTTATTGGGTGAGGTGCTGCCTCCCGCAAGCAGCGTTGAATCGGGCAGCCCCCGGAAAGTCTGGCTTCAGCACAGAGAGGGCCTAAGTGGCTGAGCACGAGGGGAGAGAGGTGCAGGGTGCAGCCGCAGTAAGTGGATAGCCTGGACACTCAGAGCACAGTGAAGAGGCTCATTCATGCTGCAGCGGGTGGCAGGAATCCCGCGGCCAAAGTATGCATGGGAGGCAGGCCCTTTGAGTGTGGCTCTGGCCACGTGGAGGGAGACGGAAGCAGCATGGGAACAGTGGTGCTCGTCTTGTCCTCTAGGCGCCGACCAGGTGATTCCTGATTAGCTAAATTTATTTTTCACCCTGCCAATGTCTGGTAAGGGGCTTTTCAGAGGAACTCTTTCTGAACTTTGAAGTTTGATTTTTGTTGTTTTCTCCGGGAGGTGAAGGTAGTGGCTAGGGCTGTTTTACTTTCATGTTACTTTCATTTTGCCTTTGTTATTTTTTTACTTATATTTAACCTAGCCTTGGGGTTTGATACAAGTACAGGGGACTTACTTTCAGCTTGGGCAAAAGGGTATCCTTTGCTTCCGGAGCTTCTGCTTCAGGGGCAGGTTACAGCCCAGATTGACATGCGAGCCAGGCCTCAGTGCCTGGTCTGTGGGACCAGGCGGGGAGCGGTCTCAGATGAAGGGATCTGTCTGGGATGTGCTCAGGAGACTACAACCTTGGAGAAGGACATGAATGAACAGCAGGAAAGAGGACCCTCCCCGGCAGGGGAGTTCAGGGTACAGAGAGTCCTCAGCCTCAGCTTTGGAGTCAGCCTCTTGCCCCATGGCCTTTCCTGGACCTTCCACTTCATGGAATCAGACAGAAGTGGGGTTTCCAGGTGATTTCTCCTGGAGTTCGTTCTGCTACTTCACATGTGCCAACAGGGGTCAGGGTCCACTCCGCCAGCACAGTTCCATGGTACTAAGCGGACAGCAGATTCGAAGGGGGGCATTGCAGAGATGGCATCCACCAAGAAGGCTCAGCTCTCACAGGAGGGGCAGTTGCCCTCTCCCTTGTCTGAAGGGCTGGACACGGAAGACCAGGACATGGAACTGGATTTCCAAGAAGAGGAATTGGAGGAAGGAGAGATCCAGGAGCAAGAGGACCAGTCCCGAGTGGTGCAAGTGTTCCGTCGAGAAGAATTGCCAGCACTCATGGGGGAGTCCTTGAAGGCTGTCAATATGCCGGCAAGTGTGCCAGCAGAAGATGAAGCGTTGGAGGACCCGCTGCTTCAGGCAATGTGGAAGCCGCAGAAGGTATTTCCGGTGCACAGAGTGGTCAATCAAATGATCCAAGAAGAGTGGAATCTGCCAGAGGTAGGCCTCAGAGGGGTGCGGGCACTGTTCCCTCTAAGCTGTGTGCGTGTGCACACGCACACACCTTGCCAAGCGAGCACACATACTTTACAACAGAGCGCACAAAAATTACGGTTCTGATTCTGATAGAAAACAACACAGACATCTTAAAATTTAAAAGTTGTTATTGTAATTATTAGAAATTTTCTGCTTCATTTAGTAATCGCCTATTTTCATTTAATTTGATTAAAATCAATGTGGTGTACATACTGTATTCTGACGTGTAGTCAAATTTTAAAGTATATAACTGTGAGTGTCGTTATGTGGCGCACAAAAATTTAACCTTCCTTCAAAAGCTGTACAGCTGATATTTTATGCGCACACAGCCTACAGAAAATTAGAGGGAACATTGGGTGCGGGCTATGGCTCGCATGTACCAGTTACCGGAGCTGGAGTGCAAACGTTTCCAGCCCCTTAGGTGGATGCGGCAGTGTTGGCAGTTACCAAGAAGATGACAGTTCCGGTGGCAGGTGGCATGGCCCTCAAGGATAGCCAGGACAGGAAGCTGGACACCTTGCTCAAGCAGGCTTTTGATATCAATGCTTTCGCCTTGCAGGCCTCCATCTGTGGGGCCTAGGTGGCTAGAGCTTGCCTTCGCTGGTCGCAATGGCTGGAGCAGCCAGAGGAGCAGGCAGCAGACATGTCCAGAGAGGCTGCCAAATGAGTCGGGGACAGCCTACCTTGCGGACACCCACTACGAACTCATCAGAGGACTCTCAAAAGCATGGCCTTGCTGGTGGCGGCTCGCCACTATCTGTGGCTGAGGAACTGAACAGTGGACGGTTCCTCCAAGTCCTGCCTTAGCAAGCTCCCCTTTGAGGGGAAGCTGCTATTTGGAGAAGACCTGGAAAAGCTGGTTAAGGACATGGGGAGTCCAAGGGTGGACACCTTCCCAAGGATAAGCAGACACACAGTCAACTGCCTCCTTCGTTGACAGACAACCGAGAGACTTCAAGTGTTTTCGCACATCCTGCTTTGGCCCCTTTCAGAGAGGCAGAGACGCCTCAAGGTTTTGAGGTTTCCAGGGGGTGGGAAGGAGCTTTGGAGCAGCTGCTTCTTCGGGACCCAGGAAATCCCAATGAAGCGAGGAGGACCCAGGTGGGGTTGGTACCCATGGGAGGTCGACTTCAGGAGTTCTACCCTGCTTGGGCCCAGATTATGTTGAACCGCTGGGTCTTGGAAGTCATCCAGGAGGGCTATGCCCTCAAGTGGGCATGTCCCGTCGTCCACTCTTTCATTCAGTCTCCCTGCAGGATGCAAGGCAAGGCTGCAGCGGTGAAGAACACCTTGACAAGGCACCCAAGGACAAATATGGGTGCAGTCAATACTCCATTTATTTTGTGGTCCCCAAAAAGGAGAGCTGATTTTGACCGATTCTTGATCTCAAAGGTGTAAACTGTTGTCTGCAGGTACCACATTTTCACATGGAAATCTTGTGGGGAGTTCTTGATGTCCCTCGACCTATCCGAAGCTTATCTGTACATCCCCATACCGGTCAGAGCTCCAGCAGTTCCTCCAGTTTGCGGTACCGATGGGGCATTTCCAGTTTTGAATGCTGCCGTTCAGACTGGCTATGGCTCAGTGTATCTTCACCAAGGTTATGGTGGTAGTAGGGGTGGCGCTCTGCAAGGCGGAGTTCTGGTACACCCCTACCTCGACGACTGGCTGATCAGGGCAAAGTCCAGGTACAAAAGCGTAGAGGCCACAAAGAAGATGGTACAGCTTCTCAAAAGTCTGGGATGGGTGGTCAACTTGGCCAAGAGCTGTTTGGTACCACCCCAGGAAATGGAGTATTTGGGAGCACGCTTCGACACCGGCGTGGGAAAGGTTTTTCTCTCAAATCAGCGTGTGCAGGGGCTATGGCAGCTGGTGCACAAGTTTTTGCGGATAGCTCGGCCTTTGGCCTGGCATTATCTGCAGGTCCTGGGGACCATGGCAGCCACAATCAAACTGGGCCCATGGGTGAGAGCGCACATGCAACCGTTTCAGAGAGCTCTCCTGCATCAGTGGTCTCACCAGAATCAGTCCTTATTCAAACGACTTCAGTGCCCAAGTCAGACAAAGAAGGCACTGAAGTGATGGTTGCATCCCTCGAGCCGCCCGTGTAGATTCCGCTGATGATGGATCTTGGCCTATCCAGTTGGAGGGCGCATTGAGAGGGTCACAGTTCACAGGGACAGTGGTGTCCACAGAAGACCTTCTGATCCATCAACAGGCTGGAGATGCAGGCAGTGGTTCTGGAGCTTTGAGTCCTGGCTACAGGGGAAGTCTGTCCGGTTACTCTCGGACAATGCGACCATGGTGGCCTACATCAACTGCCAGTGTGGCACAGGCAGCGTAGCCTTAGAGGAAGAAGCCAAAGCACTGTTGGATTGGGTGGAAGGTCACCTCCAGGCTGTTTCATCAGTGCATGTCGCGGGAGTCAAGAACATGATGTCGGACTACCTGAACCGGGTGCACTTGGACCCAGTCAAGTGGACTCTAAACCACGAGATGTTTGAGCACATGACTTGCCGCTGGGGCACTCCAGTTATGGATCTTATGGTGCTCTTCCAGTCAGCCAAGGCAAGCTAGTTCTTCAGAAGAAGACGGAAAAGAATGTTGGAAGGACTGTATGCCCTCGTGCAAAGGTGGCCCGCGGAGGAGCAGCTCTAGGTGTTTCCACCTCAGGCACTCATAGGCCGGATAATACAGCGAATAGAGGCTCACCGTGGGTTTGTCATTCTAATTGTCCCAGATTGGCCAAGGTGCCCATGGTATGCCTATCTGGTGTGAACGCTGGCGAACTGACCATGGCATCTTCCGATCTGGGAGGATCTGATGATGCAGGGGCCAGTCCACATGCCTCAGGTGGATCGATTCTCGCTTACAGCATGGCTCTTGAAATGGCGAGACTGAAGAAGAAAGGATACTCTGGCCCGGTGATAGCAACCTTGAAAAGGTCGATCTGTTTGGCGTACATCTGGTTGTGGCGGATCTTTGAGTCGTGGTTTGAGCATAGGCAATCTGTCCCTGCCACGGCATCTGTCCCAGACATTTTAGTTTTTCTGCAGTCCGGGTTCGATAAGGGTCTGGCCACTAGTTCCTTAAGGGTGCAACTGGCAGCGATTTCCTGTTACCACGGAAAGGTTCAAGGAGTGGCGTTGGGCACTCGCTCAGACGTGCTGAGATTTCTGGGGACGGTGGGCCACCTCCGTCGAGGCCAATGGTACCCCCTTGGGATCTCAATTTGGTGCTATCTGTATTGACCAAGGAGCCATTTGAGCCATTGAGTCGGGCCTCATTAAAGGATTTGACCTTGAAAATGGTATTCCTCGTGGCAATATGCTCGGCATGCAGAATTTTGGAGCTTCAAGCCTTATCTTGCCAGGAACCATTTCTTTCATTTTCCCAGGAAAAGGTGGTCCTATGACCGGTACCTTCCTTCTTGCCTAAGGTGGTCTCGGCTTTCCATTTGAATCAATCAGTCTCTCTTCCGGTCCTCATGACTGAGGAAGTGGGCTCCAAAAACTCGCATTTACACCTCTTGGATGTTAAGCGGGTGCTGAGGCGATATTTGACGTGGACAGCATCCTTCTGGAATTCGGACTGCTTGTTTGTTCTGTTTGGGGGACCACGGAGAGAAGAGGCAGCTGCCAAGGCCTCTATTTCCAGATGATTAGAGAAGCGATTGCATCGGCATACATCGTGAAGGGTAGAGCAGTGCCTAAAGGATTACGGGCACATTCCACTAGGGCTCAGGCCGCCTTGTGGGCAGAGTATAACTTGGAGCCACCAGCGGAAATCTGCAAGGCAGCAGCCTGGTCTTCTTTTCATACCTTTTGTGAAGTACTATCGCCTGGATGTTCAGGCTTCGGGAGATGCTTGGTTTGGATCGGCAGTGCTTTAGGCCAGTATTGCAGGTCCCACCTATTAGATTAACTGCTCGGATACATCCCAGAGGTGTGGGACTGGACTAGAGGGACAATAAGGAAAGAGAAATTAGACTTACCTGCTAATTGTTCCTTGAGGAGCTTCAATTCAGTCCTGGATACCTCCCTTGCTAGAGTCCAAGTAAAAGGTTTGTGGCGCCTCCGGCTGTGGTGCTGCTGCTGCTGCTGCTAAGATTAATGGCAGGGATCTGGAGGCGCTGAGGAGTAGGTGTGAGTAGGCATTGAAGGGCTGGACCAGGGGAGCTGCCGGTATGGCGTGGCCAAGATAGTCACGGGTAAGCTTCCCCGTTTGGAGGAGAACTGGTATCCCTTCCAGGGTGATGGGGAGGGAGTGAGCTTGGTTAGTGTTTAACAACTTGTTATTCTTGTGAGCCTGCTTTGTTAATAGGTTACTGGGGCTGATAGGCGGTGCTAGCTGTATATGAATAGGGGTGTCATCAAAAGGATGACATGCTCAGTCTCCAAGCTGCTGGAAGAGATACACTACCCAGAGGTGCGGGACTGGTCTGGAGTTCCTCAAGGAACAACAATTAGCAGGTAAGTCTAATGTCTCTTTACTTAACTGTAATGAGGTTCTCCGTGGACAGCAGGATATGTCAGCCATACCTGGGTGATATCATCCGACGGTGCCATGGATGGAATTGCTCTCCAATAGCTCAGAAGAATCAAGAAGACCCTTTTGAGCATGCACCAGCCATCCCCACCACCATATCCATCCCCCTTCCACCTCAGTCCATTCTCCAGCTGTAGGCAGGTTCATCCTAGAGGACAGGCTCATTCAAGAGGGGAGATGGGTAGGTTTGTGTGGCTGACTTATCCTACTAGCTGCGGAGAACCCCCGTTACAGGAAAGTAACCTCACTTTCTCCATGGACAAGGAGGATGAGTCAGCCATACCTGAGTGACTCCCCAACCAGGAGCAGTGAGGGGATATGGCCTTTTTTCTTTTGCAGTTTGCCCACCCTTCACAGCCCATGAGGTGCTGTGGTTGGATGAAGCTGTTAAGTAGCTTAGATAACCAGTTCAGGTGTCTAAATAGCACAATGGTGCTAGCCCTCACTTGGCCTGACAGGTAGTGAGCTGGTGAGTATAATTGCCATAGCCCTAGAGAAGCTTGGCTGTGTGTGAGAGTTCACACCAGCAAGAGCAGTGCAAGAAGAAGTCCATCTCTCTATGTTCCCAAACAGCTTTATTAAAGTGAACCCCATGTGTGTGAGTATACATGCCCACAACTCTGTGGGAAAGAAGGCCATTTGTTCTGAGCCTCAGTAGCAGTCAGCTGGGCCCATGGCAGGGGTTGGACACCAGGGTTGCATGGCTTGAATACCCATATGATAGTCAGAAGTGTTTCCAGAGGCTGATGCGTGTCAAGAGGGGCCGCCAGGCATTTCGGGATTCATGGGCCTTCTGAGACCCCATGTATGTGCCTTGATCTGGCCCTATGAGTTCTAGGTGTGCAAGGTTTAAGGGATCACAAGATTTCACCAAGCTCTATATGGTGTGGGTGAGGGATCCCTGGGCCAATTCCCTATTGGGTTTCACCTGAATAGTAGATATGGATATAACTTATTCCAATACTTTGATCTCTTCCATTCTGCATGGGGACGGACTTCACTTTTTGGTAAAGAGGATTAGGAGTGATGGCTCCCTTAGCTGGCTGGCTAGCCTTCCCTTTTCGCGGGGAGGGGGAGGGCGTATGAGGCCAACTGGGATGGATGCCTGGATGGCAGAGGAGGAGAGCAGCCTAAGAGGTCATTCAACCTGCAGGGGGATATTGGGCCTACAAGATGTAAGCGCATATATCCAGGAGGTGAGATGGATTGCCGATGTAGTCCCTGCTGCCCTATCCGCTCGATGAAGGAGATGGAAGCTGATGGTGATCTGGTACAGGATGGCCCGCTCAGCCATCCCTGTAGGGTGGGGTTTAGGTGTGTCCTCACTGTCCCGTGCACGTAGGCCCTCCTCTATGTCCTTGATAAGGGTATGTTTGTTGCTCTGCCCGGGTGACCCTTTGTCTAGCTTAGCTGGGGTTGGATCCATTGCCTCAAAGGGCAGCAGCAACCTGTTTCACACAATTAGGAGAAATACTTATCCATAGATCCAGTCTCTGCGGACACAATGCATGTCACCAAAGATGAGTGGCAAGCACCCAGGTGATCAATGTGCCTTGCGTGAAGACCGAAGTGAGGCATTGGCAGAAACCTTCAAAGACAGGGTCCCCTGCCTGATTGCAATGAGGCCATCTGAGCAGTGCTCTCTGAATCATTGGGTTAATGGCGTAGGCCAGGGGTGGGCAATTCCGGCCCTTGTGCACCACAATCAAGCTTGGTTTTCATGATGTCCCTAATGAATATTCATGAACCTATTTCCATACAATGGAAGGCAGTGGATGCAAATAGATCTCATGAATATTCATTAGGGACATCATGAAAACCAAGCTGGATTGTGGTGCACGAGGGCCGGAATTGCCCACCCCTGGCGTAGGCTATGGTGAGTGTGGACATGGCCTGGGCTTTTGGGAAAATTATGACCTTCTGTTGGTGTTGGTTGATCGGATAATATCCACATCAAGAGAGAGGTGGCGCGATAGTAGATGGTAGAATAACCTCTCTGGAGTATGTCCTTTTGCTTGGCTTGGGGGGGGGAGGGTTGTCAGGAGGAGTGCAGGACCCCTCCCCCACACAGACTACTGCCTGGTATGACCCGTAGGATAGCTTAGGCAGAGCTTTGCTTTGGCCATTAGTGACATGCTACCCAGATGCAATGTCCTTGGTTGAATATTCACATTTTTTTGTATGTAATTCTCAATGTGCTTGCTTGTTGTGGGGATGGTCCCTGCTTACTGGGAATGGTGCAGGGGTAAGCATATGTTGAGAATAAGCCAACCTTGAGGTATAGTGGGAAAACCAGTAGAACAGTGGGAGAACCAGTAGAAGTTCAAAGTCCTGATTGCTGAGATCAGGAGGTTACCGAGGTAGAATAGTAGAAGGTGGGGGGGGGGGGGTGGTCCTGAAGGTCCCGTAGGTTGGCTGAAATGGCTTAGCCCTACTATGGTTTGGTTCAGAAGCCCTGGATGCTAGGCTGTCACCTAGGGTGGCGGCTTCTGTCTGGGACATAAGACCTGAAGTTTGTCTGGTGTACCCATACCTTGAGCCAGCTTGGGGCCGGCTCCATGATGATCCTGAGCAACGTGCTACTAGGAAGGGGCAGAGTACTATGCTGCATAATTTGACTTTCAGGTTTGTTGAAGAGGAACTTCTTTATGACACTGAGTGGACAGGCAAAATTCAACCCCCTCCTCCCTGAAGGGAAGGGGGTTGCAGAAGAAGCCTGGTAGAATCTGGGCTGTAGAACAGGCCTTAGGCTGCCCGGGCTTCCCATTGCATGGAGGGAGATAGTGTGTCATCTCCAAATGGAGCTCTGTACCGAATTTCCCCATAGTGGTTTTTTCAGGGATTGGTGGATAGTGCAGCGGCAATGTGATTTGGGTTTGGTCTCAATGGTTCCTCATCGATTTCTTTGATCATTTGGTAACTTGGCAGGTATTTGAGATATTGCTGGGCAGGATGTGAACAGGATGTCTGGCCTGATGCACTATGGCATATCTTATGTTGTTACCATAGAATTGCTCTTTTGCTCTAATTGGTTCAGAGGGATTGACTGCTCTGGACATGGGCTGAGGTGCCACTCAGAGAGGCCAGGGCATGGGGGTTAGAGGGCCAGGCCAGTGGTTCTCTCCACATCAATGGGAGTTGTACAGTACTCCTGGGAGATCCCTCAGCTCTAGGAAGAGCAGGGGCTATAAATGTATCCCTATGACCTGGGGTCGAGGTAGCGATAGTGCGTGCTGTGGACCCTGGACAATTACAGTAGAGGTACTGATCCAGTCACTGAGCTACCACACTTCCTGCTAGTCCTGTGGCTCCCAGAGGGAAATGCCATGGCTACGATAGGGCCCCATACCCTTGAAGGGCTTATGGATGCAGCGAGGCTATTACCTCAGTTCCCTGCCCTAGTGCTCTGTGCCTAGTGCTATGACATAGAAGTCCAGAGGCAATGGTCATCCCCCTGGGTCACCAAGCTATCGGAGGGCCCTCCGAGCAGAGGGATATCATGGATGCCACAGACCTGATTAGACTGCGCTCGGTACACCTTTATAGAGCATCTATGCATGCTAGGTCTTATGAAGCCCAAGAGGGTTTCTTGGGCCCAATGGCTGGGATCTTCTTGGGCCCAATGCCCATGGCACAGTTGTTGGTGGACAATTAGAGAACTGACCACCAACCTGGCTTCGAGGGCAGGTGTCTCACAGGAGGTGAGTTGCCTTTTCATTGAGATTCATGACTATCCAGGTATGCAAAGAATTCACCCAGTTGGTGGAGACCGTCTCCAAGGGCAACCATGTAGATTTTCTTGCACACAATGAATGTTGTGCACCTGACTGGCACTAGGCAGAGTGGTCTTGAGGGCTAAAATCATGGAGTTGGCACCAGTGCACCGTAGGTCTTCCAATCAACTGTCACGCCCATCACCACCTAGGCGGCTGCCTAGAGGCAAGGAGCGTGCTTTTTTGTGTCTCTTGTTGATAGGGGAATCCAGAGCCGAGGCTTCTGGGATATGTAGTTGTGTAAATTAATACTAAGGCCAAGGGTTTTTGAAGGCTAACACAGGAATTTGTTTTTCTTCCTTCACAATAAAGATCATTTTTAATCTCAACACATGCAAAACAAAATAGGATGCTTCTCCAACACAAAAAGAAAACTTCTATGTCCAAGTTTACCCAGTAACTTAAAAGTATACTGCTTCTGCCAGCTTAATACAGAGATATGGGGTTTCCTTCACAATTCCAGGATTCAAGAATAAGGCCTTCGCAGTTCCTGCTCAGTTTGAGCCTTGATATCTGCTTCTTTCAAAGTGTCCAACATTCAAATCACAGCTTCCAGGCTTTCTCTCTATTCTATGCACTGGAATTGCTTCTGGCCCCAGCGTTTAATATTTAAATCACAGTTTCAAATGTTTCTCTCTGTTCTATGCACTGGAACTGCTTCTTGGCAAAGCATTTTAACATTTAACATTTCTTTCACAGCTGTTCAGGCAGTTAGTTCCTAGGCTTCCCTTTCGTTTCAAACCCAGAACTTCCTTAGCTTGTCTTCTCACAAAGGGAACAATCCATTAACTCTACAGACTCGGGGTCAGAATCCCCTCCCTCTTGTCTGTATGTCTTCATATCCGAGGTTTGTTAACTCCTGGTTTTGTACAGCTTGTACCAATGAAGGTTTAACCTCTTCTAGCAACTCTAAGAGTTTCTCCCAGCGAGACCTTTTTCCACCCTCAGGGATCTTAGCAAGGCTATGGAGATCCTTATCTTGCATTAGACGGTTCAGTGAGTCTAACTGGCTTACATTATTCTTAACAGCAGCTCTACTCACAGTCCTGTCCAGAGCTGATGATTTCCTAGCAGCTTCCTGTACTGCTGCACATGTACCTTGCTCCTGGTCAGCAACTCTCCCAGGCACTTCCTATCTCCAGACCTGGCTGCACTTCCCCTGTAGCACTGGTCTCTTCCTGGAGCATGGCTTCCTGTGTGCTGGAACCCTGGAGAATTCCCTCTGAGGCTATCCCTGGAAAGTTTCTTCCCTTCAGCCCTTCTGAAGGTTCCTTTTCCTTCCTCTTCCCTGGTGGTCTCCCTTCCTTCTGTTCCCTGGGGCTTAAATGAGTGTAGCTGCCCTACCGGTTCTAACTCCTCCCCCAGGTGCCTCCCATTACCTCCCTTGGTTGCCTTGGAGCTTGGGCGTGGTCTGCACTCAGCAGCTATGTGTGGTTTTTTCCTTTTGCTGCACTTTGAAACTCTCTGCTGTCTGGGCTATCCCCCTGGCTGGAGGAAAATGTTTGTTTTTCACCTAATTCCATGGGCTCAGATGTGCCTTCGCCACCACACAACACTTTGCCTGTGGTGCACATCTCCCGTGCACATCTGCTCTGATAGATGTGGATCGAGCTGACTGCCTAGCCCTCACAGTAAGGAAGTGTCTCAGAACGAGACCGATTAACTTGGGTTACTCCCCCTTTTTTATTTGATTTGATTTTATTACTATTTTTATTTTTGGCCGTCAAGTCAATGTTAAATTCTGATATTTCCTGTGTTTCCTTGGCAAGGTATGACCAGAAGCGGATTTCCAGGCTTTCTCTTCCAAGGCAATGGAGGGGGGGGGATCTCTCCCAAAGTTACAAGGAGTGTCAGTGGGAGCTGAACCCTGGATTATAGGGTACTGGGCTGATGCTCTCTATCTGCTAGACTACCCCTCCACTTGTGGAGATCTCAGGGAGCAGGAGTGAGAACTGCCCCTGTCAGTCCCTGTACACCATTACCTGCTAGAAGAACTGATGCCGGGATGCCGTCATCACTGTAGGACTTCACAGGGTGGCTGTGGGGAGATTGGCTGCATTTTGTGCTGCAGCAATCTTTTTTTTTTTTTTTTTTTTTTTGCAACAGGAGCCATGCACATGGCTCTCAGCATCCTGTGGGCTCAACACTCCTTGGCATCCCTTCAGTGCTGGTGTAGTCTGCAAACCCATGCCAATCAGCATTGGGGCAAAAGTGCTGTTGGCACCCCAGCGAGTACCCGCTGTCCTCCGCAGCAGCAGCAGAAGCTGCGATGCATGCTGCATCCTCCCATTGCGTTAGTCTAAGCTATGCTGCCGGTGGTCCAAGCTATGCTTGTGGAAGGACCCTGTCTGGCTGTATCAATGCCTGAAGGTGTTGGGTCCTCTGCGCTGTATGAAGGAGAAGGCTCTGTGTGCCTCTGAGGTTGCACCGCAGGTTTCTTGGTGCAATCTCCGAGGCTCAGTGGCTGTGGGATTCACGGAGGAGGGGCATTTGCTGGCCCACAGGTGTGTAGAAATAGAGGAGGAGGAGCTTGCGTGTTGGCACTGACAATGTGCGTTGTGCAATTTAAGCTCATGTCTGTTGCTTTGGCATCAGCTAGCCCCAAGGCTCCTGCACCAGTGGATTTCAGATTGGCGCGGGGGGTAGACTCTCCATGCCTATGGTGTGTGGCAAAACAGGGGCCATGGGCCTTGGGGCTCATGTCCATTGTCCCTGGCCTTTCTTCTAGTTGGCCTGCACCACCAGGGTATTGTAGAACTGAGGTCTTCAGTAGGTGTTCTGACTATGCAGCACTCTGCAGAGGAGGGACCATCCCGTCTGTGCTCCTTAGGCACCGGGAGGAGCTGCATGCAGGAGTCTACCAAGATTGCCTGCTGCGGTTCCTGATCTGAGCCCTTCTGCCTTGCTGGGCGGGAGGCTGTGGGCTAAAGTTCAGTATATCGAGGATCAGTAGGCACTGCTGCTACCGTCCTGCTCCACATCCATTGTAAGAAAAATTGTGTCGTGGGACTGAATTCCTGCATGTTGGGCCTGAGCACATGGCCGGTAGGCAGAGGGGGCTCTGCAGTTGCAGATTCCCATGGAACAAAAAAAAAAAATCACAGAATGCAACTGGAACGTGATCTGGAAGCAAGGAGTATGTGAAAGCATTAGAGGAAAGTTTTAAGTTCATATATATGGCTAAGTAAGTAGATAGAAAAACAGAGAGCAGAAGCATCTGTCCGCATGGCCAGGTGGATAGAATAGACTGAGGTGGACATGGTGGTTGGGTGGCTGGCACATGGTCAGAAGGGTCTTCTTGATTCTTCTGAGCTATTGGAGAGCAATTCCATCCATGGCGCTGTCAGATGACATCACCCAGGTGTGGCTGACTCATCCTGTTTGTCCCTGGAGAACAACATTCCCTTTGTTAGCTGAATAGCAAAATGTTGGGAACATCTCCAACATTTAATGTAGTTATCATGCGTTAAATAGTGTTAATTGTCAGTCCTTCTGCACTGTAGTAAATAAATCCCTTGCTGTAGGACTCTGTAAGTGTTGTAAATATGTTTTCCACCTGCAGATCTACAGGTGCAATGATAGGGGCACTAAAATGTTACTCCTAATACTTAAGTAAACTGTTTGTTTACAAGGGAAAGAATGTCTTTTATTCTGGGTAAAAGGAATGCATAGGTGGATTCCAGCTCTCTGTGCCTGTCATTAGTATTTCCTGGAAATGGACAAATTGTCCTACCTGATACTTGACCATGCAAGCAGTATAGCTTGTATATTGTGGCATATTTTGCCCTCACTTATGTTTTAATTTAATGTAGTGCTGTGTTTCCCTTATAGCTCATGGTTTGTAATTGTACTTCATGCTGGCAGGTCAGTGACCTTTGCTGGTGTGTTTATTGTTCAGCAAATTTGTATCAGATGATTCTGTCTATTGTCGAGGGTCACTCTCTTTGTCCATCCATTCTTCTGTACTCAGCTTCTTGCATATACCCAGATGAACAGTAGTGTTGCAAGTAGATTAGATTGAAGTGCTGGCATGACTCCCCAGCTCCCACTAGCAAAGATGAGTCCTGAGTTGCACTGGCAGCTGTGTTTAAAGAAAAAAAAACACAGCAAACCCCCCCCCCCAACCATTATAGGGTCTACTGGTCCAAATTGGAGGCCCTCCTGAGCCCCCTCCCACATGGAGAACTCCAATCTCTAGTGGTCGAGTAGCTCCCCTTTCCCAATTCTTTCAAAGGATCAAACCCCTGTTCCTCTATCTAACAGGACTCTGGCTGACCCTCTAGGAGTCTGGGGGCTGGAGTAATCGCTACTTGCTCCTGCCCCAGTGGCTGTCTATATAAACATGATGCTGGCTGACACATAGCGGTAGTCACATAGTACTACCACTAAGGATCACACTTCAATTTCCTTATTTGGAAGTGTGACCCTTAGTAGTAGTAACATGCTAGGTGTCGGTTGGTACCATATTTGTATAGGCAGGGGGGAGTGTGGCTGGCTTCTGCTCCCCTGGACTCCTGGGGTAAGCCAGGGTGTTGGGATAGGGGACCCAGCTTAATGCTATGAAAGAGGGGATGACTACGTTTCTACACTTTAGCTCCATGTCGGTGCTGGAAAGGGAGGGACGAGGAGTCTGATGGATCACTGAGGAGTGGAAGCCCCCTGGGGGAGGGGATCTGGGACCAGAGGGCCCTCTAATCTTCTCCTGCTGCCTCTGTGTGAAATATGTTTCATATAGTGCTCAGAACATGCACTTTTTAGCTTATTTGTTTCGAGGGTGGCCATCTCATTACAAGCACAAGAGAAACACAAAGCCAGTAGACAGATGTAGATTCACATCTGCAGGTTTTAACATTGGCATGCTGAATTTAGTTCTGCTTGACATACCAGGCAGATTAAAAATCACCCAACGATCTGTGTGTGTTTGAATTTATACAGGCAAGTTCTAACAAGGCGCTAAAAAAGCTGGAGCTGCGATAACGGAAGACTATTACTGTACTGTGCTTAACTATGGTATGTGGGGAACAGGGTTTTGCATGAAGCCACATGAGGACACGTTTTTGATGTCCATTGTATGGCAAACAATATTTATTGCAGTCAGGTTTCCTGTTAGTGTGTTTGCTGCTGACACCAATTGTTGCTTTTATTGAAGAATTCTACATGCATACAGAAGTTGAAAATGTGGAAGTTATTTAAAACTTTTCCATATGGTCAAACGCATGCCATAACGTTGTTTGTATTGTTAAAAAGTAGGATAGTGAGAAAAGTGTAGGGATAAACAAAATGATGGAAGTCAGCAATTTTCAGTGGTTCACCACAACTTGCAGATTCCTCCTTGTTCAGTTCTTATGAAATGTTTTGGCTGCTTCTAGGTGGATTTTGCCCAAAGCAAGAGGTTAGTGTGAATTCATATCTTGTAACAGCAAAGGCTTCTTTACTGATCCTTCACGTTTCAACATGGTAAAGTTATATTAACGTCGAAGAGCATGCAACTGTTTTCAAAATGAGAGTTTAGAGGATCTTTTCGTCTAGTTCACAGTTAAACGGGAGTTACCAAATTGCAGTAAGATCTTGGATTTTTTTGCAGCTTAGTTAACCATGGGCATCGCCTACCTGCAGTAACTGGAATACCGCAAGCTGTATTATTCCAAGGGAAAAGTAATGCCAGTTCAAAGCTGGTGTTATTTTTCCCCAGCCAAGGGCAAAGGGCCTCTAACACGCAGTCCAATGTTCCCAGATGTAGTTTTAAAAGAGCATGTTGTAAATGATAGGATGGTCTGTGGGGGGGGGGGGGGGAGTGTTTCCCACCCCCTAGTACCACCAAGGATCAGGTCCCCAGGGCCTACTTTTAGCTACATTTTTATACTGCTTTTCACTGGATCAAAGTGGTGTACATTGAACGGGTGTAAATATTTGTTTACATAGAACATGGAACTTTGTACATTAACTTATTAACGTGCAGAATATAATTAGGCTTATTTACATTCAGGTTTCTGGGCCGAGGGTTGGATTGGGGTTAGGTGACATGTCCGAAACATTTTATAAACAGGTGAGTTTTCAGAAGCTTCCTGAATTTGGTGAGATCGTTGGAGTTTCTGATTTTGACTGGGAGAACTTTCCTGAGGGGAGGGTGCGTAGAGTTCAAATGATCTTGAGCAGGCTTGATGCTAGCTTCTTGTTTTTTCAGTTGGTATTGCTAAGGTGTTCATGATGGATTTCCTCCTGGGTCTGATTGATTTGTTGGGGGTGCAGGAGAGTTTGGAGATGGAGGGAAGATAGGTTCTTGATGGTTTTGAATGTCATTAGGAGAATCTTGTATTGTATTCTGCAGGAGCCAATGTTAAGGAGTTTCAGGTTGAGCATGATGTGTTCGGCTCTGAATGCTCCTTGGATGGTGCGGGCAGTAGTGTGGAGGGCTGTCTGCAAGGAGAAAAGGGTTGTTTGTGGTAGACCATGATACATGGAGTTGCAGTAGGCTATGTGGGGGAGGGTAAGGGTTTGCAAAGCGGAGCAGAAGTCTCCTGGTTTGAGTAATGGGTGGAATCATTGCAGTTAGCTAATCTTGAAGTATATTGGTTTTGTTGTCTTGGTAATTTGAGGCTTCAGGATTAGATGCTGGTCAAGGGTGATGCCAAGGTATTTGACTTCTGTTCTGAGATTGATTTCAATGTTCGACAGTTGATTTTGGTGGAACCATCTTGATATGTTTGAGAAATATTGTTGCAGGATGAGATATGATGGGTGGTTAGTATTGAAGGGTGCGTATATCATGACAAAGGCCTGGTAGTCTGGTGGGGGGCCAGACGGGAGTGACCTCAACTTATTCCCATCTGGGCCAATGTTAGGTTTAAAATGGAACCTGTGATCCCCCTAGTCGTAGTCTTGCAATAACTACTGCTGTGGTTGACCTCTAGGGGTAGTACTACAAAACTACTGCTAGTGGTCATAGACATGGGAGTGGCTTTTTTTTAGCTCAGGTATTTGATGCCTTCAAAATTTAGCGCTCTTGGCAGTTGCCTGTGTTGAAAGTGGAAGTGTGCACCATCAAGTACATGCTGACTCCCAGAGACCCAGACCCTAGGATTTCATGGCAAGGTGCAACAAGAAGTAGACTGCCAGGCCTTTCTTCCACACAGTAAGTTAAGGGCACCTGGCATTCCAAGGTGGTCTCCCATTCAAGTACATAAGAATATAAGATATACAATACTGGGTCAGACCAAGGTCCATCAAGCCCAGGATCCTGTTTCCAACTGTGGTCATTCCAGGTCCCCAAAAAGGTACACAGATTCCACATTGCTTATCCCAGGGTAAGCAGTAGATTTCCCTGATCCTCTTTAATAATGGTTTATGAACTTTTTCTAGTAACTTGTCTAAACCATTTTTAAACCCAGCTATACTAACAGCTTTTACTACATCCTCTGGTAATGAATTCCAGAGTTCAATTACATGTTGAGTGAAAAAATATTTTCTGCTATTAGTCTTAAATGGGCTACATTGTAGCTTCATTACCTGTCCCCTAGTCTTTCTACTTTTTGATGGAGTAAACAACTGTTCAATGAGTTTCATGTTATGCCCTCTAGTTTTACAGCTTTCCCCATCTGTGGAAGAGGTTTGTTTGTTCATTATTTCTCTTTAAGTATTTAAAGGTCTGAATCATATCTCCCCTGTCCCTCCTCTCCTCCAGAGTGTACATATTTAGGTCTTCAAGTCTCTTCTCATAAGGCTTCTGATGCAGGCTCCAAATCATTTTGATCGCCTTCCTCTGAACAGTTTCCAGTCTTTTTATATCCTTTGCAAGATATGGTCTCCAAAACTGAACACAGTAGTCCAAATGAGGCCTCACCAGTGACTTATACAGTGGCATTAGTATCTCTTCCTTTCTGCTGCTAATTCCTCTTTGTATGCAGCCCTCTCCGTCACAGGCTCATCTTGAATCTACACGTTCTGCTTTTTTCTTCTTGGGCCCCCGACTCTGGAACTCGCTTCCCCTTGCCCTCTGCCTCGAACCCTCTTATAAAACCTTCAAGACCATGCTGAAAACCCACTTATTCTCCTCTGCTTTTCACCTTCCTCCCCCCCTTCTCCCCTATCTCCCCCACCTCGTTGAACGTTGATGTTTCCAAACCTTCTGTTTCCTTTGTATTATTACCGCTATGTTTTTGTTTGCTGTATTCTTTCTCTATACTGTTCTATCTCTTTCTTTTCTTTTTATTATGGCGTTCTTTTCCTTTTTCTCAGCAGCCTTATTTTTGATATTGTGAACCACTCTGTGTCTTGTGGTATGAGTGGTATATCAAATGTGTTAATAAAGATAAAGATAACCCAACATCCTCCTGGCTTTTGCCACTGTCTTGTCGCACTGTTTTGCCACCCTGAGATCCGCAGAAATAATCACACCAAGGTCCTTCTCCTGGTCCGTGCACACCAATCTCTCGCCCCCTATTGTGTACATTTCCACTAGATTTCTGCTTCCCAAGTGCATGACACTGCACTTCTTCACATTAAATCTTAACTGCCAAGCATTAGACCATTCTTCCAGCTTTTGTAGATCTTTTCTCATGTTATCCACTCCCTCAGGGGAGTCCACTCTGTTGCAAATTTTCGTGTCATCTGCAAAAAGACAGACTTTTCCATGCAGTCCTTCAGCAATATCACTCAGAAATACATTGAACAGTGCCAGACCCAGGACCGAACCCTGGGGCACCCCGCTAATCACCCTCCTTTCATCCGAGTGAGCTCCATTTACCATCACCTTCTGTCGTCTGTCAGTCAACCAATTTCTGATCCAGTTCACCACCTTGGGACCCATTCCCAAACTACTGAGTTTATTGTTAAGCCTCCTATGAGGAACAGTATCAAAGGCTTTGCTGAAATCCAGGTAGATGACATCCATCGCATGCCCCTGATCTAGTTCTCTTCTCACCCAGTCAAAGAATTCAATCAGATTTGTTTGGCAAGATTGTCCTTTGGTAAAACCATGTTGCCTCAGATCATGCAACCTGTTGGTTTTGAGAAAGTCCACTATTCGCTCTTTCAGAAGCGCCTCCATTACTTTTCCTGCCACTGAGGTAAGGCTCACGGGCCTGTAGTTTGTCACTTCTTCCCTGTCACCACTTTTGTGTAGAGGTACGACATCAGCCATTCTCCAGTCCTGAGGAACTACTTCTGTTTCCAAGGAACTGTTGAAAACATCCTTTAACGGCCCTGCAAGAACCTCTCTGAGCTCTTTCAGTATCCTGGGATGTATCCCATCCGGTCCCATGGCCTTGTCCACTTTCAGTGTCGCAAGTTGTTCTAACACATCATCTTCAGTGAATGGTGTGATATCTACTTCATTCCCATTTTTATATTTGGGAGCAGGGCCGGATTTACCTTGAGTGAGGCCCTACGCCAATAAAAATTGTGGGCCCCCAGCAGGGGCGGCCCAAGGGGGGTGCGGGGCCTCATTTGCATAAGGGGCCTCATTTGCATAAATATTTGCATGATGTTACCATATACTAACTTTTAGTAAACGTGCCTCTTAATGAGTGTATGGATAAAGAAAGACTAAAAGATTTCTACATTACTATAATCCAGTGCCAACTGCCAGACACATTAGGAACTACTACAAACACTGCCCATTTAGAACCCATAGTAAACCCGCCGTATCCTAACAGCACTACCAGGACTCACAAAGCACCATACCCTACCAATCAAAAGGCAACACTGCAAATATTAAACCAATACATTTCAGAGAACAACAATACATGACCTACTGGGGAAAGAGAACAAGTGGCAATGTCAAATAGGAATTATATAAACAGAACACCTCAGCTCAGTTACACATGCAGAACATAGACCATCAAACAAGTAATCACAATTTAGAAACAGGAAGACAATAATTAAACTGGGAATCCCAAAAGCCAAACTTGGAAAGTACAACACTGTAGAAATAAAACTATACATTAATTTGCTCTTGTACTAAACAAAGCGCAGACGTTAATGATGCACATTTACCAGAGCTGACATATTCCAATTAATAAATTCAAAATAAAGAGATATTTTTCTACCTTTTGTGCATTTTTTTCAGCTGCAATTGTTCCAGCCACTTTCTTCTGGTTTCTTCGTGTCTTCTGCTAACTCTCCATCGTCTGCTGTCCATTTGTCCTTTCTTCTCTCTGCTAGATTTTTTTCCATTCTCTCTCTACATCTGCTTTAACATACTAATCTTTCTCCTTTTGCTCTTTCCTCATTCCTATTTCATCCACTCAAATTTTACCCCTCCATCCTCAATCCCCACTTACTCTCCCAATACCCGGCCAATTGTAGATTTTTTATCCCTCCCACACAAAATATTTTTCCCTTCTCCATTTTACTCTTCCAGCCCCATCCCATTCTAATCCTCCCCCAACATCAGCTCCCTTCTAGTTCCAGCCTCACCCAGCATCCATTCCCTTCTAGTCCCTGCCTCAGCCCATTTCCAGTCCTAGCCACCCATCAGCCCATTTCCAGTCCTAGCCCCCCCCCATCAACCCACTTACAGTCCTAACCCCCCATCACCCCATTTTCAGTTTAAGCCCCCCCTATAACCCATTACCAGTCCTAACCCCCATCAGCCCACTTCCAGTCCTAACCCCAGCAACCCATTTCCAGTCAGCCCCCCATAGCCCATTGCCAGTCCTAACCCCCCCCATCAGCCCACAGCCCATTACCAGTCCTAACCCCATCAGCCCACCTCCAGTTTTAACCCCCCCAGGCCATTTCCAGTCCTAGCCCCCCCATAGCCCATTACCAGACAGCCCCCATCAGCCCACAGCCCATTACCAGTCTTAACCCCCCCCAAAGCCCATTACCAGTTCTAAACCCCCCAACAGCCCATTACCAGTCCTAACCCCATCAGCCCACCTCCACTCGTAACCCCCCAGCCCCTTTCCAGTCCTAGCAGCCCCCCATAGCCCATTACAAGACATCCCCCTTCAGCAGTCATCCCTTTTCCTGTTTTTAACCCCCCCAAAGCCCATTGCCAGTTCTAAGCCCCCCCCCAACAGCCCACAGTCCATTACCAGTCCTAACCCCATCAACCCACCTCTAGCCTTAACCCCCCCAGCCCATTTCCAGTCCCAGCCCCAGCCCCCCCAATAGCCCATTACCAGTCCTACCCCCCCACCCCCGTCGGCCTAAAGTAAAATTTAATTTAAAAAAAAAAACCTGCTGGCTGCCGCTGCGGGGCCCCCTCTGCTGCCGCAGCAGCACGGACTGACCCGCGGGGGCCCCCTCTGCAAGCGGACTCAGTCGGTCCGTCGATCCCTCTCTCCCTCCGTGCACGCTGTGAGAGGCGCAAAGGTAGAGTGTCTCCCTTCCCATCCCTGCGGGCTTAACAGAGACGCGAGGAGACACTTTCGCGTCTCTCACAGCCTGCACGGAGGGAGGGAGGAACGAACGAACCAACTTGTAGAACTTGTAGAGGGGGCCCCCGCGGGTCAGTCGGTGCTGCCGCGGCAGCAGAGGGGGCCCCGCGGCGGCAGCCAGCAGGTTTTTTTTTTTATTTTATTTTAAAAAAAATTAACTTTTTCTTTTTTTGTGGGCCCCTGCCAGCTGTGGGCCCTACGCCATGGCGTACATGGCGTATAGGTAAATCCGGCCCTGTTTGGGAGTCACAGATGGTCCTTCTCCAGGATTTTCTTTAGTAAAAACAGAGCAGAAATATTTGTTTAGCAATTTTGCTTTTTCAATGTCACTTTCCCAAATCTGTTTCCAGCACTTCTGAGTCCTGCAATTCCATCTCTGATTTGCCTCCTCTCCCGAATATACCTGAAGAAAGTTTTGTCGCCACACTTCACATCTTTAGCCATCTTTTCCTTTTCCTTTGATTTTGCTTTCCTTATTTCTCTTTTTGCCTCTTTTAGTTTGCTCCTGTATTCCTTACTGTGTTCCTCTGTTTGTAATTTGAATTTTGTGAAAGCTGTGTTTTTTTCCTTTATTTGAGCAGCCACTTCTTTGGAGAACCAAATTGGTTTCCTTCTCCTCTTGTTTTTATTTACTTTCCTTACCTATTTATCTGTTGACTCTTTTATTGCCATCTTTAGTTTAGCCCATTGCAATTCCACTTCCCTTATTCTCTCCCACCCTGCCAACTCCTTCTTCAGGTAGTTGACCATTTTACTGAAGTCCAGTGTTTTTGAAGTTTAGGACTTTGCGCTTTCTATGATTGGACTGCACCTTGGCTTTTATCTCAAACCACACCGTGTGATGATCGCTGCTGCTCACAGGGGCACCCACCCAGACATTCAACACGCTCTCACCCTTGGTGAGCACTAAATCCAGCAGTGAGCTTTCCCTGGTTGGTTCCATCACCATTTGTTTAAGTGACGCATCTTGGAAAGCATCCACAATTGTTGTGCTTCTTGGCAGATTCGCAGAAGGAGTACTCCAATCCACATCGGGTAGATTAGTCACCCAATATGATCACTTCCCCCTTTGTGGCTATCTTGGCAATATCTATAATCAATTCGTTATCTAGCTCTTCGATTTCAGTCGGAGGTCTGTAGACTACAGCAGTATGGATGACAGTGCATCCAGAGCGCTGCTTCTTTTCCCCTTGTCCCCTGCATTGCAGTAGCTTTAATATTGCTTTTTACATACAAGGCTACTCCTCCTCCTTTTTTACTTTCTCTGTCTCTTCTGAATAGATTATAGCCTGGTATGGCTATATCCCATTTATGCAATTCAATGAACAAACAAACCTCTTCCACAGATGGGGAAGCTGTAAAACTAGAGGGCATAACATGAAACTGCAAGGGGGTAAATTGAAAAGCAATGTCAAGAAATACTTTTTCACTGAAAGGGTGGTGGATGCTTGGAATGCCCTCCCGATGAAAGTGTTGGGGGCAAATACAGTGACGAAATTCAAAATGGTATGGGACAGACACAGTGGATCCCTTTAGAGCAACAGGACAACATCAAAATAAACTTAACTAACTAATTTTTCAACATACAGGGCTGTCCTACATGGAGCAGTGGGTTCACCCTTAAAACAAAGGCATGGGTAGGGGTGGCCTGCAATGAGCGGCAAGTGCACCTACTCTTGCCCTCATACTGGGCAGACTAGATGGACCATACTGGTCTTTATCTGCCGTCATTTACTATGTTACTATGTTACCCATTCCACTCCATTCATTATTTTATAGACCTCTATCATATCTCCCCCCTCAGCTGTCTTTTTTCCAAGTTGAAGAGCCCTAATCTTTTAAGCCTTTCCTCATAGGGTTATCCTTCCATTCCCTTTACCATTTTGGTGGCTCTTCTCTGTACTTTTCTAATTCTGCTATATCATTTTTAAGATACAGCAACCAGAAGTGCACACAATATTCAAGGTGCGGTCGCAACATGGAACAATACAGAGGCATTATAATATCTTTGGTTTTATTCTCCATTCCTTTCTTTATGATTCCTAGCATTGTATTTGCTTTCATGGTCGCCACTGCACACTGGATTTCAGCATATTATCCACAGTGATGTCTAAATCCTTTACCTGGGTGATGGTTCCTAATCTGGAACCTTGCATCGTGTAACTGTAGTTCCATTTTCTTCCTGCTAGACCAGTCCAGACAAGTGGGTTGTGTTCTCCTACTAGCAGATTCGTGGATACTGAACACCAATGAAAAGCCCAGGTTTCAATGACATCACTCCCATGCCTCTCTCAGCCTGAGCCACTAGAGGGCAACTCAATATTTTTCTATTTCCCGCAGATGGTGTTTGGATTTTCTCAAATCTGAAGAAAATCTGAACAACAGAGAGAAAAAAGATTGATTTCACTCGTAAACGACCACCTTGAGGGTGACTCTCTCACTTGAATGCAACATGAGGCTCCACTAGACTAATGTCTTTTCAGTAGTCAAATGAGGAGGGAAAATTGGTTCAGATCCATGCTCTTATCATGATAAGGGCCTATTGAGCATCCAGGAAATAGGAAGGATTTGGAAGAGATCAGCAGCCTCACACAACCTCAACACCCCCTCCCTCCTCCTCTTTCCCCTCCTGCTCTCCGCTGAAGATTGTAGAAGACTCTCAGAGGAATCTGCCTACAAGCCACAGTGAAATACAGACTCTTAAAAAAAAAATAAATAAAAAAGCAGAAGAAACAGTTTAAGAGGAATAGTGCTGAGCCCGGCATGAGTTTTCTGTCTGGGGCTCCCAGGGAGTGAGTACCAAGGCTTCAGCCTCATCATTGTCCTTGTTGGGGGTTCCTAATTGCATCCATCCAGGGCACATTTCAGGGTGGACCGCCGGCAACCGTTGTTATGGTGTGGAGGTTTCATGCCTTTTTCCGACATGTGTTAATAGCATTTTTTTCTCTTGTGCGCCTTGTGGTCGCATGGTCCTAGCACATGCTCTGCCCATGTGGCTGCAACGCGTGTTCTGCTGAAGCACCTGTTTCTTTGTGTCGGTGTGGCCTTGATGTGCGCAGCTATTGTGCTTGCTTTAACTTTCTCTGTCTTCTTCCAGGAAGCATTGTTTGGCCTATGGCAAGCGAGGTGTTTCTTCTCCAGATACTGGATTCTGCTCTTCTTGCACAGCAGCTTCAGAGTCTTCCTGTTTCCCCTCTCCCAGCGAGGGGATTCAGCTATCCCGGCCTTGACTGCCTCAGGGCAGGAGGTGACAGATGGCACTGTGGGTAAGGATGGTAAGCTGGCCAGAGGTTCCAGCAGCCATGCTTCTGATCGCTTCCCTTCCTCTAAAGAATTAGTGGTGACTATGTCCCCTGTAGTCAGGGGTTTATTTTCTAGAGGGGGCTCCCAGAATCCAGGTTATCCTCCCCGGAATTCTTTTTCTTTTTACAATAAGCCTGGCCATTTTGGCATGGAAACTCAGACCCTGCAGCCTCTGGATTCCCTTGAATATAATCTCGTGAGGGTCAGGCTGAACGTGGAAGTCCTGTTTGGTTGCCAGTTGTTAAGTATCCCCAGTAGAGGTCGTCTTCTGGAGATATGAATCAGTCAGGGCCTGTCCGAGATTTGTACTGGGACCTTGTTTCAGACCTCTCAAAAGAGGGCTCTATATGGAGGAAGAAGTGCTTTCATCTTTAGAAAATTATGAAGAGGTTGGCATTATCCACTTGTTTCGGAAGGAAGAACTGGCGGCGTTGATTGATTGCCTGAGTCTTATCCACCTTGAACCTGGTGGATGCTCTGGGGATGGAGCAGGCGCCGAAGGTCCATCCATTCCTGCAGGGAGTGCAGAAATCTACTACAGTCTCTTTCCATTTCAGGAGGTGATTAAGGACATAATCTGGTTGGAGTGGGATCTTCCCAACTCCCTGCCTAACGGGCTGAGGGTGTATAAGAGGATGTACACTCTTCCAGAGCAGGACCACATTGTGTGGTTTGGTATACCTAATATGGATGCACAGGTCACAGTGGACACAAGACAGACCACCATTTCTGTGGAAGGCGGATTGGCCTTGAAAAATGCTCTGGACCAAAAGGTGTTTTTCTTTTTTTGGTTTTGTTTTTTTTAAGAATCAGTTTGCAGTGGCAGATGCTATTCTGCAGTTGGCAATGTGTGCAGGCTTGAGCCCCTTCTCCAGGGGATTTAGTCTCTATCGCTGGATGATACTAACCCTCTTTTGGAGTCTGCTGCGGCCTTCCTTTCTGATGCCATGTATGACCTTGTCCACCTAGCGGTTATGTATAGTGCCCTGTCGATGGTGATGTGACATTGGATTTGGCTTCACCACTGGGTTGCAGATACATCTTCCAAATCCCAAGTGGCCTTTAAGGGGAAGCTCCTTTTTGGAACCAATTTGGAGAAGTTGGTGAAAAGGCTTGGTCTTGCCCCAGGTCTGTCGCTTTCTGGAGGACAGACCAAAAGACCCTGGGAAGAGGGCAGGGGGGCCTATTCTCTTAGGCCCCACCCACCCCTCATGGTCACATGGTCAGACTTCAGGGGATCTTGGTACTCACGTTATCATCATCCTGGAAAGCCTTTCTTCCCCTTTTCCTTCTGATTTCAGACTCGTTTTCAGTCCTTTCAGGGAGCCCGGGGGCCCAGGGTCTCTGGCCCCTCTAGAGGGGGTATTTTCCAGTCTACACAATGAAGGTTTGGGGTCCCATTCCCAGTTATCTCTGGTTGGAGGCAGGCTTCGCCTTTTCTATCGGGAGTGGGCCCGGGTCACCAAGGATCGGGTGCTGGACACCATTCAATAAGGCTATGTCCTGGAATGCAGAGAGCCGATCCCAGAGGCCTTTGTCATCTCCCCCTGTGGTTAAGCGCACAAAAGAGCTGCCATTCAGGTCACCTTGGACGGGTTGTTACACCTGAGGGCTATGGTGCCCATTTCCCCACCAATCGGGGCAAGGGCAGATATTCAATTTATTTTGTGGTGCACATACTGCTTTTTTGGATGGAAATTCCTGTGGTCAGTGATTCAGGCGGTGCACCAAGGGGCAGAGCTTATACCAAGCCAGAATTGTGACCTGTGCGACTTGCACATCGGGTACGTCCCCCCCCCCCAGCCCCCTGCACCTCAATCCAGCCACTTTCTGCTCTTACCTTGCTGCTGCCACACTCTGTTTTCTCCACAGTGGTGCCGGCAGCAGGGCAAGATCAGAAAGTGGTTGGACAGAGGTGGAGGAGAGGGTGCGCGCCCAATGTGCTAGTCGCCGTCACTTTAAGCAGATCTGTCCCTTTCTACTCTGACATTGTGTCAGAGGAGGGAGGGACCAGACCTGCTTAAAGTTCCACAAAAAGGCTTAAGGGGTGCATTTTGGTTGTCTGCTGTTGCCCTGCTGCCGCTGAGAGAAGAAAAGGTGGCGGTGGCTGCAGAGCAACAGCAGGCAGCTGAAATGCTCCCCTAAAGCCTTTGTGCCCTGTGTGGCCGCACTGCTCGCACAGGGCTAGGTACGGTCCTGCCGAAGGGAGTTTCTTGCATCTCTGGATTTGGCTGAAGCGTATTTGCATATCCCAATCTGGGAGAATCAGCAAAGACACCTGCATTTTGCCATGCTTGGCTCTCACTTTCAGTTCTCCGCCCTCCCATTCAGCCTCTCCACTGCCCCAAGGACTTTATTCAAGGTCATAGGGTGGTGGCTATGGCACTACAACACCAAAGGATTTGTGTACACTGATATCTGGATGACTGGCTGATCCCTAGCGCATTCTCAGTCAGAGGCATCTTGAGTATCGGCCCGAGTAGTGTCCTTCCTGGAAAACTTTGGCTGGGTGATTAACCAAGTGAAAAGTCAGTTGGTGCTTCCCAATACCTGGAGTTTTTGGGAGCACAGTTCTATACTTGAGTGGGCAGTGTTTTTCTGCCAGAGGAGAAAATGGAAAGATTTTTTTGGATTGCTTTCAGCTCCTCGGATTGATGGTGGCGACAAGCGAGATGGTGCTATGGGCGCATGCTCATATGTGGCCGCTCTAGCGGTCCTTGCTGACATGCTGATCCCTGAGTTCTCAGGAGTTCGAGCTCAGGCTTCCACTCCAACTGATGGTGAGGATCAGTCTGTGGTGGTGACAGCAGCCATGTCATCTACAGAAGGGTATGTGGCTGGATGATTACTCCATGGATCTTTCTGAGGATGGATGCCAGTATTTCGGGTTGGGGAGCCCATTGCTTGGACCGAATGGCTCAGAGTCATGGAAACTGCAGGAACTCTGTATGGACCATCAATATCCTCAAGGCCTGGGCCATCAGGACGGCCCTTTTGCTCTTCTAGCCTTTGGTCAATGGTTGGGAGGTGCGAGTATTCTCAGACAATGCCACAGCGGTGGCATATGTCAATGACAAGGTGGCAAAAAAAGTGCCAGAGTGGCCCATGGAATTGACTCTCCTGTTTGACTGGGCAGAGATGAACCTTCTAGCTCTGTTGGCTCAGTGCATTGCTGGAGTGGACATCACTCTTTGGATTCCGTAGAGTGGGAGTTGAGTCGAGCCGTTTCAGATGATCCACCACCATTGGGGTTGCCCCAAGATGGATCTGATAGTGACTTGATCAAATGCCAAGATGGGCTGATTCTTCAGTCATCACACAGAAGCAAGATCCAAGGGTTTCAATGCCCTGGTTCAGCCCTAGCCAAGGCAAGTGCCTGCTCTATGTGTTTCATCCTTGGCCAGTGTTGAGGCATGTGAATTGGCATGTACTGTAGAGCACCATCTAGGTCGGATTGCTCTAGTGGTGCTGGACTGGCCGAGGAGAGCATGGTTTGGAGATCTGATGTGGCTCCTGCAGGAGCCTCCTCTTCGTCTGCCCCTGTTCTGGGTCCTGTTGCACCAGGGACGGATTATCCTGGACGACCCAGCTCCCTTCTCACTTTTATGGCTTGACTGTTTTTCTGCAGTGGTATCTTGGTCCACTATGATTTTTTTTCTGCCTGGCTCTGTAGGTTCCGATCCTACTGACAGCCTTCTGGTCAATCTCCCATGTACATCATTTTTCTATGTAGTTTCTTAACTGTTTGATTCATCATTGTTGCCCACATTGAGGTTGTGTGAGGTTTGCCTATTTCCCACATGCTTTAGGACATATACTAAAATTGCCCTCTAGTGGCTCAGGCTGAGAAAGACATGGGAGTGATGTCATTGAAACCTGGGCTTTTCATTGGTTCTCTGTCTCCAGGAACCTGTTGGTAGGGGAACACAACCCGCTTGTCTGGGCTGGTCTAGCAGGACTCTGCTGCTGCTGCTGCTACTACTACTACTACTAATAATAATAATCATTTGCATAGCGCCACAAGGTGTATGCAGCACTGCACTTGTAGATGTAAAACACAGTCCCTGCTCATCAGAGTTTACCATCTAATCAAGATGAAAAAAACATCGCAGAACATGGGACTAGAGTATGGCAACATACACATAAGTAGTGGACAAGAGAATGAGGAGCATCAGGATCTAAAAGCAGCCTCATAGAGATGGGTCTTCAGCCTAGACTTGAATAGGGCCAGAGAAGGAGCCCGACGCAGCTACTCAGGTTGCCTGTTCCAGGCATATGGAGCAGCAAGGTGGAGTGAACGAAGTCTGGAGTTGGCAGTGGCAGAGAAAGGCACAGGTTAAAGATTATTTGTCAGAGGAACTGAGTTCCTGAGGAGGAGTGTAGAGTGAGATACAAGAGGAAAGGTAGGGAAGAGCAAACAAGGAAAGGACATTATCAGGTAAGTAAAATGTCACCTTTGGGTTGTTCTTCCCTAAGTGCATGACTTTGCACTTGTCCACATTACAGTCCGTCTGCTATTTGGATGTCCACTCTTCCAATTTATCAAGGTCCTCTTGCAATTTTTCACAATCCTCTTGTATTTTAATAACTTTGAATAATTTTGTGTCATCTACAGATTTGATCACCTCACTCGTTATTCCCATTTCCAGGTTATTTATGAATATGTTAAAAAGCAGCAGACCCAGCACAGGTCCCTGGGTTACTTCACTATTCACCTTTCTCCATTGAGAAAAATGGCCATTTAGCCTTACTCTCTGTTTTCTATCTTATAACCAGTTCCTCATCCACAATAGTACACTGCCTCCTATCCATGACTTTTAAATTTTTATTTATTTAATTTATTTAACGTCTCTTTTATACCGCGCTCTTTAAAATCGGCACGGTTTACAGAAAACAAATTTGTGCAGTGCAGGCAGGACCTACACTGGACTTATAATGAACAGGGGTTTCTAACAAGGCTAACAGGGTAACTATGTACAGACAAAATTTTGCCATGTCTCTCATGAGTACTAGCCAGGCCTGACCCTGCTTAGCTTCCTATGCCTAAATCCAGGCCTATAGAATACATCGCTGTGAGTGCACACCATGATGGTTATTTGTCTGCAATAGAAACTCTCACTCCGTGCTTACTCTGACAAGTCTTCATAAAACTCTGCATGTTTTCCATGATTAGCTTCTATGATAGCCTTTCATCTGCTTTCTCTCACATACCTCTTGTAGATATGCATTTCCTCCCATTGAGAATGTAAAGTCATTTGGGATAGGGAACTCCCTTACCTAGAGTGCTATTTGTTTTGTTTCTGTGGGTAAATCCCTGTTTACCTACAAAAACATGATATCAAATTTGAGCCCCCCCTATAAATGCAGCTAAGAGTGCACATATTTTAGCAAGGGCAGAAAGGGGTTGGGGCAGTGAGAGTAAAGTACACATGGGTGTGCATTTTGAATTCCCTGTGGATACATGATCATGCATACTTTGCATATACAAATATATGAGTACATGTCGGGTTTTCCACCAGCATCAGAATTTTGAAAACAGGAACGTACCAGGGAGCTTTTCTTTGAGAGTTTTTTGTTGGCCCATGAGTACAAGGTATTGCAAGCTTGCAAGCGTCCTGCATGTTTTAAAAATTACCACCTCATTGTATCCTGGGGAACCTCATTATGGACATTTCGTATATCCAGAAATTCCACACTGATCAACTTAGTGATAACATAACTACTGTTTTGACTAGTTCTAAACCTTCTTTATGTCCTGTGGATCCTTGTAGATTATTTGGCTGGAAGAGGCCACCCTGGTTGACCCTTTGACGGAGATGAGAATGAATGCTTCCTTGAGAGTGAGAAGTTGTTTTTCTTTCCCTTTGAAAGAGGGCAGAGCTTTTTTGGTAGCAGCAGCAATTCTGTAGATCTCACTGTCACTTGAGATTCCACAAAAACTCTCCTTTTCATAAGCCTTTGGGGCTGTCTGTGAGTAATTGCTTAGTCAGCTTGTTGACTTTAGTTATCACTGTTCTATGTACGTTGAGTTGTATTTTGTTGTCATCTGTCATTGGAAGATTGCTCTCAGAAGACAAACATTAACAAAAAATACATAGTATTTGGATTGGTGGGCTATTAAAAAATATATATTTTCTGTTGAAGGGGAGACAACAGAGCCAGCTTTACCATGTTATAGACTAGGCAAGTGGTTCCCAAACCTTTCTTAGAGGCTTCCCCAGCCACCACTGAATGCAGATCTCTCTCATGCATATTCATTGTGGATATCCTGAAAAGCCGACTGGCTGGGGAGCCCCCAGGACAGGTTTGAGAACGACTAGACTAGGCAGTCGCCTGTGTGGGCAAAGAGTAGCTCTTTAGGCCCTGACAACCACATGAACTCAGAAAACCATCAACATGTAGTTGAATGCACAGGGAGGATGTGAAACGTTAAAATAACCCATTTAAATTGCTTTAAATATAAATGGCTTTTAGAAATTCCCCTCATTATGAACGAAAGTTAATATTTGAAGCTGATTTCCAATTATGCATTTTTTCAAGATCATTCTGGGAGGGCTGGTGGTGTTGGGGTAATTGTTCAGTTTAAATATCACTTTTATTTTGGGGGTGGAGGGTTAGAGGCCTGAAAGTTAATTGAGGAGGGCACTAATATGCCTAGGGCATCTAATACCCTAATATTTGACTTTTCTTTTTGTGTTTTACTGAGATGCTTTTGTCATAAGCAGAATATTAAATCATTTATGAAAAATACATGTGCTTTCTTAACAGTGTTTCTTAAAACTATCAGTTTTTGTGCAAAATGGTGATGAGGTCTGAGTTCTGAAGGCAATGGGTGCACATCACCATATGGAGGGATCTGCCATAGCCAGACTCGGCCGTTATTGGTCCCTACTAGGGGAGCGCAGCGATCACCTCCTGCCAGCCGCAGCTATTAAGCAATTTGTGTGTTTTAAAAAGAGAATCAAACATCATCATCATCATAGGATCTCTCTTTGTGTCATCGTTTAAGTTTTCTTATCTTTTACAAACTCTTATATATGTTACAGTGCAGATCACATCACACCATGCATGACCAGCACAAAATCTGTCAAGTTAGTAAGAAATAGGCATGGTCTCTTTCTGACCTTGATTGTTCTCACTTTAAAAAAAACACCTCACGGTTTCTACTTGCTCTAATGCAAGCATTGGAAAGATAATCTTCTTTGTAATTTACAGCATAACAGTAAAAATCTGCTCTTTCTCTCGAACCAAATGACATTTTTTTGTGACAGAATGATCTGTTGTCAATATCTACACAGCAAGAACAATTTCCAGCACTATTATAAATGTTTTGTAAACTTGACTTTCATTAATGCAGCAATGGGTGGCAGCCTTTGAATACATGTCATGGTTTGATTAATTAGCTCCCCTGACCATTATTGAAGATGTTCACATGAATTAGTGGTTCACGATCCAGGCTTTTTGACAACGACAAAAGGGGGTTTTAAACATTCTGTTTATAAGAGCACAAAGAGACATCGATGCACAGCTGTGTGACACAGTTGTCTAAATCAGTTTTAGGCTCATACTTAATTTCTAATCCCAAAACCATGTTGTGGTTTTGCTTCTGACTTCATCTCTGACCAGAAATGAATTTGACACATTAGTAGCGTGTACTGAAGGACATAGAGAGGAATGAGGACAGGAAACCAGGACTTAAGATCATAAAAAGATTAGCACCACTAGGACCGGCCCCAGGGTTGGTTCAAGGTGTTAGTGCCCTAGGCAGACCTTATACTGCCCCCTCCTTCCTGACTGTCATCATCTATTGTGTCGCTTTGAATGCCATGCACCCCGAATCTGCTACCCTAGGCAACCACCTAGTTTATCTAAGGGTTGGGCTGGCCCTGAGTACCATGCTAGTGCCCATTAAGCCCTGTGTCCTGTCTCCAACAGTGGCCATTTCAGCGGCAGTCAAGAAGGCAAATAGAATGCTAGGAATCCTAAGGAAAGGAAGGGAGATTAAAACAAAGGATATTATAATGCCTCTGTATCACTCCATGGTGCGACCGCATCTTAATTATTGTGTGTAATTCTGGTTGCCGTATCTTAAAAAGGATATAGCGGAATTAGAAAAGGTACAGAGAAGAGCCACCAAAATGGTAAAGAGGTTGGAAGGATACCCTATGAGGAAAGGCTTAAAAGGTTAGGGCTCTTCAGCCTAGAAAAGAGACAGCTGAGGGGAGATATGATAGAGGTCTATAAATTCAATGGAGTGGAACAGGTAAACGTAGATTGATTCTTTACGCCAACCAGGGCCGGATTTACCTATACGCCATGTACGCCATGGCGTAGGGCCCACAGCTGGCAAGGGCCCACAAAAATAGAACAAATTAGCTTTTTTTTTAAAATAAAATTAAAAAAAAAAACTGCTGGCTGCCGCCGCGGGGCCCCATCTGCTGCCGCGGCAGCATGGACTGACCCGCGGGGGCCCCCTCTGCAAGCTGAATCCGTCGGTCCGTCGGTCCCTCCCTCCCTCCCTCCATGGAGGCTGTGAGTGCTGCGAAGGGAGAGTGTCTCCCTCGCGTCTCTGTTAAGCCCGCATGGAGGGAGGGAGGGGGGCGGAGGGGGGGGAGGGGGGGGGTCGTGGGGGGGGGGGGGGGGGGAGCGGTGGGGGGGACGCGGGGGGAGGGAGGGGGGGGGAGGGGGGACTGTTTTCAAGTGTCTTTCCACAACTATACAGCTAACCTGTTGAAAATCAAATACATAGTGAAAAAGAACTAAGGAATTTTTTTTTATGCCCGTACCTCAAAAAAACACTGGTTTCTATCAGAGACTGGCTCCAGGGTAAATAAAAACTGAAGCTTTGGCTTTTTGTAGTGTTAGAAATCCTTTTGGATTCACAGTTACAATGGGCTTGGTTCTTTAAGTCAACTGTTTGTTTGTACAGTGGTGGTTCCTTTCTTGAGAGGGCAATTCCAGGATTTTACTTAGCTTCTACCCATATTTGGCATTCATGATCTCCAGGAACAAGCAGGAATAAGTCCTCACATATGGGTACGTCGGAACCGACGGAGCCTGCGCGGGAAAGCTCCCCAGCTTCCCAGAAAGGAAGCTTTTGGGGCCTCCCACTGCACATGCGCGCTGCCTTCCCGCCTTCCTGACCAGCTCTCCTCAGTTTCTCTTTTTCCGCGGAGCCAGCAGGTCGTGTTCCTGTCACCGCTGAAGAAATTCTTATTTTAGTTTGTTTCTTTAGACCGCGTACCTGCCTTCCCCATACCAAAAACCGGTACCGCCGGTCTCTCTTTTCTTTTCTTTCAAAAAAAACCCAAAAAACTTTTCTTTTAGCACAACTTGGTGACTTCGGTTAGGCCTCAGGCCTACACAAATTCTCCTCACGGAGAAACCAGCCCCTGGTTTCAAAAAGTGTACCAAGTGTAGTGCTGTTATTTCTGTTACAGACACCCATGACTGGTGTCTTAAATGTTTGGGGCCTGACCACTCCATTCCGGACTGCCCGTCCTGCTCCCAGATGTCTAAACTTGGTTTGCAGAACGGGGCCAACAAATTCCATGTACTGTTTGCTTCAGATAATCCAGCATCACAGTCATCCAGGTCTTCCTCTCCGGATGGATCTCAGGTAACCAAACCTTCTCCGGGCAGGTCCTCAAAAGGCAAATCTCCTTCAAAGTATCGAGAGGCCCTCAATCTTGAGTCGGAGGACCCTGCCCCAGCCAAACAACCCCGGCGGGAAGCTCTGGCTTCCAAAGCTCCATCTATGGGGTTACAGGTTGACATCGATGGCACGGCCTCGACCGATCACCTGTTAGACTGCTCTGGGGTAGGTACCGACATCCAGGCAGCAGTGGCGTCTATGGACAATACTGTTCAGACCATGCAGCAGGCCATTTTGGCTTCTATTAAAGCTGCGACGCCCTCGGTACCGCATCCAGCGGTTCCGGGTCCGGTTCCGGTACCGTCCCCCATACCGGAACCGAGACCATCGTCTTCCAAACGCAGATCGGTTCCGCATGCCGGATCCGGGTTTTCGCCCGATACCGATCCCATACCCGGTACACCTGATGTCGATACCGAGCGGTATGCGTATCGTGCGTTGGAAGCAAATAGAGGATACTCTGATTCTTCTGAGGATTTTGACTCCTCTGATGACTCTGAGCTGTCTCTTGTTCTTCCTGAAGAGCCTTCTTCCCCAAAGAGGAGAATGTCTCCACCAGAGGATTTGTCCTTTCAAGACTTCATTATAGAAGTAGCTAAAGGACTTTCTATTACTACATCCTCTGAAAAAGAACCTAGATCAAAGAAATTGGATATTTTAGGATACCCTAAGGTTCCTAAAGAGGCAGTCACCCTGCCTATCCATGAAATCCTTCAAGAACACTTGATGGACTTATGGGAGGCTCCTCTAACGTTGTCTCCTCATTCCCGTAGGTTGGACACCATGTACCGGGTCCCTCCTTCTCCTGGTTTTCAAAAAACTCAGCTGCCTCACCATTCCATTGTGGTGAAGTCTGCGCTGAAAAAGATTAAGAGTACCAAAAGGCACTCTTCTACCCCTCCAGGGCGAGAATGTAAGACCCTAGACTCTTTTGGTAGGAAAATCTTCCAGGCTAGTATGCTTATAGACAGGATTAATTCATACAGTCTGTATATGGGCATGTTTCTAAGGGAACTTGCCCTAAAGGTACGGCATTTTGCCCCCTTTATCCCTGAGAATAGAAAGGAGGAGTTCATTTCTCTGGTGAAACAGCTTCTAGATGTTTCTAAGTTCTCCAACAGAGCAGCCTTTGATTCCTTTGAGGGTGCCGGTAGAGCTTCGGGCATTGCTATTGCAGCCCGACGACTTGCTTGGCTCCAGGCCTCTGACCTAGAACCCTGGGTCCTGGATGGCTTACGGAATCTGCCCTGTACAGGTGAGAACTTATTTGGTAAAGACTGGCAAATTAAAGCCACTCAAATGGACGCAGAAAATGCTACCTTAGATAGACTTTCTAAGTCTACCTCTACTCCTGCCAAGAAAAAGTCTTTCAAGAGGCCTTACTACAAGAAGGCCAGATTTTCCACAAATACTGGCCAACAATCTTCTCAGCCTCGCTTTGCTGCTAAGCGTCAGCAACCTAAACAGGCAAGGTCAAAGCCTGCAGCGTCTGCCACTCCTCAGCAGGCTCAACCCCCTCAGGGGTTTTGACTTGCCCCTAGAGAACTTAACCTTTCTGGCTCTAGAACAACCAGATCCCCTCACCATTCCCGGAAGGTTAGCTCACTTTGCTCCCAGATGGGAGCAAATTACATCAGAGCACTGGACCCTCTCTATCATCAGAGAGGGCTACAAACTTCATTTTTCCAACCTTCCTCCACATACCATGGTGAGGCACTTCAATTCTCCCCCATCCCTCCTGGCCCTGTTGGGTCAGGAAGTCTCTTCCCTCCTTGCCCAAAGGGCAATAGAAGAGGTTCCTCTTCTTCAACAAGAGACAGGTTTCTACTCCCCTTATTTTCTCATACCAAAGAAGACAGGGGGATTCAGACCTATCCTAGATCTGAGAGAATTGAACAAATTTCTATACAAGGAGAAATTCAAAATGCTTTCTCTGGGCATTCTCCTTCCATACCTTCAGAGTCAGGATTGGCTTTGTTCTCTAGATCTCAAGGATGCGTACACACATATACTCATCCACCCATCCCACAGAAAATATCTACGATTTCTGTTCCAGGGAAAACATTTCCAGTACAGAGTACTTCCCTTCGGTCTAGCCTCTGCTCCAAGAGTGTTCACCAAATGCATGGCAGTTGTAGCCGCATTTCTAAGAGGTCTGGGAATTTTTGTATTCCCATATCTGGACGACTGGCTCATCCGAGCTCCATCTCAGTCAGAGGCCCAGATTTCCCTGGACCGCACGAGACACATTCTGCAGTATCTGGGACTGGTGGTAAACCTTCCCAAGTCTCAACTCATCCCTACTCAGTCTCTGGAATTCATAGGGGCCCAGTTGGACACCACCACTGCAAGGGCCTACCTTCCTCAGGTCCGGAGCCAACGTCTGGTGTGCTTGGCCTCCCAAGCTCAGTCCAGCACTCACTTGACAGCCAGGGAAATGCTGCGACTTCTGGGCCACATGGCCTCCACGGTACACGTGGTGCCCTACGCTCGTCTTCATATGAGAGCAGCTCAATGGACCTTGGCCACCCAGTGGACTCAAGCATCAGGAGCGCTCTCCGACCAAATACTCACCTCAAAACGTCTGTTTTGGTACCTCCAATGGTGGATATCCACCAAGAATCTGTCGTTGGGGACCCCCTTCCAACCTTTGTTGCCCCAAGCAACCCTCACAACAGATGCCTCCCAAACAGGGTGGGGAGCCCATCTTCAACACCTCTCCACTCAGGGTACTTGGTCTCCACAGGAGACCACCCTTCACATCAACCTCCTGGAACTGCGAGCAATCTTCCTTGCCCTCCAAGTCTTCCATACCCTCCTTGTCAACCTGACCGTCCTAGTTCATACAGACAATCAGGTGGCCATGTTCTACGTAAACAAACAAGGAGGGACAGGCTCTCTGTCGCTTTGCAACGAAGCTCTCAGATTATGGGCCTTCGCCAGAGAGCATCAAATTCATCTTCTGGCAGTGTATCTTCCAGGGGTTCAAAACTCTCAGGCAGACAGACTCAGTCGAGTTCTGCTTCCACACGAATGGTCCCTACATATGGACCAGATACGCAAAATCTTTCAGGAATGGGGAACCCCGGACATAGACCTCTTTGCAAATCCGTGGAATGCCAAACTTCCCCGGTTCTGTTCCAGGACTCCGTGTCAGGGAGCTCAGGCCAGCGACGCCTTTCTCCTGCATTGGGGTCAGGAATTCCTATATGCCTTTCCACCCATTCCTTTGATTCCCAAGACTGTTCAAACTCCAGAGGGATCACGGGTCGATGATCCTCATAGCTCCACACTGGCCACGCCAAGTGTGGTTCCCTCTACTTCTGCATCTCTCCCAGGTACCCTCCCTGGACCTGGGAACTGCGCCAGACCTTCTGTCTCAGGAGGAGGGGACTTTGTGGCACCCAAACCCCAAGTCCCTACACCTCAGAGCTTGGTTACTGAAGGCCTAAGCCTTCATGACTTCAATCTTTCTCAACCAGTGAAAGATATCCTTCATGCCTCTAGGAAACCCTCCACGAGGCGTTCCTATGCTTTCAAATGGAAACGCTTTTCCATTTGGTGTGCTCAACAGGGTCTTGACCCTCTAGCACTTCCTTTGAATTCTCTACTAGACTATCTCCTGCATCTTTCCAATGCAGGCCTTAAGACGAATTCAGTGAGAGTCCATTTGAGCGCTATTGCAGCATCCTTAAAACCTCTAAATGGACAACCTGTCTCCTCTCATCCTCTTATTGCAAGGTTCATGAGAGGCCTGACTCTAACTAAGCCTCCCATCCGACCTCCTCCGGTAGCATGGGATTTGAACCTAGTTCTAGGTCAGCTTATGAAGCCACCTTTTGAACCGTTGGTTTCTACCTCCTTGAAATTTCTTTCCTGGAAGGTCCTTTTCCTTATTGCAGTCACTTCGGCTCGCCGCATCAGTGAACTACAGGCCTTAGTGGCTCATCCACCTTATACTAGGTTTCATCATGATAAGGTGGTCCTCAGGACGAATCCCCACTTTATGCCCAAAGTGGTCTCGCCTTTTCATCTTAATCAAGAGGTATATCTACCTGTTTTTTTCCCGGCTCCTCATGCATCCAGTGCAGAGAGGAACCTTCATACTCTAGATTGTAAAAGAGCTCTTGCCTTTTACCTCAACAGGACTCAGCCACATCGAAAGTCTTCCCAACTTTTTGTGGCTTTTGATCCTTCTCATTTGGGACTTCCAGTCTCCAAACGTACACTTTCCAATTGGATTGCTCAGTGTATTTCCTTTGCTTACCAGAGTAAAAACATTTCTCTGGAAGGCCATGTCACAGCTCACAATGTGAAAGCCATGGCCACTTCTATGGCTCATCTTCACTCTGTATCCATAGATCAGATCTGTCGAGCCGCCACCTGGGCCTCGGTTCATACCTTCACAGCCCATTACTGTTTGGACAAGGACTCCCGCCGGGATGCCTTGTTTGGTCAGGCTGTCCTCAAACACCTGTTCCATACTTGAACAACTCCTGCCCACCTTCCCAGGATGGATGCCTGAGATCCATACGAAGATGGCGAACCCTTGGAAGGGGATCTCCCAGGCATCTTAGCTAGGGAGTCCCCATATGTGAGGACTTATTCCTGCTTGTTCCTGGAGATAGCACAGTTACTTACCTGTAACAGGTGATCTCTGGGAACAGCAGGAATTAGTCCTCACAACCCACCCACCTCCCCTAGGAGTTGTATCTTCTATCTATCTTCCTTTCCTCTCTCTATTGTCTCAGCTATAAACTCGAACTGAGGAGAGCTGGTCAGGAAGGCGGGAAGGCAGCGCGCATGTGCAGTGGGAGGCCCCAAAAGCTTCCTTTCTGGGAAGCTGGGGAGCTTTCCCGCGCAGGCTCCGTCGGTTCCGACGTACCCATATGTGAGGGCTAATTCCTGCTGTTCCCAGAGATCACCTGTTACAGGTAAGTAACTGTGCTTTACCTCCATCTTGGATTTCAGTTAGTCTTTCCCAGAGGGCTCCTTCAACCAGAGGCAAAATCTGCCCTTTCAGGCTTTTTCTGGGTTCTCCTGTGTTGCTTATATTTTGCATACCGCTCTCTGTATCCAGGAGTGTGTCTGGTTCATTTCCCAGTCAAGCCCGGGAGCATATATTTTTGTTTTGACACTGCCAGTGGATGAAATCCAGAGCAACGTTCAGTGATGTCATACAATGCACTGGTGCAGCACTGAGAGAAGCCAGTATAGTCTACTTCCAGAAGGTGTCAAGATGTGTGGACTGATGCAGCAGTGCAGATAGGCCCGTCTCCCCTTGTCCATACTAGGTCAGAACAAGGTCCATCAAGCCCAGTATCTTGTTTCCAACAGTGGCCAATCTAGGTCCTACGTACCTAGCAGTTTCCCCAAAAGACACAGGTTCCACAATGCTTGTATTAGATCAAGCATTGATGTCCTGGGTCTCTTCTTAATAATGGTTTATGGACCTTTCCTCCAGGAACTTGTCCAAGCCATTTTAAACCCAGCTACACTATAACAGCCTTTACTACATCCTCCAGAGTTTGATTACACGTTGAGTGAAAAAATATTTTCTTTTATTAGTCTTAAATAGTTTACCCTGTAGCTTCATTTCATGTCCCCTAGTCTTTCTATATTCTGATTCTGATTCTGCCTTGTTGCCTCTCTGCTCTGCTTGCTGTTGCTGCTGTGCCTACAGAAGTGTTGTGCTGTATCTCCCTGTCTCCCCAGGTATTATCACTCTTCACCCTACTTGGTCCGTCCCGCCGGAAGTGACGAAGAGTTCAGCCCTGCATAAGATCTGCTCCGGTGCAGCGCGCGCCGAAGGAGCACGACCTGCTCCTTATGTGAGCTCCTTGGGGCGAGGGACGGGGCGACTGTTTTAGGACCTCTAACTTTGTTGCCTCATCTTGTGCTTCTTCAGTGTCCTTCTCCTTGCCTCAATCTGCCCCTGACGTTCTGCGGTTCTTACACTCACTGCTCTGTTACGGTTGCCGGCTCTGGCTGTTCACTGGTTGCTTATTGTTTTGTCTGCTTTTTCTTATGTCAGTCATCCCTGTTCATTGGGGCTGGCGCCCCGTTTTGCCTGGCATTGCTCCCCCCGGGCACCTTGCTCGCCAACCCTCAAATTTAACTTAACTTAACTTACTGTTTGCGTGCTTCTTTGCCTCTTTTACCACCTTCTTCCCCCTCTCTAATATTTCTGCAGCTTGCTTTACTAAACTGTCGCTCACTCCGATCTAAAACCCTTTTGGTGAATGATTTAATTTCGCAACACGCTTTAGATCTACTTTTCCTACCCGAAACATGGCTGAGAGAGGGCGAAGATTCCTTTCTCAACCGTTGTCTTCCACCAGGCTACTCCTTTTTGTCCACTTCCCGTCGGGAGAGGGCTGGCAGAGGAGTTGCTGCTATCTATCGCTCCTCTCTCCCTCTCTCTGAGCTCCCTACCTCCTTTTCCCTGTTTTACCCAGAATCCCTACTTCTTCGGCTAAATTCTTCTTCCTCTCCTTGTCACTTTCTCCTTATCTATGCTCCCCCATCTCTCGCTGCAGCTGCATGGGACTCTCTTCTAGCCACTATTTTGGAAGCCTCATTGCAGTACCCTTATCTTCTGATTCTGGGAGATTTTAATGTTCATGTCGATTCTCCTGCTTCAGCGAGGGATTTCTCCTTTCTTACTCTTCTGTCTGACCTGTCTCTTCGCCAGTTTGTTTCTTTTCCTACCCATACCGCAGAACATTCTCTCAATCTTATTATTATTTCCACTTCTTCCCCCATCCCCCCTTATTCTCGCTCTTCCTTCTCCCTTCCCTGGTCTGATCATTTCTGTCTTCTCTTCTCTATCCCTGCTTTGCCACCTTCGTTGGATTCATCCTCAAAGCCTTTTGGCAATGCCCCCAATACCAGTTCAGGCCAACAGATGCTTGCACGTAAGATTACCCCAGACACACTTTCTCAATTCCCCTCTTCCGCTTCTTTATTCCCGAAGGATTTTGAATCACGTCCCATCAATGCTCAGGCACATCTTTGGTATTCCTCCCTCTCTTCTGCCCTGGATAGTATTGCTCCTCTCTGTCCCCGTCCGGCCCCTCGTCACCGTCCCCGGCACCCCTGGTTCCACCCCGGCCTTCTTTTGCACCGAAAATATCTTCGTCGCGCAGAACGCCATTGGCGAAAGCACCCATCTCCATCTAATCTGCAGAATTTCCGTTCATGTCACCGACACTACCATACCCTTCTTCACTCGGCAAAGCATGACTATTATTCTAGGCTTATTTCTTCCTCCTCCAATTCCTCACGCCAATTGCATACTGTTCTTCGTTCTCTTACCGCATCCCACTCGGCTTCTTCTTCTCTCCCTTCATCCTCCCCCACTCCTCCTGACCCTTCCTCTCTTGCCTCCTTTTTCACTTCTAAGGTTCACACTTTTCGTCAGTCTTTCCCTCTGTGTCCTCCTCCCCTTTCCCCTCCCTCTGTATCTTCTCCCTCCCTTCCTTCCCCACCTACTTCCCTTACCGCTGCATTATCACATTCCTGGTCCTCCTTTGAGTTAATCTCCCCGGCCGCCCTACATAAGACCTTTCTTTCTATTCGTAAAACAACTTGCTCCGCTGATCCTATTCCCTTGCGGTGGCTGCTGGAGTCCTCATTGCTCTTGTCCCCCTATATCCTTTCTCTCTTCAACACTAGTCTGTCCTCTGGTACTTTCCCCACACCATGGAAGCATGCTGTTGTCCGCCCAATTCAGAAATCACATACTTCTGATCCCACCATTCTTTCCAACTGGCGCCCTATCTCCAATCTCTGTTTTCTCTCGAAGCTCCTTGAGAAACTTGTTTTTCTTCAACTTTCCTCTCACCTTGAAGCCTCTCTTACTCTTCACCCTCGGCAGTCTGGTTTTCCCCTGGTCACAGCACGGAATCTATCCTTCTTTCTTTTCTCAACGAACTTCACTACGCATATGATCATGGTCTTTTCACTCTTGTTGTTTCTCTTGACCTTTCTGCGGCTTTCAACCTGGTGGACCACCGTACCCTTCTTGTTCGTCTCCAGGAAGCTGGTATTTCAGGCACGGTTCTCCAGTGGTTTCATTCTTTCCTCTCTAATTGCTCTTTCTCTGTTGTTTCTGGGTCTTCTTCCTCAGCTCCAACCCCTCTCTCCTGTGGTGTACCCCAGGGGTCGATTCTTGCCCCACTTCTTTTCAACATCTTTCTGGCTCCTCTTGCACTTGTTGTTCAACAGTTTGGTATCTCTGCATATTATTATGCGGATGACATACTTTTTTCTGCATCACACTGACTCTCTCACTCCAGACATCACCCCTCTTAACCGTTGTCTTTCTGCCGTTGCATCCTGGTTCTCATCTAACTTTCTTCACGTAAACCCCTCTAAGTCTTAGAGGGGTTTACGTGAAGAAAGTTAGATGAGAACCAGGGCTCCCTAATGTGAACCAGGTAGCAAAAAGTCTTTTGCTACCTGGTTCACATTAGGGAGCCCTTCCCCCACGTGTGCTCCCACTTTTTCTTCCCAATCTATTCCCTTAGTATCTTCTTTCCGTTACTTAGGTGTGGTTCTTGATTCTTCCCTCTCCTTTAAGGAACATATTTCTTCGGTCATCCAGCGGTCATTCTTTTCTCTTAAGCAGCTGCGGGCTGTTCGCCCCTTTCTTTCCTCCCCCACCTTGGCTACACTTCTACTCTCCTTAGTGATGTCCCGACTCGACTACTGCAACATTGCTTTAGCAGGTCTCCCACAGTCCCAACTTTCCCATCTCCAGCGTATTCAGAACACTGCGGTCTGCCTCTTAACTCATGCTTCCCAGTTTGAACATGTCACCCCTCTTCTTATGCAACAACATTGGTTACCAGTATCATTCCATATTCAGTATAAGATTCTTACCTTCGTTCACAGGGCACTCCACACAGGCATCCCCCTTTATCTTGCAGACCAGGTCCGCTTTCATACTCCTCACCGTTCACTCCATTCTATCCTTGTCAATCGTATGTCCCTCCCCCCTCCCTCGCATGCTCACCTGGAATCCACTCGCTCTTCCGCTTTTTATTTTTTAGGCCCGAGACTCTGGAATTCGCTTCCCCTTTCCCTCCAATCCGAAACGTCATTCCAGCTTTTCAAAACAAAACTCAAGACCCACCTGTTTAGCCTGGCATTTGACCTTCCCCCGTAGTCCTCACTCCTTTTCTTCTTTTCCTTCCTGTTGTGTTTCCGTTGTCTTATTTCGTTTAACTGTTCCCTGTCATCTCTTTCTCCTCTTTACTGTTCTTAAATAATGGTGTTCCTTTCTGTTTCTGCAGCTATGTAATTTTATGATTGTAAACCACCCAGATGCCCATGGTGTTGGGTGGTATAACAAATTTAAAAAAAACATTACAGGCTGAAATTTTCATCAAACAGTGGTCTGACCTGAAGCAGGGGGCTTACGGTGGTGTCCCCAAAATGTGCCACGTCGTATCTGGAACTACTGTTGGTTACAGTGAAGAAGCAGCCTGTTTTAACGGTACACTGAAAGTATCAGCTGTTTCAAAAGTTTCTAAAAATTCTTTAATTAAAATGGATGGGCTACGGAGGTGAGAGGTGTTTTCCTCTACACTAAGTTGGCCATTCCGACAAAAAATTGTTCTGACTAATTGGTTATTTGCTATCACTGGGTTTTGTTTTGTGTTGGTAATTGGTGACCTGGTGAATGGTTTTAGTGTTGGTTTTGACACTGCAAAAACAGTCAAAAAATGGTTCGTGGACAACAAGATCGAACTGCTACCAAGTTGGCCATCAAACTCTCCGGATATCAATGTAATTGAAAACTGTTGGAATCTTATGAAGAAAAAGGTGGCAGCACACTGTCCAACTTCAGAAGCAGATTTAAAGGACATATTCAAGCACGTATGGGTCAACAAAATCACTCCGGCATACTGTAAAACGGAGCTAGTTAACAGTATGCCTACAAGAATCTAGGCTGTGCTGAAAAATCATGAACACCCTATCAAATATTGACACATATATTGTTTCCTGAATAAAACTTTGAAAATGACATAGATATCTTTGGTTCTTAAAGCTTTTGACCATGGAAGTGACAATAACACGTACTTTTCTAATAAAATTCTGATATTTTGGACTCTGCCTTAATTTTTTGGCCACTACTGTAACTACTTTACCAGCTTCTCTTAGCTTTTCTAAATATTGTCACTAGACTGCTAACCTCTGTTATCAACCCAGTAAGGTTTATTATATCTAGTGATGACGTCCCTGTTAACTCAGTCTCTTATTTGTTTTTTTCAGTCTGTCTTGTCTATCTTAGCTGGAATTTAACTTCCAAGGAGCAAAGACTGTCTTTTGTGTCTTTACAGCACTGTGTGCATCTGGTATGTGCTATGCAAATGAACAATAATAATGATAATAAATACCCCACCCATGATTTTCATCTCAGTATTCTGCCTCCTATATTCCAGAAGAACTAAACCGGCCCTGTGTTTCAAGCATGAGTTATTTTTAGTTTTTAATACTATATTCTGTCTTGTCCATTCTTGATTCTGCCTGTGCTTTTGTGGGCTTCTATAAGGTTCAATATATATACAGTACTGAGAGAAAGTTCTGAACACTCTAAGATGGTCTATATTTTCGCACAATTTATATTCCTTATCTAAACCCCAATAAGAGAGAGAGGGAAAAACCCTATTGAATAAATAACACAAAAAGGATATATTTTGATTATTTAGTCAATAGAAGGATTCAATAGTAGTATCCTTCTATGAAAAGGTATGTGATCTCCTCATTAAGTAACTCCTTGAGTGGCCATACCTTCAAGTAAACATTTCCTGTAATTATTGATCAGTCTCTCACATCACCCTTGAGAAATGTTGGCCCATTCTTCCATAAAGAACTGCCTGATCCACTTACAGCTCAGATTCAGCTTCTGGACAAATGGCCGGGACGTTCTCCTGTAGAATTTTCTCATATCAAGAAGAGTTCATGGTTCCATCAATGATGACAAGCCACCCACAGCCTGATGCAGCAAAGTAGCCCAGCACCACGATACATCCACCACTGTGCATGACATTCGGGAAGAGCTTCTTACTTTAGAAGGCAGTGTTTGGTTTTCACCAAACAAAACATTTATTGTGTGACCGAAAAGTTCAATTTTTGACTCTTCTATCCAGAGGACACCATTTCAGAAAGTTTGAGTCATCCAGATGTTTTCTGGTGAGGCTGAAGCAGACAGCAATGTTCTTTTTAAAGAGCAGTAGTTTCTTCCTGGCTATTCTCGCATGGACACTATTCCCATTCAGTTTTCCTGATGATTAACACATGAGCCCTCACATCACCTGGAGCAAAAGAGGCCTGAAGATCTTTAGGAATTAGTCCGGGGTTTCTTTCTGGGGCATTGTCCCCAAATGGGTGTTTTACGCATATCATAAAAGTAATGAATCTCACTTCTAAGCCAGAGTATGAAGCGTATAATCTCCATCTCAGATTTGCTGCTAACACTCACTGTAGTACTTGCCTCGTGCCAAAGAGAGCTTCCTTCTGGCGTTCATAAGATGTATAGGCAACCTATCAAGAAGCGTTTAAAAATTCCTTTTAATCAAGCCTGTGGATCCCAAGATGATGAGAAATATTTCTGAATCTTTCTGCCACATTTTGTTGGTCTCTGATTCCATTGCTAGATAACTGAAGATCTTTCTGCACTCAGTGCACAGACTAATCACTTGGCACCGACAGCTTTATTATCAATGCTGTTCTCGTGTTTTTCTCCTTTACCATAATGTCCTGTTTTCTTGCATCAAGCTTTTTATTGGTTGGAATGGGAATGTCCCAGGTGGTCATAATCTCTTTATTTTCCTTAATTCTCTTAGGGTTTTGATCCCAATGCTTTTCCAGTATTGCAATGTTGTAATGTTTACAAGGTTTCAGTGGATGTGACATGCCACCTTATTGTGCCTTTCTATATAACAACGTTCTCCTATCAGAACCTTACAAGCAGCTATGAGATGAGTAACCAATTCCAGCCCTTCCTTACAGAATCTGTGTGTCAGTTTTCCTATTTTTCTTCTGTGCATGCTGTGTAAACCTGTATTCTGTAATTTGCTGCCCTGGGCTGCAACTATTTAATCTTTCATCTTCACCTCTCCTTAATCATTCATGGGTCCAGTATTGATCCACCTAAGGTTCTTGGAGTAACATTGTATTTCCCATTGTATTTGCACAACTGTCACTTCTTTTTTTTCTCATTTGCTGATCCAGTTCTCTAAAGAAATGTTTTTTCTCTTATTTTGTAAATTCTGTTACTTCTTTCCCTATGTGTACTGGTGGATTCCCATTCATGCCTTCTATTTGTTGGAAGGCTTAGTCAGGTTTAATGATGGAGCTAGATTCTGAATGTTTACTTTCCCATGTCAACACTTTTTTTGCATATTTGTATCTGAAAATGCTGTTAAATAGGCCTGGAGGCCTATGATAGCAGCTCTATATGTATAATCTATTTTTATGAGGCCCATTCTGGGATTCTTTGCGATTTCTTGGATAATTTTATGGTTTGCTCTTGAGGTGATCTTGGCAGGATGACCGTTCCTGGTAGTTACTGTAGTTTTCTGATTGTCTTTCATTTGTAGTCTGCCTGTGGAGCGATGAAGCTCCAAATATTTATAAATGGTCTCGTAATTCTGTCCAGTCAGATGAGCATCAACTATTCTTTATAGAGACTCTGAAATGTCTCTTTTGATCATGCCACAATAAGTTCCCACTAATTTAGGACTTTTATAAAGCACAGGATGCCCAAGCCTAGTCATGCAGTTTTGTACTGCTTGGTAGTTTACTTGTTTTCCATTTCTTTAAGCAATTGATTCTAATTAACTAATTAATTATGCTAAGGAAGCCAAATTAGTGGTGGTCTAGTTGTATACATTATCATATTTGAAGAAACACATAATTGTTTACTTTTATAGTCTTTTTATTGCTAAGAAAAGACTGTTTTTGATTAAATAAAGGTATCATGGTAAGAACTCTGGGAGTTCACAAACTTTTTCATAGCTTTGTATGAGTTGGTGTATGTTCTTTTTTTATTTTTTGTAACTTTTATATTTGTGATTTAAAAAATGGTATACAAGTAAAACCATCTTTTAAATAGGTCTCACAGTGGCAATCTCCAGGAACAAGCAGGAATGTAGACCTCACATATGGGTATCGTCGGTACCGACGGAGCCTGCGTGGGAATGCTTCCCAGCGTCCAATAGGAACGCTTTTGGGAGCATCCCTCAGCACATGCGCGCTGCCTTCCCGCCTTTCCAACTGTCCCTCTTCAGTTCTTCGTTTTCCACAGAGCCAACAGGACCTATTCCCTGTCACCGCAGAAAATTCCGTTTTTAAAATTCTTTCTTGTGGTCGTGTTTGCCTACCGCACGACGCCTACCGGTACTGCCGGTTCTTTTCTTTTCTTTTCCTAAAAAAAACCCCCAAAAAAACCCTAGACTTAGACTGTTTTCTTACAGAAACTTTCCTGTTTTGGTGCTAGGCACCATTTTGGGCATTAGGCCCCATTTTTCCAAAATCATGGAAAAGCCAACTAGTGGTTTTAAAAAATGTACTAAGTGTGGCGGTACCATTTCCATCACTGACACCCATGATTGATGTCCAAAATGTTTAGGACCTGATCATTCTCCAACTGAATGTCTCTCCTGCATGGGGATGACCAAAAGAAGAAGACAGAACTGGGCCGCAAAGCTCGGTACCCTCTTTTCTTCAGATGCCAGATCCATTGCATCGACATCGTCAAGGGCCTCTTCTTCCTCCCATGGGTCTCAGGTAACTAAACACAAAAGCCAGTCCTCAAAGGGTAGCTCTCCTGCTAAGCATCGAGAGGCCATTGGCATTGCCCTTGAGGGAACAACACCGGCAAAACAGCCCCGGCGGGAGGCTTCAGCTTCCAAAGCATTGATGGGGCTTCAGGATGTTCTCGAGGCCTCAACCTCACAAGAACTACCTGTGCCATGCTCAGGGGTTCTGGCCGTTCTTACCGGTACCGACACCCAGGCATTGGCAGCATCGATAGACCAGAGATTTCTTGCTATCGAACGCAGTATCGCAGCTCTTCTCTCACCTGCGGTACCGGTGGTCCCAAGGGCACCGGTGCCAACATCGACATCGATGCTGGTACCGACACTGACGATGCCGGTACCGATGGTAAACTCTTCCCATTCCACCTCTGGCTGGAGTGGATAAAGTGGTACCGGGTCACCTCGGTACCGACTTCGATCGGTACCAGGATCGTGCTTTGCAGGAGCATCGGGGTCAGGAATACTTCAATTCCTCCGATTCCGAAGACTCTGACAATTCTGCTGGCACTAGGGGGTTTCTCCTAGAAGATCCCTCTTCTCCCCAACGCAGAATGTCACCTCCAGAGGACATGTCATTTCAGGATTTCATCCGTGATATGGCTAAAGGTCTTTCAATCACAGTAGCTCCTGAAGAGGAACCCAGAGCAAAGGAATTGGAAATCCTCCAATATCCTAAAGCTCCTAAGGAGGCAGCTACTCTGCCTATCCATGAAATTCTGCATAGCTTGATGCTCAGAATGTGGGAGACACCTCTGACTACTTCTCCTCACTCTAGGAGACTTGATACTATGTATCGAGTCCCACCATGTCCTGGATTTCAGAAAACTCAGCTGCCACACAATTCAATGGTAGTGGAGTCAGCCATGCGTAGGATGAAAAGTGCAAAAAGACATGCATCCAATCCTCCAGGTAGTGAATGCAGGACTCTTGACGCCTTTGGGCTTCGAACATTTTAGGCTTCCATGCTTTCAGCTAGGATCAGCTCATATATCCTATATATGGGAATGTTCCTCAAAGAAATCACAGGAGACTTGGAACTTATGAGCCCATTTCTCCCAGATGATAAGAGACAAGACTTTCTTACTCTGGTTAAGTATGCTCAGGATGTCTCCAAGTTTGTCAATCGTGCAGCCTTTGACCGCTTTGAATGCATCAGCAGAACTTCTGCTATTGCCATTGGCGCATGACAGATTGCCTGGCTACAGGCATCAGACCTGGAGACTTGGGTACAGGACAAGTTAGGCAACATTCCTTGCACGGGAGAGAATCTCTTCGGCAAGAACTGGCAGGAGAATGCTAACAAGTTAGATGCTGACAATTCTACCTTAGATAGATTGTCAAAGTCTACAGCCACTCCAGCCAAAAGGAAGCCTTATAAAAAACCCTCTTTTAGCAAAAAGAGGAAGTTTTATCCTTCTTATACTGTCATGGCGCAAGGCAGATAGTGCCTATGGAAGAAGATGAAAACACACAGGGCAGTTTTAAAACCGGCAGTGCAAAGCACATGGCTAGAGGTTGCTATGAGCAACCAAGCAAAACAAGAGCACAGGCTGTAGGTAAACGCCCAGATAGAGCATTACGTCATAGCTCATCAGAGAAGCAGAAACAGCTGCGGCAGTTTGAGCTAACAAGAGTCTCAGAGGCTGACGCACTTAAAAAGTCAGTCTTGAGCAAAGCAGGGCAGAACCGAGAGGGGAGCAGTCTCAGTTGCAAGAACCGAGAAAGAAGCAGTCTCAGGAGCAGACACACACACAAGGGAAACAGAGACGGAAGCAGGGAGTCAGACTCATTCTCTGATGCCGAGGGAGAAAGAGACCCTGAGAGGATTCATTGGAGAGCAAAGAGCAGAGCTCAGGAGAGCCAGGAGTCATACCTGAACGCTTCTGAAGTGGATTCCATCTGTACCTCAGAGGGGTTTGCCCAGGAGGAATTCTCAGAGGTTAGTGCTGGAAAGTTGGGCTGCACTAAGCCAAAGTCCGGTTGGGGACAGAGAGAGATTCCAACCTGCAAACCACGAGGAGCTGGGATAGGGAATACCCACGAGAGCAGGTACCTGGGGAGCAAAAGCTATTATCCAGAAGTGAGTTCCTACCCGAGAGAAAGACGTCCCTTGAGGGGAAGTGAAAGGGAGAAAACTTTTAACTTCCCGGTTGCAAAACGGAGAGTCAGAGCTCAGCCTGAAGAAAGGCATAGTACCCTGAATAGAGGGGCACTGGATTTTAACTACCTTGGTCCTGAAGGATATGGCCCTCTAAGGAGAGAATCCATAGTGCACGGTAACCAGCCTTTCTGCAGGGGGAGAGGGGAGAGAAGCTCTAGCCAAGAAGAGAGGGAACTTTTAAGCACTGATACACATTACAGCCCTGCCAAATATAATTCCCCAGAAGCACCCGAGGACATGGAATGTGACTTCTGTGAAGAGAGCTCAGATATTTGTAGAATGGACTGTACAATGGTGTTTTCAGACAGCGTGACCTCTTTTTGTTGAAGCCTGAGTAAAACCCTGCCTAAGAGAAATCTGTGGAGGAACACAGATTTCACTGGAAAGCTTTTGGTGAGAGAAAAAGCCTGTTTTTCCTTATTGTTTGTTTAAAGCTGACAAAAAGCATTTTTGTTGTAATTTGTAGTTCCCACTTGTGTTATACCAGTTTTTATGGTTTAATTTCTTTTGACCCTTGTTGCAAGAATTCTCCCGGGAAGGGAAATAAATACCTCTTTAAGCATAGCTACTCGACCACAGCTACCTTCTTATTAGAATAGCTATTGGGACTCAAAATCCCAGGGGGCACTACTCCGCCCTTGCTACATAAGAGGATCCTCACTGAAGCCCCAGCCCTTCCGCCTCCGGGGTAGTAGGTGAGTGACAATACCCACCAGACTCAGACTCCAGGTCAGGTTGCCCAAAAGGGACAAACTAGACAACAAAAGAAACCAAAAAGCCCGAGAGCCCAACCAGCTCTCCAGGTTCAGTCCCCTCAAGGGCTTTGACTCCTTCCTAGAGAGCTTTGCCTTCCTGCCTCTGAGGGGTCCTCAACCCCCCAATATTCCCGGCAAGTTATGCCACTTTGTCAACAGATTGCATCAGATAACAGCAGAAGATTGGACTTTGTCCATTGTAGGGGAGGGGTACAGACTTCATTTTCACAGCTTACCCCTTCCTACAATTCTAAAGCAGTTCAATTCACAAACCTCTGCAGACAATCTGCTAGATCACGAGGTCTCCACACTTCTTGCCCAAGGGGCAATAGAGGAAGTACCCATTCTTCAACAGGGTGTAGGGTTCTACTCCCCCTATTTTCTTATTCCAAAGAAAACAGGAAGACACAGACCCATTCTAGACCTCAGAGAATTGAACAAATATCTGTTTCGAGAGAAATTCAAAATGATTTCTCTGGGAACTCTTCTGCCATACCTTCAAAGCCAGGACTGGCTTTGCTCTCTAGACTTAAAGGATGCATACACTCACATTCTTGTCCATCCAGATCACAGGAAATATTTACGTTTCCTTTTCAGGGGAAAACATTTCCAGTACAGGGTTCTTCCTTTTGGTCTGGCTTCAGCACCAAGGGTATTCACGAAATGCATGGCAGTAGTAGCTGCATTTCTACGAACCCTGGGGATTTTTGTCTTCCCTTACTTAGATGACTGGCTCATCCAAGCCTCCACAGTGGCAGAGGCCAGCACTGCACTGTCTTGTACACTGCGAATCCTCCAATACTTGGGATTGGTAATAAACTTCTCGAAATCTCAACTAGTTCCTTCCCAATGCCTAGAATTCATAGGAGCCTGTCTGGATACCAGACAGGCAAGGGCTTTCCTTCCACAAGCCCGGTGTCTTCGCATAATGCAGTTAGCTTACCAAGCAGCAGGCAAATCCTCCCTCACTGCTCGGGAGCTACTGCAGTTACTGGGACACATGGCATCCACAGTTCATGTAGTCCCATATGCTCGCCTCCACATGAGGGCAGCTCAGTGGACCCTCTCCACACAGTGGACACAGGTCACGGGTCATTTGTCGGACAAAATAACAATCTCTCAACGACTAATTTTGTCCCTCCAATGGTGGCAATCATTAGAAAACCTGACAGTAGGGTCTCCTTTCCATTAACCCCTCTTTCAGGCCACCCTAACAACAGATGCATCACAGGTGGGTTGGGGAGCACACCTGAATCATCTCTCTACCCAGGGCACCTGGACTCCACAGGAGGTCGGTTTACACATAAACCTCCTGGAGTTAAGAGCAATTTATTTAGCTCTTCGAGTGTTCCACGCCCAGCTCAGCTACAAGACAGTCCTAGTCCAGACAGACAATCAGGTAGCCATGTTCTATGTGAACAAGCAAGGCAGGACAGGCTCTCTGTCGTTATGCAACGAAGCTATACGACTATGGGCCCTTCTAGTGGTATATCTTCCAGGCATTCAAAACCTTTGGGCAGAAAAACTCAGTCGAGTCCTGCTACCTCACGAGTGGTCACGCCACCTAGACCAGGTGGTAAAGATATTTCATCTCTGGGGCCCTCCAGACATAGACCTCTTTGCAAGTCCACTGAATGCCAAACTTCCCCGGTTCTGTTCCAGGATTCCGGCGCACAACTGTCAGGCAAGGGATGCCTTCCTCGTTCACTGGGGTCAGGACTTCCTTTATGCCTTCCCACCCATTCCCCTCATCACCAAGACACTCTTCAAGCTTCAGAGAGACAGGATTTGCATGATTCTCATAGCACCACGATGGCCACGCCAAACGTGGTATTCCCTGCTTCTGCATCTCTCTCAAGCGGCACCTCTGGAGTTAGGGCATGCTCCATATCTCCTTTCCCAGGAGAATGGGACGCTATGGCACCCGAATCCCTAGTCCCTGCACCTCACTGCCTGGTTGTTGAAGGCTTAGACCTCCAGGATTTCAACCTGTCACAGCAGTTAAAAGATATCCTTCAGGCTTCTAGGAAACTTTCCACAAGAAGATCTTATGCCTTCAAGTGGAAACATTTTACTATATAGTGCTCTAAGAAGGGATTAAACCCCCTGGTCATACCCTTAGAATTGATACTAGAGTATCTCCTTCACTTATCAAATTCTGGGTTAAAGACCAATTCGGTAAGAGTCCATCTTAGTGCAATTGCAGCTTCTTATAAGCCTCTAAATGGACAACCAATTTCCTCTCATCCACTCCTATCAAGATTTATGAGAGGCCTTTTATTAACTCAACCTCCCATCAAGCCACCACCGGTAGCATGGGATCTAAATCTAGCTCTGGGGCAGCTCATGAAGCCGCCTTTTGAACCTTTAGCCACTACAGCTCTTAGGTTTTTGACTTGGAAGGTCATCTTCCTGACTGCAATCACCTCTGCCCGTCGCATTAGTGAATTGCAAGCTTTAGTGGCTGATCCTCCCTATACTAGATTTCATCATGATAAGGTTGTTCTTCAAACTCACCCACACTTTATGCCAAAGGTGGTTTCGCCTTTTCATTTAAACCAATCAATTTATCTTCCTGTATTTTTTGAGGCCTCACGCCTCTAATGCAGAAAGAAACCTTCATACTTTGGATTGTAAAAGGGCCTTAGCCTTTTACATTCAAAGAGCACAGCAACATAGAAAGTCCTCGCAACTTTTTGTAGCTTTTGATCCTAGTCATTTGGGTCTTCCAGTCTCCAAAGGAACTTTATCTAAATGGATTGCCCAATGCATATCCTTTACTTATGAGAGTAAGGGTCTTCCTCTTCAGGACCATGTCACAGCTCACAATGTGAGAGCCATGGCAGCTTCTATGGCTAATTTCCACTCTATGTCTATCGATGACATTTGTCGAGCAGCCACCTGGGCTTCAGTACACACCTTCACAGCCCACTACTGCCTAGATAAAGCCTCCCGTCGGGATGCCTTCTTTGGCCAAGCTGTTCTTCAAAATCTCTTTCAAACCTAGACCAACTCCTACCCACCAACCCTTGTGGGATGCCAGAGATCCATGGGAGCAAGGATTCTCACCTTTGGTAGCACCTTCCTGGGGCTATCTCCCTAACATCTTCAGCTAGAGAGTCCCCATATGTGAGGACTACATTCCTGCTTGTTCCTGAAGATAGCATAGTTACTCACCTGTAACAGGTGATCTCCGGGAACAGCAGGAATTTAGTCCTCACAACCCACCCACCTCCCCTAGGAGTTGTCTCTCTCTCTCCCTGTCTTTCCTCTCTCCCTCTAGCCTTTCACTCAGCTACAAACTTAACTGAAGAGGGACAGTTGGAAAGGCGGGAAGGCAGCACACATGTACTGAGGGATGCTCCCAAAAGCGTTCCTATTGGATGCTGGGGAGCGTTCCCACACAGGCTCAGTCGGTACCGATGATACCCATATGTGAGGACTAAATTCCTGCTGTTCCCGGAGATCACCTGTTACAGGTGAGTAACTATGCTTTCTTGGGACATGAAGATGAACGCACCTTGCAAAGTTTTCAATCTGTTCCACTTCCTTGTTTAAACAGATTTTACCTTGTGTTTAGAGCAGCAGTACCTGGTCTTTTTCCAAAACTTCAGTTTTCCCAAGATGCTCCTTAGAGTTGGTCTCTTCATCGTGCAGCAGAACCTAGACGTTTTTAGAAAAGAAAGTTTAAGTCTGAGGAACAGGTGGTTAAAGACGTGTCCACTCTCACTAGCACATACAATACCTCAAATGTTTCTCAAACTGATCCTCATGTACTCCCTAGCCAGCCTGTTTTTTAGGATATCCACATTGGCTATATTTGCTTGTTACCCTTTCATATAAACCCTTTAAATCTGCAATGCATTCTTCTTTTTTTTTTGTTTGCCTCTAATCATACAAAATATTTTAAGCCTGTTTTTCGTATTCATTGAGTAAATATAGCCACCAGCAATTTTTCTACCAGTAACAGTAGAAACAGTCTATTGTAGTTTCAAGCATTTTCCTTTTCCACCATATTTTATAAACGGCACATGATGATGCTGCTTTTAGCATTTTAATTGTTTCAGAAGGTGACTAAATTTAGCTGACCCACTGTGGTAAACGTTTGAGTATAAAATCTTGTGTTGTGTGAGTCAGCATGTAATTTATCCTGCGGTACAGAAACCAGTCTGACCACAGGATATTTGCATGGTCACCTAAAGGAGCTTTAAATGTCACACTACTCATCAGTCACAGTTGCTGGTTAAAAAAAAAGCCACATCAAATGACAACTGAATAAGTCAAAGAAAAAAATGAATGACATTTTCTGCTATCATCAACAGAGAGATGATTGATATCTCTCTGTTTAGAATATAGTTGTTTTTCTGTATCTTTATAGAGATTCCATAAAGTGACTGTTCTATGGTATGAGGTCTAATTTTATGCTTGCATTGAATATTTTTTGATTTTGTAAATATGCCACAATGCATTTTTACCTAACAGTGCATGGCATCAGTTCAGTTTAGGTGCTGTTTTCTCATGTGCGAAAAACAAAGTGGATGAATTTAATGCAGTCCTTATTTATTTATTTTTTTGTTTTGCTAGGTAGTTTTGATCACAATGAAGTCGTCTGGCGTGCCCACGGGATGGATTGTTCTATCCCTGTTGACTTTGATCCAAAGAAGCAGTGCACAGTGTGAGGAAGCAGCTGTGAGGGAAGAGATGGCCGTCGGTCTGAAGTATCACCTGCCCAATTTCACGGCGGAAACTCCAATACAGAACATTGTTCTGCATAAAGGTTGTGTCTATGTTGGAGCAGTCAACAAGATCTACGTCCTTGATGAAACTCTTGTGAATGTGACTATGTACAGAACTGGGCCTGTGCTGGAGAGCCCGGATTGCCTGCCATGTGAAGACTGTAAAGATAAAGCAAACGTATCAAGCAGTGCTTGGAAAGATAATGTCAACATGGCCTTGCTGGTAGAAACATTCTATGGTGATCAACTCATAAGCTGTGGCAGTGCGTACGGAGGAGTTTGTATACGGCATTTTCTTCAGCCAGATAGATTTGATGATATGGATGGTGGGATGCAATGCATGTACACCTCACATACTGAGGAGGAATCCCATGGGTGCCCTGACTGCATTGTAAGCAACTTAGGAACGAAGATCCTAGTAACTGTAAAAGACAGATTTGTAAAGTTCTTTGTTGGCAACACTGTGACATCTTCGCTTTTACACTACCCTTTGCCACATTCCATATCTGCTAGAAGGCTAAAGGAGACACAGGATGGTTTTGAGTTCCTCACCGACAAGTCTTACTTTGACGTCCTGCCCCATCTCAGAGATTCTTATCCCATTAAATATGTTCATACATTTGAGAGTGACCAGTTTGTTTATTTTTTGACGGTCCAACGAGAATCCTTGGAATCACAAACTTTCCAAACAAGGATCGTCAGGTTTTGTTCATCTGATTCTGAACTACATACCTATATGGAAATGCCTCTTGAGTGTATCTTTACTGAAAAGCGAAGAAAGAGGTCAACTAGAAAAGAAATATTTAACATTTTACAGGCTGCATATGTAGGTAAACCAGGTGCAGCCTTAGCTGAGGAGATGGGCTTGGCACAGGACGATGATGTTCTGTATGGCGTGTTTGCGCAGAGTAAGCCAGACTCCATGGAGCCGATAAAGAGATCTTCCATCTGTGCAGTTCCTGTCAGAACAATCAATGAGTTCTTCAGCCATTTTGCACACAGTGCAAAATGCCTTCAGCATTTTTATGAGAAAGATGATAAATATTGTATCAATAAGGTGAGGTCTCTCTAATTTATTCTTTGCAAGTTCTAAAGATTGTTCTCTGTGTTAGTGCTTTTCACATACAGATATGTTCAGCCTAAGGCTTCCATGTTCAGGTTGTGGATTGTGTATGTGTGTCAAATGGAAAGGAAGGCTTGGAAGTAGTTCATATAGAATTTTTTGTCAACATTAGGAACATACCACAAGGGAAAGCAGATGTTCTGCTTTCAGATTTAACATTCACTGTCTTGATGCTGTTTGTTAATAAGACATTCTCCGTTTATGTAGCGGCACGCGGGATTCCTAACCAATTGTTTGGACTCTGTAAAGAGCATTTACCTGTAGTATCTAGCAATGTGGGGATGCCTCTGCAGAATAACGATGACGGAAATGTTTTACAAAATAAATTGTAAAGATCTGCTAATGTTTTTTTGAGGAGTGGGTGAAAATAACCCGAGTTACTATTCGTTTATACAGTATAATTGTTCTTTAGCATTCGTATGTTAAATGACTGAATTCTGAACTACATTCCTTCGTTGTTATGGATTTAATCAAGCAGTAGTGTAATAGAGATAAAATGTCCCACAGTGGCACTCATAGCTAATTCTAATAATGCTAAAAAGTACAATTCCTAATTGAAATTTTAATTTTACCAAGGCATTTATCAGTCTGATAAATCTTGTTTTCCTGTTTGGCAATTTGTGGCAGCTGAACTTAGAAAGAAAACCCTGCCTATTAGTAGAGTGGGTCTTTATAAGGTAAAGATGGTAGGTACATTATACATCTGGCTTGAAATACTGGGAATGCTTAGACATGCCAAAGGCCTGTGTGTGTTTATTTATTTATTTATTTATTTATTTATTTATTTTTCTTATATACCGCGCTCTTAAATCAGTGCGGTTTACATATGAACAAATATAAACACAATGGTACAAACAGCATTGGTTTTTTTTACAAAGAACAAGGTACATAAACTTGGTGGAAAACAGGGTAACTATATACAATTAACTATATACATGGCAACTACATACATGGTTATTTTGGTTAATTAGATGCGAATAAGGTATCTATAATGCCGTGGATAAGAAGTTAAAGTACAGAATAAATATGCCAAATATAGTGAGAATAAATATGGCATAGTATAGTGAGCAGGTAATAATCATCATAATTACCCATTCTCTACCGGGGTCAAATATGAAAGATCTGCATGAGGACTATTGTCAGATGGAGTAGCTTCGGGGTAGTATGTTAGGAACAAATAGTGCTTCAATGCCTTTCTGAACTTCATCAGACTTGAGATAGCTCTTATTTCGGGTGGAAGGGCATTCCAGGCTGTTGACCGTAGAATATTAATTGTTACGGGTTACATTTTCCATATGGTCCATTGAGGCCACCCTAAAAGTACTATGTAAAGCTTTCACCTTTTTTTGTTTAGAAGGAATACAGCAGAGATGGAAATGTTACACCCTGGGCAGTTGTACGATTATGCAGCCATAAAAATTGCGTGTAATTAATGAGCACATGCCTAATTGTGAAAAAAAAGCTTAATTCTCAGATATGTAGGTAGGGCCTGGTGATGAAAGACAAATGACACAGATGGTAATGTGGCCTGACAAGCGACCGGCTGTCAACCAGGGTCATTCATGTCATGCCAAGTGTTCCTGCCAGAGAAAGCGTGTTGGTGACGTTTTGGGGCTCTTCTCTGCTTGTGGCAGTCAGAGTGGTTTATTTTTCCATTTAGCCATGTCTGCTGGAGAAATGAGTGGATCTGCAGTGACTGCAGCGCATGGTAACTTACTTTACGCTAACTTCAAGTGCTGTTCATACCCATAACCCACCCATTTTCCAGCCCTTTCCTGCCCCCTGTTGTGGAAAACAATTAACATGCAAATTAGAGCGAGAGATGTTCCATGACCACATAGTAGCTGTTAACATGTGCTAATTTACACATTATTATAACTGCTTAACACACTGCAGTGAAAGAGCCCCCTAAATAATAATAATTCCTAAAAAGGTAACATGAATTATATCGCTGTTCTGTGCAGTGGAACGATTAGCTGTAAATTTAACTTGATTTTATTTTTTTTAAGGATTCAGTTCTGCACAATTCTTGGGACACAAAGCATTGGGCTAGCAATTGTATTAATATAGAAAAAAGAAAGTTCCTTTTCGTCCTTGCAATACCTGTCCTTTCTCCCAGTGGGCTGAGAGAGAACAATCCTGGAAGACCTGCCCTATTTAGGCTGGTGTGGCACAGGCGTCCCTCGGTATTTGCTCTGACTCAGCACAAGGTATCACCTTATTTCCTTTTTTGTTTTTCTCTTTTTCCATCAGAAGGAGCAGGGCTGGTGTGGCAAAGGCAAATGAAATTAAAAAAAAAAAAGGAAGACTCACCAGAGGCTTGGATTCAGAGCTGTGTAGACAGGGGGCAGGTGCTAGTCCCTTGGGACAGCTCTCCTGTGAAAGGATTGGAGCCATCACAAACTGGGATTATCTCTGTTTTTCCTCAGTGGGGGTGCAATAGAAAAGAAGCCCTAGTATGGGAAGTAGGCTTGTTGGGGTCTGCTGCCTCAAAGCCTAAGATACATGAGGGAAGGTGCTTTCCAGGCAGGTGGCTCCCCACTTCAGGCACCAGATTGCTATATTTTTGTTGGATGTGGCAGCAGTGTGTTCAAAAAGAAAAAAAAAGAATTAAACATACTGGTGGGTTTACACCAGCTGAAATTTGAATTAGATTGCTCGGTGCTGTGTGGAAGCAGTCTTGGATAGAGGCAGCTAGCATTGATGGGTGGTTTTTTCTGCCAGTGCTGTGACGTTGAGTTAGGGGAAAGCAGTGTGGTTCCAATGGGGCAGCCAGCACAAGAGGTGTGCTCTAGCCCTAGATCTCTCCCAGCACAACCTGCTATTGCCACAGGAACACTGCTAGGAGAGGAGCCCGGCTTGCAGGGATCACGGGAAGGGTCCTCAGATCCAGACATGTCTCCTGAGGCAGGGTGGTCTTTGGTGGGGTATGTTCCTGCTGGCCTTCATTTTAATGATGCATCTTTCCTATATGGCAGTGGGTCAGGGGGCTGTGGCTCCTCCTGTGCCTCAAATCATGGGTAAGGAGTTTTAGAGCTCTCCATACTTGTACCCGCTGGTTAAAGCTGCATAGACCCTCGGGGAACGCAGCAAGAAGCCCATACTTAAGCACAAGACCTCACTGGAAAGAAACTCCCCTCCAGATAAGGAAAAGTGGATGTCTGAAGCAACAGAAGAATTGGAATTGGGCAGCCAAGGTCCGAGTGGCAGGGAAGAGTCTAGACAAAGATACCTTAGCACAGTGGTCCCCAACCCAGTCCTATGGGGCCCACTGGCCAGTCAGGTTTTCGGGATATCCCTAATGACTATTGTGGCACCGCAGACCAGCTGCAAGCAGAAGGGAAAGTTTTAAACACGGAAAAAAGAGGTAAAGTACAGCTGCAGCGACAGGAGGAACCACATAGAGGGAGCCAGAGAGACCTCTGGAGGTCTGAAGAACCACGCCTTAAAGCCCATGACGTAATTCCAGCCAACACCCAAGGCAGAGGGGGAAAAACTCCTCTTAAATGCTCAGTTGACTGGAGGAGAGACAGAGCAGGCGAGAGAGCAGGAGACAGAGCAGCCGACAGAGCAGTCGGGAGAGCAGTCGAGGAGAGACAAGGAGACTGGCAAGGATACGTGCCAGAACACAGTCAAGGAGACTGGCAAAGAGACAAGCCAGAACACAGTCAAGGAGACTGGCAAGGAGACCTGTACAGCCAAAGAGGTTGGAGAAAAAGAGAAAGACAAAGAGGTTGGCAGACAGCTTCAGACAGACAAGGAGACTGTCAGGAAATTGTGCAGAAAGCTTCAACTCCCGAGCTACATGGATATCTGGAGAATCCAGGGAGAGGACTCCTGACCAAGGGAACCAGCCTAACCGTGCCAGCCAAACCAGGTACAGGAATCTACTGTAAACATTTTAAAGAAGGGAGAGAGAAATTCTCCAGGAGAGAAAGCTTTTATAAAGCTGCTGACCCTGAAGGAAACTGGACTATAAGAGAGAGTCCCAGGCCTAAGTTTGATAAGAGCCTGAGGCCTACCTGTGTAGCAGATAATCTAGGACCTGCCAGGCCCAAACCTCAGCCTACACCTTTCAGAGAGCAACATGGAAGCAAAGGTAAATGCTATTTTTATAATGGTAATAGTTTGAATACTGTGACACAGAAAGGGGCAGACACTAGAGCCTGTTGTCCTCACAGAGGCCTGCCTGAAACAAGGTTCAAACCTGCACTTAATAAAAAGCTTAACAGAGAAAGTACTGTATGCAAGCGAGACTATCCTCAGCAGAGAAGTTTACAAATACAGGACTTACCTTGCAATGCTGATTACTGGCGTTTAATCCAAGCACTAAGCAGAGAGCCTGAAGGAAACCTCCCAAACGCTCTAAGCAGTGAACCGATGCAGGTGGAATACCAAGAGGATCCTTCAGACATTCCAATGGAAGTGAATTACTGCCTGTCAGAAAGAATTGAGCCCTAAGAGAGGCATAGCTGGGGTGAGCTAAGAATTGGATGTTATATTTCATGTGCCTGTACTGTGAAGAGAACAGTGTTTTCAATGCTTATGTTTTCCTTTACCTGAAGCAAGGACATTTTCTTTTTATGTGTTGTTTTTCTACTCTGGGCTAAAGAACCTGTTTTGCAAAAGAGGGAAATAAAAGCTTTACCATTTCCCTAACTCGGACTATATTTTCTTTGGAGAGTTAGTAGTACAGAAGGCTACCAGGCCTACAGAAGCCTGGGCCCTGCATAAGAACCAACCTCCTCCCTAAACAAACTTTTCCCCTCTCTGTCCACGCCCTTCTGTCGTGCCACGCCATCACCACTAGGGGGGCAGTGTGACACTATGCATGAGATATATATGCATTAGAGATATCCTGCCAACCTGACTGGTTTGTGGCCCTCCAGGGCTGGATTTGGAGACCCCTGCCTTACACCTCTGTCATTTAAGATTGTGAGTGGGCAAGGTACAGATGTCCTAGACATCGAAAGGGTATATAGAATGTGTCACATTCCTCCTCGATTCTCACCACCACCAAAAAGTTGTCTAATAGACAATTTTTTGGTGGTGGTGAGAAGTGAGGAGGACTGTGACAAATTCTATCTAACCTTTTTGATGTCTTGGACATCTGCACCTTGCCCACTCACAATCTTAAATGACGGAGGTGTAAGGCAGGGGTCTCCAAATCCAGCCCTGGAGGGCCACAAACCAGTCAGGTTGGCAGGATATCTCTAATGCATATATATCTCATGCATAGTCATTAGGGATATCCCGAAAACCTGACTGGCTGGTGGGCCCCATAGCACTGGGTTGGGGACCACTGCCTTAGCACATCTATTGTGCTTAGGGGTGATCACTCCAGTGCTGATAACAGAAAGAAGCATCGGTAGGTACTCCAGATACTTTGGAGTCCCAGAAAAAGAAAAGAAATACAGACCATTGTTGAATTTGAGTGGCGTCAGTGTGATCTTGGATCTTAATTTCTAGTTTCAGGCACCACCATTTGGCCTGGCTATGCCTGTTGCACTTTCTCCAAAGTTATGGTAGTAGTAGTGGCGGCTCTGTGAAGAGATAGGATACTGATCCACCCCATCTGGATGATTGGCTCATGAAAGTGAAAACAAAGGCAGAGAGCTGGCAGTTTATCAACAGAGTCATCCAGATGCTAGAATTGTTAGTTTCCATGCCAAACCAGAAGAAAGGCAATCTTGTTCCAACACAGAAGCTGGAATATCTGGAGGTGATGTTCAGTATGAAAAAAGGCCTGGTCATCCTAATGCTAGCAAGAGATCAGAAACTGCGGGAGCAAGAGATGAACTTGCTTTCGCAGGACAGTCTGCTGGTGCTAGACACTAGAGAGACCACAATCAGTTTAGTCCCATGGGCCCATGCTCATATGCAGCCACTGCAGAGAGCATTGCAGTCTAGATTGAAGCCAGAACTCCAGGATCTGGAGACTATATACCGTGGTTGCTCAGGATGGTGGCTTCAGGAAAAGAATCTGACCAGGGATATTCCATTGGATCCCTCCATGGATCATGATTGGAAGGATGCTGGTCCCGGGAGAAGAGTTCTTGGTCCATAAACAGACTAAAAACCTTGGCAGTTCACAAGGCAATGCAAAGCTTAATGCCAAAGATAGCAGGGAAGGTAGTATGAATGCATTCTGACAACATCCTAACAGTAGCCTATATCAACAAGCAATGAAGTACCAGGAGCCCACAGATAGAGGAGGCAGTGGCAATGATGTTGTTGGCAGAAATTCATCTGCTAGCTCTATTGACTATACACATAGCAGGGTGGGGCCAGCATGATAGCAGACTTCTTGAGGCGAGACAAGCTAGGCAAATGGGAACTTGCTGAGGGTGTGTTTCAGCAGATCATCAATACAGTAGGTGGAAACCACTCTGATGGCATCCAGCTGCAGTGCCAAAGCTCTGAAATTCTTTAGTCACAGAACTGAAAGAGGTCCAGAGGAATCTTTGCTCTAACATAGCAACTCTTCTTCTGCCAAGGCTATGTCTTTCCACTGGCTGATGATGAGGAAGATAGTTTGTAGAATTGCAGATTGCAAAGACCTGGTGATTCTTGTGGCCCCAGACTGGGCCAGGAGATCATGGTTTGCAAACCTAGTGAACATGGTGGGGGAATTGCTGTACCTGGGTGATTTAAGGGGTCTCACGAAGCTTGTCCTGTTGGCTTGCCTCTTGAGAGGAGAAGATTGAGGAAGAAAGAGATTATGAAGGGCCAGTCATTGAAACCCTCCGAGCATTAGCAGTAAGTTTGAGAGATTAATATCATATTCCACATACCCTGGCTTAGATGTGAGGTTCACGACTGCCATGGTATGCGCAACCCATTAGGAGAAACTGTTGTTGTTGTTAAGTGCCGTCGAGTCGGAGTCGACTCATGGCGACCCTCTGGATAGCTATCCTAAATTGTGTTCGGTCTTCAGTCAGGCGGCTCATTGATGACAGACTGGTACCCGTAGCTGCTGTTATTGTAGCGATCCATCTCATTGCTGGCCTTCCTCTTTTGCGTTGAACTTCTATCTTGCCAAGCATGATGTCTTTCTCTAATGATCTCTCTCTTCGCATGATGTGTCCGAAGTATCAAAGTCGAAGTCTTGTCATCTGAGCTTCTAAAGAAAACTTAGGTTTGATCTCCTCTAGTACCGACTGGTTTGTTCTTCGGGCAGTCCATGGTATACACAGTATTCTCCGCCAGCACCATAATTCAAAGGCATCAATTTTCTTCCTGTCTGTCTTTTTCACTGTCCAGCTTTCACATCCATATGATGTTATTGAAAATACCATGGCTTGAACAAGTCGAATCTTTGTATGGAGAGACACATCTCTGCTCTTGAGAATCTTATCTAGGTCTTTCATAGCCATTCTGCCAAGAGCAATGCGTCGTCTGATTTCTTGACTGCTTGTTGCTTCTTTATTGATAGTTGATCCAAGTAGGTTAAAGTTGTTCACAATTTCAATTTCTTCTCCTTCAACGATGAACCTGTTGATTATGCCAGTTGTCATGATCTTTGTCTTCTTTACATTAAGGTGCAGGCCCATTTTGAGACTATGTTCTTTGATTGTGAGAAGCAAATGTTTCAGATCATCTTCGCTTTCAGCCAGTAATGTGGTGGTATCAGCATAGCGAAGGTTGTTGATGAGTCTTCCACCAATCTTCACACCTCTGTTGTCTTCATACAGTCCTGCTTCTCTGATGATTTGTTCTGCATATAAATTAAACAGGTAGGGGGAAAGTATGCAGCCTTGTCTTACACCTTTGCTTATTTTAAACCATTCTGTTTCTCCTTGTTCCGTTCGAACTGTTGCTTCTTGATCAATGTACAGATTACGCAAGAGAACGATCAGGTGTTCTGGTATACCCATGCTTCTTAATGTGGCCCAGAGTTTCTCATGGTTTACACAGTCAAAAGCCTTGCTATAGTCGATAAAGCACAAATAGATATCCTTTTGGTATTCTTTAGTCTTTTCAAGGATCCATCTCACATCCGCAATGATGTCTCTCGTTCCTCGCCCTTTCCTGAACCCTGCTTGCACTTCAGGTAGTTCTTGTTCTAGGTATGGCTGTAGTCTCTTTTGAATAATCTTCAGTAGAATCTTGCTGGCATGTGGGATCAGAGCGATTGTGCGATAATTTCCACAGTCAGTTGGATCACCTTTCTTTAGTATTGGTATAAACACAGATCTTTTCCAGTCAGTTGGCCATGATGTTGTCTTCCATATTTCTTGGCAGAGCCTTGTAAGTACGGTAACAGCTGCATCAGATTGCTGCAATACTTCTATGGGAATGCTATCAATGCCTGGTGCTTTGTTCTTTGATAAGGCTTTCAATGCTGCTTCAACTTCTTCTTTCATCACCAATGGTTCCTGATCATAAGGTATAGGTTGAAACGGCTGTTGGTCCACTTGATCTTTATCATATAAAAACTCTGTATATTCCTTCCACCTTTTCTTGATCTTCTCAGCATCATTCAACATAGAACCTTGAGCATCTTGTAACATTCCAATTCGAGGCTGGAACTTTTTCTTTAACTCTCGCAGCTTTAGGAAAGCCGATCTTGTTCTTCCTCTAATAGTTTCTGCTTCTATTTCCTTGCAAGTGTCATTGTAGTACTTTTCCTTGTCCTGTCTTGCTGCACGTTGGAAATCTCTGTTGAGTTCTGCGATTGTCTTTCTTTCTCCTTTGGCTTTAGCTTCTCTGCGTTTCTGGGCAATTTTCAGAGTTTCTTCCGTCATCCATTTTGGCCGTTTTTGCTTTTTAACCTTTTGTAGAGACTTCTCGCTTTCTTCCAGCACAACCTTCTTGATGTCATTCCATAACTCTTCCGGAGCTCTGTCATTTGTATCTAAAGCAGCAAATCGATTTTGCAGGCAGTCTTTAAATTCCAGTGGTATATTCTCAAGGTCATATTTTGGTGCATTCATGAGTGGTTTGCTCTTTTTCAACTTTAGCTTGAGTTTGCATACTAGTAGTTGATGATCTGTACCACAGTCAGCTCCAGGTTTTGTCTTTGTAGATGTTACAGAGCTTTTCCATCGTTGACTTCCACAGATGTAGTCAATTTGATTTTTATACAATCCATTGGGTGAAGTCCATGTGTACAGTCGTCGCTTGTGTTGCTGGAAGAAGGTGTTTGAGATGAATAGATCATTGGTCTTGCAGAATTCTATCAATCTTTCTCCAGCTTCATTTCTGTTGCCAAGTCCATATTTTCCAACTACTTTACCTTCTTCTTTGTTGCCAACTTTTGCGTTCCAGTCACCCATGACTATCAGGATATCCTGTTTGCATGTTCTGTCAATTTCAGCTTGTACTTGTTCATAGAACTCTTCAATTTCATTCTCTTCTGCAGCTGTTGTTGGGGCATATACTTGAATTATAGTTGTGTTGATAGGCAATCCTCGTAGACGAATAGAGATTAAGCGTTCGCTGACTGCATTGTATTTCATTACAGTTCTTGCAAGTTTCTTCTTTATTATAAATGCAACACCATTTCTTCTTTGTCTTTCATTTCCAGCATAGTAGACCATGTGATCATCTGATGCAAAGTGCCCGATGCCAGTCCATTTCAGTTCGCTGACACCCAACAGATCAAGTTGTACACGTTCCATTTCATTCTTGACCACCTCCAACTTCCCTTGGTTCATGCTTCGTACGTTCCATGTTCCAATGTGTAAGACATCTTTACAACTTCTGACTCTCATTTCATGCGCAGCTACATCAGCAGTCAGACTTCCCGAGGGCTTTGATCCAACCACATCATAAATGCTGGCTTTACTCTGAAAAGTCTTCAGCTCTTCCCCAGTAGCTAGTTGAGTGCCTTCCGACCTGGGAGTCTCATCTTCCAGCACCATAGCACAATTTGTTTTGTTGTAACTATCCATTGGGTTTTCATGGCAAGATACAGAAGTAGATTGCCGGGCCTTCCTTCCGCGCAGTTTAAGTTTGGTGTTGTTGCCGTTGTCACAGAAATGTGATCCTCCGCCGTCAACACTATCCCATTCTGCTGCTGCCCAGATGGGTGGTTTGTCTTCGTCTGGCACCTCAGCTGAGACCTGTCCATCTTGGGAGACCCTGCCAGTAGTTAAACTACCGATAGTTTAGCTCTCAGCATCACTGATGCACGCAAGCCCTCACAGCACGACAAGCTGCAAACCAAGGAGAAACTACCCTGAGAGAAAGTGTTTGACATCAATAACTTACACCTGAATTTTAATAACTTTTGATAAAAAGAAACAAAAGGGAGGGTCTCTCTTTCTACAAACAATGAGTAGATGCAGAAAAAGACAACCAATAGAGAATGACCACGACTGGTGTTCTTGAAGATCATCACATTTTATTAGGGCTTGACTCGGCCGAGTGATTTACCAAAACTTGGCCGATTCGGGTCCTAATAAATGTGATCATCTTCAAGAACACCTGCTGTGGTCATTCTTTGTTGGTTGACTTTTTCCACACGTGACCCTCAGACTGTCAGTATTCTACTAGAGGGGCAGTCAATACCCCACGTTGCAAAGCAGGTAGATGTTCTGTAATTCTCGTCTTGAATTTGCGTGAAGTCTGACCAAGATAAAGTTTGTTACAGGGGCATAAAACACATTAGATCACTGCCTCACTATCACATGTCATAAGAGAACGTAACCTATAGGGACGTGGCAAGCTAGGATGATCAAACACACTGACCTCCATCATATATTTACAGATCACATAATGGCCACACTTCACATGCCCCTCACCTCCCCCTTCAAGGAAAGAGGCGGCATGCGAGTCAGAACTAACCGATCTCTGAGGTTACGACCCCTCCTAAATGTGAAGCGTAAACCCCGAGTAAGAACAGAGTGAACATGTAAAAGATCCCAATATTTACGAATGATCATTTTTATCTGAGACATTCAGAAGAATATGGAAGGACACAAACGTGTCCATCAAAAGATCAATCCACAGAGGAAGAGAGCTAAACACAGCTACAGCAAAACATGGATAGCAGTAAAATATTCAGAAACCAAAACATTGAGGCAAATATGATTTGGAGAGAAATTTGTGCTGCAGTAGTCTCCAAACCTATTTATTTATATTTACCTCATGCCTTTCCAGTACTAGTTCAAAAAGCTACAAATCAGTAATTGCTATAAAAATGGAAACAAAATATTTCTCCATAGCATTTCTTAATGAATTTCTAAATTTTAACAGATAGAAGTTAGAGGATTGTGATGAGGCAGAGTCCCTCACAGTAATGCTTCCCTCATCAGAAATTATCAGTTTCTAAAGACAAAGCTGTAAAACTAATCTCCTTGGTGAGCCTTATTAGTTGTGGTCTGGCTGGCTTCCTTCTCTTTTGGGCTTCCAGGTTAATAGCAGGGATTTAGAAATTCTTGATGGACTTTATTGGCTAGTGAAATGTACTTGTCATGTACTCCCACCATTAATACATTTGTAGGGAAAGAGGGTTAGTAAGAATTACATGGTAAGTACCTTTCCTGGCAAGTGCATACCCCTCATCCTACCCGGTTTAGACATCTCGCTCTCCTCCACTTCAATTTCCTACCTAGGTCTGGTCCTCTCTCCTACTCTTCCCACTTTCATTCTTCTCCTGTAGACCCCACTCCACCCCGATGCAGTCTTTTCTCTCCCATCTCACACTTCCCCTCACAGTCACCCGCCCACCTCTCCATTCCACCTCTCTCGAGCCCTCTATTTTTTTCTCTTGCTGCCTCTGCTAAGACAGCACCATCTCCTTCTAGGCCTCTACTTTTGCTGCCTCCTGACAGCTCTTGATTAAGGATAAGGACACCGCCATCTCAAGCTCCCTGAGGTCATCATGGGCAAATAAATATTCAAAACCCTGTCAGTTAGAACCAGTTTCTGTTGAGTTATGCTGCCATGAAACTTCTTTTGTAGCTACCATGGGGTGTTTTCCCCATTTTTAATCCTCTTCCAGTCTAGGTGTTAGGGGACATAACTTGTTGCTGTCTAAAGAACCTGGTGTGCAAAAAAAAAATGCAATGTGTGCGTTTGAGTCAATGCTGATTCCTGGTGACCCAGCAGCTCCTGGGTTTTCTTGGCAGTGTAACCAAAAGTAGATTGCCCCACCTTTCTTCTGAGGCAATAAGAGGGTTAAGTGACACGCCCAAGGCCACAAGGAGTTCTAGTGGGAATCTAACCCTAGTCTCTTGGTTACCAAGCCAGTGCTCTAACCACTAGGCTACTCCCCCGTTCTGATGTAATGTGTGCCTTTGAGTCAATGCTGACTCCTGGCAACCCAGCAGCTCCTGGATTTTCTTGGCAGTGTGACTGGAAATAGATTGCCAGGCCTTTCTTCCAAGTCAATGGAGGGTTAAGTGGCTTACCCAAGGTGTGCCAGTGGGAATTGGTTCCCAAGCCATTGCTCTAACCATTATGCTACTCCCCCACTCCATAATCCCCTCCATAGAGGGAGGAGTGGCCTAGTGGTTGGGGCAAGGTACTACAGGCCGGAAGGTCGGTGGTTCAAATCCCACTAGAGGACAGCAACCTTGGGCCGGAAGGACTGGGGTTTCTAGTCCCGCAGGTGCTCCTTGTGGTCTTGGGCAAGCCACTTAACCCTCCATAGCCCATGTTCCCTGTAAGTATTAGTGTATGTGTCTCATATCCCCTCGTGTTAAATGTATCCCCCAATTGTGTTGTGACCACTTTGATTGAAGGATAAGGTGGTATACAAAACTGTCTAAATAAAAATAAATAAATAATAATCTGTTGCTGTCTTCAGAAACTGGTGTGTATACAGGGCCGGCTCGTCCATTGAGCAAGAATGTTGTTTGCACAGGGCCCCGTGTTTCAGGGGGGCCCCATGCAAACAACATTCTGCATCAGCCCAGGTAGATTAAAAAAAAAAAACAACTAGCTGCTGATAGAGTTTCTCTCGTGGCTCTGTTAAGCCCGCCGGGGCTGATGGGAAATCCCATCAGCCCTGGCGGGCTTAACAGAGCCACGAGAAAGGGAAACTCTCCCTTCGCAGCTCTGAAAAGCCCGCACTGAGGGAGCTGATGCTGCAGGGAGGGCTCTGCCGGGCAGGGGGGGCCCCGCGGGACACTTGATTCTGCTGCTGCCACGGCGGCAGCAACAGCAGCCGGTTTTTATTTTTTTTTAATCTACCTGGGCTGATGGGGGGAGGGGGGTTAGGACTGGTAATGGACTATGGGGGGGGGGCTAAGACTGGAAGTGGGCTGATGGGGGGGTTAGGACTAGTAATGGGCTATGGGGGGGCTAAGACTGAAAAATAGAGTGATGGGGGGGTTAGGACTGGAAGTGGGCTGATGGGGGGTTAGGACTGGTAATGGGCTAAGGGGGGCTAAGACTGAAAATAGGGTGATGGGGGTTTAGCACTGGAAGTGGGCTGATGGGGGGGCTTAGGACATAATGGACTGTGAATGGGGGCTAGGACTGGTAATGGGCTGTGGGGGGATTGGACTGGCAATGGGCTGGGGAGTTGCTAGCACTGGAAATGGGCTAAGTGGAAGGGGGGCTTGAACTGCAAAAAGCTGATGAGGACGGGGGCTTGGAATGGAAATGGGCTGAGTGGAGGGGAGCTAGGATTTGACATGGGCTAATGGTGGGGCTAGGAAAGGACTAGAAATGAGCTGATGGGGGGCTAGGATTGGAAATGAGCTGATGGAGGGACTTGGAAAAGACTGGAAATGGATGGGGGAGCTAGGACTGGAAATGGGCTGATTGTGTGGCTAGGATAGGATTGGAAATGGGCTGATGTGGGGACTAGAAGGGAGCGGATGCTGGGTGGGGCTGGAACTAGAAGGGAGCTGATGTTGGGGGAGGAATAGAATGGGATGGAGCTGTGAGAGTGAAATGGAGGGGAAAAATATTTTGTGTGGGAGGAAAGACAAATCTACAATTGGCCGGGTATTGGGAGAGTAAGTGGAGATTGAGGATGGAGGGGTAAACTTCGAGTGGATGAAATAGGAATGAGGAAAGAGCAAAAGGAGAAAGATTAGTATGTTAAAGCAGATGTAAAGAGAGAATGGAAAAAAAAAACTAGAAGAGAGAAGAAAGGACAAATGGACAGCAGACGATGGAGCGTTAGCAGAAGACATGAAGAAACCAGAAGAAAGTGGTTGGAGCAATTGCAAATGAAAAAAAAATGCACAAAAGGTAGAAAAATATCTCTTTATTTTGAATTTATTAAGTGGAATATTTATTTTATTTATTTATTTAACAAGTTTTTTTATACCGCCTTTTCCTTCAATCAAAGCGGTTACAAGAAATACAAAGGTTATAAGTAAGGGAAACATATACAGAATAAACATAACATCACAGTAGTAAAGTAGGGTAAATAACAAGGGTTAACTAAATTAGAAAAACATTTATGTGATAGTTATAATGGATGGGATTTAGTTAATTGTTGATCCATAATGTTCAAAAAAGAGTACAGTTTTTAATTGTTTACGAAAGACTTTTAAATCATCAATTGAACGTAAATCAGGAGGGAGAGAGTTCCATATTAAAGGGGCAGCCAAAGAAATTGCTCTTTGTGTAGTACATTTGCATGACTTAGTGTAGTTTCTTGGGGTGATGATGGTGTTTGAAGTGGTTTGCCTCTTCGGTCTGTTGCTGGTATTATGAAGTAAGAGGGCATGGAGGCTGATTACAGATCTCTTGTGTCTCATTTTGAAAATGTTTATGATCAACTTATATTTTATGCGATGGGCTATCGGGAGCCAGTGGAGTTCTTTAAGGATGGGGGTAATGTGGTCATGATTTGTGGAGCCATTGATTTCTGGCTGCTGTATTCTGTGCCATTTGAAGCGGCTTAAGAGCATGTTTTGACAGACCAATGTAGATTGGGTTGCAAAAATCTAGTATGGGAGTAATGAGTGCCTGGCAGACTGTACGAAAGTGTTCATAAGAGAGAAGAGGCTTGAGGCGTCTGATTATTTTCATTCTATAATAAGCGTTTTTAACAGTTTTTATTATGTTAGATCGTAGGTTTAGTTTTTTATGTCAGCTCTGGGAAATGTGCATCATTAATGTCTGCTCTTTGCTTAGTACAAAAGGAAATTAATTTATAACTTTATTTCTACAATGTTGTTGTACATTCCAAGTTTGGCTTTTGGGGTTCCCAGTTTAATTGTCGTCCTGTTTCTAAATTGTGATTCCTTGTTTGGTGATGGTCTATGTTCTGCATGTGTAACTGAGCTGAGGTATTCTGTTTATGTAATTCCTGTTTGACATTGTCACTTGTTCTCTTTCCCCAGTAGGTCATGTATTGTTATTCTCTGAAATGTATTGGTTTAATATTTGCAGTTTTGCCTTTTGATAGGTAATGGTGCTTTGCGAGTCCTGGCAGTGCTGTTAGGATACGGAGGGTTTGCTATGGGTTCTAAATGGGCAGTGTTTGTAATAGTTCCTAATGTGCCTGGCGGTTGGCACTGGATTATAGTAATGTAGAAATCTTTTAGTCTTTCTTTATCCCTACACTCATTAAGAGGCATGTTTACTAAAAGCTAGTGTATGGTAACATTATGCAAATAAGGCCCCGCACCGAGTCTCCGCACATGGCCCCGCACTCCCCTTGGGCCGCCCCTGTGTGTATGTGCCCCCTATTTTTATGGTACTCACTCTTATGGTTTTTTATTTTTAATAAGTTACCAGTGGATAGCATAGTAGAGAGTCTCTTGTACTACTTTCACTGTGGAAAGTTGCACAGCAGAATAGTGACTGTTTGAGGCATAAGTACATTGGTCTATTGTGCTTTGCAAATATATTATTTGCATGATGGCATGTGGCGCATCCATTCTTCACCGATTTTATCACACTTTATTCAGATATTGTGAAAGTCTGTCCAAAGTCTATATAGATTTTACTTAGATTGTAAGCCTTCTGGGGACAGGGAAATACATACTGTGCCTGAGTGTAATTCGCCTTGAAGTACTATTGGAAAAGTGTGAGCTAACTACTGCTAAATAAACAAACAAAGTAACGAGCTTGTTTGCAGAATTATGCAACTCATTACCTATGTCCACATACTTTAATGCAGGATGAAATGCATGAATATGAACACAGCTGTTGTTGAGAAATTTAGCTACCCCTCAGACGATATAGTAAAGTTTGTTTGTTTATTTGTTTATATGTTTTTGTATACTGCTTTTTCATTAGAATCAAAGTGGTTTACCAAGAACAACAAGAATGACATGGAACTTGGTTAACATGAACTAGAAGCATTAATTTACATGTAGCATGGTTAACATCAACTAATATTTATTAAATGGAAACATCGGTAGTATCAATCATAAAAGGAGGCAAATAGTTTCATCAATAGTGGTGGGGATATGGAGGGAAACGTACAGAAGGATAAGCATAGAAAGTAGCTGGGCGATCATCTAAGCACAAGTATGTAGCATTAACAGGGGAGAAATACCGAGGAATTTAGGGATTGAGGAATCATATTGGGCTGATATTTGGGGGGGGGGGGGGCAAGGTCCTTCCCAAAGTGCCCATAAATAGGCGAGTTTAGTGATGATAGGCATGTAAAATAGAAATTTGGCATATGATGTTTCCTGTCCAACTCATTGGAGGTGATTAACATAGGACAGCTGTTCTGAATTAAGTTGTTCTTGGCTAATCTCTGAAACCAAGCAGGGTGGGGCCTGGCTAGTACTTGATTGGGAGTCCACCTTAGAAAACCATGGGCTGTAAACTGCCAGGCCTTTCTTCTGCCCAGTGAATCTACTTCCAGTTGCACTGCAACATGGGCCATTATTGCACTTAAAATGAACCCTTGTTGCATGTTATTTTATCGTAGCCTAGTACATCAGCCTCTTGATACGCCATATTGAAGGACAGCCTCCAGAAAGAATTAATGTAAAGTAGTTGCTTAATGTTTCGAGTGTAGAACTTAAAAAGAGGACTCCAAGTATATTATTGCCACCCTGTTAATGACTCTTAATTCACTATTATGGTGGTTCACAAACCTGCCCTGGGGGTCTCCTAGCTAGTTGGGTGTTCTGGATATCCACAATGAATATGCATGAGAGAAATTTGCACGCAACTTTAGCAGTGCATGTAAATTTATTTCTGAGAAATTTCTCCAAATGAGTTTGTTTTGTGCATACCATGACAAATCTCTGCCTCTCTCTTTCTAAATAGGTTCAGATATATTTCGCAGTAGTAGTAGTAATAATGTGTTTTTCTTCCCATTTTCACTTGGTGCTGTCAATCAGTATATAAGCTAAACGGACTGTATGGGAAGACCTAAACACAAGGCCGGTAGAGAAGGTAGGGTGCGTTGGTAATGCAGTATGGGTCAGTTTACAGTGCTGTACTGCTCCATGTGTCATTTTAGAAAACTAGCAGTCCAATATGTTTGTATTTTGTTTTGTAATGCTGAAATTCACAAAAAAACCAACATTGAATTTTATTTATTTAGACAGTTTTTGTATACCGCCTTATCCTTCAATCAAAGCGGTCACAACACAATTGGGGGATACATTTAACACGTGGGGATATGAGACACATACACTAATACTTACAGGGAACATGGGCAATGGAGGGTTAAGTGGCTTGCCCAAGACCACAAGGAGCATCTGTGGGACTAGAAACCCCAGTCCTTCCGGCCCAAGGTTGCTGTCCTCTAGTGGGATTTGAACCCCCGACCTTCCGGCCTGAGGTACCTTGCCCCAACCACTAGGCTACTCCTCCCACAATTAGTGTTCTATTTTTATTTATGGATTTTCCAAAAACATCAACAGTGAACGCACATTTATTTTTGCATTTGAGGACAATTCCATTTTCTCCACATGCTTGCTGTAGTTCTCTTCACTAGTTCCTTGGCATTATGGGCTTTTGCTCAGAGAGTGGATGAAATGCTGCATCCAGCTCTCCCTTACCTCTCTCCATCCATCCCCCACACCCCCCAAAAAAAATCAAAAAGAGGGCAATAAAGTTAAAAATTGAAAGGAGGCTCGTTCCTGATTTTTAAGGATAAAAGTACTTAAAATGTCTATAAGAAACAATAATGGTGTTCCTGTAATTTGTCACTAAATCCAGCTTCAGTATGTTGACTGCAGTATTGTCTTGGGTAGAAGTGAAATCTAGCTGTTTGGGCTTGTTGTGCATGCCTTTGGGCTGTACGTAATCCAGAAATCATATTTTGAAAGTACAAGATAAGAAGGAAGGTACAAGGATTAAGCAGGAACTGTGAGATAGTCTAAAAGATTGTAACCCTAGATTCATTCGTTACGGGGCATAGTCCTTAAGATATAAAAATAGTGCTATTGTGAGGCCCATTAGTCATAAGAACATAACTCAGGGCATGTCGGACTGGCTTCCAGGCTCCGTTCTTCCTACCTGCCCCCACCCCTTTTCTGCTGCCCGCTTACCTAGAAAAGCAGGCTCACACTATCTTTTCGAAACTTGCATTTATTGGTGGGTTTCAATGGCCACAGGTTGCGGATCAGAATAACATTGCTGGATAGAAATATTAATTGCATAAACTATATCAACCATAACAACGCTAGCCACTCAAAAACCGCCCTGTCCTGATGTGGAGGGGTACCACCACTTTTGTTGCCTGGTTCTGCGGCCTTGGTCTGCTCCATGGCCAAGACCTTACCTTTCCCATCGCCAACTGCTCTTTGTTGGCACCCAGGCACTCCTGCATGTTCTGTGGGCAGGTAACCGAGACCAGGCACCCCTAGCACCTGGCCTTCCTGTCACCGGGACCAGGCTTCCTTCCTGAGCGGTACCTGGGCCCCTCCCCCTTCTCTTCTGGGGTACCCTTCCCTCTCCTTTTGGTGATGTCCCGCCACCAGGAGGGCCCGTGGCTCGACTCATCCCATTGTGAGTACTGAACTGATGGCTCGCCACAAGCCCACGTTGAAGATTTTATAGGCCAATCTCGTTCAAGTGGACACCATCCCCTGTGTACACTGCTGCTCCTCCCGTTAGAATTTGCTTGCAGTCAACTACTATCCTTCCCAGAGCCCGCACAACGTTTCCAACCTCCTTGTTCAACTTCCTTCTGCTCTTCTCAATACCCTTCAGCCTCACTGCCCCCAGCCACTTCTGCTAGGGGATGATCTGGGACCAGATGATGCCCACCCCCAGCTCAGCGCTTATCCACGCCATGTCTGCCTTGATCTGGATGATGGTATCTATGTCCTTTGTGGTCACTAGATCATTCCCTCCCAAATGTAGGACCACAAAATCTGGTAGCTGGCTTCTCTGGCACCAGCTGGCATGCGCGGGCCGCAGCTCGTCCCACCGCATCGCCCTCTTGCCCATCCACTGTATATGCACAATGTCTAGGTGGAAGCGAGTTGCTTGCCAAACTGGCCTCCCACAGCCTTCCTTCTTGCCCAGTAGATAAAGGAATGATCCACAATCCAGACAGAGATCCCTCCGCAACCTATTGGGCAAGAGGAAAACGGTGTTAACTTGTGTCGTTCAATGCCTAATGTACAGCCTATACCTGTTCGATGCGCCCCTCCCAATACCCTGTATCTCGACCTGCTCCCATGCTCAACTCATGCACTGTTGTTGTTGCGCCTATTCTAAAGGAATATAGTGTTAGCCTTGTGAGCTCAAACCCCGCCACTTCCACTGTCTTCAACCATATGGCTCTGAACTGATATTGTGACAAGCAAGACCCATCCTGGTGATGTAACAGCGCTCCCCCTATTAGCGGGCACACCCAGAGGTAATCCATCATGGCCGCTATGGGGCAAAGGTCCTGCACTGCTGTGGCATTCAGCCACACTGCCCTCCCCCTCTGTAGCTGGTCGATCTTAAACCTGGCCAGGAACAGGCGCACCCTATCCCCCACTGTAGCCACATCCTCCACCAGCGTAGTGGTGCTAGCCATGTCTGAAGTGGTCCAAGGTATAGCCTTGTTGATCCAGAAGGTCCTGAAGAACATCAGCAGTGTCGCCAGCTTGAATAGTTTTTCCTCAAACCCATCTCTGGTCACCTTTGCTGCCCTCAGGATGCCCCCCTTCAGCATGAGCAGGAGATCGGTCTGTGACCGTCCAGCTGTGGCATGACTTCCTTTGCCCAGCCCTCCATCACCTTCTTAACCACAAACTTCTTTGTCACGTCCCTGTTTCCCCCTCCCCCAGTTTCAAGAAGCAGGCCACCCCCACCATCATTATCTTGGCCTGTCTCATCGAGGTGCCCTGGTCTCGCAGGCACATCAGAAACTCCAGTAAGAGCTTGGTGGTGATGCCCTACTCGAGGTCGTAGCCCCACTGCCTGGCAAAGCTCTGCCGCTGGCCACAGGCTCTCTAGTAGGCCTTCCATGTTTTGGCTGACAGTGATGCCATCAGCATTCTGCTGGTGCTCAGCATCCAAGGTTCCATATCTCCTCAGAGATGGGTGCCTCCCAGGACGCTGCAGTCGGGGCGAGCTGCCTGCTGAGGCTGGAAATGAGAAAGAGAGCATCAGAAATTTCATTGCGCTCTCTCCTGGCACGTGGCTGGCCGTGATAAATGTATTTAGCTCCAAGTTCAGTAACACTAACTTCTAACCAACCTCATCACACTACCTGTCCTAGCTGTTTGCTTATTGATGGCGAATACGACTGCTGCATTGTCCGACCAGAAAACTATCCTATTTTTAAACTGGGGCTTCCATATGACCATGGCGACCATGAGCAGGAACATCTCAAGGAATGTGACATCCTTGGTTATTCCCTCGAGGTGCCACTCCGCTGGCCATCTCTCTTTGCACCACTGTCCCCAGAAATAAATCCCGAAACCAACCCTACCCCAGTCGCGTCAGTAAAGAGCTCCAGGTCCCTGTTACAATTGGGGGCCTCCCTCCAAATGTTCTTGCCGTTGCATTTAAATAGGAACTGCTGCCACACCACCAGATCCTCCCTCATTGACGTGTTGACCCTAATGAAGTGATGCCCCTTATGAACGTCTTTTGTAGCATCCACCAGCCACCGAATGAATGCCTTGCCCATGGGCATCACCCTGTATAGGAGTGAAGTACTTCTGTCCACAAAAGAAGAGCGGGACCTAGGCATGATTGTGTCTGATGATCTTAAAGTAGCTAAACGGTAGAAAAGGTGACTGCGAAAGCTAGAAGGATGCTTTGGTGCATAGGGAGAGGAATGACCAGCAGAAGAAAGGAGGTGATAGTGCCTTTGTATAAGTCTTTGGTGCGACCTCATTTAGAGTATTGTGTGCAATTTTGGACACCACACTTTCAAAAGGATATAAACAGGTTGGGGTCGGTGCAGAGAGTGGCTATTAAAATGGTTAGTGGTCTTCGTTATAAAGCATATGAGGACAGACTTAAGGATCTTAATATGTATACTTTAGAGGAAAGAAGGGATAGAGGTGATATGATTGAGATATTTAAATACCTCCATGGCATAAATGCACAGGAGGAGAGCCTCTTTTAATTGAAAGCAAGCTCTGCTATGAGGATACTTAGGATGAGTATGAAAGGGGATATACTCAGGAGTAATTTGCAGAAATATTTCTTTACAGACAGTGGTAGATGCATGGAACAGCCTCCCAGTGGAGGTGGTAGAGATTAGGACTGTATCCAAATTCAAAAAAGCATGGGACAAAACCCAGAGGATCTCTAAAGGAAAGAAAGGGACTGTTGTAGTGGTTGATGTGGAAGGATAGACTAGATAGGCCATGTGGTCTTTTTCTGCCGTCATGTTTCTATGTAAAGTTCAGATGCCTATCAGATATTGCATCTGCCACAGAGCGACCTTCTTTGCGGCAAGTGTTATTTGGATGGCGCCTTCAAAGCTGCTACCTTGCCTGCTAGAAGGCATGTCACCATTTCTCTAGTGTCAGTTTCAATCCACAGGAAGGACAGCCATTGAGTTGGACCTTCCGTCGTCTTCTCCTTGAGTGGGACCCCTAGCTCCGCTGCCTCAGCTGAATTTTCCATAGGTTATGCCAGCAACCCTTCTTGTCACACACCATGTATGATAGAGCTGATCAAATTGGTGGAGGGGTTGCTCTCTATGTTAGAGAGGGCATTGAGTCAGAAAGGATTAAAGTTTTGCAGGAAACAAAATCTGCTGTAGAATCTATATGGATTGAAATTCCATGTAAAAGGGGGAAGGCAATGGCAGTGGGGGTGTACTATCGAGCGCCTGGCCAGAATGACCAAATGGATGATGAAATGCTCAAAGAAATCAAGGAAGCTAATAAACGTTACAGCACAGTAATAATAATGGGTGATTTCAACTACCCCGGTATCGACTGGGTCAGTGTCACGTCAGGACATGCTAGGGAGATAAAGTTCCTAGATGAAATAAATGACTGCTTCTTGGAGCAGCTGGTTCATGAACCGACCAGAGGGGAAGCCATATTAGACCTAATCCTTAGTGGAACACCAGATCTAGTGCAAGAGATAAGGTTGTTGGGGCCACTTGGCAATAGTGATCATAGCATGATCGCCTTTGATTTAATTAGTGGAGGAGGGATAGTAAGGAAATCCACAGTACTACCTTTTAACTTTCGAAAGGGAGACTATGATAAAATGAGGAAAACAGTTAAGAAAAAACTAAAAGGAGCAGTTGCAAAGGTTAAAGGCGTACATCAGGCTTGGCTGTTGTTGAAAAATACTATCTTGGAAGCCCAGACCAGCTGTATTCCATGCTTTAAGAAAAGTGGAAGGAAGTCCAAAAAACTGCCAGCATGGTTTAAAGGTGAGGTCAGAGAGGCTGCTGTTGCCAAAAAAGCATCTTTCAGGAAATGGAAAAAAGCCAAACGACGAAACCTGGAAACAGCACAAGCACTGGCAAGTCAAATGCAAGGCATTGATAAGGCAGGCAAAGGGAGAATTTGAGAAGAAGCTTGCTGCAGAAGCAAAAACGCGAAGTAAAGACCTTTTCAAGTACATTCTTTGCTAAAAACCTGTGAGAGAGTCAGTTGGTCCATTAGATGATAAAGGGGTTAAAGGAGCACTAAGAGGCGACAAGGCGATAGCGGAGAGACTGAATGAATTCTTTGCTTCAGTCTTTATTGAGGAAGATGTAGGGAGGTTACCCATGACTGAAGTGGTATTTAAAGGTGCGGAAGAATTGAAGGAAATATCGATACATCGGGAAGATGTATTACAACTATTAGATAAGCTGAAGAGTAGCAAATCACCTGGGCCGGATGGTATAATCCAAGGGTGTTGAAAGAACTGAAATACGAGATTGCAGACCTGCTATTAGTAATCTGTGAACTATCATTAAAATCATCTCTAATACCTGAAGATTGGAGGATCGCCAATGTAACACCAATTTTTAAAAAGGGTTCCAGGGGTGATCCGGGAAACTACAGACCGGTGAGCCTCACGTCAATACCGGGAAAAATGGTAGAAACCATCATAAAGAATAAAATTACTCAGCATGTAGATAGTCATGACCTAATGGGAGACAGCCAACATGGCTTTAGACAAGGAAGATCTTGTCTTACTAATCTGTTTTGTTTTTTTGAAGGAGTGAATAATCAGGTGGACAAAGGTGAGTCGGTTGATATTGTGTATCTGGACTTTCAGAAAGTCTTTGACAAGGTCCCTCATGAGAGACTTTTGGCAAAACTAAAGAGTCATGGGATAGGAGACAGTGTACTATTGTGGATCAGGAACTGGTTAAAAGATAGAAGGTAGAGGGTAGGGCTAAATGGCCAATTTTCCCAATGGAGAAAGGTGAATAGTGGTGTAGGGATCTGTGCTGGGTCCGCTGCTTTTTGACATATTCATAAATGACCTGGAAAGTGGAATAACGAGTGAGGTTATCAAATTTGCAGATGACACAAAACTATTTAAAGTTGTTAAAACCCAAGAGGATTGTGGAAAATTGCAAGAGGATCTTGATAAATTGGAAGACTGGGCATCAAAATGGCAGATGAAATTTAATGTGGACAAGTGCAAGGTTATGCACCTAGGGAAGAACAACCCAAACTATGGTTACATGATGCAAGGTTCCACATTAGGAACCACCACCCAGGAAAAAGATTTAGGCGTCATTGTGGATACCATGTTAAAACCCTCGGCCCAGTGTGCAGCGGCGGCCAAGAGAGCAAATAGAATGCTAGGTATGATAAGGAAAGGAATGGAAAATAAAACAAAAGATATTATAATGCCTCTATATCGTTCCATGGTGAGACCGCACCTTGAATATTGTGTGCAGTTCTGGTCGCCGTATCTTAAAAAGGATATAGCGATTTTAGAAAAGGTTCAGAGAAGAGCCACCAAAATGGTAAAGGGGATGGAAGGATACTCCTATGAAGAAAGGCTAAAAGGTTAGGGCTCTTTAACCTGGAAAAGAGACGGCTGAGGGGAGATATGATTGACGTCTATAAATTAATGAACGGAGTGGAACGGGTAAACGTAGATCAATTGTTTACCTTATCAGAATATAGAAAGACTAGGGGACATACAATGAAGCTACAGGGTAAACTATTTAAGACTAATAAAAGAAAATATTTTTTCACTCAACGTGTAATCAAACTCTGGAATTTGTTACCGGAGGATGTAGTAAAGGCTGTTAGTGAAGCTGGGTTTAAAAAAAGTTTGGACAAGTTCCTGGAGGAAAGGTCCATAAACCATTATTAAGAAGGGACCCAGGATATCAATGCTTGAACCAATACAAGCATTGTGGAACCTGTGTCCCTTGGGGAAACTGCTAGGTACATATGACCTAGATTGGCCACTGTTGAAAACAGAATATTGGGCTTGATGGACCTTGGTCTGACCTAGTATGGCATATCTTATGTTATGTTCTTATGTTCACCATAATTTAAAAAAACCATCTAGGTAGTGTATGATTTTTCCTTGGCCTATTTCCTTTTCTTCCACCCATTGGATGGCAGAATTGGATTCCTCAAAATATGCGCAGAATACAGAGCACCCCATCGGGGAGGCATTTGTTAACGTAGTACCTACCCATGAAGCGGAAACCCAGCAGGTGGAAGCTATTCAAATGAATTGGCTGCAGCCCGAAGGCTTTCTCTTGAGCTGCTGCTGCTGCTGAACAAGGTAACCTGCAGGGGAAAGATTATTCTGCTTGAGATATCAGTCAGAAAGGGGAAGGGCAGCTTTTTGCCCCCTTCCTCTTACTCCATTGTGGCTCCCCTCCCCTCCCCTCAGCAACCCTCCTATCAAGGCTGGAGGCCCTCCTCCATCCGCCTGCTCGGTTATGGGGCCTTTCGCCACTGGCCCCACCATAATTGCCATATTGAGTCAGACCAAAGGTCCATCAAGCCCAGTATCCTGCTTCCAACAAAGTCCAATCCAGGTCACAAATACCTAGCGGATCCTAAAAAGTAGCTAGATTCCATGCTACATACCCCAAGGGATAAGCATTGGGTTTCCCAGAATAAACCTTGTTTACTGATTTTTTTTTTTCTTTTTCCAGTTACTTATCCTATCCTTTTCTTAAATTCAGGGGCATGTTTACTAAATGGCAGCATGAGGTGAGTGTGTAGGTTCTGCATGGCGCCAGAAAGTAACTCAGAACAGTGACTGGGTGGGACTGGGCACTTCTACCACAGCTCACTCAAGCATTTTTTTTAGCCTGCGCTACACGCATGTACCGTGGGTACAGCTAATGCCACCTCAGTGGATGGCATTAGTTGCTCTCATGGTAACTGCAGGACGACAGATGTACTGCTCCCCTGCAGTTAACACGCAGCCTTGCACTGGTAACACGGCCCACATACATGTTTCTAGCTTAGTAAACATGCCCCTAACTGCTTTTACCACATCCTCCAGCAACAAGTTTGAGTTTAAACATAGATTCAGTGAAAAAGAATATTTTTCCTATTTGTTTTAAATATGCTAGTACTTAGAAACTTCATGGTATATCTGGCGTGTCTCCTTGTCTTTGAGCTTTTTGGAAGAGTAAAGTTGATTCGCATTTACTAGGGTTATGCACAGGCAAGAATAATTTTTTTCACTTTTTTTCATGAATTTCTCCCAGTTGTCTGGTGTTTCTGTAGTTAGTTTCACACATTCATTGTAAAAGGGCATTTTTAGTGTGTGCTAAATTGGTTTAATATGCACTAAGTAACAAATTAAGACACATTAAGGGGAATGTTTATTAAAGTGCAGTAAAGATTTACTCTTACCATGCACAAAGAACAAAAATTAGCGTGTGATGAGTGCAAAGACTATGTGCTAAAATGTTTGGCATGTGCTCAGCATGTCCTCTGCATTTGCCATATAGAAATGTTCCTTACCATGCAGTAATATCAATTGCAATTAAGTGCATTCAAGATAACTACATTGACAATTAGTGCTAACTACAGTGCACAGTCCACATCCATTTTCTGCCCTTAATTTGCACAGTTCCCATCCTATAGTCTGGGATTTTTATTGTGCTGACTGTTTTTAATTCACAGTAGCAGTTACCATGGGCCTGCACTAACCATAGCACAGTTTAGTAAACATGCTCCTAAGTCAATTAATGTGCACTTCATTTTTTTTACCATTGAACTGAATATGCAGTAACAAACGTATACCCCTAGCATTTACCTGTTCCACTCCATTCCACTCCCATATCTCCTCTCAGCCATTTCTTCTCCAAGCTGAAGAGCCCTATCCTTTTTAACCTTTCCTCATGAGGGAGTTATTACATGCCCTTTATCTTTTTGGTCAACCTTTTCTGTGCTTTTTCTAATTCTGTATCTTTTTTGTGATTCCATGATCAGAATTGCACACAGTACTCAAGGCGTAATTGCACCATGGAGGTATATGGCGGTATAACGATATTCTGTTTTATTCTCTATTCTTTTCCTAATAATTCCTAACTTTTTTTTTATTTATTGGCTGTTGCCACTGCTGCCACACACTGAACAGATGATTTCAAAACTTAAGACCCCTACTGTCTTCAGAAGACTTCTGCATGATAGCCCAAGCATTTATTGGCCCACACTTTGACACCAGCAATATTATCCTACAAGGAGTACCCAAACAAACCCTGAAACCGCTCCAGATGGCGCAGGACACTGTGGCTCGCACTGTAATGAAAGTTTCAAGAACCGAGCATTTAACTCCAATCCTATACTACTTACATTGGCTACCTGTTTCACAGAGAATCATATTCAAGGCAATACTAACCGCTTTTAAGACCATAAAGAACATTGCCCCAACATACCTCACCTCCCCATTCCAAGCTCAACAAGAAACAAGAAGTAGAAGGACTAACATGCGGAACCTTCTATCCATCCCGACAGCTTCTAGAAATGCAAACCAATCAACAATTAACAGGGTTTGCTCATTATTCTCCCCCGTGCTATGGAACTCCAACAGCCTACGTTAAATAAAGGACCTAACCCCATTCAGAAAAAAACTCAACGCACTATTATTCACTGAATCCTACCAGTCCATAATGGATAAACCGGATGCAATTTAATGGTCATTCAACTATTCTTCAATCCTACCACACCCCTCCCACACATAGGCCACCTTGATGTAAGTTATCATGCTACATATCAATACCTCAGACCTGTAAATAGTTGGTCACTTGTTTCATCCTAATGGCCGAGTATGTATTAATTTAAGTTAAGATTGTTATTGGGTTAACTATTCTGTTCCTTGTTCATTGTAAACTGCCCAGGCAGTACACTTTGGTTCTCTGTAAACCGCCTTGATTATGTGATAAAGCGGCATATAAGACAAATAAATAAATGTCCATAATGATGCCTAGGTCTTTTTCCTGGGTAGTGACTCCTAATGTGGAACCTAGCTCATTTAGCTATTATTTGGGTTGTTATTTTCTGTGTACAGTACTTTGCACTTGTCCACATTAAGGGCCATGGTTACTAAATGTTAGCGTGTGCTATCTGCTACTACGCCCATAGGGGTAATATGGGTGCTGCAGCAAATAGCATTCACTGCCCCTAAATGTAATCTTCCATTTAGCCTACATGGTGTTAGTAAATCCTTATCTTTCTGAAACAGATTTATGCTTTTCCTAGATGTTGTTGTTTTTTTTTCTGGATAATCCCTTCTAGGAGCAGCATCAAGAGCTGAAATGTTTTTTTTTTTACAATTTAGCCACCACCCAAAATTGTTGCAAGACAAAAAAATGTTTTTTTTCTTTTTAACCTTTTCTTTACCATTTTTTTAAACTGTTTTCTCTGTTTTTTGCTCCGTTTTATTTATTTATTTTTTTTTTTACTTTTGGTTCTTTGCTTTTTGCTCTCTCTTCCTCTCTTTCCTGCAACCCTTTGCTCCAGTCTCCATCTCTCTCCTCTTCATCACACTTTCACCTTTTCCTCAGCATCTCCCAGCCTTCTACCCTTCTGCCTTGTCGCCACTTGAATCATGCCACTATCTTCCCACTTAACTAGTGGCAGCATTTTCACGTTAGCCAGCAGCTGTACATATCATCCTTTGAACCTGGGTTGGCATTTTGGTTGGAGACCAGCTTGGCAGCATTGTCTTACCTTAACCTTGGGCCAGCAGCAGTAGTGGTGGCTTCTTGTGGCCCAGGGCAGTGCTAACAGATGAAGTTTAGGCATCCAGATAATCTGTGATTTTTTTCCAGTCCTGCTTCGCTGTGGCAGTTGTGGTCCCGTCTTTTTAAAAGCAGCGAGAAACGGCTCCAAACTACAAACTATTTAAAACATCTTTCCTGATGTGTGTTTCGTATTTTCTGCTGTAGCGATTCTCGGCTCAGGCCTCATGACACACCCATCTAATCAGATTTTCAGGATATCCACAATGCATATTCATGAGATTGTGCATGCAAATATGCTTTGTGGATATCATGAAAACCAGACTGGTGAGGGCAGTAGTATTCACCGATGGCCTCGAGAGCCACTATCATGTTGGGTTTTTAGGATACCCCTAATGTATATGAATAAGAGAGATCTGCATTTATACTGCCTTCTTTGTACAGAAATCTATATCATGCATATTCATTAGAATATCTTAAAAGCCCAACCCATTTGCAGCCCCAGAGGATTGGGCTAGGGGTTACTCCATCATTGTCTTGAGAAACACTCCTGTAAGGAATCTTACAAGATGCCGTTAGTCTCTAATAATGGAGGATTAATTGAAAATTTTAAACATTAGTATAATACGATAGCATAAGAAAATAGTAACAACTATTAGACAAATTATACAAAAAGAAAATCAAATCAAGCAAAAATAAAGAAGAAGTAAATAAACACTTTTTTGAAAGGAAAATGTTATGGATAAAAGTATTTGATGTATACTGAGGTGAAATAGTGCACCCGGTCTGAAATCTGGTGATAACTTGAAGAATTGGATTGGAATTCATTCAGTTCCTGTCTGAATGATTGGTAACTTTATGAACCCTCATTTTTAAATTTTGATGGGAGCGGTTGCCTCTTCATCTATGCTCTTAGCGCCCTGTATGGTAAGCATGTGGTACAGTCAATGCACAGGAAATGGACCAAATAAAATGATTAAATTGGCCCAATCTGCCAAAATCAATAGGTTTTAGCACCAGTCTGTGAACTTCTTCAGTTGAGCTTAGTGGTAGTAATAATAAAAAGAATACCCCTCGGAACTGTCCTGTTGACAAAACAAATGTTTTCAGGTTCTATCAATTGAATTAACATACTTTTGAGTTAGGTTAAACCAATAATAAAGATATCAGGAACCTGATCGCTCATCTATTGTTCAGTGGCACATGCTTTAGTGAAAAGGGCAGGGCCGGCCCGGCCCCAGAGTTGATTCAAAGTATTGATGCCCTAGGCCAGGGGTCTGCAACCTTTAAGACGTAAAGAGCCACTTGGACCCATTTCCGAAGGGAAAAAAAAAACTGGGAGCCGCAAAACCATTGTGACATTTAAAACAAATCTAACACTGCATATATTGTTTCTTACCTTAATGCTATATACGACCCCCTACTTTTCCTGTTAAAATATAGGTGTTTGGCCTATACTCGCCGTATAAGACTACCCCTCTTCCTTCACACACCAAAAAAAAAAACGCCAGAAAATATCACAACAACAAGTAACAATATTTGATTTCAAAATTATGATGATTTTGTAGTCAAATCACTAATATGAAATAAAATTATTTTTTCTACCTTTGTTGTCTGACCAATTTATTCTTTGATCATGCTGGTCCCGATCTGAGGCTTCTGCTTTCCTGTCTTCTCTTAGCTCTCTTTCTGTGGTCTATGGTCCATCTGCCATTTCTTATCTCTTCTTTCGTTTTCTTCACTTCTTTCCATCAGCCTATTTCCAGTCCCAGTAACCCTCCCCAATATCAGCCCCTTTCCAGTCCTCACTCCCAGTACCTTCCAGTGCTAATCCCACCTCAACCCCATTACCAGTGCTAGCCTCCCCTAATCAGCCCAATACCAGTCCTACCCCCCCATCAGCTCATTTCCAGTGCTCGTCCCCTCAACCCCATTACCAGTGCTCCATCCCTCCATGTCAGCCCCCTCCCTCCCTCCCTCCATCCCTCCATCCCTCCATCCATCCATATCAGCTCCCTCCCTCCATGTCAGCCCCCTCCATGTCAGCCCCCCCCCTCCATCCATGTCAGCCCCCCCCTCCATCCATGTCAGCCCCCCCCATCCCTCCATGTCAGCCCCCCTCCCTCCCTCCATCCATCCATCCATGTCAGCCCCCTCCCTCCATGTCAGCCCCCTCCATGTCAGCCCCCCTCCCTCCATCCATGTCAGCCCCTCCATGTCAGCCCCCCTCCCTCCCTCCCTCCCTCCATGTCAGCCCCCCTCCCTCCCTCCATGTCAGCCCCCCCCATCCCTCCCTCCCTCCATCCCTCCATGTCAGCCCCCACCATCCATCCATATCTGCTCCCTCCATGTCAGCTCCCTCCCTTCTTCTGCAGCCGCAGCTCTCTGCCTCTTAGGGAACCGCGGCTGTGCTTTTAAAATCATCTCGGAGCCCTTCCTGTCTTGACGGGCTCCGTGCAGCATTGTCCCGCCTCCAAAGGAAGTGGTAAACAACTTCCTTTAGAGGCGGGACAATGCTGCACGGAGCCCGTCAAGACAGGAAGGGCTCCGAGATGATTTTAAAAGCACAGCCGCGGTTCCCTAAGAGGCAGGGAACCGCGGCTGCAGAAGAAGGGAGGGAGCCCATAACGCCATAAATACCGGGCGGGCAGTGTGCTCCGGAGCCGCGGCAAAGGTGAGAAAGAGCCGCATGCGGCTCCGGAGCCGCGGGTTGCCGACCCCTGCCCTAGGCAAACCTTAAGCCTTACAACCACCGTCCCCCAGCTGCCAAAATTATTGTATAGCTTTAAATGTCCTGCTTTTGCTTTCCCCCTCTTGCCAAAAAAAACCCAGTTGCCGCCCTAGGTGACTGCCTAGTTTGCCTAGTGGAAAAAAAGATGTAAGGGCATTGTGAAATTGAAATCTTTGAAGATCCCTAGTAGATTTCCCCTCTTCTCCTCCACTCAGCTTACAATGGCAGAGGCCCCTATGAAAGATCAAGTGAGGTGCTGAATGTTCAGGACTGGTGTTGCTGGCTGTTTGAATTCTTGCGGGACTGGTATTTAGACATAGAAGTGGAGAGGTGCTAGGTGTGAATGAAAAAGCGGAATCTGCATGCATAACTCCCCAGGACAGTGTAGTACAATAGAGGAAAAAGACAAAAACTTTCTAGAATGAGAAGGGAAATCTTATAGGAGGATATACTAAAGAGAGATAAAGTTAGAACTAATATGTGCTCCCAAGAGGAAGAACTGGGTATTTTTTTTTTCATTGAAAGAGCGGGAAGTGCATAGAACAAGTGGGAAGATTCAAAAGGGCATTGGTCGAGGCTGAGAAACTATAGCGGCTGTAAGGTGGAGTAAAGCTGGAGACTAGATAGTCTGTGGTATAGGAGCAGGTAGGCAGCATGCAGGAAAAAGGGCCTGCCTTTGTTTCTGGCTTCTGTAAATGTTGCTTTCTATGTTTTTGAAAGGAAATAACTAGCGTAGAAAATACCCATGCTAATTTCATGAAATTGGCTTTGAAGTGGAAGAGATGGTTCTAAGTTTCTTGCAGCTGTGTGCTGTGGGTGCATGTGATATACGTACAGTACTGGAAAGAGAATTTGGGGGTTCTTGCATGAAGAATTCTCCCTATAAAGAGAAAATAAAGAAACTCCAGTAGTATGACTGACTCTTGGATAAACCAATCGGTGGTTACTGCCAAAATTATTTAACCTTTGAAAGCATAATTTTAAATGAACTGCAAACAACCATACAGTAGGTGACCTTTGCCACTTTTATTTGCTCTTGCCATAAAAGAGGCTGAATTTCCTATCAAAGATCAGATTACCTAGAGATGCATGTAAGCCCCCAGACAGAAAATACTGTAGGGTTGTCTGCCTATAGCACTATGGCGGATTAAGCACATAGAGGAGTCTTGCAAAAGTTGCAACCTTTTCTCTAAAACAGAGAAAAGGGAAAGTGTATGTTTTAGTAAATTAGCAGCTAGGGTTGTCCGTGCCCATATGGCAGTATGACAGAAATAACTCCGGTGCGTTTTGGGGCAGTGCTTCGTTGGAGATGTTTTTTCGTGACAAGGGAAGATCTAAAATGTTATCCTGCTTCTCATTTTCCACTGTAGCAAGAATCGCCGCCGTTCAGAGTCTGGCAGAATACAACCAGCATCTCCAAGTTTCCCAGCTTTTTGCGCTGCCTGCACCATCATGTACCATATTCTATGTGTATATCGCCTTATTGTGGATTTTAAACGTTTTCAGGAAATATAAAATACCATATTAGAAGTAAACATTTTAAACAACTGATGTATTGAATAATAGTAAATTATTAAGACCCACAAATTGAATAAAACCTGAACATCAACAAAACCTTTCGAAAAAGCAGGCATATCAAATAATATCCAATAACAATGTGAGGAGGGTAAAAAAAATCCTGCCTTTTCTCTATTCCTTTATTCTCATCTATCCAGCAGCATGCGACCATGACTGGGATTCCTCTCCTCCCACACTTTCTCCGCCAGCCCCAATCATCTGAACTGGATTTCCTACCACAAGAAAATCAAACTTTAAGTGTGGAAGCAATAAAACCAGAAGTCTGTGTCCCACCCTGGATCTCTGGATGAAAAAGAAATGCGAGATGAATTCTTTACCAGCTGTCCTCCTTTTTCTTCCGCAAGGAGATTTGGCTATGTTCCGTTAGATCTCAGGATGCTCACACTCACATAGCCGTTCACCAAAACCTCTGCAAACATGTTTGTTTTACAATAGCAAATACCCTCGTCTGGGTAGGAAGGGATATGAGACTTAGCTCATGCCTTTTTCAAGAGTAGCTCTAAGTGAGTTACATTCAGGTACAGTAGGTGCTGTATTTCCTATCCCTGGAGGGCATGCAGTCTAACTTTGTAGCTGAGGCAGTGGAGGATTAAGATCACAAGGAGTTGCAGAGGGATTGGATGATGTGGCCTGGAAGTAGCACCAAGAGTATTCACCAGGTCTTTAGCAGTAATAACGGCCTATCTTTAAAAAAAGGAGACAAGGATTTTTCCATATCTGAATAACTGGCTAGTAGCTGTACAGATAAATCAGGCTGTTTTTACATCCTTAAGTCTCAACACCCTGAGCCCATTGCCTCACTGACTCTCCCCCTAAGCTGGCCCTGCAGCTCAGGTCCCTTCTAAATTCCGATTAAAATCTAATCTTTTTTATGAATCTGAAGGGGGGGGCTTCTCCCTCCTTTTCCGTATTAAGCATATAAAAAAATCTGACTTTTATCTGAATCCCTCTTCATTCAAGTGCTACATTCAGCTAAAGTTGACAAATTTTATATTATGCAGACTGCCAAAGCCTACATGTCATCTTGTGGTTTAAAAATAACAAAAGTCAACCACAAAAGATCCTGTTCTTTAGCCATACAGTGTAGAGCTTTCATGAATTACATTTTCCTTTGTCTGCAACTGCTTCCCTTCTCACATGTATTTTTTTTTAATATGTTCCTAATTAGCAGACGGTATCAGCTACGCACTCAACAGGATTTAACAAAAATGAGTAGGTTGTGTAGAACGTAATGTATAATTCCCCACATGAGCGAAAAATTCTGTGTACTTTAAACTCTGTGGGCTTTGCCAGATTTTCAAAGTTAGTCTTCTTTCTTCTTTAATCCTTAGCAGGCGTTGGGGGAGCAAGCCATCTTCTCAACCAGTACGCTGCTGTAGATGCCGCTGGATTCCATGTGTTGTTCACAATACGCTTCCAACCTTGGTAATTGGTGGCAATATTTCTGGCCTCATCGATGGCTGGAAGGCAATTACACTTCTGGCAGCCCATCTGTCCACCATAAAGCTGACACCAGCTTCTCGTTTTTCACCACCAGAGTAAATATTTTATCAATCATTGGCGGTTGGATGGTCAGTGTTCCAGATTCAGTGAGATGTAGTTAAGATACTGCGTCAATCATGATTTTGTACTTCAACAATTCCATGGCGATGACTGCCATTTGTCCGACATGGTGTCCAGTTCGCACATTTCACGTGGTGATGCGAATTTCCAGTTTCGGTGTCATAAATTTGATTCTTTGACCAGTAGCCCACTTCTCACTAAAACCCTTGTGTTCCCAATGCTGGTGCATCAGTTGCCTCGGATGCGGTAGAATAAACAAATGAGTTTGTTTGAATTTCCATGCGGTTTCTTGCCTAATTTCCCTGGTTTCCCAATTCTGTTCACCGCGGCAGAGTGACCACCTCCTCCTTTTGCAGCCGGGCTTGGGACCATCCTTGGCGGAGTTAAAAGTTAAAGTAGAAATTGGATTCTTTTGAAAATTAAAATGTGCAAAATACTTTCATATATTTAAATCTATTAAGTTATGCACATCTTATTTAAGTTAAAATGCACACATCCTTTTGAAAATTTGAAAATGCCCATGTAAGTGGAACCCCACACCCCTAATCAGTATCTCCTCAACAGCACCTCTCTTTACCGAGGGTAAAGGTGCACTCAAAATGGCACTACGCACATGCTTTGCAAAACATATAGGGTACATGGTTTTCTAAAAGCCAATATCTAGAGGTGATACGCAGTTTGTGATAAGGAAGCTTATCATAGCTCAAGAAGGAGCTATAGAAAAGGTGAAGTGACTCTGAACAAGCAACCTGTCAGTTCTGGTAGAAATAAGAAAACAGAATTTTCCCATAAAAGACTACCAGTCCCAGAATGCACCAGGTTTCCAACAGCCATTAGAGGAGCTGAAGTGGGGAAACGTGTGTTCAATCAAGAGGGCTATGAGGTAATCCCCAAGCACTCATCTCAAAGGGCAGGGCCTGATTCAGCACAGCTGCGCTGTGCTAGGGTGGAGCACTCATCAAAGCAGAATAAAGGTAGAGTTTATTCTACAGAGAATTATCCTGATCCTCAGTTTCATCTGGGAGATCCTCATCCTCAGATTCAGCTTGGAGATCCTCAGCTTGGACATCTTCATCATCTGGAGGATCATCAGAAGCAGAAGCCAGTGCGGACGGACAGAGAGGGCAAGAAACCCTTTGGAAGAAAGAAGAGGAAAGCATTTGGGAGGCCTAAAGGAGTCCAGAGCAGTACGTATACTGGGAGACATTCAAAAGGCCAGCATACACCATTGGACTGGGGAAAGCCAGAGGAATGGTGCTGCAGAGCTAGGAATCTCCAGACCGTACCTGTGAGGGAGACGGCTGCACGTGGAAGGGACCCTAGGACCCGTGCCAGAAGGTATGTGAAGAGAGATCCAGTGTCCAGGGATCTGGATTGGAAGGCTGGACATAAGAACTGGACTACATACTGGCCAGGCTATTTAGAGAGGAACTCTAACAGCAATGGAAGCTCAGGTATGAACACTGATCTATGCCCTAGCTATAACCTTGAAAGACAGCAGGGAAACAAGTATTCTCCTGAGAGTGCTACATTGAGAAATTCCTCTGTGCCAATCCAGGATATTGAACCCATGATTGTTGAAGAAGGGGGAGCGGTCTTAGATACAGGCTGTGAATATATGGATTGCTCTCTGTCTAAACTCCTTTGGTAATTTATACAAGAACCATCACAAAGAAATACAAACTTGTTCTTTAATCTACTCAGAAAAGCTCCTGAGTAGGATTTTTAGCCACGCAGTAGAAAGCAAGCCAGCTAAGGGGTTTCAGCTGGGTAACTGCTAGCAATTGAGCCTTACCTAATTGCTTGTGAGCTCTGAGGGAATCACTTCTGAGTCTATGTGTGAAGATATAAGAAGTTAACCTGAAAAGAACAGTTTTTTCCCTTCTTTGTGGGTTTTGCTTGTTGTTTAGAGCACTGCTAAGAAAATATTAGCTAAAGCCTACAGAAAAGACCAGTTTGTTACCAACCAGGTCTTTATTCTTTTGCTTTGATTGCCTGACAAGTTCAGCTGTTGTTTTCCTGATTTTGTTTTTCTAAGTTTAACACTGAAAGCAAGTATCCTGTTTTATGTGCTACCAAGCATATCTGTGTTGGGAGAAATAACCCCATAAATAAATATCTTATTGGCTTTACACTCATGCACAACTAATTATTGTGAGCAGCTGTGTCTGGTGTGAATGGACTGCATTTCCCACAATCCCTTGCAAATCATATTGATATATGCACTTGCCAAGACTGTGAACATTCTCACCCAGGCAGCCGTCTGACAAGTTTCACCTACATAAATTGCTTTGAATATTATGCTCATAATTTTTACAGGTCATTTCCATGATTAATGTTTATTTATGCAAGCTGTATTTTGGAGGCAAATTATATAATGTTAATATGAAGAATTAATGGATACTCAATTGTAGCATGGTGTGCGCCTGACTGAATCCTGCTTGCCACTGGAAAGAGTACTACAAGTAGGAGACATCATCTGAAGTCACTGGCATGGAACTGCTGTCCTACAGCTCAGAGCTTAGTGTAAAGCAATGAGCATACATGTTTCTTCCTGCATGCAGTGGACTCCTCAGTTTTGTTTCTTCTGCTTTGCCAAACAGATGTATAACAAAGCTCGCTCCAAAATAATTTTCTACTTCCATATTCTGCTAGACCAGTCCAGACAAGTGGGTTGTGTTCCCTACCAGCAGATTGGTGGAGACATATAGCCAATGAAAAGCCTAGGTTTCAATGACATCACTCCTATGCCTCTATTTGCCTCAGCCAGCAGAGGTCTTTTCAGTATTTCTTTGTCTCCAGCAGATGGATGGACGGATTTTATCCTCTAAAGAAAATCTGAAGGTTGAGAAGGAAAGATTGATTAAACGCTCGTAAATGACCACCTTGAGGGCGACTCTCTCACGAGTGCATGGGAGGCTCCACTAGACTGCGGTCTTTTTGGTAGCCATAGGAGGAGAGAAAATTGGTTCAGCTTCACGCACTTTTCTTGATAAGAGCCTGTTCAGTATCCAGAAATTGGAAGTATCTGGAAAAGTGCAGCAGCCTCACACAACATCAGCACCCCTTACCACCTCCTCTGCCTCCCGCTCTCTTCCAAAGATTGCAGAAGGCTCTCAGAGGGAACTGCCTGCTAGCCACCTTAAACACAGTGCTGCAAAGCCAGTAAAACAGTTTCAGGAGAGTACAGCTGAGGCCAGCATGGATTCTCTGCCTGGGGATCTCAGGGGGGTGAATACCATGGCTTGACCTCATCATTGTCTTTGTTGGGGGCTCTTGATTCTGTCTTCCTGGGATGCAATTCGGGGTGGACTGCTGGTGACCATTGGTGCATTGTAGACATTACCTGCCGTTTTCTGCATGCACTATTAGCATTTTTACCTATTGTGTGCCTGGTGATCATGCGGTCCAACTCATTTTCTGTCTAAGTGGCTCCAACACACGTTCCTTTCCTAGCACATGTAATGCATGTTGCAATAAAAGCGCAATTAAGGGGTGCCTTTTGGACTGCTTCAGCCTTAACAGGTGCTTTTGTAATACTCTGTCATCCTCCAGGAAACGTTGTTTTGACCTGTGGCAAGCGAATTACCTTATCTCTGGATTCTGGACTCTGCTGTTCTTGCATGGCAGTTTCTGAGTCGTTTCTGGAGGGCCTGCTCCCCCTCTCTCAATGGGTGGATGTAGTGAGTCCAGCCTTGCCTGCCTCAGGGCAGGAGGTGACAGATGGCATTATGGGTGACAATATCCAGCCGGCTGGAGGGTCCAGCAAACGTGCTGTGAGCTGCTGCTCATCCTTTAAGGAGTCTGCGGTGGATGTGCCCCCTGATGTTGGGTGGTCATTTCCGAGAAGGGAGCTTCCAAACTTCACATTGTCCTCATCAAAATTCCTTTCTTTTTTGCAGCAGGCCTGATCCTTCTGGCGTAGAAATTTGGACCTTGCGGCCTCTGGCTGCCTCTGAGTGCAGTCTCATGCAGGGCAGGCTGAGAGTGGAAGCCCTGTTCAATTGCCTTTGGCTAAGCTTCCCCACTGAGGGGTGCCCCCTGGAGATGGGGAACAGCTGGGAGCTTTCCGAGATGTTGACTATGACTTGGATTCAGATGGCTCCGTTCTGACGTGGATGAAGAAGTACTCTTGTCTTCAGTAGATTGTGAAGAGGATAGAGTGATCCACCTGTTCCAGAAGGAGAAGCTGGCATTGTTGATTGCCAGGGTCACATCCTCCTTGGACTTGATGGATGCTTCTGGCACAGAGCAGGAGCTGAAGGTGCACCTGCTCCTTCAAGGATGCAGAAATCTACTACTGTTTTCCTGTTCTCAGTTGTGATTAGGGATACGATCCGGTCGGAGTTGGACTCTCTCCTGACTCCCACCTAAAGGGCTAAGGGTGAGTAAGAAGATCTACACTCTCCCGAAGGAGGAGTGCATTGAGTGGTTTGGTATTCAGCAGTTACCAGACAGACCACCATTCCTGTGGAAGGTGGATTGGCCTTAAAGGATTTTCTGGACCATAAGTTGGATTCGTCGTTGAGCCAGTTTGACATGGTGGCTGCTGTTCTGCAGCTGGCAGTATCTGCCAGACTAATGTCTGGAGTCCTGCTTCAGTGGATTCAGTCTCTTCCGACGGATGATACTGCCCTTCTTTTGGAGCTGGCTATGGCCTTCCTTTCTGATTCCATGTATGACCTGGTATGTTTGGCAGCCAGGGATGATGTCCTGATGACTGTGTCACTGCATTGGATTTGACTCCAGCACTGGGCAATAGACTCATCTTCTAAATCCTGGTTGGCCCAACTGGCTTTTAAAGGATCAGGCTTTTTGGAGCTGATTTGGAGAAGCTGGTGAAGGACCTTGGCAAGATGAAACCTTGATCACATTATATGTATAATTTATGTTAGTTCTCTGTAAACTGCCTTGGCTTCTAGATTATATAAACCACCAAAATAAATAACTAAAAATACCACCTTTTGGAAGACAGGTCCAGGGGGTCTGTGAAGCGGGCTGGTGCCCTTTCTCGTCAGCCTCCACCCATCCACCGAGGGCTCACTGGCCGGATTCCCAGGGGCCTCAGGTTTTCCAGGTTGGTAATGCTGAAATTCCCTTGTTCCCCTATGCTTCTGGGCTTTAGGCTCTTTCTCAGTCCTTTCATGGAGTGCATGGGCCCAGAGACTTGGTTCCCTCCAGAGGAGGACCCTCCTGGATTGTGCATTGAAGGTTTGGGGGCCCATTCCCTTGTTCCTCCGGTTGGAGGCAGGCTTCACCATTTCTTTCAGGAATGGGCCCAGGTTACCAAGGATTGCTGGGTGCTAGACTCAATTTAGTTTGGTTATGTCCTGGAATATGCAAAAAGCCGATTCCAGATACCTTCATCATCTCTCCTTTTGGGTCTGTGACCAAAAGTGCCACTGTGTGGACCACTTTGGACAAGTTGCTGCGCCTAAAGGTATTAATGCCTGTCCCCCCAGACGAGCAGGGTAAGGGCAGATACTCCATCTATTTCATAGAAACATGATGACAGAAAAAGACCACATGGCCTATCTAGTCTGTCCTTCCATAACAACAACTACAACAGTCCACTTTTTACCTTTAGAGATCCTCTGTGTTGATCCCATGCTTTTTGAATTCAATTACTGTCCTCATCTCTACCACCTCCACTGGGAGACTATTCCACGGATCCACTACTCTTTCTGTAAAGAAATATTTCCGCATATCACTCCTGAATCTATCTCCCTTCACCCTCATCCCATGTCACCTCGTAGCAGAACTTGCTGTCAATTGAAAGAGGCTCTCTCCCTGAACATTTATGCCACAGAGGTATTTAAACATCTCAGTCATATCACCTCTATCCCGCCTTTCCTCTAAGGTGTACATATTAAGCTCCTTAAGTCTGTCCTCATATGCTTTATAATGAAGACCACTAATCATTTTAGTAGCCACCCTCTGCACTGACTCCATCCTGTTCACATCCTTTTGAAGGTGCGGTCTCCAGAATTGCACACTATACTCCAAATGAGGTCGCACCAAAGTCTTATACAGAGGCATTATCACCTCCTTTTTTCTGCTAGCCATTCCTCTCCGTATGCACCCAAGCATCCTTCTACTGTAGCTTTTGCCATCGCCTTTTCTACCTGTTTATCTATTTAGATCATCAGACACAACCACGCCTAGGTCCCGCTCTTCTTTAGTGGACAAAAGTACTTTACCCCCTATACTATATTGCTCCCTTAGATTGCTGCAGCCCAAATGCATGACCTTACATTTTTTAACATTAAATCCCAGCTGCCAAATTCTAGACCACTCTTCAAGCTTAGCTAGATCCCTCCTCATGTTATCTACACCTTCCTGGGTGTCTACTCTATTGCAGATTTTGGTATCATCCGCAAAGAGGCAAACCTTACCCAACATCTCTTCCGCTACATCACTAACAAAGATGCTAAAAAGAATCGGACCAAGGATAGATTCCTTGGGCACACCACTGGTAACATCCTTCTCCTCAGAGTGAGCTCCATTTACCTGTACTCTTTGTCGCCTCCCACCCAACCAATTTCTAACCCAAGCAGTAACTTTAGGGTCCATCCTTAGGGTGCCCAGTTTGTTTATAAGTTGCCTGTGAGGAACAGTGTCAAAGGCTTTACTGAAATCTAAATACACCACATCTAGGGCTCTCCCTTGGTCCAACTCCCTGGTCACCCAGTCAAAGAAATCAATCAGATTTGTCTGACAAGACCTGCCTCTGGTGAATCCATGCTGCCTCAGATCCTGTAATCCGCTGGACTCCAGAAACCTCACTATTTTCTCTTTCAGCAGCGTTTCCAATAATTTACTCACCACCGAAGTTAAACTAACCGGCCTGTAGTTTTCAACCACATCCTTACTTCCGCTTTTGTGTAAAGGCACCCCATGAGCCTCTCTCCAGTCCTTTGGCACCACTCCTGACTCCGAGGCATTGAAATGGTCAGTCAGTGGAGCTGCTAGAACGTCCCCAAGTTCCCTCAGTATTCTAGGGTGTATCCCATCTGGTCCCATCACTTTGTCTACTTTGCCCACTGTTTTTCTACATCCCCCAGCTGTTCCCATCCCTCTAACGACTCCCTGAGGTATTGGCCCATCTTGGCAAAGTTAGTCTTCCTGAAGTCTAAGATCCTCACCTTTGAATGGATTCTAACAGCCCTAGTCCTAATACTGAACCACACCATCTGGTGATCACTGGATGCAAAATGATCTCCCACTACAACATCAGAAACATTTTCACCATTGGTAAGCACCAAGTCCAGTATGGCCCCTTCACGTGTGGGGTCTTTTACTAATTGCCTGAATAGCTCTCCCTGTAGAGAATCCAGGATCTCCTTACTTCTAGGTGATACTGCAGCAGGAATGTGCCAATCAACATCTGGCATATTGAAATCTCCTATCAGTAGCACTTCCCCTTTCCTAGCAATGCTGCGTATGTCTTCAATTAACTCTCTGTCCACCTCTTCCTCTTGTGAGGGAGGTCTGTATATCACACCAATGCAAATAGATTTCTCTTTCCCTCTTTCTAGTTTAACCCACAATGCCTCCTCTCTCCCTTTTAAGCTCTGTAATTCCAAAGCTTTAATAGTAGTTTTTACATATAGTGCCACTCCTCCTCCCCTTCTTCCTACCCTGTCCTTTCTGAATGAAGTATAGCCAGGTATAGTTACATCCCAATCATGGTTTTCTGTGAACCATGTTTCTGTAACTGCCACTAAATCCAAGTCAGCCACTCCCACCAAAGCTTCAACATCAGGGATCTTATTTCCCATGCTACGGGCATTTATACACACTGCTTTCCATATGTTACCCCTGTTACCCATTTCCATAAAGGTATTTAATGTATCACCTACCTGGGGGCTTTCTTCACCCATCCGCAACGAATCTAGTTTAAAGCCCTCTTCAGTAGACTAGCCAGTCTACTACCGAAGACGCGTTGACCTTTCTTGGACAGATGGATGCCATCTCTGCTCTGCTTTGCGCATCTGTTCATCCTTGTGACCCATCAGACCATCTCTGCAGTGTTGCTTCAGCAGCTGCCTTGGTGTAATTGCAAGATGAATTAACCCTGTACGCACAGGTGCCCTCATGAGGTTTCCTGCATTGTCACCATCTGCTCAATCTTCTGGCTTAGAGCCTGCACTGAGTCATCTAGCTGGCAATACTTCTTTATGTATGCAAGTAAGTTTCATTTCATATCAGTCCTCCACGGATTTAGAACCGGTTTACTGTATATAAACTTATAGGCTGTGACTGAGTGATTTGGAAAAGTGCCTGTGGACATGATACCTCTTTTGGTATTACTTAAGTATTTCTATTGCCCGCTTGCTTCAAATGCTTCCCTTATGGGTGACATGCTGTAAGTATATATAAAATTAAAAAAAATGTTCTGTGTGTTTGGACATTGCATTGTTTCAACAACAAGGTGCAAGTTGGCCAAAGTGTTCCATTTATTTATTTATTTATTTAAACCAATTTGTATACCACCTTATCCTACAATCAAAGTGGTCACATCACAATTTGAGGATTACATTCAACATAAGGGTATTTAACAACATCTAGACAGTACAATTGGAGGGTTAGATTTATCATAAGGGTAACATTTAGACAATACGAGGTAATTAACAATGTTATATTATGTTTGTTTAGGGTGAGTGGGTATTGAGTTGATGTTATGTCATTACCTTGTATGCCTATTTGGGATGAGTGAGTATCGAATCGGCAGTAGATGCATTACCTTTTGGGCGGAGACTGTTTTTTGTCTGCTGATAAGTTTCAATAAAGAGATAAGTTTTGAGGTCCTTTCGTATTTCTTTTAGGTCATCTAATGCTCTCAGGCTTGTTGAGAGGGAATTCCAGAGTGTGGGCGCTAGTAAGGAGGGAGCTCTTTTTGGAAGTTGTTTGTTTAGTATTGTGGAATCCTGCAGGTGTGCCGATCATGTTGTCTTTATTGGTTCTTCTCGGTCTGTTGCAGGTATCCTTCGTTATGATGTATTGGAGTTCCTCTGCTGAGAGCTGGTGGATGATTTTAAAGATTAGGATTATTTTGAATTTTGTTCTGGCCATCATGGGTAGCCAGTGTAGTTGCTGTAAGACTGGGTGATGTGCTCAGATCTTGGAGTGTCTGTAATGATGCGTGCCGCAGTGTTTTGCACCATTTGGAGTGGGTGTAGGGTTTGTCAAGCAGAGGTGTAATGAGTGCTTGGCATACTGTGCGGAAGTGATCCTGGCGGAGTAATGGCTTGAGTTTTCTGATGATCCTTAAGCATTGATAGGCCTTGTTTGCGGTTTTTGTGATGTGGGATTTCAGGTTTAGTGCTCAAAGCTTATCTAAAATGCTGATGGTTTGTGGTGGAGTGAAGGTAGTGTTCCATGGTCAGTTTAGTATGATTATATAAGCTAATCTGCATTATTCTTATTGGCAGTTTGTAACCTTTCACTTACAAATGGTGAAGTTCACGTACTCTTTTTCTTTCTTTATTTAACATTTCTTTTATACCACTTTTCATGTTTATCAAAGCAGTTTACATTTAACTCTAACATTAAACATGGGACAGGTTTTGGATTCCTGTTAAGTTGTGTGGTAAAACCGAATCCCTTAAGGGGCACAGAATAAATTTTTCTGAATCACCTGTGGTTATCCTGATCTATTGCTTGTTTGAATTTTGTGCTGTATATTTCAGAATCTCCCTATTCTCTTATTTCTTTCTTGATGCTACAGATATGTAGATTACCTCATCACTGCTCCTTTGAAGCATTTTTTGAGACAGACTGGATGTTCAGTCAAATACCAGCAGCCAGATTTTATTAAATATTGATCATCATAATAAATAGACAGAGAGAGGGTACAGATTTGCTTGCATACTCAAAGCTGAACAGTGCTAATGTTTAAAGCCTTGACGTACTGAACATTTTATGTGCTTAGAACAAAGTCCCTCAAGTTTGCTTGGTCTTTATTATTTTCATGGAATGCTTCCAGCTACTGACCATCACCCTCCAGGACCATGCCCTCTTAGATTCTTCTTCAACTTCAGCAAATGTGGAACATTGGACCTATAAAAACAAGAGCATAAACAAGAAGAGGCATGTTACTTTTCCTCCCTCGACACCCCTGCCTTCTTTGGGTACCTCACTATTCATATTCAACCTTTACCTGCAACCAATCTGTAACCGCATCAAACACAACATGCACTACCACCTTTATGGAGATGATCTGATGCTATACTCCCCCTTTTCCACAAAAATCCCAGTCCACACAGCAATTAAAAAGTACTTTAAAGCATTCACACAATGGCTAACTGACCACAAACTCTCAATAAGCTACAATAAAACCGAAATTCTGCACATAACCAACAACCTAACCTACATACTCCCAGCAACAATCAAGATCGACAACAATGAAAAAAAAGTAAAATCTGAAGTCAAATACCTCTGAGTTACACTAGAGCAACAACTAAACTTCCAAACCCACATTAAAAAAAACGACCTCAACAATCTACCACTAAATCATGATCCTTCACAAACTAGGCCCACTGTTAGCCTCCAACCACTTCAGGGCAGTAAGTCAAGCACTAATAACATCCCACTTAAACTATTGCAACTCTATCCTCCAAGGCCTCCCAAAATATGCAATACACTCATTACAACTAGCGCAAAACACAGCAACTTGCCTAATCACTGGAACGCAAAGACAAGACCACACCTACCCTTGAGATCTTACACTGGCTCCCATTCCAAGCACGCATCAAATACAAAATAATAATCAATACGTTCAAGGCTATTCACAACCTATCATCAGAATACCTACAATCTCTCCTTCAGAAGAATCAGATTCCAGAGCAAGAAGAGAGCTGCATCAAAACCTACTCAATATACCCACTCAAAACCAAAAGTTCACAGACCACCTGCAATAGAGCCTTCTCCATATATGGATCCTCAAACTGGAATGCCCTTCCAAGCAACCTAAGAGCCATCAACGACCTAACTGAATTCCAAAGGAAACTAAAAACACTTCTCTTTCAAGAATACTTTGGAACTGACACCCAAACATCCTCCCCAAAACCTTCCCAACTCCTTCCTTTCCATAACCACCTCCCCAACCAACCCTCAACTCAAACCCACCTTACCTACCCGATCATTCAACCTATTGTACTTAAGTTTACTGTATTAAAGTTTTATAATGTTACCACCACACCCTTTCCCCTAACTATCTCCATATCAAGTTGTTGTCTGTAAACCACTCTGATATCTTGAAAAGCGATATAAAAACATTTAAATAAAATAAATAAAAATAAATGTTGGTTTCTGCTAAAGAATAGTATAGAAGCCATCTTTTTGCTTGTGAGATTTAATCATGCATTTCTAGAGCAACACTCCTGAGTTTTCATTCTCATTTTGTATTTTCCTCCTTCCCTTACTGCTTGGTTGGGATGGTAAACTGGGATCTTTGGGATATGCATAGGAGCAGTAATTTTCCACCCTCAAATGCAAATACTGGCTCCAATAGTTTACTAAGAAGCTTGGGCACTGGCCCTAACATTCCAGACAATTTGTTTTTTTTATCGTCAAGCTTATTTGTCAATTTTTAAATAATATCTCTTGCTCCTGACAAATATTGTATCTTTTATAGGATCTATCCTAAACATGTTTTTTGGGGTTTTTTTACTAAGCTTTTTTCTGTTGCAGGATAAATAGCATACCTTATGGGACTTTGCACACCATTCAGAAACCATTCAGGGTACCTTCCAGGGCCTACTTCTGAAACTTGACCCAGAAGGCTGTAGCAGTTCATGTACCACCCTTAACTTCTTTACCATGAGAATGTCTCTAATGTAATCTTCAAGTCAATTTGGGTAATTCTTTTTCTGCCTGTCTCGTCACTCCTGTGTCTATTTGCTCGACCTCTGGAGCTGTTACTACAGTGCACTTCCAAGTTCCCTTTGCATCATGTTGGTTTCATTTGCTTCTAACTATTTACACCTCAAGTCTGGAATGTGAAGCTCTGGTTGTTATACAGTCTCAGCCACCTTCAACTCGTAACAAATTGTTTATGTGCTGTGTTTCTTCATCTCCCTCACTACACACGGCTCTTCCTTCAAGCAGACAGACGAGCAGTGCTGTGCTGTCTTGGCACACCAAGGCAGTCATTTATGATTTTATCTTCCTCAACTGCATCTCTGTGCAGGCTGCTCACATCCCTGAGATTCAGAAACAGGTAGCTGACCGATTCAGTAAAATGCTACAGTCTGAGTGATCCCTGGATACATCGCTCCTAAGAACCAATTTGTGAGAGTGGGAGGATCCTGCAAATCGACCAATTTTTCCCCAGTAGCGATAAAGTGGGAGGAGTGGTCTAGTGGTTAGGACAAGGTACTTCAGGCCGGAGGGCTGGGGGTTCAAGTCCCACCTGAGGACAGCAATCTCAGGCCAGAGGGACTGGGATTTCTAGTCCTATAGGCACTCCTTGTGGTCTTGGGCAAGCCACTTAACCCTCCATTGCCCATGTTCCCTGTAAGTATTAGCGTATGTGTCTCATATCCCCTCATGTTAAATGTATCCCCCAATTGACCGCTTTGACCCGGTGAAAAGCGGGATATAAATACAGCTAAATAAATAAAGAAAATAAAGAAAAGCTACCTTTCCATTGCTCCATGGTCTTGTCCTCCACACGACTGGTTCAGGTTGCTCTGTTGATTCAATGTAGGGAAAAGGGTTTTTCAGAAAATCATGTTTTCAGGCTACATAGTGGCCCACTAACTTTATGTGGTTGAGTATATACTTATGGTCTTTCAGAAAGCCATATTTTCTTGCTAAGCTTCTTGTCACAGGTTCAAGCCCAGTTGGCAGCCATATTAGCAGAGGAGGTTGAGAGCACAAGTCGTCTTATACAGACTAGATATGATATTTCCAGATTTCCTCTAGAATTTCTGCTCTTGCAAACAGGTTCAGAAGACTGCCCTGAATACAAGCCTCTGGTTTATGTGAAGACGTGCTCTTCAAGTTGTGCATGTTCCTTGTACAGGAAACTCCTGGTTTGGTGGGGAAAAACAAAGAAGACAGTTGATGTGGTAAAAGATTACTGCTCCACACTCCGAACATTTAGGTGTGGTCTTGCTGCCGCCTCCTAAAAAGGCAAATGATTCTACTTCTATGAAACTTCCCACCAATTTCAATTGTTTTTTGTTTTGTTTTTTTTATTTTCTATTTATGAATTTTACAATTACAAACCAAGCAACAAAATTCTTGTACAGAAAAAAAGAAATAAGCATAGACATATTCCACCAAAAGCAATAAAGGAAATTAGGGAAAAATAGAATACTTATATTTTCCAAGCCCATATTCAGAGGGGCAGTGACAAAAGGGAAAAGAAAAGGAAATTATTTTAATAAATCTAGAATCCAGATGGCTATGTCTGTTTCACAGGCTAACAAATAGGAGTGGCTAAGATACAGAGATTTCAGGAGAAGGTGCAGGAAAGTCGGCTAGCCTTCTAGCATTTGGGATCAAAGAAAATTATATTTGACAGCTTTATATTTAATCGGACATTTACAAGGACATTTTAAGTAGATTAAGGTTCCTAGCTGCGAGACACCTGGTTTAAGAAGTAGAACTTCATGCCTCCTTTTTTGTGTCTCTTTTGCCAAGTCAAGGAAAGAACTGACCAAGACCCAAGAAAGGCACTTTACTCTACTCTTCTTAAAGTACATTTTCAATATCCAGTCTCTGTCAGCATTAAGAGCACAAGTTATAAAAACTGTAGCCAGAACCACAGAGACTGTCTCAAAACTTTCCAGCATAGTTACATTTAGTACATTCATCCCCTCACTTTGATCTGAAATTGCCTTTCTTCCTTGAGGAAGGTAATATGCTCTAGAGATTGGAGGGATAATTTGCTTTGAAATCTGTAAAATTTCCTGCAAATATTTTCTGAACCATCTCCCTTGCGAACAGCATAGATGACTTTGGAAAATTAATCAATATCAAGTTACATGACAGTTGAATTCTCCAGACCCTCCACTTTAGATCTGAAAATAGAATTGTCCTTCATTAAAGCCGAGTTAACCCCTTGAATAGATTGTAACTTCACTTATTGATGGGAAGAGACAGTGTTTAAGGAGGCAGTAGCCTCCTGGTTCTCTTTAATTAAAGAACTCTTCTCTTGCATTTTAAATGACCTGCTGAGATTGCACTAAAAGAACTGAGGTGAGTTGGGTAATAGCATTCCATATTGATTTTAAAGTAAATTGTTCAGGCCTTGGTAATGCGAACAGAAATACAGAGACCGAAAAATCAGAAGGCAAACGTGTTCCATCCATGGAGACCTCATCCACTGTAGAGCCAGCCAACATCAGAGCAGTCCTTAACGCCTCACTCTCCTCCAGCGCTTTGGGCCTCCTTGCAGTCTCCTCATGCTGTTCCCAAGGGGATCACATTTCTCTAGCTACCTTACTGATAGCCTGGCCATACCAGGGCTGTCTTCCGGAGGTGTTGTCAAACATGTGAGGGGAAAAGAAAGCTGCAAGTTCAGGGACAGCTATACCTCTAGGTCTGAGAAAGATGCCAGGCCAACTGACCTCGGTGCCAATGCAGCACGTCAAACACCGGACAATTCCTGTGATTCTCCATGGCGAGCATACAGCTCCATTGGATCTTGGGCAGCAGGGCAGGCAAACGTTTCTTCCCCAACTTGCATTTTCTTTTCCCCATTGAAAGGTAAACAATGCGGCATGACAGACATGCTTATGTTGTCATCTTGAGCCATGCCCCCAATAGAACCCAATTTGTATTGTTTCTGGCACAACAGGAGGGCCATCGTCTTCATGCAAACTTGGTCCCTAACCCTCTTAGACCAGAAATTAAGTAGTGTCTGCTTTCAGCTCTTAGATTACCAGACCCTATTTAAGACATTCTGATAGCTGCCAGGAAACCATCTTCTAGATGTATATGTTTTTAAGGTGATGTTTTCTCAGGGCCTTATTAAACCTATTTACTAAAGACAAATAGGAGTCTTCTTGCCTTTATACAATAGTAGCCTAAGTTGCTGAGATTGCTCCTATACTTTTCAAGAATATGCGTAAATGATAATATTGTATAATCTACACGTGTACTTGTGCACTGTGCCTACGCTTCGCCCAAACTCTGCTCATACGCATATACCCACTAGCAAAGTATATGCCATTATGCAATGCGCATACGTTTAAGCTGCTCAGAATTTTATAATGGGTCATTAAAGCACATGTATAGCCACATACATGCATTAATGACTAAGCTAATGCCAATATAAGCACCTATTTTGGAGCTAAAAGTATACTCCCCTTATAAAATTACTTCCTAAATGTATTCTGTTGGAGTGCTCCTTGGCGCTTTCTCGCCCTGTTCATAACCTTTCAGCTTTTCACATTCATATCATCTAATGTTGTGTGAAGGGTTTTCTTCATGTCCGGCTTCTGTTACAGAAATCCCCTATGCCTTGGAGCTGACTATAGCATGCATCTGTCTGTTAGACCTTTGCAGTCCTTTGAATTTCTTCACTAATTGTAGGCCTTAGTAACCTGATATTTAATCATAGTGGGTTTATTCTCCAAACTCACCCCCTACAATTTGTCCAAAAGCCTACAGAAATCCATGTGAAAAGGTTCTCCCCACTTTGAACTATAAACAGGGTCATCCCAGCCATCAGTCAAGACTAGGCAGCCGCCTATGGGTGCACCTTCTTTGGGGTGGGGATGGGAGGCAGCAAAGAGCAGTAGCATGCAAAGCAAAACAGTAGATTCTGACAGCCACACAAACTCAGAGCCATCGATTCATTCTTTAGCCTGCAAGAAAGCAGGCTTGTACATACATACAAAATAAAGTTTAATATTTAAATGCATGATGCATTTTTTACAGGATTGATGTTGGAAGAGTCGTGTTTAGATTATCATGATGACTCTAATTATCAAAATGTCAGAGGAAGTGGTCATAAGGCTGAAGTTTTGCCTAGGGTGCCCAGTACCTTGCACTGGTTCTGGGGCTGGCCCTGACTGCAAAGTGGGCTCTTGCATGCTACCATAAAGATCGGAGTTGTACAGGAAGTCTGCACAGTTTATTTTTTGTCTCCTTTTATCCCAAGAGAATTGGCATGCTATTTGTACAACAGCTCTAGCAAATTACCTAGCATCCTGCTTCTAATTCTGTATAAACAAGACACTGCTTGTCTCTGCTGTGAAGTAAACTTTTATCAGATTGTAGTTCACCTAAAGCCTGCCTTGCTGGATGCTGTTCGCTAAAAGCGACATGGTCCTAGCTTCATACCTTTGTCTCACTACTACTTGAACTAAGCTTCAGTAAGACACTGCTTTTGATCAACTTGGTGCTGGCCAATCTGTGCACTCTGACAGCCCCTGTATTTTGTAACTGTGGGCTGCTTCAAAAAATGGAGCGATGCAAAACAAACGAGCAATTCTGATTCACTCAATCTTGCTTGTCAGCAGAAAAAGCAATGTCACTTACTTGTAGCAAGTATTTTCCATAGAGAGCAGGATCAGTAAAGCATAAAATCCCTCTCACCTCCCTGAAGGATACCTATATTCCCGAGCTTGGGAATTAACTGAGGAGCTAGGGAGACTGCTGCGTGCAGGAAAGAGACCATACTCGGGACTTTACACTAGGTTCTGAACTGTGGGAGAGCAGTTCCATCCAGTTGCTGTTTGACAACATCACTCACTTGGGTGCTTTATTAATCCTGCTGTCTATGGAAAACACCTGTTACAGGTGGGCAGTATTGCTTTATTTTACAGACGTAGTTTTGTAAGTATTGTGAGAATGGGAAAACCTAGAGTATGTTCTGCTAGTAGACCTCACCTGGCATTAAATATGTTGCTTCCAGTCCTTCCTTCCAGCTGAACAAAAAGGTAGCTACATTGAAATCATTTGCATATATTCCACCCAAGCAGCCCATCTAATGCAGGGAGGTTCAGGGAAGGAGAGGGCCGTCTTGTGACCCTCATAGTTTTCTGAGGTGAAGTCTTCTATATATTTCGCTTGGGGCCTTTCATTTGAGCTGTGCCATTGATTGATATGTTCCTTTTACTACAATATAGCGCTGTATTCTCTTAAAGATACCAGATACTTCCATTACTCAGGAACAGATGAAGTGAGTTCTGGCACGGAACTGGAAGCAAATTATTCCATTTCCATATTGGTGTACGTGCTTGATAGTGCATGCTATTAAGTATGCCTTCCACAACCCAGAAGCAGCCAGCAGGCCTTGTACTTGACACCCCTGCTCTAAGGGATATAGGGCCCAATATTCAAAGGCATTTACATGGTTTACAATGGTTAGTGCCGCTGAATATCCCAGATTAACGCCGCCACATGCCCCGATGCTAACTGCTTAGCATCGGGGGGGGGGGGGGTGTTGGGGGCATTCCGGGGAGAAGCAGAGGCTGCACCAGTCGCTAACCAGGCAGCGGTGATATTGTAGACGACAACAGCAAATACTTACTGGTAATGAAACACATCTGACTGGAACCAGAATATTCTTCAGGGATCGGTTATAAGAAACACCATTAACATCTATTTACTTCCTTTCTGAAGTTATGGCAGTTAAAGATCATGTTTAGGATTTTAAGAAATACTGATGGCAGACCATATGGCCTATCCAGTCTGCCCATCCATACCAACTGCTAAGCTCTACAATTCCCTGCTTTCCCTCAGAAATCCTTTGTGCTGATTACATGCTGGTATTTGTTCTGGATTCATATCAACACAGTGGGTTGTAAAATTTTCTCAAATTACAAAACAGGCTTAAAAATAATGGATTGTTTATTAATTATCAAAAAAAGCAGAGGCTATGATAATTTATGGGAATAAGAACATTTGGTTGCCTGCTGTCCTGACGTTACAAGGGAATGATATTGCTATAGCTAGTGAAGTGAAATATTTATGGATAATATTAGATGCCAGCCTTGTCTTGAAGACGCAAACAAAAATACAAGTTATTCGAGCTGCATTCTTTAAGCTCTGGATGGTTTGTCGCTTAAAGAATCATTTGGATGTTAACAGTTATGTCGTGTTTCTTCAATTACTGCAATGATTTGTTATTTGTGTTTGTACATTCCAAGCCCATTTATCTGCCTGCCTTTCCGACATCGCTGCCTGGATGTCTCGCCACTGTTTGAAATTGAATATGGTGAAAACCAAACTTCTTGTTTGTTCTGAGGCAATGGAGAGTTAAGTGACGTGCTCAAGACCACAAGGAGTGCCAGTGGGAACCAAACCCTGGTCTCTTGGTTACCAAGGGAACACACAGAGCAAGAGGTATTGTGGTCACTGCCCCGTGGGGCGGTCTTTTATTAATAAAGCGCAGTGACCACAATACCTCTTGCTCTGTGTGTTCCCTTGGTTTGCTGCAAGTAGGTGCTCCTTTTCTGGTTTGTGCTCTTGGTTACCAAGCTAGTGCCCTAACCACTAGGCTACTCCTCCACTCCTGTATGTGAGTACTGGCACCTTTTATTTCTAGAAAAAATGCCGGCTATAGACTATTCTTGAAGTTACATTTTGCACAAACTTCAAAACATAAAATGAGATCCTAAATAATACTACTACTGTTAATCATTTATATAGCACTATAAGGCATACGCAGCGCTTTACAGACCCATATAAAGACGGTCCCTGCTCATCAGAGCTTACAATCTAATCAAGACAGATGGTACAATAGATGAGAACAAGGGTACAGTAGGGGAGGGTAATGAGACAGAAGGAGAATAAAGGATTAAGATCCAAAAGCAACCTGAAAGAGGTGAGCCTTTAGCATGGATTTGAAAAGGGGAGAGAGATGAAACCTGATGTGAAAATACAGGTAGTTTGTTCCAGGCATAAAGAGCAGCAAGGTGAGAGGATCGAAGTCTGGAGTTAGCTGTTGAAGAGAAGGGTATAGAGAGAAGCAAGCCAGAGGAAGAGTGGGATTCACGAGGAGAGGTGTAGGGAGAGAGGGAAAATAGTGAGGAGCAATAGAATGAGTGCATTTAAAGGTCAGAAGGAGAAGTTTGTATTGGATACGAAATGGAAGGGAAGCCAATGAAGTGATTTGAGAAAAGGGGTTATATGAGTAAATCGAGACTGGCGGAAGATTAGCCTGCAGCAAAGTTTTGAGCAGTTGAAGGGGAGAAAGATGACTCAGAGATACCAGCAAGGAGGAGGTTGCAATAGTCAAGGCGAGAAGTGACTAAAGGGTGGATAAGTGTTTTAGTAGAGTGTTCAAAAAGGAAGGAGCAAATTATGTTAATGTTGTAGAGTAAGCAAAAACCTGTTGTTTCTATCTGTTGGATATGGGTGAAGAAGGAGAGGGAGGAGTCGAAGATGACTCCAAGGTTGCGGGCAGAGGAAACAGAAAGCAGAAGAGTGTTATCAACAGAGATAGAGAAGGGAGGAAGGGACAATCTACTTGCGGTCACACTGCCAAGAAAACCCAGGAGCTGCTGGGGCGCCAGAGAGTCAGCATGGACTCGAAGGCACACATTGCATTTTTACTCACATACAGGACAAACTTTAGGGGATAGGTGACTGTCCATGGTTCCGCCCCCTGCAGCCACTGCACAGGAAGATTAATATGTATGTGTGGCATGTAATTTTGCAGTCATTTCAAACAGTTACTCATTGGGTTTTTTATTTCCCCTCGGAGCCTCAGAGATAACATACTACTGCAATTAACATATAATAACTACAAAAGTGATTGGAGTTTCCTGTATAAAATAAATGTAGATGATTATAAGTGCAAATAATTCTAACTTGTTTGGATGTCATTTTGCGTGATTTCTTTAAAGATGGCCTGATATTCAGCAATATTTATCCATACAGCTGCCTAGGCCTATCTGGATAATACTGCTGAATATATAACTGAACCTCCCCAGAGCACATTGAATGCATATGGGTTAGCATGTCTGCCATAATATATATATATTTTTTTTATTATTTACATTCTCTTATATACTGCGCTATTCTGCATCAGTGCGGTTTACATTGGACAAACTGAAATTACATTGAACAGGGCATTATAACTTGGAGATAACTATTTTACAGGGAACATGGGCTATGGAGAGTTAAGTGGCTTGCCCAAGACCACAAGGAGCACCTGTGGAACTAGAAACCCCAGTCCTTCCGGCCCAAGGTTGCTGTCCTCTAGTGGGATTTGAACCCCCGACCTTCCGGCCTGAAGTACCTTGCCCCAACCACTAGGCCACTCCTCCACTCCTAATAATTGCACTGCCACGATTCAAAACAGCACCCAACCTACCTATGAGAAAGCAGCCTGCAGATAGTACATCAGGATCTAGAATACATCAGGATCTAGAATACCAATGTAACAATTGCGAAAAGGAATATTACACGAGCATTCTCACAAAATCTCTCAATCGTCCTAGGGAACTGTTCTCAATCGTGTCGCAGCTGACCAGTGACTCCAACACAACAGACGCAACAAACACAAAAATTCAACTTGACCCATAGGTTATGGCTGACTTTCTCTCCAGCAGTCACTGCCCAACAACTCCATAGCACTATGACCCCCACAACAACAGGACAATGCAGATGAAATCCACTTATGGCACACGTTCAACCTAATATCTGAGAGTTGTCTCTTAGATATCATCAACAGGCTCAATACCACAACATCTCCATTGGATCCGTGTCCAGTGACATGGTTAAAATCCCTTCGCAATGAGTTCACCCAGACTATTCTAAAGATAGTCCACAAATCCCCTCTCCCAAGGATACTTATCCCCCACACTCAAATAGGCCTCAATTCGCCCTACATTAAAGAAACCTGCATTAGACACAACACACCTCAGCTCATATAGACCAGCATCCCATTCCTGGCTAAAATAATCGAGAAAGCTTTACAACAACTACTTCAGGACCATGTTGATTCTCATGCTCCATTGGACCCGCAACAACACGGCTTCCACCCCCAGCATGGCATTGACACACTATTCACAGATCTCTTCAACCAGCTCATCATACGCCTGGATAAACTTTGTCAAGGATTTGTGTTGGTCTTCCTGGACATCAGCGCAGCATTTGACTCAGTAGCACATCACACCATGCTAGATAGACTCAGAAACGTAGGTCTGATCAACAGCACCTTAAAATGGTTTATATCCTACCTCTCAGACAGAACCATGCAAGTAAAAGTTGGACCCAGCAACTCCAAACTATTTAACCTAACACAAGGTATTCCTCAAGGCTCGTCCCTGTCTGGCTTACTATTTAAAGTCTATATACAACAACATGCACTTTCACCTCTATGCAGATGATGTTCTATATGCCATTCAATATCCTCATTCTGGACTTCACAACTATATCTGATGTCTTCTCCGCTGTCACAGACCTTCTTGCCGATCTTAATCTTGCAGTGAACAAAAACAAAACTGAAGCATTACTAATATTCAGAGACCAAAATTTCAAACCGCCTGACAAGCTCAGACTACATAATGCTGAAATTACCATAAAAAAGGAAATCAAGTACCTGGGTATAACTATTGACAGCAGCCTCAACATGCTTGCACACATCAAGAATGCAGCTAATGCAGCTTACTGGAAACTTAGACTCTTCAAACCTCTACACCCTCTGCTACAGAATAACAACTTCAGTTCTGTTTTTCAAGCCATCATTATACCCCACATTGACTACGGTAACATCCTCTATCAAGGGCTGCCAAAACAGGCACTATATCCACTTCAGCTAGTACAAAACACCGACGTCAGATTCCTAACAGGAAGACCAAGTCAGCAATACATAACTCCAATCCTTAGAAGTCTGCACCGGCTCCCAATCGCACAATGTATTAAATACAAATCCATAACTACCACGTACAAAATCCTCCATAACCTCTCTGCTCCCTGTCTCAAAGATCAAATCACAAGAGCATCCATGACAAGACCAAGAAGATCTACAACCCAGAATCTCCTGGCCATCTCTCCTCTCAAGACCAAATGGACACGACAGACAAGCGAAAGGTCCTTCTCGATATATGCCCCCATGATCTGGAATCATTAGATTTTTATTTCTTTTTATTTTAGTGCATTTATATACCGCTCCTTCCTGAGATCAGGGGCGATTTACAATGAACTCAACAATATACGTTAAACATTGGTGGTTACATCAAACTGGAGTGGGGGTAATATAAGGGGATTTATATTTAACTATGTACAAGATAAACTATATACAAGTTAGTCCAGTATTGTTTTAAGAAGTTCATACAGTGGGGGGAGGGGGGTGGAATGCGTTAGTTGAATGGAAAGTTGGGAAGGTTATGTAGTGTGATTGTTATTGCCATTGCCAAAATGTTCAATGAATAGGTGGATTTTGATATGTTTTTCTAAATGTTTGAAGGTCTTTAATGGATCTTAGTGTGTCAGAGAGAGCATTCCATAGTGCGGGACCTATGTGAGAGAAGGCTCTATTACTAGTGATTTGCTTGGCTTTATTTATTTATTTATTTATTTAACAATTCTTATATACCGCACTATTTATGATCAGCGCGGTTTACATATAACAACAACATCCGACACTATACAAATGTCTGGTCATTACATTGAACAGGGAATGAAACTTGGAGAGAGGGGGCAACTATATACATACAAAGTTAATAGGGGAGGGACCTGTTTGGTGTTTACATATTTGAGGACGAGCTATACGAGGGTTCAGAGCCGTCAGTAAGATAGTCATGCAGGAATTTGATGGTGTTTATGTAACATTCTGTTTTGTTTCTAGTTTCGGTGGCTGGTAAAATTAGCATGGAACGGAATGAGGGGGAGATGTTGTTAAGCAGTTTGAAGGTGGTCATCAGAATTTTGTATTTAATTCTGCTGACAACTGGGAGACAGTGGAGCATATGTAAGACAGGAGTAATATGATCGGTTAGGGGGGCTTTACAGATGATCCTGGCTGCAACATTTTGAGCTATTTGGAGTTGATTAATGTTTTATTTTTAGGCAGTCCTTGAAGTAGGCTGTTGCAGAAGTCAATATGTGGAGTGGCTAGTGCCTGTACAACTGATCTGAAGTCGCAAGAGTCCAGTAATGGTCTTAGATGTTATAAAGTTCGGAGTTTATAATATATGTTTCTTGTGGTTAGCTTTACTTGGTAGTTCATACTGAGTGTCTGATCTAATGTGACTCCTAAGTGTTTCACTTCTTTGCTGGTAGATAGATATGTTTCGCCAATTGGAAAATTCATTGGGGGAGCAAAGTTTGGGTTTCGGGTGGTGTACAGAACTTATGTCTTATTGAAGTTTATCGGAGGTTCATTGTGTTTAACCAAGATTGTACTTTTTTGATGCATAAGGGGAGTGGATGTTGGTTAGGGTTGTTGATGTCAATGGGGACGTAAAGCATGATATCATCAGCGTATATATGATATCCTACTTTAAAGTTTCTGAAGATGCTACATACTGGTTGGAGATACAGATTGAATAAAAGTGCAGATAGGGTGGAGCCCTGGGGGATACCTTGTTCTTGTTTGAAGCTAGGAGATGTTTCTGAGCTGACTTGTACTAGTTGGGTGCGATTTTGAAGGTATGATTTAAACCACTGGAGTGTGGTTCCTGTGATACCAACGTGTTCCAGACACTTGATTAATATGTTGTGATTGATACTGTTAAATGTAGAAGCAATGTCTAGGAAAACATAGTAACATAGTAAATGACGGCAGATAAAGACCAGTATGGTCCATCTAGTCTGCCCATTAGATAGTTAAGTTTATTTTGATTTTATTCTGCTGCTGTAAAGGGATCCACTGTGTCTGTCCCATGCCATTTTGAATTCTGTCACTGTATTTGCCCCCACCACTTCCATCGGGAGGGTGTTCCAAGCATCCACCACCCTTTCGGTGAAAAAGTATTTCCTGACATTGCCTTTCAATTTTCCCCCTTGTAGCTTCATGATATGCTCTCTAGTTTTACAGCTTCCCTGTCTTTGGAAGAGGTTTGTTTGTTCATTATTTCTCTTTAAGTATTTAAAGGTCTGAATCATATCTCCCCTATCCTCCTATCCTCCTCTCCTCCTTGTTTGCAACCCAACATCCTCCTGGCTTTTGCCACTGCCTTGTCGCACTGTTCTGCCACCTTGAGATCCTCAGAAATAATCACACCAAGGTCCTTCTCCTGGTCCGTGCACGCCAACCTCTTGCCCCCTATCGTGTACATTTCCCTTGGATTTCTGCTTCCCAAGTGCATGACACTGCACTTCTTCGCATTAAATCTTAACTGCCAAAGTCCTCTCTGTTGCAAATTTTCGTGTCATCTGCAAAAAGACAGACTTTTCCATTCAGTCCTTCAGCAATATCACTCACAAATACATTGAACAGTGCCAGGCCCAGGACTGTTCAGTGTATATATGCTTGTTTTGGATTGTCCATTCTGCGTAAGAGTTTGTCTGTGAGGGTTAATAGGAGAGTTTCCACTCCATGAAAAGGGCGGAACCCATACTGGTGTTAGTCAAGGGGAGTATTCCGGTCAATATAGTCTTGCAATTACATTTGTACAACTTTTTCAATTAGCTTAGATATATGAGATGTTTGCTATGGGACTGTATGAGCTGGGGTTCATTTTGTGTAATGATTTATTTTTTTAGAACCGGGTGGATCATGGGTTGTTTAAGTTCTGGTGGTATGTATCCTTGTTTAAGTGATTGGTTTATTATGTGGAGGAAATGTGGGGCTAATTCTGTTTTGGTTTGCCTTGATACAACTAACTGGGCATGGGTTAAGTAAAGATGTGGCGTTATTGGTTTTGGTGATTATGTTTAGCAATTGCTTTTGATCTATTAGCTGGAAGGAATTCCAGGTGGAGGGGTTTGTTTACAGTTCAAATGTGGGTGTGGTTTCATGGGTGGTTTTTTTCAATTTATCTGCAAAGTGGACGGCGAAGATATGGGGGTTGATGGGGATGTTATGTATATCTTGGTTGGGAGCTTGTGTTAGGGATTTGACTATTTCGAAGAGCTCCCTGGGCCGATTTGAGTGATTTGTTACGTATATTGGTGTGATAGTCTTTTTTTCCTTTCGAGGATGGCTTCTTTATATTGTTGAAGTGATTCCATATAGGAAATTCTGTTGTCTGGTGATTTGATTGTCCTCCATTTTTGTTCTTTCTTCCTGAGTTCTTTTTTTAAGTAGTTTTAAATCATTTGGGTGGGTTTGTGGGTTTGGTTTATTTTTTTAGAGTTTTGTAATAAGTGCAATTTTTGATATTGTGGTGTTCCATGTTTTTAATGCAGTGCTAATGTCTGTAGTTGGGTTGTTTAGGTAGGGGAGTATATTGTTTAGGAAGTTGTCTTTGTCAAATTGTGTGAATCTTTTTCTGAAGGTTGTTCCATTGGTTTGGGGGGATTGCATGCTTCTAGTGGTATGGTAAATTCTATGATATAGTGGTCTGACCATGGGACTTGGTGTGTTTTGGGGGTGAGCAGAGGGGGTATGATGTCAGTAAGTTAGGAATGAAAACTAGGTCTAGTGTGTTACCTTTAGAATGTGTGGGCATTTCTACTGTTTGTTGAAATCGCATGTCAGAGTTGATGAATGTGGTAGCTTTCATGTTGTGTAGAGATGGCAGGTTAAAGTCACCTAGTAGAATATGAGGTTTTCTTAGAGAGGTAGAGCATGCAGTTTCCAGGATGGCCAGGAGGTTATCTTGATTGGGGGTGGATGGTCTGTAAACTAGGCATATGGACAGGTTTTTGTTTTCTATCTTGATCATGTCCATGCCATTTATGTTACTGCATATGTTGAGTGTGGGTTTTAGTTCTCATTTGCATAGAATGAGTACTTCTCCTATTTTTGTGTCTCTGGGACAGTTGAACAGGGGGTATCCGTCAATGTTAAGTTGACTTAGCAATACAGAATCAGTGTTTGAAATCCAGGTTTCTGTAATGCAAAGTAGATGAGGGTTTTCATCTCTAATCATGTCAAGTATGACTGGGATTTTGTTTCTGATGGATCTTACATTTATGAGTATGCATTTTATTGGAATGGGGGATGTTGTGGGTGTTTGAATGGGGTTAGATTGTTGTGCTTGGATGTGTATGAGTCTGCAATAAGTGTTGTTACGTTTTGTATTGTTTGTTTTGGTGTTTGAGTTAAAGATCTTGTATGTTAGGTGGTTGCATAAGTTTCTGGGGTTGATTATGGGAATATGAAATTGGCGTGTTGTGTCTATTTGGAGGAAGGAGTAGGATGTTGTGGAGGAGGTTAGGTTTAGGAGAAGGGAGCACAGTAAACGTTTTATGAGTTCCATGTTGGTGGGCTAATGTGGAGAGGTGAGGTTTCAATTCTGGTGAAACTGTGTTGCCTAATTGGGGATCTTTTAAGGGGAGTGTATCAGAGAAAACTAGGAGAGGAGAGGGGATTGTGGTGTAGGTTGTTAGAATAATATAGTTTTATGATAATAGACAGTAATAAGTGGTTCATATTAACCTACGATAACACTGATTGATTAGAAACTGTGTTACAACAATATGGTAGTTAAGAATATTGTTATATAATATAGGAAGGCTATGCTACTTACACTGGTATAGCATAGGGAATAACATAAGTCGATGGGAGAGAAAGGAGTGATCCGGCTGGATTTAGTCCATGGGCTGCTGGATGAAGGGAATGTTGATCTACGTTTCCTTGTTTCCTTTTATGGTGGAGGGGAGTGGATTTTCTATAGAAATGTTCTTCTTGTTGTAGCTCATGTTGGTTGTGAGGTGTTTTGTTGTATTCTACACTGGTCTCATCTATTTGGATGGTTTCACACTCCGGATCCACACCTAAGGGCTATGCCAAAGGGCTCTCGGGTGCGGCGCACCTGAGCCGCACTGGGTTTTAAAGGCTCTCTGTGCCGGTGGACACAGTACTTGGTGGGCGGAGCTGGCCAGCTGCGTGCTGAAGAGTTGCAGGATAAAGCAGCAGGAAGAAGCAGCACGTGCAATACAGTCTCACTCTCACCTCCTTGTGGTTCTTGATCTGCTGATCATTGGTCCTGTGAGTGTTAGGGAGCCAGTGGTTGGGCAGAGAGAGAGTATGGTGCTTCCCTCGGGGGGTCTCCAATCGCGATCGCAGCCCATGGTTGGGCAGAGAGAGAGTATGGTGCTTCCCTCGGAGGGTCTCCAATCGCAATCACAGCCCAATCTACCAAAGATATAAAGAAACTACTAAAAATGAACCTCTTTAATGAACATTTTGGGCCAAATAATATTACATAAGTGTATATACAATAATCATTTATGATCTGTTAACTCAAGCATAACCCACATATTTAACTCCAAGTTGTATACCCCTTGTTCAGTGTAAAACAAATCTCCAGAGATCATGTGCTGCTGTTCATTGTAAACTGCTTTGGTACAAAGGCGATATATAAAAAAAACTGTTAAATAAATAAACACATCTCCTCCTGGTCAGAAAGATCACATATGACTGCTACAGATTCCTACACAGAAATTGTATGCTAGCAAAATAACTCACCTCAGTCACATACACAAACCCACAAAACACAGAACAAGGAACCACAGATTAGAAGTAGAAATATGGAAACGATAGCAAAAATGAAAACCCTATTAAAAGAGATGAACATTTTCTAAAGCTGACATATCCCAAATTGTATAATAAAATGCATTTTCTATCTTTGGCTGGGCATTTTATTCTTCCAGTTAGTCCGCTTCCCTTCCCCAGTTTTCCGTCAATGCAACGTCATCCCTTTCTTTCCCTACCCCCCCCCCCCCCCACCTTCCAGCATGCAACATGTCCTTCTCTCTCCCCCCCCCCCCAAAAAAAGATACAGAACAAAGGACCACGAATTATAAGTAGAAATATGAAGACAATTACAAAACTGAAAACCTCAATAAGAGAAAAGCACAGAGAGCTGAAAATATATAAATAGTAACATAGTAACATAGTAAATGACGGCAGATAAAGACCAGCCTGGTCCATCTAGTCTGCCCAGCAAGATGGCAAGAGTAGGTGCACCTGTCGCTCTGTGCAGGCCACCCCTCCCCGTGTCTTTGTTTAGGGGTGAACCCACCACTCCATGTAGGATGCCCCTATTTGAGACGTTAGATGGTTCAGAAGTTAGATGGTACCATTTATTTTGTTGTTATCCTGTTGCTGTAAAGGGATCCACTGTGTTTGTCCCATGCCGTTTTGAATTCCGTCACCGTGTTTGCCCCCACCACTTCCATTGGGAGGGCATTCCAAGCATCCACCACCCTTTCAGTGAAGAAATATTTCCTGACATTGCCTTTCAATTTACCACCTTGCAGCTTCATGTTATGCCCTCTAGTTTTACAGCTTCCCCGTCTTTGGAAGGTTTGTTTGTTCATCATGTCTCTTTAAGTATTTAAAGGTCTGAATCATATCTCTCTTGTCCCTCATCTCCTCCAAAGTGTAAATATTTAGGTCTTCAGGTCTCTTCTCATAAGGCTTCTGATGCAGGCTCCAAATCATTTCGGTTGCCTTCCTCTGAACAGTTTCCAGTCTTCTTACATCTTTTGCAAGATATGGTCTCCAAAACTGAACACAGTATTCCAAGTGAAGCCTCACCAGTGACTTGTACAGTGGCATAAGTACTTCTTCCTTTCTGCTGGTAATCCTTCTTTGTATGCAGCCCAACATCCTCCTGGCTTTTGCCACCGTCTTGTCGCACAGTTTTGCCACTTTGAGATCATCAGAGATAATGACACCAAGGTCTTTCTTCTGAACCGTCCATACCAACCTCTTGCCCCCTATCGTGTACATTTCCCTTGGATTTCTGCTACCCAAGTGCATGACACTGCACTTTTTCACATTAAATCGTAGTTGCCAAGCATTAGACCAGTCTTCCAGCTTTTGTAGATCTTTCCTCATGTTAACCACTCCCTCGGGGAGTCCACTCTGTTGCGAATTTATGTGTCATCTGCAAAAAGACAGACTTTTCCATTCAGTCCTTCAGCAATATCACTCACAAATACATTGAACAGTGCTGGGCCCAGGACCGAACCCTGGGGCACCCCGCTAATCACCTTCCTCTCATCCGAGTGAGCTCCATGTACCATCACCTTCTGTTGTCTGTCAGTCAACCAATTTCTAATCCAATTTACCATCTTGGGACCCATCCCCAAGCTACTGAGTTTATTGACAAGCCTCCTATGAGGAACAGTATCAAAGGCTTTGCTGAAATCTAGGTAGATGACATCCATTGCATGCCCCTGATCTAGTTCCTTGGTCACCCAGTCAAAGAACTCAATCAGATTTGTTTGGCAAGACCGTCCTTCGGTAAAACCATGTTGCCTCGGATCTTGCAACCTGTTGGTTTTGAGAAAGTTTACTATTCGCTCTTTCAGGAACGCCTCCATTACTTTTCCCGCCACCGAGGTAAGGCTCATGGGCCTGTAGTTTGACACTTCTTCCCTGTCACCACTTTTGTGTAGAGGTACAACATCAGCTATTCTCCAGTCCTGAGGAACCTCTCCTGTTTCCAAGGATCTATTGAAGACAGCCTTTAACGGTCCTGCAAGAACCTCTCTGAGCTTTCAGTATCCTGGGATGTATCCCATCTGGTCCCATGGCTTTGTCCACTTTCAGTTTAGCAGGATCTAACACCTCATCTTCTGTGAATGGTGTGGTATCTACTTCATTCCCATTTTTATATTTGGGAGTCACAGCTGGTCCTTCTCCAGGATCTTCTTTAGTAAAAACAGAGCAGAAGTATTTGTTTAGCAATTTCGCTTTTTTTCAGTGTCACTTTCCACGAGTCCTTTCCCAGCACTTCTGAGTCCTGCAATTCCAACTCTGATCTTCTACCTTTCCCAAATATACCTGAAGAAAGTTTTGTTGCCACCCTTAACATCTTTAGCCATCTTTTCCTCTGCCTTCGATTTTGCTATCCTTATTTCTCTTTTAAACTCTTTGAGCTTGATCCTGTATTCATTTCTGTGTTCTTCTGTTTGCAAACTTTTTAATTTTTCAAAAGCTGTGTTTTTTGCTTTTATTTGAGCAGCCCCCTCTTTGGAAAACCAAATAGGTTTCCTTCTCCTCTTGTTTTTATTTACTTTTCTTACATATTTATCTGTTGCCCCTTTTATTGCCACCTTTAGTTTAGCCCATTGCAATTCCACTTCCCTTATCTCCTTCCACCCCGTACTTTAAGTACTTGGCCATTTTATTGAAGTCAGTGTTTTTGAAGTTTAGGACTTTGAGCTTGCTATGATTGGCCTGTACCATGGCTTTTATCTCAAACCACACCGTGTGATGGTCGCTGTTGCTCACAGGGGCCCCCACGCAGACATTCAACACGCTATCACCGTTGGTGAGCACTACATCCAGCGTTGAGCTTTCCCTGGTTGGTTCCATCACTATTTGTCTAAGTAATGCATTTTGGAGAGCATCCACAATTATTTTGCTTCTTTCCAGATGTGCAGAAGAAGTAATCCAATCCACATCAGGTAGATTAAAGTCACCCAATATGATCGCTTCCCCCTTTGTTGCTATCTTGGCAATATCTATAATCAATTCGTTCTCTCTCTCTTCAATTTGAGTCGGAGATCTGTAAACTACAGCAATATGGATGATAGTGCCATCTCCTCTTTCCAACGCAATCCAGAGTGCTTCTTTTCCCCATGTCCCCTGCATTTCAGTAGCTTTAATATTGCTTTTGACATACAAGGCTACTCCTCCTCCTTTTCCATTTTCTCTGTCTCTTCTGAATAGATTATAGCCAGCTATGGCTATATCCCAATCATGTGATTCATTAAACCATGTTTCTGTAATGGCCACAATGTCCAAATCCGTTTCCACCATTAGGGCTTCCAGGTCCGGAATTTTGTTGACTAAGCTTCGAGCATTTATGCTCATTGCTTTCTAGCATTTACCTGGCTTGTGTGTATTTTGCATTGATTTTGTTCTGCCCACTTCTTCCCACTTGTTTTTGATGTGTGGTTTAAAAGTGTGGCTGTTTCTGATGTTGTTCTGCTTTTGCAGGGGGTGGCATGCAGATGTTGACCTTTGTCGCCATGCCCCCTGCTGGCAGCTTGCTGGAGGGACACGTGGGACATTTTAATTATTTTATAGAAGTAGGCAACCTTTTTGGACCAGAGGGATCATGGTCCTTGTAGTCCTTCTTCTTAAAGAAATGAGTTGTGTACGCCTTGTGTAGGGTCAAACAAAAGTTTTTTATTCCCCTTTAGCACTAAGGTTCGCTAAGAAACCAAATGTAGAATTTACCTTATTTTCAGGTTTATGCCAAAGTAAATACAGACGAAGAGAACTGTTATGAGAGCTTCACAGTTCTTTGTAAAGATACAAAGGGTTTTCAACACTGTAGTAAAACAAATAGACAAGCTCTTCTTTAGCTCAACACAGGCAAAAGATATTGTTAAAGCATGTTCTGGTAATTACAGCTCTGGGAGGGACTCTAGGCTTTCAGCAATACACATCGAACAGTCCATTAGTTCTTCATGCATCAACGGCTCTGGTTCCCCAAGCTCAATCTGCATGGGTTCCAGCTCAGCCGTGCTTTCTTCTATACCTGAGCTTTCCCTGGCTGAAATAGTCTGCAGTTCAGAAGTTCTCTTCCCTAGTTTCCAGCCTGGCAGTTCTGGGTTTTGCAAACAAGTGGTACGGCTTGTTCCTATGCCTCTTTGTGGTGGCTTCCAAAACTTCTGCCAGCTTTCTTTCCTCTCAGTATTGCTATCTGAGTTATAAGTCTTTCTAGGACCTGGCTTCTTTGTGAGAAATAAAGGATCACTGTACCTTGGCTCCCTGAAGTCTGTGCCACTGGTATTCTCTCTACCAGGCACTCTCCTTCTGATACCATCTTTTCTGAAGACTGTTTCTTGGAGTTCTCTGGGCTGGGCTTGTCCTCCCTGGAGCTTAGCTCTGCCACATAAGGATTCCAAGCTCCTCTGCCTTGCAGTATAGGAGGTTCCTCTAGCAGGTCCTTTCTTTCCAGTAACCTTGGGTTCTTTTCCAGATCCTTTCTCAGAGCTTCTCTCTATGCGTAGGCCTTTCTCTAGGCATGGCTCTCTCTTTAGTCATGGCTCTCTCTGCTGCCGTGGCTCTCCCTGCTTCCTTCCTGCAGAGCCCTGCTTATAAAGCCATTTTTCCCTTGAGTTTCCAGACCCTCTCCTCAGGTGCACCTGATTAGCTTCTGCTTCATCAGTACCTGGGTGTGTCAGCTCAGCATCTGCAGGGTCGTGCCTGCTCCCTCTAGCAGTACTGCTAGGTAATTGCACCCTCTGCAAGTCAGTTGCTTTATAAAAAACAGCATTTTTTTCTAAGTTCATAGCTTCACTAGCTTCAGCTCTATCACACCTTCCACATCCATCATCCCCTTTTCCTAGTTTAAATGCATATCCACATACTGCCTGAATTTTTTACTTGGGATTCTTTTCCCTGTGACAGAGAGATGTAGTCCATCAGCACAGTATAGTCTCTTGTTGGTCTATCTGTTGCCCCAGTTGCCAATAAATCTGAATCCTTCTTGTTTGCACCAGATCTGGAGCCATGTATTAAAGCTGTTAATGCGATGCAGCCTTTTTGTCCCCTTAACAAGAACAGATAGATAGAACTTCTGAGAATGCAACAGTGTTTATTTATTTTATTTTATTTTATTTTACATTCTCTTATATACCGCGCTATTCTGCATCAGTGCGGTTTGCATTGAACAAACTGAAATTACATTGAAAAAACTGAAATTACATTGAACAGGGCATTATAACTTGGAGATAACTATTTTACAGGGAACATGTGTTAACAATGGGCTTGAGTTTCTCTCCCAGATTGGAAGTCCTTTTGGGCTGTAGAGGCACTGTTTCTAGCCAGGTCATTTGTGCCCAAGTGGATAATAACATCAAGTTTGGAGTGTTCACTTTTTGCTCTAAGTATTTCAACAACTTGGTTTGTATTCCTGCTGGCTGAAGAGCCTGGTAGGCACATGACTATCTTCTCTCCTTTGAATAGTGTTCCCAAGTTGGTGCCTCTGATGATGGAATCTCCAAGTAGTAGTAGTTTTCTGTTTGGAGAGGTTTTCTTCATATTTGGTGCTTTAGCAGGAGATTGGGCATTGTCTGACTCATTTAAGGACCCTTCAGTTTCTTTGGATTGGGCATCCTCATTAACCAAGGCAGAGAAGGCATTGTGCAGGGATATCTCTTGATGTATGGGATGTCTCTGCTTTACAGGTCGCAATCTACCAGAACCCACTGTGATCCATTTGTTCCTGGGGTGTTTGATTCTTTGTGGGAGCGGTGGTGGACTTTGTTCAGTTTGTATCCTAGAAGAGGTACGCTTCATTGCAGCCAGCTCCTCCCTCAGTAGAGACACTTCTTTATGCATGGCAGCTAGGTCTTTCCTTAGTAGAGTCAGTTCTTCATGCATGGCAGCTGACTTTAGGCATATAGGACAAGCTCTTAGGCTCCAAATGATTCATCTTTGAATGAAAGTACCGCAGTTATTGCACTGAATACACGACATGTTGATTAAGTAGTCCCAGAAGAGAAAGAATAATAATAAGAAAAGATGAAGAAGATGTGGGCTTTAACCCAAGTTAGGAACAATATGTGACCACTATATATTTATTATTTTATTATTTATTTATTACAATTTCTTATATACCGCACTATTGTCAGCGCGGTTTACATAAAACAAAATGAGCATAACAAACTGCTTGGCTTCACATAGAACAGGAGTAACAACTTGGATAACATGTTTTGCTTTACAGAGAACAGGAATAACAACTTGGATATAGGCAATGTAGCCCCTGGGGTGGGTGGGGTGAGGGGTAGGGTGGGCGGGAACCTAAGTGTCTCTGGCCAGTAGGCTGTTCCTGAACTTCGGGCACACACAATGGAGTAGGTAAGGGAACCCATCAATAAGGACAAATAGATAGATAAATATGTGGAGACAAACAGACAGACAGATAGAACTAACCGTTAAGCAGCAAATTCAGCAAAAATCACCTTTTGGGAGAGCTCTGGAAAGCACTCCTCTTCTCAAGGAACAGAAAGGCAATCTGAGCAAGCCCACGTGCAGAACAGGAAATGGAGGTCTACAACAATAGCTCAGCAGGGGGGAGGGGTAGTCAGTCAGGTAGACTAAGAGAAAAATAGTTTAAAACTCTACAGCAATGGTAGGGGAACCCACCAATAAGGACAAATAGATAAATATGTGGAGACAAACAGACAGACAGATAGAACTCACAGTTAAGCAGCAAATTCAGCAAAACTCGCCTTTTGGGAGAGCTCTGGAAAGCTTAGTCTACCTGAGTGACTACCCAGGCTGGGATTTATTAAGGAGTAAGAGGCTTGGCAAAAGAGTTTGAAGTGAAAGCTATTTAAAAAATTGTAATGAAATGCCCCTGAAAAAGCTATAGACAGGGAAATGAAGGTCTCTGTCAGCTGGATTTTGCATATGTTTGGTTCAAGTAAAGCCTTGCTAATATGATATTTCAATAAAATTTCATATGCTTTTAATTCATGAAAATTGATGTTATTTAACAGGGCTTTTTATAATCCATGAATGAGAAATCACAGCATGGTCCGAAATCATAATGTACCATACATATGTAGATTAGCGTAAGTTCTGAGGTGTTCTTTCTCCATTTTTTGCACCTCAATAAATTTCAGCCTTATTTATATATTTTCTGGCATGAACCTATAGTCTGGTTCTTCATTCTAAATAAGATTGACATCTTCCAGAGCTGACATATTCCAAAATTAAAAGTAAAATGCATTTTATACCTTTGACTAAATATTTTACTTTTCCAGTCATGCTGGACCCCCTTCCTTTCCCCAGTTCTTCTGTTGTCCAGCATATTCCCTTCTTTTCCCCACCCGCCTCCAAGGTGCGTGTCTTCCCCCCCCCCCTTACTCCCCATGTGTTCAGCTTCACCTCTCTCTCCCCCCCCCCATGTGTCCAGCATTTCCTCCTTCTCTCGCCCCTCTCCACATGGTCAACATCTGTTACTCTCCCCTAACACCCCTCCAGGAATGCAGAACAGGCATTTACTCAGTTTGCAGGCTGCAATGTTCCTTTCTATTGCAGGCTGCAATGTTGCTTTCTATTGCAGCCTCCTTCCTACAGCAGGCCCTTGCTGGGGGGGGGGTGGGGGGGGAGGGAGAATGCAGCTAGGTGGGCCGACTGGTTTGCGAAGCCAGTGCAGGTAGAGAACTTTTCTGCCTGAAAATCCCTTCAAGAACCCTTGCTGGGTCAGGAGGGCTTGTGTGCCGGCAGCTGCACTAGGCCTGGGTGCTGAGGCACTGGGGGCGACCTGGATGAAAACAGCTGGCGTGGCACTGAAAAGATTCCAGCGTTGCAGGATTCACAGTGGCATGCACTGTGCAAGCAACTGAGCACCTGTTGCGGCTGCACTTGCACAAGTTGGCCCAGGGCATTCTGAAAGATCAGAAAGGCAGAAAAGGTGCCAGTACGGCAAACAAGGCGTACCGCCATAAAAAAAGCCCTGGTTCATAGTATTCCAGAGTACAGACATGTTAGGTCAATCTTACAGAAATTGCACTGGCTTCCCATCAAATATCAAATTCAGTTTTAAATGTTTGTCTCCTATTCAAAAACAAGAACTGAGATATAAAGCCAGACTTGTCCTCTTTGTGTGTGAACCTCTAGCTGCATGATAGCTTCTCCCAACAGCAGCATCCCGTAAGGGTATGACCCACTCCCATGCTTTATCACCTAATGGTCCACATGCTTATGGAATGAGCTATCTCTTGAACTCTGACTAAAGCTTGAAACCTTCGTGTTCACAGAAGTATAATCTCAGACGTTCCTGACATTTTTATGTTTGCGTTTTCACTTTCTTTTAAAACATTTTGCGTGTGTGTATAATTTGTAGCACGCAGGATTAATATGATAGGTTTGACACACATAAATTTGAATTTATGTATTTTGTATTTTAGAAATGCCTGTGCCTTAATCTACTTTAGATTTATTCATGGCAGCAGCTTTTTTATGAGGTCTTGAGACAAAAAACAGGTAAAACTCCTTTGTTGCTGCTGCTTGACTGAGATCAGTGTTTAAAACCATATAAAACGTCATTGCCATCTTGATACAACTAAAGCAGGCTTTTACTTGAGTGCCTTAGGGTTAATGACAGACATTGGATAAAGCTACTATGTAATTCTGAAGTTATTTTCCATGAGTTTTCAAACCACAGGTTCACAGATCATAATTTTTTTTGTTTCTCAACTTTGAATCTTTTTAGGCTATAAGCACATACAATGAGTCTACCGTAAAAATTAGTAGTGACCAATGTGCTTGAGCATTCAAGACCCTTCTTCACATTAATGTGATCTTGAATATGTTGGTCCAGTAAACTGTGGCACAGCCTGCAAAGAAATCATTTTTCTTTAACACCATTATGGGCACTGGTTTTACTATAACTTTACTATAACCGCTATTCTCATCAAATTCTATAGACTGGAATGCTGGTAAAGCATGAATCATAACCAATAGAACCTCCTAAATTACTGCTAACATCCGTTTAACTGGGTGGAGGGTTTTTTCCTTCATTTTCCCGATATATCATTGGTCCTTTTCCAAATATTCTTATTTTTATCCTGATGCATTCTGTTTAGAATCTTTAGGTCCCTGGGTGTTAAGGCACGTCCTTGATTTTTAAACTCTCCTTAACATTCTGCAGTTGAATGTGCTTATGGCAGATAGTTTAAGAGGTTGCCTGCCTGCAAAGGAGCCTATGAGCCTATTAAATACTAGCACAAATCCTACAGAAATAGTGGCTAGATTGAAGCATTTATGCCTCCTTGGAAATAGGCTTATATATTCATATGAAAGAACACATGTAAATTGTGACTCCGCCTGCGCTCTGCCGAAACTCCTTCCCTGAACATGACTATCCAAAAGCTGCGCACAAGTGCATGCCTAATTGCACCATATGTACTTTTATGCGCAAGGTAATTTTATAAATAATTTAAAAGCCTTTACTCGCATATACACAAACATCTTTTTGTAAAATTATCTCCTAAAGGGCTTAGCTGACTTTAAGGGTATAAATTAAGGCTGTATGAATGCAGCTCGAACATATTTGTGTGAAGGCACATTTTACAAAGGACGTCCAAGTGCAATCTGGGATGTCCAAGCCAGAACGTCTGTGGGGAAAAAGAAAAGCAGGCTCGTTCAAGTTCAGACATGATTTCACAAATGTCCATTATGGATGTCTACCATCCAACAGTGAAGCAAGGACACCACATACAAAGGAAGTACACAAACCAGTCCAGAGCGTGGTGTAGATACAAAAAGAAATTATTTATTAAAACAATCTTGATCCTGGGATACAAGGAACCTAACCCGACACGGCTGTGTTTCAGCACTGCCTTCGTCAGGCATTAACTAGACACAAATGAATATAAATAAATAATATATACTCTAAAACAGGATATGTAAAAACTGAAATGTGAACTTTAAAATCATTTAAAACACTAAAATGCACTAGAAGACATATATGTGAGCAAATGCCATCCTGAACAAATAAAATTCTAACACTCCAGGTAAGATGAGGTAAAACATAATGAATAAAATATACATAATAAATATATAGATAAATAAATAAAAGGTACTCAAGTATGTAAAATGATTAAAGGAAAAACTATCTACATCATTTCACAAGATACACTGAGAGCATGAACAAAGATAAAGACCTTAACATGTACTATCAGTTTACAGAGATTAAAATGCACAAAAATTCTATTCTGTCTGGAAAGGGCATATGCATAAGATAACAAAGGTTCCAACTATGAAGAAATGCAATGCACACAAACCATAACAATGCAGTATCCTTGTAAGTCCCAATCAGACAAAACCTAAATGGAGAAAGAACAATGGCATAAATGAAACAGGGCAGAACAGGAGGAAATACAGCATCAAAAAGGTCAGTGAGACAGAGATCCCTGAGAGGTATTGGGCTCAATTGCCCTACCATCATTATAAAATGGGATGCGGCCAGTGAAAAGTCAGAGATTGAAACTAGCAGTTTCTAGAAGGTGAGGTTGAGATAATTATACTTTAAAGTAAAACGATTATTTTTGATAGTCAAAAATTAAAACTTTTGTTCGTGTTTGCGCATGAAAACTTCAGTGGGGAACAGCCCAACAGGACTCATGCATGAGCACTTGTCTAAATTTGACACTGCCGGTCTATATCAATCCCCTGAGGAATGAGTTATAAACTCTTTTAGAAAGCGGCTCCCTTTGTGCAAACTACAACACTGTATGAGTTGAATTGGAGGTAATCACTATTGCGAAATGCATCACAAAAGAATCAATTACCTTGACGTAATAGCGGGAAGTCTTTGATCCGGCTAACGCTCAGTATAAAGAGCGATCTCCTTAATGCCAGTGTATTTGTATTAATTTGCCGCCAATTGTAATGGGATTAAAAAGAGAAAGTTGTAAATAATATAAAACTGCCCTAGAGAGGCAACGATTATTTTAAAATTTTATGATACTTTATTTATTTATTTATTTAGCGTCTCTTATATACCGCGCTATTTAGAATCAGTGCAGTTTACATATAACAAAAATGTGTGCAGTGTAGGCAGAACCTACACTGGACTTACAATGAGCAGGGGTTTCTAACAAGTCTAACAGGGGTAACAATGTACAGGCAAAGCCGGCTGTCACCGGCTTCGTGAGCAGCTCACAACTATTTACAGGTTGGCCTAACTATATACAGATTGGCAGGTTAGTATGGATGCATTGTTCCAGTCGAGGGTATTGGGAACTAGAGGGCAAGGCTGCAAATATGCGTGGTAGCTGTATTGGGGATGTCAGCCTGGTTCCCGAGTGTGACTGACTGTGAGACGGCATCTTAGCTGGTAAAGTGCTGGAGGAAGAGATAGTGCTTTAGTGACTTCCTAAACTGGACGAGGTCAGTGATGGTACGGCTGGCCGGAGGCAGGGCGTTCCAGCATGTGGGTGCATGCAATGTGAAGGCTCTGTTTCTTGTTGCCTGTGAACATTTTGTAATCGCCTTTGGGAGTAACAGAGTATTGGTGGCGGATGATCTCCTAGCTCTGTTGAGGGGGGTGGTCTGGATGAGATCTGTGAGGGAGGTGGAGGAGCACTTGTTGATGGCTTTGTGGGTCATCAGAAGAATCTTGAAGGAGAGTCTACAGTGGACCGGCAGCCAGTGCAGATGTTTCAGAACTGGGATTATGTGTTCTCTCCTGGAGGCTCCGTGCAAGATTCTGGCGGCTGCATTCATTGCCAGCTGCAGAGGATTCAGCGTGCTCTTCGGGAGTCCGTGGAGTATTGCGTTAGCATAGTCAGAATGTGGGATTACTAGGGCTTGATAGACTGTCCGGAAGTTTGGCTCAAGTAGCTGTCGCAGGTGACAGAGTGTCCAAATTTTGTGGTAGACCGCTTTGACCATGTTGCTTATCTGGGTTTTCATGTTGAGCTGTTGGTCTAGCGTGACCCCTAGGTACTGTATTGTGGGCTTGCTAAGGAGCTCTGCATCCCGCACCTTCAGCGAAGTGGGCGGGGTGAAAGCTGGGTTCCTGGAGACAAATAGAACCTCCGTTTTGTTGAAATTTATTCTGAGCCTCTGTGTGTGTAGCCAGTCTGTGACGGCATCGAAGCAGGTGGATAGTGGAGAGAGGTCTGGATGTTCTGTTGAGATAGGCATATATAGCAAAACATCATTGGCGTAGACTAGGCAGTTGATATTGAAGAAGCGAATGAGATTACAAATGGGCTGCATGTAAACGTTGAACAGTAAGGCTGAAAGCGAAGATCCCTGTGGCACACCTTTCTCTTGTGGGAAAGGTGTGGAGGTAGAGGAGCCAGTTTGGACATGCCGCCATCTGTCTGCTAAGTGTGATGCACACCAGGTTAGCACTGACCCATGGACGCCCTTCTCCTTGAGGCGTGTTAAGAGTATTTTGTGGCTAATAGAGTCAAAGGCTGCAGCAGTGTCCATGAAGATCAGGGCAAACCCCTGTCTGATATTATCCAATCCGATAGTCAGTGAGCTGAATAGAGTGGGTCAATAGGGTCTCAACGCCATGTGACTCCCTAAATCCATGCTGGCACGGGTCGAGGGGTGAACTGGATTCGATGTGGTGCTGAAGCTGGCATTGGACAATCTTCTCGATGCAATTTAAAAATAATCGTTGCATCTCTAGGACACTTTTATATTATTTACAATTTTCTCTTTTTAATCCCATTAGAATTGGTGGCAAAAGTGGTACAAATACACTGGCTCTAGGGAGATCGCTCTTTATACCGAGTGTTAGTCGTATTGAGTTACAGTCGCTGGAATGGTATGTAAGAACAAGGACCTAAATAGCCAAATGGTAGAGTAATGGGCTAGGACCAGGGAAGCCAGGGTTCAAATTCCACTACAGCTCCTTGTGATCTTGAGCTAGTCATTTAACTCTCCAAATTCTCAACACCGTCCGGATGTTTTATTGCCAAAACGAACTTTCCCAATGCCTATTCATGCCTGGAGCAAGTGTAAACTCGGACGACGTCACAGATATCCCTGACATTTCTGAAATTGAGCAGGGATGGTCTAAGTCTTTTACACTGCCCCAGACATGCTTCTGCCATACTCTCTGCCTACTTGGATATCCCTGAAATGGAAATGTCTTTAAAAGCCAATAGCTCTTGGGATGTCTACAGGATTTGGACATCCATGTGTACATTTTTGGACATTCAAATCACAACTAAGGCTTTTAAAATTACCCTGTAAGGGTTACTAAAGGGCTTTAGCTGACAATGCATGTTCTAGCGCATGCTGAATGTTCTTTGGAACACGCATTTCCAGCTAGCGCAGGGCCATAACAGCACAGAACAGTTCCTGCACTGTTATCCTGTGTTAGGGTCCCAAGTGGGTGGGGTGGGGACATGGTATGCTCTGTGCAGTTGGTGCCGGGTTCACAACACGTGTTAACTTCATTCGCATGGGACCACCTAACGCCACCTCAATTGGTGGAGTTAAGTGCAGCCTTGTAATGTGCCATGCACTAAGGGGCAGAGCTCTGCGTTAACTGGTGGGGAAATGCTTTCCACACCCCCAACAGTTAACACACAGATGTTGCACCTAACGTGCCATAGTTTCAGTGCTTTTGGCGTGTTAGGTGCAACACACTAGCTCTCGTTAGTAAAAGGGCTCCTTAGTGTAAAATTTGAACCCTCTAAAAATAAACACTTTATTTCATTACACACATACTGCATAAGAACATAAGATATGCCATACTGGATCAGACCAAGGTCCATCAAGCCCAGTATCCTGTTTCCAACAGTGGCCAATCTAGGTCACAAGTACCTAGCAGTTTCCCTAAAAGACTCCACAATGCTTGTAGTGGGGTAAGCAGTGGATATCCTGGGTCCCCTTTATTAATAGTTTATGGACCTTTCCTCCATGAATTTGTCCAAACCTTTTTTAAACCCAGCTACACTAACAACGTTTACTACATCCTCTGATAATGAATTCCAGAGTTTGATTACATGTTGAGTGAAAAAATACTTTCTCTTATTAGTCTTAAACGGGTTACACTGTAGCTTCATTGTATCTCCCCTAGTCTTTCTCTATTTTGATGGCATAAAAAATCGATCTACATTTACCCGTTCCACTCCATTCATTAATTTATAGACCTCTATCATTAATTAATTAATTTTATTTATTTAACACTTTTTCTATACCGCCTTTGTCCAAAGGGGTTTACATCGAACAACATAAGAATCACATAGGAATTGTTTTGCATTAGACAAAGGGGTACAACTTGGAGATAAATATGGGGTTATCTATGTGAGGGGAATGAACTATGTTCATGGAGAGGTGATCTTCATCTTACGGGGGGAGAAATGTACGAGTTTAACTGAACTGCCGATCTGGGTAGCATGCTAAAGTTCTGTTTATGTATTGTCATCATATCTCCCCTCAGCTGTCTCTCTTCAGGATGAAGAGCCCTAACCTTTTAGCCTCTCTTCATAGGAGTGTCCTTCCATCCCCTTTACCATTTTGGTGACTCTTCTCTGTACCTTTTCTAATAACGCTATATCCTTTTTAAGATATGGTGACCAGAATTGCACACAATATTCAAGGTGCGGTCGCATTATTGAATGATACAGAGGCATTATAATATCCTTTGTTTTATTTTCCATTCCTTTCCTTATGATACCTAGCATTCAATTTGCTCTCTTGGCCGCCGCTGCACACTGGGCGGAGGATTTCAACATGCTATCCACGATGATGCCTAAGTCTTTTTCCTGGGCGGTGGTGGTTCCTAATGTGGACCCTTGCATCGTGTAACCATAGTTTGGGTTGTTCTTTCCTAGGTGCATAACTCTGCACTTGTCCACATTAAATTTCATCTGCCATTTGGATGCCCAGTCTTCCAATTTAGCAAGATCCTCTTGCACATTTCGCAATCCTTATGGGTTTTAACAACTTTGAATCATTTTGTGTCATCTGCAAATTTGATTGCTTCACTTGTTGTTCCCATTTCCAGGTCATTTATGAATATGTTAAAAAGCAGTACAGATCCCTGGGGTACTCCACTATTCATCTTTCTCCATTGTGAAAATTGGCCATTTAGCCCTACCCTCTGCTTTCTATCTTTTAACCAATTCCTGATCCACAATAGTACACTGTCTCCTATCCCATTACTTTTTAATTTCCCCAAAAGTCTCTCATGAGGAACCTTGTCAAAGGCTTTCTGAAAATCCAGATAACACCATATCAACCGACTCACCTTTGTCTATCTGTTTATTCACACCTTCAAAAAAACATAACAGATTAGTAAGCCAAGACCTTCCTTGGCTAAAACCATGTTGGCTGTCTTCCATTAAGCCATGACAATCTTTATAATGGTTTCTGCCATTTTTCCCCACTACTGGTGTCAGGCTCACCGGTCTGTAGTTTCCCGGATCACCCCTGGAACCCTTTTTAAAAACTGACTTTACATTAGCCATCCTCCAATCTTCAGGTATTACAGATGATTTTAATGATAGTTCAAAGATTACTAATAGTAGGTCTGCGATCTCAAATTTCAGTTCTTTCAACACCTTTGGATGTATACCATCCGGTCCTGGTGATTTGCTACTGTTCAGTTTATCAAATTGTTGTGATACATCATCCCGGTGTATCGATATTTCTTTCAGTTCTTCTGTGGCATCACCTTTAAATACCATTTTAGTCATGGGTAACATCCCTACATTTTCCTCAGTAAAGAACAAAGTAAAGAATTCATTCAGTCTCACCGGTATGGCCTTGTCATACCTAACCAATAGACATCAACTCATCCGTACCAGCACCTTAACCTCGCCCCTCTTTCAACAACACCAAGGAGTACCCCAAGGATCCACGCTATCAGCCATGCTCTTCAACATCTACCTACAACCACTCTGTTCAGTCATACGTACCCACAACATCAACTTCCATATCTGTGCTGACGATATCATGCTCTATGCCCCAATTACGACCGCAAGCCCAACAAATACACGTCTCTCAGCATGCTTCTCCGAGGTGTCCCACTGGCTATAAGAAAACAACCTATCCATAAACATAAAGAAAACTGAAGCCCTCATAGTAACAGAAGACCCAGACTTCACGCCACCTACACACCTCAACATAGGAACCACATGCATCCAAATACAACCACAAATAAGATACCTAGGCATTATCATTGACCAAGCTCTAACCCTCAAGCAACAAATCACAAAAAACGCAGGAAATATATTCCATAAAGCAAAAACAGCGCAGCGGCTCAGACCTCTCCTCGAACCTCAGGACTTCAGAACAGTGATGCAAGCCATGACTCTCCCACATCTGGACTACTGCAACATAATCTACCATGGACTCCCAGCTACACAGACTAACCCGCTCCGAACTGCATTGAACACCACAGCAAGAATTATTCAGAGAGCAAAGAAAAGCGACCACATCACCCCAATCCTAAGAGACCTTCACATACTTCCCCTCGAAGCAAGAACTAAATACAAGTCCATCCTACTCACCCACAAAGCCATTCACCAAGCGCGGAACACCCAGCTCTGCACCCTGCTGACCCGCCCGACCCACGGAATAACAACTAGACAGACCTCCAACAACTACCTCACCGTCCCTCATAAAAGAACCAAAAGCTCTCAAAAGACATGCAACCGAGCCTTTGAACTCTATGCACCATCCCTATGGAACTCTTTACCAAACCACCTCAGAAACAATAACGACCTCCTATCATTCAGAAAACAGCTGAAAACCATCCTATTCCAAGAATATTTCAAGACAACCTCCACCAAAAAATGCAACAACCCCTGAACTCACCATGACCCTCTGAGTGACAACTACACTGTACTGTCCATGTCTAAAATCTGTCTTATGTCAGAATCATCAATGTTGCCAACCTGGTGATGGTCCCCACCCTTCTACTTGATTTCCCCACCCTTATATGTAACGCCGCTTTGACCCGGTGAAAAGCGGGATATAAATACAGTTAAATAAATAAAATAAATAAATAAATTGTCCCCTCTTAGTGCCCCTTTTACCACTCTATCATCTAATGGTCCAACTGACTCTCTCACAGGCTTTTTGCTACGAATGGACTTGTAAAAGTCTTTATTGTGTGTTTTTGCTTCCACAGCAAGCTTCTTCTCAAATTCTCTCTTTGTCTGCCTTGCATCTAACTTGCCAGTACTTATGTTGTTTCCAGTTTTCGTCATTTGGCTCCTTTTTCCATTTCCTGAAAGATGCTTTTTTGGCAACAACAACCTCTCTGACCTCACCTTTAAACCATGCTGATAGTTTTTTGGATTTCCTTGCACTTTCCTTAAAGCGTGGAATACAGCTGGTTTGGGCTTCCAAGATAGTATTTTTAAACAACAGCCATGTCTTATTGCTCCTGTCCAAGTTTTCTATGCTTTGGCACATCCTCTCCTTTGCTGAGTTTTGGAGTAATCCAGTCTACAAAAAAAAAATGAGGATTTCAAAGTAGAGGAATTATACTGAGACCAAAAAATACAGAGTCTAAACAATTGGATCAGTATTCAAATGCTGTGGTCAGCATTGTGTTTTAAACACTGAATGTGGCATTTGGGGAACTCAAAGATGCCCCCAGAAGGAGAGAGGAAGAAGAAACGGTATCTGCAGGAGGATTCACCATCTCCTTGGCGATCAAATGTTTGTCCATCGGACCAATTACCGGATCAGAGTTAGCAGGAACCATCTTCTTTCTCTTCCCCATGGACAATAGACAAGATTAGCAAGAAGTAAGGTGCTCTGTTGTGGCTCCAGGGGGTTCCCAAAGGGCCTACCTGCTCCTTGTGGCACACCCCTTAGGGCACGCCACAACTGTGGGCCTAAGAGCAGGCAGCTCTAATAAAGCCCCAGCTGTGGTCGGGGCTGTCCTGTAAGCAGGGCCGGCCCGTCCATTGAGCAAGAATGTTTTTTGCACAGGGCCCCGCGTTTCAGGGGGCCCCGCGCAAAAAACATTCTTCAGCATCCCAAGTTTTAAAAAAAAAAACCAAACCGGCTGCTTCTGCCGCGGCAGCAAGAGCTCTGCCGCGGGGCCCCCCCCTGCCCGGCAGAGCCTCCGTGCATCCTCAGCAGCTTTCTTCATGTCCAAAACGCGGGCTTCTTTCAGAGCCGCGAGAGTTTCCTTTCTCGCGGCTCTGTTAATCCCGCCGAGGGTGATGGGATTTCCCATCAGCCCCGCGGGATTAAGAGAGCCGCGAGAAAAGAAACTCTCGCGGCTCTGAAAGAAGCCCGCGTTTTGGACATGAAGAAAGCTGCTGAGGATGCACGGAGGCTCTGCCGGGCAGGGGGGGGCCCCGCGGCAGAGCTCTTGATGCTGCCGCGGCAGAGCTCTTGATGCTGCCGCGGCAGAAGCAGCCAGTTTGGTTTTTTTTTTATTTTAATTTGGAATGATAGGGGGGGGGGTGGGTAGGTCGGGTAATGGGCTATGGGAGGGGAGGCTAAACTGGAAGTGGGCTGATGGGGGGGGGTGGTGAGGACTGGTAATGGGCCGGGGGGGGGCTGGTTAGGACTGGTAATGGGCCAGGGGGGGGGGTGATTAGGACTGGTAATGGGCCATGGGGGGGAGGCTAAGACTGGAAGTGGGCTGATGGGGGGGGGGGTTAGGACTGGTAATGGGCTATGGGGAGGGGCTAAGTGGGCTGATGGGGGGGGTTAGGACTGGTAATGGGCCATGGGGGGTGGAGGCTAGGACTGGTAATGGGCCATGGGGGGGGGCTAAGTGGGCTGGGGGGGGGCTAAGTGGGGTGGGGGGGGGGCAAAGTGGGGTGGGGGGGGGGCGAAGTGGGGTGGTAATGGGCCATGGGGGGAGGCTAGGACTGGTAATGGGCTGATGGGGGGGGTTAGGACTGGTAATGGGCTATGGGGGGGCTAAGTGGGCTGGGGGGGGGGTTAGGACTGGTAATGAGCCATGGGGGGGGGGGAGGCTAGGACTGGTAATGGGCTGATGGGGGAGGGGTTAGGACTGGTAATGGGCTATGGGGGGGCTAAGTGGGCTGATGGGGGGGGTTAGGACTGGTAATGGGCTATGGGGAGGGGGCTAAGGCTGGAAGTGGGGGGGTAGGACTGGAAATGGGCTGATGGGGGGGCTAAGACTGGAAATGGGCTGATGGGGGGTAGGACTGGTAATTGACTATGGGGAGGGGGCTAAGGCTGGAAGTGGGGGGGTAGGACTGGAAATGGGCTGATGGGGGGGGTTAGGACTGGTAATGGGCTATGGGGGGGCTAAGACTGGAAGTGTGCTGATGGGGGGGGTGGTTAGGACTGGAAAAGGGCCATGGGGGGGGGGGAAGGACTGGAAATTTGCAGATGGGGGGGGGGTTAGGACTCGTAATGGGCTATGGGGGGGCTAAGACTGGAATTGGGCTGATGGGGTGGGGGGTGGTTAGGACTGGTAATGGGCCATGGGGGGGGTTAGGACTGTTAATGGGCCGGGGGGGGGGGTTAGTAATGGTAATGGGCTGAGGGGGGGGAGGGTTAAGACTGGTAATGGGCGATGGGGGGCTAAGACTGGAAGTGGGCTGATGGGGGGGGGTAGGACTGGTAATTGGCTATGGGGGGGCTAAGACTGGAAATAGGCTGATGGGGGGGCTAGGACTGGAAATAGGGTGATGGTCGGGTTAGGACTGGTAATGGGCTATGGGGGGCTAAGACTGGAAATGGGCTGATGGGGGGGTAGGACTGGTAATTGGCTATGGGAGGGGGGCTAAGACTGGAAATAGGCTGATGGGGGGCTAGGACTGGAAATAGGGTGATGGGGGGTTAGGACTAGTAATGGGCTATGAGGAGGCTAGGACTGGAAATGGGCTGAGTGGAAGGAGGGCTTGAACTGCAAATAGCTGATGGGGACGGGGGCTTGGAATGGAAATGGGTTGTGAGGGGGAGGGAGCTAGGACTGGAAATGGGTGAGGGGGGGGCTAGGACAGGAAATGGGCTGATGGAGGGGCTAGAATAGGACTGGAAATTGGCTGTTGGGGGGTGCTAAGATTGGAAATGGGCTGTGGTGGGGGTTTGGATTGAAATGGACTCATGAAGGGGCTAGAACTGGAAGTAGGCTCATGGGGGGCTTGGATTGGAAATGGGCTGAGTGGAGGGGAGCTAGGATTTGACATGGGCTGATGGTGGGGCTAGGAAAGGACTAGAAATGGGCTCATGGGGGGCTGGGATTGGAAATGAGCTGATGGAGGGACTTGGATGGGACTGCAAATAGATGGGGGAGCTAGGACTGGAAATGGGCTTATGGGGGGCTAGGACTGGAAATGGGCTGATGCGGGGACTAGAAGGGAGCGGATGCTGGGTGGGACTGGAACTAGAATGGAGCTGATGTTGGGGGAGGATTAGAATGGGATGGAGCTGGGAGAGTGAAATGGAGAGGGAAAAAATATTTTGTGTGGGAGGGAAGACAAATCTACAATTGTCCGGATATTGGGAGAGTAAGTGGGGATTGAGGATGGAGGGGTAAAATTTGAGTGGATGAAATAGGAATGAGGAAAGAGGAAAAGGAGAAAGATTAGTATGTTAAAGCAGATGTAGAGAGAGAATGGAAAAAAACTAGAAGAGAGAAGAAAAGACAAATGGACAGCAGACGATGAAGAATTAGCGGAAGACACGAAGAAACCAGAAGAAAGTGGCTGGAGCAATTGCAGCTGAAAAAAAATGCACAAAAGGTAGAAAAATATCTCTTTATTTTGAATTTATTAATTGGAATATGTCAGCTCTGGGAAATGTGCATCATTAACGTCTGCGCTTTGTTTAGTACAAGAGCAAATTAATGTATAGTTTTATTTCTACAGTGTTGTACATTCCAAGTTTGGCTTTTGGGATTCCCAGTTTAATTATTGTCTTCCTGTTTCTAAATTGTGATTCCTTGTTTGGTGATGGTTTATGTTCTGTTCATGTGTAACTGAGCTGAGGTATTCTGTTTATGTAATTCCTATTTGACATTGCCACTTGTTCTCTTTCCCCAGTAGGTCATGTATTGTTGTTCTCTGAAATGTATTGGTTTAATATTTGCAGCGTTTCCTTTTGATAGTTAGGGTATGGTGCTTTATGAGTCCTGGTAGTGCTGTTAGGATACGGCGGGTTTGCTATGGGTTCTAAATGGGCAGTGTTTGTAGTAGTTCCTAATGTGTCTGGCGGTTGGCACTGGATTATAGTAATGTAGAAGTCTTTTAGTCTTTCTTTATTCATACACTCATTAAGAGGCATGTTTACTAAAAGTTCGTGTATGGTAACATTATGCAAATATTTATGCAAATGAGGACCCTTATGCAAATGAGGCCCCGCACCGAGTCTCCGCACATGGCCCCGCACCCCCCTTGGGCCGCCCCTGCCTGTAAGGAGCCTATGTCCACAGCCTCACTCCTGCTCCGGCTGCTCAGTGCCTGCATCTCCCCCTTCTGAGAAAGCATTGTGGATGTTAAAGATTTATGTGTGTTGAATTTTCCAAAAGTAACGCTCCTAAAAGAGTTTTGCAGGAGGTGCATGATAATCCAGTCTTCCAAGTCAACTTGTGCATATATTTTAAATTTGAAAATCATGTTGATGGTGCACATGCTTCAAATTATGTATGTAATACTTCAGTTAGGTGTGCTATTGCTAATTTACTCATTAATATATCTTTGGGATGCCTTCATGGAGTTGTGAGAACAGCTCTTCAATTAAATTCGATTCCTGATGGTGGTAGTAGTTCACAAATGAAGTTTAGAAAAAGCTTGAGCTGCTTACTTGCCCTCTAAAATTAGACTGTCCAGACTGAATAGTGTATGTTAATTTTCTTGAACTTCGTTTTTACAAAAATAACTCCTAGTGCTGCTGCTTTTAAAGGATTTATTCCTACAGTGCAAGAGGATTTTAGTGCTCCGTAGTACAAACTGCAGCAGCCTACAGCCAGTTTTCAAAAGAAAGATATGCAGAATCAAGGCTGAAACTAGAGGAAGGTGACCTAAATTTCAGCCTAGGGCAAGGTACTGTATTATTCAGTGGAGGGGTGCTGTGGTGCGGAGGGCACAGTGTAGTGTGCCCTCTGCACCACAGCAGCTACTTCCAGTTCTGATCAGAGTACCCAGTTAAGCTGATAATGCTGCTTAGTGGGTTAAGAAGTCAGTATATCATTCCATATTAAAGTATATTCTGCTACCATCTAAGCCAAGGGCCCCCAGACTTTACAAGAAAAAGGGCGACATACAGCACTTCAAATCATCATAAGGGCAGGGAAGGGAGGTCCCATCGGATTTTGCTTAGTGGGGTGGGGTGGATCACCAATAGAGTTTGCTGATATTGCCATAGTTGTCTCAGCTGGGAAAACTTCCAGTCTTGCTGCCTTACTAGCTACTAGGCATGCAAAAAAATGTCACTACTTTTGTGGGCCAGATTCAGCCATGGGTGGGAAAAATGTAACAGGCCAGAAATATGAGCTCCAGCACATCTGGTCCACAGGCCTTAGTATGGGGAACCCCCTGATCTAAGCTAATGGTTCCCAAACTTGTCCTATTGCGACTGTACTGCCAGTGGGTTTTTCAAGATACTCACAATGACTATGCATGGTCCATGCCAATTGAGTTTAGTGAAACTGGTGTTCCATTGTTATATAATAAAGATACTCTACATTTGTGGCTGGTTCTGTGCTTGTGCACATTTTACAATTGGTTTTACTTCACTTATGTTAAAAATTTTGTGTTTAAGCTGTATTATGTCATCCAACCAGAGTTATCCAGGACCTATACTTGGAGCCTCTTAGTGTTTCTCGTTCTGAGTGCTTAGGTAGTAGAGCGGGCAATAAATCCTGTTAATGGGATAAATTTGCATATGCTTGGTCTCCACTGTATACAGTTCTCATGCAGTTTTAGAGTGTATACTCTAAAAACCCAGTAGGGTCAGTAGGACAGGTTTAGAAATGACTGATCTAAATACAGGAGCGGACAAGAAAAAATTGAAATATATGAAAAGGCCCCAGTATACATTTCATAATCACTTCATGCAAGATCTTTTGGAGTGTGCAGAATAATTCCAGTCTCTCTGTGTAGTGATATCATCTTGACATACTCATTTTTCTTTTTGTGCCTTCAGCCGGGGTTAGATTTGAAGTCCCTGCGAGGGGATTAAAATTTACATGAGAGTCGGCCCTTTGTAATATAGCTTTATATTGCCTTTATTATTTCACCTAAAATCGAAGTCTAGCCTTCAATAGTAACTGAGTTATCAATTAACAGATTGCTATTGAATTGTTAGTAGAATACAGTTCTTTTTTCCTGCAGAGAAATCTGCAGTACATTATCTCACTGAAACAAAAATGTTTTGTGGTGCCTTCCATGAATCAGAACAGGAAAGTTATTGGAAAATTAATACAAACATAATATTTAGTACATTGTTTGCATTGAGATGGATTATGCATTTCATGTGGCTTCGTATTTGATTCAATATGAAGTTGTATTTTTGCTTTTACTGTAACTCGCATTGGGCTTGAAAATGTAAAAGCAGGAGATAGAGTCCAAGCAAATAAATAAAATGTAAGAAATAATTGGAGAGTCTGGGGCAGACCATTAAAATAATATTTCCCTTTGTCTGTAGGTTCACAGCTCTTCATACAGTGAGCAGTGTCCTGCATACTGCCATAAAATATATAATAGTGATAGTCCAGATTCTATAGAAAGTAATTAACTTACTCTCTAAAATATTTATTCAATACTAATAATAGCAACAACATAAACCAATAAATATGCTTCTTTTCTTTGCTGTCTTTTATTTCCTAAGGTCCATCAATGACAGACTGATTGATGAGCATGCTCCGTACTATGGCCCTAATATCGTGAGCTAATCACTCTGCATCATTTCTTATTGTCTTTTAATTGTTAAATAATATTTTAAAATATTCTGGCATGTACCTTAATGCATACTTTTTCCTAACAGGTCCAAGCCAAGTTCATTTTATACATGGATTTTGTTCTGCACACATGTTAAAAGGAACCGTGGTTTTCTCTTTGATTGCAGACCTTTCCCAGGAATTTATCTTACTGTGATGCATCCGTTAAATATCGGGCAGAAGTTAAAACTCCACTGCAACGTCTGGACTTGTTTATGGGGCAATTCCGTACCATATTACTAACGTCAATTTCTGTGTTCGTCAAAGGGTCTCTTACTATTGCCAACCTTGGAACATCTGAGGGTCGTTTTATGCAGGTAAATGTAATCATAAGATTATTACTGAATTCAAAGAGTGCATTAAGACAGTGTCACAAAATTGGCCCTCATCTTTTCTTCCCCAAGCCCCAGGGCCAGTGTAATCTTTAGGCAAGAGTAGGTCGTTGCCTGGAATGGTAGCTTCTCAAGGGCAGCAGCAGTTGAAATTCTGACAGCCCCCTACTATAAAGAACCATCAGCGCACTCTCTTACCCGTTGGGAGAGGGGTCACCTACCGACAGACAGACATACCAAAGTTTAGCATTTAAAAAATTGGGGCCTGATATTCCAAAGGAATTACGTGGTTTACAGACCTGTAAACTGTGTAACTGCCTCTAAGCGGGGTACGATCGGAGTGTTCCTGGGGGCGGTACCCAGGGATAACTGGTCAGTGGCAATATTCGGTCGCTGCCCGGTTATATTCAGTGGCAAAAATCAGGCGCAGAAAAAGCTTTCCTAACTTTTGCTGCCGAAGCTAACCGGTAGCGGCTCAGTATCGCCGCTGCCTGGTTGCCTTCCACGGCAAGCCCAGGTATTCAGTGCCAGTGGCCGGATATGGTCCCGGCATTGAATATCTGGGTTAATTCTTCAACGGCAATGGCTAGGCGCTGTACTCGTACTAACCACCACCGCTGAATATCGGGCCCATGATGTACGAGTATGTTTTTGTACAGGATTTTAGGGGAGGGTTGATGTTGGGATGATATGATTGGCAAGTTTAATTATCAAATTCTTGGAGGGTAGTGTAAGACTGAAGGTTTGCCTAAGGCTTCCAACACCCTTGCACCAGCTCTGCCTAGACCAGTGCCTAATAGGTTCCCTATTACCTGCTATTTAAACCAGAATGCCACTATATAGTGGTTAGACCAAATCAGCAGAGATATTATATGCTTATTAATCCATTTTTCTCCAAACCCCTTATCTGACATCAAAATTACATCTACATAACTCCCTGGATGTGTTGCTTCAAAATTTGCCTGTTTTTGGCAACTATATCAGATCGATTATCACAGTACGAATCTAAGTCGGTGGTGATATTAATAGATTTTAACTAGAAACCAATGTTATATAATAGCATTTAACTCTTTCATTTTCTCCCTAATACTAAGTGATGGACAATAGAGCAATAACACTTTCCACCCCTTGTACTCCACTTTATTGCTGGCACAGTTCTTTCCATACTAGGCTGTGAACATTTCTGACCTATGTTAAATGTAGCATCTGCTTCTCGAGAACAGTATTTAATCTGATATTGATCGGCACAAATAATTTCCAAAGTCTGTCGCATCAACCAAGTTGTAGTAATAAATACAGCTTCTAGCTGGTTTTCCCTAATCACAACAGCCTGTGAAAGCACCGAACAGTTATGCAAAATGCCCACATCTAAATGCAAGCCGTATTACTCTATTTACATAATAATGAGATGATTTGCATACTTTCCATCTCATTGTGTAGCTTGAGTTGCATAAACTAAATTGCATAAAGGTCAAATAACGCACAATTTTGCCATTTAATGCATGTTGTTTGATCAAAATCATGCTTTGTTACTAATGTGTGTTAAGGGAGAGTTTACGTTTTTATTATTGTTTGTTGTACCTATGTACTGATTTATGTAGAAATTATTTTTTATTATGAATTGCATTCCATTTGTATTTATGAATTATTTTATTTTTATCGTAAGCCTCTTTGAGCTGTTTTATAGGATTGAACAGGTGGGATATATATGTAAAATCATATTGGAGCCTGATTCAGGCCTTTTATAGATGGTATAGAGTTACTTTTCTGGTTTAGAAAGCCCTTCTGAAAAGGGCGAATAATTGGACTTGAGCCTTTACAAAATGATAATCCACCACTGCACTGGCATAACCTTTGTGAATGTTTTGACTTTGTCAGTGTTAAACTTGTGCTAAGCCGTAACCAACATAGTTCATACTGTAGTATCTACTGTGGCCTTGCTATTACAGAATAAAACAGCAATAAATTTCCTGCGGCAGCTGTTGTGCATGAGAAGGAAAAGCAGCACAGTTTTACTTCCTTCCGGCGCTGAAGGCTGTTGACAGGTTTTCTTTGCATATTTGTTTCTCAGAATTTTTGCAGCTGTTTCTGCGTTCTATTGTGCATGTTTCCAATGCAAGGCTGGGAACACAGATATTGCATACAGCTGTCGAGTGCAAGATGAATCAGGTATTTCACAGTGGTTATAGATCTGGAAAGGGTAGCAGATTTATTGGTGCCAGCTTTCTTAATTTCCTTTTGTTAGATCATTCTTGAAGAATCATTAGGATGATCCACAAAGCAGAAGAAAGTAGCACAAAATCTTTATGGGTTATTACAAATCTTACCTTGAGTCAAAATTCCCTAAGTGCAATATGTTAGCATACGGTTCCATCTTAGTTAGTTGGCTCTTGGCTCTTGGAATCCTTTGGCCTCTAACATGCCAAGGATCCTGCTTGTTCCAGAGGATTCATCATAATGTGTGAAATAATTGGAACAGAAAGATTTATTCTTCCACCCTTCTAACTTGGACTCACAGCATTGTATAGAATTTCTTTCCTTCTGCAGGCAGGGAATTTATTCACATTTTGTTCTAGGTGTCCTCCAGTACAAAATCTGCTTTGGGTTTGCACCAGTATTGTTTTTCTATTGAAAATCTGATACCATTTTTGGCAATGGAAGAAAACTAATCTTTTGATAGGAAGTTATGCATGCATAGCTTCTCAGGATATTTCGGGGTTTTGCTAAATACGTGTGGTGAGGGAATAACGAATACAGATAACTCAGTGTATCATAGCAAAGAAGAAATCACCTGAGTCATTAGTCCTCAAGCCTGATTAAAAGAAATTGATCATCGGTAAAATATCACATTCCCCCTCACTTCCAACCCTTTTTTGTCAGTGAAATGTTAGTAGAGAGTTCAAAACAGTTTATAGGTACTTGGAAGTATAGGAGGAATGAATGGGGGCCTTGACATTAGGCTGAAGGGAGACCATAGTCCATCAGATTCAACCTTCAAGCATAGTAAGACAGTAGCATATCTCTTCTGAAATAATGTTTTTGAGGCCCTCAAAAATGGTCTGTATGGACCAATAACTAAAATCTAAGAGGATCATATCCCCATAATAACAATTTTCTCTTCAGAAAATCATTAACCCTCTTTTTAACACAGTCAAGGATATAGCTTGGATTTCCTCTTAAATAATATTCCACAGCTTTTCCGTGGTAAGTCTAAACCAGAATGTGTGGAAAAAAAAGCAGGCACGTCCAGGTGCAGACACGATTTCACAAACGTGGACGTGCTCAGTATGGATGTCTGCAGGGGCTTCTACAAAGACATCCCCAGAATAGTATTTCAGAACCTGGCCGTCTTGGAAGAGTCTAATAGAGTAACAGGCTAGGAACAGGTAAAGCAGGGTTCAAATACCACTGCTGCTATCATTGTGATTCTGCTGAGTATTGGGGATGATGGAGTACTCTTGTCTGCACCCTCTGGGTGTTTTTCAACCAAAACTAATACGTTTCGGATGTCTGATCGTGCCTGAAGCAGGTCTAAACTTACACGCGAAGCCAGATGTCTGGGATGTTTCTGAGATCAGGTGGGGACATCCAGATTCCTGGGAACACCCCAGCCATGCCTCCACCACGCCCACATTCAGACGTGGTCATCCTCATGCTGGGGACCTCCACACACCCGGCTTCCAAAATGGCTCTGGAGACATCACTGTTCTCATTTTTAGACATCCAAAGCATGAATAGGGCTTCCAAAATGACCTCCTGTATCTTTAGTCTAAGCATGTTCGCAGCCATCTTCATTTAGCTGATTTGGAAATATAGGTCCCTTGAAAGATCCTTCCGTAATCCATTAATGTATTTCTACAGTGCAATCAGACGTTCTTTTAGCCATTTTAACAAGGCCAAGGTAATTTGCTAACCTGTGTCAGCGCCTTCATGCGTATAATTTGCATTTAATGTGCATTATTGTGATTAAAACAAGTTATTAGTAAATGGGCCTCATTGAAAATAATGGGCTTATATTCCTGTACATTGAATTGGAATAACCTATGTTAAAATTTTAGTGCATGTTAATAAATCTAGCCCTTAGATTGTAAGCCCTCTACAGATAGGACCTATTGGCTGTACAGGAATTTGTATTGTGCCTCGAGCGTGGGTTTGGAAAGACAAGTAATAAAATTTAAATCCTTGAAATCCAAGATTCTATTAGTGGCTCTCACTTCAACCTTGCATTTAATGTGCACCAGCAGTTTTTATGTATTTGATATCTTACCCATTCTACCTATAATCGTCCAAGGTGGGTTACAAAACAACATTCATGATAAAACACACATCACATAATGAGCAATTATCAGGTGATTGTTTTTCTCCTCCCCGCCCCCTCTTTATCTTTTGCCACCCCTTCTGCTACCCCTTAGGAAAGAAGTGGGTCTTCAAAGTCCACTGGAACTACAATAGCTCATTTAGCTGGCTCATTTCTTCTGGCAGATTGTTCCACATCTATGAACTATGCATGAAGAAAGGCCCTAGATGTCTTACAGAGCACAACAAGGAAACCACAAAATACTGTAGCCCTCCACCTCAGATCGTATGGGTGCGCTGAACAGCATGATAGTCTCCTTGCCAAGTATACTGGATTCATCTCCTATCAAAATTTAAAGGCTGTATTCAGGGTTTTAAAACATGCTTGTTGCCGTCTCCTTTGATGCTCACGATGATTCCCAAATATATCACTTGCCTTGCAGCAGGGCATATTTCTTTACATAGTGGTGTGGGGGGAACAAGGCTCAGAGGCCTTATTTTCTTTGGGGGGAGAGGGATTTGGAATAACTTCTGTGAGTTGTCTTTATGCATGGCCGTTGAGGGGACTCCCTATACTAACTGGCCCTTGTATTTTGCACCAGTTAGTAACATAGTAAATGACGGCAGATAAGTTAGGGAAGCGAATCCTCTACTGCTGAACCCCGCAGAATTATTAAGGTGGCCAGCCTTGGGATTTACCACAGCCATGCTAATGCTGCCATGTTTTGCATGTCATTAATTTAGTACATCAGGTTATTAGGAAAAAACCCAAGCATACATTCATCATGAGAACTGTTACACTTATAATAAAACCGTGTATCACACATTCTCCAGGAACAAGCAGGAAGTCGGTCTTCACATATGGGTGACGTCGGCACCGATGGAGCCCACATTGAGCATTTCCCCAGCTTTCAAAGAAAGCCTTTTGGGAATGCTACCACGCATGCATGGTCCCCTTCCGCCCAAGAGTGCCATCTTGCTCAGTCTCCTTTTTTCCACGGAGCCCAACTGACGTCTGTCCTGTTTCCTGGAAAAAATCCTTCCAAATAGCCTTAAAAGTTTGTTTTTTTCATGGTTTCATACTGGTTCCTCTTCCACCCTTGAGCCGGCACTGTCCCCAGTGCATTTCTCGGCTCCTTTCCATTTTTTCCATCGAGGCTTGCCTCGACCAGCATTCACACCTTTTTTCACCTGGGGGTCCATGACCCCGACCAGGTGTCTTCTACCATGTTTCCTAGTGGATTAAAAAAGTGTGACCGCTGTAGCCAGACGATGTCAGTTACTGACACCCATGACCGGACCACAATAGTACCTCCTGCAACCTATGTCAGGCCATGACTCCGAAAACCAACAAAAAAAAGGTTGGAGTTGCAGGAGAAAATGTTCCTGAGGTCTGACTCAACCCTGGCTTCCCCGACGCCAAGCTCCTAAGCTGGGCACGCCCCGTGAGGTCTGGGCGTCCTCAGAGCCCACAGTGGCGGCTCCTTCGAGAAGACCCTGAGAAAAAGAAGAAAAAAAATCCTCGAAGTCCATTGAGGTTCCACCAGTGAAACCTGGTAAAGTCCCACGGAGGGATTCCGATTATTCCGAGCAGTGCCCCATTAAGGTCTCTAAGAGGGATTCCATAGCCAGTGGAGACCGTGCGAAGTTCCCTAAGGCCATGGTCCTCATCGAGGATGCACTCACAAGAGTGCCAGTGTCGGACCCGTGGTCCTCGGTGCCCATGCCAAAAGCTGCGGAGCCTTCAGGCCTCAAAACCAGAATGGCAGAATGCCTCTGCTATCCTGGCTCTGCAGTAGGCAATAATGGCTGGTTTGTCCACATCATCTGCCCTGACAACCGGACCTTTGACTGGGGGGGGAATCCCCAGGCTTTGGGCTGAGCTTCGAGCACTGCTGGCATCAGGTAAGCCCTCGGCACTGGTCGAGGTCCCGGTCCCATTCCTCAGCTATCCGGTCCTCCCCGGCTAGTCTCCATGATTTGGACCCCAGGTCCTCTGGAGAGCCCCAACGTTTCGGGGCGACCCTTCGTGCATGGGGACTGCAGAGCCTTGGAATCGTTGACACCCCCCGACATAGAATGGGAGACAGATGACAATGCATCCCTGGAGACCTCTCGACATCATTCCCTTGGAGTTGCTTCCCCCAGCACTAATCGCCTCCAGAGGATGTGGCCTTCCATGACTTTGTTCGGGACAAGGCCTGAGCCCTCTCAGTTCCAACTGAATTGGAGGCGGACCCACGCAATGATGAATTGGAAATCCACCAGTATGAGTCCCCTCCTAAAAAGACTCTCACGGTGCCAGGGCAGCCGATCATTGAGACTGCTGCTGAGGTTGTGGGAGACCCCGGCATTGGTATGGTGGTCAGTTGATGCCTCAACGCCATCTATCGTGTCAAAAAGGGTCCCAGATTCCACAAACCCCAACTCCCCACATAATTCCATGGTTGTCGAGTCAACCATGAAAAAACTCAAGAGCCAGAAGAACTACTCTTCTGTTCCCCCCCGGGCAGAGAGGCCGGGGTCCTCAACGCTCTCGGTCGAAAATGCTACCAGGGCTTCATGCTCGGGTGCCAGATTCAGGCCTATGAACTGTACATAGGAATGTTTCTTAAGGCCCTGCTCCAGGAGCACTCTGGGTTCTCGGCAGGGCTTGCCAGGGAACCCCTCCAGTGGTACAAGTCCCTGATAGCTGGGATCAGGGACTGTTCTATGTTCCTTTCCTTGGCAGCCTATGATGGTTTCGAGTCCATGGCCCGGGTGGCAGCAGCAGGCATCAACACCCGACGCCAGGCCTCGTTACAAACCTCAGACCTCAAGCAATGAGTCCAAGAAAAGCTGCTTGATGTTCCCTGCACTGGGGAGAGCTTGTTAAGCAAACCATGGCCGACAAGACAGCCAAGATAGAGGCCGAGGTGGTGACCCAGCAGAGGATCTCGATAAAGACCTCAGCCCTTCTCCGCAAGAAACCATCGGGGAAACGACCCCTTTTCCCAAGGAAAAAGGGGTATTTCCATTTGAGTCACCACTACCAACCCTTCTTGGGCCAGTGGCAACAAGGGCCCCAAGCCAGGGCCACACACCCAGAAAGCCGCAGGCTCAGAAGCCCCAAGCCGCGACTCCAGCCCAGCCTGGAGCTTTTGACTTCCAGAGCTGGGCCTCCCTCCCTCTGGGAGACCCTCTCCAGCCCACAGAGGCCACCTGGCACTCTTTGACCACAAGTAGGCAGGGATCACCTCAGACCAGTGGGTACTACAGGTTGTAGGGGAGGGGTACCGCCTCCACCTGCAGCAGACAGTACCAAGGTTCTTTCCAGGAGAGCCAGTACAACCTCTCCTTCATCAGACCCTCTTGCTCTCAGAGCTCACAGGTCTTCTCAGGGACAACACAGTGGAGCCTGTACCTAAACACCTTTGGGGAAAGGACTTCTACTCCAGATACTTCTTTGTCCCAAAAAAGACTGGAGGCCTCAGGCCCATCCTAGACTTCCGAAACTTGAACAAGTTTCTGGTGAGGAAGAAGTTCAAAATGCTCTCCCTTGGAACACTGCTGCCCTACCTCCACTAGAGAGATTGGCTGTGCTCCTTGGATCTAAAGGATGCGTATACTCACATCCTGATCCACCCCTCTCACAGGCAGTACCTACGATTAGTGGTGAGGGAAAGCCACTACCAGTACAAGGTACTTCCCTTTGGCCTGGCCCCTCACCGAGTCTTTACAAAGTGCCTAGTGGTGCCATCGGTACTCTCGCAGAGACCAGCCAGGCTGCAGAGTGTACGATCCTCCTCCTGTAGCACCTGGGGTTCATTATCAACTACCCAAAATCCCATCTTTTTCTAGCCCAAAAGCTAGAATTCATAGGTGCTCAGCTGGACACGCTACAGGCCAGGGCCGTCCTCCCAAAGGAAAGAACAGTATGCCTCAAGACAGCAGGCAGAAGAGGTCCAGCACTGCAAAGCAGTGCCAACGCGGTGCCTCATCCACCTACTGGACCATATGGCCTCGACAGTCCACGTCATGCCCTTAGCCCACTGCACATGCGGACAGCCCAGTGTTGCCTGTGCTCGCAGTGGACCCAAGCCACGGGCAGGCTTCGGGGCAGAGTCAGGGTCACCTGCCAGGTGGCAGAGTCTCTCAACAGGTGGCAGAACCTACGCCTTCTTCCTAGGTTGGGGAGCACACTGCGAAGATCAGCTCAGACAAGGCTGCTGGTCCCAGGAGGAGTCACTCCTGCAGAACAAACTTCTGGAACTCCAGGCAGTCTTCCTCCTGCGGCACCAACCTGTCCTGGTCCAAATGGACAACCAGGTCACCATGTTTTATATCAACAAGCAGGGGAGCACAGGCAGTAGCCTTCCTTTCCTTTGCAACACGCAACGGCATGCTTCTACGAACGGTGTACCTCCCGAGCCAGAACAATGGGCCAGCAAACAGGCTCAGCAGAGTCCTGCATCCGCACAAGTGGCATCTAAACCCCACAGTTGCGGGGCGGCTTTTCTGCCTCTGGGTCTGGCCTGTGATGGACCTGTTTGCCTCGCCAGACAATGCGCAGCTGACTCACTTCTGCTGTCGTCAGCTACACCTGGAGAGAGTAGCAGCAGATGCCTTCCTGATCTCATAGTCCGAGGGATCACTCTATATGTTCCCACCGCCCCCCCCCCCCCCCCCCGCTGCCCCCGGTAGCCAGGACCCTCTTCAAGATACAAACATAGAAATATGATGACAGAAAAAGACCACATGGCCAATCTAGTCTGTCCTTCCATATCAACAACTGCAACAGTCCCCTTTTTACCTTTAGAGATCCTCTGTGTTTGTCCCTTGCTTTTTTGAATTCAGTTACTGTCCTCATCTCTACCACCTCCACTGGGAGACTATTCCACGGATCCACTACTCTTTCTGTAAAGAAATATTTCCGCATATCACTCCTGAATCTATCTCCCTTCACCCTCATCCCATGTCCCCTCGTAGCAGAACTTGCTTTCAATTGAAAGAGGCTGTCTCCCTGAAAATTTATGCCACGGAGATATTTAAACATCGCAATCATATCACCTCTGTCCCGCCTTTCCTCTAAGGTGTACATATTAAGATCCTTCAATCTGTCCTCATTTGCTTTATAATGAAGACCACTAATCATTTTAGTAGCCACCCTCTGCACCGACTCCATCCTGTTCACATCCTTTTGAAGCTGCGGTCTCTAGAATTGCACACTATACTCCAAATGAGGTCGCACCAAAGACTTATACAGAGGTATTATCACCTCCTTTTTTCTGCTAGCCATTCCTCTCCGTATGCACCCAAGCATCCTTCTAGCTTTTGCTGTCGCCTTTTCTACCTGTTTAGCTACTTTAAGATCATCAGACACAACCACGCCTAGATCCCGCTCTTCTTTAGTGAACAAAAGTACTTCACCCCCTATACTATATTGCTCCCTTGGATTGCTGCAGCCCAAATGCATGACCTTACATTTTTTAACATTAAATCCCAGCTGCCAAATTCTAAACCATTCTTCAAGCTTAGCTAGACCCCTCCTCATGTTATCTATACCTTCCTGGGTGTCTACTCTATTGCAGATTTTGGTATCATCTGCAAAGAGGCAAACCTTACTCGACAGCCCTTCTGCTATATCACTAACAAATATGTTAAAAAGAATCGGACCAAGGACAGATCCCTGGGGCACACCACTGGTAACATCCTTCTCCTCAGAATGAGCTCCATTTACTTGTACTCTTTGTCGCCTCCCACCCAACCAATTTCTAACCCAAGCAGTAACTTTAGGGTCCATCCCTAGGGTGCTCAGTTTCTTTATAAGTTGCCTGTGAGGAACAGTGTCAAAGGCTTTACTGAAATCTAAATACACCACATCTAGGGCTCTCCCTCGGTCCAACTGCCTGGTCACCCAGTCAGAGAAATCAATCAGATTTGTCTGACAAGACCTGCTTCTGGTGAATACATGCTGCCTCGGATCCTATAATCCGCAGGACTCCAGAAACTTCACTATTTTCTCTTTCAGCAGCGTTTCCAATAATTTACTCACCACCAAAGTTAAACTAACTGGCCTGTAGTTTTCAACCACATCCTTCCGCTTTTGTGTTAAGGCACCACATGAGCCTCTCTCCAGTCCTTTGGCACCACTCCCGACTCCAATGAGGCATTTAAAAGGTCAGTCAGTGAAGCTGCTAGAACGTCCCCAAGTTCCCTCAGTATTCTAGGGTGTATCCCATCAGATCCCATCGCTTTGTCTACTTTAAGTTGAGCTAGTTTCTCACGAACACAGTCTGAAAATTGTTCAAGATGTCCCTCGCTTCTTTTCTTGTTTGTGGGTGTTTTCTGAGGTCCTGCTCCTGGTTCTTCATCTGTGAACACAGAACAGAAATATTTGTTAAGCAATTTCGCTTTATCCTTATCAGCTTCTACATATTCCTCCCCTGCATCCTTGAGTCTGACAGTACCACTTTTGCCCTTCCTCTTCTCACTAATATATCTGAAAAATGTCTTATCCCCCCATTTTATTGCATTGGCTATTTCCTCCTCCTTTTGAATCTTTGCCTTCCTGACTACTTTGCTAGATTCTCTAAGTTTTTCCAAATACAGATGCCTGTCTTCCTCTCTCTGTGATCTCTTGTATTTCATGAAGGCCTCCCTCTTTTTCTTCACTTTTTCAGCTACTTCTTTCGAAAACCATAGCGGTCTCCTTTTCCTTTTACCTTTATTTACCATTTTAACAAAAAGGTTGGTTGCCCTTAAAATATCCCCTTTCAGTTTTGCCCACTGTTTTTCTACATCCCCCAACTGTTCCCATCCCACTAACGACTCCCTGATTTATTGGCCCATCTTGGCAAAGTTAGTCTTCCTAAAGTCTAAGATCCTCACCTTTGAATGGATTCTAACAGCCCTAGTCCTAATACTGAACCACACCATCTGGTGATCACTGGATGCAAAATGATTTCCCACTACAACATCAGAAACACTTTCACCATTGGTAAGCACCAAGTCCAGTATGGCCCCTTCACGTGTGGGGTCTGTTACCAATTGCCTGAACAGTTCTCCCTGTAGATAATCCAGGATCTCCTTACTTCTAGATGATGCTGCAGCAGGAATGTGCCAATCAACATCTGGCATATTGAAATCTCCTATCAGTAGCACTTCCCCTTTCCTAGCAATGCTGCGTATGTCTTCAATTAACTCTCTGTCCACCTCTTCCTCTTGTGAGGGAGGTCTGTATATCACACCAATGCAAATAGATTTCGCTTTCCCTCTTTCTAGTTTAACCCACAATGCCTCCTCTCTCCCTTTTAAGCTCTGTAATTCCAAAGCTTTAATAGTAGTTTTTACATATAGTGCCACTCCTCCTCCCCTTCTTCCTACCCTGTCCTTTTTGAATAAAGTATAGCCAGGTATAGTTACATCCCAATCATGGTTTTCTGTGAACCATGTTTCTGTAACTGCCACTAAATCCAAGTCAGCCACTCCCACCAAAGCTTCAACATCAGGGATCTTATTTCCCATGCTGCGGGCATTTATACACACTGCTTTCCATATGTTACCCCTGTTACCTATTTCCATAAAGGTATTTAATGTATCACCTACCTGGGGGCTTTCTTCAACCATCCCCAAGATCCAAAGTGAAAAGGCATCAGTCATACTGATTGCCCCCAGGTGGACAAGGCAACCCTGGTTCCCTCTGCTGCTCTCGCTGTTGGTGGCACTCCCAATCCCACTGTGCCGAGCCCCGAACCTCCTATTCCAGGAGGAGGGCTCCCTCTTGCACCCTAATGTGAGGTCCCTGACACTAATGGTGTGGCTTCTGAAAGGGTAGCTTTGGCCCTGCTCAGCCTACCAGTAAACCCTTCACCAGACAGCCTTTAAGTGGAGGAGGTTCTCCATCTGGTGTGCAGAACGGAAGGAGAATCCCTTCTCCTGCCACATGCAGTTAATACTCCAGTACCCACTGCACTTTTTGCAAACCGGTCTGAAATCAAACTCGGTGAGTGTGCATCTGAGCGCCATAGCCCCTCACCGCCACCCGATCGAGGGCAAACCCTCTCCAGCCAGTCCCTGGTCTCCAGGCTCCTTCGGGGCCTCCTGCTGTCTAAAACCCCTCTCCGCCTCCTGGCGGTGGAGTGGGACCTCAAAATGGTGCTCTCCCTGCTTACCAGACTGCTGTTCAAGCGCCTGGCCTCGTGCCACTTGTGGTACTTGTCCTGGAAAGTGGCCTTGGAATGAGCTAACTTCAGGCTCTAGTGGCAGATCCACCATATATGTGGTTCTTCAAGAACAGGGTAGTGCTCAGCACTCACCCCAAATTCCTTCCAAAGGTGGTGTCTCCTTTCCACCTTAACCGGGAGATTGTCCTCCCCACCTTCTTCCTGCGGCCTCATGCCGGCAAGGAGGAACTGATACTCCATACACTGGATTGCAAATGGGCCCTGTCCTTCTACTTACAGTGGATCCAGGGCTACTGCAAAGCTCCTCAGCTTTTCGTGACTTATGACCCCAGCAGACTGGGGCTCCCTGTGACCAAGCAAACCTTGTCCACTTGGGTGGCGGACTGTATTACCCTCGCTTATGAGTAGGTGGGCCTCTCCCTTGAGCATCGGATCACAGCGCATCGCGTGAGGGCAATGGCCATGTCGATGGCCAACCTCCGCTTGGTGATGGTGCTGGAGATCTGCAGAGCCGCCACATGGTCTTCATTTCATACATTCGCAGCTCACTACTGCCTGGAGAGCGAGTCCCTCAGGGACAGTGCTTTCGGCCAGGCAGTACTCCATATTATTCTCAGGTATAGGCAACTCCTGCCCTCTGACCCTTCTATGTTCAGGCTACCGGAGTGATAGTGTCGCTGGACGCTAGGGTCTTGCATAGTCTCTCAACAGAGACCCACCTTCTGCAATTCACGGTTCCCTGACTGGCCGCTGTTGGTACAGTCATGGTTCGGTCCTCGGCAGCCTGGAGCTAGGGAGTCCTATATTTGAGGACTGACTTCCTGCTTGTTCCTGGAGAAAGCATAGTTATTCATCTGTAACAGGTGTTCTCTGGAAACAGCAGGAATCCGTCCTCACAACCCTCCCTCTTCCCCTGGAAGTTGCCTCCCTACCTTGTTTTAGTTGTACTGCCGTCTTAGCTATGTCAACTGATTGAGCAAAATGGCACCCTTGGGCGGGAAGGGGCATACGCATGCATGGTAGCATTCCCAAGGGCTTTCTTTGAAAGCTGGGGAAATGCTCCATGCGGGCTCTGTCGGCACCGACTTCACCCATATGTGAGGACTGATTCCTGCTGTTCCCAGAGAACACCTGTTACAGCTGAGTAGCTATGCTTTTTTCTCTTTTCTATTTAGTAATACTTTTTATGCTGTGAAAAGTTTTATTAGAAAAAAAATTCATACATTTTTATAGCAGCTTGTAAAATCACTATAAGGTATTTGACAAAATATGCACAGTGTACTGTTACATTTTTCTCAAATGTATATCTTGTGCATTTACAAAGGAAATAAACATTTAATACTTTTCATTGTTATTTGTAAACTGCTTTGACTCTGACTTTTGTTCCATTTAGAAACAGCCCTTTAACGGGGATCTGATATGTGACTGATACAGGAGTTATGCAGGTTTATCCTCATTGCTACTGTATTTAAAAAAACAAAGAAAGAAAAATAAATATTGAATCAGAATAAAGCTCATAAGGCTCTACCTTGCTCTGTAAGCAGGAAATATGCAGATCAGCTCACCATCGCTATACTGGAGCCAAAATGGTAGAAAACTGCTTTGAAAATTTGTAAAATTAATGTATTAGCTAGTCAACGATGTACCATCATACCCATATTATAGAGTGTCTTTATAGTAAAACTTTTGCAGTCTAAGGGAGAGAAGGTTTAGGTAACCACTTCTCCCCTCAAGTGGGAGAACTGAGTAAGAAGAGATTTGGGTACAGTATTCCATATAAAGCAGCTGAGTTTTGGTCCAGGTTACCAAAAGATCTGAAGGAAAGTGAATCTGTTCTGGTGTTTCAAAAGAAACTTAAAGCCTGGCTTTTTTCTGATTGAATATTCTATTGTAATTGTTTTATGAATTTTATTTGCAATTTGTGTGTTTATTTTGTAAACCACACTGATCCAATGAGTAATTGGGAGTGTTGCGGTATAAAACATATTTAAATTAAATAAATAAATAGCCATGTGTTTCAGGGATGGCATCTAGGGCAGTAATACCCAGGAAATTTTGAGAATGAATCATTTCACATTTCATCTGAGTCGGTCAGTGGATACCACTGCTTAACACCCTGAAACCAAGAATTTCACTGTTATGTGTGCACACATATTTGTGGTTTCAGACTTGAGCCAGTTTGTATAAATGATAGCTTTACTAAACTAACTGCTTAAAGTTGTTAAATTTTGGTCCCTTAACATCAACAATTTTAAAGAAAAGACCATCTATATTACAGAGTTTCCTGCACACAAAACTCTCCTCTCCAAGTTAGACCTGCAGTAACTTCTACTACTACTATTACTCATTTACATAGTGCTATAAGGCATACACAACCGCAACAACACCAAACTTAAACTGCACTTAAACTTCTGTATCTTGCCATGAAAACCCAATGGATAGTTACAACAAAACACTCTCACTTGGTTTGCAGCTTGTCGTGCTGTGAGGGCTTGCGTGCATCAGTGATGCTGAGAGCTAAACTATCGGTAGTTTAACTACTGGCAGGGTCTCCCAAGATGGACAGGTCTCAGCTGAGGTGCCACACCAAGACAAACCACCCATCTGGGCAGCAGCAGAATGGGACAGTGTTGACGGCGGAGGATCACATTTTTGTGACAACGGCAACAACACCAAACTTAAACTGCGCGGAAGAAAGGCCCGGCAATCTACTTCTGTATCTTGCCATGAAAACCCAATGGATAGTTACAACAAAACAAATTGTGCTATGGTGCTGGAAGATGAGACCCCCAGGTCAGAAGGCACTCAACTAGCTACTGGGGAAGAGCTGAAGACTTTTCAGAGTAAAGCCAGCATTTATGATGTGGTTGGATCAAAGCCCTCGGGAAGTCTGACTGCTGATGTAGCTGCACATGTAATGAGAGTCAGAAGCTGTAAAGATGTCTTACACATTGTAACATGGAACGTACGAAGCATGAAGCAAGGGAAGTTGGAGGTGGTCAAGAATGAAATGGAACGTGTACAACTTGATCTGTTGGGTGTCATCGAACTGAAATGGACTGGCATGGGGCACTTTGCATCAGATGATCACATGGTCTACTATGCTGGAAATGAAAGACAAAGAAGAAATGGTGTTGCATTTATAATAAAGAAGATACTTGCAAGAACTGTAATGAAATACAATGCAGTCAGCAAACGCTTAATCTCTATTCGTCTATGAGGATTGCCTATCAACACAACTATAATTCAAGTATATGCCCCAACAACAGCTGCAGAAGAGAATGAAATTGAAGAGTTCTATGAACAAGTACAAGCTGAAATTGACAGAACATGCAAACAGGATATCCTGATAGTCATGGGTGACTGGAACGCAAATGTTGGCAACAAAGAAGAAGGCAAAGTAGTTGGAAAATATGGACTTGGCAACAGAAATGAAGCTGGAGAAAGACCGATAGAATTCTGCAAGACCAATGATCTATTCATCTCAAACACCTTCTTCCAGCAACACAAGCGGCGACTGTACACATGGACTTCACCGAATGGATTATATAAAAATCAAATTGACTACATATGTGGAAGTCAACGATGGAAAAGCTCTGTAACATCAACAAAGACAAAACCTGGAGCTGACTGTGGTACAGATCATCAACTACTAGTATGCAAACTCAAGCTAAAGTTGAAAAAGAGCAAACCACTCATGAATGCAGCAAAATATGACCTTGAGAATATACCACTGGAATTTAAAGACTGCCTGCAAAATCGATTTGCTGCTTTAGATACAAATGACAGAGCTCCGGAAGAGTTATGGAATGACATCAAGAAGGTTGTGTTGGAAGAAAGCGAGAAGTCTCTACAAAAGGTGAAAAAAGCAAAAACGGCCAAAATGGATGACGGAAGAAACTCTGAAAATTGCCCAGAAACGCAGAGAAGCTAAAGCCAGAGGAGAAAGAAAGACAATCGCAGAACTCAACAGAGATTTCCAACGTGCAGCAAAACAGGACAAGGAAAAGTACTACAATGACACTTGCAAGGAAATAGAAGCAGAAACTATTAGAGGAAGAACAAGATCGGCTTTCCTAAAGCTACGAGAGTTAAAGAAAAGGTTCCAGCCTCGAATTGGAATGTTACAAGATGCTCAGGGTTCTATGTTGAATGATGCTGAGAAGATCAAGAAAAGGTGGAAGGAATATACAGAGTTTTTATATGATAAAGATCAAGTGGACCAACAGCCGTTTCAACCTGTACCTTATGATCGGGAACCATTGGTGATGAAAGAAGAAGTTGAAGCAGCATTGAAAGCCTTATCAAAGAACAAAGCACCAGGCATTGATAGCATTCCCATAGATGTATTGCAGCAATCTGATGCAGCTGTTACCGTACTCACAAGGCTCTGCCAAGAAATATGGAAGACAACATCATGGCCAACTGACTGGAAAGGTCTGTGTTTATACCAATACTAAAGAAAGGTGATCCAACTGACTGTGGAAATTATCGCACAATCGCTCTGATCCCACATGCCAGCAAGATTCTACTGAAGATTATTCAAAAGAGACTACAACCATACCTGGAACAAGAACTACCTGAAGTGCAAGCAGGGTTCAGGAAAGGGCGAGGAACGAGAGACATCATTGCGGATGTGAGATGGATCCTTGAAAAGACTAAAGAATACCAAAAGGGTATCTATTTGTGCTTTATCGACTATAGCAAGGCTTTTGACTGTGTAAACCATGAGAAACTCTGGGCCACATTAAGAAGCATGGGTATACCAGAACACCTGATCGTTCTCTTGCGCAATCTGTACATTGATCAAGAAGCAAAATTTCAAACGGAACAAGGAGAAACAGAATGGTTTAAAATAAGCAAAGGTGTAAGACAAGGCTGCATACTTTCCCCCTACCTGTTTAATTTATATGCAGAACAAATCATCAGAGAAGCAGGATTGTATGAAGACAACAGAGGTGTGAAGATTGGTGGAAGACTCATCAACAACCTTCGCTATGCTGATGATACCACATTACTGGCTGAAAGTGACGATGATCTGAAACATTTGCTTCTCACAATCAAAGAACATAGTCTCAAAATGGGCCTGCACCTTAATGTAAAGAAGACAAAGATCATGACAACTGGCATAATCAACAGGTTCATCGTTGAAGGAGAAGAAATTGAAATTGTGAACAACTTTAACCTACTTGGATCAACTATCAATAAAGAAGCAACAAGCAGTCAAGAAATCAGACGACGCATTGCTCTTGGCAGAATGGCTATGAAAGACCTAGATAAGATTCTCAAGAGCAGAGATGTCTCTCTCCATACAAAGATTCGACTTGTTCAAGCCATGGTATTTCAATAATATCATATGGATGTGAAAGCTGGACAGTGAAAAAGATAGACAGGAAGAAAATTGATGCCTTTGCTGGCGGCGAATACTGTGTATACCATGGACTGCCCGAAGAACAAACCAGTCGGTACTAGAGGAGATCAAACCTAAGCTTTCTTTAGAAGCTCAGATGACAAGACTTCGACTTTCATACTTTGGACACATCATGCGAAGAGAGAGATCATTAGAGAAAGACATTATGCTTGGCAAGATAGAAGGTCAACGCAAAAGAGTAAGGCCAGCAATGAGATGGATCGATACAATAACAGCAGCTACAGGTACCAGTCTGTCAACAATGAGCTGCCTGACTGAAGACCGAACACATTTTAGGATAGCTATCCAGAGGGTCGCCATGAGTCGACGGCACTTAACAACAACAACATAAGGCGTACACAGCACTGTACAAGAACATATAGACGATGGGTCCTGCTCGTTGGCACTTACAGTCTTATCAAGACAGACAGTACAGTATAAGAGAAACAAGGGGTTCAAATAGGGAGAGAAGATACAAGGAGAACAAGGGAATTAGGATCCAAAAGCAGCCTCAAAGATATGAGCTTTTAGCATGGATTTGAAAAGTGGGAGAGATTAGACCTGATGTATAGATTCAGGAAGTTTGTTCCAGGAATAAGGAGCAGCAAGGTGAAAAGATTGAAGTCTGGAGTTGGCAGTGGAAGAAAAGGGCACAGAGAGAAGAAAGCTAGAGGAAGAGTGGAGTTCACGAGGAGGGGTGTAGGGAGAGAGGACAGAGGGGCAGTAGAGTGAATGCATTTATAGGTCAGAAGGAGAAGTTTGAATTGGATACGGAAGTGGAACCAATGAAGTGATTTGAGAAGGGGGGGTTATAGAGCGTATCAGGACTGGTGGACGCTGTATAGCAGAGATCTGAACAGATTGAAGAGGAGAGATATGACTCTGAAGGAGACCAGCAAGGAGGAGGTTGCCATAGTCGAGACAGGAGGTGACCAAAGAGTGGATAAGAGTTTTAGTAGTGTGTTTAGAGAGGAAGGGCTGAATTTTGTTAATGGTATAGAAAAAGAAACGACAGGTTTTCGCTGTTGGATGTGTGGAGAAGGAGAGTGAGGAGTCAAAGATGACCCCAAGATTTCAGGCCGAGGAAATAGGAAGCAGAAGAGTGTAATCAACAGAGATAGAAAAAGGAGTAAGTAAAGAGGAAGATTAGGGGGAAAAATAAGAAGTTCAGTCTTGGCCATGTTCAATTTTAGCTTCGGTGACACACCTGGGCAGCGATATCAGATAAGCGGACAGAGATACGAGCTTGGAGTGTAAGAGAAATGTTTGGTGTAGATAGATAGATTTGAGAGTCAACAGCATAAAAATTATACTGAAAGCCATGGGAAGAGATGAAAGCACCAAGAGACCTGGGTATAGAGTGTGAAAAGTAGAGGCCCAGAACAGAGCCTTTGGTACACCAACTGAGAGAGGGATGGCAGTAGAGGACACTGAAGGAGCGATGGGAGTTTCAAGGGGAAGGAGGTGGGCAGCGGTATCAAAAGCAGCAGGAAGGTCGATAAGAATGAGAACTGAGTAAGGACTCTTGGACCTTAGCCAGGAAAAAGTCACTGGAGATTCTGGCAAGAGCCATTTCAGTAGAATGAAAGGGACAAACACAAGATGGAAGTGGATCTAGGAAGGCTTGAGAGGAGAGAAATTCAAGGCAGTGGCGGAGAACTGCACATTCAAGAATATTGGAAATGAAGGGAAGACGTTTATAAGGACAAGGGGCAAGTGAAGGTTTTTGAGGAAAGGTGTAATCACAGCATGCTTGAAGGCTGTAGGGAAAGTTGCAGTGGAGAATGAAAGGCTGAGAATATGTGAGATGGAAGGGGTGACAGAGGGAGGAGATGGAGTTAAGGAGATGGTTGTGAATAGGATAAGAGGATTAGGTAGTGAGTTTAGAGGAGGGAAGAAGAAGAGAGGTTTCATCATCAGAGATCTTAGAAAAGATGAAAGGGTGATAAGGTTGAGGGGAAAAGTTTATATTGAAGAGGGGGAAGAAGATTTAGTGGGGAACTGGAGTGTAATCTTATGGATTTTATTGTTTGGTAAAATGAAAATAAAAGCAGAGAAATCTTTCACTAATGGTGGGCATTAGTAAGGAGCTAAATTGAAATTTATTTCAAAGGATGGATTTTTGTGTACTGGAGAAGTTGCCTATTCTCCAATACTCAAAAATGCCCCTTTGAAACAAATAATTTTCAATTTAGCCCCTATTAAAGAATTTATCTCCTTTAAATTGGTCACAAACTTTGTGAGAGAGAATTTTCTGCATTGACCACCTACTGTATCTGCCGTTTCTTACATCCAATCTCGCTGTTCTGGCAGCCTAACTTGGAAGGCTAACAGCATTACATTCCCCACAGGTTTTATGGGCAAGCCACTCTCTTCGTCCATGATTGAAAGGAATTGAGAATTAGAGAAAGGGGTGTAAACATTCATACCCTGCTTCCCTTGTTTCATGTTAAGCTAAATTAATCCCACTGTTATGTCAGCCAACAACTGTGTACCATGCAAAACTTCTTGGGTAGGAATTGTGCAAAACAAGATATATTTATTTGTATTAGCTTGTGAGTAAATGAAAAAAAGCCTAGCAGTGTTTTTTACTGAACTGTTTACATTTGTTCATCCAAAGTCCTGTTCTGCAGAAGGTGTTTTAATGCTTTCATAGCGACTTTTATATTAATGCTGTGTTTATTCAGACAGAAGAATCCAGTGACCTAAGAGTGCCCTTTTAAATGCGGCTAGAGATTTATAATATCCTGCATTGGTTTGGGGGATATAATTGAGAGCTAAAACTCTTACTCAGTCAGAAGGAATGCTGGCAATAAGAATAAGCCTGAAATTAATGATAGAAAAGAATTCCTTGTATTTTGTAGTAGTGACTGTTAAGAGGAGCCATAGTGAGTGATCAAATAAAAAGTTATTTGCAGCTGTGGTCCCCCTTCGGCTCATATTGCAAGCAGTAATTGAGGTTTTCCATTCAGCTCTTTCATTAATTTGATTTTCACACCATTTTGTATACAAATACAGTGTCCATGTTTTACAACTCATCACTCTGGTGGCGCATTTAAAAGGGATTTTTTTTCTAGCTCTGGACTAGTAATTAATACTAAGCCTAAACACACTATAAAGATTCCATGCAAAATCAGAAGTTCATTGATAGCTTTACAGTGTAATTCTTTTTTTTTTAAATTATTTATCAAAGTTCAAATATGGCTGCAGAAGCAAAACATGTTGCTTCAGAAATTACATGAACCGATTTCACAAAGAAAAAAATTCATCCTGTAAGTAATATCCGCAGTGGTTCCCAAACTTGTCCTGGGGGCTCTCCAACCAGTTGGGTTTTCCGGCTATCCACAACGAGGCAGTAGATTTGCATGCCGTGGAGGCAGTGTATACACATCTCTCTCATGAATAATCATGGTGAATATCCTGAAAACCCGACTGGCTGGAGAGCTCCCAGAACAGTTTTGGGAACCATATAATACAGACATCATGTTCTCAGGCTATAAGAGGGGCCAGGAGCAGAGCAAAATAACAAAAGTATCTTCCAGGAGTTGGAGAAAGGGGCAGAGAAGGTGCATTGAGGCGAATGAGAGGTCTATGGGGGCAACAACCACCTAAAGTAAGTGAGTAAAAGCCCATCCATGCATGTAAGTCATTGAAAATATGGCTTCTCCAGGAACAAGCAGGAAGTCAGTCCTCACATATGGATGACGTCGGCACCAATGGAGCCCGCGAGGAGCATTTCCCCAGCTTTAACAGAAAGTCTTTGGGAATGCCACCACACATGCAGGGTCCCCTTCCCACCCAAGGGTGCCATCTTACTCAGTCTCCCTTTTTCCACGGAGCCCTTTGGACGTGTGTCTCGTCCTTAGAAAAAGCTTTTTTTCTTCTCTAAGTACATTTTTGTGTTTTCCAGCTAGCGGCAGTTCCCCCTCCCATTCTCGAACACCACTGCTTCAGTGGTCAGTCTCGGGACCCGTTTTTCCCTTCTTTTCCACCTTAGCGCTTTTGCGCCTTTTTAAATGCTTGTCGCGTCGAAGGTCTTTGACTTTGCAGGGCTTCTTTTTGCCCCAAAGGCCTCTGGTTTCAAAAAATTGATTGATGCTCCAAAAACATGTCACTCACAGACACCCATGACTGCTGTCTCCGGTGTCTGGAAGCCGATCATGACCCGGAGCAATGCTCCTTATGCAAAAAGATGTCCTCTAAGGCCATCTAGAGTCACCGGCAGAAGCTAGACATTATCTTCCATAAGGCAGACTCGACCCCGGTATCCCCAGTAGCCTCGTGCTCCAAGGCCCGCAACCCTCGAAGCTGTGGGCCAACAGACACTCTGACCAGGGGTCCCTTGAGTGTGAGCTGAAAATGAAAAAGTCCACGCGGATATCATCCGGGGGGGGGGGGGGGTCGGACAAGCGCGAGATGTTATGTACCCAGTCCCTCAGCTCCCTATGACAGTCCGAAGAATCAGAGAGGGATCGACTGAGAAAGGTACCTTGAACTGATGCAGTGATGGCACCTGGAAGCCTGAAGGCCATCCCAGCAAGGACCCCCTCTCCTTCTCGATGTCTGACCCGGTCACCCCGGCGTCGGTGTCGCAGGGCCCCACTCCCGAGTGGGAGGCCCAAATGCTGGTCTTGGAACGCAGCATTTCTGTGTTCCTCACTGCCCAGTAGGCGCAGATACCTGGTCCCACCAGCACGCGCCTTGAGACCGCAGGGACCTTGACCTCGAGGACTCCCCAGGCCGCCACAGTGATCCCCGAGAGCCAGATGCCTCATGAGGATCTTTGGCAAGGGTCTTGATCTCATTCCCGTTCCTCGGATGTGAGATCATCTTGGGCAAGTGCCTCCGGCTCCAGACAAGCTCCAGCCTCTGGAGCCACCTTGAACCACCCGATTTTGAGTCCTCCATGGACTGAGAATCAGATGGGGACACTTCACCAGAGACGGACTCACAGAGACCTCCCCTCAAACCCATCCCTGCCAACCCGAGGCGGCAATCCTCTCCTGAGGACACCTCTTTCCTTAAGTTTGTCCATGATATGGCGCGGACCCTTGCACCTACCAACGAGTCGGAGGAGGAGCCTCGAGCAGAGGACTCCTCTCTCTCCTTCTCCACACATATCCATCTCGTAGCTAAGACCTGCTGTTTCTTTCTCTTCAGCCCGCAGCCGTCCAGCCTCAACTCCTGCCCTATCCGGGCAGTGGGAGTGCTCCTGTCCAATCGGGGCAGTGGGAGCAGCTGTGACCGGCAACCCGACCCTAATTTAAGCGGCGTCCCTGCTCCGAGGGAGCCGCTTCAGCCCGCAGCCGTCCAGCCTCAACTCCTGCCCTATCCGGGCAGTGGGAGTGCTCCTGTCCAATCGGGGCAGTGGGAGCAGCTGTGACCGGCAACCCGACCCTAATTTAAGCGGCGTCCCTGCTCCGAGGGAGCCGCTTCAGCCCGCAGCCGTCCAGCCTCAACTCCTGCCCTATCCGGGCAGTGGGAGTGCTCCTGTCCAATCGGGGCAGTGGGAGCAGCTGTGACCGGCAACCCGACCCTAATTTAAGCGGCGTCCCTGCTCCGAGGGAGCCGCTTCAGCCCGCAGCCGTCCAGCCTCAACTCCTGCCCTATCCGGGCAGTGGGAGTGCTCCTGTCCAATCGGGGCAGTGGGAGCAGCTGTGACCGGCAACCTGACCCTAATTTAAGCGGCGTCCCTGCTCCGAGGGAGCCGCTTCAGCCCGCAGCCGTCCAGCCTCAACTCCTGCCCTATCCGGGCAGTGGGAGTGCTCCTGTCCAATCGGGGCAGTGGGAGCAGCTGTGACCGGCAACCCGACCCTAATTTAAGCGGCGTCCCTGCTCCGAGGGAGCCGCTTCAGCCCGCAGCCGTCCATCCTCAACTCCTGCCCTATCCGGGCAGTGGGAGTGCTCCTGTCCAATCGGGGCAGTGGGAGCAGCTGTGACCGGCAACCCGACCCTGCTTAGGCGTGGGCCGATAGGCGAGGAAGAGGAAATACTGCCTGAACCAAACTACCGCCCAGTGGAGGACAAACGAACAAGGAACCACAGCTACGCCGGGCTAGAGCTCCCCTGAATGGGTTCGAGCTCGCCAGCACATTTGACCTAAGCACCCGAAAAACCACAGGAGTGGGAAGAAGTAATACAAGGATCCCTCTGGGCCCAGTGTGCCGAGGCGACATCTCCGCACGGCTGGAGCTCCCTCTGACCAGGTCGAGCTCGCCAACATCAGGCACAGCAACACGGGAACACCGGGAGCTGCACCCCGAGCAACAGAGAATAACAACCGGCCTGTGGCGACTAGAGGCAGTCCCCAAGAGGTGAGTTACACTAAAATTATCACACACGGAAAGCCCTCCTGATCATCACTAGATAAGACACAAACCTAGCTGGTTAATTCAAAACCGGACAATTAGAAGACTGACAGGTCAACACCCACAAAGTCTACTGATGCCGAAGTCAATTAAAACCAGCTAAACACCTGCTGAACTGACTTTTACCTGCAAACTCGGACTACTAGATACCTTGAATATCCCCCTGCTAAGTAGACTACTTACCTACTGCTAGATACTGTTACTAGCTATTACATACTTACTTTCTGCCTGTTACATGCTGCCTCTCCACATGTACTGTTACCAACACTGCATGAGTTACTTGACAATCTTGCAAACTTACTGATGATCCATTGTTACCTAATGTCACTATGATACTATTACCAGCTGATACTATAACTTGTACCTCTGCACTAAGTTTACCTGCTGATACCGTAACCTTTTTGCATCTGTCCTAGATTAGCATTGGATACTAAGCAAGTTGTATTGTATTGTTACTCACCCACACCTAAACATGCATCTACTAAAACTGGTCTTAGGAATTAGTCTGCTCACTCTAATCTCAACATACACAACCAAAGCAAACATATACCAATCTACCCCACTTATATGTTGCCCACTCTACATCCTCTATGCCATCCAAACCCCCCAAAAACCCCCTCCCTCAACCTACCCCACCACCGGTATAGTACCAACAATTATGACCTATCCAGTGCACGCACGCAGAAAACATGCGAGTACACCAAAGCACCACAAGCCGAAATAAAAAATGCCACAGATGAGGAAACCCCGCCGGCCCATTGCTCAACAAAGCCTGGCACCACCGGATCCTTTAGTGGAATGTAGCATCACCCTCGTAAATGCCCGATCGATCAGAAACAAGACCCACATTATCTGTGACATAATCAAAGACGAGCAACCAGACATCCTCTGTATAACAGAAACCTGGATAACAAACACCGATGCTGTCTTACTGAACCAAATAGACAGACCAGGCTACAACCTGTATAACTGTCCACGATCCAACAAAAGAGGTGGAGGAGTGCTCATAATTGCCAAATCACACTTGAAACTCTCATGCACGTCCCTGGAATCAAACCCAGACATAGACCTGCTCAAAGTGGAGAACCAAGCAATATCCATCTGCCTAATGTACAGGTCCCCCTCACCAAACCATGAAGTACTTGCTGCAGCATTGGAAAACATCTCTTCAACACAGCCAAGGAAATTCCAAATCATCCTCGGGGACATAAACCTAGCGTCAACAACAGCAGTGCACGCCAACACCTTCCTCGAAGCTATGTCGCAACTTGGATATCATCAAATAATAAATGAGCCAACTCATGAAAAGGGACATACGCTGGACATGGTCTTTACTCTGAAAAACAAACAGCCCAACCATGTTAAACCCCTGATTAATATCAAGGCAATACCCTGGTCTGACCATCACCAAATAGACATACGGATAAAACTCCCATTGGTACCGAAAGATGCGGAAGCCCAACGAGAAACCCATCAGCAGAGATCTTTCAATAAGCTTGATCTGGATGGTCTCACAAGTAACATCAGGGCGCACATTGATTTGGAATCTACAGACCTCGATGTACTAACAAATAGCTGGAACGAAGGGATTCAGGCTTCAGCAAACCCGAAATGGAATAACACAGCTAGCTCAGGCAAACGACAATCAGAGCCTTGGTACACGACTGCGCTAACCAAAAGGAAGAGAGAACTTAGAAGGTGTGAAAAAAAGTGGAGACGTAACAGAACTTTGGAACTCAGAGCTGAATACTTCAACATCCTTAGAAAATACAAAGACGAGGTAGATGAAGCAAAAAGGAAACACCACACCAACCTGCTGAATAAAGCCATCAACAAACCACGGGAATTATTTCGACTAGTGAAAACTCTAACCAAAACAAACCAACCAGAACAGCGGAGTGATACTATTCAACCCCAAACCCTAGCAAACTACTACAAAAGCAAGCTGACCACAACATCAACCACACTATGTTTTCCCAAGCCCCATTTGAAAACTGTAGTAAAGCAAGAACAGATGTGGAATGATTTTCGCAAAATTGATGATAAACAAGCGGTTGAAATAATAACCAGTATCAATACCACCACCTCCCTGCTTGATCCCTGCCCAGCTACCTGGATCAAAGCAGCAAAAAAGGACATTGGCCACCAAGTCTCACACATTGTGAACCAATCACTTTCACAAGGAATCATGCCTAACCAACTCAAAAAGTCTATAATTAGACCGATACTAAAAAACAACTCGCTAAACAAAGAAGACCCATCTTCTTACCGCCCAATCTCCAGCATATCTTTTTTAGCAAAGATCATTGAAAAAGCAGCCCTCATCCAACTGCAAGAACACCTTGATGACAACGAAACACTGGACAAACAGCAATACGGATTCAGGAAAAATCATGGGGTCGAAACCCTTCTTTTGGCCCTGTTTAACAACCTCCTTAAAGGTCTGGAAGACAGGAAGAAAATGTTTATCCTCATTTTCATCGACATCTCCGCTGCATTCGACACTGTCCATCACCTAACCCTCCTTAACAAGCTGGAATCAATTGGAATCTTAGGAACCGCCTTGAAATGGTTCTCCTCCTATATAACGGACAGAAAGCCGCAGGTCCAATTCAACGGAGAAAAAGCCGAAGCCTTCACCCAAACTCAAGGCATACCACAGGGTTCGGCACTCTCGGCACTACTTTTTAACATTTACATGCAGCCCCTCAGTGAAATATTCAGGAAATACGGCATCAACTACCACATATACGCAGACGATATCATGTTGTACACCCAACTAGAGACCACTGACCCAAATTACGACCAGCTTGAAACCTGCATGGGAGAGATGTTGGGATGGCTAAAGCAAAACAACATGTCAATTAATCATAAGAAGACTGAAGTAATGTTTATGTCCAGTAAAATGGACTTTAAACCACCTCCAGCAATCACACTGTGCAATAATACTTACAACTCGAAGGAAGAAATAAAATATCTAGGAGTCACAATCGACAGCAAACTGAAAATGGAAAAACACCTCAGCAACACCAACAAAGCCATCTTTCACAAGCTTAGAGTACTACGACCCCTGAGGAACGTACTGGATTCGTGTGATTTCCGATCAGTTGCACAAGCACTCATCATGCCCCACCTTGACTACTGCAACGCCATCCTGCAGGGTCTACCAAAGAAAACCACTAACATATTACAACTGGCACAACACGTAGCAGCAAGGATCATAATGAGAACAAGCGTCACTGAGCATATCACACCTGTATTGATGGAACTGCACTGGCTCCCAGTTGCTGCCAGGATTCAATACAAAACATTGGTAACGACATTCAAGTTAATTCAAAACCTGGCCCCCTCATTCCTCTCCACCCTGATCTCCATACAACCTACCATCAGAAGCAGGAGAACCATAAACTCAGACACACTAATAGTCCCAAACAGCATTAGGCACGTAAAAGTCAGTACTAGTCGCAGAGCGTTCTCCTTCTCTGCCCCCACTTTATGGAACCAGCTCCCACACGAGCTGAGAGCAATTAAAGACATAACCGATTTCAGAAAAAAATTAAAGACGCACCTGTTCAATTGTCACTATATACAGATGTAAATCCAAGAAGATAAAAAAGAGTGAATAGCTGTATGTAAAACTGTTCACCTGTTCAATTGTCACTATATACAGATGTAAAGCCAAGAAGATAAAAGAGAGTGAATAGCTGTATGTAAAACTGTACATAGATGACGGATAATCGCGTGTGTAAATGTATAATTGCTTGTATAAATATATAATCGATTGTGATAGTAATTATGGTCTAAATATAGACCCTAATATGTGTGCTGTGTATTACCCCTGTTCTCTCTATCTATGCCCCAAATTTTCTGTCTTGATTTTTTTGACAAATCCCAAAATTGTAATCAAACCGCTGCTGATCGCTGGAAGTAGCGGTATATAAGTATTTACTAAATAAATAAATAAATAAATATAACATTAGCAAAATCCGCCCCTTCCTTTCTGAACACACTACTAAAACGCTTATCCACTCCTTGGTCACCTCCCGTCTTGACTACTGTAACCTACTCCTTACTGGTCTCCCTTTGAGTCATCTCTCTCCCCTTCAATCTGTTCAACACTCCGCTGCACAGCTAATCTTCCACCAGCCTCGTCATGCCCATATTACTCCTCTTCTCAAGTCACTTCACTGGCTCCCTATCCGTTTCCGCATCCAGTTCAAACTTCTCCTGCTGACCTCAAATGCATTCACTCTGCGGCTCCTCAGTACCTTTCATCTCTTATCTCTTCTTATAACCCCCCTCGGGAACTCCGCTCTTCTAGCAAACTGCTTCTATCTACACCCCGCATTCCTACTGCTAACTCCAGACTTCGCTTCTTTCACCTTGTTGCACCTTACGCCTGGAACAAACTACCTGTGTCTGTATGCCAGGAACCTTCTCTAACCCTCTTCAAATCCAGATTGAAAGCTCACCTCTTTGCTGCTGCTTTTGGATCTTGACTCACCTGATCTCCTTTTCTCTCCCTTGTTGTACCCCTGCCTACACCTTCCGTGTTTTGTGTTTTGTCTTGACTAGATTGTAAGCTCTGATGAGCAGGGATTGTCTCTTACATCTCTGTGCTGTGCAGTGCTGCGTATGACTGGTAGTGCTATATAAATGTTGAGTAGTAGTAGTAGTAGTAGTAGTAGTAGTAGTAGGAACTCAGTATTCTCCAATATGAGGCACCATCGAGGGAAATCCCCATGGTTCTGGTCCCCTCCATGCTTAACTGGCTCATTTTCCGCATGTGTGAGACCTCGGCCTCTGTCCTGATCATCAGCCAACGCCTGGACTCCATGTACAGGGTCCAGCGGGGATTGGGGTTTCGGAAGACACAGCTTCCTCACACTTCCATGGTCATCGAGTCAGCCATGAGCAAGCAGAAGAGCCCGAAGACTCACTCTTCAGTCCTTCCGGGCAGGGAGTATCGCGCCCTTGACGCCTTCGGGTGCAAATGTTACCAGGGCTCCATGCTAGCATGACACATCCAAGTCTACCAACTTTACATTGGTATGTTCCTCCGAGATCTCACCAAAGAACCCGGGGGATTTGCGGCCGGTCTTGATGGGGACCACCTCTGGTGTTTCTAGGCATTCTCAAAGTCCGTCGGTGAATACTCCAAATACCTTTCATGAGCTGCCTATGATGGCTTCAAGTCCTCTGCGTAAGGGGTGGCAGCATCCAGCATCGGCGCCCGCCAGCAGGCTTGACTCCAGTCCTCCAACTTGGAGCAGTTCCTCAATGTCCCTTGCCTCAGGGAGCAGCTCTTTGGTAAACCTATGGAGGACAAAGCGGCCAAAATTGAGACAGAGTATGTCACTTGTACTCAGCTCTCCAGGAAGACCTCTGACCTTCCTAGGAAAAAGCTGCAAGGGAAGAAACCCTTCTTCCTCAGGAAGGGCCAACCCTACAGGGGATACCCTCCATATCCGACCACGTAGACCCCGCCGCAGGGCGGTCAGGGTAAGGGCTCCAGCCAGGGGCCTCGCAAGCCCAAAGGACTGAAGACCCAGCCACCAGCTCCAGCACATCCAGGCTCATGGTTTTGATGCCCCCAGCATAGCCTCTCGACCACTGGACAACTAGCTACTAATGGGGGGAGGCTGGTTCTCTTTGCCCACATGTGGGACTCCATTACCATCGATGTGGGTTCTTCAGGTCATCCGGGAGGGTTACTTCCTCCATCTGGACCAGCCGCCTCCCCCCTGCTTACCCGGGGAGCCCCAGCAGTCTCCGTTGCACCAGGCCTTACTAATTCAGGAGCTCACAGGCCTCCTCAAAGACAGGGTGGTGGAACCCATACCATCTCACCTAAGACAAAGAGGGTTCTACTCCAGATTCTTCTTCATTCTGAAAAAAAACAGAAGGTCTCAGGCCCATCCTCATCCTTAGGAACCTGAACAGATTCCTGGTGTGGGAGAAGTTCAAAATGCTCTCCCTTGGAACACTGCTGCCCTAACTACAGCAGGGCAATGGGCTATACTCCTTGGATTATAAAGGATTCTTACACCCACATCCTCATCCACCCCAACCACAGGCAGTACCTGCGGTTTGTGATAGGAGGCAATCACTACCAGTAAAGGGTGCTCCCCTTCGGCCTCGCCTTCACACCATGAGTCTTCACCAAATGTCTTGCGGTGATGGCAGCACACCTCTGTCTCCAAGGCGCCTTCATCTACCTTTACCTAGATGACTGGCTCATAAAGGGAGACATGGCCTCAGAGGCCCTGCAGGCCACAGGCCGCACCATCTGATTTCTACACCACTTAGACTTCGTGGTCAATCACCCAAAATCCCACCTTTCTCCAGTGCAATCCTTGGAGTTCATAGGGACTTGCCTGGATACACTTCAGGCCAAGGCCTTCCTCCCGCAAGACAGGGCAGACTGCCTTGTGTGCCTGGCGTCCAATGTGCAGAGTCGCCGCACAGTCTCGGCTCGGTCAATGCTTCGCCTCTTCGGCCACATGGCCTCCATAGTCCACATTGTGCCCAATGCCCACCTCAACATGTGGGCAGCACAGTGGGCCCAGGTGATGGGCTGACTCTGAGACCACATCTCGATCTCACCTCGGATGGCGGAGCCCTTGGTCTGGTGGCAGGACGTGCAACACTTGCTCCAGGGCATTCCTTTCCAGACCCTGACCCCCCCTCCCCCGACAGTCCTAACAATGGATGCCTCCCTCTTGGGTTGGGGGAGCCCATTGCGAGGAGCTGCTCACCCAGGGGGCCTTGTCCCCCTCAAGGAGAGTCGTCAGCAGATCAACCACTTGGAACTCCGAAACATCGGCCTCGCACTTGAAGGCATTTCGGCATCGGCTGCGACACCAGGTGATGCTCATGCAGACAGACAATCTGTTCACTATGGTCTACTTGAACAAAGAAGGGGGTACTGGCTCCTACAGTCTCTGCCAGGAGGTGGTGATCCTGTGCTTGTATGCGGTGAGCCAGGACATTATTCTCAGAGCCGTCTATCTCCCGGGCCAAGACAATGCCTTGGCGGACCGACTGAGCAGAGTTCTTCAGCCACACGAGTGGCACTTGAGCCCTGTGACAGCACAGTGGCTATTACAGCTCTCGGGCACCCCAGACCTGGACCTCTTCACTAGTCCAGCCAATGCTCATATTCCCCGGTTTTGCGGTCCCTATCAGCACCCGGGCCGGGTGGCTCCGGATGTCTTCCTCCTCTTGTGGGCAGCAAGCCTGCTATATGCCTTCCCTCCCATGCTGTTGATAGCACGGACCCTTCTCAAAGTCCAGAGGGACAGGGCCTTGATGATCCTTGTGGCCCCGAGGTGTCCCAGACAGCCATGGTTCCCCCTGTTACTCCATCTCTCGACAGAACCTCCGGTCCCTCTTGGGAGGTCATGGTAGCTCCTAACGCAGGAGGGAAGCTTGCTCCTCCACCCCAATCTGGAGTCCTGGTCCCTTACAACTTGACTGCTGAATGGATCATCTTAGCACCCCTTCATCTTCCCAGGGAGATCGAGGACATCCTACTGGCCTCTCGTAAGGACTTGACGAGATGGGCATATGCCTTCAAGTGGTGCAGGTTTTCGGTGTGGTGTTCGGAGAACTGCGTGAACCCGTTCTCCTGCCCGATACACTCGGTCCTGCAATACTTGCTCCATCTCTCACAGTCTGGGCTAAAATCTAACTCGGTCAGGATTCACCTGAGTGCAATCTCGGTGAAGCAGCATCCTCTTGGGGCAGCCCCTCATCTCTCGTTTCATGCGGGGCTTGCTTCTCTCCAAGCCCCCTATCCGCACGCCCCTGGCGAAATGGGACCTCAATGTGGTCCTCATGCAGCTGACCAAGCTGGCTTTCAAGCCCCTGGCTACTTGCTCTTTGTGGCACTTATCCTGGAAGGTGGTCTCCCTGGTGGCGCACACCTTCATCCACAGAGTCAGCGAACTCCAAGTCCTGATGGCCAAGGCGCCATTGGTTCTTCGCACCCAGCCCAAGTTCCTCCCAAAGGTTGTCTTGGACTTCCATCTCAACCAGGAGGTGGTGTTGCCTACTTTCTTCCCAAGGCCCCGTCCTGACCCGAAATTGGCCATTCTCCATACCCTGTATTGCAAGAGGACCCTATCCTTCTACTTTCAGTGGACTCGGAGCCACCGCAAAGCTGGACAGCTTTTTGTCTTCTACGATCCCAGCCATCTGGAACAGGTAGTCTGCATTGCCTTGGCCCAGGCCCAGGCTGGGCTGCCACTGTGCTGCCGGGTTACAGCGCACAATGTCCGAGCGATGGTGACGTCTGTCACGAGCCTCTGCTCGGTGCCCCTGGTGAACATCTGCCAGGCCATCACTTAGTCCTCTGCTCATACCTTCATGACCCATTACTGCCTGGAGAGGGAGTCCCATTGGGACAGTGCCTTTGGCCAGGCGGTACTCTGTAATCTGTTTGGGGTTTAAGTAACTCCTGCCCTCTAACCCTGCTTGTTCAGGCTACCAGAGACGTGACTCTCCATGGACTCGGAGTCATCGGGTCTGTCTTCAGATTCGCTTGTGGCTGTTCACGGCTCTGCTGTGCTTTTTCCTACAGGTCCTCGGTAGACTGTAGCTAGGGAGTCCAATATGTGAGAACTGACCTCCTGCTTGTTCCTGGAGAAAGCGTAGTTTTTCACCTATAACGGGTGTTCTCTAGGGACAGCAGGAATCAGTCTTCACAATCCTCCCTCCTCCCCTTGGAGTTGCTGTCCATTTTTGCCATCTTCTTGGTGGGGTTCTAGCTATGGCATCTGACTGAGTAAGATGACACTCTTGGGCAGGAAGGGGACCACACGTATGGTGGCATTCCTAAAGGCTTTCTTTGAAAGCTGGGGAAATGCTCTGCGGGGGCTCCGTCCGTGCCAACATCACCCATATGTTAGGACCAATCCCTGCTGCCCCTGAGAACACCTGTTACAGGTGAGTAACTATGCTTTACGTGCGTTGATGACACTTTGTGGCATCTTATAAAATTACTTCCTATATGTGTATTCACTGGCATTTACTGTACATGTCAAACTTGCCAAATGATACCACTCTCTTCTTAGAATGTAGTTTTCTGGAATTTAGATCTGGCTCCAACTATACATGCTGGCAAATACATGTTTATTTACCAGCATCCTTATGCATATTCTAAAACTCAGGAATTGTGAACGTCCTTACCTGGATGTCCCTGTAGCTACCTCAATACCATATGCAAAATGGGACTTACAGTCCTTCAGATGTTTATGCAGGAACACATGTGAAAGAGGAGATTTTATAAAGCTATTTCCATGCATAAAGCCTGTTGTGGATGAGGATTTGTGTGCTACTGAAGCTGATTCTGGATTCCTATTTTATAAAGCATATAAGCACCTTTATTGTCTTTATAAAAGAGGGGCCTTTTTGGAAATTGGGCATAGATGGTTTTTTATAAAAATAACCCTGAAATGTTTACATAAATGAGAAGAAGATTCATTTATATATGTCTCTGCAGGGCTTTTTTTGTGCCGTACATAATGGGCATACAGCACCTTTTTCCGGAGGGCAGTGGTAGCCACCTCACGCTGCCCTTCAAAAAAAAAAAAGCCTCAGTGATTCATACCACCACCTCTGCCACTGCTTTTCCTATGTCTGCAGCGACAGCAGGCATCAGACTTTAAACAACAACAACAACAAAAGAAGCCACCACAGGTCTTTGCAACTCTGCCCTTAGGAGGCTTGCAAAGGCCTGCCCTACCTGACATGATGCTTTGGTTAGTTCTTTCATACCACCACTCATATCTTGGTGATGTGATCTGAAATATGGTGCTTATCCCTGTATTATGAAACTACTGTAACTGCCTATTAACTATTTGCAGGAGTGCTTGCAGAATTTAGGAAAGCATCACACAAGGTGGACTACCCACATTGCAGCAGAATCAGACTGGGACAAGCAAACATGAAGCTTAGAATGTCACAATTTAGAATAAAAATCGTTCTATAATTTTTTTTTTAAAGTATGATACAGAATAATTGTACATATCCTGGAAATAGGGGAATCTGTGAAATAGAAAGATTGTTACAAGTTAGAATTTTAAATTTGAAACCTCTGAGCAGTGAGATTTGAGCAGTCTGATAGGGTAGCTAAAATTATAATCTAAGAAAAAAATTAATAAACCTGTAAACAATTAGCTGTCATGTTTCATTCGGTTTTAGGTTGTGATTTCTCGTTCTGGACAAACAAAACCTCACATTGATTTTCTTCTCGATACCCACCCAATCTCTTCTGAAGTAATAATTCAGGACACAGCAGAACAGGATGGATATACATTAGTTATAGCCGGGATGAAGGTGAGTGCTAACGTTTTTCCTGTGAGGTAAAAAAAAAAAAAATTAAATAGCATTTAATTAAAGGACACTTTCACACCAAAACTGAAACTTGCATGGGACAGACTATTTTTAAAAAATCTATAAATAACAAATTTGTTTTTAGATCTTGTTCTTTAGACGTTTGTAGAGATGGTGCCCACAGAAACATTGCATTAAGTAGTGTGGTTGAAGGAAAAGATATAAAAATAAAGCAAAACTTGGAATAACTTAATACAGGATGTTTTGACCTCCAAAAGCTATTAAAAATATGATGTTAGTCCATTAAAATGGTATCACCTTATTTTCTTTGTTTTGTATTTATTTATTCACAGATATTTTGTAATAGTGCATGAAGGTCAAGTGATGATACACTGTCCTCCAGTGTGGTTGATAGAAATAGAAGACATTATCCCGATTAACCACTAGTCATGAAAGCAGATCATGACCCTCAGGCTAAGAGGATAGAACATCAGTAGGTTTTAAGACCTTGGGAATGTTGGTATAGGTTATGCTGGCTGGTTTCCATAGAGTGCCATGTGAGGAAAGGTCCTTTATGCTGTATAGGTTTTCACAGAAGTGGTTATCTGGTTTTCAGGCTCTCCAGCTGAGAGATATAATTGCCTTTGATTTCATAGTATAGTCCATGATTTCACCGTAGTACGCTGTCTAACTATAGTCACAGTCATTTTTCTCAGAATAGCATGCTCAGTCATGGGTTTTATATATAAAAATTAACCATGACTACACAACAAGATGGTCATTGTTACTGAAGGGTTTGGTGACTTTCTAAACTGTGGACTTGAAAGTAGAATAGTATGAGAGATGGCCGAAAAACACTGGATGGTGATTATGCACAACAATGATTGCACCCTAGAATGACTGACTGTAGTTAATTTTATATCTTAGTCACCTTCAATCACATATAGTAATCACTGTTTTTTGTTATTCCTGCCTCTCCAGCAGAAGGAAGACATGTAAGAGGACTCTCTGTTTTGATGGTTTTGAAAAAAAATCTGAATAGCGGGGAGGAATCCAATTTATTTTCTTTCACTATTACTTGGAAAACAAAAGGAAAAATGGCAGTTCTGACAATAAAAATAACCAAAATATTATTGGGTATAGTCTTTCAGATCTTCTCAGACAGAGCCTTAGTCCATAGCTGCAGGAGCAGAAAATTGACCAAGCATTTGGATTCTAGTTCTACTCAAGTTATAGATTTGTTGATTGTATCCATTTTTGAATATTTATTCCAGCAATTATATTGGGATCTTGAAGATTAAATTTCTCACCTAATCTCTGCCTTATCAAATAATGAATTAACAAGATCTATATATTTATAACTAATGAGAATCTGTACATTTCAGAATTCAAACAGCTCATTGCCTTAAAACTATTTTTAACATAGTCATCTAACCACCAAATTCTCTTTTTGATAGCTAATCAAAGTTCCTCTGAATGGACCTGGATGTGATCACTTTAAGTCCTGTGGACGATGCCTTTCAGCTCCAGCTTTCATGAAATGTGGCTGGTGCAGAGACCAATGTGGGAGGGCACAGGAATGTGAACGTGGAGTATGGACCCAGGAAACTTGTTCTCCTACAATTTTTAAGGTTATTATTCCTTTGCACTTTAATATAGACCTCACCGAAGACTCCAGAATGCTAGGATAGAAATCCATGCTTTTGATTGTCCTAATGTTCTATTTACTTTACATGCCACTTGTAAGGTTTTACTGTATGAAGTGAATAGAATGCTCATGACAGTTCCAACAGTATTATGTACCTGAAAAGTACATTTATTTATTGTATTTGTATATTTGACTATAATGTAAAGTGAAAAGATAACACTTCATTTTCATTTGAAAGTTAAATATTTTGTAGCTTTATTTTCAGCTAAGGGTTTATAATAGTAACTAGCAGACACCCATAAAATACATATGCGGGGCCCCCAGCACTTGCCCCCACCCCATCCAATGGCACTTCTGCCCCTACTGTTGCTTCCTCCGGCCCATGCGGGTCAGCAAATCCAGAAGACGGGAGGGAGGAGACTGTGGCACTGGTCTGTCAAGCAGGGTGAGGTGGGATTGCTGGGGACCTCTCAAGTGTTTTGAAGTGCCTGCAGAGACTTTAATTGTCAAGGAATTCTGCTGCCATACACCCAGGCAAACTAGGTGGTCGCCTATGGCAACAGCTCCTTTAAGGAGGGGTCAGCAAAGAGCAGGGCATTCAGAGCCAAACAATAGATTTTGACAGCTGTAAGGGTAGGGAGGGATAACATTTTTTTTAAGGGTTGCCTAGGACGCTAACACCTTGAACCAACTCTGGGGCCAGCCCTGCATTCATTATTGAATTTTAAAATGTTCCCTGTAAAATAGAGTGGAGGAGTGGCCTAGTGGTTGGGGCAAGGTACTTCAGGCCGGAAGGTCGGGGGTTCAAATCCCACTAGAGGACAGCAACCTTGGGCCGGAAGGACTGGGGTTTCTAGTCCCACAGGTGCTCCTTGTGGTCTTGGGCAAGCCACTTAACCCTCCATAGCCCATGTTCCCTGTAAAAAATAGTTATCTCCAAGTTATAATGCCCTGTTCAATGTAATTTCAGTTTGTTCAATGTAAACCGCACTGATGCAGAATAGCGCGGTATATAAGAGAATGTAAATAAAAAAAAAAATAAATAAAAAATAAATTTGCATGTTGTCTATATCTTTTATATCTACATCCTGAAAACCCGACTGGTTTGCAGACTTTGAGGAGCTGAATTTGTGCATCCCTGATGTAGAGAATGCTTTTGAGAAAGCCAACTAGCATTACAGTCTTTGTCTGCCATATGGTTTTGATTGGCCATTTAGATCCATAGCTTCCTGAGTTATCTTCAGTATGGAAAAAGTCTTCAAGAGCAGGAAGTATTGATGAGAAATAAATAGTGTTTGTAGACCTAGGGCGCTGTTTTCTAAAGTGCAGTAAGATTTCGTAGTTAATCCGCGGTAACTGCAAAAACATTAACTGCTGGAGATTTTCTCAGCAGTTTCCTGTTCAGCTAATGCACATTAATTGCATTGCAGATAATGTAATTCAGAAGTTTCACGTCTCCCATGCATTGTAGATAACACCATGCTGTTAGCCTGCTGTTAACCTCGCCCCGTTATCTGCCATGTTAGCTCCTGATAACTGGCCTACATTAGTTGCATGCTGCAATCCCCATCCGTTCTCCACCCCATTACACGTTAGCTGTTAATATGCAGACAATGCGTATTAAAGAGGCAATTTTATAAAGTTATTAATTTGTGTGTGTGTGTGTGTGTGTGACAGTTTAGGCGCAATAGTTGACTGGCGTAAAAGTTCACACTTTGACACGAAGGTGTGTACTCCGTTGGTAATCATAGCCAGGGGGTGAGATCTGGCCAGATCATAGGTGGAGTTTGCAAATGCATGTGTTGAATATTTGTACACAGGCTTGTGAACTTTACATTCTTTCACTTATACCTGCTAACTTAAAGGCATAATCTCTGCCATTTACACTAGTATTTCATAAAGACAAGTAGGCGCCTACTTGTCTTTAGAAAATAGGCTTAAAATAAGTGTGCTTTGAATACTTTTACCTGTAAAATTACCCCACACATGCTGAGACAAAATAGGCCACGTAGTTGGTAATTGCAAGAAGATCAGAGGTCCATCACATTCAACTTTCTTCTGATTTTCTGACAGTTTTTTGCTGCATGGTAATCTCATAAGAAAAATACTGTGCATCTATAGCTGATCCTGTAGCCATGACATAAATTCCTTTCCAACCCCATATGTTAATTGGCTGAAAAGTGATGGATTAGCACATCTCCCTAGAGCAGGGGTCACCAACCTGCGGCCCGCGGGCCGCATGCGGCCCACGAGGTCCCTTCGTGCGGCCCGCGAGGCTCTACCCCGGTTAACATTACGTGCGGCCCGCCAAGGATTCCCGCCATTGTATCCACGCGCTCGCAGCTCACCGACGACCACCTGCAAGCGTCCCTTCTCCTGTCAGTGTCATCTGTGAAGCCGGACTTTAAGCGTTTGTCTGCTAGCATGAATCATCAGCCATCTCATTAAATTCAATAAAGGTGATCAGCCATTGTTTTCATAATTTTGCGTTTGTTGTTTTTTTTCGCGGGGGCGGGGAGAAGGGGGGTGCGGCCCGCGAGGCTCCCGGTAGTCAGCTGTGCGGCCCGCGGCCCTCTGGAGGTTGGTGACCCCAGCCCTAGAGCATAGCTATATCATTGATTTATTATTTATAAATAACCTGATCTATAACCTGCCTGTCCATTCAAAATACTTAAGGCAAGAAACGAAAAATATAAAAATAATGTTATCTAAAATGAACTGACACAGGAGGTCATTTTAGAAGGTTAGGTGCCATATATATATATAAAAGGCTGCTTATGAGGATCTGGAGGCCTGGGACTTGGAGGAGGGGCAGCTTCCTCCTGGGGAGGATCCCTTCATTGTCCGGGTTTTCTAGAAGGAGGAGCTACTGGCTGTGATGTCACAATCCTTGGCAGCCTTAAACATTCCATTCAGGGTGGCACTCACAGAGTAGGATTCTTCACTAGAGGGGGACCCTCTGTTGCAATGCACGCGTACTCTGCAAAATTCCTTCCCAGTAGATAAGGCTATTATGCAAATGATAAAGGCTGAATGGGAACTGCCAGAGGTAAGGCTACTGTGGGGATGAACAACTCGGCTGTACCCCATTACTTCAGCAGAAAAGGAGCTTTTCAAAGCCCCAAAGGTAGACCCTTTAGTGATGGCAGTCACGAAGAAAACTACCATTCCTGTGGAAGGGGGGGCCACCCTGAAGGACCTGCAGGACCATCAGCTTGAATCTCTGTTGAAACAAGCTTTCGAGGTCAATGCACCCTCATTGCAAGCCTCTGTTTGTGGGCCTTATGTGGCAAGGGTGTGTATGCGGTCAGTGCAGGCCCTACTGGACCTAATTTGCAGCCCACGGGAGGAAACTGCAAAGATCTCCAAGTTAGAAACTCTTTGGCTTATCTCACTGACGCTTGCTATGATCTGGTGCAGGCCTTGTACAAGAGCATGGTGTTGATGGTGGCGTCTCAGCACTTCTTGTGGCTGCACAGTTGGGTGGCCGATGTGTCGTCCTCAGAGGGAGGAGTAGCCTAGCGGTTGGGACAAGTTGCCTCAGGCCGGAGGGCTAGGAGTTCGAATCCCGCTGGAGGACAGCAACCTCAGGCCGGAGGGACTGGAGTTTCTAGTCCCACAGACGCTCCTTGTGGCCTTGGGTAAGCCACTTAACCTCCATTGCCTCAGGTACATAACATAGATTGTGAACTATTCAGAGACAAGGGAAATATATACCATACCTGAATGTACACCACTTTGACCTGTTGAAAAGTGGTATATAAGCATTGCTAAATAAATAAATAAGAAAGCAAGCAAACAAGCAGGGTTCCCAATAAGGGTAAGCTTCTGTTTGGTGAAGCCTTCAAGGAGTTGGCGAAAGGTCGGACAAGACATAAGAACATAAGAGATTAAAGGGATCAGGCTTCCATAGGACAATCCTCAAGGAGGCATGGGCCAGCAGCAGGCTCGAGATAGAGCAAGGGACTTTAATTGGTTTGGGGTGACACGTATAGGGGAGAGTCCTTTCGAGGTAGAGGGGTGGCCAGTGGCTATTACATGGGGTCCACAAACACCGCAAAAATGTCACAATGAAATGAGGCAGGCCCAAGAGGAAGGAGTGCTGATAGGAGGCTGCCTTCAGCAATTTTACCACTTCTGGGTCCAGATTTCTTTGGACCAATGATATGCCTTGGAATTCGCCCAGTCGCTGTCAAAGGCATTCATGTTCTGTCCTTGCAAGTCACCATGAAAGGCACCTTAGAGCACTTGCTGGCCTTGGACATGGTAGTCATGGTGCCACAAGGCCTGTGCGGTACCAGTCAGTACTCCATCTTTCTCTGGGAACAAGCAGGAAGTCAGCCCTCACATATGGGTGATGTCAGTGCCAACGGAGCCCTCATGAAAGCGTCTCCCCAACTTTCAGAGAAAGCATTTGGAAGATGCTGCCATGCATGCGTGGCACCCTTCCCGCCCAAGGGTGCCATCTTGCTCAGTCTCCTTTTTTCCGTGGAGCCTTTCAGACTTCTTTCTGTTTTCCCCTGGAAAAAGTTGTTTGTTCTTGACCTGAGTTACAAACTCTCTACAGTTGTGCACTGATACTCTTCCCGCCACCTGAACCTGCTGCCCTGTCTAGGGTCCCTTCATTTTGTCCTTCCTTTTGTGCCTTCGCACCCTTTTTTCTCCAACCGGTAGCACCGCAGGTTTTCGACCTCACTGGGATACTTTTATCCCCCATGGCTACCAGTGGCTTTAAGAAGTGTGATCAGTGTGCTAAGATAAGTCCCTCACTGACACATGTAGCCTAGGGCCAGACCACAACCCTTGGCTTGCAGTCTGCAAAAAGATGTTCACCAAGGCAGTCAGCAGCAGCAACATGACAAGTTCTTCCCGAAGTCCGCAGCTCAAAAGGCCAAGGCCCCCTCTGAAACCGCGGAATCCTGTGGCGCCACTGCGGACCCCGGTTAATGCTGTGGTTTTTCAGAAAGGGGGTCTCCCTTGAGGGAACACAAGAAGAAGAAACCCTTGAAGGCAGCATCTCTGGATGGCTCTGATGAGTCTGCTAAGCCCCGGGCCAGGTCCCTCCGTCCATGATGGCTGTGGGAGGAATTGGAGTGGGAGCGGCCTACCAAGATCACCCGAAAGGAGTCGACTGCAGATTGGTCTCGGTAGCCAGAGTCTATCCTTGTTGAGGACTCCCCTTCAGGGGAACCGGCACCAGGCCTGAGTTTCTCGGTGCCCGCGCCAATGGCTGAGGAGCCTTCTGGACTTGAATCCAGGATGATGGCCGTTGAGTGCAGTCTGACCGCCTTCATGGACCAGCAGTGGGCAATGCTATCCAGTACTACTGGTTCTTCCGCCCAGACCAACGGGCCCCCAACTTCGAGGACTTCCCTGGAGGCCGAGCTGATCCTTGAGACCATACAGCCCCAAGTCAATCCTTGGCCTAGGTCTCGCTCCAGGTCCCGCTCAATGGGACCGAGGTCTTCCCTGGCTAGCGCTCATGGCACCAGCTGCAGGGCCTCAGTGGGACATGGGCAGGGCTCTGGCCCTGAGTCCGGGAGCCGCCCTTCCCTCGAGTCTTCCTCCAACTACTCGGAGTGGGAGACCAAGTATGAGGAGTCCGCAGACACCCAACACCACTGCGATGTCCCCTCAGACTTGCTACCCTGAGCACCAGCATTGGACCCCACTCGAGGGTATGGCATTCCTTGACTTTATGTGGGATATGTCAAAAGCTCTCGCATTCCCAATGGAATCGGAAGAGGACCCTTGGACAGAGGAATTAGAAATCCTTCAGTTGGAGGCCCCACCGAAGGAATCACTCACAGTACCCATCCCACCCATCCTGGAACGGCTAATGCTCCGTATATGGCATTGGTACCAGTGGTGAGCAAGCAGCTTGACTCGATGTATCAGGTCCACCAGAGCCCAGACTTCCAGAAGTCACAGCTGCCGCATAACGCCATGGTAGTGGAGTCGGCCATGCATCGGTTCAAGAGCCAGAATACGCACTCCTCGGTGCCCCTGGGTAGGGAGGCCAATATCTTGGATGCCCTCGGCAGAAAGTGCTACCAGGGCTCGATGCTCATTGGTCGGATCCAGGCCTACCAGCTGTACCTGGGCATGTACCTGAGAGACCTGATGAAGAAACTCACTGGGTTCTCAGCTGGGCTCTCCGAGGAACCCCAGCAGCGATTCAGGAACCTGTCCAAGGCCAGCCGTGAGTGCTTCAAATTCATTACTTGAACAGCCTATGATGACTTTGCTAGAGTAGCCGTGGTGGGCATCGGTGCCCGAAGCCAGCCTTGGCTATAGTCTTCCAACCTGGAGCAATAGGTTCAGGACAAATTGGTCAATGTCCCATGCCAACAGGAGAACTTCTTTGGCAAACCCATGACTGAAAAGGAAAAGGACTGCTTACAAAAGCTACCACATTTTTAGGCCTCCCCAACTCATCAGCAGGGTCAGCAGGCTAAGGGACATGGGTAAGGCCCTCATAATCAGAAGGCTCCCAAGCCCCAGCATAGCCTCTATCCCAAGGAGGACAGCAGCCCACAGGAGGATGTCTAATCCTGTATGCCCACAGGTGGCCAGCCATCACCACCGATTCCTGGGCACTCCAGGTGGTCAGGGAGGACTACCTCCTCCACCTGTCTCAGACACCTCCTCCTTTCTTCCTGGGAGAGCCCTCCCAGGTCTCCCCTTCACCGGGACCTCCTATTGAAGGAACTTGCAGGCTTTCTCGAGGACAAAATGGTAGAACCAGTGCTCCATCATCTCAGGGTCAGGAGGTTCAACTCCAAGTATTTCCTCATGCCAAATAAAACAGGGGGCCTAAGGCCCATCCTGGACTTGCACAACCTGAACAAGTTCCTGGTGAGGGAAAAGTTCAAGATGCTCTCCCTTGGAACATTGAGGCCTTATCTTCAGCAGGGAGACTGGCTATGCTTTTTGGATCTTAAAGATGCCTATACCCCATTCTCATTCACCCCAGCCATAGACAGTACCTTCACTTCATGGCGGGGGCGGTCACTACCAGTACAGGCTACTACCCTTTGGCCTGGCCTCTGCTCCCAGGGTCTTTACCAAATGCCTGGAAGTAGTAGCTGCCTTCCTCCATCTCCAGTTTTCTTCCCCTACCTCAACGACTGGCTCATAAAAGGAGGCATGACCCCAGAGATGCAGCAAGTCACAGCACACATCATCCAGGTCCTGCAACATATGGGGTTCATGATAAACTACCTCAAATCCCACCTCCTCCCAATACAATGTCTGGAGTTCATAGGAGCAAGGCTGGACACTCTTCAGGCAAAGGCCTTCCTTCCCCTGGACCTGGCAGACCATCTCATAGCACTGGCCGGAGATGTGCAACACCGTCCCTCAGTGTCAACTTGGCTTCTACTGCACCTACTCAGACACATGGTCTCGACCGTCCATGTCACCCCGGATGCTTGTCTGCATATGAGAGCCGCTCAGTGGTGCCTTTGGGACAAGTGGGCACAGGCCACAGGCTGTCTCAGTGACCCATCAGCTGGCGAAATTTATGACTTGGTGGCAAAATCCCTGACACCTGCAGGTGGTGATGCCCTTCCAAACCCCAAACTTTCTAAGAATCCTCACTATGGATGCCTCCCTGCTAGGATGGGGAGCCCACTGCGAAGAACTCCACATCCAGGACAGCTGGTCTCAAACTGAGGGTAACCAGTAGATCAACCTCCTGGAGCTTCGGGCAACATATCTGGCTCCCCAAGCATTCTGTCACTGCCTGAGACACCAGCCGGTGCTGATCCAAACAGACAATCAGGTGGCAATGTTCTGTGTGAACAAGCAGTGGGGCATGGGGTCTCACGCCCTCTGCCGCGAAGTGATGACACTCTTCTATGCAATCCAACATGGAATATTCCTACGGGCTGTATACCTACCAGGCCGGGCCTGGCAGACAGACTGAGCAGGTCCTCCAGCCACATGAGTGGCAGCTGGACCCCAGAGTAGCCAACTAGCTCTTTCAGCTCTGGGGGACCCCAGGGATGGACCTATTTGCCAGCCCAGACAACTACCGGTTGCTTCACTTCTGTTCCCAGCAGCCCCACCCATCCCAGATAGTGGCAGATGCATTCCTCATGTATGCTTCCCACCCATGCCACTGATTGCCAAAACACTTCTCAAGGCTCTTTGCAACAAGGCGTTGCTGATTCTGGTGTCTTCATGGTGGCCCAGGCAGGCATGGTTCCCGCTACTCCTCCAGTTGTCGGTGGAGACTCCAATCTCTCTGGAGATTTCCCTGGGGCTCATCTCAGGAGGAGGGCGCTCTCCTGCACCCCCAACCTGGTGGCTGCTGAAAGGGTGACCTTAGCCCCTTTCAACCTCTTGGAAGAAGTGGAAGAGATCCTGCTGGCCCTCCCATAAGACCTCTACTAGGAGAGCTTATCCCTTCAAATGGTGCAGATTCTCATTCTGGTGCATGGAGCAGCAGGTGAACCTGTTCTCCTGCCCGGTGCAGTTGGTTCTGCAGTACCTTCTTCATCTCTCACAATCCGGGCTCAAATCAAACCCCATGAGAATGCACCTCAGTAGCCTGGCAGCACATACCATCCTGTTGAGGGCAAGCCCCATTTGGTCCAACCACTGGTGACCCGCTTCTTGAGAGGACTCCTGTTATCCAAACCGCCATCCGCCCTCCAGCGATGGAATGGTACCTCAATGTAGTATTGGCGTAGCTCACTCACCCACCATTTCAGCCTCTAACTACCTGCCACCCGAGGTATCTCTCATGGAAGGTCGTATTCCTGGTAATGCTCACCTCTGCTCGCAGGGTTTGCAAGCTCCATTCCCTGGTGGCAGAGGCACTATATACCAGATTCTACAGTATAAGAATAGGGTCATGCTACGTACACATCCCAAGTTCCTTTTGAAGGTGGTATCTCCTTTCCATCTCAACCAGGAGTTGGTGTTACCTACCTTCTTCCCAAGGCTTCACTCCAGCAGGGTGGAGACAGTTCTTCACACTTTGGATTGTAAGAGAGCCCTGTCTTTCTACATTTAGCGGACCCAGGGCCACCAGAAAGCTTCTCAGCTTTTTGTTTCTTGTGACCCCAGTCGGCTGGGGGAAGTGTGACCAAATGGGCATTGTCCACCTGGGTGACAGACTGCATCCCTTTAGCCTGTGAACTATCTGGGCTCACGCTGGATGGCCGGGTCACGGCTCACAGCGTCAGGGCCATAGCTGCCTCTGTGGCAAACCTGCGCTCTGTCTCATTGCTGGACATCTGCCGGGCCGCCACCTGGTCTTAGTCCATACCTTCACAGCTCATTACTGCCTGGAAGGGAGTCCCAATGGACAGTGCCTTCGGCCAGATCATGCTCCATAATCTTTTTGGAGACTAGGCAACTCCTTTCCTCCAATCCTTTTGTGTTCAGGCTACCGGAGCATTGATTTCCATCGGATATACAGGGCCTACTGTAGCCTGTATATGCAGACTCAGTTGCTGCTGCTTCTGGCTCACCCTGAGGGCAACCGTTGCCTTTTCTATAGACTTTTGATAGCCTTTAGCTAGGGAGTCCCATATGTGAGGACTGACTTCCTGCTTGTTCCGGGAGAAAATGTAGTTACTCACCTGTAACGGGTGTTCTCTGGGGTCAGCAGGAATCAGTCCTCACAACCCTTCTTCCTCCCCTTGAAGTTGCTCCTTCCTACCCTTTGTTTTTACTGTCTTTAGCTATGTCATCTGATTGAGCAAGATGGCACCCTTGGGTGGGAAGGGCACCAGGTGGCACCTCCCAAAGGCTTTCTATGAAAGCTGAGGAGATGCTTCTGTGAGGGCTCTGTCAGTTCCAATGTCACCCATATGTGAGGACTGATTCCTGCTATCCCAGGAGAACACTTGTTTCAGGTGAGTAACTATGCTATTTCATCATGCCCAAAAAGGAGGGGTCCTTCTGGCCAGTACTTGACTTCAAGAATGTCAACAGGGTGCTAAGGGTGCTGCATTTTCATAGGGAAACCTTGCAGATGGTTATGGTGGCCGTGCAGAGAGGAGAGTTTCTGACAGCGTTAGACCTTACAGAGGTGTACCTGTACATTCCCATTCATCCGGACAATCAGAGATTTATACACTTTGCTGTGCCAATGGGGCACGTCCAGTTTTAGGCACTGCCCTTCGGGCTGGCAATGGCACCAGGACATTCACAAAAGTGATTGTGATGGCGGCCGCGGCCCTCTGGAAGCAGGGCATCCTCGTCCACCTCTATTTGGATGACTGGCTGATTCAAGCAAAGTTGAAGGAAGAGATCCAGGTGATGACACAGAAGGTGACATCTTTCCTGCAGGACCTGGGATGGGTCATCACCAAGAGGAAGTTGACTCTGTCCCAGCAGTTGATGTACCTAGGGGTGCGTTTTGACAAGGTAAGCAGCCTGGTGTTGCTGCCACTGGAGCAGATAGACAAGTTGCAGTGGCACTTGTGCCAGTTCCTCTGGATGATGGCACCATCGGCTTGGCATTACCTCCAGGTTCTGGACTTGATTAGTGGTGGTACTGGATTTAGTACCCTGGGCCAAGGCACACATGAGACCACTACAAAAGGCGCTCCTCTCGAGGTGGTCACCCCAGTTGCACTTGTTGTCCAAGTGGCTTCAATGTCCGCAGGTCAGTTTTCAATGGTGGCTGAGTCAACTGAATTTTAACAAAGGAATTCCACTGGAGATGTCAAACTGTGGGTGGTAGTCACCATGGATGCCAGCCTGTTTGGTTGGGGAGCACATTGCCAGACCCAGATGGCACAGGAGCAGTGGTCGGTGGAGGAAAGTACCAAGCCCATCAACTGTCTTGAGATAAGAGGAGTGAAGATGGCCCTCCTGCGTTTTGCCCTCTTGTTGCGGAACAAATCATCGAGAGTGTTCTTGGACAATGCATCGGCAGTGGCATATAAACAGACAAGGAGGTATGGGAAGTGGTGTCAGAGGTGGCTCCGATTCTACAATGGGCAGAGGAGAACCTAGTGGCACTGTTGGTGGCCTATGTGGTTGGCAATGACAATGTGCAGGTGGACAACCTGAGCAGACATCGCTTGTGCCCTGCGAAATGGGTGCTGGAGGACTCTTTTTCAGCCTGGTGCAACATTGGGGGGTCAGCTTTTGATGGACCTGATGACATCCACAGCCAATGCCAAGGCCAACTGCTTCTTCAGTCATCGGCAGGAATGGATATCGAAAGGGCTGGATGCGCTGGTGCAGCCCTGGCCTTGAGAGGGGCTCTTGTACAGTGCGTGTTCCCTTCATGTGCCTTGATCAGTTAACTGCTGCAAAGGATTGCACAGCACTGCGGCCAGGATTCTGGTGGCGCCAGAATGGCCACAGAGACTCTGGTATGCAGATCTCGTCAGGACGGCAGTGGCTTGGCCATGGCAGCTGCCATGTCGACGTGAATTGCTATCACAGGGACTGGTGCTCATGCCTCAAGTAAATCGAGTCTCGCTTACAGCTTTGTTCCTTAAAGGGCACAACTAAGGAAACATGGTTATTTGTCTCTGGTCATTGCAACCCTGCTGAAGGCCTGGAAACAATAGACTTCCCTGTCCTACATCCAAATACGGCGAGTGTTTGAGGACAGTTGTGCAGGCCATAGCCTCAGAGCGTTGTCTACCTTGGTGGTGGACAACCTGGCATTCTTGGAAGCGGGACTGGCAAAGGTCTTGCCTTTAACTTGCAGGTGAAGGTTGCAGCTTTAGCATGTTACTGGGGAAAGGTGCAGGGTTCCTCATTAGCATATCATCCAGATGTGTATTTCTTGCAGGCCATGAAGCATATCAGACCGCCAGTATGGGTGGTAGTCCCTGCATGGGATCTCAATCTCGTGCTGTCGACGCTGACAGCGCCCCCTCTTTGAATCACTAGGTACAGCCTTGTTGAAGGATCTTAGGCTGAAGCTTGTTTCCCTGGTGGCCATATGCTTCACGAGGCGTATTTCGGAGTTGCAGGCAGCTGTTTCTAGTGATCTCAAAGGAGAAGGTGGTTTTGCAGAAGGTGCCTTCCTTTTGACCTAAGGTGGTATCCCCGTTTCATGTTTATGTTTATGTATATTGACTTAATATACCGCTCAATAAATACTTATCAGAGCGGTTCACATAGTACAAAAAGGAAATCATATGGTAGAGAGAGGAAGAGGAAGTTACAATATTAACAGGAAAGCAAACCAGGCAGATTCATTCAACACGACAAGAGGAGAAGGGAAGGGAGAGGAAAGAGAAGGGGATCTGGGCTACACAGAGGGGTCGGGGAGATCGAAAGCAAGGGCAAAGAGATGGGTTTTAAGTTTATTTCTGAAAGTGGTGTGTGTCTGTTCAAGCCGGATAGAGGGGGGTAGAGAATTCCATAGAGCAGCACTGAGGAAAAAGAAAGCAGAGGAGTGAGTGGATTGGAGGGGAGCGCAAGCAGGTGGAGGGAGATAAAGGCGGTTGAGGTGAAGAGACCGTAAGGAACAGGCTGGGGTGTGGAAGTGAACAAGATCAGTGAGGTACTGAGGGGAGTGGGAGTAAAGGACGCGGTGAAGGAGTGTCAGGACTTTGAAGTGGATACGAGATTTGACGGGAAGCCAATGGAGATGGATGAGTAAAGGTGTAGCGTGGTCGCGTGGAGAGGAGTGAAAAATGAGACGAGCAGCGGTGTTTTGAAGGTGCTGAAGGCGGTGAAGTTGAGTGGTGGGGGAGACCTGCTAGAATTGAATTACAAAAGTCAACACAGGACATAACCAGGGAAAGGAGAAGGGTGGTAAGTGCTTGTGCAGTGAGAAAAGGCCTGATGGCACGGATCTGTCGGAGGAAAAACAACGAAGTTCTTGAAACGTAAGCAAGGTGATCGCGAAAGGAGAGGTGAGAGTCAAAAAAAGAACCCCCAGATAGCGGAAGGAAGAGACCAGAAGGACGGATGAGCCAGAAAAAGAGGGGGCAATCTGGGGAGGGGTATCACCACAGGAAAACCAGATGGCAAGAGTTTTCATGAGGTTGAGGTGAAGACAATGGGTAGTGAGCCAGTTGGCAACAGCTGTAAGGCAAGTGTTTAGAGGGGAGAGATCAGGAGAGTGAGGAGAGGTGTGATGGAGAATGTGAACCAGGTGGTGTCTTTTCTGGTGTTTGGGGCTGAGTCGACTGGAGTGGAGGAGCAGTGGCTGCATAAGTTGGACATGCGCAGGACTGCACAGTATTTAAGGTATTTAAGGCACTCAGCCGTTTTGGAACTTGGGGAGCTTGTTTGTCTTGTTGGAAGTCCACGCAAAGGGAAGCAGCCTCAAAGGCTTCAATCACCTGGTGGGTGAAAGAGATGATTGCTTCAGCCTATCTTATGCACCAGTCAGTGCTGCTGGGCTTACATGTGCATTCTACAAGGGCTCAGGCAGCATCTTGGGCTGAGTTCGGTTCGGTACCACCACTGGAGATTTGTAAGGCAGCAACGTAGTCATCCTTATATACTTTTGCAAGGTGCTATTGTCTCAATGTCCCAGCTAGACAGGATGCAAGGTTTGTGGACCGGTTACTCCGGGTGGGGCTCGTGAGTCCCTCCCATCTGTAGGTACTGCTGTGGTACATCCCATCTGTCTGGACTGGACTGGAGGGATGTGAATGAAGGTGAAATTAGACCTTATCTGCTAATTTTCTTTCATGGAGTTCCTCCAGTCCTGTCCAGATCCCACCCTGATCATTCAGTTTGTGGCTGTAATGAGTCCGCAAAGGAGAAGTGTAGACGATAATGCAGTGTAGACGATAACCTAAGCCCCTCTGAATCAAAATCATACCACCCCATCTCCAGCCTACCATTCCTTGCGAAAATCGTTGAAAAGACAGTGAAAAGGCAACTTCAAGATCATATTGACATGAATGCCCCACTGGACATCCATCAGCATGGCTTTAAACCCCAATACGGTGTGGAAACGCTACTCACTTCCCTCTTTGACAGTCTTCTCCTAAGAGGCATAGATAACAAAAAGAACGGATTCCTACTAGTGTTCATGGACATCTCAGCAGCCTTTGACACAGTGTCCCATGCCAAGTTACTGCAACGCCTGCAACAGATAGGATTACGCAAGAACACCCTGAAGTGGTTTACTTCCTACTTGGAAGATCGAACGCAACAAGTCAAATGTGCCCAAAAGAAATCATTGCAGTTCCCCGTCACACAAGGAATACCACAAGTTCAGCCCTGTTATCAGTGCTCGTCAATATTTACATCCAACCCATATGCAACATCTTCAAACGTCACAAACTCCACTATCACCGCTATGCTGACGACATCATGGTATATGCCTCAATCAACCTATTAGCATTTAACACCACAACAATAACCAGATGCCTTGAAGACGTGAATGCCTGGCTCACTGCCAATAACCTTTCGGTCAACTACGATAAAACTGAGGCAATGTTCGTCACCAAGAACCCCACCTTCACTCCACCATAAACTATCAGCATTCTAGACAAACTCATAGTAGTCAAAGATGAAGTTAAGTACCATCACAATGGACAGAGCTCTGAACCTGAAATCCCACATCACCAAAACCACAAACAAGGCCTATCAACATTTGAGGACTATAAGAAAGATCAAGCCACTACTCCACCAGGACCACTTCCAAATAGTGTGCCAAGCACTCATCACACCTCTGCTTGATTAAGGAAACTCATTATATCAAGGCCTCCCTCAGAACACCTTACACCCACTCCAAATGATGCAAAATACTGCAGCATGCATCATTACAGACACTCCAAAAACTGAGCACATCACCCCCGTCTTACAGCAACTGCACTAGTTCCCAATGATGGCCAGAGCAAAATTTAAAACAATCCTGATCATCTTTAAAATCATCCATCATCTCTCGGCAGATGCACTCCAAGATATCATAATAAGGGATATCAGCAATAGACCAAGAAGAACTAATAATGACAATATGATTGGCACACCTGCAGGATATCAGAAGACTAAACAAACAACTTCATGAAGAGCTCCTTCACTACTGGCTTCCACACTTTGAAACTCCCTCCCAATGAGCCTGAGGGCATTAAATGACATTATAGACTTCCGCAAGGCCCTTAAAACCCTGCTCTTTACAGAAACATATGAGCAAACATATGAGCAGACAGACAACAGTCCCCACACGAACAGTAATGCAACCGCCTCCGCCAACTATACCCACTCATCTCAAATAGACATATGAGTTCAATGTAATTTGTTGTTAAGTACCCTCATGTTAAATGTAACCCTCCAATTGTAATGTGACCACTTTGATTGAAGGATAAAGAGGTATACAAATCTGTCTAAATAAATAAATAAAATAAATAAAATACATAAGATTAGTCTTGGATTCTCCACAAGGTCATCTCCTTCCCCTCCCCCTCCTCTCTCCCAAATCCTTCCCTCAGCCTCTCTCATCCTTTCTTCCTTCTCTGAGGTCATTGAGGAAGAAACTTCACAACTTCTCTCCTTATCCAAACTCACTACCTGCTCCTCTGATCCCATTCCTACCTGTCTACTAAGCTTTGTTTCTTCCGCTTTCATCTCTTCCATCTGCTGTATCCTCAATCTATTGCTTTCCACTGCAGCTGTTCCTGCAGCCTTCAAACATGCTGTGGTTACACCTCTCCTCATAAAAACCTTCACTAGACCCTACCTGTCCTTTTAATTATCATCCCATCTCCCTCCTCCCCATTTCTTCTAAACTACTCAAATGTGTGGTTCACTGCTCTTATCTGCACTTTCTTTCTTCTCAAGCCCTTCTGGATCCACTACAGTCTGGCTTTGTCCTCTACATTCTACAGAAACTGCTCTTTCCAAAGTCTCCAGTGACTTGTTCCTCATTAAATCCAAGAGCCTTTACTTAATCCTCATCCTTCTTTACCTTCCTACTGCTTTTGTTGATCATCACCTTCTCCTCAATACCCTGTTGTCACTCGGATTTAAGGGCTCTGTTTTGTCCTCGTTTTCTTCTGATCTCTTCCATTGCACTTTTAGTGTAGGTTCTGATGGATCCTCCTCTATTGCCATCCCGCTTTCAGTCTGTATACCTCAGGACCTCTCCTTTTCTTTCTCTATACTCGGTCCCTCAGTACACTTATCTTCTCCTATGGTTTTCAGTATGATCTTTATGCTTATAGCTCTCAGATCTTCCTCTCTGCACCTGAAATCTCTCCAGAAATCCACCTAATGTTTATCTGACATTGCTGCTTGGATGTACTGGCACCATCTGAAATGGAACATGCCAAGACAGAGCTCATTATCTTTCCCCCTAAACCCATCTCCCTCCTCCCTCCTTTCTCTGTTTCTGTAGATAACACTATCATCCTCCCTGTTTCCTCAGCTCACAACCGTGGGTGTCCTCTTTGATTATTCTTCTCTGTACATATCCAACATATAGCTAAAACCTGTTGTTTCTTTCTCCATAGCATTAGCAAGATTTGTCCCTTTCTTTCTGAACACACTACCAAGACACTTATCCACTCTAGTCAACTCCTATCTAGGCTATTGTAATCTGTTCCTTGCTGGTCTCCTGAATCATCTCTCTCTCCTTCATTACTCAGTTGCACAACTAATCTTTTACAATTCACTCTGCCCACACAACTCCTCTTTTCGAGTCATTGCATTGGCTCCCTATTCGTTTTTGCATCCAGTTCAAGCTTCTCCTACTGACCTACAAATGCATTCATTCTGCGGCTCCTCATACCTTTCCTTACTTATGTCTCTCCCTACACCTCTCCTCAAGAACTCCGCTCTTTTGGCAGATCCCTTTTTATCTGTGCTTTTCTCTGCCACTGCCAAGCAGACTTTGTTCATTCCACCTTGCTTCTCTATATGCCTGGAACAAACTACCCTAGTCAGTATTCAGGCTCCATCTCTAGCCCTATTCAAATCTAGGCTAAAAACCCACCTCTTCAGGGCTGCTTTTGGAGCCTCATCCTGTTATTCTTCTGTTCATCAGCTTTATGTATCTTTACCATTCCCTAGATCCTAATCTCCAGTTTGCTGTGTTATCTGTCTTGATTAGATAGTCCCTGCTCAACAGAGCTTACATTCTCTTGCATGTATATGTACAGAGCTGTGTATGCTTTGTAGCGCTATACAAATGGAGTAATTGTAGTAGTAGGACACCCACTGATTCTACCCTAAATAAGAGGAAGGATTCCTCTTAGTCCTCTAAGACTTCAAGAGCCAAGGATACCAAACATCAGGTGGAGGCTAGGGTGCAATGGCATCATAGTTCATTTGACATGAGGGATCTCTTATCCTCCTCAGTATCAGAGGGGCAATGTCAGACTCCAAAAGTCCAAAATCAATCTGTCAGTTTTCCCTGATAGATTCTGCAGGCATTGGCTTATTCTACTGCAGGTCCCTCCCTTTGTTAGTGGCAACCCTCAAGGAGTGTCTCATAAGATGACATGAGCAAAGATGACTATGTACTTCTACTTCGCCCTGCATGAGGCCACAGCTTCGGCATCTATGTTGGCCTATCAACACATTGAGCCTGTTCTTGAGACTCATAGTCTGCCCGCGAGAGAGGAGACCACATGGTGACCTCAGTGGGCCTTGATGCTGGTTCTTGCCTGTCCAATCTCCTCAACACCACAGCTCATGGGTGCACTGATATTCCTGCACTAATGGACAGTCTGTTGGTCAGTTTGTTTAACCATTTATATTGGCTTCTGTCCATACTGCGATGAGTTTAGCATAACAAACTGAGTCATCTGAAGTTTTGAGAGTACTTCGATCCTGAGTTATGGATACAACTTTTAATAAAGCTTGCTTGAAATAAATTTAGGAGGGCTAAATTGTAGGGATGCGGACTATTTTGGGATTTTTGGCCAATGTTTAGTCAGTTTTTGAATTATTTCTGAATGAATGATTGTAAAATTTTAACAACATGCATAGAAACGTTAGAACGTGACTATATTCAACTTTGTCCATATTAATTTGAAGATTTACCTGTATAAAGTTGATTTAGTGCACATTCTTTGCGTGCATAAAATTTTCCAACCAAAAGTGCAGAGCAAATGGTCATCCCTAATGAATTACCTAAATTGTTTTTTCTTTGAGTTAAGGCAGCATATTTTTAATGGGTATGAAAAATAGATTGTGCATAGGCTTTGTTTACTTTCACATCAGGGTTTTCACAAGTATGAACGCTGTTTTGGGTTTCTCGTTATTTATATAGGAATAACTAGAATGATTATACATTTGGGGGTAATTTTATTAAGGTTTTTCTGTATGTTTCACATGTGCAAAAGATCTTCATATATGCAAGTAAAAAGTCCTTTTATGTGGACCATGAATAGGCATTCCTAGGGGCGCAGTTTGTGTGGAATGGAGGTAAAGTTGCACTGTAAGCATATGTTTCAACTTAAAGCACGTGAAGTTGTAGAGCACTGTGTTGCTCTCCCTCAATCCGCCTACAGTTTTCAGACAGCCATTTACACAGGTAAAAATCCATTTATTTGCATAAAGAGTTTTTAAAATTATCCTGCAAAGGTATGAATAAAATACTTGAACCGTTAGCCTTGCCAAATCATAGTGTATTGTAAGCCTGATTTCTAAGATAATTCCATATTGGCACAAAATTAGATCAAACCCTTTATAAATTAGTCCTTGGTTATAATAATTTATTTACTCTTTCTAAAGATACTGTAAGTTTTCAATATTTAGAAGCTGGGCATGAACAACAGGAAGTGGAAAGGCTCTTTTAGGTAGTACTTCCTCCTTCCTTCCTCCTATATTGGCCTTTGTCAGGAAACAAGATGTTGGACTGTATGGATCATTGGTCTAACCCAATATGGTTTTTCTTATGCTCTTTAAAATTAACCATACCACTGGACAGGATTTCAGCTCTTAGTTTTGTAGATTGTTGGAAAGAAAATGTGAAGGAAATCGAATGCACAGTGCTGCCATTTTCATGGTTTCTGGCACTAGCTTCTTTTGAGTAAAAGTATTTAGAACGATTGTAGAGGGTTGGTCTCATTAAAGGGACAGTTGTGGGCGAAAAAGTGTTCTCACTAAAGCAATAAATTCATGTTTCAAGAGGCATCCATAATTTAAGCCTCTCTGCCTCAGGGGTTTATTTTATTTCTAATCGCAGTGAGAATACATGCTGTTTAAAGTAAAACCAGCATCAGCATCATTTTAAAGCCATCATGTGACTAGCTTACACCTATCAGAACTACAATAGTGACAGCCATTCAATTTCATTGTTCATTTCTCCCCCCCCCCCCACCCCTATTTCTGGGTCAATAGTGTTTAATCTATAGATCTACCATTGCTCTCTATAGTTAAGCTTCTCTTTATTACCACCAGTCCAATTTAAATCAATCTATTCAATATCTCTCAGTTTAATATCCAAAGTGAAGTGTTTTACAGTCACAAAATGTACTAGAGGAGCTGCTAAGACTTCCTTTCTAATCCCGCTATCATGTTCCCCCAAGTGCAGTCTTATAGCCTGCTTGGTGTGCCCAATATATATACCTTCTCACATGGGCACGTAATAGCATAAATTACAAAAGAAGATGTAGTCAGTATCCTTCACTGTGCATAGAGAGATTTTTTGAGGTACATTCCATCTAGTACCCTCAATTGTTCGATCACACGACAAACAATGTCCACACCTTTTATGCGTGCCTATTGTAGCAGTTTCATCCACCTTGCGATTAATTCGTTCCCCGATATTATGACTGTGTATGTAGGCTACTATTGGTGGATCATCAAACGAGAATGTATGCATAAAAAATGTCAGTGTCTCCTACTCAGTTTTGACGGCATTAAAATGTCTCTCTTGCGTATGGTAAAACACATGTTAATCGATCCTATTGTAATGCAGACATATATTGTAACAGTAAATCCCAGTTAGCAAATCAAGCTTGCTTATAAGTCCTATTGATGATTCAACTAGGGTAACCTCTACTTTGTGATCAAGTCCTTAGCTCCCCAACTGTTTCTTTAAACTCTGTCATAGTGGAGCAAATTCTGCATATACTCGGAAATTGACCCGTAGGAAGGTTTCTTTTTAGAGGTTCAGGATGACAACTATTAAATGGCAACAAGGTGTTTCTGTCCACTGATTTCGGTGCAGAGTAGTGTGGAGTTGCCTATCACGTACATTCCCAGGGCATCAAAAAATTCTGTCAGCATTCGATGATGATATTACGGGAAAGAACTAAAGCAATAAACACAAGCCATTTCAGGGAGAATAAGGGGTTGTCCTAGGTGTGGGCAACATCTTGTTTGCCATTATTTATATGGTAATGACTGTAAGGATTGTACATTTGAGAACTATTGTTAAAAACCCATTGAATCTTTTAAACAAAATGCCATTTAGACTTTTACTGGCAGTATTTTGCTGAAGACACATGTGAGTTTTGTACAGTTCTACTTGTGTTACTGTATTTTTTCCCACCATTGTTGTATTTTATAATACAATATACAAAAGAGCATTCACTTTGTGAATTGTCAATAGCTTAGTAGGATGTAGCTTTTTATAACTTTGAATTGAAAGTAAACAGTTCTAGCACTGTTAAGCATATGCACAGTAACAGTCATAGAAGTTCAATAACTACTATATGACAAACCTGATTATGACATCACAATTCATGCAAGTACCTTTCTAAGACAACAGAACCTATGTTTTGTTCATTTTTGTGTTAATCATTCAGAGCCATCATTTTGAAACCAAAGAGCCTGTAATGTTTAAAGAAGCATCTCACCAAAAGTATACTTTATTCTGTAAGTTTTTTTAAAAAAATTCTCAAACAAATAAGTTTCACTTCTAATCAAAGATCTCAAAGCAAAATATATAATGTTTCAGCATCAATAAGAAGAAAGGACAGCATTTAAAATCATGATAATACATATAAATTAGCTACAGTATAGAAAGGACAAGTTTATAGCAGTAGGTTAAGGCAGCCGGAAGGCATGTATTGATCTTTACAAAATATTAGCCTAAGCCCTGCAGCTATAGCACCTATATGAAGGTACGGACATCTCGCCAGCTCAAAAGCAGATGCAGATACAGTATCTACACATAGATTATAAAAGCACTTATGTAGATTAAAAGCATTCTATAATTTACATGCATACTTCCCAGCTTCACTTACGGTCTGCTCAAACCGCATCCCCTCCCCCCACCCTGCAACGCCTACAAGGCATGATGCGTATTTTTATGTCTTATTTTAATTTTATAAAATCTATTTTAGGCATGTCTATTGCCACATATCTGCTGAAATGGCTTTAAAAAGTCATCCTCAAAGTGGGCTACATATGAAGGGGATATATTTTTATTTTATTTATCTAACAGTATTTATATACCACCTTTTCCTTACATCAAGGTGGTTTACATGGAACTCAGTTGTTTACATTGTAACAATATGATTTACATTCAACTTTGTAGCTTGTATACATTGTAACATAGTTTGGGAAGGGATATACATCACAAACAATCTTTAATAGTTTGATTCTTAATTTATTTACAAATGTAATGTATTTACAGTTGAGGGTGATTCTTTGTGCTTATGTGGTATTCCTTATTCATTTTCAGGTGTCTGAGTGGAGGGAGTGGTTGTATTATTCTATGTGATATTGCCAGAGTGTTCAATAAACAGGAATGTCTTCAACTTTTTCCTGAAGTACTGTACTTAGTGTCCTTTGTAGTTCTGATATCCTCAGAGAGGGTGTTCCATAAATTTGATGCATATAGTGATAAAGCCCTGTCAGAGGTGGTCTTCCTTGTTTTGGAGAATTCAGCTGGAGTAGCTAGTGTGTTTTAGCTGTTTGTTCTCGCTGGGCAGCTTTCAGAATATCTTGTTGTTAGTTCTTCAAGTGACTTGGCTGCAGTATTTTGAATATGTTCATTGTTGCCATTGTAGCCAAGCCAATATTGGGGTTATGTTTTCCTATTTGTTCCCGTGAAAATGCGGATTGCAATGTTCTGTGCCATCTGAAGTGAGTGGATGATAGGAGCTGGTAGGCCTTGATACAGTGAATTGCAAAAGTCGAGAAGTGGCATGATTATTGCTTGTAAGACTATTCTGAAGTCGTTATGGCTTAGGGGGGCTTTAGTTTCTGGATGATTTTTAGTTTATGGTATGCATTCTGTATTGTTCTGTTAATATGTGTTTGTAAGTTTAGGTTCTGATGGAGGATAGCCCCTAGGTTTCGCCTTTGACAGCTAAGTATCTGTTGTTTAGGGCTGTGGTGCAAGGATGAGTGAATCTCTTATTTCTTGTTATTGTGAGTGCTTCTGTTTTGTTATAGTTTATACTGAGATTGTGGATGTTGAGCCATCCTGGGGACTTTGGTAAGGCATTCTGTTATTGTTGTTTAGTCTGGGTTTCCAATATCAAAGGATGTGTACAGCATGATGTCGACAACCTAAATCTTATAGTGAATGTTATGTTTCCGTATGGCTGATTGTATAGGTTAAATAGCAGGGCTGATATAGCTGACTCATGTGGGACTCCTTGCTTTAATATGAAGGGAGAGGGTGTACCTCCCCCGCATCTAACATATTGTTGTCTATCTTGTAAGTAAAGTGAACCATTTTAATGTGTTGTTGTAGAGACCAATCTCCTTAAGGTGTTTCAGCAGGATGGCGTGTGATAGAGTCAAATGCAGCTGATATGTCGAGAAATATTAGAATCATGCCCTTTTTTTACATTGTCTATTCCTCTGATAACGTGGTCAACGAGTGCTGTTAGTAATGTTTCCACCCCATGGTTTGTCTTGAATCCATGTTGGTGTAGATCCAATGCTGCATGTGAGTTGATATGGTCCTGCAGCTGTAGCTGTACTTTTTCCAGAATTTTCGTCATGAAAGGTAAGCTTGATACTGTTTGGTATGATGTGGGGTCTGCCTTGTTAGCTTTCTGGCTTTTTAAGATAGGCCTGATTGATGCCAGTTTAAGGGTTGCAGGCATTTGTCCCTGTGTGAGGGATGTGTGTATTATTTTGTGTATGAAAGGGGCGAGTTCTTCCTTAGCTGACTTTATCCATGTGACTGGACAGGGATCGTTTGGTGAAGCTGTTGTGTTCAGGGTTGTTATTGTGTGTGCTACTTGTTTGATAGTTGGAATATTGAATGTTCTCCATGTCATTTTGTAGCTAGGTTGGTTTTTAGGTTCAGATGGTAATAATATCAGATTTGGCTGGGTTCTGTTCTGCTTCATCATGAGAGAATCTGCTATTCGTTGGTGGTGTATTCAATCTGCATGGTTCTGTATTCTTGTAGTGTATTATGATCCTTTGTTTGTCTCCATTTCCGCTCTATTTTCCTAAGGTTCCTTTTAGCTTCTCTGATTTCTTTTAAATACCAAGGGGTTGGTTGTCTCTCTTGTATTTTAGCTGTTCTGTGATGGTGTGTAACTGCTGCTTCCGAGATGTCATGGCTCCGTGTTTTCCATTATATGTTCAAGGTCTGAATTGGCATTGTCGAGTTTGGGTAAAACTTCCTCCAGGAACTGATCTTTATTATAGGTCTTGAATCTCCTCCTGAGTGTGAATGTTCGGAGTGGGGACTGTTACATGGAATGTTTTTATATAGTGGTCAGACCAGGTAGTTGGTGTTATTGCTGGGGAAGTTATGTGGTGGTGTTTCATCATTGTTGATGTTATAAAGATGAGATCGGGGGTGGAGCCTTGCTTATGTGTGGCCTCGTGTATTATTTGCATGTAGTTTATGGCCTCCATTGCTCTGAGGAATGATCTAGCCTCCGTAAAATGCTAGCACAATTCCAGCTGAAATAGCAATTAAGTTGAAGTTACGGACATTTATGCCTGCTAGGAAACAGACGTAAATATTAAAGGTATGTTTACTAAACCATACTACCCAGTAGCCTGGGGTTTAGCATGCAGTTTGGGTACTGCATTAAAACGTAGTGTGCAAGCCCTAGTGCGAGAAATCCCATGCTTCTCTAGTAACGCACATTGAGGTGGGGACTGAGCGGAATGCAGGTGTTGAAAGTGCGCTGCAGCTAGCGCAGACATTAGTGGCCTACACTTGACGCCCTTAGCGTATGTATATTTAGCGCCATCTCAGTGGGTAGCGTTATGTGCGCCCTTGTGCCGGCTTATGCAGTGCTGCATTCTGGACCCACACTAATTGCAGGGGGACAGAAGCACACGTTTCCCTGAAGTTAACTAGTAATGCAGCCTACACATGCATTACCAGCTCAGGTCTTAATAAACATGCTCATTAGTGCATAAAGTACGTGTCATGTTCAGAGACTTCCCCTAAACATGTCTACTCTAAGGCTGCATCAAGTATGCACCTGATTGCACCACACATACTGTATATGCGTGAAGTAATTTTATAAGAGGCCTTTTGCATGATTATGCTGGCATATGCATGTGAAAACGCCTTCAGAAAATTACCTCCTCGATGTTTTTGAATACCTGTTCAAATTATTTGAAGATTTACCTCAAAGGGCTACTGTCCCTATAAGAACTGGGTCAAGGAAATTAAATGGGGATCAGGGCCAGTGCAAAACAGTAAGCATGGTAGGGGGATGCAGTCGCTAGCTGCCCTCCCCCCCCCCCAGTAAGATGGAAAGTGCTGCAGGATCTGCCTCTTTGAACCACAATTGCGATTTGCAGCCTTGAACATCATTCTGCCCGTGGGACAAGCTGCTCTTCCGGGCAGAATCTGTCTGAGTTTCATAACATGCCTGGTACTGGAGAACATTTGTTGTCTCAATGACCAGAATCAGGGGTTTTTTTGTTTTGTTTTGTTTTTTTAATTTATTGAGTTATGTAGGTGAATGTCCTGGTTCTGCTCTGTGCCTCATTGTTGAGGGAGGGGTTTCTGTGGATTCAGAATATATGTTCAAAAAGAAAAAGCAAGACCCATAATGCAGTTTATAACAACAAAATAAAATGAGTTATAATTGTATAATTTAGTGTTAGAAACTGCACAGTGGTTCTAGCTTTTTCTTTTAGCTCCTTGGTGTGCTAGCATCTTGCATTTCCTTTGTTTTTTGTAGAATATCTATCTACATTAACGCTATGCTGGTCCAGTGTGCAGTTTCATGAGTTATTTTGGGGTTGCCAAGCTCCTCTTGATGTTTATGTTGGAGTGGGAAGTTGTGTTGGCGTCACAAAGACACTTATTTTTGTTAGGGTGGGAACCGCTGTGTAGGGGCCACCGAGCCTCTCCTGTGATGGTATAAAATGCTGAGTCAGGGCCACCAAGTCACTCTTGTTTTTGTGAAAATGGGAAGATCTGTGTTGGTGCTGTTGACCTCTTCTTGTTTGGCAAATTGAGTGTCCTGTTTATCAAGCAGGACTGTAGGCTAACTGCAGAGGGGCAGGTACTTCCCTCTGCAGTTACCATGCTTCAATATGGCAAAACCATCGCAGGTGCAACTAACACCACCCATTGAATTCTGAAAACTTAAGAGTAATGGAAAAAGCTTGGAACTTACTCCTTGGTCCAGGCGGAATGTAGCCACGTTATTCTTTCTTTTCTCTCAGGTTTTACTTCCTATGGTCAGTACATTGACTGCATGACTGCCAGTAGGAAGTGAAGCTAGCGCAAGAGAAAACCAGAATAACACAGGCGTGATCAAGAAATGAAAAGACATCCTGTGATCCAGCAAGGGGAAAGCAAGGATTTATTGGGGAGGCAAGGGCTACCGATTTTATGATCCAGTTGGATTTCTGGGAGCTGTTTTAGCGATGTGGGATCAGGATGGCCCTAAAAGATAATATTTTGAAATCGGTTGGATGTTTAAGGATGTGCCTTTCATGCTCGGGAGTCTGCGGAAGGCTGTTTGTCTTATCAAAGCATGGCACAGTAAAACATTTTAGGGAAAATAGTAATCAGATTGCTTTACCATATTTTATGGACACTAATGTTTGGGTTTCCAGGTCCAGTTTATTAACTGTAAATTGCCTGGACACTGCATAACATGCTGGCAGTGTTACAGCTTGTAATCTCCTGGTTAGTCATTGAAACTTATTAAACACATGGTTTAAATCAGCAGTATATTAATGTTGTCACTGTCTTCCTGTGTTGTGACTATTCTTTGCATCAACATTATACCAATTTCACTTAAAGTTTCTAAATGTACATTGACTGCATGGTTATCATGTTGTTGATTCCTACATTCTGTTCAAAATCTTTCTCCTGCATATTTTTTCAATGAGTAAAATATTTTTGAGCTGAGTATTTTTCATTTGATCCATATGTAAAATTTAGCATGTTTTTGGACTGGCGCAGCCTGTTCATATGATGCTAAGTATTTACTGCTCAGTACTTATTTTGATTCTGACTATGTATTTGCCCTTTCACTGCAATTTTCTTACAACACCTGATTTGAAGGAGAAATACTAAAATCATGTGAAAAGAGTTCACAAAGGAAAAAGGGTGGCTAGGGCATAGCCAGCATTAATAGTAATGAAGGAAAGAGACACCGATCTACAGGTTACAGGGGGGGTTCCAAAAGCTCTAGCACCAGCCCTGATGGGGAGACTGTGGCGCTTTAACTGAGCTGCAAATGACCAGTATGCATGGAACTTGATTCTCAGCCCATCTTGATTTGAGGTAGTGATTATCTGAGAGCTACAGGTTCACATAGTATTCAGCTATGATATATTTTTAAAGAATGACCCCATGAAAACTCTGGCTTAGAGGATTGTTTCTAAAGGTTCAAACCAATCAGATTGCTTGGAATTGGAGTGAACATTTAGTTTAGCTTTAAATTCCATTATGCAAATGTGATTTTCATATTTTTATTTATGTAGGTTCTTCCAATGACTGGTCCTTTGGAAGGTGGAACAAAACTAACAATATGTGGTTTGGACTTAGCACTGAATAAAAACAATAATTTAGACGTAAAAAAAAACATAGTCTATGTTGGAGGAAAATCTTGCCAAGTGGAAGGAAGAGCCAGCAACAGAAACAAGTAAGATCCTTAAAAGGTTGTGAAATAAATGTTCTTTTCTAAAAAATAGAAACTGATAGTTGAATAAAGTGACCCCAGCTCTTCATGGGAATATGCACCACAGGGCATCAGTGTGATATTTCGAATGTATAACCACCAATGAATTGATCTTATTTATTCATTTGACTGTTTTTTCTATACTGGGGCAAAGTGGTGTACATTACACCAAATTGGTATTGCATAGAACTGTGGAACTTATTTACAAGACTACTTACAATATGCAATAAATGTTACATTAAACAATATAACTTTATGTACATGAGAGTTACCTAGATGGAGGGGGGCAATAGGTTATTTAAATAAACAACTGCTGTTTCTTTGATATAGGGGGGGGATGCAAGGTGGGTGGAGGGGTTTTATAATGGGGCCAAAGTATTCATTGAATAGATGAGTCTTAAGAAGTTTCCTAAAATCACTCGTCGATCGGAGGGTACAGGGTAGAGAGTTCCAGAGAGATGGTGCATCTTCCTCAGCCGGGTTACTTTAGAGAATAAACGTTTGGAGGCTGTTCAAAGGAAACAAACTACAACTGTTATTTTTTATTTCTCAGAGATTTATCTTTATCTTTCTTTCTTTCTTTATTCGTTTCTTGATATACCGCACACACCAAAGACACCAGTGCGGTTTACAACAAGCTTAAAATAAGGGGCATAACATTGCTGCTAGAAAGAGAAGATAGAAGAAACAGAACTCCATTAGTACAATAGGAAAGGGACAGAGGTAGAGAAAGGAAAGAGAACAGAAGAGTAGGTCAGAGATAGACAGACCGACAAACTGAGGAAAACGAGACAACCTATGAGGGGTCTGTAGGGATGGAGGAGGGAAAGGGATGATCGATGCCAAAAACCAGAGACTATGCCCAAATAAACTAAATCCTAACTTTGTTCACTAAACTAATTGTCCCTGCAGTTTGGCTTTTTGGACTTTATGCTAGTATTGTACGGTAAGCATGTTTCTCTTAGACTTACAATACATTAACTACATTTAAACTAATCACACTCCCACACTTCCAACTTAACCTAAACTTTTTATATATAAAACTATAGCTCTTATATGGGAGAAAAATGAATGATGTGAAAATGTTTCATTGTAAAATAACATTAGGGTCAATATTCAAAAGACTTGTCCAGATAATTTTGGAAGTTAGCCGGCTAAAACTTCACATTTGAATTTCTCACCCAGGCCACAATTTAAATTTTAACTGGACAACTCTGGTTAAAATTTAACCAGCTATATTGGAGAGGAGCCTAAGGTGAGCAGGGGCTTCTATTGTGCCTGGGGAGGGGGGGCGCCTCATTGAGAGAGAAGCCCCCAGACTATGGAGTTAAAACAACCTGGCCCCTTCAAGGTAGCACCTGGGATCATTGGGCAGTGAGGAAAAATAATGTCAGCTACATTATTCTGTTTGAATAATAATGAGGTTATACATGTATTTGCATATTTTGCATCTCATTATTACTCAACGTGCTTTGGTATCCATGAATGTACAGTATGGTAAAATAAGCTTATTACCCTTTAACATGCTTTAAGGGAAAAATATCATACATGATTCCTGTAACATATTATACTACAGTAACTACCCTGATTGGAAAAATCACCATCTTAATCGCCAACTCAATTTTGTTATTGTTAGGCTGCAATTTTTTTCAGGCCAACTTAACCATTTTTTACTTGACCCTACTTTTCCTTCTAATTATCGGCCCATCTCCCTCATTCCCTTCATTTCCAAACTTCTTGAACATGCAGTTCTCCGCCATTGCCTGGAATTTATCTCCTCTCAAGCCATCCTCGATCCACTTCAGTTTGGTTTTCGTCCCTTTCATTCTATTGAAATGGCTCTTGCCAAAGTCTCCAGTGACTTGTTCCTTGCTAAGTCCAAAGGTCTTTACTCAGTTCCCATTCTTCTTGACCTTTCTGCTGCTTTTGACCACCTCCTTTTCCTCGACACTTTGTCCTCTCTTGGTTTTAGGGTGCTGAGCTGTCCTGCTTCTCTTCTTATCTCTCTCATCGCCCTTTCAGTGTTTGTTCTGGTGGATCCTCTTCTACTGCCATCCCCCTCTGTTGGTGTACCCCAAGACTCTGTTCTGGACCCTCTCCTTTTCACTCTCCATACGCAGTATCTCGGTGCCCTCATTTCTTCCTGTGGCTTTCAGTATTATTTTTATGCTGCTGACTCTCAAATCTACACCTGACATTTCTCTTACACTCCAAGCCCGTATCTTTGCCTGCTTATCTGACATTGCTGCCTGGTTGTCTCACCGCCATCTAAAATTGAACATGGCCAAGACTGAAATTCTCTCTCCTCCCCCCCCCCCCCCTTCCTCCTTTTCTGTCTCTCTTGATAACACAGTTCTGCATCCTGTTTCCTTGGCCCACAACCTTGGGGTCATTTTTAACTCCTCCTTCTCCTTCTCCACGCATATGCAAAATCTGTTGTTTCTTTCTCTATAACATTAACATAATTCACCCCTTCCTCTCTGAACACACTACTAAAACTCCACTCTTTGGTCACCACTCATCTCGACTTTTGTAACCTCCTCCTTGCTGGTTTCCCTCAGAGTCATATCTCTCTTCTTCAATCTGTTCTGAACTCTGTTGCGCGGCTGATCTTCCGCCAGCCCTGATACTCAATTCAAACGTCTCATTCTGACCTATAAATGCATTCATTTACTGCCCCTCACAACCTTTCCTCTGTCTTCTCTCCTCTTTCCTTATACCCCTCCTCGTGATCTCCGTACTTCCTCTGGCTTTCTTCTCTCTATGCCCTTTTCCTCCACTGCAAACTCCCAACTTTGATCTTTTCACCTTGCTGCTCCTTATGCCTGGAACAAACTTTGCGAATCTATACGGCAGGTCTCATCTCTCCCCCTTTGCAAATCCATGCTAAAAGCTCACCTCTTTGAGGCTGCTTTTGGATCCTAATTCCTTTGTTCTCCTTTCCCTTTTTGAACCCCTTGTTTCTCGTATATTGTACTGTCTGATTACATTGTAAGCTCTAACGAGCAGTGCCTATCTTCTATATGCTCTTGTACAGTGCTGCATACACCTTGTAGCCCTATATAAATGATTAATAGTAGTATTAGCAGTAGTAAACTGGGATATACTGTGGATAAATAACAACCCCGTTGTTTTTTATAAAATCCTCAAAACCTACAAATTTTAGAAAGTTGCATATGAACATGAGTATTTTTATATGGTGCTCAACACAATTTCAGCCCAAATATAAACCGGATGACTAAAACATAACATTCATTTTATTGGAAAATAAAAGTTGGGAGATATCTTCTTATATAATGTACTTTCAACCAAATATTCCACTAACAGAGTTTTCTAAAATATTTTTAAAAGTAAAGTTTAGTATCTTTTCTGAAATATAAGAGTTGCTTCCGTTATTAAGACAACAAAAAAGGTAAATAGGCAATAAGAATGAATGACCCTTTCACCTGTGAAGGTGATACCCTAGGATAAAAGTCAATTAAGCAATATCCTGAACCTGATATTTAGAAATTATTTTTAACTGATTGAACTAAAGTCATAAGGCTTCTTCTGAATTAGTCTAATAATCTAGCCATTAGACCACCTTTTCTCATCAAATGTGAGACTTTGGATTCCAATCTTGTCATTTTATCACCTGTCCTGAGCAACGGGTTTTCCCAAAGAGAAAAGTCTATCTAACAAACTTGAGGGTTTTTTTTATGAAGTAACTTTGATGGATCATGAAGGTGCAGTAGATGTTATTGGTCTATCTGTCTGGGCTTGGATAAGGCTTTTGACAATGTCATGCATAGAAAGCAAGCTGGACATTATGGGAGTGCACCAGAAAGTTATATTTTGTGCCAGGACCTGCTTGAATGGCAGGGTAGGAGAGTGGTGATTACTTGAATCCACTTGGATGAAGGCAAAGTGGCTGGTGGATTCCCCCAGGACTTGGTATTGAGGACTTAATTTTTTTCAATATCCTTATTAGCAGTGTTCCTGCGTGGAACATTTGCTTATATGCAGATGATGCAGAAACCTTTCACAGAATAGATGTCAGAAAAGGTGAGAAAAATAAAAGGGGGCTTGAGAAAAACCCAAGGAATGGTCAAGGGTTTGGAAAATGTACTTCAATGCTAAAAAGGGTAAAGCCATGCATTTGTGAAGAAAAAGTCCATTATATGATTAACATTCCTTCTGATGATTGATAGAATTCGAAGAGGATGTACCCAAAATAAGATAATAGTCCCTTCTGAATTCCGTAAAACTAACCGTTCTACCAGTAACAGGGCCTTCTCTTACTTTGCCCCTGTGCTCTGGAACTCACTCCCTGAAAAACGAAAAGCCATCAATGATCTACAAATATTCGGTAAGGAAATAAAACCCACCCATTCTCTAAACGTTTTGGGAACCTAACAGACCAACACAAAATATACCCAACATAACTATGAAATATTCCGTTAAGCCCCACATACACAGGACTCAATATCATAGGAAATCTACAGTTCACTGTTATTATGCACACAATACAGCTCTATACATACATTGAGTGAAATATAATACCTGTAAATATTGTAAATATCTTCTCTGTAAATATGTTATGAGCAGTTCATATTACAGGTATAATTTAATACCTGTAAATATTGTAAGTATGTTATGAGAGGTTCAGTTGTTATACCCACACTTAAAGTTCAATGTATCTCTTGTTAATTGTATACTGATCTTGATCTCTGGAAGGGGCGGTGTAGAAAAGTTCTCAAATAAATAAATATTTCAGTTAGAAGGATAAAAACGTAAAATTGTCAAACGAGAGAGCCCAAGGAGTGATCATGTCAGATACATTGACTGGCTACCTTGAGGTTAATAAAATTGACTGGGAAGGGAGAGCGTTTTGATCGGAGGAGCAGTCGTGGCTGTTCTTGGAAGACGCGGGAGCAGTGCAACTGGTGTCCGGAGGTCCTGCTGAGATCGGGCAGGCACACGGAGGACGGCTCTGGTGTGGAGGACCCCTTCCTCTGCCTCTACATAACCCGGCAGCTCCCGTACACGGCCGCATGTCGTGGCCTGCATGGCGTGTTCTAAGGGGCGTGTTACAAGGGGCAGGTTACGCCCCTTGGACACCCCTTCGACGCAACTGAGGAGCTGAGAGGTCTGTGTTTGTCTTCTATGGGTAAGCGGAAAGCGAAGTTGACTGTGAAATCTGGAGCCAAAGAGCAAGGAGGTAAGGTGGTGGGCCCCATGGACAAACATTTGACTTCCCTCTTGCCTGCTGTATCGTCACCGGAAGCGGCTTCTTTGAGCTCTCATTCTCGGTCACCACCATTGTTTCCTCAGCCTCCTTTTTCTTCGACCCTGTTGGAGTTGTCTCCTGAGGTTTGCCCTCCAATCCCTAAGCCTGTCTCTCCGGTCATACCTGATGGCTTGGCCTCTAAACCTCAAGTTGGGGAAGTAACTCTTATGGATATTTGGTCTGCTATTCATAAAATTGATATGCGATTATCCTCTACTGTATCTTCCCTATGTCAGTTTACTCACGATGTTGTAGGTAAAATGCGATCTATGGATAAACAATTAAGTTCCTTTTCTAAGGTTCTGGCCCGTACTGATTCTCAGCTCCAGTCATGTTCCGATAATGATATAGCTTTAATGTGAGATTCCTTAGCTTTTTCCTATCGGCTTTTTCCTATCGTACTGGAGAACCAGTCTCGGGCTAAGAACTTACGTTTTTTGAACTTTGCTGTTACACACCTGCTATCTTCTGTTATATTGTTAAAGAACTATTTTACTGAAGTGTTAAAATTAGATGGGAATATAGACACTATCCATATGTATTACCTTTCTCCTAGATCTTCTTCTCCTGAGAAGGATAAGGATCTAGCTGCTTTATCTGATTTCTTAGTTTGACAGGATCTTACTGCTTTTCTTGAAGACTCTGCGGATGTCATTTCCAAACGTAGTGCCCTTGTGATGACGTTTGGTTCTGAGTCTACTAAGTCAACTGTTCTGCGAGCTTATTTTAAGCACCAGGAAATCTTATTTTGTTGCCAAAAAATTCAAGTTTTTCCGGATGTAGGCAGGGTTACCCAGATTAGGCGTAAGCATTTTCTGGCCTTGAAAGATCGAGTTGTGTCATTGGGGGCCTCCTTTTTCTTAAAATTTCCTTGTCGTTGTATACTTATTTTTGAGGGGCAAACCTTTGTTTATACTGAAGTTACTCAATTGCAGTCATCTTTGACTGAAAAGGAAGTTGCTGTGGGTTAGGTGGCATGCTAATGCGCTCCCCATTGTGGAGCTTTTGTTGCTGTTTTACTGTAATGAGTTTAATTTCGGAATTGCTCTCTTTTGATGTGGGTTTTGGTGTGTTATATTATCGGATATCTTTATTGTGATAATGTTTGCTTAAATACATGTATTGTTGTTCAAGAAAATTTAAATAAAATATTTAAAAAAAAATTGACTGGGAAAGCCATCAGTATTACCGGCTATGTAAGCAGAGTTATTAGTAGGGATGCACAGGCAAAAAAAACCTTTGGTTATCTTTAATTTTTTTCATCAATTTTCCTGATTTTTGGGTGGTGGTTAAATTATTTTCACATATTTGTTTTAATAGGAAATTGTTAAGACATACTAAATTGGTTTAACAAGTCATAACCAACAAGTTAAGATATGTTAAGTCTTGTAACACATGTTAAATAAACTTTGCATGCACTGAATTTTTTAAGGTGCACCAACAAATGCATTTCCCTAATTATCAGGAGGAAGGAGGAAGTTAATTGCCTTTGTAAAACTCACTGAGAGCCCACAATGAATACTGTGTTGAGTTCTGGAACTTTACCTCCATAATGACTCTGAGAGGAAGTAAGCAATTCAGAAAAGCAATACTAAAATTTGTACAAAATTTGTAACACAAACCCTATAAAGAGAAGCTTATGACATTCAGAATGTACTTGCTGCAAGAAAGAAGGGAAAGTAAGGATAATTGACAGGCTCTATTAAAGTATAGGAAAGTGAAATTATTCATTAAGGGACATTTGAGGGCAGGATCATGATCTGAATTTGAAGAGAGGCAGGTTCAGAGGAAATGAGAAAATAATGTCCTTACTGAGAGTGTGCTAGATACCTGGAATTAGCCAAAACAAATAACGTGAGCATGTTTGGCACAGATATGTGAAGGGCAGTAATAGGAACAAGGATAGATGGTTGCAGTGTTGTAGATAATTCGTTCTTTACTCCATGGAGATCAGATGCAAGGGGAGGGGCAATGATGAGAGAAAAAGGCATAGGTAAAAGAAGAATGAACTAGCCACTGCAGGCCAGAGGATAACTGGGTGGGAACCAGCAGGCTTACAACTCTGCAGAAGCTAATCAGGTTGGTGCCGTATAGTTGATAGTTGCTTGATACCATTTATCAAGGCCGCTGGGGCATGGGCAATCAGATCTCAGGGCAATCGCCTCACTATTTTTGGTGGCTGTTTAAATTATTGTAAAACTTGATAGTAAGATTTGGGGCATGGGAGGCACACAGTAGAGGATTAAGTATGGGAGCTTACCCAGCCAGGATGGCAAAAATGCAAAGACGAAAAACCGACTTGAATAGCAAGTGATATCCTAGAGGTGGTCAAGCGTCTATAGCTGACAGCTGGAATATTTGCCTAGCAGAGTAGACCAGTAAAAGTGGGCATAGTGAACCAGCTAGATTTTTATCTACCATAAGCTACTATATTACTATGTAGTAAAACCAATAGGTAAAAATCATGTAAGATTGCTCATCACAGTCTATATTCGCTCATAGCTTGTGAATTTGTAGAGATTGATTCATTTAATATAGTAACATAGTAAATGACGGCAGATAAAGACCAGTATGGTCCATCTAGTCTGCCCAGCAAGATGGCCGGAGTAAGATGGCAGGAGTAGGTGCCACTCTGTGCAGGCCACCCCTCCCCATGTCTTTGTTTAGGGGTGAACCCACCGCTCCATGCAGGACACCCCTATTTGTTGAGAAGTTAGATGGTTTAGTTTATTTTGATTTTATTCTGTTGCTATAAATGGATCCATTGTGTCTGTCCCATGCCATTTTGAATTCTGTATTTGCCCCCACCACCTCCATCGGGAGGGTATTCCAAGCATCCACCACCCTCTCAGTGAAAAAGTATTTGCTGATATTGCCTTTCAATTTTCCACCTTGCAACTTCATGTTATGCCCTCTCGTTTTACAGCTTCCCCGTCTTTGGAAGAGGTTTGTTTGTTCATTATTTCTCCTTAAGTATTTAAAGGTCTGAATCATATTTCCCCTATCCCTCCTCTCCTCCAAAGTGTACATATTTAGGTCTTCAAGTCTCTTCTCATAAGGCTTCTGACGCAGGCTCCAAAACATTTTGGTCGCCTTCCTCTGAACAGTTTCCATTCTTTTTACATCCTTTGCAAGATACGGTCTTCAAAACTGAACACAGTATTCCAAGTAAGGCCTCAACAGTGACTTATACAGTGGTATTAGAACCTCTTTTTTTCTGCTGGTAATTCCTCTTCGTATGCAGCCCAACATCCTCCTGCCTTTTGCCACCACCTTGTCGTACTGCTTTGCCACCTTGAGATCTACAGAAATAATCACACCAAGGTCTTTCTCCTGATCCGTGCACACCAACCTCTCGCCCCCTATCGTGTACATTTCTCTTGGGTTTCGGCTACCCAAGTGCATGACTCTGCACTTCTTTGCATTAAATCTTAATTGCCAAGCATTTGACCATTCTTCCAGCTTTTGTAGATCTTTTCTCATGTTAAGGACTCCCTCGGGGGTGTCCACTCTGTTGCAAATTTTCGTGTCATCTGCAAAAAGACAGACCTTTCCATTCAGTCTTTCAGCAATATCACTCACAAATACATTGAACAGTGCCGGGCCCTGGACCAAACCCTGGGGCACCCCGCTAATCACCTTCCTTTCCTCCGAGTGAGCTCCATTTACCATCACCTTCTGTCGTCTATCAGTCAACCAATTTCTGATCCAGTTTACCACCTTGGGACCCATCCCCAAACTACTGAGTTTATTGATAAGCCTCCTATGAGGAACAATATCAAAGGCTTTGCTGAAATCCAGGTAGATGACATCCATCGCATGCCCCTGATCTAGTTCTCTGGTCACCCAGTCAAAGAACTCAATCAGATTTGTTTGGCAAGATCGTCCTTCGGTAAAACCATGTTGCCTCGGATCTTGCAACCTGTTGGTTTTGAGAAAGTTCACTATTCGCTCCTTCAGAAGCACCTCCATTACTTTTCCCGCCACCGAGGTAAGCCTCACGGGCCTGTAGTTTGACACTTCTTCCCTGTTACCACTTTTGTGTAGAGGTACGACATCAGCCATTCTCCAGTCCCGAGGAACTACTCCTGTTTCCAAGGAACTATTGAAAACATCCTTTAACGGCCCTGCAAGAACCTCTCTGAGCTCTTTCAGTATCCTGGAATGTATCCCATCAGGTCCCATGGCCTTGCCCACTTTCAGTTTTGCAAGTTGTTCTAACACATCATCTTCTGTGAATGGTGTGGTATGTACTTCATTCCCATCTTTATATTTGGGAGTCACAGTTGGTCCTTCTCCAGGATTTTCTTTAGTAAAAACAGAGCAGAAGTATTTGTTTAGCAATTCTGCTTTTTCAATGTCCCTTTCCACGAGTCCATTCCCAGCACTTCTGAGTCCTGCGATTCCACCTCTCATCTTCTTCCTTTCCCGAATATACCTGAAGAAAGTTTTGTCGCCACACTTCACATCTTTAGTCATCTTTTCCTCTGCCTTTGATTTTGCTATCCTTATTTCTCTTTTTGTCTCTTTGAGTTTGATCCTGTATTCATTTCTGTGTTCCTCTGTTTGCAAGCTTTTGTATTTTGCGAAAGCTGTGTTTTTTGCCTTTATTTGAGCAGCCACTTCTTTGGAAAACCAAATAGGTTTCCTTCTCCTTTTTGTTTTTATTTACTTTTCTTACATATTTATCCGTTGCCCCTTTTATTGCCACCTTTAGTTTAGGCCATTACAATTCCACTTCCCTTATCTCCGTCCACCCTGTCAACTCCTCCTTTAGGTACATGGCCATTTTATTGAAGTCAGTGTTTTTGAAGTTTAGGACTTTGAGCTTCCTATAGTTGGACTGCACCTTGGTTTTTTTCTCAAACCACACCATGTGATGATCGCTGCTGCTCACAGGTGCACCCACCCAGACATTCGACACGCTATCACCGTTGGTGAGGACTACATCCAGCATTGAGCTTTCCCTTGTTGGTTCCATCACCATTTGTCTAAGTACTGCATCTTGCAGAGCAGCCACAATTTTTTTGCTTCTTTCCAGACTTGCAGAAGGAGTAATCCAATCCACATCGGGTAGATTAAAGTCACCCAATATGATCGCTTCCCCCTTTGTGGCTATTTTGACAATGTCTATAATCAATTCGTTATGTAGCTCTTCGATTTGAGTTGGAGGTCTGTAGACTACAGCAATATGGATGATAGTGCCATCTCCTCTTTCCAACACAACCCAGAGAGCTTCTTCTTTTCCCCATGCCCCCTGCATTTCAGTAGCTTTAATATTGCTTTTGACATAAAAGGCTACTCCTCCTCCTCTTCCATTTTCTCTGTCTCTTCTGAATAGATTATAGCTATCTATGGCTATACTCCAATCATGCGATTCATTAAACCATGTTTCTGTAATGGCCACAATGTCAAAGTCCATTTCCACCATTAGGGCTTCCAGGTCTGGAACTTTATTGGATAAGCTTCGAGCATTTGTGCTTATTGCTTTCCAGCATTTAACTGGCTTGTGTGTGTTTTGCATTGATTTTGTTCTGTCTACTTCTTCCCACTTGTTTTTGTTGTGTGGTTTAAAAGTGTGTCTGTTTCTGATGTTCTGCTTTTGCAGGGAGTGACGTCCAGAATTTGACCTTCCCCATCCGTCACCCCCTTTTTCTTGTTTAAATTCATATCCACATACTGGCTGAATTTTTCACTTAGTATTCTTCTCCCTACAACAGAGAGATGTAGTCCATCAGCACAGTATAGTTTCTTGTTGGTCCATCTGTTTCCCCAGTCGCCTATAAATCGGAATCCTTCCTCTTTGCACCAGGTTTGGAGCCATGCGTTAAAGCTGTTTATGCGATTTAGCCTTTCTGCCCCCTTACCAAGAACAGGTAGAACTTCTGAGAATGCTACAGTGTTAACAATGGGCTTTAGTTTCTCCCCCAGAGTTTGAAAGTCCCTTTGAACTTTAGTGGCACTGTTTCTAGCCAGGTCATTTGTACCCAAGTGGATGATAACATCAATTTTCGAGTGCTCACTTTCAGCGCTAAGTACATCAACAATTTGGTTTGTATTCTTGCTAGAGGAAGAGCCTGGGAGGCATTTGACTAACTTCCCTCCTTTGAACTGTGTTTCCAAGTTGGTGCCTCTGATGATGGAATCACCAAGTAGTAGTAGTTTTCTTTTCCTTGAGTCTCTCTTCATAATTGGTGCTTTATCAGGAGATTGGGCATTGCTATCTTATTTAAGGGCCCTTGAGCTTCCCTGGCTTGGGCATCCTCATTAACCAAAGCAGAGAAGGCACTATGCAATGATATCTCTTGATGTACAGGGTGTTTCTGCATTACCGGGCGTAGTCTACCAGAGCCCACTGTGATCCATTTGTTCCTGGGATGTTTGAGTCTCTGTGGGAGCGGCGGAGGACTATGTTTGGTTTGTATCCTAGAAGAGGTGCGTTTCATTGCAGCTACTTCTTCCCTTAATAGAGTCAATTCATTTTGTATGGCTGCCAACTTGAGGCATATAGGGCAAGCTCTTAGGTTCCAGATGATTTGTCTCAGAATGAAGGCACTACAATTATTGCACTGAATACAAGACATGTGTGGTCGACTTAAGAGGATAGATGTCAACGTATATGACCGCTGTATAAGCAATGCAGCCCGGGGGTGGGTGGGGCGAGGGGTGGGGGGGGGTGGGAACCTAAGTGTCCTTGGCCAGCAGGTCTTACCTGAACTGAGGGCACCTTTAGATTTCTGATTGGAGGGCTACCCAAGGAATACAAGCAGACAGATTATTCCCAGAAGTGACTGTAAAACCATCAGTTAACTTGGCTACACAACAGCAGTTAAATATTATATATCAGCTACACAACCAACAGGATAGGTAAGAAAATAGGTAAGAGATACCAAGCTGCAAGCTTATTAAAAGATACAAAGCTATAAGCTTATCTGTTTGTATGAGAAGCTGTGGAGCCCAGATTCAACCAGGTGACTCGTGCTTTTACTGCTGCTTATATGTCTAACAGTTCATGTTGCTCTAATTCCTTTTGTGCATTTATTTGATTTCCATGATGCTCACAAAAGTCCTGTTTTGTGTTTTTGCCTGTTATTATGGAGCATCATTTTACCAAATTGTTTTTAAAACTACTATGATTGTTCCTTTTATTAATGACACCTAATGATAGCATGTTGGTACTTCCACAATTGTCTGGCATGAATCAGGTTAAGTAGGGCACATAGAGTTGGGGAATGCTGCTGACAAACTGATCTTTATTTTTTAAAGGTTGGTGTGTGCTTTAAATTCTGTATCCAGTGAACATTTTAGTATAAACGGTAGTATCTCAAATGGAAAAGCAGCAACACAATTCAACACTTTCTCTTACGTGGTAAGTTCATCTACATATACAGTAGGTAAATGCTTTACTGTAGATTTGTTTTATTAGCTCTGTTTTATCTTGGCTTTATGTTGAATTGGATTTGAAACATGTCTCATGACAATTTTCTTTCATTAGAATCCTGCAATTACAAGTATCTTCCCATATTATGGACCAAAATCAGGAGGAACATTGCTAACTTTAACTGGAAGATACCTGAATAGTGGATCATCCAGAGAGGTGCTTATTGGTGGAAAGAAATGCGTCATACAGAGGTATGAACCATAACATTTTCACTTTATTGTTTTTTTTGGGCTCAAGTCAATTGAATTTGAGCATAGAAATAGAGCCCAAAAAAGTCTAATCAATACATTTAGGAGGAGATTTTAGAAGGCGATTTGCATGTGTAAAAAGCGATTTTAGAAAAAAACACATGTATACCGTGCATGCACATATTTGAAGGGGCATGTTCTGGGTGTGGTTTGAGCAATATACAGTAAGTGGAATTGTACAAATGATGTCCAAGCCAGAGCGTCTGAAATAAAAGCAGGGACGTCAAAGCTCAGGCAATATTTCACAAACATGGATGTGCCCGATATAGATACCTCCCCAGAAGAGGTATCTATATCTATAGACCATGGATGCCTAGGACTATGGATACTCGTACTTAATGGTTAGACTAGTGGACTAGGACCTGGGAAGCCAGGGTTCAAATCCCTCAGCCGCTATCATTGTGATTGCGAAGAGTATTGGAGAGGATGGTGCGCCATCTTCTCTAGACTCTTTGGATGATATATGGTCCAAATGAGTACTTTCCTGATGCCTATTCATGCTGGAGCTTTGTATAAACTTAGCCACTCTGGGCATCCAGGAAATTTCTGAGGTCAGGCAGTGACGTCCAGGTTCTTGAGAACACTCCAACCACGCCTCCACAATGCTCCCGTTCAGACTTGGACATCTGGAGATGTCTCTGTGCTTTGGATGTCTCTTTGCCCATTTTCAGACATCCAAAGCATGAATAGGGCTTCTAAAATAACCCCCTATATATATTACCTCTTTTGCAATGGAAATACACTTATCAATCACAAAATCTCAGCACCAGCATTTACCATCTGTTCCAAGTCATGCATAACTGTCTGCTAATTACTTGTTTGGACTTGGAGTTTGGAGGAATGATTGAAGGGGGAATAATGCTTATATCTATGGTATAATCACAAAAAAAAGCAAAAATTTGAACTTTGGAGCTTGGCTTCTTAATGGGCTCTACTTCGACATGCAGTTTTGCAAAATGCTCAGCTTGTATGTTGGTAGTGCATGCATAACTCTTACACATACAAAGCTCTGAGCGATGCAGTTCTTCTTTTTTATAACATATTTTTTGTTCAGATCACGGTTCCTTTTGTGTGTGCTGCCAAAGGCATGTAGTTTTTCCATGTTCTTATGTATATTTTATAAAAACCTTGCATTGAGTGAGCCTTTTGTAAAAAAAAAAAAAAAAATCGCAAATTTTGAACATCCCAATTTGGGTGTCCTTTATCCGACCTCCAACAAACTGTACAAATATGAGCTTTTAACTCCATTGCACTTCTTCTTGACCATTTAATTGTACACAATCTTGTTGCTTTATGTCAAAAGGCAGTATATAAAGTTTACCAATAAACTACAGTATTCTAATTGCCATTTCAAGATCCCTGCTTCCAAGTTTCTTCTTTCTGTCTCTATCATCTTATCACGCTATTTCCCCCCAGCCAAATATATATTTTTTCCTCATCAAAGAGGCTGCTTCTTGGTTTTGGGCCTCATATCCTTGCACTTCAATTGCAGAGCAAGTTCCATTTAAGGGCCCCTTTTACTAAACCCTGCTAACCATTTGACGTGCAGTTCAGCATGTAGTAGCTGGCGATGATTAGCTCTAATGTGCCACCATATCAGCTGCCGTACACCAAAACACACGTTAACTATGCAGAGTGGGTGAGTTAGGAGTAGAGGATAGGCATGGAGAGTGCAGTAGCATGTAATCACAGTTAGCATGGCACATAGCATGAGTTTACCAAATGAATCCTCTATGGAGTCCATAGGTAAACCCCTGTTGTTGGGCCATGCGTTTGCTGCTGGGAACATGCAGATCATGCCCCAACAGCTAACACTGAGGTTTTGCACTTATGTTGTTTGTTTTGTATGTTAATTGCACTTATGTTATTTCTTTTGTATGTTAATTGCAAAACTGGGCTTTAGTAAGAGGAACGAACCCTAAGTCCTAGGTTAAAGGCCCATTGTTTGCAGTTCAGTTTTGGTTAATTGTTCAGTTTTTAAAAACTGCTCATAGGCAATGTTTACTAAACTGTGCTACCATGTTAGTGTGTGCTAATGCCATTAACACACTTTATAGTAGTTAGTAAATAAACCACAGCCATTGGTTCTTAAATGAGGTGCCTAATTTTTAGGATCATAAATTTGGGAGAATCTCACAGCTGCTCCTTGTGATCTAGGACAAGTCCCTTAACTGTCCATTGCCTTAGGTACAAAGATTGCAAGCCCTGTGGCTAGAAAGTGCCAAACATGACACCTTCCAATCGATTTTTTCTAATTAAATGTTGAGGTGATTTGTAGGGGTTTCATGATTGTTATTTTTGTATTGGATTTTATAAGAGGGTTTGTTTTTTAATGGTAGTTTAGGAATTGTGATTGTATAGGGAGGATAAGAGGATGAGATGAGATTTTTGTGGAGCATAGAAACTTATTAGAGGCTTGTGATGCAGACAACAGTGAAGGATTTGTTGCATTTTTGTGGGGGGTTTTGGCTGCCTTTTAGGAGAAGATGTATTCTTAAGTTGATGTTGATAGCTAGTAAGATCTTAATGGATCAGAGGCCGGAGTATTTGAAGAATACAAACTTGTACTAAGCGTGAGGGCAGCTCTTGCTAGTACTGGGTAATGCACAGTAGAGATGTGGAGGGTTATTTGGCATGCCTGAGCCTTTAGGGCACAAGATCTGAGATGAATTACCTGAAGAGCCGCATTCTATGGTTAATTCGGCAGGTTTCAGGAAGTCTTCAAAGACATTTTTGGTCCTTGAGGATTAGCTGAGAGATGGGTTTATTTTTAGACTAGGGGAGCTGGGGAATGATGCAAGAAGTACTACAACTACTACTGAACATTTGAATAGCGCTGCAAGATGTATGCAGCACTGCACAGACATATGTGAAAGATGAGCTCTGCTCATCAGAGCTTACAATCTAGGTGAGACAAACAACACAGTAGCTGTAGACATGGGATACATCTAGGGCGAATGGTAAGGAAACAGAAAAGAGATCAGGCCAGTCAAGATTCGAAAACTAAGCGAAGAGTGAGTTTTCAGCCTGGATATGAAAAGGGCCAGAGAAGACACCTGACATACAGACTCAGGTAGTTTGTTCCAGGCATAAGGAGCAGTAAGATGAAAGGAGCGAAGTCTGGAGTTAGTAGTAGAAGAGAAGGGCACAGATAGAAGTCATTTGCCAGAAGAGCAGTGTTCCTGAGGAGGAGTGTAGGGAGAAAGAAGAGAGGAAGGGTAGTGAGGAGCTGCAGAGTGAATGCGCACTTATAGGTCAGCAGGAGAAGTTTGAATTGGATGCGGAAATGGATAGGGAGCTAATGAAGTGACTTCAGAAGAGGGGTAATATGAACATGATGAGGCTGGCAGGAGGTTAGCCAAGCAGCAGAGTGTTAAACAGATTGAAGGGGAGGGAGATGATTCAGCTGGAGACCAACAAGCAGGAGGTTACAATAGTCTAGATGGCAGGTGACTAAGGAGTAGATTAGTGTCTTAGTAGTGTGTTCAGAAAGGAATGGGTGAATTTTGTTGATGATATAGAGAAAGAAACGGCAGGTTTTAGCTGTCAGATGGATGTGTGTAGAGAAGGAGATAGAGGAGTCAAAGACAACCCCAAAAGATTGCGAGCTGAGACATTGGATGCTTGCCTTGCCTGGAGTTGAGCTGATTAGTGGCATTTGATCATAAACTGTGCTGCCAGTACGTCCCTGCTCCTCCTCCCAGTGATCGGGTTTGATAACCAGCTGTTTTCCATGGACGCGGGCGTGTCCTTACAGGCATGTACCAAGGGGCTTGTTTGGCACCTTGGGAGACCCTTAGTAGCACTGAGGAGCATTGAGGGAACCGAGGGGTTTTGGCCTCCCTATTTGGTTAGCATGGAGAAGAGTAAAGTAAAAGTTAAATCAGTGGATTCTGTGGCTATTCAAGGACCGATGAACAAGCATGTCATGAGCACTGCTACAGGTATGCTTTGTTGTTTGAGGAAGGTCTTTCATCCTCGGAAGCCTCTATTAGTCTGGGGTTGCGTACCCCTCCCCCTCAGCCCACTCCCAAGACTGTTCAGAATGATGATAAATCTGGTTGTTTGGTGACTGAGTTCCCTGCTGTACCTCCTCCTGCTTTTACTTCTCTCCAACAGGATTCAGATGGATTTTGTTTATTCCTCATTACTCCAGTCTCTATGCCTGCTTCGGCGGCATTGACCTCTGGGGATGTAGGTGGGGTGGATATTTCTTTAAAAGATGTTTGGTTAATTGCATCCCGGATGGAAGAAGTTTTGAAGGGGACATTAATTCAATTGTGTACCTTCTTACAGGGGGCTACACAAGTGTTACATCAAGTTGAGTCTCGGCTCTCCAATTTAGAAGGTAAAGCAATCAAACTGGAGAGCACAGTGGTGGGTGTTCAGTCAGTATGTAATACTTTTGTTAAAGATAATTTATTATTGCATTAGAAGATTGAATATTTGGAGAATATGCTAGAACTAAAAATTTAAGATTTTTAATTTTTCCTGTTGTCTGCCTGCTCTCTCCCCTTGAGCTTTTGAAGAAGTGTATAAGAGAGATCTTGAATTTTTCTGTTTTTGAAGAATCTATGATAGTTTCTTTATATTATGTCCCTCAGACTTCTTTTCAGCTCTCTTTGGAGGGTGAGGCAGAGGAGCAAAATGTGGATGAACTGGAGCTGACTTCATTTTTAGAGTCATCTCTAGAGAAGGTACACAAAAAGACAACTCTTGTAGTCACTTTTAAGACAGAAGCAGATAAGTCAGCCATATTGAAATTGTATTTTCCTAAGAAGGCTGTCCATTTTTGTGGATATCCTTTAAATATTTTTCCTGATTTGGATCAATCTATTCAGCTTCGCAGGAAAGCTTTTTTGCAATTAAAACCTAAAGTTCTGGCCATTGGAGGAACTTTCTTTTTTAAGTTTCCTTGTAAATGTGTTATCTCCAGGAACAAGCAGGAATGAGTCTTCACATATGGATACGTCGGTACCGACGGAGCCTTCGCGGGAACTCTTCGCAGCGTCCAAAAAGAAAGCTTTTGGGAGCATCCCACACGCATGCGCGCTGCCTTCCCGCCCATTCACTTCACTCTCATCAGTTTTCCGTTTTCTGCGGAGCCGGCAGGACGTATTCCTGTCACCGCAGAAAATTCTTCTTTTTATTCTTAGTTTTTTGTGGTCGCGTCTGCCTTCCCTCAGCGCCACCGGTATCGCCAGTGCTTTTCTTTCTTTTTACTAAAGAATTTCTTCTTTTCTTTAGAAATTTTTCCTTTTTAGTGCCTGACGATTTCTAGGCCACTAAGCCTCTGTCCTTCCATTATGGAAAAGCCAGTCACTATCCTTAAGAAATGCTCAAAGTGTGGCGGTACAGATATATTTTCAGACACTCATTCTTGGTGTCTAAAATGTTTAGGTCCTGACCATTGCCCACTGGAGTGTCTCTCCTGCTGGAGCTCAAACAGAAGAAGTCTTCAGGATCGAGCACAACTCGATACCCGGTTCACATCGCACTCGATGTCACCAGCTAGAATATCTTCTTTTTCACAGGATCAGGTAACCAAACAAAAGTCTGTAAAGACTAGCCAGTCCTCGAGTGGTAGATCTCCTTCTCAGCATCGAGATGGCTCTGGCCTTGCCCTTGAGAACATTTTGGCAATAAAGCCCCGGTGGGAGTCTTCAGGCTCCAAAGCATTAACGGGGCTTCAGGTTGTTTCCGGGGTTCTTACCTTGATGAACATACCTGGGCCATGCTCAGTGGTTGTGGCCGCTTCGAGCGGGACCGACATCCCGGCAATGGCTATGGTGATGGATGAAACACTCCTCACCGATGAACGCAGTCTAGCGCTCTCGGCTACTTCGGTACCACTAGAGTTGCTGCAGACCGTTCCTCGAGTATCGTTAACTGCTTCAGTACCGGTACTGGTATCGACATCGGCATCGGTGTCGGTACCGTCCATGCTTGCTTCAACAGACTCACTTCCTTCGATGCCGAGCCTGGAATCGATCTCTAGCATGGAGGATTAGGTACCGACTTGTCTCGGTACCGACCTCGGACGGTACCGAAGACATCGCTTTAAGGAAAATCCGATGCTTCATCCTTTCAAGTCTTCCGATCCCGATGACTGGGATGAATCCATCGGTACCAAGGCTGAATTTTCAACAAGTCCAGCCTTTACCCCTCATTTTAGAGGGTCCTCCTCAGGGGAGATTTCTTTTCAAGCTTTTCTGCTTGATATGGCAAAGTTACTTGCCATTTCTATACCTGGTAAAGAATCCCTACAAGGGGATTCAGAGACCCTGCAATTCCCCTGGATTCCAAAGGAGGTGATTATGCTTCCTTTGCATCAGATCTTACAAGATCTACTATTAAGAATGTGGGAAACTCCTTTAACGGTATCCCCACATTCTAAGACACTTGACACTATGTACAAGGTGCCACCTTCTCCACGTTTTCAAAAGACTCAACTTCCTCATCATTCTATTGTTGTAGAATCAGCAATGAGGCATATTAAGAGTGCAAAGAAGCACTCTTCTTATCCGCCAGGTCGTGAGTCTAGGACTTTAGATGCCTTTGGATGTCAATGCTTCCAGGCATCCATGCTTTCAGCAAGAATTATCTCATATATTTTCTATATGGGATTATCTCTTGAAGAGGTCACAAAGAACTTAAAGCTTTTGAACCCTTTTCTTCAAGAACATAAAAGAGCAGACTTTTTCATATTAGTCAGTCATGCTCAAAATGTCTCCAAATTCCTTAATCGTGCTTCCCTGGACTGCTTTGAGTCTATTAGCAGAACCTCTGCTATAGCCATAGGAGCACGATGCATGGCCTGGCTCCAAGCTTCAGACTTGGACAAATGGGTACAAGAAAGGCTGGGAAATACTCCTTGTACTGGTGAAAATCTCTTTAACAAGGATGCTTTATTCCAAGCTAATCAGTTAAACACTGATATTGTTGCTTTCAGAGGATTGTCAAAACTTTCCTCTATCCCAGCTAGTAAAAAATCTCCTAACAAACTTTATTCCCCTAAAGGGAAAAAGTTTTATTCATCTTCTACCCATCATGCAGATGTTTCCAAAGAAGGGCAACATCATACCAGGCTAAGAAAACCAAAGCCTCAACAGGCTCAGCAAACTCAGCAGTCACAGGGTTTCTGATATTTTATTAATTAAATCTCTTTTTCCTGTTGAGCTTCAGAACCGCTACTTCTTAACAGAAGCATTTACAGTTCTTCTCATCCTTACTGAGAGGTCAGTGATACACTGGCTCAATCCTCCACTTTAGGCATGAATCTCTTGCCAAGAGCAATCCATTCTTTTAGCTCTTAGAGCTATTAAGGATAATCATGCCCTACAGGTAACAGTTTCTCCTCTCCTTCTAAAGTAAACAGAGGAGTTATAACTAATTACAAGGTATGCTATGCCTTTCACCTTAACAGTTGTCTTGTACGAGGATATCTCATACTTTTGACTGCAGGGGAGCTTTACTTTTTTCAGAGACTTACCAAATTGTAAGTCTTCCCAACTCTGTATTACTTTCTATCCCTCTTAGTCGAGACTTTCACTCTAAGAGTGATACTATTTGACTGGAAGGCTTACCTTTTAAGCCTTAGGATTGTCTTCAATACCTACTCCAGTAAGTGATTTCCATACAGAGTTTCTCCCCTCTGCAATCTTTTCAAATATTTATTTTAAGACAGCTTATCAGACCATAATTGAGTTTTATCACTTCCAATTATGTCTGTCGGTCCTTTTCCAATCTATAGGACCTAACCTCTTCTGCTGCCTTAATAACAGATAATTCCAAGAGAGGTTCCAAAACTTACTTGGACAATTTATCGTTGCAGGCAACCAGCCTGTCTACTATTCTTAGCCATCTTCAATTCTTTGGCTCCCACAGAATAGATTAGGTTGCACACTGGTAATTAAACAGCCAGATCTCACCTATGCAACCTACAACATGCTCTCTGCAATTCTACAAAAAGCTCTGCAACTATGGGCCTTTGCCAGAGAGCGTCAGAGCCATTCCTAATGGATAACTTCCAGATGGTTAAAAGGCTTTGCCCAGTCATGCTCCCACATGACCATTTTTTTCCTACTCTTACCATCTTCCTTAAAATTTCCTTTTAGGGAAAATGAACCAGGGCTTAGATCACGTGAAAGCATAAAGAATTGCTTAATTACCTGAGTTGTTCCACTTCTCCAGTGGAACTCTTCCAACAGGGATGCATTTCTTTTCACTGCAGTCGGTCCTTGTCTAGTGCATTCCTTCTAATTCCCAATACTTCATTGGAGCTTATGCTGAACAAAGGACGCATTATACTCATATTGCCCTCATAGACGGGCAAATATGGTATTCCCTTTTATTGCGTCTTTTTCTCCGCACTGAAGTTATAGAAGGATCCAGACTTGTTGTCTTAAGACTAAGGATGTCTCTGCACCCCTTCACGTAGATCTCCATTTCTGGTTATTCAAAGTCTAGAATTTTTAAAGAAATCTAGACCTATCCTTCTGACTAGGAACATTCCACTGGTTTCCATGTAACCTTCTTCATGGTTCTTCCACATGTAACCAGAAAAGGGTTCTCTATCCATATTCTCAAGCAGGTCTTACCCCTTCTTGTTATTAAGTGAGTCTCTCTCTCTATATATATATATATATATATATACATACATACATATATATATATGTATGTATGTATGTTTATATAAATACACATATCTCACTCTGAAAGATTTGTTACTGTCCATATTAATGCTGTTCCAGCATTCCATAGGGTTTTAAATGGACAACCAATTTCTATGGTAATTAGAAACTGCCTTCTTTTACTGTAACCTCTCCGGTTACGTTACATCTGAAGCTCTCCATGTAAAGTCATCATCCTAAGTGACATCACTTAGGGAAGACATTACTGATCTTCAAGAAATTGGAGGCTACACCACCTACTACAAATGTTTCTTTCTTTCATTTGGATAGAGGGGTCTTAAAGACCCATCCTTTTTCTGCAAACCAGTCAGATTTATCTCCTCTCTTTCCTAGAGCCTTTTTCTGCTCCAAGGACAAAGAGCTTCAAACTTTGGCCTACAGAAGCTTTAGCTTCTCATCCAAAGTCCAACCCTATTAAACTCCCCCAGTTTTTTCTTCTGGATTAGTTCTAGCCATTTAGGCTTCTGACCTCTGCCTGTATTGCAAAAATATTTTTCCTCTACTTTACAGTAAGGTATTTTCTTTGAGGATAATGTACTGGCTCTTAGCACCAGACCCATATTAGCCTCAACAAATACTTTTGCAATACTTTTGACTAAGGTCCACATTAGAAAATTGGAATCCAATATTTACTAACATTTATGATCTACACAAGGACTCCCCTCTAGACGCCTTGTTTAGTTTTTCCACAGCACATCCTTTTTAGTTCAACTCCTACCCTCCATCCCTTGGATGCCTGAGGTTCTGGGAAATAGCATGGCCCATCCATTAGATTTGCAACATGCTGGGACCTCCTCTAGGCATCTCTAGCTTGGGAGTCCCCATATGTGAAGTCTCATTCCTTCTTGTTCCTGGAGATAGCACAGTTACTTACCTGTAACAGGTGATCTCTGGGAACAGCAGGACTAAGTCTTCACAACCCACCCACCTCTCCTAGGAATTGTTTCTCTCTCTCTCGCTCTCTCTCTCTCTCGCTCTCTCTCTCTAATTTGTCTACTTCCCTCCTTCGGTCTCAGCTACAAACCCAACTGATGAGAGGGAAGTGAATGGGCGGGAAGGCAGCACACATGCGTGTGGGATGCTCCTAAAAGCTTTCTTTTTGGACGCTGGGGAGCGTTCCTGCGCAGGCTCCGTCGGTACCGACGTACCCATATGTGAAGACTTATTCCTGCTGTTCCCAGAGATCACCTGTTACAGGTAAGTAACTGTGCTATACTGATTCTGGTTTGAAATATGTGCTTACAAATCTATCTCTTCTTCTAGATAACTGTTAGGTAGTGAGTTGGAATAGTAAAAAGGGGTTTTGGTTTACTTTCCGGGTTAACTCAGGCCTCTGATGTTCTCCTTGATGTGGGCTTTAGCATCATAGCAGACTTAATTTCTAGTGGTTTTTTTCTTTTTGGATGAGTTTCTTGTTCTCTTGATTGTACTGTAAGATGCTGTTCCTTTCTTTTTTCTTATATATTTATACAAGTAAATGCATAATAAAAAATAAGATTGCAAGCTGAGGAGACGGGGAGAAGTAGAGTGTTATTCACAGAGGCTGAGAAAGGAGGAAGGGGAGAGGAGAGTTTAGTGGGAAAAATAAGAAGCTCAGTTCTGGTCATGTTCAATTTCAAGTGGCGGTGAGACATCCAAGCATCAATGTCAGAAAGACAGGCAGAGATCCTGGATTTACGGCAACATTTCAGATGTACAGAGGTAGATCTGGGAGACATCAGCATAAAGATGGTACTGAAAGCCATGGAAAGAGATGAGTGCTCCAAGGGACTGCATATAGAGAAAGAAAAGGAGTTGACCCAAGACAGATCCTTGGAGTACACAAACTGAGAGCAGGATAGCAATAGAGGAGGATCCACCAGAACAAACACTCATAGAGCAATGGAAGATATAAGAGAACCAGGATAGCACAGAGCCCTTAAAACCAATTGAGGAGAAGGTTGTGGTCAACAGTGTCAAAAGCAGCAGAAAGGTCAAGAAGGATGAGGATTGAGTAAAGGCCCTTAGAGTTAGCCAGGAACAGGTCACTGGAGACTTTGGCAAGAGCCTTTTCAGTAGCATGTAAAGCCAGATTGTAAAGGATCCAGGATGGCTTGAGAGGGGAGAAAGTCGAGGCGGTAAACTGCAGAAGTGCGTTAAGTGGTTATTAAATCTTTTATTAATAAATAAAATTGTTCATTTGTTCTGTAAAATTGTGGGGTTTGTAAATGATGATCTCCAGGAACAAGCAGGAATGTATTCTTCACATATGGGTATCATTGGCACTGACAGAGCCTGCGTGGGAACGCTCCCCAGCGTCCAATAGGAAAGCCTTTGGGAGCATCCCACAGCGCCTGCGTGCTGTTCTCCCGCCTTTCCCAACTGTCCCTCTCCAGTTTTTTGTTTTCCGCGGAGCCGACAGGTTGCACATCCTGTCACCACAGAAAATTCCCTTCTTATACTTTTTTGTGGTCGTGTCTGCCTTCCCTCGACGCTCTACCGGTACCGCCGGTTCTTCTTTTCTTTTTTCTAAAAAAAAAAAAAAAAACTTTGTTTCTGGAGTCTTTCTTCAGTAACATTCTTCTGTGATGCCCCGCGCCATTTTGGGCACTAGGCCCAATTTTTTCCTTAAACATAGAAAAACCCGCTTCAGGTTTTAAAAAGTGTTCCAAGTGTGGCGGTACCATCTCCGTCACCAACACCCATGAGTGGTGCCTCAAATGTTTAGGTCCTGACCACTCTATTTCAGAGTACCTCGCCTGTGGAATGATGTCAAAAAGGGGCCGGCAGAACTGGGCTGCTAAACTTAGCACCCTTTTTCCCTCCGATGCAGCGTCCGTGGCATTGACGTCCTCCAGGGATTCATCTTCCTCTCATGGATCTCAGGTAACTAAATATAAATCTAGCCGGCCCTCAAAGGGTAGAGCTCCTTCTAAGTATCGAGATGCCTCTGGCGTTGCCCTTGAGGGAATTTCACCAGCAAAATTGCCCCCGCAGGAAGCTTCGGCTTCCAAAGCACTAACGGGGCTCTAGGATGTTCTCAAAGCTTTAACCTCAGCAGAATACTGGTGCCATGCTCTGGGGTTCCAGCCGCTTTAACCAGCACCGATACCCAAGCATCGGCAGCATCGATAAGACCAGATATTCCTGGCTATTGAATGCAGTCTGGCGGCTCTTCTCACGGCCTCGATGCCCCTGACACCGCTTCAGACAATTCAACTGTCACCAACACTGTTACCAGCACCGACTGCGTCAACATCGGCAGGTATACTACCGGGACCGAGTCGTGCGTCTCTGTCCGGCATCGACAAGTCGGTACCAGACCACTCCGATACCGACTTCGATCGGTACCGGTAACGTGCCTCGTACGATCACCCGGGTCGGAGATACTTCGAATCCTCAGATGAGTCTGACGATTCTGAAGACTCTGCCTATACCAGAGTACTTCTTCCCAAGGATTCCTCTTCTCCTCAGCGTAGGATGTCTCCGCCTGAGGCTATGTACTTTCAGGATTTTATCCGAGATATGGCCCGAGGTCTTTCCATCACAGTGGCTCCTGAAAAAGAGCTTAGGGCAAAGGAATTGGAAATCCTACAGTACTCTAAAGCTCCCAAGGAGGCAGCTACCTTACCTATTCATGAGATCTTATGTTAAGGATGTGGGAAACACCTCTAACCACATCTCCTCATTCTCGAAGACGCGACACCATGTATCGACTTCCTCCTTGTCCTGGGTTTCAAAAGACTCAATTACCACACCATTCCATGGTGGTGGAATCAGCCATGAGACGGATAAAGAATGCAAAAAGGCATGCATCTAATCCTCCAGGATGTGAGTATAGGACTCTTGACGCCTTTGGACGTCGATCCTTCCAGGCTTCCATGCTTTCTGCTAGGATCAGTTCCTATATCTTGTATATGGGGATGTTCCTTAAGGAAGTCACAGGAGACTTAGAGATTATGAGCCCTCTTCTTCCTGATCATAAAAGGCACGATTATCTTACTCTCGTTAAACATGCTCAAGATGTTTCCAAGTTTGTGAATCGTGCAGCCTTTGACTGCTTTGAATGCATAAGCAGAACCTCTGCTATTGCCATAGGTGCACGTAGAATTGCCTGGCTCCAGGCATCTGACTTGGAAATCTGGGTACAGGACAAACTGGGGAATATACCTTGCACAGGAGAGAATCTCTTTGACAAGAATTGGCAGGAAAAAGCTAATGAGATAGATGCTGACAATATCACTTTGGATAGATTGTCCAAATCTACAGCTGATCCTGCGAGGAAAGGATCATCTAAGAAACCATTCTTCAGCAAGAAGAAGTTGTTTTATCCCTCCTATACCCAGCAGGGACATCGTTCAGGTCAGTCTGCCCAAAAGGGACAGCAACAGCAACCTAGCAAAGGAAGCCAAAAGCAGCCAAGCCTCAACCGGCTCAGCAGACTCAGCCTCCACAGGGGCTTTGACTCCTATCTAGAGAACTTTGCCTTCCTGGCCCTGAACAGCCCAGAACCCTCCACCATCCCAGGAACGTTATGTCATTTTGCCCTCAGATGGTGTCAGATAACAGCAGAAAATTGGACTCTGTCTATTGTATGAGAGGGGTACAACCTTCATTTCCTCAGCATGCCCCTTCCTACAGTAGTAAGACAGTTCAATTCTCAGGCCTTTCTCAACAACCGGTTAAGTCAAGAAGTCACAATGCTCCTTGCTCAAGGAGCAGTAGAAGAGGTACCCATTCCCCAACGGGGTACAGGGTTCTACTCCCCCTATTTCCTTATTCCAAAGAAAACAGGAGGACACAGACCCATTCTAGACCTCAGAGAATTGAACAAATTCCTGTTCAGAGAGAAGTTCAAAATGATTTCTCTAGGAACTCTGCTGCCATACCTTCGGAGTCAGGATTGGCTTTGTTCTCTAGATCTCCAGGATGCGTACGCTCATGTTCTCATCCATCCAACTCACAGGAAGTTCCTTTGATTCCTGTTTCAAGGAAAGCACCACCAATACAGGGTTCTTCCTTTTGGCCTGGCTTCTGCACCAAGAGTATTCACAAAATGCATGGCTGTGGTAGCAGCATTTCTCCACACCCTGGGAATATTTGTCTTCCCTTACTTAGATGACTGGCTCATCCAAGCCCCTTCAAGGCCAGAAGCTAATGTTGCTCTGTCTCGCACAATGCGCATCCTTCAGTATTTGGGACTTGTCATAAACTTCCCAAAGTCCAATCTTGCTCCCACTCAATCCCTAGAGTTTATAGGAGCTCATCTGGATACCAGAAGACAAGGGCCTTCCTTCCACAGCCCCGCTGCCTTCGCATTGTACAGTTAGCTTCCCAAGCAATGCTCAAACCTCATCTCACTGCTTGGGAAATGTTACAGTTGCTAGGCCACATGGCATCCACCGTGCATGTGGTTCCTTATGCTCACCTCCATATGAGGGCAGCCCAGTGGACCTTATCCACTCAGTGGACTCAGGCATCAGGTTGCCTGTCAAACAAAATAGCAAACTCAGATCGCCTTATTTTGTCCCTCCAATGGTGGCAGTTACCCAGATACCTTCTGGTGAGGTCTCCTTTCCAGCAACCCCCACCCCAAGCCACTCTAACAACAGATGCTTCACAGGTGGGTTGGGGAGCCCACCTGCACGACCTCTCTACCCAGGGTACCTGGACTCCACAGGAGGCCTGTCTTCATATCAACCTCCTGGAGCTCAGAGCAATCTTCCTTGCTGTTCGAGTGTTTCACACCCAGCTCAGCTACAAGACAGTCCTAGTTCAAATGTATAATCAGGTAGCCATGTTCTGTGTGAACAAGCAGGGGGGAACAGGCTCTCTGTCGCTATGCAACGAAGCTTTGCGACTATGGGGCCTTGCCAGAGACCATCAGATTCATCTGCTTGCAGTGTATCTTCCAGGTATTCAAAACTCTTGGGCAGACAAACTCAGTCGAGTTCTGCTTCCACACGAATGGTCTCTCAATGCAGACCAGGTGGCCAAAAGTTTTCAAATTTGGAGAACCCCGGACATAGACCTCTTTGCAAATCCGCTGAATGCCAAACTTCCCCGGTTCTGTTCCAGAATTCCGGCTTGAGGTTGTCAGGCCAGGGATGCTTTCCTCCTCCTTTGGGGTCAGGACTTCCTGTATGCCTTTCCACCCATTCTCCTAATCCCCAAAACCCTGTTCAAGCTTCAGAGAGACAGAGGTCATATGATTCTCATAGCTCCATGTTGGCCACGGCAACCGTGGTACCCTCTGCTCCTACATCTCTCTCAAGCTCCGCCTCTGGAGTTAGGATCTGCTCCAGATCTTCTATCACAAGAGGACGGGATGCTGTGGCATCCCAATCCCCAGTCTCTGCATCTCAAGGCCTGGTTGCTGAAAGCCTAGAACTTCAGGGTCTTAACCTTTCTCAGCAGGTAAAGGATATCCTTCATGCTTCCAAGAAACCCTCCACAAGATCCTCTTATGCATTTAAGTGGAAGAGGTTTACCATATGGTGCTCGCAGAAGGGTCTTGACCCTCTTGCGATAGCTCTGGAATCATTACTGGAGTATTTCCTTCATTTATCAAATGCAGGGCTTAAGACCGATTCAATGAGAGTCCATTTGGGTGCTATTGCAGCTTCTTTCAAGCCTCTAAATGGACAACCTATTTCCTCTCATCCTCTCATAGCGAGATTTATGAGAGGCCTTCTTTTAACAAAGCCTCCCATTAAGCCACCACCGGTGGCATGGGACTTAAATCTGGTACTTGGGTAGCTCATGAAACCGCCCTTTGAACCATTAGCCACTACCTCTTTGAAATTCCTTTCCTGGAAGGTTATCTTCCTCATTGCAATCACATCAGCACGTCGCATCAGTGAATTGTAAGTGTTGGTGGCTGATCCTCCATATACAAGGTTCCACCATGATAAGGTAGTCCTTAGGACTCATCCACACTTCATGTCAAAGGTGGTTTCACCTTTTCATTTAAACCAAGCGGTTTACCTTCCTGTATTCTTTCCAAGGCCTCACGCCTCAAATGCAGAAAGGAACCTTCATACTTTGGACTGTAAAAGAGCTTTGGCCTTTTACTTGCAAAGGACGCAGCAACATAGAAAATCCTCTCAACTCTTTGTTGCTTTTTATCCTAGTCATTTTGGACTTCCAGTCTCCAAAAGGACACTGTCCAACTGGATTGCACAGTGTATATCTTTTGCCTATGAGAGTAAGAACCTTCCTCTTGAAGGCCATGTCACAGTTCACAGTGTGAGAGCCATAGCAGCCTCAATGACTCATCTTCACTCTGTGTCTATCGACGACATCTGTCAAGCAGCTAGTTGGGCTTCGGTACATACCTTCACAGCCCATTACTGCTTAGACAAAGACTCCCACCGGGATGCCTTGTTTGGTCAGGCTGTTCAACACCTGTTCCAGACTTAATCAATTCCTACCCACCATCCCTGGTAGGATGCCAGAGATCCATGGGGGGAAATGGAGCCCTTTCACAAGGGCACACAACTTTCTGGGGCCATTTCCCTGGCATCTGCAGCTAGGGAGTCCCCATATGTGAAGACTACATTCCTTCTTGTTCCTGGAGATAGCATAGTTACTCACCTGTAACAGGTGATCTCCGGGAACAGCAGGAATTTAGTCTTCACAACCCGCCCACCTCCCCTAGGAGTTGTATCTCTCTATCCCTCTCTCTTTCCCTCTCTCTTTTGTCTAAATTCCTGCTGTTCCCGGAGATCACCTGTTACAGGTGAGTAACTATGCTTTCTTAAAACTGCAGAGGCAGTGCATACATTTTTAGATGAAATGAAACGTTGATCACATAATATAGACTAATTGAGCATGAGAAGACCAAAGTTTATGATTGAAGGAAGCATGAGTTTTAACTTCAGAATTGATCTTGTAAGAAGCAAAGTTAAAGATGGCAAATCCTGGAATGGCCTACTAGTGGAGGCCATCCACTGTTGGCAGATTTTGGATATGTTAGGAGAATATGTAGCAGTAGGAAAGGGAGCAACAGATCAGGTAAAAGATGTGGGGTAATGTTGTTTTTATTAGGTTACATGCTGGAATTCTGCAAAGAGTAATTCAAAATTTTGCACTTTTTTATGATATATTGTTCCTGTATTGTGTTGTAAATTAAGTATTGCTCAGAAACAATGAGGGGGATATTCAAGGGCATTTAGACCTGAAAACCACCTAAATGCCACTCGCCGCCTTGTTAGTGCTGCTGAATTTGCCTGGTTTCAGCCACTAAATGCTCCGATGCTAGCCGCCTAGCGTCGGGGCAATCTGGGGGCAGAGCAGAGGTGCTACTCGAGGATAATTGTTTAGCGGCAGTATTCAGCCTCTAGTCTGTTATCCTTAACTAACTAAAGTTAGGCACTTTAATGGCTGGCCTAGCTGTTTTAACTAACCGGCCCGTGACTGAATATCGCCGCTAACCAGTTAACTAAATCTCTGTCCAGACAACCCATATATTCAATGCCAGTGGCTGGATATGATTCTGAGATTGAATATCCGGGTTCACTTTAAAGCGGCATTGGCTAGCTGCTTTGGCCACTGCCGCTGAATATCCCCCCCCCCCCCATACGCTTTGTTAATTTGACAAAAAAAGCATGCATAATTCAGACATTTTGATGCAGAAGTATGAATTTTGTTTGGAAAATTCCAGCCATAGTAATTGTGGGAACTCATATGCATCTACGCAAATGCACCAATCTCATTTGGATAAATAGGCCATTTTAGGCGTTATCTACGTCATTCACTCTTATGTGTAAGTGCTACCTTCAGATGTGACTGATGGGTTGGAAAATAACTAAAATCACCAGGATGCAATAGGCCTGTGGACCTATGAGAAAGAGGAGATGAAATCAGAAAAGGGAGAGAAAAGGGTAATAAGGGGTCATGGAGCTAATATCAAATTATGAGCTCTATTTACTTATGTGCATTAAATAATACTAGTCGCATTATTCTTTATGGGGCTTCTACTAACTATGTGGTTAATTCAGATTAACGTACATTAATCCAGTTTAGGAAATAGAGCCCTATAAGGTAAGAAATTTTCAGTGATTCCCTTTGCTCTCCTGTTCTGGTTTCTGTTCTGTTAGAAAAACACACATCAAACGACTTTAACCTAAACTGTGTTTTTTCTGCTCATGTTGAACATATGTTAGAAGCAGATTGTAAACAGAATAAAGTTATTTTGGCAGCAACAAAATTATTCTTAACTTGTCTGTGTTCTTTCCTTAGCGTTTCCGACACTGTGTTAAAGTGCTCTACTCCAGCGCAGAGTCTGCTGTCCACATATGTGGTTCGCATAAATGTTGACTTTGCTGTCCGAGAGGCTGATGTTCATTTTACATACAAAGACGATCCTGTTATTTTTCAGATTCAACCTGCTAAATCCTTTTTGAGGTAATTTACTAGATTTAGAAGACCAGAATTAAAAAAGACAATGGGATAAAAGAAACGTTCGATAGCATTCGTGAATCTATAAGAGAGTTGTATTCATACTGGTAGCTTTAATGATTAACCCAGACAAGAACTTGTCAAAGGTGTCTGTGAAGCCTGCATTATCTATCACTTCAGTAAAAGCCCACTGGAAAATCAGTGTTTTATTTTCATGCATACGCCTCTTGTTTCCTTTGAACAGTAAATATTTCACAGATAAATACCCTAAGTTAAAAGGTAAGTAATGTGCATTCGTACCACTGGATTTACATTGAAGTGGATCATAATGCATGTTGCAAATGGTTCCACTCCAGTATCTGAGTGGTAGTGTTGCATGCTGTTGTGTGGAAGACCTGGGATCAATTACACTGGTCAACATTGAAATCGTTACTGACTTTAAAAGGCCCTAATCTGTAGTATCTTGGTGAGCTGAACACGAATATAACATTAAAAAAATTTTATTGGCTCTTGTTTTGAAGATATTGCATGTAGCTCATTTTGACGTTTCACCATGTAAATTTATCCAGTAGGACATCAACAGCATCCCAAATAAGCCTTGAATGATGTAATAATGCATCACATTGCATAATACCAGCATGCACACATCATCCAGAGTTGACTGCATCATTTTCTGATGCAATGCAATACTACTGCCAGCCATCTGACGTCAGCAGTGTACTATACGTAGTCGGAAAGGAAAGTAATCTGGTATTCTGTTCCGATATTGAAAGCCTCATGAATGCCTTAAAAATCACTCATGACCCACAAGACTGGAGACTATTTATAGACTCTTCGAAACTGAGTCTGAAGGCTGTGCTTTTGAACAATAGAAACCGTCTTCCATCTATTCCAGTAGTGCATGCCGGCCACATGAAAGAGACATAAGATAACTTAAAGCATCTGCTGACTTCCATTAACTATAACAAGTACAGCTGGCACCTCTGTGGTGACTTGAAGGTAGTTGCCCTTTTAATGGGACTACAGCAGAGATATATAAAATACATGTGTTTCTTATGTGAGTGGGATAGCCGAGCAAGGGATTGGCACTACTTGCAGAAGGAATGGAATCGCAGACAAAATGTAACATTTGGAGAGAAGAATATCCAGCACCCAGCTCTGGTTGAGGCTCACAAAATCCTGCTACCACCCCTCCAAATCAAACTAGGTTTGATGAAAAACTTCATGAAAGCCATGGACCGCACTTTGCCAGCTTTCCAATACCTGCATGAAAACTTCCCTCGACTCAGCGAAGCAAAGATTAAAGAGGGAGTTTTTGTGGGTCCTCAGATTAGAGAGCTCTTCAAAGATGACCGGTTCAACAACTTGCTGCAGGGTGATGCGAAACAAGCATGGAATGCTTTTCGCCTAGTGTCAACAAACTTTCTCGGGAATGTTAGGGCAGAAAACTACAAGGAACTATTAGAAGACATGCTGATGCAGTATCAGAAACTTGGCTGCAATATGTCTCTAAAGATCCATTTCCTTGATTCCCATCTCGATTTCTTTCCTGACATCTGTGGTATGGTTAGTGATGAACAGGGCGAACATTTTCACCAGGATATCGCAACGATGGAGCAAAAATACCAGGGAAAATGTTCCACTACAATGCTGGCTGACTACTGCTGGACACTCCCCAGAGAAGCTCCCGAACAGCTGTACAAGAGACAGGCAAAAAAATCTAAGAAGTAGTCTATGACTTGTTTTTTTACAGTTATTAACCGAAGGCCTCTTATATTTACTATTGACATGCATTTCGTGATGTAAACATTAATTCTTGTAGATTACAAAAAAACTAGAGTCAACTTTGCAATTTTACTGTCATATTCGTGTTCAGCATATAAAAATTGATAAGAAATGACTATTTTTATTTCAGTGACATGACTTTTGTAAAAATTGGTTGACCAGTGTTACCAGGCTAGTTCTTCTATTCCTCTGGTTTTGCCAGGGCTGGGATGGCTGCAGAGGAAGTGTTCAGAGCTTCTGTGCAGGGGGAAGTCTGTGATCTCCAGGAACAAGCAGGAATGAGTCTTCAAATATGGGTACGTCGGTACCGACCGAGCCTGCGCGGGAATGCTCCCCAGCGTCCAAAAAGAAAACCTTTGGGAGCATCCCACACGCATGCGTGCTGCCTTCCCGCCCATTCACTTCCCTCCCATCAGTTTTCTGTTTTCCGCGGAGCCGGCAGGACGTATTCCTGTCACCGCAGAAAATTCTTCTTTTTATTCTTACTTTCTTGTGGTCGCGTCTGCCTTCCCTCGATGCCACCGGTACCGCCGGTGCTTGCTTTCTTTTTACTAAAAAAAAAAAAATTCTTCCTTTTTCTAGGAAATTTTTTCCTGTTTAGTGCCTGACGGTTTCTAGGCCACTAGGCCTCTGTCCTTCCATTATGGAAAAGCCAGCCACTATCCTTAAGAAATGCTCAAAGTGTGGCGGTACAAATATATTTTTAGACACTCATACTTGGTGTCTAAAATGTTTAGGTCCTGACCATTGCCCACTGGAGTGTCTCTCCTGCTGGAGCTCAAACAGAAGAAGTCTTCAGGATCGAGCACAACTCGATACCCGGTTCACATCGAACTCGATGTCACTAGCCAGAATATCTTCTTTTTCACAGGATCAGGTAACCAAACAAAAGTCTGTAAAGACTAGCCAGTCCTCGAGTGGTAGATCTCCTTCTAAGCATCGAGATGCCTCTGGTGTTGCCCTCGAGGACATTTTGGCAATAAAGCCCCGGCGGGAATTTTCGGGCTCCAAAGCATTAATGGGGCTTCAGGTTGTTCCCGGGGTTCTTACCTCGATGAACATACCTGGGCCATGCTCGGTGGTTGGGGCCGCTTCGAGCGGTACCGACTCTCCGGCATCGGCTATGGTGATGGATGAAACACTCCTCACCGATGAACGTAGTCTAGCGCTCTCAGCTACTTCGGTACCGCTAGAGTTGCTGCAGACCGTTCCTCGAGTATCGGTATCGGCTCCGGTACCAGTACGGGTATCGACATCAGCACTGGTGTCGGTACCGTCCATGCTTGCTTCGACAGACTCGCTTCCTTCGATGCCAAGCCTGGAATCGCTCTCTAGGATGGAGGACTCGGTACCAACTCATCTCGGTACCGACCTCGGGCGGTACCGAAGACATCGCTTTAAGGAAAATCCGATGCTTCATCCTTTCAAGTCTTCTGATCCCGATGACTGGGATGAATCCATTGGTACCAAGGCTGAATTCTCAACAATTCTAGCCTTTGCCCCTCATTTTAGGGGGTCCTCCTCAGGGGAGATTTCTTTTCAAGCTTTTCTGCTTGATATGGCAAAGTTGCTTGCCATTTCTATACCTGGTGAAGAATCCATACCAAGAGATTCAGAGACTCTGCAATTCCCCTGGATTCCAAAGGAGGGAATCATGCTTCCTTTGCATCAGATCTTACAGGATCTACTATTAAGAATGTGGGAAACTCCTTTAACGGTATCCCCACATTCTAAGACACTTGACACTATGTACAAGGTGCCACCTTCTCCAGGTTTTCAGAAGACTCAACTTCCTCATCATTCTGTTGTTGTAGAATCAGCAATGAGGCGTATTAAGAGTGCAAAGAAGCACTCCTCTTATCCGCCAGGTCGTGAGTCTAGGACTTTAGATGCCTTTGGAGTTCGATGCTTCCAGGCATCCATGCTTTCAGCAAGAATTCTCTCATATATTTTCTATATGGGATTATCTCTTGAAGAGGTCACAAAGAACTTAAAGCTTTTGAACCCTTTTCTTCAAGAACATAAAAGAGCAGACTATTTCTTATTAATCAGTCATGCTCAAAATGTCTCTAAGTTCCTTAATTGTGCTTCTCTGGACTGTTTTGAGTCTATTAGCAGAACCTCTGCTATAGCCATAGGGGCACGACGCACAGCCTGGCTCCAAGCTTCAGACTTTTACAAATGGGTACAAGAAAGGCTGGGAAATATTCTTTGTACTGGTGAAAACCTCTTTAATAAGGATGCTTTATTCCAAGCTAATCAGTTAAACACTGATATTGTTGCTTTCAGAGGATTGTCAAAACTTTCCTCTATCCCAGCTAGTAAAAAATCTCCTAACAAACTTTATCCCCCTAAGGGGAAAAAGTTTTATTCATCTTCTACCCATCATGCAGATGTTTCCAAAGAAGGGCAACATCAAACCAGGCTAAAAAAAATCAAAACCTCAACAGGCTCAGCAAACCCAGCAGTCGCAGGGTTTCTGATATTTTCTTCATTAAATCTCTTTTTCCTGTTTGAGGTTTAGAACCAGTAACCTACTTCTTATCAACAGAAGCATCTACAGTTCATCTCATCCTTACTGAGATATCAGTGATACACTGACTCTATCCTCGACCCTAGGCATGAATCTCTTGCCACAAGATAAATCCATTCTTTTAGCTCCAAGAGCTATTGAGGACAACCATGCCCTACAGGTACCAGGGTTCTCCTCTCCTTTTTGAAGGAAAAAGAGGAGTAATAACTAACAACAAGGTAGGCTATGTCCTTCACCTTGACAGTTTTCCTGTACGAGGATATCTCATAGTTTTGACTGCAAGGGGCCTTCACCTTTCCAGGGACTTAACAAATTGTAAGTCTTCTCAACTCTGTATTACTTCTATCCCTCTTAGTCGGGACATTTAGTCTCTAAGAGTGATACTATTCAACTGGAGGGCTTACCTTAAGCCCATAGGTTTTTCTTCAATACCTACTCCAGTAAGTGGTTTTTCATACAGAGTTTTACTTCCCCTTTGCAATCTTCTCAACTATTTCTTTTAAGACAGCTTATGTTTATGTTTGTTTATTTTGAATTTGATATACCGCTCAGACCAAAAGATATTGAGTTTTACCACTCCTAATTATGTCTGTTGGTCCTTTTCCAATTTATAGGACCTAACTTTTTAGGTCCTATAGGGAGGAGTGGCCTAGTGGTTGGGGCAAGGTACTATAGGCTGGAAGGTCGGTGGTTCAAATCCCACTAGAGGACAGCAACCTTGGGCCGGAAGGACTGGAGTTTCTAGTCCCGCAGGTGCTCCTTGTGGTCTTGGGCAAGCCACTTAACCCTCCATTGCCCATGTTCCCTGTATTAGTGTATGTGTCTCATATCCCCTCGTGTTAAATGTATCCCCCAACCGCTTTGACCCGGTGAAAAGCGGGATATAAGTGCAGCTAAATAAATAAATAACTTTTTTTGCTGCCTTAATAACAGATCATTCCAAGAGAGGTTCCACAACCCACTTGGACAAATTATCATTGCAGGCAACTGGCCTGTCTACTATTCTTAGCCATCTTCAATTCTTTTTGGCTCCAATAGAATAGATTAGGTTGCACACTGGCAATTAAACAGCCAGATCTCACCTAAGCAACCTACAACATGCTCTCTGCAATTATACAAAAAAGCTCTGCACTATGGGCCTTTGCCAGAGAGCGTCAGAGCCATTCCTAGGGAGTAACTCCAGATGGTTAAAAAGGCTTTGCCCAGTCATGCTCCTACATGACTGTTTTTTTCCTATTCTTACTATCTTCCTTAAAATTTTCCTCTTAAGGAAAAAGAACCAGGGCTTAGACCACGTGAAAACATAAAGAATTGCTCAATTCCCTGGGTTGTTCCACATCTCCAGTGGAACCTTTACAACAGGGATGCATTCTTTTTCACTGCAGTCAGTCCTTGTCTACTGCTTTCCTTCCAATTCCCAATACTTCATTGAAGCTTATGCTGAACAAAGAACGCATGATACTCATATTGCCCTCATAGAGGCGCAATCATGGTATCCCCTTATATTGCGTCTTCTTCTCCAGCTACTTTCACTGAAGTTATAGAAGGATCCAGACTTGCTGTCTTAAGACTAAGGATCTCCTCTGCACCCCTTTACGTAGGTCTCCATTCCTGGTTATTCAAAGGCTAGAATTTTTAAAGAGATCTAGACCTCTCCTTATAAGTAAGAGCATTCCACTGGTTTCCAGGAAACCTTCTCTATGACTTTTCCACTTATAACCAGAAAGAGATGCTCTATCCATATTCTCAAGCAGGCCTTACCCCTTCTTGTTATTAAGTGAATATATGACTCTGAAAGAGCTTTAATCTTTGGCCTACAGAAGCTTCAGCTTTTCCTCCAAAGTTCAACCTCATTAAACTCACCCAGTTTTTCTTCTGGGATTAGTTCTAGCCATTAAGGCTTCTGACCTCTGCCTGTATTGCAAAATTTATTTTCTTCTACTTCACAGTGAGGTAATTTCTTTGAGGATGATCTACTGGCTCTTAGCAGCAGACCCATATTAGCCTCAATAAACACTTTTGCAATACTTTTGAGTAAGGTCCACATTAGAAAATTGGAATTCAATATTTGCTAACAATTATGGTCTGCACAAGGACTCCCCTCTAGACGCCTTGTTTAGTCAAGCTGTTCCACAGCACACCCTTTTTAATTCAACTCCTACCCTCCATCCCTTGGATGCCTGAGGTTCTGGGAAATAGCATGGCCCATCCATTAGATTTGCAACATGCTGGGACCTCCTCTAGGCATCTCTAGCTTGGGAGTCCCCATATGTGAAGACTCATTCCTGCTTGTTCCTGGAGATAGCACAGTTATTTACCTATAACAGGTGATCTCTGGGAACAGCAGGAATAAGTCTTCACAACCCACCCACCTCCCCTAGGAGTTGTTCTCTCTCGCTCTCTCTCTCTCGCTCTCTCTCTCTCGCTCTCTCTCTCTCTCTCTCGCTCTCTCATTTGTCTATCTCCCTCCTTCAGTCTCAGCTACAAACCCAACTGATGAGAGGGAAGTGAATGGGCGGGAAGGCAGCGTGCATGCATGTGGGATGCTCCCAAAGGCCTTCTTTTTGGACACTGGGGAGCGTTCCCGCGCAGGCTCTGTCGGTACCGACGTACCCATATGTGAAGACTTATTCCTGCTGTTCCCAGAGATCACCTGTTACAGGTAAGTAACTGTGCTTTATCTGGCAGTGGCCTCACCTAGTGGCCATATTTAGCGTCCATGATTGCAGGGTGCTGGAAGGAAGCCTAGTGCATTTTCACTGGCTGAGAATGATTGCTACAATGGCTGGGCTAAGTGAGTTGAGGGAAGGGTTTAAAATGGGAGGAGGGGGGGAACGTATCTGGGTAGTTGTGAATGAACTATTATGGTGCTGTAGCTCCAGTAGAAGTCGGCTCCGATTTAAGCTGGAAGCCCAGAGGCGCTAACGTAACTGCTGGACAAGAAAAAAAATCTGCACAGCATCCCCAGTCCGGCCATCCCAGGGATCAGAACCCTGGTCTGAGAATTTAACTTTGGCCTTTTGCTGACTTAATACAGAAATTTGAACTTGCTTATGACCACATTCATTATGAGGCTTTCTCTGTAGGAATTATGTCCATTAAAGAGCAGAGATCATGGCAGTAACAAATGGTGAGACAGCTTGAAAAACAATAGATATCTCTAATCATACAAACTCAATTTCCCTATAGAAAAGTAGGCTAAAAATTGCTCTTGGGTCCTGATCTCCTACTCACTCTTTCCCCTTCCTTTTCACTATAAGACAGACCACCCACTGAAAATTTTGAAGTGACTCCCAGGCCTACTGTTTTTTTTTTCTTTCACCTCAACTGTAGGGTCAATTTTGCCACAGCTGCAAGAGGTACTGCTGTTTTGTTAGATCACATATTAACATGCTGGTAGAAACTATTATAATTGCATGGATGCATTGATATTATCTTTCTCAAGCCACATGATTGAAGTCTATCACTGTTTCTGCTACGAATGTCTCCCACTCGTACCTGACCATCCTCCTCTGTCTCGCTACCTAGTCAAAGATGGCTGCTTTATTCATTAGACCCAGTAGGGACCACGGAAGAAACTAAATCATGGGACCAGCTACTGCTAGACGCCCTGAAGCTCTGCTTCATTGACACTATTCATCTTCTCCACAAGATCTGTTCTGCTGGGGCCCCAGGGAATTACCTTTCTTGTCCCTCTAAAACAAGCCATGAATTTAAATAGTGCACTGCTAGTGGGATGTACTACCCAACTAGTTTGCATGGCCAAGGTTAGATACTGTATGCTAATATCTTATAACATGGGCAGTTGTAATGTGGGATTTTTAATATTTGGTTTCTAAAACTTCCATGCATGTTCAGAAATCCAGTGTTTCTAGGGAAACCTTTGCATTTTTAACTTTTTTTTGTTTCTGTTAAAAGTGGGGGAAGCTCCATAACTGCTCATGGAATGAACTTGAATTCGGTCTCTCTTCCTCAAATGGTGATAACTGTACCTAAGATCCAAAGGAGCTATACTGTGGTAAGTGTTCACATCTTTAGTATTTATATAATTCTTCCTATTTTCTATAGCCTAGAACAGGTTCCAAATTTTATGTTTTCTGTCCATTCAGTTAGTTTGAACAACCAATAAAGGGGGAGGGGGGTATGTTCTAACATGCCTTAACAGAATAAAGTATGAATTTTATTTAACACACATTAAAGACATAATTCTGCTTTTTTTGCCATAATGCACATTTGTTTGCCGCAAAGTGCATTGCATTGTATAATAATGAGATGCAAATGATGCAAAATACCTCATTATTATGAAAATCAAATAATGATCTGGCATTGAACTGCACAAACTGTGTTTATTCCTGTAAAAATGCTGACTCAAATCGGGTGTTACTTCGTTTCCCAAGAGTATCAAGTCGCTATCATAGTCTGATGCTCCCAGGCTCCATATCAAAGAGGCTGGTGTCTGCTTAAATCTTGCAGACCCTCCACCCCTTTCCTAGTTCCTCCTTACTACTCCGTAACCTTTTTGACTCTCTCTCACCCACAAAGAGGTTACCCTTCCAGCACCCTTCCCCCTCCCCCCCCAAAAAACTCTCTTTCCTTCTGCAAAGACAACCCTCACCCATGTAGACCCCCCACACCTGCTCCACACTCACTAGACTAGAAAGGATTGGAAAGGTAGACTTGGGTGGGGCCTATAGAGGGTTGGGGGGCCTCATTGAGGGAGAGTTGGAGGCCTTTTTTTTTCAGGGATGGGGACAGGGACTAGGAAGTGACTTGGGAGGGTTCTTGACTGGGGTCCTGTGGGTGGTGCATTCAAGGGAATGGTAGATTTTAAATGTGTGGGGGGGGAGGGAGGGAGGTAGTCCAAGCAGTGTTAGAACCTGGCCCCTTTAAGATGAGGTCTGGGATCATTGGGCCATGTGCTAACAGCCCAAAGTGTCCAGGCAAAAAAACTGATGCAACTTGTGAGATTGATCACAACTTGCGCTATTGATTTACTGCAGAATTCATGAACCTGTAGTACTGAACTATCACAGGCAGGAGTGGCCCAAGAGTTTTTGCTGCACTAGGCAGGCCTGAGGGTTTCTGCTGCCGTTTGACCTCCCATGCCATCCTCTCCTTGCGCTGAAGCCATGTCGGGCCTTAAAGTGCCCACGTGAATGCGCGCTCATGGCCTGCCACTCCCATCCCCCTCTGATGCAACTTTTTTGGAAGGGACTGGAACTTTTCAAGCCTGCTGCAGCGTTTCCAGAGGGGAGGGGTTAATGATGCCATCCATCAGGGTCTACCGAACCGCCTGTTCACAGGCTGTCCCTGACCACAGGTTAGTGACTCACACAGTAAGTCATGCTGTGATGTAAAGCAATTTTGGTGCTCTTAGCTGCGACCAGGTTTTAAAATTAAGGCAATATTTCTAATTCCTTTATAGGTGTTAAAGAGAGGGGTAGTTACAGTAACTTTCATAGTTTTGCAAGTATGAAAAAAATCCTGTAAAAAATGAAACCTGCTTCCATAGAATAAAGCTAGGCAGTGAATGAGCCCATACTTGAGTCCACTTCAGATCAGGAGTAAGTCTGTTCAGGTCGGACAGCTCCAGAAATTGAATAAGAAGCACACATGTGCTGGGGGTGTGTTTGGCATGTTTCTGAGCAGAGTGGAATGTATCAAAGGACCTTCTATGGGAACTCCTCCTATGTATTCTGAATCTCTTTCCTCCAAACATAACTTTTTTGTGTGCATGTGTCAGGTCAAGGACAATGAGGCGAAATAAGTGGCCACCTAGAGCGCTGGCCCTCTGTGGGCACCCAGTGGGCAATGGTGAGAGGGCAGCAGGATGGAGGGCCTGCGTAGAGTGCCTCCAATCCTTGCACCAGCCCATTGACAGATATATTGTGAATACATCCTTTTGACAGCTGAGGTTAAAATACATTTGAATGGTTTGAGGCCTGACTGAGGCTACTACTTTTCAACAATTCAAAGACGGTTTTAAAAGCTTTGGGGGGGTTTTTGTTTAATACTAGCACATTTCTTTTCCAAGTCATATATGTTTCTGTGAAAGATTCCTTTATCTTTTTAGCTTAATTCCTGTCATTGTGTTTACTTAACAGTGGGATTATATGGTAGTAACAGAAGGAATAACACGTTTAATTTGTGGTAAGCACAAAGACTAATCCAATCGAAGTAGAAGATACTGCCTGCTGGGTAGTATCTTAACTGAATGGGCAACTAGATTGAATTACTGCGTTCTCAATCCATTATTTCTTGAGAACTAAAACCATCATATTCTTCAATCACTAAAACCAATTTCAAACTAAAATGTCATGTCAAATTACATAACAGTAAGGTCAACCCAAATTAGATTTTTCTTGACCTTACCAATCAGTCACATTGCATCACCTCTAAGAAGCATTATTAGATTTTTTTTTTTTTTAATCATTCTCTGAAAGCATTTTCTTTAGTGACTCCCCTGGCAAGCTAAAGGCCTTCTGAACAATTCCCAGCAGGCAACCGCAAATAAAGTTAAGAATACCACTGCTATTAATTTAAAGGGCATCATTACTTTGCAGTAGAAAGCAGGTGCAATAAATTCACACTAATCTGATAAATGCAATGATAACAATAGCCGAGAATCCTTTGGTTGTATAACAGCTTGCTGGACTTATAATGTATATTTTTCAAATTGAAATTTATGGCTAACCTGATTCAAAACAGTATTTTTTGATGAATGCTTTTTATGTCATTAACATGCAGGCATGAGTAGGATTTACAAACATTAATATTTAGTAGAGCTCCTATCTTGATCTACTAATAGATTTTTTTCAGCAGGTGACAGGAAGGCTTTTTTTGAAGATTGGGTAAAATTGTGATACTTGAAAGTTGAATGATTAATGCCCCAGTAATCCTGACCAGAATTTGTACACACTCCCTGCTAGTTCACTTCACCTTATACATCATCCCAGATTTTGGGGATAGCATCACCAAGCTGCTAGGGGTCTGAGTATCAGGCTACACACACCCAAGCTCACACTAAGGATGCAGGACATCAAGTATACTGCAAGCTCCGTATGTTGATGAGTAGATACTGTGCTCTTTACAACTCCTGCTCTGGGGTGGCTCAAGACAATCTGCTATCAGAGATGAGAGATGAGTTGGTGCCCCTCCCCCCTCCCCCCTCCCAAATGAAGGTGCATCCTCAGAGCTCTAGTCAGGGAACAGGAACATAAGAACATAAGATATGCCATACTGGGTCAGACCAAGGTCCATCAAGCCCAGTATCCTGTTTCCAACAGTGGCCAATCTAGGTCATACGTACCTAGCAGTTTCCCCAAAAGACACAGGTTCCGCAATGCTTGTACTGGGTCAAGCATTGATATCCTGGGTCCCTTCTTAATAATGGTTTATGGACCTTTCCTCCAGGAACTTGTCCAAACCTTTTCTAAACCCAGCTACACTAACAGCCTTTACTACATCCTCCGGTAACAAATTCCAGAGTTTGATTACACGTTGAGTGAAAAAATATTTTCTTTTATTAGTCTTAAATAGTTTACCCTGTAGCTTCATTGCATGTCCCCTAGTCTTTCTATATTCTGATAGCGTAAACAATCGATCTATGTTTACCCGTTCCACTCCGTTCATTAATTTATAGACTTCTATCATATCTCCCCTCAGCCGTCTCTTTTCCAGGTTAAAGAGCCCTAACCTTTTTAGCCTTTCTTCGTAGGAGTATCCTTCCATCCCCTTTACCATTTTCGTGGCTCTTCTCTGAACCTTTTCTAATAACGCTATATCCTTTTTAAGATACGGCGACCAGAATTGCACACAATATTCAAGGTGCGGTCTCACCATGGAACGGTATAGAGGCATTATAATATCTTTTGTTTTATTTTCCGTTCTTTCCTTATGATACCTAACATTCTATTTGCTCTCTTGGCTGCCGCTGCACACTGGGCCGAGGGGTTTAACATGTTATCCACAATGACGCCTAAATCTTTTTCCTGGGAGGTGGTTCCTAATGTTGAACCTTGCATCGTGTAACCATAATTTGGGTTGTTCTTCCCTAGGTGCATAACTTTGCACTTGTCCACATTAAATTTCATCTGCCATTTTGATGCCCAGTCTTCCAATTTATCAAGATCCTCTTGCAATTTTCCACAATCCTCTTGGGTTTTAACAACTTTAAATAGTTTTGTGTCATCTGCAAATTTGATAACCTCGCTCGTTATTCCACTTTCCAGGTCATTTATGAATATGTCAAAAAGCAGCGGACCCAGCACAGATCCCTGGGGTACACCACTATTCACCTTTCTCCATTGGGAAAATTGGCCATTTAGCCCAACCCTCTGCTTTCTATCTTTTAACCAGTTCCTGATCCACAGTAGTACACTGCCTCCTATCCCATGACTCTTTAGTTTTGCCAAAAGTCTCACTACAGGCCAGGGAACCCCGAACCCTCATCTGCGGTGTACTGCTCCGGCTGGCTGGACTCCAGGGGAATAAATCTCACAGACCACACTGAAGCACAGTATGCAAGTTTATTCCAAAGGGTGGAGGGATTGTCAGTACTTTTATACATTCTTAGCGACATGGTCATACGTCATCCACCCATCTTCTGGGGCCTGCTATAGTTTATCAGTAACTAATGCAAAAACAAGTCATCCTTGAGTAGAACAAACAATTTAGCTTACACAGCACATTCCTTTTTTCCAACCCACCAGAATGTACAAAGGGCATACACATAGGATTCTGATTCTATAAGATTCCAATTTCTCTTGTGCAGGCCTCTTGTATATGCACTTAAACTAAGCATTATTATTACAAAAGAACATATATATAAGATTCTGATTTCCCTAACACCTCTGCTTTCTATCTTTTAACCAGTTCCTGATCCACAGTAGTACACTGCCTCCTATCCCATGACTGTTTAGTTTTGCCAAAAGTCTCTGATGAGGGACCTTGTCAAAGGCTTTCTGAAAGTCTAGATACACTATATCAACCGACTCACTTTTGTACACCTGTTTATTCACACTTTCAAAAAAAACATAACAGATTAGTAAGGCAAGATCTTCCTTGTCTAAAGCCATGTTGACTGTCTCCCATTAGGCCATGACTATCTACATGCTGAGTAATTGAGAACCTTTTTATAAATTGGTGTTACATTGGCGATCCTCCACTCTTCAGGTATTAGAGATGATTTTAATGATAGTTCACAGATTACTAATAGCAGGTCTGCAATCTCATATTTCAGTTCTTTCAACACCCTTCGATGTATACCATCCGGCCCAGGTGATTTGCTACTCTTCAGTTTATCTAATAGTTGTAATACATCTTCTCGATGTATCGATATTTCCTTCAATTCTTCCGCACCTTTAAATACCACTTCAGTCATGGGTAAACTCCCTACATCTTCCTCAGTAAACACCGAAGCAAAGAATTCATTCAGTCTCTCCGCTATCGCCTTGTCACCTCTTAGTGCCCCTTTAACTCCTCTATCATCACTCACTCAGGATGCATGTCAGGTGGTTGCTCCAAGAATAAAGAAAGCAACTTTTTCCCAGCCTATAGAATTTTTTTAAAACTTTGCAATGATGTGTATATTCAGCAAAAATGGTAGCAGTTTAATTATATAGCCTGAGAATCATATATAAAACATATTGACTCCTGACACTGCACACTGGACCATCATGATATTTAATGTAAATATATATTCTGCAAAAGGCAAAGGAGATTCAAGGTGATCACATACCAAGGAGCAAAAAGAAAAAGCGAGAACCACGGCAATAAAATTATTATTACTAATTTTATTTTGATGCTTTAAACTGTGCTGTGGTTTTTGCTTTTTTCTTTTTTTTACATTATTTTCTGCATCCAAAGAAATGCCTCTCCCAACAATAGGTGCAGAGTAGAATTAGGACATTTCAGTCAGAACTCAGCATGCCAAAAGTGATTTCTGATTCTAGTGTCATCTCAGTAACAGCAATATAAACCCTCACCAGTAGTGGGCATATTGTGAAGTAATACAAAACTTTACAAAAATTACTCGATACCTGTAGAGAAAATCTACTATACCATAACAGCATCAACTTCAAAAACTCACACAAGGGGCCTATCTAGAAAAGACGAGCACTGTAAATATTGCAGTGGACCCTAGAACATCCATACGTATTTCCAGAAAACTGAACAAGCTGGATTACTACCAATCCCGACATTGAAACTCTATGCCTTGGTCACACACTCAGAAAATAGAGCCTCATTACGTAAGGAATAAATTACCACACTAAAGATAGACATATGTAGACAAAAATTAAGCTGAAACCCCAAGAAACCAGTCTCTGCATCGGTGGTGTAGCCAGGACTGAATTTTTTGGTGTGGCCTGTGGTTAATATGGGCGGGCACAAAGCAGTGCATATGTTTACAGTTATCCTCTCATTCAGCTGTTCTGCTGCCAATGATTCAGCGGGCATCATGCCAAAATGGAGGGGCCACAGCCCACCCAGGCCTACCCTTGGCTACACCCCTGCATGCAGTACAACACCAGGGACATAGAAAGAGATGCATGTGCCCGTGTATTGTGCAAAATATCAAGATAAAACATGTAAATTCCAAAGACTGACATATCCCAGTCACTAAATAGAAACTAAAATTCATTTTTCTACCTTTTGTTGACTGGCCATTTTATTCTCTAATCATGTTGATCTCAATCTCTGATTTCTGCTCTCCACTGTCTTCTCTTAACTCATTTTCTAGGGTCTCCGGCCATTCTGCCACTTCTTTCCCCTCCTGTCGTTTTCACTTCCTTACATCTCTGGCAATTATCTTCTCCTTTCAGCTGTCTTCCATTTATTTTTCTCTATCAACTCAGATTTTACTCTTCCTTCTTACCATCCAGTCCAAAATCTCCACTCTTGTTTTACTGCATCTACCACTTTTCAACTCTTAACACAGGCCTCTCATTCCCCATCTCTGTCTCCTTCCCCATCTTCTTTAGCTCTCACTTTTCTCTCTTCCTGCCATGTCCAGTGTCTGTCCCCATCACTCGTCCCCCAGTGCAGTGTCTCTCCCCTCCATCCAGCATCTAGTCCCCTTTTTCTCACCCCATTGTATCCACCATTCCCCTTCTCTCCCTATTCCTCATCCAGTGTCCAATATATCCCTCTTTCTTTCCCTTCCCGTGTCCAGCATATCCCTTCTACTTCTCTTCACACCCCCATGTTCAGCATTTCAGAACTTCCTCTCCTTATCCCCGCCCATCTTGTATTTCTTCCTCTTTCTCTCCCCCCCCCCATCTCCACCATCTTTCCTCTCTCTCTCCCCCTCACCTTGTGCTCAGCATCACTCCTCTCTCTCTCTTCCTCCCCAATCTAGCATCTCGCATATCTCTCCTCCATGCCCAGCATCTGCCCTCCATCCCCATGTCCAGCATCTATGTTTTCTTCCCTTTCACCTCCCCCTGCATCTGCCCTTTCTTCTCATCTCTACCTTATGCCCAGAATCTACCCTTTTTCCCTTAACTCTGCCCCATGTACAGCATCTCCTCTTTCTCCTCCCATGCTCCACATATGTTCTCGATCCTCCTATGCCTACCATGTCTAGTATCTGCTCTCTACCCTCATCCCACCATCTGTCCTTTACCTCCCCCACCCTTGACCACCATTTGCCTTCTGCTTCCCCCACTTGTGGCCACCATCTGGCCTCTCACCCCATGGCCAGCATTTGTCCCCCATCTAGCATCTGACCTCCACCTTCATGCCCCCCTGCTAACATCCAGCATCTGCTCTCTACCCCTATCCCCTTTCCACCATCTGTCATCCACCTCCCTCACCCCTACCTTGTGGCCACCATCTGTCCCTCCCACCCCCAACCTTTGCCTAGCATTTACCCTCCCATCACACTCTGTGCTTCCCCCATGTCCAGCATCTTTCCTCCAGCTCCACACCCCCCACACCTGCCGCCATCCAGCATTTACTCTCTACCCTGTCCCATATTCTCCATCTGTTCTCCACCACCCCCATCCTGTGGCTAGTATCTGCTCTCTGCCCCTCCCCACCTATTGCCACCATCATCTCATGGCCAACATCTGTCCTCTACTCCATCCCATGTCCAGCACCTGCCCTCCATGCTCCCCCCCCCCCTCACCATACCAGTGTTAAGCATCTCCTTTTCCCTTCTAACATTTTACGAGACCTCCAGGCTACTGCTGCTGCCTCTCTCAACCTCTGTTGCAATGGTGGTGGCAAGTAAAGAAACAAAAGTGTAGGGTTTTCCTGACTCCAGTGTACTTGGAACAACCCGCCTGTCCTGTCCCCTTCTGACATGAATCATGTGTCAGGAGGGGATGAGGCCCGCAGAGCTTTCTAAACACGCCAGAGTCGTGAAGACCCCTGTGCTTTAATTTTGGGTTTGTTTGTTTTTTCCCAAACTTGTTGCCTGTTGCGACTGCTGATTCTCATCAGTCTGAGTTAGTGGCGGCAGCAGTAGGGGGTGATCACACCGCAGCTGTCGCAGACCTTAGAGAAGAGGCAGAAGCAACAGCCAGAATACTTTTTTTTTAAACAGAAGGCAGAGTGAGGTGGCCGCCACTGGGGTGTTTTGGGGCATTTTTTGCCGCTCCAAAACGTTGCCGCCTGAGGTGGCTGCCTCAGTCTGCCTAATGGTAGAGCCACCTTGGTCCTGCTGGTCTTGCTTTAGGAACCAGTGGTCTAGTTAAACATTTCACTTCCTGTTAGGTTTTCCCTCCAAAAACTACATTCACGACATGCCAATTCTCCAGCCTTCCCCATTCATGATTCTCTTTCCACAAACAAGGCTTATTCAGATCACTGGTTAGCACATCTGGAAAATCTATATATAAAAATGGTAGAAGATAATACCATAAGAAAGTACTCCATATGCCTTCACTTAGTATACTGGATTTTCAGTACCGGCAGCACCAAAAAGGTAGACGTAGCCTCTTCAGAATGAAGATTTTGAGCAATATGGGGATAATTTTATAACGTCATTTTTGTGTGTATGCGGCCTCTTGTAAAATACTGACTGGTGTAAAAGTATGCACATGAGTATGAACATATGTACTTTGCTAATAGGCATAGCCGGGAGCATGGGTAGAGTTGGCAAGTACACTCACTGATTACGCAATATCTTAATCCGTGCAGGCACCTGAGATCTTTACAAGCATTCATTTGCACCTGCACTTGAGCAGGTGTGAAAAGCCACTACTGAATTTAAGGCACAATTTCTGCCTCTTACGCTAGTATTCTATAAAGACATATAGATGCCTATGTGTCTTTATGAAATGGTGTCTAAGAAGGCACCTACTTTCCATCTTAAACTAGGCACCCCTTATAAAATGACCCTCTATGTGCCCATTGACAATAAAATGTGAACAGGAATACGTTTTATTCCTGTTTGTTTCACTTGGCATCGTCCTACAATTTTGCATATAAAGATTAGAAAATACAAGTCTGAGTGCTTTTCTGCTAAACTGAGGTAACACATTTGGATAGGTCCCAGTACCACACTCCCCAAAATCCTGAATACTGCTAGAGCAAATGAGTCATTCCAGCCCTGGTTCCTATTGAGCTAGATGCCCGAAAGGAAATAGAGGAAACTACCAGGACAAAAAAAAAATAACTGTTTTGAAGCTTTTCCTGTTTACATTTCCTTTATGACAAAGTGTTTCCTTTAAGAAGGCTTTAGAAATGATTAAAGAAATCACAACTGAGCTTCAGTGTAGTCTTGGCTACTGTTTTATATCCATGAGAAAGTAAGAGTCCTTTTTGAACTTTCAGCGATGAAATGTTCTGCATGTTGCCATGTAAAAAAATCAACTTGCTAATCAGTCAAGCTGAATTCCTCATTACTAGCTAAATATTAAGTAAATTGTTTCAGTTATCAGGAAAAGAAAATCATTTCTATATAGATGACATATTTAAAGATTTCGGCTTTGAAACTTCCTTCAACATACCTGTTCCCAGTAAACCGAATCTTAGCGAATGAGGGTGTTGCTGTGCAGCCGTCCTCATACTAATGTCAGGTAAACATAATGAAACGCCTCTCCTTGGTTCCTGACATACGCTGCCATCCTGCCTTAGGCACCTCCACTATACCACTGCCCCTGACAACCCACCTACCCATACTCCAACACACATTGTTATCTCCCTGCTGTGCCCTCAACATACACAAGCCCCCACGTCAGAATCTAACCAACACCAGATACCGCCCCCCCTGCATAAACACCTTTACTGTCCTAGATACCCCCTAGATACCCCCTACATATCCCACATGTACCCTCCCTACCATAGACACCATAGCCCTGCCCCCCCACTCATATACCACCCATGCTCTCAATATCCACCCACACAGTGCCTGCTCCTGACGTTCCCCTTCCCCCCCCCCCCCACCCATCAGGGCCCATGAAACATTTTGTGTTGGCTGCTCCCTTGTACCTGCCCAGCACTGTAAATTGCCTGCAGAGCACAGGAGCTTGTGTTTTTGCTCAGCCGCGCTGCCTGTCCTCCTGTTTGGTTGCTCTCTGCTTTCATCTCTTATGTGATGCCAGTGGCCAGAGCCTACCGAGGACAGACAAGCTCCCACTGCTTTGCAGCCGGTTTAGCGGTGCCAGGCAGGTAAGAGAAGGGAGTAGCTGCTTGGAAGTCCAGCTGGGAGATGAGTCTGATGCTGGGGGTGGGAAAAGGGGGCAGAGGGATGACAAGGGGGCTGGGACTTGAAGAGGAGTTTGATACTGGCCCTTTTACTAAAGCGCGTTACATATACAACAGTTCACATAGTGGCTTGAGAACTAGCACATGCTAATTCATGCATTAAGTGCATAGTGTAGAAAGGAGCGAGGAATGGGTATGGACTGCATAGTGTGGTTAACACATGGTAACTTACCATACGTTAACTGTTACCACAGCAGAGAACACCTAAATATTTCATGGTGTTTGCAGGCTTGCGATACATTCTACCCATGAACCTGCAAACACATTGGCAGAGGATTTCCCTCTGAAATCAGCCATCTATGAGAGCAGAGCACCATTCTCAGTACATATGTGTTCTCTGCAATCTCCGCTGAAGCTATACCTTTCTGTGTTTGTAGACTATTTCCTCTAGTACTGTGCTGTTCATTGAAGACCCTTAGGACTCGACGAAATGCCAAGATTATAGTTCTGCCCCTCAAGGTGACATCGTCAACCTCCCCCCTCCTTATTACCAGGATGCCTGCGGCGTCCCGCACCACAGCAGCGCACACCGAAGGAGTGCACCCAAGGAGCACGTTGCGTTCCTCGGGCGAGCTCCTGGGGGTGACTCATGTCTACCGATATGGGCATCTCACTTCTGCACCGTGATGTTTCTTTATCTTCTCCTGACATTATCCCCAAATTTCCTTCTCTTGTGCCACACTAATAGCAACTTTCCCATAAAGATGTCTGCAATTCCTGTAGTTTGGGCCCTTCTCCACCCTTGATGCTCGGTATTTCCAACACACCAACTCCCCTAATGTCTCCCCTGCCATTACTGCTTCCAGTACAACTCTGACTCTTGATCCATGCCAAAAGGAATGAACATGTTACCTCCCTCTTAAAATATCACCACTAGTTGTCTGTCCGTTTCCGTATCCAGTATAAACTTTTGAATTTAGCTCATAAAATACTTTATACCGGTACTTCACCATATCTTGCTTCTTTTTGGACCTTTTACACTCCGGCACGCACACTCTGATCCCTGTCTTCTCTGTCTCTGTCTTCTCTCTCCTCCTTGCGCTAGGTTGTAATCCTCCAGGAGCTCTGCTTTCTTTTTGTGTGTCCCCACTCTCTGGAATTCTCTACCATGCCATATTCACTTTGATTCTTCATTCTGCTCATTTAAAGACCAAGTTAAAAAATTTTTTAAATTTCAGCAGGCCTTTAGGGCCTTATCTAACCGACATGGCTACTGGAGTTATGCATGTTGTGCATGTTCTACACTGTTAGACTTACCTGACCATACCTTCTGATCTTCCCGCCCTCTCCTGTCATTAGTATTTGGTGGTCTTTTCCTACTCTTGATTTTATATCACTGTAAGAAAGGCGGTATATTAAATACTCATAAACAAACATAAACATAAAGTCAAAGGAGGGCTTTCAAAATAACCCCCTCCCCCTTATTGAGGTGGCATTAGGGGCATCCATGTTACTTGCACGGGTAATGTGAGCTACAAATGCTAGTGTGACTGGCCCCTCCCACCTCAGTCACTGCCCTGACCCACGCTATAAGGGTAGTGTGGGGTTTGTGGCATGGTGTCCCACGCTACGTTTTAGCGTCATTCCGAAACTGCACGCTACCCTTTGGTAAACACATACCCTTTGGTGAAGGATTTTTCCGCAGTCTTCACTGGGTTGGATTCTAGGTTTCTTGTCCAAGCTCATTAAGATAATTTTGGTGTCAGTGACTTGATGCTGTGTCAAAAGGTCTCCAGAGCACGGTGGTAGACTATTTGTACTGCATGGTATGGTTTTCTGATGCTTCCTTAGAAGAAGTAATGATGTGTTATATTTTGTCTGACTGCCTGACTTCTCTCATTGCAGACCTGTAAACATCGCTCTAACTCTGAAATAATATGCTGTTCAACTCCTTCGCTTGAAGACTTAAATCGTGAACCACCGATTTTAACCCAAGTCTTTTTCATTTTTGATGGGGTAAATTCGACATACTTTGATTTCACCTATGTACATAATCCTGTGTTTGAGGTCTTTGAAAAACCTCTAGTAATTTCAGTGGGCAACAAAAATATACTGGAAATTAAGGTAAGAAATGCAACACTTTCATACCGTTCTCTGAGTACAGTAGCTATGTATATGTTTTTTGTGTATATGTTTATATATATTTATATACAAATATAGTCTATATAGCTCTCTATATACACAGTGTATAGAAAGATATAAATGTAGCCAGGACTGTACCAAGCTAGAAATATGCCCTGTGCAACTTGCAAACCTGGCGCTACCACCCTCACCAGCTGCATGCTAGAACTCGCTTTTGTCGGGCTTCCTGGGAGCCCAGTGATGACATCAGTGCCCATCAGTACTTGCGCCCTGCATGGCCACACCATTTACACAGTACTTGGTATGACCTTGGATGCAATACGTATAACTTACTAAACATTATAGGGTAGGTATGATGTGCCTGCAGACGTTCAGACCAAATCTGTTATAGTGAAATTGCTTATTGTCTTTTGTTGGTGCAATATAAAGACTGTTTACCTTTGAAAATTAGCTATTTTCAGTATGGATAATTTCCCTTTGAAAAATTAGATTCAGCAACTCTGTGGGTACTTGCACCTTGTCAATAGTATTTAGGGTTTGCACAGGAAAATACATGAGGGATTTGAAAATCAAATCCATTTGCAAACTTCTCTTCCTTTGGCAATGCCCCTTTTTTCTATGGCTAAATTTAGGCACTTTGTGAAATGATGGGTAGATTTAGCCGCGGAAGGAAAGGCAGTTTTCAGCTACAAAGATTTACTTGAATAACTCTTTGACATTTGCATTACCTTAAAAATCTTTTTTATACACTCTTTTAAAATAAGCTTCCAAGAGTTTGCAGATATGTATAACTGTATTTTAATACTTTAAGAAATCATCTAAAATCAGAATGCAGTGATACAGTAGACTATTTTGTCATCCACTTTTGCAGTGGTCAGTCATATCCTACAGAACTCCCAGTTTTCAAAAGCCATTTAAATCCCAGGTAAATAGCTATCTGAAAATTGCCTACTCTGTACATGGAAAAAGTAAGCATGGGAATTGATGATGTACATAACTAGTTCCCACAGGAATTGTGGGGTTGGGTCAAGGAAGGCAAGAACATGTTGTTAAGTGCAGTCGAGTTGGTATCGACTCCTAGCATCCCTCTGGATAGTTGACCTAAACTTTGTTCGGTCTTCAGCCAAGTGGCTCATTGCTGATAGAGTGGTATCCATAGCTGCTGTTAATTGTATCGATCCATCTCTCATTGCTGGCCTTCCTCTTTTATGGTTACCTTCTACCTTACCAAGCATTATGCCTTTCTCCAATGATCTCTCTTCGCATGATGTGTCCAAAGCATGAACGTCGAAGTCTTGTAACTAAGCTTCTAAGGAAAGCTTAGGTTTGATCTACTCTAGTACTGACTGATTTGTTCTTCAGGCAGTCCATGATATGCACAGTATTCGTCGCCAGCACCATAATTCATAGAAACATAGAAATATGATGACAGAAAAAGACCACATGGCCTATCTAGTCTGTCCTTCCATATCAACAACTACAACAGTCCCCTTTTTACCTTTAGAGATCCTCTATGTTTGTCCCATGCTTTTTGAATTCAGCTACTGTCCTCACCTCTACCACCTCCACTGGGAGACTATTCCATGGATCCACTACTCTTTCCGTAAAGAAATATTTCCGCATATCACTCCTGAATCTATCTCCCTTCACCCTCATCCCATGTCCCCTCGTAGCAGAACTTGCTTTCAATTGAAAGAGGCTCTCTCCCTGAACATTTATGCCACGGAGGTATTTAAACATCTCAATCATATCACCTCTATCCCGCCTTTCCTCTAAGGTGTACATATTAAGATCCTTCAGTCTGTCCTCATATGCTTTATAATGAAGACCACTAATCATTTTAGTAGCCACCCTCTACACCGACTCCATCCTCTTCACATCCTTTTGAAGGTGCGGTCTCCAGAATTGCACACCATACTCCAAATGAGGTCCCACCAAAGACTTATAGAGAGGCATAATCACCTCCTTTTTTCTGCTAGCCATTCCTCTCCGTATGCACCCAAGCATCCTTCTAGCTTTTGCTGTTGCCTTTTCTACCTGTTTAGCTACTTTAAAATCATCAGACACAACCACGCCTAGGTCCCGCTCTTCTTTAGTGGACAAAAGTACTTCACCCCCTATACTATATTGCTCCCTTGGATTGCTGCAGCCCAAATGCATGACCTTACATTTTTTAACATTAAATCCCAGCTGCCAAATTCTAGAGCATTCTCCGAGCTTAGCTAGATCCCTCCTCATGTTATCTACACCTTCCTGGGTGTCTACTCTTTTGCTGATTTTGGTATCATCTGCAAAGAGGCAAACCTTACCCGACAGCCCTTCAGCTATATCACTAACAAAGATGTTAAAAAGAATTGGACCAAGGACAGATCCCTGGGGCACACCACTGGCAACATCCTTCTCCTCAGAGTGAGCTCCATTTACTTGTACTCTTTGTCACCTCCCACCCAACCAATTTCTAACCCAAGCAGTAACTTTAGGGTCCATCCCTAGGGTGCTCAGTTTGTTTATAAGTTGCCTGTGAGGAACAGTGTCAAAGGCTTTACTGAAATCTAAATACACCACATCTAGAGCTCTCCCTCGGTCCAACTCCCTGGTCACCCAGTCAAAGAAATCAATCAGATTTGTCTGACAAGACCTGCCTCTGGTGAATCCATGCTGCCTCGGATCCTGTAACCCGCTGGACTCCAGAAACCTCACTATTTTCTCTTTCAGCAGTGTTTCCAATAATTTGCTCACCACCAAGGTTAAACTAACCGGCCTGTAGTTTTCAACTACATCCTTACTTCCGCTTTTGTGTAAAGGCACCACATGAGCCTCTCTCCAGTCCTTTGGCACCACTCCTGACTCCAACAAGGCATTGAAAAGGTCAGTCAGTGGAGATGCTAGAACGTCCCCAAGTTCCCTCAGTATTCTAGGGTGTATCCCATCCGGTCCCATCATTTTGTCTACTTTAAGTTGAGCTAGTTTCTCACGAACACAGTCTTCTGAAAATTGTTCAAGATGTCCCTCGCTTCTGTTCCTATTTGTGGGTGTTTTCAGAGGTCCTGCTGCTGGTTCTTCATTTGTGAACACAGAACAAAAATATTTATTTATTTATTTATTTATTTGTATTTCTTCTATACCGCACTCTTTTTCATCAGCGCGGTTTACATTAAACAGGAATACTCATTTCAATCAACAGACTGTGGTGAGCTTACATATAACAGGAAATATACAACTGGGATTATAACTTAGGGAAACTATGTACATATTTGTAGCATGTATAGGACCTATATACACGGGATAGAGTTTCTTTTCATCATCTTAAATAGGGCGGTTACACTTTATCTGAAAGTGTTAGAGGGTTGATGATGTGCTTTGGAAATGTAGAATGAAGAGGTGATGCTTTATAGCTTTTCTAAATTGTTTGAGGTCAGTAATAGCTCTAATGTTGGGAGGTAGGTTGTTCCAACATCTGGGTGCGTAGTACGCGAAAGCCCTGTCTGTTGTTGATCGTTTGTATTTTGTGGCCTCATGTGGTGTAGTTAGGGTATTTGCCGCTGCTGACCTCCTAGATCTGGTGTTGGGAGTGTGATGGAGGAGTTTCGAAATTGATAATGGAGCTATAGAATTTATTGCTTTAAAGGTCAAGATAAGGGCTTTATATGTTATTCTGCAGTATATAGGGAGCCAGTGAAGCTCCATTAGGATGGGTGTTATGTGATCGCTCTTTGAAGCACCGTATAATACCCGGGCTGCGGCATTCATGGCTAGTTGTAATGTATTTAGTGAGTTCTTTGGGAGACCATGGAGTATTATATTCGCATAGTCGAAGTGGGGTGTGACTATGGCTTGGAATATAGTTCTGAAGCTGTCTGGGTCAAGCATATTTTTTAGATGGCGTAGGGTCTTTATCTTGAAATAAATGGTTTTCACGGTGCGGTTGATATGTTCTTTAAAATCTAGGCGATAGTCCAGTATCACTCCAAGGTATCTTATGGAGGGCTTGATTGGGAGGTGTGCATCTCGTACTCTTAGGGTCTCCGGGGGTGCGAATTCTCTGTTTTTCGTGACAATCAGTACTTCGGTTTTTTTGTAGTTTATTCGCATATTCTGCGTGAGTAACCAGTCTGCTATTGCATTAAAGCAATCTACTAAAGATGTGTAATCTGGGAGCTTGACATTGAATGGAGTGAATAGTAGAACATCATCTGCGTAGATCAGTGAGGAAATGTCAAAGGATCGAGTGATATCGCACAGGGGCTGCATGTAAATGTTAAATAGGAGTGCCGATAGGGATGAGCCTTGTGGAACTCCTTGTTTTAGCTGGAAAGGTTCTGATGTGCCTGTAATAGTCCGGACGTGTTGCAAGCGGTCTTCCAGGTATGATTTGCACCATTTCCATGCTAGGCCGTGGATTCCCTTGTCATATAGGCGGGTTAGTAGTATTTCATGGTCAACCGAGTCAAATGCTGCAGATATGTCGAGGAATATTAGTGCGAAGCCCTTGTTAATGTCGTCTAGTCCACTGATGAGTGTGTTGGTTAATGTGGTCAATAGTGTCTCTACTCCGTGAGATTCCCTAAATCCGTGCTGACTGGGATCAAGGGGGGAGGAGGTGTCTATGTGTTGTTGTATCTGATTATTGGTTACTTTCTCAATTATTTTGGATAGCAGTGGTATACTAGCTATCGGGCGGTATGATTCTTCTTTTGTTGGGTCTAGTTGATTGTTCTTTAGCAGCGGTCTTATGGAGGTCTGCTTTAGTGCTGATGGGAAGGTGCCTGTTGAGAATGACATCTTTATAATTTCTGCTATGACAGGGCTAAAGTCGGATCGCATAGCTCTTATCCAGTGTGCTGGGCAGGGGTCGTTAGGTGCTGTGGTAGTATTCATTTTGACGATAATGTCTTCAACGCATTTTGCAGAGGGATGGGAAAGTTGAAGGAGTGATGAGGGGAGCTGAAAGAGAGGGAAATTTTGTCCTTGTTGCTGTAGTGGACTTTGGGGTGAGGAGGTTGTTGTTCTGATAGCTTTAGATTGTATGAAATTGGCATACTTCTGAGGGTGTATGGGTTCTTGTTGAGGTGGAGCAGGTTCTTTGGTTAATGACTTTACTATATTGAATAGCTCCCTGGGTTTGTTTAGGGAGCGGTTGAGGAGTTCGGAGTGGTAGGTTTTTCTTGTGTCCCATATTGTTTCACGATAGGATTGAAGGTGGGTTAAATATATTTGTTGATCTGTTGGGTTGTGAGATTTACGCCATTTTCTTTCGAGGTTCCTCAATATTGTACGAGACTTCCTTAGTTCCTGAGAGAACCATGGTGCAGATGGTCTATTGACTACATTATTCTTCGTTGTTGGGTCTTTGCAGGCTGGTGGTATAGTGGCGTATTGGTTGATGGTTTCATTCCATGTAGAAACTATGTCGTTGATGTTGGAGGAAGGTTGTTTGAGTATTGGAAGTATGTTTTTCTTAATTTCTTCTTCGTTGAGCGGTCTGAAGCGAGTGGTGTTTGTTGATGTTCGTTTTGTTGTATTATTGGGTGGATCTTGATGTGCTGGTATTGTGAATACTATCAGGCTATGGTCTGACCATGGTACTGGAGCGACAGATAGGTCGAAATCGTCATTCGTGGACATGTAGGATGGCGGAGCAAAGACGAGGTCGAGCACATTGCCATGTTGATGAGTAGGTTGGTTTATGAGTTGGCTGTAGTTGAGGTTTGTCATTGCTTCTAAGAATGAGTTAGAAAGGGTAATTGGTATGGAAGGGAGATTGAAATCACCCATTATCCAGTTAGGTTTCCCTGGGTGTATTGGGTTGCAGGCTAAGTCAAGTACGCTGGATAATTCTTCAGATGTTGAATTCGGTGCCATATATATTAAGTTGAGGGTGTTGTAGTTGTTGTATATTGAGATAGTGTCTAGTTGTTTTGTGCTCTTGGATGTGATTGTACGATATTGGAGGTTTGTCTTTGTTATGATGGCGACACCTCCTCCTCTTTTGTTTGATCTGTTACATGTGTAGGTAGAGTAATTAGGAGGTGTGAGCTGGTTTATTATGACTGAGTCAGATTCGGAGAACCATGTTTCTGTGATCATTAAAATGTCTAGGTTTTGTTTAATTATTAAGTCTGAGATGGCTGGCCATTTCTTACGTGCAGATCTGGCGTTTATGAGAGCACATCTAAGTCCTTCTTGTGGGGGAGCGTGTCGGTTGCGTTTTGTGTTGGCTGTTTGGTCTATTGCTATATGAAGTAGGTGAGAGTGCCTCTTGTAGTAATGGCTCTGTGGATGTTGATGAAAGCTGTGGAAGTGTTTTTTGTTTGTGCTATGTAATGTCGTGATATGGTAGTGATCTTGGGAGAGAGAATTAGCTTCGTACAATACACTGGAGAGTAAGCAAAGGAATGTTACGGCTGATATGGTCATGGTTGCAGCAGTGTGGGAGAGTAAAGCTTTTTTATAGATATCTTCTTGGAGTGATATAGCAAGATATGTCAAGGTTGGTAGCTAGTGATTTATCAAGGTATAGCAGGGTAGGCAGCTGGGGATTAGGCTGCAGCAACAATGTGACAGTTTTAAGTTGGAGCGTAGGACATGCAACAGAGACAGTGTAACAAGCAGCTAGGAAGTCCTACCCACAAGCAATCATTAGTTAACTTTTGCAGTAATCAATAACATGCAGGACAATATTATCCAAGTAGTTAATTATAGTTGGTGTTATACCAAGGTATGGCAATGCAGCTGCTGATATAGCAAGGTGGGCAGCTGGGGATTAAGCTGCAGCAGCGATGTAACAATTTTAAGTTGGAACATTGGACAAACAGCAGTGAAAATGTTTCAATTTTGGTATGTAGCACTGGAAACAATGTAACAAGCGGCTAGGGGTTCCTACCCACAATCAAGCTTTAGTTAACTATTGCAGTAAGAAATAGCGTGCAGGACAATATAATCAAGGTAGTTAATTCAGTGTGGTATGAGACAGTCATAGTTCTATATGTGATGCACAGGGTTGGTAATGCTTATCAAACCTGGATGTAGCTTGATGGTTGCTCGGTGTTGGATGAGGGAGAACGGCTTGGGTGATTCGACGGTGTCTCAGATCAGTGGTGGGTTGTGGAGATCGCTGCCCTTCGGCGCAGAATCAGACTGTTGCTTCACTGGTGGGGCCTTCGTGTGCTCTACCCGGCAAGGGGAGCACGGAGCTGAAGAGGAGAGGAGAGAGGCTGGCTGCTGGAAGGCGGCTTCTTTTCAGTGCGCTTCTGTGGCTCCGCCTCCCACAGTCCCGATTGGACTGGAGGCTCCTGAGCAGGGGAGATGTCGGCTCCTGCCCAGGTGTGCTCTACCCGGCAAGGGGAGCACGGAGCTGAAGAGGAGAGGAGAGAGGCTGGCTGCTGGAAGGCGGCTTCTTTTCAGTGCGCTTCTGTGGCTCCGCCTCCCACAGTCCCGATTGGACTGGAGGCTCCTGAGCAGGGGAGATGTCGGCTCCTGCCCAGGTGTGCTCTACCCGGCAAGGGGAGCACGGAGCTGAAGAGGAGAGGAGAGAGGCTGGCTGCTGGAAGGCGGCTTCTTTTCAGTGCGCTTCTGTGGCTCCGCCTCCCACAGTCCCGATTGGACTGGAGGCTCCTGAGCAGGGGAGATGTCGGCTCCTGCCCAGGTGTGCTCTACCCGGCAAGGGGAGCACGGAGCTGAAGAGGAGAGGAGAGAGGCTGGCTGCAATTCTGCTTTATCCTTATCAGCTTCTACATATTCCTCCCCTGCACCCTTGAGTCTGACAATACCACTTTTGCCCTTCCTCTTCTCACTAATATATCTGAAAAATGTCTTATCCCCCCATTTTATTGCATTGGCTATTTCCTCCTCCTCTTGAATCTTTGCCTTCTTGACTACTTTGCTAGCTTCTCTAAGTTTTTCCAAATACAGATGCCTGTCTTCCTCTCTCTCTGTGATCTCTTGTATTTCATGAAGGCCTCCCTCTTTTTCTTCACTTTTTCAGCTACTTCTTTCGAAAACCATAGCGGTCTCCTTTTCCTTTTACCTTTATTTACCATTTTAACAAAAAGGTTGGTTGCCCTTAAAATATCCCCTTTCCGTTTTGCCCACTGTTTTTCTTCATCCCCCAGCTTTTCCCATCCCACTAACGACTCCCTGAGGTATTGGCCATCTTGGCAAAGTTAGTCTTCCTAAAGTCTAAGATCCTCACCTTTGAATGGATTCTAACATCCCTAGTCCTAATACTGAACCACACCATCTGGTGATCACTGGATGCAAAATGATCTCCCACTACAACATCAGAAACACTTTCACCATGGGTAAGCACTAAGTCCAGTATGGCCCCTTCACGTGTGGGGTCTGTTACCAATTGCCTGAATAGTTCTCCCTGTAGAGAATCCAGGATCTCCTTATTTCTAGATGATACTGCAGCAGGAATGTGCCAATCAACATCTGGCATATTGAAATCTCCTATCAGTAGCACTTCCCCTTTCCTAGCAATGCTGCGTATGTCTTCAATTAACTCTCTGTCCACCTCTTCCTCTTGTGAGGGAGGTCTATATATCACACCAATGCAAATAGATTTCTCTTTCCCTCTTTCTAGTTTAACCCACAATGCCTCCTCACTCCCTTTTAAGCTCTGTAATTCCAAAGCTTTAATAGTAGTTTTTACACATAGTGCCACTCCTCCTCCCCTTCTTCCTACCTTGTCCTTTCTGAATAAAGTATAGCGAGGTATAGTTACATCCGAACCATGTTTCTGTAACTGCCACTAAATCCAAGTCAGCCACTCCCACCAAAGCTTCAACATCAGGGATCTTATTTCCCATGCTACAGACATTTATACACACTGCTTTCCATATGTTACCCCTGTTACCCATTTCCATAAAGGTATTTAATGTATCATCTACCTGGGGGCTTTCACTTACCTGGGGGCTTTCTTCACCCATCCCCAATGAATCTAGTTTAAAGCCCTCTTCAGTAGATTAGCTAGTCTACTACCGAAGATGCGTTGACCTTTCTTGGACAGATGGATGCCATCTCTGCTCTGCAACCCTTGGAACAGCATCCCATGGTCTAGGAAACCAAAACGCTCTCGATGACACCATCCACACAGCCATGCATTCATCTCCAGGCATCAATTCAAAGGCATCAATTTTCTTCCTGTCTATATTTTTCACTGACAACTTTTACATCCATATGACGTTGTTGAAAATACCATGGCCTGGACTAGTCGAATCTTTGTATGGAGCGAGACATCTCTGCTCTTGAGAATCTTGTCTAGGTCCTTCATAGCCATTCTACCAAGAGCAGTACGTTGTCTGATTTCTTGACTGCTAGTCCTTTCTTTATTGATTATTGATCCAAGTAAGTTAAAATTGTCAACTATTTCAATTTCTTCTCCATCATTAATGAACTTAATGATTTTGCCAGTTGTCAGGATCTTTGCCTTATTAATGTTAAGGTGCGGGCCCATTTTAAAACTGTTCCTTGATCTTGAGAAACCAATGTTTCAGGTCGTCTTCGCTTTCAGCTAGTAATGTGGTATCATCAGCATAGCGAAGGTTGTTGAGTCTTCTACCAATCTTCACACCTCAGTTGTCTTCATACAGTCCTGCTTCTCTGATGGAGGGAGGAGTGGCCTAGTGGTTAGGACACGGTACCTCAGGCCAGGGTGCCAGGGGTTTAAGTCCCACTTGGGGACAGCAATCTCAGGCTGGAGGGACTGGGGTTTCTAGTCCTATAGGAACTCCTTGTGGCCTTGGGCAAGCCACTTAACCCTCTGTTGCCTCAGGTACACATAGCTTGTGAGCCCCTTGTGGAATAAGTGAATATATCCAGTATCTGTTTGTAGTAATGTAAACCACTTTGATTGAAGGATATGGCAGAATAGAAAACTGGCTAAATAAAATAAATGATTTGTTCTGCATATAAGCGGTAGGCAGAAAGTATGCAGCCTTGTCATACATCTTTGCTGATTTTAAATCATTATGTTTCTCCTTGTTCCGTTCGAACTGTTGCTTCTTGATCAATGTAAAGGTTTTTCAAGAGAACTATCAGGTGTTCTGGTGTACCCATGCTTCTTAATGTGGCCCGGAGTTTCTCATGGTTTGCAGTCAAAAGCCTTGATTTAGTCAATAAAACCACACATGTTTTCTCTAAAAAATCATTTACAGAAAAATCAGATGCAAATCTCTCTGTGTACTTTTTTTGTAGGCAGTTTTCACATGGAAAGTATGTGCATGCATACATTTTGAGAATTGATGTGACATTTGCAGGGAAAAGCACTTGCCAACTTTGTACCTGCCTACATAATTTTGAAAAAGGTTTGAACGATTAGTGGTAATGTTTAATCAGAATGCAATGAATAAATACACAAAAACATTGGAAATATGATGTCCAGGATCAAAAAGGAAAAAACCTGAACAAAATAAATATTATTGAATCACAAAATATCCTGGTGAGCTCAAAGCTTATAATAATTATCTGAAAAAAATGTTAAACGGCACTTAAACAAAAAACAAACAAAACAAAACAGAAAAGGTAATTTACAAATGATATCCATGAAAAAAATGTATGTAAATATATACGTTGAAGAAAAACTGCTGAACTCATATAAGTAATTGGTCAGAATACCAGTTCACCCTGGGAATACTTGGGAAATCAGAGAAGGAGGGGAGGGGGGTGCGTCTGGATTCTTCAGACATTTCCGTCCCCGGCCACTGGAATGCATTTGAAGAGTCAGCTGTGGGCGAGATGTTTTAAAGCAGAAATGCCACAGCCCAGGTACAGTGGAATCTGTACTAGAATTTTAAGTAGAGAGTAATAGCGGTTCCACTATGCTATAGACCCCAAGAGAAAGACAGTCTGCTGTAATACAAGCAAGCAACAACTACAACTGAAACCTCACGAGATATCCTGAAACGTCTGACATAATACAACTGAGGAGAGGTAAGAGATACTCCACCCTGATGTATTGTTTTATACCGTAGGAATCATAAGGGTGTTCTGCTCAAAGCTGCTCTAATCAGGGTGCAATCACACAGAGTCTCTGAACTCCGTAATTCACTTTCCTGCTTAAAAATTAAGTTCCACATATCACAAGCAGAACAATACCACCATCGACCCAGAACTACTGAAAAACTACGACTCATTTTTTTTTTTAAGACGTTTATTTTCATTTTACAACAAACAAAAGTAACAACACACCAAAAGATACAAATACACACATACAATAAGGAAAACAACCCCAATTACCCCCCACCCCTATGCTTCTTCTCTAAACTAATAAGAGTCATCACACAAGCGCTTACACACAACAGGTATTGTACAGCAAACAAGCAGAAATGGTATTGATGAGACAGGCTGATCCTGTGGCAGAAATGTATACAAAAGTAAACAGCCAAATGAGAGCAGTTAGCAGTTAGAACACAATCATGGAACACCTCCCCTTCAAACAAGCAGCGAAGGGCTTAAATGGAAGAGATTGACAGACGAGGCAGTTGCGCATAAGTACAGTAAGATGGACACAATTCCACCAATCATCGAGGTTCAGATGGGAGCTAATCTCCAGTACTTCGTAATGAAGGAGATAGGAAATAGCTATGCCCAGTAAATGGGCCTCCTGAAAAAACACTGACTCAGAATAATCATGATTAAGAGAGCTAGGGATTGTCCCTCCTTGGAATGGACTATTGATGCCTTTTACAGTCAGTAATGATAACATACATAAAGCAATGCCAAATAGTTAAACAATCTGAAAAAGAAACATAATAGCGCACAGAGGTACACAATGTCGCTCATAGTATCAGTAAATGACTGCAGAAACAACATGATAGGAATTAAACTAAGGAAAACCATGAAGCGCCCCTTATAACAAAATAAGCACCGGAGTGCCTAGAGAAGAAGCAAAACCCCAGAAATCACTGGCGGCCTGATGTCTGCGGGGAGAAACCCCAGAGAAGGCCTGAATTGAAACATAAATCCTACAGTGCTATACAGGTTCCGAAACTAACCAAGGATCTCATCGTGGAAAGAAAGGAGAGCAATAAGGTATATATAAAGAGAAAGAAAGTCCAGGCAGTCTCCGTTTCAGGCAGCGATCACCGCATCGGGCCATTCAAAATGGCGGACAGTTCCAGTGGATTCCATCCAGCTGTTGGATTAGCGCATCTGGTCTGCTTCTTTAGAGGCTAGAAATGTTGCTAGCAGATCAGGATCTTCGAAGGTACGAGTTTGGTTATGGAGAGTCACTCTGAGCTTCGCTGGATATAAGATGCCGAAGCGAGCCTGTAACTGTTGAAGTCTAGGTCGAAAAGCAAGGAGTCTCTTCCGACGGTCAGCTGTGGGCTTAGCCAAGTCAGGGAAGAAGGAGACTTTATGATTTTCAAACTCCAAATGACGATTCGCCCGGGCAGCATTTAGAATTTGCTCAACTTGCTGATATCTCAGTAGACGAAAAATGATGGGCCGGGGGGTCGTCCGATTGAGCGCCATGCTGGTAGGAACACGATGTGCTCGGTCAATTTCCAGATCTCTGTGAAAAGTAATCTTCAGCAAGGAGGGAAGAGTTTTGACCAGGAATTCTCTCATATCTCCTGCTTCCGCGCCCTCCGGTACACCAATGAGACTTACATTGTTGCGACGGGCTCGATTATTGCTATCCTCTAACTCTTTTTGTAGATTCTGTATCTGACGCTCAGCCTCATCCAGTTTCACCAAGCGCACCACGTGCGAGTCGAGGACCCCCGCCATATTGTCCTGCCGTAATGAAAGGCCTTCAAAGCGATCCTGAAGCACACCAAAATCTTCTCTCATGGCTCGGAGCGCTTCTCCGTTAGACTGCACCAGTTCCTTCACACCACGTATTTCCTCCAAGATCTCCTGTTGCATTTCGGGGTTATCCCGAAATGGCACCATCTTTTGTGGGGAAGGCAGCTCTGTCTTGGAACGTTTTCCGTGTGAAGAAGAGGGAGATCCGAAGTCTAAGCGCGCTGGTTTATGGGCCGCCATCTCCCCCGAGGCACCCCGGTAAGTTCGGAGCAAAATATCAAGTTAATGTAGGTATTAAGTCAGGATTCTGAGTAGGCCCCTCGGGAGCTTCAGCGCAAAGCGTCTAACCCGCTGGACATCAGGCTCCGCCCCCAACTACGACTCATTTAAAAAAAAAAAAAAAATGAAGCACTCCCTTACCGGGCTACTCTTGCTGCTCTGCTGCACACTAAAGACAAGCCTGCCCCACGAATCTACTGCACACTCCAATCCCGATTCTTCACTGACAAAGAGGCCTCACAAACTAGAATACACCATACCCACAATCTCACAGAAGACATCACAGACTTGTGAACATTTACCCGAGCATCACCACAATACCACTCTAGAGATCTACAAAAGATATCCAATACTTAAAATGTGGACTTGTCAATGCCTGCCATGCCCAGGATAGTGTACACACCATAGCAGACTATTTCAGTGATCACAACTTTGACATCATGCTTGTCACTGAATCGTGGTTCACCGAATCAGACAATGTCCTCATAAACCATTTAATCATCCCAGGGATAACACTACACAATTGCTCAAGACCAGCTAAAAGAGGAGGAGGGATATTCATACTGTCTGGCAAGCAACTTCACTTAACTGTAATCACAACTACGGCCATTGACACCATAAACATAATGGTAGTAGAGAACAAGAAAGTAACTGTCTAGTCTACAGATCCCCTGGCGCAAACACAGAGGACATTTCAACAATATTTGTGTGTGCGAAGTTACATTCGCACACAGAAGTAAGAATCAAATATTCATTCTGCTTGGAGACCTCAATCTGAACTCAGCTACTGCAAAACAGATAACTTCCTTCCTGGAGGTTATGGAGTCACTGGACCTTACACAAAACTACTCCGACACATAGAAGAGGTAATACTCTAATACCTAAGAACCTTCAGAATGACTCCAACCAAATCGCCATCCAGGTCACTCCAATCCCTTGATCAGACCATCACATGGTATTGTTTAGCCTACCCCTGCCACAATCAAATAGCCTGACTCCAAAAGAGTCCCAAAGACCTCTTAGATTCAAGGAATTTAACAAAGATGACCTATTGGTCCACATCCAAGCAGTTATAGACCTCAAAACAACTAACCATATTACAACAGTGATCCAGCAATAAGGAAGTGAAACCAGGATTTACCCTACTGTAGTCTAACCACTGCATTACACTGCCAGCATGTTGCTCTAACACTTTTGCATATCAATGGAAAAAGTAAATTGCCATGGATATTGTTGGAGCAGGCTAATTAACATGCTTAGAAATTTTAAAGTAAAAGTCCCTGCTTGTTTGTTTCATATAAACTTATCACATTAGGCATGGGTTGTCCTGCTTTTGGAGTAGTAGTCATTTTTTTTTTGGGGGGGGGGAGCTTGATCAGGGAGATATGATAGAGGTCTATAAATTAATGAACAGAGTGGAACGGGCAAACTTAGATCGATTGTTTACGTTATCAGAATATAGAAAGACTAGGGGACATGCAATGAAGCTACAGGGTAAACTATTTAAGACTAATAAAAGAAAATATTTTTTCACTCAACGTGTAATCAAACTCTGGAATTTGTTACCGGAGGATGTAGTAAAGGCTGTTAGTGTAGCTGTGTTTAAAAAAGGTTTGGAAAAGTTCCTGGAGGAAAGGTCCATGAACCATTATTAATAAGGGACCCAGGATATCAATGCTTGACCCAATACAAGCATTGTGGAACCTGTGTCTTTTGGGGAAACTGCTGGGTACGTATGACCTAGATTGGCCACTGTTGGAAACAGGATACTGGGCTTGATGGACCTTGGTTTGACCCAGTATGGCATATCTTATGTTCATATGGAACCATACCATTTCAACACATGCTCAAGCCCCTCAGAAGACACCACCTACTCTCAAATCTACTGCACCGTGGTACTTCTGAGAAATAAAGGAAGCTAAACTCAAGCTGAGACAGATCGAATGTAGATGGCATCAAACCAAAGACCCACTCCTTCAGAAGGAATTCTCAGTTAAACAAGAAGAATACATTCACCTCATAAACACACTACCAAAGGGCATTGAACACTCCAGACAGGAATTTATCCTTATATCCTTTGATATATTGTCTGCCTTTGATTCAGTAAGCCATAATACCCTCTTAGAATGCCTGATGGATCTAGGCATAAGCAACACCCCACTGAAGTGGTTCCACTCCTATTTGTTAGAGTGCACTCAGCAGGTAAAGATAAAAGATGACACATCAATGCCTTTCAAATTACGGAGAGGTATACCACAAGGATCATCTCTCTCTGAATTACTGTTCAATCTCTACATACAACCAATCTGTAACATCTTTCAAAGGCACAAAATCCTGTACCACATATGTGCAGAATACCTAATGCTCCACGCACCCATTTCTACTGCAGCCCAGAATACTCACTAATACTAATACTATCATGCTTCAACGATATGACAGAATGGCTAAACAAGAATAACCTCTCCATCAATTATAAAAAAAAACAGAGGCAGTGATTATAACCCATGATCCCTCATTCTCCATCCCAAAAGAGATTATACTTAACACCATTCCAGTTAAACAAGAAGTCAAATATCTTGGAGTCACTCTAGATCAGCAAATAAACATGCAAATACATATAAAAAGAATTACAACCTCAGCATACTGCAAAATCAAAAGCTTATAACCTCAGACCTCTCCTAGGCCTAAACGACTTCCGTACAGTCTGTCAGGCCCTTATAACCTCACAGCAACTTCATCCTCCAAGGTCTACAAAAGCAGACCCTACTTCCTTTGCAACTAACGCAAAATGCTGTGGCATGTCAGATAACAGGATCCCCAAGACATAAACACATAACCCCTTCCCTGAAGAGTTTACATTGGCTCCCCATACATACCCGCATTAAATAGAAGGTAATTATGCTCACCTACAAGGCCACACATAACCAAGCTGCAGACTGCCTCCGTGTGCTCATCCAAAACCCCTCAAACTTGAGAGCAAGAAGAACTCAAAAACAGAGTTTACTCAGCATTCCAACTCACAAACGGAAGAGCATCCAAGCAACTTGCCAGAGAGTTTTCTCAATATATGGCCCCACATTATGGAACTCTCTCCCTAATACCCTGAAGGATATTTAAGATTGCGGAAGCTTTCAAAAAAAACCCTAAAGACCTTCCTATTCCAGGAGTACTTTGGCCCTGGAACCTGAACAAAATGTTGTACTCCATCACACTCTAACAGACAACTCCCAACAAGACAATACCTTGCACATAGTTACTTCTGTTGCACTGTTTATGTGAGTGTTCATTGTTCAATGTACCCTTGAAGTTCAATGTAAACTGCTTTGATAATATGAAAGGTGGTATATAAAAACTGTTAAATAAAATTAAGTAAATAAATACCACACCGAGGAGAGCCAAATAGCAACTTAAGTTTCTTTAGGGGCATGCTTACTAAGCCCCAAGCCAGTCACGTGTATGTGGGCTGTGCTTCTAGTGTGGGGCTGCAGGAAGGTGGTACTGCACATGACCATGGTAAACCAGCCACGGGTGCAGCCACTGCCACCTATTGAGATGACATTACTTACACCCGTTCTAGTGTGGGCTCCAAACGCCTGTGCTAGCTGTGCCGTGGCGCGAATACCCCCGTCCTGTCCAGTCACTGCCCAAAAAGGGTAGGGTGGGATTTTTAGCATAGGGCCCTACACTACATGTTAGCTTGGTGCCGATACCGCACGCTAACCCCACACTGCCTGGGTAGCACACGCTAGTAAGCATGTCCTTTTATTATTGTGCAGCAAAAAAAAAACAACTCAAAACAAAAGAACAAAAATCCAAATTCTGTGCAAGTCCAAATTTTAATGTGTGTACTTACTGTGTTTTCTAGTCAGACACTTAAAAGGACATCTTTACGAAGCTGCGTTAAGGTTTTGTAGCTAACGAGGCGTTTTACTGCAAATAGTGTGCAGCGTTAGCTACAGCTATTACTACTACTATTAATCATTTATATAGTGCCACAAGGCGTACGCAGCACTGTACAGACATATATAAAGATGGTAGCTGTAAAAGCCTTGCACTATCTGTTGGGGATGTGCCCAGCATTCCCCAGCAGATGCCACGCAGAAGATGCAGAGAGCGCGGCACGCCACATTGTGGATGGTGGTAGTTGCACCCATGCTGTCTGTAACTTGGACAGTTACCATGTCCTGCCGATGTCTGCAGTAATCGTGCATTGCAGACACATCCACTCTTCGTCCATATGCCGCCCACTCTCAGAGATAGTGTGGAAAACGCAGACGGTGCAGAAAATCATCAGTGTTTTTTGTCAGCACGGAAATATAGGGGGCACAAGTCCACCTCCTCCACACCCTCCAGATGTTTGGCTGGCAAAACAAGCACTTTCCTTGCATCCCTCCGTTCCTGGAGCTATGCCGCACCCCCATTTCTACTTGGGCATCCTTGCACCGAGAACGTCATTGAAACCATTTTCTAAAAAGGCTCTGGGGAGGGCTCTATGCTTTGGCCGTCTTTGTGCGTTTTCAGACATCCAGTGCATGAATAGCGCTTCTAGAATGACCCCCTAAGTAAACATTTCCTATGTTTTGCTCTTTTCAGCTGTCAGAATCTTTGTTTGTGAATGTTTTATAGAAAAAACCTCTCTCATAAGCAGTGACAATAGTCTTTTTTTTTTTTTAGTGTGGCTTTGAGTGCCATTTACGTATTCCAATATAATAAAACACCGAGGGCATCAATCCAACACAGAGAAATAAGAAATATATTCAGTTTCAAATCAAGACCCAGGAAGGGGGTCATGAGCCATCATATGGGGTGAGAAAAGCAAAAGAATAACTAAAGAAAAATAGAGTTCTTCATCTAACCAGCTTATTTCACAGATTGAAGATAAAAAATATTACCTGATCTATCTTCGGCCACTCAGGCAGTTAGAAAAGATTTTCTTGTGTTTTCTGTGCTTCTAGAGCTATTTTCTTTTTAAAATTCTCATATAAGTATATAACTGAATATATTTCTTATGTCCTGTAAGAATGTCCATAATCTGTATATAGTTTTCCCGGTTCATCCAAGTTTACTACCCCTGTTCAATGTAAACTCAATGTGACCTGCTGCATTGCTGTATGTTTTGTTTAACTGTAAACCGCACTGATTACAATAGCGCGGTATATAAGAGAGATAAATAAATAAATAAATAATAAATTTCAAGGGAAAATCGTTTCATTTTTTTGATCCAGTTCATCTAAGAAAGATTTAATGTTAGCTGTTAGCACAGGTTCTGGTATTCACTATAGATGCACTGGGACATGCATTAACTGCACGGGGCCATGACAGCACGGCTGGCTTTTGGTACTAGCTGTCCAAGGCGTGTTGAGGTTGTAAGTGGTTAGGTTAGGGACGGAGAATGGGTGAGATGACCACCTTGCGGTCAGCATACCGGCACTAACTGCAGGGCGAATCATTAGCACGGATGCATTTATTGCCATCTCGATAGGTGGAGGTAAGTGCCCCAATGCTAATTTGGTCTGCGTTAGGACATAGTACACTGTTAACTGTCGGGAACAGATGGTGTTGCACCTAAAGCGCTATGGTTTGAGTGCTGTTGGTGCGTAAGGTGCAAACCATAGCAACTTTTATTAAAAGGTCCCTTCGGTGTCCATTAAATAGCAGTTGGAATAGGCATTTAAAGATAGTTGGCTGGTATCTTTTTAAAGATGGGCGAATAGAAAATTAATGTAACAGGTCAACAGTTCACTCACTGGAAAAAATAATAAATTACTTCAGAGTTCATATAGACTGTGTTGCATAATTAGGTCATACTGTAGAACTGTATTTATCTTGATGAAGGGTTGATTAGAACCAACAATTGGATAGAGGGTATGTAATAAAAGTTCATTATTTACATTTTAGAATAGTGTTCTGGCTATTGTGTTGTGATAGTGAACAGTCACTGAAGTTCTTTGATCTTGGAATTCGCAACTGCAACCTTTTGGCCCAAAACCAAGGACTCTACCAGTAAACTAAAGAAAAAGCTCTTTTAACCAGACTACCAGGAGAACTCTGGTAGCTCATATTTCTTCCCTTGTCACAGTAAATAGATAAATATCTATAGGAAATCAGTGACTTCGTTTCTTTTTAGTTGATTCCAGATGACCTGCTATGTCACATGCATTCATATATCATGCCCTTTGAGGAGTCTCAGTAGATTTATTCCTTGAAAAGCATTTTAAGCACTACTTTGGAATTGGAAAGAATGATGTCACTGATCATTTCTAGCCAATCAAAAATGATTAATATCAGGGGCAGCTACCTTCTCAAGTCACAGTGACATCACAAGAGCTCTCCCCTGGGTATAGTTGAGCCACAACAGCTATATTTAGGGTTAATTTAATGTCTTCTAGACAAAATATTTGTGTGTGGTAGAACTGAAAATACAATGGTTATCCATGCAAGGAGTAAAGATCATCATCTAAGTTTACTAATGAAGGGAAGGGCTTCCATGACATACTTTTTGCTTTTTCATTCATGAATTCTAGAAAAATCTCTTTTCATTACTGATTAATTGAGAATAAAATGCTTCTATAATACAACACCATTTTTCTTAGATCTATATGGAGATTTTATGACAACAATGAAACTGTTCTAAACCCCAAAACTCTGTAATTCATTTCTGATTTTGTAATTTTCCTACACTGAATTTACACAATTGGCACAGAACATCCTCAAGTCCTCATGGTATAAATTAACAGGGCTCTGAAAGATCACATCCTAAGATCAGTAATACTGTTTTTCCTCTTTCCTGTCATCGAAGAAGGAGTTCCTTTCTGTGTTGCTAATTCTAATTTTTAAATGTAGACCACATTGATTGTTTTGCAGAAATTGTGGTATATCAAATAAAGGTAAGCAGGCAGGCAGCTCACTCACAATCCCGGCGGCCTCACTCTCTGGCTAAGCTCCCCCGATCGGGGTAGAGCGCCTGAGCGGGAAACCTTCCCGCTCAGAAGCTCCTGCTCAATCAGGGCAGTGGGAGACTAATAAAAGCGGCGTCCCCGATGAGGCAAACAGGCAGGCAGCTCACCATCCCGGCAGCCTCACTCTCCGACGAAGCTCTGCTGATCGGGGTAGAGCGCCTGAGCAGGAAACCATCCCTTTCAGCAGCTCCTGCCCAATCGGGGCAGTGGGAGACCAATAAAAATGGTGTCCCCAACGAGGCAGGCAGACAGCTCACTCACCATCCCGGCAGCCTCACTTTCCGGCAAAGCTCCCCCAATCAGGGTAGAGCGCCTGAGTAGGAAACCGTCCCTCTCAGAAGCTCCTGCCCAATCGGGGCAGCGGGAGACCAATAAAAGCGGCGTCCCCGATGAGGCAAGCAGGCAGGCATGCAGCTCACACACCATCCCGGCGGCCTCACTCTCCGGTGAAGCTACCCCGATCGAGGTAGAGCGCCTGAGCGGGAAACCGTCCCGCTCAGAAGCTCCTGCCCAATCGGGGAAGTGGGAGACCAATAAAAGTGGCGTCCCCGCGCCTGAGGTCCTCGCCAGAGGGCCCTTTGGCAGGGAATGGAAATGAGCACACTTTGAGCAATCCAACGAGGCTCCAGACACCAAAGCAGCCACCCCGGAACAGAGCAGCCACCGCGGACTCCTCACCGCCAGAGCAAACCAAGGCAAGCCCTAAAGCAGACTTCATCGCCTCTCCAGCAGCAGACCCTATCTCCACCAGTTCTGCTCCAAGATCTTGAGGTACTCCTACAACCATGCCACCCTTGCTGGCTCCAACATACCTCCTAACTCTGTTCCCGATCAACTTGACCTACTATCACATCATTACCAACACACACCCTAACCACCCCACTCCAAACACCGCACCTACCCAACCTACAAACATCACCAAACCCCCCTCCCCATGGGGCAGCACTCACACCCCCCCCCCCACACCAACCCACACCTCCAACCTCACAAACACCCACTCTCTCTCAATCACCATAATAAATGCACGCTCAGTCAGAAACATACTCCCCATGCTCTGAGACCCGATCATATCTCAAAAGATCGATATTCTCTGCATAACCAAAACATGGCTCACAGACTCCGACACAGTACTCATGAACCAACTAACACCTAACGGATACAGTATGCACAACTGCTCCCGAGCTCACGCCAGAGGAGGAGAAGTAGCCATCATAGCGAAAACCGACCTCCACCTCAGAAACCACGCATCAGAAACAACCAACGAAGCGGACATACTCACTCTCACCAACAAACACCTCTCCATATGCCTAATCTACTGAGCACCCACTGCACGTACCGATCTATCAGACATACTAAAACATATATCAGAGAGTACCATCACCACAAAAGAACAGCTAATCCTTGGAGACTTCAACCTCCCCTCACTGCAAGAAAAGCATGCTGAAGCCTTCATCAGTGCTATGGAAGCAATGGACCTGACTCAGATCATACTTGAATCAACTTACGAAAAAGTAAATACTCTTGACCTGATATTCCTCAACTCCCAAAGCACCACCTCATACAAGAAACCTAAGATCACAAGCATACCATGGTCTGACCACCACCTCATTAGTCTTACCTACATCTACCAGCACATCAGCATCAAAGAGAACAATCAACTCGCAAGAAGATTTAAACCATTTAACAAAGAGGACTTCCTAGCACAAATTTTACCTAAACTCCAAACAGACTCCACCAAAATCGAAGACCTAATCAACAGCTGGAATACCACAATCTCATCTGCATCATGCACAATGACAAACAGCAACAAGACCAGAGCTGCCACAAGAGCCCAATGGTTCACCCCTGACCTATGGAGACAAAAAACCCAACCGAGGAGAACCGAGAGAAAATGGAGAAAGACCACAAAAGAAACAGACAAAGCAAGATATATGCGTGAACTAGATGCATACCGCACAGAAACAGATAATGCAAAAAGGACATACCACTCAAAAATCATAAATACTTCAATAAACAGACCACGTGAGCTCTTTGAGATTCAAGAAGCTAACAAAGGCACCCAACCACTCTAACCAGCTCCTAAACATCCCACTGGAACATCCATTACGTCAATACAAGTAGCTCAGCAACCAACCAACCCAAAAACGAATGCAACAACAACAACCTACCGTACTGTTAAGGACACTGACTGGAGCACATTCGAAACAGTCACCAAAGAAAAGATAGAATCCACTATCTCTTGCCTAAACACCACCACCTGTCCATTAGATCCCTGCCCTGTGGAATGGATAAAGAAAACTAAGGAGGACATAAGCACAGCCTTAACCCACATAGTCAACGAATCTCTCAAGCAAGGACACATGCCAGACACCCTCAAAACCTCTGTCATTCGCCCAACCATTAAGAAACACAACCTGGACCCCCTCAACCCCTCCTCCTTCAGGCCAATAGCAAGTCTCCCATTTACTGCTAAAGTCATCAAGAAAATAATTCAACAACAGCTTCAAGACCACCTGGATACCAACAACTTCCTGAACCCACAACAACATGGATTCCGCCCATCACATGGAGTTGAGACCCTCATGATATCACTACTGAATACCCTAATCAAAGGTACGCAGACAAAACACTCTGGATATGCTATGATCTTTCTAGACATATCAGCAGCATTTGACACCATCTCCCACAACACACTCCTACATAGACTACAGGAGACTGGCATCAAGGACATCGTGCTACAGTGGTTCCGCTCCTACCTGACCAATAGACAACAGCTGATCCGCACAAGCATGGCAACCTCCCCCCCCCCCCTTTGACAGCACCAAGGAGTACCCCAAGGCTCCACACTATCCGCAATGCTCTTCAGTATCTACCTACAGCCTCTCTGCTCGGTAATACGCACTCACAACATCAACTACCATATCTACACAGACGACATAATGCTTTATGGACCCATCACAACCACAAACCAAACAATCACCTATCAGACTGCTTTATTGATGTCTTCAGCTGGCTACAAGAGAAAAACCTCTCCATCAACATTAAAAAAACGGAAGCCCTCATTGTGACCAAGGACCCAAACTTCACCCCACCGCCACACTTCACCTTGGGAACCACCCAAATACAAGTTCAACCCCACATAAAATACTTGGGAATCATCATTGATCGAGCGCTTACATTTAAACAACAGATCAAAAAGACGGCCAGAACAATATTCCACAAAGCAAAGACAGTACAACAGCTCAGACCACTCATCGACCCACAGGACTTCAGAACAGTCATGCAGGCCATGACGTTCCCCAACCTGGACTACTGCAATGCAATCTATCACGGACTACCCGCCACCCACCAACCCCCTATGAACTGCCTTAAACACCACTGCAAGAATCATCCTGAAGGCAAAAAAAACATGATCACATCACCCCAGTCCTGAAAAAACTTCACATCCTGCCCCTCGAAGTAAAGATTAAATACAAATCCCTCCTACTTATCCACAGAGCCCTCCATCAAACCCAGACCTCCCAACTCCAGACTCTACTACCTCACCCTACTCTCAACAGACCAATCCGTCAGACCGCCAGCAACACTCTCACTATTCCCCACGAATGAACTAAGTTCAATCAGTGAACCTGCAGCAGAGCATTCGAACTGTACGCACCCTCCCTTTGGAACTCCCTCCCAAGCCAGATTTGAAGCACCAAAGATGTCTCCACATTCCGGAAACAGTTGAAAACCATCGTGTTTCATGAATATCTTGGACCTGAAACAGACATCTCTCAATGACTGTTCTCCCGGACCCTCTGACCTACCCCCCCCCCCCCCAGCCACCTTCTAAGAGACTTCCATAAAACGTCAACTGTCTAGTACTGTTACTTTCTATGCAGATCAACTATGTTATCCCCCCTGGTGATGGCCCCCTCCCTTTCTTTGTCAACTTGATTTTGTCTCCCCCCCCCCCTTTTTTTTTGTTAAACTGCTTTGACCCGGTGAAAAGTGGGATATAAATGCAGCTAAATAAATAAATTAAATAAATAAATCACAGCATTATTTGAGCTACAAAGCAAAATTGAGCTCTTCTAAAATCAAGAAGGCAGACAGGAAGTCATAGATGCCTATTAATGTGTTCATGATGGTGAGCACCATAAAAGTATGTTCGGCAAGGGATACTCTAGTAACATAGTAGATGACAGTAGAAAAAGACCCATCTAGTCTGCTCAGTCATTCTGTCACACTACTGAGGATATAGCCTAACCTCAGAATGTGATGACCTGCAAGATCTTTCTCTTCGTCCAGGTCAGTCTTTCATCTTCCTCCCTGATATTCCACTATCTTGCATCGATGAGTACACGATCTGTAATCAAGTCTCCTAATTTTAGGTTTTGACCGATAAGCACAGATAAAACACACCTTATGCATAAAGATTTTTAAAAGTATTTAATGAGTAAACATTAAAAAAAACACCAATATTCTTTCAGCCCTCCTCTGGGCTGTCTTACACCCTTCATGAAGTCTCTATGCCTTTTTCTGCACTGATTACTCCTAAGTGGCACACATGGATGTATTCAATTCCACCTGAAAAGGTATGAACATAAGAACTGCATATGGGGTCAGACCAAAGGTCCATCAAGCCCAGTATCCTGTTAACAACAGTCGCCAATCCAGGTCACAACTACCTATCGGGTATTCAGTAATAGTACCAATGGCATATAAACACCAAAGAGCACATTCAAAGAGTCCCTAATTAAATGAAAAATAAATTTGCAGAAGCCATAGCTATAATCTAGCATCATTGTTGCCTGAACATTCGGCCTTCTAGATCACTCCCCTAACCGGATCTGAGCAGCAGACTGTCTTCTAGTTATTTCTGTACATTCAGCCTTCTCCACACAGCCTGCTATAAGTTTGAGTCTGTCACAACCTGATCTAAGTAGTTACGTTTGGTAGTTACTGTAAGTCTCATAGGTCCCCTGCATAGCCCAATAGACCCAGCTGCACGAGTACCTGCAATTTTTCTGCAATGTCACATTGTTATTTCTAGTGATGACTCTACTCATAGCCCACCAGACAACTCACTGCTAGTTGTTTCCATCACTACAACCTGCCAAACAAACCAGTGACATCGTTTCCTGCGTTTCTGCTAGGACTTTAAACATTTCGTATCAACCACTTTGTTATTCATTCCAGCAGCTCAGATACTCATTGAATCAGGTGAGTATGGTGCTATGAACACTTATACGTGCGCCGCTAGAATCTTAATTTCTGAATGATGGTACATCATATAGGACTATGGCTTTTGTGAGTTCCTGTTTTGCAAGGTTCGAGCGGATTTTGCCCTGGGCACAGTACTTGTTGCACTAACCAGTGAACTCCATAATTATCTTGACAAAGGTAAAATAGTACTTATAGTCTCTAGACCTTTACTCAGCATTCAACCTATTCAGTCATTCCTTGCAACCGCCATGTCTCTCTGGCATTGGACTCCAAAACCTTGTACTTAAATAGCTTGAATCTTTTCTATCCCATCATTCATATGCAATTTTACTTAACATATCTATTTCAAAATCTCATCCAATGGCATATGGAGTCCCCCAGAGTTTTGTTCTCATCCCTTATGACTTGGTCACCCAATTGTTCTTACACAAGCCTTCCGATATCTTAGGGTCTAGATTGACTCCCAATTATCATTTGAAAAACAGATTTCTTCTGTAGTTCATTCATCCTCTTCTGGTTCTTCAACAAATTCATGCTCTATGCCTTTTCCTCTACTTACCACACTCTGTAAGATTATTCTTGCTCTCCTTATCTCTTGCTTGGATTACTGTAACACAGTCTATCTCGGATTTCCTCAATACCTTCTTAGACTTCTCGAGACTATACAAAACATTGCTATCATTAGTTTGGGGAGTGCCCATACATTTGATCACCTTACTCTTCTTTTCCTCAAATTTCACTGGCTAGCGATTAATTTCCATATTCAGTTTGATCCTTGCCTGGCCCATAAAGCCCAGCATACATCCTGTTCCTCACAGTACCAGTTGTTTCATTCCTCACAGTACCAGTTGTTTGCTCCATTGTTTTAGATGACCATGAGTTTTCTCTTCCCTCCATCTCTTTTGCCCATCTGGGATCCACACTTTCATCTGTTTTTTTGTTTTCTTGTTCTAGAGAAATGGCACGATCTTCCTTCTGAACTCATATCTGAAATTTCACACCCCAAAATCTGGTCCCTACTGAAAACACATTTTCTCAATGGCATTTGGGGTTCAGGGGCTATACAAATGATCAGTAGTAGTGGTGACATGGCGCTAGTGGGTGTTAGTCTCCCCATTCCTTCCTGTCCCCTTTCTAATCTCTCCTGTCTTGTTAGTTGGCATTCTTTGCTGTTGCTACTTTTGTGTTATTTTTAACATTGTAAACTGCCCTGTACTTTCATTAGGGTAATGTAGTGAATTTTTAAATAAACCATAAACACCAAAAACTCCAGGAACAAGCAGGAATGTAGTCTTCACATATGGGTGATGTCTGTACCGAAGGAGCTTGCGTGGGAATGCTCCCCAGCATTCAATAGGAAAGCTATTGGGAGCATCCCACTGTGCCTGCATAGCTGCCTTCCCACCTTTGCCAATCTCCCTCCTCAGTTCTTCGTTTTCCATGGAGCCGGCAGAAAGCAAATCCTGTCACCGCAGAAATTCCTGTTTCTCATATTTTTCTGGTTCGCATCTGCCTTCCCGTCGACGCTGGTACTGACTCCCGGTCGGTTCTTTCTTTCTTAAAAAAAAAAATAAAAAAGAAGAAAGGGAAATTCTCTTTCTTCAGGCGCATCAATGCCATATTAGGCCCAGGCCTTCCATTCTGACTCCAACAAAATGGAAAAACCCACCAGTGGGTTTAAAAAATGTTCTAAGTGTGACAGTACCATCTCGGCCACAGACACCCATGACTGGTGTCTAAAATGCCTAAATCCTGACCATCAACCCTCAGAATGTCCCCTCTGCGGGAAGATGATGAAGAGAGGCCTACAGAATCGGGTTGCAAAGTTAGGCACCCTCTTTGCCTCTGATGCCGTCTCTTTAGCATCGACGTCATCAAGGGCATTGTCTTCCTCCCATGGATCTCAGGTATCGAAACATACAGTAAGTCTTCATCGAAGACTAGCCTCCCTCCCAAGGGTAGATCTCCTTCTAAGCATTGAGATGCCTTGAGCATTGCTCTGGAGGGGGATACACCGGCCAAGCATCCCCGGCGGTAGGACCCTCCCTCCAAAGCCATCATGGGGTCCCAACATGCTCCTGAGGCCTCCATCTCCGGAGAGTTCCTGGTACTGTGCATAGGATCATGGCCCGCAACTCTGGTACCAATACCCAAACATTAGCAAGCTCCAGGGATCAGCGCATACTGGCCATTGAGCAGAGCTTAGCAGTCTTACTACCAGCCTCGGTTCCAGTAAAGATTTTACCGTCGGTTCTGCAAGCACCGGCACCATCTTTGGTGCCGGTTCAAACCACACCGGGTTACATGCCTTTCAATATGCTGTCACCCATGCTTGCCCTCCATTCCATTTCTGGTACTGAGGTTCCGGCTAAGCAAGTTCCCCATATCGACTTTGATCGGTACCGAGTTATGAAGGAACGTGAACACCCTGCCCTTCGATACTTAAAGTCTTTGGAATCAGATTCATCAGATGACGAATCCACTGATACTCGAGGACTACAGAACCTACCAGAGGATCCGTCCCTGTCTCTGCAACGTCACATATCCCCGCCAGAGGACATGTCTTTTCAAGAATTTATATGCGATGTTGCCAGGGACCTTTCCATAACAGTGACATTGGAGAAAGAGCTGAAAGCTGAAGAATTGGAAATTCTCCAATAGCCAACAGCTCCTAAGGAAGCAGCCACACTTCCTATTCACCGCATTCTCCATGACCTCATGCTCCTTATGTGGGAGATACCCCTTACCATTTCTCCACATACTCGGTGACTCAATAACATGTACCGAATAATGGAATGTCCTGGTTTCCAAAAGACACAATTGCCATACCAATCAATAGTAGTGGAATTGGCAATGCGTCAAATCAAGAGTGCAAAGATACATTCCTCAAACCCTCCAGGTAGGGAATCGAGAACTCTTGATGCTTTTGGTCGTTGTTTTCAGCCCTCCATGCTCTCTACCAGAATCAGTTCCTACATATTCTAAATGGGTATGTTCCTCAGGGAGATAGCTAGGGATTTAGAATCTATGGCTCCTCTTCTCCCTGATGACAAGAGAGCAGACTACTTTGCTCTAGTCAAACATGCTCAAAATGTCTCAAAGTTTGTCAGTAGAGCAACCTTTGATTGTTTTAGTGCACCAGTAGAGCTACATTGATCTGCATCAGTACACGCAGAATTGCATGGCTAATATTCCTTGTACTGGTGAAAACCTTTTTGGCAAGGATTGGCAAGGCAAAGCATCTCAGTTAAAATCTGAAAACACTACCCTGAATAGGCTTTCAAGATCCACTGCCATCCCAACTAAAAAGAAGGCAGCAAAGAAAGCCTTATTTACAAAGAAGAAGAAGTACTACTCTTCTTACACCTCGGCTTCTCAATGCCAACATTATGCTCCCCCAAAGGGACAACAGCCTTCAAAACAGCAGAGGAAGTCACAGACTCCTAAGGCTCAGCCAACTCAGCAGACTCAGCCTGCTCCTGGTTTTTGACTCCTTCCTAGAGAACATAGCTGCACTGCCTCTGGAGAATTCCCATCCCCTCCACGTTGCTGGCAGACTGTGCCATTATGCCCACAGATGGTATCTGATCACCTCAGAGCAGTGGACTTTAAAGATAGTCAGGGAGGGGTACAGGCTTCATCTTCAAAGCCTGCACCCTTCTACCTCAGTAAGAAAGTATCATTCTCAACCCTCACTGCTCTGTTACTACAGAAGGTCACCTCCCTTCTATTGCAGGACGCAATAGAGGATGTTCTAACATCCCAGCAGGGAATTGGCTTTTATTCTCTGTACTTTCTCATCCCAAAGAAAACAGGAGGATACAGGCCCATCCTGGACCTCAGAAACCTAAACAAGTTTTTGCACATAAGAAGTTCAAGATGGTCTCTCTGGGGACCCTTCTCCCCTATCTCCAGACTGGCTCTGTTCTCTACTTAAAAGAAGCATACACTCATATCCTGATTCATCCAGAACACAGAGTTCCTATGTTTCATGTTCCACGGAAGACACTATCAATACAAGGTCCTTCATAAGAACGTATAATAAGAACATAAGATATGCCATACTGGGTCAGACCAAGGTCCAGCAAGCCCAGTATCCTGTTTCCAACAGTGGCCAATCTAGGTCATACGTACCTAGCAGTTTCGCCAAAAGACACAGGTTCCGCAATGCTTGTACTGGGTCAAGCATTGATATCCTGGGTCCCTTCTTAATAATGGTTTATGGACCTTTCCTCCAGGAACTTATCCAAACCTTTTTTAAACCCAGCTAAACTAACAGCCTTTACTACATCCTCCGGTAACAAATTCCAGAGTTTGATTACATGTTGAGTGAAAAAATATTTTCTTTTATTAGTCTTAAATAGTTTACCCTGTAGCTTCATTGCATGTCCCCTAGTCTTTCTATATTCTGATAACGTAAACAATCGATCTACGTTTACCCGTTCCACTCCGTTCATTAATTTATAGACTTCTATCATATCTCCCCTCAGCCGTCTCTTTTCCAGGTTAAAGAGCCCTAACCTTTTTAGCCTTTCTTCATAGGAGTATCCTTCCATCCCCTTTACCATTTTGGTGGCTCTTCTCTGAACCTTTTCTAATAACTCTATATCCTTTTTAAGATACGGCGACCAGAATTGCACACAATATTCAAGGTACGGTCTCACCATGGAACAATATAGAGGCATTATAATATCTTTTGTTTTATTTTCCATTACTTTCCTTATGATACCTAGCATTCTATTTGCTCTCTTGGCTGCCGCTGCACACTGGGCCGAGGGTTTTAGCATGTTATCCACAAAGACACCTAAATCTTTTTCCTGGGTGGTGGTTCCTAATGTGGAACCTTGCATTGTGTAACCATAGTTTGGGGTGTTCTTCCCTAGGTGCATAACTTTGCACTTGTCCACATTAAATTTCATCTGCCATTTTGATGCCCAGTCTTCCAATTTAGCAAGATCCTCTTGCAATTTTCCACAATCCTCTTGGGTTTTAACAACTTTAAATAGTTTTGTGTCATCTGCAAATTTGATAGCCTCACTCGTTATTCCACTTTCCAGGTCATTTATGAATATGTCAAAAAGCAGCGGACCCAGCACAGATCCCTGGGGTACACCACTATTCACCTTTCTCCATTGGGAAAATTGGCCATTTAGCCCAACCCTCTGCTTTCTATCTTTTAACCAGTTCTTGATCCACAGTAGTACACTGCCTCCTATCCCATGACTCTTTAGTTTTGCCAAAAGTCTCTGATGAGGGACCTTGTCAAAGGCTTTCTGAAAGTCCAGATACACTATATCAACCGACTCACCTTTGTCCACCTGTTTATTCACACTTTCAAATAAACATAACAGATTAGTAAGACAAGATCTTCCTTGTCTAAAGCCATGTTGGCTTTCTCCCATTAGGCCATGACTATCTACATGCTGAGTAATTTTATTCTTTATGTTGGTTCTTACCATTTTTCCCGGTACTGACGTGAGGCTCACTGGTCTGTAGTTTCCCCGATCACCCCTCGAACCCTTTTTAAAATTTGGTGTTACATTGGCGATCCTCCAATCTTCAGGTATTAGAGATGATTTTAATGATAGTTCACAGATTACTAATAGCAGATCTGCAATCTCATATTTCAGTTCTTTCAACACCCTTGGATGTATACCATCCGGCCCAGGTGATTTGCTACTCTTCAGTTTATCTAATAGTTGTAATACATCTTCCCGATGTATCGATATTTCCTTCAATTCTTCCGCACCTTTAAATACCACTTCAGTCATAGGTAACATCTCTACATCTTCCTCAGTAAAGACCGAAGCAAAGAATTCATTCAGTCTCTCCGCTATCGCCTTGTCGCCTCTTAGTGCCCCTTTAACTCCTCTATCATCTAATGGACCAACTGACTCTCTCACAGGTTTTTTGCTACGAATATACTTGAAAAAAATCTTTATTTCGCGTTTTTGCTTTCACACCAAGCTTCTTCTCAAATTCTCTCTTTGCCTGCTTTATCAATGTCTTGCATTTGATTTGCCAGTGCTTGTGCTGTTTCCAGGTTTCCTCGTTTGGCTCTTTTTTCCATTTCCTGAAAGATGCTTTTTTGGCAACAACAGCTTCTCTGACCTCACCTTTAAACCATGCTGGCAGTTTTTTTGGACTTCCTTCCACTTTTCTTAAAGCGTGGAATACAGCTGGTCTGGGCTGCCAAGATAGTATTTTTCAACAACACCCAAGCTTGATGTAAGTCTTTAACCTTTGCAACTGCTCCTTTTAGTTTTTTCTTAACTATTTTCCTCATTTTATCATAGTCTCCATTTCAAAAGTTAAAAGGTAGTACTGTGGATTTCCGTACTAACCCTCCTCCACTAATTAAATCAAAGGTCATCATGCTATGATCACTATTGCCAAGTGGCCCCAACACCCTTATCTCTTGCACTAGATCTGGTGTTCCACTAAGGACTAGGTCTAATATGGCTTCTCCTCTGGTCGGTTCATGAACCAGCTGCTCCAAGAAGCAGTCATTTATGTCATCTTGGAACTTTATCTCCCTAGCATGTCCTGCCTTGACACTGACCCAGTCGATACCGGGGTAATTGAAATCACCCATTATTATTACTGCGCTGTAACTTTTGTTAGCTTCCTTGATTTCTTTGAGCATTTCGTCATCTATTTGTTCATTCTGGCCCGGTGGTCGATAGTACACCCCCACTACCATCGCCTTCCCCTTTTTACATGGAATTTCAATCCATAGAGATTCTACAGCAAATTTTGTTTCCTGCAAAACTTTAATCCTTTCTGACTCAATGCCCTCTCTAACATAGAGTGCAACCCCTCCACCAATTTGATCAGCTCTATATAGTTTGTACCCAGGTATCACATTGTCCCACTGGTTGTCCTCCTTCCACCATGTCTCTGATATTCCAATCATATCTAACCTCTCATTTAGTGCTATATATTCTAACTCTCCCATCTTATTTTTTAGACTTCTAGCATTTGCATACAAGCATTTTAGAGCTCTATTTTATTCATATTAATTTGGCTATTGGTAGACATGGGTAATTTGGGATCTTTAAGCTCTGTCTGCTCCATACTCGAGGGCATTTGGGCTACTTTACTCTTTTTTGGAACCTCTCTGCTTTTGGTAGTATCCTTCAAGGATACATTCTTCCAAACCATCCGCTCTTGGGCGACTGTCGGCTTTCCCCTATTATCTAGTTTAAAAGCTGCTCTATCTCCTTTTTAAAGGTTAATGCCAGCAGCCTGGTTCCAACCCGGTTAAGATGAAGCCCTTCCCTTCGGAAGAGCCCCTCCTTTCCCCAGAATGTTCCCCAGTTCCTAACAAATCCAAAACCCTCATCTCTGCACCATTGTCTCATCCACGCATTGAGACTCCGGAGCTCTGCTTGCCTTTTGGGTCCTGCATGTGGAACGGGAAGCATTTCGGAGAACGCTACCCTGGAAGTTCTGGATTTCAACTTCCTACCTAAAAGCCAAAATTTAGCCTCCAGAACCTCCCTACCATATTTTCCTATGTCATTGGTACCGACATGTACCAAGACAGCAGACTCCTCCCCAGCACTATCTAAGACCTTATCTAGGTGGCGCGTGAGGTCCGCTACCTTCGCACCAGGCAGGCATGTTACCAGGCGATCCTCACGTCCACCAGCCACCCACTTATTAAAAGGGGGCTGCTACACAGTAGCCATTCAGACTGGCCTCTGCCCCAAGAGTCTTCACAAAATGCATGGCAGTCGTAGCTGCATTCCTAAGAATTCTGGGGATATTTGCCTTCCCTTACTTAGACGACTGGCTCATAAGAGCAAGCACCTCTCAGGAAGCCAACCTATCTCTCTCACACACCATGCAGATGCTACAACACTTGGGATTCATCATAAATCTTCCAAAGTCCCAACTAGTTCCCACTCAGACTCTAGAGTTCATAGGGGCTCTCTTAAACACTCAGCAGTCAAAGTCATTTCTGCCCCGAGCATGCTGTTTTCGGCTCAATCAGCTGGCATCTCAGGCACGTCTCAAGGACTACCTTATTGCCTGGGAAATGCTGCAAGTTCTGGTCACATGGCATCAACGGTGCATGTAGTCCCATATGCCCGTCTACACATGCGCACAGCCCAAAGGACTCTGGCTTCTCAGTGGACTCAAGCCTCAGGCTGTCTCGGGGACAAGATACTTGTATCTCCCCCTCTGATGGCATCTCTCCAGTGATGGTGTTCCCCAGAAAATCTCCTCTTGGGGGTCACCTTTTCAGATGACTCCACATCAATGTACTCTAACAATGGATGCATACAAACTGGACAGGGGAGCCCTTCTAGGATATCTTTCCACACAGGGCCTCTGGTCACCACAGGAGTCACAACTCCAAATAAATCTACTGGAGCTTCGAGCCATCTCCAATGCTCTCAAAGTGTTTCAAGAACACCTTTCTTATTACAGAGTCCTGGTCCAAACCAACAATGAAGTTGCCATGTTCTTTATGAACAAGCAAGGAGGACAGGCTCTTGGTCTATCTGCAAGGATGCTCTACAGCTCTGGTTCTTTACCACTGCTTACCACATCCACCTACAAGCGGTGTATCTTTCAGGAAAGAAAATGTCTTAGCAGACAAATTGAGTCGGATCCTTCTTCCCCACGAATGGTGTCTCCATGTAGACACAGTATCCTACATCTTCCAGACGTTAGGGACTCCAGAGGTAGACCTCTTTGCCACCTCACAGAATGCCAAGCTCCCACGCTTCTGCACCAGGACTCTCACATCGCACAGTCAGCAGGTGGATGCTTTTCACCTCCATTGGGGGCAAGGCCTACTTTATGCCTTTCCCCCCATTCCCCCATTCCCAAAACTCTGTTCAAACTCCAGGCGGACAAGAGCTCCAGGATACTCATAGTACCATGCTGGCCATGTCAACCGTGGTTTCTTCTCCTCTTATGTCTGTCTCAGACTCAACCGATAGATCGTGGAGCTGCACCAGATCTGCTCTCTCAGAGGGAGAGAATGCTGCTCCCTCTCAATCCGCAGTCTCTCCACCTCACAGCATGGTTGCTGAAGGCATAGCCTTTCAGCACCTTAACCTCTCTCAGGAGGTTAAGGACATCCTTTTAGCTTCCAGAAAGCCATCCACCAGACGTTCCTATGCCTTTAAGTGGCGTAGATTTTCACTTTGGTGTTCACAAAGGGATCTTAATCCCTTCTCAGATCCAGCAGAGGCACTTCTCCAATACCTCCTCCACCTTTCCTACTTGGTCTCAAGACCAACTCGGTAAGAGTGCACTTAAGTTGCAATTGCAGCCTCTCATCATCAGTTAGAGGGGCAGCCCATCTCTTCGCAGCCTCTCGTCTCACGAGAGGACTTCTTTTAACCAAGCCTCCCATCAGACCACCACCATTAGCATGGGACCTTAATGTTCTAGGGAAATTTCTCAAACTGCTCTTTGAACATTTAGCCACAACCTAGCTCAAGTTTCTATCCTGGAAGGTCATCTTCCTTATTGCCCTCATTTCAGCAAGATGCATTAGTGAGGTTCAGGCCTTGGTGGCCAACCCACCTTACACCAGGTTCCACCAAGATAAGGTTGTCCTGAGGACTCATGCTCAATTTACGCCGAAAGTGGTTTCGCCCTTTCATCTGTTTCAGGCAGTTTACCTTTCTGTCTTTTTCCTTAAACCACATTCAAATGGAACAAATGGATGAAGAAATGCTCAAAGAAATCAAGGAAGCTAACAAAAGTTAAAGCGCGGTAATAATAACACAGGTACACTACCAAAAAACTGCCTCCAGTTTTGCAACTGATTCCTATAGATTTTGGGGTGCTGAATCCAGGAAAAATAGCCAAAATGTTCCATCACGTCACGTTTTCTTGCAAAATTAGATTTCTTACCCATATAAGGAATGTTCACATAATTTCTTTTTAGCTGACTGCAGTTTATTTTCTTGGCCCAAAATAGAGGTTGTAATGGTTAACTAACTAGAAACACTCCCTCATGATATTTTAGAGTGTTTTGTATTCATTTTATACATTAACAGGACAATTGGGAGGCGGGGGGCTAAATCCAGTACTCGCGCTGGCGCATGTTCTTTCCTGTTCGCCTCGCCTCGTTCGCGCTCGCTCAAACACGGTGGTTGCGACATGAACGTTCCTGTCAAATTTCAGTTTCTTGCAAGTTCATTATTACCTTTTGTTTGCTCAGTCGTAATCCAGCTTTATTCCGAAGTGGTTCACTACAGTTGTAGTTTGCAGTGCTGTGTATTTGTGATGGCTCACAGAGCCAGAGGTTGCGTCAACTCTCCGGACAGTTTTTGTTTTATTTGTGGGGAATATACCGTGAAAAAGCGGCAGAGGAACATTTCTGCATTTATTAAAAAAGTATATTTCGCCTATTTCGGTTTGAAGTTAGGCGATCAAGACAAACCGTGGGCTCCTCACAAAGTGTGCAAGACATGTGAGGAAGATCTACGCTTATGGATGAAAGGTAAAAAACAAGCATTTCGTTTCGGAATACCTATGATGTGGCGTGAACAAAGAGACCACAGCAGTGACTGCTATTTTTGCTCTTGCATTGTGAAGGGATACAACTTAAAAAATAAGAACGTAATAAGTTACCCCAACCTTCCCTCAGCAATTAGGCCTATGCCTCATAGCAACGAAGTACCTGTGCCTGAACCACCAAAATCTTTGGATCATATTTGTGTGGACGGTTCTGATCATGAGACTCATCAGATGGCTTTTCCCGATGAGTCCAGTACTTCCGAGTTTGAAACTGAACCAGATCCGAAACCTGAACTTTTCTCTCAAGCTGAATTGAATGATTTAGTCCGGGATTTAGGACTCCCAAAAGATGCTGCCCAACTGCTAGGTTCTCGGCTTAAACAGAAAAATCTATTGTCACCAGGAACAACTTTTTATTGGTACCGCAACCGCGAGACACAATTTTTGAAGTATTTCAGCAAAGAGGAAGATTTGGTATTTTGCAACGATATATACGGAGTGATGGAAAAGTTTAAACTCAAGTATGATCCTGCTGAATGGCGGCTGTTCATTGATTCGTCAAAAGACAGCATAAAAGGTGTTCTTCATAATGACAACACATTCGCTTCAGTTCCTATTGCTCACTCTGTTATTCTCCAAGAAAAATACGAGAATTTGGCCCTGATTCTTCAGAAGATTCGTTATGATGAGCATAAGTGGATGATTTGTGGAGACTTTAAAATTCTATCCATGCTATTAGGGCAGCAATCCGGTTTCACCAAATATCCCTGCTTCCTTTGCTTGTGGGATAGCCGGGCCCGCGACCTACACTGGGGGAAAAAAGACTGGCCAATTCGGGAGTATTTGAGACCCGGTGAGAAAAATGTTCTTCATGAGAGCTTGGTACCTCGTGATAAAATTCTATTACCACCGCTCCACATTAAGTTGGGTCTCATTAAGCAATTCATCAAGTCCCTTCCAAAAGATGGTGAGTGCTTTCGGTACCTTTGCTCAAAGTTCCCCCGACTTTCTGAAGCAAAGCTAAAGGAAGGAGTGTTTGTTGGCCCTGATATAAGGAAACTCATTTCAGATGGAGCATTCGCTGAAACGATGTCTGAGAAGGAAAAAGAAGCCTGGGATTCCTTCAAGGATGTTGTTCTCAAATTCTTGGGGAACAGGCGGGATGAGAACTATAAGAATATTGTTGCCAGGATGCTCAATGCCTTCAAAGAACAAGGCTGTAACATGAGCCTGAAAGTCCATTTCTTGCACTCCCATGTGAACTACTTTCCCGAAAACTTGGGGGCGTACAGTGAAGAACAAGGTGAAAGGTTTCACCAGGACATCAAGGACGCAGAGAGAAGGTACCAAGGAAGATGGAACACCACTATGATGGCTGATTTCTGCTGGTTGCTGCTGCGGGAAACCCCAGATGAAAAATACGCCAAGCAGCGCACCAAGAGAAGCATTCGGGGGAAGAAGAAACGGGCCCACCAGGAGATTGATGGACCCAAGAATGACTTTAAAATCTAAACTGTGTTGACAAATATCGTGTTTTTACTAAACTTTAAAATAAAAATTTGCTAGTTATTACCATAGTATCGGATCTCATTTATTAGAATTTTATTTTCACACCATCGGGTGTTTGTCTTCATGTATTACAATGGTGCGGTTTGCGTTTTCTATTCTTACATACATACCTGTACAACATTTTTTGCACATTTCTTTGCTTTGCTTTGTGTCTAACCTCGCTCTTATATGCTCAATGTTTGTGCACATGTATGTGGCTGTTTTAAGTGCAGACAATTTTGCTACCATCACAGTGTGTTTTGTTGACATTACTCTATTCTTATGGAGTGGAGGAGTAGCCTAGTGGTTAGAACACTGGCTTGGTAACCAAGCAACCAGGGTTCGATTCCCACTAGCACTCCTTGTGGCCTTGGGCAAGTCACTTAACTCTCCATTGCCTCGGAAGAAAGGCCTGGCAATCTACTTCCGGTGACACTGCCAAGAAAACCCAGGAGCTTCTGGGTCGCCAGGAGTCAGGACTGACTCGAAGGCACACATTGCATTGCATTGCCTTGTTACAATTTTCTTTATTCTTATTTGAATAACTACTAAACAATTAGTATAAAGAATTCATCCAAGAAATTTTTATCTCGATCACACTCAATCTGAAAAGTTCACCTCAAACTGCTAACCCAATGTTGCAAAAAATCTGTACGTGATGGAGCAAATTGGTTACCAGATTTGGATTCAGCGCACCAAAAAACGTAAAAATCAATCGAAACATTAGAGGCAGTTTAAAAAAAAATTTTTTTAGTGTACCTGTGTAATGGGCGATTTCAACTACCCCGGTATCGACTGGGTCAGTGTCACGGCAGTACATGCTAGGGAGATAAAGTTCCTAGATGACATAAATGACTGCTTCTTGGAGCAGCTGGTCCATGAACCGACGAGAGGGGAAGCCATATTAGATCTAGTCCTTAGTGGAACACCAGATCTAGTGCAAGAGATAAGGGTGTTGGGGCCACTTGGCAATAGTGATCATAGCATGATCGCCTTTGATTTAATTAGTGGAGGAGGGATAGTAAGGAAATCCACAGAAAAGTGGAAGGAAGTCCAAAAAACTGCCAGCATGGTTTAAAGGTGAGGTCACAGAGGCTGTTGTTGCCAAGAAAGCATCTTTCAGGAAATGAAAAAAACAGCCAAACGATGAAACCTGGAAACAGCACAAGCACTGGCAGGTCAAATGCAAGGCATTGATAAAGAAGGCAAAGAGAGAATTTGAGAAGAAGCTTGCTGCGGAAGCAAGAACACAAAATAAAGTTTTTTTCAAGTACATTCGTAGCAAAAAACCTGTGAGAGAGTCAGTTGGACCATTAGATGATAGAGGAGTTAAAGGGGCACTAAGAGGCGACAAGGCGATAGCGGAGAGACTGAATGAATTCTTTGCTTCGGTCTTTACTGAGGAAGATGCAGGGATGTTACCCATGACTGAAGTGGTATTTAAAGGTGCGGAAGAATTGAAGGAAATATCGATACATCGGGAAGATGTATTACAACTATTAGATAAACTGAAGAGTAGCAAATCACCTGGGCTGGATGGTATACATCCAAGGGTGTTGAAAGAACTGAAATATGAGATTGCAGACCTGCTATTAGTAATCTGTGAACTATCATTAAAATCATCTCTAATACCTGAAGATTGGCGGATCGCCAATGTAACACCAATTTTTAAAAAGGGTTTGAGGGGTGATCTGGGAAACTACAGACCGGTGAGCCTCACGTCAGTACCGGGAAAAATGGTAGAAACCATCATAAAGAATAGAATTACTCAGCATGTAGATAGTCATGGCCTAATGGGAGACAGCCAACATGGCTTTAGACAAGGAAGATCTTGTCTTACTAATCTGTTATGTTTTTTTGAAAGTGTGAATAAACAGGTGGACAAAGGTGAGTCGGTTGATATAGTGTATCTGGACTTTTAGAAAGCCTTTGACAAGGTCCCTCATCAGAGACTTTTGGCAAAACTAAAGAGTCATGGGATAGGAGGCAGTGTACTACTGTGGATCAGGAACTGGTTAAAAGATAGAAAGCAGAGGGTTGGATTAAATGGCCTATTTTCCCAATGGAGAAAGGTGAATAGTGGTGTACCCCAGGGATCTGTGCTGGGTCCACTGCTTTTTGACATATTCATAAATGACCTGGAGAGTGGAATAACGAGTGAGGTTATCAAATTTGCAGATGACGCAAAACTATTTAAAGTTGTTAAAACCCAAGAGGATTGTGGAAAATTGCAAGAGGATCTTGCTAAATTGGAAGACTGGGCATCAAAATGGCAGATGAAATTTAATGTGGACAAGTGCAAAGTTATGCACCTAGGGAAGAACATCCCAAACTATGGTTACACGATGCAAGGTTCCACATTAGGAACCACTACCCAGGAAAAAGATTTAGGCGTCATTGTGGATAACATGTTAAAACCCTCGGCCCAGTGTGCAGCGGCAGCCAAGAGAGCAAATAGAATGCTAGGTATCATAAGGAAAGGAATGGAAAATAAAACAAAACATATTTTAATGCCTCTATACCGTTCCATGGTGAGACCGCACCTTGAATATTGTGTGCAATTCTGGTCGCCGTATCTTAAAAAGGATATAGCGTTATTAGAAAAGGTTCAGAGAAGAGCCACGAAAATGGTAAAGGGGATGGAAGGATACTCCTATGACGAAAGGCTAAAAAGGTTAGGGCTCTTTAACCTGGAAAAGAGACGGGAGATATGATAGAAGTCTATAAATTAATGAACGGAGTGGAATGGGTAAACGTAGATCGACTGTTTACGTTATCAGAATATAGGAAGACTAGGGGACATGCAATGAAGCTACAGGGTAATCTATTTAAGACTAACAAAAGAAAATATTTTTTCACTCAACAAGTAATCAAACTCTGGAATTTGTTACCGGAGGATGTAGTAAAGGCTTTTAGTGTAGCGGGGTTTAAAAAAGGTTTGGACAAGTTCCTGGAGGAAAGGTCCATAAACCATTATTAAGAAGGGACCCAGGATATCAATGCTTGACCTAGTACAAGCATTGCAGAACCTGTGTCTTTTGGGGAAACTGCTAGGTACGTATGACCTAGATTGGCCACTGTTGGAAACAGGATACTGGGCTTGATGGACCTTGGTCTGACACAGTATGGCTTATCTTATGTTCTTATGTTATGTTCTTATGTTCATCTAGAACAGAGGCAACCCTCCACACTCTGGATTGTAAACATGCTCTAGCATTCTACCTTCAGAAGATGAAAGAACACCGAAAGGCTTCTCAATTGTTCGTCTCCTTTGACCCTAGTCACTTAGGGCTGCCAGTATCAAAGCATACCCTCTCCAAATGGATAGTAGACTGGATCACTTTTGCTTATGATGCGGCAGGCCTATCCCTTGAAGGCCATGTCACTGCCCATAATGTCGGGGCTATGGCCACTTCGATGGCAAATCTACGCTCTGTGGCTATTGACGAAATCTGTAAAGCAGCAAGTTGGTCTTCGGTCCATATCTTTGCTGCTCACTGCTGTCTGGACAAGGATTCCTGCTGGGATGCCATGTTTGGCCAGGCTGTTCTCCAGCATCTCTTTCAGACTTAGAGCAACTCCTACCCTCTGACCCGGATTTTTCGATACCAGACATCCATGGAGGATCCTTGCCTCTTTAGCCTCTCCTGAGGGGAACCATTACTGATTCCAAGATCTCTCTAGTATCTTCCAGCTAGGGAGTCCCATATGTGAATACTACATTCCTGCTTGTTCCTGGAGATACTGTAGTTACTTACCTGTAACAGGTGATCTCCAGGAACAGCAGGAATTTAGTCTTCACAAACCACCCTCCTCCCCGAGGAATTGTAGGTTTTCTTTTCTCCTCTCCTTTTATCTCAGCTACAAACTCAACTGAGGAGGGAGAGTGGCAAAGGTGGAAAGGCAGCTACACAGGCGCAATGGGATGCTCCCAAAAGCTTTCCTACTGGATGCTGGGGAACTTTCCCGCGCGGGCTCCGTCGGTACCAACGTCACCCATATGTGAAGTCTAAATTCCTGCTGTTCCCGGAGATTACCTGTTACAGGTGAGTAACTAAGCTTTACTTGCAGTACTGGGCCACTTCTGCTACCTGTAAAAAGTCACTGTGCTGCAGCTGTGCTGTCACCATTGCAGACCACTCAGAGCATGTATCAGGCTCTTAGCCTTGCAATCTAAAAATACCTGAAATTCCTAAACTCTGCCAATGCAGTATCATCATAAATCATCAGACATTAAAGAACATTCATAAACATAAATGACCTGGAAATGGGAATAGCGAGTGATGTGTTCAGATTTGCAGACGACACAAAATTATTCAAAGTTGTTAAAACACAAGAAGATTGTGAAAAATTGCAAGAGGACCTTAATAAATAGGAAGACTGGATGTCCAAATGGCAGATGAAATTTAATGTGGACAAGTGCAAAGTTATGCACTTAGGAAAGAACAACCTGAACTACGATTACATCATTTAAGATTCCACATTAGGAACCGCTACCCAGCAAAATGATTTAGGTGTCTTTGTGGATAATATGTTGAAATCCTCCACCCAGTGGCAGCCAAGAAAGCAAATAGAATGCTAGGAATCATAAGAAAAGGAATAGAGAATAAAACCAAGGATATTATAATGCCTCTGTATCATTCCATGGTGCGACCGTACCTTCCATAGTGCAACCGCACCTTCCATAGTGCGGCCTGTGTGCAATTCGGGTCACTCTATCTTAAACAAGATATAGCAGAATTAGAAAAGGTATAGAGAAGAGCCACCAAAATGGTAAAGGGGATAGAAGGATATCCCTATCAGGAAAGGCTTAAAAGGTTAGGACTCTTCAACTTGGAAAATAAATGGCTGAGGGGTGATATGATAGAGTTCTATAAATTAATGAATGGAGTGGAGCGGTTAAACATAGATAGGTTGTTTACACCATCTAAAGTAGAAAGATTAGGGGACACGCAATGAAGCTACAATGTAACCCATTTAAGAGAAAATATTTTTTCACTCAGCGCGTAATCAAACTCTGCAATTCGTTACCAGAGGATGTAGTAAAAGCTGTTAGTGTATCTGGGTTTAAAAAAATTTTGGACAAGTTCCCGGAGGATAGGTCCATACACCATTATTAAAGGGGACCAGGGGAATCCTCTGCTTACCACAGGATAAGCATCATGGAACCTGTGTACCTTTTTGAGAACCTGCCAGGTACTCGTGACCTGGATTGGCCACTGTTGGAAACAGGATACTGGGCATGATGGACCTTGGTCTGACCCAGTATGGTATTTCTTATGTTCCCGTGGGCAGACAGAAGGAGTCTTTGCTGCAGTTACGGCCTTTCCCTTCTCTTCTGCCTGCGGGAGATCAAATCCCCATGGGCAGACAAACCTGCATGTAGTTTGCAATCATGGCCTTCCCCTCCTGTTCTGTCTGCAGGGATCCAATCTCCAGCAGCTGCCCTCTTCTGCCCATGGGAAATGGGTTCCCCATGAGCAGAAATGTAGGGGAAGGCCGTGATCACGGCCTCCGTGCAGTTTGCTGGCACCTGGCATGCCCACCCCGTTCCGACGCCTATGAACTATGGAATTTTTAAGTGACCTTATACTTCATTAAAAGGTACAGAAGACAGTCCTTTTATTGAACCAGAGACATGGAGCACCAGTTCTCTGAAATGGTCGTTTTTGCAATTCTTCATATTGAAGGTCACTTACATTGCCAGTGTCTCTTTTGGGCCATGTGTTGTAGGAGTATGATCTTCATTAGCGCACAGTATACTTCGCCAGATGCCTGTTGATTGACATCAGTGGCAGCAGGTTCTCGCTGAGGTCAGTCATCAGTGGAGTGTGTAATCTCTTTAAGGAATTTGAATACATGGGAAATATACAATAATTCCCCCAAGATAAATACACAAAATTAAAACCCTTTTCCTGCCCCAGACTTTGCATGCTCATGTTCCGTAGACCGTGCCCTCTGCAGTACTTCCCCTCTCATCCACAAGTTGCTTCTGAAGTTTGCATTACTTGTGATCAAATTTTTTTTTGCAATGATTAAACAAGCACTGTATGAAACAGAATGATACCCTGGTTGACTGAGCAAAATATTCTAGCAAGCCATCTTTAAAAAAAAAAAAAAAGACTTCCTTAATGAGTTTCAGACGGGAACCAGCTTTTATCACTTCTTTTTTTCGATAAAACTAATCTAGCGTGACCTATTTTGCTTTCAGCAAATTAGTGTAGATATTAACTGAAGGGGTGTTTGTTATAATTCTTCAGCAGAAATGAGAAACCTTATGTGAAAACAGTTTTGTGATCAGGAGAGTTGTATTAAAAATCTTGAGAATTTGAGCTTTAAAATTAGTTCGAGCTGTGCTGCTTTAATGTATGGGGAGGGAAAGAGGACTTAGTGATAGTTTGCCCCCGCATTTATCAGTGAAATTATCCCAAGTGGAAACCGTTTTGGGTAACATTTAGGGGCACTTTTACTAATGTGCGCTAAGTTGTTGCACAAAACGCACCGATAACACCCAAACCATGGCGCATTATGTGCAATACCCCTGCATTAACTTGGCGTAGGAAACATTTCCCTGACGGTTAACGCTAAGCCTTGTCCCATAGCCCGTGCTTCATTTGCACAGGTGCACCTAAAGCCATCTATTGAGATAGTATTAGGTCAACCTTCCCTAATGCAGTTAGTGCTTGGCATGAACACAGTTCTAATTGCACCAAGCTTACCACTTCTACGCTCCACCCCCTACCCTGCCCACTCGTGACCTTAACGCAGGTTGTGCAGTTAACATAGGAATCGTTCTTCGCTGTCATGACCCTGCGCCAGAACACACGCTGCCAGGTAGTGCCCGTTAGTAAAAGACTCTTACATATGGGGAAAAAAAAAACTTTGATAGATCCTCCAACAGCAAGTTAAAAGCTATTAATGTTCACTAAATTTACGACCAACCTTGGAAAAAACACAGGTGCTTAAAATTTAGTGTTCATTGTTTGTGCCAAAACCAGGCTCCAGAGGAGGAACCAAAGCCAAGTTGAGGGCTGCTGCTGGGACTGGGTTTAGGTGTTGGAGCCATCACTGTGACTGGGCCCAAGGCCAGGAGTAGCAACTGCCACTGAAGTCTGGAGTGTGCCCAGGAGGAGAAACCATCTGGCAGATTAGAAAGAGTAGCTTCCACTGGTACTAGGCCCAAGCCCAGGAGCCCTGCTGTGCTGAAGAAGACTGGCGCAGAGAAAATATTAAATACACAAATAAAAATTATATAAAGAGCTTGCATAATAAAACAAAGAAAACACTAGGAAGACTTTTTGACCCTGGCATCAATGCTTTTTAAAGAAAAAATTTCCACCTATGAATTTAAGCATATAGCAGAAGAATAGAGGAACTGGGTAAGTACAGATATATTAGAGCAAGGAAGGGCACGTAAATATAGAAACTTTATTCTTTAAGTGTGTAATAGATATTGTATCACTAACCAGAGACCTCTGTTAGGCCGGAATAAACGTGATGCCTGTTGATTCAGCTTATATTTTGAATCAGGAAAAGTCATACTCCCTCTGCTGAAACAAATGGTCTCATTTCACAGCCAGCAATAACAAGCAGCTTTGTAAACCTTGGTATAAAAATATCTGCATTTCAGTCGATGAAAACATTGAAAGGCCAAAAAAAAAGATTTCTTTTTTCCATGCCTGCAATATACTTGAGATGAAGAGCAGATGAATTCAGATCTGCTTTATAATTTGGCTGTGATCGTTAAGAACCACACTGAATCCAAGACTAGATTTTTGTAACTCTTTAAAAATATAAAGGTGGGTAGTGATACTTAACAGTAATATTGAAAAACTGGCAGTGTCTTTTTATCTTGGCCACAAAAGGTGGCAAAGAAAGTGATGAGTTTGGATAACTTTACTTGCTAGGTGTTGACATATAAACTGATGCCAATAATTTCAATGCTGAAATGTCCTAGAAAGACATAATATTCACACCCTACTGTACTTTGACCTTTGTATAGAAGTTGTGTTAAACAATTAGCAAGAATGAAGGAATAGCTTAGTGGTTAGAGTAGTGGACTGAGAACTAGAATTCAAATCTCACTGATAATCCTTGTTAATTTAGAGGCATATTTACTAAAGCGCACTACTCAAAAGCGTGTGGTTTGGAATCAATGCTGAAAAGTAGCACAGAGACCCATGATGAAAATCCCACATTACCTTGGTAGCATGCATCAGGGTGATGACTGAGGGAGGGGTATTCCCGCTGAAGCACAGCTAGCGTGGGTGTTTGTAGGCCAATCTATGTGTGCTTGGTGCAACTAATGCTACCTCAGTGGGTGGTGTTAGTCGCACCTGCAGATATTTTGCCACGTTGAAGCGTGGTAACTGCAAGGTGAATATTGGCCTCTTAAGATGGAATTTTATACACATTCTGAACATATAGAAGAGTCTTTTACACCCTCAGGTAGGCGCTTGTAAAACTGCTCAGGCATCTATATCCATAAAAGTAGGCAATCTGAAATCATAGGGGCATGTTTTCTAAAGTTTAACATGCAGTAACGGAGATTACTGTGCATTGTGTCACCATAGCCTTTTTATTACTTGGCTGCTACGGCACTTAACGTGAGAGAACCTTAGTAAACATACCCCACAGTGCCTGCATTTAGTAGCAGTATAGGTCTTCCCAGGAGTGAGGAGCGGGTAGAGCAGGTTAGGTTTGACACTTATGCATGCATTTTATAAAATACATGCTTATGCACCGTTTCTCACCAGCACATAAATGCATAAAGTAACTTTGTGTGAGAACTTTCAGGGAGGCAGTTATATTAAGACTTATAAGGGCCTCGGCCTAGCTGGGCATTCTTTTGTAAACTTTATCATCTTAAAGAACAATTTTATAATAGGTCTCCTAACATGTGAAGCAAGTATGCGCATTGGATACACCAGCTTTCAAAGGAAACATATGTGCATATGTTCCCTTGGAAACTATGCACAAATTTCCCATCCTATTTAATAAAGTATGCTTGTAAACACTAACCATTCACCAACATTGCCCTCAGGAAGGCTGCCACGGCCAAGTCGGGTAAACGTATCTGCATAGAAGCAGCATGCAGATACAAACCCACATATACTTCAGACAATTTTAAAAGAAGCCACGCCAATGCATAAAACTCTGTTCCATATCGTCTGCTAGACCAGTCCAGACAAGTGAGTTGTGTTCACCTACCAGCAGATTGGTGGAGACAAAGAACCAATGAAAAGTCCAGGTTTCAATGACATCACTCCCATGCCTCTGTACTTCTCAGCTACCAGAAGTCTCTTCAGTATTTCTTTGTCTTCAGCAGATGGTGGATGGATTTTCTCCTCTCTGAAGAAAATTCTGAAGATTTGAGAGGAAAAGAATGATTAAACACTCGTGAACGACCACCTTGAGGGTGACTTTCTCTCTTGAGCATGATGTGGGAGACTCCACTAAACTGCGGTCTTTTAGGTAGACATAGGAGGAGGGAAAATTAATTTAGCTCCACGCTCTTATCATGATAGGAGCCTATTGAGCAGCCAGAAATTGGAAGGATCTGGAAGAGTCCAGCAGCCTCAGTGCCCCTTCCCTCCTCCTCTGTTCCTCCCTACTCTCTCCCAAAGATTGCAGAAAGCTCTCGGAGGGATCTGCCTGCCAGCCACCTTAAATGCAGTGCTGCAAAAGCAGTGAAACAGATTCAGGAGAGAAGAGCTGATCCCAGCATGGATCCTCTAGCTGGGGCTCTCAGGAGGTGAGTACCAAGGCTTAACCTCGTCATTGTCCTTGTTGGGGGCTCCCGATTCCGTCTGTGTGGGACTCAATTTGAGGTAGACCGCTGACAACCGTTGACATGGTGTGGGGGTTACTTGCCATTTTCTATTTCTTGCCTGGAAGTTTTGCAGTCTGTACATGCGTTCCATCCATTCAGCTCCAATGCACATTTCTACCCTAGCACCTGTAATGTGCATTACAGTAAAAGCGCAGCTAATGCGCGCCTTTGGGCTGCCATGGCTTTAGTGCACGCTGTTGTGATACTTGCCTTAGCTGTCTGTCTTCTTCCAGAAATTGTTCTTTGGCCTGTGGCAAGCAAGGTGCCTCGTCTCTGGCTTCTGGACCCTGCTCTTCTAGCGTGGCAGCTCCTGAGTTGTCCCTGGAGGGATTGCTCCCCTTATCTATGCCAGGGGATGTGGTTATTCTGGCCTTGCTTGCTTAAAGGCAAGAAGTGGTGGATGGCAGTGTGTGTAAGGATAACCAGCCGGCCAGAGGTACCCGTGACCGTGCTGTGCATTGCTCCCCATCCTCCACGAGATTTGATGGCGACAGAGTCCCCTAGTGTAGGGGGTCATTTCCGCGAGGAGAGCTTCCGAAGTCCAGAATGTCCTCCTCGGAATTCTTTTCCTTTTTACAACAGGCCTGATCATTCTGGGGTTGTAGTTCAGACCCTGCAGCCTCTGGGTTACCCTGAGCGCAGTCTCTTGAGGGGAAGGCTGAGAGTGGAAACCTTGTTCTATTGCCTATGGCTAAGCATTCCCAAAAAAGGGCGCCCCCTGAAAATGGGGGATCAGCCAGGATCTGTCCGAGTTCTGAACTGTGGCTTGGATTCAGATGTCTGATGTGGATGAAGAAGTACTCTTGTCTCCAGAGGATTGTGAGGAGGCCGATGTTATCTGTAAAATAGTTATCTCCAAGTTATAATGCCCTGTTCAATGTAATTTCAGTTTGTTCAATGTAAACTGCACTGATGCAGAATAGCGCGGTATATAAGAGAATGTAAATAAATAAATAAATCTGCCTGTTCCGGAAAGAAGAACTGGAGGTGTTGATTTCCAGGGTCTCATCCACCTTGAGTTTGGTGGTTGCTCCAGGCATAGAGCAGGAACTGAGGATGCATCCACTCTGCAAGGTGTGCCACGATCCACTATTATCTTTATGTTCCCAGAAGTGCTCAAGGGCCTGTTCGGGTTGGAGTGGGATTCCCCCAACTCCCTGCTTTAGGGGCTAAGGGTCACAGAGAGGATGCGTGCTCTCCCAGAAGGAGGAGTGTGTTGTATAGTTTAATGTTTCCAGGTCACGGCAGTTACCAGACGGACCACCAATCCTGTGGAAGGCGGATCAGCCTTAAAGGACACTCTGGACCATAAGGTGGAGTCATGGTGAAGATCCAGATCGCTGCGGCGTCTGCTGTTCTTCAGTTGGCGGCATGTGTAGGCTAGACGTCTCAAGCCCTGCTTCAGTGGATTCAGTCTGTTCCTCCAGATGCTTCTACTGGAGTCTGCTATGGCCTTCCTTTCTGATGCCATGTACAGCCTGGTATGTCTAGCGGCCAGGGATTGTGCCCTGTTGACGGTGACACTGCGTTGGCTTGGTCCTGACATTGGGCAGTGGACTCATCTTCCAAAACACGATTGTCCATCTGGTCTTAGAGAGATGCTTCTGTTGGGTCTTATGTGGAGAAGCTGGTGAAGGACTTGGGTGAGCCAAAATCTTATCTTACAGAGGATAGGTCCAAGGGGCCTGTGAATCGGGTAGGAGCCACTTTTCTGTGAGCCTCCACCTGCTCCTCACAGGTGCATTGGTCAGGACCCTGGGGGTCTCGAAACTCCTGTTGCTACTATCCTCAAAAGCCTTTCTTCCCTCCTGCTTATGGATTTTGGTCTTGTTCTCAATCCTGTTGTGGAGCGCTTGGGCCCAGGGACCCAGTCCCATCCAGAGGAAGACCTTCCTAGGCTGCTCAATATGGTTTAGGGGTCCATTCCCTGGGTCCTTCAGTTGGGGGTAGGCTTTGCCTCTTCTTCAAGAATGGGCCCGGGCCACCAAGGATCGCTGGGTACTAGTCCCCATTCAGTATGGCCATGGCTGGGAATGCAAACAGCCGATTCCAGTCTCTTGCATCTCCCATTGTGGGTCTGCAAACAACAGGACTGCTGTGTCGATCACCCTGGACAAGTTGTCTTGCTTGAAGGCAGTGGTGTCCATTCCCCTGCATGATCGGGGCAGGGGCAGGTATTCCATCTGTTTTGTGGTGGCCAACATGGTAGGAACATTCCAGCCCATTCTGGACCTCAAGTGTGTCAACGAGAGCTTGCGTTTCACACATTTCTGGATGGAAACTCTAAGATCCAGGATTTAAATGGTGCGCAGAGAAGGTCCCTGGCATGTTTTTGTCCAAGGCATATTTTCATATCTCGATTCCAGGGATCAGCAATTATTTGTGTTTTGCCATGCTTGGCTCTCACTTTCAGTTCACCACCCTTCCATTTGGACTCTGCACTGCCCAAAGGTGTTCTCCAAGGTTATTGTGATGGTGTATGCAGCTCATCCAAGTCCATTCTCCTTCAGAGGTGTCCCAGGTGGCTCCCTGAGTGGTGCCCTTTCTGATGAGTCTCGGCTGAGTGATCTTTTGGGGAAGAGTCAGTTGTTGCATTCCCAGTCCTTGGAGTTCCTGGGAGCATGTTTTTGATAATTGAGTGTGTGGAGTATTTCTGCCAATACAGAAAGTCAAGGCTGTTGGATTGCCTAGTACTAATTGGTTCACAGCAGGCCTGGTTGATCTTCATCAGCAGTTTGAATTCAGACTCCCACTCCCAATGATGGTGAAGCCCAGCCTGCAGTGGTGGTAACAGGCCCATCTTCTGAGGAAGGGCGTGCCACTGGACAATTGCTCGTGGATCCTTCTGACAATGAATGCCAGTATCTTGGGCTGGGGAGCCCATTGCTAAGGCTAAACAATCCGGGATGTTGGAACCGTAAGGCGATGTGGTCCATCAACTGCCCAGACCAGATGTATTCCATGCTTTAAGAAAAGTGGAAGGAAGGCCAAAAAGCTATCAAAATGGTTTAAAGGTGAGATCAGAGAACCTGTTGTAGCCAAAAAAGCATCTTTCAGAAAATGGAAAAAGGAGCCAAATGACGAAAATGGGGAAACATCATAAGCACTGGAAAGTTAGATGCAAGGCATTGATAAGGCAGGCAAAGAGAGAATTTGAAAAAAAGCTTGCCATGGAAGCAAAAACGCATAATAAAAACATTTTCAAGTACATTCATAGCAAAAATCCTGTGAGTCAGTTGTACCATTGGATGATAGCAGGATAAAAGGAGGCACTAAGGGAGGACAAGGCCATAGCAGAGAGAATGAATGAATTCTTTGCTTCATTCTTTACTGAAGAACATGTAGGGAAGCTACCCATGGCTGAAATTGCATTTAAGACTAATAAGAGAAAATATTTGTTCACTCAACATGTAATCAAACTCTGGAATTCATTACTGGATGATGTAGTAAAAGCTGTTAGTGTAGCTGGGCTTAAAAAAGGTTTGGACAAGTTTCTGGTAGAAAGAGGACCCAGGAAATCCACTGCTTGCTCCAGGACAAGTACTGTGGAACCTGTGTTCCTTTTTTGGGAACCTATCAAGTACTTGTGACCTGAATTGGCCACAGTTGGAAACCAGATATTGGGCTTGATTGACCTTGGTCTGACCCAATATGGCATTTCTTATGTTGAGGAACGAAGGGCATCAAGTTAGCTCTTCAGCATCTCCAGTCCCTGGTCAAGGTCCAGGTGGTTCACATGTTCTCAGACAGTGCCACGGTGGTAGCAAGGCAGCACGAGGAGTGCCGGGATAGCCCTATTTGTATGGGTGGTAAAAAGCCTCCTAGTTTGTTGGCTCTGCACATTGCTGGGGTGGATATTGTGGTAATGGATTTTCTCAGTCTGCACTCTCGGAGAGCGGGAGTTGAGTTTGGAGGTGCTTTCAGTTGTTTCTGTACATCTGGAGTTGCCCTGAGAGGGATCTGATGGTGACCCACTCCAATGCCAAAGTGTGCCGCTTCTTCAGTCACCGCATAGAGATAGGGTTTGAAGTCCTTGGTGCCCTGGCTCAACTTTGACCATGTCAGCAGCTGCTGTAGTTGTTTCCTCCACGGCTCCTGGTGGCGCTTTGATTCGGCATATGGAGTGCAAGCTAAGAAGGATTATTCTGGTGGCACTGAGTTGACCGAGGAGAGCGTGATGCGCAGATCTGCTGCAGCTCCTGCGAGCACCACCTCTTCATTTGCCTTCATCTTGAAGCTTATTATGTTGGAGCTGCTTGTCCTGGAGGGCCAGGCTCCCTTCTTGCGTACAGCTTGGCTCCTGTAAGGAGATGGTTAGTGCATATGGGCTACTCTCCAGGTCTACCAACCTGGCATAAGTGTTGGTCCGGTGCCTTGAGTGCTGGTGCAGTGCGCTACGGCTGGCTCCTGAGGTGGCAATGGTGCCGTGTCTGTAGACGTTTTTGCAGGATGATCTGGAGAAGTGCCTTTTTTTTTCTTAGCTCCCTGAAGATTCAGGTGGCAGCTTTGGTCTGTTTCAGAGGGCTGTTGGCTGGTAAGTCTCTAGCCATACCACCCAGATATGTCACGCCTTCTTCAGGGGAGTTCGGTATCTGCATCCTCTGCTATGGTCTGTGGGCCCTTCCTGAGATCTGTGTTTGGTGTTAGGGGCCCTGATGTTGGAGCCCTTTGGTCGCTGAAGCGCACTACTCTGCAGTACTTGATGCTTAAGGCAGTCTTCTTGGTTGCGATTGTTCTGAAAGGCAGTTGTCAGAGCTGTAGACTGTCTTGCCAAGATCCTTACCTATCTTTTTCTGAGGAGGCAGTTTCCATTTCAGCCTGTGCCTTCCTTCTTCCCGAAAGTTGTTTCTCCCTTCATGTGAACCAGGCGATTTACCTGTCTCCTGCAGTGTCGGGGGAATGGTAGGATCTTCGTTTTGTGGATGTCCAGAAGGTGCTTGTAAGTCAGACCATCTTTTTTGTGCTGTTTGCTGGCCCATGCAAGGTGACACGTTGGCTCAGTCTGCTTTGGAATGCTGGGTTAAGGCAGCCATTGCCTTGGCAGATCTGTTGCAGAACCCACTGATTCTGGAGGGTTTGCTTGCCCATTCTACGTGAGTGCAAGCATCCTCATGGATGGGGCGGAGCAAAGCTCGGGAGCCCCTGCAGATATTTGTTGAACAGAAACGTGGGCATCACCTCCTCTTCTATCAAGCATTTCTGCTTGGATATCCACGTTCGATCTAATAAGGCCTTTGGCTCTAAGGTTTTGCGAGCTGCTATGGAGGTGTAGCTTTGGTATGTCCCACTTGTTTGAACTGGTCTAGCAGGTCAGAATGGAAGGTGACATTCACATACCAGATAATGTCCGTTCCTTCAGTCCTGCTAGACCAGTCCATGGCCTGCCCCTGGAACTGTGTTTGCTCTGTTCTTATACAGCGGTACCCTTGGGACCACTATGATTTATATACTGGGCTCTGCAGATTCATCTTCAACTGACAGTCTTCTGTTTAAGCTGTCCTGTGCATAGTTGTCTACTGTTGATTACTTTGTTGCCCAAGTTGAGGTTGTGTGAGGCCTGCCATGTTCTCCTATATGCTTTGGGACAGATACTGAAGAGACCTCTGGTGGCTGAGGCATATAGAGGCATGGGTGTCATTGAAACCTGGGCTTTCCATTGGTTCTTTTTCTCCACCAATCTGCTGGTAGAGAAACACGACCCACTTATCTGGACTGGTCTAGCAGGATTCAAGGAAAAGACATTATTTGGTAAGTAAAATGTCACCTTTAAGGCGTGTGAACAGTTTTTAAAATTTCCTCCTTGTTTGGAAAATGTCAATGTAAATTCTTATCTATGTAAAACTCTTAAGTATCATATTTCACCCATATCCATTTACTGGCATCTCTGTTGATGTTAAGCCGCAGACAAATGGATGGACATGGTTATCCTAAAGAAGGTTTAAAATTGGATAGTCTTGATTTTTCACATCACTTAACACTGACCTGCATTTATGAGTAAATGATGTTACTTTGAAAAATGTTCTATAAACATTGTTTTTATTAACTCTGTATGGTTTATTTGTTGATTCCTTCCCCCCTCCCCAGGGTGATCATATTGACTCAGAAGCAGTTCGAGGTGAGGTATTGAAAGTCGGAAATAAGAGTTGTGAGAATATCCACTCCAAATCGGATTCAGTCTTCTGTACTGTCCCCAGTGAGTTGCTGAAGTCCAACAGTGAGCTAAATATAGAGGTGGGATTCCTGAATTGCTTGGACAGTAAACAAAAAAGCTGAAAATGTTTACCATCACACAAGTTTAAAATGTCATGGCATACTACATCCAAATACCCTATATTAACACCATATTCAACTCTTTAAAAGAAAAATGAAGGCAAAAAAGTATTTTCCTCTGCAGTGTTTAAATACATTTGTCTAGTGACAAGCAGTTTCCAGACTCTTGTGTTATAGAATCTGTGAGCTGGATTGATGTTGGTATCTACATAATCAAGTTTGTAGAAATAACAACATTTATTAATCTATGTATTTATCAAGTCAATTCTTCTGAAGTATGGAGTAATTTTAAAAAATCCACAGGCAAAAATTTATTAGCTTTGTCAATAAAATACTCCTGCTGAAATGCTGCACACAAAATTCAAAATTCTATGTCAAAAGGTCTGAATTATGCAAAATGTTACAAGCTTCGTCAAAATAATAAAGCATATGGTGTTTGAATAATATTTTATTTCTCTATTTTATTTTAAATTAAGTATTACAAAAATATGCACATTTTTTAATTATTGTGAGCAGAATTCCAGCAGGAGTATAAAAATAATCACACCCTATATTTGGAAAATAGAGTGGTTTGGAGACACTGGGGATCGTGTAGAGGTGATATAAAACCCCTTTAAGTACCTTTTCAGATGGGCCCTGCTCCAGTTCATATGCTCTATCACAGGCCTTGACAATGTTTCTTGGAACCTAGGAGCCAGCCTAAACATTTTGGAGCTGGCTGCCAACACTTTGGTCACAGCGCACCCCCCCCCCCCCCAGCCAAAAATGTGTATCACAGCTCCTTTTTTTAAGGGCCTGATTTACTATTTCCCCATTTTCTATAGGAAGAGAAAGCTAATAAATCAAGCCCTTAACATGCCATTATACAGTTGCCAACAAAGGCAGCGACAGTTAACGTATTCAATTCAAACTTCTCCTGACCTAAAAATGCATTCACTCTACTGCCTCTCACTAACTTTCCTCTGTCCTCTCTCCCTACACCCCTCCTCGTAAACGCCGCTCTTCCTCTAGCTTTCTTCTCTCTGTGCCCTTTTCTTCCACTGCCACCTCCATACTTCGATCTTTTCACCTTGCTGCTCTTTATGCCTGGAACAAACTTCCTGAATCTATACATCAGGTCTCATCTCTCCCCCTTTTCGAATCCATACTATAAAAGCTCACCTCTTTGAGGCTGCTTTTGGATCCTAATTCCCTTGCTCTCCTTGTGTATCTTTTCCCTATTTGAATCCCTTCTTTCTCTTATATTGTCTGCCCTAACGAACAGGATCCATCTTCTATATATTCTTGTACAGCGCTGCATATGCCTTGTAGCGCTATGTAAATGATTAATAGTAGTAGTAGTAGTAGTAATAATAGGTAGACCCTTTTGTTTCACAAATCGCCATAGTCTGGTGGTACTATGTGAAGGAAAAAATCACCCACAGCCTCCCTACACAGCTATCACAACAATCAGACATCACACAGTACTTTTCTAAATTATTTCAGTTCCCTCAAATGAATCCCATCTAATCCCATCATTTTGTCCACTTTTAATTAGCTAGCTCCTCACAAACTTAGTCCTCTGGAAATAGTTTGTGTTCTGCCTCACTTCCATTCATATTTGTGTTTATTTTATGAGACCCCCTTTGTAGAATTACTTCAAGGATTTATTAAGATTTAATAATCAAAGACCCCTGAAATATACTATATTGAATTATTTACACAGAGAGCATAAATTTGGTCTAAATTCTTTTTAACTCCTAATGGGGAATCTAGTCCATGTATCACAATTCAACACGGGGGTCAGAAGGAAAGGACCCAACACTTCAGCAGCACAGTGGCTTCCAAGACTCTTTGCTACCATCCCTTCTCTTAGAACTTAGAATCCAACAGCAAAACAAAAATCCTTGCCTAAAACAGAAAAATCCGCTTGTGTAAACAGCTACGAAATTTAAACCATTAACTTTAACCCTTTCCACTCCTCTGTCCCACCCTGTGGGACATATGAATAACATGCTAGTTTATGGCTCATAATACATGACTGTTAACTGTAAAATATGTATGTCATATGGGTTGTAATTGGGCCAGTTTCTTGTTAAAATTTATTCCGATCTGGCATGAGCGACATAAAATTTATCAGAGTGGCAAGGATTAAGCATAAAAAAATGTTATCCAATAAAAATACCGGTAGTCTCTTTTTTAAAGAAGTTTCCGGTAGAAAACTTGTAGGATCTACCTTGCTTGAAATGAAGCCCCTTCAGTTTTTTTTCTTAATTATAGCTTGAGAGTTGCAGGAACTATTTTACTGCAGTCACAAGCTTGTGCTGTACAATGGCCTTATGTCAACTATCCAAAGAAACGTTTTTTAGTCAATGCCTCTAAAACTGTTAAATGTGTTCAGTCCTACCTTAAATTAAATGGTGGACAACTACCGATAGAAGCTGCCCCACTGATTTCAACATTGTCGCCCATGACTGTTGCTATCCACCATTTTTAATAGGCTATTGACAAACCTGAGTATCTTTTCTATTTGCATGGGATTTCCTGTTATCCAGGTGATGTTCGCAGCTGTCCATCATTTTTTTAGAAATTACAGTTGTACTGTCTAGTTTTAAAAAAGTTATCACTTGCTACTGTCTAGTGGACCTAAGTTGTTCAGCTCAGATGGTGCCCTTCCTGCTTATTGCATTGCAAAACATTGTTTTACTTGCCCAATTTTGAAAACAAGGCAAAGAGTCTAAGCTGAACAGATCATTTTACTGGTTAGTAGCAGTATAAAAACATATGATTCTTACCAGAAAACAATAGATTTGACTTCAAGGTCCTACAACAATGATTTGATTAGTACTTGAGCCTCTCGTTCTCACTGACAGACGTGCAGTAAAGGAGATCTGCTTTAGACGTAATGTACCTTTGAATAATTTCCAAGCTTTTATGGAATCAGTTTTGAGAAGTCCATGTCTTTCTGTGTATAATTGTGAACTATAGTTTGTCACGGATAAAATTTGTGGTTATTTTTCTATAATTTCATTACATTACAGAACGATATATAGCATCAAGTAAAAAAAAGTCTGAAATCATATCCTATTTTATAGGACCAAACCAGTGACTCAGTTGCAATACTGCAATTTGGAGGGTTCCCTAATTTGAGTTTCCACATCCCAAGTTGACTGTGATCTGGGGAAGCTACAGAGTGAAGGAAATCATGGCCATTATTAAGGGTGGCATCTAGGGGGTAATTTTATAAGGCTTTTTTTTTTTTTTTACATGTAAAGCTTATTTTACATGGGAAAAGGATTGTTTATAAAACTGTGCAGGGTGTTCAAGTGTAAAAAGTAGGGCAGCGAAGGAGTGTGTGCACTTTCTTGCATACTTTTATACGGACAACATGAAGTGATCCCAGATGTGTGGTTTGAGTAGAGCAGAGGCAGAATTGCAACATAGGCATGCATTTTATAAAATATGCAGGTTCACGTATAACATACACACACAAATTTGCACTATGGAGCAGGTGTAAATTTGCATGAGACTGTGTGCTATTGGGCTGGTTCTGGGTGCTGAATTTATAGAGGCACATAAGAACCTTTGTTGCCTTTGTAAGGTAGGTGGCTCTTTAGAGGAAAGAAGATGGAAAGAACGAGAGTAGTGCTGGGGTGGCAGAGGATATTGCCGTGTTTCGAATGGAGATGAGGCAGATGTTCCAGGAATTAAAGGGGGACATCAGTACACTACAGCATGATTTTCAAACCTGGATGGCTGACATCCGAGCTGATTTCCATGAGTAAGGCCAAAGAGTGGAGGACGCTGAGTCACGAGTTGACGAGCAAAGCATGGCAGTAGCGGGATTATCGACTCAGTGTCTAGGGCTCCAGGAACAGCAAGAGGCACTGCTTACCAAAATAGATGACTTAGAAAATCGATCACAACAATCTAACTTGTGGATCAGAGGACTGCCTGAAAAGGATACTGCAGAGAATTGCTTCACAGTGGTGGAAACTTTGTTTAAAATGGTGGCCCAGCAAGCCCAAGTAGAGGTAGAGGAGCTATGCTTCAAAATAGGTCAAGCACATTGGTCCCTTAGTCCGCCTCAGGAGGGCAGACCGAGGTCCAAGGGACCATCTGCATGCATGAATTTACCACAAAAGAGCTTATCTTGCGGGCCGCCCATAAATTGGGCCATATAGCTTGGGAGAATGCCACAGTAGAGATCTGCAGGATTTATCAGACATCACCATACATAAACGGAGGGCGTTTCAGACTCTCACGCTGTGATTGCAATAGAGCAGTGTGCGGTACCGATGGACAATCCCATATGGCCTTCAGTTTGCCATTGGAGTGCGCCAGGTTCAAGTGTGCAAGCCAGAAGAGGCTCTAAACCTCCTCAGAGATGCGGGATGGGATGATATGCCGGCACAGGCAAACTCCGGTGGGAGAGGGTACAAGAAAGAGGCAAACATTTGAGACTCCAGGCAGAGCAGGGAAAGAACGACTTGGACCCCCAGCCTGACCGGATAATGGACTTAAAGGATGCAATGAACAGTATTGTCGGGGAATACTAATATTGCATAGGTTTAGATGAATGGATGTTAGCTGGGGTTGACTAGCGAATGGTTGGTTTGTAGAGGGTTTGTGGAGTCTGTAGTGGGTGGGGGGAAAGCATTGTAAAAAGCAGAAGGGGAGCATCAATGAGAGGATATAAGTGTGGAGAGGGTAATGTCGAGGGGGGGGCTGCCCTGGAACTGAGAGAGAAGATGGTGCATGACTGGTGGGCAAGGGGGTGAGGGTAGGAAAGGTGAAGGGGGAGGATAAGAATAAGGGAGGGAGGGAGGGGGGAATGGGGAGATGGGGGATGAAACAAGGTCCTAGCCATGGGTTCAGTGCGCTTGATGACCTGTTATGTACACGGGCTGACCTCCCCAAATAAGCACCAACTGCTCTTTAAATAAATTGACTGGTTGAAGGGCCAGATCGTGTTTATTCAAGAGACCCATTTGATAGCAAAAGATGAGTATCACATCTCCCAAAGGCACTTTAGGCCAATAAACTTAAGAAGAAAACAGGGAGGATGGCAATCTTGATGCACTTCCAAATTCCCTTTAAGGAACTTGACGTATGTCGGGACTGGGAGGGGCAGTATATTTTTCTTAAAGGTGAAATTGGAACCCAAAAATATACATTAGGGAGTATCTGCACCAAAGGTGGGGTAGAAAGCATTTTTTTGATAACCTAACCCAGGTTATGGCCAGATTTGTGGATGTCGTGGTGATGCTGGGAGGGGACTTTAAAGTGGCTGTAGCCCCAAAAGTGGATTCCTCAACCCAGACACTTTGGCATAGAGCTCTGCATGCCTGGGCTGGATTACATGACTTGGAGGATTTGTGGCAAGGTAGTCACCTAGGGGTGAGAGATTACATCTTTTACTCAGGGCCCATGATTCTTGTTCCTGAATTGACTGCCTCTGGGGTAGTAGGGGCTTGGGTGACAGGCTGGGGGGGATGTGCCATTGAGCACCGCACATGATCCAATCATGCCCTGGTATGGGCGGAGATAGCCTTACTAGGCAAGCAGAACATAGACAAGTTCTGGAGATTAAATGACACCCTCCTTGAGGATCCAGAAAACTATACTAAAATGAAGTTGATCATCCAGGAGTATCTAACTATAAATGATAATGATGAATGTTCCCCAGGAGTGGTATGGGATGTCCTAAAGGCTGTGCTTCAGGGCCATGTGATCAGCCTAGGGGCCTTTATAAAGGAGAGAGAACAGGCGACCGCTAACATTCATCATGGTACTATAAGGCTGGATGGAGAGGAAAAAGGTGTTGCATAAGGTACTGTTGGCATTAGCGAAGAAAAGGAAAGCACTGCAGGAAACATAGCAGAAATCAGATACAATCTGGAGCGGTTCGACAATAAAGCGGGGAAATTGTTGGCATTTAGGTTGAAAAAATTGGAAAAGCAGAACAATATTTGGACAATGAAAGATAAGCAAGGAGAGCTGGAACAGACCCAAAAAGGGATACAGGATAGCTTTGTGGAATTCTATAAATAAGTCTACATCCCGGAATGGGAGGCCTCAGAATCCTTAATAGATCAATATTTAGCCAAGTGCCAGTTGCCCCAGTTATCGGAGGGGGAGACAAGGGCGGTGGGTTGACCAGTCTCTAGTGTGGAGATCTTGCAGGTGATAAAGGCTTTGCCCAAATCAAAGGCCCCAAGTCTGGACAGATGTACCAGTGCTTTTTATAAAGCCTTCCAAGGGGAGATAGGGGAGCTGTTAACTAGAGTATACAATAGCTTCTTGGAGACATTAGAAATGCCTCCTCAATGCAGTTGGCAGGTGTCGCCCTGATTCATAAAGAGGGGAAGGACCCATTGCAATGTGGGTCGTACCCCCCCATCTCTTTACTGGGAATTGACCAAAAGACCTTAGTTAAGGTTCTGGCTAACTGATTGCAGTCTTTTCTCCCCAATTTAGTTCACTGCAGACAGTCGGGATTCATACCAGGAAGACAATGTCAACAGTGTGCAAAAGATCTTGAATCTGGTGGATTTGGCGAGAACAGGGGGGGAGTCAGTAATCCTTCTTGCGGTTGATGCAGAAAAGGCCTTTGATAGGGTCTTTTGGCCTTATATGTTTTGAGTTTTGGAAATCTTTGGTCTGGTGGGGTCCTTTAGGCAGTGGATTCAGGTGCTGTATACGAGGCCCACTGCACGTTTGAGAATTAACAACACCTACTTCCAAGCTTTTGAGGTGAGGCGGGGCACCCACCAGGGGTGTCTGCTGTCACCACTATTGTTTGCTCTGGCAATGGAGCCCCTGGCCTACCGTATTCAGCAGAGGGGAGATATAACAGGGATAGCAAGAAAACAGATAACAGCATAAAATAACTTTCTTTGCTGATGGTGATATCTTCTTATTGACTGACCCCCCTATAAATCCTTGATGAGGGTGAGGGAGAAGTTGGAGGAGTTTGGCTCCATCTCCGGATTTAAAATGAACCCCTCCAAATCTGAAATTCTGGAAGTCAGGTTACAACAGGGAGAGAAGGGAGCGATCTGGGACTCTTTTCCATATCACTGGGCCACCTCTCATGTGCAGTAATTTGGCAGTGGATGCCTCAAGATTAGCTTCCCTGAACTTTGACTCCCTATGGAGGTCGGTGTGCATTAATTTGCAGCAATGGTAGAACCTAGGATTGTCCTGGTTAAGACATATTAATTGTGTTAAAATGATATTCCTTAGGTTTCTCTATCTTTTTAATGCCCTGCCGATAAGTCTTCCGTGGGGAACATTGTGCAGATAGCAAAAGGAGTTGATGGACTTTATATAGGGCTATAAAAAACTTGGGTTGCTCATATGGTTCTCTACCAGTCTAAAGTCGAGGTGGGCTGGTGGTCCCAAATTTACTTAAATACTATGACGCAGCCTTGGTGCGGGGGGGGGGGGGCGCGGTGGATTGGCACCTATCGCTCTGGAAGGAGAGGGTGGTCTTAGAATTGGAAGCAGTGGGTGCCCAGCCACTGGGGCACTTGTTATGGACAGATCCACAATGGTTGGGACCGGGAGTAAAGCAGAACTCGTTTGTCCATCTTACCGTGTGGATGTGGGCTAAGCTTCGGCAAAGAGTTTATGGGAAACAGCAAACGTTCTCATTGACCCCATTGAGGGGGACCCCTTCCTTCCTGGCGGGATTAACTGACCCAGCTTTTAAAAGATGGGAGGCAGTGGGACTGACGTGTGTGGGGCAGTTTATGAGGCAGCGTGCTATGATCCCCTTCTCCAAATTACAGTGTATCTATGAACTGCCCCACAGGGACAGATACCAATATGGGCAAGTTGCCCACTACCTGCATGGGACCTGGGGGGAAGGATGGCGGAGGAGAGAACTCAAGGGGATGGAGGATTTCTTCCCAATGGAGACAATGCAGAACTGTGTGTCCCGCCTCTATCGGGTGATAGACGAAAGGGCAGCCACGAATGCCAAACACATCATACATTGGGAGGTGGACCTGGGAACAACCTGGACTAGAGAGGACTGGACCTAAATATTTAACTTTTTGGCTAAGGGAGTAATGGCTATCAATATGATTGAGAATGCCTATAAGGTGTTATATCAATGGCACATCACCCTGGAAAGGCTACAGAAATGAGGAAGGAGGGATGGGTTGTGCTGGTGCCTATGTGGGGAACGGGGTCCTATTTTCCTATATGGTGGAGCTGTAAATATATAGTTCCCTACTGGGTACATGTTTTTGCCTTATTAAACTCTGTTAAGGGCTTTTCAATACCACTGGATGTGACGGTGTCCTTGCTAGGAGTGTGGAGGGCCTGAGAAGCTGTACGGGATCCGCTAGTTGTGATACCTGCTGATCACAACCCGTCTCGCTCTGGCACAGTTTTGGAGATGCTCTGAGCTCCCCTCTTTAGAACTGGTAGTATATACAAACTATGGCCTGCCTCACTGCTATAAGGCGGCGACAAGAACCCCAGTATGATACGATGTGGACAAGTTTTGATGAATGGTTAAAGAGGGAACAAGGGGGGGAAGACATGAGTCTAGTTATAGCCCTGTTTGGGTGAATTCTGTTGGAGGGGAGGGCTCGAGGGGGCATATAGGGGGGAGGGAAGCTCAGCAGACATGGATTTGAGGGGAGTAATCCTTGGAGTAAGATCCAATTGGTGAAGTGGTGGTGTCCCTGTTTATGGATCTGTCTCAGGAGAGGGGTGGGGGATATTTTTGCTTATGTATGGTATATATGCTGTAGGTGGTCAAAAGATTATATTAGATACCCTTGGTGGGGTGGAGGGGGTGGTTGTACTTCTTGTGTGAGCTGATTTGTATTTTGTTTGGATCTGTCAGAATTAGCTTGGCCTACGGTCTTAAGCTAAATAAAAAGTTTAAATTGAAAAAAAAAAGAATCCCTCCTATGATTTCAATTGATATAAAAAAGAAAGGAGTAACAACCTGAACAAAAGATATTATGACTTGATCCTCTTTGAGGCAGGCATAGTTTTTGACTGCCCATGCAGCAGCTTTTTGTGGTGATACGGAAATAGCACAGTTGGATGGTTTAAGAAAAAGAAACTTCAGATCTCAAGAGCTCCTGCTGGTTTTTATTTGCCTCCCATTGTTTTCAATGATATGCTCCCTGCAAATTGAAAATTAATTGTGCTTTTTTACAATGCCTGTTTACTTTTAATAAGCCACAAGATAACAGTTCACTATGCGCATTAGTTGGCTTTAATCTGTTTAAACAGTATGTCATCAATTAATGAATTCAGTTCCACAGTCAAGCTTGGTCATAAATGGTTATGGTGATGGGAAAAGAGGGAAACTCTTACAATTCAAGTACACAGTATGAAGGAAACGTGACTGTTGTGCCCTGCTTTTTCATTGCCCCTCTTGTGCTGTGCATTCCTCATCGACAGATATGTGGGAAGAATATTACTGATACAATATACTTATTAATTCACTTGGGTCTTTGTAGAACCAGCAGACACAAGTGATGGGATACATGAGGCCACACAGATCCCTCCTTCAGCTGTGTTCTCAGAAGCTAATGTTCTACAATATCTTTTTCTGATGGTCCAAAAAAAACACATCACAATCTAAATTCAGTTCAGTTTCTTAGATGTATAGTCTGCCTGTTCCAAGAGCTTACAGAAACCATGATTTCATTTAATTTCAAGGACTTATATTCTGCCTTTACAGAGCTGAAACTGAACTACAACATAGAACGTAAAAGCAGCTACGCTACAAACATAAGAATGGAAATTACAATAAAAACTTAAAAATAACATAAACAGTACAATGGGGCAAGGACATATTTGTGTCATAGCAACATAAGACAAGACCTAAAGGGGCATGTTTACTAAAGTGTGCTAAGCACGTACTGCGGATTTTACTGGACAGTAACTATTAGCATGGGCCCACGCTAATGATTATCAAATGCTAAAACCAGCACTGCAGCCTGGACAGAGATCGTGCATGATCGCCAGTGGCAGGGTGTGGAATGGTACCATGCGCCATCTGGCACAACTGCTGATAGCATGGCTGCACCTACTACCAATTTAAGAGGTGGCATTAAGTACAGCCGCACCATTGGCAATCAGGTCATGCAGCCACTGACCAGCAAAGAATGATAAGAAAACAATACCTGGGCAGCTGATGTCATTCCTCCCCATGCAACCCCTACTCCCCATCTGATTCCCCCACCATCATTGGCAAGCCTTGCCCCAATCAAAACCAAGAGTATACCTCCCGAAAGTGAATCTGCCTCCCCACAAACCCAATCCTAATCCTTCCACACTCATTCCACCCACTCTTCTCATGAAAGGTTTATTCCAGGTAGATACTAAATGTAAATAATGGGAACTAAATTTATTTAGTGTGGACTAAATAAACAAACAAGCAAAAATATCTCAAACACTGAACAAAAAATGAAAGAATATTATTTTCCATGTGCACCCCTTCTGCTAATAAAGGTAGCTGAATATCAACACACGGGTTACAGGATACAAGGTTACCCCATTTACATTGCAATGTGTGGTTTTGGAATGATTGTTTATATATATATATATATATATATCGTCCTATTAGACCAGTCCAAACAAATCAGTTGTGTTTCCCTCCCAGCAGATTAGTGGAGACAGTGAAAAGCCCAGGTTTCAATGACATAACTCCCATGCCTCTATCCACTTCATCCACCAGAAGTCTCTTCAGTATTTCTTTGTCTCCAGCAGATGGTGGATGGATTTTCTCCACTCTGAAGAAAATCCAAATAATTGAGAGGAAAAGATTGATTTAAACACTTTGGAACAACCACCTTGAGTGTGACTCTCACTTGAACGCGACATGGGATGCTGCACTAGACTGCAGTCTTTTCTGTAGCCATATTTTTTAAGTGCCTTCAAATCAATGCTGACTCCTGGCAACCCAGCAACTCCTGTTTTTTTTGGCAAGGTATGACCGGAAGTTGATTGTCAGGCTTTTTCTTCTGAGGCAATGTTGGGTAAAGTGACTTGCCCAAGGACACGAGGAGTGCCAGTGGGACTTGAACCCAGATCTCCTGCGAAGTAGGCTGTTGCTGTAACCACTACTTCTCAGTACCCAAAGGAGGAGGAAAATTGGTTCAGCTCCACAAGCTTATAAGAGCCTGTTGAGCATCCAGAAAATTGGAAGGATTTGGAAGAATTCAGCAGCCTTGCACAACTTCAACGCCCCCTCCCTCCTCCTCTGTCCCCTCTGCTCACTTCTGAAGTTTGCAGAAGGCTGTCAGAGGAATCTGCCTGTCAGCCGCTTTAAACACAGTGTCTGCAAAGCCAGAGAAAGAGTTCCAGGGGAATAGAGCTGAGCCCAGCATGGGTTTCTGCCTGAGGCTCTCAGAAGGTGAGTACCAAGGCTTGACCTCATCTTTATCTTTGTTGGAGGATCCCAATTCTGTCTGTCTAGGGCACAATTCAAGGTGGACTGCTGGTGACTAATGGTGCGGTGTAGGGGTTTCCCACCATTTTCTGCCCACGTTAGTAGTGTTTTTACTATTGTGCACCTGGCAATCACACAGTCCTTGCGTGTGTTCTACCAAAATGACTCCAACGCGTGTTCTTACCCAAGCGCCTGTAATGCATGCCTTCTGGGCCACCATGGCCTTAGCGTGCATAGTTGTGATACTTACCTTAATTCTCTGTCTTCTTCCGGAAACATTGTTTGGCCTGTGGCAAGCAAAGTGCCTCATCTCCAGCTTCTGGACTCTGCTCTTTTTTCATGGCAGCTTCTGAGTTGTCCCTGGAGGTATTTCTCCACCTCTCTACGCTGGGGGATGTGGTTAGTCCGGCCCCACTTTCCTTAGGGCAGGAGGTAGTGGATGGCGCTGTGGGTAAGGATGACCAGCCGGCCAGAGTTTCCAGCACCCCTGCTATGCGCTGCTTCTAGACCTCTAGGGGATCGATGGCAAATATGTCCCCTGATGTAGGGAGGCCATTTCTGCAAGGAGATCTTCTGGAGTTCAGATTGCCCTCCCTGGAATTATTTTCCTTTTTACAACAGGCCTGTTCATTCTGGTGTGGAAATTCAGACCCTGTGGCCTATGGATTCCCCCGAGTGCATTCTCGTGAGGGGCAAGCTGAGCGTGGAAGCCCTGTTCATTGCCTATGGCTAAGTGGCCCCATCAGAGGGCACTCCCTGGAGATGAGGATCAGCTGGGATCTGTCCAAGATTTGGTCTGTTGCTTGGATTCAGATATCTGATATGGATGACAAAATACTCTCGCCTTCAGAGGATTGTGAGGAGATCAATGTTATCCACCTGTTCTTGGAGGAAGAACTGGTGGTGTTTGTTCCCAGGGTCTTATCCACTTTGAGCTTGGCAGATGCTTCAGGCATGGAACATGAACCTAAGATGCATCCACTCCTACAAGGGGGGGTGTAGCAATCCACTACTGTCTTCCCGTTCCCATAGGTGCTCAAGGGCCGGTTACAATCTGAGCAGGATTCCCTCTAACTCTCCATCTAAGGGGCTGCTGTTATTAAGAGCTGTCGAGTCGGTGTCAACTCATGGCGACGCTCTGGATAGCTCATTGTTGAGAGAGTGGCACCCATAGCTGCTGTTACTGTATTGTTCCATCTCATTGCCGGCCTTCCTCTTTTGCATTGACCTTCTACCTTGCCAAGCATTGTCTTTCTCGAATGATCTCTCTCTCTCTTCGCATGATGTGTCCAAAGTATGAAAGCCACAGTCTTGTTATCTGAGCTTCTAAGAATAGCTTAGGTTTGATGATCTCTAGTACTGACTGGTTTGTTCTTTGGGCAGTCCATGATATACATGGTATTCGTCACTAGCACCATAATTCAAAGGCATAAATTTTCTTCCTGTTTATCTTTTTCACTGTCCAACTTTCGCATCCCTATGATGTTATTGAACAAACCATGGCTTGGACAAATCGACTCGTTCTATGGAGAGAGACATCTCTGAACTTGAGAATCTTGTCTAGGTTTTTCATAGCCATTCTGCCAAGAGCAATGTGTCATCGGATTTCTTGACTGCTTGTCTGTTCTTTATTGAATGTTGATCCAAGTAGGTTAAAGTTGTCAACTATTTCAATTTCTTCTCCATCAGTGATGAACTTATTGATTTTGCCAGTTGTCAGGATCTTTGCTTTCTTAACGTTAAGGTGCAGACCCATTTTAAGACTGTTCCTTGATCTTGAGAAGCTAATGTTTCAGATCGTCTTCACTTTCAGACAGTAATGTGGTATCATCAGCATAGCAAAGATTGTTGAGTTTTCCACCAATCTTCACACCTTGGTTGTCTTCATACAGTCCTGCTTCTCTGATGATTTGTTCTGCATATAAATGAAAGAGGTAGGGGGAAAGAATGCAGCTTTGTCGTACACCCTTGCTAACTGTTCTGTTTCTCCTAGTTCTGTTTGAACTGTCGCTTCTTGATCAATGTAAAAGTTGTACAAGGGAATTGTCAGGTGTTCTGGAATGCTCATGCTTCTTAATGTGGCCCAGCGTTTCTCATGGTTTACACAGTCAAAAGCCTTACTGTAGTCAATAAAACACATATGGGTATTCTTTTGATATTCTTTTGTCTTTTCAAGTATCCATTTCACATCCACAATGATGTTTCTTGTTCCTCATCCTTTCCTGAACTCTGCTTGCACTTCAGGCAGTTCTCATTCCAGGTGTGGTTATAGTCTCTGCTGAATGATCTTGAGTAGAATTTTGCTGGCATGTAGGATCAGAGCAATTGTGTGATAATTTCCACAGTCATTTGGATCACCTTTCTTCAGTATTGGTATGACTACAGATCTTTGCCAGTCAGTTGGCCATGAATTTGTCTTCCAAATTTCCTGACAGAGCCTTGTTAGTATGGTAACAGCTTCATCTGATTGCTGTAATTCTTCAATGGGAATGCCATCAATGTCCGATGCTTTGTTCTTTAATAACACTTTCAATGCTGCATTGACTTCTTCTTTCATCACCAATTGATCATAAGGGCCTGATCATAAGGTACATGGCCTGATCATAAATACAGGTTGAAACAGCTGCTGTTCTACGTGATCTTTATGGTATAATGACTGTATATTCTTTCCACCTTTTTTCGATCTTCTCAGCACTCTGTTCTGGAGAAGGAGTGCATTCTGTGGCTTGATATTTCCAAGGTGGATGCACAGGTCACAACAGTTACCAGACAGACTACCATTCCTGTGGAAGGCGGATTGGTTTTAAAGGATACTCTGGACTGTAAGGTGGATTCGTGTTTAAGAACCAGTTCGCTGCTGTTCTTTAGTTGGCTGTATGTGCAGGTCTGACATCTTGAGCCCTTCTTCGAGTGGATTCAGTCTCTTCCATTGAATAAGTCTACCCTTCTTTTGGAGTCGGCTACAGCCTTCCTTTCTGATTCCATGTACAACCTAGTACATCTAGCAGCCAGGGATTGTGCCCTGTCGACAGTGACGTGGTGTTGCTGTTGGCTTGGCTCTGACATGGGGCAGCGGACTTATCTTCCAAAGCCAATTTGCCCATCTGGTCTTAGAGGGATGCTTCTGTTGGGTCCAATTTGGAGAAGCTGATGAAGGACCTGGATGAGACACGTTTTCTGCCTTCCAGAGGACAGGTCCAAGGGGCCTGTGAAGTGGGCAGGAGCCCCTTTTCCATCAGCCTCCACCCACTCATCACGAGCGTGCTGATCGGACTCCAGGGGGTCTCAGGACTCCCGTCGCTATCAGCCTAGAAAGCCTTTCTTCTCCTCTGCTTATGGACTTTGGACTTATTCTCAGTCCCTTTGTGGAGTGCTTGGGCCCAGGGACCTAGTCTCATCCAGAGGAGGACCGTTCCCTGGCTCCTCTGGTTGGGGGCAGGCTTCGCTGTTTCTTCAGGAATGGGCCTGGGATGCCAAGGATCGCTGGGTGCTAGTCCCCATTCAGTATGGCTATGTCCTGGAATGCAAAGAGCCAATCTCAGATGCTTTTGTCTTCTCCCCTTGTGGGTTTGCGAAATGCAGGGTTGCTATTTGGATCAACTTGGGCAAGTTGCCTGGTCTGTAGACATTTGTGTCCGTTTCCCTGGACGATTGGAGCAAGGGCAGGAATTACATCTGCTTCATGATGCCAACACAGAAAAAACAAGTATGTCAATGAGCACTTGCGTGTCATGCACTTCTGGATAGAAATTTTGCAGCCCATGCAGTTCACAGAGGGGAGTTCCTGGTATCTCTGGATTTGGCCGAGGAGTATTTTCATATCCCAATTCAGAGTATCAGCAAAGTATCTGTGGTTTTGCTGAGCTTGGCTCTCCCCTTCAGTTTGCCACCCTCCCATTCAGACTCTCCACTGCTCCAAGGACGTTCTCCAAGGTCATGGTGGTGGTGGCTGTGGCGCTTGAGTGCACCCATATCTGGACTGCTGGCTCATCCGAGCTCATTCTCTTTCAGAGGCATCTCGGGTAGTTCCCCAAGTGGTGTCCTTTCTGTAAGCATCGGCTAGATGATCAATTGGGGGAAGAGCCAGTTCTTGCTTTCCCAGTCTTTGGTGTTCATTTCATACTTGAGTGTGCAGAATCTTCCTGCCAGAGGAGAAAGTCAAAGGCTGTTGGATTGCCTAGCACTATTCTGTTCGCAGCAGTCTCCCAGAATTCAGGTGGATCTTAAGCTCCTCAGATTGATGACGGTGACAAATGAGATGGTGCCATAGGTGCATGCTCATATGTTGTCATTCCAATGGTCTCGGCGGTTAGCTCAGGCTCCCATTTCCAATAATGCTAATGGCCAGCCTGCAGTGGTGGCAGCAGCCTAGTCTTCTGAGGAAGGGCATGCCACTAGATGATTGCTCATGGATCCCTTTGACAACAGATGTGAGTCTCTCTGGCTGTGAAGCCCATTGCTAAGGCCAAACAGCCCAGGGCCATTGTAACCGCAGGGAGGCAGTGTGATCCATCAGCTTCCTTTAGACAAGGACCATCAGGCTGGCTTTTATCTGTTTCCGGCCCCCAGTCGTGGACCGTGTGGTTCGAGTGTTCTCAGACAATGCCGCAGTGCTGGCTTATGTTAACTATTGACCTTACTAAACCCAAACAACATATCCCAGGTTTATAATGATCCCATCTTCGGAATGAATTAATCTAGTCAAAAAATGCTTTTAACCGCCCTTCCGTATGAGTCCAAAAGAGAAAAATGTCATCAAGATATCTAATCCACATACGGATATCTGAGAACCATTCTGATGGATATATATATTGAACTTCAAACTGGTGCATGTAAAATGTAGCAATCGATGGGGCCATTGTGGCTCCCATCGCTATGCCATGAATCTGAATTTTTGGACTTATATTTGTTTAAAGATCAGGGTAGTATAAAATCGACACTATACCGGAAGACAGTCCAACGTAATACTTTGTTGCATTTTCAAAGTTACCATCTGGAATCTTTAAGACGGGGATTACCGGTGGGACAGTTTATTAGATTACGTCGCTTATGTTCCACTATAGAAGAATACCGTAAACAAGCATATGGTTTGAAACTTCAACTTCGGCAAAGAGGTTATCCTTACTCTATTATAGAGAGAGCATATCGCAGAGCCTGCTATAATTATGCTGATTGGTGGCAGAGGAGCAACAACAACTGCGGAAACAATTCAGAAGTTCTTCACCCTTTTGTAGGGGTTTTGCCTTTTATGCCCCAATCTATGGAAGTTGTGTCCATTCTTTAAAAACATTGGGCGATTCTGTCTTTACACTCATGTTTTGATAAACCACTGATGTTGGCTTTCAAAAGAGGTCGTAACATTGCTGATTGGATGGTTCACACTACAGAGGTTACTCCTCTGTCACAAGTTAAGGGACATTAGAGGGTTTGACATGGGAACATCCTGTGAATCATAATAGATTTTATAGTAACTTCTATACTACCTGCCTGACTACCTTTGTGGTTTATGTTTTAATTTGTCCATGCAATAAACTTTATGTTGGAAAAACTACACGAAGCATGAAAAAGAGATTGCAAAAACATCGGCCTCGTATCACTACAAAAGTTTTGTCTGCCCCCGTGGTTCAGCATTGTCATGATTCTCAACACTCATTTCAGGATTTATGCTGGCGAATTTTAGATCACATCCCAGAAAAGATGAGAGGTGGAGATAGAGGGTCTCATCTTTTGTACCGGGAACAGTTCTGGATTTATCATTTAAACTCGTTGATACCTGAGGGTTTAAACTCATCCGTAGATTGGTGGAGTGTTGTATGAATGCTCCAGATTTCAAGAAAGAGGGGGATTGGATCTAGTTAACCGGTCATTGTCTCATTGGTTTTCGATTAGTTACATCATTATATTGAGGCATATATAAGGAATAAGGCTGCATTATGCCGGTTCACATCTGCAACGGAGTTTTGAAGAAGGCCTGGGAGCATCGGGAGCCCGAAACACAACGTTGGGTCAACATTTATGACATCATATAAAGTTGCAAATTGGAGGAGTGACTTGGATTCAAGCTGACTTTGGATGTTTGGCTTCCGGGACTTCGTATGGGGAGTTTGTTGGAAAGCTAAGTATATTTCCAGTGTTTGGACAAGCAGCAGACATAATAACTGTTGAATGTTGGCTGAGCCTAGATAAGATTGCTGTAATACGACTAAGTGCCTAATAATTTGGCTAGGATTTATTTTCTATACTAAATCGCCTAACATTTTGGCTGGATTCGTTTCTTATACTAAATCGATGATACCCTAGGATTTGGATATCTTATGGGTATGTGTTTGTAAGGGTTGCGTCCCTATTTTATAATATAGAAAAAAGAAACGTTCATGCTACAAGAAGATTGGTTATGTTCAAGGCATTAGTTCCTACAAAAAAATTCTAGATTTAGTTCACATATCTCTTTAGAATTGGACTTATGTTAACTGGCAAGGTGGCAGGAGGAGTGCCAGGTAGCCCTGAAGATGGCTGTCCTGTTTGTCTGGGCAGCAAAAAAGCCATCCTAGCTTGTTGGCTCTGCACATTGCTGGGGTGGATACGGTGGAAACTGATTTTCTCAGCTGGCACTCTGTGGTTCCAGGAAAGTGGGAGTTGAGTCAGGAGGTGTTTCAGTTGTTTCTGCGCCACTGGAGTCACCTCGAGAAGGATCTGATGGCGACCTGCTCCAGTGCCAAAGTGTTCTGCTTCTTCAGTTGCCACATGGAAACTGGGTCCAAGGGCATTGACGGCCTGGCTCAAACTTGACCAAGTCAGAAACCTGCTGTATGTGTTTCCTTCGTCACCCCTTGTGGGACATGTGATTCAGCGTATAGAGCGCCACCCGAGAAGAATTATTCTCGTGGCACCGGATTGGCTGAGGAGAGCATTATTCGGAGATCTGATGTGGCTCCTGCAAGCGCCTCCTCTTTGTTTTCCTCCGTCTCGAGGTCTATTGTGTTGAGGGCCACTTGTTGAGGATCCAGCTCCCTTCTCGCTTATGGTGTGGCTCCTGTAAGGAAATAGTTAATGCGCATGGGCTATTCTGCAAAGGTGGTTTTCAGAGCCCAGAGGTGGTCTACCAACTTGGCATAAGTGCGGGTCCTGGTGCATTGAATGCTCGTGTGGCGCATGGCAGCTGGCTACTGAGGCAATCAAGGTGCCATCTCTGTTGGCCTTTTCTGCAGGATGGTCTGGAGAATAACCTTTTCTTCTAGCTCTCTGAAGGTTTAGGTGCCAGCTTTGGCCTGTTTCAGATGTCTGTTGGCTGGTATGTCTCTAGCCTTACACCCGAATGTTTCACACCTTCTTCAGGGGGTTCGACATCTGCATCCTCCCCTGCGGTCTGTGGTCCCTTCCTGGGATCTGTGTCCGGTGCTCTGGGCCCTGATGTTGGAGCCCTTTGAGCCACTGAAGCTCACTACTCTGAAGGATTTGACACTCAAGACTGTCTTGGTTGTGATTTGTTCTGCAAGTAGGATTCTGTGCTGCTGACTCTGTCATGCTAAGATCCTTAGCTATCTTTTTCTGAAGAGGCCGTTTCTATTCGGCCTATGCCTTCCTTCTTCCTTGAAGTGATTTCTCCCTTTCATGTGAAGCAGGCAGTTTTCCTGCCTTCCTTTACTAAGGAGTAGTGTCAGGGGACTAGTAAGGATCTTCGCTTTGTGAATGTCCGTAGGGTGCTTCTCCAGTTCATGGAGGTTACAAATTCTTTTCATAAGTCAGACCATCATTTTTGTGCTGTTTGCTGGCCTGCACAAGGTGATGTGGTGACTAAGTCTGCATTGAGGTGCTGGATTAAGGAGGCCATTGCCTCGGCGGATCTGTTGTGGAACTGGATAGTTTTGGAGGGTTTGCACACCCGTTCTACCCAAGTGCAAGCATCCTCGTGGGCAGAGCAGAGCTCAGTAGCCCCTGCAGACATTTGTTGTGCAGCAATGTGGGAATCACTTTCTAGTTTTGTCAAGCATTTCTGTTTGGATGTCCACGCTCAGGCGGACATAACCTTTGGCTCTAAGGTTTTGCTAGCTGCAATGTCTTCTTCCTTTCCAGAGAAGGTCTAACTTTGGTACATCCCACTTGTCTGGACTGGTCTAGCAGAATGATATAGAAGGTTACATTTTACTTGCCAGATAATATCTTTTCCTTAAGTCCTGCTAGACCAGTCCAGGGCCTTTCCCCTGGAACTGTGTTTGCTGTGTTCCTCTGTGGCAGTACCCTTGGGACGGCTATGATTTAAATACTTGGGCTCTGCAGGTCCATCTTGTATGGGCAGCCTTCTGTTTTTGCTTTCCTGTACAAAGTTCTCTACTATTGATTACTCATTGTTACCCATGTTGAGGATGTGTGAGGCTTGCCATGTTCTCCCATATGCTTTGGGATGAATACTGAAGAGACCTCTGGTGGCTGAGGTGGATGGAGGCATGGGAGTGATATTGAAACCTGAACTTTTCTTTGTTTCTTTGTCTCCACTAATCTGCTGGTAGTTGAACACAACCCACTTGTCTGGACTGGTCTAGCAGGTCTCAAGGATAAGTAACATGTCACCTTATAAATTCACATTTCAGTACCCGACACCTATTTAATATTGTCTCCAAAATTCAATAGAATTAAGTTTGCTGTGGCAGTACATGACCAGTGGTTTTACTACAAGAGATTAACACATTTTGTTACCAAAGAAGTTTTTTTGTTTGATTGAAAAAGTTGCATGTTACATACAGGGAAATAACTACCAGTTGTCAAACATTTTTGTTGCTAAGATCTGTGTTCATTTCTGTGCTTGATATTAATAGTACTTTTCTTTTGGGGGGGGATTTTCTGTTACATATGAAAGTGGATGCAAGCCGTCTCTTCCACCGTTATTGGAACAGTTATGGTTCAGGAAGATCAGAATTTCACAGGAATTATTGCCGGAGTTATTTCCTTTGTAGTCGTGCTTTTGATAATATTGGGAATTATTCTGTGGATGAAAAAGGCAAGACAAATAAAAGGTACGCTTCACAGTTCCATTAATCAAATTTTGCCTTTCCGCTTTCCCCTTCACACAGCTGTTCTAATGCAATTTGTGATTCACCTTTATGTACATGAAGCCTCAAGTTTTGGTTGAAATGTCCTGCACCAAGTCAAAAAAAGAGCATGTATTTGGTCATTACTGATAGCTTGGCCTGACTGAAGACTACCTTCCCGGCATTACTCAGGGGCCCTTCTGATTGAGGCCCAGCCCATGGACGGTATTAGGTCGGTAACAGCCCTCAGTGCGCTGGTCCCAGGTCTTCTCAGAATCAGGTTGTTTGGGAATGAGGCCCAAAGCGGGTGATAAACTCCAACTAAGGCTAAATACCAGCATGAGACCGATAGTCGACAAGTACCATAAGGGAAAAAGAACTTTGAAGTGAGGGTTCAAGAGGGCATGAAACATAAGAACATAAGATATGCCATACTGGGTCAGACCAAAGTCCATCAAGCCCAGTATTCTGTTTCCAACAGTGCCCAATCTAGGTCATATGTACCTAGCAGTTTCCCCAAGAGACACAAGTTCCACAATGCTTGTACTGGGTCAAGCATTGATATCTTCGGTCACTTCTTAATAATGGTTTATGGACCTTTCCTTCAGGAACTTGTCCAAACCTTTTTTAAACCCAGCTACACTAACAGCCTTTACTACATCCTCCGGTAACAAATTCCAGAGTTTGATTACACGTTGAGTGAAAAAATATTTTCTTTTCTTAGTCTTAAATAGTTTACCCTGTAGCTTCATTGCATGTCCCCTAGTCTTTCTATATTCTGATAATGGGGTGAAGGATTCAAGCAGGTGGGTTATGAGTGGTTAGCCGTTCCAGGACCAGGCGGACCTCCTCTGCCTCTCAAAAAGCAGATGGGGGAGCACGCCTCCTGGATGGCCCCAGCCCCCACAGGGCGCGTTTCTTCCATGGCAGTGCGCTGCAACTGGCTCTGGGACAGCTGAGAAGGCTGGCGGGGAAGATGGCCCACTGCTCCATTGGTGCGTGTTAAAGCCCCCTGAGAGCAGCTTTGCTGTTTCCCCAGGGCTGAGGGAGATGACCACTGCCGCATCCTCCCCGGAACCCTGTCCCCATGAGGGGAGTAAGGGAAAAGGGGCTGGGGCCCCTTGTCCCTGCTGCGACTGAACCGGGGCACACTGTTCTCAATGTGCCCCGTCCACATTGCGCTGCCAGGCAGAGAGGCCCATAGTGGGCGCCATGGGTCCACAGCAACATTGGTGACCCACCCTACCCTTTTTGGAACACATACCAAGGAGTCTATTTTTTGTCCTATTTTGTTTTAATTTTGATCGTACACCACTTTGATGACTGTCTGAGAGGCAGTATAGAAAGTTTTATTGCATTATGTTCTGAAAGCTAGTCAAGAAATTCATTGGTAGTTCAGCAAAAAGGAATCACCTTCTCTATCTTTTTTTGTTCAGTTACCTTTATTTCTTTTAACCAGGGAACACATTATTGTGAATCATTACAGTTATATAGGAATAGCTTTCTAACTGCTGAATATTAAAAAAAATGCCAAAGTTATGGAATGCTTTAAGTGGCTTGTGGCCAAAAAAAGCAAACAGTATTAGGAAAGCAGTAGAAAATAAAACAAAAAATATTGTTCCATGATGCAATCGCACTATGAGTATTATGTGTAATTTAAGTCACCACATCTCAAAAAAGATATTGGGGGGGGGAGTAGTTATTAACTTGCATTAAGAGAATAGCACGTTATTTGCCTCTTATGCACATTAAACAGCAAAATCATGCATCGCTGCAAAATCATGCATGTTAATTTAAGTCAACACATGTTACATAATAATAAGATGCAAAGCATACAAATGCATGCAACTCAGATAACACATCTTGCATTGAACATCTCAAGCTGCATTGCTCATGGAAAAATACCAGCTTTGAGCTAGAATTTTTCCAGCCTGGGAGCATTGGAGCTAACACAAAGCTGGATGTTCCTGGACACCATCTCAAAGAGATCGGTGTAGTACCAGTTGAAACACAGACCACTCCTCCCCCTGAAGACACTTCTTGGACTCCCAGTCCAAATACCCTGACACTCCCAAAATTTTTCCCCCCCCCCCCCCACACACACACCCCCCCCCCCCCCCCCAACAAATGAAGGCATCCCACTCCCTTTAGTAGTTCCCTCCAAGCCTGCTTTCACATTCCCTGATGTCAGGCAGTACAGGGCTGGAGAGATCCCCAGTTGCTGCTATCCAGTTTGAATCTGGGTTCAAAGTGCTGCCTGTCCACCCTTAGTGTTAGTATCATGGTGCTACCACTAGAGGTCAGACCGTCATAAAAGCATTAGTGGCCTGACGCTCTTGGGTGGATCAGTAACACAGCTTGCGAGGTTGATCACTAGTTGCATTATTCTGTTACCGTGAGAGTTACGAACCTGCAGTAAGGAATTACCAAAGGTTAGCAATGACTCCTGTGGTAAATAGCTCCACTAGTGAAATTCAAGAAATGATAAAGAGGATGTAACAACTCCCTCGTGAGGAAAAGCTAGAAAGGTTGGGGCTTTTCAGCTTGAAGAAGAGACAGCTGAGGGGAAATATATGACCGAGGTCTATAAAATCATGGGTGACATGGAATGGTACATGCTAGTTGGCTGTTTACTCTTTCAGAAAGTACAACTATTAGGGGACACGTCATGTAGTTACTAAGGTAGTACATTTAAAATGAATAGGAGAAAATATTTTTTCATTCAATGCATAATTAAGCTCTGGAATTTGTTGCTGGAGTATATGATAAAAGCAGTTAGCAAAGCTGTATTTTAAGATTTAGACAAGTTTTTGGAGGAAAGTCCAAAAATTGTTACTGAGGTAGACTTAGGGAAAGTTCCTGCTTATCCCTAGGGGCGAGATGCATAAAATCTTGCTCACTTTTTGGTACCCTGCCAGCGACTTGTGGCCTGGATCAGCCACTGTTGGAAACAGGATACTGGGCTTAATGACCTTTGGTCAGTTCCAGTATAGCAATTATATTCTTAAAGTGCAATGATCAGTAGTTTCCTTACTATGTCAATGTTTGTTCCTTAGCGTCTCTCCAGTCCGGTCCCTTCTACTGGGTTGTGCCCCTCTACCAGCAGCTTGTGGACTGAGCACGTCATCTTTTGATGACCCTGGGGTATAAGTAGACTGCCACCGCCGACCAACTCCAGTTTTTGTGCTCAGTCTGCTAGCAGCTGGTAGGGGTACAGCAAGCCAGGGATCTGGCTTACTGGAGAGACTAGCTTAGGCGGGTTTATTTTTACTTTATTTTTACTTCTATTTCTTTACCTTTATTTCATTTATTTATACCCATTTAAAGACTTCCCCCCTCCCCCCCTGGTGTGGGAGCGGTCGGAAGGAGGCCTTACCGCCGAAGAGGGAGTTGGGTTGAGGCCGGCAGAGCTAGGGCCGTTCCCTCTTCCTCGCTGGTGAGGGGAGACAAGCCTTTCCGTCCTTTCCGCCTCGCCGCGGAAGCCCTTGAGGCGGCTGAGCGGGCGGGCGGAAGGCCGAAGAGCCACCGGGCTTTGCGGCGCAGAGGAGTAGCGCGCCTGAAGAGGAGGTTCGCGGCAGTGCGCCGCCGGAGAAGCGGCTCTCCACGCAGTCGCGGATTGCGTGCTTGGTGAGGCCCGCACGTCGGGAGGTGAGTTCCACGCTGTTTTTTCCCTCACGGGGTGGGCACGCGTGCGCGAAATTAGAAGGGGCTGCAAGTCTCCAGTACTTTTGGCATTAAGGGGCCGTTGGTTCTCGCAAAAAAAAAAAAAAAAGGAAAACAGAGGGACTCGAGGGGCTAAAGAGGGAGTCAGCCAAGAGCTAGTTTAAAAAAACAACAACAACAAGGAGGAAATGACGTCACCGACACAGACGGCAGCCTGATTTCAGAGCTCCATCGGAGGCAAAGCATAAACCTGTTCTAAACGCATCCCGGGCCCGGCGAACGCTTGCATTTCAGCGGGTCTGCGAGGGGACGAGCTCCGGAGGATGGCGGGAGCAAAGAAAAGCACCTCGGACCTCAAAACTTTTGCTTTTAAAGCAACGCCGAGCGGGCCACCGGGGAAATCCAAAATGGCGGCGCCATGTGCGAGCCCGGGGAATGCCACGCAGGAGAAAGGGGATGTGCCCGCCGACACTGCAAACACAGGCGAGATTGCAGGGTTAAAACGTGAGCTCCACGAGTGGTTTACCTCCTTACGGCAGGACCTGGCGCACTTTAAAACTGAGGCGCAATCATGGATGGAGGAGCTGCGCATGGATGTGCGGGAGGTAGGCCAGAGGCTGGATGATCTGGAAACTAAGGTGGAGGAACAGGACACCGTGATTAAAGAAGTGCATGAGAAGTTGGGAGCGTTTGAGGGGGAGCAGGAAGAGATGTGGAGAAAGATTGAAGACATGGAAAACAGGGCGCGGCGGTCCAATCTGCGAGTCCGGGGAGTGCTCGAAAGCAATGGAAAAGAGGACTGTGCACACATAGTGGAGCAGGTGGGCAAATGGATCCTGGGCCAGGCAGGCACGGAGAGTGAGAAGCTGTGTTGGAAAATTGATAGAGCCCACCGGGCCCTGGGACCGCAGAGAGAGGGGCGCCCCCGGGACATTATTGTTTGTTTCCATGAATATACGACCAAAAATGAGATTATGGCAGCAGCCAGAAAAATTGAGGGGCTATGCTGGGAGAATCAGAAAATTGAGATATACGCTGACCTCTCAGCTATCACAATGCGGAAAAGGAGGGAGCTGGCTGGACTGACTAAACGGCTGAGAGAGGAACAAATTAAATATCGTTGGACATATCCCTTTGGATTACAATTTAGTCGAGAGGGGGCTGCTTCCCATATCCGGACTGTCCAGGAGGCCCAGCAATTTATGCAACGCGCGGGATGGCCGGACAATATTGGTCAGGCTCAGGGCCGGCCTACACAGCCATCACCAGCCTTGGAGAAATGGCGAAGAGCGTCCGGGGGAGAGAAACGCCTCAGGAAGCAGAGGAAAACCGGACTACCAGCGGAGAAAAAGAGCTGAAGGCGGGGAGAATGTCTGCTTTGCTGGTCTTGTTTTCACGAGGGAGTGCCTTGGTGGGAGCGGGGATGCGCTGTTTGAAAAGATATTGGAAAATATTGTTACTTTTAACAGGTTTTGTCATTGTGTGAGGAGCAGGGAGGAGCAGTCTGGTCCGTCATGCCTTTTTACTCCGGGCAGGCGATGGAGGGGAGGCAAGTGGGAAAGAGGGGGGTGGGGGGTGGGGGTGGGGGGGAGGAGGGTGGAAGGGGGAGCTTGGAAAAGAGGGGATTCCAGTCCGTCGTGTGTATGCTAGTTCCGGCCTACTCAGATAGTCTTGCAAATGGCTAAATTGCGGGTATTAACTTTGAATGTGAGGGGCTTGAACTCCCCAGTTAAAAGGCAGCGTATGTTTAAAGAATGCACCCGGCTTAAAGGGGATGTTATATTTCTTCAGGAAATGCACCTTAAGAGAGGTGATGAGTGGAGAGTGCAGCACCGGCAGTTTCCCGGTCGCTGGTTTGCTTCTAATAAAGTGGAATTAAAAAAGGGGGGAGTGGGGATCATGATTAATGAGCACCTCCAATACACGATCGGGGATGTCCACAGGGATAAGGAGGGACATTTCCTGCTTCTTAATATTAAAATACGGGACACATGGTTTACCCTGGTTAATATTTATGGTCCAAACACCGCACAGGGAAAGTTCTATGAGAGCTTAACCCTTCAAGTGGAACGCTTTGCGGTGGGGGAGGTGATCATGGGAGGGGACTTTAATCTGACCATTAATCCCCAACTGGATAACTCGGTGGGGGGAGGGGGGGGTAAGACTAAAGACCGGAGGCAGCTCCAGGTAATGTGTCAATCCCTGGGTGTCAGGGACACTTGGCGGGAGCTGCGAGGTCGTCAGCGGGTGTATACATTCTTCTCACCTGTGCATGCTTCCTTCTCGAGACTGGATATGATTTGGGTCTCGGAGGCGTTGCTGTGTACGGTGATGGACTGTGATACCGGCGAGAGGACATGGATGGATCATGCACCGGTGTGGGTGGATCTGCAGGTGGGCCCACAGCAGAGGGTACAGAGGAATTGGTTGTTGAATGAGGCCCTCTTAGATAATCCGGAGATCAGACAGAAAGTCTCGGCCGCAATAACCGCATATCTAGATATCAATGACAGGGAGGATTGCCGAGTAGAGACATTATGGGAATGCTTGAAAGTGGTGATACGGGGCGAGCTGATATCTCTGGCCACCCATGCGAAAAAACTTAAGGGCGAGAGACAAATGGCCCTGAGACGGAAGATTCGATTGGGGGAGGAATGTCATCAGCGGGGGGAGCTGGATGAGCAGGGGTGGCAGGCACTGCGAGAGGCCCGGAGGGAATTGGGGGAACTTGAATTGGCTGAAATCAAATTTGCTCAGGACCAATTGAGGCAAAAATTTTTTGCTTATGGTAATAAACCTTCTAGGTGGTTAGCTCATCAGTTGAAGCGGCAGCAGAAGCGGAATTTTATAACTAAGATCCGTGATGCGGCGGGGAGGGAGCTCAGGGCGGGGGACCAGATTAGAGAACAATTTGTTCAATTTTATCAGCAACTTTATCAGGCAGAAGAGGGGGGGTCGACGGCGGATAGGGCTCAATACCTGCAGATGCGGCTGCCCAAAGTATTGCCAACTGATGCTGCGGCGTTGGCGCGGCCCATCACCGGTGCTGAAGTGGCGGCAGTGATTGGAACCCTACCGGCTCATAAAGCCCCCGGTCTGGATGGGTATACCAATAAATTTTACAAGATCTTTCGTGAGGAGGTGAGCGGTATTCTGGCTCGGCTCTATAACTCATTTAGGGAAGGGGGTAAACTACCGGATACTCTCCGGACAGCTGGGGTCACGCTGCTGCCCAAAGAGGGAAAGGATCCCACACTCTGTAGCTCCTATCGCCCTATCTCGCTATTGGGTTCTGATTTTAAAATCTTTACCAAAATCTTGGCTAATCGCTTACTTCCACATATGCCCAGCCTAGTGCATGAAAATCAGGGAGGATTTGTACCGGGCAGACACACTGCCGATAACATACGGAAAGTGTTGAATGCAATTTGGAGGGGTAGGACCAAGGATACACAATTGATTTTATTAACCATTGATGCTGAGAAAGCGTTTGATCGGGTGTCCTGGCCTTACTTACTACAAGTGTTGGAGGCCATGGGCCTTGGCGTAGGGTATTTACAATGGGTGAAAGCTATCTACTCTAACCCTCTGGCGCGGATCCGTGTGAATGGGACCTACTCTAACACTTTCGAACTAGGCCGGGGGACGCGACAGGGCTGCCCTCTTTCGCCTTTGCTTTTCGTGCTCTCTATGGAGCCGCTGGCACAATTAGTACGGGAACATCCGCGAGTGAGGGGGGTGCGGGGGTCGGCAGGGGAAAGCAAAATCTCCTTATTTGCAGATGACCTGCTATTTTTGATAACGGACCCCCTGAGGTCTTTATCGGTGTTGTATCAGGCCTTGCTGGATTTTGGTAAAATATCGGGATTTAAGATTAATGCTACTAAATCAGAGATTTTGAACATCTCTGCAGATGCTGCCACGCAGCAGCTTCTCCGCCAGCGGTTCCCGTTTAAATGGGTTAAGCGGCGGGTGAAATACTTGGGGGTGTACATAATGGCCGATGCCCGAGATATTGGTAGGGAGAATTTTGGGGCGATGGAACAGAAGATGCGGAGAGAATTGGAACATTGGGAGGGGAAGAAATTATCATGGTTGGGGCGGATCGCGGCTGTTAAAATGGTGATCCTACCCCAGTGGCTATATTTATTCCGGACTATACCAGTGGGGATGCCGAGGATGTATATGGGGAAGATTCAGAGGATTATCATGCGCTTTATTGGAGGGGGGAAACGTAATCGAGTGACATGGTCTCTACTCACTAAGAGTAGGCGTAATGGAGGGATGGCCATCCCAGATATGCATAGATATATGGAGGCGGCACAATTAAGTGCGATAGTGGCCTGGGGAGCGGAATACAGTAAGGAATGGGTGCGGATGGAGGCGGATGATTTAAAAGTGGCGACCCTATCTGAATGGCTCTGGTTACCCAGCACTAGGCGGACCGGGGTGCGTGACTGTAACCCCTATGTCCAGAGAACGTTGTATCTCTGGCATCGCTGGCGGCGTAAGTGGTTGGGCATGGGAGAGGTGTCCCGCTTAATACCTATAGTGGATAACCCCGATTTTCCCCCTGCAGTGGGACGAAGTGTGTTTTTAAGATGGGCACAGCGGGGATTGACGCATGTCGGCCACCTCTTACGGGGGCTGGAGCTTCAATCTTTTTCGGCCCTGCAGCAGCTCTTTGGCTTAGAAGCCACCGATTACTTTCCTTACCAACAGATCTGTCATTATATCACCCATAAAATAATTCCGGGGCTCCCTAGAGACCCTACTGAGATTGAAACTTTATTCCTGATGGGGCAATCGAAGAAGTTGCTTACGAAATTCTATAACATGATGGAGGGTCAGGGGGGTCGGGGACCCTTCCAACAAGCCTGGGAACGTGACCTGGGGATTCATTGGGAGGAGGGAGTGTGGTCCAGTATTTTTCAGAATAAGTATAAAGGGCAGCTAGCGGCTAGTTTTATAGAGAATAATTATAAACTGATGTATAGGTGGCATCTTACACCTGAGAGACTGCATGTAATGTTTCCAGGACACACGGATAAATGCTGGAGGGAATGTGGGGAGGTGGGGACTGTATTGCACATTTGGTGGTCTTGCTCTTGCGCTCGGGAGCGATGGGGAGAGATTTTTGATCTTTTGAGTGTCATTATGGGGAAAGTACTTGAACCTCACCCAGCTATTGCCCTATTGGGGCTTAAGCCAGAGGAATTTACCCAAACCGAGAGTTTCTTTGTTAATATGGGCTGTGTGACTTTCCGAATATTGATGGCCAGGCAATGGCGGCAAGTCCACCTGCCCACAGTGCGGGAATGGTTATTTGCTCTCGACTCCAATTATTTGCTTAGCAAAGCTACTGCTTTGAGAAACAATAGCTCCAAAAAATTTGAAAAAATTTGGGAAACATACTTGTGTTGGCGAAGTACGAACTTGTAAAGACTTCTGAAGGCTTGTAAGAGCTGGCGGCTGGAGGGGGGGGGAGGGGTTTATTATGGTTTCTTATGGCTGTATAACTTGAGGTTGGTAATTCTGTTTGTATTCTGTGTTACAGTTTCAATAAAAGTTTAAATATTAAAAAAAAAAAAAAAAAAAAAAAAAAAAACAACAAAAAAAAGAAATTAAAGTACATACAGTCTAGTAAGCAAAGAGAGTAAGGAAAGGGGGTTATAGGCTTCGGCCTGCCTCTGTTTCCCGCCCCCTCATTTTCTCTCTCAGCCCTAGTGCTAGCTGAGGTAACTATGCCAGCTAAAGCCCAGTGCATGGTGTGCGAGTCCCGTAAGGGGGGAGCCTTGGACTCAGGCATCTGCAAAGCCTGTATGGCAGAGGCGGCCTCGGGGGAGTTAGGGAGCCGGGCGGGGAGCCGGCAGGATCTTCCTCCCTCTTATTCCCAGGATTTGGGTACTCCTTCTGGGGAGGTAGGCCGTCCTGAGTCCCCCTTGAATATGCCAGGGGACTTCCCCACTCAGCCACCTCCCAAGCCGGGTCTCTCCTCCGCAGGGCTGGAGATGGAGGAGGAGGTGGCTGGCGACTTCTCCCCGGAGTTTGTTCTCCTTCTGCATAAGGCGTTTTGCCTCCGCAAGCAGGGGCGGCATGGGCAGGAGCCGGCGTAGGCGGTGGGCAAAGGCCCGGCAGGCGGACACCAGGGAGCTGGCAGAGGTAGGCCCGCTGCCGGCAAAGCGTCCGAGAATGTTGCAGGAGGAGGAGTCCCACCCCCCATTGCCAGAGTCCTTGGAGGTGGATCTGTCTGACAGGGAAGGGGGGGACGAAGAGGAGCTGGAAGAAGGTGAAATCCCTGAAGAACAGGCCAAGATTGTTCGGGTCTTCCGCAGGGAAGAATTGCCAGCTTTGATCGGAGAGGCCCTCAAGGTCCTGAACATGTCGGCCGGGGGAGCAGCGGAGGAAGAGGCGCTGGAAGATCCTTTGATTCAGGCGGTCGGGAAATCTCAAAAGGTTTTCCCGGTACATCGGGTGGTGCGCCAAATGATCCAGGAGGAATGGGATCAGCCAAAATCAGCCATTAGGGGGGAGCAAGGTCCATGTCTAGATTGTACCTGCTACCGGAAGGGGAGAAGGAGTTGCTGCGCTCTCCCAGGGTAGACGCGGCGGTGGCAGCTGTCACCAAGAAGACCACGATTCCGGTCGAGGGCAGTTCGGCCCTTAAGGATTCCCAGGATAGGAAGCTGGACATGCTGCTGAAACAGGCTTTCGATGTAAGTGCCCTAGCGCTTCAGGCTTCGGTATGTGGGGCGTGGGTCGCCCGGGCCTGCTTGCGCTGGTCCCAACAGATCCAGCTGGCGGGGGAGAACCCCGTTGAAGGCACGGGGGAGGCAGCGAAGATTGAGTCGGCGCAGCGTATCTGGCTGATAGTCAGCATGATCTCATTAGAAGCCTAGTGAGGAATATGGCCTCGGTAGTTGCGGCCCGGCGGTATCTGTGGCTCCACAATTGGGCAGCGGACAGTTCTGCAAAGGCTCGTCTCAGTAGGCTGCCCTTTAAGGGCAAATTATTGTTTGGGGAGGACCTGGATAAGCTGGTGAAGGAGCTGGGGGAGTCTAAGGGGGGTAGACTCCCGGAGGATAGGCCGAAACAGAATAGAGCCCCCTCCTTAGGGAGGGCTCAGCCTCGGGAGATGAGGAGGTTTCGGACCGCTCGCTCCTCATCCTTTCAGAGAGAGAGGTTCTCCTCTAGGGGACAGGACTTCCGAGGTTTTCGGGGGGCAGGAAGAGGTTTTGGAGCCTCGCCCTCCTCCTCGGTTGCCAGGAAGTCCCAATGAAGCCACGGGGGCCCGGGGAGAGGACCTGCCAGTGGGGGGCAGACTGAGGCGGTTCCTCTCCGCTTGGGCCCGGGTCACGACAGACCAGTGGGTCTTGGAAGTGGTTCGAGAGGGTTATGCTCTCGAGTTCGCAAAGCCCGTATTTCCTTCCTTTGTTCTTCCCCCTTGCCATTCTCCATCCAAGCGGGCGGCGGTAGAGGTGATGCTCAGGAGACTGCAGGCGCTGTGGGCGGTTGTTCACGTTCCCGCGGCTCAGCGCAGGACCGGACGGTACTCCATTTACTTTGTGGTGCCCAAAAAGGAGGGCTCCTTCCATCCGATCCTGGATTTGAAAGGAGTCAACAGGTGCCTACGGGTGCCACATTTTCGCATGGAGTCCTTAAGGTCGGTGCTGGTACCTGTACGACAAGGGGAGTTTCTGACTTATCTCGACCTCACGGAGGCATATTTGCATATTCTTATCCGCGAGTCCCATCAACAGTTCCTGTGGTTTGCGGTTCCGCAGGGTCACTTTCAGTTTCAACCGATGCCGTTTGGCTTAGCAACGGCACCACACACCTTTACAAAGGTCATGGTGGTGGTAGCGGCGGCCCTACGCAAGGAAGGGATCTTGGTCCACCCATATCTCGACGATTGGCTGATCCGAGCGAAGTCCGAGCAAGAGAGTCGAGAGGCCACACACCGGGTGGTCATCTTTCTGGAGAGCCTAGGTTGGGTCATCAATGTCTCAAAGAGCAAGTTAGTTCCCTCCAGGGAGCTGGAGTATTTAGGAGCAAGGTTCGACATGGGCAGGGGCAGGGTGTTCTTGCCGGAGCGGAGGATAGGGACGCTTCGGGAGTTGCTACGCCAGTTCCTGGCCTTGAGGGCGCCCTCTGCGTGGCACTACCTTCAGGTGCTGGGGACCATGACGGCGACAATAGAGCTGGTCCCGTGGGCCAGAACTCACATGCGGCCCCTTCAGCGAGCTCTGCTCCTTCGGTGGTCCCACGAGAGAGAGGCCTTGTCAATAACTCTGCCCTGCCCGGTGTCAGTCAAGGAATCCTTGCAGTGGTGGCTCCTCCCAGGGCCCTTGGAACTCAGGATGCCCCTCGAACCGCCGGAATGGTTACAGCTGACGACGGATGCCAGTCTCTCAGGTTGGGGGGCCCACTGCGAGGGTCGGATCGCTCAGGGGCTTTGGAGCGTGCAGGAGGCACAGTGGCCCATCAACAGATTGGAACTGAGGGCGGTTCGTCTAGCCCTCAGGGAATTCGGAAGCTGGATGGGCCAGAGGGCGGTCAGAGTTCTTTCCGACAACATGACCGCCGTGGCATATATCAGTCGTCAGGGCGGAACGAGCAGCCCCGCCTTGGAGGAAGAAGCGGAGGAGCTGATGGCTTGGGCCGAAGCCCATCTAGTGGCCCTATCGGCGCAACACGTGGCTGGAACAGAGAACGTGACGGCGGATTACCTAAGTCGTCACAAGGTGGATCACGGAGAGTGGCAGCTGTCGCAGGAGATCTACCAAAGGATAGTGTGCAGATGGGGTTCCCCCATCATGGATCTGATGGCGACGTGGGAGTCAGCCAAGACAAGCCGTTTCTTCAGTCGACAGAAGGAGAGGATGTCGGAGGGCTTGGACGCCCTAGTGAGAAGCTGGCCGACCGACGGCCTCTTGTACGTGTTTCCGCCGTGGGCGCTCATTGGCAGGGTCATTCAACGGATAGAGGCTCACGCGTGGATGGTGATCCTTGCCGCCCCGGACTGGATGCGCTGTCCGTGGTATGCCAACCTCATGCGTCTTCTAGCCGATCGTCCATGGTGCCTGCCGGTGAGGGACGGCCTTCTGTTCCAGGGGCCAGTGCGCATGCCACAGGTGGATCGATTCTCGCTTACGGCCTGGCTATTGAGAGGGCTAGGCTGCGAAAGAGAGGTTACTCAGGGGCGGTGATCTCCACCCTGCTAAGTTCCTGCAAGCGTTCGACCTGTCTGTCCTATGTGAGGGTCTGGCGTATCTTTGAGGCCTGGTGTGCAGAAAGGAAGATGAGGCCCCTCTCAGTTTCGGTGCCTGAGGTTCTGGAATTTTTGCAGGCAGGCTTCGACAAGGGCCTAACCGCTAGTTCTTTGAGGGTGCAGCTGGCGGCTATTTCCTGTTATAGGGGCAGGATTCAGGGAAAGTCCTTGGGGCGAGCATGCAGACGTAGGTAGGTTTCTGAAGGCGGTACGGCGGCTTAGGCCGCAACAGAGATCGCTGGTTCCCCCGTGGGACCTCAACCTCGTTTTGGACGCCCTTTCCGCTGAGCCCTTTGAACCCATACAGCGGGCATCTCTGAAGGATCTTACTCTTAAGGCAGTGTTTTTGGTGGCCATCTGTTCGGCCAGACGCATTTCGGAGTTGCAGGCGTTATCTTGCCGTCCGCCCTTTCTGTTTTTTTCTAGGGAGAGGGTGGTCCTCCGGACAGTCCCGTCCTTCTTGCCGAAGGTGATTTCGGCCTTTCATGTGAATCAGTCGGTTTCTCTCCCCTCCTTCGCGGATCGCCGGAAAGGGGATGACGTTCGTCTGCGTCTCCTGGACGTGCGCAGAACTCTAAAGCGATACTTAGCTCGCACGGAGCCCTTCCGCAAGTCAGAACGGTTGTTTGTGTTGTTTGCGGGGCCGCGTAAGGGGGAGGCGGCAGCAAAGTCCTCAATTTCCAGATGGATCAGGGAGGCCATTTCTTTGGCTTATATTTTGAGAGGTAAACAGGTCCCGGCGGGGCTCCGGGCACACTCCACTTGGGCCCAAGCGGCCTCATGGGCGGAGTTCAGCCTGGTTCCCCCGCTGGACATCTGTAGAGCAGCGACTTGGTCATCCCTGCATACCTTTGCTAAGCATTATAGGTTGGACGTTCAGGCGTCTGAGGAAGCAGGTTTTGGGGGCACGGTTCTTCGGTCCGGCATTTCTGGGCCCTCCCGATTTTGTAACTGCTCTGGTACGTCCCAGTAGAAGGGACCGGACTGGAGAGGCACTAAGGAAAGAGTAATTAGACCTTACCTGCTAATTAGCATTCCTGAAGGATCTCCAGTCCGGTCCCTGTTCCCTCCCAGATCTTGGATGTCTTTTGCTACATACCTCCTACCTGGGCCCAAGGGCTTACAGGCAGGAGTGGCCTTTGGAATGTCCTTTTGGAATAAAGCTTATTAGATGTCCCCAGGAATTCTGGGACCTGTAGTTTGCTTTTCTCCCTTAAGGACTGAGCTGTAGTTATGACTCGAGTAGGTAAGGCTGCAAGAATATTTATTTGTGGGGATTTTCTCCAGCGCATCAAAGTTCAGTACAACAAACGCAAAAAGGATGCAACTCCAACATAAAGGTTGAAACATAAACACAGGAAATGCAACAGAAATTAATTCAGCAGTATTTGGCTGTTTCACAGTTCCTTTGCCTTTCACTAGGCACTGCCTCTTGTGGTCACTCAAAGAAAATACAGGAACTGAAACTTGCTTTTCTGTACAGCACGGCTACTTACTTTCAACAGGTGATTAAGCTTATTAAACAACTTGCAAAGCTTTTCAAGGTGGCAGCAGGTATGGCAGATTACTCTGTATTCCTTCATACAGTTTTCACTGCTCTGTAACACTGCTCTTTTCTATAAGACAGGTTGAACAGTCCATAGCATAAGGTTCATGCTCTATTGCAGGCAAACACTCATCCACCTGCATACATTCTTCAGAGCTAGAATTAAAGGTATCTTTGTCAGGTTTCTTATTTTTTCCTGACCTCCCTTCCAGGAACTCCCAAAATTGGCCTAAAAGCAATTCAGCTTGTTTATGCACATTTTCCTTAGGATAAACATTTTCCTTTTCTGATAAAAGCCTGCATAAGGTTCCTGCCCCAGAGGGTTCAGCTGTCCTGCTTTTATCAGGGGAATAGCTTCCTGCAAGGGTAAATCCCTTCCCCCACTTGCTATCAGCTAACTGTGCTCGGTTAGTCTTCTGAACGTTAGCATAGGTAAAAGGCTTCTTAAGCAAAGAGTTAAAATTGGAAATATCAGCTTTACCTTTGCCAGGGACTTTTAGATAAGCGCTGGTACCTTTTCTCCTGCTATCTCCCAGGGTTTGGAACTCAGCTTTCTTGTAGCTATTTCCACTGGCCTTCTGGTAATTGCTCGGCTGATAGTTTTCCTCTTGGCTTTCTCTGTTGCTGTTATACCGTTTCTCCACGTGTTTGCTTTGCTAGCTTTCTTGTTCCCAGGCTCTACCTTGCAGTAACGTTTCTTCCAGGGACGTTCACTGCTCCCAGGTTCTGCCCTGCTCCAAGGTTCTAGCTTGCTTATCCTTCTGGCAGTTCCTCCTGAACTCCTTCCTGGACTGCTTCCCGTCTCTCTCCTTCCTTCTCTCCCCTCTCTCCTCTCTCTTTGCATTGCTTGAGGATTTAAAAAGGGTTCACTTCCCTGCACTCCCTGACCTTCCCCTGGGCGTGACCAATCAGCGAACCCACCTGTCGTCTCCTCTGAGCTGAGGTGTGGCCTGAGCTCAGCAGAGAGCTGTGTTTTTTTTCATCTCTGGCTTGAAAATCCTGTCTGTCAGTTGTCGTAGGTCACGCGTCCAGGCGGTAGCCTGGGAGCAGGTGAACTCGCCTGTCTTACTCTCTACGATTACTTTCAATATGGCTGCCAAGGAAGGCTGCTGGGTAATGTAGTTTTGTTGAGAAAGGAGTGTGACCACACGGTAAATAGGCAAAACAGAGAATTTTATTTCGGGGTTTCCCCTCCGCAATGAATTCAAATGAACCTCAACTCAAACTGGATAATTCTCCAATAAGGCAAAATAAGAATGTGAAACAGGTTGAACAGAAAAATACAGGATTTTCTTTTAAAACATCAATATTCCACTCCTGTGAGGAACAGGCTTCTGAAGCTCAATCTGTACTCCAGATTAGCTTCTTTGTCATTTACTTTCAAACAGCTTCCTTTCTCCAAGCCATGCACAGCACAAGTCTTTAAATGGCTTTCATGATACAGTATTTTAGCTAGGCAAATACTCAACAGCTATTCATGCTTTTAGCCAGACACAGAGAACATTGCATTTCTTCAACATCTGAACCATTAGGTTCCTCCAGCAGGTCTATATCCATTTCATCTCCAGACTCACTGCGTCTATCCTGAATATCAGCTGTCTGGTTATTCTCTTGCCTTATCAGCTCCTGCAAATGTAACAACAGCTGTTCCCTATGCTCTCCAGCCACAGGCTCTTGCAACGGAGTTTCTCTCCCTTTTAAGAATTTAGCAAGCTCTGTTAGAGTGGAGGTTTGGCAGTTACTGGCATAAGTTCTGGGTTTACTAAAGCTTTGCTTTCCAGAGTTCAGGGGCATACAGCGTTTAGCACTGTCTCTTAACTCTTGAACAATGCCTTCGGTATGGCTTTGGTTAGGAAATAAAGAAAAGACATTCTCATTACCTTCAGGGTTTAAATGCTGTCTTGAACTATTTCCCCATCTGGAAACACTTCTTTGTCTTGGCAATTGTGTCCTGCACTGGGTTCCAGACACCCTCTGTTTCTCCTTTACTCTTGCCTGAGAATCTTCCAAACTCAGCAAGTCTCTGCTTCCAGGCTTGTCCCCTTTAGAATCAGCTCCTCTTACTTGAACTGTTTCTGGAACTTGACGGACTCCACACTGCCTGCTCGTCTTGCTGCTGCTGTGTTCCTCTCTGCTGTGCTTTTTCCCTCTCTTCTCGTTGCGCTCCTTCTTCCCTTTCCTTTTCCGTTTGTTCTAAAACTGAAACACTTTTTAACTGCTGGTTTCCAGGCACCACGCCTTTCTTCCTGTCCATGTGCAGCTCATCAGTGCTCAACGTAGCCCTGACATCACTAGGTGGGCGGAGCTTAGCACTCGGAATACTCTGCCTTGGAGGCTTGTGGTTTCTATGGGAACTGCCTTTCTCTCCAGATTTAAAGGAACATGGCTCATTTTCCTCCCATTCCATTTCCTCTGCACAGCTCTCCTCACCACACAGTGCAGTGCTATTTACTCCATCAGGATTTTCCCCTATTTCCATCTCTTCTTGAGGGCCTTCCTCACTACACTTTTTTGAGGTATGCTCGGCCCGAAGAAATAAGCGGAGATAGGAGCGGTCGGTTGCTCCTCTGGGGCCTTTTCAGTGAGGCGGGCTGGATGATCAGGTAAGCCTTTCTTCTCCGGGGACGGTGGGAAGTCCTCCCGGGGGAGAGGGTCTCAAAGTTTCTTTTGTTTAAAGTTTCTAGTGCAGTTTTAGTGTTAAGTTTGGTATGTATTCACTTGTCTCTCCGTTAAGTCTGCTTTGCCAATAGGTCACTGGAGTTGGTGGGCGGTGCCAGTCTACTTATACCCCAGGGTCATCAAAAGATGATGTGCTCAGTCCACAAGCTGCTGGTAGAGGGGCACAACCCAGTAGAAGGGACCGGACTGGAGATCCTTCAGGAACGCTAATTAGCAGGTAAGGTCTAATTACTCTTTGCTTTTCTTTTCAAGACTTGGGTAGCGAATTGGTTCGCTATGATGGAAGAGTGCACACCCCTCATTTAGACAGACTTGTAAGTGCAAGAAGTGTAAGTCCAACCACAGAAATGGTTTCAAATGAATCTGTAGACTACCGATCAACTCTTCAAGAAGGTATGCTGTAGACCAGTAGAGCATAATTCTTCTGCTTTATTATGCATACAGTATATATGAAGTGTCATTTTCTATGTATTTTTTGAGCCACTAAATTTGTGATGGCAAAAGCTAATGTGCTTTTTAACATGCAGGTTCTTTGAGAAGGAATAAGAGTTTTGTCTGTTCCATGGCCGGAAGGTCCCGTCTGGTCTGCCCGGTTATGCTTTCTGGAGCAATGACATAGACTCCAGATGATCTCTGGCTTTTCGTTCACTTCTTTAAGAACATAAGAAATGCCATATTGGGTCAGACCGAGGTCCATCAAGCCCAGTATCCTGTTTCCAACAGTGGCCAATCTAGGTCATACGTACCTAGCAGTTTCCCCAAAAGACACAGGTTCTGCAGTGCTTGTACTAGGCCAAGCATTGATATCCTGGGTCCCTTTTTAATAGTGGTTTATGGACCTTTCCTCCAGGAACTTGTCCAAACCTTTTTTAAACCCAGCTATACTAACAGCCCTTACTACATCCTCCGGTAACAGATTCCAGAGTTTGATTACACGTTGAGTGAAGAAATATTTTCTCCTATTTGTCTTAAATAGTTTACCCTGTAGCTTCATTACATGTCCCCTAGTCCTTCTATATTCTGATAGCGTAAACAATTGATCCACGTTTATCCGTTCCACTCCATTCATTAATTTATACACCTCTATCATATCTCCCCTCAGCCGTCTCTTTTCTAGGTTAAAGAGCCCTAACCTTTTTAGCCTCTCTTCATAGGAGTAGCCTTCCATCCCCTTCACCAATTTGGTGGCTCTTCTCTGTACTTTTTCTAATAACTCTATGTCCTTTTTAAGATACGGTGACCAGAATTGCACACAATATTCAAGGTGCGGTCGTACCATGGAGCGATACAGAGGCATTATAATATCCTTTGTTTTATTCTCCATCCCTTTCCTTATGATACCTAGCATTCTATTTGCTTTCTTGGCCGCCGCTGCACACTGGGTGGAGGGTTTTAACATGTTATCCACGATGACTCCTAAATCTTTTTCCTGGGTGGTGGTTTCTAATGTGGAGCCTTGCATCGTGTAACTATAGTGTGGGTTGTTCTTTCCTAGGTGCATAACTTTGCACTTGTCCACATTAAATTTCATCTGCCATTTGGATGCCCAGTCTTCCAATTTATCCAGATCCTCCTGCAGTTTTCCACAATCCTCTTGGGTTTTAACAACTTTAAACAGTTTTGTGTCATCTGCAAATTTGATAACCTCACTAGTTATTCCCTTTTCCAGGTCATTTATGAATATGTCAAAAAGTAGCGGACCCAGTACAGATCCCTGGGGTACTCCACTATTCACCTTTTTCCATTGGGAATATTGGCCATTTAGCCCTACCCTCTGCTTTCTATCTTTTAACCAGTTCCCGATCCACAATAGTACACTGCCTCCTATCCCATGACTTTTTAGCTTCGCCAAAAGTCTCTGATGGGGGACCTTGTCAAAAGCTTTCTGAAAGTCCAGATACACTATATCAACCGACTCACCTTTGTCTACCTGTTTATGCACACCTTCAAAAAAAACATATCAGATTAGTAAGACAAGATCTTCCTTGTCTAAAGCCATGTTGGCTGTCTCCCATTAGGCCATGACTATCTACATGCTGTGTAATTTTGTTCTTTATGATGGTTTCTCTACCATTTTTCCCTGGTACTGACGTCAGGCTCACCGGTCTGTAATTTCCCGGGTCACCCCTGGAACCCTTTTTAAAAATTGGTATTACGTTGGCGACCCTCCAATCTTCAGGTATTACAGATGATTTTAATGAAAGTTCACAGATTACCAATAACAGGTCTGCAATCTCATATTTCAGTTCTTTCAACACTCTGGGATGTATACCATCTGGTCCAGGTGATTTGCTACTATTCAGTTTATCAAATAGTTGTAATATATCTTCCCAGTGTAGCGATATTTCTCTCAATTCCTCTGCAGTATCACCTTTAAATACCACTTCAGTCTTGGGTAACATCCCTACATCTTCCTCAGTAAAGACCGAAGCAAAGAATTCATTCAGTCTCTCTGCTATAGCCTTGTCTCCTCTTACTGCCCCTTTTACCCCTCTATCATCTAATGGTCCAATTGACTCTCTCACAGGCCTTTTGCTACGAATGTACTTGAAAAAGTCTTTATTTCGTGTTTTTGCTTCCGTAGCAAGTTTCTTCTCAAATTCCCGCTTTGCCTGCCTTATCAATGCTTTGCATTTAACTTGCCAGTGCTTGTGCTGTTTCCAGTTTTCATCATTTGGCTCTTTTTTTCCATTTCCTGAAGGTTGCTCTTTTGGCAGCAACAGCCTCTCTGACCTCACCTTTAAACCATGCTGGCAGTTTTTTGGACTTTCTTCCACTTTTCTTGATGCGTGGAATACAGCTGGTCTGGGCTTCGAGGATAGTATTTTTAAATAACATCCAAGCTTGCTGTAAGTCTTTAACCTTTGGAACCGCTCCTTTTAGTTTTTTCCGAACTATATTCCTCATTCTATCATAGTCTCCCTTTTGAAAGTTAAAAGGTAGTACTGTGGATTCCTTTACTATCTGTCCTCCACTGATTAAATCAAACATGATCATACTATGATCACTATTGCCAAGTGGTCCCAACACCCTTATTTCTTGCACCAGATCTGGCATTCCACTAAGGACTAGGTCCAGTATGGCTTCCCCTCTGGTCGGTTCATGAATCAGCTGCTCCAAGAAGCAGTCATTTATTTCATCTAGAAACTTTATCTCTTTAGCTTGTCCTGCTGTGACACTGTCCCAGTCGATACCGGGGTAATTGAAATCACCCATTATTACTACTCTGTTGTGGCTTTTGTTAGCTTCCTTGATTTCTTTGAGCATTTCATCATCCATTTGTTCATTCTGGCCAGGTGGCGATAGTATACTCCCACTGCCATCACCTTCCCCTTCATAAATGGAATTTCAATCCATATAAAGGATTGCAACTTTGCAACTTTGTATCCTGTGTGTTGTCCCATGCTTTCTCAAGTACTGTGACTGCTGTCCCCTTCATCGCCTGCACAGATAATCTGTTTGTTCCATGTATCCCCCACCACTCTTTCTGCTCTTACCTTAAATCCAGTAAGGAGGTTTGCCTGCTAGGAGAGTTTAGTTTTGATGATTAGAATTTAAGTGTAGGAAGGTGGGCATGGGGTACAACAAATCTTTTTGAAAGGCAGTATGTTTGAAATATTCTTTTAAATCAGGTTCAGAATCTGATCCTACCTGTTGAAGGCATATCCAGTTTGACTTGACAGTTCCTTCCTGTTTCTTTGAGCTTCCAGAAGGAACCAGGACTGGGAATTGGCACCATGGGCCTTCATTTGCAACTATCTGGAGATTATTTGCCCCCTCTTCTGTATCCCCGTCCAACTTTACTACTACTACTGAACATTTGTATAGTGCTACAAGACATACGCAGCACTGCACAGACACATGTAAAAGACAGTCCCTGCTCATCAGAGCTTACAATCTAGACAAGACAGACAACACAGTGGCTATAGTCACAGGATATATCTAGTGCGAATGGTAAGGAAACATGAAGGAGATCAGGTGAATCAAGATCCAAAAGAGGTGCGTTTTCAGCCTGGATTTGAAAACTGTCAGATAAGGCACCTGATGTGCAGACTTAGGTAGTTTGTTCCAGGCATAAGGAGCAGCAAGGTGAAAGGAGTGAAGTCTGGAGTTATCAGTAGAAGAGAAGGGCACAGATAGAAGCGATTTGCAGGAAGAATGGAGTTCCCGAGGAGCGGTATAGGGAGAGATAAGAGGAAGGGTAGTGAGGAGCTGCAGAGTGATTGCACTTATAGGTCAGCAGGAGAAGTTTGAACTGGATGCAGAAATAGATAGGGAGCCAATGAAGTTACTTGAGAAGAGGGATTATATGGCGGAAGATTAACCGCGCAGCAGAGTGTTAAACAGATTAAAGAGGGGAGAGATGATTCAGAGGGAGACCAGCAAGAAGTAGGTTACAATAGTCTAGACAGGAGGTGACTAAGGAGTAGATAAATGTCTTAGTAATGTGTTCAGAAACGAATGGATGAACTTTGTTGATGTTGTAGAGAAAGAAATGGCAGGTTTTAGCTATCAGTTGGATGTGTATGGAGAAGGAGAGAGAGGAGTCAAAGACGACCACAAGGTTGTGACCTGAGGAGACAGGGAGGAGTAGAGAGTTATCCACAGAAACTGAGAAAGGAGGAAGAGGAGAGGAGGGTTTAGGGAAAAATAAGAAGCTCAGTTTTGGCCATGTTCAGTTTTAAGCGGCGATGAGACATCCAAGCAGTAATGTTAGAAAGGCAGTCAGAGATCCTGGCCTGGCTTGCCAGAGAGATTTCAGGTGTAGAGAGGTAGATCTGGGAGTCATCAGTGTAAAGATGGTACTGAAAGCTATCTGAAGAGATGAGTGAACCAAGGAACTGTGCATAGAGAGAGAAAAGGAGTGGATCCAAGACAGATCCTTTGGGTACACCAACTGAGAGCAGGATAGCAGTAGAGGAGGATCCACCAGAACAAACACTGAAAAAGCGATGGGAAAGATAAGAAGAGAACCAGGATAGCACAGAGCCCTTAAAACCAAGCGAGGACAAGGTATCAAGGAGAAGGTTGTGGTCAACAGTGTCAAAAGCAGTAGAAAGGTCAAGAAGGATGAGGATTGAGTAAAGGCTCTTGGATTTTTGCCAGGAACAGGTCACTGGAGACTTTAGCAGGAATCATTTTAGTAGAATGTAAAAGACGAAAGCTGGATTGTAGAAGATCCAGAAGGGCTTGAGAGGTGAGAAAGTCAAGGCAACGGCAGTGAACCGCACTTCAAGAAGTTTAGAAACAAATGGGAGGAGAGAGATGGGTCGATGGTGAGAAGGATAGTTAGGGTCTAGTGAGGGTTTCTTGAGGAGAGGAGTGACCACAGCATGCTTGAAGGCTGCAGGGATGGTTGCAGTGGAGAGCAATAGGTTGAGAATATGAGAGATGGAAGGGACTACAGTGGAAGAGATGGAGCTAAGGAGACAGGTGGGAATAGGATCAGAGGAGCAAGTAGTGAGTTTGGATGAGGAAAGAAAGTGAGTAGTTTCCTCCTCAGAAATCATAGAAAAGGAAGAAAGGGTAGCACAGATGGAGGGAGGAAGATTGGGAGTGAAGAGGGGGAGCAGGGGAAGTAGCTGACTCATGGGGAATTGGAGTGTGATCTTGTGGATTTTGTCATGGAAGCAGTCATCCAGGGTCTGGGCAGAAAAGGAGGGAGAGGTCGGAGGCGGAAGTACCTTGAGGAGAGAGTTGAGAGTTGTAAAGAGACAGCGAGTGTCAGAAGCAAGAGACTAACTTTAGTTCAATCATAGCACTGATAGTCCTTGGCTGGAGACAGTGTACCAGGGCTTCTTTCAGAACCCTGCAACCATGGGACCTTAATCACTGAATGTCACTATTGCCCAATAACTAGTATTTCTTTTCCATAACTAGTACTTTCCCTCAGGAGTTGTGAATACCACCTCAATAGCATCCCCAACCAGCCTGGGAAGCAAAATATTTGACCCATAAATTGAATTACTGAGCTATCAGGTGCCACTGAGCCACCAGGGCAGTCCTCTGATTTCTTTACTGGAACTCTGGTAAAGAAAGGTTAAGGAAAAACCTTCTGGTCTACTGTGTGGGACAAAAAATACCCTCATTCCAACTATGAGAGCAAGCTTACTCCTGTGTACAAGTGATCCTCTCTTTTCTTCAAAACCTAAGAAAACCTAAACAGGCTGCTGTGAATAAAATGCCACCATATCTGAAAATATTGCTTCCATCTTTCCATGATCCAGAACTGAGGGCAAAACCTTAAAGGGCTGAGCCGTTTAAATATGGTGACATTTTACTTACCAGTTAATGTCCTTTCCTTGAGTCCTGCTAGACCAGTCCAGACAAGTAGGTTGTGTTCCCCTACCAGCAGATTGGTGGAGACAACGAACCAATTAAAAGCCCAGGTTTCAATGACATCATTCTCATGCCTCTATTCACCTCAGCCACCAGAGGTCCCTTCAGTATTCACCCCAAAGAATATGGAAAAAACATGGCAAGCCTCACACATCCTCAATCGTGGGCAACAAGGAGTAAGCAACAGTAGAGAACTAAGCATAAACAGAAAGCTGTCCGTAGAAGATGAACCTGCAGATCCAAGTATAAAAATCATAGCAGACCCAAGGGAACCACAGCAGAAGAATAAAGCAAATACAGTTTCAGGGGCGGGCCCTGGACTGGTCTAGCAGGACTCAAGGAAGGACATTTAACTGGTAAGTAAAATGTCACCTTCCATATCATCCTGCTAGACCAGTCCAGATAAGTGGATGTATCAAAGCTACAATCCCACTGGGGCAGGAAGAAGATACAGCAGTTCGCAAAACCCCAGAGCCAAAGTCCGTTTCCGCCCACATCCAAACAGTAATCCTTGACAAAAGTGGAAAGTGATGCCCATGTTGCTGTCCAACAAATATCTGCCATGGACGCTTTTCCATCAATCGAAGAAGGCTTCCATTTTCAGCCTGCCCCCATGAGACTGCACCGAAGGAAACAAAAGGCTGCAGGGTCTGCATGTCCATGCCAGAATAACCAGGCCTGCTGCAAAGAGAGAGAATTCCAGGGAGGACAATCTGGACTCAAAGCTCTCCTCACAGAAATTACCCCTCTACACTCAGGGGCTTAGTCACCATCAGTCCCCTAGAGGACAAGGAGAGGTCCATGGCACAGACGTCGGATCATCCGGCTGGCTGAATAGCCTTACCCATAGTGCCATCCGTTACTTCCTGCCCTGAGGCAAGCAAGGTTGGGCTAACAACTTCCCCCAACTGAAAAAGAGGGAGTAGGCCCTCTAGGGACAACTCAGAAGCAGAAGACAGAGATTAGGCTCCATGCTTGCCACAGGCCAAACAACGTCACCCGGAAGAAGATATAAAAGTTAAGTCAAGTGTCACAACAGCATGCGCTATGGTCATGGCAGCCTGAAGGGTGCATGTTAACTGCGTTTTTACTACAGCGTGCATTACAGGTGCTAGAGCAGGAGCATTGGAGTTTCTTGAGCGGAATGCACGCAAGGATTGTGCGACCGCCAGGCACACAATAGAGAAAATACTATTAATGCATGCAAAAAACGGCAGGAAACCCCCACCCAGCACCAGTGGTCACCAGCGGCCTAAATTGCGTCCCCACCAGATGGAATCAGGAGCCCCCAAGCCTTTGTACTCTCTGCCTGGGGCTCTCAGGGACTGAGTCCATGCCAGGCTCAGCTCTACTCCCCTGGAACGGTTTGGCTGGCTTTGCAGCACTGCATGTAAGGTGGCTGCCAGGCAGATCCCTCTGAGAGCTTTCTGCAGTCTTCGGGAGAGAGCAGGGAAACAGAGGAGGAAGGAGGCGGTGTTTGAGGTTGTGTGAGGCAGTCGTACTCTTCCAGATCCTTCCAACTCTTTCCAATTTATGGCTGCTTAATAGACTCTTATCCAGGGAAAGAGCATGGAGCTGAATCAATTTTCCCTCCTCGTATGGCTACCGAAAACACTGCAGTCTAGAGGAGCCTCCCATGTCGCACTCTAGTGAGAGATCAACCCGTAGGTTGTCTTGAGCATTTTAAATCAATCTTTTCCTCTCACATCCTCAGAATTTTCTCCAGACAGGAGAAACTCCATCCACCATCTGCTGGAGACAAAGAAATACTAAAGGGACCTCTGGTGCTGAGGCGAATAGAGGCATGGGAGTAATGTCATTGAAACCTGAGTTTTTCATTGGTTCTTTATCTCCACCAACCTGTTGATAGGGTAACACACAGAGTTATCTGGACTGGTCTAGCGTTACGATATGGAATCCCTTCTACTCAGTTCATATGAAATGTAGCGGGGAAGATGTGTGCTATGAGGGTAATTTTTTCTTTGACATATAGCAGATAATTATATAACCAGCCGATGAAGTTGCTTGCCATCAATATGTACAAGTCAGGTATTTTAAATGACTTACATGCTTGGATGGACACTTAAACACGTGCATTAGCCGGTCACTATTCTGTAAGCATGGGCATAAGTCCAATGGCATACTTTCATAGTGTGCACATGGGTGGAGCATAGAGATATGCTTATATTAGAATACTATAACTTGTGTGTGTGTTCCCTATGAATCTAGGTGAATGCATTTAGTGGAGTGGAGGAGTAGCCTAGTGGTTGGGGCAAGGTACTTCAGGCCAGAAGGTCGGGGGTTCAAATCCCACTAGAGGACAGCAACCTTGGGCCGGAAGGACTAGGGTTTCTAGTCCCACAGGTGCTCCTTGTGGTCTTGGGCAAGCCACTTAACCCTCCATAGCCCATGTTCCCTGTAAAATAGTTATCTCCAAGTTATAATGCCCTGTTCAATGTAATTTCAGTTTGTTCAATGTAAACCGCACTGATGCAGAATAGCGCGGTATATAAAAGAATGTAAATAAATAAATAAAATAAATTTACACCAAATCTAGTGTTGGAGTAAGTGCTCATGTCTAGATCTGGCAGATGTATCCCCAAACCTAGCCTCTGTTTTATAAAGTAGCATATTTGCATGTAACTTTATAGAATGGGTATTTTAGCTGTGCACATGAACATGTGTTCATCTAGCAATCTTTGTAAAATTACCTCCATAGTGCACTGAAAAAGCTTACACTTTTGGATGTGTTGAATGTCAGTGTTTCCATTACAACTGAGATCCCTCTGCATGAAGGTTTTGCAGTCTGGTCTAGACCAAGGGTGTCCAACTGGTAATTGCCTTGCTGCTTTCTCACCACTTTTGGCTCTACAAAGTACTTGAGCTATGGTGAGAACATTCGGGTTGATCTCAGTGTTTCAAGTCTCGGAAGGCTTGAAACCGTGGAATCAGCACAAACATCTTCACCACACAGCTCAAGCTGTCTGCAGAGCCGATCGCAGTGAGAAGGCAGCAGGGTCTTCTCTTTGCAGCCAGAAGATTAAAGGTGAGCGGCACAGAGGAGGGGGCTTAAAAAAAAAAGAGAGAAACATCGGGTAATGGCTGTAGAGGGGAAGCTACAGATTACTGCACTGTTATAATTATTAGTGGTATATTTTTAATTAAATATTCATTGTTGATTAGGTTTTACTACAGTTTGTTAAAATTAGACACTAAACTAACTGGAAAGAAAAGACGAAGAAATAAGAAGGAAATGTGCGGGAAAAGAAGTTGGCACATCTGAGATCAGTGGCCCCTGAGCTGCTAAAGGTTGGACATCCCTGCTCTAGACACAAAAATGCTGGAGATTCTCAAAAGGAATTTGTGGGTAGTATATGGGAGTAATTTGTAAGCAGCTCCATGCCTACAGGGGACTGACATTTTTCAGTGGTCTCTAATGGTATGTGGTTGTTAAAACACTTTTACCTCAAGGAACTGCAGTCCAGGCTTTGAGGGGTGCAAACAGGTCGTCTTTTCAGGATAACTACAATGACTGACTATTCATTAGACATATCTGCACACGTTGTTCAGAGGGACAGGTCAGCTTGCATATCATTTAGCAGATTGATTTGTGAACTTCAAGAAGAGTTGCCTAGTATTTACATATATCTAAAGCATGCGTGGGCAAACATTTTTGACTGAGGGCCATGTTAATGGTCCTACATAGATAAGAGACAGGTGGGGCATCCTTTAGTTTGCAGGTGGGGGTGGGGAGGGATTCGCTTTCAAGTTCCAGGAGAAGCCTCCATACAAAATTCCAGTTCCCCGAGCTTGCTACAAAAGCATGCCTCTCAGTCTGGCAACACTGCTAACACCTTACACTCCAACTCAGCCAAAGTGCTGACACCTTCCCAATCTTCCCTGCTCACCCTGTCACCTCTCTAGCTTTCCATAATGATGCCTTTTCCTACCCGGGGCTAGCCCTCAAACTTGCTACCTTTGTCAGTTAGACTGGAATCTTTTATTCCTAGATTTAAAAAGGCTATTAAAACTTGGCTTTTTAATTTAACCTTTGGCAAGTCCCTGGCTGATTCGTTTCAGGGCGTGCTTCATGCTCCCCTGGTCTAGCAGTCACTGGTCCGATAGAAAGCTTCACTTGCATCCATCGTCCTCTCCGCACCCTATATTTCAACTCATCCTCTTCTCCAGCTGATAAATAATTAAATAAACAGTAGCAAGATGGGTCTTCAGACTCAGTGGTGATATCACCTTCAACCTGTGCCAATGCAAGTTGGGACCCAGCTTGCCACCACAGGCTAGACAGAAGCCGTAGTCCAGCCAGGTGTGTCTTAAACCATTTCAGTTAGTTCCATACTTAACATAAGAACATAAGACATGCCATACTGGGTCAGACCGAGGTCCATCAAGCCCAGTATCCTGTTTCCAACAGTGGCCAATCTAGGTCATACGTACCTAGCAATATCCTCAAAAGACACAGGTTCCACAATGCTTGTACTGGGTCAAGCATTGATATCCTGGGTCCCTTTTTAATAGTGGTTTATGGACCTTTCCTCCAGGAACTTGTCCAAAAGACTTAAAAGACAGTCCAGCTAGAGTACATGAAAGTAAACCTTCTTTCACTACTAGTGTATCATTTTTAAAGTTTCAGGATGTGAATCACCTCTGGTTATTTCCCTAGTTGAATATTTACTATTAAATAAATACAGCAAACAGGTCAGAGGTTGGTGCTCCTTTCAATGCTGTTTGTCAGCTTGCTAAAGAACTATTCAAGTATTTCCATCTTGAAAGTTTAGCAATGCTTTTCTGCTTTATTCCTTTATAATACTTTTTTTTCCTAGGGCAGTAAGTACAGTATAAGCACTTTTTTGCACCCACAGGCTAGAAATCTAAATTAGCAGCTCCCTTGAGTGACTAATGCCATTCAGGGTTTTTGGCATGCCAACACAGGTTGGGTTTTCATTCTCTTCCCTATGATTCATAAACAAATTTGTGTGAAGCGGAGCAGTGTCTAACCATACTGCTTTCACACTGCTTGTCTTATCATGTTAGAAGGTTTTTTTTTTAATACAGCCACCAGTCATTCAGCAATGGTAATAACACAGTGCAATGACATTTTTCTTTCATTTTGCAGATCAGTTCCCAAGTTCATCACAGAATGGAATGTGCAGGCAAACCCAGTATCCTCATGCGGACCTGTCCCCCATTCTGTCCAGTGGAGAATCGGATATAGCCAGTCCTCTTCTCCAGGCTAATGTTCACATTGATATCAGTGCCTTGAACCCTGATCTGGTCAAGGAGGTTGAGCATGTAGTTATTGGACCCGATAACTTGCTAGTGCATTTTAATGAAGTAATAGGAAGAGGTAAGTATTACACGCTTTGACTGATATTTTGTTTTTGCCAGGAAAGGACAGAAGAATATAATTTGATATGAAAGTAAAAGGCTGAGGCGTCAATATTCGAAAGCTTTTTGTGGTTAAAATGTTTTAAGCACATAAATCCTAACCAGTTGAAAATTCCTTCCTCCCACCCTTTCCCTCCAGCTAAAAAATCTGCCTGCATAAAATTGTTGTGCATGCAGATTTGCCTGGACATAAAAAGGAGGGGTGGGGGAGGGGTGAGAATTTTAGAAAACGTTTTCTACGTGTAAAGAAAAGGGCTTTTATAATGTTGCATGGTTGCATATGCATCTAAGTAAGCGCATGGGAAGCGTGCCAAACCTTTATGTGATTTGCATGTAGATGTTTCAGAGGGCATAATTTGAGCAGAGTGGAGGTAGAGTTGTGATGTACACAGACATTTTATAAGATGTGTATGTATACGTATGAAGTACATGCACACATTTACACTTTTTTTAGGTATAAATTAACCGGAGCAGGTCGGACTCGATGCTACATCCCACCCCCACCATAAACACTCAGACACCAAGCTTTTGGTAAACACTTCTGGTCGCAGCTTTATTAAACCAAGAAACCTCATAACAATCAACATCCAATAACCATCATTTTGCAGACCCAGCGGAATGAGGCCTCACCCAGCCATGTCCATAGCAAGGTGTGCCCGCCTTCGCTTTCCCAACATCTCTTCCCCCCGGGCACCCGACTTCGCCATATCATTAGCAAAAGCCCGCCCAGCGGTTCTCCGGGTCGGGGGTACCCCACCCCCGTCCCAAGTTTAGCCAAGGCTCCAGACCCCGGAAACCTCCAGGATCCCGCCACCGGCGCGGGCGACCTCCACGTCCCCGTGCTGCCCCCCCAAAAGCTGCGACCAGCGAACATCTCTCAACACCACCCACTCCAGCGCCTCCTGCCAATCGTTTAATAATAAATCCAGACCCACCAGGGATAAATGCACCCCATCGGTCCCATATAATCCCGCACAATCCACCTCCACCCAGGAATGCAACACCTGGTACCCCCCCATGCGCACAAACCCAGCGGCCAATCTGCCTGTTAATTTTTGTGAGACCACGTGACCAAGGTCTCTGGTTGCAACAACTGGGCCGCTGGATAATGTCCGACTATATCAGTACCACTCCTGGAAACCACTGCAGCACCTCTTCCAGATCTCTATGCGCCGCTCTTATTAGTTGTCTGCAGGTCCATGCCGCCAGGTCATTGCCCCCTAGATGAATCAATATCATGGCCGGTGCATGCCGCATCCGCCCGTGGTGTTGAAGCAAAGGGATTAACTGCGTCCAACGTAGACCTCGCTCACCGAGCCATAATACGGACACCACTTCGGGATCCAGGCACAGATTCGTCCCTGCAGGCCGCACTGCCACACGCCAACCCGCCCAATTAACAAAGGAATGGCCAATCAGCCAACAGCCAAGTGGACCTTGCCCTCTATCTGCAAAAGAAAACACAAAATTAGCCCCCCATCATCCCCCACAGACCCCTTACAAACGGATATATCCCCGAAACGCTCTAGAGCGCCATCGCCCAGTGCGTTGCACCTCCCGATCCGACAGCCCAGCTGCCGCTGCGCTTGTAGCTGCCCTTATGCGGAATGAATGCGCCGCAAATTGATGCGGTACCTCACCTATCTGGTGCAGGGTCATTCTGAGGACAACTGACACTTGGAATTGCGTCAGCGGACGCGCATCCTCATGTATAAAGCACAAACCCTCTTCTTCCAATCGTATGTGCAAGTATTCCCGCAGTGCCGCCACTGCACAGGTCTGCACGCCCTCCATTTCCTGCAACACCACCCACCAGCCCCACCCCTGCTGGTCAGTCTTTGATCATGCCAACAGCACCCTCACCGATCCCTTCTCCACGTGCACCTGCTGTCGCTGCAATACACTACCGCTCCCTGCCTTCACTGAGTCCGCTACTAATTCCCCCATCAGAAAGGCCACAAAAAACGCCAAACAAAACACCGCTTTGAACACCACCACTACGTAGGCCGACCCAGCCACCTTCGGGAGCGCCTCGCACAGTCTCACCAGCAAGTCGTGCGTAATCGGCCGCCTGCTGTCCGATGGTGTTGGTCTCATTCTGCCCCACCCTTGCATCAACCTCCGCGTCAAAAACCCACCCCCCTCCGGGATCCACCCCACCGCCTTTGCAAAAAATGAAAACCCCACTAAATGTGAATGAACCGCTGCCCTGGACCACCCCCTCGTCTTCGCCTCAGCCACATAACTTGCTAGCATCCAGTCAGATACCGCATCTAGTCACCTTCCCCGTCCCTGTAAGAACTCTTCCACCTTGTCACAGCCCTTCTGGTACATCGACCATGTTCTTCTCGCCACCGAGGTTCGCAGCATCCTCAGCATCTCTTCAGGCCAATCTGCCACAAGTGAGCTGGGACCCGTAATCCAATCTCCTCTGCTCCTGGTGCCAGCTTCCGGAACCTGTCCCACTGAAAATGAGACAAAGCATCCGCGATCTCGTTAGTACAACCCGGAATATAACTTGCTTTAATCACCACATTCAGCCTTAAACAAGCTAGTACCACCTCCCTCATTAAGTCATCCACTGGCACACTTCTCGGGCTGTACTGATTTATTACACACCACCACCACCTCATTATCACACCACCATAGTACTCTTCTATTACGCAAACGCTCAGGCCACAATTCCAAGGCTACCCGCATGGGAAACAATTCCAGAAAAGCAATATTGGCGACTAAACCTGCTTCCTGCCAAGTCTGAGGCCATCTGTTAGCACACCATGCCCCCGCAAAATATATGCCTAAACCCGCCCCACCCGCTGCATCCGAGAACAACTGCAAGTCCCTTGAAGACATCTCTAACTCCATCAGCACAGATGTGCCATTGAATTCTTGCAAAAAGATGTCCCAAATTCGCAAATCTTTCTTCATCGCTTTGGACACCCTAATCCTATGATCTGGTTTCAGGGCCCCCGCCGTTGCCCCTGCTAACCTCCTCAGAAACACCCTACCCATCGGGATGATACGGCATGCAAAATTCAGCGCACCGATCAATGCTTGCAACTCTCTCAAGTTCAACTTCCGAGACGCTAGCGCATTGGCCACTAAGACCCGCAGCTTCAACACCTTTTCCTTTGGAAGTCTTGCTACCATTTCCTGTGAATCCAACTCTATCCCCAGAAACGTCAGTTGTCTTGTTGGACCTTCCGTTTTATCCTCCGCCAAAGGCACCCCCAATTCCCCAGCCAAGCCCGTGAAACCACCCAGCAACCTCCTACAATCTCCTGGAAGCTCCACTCCCACAAAGAAAAAATCATCCAAATAATGCACTGCATTGGCGCAGCCCACTTCCTGTACCAACGCCCAATGCAAAAAGGAACTGAATTTCTCAAAGTAGGCACAGGACACCGAGCATCCCATAGGCATGTACTTGTCAAAGAAAAATTGCCCCTCAAAGCAGAATCCCAGCAAAGGAAAATTGCTTGGGCGTACCGGCAACAGACGGAATGCCGATTCAGTATCTACCTTCACCATCCATGCTTGCACATCTGCTTTCCTGACCAGTTCCACCGCCCGATCAAAAGACGCGTATCTAACCGTACAGCTATCACGTGGTATGTGATCATTGACTGATGTTCCTTCGGGGAATGATAAATTATGAATTAATCTAAATTTCCCCGCTTCCTTTTTTAGGGATAATACCCAATGGCGACACTACCAAGTTCGCAAACGGCTTTTCCACAAATGGTCCCGCAATCCTCCCCCCCCCCCCTCTATTTCCTTTCACAACTTCTCCCGCACAGATGCCCAGCGCCGTACTGAAGGGGAATTGCGCGACATTCCCGCTACCACCGTCCCATCTACCGGGATAACAAAACCCTCCCAAAACCCTTTCTCTAATACCTCTCTATCCCCCCGCCTAGGGTACTGCCGCAGCCTCGCTGTTAACGCCTCTAACCTTATCATTGTATCAGCCAGGCTGTATCCCGGCCCACTACTTAAGGGCTGCGCCGCTAAGCAGGACTGACCCTTTTCTACTACATTTTGCCGCCGGATGCTCCCCTCCGCAACTTGAACATGCATGCCGGAATTTACAATCCAGAAAGGGGCAGGTTGTCTTATTAAATCTCCAACACACGTCCCCTGTACCTGCCACCCCACTTTTCTGCTGTCCCGTTGCTCCCGTCGAACGAAAGGACTGTCCCGCCCCCCCCCCCCCCCCCGGTATCCTCCCCCCTACTTTTACTCCCACACCCCATCCCACCGGTTTAAGAGACATCTGTCTGAGCCACAGGTTGATATCCTGTGCACCCCACGACAAAAAACGATTTTCCTCCATTTTATCTCGGAACTTCTCGTCGTAGTTCAACCACGACCAGCCTTCGTGCATCTGTGCAGCCTCCAAGATAGAGTCCGCATACGCCAATAACATTCCGTACTGTTCCGGAAAGTGATGCCCCCAGACGCTCGCCAAACGTAAAAAAGCTCTAGTCCAGTTCACCACATTTCTAGAAACTTTCTTGACACGACCCGCCTTTTCATCCTCCTTCCTTTTCTTCTTGCTATCACCGGACCGCCGCCGACCCTCCAACAATCAGAATATATCAATATAACGCCTTTTCCGAATCTTTCGCCATAACTTTCTCGGCACCCCCTCCCATAACTCCGCGTACGCCGCTAATGACGGGGCACAGCCCCTTGCCTTGTCCGCACCCCCCTCCATGCCGCTCACCCCTTGTGTATCCACACTCCCGGCAGACGAGGACGACGACCCTGTCGACGATGACGACGAAGAAGAAGAGTCTGACCCACACCGCCGCCGACACACGTGCTTCCGCTTCGTACGTGCCTTACCCCCCACCCCGACCCCTCGCTCCCCCCTCCCCCCGTTTCCTCCTGCGCCTCACCCGCAGCCAGTGGTTCCTCCTCCGGCCCGGTAGCTGCCACCAGTGCCACCGCACTGTCCGCCCTGGCACGTTGCTGCCACTCCGGTCCGACTTGTCTGCTACCTCCTGGCATCGCTGCATACGGAATCATCGTCGGTACCTGCGGAGACATAAAAGAGAACACCTGGGGAAGGGCCATAGCCGGCCAGGCCGGCTGCCAAGCACCCAGCCACTCCGGCGCAGATGACCCCTGACCGCCGCCCAACCAATGTTGCCAAGACCCCACCCCTCCCCCAAGCTGGTCACCCCCTTGCCCGACCATCTGCCCCCTTTCCAGGTGACTATTCTGCCACCTCACCTGCTGTGTCTCTGCCCCCCTGGTGCCCCTCCTGTCTCCCCAGAACCCCGCCCCCCCTATCACCCAACAGTCCCCCCCATTGGACCCATGGCCCCCTGCTGCCCCATAGGCCCTTCCGCCCCCACCGCACACGGCACCCCAGAAGGTCGCTCCAACCTTCCATCCCTGGCATCCGCCCCACTCCTTTCCCCTGAGTGCAAAGCCAATCCCCCCTATCAGCCCCCCCCCCCCCCGCTTCCAAGGACCGGCCCCCCGCGCTCTCTCTCCGCGCCCACCCCGCCCTGCCTGGGACTCCTCTCCTCTTGCCCCCCGCCCTGTGCCCCTTGCTCCCCTTCCCCTCCGGGGCCCGCTTGCTTCCTTTTGCCATGCAGCCACCCCCACATTCCCTGTCCTAACCTGACTGCCCGCTTTACTACCTTGCTGGCCAGAAGCCACCCCAACTCGCCCCCTCCCCCTCCCCCATCCCGGAAAACCCCTCCTAGCCATGCTAACCATAGCTCAATTTGCAGCCCACTACAATTCCCCTACTTGCCTAGAGGCCTTCTGAAAAACCATTGTGCCTGCCAACTGTCTGCCGCCGCGTGCCCCACACTCTGCTCCGCACCGGGCCACTTGCTCATTCTCCAATCTCCTCCGTCAGCTGCCCTACACAGCCCGCCAACTCCGGACTGCTCTGGACTCCTTGCTTCAGCCCCCGCTGATGCCTACAGCCCCTCAGGCCTCCGCCGTCTGACTCCAGCAAACCACTGCTTGCAACGCCGCTCTTCGTCCACGCTGCTCTCCGTCGCTCCTCCAACTGGCCCCGGATTCCGGCTCCTCGTTCCCCTGCTGCCTCTGCCCCCTTCTCATTGGATCTCCCCCACACGCCAAACGCCGGGAGAGCCAATGCATTTCAAATCTTGCCGCGATGTCACCTGGGCTCTCCCCCCACCCCCCCCCCTCCCCTCCCCTCCCCTCCCCTTGCCGTGTGACCGGGCCCCGCATCTCGCCGCGCCACCCTGTTACAGGTGGCCGGCTTGGGACGCTGCCCTCGCGGCCTTTATTTATGTGCTATTGGGGCTGGTTCTGGGTGCCTATTTTGTAAAGACCCATCCTGTTATAAAATTACCCCCAAAATGGGACAGATTGATCCAGACACAATTATTCCGTGCCAAATGGCTAAATTTACCCACCAAAATGAGCCTGAGCAAATGGCTGTCCATCATCTAACTCGAGACATTTAATTTATTTATGTATTTATTTATTTAGCTGGATTTATACATTGCCTTTCTCTGGGTTTAAACTGGATATTCAACAATATTAACCAGTTAGCTGTCTTTCATCTGAACCCAATTAACTGGTTAACTTTGCCATGAAGTGGCTTTGTGAAAATCTGGCCTTCAGTTATTGATTCACTGTATTTTCTTTGAGTCCGAGCTTACATAGCAAAACACACAAGTACCATTGCCAAGACATAAATTATGATGGTGGATTTGTAAAAGAAGAGAAATATATAATTAATAATATTAAACCTAGTTTGTGTCTGTTAGATTTTACTCAAAATAGTAGAGATGGGCCAAAAATCATGATGATAAATGGCAGTCACCAATTTGTGTATCAGCCGGTGGGAGGAGTTTTACTGATTAAAGATTCAATATTACAAAACGGAAGATAACAGTCAGGATCCTGATTGCAGGAGAGTCATATTTTTGCCCTGATCATGATTCTGAATTGTTGCGGATAGAACCAGCAGTAAATATCCCCAATTAAGTGGAACTACCTGAATAGTTGGTAGGATTTACTGTAGCAATTTAAGATCCAGGTATTCTTGGCCCATCATTTTAATCAATGAATACATTTTAAATGAATCATTGTTTTCCTGCTTCTTACTAAAGCGTAGAAAAGTGCATGTAATTTTGGCAATTAATGCACAGTAGCACATGGTAGTTTCAAACAGTCTTTGATAAGTATCGGGGGCATTCCCAGTATTTTTGGGAGGGCTGCTATGCAGGTAACACAGAAAAAGTCATTGCTGCGTATGTGGAGGGTAATTTTATGAACTCTCACGTAGTTAACGTTTGTGCAGAGGGTTGCTACTAATATAGTTAGTGGTCTTCATCACAAAGCATTCGAGGGCCGACTTAAGGAGCTTAATATGTATACTTTAGAGGAAAGGCGGGATCAAAGTGATATGATTGAGACGTTTAAATACCTCCGTGGCATAAATGCACAGGAGGAGAGCCTCTTTTGATTGAAAGCAAGCTCTGCTACGAGGGAACATAGGATGAGGGTGAAAGGGGATAGACTCAGGAGTAATATGCAGAAATATTTCTTTATGGAAAGAGTGGTAGATGTGTAGAATAGTCTCCCAGTGGAGGTGGTGGAGAGGAAGACAGTATCTGAATTCAAAAAAGCATGGGACAAACACAGAGGATCTCTAAAGGAAACAAGGGGACTGTTGTAATGGTTGATATGGAAGGGCAGACTAGACAGGCCATGTGGTCTTTTTCTGCCATTATGTTTCTGCATTCTGCATGGCACTGGTGCCTATTTTATAAAGTCGAGGACGCACATAAAATCTAGGCACAAGCACCTAGATTTTTCAAGAACATATGTTAATTATAATATTTTGTAATTCATGCTTGCAAATTTGCTTGCCAGCCTTGTGCACACCTACAATGAAAGTACATGCAATCAGTCTGATGCACATACTTATGGAATAGTAACCACCTAAAATACACATACAAAGGCCCATTCAAGCATGTAAGTTGCTGAAAATATGTAAATAGCTTTAACTTTCTGCAGCTCTGTAAAATTATCCCCTAACTGCATGGCATATAACGTATGATGCAGTTAGCTACCCTTCTTCAGATGGCAGTAGTAACACACAAGAGAACACCGTGCTGTTAACTCACGGTAAGGCATTAGTTGTGCAGGGATTAGAGTGTAATAATTACTGTATTAAACAGCTGTTGCAGAAAATAGGCCCTTAAAAGTTTGTCTTCAGCCCCTTTAATTAGTATTGGCTTTCTGTTCATATGTCGTCATTTTTCTATGCTTCTATAAGGGGACTGTTGTAGTTGTTGATATGGAAGGACAGACTAGATAGGCCATGTGGTCTTTTTCTGACGTCATTTTTCTATGTTTTTCTATGTTTTTATGACTACGTATGTAAATGACGACTCCAACTTTATGCATTATAAAAGAATGATAATTGACAGCATTATCATATATCTTTCAGATAAACACAAATCTTGACTTCTTAACTTTTAGGACTAAATTTACAAAGGGGCACTACCATATTGGTGCATGCCAATGCTGTTAATATGCGTTGTAGTAAATAGGTCCCATTGCATAAAATGGCACATGCAGCAAATAACATGCGTTAATGCATATATGCATAAGGTAACACTAGTACCTCTTAGTAAATCTAGCCCTAATATGATAGTGTTTCTCAACTGCTTGCTTTATTTTTCTTGGAAACTGCTTTCCCTATTCACCGGACTTCCATGATTAATTTTAGTTATTGTCTATATTGCTGCCTCTTGGCATTTTATGGATGTTTTAAACTTTCAGAAAGCAAAGACTTTTCCTAATAGAATGGGGAGGAAATAATCCTGTAAAATTAATTTGACGACAACTCAAACTCATTTTCCACACAGGGCACTTCGGATGTGTGTACCATGGGACACTATTAAACACCGTCGGCAAGAAACTTCATTGTGCTGTGAAGTCCCTCAACAGTAAGTTCCATTTTAGAATGCTTTTTGTATAAAGACGGAACATGTTTATATTTTTGCAAAGACCTGTAGAAGTGATCAGTCGTCACAGACCGTGGGCAGCAAAATGAATGTTCTAGTTCTCATCTGACTCTGCTCACAAGGCCATCAACCCACACTAAAACACAGAGAACAGGAGGAAGATTAGATTGTTACACAATACAGAGGCTTGTTGTGAATTACTGGAAACTGGATAAAGAAAACAGGTTCAAAGAAAAAAGTTCTACGACCCTGGCCTTCCTGATTTTGCATGTACCCTTCTGTAGTTGACCATGACTGCTATAAGAGAGGGCAGAAAAACAAGGCAGATAATAGCGAAAAGTAAAAATATTTAGGAAGACAATAGTCCAGTTAACTAGTTACATAGGACTAGATTTACTAAAGTGCAAAACCATGTTGCTACATGCTAACACAATTAATGTATGTTAGCACCTATCCCTTAGTTTGATTGAAAGAATCTATCAGAATCAGATACTGGATTGGTGGTTGTTCCATAATTTAACAAATTTGGAAGCATGTTCCCCAAGTTCTGTTCCCATGTCCCCCAAGTTCTATTCCCTGTTTTAATGTAAACCCAATCAGTCTTCGCTGATCTGAGTATTCTTTGTTATTTGTCAACCGCACTGATAAAAATAGTGCGGTATATAAGAGCTGTTAAATAAATAAATGTGCCAGGCATAAAATACAAATGTTAATTGCTAATAGTTTTGCCCCAAAAACCTGAAAAGGTTTATGATTTGTCTTTACTGATCCACACTCAACCAGAGCAGACACAATGGGCTTGATTTTATAACATGACATATAGGTGTAAAGTTCAAAAAGGTGCCTATTTTAAGCTTATTTTCTAAAGGCACCTAAGCACCGATGTGCCGTTATGCAGTAGTTTTCTAGAAATAACCCCATAATGTGCAGATATCGATGCACAAAAAGGTGTAAATTTGTATGTGTGTGCTCTATGCATGTACACACAGATTTTATAAAATATATACGTATATTGCTGCTCCACCCTAACTGTGCTCCCAGCAACACCTATGTGCAGATTAAATAAAATGTAGGCATGTGTACTCCTTCTGTGTACTTTTTACACACATATGCCATAAAGCAATTTCATAAAAGCCTTTTTCCACACATAGCACAGACTTTACATGCAGAAAACGCTATCTCCAGGAACAAGCAGGAAGGCAGTCTTCACATATGGGTGAATGCTACCAACGGAGCCCGCGCAGGAACACTTATCAGCGTCCAGTAGGAAAGCCTTTTGGAGCACCCCACTCTGCCTGTGTGCCTGCCTTCCCAACTCCTCTCCTCAGTTCTTTATTTTCCGCGGAGCCAGTAGGACGCATTGTCCTGTCACCGCTGAAAATCTTCTCATTTTTGTGGAACATCATGCTTCTGCCTTCCCATCAACGCCAGTTCCGTCGAATCCAACACCGGTCCTGATAATTCTTTCATTTTTTTATTTTCAAATTTTCTGTTTTCTTTTCTATTGATTTTCATTGTGGTTTTCACCGCTAGACCAGCCCTCTAGGCCACCATAGCCTTATCTTCCATCTCGAAGACAACTTTTTAAGGCATGGAAAAGCCAGTCAGTGCTTTCAAAAAAATCTACCAAGTATGCCGGTACCATCTCGGCCACTGATAAAAATGACTGTTGTCTAAAATATTTTGGGCTTGAACTTCAACCCAATTCTTATCCTTTGTGCCAGAAAATGACAAAGAGAGGCCTCGAGAACTGAGCCAGACAATTCGAATCGTCATTCAACTCGTACTCTATTTCAGTGGCTTCCACTTCATCAAGGGCATTGACTTCCTCCCATGGGTCTCAGGTTTCTTCAAAGTTCAAACACAAAAGTAAGTCAAAGTCTCTGGCTGTTCCCAAATCCTCGGCATCAGCGTCGAAAACCGATAACGAGGCCAGAGAGAAGTCCCAACCTAAGCATCGCAACTCGCCTGGAGGTGCTTTTGATGCAGACCGGCCAGCCAAACAGCCCCGGCAGGAGGATCATTCCTCCAAACCACAAATGGGTCTCCGGGCTGCTCCCGAGGCATCGACCTCTGGAGAGCTACCAGTTCCATGCTCTGGTATGGTGGCTCAGAGCCTTGTAGGTGATTCCACCCAGACATTGACCATCTCCCTAGATCAGTGCATGCTGGCTTTTGAGAGGAGTTTGTAAGCACTCTTGGCAGTCTTGGTACCAATAACATCGAAAGCTTCAGGAGTGCACCCAGAACCCCCGAGGTCGATATCTTCGTTGGAACCGATCTATACCCCCAGTATCCAACAGACTCAAACCGCCATGGCTTTCAGTTCTGATACCTTTGAGTATGGGTATCAGTATCAGCATCAACCTTCGACGTCTGTAAAGCATCGAGGTCGAACCAAAGAATGCCGATGCTTTGATTTCTTGCCGGACTCTGATTCCAGTTCTTCAGAATCTGATGGGGAGTCACTCGATTCCCAAGAACATCCAGACATCCCTTTGGACTCTTCACCACCTCAGGAATGGTGTCGGTCCCCATCAGAAAATATGTCCTTTCAGGACTTCATATGTGACATGGTAGCGGGGCTTGCAATCACAGTAGCCTCAGAAAAGAAACCGAGGACAGAGGAACTGGAGATACTCCAGTACCATCCCACGCCCAAGGAGGCGGCTACATTACCAGTGCATCATATCCTGCAGGATCTTATGCTCCGCATGTGGGAGGCCCCGCTCACTGTTCTGCCTGTTAGCAAGAGACTCTGTACCATGTACCAAGTACTAGAGTGCCCAGGCTTCCAAAAACCTCAGCTCCCTCACCACTTAATGATGATGGAATCGGCGATGTGCCAAATAGAGAGCTAGAGACTAGAGGCACTCGATGCCTTTGGGCGTCAATGCTTTCAAGCATGCATGTTGGCTTCCAGAATCAACTCATACATGCTGTACATGGGCATGTTTCTGAAGGATGTCACCAGGTATCTGGAAACTTTCACCCTTCTACTTCCTGAGGATAAGTGGAGTGCATTCCAGACACTCATCAAGCAAGGCCAAAATACTTTTAAGTTTCTTACCAGTGCCTCATTTGATGCCTTCGAATCAACAAGCACAGCTTCAGCAGTCTGCATTGGGGCTCGCAAAATGGCCTGGTTACAGGCATCTGATCTCGAGCAATGGGTCCAGGATAAACTGGCCAATACCCCATGTATTGGGGAAAACCTTTTTGGCAAAGATTGGAGGGAAAAAGCAGGGGAGATTGAAACACATGATCTCACTCTAAAACGCCTTTCCAGGAAAACAACTGACCCATCCAAGAGGAAGACTCTTCCCAAAAAATCTTTCTATTTTAAAAGAGAGATACTATTCTTCTTACCTGCCTTCTGCTGCCTATCAATCTCAGCATCCTCAGCAGGGGCTTCGCCAACTCAAGAAGCCCAAGGCTCCTTAGCTTCAATCAGCTGCACAGGCACAACCTGCACTTGGTTTTTGACTCCTTCTTAGAGAGCATTGCCAATCTGCCCTTGAAGGGTCCCTAGCCCCTCCATGTAGCAGGCAGACTTTGTCATTGTGCCCACAGGTGGCACCTCATAACATTAGAGCAGTGGACATTCCAGATTGTCCAAAGGGGTTATCAGCTTCACTTTGAAACCATAACCCATACCAGCTTCACAGGGGAATATCCCACACAACCCCTTCAAAGCACTCTCTTGAAAGAAGAGGTGGACCATCCTGTTGTCCCCAGGGTGCCATAGAAAGAGTTCTCCTCCTCAAGAAAAGTTGGGCTTCTACCTCTATATTGAAAATGATTTCCCTTGGAACTCTTCTACCATACCTCCAAAGACACGATTGGCTATGTTCTGTAGACCTAAAAGAAGAGGCATACATGCACATGCATGGTGAGACTGCACCTTGAATATTGTGTGCAATTCTGGTCGCCGTATCTTAAAAAGGATATAGCGATTTTAGAAAAGGTTCAGAGAAGAGCCACCAAAATGGTAAAGGGGGATGGAAGGATACTCCTATGAAGAAAGGCTAAAAAGGTTAGGGCTCTTTAACCTGGAAAAGAGACAGCTGAGGGGAGATATGATAGAAGTCTATAAATTAATGAACGGAGTGGAACGGGTAAAAGTAGATCGATTGTTTACCTTATCAGAATATAGAAAGACTAGGGGACATGCAATGAAGCTACAGGGTAAACTATTTAAGACTAATAAAAGAAAATATTTTTTCACTCAACGTGTAATCAAACTCTGGAATTTGTTACCGGAGGATGTAGTAAAGGCTGTTAGTGTAGCTGGGTTTAAAAAAGATTTGGACAAGTTCCTGGAGGAAAGGTCCATAAACCATTATTAAGAAGGGACCCAGGATATCAATGCTTGAACCAATACAAGCATTGTGGAACCTGTGTCCCTTGGGGAAACTGCTAGGTACATATGACCTAGATTGGCCACTGTTGGAAACAGAATACTGGGCTTAATGGACCTTGGTCTGACCCTGTATGGCATATCTTATGTTCTTATGTTCTATACTGATCCATCCCTTGTACAGACAGTATCTGCGCTTAATGTTTCAAGGAAACCATTATCAGTACTGGGTCCTCCTCTTTGGTCTAGTCTCTGTCCCAGTAGTCTTCACAAAATACATGGTAGACGTCGCTGCCAACCTACGCACCTTGGGGATATTCATCTTTCCTTACTTAGATGATTGGCTGATCAGGGGAGACTCCCCTCAAGAGATAAGCCTCTCCCTTCATCACAATGCTCCAGCACCTGTCCTTTGTCATAAACTTCCCAAAGTCTCACTTCGCTCCATCCCAACAGCTGGAGTTCATCCGAGCACTCTTAGACACTCAACAAGCCTGAGCTTTCCTCCCACAGGATCACTGTGCTCGCCTCATCGAGCTGGTAAAAGGGTTACAGAAGCAAAACCAAGTAACAGTTTGAGAAATGTTAGAACTATTAGGACACATGGCCTCCATGGTCCATGTCATCCCCTACACTCGATTACACATGCAACAAGCACAATGGACTCTGTCTTTTCAATGGACACAAGCAAATGGGCATCTCAGAGACAAAATCCACATCACTCCTCAACTGATCAAGTCCCTTCAGTGGTGGTGTTCCCCACAAAACCTACTCGTTAGGTCACCTTTTCAGATCCCTCCACCTCTATGTACCCTGACAACAGATGCTTCCAAACTGTGTTGGGGAGCACATCTGTACGACCTGACCAAATAGGGACTATGGACACAACAGGAGTCTACCCTGCAGATCAACCTGCTAGAACTACGAGCATTGACAAATGCTCTTTGGGATTTTCAACTCCAACGTTTGGGGCAACCTGTTCTAGTCGGGACGGACAACTAAGTTGTCATGTTCTACGTAAACAAAAGGGAGGGAACAGGATTGTGTCCCCTCTGCAAGGAGGCAATTCACCTATGGTCCTTTGCCATCTGTCACCGCATTCACCTCAGAGCGGTGTACCTCCCGGGCGAACTCAATGTCTTAGCAGACAGGCTAAGCAGCATCCTTCGTCCACACAAATGGACCTTGCATCAGGAGACAGCTGCTTGGATCTTCCAAATGTGGGGAACCACACTCATAGATGTTTTTTGCCACGTCACAAAACAAACAGCTTCCACTCTTCTGTTCCAGGGTTCCATTTGCCTCACTGACAGGCCTCGAATGCCTTCCTTCTCCACTGGGGACAGGGACTGCTCTACTTATTCCCTCCCATCTCCTTGATACCTAAGACGCTGTTCAAATTACAGGCTGACGGGTTCGATGATTCTCATAGTCCCCTTTCTGGCCCCATCAGCTGTTGTTTCCTCTGCTTCTTTGCCTAGCACATACTTGGCCAATGAACCTGGGATGTGCACCCAACCTCCTCTCCCAGGACCACGGAATGCTCCTTCATCCCAATTTGCACTCCCTATGCCTGACAGCATTACTGCTGAAGGGCTGGTTCTCACTCACCTCAGTCTACCACAGGAGGTAAAGGAGTTCCTTCTTGCATCTCGTAAGGATTCCACCAGGCAATGTTATGCATTTAAATGGCATAGGTTTGTCCTCTGGTACTCCCCAAAGGACATTGACTCCTTTTCTTGCCCCGTGGAGTCGCTTCTACAATATCTCCTCCACTTATCTTTGGCAACTCTTAAGACAAACTCAGTGAGAGTTCGCCTTAGTGCCATTGTGGCATATCACAGACCATGGATGGACAGCCAATCTCCTCACACTCATTAGTAGCATGCTTTATGCGGGGTCTCCTGCTATCCAAGCCACCCATTAAGCCACCTCCTTTAGCCTTGGATCTGAATATGGCTCTGGTGCAATTTCTAAAGCCACCTTTCGAACCCTTAACCACCACTTCACTGAAATTTCTCACTTCAGCTCTCCACATCAGTGAGCTGCAAGCTCTAGTGGCAGATCTCCTCTATACACTGTTCCACCATGACAAGGTGGTTTTCCATACCCATCCACTCTTCCACCCAAAGGTGGTTTCCTCTTTCCATCTCAACCAGTTGATAATCCTCACGATTTGCTTCCCTAGACCACATGCGTCTTGGGCTGAAGCAGCGCTACAGACTTTAGACTGCAAGCGAGTGCTGTCCTCCTACTTGGATAGAACGAAAGATCACAACAGATCCTCTCAATTTTTCATTTCCTTTGATCATAGTCACCTGGGTCTACCGGTGACTAAACGTACTCTGTCCAGATGGATAACAGCTGCATTTCTTTTGCTTATGCACAAGCAGGTCTCTCTTTGCAGGTTCATGTCACTGCTCATAATGTGCGGTGTATGGCAACCTCTGTAGCCAATCTCCATTTAGTATTCATTGAGGAGATCTGCTGAGCAGCTACCTGGTTCTCCATTCATACCTTTTCTGCACACTATTGTCTGGACAGAGACTCCCATCGGAATGCTATTTTTGGCCAAGCTGTACTCCAGCACTTCTTTAGGACTTAAACTCAACTCTTACCCTCCGTCCCAGACTTCTACAAGATACCAGACTATCATTGAGGGAGTATCGCCTCCTGGAATAGAGTCCAATGGCCCACAACTCTTCCAGACTCTTTGGCTACAAACTTCTTACCTCAGGGCTCACACTGCTCTCCTCCCCACAAATACCATTCTGGTATCTGGGAGCTAATGAGTCCCATATGCGAAGACTGCATTCCTGTTTGTTCCTAGAGATAGCGTAGCTATTCACCTGTAACAGGTGACCTCCAAGAACAGCAGGAATCAGTCTTCACAAACTGCCCTTCTTCCCTAGGAGCTATATAGTTACTTTATTTTACTGTTCTTCTGAACTACAAACTTAACTGAGGAGAGGAGGCGGGAAGGCAGGCATAAAGGAACAGTGTAGTGCTCCCAAAGGCTTTCCTATTGGATGCTGGGGATCGTTCACGCGCAGGCTCCATTGGTGACGTTCACCCATATGTGAAGACTAATTCCTGCTGTTACTGGAGATCACCTGTTACAAGTGAATAACTATGCTTTATAAAACTACCCCCATTGAGCAGAAATGAAACAGTGAATTAAAATCAAAACCATTCCTTAGCACAGTTTGACAGCCCAGTCAAAACCTGGGAAACGAGCTGCAGAACATCAACAGCATTTCATGAAAAGAGCACTTCTTCTAGAGAACTCTTTCACTGGAAACCTCCTTAATTTTTTATTTATACTGATTACGATATTTGATAATCCGCTTCTTGGCCCCAAGGTCCTCCCTGGTGAATGACATAGATAAAATCCTCACCCACCCCACGCATGCACCCACCAAATTCCCTACACCCTAGCCTACAGAATAACAATCCCGACACCTCCCCAGCCCTCCCAGCCATGCATACATACCTTTATAGTGCAGAATAATCATTGAAAAGGAAAATCACTTTGTTAAATACAAGTCAACTATAAAATACAAAAACAGTGAAACAGATTAGATTAAAAACAAATATGTCCATAAAAGTAGAGCTACCAGCAAGACAGCATACAGAATGACAATATAACACAATTAACAGTTTATATCATTTTGAAAACCTGGAAGTTTGCAATTATTTTCATTATAAATAGGACATGAACTTTTAAGTTTGGTATCTGTTTTCGTACATATCTGGTACAACTCAAAATCATTGCAGCAGGGTTATTTTTCTGTGCACTTCTCAGGAATTACTGATCTAGAGGAAGTTGCTCAGTTCCTTAAAGAAGGGATCATCATGAAAGATTTCAGCCATCCTAACGTCCTTTCACTGCTTGGCATTTGTCTTCCCAGTGAGGGCTCTCCTGTGGTAGTGCTACCATACATGAAGCATGGTGATCTTCGAAATTTCATCAGAAATGAGACTCATGTAAGCAGAGTGTGTTGGGGCTTTCCAACTTAAGCTATCGAGAAAAAAATAGTGTGCACACGGGCATTCTATGCAAAGTGTCATTTCTTTTGTTTTTCATTGGTGGGGGGGGGATTTTTTGACCGAGCAGTTTCCTCTACCCTCCTTTCAGCATCCAGCTCAATCAGAACCAGGACTGGGTTCCTGGTGTCATGAATCTTTATTTGCAACCGCTTTTGGATTCCTCTCCTCCCTCCCATTAAATCATCCAAAATTCCTTGTCCGATTATGCAACAACTGCCCTGGGCCAGGGCCATGCATTAGGGCTCCTTTTGAAACTTTGCAATCATGGGCCCTGAATCTGACCACTAGGTGTCACCATTGTGCAACAATGATGCGCCCTCCCCTGCCCAGCTGCACCATATCACCACAGCGTTCCCAGATAACCTGCTTTGTAGAGGTCTCAATGCTGAGATCATATTGGTGCCTTCCACATAGCAGCACATTACGCTGTCACTGAGCCACCAGGCCATCCTTGGAAATATACACACCTGGATTCTACTTGCAAGCTTTTGCTGCTGATTCACTCATTTGTTGTATATTAATGAACAGGAAAAAATGTTCATGTATTACAAGCGTAGACATGTTTTCTTTAGAGAGATTCAAAACTAAATGGCTATTATTGGCAAGGAAAAGTAAATTGCTGAGAAAACATGCCAGCAAGCATTTTCTTCAATTCTACATATATAGCAGTCATTAGTGAAGAGCGTAGAAGGACAAAAAACATTTTAAATTCAGCTGAGAAGCCAAAGAGCGATACAACCACAGAGAGGAATTTTATAGCAGGCCACTTAACTGACATATCAATTCATTCATAAATTGCACCAGTTTTCAAGAAGAAAATACGCAAGTATGCTCCCTTTGAAAATTCTCCCTCAAAATATATCCACACAAAAACCTGCATTAGTGCGCACAAAGTTTTTGAGAACATTTATATGCATACTTTATTAAAATCTAAGTATGCATACTAGTCCAAGACTCACCCCAACTTCGGTGTGCCTATACTCAGCATGGATAAAAGTATTCACATTACACAGTACTTTTACCCCCATTTAGTCTGGGCACTTTATAACTAGTCATTTCCGTTCTTAAACTATTGTTATCAGTGGGAAAATGGCTTTGAATATTATCCCTAGTCTTGGTTCCAGTTAAGATGGAGTCTGAAAGGAGGGTAGAGTAAGCACACATACAGAGGTTGCTAAATCTTTTCTAACATTAAACCAATTCTGTTTATTACAGAACCCAACTGTAAAAGATTTAATAGGGTTTGGTCTTCAAGTAGCAAAGGGTATGGAATACCTTGCAAGCAAGAAGTTTGTTCACAGAGATCTGGCTGCAAGAAACTGCATGTAAGTAAATATAGTGCAGTATAAACAAATGGAAACCAGAAAATTCACCGGCGGCATAACATTTCATGATATATATATATACATGATATATTTTGGCGCTATAAAAATGTTGTATAGAGAATACAGAACAGTATGCAAGTGAGACAATCGATATCTTAGGGTAAGGTTCATGAAAAATGGACATTTTATATAATAGCCCCACAAAATGCATTTGAAAAGTTTAATGGACATCTCCTATAATAGCTCTTTCATATCGTCCTTCTAGACCAGTCCAGATAAATGAGTTGTGTTCCCTTACCAGAAGATTGGTGGAGGCAAAGAACCAATGAAAGACCCAGATTTCAGTGACATCACTCCCATGCCTCTATCCGTCTCAACCACCAGAGGTCTCTCCAGTATTTTTGTCTCCAGCAGGTGGTAGATGGATTTTCTCCTCTCTGAAGAAAATCTGAGGATTTGAGAGGCTATTGAGCACCCAGAAATTGGAAGGATTTGGAAGGACCTGGAAGACTGCAGGGGGGAGGTATTCCATCTGTTTCATGGTACTGGTCATGCGCTTCTGGATAGAAACTTTGCGTTCCATGATTCAAGCGGTACGCTGAGTGGAGTTCCTGGCATCTCTGGATTTGGCTGAGGTGTATTTTAATATCACGATCCAGGAAACCAGCAAAGTTTTGTGTTTTGCCATGCTTTGATCTCCCCTTCAGTTCGCTGCCCTTCCATTCGGACTCTCCACTGCCCCAAGGTCATGGAGGTAGTGGCTACAGCGCTACAGCACCAAGGGATTTGTGGACACCCATATTTAAACTACTGGCTCATCCGAGCCATTTCTCCTTCAGGGGGTGTCTTGGGTAGCTCCCTGAGTGGTATCCTTTCTGATGCTACTTGGATGTCTCACCACCGCTTGAAATTGAGCATGGCCAAAACTGAGCTGCTTATTTTTCCCCCTAAATCCTCCTTCTCTCCCCTTCCTCCTTTCTCAGTTTCTGTGGATAATTCTCTACTCCTTCCTGTTTCCTTGGCTCGAAACCTTGACTCCTTTCTCTCCTTCTCCACACACATTCATCTGATAGCTAAGACGTGCTGTTTCTTTCTCTATAACATCAACAGAATCTGACCATTCCTTTCTGAACACACTTCTAAGACACTTATCCACTCCTTAATCATCTCCCGTCTTGACTATTGTAACCTCCTGCTTGCTGGTGTCCCACTGAATCATCTCTATCCCCTTCAATCTGTTCAACACTGCTGCACAGCTAATCTTCCACCAGACTTGTCATGCTCATATTACCCTTCTTCTCAAGTCACTTCATTGGCTCCCTATCCTTTTCCGCATCCAGTTCAAACTTCTCCTGCTGACCTATAAGTGCATTCACTCTACAGCTCCTCACTACCTTTCTTCTCTTATCTCTCCTTACACCCCCCCTCAGGAACTCCACTCTTCTGGCAAATCACTTCTATCTGTGCCCTTCTTGTCTATCGCTAACTCCAGATTTCGCTCCTTTCACCTTGCTGCTCCTTATGCCTGTAACAAACTACCTGAGTCTGTACGTCAGGCACCTTCTCTGGCCCTTTTCAAATCCAGGCTGAAAACTCACCTTTTCACTGCCGCTTTCGAATCTTGACTCACCTGATCTCCTTTGTGTTTCCTTACCATTCTTCCTAGATGTATCCCATGTCTACAGCTACTGTGTTGTCTGTCTTGACTAGTTTGTAAGTTCTGATGAGCAGAGACTGTCTCTTACATGTCTGTGCAGCGTTGCGTATGTCTTTTAGCGCTATACAAATGCTAAGTAGTAATAGTAGCAGTAGTGATCAGTCTTGACTGGGCGATAATTGGGGAAAAGCCAGTCATTGCATTCCCAGTCCCTGGAGTTCCTGTAAGCATGTTTCAGTACTCGAGCATGCCAAGTCTTCCTGCCAGAGGAGAAAGTCCTAGGCTGTTGGATTGACTAGCACTGTTTTGTTCACAGCAGTCTCCCAGAGGCCAGGTTGCTCTTCAACTCCTCGGATTGATGGCAGCGACAATCGAGATGGTGCCATGAGTGCATGCTCATAAGTGACCATTTCAACGGTCCTTACTGATTCAGTGATCTCTGAGTCCTTAGTGGTTCGAGCTCAGGTTCCCACTCCCAATGATGTTGATGGCCAGTTTGCGGTGGTGGCAGTGGCCCAGTCTTCTGAGGAAGGGCGTGCAACTGAACAATTACTCATGGATCCTTTTGATGACAGATGCCAGTCTATCAGGCTGGGGAGCCCATTGCCAAGGCCAAAGGCCCACAGCCCTTGGAACCCTAGGGAGGCTATGTGGTCCATCAGCTGCCTTAAGGCAAGAGCCATTAGATTGGCTCTTCTGCATTTCCGGCCCCCAATCGAGGACCGGGCTGTTTGAGTGTTCTCAGACAATACTACAGTGGTGGTTTATGTCAATTGGCAAGGCGGCACGAGAAATGATGGAGTAGCACTGGAGGTGGCTCTCCTGTTTGCCTGAGCAGCGAAGAGCTTCCTAGTTTGTCGACTCTGCACTTTGCCGGAGTGGATACTGTGGAAATAGATTATCTCAACTGGCACTCTAGCTCTAGGAGAGTGGGAGTTGAGTCAGGGAGTACTTCTGTTGTTTCTATACTGCTGGGGTCACCCCGAGAGGGATCTAATGGCGGTCTGCTCCAATGCCAAAATATGTAGCTTCTTCAGTCGCCACTCAGAGATGAGGTCTGAAGTTGTCTGTGCCCTCGCTTCAACCATGACCAAGTCAAAAACCTGCTGTATGTGTTTCCTCCATGGCCCTTGGTAGGGTGTGTGATTTGACATATGGAGCACCATGTGAGAAGGATTACTCAAGTGGCACCAGAGTGGCCAAGGAGAGCGTGATTTGGAGATCTGATGTGGCTACTGCGAGTGCCTCCTCTTCATTTGCCTCTTTCTCAGGGCATATTGTGTCTGGGAGCACTTGTCCTGGAGGATCCAGCTCCGTTCTCGCTTACAGTGTGGCTCCTGTAAAGAGATGGTTGGCACATATGGGCTACTCTCCAGAAGTGGTTTTCCACTCTGCTCGAAGCCCAAAGGTGGTCTACCATCCTGGCATTAGTGCGGGTCTGGTGTCTTGAGTGCTGGTGCAGAACACGGCAGCTGGCTTCTGAGGAAGCCAAGGTGTCATATCTGTTGGCCTTTTCTGCATGATGGTCTGGAAAAGAACCTTTTCTCTTAGCTTCCTGAATGTTTGGGTGGCAGCTTTAGTCTGTTTCTGAGGTCCGTTGGCTGGTAAGTCTCTAGCCTTACATCTGGATATTTCACACCTTTGGGGGGAAGGGGGGGGACTGGGTCCTCCCCTCCGTTTTTGTTTTGTCCCTTCTTGAGATATGTGTCTGGTGCTTATGGCCCTGATGTTGGAGCACTTGGAGATGCTGAAGCGCGCTACTTTGAAGAATTTGGCATTTAAGACAGTCTTGGTTGCGATTTGTTCTACAAGTAGTATTCTGAGCTGATGGCTCTGTTTTGCCAAGATCCTTGCCTAACCTTTTCTGAGGAGGTAGCTTCTATTTAGCCTGTGCCTTCCTCCTTCTCTGAAATGCTTTCTCCCTTTCATGTGAACCAGGTAGTTTGCCTGCCCTTCTCTAAGGAGCAGGATCGGGGGAATGGTCAGAATCTTTGCCTTGTGGATGACCGGAGGCTGCTTTGACGGTTCTTGGAGGTTACAAATTCTTTTTGTAAGCCAGACCATCTTTTCTGCCCTTTGCTAGTCCGCACAAGGTGACGCGGTAGCTAAGTATACATTAGGGAGATGGGTTAAGAAGGCTATTGCCTCGGTGGATCTGTTGCCGAACTGGCTGGTTCCAGAGGGTTTGCACGCCCATTCTAGCCTAGTGCAAGCGTCCTCATGGGTTCAGCAGAGCTCGGTAGACCCTGCAGACATTTGTTGGGTGGCAACATGGGCATCACTTTCTACTTTTGTCAAGCATGTCCGCTTGGATTGCCACACTCAGGTGACACAGTCTTTGGCTCTAAAGGTTTGCGAGCTGTTAAGCCGCCTTCCTGCCCATTGGCGCCGTAGCTTTGGTATGTCCTATTTGTCTGGACTGGTCTAGCAGGATGATATGGAAGGTGGGATTTTACCAGATAATGTCCTTTCCTTGAATCCTGCTAAACCAATCCAGTGCCTGCCCCCAGAATTGTTTGCTCTGTTCTTAGAAATGTAGAAACATGATGGCAGAAAAAGACCACATGGCCTATCTATTCTGCTCTTCCATATCATTCACTACAACAGTCCCCTTGGGTCTGCTGTGATTTATATATTTAGCTCTGCAGGTTCATCTTCTACAAACTGCCTTTTCTTTATCCTTTTCTGTACATAGCTTTCTACTGTTTGAGGGCTCATTGTTGCCTACTTTGAGGTTGTGTGAGGCTTGCCATGTTCTCCCATATGCTTTGGGGCAGATACTGGAGAGATCTCTGGTGGCTGAGGCATATAAAGGCATGGAAGTGGTCAATGAAATCTGAGCCTTTCGCTGGTCTTTGTCTCCACCAATCTGCTGGTAGGGGAACACAACCTACTTGTCTGGACTGGTCTAACAGGACTCAAGGAAAGGACATTTTCTGGTAAGTCAAATGTCATCTTTTGTAAGCTTGAAATTATATTTCTTAATATAAGCCATATTTTACCTTTTTAGTCCAATATTTCAGATTTGTGTTCAGGCAAGAAAGGGGTTTCAGGTGAAGGAGAGAGTAGGTGACAGTGTAGAGACAAGTTCCCTTAACTTTTTAAACTGGGATTGCCCTAACCTGCCTTTCCTTGTTCTGCATAGACAGGTATAAAATACCCATTGAAAATGTGTTCTTCTCCAGCTTGTAATGAGGTCAGCCTGGCATTTGTTAAACATGCTTGGCACAGATTTGCAGCAATATATATTTAAAACTTGCATACAAAGCTGCAAGAACAAATAGATCAGCAGCATTTTTCTTCTGATTCACCATCTATGATTTAATCGCTTAACCGTCAGTCTTAATGTGTTGCACTTGTAAAACACCTAAATCATCCTCTTCGCTGTTAAAAATATGGAAGTTATGTAAGCATTTATTTACCGTGATGATCTAAAAGTACAGTCTTATCATTTACCGAATTGTATTCTTAAACATAGAGAGCCTGATATTCGAAAGGCATTTACACTGTTTACAGCCCAGTAAACTGTGTAAATGTCTTTAATGGGGGTATTCAACAGCACTTACACGGTTAGTGCCGTTGAATATCCCCTCCTAACTCTCCTACGTGCCCCAATGCTATCTGGTTAGCAGTGTGCCGGGGGTGTACCAGGGTGAGCAGAGGCGGCAGCAAGCGCTAACTGAGCAGCAGTGACATTGAGGAAAACCCTCGCCTATCTTTAAGGCGCAGGAGCTAACCGGGCAGCATGCAATATCGCTGCTGCCCATTTAGCTACTCTGGCTTCCAGTGTCTGCGGCAGTCCCTGGATATTCAATGCCGGGGCCTCATACGTCCCTGACATTGAATTTCTGGGGTTAAGGGTCGGCGGGCAGGGCTATGCACCATAGGGGCGCATAGCCTGCCCAACCCAATATCGGGCCCAGAATGTAGAAGAGGCTAAAACTAAGAAGACATCTCTCATTGTCTTGTTCATCCCATGGAAGTTTTTACTCGCCTGCCTCACAAAATACTTGAGATTTTCAGTTCTAGGGTGATGGTGCACAGGATCGTACCAAGCTAAACATACACCCTGTGCGACTTGAATCTGGCACCCTCTTCTAACCCAGTCACGTACAGTAACACTTTCTCGTTGGGCTTCCTGGAAGCCCAGTGATGACATCATGTCCCCTTCTGTACAAGTGCCCTGTGTGGCCGCACCGCTCGCATAGTCTTTGGTACAACCCTGATAGTGCGCACCCTGATATGACTTATTTCTCTGCCTCATACAAGGATGACGAACTCTGTTGAGTGCCACAGACAGGTCTGACTTTCAGGGTTTCTGTAATGAATATTCCTGAGCTATATTTGCATTCATTTGCATATGTGAGCTAACCTGAAAAACAGACTTGTACACCCATCCTCCAAACTGGCAAACCCTATCTGCCCCACCAGCATACATAGAGATGGATCTGGTTAGTGCTCTAGAAGTTTTATGTTTAATTTTATGTTTTAAAATGAGTTCCATAAGCACATCAGAAGAACAGGTAAATAAGTGTATATCCTTTCCAAATTAATATTACCAAATATAAAGATAAGGTAGTCTCCTCAAATCCAAATCAAAGAAGTAAAACATATAGATAAAAGAAATACCTATAGCCATCTATTGCACTTCTGGTGACATACGTTGTCTCTTGGGTACAAATTAAACTCCGTAACAAATCAGAGCAGATTAAAACAAAGAAATATCAATTCACAGCTTTATCCTTTAGTAAATTTTCCATATTCAAAGAGTTAAAGAAGGTGAGGGTATTCCCCTGATCCCCCACTAGTACATTTGCATGGGAACTTCGAGAAAATAAAAGTTGCCCTGGCAACAATCACAGTGCTGTGTTGAAGAACATAAGATATGCCATACTGGGTCAGACCAAGGTCCATCATGCCCAGTATCCTGTTTCCAAAGGTGGCCAATCCAGTGCACAAGAACCTGTCAGATTCCCAAAAAAGATACACAGATTCCACGTTGCTTATCCCGGCATAAACAATGCTTTTCTCTAGTCCTCTTTAATAATGATTTATGGATTTTTGCTCCAGGAACTAGTCCAAATCTTTTTAAACCTAGCTACACCAATAGCCTTTATCACATCCTCCAGTAACGAATTCCAGAATTTGATTACACGTTGGGTGAAAAAATATTTTCTTCTATTAGTCTTCATTGAGTGTCCCCTAATCTTTCTACTGTTTGAAGGAGAAAACAATTGATCTACGTTTACCAATTCCACTTCATTCATTATTTTATAGACCTCTATCATATCTCCCCTCAGCCATCTTTTTTCGAAGTTGAAGAGCCTTAACCTTTTAAGCCTTTCCTCATAGGAGTATCCTTCCATCCCTTTACCTTTTTTCTAATTCCGTTATATTCTTTTTAAGATACGGCGATCAGAATTGCACATACTATTGAAGGTGTGGAACTATACAGAGGCATTATAATATCCTTTGTTTTATTGTTTTATCTAGAATTTGGTAGCTGGGACTTAATGTTAAAAAATGTAAGGTCATGCATTTGGGCTGCAGCAATCCAAGGGAGCAATATAGTATAGGGGGTGAAGTACTTTTGTCCACTAAAGAAGAGCGGGACCTAGGCGTGGTTGTGTCTGATGATCTTAAAGTAGCTAAACAGGTAGAAAAGGCAACAGCAAAAGCTAGAAGGATGCTTGGGTGCATACGGAGAGGAATGGCTAGCAGAAAAAAGGAGGTGATAGTGCCTCTGTATAAGTCTTTGGTGCGACCTCATTTGGAGTATAGTGTGCAATTCTGGAGACCGCACCTTCAAAAGGATGTGAACAGGATGGAGTCGGTGCAGAGGGTGGCTTCTAAGATGATTAGTGGTCTTCATTATAAAGCATATGAGGACAGACTTAAGGATCTTAATATGTACACCTTAGAGGAAAGGCGGGATAGAGGTGATATGATTGAGATGTTTAAATACCTCCATGGCATAAATGTACAGGGGGAGAGCCTCTTTCAATTGAGAGCAAGTTCTGCTACAAGGGGACATGGGATGAGGGTGAAGGGAGATAGATTCAGGAGTGATATGCGGAAATATTTCTTTACAGAAAGAGTGGTGGATCCGTGGAATAGTCTCCCAGTGGAGGTGGTAGAGATGAGGACAGTAACTGAATTCAAAAAAGCATGGGACAAACACAAAGGATCTCTAAAGGAAAAAAGGGGACTGTTGTAGTTGTTGATATGGAAGGACAGCCTAGATAGGCCATGTGGTCTTTTTCTGTCGTCATATTTCTGTGTTTCTCTGTTTCTATTCTCCAGTCCTTTCCTTATGATTCCTAGCTTTCTGTTTGCTTTCTTGGCTGCGGCTGCACACTGGGCAGAGGGTTTCAATGTACTATCCACGATGGCACCCAGTTCCTTTTCCTGTGGTGATTCCTAATATACATCCCTGTCCTTTGAAAGTATAAGGGTGGGGCAAGTGCATGAAAGCTCAGGACATTTGGAGCTTGCTTGTCAGAGGGCGGTGACTGTCTTCTCTGCCAAGCTTGAGAGGTAGAGAGAGGCAGGGCAGTAAGAAGAATGTTAAAGGAGTCCCATTTAAAAATTTGGAACTGATATAAGAACTACTGCATCAGTGTGGAGAATTACTAAACCTCAGGGAAAGGGTTTTAACTCCCTTGAGTGTTGTGCACTGCTCGGGAACCCTTGATCAGGCTGGCAACCTTATGCACAGATAAGGTGAACTAGTTGGAATGGCAGCCACAAGTTTTGCTCTGGACTAGTTGTCTACAGTGGCCCAAGCTTGAAGAGCCCTGTCAAGCAAAGGAACTGTTGTAGAGGAGGGGGCAATTCCCTGTTTCGGCTGTGGCGTGGACTGTTATCTAACTGGTAGAGGTTTAGGAGAGACTAGCACTGCTGTAATGATGGATGCTTCAGTTTTACCTGGACCTAGACCCAGACCCAGACCCGGAAGCCTTGATGGGCATAACTGAAACATTCATGGTAGTCTTTCTCATCTGAGTGGTTCTAGTCCCGTCTGGGAATAACCTCATTAGAGCTTAGTTTTATAACAAGATGCCTATGTGAGAGGTTAAAAAAACACACCTGTTTTATAAAGACAATATAGGCAGCTAGACCCAGCCCCAGTAGCACCCAAATTCCAAGGTGCATGTTTAACTCTGCTCCAAATCTGGTGTAAATGTGTGTGTCTACTGTACTTGTGTACTCTCATGTTTTATAACATAGGTGTGTATACTGAAAATCGGCCCCTCCTCTACCCCAATTGTGCCCCTGGGAATGCCTACACCCAGCATCTGTATAAATACCCTGTGCCTACTTCCACACTCAGAAACCACCACACAATTCTATTAAAGGCCTTTTCCACGTGCAAAATGAACATAAAATTACCCTTTAGTTTTGCTTGAAGACTGAATTTGTATCTACGTCTTGGCAAAGGGGTCCCATCGAAGTGTCTCTTATGGAGATCTTTTTGAGAGGATCCTCAAAATGCAGATGTAGTCAAACTATCAGTGAACATATCCATTCTTCCTTCTCCACGGTTTCCCTTCTCCAGGGGAGTAAATATATTTTCGATTTCTCAGTCTCTTTCCCCCTTTAACCTTTTTCAACATATCCCTCAAATACATATTTGCTCAAAAAAACCTCAATGAATGCAGTCTTCATGGGGAACAAAATTCATACATCCATCCATCATAAGAAAGGGGGGGACGGTAAAGGAAACTCAGATATTGGTCACAGCACACAACACCTTATGAACTGCTGCACATATGTGTGTAAATGACTAAAATGCCACCAACCTAGATAAGACTTTATAGCTTAACATACGTGCCCCTTGTTAAACTTAGCCCCCTAAAAGTCCATGTTAGGGAACCGAAGTCCCTGTTGGCCCCAAGTTCTCAAAGAGCAACTCCTCCCTAATTCACTCTACTTCATCTTAATTTCTTATCTTTGTTTCATTATCATGCTCGTTCTCTTTTAATTGATAAAAGGGTTCACTTTTAGTTTGGGTCTTTCTCTGACTGTATTGAGCATTCCCAGGCAGCCTGCATAGTTGCAGAAGCTTCTCCGCTTGCAGAACAGTTGATTTGATAAAGAACTCTCCTTCGCTTACTAACTCTCAGCTCTTTCCCCATCCTGCACTCATTCGTAATTGTGTTTTTCTTTGCGCCCTTTGGTGAAATCGTCTTCCTTCCTCTGTTCATTTCCTCCATCCTTTCCTGTTTTCAGAAATCGTGTTGTCTCCTACCTTGATTTCCTTTTTTCCTCATCTCTGTTTTCCACATTTTTATAGGCCGCTTGAAGACCCATCCCCACTTGATACCAGAGCTTTAGTTGACTGACGGACTAAAGAGAAATCTGCTCTAAGGCCAAACCTTACCATCTCTCTAGCAAAAATGTTCCCCTTCTCCCTTAATCCTTCCCTTTCACAAACACACCCCAGCCTTGCTGGCGCACTATCAGACAGGATATTCTAACTGCTTTCTTGCTGGAACTATTATTTCTCTTGCAGTGTGCCAATTAGATGATGACGCTATGAGTCAACTTCTCTATTTTCATGTAAAACCATAGCAACATGTCCAATACTGGCCTGCAAACGGAACAAAACACTATACAAAGATAAATTTTAAGCCAAAAGTTTCTTTATCACTGCTTCATTCCAGACATCATTGATACTTCTGAGTTTATAGGCACAGTTAGATCACAGGATAACTTTCTACTGGGACAGAAAATACAGGGCCCAATATTCAAAGCAAGTTATTGCCAGCAGCCAGCAAACACAAAATTTGCTTATATAGATATTTTCACTCCTTATCCGGTTAACATCAGGCCATTTAACTCACTTAGCTTATGTTTGATCAATATATGTAACTTAGTTTCCAGAAAACATGGTTGTCCTCTAACCTTGGAGCTAGAATCCACATTGTCTGGTGATTTCTTCTCTCCTTTTATGCTGGGGGAAGGTGGAAGACAGGTTTTGGGAGAAGTACAACTTACTTTACTATCTGATGTTTCCACATGGCTAATGTGAGTTTTAATGTGTGTTTATTTAACAGGTTTTTTTATACTGCTATATCATTTTCTCAAAGTGATTTGCATTGTAACTTAAACTTGGTAATGTGCTTTAACAGGGACATTGATAACTTGGATTCTTCTGAGGCAATGGAGGGTTAAGTTGCCCAAGGACACAAGGAGCGCTAGTGTTCTAACCATTAGGCTACTCTTCCACTCCACTAATGTTTTAGACTTATATTGTAAGCCACTTTGCCATTCATGGTATCAAAAGGTGGTTGATCAAATTGAATTAAACATCAAATATGACAGGTCTTTTTGGTAGCGAAGACCCAGGAAGAGCAGGCAGGCAAGGTTCTCGAATTAGCTCTTCACCAAGGCAAGATCTTCTGCTTATAGCAGACACCTTCTCTTCAATTTGAGTCCTCTAGTGCTGGCAGGCACTAGGACTTAGCTGCCCAATGCCCAGAGCCCAGGGTGGGAAACCAGAAGTAGAAAAACCCAGGAAATGGCTGGAGAATGCAGGCATTCAGGAGCTTGCCACGGACTCTGAAATCAAGGAAGGCTGGGACACAGCAGGAACTTGCTCTGCAAAGAAGACTTGGAACAGCAGCAAGAACCAAAGTACCAGGCACTATTGGAACAATGCAGACCAGGCACTGGTAAAAAGGCTTTAGCCAGGACTGGTTTTATACACAGATGCTAGGCAGGAACAAGGTGGCCCCTGAAAGGACGTAACAGGCATAGAGCAGGTTGGCCAATGGAGATCAAAGGTTCATCTGGATGAGGTTCTTCCATGGTGAGAGCCACCTGCAGACTGATGGCAGAACCTCACAAAATATACATACGGGAGATCATTTTATAAAGTCATTCCTGTCTATGCATGGCCACATGCAACGGCAAATGATCACTTATGGAATACTGACTGGCATAAAAGTACGCGCTTTGGCATGAAGGTACATATTTTTCCAGGAGGCTTCGCTGGGGGTGTGGTCTGGGTGGAACATGGGTGGAGTTTTCATGTGCGCATGTAGATTATAAAATACCTTAATCTATGCGTATATATGCATAAAGGACACGCAAATGCCTGAATTCAAGACATGTTCTCTGCCAAATATCCACGTATTTTATAAAGACAAGTAGGTGCCTATTTGCTTTTAAAAAAAAAAACATCACCTATAGGTGCCAACCCTTGGCACCTTGTTATAAAATTACCCTCAAAGTTAAGCGCTAGAGTTGACGTTTAATTTTACATGGTGGCCGTCCTGGCTGAAAATCAGGCCCATGATCTTTTTGTTCAAATTAAACTGGTACTATGAATAAACTATAGCGATAAATGGCATATTTTCTTTTAATTTATGTATATGCATAAAGCAAAAGTATTATGTTTTTAATGGAAGGCTGCTGGCAACAACAGCAGAATCATTAGTAGGTCACATCTTTGTTCTCATTTTTGTTTAATTGCTGAAGAGAAAATGCATAATTAATACATTTACAAAGATTCTTACACTGAACCACCCTGCCCGTTATGAAGCTTAAGAAATCAAGGTCCTTGGCAAGATATTCTCATTAGAAGCATCTGATAGATGTAAAAATTATAAACATAGCATATGCAGTTAAAAAATGGTCTCAGTCAAAGATATTTTTAAAGACCAGATAATGGACCATAATAAAATGTATGTTTTGTCCCTCCAAAAAAGTATATAAACATAAGAAAATAGAGTAAAGACAGCAAATTGAAAAGTGTACTCTGAGATCGAGACTTGCGGGGATCCAAGATGGCGCTGTGAGCAGACGTGTCTAGGGACGCTCCCTGAATTGACATGTCTTGGTGGTGGGGTGTGCCTGCTGCCGGCGCTACGGGCAAAAGGAAGGGGAAAGGGAAGGCCTGGTTCCTGGAAGGCCCTGCTTCCCAACCCTTGCCCCAGACTATGTAGGAGCTACAAGATTGCCGGAGAGATTGCAAACTGAAGAGGTTTGTTGGTGTCTCCCTGCCAGGAGGCGTCCCTGTGGCGGAGTCCTCCCCTCTTGTGGAAGAGACTGTTGGTGCTTCTTTGGAGGGGCAGCAGCGGTCTGTAAGTTCCATCGCACAGGGGATATGTGAGGCTGCTTCTGGGCTTATCTTTCTTATCTGGTGCAGAGACCAACAGCTGTGACTTTGGAGTCGCTGTGGGATGCGATTCAGGGGCTGAACTCCTCCATGCAGACTTTATCTACAAGACTTGGGGGTGATTTAACAATTGTGTCACAGTCGATTGTTGAACATTCTCAGGCTTTTGGACAACATTCCATAAAATGTGATATTCTCGAGGCTAAAGTGAATGCTGTGCAGATTTTGGGGGATGCTTTTGTTAAAGATAAGAATATCCTTCACAGTCAGATGGAACACTTTGAAAACTAGGTGCACCGTAATAATCTCCCCCTGTTGAATTTTCCCAAATCACCCCTCATATCTGCTATAAATATGGTAAAAGAATATTTGATTGAGACCTTGGGAATGGACTCTGGCTCTCTTCCTCCTCTAGTCAGGGCCCAGTACCTGCTCCCGAGTGGCTGAGGGGCACTCGGTGGACAGGGGGACTCTGGAGACTTGAACCTTACACAGTTTTTGGAGTCCTGCCTGGAGGTGGTTACACAGAGCTACTCTATTTGTCACCTTTGCTTTGGAGTTTGACAGCAATGATGTCTTTAAAATATATTTCCGCTCAATGAATAAGCAATTTTTATGCTCCAAAATCCGTATACTTCCTGATTTTTCTAGATCTACACAGAAGCGGCACCAGGAGTTCCTGGCCCTAAGATCTAGGGTGCTGGCTTTGGGACTTAACTTCATGTTACGATTTCCTTGTCTTTGTATGGTTGTTTGAGAGGCAAAGAATTTTTTGTTTTTTGAGCCTACGTGTAGATAATTAAATGATTTTATAGTGGCTAGAGAGTAGCTTAATGTCCAACTTCGTGATCCTCAGGCACCATTGTAGGCCTGCTGGGAAAGTATGGTTGAGGGGTGCATTCTCAGGGATTGCATTTGTATTTTTTATGTGTTTTTTTTAATTTTTCCTTAAACTTGGATCTATTTTGCCTTTTATTGTGGACTATAATGTTTAAATAATTCTTATCAACAGGATTTCTGTTGTTATATTTTTCCTTTTGCAATTGCTATGTTGCTTTTCACTTTTCGGGGGTGTGGTCTGAATAAAAATTGAAATTGTTAATAAATATAAAGTTAAAAATAAAAGTGTACACTAGCAGTGTGACACGTTTCCCCCATTTCCAGAATCAGGCATGTCGGGGGTGGGGGGCATGTGTGTGTGTGTCGGGCGGAGAATCAGAAGCTGCATGTGTCTTTGTCTTGAGAGGTTCATGCATGCATGTGTGTGTGTGTGTGTCATGGGGAGCTTGGAGGGGATATTCAGTAGCACAAAACGGATATTTGCTGCTGAATATCCCACTCAGCAGGATTAACGCAGTTTGCAGTTCTGCAAACCATGTTAATCCCTTTGAAAATGCCCCCCCCCCCTAATTTCCAGCTGACATTGTTCTGCCTGGGGTTTCTGGAGGAAACTGTGCTCGCCTCTCTGGCGTTCAGAAGCATCGCCTTTGGTCAAAAGTTAATGATTCACAGCTCAGTTATTTAATCAGTTCCCCGTGAATGAGCAGGTGCACAAAATCAAGCCCTCAATCTCACATCCTCAATCCACGGGGGGTAATTTTCATACTGACAGCACTGGGACAAATCCTGCACATACTTTTATTTGCAGACCTTACACCAATTTTCAAACAAAAATAAGCACATTTATTTATTTATTTAACAATCATTTATATACCGCATCTTCCATAGATCAGTTGCGGTTCACAATAAACAACAATTAACAAAGCAGAGTTCGTTTTACATGTAACATCATATAACCAAAAGCAATAAAATAAGTAAACAACAAATTTTAAAACTGAACAGCACGGAACAGTGCAAACTATATACATTATATACAGATACACATTATGTAGGGCTTAAGCATTGTGCAAAGTACAGTTTCAACTATATAGAATTGTATGTTTAGGTCATTGGGATATATTAGACAAAAAACTGGTTAGCCTTTATCTAAATCTATTGAGGGATGATCTGTGTTGTTGTAATGCTTAGTAAATAGATGGGTTTTCAATTTTTTGCGGAATTCAATGATCTCGGTTAACATTCTTAGATCATCTGGGAGGGAATTCCAGATTGTTGGAGCTGCATGTGAAAAAGCTCTGTTTGTAAGTTTATTTGCTTTTATGAAGTCTTTGGGAGTTTTTAGTTTATTTACTTGTCCTTTTCTTTGAGTAGATTTTGAATGTTCTTTACTGATTACGTTACTTAGGGTGACTGGGGCCATATCATTTAGAGTTTTAAATGCAGTTATTAATGTTTTGTATACTATCCTACTTTGTATTGGCAGCCAGCCACATGGTTTCACTTTGAAACTTGCACACCGCATACTATGGGGATAATTTTATGAGTCGCGTCTAGTGTGCATAAATCTAGGTGGGGTCGATATTCAAAATGTTTCAGCTGGTTAGCAGACATGTTAATTGGCTAAAATGCAATCACCACTATACTCAGAAGCATTTAGCAGCCACTGCCACTGAATACCCCCGTAGACCACTGAAAAAAGGCTCGATTCAAACTGGGGTACTCTGTGGGCGGAGCGAAGGCGGTGTCAGCTGCTCTCTGGTTAGCGGCGGTATTCATCCGCTAGCTAGATAGCTTAAGTAGTTTAAGTTAGGCTAGGTGAATAACAGTCTAACCGCTTTGCGCGATATGGTTAGCAGCTGAATATTGCCACTAACTATTTGGCCAATATCTATATCAAATTAAGCCCTACAAAATCACCACTAAGAATTCCTACAATAAGGTGATTCACTAAATCTAACATACACCTGTTCTCTTGTTTGCTTTAACTCACCAAAACCACCAAAGGTGTAAACTATAATTTTTTGTCGGATCATCCACCGTGAGAGGAAAACCTCGCTTGTAGTTGATCCTCCTTTTTAATCAATTTAAAAACGTTTTTCCTCTCATGATGGATGATCCGACAAAAAAATATAGTTTACATCTTTGGTGGTTTTGGTGAGTTAAAGCAAACAAGAGAACAGGTGTATGTTAGATTTAGTGAACTAACTATTTGGCTGCATCAGTGGCTGGAGAGCCCGGATATTTGGTGGCGGAAACCAGATATGTCCCACCGCTGAATACCCAGTTTTAATTAGAGCAGTAGCAACTAGGCATTTTATTTTGCTTAGCTACTGCTGCTGACAATGCCCCCTAGGTGTATTAATCATATACACACGTAAATGGGCACAAATTCTTCATGTGTGGTTTTGAAGCAGAATTCTACCTGCGGAAAAAGCAAGTGACCATACATGGAGGGTAATTTTGCAAGGTACGCCTAGGTTAACAGGCAAACTTGATGTCATAAAGTAGGGCACGCGTGCAGAAGTATGGGTGTGATTTTAGCTGTGAGCGCTTAGGCCAGCCCTGCGAAGATTTGAAAGTGCAGCCACAGGATAAATGGCATAAAGGTCTGTGAGCATAACGAGAGCAACCGTTACAACCCAAGGAGGGTAATTTTGACGAAAATGAGCTATTTGAAAATCGCTTATCCTGTGCATGGGTTAAACATTCCCATCGTACTTTTACCCATGTTGAGGAAAGGCGTTCCTGGGGGGAGAGGAAGAGTGGGGATTGCAACAATGGGCGTAGTTTTGTGTTTCCAAACCTATGCATATTGTTTTCATTGGGGGAAAAAGTGGCAGCAGCAAAAGACGATGTACTGTAAGATCCTTTATCCTTAGGCAGCCATCAAGGCGCAAGTACATGTTTACAAAATCTGTGGGACTAATAGGTACTTGTGGAGCTTGCAACAGTGCAAACAGTGTGAAAACTGTGAGCCCGATACTCAGTGGGGGCGGCTAGTGCAGCTAATGTGGCTAGCTGCCGCCGCTGCTGAACTTTAGACCTGAGTATTCAGCCTCTGCCCAGTTAGCTTCTGCAGGAAGGGTTAGACCGGTCTTTCAGGTGTCTAACTTTCACCACTTTGTGATGACCTTCTCCAGAGAGCCCTGATCTAGCTGCGGATATTCAGCGTCACTAGCCATGTTAATGCTGCTGATTATCCCAGCCATGGGGATTAACGTGGTTTGCTAAGTCGTTCATCCCTTTGAACATCAGGCCCTGCATGCTTAAAATACATCCCTGATCTTGATGTACTCGTAGCCAGACAAGTTTTCAGGATTGCCACAATGAATATGTGTGGCTGAGAAACTGTGATTTTAGATAAGAGGATTGAAAATTCACAAGAAAAGTTAAAATACCTTGTAGAAAGAATATGCCCTGGAGAAAAAGGCTTAATCCAAGATGTTGGGTTGTTTGGCCCATCTTTCTGAAAAGCTTTTCCCCAGAGGTGTAATACATCTTCCACCATCATCCACGCACACCGCTAGTTTCTTCTACGTGGAAGGATTTCTACTGAGTTTAGACTTAGTGCTGTAATATTAAAGGGGTTCCAACTTTTGATTTGTTGGTTGGAAGGAAAGTTTACGTTATCTGTATGATGGTATTGTTCCTTTTAATCTAGTTATGGTCATGGTCTTTGGCAGACAGGTAACATTCGGCCCATAGAGGAACCACTGTATTAAGCTTCTGCATTCAACAAGAAATGTACTTTGTTTCTTCAGGCTTGATGAAAAATTCACAGTCAAGGTTGCTGATTTTGGACTTGCAAGAGATGTATATGATAAAGAATACTACAGTGTGCATAATAAAACAGGTGCAAAACTACCAGTGAAATGGATGGCATTGGAGAGTTTACAAACACAGAAGTTTACAACCAAGTCTGATGTGGTAATATAAAAATCTATTTTTCTTGTTTTCTAAACAGTTGAAAAGGTGCATACAGACAGTTGCATGTGCAGAACAGAAGAATTACACTGAGTACAGTAGCTGAAAGACTTTCAGAAAAGTGTTTCTTCTTTAAGACAATGCCGTTTATAGCATAGGAGTCAAGTAATAACTCACAAATTCTCTCATTTTGCCACAGGGGATCATTTGAGAAGAGCAAATCATGATTTGCGCATTTGAGAAATCCAGTTCAGATGCGAATCACAGCCTTGTCCCAAAAGCCATTTCCCAAGGGCCAGGTGTATCTTTGGCGCGAGCATGTTTAGGCCGCACGGGGCCATGGCAGGAGGCGTGACCAGGGCGGCCTTAAATAGATGCATGTGCGCTGCCCATTTCAGAACGGCGCCACATGTTCCAATCAGCCAGAGGCCACGTCCACATCTGTACTTGCTCTGAGGCACGAATAGGGTTAGAGAAAGTGCTCGTTTCAGCAAGTGAACAGCAGAATGGAGAGATGAAGTTGCCCTGAGCCTCCCCGAATACCTTTTGCGGCAGTAATAAAAGCAATGCTTGGCTGGGCTGATGCACTGCTGCCTGACCCTGGATGTGTAAGCATTGGAGCATACATGTGCCTGTTCTGAAATCGCTTAGCAGGCACATCTGTAGTGTGTTGCCAGAGCTGGCAACGTTTTATTCTAAGACAGGGGTTTCCAAATCCAGTCCTGGAGGGCTGCAAACCAGTCGGGTTTTCAGGATATCCCTAAAGAATATGCATGAGGTCAATTCAAATACAATGGGGGCAGTGCATGCAAATATATCTCATGCATATTCATTAGGAATATCCTGATAACCTGGCAAGATTGCGGCTCTCCAGGACCCCTGTTCTAAGACATGCAAGTTCCTAGGAACCTGCTTGTGTTCGGCCCATTCCTTTACATAGTTTTCCTTTTCCAGAGATGCTTTCCTTTTCTGGGGTGGTACCAGGTTGATTTTACAAGGCTCTTACACATGCCCTCCTTCGTGGCTGACCTCCCATGAGGTTTTAGGACGCTTTGGCGTGGGCATTCCTGCTTGCTACTAAATGGCCTTTCTAAAATGTACCTTACACTATCTTATCAAAATAACTATCTGGAGCTAGCCAAGTAGCAAATGCCAGGCTTATCCATAGAGAAGGTCCTCTGTTCACTTCCTAGATGTAGCCTTCCAGATCAGCTTGGGCTGTGGGTACTGCAGAGGCAATATTCACGGTGCCTGGGAGGAGGGAGGTCACCGTCAACAATAAAGGTGACACTTTGTGGCTGAATTTAGATCCCACCATTGAGATTTCCAGAAGACACTCGTGCATGGCGCAGCCTCAAGATCATTGCTGCAGTGAGCAGGCGAGAAACAGCAAGAAAGGTAGAGTGTGTTAAAACAGGAGAAAAATCCTCAGGTAGATGTGAATTTTGAAGACTCAGGATCCCCACACTGATTCTGACTGAGATGGAAGAAAGAGAAAGGAGGAATTACGGGGTCAGAAAAATAAAATAATCGTCTTTCCATTTCTCTCTATAACTTAAAAATAGAAAAGCAAAACAAAAGCTGGTGCATTTCATCTCCCATATGAAGTTTCACACTTTGTTAAATACTAAGGGGCAGTATATAGAACCTCAGCCACCACATAAAGATAACCAGATGATTTATTCCTTTATCCTTATGCACATATTCAGTGCTACTGTCTGTTTAGGTTAGGGCCACATCTTGGTTTGTTAGGATTTGCTATTTATGCGGTCACCTAAAGAGATACATTTTGGCCCCACCCATGGCTTGCCCCTGGCCCTTCCTAAACGTAACAGAAAAATTCTGACTAGACATGAGTTTGCTGGCCAAACTTTGTCCGATGTTTTTAAGGCCTTTATGTGGTTATCATTGGAAGCTGACTGAATAAGTGCTTTTGAATGTCGACCTGTTTCTGTTTATCTAAATTACATATTTTGGCCATTTTGGAAACAGAAAGTTCTTAGGTTTGAAGTTCACTTTTGAGCTTAGCTGCTTATTCGTGCATATATTATTAAACATGCATTTTAAATTTACTTCCGTCTGTGTGGTTCAGAAATAGTGTTCTTCCAAAAACTTCACTTTCACACCCAATGTCAAAGGTAAAACCATATTGCTATAGGGTCCAGAAGTCCAACATATTAAACTGTCCATAGCTTTATGATGATCGCAAGTTTCAGATCCCTGCCATGTCAGTTGTGGTGTTTCTGATTTAGAATAGAGCTGGCGCGTGATCCTCTTTGACACAAAGCGGTTTTAAACGGTGCATCTAGTAAAGTACTTCCTGCACAGGCCAGTGTGTTTTCAACCATAACTTTATTGTACACTGCTCTGGGCAAACATTTGGGCTGGGAGAGCGGTCTGTAGAACTTTTTATAAAGAAATAAATTGAACTGTTGTCATAACATTGTGCCACGGTGCATAGCAGACTATAAGTGTCACCCTTTTTCTAGACGGTCCTGCAAATGTGCATTTTGCCATGTTTTTTAAATCATTGACTTCAATATAGGGGTATATATTGGAAATCATTTCTCTAGATAATGGCACCTATTTGCTCAGTTTCTGGATAGAATTACTGAAAATCAATATTGAATGTCCCAGCCATATCCAGAAAGTGCTAGTGCAAAGCAAGGGTGTTCCCAAATATTATCCGGATAGTGGAACTATTCAGTCTGCTAACCAGATAATGTTGGGACAGCAAAAAGGCTGGAACTAATGCAGAGTTGTGATTTATGAAATATGCACGATTGTGCATACTGTACATATACATATTTACTCTTAAGCCGTTGTACAGGTACAGGAGTTCCTTTTACCTGGGATTACTTATTTATACAACATTACCAGATCAACCATACTCCACCATAGCCACATCTTCCTTCCAGAAACCTCTGCATATTAGTCCCTATACTTAATATCTTTCTGTAGGTTCATAACCCACTATGCAAAGATTACTGCTACATATGTAAATAGTTGATGTGCATGTTTCCCTAAGTTATCCAAGTTGTATTTCCTTGTTCTCTGTAAAACTAACGTTTGTTCATTATGTTTCACTGTTCCATGTAAACCGCGCTGATACTAAATAGTGCGGTATATAAGAAACTAAAATAAATAAATAAATAAATAAATAAATTATGCCAGATTTGTGCGAACATTTTATAAAGACATACAGGCACTTATGTGCCTTGATAAATTGGGCTACAAATAGATGTCTTCTTGCCCTCTCATCTAGGTGACTTTTTATTAAATTGCCTTATTAGTGTGATACAGTTCAACTTCCTACTTGGTCTAGAAATTGGTTGGAATAAATTTTAAAAAATCAGGTTTCATATAGTAAATATATGTGCATGGGTAAATTGACTTGTCTGTAGTCCTCACTTGGTATTGTTACAGCTTTGCTCAGGTTTTCATAGGTATAGTCCGCTTAAAAAGGCTTTCCTGGGGCATATAACTGTGTGTGTGCATGTGATTTCAAAGTATGTGCACTGTTTTACCCTCCTCACTTCCGCCCCCAGCCACCTGCACAAATAGCTGTTAGCACGTCTACTTTATGCTAGCTGATTTTCAAAGGTAATTTCTCTTTGAAAATTCATTGCAATTATCCACTGTAAAAGTACCCACATAGTTTGCAACTACATGGAATATTTGAAAATTGTCCCTTATATGTGCCCTGGGCTATAAGAGTCAAGATGGTGAGATTTCCTGTTCCGTGTGAACGGCTTTTGGAGCACTGCTGGTTGCTTACTGCGAATTTTAGCTACATATCAGTCTGTGATATTCAGTTCATGAAAGGCAATGTCAGCTCAAAATTTCAGAAACACAGGATTTATTTCTTGAACTTACCTTTGCAGTGGTCTTTTGGTGTCCTGCTGTGGGAGCTTCTGACGCGAGGAGCACCACCGTATCCCGATGTAAATTCCTTTGATATAACCATCTACCTTTTGCAAGGACGGAGGCTGCTTCAGCCAGAATACTGCCCTGATCCATTGTAAGTGTAAACCTACTACGTCATGTTCCACTGCCGCCCTTTACAAGTTTATATTCTAGTCCGAGCTCATTGTCCGTTTTAGTTAAATAACTAACAGCCTTACTAATGCTGCTGTTCTCTTTTGCTTAAAACATTTATCCAGGTATGAAGTCATGTTAAAGTGCTGGCATCCAAAATCTGAAATGCGACCAACATTTTCCGAACTGGTTTCAACTATATCCATGATCTTCTCCACTTTTATTGGGGAGCATTATGTTCACGTTAACACAACATATGTCAACATAAAGTCTGTGGCTCCCTATCCTTCCCTCCTGCTGTCACAAGGCAACCTAGATGGGGACGCAGATACATGACCAAAGGTGTCCGCGAGTCTGAAGATGAAAATTTGACTTTGGAGATGTTAACAGATGTGAATGTAAACAAACTTGTCCTCTACCCGGTGTGTGTGAAAACACAGGTTTTGTGTTTTTGTCTAAATTGCACTAGTCTAAGGACATTATATCATTTTTAAAGCTATTGTATGCCATAGTGAAATTAGTACTCGCACAGGGGAATAATTGGGACCAAAACTGGGTTTGTTTATACACTGTCTATGCGTAATTGTCATGTCTAAGTTATACACTGACTTTCAGAATGACCTATCATGTGTAGAAAAGAACAAATCATATCGTATTTCTAAGATTCTGCATGGACAGGCAAGATAATATCCTCACATATAGGTGACAGCATTAAAGGAGCCCTGCACGGGAACCAGTTCCCAGTTTCTTCTAGAAGCTTTTGGAGCCAGCCCTGCATGTGTCCACACCACTTCCTGTACAGCACTGACAGGCAGGAACTTCTCAGTTTTCTACAGAGCCCGATGGACATGTGTGTCCTACAGTGAAGACTTGCTCTTTCTCTGGCATTCTGCCATTGTGAGACATACTCATTCTTTTTTTTCCCTCCTGCCACTGTTGCTGCCGTGTGGGATTTTTTATATCCTGGAAGTTTCTTAGGTAGATTTTTCAGACATTTTTATATTTCCATTTTTACCACATTGACACTGATTTTTTTCAAAATCAGTTTGATTGATTTTGCTGTTGCTGTTTTTCCAGATCACATGTCCCAAAAGCTCTCCAGCTGGTTTGAGGTGTACCCAGTGCTAGAGGACAGTGTACATCTCAGATAACTCTTAACTGGTGCCTGGCCATAAACCTCTCATTGTCCTTTGTGTTCACAGATGGCAAAGTTACGCCTCAGGAGTTGAGAGGAACAGTGAAAAAGGATTTTTGGTGCAGAAAAGCCTAGTCCATTCATTTCTGTATCAGTCCCCCATGGCCCAGTGAACTGCATTGAACACTGGAGTATCAGTATGGAGGAGTCATTACATCAGTATGGAGGAGTCATTGAGCTGATTCAGAGTCGAGCATCAATAGAGTGTCCCAGAAGCAGTCACCCACTGATTCCTTCCTGAAGAAGAGTATGGATTTGTCCTTTGTTTCATCGGCATCAAGGACTGAGTTGGGCATCGGGGCATCAAACAAACTGATATCTTTGAAGAGGCCCAGAAGTGAGGAATGCTCATCTTCCCCTGTGATAGAGGGACCATGACTGTCTCCTAGGGTCCAGTATCGGCCTGCCAATAATCACCAACAGATTGTGCAGACATTGACTAAATCTTCGGACAGCCCTGAATGAGCACCTTCTGAAGAGCTTTGAGGCCTAGATAGAGATCTTTTTTGCATGGCGCAAGGCAGCTGCTTTGATGGCTTCGAGGCTGGTGCATTGAGATATCAAACTGATTCTCGAGACCCATTGACTGCCTGCAGGAGATTCATAGTCATTGATACTGTGATTGTCTGACTGATGTCCATATCTAGTGCAACGGGGGGTGATTGCTTTCTGAGACATCAAAGAACGTCATCCACCGATGTTCTGAGCACCGACCTGCATACCAGGAAGAATGGGAGTTGGTCTAGACGGAGACTCAGCTATCTCTCAAGTAGTTTTGCTGAGACACAAACTCCTGGGGATCTGAGTAGGATTCAGAATACTTCTCGGAGGAGTTACCCTCGGATCCCTCACCTCATCATGAGAGAAGAAGGTCACCTACAGGGGAGGTGTCCTCCAACAATTTTGTCCGGGAGATAGCTTGGTCTGTCCCATTTAATTTAGAGCAGTCCTAAAACCTATATCTGCTACTACTCCAGTATATCATCCAACTCGTAAAATATAATTTTTGTCAGACATATAAAAGAGGTCACTATTAAACAGCTTCTCCCAATGAGTCCATTTTTCTCTTTAAAATGTGATCTCACAGTGCATAACTGAAAAGTCTGTTCAACCCAAAAGTGCCAACGTGTTTTGAACTTATCTGGTTAAAGTTCTGCTTCAGGGTAAATCAGGAATGGGTTCCATATCTTCATTTTCCATTTTCAAATAAGATAGAATCTTCAATCCAGTCTGGTGCTCTATCAGCTATGACTAGAATAATGGCCGTGGCATCTTTTAAGCACAATCCGCTCTGCCCACAATATGACATAAAGTGGGAGGCCCTTCAGCAAAGAGTATAGCAATCAATTTATGCATTTAACCCTTGTGAAGAGAGTGAATTTAAATAAAAAATCCAAAACTGCTCCCTTTTATTCAGCAGTGCATCCCTGTCACCATCTCACCAATTTAGGGGGACATGTTGCAATATACACCAACGAAGATCCTCAAAGGTATGGTGATATCACATACAATGTTCCACTATTGGGGTAGTCATATTTCTAGTTTTCAATCGCGATTTATGTTTATACAGTCGTGCCTTCATAGAGAGACGTGTTTAACTTCAAGCATTGACAGATAATTGAATACAGTACATACTTGGTATCACAGGTAGTATGTCCATATGACTGAAAAGCTTTTTGGGACACAGGATCCTGCCACATTGTGCCTTCTATGGTGGAATTACAAAAAGAGCAGTGCCCACATGCATAATGGCCATTTGGTCTGTCTTCACTCACAGCCATAGATCAGGTCACAGAGGGGCTTACAAAATTAGCAATATTTTTCCCCCATTTAAATGCTTAAATTGGAGGTTCTTGAAAGCAGTCATGTAACTGTAAAATTGCCCAGTGTTGATACACAATCAAGGCTATATGGGAAGCACCAACAGAAAAGGGTAATGAACAAACCAAAGGTTCAGTCAGCAGCTCAGAGGCAGGTAACGTTTCCATCAACAATAATTCCTGTTGGGCATACAACCCACATAAATAGGCGCTTTTTATCATGGAATGAGGATATCCACGTTCCTGATTTATTTTAAAAATACATTTTTAAATTCTTGTATATAATCAGCACGCTCAGAACGGATGCGACGTAACCGCAAAAATTGATTGGTAAATCATTTTTTAATTTGTTAGGGTGACGACTGGAGTAGTGTAAAAGGTTGTTTCATGCCACGGGCTTCTGATACAACATGGTACGGACATGGTCATTTTCACGGATAAGCAACACATCAAGAAAGGCTAGCTGAGTTAGATGACATGTTTTTTCAAATTCAATATTCGTCTTCAAAGTATATTCATCCAGTCAGTAGATTGTTCCATTGAGAAAAAAATCACCCTTCCAAAAATATAAGATGTCATCCAGATATCTCTTCCATAGCAGGATTTGAGACATCCAAGTGGAGGGATATAAAAGAGTTGCCTCAAAGTGGGCCATATACATATTAGCCACAGTAGATGCTACCATGGCCCCCATGGCCACTCTATTTTTGGTGATAAAAAAACACCATTGAAACAAAAGAAATTATTGGTTAATACCAACTGTAATAATTCCAAAATATACGATTTAGGAAGTCGCTCCTGCATAGAAGTTCCCAATCTAACTCCACAGTCACTGCCATTGCCTCCACCTGGTCAATATTTGTATACAACGATTTTACATCAAAAAAGACCATCCACACTTCACCAGGTAGAAGAACCAAATTGAATAATAGACGTAACACATGAGTTGTATCCTTCAAAACAGATGGAATTTGTTTAGCCAGAGGATTCAGGAGTTTGTCAACAAAAATGGATAGCGGTTCCAAAATAGAACCATTACTCACTACTATAGGGCGACCAGGGGTTTTTTCAAAGCTTTTATAAATCTTAGGAACTGTATAAAAAATTGGAATGCGTGGATTAGTGGTAATCAAAAATTGCATCTCTTTCTTGGTTATATAATGACTCAAATATCCACACAATATCACCTCCTTTACCCTTGCCAATAATTCCAATGAGGGGTCGGAGTGCAGCCATTGATGATAATGCTGGTCCTCCAACTGAGACTGAATTTCCAAATCATATTGTTCCTTCAACTGCACTATTATAGCACCCCTTTATCTCCTCACCATATAACAACATCAGTATTATTTGTCAATTCCTTTAAAGCCATATACTGTTCCTGAGATAAATTCTTATAGGAATAATGTAATTTGCATTCTAACACCTCCAAATCACATAAAGCCAATTTTTGATATGTCATAATCAAGGGATCTACTAGACCAATAAGCATTCATTTAGACTTCAAACTAACTAAAGATATATCATGCGGAATCGGGTGGGACGCACTGTAATGATAGATCACCAAACGGCGAAAGAAACCATATAAGGCAACCTGCACCTCAAAAGGTCTATAAAAAATGGTGGACACAAACAACATGCCCAAATTGAGAACTTGAGCTTGGGGGGCTGTGAGAGGAACTGTGGTCAAGTTAACAACTGCTGTTTTTTTGGAGTGTGCCTGTGTTGCAGGGCCCCACAATTTGTCATTGGGACAAAAATACTGATGTCTGCGACCCCGTGACCCGCCTCTCCTGGCGCTCTGCCTCTCCATTCTGGACGTTATAAAAAATCCTGAGGCAACTCGTCCCCACTTGTATCTTCAGAAGTATGATCAGTATACTCCCTCACAGGTTGATTTTCCCATTTGTTCATCCAGGGAAAAATAGAAGCAGAAGAGCAGCTCAGAGCTGAAGAACTGGAAATCCTCCAATTCTTCTATCCCTCTAGGGAGGCTGTGACGGTACCCATTCACAAAACCCTGAGGGATGAACAGATAAAGATGTGGGAGACCCCCCTCTCTATAAATCCTGTGAAGAAGATGATCGACTCAATGTATCAAGTCCAGAAGGCTCCTGGATTCAAGAAACTTCAACTGCTGTACCACTCCATGGTAGTCAAATCCTCCTCAGAGGAGCTAGGGCTCCAGTTCACTTTCCTCAGTGCCCCCACAGAGAGAGGCTCAGACTTTGGAATCTTTTGAAAAAGAGGTTTTTCAAGATGTTACACTCACTCCCCACTTAGGTCGCAATTCCGTCCCAGATGTCAGTCTCCTTTGTACTCCGGTCTGAACTGGATGTACAGAAGGGATCGCGATTCTGATCCCACGGGGCATGTCTAGCCCTACAGGATCAGAATTGTGAAGAGTCCTGCACATGCAGGACTGTTCCTGACTAACTCAGTCAAGGCTCTTCAATGGAGCCGCGGCGCCATGGCACCATGGCTCCATTGAAGAGCCGTGATGCTGGCCACCAGAAAATAAAGAATATTACCCGCAGCCCAACCCCCGATCTGGCCTCCTAAGGCCAATGTCAGGCTGCGGGGAATGTCCTCCGCCCCCCCTGCCCCATCCGCGCCCCAGCTGTTTAAAAAAAAAATGTCCAGGGAAGTTATTCCACCTCGGAGGTGGTATAATTTCCCCGCATATTCGCCAGTCCTGGACAAACAGGGCCGACATTAGAATCGTCCCTGTACTTCCAGGGCCGGTGACTGCCCAAACTCGGGCCTTCCCCGCCCCCATCTAACTTCCTCGCACAGCCGGCGGAGAAGTTAGTCGAGGCCGGGAGAAGGTATGAATAGCGGGGATGGATGTTCCACTGGGTCATCTATCCCTGCTATTCCGTGGCACAGAATTAACCCCCTTAGTGTCCTATCAACTCTTCATGGCATGCACTTGTAGAATGTCCATGCACAGCATGCAGGATTTTGCAGACTCTCCCTCCAGAGAGTAAAGGGAAGAAATGCAGAAAATATATAGTCTCAGCAACTTCTAATGTTTGTGATACAACATCTAGAGTCTCCTCCTTGTGTATTGGGGCCCATAAACTGTTAAGACCTTGGATCTCAGACCTCCAGTATGATGTCCACAAGAAGCGTGCTGATGTGCTGTACCATGGAGAGAATCTCTTCAGATATAAGATGCAGGAGGCTGTAAACCTCATCAAGCAGCACAGTACATGATTAAGACCCTTTCCAAATCCACTGCCAACCCACCCACCCACCTAGGAGGCATTCTGGCAGAAGACAAAGGCGGTCCTATTACTTTCATAGATGCAGCTATCCTGCCTGCCTGCTGCTAAGTACAAATTAAATGGAGTACTCATCCTCATCAGTAAAGGGCCCAAAAATCTCAGCCTGCTCCCCAACCAAAACTTAAGATTTGTTTTTTGGATAGCTCCTCAACAACATAACCAACTCTCCAGTATGGATTCCAGACACCCTTCCAGTCAGGGAAGACTCCAATTCTTCACAGACCAGTAGCCCCTAGTCAGTTGCTGACAGTTGGGGTTCTGAGGATTGTCCAGTTCGGGTACAGATTGCATCTGTTCGAGCTTCCACCAAATTGCCCTTCAAGAGTTTCACCCAGAAACTCTCAGCACCAGGAAATAGCAGCCAGGAACCTTTTGCCCTTCTCAACTGTCAGTAAAGTTGAGCCCATTCCAGTAGGGCAAGAAGGCATGTATTCTATTTCAGGTACTTCCTGGTCACAAAAAGATTGGGTATTTCTGTCCAATCCTGGATCTGAGGGATCTGAGCAAGTTTCTGATTCAGGAGAAGTTCAGAATGATTTCCTTCAGCACCCTGATAACCCTATCCTCGAAAGGAGAATGGACTTTGTTCTGTGGTCTTAAAGGATTCGTATACCCACTGTACGGGTCCAAGGTTCAGCCGTATCATCGGCCAAATGGCTACCAAGCAGGCCCTTCCTCTGTCCAAAAGGGGAACCACATCCAGAGAGGACGTATCACTTCCCAATGAAAGAAACACAGAGAGGACTTGCACTTCCCTCTCAATAGACCACACCTCATACAGGACAGTATGCTCGTACATGGTAATAACTGTCTCACAGATTTTTCTTCCAAAAGGATCCTTTTATTATTCCCTATCTTACAGAAACAAAAAATCTAAGAACAAAGGAAAACAGTCCAGTGGAATTACAAGTCTTGGCACCTCTCACAGCAAACAGGGTCATTCTGTACTTTTCTCAGATGCAGATCTCTAAACAGCTACAAGCCTGCCTACATGATTCTGTCTTACTTCCTGATTCAGAAATAACAAACAAAAGTACATCCCTCTGTCTGTAGAAACCATTATAAAGAATAAAATTACTGAACATGTAGATAGTCATGGTTTAATGGTAGAAAGCCCACATGGATTTAGCCAAGGAAAGTCTTGTCTTACTAATCTGTGTTATTTTTTTTGAAGGTGCGAATAAACAGGTAGACAAAGGTGAGCCAGTTGATTATAGTGTATCTGGATTTTCAGAAAGCCTTTGACAAGGTCCCTCATTGGAGACTGTTGGCGAAATTTAAAAGTCATGGGATAGGAAGCAGTGTATTATTGTGGATCAGGAAATGGTTAAAAGAAAGATGATTGGTGGAGTACCTCAGGGATATATGCTGGGCCCGCTACTTTTTAGTATATACATAAATGACCTGGAAATAGTAATAATGAGTGAGGTGATCAAATTTGCAGATGGCACAAAATTATTCAAAGTTGTTAAAACCCAAGAGGATTGTGAAAAATTGCAAGAGGACCTTGATAAATTGGAAGACTGGACATACAAATGGCAGATGAAATTTAATGAAATTTAAAGTTATGCACCTAGGAAATAACAACCCAAACAGTTACATGATGCAAAGTTCCACATTAGGAACCACCAACCAGGAAAAAGATTTAGACGTTATCGTGGATAATACATTGAAACCCTCTGCCCAGTGTGCAGCAGTGACCAAGAAAGCAAATAGAATGCTAGGAATCATAAGGAAAAGAATTTAGAATAAAACATGGATATTATAATGCCTCTTTATCGGTCCATGGTGCGACCATGCATTGAATATTGTGTGCAGTTCTGGTCACCATATCTTAAAAAGGCTATAGCAGAATTAGAAAAGGTACAGAGAAGAGCCACCAAAATAGTAATGGACATGGAAGAATTACCCCTATGTGGAAAGGCTTAAAAGGTTAGGGCTCTTCGACTTGGAAAAGAAACGACTGAGAGGAGATATGATAGGGGTCTATAAATTAATGAATGGAGTGGAACAGGTAAATTTAGATTGTTTTTTTTATGCCATCAAAATGTAGAAAAACTATGGGACATGCAATGAAGTTACAATGTAACCCATTTAAGACTAATAAGAGAACATTTTTTTTCACTGAATGCATAATCAAACTCTGGAATCCGTTACCAGAGGATGTAGTAAAAGCTGTTAGTGTAGCTGGATTTAAAAAGGTTTGGACAAGTTCCTGGAGGAAAGGTCCATAAACTGTTATTAAAGAGGATCCGTAAAATCCACTGCTTACCCAGGACAAGCATTGTGGAATCTGTGTGCCTTTGTGAGAACCTGCTAGGTACTTGTGACCTGGATTGGCCACTGTTGGAAACAGAATACTGGGCTTGATGGACCTTGGACTGACCCAGTATGGTATATTTTATGTTCTTATGTTAATTGGCAGGTCAAGGGCACATCTCAGGAAGGAACTTGAGAATCTGTAAGTACAACCATCCAGTTGCTGGAGTTACTAGGATTTGTCAAAAGCTACCCCAAATCCAGTTTAAGTCCATCGCATCAATTGGAATTCATATGAGCTCAGCTAGACATGACTCGGTCAGAAGTCTTTTTTCAATCAGAAAGACTCACCAAGCTGGTCGCCATCATGGAAGATATACAAAAGAATCTACAGATCTCAACGAGAAATATTGTGAGAATGGTGGGCTATATGGATTCAACAGTGATTGTAAACGCCCTTGGCACATCTTGGAATGAGAAAAGCTGAGTGGACCTTCAGTATGCAGTGGACGTAGGTCACTCAAAGCTCCAAGATGTCATCTATCACAGTGTTGTTCCATGAATCTCTGACCTGGTGGACAGTTCATTCCGATCTAGCCATAGGAATTCTTTTTCAGATTCCATCATATGAAAAACTGCTCACAACAGATGCATCCAAATGGGTTTGGGAGCACATGTAAATGGGTTTCATACTCAGGGTCTATGTTTCTCCAAGTAAAGTTTTAAACAAATCAGTTTCCTAGAACTGATTGCAATTGAGAACACTCTAAATGTTTTCAGAGATCTGTTGACGAATCAAATTGTGATGGTTCAAACCGGCAACCAGGTAACTATTTTACTACATTAACAAGCAGGGAGGAACAGCATTGTACCTCCCATGTTCAGAACCAGAATATGGAACTAGGCCAACTCTCATGGGATGATTCTCAGAGCTAATTACCTGGCTGGAGTATACAATGTCATGGCAGACACACTGAGTCATATGCTCTAGTCTCATGAGCAAACCCTGGACAGGGAGGTGGCCTTAAATATTTTGGGAATGGAGCGCTCTTTTGATAGATTTTTGCCATTTCTCGTAACTGGCAAGCACCTCCAGAATAGCAGCATACAGCAAACTAGCCTTGGATGCCTTCCTCCTTGATGGAGGGGAATACCTCTCCTAGCAAAAACTCTCCTGAATCTCAAGGATCACAGAGGGGCCATGATCCTCATAGAACCATACTAGCCCCAGCAGTCAATGTTACCTCTGCTCCTGGAACTGTCAGTCAGGGAGCCCATTTGGTTAGGCAGTTTGCCAATCCTAAGATCACAGGATCAGGGGACACTGTTGCATCCTATCATCGTTCCTAGCCTCCCAACTTAGACATTGAGGGACTAAGTCTGACTTCTTTAAACCTGACAATTAGCGTAACAAACATCCTCCTGGCTCTCAGGAGAGATTCCTCTAGGAGGTCTCACAGTTTTAAATGGAAGAGGTTTCCTGTCTGGTGTGACAGATCCTTCATCTGTCCCACACACAAACTGCTTGAATATCTCCTTTTGTGTCTTGAGATGTCAGTGTGGTTTTAACTGAGCTGATAAAAGCTCCTTTTGAGCCACTGGATACCAGAAAGACCTGGAAGGTCTTGATGGTGGTGGTGACTTCAGCATGCAGTTAATGAGCTCCATTTTCTAGCAACTGATCTACTCTGTGCTGAGTTTTCCAACAATATGGTGTTTTTGCATACGAATCCTAAGTTCCTTCCTGAGGTGGTGTTGAAGTTCCACCTTAATCAATTGCACTGCCAACATTTTTCTCAAGACCTCATGCTCACAAAGGGGAAAGTGCATTTTCTTGGCCTTCTATCTGGAACGAAATAAACCCTATAGAAAACCCACTCAACCTTTTGTTTATTTGGACTCAAACAAACATGCACTATCCAATTGGCTAGTGGATTACCTCTTATGCCAGGCTGGTTTGACTCTTGAGAGTCATGTCATGGCTCACAGTGTTGGAGCTATGGTTGCACTGGTAGCCCACTTGACGCTGGTCTCCATGAAAAGATCTGCATAGCTGCGACATATTTGGAAAGAGATGCCCAGTAGGACAATAGATTAAGTTATTCCATACTTCAAAATCTATTCTGGGAATAGAATCCAACTCCGCCTCCCCCGCGCCCCCCCCCCCCCCCGCCCATTTCTTTCAGTCCAGACTGCCTTTTGTTCAAAAAAAGCAAAAACAACAAAATGTATGAACTGCTCTCAACAAAATTTATAAAGGCCCGTTGCCAACAAAAGCAAGTATTTGTTGTGTGTCTGCTCCTTACAACACTGCTGATTTTTCCCCTTTTCTTTTGAGGCAGCCTATAGGTAAGGATTTCCTATATGTGAGGACATTACCCTGCTTGTCCATGAAGAAAACAGAGTTACTCACCTGCAGCAGGTGTTCTGTTGACAGCAGGATAAGTCCTCATAACCCTCCCACCTCCCCTTAGAGTTGTATTCTGCTTCAGCTTGTAAAAAGACTGAGGAGTTCTTGCATGGCAGCATGTGGGAAGTGGCGTGCAAGTCCATCTTACAAAGCTTCCAGAAGAAGCTGGGAACCATTTTCCATGCAGGACTCCATCAGTGACATCACTCTTACATGAGGACTTATCCTGCTTTCCATAAAGAACACCTGCTACAGGTGAGTAACTTTTGTTTCAGCATTTTTCTGTTACACAACCTTTAGCAGCCAATTCACTAAAACACTGTAACTCATGCTTCCATTTACCTTGTGTTTTTAAGTGAATGTGCTTCACTGAAAATAATGGGCTAGCAGCAAATAATATGCATGGGTTACCAGAGCTTGGTGAATCATCCTCCTTAATGCTTTTCTTCATTATTCTTCGCTACCTAGATACACATCGGACATGAGTATCCCCTGTGGAAGAAAGTATCACTGGCCCCAACTCTCTTTGAATCATTGTTTTGTGGACTACAGAATTCCAAAATTAGATCGTAGAGAATGTAAGCCTTAGAATAGGTAAGCCCTCTGGGGACAGGAAAATACCCCTGTGACTCGCCTTGAACTGGTACTGGAAAGGCGTGAGCTAAATACTAAATAAATAAAATAAAGCATTCCATTAACTAGACTAGCAGATAGCAATGGGTATGCCACTGGTCACTGTGAATTCTGTAAATACCCCAAAACATCTTCAAGCTTGTTTGTTTAAAAAAAGAATTTACAATAGTAGTAATATCCTATTTAATGGTATTTCATGGAGAGTGCGCCTTACAGTACTTGTAAGCGACCTACAAGTGGGTGTTAGTATACACACATTTATGCCATTAACAAAGTAACAGGCATTGACATAAGAACATAAGATATGCCATACTGGGTCAGACCAAGGTCCATCAAGCCCAGTATTCTGTTTCCAACAGTGGCCAATCCAGGTCATATCTACCTAGCAGCTTCCCCAAGGGACGCAGGTTCCACAATGCTTGTATTGGTTCAAGCATTGATATCTTGGGTCCCTTCTTAATAATGGTTTATGGACCTTTCCTCCAGGAACTTGTCCAAACCTTTTTTAAACCCAGCTACACTAACAGCCTTTACTACATCCTCCGGTAACAAATTCCAGAGTTTGATTACACGTTGAGTGAAAAAATATTTTCTTTTATTAGTCTTAAATAGTTTACCCTGTAGCTTCATTGCATGTCCCCTAGTCTTTCTATATCCTGATAAGGTAAACAATCGATCTACGTTTACCCGTTCCACTCCTTTCATTAATTTATAGACTTCTATCATATCTCCCCTCAGCCGTCTCTTTTCCAGGTTAAAGAGCCCTAACCTTTTAAGCCTTTCTTCATAGGAGTATCCTTCCATCCCCTTTACCATTTTGGTGGCTCTTCTCTGAACCTTTTCTAAAATCGCTATATCCTTTTTAAGATACGACGACCAGAATTGCACAATGGATGATGATCACATTGGTTGCTTTGATTCTTGAAAATAGTCGCCTAACTGTCCATGATGTTGCTGAAGAAATAGGCAACAGTAAAGGCTTGTGTCACACAACTGTGGCTGAAAAAACTTCAGGTGCATCATGTTGCTGCCAAATTTGTCCCATGTCTCTGGACAGGTGAGCAAAAAGCGAACCATGTCACAATCACTCATCGTTTCTTATCTGTGAATTTTTGCAAAGTCACCCAGCCTCCCTACACTCCAGATTTGGCCCCTGCAGACTTATTTTTGTTCCTGAAGTTGAAATCCATTCTGAAAGATCGCCTGTTATGACATGTTTCAGAAATAGCAAAAGGCACACGAGACGAGGTCACTCTACTGCATGTAGTCCTTAACTAATTCATGTGGCGTGATCAAGCAAGTGGGAGGCTAAAGCTCAGTCACCATTATTGCGAGTTTACAGTGTTGGCTCACTGGCGCCCTCTTTAGCAAGTTTGGTTTATTTTTGGACAGACCTTGTATATGCAAAAAAACAATGCAATGTGTGCTGTTGAGTTAATGCTGATTCCTAGTGACCCAGCCTCTGGGTTTTCTTGGCAAGGTGCAACCAGAAGTAGATTGCCACATTTCTTCCACACATTGAATTTACAGTCCCCCTGGTATTCCAAGTTGGTCATCCATCCAAGTACTAGCCAAGCCTGACCCTGCTTAGCTTCAGAAATCAGCCAGGAACAGGTTCATTCAGGACAACTGAAGACTTGCCATACTACCCCATTATTTATTTGTTTCAGCAATGCTGCAGACCTAGATCAGTGACTGGAATGATTTCCCTGTGATACAATGCTTATTTTTTCATTAACTATGAGCTCACTGGAAACGGCCTTTATTGCACTTAAACAGAGAACTCTTGAAAGTTTGTAACAGCCCCATTTATGTTACTTTCTCTGTTAAATTGCTTCTTTTTTTAACCATGCAATATATATGTAAACCATTTACAGCACTTCGTAAGCCCTTTACTATACTTTGCCTGATTTGGTCTCTTCTAGCAAAATGACTGTGAAATAGCTGGAGTTATCTCCTGCTCTAGAGATCTATTCAGTAGTAATTGATAGTTTTTAACTGCAACTTTTACAGAAGAGTTTGTACACAGGGAACAATGGAAACTACTGATTATTTTGTGATGCATTCAAATAAGGATACTGTAGCTTTAGAGAGAGCATTAGGAATGTGCATTTGTTGTTTTTTTTGGGGGGGGGTTGTTTTTTTTACTGCACATTCAATTGTTAGCGTGCCTGAAAAGGTTTAGTGCATGCTAAATTTAACACCCATTAATCTATGCATTTAGTGTGCCTGAAGTCAATTAAAAAGTTCTAAAGCACGTTAAAATTTTTATTAAACCTAATGCGTGAAACAAAGACGAAAACGCCCAAAAATCAGGGAAAATTCTGAAAATTCCAAAAACAAACTGAAAATGTTTGCCTGTGCACACCTCTAAAGAGTATGCATGCCGTTTTTTGTTCCTGTGGAATTTTAGGCTTAATACTGTATTGTTCATTGGGTGTAGGGTGTAACTAGTTTTGTTGATGTAAACGTGTAAAAGTATTCTATTTTTGTATTTTAAAAAAAGTATTTTTAATGACATGTACAATGTTTTGTTAGAACACAAAATATCGTACTGTGAACATTTTGGACAACGTGCGTCAGAGTTTGATTTGTAGATGTTCAGGTAGAAATTACTGTGTAAATATTGATAATTAAATGCACTAATTGCAAGCACGTTCCACTCTGACTTTACCTCCATTCTTGAGCATTAAATATTCAGAATATTAGATGGACGTTTTGTGAAAAGGCAGGCAGTTGTAAATAGGCCCTAGCTATAGTGTCATCTTAACATGAGATTGGCTAGGGATGTGAAAATGAAAGGTGTTTTAGGGTGGTGTGTATGCAACTAGATAAGGAGATATACTGTATATATGCGACATTTTTTCATTTCAGATGTGAAACGTCTACATATGTCAAGAGCAATACTAATTCTTGGAATATTTGTAGATGATTAAAGAGTAATTGTGACAGATAATCCTTTCTTTGCTTTCTCTATTAAATTGGTTTATCTCTAAGCCCCTGGAAAAGAACTGTACATCTTGAGACACAAACTTGTGTTCACTGAAGACAAGTAGGATGACCAGCCAGCATATGTGAGTGGCATCCGCCAACAGCACCAGTGTGAAGCATCTCCCAAAGTCTAGTGGAAAAGTTGAAAAAAGCCTTTCTGGGCATGTTCAGATTTCTAATGCAGCCACCACCTCATGGAGCTTCCCTTTTCTGCAGCTGCGTTCAGTTCTTCTACAGTACAAGTCCTCTCTTCACTGCTAACCGTTGCTCCTTCTATCACAATCAGGCCTACTTGATGGCCTTTATCCTACTACTACTACTGAGGCTTAACATTTTTTTAATTGAAATTTCGAAATCTTTGCATCACAAAGGGTGAAAATCGCCGAATCAAGAAAAACATATGGCAAGAATCACTCCCAGCTAGTATGATTTGCAAGTAGCTGATGACAATGGGGAAACGCAGAACAATTCTTGAATAAACCAACTCATCTCAGTCTCAACAACCCCATCATCATATCATCTATGAAAGATAATCTAAATGTACCATCATTATTGAAAAGAAATGTTTCCAAATGTGAAAGAAAGTTTTCATCCCCGGATAATGAGTGATATAGTTACATGGGAATTTCAAGAAAAAGGCGACACCTCCTCCCCCTTCATAGCCACCACTCATTAAGTATGCTGAAGGAACAATTTCCCTTTTTGCCTGGGTAGCCTTGGAACATCAAGAAAATCCCTTAATTTCTGTCTGCAAAAGATAAATGTCAGTCTGTGGGATATTCAGCAGCCCCTAAGCACTCCAACACTAGCCAGCTAGCATCCAGGACATTCCAGGGGCAGAGCGGAGGTGACACTCGGTGATACCCAGCTGGCGATATTCATTTCCTAGCCAGTTATCTCAAAGCAGCTAAAGTTAGGCACCTGAAAGGCTTTCCTAACTTTCACCCTTAACTAACAGGCTAGTGGCTGGATGTCGGGGTCCATCAAGCCCAGTATCCTACAGTGGCCAATCCAGGTCACAAGTACCTGGCAGGCTCCCAAAAAGGCACACAGATTCCACAATGCTTGTCCTGGGGCAAGCAGTAGATGTCCCAGGTCCTCTTTAATAGTGGTTTATGGACTTTTCCTCCAGGAACTTGTCCAAACGTTTTTAAACCAGCTACACTAACAGCCTTCACTACCTCTTCCGGTAACAAATTCCAGAGTTTGATTACGCATTGAGTGAAAAAATATTTGCTCTTATTAGTCTTAAATGGGTTACACTGTAGCTTCATTGCATAGTCTTTCCACTTTTGATGGCATAAACAACTGATTTATGTTTACCCATTCCATTCATTAATTTATAGTCCTCCAACATATCTTCCCTCAGCCAACTCTTTTCCAAGTTGAAAAGCCCTAATCTTTTAAGCCTTTCCTCATAGGAGTATCCTTCCATCCCCTTTACCATTTTTAAAAATGGGAAGTGGTTTTACTTGACAAAAACGTGTTTTTCCCCAGCCTTGTATTTTCTCTTTTTTGTTGAAGGCAGTCTTTAGCTGGGGATTCCTACATGTGTGGCTGGTCATCCTGTCTTTCCTCAGAGACAACCAAGTTGCCTACCTGTGACAGGTGATATGTGAGAAAGGCAGCGTATTCGGTCAGAGACGCCCTCTGCTAGACTCAATTCTATACTTTAGCTGATACGTTACAGGGGCATAGCCAGGACTTTTGTGGAGGGGGTGCTCTGTTCTAAATTACCAGCACCTTTTTTATTGCCTGCTAAAACTGACCCAAGGTCCTCACGCATTAATGAAAGAGCCTGCATATGAGTACTGCCACCTTCTAGGAAAAATATACTGGGCGAAGCCATGCATGGCCATGGTCCCTTCTTCTTTGGTATCAGGCCCACGCAGTCAGCAGCAGCAGAGCAGTCAAATGAGAGAACCGGAGGCAGTATCAACATTTGCACTGGCTTGTGCCCACCATGGTCATTTCAGGCCTTGCCAAAACATCAGTCCCGACTATGCTAAAGATATGTAAGGATGAGTGGACTCCACAAGGTGGTGGCGACTGTGCACGAAATCCCACACATGCCTAGAAAATCTTTTTTCTAGGCTCTTGTACACTCTGGGAAAATGCTCTATGTAAACACCTTTGGATTATGTCATGTGCTGTTTTCAGAGACACTGGTTACAGTGAAGAATTTTGTTGAATCCATGGTGGTGATGTTTAAGAATACTCAATAAAGTTATTACTGTTCTTCCAAAATATATAGATAAGTGTGTTTCTTATAAAGATTACATTTCTGTTTATTCTTTTGTGCTAATAAAATTAATGGTATGTTTTTCTATGGTATTGATACCTCATTGAAATAAAGGACAATAGAACTCAGCTACAGGATAGTTCTGGTTGGTGAGGATGGATTTCTTCCTACTATACAAGACATCTTTCTGCTAGTCACATTATGATGACATCGGGAGCCAGCTTGTACAAGCTCTAGTACATATCAACTTTTATGACACTTTGCCAACATATTAGAACATAAGATCTGCCATACTGGATCAGACCAAGGGTCCTGTTTCCAACAGTGGCCAATCCAGGTCACAAGAACTTGTCGGGTTCCCAAAAGATACACAGATTCCATACTGCTTGTCCAGTGGGTAGGCAGTGGATTTCCCAGGTCCTCTTTAATAATGCTATATGAACTTTTCTTCCAGAAACTTGTACAAACCTCTTTTAAATCTTGCTACATTAACAGCTTTTACTACATCCTTTGCTAATGAATTCCAGAGTTTGATTACGCATTAAGTGAAAAAATATTTTCTCCTGTTATTCTTAAATGGGCTACATTGTATCTTCATTGTGTGTCCTCCAATCTTTCTTCTTTTTGAAGGAGTAAACAACCGTTCTATGTTTACTATTCCACTCAATTCATTATTTTACAGCACGCTATCATATCTCCCCTCAGCCGTCTCTTTTCCAAGTCGAAGAGCCCTAACCTTTTAAGCCTTTCCACATAGAGGTATTATTCCATTTCCTTTACTATTTTGGTGGCTGTTCTCTGTTCCTTTTCTATTTCTGCTATAGCCTTTTTAAGATATGGTGACCAGAGGTGCACACAATATTCAAGGTGCGGTCTCAGCATGGAACGATACAGAGTCATTATAATATCCTTTTGTTTTATTCTTCTTTGCTTTTCTTTTTATTCCTAGCATTCTTTCTGATTTCTTGGCCGCCGCAGCACACTGGGCGGAGGGTTTCAACATATTATGCACGATGACACCTAAATCCTTTTCCTGGGTGCTGGTTCCTAATGTGGTACCTTGCATCATGTAACTGTAGTTTGAGTTGTTCTTTCCTAGGTGCATAACTTTGCACTTGTCCACATTAAATTCCATCTGCCATTTGAACGTCCAGTCTTTCAGTTTATCAGGTTCCTCTTGCTATTTTTCACAATCCTATCTTTTAACAACTTTGAATAATTTTGTGTCATTTGTAAATTTGATCATCTCACTCATTCCCATTTCCAGGTCATTTATGAATATGTTAAAAAGTAGCAGGCCTAGCAGAGATCCCTGGAGTACCCCACTATTCACCTTTCTCCATTGAGAAAATTGGCCATTTAGACCTATTCTCTGTTTTCTATCTTTTAACCAGTTCCTCATCCACAATAGTACACTGTCTTCAATCCCATGGCTTTTTCATTTCGCCAAGAGTCTCTCATGAGGGATCTCATCAAAGGCTCTCTGAAAATCCAAATATATCAACCGATTCATCTTTGTCTACCTGTTTATTCACAACTTCAAAAGAATATAACAGATTACTAAAACAATACTTTATTTGGCTAAATCCATGTTGGCTTTCTCCCATTAAACAATGACTATCTACATGTTCAGTAATTTTATTCTTCATAATGGTTTCTACCATTTTGCCCGATATTGACTTCAGGCTCACAGGTCTATAGTTTCCCAGAGCACCCCTGAACCCTTTTTAAAAATTGGCTTAATATTGGCCATTCTCCAATCTTCAGGTACTACAGATGATTTTAATAGTAGGTCTGCAGTCTCAAATTTCAGTTCTTTCAGCATCCTGGGATGTATACCATCTGGTCCAGGTGATTTGCTACTCTTCAGTTTATCAAATAATTGTAATACATCTTCATGGTTTATTGATATTTCTTTCATTTCTTCCATTACATCACATTTAAGTACTATTTCCGGCATGGGTAACTTTCCTACTTCAGTAAAGCCTGAAGCAAAGAATTCATTCAGTCTCTCCTCTATGGCCTTGTCCTCCCTTCATGCCCCTTTTACCTCTGTCATCCATTGTTCCAACTGACTCTCACAGATCTTTTGCTACGAATGTACTTGAAAAAAATTTTATTATACATTTTTGCTTCCAATGCATGCTTCTTTTCAAATTCTTTCCTTCCCCCGCCTTATCAATGCCTTGCATCGAACTTACCAATGTTTATGTTGTTTCCCATTTTTGTATTTGGCTCCTTTTTCCATTTCCTGAAAGATATTTTTTTGGGCTACATTGTTTTGAATTGAATAAGTATAATACACAAATTCCTAGACCCAAATCATTGATGTATGAACAGAATACTAACTATACAGGGCAATGGTACATTAAAGGTTTTGGCTGCACTGTATTGTAAAGCATCACTTTGTAAAAGTGAGAGCAGTAGGTTCCATGCATGCTCCTCCTCTTCAGTAACACCCAGGTCAAATATGTTTTCTAGCTAGCATTGCATTGATTTATTGTTCAGTTAGAGTGGCTTGGTGACTTCTAGCTTTGTCATCTATGCACATGACATTGGACACAATGCCCAGATCAGTGACTCTGTGCCATGAGCTGTGAAAACAAGTTAAACGTCACAAACCATTTTCACATGACGGTTACCAAGAGGACAATACATTTTTGTTTTAAACTTTCTACCTGGAAAATTAACCGGGTGGGGTTATATGACAGAGATTGCACATAGGGGCTGTAATCTCACAAAGCATTGTCTCCATGTGAAACATATTGTACTTACGAAAATGGCTGTTTTAGAACTGCATGCAGGTATACATGAGTAAAAAGCCTGCATTTTCATGATCTGTATGTGTAGCAGATTTAAGTATGTGGGGATCATTGTACAAGCTTATTTTGTAATGGCATATAGGTGCCTCACTGTTTTTTTGTAAAGTAGGCAACTTTTTGAACATTTCACATAGATGCTGTCTTACGAAATGACCCCAAGAGTGACTTAGAGGAGAGAAGAACTGAAACCTTTCTCTAAGATGTATTGTGGGTGAACTTTCCCAGAAAAGCATTCTAAAAGCTGATGGTTCGCTGTTCTTGTCTGGGACCCAGGGAGTAGTACGAGATACTGAAGAACCCCAGAGGAGAAAATGGGGAGCAAGAGCCAGTGAAAGTGAGAAGCTAGATACCAGGAGAAGTACTGGTACAGAATAAAAGGGGATTGGGATAGCAATAAGTCCAAACATGAGGCAACAGTGAAGGCAAATGGACCTGGGTTTATATACAAATCAATCAGGACGAAGATGCTCTCTGAGAGGAAGTGGCAGTCCATGTACAGACTAAGAAACATAGAAAAAGACCACATGGCCTATCTAGTCTGTCCTTCCATATCAACCACTACAACAGTCTCCTTTTTTCCTTTAGAGATCCTCTGTGTTTGTCCCATGCTTTTTTGAATTCAGATACTGTCCTCATCACTACCACCTCCACTGGGAGACTATTCCATGGATCCACCACTCTTTCCGTAAAGAAATATTTCCGCATATCACTCCTGAATCTATCCCCCTTCACCCTCATCCCATGTCCCCAAGGGGAAATTGATTCAGCTCAGACCTTTTTTCATAAATTCAAAGTGAGTTACATTTAGGTACTGCAGTTATTTTTCCTGTACCCAGAGCTTTAATTGACTTGTCCAAGATCACAAGGAGCAGCAGTGGGATTCAGACCTTGCCTTCCCTGATCCTCAGTCTGTTACTTTAACCATTAGCCTACTCCTGCTGCTGCTTCTGGATGTTAGACGTTCATCCAGGCAAAACTCCCCTAAGAGCTAAGTCTCCCGCAGACTGACGATGGAACCTCACTGGGAGGTGCTTTCTCCCTATTCTAGGTCCTTACAGTGCCGGGGGCCTGGTCCAGGGTGTTCAGAAAAGGGAGTGCCTGTCTCACAGGTTGCTGGGGCAGGGGGTCTCTGTCTCAGAGGGCCCCAGTGCAAGATGTCCTTATCTAAGGAGGCCCTGGGAGAGGGATCCTTGCACCAAAGAGTTTCCATCGTTGAAATGGAGATAAAGTTAGAAAGTAGTGATTTGGATTTAGCACATGTCTTTTTTCAGGAGCAGCTCAAGGTGAACCACATTCAGGCATGATATGTATTTTTCTATCCCTTAGAGGACTTACAATCTAAGGGGCCCTTTTACTAAAGCCCTCTAAGTGGTTAACGCATGTTTTAGCATTGGGTAATTGTTACTCTGCAGCCATAACAGCAGCCACATGGCAATTGCACATCAAACAATGGAGCTGGCAATAGGTGGGTTACGGAAGAAGAGTAGGCATTGACGAGCACATTGCACTTTGCTTGGGGGTGCATTTCATGTGATTCCTGTCAATGTGGCAATGAGCACTGATGCACCTAACACCGCAATGAATGGTGTTAGGTGCACCCATGTTAGGGTACATGTCTGTGTGCTAACCACCAGGAACATGCTGCGTATGTCCCCGATAGTGCATGACTGTTGCACTTACTGCATGTTTGTTTTAGTGCGTAATCCTAATGGGCTTTAGTAACAGAAGCCTTAAATTTGTACCTGAGGAAATGGAGGGTCAAGTGACTTACCCAAAATTACAAAGAGCAGATGTGGGATTTGAACCAGGCTTCCCATGTTCTTAGTCTGCTGCTGTAATCAACTTCAGTTTTACTTCAATTTACTTATTTTCATTGATTTATTTCTATCTTTATTTATTTGTTTTACTTATTTATAGCTTTTCTATACCGCGCTCTTTTTCATCAGCGCGGTTTACATTGAACAAGAATACTCACAGAATACTCATCTTCTATTGTACCTAACCTTTAGAATAGCAGGGCAGTGACAATTTATGAATAATCAATCGCCACATTGTTTAATCACTGCAATCTATAAAACATCACTATAACTGAAATATTATCAATTAAAAATACTTAGAAAACTTGTAGAAAGAGCCGCCACTTTGCTATTTTCTAATATTGTAAATAGTTCTGCTCCACTCTAATCGCTAAAGGTAATATATTCTATAAAGTTGATTCATAATAACTGAAGGCCAATTTTGTGACATTTATCATGGCTCCAGCCACATCAGATGTGGCCTCCAGAGTTTGGGGTCACTTTGAGGATAACCATGGCAGAGTGCAAAGACCACAGAGTGCCTGAAAGGCAAGTTTAATGATACTTTACCTTCAATATAACAAAGCAAGTTTAACAGCACTTAACCTTTATTATATAGCAAGGCAGGTTTGACAGCACCTAACCTTATAGCAGGATATGAAACAAGGGAAAACATGGCCCTAATGGAAGGGCCTTCCCTGAGCCTAAGTAGTCACCCATTTGGCCTTTTATCCTAGGCACCCGGTCATAAATTACCCTCCACAAGTCTTGTCAAAAATGACATCAGGCACTGCAACATGGTCCCATGCACCTCCTGTTCCTGTAATATTTATCCATCCAAAATGTTCTCTTCAATCCCCAGAATTTTTTTTTAAAAAGCACTTATGTGGTACCTCCTCCAACTGCATAATACCTACTGTACCTGAATGTAACTCACCTTGAATTCCTGAGAAAAGCCATGAGCTAAATCCAATTCCCTTTATAAGTGCTTTTGAAGAATGATCTGCCCTGATGATTCAATACCTGAGCATGAGGGCAACTTAAGTCAAGGAGCCCTATATCCTCTAATCACTCTCTACAATTCCCCACCCCCTTATTACCTCACTATATCCTACCTCCCACTATGCTCCCCATCCCCCTAAGCAGATCCACTCACTAAGACCCTTAATCCCTTCCCACCTATTCACTAACTTGCCCTCATCCACTTAGCAATTCTCCCACCCACCCAATAATCTGCCTCCCACCCATTAACCCATTCCCCCAACATAATCTCCTAATTTAGGAACTTTATGGGATCCTGTATATTGCACATATCCAACATATGGCTAAAACATGTTGGTTCTGTCTCTATAACATCAGCAAAATTCATTCCTTCCTCTCAGAACACACTACCAAGACCCTTATCCACTCTCTCATCACCTCCCATCTAGACTATTGCAACCCGCACCTCACTGGTCTCCTACTCAATCATCTCTTTCCTCTTCAATCCGTTCAAAACTCAGATGTATGGCTAATCTTCTACTAGTGGCACTGTGCTTGCATAACCCCTCTTCTCAAGGCACTTCATTGGCTTCCTATCTGTTGCTGCATACAGTTCAAACTTCTCCTACTAACCTACAAGTGCATTTGTTCTGCATCTTCTCATTGCCTCTCCTCTCTTATCTTTTCTTAGAATCCTCCTCAGGAATATCGCTCATCAGGCAAATCCCTCTTATCTGTGCCCTTCACTTCTATTGCCAACTCCAGACTCTATTCATTCCACGTTCCTGCACTATATACTGTACCTGGAATAGACTACCTGAGTCCATACGTCAGGCTGCATCTCGAGTCTTATTCAAATACAGGCTAAAAAAAATCCCACTTCTTTGAGGCTGCTTTTGGATCCTGACCTCCTTATTCTCCTGTTGAAGACCCATCTGTCTTTTAATCAGTTCCCTCAAGAACTACTCTACCCCCCTGTTTGTCTTGAATAGATTGTAAGTTCTGTGGAGAAGGGATTGTCTCTTATGTGTTTACATACAGACAGCGTAGGCCTTGTAGCGCTATACAAATGTTAAGCAGTAATATCGAAACTCGATCCAAATTGGGAAATGCTTAGGAATTCAGCATGTTTAATGCCTAGAGAGCTGATGAAAAGATAAGTGACTCGGAGAATGGATAATTCATTCACCGCAGTGCCCTTTCTGCATTTTGACATGGTCTTCATCTTTAGAAACAAAAGGATAAAAGTTTTGACCTAAGTGCTATGCTGGGGCTCAATGATGCAAGTGAATAAGTGCCTCTCTTTATACCTAGAACTGCACCCTGTATTTCAAAAATGTCAAACAATATAGGGGTATGTTTACTGAAGTGTACCATAGGAAAAAGTACCATGCACTAAAAATCCCGTGCTACCCAAGTAGTGTAGGTTGGGGCAGAGACTGGGCAGATCTAGGTCAGAGCATGCACGTTGCAGGTAGCACGAGCATTTGTTGGTGTGCAGGCCCTGGCTATGTTGCACTTACCGCTGCCTCAATGGATGGCGTTAAGGAGCCTGGGGGTAGCCCGAAACCCATGCTAGCAACATGGGGACTAGCTGGACACACCTCATTTTATAGCACAGGTTGAGCACCACCCCTACTTTCATTTTTGGGGCCGAACATGCGCTGCCGGCATGAATCTTAGTAAACCTACCTTGTAGTGTTTACGGGTTATTGCCTTATTATACCTATGGTGTTGGTGCAACATCTGTGAAGAATTCTTTGCCTTTTCTTTTCTCCTTTGGACTTTATTTTCACTTAGATTGGTTTCATTTCAGAAATGCCACTCAAGGCTAACAATCTGAAAACAGCATCAGAAATGACAGCATAGAAACAGCTCTGAAATGCCCTTCATGACAAGCACACCTCATCACCTTTGGGAAATTTACTATTTGTGAGCCTGTTTAAAAATTTCTGTAAGAAAAGGGACAAAAGGGGTTCCCAAGTTTGGGCCTGATTCTGACCGGCGACTAGCAGGGCTGTATGTCCGGGTTGGACGTCCAGCCCTGTTATTTGCCAGGAGCGTATGCTGCCTCAAGTGCTCACCGCATGCACAGAGCTGCTGTGCAGGGAGCACTGGAGGGGGAGGGCTGGAGGCGGGCCGAGGTACATGGAAGTACAGGGCCTATTCCGGTCAGGGCCCTGTACGTCTAGTGGTCTCCATTAGGACACCCAGTTTATTCCACCTTAGAAGTGGAAAAAGTGCAGGGCACCCTTGTGATCAGGCCCAGCAGCCCCCCTCAGGACCTGGAGCTGCATAAGGTGAGGCCCCTTCGTCCAATCTTGGCCCTGGCAGACCCCACCGAGGGTCGGGCGGTGGTGAAAAGGCAGGTGTGTCTGTGTCAGGCCTTCGGCGCTCCTGCTGGGCATCCCGGTGCCATGCAAATGGGACACCATGGCACTGGCACACGAGCAGAAGCATAGGGCAGGTTGGCCATGCTGCAGAGAGGATGTTTTCCATGGTGGATTCAGGGGCATGCCTGGCCGTCTCAGTGTCCAATCCTGCAACCGCAGAAACATCTAGCTCCCGAGATGCAGAATCGGGTACGATCAGGGCCCATCTATTTTTTGACGTCTGGACATGCCCCTGTCAGAATCGAGCTCCACATAAATTACAAAAAAGAAATCTCAAAAACTATTTAAACCATTGTTAAATTCACACATTTCATAAATAGCTGTGCACAAAAGCTTAAAGGGTAGGAAACATAATAAGAATTTGCATTGTATGGCATCACATGCCACCTATATCACTCAATCCATACTGATATAGCACAGTATCAGTCACTTAACATGGTGGGCTATCACTTTATGCAGTTATAATCCTTCTTGGGCACTGTCAATCATGAGATGTAAAAATGATACATGGAAAGATTGACCACTATCTACTAAAGACATAGAGGGGGGTTATTCAAAGGCATTTACATGGTTTACAGACCTGTAGACCAACTAAATGCCGCTCAGAGGGATATTCAGCACCTTAGTGCTGCTGAATATCCCAGAGTAGCGCCAAGTACTGTCTTCGCTCTGCCCCGGGATGCTGACATCATGCCCCGATGCTATGCATAAAAATATTAGGAGATCACTAAAATCACTTGTGTAATCCATTGGCATTGGCCAACTTGTTTTCATAGTTCATGACCCTATGCCGGAATTTATCAGAATTTCTCCCAGGGAACTAAGAAGAAAACAGCTATGATGCTCTGTGTCTATAAGAATTCACAAAGTATGATTCAAATAAATGACTCAAAATTTTTAATATACTTTGTAAGATTGCACTTCTGAATGAAGGACGTGTTCCCAAACTCACACACTGCACATGTGAGTAATCCCATATATAAAGACAGATATAGACATTTGTAAAATAAATCCAATGTAGTACAAAAACATTACCAAATGGCCTTTTCTTGTAAATTAAAAAAAATTCATTTGGTATGACATCAGCTAAGGTTATTGATCTTACTACTGAAAGGATTATGACTAGTATTGACTTCTCATGAAAATCACTGCAGCAACTCATGAATTATCAGAGCTTGGATATGCTAGATGAAGTCTCATAATTGATGCAACTTAATTTCCATATAGGTTTTTAGATAAAATGCAGTCATATGAGTTCTGTATTAATTTAATTTAATTTTGTTGGGTTGTTTTATGATCACAGTTTTGTGAACAGCAGTGGAAGCAGCCTGTTTTGCGTTACAGGAAAGCTGATATTTCCTCAAACTGTGATAATACAACCAGCCAAACAGATTTTTATATATTTCCGAGGTCTGCTATGTTTTCGCATATATTGCAAGTATAATTTTAACATTCTTTACCTGTGACTTTCAGTGTTGTATGTTTTATTATTTGTCCCCACATCAGCCCTCACATTTAAGTCTGCCATTTTTTGTACAGAGATTCCCCTTAAAAATTCTGTTAGATCCTTAGAAGTTATACTAGACAGTTCTTTGACCTTTCTCTTCACATTTCATCCACTGTACAAAGATCCTTTTGTGCCTTAAGGCAGGGCCCTTTTACTAAAAGGTGCTGTGGTATTGCATCAAATGCGTGGATCCATGCTGTGTTAGGGCAACGCCACAGCTTTAACTGGCCAGGAACAAGGAAGCATGTTCCCAGCAGTTATATGGCGTATGCAGCCTCGCTATGATATGACAATAGTGTGGGTGCACTCAACACCACCAATGGACGTGGCAATAACTGCACCCACGCTACTAGCCTTCTGTGCAGGTAGCGCAGATGTACTGACTCCATGCCAGTCACCCCACCCACTTGAAACCGTAATACACTATGGACATTTAGCACCAAAATCCAGAAGCACTGCCATGACCCTGCACTAGCTGTTAATGCATTGTACATCAGATCCATGCATAGGCCCCCTTAGATCCCTTCTGGACCCCAAGGCCTTACAGACCTAAATGCATGCATTATATGAGACTAACTCGACTGCTGTGATTCTCTCCTAGCCAGTGTACCCATATATATTCTGAAGCATCTCCAGCTCGTGCCAAACACAGCCATGAAGCTATTACATAAAACAAATTGCTTTGATCATGTATCCCCCCTTTTATTCAAGGAACATTGGCTCCCTGTTGCTTGCCATTTTAAATTTAAAATTTTGATGTCCGTTCATTACGCATTTTATACAGGAGTCCTCTTACACTTACTTCTTGTTGTTAAGTGCCATCAAGTCATTGTCAACACATGGAGACCCTGTAGATAGTTGTCCTAAATTGTACTCAGTCAGGCAGCTAATCATTGATAGAGTGGCATCCATAGCTGCTGCTATTGTATTGATCCATCATATTGCTGGCCTTCCTCTTTTGCATTGACCTTCAGCCTTGCCAAGAATGATGTCTTTCTTTAATGATTTCTCTCTTCATATGATGTGAAAGTCAAACTCTTGTCATTTGAGCTTCTAAAGAAAGCTTAGGTTTGATCTCCTCTAGTAACGATTGATTTGGTCTTTGGGCAGTCTATGGTATATAGACTGTTCACAGAGTTCTTTGATGAGATTAGATGACACACACCCTCACCTTCTCAACCTTCCTACTCTCCCCCATCCCTTCTCCGCCTCCCCCCTTTCCCTCCCCTCCTGTTCCTGCTTCTGCTGAAACTCTATCTGCTACAAGCTCTCTTGTTATAATGTATACAGTTTAACACAGTTCTATGTTATCTCTAGTCTTCACTCTTGTTAATTTGTTTAATTGTTCCATGTAAGTTATAATATCTACTCCATGTAAAATTGTTCCATGTAATGTTGAAGTTCAGTTTTTTGTAAACTGCGTTGATCCCTGGAAACGTGGTATATATAAAGAAAGAAAGAAAAACAGACTATCACAATGAGCCCAATATTCAAAGGCAGTTATACAGTTTACAGACCTGCAAACCATGTGAATGCCACTAAAGAGGGATGTTCAGCGGGATGAAAGTGGTTAGTGCCACTGCATATCCAGCGATTTCACCGCTACACACTCCAATGCTAACCATGTAGCACTGGGGCATGTCGTGGGTGTGCCGGGGCAAAACAGAGGCACTGCCTGGTTAGTGACCCATAGGTAAAGACAGGCATGGGAAAAGCTGGCCTATCTTTCCCATGGAAGCTAACAGGGCAGTGGCTCAATATCGCCGCTGCCTGGTTAGCTTCTGCTCCATGCAGCGTGTTGCAGCAGACCTGGATATTCAATTCCAGTGGCCGGATATGGTCCCAGCATTGAATATCTGGGGTTAAGGTTCAGCAGCAACAGCTACGTGCTTTAGAGGCACAGAGCTATCACCAGTGAACATTGGGCCCAGTATTCCTCACCAACGCCATAATTCAAAGGCATTGATTTTCTTCTTATCTTTCTTCTTCCCTGAAACAAAACAAGATGAAAAGAAAGTGACAAAACCCTACCAAAAGGACCAAGGCAAAAAAAAAAGTAAAGCAGGGGTCAGCAGAATAGCTACAGCCCGTGGCGTAAATTCCACCCAAGCAGCACCCACAATGTGGAGGGGCCTGGGCAGAAAGGGGGCCCATACAGCGGTGATGACGGTAAACTTACTGTATCATCGTTGCCACACACCCTCCACTATTTGTAAGTTTTCCTTATGCACAGCGACTGTTCCCCGCCGGGCCAAAGTCTCGCAATAACAGCCACACTGAAACTTCAGCCCTGCAGGGAACAGCTGCCAGGCATGTGACAATTTTACAAAGAGTGAAGCAATGTAGTAACAATGATACAGTAAGTTCTCCGCCACCACATTGGGTGGGGCCTGCATGGGGAAGGGGTCACCTCACATGGGAGAGTTTGCACGGGGGGAGAGGGGGGGAAGGTGCTGCCACTGCAACAATGAGGAACCCTCAGCAAAATTTTGCTTTATGGCCCCTCATTGGAACTTATGCCACTGACTATAGAAAATGTTTATTAAGCCCGACAGGGCCATTTTGGCACCACTTGCCTGTGTTGGAGTAACAAATCACATAGACATAATATATCAAATTAAAACATATAAAACAATCAAAATATAAAATTATATTTAAAAAAATATATAAAAATGATACAAACCATATCATGATGTCACATGAGCATCAAAGGTTAAAAAAATATATCATATATATTGTCATTATAAAATAATTTTGTTATACACTAAAGGTATTAAAATTTATATTAGAATTGTATTAAAAATGCTATCACGAGTACTCGTGCTAACTTCATGAGAGGTGTGTTTTAATTAAGTGCAGTGTGTCAAAAAGACATTGAATATAAAATTACACCATTGAACCTTAAAGAAAAAAAACAAAATCAATATAACATCTAGAAATATAAATATTTCAATATGGTCTTATCGATAGTTAAAACTAACCATAAAAAGTCAGGTTCTTATGTTAAAACGATGTGTCTATTGATGTTATACAGCAATTCACTCTCCTGTCTTTTAAAAACTTTGACAGTAATAATCCAAATACTTAAAAAGGACTGTGAGAAGCATATAAGAAGGTAATGATCCCGGGTCTTTAAAATGGCACTTGCATGTCTCTAAAATAGGAACACTGCACTATGTATAAAAAACATCAGGAGCTTATAAACATCAGGAGCTTATATTCCATCCCCGCTCAAACATGCTCAAATACGTCCAATTTTAAAGAACTGCAAACTTGATAAAACATCCCCTACATCATATAGGCCCATCTCTAGCATACCATTCTTGTCCAAAATAATTGAAAAGGTAGTGCAACTACAGACACAGGAATTTATAGACTTATCTTATCCACTAGATGATCAACAATATGGATTCCGGCCCCGCCATGGAGTAGAAACTCTCCTAACAGTATTAATAGATACACTCCTAAAAGGAATTGACAATCATAAACAGGCGTTCATCTTACTTTTCATTGACATATCAGCAGCTTTTGATAGCGTGCATCACTCAATTTTGCTCAACAACCTACGACAGATAGGCATAAACTCTACCGTACATAAATGGTTCACCTCATATTTAAATAACAGAACACAAAATGTAAGAACAGGTAATCAAACATCCAACACATACAAACAAGAAATAGGTTTACCACAAGGTTCAGCGCTTTCAGCCCTACTCTTCAATATCTATATAAAACCGGTCTGCAACATCTTTAAAAAATTCGGAATACAATATCACCTTTATGCGGATGATATTATGATGTACATACCTTTTACGATTCCTAACCTACCGACTCAACTTCTATCAGACTGCTACAATGAAATTACATACTGGCTAAAAACCCAAAACCTCCATATAAACCATGCTAAAACCGAAGTCTTGATCGTAACAAAAACCAAACATTTACTCCCCCAACCCATATAACACTACAAAACCAAGAAATTAAAATAAAAAATGAAATAAGATATCTAGGAGTCATTTTAGATACACACCTTACTATGGAAACCCACATTAGAAATACCTTAAAGAAAATCTACTTCAAACTTAAAATCCTCAAACAATTGCGCCCCCTGGTATTTATGCAAGATTTCATCAATATAACACAGGCTACCATTACTCCCCACTTCGATTTCGCTAACTTAATACTTATAGGCATTCCAAAACAAAATATCAAAAGATTCCAACTCGCACAAAATGCAACAGCTAGAATTATATTAAAGATAAATTCACTCCAACACATCACACCAATTCTAGCTTCCCTGCACTGGTTACCAATACAAAGCAGGATAACCTACAAAACAATAATAACTACATTCAAAGCCCTAAACGACATGGCCCCGAAGACACTATGTAATTTAATAAACAAAGAACTACCTAAGTCTACTCATAGAAAAGGACAATCAAATAAACTAAAGATTCCAAAAGAATATATAAGATCTCACAAAATTACAAATAATAGAGCCTTTTCCCACATAGCTCCAACAACTTGGAACTCGTTACCAGAGAACTTACGATCACTAACAGAGATAACAGAATTCAGAAAAAAATTGAAAACATATCTATTCACTAAACACTATAATTCCATAGAAAACATTCCACTCAACTTAGATAAAGGCTAAACATGAACCCCCCCACATCAAGCGTATACTCCCTTCTTCAAGGGATAACACACAAAACATAATCGAATAAACACTCCACTCCTATGCACTGATACCCTACTTGTATATAGTTGCAACTGATATGATCTGCCTATGCGGTAGAGTCAGTACTTTGTTTAAATTGTTACACAATCTGTGTTAGTAGAATTATTCTGCTTAGTTTTTAAACCTATGTGTGCATGTTAAGATGTTCTATGTAAAAAGTTATTCTGTTCCATGTAAAACAAGCCCTGCATTGTTAACTGTTGTTAATTGTACACCGCAACTGATCGCTGGAAGATGCGGTATATAAATAAGTGTTAAATAAATAAAATAAAAATAAAAAATGTGTGGCTCGTCAATACTGAAATTAGACTTGAGTCCTATCATGCTACTGGATAAGATAGACAAAGACAGCTACGAACCCAGAAGCTCCCTTATTTATCATTACCACTGTGTAAAGCTGTCACTGACAGCACCTCATTAAAATAAAAAAAAATGCACTCCGTTCAAATTCTGGGCGGCTTAAATGATTACTAGTTTAACTGCAAATATTATGTACAGACCTAAGCATAAAAAAAAAATAGATTTAAGCTCACGAAATTACATTACCAACAACATTCCAAGCAGTGCAGTATAACAGTTACAAGCTGCGCAAAGTCTCACGCGGTTTTAAAGAGACAGCATCACCTGGAACAGATTAATTGACAACTCATGGGCACACTAACAAGGAGGCAATAAAGTGAGGTTACTTACCTGTAACAGGGGTTCTCCGTGGACAGCAGGATAAGTCAACCACACTTGGTGACGTCATCTGACGGTGCCGAGACAGAAGTACTCTCCATAGCTCAGAAGGGCTTTTGCGCTTCTGAGCATGAGCCAACTGGCCCCACACCCCCGGCCCGCCTCTAGCTAGCCAGTTCATCACTAGCTGAGCCTTTCCTGCTAGGAAGCAGGCACTGGTCCAGAGGTCGACCCCTTCCCAGGGGAGGAGGGCAGGTATGTGTGGCTGACTTATCCTGCTATCCACGGAGAACCCCTGTTGCAGGTAAGTAACCTTGCTTTCTCCTAGGACAAGCAGGATGAGTCAGCCACACTTGGTGCTTCCCAAGCTGTCAGCACTGTAGTGGAAGGGGAAGGCCGAGACCCATATCAACTTCAGGGTGACACTTTCCCAGGGCTGAATGTCGTATCGGTGTACCCTGACATATCCCCATTAGGCAGAGCAACACCTCTATGCACCTGGAGGCAGTGCCAGAACGTGCAATGTGCAGACGTGCAGTACAAAACGTGAAGTGATGATGGGCATGCACCCATGTGATGGAGAGTGCAACAATGAACATGGAAAACCTGCAGACCCAATGCACACATGTGTAGCAGTGGTGATTGTGAAAGTATGCAGTCTCAAGGCGCACATGTGCAGCTGCAGAGAAGGAGTCCCATTGAGCAGTGGCTGTGAGGTAGTCACTGCGAGCAAGGATCCGTGAGGTAGTCACTGTGAGCAAGGATAGCAACAGCAAGATCAGCTGTGCTACAAGAGTGATGGGAAACTGAAGCCTTAATGCAGCCACTGCAGTGAGGTGGTCACTGCGAGCAAGGGTAGGAGCAGCATCGATAACGATTGTGCTATAAGAGCGGTGCAAATGAGCATTAATACCGCAACGGCCATGAGTCAGTTCGATGGCCTGGCCGGGAGCATCCAAGCAGGAGGTAGTAGTCTAGAAGTTCAGACTGATTGGCTGGAGGGTGTGTTTGTCCATATTGCGAGGTCCAGGTCTTGCAGACATGGGCAATGGAACCCTTTAGCATGGCTTGGGCCATATGTTCACCCTCCACATGGCTTGAGCCCCTGCTTGTGTCCCTGGCTGATCCAGGTAGGAGGAGGTGCATGTGGAAGGTGGGTCTGCTGGACCGGGTGGCCAGGTTTATTGGGGTCAGATGAGATGAAGAGTCTGGTCCCTTGTTTTGCACTGTCCTGTGTATGTCCTGGGCATGTGGCAGCCAGGTTTATAGGGGTTACATGAGACAAAGAGTCTGGCCCCTTGCTGCTGGTGCACTGCTCCGTGGGTGTCCTGGGCATGCAGCTGCGTAGGGTGCTATCCCTAAAATGGAACCTCTGCTCCTCCAGGAAGGGATCCCGCAGTCCGATGGCAGATGGCTCTACCTTGGTAACAGACCTGGGGCGGGGGCCTGGGACTGGGTCTCAAGGGTAGTATAGCGTGAGTGGCAAGTGTGCCACCAGAACTAGCAGTTTGGAGCACTATCTGAGATAATTTTACTGGAGGTTTACCTCAGTTCTGCCTGCAGTGGCTCGGCAGTGGGACTGCCATCAGGGTAGTCCTCGAGGAGCTGGCTAGGGCCAGGGTAATGTGGCAGCGAGATTGGTGAGAGCAGTCGGCTGAGGCTGCAATCACAAGGGTATTGGGGAGAACGATCTGACTGCTGTAACTCGTGCCAGGTGCTGTAAGACTCGCATGTTGATGGTGCCGTGGAACCTGTTTCATTCGTATCGCATCTGTGGGTCAGGTTTGAATTACCACCTGTCACCAGGGTTAGGCTCTCGAGTTATGCATTGTCCCCCGGCACTTGAAGGGTGGCCTCAGGGGAAGGGCATCCAGGGGTCCTAGAGCCAGATGCATAGGGAAAAAAAAGTACTAGTGCTGGCCAGTGATGAGGATGGCAGGGCTCTGTCCATTTTAACAGCTGGGGGAGGTAAATACCCAAGGGTTGAGAACTCCTACATGTAGGTTCATCTGACGGCTGAGTCTGTCTGTCAGCTCTTGCTGTGTCCCAGTGGGAGATCACATTGTCTTGGGCTTTGCCAGGATGGGGGTTGTAGAGTCTTCTTGCAGGGAGTGGGAACTTGTTCCCTTTGTGTGCTGGTTTGGGACTATGGCAACGTTGTTGGCTGTCTGGCCAGGCCCTCGAGTGCAGAGCCGTGGGATAGTGGTACTCTGGCAAGAGCTCTAATTCCCAACATGATGTGTAGCCAGGCCTTGAACCTGTGACCTGTGTTCATGTGCACCTGCCCTTTGTGAGTGAGGCACAGTACTGCCGTTGGGCTGATCCTAAGGGGATCCCTGGATTGGTGATCCCCAGACTGGCCTTGAACCTGCCACCCTGCACCCATGCACACAGTGACCTTAAAGTTTTGTGCCAAGGATTCTCTCTGCAGAATTATCAGGCGATAGCCTGTTGTTCCCGTGGCCCCCATTCCTGGAGGAGTGAGAGCAGCAAAGAGTGAGGGTCTCGGTTCGGCCATTGGCTTGGCAGTTGTGTAGTTTCGCCAGAGATACAGGCTTCACACAGTAGAAACAAGTCCAAATGTGGTGTTAGGAAAGACCAAACTTTATTATGCGTGTAACAGGGACTACGTGGGTAGTCCCTGTTACATGCATAATAAAGTTTTGTCTTTCCTAATACCATGTTTGGACTTGTTTCTTCTTATCTACGTGGTAGTTCTGCTTCCTACAGTGCGGCTTCACACAGTAGGCCATGGTATATAGGAGATGCTCTGCAGTGTCGAGGAGGTGCCCATATCATGATGATGATGGTGGCTCCCCGATGTTGCGGGAGGATTGCCTTGGACACTGTCCCTCTGGTCAGTTGTCCATGGCCAGGAGGATTGCCTTGGACGCTGTCCCTCTGGTCAGTTGTCCATGGCCAGGGCATAGTGGGATCCATTGTTTGGGAAAGTTGCCTACTGGCGGTTGACAGGGCCCGTCAGAAGTATTTTCCTGGATCCTAAGGGGTGTCCTCTAGGAACCAGGTTTCGAGGGGGTTCGGGATTGGCCCATTGCCTATTCGTGACCTTGCTGGTAGAGGCAGGTGGCCTGAGTGAGAGGGTCGTGTACCATTCCCTGATCTTCGTGGGTACCATGGTCTTCATTGCAGGTGGGGTCCATGCCAAGATTCTTTGCATGGTCGAGTACGCCTTTGCCTGAAGGAGGCCCTTGTTCAAGTAAGTCTCCAGATGATGAGAGCCATAGTGGGTGATTACCTCTGTGGGGCCTGACATACAGATGTCATGGTTTTGTACCCTATCACTTCCCCTTTTTTTTTTTTTTTTGCTATCATGTAATAAGGATGGTGCAGTCGTGGTCAGCAAGGTCCTGAGGACAGAGGCCTCTATTAGAAGGTGACCATATTGAGGGAGCCTTGTCATAGCCCATGTTCGGGCCATCCTAGGACAATGGTCATGCTGGACTGTGGCCTGACCAGTCTTGCAGTTGCCCTTAGCTCCCCTATTAGTTGTGCGCTCCCCATTTCCGTGAGTCCCTGGAGCAGGATCAAGTCTGCTGGGTTTGAAGTTAGCTGAGCCGCCAGAGGTCCTTTAGGGGCAAGCCGGATCTAGAGGGGAAAAGCCAGGCCTTTCAATAGTTTGTGATACGACAGGTTGGTGTATTCGTGCTCTATGGCCCACCATGTTACCACAGGGACATGGTTAAGACACCTGGTCCATTGGCTGTACACGAACCCACAACCTTCATTTCTGTATATAGCAACTGTACAGAGTGTAATGTGCTGCCACTTCCAGGGAAAAAGTGACCTGTCCATGGTTAAAAGGAGAACCAGTTGAAATTGAACACAGATCTCCTGGGTGTTAGGATGGTGTTCGAACCACTTGGCTACTCCTCCACTTGGGTTTATGGAGGTATGTCATCCTGGTGCATGCCAACACAGTCGGGCTGCCCTGCAGAAATATTTCAGTTGGAGAGTAGAAAAGTCCGTCTTGCTGGCAAGGCGAAAGAACTGAAACTGGCTAGCTAGAGGCAGGTCGGGGGCGGTGAGGCCAGTTGGCTCATGCTCAGAAGGGTGAAAGCCCTTCTGAGCTATGGAGAGTAGTTCCATCTCGGCGCCATCGGATGACGTCACCAAGTGTGGCTGACTCATCCTGCTTGTCCTAGGAGAACAATGCTTACTTCAAGTATATAGCACAAAGAGGTGACAAAAGTCTTGCAAACAATATAAAAGAAACATTCTTAAATGTCAATAAATATCATATATTGTAAGCCCTCTGTGGTAGGAACCTACTTATGTAGAAACAAATTACAGCAGGTAAAGATTATACAACCTATCCAGTCTGCCCTTCCATTTTAACTACTAAGATTAAGTCCCTTTTTCCCCTGTGCATGGATTTGGAAAGCCAAGATAATTTAATAAATAAAAAACTGACTTGGATGCAAAGAGGTGCCCTACAAAGTGGTCAAGCTTCTATTGCTGGCAGGTGGGAGATATCTTTGTAGTGTAAACAAAAATAACTGGAAAGACTGACTTGGTCAATTTGTCTTTTTGTTATGTTACTATGCAACCGTACATTTCAGTAATTCTTGTGTTAGTCTAGGGGTCAGCAAACCCTGGCACACATCCCAAATGATGCCCACATGAATGCATTCTTCCTGCCAAGCCGATCACTGAAAAAGGCCAGCAGCGTGAGTGTTTTCTAAACTTGTGCATTAGATCTGCTATGTATGAGAGCATTAGAGGTGGCCCACGAGTTCTGAAAATGCTTACAGTGCCTGTATTCTTCTGTGAGCCATGTGCTGGTTTTGGCAGCAATGGCAGCAGGTTTTGAGGGTCAGGACAAAATGTTGCCATTGTGGCAAATAATACTGGACAACAGATTTGTTCAAAAGTTTTACTTCCTGAAACATTTTGGTGATTACGATAGACAGCTTCAAGCTGCACACAAATATAATTTCAGATTGAGTGTATCATGTAGGAATTTGGAGAAACGTGAAATTAAGTTTTGACTGAATTTAGCATGTTTAATCACACAATGATGCTGACATATTGCACTAGTTCACCTGAGCTAAACGTTTTGCTCCTGATTTTCGTTTGTACTCAGCATCTGATGCTTCTCGGCTCAGTGTCCAACAATAGTCATTCAGCATTAATGGGTTCCAGTTGCCCTGATACTGCTTTTCCATCGTTGCAATATCCTGCACCAAGATTAGCAGGGAAGAAGTCCAAGTGTGAATGCAGAAAATGAATCTTCAGTCACATGTTGCACTTTATGGTTTTATATGCTTGAAGCATGTTGTCAACCAATTGGACATAGTTTGGTGCCCTGTAATTGCCAAGAAAATTCTCAACAACATCCCTGAATGCCTTCCAAGTGATTTTCTCAGGCCCCACTAGCAGATCTTCGAACCGCTTGTCAGTGATGATGTGTCTGACTTGTGAACCCGCAAAAATGCCTTCCTTAATCTTGGCATCAGTTATTCTTGGAAACATCTGTCTCAAATATTGAAATCCTTCACCTTCCTTGTTCATTGCTTTCATGAAGTTTTTCATCAGTCTGAGTTTTATATGAAGAGCAGGCAAAAACATCTTACTGCATACGACTTGTAGCGCTGTACAAATGCTCAGTAGTAATAGTAGTTCATGTGCCACATTTTTATGTCCTGGAACCAAATGCTTATGGAGCAACCAGTTCTTTTTAACGTAATGAGACTCTCTAGCACGGGAGTCCCATTCGCAAATAAAACAACAGTACTTGGTTTATCCGAGCTGCATTCCTAGTAGCAGTGACACTACGTTTAGATTACCACAGATGTTCCAGTTGTAGTTGTTGTACTGTTTGTGTTTCAATAACAATTCCGTGTTTTCATAGGTTTCTTTCATGTGTGCTGCAGAGGCAATTGGTATTGAAGGGTAGACATTGCCATTGTGTAACAAGACAGCTTTCAGGCTTAACAATACAAATCAATAAAAAGGTGCATTGTTGTGGGTCATGCGCACAACCTAAAGCCATGAACATCCCATCAATATCAGTGCAGAAACAGAGGTTGTCAACTTGCACAAAGAAATCCTTCATATCTTCTTGATGGGTCCAAAAGATAGAAATTTTTGTAGCTGGCAACAGCAAACCCCATCCTTGCAATCTTGAACTAAGTAGTTTTTTTGTTTTTGACAAACTTATGTCCCTCACTAGGTCATTCAGTTCTAACTGTGTTATCAGATGAGGCATACTAGACATAAATGATTCAAAATTTGGATCCATGTTGTTTCTTGTCTTGCCCATGTGTTGTAACATCTTCATCTGCCTCATCTAGGCTCCATGTCTCTGGTGGCTTCGGTACTGGCATACTGTCATCATGCGGCACTGCTCTCATGGCTGAAGGCAGACTGGGGTATTCAATAGATTTCTTATTTTTAGCAGAGAAGCTGGATACATTGGGCAGACAGAAGTAACAGTCCGTCACGTGATTCTTATGTTCTCACCATTTCATCAGGACTGCAAACGGCATTGACTTCTGAGTACCTCTGAGCCAAGCTCTGAGATGGACAGCACATGTTGCACAGCAAATATTAGGAGCCCAGGATTTGTCTTGATCACCAGCTTTACAACCATAGAGCTCATTCGCTTTCTTAATAAGTGCAGTCATGCTGCGTTTTTGAGCCTTAAATGTATACTCACCACAGATATAATAGAATGTATCGCAGCTGTTGTGACATTGATGAGACATTTCTGCTGTAACGAATATTTGTTTAGACAAGAACCTCACATATAAATGCTACTGTTAAATACATAAACTGATATCGTCATGCATAGTATGAAAGCTGCTTTTATAGCCTGTACTGCTAGCATCCATCCTGACTAAGCATGCCCATGCACTCCTGAGTAGTAGCATTTCTATTGCACATTGTGAACCTGAACTGAGTGCATGCCTGGACTAAACAAAATGCCTTACTTTCTAGGCAACATATGAGTAGACTGAAAATATGCGAAGAAATCACAAAAATAGGTGACTGCAAAAAAAATGGTGCATGATAGGAACTTTTTCGTGGTCAGCAACCAAAAATCCATAAGATACACTCAAAAGTGTTTAGGAAGCAAAATCTTTGTTGTCCAATATAATGTCAGACATTGGAGGTAGCTTCTCCACCTAGGATGGGAGACGTTACCTTATAAAATATTATTTTACCTTTTCAGTCCTCTACAGGTTATATTTATTTTATTTCAAATTTGATTTAGTGCCTTTACAGTTAATAACTCAAAGTGACGTATAATGAAATTTAAAAAAATACAACCTTCTTGGTTTAAAAGATCATGCCTTCTCCCCATAAGCATTTCAGTCATCATAACAATGTCACAAAGACTGCTTTTTACTGAAATGCTTAGTGAGTAATCTAAGTTCTAGTCTGTCTCCTGAAGGAGAGAGAGAGAGAGATTCAAGCCTAATCTCCAGAGGCAAGGAGAATGGAATTTAGCTCATGCCTTTCTCAGAAGTTCAAGGTGAGTTACATTCGGTATTTCCATTTCCTGACCTCAAAGGGCTTACAATGCAAGTTTGTACTCAAGACAATGGTGGGTTATGTGACTTGCCTACGATCACAAGGGCTCACAGTGGGATTTGAATCTGGTTTTCACCTTGCTGGGCTAGCCAGTGGGTTATTCCTCCACTCTGAATAGTGTGGGCCTTTATGGTTCAATGACTAAAAATTAAAATCAGGGCCTTAAACATCATTGAACCCTTGACTGGAAGCCAGTGCAGTTCCTTTAAATTAGTATCACAGGACTGTATACTTTACGCCTGTCACCTCTGGACACCTCTGAAGGAGCTGCATCCTCCTCAAGCATTCCTGAGAATTACTGTAGTCTAGTCTACTCATAGGATCAATCAAGGTGGCAAGGAGTTTGTTTTCCAATCATGGTCATAACTACCAAAATTGATTTAACCCCCTAAAAGACTGTCTCACAATTGCAGTCACTTGAGGTTCCATAAAGAGCGTAGAGTCCACAAGACACAAAGGCCTTGAACCACCTCTTTCTGCTGCAAGTCCATCCCTGACACTTCTGGCCTAATTCCTAAGGGCCTCAATTTCCTACTAACCCAAAGCATTTCACATTTTATTGTATTCAGTTTGAGTCGGGAACTCAACAGGGACTTATTGCCTGAAACAAGAGCGGCATCAGCACAAAGGTGGCAGTCTACTATGCCAAATTCCTGGATAACGGCCACTGAAAGGAGAGAGGCAGATATTTTAAAAAAGCAGGAGAAAGGACTGATCCTTGTGATATCCCACATGGCAGCTCTTTAGCCCTGGAATAGTCTTGCCTGAAAAGACAGACTATGACCTTACCCTCAAAATGAATGGAATCATTTTCAAGCCAGGCCAATAGCTCTAGTATACTGCAGATGAACAAACAAACAGAAGCTGATGATCTTGGAGAATGAACTAATAGAGGGTATGTAAATTAATTGGAACTCAGCTAATTGGACTAGTACTTAAGTTAGATGCATCAATGGCTTGCTTAATCATATTTGAGTCATTCAATGTTATTTGAGCTGGATGATGACAAGAAATGCAGTTTGCATTTGTTACTAGCCATATGAAATTTTGCACAAAACATGCTGGTTTACAATTTTTTAGACTATAAATCTAGGAATGAATGGAACAACATTAAAAAAACAAATGCTTGCCAACAGGTTTGAAACACTGGTCGTGTAACACCCCCACCCCCGAATATTCTGTGCTGGTCTCCTGCCAGGCTGAATATACCTGGAGAGCACTGGTTTCTGGCAACTTTGCATGGCTTGGTGATATTCAGCTGCTATCCATAAACAGTTTTATTTAGGACAGGACAGGGCAGTGGAGGAACATTTTAGTGGTTAGAGGAGCAGGCTGAAGGCCAGGGATCAAATCCCACTGATGTACTTTGTGACCTTGGGCAATCACTTAGCTCTACACGATTTATTTTATTTATTTCTCTTCTATACCGTGCTATTCGGCATCAGCGCGGTTTACATGGAACAAAAACTCTCAAAACATGATAACAGGTCTGAGTTTACAATTAACAGGACAGCGAACTTGGATAACAATAGGGTAACTGTTTACACACAGGTGTCTTAGGATAAAATATACAAATATACTATCTCAGTTGCAGACATAGATCGCAAGCCCTCTGGATTGGGAAATACTGACTGTAGGTGAATGTAACACCTTGAACTACTACTACAAAGGTGTGAGCTAAATATAACCACCCAGCTATATGAATAGCAGCTAAATATCAGAGTCACGTGTATAGCTAGGCTGAATACCTTTGCTCCATTGCAGCACTATCGGGAGAGTACCAGAGCATGTTAAGAGCAGTGGTTCTCAACTCAGTCCTCAGGACACACCTAGCCAGTCAGGCTTTCAAGATAACCACAATGAATATGCATGAAGAAAAATTGCATGCACTGCTGTCATTGTATGCAAATCTCTCTCATACATATTTATAGTGCTTATCCTGAAAAACATGACTGGCTAAGTGTGTTGCAAGGACTGGGTTGAGAACCCCTGATTTAGAAGGAATATAGCACTGCTGAAAATTTCTGGATAGGGATTTACACCATGCCTGCTAAACACAGAAGTCTCTGTGAATATTGGCCCAGAAGATACTTTCTAAGGGGCCTATTTACTAAGGTGCATTATTAGCAAAGCAGTACTTAGTAAATAGTAAAACCTGGTGACGTGTTAATGCTGATTTTCCCATTGATGCATACAATATTTCAATGTGCCGCTAAAATTTTAAAAAACATGCAAAGCAACTCATTTAAATGGAGCATGGCTTCCATTATTTATTTATTTGGGCCATTTGTTAGAGCACTAGTGGTGGCAGAGTTTATATCGTAGTGGTTTACATTCCAGGTAGTAGCAGTAAACAGACATGTTCAACTTACTGGGACATGACACAATTGCAACAAATTATAATACTCAATATTGTTAATAAAAGCGTAAGTGGCAGCCTGCAGGTAAATGACATATCAGGAAGGGGGTGAGTAGAACAACAATAATTCTCCAGATGGCACCATAAAACAAGCCATATACGGAAGGAGCAGGAGGGAAGAGGGATTATTTTGTGCAAGTCATTCTTGTATTAATCATGAATGGTCTGAGGATTCTGAATGTGCATGTGAATTAATGAGCCTGTGAAATGGCGTCCAAATGCAATCTGGGATGTCCTGGGCAAAACTTGCAGAAAGACGCCAGGGACATTTATGTTTCAGCCTGATTATAGAAACATAGACATCCCTGACATAGATGCCGGTCGACATAGATGTCCCCACTACAGAAACTTGGGGCAGGGACATCTATCAGATACTAGTTTGCATATGGGGATGTCCATCAGCATGGCAAAATGAAAACAAGAGTCTGCATACCCCGTCAGTGTTCGTTGTCGACATGGAAAATATAGGGGTTAAGAGCGCGCCTCCTTCTCCACACCAGATGTTTGGCTGCAAAACCAGCATTTTGTCCAATGCCTATTCGTGCCTGGAACAGGTATAAACTTGGATGCAGCTTGGGACATGCAGGGTGTTTCTGAACTTGAACGAGGACATCCAAGTTCTTGGGAACGCCCCAGACACGCCTACATCATGTCCCATTCTGATTTAGACATCCTCAGACATCTTTAGAACCAATTTCTAAAATAGCTCCTGGGACATCACCATGCTTTGGACGTCTCTATGCCCATTTTCAGATGTCCAAAGCACAAACTGGGCTTCTAAAATAAACCCCTTAGTGACTAGCACCTTCTACACTTCTAGCACACTTTATCAAACAGATTTTAGGAGAGATTTCTGCCTCGAAAGTGCCTTGAGCCGTGCTGGTAATCCAGCTTTCCAAAGGTTGCTGATAGCACTGGACACGGAATGTGGTACTGATGGATTTCAACTCTGCTGTTTGTCATAAACAAGCCCCTCCCCTTTGCAATGTGCATCCTTTCTGTCAAGTGAGCAGCATTTCTCACAGCACAAGGATTCTCTGCACACAGGTGCTAATCCCCTAAACTTTCTGCTGATCATGGCAAAATGGACACAAAATCTAGGATCTAAGAAAAACACATGAGAAATTTTCAAAGCTGCTCTAAACCCTTTGCTCTTATTGCCTGCTTCAATTAATGTTGAAAATAACAACTTAAAATGGAACCCAAAAAGATTAGAGATAAGTACTTGACTGTTAAAAATCTGTTAGAGCCCTTTCTTACTCAGCTGCCTACCAAAAACAAGGGTCCTCCTAATAAAAAGAAAGTGACTTACATATAACCAATGGCAAATAAGGACAAGTCTACAGCAAAAATATACATTTAAAAAGTTGGAAACTGCATATTTACAGTAGCAGTGTAACACAGTGGTGTGTTTCCCTTCCTCTGTGTGTGACGGAAAGCAGTGGGCTGAGAATCAGGAAGGCAGGATTCGCTTTTGCCTCCGATACTTCCTCGTGACCTTGGGCAAGTGACCTTATTAAGCATTGCAATGACAGTTTGTGCAAAACGTTTCTTGTCCGGCCACAGCGATCTCTGCTCTCAGAGGAACCCTTCTTCTGACCAGGAATCGGGTCTTTTCTATTGCAGGCCCACTTGAGTGGAATCGTTTATCAAAGGAATTGCCTCGGATTGAAAAATCCTCCTAAGGCATATTTATTTCCACAAGCCTTTGGTGCATAGTAATACTTAAAAGATGGTGGAAGAATTTGCTTGGAGAGTGAATTGGTGGAGTCAGATAGCAAATGTTGTTGTTGTTGTTAAGTGCCGTCGAGTCGGAGTCGACTCAGGGCGACCCTCTGGATAGCTATCCTAAATTGTGTTCGATCTTCAGTCAGGCGGCTCATTGTTGACAGACTGGTACCCGTAGCTGCTGTTATTGTATCAATCCATCTCATTGCTGGCCTTCCTCTTTTGCGTTGACCTTCTATCTTGCCAAGCATGATGTCTTTCTCTAATGATCTCTCTCTCCGCATGATGTGTCCAAAGTATGAAAGTCGAAGTCTTGTCATCTGAGCTTCTAAAGAAAGCTTAGGTTTGATCTCCTCTAGTACAGACTGATTTGTTCTACGGGCAGTCCATGGTATACACAGTATTCGCCGCCAGCACCATAATTCAAAGGCATCAATTTTCTTCCTGTCTATCTTTTTCACTGTCCAGCTTTCACATCCATATGATGTTATTGAAAATACCATGGCCTGAACAAGTCGAATCTTTGTATGGAGAGAGACATCTCTGCTCTTGAGAATCTTATCTAGGTCTTTCATAGCCATTCTGCCAAGAGCAATGCGTCGTCTGATTTCTTGACTGCTTGTTGCTTCTTTATTGATAGTTGATCCAAGTAGGTTAAAGTTATTCACGATTTCAATTTCTTCTCCTTCGACGATGAACCTGTTGATTATGCCAGTTGTCATGATCTTTGTCTTCTTTACATTAAGGTGCAGGCCCATTTTGAGACTATGTTCTTTGATTGTGAGAAGCAAATGTTTCAGATCATCTTCACTTTCCGCCAGTAATGTGGTATCATCAGCATAGCGAAGGTTGTTGATGAGTCTTCCACCAATCTTCACACCTCTGTTGTCTTCATACAATCCTGCTTCTCTGATGATTTGTTCTGCATATAAATTAAATAGGTAGGGGGAAAGTATGCAGCCTTGTCTTACACCTTTGCTTATTTTAAACCATTCTGTTTCTCCTTGTTCCGTTCGAACTGTTGCTTCTTGATCAATGTACAGATTGTGCAAAAGAACGATCAGGTGTTCTGGTATACCCATGCTTCTTAATGTGGCCCAGAGTTTCTCATGGTTTACACAGTCAAAAGCTTTGCTATAGTCGATAAAGCACAAATAGATATCCTTTTGGTATTCTTTAGTCTTTTCAAGGATCCATCTCACATCCGCAATGATGTCTCTCGTTCCTCGGCCTTTTCGGAACCCTGCTTGCACTTCAGGTAGTTCTCGTTCCAGGTATGATTGTAGTCTCTTTTGAATAATCTTCAGTAGAATTTTGCTGGCATGTGGGATCAGAGCGATTGTGCGATAATTTCCACAGTCAGTTGGATCACCTTTCTTTAGTACTGGTATAAACACAGATCTTTTCCAGTCAGTTGGCCATGATGCTGTCTTCCATATTTCTTGGCAGAGCCTTGTAAGTACGGTAACAGCTGCATCAGATTGCTGTAATACTTCTATGGGAATGCAATCAATGCCTGGTGCTTTGTTCTTTGATAAGGCTTTCAATGCTGCTTCAACTTCTTCTTTCATCACCAATGGTTCCAGATCACAAGGTACAGGTTGAAACGGCTGTTGGTCCACTTGATCTTTAGCATATAAAAACTCTGTATATTCCTTCCATCTTTTCTTGATCTTCTCAGCATCATTCAACATAGAACCTTGAGCATCTTGTAACATTCCAATTCGAGGCTGGAACTTTTTCTTTAACTCTCGTAGCTTTAGGAAAGCTGATTTTGTTCTTCCTCTAATAGTTTCTGCTTCTATTTCCTTGCATGCGTCATTGTAGTACTTTTCCTTGTCCTGTCTTGCTGCACGTTGGAAATCTCTGTTGAGTTCTGTGATTGTCTTTCTTTCTCCTCTGGCTTTAGCTTCTCTGCGTTTCTGGGCAATTTTCAGAGTTTCTTCCATCATCCATTTTGGCCGTTTTTTCTTTTTTACCTTTTGTAGAGACTTCTCGCTTTCTTCCAACACAACCTTCTTGATGTCATTCCATAACTCTTCTGGAACTCTATCATTTGTATCTAAAGCAGCAAATCGATTTTGCAGGCAGTCTTTAAATTCCAGTGGTATATTCTCAAGGTCATATTTTGCTGCATTCATGAGTGGTTTGCTCTTTTTCAGCTTTAGCTTGAGTTTGCATACTAGTAGTTGATGATCTGTACCACAGTCAGCTCCAGGTTTTGTCTTTGTTGATGTTATAGAGCTTTTCCATCATTGACTTCCACAGATGTAGTCAATTTGATTTTTATACAATCCATTGGGTGAAGTCCATGTGTACAGTCTCCGCTTGTGTTGCTGGAAGAAGGTGTTCGAGATGAATAGATCGTTGGTCTTGCAGAATTCTATCAGTCTTTCTCCAGCTTCATTTCTGTTGCCAAGTCCATATTTTCCAACTACTTTGTCTTCTTCTTTGTTGCCAACCTTTGCGTTCCAATCACCCATGACTATCAGGATATCCTGTTTGCATGTTCTGTCAATTTCAGCTTGTACTTGTTCATAGAACTCTTCAATTTCATTCTCTTCTGCAGCTGTTGTTGGGGCATATACTTGAATTATAGTTGTGTTCATAGGCATTCCTCGTAGACGAATAGAGATTAAGCGTTCGCTGACTGCATTGTATTTCATTACAGTTCTTGCAAGTTTCTTCTTTATTATAAATGCAACACCATTTCTTCTTTGTCTTTCATTTCCAGCATAGTAGACCATATGATCATCTGATGCAAAGTGCCCGATGCCAGTCCATTTCAGTTCGCTGACACCCAACAGATCAAGTTGTACACGTTCCATTTCATTCTTGACCACCTCCAACTTCCCTTGGCTCATGCTTCGTACGTTCCATGTTCCAATGTGTAAGACATCTTTACAGCTTCTGACTCTCATTTCATGCGCAGCTACATCAGCAGTCAGACGTCCCGAGGGCTTTGATCCAACCACATCATAAATGCTGGCTTTACTCTGAAAGGTCTTCAGCTCTTCCCCAGTAGCTAGTTGAGTGCCTTCCAACCTGGGGGTTTCATCTTCCAGCACTACAGCACAATTTGTTTTGTTGTAACTATCCATTGGGTTTTCATGGCAAGATACAGAAGTAGATTGCCGGGCCTTTCTTCCGTGCAGTTTAAGTTTGGTGTTGTTGCCGTTGTCACAGAAATGTGATCCTCCGCCGTCAACACTATCCCATTCTGCTGCTGCCCAGATGGGTGGTTTGTCTTGGTCTGGCATCTCAGCTGAGACCTGTCCATCTTGGGAGACCCTGCCAGTAGTTAAACTACCGATAGTTTAGCTCTCAGCATCACTGATGCACACAAGCCCTCACAGCACGACAAGCTGCAAACCAAGTGAGGGCGATAGCAAATAGTCAGATAGATAATGGGTTTAATTTTGTACATACAGTTACAATGATAAGACTAGGCTTGATGTTAATCTTACAGAGTAGATAGTATATCTACGCAAAGAATGATGACCATATTTACTGTTATAATTGTTGTTTGTATTTATTTTCTGTTATGGAGATATGAAGATGTTGGTGATGGGGATGTTCCCTGGGCAGAGTGAGTGGCAGTAGATAGAGTCCTGATGGCAGCTGGGGAGGTACATAAGAACATGATATGCTAAACTGGGTCAGACCAAGGTCCATCAAGCCCAGTATCCTTTTTCCAACAGTGGCCAATCCAGGTCACAAGTACCTAACAGGTTCCCAAAAAGACACATAGGTTCCACAGTGCTTGTATTGGGGCAAATAGTGGATTTTCCAAGTCATCTTTAATAATGGTTTATGAACCTTTCCTCCGGGAACTTATCCAAACCTTTTTTAAACCCAGCTACACTAAACGTTTTTAGTACATCTTCCAGTAATGAATTCCAGAGTTTGATTATGCGTTGAGTGAAAAAAATATTCTCTTACTAGTCTTAAACGGGTTACACTGTAGATTCATTGCATGTCCCCTAGTCTTTCTATTTTTTGATGGCATAAACAATCGATCTACATTTACCTGTTCCACTCTGTTCATTAATTTATAGACCTCTATCATATCTCCCCTCAGCCATCTCTTTTCCAGGTTGAAGAGCCCTAACCTTTTAAGCCTCCCTCCATAGGGGTATCCTTCCATCCTCTTTACCATTTTGGTGGCTCTTCTCTGTACCCTTTCCAATTCCGCTATATCCTTTTTAAGAAACAGCAACCAGAATTGCACACAATATACAAGGTGCAGTCACACCATGGAACTAGACAGAGGCATAATAATATCCTTTGTTTTATTCTCCATTCCTTTCCTTATGATTCCTAGCATTCTATTTGCTTTCTTGGCCACTGCTGCACACTAGACGGAGGGTTTCAACGTGTTATCCATGATGAGCCTAAATCTTTTTCCTGGGTGGTTGTTCCAAATGTGGAACCTTGCATCATGTAACCATAGTTTGGGTTGTTCTTTCATAACTTTGCACTTGTCCACATTAAATTTCATCTGCCATTTGGATGCCCTGTCTTTCAATTTATCAAGGTCCTCTTGCAATCTTTCACAATCCTTTTGTGTTTTAACAACTTTGAATAATTTTATGCCATCTGCTGATTTGATCACCTCACTCATTCCCATTTCCAGGTCATATATGAATTTGTTAAAAAGCAGCGGACCCAGCACAGATCCCAGCCCCACTTCATTGAGAAAATTGGCCATTTAACCCTACCCTCTGCTTTCTTTTAACCAGTTCCTGATTCACAATAGTACACTGCCTCATTTCACATGACTTTTTAATTTGGCCAAGAGTATCTCATGAGGGACCTTGTCAAAAGTTTTCTGAAATCCAGATACACTATATCAACCGGTTCACCTTTGTCTTCCGGAACATCACTGCTCCCCTGATCAGCATCGGGCTACAGAACGGGAAAGCAAACCCCTTCCCGATTGCTGGCCTAAGCCAATCAGGACACAAGCAACACTTTTAAACAGCAGCGTCATCAGGCACGCCCACACCTGGCAGGCCCGCACCTGAGGGCCTCACCAGAGGGCCCTTTGGCGTGGCCCTTAGGAATGGAACATAGGTGATAAAGATCAACAAAACCTTGCAGCCTACCTTGCTTCACGCTTGCTGATGCCACCAGCTGATGATTTCCACTGCCGGAGAATCGTTAGCTACTTATAGCATTCCAACAACTGCTATCCTAACCACAGATAGTCCCCAGACAGAATAGCATCACATCCTGAGAACACCACGTCACCTCCCTACTGGCTTCACCGCTATACTCAAGGTAAGCACCTAGCAATAGCAACCTGCTGCCCTACTAATCGAATCCCTGATCAGTTACCAACACCTCAAGCTCACAGCAGCGCCTTGTGGTGCCATCCAAATATAAACTCAGATTACACACCCTCTCCATCTCCCAGCTATTCCTGGATTAGCTCTCATGATGTCGGGGCATCTCGCTTTCATGCTGCACCTCCTCTGCCTAGCCCAACTCATCTCATAGACAGGATCATTTACAAAACTCCAAGGCCTAATACCCACCATGTGAATCCCAGGACGTAGAAGCTATTATGACTCCCCCCACTCCAGCAGACCTCATCTATCTGCAAACCATCACCGGCTAATACACATAAACTGTCTACCTCTGGAGAAAACCAAGAAGAGTAAGCTAGAAATGGGCCTGTATGAGCTTGGTATTGTCTGATCTAGCCTTGGGGTTTTGAGGATTGGGCGTATGGATGTCCACTTAATACGCTTTGGTAGGTAGCCTTGGAAGAGGGAGCAGTTTATGATATTTAGGATTATTGGAGCCAGCTCTAAGCAAGTTGAGTTGATCCATCCTACTGGGCGTGGATCGAACTATTAGCAGATGTTGTTCTGAGACCTGTTATGATGTATTTGAGCTAGTCTTGTGATATAGGACTAAATTCGCTCCAGAGGTGAGGGGAAGTACTCTTGCATGTTGTTAGGAGTGTAGAGGGTGTTGGGTCCTTAGTTAGTGATGTAGCAGCCTGGAAGTGATTTGTGAATGCTTGAGGTGTGGGGGAGTCAGGGTTGGTTCCTCTTGAAGGGCTCCTTAGCGTTGTGTTTACAATGTTGAAGAGTTCCCTCGGACAGTTAATTGATCTAAATATTAGTTTTGTGTGATATTCTTTTTTGGTCATGTTGATGGCATCTTCGTATTCTTGCAGCATGCACATATATGATTCACAGTCAGATAGAGATTTGGAGCATCACCTATGCTTTAATGCCTTAGATCTGTTGAGTACCATGCACCCTGTCTGTGCAGTGTAAAGGTTCTGGGAGGCTGAAGGGCTAAGGCAGCCTAAGATAAGATGTCAAGCCAATTCTCCACTAGTATGTCCAGGTCATTGCTGGTTGTGTTCAACTTGGAAAGGATAGTTTTAGGGAATGTTTCCTTGTTCCAGCTCTTGAATCGCCTTGGCGGGGGTGGAGGGTTGGGTGGTTGTGCTTGGTCCAGGGTTGTAGGTATAGAGAAGTTGAGGACTGTGTGGTCTGACCATGGGACTCTAAGTATAGTTGGTGGGGAAAGCTGGTGGGAGTGAATGTGTTGCTTGTTGGAGAATATGAGATCCAGCATCCCTCCTTTTTCAACAATTTGGTGGTAATCAAGGTCATCCATCGCCTCTATAAAGGATTCTTCTTTCCAAGCTCTGCTGATGGTAGGTTGAAATCACAGAGGAGAATAGCGTGTTTGTTAAGGGTGGACATATCGCAGGCTGGGGAGTTGATCACCTGTGGGGTTGGGTGCTCTGTACATTAGGCAGATGGTCAGAAGTTTATTAGAGACAATAAGGAGATCCAAGTCATGTGCTGTGTCAGTAGTATCCTGGTGAAGTTGTAGATGTTGTTTAGCTAGGATCAAGACTCCACTTCCTTTGTGGTCAGCTCTATGTGAGTGGAATAGGTCACAGTCTAGTGGCAGTAGTTGGTTCATTAGTACAGAATCTATATTTACTAGCCATGTCTCGGTGATGCACATGAGGTCTAAGACATTATCATGGAAGTGGTCAGTTAAGATTGGAATCTTATTCCCCATGGAATGAGCATTGATAAGAGCACACTTTAGGTAGATAGGTAGGTACAGTAGGTTGTCTGTTAGGTAGTGAGGTAGAGAGGTCTGTTGGTGTGATCCAAATTAGAGATTTTGTGTGTTTAATTCTTGGGTATTGTGGGGTGGTTGTCATTACATTGGAGGTGATACTTCGAATGATTGTGATGGGATGTCCATTGTGGTCAGAGTTACTGAGCGATAGACTAGTAGTGACAGAAGTAGGAGAAGGATTAGGCTGGAAGCTGTGAACATGATTATTAGTAGTAGGGGCCCTTTGGTTGTGTGCTATTCTCTGATAGTTTCTCTGGGACCCCTTCCGAGATATCTTCTTAGGCTGTCGAAGCAGTCTGTCTGGGTAGTGGAGAGTTGCTGTTGGCCGTTTTATGCTGTCCTTCGTTGTGAGGTGCTGTGGTAGTCTTGGGTGTATTGAACTGGTAGTTAACAAGGTAGCGAGTAGGCTGCATCTGAGTTCAGAACTGCTGGGGTCTGACTAATACAGGAGAGGCCAACTCTGGTCCTGGTGCGTCACGATCCAGTCTAATTTTCAAGATGCCCCAATGAATATTCATGAGAGATATTTGCATACTATGGGAGACAGTGGATGCAAATATATCTCATGAATATTCATTGTGGACATTCTGAAAACCAGACTGGATGTGGTGCACTAGGACCGGAGTTGGCCACCCCTGGACTAACACTTTGGGCTAGGGTTATAACAATGGCCCTTGTTTGGGTTCCTCTCCCTTGAAGTATGGTGGCACTGTGTGTGGTTAAGTATTAGGGGTGAAACTATGACTGTAGCATTCACAAACAAGCCTAGGGATGTATTCGGAGCAGAGTGAATGAATCAGATACATATATGCACCATGGCAGGGATAGATGGTGACTGGGTAATTATGGACTACTGGGACTTATTGCCTTTATGATATATGGCTAATAAAATATCAGGGAGCCCCCCATGGGGTATCTCTACACAGTGAACTATTGAACCTGTCGTCCTTGGAACATCAGATTAACATAAATCAGCCTATTACAATCATTCTTCTATGCTAGAGTGCAGTACACAATGCAAGGTTCCACATTAGGAACCACCACCCAGGAAAAAGATTTAGGCGTCATTGTGGATAACATGTTAAAACCCTCGGCCCAGTGTGCAGCGGCAGCCAAGAGAGCAAATAGAATGCTAGGTATCATAAGGAAAGGAATGGAAAATAAAACAAAAGATATTATAATGCCTCTATATCGTTCCATGGTGAGACCGCACCTTGAATATTGTGTGCAATTCTGGTCGCCGTATCGTAAAAAGGATATAGCGTTATTAGAAAAGGTTCAGAGAAGAGCCACCAAAATGGTAAAGGAGATGGAAGGATACTCCTGTGAAGAAAGGCTAAAAGGGTTAGGGCTCTTTAACCTGGAAATGAGACGGCTGAGGGGAGATATGATAGAAGTCTATAAATTAATGAACGGAGTGGAACGAGTAAACATAGATCGATTGTTTACGTTATCAGAATATAGAAAGACTAGGGGACATGCAATGAAGCTACAGGGTAAACTATTTAAGACTAATAAAAGAAAATATTTTTTCACTCAACGTGTAATCAAACTCTGGAATTTGTTATCGGAGGATGTAATAAAGGCTGTTAGTGTAGCTGGGTTTAAAAAGGTTTGGACAAGTTCCTGGAGGAAAGGTCCATAAACCATTATTAAGAAGGGACCCAGGATATCAATGCTTGACCCAGTACAAGCATTGTGGAACCTGTGTCTTTTGGGGAAACTGCTAGGTACGTATGACCTAGATTGGCCACTGTTGGAAACAGGATACTGGGCTTGATGGACCTTGGTCTGACCCAGTATGGCATATCTTATGTTTTTATTATGTTCTTATACAGGGGGTGTTAGCTAAACAAGTAGCAATGTCTAGAGCCTTTGAAACTGCACACTGTTCAAACTTACAGGCTGATGATGGTTGGTGGGTTAGGTTGGGTTGGCACAGGGCACAGTTAGCAGATCCACGCCTAAGGACCCTCTGGCGAGGCCCTCAGGCGTGGGCATGCCTGGAGGCACTGCTTGATTTTAAAGCTGCCTACTCCTGCACCCGATAAGCCCGATTGGCCTTATGGAAGTGATCAGGGAGGGGATCTCTCTCCTGCTCACCTCCCCAATGCTGATCAGGCTGCTGGAGGCCAGTGAGCATCTTCATGTACATCATGAAGGGCCACCTCCATTGAACCATCATAGGTGATCTTTGGTGGTCCATTGACACAGAATATTTTTTTTTTTACCAGATACCATGCTTTCCTCACAAACATGAATCCCCTTTAGGTACAACATTCTCATTTCATTTTGTTATGTTTCACTTAAGTTTAACTGGGATACCTTTTGGTAAACTAATGCCCCCTTGGAGGTGGGACAATGCTGCAAGGAGCCTGTCGAGAGACAGGAAGGCTCCGCAATGGCTTCACCGGCACAGCCGCGGTTAACTAAGAGGCAGGGAACCGCGGCTGCAGAAGAAGGAGGCAAAGGGCAGTAGCAGGCAGACATGGGGAGAGGGGAGGAGGGGGCAGCAATGGGGCAGACATGAGGGAGGGGAGCTGACATGAGGGAGGAGGGCTGACATAGATATATGGATGGAGGGAGGGAGGGGGCTGACATGGATGGATGGATGGAGGGAGGGAGGGAGGGGGCTGACATGGATGGATGGATGGAGGGAGGGAGGGAGGGAGGGGGGCTGATATGGATGGATGGAGGGAGGGAGGGAGGGGGGCTGATATGGATGTATGGAGGGAGGGAGGGGGCTGACATGGATGGAGGGAGGGGACTGGAAGGGAACTGACAAGGTTTCCCTCTCATCCATCAGGAACAACTGGCATCAAACAAATCAGCCTGATCGCTGCAAGCGATCAGGCTAATTTGTGCGGCGGTGGCACTCCAGTTGGTTTAATTTTAGATTTTGCCGCCTCTGCCCTGCCTCTGCCTTCCTGCCACTTTCTTTTTTTTTTTCGTGCAAGCATTCTTGAGGAAAAAAACATAGCAAGAAGGCAGAGGCAGCAAAATCTAAAATTAAAACAGCCAGTGGCCCCGCCACCACCAGATGAGAGGTGCAGGTGGAGGGAGTGGGGACAGGAGGAGGACAAGGAGAGACAAAGGTGAGAGATGTGGGACAGAGGGGGAGACAGGGGACAAGTACTAGACAAAGGAGAGAGACGGGGCAAATGCCAGACAAAGGGGAGAGACGGGGACATACTGGACAGACAGGGGATAAATGCTGGACAGAGGGGAGAGACAGTGCGGATTAGCAGGGCTGATGGGGGGGCTAGCGCTGGTAATGGGCATATCGGGGGAGCTAGGACTGGTAATGGGATGATTAGGGAAGGCTAGGACTGGGAATGGACTGATCAAGGGGGGGTTGGGACTGGTAATGGGATGATTAGGGGGGCTAGCACTGGTAATGGGCTGAGGGGGGACTAGCTATGGAAATAAGCTGATTAGGGAAGGCTAGGACTGGGAATGGACTGATCAAGGGGGGGTTGAGACTGGTAATGGGATGATTAGGGGGGCTAGCACTGGTAATGGGCTGAGGGGGGACTAGCTATGGAAATAAGCTGATTAGGGAAGGCTAGGACTGGTAATGGACTGATGGGGGGTAGGACTAGTAATGGGCTGATTAAGGGGGACTAGCACTGGAAATGAGCTGATTAAGGGAGGCTAGTACTGGTAATGGGCTGATGGTGGGGTAGGACTGGTAATGGACTGAAGGGGGCTAGCATTGGAAGTGAGCTGATTGGGGAAGTTAGGACTGGAAATGGGCTGATAAGTGGAGGCTAGGAATGGTAATGGGCTGATGGGGGGGTAAGACTGGTAATGGGTTGATTAGGGGAGGTTAGCACTGGTAATGGGGTTGAGGGGGGACTAACACTGGAAGTGAGCTGATTGGGGGGTCTTCAACTAGAAATGGGCTGATGGTGGGGAGGGGGGGATAGAGCTGCTGGCCTTGGAAGAAAACTGGGGGCTAGGGGTACAAATGGGCTGATGCGAATGGATGGGAGAATGGGACTGGAAGGGAGTGGATGCTAAGAGGGGCTGCCATGGTATTTGGACTAGAAGGACCTGAACAGTGGGGAAGGAGGGGGACTGGAAGGGAATGGACACCAGTGGCAGTCATGGGAATACAAGTTGACATTGGAAGGTACCGGGGGGGAGGACTGGAAAGGGGCTGATACTGGGAGGGTTACAGGGACTGGAAATAGGCTGATGGAAAGGAGTGAAGAAAACAAAAGAAGAGATAAGAAATGGCAGATGGACCATAGACCACAGAAAGAGAGCTAAGAGAAGACAGGAAAGCAGAAGCCTCAGATCGGGACCAGCATGATCAGAGAATAAAATGGTCAGACAACAAAGGTAGAAAAAATAATTTTATTTCATTTTAGTGATTGGACTTTGTGCTATCTTTATATTTTACACAGTATTGGGGAACTGCATCTCTTATTTATCTGATGTTGCACTACATGTGGACTCTGGCTTCTTGGGGTTTCAGTTTAAATTTTGTCTACATATTTTTATTTTTACTTTAGATTGTGGTTACTTATTCTGTACTTGCTGAGGGTCAATGTTGCGAGTGTGTGACTGAGGCCAGGTGTTCTGATAACATGGAGTTTGTACATAAAGATCTATACTGTACTGTAGTAATTTGACTTGTTCAGCTTTTCAGATAGGTGTATGGATGTTCCAGGGCCCACTGTAGTATTTACAGTGATGCTTTTTTTGGATGGGCTCCTTATGTGAGTTTTGGAAGTTTGTGCTGATATGGTATGGTATGGTAGGTTTGCTCTTTGTTGTAGGGTTTTGTATTAGTTCACAATATGCCTGGTCCTGGAGAATAGTAGTTGTTGTTGTTGGTGAGATGAACAGAATCTAATTTTTTTTTTTTTAAATATTGAGTTCTGTGGGTGAATGTCCTGGTTCTGCTCTGCACCCACTGTGGATGCAAAATATATGTTGAAAAAGAAAAAGCAAGAACCACAACACAGTTTATAACAACAAAATAAAAATGAGTTATAATTTAGTTCTATAAACTGTGCTGTTGATTCTTGCTGTCTTTTAGTTCCTTGGTGTGCAAACAGGACCGTACCTAGCCCTATGCAAGCGGTGCAGCCGCACAGGGCGCAAAGGCTGTCTGCCGCTGGCAGGACAATAGCAGGCAGCCGAAATGTGCCCCCCCCCCAAGCCTTTTTGCAGCACTTTTAGCAGGTCTGGTCCCTCCCACCTCCGACGCAATGTCAGAGCGGGGAGGGACAGATCTGCTTAAAGTGCCAGCGCCTTTCAAATCGGGTGCATGCCCCCGTCCTCCTCCCCATACCTCCGTCCAGCGTTGCCTGCTCTTTCACTGTTGCCAGTGCCACCGTGAAAAAAACAGAAGGCAGCACTGGACGGAGGTATGGGGGGGGGGAGGGAGCGCGCGCCCAAGCTGTAAGTCACACAGGGCACAATTGCAGCTTGCTACAGCCCTGTGTGCAAACATCTTGATTCCCTCCATATAATCTAATTGGCTTTTTGATTTGGTTCAGTCCCCGATTGGAGTTCTGAAAAAACCCCGCCCCCTCTAAGGTGGGGGGGGGGGCGCCATCTCATTCTTGGCCTCAGGCAGCAGATTGCCTTGAGCCGTCTCTGATCTGACCTTCTAAAGAAAGCTTAGGTTTGATCTCCTCTAGTACTGACTGGCTTGTTCTTCGGGCAGTCCATGTAGTTTGGGGGAAAAGGATGAGAGAAGGAGACAGTATGGGTATGTGAGAGGTCTGTGCCAGTTTAGCATTTCTCCAAGTTGTATGCCAGAAGAACCATTTATTAAAGGACAATATTGCGTTAACACAGGCTTGCAAGCAGGGCTGGCCCAGCCATTAGGAAAACTAGGTGGAGGCCTAGGGCAGCAGGTTCTTGGGGGGTGGGGGATGATAAAGATCAAAGCATTCAAAGCTAAATAATAGATTCTGACAATTGTGGGGGTAAGGAGCACAAGGTTTAAGGTGTGCCTAGGGAGCCAACACTTGAATCAACTCTGGGGCCGGCTCTGCTCACATGCATTAACATGTTATTTAATAGGTTATTTCCTAATAACACTCAATATCGGCATTAGCACCCTCATGGAGCAGTGCATTCTAACAAGCCTAGCTCTTAATTTTCACCTTGAAGAACAACGAGGCAAATATTCAAAAGCACTTATAGAGCTGGTGATGGCACTGCAGATATATGTATCGTGGTCTTTTTCATTATAAAATGGCCAAAATTATATGATTAGAAAGTAGGTTTAGGGGCGGCGAAACATGTAGGTGCTCAGTGTCCAAATTTATCTGCTGAACATATATAAGTTTTCAGTCCAAGTTTAACTTTAATCAGGTAAGAATCTGTTCAAACGTTTATGTTCATTTTTGGCAGTAGCACTTAGTGCTACTGAAAATACATATAATTCTACACAAATGTCTTATTATTTTAAAGTTAGATGGCAGCCCCACTTCTGAATATTGACTTCAACGTGTGAGTTGTTGTGAAACACAACATAAGTCATTGTTTTCTACCTATAAAGCCACTTGTTGACGTACATAGAGAGATGTGAAGACCTATTTTATATTAGTAGAGAGGAGAATTGAGATGTCCAGGTCAGGACATGCACAAATCCTTTGTATATTACAAAGGCTTTTGCAAGCACAGATTCTCTTGTAAGATATGTTTAAAGAGGTGCAGGACTGTACAGTATATGGTGTTCCTACCACATCCAACAGGAACAGTGATTTCAGAAGGCTGCATTAGGGGAAAAAGAGCCCTTCTCCAATTTGTGTAGCAGCGACTGTTTAAAATTGCTGCTCCCAACAGCATCAATCCCCTTTACCCTCAATCTCTCATGACAACAGCATCAATTCCCCTCCCCTCCCCTGAGATTGACTTCCCCCAACACTCCCCTTGCCCTCAGTACCCCATAATAAGTTCCCGCCCAACCTCATGACTCTCCCTCAACATCAATCCCCGTGACATCCCCTGGATCTCAATATCCCCTCCCCACCAATGATCCCCTATTATTTGGTAGCTTCGCCTATAGTGATAGCACCACAGGATTACTGGTAGGGATCAAGGGAATCATTTTGAACCTGCCACCACAAAGAGCAGGAACGAATGGAAATTGTTCCTGATTCTAGAGCTGGGTCTAGGATCAGGGGAGGGAGAGGGTGGTCTTCCAGAGGGATCATCATCTGGGAGGTTCTTGATGTATGGGGGGGTTCTTGATGTCAGACGTTTTATGCATTGGTGGTTCTTGAGGTTGTGGAGTGCCATTGTGGGGATCAAGAGGTGCCATTGGTGGGGGTCTTGAAGTTGGTAGGGCACCATCAAGGGGGATCTTAAGGTCAGAGAGGATCATTGTGGATGTTGAGGTCAGTGGAGCTGTTGGAAGGGGGGAGTTTTGAGGTCAGCTTGTGTGGTAGAGGGATTAACGTTGGGATATATGGATGTGGAAATCAATGCTGTTATTGGGGGAGGGTGGTAGGTAGTATGGTGGTGCCAGCCTTTGCACTTTCTCTTTCCTGCTGACACTTTTGGGTGCCTTGGGGAAGATGTAAAGCCAATGTGGATTTCTTTTGGTCTAAGCATGCAAAATGGAGAATCTGCATTGTTGCCACTCTGGTATGGCTCTGTCACCCAGGCTCCTATTTGGAAGAAGACTTTCAAGTTTCACATGCACCACAAGCTGGAGACATCAACTGCTACTCTGGTGTAAAAGCAAACAGACTTCCTGTAGTGGCCAAAATAATTTATGCGGTATTCAACATTACACACCAAAAACACAGAAATAATGTACATTTATGTCATGCAGGCTGTTTATCCTCACAGCCCTCACTTTTGAGCAGGGGTGGCCAATTCCGGTCCTAGTGCACCATGATCCAGCCTGGTTTTCAGGATGTCCCTAATAAATATGCAGGAGGTATATTTGCATCCACTGCCTCCCCTTGTATGCAAATATATCTCATGAATATTCATTAGGGACGTCCTGAAAAACAGACTGGATCGTGGTGCACCAGGGCTGGAGTTGGCCACCCCTGCTTTAGAGCATGCACAGCTCGGGCCCCCTTTAAATAGGTCCCAGGGCTGTTTGGAGGCTTCCTAGACCAATCTTGCAGCTGATTCACTTTCTAGAAGAACTGTTCTTTCCTTATAGGAAAAAGATATACATCTTTAAACATAGCAAACTTCCTGCAAAACATCCCAGCACTCTAGAGTCAATTTGGGATACTATAATGCATGCTTTTTGATAAGATATTCTTGGATTTCACAGAAAGGAAAAAGCATTGTAATGAAGTGAAATATTTGTTGCTGTATTTGAACTGTATGTCTTACGTATAAGACATTTTGCTACTTCAGCAAAGTACTTAAGGGTATGTTTACTAAACGGCGGTAGCGGACTCCATGTGATATCGGAGCATAGGCGGTAGCGGACTCTGTGGCTCCGATATCACACAGAGTCCGCTACCGCCATATAGTAAACATACCCCTTAGTTTTAATAAAACCTTTGTGATTTTCTCTGGACAATATGGTTGAATCTTGTGCTAAGTACCTGCAGGTGACTTTACCTGTGGTTTCTGATGCTTAAATTCAGGCTTTCTCCCCACTTATAGTGTAATTGAAGTGTGGAAGTACACCAGTTTCTTTCTATTTTTTTTTCTTCCTTAATTTTTGGCCCCAGCTGTTTCCTCTATTTCTTTTATATTTCAGCTGAATTGGAATTAGGTCTTCTATTATGCCAAGAGCCTTTGTATCTTATTGGGCACCCTTGAGAGTTCGGAAAGACTATGGATGGAGTGATAGGCTCTGGATGGTGTACGTTGGTACAAGGTGTTCATTAGATCTCTCATTGCCTTCCATGGCTATGATGCTGTCTCCAGGTCATCTGAGGACTAGTCCTATCTCCACCATATGGCTGGAGGCATGTCTCGCTTCTCTTCTGAGCTATTGGAGATTTCAAATGAGGGCTTCAAAGTTGGTGGATAATTAAACTGTTGGATAATTGTACTGAGGCACTCCTGCTTTTCAAAGATTTTTCTTTCCAATTGGGATATGGGGAGGAAATGAGAGACAGCAGAGAAGGAAAAGGACCAGTGGAGTCTTTGGGATTGATAGGACTTGCATAGTTTTGGAGAGCTAATGGAAACTCTATGCCTGATGGACTCTTAACTCTTCAGCTGAAGCCTCCTGGAGTGGATGCTGCTCCTCCAATCTATTCTCCTCTCTTGTTTCAGGCATCTCTTCCTCTCCTCAGTCAGTCACAAGACCGATATGTGTCGCTTATTCTTTCCTCTGCAGGGGCTGATGGACATCTAGGAATTTCTGGGCTGTCTCCTTTACCTTTTGCAGGCTCAGCAACACATCAACTTCCTCCTCTATTGGCTTCAGCAGAATCTCAGCAACTTGCTAAAGACTCATCATTAAGGATACCCTGGGTCTCAGCTGAGACAGATTGCCTCCCCAACTGTTTTAGATAGGAAACCACAGTGGGTTTGGCCAAGATCCCTGCCAAAATGTTCAAGCAGCTTGTCACTTGTTTCCTCTGCAGTTGAGGCTATGCCATTGTCCAGGTTGCTTGGTAAATTCCTCATCTGTTGCAGTCCCAGGATATCCCTCGGATGTTCCTCCATTGCATTCAGGCAAATTGACATTGGTGAGTTTACTTTGGTACAGATGATCTATTATCTAATACAGGAGACCTTGTCCTTTAGTTGGCTCTTACAGACAAGGAATCTTTTCTTGACATCAGAAAGCATATTGCTAATTCCCATCTCCTTCAACACAGCATCCTTGAAGGAAGTGCATTTTCAGATGGCCTTCTGCCCAAACAGTATGTTGTATGATTCTCCATGATTATCTTATTCTCTACTTGATGAAGCTCACATTCTGAAAGTGAGCGCTTGCCTGGGATGTAGTGGGTTCCTGTCACTGCAAGTTTATGAGGCTCCTTATTTGCCTGCTTTCTCTCCTCTCTTGTCTAGTCACTCTCCCACAAACAGCCTTCTTCCATTACCAATAAACCACCAATACAGACCACTAACAAATAAACATGATATGCAATACACAAACTATGACTAACAGCTAGAACCAATCACACTTGAGTCAATTTCACTGCTTCTTCTTCTTCTTTAATCCTTAGTTGGTGTTGGGGGAACAGGTCGTCCTCTCAACCAATACACTGCTGTAGGTGCTGCTGGATTCCATGTGTTGTTCACAATATGTTTCCAATCTTGGCAATCGGTGGCAATATTTCTGGCCTTGTCGATGGTCAGTCGCTGGCTCCTTAGGTCTACCTCAATGTGTTTGAGCCACGTTTTCTTTGCTGCTGCTCATTGAACCCTCCAATGGATGGGTCGCTTTCGCCAGAGGTATTTGTATGGGAGTCGACTGGTATTCATTCTGCAAACATAGCCAAACCATCGCAGTCTGCATTTTTGTATTTGTTCTTTGACTGAAAGTCAATTGTCGATGGGCGCACTTTGTCTGAATTATTTTGTTTCAATGGCAATCACGAAGAGAGACACCTAAAATCTGTCTCAGGCATCGCACTTGAAAGACCTCGAGCTTGTTCATGTCAGATTTGAGCAGAGTCCATGTTTCCGATCCATACAGGAGAATTGGCAGGATCAGTGTTCGAAAGAGGCAAATTTTGGTCTTGGTGGAGATATTGGCCTTCTTCCAGAGGCACCATTTGAGCAAGGTGAACGCTACTGTTGCCTGGCCAATCCTGCTGTGGACATCGGTGGTGGATGCCACCTTCTTCTCTTGCATCAAATCAAGCAGGTATTTGAATTCTGGGACCTGCTCGATTTGGATTCCATCGTGGTGAACATTGGCCTGTGATCCATCCGTGATCATAACTTAGATCTTGTCTGCATTGATTCTTAGGCCATAAGAATAGGTGATGCGGCCGATGTGGTAAAGGATGTTGGTGGCTTCTGCATCCATGTCAGTAAATATGGCACTGTCATCTGCAAAATCAAGTCGGTCAGGAAGTTGTTCACATCATTCTGACCATGCATCTGTCCTCAAATGTTTTCCTTATAATGGCATCGATCACGATATTGAAAAGCATGGGTGAGGCGACATCTCCCTTGTGGTCTCCAGTGAAGACCAGTGAGCCAAAGGAATGGGAACCAAGGGAAAAAAACACAGGACAAGAACAGAGCTACCAGGTTCCCAGTTCCAAAAGAAAGATTTTAGGTCTGTCCTAGATTTTCTGACAACCCCATTTTTAGGCATTATGGAACCTGCAGCACTTATTTTAATAGGAAGAATCAGGGGCTACAAATACTGCACTGCTTTGAGAGGTAGGTTCAAAACCAAGACTGGCCAAAAAAGTCTCCTTCCTAGAACTGGGTAGCCTGGCAGTTCTGCAAGAGATAGCAGCCAGTCTCAAAATCTGTCTAGGAACATCCAAGTTCTCTAATGCCTATGGTCCAGAGCAATTTCTGAAGTTGAAAGAGTCAGTAAGACAGACAGACACCAATGTGCCAGGCTTCCACTACAACCAATTCAACTGTGGGGAACCTCCCTCCTGACCACCGGGGATGCCATTCAAACTAGCAATGATCCTGGCTCAGAGCTACCATCTTCACAGCACTGAGGAAGTTTTCTCCACAGATACCTACCTTTGATTCTTTAAGAGGGGCTCCCAAATAGTAATTTTGAAACCAGGGAATCACTGTGACATACCTAAATATTGTTGTACTTGCAATAATTAAATAGTGCATCTTGCTAACCCATTTGATATTTATTACAGAATAACTTGTTACTGTTTCATGCTGAAAAATTATTGTGCCCAATTTTTGTACAGAACTTAGCAGATACTGTGTTAACATAGTGTTAAGGTCTGATGAGCAGAACCCAAAGCACTTCCTTTTGCTTCTGTAACTGCACTTTAGTACACTGACTCTTGAGAATAATATAGCCAGAGTTGCCAAGTTAAGTTACCCAGTTCAAAAGTGAGACTTTTTGGCCATTTTTTGTTTTAAATTTGTATTGCAATGCAGTATGATATTTGTAGCTCTTGATTTTACCCATTGAAATCAGTACTGAGGGTTCTATCATGCATCAGAATGAGATTGTCAGAGATCCAGAACTGGCTTAAAATCTCACTCCTGGTGCTGTAGCAAAGTGCAATCAATGAATAAATCCAGGAGTCAATTGACAGGGTCCAAACCAGTTTATTGTGCACAGGCCCAGTCAGTCAAAGCTTCAAAAGGAACTGAGCAAACGTTTTTACAGAGACATAACCATTTATACCTCTTTTTCAGTTTGATACATGAGAACTTTCTATTGGTTCCAACTCAATACATGCAAACTTCTCATTGGTTTTACATTCCCTGCACCTGTCCAATTAGAAATCCCTCCGGAGCCTAGCAACCAGCCCCCTCCCTTAGGATTGCTCTAACAATGGTGCAATTCTTGATTTTGTTACTTCTCTACTGCAAGGTTATCCCTAGCTTCAGGAATGCATGTATTGAAACATTTCTTTTCTTTCACACACAAGAGAATAATGAAATACTTATGAATTCATAAAAACTTCTTATTAAGCATTTTAAAACAGTTTTCTCATTTCTCACAGATTTTTGGTTCTTTTCTAGCTATAATGGGAGTTAGGATCCAGGCCTAACTTACAGGCCTTTCATAGTAGCAGGCCATGCTAGGCCATAGCCTACCACATTCCCCCCTTTGATTATTCTCACCCGCAAGTGAGAAAGGGTGAGAATTAAATCACTCATTAATCATTTAACACATTATACTGGTGTAACAGCATCATCGTGGGGTATAGGGTAATATTGCTACATAGCTAATACCTTCGCAGCTGCCTTCCGCTCTATAGTGTTATCAATTGCTGAAGTTATCATGCACAAGCAAAAGGGGTAGGAGACAAGGGAGCAATAAGCACATGGCTAATATGAATAGTACAATAAACATAAGGGCTTTTAGACCACCAATCCATGAAAATAATGAACCAAACCACCCATCCATCTTCAAAATGTGCCAGGTCTGGACAGGCACAAATGTCTGCTCTCTCATCTGAGTGGCTAGATCTTCAACTACATGCCCATTATTATCAATCTGTAAACAGCAATTACTTAAGTTCAACTTTCCACATACCCCACCTTCAGCTGCTAACAAATAATCTAAAGCTAAACGATTTTGATAAATGGCTGTGCGCATTTGCGTACTTTGCTTTGCCAAAAGGATTAATGCTTTACTAGTTTCATTAGTTATTATTTCAACAACAGCTTGCAAACGTATTATTCGATTAATCATATAAACAGGAGTACGATATCCCCATGTCCCATCCTGCTCCCAAGTAGCAGGTCCATAGTATGAGATAATTCTCTCAGGTGGCCATTCTTCAGATGTCGCATCCCATTTGTCCCATTGGCCTATCTTCAAGGCCTCCTTTAGCTGTCGACTTCTGTATACAGGATATCCCAGTTGTTCTCCCTGGGATGTAGGCAAAAGGAAAAAGGAAGGTCGTATGGTTCCCAATACACATGCGCCTCCCCAGTGATGAGGGAGCCTAGCATATGCTCGGGTTCCGCAAATCCAGTACAGTCCAGGTGGTGCTTGCCAGGAATTATATGCTGCTAAATTAGTCCAGATACTGGCAAGTTTGGGAAACTGAACTAGAGGATTGGAAGGTTCAGTAGCATTGACTCCTGACCACCAAGACGTCTTCTTAGTGGTACTGTTGTAAAACTTCTGATTGAGACAGACCAGCTGCCTCACTTCCATATTAAACAATGGTCCATAGCGAGAAAAACATAAGTTACCCATAATGGAGTGGGCCAATACCCATTCACTTGTGGTATTGTGTATATTAGTCTGATTATATGGAACAGAATAGTTCAGTTCTTGTGCCTCCCAAGGCCATTGGTCTCCCATCATAGTTCCTCCACAAAATAACAGTCTGAAACGCGAAGACTGGATGCAACTGCTCCCGCTAGCTCAAGAAACAAGTTCTGGGAGGCAGGAGGAATTTCAAACTCTGCTTTCATGGTCTCATATAAAGAATGATGTATACAATAGGGTGAGGATACATGGGTTTTGGTGTTTAATTGCAGATATAAGATAGTCCCAGGATCTATACCTCTTCCTGCTATACGCAACCCAAATTTGTATCCTTGCTTCCATTGGCTGGGGTTGACTATGAGAAGTTACAGGGGATTACAGGCACCTTTCTGGCATTTCTTGGGCTCCGGTAATCTGATTTTTGTCAAGCTGCCTTTGCGGTGATCACCATCTCGTCCCACAGGTGCATTCTTCCAGGTAGCAAAATATACACAGTCCCATTTTGGGCAAAAGTAATCATGTTTAGATGTAGTGGTGTAAGTGGTGGCTGTAGAACTCTTTCCTGTACACCATCCCCATCCATAGTCTCCTTCTGGACACATATATTTATCATTATGGTAGTATTCTCGCTCCCATGACCCACATCTGTGGTAAGCATTTCTGTTGATTGCATCACAAGCATCAAAGTTCAAGATAATAGGTTTTGTGGGGTTTGCAAGGGGTTTTGTCGCATTTAGGATGGCTCCATCTTCATCATTCCAACGTATCTCAAATGTATAATATGAGGGGTTTTGTCGGGGGTTATAACAAGTCTTACTTTTCCCCTTTGTGCAAATATTCAGTTCAGTGCCATTATAAATACACCGGCTGACTGTTCCAGTGCAAGTATAGTAGGAGTGATAAAGTCTGAGTAATCTTTTGTCCTGTTCGGGTGGTGGTTATGCAGGCTGCACAAGGGGGTAGGGCAAAAGTTTTTTCCAGGATTCCCAGGATCACCACTCCCACAAGGCAATAGTGGAGGAACATTTTGATTACAGTCTTTGGAGGTTAACTGGAAGGTTGGGTATGATGAACTTGTTGAGTTTTCTTCTGTTTCTGCTGTTATGGTCACTCTCGCGTGATGAAGGTAGATTCTGAAGATTCTCTATAACGCTGGCTGTCTCCTCAATGTGAGTCACAATGGAGTCTCGGGATCATTCACTGACGTCCATTGGCCAGGATCAGGAGTAGCTGCCGGCTTCACTCGACTGTGGTGGATCCAGGGTTCAAATTCTGCAACTTTCACTGCAGTGGGGGTCGACAGGATGACGACATATGGTCCCTTCCAATGTGGCGCCAGCGGGGTCTTTCTCCACTCTTTCACCCACACGGACGTTCCTGGCTTGAAGGGATGCAGGGGCTTGGTCAGGTTGATGGGTAGTCAATCTTGCACCCACGTTTGGAGATTCTGCAAGACAGAACCTAAAGCTAATAGTTCTTGTCTAGTTATTTCAGATCCTATCTGTCTCATGTCTCCCTTTATTCCCTGCACTATGGGTGGAGGTCGCCCATACAAAATCTCAAAAGGGGAGACTCCTAGGGATCTGGTGGGAGCTGAACGTATCCTAAGAAGGGCTATAGGGAGAACTTGGAGCCACTTCAGGTGTGTTTCTTGGCAAAGTTTGGATAACTGAGTTTTCAAGGTTCTATTCATACGTTCTACTTTTCCTGAGCTCTGAGGTCTGTAAGCAGTGTGTAACTTCCATTGCATTTGCAGAGCTCGAGCTAACTGTTGGGTCACTTGGGATACAAATGATGGACCATTATCTGACCCTATAGTTGATGGTATTCCAAATCAGGGAATGATCTCATGAAGCAATACCCTAGTGACTTCTCGGGCTTTCTCAGTTCGGGTGGGGTAGGCTTCCACCCATCCCGAAAATGTACAGACTAACACTAACATATAGTGGTATCCATTTGCACGGGGCATTTCAGCAAAGTCTACCTGTATATCACTCATGGGGGTCACCCCTACTGACTGAACTCTTGGGAGTGGAACAGGACCTTGCTTGGCATTATTTTTGGCACATATCAGACATTGCTGTGCCACCGAGGCGGTCAGGGATCCTAGAAGTGAAATACAGAAATGGGGTCTCAGGGCTTTTTCCATAGCTGTTTTTCCATAGTGTGTGGCTTGGTGAAAAGCTTGAACAAAGGCTGGCCCTAATGCTTCAGGGATAACTGTAGGACCTGGAGGTGGACTACCTTCTGGGGGTGGCAACACTATCCATCCTTGTTCTGTCAAGACTCCTCCCTCCTTTTCACAATAATAGTCTAACTCTCTTGTAGTGTATCGGGGTGCCCAGGAACTGAGGGGCACATGGAATAGGGCTGCTTGCATTACAGTATCTTGGGTCCTAACTTGTCCTGTGGTGGCTGCCTTCCGGGCTGTGGCATCTGCAAATCTATTCCCTCGGGTGACTTCTCCTACTCCTGTCTGATGACTTCGGCAGTGCATGACTGCTACTTGTTTGGGGGCCCACACAATGGCAATATCTTGGGCCCATACCTAATGGCCTTACCCCCTGAGGTGATCAACCCTCGCTCTTTATACAAGGCTCCATGAGCATGCAAAGTAGTGAAAGCATATTTGGAATCTGTGTACACATTTATGCGGAGTCCTTCTCCTAATGTCAAGGCTCTGGTGAGGGCTATCAATTCAGCTTTCTGTGCAGAAGTTCCTGGGGTCAGGGCTGAGGACTCAACTACCAGATCAAGGGTCACCACTGCATATCCAGCACAACGATGTCCATTGATGACCAAACTGCTTCCATCCACAAAGAAAATCTGTTCAGGGTCCTCTAGAGGGACATCGGTCAAGTCAGGGCGACTTGAAAATACAGTGTCCATGGTTTCCAAACAGTTATGATCAGGGGGCCCAGGACCAATTGGGAAGAACGTAGCAGGGTTCAAAGCTTGACTGATTTTCAACTGTATCCGGGGGTTTTCGGACAGCATGCTCTGATATTTCAACATTCGTGCATTTGTCAGCCAGAAGTTTCCTTTGTGTTCCATGAGAGTCAGAACAGAGTGTGGCACGGTGACTTGAAGAGTTTGTCCTAGTGTGAGTTTATCTGCTTCACCCACTAGGAGGGCTGTTGCTGCAACAGCTCTCAAACAAGGGGGCCATCCTTTTGCAACTACATCCAATTGTTTTGACAGATAGGCTACTGGTCGCTGCCAAGATCCAAGAGATTGAGTCAATACTCCCAACGCGTTTCCTTGTGACTCATGGACAAAAAGATAGAAAGGCTTCTGAACATCTGGAAGACCTAAAGCTGGAGATGACATCAGAGCATTTTTCAGAGACTGGAATGCTGCATCTTGTTCAGGTCCCCATTCTAATGGGGATTTTTCCATTCCTTTGGTGACTTGGTACAATGGTTTTGCAATCAGCGCGAAGTTGGGGATCCATATGCGACAGTATCCCGTGGCCCCCAGGAAGGCTCTTACTTGCCTCCTAGTGGTTGGAGTAGGGATACTGCATACAGCTTCTTTGCGTTCTGGTCCCAGACGTCGGATCCCACTGGACAATTGGAATCCTAAATACTTGACTTCAGTGTGGCATAGTTGTGCTTTGGCTCTTGAGACTTTGTATCCAGCCTCTTTGAGAAGGTACAAAAGTTCACTAGTAGCTTGTAGGCATTCACTTTCTGAGTTGGTGGCTATGAGCAAGTCATCTACATACTGAAGAAGAACCCTCTTTCCTGGGTCCACTGGGTAACTTGAGAGATCTTGATTCAGGGCAGCACTGAAGAGAGTAGGTGAATTCTTGAATCCTTGGGGTAATCTGGTCCAGGTGAGCTGGCCCCGCCTTCCTGTTGTGGGGTCTTGCCATTCAAAAGCGAATAAAAGTTGACTGGTGGGGGCTAGGCGTACGCAGAAAAAGGCATCTTTCAGGTCCAGGATGGTGAAATGAGTAGCCTCAGCGGGGATCAGTGCCAAGAGAGTATAAGGGTTTGGTACTACAGGGTGTATAGTTTCAACTGCATCATTTACTCGCCTTAGGTCTTGTACTGGGCGATAGACCCTTGTCCCAGGCTTCTTTACTGGGAGAAGGGGGTGTTCCAAGGTGACTGGCATTCCTTGAGAAGTCCATACTTCAGCAGTTTCATCAAATGGCAGTGGATTCCTTCAATGGCTGGTCGAGGGAGAGGATACTGCTTCACATGCACTGGTTCCACTCCTGGCTTGAGGGTGACAATGAAGGGGGCTATGTTCTTCTCTAGGCCAGGTGGATTATCTTCTGCCCATACTTCAGGTGGGGCTATGAGGTTGGTAGGTATACAGGGACTAGTTGACTTTATTAGAGGTGCACTATAGAACCGCCACTCTTCTTCTCGGGGAACAGTGAGCACCATCAATCCAGCAGGCTTTGGGTTCACAGTCATTTCCATTTCTCCCCCTTCAGCAAAAGATATCTGTGCCTGGAGCTTGGCAAGCATGTCTCGGCCCAGTAGTGGAATAGGGCACTCAGGCATATACAAGAACTGGTTCGTTATTTTCTGTCCCCCTAGTTCACACATGCGGTTCTGTAGGAATGACTTTGTGGCTTTATTTCCAGTGGCTCCAACAATAGTGACAGATCGTGAGGACAGAGGAGCTACTGGCTTGGCTACTACTGAATGTTCTGCTCCTGTATCTATCATAAATTCCATGTATTGGTCCCCTATCTTTAAACTGACCATAGGCTCCTGGGGACCCAGGGTGAACTTGGAGCCCGGTCTGGCCTAGTCTTCCAGGTCATAGCCCGTTGCTACTGCCACTCCCTCAATGGCTTCCTCCCTCTCTTGCTGGAGCTGTGTTCGGTTCATTCCTCCCCTCCTTCGGAATCGTCCTCCTGGCCTCCAGGGACTCCCTCCTCCCCTCGCGGGGGCGGAGTCCAGATGCGGGCATTCATTTCTCCAATGTCCTTCTTCCTTGCAGTAGGCGCGCAGATTTGCACCCAATTGAGGCCTTTCGCTTCCGCGGCCTCTTCCACGTCCTTTGGTCCTTTGATTAGGAAAACCTCCTCCATGTCGTTCGGTTATAGCAGCAGCAAGAAGGTCTGCCTTCTTCTTCATCTTTCATTCACTTTCTCTGTCTCATTCATTTTCACGATTCACAAATACTTTCTGAGCGACTTCCATTAACTGTGCTGTATTCATGCCCGCAAATCCATCCAATTTCTGCAATTTTCGCTTTGTCTCTCTGGGACTGACTAACAAAGGCCGCATTTACCATGCATAAATTTTCCTGAGCGACGGGATCATATGGGGTATACAATCTATAAGCTTCAGACAACCGCTCATAAAAGGCCGCTGGGCTCTCATCTGGACCCTGGAGAACTTCCGATACTTTCCCGATATTCATGGCCCTCTGGCCTCCCTTCTTCAGGCCCTGCAATAAGGCCTGGCAAAATCTGGCTAGGGCCGCCGCCCCCCTTTCATCATTCGGGTCCCACCCGGGATCTTCATTGGGATATTCTGCAACAGCTGCTTGCGGGGGGTTTATTCCTCCTCCTGCTACAGGGTTTTCTTCTAACCAACGGAGGGCTGCTTGCCCAATTCGCCCTCGCTCCTCAGTAGTAAAGAGGGTGGACAGGAGCTGGCGACAATCGGCCCAGGTAGGCTGATGGGTTTGCATAATGCTAGACATTAATTCTGTTAATTCCTGAGGCTTGGCTGTATAGGATGCATAATGCGTTTTCCAGTTTAATAAATCTGTGGTGGAAAAGGGTACATAAACTAAGCTGGTTGGTCCTGGCGCCATCTGGTCCTGATCATTTAAAACAGGTATTCCAGGCACTTGGCGTAATGGCATTAGGTGCCCTGCTTTCTCCTTCTTCTTGGGAGTTACGCTTCTTAAATCATAAGGCTCCTGGGCACAAGTCTCCTTGATGGGTGACCCTGAACTGGCAGGAGAGCCTCCGCTTTCTATCTTGTCAGAGGACTCGAGTCCCCCTGACGTGCTTGGGCCTGACTCGGGACTATCCCTCGGGGTAGGGTGCTTCTTAGGCTGCTGCAGCGGTATTTTCTGGGGCTCCTCATCTGGCTCCACCTCAGGCCGTGGTGCTAGGGGAACTAACTTCTGTGGGTACTGGGGTAACCTAGCCAGGATATCTGGGGACTGTGGGGCAGAATACACAGGTGGCTTCTCCTCCTTAACTTTTCTGGTTCCCCTAGTAGTAGCTACAAATATTTTACAGCGCTCCTCATAACAGTGCTTCATCCATGAGGGCTGCTGTTCACAAGCACTTAACCAGGAATCTATATAGGGGAACTGGTCAGGATACACTCTTTGTATAAGCTGATGAACTCGAAAAACTGTTTCTAAATCAAAGGTGCCCCCATGGGGCCATGAAGCAGCTAGCGCGGGCCACTCCCTTTCACATAACATCTTTAATCTGGACGGAGTCATTTTCATACCATAATCACCCGAAAATCCTTTACGGAAATTCTTGATCATACATTCCAACGGAGTTTGCGTGGACTCCGCCCCTCCCATAATCTGAACGTACCTACGTACACTACCTACGTACTCTACTAACTTCGTACGCTACGTACTCTACATACACGTAATGACATACAAGACAACGAACAATAAGGATAGGTAGTATGGCTGTAGGTAAGGGGTCCGTACAGCCCACAGAACACTGGGGGGGGGGGACAAACACCACTCGCTTCCTCCTTTTCGCGACCTGGGCGCGGTCGCCCGGCCAGGAACTGCGCTACTTAGGAGTCCGCTCTCGCTCGGTCTGTATTTCAAGACCTCTCACTCACACAAGCAAGCATATTTCAACAGGAAATCATATTTCAAGTGCCCAGGTTTTCTGACTAACTGACTATTTCAAACAAGAAGGGTCGATGGCTTCGGCTTCCGCTTTCTCTTACGCGGAGCTTACTAGGACCGCCCTTAAGGGAGGTGATCAGGCTCCCTTGTCTCGCACACACTCATGCGAGATTTCCCAGTTAGTCTAAACCAAATATACCAAATCAGTCCTGCGCACGCAAGACACTGTCCCAGGCTGTTCTTTCTGACTATCAAATACAAAAATGTCTACTCACCAGATCCGGTCCCCGATACCACACCAGCTTCTGAGTTGAAACCTGGAGTCCCCCGGGTCGGAGGTGTTGGCCAGCTGGACCCGATGGCTCGCCGAGGCAGGCGGAACCCTCTCCGGCACAAAGGGGCTGGTGGTGCCTGAGGTTTCCCCCGCGGTCGGACAGACACGGTTCCAACCGGGCCAAACCTCAAGGTGAATTGCGTGGATTATTCACTTGAATACCATTTACCACTCGCACTTCCCAGCCAATGCACCAAGAATATGCTGTAGCAAAGTGCAATCAATGAATAAATCCAGGAGTCAATTGACAGGGTCCAAGCCAGTTTATTGTGCACAGGCCCAGTCAGTCAAAGCTTTAAAAGGAACTGAGCAAACGTTTTTACAGAGACATAACCATTTATACCTCTTTTTCAGTTTGATACATGAGAACTTTCTATTGGTTCCAACTCAATACATGCAAACTTCTCATTGGTTTTACATTCCCTGCACCTGTCCAATTAGAAATCCCTCTGGAGCCTAGCAACCAGCCCCCTCCCTCAGGATTGCTCTAACAATGGTGCAGTTCTTGATTTTGTTTTCTCTACTGCAAGGTTATCCCTAGCTTCAGGAATGCATGTATTGAAACATTTCTTTTCTTTCACACACAAGAGAATAATGAAAGACTTATGAATTCATAAAAACTTCTTATTAAGCATTTTAAAACAGTTTTCTCATTTCTCACAGATTTTTGGTTCTTTTCTAGCTATAATGGGAGTTAGGATCCAGGCCTAACTTACAGGCCTTTCATAGTAGCAGGCCATGCTAGGCCATAGCCTACCACACTGGAACTGGGTAACTTGACAACTCTGTATGTCAGGTCCCCTGCGATTCCATGGCTGCAGGAAGGGCCACACAATTCCCTGCTGTCTGTGGAATTTGCCAGAATCTAGCAAGAGACAAGGGGCCAGAACAAGCTGCATTGGCAACATGTCTTCATCCTCCTCTGCTGCCTGGGGCCCCTCTGGTTTATGGTTTATTTATTACTTGATATACCCTCTTTAGTTCATTGCATCAATGTGATTTAAAAGAGCAAAAGTAATAAGAGTAATTATTCAATTAGTATTATTCAATTAGTAGTACAAAGAGCAAAGAGTAAAAGTAATTATTCTGCTGCCATAGAAACAGTAAAAGGGGTGGCGGAGTACTTATCATGACCAAGGCCATCCTCAATATGGCTATGTAGCAGCAAAGCGCAGACAAACCAATGATACCAGGAGTCTGTTCAGAAGGTCCAAATCATTTATTTGTGCACAAGTCTCAAGCAAGACAATTTCAAAATGGCTGAGCAAAGTTTTCAAGCATTACAACAACTTTTATAGACTTCTGTTCCATTCTAGGTATAGAAAAACATTTCATTGGTCCCGGTACGCTCCCGTACCTCCCGTAGCCCCTCTATTGGTCCCGGTACTGATAAGTTTCTCCAATTATGTTCCTTCTGTGGGCTTCTGTAGGCATGACACCTGCCTGCCCCCCTTCTAGTCCCAATTACAATGGTCAGTTCATCAACTTGTTACTTTCACACTTTCAAGGCTATGGGACCATTTGTGCGTGCAGAAGAGCAAGGTTCTGTAACTCATCTGTCAGCACTCCTCAATATTTCTCTGCAAATGTACTCTTTCTTATCAGTAACTTTAAAACACATCTTTTCTGTATTTTTCCATTTCTTAATTCTGCAATTCTGCTTATCTAAGCTAATTCAATATTTCTACTGAGTTCTTTCTTACAATAGCAGCATATTGGGGGATGTGCAATCCTATATGCCTCTCCACAGGCCTCATTTACAGGTCAAGCTAGCCATGCTGGCCTGCCTATGTCAGACACCGTGGGTCACAGGCCTGCACCTGCCACATTCCCCCCTTTGATTAATCTCACCCTATTACTTAATAAGGTGTGAGAATTAAATCACTTTCCAGAGGATTCAAATCCTGATTAAAGGATTCTTACTAGTTCCACTAGGGCTGACTTTGTATAAAGCCATTATTCTAGTTGCGGTCTTCCGCTCTACTGTACTATCAATAGCACTATGAAGGGAACGCATACAACATGGGATTAAACATGGTAAGCAGAGGACTACAGCAACAAGGATTAGTACTAAGATAATAAAAGTCTTAAATCCTCCCAGCCAAGAGAAAAGGTTAGCAAACCAATTAGGAAATTTCAAGGCGTGCCAAGTCTGTACTGGCACATAAGCATGTCTTTGCATATCTTTAGCAATTTCTTCAACTACTTGACCTTTATCATCTATTTTCAAACAGCAATTGGTTAAATTCAGCTTACCACATACTCCTCCTTCAGCTGCTAGCAAATAATCAAGGGCTAAGCGATTCTGATATATGGCAGTGCGCATCTGAGTACTTTGTCTAGCTAAGAGCGTGAGAGCATGACTAGTTTCATTGGTTATTATTTCAACTACTGCTTGTAAGCGAATAATACGATTAATCATGTAGACTGGGGTTCGATAGCCCCACATACCATCATCATTCCAAGTGGCAGGTCCATAATACTCAATAATTCTTTCTGGTGGCCAATCATCACCTTGCCATTTCTCCCACTTGCCTATCTGTAAGGCCTCTCTTTTCTGTCTAGATGCTCCTTTGTGTTTGTGGGTGGTATATACAGGGTATCCTAATTGTTCTCCATGTTCAGTGTTTAACAGGAAGAACGAAGGTCTGATGGTTCCTAAGACACATGCTCCTCCCCATTGTGGCGGGAGTTGCGCATATGCTCGGTTTCCACAGATCCAATATAGGCCAGGTGGGGCTTGCCAGGCTTGGACTTTGGCAAGGTTAGTCCATAGACCTGCAAGTTCAGGAAATCTGGCTAATGGGTTAGGAGGTTCAGGATGTCTGATTCCTGACCACCATGCTACCTTCTTGGTCGTGGCATTATAGTATTTCTGGCTAAGACAGACCAGCTGTCCTACCTTTTGGGTGAACTGGGGTCCAGTTCTGGCATAGCAAAGACGTCCAACGATTGAGTGCGCTAACACCCATTCACTGGTTGTCTTGTGTAATTCAGTCTGATTGTAGATCATGGAATAATTCAATTCTTGGGCTTCCCAGGGCCATTGGTCTCCCATTTGGGTTCCACCACAGAAATAACAATCTGTGATCTTAAGACTAGATACTACTGCTCCGGCTAATTCTAGAAACAAATTCTGTGAAGGGTGAGGGATCTCAAACTTATTTACATGCATAGCTTCATAAAAGGTGCTATGAATATGATATTTAGATGACTTGTGGGCTTGGGTATTCAATCTAACATGCACAATGGTCCCTGGATCTGTTCCTCCTCCTGCAATACGTAAACCAAACTTATATCCTTGTTTCCATGCATGGGGGTTATGTACACGCAAATGTAAGGGGTTGCAAGCATCTTTCTGACATTTATCATTTGTGGTTGGCTTGGTTAGAGTAGCCATCCGTTTATCTATTTTCTCATTAGTTATACCAGTGTTCCAGGTAGCATAGAAAACACATTCCCAATACGGGCAATAGTAGTCTGCCGCTGTAGCAGTACTATACCCTGATCCTGTTTTACCTGTACACTTCCACCAATTTGTGGCACCTTCTGGACACATATACTTATGGTCATTCCGATACGCTTTCTCCCATGTACCACAGGTGGACTGACTATCTCTATTAATAGCATTACATGCATCAAAATTCAAAACAGCAGGTTTAGTAATGTCCTTAAGTGGTGGTGTAGCAGCTAATATAGGTCCATCTGCATCCTTCCATCTTATTTCCAACGTGTAATAGGATGGATTCTGATGCGGATTATAGCATGCTTTAATTTTGCCATGAGTGCAAACATTTAGTTCAGTGGTGTTATAGATACACCGAGTTATTGTTCCCTTGCAGGTATAGTAAGAATGGTAAAGCAAAGTCTGAGTTACTTTCAGTCCAGTTCTAGTAGAAGTAATGCAAGCGGTGCATGGAGGTAGAGCATAAGTCTGTTCAAAACCTCCAAAGAAGGCAACCAAGGCAAAGCAGAAGCAAAAATACATGTTGATGTTGATTGGAGTTCTTCTGAATCCTCAGCTTGCTGATCTTGATCACGACGGTCTATTATTCTTCGTCCCGTTTGCTAATGAAGCAATTTAACGGGTGCTGAGTGTTGATTGAAGATCCTCAAGATGTCCAGCACACATTAACCAACTTAGCAATCCAGTTGGCTTGTGAAGTCTGGCTCAGTCAATGTAGTCTCAAAGTAGTGTGTCAAATTACACATACAAATTGGGTTCGTTGAAACAAAGCTGTTGCTGCATGGAAAACAGCAATCCTCTTCGAAAGACTTGGCTACTGCAAAGCACTTGTGATGAAGTGTCTATACTGCTGGTTGCCGTCTCAGAGTAACTCGCAAGGGTACATCAGGGTGCTGCTCTGCTGTCCACCGCTCTGGTTCAGGATCGGCGGCGGGCTTGACTCGGCTGTGGTGGATCCAGGCGTCGATCTCGGCTACCTTTACTGCAGTTGGGGTAGACAGGATGACGGTGTACGGTCCCTTCCAATGGGGTTCCAACGGTATCTTCTTCCAATCTTTGATCCACACCGAAGTTCCTGGCTGGTAGGGATGCAAGGGTTCCGTCAAGTTGATAGGCAACTGGTCTTGGATCCACATATGGAGAGTCTGCAGAACAAAACTAAGAGCTAGGAGTTCTTGTCTGGTTACTTCTGAACCAATCTGGGCTAGATTTCCTTTGACTCCCTGCACTATTGGTGGGGGTTTACCATACAAAACTTCAAAAGGAGAAAATCCTGTTGACTTTACAGGGGCTGAGCGTATTCTGAGTAAAGCTATGGGGAGCACTTGGGGCCATTTCAAGTGTGTCTCCTGACAAAGCTTAGACATTTGGGCTTTCAATGTACGATTCATTCGCTCAACTTTCCCTGAACTCTGGGGTCTGTATGCAGTGTGGAGTTTCCACTGTATCTGCAAGGCTTTTGCTAACTGCTGAGTAACTTGGGAGACAAATGAGGGTCCATTGTCTGACCCTATCACTGCTGGGATTCCAAATCTGGGGACAATCTCTCTCATTAAGGCTTTGGTAACTTCTCGGGCTTTCTCAGTTCTGGTTGGGAATGCTTCTACCCACCCAGAGAAAGTACAAACTAATACTAGTAGGTAATGGTATCCATTGGCTTTTGGCATTTCGGTAAAATCAACTTGGAGGTTGTGCATGGGGGTCACACCTCTTGACTGAACTCGGGGTGCTGTAATAAGGCCTTGCTTGGCATTATTCTTGGCACAGATTTGACATTGTCGGGCTACTGAGGCTGATATGGTTGTCATCAGGGGAATGTAGAAATGTGGTCTGAGTGCTTTCTCCATAGCACTCTTTCCATAGTGGGTGGCTTCATGGAAAGCTTTAACAAAGGCTGGTCCTAACAATTCTGGAATTACTATTCTTCCCGGAGGTTGACTGCCTTCTTCTGGTGGCAGCTCAATCCATCCATCTTTCAATACTCCCTCTTCTTTGTCACAATAGTAATCCAATTCTTTGGTGGTATATCGTGGGGTCCATAGATTCAAAGGTACTGGAAACAATGCTGCTTGCATTGGCATAGCTTGTGGGGCAATCTGTCCTGTCATAGCTGCTTGTCGTGCTGAGGCATCTGCAAATCTATTCCCTCGAGCAACTTCTCCTTTTCCTGCTTGATGTCCTCTACAATGCATGACAGCTACACGGGTTGGGGCCCAGACTGCATCAAGTAACATCAATATCTCGGGACCATATTTGACTGATTTTCCTCCGGATGTGATGAGTCCTCTTTCTTTGTAGAGAGCTCCATGGGCATGCAAGGTAGTGAAAGCATATTTGGAATCTGTATATACATTTAGCACAAGTTTTTCTCCTAATAACAATGCTCTGGTGAGTGCTATCAATTCGGCTTTCTGGGCTGATGTGCCTGAGGCTAGAGCTGATGATTCAACTACTTCATGTTGAGTGACGACTGCATATCCGGCACAGCGTCGTCCGTCAAGGATGAGACTGCTCCCATCAACATAATAGATCTGGTCGGGATTGTCTATGGGCACATCTGTTAGGTCAGGTCGACTTGAGAACACAGTTTCCATGACTTCGATACAGTCATGTTCTGGGAGTTCTTCACTGATGGGTATCAAGGTAGCTGGGTTCAAGGCATGGCTCACTTCAAGTTGTATCTGTGGGTTTTCACATAACATGCTCTGGTACTTCAACATTCGGGAATTGGTGAGCCAATAATTTGCTTTCTGTTCCATAAGGGCAAGGACTGCATGTGGCACAGTGACTCGTATGTTCTGTCCTAGTGTGAGTTTGTCTGCTTCACTCACTAGTAGCGCTGTAGCTGCAACTGCTCTCAAGCAGGGTGGCCATCCTTTGGCCACAGGGTCCAATTGTTTCGATAGGTAGGCTACAGGTCGTTCCCAATTTCCTAATTTCTGAGTCAACATGCCTAAGGCATTTCCCTGTGCTTCATGTACAAACAAGTGGAAAGGTTTGTGGACATCTGGTAGTCCAAGTGCTGGTGATGACATCAGTTCTTCTTTTAACTTCTGGAAGGCTGTATCCTGCTCAAGTCCCCACTCTAGTGGTGACTTCTCTTCTCCTTTTGTGGCTTCATACAGTGGTTTGGCAATTTGGGCAAAGTTGGGTATCCAGATTCGGCAATATCCTGCTGCTCCCAGAAAGGCTCTGACTTGCTTTCTGGTTGTTGGAGTTGGAATTCTACATACTGCTTCTTTTCTTTCTCTGCCTAATCTTCTGCTTCCTTGGGTAATACGAAAACCCAAGTATTTCACTTCTGTTTGGCATAGTTGTGCTTTGGCTCTGGAAACTTTATATCCAGCTTCATTTAGTAACTGCAAGAGATCTTGGGTGGCTGATATACATTCTCTTTCTGATACGGCAGCTATCAACAGATCATCCACGTACTGGAGAAGTACTCTCTTCCCCGGGGCTACTGGATAGCTTGAAAGGTCTTGATTTAGTGCAGCACTAAAGATGGTAGGTGAATTCTTGAATCCTTGGGGTAATCTTGTCCAGGTGAGTTGGCCCCCTCTTCCAGAGATGGGGTCTTGCCATTCAAATGCAAACAATATTTGGCTTACAGGGGCTAATCTTATGCAAAAGAATGCATCTTTTAAATCCAGTACAGTGAAATGGGTAGCTTCAGCGGGTATCAATCCTAGTAGAGTGTAAGGATTGGGTACAACTGGGTGTATAGTTTCAACTGCATCATTTACTCTTCTCAAATCTTGCACTGGGCGATAATCATCTGTCTCAGGCTTCTTCACTGGCAAAAGTGGGGTGTTCCATGGGGATTGACATACTTTCAGTAGGCCATACTCAAGTAATCTCTGTAGGTGGCGATGAATGCCTTCAATTGCAGCTCTTGGGAGAGGGTACTGTTTGACGTGCACTGGTGTAGCGCTAGGCTTGAGGGTTACAATCACTGGAGCTATATGTTTGGCTAGGCCTGGGGGACTGCCTTCTGCCCATACTTCAAGTGGTGCATGAATGTTCTTTAAAGTTTGTTCAAAATAGGTATCTTGAATCGAATCATCAATGTAGTATCTCCATTCTTCTTCTCGGGGTACTGTCAGCAGCAGCATTATTCCTGCTGGTTTGGCTTGAGAATTCACTGTCATTTGCATTTCTCCTTGCTCAGAGAAAGATATTTGGGCTTGAAGCTTGGCTAGCATGTCTCGTCCCAGTAATGGTACTGGACATTCGGGCATGTAAAGAAATTGATGCGTTACTTGCTGTCCTCCTAGACTGCATATTCGGTTTTGTAGAAAAGACTTTGTGGCTTTGGCACCAGTTGCTCCTATAATGGTGACTGCTTTCTTGGTGAATGGGGCTATCTTTTTACCCCTTACCCACGGGCCTATTCCTCCCCTCTCTCGTCTGATACGGCAGCTATCAACAGATCATCCACGTACTGGAGAAGTACTCTCTTCCCCGGGGCTACTGGATAGCTTGAAAGGTCTTGATTTAGTGCAGCACTAAAGATGGTAGGTGAATTCTTGAATCCTTGGGGTAATCTTGTCCAGGTGAGTTGGCCCCCTCTTCCAGAGATGGGGTCTTGCCATTCAAATGCAAACAATATTTGGCTTACAGGGGCGTCTTCGAGTTGCGGGCAAGTATCTCTCCAATGTCCTTCCTCTTTGCAATAGGCGCATTGGTTCACGCCTAGTCTCTGGGTCCGGCCTCCGCCTTGACCCCGCCCTCTTCCTCTGCTCCTTCGATTAGGGACACCTCCCCTTTTCTTTTCAACTATGGCCGCAGCCAAAAAATCAGCTTTCTTCTTCTTCATCTTTCTATCACATTCTCTCTGTCTTTCAGTATCACGATTCACATACACTTTATGAGCGACTTCCAATAACTGTGTTGCATTCATGCCCGCAAACCCTTCTAATTTCTGTAATTTACGTCTAATGTCTGGTTGAGACTGGTTTACAAAAGCAGAATTCACCATGCATAAACTTCCTGGTGCCTCGGGATCATAGGGAGTATACATTCTATAAGCTTCAGTTAATCTTTCATAATAATCTGCTGGGCTCTCATCTATTCCTTGGATAATTCCTGCTACTTTGGAAAGGTTCATAGCTTTTTGGCCTCCTCTTCTCAGGCCTTGTAAAAAGCCTTGGCGAAAACGGGCTAGGGCGGTGGATCCTTCATCTGTATTTGGATCCCATTGGGGGTCTTCATTTGGGAATTCTCTCTGAGCTGCTTCTCTACGATCTATTATATTCTGCCCCTGCGCTGGAGCTGCAGGGTTTTCTGCCATCCATTCGATAGCTGCTTTTCTAATTCTCGCTCGTTCCTCTGTGGTAAATAGGGTGGTCAGGAGCTGACGGCAATCTGGCCAAGTGGGTTGGTGAGTTTCCATAATACTAGTTACTAATTCTGTCAGCTCCTGGGGCTTGCTAGTATAGGAGGCATAGTGCGACCTCCAATTTAATAAATCCGTTGTAGAGAAGGGGATATACACATAAGTTAGGGGTCCCGCTACCACTTCATCATTATCATTCTTTACGGGCACCCCCGGGACTTGCCTTAAGGGAAACAGTTTGGCTGTCCTAGGCGTCATTTGAGTCTGGGATCTAAGGGCTATTGTCGTGGTCTTGGCAGGAGTTGCTGTCTTTTTCTCAACTGGTTTTGCTTTGGGTTTTTCTTTCACTGGCTTGCTAGTGCTGGCGCTGACTTCCTCAATTATTTGTACACTTTCCTCTTCTTCTTCTTCTGGGGGATTCCCTCCTTCTTCTTCTAGCTCCGCTTCTGGCTCACTTTTTACGTCCTCCTCTTCTCTTCCCGCTAATTCTTTCTCTTCCTCTCCTCCAGGAGGAGGGAGGTCAGGGATTGGGTCTGGCCTCGGCTCCGGCGGTCTCTGGGGTGCTGGGGCAGGACGCCGCCGGGCTATTCTTACTGGACCTGGGGTTCGGGGCTGCCTGAGGACTACTTCTGGGGAATCGGGATCTGCCAAGATGGGTTTCTTCTTGGCTTTCTTATCCTGCTCTTTCATTCTAGGCTGTTCCTTTCTCTGTCTAGAATCTGTTTTAGCTAACATTATTCTGCACTGTTCCTCATAACAGCGCTGCGCCCAGGAGGGCGGATCTTCACAAATACTTAACCAGGAATCTATATAGGGGTACTGATCTGGGTGCGCTACCCGCACTCTACGGTGTATTGACTGGATAATCTCTACGGTGAACGTTCCCTCTCGGGGCCAGATGGGGTCTAGATCGGGCCACTCCCTAGTACACAAAATCTGCAAACGGGCTGCTGTCATTTTAATACCATAATCTCCTGAATATCCCTCTTTAAAATGTGCGATCATACATTCTAATGGAGTGTTCCTAGTAGACTCCGCCCCTCCCATTTCGATGTGTGCGCGCAACAACAGACAGAAGGGAAAAGGTGGGCGGACCGTGGGTAAGGGGTCCTCACGGCCCTGGAAACGTACAGGGAATACAAATAACAAGACAAGACGGCAATCGCTTCCCCCTTTTCGCGACCTGAACGCGGTCGCCCGGTCAGGAAATGCGCTAATCAGGGGTCAGCTCTCACTTGGTCCGTGCTGCCAGACCTCTCAATCACACTTCGTTCACACACTCATGCTAGCAACGTATTCCCAGAATGCATTCATTTCTATCTATTCTGACTAGTCTTTTCCAAGTACAATTACAAAAAGGATGAGGGTTTCACCTAGCGCATTCCCATGCCAGGCTACTCGGCTCTTCCTTGAGAGTTGATCAAGCTCTCTTACCAATTCCCAATATCTCGAGATTACAAATTCCAAGTTCCAAGTTCCAATGGCAGTACTGCTCTTTCTATTTCTGTCTAGACCCAAAATCAAAACTATACTCACCGGATCCGGTCCTCAAAACTTCCCAAGCAGGCGCATGAGTTGGACCTCGGACTCCCCTCACTCGGGTTCGAGGCGTTGACTCCAGCCGGGCTCGTCGCCCGCCGAGGTCCGACCAGCTCCCTCCGATACAAGGGACCGGTGGCGCCAGGGAGCGGCCCTCGTCGGAAGGGCGCGATCCCGGCAGGACCAAGCCTATAGAGGCGGAAAGTCGTGGTATATTGCCCTATATACACTTTGATTCCACAACTTCCCGGCCAACGCACCAAGGAATATGTAGCAGCAAAGCGCAGACAAACCAATGATACCAGGAGTCTGTTCAGAAGGTCCAAATCATTTATTTGTGCACAAGTCTCAAGCAAGACAATTTCAAAATGGCTGAGCAAAGTTTTCAAGCATTACAACAACTTTTATAGACTTCTGTTCCATTCTAGGTATAGAAAAACATTTCATTGGTCCCGGTACGCTCCCGTACCTCCCGTAGCCCCTCTATTGGTCCCGGTACTGATAAGTTTCTCCAATTATGTTCCTTCTGTGGGCTTCTGTAGGCATGACACCTGCCTGCCCCCCCTTCTAGTCCCAATTACAATGGTCAGTTCATCAACTTGTTACTTTCACACTTTCAAGGCTATGGGACCATTTGTGCGTGCAGAAGAGCAAGGTTCTGTAACTCATCTGTCAGCACTCCTCAATATTTCTCTGCAAATGTACTCTTTCTTATCAGTAACTTTAAAACACATCTTTTCTGTATTTTTCCATTTCTTAATTCTGCAATTCTGCTTATCTAAGCTAATTCAATATTTCTACTGAGTTCTTTCTTACAATAGCAGCATATTGGGGGATGTGCAATCCTATATGCCTCTCCACAGGCCTCATTTACAGGTCAAGCTAGCCATGCTGGCCTGCCTATGTCAGACACCGTGGGTCACAGGCCTGCACCTGCCACAGCTACAAGTCTCTGCATTAACCCTGATAGCATAGACTTACTCAAGACTGAAAACAAACATGTTGCACTCTGTCTTATATACAGACCAAAGACCACCTAATAACGATCACCCCAAAATATCCACAATACTCGAAGCAGCCTGTTCATCCCAAACAAAAAACCTCACATTATTCTAGGTGACATTAAGCTAGCATCCCTACCTCCCCATCAATCCTCTGATTTCTTGGAATTTATGCAAGATCTAGACTTCACACAAATAATGAAACACTCCAAAGGTAACACTCTAGCGTTAATAGTCTATTCTAGGTCCTTAACCACACACACAAATGTTACCTTCCCATCTACCAGTCCTGTGCCATGGTCTGATCATTTCATTATAAGAATGTCCACCATAATTCCATTACTTAAAGAAACAGAAAACGCTGCACCTCAGCAAATGCCAAAATTCAATAAATTCAACAAAGACACCTTCCTCTCTGAAGTATCCTCACTACTGCACACTCAATCACATGATCTCAATGATGCCTTAGAACATAGTAACATAGTAAATAACGGCAGATAAAGACCAGTATGATCCATCTAGTCTGCCCAGTAAGATGGCAGGAGTAGGTGTACCTGCCACTCTGTGCAGGCCACCCCTCCCCATGTCTTTGTTTAGGGGTGAACCCACCGCTCCATGTAGGACACCCCTATTTGTTGAGAAATTAGATGGTTCAGTTTATTTTGATTTTATCCTGTTGCTGTAAAGGGATCCACTGTGTCTGTCCCATGCCATTTTGAATTCTGTCACTGTATTTGCCCCCACCACTTCCATCGGGAGGGCATTCCAAGCATCCACCACCCTTTCAGTGAAAAAGTATTTCCTGACATTGCCTTTCAATTTACCACCTTGCAGCTTCATGTTATGCCCTCTGGTTTTACAGCTTTCCTGTCTTTGGAAGAGGTTTGTTTCTTCATTATTTCTCTTTAAGTATTTAAAGGTCTGAATCATATCTCCCCTATCCCTCTTCTCCTCCAGAGTGTACATATTTAGGTCTTTAAGTCTCTTCTCATAAGGCTTCTGACGCAGGCTCCAAATCATTTTGGTCGCCTTCCTCTGAACAGTTTCCAGTCTTTTTACATCCTTTGCAAGATATGGTCTCCAAAACTGAACACAGTATTCCAAGTGAGGCCTCACCAGTGACTTATACAGTGGCATTAGTACCTCTTCCTTTCTGCTGGTAATTCCTCTTTGTATGCAGCCCAACATCCTCCTGGCTTTTGCCACCGCCTTGTCGCACTGTTTTGCCACCTTGAGATCAACAGAAATAATCACACCAAGGTCTTTCTCCTGATCCGTGCACACCAACCTCTCGCCCCCTATCGCATATATTTCCCTTGGATTTCTGCTACCCAAGTGCATGATACTGCACTTCTTTGTATTAAATCTTAATTGCCAAGCATTAGACCATTCTTCCAGCTTTTGTAGATCTTTCCTCATGTTAACCACTCCCTCGGGGGAGTCGACTCTGTTGCAAATTTTAGTGTCATATGCAAAAAGACAGACTTTTCCATTCAGTTTTTCAGCAATATCACTCACAAATACATTGAACAGTGCTGGGCCCAGGACCGAACCCTGAGGCACCCCGCTAATCACCCTCCTTTCTTCTGAGTGAGCTCCATTTACCATCACCTTCTGTCATCTGTCAGTCAACCAATTTCTGATCCAGTTTATCACCTTGGGACCCATCCCCAAACTACTGAGTTTATTGATAAGAACATAAGAACATAAGATATGCCATACTGGGTCAGACCAAGGTCCATCAAGCCCAGTATTCTGTTTCCAACAGTGGCCAATCTAGGTCATATGTACCTAGCAGTTTCCCCAAGGGACATAGGTTCCACAATGCTTGTATTGGTTCAAGCATTGATATCCTGGGTCCCTTCTTAATAATGGTTTATGGACCTTTCCTCCAGGAACTTGTCCAAACCTTTTTTAAACCCAGCTACACTAACAGCCTTTACTACATCCTCCGGTAACAAATTCCAGAGTTTGATTACACGTTGAGTGAAAAAATATTTTCTTTTATTAGTCTTAAATAGTTTACCCTGTAGCTTCATTGCATGTCCCCTAGCCTTTCTATATTCTGATAAGGTAAACAATCGATCTACGTTTACCCGTTCCACTCCGTTCATTAATTTATAGACTTCTATCATATCTCCCCTCAGCCGTCTCTTTTCCAGGTTAAAGAGCCCTAACCTTTTTAGCCTTTCTTCATAGGAGTATCCTTCCATCCCCTTTACCATTTTGGTGGCTCTTCTCTGAACCTTTTCTAAAATCGCTATATACTTTTTAAGATACGGCGACCAGAATTGCACACAATATTCAAGGTACGGTCTCACCATGGAACGATATAGAGGCATTATAATATCTTTTGTTTTATTTTCCATTCCTTTCCTTATCATACCTAGCATTCTATTTGCTCTCTTGGCCGCTGCTGCACACTGGGCCGAGGGTTTTAACATGGTATCCACAATGACGCCTAAATCTTTTCCCTGGGTGGTAGATCCTAATGTGGAACCTTGCATCGTGTAACCATAGTTTGGGTTGTTCTTTCATAGGTGCATAACCTTGCACTTGTCCACATTAAATTTCATCTGCCATTTTGATGCCCAGTCTTCCAATTTATCAAGATCCTCTTGCAATTTTCCACAATCCTCTTGGGTTTTAACAACTTTAAATAGTTTTGTGATAAGCCTCCTATGAGGAACAGTATCAAAGGCTTTGCTGAAATCCAGGTAGATGACATCCATCGCATGCCCCTGATCTAGTTCTCTGGTCACCCTGTCAAAGAACTCAATCAGATTTGTTTGGCAAGATTGTCCTTCTGTAAAACTACGTTGCCTCAGATCTTGCAACCTATTGGTTTTGAGAAAGCTGGTCTACCATAATAAGAAAGGCAGCCAAAATCACCTCACCTCTAAAACGACCCCTCAGAAAGAAGACAGAAAGATGGTACACCAAAGAACTTTATGCAATCAAAAAATCCCTACGTAAACTGGAAAAAAAATGGAGCACCACTAAAACCTCAGAAAATAAAGAACAATACATTATAATCTTAAACAAATATAAGGATGCAATCCACAATGCAAAAAAAGAGCACCATACCAGCATACTAAATTAAGCTATTAATCGGCCTAGAGAATTTTTTGATATAATAAGTCCCTAACCAAACCCCACACAAACCCGATGAACTGCCCAGATATTTGCGCTCAATCGGTAGCAAACTACCTGGCCCCAAAACTAAGGAATGTAAACCCATCCACAATGCTCACCAGAACTGAGCCTCAGCAACCTGCTAACTCTTGGCACACTTTCTATCTCATTAAGGAGAAGCAGCTCTTAGAAACCATCACAAAAACTAGCACCACAACCTCTCAACTAGACCCATGTCCGGTATCCTGGATAAAAGCAGTCAAAACTGAACTAGCACCAGTGATTCTAAACACAGTAAATAAATCACTCCTGCATGGCATACTGCCTGAACCTCTTAAGCTTTCTATCATTCGCCCACTACTAAAAAGCAACAGAAACGAGCCATCCTCATATAGACCTATAGCCAGTATCCCATTCATAGCAAAAATCATTGAAAAAGTAGTCAGTTGCAGCTCCAAGACTATATACACACTAATGCCCCACTTAATGCTCATCAGTACGGTTTCCGTCCTTACCACGGAGAAGAAACCCTACTTCTGGTTTTATTAGACACCCTAATCTGTGGGCTAGATAACCCAAACCAAGCATTTATCATGGTCTTCCTGGACGTCTCATCTGCATTCGACAATGTTGACCATACTATCCTATTACAAAGATTAGCACACCTAGGCATCTCTGGAACTGTTCTGAAATGGCTTCAGTTATACATTTCAAACCGCTTCCTATATGTCAAAATTAATCAGGATTCCTCCTCCACCTTCCCGCAAGAACAAGGATTACCCCAGGGGTCTACACTCTCAGCCTTACTGTTTATAATTTATATCTCCAAACGATCTGTGACATATTCACTAAACACAAATTAAACTTTCACATCTACGCAGATGATATAATGGTTTATGCCCGCCCCAATTGACATAAAAAACCCACAATTTAACATCATCACTGACTGTATATATGAAGGAGAATCCTGGCTCAACAAGAACAATCTACAAATTAATTTCAAAAAAACAGAGATCCTGCTCACTACAAGAAACCAAAACTATACTCCTCCCACTACTCTTAAACTTCTTAATATCGATCTGCCAATCAAAAATGAAGTAAAATACCTGGGTATCATTATTGATAGAGCACTAAAAATGACCACCCAAATCAAATCCACTGCTAGATCAGTTCTCTACAAACTAAAAAATATCCAACATCTCAGTCCTATCCCAGACCCACACGATTTTAGAACTATAGTCCAGGCTTTAGTAAATTCCCATCTGGATTTTTGTAACAGCATTCTACAAGGTCTTCCTAAAAAATCTATTCACACACTTCAAATAGTGCAAAATGTCTCTACTAGGATTATAACCAAGGCCATCCTAGCTGAACAGATCACACCTACCTTATACAAACTTCACTGGCTCCCAATAGCTTACAGAATAAAGTACAAGCAAATAGTCACAGCTTTCAAACTCCACAATGACATTTCTCCCTCCTACCTCTCCACCCTATTACAACCTCAGGCTGACAACAGACACAGGAGAAAAAACGCACAAAACTTATTGAGAATTCCTACCTCCGTATGGAAGACCAAACAGTTCACAAGCAATAGAGCATTCAGATTTACAGCCCCCACACTGTGGAACGCTCTACCTGATCAGCTTAGAGCAACCAAAGACCTTCTAATATTACACAAGGAATTAAACACCTTCCTGTTCTCAGAATATTATAACACATCTTCCCCAACAATACTAACAATTTATCTACCTCACAAGACACCACCCAAATATCATAATTCCTCCCATCCGAAAAATTAGCTCATGTAAATAGCTAAGAAACGCAGCCCCCACTATATCTTTCTTTAGAGTATACTGGGATGTACATAGTTCTGGATCCATCTATCTTGTATATAGTTTGTTTTAACTAGTTCTCTAGTTCCAGTGATGTTATTAAGCTGTTAAATGTTCTATGTAACTTCATGTTATTGTTCAATGTAAACCGCCCCTGACCGCTGGAAGGAGCGGTACAAAAGAGCTGTTCAATAAATAAAAATAACATAAATAAAGCAGAAAGAAAACAATAACAGCCGAAACAAATAAAAAGCAGGCAGTACAGACCAAGCTGGCAACTCAGGGGCCCATTCTCCTACAGGATACCATAAGCTTGTTCGAAAGTAGGACTTAAGGCTTTTTTTTAATGATTTTAGTGAATTATCTTGCCGTATGTAAAGAGGAATAGAATTCCACAGGGCTGGAGCCAGAAAGTAGAATGCCAACTGTTGCGTGGATTCCAGTCAGGCAACATTATTGGCTGGAAGCACCAGTTGATTATGATTTTGAGAACGCAGAGTTCTAGAAGGCGTATAAGGAATGAGGGAGTCGGAGAGATAAAGAGGGAGACCAAAGTAAAAAGCTTGAAATGCTAATAGAACTTTTAACTTGATTCAATAGGAAAGAGGGAGCCAATGGTGAGCTCTCAGCAGAGGAGTGACATGGTCAGATATCTTGGAGTGGATGAGAAGCTTAATGGCGACATTTTGGATTCATTGGAAGTGTTTACTAGAATAAAGGGAAAATCCATTATAAAGAGAGTTGTCATAGTCTAATTTACTGATTACCAGAGAGAGTATTAACGTGGTTAGAGCAGATTTGTCCAGGTAAGAACAGAGGACTCTAATGGTGCGGATTTTACCGTATCTGAAATTTGGTGGGTATATGTTAGCTTGGTATCAAAATGACCCCTAAGATTTTCAACATGGGGACCACTGGTGTAAGGTAAGTTCATCTAAGGTACTGTAGGTGAAATTACTATGGGATCAGCCCTATCAGTGACCCACATGACTTTACATTTGCCTGAGTTCAGCTTCAGTCGATAGGATTCGAGCCACTGGGAAATTGTCAAGAGAGAGCAGTTCAACGGTTGCAGGTCCAGGGCTTGAGGATCCAAATAGGCTATGAGCTGAATGTCATCTGTAAAGAAATGGGCTGAAATACCAAGTGATTGTATAATCGATGCCAAGAGGGCTAAAAAGATATTGAAAGAATGGGCAATAGGATTGACCCCTGAGGTACTCCACAGGGGAGATTCCTTATTATAGAAGACTGAAATCTACTATATAGTGCGAAAGAACGATCGGTCAGGAATGATGAGAACCAGGTAAGGGCAGTATTGGTAATGACGATATTTGCCAGCTGCTGGAGCAGACGCACATGATTGACCAGATCAAATGCCGCTGATAAGTCCAATGAGACTATAAGTACATGACCAGAGTCAAGAAACTTGTGCAGTTCACTAAGCATGAAAGTGAGACAAGTCTCTGTGCTATGATGCAACCTGAACTCAGATTGGGAGAGGTACAGTATGTTTCTTTTCTCTACATAATCTCTAAATTGGAGGAAGACAATCCTATAGTTCTCAGGAAGATTGGTTGCAGAAACATCTTCTTAAGAACTGGCCTAACTGCAGACTGCTTCTAAGCCTTAGGAAGCGTACCTGAATTAAGTGACAAGTTAACCATATATAGCATATAAGGGTGGAGGGATTGAAGCTTTGATTTCAAGAAAGCTGAGGGAAGGGATCCAAAACAGATGTAGTAAGATGAAGTTGAGTGAGGATATTCTGCAAAAAATAGAATCGTTACAGGGTAAAAAGAACCTGTAGAACATAATGAGAACAAATCACCATCCAAATTTGAAGAATGAGGTGGGGTTGAGATGGCAAGGACAGCTGTAGGTCATGGCTGGCCCGTCCATTGTGCGAGAATGTTGTTTGCACAGGGCCCCGCACTTCAGGGGGCCCTGCGCCAACAACATCCCACACATGCTATTTGGCTCCCGGCAGGCCCCAGCTCATCTCTCTATAGCTGCCAAAGTGAAGGACTCCATTTTTCTTCACTTCAGCAGCGGTGTTTTAATGTAGGTCGCTGGGGCACCGAAGGTCAAAGGACATTTCCTGTTTCCCGACACTCAGCGCGCCAGCAGCCTACATTAGAATGCAGCTGCCGAAGTGAAGAAAAACAGCGCTCTTCACTTCGGCGGCTGTAGAGAAGTGAGCCAGGGCCTGCCCAGCTCCCTCTAAAGCAAAGCAGTCAGGCATGGGGCTCTTTGGGGAGGGGGGAGCTAGAAATTAATTTATAGTTTTATTTCTCCAGTGTTGTTGTATATTACAAGTTTGGCTTTTGGGGTTTCCAGTTTAATTATTGCTTTCCTGTTTCTAAATTGTGATCCCTTGTTCTTTGTTTGGTGATAGTATATTTTCTGCATGTGTAACTGAGCTGAGGTATTCTGTTTATGTAGTTTCTATTTGACAGTGCCACTTGTTCCCTTTCCCCAGTAGGAGATGTATTGGTATTCTCTGAGATGTATTGGTTTAATATTTGTAGTGTTGCCGTTTGATAGGTAGGGTTTGGTGCTTTGTGAGTCCTGGTAGTGCTGTTATGATATGGCAGGTTTGCTATGGGTTCTAAATGGGCAGTGTTTATAGTACTTCCTAATGTGCCTGGCAGTTGGCACTGGAGTATAGTAATGTTAGAAATCTGGTAGTCTGTCTTTATGCAGACACTCTTTAAGAGGCATGTTTACTAAAAGATAGCACTCATTAACATTATGCAAATATTTATGCAAATGAGGCCCCGCAATGAGTGTTCACACATGGCCCTGCACCCCCTGCTATAGTGAGGGGGCCAGTGTGGTAAGTGACAGGCGGATGGCTTGCTTTGAACACCTGCCACTATGGTGTCCTGCCTGGTTCAAAGTAGTCAGGCTCCAGGCAGCTAAGGAGAAGGATATGGCCTGAACTAATGCTGCTCTCCTTCCAATGCAGGCCCGGTTAGGGCAGCTGAGAAGTGTGATTGAGAGGGAGCTGTCTGAAATGGTTTGAGGGATGGAGGTTGCGATAGAAGCAGAGTTGCCAAGTTACCCAGTTCCAGGAGTGAGACTTTTTGCCAGTTCTGGTTTTGCTAGGGAGCAGTACAGCATAGGGGACGAAGTGCTTCTGTCCACGAAAACAGTGGGACCTAGGGGTGATTGTTTCTAATGATCATGGTTTTATGAGAGGCAGGTCTTGTCAGACAAACCTCATTAATTTCTTTGATTGGGTGAACAGAAAGTTGGACTGCGGGAGAACACTAAATGTGGTGTACTTCAATTTCAGTAAAGCCTTTGACACTGTTCTGCACAGGTGACATAAATAAATTGAATGCCCTGGGAGGCTTCTATTGGACTGGGACTGTGTGTAACACTCCTCCCTTAACATCTCCCACCTATTACAGAGTGAACTACAGCTGCCCCTCCCTTTGCGGTGGGGTTTAAAGTGCTTTCTGCACCATGGTACGCAGCCAAGGGCATGTGCCCAAAGGGGTGTGACCTAAGGGGCATGTTCTGCACCTTAGGAGCCCCTTTGGAGTACTTTGGAGCTTCCATGGTGGTGGTGCCTGTTCTATACGGGACATGGGTAAATGTAAGGCAAGATCCAAATGCCCAGTAGTGCCGAAAGGGGTTGTTGGCCCTATGAATCATCATGTGGTAAATACTGTCTTACTCAAGTCAACTGGTTCTCCAGCCATGGACGGTACTTCATCTTCGGAGGCTTCCTTAAGTTTGGGGGCACCTACCCCTTCCCCACAGCCAGGACTTGATAAATCCATTTCTCCTTTGGGAGGTCCGAAGCTTTTGAATGGTTCTCTACCGTTGGCCTCTACTCCTCAGTCAGGGATGGTGAGTCCTGCTTTTGACCTGCCTTGTGTAGCTCAAACGTATCCAGCCCCTGTCTCGCTAATTTTGGTTGGGCTGATTCTGGATAGTATAGGTTCCCCCTCAACTGATGTTTCATTGAATGATGTTTTATTAGTTGTTCGCTGAGCGGAAGGAGTTCTTTCTGGTGCCCTCTCTCAGCTGTGTGCTTTTACTGAGGGCACTTCCTCTGCTCTCCGGAATCATGGAGAGGTTTTATCCTCAGTTTGTGAGAAGATCCGTAAGACTGAGGCTATGGTTAATGGGGGTCCACTCTGCGGGTAATGCTTTTGTTAAGGATAGTTTGCTTCTTCAATCTAAATTAGAACATTTAGAAAATTTAGCCCAAGCCCGGAATCTTAGGATTTTAAATTTTTCAAAGGTCCGTCTCATTTCTCCTATGGAGCTATTTAAAAAGCATGTAAAAGAAATATTGCAGTATACTTCATTTGATTAATTGTTTGTTTCTTCTATTTATTATTTACCCCAGAGTAGGTTGGATAAGACTCCTGAGGGTGAAACGAACCAGTTAATTGATTTTGATAAATTAGATCTTACGACCTTTCTGGAAACCTCTTTGGATAAGGTTTCTCAGAGGGCGACTTTGTTGTTTTTTCTTCTGAGGCTGTGAAGGGGCAATTTTGCATCTTTTTTTTTTTCTAAGAAGGACACTCTATTTTGTGGTCAATCTTTATGTATATTTCCTGATGTTGCTAAAGCCACCCAATCACGTCGCAAGGCTTTTCTTCAAATTAGACCTAAGTTTCTGGCTATCGGTGCTACATTTTATTTGAAGTGCTTAGTTTCTTACAAGGGAAATAAATTTGTCTTTTTGGATCCTCTGCAGTTGGAATGGGTTTTGCTTGGTAAATCTTGATATATTTTGAGTGGTGTTTTCCTGGTAGTTTATTTAAATTGGGATTTTTGATATGTAACTTTTGGGTGGGCGGTCCAATGCTTTCCTCCCTTGATGTGGACTTGTACAACTTTTCATTTTTTTTTTCTTTTGTTGTATTTTCTGTTTTTTGTGACCTTGAATATTTGTTTTTCCTCTATGTTTACTTTTTTGTATACATGTGAAAAATCTTATAAATAAAAAAAAAATTGAAAGCACTAGGGATGGACCCTAAAATGACTGACTAGGTTAGAAATTGGTTGAGTATGAGGTGTACAGATAAATGGCGCTTACTCTGAGAAGACTATTACTAGTGGTGTGCCTCTGGGATCTGTCCCTGGTCCAATTATTTTTAACATTTTTGTAAGTGATATTGTGGAAGGTCTATTGAGTAAGGTTTGCTTCTTGCACATGATACCAAAATCTGCAATGGAGTAGACACCCAGGAAGGTATAGATAACATGAGGAGGGATTTAGTGAAGCTTGAAGAATGGTCGAGAATTTGGAAGCTGAGATTTAATGCTAAAAAATGCAGGGTCATGTATTTCAGCTGCAAAAATCCAAGGGAGCTATTACAGTGTAGGGAGTGAGGTACTTCTGTCCACAAAAGAAGAGTAGGACCTATGGATGATTGTTTTTGATGATCTTAGGTGCCTAAACAGGTTGAAAAGGCAACGGCAAAAGCCAGAAGGATGCTTGGGTGCATAGGGAGAGGAATGCCCAGCAGGAAAAAGGAGGTGATAGTGCCTCTGTATAAGCCTTTGATGAGATCTAATTTAGAGAATTGTGTGCAATTCTGGAGATCACACCTTCAAAAGGATATAAACAGAATGGAGTTGGTGCAGAGGGTGGCTACCAACATGGTCAGGGGCTTTGCCATAAGGCATATGGAGACAGACTTAAAGATCTCAATCTGTATATTTTGGAAGAAAGACGGGAGAAGGGAGATATGATAGATACATTTAAATACATTCATGGCATAAATGCACAGGTGGAGAGCCTCTTTCAATTGGCATCAAGCTGCGCAACGAGGAATCATAGGATGAAGGCGAAAGGAGACAGACTCAGGAGTAATTTGCAGAAATATTTCTTTAAAGAAAGAGTGGTAGCTGCATGGAATACAATTTATTACAGTTTATTAAAAAATTGATACCCCTCCTTTCAGTTAAACCAGAGTGGTTTACAAACAAAATACAATCAAAATGAGAGAAAAAAAACTCCAAATTTAAAAACAGGCAGGATAGAAAAAAATAGGAAGGAATAGTCTCTCAGTGAAGGTACCAGAGACAAAAACTATCAATTCAAGAAAGCATTGGACAAACACAGAGGATTTCTAAAGGGAACAAAAAGGCTATAGAGCTTAGTGGTTCATATGGAAGGGCAGAATAGCTAGGCTGTATGGTCTTTATCTGCCGTCATGTTTCTATGTTTCTAAATGTACATTGCAATGAGGTATGATATTTGTAGTCCCTGATTTTACCCTTTGGAATCAGTGCTGCAGGTCCCATAATGCATCAGGATGAGTTTGTCAGAAATCCAGGACTGGCAGAAGAGCTCATTCCTGGAACTGGGTAACTTGGCAACTTTAACTCTTGATGCAGATTCTTCCCCTGAACTGTGGCAGGTAAGTAGGAACTGTGTAGGCTGGATTTAAGATTTCCGGGTCCATATGCAGGGCTAGAGTGTGAGAGCTGTAGTCCTCTCTTGAAGGGGGCCTCCTGGAGACTGGAAAGCAGGTGGGAGGGGGGAGGTTTGCCAAAGTGTTATGGTAGTGTTCCCTCCACTAAGTGGGAAAAAACTCCTTTTGACCTAGGTACTTGGTGCTTCCAACAGTTGGCACACTAGACAGTTGCCTATGTGCACAATCTGGCCTTGGAACTGTGCACATTCCATGATCACAGCTTATTATTAAGAATCCAATACATGCTGTTAATTCTGCACCAAATGTAGCTAGACTCGCTCCTTGTTTGCCTTCACTCTGCAAAGTGAATGAGGAATGAGGGCACATTAATGCAACTTTAATTCTTTCTGGAAAGTAGGTTTGCTCTTGGATTACTTGTTCAGAAGTTAGTAATGCAGGATTAATTTTGTGTAAATAGAATTCTCTGGTCAATTCCAGACCTACGAGACCAAAGCACTAACCTGTGAATGGGGTTCATGGAAATGAGCTGATAGCGTGCAATGTTTTTCTTGCGATACCAGCTCATTTAAGTATTATTCAAATGCAATTTGCACTGATACGTGCTGGTAAAGTCCATGCAAATTTGTGGATTTTATTCCAAGAAACATATCTACACGGTCCAATCACACTAAACCATTGTAAAAAAAACGCATCAACAAGCTAGCCATGATAATCCCAAGTGCCGAGGGAGGGATGGAAAAAATGCAGAGCAGCCCAAACAATGAACAAAGCAAAACTTGCTGAACTGTGGGAGCAGCAAAAAACAGCTACAGAACCTACATTTATCTGTTTTACCGATGTGTTTCCTAGGCTGGCTGTGTAGGAATTGAGATACTCCCATTCAAACCGATCATAGGGAGAATAAAGACGAGGATACCATAGAAGTAGAGGACATGAAATGGAGTTGCGTCAATTCAAAAGCATTATCAGGACGAGCTTGATCCTGGAGGAGGGGTTGGATGCCTGGAATGCCCTCCTGATGGAGGTAGTGAGGGCAAAAACAGTGACAGAATTCACAAAAGCATTGGAGAAATGTAGAGAATCCCTCAACGGCAAGAGGATGGAATCAAAGCATCTGCTCATAGACAGGCATAACCTTTTCTGCTGTTTACATAGATGCATGAATATTTTATAATATAGATGCACAGGGCTGTACCCAGGGCTCTGCGAGCGGTGTGGCCGCACAGGGCGCAAGCAAAGAAGGGGTGCCAGTAGCATCATTGGGCTTTCAGGAAGCCCAATAAAAGTGAGTTCCTGCATATGACCGGGGAAGCGGGGGGGCTCCAAGTTCATGAATCGCACAGGGAGCATTTTGAGCTTGGTACGGTCCTGTAGATGTGTATCTCACTCTGCTGAAGTTCCACTCAAAGTCTGCCCTCAGCAAATGCTTCATCATCTGCTACATAAAAGTAGACACTATTGTGTACTCTTATGCATGTATATCCCTAGGCAATTTTGTAACCACCTATTTCTGTTAGCAAATGTTGTTTTATACACAAGAAAAGCTTACAAAAGCACATGCTAAGATAGTAATTTTATAACAAGGCATCGTAAGTCGGGGGCTACTTAAGTGCCTACCTAGGCACTATTTCATGAAGAAAAGCAGGCGTCTATTTTTCTTTATTAAATATTAAGTGGTGGAGAAATTCAGTTGGGGTTATTTACCCCAGCCCTAGATCCTATATAAATGGACATGTCTAAAACCTCTTGTGCATTCATGTAGCTATGCCCGCTGCCCATGTTCCACCCGAACTCTGCACATGTGCATGCCCACCGGAAAGTGCGCACCATCATATGAACATGCATAGTTTTATGCTAGATGGGATTTTGTAAGAGGCTATTTATGCATGTATGAGGCCGCACATATGCAGAAATGGCCTAAACCCCAGCAAATTAGGCACCTACATTGCACCTTAACGTACCCATCTCTTTATAGCACTACCCCCTAAAAGCCTGCATGATCAAATATAAACGTTATCTCAATGGGTGATCATAGTAGAAGCAATACTGGGATTGGGTCAAAATGTCTGGATCTATCTAGTGGAAGACTATATTTCCTTGAAGTCAGAACATCAAAGCCAGTCACAGAAAAGAAAATTCCAAAGATTATATTTAATACTTAAGTCCTTCAGCCTACAAACTGCCTACATGCTCTAGCCATGAACAGGATGCTTTCATAGCTTCTTCATCTCTAAATGGCATAAGGTGTGACATTTCAACCTGGACAATATGGCACAATAGCTTACCAAGAACACAGTGTGATGCCAGAACTCAATTTAGGTCTTCTGTTTGGCAGTACTAACCACACAGGCATAGTGCAAAACATCGAAAGCACATATTCTTCAAAGACTAGAAGGTGAATCTCTTTGGAGTTGTCAGTGATGTGTATATATACTGCCTTCAACTAATTAAATTTTTATTCTACATGGTAAAATATACAAAGCCTAGGGAGAACGATACTAAGGTCCATCACGTTCAGGCTTTGATGGAAGTTTCCCCCTTGGTGACTCGAGGGAAGTCTGATCTATAAAAGAACTACTAAGCACAAGAAAAATGCAGATAAGTGCCGGCCAGGCTCTTTATTGCAAAGCAAGCCCCAGTGCTTTGATTCACAGATGCTGAAAGATGAGTCTGTGTCAGGAAGAAAAAACTCATGGACCAAATTTATGATGAAAAACAATTATGCTTTAAAATTAGTCATAAAATTGGCATTTTATAATGTAATGTCTACTTAAAATGGTAAAAGTGTTACACTAAGTGTTTTAGGTAATGTATCACAGTACTACCTCTCCAAGACAAATGCCTCCCTTAGCCAGTTGGCATTCAACCAAAGATCGGATAACAGTTAAAAATGAATTAACCGTATTGATTACATGACTAAGGCAGAAATAACAAGCAATATATTCAGGCCCTTGTTCAAAATGTAAGCTTGTCTTAAAAGCAAGCTAATTGCTGCTTTAATTATCTGTTCTTCTAAACCTGTAGAGGATATAAAAATTAGTGTAACTTATCCAATGGTGCCATCTAGTGGATAAAGTCTAATAATCATTTATCATATAAATTTAGGGGTGACTTCCTATGTGCAAATAAAGGTCAACAAACAATTGTAGGTGATACCTTTTTATTGGACTAACTTAATGTAGTTTTGACAAACTTTCCAGAGCTGAATCAGGTCAAATGAAAAATGGATAGCTCTCGAAAGCTTCTTAAAGATACCTTTCTATTGGATTAATTTAATGTATCCCCTACAATTTGTTTGACCCCTATTTTTACATATCCGAGTCGACTAACATGGCAGCTACAATTTTCTGCTCAGGATAGCATTCAGAAAGTAGGCCCGTTGGAACAACAGTGATTTTAAAATACAACATCTTTTCTGAGAAAATTGATGTTGGGTTCTTTAAATTTAAAAAAAAGAGGAGATTGCCCTATTCTACCACTGTCCTATCTCATCACTTGCCCTTTAAACCAAAATGCAGGCAAAAGAGGATGCGATGAAGGGGTCTGAAATCCTCACAATGGTCATGTGCCCTGTATATAAGTATAGAACTTACTGAATCATGTATCAAATTTACTGAATTTTTATTTAAAAGGATAAAAGGCAGGAGCCCACCTAAAAAATGAACATAACAAGAAGAGCCCTGCTGAGTCAGACCAAGATCCATTAAGCTCATAATCCCATCTATGGCAGTGTCTAGCTCACAAATACCCAACAGATCCCAAAACGTACATCTGTTTCTCATAACTAGTTTATAGGGATGAGCAATGGCTCTCCCTAGTTTACCTGGCTAATAATTTTATATGGACTTTTCCTCCTGAAACTTGTCCAAACCTCTTTTAAATTCCACTATGTTTCTCACCTTGACCACATCTTCTGACAAAAGATTCCACAGCTCAATTATGCACTTCATGTACAAAAACAATCTTTCTACAATTTGCTTTTAGCCAGCAGGTTGTTAGTTTCATGGTGTGTCCTCTTGTTTTTATGCTATTTGAAAGGTTAAACAACCATTCCTTCTTTAACGATTCCACCTCACTCACAGTTTATAAACTTCTACCATTTCCCCTCTCATTTGTTTGTTCTCCGAGCTGAAGAACCTAATTAGCCTTCTTCATAACAGAGGTATTCTATCCCCTTTTATATGGATTCTATGCCCTTTTCTGGATTTTATCTAGTTCTGCTATATCATTTCGGAGATGGGATGACCGGAACTGCGTACCAGGGTCCTACACAGAAGCATAATTATATTCTCTGTTTTGTTCTCTGTTCCTTTTTGAATAATCCCTAACATTCTGTTTGCTTTGTTAGCAGCCACAGCACATGGGGTTGAAAATTTCACCATATTGTATACAATGGGCCCGATTCGGGGACACGGGTTGCGGGTCTGCGCGTCCCGGTGGGAAATGCAGCCCCGCAAGGCGTCTAGGCCCGATTCCCACTCCGGCTCTCCCCATCCTGAGCTTCAGGATGGGGAAAGCCAGGAGGAGGCAGGATCGGGGCGGAGTGGGCCGATTCAGGGCCAATTCTGGTCACAGCCCTGTATGCCCTGCCGGGCCCATGGGGACGCACTGTTTATTCCACCTCAAAGGTGGAATAAGCAGCAAAAATCTGATTATCAGGCCTGAGGATCCCCCCTCTCGGGGTTGGGTGCGGGGGAGTCCCTGCCGCCTGATCCAGGACACAGCAGGCCAGCGTTGGGTCAGGCAGTGGGGAAAAGTGGGGCCGTGGATGTGGGAGTTGGGGGCGCCTGCAGGGAGGACTTCACCGCAGGCGGCAGGTGCATGCCAGGCTGTCCTTGGGCCTGATTCTGGTTACGGGGGAACATTTTTTTTCCATAGTCCAGAATTGGGTCCAATGGGCCCATCTTGCTTGGGGCCATCTGGACTTGCCCCTGTCTGAATCAGGCTCAATGACTCCATAGGGGGAAAGGATACAGTAAACGTCACACTTGAAAACTAGAAGAGCCTACATGGTTAATATGAGCATGCCCAGATTATTACTATGAGCCCGATTCCCGTAGGGGCACGTCCGGACAGCCCCAAGCAAGATGCGCCCATTTGGACCTGATTCTGGACTACGGGAACAAAATGTTCCCACGGTAACCAGAATCAGGCCCGAGGAAGGCCCGGCATGCCTCTGCCTGCCTGCGGGGATGTCTTCCCCAAAGGCTCCCCTTGGCCACCATGGCTTGGCCCCCTCCTATTCCCCACCGCCCGACCCATGACTAGTCAGCCGGGGCCTGGATCAGACAGCAGGGACCCCCCTGCACATGGCCCAGGGGATCCCCAGCCCCAATCGCACAAAAAATGCTGCTTATACCACCTTTGAGGTGGTATCCATACTTATGCTTGCTTCTGACTATGAATAAGGTGCAATAAAGTGCAAAATGGAGTCCTGAGGGACTCCACTATCCTGCCATCAAGCACAAGATAACCGTTGTCCAGACTTCATCCTTTGCTCCCTCTTTGCCAGAAAAGAGGCAAGCCACCGAAACACCCCCTCCCATCCCCCACCCATACCAATTCTTTCCAAGCACTCCAGTAATAAACCATGCTTGATTGTGTCAAACTCTTTAGAAATATTCAGCTGAAGCAGAGCACTATTAAAACCCTTACAGGGTCTTTCCGAGGTGCAAATAGCAGAGATGGATGTCCTGTTTGGATGTCCATCCCCGGTATTCGGCCCCTCTGCTGACCCCAACTAACTTAACCCATACGTTGTACAGGGAGATTAGATGGGGGCAGGAAAGGGGCATTGTGGGGGCAGTTAGGGTGGGCAGTGGGCAGTCGGCAGCCCCAGATGTACAGGGCGATCCTCTGAGGTGGAATAAGTTCCCCTAGTCAGTGGGGGATGCCAGCTGGTCATCGGAGAAGATAGGAGGGGGTAGAGGGGATTCCCTGCAGCCTGAACCTGGCCTTGGGAGGCCAGATCAGGGGTGAGGCTATGGGGAATTAAGTTTTTGTTTCGACGGCCAGGGATCGCGGCTCCTGAATGGAGCCGCAGTGCCATGGCAACCAGACGCCATGGTGCCGCGGCTCAGTTTAGGAGCCCTGACTGAGTTAGCCGGGAAAGGTCTGCACGTACAGGCCTGGACATGAGTCTGATCCTGCAGGCTAGAGGGAATCAGAATCCCTGCTCACTCTGTGCATCCAGTTGTGACCGGGCACACAGAGGGCCGGCACATCCAAAACAGAATCAGGCCATTATTGAACACCACGTCATCCAATAATGCTCTCAATAAAGCTTCTGAGTGGAGGAGTGGCCTAGTGGTTGGGGCAAGGTACTTTAGGCCAGAAGGTTGGGGGCTCAAATCCCACTAGAGGACAGCAACCTTGGGCCAGAAGGACTGGGGTTTCTAGTCCCACAGGTGCTCCTTGTGGTCTTGGGCAAGTCACTTAACCCTCCATTGCCCTGTAAGTATTAGTGTATGTGTCTCATATCCCCTTGTGTTAAATGTATCCCCCAATTGTGTTGTGACCACTTTGATTGAAGGATAAAGTGGTATACAAAACTGTCTAAATAAATAAAAATGACCAAAACTAGACTTCTATACATCCAAAATATCATTATCTTCCAGATAATTAGACAACTGAAATGCTACCCATGTTCCTCCACTGTTTTTTTCAAAAAAGGCAAGTTTGAAGTAGGTCGATAACTGTGTTAATATCACCAGAGCTCTTGATCCACTTATCCTCCTATGTGTTACACAGAGGATCTCTAAAGGAAAAAAGGGGACTGTTGTAGTGGTTGATATGGGAGGGCAGACTAGATAGGCCATGTGGTCTTTTTCTGTCGTCATGTTTCTATGTTTCCTTACTATACCTCTAGGTGTATTCTTCTCCTCGGGTGTTTTATTGTCTGTCTTAACTAGATTGTAAGCTCTGATGAGCAGGAACTGTCGTTTACATGTGCCTGTACAGCGCTGCATATGCCTTGATCACAGGAGTCACTATAGTTTTCTTCAAGGCCACTAGAACCACCCCTAGTTTCAAAGATGTATTAACAATCTTAACCAGCTTATTTACAACCACATCCCTTCCTCATTTAACACAAGAAGCCGGACAGAGATCCAAAAGACCAGAGGCTTACAAAAACCTCTGTACATATGCATAGAGGAATTTACTAAACCTAAACAAAGGGGTATGTTTACTAAAGGGCATTAGACTTTTTTATCTAACACCAGACGTTAATGCAAAAAGCACTGCACTAACAGCAAAAGTCACACATTATCTGTTGGGGGAGGGCCTAGCGTTTCCCAAGCAGATAACGTGGTGAAAACGCAGGGATTGCAGCACAGCAGCATCACGGATGCAGCTATCACCACCCATAGAGGTGGCATTAGCTACACCCACGATGTCCACAAAATGTCAACACCTGCAGTAACCGCAAAGTCCAGGAATACCCACTCTCCACCCACACCCCGCCTACTCTTGCTACTAACGTGCAGTAAGCAACTATCACAAAAAATTGCTTGCAGTAGCTACATTTAGCCGCATTAGCACTCTTCGTGACACAATTTTTCCATGTTAGCACAACGATAACGGCTAACACCTTTTAGTAAACATACCCCATCCAATAAGCTACATCTGCAGAAAAATGAATGGTGACTATGTGCATTATCTATTTTATCTAATTTGTTCTGAGTAATAATAGATATCACTCTATCTTGTCTCATATTTCTTGACAACAAGCCGAGAGGCCTAGCTTTGTAGTTGGCCAATGTGTGAGAGTCATCTTAATGTAGTGTAGAGTTCAAGCAGCTGTACTGAACCTGGAAAAAACTAAATTGTCTGCTTCTAACTGCCAATGAGATATTACCTCTAGACCCGATTACAGACAGCAAAGCACAGTGCTAAAAGTGAATTGGTCTGTCTGTGAGACGTGGATGCCACTGGTAATGGAAAATGCTAAATATTGAAAGCTGTGCTCTGCTGAAAGATGGATAGAAAAATAATGTTTCAAAAAAAACCAAAGCAGATGAAACACTGAAATTAAAATGTGATCTTGTTTCTGCCATATAAGAGAAGCGGGAAGGCATAGGGACCATGAGCCATGCAATTCTTTCCGCCACCTTCATGTGTGTCTTCGACCAGGAGTGGAAAGAAAATGGACAGTTCAAATGGAGTGGCGCCCAAACCTTCTCAGGCCGATATTCAGCAGGGCTTATCGAGTTAGCATCATCTGCTAACCAGATAGGCCCTGCCAGCCATCATATTTAGCAGCATAATCCAGACAGCAGAGCTTAATATCAGCATCAACCACCTGAGCACTAGTCAGATTGTGCTGGGGTGGCCCATGGTTGGAGTGGGAATTTATCCAGACAGCAGCGATTGTCAGCACTGCTATTTGGATAAATATGTGTATAACTTAGGACAACGCAAGAGTTGTCCTGAGTGCTATGCAGATAGTTATCTGGATTGCAGGATAAAAATCCTGCTATTCATAGTGCTTGGCACCAGTGGTGTACCAGGGGCAGGGCAGTGGGTTGGCCCCCCTGAGTGCTAGCTAGGAGAAGGGTGCCCGATCTAGGGTACTAACGTGTTGGGTGGCTTGCCGCACTGCCTCCCGGGATGATGTCTTGTGGGGCGGCGATGCGAGGGGTGAGATGGCCCTTGGAACACCACTGGCAGGCGCCAATACTAAATCCAAATATTCAGAGTCAATCAATATCTGGATATCGGCACTGAAAATCCAGATTTCATTTAAATGTCACAGCTGGAATATTTTTAAAAAACATCTAATCACGGAGTTTAAATATTACCCCATCTGTGTTTTGGAAAGAATAATAAAATGGAGCGAAATATAATAAAATATCAAATCATTAGATATCACAACAGGTTTCTAAGGATTGATTTTTAAAGTTTAACTAGAGTGCCACTATACCATAACAACCATTATTATATGGCAGTAACCACAGCAACCATTAAGAAAACTATATGGTTCAGTCACACGGTCACGCAGTAGAATTTACAACAAATTAAATAAGAACATAAGAAATACCATACTAGGTCAGACCAAGATCCAGCATCCTGTTTCCAACAGTGGCCAATCCAGGAAACAAGTACCTGGCAGGTTCCCAAAAAGGTGCACAGATTCCACGTTGCTTATCCTGAGGTAAGCAGCGGATTTCCCTGGTCCTCTTTAACAATGGTTTATGGACCTTTCCTCCAGGAACTTGTCCAAACCTTTTTTAAACCCAGCTACACTAACAGTTTTTACTACATGTAATGTTGAGTGAAAAAATATTTTCTCCTATTAGTCTTAAATGGGCTACATTGTAGCTTCATCTCATGTCCCCTAGTCTTTCTACTTTTTGATGAAGTAAACAACCAATCAATGTTTATCTTTTCTATTCCATTCATTAATTTACAGACCTCTATTATATCTTCCCTCAGCCATCTCTTTTTAAAGTTGAAGAACCTTAGCCTTTTAAGCCTCTCATAGGGGTATTCTTCCATCCCCTTCACCATTTTGGTGGCTCTTCTCTGTTCCTTTTCTAATTTTGCTATATCCTTTTTAAGATATGGTGACCAGCAGGGCCGTACTGAGCGTGGATCGCACCCTGTGCGACTTGCACATCGGGCGCGCCCCCTCCTCCCCCACACTCCATCCAGCCACATTCTGGATGGGGGTGGGAGAGAAGAGGCGCGCCCGATGTTCAAGTCGCCGGCGCACTAAGCAGATCTGTCCCTCCCTGCTCTGACGCCGCATCAGAGCAGGGAGGGACAGATCTTCTTAGTGTGCCGCAAGAAGGCTTAAGGGGGGCATTTCAGCTGTCTGCCGTTGCCTGTGGCCACTGAGAGAAGAAAAAGTGGTGGCGGCAGACAACGGCAAACAGCTGAAATGTGCCCCTTAAGCCTTTGCGCCCTGAGCGGCTGCACTGCTCGCACAGGGCTAGGTATGGTCTTGGCGACCAGAATTGCACACAATATTCAAGATGCAGTCGCATCATGGAACAATACAGAGGCATTATAATATCATTGGTTTTATTCTCCATTCCTTTCTTTATGATTCCTAGCATTCTACTTGCTTTCTGGAGCAGAGGAATAGCCTAGTGGTTAGAGCACTGGCTTGGTAACCAAGCAACCAGGGTTCAATTCCCACTAGCACTCCTTGTGGCGTTGGGCAAGTCACTTAACCCTCCATTGCCTTGGAAGAAAGGCCTGGCAATCTACTTCCAGGAGCTTCTGGATCACCAGGAGTCAGCACTGACTCAAAGGCATGCATTGCATTTGCTTTCTTGGCCACCACTGCACACTGGGTGGAGCATTTCGATGTATTATCCATGATGTCACCTAAATCCTTTTCCTACGTGGTGGTTCCAAATGTAGAACCTTGCATCATGAAACCATAGTTTGGGTTGTTCTTTCCTAGATGCTGTAGTGATGAAAGCTCCCAGGAAGACATGGAAATGGAAGAAAATCCCAGTTTCCCCTTTGAAATGAATGACAGTTCACTTGTGCATAAGACTTGCAAGCCAGATCAGAAAAAAACCCAGCTCCCTGCTAAGGTCAGGCCACGCCCTAGCTCAGGGGTGGAGACAAGCTTGCCTGATGATTGGTCACACAGGTGCAGAGAGCAGAGCAGAAGGAGGAAGGCAAAGGACAACAGAGAGAGCAAGGCTGAGCATAGCTGGAGGAGAAAGAAAGAAGAAAACTCCCAGGAAAGCAGCTACCTAGGAGGGACTGGAGAAGGACATAAGGAGGCTGAATTTCAGAGCCTGGAGGATCCCAGGGAGAAAGAAATCAGCGCTTCTCTGAGGAACCATCCCCAAGGTAAAGCCAGCAGTTTCAGAGCTGAGAAAGTAACAGAGAAACAGTTTGCTATTGCTAAGGTCCAGGAAGCAGAGCCCTCACCGTCTACTGCTGAGGTGGGAGGAAAGTTTTACGTATGGGAAAAGTCACAGCCCAGATAAAAGCAGAACAGTCACAGCTGGAATATAGTCTTCAAAGCTAGAAGCACTGAGAGAGTTGTTTGCTGAGGGAAAAGTTCACTCCCCTAATACAACTGTGCCTTTACAAGCTGAATTGCTGTGGAATCAGTTCCAGGAATTTCTAAAGGCTACCCCTACAAGCCAGAACTCTATACAAGACCCTGGTCATGACTTTTAAAGCCTCAAAGTGCCCATCTCAATCACCTCTCAGCAATATGATTCATATCACCCCAAATAACAGATCCAGGAGATCTGTTACATTAAACTCCATCGACCTACCAAAACTCATCACAAAATGTTCTAAATCAACAGCCTCTAGAGCTTTCTCTCTGTTTTCACCCAGAGCCTGGAATGCCCTTCCACCCGAAATCAGAGCTATCTCAAGTCTGATTAAGTTCAGAAAGGCACTGAAGCACTATTTGTTCCTAACATACTACCCCGAAGCTACTCCATCCGAAGCTACTCCATCTGAAAACAGCTCTCATGCAGATCTTTCATATTTGACCCCTGTAGAGAATGGGTAATTACGATGATTATTACCTGCTCACTATAGGACATATTTATTCTCACTATATTTAGCATATTTACTCTTTAATTTAATTAACTTCTTATCCACGGCATTAATAATTAACCAAAATATCCATGTATATAGTTGCCATGTATATAGTTATTTATATATAATTACCATGTTTTACCAAGTTTATTTACCTTGTTCATTGTAAAAAACCAATGCTGTTTGTACCATTGTGTTTATATTTGTTCATGTGTAAACCGCACTGATTTAAGAGCGCGGTATATAAGAAAAATAAATAAATAAATAAATTAAATAAATAAATAAATAAAGGAGAGAAAGTCTGGGAGAGTTTGTAACTTTGATAGAGATACGTTTATATCCTGATGCCATAGAAGGAATGCAAATAGATTCCTGTTTGCCAAGCTCTGAGTGTGAACCTATACCAATGGATTGCTCATTGTGTTTAAAAGAAGAGTCTGCATTATTGAACTGAGCTGAGAGACTGTGAAACAATATAGAGAATAAGTACAATATCGGCTTAGAATTAAGGAAAGCTAATACTGTGTTTTACTAAGCTTAATTGCCTTCTGAAGCTAAGAAGCAGTGCTTAGAAGAAGTTTGCTTTGAGAAAAGAAAATCACAGCTGTTGCAAGTTTATCTGTATTTCTGTTGAATGACCACACGAGGCAGTCCTCAGTGTAAGCTTGTGGGAATAAGAACAGCTGAACAGTGAAAAGAGGTTTTTGTTACGTCATTCTCTGTTACCTGATTTATCCTTTATGTTGGAGAAGCATCCTTTTTGCCTTGTTTGTGTATTGAGCTTAAATGCCCTGGAAATCCCCACAAAATAAATTTTCTTGCTGCCTGGAACCACCGACTCACAACTACAATTTGTCCTTAAAGAATAAACTAACTACAAGTCCCAGAATACCTCTGGTGACAACAAGTGGAGCTTTATTCAAAAGTGGACAACATAAGGCTGTTTCCTGCTTGTAAGCTCTTGGGCCTAAGCGGAAGCATCGCAATGCATAACTTTGCACTTGTCCACATTAAATATCATCTGCCATTTGGACATCCAGTCTTCCAATTTATCAAGGTCTTCTTGCAGTTTTTCACAATCCTCTTGTGTTTTATCAACTTTGAATAATTTTGTGTCATCTGCAAATGTGATCACCTCACTCGTTATTACCATTTCCAGGTCATTTGTGAATATGTTATAAAGCAATAGGCCCAGCAGAGATCTCTGGGGTACTCCACTATTCACCTTTCTCCATTGAGAAAATTGGCCATTTAGCTCTACTCTCTGCTTTCTATCTTTTAACCAGTTCCTGATCCACAATAGTACTCCACCTCCTATCCAATGACTTTTTAATTTCACCAAAAGTCTCTCATGAGGGACCTTGTCAAAGCATTCTGAAAATGAAGGTACGCTATATCAACCAGTTCACCTTTATCTACCTGTTTATTTACACCTTCAAAAACATATAACAGAATATTAAGACAAGACCTTCCTTGTCTAAGTCTATTTTGGCTTTCTCCCATTTAAACCATGACTACATGTTCAGTAATTTTATTCTTTATATAATGGTTTCTACCATTTTGCCCGGTACTGATGTTGGGCTCACCGATCTGTAGTTTTCTGGATCACCCCTGGAACCCTTTTTAAAAATTGGCGCTACATTGGCCATTCTCCAGTCTTCAGGTACTACAGATGATTTTAATAATAGCTCACAGATTACTAATAGTACAGTAGTTATGCAATCTCATATTTCAGTTCTTTCAGGTCCCTGAGATGTATACCATCCGGTCCAGGTGATTTGGTTTATCAAATAGTTGTAATACATCCTCCTAGTTTATCAAATTTTGTGTCAATTACAGTTACAGTTTAGTAAATTTGATATATCGCCACTCATGAGACATGCCATAGTGGTGTACGGTAAAAATTATAAAAAAAAATAAAAACAAGCAAACACAGACAACAGACTAACAGGATGAAAGAAACAGACATGAAGGGGATAGGGAACCTAGGTCAGAAAAGCAAGCAGCTAATACGAAACACAAGCGGGGGTGGGGGGGAAAACAAGGACAAAGGCCAAGTGCGTCCGAAGTCACGGGCAGCAGAAGATGGAAGGAGAGGACAAACCAGCTAAGAGACAATTCTTATATAAGAACATAAGATATGCCATACTGGGTCAGACCAAGGTCCATCAAGCCCAGTATTCTGTTTCCAACAGTGGCCAATCTAGGTCATACGTACCTAGCAGTTTCCCCAAGGGACACAGGTTCCACAATGCTTGTATTGCTTCAAGCATTGATATCCTGGGTCCCTTCTTAATAATGGTTTATGGACCTTTCCTCCAGGAACTTGTCCAAACCTTTTTTAAACCCAGCTACACTAACAGCCTTTACTACATCCTCCGATAACAAATTCCAGAGTTTGATTACACGTTGAGTGAAAAAATATTTTCTTTTATTAGTCTTAAATAGTTTACCCTGTAGCTTCATTGCATGTCCCCTAGTCCTTCTATATTCTGATAAGGTAAACAATCGATCTACGTTTACCCGTTCCACTCCGTTCATTAATTTATAGACTTCTATCATATCTCCCCTCAGCCGTCTCTTTTCCAGGTTAAAGAGCCCTAACCTTTTTAGCCTTTCTTCATAGGAGTATCCTTCCATCCCCTTTACCATTTTGGTGGCTCTTCTCTGAACCTTTTCTAAAATCGCTATATCCTTTTTAAGATAGGGCGACCAGAATTGCACACAATATTCAAGGTGCGGTCTCGCCATGGAACGATATAAAGGCATTATAATATCTTTTGTTTTATTTTCCATTCCTTTCCTTATCATACCTAGCATTCTATTTGCTCTCTTGGCCGCCGCTGCACACTGGGCCGAGGGTTTTAACATGGTATCCACAATGACGCCTAAATCTTTTTCCTGGGTGGTGGTTCCTAATGTGGAACCTTGCATCGTGTAACCATAGTTTGGGTTGTTCTTCCCTAGGTGCATAACCTTGCACTTGTCCACATTAAATTTCATCTGCCATTTTGATGCCCAGTCTTCCAATTTATCAAGATCCTCTTGCAATTTTCCACAATCCTCTTGGGTTTTAACAACTTTAAATAGTTTTGTGTCATCTGCAAATTTGACAACCTCACTCGTTATTCCACTTTCCAGGTCATTTATGAATATGTCAAAAAGCAGCGGACCCAGCACAGATCCCTGGGGTACACCACTATTCACCTTTCTCCATTGGGAAAATTGGCCATTTAGCCCTACCCTCTGCTTTCTATCTTTTAACCAGTTCCTGATCCACAATAGTACACTGCCTCCTATCCCATGACTCTTTAGTTTTGCCAAAAGTCTCTGATGAGGGACCTTGTCAAAGGCTTTCTGAAAGTCCAGATACACAATATCAACCGACTCACCTTTGTCCACCTGATTATTCACTCCTTCAAAAAAACATAACAGATTAGTAAGACAAGATCTTCCTTGTCTAAAGCCATGTTGGCTGTCTCCCATTAGGTCATGACTATCTACATGCTGAGTAATTTTATTCTTTATGATGGTTTCTACCATTTTTCCCGGTACTGACGTCAGGCTCACCGGTCTGTAGTTTCCCGGATCACCCCTGGAACCCTTTTTAAAAATTGGTGTTACATTGGCGATCCTCCAATCTTCTCATACATCACCTTTAAATACCATTTCAGGCATGGGTAACTTCCCTACATCTTCTTCAGTAAAGATCGAAGCAAAGAATTCATTCACTCTATACACATCTGAATCACTAACAGACAGTAAGGGATAGTTGTGTGCCAACACAGCAAGGGAGGGTTCTCGGTGGGGGGGGGAAGCATGTAGTGCATGTTTCATGAAATCATTTCTAGTCCATGTGTGTATGTGTTGGCTCTGTGTGTATCAGTGACAAAACACAGACTGAAGTTTGGCTGGGTTATAGAGGGTTATATGGCCCTAATTTTTGTACTATATTCTTTCTGGGAGAATAAATCTGGTTGGAGAAAATTTAATACAAAGATGGATCATGGTGCAGATAGTACAGAACCCAGATCCTGAACATGTTTTGGAAAGAGATTTTGTCAAAAAAATAAGATTCATAGCAAGCATGACTGTGGATATTTAGAGGATGCTACATCAGTTCAGAGATTGCTCTTAGCTCTAAATATTTCCTGTTCTAAATTTGGTAAGAACATAAGGTTTGCTATACTGGGTCAGACCAAAGATCCATCAAGCCCCGTATCCTGTTTCCAGCAATGGTTAGGTCACAAGTATCTGGCAGGATCCCAAAAGGCATAAAGATCTCCAGGGATAAGCAGTGGATTTCTCCCAGTCCACTTTAATAAAAGTTTATTGACTTTATTCCAGAAGCTTGTCTAAGCTTTTTTAAAACCCAGTTACCCTAATAGCTTGATCGATCAAAGAAATGACAGATGGATGCTTGTAAAATTGATTATTAATCTCAGATAATGTACTGGATATTCTGGAACTTCCAGCACAGTCAGTTAAAACATAAGGGCCTGTTTACTAAAGGATTTTCCTATGTTGTTGTCTATGGGGAAAATGCTTAGTAAAGAGGACCCTTAAAGCAACTGGGGATCAATGAACCTTTGCACAAGAACTTGCACAAAAAATATTTTTAGTGCAATTCATTAAAAATGTCGAGACCAATATTCAAAAGCATTCATGATGTCCCATGTTAGCTGGAAAGAAAGACAAGCACCCCAAAGGTTGCTTGCAGAGACCAAGTTAGAGCAAGGTACATGGAAGAGGCGCAGCAGAGTACCAGCTGTCTAGACAGAAAGGATAAATCTGAGGATTAACAGTCCCTCAAGTTTTGAGATACAATGTGCAGAGGAGTAAGGTGAAAGCAATGCACCCAGAGAGAAATCCCTCCTCACAGCTAAAAGTAACTGGCATGACTGAAGGAAGTTTCCTAGTAGCAGGGGTGGAGCAGGTAGAACAGGGCTGGGGAGTCAGCCAGAGAAGAAAATTAAGTTCCCTCTTGTCTCGGCAGGGCTGACAGGTTTCATGGAAGTGACAGACAAGCTGAATCATTGGGGGAATTTCCTAAGCAAATGCGGATATTCTTTCAGACCTACCTAGTGCTTAATGACCATCAGCCGATGCAGAAACTAACGTGGCCTTTAAGCACAGCTAATGCCACTTTTAAGCATACTTACTGCTACCACCAAATGCAGAAAAGAGTCAAATGTGCGCATAAACAAAAGGAAAACTAGCGCATAAATTAATGCCAAGAGTACTGAAATTTATTTAAATCATAGGCAAATGAACTGCACCTAATGAAATGGTATGCAAATATTGGCTGTGTCCGATGCACAGAAATGCATAGAGGATTTCACAACCATCCTTAGCGCCAGTATCTTTATGTCTGAGTCTGAGGTGGCTTAAACATCTAGCACGTGCCCCCTACAGTATTTTGATGGCATTGAGGGCTTTCACCGATGCCTAGATCATCAGAGGAGAAATGTCAAAGATGATCCAAGCATTGGGGAAAGCCCCTGCTGCTATCAAAATACTGTCGGGGGCTGATGCCCCTGACAGAAAGCAAAACCCTGGTGGTCCAGCGGCCCTGAACCCCCACACCTCCCAACTCAAAATAAACCTGGTGGCCCAGTGATCCTGAACCCCCCACCTAACCAAAAATAACTCTGGTGACCCAGCGGCCCTAAACCCCCCATCCCCCCCTGCTGGTATCTTCAGCAACAAGCAGGATTTGTGCCCAGGCGCTCCCACTCTTGCCCCACCATCTTGAAAAATGGTGGCGCGATGCACCGGACAAGGTCAGACTGCCATAAGGTAGAATATGCCTTATTTATTTACTTAACTTTTCTTTTATATCGCTCTTCATAGTATCATAGCGGTTTACATGGAACTGAACTGTAAAGTACATAGAACATTGCGTCTGTAACATGTAACTATATATATACTGTATGTAACAAGAAGTTAATTTGAGCAGCGTTAACAGAGAGGAGAGATTAGGTTAGGCGCAATGTGTATGAAGGATGAATTTATGAGGGAGGATTGCCTTATATGGTAGTCTGACCCTGCCTAGTACATACCAGCATGCACCACGCGGGGCCAGGCTCAGTCATTTCTCAAGATGGTGGGGCAAGAATGGAAGAGCGTGGGCAGAGCTCCTGCTTGTTTCTAAAGGTACCAGGAGGGGGGAGGGGGTTAGGGGCTGCTAGGGCACCAGGGTTATTTTTAGTTGAGTGGGTGGTTCGAGGCCACTCGGCCACCAAGGGTTTTTTTGGTTGGGCAGGGGTTGGGGGGGTTTGGGGCTGCTAGACCACCAGGTTTATATTTAGTTGGGTGGAGGATGGGAGATTTGGGACCACTGGGCCACCAGAGATTTGCTTTCTGTGGGGGGCACTGGCCCCTGACAGTATTTTGATGGCATCAGAGGCTTTGCCTTATGCTTGGATCATCTGAGGAGAGTTTGACATTTCCCCGCAGATGATCCAAGCATCGGAGAATCCCCTGAAGCCATCAAAATACTGTCAGGCTCATATGCAAATTAGCCACGCAGTGCCTCTGCTTTCTGGGAGAGCATGCCAAACTAGCGCCGACTTCTTTGCACATGTGTTTGGCTTGCTCTCTCAGTTTAACCCTGCCATTGTGCCCACAGTTTAATATGTGGCTCATTTACATATGAGCCCCTTTCTGCAAGGCAGCGCTGAAGTCGCATGCTATCGGTAAGCTGCAAATAATATTCTGTGCTGACTTGCTTAGTCTTTAACCAGTAATGGGGCAATTTTATAACAGGTCACCTAGATGAGAGGCCAAGTAGGCACTTATTTTGAATCTATTTTATAAAGATGCATAGCTGCCTATGTATCTTTATAAAATATTATGAGTAAACTGGCAGAAATCGTGACTAGATTAATGCCGTAGACATTTATTTATGGCTGCACTGGAGCGGCTGTAGATGTATGTAGTTTATAAAATATGCATATAAATCTTAATCCTTCCCACGCTCCACCCACATTTTGCTCCAGAACACATCTACACATGGGTCACATAAAAATACACATGTAACCCATAGGTTAATTTTATATACGGAAAACAAGGTTTTACCTGTGGGAAACATTTATAAACTGAACCTCCAGCTTCTTAGTAAAGTTGTGTTTGGCTGCAGACAGCTAATTGTTGGTATTACAGACAGGGGGCTCAGGACAGCAGCTAGGATACATTGCATTACCTAATGGGCATATCACAGGGGAATATGGAAAATTAAATCCTTTGGTTAATAGCCTCCTTAATCCCAGGACCTGGAGTGTTCATCCTAAGGGGTCTGAAAGTGTAAGCATCCTGTCTCTGTCCTTGGGAGTGTCCGTGATGGATGGAAAGGATCCTGGTTACACATAAATAGGCATCTTCATCAGTATTGAAAGGAAACAAATTCATCACTATTGAATTAATTTATACTAATAGTCTCTGGAGCTGCAAACTTTCAAAGATTTTACCAAAACATTTTGATCAGGCAGGTCTGTGGGCAATGTCACTTTGTGAGACTTCCACAAAGCACAATCCTCTGTTCTTGAGAAAGTATTACAAACAGACATTACATGTTGTCGTGGCCTTCAAAGACCTTGCAGCCCAAGCATTATGGGCATGTTTTCCATCCTGATCCCACAGTGGGATGAGTACAACAGACAGATGTTGCCAAAAACGATACAAAATGCATAGTAGAGGGCACAGAATGAAGGTTATTCAATTAAAGTGTAGCATACTTTCACTACAAAACAGTGTGCTCTCACTGCAAAGGATGTAGAACACTTCCACTGCTCCATGGCTGTGTGACCAAAAAGTACAGTATGTCACGTGGTCAGCCCTCTGCCTAGGGCTAAGAGGGCTAGCCTGCCATGATGTCCTATAATCAGAAAGTGAGACCACACCTTTCTGCTTTTGCAATGCCTCTTGGAAGTTGTAGTCCCTTTTTAGACCTCTGATAAAGGAATAGTTATGAGTCGAGTGTTTAAGGCAAAATGACAAGGAATTTATTCCCCTCACAATAGGACTTAGTGTAGAACAAAATAGAAGAGTGTTCAGGTGTTTGCTTGAGGATTATTTACAACAAAATAAGGTAACTGCTTTTCACACTCTGGCTCCAAAACGTGCTGTGCCTTTTTTAAGTAACAAAGATGGGAAAACCAAACAGCTTCTTCTGTCAAAGTAAAATAACTTATTTTCCTTTGCTGTTTCACAGCTCTTTAACTCAAAGACTTAACACAGTGACTCGATATCATCGGCTTAAGCAAAGCGTGCAATCCATTGGAACTTCAGCTATATCATTAACATTACAGTCCGTTTGCATATCCTCCAGCTCAGGATTTACTGAGCTTGGCTGCCAGCTGTTACTACTGTGTTTAAGGTAACCTCCCTCTGCAAACTTGGGTGTTTCCTCTGTATACAATTCTAGACAGCAAGGGTTTGAAATACCTGTGGCTTTGGAGCTTCTTCTCTGGCTCTCATCTAGTTCCTTCCAGTTATAAGGAAATGCTCTGTGACTCTCCGTTTGTAATTCCTGACTAGAGCCACCCCCTGGCTCTCTGTTCCAGGTAGAGCTTCTTAACCTCCCTGCTTTGGTGCTGGGTCTCCACTTGTGAAAACTCTGAAGCCTTTCCTCAGGCAGTAAGGACTGAAGGGCTCCCTGTTCTCTCTGCCCAGGCTGGTTCCTGGCAACAGGCTGTGCTTTCCCACCTTCTAGTCTGCCGGCTTCTCTCCCAGAACTGCAGGTAGGTTCTTTGCCAAATCTCCCATTCTCTAGGGTTCCTGAGCCTCTCCAACCACGTCTCCCAGGAGCTCTTTCCTCTTGCTCCCTCTCTGGCTTCCTTCCTTGCTCCTCTTGTTGTCCTCGCTGCCCCTCCTTTGCTCCCAACCAGCGTTTATATTTCTGTTCCCTGAGGCTTGGCTCTGCCTTTCTGAACAGGTGTGAGTGATCAAGCTCCAGGCTTGCTGCTACGTCAGAGCTTGGGCGTGTCAGCTCAATTCCTATCTCCCTCTGTTTGTCTTTCTCTTGTAAACAGTGAGCTATGTGTGCTGGCTGACTGTCAGTTTTAAAGGTAACCTTTTCCTTTCTTTCTATTTCCATGGGCTCTATAGGGGCTTCTACATCACATATCCCCCCCCCCTTAAGATATTGCGGGCTGGCGAACCCTCATTCGCACAGCTCGCAATCCGTGATAATGCATCAGCATTAAGATGTAATCTTCCTGCCCTGTGTTGTACTGTAAAATTGAAGGCTTGTAATGCTAAGTGCCAACGAGTTAGGCGAGCATTATGATTTTTCATGTGACTCAACCACTTTCGGGGTGCGTGGTCCGTGATTAATAAAAGCTTACGCCCGGTAAGGTAAAACCCAAGGGCCTCTACTGCCCATTTAATGGCCAAACACTCTTTCTCTACTGTAGAGTAGTTATGCTCCGCTTTGGACAACTTCCTGATAAGATACAGAATGGGGTGCTCCGTGCCTTCAAATACTTGTGACAGGACCGCTCCCAGCCCTGTCTCCGACGCGTCCGTTTGGACCACGAAGGGCAGGCCAAAGTCTACGCCGCGCAGCACCGGGGCCTTACAAAGCTTCCCCTTTAACAGTATAAACATCTTCTCAGCCTCCGTTGTCCATGTTAAGTTATTCGGAGCGTTTTTCCTCAGCATGTCTGTAAACATGGCGCTCTCCTCTGCGAAGCGAGGGATGAATCGTCGATAATAGCCTATGAGGCCTAAGAAACTCCTTAGCTGTTTCTTATTCGTTGGTCTGGGAAAATTCTTTACGCTATCTATTTTGCTCAGCAAGGGCCTGACCATACCTTTCCCCACCATATGCCCTTGGTACTTCACTTCTTCACCTGCAAACAGGCATTTTCCCGGATTCAGCATTAGCCCTGCCCGTCGCAGGGCTCTTAAAACGGCTTCTACCCTGGGCAAATGTTGGGCCCAGTTGGTACTATGAATAATGATGTCGTCCATGTACGCTACCGCGTACTATTGGTGGGGCCGCAAAACATGGTCTACCAGCCTCTGGCACGTTGCAGCTGCTCTGTGTAAACCGAATGGCATCCTATGAAACTGGAATAAACCTATAGGCGTACTAAAGGCAGTCTTTGGTCTTGACTCACGGGTTAGCGGTATCTGCCAGTAGCCTTTAGTCAGGTCAAGTGTGGTTAGGTACCGTGCCTGCCCCAGTCGGTCCAACAACTCCTCAATACGAGGCATGGGATATGCGTCGAATAGTGAAATGGCATTCACTTGCCTGAAGTCAATACAAAAGCGTAGGGTCCCATCTGGTTTTGGTACGAGGACGATGGGGCTACACCAGGGACTTTTTGACTCCTCTATAATGCCCATGTTAAGCATCTCCCGTACCTGGGCCACCACCTCCTTCTTCCGGGCCTCCGGCAGACGGTACCGCCGTTACCTAACCACCTTTCCCGGTGGGGTGATAATCTCATGCGCTACCAAATTGGTTTCTCCCGGCAATGGTGTCAGGACATCTGTATATTTTGCCAGCACCCTGGCTAACTCCTGCCTCTGCTGTAAGGATAGTTCCACGCCTACTCTAGGCTCTGGGTTTTCTTTACAATCCGCAAGTTGCGGACCTAAATCTTCCTCCACTTTCTCTGTGGACGTGGCAGTCAGGCCTTTGACTTCATTTTGCCAGGTGGACCCGAATCCCCCGGCTCCACGACTCGTGGGGGTCAGCAATGGTACTTCCTCCAAGGAGGGGAACCCGACTCTTTCACAGATAAGCTGGGCCACTCTATCACCCACCTTTACTTTAAAATCTTCGTTTCCAAAATTAAAAAGTAATACTTTGACTACCCCCCTGTAGTCAGGATCTATAACACCTGCGCCGACGTCTATAAAATATTTGGAAGCTAAACCCGAACGGGGTGCTATTCGGCCATAACAGCCCATAGGCATTTGCATTTGCAGGCCTGTGTCTATTAAGGCCTTCCTTTGTTTCGGAATCACGTCCTCTACGGCGCTAAATAAATCATACCCCACAGCTGCGGCTGAGGCTCTTTGTGGGCTCTGTGCCTTAGCAGATACTTTACAAAATTTTAGAATGAATTTTTGTTTACCTAGCGGTATAACTTCCAAGTGCTCCTTTGCATTCAGACCCTTCTTTCTGGGCTTCTCAAATAGGGGACTGGGAACCACTGTTACCATGTCCTCTATCCTCGTACACTTCTGCTGTTCCATCCCTTTCCTGGTCTGATCGTAAGGGGCACTAATTAGGTCTTCATGTGTGGGAAGCTCCTCCATCACCTCCCTTGCAGGTTCACCCTCATCCTCTGGGTGTTCCTCCCTCTCTTCAGGGGATTCATCTTTCACTCCCAAAGCTCCTGCCTGGGACCTAGTGGAGACCATGCCTGCCTTGGTATGTAGGCTCTTCTCCATCCCTCTACGAAACTGGGGCCAATCCCTACCCATCACAATGTCATGGGGGGGAGCTTGGGGACTACGGCCACTAGAACCTCCTTTCGTGTTCCTAACCCCTTTACTGAGAGTTTGTATAGCAGGTAGAAGGAGGATGCACCATGTATACACCGGATCTTAACCCTACCTTCTGGTCGGCTCGGTACTGACCCGACGCGGGCTACTATGGTCTGCCAGAGTTTCTTCGAAACCATGCTCTGGTCAGCACCTGAGTCAAGCAACGCACTGGCCGGAACACCCTGAACCTCCACCTCTAAGAGAAAACCTTCTTGGACCTGTTTTTCCTTAGCAGTTATCAGTGCTGTCCGCATAATACAATTTCTTTGCATATGACCTGGTTTACCACATTTAAAACATTTTCCTTTTTCCCATTTACATTCTGGTTTTGGCAAACAACTGGTTACACACTTTATATTGGTTCTTGGTTCCTTTTCTGACTTTCCAAAGCTTGCCGCCGCAGACACGCTCAGAGTGCCTCCTTTTGGCTTACTAGCCAACTCTGCCTCCAAATATTGTTCAGTAAGGAGGGCTGCCTCTGCTGTGGTCTGGCAACTTTGCAAGATCAAAAAGGATCATATTTCATGGGGAACTGCTTCCATGAATTGCTCTAATACAATGGTATCTATTACAGACTCGAGAGTCTTACCCTCAGGAGCGAGCCATTTCCAAGCTAAACTACGTATCCTTTGGCACAAAGCCTTGGGTGTCTCATTAAGTCTTAGCTTAGTATCCTTAGCATTCTCCTATAAACCAAGGGTGTCAAACCTAATCTATCCCTTATAGCCTTTTTAAGCTCGTCATAGTTCATCGCAAGAGCAGCGGGCATGGCTTTATAGGCGGCTAAGGCCTCTCCCGTTAGGGACGTAGCGAGCCTTACTGCCCATTGCTCTAGCGGCCACTTCACAGTAAGTGCCACTCTTTCGAATGCTTCAATAAAGTCATCTATATTTTCATCAGCTGTAAGCTGTCCAAAAGCTAAGGATCCACAGTCTTGTGGCCCTACCACACAAGTGGGTGTTGGTCTTGCTTGTTCCGCCCACTTTAACTCTGTATACAATTCTAGACAGCAAGGGTTTGAAATACCTGTGGCTTTGGAGCTTCTTCTCTGGCTCTCATCTAGTTCCTTCCAGTTATAAGGAAATGCTCTGTGACTCTCCGTTTGTAATTCCTGACTAGAGCCACCCCCTGGCTCTCTGTTCCAGGTAGAGCTTCTTAACCTCCCTGCTTTGGTGCTGGGTCTCCACTTGTGAAAACTCTGAAGCTTTTCCTCAGGCAGTAAGGACTGAAGGGCTCCCTGTTCTCTCTGCCCAGGCTGGTTCCTGGCAACAGGCTGTGCTTTCCCACCTTCTAGTCTGCCGGCTTCTCTCCCAGAACTGCAGGTAGGTTCTTTGCCAAATCTCCCATTCTCTAGGGTTCCTGAGCCTCTCCAACCACGTCTCCCAGGAGCTCTTTCCTCTTGCTCTCTCTCTGGCTTCCTTCCTTGCTTCTCTTGTCCTCGCTGCCCCTCCTTTGCTCCCAACCAGCGTTTATATTTCTGTTCCCTGAGGCTTGGCTCTGCCTTTCTGAACAGGTGTGAGTGATCAAGCTCCAGGCTTGCTGCTACGTCAGAGCTTGGGCGTGTCAGCTCAGCTCCTGTCTCCCTCTGTTTGTCTTTCTCTTGTAAACAGTGAGCTATGTATGCTGGCTGACTGTCAGTTTTAAAGGTAACCTTTTCCTTTCTTTCTATTTCCATGGGCTCTATAGGGGCTTCTACATCACAAGTAATTACACTCAAAACACCTTTAGTATCTACTGGAACCTCTGGGTTGATCCTCCAGGTTGGAAAGAACAGTCCTAAACTCAAAACCTTGGAAGTGTTCGTCATCACCAGTCACTTCTTCACATAACTCCATAACACCGGTCAACATTGAAATCGTTACTGACTTTAAAAGTCTCTAATCTGTAGTATCTTGGTGAGCTGAACATGAATATAGCATTAAAAATAACACAGGTACACTACCAAAAAACTGCCTCCAGTTTTGCAACTGATTCCTATAGATTTTGGGGTGCTGAATCCAGGAAAAATACCCAAAATGTTCCATCACGTCACGTTTTCTTGCAAAATTAGATTTCTTACCCATATAAGGAATGTTCACATAATTTCTTTTTAGCCGACTGCAGTTTATTTTCTTGGCCCAAAATAGAGGTTGTAATGGTTAACTAACTAGAAACACTCCCTCATGATATTTTAGAGTGTTTTGTATTCATTTTATACATTAACAGGACAATTGGGAGGCGGGGGGCTAAATCCAGTACTCGCGCTGGCGCATGTTCTTTCCTGTTCGCCTTGCCTCGTTCGCTCGCTCAAACACGGTGGTTGCGACATGAACGTTCCTGTCAAATTTCAGTTTCTTGCAAGTTCATTATTACCTTTTGTTTGCTCAGTCGTAATCCAGCTTTATTCCGAAGTGGTTCACTACAGTTGTAGTTTGCAGTGCTGTGTATTTGTGATGGCTCACAGAGCCAGAGGTTGCGTCCACTCTCCGGACAGTTTTTGTTTTATTTGTGGGGAATATACCGTGAAAAAGCGGCAGAGGAACATTTCTGCATTTATTAAAAAAGTATATTTCGCCTATTTCGGTTTGAAGTTAGGCGATCAAGACAAACCATGGGCTCCTCACAAAGTGTGCAAGACATGTGAGGAAGATCTACGCTTATGGATGAAAGGTAAAAAACAAGCATTTCGTTTCGGAATACCTATGATGTGGCGTGAACAAAGAGACCACAGCAGTGACTGCTATTTTTGCTCTTGCATTGTGAAGGGATACAACTTAAAAAATAAGAACGTAATAAGTTACCCCAACCTTCCCTCAGCAATTAGGCCTATGCCTCATAGCAACGAAGTACCTGTGCCTGAACCACCAAAATCTTTGGATCATATTTGTGTGGATGGTTCTGATCATGATGAGACTCATCAGATGGCTTTTCCCGATGAGTCCAGTACTTCCGAGTTTGAAACTGAACCAGATCCGAAACCTGAACTTTTCTCTCAAGCTGACTTGAATGATTTAGTCCGGGATTTAGGACTCCCAAAAGATGCTGCCCAACTGCTAGGTTCTTGGCTTAAACAGAAAAATCTATTGTCACCAGGAACAACTTTTTATTGGTACCCGCAACCGCGAGACACAATTTTTGAAGTATTTCAGCAAAGAGGAAGATTTGGTATTTTGCAACGATATATACGGAGTGATGGAAAAGTTTAAACTCAAGTATGATCCTGCTGAATGGCGGCTGTTCATTGATTTGTCAAAAGACAGCATAAAAGGTGTTCTTCTTCATAATGGCAACACATTCGCTTCAGTTCCTATTGCTCACTCTGTTATTCTCCAAGAAAAATACGAGAATTTGGCCCTGATTCTTCAGAAGATTCGTTATGAGAGCATAAGTGGATGATTTGTGGAGACTTTAAAATTCTATCCATGCTATTAGGGCAGCAATCCGGTTTCACCAAATATCCCTGCTTCCTTTGCTTGTGGGATAGCCGGGCCCGCGACCTACACTGGGGGAAAAAAGACTGGCCAATTCGGGAGTATTTGAGACCCGGTGAGAAAAATGTTCTTCATGAGAGCTTGGTACCTCGTGATAAAATTCTATTACCACCTCTCCACAAGTTGGGTCTCATTAAGCAATTCATCAAGTCCCTTCCAAAAGATGGTGAGTGCTTTCGGTACCTTTGCTCAAAGTTCCCCCGACTTTCTGAAGCAAAGCTAAAGGAAGGAGTGTTTGTTGGCCCTGATATAAGGAAACTCATTTCAGATGGAGCATTCGCTGAAACGATGTCTGAGAAGGAAAAAGAAGCCTGGGATTCCTTCAAGGATGTTGTTCTCAAATTCCTGGGGAACAGGCGGGATGAGAACTATAAGGATATTGTTGCCAGGATGCTCAATGCCTTCAAAGAACAAGGCTGTAACATGAGCCTGAAAGTCCATTTCTTGCACTCCCATGTGAACTACTTTCCCGAAAACTTGGGGGCGTACAGTGAAGAACAAGGTGAAAGGTTTCACCAGGACATCAAGGACGCAGAGAGAAGGTACCAAGGAAGATGGATGGAACACCACTATGATGGCTGATTTCTGCTGGTTGCTGCTGCGGGAAACCCCAGATGAAAAATACGCCAAGCAGCACACCAAGAGAAGCATTCGGGGGAAGAAGAAACGGGCCCACCAGGAGATTGATTGACCCAAGAATGACTTTAAAATCTAAACTGTGTTGACAAATATCGTGTTTTTACTAAACTTTGAAATAAAAATTTGCTAGTTATTACCACAGTGTCGGATCTCATTTATTAGAATTTTATTTTCACACCATCGGGTGTTTGTCTTCATGTATTGCAATGGTGCGGTTTGCGTTTTCTATTCTTACATACATACCTGTACAACATTTTTTGCACATTTCTTTGCTTTGCTTTGTGTCTAACCTCGCTCTTATATGCTCAATGTTTGTGCACATGTATGTGGCTGTTTTAAGTGCAGACAATTTTGCTACCATCACAGTGTGTTTTGTTGACATTACTCTATTCTTATGTGCTGCCTTGTTACAATTTTCTTTATTCTTATTTGAATAACTACTAAACAATTAGTATAAAGAATTCATCCAAGAAACTTTTATCTCGATCGCACTCAATCTGAAATGTTCACCTCAAACTGCTAACCCAATGTAGCAAAAAATCTGTACGTGATGGAGCAAATTGGTTACCAGATTTGGATTCAGCGCACCAAAAAACGTAAAAATCAATCGAAACATTAGAGGCAGTTAAAAAAAAAAAATTTTTTAGTGTACCTGTGTAATTTATTGGCTCTCGTTTTGAAGATATTGCATGTAGTTCATTTTTAAATAAGCCTTGAATGAGGTAATATTGCATCACATTGCATAATACCAGCATGCACATATCATCCAGAGTTGATTGCGTCATTTTCTGATGCAATGCAATACTACTGCCAGACAGCTGCTGAAGCCATCTGACGTCAGCAGTGTACTATACGCAGTCGGAAAGGAAAGTAATCTGGTATTCTGTTACGATATTGAAAGCCTCATGAATGCCTTAAAAATCACTCATGACCCACAAGACTGGAGACTATTTATAGACTCTTCGAAACTGAGTCTGAAGGCTGTGCTTTTGAACAATGGAAACCATCTTCCATCTATTCCAGTAGCGCACGCCGTCCACATGAAAGAGACATACGATAACTTACAGCATCTACTGACTTCCATTATCTATAACAAGTACAGGTGGCACCTCTGTGGTGACTTGAAGGTAGTTGCCCTTTTAATGGGACTGCAGCAGAGATATATAAAATACATGTGTTTCTTATGTGAGTGGGATAGCCGAGCAAGGGATTGGCACTACTTGCGGAAGGAATGTAATCGCAGACAAAATGTAACAGTTGGAGAGAAGAATATCCAGCACCCAGCTCTGGTTGAGGCTCACAAAATCCTGCTACCACCCCTTCACATCAAACTAGGTTTGATGAAAAACTTTGTGAAAGCCATGGACCACACTTTGCCAGCTTTCCAATACCTGCATGAAATATTCCCTCGACTCAGCGAAGCAAAGATTAAAGAGGGAGTTTTTGTGGGTCCTCAGATTCGAGAGCTCTTCAAAGATGACCGGTTCAACAACTTGCTGCAGGGTGATGCGAAACAAGCATGGAATGCTTTTCGTCTAGTGTCAACAAACTTTCTCGGGAATGTTAGGGCAGAAAACTACAAGGAACTAGTAAAAGACATGCTGATGCAGTATCAGAAACTTGGCTGCAATATGTCTCTAAAGATCCATTTCCTTGATTCCCATCTCGATTTCTTTCCCGACAACTATGGTATGGTTAGTGATGAACAGGCAAACGTTTTCACCAGGATATCGCAACGATGGAGCAAAGATACCAGGGAAAATGGTCCACTACAATGCTGGCTTACTACTGCTGGACACTCCCCAGAGAAGCTCCCAAACAGCTGTACAAGAGATAGGCGAAAAAATCTAAGTAGTAGTCTATGACTTGGTTTTTTACAGGTATTAACCGAAGGCCTATTATATTTACTATTGACATGCATTTCGTGATGTAAACATTAATTCTTGTAGATTACAAAAAAACTAGAGCCAACTTTGCAATTTCACTGTCATATTCGTGTTTAGCATACAAAAATCGACAAGAAATGACTATTTTTATTTCAGTAACATGACTTTTGTAAAACTTTGTTGACCAGTGTAATGGCTCCACACTAGGTGCTGCATCCATGTGAGGAAGGATGGGTACTAGCGTGTCCCACAGGACACAAGCACATGCATGCCTGGGACTTACATGTGTAGGAGCAAGCCTTAGAAAAAGCCTTTGGGCCATAAAATGAACCCACGCCCTGACCCAAAATTCCCGTCAAAACATAATCAGATTTCTCTAACTCTTTTAATACAATGTAAAACACTATAACAGCATAGTCCGTGAGTGCATACTCTTTATCCATCCTCGACCATATCAGTCACAAAATCTATGAATACACACTCCCTCCTTCAGCAAAGTTTCTTCCAAGAGCCAGTGTAGACATTAGGTTGAACGCAAGTTATGGCCACTAGATGGGGTGGCTACATTCTACGAAAAAAATCATGCTATTATGCAGGATAGAAAAATTAAACAATGGAACACTCTTATTTGTATTATTTCAGGAGTTTTTCCATTTTGCTGAATTTTTTTAATTCTTCCTAAAGATTATTGCAATAACTCTAAGTCATCTGTTTATTTATAAAATCTTCTCTTCCACTAGTTTGACAGTCTTTCAAGGCTATTAATAATAACGGTATGTTTATTAAACAGCATTAGGCTTTTGCAACTAACGCCAGGCGATAACTGCAAAAAGCTGGTATTAGCTGCAATGTCCCACAGTAGGTGCAGGGGGTGTTTCCAGCATTTCTCTGCAGGTATCAAGGAGGAAATGTAGGATTAAGGTGGGCAAGCTTTGCCGATGCAGCTATCACCGTCCATTGAGGTTACAATAGCTATGTGGGGGAGTGGCCTAGTGGTTGGGGCAAGATACTTCAGGCCGGAGGGTTGGGGGTTCAAATCCCACTAGAGGACAGCAACCCTGGGCCAGAAGGACTGTGGTTTCTAGTCCCACAGGTTGCTCCTTGTGGTCTTGGGCAAGACACTTAACTATTTTACAGGGAACATGGGCTATGGAGGGTTATCTCCAAGTTATAATGCCCTGTTCAATGTAATTTCAGTTTGTTCAATGTAAACCACCTTGATATCATGAAAGGTGGTATATAAGAAATGTTAAATAAATAAATATATCCATGAGGACTACAAATTTTAGCGATTACCATGCACTGGTAATGTCAACAGTAATCACCTGTTGCAGGCATGCCCACTCTCCTCTCATTCTCCACTCTAATCCTACACAGGCCTGCACCTAGAACATGAAAGAACCACGAGGTCTGCATTTTTCCTGTTAGCTGTCTTCACGGCACAACAATCCCATATTAGCCTGCGAAGACATCTAATGCCCTTTAGTAAACATACTCCTAAGAATGTTAAATCAAAGATGAGGAAACCTTTGGCCATCATCTGGCCTTCAAACCTACTTGACATGGTAGATCATCATCTTCTTAGTCCCAAACAAGAACAGCTTTGTCCAGATAGCAAAACCTTCCCAGACAAGGCAGGAAAAAACATGACATGCACACATATTAAGTGAAAAGTCTAAGTAGAGTCTTTCCCATTTGCTGAACTTTAATTGGTTAAATTGGATTCAACCAAAACAAAGAATACAATTCAGTCCATAGCTTTAGTGCAGGTCCTTAAGTAGCATTCATCTGACCTGGTTGGTCAGCATCACCAATACAGACCGGTGAGCCTAACATCAGTACTGGGTAAAATGGTGGAAACCCTAATAAAGAACAAAAATATTGAACATATAGATAGTTGTGGTCGAATGGGACAAAAGCAAGATGGATTTAGCCAAGGAAAGTCTTGTCTCACTAATCTGCTTATATTTTTCTGAAGGTGTAAATAAACAGACAGATAAAGGTTGATATAGTGTATCTGGATTTTCAGAAAATCTTTGACAAGGTCCCTCATGAGAGACTCTTGAGGAAATTAAAAAGTCATGGGACAGGAGGCAGTGTATTATGGTAGATTGGAAACTGGTTTTAAAAAAAAACAGAGTAAGGCTAAATGGCCAATTTTTATATTGGAGAAAGGTGAATAGTGGAATTTCCCAAAGATATGTGTTAGGCTTGCTTTTTTAACATATTCATAAATGACCTGGAAATGGTAACAACAAGTGAAGTGATCAAATTTGCAGATGACACAAAATTATTCAAAGTTAATAAAACACAGGAGGATTGTGAAAAATTGCAAGAGGACCTTGAGAAATTGGGAGACTGGGCATCCAAATGGCAGATGAAATTTAATGTGGACAAGTGACAAGTTTTGCAGTTAGGAAAGAACAACCCAAACTACAGCTCACAATGCAAGGTTACACATTAGGAATCACCACCCAGGAAAAGGATCTAGGTGTCATCATAAATAATAGGTTGAAACCCTCTAACCGGTGTGCTGCGGGAGTCAAGAAAGCAAATAGAAGGTTAGGAATCATAAGGAAAGAAATAGAGAATAAAGCCAAGGATATTATAATGCCTCTGTATCACTCTACGGTGCGATCACACCTTGAATATTATGCACAGTTCTGGTCGCCCTATCTTAAAAAGGATATAGAAGAATCAGAAAAGGTACAGGGAAGAGTGACCGAAATTAAGGTGGAAGGATACTCCTAAGAGGAAAGACGTAAAAGGTTAGGGCTCTTCAACTTGGAAAAGTGACAGCTGAGGGGAGATATGAGAGAGGTCTATGAAATAATGAATGGAGTGGAATGAGCAAACATTGATTGTTTACTCCATCAAAAAGTAAAAAGACGTTTTCCTTGCAAGTGTGTAATTACCTGGAAGGAGGTTTCATATATCTTCACCGAAGTCACCCAATTGGAAAGTTTTCTGTTTGAGAAGCGGAAGGCACTTAGTGAGGTACAGGGCGCCCAAGAATGAGTTGTTGCCTCCCTATGTGGGCCTTGTGTCTGATTTTCCTGAGTATGACCTTTTTCTAATGTTCAGTTGAGTTCCTTGATGTGGGCTATATCAATGTGTTGGTCTATTTGTTTGATGTTTATACATCTGTTTTGGTTGAATTTATTCTTGATTTTCTTTGATTGTATTATGTGAATGCAATTTTGAAACTAATAAAAAAAAAAAAAAGTAAAAAGACTAGGTGATACACAATGAAGTTACAGTGTAGCACATTTAAGACAAATTGCAGAAAATATTTTTTTCATTCAATGCAAAATCAAACTCTAGAATCCATTACCGGAGGATAAAGAAAAAGCTGTTAGTGTAGCTGGATATAAAAGAGATTTGGACAGGTTCCTGGAAGAAATGTCCATAAACCATTATTAGAGAGGACCTGCGAAATTCACTGTTTGCCCCTTGAATAAGCAGCATAGAATCTTTCTACCATTTGGTAACCTGACAGTTACTTGTGACCTGGATCGGCCATTGTTGGAAAAAGGATACTGGGTTTGATGAACCTTTGGTCTGACCCAGTATGTCATATCATATGTTCTTAAAGTTGAAAAATTTGTGGGAAAACCAGGAACTGATCTTGTGCTAGACCTCAGATCTTCCAGCTTTCCAGGCAGGACTTCTGGTTTGTCTTCTCGATCCTTTCAACTTCTTCTGGTCCCCATGTCTTCTACCCTCACTGCTGTCATGGTCAAAGTCATGGCTGGATTCCTTGTCTCTTCTACCATCCCTGCAGGAGCTCTTGGAGGACAGTTCAAGGGCTTTTCAATTTTCTGGAGCATCAATCCAGTCTCAGGTGCCATCAACACTTGAAGGATTGGAACAGGAGGATTCTGCCACAGGCAGCCAAGAAAAATGAGGGCTGCTCCTTTAAGATTAGGACGCCTCTATCTTATCTGTTTCTTCAGATGCCCAAATGCAAGGGGATGTTAAGGGGTCTACCCCATCAAAGCAAGTTTCCCAAGGTGCAAAACAAGCTGCCATCATCGCCTTTGTATACCCCATAACTCAGGTGGGTATTTCCGCTGTCTTGGGTGCAAGGAAGAGCCCTGAGTATTGCTGAGCTTTATAGGCCTTGAGCTTTCATTGTAACCGCAAGGACCGGCAGTTGCTGAGCTGAGTGGCATGGAGGGAGTGGAAGGAACCCCTGCTAGCACAGTTTTGGGAGGGCTACAATCACCTGACCCACAAAGTTACAGGCAGAGGGATCAGTCATGTTTGTGGTCTGCAGAAAGAGGGGCCATCTCAGGAGGCTATACACCTCTCCTTTGAGGAGTTTGGACCTGGAACAACAGTACTGCAAACCCTGACCTGATCAACTGAAGTTACCCTAGACTCAATATCATATATGCTGCTTCACAAGGTATGATCCACTTTTCTTAAAGTTTACATAAGAAAACTTATAACTTACATACTTACATACAAACTTACATACATAAGTTATGCCGCACTGGGTTACATCAAGATCCACCAAGCCCTACTAAGTATCCTGTTTCCAACAGTGGCTAATCCAGGTCACAAGTAATTGTCAGGTTCCCGAAAAGGTACACAGATTGAACGTTGCTTATCCCAGGGTAAGCAGTGGATTTTGCTGGTCCTCTTTAAGAATGGTTTATGGAATTTTCCTCCAGGAACTTGTCCAAACCAGTTTTAAACCAAGCTAATGAAGTTAATGAATTCCAGAGTTTAAAAAATATTTTCTCCTATTAATCTTAAATGGGCTACATTGTAGCTTCATTGCGTGTCCCCTAGACTTTCTACTTCTTGAAGGCGTAAACAACTGATCTATGTTTACCCATTCCACTCAATTCATTATTTTACAGACCTCTATCATATCTCCCCTCAGCCATCTTTTTTCCAAGTTGAAGAGCTCTAACATATTAAGCCTTTTCTCATAGAGGTATTCTTCCATCCCCTTTATCATTTTGGTGGCTCTTCTCTGTACCTTTTCTAATTCTGCTATATCCTTTGAGGAGTTTGAACTGAATGCAAAATGGATAGAGAGCCAGTGAAGCGACTTGAGAAGAGGGGGTTATGTGAGCATAGCGACACTGGTGGAAGATTAGTTGTGCAGCTGAGTTTTGAACAGATTGAACAGATGATCTAGGAGGAAACCAGCAAGTAGCAGGTTGCAGTACTCTAGACCAGTGGTTCTCAACCCAGTCCTTAGGGCACAACTATCCAGTCCATGAATATGCATGAGAAAGATTTGCATGTGCTACCTCCTTGGTATGCAAATCTCTCTCATACATATTCATTGTGGAGGAGTAGCCTAATGGTTAGAATACTGGCTTGGGAACCAAGAGACCAGGATTTAATTCCCACTAGCACTCCTTGTGGCCTTGGGCAAGTCATTTAACTCTCCATTGCCTCAGAAAATTCCAAGTTATCAATGTCCCTGTTTAATGTACATAACCAAGTTTAAGTTATAATGTAAACCGTTTTGATTGAAATGATAAAGCAGTATAAAAGACCTGTTAAATAAATAATTGTGGATATGCTGAAAAGCTGACTGGTTGGGTGTGTCCCAGGGACTGGATTGAGAACCACTGGTCCAGACAAGAGGTGACTAGAGAGTGGATAAGGGTCTTAATAGCATGCTCAGAGGGAAAAGGGACACATTTTGAAGATGTTTTAGAGAAAGAAATGTCAGGTTTTAGCTATCTGTTGCATATGTGTGAAGAGAGAGAAAGAAGAGTCAAAGATGACCCCAAGGCTGCAAGCTGATGAAACAGGGACAAGTACAGTATAGTGTTTAACTTAATAGAGAAAGAATGAAGGGTGGAAGGGGGTTTAGGGTGAAAGATAAGGAGCTCAGTTTTGACCATGTTCAGCTTCAGATGGTGGCAGGACATCCAGGCAGCAATGGCAGATAAGCAGGCTGAGATATGGACCTGGATTCATGGAGAGATTGCATTAAGTTGCATTCTGGATAAGTCCTGGCCGAAAATCACAGTAATTGGCAGGAAGTTCTGCCACATTACCCATTGTCAGCAATCAGCAACCCACCAGCTCACACTTAACGAAGCATCGCTGCATGGAATACAAAGGGCAAGTCCATTCATACCTCTGCTGACAGCCACAGCTACTGGGGTATTTGGTGCTCTACATCGGGGCACAAGCAGGCAAGGTAGGTTGGCATCCACACGGCAGTAAGCTCCACCCCATTACCCATCATCAGCAATTGGTGACACATCAGCTCACATTTAAAGAAGCAGCACTTTAGGTGTGCCCATGCCTTGTGGGCCCACGCCTAAGGGCCTTATCAAAGCGCCCTTAAGTATGGCCCTTAGAGCGGCCTTTCTAGTAGAGCACATAGATAACAGGAAACCTGATTCTCTCACGTTACATCAGAAACCGGCTCAGCGGACAGCTAATCCTACTACTACTACTACTATTAATCATTTATATAGCACTACAAGGCATACACAGGGCTGTACAAACATACAAAGAAGACAGTCCCTGATCGTAGAGCTTGCAATCTAATCAAGACAGCCAGAACAATACAAGAGAAACAAGGGGGGGGGGTTCAAATAGGGAAGGAGACACAAGGAGAACAAGGGATTAGGATCCAAATGCGGCCTCAAAGAGATAAGCCTTTAGCATGGATTTGAAGAGGGGGAGAAAAGAGACAACGTAAAGATAGAGGAAGTTTGTTCCATGCATAAGGAGTCGCAAGGTGAAAAGATCGAAGTCTGGAGTTTGCAGAAGAAGAAAGGGGCATAGAGAGAAGAAAGCCAGAGGAGGAGCAGAGTTCACGAGGAGGGGGGTAGGGAGAGAGAAGACAGGAAAGGTAATGAGGGCAGTAGAGTGAATGCATTTATATGTTAGAAGGAGAAGTTGGAATTGGATTTGGAAATGCAAGGGGAGCCAGTGAAATGATTTTAGAAGAGGGGTTATCTGAGTGTATTGGGGCTGGCGGAAGATTAGCCGCGCAGGAGAGTTCTGGATAGATTGAAGAGGAGAGAGATGACACTGAGGGAGACCAGCAAGGAGGCAGTTACAATAGTCAAGACAGGAGGTGACCAAAGAGTGGACAAGAGCCTTAGTAGTGTGTTCAGAGAGGAAGGGACAAATTTTGGTAATGTTGTAGAGAAAGAAATGATAGGTTTTAGCTATATGTTGAATATGTATGGAGAAGAAAAGGGAGGAGTCAAAGATGACCCCAAAATTGCGGGCCAAGGAAACAAGAATAAGAGTGTTGTCAACAGTGATAGAGGAAGAAGGAAGAGGGTAGGAGGGTTTAGGGGGGGAAAAAGTTCACCTTTAGCCATATTAAATTTTAGGCAGCGGTGGGACATTCAGGCAGTGATGTCAGATAAGCAAGTAGAGTGCTTTATAAATGCTCAGTAGTAGTAGTAGATACGAGTTTGGAGTGAAAGGGAAACGTCAGGTGTAGATAAATAGATTTGAGAGTCATCGGCATAAAAATGATACTGAAAGCCATGGGAAGAGATGAGGGCACCAAGGGATTGGGTATATTGAGAGAAATGGAGAGGGCCTAGAACAAACTCTTGAGGTACACTGAGAGAGGGATCGCAGAAGAGTAGGAGGAACCTCCAGAAGAAACACTGAAAGAGTGATTGGAGAGAAGAAGAGAACCTAGACAGTACAGGGCCTCAAAAACCAAGACAGGATAAAGAGATACATCTACTAAGCAGCGGTAGTGGCTTCTGTGCGATATTGGAGCCGCAGCTCCATTGACTTCAATGGGGCTGTGGCTCCAGTATGGTACGGAAGCTGTTATTGCTGCATAGTAAACATACCCCAAAGTGTCAAGGAGGAGGAAGTGGTCAACAGTGTCAAAAGCAGCAGAAAGATTGAGATGAATGAGAACTGAGTAAAGACCCTTGGACTTAGTAAGGAACAGATCACTGGAGACTGGAGACTTTGGCAAGAGCCATTTAGTAGAATAAAATGGACGAAAACCAGATGGAAGTGGATCAGTGAGGCTGTAGGCAAACACTAACAGAATGCCTACAGCCGATTAGAGTAGGTTTGTTTGCTGAACCTTTTTTGAAGAATATTTCTGAAGAATTTGCTGGACTCAATTGTCTATAGAGGTGTGATTGTTATAATGTTCTAATTCCTGATGCAGATAAGTTTGAAATGCAATATTGTGTTGGATGGCTTTTGAAAGAACTTTTGAACATTTTTTGAATGAATTTTCTGAATTGCTCTTGACTATTTGAGACTTTGGATGATTTTTGAATGAACTTTTGGCTGCGATCATTCGAAAGACCCTTCTTGTTTGCTAGTGCTCGCATCTCCCGCAAGCAGAAGAGAAGCTGTGATCGCATCAAAGACCCGTCCTGCGGGGATCTGATCTCCTGCGGGCAGCCAGGAAGGGGCTTTTCTTCTGCCAGTGAGGGATGGGATCCCCATGGCAGCCTGCTGCCTGCCATGCTGTGATTTTTGGTAAGGCCAGGGCCTATGAGGTCAATTGAACAGACATCCTAACTTTAACCAGTTTCCGCTATCTAGTTATGTTTATGTTTATTGTTACATTTGATATACCGCTCAGGCCAAAGCATCAGAGCGGTTTACAATACAATATTAATGTTACAGAAAATATGAAAAGAATGCCATTAATAAGATAGGACAGAATAAGAGACACAGTGATAGACAAAGAAATAGAAGAGTTAAGGGGAAGGAAACGGAAAATTACAACTCACAGCTGTTGGATCATTCGCCACTGGATATTTTCCGCCATTGAATATTTGGTTTAATTGAAAACGGTGGAGGCTAGATACATTATACTAGCCTAGCCACCACTGTTGATTATACCCTGCTATTAGAAAAGGTAAAAAAACAATATTTACAATTAGAAAAAGACAGCGTAACCCAGAATTACCAAATTACCCAGTTTCAGGAGTGAGATTTCAAGTAAATCCTGGATTTCTGACATTCTGCGGCATTATGGAACTTGCAGCTCTGATTTCAACGGGTAAAATCAGGGACTACAAACACTATAATGCATTGCCATGCACATTTAAAAGCAGAACTGGCAAAAAAAAATCTGACTCCTGTGACTGGGCAACTTGGCGAAAAGAGCAGAAGAACGACAGGAGAGCAAAAAGAGGTGCATGGTTTGGCTAGGCACATTCCAACATCGCAGCTTTAATCGTACACCTGGAACAGCACCTGCGCGCCGCCTCCTCCAGCCACAGGCCCGCCCCCACCGGGAGCGAGCCCGCCTCGAACGCCCCTCCCCGCCGACGTCAGACGTGGGTAGTCCACTCCGAGGTAGCGCAGCAGAGCCGAGGCTGCGGTCAGAAGGAAAGATGGCCGACGTCGAGGAGCAGCTTTCTGACGAAGAGAAGGTAAGCACGGCAGCAGCCCTCAGTGACGCCACTGGGAGGGGAAGACTGGACAGAGGGCTAAGCGAGCCGAGGCGTTGCTCGTGGACTCTGTCGACCCCCCTGTCTAGCTTTAGCCGGCTCGGGTTAGGTTCCTCGGCGGCCCTCATCTCGAGCGTGTCAGTCACCGCAGGCGCTTAGGGGTGGGGTCGGTCGTTACCTCGCTCAGCTCCTTGTACGGTCCGAGCACGAAAATAGGAACAAGTGGCGAGCGGAGGCCGTCGGCGCTGCTTCCCTGCCGCTGGGGGGCCAGGAGCCTGCTGCACTCTTCCTTTCCCTATCTCTTCACGTACCGCGGGGCGCTTCCAGGCTGGACTCGCTCCCTCTCTCCTAGCTGAAGCGCTTCGCGTCCCTTTTCTTCCTAGCCGGTATCCCTGGGTCTGTGCCCGAAGAGAGCGGGCTGGAGGCGGAAGATCTGCCCTTCCGGCCCTGGGAGGGAGAGTAAAACATTGCTGGCTTTGCAACCTGTAGCTGCCGGGAAAGAAGCTTTCCATCTAACCTTGGTGTGGGGTCGCTACCCCGAGGATTGAGGCGGGGCGCAGAACGGCACGATATGGGTCTAGTTAGTATAAAAAGCAAAGGTGGAATAGAGAGGACAACGACAACTTTTTTTTTCTTTTGATAGCTTAATAAAGTGAAGGAAAGTTGATGTGGTAGTTAAAGAAACTTGAAGGACTTGACTGTGTCAAGAACTCAGGTTTGTTCGTGCTTTGAGATGAGCACCTCTTTAAATCTTCTATGCAATAACGTGAGACATAGTGATCTTACTTCCTTTAGAAAGTACGAGAAAAATAATTCGGAAGACTCAACTTTCAAATTAAAATCAGACTCAGAATCCCACTGGCACTTTATTTGCTGTTGCTCAGATCACTTAGCAAAGAGGTCAGCGTCAATTATAGCCCAGGTTGTTTCACTAACAAATTCTCAGTTTTGTCATATCCACACCATACTTCTAGTAAAAAGTCTCAGGTGCATAGTTTCTTCTCTTATTTTGATTCACCTATACTTGCCATCCCACACATACTAAAAAATAGACACCATTAGTTCTATGTGTCAAGTCTTTTTAATATTGTAAAATGTCAAAGTATATGGTATGGGTGGAAATGCTCGCTTGCAAAATACATCTGATTGCATAACCATTAATTGCTAGAAAAAAATAAACTTTATAATGCATTTTATCTCCAGCTCTTGGTCTGCTGCCAAATTTTAAGATGGCTATATGCCTTCAAAATATCAAATGAAATGTTAATACTGTAACATGAGAGAGGGTGAATATTTCACCTGTCAAGAAACATTTTTCTTTCGGCATATTTATAGTTAGTTAACCAAGTCTACTTTTAAAATGAGCTACTAACTTACCTACTTACCTTATGTAGTGTCTGAGTATAATCCTTTGTTAGTTGTTGAGATCTGCTTTCACTCTTAGTGCATCTTGCACAATTGTTTATGTATGCATTATTGAAGTAGTACCAAAGAGGGGCATACTCCTCCAAATTATGCATGCACCAAATTGCATACTGTGTATTACCATGCACATTTGCTTGGAAGATGTAGCTTGTTAAAGTTTTTCTGTAAAGTCTTTCTGACATTCAATGTGGTTTACATGTACAGTCAAACCTCGGTTTTCATTTGCCCTGGTTTTCATATGCTTCAGTTTTCAACGTCTTTTTTGACTGACATTTTGTCTCGGTTCTCATACATCGCTTCGGTTTTCGTAAAGTACAGTACTGTAAATACATACACCCTCGCGCTGCACACCGGTCTGTATACACACTGCCAGAACGCCTGCCCAGTCCCGACAGCAGTGCCCCCCAGACTCACCGATCGCCAGCGTGATGAGAAGCGAAAGCCAGCTGAGCAAGTAAATGAAACACATCCTCGAGCCTGGTCAGAGTTAGAGAGGCAAGGATTGCGCAGAGAGGAAGGCCCCGATCTCGTCCACCGCCTGCCCGTTCTCTGGAGCGCCCCCTCAGGCTCAGAGGTAGCAAGGAAGAAAAGCTGTCAGCATAAGCAGGAGATGTTGCATGAATGTGGGAGGCAGTTCTTTCTCTTGCAGGGTATGTCTGAAGCTATATCATTAAGATTTTCTGCCATTCTGAAGCATTGAGCAGATAAAGTAAAGGCATTTTAATGGGCTGAATCCAATGTGATTCCGAAGAGAGCTGGGCACAGCAGCTTGTCAGGGGTGGCTAAGGCCAGATGCTAACATACTGTACTGTACAGTACTGTACTTAGCTTGCTTTCAGTGATGTTAAATGTTCATTTATCCATTTCATTAGTCATATTTATTTCTCATTGTTTTCTGTATGTAAAAATATAGTTATTCTCTATAAAATGTATTTTTTGTGAATATTTTTGGGTGTCTGGAACGGATTAATTGGATTTACATTATTTCTTATGGTAAATATTGCTTCAGTTTTCATACGTTTCGGTTTTAGTCAGACTTTTTCGAACGGATTAATCATGAATACTGAGGTTTGACTGTAGTTGCTTTAACTTAAAATACATGCAAACAATAATAAGGCTGTGATGGCCTTAACCTCCTTATAATCTGCAGGCTTGTTTTGATCGGACTAAATTCTTGAAACTCTGCACGTATGTCTGTCAAGTTACTGGCTCCAAGAAATCTTTGGGAAACAGAAAAGCATGTCAGCAGCAAAAGACCATATTGCCTATCTCGTGGAGGACATGGTGAACAATGTTTCCCAGCCACTGTGCCTTCAAACCTGTTTAGGTGTGCTATCACATGGATTCTGCCCACTGCATCATTACACACCAGGAGTGACTCTGCAGGATCCCTCTTTTAAGCATATATGTAATAATTCATGCTTCTTTCCTAGCAATGGTATGAGTCCCAGGGTGGGGAATTTAACAGGCTGCATGCAGGGTATGGACGGCCAAATCCTGCTTTGTGTAGCACATGCATTGCACATACGTAGTACCGCCACCACATCCCCCCCCCTACTCTGGAGCCTCACAGATTCCTTCACTCTCTGGTTGGGCTTTCAATGCTTCCATAGTTTTGGGACACACATCCTCTGACTATGATGCCTGCTTTGAGGCTAGTGATGTACAGAACATTGTTAATATAGATGTGCCTTGGGGCCCTAAAGGTTGGGAAAAGCTGCTGAGAATAAAGCAAACTATTCTGTATTAATTTAATAAAGGCATAGAGCATATAAGAAGAGCAGCACCATATAAAGAACATAAGGCCTATCTTCCAAATGTGCTTCCTCTGATAATGCCACAACCCAAGTGATCCCAGATCTTAGCTTTACACCTTTGCATCTAGGAGTCCTCAACTCATCCCGTGATTTTAATTCTTAATGTTTTTGCTGTTACCTCTTTTGCCGGCATGCCGTGTCCTATATGTGCTTGTGTAAATGCAGTAATGCCTGTTCTAATATATTGTTGTGAAGTGAACACTTTTTTAAAATGATTGCAAGACATTCTTATAAATCAGGCAAGCATATACATAAAGCACAGATTAACTAGGTTTTGGTGTGTATCTAGTGCTGATGGAGAAATATTGTAATTGTGTATATGGTTTGTATGCTTGCATTGTAATCTACTTAAAACATATTAGCCAGGTTTGACTATACTTCCTGGAGAGAGATGACCATCAACTTCACTTTCTGCCCTAGTTGGCTTGATGTGGACAAGCGGAATGGCTTAGTGTAAATTGACATTGATGGGGATATCGATATTTGATAATTTCATTTACGTCAGAAGTTGATTAATTTAACTGAAATCCCTTGCTGCAAAATGTTTAGTGCCTTTGTCTTTGGTGGGGAGGGAGGTGTTCTTACTCAGTGTCATTCAGTGATCCAGCAATAAGGAAGTGAAACCGGGATTTACCCTACTGTAGTCTAACCACTGCATTACACTGCCAGCATGTTGCTCTAACACTTTTGCATATCATTGGAAGAAGTAAATTGCCATGGATATTGTTAGAGCAAGCTAATTAATATGCTTAGAAATTTTAAAGTAAAAGTCTCTGCTTGTTTGTTTCATATGAACTTATAACATTAGGCATGGGTTGTCCTGCTTTTGAAGTAGTATTCAGTTTGGGGGGGGGGGGAGCTTGATCAGGGAGATATGATAGAAGTCTATAAATTAATGAACAGAGTGGAACAGGTAAACTTAGATCGATTGTTTACGTTATCAGAATATAGAGACTAGGGGACATGCAATGAAGCTACAGGGTAAACTTTAAGACTAATAAAATATTTTTTCACTCAACATGTAAGCAAACTCTGGAATTTTGTTACTGGAGGATGTAGTAAAGGCTGTTAGTGTAGCTGGGTTTAAAAAAGAGGTTTGGCCAAGTTCCTGGAGGAAAGGTCCATGAACCATTATTAAGAAGGGACCCAGGATATCAATGCTTGACCCAATACAAGCATTGTGGAACCTGGGTCTTTTTTGGGGAAACTGCTAGGTACGTATGACCTAGATTGGCCACTGTTGGAAACAGGATACTGGGCTTGATGATCCTTGGTTTGACCCAGTATGGCATATCTTATGTTCTTAAAAGTGGTAAAGGTGGAATAAAAGGGTCTAGATATTGCTGCCTATAAGTTTCTCAGCTCCTATAAAATTCATTTGTGTGTGTGTGAAACATATTTTTAAAGCTGTAACAAGCCTATATGTATGAAACCCAGCAAATCTTTATTTTTCCTCACCCAACAGAAGTTGGAAAGAATTACACAAAAGGGGTCAAAATGGATAGCATCCACCCACACTCATCCCTCATCCCTTTCTTTTCTTCCCATGGGAGATAAGGATCTCCCCCCCCCCCCGGGTATAACAGGTGGAAAAAGCCAGGATTACCTGGAAGGCAGAAGAGAGCTGATGGAAGCAGCAATTAAAATTAACAAAAAATTAGAGCGATGGGATGGGAGTGTTAGGGGTGAGTGTCTGGAAGGAGAATGGGGAGGGATTGGAGGTAGGAAGAGTGTAAGGTATTGGATGTAAGAGATGAAATCATTGGGTCAAAAGGGCACAATGTGTATTTGCCAAAAAGTGCATTTCCCTCCCCCCAGAACACACACAGGCACTCCACTTCCATAGGACAAACATGCATCCCAGCTGCACACTGCATCCGCACACACAAGCACCTCATCGCCACAAGGTGCACATCACATACATGCACTGCACCCCTGTATCGTATCCACCCAAAGGCTCCCACCGCCACATTCCATTCACAGATGGGCGCACCACACACCACATAGACGCTTGCTATCTGAAACTAAAATTGTTACCTAAAGATGACGCACGGTGTAGGAATTCTGGTGCTGGTCTCATGAACTTTGAGAACATGAGCCCAATACGAAAGACAACTGGGGGTGGGGGGCACGAGAAGGTTGCAAATATTAGCTCCTAAGTTCCGCACAAAATTTGTCAAGACCTGCTCTAATCAATTAAAAGAAAAAGGAACTTATGAGATCAGTGTTTGTTTGTGGCCCTAATAACTGCTGAGCAGCAGCAGAGGAATCACAAAGTGCTGCTGCTCAGGTTCCAGGTCTGACTTAGTTGCCATGGCAACCGGGTGCCTGGGCTTTGCCAAGCCCTGGCAAGATATCTCCAAACCGTTTTTAAATATAGCATTTATGCATGATCGCTAAAACTTAAGAATAAAGTGGACTTGATCGGAGGTAGCTTTTTTTTTTTTTTTTTAGCTACCTTGATTTATAGTTGGACAAAGTTTTTTTTTTATTTTTAGGAGCATAGTATATTGTATTGGATTGTTTGAGTCACAAAGTGGAAATTAGTTATCCTGTATTGATCCATTGTGAATATAGATACTTTTTATCACATGCAGATTATTTCTTGTAGGGTAGTAAATGAGTTCACTCTGAAGAGAAGGGTTATGAATAGATTACTTCAAATCTGTTCTGTGACTGACTGCTCAGTATCTTGAGGAAACGTTTTCTTTTGCAGGTGACACTTAAGACTTGTAATAGAGTGGACAAGTCTTTGGGAATAGATAGAATGAGAAGTAACCAAAGTGCATGAGGAGTAGTAAAGTGTGGGACACCTATATTTCAATGCAGAAAAGTTCAGATATGCATTTGGGGTGCAGAAATTCAAGGGTGTGACAGGTGATGTAGTATGAGAATATTGATGCCCACTAAACAGACCCCCCCCCCCCCCAGGGTAATCATATCCGTGGATCTCAATTTAGTGAGTGTAATAAGGCTGCAGCTAGAGGCATGCTAGGGTACATATGGAGAGACATTGCTAGTAGGAAAACGATTATGGAAATGTCTCTGTAGAAGTGGTTGAGAATTGACCTGCTATATGGTTTCTTCTGGAGGGGATACTTCTGAAATAATATAAACAGAGTAGAAATGATGTCTAGAAAAGATCTTTCAAAATGGTGCAAAGTCTGCACCTAAAGCACTGTGAAATGAGCCTTAAGGACCCATGTATATCTTAAAGGAAAGATGAGGGAAGTAAGGAAATATACTAGAGACATGAAAATACATCAGAGGTGTAAAGGATGCACTGAAAAGTAAGCTCTATAACAGGGTCTCTAAACCCAGTCCTCAGGATATACCCCTAGCCAGTCAGGTTTTCAGGATAGCCATAATGTGCATGCATTGCTTATCTCCCTCATGCATATTATGGCTATCCTGAAAACCTGACTGGCTGGGGGTGTCCTGGAGACTGGGTTTAGAGACCCTGCTCTACAACAAGGTTATTATATTAGGCTGAAGAGTAACATCAGAAAATATCTTAGGAAAAGGTGGTGGATAAACAGATCATCATACAAGTAGAGGTGGTGTAGGTCGGAAGAAGAAAAGATCAAGAAAGCATTAGATAAGAGCAGAGGATGCATAATGGCAAAGATAACAAAGCCATAGAGAACTTTAGTTCCTTATCGTTCCTCCAGTTCAGTCCTCTACGTCTGGGTTGTCAATCTCCTCCTGCAGCTTGGAGACTGGTATGTCAAAACAATGACATCACTGGATATAGCCTGCTGCACTCCGCCTTCCATCCCAGTGTTACCAGTCTCCATGCAGCAGGAGGACTTGACGAGCCTTGTAGAAGGGCTCTCTGGAGGAATGGATAAGGAGCTAGTGTAGTGCTAGATAGGCTTAAACTTTTTGATTTCTGTGTTGGTATCCCTTTAAAAAAAAAAAAAAAGATTAGAGCATTGCTGGTCTGATTGCCGGCACTCTGTTCTCCTGGCTCTGTTGCTCCTTGCCTGTGCCTGCGAGGTGTTTTTGGGGTTCTGGCTCAGGGCTGTCAAGTCTCCCCCCTTGGAGCACAGCGGTCTCTCCCCCAGGACTTTCGGGGGAGAGCCCGTCTTGACGGTGGCACTATCTCTGTCGGGCTGTCTGCCCGCGGCTCTCCTGCCTCTACAGCAGCTACGGGGACGTTGCAAGCCGGCGCCTCAGCTGTCAGCAACTCCGTTTCATCGGAGCAGCTCCGGATCGGGCCGGTGAGTCTGCCTTCGGCTGCGGCTGTTCTCTCTGCGGGGTCAGCCTTCTGTGCGGGTCAGAAGTTTCCCCGGAGTGTTTTGGCGCCCTTTTTAGCAGCGCGGTGGATTTTCGGCGGCCATTTTCTGAACCGCGGAAGAGCCGCGTGTTACCGGTCAGCCTGTCACTGCACTTAGGTTTGGGGCCCGATTTCTTTCCCTTAATTTCAGTTTTATTGTTTTTGTTTGCGTTGTTTCATTTTCGGGGGGTGCCCTTGGTCGATAATTCTCTTCCGTGCAGCCTTCACTCAGGCAGGGGGGGCTGGCTGGAGGGGGTTTCTTGTATTACTGGTGTTACCAGTGTGTTAATACGGGCAAAACAGGAAATAAGTATAAATACATAAATAGACAAACAAAACTATACAGGTGCGGTCTCACTTTTTTTTTTTTTTTTAATAAGAAAGAAGGAAACAGAGTTAGTTAGATTTGGGGCTTTGGCTGGTTGGCTATATGGCAGCTCGACCACAGTGTATTGTCTGTGGCACCAGAAGAGGGACCGTGGCTGATACTGGTGTGTGCCGGGGCTGTGCGACACTTTCTTCCGCTGTGGAGCAGCAGATGGAAATGCAGGAGTCCTCTGAAGCGCAAGGAGCGCCCGCCAGCGGGCGGGCTGCGTCCCCGCGTTCTGGGCCGCAGGGGACCGAGGTGGAGGAGCTGCCGGGGCCTTCCGGGGTCTCTCTACCGGGGCCGCCGCCGGTCCTCGGTGACTTTAGTCCGGAGTTTGTGCTGCTCATGCATCAGGCTTTCTGCCTGAAACGGCAGGGGGCGGCAGTGGGCCCTGGGTCACTGGCACCTCTCCCTCCGCAGATGGAGGTCTCTGAAGCTTTGGGTGAGGGACCTTCGGCGCCTAAGAAGCCTAGAAACCGGGATCCGGCGCTAGCGGAGGGGGATTGGCCGGAGATGCCTGTCCCGGATTGGGACCCGGAAGAGGGCTCACAGGATCTCAAAGAAGGGGAGATTCCTGAACCTGAAGATCAGTCTACCATAATTAGTCTTCCGTAGAGAAGAGTTGGCAGCCTTGATCTCGGAGACCTTGCAGATGTTGCATCTGGCACCGCAAGTGACGGTGGAGGAAGAGGTGGAGGACCCCGTTATCCGAGAGGTCCGACAGTCTCAAGTGGTGTTTCCTGTGCACAAGGTAGTGGACAAGATGATTCAGGATGAGTGGGATAAGCCAGAAGCAGGTTTACGGGGCTTGCGGACTTTGAAGAGATTATATCCGTTGGCCGATAAGGATAAGGAACGGTTCCGGTCTCCGCGGGTGGACGCGGTAGTTTCGGCAGTTACTAAGAAGACCACCATCCCTGTGGAAGGCAGTGCGGCCTTGAAAGATGCTCAAGACCGTAAGGTGGACAGTCTGCTCAAGCAGGTTTTTGAGGCGGATTCTATGTCGCTGCAGGCGTCCATCTGTGGAGCGTGGGTGACCAGAGCTGCCTTGCGTTGGGCACAACGGCTGCGTATGTCTCCTCATTTTGATGCCGAGGAGCTGAAAGAGCTGGATCGCCTGGAATCAGGGGCGGCATACCTGGCCGATGTTCATTACGATCTGATCAGGGCGCTAGCTAATAGCACCGCGTCTGCAGTGGCGGCCCGGCATTTGTTATGGTTGAGGAATTGGGTGGCGGACGGCCCGTCGAAGTCCCGTCTTAGCAAGCTTCCCTTTGAGGGAGGTTTGCTGTTTGAGGAATTGGATAAGTTGTTGAAAGACCTGGGGGAGTCCAAGGCGGGGCGGCTCCCGGAGGATAAGCTGAAGCAGGCCAAGTCCGGCCAAGGCTTTCGGGGTCAGTTTCGAGATGTCCGGAGGTTTCGTTCGCCTCGATTCGGCGGTTTCCAGAGGGGCAGGTTCCCGTCTCGGGCCTCGGGCTTTCGAGGGTTTCGGGGAGCGAATAGAGGTTTCGCTTCCAACTCCGCGAGCGCAGTCCGTAAGTCGCAATGAAATGAGGCGGGTCCCGGCGGTGGAGCCTCCCATTGGCGGGCGACTTCGGGAGTTTTTCCCTGCTTGGACCCACATCACCTCCGACCAGTGGGTGCTCGAGATTGTGCAGCGTGGTTATGCCCTGGAGTTTTCGAAACCTGTGTCGGACTCGTTCGTTCTGTCTCCTTGCCGGGGTCCCACGAAAACTGCAGCGGTCCGCGGAACCTTGCAGCGGCTGCTTCAGTTGGGGGCCGTGGTGGAGGTCCCCAAAGTCGATTACGGCTTGGGTCGATACTCAATTTATTTCGTGGTGCCAAAGAAGGGAGGCACGTTTCGACCCATCCTAGATCTGAAGGCCGTGAATCGTTGCTTGCGCGTTCCGCATTTCCGAATGGAGACCCTTCGGTCGGTCGGTCATAGTGGCGGTGCGTCAAGGGGAGTTCTTGACGTCTCTGGACCTTACGGAGGCGTATTTGCACGTCCCCATCCGATTGGAGCATCAGAGGTTTCTGCGGTTCGCCCTTCCTTGGGGGCACTATCAGTTCCAGGCGTTGCCCTTCAGGTTGGCCACGGCGCCGCGAACCTTCACCAAACTCATGGTCATGGTGGCAGCGGCGTTGCGCAAAGAGGGCATTCTCGTTCACCCGTACCTCGACGATTGGTTGATCCGGGCCAAGTCCGAGGAGGAGAGTCTTCGGGTGACGGACCGGGTGGTACAATTTTTACAGAGTCTCGGTTGGGTGGTCAACCCGGCCAAAAGTCAGTTGAAGCCCACTCAGGTCCTCGAATACCTCGGGGTTCGGTTCGACACCAAGAAAGGACAGGTGTTTCTACCGAGCAAGTGGGCTGAGGGGTTGAGAACCCTGGTCAGGCAGTTTCGGTCAGTGTATGCACCGTCGGCATGGGACTACCTCCGGCTCCTAGGCACGATGGCGGCGACGTTGGAGGCGGTGCCATGGGCCAAGGTGCATATGCGGCCTCTCCAACGAGCGCTGCTCCGCTGGTGGTCGCATCAGAACGACGTCCTCAGCAAGTGGCTTCCTTGTCCGTTGCCCGCCAGGCGCTCCCTGCGTTGGTGGTTGGTCAGGTCGTCCCTGGCGGCAGGCATGCCGCTAGAACAACCGGTGTGGGTTCCGTTGTTGACGGATGCCAGTCTAGCGGGCTGGGGGGCTCACTGCGAAAGTCAGTTTGCGCAGGGGCTTTGGTCTCCGTTGGAGGTGTCGTGGTCGATTAACCGTCTGGAGCTGAGAGCGGTGTTCCTGGCTCTTCAGGCATTCGAAGTTCTCCTCCGCGGCAGGCCCGTCAGAGTGCTCTCCGACAATTCGGCAACGGTAGCGTACATCAATCGTCAGGGGGGCACGGGAAGTGCCGCCATGGAAGCGGAGGCGGACGAGTTATTCGCCTGGGTGGAGCTTCGGTTGCCAGCAATCTCGGCGGCACACATTGCCGGAAGGGACAATGTCACTGCGGACTTCCTCAGCAGGGTGCACGTGGATGCCGGCGAATGGGAGCTGCATCCCGACGTTTTCGCACAAATAGTAGCGCGTTGGGGTCCTCCGGTGATGGATCTCATGGCGACCTTCCGGTCGGCAAAAGTCGACCGGTTCTTCAGCAGGAGGCGCGAAAGGATGTCAGAGGGCATAGACGCGCTCTTGCACCCGTGGCCGGCAGGTCTTCTGTATGTGTTTCCCCCATGGGCTTTGATCGGCAGGATAGTTCAAAGGATCGGAGCGCACAAGGGAAAAGTTCTGTTAGTGGCGCCCGACTGGCCGAGACGGCCTTGGTATGCGGATCTGGTGCGCCTGTTGGAGGGCGTTCCCTGGAGACTACCGGAGCAGGCGGATCTGTTGCGGCAGGGGCCACTGTTCATGCCGCAGGTGGATCGATTCTTGCTTACGGTATGGCCATTGAGAGGGCTAAACTGACAAAGAGAGATTATTCGTCAGCGGTTGTAGCGACCTTGCTGAGGGCGCGGAAGCATTCGACCTCCTTGGCGTATGTACGGGTTTGGCGTATCTTTGAGGATTGGTGTTCTCGGCATTTAGTCCGTGCTCTCACGGTGTCTGTTCCGGTGGTTTTGGAGTTTTTGCAGGATGGTTTTGATAAGGGGCTCGCCGCTAGTTCCTTGCGCGTGCAGTTGGCGGCCCTGGCCTGCTATAGGGGTAAGATCAATGGAGTACCGTTAGGGGCTCACCCCGATGTGGTCCGCTTCTTGAAGGCGGTCACTAGGCTCCGACCGGCGCGAAGGGTGTGGGTTCCACCGTGGGATCTCAATCTCGTTCTCGCGGCCTTGGTCAAGTCACCGTTTGAGCCCTTGCGCCGGGCGTCCCTTAAGGATTTGACGTTGAAGACGGTGTTTCTAGTGGCCATTTGTTTGGCTAGGAGGATTTCCGAGTTGCAGGCATTGTCTTGTCGGGAACCTTTCTTATCTTTTTCCAGGGAGAAAGTGGTTCTCCGTCCAGTGCCGTCTTTTTTTGCCTAAGGTGGTTTCACCTTTTCATTTGAATCAGGCGGTTTGCTTGCCCGTCCTTGGGGCCCAGGGCAGTGGCGTTGCGGATCGCAGTCTTCATCTTTTGGATGTTCGGAGAGCGTTGCGTCAATATTTACGGATTACCGAGTGCTTCCGTAAGTCGGATCGGTTATTTGTGCTGTTTGGTGGTGCACGCAAAGGGGAGGCGGCGGCGGCGAAGGCTTCCATCGCTCGTTGGGTAAAGGAAGCGATTGCCTCAGCTTATTTGCTTCAGGGTCGCGTGGTGCCCGGCGGGTTGTGGGCGCATTCCACAAGAGCGCAGGCCTGTTCCTGGGCGGAACATGGTTTGGTTCCACCGGGAGATATTTGTAGGGCAGCGACATGGTCGTCGCTACATACTTTCAGCAAGCATTACAGGCTTGACGTCGTGGCGGTGGCTGATGCTCGTTTCGGGTCGGCTGTTTTGTCCGCTGGCTGGAAGGGTCCCTCCCAATGATTACTGCTCTGGTACATCCCAGACGTAGAGGACTGAACTGGAGGAACGATAAGGAAATCATAATTACACTTACCTGGTAATTGTTCCTTTAGTGACGACAGTTCAGTCCTCCTTCCCGCCCAGGGATTTTTTTTAAGAGATTCCAGTCATCGTAACGGACCGAAGTAGGTTACAGGTGAGTCAGTTTTCTTTCTCTTTGAGAAGGGGTTCACTCTCTCTATGGCACGGCAAGGTGTAAGAAAGCCTGAGCGGAAGGGGGTGGATGCTTAGGAATTTTAGTGTTTGGTTTCTTCTATTTGCTATGTTTGTAGTTTGCTACTTATTTGTTGCTCCTGTGAGTCTGCTTTGTTAATAGTTCACACCGGGATGGAAGGCGGAGTGCAGCAGGCTATATCCAGTGATGTCATTGTTTTGACATACCAGTCTCCAAGCTGCAGGAGGAGATTGACAACCCAGACGTAGAGGACTGAACTGTCGTCACTAAAGGAACTACAATTACCAGGTAAGTGTAATTATGATTTTGTGGCATGCAACAAGCAGTAAATTGGGTAGTCTAGGTCAGTGGTACTCAACCCAGTCCTCTGGGACCTCCAGGCCAGTCAGGTTTTCAGGATATCCACAGTATGTATATGAGAGATCTGCATGCACCGCTTCCATTGTATGTAGATCTATCTCGTGCATATAACCTGAAAACCTGACTGGCCTGGGGGTCTCAGAGGACTGGATTGGGAACCACTGGTCTAGGTAGATCTTGTAGTCTATGCCAAAATCATAGAAATAGACTGATATCCCATTGGATTATAATTTGGTACCATAATATGTGAAAACATACAAATGAGGAGACAAGTTCTTCTTATGCCATACTCTGCATCCCATTTGCCATGCTTGTCTTCATTGTTTTCATCTTATTGTCTATTTCTATGGATTATTTATTTAATTTTCTTATATACCATGCTATTTGTCATCAGTGTGGTTTACATTGAAACAATACAACAATTGGTCAGATATAACAGACCTATTACAAGTAACAGGAAAATTAACATGGAAGTAAACAGGGAAATCATTTATGTGCTTCCTTATCCTGCTAAACCAGTCATGATGAGTTGGTTATTCTCCCTTGCCAACAGGTGGAGGCAGACAAGCAATGTTTCAGTAATGTCATCGCTCAATATATAGTTTAATGCAGCACTGAGAGAAGCCAATATTTTTTGCCTCCACCTGTTGGTAAGGTGTATGAACTGGTGCAGCAGTGCAGATAGGCCTGGCCCATACTATTGTGGTCACTGTGATCTAGTTCAGTAGACCTCGGTGTTTGGAGCGGAGTATATCTTCATCTCCTGGAGTTGGGAGCTGACAGCTGACCTTTTTTTCCCTGAGCTGTTTCCCATGGGTTCCAGGCAGGAACTCCCCCCCCCCCCCCCCATAGCATGCAAGACCACCACCTGAACTTTGATGGCTAAACCCTGGCTCAAACCAAACTGGCAGAAGGGCAAAACGGCCACTTTGTCCACCACCTTGGTATCCAGGGCCTGAGAGGCCCAACACCTCTGACACCTCCAACCCTCCTCCCTCTCTTCCCAAAAACTAACATAGGCTAAAGACGTAAAGGCCCTCTGTACCTTAAGAAAGGTGTTTGAATACTGCTCTAGAGTATCTTCTCTTAGGCAGCCTGTGCTAGCTTTTGTGTATGAGTCGATTATCTGGACTTGGCCTGTGCAATCAGTCTAGCATCACTAGAATGTTCCTTATCGTCACTCCAGTCCAGTCCCTTTACTTCTGGGTTACGCAACCCTTCCAGCAGCTTGGAGGCTGAGCCCAACCTTTTTGGAGGTGGGGCGGTATAAGTAGCACTGGTACCACCCACTAACTCCAGTATTCTCAGCCTCCAAGCAGCTGGAGGGTTCCGTAAGCCTAAGGCTTACTGGAGTCGTTTTTTGTTAGCAATCTTGCTTTAATTTTATTTTAACCTATTTCATTTTTAATTTAATTTCACAAGAAAGTAGGGCGCCTTAATTGGCTCTTATTTGCTTCTGTCTCTTTAATTCTGCTCTCTCAGCCTTCCCTCCTCCCCCCCCCCCCTCCCCACGCTCCCCGAATCGGGCCCGGGAAGTGCTATCTCCCCGCAGAGTCGGAGACAACTTCGCTCCTGCTCCTCTGCCCAACAACGGCTCTGGCAATTTCTCCTGCCTCGCGCCAAAGCCCCGTTGGCGGCTGAGCGCTGGAGGCAGCACCGCCAGGCAACGCTTCTCGCCGGACCCGTCCCAGGAAAGTAGGACGCGGAGGCAAGCCTCGCTACTCCCCGGGAGCCCTACGGGGGAGAGAGAGAGAGAGGCAGACTCCAGAACGAAGGCTGCAAGAAAGCAGCACTCTTCGGGGGAAAAACCGCAAGAAGCACAGCACGGCCCAGGAAATTGTCTCGCGGTCCTCTGCCCGGGCTCCACGTGGTGAGGCCTACCGCGTGTAGAGCCTCGGGCTAGGATCGCTGAGTCGGGTCCAGGAGATACAAGCTGCCTAACCGCAAGTACACTCCGTGGGAGGAAAAGGAGATACATTTTTGCATTTAATTTATTTACTTTAATTGTATGCACCTTAATTTCATTTTAATTTACTTTAAGTTTTCTTTAAAGTACAGAATTTACTTTAATATATTTAAATCTCTACTCTCAGTTTATGCATTTATTTCTTAACTTATTTATTTCTTATTTATTGTACATTTCAACCCTGTTATAGGAATTTTACCACATGTATATAGCCTACTTCATGTAAATAGTTCATGTTTATAGTTCAACCCCTGTTATCCAAGTTTATACCCCTGTTCGATGTAAAAACCAAACAAAATGTGTGTTTTGGTCAATTTTGTTATACTGTAAACCGCGCTGATGCCGAATAGTGCGGTATATAAGCAACTGTAATAAATAAAAATAAATAAATAAATAACTCCTTCAATCTTGAATTGTGATTTCCCTCTCCTAAGAGCTTCTGAGGGGGAGAAATATATCTTGAGTTTGGGCACTTATACAGGGGATCCAGGGCATGGCGTCCAAGCCCCGCTGCCCCTCCTGCGGAACACGCAGAGGCACCTCCGCAGAGGCAGGAATCTGCAGGAGCTGCGCCGCTGTGGCGGCTTCGGTTGAGCAGGAAATTAACCTATCCATCGCTCCCCCCCTCAGGGGCCAGGTGACCTCCTAGGGGGGGAGGGAGGACCCCAGCTACCTCCTTCTACTTCCTCGGATGTAACCCCGCCTCCCCCACCCCCCTCCCCCCTCCCTTCTGGGGAAGGAGGGACCAGGGATTTTTTCTCTCCAGATTTCATCCTTTTGCTCCACAAAGCCTATTGTTTGCGGAAGCAGGGGCAGGGGCCAGGAGACGCTGGTTCGTCAAGGGAAGATAAGACAGCCAGGCCCCTGGGAACTGCTACTCAGGAGCAGGGCATTCCGCCTAAGCGCCCCCGTCTGACTGAGGAGGAACCTATGGCAGCCCTCTCCATGGGCACCCCAGATGAGGCTTATTCGGACAGGGAGTTGGACGAAGAAGAGGAGGAGCTGGAAGAAGGAGAGATACCAGAGGAGGACCAGTCCAGAGTTATTAGGGTCTTTCGCCGGGAAGAGCTCCCGGCACTAATTAATGAGTCCCTAAAAGCGCTCAACGTGGCCTCAGATACACCTGCAGAAGAGGAGGCGCTCGAAGATCCACTAATCTAAGCCTTTAGGAGATCTCAGAAAGTCTTCCCGGTCCACAGAGTGGTTCGCCAGATGATCCAGGAAGAATGGGACCAGCCGGAATCTAGCCTAAGGGGAGTCAGGTCCATGATGCGCCTATATCCTCTCCCAGAGGCAGACAAAGAGCTCTTAAAATCTCCCAGAGTGGATGCAGCGGTATCAGCAGTCACGAAGAAGATTACTATCCCAGTTGAGGGCAGCACGGCCCTAAGAGACTCACAGGACAGAAAATTAGATACACTCCTGAAGCAAGCATTCGATGTAAGCGCCCTCGCCCTGCAAGCCTCCGTCTCGGGAGCCTGGGTAGCTCGGGCCTGTCTAAGGTGGTCTCGGCAGCTTCAGTCAGCAGAGACCTCCGCGGGTGAACTCCAGCCCAACGCCGCTAGGCTGGAATCAGGATCAGCATACCTGGCGGATAGTCACTATGACCTCATTAGAAGCCTGGCCAAGAACATGGCCTCTGTGGTGGCAGCCAGACGCTGCTTGTGGCTACGGAACTGGGCAGCGGACGCCTCCTCTAAGGCACGCCTGAGCCGGCTCCCCTTCAAGGGGAAGCTGCTCTTTGGCGAGGATCTGGAAAAGTTGGTAAAGGACCTGGGCGAGTCCAAGGGTGGCAGACTCCCGGAAGACAGACCGAAACAAGGTCGCCCTCTGGCTTCGGCTCGTAGTCAGGCCAGGGACACTCGCAGATTTCGTCCAGCCAGATCCAACCCCCCCCCCCCCCCAGGGGACGCTTCCCCGCTAGAGGCCAAGGTTTCCGAGGGTTTCGGGGAGCAGATCGGGGTTTTTGGGCCTCCTCCTTCTCCTCGGCCCCCAGAAAACAGCAATGAGGCGACGGGGGTCCAGGGGGAAGAGCTGCCATTGGGATGTCGTTTAAGGCAGTTTCTGCCCGCCTGGTCCCGGGTCACTTCGGATCAGTGGGTACTAGAGGTCATCCGGGAGGGCTACGCTCTAGAGTTCTCGAAGCAAATTCCTCCAGCATTTATTCAATCTCCCAGCGGATCTCTGGCAAAGAGGGCGGCAATAGAATCAACCCTCGCTCGGCTAATCGCACTCGGGGCAGTGGTGCCTGTGCCACCAGACCAGTCCGGATTGGGTCGATACTCCATTTACTTCGTAGTACTAAAGAAGGAAGGCTCCTTCCGTCCAATCCTGGATTTAAAACAGGTCAACCGCTGTCTCAAGAGTTCCACTCTTCCGCATGGAGACTCTACGATCAGTCATCGCAGCGGTAAGAGGTGGAGAGTTTCTGACGTCCCTCGACTTGACAGAGGCCTACCTGCATATTCCAATCAGGAAGGCTCATCAACAGTTCCTAAGATTCGCGGTACCGGGGGGCCATTTCCAATTCCAGGCCCTTCCTTTCGGCCTAGCTACGGCTCCACGGACATTCACCAAGGTGATGGTGGTGGTGGCGGCGGCCTTCCTCCGGAAGGAAGGAATCCTAGTACACCCGTACCTAGACGATTGGCTGGTCCGGGCAAAGTCGGAAGAAGAAAGTCACAGGGCGACGAGCAGAGTGGTTCAGGTGTTAGAGGAGTTAGGGTGGGTCATCAACCGAGCAAAGAGCAGGTTGACGCCTTCCCAGGACCTCGAATATCTCGGAGCAAGATTCGACACAGGGAGGGGCAGAGTGTTCCTGTCTCGAGCGCAGTCAAGGGACCTAAGACTACTAGTGGCACAGTTCCTGCGCAGACGAAACCCCTCCGCATGGCATTATCTTCAGGTGCTGGGCACAATGGCGGCGGCGATAGAGGTAGTGCCTTGGGCCAGGGCCCACATGCGCCCACTACAGCACGCACTATTGCGTCGGTGGTCTCCACAACATCATCGCCTGTCAACAGTTACCCTGTGCTCCGCGAACCAAACAGTCCCTGCTCTGGTGGCGGTGCCCAAGGAATCTAGAGCGGGGGATGCCCCTCGAGCCCCATCTATGGATACTGTTGACGACGGATGCCAGCCTGATGGGCTGGGGGGCTCACTGCGAGGACCAGTTCGTCCAGGGCCTCTGGTCGCAGGTGGAATCCCAATGGCCCATCAACAGACTGGAGTTGCGGGCCGTCATCCTAGCGCTCAGAGCGCTGGAGTCCCTAGTGCTAGGAAAAGCGATTCGCGTTCTCTCCGACAACGTCACCACGGTAGCTTACATCAACCACCAGGGCGGCACCAGCAGCCCCGCCTTGGAGAAGGAGGCGGGGGCCCTCTTCCAGTGGGCAGAGACACACCTGGAAGCGCTTTCGGCTCAGCACGTGGCAGGCACGGACAACCTCACTGCCGATTACCTCAGCAGACACAAGATAGACCACGCAGAGTGGGAGCTGGAAAAGGATTCCTTCGACCAGATAGTGGCCTGCTGGGGGCTACCAGTCATGGACCTCATGGCAACCTTCTCGTCAGCCAAGGTGGATCGATTCTTCAGTCGGCGGAGGGAAAGAATGTCCGAAGGCCTAGATGCCCTGTCTCAGAAGTGGCCGACGGAGGGTCTTCTCTACGTGTTTCCCCCGTGGGTCCTCATCGGAAAAATCCTGCAGCGGGTGGAAGCCCACCAAGGTCTGGTGATCCTCATTGCCCCGGATTGGCCACGTCGTCCTTGGTATGCGGATCTGGTGAGGTTGCTGGCCGACCGTCCTTGGCGGCTCCCTTGCAGAAGGGGTCTACTCAGACAAGGCCCGGTAATAATGCCTCACGTGGATCGGTTCTCGCTTACGGCCTGGCTATTGAAAGGGCGCACCTCTTGAAGCGAGGCTATTCAGGAGCGGTAATCTCAACGCTGTTGAGTGCTAGGAAACGCTCGACCTGTCTGGCCTACGTAAGGGTCTGGCGCATCTTTGAGGCGTGGTGTTCGGAACACCGAAGGAAACCCCTCTTGGCCTCAGTCCCCGAGGTGCTGGAATTCCTACAAGCGGGTTTTGAGACAGGCCTGGCGCACAGTTCCTTGCGGGTCCAACTGGCCGCCATCGCCTGCTATAGAGGCAAGATCCACGGCAAGCCCCTTGGGGCCCACGCGGACGTCTCCAGGTTCCTAAGGGCAGTTAGGCGACTGCGTCCTCAACGGAGATCCGTGATCCCTCCTTGGGATCTCAATCTTGTTCTAAATGCATTGGTCGGGGAACCCTTCGAGCCGATCAAGAAGGCTTCCCTGAAGGACTTAACCCTCAAGACAGTCTTCCTGGTCGCTATCTGTTCAGCCAGACGGGTCTCCGAGTTGCAAGCTCTGTCCTCTCGACTGCCTTTCCTATCCTTTCTCAGGGACAAAGTGGTACTACGCACGGTACCCTCCTTCCTGCCCAAGGTTCTGTCTCCTTTTCACGTGAACCAGACAGTCACCCTTCCGACCTGGCCGGCCGAGGGTCCTGAAGGTAGCAATAGCAGGCTATGACGATTAGACGTCCAGAGGATTTTGAAGCGTTACCTCTCACGCACAGCTCCTTTCCGGAAATCCGACAAGCTGTTCGTCCAGTTCGGAGGCCCGCACAAAGGAGAGGCGGCGGCCAAGGCCTCCATCTCCAGGTGGATCAGAGAAACGATTGCATCCGCCTACATACTGAAAGGGAAACAGGTTCCAGGGGGGCTCCGGGCGCACTCCACCCGAGCTCAGGCTGCCTCGTGGGCAGAGTTCAGTCTAGTCCCTCCGTTGGACATTTGTAGAGCGGCGACTTGGTCCTCGTTGCATACCTTCACAAGGCACTACAGGCTGGACGTACAGAGTGCAGCGGACGCTCGGTTTGGTCGGGCAGTCCTTCAGTCCGGGTATGCCGGAACCCACCCAGGATTGAACTGCTCTGGTACATCCCAGAAGTAAAGGGACTGGACTGGAGTGACGATAAGGAAGAAGTAATTAGATCTTACCTGCTAATTATTGTTCCTGAAGGAACGACAGTCCAGTCCCTGATCCCTCCCGGCAAGGCCGGACTTGAAGGCCTATCAGTCAAGAGCGAAGCATCTGGCCGAGCGTAGAACCAGGTCTGGGGGAAGGAGGGCAGGAGTAAGTCGCCTAGGGCAGTATCGGGCTCCCCTCCCCCTCCTCCCCGCTCCATTCCCTCCTCCCTGTCTCCCATTTCTTATTTAAAAAAAAGAGTTGGGTATTGATTTCTTATCCCGTGAGGGAGTTTGATGTGTGGTGTGGGTTAATTGTCTGTTGATTGTTCATAGAACTTTGGTTAGACTGCTTTTTCAATCGAATACTTGAGTTAGTGGGTGGTACCAGTGCTACTTATACCGCCCCCACCTCCAAAAAGGTTGGGCTCAGCCTCCAAGCTGCTGGAAGGGTTGCGTAACCCAGAAGTAAAGGGACTGGACTGTCATTCCTTCAGGAACAATAATTAGCAGGTAAGATCTAATTACTTCTTACACTGATCTCTTAAGCTTGTTGGAGGGGGCTCTTCTACCTCAAGAGAGGGGACTGCTGTGGCAAGGTCCCCTGGTAATGGAGGGCCTTTGTGATCTTCTCACTTATGGCCTGGTCCTTGAGAGGGTGAAACAATTCTGTTCCCCCGAGCGGCCTGAGATGTCACAGAAGAGCCTTTCTGTGGTGTTGAGGGCACTATACGTTCCCCCCCCTTTTTAGCCTCTTTGGAAGGCTCTCAAGGATTTGACCCTGAATATGGTATGTCTGGTGGCTATTGCTTCTGCCAGACAGGTGTCGGAGCTTACAGGTATTACCATTATTGTTTGCTTTACATGCTTTTTGAGCATTGTTTTTAATTCTACTCTATATTCTTAGAGTAACTGTTTAATCTCAGTACGAGTACGGCTCCCTGCCAGTTTTGAGGTTTCACTTTCTGGAGAGTGACATGCCTTGCAGTGGTGCCTCGGGCGTCTTACGTTTCAAGTACTATTATATTATTTTATTTGTTCTATATGTCTCTCGCATTTTTTAAGCTTCGCACACTATCTTCAGTTCAATTTGACATCTTTAATAGCATTTAGTGTTTATTGTTTATATATCTTCAGCGCTTCTATAGATATCTGCACATTTTAAAATGGTATTGTTAAGTTTATTTAAAGTTCTTAATTTAACACTTATTCCTTTGGCGCATTTAGCATAGCCATGTTTACTTGTAGGATGGCTCCTCTTTTTGTTTTACTTGAATGGTAGCGCTTTGGGCATTTTTTATTAGTGGTTCTCCTATGTGCCGTTTCATTTTCTAGTGTCCTTGTTTTTCAGATTATATTTTTGCTACGGCAATAGGTTTTCTTTTCCGTGGTTTTCAAATATGAGCCCCTGTTTAAACTTGATCTTAACGTTTTTGTTCTTATGTGTTACGTCATGTTCACTCCAATATGTTACATTTATATCATTTAAATGGTAATGATATAGACATTTCCTGTTGGCAATGATTACTTTATACGTCATTTTCATTTTTTAAGGCAAATAAGTGTTATGCTCATGTTCCAGTCTATCTCTTAGATATTATATACCTCCGCGTTTGTCTTATTAAAATTGGTTTGACATATAGTTTCTCCATTAAGTGTCCATTTAATTTTTCCATTATAATGGACAATTTGTTTAACAATGGATATTTGTGTTACAATTTTCACCCTTGTTTTTCAGAGGCACTATTAGCCCTTATGTTAAGGGCTTCAATCACATTTCACTGTGTATTGTGAAATTCATTGCTACCACACACCGACAAGGTAACATCTCTGACTCACTCCTGCTTCTTATTTGTCCTTTTCATTTCTAGTGTCTATATGAATTTTTATGTTGAATATAACAATTATCTGTCCTCATTCTTTTGGTTTCTTTCCTTTGGTTTCTTTTGTGCTGACTAAATTGATCTCATGAGTTTGCACTTCTTTTAAATGTATTTTAATGTATTCCCACATATGTATAATTTTTTATGAGTCCTTTTGATTAATCTCGTTCATGGTATAGTGCATTGATGTATTTTTAGTGTTTTTGGTTAATTTGGTTTTATCTTTATAATATGTTATGATGCTATAGTCTATTTTATATTTTGACATATACTTGTTATAACTTATTTATTAATGGTTTTAAATGTTTTTTAGTGTGCCCTTACAACCCCTGATGAAGTATAATACGAAACACGGTCCTGTGTTGGGTTTTGGCCACCTATGATTGTTTAATAAAGGTGTTGTGTGTGAACCTGCCACTCTTGTGATTTTTTTGGTTAGGAGGGAGTTTCAGGTCATCTCATCAGCATCTGTCTCCTTGAGACTGATGCCGTACTATCTCCCTTTCATCTTAATTGGAGAGCTGCCCCTCCTTGGTGAGAGAGAACCTTCAGTTAGACCCCTCTGTGTCTATTAGATAGAGGATGGCATTAGTGAAGTATCTGGAAGCTACAGATTTCTTCTGGCTGTCAGACATCTCTTCAGTGGCCTGAGGAAGGGACAGTCGTCAGCCAAGTTGTCTATTTTCTGATGACTAAAAGAAGCTGTTAGCTCAGTCTTCCTCCTTTATGGTAAATGCCTCCATGGGAGGGAGTCTGAGCTCATTCCACTAGGGTATAAGCCTGGTCTTATCATCTTTTACGGATACAGCAAGGCAGATTCAGCCCATCTGTAAGGTGACTACCTTGTCATCCCTGAGCACCTTTGTAAAGCACTACAGGTTGAATGTGGGAGCTGGAGAGGATGGTGCCTTTGGCAGAGCAGATCTGTTCAGTGTGTCTTCCCACTGTCGTGACTATTTGCACGCATCCCACTCATCTGGATTGGTCTAGCAGGATGATAGAAGAAATTTTACATATGTGCTAATTTCCTTTCCTTGAATCTTGCTAGACCAGTCTGGGAAGAAATATGTAGAGAGCCCTGATGCCTTTTAATTGCACTATCTGTATGGATGCTTGATGCAATCTAGTGTAGTAAGAGCCAAAAACAGTTTGTACAAAGTTATTGGTGATTTAATGTATTGAGTTGTTCAGTTTTGCTTGCAGCTTGGAAAGTGTCAGTGATGTCTCTCAGTGCTGTGCCAGGGTATATACTAGTCATGTGATTTTTGAAAGCTGTTGTAGTCTGCCTTCATCTGACTGTGGAGCATATTGCACTTATCTAGTCTAGCAGGAGCCAAGGAAAGGGATTTACATATGTAAAATCTATATTTCTACCCTGCTTCTGTGAGCTTCCATTTCAGTGGAAATTGGCCTTCCTTATCGTCCCTCCAGTCTAGTCCCAGACCTCTGAGTTAAGCACCTCCTCCCTCAGCTTGGAGACTGAGCACACCACCCTTTTTAGGTGTCACCAGTATAAGTAGCCCAGGGTCCGCCCACTTGCCCCAGTAGTCTGTCTCCAAGCAACTGGAGGAGTCGTGAGCTTTGAGGTCCGGGGCTCACTGGAGGAATGATTAAGGAGAGTTAGGGTTAGAGAGTTTAGTATTGATTGGTAAGAAAAAAGAAAAGATTACATTCCTTAGCGTTCCTCCAGTGCAGTCCTCTACGTCTGGGTAGTCAACCTCGTCCTGCAGCTAGGAGACTGGCATGTCCAAATTCGTGACATCACTGGTATATCCTGGCACCATCAGCCCTCCTACTTCCAGTGTGACCAGTCTCCTTGCAGCAGGAGGACTTGTGGAGCCCTGGATGTGGGGGCTCACTGTGAGAAAAAAATAAGGAGCTTAGTTTTATTTCTAGATGGTTATTTAGGGGATTGGAGAATTTCCCTTTCTTTGGGTGCCTGTTACTTTAAATTTTAGAGTTTCTGCAGGGAGGAGGGGTCAGTGCTCAGCCCTGAGGGAGCCTCCTGTCTCTCCTCGTGGCAGCCCTGCTTCTTTGCCATTATTTTCCATTTCCTTTATTTTCCTTTTTTCTCCTCTCACTTTCTTGTGTGGTCTGGAGATTTTTAGCAGGCTCTCTCTGTTAGTACTGAAGTTCTCTGCTCCCAGACATTACGGAGCCGAGCCCTTCACTTGCCTGTAGCTCCGGGATTCCCTGCTGTGCTGGGGATTTCCTGTTGAGTTTCAATCAGCTGTTTTCCCGTGGTGAGTGCCTTTGGAGCTGGGGTAAGTGGTTTTTAAGTATTTTCTTGTGAAGAGAGCCTGTGGCAGGCATTTGCAGGCCTTTCTTAAGCAGTTCTATTTGGCGCCCTTTTTAGCCTCTGGGTTTTTGCCTCGGCGGCCATTTTGACTGCAGTTTTACATTGCAGGCAGCCAAGCACATGAGGAGTTTTTGCTAGCACGTGGTGAGTGCTTCATTTTACCATTGGGGGACTTAGTGACCCTTCCTTTCAGGTTTTTTTTTTTGGGGTTTATTTCTTTTATATCTTTTCTTTTATTTCATTTTATTTTTCTATTAGGGCTGATTCTTCCCTTTCCTTCCAGGGCATTTCTGGGGGGTGGGGGGGAGCCAGTAGTGCTTCCAGCGCGGTCCCCTTGGTTTTCCTGCTTGGCCAATGCCTCAGAGGCCTCTCTGTCTAATTTGTGGTACCCACAGAGGGCCGGTGTCAGTGTTAGGAGTGTGTCGGGGATGTGCCACCCTCTCCGCTCTAATGGAGCAGCGTATGGAGGTGCTTGAGCCCACGGAGGTGTCTGAGACTTCTGTATTGAACGAGGTGGTTGCAGCACGCTCCGTAGTGGCCGACCCACGGTCGGAGAGCGTCGCGGGACCCTCTGGAGCCCTGACTGGGGGGTCCTCAACTGCTCTTGGGACCTTTTCCCCCGAGTCTGTCTTAATGCTGCATCAAGCATTTTGCTTGCGTCAGCAGGGTACCTTTCAGGCATCCGGACCTTTGGCGTCCCTGGAGGGGCAGCGAGATTCTGCCGCAGCAGCGTCTCTTCCTCCGCCGGTGGCAAAGCGGGCTAGGATGGCGCCGGACTCTGACGCCGAGGGGGAATGGCCCCCGGAGTCTGCGGACGTCTGGGACCCTGCAGAGGAGCCTCAGGATCTGGAAGAAGGGGAAATTCCAGAGCCCGAGGACCAAGCCAAGATCATCAGAGTGTTCCGCAGGGAGGAGTTGCCTTCTCTCATTTCAGAGTCGCTGCAAATTTTGAATATGGCGGCTCCGGTAGTTCCGGATGTGGCGATCGAGGATCCGGTTATTGAGGCGGAACGTCAGTCACAGGTTGTTTTTCCTTTGCATCGCGTGGTGGATAAGATGATTACGGACGAATGGACCCGGCCGGAATCGGCCTTGAGGGGGGTTCGTACTCTCGGTAGACTTTATCCCTTAACGGATAAGGAGTGTTTTCGAGCTCCGCGGGTAGACGCGGTGGTCTCGGCGGTTACTAAGAAGACTACCATCCCTGTAGAGGGTGGTGCAGCATTGAAAGATGCCCAAGATCGGAAGGTGGATAATCTGCTGCGGCAGACGTTTGACGCTGATTCCATCTCCTTGCAGGCGGCGCTTGGGTGGCCCGGGCGTGCTTGCGCTGGGCTCAGCGTCTCCGCCTTTCCCCGCGGTTGGAGGAGGCGGATGTCAAGGAGCTGGATCGTTTGGAATCCGGAGCAGCGTATCTGGCCGATCTGCATTACGACTTGATTCGGGCCTTGGCCAACAGTACGGCTTCGGTAGTGGCGGCCAGGCGTTCTGTGTGGCTCCGGAACTGGGCAGCGGATGGTCCCTCTAAATCCCGTCTTAGCAAGCTTCCCTTTAAGGGCGGCTTACTCTTTGGGGATGATTTGGATAAGCTTGTTAAGGATCTCGGGGAGTCCAAGGCCGGTCGGCTTCCCGAGGATAAGCCTAAGCCGCTTCGTTCGACTCCGTACCCTCGGGGACAGCCTCGGGATTCTCGGCGGTTTCGGTCCTCCCGCTATGGAGGATTTCAAAGGGGCCGCTTCCAGTCCCGTCCACAAGGGTTTCGAGGCTACCGAGGCGGCGGCCGAGGCTTCTCCGCGGCCGCCTCCTCCGTGGCTAGGAAACCGCAATGAGATACGGCGGGTCCCGGCGGTGGATATTTCGGTGGGCGGCCGCCTCCGGGAGTTTCTCCCCGCTTGGACCCTCATTACCACGGACCAATGGGTACTCAATATCATTCAACACGGTTACGCTCTCGAGTTTGCCTTTTCCGTTCAGGATTCCTTCGTGCGGTCGCCGTGCCGGGGAGCGGTCAAGGCGGCGGCAGTAGCCTCCACCCAGCACCGATTGTTGCAGTTGGGGGCAGTGACCGAGGTTCCCAAAAGCGACTACGGTATGGGTCGATATTCCATCTATTTCGTGGTTCCCAAAAAGGAGGGGACTTTTCGCCCTATTTTGGATCTAAAGGCGCTCAACCATTGTCTGAGAGTGCCGCATTTCCGCATGGAGACCTTGCGGTCAGTGATCGTCGCGGTCCGCCAAGGGGAGTTTTTGACGTCTCTAGATCTAACCGAGGCGTACTTGCATGTGCCCATTCTACAGGCTCACCAGAAGTTCCTGCGCTTTGCGCTGCCGTGGGGACATTACCAGTTCCAGGCTCTTCCCTTCGGTCTCGCGACCGCGCCTCGGACCTTTACAAAGATTATGGTGGTCGTGGCGGCAGCGTTGAGGCGCGAAGGGATTTTGGTTCATCCATATCTGGACGACTTGTTGATTCGGGCCAAGTCCAAGGAGGAAAGCATTCAGGTCACGAGCAAAGTGGTATCTCTTCTGCAGAGTCTGGGTTGGGTGATCAATTTCGGAAAGAGTCATCTGGAACCCTCTCAGAACCTGGAGTACCTGGGCGTGTGCTTCAATACGTGCTCGGGTCACGTGTTTCTCCCTGCCAGGCGGGCCACCTCCTTGCGAGCTCTCGTTCGGAAGTTCAGGTCCACTCCGGCCCCTCCGGCTTGGGACTATCTGAGGGTCTTAGGTACCATGGCGGCGACCCTGGAAGCGGTGCCGTGGGCAAAGGTGCACATGCGCCCGTTACAAAGGTCTCTACTCCGGCGCTGGTTGCATCAGGCGGATCCTCTCAGCAAACATTTGCCTTGCCCTCTGTCGGTTCGCAAGTCTCTCCAGTGGTGGCTTCTTCCGCAATCCTTAGCGGTCGGGATGCCGCTGGAACAACCCGATTGGATACCTCTTTTGACGGATGCCAGTCTGGGGGGCTGGGGAGCTCATTGCCAGGGGGCCTTTGCGCAGGGTCGCTGGTCTCCTCCTCCAGAAACCTCATGGTCAATCAATCGTCTGGAGCTCCGGGCCGTGTTCCTCGCTCTTCAGGCTTTCCAGTCCTTAGTTCTGGGTCGCGCGGTGCGAGTTCTTTCCGACAACTCGGCGACCGTCGCCTACATCAATCGGCAGGGCGGCACGGGCAGCGCCCCCATGGAAGAGGAAGCGGATCAGCTGTTCGCGTGGGTGGAGACGCGATTGGTGGCGATTTCGGCAGCTCACATTGCCGGAAAGGACAACGTGACAGCCGATTATCTCAGCCGAGTGCGAGTGGATGCCGGAGAGTGGCAGCTGCATCCCGACGTGTTCGCTCAGGTAGTGCAGCGCTGGGGGACACCAGTGATTGGATCTGATGGTGACCTTTCTCTCCGCAAAGGTTCTTCATTTTTACAGCAGAAGACGGGAAAGAATGTCAGAGGGAATAGATGTGCTGCTGCAGGCTTGGCCGGGGGAAGGTCTTCTGTATGTGTTTCCCCCGTGGGCGCTCATAGGTCGAGTCGTGCAGAAGATAGGGCGACATCCGGGGAGAGTTCTTCTCGTAGCTCCCGATTGGCCCTGACGTCCATGGTATGCGGACTTGATTCGTCTCCTCGACGGTCGTCCTTGGCGTCTCCCGGCTCGTTCGGATCTCCTGATTCAGGGTCCTCTCCTTATGCCGCAGGTGGATCGGTTCTCGCTTACGGTTTGGCCATTGAGCGGGCGCGTTTGCGTAAGCGGGGTTACTCGGCAGCGGTGATTTCCACGCTGCTTGCGTCTCGGAAGCGTTCTACCTCCCTTGCCTATGTCCGCGTCTGGCGCGTGTTTGAGGATTGGTGTTCTCGGCACTGGATAGGAGCGGCCACCGTGGCCGTGCCCATAATTCTAGATTTTTTACAGGATGGTTTTAGCAAAGGTCTGGCGGCCAGGTCATTGCGGGTTCAGCTGGCGGCGCTGGCCTGTTATCGGGGCAAGGTCAACGGTCTTTCGTTGGGTTCTCACCCGGACATTCGGCGGTTCTTGTCAGCAGTTTCTAAGCTGCGCCCTTCCCTTAGGTCTTGTGTTCCGTCTTTGGGATCTTAATCTCGTTCTCGGAGCTTTGTCCCGGTCTCCCTTTGAGCCGTTGAAACACGCCTCCCTGAAGGATTTAACTTTGAAGGTGGTGTTCTTGGTGGCGATCTGCTCGGCCAGACGTATCTCTGAGTTGCAGGCCTTGTCCTGTCGGGAACCGTTTCTGTCCTTCTCGGACGACAAGGTGGTGTTGCGGACCGTTCCTTCTTTTCTCCCTAAAGTGGTTTCGCCCTTTCTCATGAATCAGGTGGTTTCACTCCCTGTTCTCGGCGGTTCCGATCGCGACTTGCGCCGCTTGGATGTGCAGCGGGTATTGCGGCACTATTTGAGGGTTACCGAATCCTTTCGTAAGTCGGATCGTTTTTGTCCTTTTTGGGGGCGTACGTAAGGGGGAAGCCGCTGCTAAAGCTTCCATTGCCCGATGGATTAAGGAGGCGATTGCTTCGGCTTATCTGCTTCAGTGCCGCTCGGCGCCTTCGGGCTTGCGTGCTCATTCCACTAGGGCACAGGCTTGTTCGTGGGCGGAGCATCGGTTAGTTCCGCCAGGAGATATTTGCGGCTACTTGGTCGTCCTTGCATACCTTCAGTAAGCATTACTGCCTGGATGTGGCGGCGGCAGCGGATACCCGTTTCGGATCGGCAGTTTTGTCGGCCGGCCGGAAAGATCCCACCCGTTAAGTACTGCTCTGGTACATCCCAGACGTAGAGGACTGCACTGGAGGAACGCTAAGGAAATATTAATTACACTTACCTGGTAATTGTAGTTCCTTTAGTGACGACAGTGCAGGCCTCCATCCCGCCCTACTCATGATCTTTCCAGGTTTCCGGCGTGGAGTACGGGTCAAAGAGTCTTACAGGTGAGCCGGCTCCGATCTTTTCCTGTCTATTGCTTTCTAAGTTGTCCTATTCCGCTGCTCGGGGCGCAGGGATAGGAAGCAGAACCTGGGTCATAGCTTTTCTATGGCATTTAAAAGTGCAGTACATAACAGAATCCATTCCCACTTCTGTACCTAGTTGTAAAAAAAAAAAAAAAAAAAAGGAAACAAACAGGGGAAAACACATTGTTCAGTTGACGTGGTTACATTGCTACTTATTTCTTGCTCCTTTGAGTCTGCTTTGTTAGTAGTTCACACTGGAAGTAGGAGGGCTGATGGTGCCAGGATATACCAGTGATGTCACGAATTTGGACATACCAGTCTCCTAGCTGCAGGACGAGGTTGACTACCCAGACGTAGAGGACTGCACTGTCGTCACTAAAGGAACTACAATTACCAGGTAAGTGTAATATTTTTATATGAAGGGGCTGAGGTCCTGTAAAATATTGTGAAGCAGCAGCTGATTTCCCTGGCAGAGTTGCTGGAGCAGAGCTGCAGGCCAACAATAAATCTCCCTCTCTCCCCCTCCCTGCAGGGACTGATGCACAGGGAAGTGTGCGGGAGTGCTTCTTGGGGCCTCTGGCTCCCGAAGCCATGATCGGGCGAGGGGCTGTAGAGGAGACACGCAACGGCGGAAGAGGCCTGCCTGCCTGGATACACTAGTAGTGGCTGGAGCAGAGGATGGAGTACCCCGGGGGGGGGGGGCGGGGCGCGCGCAAGGCCTCCGGGTGGTGGATAAGCCGTGGTGAGAGTGCGGCAGAGAGACGCGGTTTGAGCAGTGTGCAGCCTCTGAGGGCTGGCACGGCCGTGAAGCAGGCGGCTAAAAGCGTGCAGGACAGAGCCACGCAGCAGACGCACGGGAAAAAGGTGCAGGGGCCTTTTTGCTGCTGGGTGCGAGGGCAGCCGTACGATTAGTGCAGGGCGGCTCAGGAAAGGTATAGGCAGGCTCGGGGGTTCGTCCAGGGTCGCTGGACACAGATGGAGTCGCAGTGGCCCATCAACAGACTGGAATTGCAGGCCCTCACCCTGGCTCTCAAGGCGTTCAGGGCCTTAGTGCAAGGAAAAGCAATTCGCGTTCTCTCCGACAATGTCACCGCGGTGGCCTACATCAACCAGCAGTCACGCCTTGGAGAAGGAGGCGGACACTCTTTTCCAGTGGGCGGAGTCCCGGCTGCTGGCACTCTCAGCGCAGCATGTGGCGGGCGAGGACAACGTCACAGCCGACTTCCTCAGCAGGTGCAAGATAGACCACGGAGAGTGGGAACTAGAACAGGAGACCTTCGACCAGATAGTGGCCCTTTGGGGTCGCCCAGTCATGGACCTCATGGCGAGGTTCTCTACAGCCAAGGTAGACAGATTCTTCAGTCGAAGGAAGGAAGGAAAGGATGTCCGAGGGATTAGATGCCCTGTCACAAAAGTGGCCTTCGGAAGGTCTTCTCTATGTATTCCCTCCTTGGGCTATGATCGGAAAGGTTCTCCAACTGGTGGAGTCTCACCAGGGCTTGGTAATCCTCATAGCTCCGGATTGGCCTCGCCGCCCCTGGTATGCGGATCTGATCAGATTGCTCGCCGACCTACCTTGGCGGCTCCCTTACAAAAGAGACCTGCTGAGGCAGGGCCCGGTCTGGATGCCTCACGTGGATCGATTCTCGCTTACGGCCTGGCTATTGAAAGGACGCGGCTCCTAAAACGAGGCTACTCAGGAGCTGTAATCTCGACGCTGTTGAAGGCTAAGAAGCGCTCGACCTGTCTATCTTATGTAAGGGTTTGGCGCATCTTCGAAGCTTGGTGTGCAGAGCACCGTCGGAAGCCCCTTTTGGCCTCGGTTCCGGAGATTTTGGACTTCTTGCAAGCAGGTTTTGATAAAGGTCTGGCACACAGCTCCTTGCGGGTCCAGCTGGCGGCGATCGCTTGCTATAGGGGAAAGGTCCGTGGCAAACCCTTAGGGGCACACCCGGACGTCTCCAGGTTCCTAAGAGCGGTTAGTCTGCTACGCCCGCAACGGAGATCGGTCATCCCCCCTTGGGACCTTAACTTAGTGCTAAATGCCTTGATCGGGGAACCCTTTGAGCCTGTAAAAAGAGCCTCCTTAAAGGATTTAACCCTAAAGACAGTGTTTCTGGTCACCATCTGCTCGGCCAGAAGGGTCTCGGAATTACAGGCGCTATCTTCCCAGCCCCCCTTCCTGTCCTTCCTCAAGGACAAAGTGGTTCTGCGTACAGTTCCTTCCTTTTTGCCCAAAGTTATCTCTCCCTTTCATGTGAACCAGACAGTTACCCTGCCGGTCTTCGCGGCCAAGGGACAGGAAGGTAGGAATGACAAACTGCGTCTCCTAGACGTCCAGAGGGCCTTGAAACATTACCTCTCTCGCACAGCGCCATTCCGAAAGTCCGACCGGCTGTTCATTTCGGAGGTCCGCACAAAGGTGAGGCGGCTGCCAAGGCTTCGATCTCCAGGTGGATCAGAGAGGCGATTGCCTCCGCCTACATCCTGAAGGGGAAGCAGGTTCCGGTGGGGCTGTGGGCACACGCCACTCGGGCTCAGGCTGCCTCTTGGGTGGAATTCTCCCTTGTTCCTCCGCTGGACATCTGTAGAACAGTGACTTGGTCATCGCTGCATACCTTCTCCAAGCACTATAGACTGGACGTGCAGAGTGCAGCGGACGCGCGGTTTGGTCTAGCGGTTCTTCAGTCTGGCATGCCGGAACCCACCCAGGGTTGAACTGCTCTAGTACATCCCAGAAGTAAAGCGACTGGACTGGAGTGACGATAAGGAAATAGTAAGTAATTAGATCTTACCTGCTAATTAGTGTTCCTGAAGGAACGACAGTCCAGTCCCTGATCCCACCCGCTTCCGGCAACCGTTCAGACCTCAGGTTCATGGCAAAGCATCGGACCAAGAGTAGGACCGGTGCTGCAGGAAGGAGAGCAGGATAAAGCCGGCTCGGGTAGAAGCAGACAACCCCTCAGGCCGTTGCCATGCCTCCTCTCCTTTTCCCCTTTATTTATTTATATATATATATATATATATCTATCCAAAAAAAAAAAAAAAGGCCTGTTGGATAGGTTTTGAGGTTTTATATTATGTTACGTTATGGAGTTTTTGATTTGGAAGTTCGTTAGATCTGCTTTTTCAATCGAATACTGAAGTTGGTGGGTGGTCCCAGTGGTATTTATACCGCTCCATCCCCAAAAAGGTTGGGCTCAGCCTCCAAGCTGCTGGAAGGGTTGCGTAACCCAGAAGTAAAGGGACTGGACTGTCGTTCCTTCAGGAACACTAATTAGCAGGTAAGATCTAATTACTATTTCCTCTTTGTCTGTCCAGGTCAGTCCAGGAACCATTGGGTAGTTAGCCGCCTCCAGCAGCTACGGTCTGAATTGCACAGTGTCTTGCTGACGCCATATCTAGCTCCCTCTAGAGCCTCCAACTCACTCTGTCTTCAGCAGCTGGGAAGGACCTTTTTGGACAGGCTCCCTGGCCAGGAGAGAGAGGTTAGATGGGAAATGAAGAAAAAATAAAATAAAATAACAAAGAAAGGAGGACCTGGTTTGCTCTAGCAGGGCTGTAAGTCCAGCAGAGGGGACAGAGAAGTCTTGGGAGATTGGAAGGGGCAGCAGAGGCAGAGCCTGCCTCGTCCTGGTGCTCAGCTGCAAACACTGCCCAAAGGAAAAAGTGCCTGGGAGCCCCAGGACACTCCTCTGTTCCTCCATGCCGTGACTCAGTTTCCTGCTAGCGGTGGGAGGGGAGACTGTCTAATCCAGCTGAACGAGAGCAAATGGCACAGTTACCCGTTAGGTAAGCTGCTCTGTGACTGCGGTAGGAGGGGTGGTTTTCTTGGTGGTAATCGTCAGCTCCTTCACATCGTGGCCGCCCTGGGTATCAGCGTGTTCTTTGGCAGTTGAGGTGCATGCTGCCTGTTGGGGCGCTGTGGGAGCAGCTGTGGGTTGTTGGGGCCAGGTATCTGCCGCATGTGTTTTCGGCAGGGCAGCAGTCTCAAGCGCAGTTTTGCAGGCTCCATGGAGGAGATAGCGGTACCCTCTAAAAACACAGTAGCTAGTCCTCTGGGATCTGTGGAGAGGGCGGGAACGGAGACCATTTTGCAGGGGGCAACCATTTATTTATTTTATTTATTTATTTAGACAGTTTTGTATACCGCCTTATCCTTCAATCAAAGCGGTCACAACACAATTGGGGGATGCATTTAACACACGGGGATATGAGACACATACACTAATACTTACAGGGAACATGGGCAATGGAGGGTTAAGTGGCTTGCCCAAGACCACAAGGAGCATCTGTGGGACTAGAAACCCCAGTCCTTCCGGCCCAAGGTTGCTGTCCTCTAGTGGGATTTGAACCCCCGACCTTCCGGCCTGAAGTACCTTGCCGCAACCACTAGGCTACTCCTCCCATTTCTCCCAAAGTACAGAAAAAGCCAGGAAAGGGCAAATCTAAAGCAAAAAAGCCTGTGCCGACAGTGCAAGCACCTCAGCCTCTTTTGCCAGGGCTACAGGACAGCTTAGAGGCACTGTTTTCAGCGGATTTCATATTGTCTTTACACAGGGCATATTTAAAAAGAAAGCAGGCACAGGTCTCTGATCCTCCTTCCAAGTTGTCAGCTCCTCCGCTAGGTGAGATAGTGATGGAAGAAAACCCCCAAGGAGGGGCCTTCACAGGGGTAGCTTGGGCCATGGAATTGGAGGAAGGTGAGGTTGCCCCAGGGGAGGATCCTAACACTTTCAGGGTGTTTTGCAGGGAGGAGCTGGGGACTTCCTAGCAGCTCTAAATATAGTGCAGCTGGTGGTCCAGGAGGAACCGGTTGAGGATCTCTGCTCCAGGGCTTTAAGTCGAAGCAGTGGTGCTTTCCGGTTCACAGAGTAATCAAAACAGATGATTGAATCAGAATGGGAGTGTCTGGAGGCTATCCTGAGAGGTAGCCGCTCCATGGGCTGCCTGTACTCTGTTCCGCAAGAGGAGAGGGACCTATTGCGGATGCCCAAGGGGGACGCGTTGGTCTCGGCCGTAATTAAAAAGTGGAAGGGGGCACGACCCTTAAAGATCTTCAGGATCGGAAATTAGAATCTATACTCACAGACGTTTGACTCGAGTGCCCTAGCTCTGCAGGCCAGTCTAGAAGCGTGATATCTGCTTCTGTTGTGTTGCACCCTCTAGCCCTACAGGGGCCTATGCCTCCAAGGGCTCCAAGAAGAGGCTTCGTCCGACTTGAAGGGGGAGTGCTCTCACAGAGGGAGCCAAATTAAAATCTGCAGCCACGTATTTAGCTGATGACTTCTACGATTTGGAGAAGATATCCTCGAAGATTATGGCGTCCCTGATTGCAGCCAGATGCTTCCTCTGGCTGAGGAACTGGGCGGCAGACATGTCTTCTAAGGCTCGTGTCAGTAAACTCCCCTATAAGAGCAAGCTGCTCTTTGGGGAAGCACTGGAAAAAATTGTGAAAGATTTGGGTGATTCCAAGGGAGACTCGTCTGCCGGTGGACTGGCCAAAGGGCCCAAAACAAGGAGGGCTGCAGAGAGAGCAAACGAGATTTCCGCAGGTTTCGGGCACCTCGGTATACTCCATACCAGAGGGGTCACTTTGTGGCCAGAGGGCAGTCCTTTCAGGGGCCCGGAGGTTTGGATGGGGCTATTTCACCTCCCAGCAGGCCCCACCCAAAAAGCCACAACGAAGCCAGGCAGGCCCAGCCGCAGTTGCCTAATAGGGAGGCGTTTGCAGAAGTTCTACTCCGCCTGGGCTGCAGTTACAACAGACCAGTGGGTTTTGGTGATCATCTGCAAGGGCTATGCGCTTGAGTTCTTCAGACCACTGGCCGAAGCCTTTGTCATCTCACCGTGCAAGGCACCGGAGAAGAGGGAAGCAGTGGGCGCTACGCTCCACGCTTACTGCAGCTTCGAGCAGTGGTTCCGGTGCCCCGAGACCACTGCAGATCCAATCGATACTCCATTTATTTTGTGGTCTGGAAAAAGGAGGGTTCCTTCCAGCCCATTCTCAAGCACCTTAACAGGAGCTTGAGGGTGCCGCATTTCCAGATGGAAAAGCTATGCTCAGTGATATTGGTGGTCAGATAGGACACGTTGCTTTCTTCCATAGACCTCAGGCTTATTTTCCATCAGGCCGGACCATCAAAGATTCCTGCGCTTTGTCGTCCCTATGGGACACTTTCAGTTCAGGGCACTGCTGTTCTGCCTGGCCATAGCACTGCACTCGTTCACAAAGGTGATGGTTGTAGTGGCAGCGGTGCAGAGATAGGAAGGATTTCTGGTGCATCCCTATCTGGACGATTGGCTTATTCGGGCAAGGTCCAAGGCAGAGTCTATCAGGGTTACACAGCGGGTTCTGGAGTTCCTGCAACAGCTCGGTTGGGTGGTCAACCTGGCCAAGAGCCAGCTGCGGCCAGTGCAGTGGTCGGTGTACCTCGGGTCCTTGTTAAATACGGAGGCCGGTTCAGTATCTCTTCCGAAGTCAGGGTGCGAAAGATCCTGGCGCAGTTTCAGAGGTTTTTGCGTAGGATGGCCCCAACAGCCTGGCGATACATGTAGCTGCTGGTTTTCGATGGCGGCTGCCTGGGTCAGGGCCCATATGCATCCCTTTCAACAAGCTCTTCTCTTGCAGTGGTCGCCTCCAGAAGCACCAATTATCTCAGAGGCTGGTACGTCCGGAAGGGGTAAGGTCCAGTTTAGAATGTTGGCTGGATTAGGCTCATCTTCAAGCAATCATGCCGTTGGAGCAGCCCAAGTGGATTTTGGTGACCACAGATGCAAGTCTCTCTGGCTGGGGGGTGCATTGTCTATCCCAGGTGACGCAGGGACTGCTGGTCGGTGGAGGAAGCCGCGTGGTCAATCAATCATCTGGAGATGAGTGGTGCGGTTGGCGCTGCAAGATTTCAGAGGCCTAGTAGTGGGGAAAGCCATCCACATTTCTCCGACAATGCGACATTGGTGTCCTATATCAACAGGCAGGGATGCACGAGCAGTGCCACCTTGATAGAGGAGAGTCAGCTGCTTCTCCAGTGGACAGAGGCACCTGGTAGCCTTATCGGCAGCGCATGTAGCAAGAAAGGAAAACGTTCAAGCCGACTGCCTCAGTCATCATGCCCTGGACCCCAGGGAGTGGGAACTGAATGTGGCAGTTTTTTTTTTTTCCATTAAATGTTTATTGAAGGTTGATACAAAGAAAAAACAGCACTTCACAATACACAGACAACTGCTGATATAACACTAACACACTAAAGCACAACAGTAGTTCCGCTTTCCACCTTAAACACCTCCAAGACTATAAGTCGCAAAATAAACCCACTGTCTCCTCCCACCCCTCCCCCCCGAGGATGGCACCTGTATTGGCAGTAAAGAATAACCCTAAAAAGGGAAACCAGCACTGAATACCGTAAGCAATACGCTACCCGTTAAGCTAAATGATATTCGCATGGAGACTCTAGGAGTCTGAGACACCCAGTCAAGCATGAGATAAGATCCCCCAGCCTCTGCACCGTAACCAAACAAGGTGGGAAGGTGGGAACCCCCCCCCCCCCCCCAATTATACAGAGGGAGAGAGGAGAAAAACTATTGCCCGGAGCATCTAAAGTGGGATCAGGCCCAAGAGCATACCCCCCACAGTGACAGGCTCCCACTAAGGGCCACCGTTGATTGGGGTCCCCCCCTCCCCCCGAGTATCGGGGGCTTGTAAAGTCCTCCTCCCTTCCACCCACTTGAGGTAAGGGCCCCAGGTGTCTTGGAATTTCACTAGCCTTTTCCTGCGCAGGGCCGTCAGGCGATACATGAGAGATAGGTGCGCTACTCGCATTTGGATATCCTCCAGAGTGGGTGGGGAAGGAGTCCGCCATTTCCGCGCAATCAATTGTCTCATTGCCCCACAAACCACCTTACGCCACTTTGACCCCCCTCCCACATTCAGCAGCGCCAAACAGGGTCCAACAACCACACCATCATCCAACACCACTTCCATCCACTCTGCCACTGCCTGCCAGCTAGGCTGGAGTATCGGGCACTCCCACCATATATGTAGGACAGAGCCGGTCGCACCACACTCCCTCCAGCAGAGACCCAACCCTCCCCGCCATTTCTGTAATCTCTGGGGAGTCAAGTGCCACCTATAGAGCATTTTGTAGTTTTGTTCCAAAATTGAGCTGGATAACACACCCCTAAACAACCCCTTGTAAATTCCTACCCAGTGATCCTCTTCCCAACACATATTCAAATCTCGCTCCCATGCTTTTTTGTGGGCCCAGCCCCCAATATCCACCTGATCCATTAACCCATACAACCGGGAAATCAAGCCTTTGATCACCCCATTTTCCACCAAACCATCTACAGCAGCACCCTGCCCTTCACCCCCCCAGCCCCCCAAACTTTTACAAAAGTGCCGGGCTTGCATATACTGATATCTAGCACCCTCCAGCACCGAAAACTTTCTGTAAATCATCAAAGGACACCCAGGCCCCCCCATCTTTAAACTGCCCCACATAGCCCAACCCCTGCCGAGCCCACCTCTGTAACACAACCTCATCCCTCCCCGGTGGGAAATCCGGGTTGTCACACAAAGGCATAAACTTGGAACAGCCCCGAGCGCCATACCACCGGGCGCGCCATTTTAACCAATAGCACAGCGTGAGTGCTACATAGGGATTTCCCCCATCCGGACTCACAAGACCGGGTTTCCTCACCCACACAAGATTTGATAGGCGTCTACCCTCCCCCAAACCCGCCTGTTCCAATTCCACCCAATCCACTGCCTCCCTCAAAATCCACTCAGACCGCTCGCACCCTGGCCGCTTCATAATATCTACCCAGGTGTGGCATCCCCATGCCCCCCCTATCGCGGCCTGCATGCAAAATGCTCCGAGCTACCCTCGGTCTCCGACCCCGCCATACAAAAACCAGGAGCTTCTCCTGTAGTTTCCGCAGGTAGGCCATCGGGACCTCAATTGGCAGGTTGATAAAAAGATAAAGAAGCCGAGGCACCAAAATCATCTTGATGAGGTCTATTCGGCCCAGCCACGAGATCTCAAACGTCCCCCATCGCTCAAGCTCTCTAATCAGCTAACACTGGGCGGGTAGATAGTTCTCCTGAAATAAATCCCGGCATTGGCCCGTGATTTGCACCCCAAGGTACCGAATACTAGATTTGGCCCACCGGAAGGGAAAGGCCTTCTTCAAGCCCGCCACGGTCTCCCTACCCAAGGAGAGGTTCAAAATTTCTGATTTTGTGGGATTCATACGAAACCCTGACAAAGCTCCATATGTGGTTATCTCCTCCAAAATGGCAGGGAGCGTTCGCAATGGGTCAGAGACAAAAAACAAAACATCATCGGCAAAGAGGGAAATCTTGTGGGGAATATTATTCACTACTACACCCCGGACCTCCCTACGAGCCCTAATCCTCTGGGCCAGTGGTTCCATAGCAAGCATAAAGAGCAGAGGGGAAAGGGGGCACCCCTGCCTCGTCCCCCTGTGCAATTCAAAAGTTTGGGTGGTGGAGCCGTTTATTTTTAAGCAGGCTAAAGGATGCCGATATAGGGCTCGCACCCAATCTAAGAAAGCCCCTCCTATCCCCACCCGCTCTAGCGTCAGAAACAGAAAGGGCCAGCTCACCCTATCAAAAGCTTTTTCAGCATCTACTGCTAATAAGGCCATCTCCGCCCCCTCTCTCTTGCCATGCCATATTAAATTTAACACTCTCCTGATGTTGTCGGAGGTGTACCTCCCAGGCACAAAACCAGATTGATTAGGGTGTACTAGCTTCCCCAGAAAGGGGAGCAGCCTATTGGCTAGGACTCGGGTGAAAATCTTAAAATCGCTACCCAATAGAGAGATAGGCCTATAGGAGCCACACTCCAGTGGATCCTTACCCTCCTTATGGAGAATACTGACCCCCGCCAGCCGCATAGATGGCGGCAGAATGCTATCCCTTTGAAAGGAATTATACATTCTCACCAAGGGTCCGACCAGCTGTCCTGCAAAAACTTTATAAAAGCTGTTGGGGTAGCCATCCATGCCTGGGGCCTTATGGGCCCGCAGGCCTTTAATCACCGTGAGGACCTCAATTTCACCAATAGGAAGGGAGAGACTCTCGGACTCTGCAGTGGACAAATTCGGCAATTGGACAGTATCCAAAAAGTCCTTAATCGCTACTTCCGACACTACCGTTTCCGGCGTATACAGCTCTTGATAATACTGGACAAACCTGTCTTCAATCTCCTTACCCAGCCACAACAATCTACCCTCTCTCCCCTTTACTTTCACTATAGCATTCCGAGCGGCCAGTTTCTTGACCCGACGAGCTAGCAACCTCCCAGCTTTGTTGCCAAATTCAAAAAACCTCTGCTGAAGGAGATTTAATTTATGTCGGATCTCCTCCATATGTAATTCACTCAGGTCTAGCTGAGCCTTCCTCAATTGGCCCTGCACGAGAACATCCTGCGGCCTCTGCTTCAAGCGCACCTCCAACTCTCCAATCAAAACCAGCAGCTCCTCTTGCTTTTTTAGCCGCACTTTCTTTCTGTGGGCACCTATAGCTACCAGCCGCCCCCTAACCACCGCCTTCAAACAATCCCAAACCATTCCTGGGGAACACTCACCATTATCGTTCAATAGCAAATATTCCTCTATATCTTTCCCTAATTGTTCTACTACTGCCGAATCTTCTAACAGGGACTCATTCAACTTCCACCACCGCTTGACCGGGCTTGGATCCCCTAAAGGTAAGGTACAAAGAACAGGGGCATGGTCTGACCAGGTCTGCTCTCGAATCTCACATTTCTCCACCCCAGCCAACAAAGCTTTATCAATAAGCAGCAAATCAATCCGGGAGTACACTGCATGCACGGGGGAGAAGAAAGAAGAATCCCTTTCGCCATAATTCACTTCCCGCCAGAGGTCCACCAAATCCAGAGATTCCATCAACTGCTTCAGGCGCAGGCAATGCTTCCGAGTAAGGGACGACGCCCCCCTGGAGGTGTCCACCAAGGGATTAAGAGCAACGTTGAAATCACCCCCAATCAGCAGCTGCCCCTCCCCCTTGCTTACAAGAACTGCTTCTAATTCTCCAAAAAAGGCGGCCTGCTCCGTGTTGGGAGCATACACACTGGCCAGCGTATACTTCTGCTGTCCCCATTGCAACTTAACCACCACATAACGTCCTCTCCTATCCCGGATGACCTCCTCCACCCTCCCCAGCACCCTACCAGACATCAAAATCCCCACTCCACCCTTTTTCTTCTCTAATTTGTTGGAAGCAAAATATTGTTGGGGGAAACGGGAGTGTCGCAAACGATCTTCATCCTTAGGAAGCAGGTGGGTCTCCTGAATAAAAACCACATCCCCCTCCAACCGGGAGCATTCTTTGAAAAGCAATTGCCTCTTATAATAGGAGTTCAGACCCCTGACATTAATAGTCATCAGCTTAAAGGCAGCCATAAACCCTTCCCTCCACTCTCTGCACCTGAGCCATCCCCGTTCCCCCTCCTCCCCCAGCCCTCCCCCCCCCCCCGGCCAGTCCCCCCCCCCCACCCTCCCCCCTCCCTCCCCATCCCCACCCCCCGCCCCCTGCCTCTCCACCCGATCCATCAAGATAGATCGGAGCCAGGTCCCGTCAACCAGAGCAGCCCCCTGCTTTTTTTTTTTTAAAGAAATAATCACCCCCCCCCTCGAAACAGCACCCAACTTTGTACCCTCCATACTTATTAGGCAAACGAGCAAAAAGAAATCTTCCCCCCATTCTTCCATCCGCTGTAACAGGTCCCCGTCCACTACCACTTAACATCACAGACATCTCAAAACATAAAGGAAAACATAACTCCCCTTTCTTACATCCTATGCAGCACCCCCACCCCACACCCCCCATGCAGACCCAACAGGCTCAGACTCAATAACATAACTAAAAGTGGACCATTACAACATAGTTCATGTGGCCGATTCGGCAGGCTGCAGAGCTGGCTTTGTCTTTCGTAGCCTCCGCTCTCCGCCGGACACTCTACTCCAATTCCTCTGTGGGCAGTTGTGGGGGTCTCCCCTCTCTCCCGCCGCCAGCTCCCCCGATTCCGCTGTCGGGAGATTGGACCAGCCGGCCTGCTTCAGAGCTGAGATGGCCTCCTCCACAGTATGTGCCACATAGGCCTTTGTATTAATGGTGAACTGCAGGCCCACAGGGAACAGCCAGCGGTATCGGACATTCTCCTCCCGAAGCCGCTTCGTCACCTGCTGGTACTCCCGTCGTTTCTTCATAGTGATGCTCGAAATGTCTGCAAACACTTCCACGTCGGCCCCATGCCAGTTGAGTTTCCCCAGCTTCCTGGCGGCCTTAAACACCAGTTCTTTGGACCGATATTCATGCAAACAACAAACAATATCTCTGGCTCTGTTATCGCGCTTGGGGCCAAGAGACCGGTGGGCCCGATCTACTCGGAGGCACACGCCCTCTACTTCCATATCGGCGGCTTTCAAAACAGCGCTGCAAAACTCCTCTGCCAAGGAAAGATAATTTACTGCGCCATCCACCTCCGGGAGGCCCCGTATGCGGATGTTCGAGCGGCGGGATCTATTCTCAAGATCTTCCAGCTTCTGCAATATTTCATCCTGCGTATGCTCTATCTCAGCAGTGCGCTGCGCCACAGAGCCTAAATGTCCTTCATGCTCCTCCGCCTAGTTTCCAACTCCTCCAGGTGGGCGCCCAGCGTTTGCATGTCACCCTTCAGCTCCTTAAACCAGTTCTGGACCTCCAGTTTGAAGGTGGAGATTTCTGATTGTGTAGACTCAAACCAGCCTCTTAAGTCTTCACGCAGGCTCAGAATTTCGCCAGTAGCGCCCTGTCCGGCCCCGCCATCCGCTGCCTCCACCGCCACGGTTGTACTCGCCGTTGGTTTCGGGGCCGGGGACTTTCCACCTGCTCCACTCCTAAAGGAGAAAGATTTTAAGTCCGCTCCTGGCTTTTTACCAGCCATCTGATCCCAAGAAATAAAGCTGACTTTCCAAACAGCACCTCACAGGGGGGGGCCCCACAGGGCCTGCTTCCACCAACAGGCTGTCAGTTGGTACTCCTCTCCCGGGCACAAGGTCAGTCAGCCCACAAAATAAAGGCACTCGTGGAAGGTGCAGATGGAGGCCTGCCGAGTCGCAGAGCAGGAAAAGAAAGTCCGGGAGGGGGGGGGGGGGAGCTCCAATAGAGTAGAGGCAATACTGCCCTGTGCAGAGAGGAAAACTGTCCGTGGGGCGAATGAAAACCCCCGCTGGGTTCAAGATTCTGTGCTATCAACCCAGTGCCCCTAAGGACAACGATCAGGCCGTCTCAGGCTTCTCCGCGGCCCCCTCTGCACCAGAATTGTCACTCTGGACCCGGACCGTGTGGTGCTGGCGTCGTCGGAACTCCCCGTTCGGCGCCGGCCTCCTGGAGATTTTTGCCGCTCTCTCCGCTCGAGGCAAACAGTGCAGCCCCCCGCTACTCACGGCCTCGCTCACCGAGCCGATCAGCTGCTCTCCTCTCACACGTGGCTGGCAGGCACGGATCGGAGGGAGACAATCCAGGGCCCACAGCCGCCCGACGCTCTGATATCTCTCCCCGCTGCCACGGGCACTCCAAATATGCTGCCAATCTTCACCGGAGCCACCGCTGCCCCGAGCCCACTTCACTCCGCTATTTTCAGTTTCGAGGGGGTGCTTAAATTCCGCAGTTTGCAGGGGATTATGGCGGAGCTAAGCTAAAGCACCGCCATGCTGCCTGGTGACGTCACCGGAACCTCGAATGTGGCAGTTTTTAAAGACATTAAGGTTCATTGGACAGCCGATCATGGACCTCATGGCCAGGCTATCCAATACCAAAGCCGCACCGTTCTTTAGCAGGCGCAGTGAACACATGTCGGAGGGGCTTGATGCCCTTGTGAAATTGGCCAGTGGAAGGGCTGCTGAGTGGTCGGCTCCTGCAGAGGATAGAGGCTCACGACGAGCAGGTGATTTTCATAGTGCCAGATTGGCCATGGAGGCCATGATATGCAGATCTAGTTCGTCTGCTGGTGGATCGGCTGTGGAAGCTGCCCAGCCAGGTCAATTTGAGGAGCCAGGGCCCAGTGTTGATGCCACAGGTGAATCTGTTCTCGCTTACGGCTTGTCTCTTGAGAGGGAATGTTTGCGGTGCTGCGATTACTCGGTCATTTCTACTATGTTGAACTCCAAGAAACGTTCCATGTTCTTATATCCATATTTGGTGCATATTCAAGGATTGGTACACAGATAGGGGCACTAAGTCGTTCGCTTGTACGCTGCCAAACATATTGCTGTTCAAGGTGGCATGGACAAGGGGCTAGCCTTTAGTTCTCTGAAGGTGCAGGTAGCAGTGCTGGCCTGTTATCGGGGGCACATGCAGGGTCGCTCACTGGCAAAGCACCCAGATGTGGTTAGTTTTCTTCAAGCAGTTAAGAATGTGCGCCCACCTTTTTGGCTGGTGGTGCCATCCTGGGATCTGAACCTGGTCCTGGAGGCACTGACGGGACCACCTTTTGAGCCCACAGCTATGGCAAGTTTAAGGAATCTCTTGTGGAAGACAGCTTTCTTGGTGGTGCTATGTTCCGTGTGGTGTATTTCCGATCTATAGGCACTCTCGTGTAGAGAGCCCTTTATCCAGTGTACCACAGAGAAGGTGGTACTGCGTCCGGTGCCATCCTTCCTTCCGAAGGGTAGTAGCTTGATTCAAATGAAACTGATAGTTCACTTCTGATCTTTCCGAACCTCGGAAGGGAGGAGCAGGATCGCAAGCTTCATCGGCTGGATCTCTGTAGAGTGCTCCGGAGATACCTCAAGAGGACAGAGCCCTTTCACAAGATGGACTGTTTGTCATGTTGGGTGGGTCCTGTAAAAGGGAGGTGGCCTCAAAAGCCTCGCTTGCCTGGTGGGTGAAGCAGGATATCAGAGCAGCGTATGCTGTGCATGTGAGGGCCCCTCCTTTGGGTCTGAGAGCTCATTATACTCGGGGCCAAGCAACGTCCTGGATGGAGCACTCCTTGATTCCAGCGGTGAACATCTGCTGGGTAGCATCTTGCTCATCGCTCCACGCATTGAGACATTATTGGCTAGACGTGCAGGCTAGGGGGGGATGCAAATGTTGGGGCCTCAGCTATTCTGGCTGGGCTTGCTAGTCCCACCTGGGATTAGGTACTGCTCTGGTGCATCCCAACTGTTCCTGGACTGGCCTGGAGAGACGAAGAGGAAGGAGAAATTAGATCTTACCTGCTAATTGTCTTTCCTTGAGTTCTCTCCAGGCCAGTCAAGGGCCCACCCTGTCCATTTGTGCGGTTCAGCTGGATTACTAGTGGGGGTGACAAACTGGAGAAGGTGTGGCTGGTGGTCTTTGAGCCCAAGGCAAGGGCGTGTTTGGAGGCTCGGAGCCAGCTCAGCCGGTTGGTTCTGCTCGCCTGTTCTCCCTTTCTGGGGCGAGGGGTAAGCTGTGTCCTTGGGGTACATGGTGCCTTCATAGAAAAAGGGGGGGGGCATGGGACTCCCTCTATTGGGAGGCCTGGCGGCACTCAGGAGAGTAGGGTTGTGTGAGTTTTGTTCAAGATTAGTATTTCGTCTTTAGTTGTCATAGGCTGCTTTGTCAAGAGAAGACTGAGTTAGAGGCTCTAGAGCAGTGGTTTTCAACCTTTTTTGTACCACGACCCCTTTTATCATTGGTCAACTTTTGATGACCCCCAATGATAAAATCAAATGCGCGTGTCTTCCTTTACCGTTAATGCATTGTGGCTGTAATCATTTGAATTATATTATAGGCCTTTGCAATGTGTTTATAAAATTTACTTATTTAAACCACAATCACAATAACAAGTAACTATATTTGATTTCGAAATTATGATGATTTTGTAGTCAACAGTTTTAGTATGCTTTATTCAAAAAAGACTAACGAAGGGCAAAAATGTTAGCGTTGTCAAACCTAAAAAGTAGGCCTATGCTATCAGTGCGAAGGTTGTGCTTGCTTCCTTCTCGCCAGATGTAAAATTCTCAGCTCAGTCTTTGCGAGAGCACAACGAAGATAATCTTCTGCAGCAAATCTATTTCGGTATTTACTCTTGATAAGCAACAAGCTTGAGAAGCCGGTTTCATACAGATATGTTGTTGGAAACCGGAATAAGTAGACTCAACACAATCTCAGACAGTCCAGGATACAATTGAAAATACTTGATCCAGAATTTAATTACTGACATTGAAGAAAAAGTTTTTTGCTGCATCGCTGGTAATGAGTTCAATGAACTCTTCTTGTGCAATTTCAGGAACATCCTCAACTTTAACTGTGAATAGACTTCTGGAAAGGCAGGATAGAGGTGATATGATAGAGATGTTTAAATACCTCCGTGGCATAAATGTTCAGGGAGAGAGCCTCTTTCAGTTGAAAGCAAGTTCTGCTACGAGGGGACATGGGATGAGGGTGAAGGGAGATAATTCAGGAGTGATATGCGGAATATTTCTTTACTGAAAGAGTGGTGTATCCGTGGAATAGTCTCCCAGTGGAGGTAGTAGAGATGAGGACAGTAACTGAATTCAAAAAAGCATGGGACAAACAGAGGATCTCTAAAGGTAAAAAGGGGACTGTTGTAGTTGTTGATATGGAAGGACAGACTAGATGGGCCATGTGGTCTTTCTCTGTCATCATATTTCTATGTTTCTAAGTGCAAATTTTGGAAAATACGCTGAAATTTCTTCTTCCAGCATTTCTAAGTGCTGTTTGACAGAAATTTATAATTCCATTTCTTGTGTCAAGTTCAATCTCGTTTTCTTCAAAGAAAGTGGATAAGTTGAGCAACATGTACGTTCTATTTTCAGCTAACTTTTTCTGCCAAAGCCGAAGCTTCATTTGAAATGCTTGGATCTTTTCGGACAAATCTAGGCACGTTGCGTTTGGTCCTTGCAGTGATAAATTAAATTTAATTCATTCAATATTGCAAATATGTCAACCAAGTAAGCAATTTTCAGCAGCTGCTTTTTGTCACTGAAAAGTACTTCAAATTGTGGTTTTGCTTTTTGCTTAAACGTTTTTAGTTCATCACGAAGATCAGACGCGCTTTAAAACCTTTCCTTTTGATAACCATCTCACCTCAGTGTGTCGTAAAAAAAAAAAGAACATTATTGGATGCATCCAAATCATTACAAAGTTTTGTAAACAGTCGACTGTTTAAAGCACTCACTTTTATGAAATTAACGGCGCTTACTACATTTATCATAACTTCTTGCAGCTCTTGTGGCAGCCTCTTCGTTGCTAAAACTTGTCTATGAATCATACAGTGAGTTCCGATGGCTTTTGGCGACTCATTGAACACCAAACGTTGAAATCCCAACTGACGTCCTAGCATAGCTGGAGCTCCGTCTTTGCAAACACCACAAACCTTGTCGATGGGGATATCGTGTTTTTGCAGGAATGAACAAAATATTTCAAACACATGACGCAGTTTTCGTTTGAAGCAGTTTGTAAAAAAGGAACTTGTCTTTAAACTCGCCATCATTAATATATCTCACAAATCAGTAACTGAGAATAGTTTAAAACCTCTGTGGATTCATCAAGCTGGATGCTAATAGTTCAAGTGGAGCGGATTTCATTTCCTGCATTACTTGGTCAAGGATATCAGCAGACATACCTTCTATTCGTCTACCGACTGTGTCGTTAGTCAAGGAAACTGGACTCAATTTCGGTACAAATTCATCTCCAAGCATGACCCGCACAGTATCTTCTGTTGCTGGTAACAGCAATTCCTTGGCAATGGTGTGAGCTTTCTTGGCTTTGGCGATTCTGAGAGCCACCATATATGAAACTTCAACAGCGGCTGTTTTGCTGGTGGAACTTTCCACCATTATCAAGTCTGCTTTTCTTGATTCCATCAGCTTTGTAACTAAAATACCGAATATCCTTGCCTACAAAGGTGGGATGCTTACTGTCAAAATGCCGTTTCAGTTTGACTTCATGGATTCCGCTGATAGAACTTCGTTACAAATAACGCATTGTGGTTTCTCAATCCCTGCTGAAAATATGGAGGTGAAACCATACCTTAGTCATCGCAATATTTTATTTTCTTCGTATTCTTCTGTAATTCATTTTCAATGGAGTCACTGGTGTTTATATAATATTACACACAAGGCGAAGGCAAATGAGGTCACAGGTGCTAACTTAAGAAAATCCCCTACGCATTTTGGCTGAAAGCCTTCATCGGGGGGTACGCATCTAAAAATAACAGTGCAATCTGTTAATAACAAATTGTATATAGAACAAAAATACATAAATAGATCATACATAAAAAATTGATGAAACAATGGTTAAAAACGAAATGTAGTATACAATGAGGAACAGATGTATAAAAAACCAAATATAAATGTTACATTGTTTCTTAAAATATCTAATATGAAATACATAATCAAATAACTAGCTATCAGATGAATTTCTATTATTCTGAATTACTTCTATTCAAAACTGGATTCCTCTTCAAAAGAGGCTCTGCAGGCAGAACAATAAACCCCTCCAATAAAGTGCATTAAATCCCAAAGAGCAGTGCTGGAGTTAGCTGCAGGTTTAGGGAGCAGATCAGTAACCGATGGTAGGCAAAAAAAAAAAAACTATGAAGACAGCAACTGGAGGCAAGCTAACAGCTGTAACCACGAGCGACAAGAAGGGGAAGCGAGAGTGGAGTGCTGGTAGATGACTCTGTGGGCAAGCTCAAAAATGGCAAGGGGACATAAGAATGGTTTTCCACTTTGCAACAGAACTTAAAAATGATCAGACTAAGCTGGGGCAGTGCTTGAACGATGACCCTGCAGACTCACCCTTTTTTCTCTGGTGGCCGTGCGAGCGATCTTCAGTTTAAATAAAAGCCAAGCGGGTGCAGAGCCTTCCCGCCTCTGAGGAGCCCATGCAGATGTGTCCCGCCCCTAAAGGAAGTTAATGTAACTTCCTTTGGGGGTGGAAGGCTCTGCACCGACTTGGCTTTTATTTAAACTGAAGATCACTCAGTCGCTGCCAGAGAAAAGAGGGTGAATCTAAAATCTGCTGCTGAGAAGCGGACTTGGCAGCGGAGGCAGCGTGCGCTTTAAATTTTTTTTTTTTTAATTTTTTGAAGGCGGAGTGAAGCGGCATATCCCGGGATTTGTCAGGCGACCCCCCCCCCCCCCCCGTGGGGGTCTCTACCCACAGGTTGAGAACCGCTGCTCTAGAAGGGAGCTAGATATGGCGTCAGCAAGACTGTGGAATTCAGTCCTCAGCTGCTGGAGGGGGATGACTACCTAACGGTTCCTGGACTGGCCTGGAGAGAACTCAAAAAAAGACAATTAGGTAAGGTCTAATTTTCTGTTTGGTTTTCATCCAGGGGTGCAAAGGTGTCAATATGGTCTTCGAGCTGGATTTGTACTACCTTTTTGATTAACTTTGCCAGGAAGGGGGAGGCTAGATATGGGCCTGTATGAGGTAGGAGTTTTTGTCAAGTGCGTTGTTTATGATGGGGTGTGCTTTTAAAACAGGGGGGATGTACCCATGTTGGATAATTCGATTTTTGTTGCCTTTATCCAGCTTACTGGACAGGGGTCGAGGTATGATGTGTTGGTGGTGGTGTTGATTTTAGATGTGAGGTTCTTAAGCAGGCCGAAGAGGAAGATAAGCGCCAAAGTTTAAATTTATTCAGCGTTCCAGGTGCACCCGCGTCTGGCAGGCCCGCACCTGAGGGCCCTTAGGCGTGGCTGATAGAAAGCAGAAAAAAACGCCTGAAGACGAATCAACCTCCACACCAACATACAGATGTCCAAAAACTTCATAACCCAAACAAAGCACTAAGGGAACCTCCTCCAAGCAAGCCTTCACCAGCAAACCCATTAGCGGCACCCCCGCCAAGACCAATCAAGACACAGCAACCACCGTTTAAACACAAGTGCTTTTGACCCCGTGCCGGAGAGATCACACAGGAACGAGTTCAAGAGAATTCAGAGCTGTAGCCATCCTGTCACACAGTGCCGCTCTTCATAGTTGAGCCAGCTCCAAAGTCTGTAAGTTCAACATATACCATCCAATATAGTACTAATAACTATACGCAACCAATCTACCTACTATTGTCGTTATTACTGTTAAATCACCTCCCTGACCCGTGCATCCATCTCTGGGATCTGCATACTGGAAGTAATACCTGTTTGAACTTCTAAACATATTCTCTGTTACATTGATATGTCAATCTGTATGGGATAACATTGTATATTGCTTTTATGCACCAGCCCATCTGTATAATTTTGCAACTTTCATTATACTGCTAGTATTGCCAAGCCTCAACAAGTAAGATTTAGGCACAAAATAGGTACTATCCTTCCACGAACAACTTCACAATTCTATTCAACTAACCCAGTACCCTTTTCACACTTTAAAATGCCTGAAAGGATTCCTTTCTTACTATTCCTATGTTGTCTGACTCATTCCATCATACCTATTGGATCTTTTTCACACCAACAAGCACTAATCTCCACAATACATGGTTATGGCCATAATAGACAAGATGAAGGATTTTCAACATCAAGAACTCTCCATACCTCAAAACAACAACAACGTCTCATGCATATCATATGCCAGACCTCAAGAAAGTCAGTCACACGAAATGCTCCAGAAGAGAAAAAACTAACTTGCATGCTCATAAATTCAAGATCAATTAACAAATGGCCAATTATTAGAGCCTACATAGAAAACCACAACCTAGACATTCTCTATATTACCGAATCCTGGCTGACTGACACTGATAGTCCTTCTAAATCGACTCAAACTCCCCAACTATAACATTTTTAACTGTCCAAGAGTTGGCAGAAGAGGAGGTGGCACACTCATATTGGCCAGATCTGCATTACAGTTCCAGTGCCTTTCCTCATATAACTCCAATAGCATCAACACCATCACTATTGCAAATAAGCACCTAGCGACAGCACTCATATATCGTACTCCATCCACCTGCACAGATGACCTTATCATAGCCCTTGATCTAGCCTGCAACCGTTCTCCAAATTCTAGCCCTCTCTGGATTTTAGGAGACTTTAATCTCCCAGCATTATCAAAGAAAAATGCTACGGCATTCATTGATGCAATGTATGCACTAAACTACAACCAACTAATACAGGCCTCAACCCACACAAAAGGAAACACATTGGGCCTCATTTTTGCTCCTTCGGACACACTAAGTTCCAGTAAAATTCCCCAACCACTAATCATGCCAGTACCCTGGTCAGACCACAAGGCCATACTATTCCACGTTCCATCTACTCTCCCCCCCCAACTCAAATGCAAACTCCATGACAACACCGTTACCAACACGTCGTTTTAAACCATTCAGTAAAGAAACATTCATTGAAGAAGTGATCCCAAATCTTAACCCTGCTAGCCCTGAATTAGTGGACCTTATACACACATGGAATTCAACTCTAAGCCAGGCGGCAATTATAACCCAGACGGCACAATCCAAAAAACGGGTCCATACCGCTTCCTGGTTCACTGCTGATCTATGTAAGTTCTTATTACATCTTAGGAAACTTGGGAGAAAATGGTGCCATACCAGACTTCTGCAGGATCAAGAAATATATATGAAGATTTTACAAGAGCACCGGACTAACATCATCCAGAGAAGAAGAGTACCACACCAAATTCCTTATGCGCTCCCTCAATAGGCCCAAAGAATTCTTCAGACTAGTTCAGTCACTCACAAAGGACCCATCAGGTCAACAAAATGTTAAATTACCACAACCCCAAGACTTCGCCTCACACTTCCAAAATATAAACAAACTGACCTTCCATAATTCAGAAGACTCCCACAGGGCCACCCCTAATAAGTATTGTACCAAGTTACCTGCCTTAAATGCTTTCTACCCGTATTCCACCGAGCAAATAGAGAACATAAGTCTCAACTCTACTACCTCTCCTACAGATCCATGCCTTGCTCATTGGATCAAATCAACCTGCTCTGATTTAAGCCCTTATATATCAAGGATTGTGAACCTCTCCTTCACTAAAGGTCTGGTTCCAGAACCATTGAAAATAGCCACCATCAGACCTATTCTAAAAAACCCTAAGCTGGACCCACAAGATCCAAACTCTTATCGTCCTATATCTAGCCTCCCCTTTTTGGCTAAGATATTAGAGAAGATTGTTTAACAGCAGATCCAAGACCATATTGACTGCTATGCACCATTGGATCACCAGCAACATGGCTTCCGGCTGCAACACTGTGTTGAAACCCTGCTCACCTCACTCATGGACAACCTGATAAAGGGTATAAATAAAACACAAGGCTTCATTTTAATCTTCCTGGATATTGCATCAGCATTCGACAGTCTCTCAGAAAATCCTGCTTGACCAGCTACAACTAAAGGGCATTCAGGGCTTAGCATTGGACTGGTGTCGATCATATCTTACAAACCATCAACAAGTTAGCATTGACTCCCAATCATCAGAATATCAACAAACACAAGGTGTACCACAGGGCTCTTCCTTGTCTGCCTTGCTATTTAACTTATATATCCAACCAATATGTGAGATCATACAGACCTTTGGTATTCTTTACCACATTTATGCGGACGATGTGTTACTCTATACACTGTTCTCCACAATCAACCCTAACTACACTAAAATTATTGGATGCTTTAATGCAGTATCTGACTGGCCAAACTCCCACAACTTGAAAGTCAACTCTAATAAAACAGAAGTTTGTTTTATCTCAAAGGATCCAACATTTACACCACCAGAGTCCATTCAGGTTAAGGAAGCCAAACTGAAGACTAAAAGTGAGATATATCTAGGAATCACATTGGACCAACAAGGCTGTTTACTGCAAAATCCGCTCTCTTCGTCAACTACGACCACTACTTGAGCCTACTGACTTCCGCAGCATCTTCCAAGCTGCTATCATTCCTCATTTTGACTACGCTAACAACATTCTACACAGTCTACCTGCCTACACCCTCAATCCATTACAAATGGCCATGAATACAGCTGCGCAAACCATCTATGGAGTCTCCAAATAGGAGTATGTTACTCCGCTCCTAATGCAGCTACATTGGCTTCTGATCACCAGCTGCCTTAAGTTCAAAGCCCTCCTTGTTACATTTAAAATCCTTCATCTTTCTGCTACCTCCCTCAGTAATCTAGTAAACTGGACACCCGACAGCAGAGTCAGAAGAATAAACTTGACTAACACTCTAGCTATTTCCACATTGGCTAGTAAACGTGCCCAATTTACTAAACACAGAACCTTCTCACTATTTGCCCCTCCGCTCTGGAACTCCCTACCTGCTCCAATCAGACTAATCACCGACCTATCCACCTTTAGAAAAGCAATAGACACACCTCTTCCAGCTATATTTCGAACATATAACATAGCTCACTAGGATGATCTCGCCCAAACTTACCCAATGCTGATAGATTGTAAATAGTTATTATGTATTCCATGATGTTTAATATCTTGTTTTATGTATCACTTTCAAGTATTCCATATTTTCATGTTTAAGTACCAAGTTCAAATGTTGTGTTTCATGTACCAAGTTTTTACAATATAAACCGCACTGATTTAAAATAGCACGGTATATAAAACCAAATAAAATTAAAATAAATGTCCTTTGAGGTAAGTGAGAAAGTAGACTAGCATGTGTTTGGAATTACATGATGTATATTTTGTTCAGTGGTTGGTAGAGCATGAGATTTTAATTTTTCTTTGTAGTAATTTGCTAACATTTGGGTATCCATGAGGTGGTTGCTTGGGTCTTTGCTGTTTTGTTGGTTAAGGATTTTACAATTTCAAATAGCTCTCTTGGTCAGTTCATAGATTAGGATAGTGGAGTAGTGTTGTGTTTTTTTGTGGTGGTGATGGTTTCCCGATTATTGCTTTAGTTTGGCTATATATTGTGCTTGATGATCTGAAGATCTTGAGTTTCACCATTTGCGTTCACTTTTCCGTATGTTGGCTTTCAGTTGTTTAAGCTCTGGTCTGAACCAGGCAGGGTGGTTTCTTTTTTGTGGTGGTGTGGCATGGTGGGTCTATAATGGATGCTTTGGATATGATGTGGTTCCAGGATGATATGGCTTTGTCTAGGTTTGTTGTAAATTGTTGAATGGCCTGATTAAGGAAGTCATCTTTGTCAAATTTCTTGTATTTTTTTGTGATGTGAATTGGATGTGGGTGCCATGGTTGGGTTGTCATAAATAGGGAGCTGGAATTTGATGAGGTGATGGTCAGACCAGGATATCGGTAGTACCTAGAGTGTGGAGAGGTTGTAGTTGAGTATTACTTTAGATAGGAACACTAAGTCAAATGTGTTCCCCTTAACATGGGTTAGAGTTTCAATGATCTGGTGATAGTCCAGATCCTTGATGGAGGTTAGGAAAGGTGAGGCTTGGTTATGTGATAGGTGATCTTAATCTAGCGTCCCTAATAGGATTAGTGGGTTCTTATAGGTGGATGAGCATAAGAACTCAGGTATTATGTCGTTATCTTTGTTCACGGTGGGCGGTCTATATGTTAAGCAGAGGTAAAGGGATCAGAGTTTTATGGTGAGTCTTTCCTATGTTTTTTGATGTTGTCAGTGTTGGCTTTAAGGTTATCCTTTTATAATCACAAGGATGCCTCCGCCTCTTTTGTGGGTTTGTGTGAATAGAACATTTCATAGCCTGGGGCTTTCACTTGGTTTATTAGTACTGTATCTGTGTCTGTGAGACATGTCTTGGTTATGCATATCATGTCAGGAGAAGCATTTAGTAGATCTTGGAAGATTGGCATTTTATTCCGTATGGACCTTGCATTGATGAGGTAGTATTTTTAAGTGTTTAAATTGTGGCTGAGTAGTTATGCTTGTATCTTTTGTGGGGATTGGGCTGAATTGAATGTTGAGCCTATTCCAGTTAAATTTGGGGGTGTGAAGATATCTGGGGATGTGGTGGGTGTTGGTTGGGTGTCTGGTAGGGTGTAGATGGTGGGTGGGTATGTGATTAGTATTGGGTTGGGTTTAGCACGTGGGTGAGAATTGTTATGACTAGGATGAAAATGGCATTTTTTAACCAGAATGAAGTTCTCATGTCCATGATGAGTTTTTATTCGAGGTGGGTTGGGAGGATGTCATGGCCAGATGAGAGGTGACGCTTTAAGTAGGTAGTGGGTGGTGAAATACATGAATGCGGCAATAGCATTGAGGTGTAGAGGCAGTAATGTGGTATGACTGGGTATATGATGAGGGGTGGGTGTTAGCATAAGGTAAGGTGGATTCAGAAGATACAGTGGGGATAAGATTTCTAGATATCGATTTAGCAGTTAATGGGTAAATAGAGTTTGGGAGTAGTGGCTGCAAAACAGACTACAGCAATGCAGTTCAGTTGGGTTAGCATAAGTACAGTAGTTGAGATACAGGATATTAATAAAGCTGTAAACCATTAGAAGTCGCGTTGTTATCATATATAGATAATATACATATTTGGGCAAGGTATCAGGACTCAAAATTCCCAGGTATGAAGGCAAGGATTGCAAAGAATTATGATTACCATAGACTGGTCACTGAGTTCTACAGGTCTAGACAAGTGTTTTAGTGGAACAATGTGAATAAACCTAAGAGTCTGATTCAGTAAAGAGGACTATGTGGAAGACCGGCTTGAATGACTTACTGGTTATAGCGGTCGAGGTCAGGTGATTGAGGAGCAATATTTGTAGTTTTTGTTAAGTCCTCCTGGGGTTCCTCTTCTGTTCCATGCCAAAGGGCCCACCAGGCGTTGGCGTGCCTTAGGCATGCTCATATTTAAGGGGAACCCCTTGTGGGCGGAGCTAGAGCAGCCATGTGTAGCAGTGGGAGGACCCTGTGCAATTCTTTGTGCGGGATGATTAAGCAGTGATCTCACCTTCTACAATGTTGTTGGCTGGGTTGCAGAGCAGGAGTTCAGCTAGTTGGAGCTGGGGAGAGTTGCTTTTTCCTCTGAGGAGCTCGGATGGTAGATGCAATCCCGAAATGCACAAAGGAGTTTTCCGTTGGCACGCTCAGATTTAAGGGAAACCCCTTGTGGGTGGAGCTGGAGCTAGAAAGTAACAAGGAGATGTGAACATTTCATGGCATCTAAAAAGCCATTTTTAAATGTCATGTTTCCATATTTCATAATTTTGAATCATGTGTGGCTTGAGTGGATCTTTACTTTATTCTTTTATTGCCAAATTCACAAAAAAGGTTAGCCCAGTAAGGTAGGTTTGTTTTTCCTTCCCAGTAACACATGTGGAATTTCTTTATTTGCTAAAATCTAGATGTAAATTTTAGTGGTGTCAAAATGATATTAAAAAAAACAGTGGTTTCAGTGGTGGTCCGCTACATCCATGACAACCTGAATGAGCCCATTCTCATCTAATCTCTGAAACTAAGCAGGATCAAATTTGTCAAGTACTTGGCTGGGAGACCACCTTGGAATACCAGGTCCTGCAGGCTTATTGTGCAGAAGAAAGGCCTGATGGTCTACTTCTGGCAATGCATTTCCTGTGTTTTTTTGATAAGATGCAACAGAAGTTGGCATCAGCTCTACTGCAAACAATAACAAACATACACCCAGGGCATCCCAAACCTGTCCTACAGAGCTGCTCTTATGCATACCTTGAAAATCCATGTTCAGGTTTGCCTCCCTACACTGAAAAAACAATTTCAAGTATAGTCATTGTGAAAATCCTGAAAACCTGATTGGCTATGGGCTCCCTAGGATGAGTTTGGGCAGCTAATAGAACCATGTTGAAAACTTGATATGGAGATCCCCCACCTCCTTTTAGACTTTGTGGTGGAGCATCAAAGGCACGTGAAATATGAGCCTTATGCTGGAAAGTGTCTGCTGTTTCTAGCATGAAGTTGAATCAATGTGGAGAGAGGAATAGACAGATAATTCTTTGTATTGCCATTTTTCCTTAAACTTGACTTAATGCCACAGAAGTGATGGCAGAGTTAGGTGCACAAAATAATGCAACTTAAATCTTGTGCTGCGGTTGTGTATGTACTGTAGTGTTAAATACATTTCCATTTATTTGATAAAATGGGATAGCTATGTCAGTTTATCAATCATGACAATGAAACTTTAATTATATTCTTGGACTCTATAAAATCCATTTGAAAAATCTGGCAGTTCTCTGCAATCTAATTGCAGTGTATGCAGCGTAGTGTTTTGCCAACTTGGATGCTTGATGCTTGTACATAGTATGACAATCCAAGTCATTACAGTGCTCCAAGCCTGCTTTTTGTACAGTGTCTAAGATTACTCTTTCAGACTGTGTGGCTGGGTATTCATTCTTAAATGTGTATAGATATAATTTTTTTATAGGGATAAAAGAGGATTCATGTAGGTCTTTAAAAGTCTACTGAATAAAAGCTAGCCATTATACATTTTAATGCGATAACACGTTAGTAACAGTTTTTAATATTACTATTACTACTGATCATTTGTATAACACTACAAAGTGTGCGCAGCGCTGTGTACACACATGTAAAAGACTGTCCCTGCTCGTCAGAGCTTACAATCTAGTAAAGACAGACAACAGTTGAGGACGACGATGATGCTTCTAGGGGAATAGTAAGAAATGCATAGGAGGCTAAGTGGATCAGGATCCAAAAGTGGCCTCAAAGGTGAGTTTTCAGCCTGCATTTGAAAAGGGCCGGAGATGAAGCCTGATGTACATACTCAGGTAGCTTGTTCCAGGCATAAAGAGCAGCAAGGTAGAAGGATCGGAGTTGGCAGTAGAAGAGAAGGGCATAGATAGGGTTCTGCCAGAAGAATGGAGCTCCTGAGGGGGGGGGGGGGGTGATGAGCAGCAGAATGAGTGCACTTATAGGTTAATAGGAGAAGTTTCCATTGGATATGGAAGTGGATAGAGCCAATGAAGTGACTTGAGAATAGGGGTTATTTGAGCATATTGGGGCTGGTGGAAGATTAGTCTTGTAGCTGAGTTTTGAACAGATTGAAGGGAAGGGAGACCAGCAAGGAGGAGGTTGCACTCCAGTAACTCTTGACAAGCTTTGTGTGTCTGAGTAGAGTCCTCCTTTTTTATGCAGGCTTCTAGCCCAGTCAGACCCTGCTTTGACATTACACCCAGGGGCTGATGTAATAAGCTGTGCATTAGAATGTTGCACTGAGCTTCAGTGCACGGCATTCTAGTATATGCGCTGGAAAAACCTTTTACTCTGCGTTCAATCTAATGGCATTCAAAATACTTCAGTGTTACATTCACACACTGCTGAGGTAATCGGCTGCAGTTTCCTACATCAGATAATGTTTCCCTTCCTGTTAGTGCACAAGTTGAGATTGCTCATGTACTGACAATAGGAGGTGGGGGGAGCCCAGTAAAGAGTATTTCTGGTGTCTCAGTGGGCCTCATTCTCAAGTTGGGAGATGAGCAATGCCCCCTCACACCTGTCTCTGGCACTGCTGTTTTCCAAAATGGTGGCGCCTGAGCCCTAAAGAAATGTTGGGATGTGCTGCTAGGGGTCAGATTTGACTACGGAAGACACCTCCCCCTCCCCCCCTCCTCCCCCCAGCTAGCTGGTCCAGATTACACCTCGGCCAGGCAGGCCAACCAAAGCACCCCTTGTGGACCAATACTATTTATATGGTCCTGGGGAGGCATCCAATGGCAGCATTCTCATCCTGCCGCCACCTTTCAGAATAGTGATACCTGACCTCTAGTTGTGCATTCTGATGGGGTCAGGTGTGCCATTTTGCAAGACAGCAAAAGTAGTAGTGGTGGTGGACAGGGAGTATGACAACATCGCAGCATCAGAGGCAGTCTGGTTGAGAGCCTCCCAGTGCCTGGGCCCAGGGTGCGCTGGACTAGATGATACAACCCCCAGGGGGAAGAATTAGTTTGTTTGTTTTTTTTTTAATTACCGCTCCCCCCCTTTCTCCACTTGGGCCATTGGGGCAACAGGAGTACTGGCTGTGATCAGTGTTATCTGAGGTGATATGTCACATTTCACTATAGTTGCATTTTTAATCTAGCCTAGAGCTGAAGTAAAGATTCAGTGCTAATAAGGAAGTAAACAATTGTGCCAAAGTTTTTGGTATGGTTTTTACATAGGGAGCAATTAAAGACTTGGCCGTTTAATTACATTTTGCATGCCTGCTATGCTACCCTTTAGGTACAGTTTTTTTCTTCAGATTTCGCCATGCTAAAAAAAAAAAAAGTTACTGCATCGGGAGAGAGAGTGAAGTGCTGTAGTGAAAGAGCATGACATATGTAAAGAGTTCCTTATCGTCACTCCAGTCCAGTCCCTTACTTCTGGGTTGCGCAACCCTTCCAGCAGCTTGGAGGCTGAGCCCAACCTTTTTGGGGATGGAGCGGTATAAATACCACTGGGACCACCCACCAACTCCAGTATTCTCAGCCTCCAAGCAGCTGGAGGGTTCCGTAAGCCTTGGGCTTACTGGAGTCCTGCCTTCAGATATTCTCCTTAATTTCTTTAAGTTCTTTAATTTCTTTAATTTACTTTTACTTTTATTTCTTTAGCTTACTTGCTTTTTGTTTGAGGACTCTGCTCCTTTAAGGTTGCTCTCCTCCTCCCCCACCCCCCCCCCCCCCCCCCGCTCTCCCGGATCCGAGTGAATTTCTGGTCTGCAGCAGCGAGGAGGTGCTCTGCTCTGCCTAGCTCCCGGTTCCTTTAACTCTGCCTTCTTCGGGGGAAACAGCCTCGCGCCGAAGCCCTTCAGGTGGCTGAGCGCTAGAGGCTGCAACGCTTACCGGAGTGAACCGGCCAGACGCAATTGCCCGCGGAGGAGATCCACGCTGTGCCCGGGGTCACACACGGTGCAATCAGATGGCGATCGCACTCGTGCTTCTTTGGGGCTCAGCGCCGAAATCAGCGCCGGAGCAAAGACAGATGCCGGGAACACACTCGCGGTCCCCCCGGTCAGGCTCCACGTGGTGAGGCCTACCACATGTTGAGCCTACGGGTGGTGATAGCAGAGTCGGGCCTAGGAGCTGCAAGCCCTGAAAACCGCAAGTACCTCCCTTAGGGGATAAAGGAGTGTTAGCCTTTTTTAACTGCGATCTTATTTTAATTCTGTTTTCATTTTGATTTTAATTTTAATATTAATGTTAAATTTATTGCAGTTCTATTAAGTTAATCTGGTTAAAACTTATTCAGGTTTTAAAGGAAAATAAGGGCTCCATGGCATCTAAACCGCGCTGCCCTTCCTGTGGAACGCGCAGGGGCACCTCCGCAGAGGCAGGAATCTGCAGGAGCTGCGCCGCAGTGGCTGCTTCAGTAGAACAGGAAATTTTGCAGCCCTCCCAGGGGTCAACAGACCCTCTAGTAGGGGAGGGGGGTCCCAGGGTTCAAGCGCTTCTGCTTCTGAGCTACCCACGCCTCCTCTGCTTCCCCCGCCCCTAACCTCCAGTGCAGGGGGGGACGGAGATTTTTTCTCGCCTGACTTCATCCTCTTGCTTCATAAGGCCTACTGCCTGCGCAAGCAGGGCCTAGGGGCGGAGGAGGTTGCCACTCCAGTGGAAGACAAAGCAGCTAGACTCCTCGGGGCTGTTAACCCGGAATCTGGCTTCCCTTCTAAGCGTCCACGTCTGGATGGGGAAGACCCCCTACCGTCCTTTTCCCAGGGGGCTCCGGAGGAGGATAGCTCGGTTGAGGAGCTGGATGAGGATGAGGAGCTGGAAGAAGGAGAGATCCCGGAAGATGATCAATCACGGATTGTTAGGGTTTTTCGTCAAGAGGAGCTCCCGGCCTTGATTAGTGAATCCTTAAAAGTACTCAATATGGCCTCAGACATACCATCACAGGAAGAGGCGTTGGAGGACCCCTTAATCCAAGCCATTAGGAGATCCCAGAAGGTCTTCCCGGTCCACAGGGTGGTGCGCCAGATGATCCAGGAAGAATGGGATCAACCAGAATCCAGTTTAAGGGGAGTCAGAACCATGTCTCGACTATACCCTCTCCCAGAGTCAGAGAAGGAACTACTGAAATCGCCCAGAGTGGATGCAGCGCTATCAGCAGTTACTAAGAAGACAACTATCCCAGTTGAGGGCAGTTCAGCCTTAAGACGCACAAGACAGGAAGTTGGATACACTCTTAAAGCAAGCCTTTGATGTAAGCGCCCTCGCCTTGCAGGCCTCAGTGTCAGGAGCTTGGGTGGCTCGAGCCTGCTTAAGGTGGGCTCAACAGCTTCAGACAGAGGGCTCTGCGGACGAGATTCAGGCCAACTCGGCCAGAGTGGAATCCGGCGCAGCCTACTTGGCGGATAGTCAGTATGACCTTATCAGAAGCCTAGCCAAGAACATGGCCTCGGTGGTGGCGGCTAGACGTTATTTGTGGCTACGAAATTGGGCAGCCGATGCTTCCTCAAAGTCGCGCCTAGGTCGACTCCCCTTTAAAGGGAAACTATTATTTGGGGAGGATTTAGAGAAGCTAGTTAAGGACCTGGGTGAGTCTAAGGGAGGCAGACTTCCAGAAGATAGACCAAAGCAAGGCTGCCCCCTAGCCCCAGTGCGCACCCAGCCTAGGGAGGCGCGGAGATTTCGCCCTTCCAGATCAAATTCCTTTCCCAGGGGCCGGTTTCCCTCCAAGGGACAAGGCTTCAGAAGTTTTCGAGGGGCAGGTCGGGGGTTTGGGGCTTCCTCCTCCTCCTCCTCCTCCTTCTCGAGCCCTAGGAAACAACAATGAAAGGTTGGGGGTCCAGGGGGAAGGACGGCCGATAGGCGGCCGTCTGAGGCTGTTTCTCCCCGCCTGGACCCCGGTCACGTCCGATCAATGGGTTCTAGAGGTGATCAGAGAAGGTTATGCGCTCGAATTTGCAAAACAAATTCCTCCAGCATTTGTTCAGTCACCCTGCGGCACATCAAAAAGGGCGGCAATAGAGACAACTCTTACCTGTCTAATAGCATTAGGGGCGGTGATTCCAGTACCTCCAGACCAGTGCGGATCTGGTCGGTACTCGATTTACTTCGTGGTACCAAAAAAGGTAGGTTCTTTTCGACCAATCCTAGATCTAAAACAGGTCAACCGCTGCCTCAGGGTGCCTCACTTCCGGATGGAGACCCTACGTTCAGTCATAGCGGCCGTGAGGGGAGGAGAGTTCCTAACTTCCCTCGACTTGACAGAAGCCTACTTGCACATCCCGGTCAGGAAGTCCCATCAACAGTTCCTGAGATTCGCAGTACCAAGAGGCCATTTTCAGTTCCAGGCCCTACCCTTTGGCCTAGCTACGGCTCCCAGAACGTTCACCAAGGTAATGGTCGTAGTGGCGGCCTCCCTCCGGAAGGAGGGAATATTAGTGCATCCCTACTTGGACGATTGGCTGATCCGCGCAAAGTCGGAAGAGGAAAGTCATTCGGCGACGTCCAGAGTGATTCAGGTCCTAGAGGAGTTAGGGTGGGTCATCAACCGGGCAAAGAGCAGGTTGACTCCCTCTCAGGAGCTCGAGTACCTAGGAGCAAGATTCGACACCCACAGGGGCAGAGTGTTCCTGTCTCGGTCAAGATCAAGAGAATTAAGAGGCCTAATCACGCAGTTTCTGGGCAGACGAAATCCCTCGGCGTGGCATTATCTTCAGGTTCTGGGTACTATGGCGGCATCAATAGAGGTGGTACCATGGGCCAGGCCTCACATGCGACCGCTGCAGCGGGCGCTATTGCGTCGTTGGTCTCCCCAGCATCAGCCTCTCTCAATGCAGTTGCCTTGCGCTCCGCGGACCAAACAATCCCTCCACTGGTGGAGATGTCCGAGGAATCTGGACCGCGGAATGCCACTCGATCCCCATCAGTGGTTGCTGTTGACGACGGATGCCAGCCTGTCAGGTTGGGGAGCGCACTGCGAGGACCAGTTCGTCCAGGGTTGCTGGTCACAGTTGGAGTCACAGTGGCCCATCAACAGACTGGAATTGCGGGCCGTCACCCTGGCTCTCAAGGCGTTCAGGACCTTAGTGCAAGGAAAAGCAATTTGCGTTCTCTCCGACAATGTCACCGCGGTGGCCTACATCAACCACCAGGGAGGCGCCAGCAGTCACGCCTTGGAGAAGGAGGCGGACACTCTTTTTTCCAGTGGGCGGAGCTCCGCCTGCTGGCACTCTCAGCGCAGCATGTGGCGGGCGAGGACAACGTCACAGCCGACTTTTTCAGCAGGTGCAAGATAGACCACGGAGAGTGGGAACTAGAACAGGAGACCTTCAACCAGATAGTGGCCCATTGGGGGCGCCCAGTCATGGACCTCATGGTGCGGTTCTCTACTGCCAAGGTAGACAGATTCTTCAGTCGAAGGAAGGAAAGGATGTCCGAGGGATTAGATGCCCTGTCACAAAAGTGGCCCTCGGAAGGACTTCTCTATGTATTCCCTCCGTGGGCTATGATCGGAAAGGTGCTCCAACGAGTGGAGGCTCACCAGGGCTTGGTAATTCTCATAGCTCCGGATTGGCCTCGCCGCCCCTGGTATGCCGATCTGATCAGGCTGCTCGTCGACCTTCCTTGGCGACTTCCTTTCAGAAGAGACCTGCTGAGGCAGGGTCCGGTCCGGATGCCTCACGTGGATCGATTCTCGCTTACGGCCTGGCTATTGAAAGGGCGCGGCTCCTAAAACGAGGCTACTCAGGAGCTGTAATCTCGACCTGTCTATCTTATGTAAGGGTTTGGCGCATCTTCGAAGCTTGGTGCGCAGAGCATCGTCGGAAGCCCCTTTCGGCCTCGGTCCCGGAGGGTTTGGATTTCTTGCAAGCAGGTTTTGATAAAGGTCTGGCGCACAGCTCATTGCGGGTCCAGCTGGCGGCGATCTCTTGCTATAGAGGAAAGGTCCAGGGCAAACCCTTGGGGGCACACCCGGACGTCTCCAGGTTCCTAAGAGCGGTTGGTCGGCTACGTCCGCAACAGAGATCGGTCATCCTCCCTTGGGACCTTAACCTAGTGCTAAATGCTCTGATCGGGGAACCCTTTGAGCCCGTAAAAAGAGCCTCATTAAAGGATTTGACCCTAAAAAGTGTTTCTGGTCGCCATCTGCTTGGCCAGAAGGGTCTCGGAATTATAGGCGCTATCTTCCCAGCCCTCCTGCCTGTCCTTCCTCAAGGACAAAGTGGTTCTGCGTACAGTGCCGTCCTTTTTGCCCAAGGTCATCTCTCCCTTTCATGTGAACCAGACAGTTACCCTGCCGGTCTTACCGACCAAGGGACAGGAAGGTAGGAATGACAAACTGCGTCTCCTAGACGTACAGAGGGCCTTGAAACGTTACCTCTCTCGCACAGCACCATTCCGAAAGTCTGACCGACTATTCATTCAGTTTGGAGGTCCGCACAAAGGTGAGGCGGCTGCCAAGGCTTCGATCTCCAGGTGGATCAGAGGCGATTGCCTCCGCCTACATCCTGAAGGGGAAGCAGGTGCCAGTGGGGCTGCGGGCACACTCCACTCGGGCTCAAGCTGCCTCTTGGGCAGAATGTTCCTTGGTTCCGCCGCTGGACATCTGTAGAGCAGCGACTTGGTCATCGCTGCATACCTTCTCCAAACACTATAGACTGGACGTGCAGAGTGCAGCGGACGCCCGGTTCGGTCTAGCGGTTCTTCAGTCCACTATGCCGGATCCCACCCAGGGTTGAACTGCTCTGGTACATCCCAGAAGTAAGGGACTGGACTGGAGTGACGATAAGGAAATAGTAATTAGATCTTACCTGCTAATTAGTGTTCCTGAAGGAACGACAGTCCAGTCCCTGATCCCACCCGCTTCCGGCAACCGGTCAGACCTCGGGTTCATGGCAAGGCTTCCGGCCGGGCGTAGGGCCGGTACGGCAGGAAGGAGAGCAGGATAAAGCCGGCTTGGGTAGAAGCAGACATCTCCTCGGGCTGTTACCATGCTTCCTCTCCTTTTTTCCCTTTTATATATATATGCTTCTATAAAAAAAAATATATATATTTATATATATATATATTTGCCTGTTGGATAGGTTTGAGGTTCTATATTATGTTTCGTTTTGGAGTTTGGATTAGAAGTTAGTGAGATCTGCTTTTTCAATCTAATACTGGAGTTGGTGGGTAGTCCCAGTGGTATTTATACCGCTCCATCCCCAAAAAGGTTGGGCTCAGCCTCCAAGCTGCTGGAAGGGTTGCGCAACCCAGAAGTAAGGGACTGGACTGTCGTTCCTTCAGGAACACTAATTAGCAGGTAAGATCTAATTACTATTTGCTTCCCCCCTCTCCCGAACCTGACTGCAAGGGGTATGGCACTCTGTAGTTCAAAGACAGAGAGGCTTTCCTTAAGATCAGCTCCTGATTTTTCCATTATTTTCTGTTTCCTCAACTGAAGGTCCTCATGCTCTGACTTATGCAGGAGCTCTGTGGTCCCTAATAGATCATTCCACATTGTGTGAACTTGCAGCCCAGCTGTATGAGGGAGCGTTTCTGCAATAGCCACATCTGTTTTTCTCAGTGACTCCGTGTAGCATTACCACTGTGCTGTTGTGAGCCCAAATTTTAATGAGGATTTACATTTCTGTATTTTGAAGAAGCTTGTGCATTCCTTATCGTCACTCCAGTCCAGTCCCTTACTTCTGGGTTGCGCAACCCTTCCAGCAGCTTGGAGGCTGAGCCCAACCTTTTTGGGGGATGGCACGGTATAAATACCACTAGGACCACCCCTAGGCACCAGTATTCTCAGCCTCCAAGCAGCTGGAGGGTTCCGTAAGCCTAGTGCTTACTGGAGTCTCCTTTTTTATTTCTTTTTGATTCAAATTCACCTTTACTTTCTTTATTAATTCTTTATTAATTCTTTGTTTTTACCTTTTAATGGTTGCAGGTCCCTTTAATTCTCCTGCTTGCTCTCTACTCCCTCCCCCCCCCCCTCCCCTGACTGTCCGGGCCGGGGATCGGAGGTGGTTTCCCTGCAAGCAGCAGTGGGGAGGACCTCGCAAAGCTGCTCTGCTGCTTATCCGGCCGGCTCCTACACAATTCTTTCGCAGCCCTGCCCTGCCTCGCGCCGAAGCCCTCATGGTGGCTGAGCGCTAGAGGCAACACCGCGTGTTCAAGCTCACCGCCGGCCCCATCCCGGAGCAGAGGGATGCGGGGTCGAGCTCTGGAGGCCGCGTTTCCAGCGGGAAGTTGTTTTCGGCGGCGATTCCCGGCTCTAAGGGAATCGCGGGGTCCAGCCCTGATTCGGCATACAGAAGGAAGATCGGGCGGTGAGCAGACTCGCGACTCCCATTAGGGCTCCACGTGGTGAGGCCTAACACGTGTAGAGCCAACGGTGGCAGTCCGCGGAGTCGGGCCCAGACATTTTATCAGCAAAACTTCTGAAACCGCAAGTACTGGGGATTGTTTTAAGGATGGGCATTTCTTTGATTAGTTTAATATTTTAAATTGGTTTTTGTTATCTTGTTTATTTTAATTCAAGATTTAAAGGGGAACTACTAATACAAGTAGTGGAGAGAGCATACACAGTTATTAAAGAAACGGTTTAACTCGGGCGCAGGCTACCTCTTGGGCAGAATTTAGTCTAGTTCCCCCACTGGATATTTGTAGGGCAGCGACTTGGTCCTCCCTGCATACCTTTACCAAGCACTACAGGCTGGACGTACAGAGTTCAGCGGACGCTCGGTTTGGCCTTGCGGTTCTTCAGTCCGGTATGTCGGACCCCACCTAGGATTGAACTGCTCTGCTACATCCCAGAAGTAAGGGACTGGACTGGAGTGACGATAAGGAAGAAGCAATTAGATCTTACCTGCTAATTGGTGTTCCTGAAGGAACGACAGTCCAGTCCCTGTTCCCGCCCGGTTCTCCGACATCCGTTAAGACCTATTAGACCTGTTAGTCAGGGGCGGAGCGGCGGGCCGAGCGTGAGGCAGGTGCTGGGGGGGAGGTGCACAAGGGAAGGACGGCACGGACAGACGCAAGTTAACCACCTCCTTTTTCGTGGGCCTTCCCCCTCTCCTACTCCTAATCCTTAAAAAAAAAAAAAAAAAAAGTTCAATTTGTTATGAGTATCGGTTTGCCTTTCGGTGTTAATTTATGTAGGTCTTTAATGGAAGTTTAAGTCTGCTTTTTCATTCGATTACTGGTGCCTAGGGGTGGTCCTAGTGGTATTTATACCGCGCCATCCCCCAAAAAGGTTGGGCTCAGCCTCCAAGCTGCTGGAAGGGTTGCGCAACCCAGAAGTAAGGGACTGAACTGTCGTTCCTTCAGGAACACCAATTAGCAGGTAAGATCTAATTGCTTTTTTTATCCTTAGTCCAGCTGAATTCTTCTAACACTCTCCTACAGGACATGATATGACAAGCAGGTTTATTAATTGCTATTACTGGCAAGTCTTTTGACCTACACAGTTCTTCCACAAAAATGCACATTTGTATTATCCATTCTGTGGCTGTTAAAAATGTAGTTAGGCTTAAGTTGTCTTTATTCTAACATGCAGTAGTTAGCATAACTCTTAAGTTTAAAATTTCTGGGTCTCGTACTTAAACTCTTTGAAAAGCTACTTCAGTTTTAAATGATTGGAATATGTCTGTGATCCCAGATGGCACTGGTCTAACTCTACTGGCAGGATGCAGTGACTTCCACGGTCTTCCATGGTGGTGAATGTAGCCTGTATTGTGGCAAAACGGAAAGGAAAGACCGGGCTCCAGGATGGGATCCATACCCAACCACTGCAGCAGATGACCTCTGAAGGTTTTTGAGTGCCTGCCGGATCTCCAGGAGTCCCTGCTCTGAATCAGCCTGCTGTTCAGCATGCAAGCAGCAGTGACAGGGCTTTGCTGAGCCTGACTGCCCACATGCTGCCACCGCCCAGACCCAGAAGTAGTTGGTCTGCAGGAGGGCTCTTGAGCCGAAGGAGTCAGCAGAGCCATCTTACCTGGAGGCTCCCCTTCGGCGGTATCTTCTCTCTCCCCCCCCCCCCTTTCCTGGAAGCAAGTTCAGTGGTTTGCCTGGAACCCGTACAGTGTACCGTGAGGGACATCACATTGCGAGGAGGTGATTTAACTCTGGGTTGGTTCCAACTCCAGGGTGATAAAGCTAAGGCGGGTGTGGTAACGATGGACTCTCTCTGGGAGGCCATGGAAGGACTTAGCTCTTCCCTACAAATGTGTTTTTCTACACGTTATGTGAGTGACTTGGCAATTGTGTGTCAGTGTGGTGAATCGATCCCTGGTGCTGGGGAGTTTTGCTACTAGGCTTGATGCGCTAGAACCGAAAGTCAAAGAAGTCGGTGTTAAGAGAATCCTTGGTTAAGTACAAGAATTTAATCAATCGCCAGTTGGAGTATTTGGACAATCAAGTACGAAGGAATAACCTTCGTTTCCTGAACTTTCCTAGGTCTCCTTTGGCTACTCCAGTGGATATGGCTAAAAGGTATTTGACTGACTGACAAGTCCTGGGAATGTCCGCAGAGATGCTTCCACATCTGGTTGGGGCTCAATATCTGTCGCTCAGGGGGTCCTCTCTCCCTGGTGAAAATGGGAGAACCAAGTGGTTAAATCTTACGTATTTCCTTGAGCCTTCACTAGAGGTGGTCACTCAAAGACCACAATTATTGCCACCTTTGCGTTTGTTTGACTGCAACTCCATTATTAATATTGTGGAAATATAAACGCATTGTTTGCTACAAAGATACGTACTTTTTCTGATTTATCTAAATCAATGCAAAAGAGGCACCAGACGTTTCTGGCGTGTTGGCCAAGGGTTATGGCCCTGGGTCTTAGTTTTGACTTACGATTTCCTTGTATGTGTGTGGTTTTATATGAGGATAAAACATTGTGTTCTTTGAGCCAGGGCAACTTAAGGATTTTCTTGTGGCAAGAGAGGGTGCTAATGTTTAGGTGAAACCTCAGAGGAACACTGATTGGATGGCGGTGGTCTTTTGAGGGGGTTTAGTGGGATCTTTTGTTTATGTAATTATCTGATGATATTTCCTTGGATCTGTATTTCATTTTGTTGTCTGAGATGCATTGTTTTTTGGAAGCTATGCGGTATCATTTTGGTTGATTATATTTCTGAATTTCTTCACTTGTTATATTGAAGTGTATTATTGAAAGTGAAAAATTTAAAAAGAAAATGACGAATACATTTTATAGATCCATATGCTAATGCCATTTATACCTTTTGGAATAAATCTGTCAGTTTTTGAATTTATTTCAAGTAGTGGTCTCCATTTTTTTGCCTTATACTTCAGCACTAATGGGGAGGTGGGGTGGGGTGAGTTGTTTCAACCCTAAACACTATATCAGTATTTCTTTTTAATGGGTGGAAATGGAAGATAAGGCTAAAGGAAACCTGTTCTTGATTTACCTATGAGGAACAATCATGATTTCTAAGTGAGCTGATGACACATTGCTTCAGGCTTCTATTTTCACATTCTAGAACCTCTCAGATGGCAGTAATTATTGGACTTACATTAGGAGGTGGGCTTCAGTTCTCTGCTGTCAGCAACTTAAAGAGGATAGTATGAAAATATTAAGTTCTGTATCACTTGTGTATCATCGAAAAATGGATTACTGTTTCTTTGTGGACTTCCCTGAACTGTATTAGCATCACATTTGTCCCCATTTCAAGAAAAGAGCCTGCCATTCAAAACATTGGTTGATAATGTATTCACTTTGAGTTCACAGTGCTTAGTGTTTATAGTTTGCTATTCATTTTTCATAGTTTGTTAGCTGTCAGCTTTGATGGAAAAATCCTGTACAATGTTATCGAAGTGTGAAATTTCTGTTATCTTGCTGCTGATTGCTGGAAACTTATTGCAGGTATCTATCATCTGTTCAGTATGAGCTATCTACTGCAGGGAGAGAGCGCTTTCCTCAGTCAATTGCTCCTGGTTTTACCTTAACAGCACAGCACAGCAATGCTCTTCAGTAGGCCAAGGGAAGGAGGCAAGAGTGGCTGTGCCCAAAAGGAGTGCTTCCTGTCTGCCTCTCTTGTAGTTCATAACACTAAAATGTTGGCATGGTATCGAGATCTAAATAAGGTGGTGGGGGGGGAAAGCGCAAGCAAGAGAGCTATGGGGAGTGTGAGAAGAAGAGACAATAGGAGTGCTTCGCATTGGAAGAGGAAAAGCTTGGTTTGGGTATAAAGAAAAATGGATGAAGTGCATATGCAGACATGAGGTCGGCCAAAGAAGCTATGGAACTCCATTTTTCTTAGGACGCGCACGAGTGCCAGAAGTTGTGGGTGGTGTCTGTTTTGTTTTGTTTGCTTTTTTTTCTATTGTTGATGATAAGGTATTCCTTTTTGGAAGTACCAACATGCATTATTTTCTTTTCCATGCTTTGGTAAATATTACCTATGCGACAATATCTGTGATTATTTGTGGCACGGTCATATGTATCGGAAAAGACCTGATAATTTGCATAACTTTGTTTTTGTCATGCAGTTTTGAATTTGGATAGAAATTGTTGGTATCCAAGGATGTTGTTTTTCTGTCTATTGAATAATCTAAGAACAAAAAAGTGATATTGTAGAAGGGCTGTCGGGTTTGGTTTGTGTGATGCCAAAATCTGTAAATAACCCTGGAAGATGTAGAAACATGAGAATGGATCTGGCAAAGCATGAGGAATGGTTTAGAATTTGGTATCTAAGATTTAATGCCAAAAAGTGCAGGGTCTTGAATTTGGGCTGCAAAAACCCACTGAGATTGGTGAAAATTTGTGTACAGAAGAGCAATGTCTGGGGTGATATGTTTGCTCACCTTAAGATCAGACATTAAGGTGACAGCAAAAGCGAGGCAGATGCTTGGCACATAGGGAGAGGAGCAGTTAGCTGGAAAAGAGGTGATAGTGCCTCTCTATAAGTTTCTGTTGTAACCTCCATTTGGAGCACAGTGTGCAACTCTGGAGAGACACCTTCAAAAGAACATAAACTAGAGGGCAGCTACTAAATTGGACAAAAGTCCTTATAAAACATCCCAGTAGAGGAGATGGAAGCAAGAACAGTATGTGAAGTCAAAATTAAATGTCCAGCACAGAGGATCTGTGAAGGCGAAGGGGTCATAAATAGGGTAGTAAGCTGGGCTGTTGATTTGGATGGGGCTGTATGGTCTTTTTTGAATGTTTCTGTATTGGGGGAGGGGAAAGGCCTTTGAACTCCTGAGTGCAATTTATGCTATCTTTTTGTCAGTTTTAAGTTCGGTTTATAGCGTTTTCTCATTTTATGTAAGAAAAGTTATGATATCCACTGGATGGGATGAGATGATAAATCAGAGTTGATGGTTCCCTTCTATGTCCCACAGCTGTAATCTGTTAATGTATTTTTCATTGGCTTAAATACATGTTTTTATCAGAGGTTTGGATTATTTGTTAGTGATTTTTGTATTGGTACTTTATTACTGTTAAGGGATCGGTATCCTTTTTACTACTACTACTACTGAGCATTTATATAGCGCTACCAGTCATACGCAGCGCTGTACAATAAAAACACGTAAAACAGTCCCTGCTCATCAGAGCTTACAATCTAATCAAGACAAACACAGAAGGCGTAAACAGGGGGAAGGAGAAGGAGATCAGGTAAATCAAGATCCAAAGGCATAAACAGAGTAGAACAGTTCATTGTATCTTACACCATGTTCTGCAAATGGATTGCCTACATGGTCAGCTGTGTTATCGGTACACATGCATGTCTTGCCATATGTATATGGGGCTTTTTTTCATCACTTCTATTGTTTTAAAAGCTATTGCATTTAATGTTAATTCTCTTGGTTTGTATGTACCTTAGATGCTAAGAGACTGAACATTGAGATGTTTCTGCAGAATTGATTTCTAAAAACTAATGTTGAGCAAACATTTAAAAAATATTGTTAGTGTCATGACAAGGCATATAGGCCCCGATTTATTCAAAGGCATATACATGGTTTACAGACATGTAAACCATGTAAATGCCGCTAAAGGGATATTCAGCAACACTAACACAGTGCTGCTGGATATCCACAGGTTCTGCCACTACACGCCCCAATGCTAACCGTGTAGGATCAGGGTGTATTGTGGGTGGAGCAGGGTTAGCGACCAGTGGGTAAACATAGGCTGGCTTTTACCATGCCTAATTGGGCAGCAGCTCAATATTGCTGCTGCACGGTTAGCTTCCATACCATGCGACAACCCAGTTATTCAATGCCAGTGGCTGGATATGTCACTGATTCTTGGGTCCATATATTCTGAGAACTCATAACTCAGCATAAGACTTATGGTATGGAGCCCTTGTGATCTAGGGGTTTTGTTAAATTAGATTCTAAATGGACTCTTAGACCCCAGATTGTTAGGTTTTTAAGCTGTAGTTATTTTGTCTTAAACCTTTTTGGTGTTTGTGGATTTTTTGTTTGTAGGCCTTGGGGCTGATGCAACCTTATTTATTGTAATGGCCTTTATCTTGTATCTGCACATTCAATTTGTGCTTTGCCGATAATTCAAAATACAGCAGCTTGGCTGTTGGTAGGAGTGAATCAATGTGAGCATATAATTCCAATTATGGTGTCTGTACGCCATGGAGAATAAAGTTTAAAGTTTTGGTAATGGTTTTCCAAGCATTAGCTGGAGAAACCCCACATCGTTCACTTTTGCAGTGTTATACTTCTGGATGTGAGTTGCGGTCAGCTGATCAATTTATTTGACTATTCCTTCTTTGCACTTCAAAGAAACCACATGCATTCTCAGCATCTTCTATTGCTGTCTCCCATTATGGAGCTCTCTTCCCCTTAAATTAAGAACTCTAACTCCTGTACTTGCATTTAGGAAGGCGTTAAAGGCTTTTCTCCAGGACCAAGCAGGAAGTCAGTCCTCACTTATGGGTGACGTCGGCGCCGACGGAGCCCTCACGGAGCAATTTTCCCCAGCTTTCGAAGAAAGCCTTTGGGAATTGCAGCGCGCATGCGCAGTCCCCTTCCCGCCCAAGGGTGCCATCTTGCTCAGTCGTCTTTTTTCCACGGAGCCCTACAGACGTAGTTTGTGATCGCCGCTGAAAAAGTTGATTTTTTTTTTCGTTTGTTTTTTCTCGGTTCGACGCCGTGTCCTTTTCCCGCCCGGCCTCGATACTCCAATATCGAGTCCGTTCACATTTTTTTGGTTTTTGTCCTTTTGTAACGGGCGTTCCCGCCACTTTTTTCTTTTTCCCTGGCAGCACAGTCTTTCGACCTCGCAGGGGCCCTTTTCCCCCCGATGGTTGCCAGCGGGTTTAAAAAGTGTGATCGCTATACCAGACTCATGTCTCTTACCGACACACATGACTGCTGCCTCCGTTGCCTCGGACCCAATCATGACTCGATGAGTTGTGGTCCGTGCAACAAAATGTCCTCGAAGGCATTGAGGAGTCGGCAGTCACAAAAGGAACGAATCTTCTCTGACTCCGCGTCCGGTCGGGCCCAGACCTCGTCAGAGGCTTCGACATCTCGTGACTCCGGCCCCGAGCATCGTCGGAGTTCCTCTGAGCGGGGGTCTCCCGCCCGGGAACATCGTCGGAAGAAGAAACCCGCGAGGGCGGCGGCGGAGAATGCTCCTGGTCCCTCGAGGGCCAGGTCGCATAGCCCCGTCAGCCGCCCCGGGTCCTCGGAGGCGGAGAGGCCTTCGAAGCATCCTCGTCTCGAAGTGGAGTCTCCTGGACACGTGAGTACTGTAGTCCTCGTGAACTCTCCTCCGAGGGAGCCGACGTCGGGCCCGACGCCGTCGGGGCCCGAGTCGGGGGGCTGCTGGGTCTTCTGAGTTTGGTCTCAGATTGACGGCCTTGGAGTGCAGTATCGCTGCCTTCATGGACCAGCAGCGGACATTGATGACCGGCCTCGCCAGTGCATCTGCCCCGACCACCGGGACGTCGACGTCCAAGTCGACCCCGGAGGCCGAGCCGATCCTCGAGTCCATATGAGCTTGAGTCGATCCTCGGCCAAGGTCTCCCTCGGCCTCCCGTTCGGGACCAAGGTCGTCGGCGGAGGTCCTCGGCACTCGCCCGCACGGAGCCACTTGATTCCTCCACGGAGGAGTCGGGCTGGGACACGGAGGAGGACGAGTCACCCGGGTCTTTTCAGACTCTGTGCGTCCCCTCTGACTCGCCCGAGTCGGAGCCTCGGAGACGATCCCCCCCCCCCAGAGGATACCCGGTTCTCTGATTTCGTGAGGGACATGGCCAAAGCTTTGGTCTTCCCCGTGGATCCAGAGGAGGAGCCTCGAGCCGAAGAGCTCGAGGCCCTCCAGTATGACTCTCCCCCGAAGGAGGCCTTTACTGTATCGGTTCCTCCGATGCTGGAGCGGCTGCTCTTCCGCATGTGGGAGAGCCCGGCCTCGACGCCGGTGTTAAGCAAGCGGGTCGATTCCATGTATCGAGTCCGTAAGAGTCCCGGGTTCCAAAAGGCACAACTACCGCACCATTCCATGGTGGTGGAATCGGCCATGCATCGACTTAAGAGTCAAAAGATGCACTCCTCGGTGCCTCCGGGTAAGGAGGCCCAGAACCTGGATGCCCTCGGTAGGAAGTGCTTCCAGGGCTCTATGCTTGCTTGCCGAGTCCAGACATACCAGCTCTATATGGGCATGTATCTTCGAGACCTGGCAAAAGAAATTGCCGGGTTCTCTGCTGCTCTTTCCGAGGAACCTTTGCAGAGGTTCCAGGCCTTGTCCACTGGTATTCGAGAGTGCTCGAAGTTTATTTCTCGAGCAGCCTACGATGGCTTCGAAGCATCGGCTCGAGTAGCCAGAGCCGGCATCGGTGCTCGCCGTCAGGCTTGGCTTCAGTCATCCGACCTCGAGCCATGGGTGCAGGACAAGTTGGTCAATGTCCCCTGCAGAGGTGAAAACCTCTTTGGTAAGCCCATGGCTGAAAAGGCGGCAGAACTCGAGTCCGAGACTCTCACCAGAACTCGCCTATCCAGAAAGACCTCTGCCCCTTCACAGAAGAGAAAGGGCTCGAGGAAAAAGCCCTTTTACCCGAGGAAGGTGTCTGCCTATAAGGAACACCACCCACAATATCAAGCATCAGCAGCTCCCCATCAGGGCCAGCAGGCTAAGGGACAGGGTAATGGGTCCCGTAGGCAGAAGTCCCCCAAGCCCACTAGACAGGCCCCTGCTCAGCAGGTTGGGGTTTTTTGACTATGCCGGCATAGCCTCTCCCCCTCCGCGGCCTTCGCTCAGCACGGGGGGCCGGCTGACCCACTTTGCCCACAGGTAGTCAGCCATAACATCCGATTCCTGGGTGCTGCAGGTGGTTCAAAAGGGCTACCTCTTACATTTTCACCAGGTGCCTCCCCCCTACTTTCCAGGGGAGCCTCCTAGACCCCCTCTGCACAGGGACTTACTCCTTCAGGAGCTGCAAAGTCGTCTTCAGGAACAGGCTGTGGAGCCAGTGCCCCCAACACCTGTGGGGTCACGGGTTTTATTCGAGGTACTTCCTGATACCAAAAAGAACAGGAGGCCTCAGACCCATCCTGGACATACGCAACCTCAAGTTCCTGCAGCGGGAAAAGTTCAAGATGCTTACCCTTGGAATCCTACTGCCCTACCTCCAGCAGGGAGATTGGCTATGCTCCTTGGATCTAAAGGATGCTTATACTCACAGCCTTATTCATCCGGACCACCGGCAATATCTAAGATTTGTGGTGGTAGGGAATCACTATCAGTACCCCGTACTGCCCTTTGGCCTTTCCTCCGCTCCCAGGGTGTTCACGAAATGCCTGGCAGTGGTGGCAGCCTTCCTGAGGCTTCAAGGCCTCTTCGTCTTCCCCTACATGGACGACTGGCTCATCCGGGCACAGTCTTCCCTAGAGGTCACTCGGGCCACTCAACGCACAGTGGCTCTGCTTCTGCACTTGGGCTTCATCATAAACTTCGAAAAGTCCACTTTGCTCCCCTCTCAGGATCTCGAATTCATAGGAGCACGGCTGGACACTCTACAGGCTCGTGCCTTCTTGCCTCTGGAACGGGCCAACAGGCTCATAGCTCTGGCCGGCAGGTTCCACAGCGCGTCACCGGTCTCTGCCAGACAACTCCTGCAACTGCTCGGTCATATGGCCTCCACGGTCCATGTCACTCCGAATGCCCGTCTGCATATGAGACCTGCTCAGTGGAGCCTTCGCACTCAATGGCATCAGGCCACAGGGAGACTGACGGACTTAATACAGATCTCAGACCGCCTGGTCTCCTCTCTGCAATGGTGGCTTCACCTGCCCAATCTGGTACTCGGCATGACCTTTCAGTCTCCTCCACCTTCCCAAGTGCTAACGACAGATGCCTCTCTCCTGGGATGGGGAGCGCATTGCCAGGGAACATGCACTCAAGGCCTTTGGGACACCTTGGGAGGCTGCTCAGCAGATAAACTTCCTGGAGCTGCAGGCGATCCGCCTAGCTCTGCGGACCTTCTCTCACCTCACTTCTCGTCAGTCTGTACTGGTACAGACGGACAATCAGGTTGCCATGTTCTACGTGAACAAACGGGGGGGCACGGGCTCCCTCCTATGTCAGGAGGCTCGGAGACTGTGCTCTTGGGCAGTCGACCACAACATCCTCCTCAAGGCTGTTTACCTGCCGGGCAGGAAAATTGCCTGGCCGACAAACTGAGCCGGATTCTGCAGCCACACGAATGGAGGTTGAACCCCGTAGTTGTCCAGCGGATCTTCCGCCGGTGGGGCCTCCCCACCGTGGATCTCTTTGCCAGTCCTCTAAACCGGCAACTTCCCAGGTTCTGCTCCCGGCACCCGCATCCTCTCAGAGTAGCGCCGGATGCTTTCCTCATCTCGTGGTCCATGGGCCTACTGTATGCCTTTCCTCCACCACTTGTGTCCCGGACGCTGTTCAAAGTTGTCCAGGACAGGGCCTCCGTGATCCTGGTAGCGCCCAGGTGGCCGAGACAACCCTGGTTCCCTCTACTCCTACAGCTAGCGGTGGACACCCCTCTTCCTCTGGGGTTTCAGCCCGATCTCCTGACCCAGGATCAGGGTACTCTCCTGCACCCCAACCTCCGGGCCCTTCATCTGATGGCCTGGCTGCTGAAAGGGTAGTCCTAGCTCCGCTCTTACTTCCTCCTGAGGTGGAAGCTGTCGTCTTGGCGTCTCGGCGACCTTCCACCCGGAAATCTTACGCCCTTAAATGGTGTCGCTTCTCGGTCTGGTGTTCTCAGCGCTCTGAGGACCCCTTCGCCTGCTTAGTATCGGTGGTACTGCAATATTTGCTTCACCTCTCTGATCTAGGCCTCAAATCCAACTCTGTCAGGGTCCACCTCAGTGCTCTCTCTGCACATCATTCGCTGGTGGAGGACCAGCCTCTTTCCTCGCACCCCTTGGTGGTGCGTTTTCTCAGGGGCCGCCTTCTGCTTAAGCCTCCGTTGCGCCCTCCAGCTCCTGACTGGGATCTCAATATGGTCTTGCAAAGGCTTACCTGTTCGCCTTTTGAACCCATGGCTACCTGCCCTCTTCGTTTCCTCTCCTGGAAAACTCTTCTTGGTAGCTCTTACCTCCGCTAGGCGCGTTAGCGAACTACAGGCCCTAGTGTTGGAGCCCCCATACACTAGGTTCTACAAGAATATGGTGGTCTTACGGACTCACCCTAAGTTTCTTCCAAAGGTGGTCTCCCCTTTTCACATCAATCAAGAGGTGGTTCTTCCGACCTTCTTTCCCAGGCCGCATACCAGCCGAGCTGAAACTGTTCTGCATACCCTGGACTGTAGAAGAGCCTTATCCTTCTACCTTGACCGTACACGAGAGCATAGAAAGGCTGTCCAGCTTTTCGTATCTTTTGACCCCAATCGGTTGGGGGTACCTGTCTCTAAGCGTACTTTGTCCATCTGGGTAGCTGACTGTATCGCCTGGGCTTATGGGGCAGCCGGCCTCTCCTTAGAGTCGGGTCACGGCTCACCGTGTCAGAGCGAAGGCTGCGTCAGTGGCTCATCTCCGCTCTGTTCCGTTGGCAGACATCTGCCGGGCCGCTACTTGGTCTTCAAGCCAGACGTTTGCGGCTCATTACTGCCTGGAGAGGGAGTCCCGCAGGGACAGTGCTTTCGGACAGGCAGTCCTCCACAATCTCTTTGAGGTCTAGGCAACTCCTACCCTCCGGCCCTGGTGTTGGGCTACCGGCCGGATTCGTATTCAGAGAAGATTCCTTCCTTCTGTGCTGTTGAGCTGGAGGGAGCTCATTTTTCGGCTTGAGGTCTCCGGTAGCCTTATGCTCGGGAGTCCCATAAGTGAGGACTGACTTCCTGCTTGGTCCTGGACAAAGAGTAGTTACTCACCTGTAACAGGTGTTCTCCAGGAGCAGCAGGAATCAGTCCTCACTACCCTCCCTCCTCCCCTGGGAGTTGCAGTCATTCTTATGTTTTTGCTTACTTTTTTGCTGTCTTTTCGCTATGTCATCAGACTGAGCAAGATGGCACCCTTGGGCGGGAAGGGGACCGCGCATGCACGCTGCAATTCCCAAAGGCTTTCTTCGAAAGCTGGGGAAAATTGCTCCGCGAGGGCTCCGTCGGCGCCGACGTCACCCATAAGTGAGGACTGATTCCTGCTGCTCCTGGAGAACACCTGTTACAGGTGAGTAACTACTCTTTCTTTCTTTTTTCTTTTTTTTTTTTGCTATGGGGGTTATTTTAGAAGCCCTAGTCATGCTTTGGGGTCATTCCATGTCAAGTGGTCTAGGGCTCCCTACATGACCATCATGGATTTTGACTAAATTTTATATTTAGAGCCCCCCATGTCTCAAATGAACATTGGTAGAGTTTTAGGTTCTCTGGTGTTTAAACCTGTTGAGATATAGCCGTTTGTTTGACCCCATAGCCTGAACATGTACAGTACGATTCAAAATTTCAGCAACTTTGAGACCTAATATTCTTGTTTATAAGAAATGAAACTTAACTACCCTGCAGATCTTTTTGCGCTCTTTTTAATGAGACTAAATCTTTTTTGATTGGTGTAATGTCTATTTCTGACACAGTCGGGCAAAGAAATTGGCGGCCTAAAAAAATTAAGTTTAACATTGCATAGCTCCTGAAATAAGTAAACGACGAACATGAAATTTGAGGCATAGTATTTCGTGGTACCGTTTTTGTGTTTATAATGTCAAGCTCCTAGCCCTTTTCATTAATTTGCAAATTAAGTGTAAAGTTGATGATTTTTGCAAAAAGGCTAAAAATAGGGTATTTTTAACTCCCTTTTACACAAAGGTATCTTCTAGAAACGTTTTCAAACTACTACCATTAGAGCATGTTTTAAACTTCCTAAAAAAGTTAATTAGATTGACTAACGCTGGCATACAATTCTCTAAAAAGAGGACCAAAGTCAGCGGACATTGCCATGGCAACAGCGTATATTTCATCATTAATTTTTTGGATCATACTTGTGTTAACATTTTTATATTGAAAAATTATCAATATTGTATTGCATTGGTCCATGGTGACAGTCACTACCAGTTCAGGAACATGAACTGGCAACCCCATCGCCATAGAGGTCACGCCCGATAGCTGTGCAATATCAGCCACGTGTGGGTTTCTTAATCTAGGTTCCCAAGCCTTTAATTTGGTTTCTTATTTGAGGTTCCAAAGCCTTCAGTGGGTGTCTAGCTGGTTCCCAAGCCAATGATTGGGCATCTTATCTTAGGTTCCCAAGCCTAAATTGTGCATCTTATATGGTTCCCAAGCCGAAGTACTCGCCTCAATTTTAATGCTAGCAATTTTTTTACGTTCTGTTATGTTTGCAAGCCACTTCCTTCAAAATGGATTCTGGGAATTGATACTGTCGGCCAGATGATGTAACTGAAGGTGTAGGGAGCATGCTAATGAGGTGCTGCTCTGGAATCCAGCAAACATCTTGCCTTTCTGGCCAATAAAACGAATGAGCAGGACCTTGAGGATGCATAAATGTTATCAATGCATCATTTTCCTCAGCTGAAACTTCAACATTGCCAATCCATCATTTGTTGTCATAGATGCAAGCTACGTAGCAACCAAGGGACAACTCAGATAATTTCAAATACAAAATAGCAGTAAAAAGGCTAAAAAAACGTATTGTATCATCTGAAACTCTGCTGACACAAACCAAGTTTGAGTCAACTGGTACAAATTGGTGATGCTCTCTAGTGCCAGCTATTGTGCTGCTTTCTTTCCACCTTTCTTCTTGAAACTTCCTGCTTTTTTCAATTTCATCTTTTGCGACATAAATATATTTAATTCCGTGTATATTTTGGTCACAAAAGTTATACAGATATTTTGGTGTCAATATTTGGTCAGACGAAGGTCTTTGTAGACTTGCTCGGGCTGCCAAACATTTAGTTGTGCCACCAACCCCATCACAAGGTGATTTTCCATGGCTTGTGCCGAAAAAGTTCCATTCAGCCTCGATATTGAAATCATTTTTGTGGTTGCATAAATTGACAAAGTTTTTGTAGTTTTTATATTGCGTTGCTGAGCCATCACTGAAGTAGTATATTTTCGTAACATCTGCTTGAGTCAACAAAAATTCGATAAACTTCTGAATAAACACGTGTACTGACGGTATCATGTTGCATATATGATCGGAAATTATGCAACAATTAACAATTTGCAAGGTGCCCACTTTGTCTGCATAATCAACAAATGGATGTACTGTGGCCTGTGAATTTTCCCAGTGAAAGCCCTGGGCAGCATCTTGGATGAGTAAATGAGTAATTTTCGGCAAAGTCCATCAAAACAATGAACTCAGTTTCTTTTAAGTCAGCTTTCAGTAACTTCAGATATTCACTTTGGTGTTTTGAAACAAAATGATGGCCTGTCAGCTTCCAAATTTTGCTTGAAAGTTTTTCAACAAAGTTGTCCACTGTTAATATGCTTGTTTCCAGTGTTTCTCGGTCAGTGTGAATCCATTGTTTCAATTCAATTGATTCCTCTGCATCATAATCCTGGAATATTTCATCCAAATACGCTACAAGTGATTCTTCGCCAGGGCAGCTTTGGCATCTTTGTAGCATACACTCTCCAGGAACAAGCAGGAATGAGTCTTCACATATGGGTATCGTCGGTACCGACGGAGCCTGCACGGGAACGCTCCCCAGCATCCAAAAGGAAAGCTTTTGGGAGCATCCCACAGCGCCTGCGCGCTGCCTTCCCGCCTTTCCTAACCGCCTCTCTCCAGTTCTTCTTTTCAGCGGAGCCAGCAGGTCGTGTTCCTGTCACCGCTGAAGAATTTCTTTATTTTATTTTATTTCTTTGGTCGCGCGTCTGCCTTCTCGACGCTGGACCGGTACCGCCGGTCTTTTCTTTCTTTATTCTAAAAAAAAAAAAAAAACAAAGCTGTTTTTCTCACTTCAGTGCATTTTGTTCTTTGGCCTTAGGCCTAGGAAATTTTTTCCTCATGGAAAAGCCCGCCTCTGGGTTTAAAAAATGCACGAAGTGCAGCGGCACTATTTCTGTCACTGACACCCATGAATGGTGTCTAAAATGTTTAGGTCCTGACCATTCCATTGCGGATTGTGAGTCCTGCTCCATGATGTCTAAAAGAGGCCTGCAGAATCGAGCAGCTAAGCTCAGTACCCTGTTTCCCTCGGATGCAGCTTCGGTTGCATCGACGTCTTTCATGGCTGCTTCTTCCTCACATGGATCTCAGGTAACCAAACTTAAATCCAGCCGGTCCTCGAAGGGTAGATCTCCTTCCAAGTATCGAGATGCCTCCGGGCTTGCCCCCGTGGAACCCGCACCGGCGAAATTACCCCGGCGGGAGGCTCCGGCTTCCAAAGCTTTATCTATGGGGTCACAGGTTGACATCGATGGCTCGGCCTCAACCGATCACCTGTTGCCATGTTCTGGGGTACCGGTGGTTCCCACTGGTACCAACATCCAGACATTGGTTGCGTCAATGGATCAGAATATCCTGACCATGCAGCGTGCTATCACGGCATTCATACAAGCTGCGACGCCTTCAGTACCACAACAAACTCCGTTGCAGGTACCGATTCCAGCACCGGTACCGACATCGGTTCCGGTGCCTGTACCAATTGCATCGACATCCGTTGCGGGGTCGACTGCAGCGGTACACTGTTCTGTGATGCCCATCGGTACCAAATTGGTACCGATCACTCCCGATGTCGATACCACCTAGTACGCGTATCGGGCTCTGCAGGAGCATCCAGACAGATGATACTTCGATTCCTCTGAAGACTCTGATGAATCAGAGGTCTCTGTCGAAGCATCGGTGATTCATCCTCAGGAGCCCTCTTCTCCAAAAAGGAGAATGTCTCTTCCAGAAGACTTGTCTTTTCAAGACTTCATTAGGGAAGTGGCCAGGGGCCTTTCCATTTCAGTGTCCCCTGAGACAGAGCCTAGAGCAAAAAAATTAGATATCTTACAATATCCTAAGGTTCCTAAAGAGGCAGCCACTTTACCAATACATGAGATTCTTTATGATCACATGTTGGGCATATGGGAGACTCCTCTCACCACTTCCCCTCATTCTCGCAGGTTGGACACCATGTATTGTGTTCCTCCTTGTCCTGGATTCCAGAAAACTCTGCTTCCTCACCACTCCATTGTGGTGGAGTCTGCCATGAAGACGATAAAGAGTACAAAAAGGCACTCTTCTGCTCCTTCAGGAAGGGAATGCAGAACCTTAGATGCCTTTGGCAGGAGAGTTTTCCAGGCTAGTATGCTTGTTGCCAGAATCAACTTCTATAGTCTCTATATGGGAATGTTTCTAAAAGAAGTTAGATCATCTGCAAACTTTATTTCCTTTTATTCAAGAAGATAAAAGGGAAGAATTCCTCACCTGGCTCAAACATGCCCAGGATGTTTCCAAGTTTTCCAACCGTGCAGCCTTTGACTCTTTTGAAGGTGCCAGCAGAGCCTCGGCCATTGCCATAGGTGCATGCAGAGTTGCTTGGTTACAAGCTTCTGATTTGGAACCTTGGGTTCAAGATGGACTGGGAAATCTTCCTTGTACAGGTGAAAACCTTTTTGGCAAAGATTGGCAAGCAAAGGCCACCCAGATGGATGCTGAAAACTCTACTTTAGATAGACTTTCAAAGTCTACTTCTGTTGTTCAAAAAGGGTGTCTTTCCCAAAAAAGGGAAATATTCTGCTTATGGTGTGCAGAGAAGGGTCTTAACCCTCTTGCAATACCTCTGAATTCTTCACTAGAGTATTTGCTGCATTTATCCCATGCAGGCCTTAAAACAAATTCAGTGAGAGTCCATTTGAGTGCTATTGCAGCATCCCTTAAACCTCTCAATGGACAACCTATTTCTTCTCATCCTCTTATATAGCAAGATTCATGAGAGGCCTTCTTTTGACTAAACCTCCCATCAGACCACCTCCAGTGGCATGGGACTTGAATCTGGTTCTTGGCCAGCTTATGCAGCCACCTTTTGAACCCTTAGCCACTACCTCCTTGAAATTTCTTTCCTGAAAGGTTATTTTTCTGATTGCAGTCACCTCAGCTCGCCGCATCAGTGAGCTTTAAGCCTTGGTGGCTAATCCTCCTTATACAAGGTTCCATCATGACAAGGTAGTCCTTAGGACTAATCCACACTTTATGCCTAAAGTGGTCTCACCTTTTCATCTGAACCAGGTTGTTTATTTACCTGTCTCTTTTCCAGGACCTCATGCTTCAAGTGCAGAGAGGAATCTTCATACCCTGGATTGTAAAAGCTCTTGCTTTTTACTTACAAAGGACACAGCAACATAGAAAGTCCTCTCAACTCTTTGTTGCTTTTGATCCCTCTCATTTAGGACTTCCAGTCTCTAAGAGAACTCTGTCTAATTGGATTGCTCAGTGTATTTCTTTCGCCTACCAGAGTAAGAACCTTTCTCTGGAGGGCCATGTCACAGCTCACAATGTGAGGGCCATGGCAGCCTCTATGGCTCATCTAAATTCTGTGTCCATCGACCAGATCTGTCGAGCGGCCACATGGGCTTCGGTTCATACCTTCACAGCCCATTACTGCTTGGACAAGGACTCCCGCCGGGATGCCTTGTTTGGTCAGTCTGTTCTCAAACACTTGTTCCATACCTAACCTACTCCTGCCCTCCATCCCTGGCTGGATGCCTGAGATTCATGGGTGGGGGTGGAGGTAGAGCCCTTCCCAGGGACTCACAACCTGGGTGATCTCCCAGGCATCTCTAGCTGGGGAGTCCCCATATGTGAAGACTCATTCCTGCTTGTTCCTGGATATAGCACAGTTACTTACCTGTAACAGGTGATCTCTGGGAACAGCAGGAATAAGTCTTCACAACCCACCCACCTCCCCTAGGAGTTGTATCTCTCTGTTTCTTTCCTTTCCTCACTCTCTCTGTCTCAGCTTTAAAACTCGAACTGGAGAGAGGCGGTTAGGAAAGGCGGGAAGGCAGGAAGGCAGCACGCAGGCGCTGTGGGATGCTACCCAAAAGCTTTCCTTTTGGATGCTGGGGAGCGTTCCCGCGCAGGCTCCGTTGGTACCGACGATACCCATATATGAAGACTTATTCCTGCTGTTCCCAGAGATCACCTGTTACAGGTAAGTAACTAACTGCTTTCCTTGGAATTCAGGTCACACACTGTCTTTTCCATTAGCAGCTTGTAGTCCTCTTTAATATTTGCACCTTGCAGCATGAGCTTTACATTCTGATGTATACTGCAGACTCAAACAGAATGCATGCCTGAAGCACCAACAGTCACACACCACTTTGGCCTGAGATCACAGAATTTTGAAAAAACGATTTCTGCTCCAAATTTATTATGATATGCTACATACAACTCTTTAAGATTACACAACGGCAACCATTTTTGTTTTTGAACTTTGACACCATCAAGTCGCACTGAAATGCAGCCTTTTTTGCCAGGACGCATTCTGCTAAATTCATCATCTTCATAGAAATCCTTGACTCTTTTAGCGACTTCCTCTGATAATGGTTTGCCAATTTTTGCATCAGGTAAAGCACAAATGCCTTTGTCTGTCTTGACCTTTTGGGCCATTTTGACCATACGTTCAGAAACTCCAAACTTCATTGCTGTTTCCTTTATTGACCAACTTTTTGGGGCCAAAGTCAACAATTGAACTTTTTTTGGCCTATTGGATATATCAATCTTTGCTTTCATTTCTTTAATAAGCTCAGTGTAATCGCTACATAGACTGCATTCTGCAGATAGACTAGATTGTTCAACGTTGTCAGCCACTCCAGCAGCAGACATTATTTTCTTTGTTACCACGTTCTGTGTGCGCTCAATCTTTTGTTTCAAATAGCCAGCTTTGTCTCTACTGCTTATTCTTCGTATTTTTAATGGAGAAGTGCCTAAAGCAGTCAAGCTTTGATCAAGGGTGTCCAAGGCATCTGGATCAAAATCATCCAAAGATAAAGATGCTGTGGCTTCAACCATAGAAGCATATTTTGCTTTGCACCTGATGCAAATTTTCTGGCCTGGCTTTACATTCATTTTGGTCACTTTTTTCAAGCCCTCAGACATGGCTAAATTTACTTTTGATAATCCACTTTTAGTGACGTGATTCTGCTTTTCAAACGGATTGCAACACGACTTTTGCTTCATTTCATATTTGCTGAGATAATGTGCTTGGTGATGCAAGCAGATACTGTCATTGTCAGTAAGGTCAACTTCTGATCGTCGAGTAATAAGCAATTTCTCGCTTGCTGACAAGCAGCTCACAGAATTGAGCCCAGTTTTATTGGAATAAAATGAGCCATGGTGACATTTTGATGACAATTTTTGTCCAATGGTACATTCAGGCATAGGAGGATTGTTATCAAGTGATTTGTCTGTCCATTTTGAAGTAAATTAGTAAATGTGTACCAACTAATGCTAATCTGAAAATCTATACGTTAAGCTCATGACATATATGCACTTAGGTTATTGAGCAACTCCTATGGAAATAAATGAGTTTTAAATATAACATTTGGATAACAGAACTGCAGGTTGAATTACACGCCTTTGTCAAGCATGGTAATATCCGCTATGTTTAGCCCTCTTTTCAGGCTATTGTACGCCAGGGTTAGTAAATTAAATCCACTTTTCTAGAAAGCTTAAAACATGCTCTTTCTAATGAAATTGGTTTCAAAACGATTTTAGAAGATACTTTTGTGTAAAAGGAGGTTAATACCCTATTTTTACGTTTTTGCAAAAAATCATCAACTTTACACTTAATTTGTAAACTAACGAAGAATGCTAAGAGCATGAAATTATAAATTCAAGAACTTCAGTACATAGAGGTATTATGTGCAAAATTTCATACTTTTTACTTGATTATTTAGGAAGCTGCATAATTTTTTTTAGAACGTCAATTTTTTTTGTTGACTGCTGCAATATATCTACTTCCGACATATTCAAAAAATATTATTAGTATCATTAGAGCGCAAAAAGTTGTACAGGATAGTCAAGTTTCATTTTTTTATAATAAAATAGCAAAGAAAATATAAGGTCTCAAAGTTGCTGAAATCTCACTCGTACTGTACAAAGTCAAGGTATGTGATCAGACAAATGACTATCTCAAAGTATTCCACAAGAGAATCTAAAACTTTACCAAAGTTAGTTTGAGACACCTCGTAATGTACATAAAAAATTTCAGCAAAATCCAAGATGGTCGAGCGGGGCACTTTTTATATACTAGACCATTTGACATGGAATGACCCTTTGGATATCTGAAAACTGGCATGGGGATGTCTCCAGAGAAATTTTAGAAGCTGGGTCTGTGGATGTCCCTAGCATGAGGACGTCTTGAGTCTGAATAGGGGTGTGGTGGAAGAATGACTGGCATGTTCCTATGAACATGGATGTTGCTGCCTGATCTCAAACATCTTGGATGTCCGGAGTTGTCTAAGGTTGTACCTTTTTCCTTGTACGAATAGGCAGTGGGAAAGCAGTCATTTGGCTATAAAACATCCACAGGGTGTAGAGAAGATGGCACTCAACTATCCCTAGTATTCTGCACAATCACAATGATAGCACAGTGGGATTCGATCCCTAGCTTCCCTGGTCCTAGCCCACTGCTCTAACCCTTAGGCTGTTCCTAGGTGTCCACATTTTGGAATACTATTCTGGGGATATCTATGTAGACACCCCTGCAGATGTCCATATTGGGCACGTCCGTGCTTGCGAAATGGTACCAGAGCATGGGTATGCCTGCCTTCCACACCCCCCCCCCCCCCAGACATTCTAGCTTGGACCTCCCAGATCATACTTGAGGTCATTTTGTAAAATTCCACTTCATGGAATTTGTTGAGTGATGTAGCAACTTTTATAGCAGATGTATATGGGCAGTGTATTATGTAAACATTTAAGGAAGAGAGGATTATTTATATTGTGATATTTATTTTTTTATGTATGTTCTCTACCCTGCCTAGGATATTTGTGTGGGCTATAAATGTTTTAATAAAGCGAGCAATAGTTGGACAGTGTTTTTGCAGGTTTTGATTGCTTGGTGTATTGTGTGTGATTTCTTTTTAAACCCCTTCTTGAAGATTCAGGAAACTAAATGAACAGGCAAAAAAATTGTGCTTTTTCAGTACTTTAGCAGGCCAGCTTGCAGGCCTTTCCCCTTTTTTGCCAACTTTTGCTCAGAACTTAAATCTACCCCTTAGTCTGTATACAGTGTCTCAAAAATAACTTTAAAAAGATCATTTTAATTCTTAGAGGGCCAGCAGGATACGTAATCCAGACACGTGTGATGTTGAGAGCCTGGGATAGGAAAAACCTGAGTAGTTAGACTCTCAGCTTAAAGCTTTCCAAAGTACACTGCACATGTGCAGTAGTGTCCATCACATGGGATATCTCAGTTCTGTTTTTCAGCGAGGCCTGGAAGAGGTCTCCTGCATGTCTGTGGTGAAACCTTTTTTTTTGTCTTTGTCATTTCTGCTTGTCACCTTCCCCTCCCCCTTTTTCTTTTTCTGGCTGTGTTTTAATTTTTGTGTGTGATCTGCACCATTCTTGTACACTGAGTGTCTTTGACCATTTTCTAACATAATAACATAATATTCCAAAACATGAAAAGAATCAGAGCTATATACAATAGTACATATCTAAGGACTGAAAGCAGTGATGATTTGGCTACAGTTGAATGTTGGTTAATCAAAAGCTTTATGGATGAAAGAGATGAATCTAAGGTATCTAAGAATCTGGGATTTGGTTAGAGCCCCCAAATTAAGGTTTGAGGTCTAGATAGCCAAACTACTTTATACTGAGCTTATTTATCTGGAGTGGAGGAGTAGCCTAGTGGTTAGAGCAACAGCCTACCCAGAAGATCAAGGGTTCAGTTCCCACTGGCACTCCTTGTGACTTTAAGCAAGTCACTTTACCCTCCATTGCCTTGGAAGAAAAGGCTGGCAATCTACTTCCGGTGATACATTGCCAAGAAAACCCAGAGGTAGCTGGGTCGCTATGAGTCAACACTGACTTGATGGCGCTAAAAAAAAAAAAATTATCTGAAGGTTTTGAGACAGTTGAGGGGTCTTTTTGTCAGTAGATAAACTGAATTGTAATCAAAGCAGTGGTACTGACAAAACTGGATGGTGGAAATGCTGTTTGTGGGTTACCTAAAAAATCATTTTACAGAAGATTCAGCAACTGCAAAATGTAGCAGCCAAATTTGGTAAATAGAGCAACATGATACAAACTTTAGCTCCCATTTTGCGGAAATTCCATTGGCTTGCATTTGAACAATGAAATATTTTCAAATTGCTGATGTTGGGGTGTTTAAATCCCTGCAGGGCATAAGCCCTTTATATTTGACATTTAAGGAAATGTCTCACAACTTGTGCACTTCGATCTTCTCAGGCAAATTGTGTATGCCTTCAGTTAGGGAAGTGCGTTTGCAATTTACATGAGGGAGCGCTTTTTCAGTAACAGCCCCACAATGGTGAAATAGGTTACCTGTGGCCTTGCAACAGAAGACGAGAGTATTTGTGATTCAGGTAGGCAGTGAAGACTTGGTTGTGGATCCAGGCCTTTGGACATTAGGGAGAAGATGACTAATTGTAAGAGTGAGGAAAGATATTTAGTCAGGAATTTAAATGTGTAGTTAGATTGAGATGGATGGTTCTTTGTGTTTTTAATATTAGGTTTTACTATCAAGTAATAATGTAAATCACTTTGGGTAACTTTATTGAACGTGATTCAAAAACCTAAGAATTTCATTCTTATTTTAATTGGTTTATATTTTTTAAAACTCCATGAGGTTTGCTACATTAATATGGTATTAATGCCCAATAATCCATTTCCAAAACACTTTTCTTGACTTCTATCAAAACATGTCTCCATCAGCTTACACTCAGATTGGAGTTGCCCTTTAATTTGAATTCATATGTAAGCCCTCTAGGGACAGGGGAATAACTTACATCAGGTACAACAACTTGCCTTGAACAATAACTGGAAAGGTGTAAGCTAAATACAAATTAAGCTTATCTTTCATGGATTATTTTTTTGTTTTTTTTCTGAAATGGATACAGTTCAAGTAGTGTTTTGGAAATGATTTATTGAATTGAATAGGAAGCTTTGCAGAGTTTTTAAAGAATTTGAATTATTTAAATTTTAAAATTTATATGTTGCTATATTTTTTTTTTCTAATTAAACATATTAACGGACTTTGAGCCCCCCCCCCCTTTTTTCTTTCTGTGGGGTGTGTAACTTTTATTTTTTTTTATTTTTTTTAAACCAAAGCATTTACTATTTGATTGTGGTGCTTCAAGTTCAGTAAAGATTAGGAATCTTAAATGTTCATGTATGTTTTCTAAAATTGTCACTTTGATTTTGCTGTGGCTATATTTTTATCTGCTCCAAAAACAGACTCTATTGGCTTCAATAAATGCAGGTGGTATAGCAACATGACTGATGCACAGCAGGTTTGTTATGAGTGTGTGTTTTGGGCCCCAAACATGACTTCCTTGCTGTGCTACCTATGAAAGGATGGTGAAAGATATTTCCTATGAAAGGATGACACCTAGGGGTATGCTTACTAAAGTGTTAGCTGCTACCACGGAGATAACACAGGTCAAATGCAGGCATCACAGGTATTTTCTGTGATGTCTGCATTTTGCACAGTAGTGGCAGGCTTGGGCAGGAAGTAGTTGGGATTAAGGTGGAGAGTGGGTGTTGTGAAATGTGCAGTTACCACAGATGTAAACGACATGCGGTAATCACCAAAGTTGCAGACACTGTAGGTGCACTTGTCATGACCTCAATGGGTGGCAATAGCTGCATCTACAGTGCTGGCCAACTGCAAACCCTGCATTTTCACAGCTGTATCTGCTGGGGAAATGCTGTGAACGCCCCCAACACATACTGTGGGGCTTTCCAATTCATACTGCTAGACCAGTCCAGACAAACCAGTTGTGTACCCCTGCCAGCAGATCCTGGAGACAGAGAACTCTACCAGAGCTCTAATAGGCTGAACCCTGGTGGTGATGCTGAGGTGATGAGACTGTACCCCAAGGGGTCTCCCCCCAGTATTTCTCTGTCTCCAGCAGATCTGCTCCTTTTGGAGGAAGTATTAATGTCCCTATTTCGGGGCAAGGCTCGGGGGCTCCTCTCCTGTGGGAGTGATTCCCTCTATTGGCAGGGTGTTTCAGCTGAGCTTCTGTACAGAGACAGTGACGCTTGCTGACTGAAGGCATTCCCAGCTGTTAGCCATGAGGGCATCCTTGGCTGGAAGAAGGGCTAACTAACACTCTGGGATTCCCTCTGAGTTAGCGTTCTTTTGGCATCAGATGTTGTTTTCCTGATCCTGCCCTTGGAATCCCTGCACTGGCCGGCATCTGTGAGTACAGCTTTTGTTTGTTTATGCATGCTGAAGCTCCTGAGGGGTCCAAATCCACCGAATTTTTATGGTCTCAGAATTGCCCCATTTTTGGCAGAGGGGTCAATCCTTGCCTGGGGGGGCTGGATTCTGCCCTTTTTTAGCAAAATCGCTGCTTTTTTGAGTGTTTAACTTTTATTTTTCTGGTGGCCATTTTGTTTTTCCCCGGAGCTCCGATTTTTTGAGGGAAGCCCAGCTCTGCTCTGCTGTGCTTCTGTCTCTTCCACCTCCTTAAAGGGGATTTTCCCTGGGATTGAGACCTATAAAGAGGAGTGATCAGGAAAAGAACCAAAAAAAATTTTTTTTTAATTCACTGTTTTGAACACACAATGCCTTCTTCTGGTCCTAGGTGCATTGTGTGCAACAGGAAGCAGAAGGAGCTGAAAAATCAACAATGCGCATCCTGTCTGGTGCACCCAGGGGAGTCTTCAGCGTTTTTGTCAGCTCAGGAAGCCACGGCTCCTGAATTGCCTGCGTTGGAGGGTCCGCTAACTTCTTTTTCGGTGCCCACATTGCAGGGAGCCCCTACGGGGGTGTCTCCGGCTGCCATGAGCTCCTTGGCACCTGGCTCACCCTCCGAGGACCAACTTCTCCTGCTTTTCCGCCAGGCATGGGCCTTATGGCGAGCTGAATCCTTGGCTCCTTCGGTGGGACAGTAGCCAGCGGCACCTGAGCGCTTGGCTGCTTCCTCTGGCCGTAAGCGTTCTAAGAGTACGGTAGCTTGCAAACGTACGTCTAAGTCATTGCACTTGCTTATGGAGGATGATCGAGACCCTGGCGAGGATGGGTTTTCTGAGGGAGAGTCTGAGGATCTCTCTGGGTGCGAAGATGGGGAGTATTCTGCATCGGATTCTTCTGTTCCCGGGCCGGAGGAGTCACAGGATATCCGGCTGTTCCGAAAAGAGGAGTTGTCCGCCCTCATCGGTCAGGTGTCGGAAGCACTTCATCTTTCCGTGCCAGCGGAACCTCAAGCCTCTCAAGCTCAGTCTCAGGCAGACCCCATCTTGCAGGGCATTCGAAAGCCCTCTTAAGGCTTTTCCTTTCCCTACCGAATTGCAGCAAATGGTGTCCCGGGAATTTGATTTTCTCCAGGACCAAGCAGGAAGTCAGTCCTCACATATGGGTGACGTCGGTGCCGACAGAGCCCTCGTGGAGCAATTTCCCCAGCTTTCAAAGAAAGCCTTTGGGAATTGCAGCGTGCATGCGCGGTCCCCTTCCCGCCCAAGGGTGCCATCTTGCCCAGTCGTCTTTTTTCCGCGGAGCCCTACAGACGCTGTTTGTGATCGCCGCAGAAAAAGTTGATTTTATTTACTATTCTTTTCTCGGTTCGACGCCGGATCCTTTTCCCACCCGGACCCGCTACGCCGGTATCAGGTCCGTTCTTTATTTTTCGGTTTTTGTCCTTCGTGACTAGCGTTCGCACCATTTTTTCTTTTTCACTGGCAGCCCTGTCTTGATCTCGCAGGGGCCCTTTTTTCCCCCGATGGCTGCCAGCGGGTTTAAAAAGTGTGATCGCTGTAAAACGTATGTCTCTTACCGACATACATGACTATTGCCTCGGACCCGATAATCTGTGGTCCGTGTGGCAAGATGTCCTCAAAAGCGTTGAGTCGGCAGCATCAAAAAGAAGGAATCTTCTCTGACTCCGCGTCCGGCCGGGCCCAGACCTCGTCAGAGGCTTCGACGTCCCGGGACTCCGGTCCTGAGCATCGTCGGAGTTCCTCTGAGCAGGGGTCTCCTGCCTGGGAACATCATAGCAAGAAGAAACCCACGAGGGCGTCGTCGATGGACGCTCCTGGTTCCTCGAGGGCCAGGTCGCATAGCCCCGATAGCTGTCCCGGGTCCTCTGAGTTGGAGAGGCCTTCGAAACATCCTCGTCTTGAGATGGAGTCTCCTGGACACGTGAGTACTGTAGTCCTCGTGGACTCGCCTCCAAAGGAGCCGACGTAGGGCCCGACACAGTCGGGGGCTGCTGGGTCTCCTGAGCTCGGACTCAGGTTGACGGCCTTGGAGAGCAGTTTAGCTGCCTTCATGGACCAGCAGCGGGCATTGATCGCTGGCCTCGCCGGTGCATCTGCCCCGGCCACCGGGACGTCGACGTCCAAGTCTACCCCGGAGACCGAGCCGATCCTCGAGTCCATGCGAGCTCGAGTCGATCCTCGGTCACGGTCTCCCTCGGCCTCCCGTTTGGGACCGAGGTCGTCGACGCCGACACCTTCGGCATCAGGGCAGAGGGCATCGGTGCCCGCCCGACCAGAGCCGCTCGATTCCTCCTCCGAGGAATCAGCCTTGGAGACTGAGGACGAAGAGTCATCTGGTACTTTTCGGACTTGGTGCGTCCCATCGGACTCGCCCGAGTCCGAACCTCGGAAACGGTCCCCCCCGGAGGACACCCGATTCTCGGACTTCGTGCGGGATATGGCCAAGGCCTTGGCATTCCCCACGGATCCCGAGGAGGAGCCTCGAGCCGAAGAGCTCGATGCCCTCCAGTATGACTCCCCCGAAGGAGGCCTTTACTGTACCAGTTCCTCCGATGCTGGAGCGACTTCTCTTCCGCATGTGGGAGAGCCCGGCATCGGCGCCGGTGTTAAGCAAGCGGGTCGATTCCATTTATCGAGTCCGCAAGAGCCCTGGGTTCCAAAAGGCACAACTACCGCACCATTCCATGGTGGTGGAATCGGCCATGCATCGACTCAAGAGTCAGAAGATGCACTCCTTGGTGCCTCCCGGCCGGGAGGCCCGGAACCTGGATGCCCTCGGTAGGAAGTGCTTCAAGGGCTCTATGCTTGCTTGTCGAGTCCAGACCTACCAGCTCTATATGGGCATGTATCTCCGAGACCTGGCAAAAGAAATTGCCGGGTTCTCTGCTGGTCTCTCCGAGGAACCTTTGCAGAGGTTCCAGGCCTTGTCCACTGGTATTCGAGAGTGCTCGAAGTTTATCTCTCGAGCAGCCTACGATGGCTTCGAAGCATCGGCTCGAGTAGCCGGAGTCGGCATCGGTGCCCGCCGACAGGCTTGGCTTCAGTCATCTGACCTCGAGCCATGGGTACAGGACAAGTTGGTCGATGTCCCCTGCAGAGTTGAAAACCTCTTTGGCAAGCCCATGGCTGAAAAGGCTGCACAGATCGAGACCGAGACTCTGACCAGGACTCGGCTGTCCAGAGAAACCTCTGCCCCTTCTCAGAAGAAGGGCTCGGGGAAAAAGCCCTTTTACCCAAGGAAGGCGGCTGCCTATAAACACTACCCTCATTATCAGGCCTCAGCAGCTCCCCAACAGGGTCAGCAGGCCAAGGGATGGGGTAATGGGTCCCGTAGGCAGCAGGCCCCCAAGCCCACAACACCGGCCCCTGCTCAGCAGGGTGGGGGTTTTTGACTCAGTCAGCATAGCCTCTTCCCCTCCGCTGGTTTCTCTCAGCACAGGAGGCCGGCTGGTCCACTTTGCCCACAGGTGGTCAGCCATCACATCAGATACCTGGGTGCTTCATATAGTTCAGAAAGGCTATCTTCTACACTTTCACCAGGTACCTCCCTCCTACTTTCCAGGGGAGCTTCCAAGACTCCCTCTGCACAGGGACTTACTCCTTCAGGAGTTAGCAAGTCGTCTTCAGGAACAGTCTGTGGAACCGGTGCCCCACCACCTGAGAGGTCACGGCTTTTATTCCAGGTACTTTCTGATACCAAAAAAACAGGAGGCCTCAGACCCATCCTGGACTTGCGAAACCTCAAGTTCCTGGCAAGGGAAAAGTTCAAGATGCTTACTCTTGGAATCCTGCTGCCCTACCTCCAGCAGGGAGACTGGCTATGCTCCTTAGATCTAAAGGATGCCTATACTAACATCCTTATTCATCCAGACCACAGACAATATCTCAGGTTTGTTGTGGGAGGAAATCATTACCAGTACAGAGTACTGCCCTTTGGCCTATCCTCCGCCCCCAGGGTGTTCACCAAATGCCTAGCAGTGGTGGCAGCCTATCTCAGACTTCAAGGCCTTTTTGTATTTCCATACCTGGACGACTGGCTCATCAGAGCCCAGTCTTCCCAAGAGGCCACTCAGGCCACTCATCGCACTGTGACTCTGCTCCAGCACTTGGGATTTGTCATAAACTTCGCAGAGTCCACTTTTCTCTCCTCTCAAAATCTCGAATTCATTGGCGCAGGGTTGAACACACTTCAGGCGCGGGCCTTCCTGCCTCTAGACAGGGCACACAGGCTCATGGATCTTGCCAGCCACTTTCACAGCAATTCCCTGGTCTCTACCAGGCAATTTCTGAGACTGCTCGGCCATATGGCCTCCACGGTCCATGTGACCCCCAATGCCCGCCTGAACATTTGACCTGCTCAGTGGTGCCTTCGCACTCAATGGCATCAGGCCATGGGGAGCCTGGCGGACTCAGTACAGGTATCCGACCTGCTGGTCTCTTCTCTGCGGTGGTGGCTTCATCTGCCAAACCTGGTGCTGGGAGTGGATTTTCAATCTCCTCCGCCTTCTCAGGTGCTGACAACCGATGCTTCTCTCCTGGGTTGGGGAGCACATTGCCAAGGGACATGTACTCAAGGCCTCTGGACTCCTTGGGAGTCTGCTCAGCAGATAAACCTCCTGGAGCTCAGAGAGCCTAGCTCTGAGAGCCTTCTCCCACCTCACTTCTCACCAGTCTGTGCTGGTCCAGACGGACAATCAAGTTGCGTTGTTCTACATGAACAAACAAGGAGGCACAGGCTCCTTCCTTCTCTGTCAGGAGGCACCAAAAACTGTGCTCTTGGGCCGTCCTTCACGGCATTCTCCTCAAAGATGTCTATCTCCCAGGTCAAGAAAATTACCTGGCAGACAAGCTGAGCAGGATCCTCCAACCTCACGAGTGGAGATTGGATCCGTTGGTGGTTCAGCAGATCTTTCTCAAGTGGGGCCTCCCCACCATGGATCTCTTTGCCAGTCCCCTGAACCGGCAGCTTCCCAGATTCTGCTCTCGACAGCCGCATCCTCTCAGAGTAGCGGCGGATGCTTTTCTGATTCCATGGTCCACAGGCCTCTTGTATGCCTTTCCTCCCATGCCACTGGTGTCTCGGACGCTCTTCAAAGTTCTCAGAGACAGAGCCTCGATGATCCTAGTGGCTCCCCGGTGGCTGAGACAACCCTGGTTCCCACTTCTAATGCAGCTGGCGGTGGACACTCCTCTTCCTCGGGTTTCAACCCGAACTCCTGTCACAGGATCAGGGGACTCTCCTACACCACAACCTCCGGTCCCTTCATCTGATGGCCTGGCTGCTGAAAGGGTAGTCCTTGCTCCCCTCCTGCTGCCTCAGGAGGTGGAAGAGGTCGTCTTGGCCTCCAGGCGGCCCTCCACCCGGATGTCCTATGCTCTTAAGTGCCGTCGGTTCTCCGTATGGTGTGCTCAGCAGTCTGAGAATCCCTTCTCCTGCTTGGTGGCAGTGGTCCTGCAATATTTGCTTTACCTCTCCAATCTGGGCCTTAAGTCCAACTCTGTCGGGTCCACCTCAGTGCTCTCTCTGTGCATCACGCACCGGTGAATGGCAGGCCTTTTTCCAACCACCCTTTGGTGGCTCGTTTTCTCAGAGGCCTCCTTCTCCTTAAGCCTCCTTTGCGCCCACCAGCCCCTGAATGTGGTCTTGCAGTGGATTACCTGTCCGCCCTTTGAACCTATGGCTACCTGCCCTCTTCATTTTCTTTCCTGGAAAACCTTGTTCTTGGTAGCCCTTACCTCCTTCTAGACACGTTAGTGAACTGCAGGCCCTAGTGTCTGATCCTCCTTATACTAGGTTCTACAGGAATAGGGTAGTCTTACGGACTCACCCTAAATTTCTTCCAAAAGTGGTTTCTCCTTTTCATCTCAACCAGGAGGTGGTTCTTCCGACCTTCTTTCCCAGGCCGCACGCCAGCCGGGCTGAAATGGTCCTGCATACCCTGGACTGTAGGAGGGCCTTGTCTTTCTACCTTGACCGTACGTGGGAGCATAGGAGGGCTGTTCAGCTCTTCGTTTCTTTTGACCCCAATAAGTTGGGGCTACCTGTCTCCAAGCGTACTTTCTCCATCTGGGTCGCTGACTGTATCGCCTGGGCTTATGGGGCAGCCGGCCTCTCGTTGGAGGGTCGAGTCACGGCTCATCGTGTCAGAGCGAAGGCTGCATCAGTGGCTCATCTCCGCTCTGTTTCGTTGGCAGACATCTGCTGGGCCGCTACTTGGTCTTCAAGCCAGACTTTTGCGGCCCATTACTGCCTGGAGAGGGAGTCCCGCAGGGACAGTGCTTTCGGACAGGCAGTCCTCCATAATCTCTTTGAGGTTTAGGCAACTCCTACCCTCCGGCCCTGGTATTGGGCTACCGGTCGGGGGCGTTTTCAGAGAAGATTCCTTCTGTGCTCCTGAGCTAGAGGGAGCTCATTTTTCCACTTGGGGTCTCCGGTAGCCTTAAACTAGGGAGTCCCATATGTGAGGACTGACTTCTTGCTTGGTCCTGGAGAAAGAGTAGTTACTCACCTGTAACAGGTGTTCTCCAGGAGCAGCAGGAATCAGTCCTCACAACCCTCCCCCCTCCCTTTGGAGTTGCAGTCCTATCATTTCGTTTTTGCTAATTTTTTTGCTGTCTTTTAGCTATGTCATCAGACTGGGCAAGATGGCACCCTTGGGTGGGAAGGGGACCGTGCATGCGCGCTGCAATTCCCAAAGGCTTTCTTTGAAAGCTGGGGAAATTGCTCTGCGAGGGCTCCGTCGGCGCCGACGTCTCCCATATGTGAGGACTGATTCCTGCTGCTCCTGGAGAATACCTGTTACAGGTGAGTAACTACTCTCTCCGGACATGCCATTGCGAAACGCTCGTCGCCTAGAGCAGCTATATATTTGGCCGCCGGAGCTTCTGGAGCAGTGGCTCGTGTATCCTAGGGTAGATGCCTTGGTTTCCGGAGTTACTAAGCATACCACCATCCCTGTGGAGGGAGGAGCGGCACTCAAGGATCCGCAGGACCGGAAGGTGGAAAACCTATTGTAAACGGCTTTCTCCATTGCCTCCATGGCTCTGCAGGCGACGGTATGCGGGGGGCTCACAGCCCGAGCGCTGTTGCGCTGGATCCTGCGTTTGCCAGAGGATTCCCCTCTTGGTCGGCTGGAGTTTGCCACCGCCTTCTTGGTCGATAACTTTTTATTATCTGTTGCGCCTCTCGGCTCGATCAGTGGCAGCCGTGACAGTAGCAAGGCGTTGGCTGTGGCTTCGTCAATGGGCAGCGGATGTCAGCTCCAAGTCCAGACTCTCTAAGTTGCCTTTCAAGGGTAAGCTTCTGTTCGGCGAGGAGCTGGACAAGCTCGTGAAGGATCTTGGGGAGGTTAAGCCCCAACGGTTACCGGAGGATAGGCCGCGGGCTTCGTCTCGCAGGTCTTCTCGAGCACAATCTCTTCGCCGTTTCTCCAGAAGTAGGGACTTCAGGAGGTCTCGTTCCTTCAAACCTTCCTTGCTGCCTGCTCAGCCTAATCTCTCTGGAAGAGGAAACCAGTCCTTCGGGGGGCCCGGAAAGGTTCCGACTCCTACTCTGCAGGGCGAAAGTTCTCAGGGACCATGAGGTCCTCCCGCTGACGGGGCGCTAGGTCCACTCCGTTCTGTGCCGCCAGTAGGAGGTTGGCTGACAGTTTTCTCAGGAGTGGGCGCGAATTACCTCCAATCTTTGGGTTCTCGACGGCATCTCTCAGGGTTATTCCCTCGAGTGCTCTCGCCCAATCCCCGAGGCCTTTCTAGTCTCTCCGGCAGGTTCTCCCAAGAAGCGCCGGGTCATCCAGGCCACTCTCGAGCGCCTGCTTCTCTTGAACGCCATTTGTCCCGTCCCGCCCCACGAAGCAGGGACAGGTCGATACTCCATTTATTTCGTGGTGCCCAAGAAAGATGGCTCTTTTCGTCCTATTCTAGACCTCAAGGGAGTAAACTGCAACCTTCGGGTTCCTCATTTTCAGATGGAGACGTTCCGTTCCGTAATCCAGGCGGTGCGCAAGGGCGAATTTCTGGCGTCGCTCAATCTCGCAGAAGCCTATTTTCATATTCCCATCCGGATGGAGCATCAGCGATTCCTCAGATTTGCGGTTCTAGGCCGACATTTTCAGTTCCAAGCCATGCCTTTCGGGTTAGCTTCAGCGCCACAGACGTTCTCCAAGATAATGATGGTGGCAGCGGCCTTACGCAAACAGGAGGTCCGAGTGCATCCTTACTTGGACGATTGGCTAATTCGGGCAGACTCTGTCAGCGGCTCACGAGACGGTAGCCCGCGTAGTGGCTTTCCTGGGGAGCCTGGGGTGGGTGACCAATCACTCCAAGAGCTGCCTCCAGCCGTCTCAGGACCTCGAATTTCTGGGTGCTCGGTTCAACACTCGCCGCGGGCGGGTGATGCTTACACAAGGTCGCTTCAGAAAGATTGTGGATCAGCTCCAGCAATTCCTGCGGCGAGAGGCGCCTCGAGCTTGGGACTACCTCCAGCTTCTGGGGTCTATGGCGGCGACCATCAATGTTGTGCCCTGGGCGAGGGCGCATATGCGCAAGTTGCAGAGGGCGCTCCTATCGCGATGGTCGCCAGTGTCGGAGGACTATCAGGTTCAACTTCCACTGCTGCCGGCGGTACGGATAGACCTTCGTGGTGGCTCCGGGCATGCAACCTTCTCCAGGGGGTTCCCTTGGAGTCTCCGCGCTGGCTGCTTCTCAAGACGGATGCCAGTCTTTCCGGGTGAGGAGCGCTTTGTGGCACGCACGCAGCACAGGGGGTCTGGTCGCCTCAGGAGGCCCGCTGGTCCATCAATCACCTTGAGGCGAGAGCGGTTCGCTTAGCCTTACGGAGATTCCTACCTGTCCTACACCGTCAGGCAGTTCGCGTTCTCTCCGACAATGCCACGACGGTGGCATATCTCAACCGCCAAGGGGGCATGAAAAGTCCGGGGGTCTCGAGAGAAATGAGGCGGCTCCTCCCATGGGCGGAGCAGCATCTACTCGCCATTTCAGCGCAACACATTGTGGGGAAAAGCAACATCGAAGCGGACTTCCTCTGCCGCCATACGCTGGATCCCGGAGAATGGGCTCTGGCGTCGGCTCCTGTTCGGCTGATTGTTCAGCAATGGGGTCAGCTGGCGGTGGATCTCATGGCGACGTGGGAGAATGCCAAAGCACCGGTCTTCTTCAGCCGATGGAAGGACAGCGGGTCGCACGGGATAGATGCATTGTCGCAGCCGTGGCTGACTCGACTCCTTCTGTTTGTCTTTCCTCCGTGGTCCATGGTCGGCAAGATTCTTCAACGGATCAGAGAGCATCACGGGCCGGTGATTCTGGTAGCTCCAGATTGGCCTCGTAGGCCGTGGTATGCGGATCTCGTCCGACTTTTGCGAGCAGCGCCTCTGCCGCTGCAGGGCTTTCCGGTGCTTCTGCAACAGGGGCCAATTGCCATGGAAGACCCGGCTCCTTACTCGCTTACGGCTTGGCTCTTGAACGCCACAGGCTTGTTCGCAAGGGATATTCGACTAGCGTGGTGTCCACCTTGCTTAGGGTGCAGCGTTCTTCCACCTCCTTAGCCTATGCTCGGGTGTGGCGTCTTTTCGAATCATGGTGTTCACAGCGCAGGGTGTCTCCCTGGCGTAGCGGCGTTCCGGACATTCTGGCATTTCTCCAGGGCCTGGCTCTCGAACTCTTCGGGTTCAGGTGGCGGCTATCACATGTTTCCGTGGTCCGGTTTTGGGGCGTTCTATCGCCTCACATGCTGACGTCTCGCGTTTTCTCAGAGGGGTTAAGTCAGTGCGGCCTCCGTGCCATCCGGTATTGCCGTCCTGGGACTTCGCCCTTGTCCTCCGGGCCTTAGTGGCTTCGCCGTTTGAGCCCTTACGGGCCTCTTCGCTCAAAGACTTAACCTTAAAGACGGTGTTCCTGGTGGCCATAACCTCGGCGTGGTGCATTTCCGAGCTCCAAGCGCTCTTGTCGAGATCCCTATCTTTTTCTCGTCGGAGGGCGTAACTCTTTGGACAGTTCCGTCCTTTTTGCCCAAAGTGGTTACTCCGTTTCATGTCAATCAGCCTCTCTTCTTGCCGTCATTCTCTCAAGAGCAGTGTGCGGGTCGTCAGCATCACCTACGTGCATTAGACCTCAAACGAGTCCTCTGTCGGTATCTTAAAGTCACCAATTCTTTGCGGCAGACGGATCATCTTTGTTCTCTTTGCGGGCTCCCGTCGGGGGTTTGCAGCCTTTAAGGCTACTATCGCCAGGTGGTTAAGAGGAGCTATTGAGGCAGCCTATATTCTTCAGCGAAAGTCGGTTCTTGTAGGGCTCCGAGCACACTCCACGCGGGCTCAGGCAACGTCTTGGGCCGAGCGTTCCCATGTGGCGCCTCTGGACATCTGCCGGGCGGCGACTTGGTCGTCTTTATCGACTTTTGTCCGTCACTATCGATTGGATGTCCAGGCTCGGCAGGAAACGAGTTTTGGCGCAGCAGTGCTTTCAGCGGCTTTGGACCCACCCTAGAGGTCGGTAGCTTGGGTACTGCCCGTTTGTCTGGACTGGTCTAGCAGTATGAGTTGGAAGGTGAAATTTCACTTACCGTTAATTTCCTTTCCTAGAATACTGCTAGACCAGTCCAGGACCCACCCTGCTGTTAGTCACAGTCCTGCTGGTGCAGCGGAGCCGCCGTTATTTCCTGCCTTTTTGTTTTTCATTCCGGAGGCCTGACAAGTGAGCCTCTGGTCCCTTCCTCCTCCTGGGCAGCGTTCAGTTTCTGGGAATGCTTTCAGCACCTTCTATATAGTTGAAGCCGGTTCGGCTTGGCTGGCTGTATTTAGTTCAGTTATAATGAAGTTCAGCTTGTATACGATACTGAGGGAGACCCCTTGGTGTACAGTCTCATTGTAGAGTTCTCTGTCTCCAGGATCTGCTGGCAGGGGTACACAACCAGTTTGTCTGGACTGGTCTAGCAGTATTCTAGGAAAGGAAATTAACGGTAAGTGAAATTTCACCTTTGAAGTTATTGCCCAGTGTTGGCAGTAAAAGCAGTTTGTGCTTCAGGGAACAGACACCCCCCCCCCCCCCTAGAGTTTAGTGATCATTAAGTGTGCCATGACAGGCATTCCAGTTCATCCAAAATTGGCACAAGTACATTGGTATTAGACATTTGACGCAGAACCATGGAGCTACATCAAATACTAAGAATGCGTCAACAGGAAACCATTGGGATTGGTCATCCTCTAAGTCTTACCTGAAGACACTGGATTCAGGTGCTTTGATACTGGTATTGGGAGACGCCAGTGCTGCTTCTTCCTTCACTCAATGTTAATTCTTGTTAGCATGATGAGAGCAGAGATCTTGGTAACTGCTGTTCTTCTTTCAAGCATCTCTGTAAAGAGGACTGCTTGCCCTCTAATATCACCCATAAGTTGGGGCTTTTTAACCTGCTCTTCTCCTGAGATCCCCTGGGTAGACGGCTTTGCTTTTCATTGTAGCAATTTTGTCACTTAGCTCTTAAAATAAAATGTTTTTCGTTAAGTAATATACGATAGTGCATCACTGGAGTTTTAAATTTATTAGGTTCATTTACACATTTAAATGTATTCAGAGGCTTTTTTTTTCCCTTCCCACAAGGTACGTGTAGCAGCCAAGTTCATCATTCATGCTCCACCTGGAGAGTTTAATGAGGTGTTCAATGGTAAGTAATATATTATGGTCATATTGTTTATAATACTAGTGAGCAAGTGCTTTGTATCCTTAGTGTGTGGTTCATATTCTCACTGTTTGTGGTTTGGTTTTTTTGGTTTTTTATCTTCAAACAGCCCCAGTCCTTTCTCATTCGTTCCTGCCCGTTTTGTGAAAAGCTTATCTCCAGACAAGCAAATTTATGAAACAGTGTACAGTTTGCCAGAACAGAAAATGATAGTTTAATCTCACCATGCCAGGCTAAAAGCTAGACTGCTGTTTTTAGTATTCATTTAGTCTGCTCCTCATATTTCATATTGAGTCTTTAAAATGTGATTTACTTCATAAATGCAGAATGAGAGAAATTTCTATAGATGGGCACTGGAGATTACACTGAAAGGCATGTTAATCTTTAACTTCCTTTTCATCCTACTAGACCAGTCCAGATATGTGGGTTATACGACCCCAGCCAGCAGATGGAGGTAGAGAACAGAGTTTCAGTGGCATTACTGTTAAAAGGATTGGTGCAGCCCTGGAGCTTGCTAATAATCTTCGCCTCCAGCAGATGGTGCAGCTGGATTTTAGTTTGGCAGCCTCACTCCTAGCGCACAGTCTCTGGCCTGCAGCCCTGTGGTTGAATGTCTGGCTTAGGGAAGGTCTTGGGGATCAGTGTATGTACCTTTGCCCTAATTACTAAGGGATTTCTTTTCCCTTGTGTGGGTGCCAAGCCAAGCCTATGGGCCTCATCCTAGTAAGGCTTTGGCTGATGTCCCTAGTGGTCTCCTTAGCGAGCTCTAGCCCTGGTCTACGGGCCTTAACCTGGTGAAGTTTATGCCCAGCGGTAGCCTTATGTGGCCTCCACCAGCGAAGGTGAATGCTGGGTCCCTCCCCCCCCCCACCCCATGCTCCATCCCTTCCTTGAAACCCCCTCCCCCTCCCCCCCTCCCCCCCCCCCCCCCCGACGAGACACATGTTGGATCAGTTAAAGGACAAGAATGGAAGATTGGATATAGGTTGGTAATTTTAAAGGATCACGAAGGGTCGCGATTTGGATTCTTCAACTTAGTAGTTGCATACTGCCAGACGGTAGGCATTTCGCTAGTGGTAAGATTTGTCAATTATGGTACAGATGATGGATGTTAAATGGAGATTAGGGTCTTTAAGAAGCTAGGAAGGGATATGATCTTACAGGAAGGTGAATTACATTGAGGCTAAGGTTTTTCTTCTGATGAATGGTATCGACTTGTTGAATGAGGACCATGTAGTGGTGAGTAGCGGGGAGCTTGGGTTGGGATTAGGGGACATGAAAAGACAGAGATGCTAGTGGAGTGAGGGGAGACCAAGATAGTGTCCACTTTGGATTTAAAGGAGACAGCAAGTTGGTTGGCAGTCAAAATTCTGGTAGTAGGGCCAGAGTTTGGGAGGGATGAGTAAAATTAGATATAATGTTGAACATTGAGTGCAATTTACTATGGTACTTTCTTTTGGGCTTTAGTGATGGAATTAAAGTAATCTGAACATTCCTTGTTAAAGGGAAAGGTACAAGGGGAAGGATACACACACCATCGGTGCTCAGAGCGCTGAATTTGGGATCTGAGGAGTTATAGGCTGCTGAATGGACATGAAAACAAGGCTCCTCCACGGTGTGTTTGCTTTAGTCTTCGGATGTCTTCAGCTAATATACTTTTTTCCTTTTTTGTTTTTCATCTTTTTGTGGAGACTGACACAGACCAGGTCATGGATGAAAGAATCATAACTTACGACGCTCATTCCAGGTGTCTCATCTCCTTAGGTTCAGATCATAACAAAGCTGAATGCAGACACGGGGGGGGAAATATCCGAGCCTGAAACTGTCACCTCAGTTGCCTTTTTCCTTATCCTTCTAGACTAGTTCAGACGAGTAGGTTATGCTTCCTTGCCAGCATGTAGAGGCAGACGTGAGCAACTTTCAGTAATATCACTTGATCTTTTAGTGCAGCACTGAGAGAAGTCAGTATTTGTCTTCCTTCAGCACATGACAAGATGTTGGGATTGGTGCAGCAGTGCAAATAGGCTGGTCTCCCTTGGACCAGTCCAATCTTGAGACCTGTAGGCCCAACATTGCTTGGGTATGCCCCTTTTTCCTTCAGCTAGCAGCTCTCCTATATCTAGCACAGTTTCCACTACTTGTGGGCTGGAAAGTGGACAGGAGGACCCCACAGGGACCCCCGAGGGGGTGGAAAGTTGTGCTCAAGACCTTCCCTCCTGCTGTCCTATCTGCTTGCTGAGCTTTTTTCTGAATTTTTCTGCCATTTTTTTTTCTTTGCCCATTCATTTCTATTGGGCTGTATTTGGCTGTCCGTGGTGCTTTCAATAAACCAATTTCTTTTGTTTTCTTGCTCAGTTATACAGATAATTGTTTTTTTCAACAGTTTGTTAGTACTCTGTGTAGCTTGCTGCTGCTTTTGCCTATCCTAGTGACAATGTCATCCTAATCCTAGAAGCTTAACATTGTTCACTGTAATTTTGTTTTGTTTTGTTCTGATATAATGTTAATGTCATTTGATAAGACATCTTACTTTTATGTGAATTGTTGGAGATGTGTTTTGATCTTTTCTATGGAATCTTGGCTTTAGCTTGTGGATGTGCTGATTTGAATTACTGAGAATAAGAAGGTGGTGTCAAAAGTGCATGGCTCTGTCCCTATTCGTCTCTCCAGGCCAGTCCAGGAAAGGTAGGGTTGTCAGCCCCCTCCAGCAGCTGAGGACTGAAAGATAGTCTTGCTGATGCCCTATCCAGCTCCCCCTGGTGCCAAGGACTTGGTCTTTCAGTCCTCAGCAGCTGGATAGGACCATTTTTATTTTTGCTCCTGCTCAGTGTTAAAAAAAAACAAAACAAAATCTCAATTAGCTGTTTGTGTGGGGGAAAGCAAGGCTGGTTAGTCCTAGCTGGGCTGTAATTCCAGCGTTAAATTGCTTTTTGAACTGACAGCTTCAGTGAGAGTACAGGTAGCAGGGGCAGAGCCTGCCTCACGGTGTTTGGAGCCTCGGTTTGGCCTGCCTGAGAGAGAGGGTCTGGGAGCACCAGGCATACCTTCATCGATCTTCAGATCTGCCAGGGTGACATCCGCTAGCAGTGGGGGTTGGCAGATCTCAGGCTTGCAGTGTAAGCCGCGATCGAAGTAACTGCCGGGTTGGAAGCACGGCAGTGCGTTGATTGATGACAAAGGGGGCCTCGGTTCTGCGCATGCCGCCGGTTACGGCGGCGTGTGTGCAGTGTGGAGGCAGCCAGGGTTTGGCTGGGCCGGGGCTCTGCAGATCGTGTCTTCGCCGCGGCAGCGATTTAGAGCGACGTTTGGTGGTATTGGAGGAGGGAGCAGCCACAAGAAAAGGCGGGAAAAGCAGCCATTTTGCCTGAAGCACTGCTGTCTCCCGCGGTAATGGAGGAGCAGCCTAAAAAGAAGGCAAAGTGTAAAAAAAAAAAAAGTCTTCTGGACAGTCCTCAACCGGGGTTTCTGCTTAGCCTCAGGTGGAGGGACTACACGAGGACATTGAGTCTTTATTTTCCGCAGACTTGATTCTAGTTTTGCACAAGGCTTATTGCATCAAGAAAGAACAGACGCAGGGCAGAGCGGGGTCTGCGGGAGCTGCGGGGGTCCCGAAGGCGGACGGTAGACTAGAGGCAGACCCGGGGGAGGGTCCCTCTTATAGAGAGCCCGAGTGGGCGCCGGGCCTTGACATGGAGGCCGCAGGTACGCAGTTATTAGATATTGGTGAGGCCCTGTCGGATACAGGTGTTGACCCATGGGCTGAGGAGCTGGAGGAAGGTGAGATTGCTCCAGGTGATCCAAATTTGTTCAGAATCTTCCATAGAGAGGAACTGGGGGCCCTGATTGCGCAGTCCCTCACGGCCTTGAACATAACCTCTCTGGTTACGCCTGAAGAGCCTCTGGAAGATCCGCTGCTTCAGGGTTTTAAAGCGGAGCAGAAGTGCTTCCCGGTACATAGTTATCAAGCAGATGGTAGAATCGGAATGGGAGTGCACGGATGTATCTGATCCCGAAGGACGAGAAGGAGTTGTTGCGGATGCCAAAGGTGGACGCCTTAGTCTCAGCTGTGACAAAGAAGACATCTATTCCGGTGGAGGGCAGTGCTGCCCTTAAGGACCTTCAGTATCGTAAATTGGAGGCTATTCTGAAGCAGACGTTTGAGGCTAGTGCGCTGGCATTGCAGGCTTCGACGTGCGGAGCTTATGTTTCTAGGGCTTCCATTTGCTGGCTCCAGGGGGATTTTTCCTCAGTGGGGGAGGACAGTACGTCTTCGGAAGGGGTCAAGCTCGAATCAGCGGCAGCTTATTTAGCTGATGCCTTTTATGATCTCGTTAGGATCACGGCAAAGATGATGGCGTCGGTGATTGCGGCCAGGAGGTTCCTCTGGCTGAGGAATTAGGCCACGGGTGCATCTTCAAAAGCTCGGCTTAGTAAGTTACCTTATAAGGACAAGCTGCTCTTTGGGGAGGCCTTGGGAAAAGATCGTCAGATTTGGGTGATTCAAAAAGTGGGCGCATGCCAGAGGATTGTCCAAAGGGTCCGAAACAGCAGGTCTGCAGCGTGGGCAAGGCAGGGACCTTTCGCAGGTTTTGGGTGACACGATATGCTCCATATCAACAAGGACACTTTCAGTCTAGAGGGCTGTGCTTTCGGGGAGCGCGGGGATTTGGTAGGGGTTACTCCTCTCCCCAGCAGGCCCAATCCAAGAAATCACAATGAAGTCAGGGGGGTCCAGTCGGACATTTAAAGGAGTTTTACTAAGCCTGGACCCCCATCACCTCGGACCAGTGGGTGTTAGAGATAATCTGAGAGGGTTACGCACTGGAGTTCGACAAACCTGACAAATTCATGATGTCCCCTTGTAAGGCTCAGGGAAAGCACGAGGCAGTGGATTCCACACTACAGCACTTACTGCAACTTCTGGCGGTGAGCCTGGTACCGCTACACCAGTGCTGACTAAGTCGGTACTCCATTTATTTTGTGGTTCCCAAAAAGGAAGGTTCGTTTTGGCCTATTCTTGATCTCAAGCACGTGAACCGCTGTTTGCAGGTGCCGCACTTCCGGATGGAAACACTGAAGTCAGTAATTTTGTCAGTAAGACCGGGGAAAGTGCTCTCATCGATAGACCTTACCGAAGCTTACTTGCACATTCCTATCAGGCCGGAACACCACATGTTTCTGCGGTTTGCCCTTCCCATGAGTCATTTTCAGTTCCGAGCTCTGCCATTTGGGCTGGCGACTACTCCGCATACTTTTACCATGGTCGTGGTGGCAGCAGCTTTACAGCAGGAAGGCATTTGGGTGAATCCTTACCTGGACGACTGGTTGATTTGGGCAGACTCCGAAGCAGGATCGATGGTAGCAACGAAGCGGATCGTCGAGTTTTTGGAACAGCTTGGTTGGGTGGTAAACTGGGTCAAGAGTCGGCTGCAGCCAGTGCAGCGGCTGCAGTATCTCGGAGCGGTGTTTGATTCGGTCATTGGGTCGGTTTTATTTTACCCAAGGACAGGATGCGCAAGCTTCAGGGGCAGGTGCAGCGGTTTTTGCGCATGAAGGCTCTGACGGCGTGGCGTTACATGCAACTCTTGGGTTCAATGGCGGCAGCCTTGGAGCTGGTGCCTTGGGCCAGAGTGCATATGAGACCGCTGCAGAGGTCTCTATCTCAGTGGTCGCCGCCGCAGCAGAATTTGTCTCAGCTGATTTCTCCTCAAGAGCTGCGAGGCAGTCTGGATTGGTGGTTGGAGTCCACGCATCTTCTAGTGGGATACTGTTGCAGCAGCCGGAATGGGTCCTGGTCATCACGGATGCCAGTCTCTCGGGCTGGGGGGCACATTGTCTGTCTATCACAGGTGGCGCAAGGTGGCTGGACCTTGGAAGAGGCTCAGCGGTCGATCAATCGCCTAGAGTTGAAGGCAGTGTGTCTGGTGCTAGTACAGTTCGAGAATCTGGTACGGGGAAAAGCGGTTCAAATTTTCTCCGACAGTGCAGTGACGGTCTCCTATATCAATCGCCAAGGGGGCACGCGCAGTGCTTCCTTGCTGGAGGAGAGCCAGTTATTACTGCAATGGGCAGAGTCCCATCTGGTAGCCCTTTCGGCGGCTCACTTGGCAGGAAAAGACAACATTCAGGCTGACTATCTCATTTGGAACTTCCTGGATCCAGGAGAGTGGGAGTTGAATGCGGCGGTGTTCCACGATGACATGCTCCGGTGGGGGCAGCCGGTCATGGACCTGACGGCTACTCTCTCGAATACCAAGGCAGCGAGATTCTTCAGCAGGCGCAGGGAGCACATGTCGGAAGGACTCTGCGCTAGTGCAACCCTGGACAAGGATCGAGCTGCTTTACGGGTTTCCTCCGTGGCTGATGATAGGTCGAGTGATGCAGAGGATAGGATTGCACGAAGGACCAGTGATTTTGGTGGCACCAGATTGGCCAAGGAGGCTTTGGTATGCAGATTTGAGGCGCCTCATGGTGGATCGCCCGATGGGACTGCCGGATCGAATCAATCTGCTGGGGCAAGGGCTGGTGTTGATGCCACAAGTAGCTTGATTCTCGCTTATGGCTTGGCTCTTGAAAGGGAGAGATTGCGCCGCCGGGGGTATGCCACGGCGGTTGTAGCAACGATTTTGCAGTCCAGGAAGCGTACCACTTCATTGTCCTATATACGCACATGGTGCATCTTTGAAGGTTGGTGTGCGGAAAAGGGCGTTAGGCCATTTTCCGCTGGAGTGACGGAAATATTGCTATTTTTACAGGGTGGGCTGGATAAGTGTCTGGTGCTCAGTTCCCTGAGGGTGCAATTGGCAGCCCTGGCGTGTTAGAGGTCGTGTGCAGGGGTGTACGTTGTCGACTCATCTGGATGTTCTGTCTTGAAGGACTAGAAAAGGGGACTGTTACTTCGGGAGAGAGATCTGCAATTGTGATTATATACTAATGGGAATTTTCTGAAAGGAATTTTTTCTATTAAAGCTAATTAATCTGTGAACCACTATTTTTTGTTAAATCAGTCAGGGCCTAGTAGCAGCAGTTTAAGTTTAAACTTAACACAGAAGAGAACTTTCTGGCTACATTTCATACCCAGCAGAGAGCTTGCAGTTTAAATTTAATGGTCACTCAGGGCCTAGTATCAGCAAAGTACTTTTAGTTTAAATTTAAAATACAGAAGAGAGCTTTCTGGTTAAATTTAGAACCCAGCAGAGAGCTTGTAGTTTAAATTTCATGAGTTAGAGCCTAGCAGCAGCAAAGAGCTATAATTTAAATCGAATCAGAATATAGCTTACCTCGGCAGCACAGGACAGTTACTGTGTAGCAGCCCTCTTTTAATAAGTGTTATTTCCCTCCCTCCCCCCTCCCCAACACCCACCCACCCCTGGGATAATCATAGCTTTGTAGGTACTTACACATCTTAAAGGACAGGAGGTGCTCTCAGGTGAAGCTCATTACCCAAATCAGTCATACACTAAGGACCTGAGATTAATTAAGCTTCAGGTGAACAAGGTATATTAAACGTATTAGGTACAGTTTTATTAGTATAAATATCCATAGCAACCCTTAGTAAGTAAAGAATTAAAGATCTAAACCCAAGCTTAAAACAAAGATGCAGACAGTAGTCCAGCAGCGAGATATGGGCTTTACAGTCTTTTGCATTGAGTGTCACATGTACGATTTTCTCTCAGTTGGTGAGCGGTCTTACGTGTGCACTAGGTTCAAGGAGCTCTTTGCTCTCAGGGAACGAGTCCGTTCTCTAGAGGCTAGAGTAGCAGACTTGGAAAACATAAGAAAGACAGAGGTACATAGACGAGACCTACAGGGATATAGTCCTGAAGTCCCACCTCCAGTCTGGCAGCATCTCTGCCATGGAGGAGAAAGGTCACGTGACAGGAGAGCATCACCCTGGTGTGGCAGAAAGTGATCCTGTAACTAGGACCTGTCCTCCAGGTGATGTAAAACCCTCTCGCACCGAGGAAGTTTCTCCAGGGCCATGTGCCCATGAGGGAAGGGTTAAGATAGCCATTATAGTTGGTGATTCGATCATTAGGCATGTAGATAGCTGGGTGGCTGGTGGACGTGAGGATCGCCTGGTAACATGCCTGCCTGGTGCGAAGGTAGCGGACCTCACGCACCACCTAGATAAGGTCTTAGATAGTGCTGGGGAGCAGTCTGCTGTCTTGGTACATGTCGGTACCAGTGACATAGGAAAATGTGGTAGGGAGGTTCTGGAGTCTAAATTTAGGCTTTTAGGTAGGAAGTTGAAATCCAGACCTTCCAGGGTAGCGTTCTCTGAAATGCTTCCCGTTCCACGTGCAGGACCTAAAAGGCAGGCAGAGCTCTGGAGTCTCAATGCGTGGATGAGACAGTGTTGCAGAGATGACGGTTTTGGATTTGTTAGGAACTGGGGAACATTCTGGGGAAAAGAGGGGCTCTTTCGAAGGGATGGGCTTCACCTTAACCGGTATGGAACCAGGCTGCTGGCATTAACCTTTAAAAAGGAGAGAGAGCAGCTTTTAAACTAGATAAGGGAAAGCCAACAGTTGCCCAAGAGCAGATGGTTCGGAAGAATGTATCCTTGAAGGATACTACCAAAAGCAGAGAGGTTCCAAAAAAAGAGTAAAGTAGCCCAAATGCCCTCGAGTATGGAGCAGACGCAGCTTAAAGATCTCAAATTACCCATGTCTACCAATAGCCAAATTAATATGAATAAAATAGTCTCTAAAATGCTTGTATGTAAATGCTAGAAGTCTAAAAAATAAGATGGGAGAGTTAGAATATATAGCACTAAATGAGAGGTTAGATATCATTGGAATATCGGAAACATGGTGGAAAGAGGACAACCAGTGGGACACTGTGATACCTGGGTACAGACTATATCGTAATGAGAGAGCTGATCAAATTGGTTGAGGGGTTACTCTCTGTTAGAGAGGGCATTGAGTTAGAAAGGATTAAAGTTTTGCAGGAAACAAAATTTGCTGTAGAATCTCTATGGATTGAAATTCCATGTAAAAAGGGGAAGGCGATGGCAGTTGGGGTGTACTATTGACTGCCTGGCCAGAATGAACAAATGGATGATGAAATGCTCAAAGAAATCAAGGAAGCTAACAAACGTTACAGCGCAGTAATAATAATGGGTGATTTCAATTACCCCGGTATTGACTGGGTCAGCTTCTTGGAGCATCTGGTTCATGAACCGACCAGAGGGGAAGCCATATTAGACCTAGTCCTTAGTGGAACACCAGATCTAGTGCAAGAGATAAGGGTGTTGGGGCCACTTGGCAATAGTGATCATAGCATGATCGTGTTTGATTTAATTAGTGGAGGAGGGATAGTTGGGAAATCCACAGTACTACCTTTTAACTTTCGAAAGGGAGACTATGATAAAATGAAGAAAATAGTTAAGAAAAAACTAAAAGGAGCAGTTGCAAAGGTTAAAGACTTACATCAAGCTTGGGGGGTGTTGAAAAATACTATCTTGGAAGCCCAGACAAGCTGTATTCCACGCTTTAAGAAAAGTGGAAGGAAGTCCAAAAAACTGCCAGCATGGTTTAAAGGTGAGGTCAGAGGCTGTTGCCAAAAAAGCATCTTTCAGGAAATGGAAAAAAGAGCCAAACAACGTAACCTGGAAACAGCACAAGCACTGGCAAGTCAAATGCAAGGCATTGATAAGGCAGGCAAAGGGAGAATTTGAGAAGAAGCTTGCTGTGGAAGCAAAAACGCGAAATAAAGACTTTTTCAAGTATATTCGTAGCAAACAGCCAGTGAGAGAGTCAGTTGGTCCATTAGATGATAGAGGGGTTAAAGGGGCACTAAGAGGCGACAAGGCGATAGCGGAGAGACTGAATGAATTCTTTGCTTCGGTCTTTACTGAGGAAGATGTAGGGATGTTACCCATGACTGAAGTGGTATTTAAAGGTGCTGAAGAATTGAAGAAAATATTGATACATTGGGAAAATGTATTACAACTATTAGATAAACTAAAGAGTAGCAAATCACCTGGGCCAGATGGTATACATCCAAGGGTGTTGAAAGAACTGAAATATGAGATTGCAGACCTGCTATTAGTAATCTGTGAACTATCATTAATCATCTCGAATACCTGAAGATTGGAGGATTGCCAATGTAACACCAATTTTTAAAAAGGGTTCCGGGGTGAACCGGGAAACTACAGACCGGTGAGCCTCGCGTCAGTACCGGGAAAAATGGTAGAAACCATCATAAAGAATAAAATTACTCAGCATGTATATAGTCATTGCCTAATGGGAGACAGCCAACATGGCTTTAGACAAGGAAGATCTTGTCTTACTAATCTGTTATGTTTTTTTCAAGGTGTGAATAAACAGGTGGACAAAGGTGAGTCGGTTGATAATAGTGTATCTGGACTTTCAGAAAGCCTTTGACAAGGTCCCTCATCAGAGACTTTTGGCAAAACTAAAGAGTCATGGGATAGGAGGCAGTGTACTATTGTGGATCAGGAACTGGTTAAAAGATAGCAAGAGGGTAGGGCTAAATGGCCAAATTTCCAAATGGAGAAAGGTGAATAGTGATGTACCCCAGGGATCTGTGCTGGGTCCGCTACTTTTTGACATATTCATAAATGACCTGGAAAGTGGAATAACAAGAGGTTATTAAATTTGCAGATGACACAAAACTAAAGTTGTTAAAACCCAAGAGGATTGTGGAAAATTGCAAGAGGATCTTGATAAATTGGAAGACTGGGCATCAAAATGGCAGATGAAATTTAATGTGGACAAGTGCAAAGTTATGCACCTAGGGAAGAACAACCCAAACTATGGTTACACGATGCAAGGTTCCGCATTAGGAACCTCCACCCAGGAAACAGATTTAGGCGTTATTGTGGATAACATGTTAAAGCCCTCGGCACAGTGTGCAGCGGCGGCCAAGAGCAAATAGAATGCTAGGTATCATAAGGAAAGGAATGGAAAATAAAACAAGAGATTATAATGCCTCTATATAGTTCCATGGTGAGACCGCCACCTTGAATATTGTGTGCAATTCTGGTCGCCGTATCTTAAAAAGGTTAAAGCGTTATTAGAAAAGGTTCAGAGAAGAGCCACCAAAATGGTAAAGGGGATGGAAGGATATGCCTATGAAAGGCTAAAAAGGTTAGGGCTCTTTAACCTGGAAAAGAGACGGCTGAGGGGAGATATGATAGTCTATAAATTAATGAACGGAGTGGAACGGGTAAACGTAGATCGATTGTTTACGTTATCAGAATATAGAAAGATTAGGGGACATGCAATGAAGCTACAGGGTAAACTATTTAAGACTAATAAGAAAATATTTATTCACTCAAAGTGTAAGCAAACTCTGGAATTTGTTACCGGAGGATGTGGTAAAGGCTGTTAGTGTTGCTGGGTTTAAAAAAGGTTTGGACACGTTCCTGGAGGAAAGGTCCATAAACCATTATTAAGAAGGGACCCAGGATATCAATGCTTGACCCAGTACAAGCATATTGGAACCTGTCTTTTGGGGAAACTGCTAGGTATGTATGACCTAGATTGGCCACTGTTGGAAACAGGATACTGGGCTTGATGGACCTTGGTCTGACCCAGTATGGCATATCTTGTGTTTGTGTTTTTTCAGGGCGGTAAAGAATATTAGACCGCTGATTAGGCCAGTTGTTCCTCCTTGGGATTTGAACTTGGTACTGGAGGCTTTGTCGGTCCCTCCATTTGAACCAATGTCTTCAGTGTCCTTGCAGAATTTGTCTTGGAAGATGGTCTTTCTGGTGGCGCTATTTTTGGCAAGGAGGATCTCGGATCTTCAGGCACTTTCTTGTAGAGTACCTTTTCTTTAATTTTCAGCAGAGAAGGTGGTGGTATGCCCAGTACCATCTTTTCTGCCTAAGGTAGTTTCTGCCTTTCATCTGAATCAGGCTATTTTGCTTCCTACTTTTCCAGCTCTAGATAAGGAAGGCGAGCATCTAGCAGTTTGGAAGTTGGACCTTGGTAGAGTCCTGCGTCGTTGCTTGAAAAGGACGGAAGTATTTCGCAAGATGGATTGCTTGTTTGTATTTGCGGGTCCACGGAGGGGGGAGGCGGCTTCCAGAGCCTCCATTGCTAGATGGGTAAAGCAGGCTATTGGGGCTGCATATGTAGCGAGCGGGGAGAATCCTCTTAAAGGGCTCAGAGCGTATTCGACTCGGGGGCAGGCGACGTCGTGGGCAGAATTCGCTTTGGTTCCTCCGGTGGAAATTTGTAGAGCAGCGACTTGGTCGTCCCTTCATGCGTTTGCAAACATTATAGATTGGATGTACAGGTGCAACAGGATGCAAATGTAGGAACTGCGACACTTATGGCATGGCTGGCGGGTCCCTCCCAAATTTAGGTACTGCTCTGGTACAACCCTACCTTTCTTGGACTGGCCTGGAGAGACAAATAGGAAGGAGAAATTAGACCTTACCTGCTAATTGTCTTTCCTTTTGAGTTCTCTCCAGGCCAGTCCAGGACCCTCCCATGTCATTTGCGTAAGTCGGAGATTGGTGGGGGTACGTTAGCTGTAGGCAACCAGCTGGTTGTCACAGCCATTCGCCACACGTATCTTTAGGATTTCAGAATAGAGGTGCTGGTGGCCTGGCAGTCGAAACACTCGAAGGGCAGTCTCTGTCCTTCTGTTGTCTCTCTCGGATGGGGGGAGGGATGGGAGGGCAGGGATTTTTGTTTAACAAGAAAAAAAAAGGGGGCTTTTGGTTTAGCATACTTAGGTTTGAGTTGATTAATAAGTGTTTGAGCATGGAGCTGCTTTGTCATTAGAAGACAGAGTCCTTGGCACCAGGGGGAGCTGGATAGGGTGTCAGCAAGACTCTGTATCTTTCAGTCCTCAGCTGCTGGAGGGGGCTGACAACCCTACCTTTCCTGGACTGGCCTGGAGAGAACTCAAAAGGAAAGACAATTAGCAGGTAAGGTCCAATTTCTCCATGTTACATGTTCTCTAGTTTAACATAGATGTATTTGTTTCTCATGTTTTTATTCTTAATTGTTTTAATTTGTCACTTTTGGATGGTGGGGGTAGGTTCTTATGAAATTCATTCTTTGTTTTATGTCACATTTCATGCATTTCTTGTGTGTATATGTTTGGATGGAAAATAGGCTATGGGGTTTTGTTGACATTTGCTAATGTTCCCTGAGGCTATGTAGCTTGTATTGTCATGTACTCAAATCTGCTTTTTGTGTGTGGTGGGTTTAGGTGTTGGGTACTTACTGGTAGGAGAGAGGTTTTGATGGTCTGCAGGTTATTTTCTTTTGTTTCCTTTTTTAGAGGGTTTTTGTTGGAGATATTTTTCTCAACTCTTAGATATATAAACTGATCTCATGGGTTTTAGATTTGTATCTTTAAATGTAAATGGTCTAAACCACCCTATAAAATGTGTTAAAAAAAAACCTGTATATTTAAAGAGTACATCAATTTTCAAACTTCAAGAAGCAATACCTGTCATGAATTCAATATCAAGCTTAAGATACAATGGTTAAAAAAAATCATATTTTCTCTCTGGGGATCAATAAGGAAAATGGAGTGTCCATTTTCTTTAGGAAAGATCTTTCTATTCAAATTTTGCAGCAGAAGACTGATTGATAGGGATGGGAGATGGGCATATGCAGAGGTGATATGGGCTGGTTGTAGACACATTTTTGCTAATGTTTATGCCCCTATCAGTGGCTCATCTTCTTTCTTTGAGGAATTCTTACAAGCACTTTTGTCATTTAATAACTCGGAAATTGTGTTTGGAGGGAATTTTAATGCTGTACTTAATCTGGTTGATAAATCCTATCCTGGTAAAAACCTAAATAGAACAAGTAATGATAATTTCCACAATTTACTTGATTGCCTTTGTTTAGTAGATGAATGGAGATGCAAACCCTATGACTCATAAATATTTTCTTCTTTCCCCCATCAAAATTATTCATGTATAGATTACCTTTTTGTGTCCAGGTCATCAAAAATAAGATTGCAGTATAATTAGGGTTGCCAACTGGCTCCAGATGCACCAGACAGGCTTGATCCAGTTCTGTGTTTACCCCATTGCATACAATGACTTGTAGTCTTGGTTTTCTTATGGAGTGCAATAGAGAAATCAGAACTTGCATGTCCCTGCATGCAATGGAGTAAACCCAGGACTGGATTAAGCCTGTCGGGCGCATCTGGAGTCAGTTGGCAGCCCTAAGTATAATGCCTGTACACACACATGACCATGCAGCGGTAGTTCTGGAATTCCTAACTCGTACACCATCTGATCTAAACAGCCCTGGCATTTTCAGAACAACTTCTCCAGGAACAAGCAGGAAGTCACTCCTCACATATGGGTGACATCGGCGCCGATGGAGCCCTTGTGCGGAGCAAATCCCCAGCTTTCTAAGAAAGCTTTTGGGAATTGCAACACGCATGCACGGTCCCCTTCCCACCCAAGGGTGCCATCTTGCTCAGTCCCCTTTTTTCCGCAGAGCCCTTTGGACGTGGTCCTTGTGCCATTGCGAAAAAAGTGTTTTAAAAATACTTGAAAAGTTTCTTTCGGTTCAACACCGGTTCCTTATCGTCTCTCCAGTCCAGTCCCTCTCGTCTGCGTTGTGTAGCCCTTCCAGCAGCTTGGAGACTGAGTCTGTCATCGTTTTGATGATGCTCTGGTATAAGTACCACTGGCACCACCCACCGGCACCAGTAAACTCAGCCTCCAAGCAGCTGGAAGGTGCCAGTAAGCTAGAGGGCTTACAAGAGAAACTGCAGGCAGGAGGTTAGTCTCTAGCTTTGGGAGCCCCTAAAATCTATCTTAATTGGGTCATTTGGGCTTTAAATTTTGCTTTAGACCTTACCTTAAAAGATTTTACTTTATTAATCGCTGTAGCTTTAAATTTAGACACTCTCCCTCCCCCCTCCTCCTCCCGCCTACCTTTGCTCAGGAAGCCGTGGACGCCCGATCTCCAGCTTAGACCGAGGAGGAGAGGATTGCTTGCTGCCGCGCCGGGGAAAGATAGGAGGAGAAGCTTCCCCTTGCGAGCAGAGCCTGCCGCGCTTTGGGACTCGGATGCGGCCTGCCCTGCCTCGCGCCAAAGCCCTCTGGGTGGCTGAGCGTTTGAGGCGGCTCTGGAGTCTCAAGGAGCAAGAAAGGAAGTACCGAGGCTTGGAGCACTCACGGGAGCAGCAGAAGTGGTGGGGGAGACGGCCGGAGGCGCGAGTGAGGCCTCACTACCGCCGGGCTGACCGCCATGTGGTCGCGGCCTAGCATGTGGACGGCAGCATAAGCCGGCTGATTTCTTCGCAGCTGTAAGGCAAGAGGAGATGAGCAGAAACAGTAAGTACATATTTTTTCTTTCAAAACTGCCTTTTTGATAAGTTTCTTTAACTTTAATCTTAAAATTAAACTGAATTAAAAATAATTTATTAGCAAATTTTTGCCTTAAATTTAATCCTAGATGGAGTTTGCTTGGTGCTAGTCTCCTCTAATTCATCTCACTTTTTTCTTTTTTGGGGGGGTCTGATTAGTTTTTTGATCTAATTAATATCGGAAGCAGGAATCTGCAGGGGTTGCATGGCAGAGGCTGCTTCCGTGGAACAAGAAATCCAATTGGCTTTGTCCCAGGATTCCCAGGGATCAGGAGACCCCTCGGGAAGAGGGGGGTGAACGCCCCTCACCTCCACCTTCAACCATGGATTTGCCCGGAACTTCCCTGCCCCACCCCTCCACCTCCTTGGGGGAAGAAGGGGCCTGGGGACACTTTTCACTTGAATTCGTCTTCCTGCTGTACAAGGCTTATTACAAGCGCCAGCATGGGGCAGCAGGGTCGGGGTCATCGCAGGCAAAGGTATCTTCCAGACGGGTGATGGCTGGGACCCAGGACGCGGGGGTCTCTCCCAAGTGCGCTAGACTGATGAACGAAGAGAGCCCTACGTCCCCTTTACCGGACACTCTGGAGGAGGAGGTCTCGGACAAGGAAGTAGGAGAAGATGAAGAAGAACTCGAAGAGGGAGAGATCCCAGAGGAGGATCAAGCCCGAATTGTACGAGTATTTTGTCGGGAGGAGCTCCCAGCATTGATTACGGAATCACTAAAAGTGCTCAATATGGCTACTGACATGCCAGCAGATGAGGAGGCCCTGGAGGACCCATTAATCCAAACTGTTAGAAGGTCCCAGAAGGTTTTTCCAGTGCAGAGTGGTGTGGTAGATGATTCAGGAGGAATGGAATCGGCCAGAATCCAGCCTGAGGGTGGTACGATCTATGATTCGTCTGTACCCATTGCCAGAGATAGACAAGGAGTTGCTGAAGTCTCCCAGGGTGGACGCGGCGGTGTCAGCAGTCACAAAGAAGACGACTAATCCCGGTCGAGGGCAGTGCGGCCCTGAAGGATACCCAGGATAGAAAACTAGATACGTTGCTGAAACAAGCCTTTGATGTTAGTGCTCTAGCCTTACAGGCTTTGGTTTCAGGGGCTTGGGTGCAATGTTCCCTCTAATTTTCTATAGACTGTGCGCATAAAATATCAGCTGTGCAGCTTTTGAAGGAAGGTTAAATTTTTGTGCGCCACATAACGACACTCGGAGCTATATACTTTAAAATTTGACTACATGTCAGAATACAGTATGTACACCACACTGACTTTAATCAAATTAAATGAAAATAGACAATTACTAAATGAAGTGGAAAATTTCTAGTAATTACAATCACAACTTTTTAAATTTTAAGACATCTGTGTTTTCTATCAGAATAAGAACCATAATTTTTGTGCGCTCTGTTGTAAAGTATGTGCGCTCGCTCAGCGAGGTGTGCGCGCGCGCGCACACACGCGCACAGCTTAGAGGGAACAGTGCTTGGGTGGGGAAAGCCTGTCTGAGGTGGTCTCAGCAACTTCAGTTAGCAGGTAGTCTGGCTGGAAACGCGCAGACAGAAGTGGCTAGGATGGAGTCCGGAGCAGCCTACCTGGCAGATAGTCAGTACGACCTCATTAGAAGCCTGGCAAAGAATATGGCCTCGGTGGCAGCTCGGTGTTTGTGGTTGCGCAACTGGGAAGCAGATGCCTCTTCAAAGGCACGCCTGAGTAGACTCCCCTTTAAGGGAAAGTTGCCCTTTGGGGAAGACTTGGATAAGTTGGTAAAGGACCTAGGCGAGACGAAGGGGGGCAGGCTCCCAGAGGATAGACCGAAGCAAGGCCGTTTGCCGGCCCTCACGCATAGCCAACTAAGGGAGTTCCGGAGGTTTCAGCCCACCAGGTCAACATCCTTTCACAGGGGCCGTTTCCCCTTGAGAGGACAAAGCTTCCGGGGGTTTCGCGGAGCGGGAAGAGGCTTTGGGGCCTCTTCCTCCTCCGCGGGTCCTAGAAAACCGCAATGAAACAGCGGGGGCCCGGGAGGGGTGCCTGCCGTGGGAGTCGGTTAAGGCAGTTTCTTCCCGCCTGGGCCCGGGTCACATCCGATCAGTGGGTTCTGGAAGTGGTCTGAGAGGGTTATGCTCTCGAGTTTGAACAAACGCTGGTCGTACCTGCTTTGCAGTCTCCCTGCAGATCGCCAACAAAGAGAGCAGTGGTAAAGGACACTCTCTCAAGGCTTCTTTTGCTAGGGGCAGTGGTTCCCGTTCTGGCAGACCAACGCGGATCCTGTCGGTACTCAATTTATTTTGTAGTACCAAAGAAAGAAGGGTCCTTTCGTCCAGTCCTTGACCTAAAGCAAATCAATCGTTTTCTCAGAGTACCACACTTCCAAATGGAAACCCTGAAGTCGGTAATTGTGGCCGTATGCCGGGGGGGGGGGGGGAGTAGTTCTTGACCTCCCTAGACCTGACAGAAGCGTATTTGCATATTCCCATCTGAAAGGCTCATCAGCAGTTTGAGATTTGCGGTCTCAAGTGGACATTTTCAGTTTCAGGCTCTGCCCTTCAGCCTGGCAAAGGCCCCTCGGACTTTCACCAAAGTGAATGGGTGGTAGTGGCCGCAGCCCTACAAAAGGAGGGAATCTTGGTGCATCCCTACCTGGACGACTAGCTGATCCGGGCGAAATCAGAGACGGAGAGTCGCAAGGTGACAGCCAGGGTGGTGCCATTCCTGGAGGAGTTGGGGTGGGTCATCAATCGGGCAAAGAGCAGATTGGTGCCCACGCAGGAGATCGAGTACCTCGGAGCAAGGTTCGACACAGCGAGAGGAAAGGTGTTCCTGCTGAAGCAGAGGTTAAAGGACCTGAGGAGTCTCATGTCACAATTTCTAGGCACGCAGAACTCTACGGACTGGCGTTACCTACAAGTGCTGGGAACTATGGCGGCAACGATAGAGGTGGTGCCGTGGCCAGAGCACATATGTGGCCGCTTCAATGGGCATTGCTACGACTATGGTCCCATCAGCGTCATCTGTTGTCCATGAGGTTACCCTGCCCCCAACTGACCAGAAGGACCTTACAGTGGTGGTGTTGCCCAAAGAACTTGGAAAGCGGAATGCCCCTCAAACCTCCCCTGTGGGTGCAGTTGACAACAGATGCAAGTCTAGCCGGATGGGGGGCTCATTGCGAGGGCCAGTTCGCCCAGGGTCGCTGGAGTCTGGTGTAGGCTCAGTGGTCCATCAACCGACTGGAGATGTGGGCAGTGACCTAGCACTCAGAGCATTCTAGCCCTTAGTCCGACTAAGAGCAGTCCGCGTCCTCTCCGACAACATCACTACAGTGGCCTACATCAACTGCCAGGGAGGAACAAGCAGTGCTGCCAGGAACAAGCAGTCCTACACTTAACAACTCTATCAGCACAGCAAGTGGCCGGTATAGACAATGTGTCAGCCGATTACCTGAGCAGGTGCAGGATAGACCACGGAGAGTGGGAACTAGCTCAGAAGGTGTTCGACCAGGTGATAGCCCATTGGGGAACTCCAATCATGGATCTCATGGCAAGATGGGAATCGGCCAAGACAAATCGATTTTTCAGTCGCAGGAAAGAAAGGATGTCGGAGGGCCTGGACGCCCTGGTCCAGAAGTGGCCTTCAGAAGGCCTCCTGTATGTTTCTCCTCCCTGGGCCCTCATAGGGAGAGTCCTATAGCGGGTGGAAGCCCACCAAGGGTTCATAATTCTCATAGCCCCAGACTGGCCACGGAGCCCATGGTATGTGGATTTGGTGAGACTAATGGCTGGGCGCCCATGACTGCTTCCCTGCAGGAGCGATCTGTTAATGCAGGGACTGGTACGGATGCCCCAGGTGGATCAGTTCTAGCTTATGGCCTGGCTATTGAAAGGGCGCGGCCCTGAAAGAGGTTATTCAGGAGTAGTGATTTCGACCTTGTTGAGCGTGCGGAAGCGCTCTACCTGCCTCTCGTATATGAGGGTATGGCGCATATTTGAGGCATGGTACGGAGCAAGAGAAGAAGCCCCTAGCAGCCTCCGTGCCAGATGTCCTGGAGTTTTTGCAAGCAGGATTCAAGAAGGGCCTAGCGGCCAGCTCCTTGTGGGTTCAGTTAGCGGCAATTGCTTGTTATATAGGGTAGTGTCCGTGGAAAGCCCCAGGTGACCATGATGACATTAGCAGGTTCCTACGAGCAGTTAGGCGTTTAATGCCTCAGCAGAGGTCTGTGATTCCCCCATGGGACTGCAATCTGGTGTTGAAGCGTTAACTAGGGAACCCTACGAACCGGGGGGGAAATCCTCATTGAAGGATCTGACCCTAAAGACAGTTTTTCTGGTAGCTATCTGTCCAGCTAGACACATTTCTGAACTTCAGGCTCTGTCCTCTGAGCTGCCCTTTCTCTCTTTCTACAAGTAGAAGGTGGTTTTACGGACAGTTCCTTCCTTTTTGCCTAAGGTCGTTTCTCCCTTTTATGTGAACCAGGTAGTATCTTTCCTGTCCTCTCTTAATGAAGGACAGAAGGGGGATGAGGACAGGTTACGCCTCCTGGACGTGCGGAAAATGTTGAAGTGCTATCTGAGTTGCACGGCCCCCTTCCGAAAGTCTGAACGACTATTTGTTCAGTTCAGAGGTCCGCGTAAAGGAGTCGGCAGCCAAGGCGTCCATATCCAGATGAATCAGGGAGACCATTGCATCGGCCTATATCCTGAAAGGGAGACAGGTCCTGGTGACCTTTTGAGCGCATTCGACTTGAGCACAGGTGACAACATGGGTGGAACATAGTTTGGTTCCACCGCTGTACATCTGTAGAGTGGCCACTTGGTCATCACTGCATACCTTTGTCAAACATTATAGGTTGGATGTCCAGGTGGCAGCGGATACTGGTTTCAGGCATGCAGTGCTTCGGTCTGGGATGGCTAACCCCTCCCAGGCTTGAACTGCTCTGTTACATCCCAGACGAGAGGGACTGGACTGGAGAGACGATAAGGAAGAAGTAATTAGATCTTACCTGCTAATTAGTGTTCCTGAAGGAACGCCAGTCCAGTTCCTAATCCCACCCAGGTCTTCTAGTTGCAGGATTCCTTTCCAAAGGAAGAGCACCAGACTGAAGACAGGGAGTGAAGAAGATGTCTGAACTCCTTGCAAAAGTTCTGGGTGCACGGTGGGATGCTAGCGCAGGGCCCTTGGAGTATGGCAGAGGGCTAGTGTGGAGTCCAGTAAACCTCCTACCCTTTCAACCCCTTCCCCCTTCCTCCCTGTAGGCTTATTCTGCCCCCTTGAGGAGGGGAAGAGTTTATGCTACAAGTTTTAAAGACAAAAACAAAAAAACATTTTTTTAAATTAGACTTTCTTTAAGAAGTTATGGTTATTTCTCTCTTCGATAAGTCTGCTTTTTCAATAGGTTACTGGTGCCGGTGGGTGGTGCCAGTGGTACTTATACCAGAGCATCATCAAAACGATGATAGACTCAGCCTCCAAGCTGCTGGAAGGGCTACACAACCCAGACGAGAGGGACTGGACTGGAGTTCCTTCAGGAACACTAATTAGCAGGTAAGATCTAATTACTTCTTCCCCTTCCCACCTTCGGCTCGGTACACTGGTACCGAGTCCGATCAAGCTTTTCGCTTTTTGTCCTTCGTGACTAGCGTTCACGCTCTTTCTTTTCACTGGCAGCCCGGGTCTTCGACCTTGCAGGGGCCCTCCCCCCCCCCCCCCGATGGCTACCAGCGGGTTTAAAAAGTGTGATCGGTGTACAAAGTTAATGTCCCTCACCGACACACATGACTGCTGCCTTCGTTGCCTCAGGCCCGACCATGACCCGAAGGTCTGTGGCCCATGCAGGAAAATGTTGTCAAAGGCCTTGAGAAGCCACCAGCAGCAGCATGACAGGATTTTTGGTGAGTCTGTATCCTCCCGGTCCCAGACCCCATCTGAGGCTTTGACATCTTGGGAACACTCTGAACCTGAGCAGCGTCGTGTGCCTTTGGAGAGGTGGTCTCCCTCATGGGAACATCAGAGGAAGAAAAAATCCTCGAAGGCGGTGGCATTGGATGGTTCCGAACGACCTGGTTCCTCACAGGATCTGTCGCGGAGGCCCGACCGTTGGCCCGGATCTTCGGAGTTGGAGCGCCCAGCAAAATTTCCTCGAAAGGTCCTGGATCAGCCAAGGCAGGTAACGACTGTCCTCATGGACTATCCTCCGGGAGAACCGGCGTCGGGACCTGACCCGGGGGCTGCAGAGCCTTCTGAGCTCGGTCTCAGAATGGTGGCCTTGGAGCATGTCTGCCTTGGACCAGCAGCAGGCGCTGATAGCCAGTCTCACCAGTCCTTCCGCCCTGACCACCGGACACCCGACGTCCAAGTCGACCCCAGAGGCTGAGCCGATCCTCGAGACCATACGGACTCGAGTCGATTTTCGGCCGAGGTCCCCTTTGACCCTCCCGTTTGGGACCAAGGTCGTTGACGCCGGAGCCACTCGCCGCCTCTTTGCAGTTGGACTGGGTAACGGAGGACAAAGAGTTCCCGGACACCTACAAGACCTAGTATGTTCCATCCAATTCCACGGGTTCCGAATCTCAGAGAAGGTTTCCCCCCCCCCCCCCCCCCCGAGGACACTCTGTTCTTGGACCTAGAGATATGTCAAGGGCTTTGGCATTCCCTACAGAGTCTGAGGAGGAGCCTCAAGATGAGGAGCTCAAGATCCTCCAGTATAACTTTCCCCCTCGGGAAGCCCTTACTGTACCAGTGCCTCCAATCCTGGAACAATTGATGCTCCAGATGTGGGAGATGCCAGCGTTGGTGCCGGTGATCAGCAGGCAGCTCGATTGGATGTATCAATTCCGCAAGAGCCCTGGGTTCCAAAGAGTTCAACTGCCGCACAACTCCATGGTTGTGGAATCGGTCATGCGCCGCTCAAGAGCCAGAAGACGTACTCCTCGGTGCCTCCTGGCAGGGTGGCCCGCAACTTGGACGCCCTCGGCAGGAAGTGCTACCAGGGTTCTATGCTGGCAAGCCGGATCCAGGCTTACTAGCTGTACATGGGCATGTACTTGCAAGACCTGGCGAATGAAGTCGCCGGGTTCTCAGCTGGACTCTGCAAGGGACCTTTGCAGCACTTCAAGACCCTGTCCACCGGAGTCCGTGAGTGCTCGAAGTTCATGACTTGAGCAGTCTACACAACAGGTTCGAGGCATCGGCCTGAGTAGCTGCAGCTGGCATCGGTGCATGCCGCCATGCATGGCTACAGTAGTCAGACCTGGAACAAGTTGATTGATGTCCCATGCCGTGGTGAAAACCTCTTCGGCAAACCCATGCCTGAGAAGGCTGCTGAGATCGAGTCAGAGTACCTGACCAGGACATGGCTCTCAAAGAAGACTTCTGCCCCTTCTAAAAAGAAGGGCTCGGATAAGAAACCCTTTTTCCCGAGGAAGGGTGCTGCTTACCAAAGCTACCCCCCATTTCAGGCAGCAGGCCAAGGGACAGGGATAGGGGCATGGCCCGCGTAAGCAGAAAGCCCCCAAACCCAAGGCACCAACTCCAGCCCAGCCTGGTAGTGGCTTTTGACTCTCAGAACATAGCCCCTCTCACCTTAGGAGAAAGGCAATGCACAGGGGGAAGGCTTGCCCTGTATGCTCACAGGTGGCCGGCCATCACCACAGATACTTGGGTTCTTCAGATAACCCTGATGGACTATCTACTTCATTTGACCCAGGTGCCATCTCCCTACTTTCCAGTGGAGCTTTTCAGGTCTCCCCTTCACTGGGACCTTCTTCTGAAGGAGTTAGCAGGTCTCCTTGAGGACCAGGCAGTAGAATTGGTGCCCCCCCCCCCCCAACCTACAGGGCAAAGGCTTCTATTGCAGGTACTTTCTAATACCAAAAAACAGGAGGCCTAAGGCCCATCCTCGACCTGCGCAACTTAAACAAATTTCTGGTGAGGGAGAAGTTCAAAATGCTTTCCCTTGGAACATTGCTGCCTTACCTCTGCCAGGGAGACTGGCTATGCTCCTTAGACCTAAAGGATGCGTATACACACATCCTAATTCATCCAGACCACAGACAATATCTACGCTTTGTGGTAGGGGGAAAACACTACCAGTACAGGGTGCTTCCCTTTGGCCTAGCCTCCGCCCCCAGGGTGTTCACAAAGTGCCTAGCGGTGGTGGCTGCCTTCCTCAGACAAGGAGTTTTTGTCTTCCCCTACCTAGACGATGAGCTCATCAGAGCCACGTCATCTGGAGAGGTCCAACAGGCCACAGACCGCTCCATTCATGTGCTCCAAAACCTGGGATTTGTCATCAGTTATCCAAAATCCACCCTAGTCCCCACTCAACAACTAGAGTTCATTGGGGCCAAACTAGATACCATTCAGGCGAGGGCCTACCTGCCAGTGGACAGGGCACAGAGACTCCTTGCCCTGGCACATCAAGTGGAGCTGTATTGTGAAGGTAGAAAAATTTTAGAAAACCTTGGGTGATTATTTGTCTAGCATTTGATGAACCTAATTAGTTTCATTTTTGTTTGTGTTCGTCAATCTCTGCCTTTATTTGGGAGGGAAGTTAATATTTTTTGTTGGGGGATGTATATAGGTCCTTGGTTTTTTTAATGTTGATTGTGTTTATCTCTGTAAAATAAAACAAATGAATAAACTGACAAAGCTGACTTGAAACTGCGTTTTTTTTTCTTCAAATTTTAAAAATTCACTCCTAGTCTTCTCTGGCAGCAGGGCCTCATACATTTGCATTGGCGGTTGAGTAAGCCCTGCTCATGTTTTCCCAACTGGCCTGTCATGTGCTAGAGTTCCCTTTTGTGGGCCCCTTTTTTGCACTGTGGTATGTACTATATATACATACTATATACATGACCCCAAACCAACCCCCCCACCCCCCCTTGGGAAACATGACAGTGCCAAAAAATCAGGCTCTGGGAAAACACCACGCACAAATTGTGTGTGGGGTTTTCCCAGAGCCTAATTTTTTGGCACTGTCATGTTTCCCAAGGGGGGGGGGGAGGTTGGTTTGGGGTCCAGTGCCTCCTCTGCCCATCCATGCCTTTCTCATCCATGAGACAGATGACCCTCTTGGAGGTCTGTAAGGTGTCTGCACAGAGGGGCAAGGATGGGGATGATTTCAGGCTCTGGCCAATAGCCCCCCCCCCCCGCCCCCTTGGGGCTTAGGGCTCCCTTCTCTGATGGTTTCAGCATTAGCTACTGAAAATAACTCACGGCCTGGGTCCCCCCCCTTTTTATTTTTTGCTGCTTAGAAGCCCTCTTTGCAGGGGTGCTTGAGAGCCAGGGGGCAGTGGGCTCTAGGGTGTGTCTGCCATGGCTGGCAAGGGATTTAAGTGCCCCTGCATTGCTCCTTTACCCATGCTTTCCCCCAGGAGCCCAGTCTTATCTCCTTCGGAAGTTGGTTGTGATGTTCAAGAGGACCTTTCTCTCTCTCTCTCTCTCCCTCTCCAGAAGATGTGTCTGAGGAGGAAGTGGAGCTTTTCCTAATGAAGGGAGAGAACCTTTCTGTGCCAATTAAGAATGCTACGGCAGCCTTATACATTGTGGAGCTTGCCCCAGTGTCACAGATAGACCCCGTCACTATCTTGAAAGATATCAAGTGTTAGTCTGGCGGCTTTACTTTTGAGCCCTTGTGACAGCTCCAGGTCTTTCGGGAGAATCCAAAGATAGACCGTAAGGGCCCTAAGATCCTTTCTTGGTTGTATCCCCTGCCCCAGGGTGAGCTGGATCAATTTTTTTTTTTTTTTGCTCCTCGCCCTTATCAAGGTGGTGACCAAGTTTAACTATTCCAGTGGAAGGGAGCACTACGCTCAAGGAGTCTCATGATAGGAAAGTAGAGGTCCTCCTTAAAAATGCCTTTTTGGCCTTGGCTTGGAGCTTTCAGGTGGCCTTGTATGCAGGCCTGGTGGGCGGTGTGCACTTCTGCTGGATTCAGTAGCTGCTGGTAGCCAAGAGCCTGCCATTTTGGAGTCTGAGCCACTTAATATTGCAGATGCCCTCTGTGATTTGATCAGGATCTCCTCCACATTGCATCCTGAATCAGATCCTCTGTGAAAAAGGTGGAACATAGAAGGACCCTCTCCCTCCATAAGGAGAAGCTCATCTTCCTCTTCGCTCATCTTCTAGCAAAAGTGTTCTCTTCAGCATCACAACCAACCTCCAAAGGGGATAAGGCTGGGCTTTTTCAAGAACGGATTGCTCTTTGGGGAGGATCTCTAAGTTGGTGAAAGACCTTGGGGAGTCCTCTAAAGCTTCTAGAAGATGGACACAGGGGTGCTAGGTCTGCCTCTTCAATGTCCTCAGCCAGAGCTTGGAGATATTCTTGAATTGCTAGTAGGCCAGGTAAGCCCTATTCCTCCTGTAGACCCAGCCCAAAAAAGGGTAGTCCTTTTGGAAATATCAGCAATCTTGAGTCTTGCTTGCAGCTTCCACTGGAGCTAGTAAGCCCTTGTAGAGAGATTCAGCGGGTCCCTTCCAAGGTACAGCTGAATGGCAGTCAGGTTATTGCTGTTTGTCTTGGAGTGGATTCATATCACATCAGACAAATGGATAAGGGATACATGCTGGAGTTTGAAGAGCATCTAAGGGAGTCCTTTGTAATGTCTCCCTTCTCAAGTTGGGTGGTGGTCAAATATTCTACAGCACCTCCTGCAATTGCAGACTACTCTACCCATGCCTTCTGCAGAGCAAGGTTAGGAGCATTATTACAAGAAGGGGAGGTTCCTTATGGCCTATTTTGGACTTGAAACTAGGTCAATTCAAATTCAGCTCTCCCCCCTTCCACATAAAAACCATCAAATTGATCGTGTCCATTCGGCAAGAGGAGTCTTACATCCTTGATCTTGCCCAGGTGTGCTTCCATATTCCCATATGGGAGAAACCAGTAATTTTCTCTGCTTATGTGTCCTAGGCTGCCACTTTGTTCCATTCTCTGCCCTTTGGTCTGGTTATGGCTCCTTGCATCTTATTTGAAGGTCATGGGGTAGTGGCAATGTTCCTGCACAAGCAAGGGATCTGGGTTCATCTGTACCTGGGACAATTGACTGATTTAGTTGGGCTCCATGGAGAAGTTCAGAGAGGACATAGGCTTGGTGATTTGGTGGCTAGAAATGGCTGGGATTGGTGATCAATTATCCCAAGTGCAACCTGAAGCCCTCTCAGGATTTGAAGTATCATGGAGCTTGCTTCAACACTTTTTCTCCTTCAAGCTGCAGAACTAACTTAGGGATTTTTGTGTGCAGCTTGCTTCTCAGACTTGGGACTACCTTCAACTCTTAGGGTCTATAATATGAATCCTAGAGCTGGTCCCTTGGGCAAAAGTGCATGTGCACCCTTTACAGAGACCTGTCTCTCTGGTCTCTCTGCCCTCAATTGTTCAACCAGACCCTTCCTGAGCCTGGCCTTAGAGGCTGCATCCGCCGACCAGTTGCAGAGCCATAGAAAACGCCGTGCAGCAATGATAAAGGCCATGAACTTAGAGGAGGCCTTAACCGAATCATAGAAGGATAACTTCTTGCACGTTAATTTGGCTAAGACTTCGGCGATTTGGTTCACTGCAGGTGCCTCTATTCCCTCTCTTTCCCCTTCTCTTCCTGCTGGACCTATTCCCCTAGTCACTTCTCTGCGTTATCTCGGGGTCACTTTGGATTCTGCCTTAACTTTTAGAGATCATATCTCCTCCGTTGTGCAACGTTCTTTTCACACTTTGCGACAACTTCGAGCAATTCGGCCTTTTCTTTCCCCCACTTCTATGACTACACTTCTCCTTGCTTTGGTGGTTTCTCGTTTGGACTATTGCAATGCATCTTTAGCTGGTCTTCCACTTACCCAGCTTCGTCGTCTTCAATTAGTTCATCACACTGCTGCCCGTCTTCTGACCCACTCTCCCCGATCAGCTCACGTCACTCCTTTGCTTCTTCGCCTTCACTGGTTGCCCGTTCCTTTTCGCATACAGTATAAGATCCTGATTTTCGTGCACCGGTCCTTACACACTGGTATTCCACTCTATCTCTCCGATCTGGTTCACTTTTCTTGTCCTTCTAGAGTACTTAGATCTCTCCATTTGAATCGTCTTTTTCTCCCATCCCCTTCTCAGGCTCATCTTGAATCCACACGTTCTTCTGCTTTCTTTTTCCTTGGGCCCCGTCTTTGGAACTCACTGCCACTTTCGCTACAGTTAGAATCCTCTTTCTCCACTTTCAAAGCTTGTCTTAAGACCTACCTTTTCTGCTCAGCCTTTGACCTTCCTTTTCCCCCTCCTTCTGTGTCTACCTGATAACCTGTCTATCTTTTATTATTTTTCTACTCTGTTGGCCTATTTCTTTTCTATTCTTTACCCTACATGAATGGCGTTCTTTTCTGTTTCTTTCTCAGTAGCTCCGCTTTTGTTTTTATTGTAAACCGCTGTATGCCAAGTGGTTCAGGCGGTATATTAAATTTTTAATAAAGATAAAGATAAAGATCCGCCAGGTATGCTGCCACAGACTCCAGATGGTTCTCCTTAGAGACTGCTTTCCCCTCCAAGTCAGGTGGAGCCAGACCCTTCCTCTCCCTCGAGAGATCAAGGACCAGTTAGTGTGGTGGTTTGTCTCACCACCGATGAGCAGGTTGCCCATAAAAAGCTGGGAGGTTCACGGTTTAGATCAGATGGCCTAGGTTCTTTGGTCTCCTCAGGAGTCCTCTTGGTCAGTCAAACGGAGGACAGAGCGTTTGCCTGGATCTGGTGAGGTTTCAGTCTTGGCTAGCAGGCAAGGTTGTCTTCATGTTTTCAGACAACAGTGCTACAACGGTGGTGTATGGCAACAAGTAAAGCGGAGCTCAAAGCAAGGAAGTTGCTCTTGAGACGACAAAAGAATATCTGATTTCTCTGTTGGCAGCCCACATAATTAGTGTCTATAACCTGCAGGCTGACTTTGAGTCAGAATACTATGGATCCCAGAGAGTGGGAAATAAGCCCTCTTGTGTTCAGCCCTTATAATGTGAAGGTGGGGTCTTTCAGTATTCAAGGACAAGGTCCAAACCTTTTTTTAAACCCAGCTGTGCTAATTATTTTTATCCCAACCTCCAGCAGCAAGCTCCAGAGCGCAGCTATGTACTGCACCTAGTGAAAACTGTTTTAAGTGTACTACCTCTTGACATGTCCCCTAATCTTTGTACTTTTGAAAAAGTAAATAGTCTATTTGCGTTTACCTATTCTACTCCATTCAGGATTTTATAGACCTCTCTCATATCTCCAGTCTTCTGCCTCTTCTCCAGGATGAAGAGCCATAATTTCTTTAGGTTTTCCTCAAGGAGAGTCATTCCATCCCCCTTATTTTGGTTGCCCTTCTCTGTACCTTTTCTAATTCATTGGTATCCTTTTGACATGCAGCAACCTGAATTACATACAGTATCAAAGTGCTGTTGCACCATGGAGCGATACAGAGGCATTATGATATATTCTTTGTTCTCTGTTCCTAACATTGCTTTTTTGGCCACAGCTGCACACTGGGCAGAATATTTCAATGTATTGTTCACAATAGCACCTAGACCCTTTTCCTGGGTCTTGACGTCTAATGTGGAACGCAGCATTATATAGCTATAATTAGGGCTATTCTTCCCTATATAGATCACTTGGCATTTGTCCACATGTAAATTTAATCTGCCATTTGGATGCCCAAGCTTCCAGTCTCACAAGGTCCTCCTGCAACTTCTCACAATCTTCATGCAATTTAACAGTTTTGAATTAGTTTGTCTGCAATTTTGATCACTTCATGCGTTCCTAAAGCAAAACAGAAAATGGCAAAGACCCAGTCTTCCCATCCATAAGAACTATTGAGCTCAACAATCCCTTTCTCTCCTTCAGAGATTTTCTGTCTCATGCTTTCTTGAATTCATATACACTTGTCTTCATCTCCTCCACTGGGAGGCTGTTCCGTGAATCTACTACCCTTTCTGTAAAGATACTGTTTCCTTAGATTTCTCAACACAGTACTTGAGACACACTTAACATCCTGAAAACCTGACTAGTTAGCTAACAATGAATATGCATATGAGAGATTTGTATGCACGGACTCCATTGTATGCAAATCTCTCATGCATATTTATTGTGGTTATCCTGAAAACCTGACTGGCTAGGTGTGTCCCATGGACTTGGTTGAGAACCCCTGCTCTAAAGTATCGTATACTGATATCTTTTGTCTATCCCCCTATGTTTTGACTATTTTGGTAACTGCTGTCTGGACCATCTCCATCCTGTTTTATATCCTTGTGAAGGTGTAGTCTCCAGAATTGTACACAGTAATCCAAATTAATTCTTACTAGAGATTTATACAGAGGTACTATCACTGCCTTTTCTACCTGTTTGTGGTGGTACTATTTCTGTCACCGACACCCATGATTGGTGTCTAAAATGTTTGGGTCCTGACCATTCCATCACGGATTGTATGTCCTGTACCATAATGTCTAAAAGAGGTCGGCAGAACCGAGCAGCCAAGCTCAGTACCCTGTTTCCCTCTGATGCAGCTTTGGTGGCATCGACGTCTTCCAGGGCTGCTTCTTCCTCCCATGGATCTCAGGTAACCAAGCATAAATCTGGCCGGTCCTCGAAGGGCAAATCTTCCTCTAAGCATTGAGATGCCTCCGGGCTTGTCCTAGAGGACTCCGCACCGGCAAAATTACCCCGGCGGGAAGTTCCGGCTTCCAAAGCATTGTCTATGGGGTCACAGGTTGACATCGATGGCTTGGCCTCAACCGATCACCTGTTGCCGTGTTCTGGGGTACCGGTGGCTCCCACTGGTACCGACATCCAGACTTTGGCGTCGATGGATCAGAAGATTCTTACCATGCAGCGCACCCTGACGGCATTCATGCAGGCTGCGATGCCTCCAGTACCGCAACAATCCCGTTGCCGGTGCCGGCACCGGCATCATTCCCAGTGCCGGTACCGATTGCATCCGCTTCGGTGTCGACTGCAATGGTACCCTGTCCTATGATGCCCATCGGTACCGAACCGGTACCGGTTACTCCCGATGTCGATCCCACTCGGTACGCATATCAGGCTTTACAGGAGCATCCAGACAGGCGATACTTGGATTCCTCCGAAAACTCTGAGGAGTCTGAAGGATCTGTCGAGGCATCGATACTTCTTCCTCAGGAGTCGTCTTCTCCTAAACGAAGAATGTCTCCTCCAGAAGACTTCATTAGGGAAGTGGCTAGGGGCCTCTCCATCACAGTGGCCCCTAAGTCAGAGCCTAGAGCCAAGCAGCTGGATATTTTACAATATCCTAAAGCTCCTAAAGAAGCAGCTACTTTACCTATTCATGAGATTTTGTATGATCTCATGTTGAGCATGTGGGAGAGACACCTCTTACCACCTCGCCTCATTCTCGCAGGTTAGACACCATGTATTGTCACTCCTTGTCCTGGCTTTCATAAGACTCAGCTTCCTCACCACTCTATTGTGGTAGAGTCTGCCATGAGAAAGATAAATAGTGCAAAAAGACACTCATCTAATCCTCCAGGACGTGAATGCAGGACCCTAGATGCTTTTGGCCGTAGGGTTTTTTAAGCTTCTATGCTAGCTGCCAGAATCAACTCCTATAGTCTCTATATAGGGATGTTCCTAAAAAGTCACAGATCTGCAGACTTGAACCCCTTTTATTTCAGAAGATAAAAGGCAGGAGTTTCTCACTTGGCTCAAACATGCCCAGGATGTTTCCAAATTTTCCAACCGTGCAGCCTTTGACTCTTGCCATAGGTGCACGCAGAATTGCTTGGCTACAAGCTTCTGATTTGGAACTCTGGGTCCAAGATGAATTAGGTTTTCACCTGTACAAGGAAGATTTTCCTTTTTGGCAAGGATTGGCAAGCAAAGGCCACTCGGATGCTGAGAACTCCTGCTTTGGATCGACTTTCAAAGTCCACCTCTGCTCCTGCTAAGAAAAGATTGTTCAAAAAGACATCTTTTTCTAAAAAGGGAAGATATTATTTATTTTTATTTACATTCTCTTATATACCGCGCTTTTCTGCATCAGTGCGGTTTACATTGAACAAACTGAAATTACATTGAACAGGGCATTATAACTTGGAGATAACTATTTTACAGGGAACATGGGCTATGCTTATGGTCAGCAGGCATCTTCTGCAGGTCGTTTTGCTGCAAAACGTCAGCAACCACCTAAACAGGCCAAGTCAAAGGCTGCTAGGCCTTCCACGGCCCAGCAACCTCAGCCTCCTCAGGGCCTTTGACTTGCAACTAGAGAACTTAGCCTTTCTAGCTCTAGAAGAACCAGAGCCCCTCACCATTCCAGGAAGGTTGGCTTACTTTGCTCCCAGATGGGAACAAATCACAGCAGAGCAATGGACCCCCTCCATCATAAGGGAAGGGTACAAGCTTCATTTCTTAAGCCTTCCTCCTCGCACCATGGTGAAACAGTTCAATTCTCCAACATCTCTCCTCAACCTTCTGGGTCAGGAGATTGCCACCCTTCTTGCCCAAGGGGCAATAGAAGTACCACCTCTTCTTCAACAGGGCTCAGGGTTCTACTCCCCTTATTTTCTTATCCCAAAGAAAACAGGGGGCTACAGACCCATATTAGATCTCAGAGAATTGAACAAGTTTCTATTCAAAGAGAAATTCAAGATTTCTCTCGGTGCTCTGCTTCCATACCTTCAGAGTCAGGACTGGCTTTGTTCTCTAGATCTCAAGGATGCGTACACCCATGTTCTCATCCATCCAACACACAGAAGGTTCCTTCGGTTCCTTTTTCAAGGAAAGCACTACCAATACAGGGTGCTTCCTTTCGGTCTGGCCTCTGCACCAAGGGTGTTCACGAAATACATGGCAGTAGTAGCTGCATTTCTACACACTCTAGGAATATTCGTTTTCCCTTACCTGGACGACTGGCTCATTCGAGCTCCATCCCAGTCAGAGGCCCAGAATTGTCTAATCTGCACAATGCATGTTCTTCAGTATTTGGAACTGGTAATAAACATCCCAAAATCAAATCCCACCCCTACTCAGTCTCTGGAGTTTATAGGGGCCTTGCTGGATACCACAACTGCAAAGGCCTATCTTCCTCAGCCCCGTTGCCTACGCTTAGTGCAGTTAGCCTCCCAGATACAGTTAAAGTCCCATTTAACTGCTCGAGAGATGTTACAACTCTTAGGCCACATGGCATCCACCGTGCACGTGATTCCATATGCTCGCCTTCACATGAGGGCAGCTCAATGGACTTTGTCCACCCAATGGACTCAGGCATCAGGTTGCCTGTCAGACAAAATAGCTAACTCCATTCGCCTTTTTTGGTCTCTCCAGTGGTGGAAGTCCTCTCCAAATCTGTTGCTGGGGTCCCCTTTTCAGCAGTCACTACCCCAAGCAACTCTTACAACAGATGCTTCTCCAATGGGTTGGGGAGCTCATCTGCAGGATCTCTCCACCCAGGGCATCTGGTCTCCACAGGAGAATTCTCTACATATCAATCTCTTGGAACTCAGAGCAATATTCTTAGCTCTCGGAGTGTTCCATTCCCTGCTCAGCTACAGCACAGTCCTCATCCATACGGACAACCAAGTAGCCATGTTCTATGTAAACAAGCAGGGCAGGACTGGCTCTCTGTCGCTTTGCAACGAAGCTTTGTGACTGTGGGCCTTCGCCAGAGAGCAATCACATTCACCTTCTGGCAGTATATCTTCCAGGCATTCAAAACTCTTGGGCAGACAGACTCAGTCGAGTTCTGCTTCCACATGAGTGGTCCCTCCACATGGACCAGGTAGCCAGGATTTTTCGAATTTGGGGAACCCTGGACATAGACCTCTTTGCAAGTCCATGGAATGCCAAACTTCCACGGTTCTGTTCCAGAATTCCATGTCAGGGAGTTCAGGCCAAGGATGCCTTCCTCCTTCACTGGGGTCAAGACTTCCTTTATGCCTTTCCACCCATTCCCCTAATTCCCAAAACACTATTCAAGCTTCAGAGAGATCGAGGGACCATGATCCTCATAGCACCACATTGGCCACGCCAAGTGTGGTATCCTCTACTTCTGCATCTCTCTCAAGCTCCTTCCCTGCACTTGGGCTCTGCACCAGACCTTCTATCCCAGGAGGAGGGAACGTTGTGGCACCCAAACTCCCAGTCTCCATCTCAGGGCTTGGTGCTGAAAGCCTAGACCTTCAAGGTTTTCATCTCTCTCAGCAAGTCAGATATTATTCATGCCTCTAGAAAGCCTTCTACTAGACGTTCCTATGCTTTCAAATGGAAAAGATTTACCATTTGGTGTTCAGAGAAGGGTCTTAACCCTCTTGCAATACCTTTGAATTCTTTACTAGAGTATCTCCTGCATTTATCCCATGCAGGTCTTAAAACGAATTCAGTAAGAGTCCATTTGAGTGCTATTGCAGCATCCCTCAAGCCTCTCAATGGACAGCCTATTTCCTCTCATCCTCTTATAACAAGATTCATGAGAGGCCTTCTTCTAACTAAACCTCCCATTAGACCACCTCCAGTGGCACGGGACTTAAACCTGGTTCTTGGCCAGCTTATGAAGCCACCCTTTGAACCTTTAGCCACCACCTCCCTGAAATTTCTTTCTTGGAAAGTTATCTTTCTCATTGCAGTCAACTCAGCACGCCGCATCAGTGAATTGCAAGCTTTGGTGGCTAATCCACCTTATACAAGGTTCCATCATAAGGTAGTCCTCGGGACCAATTCACACTTTATGCCCAAAGTGGTCTTGCCTTTTCATCTAAACCAAGAGGTATATTTGCCTGTTTTTTTCCCAAGACCTCATGCATCAAGTGCAGAGAGGAATCTTCATACCTTGGATTGTAAGAGAGCTCTTGCTTTTTACTTACAAAGAACACAGCAACATAGAAAGTCTTCTCAACTCTTTGTTGCTTTTGATCCTTCTCATTTAGAACTTCCAGTCTCTAAGAGAACACTGTCCAACTGGATTGCTCACTGTATTTCTTTCACCTACCAGAGTAGGAACATTTCTCTGGAAGGCCATGTCACAGTTCACAATGTGAGAGCCATGGCAGCCTCAATGGCTCATCTAAACTCTTGTGTCCATCGACCAAATCTGTCAAGCGGCAACCTGGGCCTCGGTTCATACCTTCACAGCCCATTACTGTTTGGACAAGGACTCCTGCCGGGATGCCTCGTTTGGTCAGGCTGTTCTCAAACACCTGTTCCATTCCTAATCAACTCCTACCCACCTACCCTGGTTGGATGCCAGAGATCCATGGAGGGAGGTGTAGAGTCCTTTTCAAGGACACACAACCTGGGGTCTTCACCTGGCATCTGCAGCTAGGGAGTCACCATATGTGAAGACTCATTCCTGCTTGTTCCTGGAGATAGCACAGTTACTTACCTGTAACAGGTGATCTCTGGGAACAGCAGGCATAAGTCTTCACAACCCACCCACCTCCCCTAGGAGTTGTCTCTCTATCTTTCCTTTCCTCTCTCTCTCTTTTTGTCTCAGCTTTAAAACTCGAACTGGAGAGAGGCGGTTGGGAAAGGTGGGAAGGCAGCGCGCAGGCGCTGTGGGATGCTCCCAAAAGCTTTCTTACTGGATGCTTGGGAGCGTTCCCATGCAGGCTCCGTCGGTACCGACGATACCCATATGTGAAGACTTATTCCTGCTGTTCCCAGAGATCACCTGTTACAGGTAAGTAACTTTGCTTTTCTTGACATTACATGCTGCTGTTGCTTCCCAGCTAAAGGTCCAATACAGCCATGATCAGCAATGGGATCCATTGCTGCCTCCATCAGCTCCTAGCATTAACTCGCTCGCCAGTAGTCAATTACCCACTTCTCCCAAAAATCTACACATAGAAATACTTGTACTCCTACCTCGTAATGTCCACCAAGTGAAGTTCCACTTACCGCCCCCCCTTACTATATCCCCCTCTGCCCCAAACACACACACTTTCCCAGCACTTCCTTCTATGCAACTCTGGTTCCAAATATATCCTAACAAAGAAACCTTAATTTCAAGAGTGAAATTCTCCTGGACTTTCAAGGGTGCTAGTCTTCTATTAGCACCTTACACATGTTTCCATAAACATAACCACCCAACTTAAGGGGTCTTTTACGTCACCAGGATGGGCCTTGGCTATTCTCAGCTGCAAGCAGAAAATCACTGATAAGGGCAGGGACAGGCTTTACTCATGCTGTAATAGATGGAGTGGAGGAGTGGCCTAGTGGTTGGGGCAAGGTACTTCAGGCCGGAAGGTCGGGGATTCAAATCCCACTAGAGGACAGCAACCTTGGGCCGGAAGGACTGGGGTTTCTAGTCCCACAGGTGCTCCTTGTGGTCTTGGGCAAGCCACTTAACTCTCCATAGCCCATGTTCCCTGTAAAATAGTAGTTATAATGCCCTGTTCAGTGTAATTTCAGTTTGTTCAATGTAAACTGCACTGATGCAGAATAGCGCGGTATATAAGAGAATGTAAATAAATAAAATAGATAAGGATCTCGTGGAACCTGGCTTCGCTATTGGGTTGTGCTCTCCACATTGTGCTGCTATGTATTAGATAGTGTGGGCTATAAAATGTTGTTAAGAGAAATATTAATGCGCTCCGTGGGCAACTGAGTATAAGCCAGAGTAGCTGAACTATGATGCCCTGAAGTGGGCACCAAATTATCCAAGAAAGAAATGATCAATTTATAAGATGTGTGTTCGAGATTTTCCACAGTGGAGCACAAAGACTTAAGATTAAAGAAACTTTACAGCAGTAGTATAGTTTCCCCAATCCTTTGGGGTCTAGGATCTTTCATCCTTTTAGTTTTTAGATCTTGGTCTTCCTAATCCTCTGCTTAGCTTCAGGCATGAACGTTTAGAACCTGATTCTCTGTTTAAGGATCTAAATATAATTTGCAATAAAGAGAAAATCCTACTAAAGGGAATTGACTGAGAAACTTGGTAAGTGCAAAATTCAGTTTTCTTACACATGCCCTAGCCCAATGACTGGAGAGGTGGCGCCCCTGCCTCCCCCGCCCCCCCTATCCCCCACAAACACATACAGAAAATGGCACCACAGTAATTTGAAGATGCTGATGGCCTACACTTGTAGTATGACACAGCATGTGCTAAATGCTTGTAACTGGTTAGCCCTGATAGTTGTCTAATTTGTATTGTAACTTTGTGGTGTCGTTTTCTTTCTGCAGATGTTCGGTTATTACTTAACAATGACAATCTTCTCAGGGAAGGAGCAGCCCAGTAAGTACTAGAACTAGTTTCCTCTCAGTACAAATGTTAACATCTTCAAATGAAAAATCATTTTGTATGATTGGTGAAATAACAATCCCATATTTATGCAAATAGAGAGAAGTTAGTGTGAACATTAACTTTAAAATGTTCTGTTTTATTTGTCTAAAATGTTGAAATGAGTGATTCTTTCTATCTGACTTAAAACTACTTTTCAAAATTAAAATATATATCTTATTTATCTCCAGGAACAAGCAGGAATGTAGTCTTCAAATATGGGTATCGTCAGTACCGACGGAGCCTGTGCGGGAACGCTCCCCAGCATCCAATAGGAAAGCTTTTGGGAGCATCCCACAGTGCCTGCATGCTGCCTTCCCAACTGTCCCTCTCCAGTTTTTAATTTTCCGCAGAGCTGACACATCCTGTCACAGCAGAAAAATTCCCTCCTTATACTTTTTTTTTGTGGTCGCATCTGCCTTCCCTCAGCGCTATACCGGTACCGCCGGTTCTTTTCTTTTTTTCTTAAAAAAAAAAAAAAAAAAACACTTTTTCTGGAGTCTCTCTCCAGTAATTTTCTTCTCGGGTGCCACATGCCATTTTGGGCACTAGGCCCAACTTTTTCCCTCAGAATGGAAGAACCTGCTTCAGGTTTTTAAAAAGTGTGCTAAATGTGGCGGTACCATCTCCGTCACAGACACCCATGAGTGGTGCCTCAAATGTTTAGGTCCTGACCACTCTATTTCAGAGTGTGTTGCCTGTGGGATGATGTCAAAACGGGGCCGGCAAAACCGAGCTGCTAAGCTTAGCACCCTTTTTCCCTCCAATGCAGCCTCTATGGCATCGACGTCCTCCAGGGCTTCCTCTTCCTCCCATGGATCTCAGGTAACTAAACATAAATCTTGCCGGTCCTCAAAGGGTAGATCTCCTTCTATACATTGAGATGCCTCTGGCGTTGCCCTTGAGGGACTTTCACCAGCAAAATTGCCCCGGCAGGAGGCTTTAGCTTTGGCTTTCAAAGCACTAACGGGGCTCCAGGATGTTCTCGAGGCTTCAACCTCGGCAGAACTACTGGTGCCATGCTCGGGTTCCGGCTGCTTTATCCGGCACCGATACCCAAGCATTGGCAGCGTCGATAGACCAGAGATTCTTGGCTATTGAATGCAGTCTGGCGGCTCTTCTCATGGCCTCGATGCCCCTGAAACTGCTTCAGACACTTCAACCGGCACCGACTGCATCAACATCGGCAGGTATTCTACCGGGACCGAGTCATGCATCTCTACTCGGAATCGACAAGTCTGTACCGGACCACTCCGATGCCAACTTCGATCTGTACCATGCCTTGCATGATCACCCTTATCGGAGATACTTCGAATCCGCGGATGAGTCTGAAGACTCTAAAAGCTCTGCCAGATACCAGAGTACTTCTTCCTGAGGATTCCTCTTCTCCTAAGTGAAAAAGAGCCTAGGGCAAAGGAATTAGAAATCCTACAATACCCTAAAGCTCCCAAGGAGGCAGCTACCTTACCTATTCATGAGATCTTCCATGATCTTAAGGATGTGGGAAACACCTCTGACCACATCTCCTCAATCTCGAAGACTTAACACCATGTATCGAGTTCCTCCTTGTCCTGGGTTTCAGAAGACTCAATTACCACACCATTCCATGGTGCTGTAATCAGCCATGAAGACGGATAAAGAGTGCAAAAAGGCATGCATCTAATCCTCCAGGACGTGAGTGTAGGACTCTTGATGCCTTTGGACGTCGATCCTTCCAGGTTTCTATACGCTCTGCTAGGATCAGTTCCTATATCTTGTATATGGGAATGTTACTTAAGGAAGTCACAGGAGACTTAGAGCTTATGAGCCCTCTCCTTCCTGATGATAAAAGGCAAGATTATCTTGCTCTTGTTAAACATGCTCAGGATGTTTCCAAGTTTGTGAATCGTGCAGCCTTTGACTGCTTTGAATGCATAAGCAGAACCTCTGCTATTGCCATAGGTGCATGTAGAATTGCTTGGCTCCAGGCATCTGACTTGGAAATCTGGGTACAAGACAAACTGGGGAATATACCTTGCACAGGAGAGAATTTCTTTGGCAAGAATTGGCAGGAAAAAGCTAATGAGATTGATGCTGACAATATCACTTTGGATAGATTGTCCAAATCTACAGCTGATCCTGCGAGGAAAAGATCCTCTAAAACCATTCTTCAGCAAGAAGAAAACGTTTTATCCCGCCTATACCCAGCAGGGACATCGTTCAGGTCAGTCGGCCCAAAAGGGACAGCAGCAACAACCTAGGCAACAAAGGAAGCCAAAAGCAGCTAAGCCTCAACCGGCTTAGCAGACTCAGCCTCCACAGGGGCTTTGACTCCTGTCTAGAGAACTTTGCCTTCCTGGCCCTAAACGGCCCGGAACCCTCCACCATCCCAGGAAGGTTATGTCATTTTGCCCCCAGATGGGGTCAGATAACAGCAGAAAATTGGACTCCCTCTATTGTAAGAGAGGGGTACAAGCTTCATTTCCTCAGCATGCCCTCTCCTACAATAGTAAGACAGTTCAATTCTCAGACATCTCTCAATGACCAGTTAGGTCAAGAAGTCACTATGCTCCTTGCTCAAAGGGCAGTAGAAGAGGTGCCCATTCCCCAACGGGGTACAGGGTTTTACTCCCCCTATTTCCTTATTCCAAAGAAAACAGGAGGACACAGACCCATTCTAGACCTCAGAGAATTGAACAAATTTCTGTTCAGAGAAGTTCAAAAAGATTTCTCTAGGAACTCTGCTGCCATACCTTCAAAGCCAGGATTGGCTTTGTTCTCTAGATCTCAAGGATGCGTACACTCATGTTCTCATCCATCCATCTCACCGAAAGTTCCTTCGATTCCTGTTTCAAGGGAAGCACTACCAATACAGGGTTCTTCCTTTTGGCCTGGCTTCTACACCAAGGGTGTTCACAAAATGCATGGCTGTGGTAGCAGCATTTCTCCGCACCCTGGGAATATTCGTCTTCCCTTACTTAGATGACTGGCTCATTCAAGCCCCTTCAGAGCCAGAGGCTAGGATGGCTCTGTCTCGCACAATGTGCATCCTTCTGTATTTGGGACTTGTCATAAACTTCCCAAAGTCCAACCTTGCTCCCACTCAAACCCTAGAGTTTATAGGAGCTCTTCTGGATACCAGACAGACAAGGGCTTTCCTTCCACAGCCCTGCTGCCTTCGCATTGTGCAGTTAGCTTCCCAAGCAGTGCTAAAACCTCACCTCACCTCACTGCTCGGGAAATGTTACAGTTCCTAGGCCACATGGCATCCACTGTGCATGTGGTTCCTTATGCTCACCTCCATATGAGGGCAGCCCAGTGGACCTTATTCACTCAGTGGACTCAGGCCTCAGGTTGCCTGTCAGACAAAATAGTAAACTCAGATCGCTTTATTTTGTCCCTCCAATGGTGGCAGTCTCCCAAAAGCCTTCTGGTGGGGTCTCCTTTTCAGCAACCCCCACCCCAAGCCACCCTAACAGATGCTTCACAGGTGGGTTGGGGAGCCCACCTGCACGGCCTCTCTACCCAGGGTACCAGGACTCCACAGGAGGCCTATCTCCATATCAACCACCTGGAGCTCAGAGCACCTTGCTCTTCGAGTATTTCACACCCAGCTCAGCTACAAGACAGTCCTAGTTCAAACGGACAATCAGGTAGCCATGTTCTATGTGAACAAGGAGGGCGGAACAGGCTCTCTGTCGCTGTGCAATGAAGCTTTGCAACTATGGGCCCTCGTCAGAACAGCAGATTCATCTCCTTGCGGTGTTTCTTCCAGGCATTCAAAACTCTTGGGCAGACAAACTCTGTCGAGTTCTGTTTCCACACGAATGGTCTCTCCATGCAGACCAGGTGGCCCAAATTTTTCAAATCTAGGGAACCCCAGACATAGACCTCTTTGCAAGTCCGCTGAATGCCAAACTTCCCCGGTTCTGTTCCAGAATTCCGGCTCGAGGTTGTCAGGCCAGGGATGCTTTCCTCCTTCATTGGGGTCAGGACTTCCTGTATGCCTTTCCACCCATTCCCCTAATTACCAAAACCCTGTTCAAGCTTCAGAGAGACAGGTCATATGATCTTCATAGATCCACGTTGGCCACGGCAACTGTGATACCCTCTGCTCCTACATCTCTCTCAAGCTCCGCCTCTGGAGTGAGGATCTGCTCCAGATCTTCTTTCTAAAGAGGACGGGATGCTGTGGCATCCCAATCTCCAGTCTCTGCATCTCAGGGCCTGCTGAAAGTCTTGAACTTCACGGTCTTAACCTTTCCCAGCAGGTAAAGGATATCCTTCATGCTTCCAGGAAACCTTCCACAAGACACTCATGCATTTAAGTGGAAAAGGTTTACCATATGGTGCTCGCAGAAGGGTCTTAACCCTCTTGCGATACCTCTGGAATCATTACTGGAGTACCTCCATTTATCAAATACAGGGCTTAAGACAAATTAAGTAAGTCCATTTGAGTGCTATTGCAGCTTCTTTCAAGCCTCTAAATGGACAACCTATTTCCTCTCATCCTCTCATACTGAGATTCATGAGAGGCCTTCTTTTAACGAAGCCTCCCATTAAGCCACCACCGGTGGCATGGGACTTGAATCTGGTACTTGGGTAGCTCATGAAACCGCCCTTTGAACCATTAGCCACTACTTCTTTGAAATTCCTTTCCTGGAAGGTTATCTTTCTCATTGCAATCACATCAGCACGTTGCATCAGTGAATTGCAAGCTTTGGTGGCTGATCCTCCTTATACAAGGTTCCATCATAAGGTAGTCCTTAGGGACTCATCCACACTTTATGCCAAAGGTGGTTTCGCCCTGTCATTTAAACCAAGCAATTTACCTCCCTGTATTCTTTCCAAGGCCTCACGCCTCAAATGCAGAAAGGAACCTTCATACTTTGGACTGTAAAAGAGCTTTGGCCTTTTACTTGCAAAGGACACAGCAGCATAGGAAATCCTCTCAACTCTTTGTTGCTTTTGATCCTAGTCATTTGGGACTTCCAGTCTCCAAAAGGACACTGTCCAGCTGGATTGCACAGTGTACATCTTTTGCCTATGAGAGTAGGAACCTTTCTCTTGAAGGCCATGTCACAGCTCAATGTGAGAGCCATGGCAGCCTCAATGGCTCATCTTCCCTCTGTCTATCGACGACATCTGTCGAGCAGCTACTTGGGCTTCGGTACATACCTTCACAGCCCATTACTGCTTAGACAAGGACTCCCGCTGGGATGCCTTGTTTGGTCAGGCTGTTCAACACCTGTTCCAGACTTAATCAACTCCTACCCACCATCCCTGGTAGTATGCCAGAGATCCATGGGGGGAAGTGGAGCCCTTTCACAAGGGCACACAATTTTCTGGGGCCATCTCCCTGGCATCTGCAGCTAGGGAGTCCCCATATGTGAAGACTACATTCCTGCTTGTTCCTAGAGATAGCATAGTTACTCACCTGTAACAAGTGATCTCCGGGAACAGCAGGAATTCAGTCTTCACAACCCACCCACCTCCCCTAGGAGTTGTATCTTTCTATCTCTCTTTCCCTCTCTTTTGTCTCAGCTTTAACTCAATTAGAGAGGGACGGTTGGGAAAGGTGGGAAGGCAGCACGCAGGTGCTGTGGGATGCTCCCAAAAGCTTTCCTATTGGATGCTGGGGAGCGTTCCCGCGCAGGCTCCATCGGTACCGACGATACCCATATGTGAAGACTACATTCCTGCTGTTCCCGGAGATCACCTGTTACAGGTGAGTAACTATGCTTTCTTAACTAGTAGTACTAGTACTAATCATAGGCATGTAGATAACTGGGTGGCTGGTGGACGTGAGGTTCGCCTGGTAACATGCCTGCCTGGTGCGAAGGTAGCACACCTCACGCACCACCTAGATAAGGTCTTAGATAGTGCTGGGGAGGAGTCTGCTGTCTTGGTATATGTCAGTACCAATGACATAGGAAAACGTGGTAGGGAGGTTCTGGAGGCTAAATTTAGGCTTTTAGATAGGAAGTTGAAATCCAGAACGTCCAGGGTAGCGTTCTCCGAAATGCTTCCCGTTCCACGCGCAGGACCCAAAAGGCAGGGAGAGCTCTGGAGTCTCAATGTGCGGATGAGACAATGGTGCAAGGATGAGGGTTTTGGATTTGTTAGGAACTGGGGAACATTCTGGGGAAAGGAGGGTCTTCCGAAGGGATGGACTTCACCTTAACCGGGATGGAACCAGGCTGCTGGCATTAACCTTTAAAAAGGGGAGAGAGCAGGTTTTAAACTGGATAATAGGGGACAGCCGACAGTCGCACAAGAGTGCATGGTTCAGAAGAATGTATCCTTGAAGGATACTACCAAAAGCAGAGGGGTTCCAAAAAAGAGTAAAGTAGCCCAAATGCCCTCGAGTATGGAGCAGACAGCTTAAGGATCCCAAATTACCCATGCCTACCAATAGCCAGATTAATATGAATGAAATAGTCTCTAAAATGCTTGTATGCAAATGCTAGAAGTCTAAAAAATAAGATGGGAGAGTTAGAATATATAGCACTAAATGAGAGGTTAGATATGATTGGAATCTGAGGCATGATGGAAGGAGGACAACCAGTGGGATACTGTGATACCTGGGTACAAAATATATCGTAATGATAGAGCTGATAAAATTGGTGGAGGGGGTTGCGCTCTATTAGAGAGGGCATTGAGTCAGAAAGGATTAAAGTTTTGCAGGAAACAAAATTTGCTGTAGAATCTCTATGGATTGAAATTCCATGTAAATAGGGTAAGGCGATGGCAGTGGGGGTGTACTATCGACCACCTGGCCAGAATGAACAAATGGATGATGAAATGCTCAAAGAAATCAAGGAAGCTAACAAAGGTTACAGCACAGTAATAATAATGGGTGATTTCAATTACCCCGGTATCAACTGGGTCAGTGTCACGGCAGGACATGCTAGGTAAAAAGTTCCTATTTGAAATAAATCACTGCTTCTTGGAGCAGCTGGTTCATGAACCGACCAGAGGGGAAGCCATTTTGGACCTAGTCCTTAGTGGAACACCAGATCTGGTGCAAGAGATAAGAGTGTTGGGGCCACTTGGCAATAGTGATCATAGCATGATCGTGTTTGATTTAATTAGTGGAGGAGGGATAGTAAGGAAATCCACAGTACTACCTTTTAACTTTCGAAAGGGAGACTATGATAAAATGAGGAAAATCAAGAAAAAACTAAAAGGAGCAGTTGCAAAGGTTAAAGACTTACATCAAGCTTGGGTGGTGTTGAAAAATACTATCTTGGAAGCCCAGACGAGCTGTATTCCACGCTTTAAGAAAAGTGGAAGGAAGTCCAAAAAACTGCCAGCATGGTTTAAAGGTGAGGTCGGAGGCGGTTATTGCCAAAAAAGCATCTTTCAGGAAATGGGAAAAAAAGAGCCAAATGACGAAACCTGTAAACAGCACAAGCACTGGCAAGTTAAATGCAAGGCATTGATAAGGCAGGCAAAGGGGGAGAATTTGAGAAGAAGCTTGCTGCGGAAGCAAAAACGCATAATAAAGACTTTTTCAAGTACATTCGTAGCAAAAAAACCTGAGAGTCAGTTGGTCCATTAGATGATAGAGGGGTTAAAGGGGCACTAAGAGGCGACAAGGCAATAGCGGAGAGACTGAATGAATTCTTTGCTTCGGTCTTTACTGAGGAAGATATAGGGATGTTACCCATGATTGAAGTGGTATTTAAAGGTGCGGAAGAACTGAAGAAAATATCGATACATCGGGAGGATGTATTACAACTATTAGATAAACTGAAGAGTAGCAAATCACCTGGGCTGGATGATATACATCCAAGGGTGTTGAAAGAACTGAAATATGAGATTGCAGACCTGCTATTAGTAATCTGAACTATAGTCGTCCCTCGTTTATCGCAGTTAATCCGTTCCAGACTGTACCGTGATAAGTGAATTTCCGCGAAGTAGGATTCTGTATTTATAAATCGAATATTTTATTAGAGCATAGAAAACCTGTTTATGACCTATAACACCCCTTTAGTCACCATTGAAAAAAAACACGATAGAGTGAAGCCGCGAATGTTGAGGCGCAAAGTGGCGAAGGACATCTGTATAATTAAAATCATATGTAATACCTGAAGATTAGAGGATGGCAAACGTAGCGCCAATTTTTAAAAAGGGTTCCAGGGGTGATCCGGGAAACAGACCGGTGAGCCTGACGTCAGTACTGGGGAAAAATGGTAGAAACCATCATAAAGAACAGAATTGCTGAACATGTAGATAGTCATGGCTTAATGGGAGACAGCCAACATGGCTTTAGACAAGGAAGATCTTGTCTTACTAATCTGTTATGGTTTTTTTTGAAGATATGAATAAACAGGTGGACAAAGGTGAGTCGGTTGATATAGTGTATCTGGACTTTCAGAAAGCCTTTGACAAGGTCCCTCATCAGAGATGTTTGGCAAAACTAAAGAGTCATGGGATAGGAGGCAGTGTACTATTGTGGATCAGGAACTGGTTAAAAGATAGAAAGCAAGAGGGTAGGGCTAAATGGCCAATTTTCCCAATGGAGAAAGGTGAATAGTGGTGTACCCCAGGGATCTCTGCTGGGTCCGCTGCTTTTTGACATATTCATAAATGACCTGGAAAGTGGAATAACGAGTGAGGTTATCAAATTTGCAGATGACACAAAACTAAAGTTAAAACCCAAGAGGATTGTGGAAAATTGCAAGAGGATCTTGATAAATTGGAAGACTGGGCATCAAAATGGCAGATGAAATTTAATGTGGACAAGTGCAAAGTTATGCACTTAGGGAAGAACAACCCAAACTATGGTTACACGATGCAAGGTTTCACATTAGGAACCACCACCCAGGAAAAAGATTTAGACGTCATTGTGGATAACATGTTAAAACCCTCGGCCCAGTGTGCAGCGGTGGCCAAGAGAGCAAATAGAATGCTAGGTGGTATAAGGAAAAATGGAAAATAAAACAAAGGATATTATGACTCTATATCGTTCCATGGTGAGACCGCACCTTGAATATTGTGTGCAATTCTCGTCACCGTATCTTAAAAAGGATATAGCTTAGAAAAGGTTCAGAGAAGAGCCACCAAAATGGTAAAGGGGATGGAAGGCTATTCCTATAAAGAGGCTAAAAAGGTTAGGGCTCTTCAACCTGGAAAAGAGATGGCTGAGGGGAGATATGATAGAGGTCTATAAATTTAATGAATGGAGTGGAATGGGTAGACATAGATTGTTTACGTTATCAGAATATAGAAAGTCTAGGGGACATGCAATGAAGCTACAGGGTAAACTATTTAAGACTAATAAAAAAATATTTTTTCACTCAACGTGTAATCAAACTCTTGAATTTGTTACCGGAGGATGTAGTAAAGGCTGTTAATATAGCTGGGTTTAAAAAAGGTTTGGACAAGTTCCTGGAGTAAAGGTCCATAAATCATTAAGAAGGGACCCAGGATATCAGTCAACAAACTACACAAACAACTCATAATACTTGGAGACTTCAATCTCAGATCTACTAGCAGAAAAGAGGCAGAAGCCTTCCTATCAGCTCTGGACTCCCTCCAATTCACCCAACTCATCAACACCCCCACCCACAACCTTGGACACACCCCCGACCTAATCTTTGCTCCAAACAACTTAAAGGAAGGAAGCCTCATCTCAGGGCCATACATCACACCGGTACCCTGGTCAGACCACCACCTAATAAAGATAAAACTACAAGTAACGGACTCAAAAAGGCAAAACGACCAACCCCCAACCAGGAGATTCAAAAGCTTCAACAACGAACAATTCACACAAGACACGCAACTACTCTTCAATGCCGAAACAATGGACACAGATGAGCAAATCTCCAAATGGAACAACATCATTTCATCTGCTGCCAGACCACCCACCCCGCAGAACACAGCAGTTACACAGCACAAAACCCTACTCCACTCCATGGTACTCCAAGGATATACGAATAGCAAAGAGAGCACTAAGGCGACTTGAACGCCGATGGAGACGCAACAAATCAACATCCCTACAGGAACAATACCAGACAAAACAAAAGGAATATAACAATCTCATCAACCAGAAGAAAGAATACCATACTAACCTTATCATGAAGTCCACTAACAAACCCCGTGAACTCTACAAAATCGTAAAGAACCTCACCAAGGAACCCTCCAACAGAAACAAACAACAAATAGACCCACAGATCTTCGCTGACCACCAAGAACAAATTCACTGCAACACCCAAGAACAACAGCGCGTCAGTGAAATACAAGACATCCGAACCTGACCGGAGCTGGGGCACATTCAACATCCCATCGAATGAACAACTCTCCAAGATCATCACTGACCTCAACACCAGCACCGCCCCTACAGATCCCTGCCCAGTAGCCTGGATCAAAGCAATGAAAAAGGAACTAACACCAGTCGTACGGAAAATAGTAGATAACTCCCTCTCCAAGGGAACAATGCCAAACTCCCTGAAGCTAGCCACAATACGTCCAATCCCCAAGAAAACCACCCTGGCTAAAACTGACCCAGCCGCCTACAGACCCATATCAAGCTTACCATTCCTGTCCAAGATCATCGAGAGAACATTCCAACACCAGCTCCAACAACACATCGACATCTACAATCCACTGGACCCCAATCAACACGGTTTTCGACCCAGACATGGAGTTGAAACCATACTGATCCAGCTATTCGACAGCCTTTTGAGGACAATCGACAACACCAGAATGGGCGTCATGATATTCCTAGATATCTCCTCAGCTTTCAACACTGTCTGCCACACAACCCTACTAAACAGACTACAGGAGGCAGGCCTATACAGTACTACTCTGAGCTGGTTTACATCTTATCTCACCAACAGACAACTACAAGTCAAGTGTGGAATAAAGACCTCTCAACCGTTCAGAGCCACTCAAGGAGTCCCACAAGGCTCAGCTCTCTCCGCCCTGCTATTTAACATCTACGTACAACCCATGTGCACCATCATCAAGGACCACAAGATTCAATACACCATATACGCAGATGACATAATGATATACACACCAATCAAACTGGACAACCCAGACTACTCCAACATAGCCAACTGCTTCCAACAAATAGGTTGTTTTCTTGCAGCCAGGTTGCTATCAATAAATTACAACTAAACCGAAGCTCTCTTCATCACAAGAAACCGGACATTCTCACCATCGGCCACCATCAACCTAAACACCATCATACCGGTAAGACAAGAAATAAAATACCTGGGAGTAACGCTCAACAAGGACCTCAACCTCCAGTCCCACATTGCAAAAATAACAGAGCGCTTACATCAAAATGAGGACAGTCAGAAGGCTCAAACCCATCCTCGCCCATGAACACTTCCGAACAGTCTGTCAAGCCATCATCACTCCAACCCTAGACTATTGTAATCACATCTACCAAGGACTACCTAAAAAGACAATAAAACCACTACAGCTAGCACAAAACACAGCCGCACGACTCACGACAGATCACACAATTCACGATCACATCACCCCCATACTGTACCACCTACACTGGCTCCCAATCAGCTCCAGAATCCAATTCAAAGTACTTCTACACATATTTAAAATAATACACAACCTATCAGCAGACAGCCTACGCCCTCTCATAAAAACCGATGACAACAGGAGACCAAGAAGAAAAGGAACCTCAGACACCATCAGAACACCAAAAGAATTTGCTAAAACAAGGCTGGCCACATCAAGGAGGGCACTCTCCCTGGCAGCACCCGCTATATGGAACTCTATTCCAGACCACACAAGATCAACCAAGAACCTCAAGGACTTCAGAAAACTTCTTAAGACTGATCTATTTACAGTACATTTCAAGGACCTCACATAAATTTTCTACCTCAAGACATTACATGATCACGATCCTACCCCCAAGACATTACAGAATCTCAATCCTAGCACGCCTCTCAAACAGCCCCATTTTGTATATATGTATATAGTTCATTATGTAAATAGTTCACCGATATAATCTAACGCACTGCCCCACACACTACACTTCTCAGTTCTCACACTGCATGCTACAAACCACACTTTATTATTGATTTTGATTGATGTGCCACAACGCCTTTCTTTAACGATAAGGCGGTATACTAAATCCTTCTAAATAAATAAATATCAATGCTTGACCCAGTACAAGCATTATGGAACCTGTCTCTTTTGGGGAAACTGCTAAGTACGTATGACCTAGATTGGCCACTGTTGGAAACAGGATACTGGGCTTGATGGACCTTGGTCTGACCCAGTATGACATATCTTATGTTCTTATGTAATCATTTATATAGCGCTACAAGGCATACACAGCACTGTACAGACATAAAAAAGACAGTCCCTGCTTGTAGAGCTTACAATCTAATCAAGAGAGCCAGAACAGTACAAGAGAAACAAGCGGGGTTCAAATAGGGAAGGAGACACAAGGAGAACAAGGAATTAGGATCTAATTGTGGCCTCAAAAATGTAAGCCTTTAGCATGGATTTGAAGAGGGGAAGAGAAGAGACTTAAAGATAGAGGAAGTTTGTTCCATGCATAAGTAGTAATAAGGTGAAAAGATCGAAGTCTGGCGTTTGCAGAAGAAGAAAAGGGCATAGAGAGAAGAAAGCCAGAGGAGCAGAATCCATGAGGAGGGATGTAGAGAGAGGAAAGATAATATGGGGCAGTAGAGTGAATGTGTTAGAAGAAGTTTGAATTCGATAAGGAAATGGAAGGGGAGCCAGTGATGTGATTTTAGAAGGGTGTTATTAGTGTATTAGGACTGCCAGAAGTTTAGCCACACAGCAGAGTTCTGGATAGATTGAAGATGGGAGAGATGACAGAGGGAAACCAACAAGGAGGAAGTTGCAATAGAGGTGATCAGTGAGTGGATAAGAGCCTTAACTGTGTTCAGAGAGGAAGGGATGGATTTTGTTGATGTTGTAGAGAAAAACAGGTTTTAGCTATATATTGACTGTGTGGAGAAGGAAAGGGAGGAATCAAAGATGACCCCCAAGGTGTGGGCTGAGGAAACAGGAATAAGAGTGGTGTCTAAAGCCAAGAGGATAAAATGTTGAGGAGATGGTCAACAGTATAAAAAGCAGCAGAAAGATAGAGAAGAATGAGAATTGAGTAAAGGCCTTTGGACTTAGTGAGGGGACAGATCACTGGAGACTGGCAAGAGCCATTTCAGTAAAATGAAGTGGACAAAATCAGATTGAAGTGGATTGAGGAGGGCTTGAGAGGAAAGAAATTAGAGACAGCGATGGAGAATTTTGGAAATGGGAGATGGGTCGATAATTAGGACAAGTAGGGACAAGTGAGGGTTTTTTGAGGAGAGACGTGATTACAGCATGCATGAAGGCTGCAGGGAAGGTTGCAGTGGAAAGCAAAAGATTGAGAATGTGATATGAAAGAGATGAGAGGATAAGCTGTAGTTGAGAAGATGGGCAGGGATGGGATCAGAAGAAAAGGTAGTGAACTTGGAGGAGGAAAGGAGAGATTTCCTCAACAGATTTTAGAAAAAGATGAAAGGGTGATAGAAGTTGAGGGGAAAAGTTGGTAATGGGGGAAAGAGGGGTGAACTAAGCTAGTTTATTTTTTTCCTTCTATGTGGAGGAGTAGCGTAGTGGTTAGAGCAACAGCCTAGTATCCAGGCGATCTGGGTTTATTTTATTTAACCAGATTTGTATACCACTTTTTCCTTCAAAGTGGTTGACATCACAAAATGAGTCTACATTGAACAAAAAAGGGGTGTGGGGTTGATTCCCACTGGCACTCCTTGTGGCCTTGAGCAAGTCACTTTACTGTTCTTTGCCTTAGAAGAAAAGGCCTGGTAATCTAATTAGTCATACCTTGCCAAGAAAACCTAGAGGCTGCTGGTTTGCCAGGAATCAGCACTGGCTTGATGGCACTTAAAAAAACAAAAAACAAACAAAAAAAAAAAAAACTGGACAGCAATTCCATGTCTTAGTGATAAAGACCGCTTAAAATAAAATGTTGCTGATGAAGAAATTTTATGAAAACTTTAATATAGGAACTACAGAAGCTAATAGGTATGGTTAAATATACTTGATTTGTAGCAAAGAAGTTACTAGTTGGAGAGCCACATGACATGCTGCTAGCCTAATTGAGCTAGAGGGCAGCCCCCTGCAGGACTCAAACATACGGGTCCCAGTCCTGGTGGTCCACATTGATACGATGTGGGACCACTGCCAGAGGGTTTCATGATCAACCCTTGTGGTGTCAGTCATTTCATCCTCTACCCAAATAAAGCTTTCTAAAATAAAAATAAGATAAAATGGTCCAAAGGGAAGTTGGCTGTCAGGTTGCAGAGAGGCTGCAGGGGGAATCCTGGGAGCACTGGCTATTAACTTGGGGAAGTTGCTGGTGAATGTGAGTATGGTGAAGAACCACCTTGGTGGCATGCTGGTAGGAAGGTGGTGAGGCTCACTGTTTCAGCTGCATGGCAGGCTCATTCTGCTCTACCTAAGATGGTGAGACAGCAGGGCAAGCTGTTGGTGAGTTTAGTGTCTCCATATCATGGAGAGCAAGCAGATATTGATGGAACTGCTGTCCTCCTCCCCTGCAATCCCCTCGGGGTTCCATTTTGACTGCTAGTCTATCTCCCATATAATCGGTGGGGGGGGGGGGATAAATTTTGAGATGACAGATCTGTGTACCACTGGGGTCTTGTCAGATATAGGAGTAGGGGGGAGATGGGTTTAGGGGGAAATATAAGCCCTATCTTAGACATGTTCAGACAGCGGTGGGACAAGCAGGCTGAGATTTGGGTCTGGATTCCTGGAGAGGAATCTGGGGTAGAAAAGTAAATCTGACAGTCAGCATTAAAGATGGTATTGAAAGCCATGGGAAGGAGATCAGGGCACCAAGGGAATGAGTGTAGAGAGGAGAAGCGGTTCCAAGACACATCCCTGAAGTATACCAATTGAAAAGGGATAGCAGTGGAAGAGGACCTACTGCAGCATACACTGAAAGCGTGATGTGAGAGAGGAGAAAAAGACATAACAGAGCCCCAAAAGCCAATGAAAACAGGGTATCAAGAAGAAGGTGGTGATCTTCGGTGTCAGAAGCAGCAAATAGGTCAAGAAGGATGAGTATTAAATAAAAGCTTTTGGATTTGTCCAGGAACAGGTCAGTGGGGACTTTGGCAAGGGCTGTTTTGGTAGAATGTAGAGGGCAAAAACCAGATTGTGGATCCAGAATGGCTTGAGAGGAAAAAGTCAAGACAGCAGTGGTGAACTCTACATTTTTGAGTAGTTTGTATGCAAAAGGCAGAAGGGAGATGGGCCAGTAACTGGAAGGGAAAGTAGCATCTAGTGAAGATTTTTTGAGGAGTGATATAATCGCAGCATGTTTGAAGGCAGCAGGAATGGTTGCAGTGGGAAGCGAGAGGTTGAGGATATGGCAGGGAAATAAAGCTGATTAGATTGGTAGAAATGGGATCTGAGGAACAGGTAGTGAGTTTGGAGGAGGAAAAGTGCAGTTTCCTCCTCCTGATTTTAATAACGCAAGAAAGGATGACCTAGTTGAAGGATCTGAGTGAAGAGGGGGAAATGGGGATGAATGGTGACCCAGTGGAGAACTGAAGACTAAATCCAGGTAGAAAGTGGAGGAGTAGTGGGCAGAGACATTTTGAGAGAAGAGTTGTGTTTTGCAGAGACAGCGAGGGTGAGAGGCAAGAGGTTTGTCAGATGGACATAGTACTCTTGGCAAGTGCCATGGTAGATTCGAAGGAGGTTAGCATGAATTTGAAATGTGTAAAGTCAGCATGCACATGGGATTAAAGCAAGGTATTTTCTGGTTCATTCTTAGCTAGAAGAATCTAACAAAACTCCTGGCATGATAGAAAAGAACCTCTGCAACAATAACCTTTTGTCGGAGCGATTATTCAAAAGAGGGAGGAATCAAAACCCTCCCCTTGCCATGACCCCTCCTTTTAATCATTTGAAAAACAGTGTAATAAATGAAACACTTAACTTATGGGCTTTCCACGAGCTTAAAGAAACCACAGAAATCGTGATGAACGACGTGGCACGTTTCAGGTCAGAAACATTTCTGACCCTGCATCAGGTTGAATGGATCCTGTAGTAGTGAAAGCTTCAATGTCCACAGAGCAGAGGATTCAAACCTTTAAAGAATCGGCGTGTGACGTAAACGCTTGATGAACTCGTGATCATCATTGAAGAACAATCTGAACCAGTCATTCATTAAAAAAATAGGGAGCCTACTGCAACCAATGGAACGTGGGGAAACCCTATGAACCCTGTTCCTATTGGTTGAATGGAAGGAGGTTGACCAGTTGTATAGCAAAAATTGACATGCCAAATTACAGTGTGCTGTACCATTCCAAGGATACATTTAGATCCGAGGGGGAGATCGTTCCGAGTTTGTAAATCCATCGTTCTAATTTTTGTAATTTGGAAATAGTCACCGCCCCTGGGATCCGGCGGAACACTGTCAAGAGCACTCCACTTCAGATCAAAAGCACGTGTGTTTTGTAAACAGTGTTCTGCTAAAGGTGCTGTTAGATTCTTCGTACGAAGGCGAGAGGCATTTTCTCCTAAACGGACCTTAATACTTCTCACAGTACGTCCAACGTAATACAGGAAACACGGGCATTGGATTAAATAAACCACAAAGGTGGTATCGCAATTAGTATGCCATTTAGATCTATAAATAACCGAAGTGTGAACATCTGTCCAAAAGGGGCCCGAAAGAGCCATTTGGCAATAATGGCATGAGCCACGTGTAATGACCTGGGTCTGGATGGACTATGGGAGACCGGTCAAGAGGAGATGTGGTCTTAACCACCATATCCTGCACATTGGGTCCTCTGGAATAGGCAATCATGAGACGTTTATTGGAAAAACAAGGATGCAGACTTAAGATTGGCTAGAAATGGTGTAATATCTTTACAACCCTAGGTATTCCACCGAGGTACGGGAACACCCCTGTAATCTTATCTTCAAAAAACTGCTCATTCTGAGGTAATTGAGACGTCAAAAGCCATTCTCTATGAGAAAATCATGCACGCTTATACGCTGTTCTAAGCAGAGCATAAGGATAGCCACGGAGTAGTAAACGATGTTGAAGATCTAGCGCATGTCGCTGAAATTCATCCAATGTAGAGCAGTTACGATAAAGCCTAAGGAATTGCCCATATGGAAGACCCCGTTTAAGAGCAGAGGGGTGATAACTTGAAAAGTTTAATAATGTTTCGTTGCACTGGTTTACGGTATAATGTGGTGTCTAAACCATCTGGAGTTAATTGAATGGTAATATCAAGAAATTGTATTTGACTGCTCCATTTGAGCCGTAAACTGAATTTTGGGCATATGATTTTACAAAAATATCGAGATCAATTGCTGATCCCGTCCAAAGGAAAAAAATATCGTGCAGGAACCGGCGCCAAAATGTTACATAATAGAAAAGAGGCGATGTATAAACATAACTCTTCAAATTGAGACATATAGATGGTAGCTATAGAAGGAGCCACTGTAGCCCCCATCGCTATACCAAAAATTTGCAGGAAGAAACATTGTTTATATAAAAAATAATTATTTAATACAAAATCCAAAAGATTAAGCAAAAAAGCTTGTGGGATCTGTGAAGGGAGTGTCAATGGAAAGGTGAAAAGACAGGTAAGTACCTCAGCCTGATTAATATTCGTGTATAGTACCTGACCATCTAGAGTAACTAGAAATGTATATGATGTATAATCATTACAAGTAGATAACTGCGTTAAGAAATCACCGGTGTCACGAATATAAGAAGATACTTTAGCAGCTGCCGGCTGCAAAAAAGTGTCACAATATTTAGACAGCGGTTCTAACAGAGAATCTCGACAAGACAGTCGGCTGTCCAGACGGGTTATGCAGAGACTTGTGAACCTTAGGGACCAAATAGAAAATCTGAATTTTCAGATTTTTGTTGATCAAAAAAGTATATTCATGTTTCGTAATCCATTCATTTCGTAGGGCTTCTGACATCATTTTTTCTACCCGATCCAAAAGAGCAGGCGTAGGATCTTCAAATCAAGGGTTGATAGTATCGATGGTTACTGAGATGAATATTGATTTCCTGCTGATATTGGGTAGATAATACCACTACTGCACCGCCTTGATCGGCTCTTCGGATGACCAGATCTGTATGTGATAGCTGTTTTAATGCTTCAAACTGTTTGGTTAAATTGGAGTAAGGTCGGAACATTTTTTCCTCCATAATACTAACTTCACGCAAGACCAGATCTTGAAATTTCAACAATGTATCAATAGCTCCCGGAGGGACCCATTTAGAAGGGGCTACCAATAAGGACCTGTCAGAAGATCTTGCTTCTTGCTGAGAAAAATAATGTATGACCCGTTTCTTTCTAAAGAAGCGATGGAGGGCTAAACGAACCTCAAATTTATCATATTTAGGAACCGGTACAAAGGAGAGGCTGAGTTCTAACACTTGTAACTAGGGTGGTGTCAGTAATTGCCCGGATAAGTTGATGACAGCTGACTCTTGGTTCTGGACCGAGTGTCCGGGCCCTCCCAGAAATCCTGCTGATAAGAACGGCAATCTATGATCACGACGGGAATTTCCTTGATCGGTCTCAGATGGATCCTGAGAACGATAAGCCCCACGTCATGTCTGTTCTGTACTCTGTGTCTGATTCATCCGAACTAACTGCAAAGGTGACGTGCTTGGCACCTGATTGTTCTGTAGAAGACATCCACTTGTAAACACAATTGTCGTCATAATCTGACTTACCACGTTTAAATTTCTTTATTTTCAGGCCAAGTACATGGTCATGAAAAGCATCAAGCTGTTTGGTTGTATCTGCCCATTGTGTTTGAAATGATTGACTTTCTTGAGTCTCCAAAATTTTTCCTTTTAATTCTACTGTTTGTGCCGTCAACTTTTCTTGCTCCTGAGATGATCGCTCCACCAAAAGTGCAATCAGACCAAAGCTTAGGCTTTGTCATAACTGCTCTACATTGGATAAATTTCAGCAACATGCGCTAGATCTTCAACATCGTTTACTACTCCGTGGCTATCCTTATGCTCTGCTTAGAACAGCATATAAGCGTGCAAGAGTTTTTCATAGAGAATGGCTTTTGACGTCTCATCGATTACCTCAGAATGAGCAGTTTTTTGAAGATAAGATTACAGGGGTGTTCCCGTACCTCGGTGGAATACCTAGGGTTATAAAGATATATTACACCATTTCTGGCCAATTTTAAGTCTGCATCCTTGTTTTTCCAATAAACGTCTCATGATTGCCTATTCCAGAGGACCCAATGTGCAGGATATGGTGGTTAAGACCACATCTCCTCTTGACCGGCCTCCCATAGTCCATCCAGACCCAGGTCATTACACATGTGGCTCATGCCATTATTGCCAAATGGCTCTTTTCTGGCCGCTTAGAAATTATGCATGATCACTTCTAAATAAATTAAAATGGACTTATGGGAGGATGCTGAATATAGCTAACTCATAACGTAGTCCGACCAAAAATTGTCTGGAGCAAGTATCCTACAGTCCTTCCTAAGTGTCACTCTGTAATGGAGGCAATGCATGCAAAACCTTCATGCATATTCATTGTGGGTATCCTGAAAACCAGACTGGCTAGGGAGTACACCAGGACCAGCTTGAGAAACACTGCTCTACTGAAGCTTTGGCCGGCAAAGGGGATTTTGTTTTTGCTTCCCGAGGCCCCTGATAGGATTTAGATTGAGTCTTTTGGACACAGGGAAATACGTTCAGGTACTGTATGCAACTCCTTTAACTACCTAGCTGCTATCCGCCATAGGCAGTATATCAAATAAACTAAAACTTAACATCTGGCAAGGATTATGGCACATCCCTGCTTAGTAGTCCTAGCAGCTGCAGTTTGGTTACTCTGGGTAGAAGAGGTGCTCCCAACTACCACAGAAGAGGGGTCTCCTATCCCAGGAATCTGGTTTGGTAGAAAGTCTCTTGCTTTTTGCTTAGAGCTTGGTCCTTGAGAGGTCCTATCTAGGACAGAAACGTATCTTCCGGAACAAGCAGGAATGCAGTCTTCACATATGGGTATTGTTGGTACCGATGGAGTCTGTGCGGAACACTCCCCAGTATCCAATTGGAAAGCTTCTAGGAGCAATCCACTGCACCTGTGTATCTGCCTTCCCATCTTCCCAAGTCCTCTCCTCCATTCTTTGTTTTCTGTGGAACCAGTAGGTTGTCTTCCTTTCACTGCCGAAAAACATAATTTTTTTGTTTTAAATCTGTGTTTTTTCCATAGATGCCAGTACCTTCCTGATACTAGCCCTGATATTTTTTAAAATATTTTTCCTTCTTTAATTTTTAATTTTTTCCAATTTTGATGGTTTCTACCTCCAAATTAGGCCTTGGCCTACTTTGTTCTGTCATGATGGAAACGCACATCAGCTTCAAAAAATGTACCAAGTGTTCTGGCACTATCAGTCACTGATAAACATGACTGGTGTTTAAAATGTTTGGTCCAGACCATTTACCGACTGATTGTCCTTTGTGCCAAAAAATGACAAGAGGCCTAAAGAACAGAGCCAAGACTGTGTGGTTCTCTGTTTGCCCTGGACTCTATATCAGTGGTTTCTACATCATTGAGGACATCAGCCTCCTCTCTTGGTTCTCAGGTCTCCTCAAAGTTTAAACATAAGACACAGTCTGTTATCGGCATCGAAACTTGATAACGATTCTCGAGGTAAGTCCCTATCTCCAGGAACAAGCAGGAATGAGTCTTCACATATGGGTACGTCGGTACCGACTGAGTCTGCGCGGGAACGCTTCCCAGCGTCCAATCAAAGAGCTTTTGGAACCATCCCACCACGCCTGCGTGCTGCCTTCCCGCCTTTCCCAACTGCCTCTCCTCAGTTTTCGTTTTTCCGCAGAGCCGGCAGGACATCCTCCTGTCACAGCAGAAAATTCTTGTTTTTTTATTTCTTTAGTTTTCTTGTGGTCGCGGCTGTCTTCCCAACGCCACCGGTACCGCCGGTGTTTTCTTTTCTTTTTCTGTAAAATCTTCCTTTTCCACGGGATATTTTTTCTTCATAGTGTCCCACGGGTTCTTAGGCCTTAAAGGCCTCTTCTTTTTCCTTCATGGAACCGCCGGCCACTCTCTCCAAGAAATGTTCCGACTGTGGCGGTACAACTTTAGTTTTAGACCCTCTAAGTCGGTGTCTAACCTGCTTGGGTCCTGACAACAGTTTGGTGAGAAGAGGTCTTCAACATCGAGGTTCCCTCGATACACGGTTGCCCTCCAACTTCGGGGCACCGTCCCCTTCTACACAGGATCAGGTAACCCACAAACCATCTGTTAAGACTAGCCAGCCCTCGAGTGGTAGGTCTCATGCACAGCATGTAGACGGCTCCGGCCTTGCCCTCGAGGGACCACTGGCTTCAAAACCTCGGCGGGAGTCTTCGGTCTCCAAAGCATATAAGGGGTTTCAGGTTGTTCCTGGGGTTCACCCCTCACAAAACATACCTCAGCCGTGTCTGGTGGTGGCATCCGCTTCGAGCGGTACCGATACCCTGGCATCAGCACTGGTGTTGGATGAAGCACTCCTCACCAGGGATCGTCATCTGGCGTCCTCAGTACCTTTGGGACCGGTGGATACACTCCAGACTGACTTTCCATTATCGGTACCAGCACCGATACTACCACTGACGTCGGTACCCTCCAGACGTGCATCGATAGCCTCGCTTCCTTCGATGCCGAGTCTGGAATTGATCTCCATTCTGGAGGACTGGGTACCGACTCGCCTTGGTACCAGCTCTCGGCGGTACCGAAGGCTCGGTTCCGATGATTCGGATCCGCAACTCTCGGTTCCCCCGAGGCCGATTGAGTTGCCACTGGTTGACCTTCCTTCACCGGTATCACACGGTACCGAAATCGGTACCGATGTCCTCATTACCTTTACGGTCGGTGCCTTCCATGCTTCGCTTATCAGGCTCTCTGCCCTCGATGCCGAGTCTGGAGTCGATCTCTAGTCTGGAAGACTGGGTACCAATACGTTTTGGTACTGACACCAATCGATACCAGTGGCTCGGTACCGAGGATACCAACCGCAGGTTTTCAGTTACCTCGGTGCTGATTGAACGGTCACCGATGACTGCTCCGATGTTGCTGTCGGGCTCGACTCCGACATCGGTACCGGTACTGGCATCGGTACCGGTATCCACAGTAGCATCGTGGCCAACTCCTGCCATGCTTTTTTCAACAGGATCGCTCCCTTCTATACCAAGCTTGGAGTCGATACCTGGCATGGACAATGTGGTAATGACGGTCGCTGCTCCTGACAGCCAGTACCGGCGACCATCCCTTAAGCATTCCACACTGCACTGTGCAGGATCTTCTATTCCTATGTATTTGGATACATCTGTCGGTGCTCAGGCTAGTTCTTCAGATCTAACCTGTCCAAGGGGGATTCCTGTTGGGGATCCCTCTTTTCAGAGTTTCCTCCTGGATATAGCAAGATCCCTTGCCATTCCTATCCCAGGACATGATCCTGCACAAGGCTCTTTCTACCAAAGCCAAGGAGACCATAATGCTTCCTTTGCATCATTCCTTGCAGGATCTCCTTCTAGGAATGTGGGAAACACCTTTAAGGGTACCCCCACCTCCCAGGGCAGCTGATCTCTTATATCAAGTGCCCCCCTCTTCAGGGTTTCAAAAGACTCAACTTCCTCATCATTCCATAGTAGTGGAATCAGCAATGAGGCGGGTAAAGAGTAAGAAAAAGCACTCTTATCCGCCAGGTCGTGAGTCTAAGACACTAGATGCCTTTGGACGTCAAACATTCCAGACATCTATGCTTTCTGCAAGAATTCTCTCATATATTTTTTATGAGTCTATCTCTGGAGGAGGTCACAAAGCAATTACATATTTTGACTCCTTTCCTTCCAGATTCCAAGAGTACAGACTATTCCTCATTGCTTAAACATATCCAGAATATCTCTTGGTTTCTTTCTCGTGCTTCCCTAGACTCTTTTGAGTCTGTTAGCAGGACTTCTGCTATAGCTATAGGGGCACGACGTAGAGCCTGGCTCCAAGCTTCAGATTTGGACAAATGGGCACAACAAAGACTGGGACATACTCCTTGCACTGGAGAAAATCTTTTCAACAAGGAGTCTTTACGTCAGGTTACTCAGTTGTCCACTGATTTACCTGTTCCTAAGGGTTGTTCTATTCCTTCTTCTGTCCCAGTAGGTAGGAAATGTCCTACCAAACTTTCTTCCCACAGGAGAAGGTTTTATTCATCACTTGCCCATCATACAGATGTTCCCAAACAGGGGAAGCATCGTCCTGGTCTGAAGAATCCAACCTCTCACCAGGCTTAGCAAACCCAGCAACCGCAGGATTTCTGATCAATCATCAGATGCTTGTGACTCTTGGTTAGAATCTACAGTTACTACTTCTCAATAGAAGCAGTCCACTGCTGTCATTCTAAATCCTAAATATGGATCTCTTCCCAGAGACATCCATTCTTTCTATGTTCTATGAGCTGTCAGGATGTTCATGCTTCTAGATCACAGGGTTCTCCTCTTCTTCCTGCTAGGGAAAGAGGTCCAACCACTATCAAACGATAGTTTCCTGTGCCAGCATGTTTTTTTCCCTTTCTATAGACTTACCATTTTGTAAGTCTTCTTCAGCTCCATTCTTTTTACCCTCGTACCAGGTTTTCCTCTGTAAGAGTGGTATTCCTTCACTAGAGGGCTTTCTCTTCAGCCTCTCTAGTTTTGCTACTTTTCCAGTGCGGAGTTCTCTTCTCTGAGTTGACTCCTCTTCTTCACTCTTGCCTTGCAGCAGTTCATCAGACATGGCCAGAGTTTTTCTACTCTTGTTCTGTCTGTTCTTTCTGTTTTTGAACAGTACCATTCTTTCTGCTGTCTGGCAAGCAGCTGCCAATGCAGGAGCCTTTATGTTTGGACCACTGGTTCTTGTCCTTCAGCAACCAGATCTCTCCTCCACTAACATTCTGACTGGTCTTAGTAGTGCCTCCAAGTCAGTACTATCATCTGTCTTGGAATTCTTTTCACTACAACCTTGTTGGATTGTCTTCTCTTTCTGCCATCTCCATTTCCCTGGGTTTGGCAGCATAGTTGACATAGGTACTGACTCTCCTGCAGCCAGTTCTGTCTCCTCTTTCTCCTGCATCATGCTCTCTGCAATTCTACAAAGAAGCTCTCCACTATGGGCCCTTGCTAGAGAGCATGGGGTTTTTTTTTCTCTAACAGCTATACTAGATGGTTGAAAGGTTTTTTCAGTCATGTCTCCCATGACTAGAAAAGTTCTCCTTTTAATATAAAGGACATAGGCCTCCTCTTCCGTGAAAGCTTAAGGAGTTGCTAATTCCCTGTTGGTCCATAGTATTTCCAATTGGGAATGTTTTCTCCTTCCAGCTCGTCCTCATGGTAAGAACGCATGATACCTTTTTGCCCTTAAGCAGGTCAGCATGGTATCTCATTTTTATGCGTCTTCTGTTCACTTACCAGGCTAGAGTTCTAGAATACTCGGGACTTGCTGGCTGCAGACTGATATCATCCTCTTCTTTTCACGTAACCATTCTGGTTATTCCACTACCTAGCATCCCTGTAGCTCATAACCAGTGGAAATTGATTCTCTATATATCTTCTCAAGTAGGTTCCACCTTCTTGTTAGATGAATCTTTCCTTTCCTCTTTTTCCTATATGAATACCATTCGTGTAGGCATATCTGTCTGCTTCATTGCAGACTCCCATATAGAGGCCTATAGATATATATTTATATATTCATACTTAGGCATAGACATCTGTAAGATGTATGCTATATCATTTGTGTGTATTTTATGCCCTTCATATCTCACTATAGATATATTCTCCTATATCCTATCATATGATATATCTATATGATATGTCTATATATTTCTATCTCTCTATCTATATATATCTATATATATATCTGAGATTGTTTACTATGGGTAGATATGTATTTATCTACCTGACTGTCCAGGCTCATATAGCTATATGATTCTGACAGATGGGCTTTACCCATTCTTATGCTATCCAGCATATTTTTAGGGTTCCACAACCACTTCGGTGGTAGTTAACAACTTTCACCATAACCTTACGGTTTAGATACCTCTGAAGCTCTCCTTGTCCCAATATCTCTCCTAGCTGACTCCAGTTCGGAGAGACATTGCGGATCTTCAGCTAATCACAGGCTCTAACGCCTCCAGCATTTCTCCTTTCTTTTGGGATACAAGGGGTTCCCATACCCTTTCTCCCCACAAGGACTGTGCCTGTTTGTCCAAATTGGTTAGCCTTTCGCTTTTGTTCTACGAGTGAGCCACTCTGCTGCCAAAAGAGTTCAGTTTATGTCATAAAGCCTTCTGCTGAAGGCCCACCGTTTTTGTACTACCCCAGTTTTTCCTACTGTGGTTACCTGTTACCTTTCAGGATTCTGACCTCCACTGTTTTTCCCTACAGGTTTATTACCTCCACTTACAGTGAGGTCGTCTTTGAGGTTCCTCTACTGGGTTCCCAGTAGATCCCTTGAACCTCTATACTTCTATGAAATCCTGTCAGGGGAGGTCCATATTGCCATATTCTTTGCAATATCATTCATGACAATTATCATCCACATATGGACTCCTTGTCTGCAGTCCTATGCTGGGTCAGCTGTTCCACAGCATCTTTCTTCAACTCCTACCCTCCATCCTCAGGATGCCTGGTGTTGGGTATAGCATGTTCCAACCTATGACATGCTAGAACTCCAGGCATCTCAGCTTGGGAGTCCCCATATGTGAAGACTCATTCCTGCTTGTTCCTGGAGATAGCACAGTTACTTACCTGTAACAGGTGATCTCTGGGAACAGCAGGAATAAGTCTTCACAACCCACCCACCTCCCCAGGAGTTGTATCTCTTTCCTTTCCTCTCTCTCTCTCTCTCTCGCTCTCTCTTTGTCTCAGCTTTAAAACTTAACTGAGGAGAGGCAGTTGGGAAAGGCAGGAAGGCAGCAGGCAGGCGTGGTGGGATGCTTCCAAAAGCTCTTTGATTGGACTCTGGGAAGCGTTCCCGCGCAGACTGTCACCGACGTACCCATATGTGAAGACTTATTCCTGCTGTTCCCAGAGATCACCTGTTACAGGTAAGTAACTGTGCTTTATCGTTGTCGAGATTTACTAAAAGGGGAGCATTTGATGTAGACAAGCCTGCCAAACAGCTCCGGCAGGAGGACCAGCCTCCAAAGTACAACAGGGGCTCCAGGACACGCTTGAGACATCAACCTCCAGAAAGCTACTGCTTCCATGCTGTGGGACAATATAGACAGCTCCAGCGGTGCAGGTGTCAGCATCCAGCCCACAGCAGATACTTCTGGGGCTGATGCCAGACCTTGAACCTGCATCGGGGGATCCTCTCCCTTCAAAGCCTCCTTTGGAACAGACAGGCATTGTTGGTACCCAACAGGTTCCTGTATCTGCATCGGGCCTCAACATCAACATGAGACCGATACTTTGACTTTCTGTCTGAATCAGACTCCACTTCCTCCAATTCCAATCCAATGATGCATAAGGAGGATTCCAGGGTAATGCAGGATCTCCCTTCCAATCATCACCTCCTCATGAGTGATGTCGGTCCCCACCAAAGGACGTGTCCTTTCAAATCTTCATTTGGGACATGGCAACAGGCCTGCAGATTACCATGACATCAAAGACAGAACAGAGGGCAGAGGAGTTGGAAATCCTTCAATACCCCTTGGCGTCCAAAGAGGCGGCCATGTTACTGGTGCATCGTATCCTGCAGGATCCAATGCTACATATGTGGGTGGCCCCATTAACTGTTCCACCTATCAGCAAACGACTAGAGACCATGTACAGAATTCCACCATGCCCTGGCTTCTAAAAGCCTCAACTACCACCCCCCACTCCATGGTGATGGAATCGGCAATGCGACTCATCAAAAGTTCTAAGAATCATTCTTCCATGCCTCTGGGCAAGAACTCCAGAACTCTCGATGCCTTTGGCCCTTGGTGCTTTCAGGCATGCATGCTCACTTCTAGGATTACTTCCTATGTGCTCTGTATTGACATGTATTTCAAGGATATCTCCAGGGGTCTAGAGAACCTTGCCCCTATCTTTCCTGATGACAAACGTGATTCATTCCAGGCCTTAATGGGGCAAAATCAGAATACATCCAAATTTCTTACGAGAGCATCTTTCGATGCCTTTGAATCTTCCAGCAGAGCCTCAACAGTCTGCATCGGATTAGTCTAAGAAGAAGAGATATTATCCTTCTAATCCACCTGCAGCTGCTTACCAACCTCAGTAGCGACAGCAGGGCCCTTGCCAGCCCAAAAGACCTAAGACTCAACCAGCTGCACAGCCACAGCCAACACCTGGTTTTTGACTCCTTCCTAGAGAGCATAGCTGCTCTGCATCTACAGGGTCCCCCACCCCTGCATGTAGCAGGCAGACTCTGTTCCTATGCCCACAGATGGCACCTCATCACATCAGAGCAGTGGACTCTCAACATCATCCAAAGGGGATATTTGCTTCATTTTGAAATCTTGCCCCCACCATCTCCACAAGGGATTATCCTGCAAACACCTTGCAGACAAATCTCCTATCAGTCAGTGTCCACCCTGTTAGCTCAGGGGGCCATAGAAAGAGTTCCACCCACCCAAGAGGGCAGGGGCTTCTACTGTTGTGTTTTCTTTAGGATAAGAAAGTAAGGGAGGTTCAGGCCCATCATAGATCTAAGGGACCTAAACAAATTCCTCGTTCGAGAAAAATTCTAATTGATTTCTCTTGGTACACTTATGCCATACCTTCAGAGGAACGACGGTCTGTTCTCTAGACCTCAAGGAGGCATACGCACATTTGCTGATCCACTTTCAACACAGACAGTATCTGTTTTCGGTTCTAGCAAACCCACTACCAATATCAGGTGCTCCCCTTCAGGTTAGCTTCTGCACCCCGATTGTTCATAAAATGCATGGCAGTGATTGCCGCCTACCTTCATACTTTGGGAGTCTTTTTGTCTTCCCTACTTGGACGACTGGCTAATTGGGGGAGAATCCCCACAAGAGGTAAAACTGTCTCTTTATCGCACCATCACTGTGCTCCAAGATCTAGAATTCGTCCTAAGCATTCCAAAATCGCACCTGGTCCCATCCCAGTGGCTCAAAATTCATCGGAGCACTTCTGGACACTTGTCAGGCCTGAGCTTTCCTTCCACAGGATCACACTACCCCCCCTCATCAAGCTGGCCAACAGCATAAGGAATCACACTGCTGTGATAGCTCAAGAAATGCTTTGTCTTCTGGGGCACATGACCTCCATGGCCCATATCATCCTCTATGCCCGCCTGCACATGTGGCAAGCCCAATGGACTCGTCTCAATGGACCAAAGCAACTGGGCGCATCTCATCACCCCTCCATTTGTCAACTTCAGTGGTGGTGGTGTTCCCCCTCCAAAACCTACTCAGTCACCTTTTCAGATGCCTCCACCTCAACACCCTGACAATGAATGCTTCCAAGCTCGGATGGGGGAGCACATCGGGACAGTCTCACTACACAGGGGCAGTGGACACAACAGGAATTTTGGTTGCAGATCAATCTCCTTAGAGCTACGTGCTCTCACAAATGCCCTTCGGGTTTTTCATCCCCAACTTTCAGGCAAACAGATCTTAGTCCGAACAGACAACCAGGTGGCCGTTTTCTATGTGAGTAAGCAGGGGGAAAGGGTTCCTGTCCCCTCTGCCAGGAAGCCCTTCATCTCTGGTTCTTCTCCATTGCACACCGCATTCATCTCAGGGCGGTGTATCTCCTGAGCAAACTCGGTCTCCTTGCAGACAGACTCAGCCGTATCCTGCATCCACATGAGTGGACTTTCAAGATGCTGTTTCTCTATTTAATGGCCCACATGTGGGAGACCCCCCAGACTAGATCTGTTTGCCACCCAGGAGAATGCACAACTTCCACTGTTTTTGCTTGAGGCTTCCCCCTCGGCACAGCCAGACAGTGGATGCCTGCCTTGTCCATTGGGAAAGAGCCTACTTTATGCATTCCCACACATCCCCTTAATACCCAAGAACCTATTCAAGCTGCAGGCCGACAGGGGCTCCATGATCCTAATAACCCCTTATTGGTCCCGTCAGCCATGGTTTCCTCTGACTCGTCTGACGCAGACTCCACCTCTCAGCCTGGGACATGTGCCCATCCTCCTTTCTCAGGATCATGGGATGCTTCTCCATCCCAATCCACAAGCCCTCTGTCTCACCATGTGGCTGCTGAAAGCAAAATCTTTGCTGACCTTGACCTTCCACAACAAGTCAAGGACATCCTCACATCTTGCAAGCCATCTACCAGACATTCTTATGCCTTCAAATGGCAAAGGTTCACTCTCCAGTGTACCTCGAAACATATTGACCCCTCTGCCTGCCTGGTGGAATTCCTTTTACAATATCTCCTTCGCTTGTCCTCGGCAGGTCTCAAGACTAACTTGGTCAGAGTTCATCCGAGTGCCATCATAGACAGGTGGACAGGCATCCTATTTCTTTGTATTCCTTGGTGCAAAGATTTATGCAGGGTCTCCTGCTGTCCAAGCCACCGATCAAGCCACCACTGGTAACCTGGGACCTCAATGTGGTCCTAGCACACTTCTAAAGCCTTCTTTTGAGCCTCTAACCACCACTTCTTCTTTAAAATTCTTGTCTTGGAAAGTAATCTTTCTAATCACCCTCACCTTAGCTCACCGCATCAGAAAACTACAGGCTTTAGTGTCAGATCTGCTATATACTCATTCCACCATGACAAGGTGGTTCTCCATACTCATCCACACTTCATGCCAAAGGTGGTCTTTCCCTTCCACCTCAACCATTTGGTGATACTACTGGTCTTTTTCCCCAGACCACATGCCTCTAGGGCTGAAGCAGCATCACACACTCTAGATTGCAAGCGCACACTGGCTTTCTACTTGGACAGAACCAAGAATCACAGGAAATCCTCTCAATTTCCTTTGATCCAAGTCACCTTGGGTTACCAGTAACAAGGCGCACCCTATCCAACTGGATTGTGGACTGCATTTCTTTTGCCTACACTCAAGCGGGACTCCCATGAGGGGTCATGTCACGGCTCAGTGTGCGAGCCATGGCAACCTCCGTTGCTTCTCCATTAACAATCTGTCAAGCCGCTACCTGGTCTCCATTCATGCCTTTGCTGCACTCTACTGCCTTGACAGGTACTCCCATCCAGATGCTGTGTTTGGCCAGGCTGTCCTCCAGCACCTTTTTGGGACTTTACTGCAATTCCTACCCTCCGTCCCGGACTTCTCCTGGCACTAGACTTCCCTGGCAATGGTCTTGCCAACTGCAGTAGTCCAATGGAGCCACTTTGTATCCACACCACCTCATCTCTATTGTTAGCCTTAGTGATACCACTGCTACCAACTCCAGTCTGGTACCTGGGAGCTTGCGAGTCCCATATGTGAAGACTGCATTCCTACTTGTTCCTGGGGATAGTGGTGTTACTCACCTGTATCAGGTGATCTCCGGGAGCAGCAAGAATCAAGTCTTCACAACCCACCCTCCTCCCTTAGGAGTCGTAGGGTATTCCTTTTCCTCTGTCTCTCAGCTACAAACGTAACTGAGACGAGGACTTTGGAAGGTAGATGCACAGGCACAGTGGATTGTTCCCAAAAGCTTTCCAATTGGACGCTGGGTAGCATTCCTGTGCAGGCTCAATCGGTACTGACTACCCATATGTGAAGACGGATTCCTGCTGTTCCCGGAGATCACCTGTTACAGGTGAGTAACAATGCTTTCTCTGAGGTTCTTTGTTTAGGGAGAGGTCCACTCCTATGAGGTTTAGTTGAGGCTGGGTAAGCAGAGCATGTCTCTGGCTTTGGAGGCACATATTTTGGCCTTTCTGCAGAAAGCTCACGAGGGGCTTAGCCATTAGCTTTCTGCCATTCCAAATGGCAGTATTCGCATGCTTTCGGCGACACTTAGAGGTAGATGCATTGGATTCACTGCCAGTTATAGGATATTTCTAAAAAAAAAAAAAATGCATCATGCACCTTCACCCCACATGGTATCAGGTGGTTTCTGGTATTGTCAACTGGTGGTCATTTTCAGTCGGAAAAATCTGAGATCCTGGCTTCTCTTCCTGGGAGCCAGTTTTGCATTTACAGAGGCGAGGCTTTCAGTTTAAACTGTACATTCGTTCCTTAGCTTGTTTCAGCCCTCTATATGTTTGTTACTTGATAAAAACCGCCTTTCTACAAAATCAAGGCGGTGTACAATAAAATAACAGTTAAAATGGCTATAAGCCAATAAAAAGGAAAGGAAATGCACAATATATTATAGGACAGATGAATGACAGGGAGAATAGACAGACAAAACACAATAGTGAAAGAGGCTTAAGGGAAAACAAAAGGAAAGGGAGGCAGGAGTCATACAAGAGGAGAGGGGACATCAAAAGCCAAAGAAAACAAATGGGTTTTTAGGTCTATATAATTCAAATAGTTTTGCTCCCTTCCTCTCAAAAGGGAGGACTGTGGGAGAGGCTTACTGGACCTTTTGTAGGTTGAATATGTATAAATATAGGAAATTATGGTGGATAAAGACCAAATAGTTTATCCAATCTGTCCATAAGAACTATTAAGTTCTACAATACCTTCCTCTTCCTCAGAGAGCCTCTATACTTGTCCCATGCTTTCTTGAATTCAGATACAATTGTCTTCACTACCTCCACTGGGAGTCTGTTCCATGCATCCCTGTCCGTAAAGAGAGAGAGTCTCGGGAGTAAGCTGAGGAAATATCCCCTTTCACATTCATTTTATGATTACCTCCATTTCAAGTTTCCTTTCAACTGGAAGAAGACTACTTCCTGTGCATTTATATCACAGAGGTATTTAAATTTCTCTATCTCCATTCTCCTGCCTTTCCTCCAAAGTACAATAAACGATAAGTGCAAGAACACTATATACTAATGGCGTTGCACTATAACTTCTAGAACAGTGTCTAAAAGGAGGTCAGATTTCTTCGTGCTCAAATCTATATTGACTTGATATTCGTTGCTATCTGAAAAATTGGCACTTAAATATTTATTAATACACACAAAATGGGAGATCACATGAGCAGTTGAGGAGGCTCCTCGTCTCGCTCCCGAGCCACCCAACTGACTAACTGCAAAACTTAGACAAAATATTGCACCTTGGGGGTGCAAATGTCTATAAGGGTACGAGACGCTGGGGTGTCAGGAGTACTAGACCTTAACTGGCTGGGTAGCTATGCGTGCGGCAGCCTTTAGACACGGCAAACTCCAACTGTAACAACCTAGCAGCATGCCTCAGGGAAGCAGAAATCTGGCTCCATTCAAATAACATGACCTCAATTTCAATAAGAAACCATAACTTCAAACCCCCCTCCCCAAAAAAAGCCAATCGGCCTGCATATCACCACTCTCCCAGTTAGACAGGAGGTAAAATACTTAAGTTATCCTTGACAAAACTCTCAACATGACCTCACATAAAACAAATGGCCAGAACCATTTTCTTTAAATTAAGGACCATTCAACAACTTGGACCCCTTACTGATACAGAGGACTTCATATCAGTAGTCCAAGCACTAATCACACCCCACTTCGACTATTGTAATAGCATACTCCAAGGAACAACCAAAAAGAATCTAAACATGCTCCAAATGGCTCAAAACGTTAATGCGAGAATAATATTTAAGGTCTTCCTATCCGATGATATCACCCCCATCTTGCGCACTCTCCACTGACTCCCAATCACCAGTAGAATAAAATACAAATCCACATTGACCACGTTCAAACTAATCAATAATATAGCACCCTCTTATCTTACGTTCCTAATCCACACACCCTCAGACTCCAGGGCTAGAAGACGGAACAACCAAAATGCTCTTAGTGCCTACTTCAGTCCAAAAACCTAAGCGCCCACTTAATGGCATGCCTTCCCGGAAATACTAAGAGATATTAAAGACCTCCAATTGCTCCAAAAAGAATTAAAAACATGTCTGTCCATTCAATATTACAATAATCCCAGTCCTACCTCCAATCATCTCCTTCACACCAGCATGAACACCGAAACCCTTAATACTACCACGTACCACACCTGCCATAATCGCACCCTCACACAATTATAATTCATTCTCCACACCAATAAAACAGACCACTGTATATAAGCTGAATACCCCTCGCTCTCACATTACTACCCAGAATGACATAAAAGCGATTGAGAGCTCATTTGAAGCAATAACTATTTACAACTGTTTATTGTATTGTAAATAGTTCACTGTTACAATTATGTTCGATGTAGTATGTTATATTGTAACACCGCCCCTCATCTCTGGAAGGAGCGATATAGGAAAATTTTCTAAATAAAAGGAGAACATCCCGTGAGGCCAAGATGGTGGCTCTGCCACACTTTAGCAGTGCCCCAGACTCACCTGGTAAAGACAGTGTGGACTGTGGCCTCAAGGATGCGGCGCAAGAAGTAGTCAAATTCCTCGACCCAAAGTTTGATAGTGTACTGAAAAAGCTAGATAATATGGAGGAGGCCTTTACAGAGATGTCCTGCAGGATGGAGGAAGTAGAGCAGCGGGTAACGACGCTAGAGGCCAACAAAGCGCACCACGAACGGGAGATCCAGAATCATCATAAGCAGTTTGAAACACTGACAAAGGTAGATCTGGAAAAAAAAACTCTCAAATTGCGCCTAGTTGGAGTTCCGGAGACCTGGACAGATCAACAACTGCCATCACTGTTTGAGACTTGGCTGCCTAAGGAGCTGGGCCTCATGAATATCCTCGGTGAAATCAAAGTCGAGAGCACATAGACTGAGACCCATGGTGAAAGATCAGGAGCGCCCATGCTCATTCCTGGCCTGTATTTTGAATTTCCAGCACAAGGTATCACTTCTTCAAGCCTACTGTAAACACCGTGATCTGCGCTTGGATAGCAAAACTATCTTAATGTTTCAAGACTATTCAGCGGCTCTCTTGTCCAAAAGGAAAGACTTTTCATTGGTATGCACTGACCTGGTGAAAAGTGGCATACAATTTTGCATTGGCTTATCCGGCCACTCTAAGGTTCTATTACCAGGGTGAGATGCACACTTTTGAGCATGCAAATGCAGCAAAAAAAATCATAGCCACATTGAAACAGGAGAAGGAAAAGACCAATGACCAGAACTGAGAACTGTTGGATACAGGTGGGGACCTAATAAAATGGTGGGAATAAGAGGTGCATTGGACTATGACTCATTGGAGGCAAGAGACTAGGAATGTCGCAATGTGATACAAGAGCTGACGCTGGACTACCGCTATTCGGCAGGTTAGTAACTTTGCTAAATCAATATTAAGGCCTGCGCCCCTGCATAGTGAGGATGGCCCGAAAGTGCAGACAATAGTGATCTGCCCCACTTAGTCAGGGCTTTGACTGAGGCGAAGATGATTGTTTGGATTGTGGGGAGGGAAGGGGTGGGGGATTTGAAATGGAGATGTATGGATGGATGTATATGTATGTGTGGATATCAGTAGGGTATAGTGTCCAACAATGAAGAAGGGTGGTGTCTGAGATGGGATAGAAGGAAGTAAGGGAGAGAGGGTGGGTGGGATCGTCATGTGGGAAGGGAGAGTACAGCAGGGAGGGATCCCTCAGTGTAAGAGCTTACAACCCTCTAGGGAGTTGAGATACTTATTCAGGGGCTGAGGCTGGGTGACCCCCAGAGTTTTTAGAATTGGACCTAGACCTTGCAGGTGTCTTTCAAAACCATCCCACCTTATGTTAGAATAATTTCCTGGAATGGGGGGGGGGGGGAAATCGGAATCGGATCCCCAATCAAGCGTACCAAAATATTGCAAGCACTAAAACGTAAAGGTGCGCATATAGCCCTTTTACCAGAGACCTACTTGAGTCCCGCAGAGCATGATAAATTGGCTCAAGATTGGATAGTGTAAACCTACAGGGCATCTTCAGGAACTAGGAGGGTGGGTGTGGCAGTGCTGGTTAAACAAGGCCTACCGTTGGAGGTGTCTAAATGTGAGGCAGACCTGCTGGGGCGGTATGTCGTCTTACAGGCCAAGTTACTGTATATACAGAGGAAGTATGGAGACAGAACATATATGCCCTGAATGACTATGTCCACAAGTTTTTCCAAGATATACTCAGATTTGTTTTGAAAGCTCACCCAAAAAAGGTGATCCTAGCAGGGGACTTTAATTTCCCACATGACCCGAGGCAGGACAGAACAGGGAAAGGAGATGCCAAGGCGTGGCCTAGGAAAGGAATAGGATATCTCTGTAGGGCAGGCAGCTTAGTGGAGAGCCCTTCACCCAGGAGCCTGGGAATACACACATAGGTCAAGGACTCACTTGACGTGGTCTCGTATTGATTATATCCTGGTGAACAAGGGAGGGTTCGCACATATTTCCCAGGCAGAGATCACCGGTGGTGGTCTCAGACCATGGCATGGTTTGGGTAAAGTGGGAGACCGGCAGGGGGGGGGGGGGGAGAGAGGCAAAAATGGGCTGGCTGTTCTCCGCATTCGAGGAAAGACCAGGAATTCAAGAGATACTTAGAAAAACAATGGGATGAATACTCTGTTTAATGATACTCATTAATGTACCCCGCTCCTCTTTTGAGAAGCAAGCAAGGCAGTTATAAGGGGCTCCATCATAGCTTACACGATCCAAAGAGACAAACACCTGGATCGTAGCCTTCTGCAACTGGAACGTACTCTACACTCATTGCAGAGGCGACAGAGTAGATCCTCAAGTGAGTTAGACTGCCAGGAGTACCTCTGGATACAGGCAGTGCTTAATGATTTACTCCAGAGGCGAACCATTATGTCGCTGCAGTATTATAAGCACCAGCTATATAAATATGGTAATGGGAAAATTGCTGGCTCGAGTGGTCCGTGACTAGGGAGAGACGGGCTTCACACCTGTTCTCAGAGACGAGGGGGGCACTCTGCAAAGTCATCCGCACCAGATAGCAACGATCTTTAGGTCCTTCTACTCTAGACTTTATACAGCGGAGGTATTGGATCAAAATACGGGTCGGGACTTCCTACTCTCCTGAAATTGGCAGAGCATGCCTTGGAAGCACTTAATGCACCCATCACTGGATCAGAAATCTAGAAGGCAATCAAGCGAAATAAGTACAAAAGGCCCTAGGTCCATATGGCTTTGGATCAGAGTATTACAAAATGTTTGAGGCCAGACTTACTCCTACATTGCTGGAGATGTATAGGACAGTCCTCCAGGTAGGACGATCTCCTAGAGAGATGAGGCGTGCAGACATAAGTGATACCCAAGGAGGGGAAAGACTCCCTAGATCTGGCCTCTTACAGGCCAATATCTTTAATCAACTTTGACATAAAACTTCTCGCTACTGTATTAGAACGGAGACTAAACCCAATTCTACCTCTTTTAATTTGTTCAAGATAAGTGGGTTTTGTTCAGGGGCGCAATGCATCTTGCAATATATCGCAACTCATTTTAGGGATGAAGTACTGTACAATCCACCAATTCCCTCTGCTCCTTGTGAGCCTAGACACAGAGAAGGCATTTGATAGAGTAGCATGGCCATTTCTCTGGAATGCTCTTCAGGGCTTTGGCTTTGTGGGTACTTTTCTGGAATGGGTGTGCATTTTATATGCAGATCCGCAAGCGAGAGTTGGGGTGAACGGTGTGTTCTCCGAACCATTCTCGCTGGAACGAGGCAGGGTTGCCCCCTATCTCCCTGCTTTTCATGCTTTCCCTGGAACCCCTACTGAGGGCATTGCAGTTGGAGAACCAAGTGAGGGGCCAGAGACTGGGGTGGAGGAGATGAAGCACGGTGCCTTTGCAGATGATATTCTCCTATGCTTGAGGGAATCTGAAACCTCACTCCCGAGAGCATTGCAAATAATAAACCATTTGGGTTAAAAATAAATCAAACTAAATCAATGGCACTTAGACGTTGGTGGGAGGGTGAGGGGGACATGGTCAGGGCCATTTCCCCTGAGTTGGGCTGAGGGCTTGATCCACTATTTGGGGATTCAGCTCCCAGAGGACCGTAAGAGGCTTTGAGTATAACATCCCTAACATGCTTGCTAGGACCTCGATAAATCTTCAGAAGTGGGCTTGCTTACCAATTTCTCTATGGGGCTGTGTTGCTGTATTTAAAATGATGGAGCTTCCCCGATGGGTGTACGTACTTCGGCAGCTGCCTGTATGGGTGACATCTAAGGATTAGAGGAGGTGGGCTTAGAGCTCCCTTCATGATGTAACTATAAATTAAGGTGTATGTTGTGCCATCTAGGTGGAGTGATGAATGGTGAAGGGAGGCGGTATGCCGGTGAAACTAGACTGGCTACTTGCCCCGCATCACCTCTTGTATGTTCTTCATTCCAGTACGCAAAGCAGAGGAAAGGAGAGTAGCGGTGGCATGTACATAGGAGCCCTCCAGGTGGCATGGCATGCACTGTCGACGCTTTTCCTGGAACTGAAGGTGCACCAGCTGCTTCCCCTGTTGGACAATCCAGACTTCCTTGGGCTGGGCTCAGAAGGGAATACACTGCATAGGGGACCTCCACCTGGAAAGGGGAGAAGGTCTCGATAGCTTTCAAAATGTTCAGGAGAGATATAAGTTAGATAATCACGACGGCTTCTGCTACTGATGGGTACGGCACTATATTAGCAAGTTGATCTGCTGGACCCCCGACCTAACTGGAGCCTGGGGACCTGGTCCCTTCTTTGTACCTGTGGGTGAGGGGGGCTCATGGACGAAGGGGATCCATGACCTGGTTAGACCAGCGCTTGACCCATAGGTATCTGGAACTTCTGGCCACTCGGTGGGCAAATGGGATGGAGAGGGTAACACTGGCAAGCCTGCAGGATGCTTTTCTGAAATGCACCTATGCCTTGAAGTGGGCCGACTTACAGGAACTCAAGAATAAATTCTTGTGGCAGGCATACATGCATGGACCTATAAAGCGGGTATGAGGAAGGATGATTGTCTGTGGTGCACAACACACAAAGGGACATGAACACACAAGTTCTGGTACTGTCAGAAAATAGACACTTTGGCAACAAGTTTCTATCAGGCTAGGTGAGATTTTGCAGACTGCCTTGACTCCCTCTGAGAGGATGTGCCTATTTGGTAGCAGTGAAACACTGAGGCACCTTACAGCCCCTGAAAGACAATTTCTTGATAAGGGTTTCTTAATAGTAAAAAGAATTCTATTGTGCCACTCGGTGGAAGGAGAAACACCGGGATTGGGGCAATGGGATTAGGCTACCTTTGACCTGATGCACATGAAGAGGCTTACGGCTAAACAGCTGGGTGGTAAGAATTTGGAGAATTTCTTGGCATCCTGGATGCCCTACCTAGACATGCTGCCCCCACTGGTAAAGAGTGCACAAATCAATGTATGAAGGGTTGAAGATTCCACCCCCCCCCCCCTCGCAGGACAGGCATATCTAAGTGAGTAAGCTAAACAGCTAAACACGCTGTGGCGAAAAGGCAAGAAGGAATATGTAGGCAGGCAAAAGGAGGAGAGCAGAGGAGGGACAATGCTGGGGAGGGGGGGAATGCCTGTTTGAATATGGATGGATTGGGGAAAATGGAATTGTTGCTGTTGTGGTTTTGTTCTTTGTCCCTTGGGAAATGACTTATACTGCTTAAATGCAAGTGAATTATTTCTGATAAAGCGAAATGTATGTTTTGTCTTTTTGAAAACCCAATAAAGCGGATTTGGAAATAATATACAATGTTTTTGCTTTTTATAACTTTATGAATTAATATAAAATTCATTGTTCTCCACTTAGGAATATATGAAAAATTACTACTTCTCCACCATAAATCCCAGAAATACTGGTTTCCTTTGGTTATGATGTTTGCATCCTGACCTGACTAGTTTCACCCCACAAGGGGCTTCATCAGGGTCATAATGTGAATTAAAAAAAAAGAAAATTGACTGTTTTGTCACCCTATGAAACATTAAATATTCATTAAATATAGGCATACTCACAGCATACTCAAAATCGGTGTGCCTTTCAACATGGATGATCTCCATCTCAAAATGCTAGTTCATGCACTTTAAAGGAGCAGACAGATGGTAGGGATGTCGCACACATTCATCCATTCACAAAAAAACTATGGATCTCTGTTTAAACCATTAGGGATTAATGTCATCTAGAAAAATAACTTATTTTACTAATTTAGAAACATGTCGGCAAAAAAATAACATATGGCCTATCTAGTCTGCCCTTCCATATGCCTTCCACAACTGTAATTCAAGTAGATGCCCCAACAGTTGCAGAAGAGAATGAAATTGAAGAGTGTTATGAACAAGTACAAGCTGAAATTGACAGAACATGCAAACAGGATATCCTGATAGTCATGGGTGACTGGAACGCAAAAGTTGGCAACAAAGAAGACAAAGTAGTTGGAAAATATGGACTTGGCAACAGAAATGAAGTTGGAGAAAGACTGATAGAATTCTGCAAGGCCAACGATCTATTCATCTCAAACACCTTCCAGCAACACAAGCGGCGACTGTACACATGGACTTCACCCAATGGATTGTATAAAAATCAAATTGACTACATATGTGGAAGTCAACGATGGAAAAGTTCTATAACATAAACAAAGACAAAACCTGGAGCTGACTGTGGTACAGATCATCAACTACTAGTATGCAAACTCAAGCTAAAGTTGAAAAAGAGCAAACCACTCATAAATACAGCAAAATATGACCTTGAGAATATACCACTGGAATTTAAAGACTGCCTGCAAAATCAATTTGTTGCTTTAGATACGAATGACAGAGCTCCAGAAGAGTTATGGAATGACATCAAGAAGGTTGTGTTGGAAGAAAGCGAGAAGTCTCTACAAAAGGTGAAAAAGGAAAAAAACGGCCAAAGTGGATGATGGAAGAAACTCTGAAAATTGCCCAGAAACGCAGAGAAGCTAAAGCCAGAGGAGAGAGACAATCACAGAACTCAACAGGTTTCCAACATGCAGCAAGACAGGACAAGGAAAAGTACTACGACGCATGCAAGTAAATAGAAGCAGAAACTATTAGAGGAAGAACAAGATCGGCTTTCCTAAGGCTACGAGAGTTAAAGAAAAAGTTCCAGCCTCGAATTGGAATGTTACAAGATGCTCAAGGTTCTATGTTGAATGATGCTGAGAAGATCAAGAAAAAATGGAAGGAATATACAGAGTTTTTATATGATAAAGATCAAGTGGACCAACAGCCGTTTCAACCTGTACCTTATGATCGTGAACCATTGGTGATGAAAGAAGTTGAAGCAGCATTGAAAGCCTTATCAAAGAACAAAGCACCAGGCATTGATAGCATTCCCATAGAAGTATTACAGCAATCTGATGCAGCTGTTACCGTACTTACAAGGCTCTGCCAAGAAATATGGAAGACGACAACATAGCCAACTGACTGGAAAAAAAATCTGTGTTTATACCAATACTAAAGAAAGGTTGAGCCAACTGACTGTGGAAATTATCGCAAAATTGCTCTGATCCCACATGCCAACAAGATTCTACTGAAGATTATTCAAAATAGACTACAACCATACCTGGATCAAGAACTACCTGAAGTGCAAGCAGGGTTCAGGAAAGGGTGAGGAATGAGAGACGACATTGTGGATGTGAGATGGATCCTTGAAAAGACTAAAGAATACCAAAAGGATATCTATTTGTGCTTTATCGACTATAGCAAAGCTTTTGACTGTGTAAACCATGAGAAACTGGGCCACATTAAGAAGCATGGGTATACCAGAACACCTGATCGTACTCTTGCACAATCTGTACATTGATCAAGAAGCAACAGTTCGAACGGAACAAGGAGAAACAATGGTTTAAAATAAGCAAAGGTGTAAGACAAAGCTGCATATTTTCCCCCTACCTGTTTAATTTATATGCAGAACAAATCAGAGAAGCAGGATTGTATGAAGACAACAGGTGTGAAGCTTGGTGAAAGGCTCATCAATGCTGATACCACATTACTGGCTGAAAGTGAAGATGATCTGAAACATTTGCTTCTCACAATCAAAGAACAGTGTCTCAAAAATGGGCCTGCACCTTAATGTAAAGAAGACAAAGATCATGACAGCTGGCATAATCAACAGGTTCATTGAAGGAGAAGAAATTGAAATTGTGAACAACTTTCACCTACTTGGATCAACTATCAATAAAGAAGCAACAAGCAGTCAAGAAATCAGACGACGCATTGCTCTTGGCAGAATGGCTATGAAAGACCTAGATAAGATTCTCAAGAGCAGAAATGTCTGTCTCCATACAAAGATTCAACTTGTTCAAGCCATGGTATTTTCAATAACATCATATGGATGTGAAAGCTGGACAGTGAAAAAGATAGGAAGAAAATTGATGCCTTTGAATAATGGTGCTGGCGGCAAATACTGTGTATACCATGGACTGCCCAAAGAACAAACCAGTTGGTACTAGAGGAGATCAAACCTAAGCTTTCTTTAGAAGCTCAGATGACAAGACTTTGACTTCCATACTTTGGACACATCATGCGAAGAGAGAGATCATTAGAGAAAGACGACATGCTTGGCAAGATAGGTCAATGCAAAAGAGGAAGGCCAGCAGTGAGATGGATCGATACAATAACAGCAGCTGCGGGTACCAGTCTGTCAACAATGAGCAGCCCAACTGAAGACCAAACACAATTTAGGATAGCTATCTAGAGGGTCGCCATGAGTTGACTCCGACTCCGACTTGATGGCACTTAACAGTCCCTTTTTTCCCTTTTAAAGATCTTCTGTTTGTCCCTTGCTTTTTTGAATTCAGATACTGTCCTCATCTCTGCTACTACCACTGGGAGGCTATTCCACATATCTACCACTTTCATTAAAGAAATAGTTCCTCAACCTCAGTGTTAGGATTCCCTCCAATTTAGTCAATGGAATTGTTTCAACAACAAAATAAGATACACCAAACTGCTAAATCCAGATCAGTGGTAACCAAAGGAGCAGTATGCTTACTGATATGGATTGCAGAACAGTACTGATACTATTTGCAAAATTAAAAATGGTATTAGCAAGCTGTATACTGGAAAAACTGTTTATTTCTAATGTTGTAGCATGGGCATAAGGTGTAAGATGGAATGGAACCCCTGTCTGAGTGCACAAAAACTTAGTTCTAGACCATACTGGCAAACACATTTGCCACACTCAGCGACTCTTTAACTTGAATTTGTGCAGGTGCAATATTAAATGGAAGAGAGGCATGTACCAAGAAATCTTGGGGGGGGGTGTTTTCTCCCCTGAAAAGCAAAATGTGCATGTTTGAATACATCATGGATAGAAAAAATGTCCCAATACTTGTGTATAATTTTATTAACTTAAAATGCTTGTGTAAAGTAGGGCAGAACCCACACCTGTGTGCATCTGACCTTTGCTGCTGTTGATGATGTAATAACAGATAATGGTTGACATGGATGCCTCTTTTGTTGGAAGCGCTTACTTGCTTATATGCTCTTGCTTGTATTTTAAAATCCTCCGTGCCAGAACACAACACCCAAACTGCAAAAATTGGCCATATGGTATGTTATCTTTCAGAGATTTAGGATAAACTGTGTACTTTAATAAACTATTATGATCTTTACTTTTATGAAATAAAGATGTTTGAAACACCATTGTTTTTAGAAATACTGATATCCAAAAAAGAAACATTAGAAAGGAATATTAGGAATAAATCATAGATATTCTTGATCCACACTGAAAAGTCACTTAATAAAACTTGTGGACTGGTCCAAACAAAATTCTTTTTAAATGTTGATATACTCCAGCTATGTCAGGATGTGTCCAGAAAAATGAATTATAAATATCATTCCTCAAAATCTGTTACATATATGCAAGTCAAAAGATGGGGCTACTGTAGCGCCTACAGCAGTGCCACAAGTTTAAAGGAAAAATTGACCCTTATACTGAAAATTGTTTTTTCTTGAGCACAATTGTTAGTAATTGAATAAAGACACCTTGTGCTCAGAGATCTTGACGCAATAAGTGCTTCTTGATGGATATAACTCTCTTTCAGGGAACGTTAGTATAAAAAAGTAATTTCCATGGTGACTAATATCCAATTTTCAGCTGCTGCTTGATAAATGTTGAATCATCTGTCAGGAATCTTTAATGTAGGATTTTCCACAGATGACTAACGATTGTAAATATGTCTAAAAACATAGACAATGGCTTCAACACAGCCTATAAGGCAACCTGGGAGCTGGTTTAAGGATTTATGAATCAGCAATAAATAAAATTAAGATAGAAACATAGAAACATGATGACAGAAAAAGACCACATGGCCTATCTAGTCTGTCCTTCCATATCAGCTACTACAACAGTCCACTTTTTACCTTTAGAGATCCTCTGTATTGGTCCCATGCTTTTTTGAATTCAGTTACTGTCCTCATCTCTACCACCTCTACTGGGAGACTATTCCATGGATCCACTACTCTTTCCGTAAAGAAATATTTCCGCATATTACTCCTGAATCTATCTTCCTTCACCCTCATCCCATGTTCCCTCGTAGCAGAACTTGCTTTCAATTGAAAGAGGCTCTCTCTCCCTGAACATTCATGCCACGGAGGTATTTAAACATCTCAATCATATCACCTCTATCCCGCCTTTCCTCTAAGGTGTACATATTAAGATCCTTAAGTCTGTCCTCATATGCTTTATAATGAAGCCCACTAATCATTTTAGTAGCCACCCTCTGCACCGACTCCATCCTGTTCACATCCTTTTGAAGGTGCGGTCTCCAGAATTGCACACTATACTCCAAATGAGGTCACACCAAAGACTTATACAGAGGCATTATCACCTCCTTTTTTCTGCTAGCCATTTCTCTCCGTATGCACCCAAGCATCCTCCTAGCTTTGCCGTCGCCTTTTCTACCTGTTTAGCTACTTTAAGATCATCCGAAACAACCACGCCTAGGTCCTGCTCTTTAGTGGACAAAAGTACTTCACCTCCTATACTGTATTGCTCCCTTGGATTGCTGCAGCCCAAATGCATGACCTTACATTTTTTAACATTAAATCCCAGCTGCCAAATTCTAGACCATTCTTCAAGCTTAGCTAGATCCCTCCTCATGTTATCTACACCTTCCTGGGTGTCTACTCTATTGCAGATTTTGGTATCATCTGCAAAGAGGCAAACCTTACCCGACAGCTCTTCCGCTATATCACTAACAAAGATGTTAAAAAGAATCGGACCAAGGACAGATCCCTGGGGCACACCACTGGTAACATCCTTCTCAGAGTGAGCTCCATTTACTTGTACCCTTTGTCGCCTCCCACCCAACCAATTTCTAACCCAAGCAGTAACTTTAGGGTCCATCCCTAGGGTGCTCAGTTTGTTTATAAGTCGCCTGTGAGGAACAGTGTCAAAGGCTTTACTGAAATCTAAATATACCACATCTAGAGCTCTCCCTCGGTCCAACTCCCTGGTCACCCAGTCAAAGAAATCAATCAGATTTGTCTGACAAGACCTGCCTCTGGTGAATCCATGCTGCCTCGGATCCTGTAATCCGCTGGACTCCAGAAACCTCACTATTTTCTCTTTCAGCAGCGTTTCCAATAATTTACTCGCCACCAAAGTTAAACTAACTGGCCTGCAGTTTTCAACCACGTCCTTACTTCCGCTTTTGTGTAAAGGCACCACATGAGCCTCTCTCCAGTTCTTTGGCACCACTCCTGACTCCGAGGCATTGAAAAGGTCAGTCAGTGGAGTTGCTAGGACGTCCCCAAGTTCCCTCAGTATTCTAGGGTGTATCCCATCCGGTCCCATCGCTTTGTCTACTTTAAGTTGAGCTAGTTTCTCACGAACACAGTCTTCTGAAAATTGTTCAAGATGTCTCTCGCTTCTGTTCCTATTTGTGGGTGTTTTCTGAGGTCCTGCTCCTGCTTCTTCATCTGTGAACACAGAACAAAACTATTTGTTAAGCAATTCCGCTTTATCCTTATCAGCTTCTACATATTCCCCCCCCCCTGCACTCTTGAGTCTGACAATACCACTTTTGCCCTTCCTCTTCTCACTAATATATCTGAAAAATGTCTTATCCCCCCATTTTATTGCATTGGCTGTTTCCTCCTCCTTTTGAATCTTTGCCTTCTTGACTACTTTGCTAGCTTCTCTAAGTTTTTCCAAATACAGATGCCTGTCTTCCTCTCTCTGTGATCTCTTGTATTTCATGAAGGCCTCCCTCTTTTTCTTCACTTTTTCAGCTACTTCCTTAGAAAACCATAGCGGTCTCCTTTTCCTTTTGCCTTTATTTACCATTTTAACAAAAAGGTTGGTTGCCCTTAAAATATCCCCTTTCAGTTTTGCCCACTGTTTTTCTACATCCCCCAGCTGTTCCCATCCCACTAACGACTCCCTGAGGTATTTGCCCATCTTCGCAAAGTTAGTCTTCCTAAAGTCTAAGATCCTCACCTTGGAATGGATTCTAACAGCCCTAGTCCTAATACTGAACCACACCATCTGGTGATCACTGGATGCAAAATGATCTCCCACTACAACATCAGAAACACTTTCACCATTGGTAAGCACCAAGTCCAGTATGGTCCCTTCACGTGTGGGGTCTGTTACCAATTGCCTGAATAGTTCTCCCTGTAGAGAATCCAGGATCTCCTTACTTCTAGATGATACTGCAGCAGGAATGTGCCAATCAACATCTGGCATATTGAAATCTCCTATCAGTAGCACTTCCCCTTTCCTAGCAATGCTGCGTATGTCTTCAATTAACTCTGTCCACCTCTTCCTCTTGTGAGGGAGGTCTGTATATCATACCAATGCAAATAGATTTCTCTTTCCCTCTTTCTAGTTTAACCCACAATGCCTCCTCTCTCCCTTTTAAGCTCTGTAATTCCAAAGCTTTAATAGTAGTTTTTACATATAGTGCCACTCCTCCTCCCCTTCTTCCTACCCTGTCCTTTCTGAATAAAGTATAGCCAGGTATAGTTACATCCCAGTCATGGTTTTCTGTGAACCATGTTTCTGTAACTGCCACTAAATCCAAGTCAGCCACTCCCACCAAAGCTTCAACATCAGGGATCTTATTTCCCATGCTACGGGCATTTATACACACTGCTTTCCAAGATAAAGCTGGATGAGACACCACCAAAAATTTAGATGAGATCCAATTATGCCAAAATGCATTCTCCGATATGTTATACTGTATCTCCCTTTTGTATATCTTTGGTAGGATCACTCGAACAGTTGATAAAATGTCCTATCACCCAATTGATTAAATGCTTCTAATTGATTAAATGCTTCTAATTCAGTCGTCTTGTGACCAAATGACCACTCCTCCACATGTATCCACACGTTTGACTACAGAAAAGTCTTGCATTAATGTTGTAACGCGTGCCACTCATCCCTAGAAAAATTGAGGGGGTAAGAGATAATCTGTGATACCTCATATAAAACTAATTGTTCAAAAGCCAAAACATTGAGCAGTAGGGCTAGGTGGCAATCAAGATGATTTCACAGATGGAGTTGTTGAAAAAGTCATAGATCGTTGAGAAAAATACCAAGCAATTTTCAAACAATGAAAAAACTTCTGAAGTTGAATTTGAACTGGTAAAAGATCAAAAATCTACTGGCACAAAGAACAATCCCTTCTCCAGTACATCCACCTCAGTTAACTGTCATTGAGAGAGATTAAAAACCATGGACTGTGAAGGAGTAAAATCTGCTTAGAGTACAGTGGAAATCTCGTCACCTACTGTCCTGTCTGCTGCAACCTCTGATTTTGGCCCAGAGAATGTCCTAAAAAATTAGATCAACCAGATGATTCATGTGAGGTATCAAAAGCTATACAGTACATCAATTCTACTTAATTTGTCCTCAAGTCTCATTTTTCATATATTCCTAATTATGCATATAAAATTAATTTTCTAAAATTATAAGAGCCAAAACGTCTTGTTGCATATTAATTGTTTGATATACAATTTTTCAGGGAGTGATGTTGAATATCGTTGATGTAGGTTTGAATGCATCATGAAAAAATTTGAGCTCCCTTTTGGCCTTTATAAAGGGTGAGCCAGTCAAACCTGCATTTTTGAAAAGGGCGGGAGAGCCATAAAAGTGGGCGGAGCGAGTTAGCAAGGTTACCATTGTGTCCCCCACAATTAAGCATTTCAGTCGCCATGGAGCAGTGGTCTAAACAACAACGTTCATTCGCTGTGATAGCGTTTTACCAAAGTGGTAGTTATGCAGCCGCTCAGCGTCATTTCCGGACGAATTTTCAAATTAATCGAAATAAGCCAGTGCCGTCTGTTAATTCAATCAAATTGTGGGTGACAAACTTTGAAGCAATTGGTGAAACGAGAAGCAGAAGGGGTGGCAGTGCAAGATCAGTGCGAACTCCTGCGAATATTGACCGCGTGAGAGTTGCTGTGGAAAGAAGCCCTCGGAGATCGGCGCATCGACAGAGTGCTGCGCTTGGCATGGCAAACACGAGTGTCCGAAGAATCTTGAGGTTAGATTTACACCATTACCCGTACAAAATTCAGGTTGTTCAGGCTATGAATGAAAACGATTTTGCAGCTCGACGGCGTTTTTGTCAAACGTTGGACATGTTTGATGAAAACGAGGACCTTGTTCACAACCTGTGGATGAGCGATGAGGCACATTTCCATCTCTCCGGTTTTGTGAATAAACAAAATTTCCAATATTGGAGTGATGAAAACCCTCAACTCCATCAAAAACCACTCCATTCAAGCAAGGTAACAGTTTGGTGCGCAATGTCCTCATTGGGAATCATAGGCCCGTATGTTTTTGAAAATGACAGGGAGCAAGCAGTTACTGTGAATGCACAACGCTATTCGGAAATGTTGCATTCGTTCTTCATTCCTCAGCTTCGTCAACATGGAATGAACAATGAAACCTTATTCCAGCAAGACGGTGCCACAAGTCATACAGCCCGTATGAGCATGAATGTTCTCAACAATGTTTTTCCAAATCGGGTGATATCCCGAAATGGAGCAATTTCTTGGCCTCCCCGATCGCCCGACCTCACAGTGTGCGATTTTTTTCTTGTGGGGGTACCTGAAGAGTAAAGTCTTTGAACAACGACCTCCAACGCTTGGGGAACTCAAGAGGAGAATCCGGTTGGAAATCGAGAGAATTCCTCAGCGTATGCTCCGTGATGTGATGGGCAGTTTCAGAAATCGCCTACAAGAATGTCTCAATCGGGAAGGACACCATCTTACTGGCGTTATTTTTAAACAGTGAATGTTGTTTCTTAAATGCTTTTTAATGTACATTAAGATAGTAACAATAAAATTTTGAAATATCCATCCGTTTATTTTTTACAGTCATTTCAAAAATGCAGGTTTGACTGGCTCACCCTGTATTAGGAAGAGTGGTGTAATGGCACTAGTATAGTGTTCTTGCACTTACTGTTCATTGGACATTGTTGCAAGAATTAAAGATCTTTTGGAGGCGGGGACCATGTGATGATGCGGAGCTGAGTGGGAGCGTTACTACTGAGCTCTACTCGTGGCCCAGTTTTCAAGCAAAAATTCTTGTTTTGAGATTCACATCATACCGCCCAGCACCCAAAAGAGGCGGAGAAGGAAGAGCGGCTAAAAGGGAGCATGATTTGGAGCAAAGGGTGTGGAGGGTATGCCTCTACAAATGCCAAAACCCACCAAGGAGCATAGCACAAAAATGACGGCAGAGCAGCTGGCATAGATCATAACACTGCACGACGAAGCAGTGAGGGAGATCACCCACTCCTTGACACCGGTACTAGATGAGCGGCTCTGACTACACACGTCCTTTGAGGAACTAAAAGGCAGTTTGGAGGCTCAGACGTTACATATGCAGCAGGTAGAAACATGGGTAGAGCACGCAGAGCTGGATTGAAGCCCTGGAGCAGAGTGCAACAGCTAGAGAGAGGGAGACAGGCATTCCTCCACCAGCTTGATGACCAAGAAAACAGGGGGGAGAAGAAACAACATACATATCATTGGCCTCCCCAAAGCGATGAAAGGCTGAAATTTGGGACCTAGTGAAGGAGTGGCTCCTGAAACAGCTTGGCCTGCAGTCGAGGGCATGTGCATGACAGTGGAGTGGTTGCACCGGTTCAGCCCGCACAGGGAGAATGCAGCGAGGCCATGACCAAAAATTGCATGCATACTGAATTTCATGGAACAGGACAAATTGATGTGAAACTACAAAGCCCAGAAGCAGCTGGACGATCAAGGCCACAAAATCCTGCTATTTAATGATTACTTGGCCCGAGTAGCTGAGAGGTGCAGAGCAATGGCACCTTACTACTCCCAATTAGCCACATAGGGGATATGATTTGCACTACAATATCCAGCGAGAGTGCTTCTGAACTACGGCCAGATACAATTTTTTGAAACTCCTCATGCCCTCAAAGAATTTGTGAGTAGTCTGGTAGGGAGTGGGCCATCATGAGGATAAAGTTCTATGACCGCAGGACAGAAGAGATACTGAAATTGTGTTGTGCTACGGTGCAGGACTCCTCCTTCCCTCATAGCTAAGAATACCCTCTGCTGGAGGAGCTATAAAAAGAAAACAAAAAATAACCACAGTCAGTTTTTGCAGTGGGGAAGGCATGCAAACGATGCAAGGCGCAGGACTTTGAAACTAGCGCTACACTGCCTGAGGGACATTGAACACTGTTGGTGGGGGGAGAGGTGGACCAAAACTACTTCAACTATTCCGACTTCTGGTTGAGCTGATAGACAATGTGCTGGGGAAGACTTTACGTTTCAGATATCACATGGAGCCCACAAAATATCACTAGCGGTAATGGAAGAACTGTGACATGGTGAGAGAAGCAACTCCAGTGTCCGGCTGACATGCAAGGACTTTAATTTACTCAGCTGGCAAGACTGTTTAAGTGCATGGTTTTTTGGGGGAAGCAGAAGACAAGAGCACTAAGGGGGGCTGGGTGTGAGTGGAAGCAGGGAGTGATAAAAGGGAGAACAAGCTGGTATGGATGGAATGAGAGGGGGGAAGAGTGGAGGGGGAGATGTGGATGCAACGAGTCGGGAGCGTAAGTGGCAGGAATATAGGAAGAACTGAAGCAGTGGTAGTAGCATTGGCCTTACTCGTTCGATAGCTACCAAATGATTCTCCACTTATGTTAATGGCTCACATGGCAGATGTGGAAACATGCGAATGGGCTTTCTCAGTCACAATGTTCTAAATCCGGGCAAATGGGAGTTTGCTCCCAGAGAATTCCAGATGGTGGTGGAATGATGGGGTCCACTAATCTTCAGCTTGATTGTAACTTGCCAAAATGCCAAAGCTGCATGATTCTTCAGTCAAAAAAAAGAGGCCATGGTCTCTCTGCTTTGAATTACCCTTGGCCTCAGGAGAACGATTGTACATGTTTCCCCTGTGGCAACTGGCCGATGGGGTGTTGCACCAAATAGCAAGACACCCCTTTCTGGTTATTCTCTGGGAACAAGCAGGAAGTCAGTCCTCGCATGTGTGATGTCGGTGCCGACGGAGCCCTCGTGCGGAGCAAATCCCCAGCTTTCAGAGAGCCTTTGGGAGTTGCCATCACGCATGTGCGGTCCCCTTCCTGCCCAAAGGTGCCATCTTGCTCAGTTTCCTTTTTTCCGTGGAGCCCTTCGGACGTAGTCCCTGTGAAAAAAGTTAATTTTCTCTCTTCTATTGATCGATATTGGATCCTCGTCCCACCTTCAGCTCGATACACTGGTATTGACTCCGGCTTTATTTTTTCAGTTTTTTGTAATTTATGACTGGCGTTCGCACCCTTTTTCTTTTTCACTGGCAGCCCGGGTCTTTGACCTCGCAGGGGCCCTTTTTCCCCTGGTGGCTACCAGCGGGTTTAAAAAATGCGATCAGTGTGTAAAACTCATGTCCCTCACCGATATGCGTGACTGCTGTCTCCAGTGCCTCACCATGACCTGACGGTCTGCGGTCCGTGTAGGAAGATGTCCTCTAAGGCTCTCAAGAGCCACCAGCAGCAGTATGATAGGATTTTTTTTGGAGTCCATGCCTTCGTGAGCCCGGACCTCGTCTAAGGCCTCTACGTCTCGGGGGGAGCATTCCGAGCCCAAGCAACATTGAGGTTCCTCGAGAGGGGATCTCCCTCAAGGGGAACACAGGAGGAAGAAGTAGTCCTCAAAGGTGGTGGTGTTGGATGGCTCCGAGCGACCCGGCTCCTCCCGGCCCTGTTGTGGAGCCCCGAGCACCGGCCGGGATCTTTGGAGACAGCGTGCCTGGCGAAGGTTCCTCATTGGGAGATGGATCAGCCGAGGCAGGTAACAACTGTCCTCGTCGAGGACTCCCCTCCGGGGGAACTGGCATTGGGCCCGATTTGTGTCGGGACCTGAGCCAGTGGCTGAGGGAGCCTTATGGACTCGAGTCCAGAATGGTGGCCTTGGAACGCAGTTTTACTGCCTTCATGGAGCAGCAGTGGGCGCTGATTTCCGGTCTGTCAGGTTCTTCTGCCCTGACCCACCGGGCCATCGACGTTAAAGTCTACCCTGGAGGCCGAGCTGATCCTGAAGACCTTTCGGGCTCGAGTCAATCCTCGGCCGAGGTCCCACTCGGCCTCCCATTTGGGACTGAGGTCATTGGCGCCGAGCCTCCTGGCATCTGGGCGGTTGGCACCGGGGCCCTCTGCTGGAGCCTCTCAATTCCTCTTCGGAGGCATCGGAGTGGGGAAACTGAGGAAGAGGAGTCCCCGGACACCTCTCGGCACAGGGTCTCCCATCCGATTCTCCGGTGTCTGAACCTTGGAAAGGTCCCCTCCGGAGGACGCGAGGTTCTTGGAGTTCGTGAGGGATATTTCCAAGGCTTTGGCGTTCCCCACGGAGTCAGAGGAGAATCCTCGAGCCGACAAGCTTGAGATCCTACAGTATGAGGCCCCCCTTGGGAAGCCCTTACTGTACCCATGCCTTCAATCCTGGAATGACTGATGAGCTCACTGATACCTTACACGAAGGACTTCCTGATAACACCTCTGCCTACACAGCCGCACTACCCAATCGGGACTGCATCTCAGTCGTAATAGAGAGACAAAGGACCGTCAAATCGCAGCAAGTATAATTCAACCCAAGCAAAAACTTCTACTTTTCTGGTTTAATATTACAAATTACTCTAAAATTTCATAACAAAATCTCCGGTTAATATATTCATTATCTCATCTGTAACTGCATCGAAATTGAAAACTTAACCCATAATATTAATTCTGAAAATGTACCTACAAATAGCTCTGCTAGTAATATAGTACTGTTGTCAGTATATCACGCCTTAGCTGCAAATAACATTGCTAGTAATATAGTACTGTTGTCAGTATATCAAGCCTTAGCTGCAAATAACATTGCTAGTAATATAGTACTGTTGTCAGTATATCAAGCTTTAGCACATTGCTAGTAATATAGTACTGTTGTCAGTATTTCAAGCTTTAGCTCCAAATAACATCGCTAGTAATATAGTACTGTTGTCAGTATATCAAGCTTTAGCACATTGCTAGTAATATAGTACTGTTGTCAGTATTTCAAGCTTTAGCTCCAAATAACATTGCTAGTAATATAGTACTGTTGTCAGTATTTCAAGCTATAACTGCAAATAACATTGCTAGTAATACAGTACTGTTGACAGTATTTCAAGCAACAACTGCATATAACATTGATAGTATTATAGTACTGTTGTCAGTAGGCCAAAACTGCACTTATACTCACTTTAAGCCGAGCCAAAAAACTGAAAATGCCTCACCCTAACAACATGCTTATACGAGTATCATACTCCTGTATATTATTAACAATAATAATAATCGACCAATCCCTATGTTTAAACCACAAAGACCATATGACTATACCTATAATACATACATACAATCGAAATGATTGCCATATGGGACACACTCATCAAAACTACCCAAAAATTAATTCTCCAGGACCAAGCAGGAAGTCAGTCCTCACTTATGGGTGACGTCGGCGCCGACGGAGCCCTCGCGGAGCAATTTTCCCCAGCTTTCAAAGAAAGCCTTTGGGAATTGCAGCGCGCATGCGCGGTAGTCTTCCCGCCCGAAGGTGCCATCTTAGCCAGTCTTCTTTTTTCCGCGGAGCCCTACAGACGTCCCCGTCTTGTCCCCGCGAAAAAGTTGATTTTCCTCTGTATTTATCCTTTTTTCTTTCGGTTCGACGCCGGTCGTTTTCCCGCCCGGACTCGCGACGCCGGTCTCGAGTCCTCTAACGGTTTTTCGGTTTTTCTGACTTAGTCAGCTTTCGTTTTCGTTTTTTCCCTGGCAGCCCGGTCCTTTGACCTCGCAGGGGCCCTTTTTCCCCCGATGGCTGCCAGTGGCTTTAAGCGGTGTGGTCGGTGTGACCGAAATATGTCACTCACCGACTCACACGACCTTTGCCTCCGCTGCCTGGGCCCAGATCACGAGGAACTGATCTGTGGGCCCTGCAGCAAACTGTCCTCGAAGGCGTTGAGAAGTCGGCGGCATCAGCGCGAAAGAATCTTCGCTGACCCCAGCCGTACCCGGACCTCGTCGGAGGCCTCACTGTCGAAAGGCTCCAGTTCGGACCGTCGACGGAGCTCCTCCGACCGGGGTTCTCCCTCCGGGGACCATCGACGGAAGGAAAAACCCGCGAGGGCGGCGTCGGTGGACGCTCCTGGCTCCGCGAGGGCCAGGTCGCATAGCCCCGACAGCCGCCCCGGGTCCTTGGAGAAGGAACACCTCCCGAAGCGACCTCGCCTGGAGTCGGAGATGCCTGCCCGGGTAAGTCCTGTTGTCCTTCTGGACTCGCCTCCGCGTCAGCCGACGTCGGGCCCGACGCCGTCGGGGCCCGAGTCGGGGGCTGCTGGGTCGCCTGAGCTCGGACTCAGGTTGACGGCCTTGGAGAGCAGATTGTCTGCCTTCATGGACCAGCAGCGGGCACTGCTCGCTGGCTTCGCTGGCGTCGCTGCCCCGACCGCCGGGACGTCGACGTCCAAGTCGACCCCGGAGACCGAGCCGATCCTCGAGTCGATGAGAACTCGAGTCGATCCTCGGTCGAGGTCGCCCTCGGCCTCCCGTTCGGGACCGAGGTCGCCGACGCCGACTCCCTCGGCGTCGGGGCGGCTGGCGCCGCACCCTGCCCGAGCCGACCCCACCGAGTCCTCGTCGGAGTCGGTCTGGGAGTCTGAGGAGGAAGAGTCACCTGATTCTTTCCGGACTCGGTGTGTCCCATCGGACTCTCCGGAGTCCGAGCCTCGGAAGCAGTCCCCCCCGGAGGATGCCCGGTTCTCGGATTTCGTTAGGGATATGGCCAAGGCTTTGGCCTTCCCTGCGGACCCCGAGGAGGAGCCTCGAGCCGAAGAGCTCGACGCCCTCCAGTATGACTCTCCCGCGAGGGAGCACTTTACTGTGCCGGTTCCTCCTATGCTGGAACGACTACTCTTCCGCATGTGGGAGAGTCCGGCCTCCTCGCCGGTCCTGAGCAAGCGGGTCGATTCTATCTATCGAGTCCGCAAGAGCCCTGGCTTTCAAAAGGCGCAGTTGCCACACCATTCCATGGTAGTGGAATCGGCCATGCATCGTCTTAAGAGCCAGAAGATGCACTCCTCGGTGCCTCCTGGAAGGGAGGCCCGTAACCTGGATGGCCTTGGCAAAAAGTGCTTCCAGGGCTCTATGCTCGCCTGTCGTGTCCAGACTTACCAGCTCTACATGGGCATGTATCTCAGGGATCTGGCTAAAGAGCTAGCCGGCTTCTCCGCTGGTTTGTCCGAGGAACCCTTGCGGAGGTTCCTAGCCTTGTCCACAGGTATTCGGGAATGCTCAAAGTTCATGTCCCGAGCAGCCTATGATGGCTTTGAAGCCTCGGCTCGAGTAGCCGCAGCCGGCATCGGTGCCCGCCGACAGGCTTGGCTTCAGTCGTCCGACCTTGAGCCCTGGGTACAGGACAAGTTGGTCGATGTCCCCTGCCGAGGCGAAAACCTCTTTGGCAAGCCCATGGCGGAAAAGGCTGCACAAATTGAGACTGAGACTCTCACCAGGACCAGGCTTTCTAGGAAGACCTCCGCCCCTTCCCAGAAAAAGAAGGGCTCGGGAAAAAAGACCTTTTACCCGAGGAAGGCGGCTGCCTACAAACAATACCCCCATTATCAGGCCCCTGCAGCTCCCCAACAGGGCCAGCAGGCCAAGGGACGGGGTAACGGGTCCCGTAGGCAGCAAGCCCCCAAGCCTGCGCCACCAGCCCCTGCTCAGCAGGGTGGGGGTTTTTGACTCGCTCAGCATAGCCTCTCCCCCCCCGCTGGTTCCCCCCAGCACCGGAGGCCGGCTGGTTCACTTCGCCGACAGGTGGTCCAGCATCACCGCAGATGCCTGGGTGCTTCAGGTCGTGCGAGAGGGCTACCTTCTCCACTTCCATCAGGTCCCTCCCTCCTATTTTCCGGGAGAGCCTCCGCGCCCCCCTCTGCACAGGGAGTTGCTCCTTCAGGAGTTAGCAGGTCTTCTGCAGGATCAGGCGGTGGAACCGGTGCCACACCACCTGAGAGGTCAGGGCTTCTATTCAAGGTATTTTCTGATACCAAAGAGAACAGGAGGCCTCCGACCCATCCTGGACTTGCGCAACCTCAACAAGTTCCTTGTGCGGGAGAAGTTCAAAATGCTTACCCTTGGAATCCTTCTGCCCTACCTCCAGCAGGGAGATTGGCTATGCTCCTTGGATCTAAAGGATGCTTACACGCACATCCTCATCCACCCAAGCCACCGCCAATACCTAAGGTTTGTGGTGGCAGGAAATCATTACCAGTACAGAGTACTGCCCTTCGGCCTGTCTGTCTCGCGGTCGTGGCGGCCCATCTCCGGCTTCACGGCCTCTATGTTTTTCCGTACCTCGACGACTGGCTCATCAGAGCAGCATCCGCTCAGGAGGTCACCACCGCCACGTGCCGCACGGTGACTCTGCTGCAGCACTTGGGCTTTGTCATCAACTTCGCAAAGTCCACTTTGCTCCCCTCACAGGATCTCGAGTTCATCGGCGCAAGGCTGCACACCCCTCAGGCGCGAGCGTACCTACCGCTCGACAGGGCTCAGCGGCTCATGGACCTAGCCGACCGCTTTCGCAGCCAGCCCTTGGTCTCCGCCAGGCGCTTCCTGAGACTGCTCGGCCATATGGCTTCCACCGTCCATGTGACCCCCAATGCCCGCCTGAATATGCGGCCTGCTCAGTGGTGTCTCCGCCAGCAGTGGCGACAGGCCACGGGCGGCCTAGCAGACCTGGTGCGCGTCTCCGAGCCGCTGGTCTCGTCTATCCGGTGGTGGCTCCGGCAGCCGAACCTGGTATTGGGAATGCCTTTCCAGTCACCTCAGCCGACCCGGGTGCTGACCACCGATGCATCCCTCCTGGGCTGGGGAGCCCATTGCCAAGAGGCACGTACTCAGGGCCTCTGGACCAAGTGGGAGTCTGCTCAGCAGATCAACTTCCTGGAGCTCAGGGCGATCCGCCTAGCTCTCAAGGCCTTCTCCCACCTGACCTCCCAACAGTCCGTCCTTGTCCAGACGGACAATCAAGTTGCCATGTTCTACGTGAACAAGCAGGGGGGCACGGGCTCCTTCCTCCTCTGCCGGGAGGCACAGAAGCTCTGCTCTTGGGCCGTCAGTCACGGCATTCTCCTCAAGGCAGTTTATCTCCCGGGCCAAGAAAATTGCCTGGCGGACAAACTCAGCAGGGTCCTCCAGCCGCACGAGTGGCGTCTGGACCCCTTGATCGTTCAGAAGCTCTTCCTCAGGTGGGGCCTCCCCACAGTGGATCTCTTTGCCAGTCCTCACAACCGGCAGCTTCCTCGCTTCTGCTCTCGTCAGCCTCACCCCCTTCGGGTGGCGGCGGACGCCTTTCTGATCTCATGGTCGGGGAGCCTTCTGTACGCTTTCCCTCCCATCCCGTTAGTCTCTCGGACCCTTTTCAAGGTTCTCCGAGACAAAGCTTTCATGATCCTGGTGGCCCCTCGCTGGCCCAGGCAGCCGTGGTTTCCGCTCTTGCTGCAACTGGCGGTGGAGGATCCAATCCCTCTGGGGGTGCAACCGGATCTCCTCACCCAGGATCAGGGGTCCCTACTGCACCCCAACCTCAGGTCTCTCAACCTCATGGCCTGGCTGCTGAGAGGGTAGTCCTTGCTCCTCTCCTCTTGCCGGCAGAGGTGGAGGAGGTCGTCTTGGCTTCGCGACGGCCTTCTACCCGCAAATGCTACGCCCTTAAATGGCGTCGCTTTGCAGTCTGGTGTACCCAACAGTCTCAGGATCCCTTCTCCTGCCCGGTGTCGGTGATCTTACAGTACTTGCTACACCTCTCTAATCTGGGACTTAAGTCCAACTCCGTCAAAGTTCACCTCAGTGCTCTTTCCGCACATCATGTGCCGGTGGACGGCAGACCTCTCTCCAACGACCCTCTCGTAGCGAGGTTTCTCCGAGGTCTCCTACTACTTAAACCACCTCTGCGCCCGCCAGCGCCTGACTGGGACCTGAATGTGGTTTTACAGCGGATCACCTGTCCGCCTTTTGAACCTATGGCTACCTGCTCTCTCCGTTTTCTGTCTTGGAAAACGCTGTTCTTGATAGCCCTCACTTCCGCTAGGCGCGTAAGTGAATTACAGGCCCTCGTGTCTGATCCCCCCTACACTCGGTTCTACAAGAATAGGGTAGTCCTACGGACTCACCCAAAGTTTCTGCCTAAAGTGGTCTCCCCTTTTCACTTGAATCAGGAGGTGGTACTTCCAACCTTCTTTCCCAGACCACACTCCAGCCGAGCTGAGACGGTCCTCCATACCCTGGACTGTAGAAGGGCGTTGAACTTCTACCTTGACCGTACGCGGGAGCACCGTAAAGCTGCGCAGCTTTTTGTGTCCTTTGACCCCAATAAATTGGGGCTCCCGGTCTCCAAGCGTACTCTGTCCATCTGGGTTGCGGACTGTATCTCTTGGGCTTATGGGGCAGCCGGACTCGCCTTAGAAAGTCGAGTCACGGCTCATTGCGTTCGGGCAAAGGCCACGTCAGTGGCTTACCTCCGCTCTGTTCCGCTGGCAGACATCTGCCGGGCCGCTACTTGGTCTTCGAGCCAGACTTTTGCGGTCCATTACTGTCTCGAGAGGGAGTCCCGTAGGGACAGTGCTTTCGGACAGGCAGTCCTCCGTAATCTCTTTGAGGTCTGAGCAACTCCTACCCTCCATCCCGGATGTGGGCTACCGGTGGGTGATAATTCAGCGAAGATTCTATCCTTCTGTGCTGCTGAGCTAGAGGGAGCTCATTTTTGTGCTTAGGGTCTCCGGTAGCCTTGAGCTTGGGAGTCCCATAAGTGAGGACTGACTTCCTGCTTGGTCCTGGAGAAAGCGTAGTTACTCACCTGTAACAGGTGTTCTCCAGGAGCAGCAGGAATCAGTCCTCACTACCCTCCCTCCTCCCCTTGGAGTTGCAATCGTCTGCTTATGTTCTTTTTGCAAATTTTTATGCTGTCTTTTTAGCTATGTCATCTGACTGGCTAAGATGGCACCTTCGGGCGGGAAGACTACCGCGCATGCGCGCTGCAATTCCCAAAGGCTTTCTTTGAAAGCTGGGGAAAATTGCTCCGCGAGGGCTCCGTCGGCGCCGACGTCACCCATAAGTGAGGACTGATTCCTGCTGCTCCTGGAGAACACCTGTTACAGGTGAGTAACTACGCTTTATCAGACTAATTCACATACAACAAACTAATACACAACAAATAGACAAGAAAATCTGTTCTAACTACTCTTCTTCCCTATCATGCATCCTCATTAACGCACGATCAATGAAGAATAAATTGCCCATATTTAACGACATGATAGCTGACTTAAAACCTGACATCTTATGTGTCACAGAGACATGGCTCACTGAAACAGATACAGTCTATCTAAACCAACTTGATAAAGAGAACTACGATACATTCTACAAACACAGACCTAATAAAAAAGGTGGTGGAGTTCTAATGATGACAAAAAAAACACTAAAAGCCAAGCCAATCCAATCAAATATCAATACTAACATAGACACATTATTAATAAGAATCAGCCACATAAAAATTTGCTTAATATATAGACCCCCAGACAATAAATCAGATGGCCTGGATTCTCTTATTGAACTCCTCAGTTCATCTACTGGCCAAAATCCTGTGATCATGCTAGGTGATTTTAACCTTCCGTCACTCCCAACACTAGACTCTAAATTATTCCTAGACACCATAGCAGACATAGAGTACCATCAAATAATTAAATCTGCAACACATATCAAAGGAAGAACACTAGATTTGGTTCTACTCCCCGAAATACTCTTCAAGCTAGTACACTCTAATTCCATTGAATGCACAGAGACACCGTGGTCTGATCATTCTATCATCAAAATAAATATCCCATATCCCATCCCCAGCATCAATAACTACATAAGGAGTACCCCCACTACAAAATTCAAAAAGTTTAATGAAACAGACTTCCTTGACTTAACAATCCCCTACTTCTTAACATCTAATCTGGATGATGCTGTTAACAACTGGAATGATACTATCAATAATGCAGCTAAAAATAATCAACCTAATAAAAAGACAATATACACCAAATCAAATAGTTCACCATGGTTTAATAGCACTCTAAGACAAATGAAAAAAGAACTAAGAAAGCTTGAAACAAAATGGAGAAAATCCAAGCTGACTGTACACAAAGAAATATTCAATAACTATCTATCAAAATATAAGGAAACACTTGACAACACAAAGAAAAACTATTATGCAACAATCTTAACAAAATCATACAATAGACCAAGAGTTATTTTCTATAGTCAGAAAATTAACTAATAACGAGCAAACTTCCAGCAACGAAATCAGACATCTCAGTTCAAACCCTAGCTAATCATTATCAAAGCAAATCTAAGAAACCTTCCATGCACGCAGATAATATCAACATCTCTTATCAACCTGTAGATGAATGGTCAGAATTTTACCCCATTTCAAAAGCTTCATTAAAAACAATCATCTCCAACCTAAATACCACAACTTCGTACTTGGATCCATGCCCAGTTTCATGGATAAAAAACACACTACAAACTCTAATATCCTATATTCTCCCAATAGTAAACCTCTCACTCACCCAAGGATACCTTCCATCCCCGCTCAAACATGCACAAATACGCCCAATTTTAAAGAACTGCAAACTAGACAAAACATTGCCAACATCATATAGGCCCATATCTAGCATACCATTCTTGGCCAAAGTAATTGAAAAGGTAGTGCAACTTCAGACACAGGAATTCATAGACTTATCTTACCCACTCGATGAACAATATGGTTTCCGACCTCGCCACGGAGTAGAAACACTCCTAGCAGTATTAATAGACACACTCCTAAAAGGAATTGACAATCACAAACAGGCATTCATTCTCCTTTTCATTGACATATCAGCAGCTTTTGATAGCGTGCATCATTCAATACTGCTCAACAACTTAAAACAGTTAGGCATAAATTCCACCGTACATAAATGGTTCACTTCATATTTACATAACAGAACACAAAATGTAAGAATAGGTAATCAAACATCAAACACATACAAACAAGAAATAGGTTTACCACAAGGTTCAGCACTGTCAGCCCTACTCTTTAATATCTATATAAAACCGGTTTGCAATATTTTTAAAAAATTTGGAGTACAATATCACCTTTATGCGGATGATATCATGATGTACATTCCTTTCACAATTCCTAACCTACCGACTCAACTTCTATCTGACTGCTACAATGAAATTACATACTGGCTAAAAACCCAAAACCTCCATATAAACCATGCTAAAACCGAAGTCTTAATCGTAACAAAAAACCAAACGTTCACCCCGCCAACTCACATAATACTACAGAACCAAGAAATTAAAATAAAAAATGAAATAAGATATCTAGGTGTCATTTTAGACACACAACTTACTATGGAAACGCACATCAGAAATACCTTGAAGAAAGTCTACTTCAAACTTAAAATCCTCAAACAATTACGCCCCCTTGTATTTATACAAGATTTTATCAATATAACACAGGCTACCATAACTCCACACTTCGATTTCGCCAACTTAGTACTTATAGGCATTTCAAAACAAAACATCAAAAGGATCCAACTCGCGCAAAATGCTACAGCCAGAATCATATTAAAGATAAATTCACTCCAACACATTACACCGATACTAGCATCCCTTCACTGGTTACCAATACAAAGCAGGATAACATACAAAACAATTATAACTACATTCAAAGCCTTAAAAGACATGGCCCCGAAGACACTCTGTAATCTAATAAGCAAAGAACCACCTAAGCCCACTTATAGAAAAGGACAATCAAATAAACTTAAGATGCCAAAAGAATATATAAGAACTCACAAATTAACAAATAATAGAGCCTTTTCCCACGTAGCCCCAACAGTCTGGAACTCTTTACCAGAGGACTTACGATCACTAACAGAGAACAGAATTCAGAAAAAAATTGAAAACCTATCTATTCACTAAACACTATAATACCATAGAAAACCCTCCAATCAACTTAGATAAAGGCTAAACAAGAACCTGTCTAAAATCAAGATTATACTCCCTATTACAATAATACGTACAACTTAAATGAATATTCAATCCATTCCAATGCATTGATACCCCACTTGTATATAGTTAAAATTGAGTTAGAGACAGTACTTCAGTTCAAATTGTTACACAATCTGTGTTAGTTGATTTATTGAACTATTCCGCATAGTTTTTACATACACTTTGTTGTTCAAGTTAAGATGTTCATTGTAAAAAGTTATAACTGTTCTATGTAAAACAAGCTCTGCATTAATTGTTGTTAAATGTACACCGCAACTGATCGCTGGAAGATGCGGTATATAAATAAGTGTTAAATAAATAAAATAAATAAATAAATAAAAATGTGGGAGACACTGGCGTCGGTGTCAGTGTCGGTCATCAGCAAATGGCTCGACTCGATGTATCAAGTTCTCCGGAGCACTGGGTTTCAAAAGTCGCAGTTACCGCACAACTCCATGGTTATGGAATCGGCCATGCGCAGGCTGAAGAGCCAGAAGACGCACTCCTTGCTGCCTCCTGGCAGGGAGGCCTGCAACTTGCATGCCCTCGGCAGAGTGTGCTTCCAGGGTTCAATGCTGACTTGTCAAATCCAGGCCTACCAGCTGTACATGGGCATGTACCTGAGAGACCTGGCGAAGGAACTCGCCAGGTTCTCAGCTGATCTCTCCGAGGGGCCTTTGCAGCACTTCAGGAGCCTGTCCACCGCCATCCGTGAGTGCTTTAAGTTTTGTCTCAAGCGGCCTATGACTGGTTACAGTTGGCGGCTGGGTAGCCACGGCTGGCATCGGTGCATGCCACCAGGCATGGCAGCTGTCATCAGACTTCAAGCAATGGGTTCAGGACAAGTTGGTCGATGTCCTATGTCAAGGGGAGAACCTCTTTGGCAAACCCATGACCGACAAGGCCGTAGAACTGGAGACAGAGTACATGACGAGGACACGGCTCTCCAAGAAGACCTCTGCCCCTTCTCGCAAGAAGGGCTCAGGTAAAAAGCCCTTTTACCGCAGAAGAGTGCTGCTTACCAAAGCTACCCCCATTTTCAGGTCTCCACGGCTCCCCAACAGTGGCAGCAGGCCAAGGGACAGGGGCATGGCCCGTGTAAGAAGAGAGCCCCCAAACCCCAGGCACTGGCTCCGGCCCACCCTGACAGTGGCTTTTGACTCTTACAGCATGGCCCCTTTTCCCACAGGGGACAGGCAGTGCACAGGAGGCAGGCTTGCCCTGTATGCCCACAGGTGGACAGCCATTACCACCGATGCCTGGGTCTTGCAGATAGTCCAAGAGGGCTACCTCCCTTACCTAGCCCAGGTGCCGCCTCCTTACTTCCCAGGAGAGCCCCTCAGGTCTCCCCTTCACTGGGACCTTCTTCTGAAGGAGTTGGCGGGTCTTCTCAAGGTTCAGGCGGTAGAACCGGTGCCCCACCACCTGCAGGGCAAGGGCTTCTACTCCAGGTACTTTCTGGTACCATAGAGAACAGGAGGCCTCAGACCCATCCTCGACCTGCGCAACCTAAACAAGTTCCTGGTGAGGGAGAAGTTCAAGATGCTCTCCCTTGGAATATTGCTGCCTTACCTCCGCCAGGGAGACTGGCTATGCTCCTTAGACCTAAAAGATGCATATACACACATCCTAATACACCCAGACCACAGGCAGTATTTACGCTTTGTGGTGGGAGGCAATCGCTACCAGTACAGGGTACTCCCCTTTGGCTTGGCCTCGACCCCCATGGTATTCACAAAGTCCCTGGCTGTGGTGGCTGCCTTTCTCAGACTCCAAGGGGTCTTTCTCTTCCCCTACCTAGACTGGCTCATCAGGGGCACTTCAGCCAGCGAGGTCCACCAGGCCACATCTCGTACCATCCAAGTGCTCCAGCATCTGGGGTTTGTAATCAACTACCCCAAGTCCAGCCTTGCTCCAACTCAGCAGCTGGAGTTCATTGGGGCCAGACTCGGCACCCTTCAGGCAAGGGCCTATCTGCCTGCAGACAGGGCAAGCAGGCTTCTGGCTCTTGCACGTCGGGTGAGTTGCAGGTCCATAGTGTCAGCAAGACAATTTCTGCGCCTCCTCGGGCACATGGCTTCCACGGTCCATGTGACCCCAGACGCCTGCCTCCACATGCGGACTGCTCAGTGGTGCCTCAGGCCAGTGGTCACAGGCCACAGGTTGTCTCAGGGACAAAATCCATGTCCAGGCAGCTAGTAGGAGATTGGTGGCTTCAGCCACTCCACTTGGAGGCGGGAATGCCTTTCCATTCTCCTCTACACATGAGGATCCTGACCACAGATGCGTCCCTGGTGGGATGCGGGGCCCATTGCCAGGGATTCCGTACTGAGGGAGTGTGGTCCCCAAACGAGAGAGCACAACAGATCAATTTCTTGGAGCTCCGTGCCTTCCGCCTGGCTCTAAGAGTTTTTTGGCAGATCCTGGCCCACGAACCTGTCTTGGTACAGACAGACAACCAGGTGGCCATGTTCTATGTGAAGAAGCAGTGGGACGGGGTCCCGTCTCTTTATGTCAGGAAACCCTGGATCTGTGCTCGTTTGCAGCCCGGCATGGCATTTATCTGCGGGCTGTCTACCTGCTGGGCCAGGACAACTGGTTAGCCGACAGGCTAAGTAGGATTCTTCAGCCTCACGAGTGGCAATTGGACCGTGGGGTACCCAATTGGCTTTTCCAGACCTGGGGTTGGCCAGTGATGGATATGTTTGAGTCCGGTCAATCACCAGTTGCCCCAGTTCTGCTCCAGGCAGCCACACCCGCACAGGGTGGCCGCCTATGCCTTTCTGATATGGTCCGTGGGCCTCCTGTATGCGTTTCCTCCGACCTCTGGTGGCCAATACTTGTAGTCATGATCCTCCAGGACAAGGCCTCGGTCATCCTGGTAGCCCCACGGTGGCAGAGGCAATCCTGGTTTCCACTTCTACTTCAGCTAGTGGTGGAGGCCCCCCTTCCCCTGGGGTCCTCCCCAAGCCTCCTGTCCCAGGGGGCACTCTCCTGCACCCCAACCTCAGCTCCCTCAACCTGATGGTATGGCTGCTGAAAGGGTAATGCTCGCTCTGCTCCTCCTTCCAAAGGATGTTGAGGTCTAGCTGGCCTCAAGGAGGCTGTCGACTAGACGCGCCTATGCCTTGAAGTGGCATCTGTTTGTGACTTGGTGCGAGGGGCAGGGTGTGGATCCTTTCTTCTGCCAGGTTGGAGTGGTTTTATAGTACTTTCTCCACCTCTCAGATTTGGGCCTCAAGTCCAACTCTGTCAGAGTGCACCTCTGTGCCCTTGCAGCGAACCACTTCCTGGTGGAGGAGAAGCCCCTCTCGGCCCACCCCTTGGTTTCTCGTTTTTTGAGAGGCCTGCTTCTTTTGAAACCTCCGGTCCGCCCTCCGGCGACCGCATGGGATCTGAATGTTGTTTTGGGGCAGCTTACTCGGCCGCCCTTTGAGCCGATGGCGACCTGCCATCTCCGCTACCTCTCTTGAAAGGTAGTTTTTTTGGTGGCACTCAGTCGGCTCGGCGGGTGAGTGAGCTTCAGGCCCTTGTCAGTCAGGCCTTACACTAGATACTATAAGAACCGGGTGGTGCTTCGCATGCACCCCAAGTTCCTTCTGAAAGTGGTCTCCTCATTCCACCTCAACCAGGAGGTGGTGCTTCCTACCTTTTTTCCCAGACCACATGCCAGTCGGGCAGAGGCAGTGCTGCATATCCTGGACTCTAAGAGGGCGTTGGCTTTCTCTATCCAGCGTACACAAGCGCATAGAAGGGCTCCTCAGATCTTCGTATCCTATGACCCCAGTAAGCGGGGGATGGCTGTTTCCAAGCGTACGCTCTCCACCTGGGTAGCAGACTGTATTGCCTGGGCATACAGGGCAGCCGAGCTTCCTTTGGAGGGTCGTGTCACGGCCCATCGGGTCAGGGCCATGGCGGCATCAGTGGCTCATTTCCGCTCTGTTTCACTGGCAGACATCTGCTGGGCTGCCACCTGGTCTTTAGGCCAGACTTTCACAACCCATTACTGTCTGGATAGGGAGTCCTGATGGGATGTGTTTTTGGCTAGGCTGTACTCCATAATCTTTTCAAGGTCTAGGCAACTCCTGCCCTCTGACCCTTCTGTGTTAGGCTACCGGAGTGCTATTCTCTTAGTTAAATTCCTATTGTGGTTGCTTGCGGCTCTCATAGAGGGAGCCTATTTTTCAGCTGTGGGGTTCTCAGTAGCCTATAGCTGGGGAGTCCCATATGCGAGGACTGACTTCCTGCTTGTTCCTGGAGAAAGCACAGTTACTCACCTGTAACAGGTGTTCTCCGGGGACAATAGGATTCAGTCCTCGCAACCCTCCCTCCTCCCCTTGGAGTTGCAGTCCTATTATTTTTGTTCTTTGCTGTCTTTTTAGCTATGTCATTTGACTGAGCAAGATGGCACCCTTGGGCGGGACGGGGACCGTGCATGCATGATGGCAACTCCCAAAGGCTTTCTCTGAAAGCTGGGGATTTGCTCCGCACGAGGGCTCAGTTGGTGCTGAGGTCACCCATATGTGAGGACTGATTCCTGCTGTTCCCGGAGAACACCTGTTACAGGTGAGTAACTATGCTTTTTAGTAGCTCCAGACTAGCTGCACTAGCTGTGATGTGCCGATTTGGTCAGGCTGCTGGCAGGAGATCCACTGTGATTGCCTTGAGGTCTTATGGAAGATCTGGATTCCTTTGACTGACAACGTAGTCCTGGAAAGGCATAGACTGACATGTAAAGTTTACTCATTGACAGTGGTGTCCATGCATCAGAGGGTGCCCAGAGTTCCTATTTTGCTAGCATTTATTTATGCATTTATAAACCTTTTATATTACCTTTGTGGACAAGTTACCATTCAAAATGGTTTACATTATAAATAAAATAACAGGTTAGAAGAGGGATGAATAAGAGATAAAATTCACATCAGAATTAAAGATCAAACTAATCTACTCTTCAACAGAACAAAATTTGTTTTTACACTTTAAGCATCAACAGATTTTTCTCCATGCAAAGGCAAAAGCAGATTATTCCAGGGCAGTGGACCCTCCACATTGAAAGCTTTCCTCCTTCATAGCATCTTACAGATAATGGAAATTATGGCATCCTGTAAACAGTTACCCTGTGATCCATGTAGTGCCCTTTTTAGGAATCTAATTTTGTAATATGCTTTACAAATAACAGGTTTAGAATTTCTCATCAACTTGAATATTAAAACCAATAATTTAAAAATACATCTCTCCTGAACAGGTAACTAGTGTAGCCTCCTCAGAAGACAAGTACCTTTGTATTTCCTATATCTTGCTATTGAATTTTGTGCCACCTGCAGCTTTTTCAACATTGCAGTAATCTAAAATACTCAATAGCCATGACTGATCAACTGTATAACTTTCTCCCTTAATGGTTTAAACTGACTAATTTCAACTTAAATACTGATCTAGTCTTACTAGCAATCTTTCCATCCATCTATCCCTCCTTTTTTTTCCTATAATTACTCCCAAAGAGCAAATTCTGTACCCGGGATCTGCATATCAATGGTGGGTAGAATATCTCAGTCCCCTCTACTCCACCCATGCTCAAACAAACTGTTTTTGTGTTTAAAATCAAATCACTCTGATTTAACCAGATGCTTTCAGATAGTTAGGAGACAAGTCCTTGACCGATTTAATATCACCTTCCAAAGGGAGTAACAACTGAATGTCTGCATACGTAAATATATAACTGAGCCAAGCCACCCAGTAGTGTTAGATATTTAAATAGAAAAATCGAAAGGGGAGAACCCTGCAGCACACCCCAGGACCAATATTTTTTAGATCAACATCATTCGTATCTAACTTTAAAACTCCTTTCTCCATGAAAATATTTTATCCATGTTAAAACTTTCCCTTCAAGACCAAACTGTCCGCAGCACTCCACTAACACATTTGCTTCTACGAAGTCCAGGACTTCTGACAAGTCCAGGGATAACAGAAGTACTGGAGTGTTTTTCAAAATATATATAATCCATCATAGCAGCCAATAAGGTTTCATCAGTTCCACTACCAGCCTAATCACTTTGTCCCTCATCCAGCAAATTATAATCTTCCAAAAATACACTAATCTGAAAATAAATCTCATTTTCCATTGGATGGAAATTCCTGAATAAACTCACACCTCCCTTTCTCAAAATAGGTGATACCTCTGCTTCTTTCAACCTTGCTGAAACTACTCTATCCTTATAGGAGACATTTTATGAATTCCTTTATCCATTCTAATGTACAATCAGCATTCTTTAAAAACCTTAATAGGTAGAGGATCTAATGAGGAATAAGTATTTTGTTGCTGTCAAGTCAGTGCTCACTTCTAGCGACCCAGCTGCCTCTGGGTTTTCTTGGCAATGTATCACTGAAAGTAGATTGCCAGACCTTTTCTTCCAAGGCAATGGAGAGTAAAGTGACTTGCCCAAGGTCACAAGGAGTGCCAGTGGGACCTGAAACCTTGATCTTCTGGGTACTAGGCAGTTGTTCTAACCAGTAGGTGGCTACTCCATTCAATAATACTTTCAATCTTTCCACTGTCAAGGGGCAAACTTCATCTGTTCACCTTCTTATTTACCATTCTGGAATCATTTCTATTCATCTCCTTATTTATACCATACCTCCTAATCCCCTTATTTCTCAAATTCTCCACTTTCTGTAAGAAGAACTCTGCAATCTTATCAGCCTCTCCTTCATTAACATGTAACTCTTCCTCCACTTCACCTTGTCCAACTCTAAGGAATTATCTTGGTTTATTTACTGCCTTATCAATTATTTTAACATACTTAGTTTTTGTTGGATGGAGGGGAGAGGGGGGGTGGCGTTTAGCATGCTGGATATCGGCTAAATACTTACTAGCATTCTAATCTCGTTTTTATCCAAATTCTCTCCAGCTTGCTAACCACCTATTTTTGTAATAGTAAACTATTCTGTATATTAATCTTTTGAACTATCTGTATGAACCATGTAAGCTCTTATTGGGGGCAAAGTTTCCTCCATTCACTTTAAACTATTCCTCAGTCTCCTCCAGTAAGCTGCCCTCATCCTTGCTGCAGTCATTGCCTTCTGTTCCCATTTCTTAATATCTTCCCTACCTCTAACCTGTTTATGAACTTTATTCTGCTACTGCTTATTCTGCTAATTCCTGAGATCCCATCAAGTTGGTTGACAGATCAAACACAATTGAATCTTTATCAATAGGCTGGACAGTTCGCTTATTCTTTCTCTGTTCTGGATAATTTTCTAGATTTGTTACACTCAAACTATGAAACACAGGCAATAATAAATATTAAAACTATGCAGAAAAGAGAAGTTTCACATAGTGTATGTTTTTCATACACTGGTCCAATGTAGTATGTTTGTCTTCCAAGTGATCAGAAAAGTAGTGCTTCAGTTCCAATATTCATTGACATAGACATACTGTATGATACTATTGAAATTGAAGTTTTCATTTAAAACACTTTATAATATAATATAGTTTGTCAACAGTCTATTCTGACGGTGGAATATGATACATGTGAAAACACTTCTGATGCAGTCGCTGATGGTACTTAGCACACTGGTACCAAGTGTGTGTTCCGCAGCCCGTCAACTTGCATCGACCTTGAGATGCAGCCTTTGTTAGGACATGATCTACACCGTCATATCTCACCTCAGTAAGGACTTGGCAGAATTGGTGAGTTACAAAATCTGGCTTACAACAATGTGCAAACAATGTAGCGAAGAAATTCCAATTGATCCATCTCCCCCACCTGTTTCGGTGTGCACCTTCCAAGCTGCTGCAGCACAGATATTGATTGCATGAGTGTAGAAGCAAAACCACCACTTCTTGCCACGCATTGATGGGCGGTATTCACTCAGAAATCTGTCAAGAATATCAACACCCCCCATTTTCTTGTTGTAAAGGTCAGTCATTTTTGGACAGTCGACCTGAATATGTTTATCAACACGAGAGTAATGTCGCTTTGGTACAACTGGAGTAACACCTACAAAATTGGAAGCAACATAGACAGGCTTGTTATCCTTCCATAGGGTCACAGCAACATTTCCATTGCTGCGATAATAGTATGCACCTCTCACTTCCCTACGAATGCATGCAGCTTGCATAATGGTGCAATCTCGAAGTTGGTTTTCTCAAATTGTTCAGTTGCTCGAAACTTTCATTCCTTTAGTTCAAGTAATTCAATGGAAGTGAAGTTATCAAACGTTAGTGCGGCATGCAGGTTCTTGAGTAACAGAAAGCAGTTTGACAACATGACTTCCAAGAGTATCACCTTCAGTTGCTGTTTGAATCTTTTCCAGTGTAGAGAAAAATGTGGAATGGAAATCCAGTCGATTATGCCAGGACCCAAAATTTGTATCCAAACATTACGGGCTTATTTCGCATAAACATTTTGGCACGGTTTGCCAAAATACAGTAACATTTGTTCATCAACACTTAGATCTTCCTTGAATACTCCAAACTGCTTCAAGCTGCTGTTCAACATGTCAAATAAAGGTCTGTCTTAAGCTGCCTTGTCTCTTGGATCTAAATTCTCATTGTTTGTTTGCCAAATGTAAATTCCTCTTGATTCCCTCAAATTTGTTTCTTGTCATGCTTGAAACAAGCTGAGACATCTTCATCCTGGCTCCAAAACAAGCGCTGACGTGGTAGAGTATGGTATCCACTCAGCAGATGGATTCCTGTAAATCTGGCCATTTCTTCTTCAGTCACATGAAATGCATGGTCATTTTCCTGCCTGGCATAGACCAAATTCTGATCTACCAAATGTTTGTTCATTTCATCGGTGTAGGAGATCTTAAACAATTCAAATGGAGTTTTTCCTGCCAAACTTTCATCAAATTGTATTACAGGGTGTTCTTCATTTGGCTGATTGAAACTTTCTCTTTCTTGCCAATTGCAAGTGTCCAATTTCTTCTTCTTTTGATGCAGCTTGGTAGCAAATCTTCTCGGTTTGCTGTCTTTCATCTGTTGTAGAGTCATTGGCTTTATAATCCACTTCAACTTCCCCAGGAACCTTGTAAGGCATAGCAATTCCTTCTTCACTCTCCATCTGTTATATTACCCTTATTTTCAGGAGGAAGTAGGACCACATTTTTAACTTGTCACTGTCTTCCAGAACCATTTCTCTTGCTTCTTTGAGGGACAAGAATCGAATGGTGCATCGATATTGCGCCATTGAAACACCTAGATCAGCACGCGTGACAGAAATTAGTCTTAGCACCACATTAGCCCAGCGTATGAAAAACATACAAGGCCGACATACGCACCAATAACTGACACTAAGTAACTTATAGTTATCTAAACCTATTTTCTAAAGTCTACGAACACTATTTGCAAAATAGTAGCTATTACAGAATTATAAGCTACTCTTTTTGTGAATTTTTTTTTTTTTTTTGTTGAGGAACCAGTACCGTCAAAATCAACAAACTTTGAATACCTATTAAACTAAATAAATCTCAAATAAAAAATCAGTATATAACGCTTTTTGACATAATAGCTAAACATAGTTCCATTGAATTTATAACCATTAATTAGTAAACAGTTGAGTAGTAAGTATGAAAACCTTATGTATGTAAAACATTCGCTGGTCCAAGATAGACCTTTTAATTCGGCTTTAAGGTTTATACCTACTTCTATGAGAATGATCAGAGACTAGGCTAGAACCTGCTATTGTGAATTTCAGGTGTATTTTAGCAAGGCAGTTGTATCACGGGGCCAGAAGATGGCTTACAAATGTTAAGAGTGTAGATAGAGTGGGGAAGGAATTGGATAATTGTTTCAGAGAAAATGACAGTCGAGGAATCTTTGAATGCTGAGCCCCAGAATTGATTAGAAAAGATAAAGGGGCTTCTTATAAAAACGCTAGTTGCAAAAGTGTGTGTAAATATTTGTATCTTTCAATTTAAGTATACTTCTGAAACTGGAAATTTAATGGGCTACAAGGCTTTTTTAGCGAATGGTAAGATGTTACATTACCCCTTTAATTGCAGCATTTAGAATTGGTAAGAGGTGGGTTGTGTGGGTTTTTTGTTTTTTATATTTTCAAAAGATCTGTGACCTCTGTCATAAAGGACGTTTGAAACTAAGGTAAAGTTTCTGCCATTGCTGGAAGGCTTGCTTGTGGCTTGAGTGGACATTTATGGTTGGGCTGATGCAAATGCAACGTGTGCCTTCGAGTCATTGCTGACTCCTGGTGATCCAGCAGCCCCTGGATTTTCTTGGCAGTGTGACGAAGTAGATTGCCAGGCCTTTCTTCCAAGGCAATGGTGGAGGGTAAGTGACTTTACCAAGGCCACAAGGAGTGCTAGTGGGAATCAAAACCTGCTCTCTTGATTACCAAGCCAGTGCTCTAACCATTAGGTTACTCATCCACTTGTGTTTATATTACCTTTTAAAAAGTATTTTGCTATGGGTTCTTTAGTGAACTGTTTAAGTTGCTTGTTTTGAAAATATCCAGAAACTTTTTATTTTTATTTTTAGTGCATTTGCACAGTACAACCTGGACCAGTTTACTCCTGTGAAAATTGATGGATATGATGAACAAGTAGGTTAATTTGTTTTCATTATCTTTCAGAAAATGTACTAGACTGTTTGAGGGAACAAGCATATAATCTCCAGGAACAAGCAAGAATGTAGTCTTCACATATGAGTATCGTCGTTACCGACGGAGCCTGCACGGGAATGCTCCCCAGCGTCCAATAGGAACGCTTTTGGGAGCATCCCTCAGCACATGCGCACTGCCTTTCCAACTGCCCCTCTTCAGTTCTTCGTTTTCCGCAGAGCTGACAGGACACACATCCTGTCACTGCAGAAACTTTCTTCTTTAATCTTGTTTTCTTGTGGTCGTGTTTGCCTCTGCACGACACCTGCCGGTTCTTTTCTTTTCTTTTCTTTAAAAAAAAAAAATCCTGAATTGTTTCTTTTCAGAAACTTTTCATTTTCGGTGCTAGGCGGCATTTTGGGCATTAGGCCCCATTTTTCCTTTAAAAATGGAAAAACCAGCTAGTGGTTTTAAAAAATGTACTAAGTGTGGCGGTACCATTTCGGTCACTGACACCCATGACTGGTGTCTTAAATGTTTAGGCCCTGACCATTCTCCATCTGAGTGTGTCTCTTGTATGGGAATGACTAAAAGAGGAAGACAGAACCGGGTTGCAAAGCTCGGTACCCTCTTCTTCGGATGCCAGGTCCATTGCATCGACGTCTTCAAGAGCCGCCTCTTCCTCCCATGGATCTCAGGTAACTAAACATAAAAGCCGGTCCTCAAAGGGTAGCTCTCCTGCAAAGCATCAAGAGGCCATTGGCATTGCCCTTGAGTGAACCACACTGGCAAAACATCCCCGGCTGGAGGCTTCGGCCTCCAAAGCATCAGCGGGGTTCCAGGATGTTCTCGAGGCCTCGGCCTTGACAGAACTATTGGTGCCATGCTCGGGGGTCCCGGCTGCCTTCACTGGTACCGACACCCAGGTATCGGCAGCGTCAATAGACCAGAGATTCCTTGCTATCAAGTGCAGTATTGCAGCTCTCCTTACAGCTGCGGTACCATTGACACCGATGGTTCAATGAGCACCGGTACAGACTCCTGTACCGATGCCGGTACCAGCACCAACAGTACCGGCTCTGGTGGGAATTCTTCCCATGCCGTCTTTGCCTGGCATTGAAAGATCGGTACCGGATCAACTCCGTACCGACTTTGATCGATACCGGGACCGTGCCGTACATGAACATCGTGAAAAGAGATACTTCGAGTCCTCAGATTCCGATGACTCTGATAATTCTGCCGGTACCAGAGTTTTTCTCCCGGAAGACGACTCTTTTCCCCAACGCAGAATGTCGCCTCCAGAGGATTTTATTTGTGATGTTGCCAAAGGCATTTCAATCACGGTAGCTCCTGAAAAGGAACCTAGAGCAAAGGAATTGGAAATTCTCCAATATCCTAAGGCTCCAAAGGAGGCAGCCACTCTGCCCATTCATGAAATTCTTCATGATTTGATGCTCAGAATGTGGGAGACACCTTTGACCACATCTCCTCATTCTAGGAGGCTTGATACATGTATCAAGTTCCTCCATGTCCTGGATTGCAAAAGACTCAGCTGCCACACCATTCAGTGGTAGTGGAGTCAGCCATGCGTAGGATGAAAAGTGCAGAGAGACATGCATCCAATCCTCCAGGTCGTGAATGCAGGACTCTTGATGCTTTTGGGCATCGAACTTTTCAGGCTTCCATGCTTTCAGCTAGGATCAGCTCATATATTTTATATATGGGAATGTTCCTCAAAGAGGTCACAGGAGATTTGGAGCTTATGAGCCCACTTCTCCCAGATGACAGACAAGACTACCTTACACTTGTCAGGCATGCTCAAGATGTCTCCTAAGTTTGTGAATCGTGCAGCATTTGACTGCTTTGAATGCATCAACAGAACCTCTGCTATTGTCATTGGTGCACGACAGATTGCCTGGCTTCAGGTATCAGACTTGGAGATTTGGGTACAGGATAAATTAGGCAACATCCCTTGCACAGGAGAAAATCTCTTTGGAAAGAATTGGCAGGAAAAGGCTAATGAGATGCTGACAATATTACCTTAGATAAACTGTCAAAATCTACAGCCACTCCAGCCAAAAAGAAACCCTATAAAAACCCCTCTTTCAGCAAAAAGAGGAAGTTTTATCCATCCTATACCCAGTAAAGCCACGCTCACGGTCAAGTTGCCCAAAGGGGACAACAGCAATTCAAACAGCAGAAGAAGCCAGAAGGCCCAAGAGCTCAACCAGTTCTGCAGGTTCAGCCCCCTCAAGGGCTTTGACTCCTTCCTAGAGAGCTTAGCCTTTTTGCCTCGGAGGGGTCCAGAACCCCTAAATATTCCAGGCAGGCTGTGTCATTTTGCCAACAGATGGCACCAAATAACAGCAGAAAATTGGACTCTGTCCATTGTAGGAGAGGGGTACAAGCTTCATTTTTACAGCATGCCCCCTCCTACAATCCTAAGGCAGTTCAATTTCCAGACCTCTGCAGACAATCTGCTGGATCACAAGGTCTCAACACTTCTTGCCCAAGGTGCAATAGAGGAAGTGCCCATCCTCCAGCAGGGTACAGGGTTCTACTCCCCCCTATTTTCTTATTCTAAAGAAAACGGGGATACCAGACCCATTCTAGACCTCAGAGAATTGAACAAATACCTGTTCTGGGAGAAGTTCAAAATGATTTCTCTTCTGCCATACCTTCAAAGTCAGAATTGGCTTTGCTCTCTAGACTTAAAGGATGCATATACTCACATTCTGATCCATTCAGATCACACACTTCCAATACAGGGTTCTTCCCTTTGGTCTGGCTTCCGCACCAAGAGTATTCACGAAATGCATGGCAGTAGTTGCTGCATTCCTGCGAACCCTAGGGATATTTGTCTTCCCTTACTTGGACGACTGGCTCATTCGAGCCTCCACGGGTGCAGAAGCCAGCTGTGCACTGTCTCGCACAATGCGAATCCTCCAATACTTGGGATTGGTAATAAACTTCCCAAAATCCCAACTTGTTCCTTCCCAGTCTCTGGAGTTCATAGGAGCCTGTTTAGATACCAGACAGTCAAGGGCTTTCCTTCCACAGGCCCAGTGTCTTCGCATAGTGCAACTAGCTTCTCAAGCAGCAGGAAAATCCTCCCTAACTACTCGAACTGCTACAGTTACTGGGACACATGGCATCCACAGTTCATGTAGTTCCCTATGCTCGCCTCCACATGCGAGCAGCCCAGTGGACCCTATCCACACAGTGGACACAGGCCGTCTGTCAGACAAGATATCAAACTCTCATTGACTAATCTTGTCCCTTCAATGGTGGCAATCACTGGAGAATCTTTTAGTGGGGTCTCCTTTCCAATAACCCCTATTCCAGGCCACTCTAACGGATGCATCACAGGTGGGTTGGGGAGCACACCTGCATCATCTCTCGACCCAGGGCACCTGGACTCCACAGGAGGCTTGTCTTCACATAAGCCTCCTAGAATTAAGAGCAATCTATTTAGCTCTTTGAGTATTCCATGCCCAGCTCAGCTATAAGACAGTCCTAGTCCAAACGGACAATCAAGTAGCTATGTTCTACATGAACAAGCAGGGCGGAACAGTCTCTGTCGTTATGCAATGAAGCTTTACGACTTTGGGGCCTCGCCAGAGAGCATCAAATCCACCACCTCGTGTTATATCTTCCAGGCATTCAAAACCTTTGGGCAGACAAACTCAGCCGAGTACTGCTGCCTCACGAATGGTCTCTCCACCTAGACCAGGTGACAAGGATATTTCACATCCAGGGGACTCCAGACATAGACCTCTTTGCAAGTCCACTGAATGCCAAACTTCCCCAGTTCTGTTCCAGGATTCCGGCTCACAATTGCCAGGCAAGGGATGCCTTTCTCCTTCACTGGGGTCAGGACTTCCTCTATGCCTTCCCACCTATTCCCCTCATCCCCAAAACACTCCAAGCTTCAGAGAGACAGAGGTGGTATGATTTTCATAGCACCACAGTGGCCATGCCAAACGTATCCCCTGCTTCTACATCTCTCTCAAGCTGCACCTCTGGAGTTAGGGTGTGCTCCAGATCTCCTTTCCCAAGAGAGCGGGACCCTATGGCACCCAAATCCCCAATCCCTGCATTTCACAGCCTGGTTGCTGAGAGCTTAAATCTTCAGGATCTCAACCTTTCCCAGCAGGTAAAGGATATCCTTCAGGCTTCTAGAAAACCTTCCACAAGACGATCTTACGCCTTCAAGTGGAAACGTTTCACTATATGGTGTTCCCAGAAGGGGTTAAACCCCCTGGTGATACCTTTGGAAGCGATACTAGAGTATCTACTTCATTTATCAAATTCTGGTCTAAAGACCAATTCAGTAAGAGTCCATCTTAGCGCAATTACAACTTCCTATAAGCCTCTAAATGGACAACCAATTTCCTCTCATCCTCTCATATCCAGATTTATGAGAGGTCTATTAACAAAACCTCCCATCAAACCACACCAGTGGCATGGGATTTAAATATAGTTCTCGGGCAGCTCATGAAACTGCCCTTTGAATCTTTAGCCACTACTACCCTGAAGTTTTTGTCCTGAAGGTCATCTTCCTAATTGCAATCACCTCTGCACGTCGCATTAGTGAATTGCAAGCATTAGTGGCTGATCTTCCTTATACTAGGTTTCACCATGATAAAGTCCTCAGAACTCATCCACACTTTATGCCAAAGGTGGTTTCGCCTTTTCATTTAAATCAATCCATTTATCTTCCTGTATTCTTTCCGAGGCCCCATGCCTCTAATGCAGAGAAGAGCCTTCACACTTTGGACTGTAAAAGAGTTTTAGCTTTTTATCTACAAAGAACACAGCAACATAGAAAGTCTTCAACTTTTTATTGCTTTTGATTCTAGTCATTTGGGACTTCCAGTCTCCAAGAGGACTTTATCCAGATGGATTGCACAATGCATATCGTTTGCTTATGAGAGTAAGTGTCTCCCTCTTCAAGACCATGTCACAGCTCATAATGTGAGAGCCATGTCAGCCTCTATGGCTAACCTTCACTCTGTCTATTGATGACATTTGTCGAGCAGCCACCTGGGCTTCGGTACATACCTTTACAACCTACTACTGCCTAGATAAAGTCTCCCGTCGGGATGCCTTCTTTGGCCAGGCTGTTCAAAATCTTTCAAACTTAATACAACTCCTATCCACCAACCCTGGTGGGATGCCAGAGATCCATGGGAGAAAGCATGGCCCACCTCACTATAGGTGGCAGCTTCCTGGGGTCATCTCCCTGGCATCTTCAGCTAGGGAGTCCCCATATGTGAAGACTACATTCCTGCTTGTTCATGGAGATAGCGTAGTTACTCACCTGTAACAGGTGATCTCCGGGAACAGCAGGAATTTAGTCTTCACAACCCACCCACCTCCCCTAGGAGTTGTCTCTCTATCTCTGTCTCTTTCCTCTCTCCCTCTATCCTTTCACTCAGCTACAAACTTAACTGAAGAGGGACAGTTGGAAAGGTGAGAAGGCAGCGCGCATGTGCTGAGGGATGCTCCCAAAAGCGTTCCTATTGGACACTGGAGAGTGTTCCCGCGCAGGCTCTGTCGGTACCGACGATACCCATATGTGAAGACTAAATTCCTGCTGTTCCCGGAGATCACTTGTTACAGATGAGTAACTACGCTTTCCTGAAACATAGCCATTGGCAAACATGCAGACATGAAATTCAGATGTGATTGTTTTGTAGCATATCTGTTTATATATAATTTCTAAATGTCATGTTCCTGATCGTCCTTCCAGTCTAGTCCTGGAATCTCTGGATTTTGATCCTCCTCCAGCAACTTGGAGACTGAGAAACATCACTCTTGTGATGTCACTTGTATATAAGCCCCGGATCCGCCTCCTCACACCAGTTATCTCAGTCTCCAAGCAGCTGGAGGTTTGGTGAGCCCAGGAGTTCGGGGCTCACTAGAGAGACAATTAAGAAGAGTTTAGGCTTAGTGTAGTAAGGGGCTTTATTTAAAAAAGAAAAAAACAATTTTCCCTTGATCTGATGCTAGGGTGTTCAAGTGTTCTTTCCTTCCCCTTTATTTGGGGTCCTCTGTAACCTCCCCCCCCCCTTCCCCTCCCGGGAGGGTAGCCTTGTGCCTTCGGTGTGGCTGAGGCAGGTTGAGGGAGGACAGGCACCAGTTACCGATCCCACCTGCTGGGGAGAGGAACTGGCAGACTGCAGGGCTCAGTGCATGCAGAAGGTTTGCCTGCTAACACGCTTGGAACTGGCGGATTGATCTGCAGCTGTTCAGCAAAGCTTTACTCCGGCCCTTTCAGCTGGTGACTGCAGCTCCCGGGACATGGTAGAGCGCAGTGGAGGAGGCAGCAGACGCAGCTCCGGTAACTGGCAAGGTAGGGAGCAGCATCGGGAGAGGCCGGAGAAGCATGGTTTTCGACGGTGCAGGACGGACTGCGTGTCAGTCGTGTGGGAATCGCGCTCTACATTTGACTGTTTTTGCAGCCGTGTAATTCGGCCGGGGAGCCTCGTTTTAGTAAACTTTCATCACAGTTTGCCTTGGAGCGTTTCTGGAATTAATACAGTTTAAAAGAAAAATCAGTCCAGCAATAAGGGGGTACTGCGATCTGCTTAGGGGGCTGGTTAACCCACTGAGGGGCTCTGGGAAGACAGGATGCCTTCTAGACCGCACTGTTTGCTTTGCGGTGCTAGAAGGGGCGCCGTGTCACCGGAGGGTGTCTGTGGCTATGGATCAGGACTCAGAGGCTGGAGCAGGGGTTCAGGAGGGGACGTCTATGGGCCCTATAGAACCACTATTAGACACATTGACCACGAGGGAACCGGTGCCCAGTACATCTTCGGCTCCAGACCTTCTGACTACACATCCTCCTTTACCGGGAGGCCTGGTGGCGATTTTTGCGCCAGATTTTGTGGCCCTGCTCCAGCAGGCTTTGAGCAGCTCATTAAATAGGTCTACAGCCAGTTCCTCAGAAGCTGTGCTGGGAGATAAGAGGCCGATGATGCCTTTGACGGCGGCATTGACAGGCATAAGTGCGAAGAGGCCCAGAGGAGATGGGGTCTGAGTAGATGAGTCAGTCATATCTGAGTATCTACGGTCAGAGGAGCCGGATCTGGACGAGGGCCTGTACGAAGATCTGGAAGAGGGTGAGATTATGGAACAGGAGGATCAAGCAAGGGTGGTCCATGTGTTTCGTAGAGAAGAGTTGCCGGCTCTCATTGCGGAGTCTCTTAAAACTCTTAATATGCCGTCAGAAGGACAGGCAGAGGATTCTCTCTGGAAGACCCATTGTTGCAGGCCTTTCGAAAGACTCAAAAGGCTTTCCCGGTACATAGTGTTTAAGGAGATGATACAGGAAGAATGGGACATGCCTGAGTCCGTGCTTAAAGGTTCTAGAGTTATGGCACGTCTTTACCCTCTGTTAGACCAGGATAAGAACTTGTTTAGGTCTCCAAGGGTAGATGCAACGGTGTCAGTGGTTACCAAAAAAGACCACGATTCCAGTAGAGGGAAGTGCGGCGCTCAAGGATGCTCAGGACCGTAAGTTAGAGACCTTGTTGAAGCAAGTCATTTGAAGTGAATGCACTCTCTACAGGTTTCTATTTGTGGAGCCTGGATGGCGAGGGCTTGCCTACACTGGACACAGTGGATTCAAGGCGACCACTCTGAGGAGACGGCCAAGGAGGTATCCAGAATAGAATCCGGAGCAGCTTATCTAGCCGACATTCATTATGACCTTATCTCAGGGGGTTATCAAAGAGTATGGCTTCGGTGGTCGTGGGGCGGCGATGTCTTTGGCTGCGCAATTGAGCAGCAGATGGCTCTTCAAAGGCGAGGTTAAATAAGCTTCCCTTCTGGGGAAAGTTACTATTTGGTGAAGATTTAGATAAATTGGTAAAGGATTTGGGGGAGTTCAAAGGCGGGAGGTTGCCAGAGGACAAGCAGAAGCAGGGACAATCCACTCCCATGCCTCGTGGTCAGCAACGGGACTTTCGGCGTTTCCATTCCCCAAGGTTTGTCCAAAGTCAGCAGGGTCGTTTTTCCCGGTAGAAGCCAAGGGTTTCGTGGATTTCGAGGAGCGGGCAGGGGTTTTGCTGCCTCCTCCACTTTCTCAAATTTCAAGAAATCACGATGAAGTCAAGGGGGCCCAGATGGGGCTGGTCCCCATGGGGGGTCGGTTGCGGGAGTTTTACCCTGCCTGGGTCCAAATCACTTCAGATCAGTGGGTGTTAGAGGTTATTCGAGAAGGTTATGTGTTGGAGTTTCAGCAGCCGGTAACCGATTCTTTCGTTCAGTCTCCGTGCAAAGTAAGCGTAAAGCGCAAGGCTGTGCGGGAGACAGTGCAGAGACTGCTCTCCCTCAATGCGATCGTACCGGTTCCTCCCGCCCAGTTCGGTTGCGGTCGATACTCCATTTATTTCGTGGTTCCGAAAAAGGAAGGAACTTATTGGCCTATTTTAGATCTCAAAAGAGTAAATCGTTGTCTAAGAGTGTCTCATTTTCAGATGGAGACCCTCAGGTCTGTTATAGTGGCGGTAAGAAAGGGCGAATTTCTTATGTCCCTAGACCTGTCGAAGGTGTATCTTCACATTCCTATTCGGCAGGAGCATCAGAGATTTCTCAGGTTTGCGGTGCCTATGGGACATTTCCAGTTTCAGGCGCTTCCGTTTGGCCTAGCTACGGCGCCATGGACGTTCACCAAAGTGATGGTGGTGGTGGCAGCGGCCTTGCGAAAGGACGGAGTGTTGGTACACCCATATCTGGACGATCGGTTGATCAAAGCGAAGTCCCAAGCAGAGAGTGTGTCGGCTACGGCCAAGGTGGTGGCCTTTCTGCAGAGTCTCAGTTGGGTAGTCAACATGGCAAAGAGCAAGTTGGAGCCGTCTCAGAGTCAGGAGTACCTGGGAGCGTGCTTCAATACAAGAGTGGGATGGATTTTTCTGCCGCAGCAGCGGGTGCTGGGGCTCAAAGTTGGTCCGGGAATTTCTCGGCAAGCAGGGTCCCACGGCCTGGGATTACCTACGGTTACTGGGGACCATGGCTGCAACACTCGAGTTGGTTCCGTGGGCGCGGGCCCACATGAGACGGTTGTAAAGGGCGCTGTTGAGGAAGTGGTCACATCAGAGGGATCAACTGTCTCAAAGACTGCCTTGTCTGCTGCTGACGTGCACGGTGCTTCAGTTGTGGCTGCGTCCGGGGAGTCTGGAAAAAGGGATGCCCTTGGAGTCACCTGCGTGGCTATCTCTGACGACAGATGCCAGTCTTCTGGGCTGGGGAGCTCACTATCAGGGACAATTTGCACAGGGGCAGTGGTCCGATCTAGAGAAGAGTTGGTTGATCAACAGGTTGGAGTTGAGAACAGTGGCACTGGCCTTGCAAATGTTTTGGCCGTCTCTCCGGGGAAAGGCCATTCGAGTATTCTCCGACAATGCGACCGCAGTGGCTTACATCAGCCAACAAGGAGGCACCAGCAGTGTGGCACTGGAAGCCAAGGCCGAGAATTTGTTTGAATGGGCCGAGGACAATCTGGTGGCTTTGTCGGCTGCGCATGTAGCAGGGGTAGACAACGTGGAGGCCGAATTTTTGAGTCGCGTAAAGGTAGACCCGGGGGAGTGGGTTCTACACCCAGAAGTGTTCGCGATGCTGGTGCGTCGCTGGGGGACGCCGGCAATGGATCTCATGGTGACTTTCCAGTTGTCGAAGTTCGATCGCGTCTTCGGCAGAAGACAAGAGAGAATGGCGGAAGGCCTGGACGCTCTTATACAAGCCTGGCCAGAAGAACAGCTCCTCTACATGTTTACACCTTGGGTGTTGATCGGTCGGGTGCTGCAGCGCATAGAGCTCCACAAAGGACAGGTGATGCTGATAGCGCCGGATTGGCCGAGAAGACCATGGTATGCGGACTTGGTGCGGCTGTTTGGTAGGGAAGCCCTGGAAGCTTCCGTCTTGAAGGGATCTTCTAACCCAGGGGCCCCTGTGCATGCCTCAAGTGGATCAATTCTCGCTTACGGCCTGGCTCTTGAGAGGGCTAGGATGAGAGCAAAAGGTTATTCGACGGGGGTGATTTCCACCTTGCTGAAAGCACGGCGAAAGTCTACCTCGTTGGCTTATATTAGAGTATGGCGTGTCTTTGAAGCATGGTGTGCGGACAGGGGTTTCGTTCCCTTAAAGGCCTCACTACCGCAGGTGCTGTCTTTCTTGCGGCCGCTTCATTAAGAGTTCAATTGGCAGCGCTGTCCTATTATAGGGGTAGGGTACAGGGCGAGGCGCTAGGAGGACATGCGGATGTTAAGCGTTTTTTGAGGGCTGTAACCCTATTGCGGCTGCCACGTAAGCAAGTAGTTCCGACATGGGATCTCCCTTTGGGGTTGGGGCGTTGGGGAAAGCAGCCTTTGAACCATTGGCGAGAGTGTCTCTGAAAGATCTCACTCTTAAGGTGGTGGTCTTGGTGGCGATGGCTTTGGCGAGGCAAATCTCAGAATTACAAGTGTTGTCCTGTAGAAACCTTTTCTGGCTTCAATACTAAGCTGGTTTTGAGGCCAGTACCATCTTTTTTTGCCCAAGGTTGTTTCGGTTTTTCATATGAATCAAGTAGTATCTTTGCCGGTGTTCGCAGCACAGAGAGAAGGTCATGCTACGGGGCAATTACATCTGTTGGATATTCGGCGAGCATTGAAAAGGTATATCTGCAGGACTGCCAGTTTCCGTAGGTCGGATAGACTGTGGTGGTTGATGGGGCAAGAAAGGGTGAAGCGGCTTCTAAGGCTTCTATTGCCCGATGGTTGAAGGAGGCGATTGCGTCAGCGTATCTGTTGAAAGGCCGGGCAGTTCCGGAAGGGCTGAGAGATCATTCCACTAGGGCACAAGCGGCATCTTGGGCGGATACAGTCTTGTGCCAGCGGTGGAAATCTGTAAAGCAACAACCTGGTCGTCTTTGCACTCTTTTGTGAAGCATTACAGTCTGGATATTCAGGCGGAAAGAGACCTGTTTTGGGTCAGCGGTGCTTCAGGCTGATCTAGCAGGGCCCTCCCGTTGAATCTGTTCACTGCTCTGTTACATCTCCAGAGATTCTGGGACTAAACTGGAGGGACGATCAGGAAGATTAAATTAGACTTACCTGCTAATTTTGGTTCCTGGAGGAACTCCAGTCTAGTCCCGTATCCCGCCCTGGTATGTTAGTGGACTATGGCCTGAAGCAAGAGTAAGTTAACAGGTAAAGTGGCACGTGTGGTTGTGCTGAAGCATAGTTTTCCATAGATCAGGGTGTAGTTTGGGGGTGGTTCTGGGGTCAACATTCTTCATAAAGGGGGAAAGTGGACCTCAGCACGTAGTGCACGTTTCAAAGGATATATACATGGTTTAGCATGGGGTCCTTCAGTGTTCAGTTAGTGGTTTAGTTTTAGTTCTGGTTTGCTTTATGGTATGGTTCACTACTTGTTGCTCCGGTGAGTCTGCTTTGTCAATAGGATCTCCAGGAACAAGCAGGAATGAGTCTTCACATATGGGGTTTCGTCGGTACCGACGGAGCCTGCGCGGGAACGCTCCCCAGTGTCCAGTAAGAAAGCTTTTGGGAGCATCCCACAGCGCCTGCGTGCTGCCTTCCCACCTTTCCCAACCGCCTCTCTCCAGTTCTTCTTTTCTGCGGAGCCAGCAGGTCGTGTTCCTGTCACCGCAGAAGAATTCTTTATTTTTTTTCTTTATTTTTCTGTGCGCGTCTGCCTTCGACATCAGACCAGTACTGCCAGTCTTTTCTTTTCTCCCATTTGTCTCAGGTAACCAAACATAAATCTAGCCGGTCCTCGAAGGGCAAATCTCCCTCTAAGCATCGAGATGCCTCCGGGCTTGTCCTCGAGGATTCCGCACCGGCAAAATTACCCCGGCGGGAAGTTCCGGCTTCCAAAGCATTGTCTATGGGGTCACAGGTTGACATCGATGGCTTGGCCTCGACCGATCACCTGTTGCCGTGTTCTGGGGTACCGGTGGCCTCCACTGGTACCGACATCCAGACTCTGGTGGCGTCGATGGATCAGAAGATTCTGTCCATGCAGCGCACCCTAACGGCATTTATGCAAGCTTCGACGCCTCCAGTACTGCAACAGTCTCCATTGCCGGTACCGACTCCGGCACTGGCATCTTTCCCGGTGCCGGTACTGATTGCATCGACATCGGCTTCGGTGTCGACTGCAACGGTACCCTGTCCTATGATGCCCATTGGTACCGAACCGGTACCGCTTACTCCCGATGTCGATCCCACTCGGTACGCGTATCGGGCTTTACAGGAGCATCCAGACAGGCGATACTTCGATTCCTCCGAAGACTCTGAGTCTGAGGTTTCTGTCGATGCACCGGTACTTCTTCCTCAGGAGTCTGATTCTCCAAAACGAATGTCTCCTCCAGAAGACTTGTCTTTTCAGGACTTCATTAGGGAAGTGGCTGGGGCCTCTCCATTACAGTGGCCCCTGAGTCAGAGCCTAGAGCCAAGCAACTAGATATTTTGCAATATCCTAAGGCTCCTAAAGAAGCAGCTACTTTACCTATTCATGAGATTCTCTATGATCTCATGTTGAGCATGTGGGAGACTCCTCTTACCACCTCTCCTCATTCTCATAGATTAGACACCATGTACCGGGTCCCTCCCTCGTCCTGGCTTTCATAAGTCTCAGCTTCCTCACCACTCTATTGTGGTAGTCTGCCATGAGGAAAATAAAGAGTGCAAAGAGACACTCATCTAATCCTCCAGGACGTGAATGCAGGACCCTTGATGCTTTTGGCCAAAGGGTTTTCCAAGCTAATATGCTTGCTGCCAGAATCAACTCCTATAGTCTCTATATGGGGATGTTTCTAAAAGAAGTCACAGATCATCTGCAGACTTTAGCCCCTTTTATTTCAGAAGATAAAAGGCAGGAATTTCTCACTTGGCTTAAACATGCCCAAGATGTTTCCAAATTTTCCAACCGTGCAGCCTTTGACTCTTTTGAGTGTGTAAGCAGAGCCTCGGCTATTGCCATAGGTGCACGCAGAATTGCTTGAACTGGGAAATCTTCCTTGTACAGGTGAAAACCTTTTTGGCAGGGATTGGAAAGCAAAGGCCACTCGGATGCTGAGAACTCTGCTTTGGATCGACTTTCAAAGTCTACCTCTGCTCCTGCTAAGAAAAGATTGTTCAAAAAGACAACTTTTTCTAAAAAGGGAAGATACTATCCTGCTTATGGTCAGCAGGCATCTTCTGCAGGTCATTTTGCTGCAAAGCGTCAGCAACCATCTAAACAGGCCAAGTCAAAGGCTGCCAGGCCTCTCACGGCTCAGCAGCCTCAGCCTCCTCAGGGCCTTTGACTTGCAACTAGAGAACTTAGCCTTTCTGGCTCTGGAAGAACCAGAGCCCCTCACCATTCCAGGAAGGTTGGCTTACTTTGCTCCCATTTGGGAGCAAATTACAGCAGAGCAATGGACCCTCTCCATTGTAAGGGAAGGGTACAAGCTTCATTTCTTAAACCTTCCTCCCCACACCATGGTGAGACAGTTCAATTCTCCAACATCTCTCCTCAACCTTCTGGGTCAGGAGATTGCTACCCTTCTTGCCCAAGGGGCAATAGAAGAAGTACCCCTTCTTCAACAGGGCTCAGGGTTCTACTCCCCTCATTTTCTTATTCCAAAGAAAACGGGGCTACAGACCCATATTAGATCTCAGAGAATTGAACAAGTTTCTATTCAAAGAGAAATTCAAGATGATTTTTCTCGGTACTCTGCTGCCATACCTTCAGAGTCAGGACTGGCTTTGTTCTCTAGATCCCATGTCCTCATCCATCCAACACACAGAAGGTTCCTTCGGTTTCTTTTTCAAGGAAAGCACTACCAATGCAGGGTGCTTCCTTTCGGTCTGGCCTCTGCACCAAGGGTGTTCACGAAATGCATGGCAGTAGTAGCTGCATTTCTACGCACTCTAGGAATATTTGTTTTCCCATATCTGGACGACTGGCTCATTCGAGCTCCATCCCAATCAGAGGCCCAGATTTCTCTAACCTGCACAATGCGTGTCCTTCAGTATTTGGGACTGGTAATAAACATCCCAAAATCCCATCTCACCCCTACTCAGTCCCTGGAGTTTATAGGGGCCTTGCTAGATACCACAACTGCAAGGGCCTATCTTCCTCAGGCCCGTTGCCTACGCTTGGTGCAGTTAGCCTCCCAGATACAGTTAAAGTCCCATTTAACTGCTCGTGCATGTGGTTCCATATGCTCGCCTTCACATGAGGGCAGCTCAATGGACTTTGTCCACCCAATGGACTCAAGCATCAGGTTGCCTGTCAGACAAAATAGCAAACTCCAGTCGCTTATTTTGGTCTCTCCAGTGGTGGAAGTCCCTTCCAAATCTGTTGCTGGGGTCCCCTTTTCAGCAGTCGCTACCCCAAGCAACTCTTACAACAGATGCTTCTCCAATGGGTTGGGGAGCTCATCTGCAGGATCTCTCCACCCAGGGCATCTGGTCTCCACAGGAGACTTCTCTGCATATCAATCTCTTGGAACTCAGAGCAATATTCTTAGCTCTCAGAATGTTCCATTCCCTACTCAGCTACAGGACAGTCCTCATCCATACGGACAACCAAGTAGCCATGTTCTATGTAAACAAGCAGGGCGGGACTGGCTCTGTCACTTTGCAACGAAGCTTTGCGACTGTGGGCCTTCGCCAGAGAGCATCACATCCATCTTTTGGCAGTATATCTTCCAGGCGTTCAAAACTCTTGGGCGGACAGACTCAGTCGAGTTCTGTTTCCGCACGAGTGGTCCCTCCACATGGACCAGGTAGCCAGGATTTTTCGAATTTGGGGAACCCTGGACATAGACCTCTTTGCAAGTCCGTGGAATGCCAAACATCCCCGGTTCTGTTCCAGAGTTCCGTGTCAGGGAGTTCAGGCCAAGGATGCCTTCCTCCTTTACTGGGGTCAAGACTTCCTTTATGCCTTTCCACCAATTCCCCTAATTCCCAAAACACTATTCAAGCTTCAGAGATCAAGGGACCATGATCCTTATAGCACCACATTGGCCACGCCAAGTGTGGTACCTTCTACTTCTGCATCTCTCTCAAGCTCCTTCCCTGGACTTGGGCTCTGCACCAGACCTTCTGTCCCAGGAAGAGGGAACTTTGTGGTACCCAAACCCCCAGTCGCTCCATCTCAGGGCTTGGTTGCTGAGGGCCTAGACCTTCAAGATTTTCATCTCTCTCAGCAAGTCAGAGATGTTGTTCATGCCTCTAGAAAGCCTTCTACTAGACGTTCCTATGCTTTCAAATGGAAAAGATTTACCATTTGGTGTCCAGGGCAAGGTCTAAACCCTCTTGCAATACCCCTGAATTCTCTACTAGAGTATCTCCTGCATCTATCCCATGCAGGTCTGAAAACAAATTCAGTAAGTCCATTTGAGTGCTATTGCAGCGTCCCTCAAGCCTCTCAATGGACAACCTATTTCCTCTCATCCTCTTATAGCAAGATTCATGAGAGGTCTTATTTTAACTAAACCTCCCATTAGACCACCTCCAGTGGCATGGGACTTAAACCTGGTTCTTGGCCAGCTTATGAAGCCACCCTTTGAACCTTTAGCCACCACCTCCTTGAAATTTCCTTTCTTGGAAAGTTATTTTTCTCGTTGCAGTCACCTCAGCACGCCGCATCAGTGAGTTGCAAGCTTTGGTGGCTAATCCTCCTTATACAAGGTTCCATCATGATAAGGTGGTCCTCAGGACCAATCCACACTTTATGCCTAAAGTGGTCTCACCTTTTCATCTGAACCAAGAGGTATATTTACCTGTCTTTTTTCCAGGACCTCATGCATCAAATGCAGAGGAATCTTCATACCTTGGATTGTAAGAGAGCTCTCACTTTTTACTTACAAAGAACACAGCAACATAGAAAGTCTTCTCAACTTATTGTTGCTTTTGATCCTTCTCATTTAGGACTTCCAGTCTCTAAGAGAACACTGTCCAACTGGATTGCTCAGTGTATTTTTCACCTACCAGAGTAGGAACATTTCTCTGGAGGGCCATGTCACAGCTCACAATGTGAGAGCCATGACAGCCTCAATGGCTCATCTAAACTCTGTGTCCATCGACTAAATCTGTCGAGCGGCCACCTGGGCCTCGGTTCATACCTTCACAGCCCATTACTGCTTGGACAAGGACTCCCGCCAGGATGCCTAGTTTGGTCAGGCTGTTCTCATACACCTGTTCCATTCCTAATCAACTCCTACCCACCTACCCTGGTCGGATGCCAGAGATCTATGGGGGGAGGTAGAGTCCTTTTCAAGGACACACAACCTGGGGTTTCTCCCTGGCATCTGCAGCTAGGGAGTCCCCATATGTGAAGACTCATTCCTGCTTGTTCCTGGAGATAGCACAGTTATTTACCTGTAACAGGTGATCTCTGGGAACAGCAGGAATAAGTCTTCACAACCCACCCACCTCCCCTAGGAGTTGTATCTCTCTATCTTTCCTTTCCTCTCTCTCTTTGTCTCAGCTTTAAAACTCGTACTGGAGAGAGGCGGTTGGGAAAGGCGGGAAGGCAGCGCGCAGGCGCTGTGGGATGCTCCCAAAAGCTTTCTTACTGGACACTGGGGAGCGTTCCCACGCAGGCTCTATTGGTACCGACGAAACCCCATATGTGAAGACTTACTCTTGCTGTTCCCAGAGATCACCTGTTACAGGTAAGTAACTGTGCTTTACTGGTGTGAGGAGGCGGATCCGGGGCTTAGTTACCAGTGACATCACAAGAGTGACGTTTCTCAGTCTCCAAGCTGCTGGAGGAGGATCACAACCCAGAGATTCCGGGACTAGACTGGAGTTCCTCCAGGAACTAATTAGCAGGTCAGTCTAATTTAATCTTTCTTTTACCATTGACTTTATTGATCTGCCTACTCTAAATGATTGTCCCAACCAGCTTTTTCAAATTACTCAAACTATTTTGTGTGAGTTGTTTAATTCTGTTCCCGTCCCCACCCCCCCACCCCCAAACAAAATCATTAACCCTCTTGTTTTAAGGAAAATTGTTCAAATAAAAATGTGTGGCAATTTCTTTAGTGATAGAACCTCGGCACCCTCCCCCACCCCCAACAAGGCACTGGATTAAACGTTTTGGTAAAGTATTGAAAAAGAAGTTTGGTATACAAGACTGTCTTATTGATATGATCAGAGTAGATATAGTTGACTTTTTAATAGGAAACTCTCTCGAGAGGTGTATTCTTCCCTGGTTTTGAGAAACCACAGCTGCTGAACAACTCCATGGTTGTGGAATCCGCCAAATCACACTCCTTGGCCTATCCAGGTAGGGAGGCTCGAACCCTGGATGGTATCTGAAGAAAATGTTACCAGGATTCAATGCTGGTGGATTAGATACTCACTTACCATAGAACATAGAAAAATGGTGACAGAAAAAGACCACATGGCCTATCTAGTCTGTCCTTCCATATCAACAACTACAACAGTCCCCTTTTTTCCTTTAGAGATCCTCTGTTTGTCCCAGCTGTACTTGGGATATTGTAGGGAGCTTGGCAGATTTCTCTGCATGCTTTCAGGGAAGCAGCTGGACCGCTTCCGTGGCCGCTCTCCATGGGTAGAGAATGTTCGAAGTACATGAGTAGAGCAGCCTTTGAGCCAGTGGCCAGGGTGGTTGCCTTTGGCATTGGGTCTGTCAATTGGCTTGGTTCCAGTGCTTTGACCTTGAGCAGTGGGTGCATGATAAGCTTGCAGATGTCTTGTGCAGAGGTGAGAATCTCTTTGGCAAGCCCATGGAGGACAAAGCCTGGGGAGCTGGAAAGAGCAATTAACAATGAACAGGCTCTCCAGGAAGATGGGGGACCCCTCACAGAAGAAGGCCACTAGGAAGAAGACTTATTATCCCAAGAAGAGGAAGTATTAGTGGCTACCCTGCCTGTCGGCACTACCAGGGCCCTCAACAGGGGCAACAACAGAAGGGATTGGACCAGCATCAGCAATGCTGGAAGAAGCTCCAGCCTGTGCTTCAGACTGGGCGCAACCTGGAACTGGTCTCAAGATGGCTGGTCTCTCCTCCACCCCAGCGTCCATGCACTGGCCCTCACAGCATGGATGCTGAGCGTATAGTTCTTGTAGAACTCCACCTTCCGGTAGAGGTGGAGGATGTGCTGCTTGCTTGTCATAAAGACTCCACCCACCGCGCTTATGCCTTCAGGTGGTGGAGGTTTTCCATTTGGTGTACAGGGGAAGCACTAGACCCTATCTCCTCCACCTTTCCAATTCTGGTCTCAAATCCAACTGAGTGTATCACAGCACAGTGGCAGCATACCACCATGGCGTTGATGGTAAACCCATCTTCACACATCCTCTCGTCAGCTGCTTCATGAGGGGTCTCCTGCTCTCGTGGCCCCCTATCAAGACCACCCCTCCCACCTTTTGCATTGGATGTTAAGATGGTGCTCGGGCAGCTCCTCTCTGCCCCTTTTGAACCTCTCAGCTCTGTTCACTTAAACACCTAACCTGGAAGGTTGTGTTCTTGATATCAATCATCTCCATGTGTAGATTCAGTGAACTGCAGGCACTGGTAGCACACCCCTCCATACACCAGATTTCACCACCATAGGGGTAGTCCTTCGGATTCATCCAAAGTTCCTTCCTAAGGTAGTTTCTGATTTTCAACTCATCCAGTCGGTGGTGCTGCCCACCTTTTTTCCTAAGCCTCAGGCCAACAGGGCGGAGGCCTCTACACACACTAAATTGTAAGAGGGTTCTCACTGTCTATTTAGAATGGACAAAAACCCATTGGCGTTCCCCCTCTCCTCCTCCTCCCCCCCCCCCCCCAGCTTTTTGTCTTTTGACCCTAATCAGCTGGGCGTTGCATTTCCAAGCACACCCTTTCCCTGTGGATTGCAAAGTGCATCTTTGCTTGCGTTCAGGTGGGTCCGAGCCTGGAATGGCACATCGCAGCTCATAACTTCTGAGCTATGGCTGCTTCTGTGGCAAACTTGCACTTAGTCTTCACAATGGAAATCTGTAGGTCTGCTACATGGTCTTCAGTCCACACCTTCATAGCCCATTACTGTTTGGATGGAGATTCCTGGCAACTTTGGCCAAACTACTCCAGCACCTGTTTGGGAATTAGACTCAACTCCTCCCACCGGCTTTCTGTCCGTCCAGGCTGCCATAGAGGAGTCCTGATTTTGATGTTCTCGCTGGACGTTTACACTCAGATCCTCAGAGGTTACTCATGCTGTTTCTCTTGGTTCATTTTTTATGGTTGCCCCGTTGGACGTTTTACAGGTTTTTCGGTAGCCTGTAGCTGAGGAGTCCATACGTGAGGACTGACTTCCTGCTTGTCCCCAGAGAAAGCGTAGTTACTCACCTATAGCGGGTGTTCTCCAGGGACAGCAGGAATAAGTCCTTGCTATACTCCCTCCTCATCCTGGAGGAGTTCTTTTCCTTGATTTAAGCTATGATCCTTCGGGCAGGAAGACAGGCACACATGCATGGTGGACCTCTCAAAACCTTCCTATAGAAGCTGGAGATATTTTCCACGTGGGCTCAGTCTGTGACATCACACATATGTGAGGGCTTATTCCTGCTGTTCCTGGAGGACACCTGCTACAGGTGAGTAGCTACATTTTTTTTGTTCTGAAATTTAAATTTTTTTATTCAGATTTGTTGCAAAATGTCATCTGTTAAACAGAAGTGGAAAGATTAATATGTTGCTTTTGGCTTCGCCTGTTTGAAAGAATGAGATGGAACTGAAAGACCCAAATGCGTGATTTGCAATTTGGTAATGAGCAATGGAAATTTGAAGCCATTAGGATCAAGAGAACATCTCGAAACCAAGCACAGTAATAATGTTGGAACCTCAGTTGATGCTTTCAAGTTGAAAAGAATTCATTATGATCAAAACAAAACTCTCTCATCATGGGTTTGCTCCTCCTGGGAAACCTTCTGGAAGCCTCTACAAAGTTTCATACATGATTGCCAGAGAAAAGATGCCCCACACAATCAGAAAGCCTAGTGAAGCCCTGTGCACTGGAGATTGCTAAAAATCATGCTGGGAGAGGATGCCGTGAAGCAGTTGAGTAAGGTGCCCTTGTCCAGCTACACTGTACGTCAAAGAATTAGACATGAGGGAGGACATACAAACCCAAGTTGTCAGTGACATTAGACAGTCCTGTAAAAAATCAGCATACAGTTTGAATCAACTGACATTTCAAACCACAATCAGTTGCTAGTATTTGTATGCTATGTTCATGAGAAGAACATCAAGAAGAGGAGTTGTATTATAGACTTGAAACTACCAAAGCAGCTGTATTCAAGTTGATCCAATTGTTTTTTTAATAGTCATGGGATTTGATTGGGTCTATTTGAATGATTGGAGCTCCTGCCATGGTTGGCAAAAAGTCTGGATTTGTTGCTCTGGTCAAGGAAAAAGCTCCAGGTGTGTTGATCACACATCGCCAAGCTTGACATCCAAAAACATTGCCAAAGAAACTTAAAGAAGTGATGGGAATAGTTGTGCAAATAGTCAACTTTATTCACGGATGTGCATTAAATCAGCTATTTCAAGCATTCTGTGAAGAAATTGGAGCGGAACATTGAGTTTTACTGTACCACAAATAGGTACATTGTCTTAAGTCATGGCCATGTTTTAGTACACGTAGTGGCACTTTGGGATGAAATTTTTAAATTCCTCAAGGATCAACAATCCCCCTCTTGCAAACCATTTTGAGGATGACCATTTTATTGTTACCTTGGGATATTTGGCTGATATTTTCAGTCTCCTCACTAATTTGACTATTTTGATGCAGGGAAGGGATGTGGATGATATTCAAGCCAGGGGAAAGCTTGGGGTATTTACAAGGAAATTTACTTATTTGGAGGAGTCGTGTTTGAAAGCAGAAATCTGGTGAACTTTCCAATCCTTGATGATGATCTTACTGGAGATGGTAAAACATTTGCCTGTGGAAATCAAGAACCATTTAGAAGTCCTAAGTACAAATTTTGAGGGTTACTTTATTCAACTAGGCTTATATACCATTTTTCTACCAGTCAAAGCAATGTATGTTCCCTTGTCCCTGAAGGGCTCACAATCTGTGTTTGTACCTGAGGCAACGGAGGGTTAAGTGGCTTGCCCAAGGCCACAAGGAGCACCTGTGGGACTAGAAACCCCAGTCCTTCCAGGCTCAAGGTTGCTATCCTCTAGCGGGATTTGAACCCCTGGTCCTCTGGTCCAAGATTACTTGCCCCAACCACTAGGCCACTCCTCCCTCAGATATTAATGATTTTAGCATGGAATCTGTTTGGATCATGAACCCATTCTCATTTGATATATCTGTAGTGAGTGACAATGATTTAGCAAAAGATGATGTCACTGAATTCCAAGAAGACCCAAGAAAGAAAGCTGATTTTGAAAAAGCTGGGCTGGATATCAGGCAGTTTAGTGTGACCAAATCGCAGCTTACCCTAGCTTGGCAATGACTGCAATGAATATTTTGGTTCCTTTCACAACTACTTATCTCTGAAACAGAATTCTCTACATTATTAAACCTGAAATGAAGTGGAGAAATCGACTTGATGTCAGATGACATGCGAGTAACATTGTTAGTAACTGTATCTTGATTCCCTGTTTTGATTGCACAAAAACAGCAAAAATCTCACTAGTTGTAGCTAGCTTGTGTATTTGTGATTTTAATAAATGATAAAATCCTTAAAGATTTTTTTTAAACTGTTCTCTTTCAAGCTATATACATACCGGTATATATGATTTCAACAGTCTGGCAAAGGAGGTATGGGGACATAATGGGAAATCCATTGAGAGTCTGTAGTCATAAAAAGGTTAAGAAGCCCTGCTTAAGAGGAAGGGGAAGTTGCTGGTCATGGGGGAGATGTTCCTTTTGGAGGGATGAGTTGTTGGATGATTCTGAAGTTCTTGATGCTTCAGTATTATGGACGCTGCAGCTTGGGAGGTTCAGTACCCCTGATGGTCCTGTATTGAAGGAGATTAGGATGCCCAACAAAGCTTTTCCTATTCACTAAGGGATATAGGATATTGCCTTTGTGGAGCCATGAGTAAGCTACACCCTTTTGCTCCTAAAGAGGAGAAGCTGAACCACCTGAAGGAAGATAGACAGGGAAAGGTGGTTTTCCAGGCTAAAGGGTGCAGCTCTTCAAGATTGTATCTGCCTTGAAACAAAATTTTAGGGTCTCTGCCTGGGACTTCATGTCAGGAGCACATTTTGCATTGGATGCAGAATTGTGAAGATAGGCGTTTGGAGGCGTCTGATCAGAAACACAAAGAAAATGATTGCTTGGAATCCAGTTTGGCTTATATAGCAGACGCTTTGTCTGACCACATTTGTACCTCTGCTAGGATTATGGCTTGTTGGTTTCATCTACATGTCTTTATAGCTGAGTAACTGGTCTACTCGACTTTGCCTTTTTCCCTCTGCTATTTGGAGAGGATTTGAAAGATATTGGAGAGGCTTTGGGGATGGCAAAGACCCAAACACTGCTAGTAGATAAACCAGAAACCTCCTGTTGGGCAAGCTTGGAAATATCCAGGTTTCACGATGCCAGACTGTCTCAGCTGAGCAAGGGAAGTTCCTCTTTGCATCCTCATTTTCCCTACAGCTTCTACAAATTTTTCCTTTCATTCTGATCACAAGGGAGGTTTCCAAGGGCTCAGGAGCCTGTAAGGGACCATAGTGGTAGTTTGGATTCCCTTTCTAATAACATCGGGACCAGTGGGTGCTGATCTTGAGAAGAGGTTACAGGTTAGTTTTCCCACCCTCTCAACAATTTGTATCAAAGTTCCAGGTGATTTGTGGACAATACAAAATCTTCAGTTTCAAAATTCCTTTATTTCAATCTGTTTTTGAATACTGATTTCTTCTGTTAGGATGACTTGTTAAGTATCTGGGTGGACTGGTGGGATCAGTTTTTAATTTTATTATATTTTAGATTGTTGATTTTTAATTTTTTCAAACCACTATGATGGTTTTCTTGGAAATGCAGGTTATAAGTTGAAATAAATAAAATTGGTATATAGTTTATATTGTGCACCAGCCATGAGTGTGGTATCTTCCACTCTGAAAAGACTGTCATCCTTTTTAAAGTGGCGTTTCCAGTTCCTGTACAGAGTGATAGAGGCAGTATTCCAAGTATTTGTCATCTCAAAGGAGAACAGCTCCCTTGCTATGTAGCAGAGAATTTGTCATAGCATTAGACCTCAAAGAAGCCTACCTTCATGTTCCTTTGGGAACCTTATCAGAGAGATCTCAAGTCATAAGTTCTGGACAATTCTTCTAATACAGCTTCCTGATGGTGGTAGTTGTGGCACTTTGCAGGGAAGGTGACCTAGTTCTTCCTTATCTGGGTAATTGGCTTATCTCAGCAAGCTAGAGGTAGAAATTTGGATTTCTGCAGCACAGGTAATCCAGTTGTTGCAGCCTCTAGGCCGGATCATCAGTTTTGAGAAGAACATGTAGCTGCCCTCTGTGGATTGTTGGATACTATTTAGACACCACATAGGTGAAGGTTTTCTGAAACTCAGAACGCTCAAATTGCAAGCTCCAATTCAAGTGTTAACCACAGAGAGCATCAAGAGCTCCATGGCAGCATCTCTCGTTGTTCCATGAGCTTGTGATCACTAGTAACATAGTATATGATGGCAGATAAAGACCGATATGGTCCATCAGGTCTGCCCAGCAAGGCAGCGAGAGTAGATGCACCTGCCGTTCCGTGCAGGTCACCTCTCCCCATGCCTTTGTTTAGGAGTGTACCCACTGCTCCGTGTAGGTCACCCCTATTTGTTCAGATATAAGAGAAAGTTATGTTTGATTTTGATCCTGTTGCTATAAAGGGATCCACTGCCTGTCCCATGCCATTTTGAATTCTGTCACTGTGTTTGCCCCACTACCATCGGGAGGGCATTCCAAGCATCCATCACCCTTTCAGTGAAAAAGTATCTCCTGACGTTGCCTTTCAGTTTATCCCCTTGTGGCTTCATGTTATGCCCTCTAGTTTTACAGCTTCCCCATCTTTGGAAGAGGCTTGTGCCCTCTACAGTAGCAAATGTTTCAGGTTTGGGAGCTCATTGCTTGATGCAGGTGTTTCAGGATTAATAGTTACCAAACAAGGTCTGGTAGTTCCAGTCACTTGGAAGCCAGGGCTATTTGGAGAGCCCTCATCATGTTTGCCTGTAATCCCATGTTTATGCCTGCAATTATCAGGGAGGCACATAGTGTGGCCCTGGAATAAGAAATCTCACACTTAAAAAGTTGGACCAAGAGTCATCCTTTGGCCTATTGGTGGCTCAACATGATTGGATACTGTGTAGGCAGACTATTTGAGAAGGCACTCCCTGGTTGTGGGGAAGTGACACATTTCACACGAGGCTTTTTTGTTAAACTGCAACAAGTGAGAAACACTGGTGATTCGTGGTGCCTCATTTTTTTTTTACAGTTGTCTGAAGGAATGAGGCTTCCTCTCTGCTTTGGGCTCATTCTCGGTCCTTTCATGGAGCACGTGGACCCAGGGACCCTGTCCCTACCAGAGGAGAACCCTCCTGGACAGCACAGTAAAGGTTTTGGGACCCATTCCTTGGTTCCTCCAGTTGGAAGCAGACTTTGCCCATTCTTTCAGGAATAGATCCAGGTTACCAAGGATGCGCGATCAGTTAGGATATGTTCTGAAATGCAAAGAGCTGCTTCCGGATACCTTAGTCATTTCCCCTTGTGAGTCTGCGATCAAAAGTGCTGCTGTGTGAATTGCCTTGGACAAGTTTTTGCACCTAAAGGTGGTGATGCCCTTCCTGCTGGACAAGTGGGACTAAGGCAGATATTCCATTTATTTTGTGGTGCCCAAAAGGTTGGTTCTTTCTGGCCCATACTGGACCTCAAGAGGGGTGATGAGCACTCGGTCATTCAGGCAGTGTTCTGAGGGGAGTTCTTGGGATCTGTCCGAGAAATATTTTCAAATCCTGATCTGAGCAGATCAGCAAAAATATCTGCATGTTGCCATGCTTGACTCTCTCCATCAGTTCACTGCCTTCCCTTTTGTGCTTTTCACCACCCTGAAGATGTTTTCCCAGGTCATGGTGGTGGTGGCTGTGGTGCTGTGGATGATCAATTGGGGAAGAGCTAGCTGTTGCCTTTCCAGTCTCTGGAAGCACGTTTTGAAACTCAAGTGGGCAGAGTTTTCCTGCCAGAGGAAAATGTTAGCCTGCTGGATTGCCTGGTGCTGTTCTGTGTGCAGCAGGTTGCCAGTCTGGGGTTCTCTTCAGCTCCTCAGATTGATGGCATAGAGAGAGTCATGTATATGCTCACTTGCGACTGCTCCAGCAGTCCTTGTTGACTTGGTGGTCCTCGAGTTTTCAGGAGTTCAGGCACAGGTTCCTGCTCCCATTAATGGTGAAGTCCAGCCTGCATTGGTGGCAGTAGCTTTATCTGAGGAAGGGTGTGCCACTGGATGTTTTCTCTTGGTTCCTCCTGACTCTTGTCAGTCTCTCAAGCTGGGGAGCCCATTGCCAAGACCGTATGTCCCAGTGCCATTGGAATTGCAGGGAAACTGTGTGGTCGATCAACCGCTTGAAAGCAAGGGCAATCAGGTTGGGGCTTCTGATTGAGGACCAGGTGGTTAGTGTTTTTTCAGACAACCCCACGGTGGAAGCTTATGTCGATCAGCAAGGCGGCATAAGGAGTGCTGGGGTAGCTCTAGAGATGGCTCTTCTATTTGCCTGGGTGGAGGAGAACCACCTAGCCTTGTTGGCTCAGTACATTGTGGTGGTGGGTAGTGTGGAAGTGGACTTCCTCAGCTAGCACTCTGGATCCTGGAAGTGGGAGTTGAGTCAGGAGACGTTTCAGTTGATCCTGCACTGCTAGGGTCGCACCAAAATGTATCTGATAGGGACTTTCTCCAATGCTGAAGGTTGCCACTTCATTCGCCACAGAGACTGAGTTAGAAGGCATTGATGCCCAGATTCAGCCTTGGCCAGGTCAGCACCGGCTGTATGCATTTCCTCTGTGGCCCTTGGTGGGGCATGCGATTCATCGTATAGACTGCCACCCAGGCAGGATTGTCCTAGTGGTGCTGACTGGCCGAGGAAAGTGTAGTTAGGAGACCTGATGTGGCTCCTGTAGGCGTCACCTCTTTGGTTGCCTTCATCTCGTGACCTGTTGCGGCAGGGACCAATCGTCTAGGTGGACCTGGTTCCCTTCTTGCTTACAGCTTGGCTCTTGAACGGAGATGGCTAGCACATAAGTGTTACTCTCTAGCAGTGGTCTCCATTCTGCTCAGATCCCAGAGGTCATCTACCAAGTTAGCATACATGCAGATCTAGTGCTTCTTTTGAGCGATGGGTGGCACTCCGCAGTTGGCTCCTAAGACGGCTAAGGTGCCATCTCTGTTTTCCTTTCTACAGGATGGCCTGGAGAAGGGCCTTTCCCTTAGCTCCCTGAAAGTTCAGATAGCAGCTTTGGCCTGTTTCTGAGGTCTGGCTGGGAGGTCTCTAGCCTTGCTTCCGGAAGTCTTATGCTTTCTCCAGAAGGTTTGGTGTATGTCCTCCCCTCCGGTCTGTGATCCTTTCCTGCGATCTTTCTGGTGTTCAGGGTCCTGATGGCAGCGCCTTTTGAGCCATTGAAGTGTGCTGCTTTAAAGGATTTTGATGCTGAAGATGGTCATCTTAGTCACAATTTGTTCTGCAAAACAGGTTTCCAAGCTATAAGCTCTGTCTTGCCGAAATCCTTATCTGTCTTTCAAGGAGGTTGTTTCCATTTGGCCTGTACCTTTTTTCTTATCTAGATGCTTCTCCTTTTCATGTGAACTAGGTGGTATGTCTGCCCTCCTCTAAGTAGTGTTGGGGGAAGGATAAGAATCTGTCTTGTGGTTGTCTGGAGGGTGCTTCTCCAGTACTTGGAGGTTACGAATTCCTTTAAGTTTGACCATCATTGTGCTGTTAGCTGCTGCATCACCTTTGCATGGGCCAGCAAAGTCGACTTTGGGGCACTGGATTAAGGAGGTAGAGGCCTTTGCCTCTGCATATCTGTTATGGAACCAGTTGATTCCAGAGGGTTTGCGTATCCATTCTACCCAAGTGCTGGCATCCTCATGGGTGGAGCAGAGCTTGGTAGCCCCTGCAGATATTTATCAGGCAGCAACGTGGGCATCACTTTCCACTTTTGTCAGGCATTACAACTTGGATGTCCACGTGAGAACAGCATGGCCTTTGGCTCAAAGGTTTAGTGAGCTGCTGTCTTCCTGCCCAGTGGACTGGTCTAGCAGGATATGGAAGGTGACATTTTACTTACCAGTTAATGTCCTTTGAGTCCTGCTAGACCAGTCCAGGGCCTGCCCTTAGAACTGTATTGCTCTGTTCTACTGTGGTAGCCTTGAGTCCACTATGATTTTTATATTTGGCTCTGCAGGTTCATCTACTTATGTTTATGCTTTTCTGTACATAGTTCTCTACTGTTAATCGCTCTTTATTGCCCACTGTTCAGGTTGTGTGAGGCTTGCCACATTTCCCCATATGCTTTTGGATGAATCTGAAGGGACCTCCAGTGGGGACCTCCAGTGGCTGAGGCGAATAGTGATGTCATTGAAACCTGGGCTTTGCATTGGTTCTTTGTTTCTCTCAGCCTGCTGTTAGGGGAACACAACCCACTTGTCTAGACAGGTCTAGCAGAAGGACATTAACTGGTAAGTAAAATGTCACCTTTGTTTCTTAATAAAATAGTCTTTGTATTTCACCTGAGTTATGTCTCAGCATTGACTGCTGCAGTGTCAAAATATGAGTTTAAATTGGGGAGATTACACCCTCCCCACATATAGCAAAAATAGTTTACCTCTCTGGAGTGTCCTGTATTTTTGGATGCCACCTGTCAGTGTATAATCTTTTTAAATAATGCATACATCTGCACCATCTGTACAAGAAAAGCCATATAGAGAAATATTAGGATTTTATTTTAAAGTTTTAATCTTCAGGCTAAATGTGTTTGCTGCTTTGTTCTGCTTTTGACCATGGTATATTTATATAGAGCAGTAGTATCAAAATATGTGCTTTCATGTATATAGTTTTGATACATTTTTGTTTTGTTTTCCTTTAACTCCATAATTAACTTACAACTAACACTGTTACCAGGTGTTAATTACAGAGCACGGAGACCTGGGCAATGGAAAATTTTTGGATCCAAAAAACAAGATTGCTTTCAAATTTGATCACTTAAGAAAAGAAGCTAGTGATCCAAGGCCCCACGAAGTTGAGAATGCAATAGATTCCTGGAGGAATGCAGTGGATACTGCTGTGAGAGCTTACATAAAAGAACATTACCCAGGAGGTGTCTGCACTGTAAGTAGTCAAGATGGGAGGGGCCTATTTTGTGATTAAACGTTATTGGGACATGACAGTGTGTGCAGTGTAACATACTGGTTAGAGTATAGAGGCATGTTGGGCCTACCACAGTTCAGCTTTCATATTTACCAAATACTGTCACCTTTCAGCAAGTATCATTTGTTACAAAGAACCATATCTCTTTACAGCATGGATACTTTTAACTATGTGACTTGTGCAGTGCAATAATCTGTACTGTTGGTTTCTCCAGGATCAAGCAGGAAGTCAGTCCTCACATACGGGTGACGTTGGCACAGACATCACCTGTATGTGAGGACTGATTCTGCTGTTCCCGAAGAACACCTGTTACAGGTGAGTAACTACGCTATATGCATAATGTATATACATCCTAAATTTGTATAGGATATATAGATCGAAAAATGGATGTTCAAGTGGGGACATCCAAAGTTTTCAGAATTGCTGTTTAATGCATGTAAGTGGCATTACAAAATGTACAAATCAGCCTTTATTTTTTTTTAAGGTTATTAACAATCTTGATTGTAATTCTTGTTTATATTTGAAATAAAGTCCACATCAAGGGGGGAGCAAAGGAAGAAAAAAGTAACAAATACAAACTGTTCCACATAAGTATATACTGGGCCTATAATAAAACTATACTAACCCTATTTTACTTAGAAAGGAAATAGCAACATTCTATCCATTTTCTTTACTAGTCAGAAACAATCCAGTTGATCGGATTCCATAAACACATACTTTATCTGCGCATAAATCAGAATACTCTTACACGGATATTTCAAGAAAGAAGAGGCCCCAATTGCCAGGGCGCGAGGCTTTGATAAGAGAAAAGCTTTCTGCCGCCTTTGAGTTAAGTCTACACACATCTGGGAAAACCTGAATCGTGCTACCACAAAACAATTGATTCTTCTTAGAGAAATATAACCGCAAGATTAAGTTTTTATCTGATAATGAAATAAAAGAAACAATTAGTGTAGCACGTTTGGTAATCTCATCAGTCGAAGACTCCAAAAAAGCCGAGACATTCAATGATTGAGATACTAGCCCAAAATGTCACCGCAAGGATTATCTTCAAAGCAAAACTAACAGATCATATATCTCCGATTCTTTATGCTCTCCATTGGCTTCCAGTATCATGCAGAATCACCTACAAATCCTTAATCAATACTTTTAAAATTATTACTAATATAGCTCCTTCCTTCATATCCACACTCATCAACATCTCACCTGAAAACAGATCAAGACGAAGAATTAACCTTCACATGCTACAAGTACCTGATTCTATTCGAAAAACAAGTCAAAAGACAAGCAACACAGCCTTCTCATACTTTGCCCCTATGTTATGGAACAACCTACCAACTGAAATCAGAGAAATAAAGGATCTTCAACTATTTAGAAAAAATCTAAAAACCCACCTATTTACTCTACACTACAATAACCTCCATAAGGATGATAACCCTAACTCAGAGAAAACCACTGATCAGCAGTCACTCACTGACCCTACCTAGACAGGACATAAAATCCTTTTTCACTCATATTCACATTGCTCACCTAGTTAAACTTTCTCTTTGAAAGCAATTACTTGTCGCTAATGTGAATAAGTGTAATTAATGTAATATACCCAATTTCCGTTGATTTACTGTGGAGAGACAGTTTTCCTCATTGTATTATTGAGTTGTAATTTTAATAGTTGAATGTTATTTCTCTAAATCCATTCTACATAATATAATAGTTCCTCTGTTATACTGTTCACTGTTCTAAAACCTGTTCTATTGTAAAATAGTTCTAATCCTGTTCTATGTAAAATAGTTCTGAACCTGTTCCATGTAAAATAATAGCATGCTATTATTAAACTTTGTTTACCTGTAAACCGCCACTGATCGCTGGAAGTGGCGGTATAGAAAAGATGTAAAATAAATAAAAATAAATAAAATACTAAAACATTCTCTGCATCTTTGGCAATGGGGGAGGAGGCTTCTGTAGTGGACAATAAAGGAACATAATAAACAGGAAAGTTTTATAGAATTCACATCTTCAATCAATAGAACCTCCTTGAAGTATTTATATTACAAAATAGTAGGAGAAAGATAATGAGTACGTGGAAAGTTTAAGAATCTCAAATTTTTTACACATGCTACATTTTCAAGGGATTCTATTTGATGTATATTATCCCTAATTGATGAAGAGGCAACAGCCTGCATAACAGAAACCTGCCCCTCTAATTTATTCAAGGCAATATTATTTTTTGCAATAGCCTCCTCATGAACACCCAACTTCTGTACCACATCCTTAGAAAATTGAGAGACCTGGGAAAGGGACACACGCAGGGACATCTCCATGTGTCACCACTTCCCACACGTCCCTCAAGGAAACATCAACTGGAGAAACCACTGCCGGAACAGAAATAGGGAAATCCAATACAGATGGAAGAGAAGACGATTTGCATTTATCCTCCTCCACTAATACTGAGGAAAGTTCCAGTTCACCCGGCGAGGGTTTCACACTCAGATTATCCACTCTGGGAGGAAACACCCTCTCAGTCATAACTTCCTGACTGGGTAGGGAAACACCCTGCACATTAGGAGACAAATCAGAAGCAGTACTCACGGACCCAAGGGTCAAGTCCAGTGTCTCTTGCGCTACCTGAGCATTCTGGAGATGACGATCCATAGGGCCCACGATCTTGGGAGCCTTAGTGCCCACTGTAGGAAAAGCCGCCTTCCGTCGCTTACCCATGAGCCCGAAGAGTTCCTCTGTTTGTTCTCGTTGCTCCAAAGGGGCGTGGCCTGCCCCTTTGGGTACGCGACCACAGGTGTGCGCACACAAGTCACGTCCACGGTGGACCAAAGGTTTTAAAAGGCCCTGGGGGGGTGGGGGCTATACCACTGCTCCTCCTGACGACACAGGCACCAGCTTCAGCTGCTCTCTTCGCTCTCCCCAGCCTTTATTTTTAATTGGATCAAATCAACTGAGTTACTGTCAAGTACTACATCCATGCATTCACATTCTCAAAAATATAATAAATAAACCAAAAAGGAAAACCATTCACAAAATATAGTGCATAAAGTCCCCATATATAGGAGAGGGGGACATAAAAGCTGAATTGTTTTCATAAATTTAAGCAATATTTCCAATAGGCATTGTAATTCCTTATTGTCCCTCCAGTCCAGTCTCGGTACCTCTGGGTTGTCTCACCCCTCCAGAAGCTTGGAGACTGAGCATGTCACACTTTGACATCACCCTGGATAAGCAGCTGTCACTCCCCTCCTGCCTCCAGTATCTCAGTCTCTCAGCTGGTTGGATTCAGTGGGACACACTGAAGGGAAAATTGGGGATAGGTAGTTTAGTGAGCATTACCTGAGAAGTGTTTCTAGAAGGGGTTTTAACAGTAGGACCTAATTTCTTATTCATCCTCTCTAACCCCCATTAATACCACCTCAAAGAGAAGTACTGCAGAATTGTTATATTGCATTCTTTAGCAAACCTCTAACGGAGTTGGATGATATACATATTTATTCCCTCCCAGTGACAGCAAACATTTCAGGTGAATTCTAGGAGGAAAGAAAAAGCCTTCAGATGTTCCAATCTTTGAATAAGCTGTTAAAAAAAATCCCCTTCTGCTACATGGACCTAACCTCAGGGAATAAGGACATCCTCTGACTACAAAAAGGAAATTCCTATTTTAAAAGACCAAGCTTTTGTCTGTCTCGGATGTCAGTCACCACCAAGGTGGCTCTGTTGGGAATAGTAGCCAGGCTATCTATACACCCTATTGCAGAGGTACTCAAATCCAGTCCTGGAGGGCCACAAACCAGTCAGGTTTTCGGGATATCCCTAATGAATATGCATGAGAGAGATTCAAATACAATGGAGGCAGTGCATGCAAATATATCTCATGCATATTCATTAGGGATATCCCGAAAACCTGACTGGTTTGCAGCCCTCCAGGACTGGATTTGAGTACTTCTGCCCTATAGGGTTTCATACCATCTCTGCGCATATCAAATAAAGAGAAACGACAGATACTAGCTTTCTCTACAATATCAGTAAAATGTGACCCTTCCTGAATCCACTGCCCAAGACCCTTATTCTAAATGAGAGAGGACTAGAGAGTGGATATTACAACCTGCTCATGTCTCTCCCCTTCAGTCCATTCAGAACTCAACTGCATGGCAAATCATTCCACCAGTGTTGCTACATTAACGTAACACCTGTTACATCACTCCATTGGCTCTTTATCTGTTCTGCATCCAGTTCAAAACATCTCCTGTTAAACTACAAGAACATGCATTCTGCTGCTCTTCATTACCTCTTATCTCTCTCTGCAACCTTACTTGGGAAGTCTGCCCCACTTTTATCTGTCATTCTCTTCCACAGCCAACTCCAGACTTTGTTCCACTTTGCTGCACTGTATGCCTGTAATGTACTACCTGACTTGATATCTCAGGCGCATCTCTGGTCCTATTCAAATCCAGGCTAAAAAAAAAACCTTCCTTTATCCTGATAGACCAGTGCAGTTGAGTGGGTTATGTTTCCTTGCCAGTAGATGGAAGCAGACTTGAGCAACTTTCAGTGATGACCATCACTCAGTATATCTACTGGTGCAGTACTGAGAGAAGCCTATATTTATCTTCCTTCAGCAAGTGGTAATATTTGGACTGGTGCAGCAGTGCAGAAAGGCATGCCTCCCTGGCCCAGACTACAGTTCAGTGGCAGGTGTGACAGACCTGTAGGCCCAACGTTGCTGAAATTTAGTTACACCCCTGTCTCCTTGAGCCGACAACTTGCCCTTTGTTCAACGCTATACCCATGGGTTCCTAGCGCTTGGTGAGCTAAAGAACTGACAGGGCCCGGGAGGGGGGAAGGTGTAAGTCGGGTCCAGTGATGTTAGAAAGATCATACAACCTCTCCAGACTTACCCTTCCATACCAACTACTTATAGCCCCTTTTTTTTTTTCCTTTAAGGTCTTCTTTGTTTGCCCATGCTTCTTGAATTCAGATACTGTTCTCATAGGACATGTGGTCTTTTTCTGCAATCCTGTTTCTATCTAGTCTGCCCTTCCATATCAAACACTACAACAGTCCCCTTTTTGTCTTTTGAGATCCTTTGTGTTTGCCCCATGCTTTTTTGAATTGAGATACTGTCCTCTCTACCACCTCCACTAGGAAGACTATTCCACGCATCTACCACTTTCTGTATAATATGCCCGCATATTACTTCTAAGTCTATCCCCTTTCACCCTATCCTAGTCCCATCATAGCAGAGCTTGCTTTTCAATTGAAAGAGGCTCTCCTGTGTATTTATGCCACGGATGTATTTAAACGACTCAGTCATATCATCTCTATCCCACCTTTCCTCTAAAGCAGGGGTGTCAAACTCCAGTCCTGGAGGGTCGCAAACCAGTCAGATTTTCAGGGTATCCCTAATAAATATGCATGATATATTTGCATGTTCTCCAGGACCAAGCAGGAAGTCAGTCCTCACATATGGGTGACGTCGGCGCCGACCGAGCCCTCGTGTGGAGCATTTCCCCAGCTTTCAAAGAAAGCCTTTGGGAATTGCAGCGCGCATGCGTGGTCCCCTTCCCGCCCAAGGGTGCCATCTTGCTCAGTCTTTTTTTCCACGGAGCCCGACGGACGTAGTTCATTTTTCCCCAAGGAAAAAGTTGATTTTCCCTATTTTTCTATTTTTTCTCCGGTTCGACGCCGGATCCTTTTCCCGCTCGGACCGATACGCCGGTATCGAGTCCTTTTTCTCTTTTTCAGTTTTTGTCCTTTGTGACTGGCGTTCGCGCCTTTTTTCTTTTTTCCCTTTTCCCTGGCAGCCCGGTCTTTTGACCTAGCAGGGGCCCTTTTTCCCCCGATGGCTACCAGCGGGTTTAAGAAATGTGATCAGTGTAAGAAACATATGTCTCTTACCGACACACACGACTGCTGCCTCCGTTGCCTTGGACCCGATCATGACCCGATGATCTGTGGTCCGTGTGGCAAAATGTCCTCAAAGGTGTTGAGTCGGCAGCACCAGAAGGATCAAATTCTTTCTGACTCCGCGTCCGGCCCGGACCTCGTCAGAGGCCTCGATGTCTCGGGACTCCGGCCCCGAGCAGCGTCGGGGTTCCTCTGAGTGGGGGGTCTCCTTCGCGGGAACATCGCAGGAAGAAGAAACCCACGAGGGCGGCGTCGGTGGATGCTTCTGGTTCCTCGAGGGCCAGGTCGCATAGCCCCGATAGCCACCCCGGGTCTTCGGAGTCGGAGAGGCCTGCCAAGCATCCTCGTGTCGAGATGGAGTCTTCTGGACACAAGTGCTGTTGTCCTCGTGGACTCTCCTCCGAGGGAGCCGCCGTCGGGGCCCGAGTCGGGGGCTGCTGGGTCTCCTGAGCTCGGACTCAGGTTGACGGCCTTGGAGAGCAGCTTCGCTGCCTTCATGGAACAGCAGCGGGCATTGATCGCCGGTCTCACCCGGTGCATCTGCCCCGACCACCGGGACCTCGACGTCCAAGTCTACCCCGGAGGCCGAGCCGATCCTAGAGTCCATGCGGGCTCGGGTCGATCCTTGGCCACGGTCTCCCTCGACCTCCCGTTCGGGGCCGGAGCCGCTCGATTCCTCCAGGCTGGGAAACAGAGGACGAAGAGTCACCCAACACCCATCGGACTCGGTGTGTCCCATCGGACTCACCCGAGTCCAAACCTCGGAGACGATCCCCACCGGAGGATACCTGGTTCTCGGACTTCGTGCGGGATATGGCCCTCCAGTATGACTCTCCCCCAAAGGAGGCCTTTACTATTCCGGTTCCTCCGATGCTGGAGCAGCTGCTCTTCCGCATGTGGGAGACCCCGGCCTTGACGGTGTTAAGCAAGCGGGTCGATTTCATTTATCGAGTCCGCAAGAGCCCCGGGTTCCAAAAGGCACAATTACCGCACCACTCCATGGTTGTGGAATCGGCCATGCATCGACTGAAAAGTCAGAAGATGCACTCCTCGGTGCCTCCCGGCCAGGAGGCCCAGAACCTGGATGTCCTCGGTAAGAAGTGCTTCCAGTGCTCTATGCTTGCTGGGCATGTACCTCCGAGACCTGGCAAAGGAGATTGCCGGGTTCTCTGCTGGTCTCTCCGAGGAACCTTTGCAGAAGTTCCAGGCCTTGTCCACCGGTATTTGAGAGTGCTCGAAGTTTATTTCTCGAGCAGCCTACGATGGCTTCAAGGCTTCGGCCCGAGTAGCCGGGGCCGGCATCGATGCCCACCGACAGGCTTGGTTACAGTCATCCGACCTCGAGCCATGGGTCCAGGACAAGTTGGTCGATGTCCCCTGCCGAGGTGAAAACCTCTTTGGCAAGCCCATGGCTGAAAAGGCTGCAGATCTCGAGACCGAGACTCTGACCAGGACTAGACTTTCCAGGAAAACCTCTGCCCCTTCTCAGAAGAAGGGCTCGGGGAAAAAAGTCCTTTTTACCCGAGGAAGTCTGCCTAAAAACAATACCCTCATCAAGCCTCTGCAGCTCCCCAACAGGGTCAGCAGGCCAAGGGGCAGGGTCAAGGGCCCCGTAGGCAGAAGGCCACCAACACCGGCCCCTGCTCAGCAGGGTGGGGGTTTTTGACTCAAACAGCATAGCCTCTCCTCCTCAGCTGGCTTCTCTCAGCACGGGCCGGCTGGCCCACTTTGCCCACAGGTGGTCAGCCGTCACATCAGATACCTGGGTTCTTCATATAGTCCAAAAGGGCTATCTTCTCCATTTTCACCAGGTACCTTCCTCCTATTTTCCAGTGGAGCCTCCAAGACCCCCTCTGCACAGGGACCTACTCCTTCAGGAGTTAGCAAGTCTCCTAAAGGATCAGGCTGTGGAACCGGTGCCCCACCACCTGAGAGGTCACGGCTTTTATTCAAGGTACTTTCTGGTACCAAAAAGAACAGGAGGCCTCAGACCCATCCTAGATTTGCGAAACCTCAACAAGTTCCTGGAGAGGGAAAGTTCAGGATGCTTACCCTTGGAATCCTGCTGCCCTACCTCCAGCAGGGAGACTGGCTATGCTCCTTAGATCTAAAGGATGCGTATACTCACATCCTTATCCATCCAGACCACAGACAATATCTCAGGTTTGTTGTGGGAGGAAACCACTATCAGTACAGAGTACTACCCTTTGGCCTGTCCTCTGCTCCCAGGGTGTTCACCAAGTGCCTGGCAGTGGTGGCGGCCTACCTGAGGCTTCAGGGTCTTTTTGTGTTTCCGTACCTGGACAACTGGCTCATAAGGGGCCAATCTTCCCAAGAAGCCAACCAGGCAACCCTTCGCACTGTGGCTCTGCTTCAGCACTTAGGGTTTGTCATAAACTTCGCAAAGTCCACTTTGCTCCCGTCCCAGAACTTAAAGTTCATAGGGGCCAGACTGGACACTCTTCAAGCAAAGGCTTTTCTGCCTCTGGACAGGGCCCACAGGCTAATGGATCTGGCCAGTCAGTTTCGCAGCAATTTCCTGGTCTCTGCCAGGCAATTCCTGAGACTGCTCGGCCATATGGCTTCCACAGTTCATGTCACCCCCAATGCCCGCCTGCACATGCGCCCTGCTCAGTGGAGCCTTCGCACTCAATGGCATCAAGCCACAGGGGGCCTAGCGGACTCAGTAAAGATATCAGACCTGCTGGTCTCCTCTCTGCAATGGTGGCTTCATCTTCTGAATCTGGTGCTCGGAGTGGTTTTTCAATCCCCTCCGCATACTCAGGTGCTGACAACAGATGCCTCTGTTCTCGGTTGGGGAGCACATTGCCAAGGGACATGTACTCAGGGTCTCTTGACCCCTTGGGAGGCTGCTCAACAGATAAACGTCCTGGAGCTACGGGCGATACCCCTAGCTCTGAGAGCCTTCTCCCACCTCGTCTCTCATCAGTCTGTACTGGTCCAGACGGACAATCAAGTTGCCATGTTCTATGTGAACAAACAAGGGGGCACAGGCTCCTTCCTTCCTTCTTTGTCAGGAGGCACAACGCCTGTGCTCTTGGGCTGTCAATCACGGAATCCTTCTCAAAGCTGTCTACCTTCCAGGTCAGGAAAATTGCCTGGCAGACTAAGCAGGATCCTGCAACCACACAAATGGCGATTGAACCCATTGGTGGTTCAGCAGGTCTTTCTCAAGTAGGGGCTTCCCACCATGGATCTTTTTGCCAGTCCTCTGAACCGGCAACTCCCGAGATTTTGCTCCAGACAACCGCATCCTCTGAGTAGCAGCGGATGCGTTTCTGCTCTCGTGGTCCACAGGCCTACTGTATGCGTTTCCTCCCACGCCACTAATGTTCAGAACGCTGTTCAAAGTCCTCAGGGATGAGGCTTCATTGATTCTCATAGCTCCCAGGTGGCCGAGGCAACCGTGGTTCCCGCTTCTACTACAGCTGGCGGTGGACACACCTATTCCTCTGGGGTTTCAACACGATCTCCTGTCTCAGGATCAGGGGACTCTCTTGCACCCCAACCTCCAGTCCCTTCATCTGATGGCCTGGCTGCTGAAAGGGTAGTCCTAGCTCCCCTACTATTGCCTCGAGAGGTGGAAGATGTAGTCTTGGCCTCTCGGCGTCAATCCACCAGGAAATCCTACGCTCTTAAGTGGCGCAGATTCTCCGCGTGGTGTGATCACAGCGAGAATCCCTTCTCGTGCTTGGTAGCGGTAGTATTGCAATATTTGCTCTACCTCTCCAATCTGGGCCTTAAGTCTAACTCTGTCCGAGTTCACCCTTAGTGCTCTCTCAGCACACCACTCGCCGGTGGACGGCAGGCCTTTTTCCCACCACCCTTTGGTGGCTCGTTTCCTCAGAGGCCGCCTTCTGCTTAAGCCTCCTTTACGTCCACCGGCCCCTGAGTGGGATCTGAATGTGGTCTTACAGCGGATTACTTGTCCGCCTTTTTTCCACATGACGGCTCCGTCGCTGACGTCACCCATATGTGAGGACTGACTTCCTGCTTGGTCCTGGAGAAAGTAGTTACTCACCTGTAACAGATGTTCTCCAGGAGCAGCAGGAATCAGTCCTCACAACCCTCCCTCCTCCCCTTGGAGTTGCAGTCATATGATTTATTTTGCTTATTTTTTGCTGTCTTTTAGCAATGTCATCAGACTGAGCAAGATGGCACCCTTGGGCGGGAAGGGGACCGCACATGCGCGCTGCAATTCCCAAAGGCTTTCTTTGAAAGCTGGGGAAATGCTCCGCACGAGGGCTCCGTCGGCGTAGACGTCACCCATATGTGAGGACTGATTTCTGCTGCTCCTGGAGAACACCTGTTACAGGTGAGTAACTACTCTCACTGCCCCATTGTATGCAAATATATCTCATGCATATTTATTAGGGATACCCGGAAAATTTGACTGGTTTGCAGCCCTTCAGGACTGGAGTTTGACACCCCTGCTCTAAAGTATACATATTAAGATCCTTAAGTCTGTCCTTATATGCTTTTATAATGATCACTCGCCATTTTAGTAGCCACCCTCTGTACTGACTCCATCCTGTTTATATCCTTTTGACAGTGTGGTCTCCAGAATTGCACACTACTCCAAATGAGGTCACACCAAAGACTTAAACAGAGGCACTCTCACTTCCTTTCTTCTACTGGCCATTCCTTTCCCGATGCACCCAAGCATCCTTCTAGCTTTTGCTGTCACTTTCTCTACCTGTTTAGCTACTTTAAGATAATCAGACACAATCACACCTAGGTCCCGCTCTTCTTTTGTGGACAGAAGTACTTCACCCCCATACCATATCATTCCCTTGAATTGCTGCAGCCTAAATGCATGACCTTGCATTTTTTAACATTAAATCTAAGCTGCTAAATTCTAGATCATTCTTCAAGCTTAGCTGGATCCCTACTCATATTTTTTACACCTTCCTGGGTGTCTATTGCAGATTTTGGTATCATCTGAAAAGAAGCAAACCTTACCTGACAGCCCTTCTGCAATATCACTAACAAATATATTAAAAAGAATTGGACCAATGACAGATCCTTGGGGCACACCACTGGTAACCACCACCATCTCAGAGTGTTCTCCATTTACCTGTAACCTTTGTCTCTTCCCACTCAATCAGTTTCTAACCCAAGCAGTAACTTCAGGGTCCATCCCTAGGGTTCTCAGTTTTTGTAAGTCACCTGTGCGGAACAGTGTCAAAGACTTTACTGAAATCTAAATACACCACATCTAGGACTGTCCCTCAGTCCAACTCCCTGGTTACCCAGTCAAAGAAATCAATCAGATTTGTCTGACAAGACCTGCCTCGGATCCGGTAATCTGCTGGACTTCAGAAAAATCACTATTCTCTCCTTTAGTAGCCTTTCCAATAATTTACTATCCACAGAGATTAGACTAACCGGCTTGTAGTTCTCAATGTCATCCTTGTGTCTGCTTTTGTGTAAAGGGATCACATGTGCCTCTCTCCAGTCTTTGGCACCATTCCTGACTCCAAAGAGGCACTGAAAAAGTCAGTCGGTGGAGCTGCTAGAACGTCCCCAGGTTCCCTCAGTATTCTCAGGTGTATCCCATCTGATCCTGGTTCTTTATCTGTGAACACAGAACAGAAATATTAAGCAATTCCGCTTTATCCTCATCAGCTTCTACATATTCCTCCCCTTCACCCTTGAGTCTGACAATACCACTTTTGCCCTTCCTTTCTCACTAACATATCTGAAAAATGTCTTCTCCCTCCATTTTATTGCATTAGCTATTTCCTCCTTTTTTTGAATCTCTGCTTTCCTGATTACTTTGCTAGATTTTGGTTTTTTCCCCCCAAATACAGATGCCTGTCTTCCTCTTTCTGTGATGTCTTGTATTTCATGAAGGCTTCCCTCTTTTTTTTTTTTTTCACCTTTTCAGCTGCTACGTTTGAAAATCAGTGTTCTCCTTTTCTTTTTACCTTTTATTTACCATTTTAACAAAAAGGTTGGTTGCCCTTAAAATATCCCCTTTCAGTTTTGCCCAGTTTTTCTACATCCCCCCCCCCTCCAATTGTTCACATCCCGCTAATGACTCCTTGAGGCATTGGCCCATCTTAGCTAAGTTTTCGTAAAGTCTAAGACCCTCGCTTTTGAATGGATTTTATCAGCCCTAGTCCTAATACTGAACCACACCATTTGGTGATCACTGGCTGCAAAATGATCTCTCACTATAACATCAAACACTTTCACCAAGCACCAAGTCCAGTATGGCCCCCTTCACATGTGGGTTCTGTTACCAGTTGCCTGAATAGTTCTCCCTGTAGAGAATCCAGGATCTCCTTATTTCTAGATGATACTGCAGCAGGGATGTGCCAATCAACATCTGACATTGAAATCTCCTATCAGTAGCACTTGCCCTTTCCTGGCAACGTTGTGTATGTCTTCTATTAACTGTCTACCTCTTCTCCCTGTGAGGGAGGTCTGTATATCACGTCAATGCAAATAGATTTCTCTTTCCCTCCTTCTAGTTTAACCCCCAGTGCCTCCCCTCTCTCTTTTAAGCCCTGTATTTCCATAGCTTGAATAATTTTTACATATACTCCTCCTCCCCTTCTTCCTACCCTGTCCTTTCTGAATAAAGTATAGTCTGGTATAGTTATATCCGAATCAGTTGTCTGTGAACCATGTCTCTGTTACTGCCACTAAATCCAAGTTGGCTTCTCCCATTAAAGCCTCAACATCTGGGATCTTATTTCCCAAACTACAAGCATTTATACACTTCTTTCCATATATGGTCCCTTTTACCCATTTTGATAAAGGAATTTAATGATTCACTTACCTTTCTTCACCATCCCCCAACAAATCTAGTTTAAAGTCCTTTTCGGTAGATTAGCCAGTCTGCTACTAAATACATTTCGACCCTTCTTGGACAAATGGATGCCATCTCTGCTGTGCAACCTCTCTATCTCCTCTGGGAGACTATTCCATGCTTCTACCACTCTTTCTGTAAAGAAATATGTCCACATTACTCTTGAGTCTATCCCTTTCACCTTTTCATTTAAACCAGTCGGTTTACCTTCCTGTATTTTCCCTAAGCCTCATGCTTCCAATGCAGAAAGGAATCTACGCACTCTAGACTGTAAAAGAACTTTGGCCTTTTACCTGCAAAGAACTAAGCAACATAGAAAATCTTCTCAACTCTTTGTTGCCTTTGGCTCTGGTCATCTTGGACTACCAGTTTCTAAACAAACTCTGTCCAAATGGATTGCAAATTGCATATCCTTTGCTTACGAAAGCAAAGGACTTTCTCTTGAAGGTCATGTCACAGCTCACAGTGAGAGAGCAATGGCAGCCTCTATGGCTAACCTTCGCTCATTTTCCATTGATGACATCTGTTGAGCAGCCACTTGGGCTTCAGTACATACCTTTGCAGCCCATTACTGCTTGGACAAGGACTCCTGTCGGGATGCCTCGTTTTGGTCAAGCTGTTCTCCAGCATCTCTTTCAAACTTAGAACTCCTCCTGTCCGCCGTCCCGGGGTTAGATGCCAGAGATCCATGGGAGGAAGCATGACCCATCTCAACCTGAGTTTTGCAGCTTCTGGGGTCATCTCCCTGGCATCTGCTAGCTGGGGAGTCCCCCATATGTGAAGACTACATTCCTGCTTGTTCCTGGAGATAGCGTAGTTACTCACCTGTAACAGATGATCTCCGGGAACAGCAGGAATATAGTCTTCACAACCCACCCACCTCCCCTAGGAGTTGTCTCTTTATCTCTCCTTCTCTCCTTTGTCTCAGCTATAAACTCAACTGAAGAGGGAGAGTTGGAAAGGCGGGAAGGCAGCGACACAGGCGCAGTGGGATGCTCTCAAAGCTTTCCTATTGGACGCTGGGGAGTGTTCCCGCGCGGGCTCTGTCGGTACCGACGATACCCATATGTGAAGACTAAATTCCTGCTGTTCCCGGAGATCACCTGTTACAGGTGAGTAACTACGCTATACCTCTCCTCCCATAACCCTGATTCCCAAAACTCCCCATGCTGACCACATCAACCGTGGTTTCCTCTCCTGCTACATCTATCTCAGACTCACCTTCTCAGTCTCGGATCAGCTTCTGACCTTCTCTCACAAGAGGAGGGGACGCTACTCCATCCCAGCCCGCAGTCTCTCCATCTCATGGCTTGGCTGCTGGCTACTAGCCTCCAGGAAACAGTCTACCAGACGTTCCTATGACTTTAAATGGCGTAGGTAGTCCACTTGGTGTACCCAAAGGGATCTTAACCCCGTCTCAGCTCCGGTGGAGGCTCTCCAGTATCTCCTCCATCTTTACTCTTTGGGTCTCAAGACTAACTCGGTGAGGGTTCACCTTTGTGCAATTGCTGCTACTCACCATCCCTTGAATAGGCAACCTATTTCTTTACAACCGCTTTTGACACATTTTATGCGAGGGCTCTTATTAACCAAGACCCCATCAAGCCACTATCGGTGGCATGGGATCTTAATGTCGTGTTAGGTCAGCTCCTTAAGCCGCCCTTTGAACCTTTAGCCACAACCTTGCTAAAGCTTTTCTCTTGGAAGGTCATCTTCCTTATTGCACTCCAGCTAGATGCATCAGTGAGTTCCAAGTGTTGGTGGCTGACCCACCTTATACCTTAGGACTCATCCTCATTTCATGCCCAAGGTGGTGTCTCCTTTCCATTTGAATCTGTCAGTCTACCTGCCTGTCGTCTTTCCTAGATCTCATTCCTCTAGTGCAGAGGCAACCCTCCATATTGACTGCAAGCATGCCTTGGCATTCTATCTTCAAAGGACAGCTGAGCACCGTAAGAGCTCTGTTCATCTCCTTTGATCCCAGTCACTTGGCGTTGCCAATATCCAAACCTACCCTATTTAAATAGATAGCAGATTGTATCTCATTTGCTTATGCTAAAGCGGGACTATCCCTTGAAGGTTATGTCACTGCCCATAATGTTCGTGCCATGGCTGCTTTCACGGCAAACCTACATTCTGTAGCCATTGGCGACATCTGCAAAGCAGCCACCTGGTTTTCAGTGCATACCTTTGCTGCACATTACTGTCTGGACAAGGACTCCCGCTGGGATGCCATGTTTGGTCAGGCTGTACTCCAACACCTCTTTCAGATTTAGGTCAACTCCTACCTTCCGTCACAGAATTTTCGATGCCAGGTGTCCATTAAAGATCCATGCCCTCCTGAGGCCTGCTCTGAGGCAAATCTACTGATTCTGGGGACCTTTCTCTGGCATCTGGGAGCTAGTGTGTCCCATATGTGAAGACTACATTCCTGCTTGTTCCTGGAGATGGCGTAGTTACTCACCTGTAGCAGGTGATCTCTAGGAACAGCAGGAATTTAGTCTTCACAACCCATCCTCCTCCCCTAGGAGTTGTAGAGGTTTGTTTGTTTTTCTCTGCAGAAAACGAAGAACTGAGGGAGAGTCAAAGGCAGGAAGGCAGCAACACGGGCACAGTAGGATGCTCCCAAAGGCTTTCCTATTGGATGCTGGGGAGTGTTTCCATGCAGGCTTCATCGGTACCGACATCACCCATATGTGACGACTAAATTCCTTCTATTTCCAAAGATCACCTATTACAGGTGAGTAACTAAGCTTTTTGGTGCTACAGACAAATTACACATTTATTTAGTCACACCTCTCCAAAAGTAGATCATGGCCAGTTAAATCGGGTACTGTAGGTATTTCCCTGTCCCCAGAGGACTTAGTCTAAGGTTGTACCTGAGACAATGGAAGGTTAAGTGACTTGGCCAAGGCTATAAGGAGGGTCAGTGACACCACCGCCCAAGTCATTAATCCCCTGAGAAGGCTGAGTGTAAAACCATTTCACCAGAATTAACTCTTTAGTATCCCTCCTGCCAGTAAGGGTCACTGTGTGCCCTTCATCTTGCTCTTTGGTGGCATTCGCATCCCACACACTATTGCCTGCTTGAAAACCAAACCCTGCAAAGACAGAGGTTCCACTCTATTCTCCATTTGAGAAACTAACCTATGCTTTTACCAGTCCTTTCAGAATAGCCAAAGTATAAATATTTTAAATAAGTGATAGATCAACTATATACATAGGGGTTCCAAGATGGCGGATGAGCTGAACGCTCTGTCGGATGTGATTTAGCTTGCTCCGGTTTTGGCTGTGCAAATGGGGAGAAAGAGAAAGCAACGTGCGGAGAAACCCCCTGTAACCTCTACTCCTACCATTGCTTTGTCTCAATCGGTGATTCCGGGCTTTTTCCCCCCGACGGTAGCAGTTGTGGCTTCGGCGGATCAGTCGAGGAATTCAACTGATCTGAGCAGTGGGGTTGATTTGAGCCCCCAACAGGACTTGCCGCCGCAACCCGAAAGAGTTTTCGACGCTGGTTTGCCTGTCGGTTTGGCCCCGGAAGCTGGGAGCTTGCCCGCAGTGGGGGGTGCCGCCTTGATCCAGACTGAGAGTTCTCCCGCTGTTCTGCCTGTTGGAGGAGGGTTGTTAGAGCAGGCAGTAATTAGCGGTGAGTCAGAGCTCGTAGATTTGGGCTCCTCTTTGCCTCTGGCTTCCTCCGTGTTCCAGGCTTTAGAAAAACCGGCAGGGGTGACAATGGAGAGCTTGTGGGATGCCATATCCTCCCTTCAACAGACCCTTCTTCCTGTTGTGGCGGTTCTTTCAAAGGAATTGTCTCAGTTGAAGCTGCAGAGTGCGACTGAAAGTTCGAGGGTGAATGGACACGAGGTGAGACTCTCGCAATTGGAAACCCAGGTTGAGGAGTTGCGTGACCTGGGGGCTTCCCAGGCTAAAAGCAGTTTGATTATAGCACGACGTCTGGAATTCCTGGATAATCAAGCGAGGAGGAATAATCTACGCCTGCTGAACTTTCCTAGATCTCTTTTGTTGGACTCAAAGGAGTTGGTTCGCAAGTATCTTACTGAGATTCTTTTTATGCCTTCTGAAAACTTGCCTCCTATTGTCCGTGCCCAGTATGTCTCTATTTCTTCTTCAGAAGTGCTTGGTGGGAGAGTCCCAGTGGAGACTGGGGAGCCGCTTCAGATGGACCTCACAGGTTTTTTGGAGAGTTCATTAGATGTGGTAACCAGTAGGGCTACCTTACTTGTGTCCTTTGCTTTCGAATCAGATCGGAATTCTGTTTTGCGGTTGTATTTTCTTAAAATGAATGTTTCCCAATTTATGGGATCTAAGATATTGATATTTCCAGATTTGGCAAAGGATACCCAGAAGAGGAGAAGGGAGTTTCTGGCCTTGCGCCAGCGCTCTCTTGCAGGGGCACAGTTTAAATTGAAATATCCATGTAAATGTTTAATAGTTTACAACTCTAAGCAGTTTCTTTTCTTTGAACCCATGCAATTAAGATTGTTTCTTGAGGGTAAAGAGAGGGTTGGGATGGATCCTGCACCGGCTGCCACACTTAACAACTAAGCTCTGGATGTCCATTTAGGATATCCTTTGGCTATTACTTTATATAATTTATTTCTTTTTTCTGGGAACCTTATAGAGGGTGTTCGTTGTGGTCTATACCAAGTTTTATGATTTCTTTGATGTTATTTGCCTTTGGATGTATTGCCATATTCCCTGTATGCTTAGTTTATTCTTGGTGTATATGATTAAAGTTAATAAAGATAAAATATAAAAAGAAATTAGTGATAGATAACCACATAGGTAGCTAAAATTGTTTAATTTTAGGTAATTTGTCACTTTTTAAATCCTTTGTTCTCATTTTCCTAATGAAAAATGCAATCAGTTTTGCAGCACCAAAGAGGTAAACATCTACTGTCTTATAACTGCTGTAGTCTGGAAATTCTTTAATTCTAGAAAAGGTTTAAGCGTGGCTCTTATTTCTTCATAGGTGTATGGTAAAACTATTGATGGACAGCAAACTGTTATTATATGCATAGAGAGCCATCAGTTTCAAGCAAAAAACTTTTGGTAAGTTTTCTATGCAATATTTTCAGCATAGGTCCTCGCTGTTTAAATGAGTGCAGTAGAACTGTACCTCTTAAATCAAATTATTTATTTTTCTTATATACCGTGCTCTTCAGTATCAGCGCGGTTTACATTGAACAAAACTGTTCAGTGCAGAATATCTGCACTGGACTTACAGTATAACAGTTATCAAAAGTACATCTATAACAATGTAACTTAAATGTAGTTAGCAGTGTAACTAGATACAATTAGAAAAGGACAGGGTAACTGCATACAGATATATACAGGTATATGCAAGGTGTATCCCAGGTATATGCAAACACAAACTTGCCATACAGGCCAGGTATATTTAGACATTGAATGATGCAGAAACGGGACCAGCCTGCCTACTAGATGGCTGCCTCAATGTGGCAGGCCCCAGTGGGCATCATGGTGACCCCCTGACCCTTGCAAAATAGCGGTTTAGTGCCATGGCAAGCCTCAAAGCACCCACCTGCATGCACGTATTCACAGCCTGCTGCTCTAGCCCCTTCTGATGCAACTTCTGTTGGAAGGGGCAGAAAGTTGCATTAGAAGAGACAGGAGTAGCAGGTTGTGAGTGCACACACATGAGCAGGTGCTTTAAGGCCTGCCAAGGGGCAGCTTTGCATGCAGTTGAAGAAAAACAAAAAAACATTAAGGGATCGCTGTGCTGGCCCTCTCCTCTGGTGCAGTTGGGAGGAGAGGGTGGCACGGGGCCTGCTTTAGGTGGTAGAAACTCTTGAACTGACCGTCTTTAGAAAGCGAGAACCAGGAGTGTAGATGTCATAGCTGACTGAAGAGCTTATTAAGGTTATAATCTTTTCTGGGTCTGTCCCAAGGACATTGATGCTGCCACAATTGCCTGTACTTACAGTATGGCAGTGAAAGTAATTGTACCTTTTGGGGCTTTTTTTCTGATGAGTTGATGGCGATGCAGGAATTCAGTGATAATCTCTTTTATAAATGAGTTTGCCATCTTGGGTTAGTTTAAAACAGGGATGTATAAGGCACATCAGCTCTGCCTGAGTTGAAGTGTGTAAACTTGGCAGTGGCAAATGAGGTATTTTCAGGCTCTAAACCCTTTGATCAGATTTTCATTGTTCAGTCCATATCTTAATATCCAAATACACAAAACACCTCTCAGTAAACCACTAGTTATTCCAACTTTAAGCCACAAACCAGAATAAGGGTATAAAGTCTTCACTACGAATCTAAACAATGGGCTCTCGCCGGACCTCAGGACTTATACACCCCCCATGTGGCAAGTTTATCACCATAGGGTTATGGTGGACACTTACATCATAGGTCCTGAGCCTCACCAATTATATAATTATAACACCAAATAACCTCACACAATAAACCATTCACAAACTTTCCCAATATTAGAACTACACAGGGATCCACCAGTCATTCAAATCAGTATACCAATAATCCCAATCATTCACATACACAAACCACACACATTATAAAAGTGTCCAGTAACGCTCTAGAAAGCAACAGCAGCAAAATACCCTCTGAATTAAATCCGAATTCTATTCATACAGAAGATATAAAAGGGATATGCTCAGTATCAATGTCCGCAATAGAATGCTGTAAAAGGAAATAAGCGAAAATACATCAGATAAGATTTATAATTCTCCAACAAACAGAGTAAGCTGTTACTTATCTGCTACGAGTCAGATATCATCACTCCATGGCTCTAAACGAACTCGTCTGGCTGAGCATAAGTATAGTATCTCTAAAGCACAATTGGAGACTCCTTTAGTGCAGCATTGGCTCGCTTTTCATCACACTTTTGAAGAGGTTAAGTGCACGGTCTTAGAGATGGTGCCCTTTAACATTCGCCGGGGGGACAGAGGACTTCAACTGTTGCGGAAAGAACAGAAGTGGATCTATACGTTACACACTTTGGACCCGGAGGGATTGAATGACAAGATTGACTGGTCTTTATTTTTTTAAATGATGATTTTGCGCTAGTTCGCCTTGACTGTTGTAGTTCCTATCTGCCTTCTCTTTAGTTGTATTTGCGTATAGTGATGTTAGCTTGTGGGTTGTGTGTTGTATAAAGTTGTTGATTGTTGAATAGTGTCAGATGTAAGTAAACTGATTGGTGACTGGCTGTTTAAAGTTGCTGACATCAGACGCTAATTCAGCCGTTGTTTGAGGAGACACCTTGTGTGTCTGAGTGTGGAAGAGTTCAGCAAGTTATGAGATTTCTTTAAATCTGGTTCCTGATGAAGCCTGGTGGCGAAACGGAGGCTTTCGTTGAACAGAACGTTGTTTGGTGACCTTTGCGGCTGCTCGTTTAGAGCCATGGAGTGATGATATCTGACTCGTAGCAGATAAGTAACAGCTTACTCTCTGTTTGTTGGAGAATTATAAATCTTATCTGATGTATTTCCGCTTATTTCCTTTTACAGCATTCTATTGCGGACATTGATACTGAGCATATCCCTTTTATATCTTCTGTATGAATAGGATTCAGATTTAATTCAGAGGGTATTTTGCTGCTGTTGCTTTCTGCTTTCTAGAGCGTTACTGGACACTTTTTTATAATGTGTGTGGTTTGTGTATGTGAATGATTGTGAATGATTGGGATTATTGGTATACTGATTTGAATGACTGGTGGATCCCTGTGTAGTTCTAATATTGGGAAAGTTTGTGAATGGTTTATTGTGTGAGGTTATTTGGTGTTATAATTATATAATTGGTGAGGCTCAGGACCTATGATGTAAGTGTCCACCATAACCCTATGGTGATAAACTCGCTACATGGGGGGTGTATAAGTCCTGAGGTCCGGCGAGAGCCCATTGTTTAGATTCGTAGTGAAGACTTTATACCCTTATTCTGGTTTGTGGCTTAAAGTTGGAATAACTAGTGGTTTACTGAGAGGTGTTTTGTGTATTTGGATATTAGTATTAGTTTTACCTCTCAGGCGTTTTTTTCTTGTCAGTCCATATCTTGCCATTGACAGGAAAATGGTAAAATAGCAAAGAGCTGAATATTGCAAGAAACCAGTATTTCTATTATTTTTGTACAGAAGAATCCCAGTTCAAAGAAGAAATGCAAACTGATGCTCTGTGACTTACCAGTTGGCTACTTGTTGAAAAGTGATCCTCCAGTTTGACTTCAGTTCCAGTATGATGGTTCTGTAGATGAACTGTCTTGTAGGAAGGAATAGTGGAGGGATGAGAGACTGTATTGTAAAAAACAATAGGAAGAAAGGCTATTGTGGGCAAGACTAGTAAAAACTGGGACTTAGACATTTTAGTTTCTTCTTTTATTATCTTCAATGTTGAAATTATTTATTACCTTATGCCATTCTTATGCTTTAGGAACGGCCGTTGGCGATCGGAATGGAAGTTTACAGTCTCATCTTCAACCACAGACGTAGTTGGCATCTTGAAAATTCAAGTGCGCATTAACTTGGTGGCATGCTGTTTGGTGACTAGATAGAACTAAATTTAAGTCGAGAACAAATCTCACTGACCTTGTGAGGTCCCTCTAGCTCTTTCAGTTTTCCTAATGTGGTGATTTTTGGTCCTGCTTTTGCTATTTTGTTTTGTTTTTGGTTTTTTTCACTTTGCTGAGAGCTTGTGCTTGGGTTTGTGGGATATAAATAATCATTAAATAAATCTCTTAACCAAGATAACTGCTACTACTGGTCAGTAGGTTTCTACCCCAGATGTAATTTGAGTTATCTTAATTGAAGGTACACTAGATCCTTTTTAAATGAAGTACTATAAAAAATACAAGGTTTTGATCACTAGAGAGAACACGCATAGCTAATGATTAATGCAATAAACACACATCTAGTCGATTTCTTCTAGATACTTGTAGCAATGATGCCATAAATAGGATCATTTAGAAATAAGATGTAAAGCAATCAAAAAAATTCTTGGATGAGTTTTAAAAGATGGTGTACAAATGGCAGGAGGTATTGATGATGAATTTTCCTCTTGATTCATTTGAGTTAATTTTCTTTTTTGAATATAAATACTACTGCTGCTTTGTCTTCACAGAGGTGCTCCTGCAGAATTTATACTATAAACTGAAAAATACTGCATATATATATATATATGTGTGTATGTTTTATTGTATAGGTCCATTATTATGAAGATGGTAATGTTCAGCTAGTGAGCCATAAAGATGTACGAGAATCTCTAACAGTGTCAGTAAGTACTATTTCTGTGGTTTTGATTGTATCTCTAACAAATAAGAATTTGATTTTAAAAAATTGGGGTGCTGTGCAAACTTGGTTACAAATTTGTCATACTGTGTCCAATACCCTTGCATGGCAGGAAGCTAGTTGCCAAAAAATCAAATCTGCTATAAGCATTACCTATAAACATTCCTTCAATAACCCAAACACTACTTCTTGCCTGGGAATTCAGAATCTATTCTGCAGAAATCCAGGGAGACCCTGCAGATTGCTTGGGTATCTTCCAGCTGAACACTGTTTAACCTGCCTGAAATAGAACAAGTGAATTTACCCTCCCAGTAAGCTTTTGTAGTCTGGTTTCATTGACTATGCTGCAGAAAGACCGATTTGACCATGCCGTTTGCTCAGTTGTCTTCCACTTTTGGCTAAGCATGTAACACCTATACATTATGTGAAATTCTGTAAATTTAGGATTAAAATGGAGAACATGTCACATAAAAAAAACACATGGCCTATCCAGTCTGTCCATCCATATGAAATACTAAGCTCTGTGGTCCCTTCCTCTCCCTCAGAGATCCTCTGTGATTGTCCTATGCTTTCTTGAATTCATATAGTCCTAGCCTCTAGCACCTCTGCTTGGAAGCTATTCCATGCATCCATCATCCTTTCTGTAAAGAAATTTCTTTAGATTTCTCAAATCTCTCCTCTTTCACTTTATCCAGTGTTCCCTCATTTAAGAATTTCATTTTAATTGAGAGGTCTGTCTCTTGTGCATTTGTACCATGGAGAGGCACTTCAATACCTGCGTGGACAGTTTTCCTACTATACCAGGCGCTGGAGCTGTGAAAGTTGGTACAGCAGTTCCTGAAGATGGTGAGGGCATTGGGTGTGGCATTATCTACAGGTTTTGGGGACAATGGCGGCCACTCTCGAGCTAGTCGCATGGGCAAGGGGCTCATGCGACCACTGCAGAGGGCTCTGCTCTGTCGGTGCCATCGGAGGCAACCCCTGTCCCAAGGGTTCCCCTTCCCAAGGAGCGCTAGGAGAGGCTCAGGTGGTGGCTGCGTCCGGGGAATCTGGAAAGGGGCATACCCCTCGAGTCCCTATTATGGATTCCAGTGATGATTGATGCCAGTCTGTCAGGTTGGGGAGCCCACTGTGAAGGGCGCTTTGTTCAGGAACAGTGGAGTCTGCAGGAGGCCCTTTGGTTGATTAACAGGCTCAAGATGCGAGTGGTGTCCTTGGCACTTCAAGCTTTCGAGCCATGATTGCAGGGCAAGGCATTCAGAGTCCTCTCAGACAATGCGATCACTGTGGCTTATATCAACCATCAAGGTGGCACGGGAAGTGCAACCCTAGAGGAGGCGGCCAAAAGGCTGTTCGAATGGGTGGAGGCTCATCTCCAATTATCAGCAGCACACATAGCGGGGGTCGACAATGTGGCGGCAGACTACCTCAACTGAGTGCGTGTGGACCCTGGAGAGTGGCAGCTCAGCCATGAGGTGTTCGAGCAGGTCGTCTGCCGGTGGTTTGCGCCGGTCATGGATTTCATGGCAATGTTCGAGTTGGCCAAGGCCAGCCGCTTCTTCAGCAGGTGAAGAGAGGATATCAGAGGATCTAGATGCCTTAATCCAGCGGTGATCCGAGGAAGGCCTTTTCTACATCTTTCCCCTGTGAGCACTCATATTCCAGGTAGTGCAACGGATAGAAGCGCACCGGAGATTAGTAATTCTGGTGGCACCGGACTGGCCTAAACGACCGTGGTGTGCCGACCTGATCCAGATTCTGGCAGACCGACCATGGCGACTCCCGGTCCAGGAGGACCTCTTAACGCAGGTGCTGCTGCACATGCCCCAGGTGGATCAATTCTCGCTTACGGCATGGCTCTTGAGAGGGTGAGATTGAAGTGATATTAGAGTCCAGTGATAGTGACCTTGCTACAGGCTAGGAGGAGCTCTATGAGCCCGGCATACATACGCGTGTGACGAGAGTTTGAAGCTTGATGCGAAGAGGCATGAGTGCGCTTCCACTGTCCCGGACATCTTGGCTTTCTTTCAAGCCCGTTTCAATAAGGGCCTAGCCGCCAGTTCCTTGAGAGTGCAACTGGTGGCAATTTCCTGTTGGGGGAAAGTCCATGGGGTGCAGTTGGGTACGCATCCAGACATGCTGAGTTTTTTTCGGGCGGTGAGCCACCTCTGTCCACCAAGGAGGGCGGTGGTACCACTTTGATCTCAATCTGGTGCTGACTGTGCTGTCTGGAGAACCCTTTGAGCCATTGAGTTGGGCTTCACTGGAGGCTTTGACGCTGAAAACTGTATTCCTGGTGCTGATTTGCTAAACATACAGGATTTCAGAGCTTCAGGTCCTGTCATGCCTGGGCGTCTTTACTTTCTCCAAGGAGAAAGTGATCTTGCGCCCGGTACCATCCTTTTTGCCCAAGGTGGTATTAGCGTTTCATGCGAATCATGCCATGTCCTTGCCAGCGTTGACTGGCACGGATGGGGGTCCGGTCACACCGCAGCTGTGCTCCCTGGATCTTAGAGTCCTGCGAAGGTACATGGACATTCCCCTTTCAGAAATCGGACCGGCTGTTGGTTCTTTTTGGCAGGCCGCGCAAAGGTGAGGATCAGGGAGGTGATTGCGTCGGCCTATATCTTGGAGTGAAGCAGTATCAGCGGGGCTGCAGTCATACTCCACAAGAGCCCAAGCAGCTTCCTGGGCAGAGTACAGTTTAGTTCCACCGGTGGAGATCTGTACGGCAGCAACTTGGTCATCGCTGCATACTTTTGCGAAGCATTATCGCCTGGATGTCCAGGCTGCGGAGGATGCTTGTTTCAAATCGGCAGTGCTTCAGGGCAGTTGTGCAGGTCCCTCCCGTTAACTGCCCTGATATATCCCAGAGGTGCGGGACTGGACTGGAGAGACGATAAGGAAAGAGAAATTAGACTTAACTGCTAATTGTTGCTTCCGGAACCCACCCTGAGTGCTTTTGTTTCTAATCAGCACCCTGGTCCTGAAGCTGGTCCCCTTTATGAAGAAAGTGGCTAGGAGGAGCAGGGGAGTGCAGTGTAATAGGCATCAGGGAAGGGAGCAGAACGGTAGTGCGATCGGTCTCTGGCTCCCCCACCAGTTGGAGTGGCTCAGCTGTTCAACAGGTAGGCCACCTCATCCTGGAAGGAGGGGACAGGATATCCTTCCCAGGAATGGAGGGGGTACTAAGTTATTTAGGTATAGAAGTGGTTCTGGTATGTTCAACTACTTATTTGGTGCTCCTGTGAGTCGTCCTTATCAATAGGTATTGGGGTTTGTGGGCGGTGCCAGCTGTATAAGTACACTGGTGTCATCAAAAAGATAACATGCTCAGTCTCCAAGCTGCTGGAAGAGGTATACACTACCCAGAGGTGCGGGACTGGACTGGAGTTCCTCAAGGAACAACAATTAGCAGCTAAGACTAATTTCTCTTTGAATCTGTAGACTCATGGTGATGCTGTGGATAGGTGCCCTATCATTTTTTTCTCTGGGAACAAGCAGGAAGTCAGTCCTCACATATGGGTGATGTTGGCACCAACAGAGTCCTCGTGGAAGCATCCCCAGCTTTCAAAGAAAGTCTTTGGGAGATGCCACCATGCATGCATGGTCCCCTTCCTGCCCAAGTGTACCATCTTCCTGTGTCTCCTTTTTTCCACAGAGCCCTTCAGACATTCGTCTGGCTTGTCCCTGGAAAAAGTTGATTTTTCTGAGTTTCTACTCTCTGGTATCGCAGCGGTACTCTTCCCGCCCACCAACCTCTTTGCCTCAATGTCGAGTTCAGTCTGTTTTGTAGTTTTTGTTTTTTTCTTTTCCTGGCGTCTTTGTGCCTTTCTCTTCCGCTGGCAAACCAGAGAATCTTCAAGCTCCCAGGGGGTACTTTTTTCCTCCATGGCTACCAGTGCCTTCAAGAAGTTTGATCAGTGCTACAAAATTGTCTTTGACTGACACACATGACTAGTGTCTCCACTACCTCGGCCCAGACCACAACCCAGCGGTCTGTGCAAGAGGATGTCCAGTAAGGGCCTCGAGCCACCAGCAGCAGCATAAGTTTTTCCCCATGTCCCCGGTGCCTCCGAAGGACAGATGTCAGATGAGGCCCTGACATCTTGGGTGGAGCCCTCTGAACCCGAGCCTCCTCGTGGATCCTCAGAAAGGGGGTCTCCCTTGAGGGGAACCCAAGAAGAAACTCTCGAAGGCAGCATCTTTGGAAGGTTCCCACCGGCCAGATGCTCCCCTGGCCCGATCCCGCAGTCCGAGACTTTCGTCCAAGGTGTCGGAGGGGGAGTGGAGTGACCTACGAAGGTCCCCCAAAAGGATCTGACCGTGGACCGGCCTCGGTCCCCAGACACTATCCTTGTCAAGGATTCCCCTTTGGGGTAGATTGTCGGGCCTGAGTCCCTCTGTGCCCATGCCAAAGGCTGTGGGGCCTTCTGGTCTGGAGTCCAGAATGGCAGCCCTGGAGCACAGTTTGTCTGCCTTCATGGACCAGCAGCGGGCTCTGTTGTCCGGCACGACTGGTTTTCGCCCCGACCACCGGGCCCTCGATGTCCAAGACGTCCCCAGAGGCCAAGCCAATCCTCAAGGTCCTTAAGCCTCGAGTCGATCCTCGGTCAAGGTCATGATCTGAGTCCCGCTCGATGGGACCACGTTCATCCCTGGCAAGTTTACCAGACATTGGCCACAGGGCATCAGGGGCCCACGGAGCAGCCCTCCTACGAATCCTCGAAAGACTATTCCGACTGGGAGTCGGAGGATGAGGAGTCCCCTGATACCTGTCACCACCGCAACATCCCATATGACTCTCCCGTCTTGGAGCCTCAAGAGTGGGGTCCCCGCCTGAGGATGAGTGTTTCCTTGACTTTGTCAAGGACATGTCTAAGGTTCTGGCATTCCCAACTGAGTTGGAGGAGGACCCTTCGGTGGATGAATTGGAAATCCTCCAATACGAGGCCCCTCCATGGGAATCGCTCACAGTGCCGATCCCTCCTATTCTAGAACAGCTGATGCTCTGAATGTGGGAGACAGTCCTCGGTGCTGGTAGTGAGCAAGCGGCTCGACTTGATGTATCTGGTCTGCAGGAGCCCGGCTTCCAAAAGTCACAGCTGCCACATAACTCCATGGTGATGGAGTTGGCCATGCGTCGGCTGAAGAGCCAGAAGACACTCCTCAGTGACCCCTGGCAGGGAGGCCCGCACCCTTGATGCCCTCGGCAGAAAGTGCTACCAGGGCTCAATGCTCATTGGCTGCATCCAGGCCTACCAGCTGTACATGGGCCATGTACCTGAGAGACCTGGCAAAGGAACTCGCTGGGTTCTCAGCTGGTCTTTGGGAACCTTTGCGGCGGTTCAAGAACCTGGCCAAAACAGTCTGTGAATGCTCCAAGATCATGTCTCGGGCGGCCTATGATGCGTTTAAGTTGTCAGCTTGAGTATCGGCGGCTGGCATCGGTGCATGCCGCCAAGCTTGTCTACAGTCGTCCAACCTTGAGCAGTGGGTGGGTTCAGGACAAATTGGTGGTTGTCCCCTGCCAAGGAGAGAATCTCGTTGGCAAACACGTGACCAACAAGGCTGCCAAGCTGGAGACAGTGTTCATGACTAGGACCAGGCTCTCTAAAAGAGACTGCTGCCCCTCCCAGACGGAAGGGCTCGGTTAAAAAGCCCTTCTAACTGAGGAAGGGAGCTGCTTACAGAAACTAACCCACCTTATCAGGCCTCCCCAGCTCCCCAACAGGGTCAGCAAGCCAAGGGACATGGGCATGGCCCATGCAAGAAGGCTCCAAAACCCCAGGCTCTGGCTCTGGCCCCGGCTCTGGCTCTGGCCCCGGCCCAGGCACTGGCTCCGGCCCCGGCCCAGGCACTGGCTCTGGCCCCGGCCCAGGCACTGGCTCTGGCCCCGGCCCAGGCCCAGGCACTGGCCCCGGCCCAGGCCCAGGCACTGGCCCCGGCCCAGGCCCAGGCACTGGCTCTGGCCCCGGCCCAGGCCCAGGCACTGGCCCTGGCCCCGGCCCAGGCCCAGGCACTGGCCCCGGCCCTGGCCCTGGCCCCGGCCCCGGCCCCGGCCCAGGCACTGGCACTGGCTCTGGCCCCGGCCCCGGCCCAGGCACTGGCCCCGGCACTGGCTCTGGCTCTGGCCCCGGCCCAGGCACTGGCCCCGGCCCAGGCACTGGCTCTGGCCCAGGCTCTGGCTCTGGCCCCGGCCCAGGCCCAGGCACTGGCTCTGGCTCTGGCCCTGGCCCTGGCCCCGGCTCTGGCCCTGGCAGGGGGGAGTTTTTGACTCCTTGAGCATAGCCTCTCTACCCCAAGGAGATCAGCAGCCCACAGAGGGACGTCTGGCTGTCTATGCCCAGAGGTGGGTGACCATCACCACCGATTCCTGGGCACTAAGGGTATTCAGGGAGGGTTACCCTCCTCCACCTGACTCAGACACCTCCCCCTTATTTCCCGGGAGAGCCCCTCAGGTCTCCCCTCCACCAGGACCACCTTCTGAAGGAGTTGGCAGGCCATCTCAAGGACAAAGCAGTGGAACCGGTGCCCCACCACCTCAAGGGGAAGGGGTTCTACTCCAGATACTTCCTTGTACCAAAGAGGAGAGGGAGGCCTAAGGCCCATTCTCGACCTGCGCAACCTCAACAATTTCCTGGTGAGAGAAGTTCAAGATGGTTCTCCCTTGGAACATTGCTGCCATACCTCCAGCAGAGAGACTGGCTATGCTCACATCCTCATCCACCCCAACCTCAGGCAGTACTGGCGGTTCATAGTGGGGGGGGGGCAGGCACTTTCAATATAGGGTGCTCCCCTTTGGCCTAGCATCTGCCTCTAGGGTCTTCACAAAATGCCTGGCAGTCGTGGCTGCCTTTCTCCAGCTCCAGGGGGTCTTCGTCTTTCCCTACCTGGACTGGCTCATAAAGGGAGGCACAGCCTCAGAGGTGCAGCAGGCCACCTCACGCACCACCCAGTTTCTGCAACACTTGGGCTTTGTCATAAACTACCCCAAGTCTCACCTCCTCCTGACACAGTGCCAGGAGTTCATTGGGGCAAAGATAGACACTCTCCAGTCGAAAGCTTTTTGCCCAGGGACTGAGCCGATTGTCTCAGGTCTCTAGCTCGGGACGTATAGTACCGTCCCTCGGTGCCCATCCGGCTTTTCCTGCGCCGCCTCAGGCACATGGCCTCCACGGTCCACGTCACCCTGGACGCTCGCCTCTACAGGAGGGCAGTGCAGTGGTGTCTCCGGGACCAGTGGTCTCAGGCCACAGGCCGCCTCCAAGACAGAGTTTGTGACCTGCCAATTGGTGGACTCCCTAGTCTGGTGGCAGTCGCCCCAGCACCTTGAGGAGGGCATGCCTTTTCAGGCCACAAGCCACTCAAGGGTCCTCACCACGGACACCTTCCTGCTCGACTGTGTAGCCCACTGCAGAGATCTTTGCACTCAGGGCAACTGGTTGCCAGATGAGAGCACCCAGCAGATCAATCTCCTGGAGCTCCGAGCCATATACGTAGCCCTGAGGGTCTTCTGTCACCAGCCGGTGCTGGTCCAGACAGACAACCAGGTGGCGATGTTCTACGTGAACAAACAGGGGGGTACAGGTTCTCGTACCCTTTGTCAAGAGGCACTGGTCCCTCTGCTCATATGCAAGCCAAAAGGGAATCCTCATACATGCAGGCAGTGTACCTGCCAGGCCAGAACAACCTGTTGGCCGACACACGCAGCAAAGTTGTCCAGCCACACGAGTGGCAGCTGGATTCCAGGGTAGCCAGTTGGCTTTTCCAGCTCTGGGGGAGCCAATGATAGACCTGTTCGCCAGTCTGGACAACTTTCAGTTGCCCTGCTTCTGCTCCAGGCAGGTCCACCCCTCCAGGGTGGCAACCACTGTTCCCTCTAAGCTGTGTGCGTGTGCGCGCGCACACACCTCACCAAGCGAGCGCACATACTTTACAACAGAGCGCACAAAAATTACAGTTCTGATTCTGATAGAAAACACAGACGTCTTAAAATTTAAAAGTTATGTATTTACGGTTTTCACAAGTTCTACAATGTTTTCTAGTGTAATCAATGTGGTGTACATACTGTATTCTGATGTGTAGTCAAATTTTAAAGTATATAACTCAGTGTCGTTATGTGGCGCACAAAAATTTAACCTTCCTTCAAAAGCTGCACAGCTGATATTTTATGCGAACACAGCCTACAGAAAATTAGAGGGAACATTGGTGGCAACAGACGCGTTCCTAGTCTCGTAGTCGGAAGGCCTCATGTACTCCTTCCCTCCAACTTGGCTGATCACCAAGACCTTGTTCAGGACCCTCTGCAACAGGGCCTCGCTCATCCTGATAGCTCCTTGGTGGCCCAGGCAGCTGTGGTTCCCACTGATTCACCAGTTGATGGTGGAGGGCCCTCATCCCCTTGGGGACTGCCCTGGGACTCCTATCTCAAGAGGGGGGCTCTCTCCTGCACCCCAACCTGGAGTCTGTCACTATCAGCATGGCTGCTGAGAGGGTGACTCTGGCCCTTTCAACTTTCCAGTTGAGGTGGAGGACATTCTGCTAGCCTCTTGCGAGGCCTCTACTAGGAAGGCTTATGCCCTCAAATGGTGCAGGTTCTCCACTTAGAGCGCCAAACACGAGGCTGATCCTTTCTCCTGCCCAGTGGCTCTGGTATTGCAGTACCTTTTTCATCTCTGTCTGGGCCCGAGTCTGACTCTGTCCGAGTGTACCCGAGTGCCCTGGCAGCACACCACCATCCTGTGGATGGTAAGCCCCTCTTGGTCCAACCATTGGTAACCTGTTTCCTCTGGGGCCTGCTTTTATTGAAGCCCCCAGTTTGCCTGCCAGCAACCGAATGGGACCTCAACATACTCACCCACCCTTCGAGCCTCAGGCTACCTGCCATCTTCGCTACCTCTCTTGGAAGATGGCTTTTCTGGTTGCACTCACCTCTGCTTGCACTCACCTCTGCTTGCAGAGTTAGAGAGCTCCCAGGCCCTTGTGGCAGAGGCGCCTTATACTAGGTTCTACAAGAACAGATTGGTGCTTCGCACGCGCCCCAAATTCCTGCCAAAGGTAGTGTCGCCCTTCCATCTCAACCAGGAAGTGGTGCTTGCTACCTTCTTTCCAAGACCTCACTCCAGTCGGGTGGCGACACGTCTTCACACCTGGGACTGTAAGAGGGCCCTGTCCTTTTATATCCAGCGCACTCAGGGCCACTGCCGAGCTGCTCAGCTTTTCGTCTCCTATGACCCCAGTAGGCTGGGGGAGGTGGTGACCAAGCGTACGCTGTCCACATGGGTGGCAGACTGTATCGCCCTCACTTATGAGCAGGCGAGGCTCCCGCTGGAAGGCCACGTCATGGCACACTGTCAGGGCCATGGCAAGCTTGCTCTCTGTCCCAATGGTGGACATCTGCTGGGCCGCCACCTGGTCTTCATTCCATACTTTTCGCAGTCCATTACTGCCTGGAAAGAGTCCCTATGGGACAGTGCCTTGGGCTAGGCTGTGCTCCATAACCTTTTTGGGATTTAGGCAACTCATACCCTCTGACCCTTCTGTGTTCAGGCTACTGGAGAGCTGGTTTCATCGGATGCAGGGGTCCTACTGTGGTCTGTGGGCACAGACTCAGTTGCTGCTGCTTGCGGCTTCCCATGAGGGAACCCGGTTTTGCTATGGGCTTTCGGTAGCTTGTAGCTGGGGAGTCCCATATGTGAGGACTGCCTTCCTGCTTGTTCCCGGAGAAAGCGTAGTTACTCACCTGTAGCAGGTGTTCTCCGGGGACAAACAGGAATCAGTCCTCCCCTTGGAGTTGCTCCTTTACCATATTTTATTTGTCGTCTCTTAGCTATGTCATCTAACTGAGCAAGATGGCACCCTAGGGCGGGAAGGGGACCATGCATGCGTGGTGGCATCTCCCAAAGGCTTTCTTTGAAAGCTGGGGGATGCTTCTGCAAGGGCTCCATCGGTGCCGACGTCACCCATATGTGAGGCCTGATTCCTGCTTCCCCAGAGTACACCTGTTACAGGTGAGTATGCTGTTTTTCCTGCTGGCCATTTCTCTTCCTATGCACACAAGCTGCCTCCCGGCTTTGCGGTTTCTACCTGTTTGTCCACTTTAAGATCATCAAGTATCATCACCTCCAGCCCCCTCCTCTTCCATGTATAGAAGTACTTCACCCCCTATACTGTACTATCCCCTTACGTTTTGCATCCAAAATGCATGACCTTGCATAATTTTAACATTAAATCTCAGCTGCCAAATTAGAAATCATTCTTCAAACATCAACTAGATCCCACCTCATATCTGCACTTTCCAGGGGGTCTGCCTTTGTTGCAAATTGTGGTCCCAACAGCTCTTCTGCAATATCACTTTAAATTTTTAAGAATTGGACCAAGGACCAGTCCCTGTGGCACACCACTGGTATTTTGTAGCTGCATAATTTACTTCTTTGTACCTCTATACATTGGAAATCTGTGCCCTTGCACATACATTTTGATGCAGATGTACAAAAAACATTTTGGATCTTACAATAATTGAGTAGAACAATACAAACGAACATTGAGTAGGCCAATATATGAAATGAACAGCCATGAGAAAGTTCTAGGGGGGGGGGGGGGTTTCTCTCTTATCTATGACAATCTACCAAGAAAGATGGCCACGTAAAATAAAATTAAAAATTAAAAAAATTGCATCAAGTGTGGAAATGCAAGATCTTGATACACTTATATATGCATATGACTCCTAAATGCATTCATTTTGTCTAAATCTCAAGCCAACTTGCTTTCAGTGATTCAGAGATCTCAATACACAGTCCAGTTTGCAAAATGTTTATCTCCAGGAACAAGCAGGAATGAGTCTTCACATATGAGTATCGTCGGCACTGACGGAGCCCACGCGGGAACGCTCCCCAGCATCCAATAGGAACGCTTTTGGGAACGTGCATTCACGCATGCATGCTGCCTTCCCGCCTATCTACCTCCCTCACTTCAGTTCTTTGTTTTCCGTGGAGCCGATAGGACATGAACCCTGTCACCGCAGAAAATTCTACTTTTGTTTCTTATTTTTTGTGCTCGCGCCTGCCTTCGTTCGATGCCCACTGGTACCACCGGTGTTTTTCTTTCTTTCTTCAAAAAAAACCCCCACAGAACATGTGTTTTTTCAGTCAGGGGTTTTCCCCTGCTTGATGCTTGGTGCCATTTTGGCCACTAGGCCTCTTTACTTTCAACATGGAGAAACCAGCTACTGGTTTCAAGAAATGTTCAAAGTGTGGCAGCACAATTTCTGTCAGACACCCATGACTGGTGTCTTAAATGTTTAGGTCCTGACCATTGCCCAGCGGAGTGTCTCTCCTGCAGGAAGCTGACTAAAAAGTCTTCAGAATCGAGCAAATCAACTCGTTGCCTTGTTTGCATCGGACACAATGTCAGTAGCATCGATGTCCTCCAGGGCTTCTACTTCTTCCCAGGGATCTCAGGTAACTAAACATAAATCTAAGATTAGCCGGTCCTCGAGAGGTAGATCTCCCTCTAAGCATCGAGATGCCTCTGGCGTTGCCCTCGAGGTTTCTTCACCGGCAAAACAGCCCCGGCGGGAGTCTTCGGACTCCAAAGCATTATCGGGGCTCCAGGATGTTCCCGAGGCTTCGGCCTCGATGGGCATACCTGTGCCATGCTCGGGGGTTGTGGCCGCTTCAGTCGGTACCGACACCCCGGCAATGGTGATAGATAAAAGGCTTCTCGCCGTTGAACGCAGTCTAGAGAATCTTTTGGCTACTTCGGTACCGCTAAAGTCGCTGCAGACCATTCCACAGGCACCGGTATTGCTATTGGTACAGGTGCCGTCACCCTCGGTACCTGCTTTGGCAGGTTTACTTCCCCCGATGCAGAGTTTAGAATCACTCTCTAGTATGGGGGATCAGGTACTGACTCGCTTCAGTACCGACATCAAGCGGTACCAAAGGCATCTCTTGAAGGAGAATTCGGTGCTTCATCCCTTTGAGTCTTCCAATTCCGATGACTCAGATGACTCCACCGGTACCAGAGCTGAACTTTTACAAGATTCAACTCCTTCTCCTCAACGCAGAATGTCCCCTCCTCCTGAGGATATGTCTCTTCACGATTTTGTACGTGATATGGATAAGGCACTTGCCATTACAGTAGTACCTGAAAAGGAGCCTAGGGCAGAAGAATTGAGAATTCTGCAATACCCCTTGGCTCCAAAGGAAGCAGCTATGCTCCCTATACATCAGATCTTGTATGATCTAATGTTAAGGATGTGGGAAACTCCTTTAACAGTATCCCCACATTCTAAACGCCTTGACACTATGTATAGAGTGCCACCTTGTCCAGGTTTTCAGAAGACTCTGCTACCACACCATTTTATGGTGGTGGAGTCTGCCATGAGACAGATTGAGTACAAAGACACACTCTTCTAATCCACTAGGTCGTGAGCCAAGAACACTGGATGCCTTTGGGCGTAGATGTTTTCAGGCCTCATGCTTTCAGCAAGGATTAGTTCCTATCTTTTATACATGGGAATGTTTCTTGAGGAGGTTACAAAAAACTTAGAACTTTTGAACCCTTTCCTTCAGGAGGATAAAAGAGCAGACTATTTATCACTAGTCAAACATGCTCAAAATGTCTCTAAGTTCATGAATCGTGCTACTTTTGACTGTTTTGAATGTATTAGCAGAACTTCTGCTATAGCTATAGGAGCACGACGTATTGCCTGGCTTCAAGCTTCAGACTTGGAAGAATGGGTGCAAGAAAAGCTGGGAAATATCCCTTGCACTGGAGAAAATCTCTTTGGCAAGGATTGGCAATCTAAAGCTAATCAGCTTGACACTGATAATGCAACTTTAAATAGATTGTCAAATTTCTACTAACCCAGTTAAAGTCCTTTAAGAAACCCTTTTTCTCTAAAAAGAAAAAGTTCTATCCATGTTCCACCCAACAGGCATATGTTCCCCAAAAGGGGCAACAGACTAGATAAAGAAAACCCAAACCTCAGCAGACTCAGGAAGTCCAGCCTCCTCAGGGTTTTTGACGTTTGTCTAGAGAACGTAATCATTCTTCCTGTGTTAAGCCCAGAACCTATAAATATTCCAGGCCGTATCTCCCATTTTGCCAAAATATGGCAACAAATCACATCAGAAGCCTGGACTTTGTCCATAGTGAGTCTGGGATACAAGCTTTGTTTCCTCAGCTTGCCACCACCCACACTAGTAAAACAGTTCAACTCTCAACCTCTAGGCATAGACCTCTTGCTACAAGAGATCTCCACTCTTCTAGCTCAAGGAGCTATAGAAGAGGTTCCTCTATGCCAACAAGGTACAGGATTTTATTCCCCCCCCCCCCCTATTTTCTCATTTCAAAAAAGACAGGGGGGGTTTAAGACCTATCCTAGATCTCAGAGAGCTGAACAAATACCTAGTCCGAGAGAAGTTCAAAATGGTTTCCCTCGGCTCTCTTCTGCCATACCTTCACAGGCAAGATTGGCTATGTTCTCTAGATTTAAGACACCTACATGCATATCCTTATTCATGTAGATCACAGGAAATTCCTTTGGTTTCTAGTCCAGGGAAGACATTTCCAATACAGAGTCCTTCCCTTTGGGCTGGCTTCTGCTCCAAGGTCTTCACAAAATGCATGGCAGTAGTAGTAGCATTCATGAGGACCCTGAGAATTTTTGTCTTCCCTTATTTGGACGACTGGCTCATCCGGGCACAGTCAGCTCAGGAAGCTCATCAGGCCCTATTTCGAGCAAAACAAATACTCCAGTATTTGGGATGGGTCATAAATCTTCCAAAGTCCCCAGCTCACCCCATCTCAATCCCTCGAGTTCATAGGGGCTCGCTTGGACACACAGCTTGCAAGGGCTTTTCTGCCCCAACCACGCTGTCTGCATATCATCGAGCTAGCATCTCAAGTAGTACTGCAAACCTTCCTCAGTGCTCGACAGATGCGTCGTCTGCTAGGACACATGGCATCCACAGTCCATGTAATACCTTACGCTTGTCTTCACATGAGAGCGGCCCAGTGGACCTTAGCTTCCCAATGGTCCCAGGCCTCAGGAAGCCTGTCAGACAAAATCAGAGTTACCACACGCCTGATTCTGTCTCTCCGTTGGTGGCAGTCTCTGGAAAACCTTTTAATAGGCTCTCCTTTCCAGCAACCATCACCTCAGGCTATTCTAACAGATGCCTCCAAGATGGGTTGGGGAGCCCACTTGGGCAATCTATCAACACAGGGCTTTTGGTCTTCACAAGAGGCTCTTCATATAAACCTCCTAGAACTTAGAGCCATGTCCAATGCTATTCAAGTCTTTTGCATCCAGCTCACAAACAAAACAGTTCTGGTGCAGAAATCAAGTAGCCATGTTTTACCTAAACAAACAAGGCGGAACAGGCTCTCTGCAATTATGCAAAGAAGCTATGCGACTATGGGCCTTTGCCAGAGAGCATCAGATTCATCTGCTGGCAGTCTATCTTCCAGGCGTTCACTCCACTCCTACCATCTTGCTCGAGTTTTTCATGTCTGGGGAACACCAGACATAGACCTCTTTGCAAGTCCACAGAATGCCAAACTTCCCCGGTTTTGTTCCAGACTTCCAGCACAGAACTGTCAAACCAGGGATGCATTCCTACTCCACTGGGGTCAGGATTACCTATATGCATTTCCACCAATCCCTCTAATCCCCAAAACCTTATTCAAGCTCCAGAGGGACAAAGGACGCATGATACTCATAGCGCTTTCCTGGCTGAGATAAACATGGTATCCTCTTCTCTTGCGTCTCTCTCAAGCCACCCATCTGGAGTTAGGGAGTGCTCCAGATCTTCTGTCCCAGGACAATGGATCTCTACTTCACCCCAGTCCCTACATCTTAAGGCCTGGTTACTCAAGGCCTAGACTTTCAGGATCTAGACCTCTCTCAACAAGTGAAGGACATTCTTCTGGCCTCCAGGAAGCCTTCCACAAGACGCTCTTACGCTTTTAAGTGGAAAAGGTTCTCTTCCTGGTGTTCTCAGAGAGGACTTAATCCCTCTTTGGTACCAGTAGGCTCTTCTAGAGTATCTCCTTCATTTGTTGGCTTCTGGTCTTCAGACCAATTCTGTTAGAGTCCATTTTAGTGCTATTGCTGCATCTCATAAACTCTTGGACAACCAATTTCCTCTCATCCACTTATTTCTAGATTTATGAGAGGATGACTTCTAACGAAACCTCCCATTAAACCACCTCCAGTGGCATGGGATCTTAACCTTGTTCTTGGTGTACTCATGGAGCCACCTTTTGAGCCTTTGGCTACTACGGATCTAAAATTTTCTTTCATGGAAAGTCATTTTCCTAATTGCCATCACTTCTGCAAGACGCATCAGTGAACTTCAGGCTTTAGTGGCTGATCCGCCTTAAACAAGGTTTCATCATGATAAGGTGGTCCTTAGGACCCATCCTCATTTTCTTCCAAAGGTCGTTTCACCTTTTCATCTAAACCAGTCAATTTATCTTCCAGTTTTCTTTCCTAGGCCTCATTCCTCCCCTGCGGAAAGAAAACTTCATACTTTGGACTGTAAAAGAGCTCTAGCTTTTTATCTCCAAAGGACCCAGCCTCACAAAGTCTTAGCTTTTTGTGGCTTTTGACTCTAGCCATTTAGAACTTCTTGTCACTAAAAGAACTCTCTCTAAATGGATTGCAGATTGTATTTCCTATAAATATCAAAGTAAGGGAATACCTCTTGAAGGCCATGTCACAGCTCATAATGTCAGAGCCATGGCAGCCTCAACAGCTAATCTTTGTTCGGTAGCTATTGACGAGATCTGCAAAGCAGCAACTTGGGCTTCAGTACATACTTTCACTGCCCATTATTGTCTGGACAAGGACTCCCATTGAGATGCCTTGTTTTGGTCAGGCTGTTCTGCAACACCTTTTCCATTCTTAATTCAACTCCTACCCTCCATCCACTTGGATGCCTGAGGTCCCTAAGGGAAGCATGGCCCATCTACATAGATTTGCAACATGCTGGGTCTTCCCTATGCATCTTTCAACTTGAGTCCCCATATGTGAAGACTCATTCCTGCTTGTTCCTGGAGATAGCGTAGTTACTCACCTGTAACAGGTGATCTCCAGGAACAGCAGGAATAAGTCTTCACAAACCACCCGACTCCCCTAGGAGGAGTTTTTCTCTCTCTCTTTATTTTTATCTGCTTCTCTCCTTCGGTCTCAGCTTTAAACTCAACTGAAGTGAGGGAGGTAGATAGGCGGGAAGGCAGCGCGCATGCGTGGATGCACGCTCCCAAAAGCGTTTCTATTGGACGCTGGGGAGCATTCCCACGTGGGCTCCGTTGGTGCCGACGATACCCATATGTGAAGACTTATTCCTGCTGTTCCCAGAGATCACCTGTTACAGGTGAGTAACTACGCTTTAGTGTTGGACATACTTTGTTACTCTGAGGGGGATCACAGATTGCCATAGTACTTGCTGTAGGGACTCTTCTATTATAGGCTTTTTACTGGATTTAGCCAACATCTCTTCAATTTCGAGAGTGCAGTATAAAATTGTAGCATAATCTCTTCTTTTTCAGAATGAAATTCAGACAGCAAAAGAATTTATAAAAATTGTAGAAGCTGCAGAAAATGAGTACCAGGTATTTTTTCGCAGTTGCCTATATACTTTTCATAAATTGAGCAGTTAGAACTTGTTGCAAGTTTGTTATAAAGTAAGAAGTGCAAAATGCATGCAGAGGATGGCTTATCCTATTTTCCAGCCCCTCTGCATGTGTGTGTATCTGTGTGAGTGTTTAACTGGCTGGGATGATATGGGTCAATTTTGATAAGGTATTCAAGCATTCTTTTGAAAAGAGTGAAAGTCCCTGAAACCAGCTGTTAACAGATTTCAAATGTTGGATTCTGCAGTTTAACCACAGGGTATCAAAATCTGACAACAGGTATTTCTATGCTTTTCCACCACTAGGAGGTGATATTCATAATAGCAAGCCTATACAGTTCAATCACTGGATGCCACCATACATTATAGCCATTAAAATAGCTATATGGTACAGTCAATAGGGTTTGCAGTAGATTTTACAACAAAGAAAGTGAAATGCAAATCACAGGCACTAGGAAGCAGTCCAGCAAGAAGTGTGGAGGAGGGGCTTCATGGAATAGTTTCCAATCTGTGCTCAGGAGAGGAAATTTCAAATGAGCAATCCCATAAAAGCTGTGTTTCAGTATGCTTCAGAAGCTAGAGCCGCTTCTCCCATTAGAAATTCATTGGGCCATTTTTAAGGGGACTTTCTTTGGAACTCCTTCTGATGTGGCAGATTTTCATACTTTTTTTTTTTTTTTTTTTTTTTTTTCCTTTATGCCAAACTTGGTCCTAGTCTGTTAAAGTTTATTAGCTTACAGACATTCCTGATCCCTTGGAGGTAATTTTTATGAAGGACTATTTTGTGCATATATACTAATATACACATGTAAAAGTCCTCTTTATAAAAGTACCTGTAGAGGAATTATAGCACTAGACTTTAGAGTGGGTGTAGTTTAGGGAAGGAGTTTGGGGGAAGTGTAGGCAGTTTACACACAAGCAGGCATAAATGTCTGGCTTCAATCTGCTGTTTCTGTTGGATTTGTAATAGTATTTTACAAAAACATAGGTGCATATGTGTCTTTAAAAATGGGCTAAGAATAGGCACCTTCATTGCCTTCACACGTAGATAACCTGCTATAAAATTACATTCCAAAATGGTAATCTTGTTCCAATATTCTCTGTGAACAAGCAGGAAATAAGTCCTCACATATGGGTGATGTCACAGACTGAGCCCCGCACGGAACGTCCTCCAGCTTCCAAAGGATGTTTTTGGGAGGTATGTTGTGCATGCACACCTGCCTTCCCCGCCCATCAGTGCCATATTCTCCAGTCTTTTTTTCACGGAGCCCCTAGGACATGTTCCTGCAGTCTGGAAAAGTTTGAATATCTTTCTTTTGTGGCTGAACGTTTGCTCGTTTCTTTTCACCCACCTGTTGGTGGTTAGCTTTGGGGGGTTTTTTGTTTTCTCTTACTTTTTTTTTTTTGTACCTTTTGGCATTCTCTTTTCCCTTGGGTTTTTCCTTCCCACGGCCGTTTTTCAATTTGATTTTGCCGAGGCGGTCTTTTTTGGCATGTCTAAGCAAGTTGCGGCTTTAAAAAAAAAAAAAAAAAGCACCAAAAGTAGCAAGACCGTTTCTGCTACTGACCGCCATAATTGTTGCTTGCAAATACCTTGTACCCAACCACCGGTTGGTGTCCTGTGAATTCTGCTTACAGATGACGCATCAAAGGCTGAAGGGTTGGGAAAAGCAAGAGTGGTCCCTCTTTGGCTCATCTGATTCAGTATTCTCAGTACCGACGCCCCCCCCCCCCCCCTTCATGTCCATGCCTGAGGTGACCAAGGAAAAAGAGCAGAGATCTCAGTTGGAGCGTCCCTCTACAGAGACCAGCCCTTGTTGAAAGGGGAACAAAAGGAGAAAATCTGTGTGCAGAGCCATCGCAGCCCCCCTCTTACTGCGAGAGGAACAGCAAGGGCCAGAACTGGCCAACCAAGCTTCTACAGCAGGATGACCCGACCCAAACAGTGGAGTCCATTCCCAGTCCTCAAGAGGGCTGCTGGATGTCACCTGATGCTCCTATCATGTAGTCCCCACCCGGGGGTTCACCGGCAGTGTCTGCAGCATAGATATCCTAATTGGTGGTGGTGGTGGTTCTGAAGGAACGCCTACGAGCCTTAGAAGCTCACTTGGCAGCAGCGGAAGCCCTGCAGAACACAGGCTTCATGGCACGCAGCATATCGCACTCCTGTCAGCCGATCCTTGAGACCCTTGCTCTGCCCACCATGGCTGGGACATCGGGAGACTGGTATTGACACTGGCCGGAGCCATCTCCCTCTGCAGTGTGTCAGTCTGAGACCCTAGGGCATTGCCATCGGCATGTCGGGTGCAAGGAAGACCATTGACATCCACCATCTCCTGAACCGGGGCAGTTGGCACTCAGAGGAGATTCCATTACTTAGACTTCCTTTCGGAATCTGAATCAGAATAGAAACAGGTGGAATAGACTCAGATCTTTGGGCTCAGGATCTTCTATCCGACCTTTCATCCCCTCCGGATTGGCAGAAGTTGCCTCGGAAAGACATGTCCTTCCAGGATTTTGTTCGGAACCTGGCCAACGCCATCCCCTCTTTTCTGGAATCTGAAGAGGAACAGAGGGTGGAGGAACTGGAACGCCTCTGGTACCCTTCGGTCCCTCATGAGGCAGTGACTGTTCCCATCCACCATGTCCTGCAGAGGCTGCCACTGCGGCTGTGGGAAATGACGCTTACATTTCCGGCCATCAGCTGCCAGCTCAATTCCCTGTACCAAGTCCAGAAGTCCCGGGGGATCAAGAAGCTGCAATTGCCCCACAATTCCATTGTGGTTGAGTCTGCCTTGAAGCAGGCAGAGTGCCAAAACGCACTGCCCGGTGCCGCCCACATAGGAAGCGTGGACCCTGAACCCCTTCAGGAGGAGGTGTTTCCAGGGTTCCAGGCCGATAGCCCGGATCCTGGCCTACCAAACTTACATAGTCATGTTCCTCACGGATGTAATGCTGGACATTGAGGACTTTGTTTCACTTGTCCCCCTGGACCGCCCAAGTGTTTTCAAGGTCTTGTAGCTCACGGCAAGGATTGCTCGAAGTTTATGGCCTGGGGCGCTTAGGATGCCTTTGAATCTGCCAGTAGGGTGGCAGTCTTGGGGATTGCCACCTAGCAGATGGCCTGGTTGTAGTCCTCTGACTTTGGCAAGCCCGTGGAGGAAAAGACTGAAGAACTGGAAGAGGAGCAGGTGACCCTCACTAACAGGCTCTCCAAAAAGACTGCAGATCTCACGCAGAAGAAAGCACAAACCAAAAAGACTTTCCTCCCATGCCTGTGGAGGTACTTTCTGTACTAGGTGCAGCTTAAGATCCAAGCTTCCCGCTCACAGCAGAGGGAGAAAGCACCAAAGGCACAATCCATCTCCCAGCCAAAGCTGGGTGGGGTATTTTGACAGGGTCTTCAGGAGTATAGCCAGCCGACTATCATCCGCCAAGGTCCCCCCACAGGTGGACTGGGGGAGCTCGTCCACTTTGCCCACCAGTGACCGCTTGTCACCTTGGATGCCTGGGTACTACAGATCATCCAAAGCGACTATCGGTTGCATTTTGTCCAGCTGCCACTTCATTACAATCCCAGGGAGTGCCCGCATAGACCCTGTGCACCGAAGCCTCCCATAAACCTAGGTTGTGGCCCTGCTAGCTGACCTCACATCGAGCCAGTTCCCCCAGCCCAGATCGGACAGCTTTTACTCCAGATACTTGCTGGTCTCCAAAAAGACCGGTGGGTTATGTCCCATTCTGGATCTACAAAAGCGCACTAAGAACTGGTTGAGGGAAAAGTTCAAAATGGCCTTGTTGAGACATTGCTCCCATTCATCCTACAAGACTGGCTATGCTCCTTGGATCTGAAGGATGCATTCTCCAGGAACAAGCAGGAAGTCAGTCCTCGCTTATGGGTAACGGAGGATACATTTGGGAAAGTGGGCAAGTCCCATGGGCCCTGGACCTGCGGTCCTCGTGGCGAGTCGGAGGAGAAAGAGTAGGAGTGGCTGACCAGAATACTCCGAAGGGAATCATCTGCATCTGACTGGCCTCGAACCCCCGAGGACATCCTGGTTGAAGACTCTCCCTCGACTGAGCCGGTATCAGGCCCAAGTCCCTCGGTGCCCACGCCAAAGGCTACAGAGCCATCTGGCCTCAAGACCAGGATGGCAGCTTTGGAGCACAGTCTAATTTGCCTTCATGGCTCAGCAGTGGGCTCTGATGCCCAGCTCCACTGAGTCATCAATCCCAACCACTGGGCCCTCTATCTTGAACTCCCTGGACATCAAGCAGATCCTAGAGCTCCACCACCCCCGAGAGATCCTTGGGTCCGAAGTCATCCCTGATGAGCGCCTGCAGCTCTGACCACAGGGCCGTCGGACTCAGGGGACAACCCTAGAGCCCACGCCACCCTCAACACCTCCACAGATTGAGAGACCAAGGACGAAGAGTCCCTGAACACCTGTCAGCATGGGGACATGCCCACTGACCCATCTCCCCTGAGTCCAAGCATATGTCCCTGCCTGAGGACACAGCCTCCTCGACTTTGTTCGGATATGGCCAAGGCACTGGCCTTTAAGACTGAGGAGGACTCTCACACTGAAGGAGGCACTTACAGTGCGTGTTCTGATCCTGGAACCGGCTGCTCCTCCGCATGTGGGAGACCCCCATGTCAGTTCCTATAGTTAGCAAACGGCTGGACTCTGTACTGGATTCACCGGAGCCCTGGCTTCCAGAAAGCACAGCTGCCGCGCAACTCCATGGTGGTAGAGTCGGTCATGCATCACCTTAAGAGCCAAAAGGCTCATTCCTTGGTGCCCTCAGGTAGGGAGGCCCGTGCCTTGGACACTTTCAGCAGAAAGTGCTACTAGGGCTCGATGCTCATTGGTTTGCAGCATACATCAGTCCACAGAGCTCACCATTCAGGTGCTTGAAGGCATCTGCTTCATGATCAACTCTCCAAGTCTCACCTCCAGCTGGTACAATTGGAGTTCCTGCTGGCAGACCGTCTGCAGTATCTCATCAAGGTAGTGGATGCATTGCAGCACCAGTGCCACACCACAGCCCATGGGCTGCTGAGAGCCCTCAGACACATGGTTGCCACAGTGCATGTCATCCCTCAAACCCACCTCTGTATGCAGCAGGCTCAGTGGACCTTGCGAATGCAATGGCAGCAAGTCTTGGGCCGCCTGCAGGACAGGGTGGTGGTCATTGCACCACTCACAGTTCCTGATGTAGTGGCTTGTGCTTGCAAACTTGTATCGGGGCATCCCATTCCAATCAGCAGCACCCTGAAGGCTGCTCACGATGGATGCCTCCAAGCTCGGCTGGGGGCGTGCACCCAGAACCTGTGGTCTGAGAGCAAGTGTCTCTCCATCAGATCAACTTCCTTGAGCTCCAGGCCATTGAGAATGTTCTCCATGCTTTCTGGGCAGACCTGGCAAATCAGGTGATCCTGATGCAGATGAATAACCAAGTCACCATGTTCTGTGAACAGGTGGGGGGTGGGGTGGAACACAGGCTCATACCTTCTGGGTTTGGAGGGTGTTTGCCTCTGGAAGTTTGCCCTGCTCCATGGCATGGATCCTCAGGGTAACACATTTGCCCAGCAAGAGCAGTGGCTTAGTGGATCGCATCAGTTTGGCTCTTCAGACACATGAGTGATCCCTCAAGAGGGAGGTGGTGGACCAGGAGTGGGGCTCTCCCAACATGGACCTCTTTGCTATGGTATAGAATGCCTAGATAGTTTGGTTCTGCTCCCAGAGGCCAGCCAGCAATCACTTGGCTCTAGTCACCTTCCTTATCCATTGGGGGAGAAGCCTGCTCTTTGCCTACCCCCTGATTCCACTCATTGCAGAGATGCTCCTAAATCCTCTAGTTCAAGAGGGGGATCCATGATTCTCATCACTCCTTACTGGCTTCAACAGCTGTGATTCCTGCTACTGCTGCAGCTCTCGCAGAAGGACCCTCGTCACCTGGGCTCTGACCCAGACTTCATCTTGCAGGAGGGCTACTCCTTGTTGCATCCCAACATCCGCTCACTGCATGAATGCTCAGCGGGTAGCCCTCGCGGAGCCTGCCCTCTCTGAGGGTGTGTCAGAGGTCCTGCTAGCATCTCACAAGGAGTCAGCCTGTAAAGTATAAGCATTCAAACGGTGGTGGTTTGCCATCTGGTGTGCTGTTCAGGCATTTGACTCCTTTGCCCTGTGAACCAGCTTGTTGGAGTACCTCTTTAACCTCTCCAGTTCTGGGCTCAAATCCACTCTGAGTATTCACCTCAGCATGATAGGAGCGTCCGTCGTGGTTGCGATGGGAAGCCTGTCTCAGCTCAGCCTCTGGTATGCTGATTTATGTGGGGCTTGCTTCTTTCAAAGCCTCCAGTTAAGCCCCTATGGTTGCTTGGGATCTGAGCGTGGTCCTCGGCCAGTTCATATGTGTTTCCTTTGAGCCACTGGACAAATGTCTACTGAAGTTCTGGACTTGGAACGTCCTCTTCCTGGTGACTGTCGCATCAGCTCAGCAAGTGAGCGATATCCAGGCTCTGGTTGCACACCCTCCATACACCAGGTTCCACCAGAACCAGGAGATGCTCCGCATGCATCCGCGTTTTCTGCCAAAGATGGTCTTTTCTTTCCACCTCAACCAGTCTCTTGTCTGCCTCGTGCTAATCATGATGCAGCGTTGCATGCTCTATATTGCAAGCATGCGTTGGCCTTCTAATTGGCGTGCACAAAGGCACACAGTCAATCCTCTGTCTCCTTCAACCTCAGTAGGCTGGGGGTCAGTGTTTCAAAGCATACACTATCCCTCTGGCTCGTTGATTGCATCACCCATGCGTATTCCTTGGCTGGTCTGAGCCTCGAGGGTCATGTCATGGCGCACAATGACCATGTGATGGCTACATTGGTAGCCAACCTCTGTTCTGTCACCGCAGAAGAGATCTGCAGGGCTGCAACATGGTCTTCAGACCATACCTTTGCAGCCCATTACTGTCTGGATGGGTATTCGCGACAGGTAGCAATTTTGGCCAGGCCATACTCCGGCATCTCTTTGGATCTTTGAGGGTCAACTCTGCCCACTGGCCCTTCTGTCCGTCCAGGATACCTGCTCAAAATTCCCTTGGGTCAATGTGGATACTGCATCAGGTAAGCCCATAAACAGAGCTGCCTCTCTGTTTTTTCTTGCTTCTCCAGTTCTCTGCCTGGTTGGGCTGTTCTTTCTCCTTGGGTTCCGGTAGCCTGGAGCTTGGGAGTCCCATACTTGAGGACTTATTCCTGCTTTTTCACAGAGAAAGCATAGTTACTTACCTGTAACAGGTGTTCTCTGTGAATAGCAGGAATAAGTCCTCGCAATCCTCCCACCTCCCTGGGGAGTTGCCTTTTGGCTTCTGCTGTGTTATCATACTGGAGAATATGGCGTTGCAGCAGGCAGGGAAGGCAGGCACGCAAACCTCCCAAAAACTGCTTTTGGAAGCTGGGGAGCGTTCTGTGCGGGGCTTTGTTGGTGATGTCGCCCATATGTGAGGACTTATTCCTGCTGTCTATGGAGGACACCTGCTACAGTTGAGTAACTATGCTTTCAGTGGGTTGGAAAGAATAAGAATTTTAATCTTAAATTGATATCGCATTTTGGTGCATAGGTATGAAGGACACCAGAAGTGTGTCCTTCGGAGTGTTTTGATTCAGGTTAAAGCAACAGTTCATTTGCCAGTAAATGTTCTAGTTAGGTAGAACTAGTCTTAACTTTTCATGAGACAAATCTTTTTAAGTGTAAAATATTTGCTGGGACATAATCTGTTTCGTACTGCATTTGTCCTCATTGTCCTCTGATCAAGAGCTAAATTAATTTATTATAAAATGTGATTGGCCGCCTTTTGAGTTATAAATCAATATAACACAAAATGCCTAATACAAAAATATACTAGATTACAAGTCCAAATAAAATTGAGAATACAGCACTATACTAAACATAAAAAAATTATATATATGTATGCACACACATAATACAATACAATATGATACTGTACAATTGTATACAATACTGTACAATGATAAATTGAGATCTCTGACTCATCTACTAAGAAGTATTTGAAATAGCTACTTATGGGCTTAGTCCACATCCTTCTTATACCACTCCTCTCTGAAGGTTGGGCTTCCACTAGGCAGAATAGCGGCTGAATGTCAGGATTTCCCAAATACTTGCTTGTTCATGCATCTAGATCAGGGGTGGGCAAACGTTTTGACTCGAGGGCCGCAATGGGTTCATATATTGGACCCGGGGGCCGGACCAAGAGTAGATGGACGGTGTGTATGTGTGAATTAATATAAATTAAATTTAAATTTGTAACATTAAATGTTTAGATTAATTTAAGGTAGAAAAGCATAAAAAGTTATTTTACAAATCTTTTATGCAATGTATTTCTTTCATAAAATAGTACCTTCAATTTTAGTGGCCGTAGTTTGCCCATCCCTGCACTAGACCATGCCTCCCTACTTCCTTCTGTGGGTGGGTCTTTTGGTTTCTGAAGCATGGTAGCCAAAGTGGGGGCTGTCCCACCCGCTTCATCCGAAAAGATGGGGTGGGCAAGATATGAGCGAGATTTAAGATTCTGAATCACCTCACATGAATCTGCAGTTATTGCGTGCCGAAGCGTCAGGAAGTGGGATATCCAGATCCTCCCAAGTGACCAGCCCATTTCCTGTCCTAGCCCCCCCATAGCCCATTATCAGTCCTAACCCCCCCCATCAGCCCACAGCCCATTGCCAGTCTTAACCCCCCCCCCCATAGCCCATTACCAGTCCTACCCCCCCCACAGCCCATTGCCAGTCTTAACCCCCCCCCCATAGTCCATTACCAGTCCTAACCCCCATCACCCCATTTCCAGACAGCCCCCATCAGCCCACAGCCCATTGCCAGTCCTAACCTCCCCCCCCCCCACCGGCTCACCGCCCACTGCCATTCCTAAACCCCCCCCCCCCCCAATCGGCTCATGGAAATTAAAATAAAAAAAAGCTGGCCGCTGCCGCTGCGGCAACATGGAGTGTCCCACGGGGCCCCCTCTGCCCGGCTGAACTCTCCCTCGCGTCTCTGTTAAGCCCGCAGGGGCTGATGGGAATTCCCATCAGCCCCTGCGGGCTTAACAGACGCGAGGGAGACACTCTCCCTTCGCGTATCTGCAAGCCGGAGCAGAGGGCTTCAGCCGCGCCGGGAGAGTTCAGCCGGGCAGAGGGGGCCGGATTAAAAGGTCCGCCGGGCCGTAGTTTGCCCATCCCTGATCTAGATACTCTGCTGATATTCATCTCCCTGAGGCTTCTAGACCAGGATTGTCTAGATGGCCTCCCTTTTTCCCATGTAGCTCCTCTATGGAGAAATGTAATGTTTGCTTTCCCTCTCAGAGGGAAATCATAAGAACTGATCAATTCTATTTATCTTTTCTTTTACTCTAATTTTATTGCAACTGAGTTGGGAGGAGAATCCAAATTTGGAGTCCTTCTCAATCTTTTTAAAAAAGACAGTTCTGCTGGCCTTTGTAGATGGGAATTGAAAGCATGATGGCAGTTCAGAGATGACAGTGTGTGTGTGTGTAAAGCAAAAGTGTGTGGCTAATGACTTATTAATGGTGTTCAAGAAGAGGAGAGCCGTGAAAGGAGGATGGAAAATTGTGAGGAAAAGTAGTTTTTCATTTCGAGCCTGATTTATTAAGCTTTTTCCCATTGAAAATGAGAAAACTGTCTCGGTAAATCAGACCCTAAAACTAAAAAAAAACAAAAAAAAAAAAACAGATATACACCTTTTTGAATGGGCAGAGTTATGCACACTGACCTAGATTTTGGTGGTTGACCCCTAGATTTTTAGGCTGGCTCCTACATTCAAAGAATGTCAAGGCCTTTGCTTCATTATACATTTTGTTTGCTTGGTTCGCTGTTAATCTGCTAAAACTTAAATTCTAGTCACAAACAGGGTGAATCAAATTCTATAAAAGTACAGTGTTAGCCAGTATTTGTATGCCATCAATTTCCTTAATGTTCAAGCACCAAGCAGGGTCTAATATAATTAGTACAAAAAATGACAGTCATAAGAGTGACACAGAAATCAACATTAAAATGATTATAATCTTTAACTATCCTATTAAAACTAGGATTTTTATGTATAAGTGAAATTTAATAGGGTAGTAACATCTAATTGCCCTTAGATTACATCATTCTAAAATCACAGAATATCCCTCTAGTTTTGTAAGACCTAAATAACTAAAAATAACAGACCTTTAACAGTGACAGATCTGTGTGGCTTGAAAAATTCTGACAAGCTAATCTTACCTTATCCTGCTAGACCAGTCAAGACAAGTGGATTGTCCCTCTACCAGCAGATGTGGAGACAGAAACATTCCAGAGGCTTCTTATGACATCATCCTACCATTTTAACAGCCATTCTCCAGGAACAAGTAGAAAGTCAATCCTCACTTATGGGTGTTGGCATCGACTGAGCCCACACGGAGCAATTCCCCAGCTTTCAAAGAAAGCCTTTGGGATTGCTGCCACGCATGCATGGTCCTCTTCCCGCCCAAGGGTGCCATCTTGCTCAGTCTCCCTTTTTCCATGGACCCCTTTGGACGCACGTCCTCGTCCCTCAGAAAAAGTTTTTGGTTTTGGCCTACAGGCCTTTTTTTTTCTGGTTACACCGGTCCTCTACCTGTCCTTCCCCTGCTGTATCGTCTTAGAGCTGTTGGATAGTTTTTCTTTTTTTTTTCATTTTTTGTTATGGGCTTCGCCCCCTTTTTCTTTCCCTAACCACTGGCCACGTGGGTCTTTGACCTCGCGGAGGTCATTTTTGCCCCCATAGCCACCAGCTTCAAAAAATGCGATAGATGCTCTAGGAACATGTCGCTTACGGACACTCGCGACTGTCTGCCGTGCCTCGGAACTGACCATGATCTGGAGCTCGGTTCGCTCCGCAAGAAAATATCCTCTTAAGGCCCTGCTCAGCCGTAAGCAGAAGTCCAAAGACATTTTCCAAAAGGCTGCCTCGGAATCCCCAGTGGCACCCTCTGTCATCTCTCCCCCGGTGGGGTTCTCCCCCTTCAGCCCCACACTCTCAGCGGCACTCTGACCAGAGATCCCCTGAGATGGAGCAGCGCAAAAAGAAGACCCCGAAGTAGCTGTCGGGGGCTCTGGATAAGCGGGAGCGCTCGGTCGCTCAGCCCCCTTCGGCATTCCCGAGAGTCGGACAGGAAGTGGCACCACAAGGTACCCTGCATGGAAGGGGAGGTCTCCGGCGACGGCGCCTGGTCTCCTGAGGGCCATCCTGGTGAAGACCTCCTCGACGCCCGACCTGGTGACCCCAGGATCAGTATCGCAGGCCCCACATCCACGTGGGAGACTCGCATGCTGGTGCTAGAATGCAGTGTTTTTCATTGCTTCCCAGCAGGCGCTCACAGCCAGCTTTGACTTGTGCCCAGAGACCACGGGTAACTCGCGTGGGACACCGAAATCCATCCAGGAAACCACAAAGAGCCACAGGCCTCGTGAGGGTCCTTGACATCGGTCTCGCTCACCCTCCTGTTTCTCAGAGGCGAGATCTTCCAGGGCCTCCGGCTCCAAGCGGGCACTGGCCGTTGGACAGGGCGATCTGCCCGGCATGGACTCCTTGACCGATTTCTCGGAGTGGGAGTCCGATAGGGACACCTCCCCGGAAACCCGTACCCATCAGGATCTTCCGTTGGACCCCTCCCTGCCCATGTTTCAGCGGCACTCGCCACCCAAGGACGACACCTTCCTAGTGTTCATTCGGGACATGGCACGGGCCCTTAACCTGGCCACTCAGGCCGAGGAGAACCCTTATGCTGAAGAACTCGATATTCTGAAGTACGAATCCCCCGCCTAGAGAATCTCTCACTGTGCCGGTTCCTCCTATTCTATCTCGGCTGCTGCTCCGCATGTGGGAGGCCCCCGCCTCGGTCCCCATCGTGAGCAAGCTCCTTGATACTATGTACAAGGTACAACGTGGGTTGGGGTTCAGGAAGACCCAACTCTCCACACCTCTATGGTGGTGGAGTCAGCCATGCTGTCTTGTCGCATTCAAGCATACCAACTATACATAGGTATGTTCTTGCGCGATTTAGCCAAGGAGCTCTGAGGGTTCTCCACAGGCCTTGAGGGTGAGCCCCTCAATAAATTCAGCACTCTGTTGAAGTCTATCACAGACAGCTCTAAATTACTCTCCCGAGCCGCCTATGCTGGATTCGCATCATCGGCTCAGGTGGCGGCTGTGGGCATCGGGGCCCACTGCCAGGCATGGCTACAATCCTCAGATTTGGAGCAGTTGGTGCAGGAAAACTCCTGGATGTTCCTTATGTTGGCAAGCAGCTCTTCGGCAAGCCAATGGAGGATAAAGCCGCAGAGATAGACTGAGTTCGTCACCAGAACCTGTCTCACGCAAGACCTCCACTCTGCCCCAGAAAAAGCAACCAGCCAAAAATCCCTTCTTTCCGCGGAAGGGTCTCCAGTACCGGGACTACCCGCCATACCTGGCTGCCCCCACACCAACTACCCTGGCGCAGGGTAAATCCGGCCAAGGGCATTGCAAGCCCAAAATCTGGCTCCTCCACATCCCGCACAGGGGTTTCAACCCTATCGGCATAGCCCTCGCCCTCCAGTGACGCAGCAGCCAGTGGGGGGGGCACCTGTCTTATTTCGCCCTGTCGTGGGCTTCCATCACCTCAGACACCTGGGTTCTCCAGGTCGTCCGAGATGGCTATCACCTTCGTTTCAAAAGGCTTCCACCTCCCTTCTCCCCGGTGGAGCCTCCTCAATGCCCCGCACACCAGCTTTTACTGCAGCAGGAATTACTCTCTCTTCTTACCCAGCGGGCAGTCGAAGGTCCCTCCACACCTTCGAGGTCAGGGCTTCTATTCCCGGTACATCCTCTTCCCGAAAGAGACGGGGGGGTCTGCAGCCCATCCTTGACCTCCGCAAGTTGAACAAGTTCTTGTTGTGGGAGAAGTTCAAGATGTTATCCCTTGGCGTTCTGCTGCCCTTCCTCCAGCAGGACAACTGGCTATGCTCCTTGGATCTAAAGGACGCTTACACCCACATCTTAATCCACCCCCAGCATAGGCAGTATCTGCGCTTCAGGGCGAAGGGAGAGCACTTCCAATACAGGGTGCTCCCCTTCGGCCTTGCGTCCGTCCCACGAGTCTTTATGAAATGCCTCATCGTGGTCGCCGCTCGTCTCAGGCATCAGGGCGTGCCAGTCTTTCCCTACCTCGATGACTGGCTCGTCACGGGCTCCTTCGTCTAGGAAACCCGGCAAGCAATGTCACGCACAATCCTTCTGTTGGAGAGCTTGGGGTTCTTGGTCAACTGCCCAAAGTCTCACCTCAAGCAGGTGCAGGCACTGGAGTTCATTGGGGCGTGCCTTGATACTCAGCGGGCGACCACCTTCTTACCAGTGGATCATGCCAACTGCCTTCGAGCTCTGGCGGCCCGCGTCCAAAGCACTCTCCGGGTCACCGCTCGGGCCATGCTACGCCTCCTGGGCCACATGGCTTCTACCATGCATGTGGTCCCCCACGCCCGCCTGCGAATTCGGACAGCTAAGTGTTTAAGTGTAAGCCCCTCTCAGTGGTGCCTCAGCTCCCAATGGAGCCCATTCCTCGGTCACCTCAGGGACCCTGTCAGGGTCCTTCCCGACCTCTGCTTGTCCCTGAGCTGATGGCAAAGCCCCTGCAACCTCCTATGCAGATTTCCCTATGAGGCACCGCAGCACGAAGTTAGGGTGGGGAGCCCACTGCAGACCACTCTGCACACAGGGTTAGTGGTCGCCCGAGGAGTCTCAGCAGCAAATAAACTTGCCCGAACTCCGGGCGATTCGGTGGGCCCTGAGGGCCTTCGAAGACCACCTCAAGGGAAGGTCTGTTCTCATGCACACCGACAACCGCGTGGCGACATTCTAAGTCAACAAGGAGGGAGGCATGGGATCACGCTCCCTCTGCCGGGAAGTGGTCCTTATCTGCTCCTTCGCTGTTTGACGGAAGATGTCCCTCAAGGCGACCTACCTTCTGGGTCAGGAGAATGTCCTGGTGGACAGTCTCAGCAGAATTCTTCGCCCCCATGAATGGTGGCTGGATCCAGGAGTAGTGGGCTGCCTTGGGCTTCCCAGGGGTGAGTACCAAACAAAGTCTCTGATTTGTTTTGTGGGGCTACCCAACCTTGTTCGCCAGACGGGGTGTCCATCAGGTTTGGGCTGCTCAGGGCATCTGTTGGTGCCGCACCAGTTTTCTCACCTTATTGTGCATGGTAACTGGACTTTTGTACGTGCCTTAGTACACTAAGCATTAAGTATGTGTCTTTACCCTGTGTGTAGTCATAGCACATGGTGTTGGTGCCTGCATGGCCATAGCACATACTGCAATATAAGATCATAAGATATGCCATACTGGGTCAGACCAAGGTCCATCAAGGCCAGTATCCTGTTTCCAACAGTGGCCAACCTAGGTCACAAGTACCTAGCAGTTTCCCCAGAAGACACAGGTTCCACAATGCTTGTATTGGGGCAAGCAGTGGATTTCCTTTGTCCCCTTTAATAATGGCTTATGGACCTTTTCTCCAGGAACTTGTCCAAACCTTTTTTTAAACCCAGCTACAATAACAGCTTTTTCTACATCCTCCAGAGTTTGATGACGCGTTGAGTGAAAAAAATATTTTTTCTTGTTGGTCTAATGTGGGTTGCACTTTAGCTTCATTGCATGTCCCGTAGTCTTTCTACATTTTGATGGTGTAAACAGTTGATCTACGTTTACCCGTTCCACTCCATTAGTTTTAGACCTCTATCATATCTCCCCTCAGCCATCTTTTTTCCACATTGAAGAGCGACAGGGCCTCACTCATCCTGATAGCTCCTCGGTGGCCCAGGCAGCTGTGGTTCCTGCTGCTTCTGCAGTTGACAGTGGAGGTCTCCATCCCCTTGGGGACCACCCGGGACTCCTGTCTCAGGAGGGGGGGGGGGCGCTCTACTGCACCCAACCTGGGGTCCCTGTTGAGGTGGAGGACATTCTGCTGGCCCCTTCACAAGGCCTCTACTAGGAAGGCTTACGCCCTTAAATGGTGCAGGTTCTCTGCTTGTTGCGCCGAACACGGGGATGATACTTTCTCCTTCCCAGTGACTCTAGTGTTACAGTACCTTCTCCACCTCTCTGTTTGGACTCAAGTCTAACTGAGTGCACCTGAGTGCCCTGGCGGCCCACCACCATCCAGTAAGCCCCTCTCAGTCCAAACATTGGTGACCCGTTTCCTCTGGGGCCTGCTCTTATTGAAACTCCTGGTTTGCCTTCCAGGAACTGAATGGGACCTCAACATTATGTTAGTACAGCTCACTCGCCTACCCCTTCGAGCCTCTAGCTACCTGCCACCTTCGCAACCTCTCCTGCAAGGTGGTTTTCCTGGTTGCGCTTACCTCCACTCGCAGAGTTAGCGAGCTCCAGGCCATTGTGGTGCAAGCGCCTTATGCCAGGTTCTACAAAAACAGTGTGGTGATTTGCACGCACCCCAAATTCTTGCCGAAGGTAGTGTCGTCCTTCCATCTTAACCAGGAAGTGGTGCTTCCTACCTTCATCCCAAGACCTCATTTCAGTCAAGCGGAGACGGTCCTTCACACCTTGGACTGTAAGAGGGCTTTGTCCTTCTATATCCAGTGCACTCAGGGCCACCGCAAAGCTGCTCAGCTTTTCATCTCCTATGATCCCAGCAGGCTGCGGGAGGCTGTGACCAAGCATACACTGTCCACATGAGTGGCGGACTGTATTGCCCTTGCATATGAGCAGGTGAGTCTCCCGCTGGACGGCTGTGTCACAGCGCTTCATGGAGCTTCAGTGGCAAACTTGCGCTCTGTCCCGATGGACATCTGCTGGGCCGCCACCTGGTCTTCAATCCATACCTTTGCAGCTCATTACTGCCTGGAAAGAGTCCTGACGGGACAGTGCCTTCTGCTAGGCTGTACTCCGTAACCTTTTCAGGGTCTAGGCTACTCCTAACCTCCGACCCTTTGTTCAGGCTACCGGAGTGCTGGTTTCATCGGACACGAGTCCTACTGTGGTCCATGGACACGGACTCATTTGCTGCTGCTTGCGGCTCCCCATGAAGGAGCCCCTACTTTTGCTATGGGCTTTCAGTAGCCTGTAGCTGGGGAGTTCCCCATATGTGAGGACTGCCTTCCTGCTTGATCCCGGAGAAAGCATAGCTACTCACCTGTAACAGGTGTTTTCCGGGGACAGCAGGAATCGGTCCTCAAGCCCTCCCTCCTCCCCTTGGAGTTTCTCCTTTACCATCTTTTATTTTTGCTGTCTTTTAGCTGTCGTCTGACTGAGCAAGATGGCACCCTTGGGCAGGAAAGGGACCACGCATGCATGGTGGCATCTCCCAAGGGCTTTCTTTGAAAGCTGGTGGGATGCTTCTGTGAGGGCTCCATTGGTGCTGACGTCACCCATATGTGAGGACTGATTCCTGGTGTCTCTGGATAACACCTGTTACAGGTGAGTATCTACGCTATACCCTTAGGGATATTAGCTGTTAATGGCAGGATGACATCATAAGAAGCCTCTGGTATGTTTCTCTCTCCATATCTGCTTGTAAGGGAACACAACCCACTTGTCTGGAATGGTCTGGCAGGACTCTAGAAAAGGACATCTGGTAAGTAAAATGTCAACTTGGTGCCACTGAATTGACTCCACAGAAAGCCATGGCACTGTCTGGTTAGTGTAGGGACTGGCTATGAAACTTGCCTGGTTTTCAGCCAGGACTTAATTGGATTACTTGGGCCACACACAGAGCTGTCCTTAATTGTGGTCTGGTTAAATACTGGCCAAAAAATCTGGCAGACTGAATAAGGGCTGAAACTTAGCTGGTTTGTGCCTCAGTAGGGATATTCAGCAGCAGCTCCAATTTGGTTACTGCTGTTGAATTTTATTTTATTTTATTTATTACATTTTCTTTTATACCGCGCTATTTAAGATCAGTGCGGTTTACAATAAACATTGAATCTACACATCTCAGTTTAGTGATTTGTGCTTACAATAAACAGGTAAAAATAACTCGGATGTACAATGAACAAGTTTCTTAACAGGGAGAACAATAACTATATACAGGCCAGTTAATGTAACTATATACATGGTTACGTGCACAGCACGAGCTTCTCAGAGTAAGTTAAGTATGGAGGCGGTTAAGGTGTGGTTGCAGGTATTCAGACTAGGAGTGTATGATGTATGGGCTTGAGGAGCTACCATGAGGTGTGGAAGTAGGTGACTGTGGAGGGGGGGCTGCGGCATCGTAGTAAAGGAGAAAAAGGTGATGCTTCAGTTCCTTCTTGAATTGGGAGAGATCGCTGATGGTTCTGATAGGCGCCGGGAGTGCGTTCCATCCAGCAAGATGGTGCAAAAAAGGCAAAGGCTCTAGATCTGGTAGCTTGAGAGCACTTAGTACTTGCCTTAGGTAGAATGAGGGTGTTTGCAGCATTCGATCTCCTTAGCCGGTTAAGTGCCATGGCTGACTACCGTGATATTTGAATATCAGGTCCAGTATTTTTCACATGCGAGATGCAACCACCATTTTGAGTATATTCTAGGTTTTCAGAAATTTTAAATGAACTATAGATTGCACTGTATTTTATTATTCCATAAGGATGCCCTTGCTGTCCTAATAAAAATTGAAGCAGTTTTGCTTCAAATGCTACAGTAGTCTAATTTTTTTGTCTAGTGAATTTGAATTAATTGGAAACCACAAATCAAAATTGCTACAAATGCATTGTGAAAACTGAAATAAAGACTACACTAATCCTGGTTTTGCTATACTGCTGTGAAGCTTGTTATGCAGTGGAAACTCTTTTAGTGTCTAGCAAGCATACAGATCTTCGATAAAGAAGAGCTTAAAACTGGAAAAATGTTCAAACAGTAGGAAAATGGAAAACTCAGTGAGGAAAAAATGGATAAGGGAGAGAAGAAAAAGTAAGGTAAAGCTTTGAGAGAAGAGTATAAATCACTGCACAGGTACACAGAAAAGTTCTCTTAGAATGAACAAACCATCTCTTTGAAGTGCAGTGTGAGTGAATTTCATATTCTTTAAACATAATGGTCATTATAACGTAGACAGAGGGCAAGGAACAGGGCCAGTGTTTCCTTTGTTTTTGCTACTGTATCATAGAACTAGTGGTCATTTTGTGTGTGTGAGATGCTAGCCTGTGACAAAACATACATAGTAAAGTAATAAGTGAAATCGGATAACTAGGGCTTATTAATTTCTGTGGTAAAATAAGTTCAAATTGAGGTTTCCACTTTGAAAAGGGGATTGTTGTGCTGTGGAATGCTGCAGGAAGTATAGAACCATCATGTAATGTTACTGACTGGCACGCGTTCTTCTGTTAGACTTCCACTGTTCTAACTCCTTCACTGTTTGTAACAGACTGCCATTAGTGAGAATTACCAGACGATGTCGGACACTACTTTCAAGGCTTTACGTCGACAGTTGCCAGTTACCCGCACCAAGATTGACTGGAACAAAATCCTTAGCTACAAGATTGGAAAAGAGATGCAGAATGCTTAAGATGAACATTGCATGACTGGATCATTCTAGTGTCCTTGTATATGAATTAAAAATGATAGCAAAAGTATTCTGAACTGTCAAGCTGCCCAGTCAGCATGGGCTTTTGCCATTGAAAATCACTTAACTTCGTAGCTTGGTTAGAGCACAAAGCTTAGCTAATTGACCATTTTCTTTTTAATTTCAGTTTGATTTTTTTAAGAGGGTTGTATAATCATGTACACTTGAAATTCTTTCTGGTCTTCCTATGTGCAACTCCTTTCATAGGAAGCCAAGATCAGGCCTTAGTTTTTTGGGTTGACATTGCTGGTTTACAAAAAAAACTTATAGCTCTATAATTTAGTGTTTGATTGTGAAATAGACAACCTCTGAATTTATTTTAAAAAAAACAAATACTTAAAAGTTGGGGAAATGGGCAGGTCTGGTTAAAGAATAAACATGAATTTAGCCACATGTGCAGCTGTAGAAAATGCATGTGTCCTTTCTAATATATGTAAAACAACAAAGCATTTTATGTAATTGTTAACCTTGGGAGATGATGCATTTATTTTGCTAGCTCTGGATTTAACTGAACCTTTTGTAAAGACAAAGGTCTAATTCTGTTTTAAGGTTTTCAAATGAAAGTACTTGTTGCAGCAGTGTATTTAATGCTTTTTGTGACAACTCTTTAAATCAGTCTGGATTTCATCTGCCTTTGAGTTAACTTTTATTAAATAGCCACAAATGTATTATATAACAAGGCAAATATATATATATATTTGCCTGTTCTCGTTACCACATTTGTTTTTCCCCTGACTGAAATGTACAAGTTACTGTGACATTAAAATGCAAATTTTCTATTTATTTGCATTGTGTGGTTGAGATACTGTTTGTAAAATGTGTACCTTTATACCTATATTAATTTATTTTCCTGAATTCTGTGATAATTCGTTCTGAGTTTTAGGTGAAAGTACATTGGTTTTGCTATGATATTCTGCATGCTCTATTGGTTACTTAAATGTAAGAATGAGGGGTTTTAATAGGAATCTGCGAGAGTACACCTATGATACTCGAGTTTCCTTGACATGCTTTATCATTATTGAAAGAGCTAATGTAATCACTTTTAATATTTAGTCTTTATTTTTTTTATCTAAGATATTCCATCTTGCAAATATGAGCCTTTTGAGAACAGATGCCCTTCCATACAAGATAAAGCTGTTCATTCCAAATTGCAAATACTTGAAAAGTTGTGGAATTTAACCCTATAATTTCTGTATATTGGCCCTGAAAAAAGGCTTTCTCCAAACTGATGCATGTAATTGCATGGAAACTACTTTATCTAAAAATTAGTGCAGCATTTCTTTTCTATGTTAGGGTCAAATGCAATTCCATATTTCTGTGGAATTTCTAAGTTTTCTTTTAAATTCAAAATTTATAGCCAGTAAATTGCTCATTCAGTGGTACCTTCACACAGTCTGCATCAAGATATTGGACATCCTTGATCTTAGGAATGTGCACAGGGCAGAAATTCCTTTATTTTGGTTCTTTTCACTCATTTAAACATTGCACACTACGGGGGGGGGGGCATATTTTAGAAGCTCTGTTTGTGATTTGGATGTCTGAAAATAGGCATTCAGATATGTAAATCATAGACACATCCCCGGACCCATTTTAGAAAGTGTGTGATAATGTCCTTGCAGCACATGGGGAATGGAGGAGGCATCGCCTGGGTGGAGCAACAGAAATGCATGCTGCAGTGTGATTTCAGTACAGCACTGGTTGGTACAAAAAAGTGTTGCTTTTCATGGTTACATGCTTCCAAGGGGGAAGAGCATAATGTGTTTTCATTGCCACAGTTGATATTTACATACAGGTTTCTTTGGCCAGGAAATACAAGCTCCAAACATATTACAAGCCTGCCGACACACATCTGAGTATCTGAAATGGTGGACTGAAAAATGCATGCCTCATAAGTCACCCCCCTTGAAATTCCTTTGCCAGTATATCCATGTATGTGGTGCTGAAGCCATGCAGTTATTTAACAGTATTTTTTATACAACTTTATCATTTTAGTCAAAGCGGTCAGTGCTGACGGAGCCCATGCGGAAGCATCCAGCTTTCAAAGAAAGCTTTTGGAAGATGCCACCATGCATACGTGTTCCCCTTCCCGCCCAAGGGTGCCATCTTGCTCAATCTCCTTTTTTCCACAGAGCCCAGCAGGCGTGTTTGATTCTCTGGAAAAAGTTAATTTTTTTTCTCTTAAGTTAGTTCTCTCTCTCCGGCCGCAGCCAGTCCCTTTCCCATCCCCTAGATCGCTTGCCACTGCACCGTGTCCTCGGCCTGTGAATTTTTCTTTCCAGTGCAATTCATGCCCTTTTCCCACTGGCAGCTCCTTGAGTCTTCCACCTCGCTGTGGCCCTTTTTTCCCCGATGGCCAGCGGCTTTAAAAAAGAAATGTGATCGGTGTTCCTGTAATTTTTCTATCACTGACGCACACAACTGCTATCTCCGTTGTCTCTGTCCTGACCACAGCCCAGAGACTTGCAGGTCCTGCAAGAGGCAGACCCCCCCCCCCCCAAAGCAGTCAAAATCAGGCAGGAGAAGCATGACTGGATGTTCAGATCAGACTCTGCCTCGTAAACACCTTCCAGGGTCCAATCTGAGACACCAGGATCATGCAGCGACTCCGCAGCCACTAGTCAAGGCCACGAGCCCTCCAACCAGGTGTCCCTGATCTGGATCCCATAGAAGAAAGCCTCGCAGGATTCCTCATGAAACTCGAAGGTGGATATGTCCTGTGCAGATCCCTGAGCCCCTGGAGGAGGACAGAAGTGTCTGAGCAGGAGCAGCTGCCAAAACCTCCCCAGAAGAACTTGATGGACCCCAGCAATGGGCCCCAGATCCCCGTGGCCATCCCCACCAGGGACTTTCCTCCTCCACCAGCACCAGACCCGTTACTTTCGGCATCCACACCAACTGCTGTGACCCCATCTGGGCTGGAGACCAAGATGGAGTCCCTGGAGCGCAGCATGTCTGCCTTCGTGGCCACTCAGCAGGCAGTGCTGTCTGGCTCCACCTGTTCATCTGCCAAAAACACCAGGACCTCGACCTTGATGACTTTCCCTGGCTCCCTCACCCAGGCCAGTCACCGATGGAGGTCACATTTGCAGTCCCGTTCCATGGGACCCCAATCCTCCCTGGCCAGCAGCAGAGGCCTACAAGCTTTCGACTGACCTGGATCCATTTGATTGTCAAGTCCACCTCCGACTGGGAATCTGAGGATAACACTTCCCTGGACACCTGAGGCATCAAGACCACCTGTTGGCCCCATCCCCACTGGGGGCCTGGCGTCATTCCCCGCCTGAGGACAAGACCTTCCTCGACTTTGTGTGGGATATGGCCAAAGCTCTGGCCTTCACCATAGAGTTGGTAGATGACCCTCAGTTGGAGGATCTTGAGATCCTCCAATTCGATGACTCCTCCCTCCCCCCAGGAGTCCCTATCCTTGAGAGGCTGCTCCTCCATATGTGGGAGACAGCGGCTACAGTACCCACAGTTAGTTGCCAGCTCAACCTTATGTATAAGGTCTGCCTGAGCCCGAGCTTCTGCAGTAGTCAGTTACCACACAACTCCATGGTGGCCAAGTCAGCCATGCGTCGGCTCCAAAGCCAAAAGATGCACTCCTTGACACATCCCGGCAGGGAGGCCCAGAGCCTTGACGCCCTCAGCAGAAAATGCTACCAGGGCTCCATGCTGGGCTGCCAGATCCAGGCATGCCATCTCTACATGGGAATGTTCCTCCGGGACACCATGAAGGAGTTAAAACCTACTCTGCCAGTCTCTCTGGGGAACCCCTCCAGAGGTTCCAGATGCTGGCCAGAACTGCCACCAATTGCTTGTAGTTTATCACCCAGGCTACCTATGATGAGTTTGAGGCCATGGCCCAGGTCGCCAGCGCATGTATTGGTGCCAGGAGACAGGCTTGGCGCCAATCCTCTGACCTCAAGCAATGGGTCCAGGAAAAGCTCCTGGATGTCCCCTGCCTGGGAGAGAATCTCTTTGGGCAAGACCATGGCAGACTAAACCATCGGGCTCGAGGCTGAATACGGGACAAGGTTCTGGCTCTCAAAGAAAACTTCCTTGGGTCTTGAGCATAAGGCCCCCAGGGAGAAATCCCAGAGCTGTCAAGAATACCAGGTGCCACAGACCCCTCAGCAGGGTCCCTGAGGACCAGGGCAACTACCTCGCAAGCAAAAAGGGCCCAGGCCCAGCCCAAGCTGAGCCTTTGACTTGCTGGACATAGCCTCTCCCTCTCCAGAAGATCAGCAGCCCACGGGGAGATGTCTAGCCCACTTTGGCCACCAGTGGTCGATCATCACCACTGACACCTGGCCACTCCAGGTTGTCAGAGGGGATTACCTCCTCCAGCTGGACAAGACACCCTGTCTTTTTTCCTGGGAGAGCCCCCCCCCCAGGACTCCCCTGCATCAGGCCCTGCTACTGCAGGAACTCGCAGGTCTTCTCAAAGACGTGGCTGTGGAACCAGTGCCCAAACAGGGCAATGGGGATTCTACTCAAGGTACTTCCTTGTCCCCAAAAGGACAGGAGGCCTTATGCCCATCCTCCATCTCCAAGACCTAAAGTTCCTGATACGGGAGAAGTTCAAGATGCTCTCCCTTGGAACCTTGCTGCCATACCTCCCGAGAGCGTCTTAAACTTCTCCTTGGACTGGAAACTATACTTCTTGGACCTAAAGGATGTGTATATCCACATCCTCATCCATTCCATTACAGGCACAGACAAAATCTCAGATTCATGGTCGGGGGGGGGGGGACGACCACTACCAATATAGGGTACTACGCTTTGGGCTTGCCTCCACACCCAGTCTCTTCACAAAGTGCCTGGCAATTGTGGTGACATACCTATGCCTCCAAGGAGCCTTCATCTTCCCCTACCTAGACGACCGTCTCATCAGAGGAGAGATGGCCACTGAGGTGCCACAGGCCACACCATTGGTGTCCTGCAATACCTGGGGTCTGTGATAAACCATCCCAAGTCCCACCTCATCCCAACACAGAGCTTAGAGTTCATTGGGGCGCACCTGGATACCCTCCAGGTGAAGGCCTTCCTGCCCAGCAACAGGGCCAGGACAGCTCATGGCCCTGACTGCAAAAGTCCAGGGTAGACGCTCTGTGCCAGCATGTGGCATGCTCTGCCTGCTCAGCCACATGGCCTTGACCTTACACGTCACACCAAATGCCCACCTTCACATGAGGGTGGCTCAGTGGTGCCTCAGGTCTCAGTTGACACAGGCCACCAGCTGCCTCCTGAACAAGGTCTACATGACCTGCCCTCTGTCAGATGCTCTGCTAGTGGCAGACCATGCAATACCTGAGGGCAGGCATGCCTTTTCCAATCCCCCACTCCTCTGCAGATCCTCATCACGGACACTTCATTGCTGGGTTGGGGAGCCCACTGCGGGAACCTCTGCACACAGGGCATCTGGTCCTGGGCTGAAGCCCACCAGCAGATCAACTTCTTGGAGGTCAGGGCCATATTCCTGGTGCTGAAGGCCTTCCAACACCGTCTCCAGCACTGGCCGGTGCTCATCCAGATGGAAAACTAAGTAGCGATGTTCTGTGTGAACAAATAGGGATGCACGGGCTCATGCCCTCTGCTCATACACAATCAGCCAGGGGATGCTCCTGAGAGCAGTCTACCTGCTGGGCCAAGACAATGTCTTCACGGACAGGCTAAGCAGAGTCCTGCAATCAAACAAATGGTAGTTAAACCCCAGAGCAGCCCACAGGCTGTTCTGTCTCTGGGGGGCCCCCCAGATGGATCTCTTCGCTTGCCTGACCAGTGTCCAGCTGACCTGCTTTTGCTTCCTCCAACCTTACCCATCCCGGGTAGCGGCAGATGCTTTTCTCATCTCGTGGTCAGGTCTTCTGTACCCCTTCCCACACATGCTGCTGGTCACCAAGACCTTATTCAAGGTCCTTTGGGACAGGGTGTCACTAATCCTGGTAGCCCCTGCTGGCCTAGAGAGCTGTGGTTCCCGCTGCTGGTTGTGGACTGCATTGCCCTCACCTATGACCAAGCTGAGCTCCTGCTGGAGCACCAAGTCACAGCTCATAGCGTTGGGGCTATGGTGATCTCGGTTGCAAACTTGCACTCTGTCCTGATGGACATCTGCTGGGCCACCACCTGGTCCTCAGTCCACACCTTTGCAGCTCACTACTGCCTGGAGAGGGAGTCCCAATGGGACAGTGCCTTTGGCCAGGCTGTACTCTGTAATCTTTTTGTGGTTTAGGCAACTGACCCAACCGTTCTATGATGGTTCTCCCTGGACACAGGGATCCTTTCAGAATCTATCCGTCAGACTCACCAGCTGCTACTCACGGCTTGACCATGTCTCTTCTCCAGGTTGTTGGTAGCCTGTAGCTAGGGAGTCTGATATGGGGACTGACTTCCTGTTTGGAGAAAGCGTAGTTACTCACCTGTAACAGATGTTCTCCAGGGACAGCAGGAATTAGTCCTCACATATGGGTGATGTCTGTGCTGACAGAGCCTGAATGGAAGCATCTCCCCAGCTTTCAAAGCAAGCCTTTGGGAGATGCCACCATGCATGTGTTGTCCCCTTCCTGCCTGAGAGTGCCATCTTGCTCAGTCATATGACATAGCTAAGACAGCAAAAAAAAAAATTTAAGTGACTTGCCCAAGGCCACAAGGTGTGCTAGTGTAAATCAAGCCCTGGTCTCTTGGTTCCCAAGCAAGTGCTCTAACTATTGGGCTACTCTTCCACTCCACTTGTGTGAAATGGCCCACACCCATGTACATACTCAGCCTAGCAATCTGCTTGGGGCTATTCTCTATAAGCAGTTACTCTGATGTTCATTTTTTGTGATGGAGGAGAAGCAGTGCACTGCTGCTACTTTCCTGGATTTTTGGGCATTCTGCTATGCACATCCAGATTCTTCTTAGATGCCCCTTCTAAAACCCCACATCACATGCACATTAATTTGTTAGGCAATGTGATTAATCAGCTTAGGTGGCTTGTTGTACTAATCTTTTGGAAGTGGCCTGCGGCATGTGTACCGAGAGAGACACGCACGCACACACACACACACACACACACACGCACGCACGCACACACACGGAGGAAGCTGGCATAATCACCAATGCAGAGATTAGCTGGTTTTCATTAAAACTTACAAATTCTGTGAAACTAAAGCTTTTGTTGGGTGTGAAATGTTTTGTGCAAATGAGTATAATTCATAAGGGTGCTTCATTTAGAATGTGTAAAGATTGCAGTACTTTAAATATGTAAAACCTTCAATGAAATATGACTGCTAGCTGTAATTAATGATGAAGTTATCTTGGACTCTGCATATTTGGAAAAACTAGATGAATTTTTTTTTCCAAAAAAAACATTATAAAATGAAGCCTGCTTTGCAAAGATTGAATTTTAGTGTTGAAAACATTTTTAATCAAAAGAATGAAGAAATAGAATTATAAAATTCTGGAAAGATTAAATATTTAAAGGGGGTTTTTCAGGATCTATGAGGGTGGTTCTAAAGCCCTACACATGAAATGATGATGATGATGGCTATTGAGCTATGAGACCCTTCTTTTTTAAATAATTATTCAGAGGATATGGTGGTGGTAGTATTTATAAAGTTTTAAATGTGACATTTTTCTGCAGATGTTAATGCGTAATTGTATGCAGGCTTTTACATAAAATCAATTTAATATGGCAGGTGCAAGAGCTTTAATGCATGTCCAATTCATTCATTAAAAAAAAAAAAACCCTAGTGAAGTCCAAAAGTATTTAGGGACATGTTTACTAAAGTGCACTAAGGTTTAGCACCTTAACACACATTAAATGCAGAAAATTAGCATGGGGATATGCCTGACTCATGCTAACTGTTGGGGAGGGCATGCCTCGTATGTGCCCATGCAGTTATCACAAGGACAAGCACCTCATCGCTCTAAATCTGCAACCTCAGTTAATGCAGGTACATGTAATGCTACCCATTGAAGGTGGTGGTAAGTGCACCTGTGCTAAATGCAACATTGCCAGTACCAGCACTCGTAGTGTCAGTGTGCACTAACTCCAATGGACAGATAATGCCCACTCTCCATCCTTAACCTACCCTGTCCATGCCCCATGGCATGCTAAGTGGTTAGTGTGGGTTTTTAACCACACTGGTCTTTTTTTACATTCATTAAGTTGTCATGCTAACCCTTCATTAGTTGCTAAAGGCGATGCTAACCATTAGCATACTTTGGTAAAAATGCCCCTTTCTGATTTATTAGGCCTTCAGTTAGGTGAAGATTATTCTTTGGTTGATCAAATACTGACTCTCTTAGCCTTACACAAAAATGATTGAATAGGTCATATGGTCTTTATATGCTATCTGCCCTTCCATACCAATCCCTAAGCTTTATAGTCCCTTTCTTTTTCTCTTAGAGATACTATATTTGTCCTATGCTTTCTTGAATCCAGATACATCCTCATCTCTACCACCTCCACTGGGAAACTAGTCCATACATCTACCACTCTTTCCGTAAAGAAATATTTCCTCAAATTACTAACGAATTTATCCCTTTTCACCTTCATCCTATGCCCCCTGGTTGCAGAGTTTTCTTTCAATTGAAAGAGGCTTTCCTATGTATTTATGCCATGGAGATATAATAGACTTTTAAATATCTCCCTTTTGTTTTTCTTCCAAAGTATACATATTGAGATCTTTGAGTCTGTCCCCGTATGCCTTCTGATGAACACCACTGACCGTTTTGATATCTACCCCTCTGCACTGCCTCCATCCTGTTTATATCCTTTTAAAGGTGTGGCTTCCAGAATTGAGCACAATACTCCAAATGAGGTCTCACCAAAAACTTACACAGGCATTCCTCTCCCTATGCACCCAAACATCCATCTGGCTTTTGCCATCACTTTTTCTACCTATTGAGCCATCTTAATCAAATGATCACTTCAGGTTCTGCTCTTCTTTTGTGGACAGAAGTACTTTTATAGCCTTTTATAGCCCAAATGCATGACCCTACATTTTTTAGCATTAAATCTCAGCTGCCAAATTCTTAACCATACTTTCAGCTTTGCTAGATCCCTCTTCATGTTATCTATACCTTCCTGTGTATCTACCCTATTGCAGATTTTGCTATCTGCAAGGAGGCAAACCTTACTCGATACCCCTCCTGCCTTATCACATACAAAAATGTTAAAAAGAATCTGACCCAGAACAGACCCCTGTGGCACACCACTGGTAATGTCCTCAGAATGAGCTCCAGTTACTTGTACTCTTTGCCTCCCACTCAACCAGTTTCTAAGCCAGTTTGTCACTTTTGGATCCGCGCTAGGGTGCTCTATATTTTGTTGCCGTGTCAAAGTACATCAAATTGAGTGCTCTCCCTTTGTTCAATGCTTTGGTCATCCATTCAAAGAAATTCATCAGATTTGTCTCGCAAGAATAGCTTCTATTTTAAAAAAGAAAAATGCTACCTCGTATCCTGCAATCCATTGGCTTATAGAAACCTCACTGTTCTCAGCTTTAGCAGAGTTTTCATTAATTTAATCACCACACGTCAGACTTTCTGGCCTGCAGTTCCCAACTTCATTCTTACTGCTGCTTTTGTGTAGAGCAGGTGTTCTCAGCCCAGTCCTTGGGACACACCTAGCCAGTCAGGTTTTCAGGATAACTACAATGAATATGTATGACAGAAATTTGCATGTATGTCCTCCATTGAATGCAGATTTTTCTCATACATATTCATTGTGGTTATCCTGAAAACTTGACTGGCTAGGTGTGTCCCAAAGACTGGGCTGAGAACCTCTGATGGAGAAGGACCACATGCTTCCTTCTCCTGTCCTCTGTGACCATACCTGACTCTAAAGAAGCATTGAAAAGGTCAGACAATGGAACTACTCAAACTTCCCTAAATTCCTGCAAGAGACTTCTCCTCTCCTGGGTTTAGTTAAGTAGAATGGCATCTGCTATTCAAATTAAGAGGAATGCAGAGCAGAAAGGCTAGCCTAAGGAAGCTGTGTTAGTGCCTAGGACCCAAGACATGGAAGTGATATCCTGCATTTTCATCTCTATCTATCCAGTGAACAAGGTGGTAGACTCTGTATATGGAGTTCAAAAGGTTCCTGAATTTGAGAAGAAGAAGAAGCATCAGCATCCTCGGGCTGTGTCTTTATCTTTATTTAAAATTTGATAAACCGCTTTCTGTCGAAACATAAAGCGGTGTACAATAAAAGGTTGGCAATGCACAAATAAGGAAAAAGAATGCCAGAGCAAAATAGGAAAGTAAAAGTATAAAAGCATAACAGATAAAATGGACAGAACATAACAAAACGGCCAATATTTTAAAAGCATAAGGTTACTAAAAACATAAAAATTACAGCAAGAATAATAGGCCCATATTGGGGAAGACAAAACAGACTATGGGTAAACAAAATGCATGACAGAACAAATATACAAACAAACAGCAACTCGTATCAACTGAAAAAACATCGGGTGAAAGTTGAAAGGCTTGCTGAAACAGATGGGTCTTGAGTAGTGTTTTAAATTGAAAATAGGAAGGTTCCAATCAGAGAAACGGTGGTAATGCATTCCATAGTACTGGGCCTAAGAAGAAAAAAGCCGCATGATGGGTTTGTTCGAGGTGTGCTTGTGACGGGGAAGGGAGGGACAGGCGATTGGCGTGGAGAGAACGAAGCTGACGGTAGGGGGTGTGAAGCGAGATCCGGTCTGCAAGATATAGGGGAGTGTTGGTATGAAGGGCGCGATGAATCAGAATAAGGAACTTATACTGAAAATGAAAACAGAGGGGTAACCAATGCAGGTGGAAAAGAATAGGGGTGATATGATCGTAGCGGTGTGAGAATGTGATGAGACGAGCGGCGGCATTTTGGATGCGCTGGAGACGTAGCAGCTGAAATTTAGGGAGGTTGGCAAGAAAAACATTACAATAGTCTAAGCGACTTATAACTAAGGCTAGGACAAGAGTGACTAAGGAAGAGGAGGGGAGAAGGGAACGAACTGCCCTGATCTGACGCAAGGCAGCAAAGGAACGGCGAATAAGGGAAGTAAGGTGCTGGTGAAAGGAGAGCGTGGAATCAAGAATTACCCCAAGATAGCGGAAGGATGACACAAGAGGGAGAGGAATAGAGTCAATCGAGGGAGCTAAAGAAGGGCAGGAACCACTCAGTGAGACCCACATAGCTGTGGACTTAGATGGATTTAGGTGCAAGAAATTATGGGATAACCAGGAGGAGATCTGGGAGAGACAAAGATTCAGCTGAGTAATATCCAGAGTCAGAGGCGAAGTATGAAAAAGTAAGATGATATCGTCAGCATACATGTAAAATGACACAGGGAACTGTTGAATCACCAGTGACAGGGGAGCCAGAAAAATGTTAAACAGGAGTGGGGAGAGAACAGAACCTTGCGGTACCCCGCAAGTGAGAGGGAAAGAAGCAGAAGACTGACCATCAGAGTGAACAGAAAAAGAACGAGCTGTGAGGAAAGAACAGAACCACTGCCAAACTGTGCTGGTTTAATCTGTCCTTCAAAGGCTTAAGCATTCAAAATGTTACTCCTGACTCTCCCTGGAAAGAGAGGCCCAGACTTTCGATGCTTTCAGGCGAAAAACTTTTCAGAATGCTCTGCTCTTGCTGTTCTCCTTCTTATCAGCTTCTCATGGGGTAATAGCTGGGAAACATTGTGCATAAGATTGAGGAGGAGCATAGAAAGCACATGATTAGGGTGACACTTGATGTTTTCACCATAACCAGTGGAGCTTCTACTTAAGGTATTAGAACATCTATACTTTATACTTAAGGCTGTAAGCTTCAGATCTTGCTGTGCAGGCAAGGCTTCCTGATGTACAGTACCTTGCTGTAGGGTAAATATCTCGGGAGAGAAAGCAAAGAAGGCAGCTTCTTTGCATAAAGAGCATTGTGAGATCCTTAACTCCCTCTCCTGCCTCACCTTTGTCCTAGCCTTGTCTTTCTTCAGGAGCTATTCAAGTGGGGGGTGGGGGTGGGGAGGGAGGAGGAGAACCTGTTACTGAGCTGTATGTACCATCCTTCTTTATATTGGCAGAATCCATAAGTAGCTTTGCTCTCATATCAGACAACAGAGACTTTGAAAGCCACAACTCTGCTCCATAGAACCCAGGATGGGGTTTTGGCTGTCTCCAGAAGAACATAACCATATGCCAGTATCCTTGCTAGAACTCCAACAGAAGTAAGGCCAAGGTCTCTTACCCACTTCCCCTCCCCCTCCCCCTCCCCATTGGCCATTTATAACCTCTGACTGTTTAACTCTTAAACAAAAAATTACTGGAATGCAGCATTGGAGGAAATATATGAGGGAGGACTGATAAGTCTCTGGCCTTGTAGCAAAATGGAAAGCTAAGGGCACACTTCAGTGCCAGAGGTCCATAACTGAAGTGTGCCCATAGCTTTCTGTTTCATTACAAGGCCAGAGATTTATCAGGCCCCCCTCGTATACCAAGAGGCTCCATCTTCTAGTTTGATGTGGTTGAACCCATTAGACCAGAGGAAGGAAACAGGAAATTTATTTCAAATATTGCCTGGTGGCAAAATAGATGAGCATTTCATCCCATCATAGGCCTAAGGGCCTTGCACAAGTCCTTTTTTTTTTGGGGGGGGGGGGGGGGGGTTTTTAAAGGAAGTTTCCCTGAATACCTTGATCCTTTTTCTTTCCTTTGAAAAGAAGACTGTCTATGTTCTTTGGACTTAAAGAGTACATACGCTCACATAGAAAAGCATTTCAGTCACTAGAAGTATTTCTAATGGAGAAACATTAAAAGTACTGGGTTCTGCTCTTTGGCTAATTATAGTTTTACAAATGTTCACAAAAGGTGGCTGTAGTAATTAGGCAGGGTGAGGGTATTTGTTTCTCTATGTGGATGATTGGCTGGGCAAGAGCATGTAGGAAGGAGCAATGGTCATAACTATCTGGGTGCTGGAGTTACTAAGAACATAAGATATGCCATACTGGGTCAGACCAAGGTCCATCAAGCCCAGTATCCTGTTTCCAACAGTGGCCAATCTAGGTCATACGTACCTAGCAGTTCTCCAGGACCAAGCAGGAAGTCAGTCCTCACATATGGGTGACGTCGGCGCCGACGGAGCCCCTGCGGAGCAATTTTCCCCAGCTTTCAAAGAAAGCCTTTGGGAATTGCAGCGCGCATGCGCGGTCCCCTTCCCGCCCAAGGGTGCCATCTTAGCCAGTCTTCTTTTTTCCGCGGAGCCCTACAGACGTGGTCGTCCAGTCCCCGCTGAAAAAGTTGATTTCTTCATTTATTTTCTCTTTTTTCTTCGGTTCGACGCCGATCTCTTTCCTGCCCGGACTCGCGACGCCGTTGCGAGTCCTTCTCTTATTTTTCGGTTTTTCTGATTTTTCTTGTCAGTTTCGTTTTCGGTTTTTCGCTGGCAGCCCGGTCCTTTGACCTTGCAGGGGCCCTTTTTCCCCCGATGGCTGCCAGTGGCTTCAAAAGGTGTGTTCAGTGTGACAGAAATATGTCTCTCACTGACACACACGATCATTGCCTCCGCTGCCTCGGCCCAGATCACGAGGAACTGATCTGTGGGGCCTGCAGCAAAATGTCCTCCAAAGCTTTACGGAGTCGGCGGCATCAGCGGGAAAGAATCTTCACAGATCCCACCCGTACCCGGACCTCGTCGGAGGCCTCGGCGTCCAGAGGCTCCAGCTCTGAGCATCGCCGGAGTTCCTCCGACAGAGGTTCTCCCTCCGGGAATCATCATCGGAAGGCGAAACCCACGAGGGTGGCGTCTGTGGACGATCCTGGTTCCGCGAGGGCCAGGTCGCATAGCCCCGATAGCCGTCCCGGGTCTTTGGAGCAGGAACGTCTCACGAAGCGACCTCGTCTGGAATCGGAATTGCCTGCTCGGGTAAGTCCTGTACTCCTCCTGGACTCGCCTCCGAGGGGTCCGACGTCGGGCCCCGAGTCGGGGGCTGCTGGGTCACCTGAGGTCGGACTCAGGTTGACGGCCTTGGAGAGCAGCCTGGCTGCCTTCATGGACCAGCAGCGGGCACTGATCGCTAGCCTCGCTGGCGCCTCTGCCCTGGCCGCCGGGACGTCTAAGTCGACCCCGGAGACCGAGCCGATCCTCGAGTCCATGCGGGCTCGAGTCAATCCTCGGTCGAGGTCTCCCTCGGCCTCCCGTTCGGGACCGAGGTCGTCGACGCCGACTCCCTCGGCGTCGGGGCGGCCGATGCCTACGCCCGCCCGGACCGACCCCATCGATTCCTCCTCGGAGTCGGCCTGGGAATCTGAAGTGGAAGAGTCACCTGATTCCTTTCGGACTCGGTGTGTCCCCTCGGACTCCCCTGAGTCCGAACCTCGGAAGCAGTCCCCCCCGGAGGATGCCAGGTTCTCGGACTTCGTCAGGGATATGGCCAAGGCTTTGGCCTTCCCTGCGGATCCCGAGGAGGAGCCTCGAGCCGAGGAGCTCGATGCCCTCCAGTATGACTCTCCAGCGAAGGAGCACTTTACTGTACCGGTTCCTCCCATGCTGGAACGACTACTCTTCTGCATGTGGGAGAGTCCGGCATCGTCGCCAGTGTTAAGCAAGCGGGTCGATTCCATCTATCGAGTCCGCAAGAGCCCGGGCTTCCAAAAAGCACAGCTACCGCACCATTCCATGGTGGTGGAATCGGCCATGCATAGGCTCAAGAGCCAGAAGATGCACTCCTCGGTGCCTCCTGGCAGGGAGGCCCGCAACCTGGATGGCCTCGGTAAGAAGTGTTTCCAGGGCTCTATGCTTGCTTGTCGGGTCTAGACCTACCAGCTCTACATGGGCATGTACCTTAGAGACCTGGCTAAGGAGATAGCCGGATTCTCTGCTGGACTTTCCGAGGAACCTTTGCGGAGGTTCCTAGCCTTGTCCACTGGAATTCGAGAATGCTCCAAATTCATTTCTCGAGCAGCCTATGATGGCTTTGAAGCATCGGCTCGAGTGGCCGCAGCCGGCATCGGTGCCCGCCGACAGGCTTGGCTTCAGTCGTCTGACCTTGAACCCTGGGTACAGGACAAGTTGGTCGATGTTCCCTGCCGAGGTGAGAACCTATTCGGCAAGCCCATGGCTGAAAAGGCTGCGCAAATCGAGACAGAGACTCTCACCAGAACAAGGCTATCTAGAAAGACCTCTGCCCCTTCCCAAAAGAAGAAGGGCTCGGGAAAAAAGTCCTTTTACCCGAGGAAGGCGACTGCCTATAAACACTACCCTCAGTATCAGGCCTCATCAGCTCCCCAACAGGGTCAGCAGGCCAAGGGACGGGGTAACGGGTCCCGTAGGCAGCAAGCCCCCAAGCCTGCACCACCAGCCCCTGCTCAGCAGGGTGGGGGTTTTTGACTTCATCGACATAGCCTCTCCCCCTCAGCTGGTTTCTCCCAGCACAGGAGGCCGGCTGGTCCACTTTGCCCACAGGTGGTCCAACATCACATCAGATGCCTGGGTGCTTCAGGTTGTGCGAGAAGGCTATCTTCTCCACTTCCACCAGGTCCCTCCCTCCTATTTTCCGGGAGAGCCTCCACGACTCCCTCTGCACAGGGACTTACTCCTTCAGGAGTTAGCAAGTCTTCTTCAGGAACAGGCTGTGGAACCGGTGCCCCACCACCTGAGAGGTCAAGGCTTTTATTCCAGGTATTTCCTAATACCAAAAAGAACAGGAGGCCTCAGACCCATCCTGGACTTGCGCAACCTCAACAAGTTCCTCGTGCGGGAGAAGTTCAAGATGCTTACCCTTGGAATCCTTCTGCCCTACCTCCAGCAGGGAGATTGGCTATGCTCCTTGGATCTAAAGGATGCCTACACGCACATCCTCATCCACCCAAGCCACCGCCAATACCTAAGGTTTGTGGTGGCAGGAAATCATTACCAGTACAGAGTACTGCCCTTTGGCCTATCCTCCGCACCACGAGTCTTCACAAAATGTCTCGCGGTGGTGGCGGCTTATCTCCGGCTTCAGGGCCTCTATGTTTTTCCTTACCTAGACGACTGGCTCATCAGAGCATCGTCCTCTCAAGAGGTCACACAAGCCACGCACCGCACTGTGACTCTTCTCCAGTACTTGGGCTTTGTCGTAAACTTCGCAAAGTCCACTTTGCTCCCCTCGCAAGATCTCGAGTTCATCGGCGCAAGATTACACACTCTTCAGGCGCGAGCTTTCCTGCCTCTCGACAGAGCTCAGCGGCTCATGGACCTAGCCGGCCGTTTTCGCAGCCAGTCCCTGGTCTCGGCCAGGCGCTTTCTGAGACTACTCGGCCATATGGCTTCCACCGTCCACGTGACCCCCAACGCCCGCCTGAATATGCGGCCTGCTCAGTGGTGCCTTCGCAAGCAGTGGCAACAGGCCACGGGCGGCCTCGCCGACTTAGTGCAGATCTCCGGCCCGCTGGCCTCTTCTCTGCAGTGGTGGCTTCATCAGCCGAACCTGGTACTCGGAATGCCTTTTCAGTCTCCTCCGCCTGCTCAAGTGCTGACGACCGATGCTTCTCTCTTGGGATGGGGAGCGCATTGCCAAGGGGCATGTACTCAAGGTCTCTGGACCTCGTGGGAGTCTGCGCAGCAGATCAACTTCCTGGAGCTCAGAGCAATCCGTCTGGCTCTCAAGGCGTTCTCCCACCTGACTTCTCGCCGGTCCGTCCTTGTCCAGACGGACAATCAAGTTGCCATGTTCTACGTGAACAAGCAGGGGGGCACGGGCTCCTTCCTTCTCTGTCGGGAGGCGCAGAGGCTCTGCTCTTGGGCCGTCAGCCGCGGCATTCTTCTCCAGGCAGTTTATCTCCCAGGCCAAGAAAATTGCCTGGCGGACAAACTCAGCAGAATCCTCCAGCCGCACGAGTGGCGACTGGATCCCTTGGTAGTTCAGAAACTTTTTATGAAGTGGGGCCTCCCCACGCTGGATCTTTTTGCCAGTCCTCTCAACCGGCAACTTCCTCGTTTCTGCTCTCGGCAACCGCATCCCCTCCGAGTAGCGGCGGATGCTTTTCTGCTCTCATGGTCAAAAAGCCTTCTGTATGCTTTTCCTCCCATACCGTTAATCTCTCGAACTCTTCAAGGTTCTCCGAGACAAAGCTTCCATGATCCTGATAGCTCCTCGGTGGCCCAGACAGCCGTGGTTTCCACTCCTGCTGCAACTGGCGGTGGAGGCTCCGTTCCATCTGGGGTTTCAGCCAGATCTCCTAACACAGGATCAGGGGTCCCTGCTACACCCCAACCTCAGATCTCTACATCTGATGGCCTGGCTGCTGAAAGGGTAGTCCTTGCTCCCCTTCACCTGCCGGCAGAGGTGGAAGAGGTCGTCCTAGCTTCCCGGCGACCTTCTACCCGCAAATGCTACGCCCTTAAATGGCGTCGTTTTTCCATTTGGTGTACCCAGCAGTCTCTGGATCCCTACTCCTGCTCGGTGTCGGGGGTCTTGCAGTACTTGCTCTACCTCTCTAATCTTGGACTTAAGTCCAACTCCGTCAAGGTTCACCTCAGTGCTCTTTCAGCACATCATGTGCCGGTGGACGGCAGACCTCTTTCCAACGACCCTCTCGTGGCAAGGTTTCTCCGAGGTCGTCTCCTCCTTAAACCACCTCTGCGCCCGCCAGCGCCTGACTGGGATCTGAATGTGGTTTTGCAGCGGATCACCTGTCCGCCTTTTGAACCTATGGCTACCTGTCCTCTCCGTTTTCTTTCTTGGAAAACCTTATTCCTGATAGTCCTCACTTCCGCTAGACGCGTAAGTGAACTACAGGCCCTCGTGTCTGATCCCCCTTACACTCGGTTCTACAAAAATAGGGTAGTCCTACGGACTCACCCTAAATTTCTTCCAAAAGTGGTCTCCCCTTTTCACATCAATCAGGAGGTGGTACTTCCGACCTTCTTTCCCAGGCCACACTCCAGCCGAGCTGAAATGGTCCTGCATACCCTGGACTGTAGAAGGGTGTTGAACTTCTACCTTGACCGTACGCGGGAGCACCGCAAAGCTGCTCAGCTCTTCGTGTCTTTTGACCCCAATAAATTGGGGCTCCCTGTCTCCAAGCGCACTCTGTCCATCTGGGTTGCTGACTGTATTGCTTGGGCTTATGGAGCAGCCGGACTCTCGTTAGAAAGTCGGGTCACGGCTCATTGTGTTCGGGCGAAGGCTACGTCAGTGGCTTACCTCCGCTCTGTTCCATTGGCAGACATCTGCCGGGCCGCTACTTGGTCTTCGAGCCAGACTTTTGCGGTCCATTACTGCCTCGAGAGGGAGTCCCGCAGGGACAGTGCTTTCGGACAGGCAGTACTCCGAAATCTCTTTGAGGTTTGAGCAACTCCTACCCTCCATCCCGGATGTTGGGCTACCGGTGGGTCATAATTCTGTGAAGATTCCTTCCTTCTGTGCTGCTGAGCTAGAGGGAGCTCATTTTTGTGCTTAGGGTCTCCGGTAGCCTTAAGCTTGGGAGTCCCATATGTGAGGACTGACTTCCTGCTTGGTCCTGGAGAAAGCGTAGTTACTCAACCTGTAACAGGTGTTCTCCAGGAGCAGCAGGAATCAGTCCTCACAACCCTCCCTCCTCCCCTTGGAGTTGCAATCATCTGCTTTAGTTTTTTTGCAAATTTTTATGCTGTCTTTTAGCTATGTCATCTGACTGGCTAAGATGGCACCCTTGGGCGGGAAGGGGACCGCGCAAGCGCGCTGCAATTCCCAAAGGCTTTCTTTGAAAGCTGGGGAAAATTGCTCCGCGGGGGCTCCGTCGGCGCCGACGTCACCCATATGTGAGGACTGATTCCTGCTGCTCCTGGAGAACACCTGTTACAGGTGAGTAACTACGCTTTTCCCCAAAAGACACAGGTCCCACAATGCTTGTATTGGGTCAAGCATTGATATCCTGGGTCCCTTCTTAATAATGGTTTATGGACCTTTCCTCCAGGAACTTGTCCAAACCTTTTTTAAACCCAGCTACACTCAACAGCCTTCACTACATCCTCCGGTAACAAATTCCAGAGTTTGATTACACATTGACTGAAAAAATATTTTCTTTTATTAGTCTTAAATAGTTTACCCTGCAGCTTCATTGCATGTCCCCTAGTCTTTCTATATTCTGATAATGTAAACAATCAATCTACATTTACCCGTTCCACTCTGTTCATTAATTTATAGACTTCTATCATATCTCCCCTCAGCTGTCTCTTTTCCAGGTTAAAGAGCCCTAACCTTTTTAGCCTTTCTTCATAGGAGTATCCTTCCATCCCCTTTACCATTTTGGTAGCTCTTCTCTGAACTTTTTCTAATAACGCTATATCCTTTTTAAGATACAGTGACCAGAATTGCACACAATATTCAAGGTGCAGTCTCACCATGGAATGATATAGAGGCATTATAATATCTTTTGTTTTATTTTCCATTCCTTTCCTTAATGATACCTAGCATTCTATTTGCTCTCTTGGCTGCCGCTGCACACTGGACCGAGGGTTTTAACATGGTATCCACAATGACGCCTAAATCTTTTTCCTGGGTGGTGGTTCCTAATGTGGAACCTTGCATCGTGTAACCATAGTTTGGGTTGTTCTTCCCTAGGTGCATAACTTTGTACTTGTCCACATTAAATTTCATCTGCCATTTTGATGCCTAGTGTTCCAATTTATCAAGATCCTCTTGCAATTTTCCACAATCCTCTTGGGTTTTAACAACTTTAAATAGTTTTGTGTCATCTGCAAATTTGATAACCGCACTCGTTATTCCCTTTTCCAGGTCATTTATGAATATGTCAAAAAGCAGCGGACCCAGCACGGATCCCTGGGGTACACCACTATTCACTTTTCTCCATTGGGAAAAATTGGCCATTTAGCCCTACCCTCTGCTTTCTATCTTTTAACCAGTTCCTGATCCACAATAGTACACTGCCTCCTATCCCATGACTCTTTAGTTTTGCCAAAAGTCTCTCATGAGGGACCTTGTCAAAGGCTTTCTGAAAGTCCAGATACACTATATCAACCGACTCACCTTTGTCCACCTGTTTATTCACACCTTCAAAAAAACATAACAGATTAGTAAGACAAGATCTTCCTTGTCTAAAGCCATGTTGGCTGTCTCCCATTAGGCCATGACTACATGCTGAGTAATTTTGTTCTTTATAATGGTATCTACCATTTTTCCTCATACTGATGTCCGGCTTACTGGTCTGTAGTTTCCCGGATCACCCCTGGAACCCTTTTTAAAAATTGGCGTTACATTGGCGATCCTCCAATCTTCAGGTATTACAGATGATTTTAATGAAAATTCACAAATTACTAATGGCAGGTCTGCAATCTCATATTTCAGTTCTTTCAACACCCTTGGATGTATACCATCCAGCCCAGGTGATTTGCTACTCTTCAGTTTATCTAACAGTTGTAATACATTTTCCCGATGTATCGATATTTCCTTCAATTCTTCTGTGCCTTTAAATACCACTTCAGTCATGGGTAACATCCCTACATCTTTCTCAGTAAAGACTGAAGCAAAGAATTCATTCAGTCTCTCCGCTATCGCCTTGTCGCCTCTTAGTGCCCCTTTAACCCCTCTATCATGTAATGGACCAACTGACACAGGTTTTTTGCTACAAATCTACTTGAAAAAGTCTTTATTTCACGTTTTTGCTTCCGCAGCAAGCTTTTTCTCAAATTCTCCCTTTGCCTGCCTTATCAATGCCTTGCATTTGACTTGCCAGTGCTTGTGCTGTTTCCAGGTTTCATCGTTTGGTTCTTTTTTCCATTTCCTGAAAGATGCTTTTTTGGCAACAACAGCCTCTCTGACCTCACCTTTAAACCATGCTGGCAGTTTTTTGGACTTCCTGCCTTAAAGTGTGGAATACAGCTGGTCTGGGCTTCCAACATAGTATTTTTCAACAACACCCAAGTTCGAAGTAAGTCTTTAACCTTTGCAACTGCTCCTTTTACTTTTTTCTTAACTATTTTCCTCATTTTATCATAGTCTCCCTTTCGAAAGTTAAAAGGTAATACTGTGTATTTCCTTACTATCCCTCCTCCACTAATTAAATCAAATGTGATCATGCTATGATCACTATTGCCAAGTGGCCCTAACACCCTTGTCTCTTGCACTACATCTGGTGTTCCACTAAGGACTAAGTCTATTATGGCTTCCCCTCTGGTCGGTTCATGAACCAGCTGCTCCAAGAAGCAGTCATTTATTTCATCTAGGAACTTTATCTCCCTAGCATGTTCTGCTGTGACACTGACACAGTTGATACCGGGGTAATTGAAATCACCCATTATAATTACTGCACTGTAACGTTTGTTAGCTTCCTTGATTTCTTTGAGCATTTCATCATCCATTTGTTCATTCTGACCAGGCGGTCGATAGTATACCCCCACTGCAATCGCCTTCCCCTCTTTACATGGAATTTCAATCCATAGAGATTCTACAGCAAATTTTGTTTCCTGCAAAACTTTAATCCTTTCTGACTCAATGCCCTCTCTAACATAGAGCGCAACCCCTCCACCAATTTGATCAGCTCTATCATTATGATGTAGTTTGTACCCAGGTATCAGTGTGTCCCACTGGTTGTCCTCCTTCCACCATGTCTCTGATATTCCATTCCCTTTGGAAGAGCCCCTCCTTTCCACAGAATGTTCCCCAGTTCCTAACAAATCATACCCTCATCTCTGCACCACTGTCTCATCCACGCATTGAAACTCCGGAGCTCTGCCTGCCTTTTGGGTCCTGCGCGTGGAATGGGAAGCATTTCGGAGAATGCTACCCTGGAAGTTATGGATTTCAACTTCCTACCTAAAAGCCTAAATTTAGCCTCCATAACCTCCCTACTACATTTTCCTATGTCATTGGTACTGACATGTACCAAGACAGCAGACTAAGGTTTATCATAAATTAGTCCAAGTCTTTCTTCAGCCCCTCATTTCAGCTGGACTACAGAGGAACCCTGCTAGACACAACTCAAGTAAAAGCCTGTCTTCTACAGGAAAGGATTACACCCTGGTATCTATCATGCAGGAGATTCAATTGAGTCAGTGGGCATCAGTTTGGGGCATATTGAGATTGTAAGGGCATGTGGCTTTGACTATGCTTGTACCTCCCTTGGCATGTCTCAGCCTGTGATGGGTTCAGTGGATATGTTTATGCAATTTCTTGATATACCGCCCAGGCTGAAGGGCATCAGAGCGGTTTACAATCACTATAAGCAGGTACTGGATACATTCCCTCGTCCCCAAAGGGCTCACAATCTATGTGTACCTGAGGCAATGCAGGGTTAAGTGGCTTGCCCAAGGCCTCAAGGAGTGCCTATAGGACTAGAAACCCCAGTCCCTCTGGCTTGAGATTGCTGTCCCCGGGTGGGAATTGAACCTCTGGCCCTCCGGCCTGAGGTACCTTGTCCTAACCACTAGGCTACTCTCACCAGAAACATCTCAATTGTTTAGGAGCTCAGATAAATAATATCACCAACAAATGAAGCTTGCAAGAGAGAGAGAGAAATAAAACTAAAAAAATAATTAGGGACCATCCAAAATTATGGCACTCATTAATTTATCTTAGTGTTGGTAAAAGTGAAGAAATGGACCAATGATGAAAAAGTGTCTGCACCTAAGATTTTATATTTGAGTGCCATGATTTTGGATGGTCCCTAAAAATGTTTTTTTTATACAGTTGTGGTCAACATTATTGGCACCCTTGCATTTTAGGTATGTTCTGTACAATATCTTGAGAAATAATTGGACAGATTCCAACCGTATGTCGTCATACTATTTTAATAGTATGTTCAAAGATATATAACAAAAAATATGTCTGTGCAACTTAGATGTAGTAATTTATGAGACAAAAGCAAAATATGGCCTGGATAGGATTAATGGCACCCTTCCCTAATATTTGGTTACATAATCCTTGGCAGTGATGACAGTCTCCAAATGTTTCTTGTAGCCATCTATAAGTTTTGTATCTCTGTCTGCTGATAGTTTCTCCCACTCTTCAGCTGCAATTTGTTCCAGCTCATGCATGTTTATAGGATTCCTTTTACCAATGGCAGATTTCAGCTCTTTCCAAAGGTTCTTAATTGGACTGAGATCAGCATTCATTGCTAGCCAGTTTAAAATAGTCCATTTATTCCCTTTTAACCATTCTTTTGGACTTTTGTATGTATGTTTTGGATCATTGCCCTGCTGGAGGACCCCTGACCTTCAACCCAGACTTAGCTTTCTGACACTATCACATTTTCCTCCAAAATACTTTGGTAGTCCTCTGATTTCATGATTCCTTTAATACATTCCAGGCCTCCAGTTCCTGAGGCAGCAAAACAGCCCCACAACAGTATGGAACCTACACCATATTTAACTGTAGGAAGGGTGTTAATTGGGGAACCAGCAGAAAGTCAGTCTTCACATATGAATGACGTCTGTGCCAACGGATCCCGTGTGGAAGCATCTCTCCAGCTTTTGAAGATGCACCACACATGTGTGTCCCCTTCCTGCCCAAGGGTGCCATCTTGCCTCAGTCTCCTTTTTTCCATGGAGCCCTCCAGATGTCTTTCCAGTTTCCTCTGGAAAAAGTGTGTGTGGGGGGGGTTTATATTGTTTTATCTGGTACGCGTACAAGTTCTTTTCCTGCCCCTGAGTCAGCTTGCCTTGGCATCGCTCCTCAGGTTCATTCCCTTGGGGTTTTTTTTGGGGGGGGGGGTTTCCTTCAAGCTATCCCTTGACCAACATTCACGCCCTTTTTTGACTGTAAGCCTCGGACCTGTACCAGACAGCAGGGCTGCTTTTTTCCCCCATGGCCTCCAGTGGCTTCAAGTATGACCGGTGTAGGATGATATCCCTCACCAAGCTGCATGACTGCTGCCTCCGGTGCCTTGGCCTGGAACATGATGATTCAGACTGCAAACTTTGCAGGATCATGACCCCAAAGGCCATCAAGAGCCATCAGCTGCAGCAGGAGGAGTTTTTTTCACAAGTCTGACTATGCCAAAATCTCCAGTGACACCACGCTCCAGGGCCTCTTCTGGTACCTCAGGGTCCCGTGAAGCCTGGGCTGCCTCGGAGTCCCATGGCTTCAGTTCCTCCAAGAGGAAATCCCTAGAGCTGGAATGCAAGAAGTTAAAATCCTCGAAGACCACTTTGGAGAGCAGGTCTGGGAAGACGGGAAATCCCACTCCAGGCCCCATAGTCCCCAGCATGAGTCTGAAGGATTGGAGCGGAAGCGGCCTCACAAGCTGCCCCAGAAGGAGTAGTTGGTGACCGGCTTCTGACACCTGATGCCATCCTTATCGAGGACTCCCCCTCGATGGAACCGGCACAGGGCCCAAAATCCTTGGTGCCCACATTGAAGGCTGTGGAGCCAACTGGTATGGAGACAGAATGGTGGCCTTGGAGCGCAATATCTCTGCTCTCATGGCCCAGCAGCAGGCGTTCATGTCTGGTTCATCTTCCCCAACTAAGGGACCCTCGACATTGAAGGCTTCCTCGGATGTTGAGCTGATCCTTGAGCGCCACCAGTATCAAGAGAGCTATTGGTGTCAGACAAGGTCCCGGTCCCATTCTTCAGGTCACTGGTCCTCTCCAGCAAGCACACGTGGCTCCGACCGCAGGTCCTCCAGAGGTCCTTGGGCTCATGCTGCAACCATGGTGACCGCAAAGCCTCGGAATCCACCTTGGACTTCAAATCCAATTAGGAGACAGGACGAGGAGTCCCCAGACACCTGGCGCCACAGAAATGTGCCTTTGGACCCATCTCCCCTGATCTCGTTCCGTGCTCGAGGACATCACCTTCCTCGACTTTGTGCAGGACATGGCTAAGGCGCTCGCCATCGAGACTGAGCAGAGGAAGACCCTCGCTTGGAAGAACTGGAGATTCTCCAGTACGAAGCCCCTGCGAAGGAGACCTTCATGGTGTCTGTCCCTCTGATCCTCGCGTACAGCCACCTCTGCATGTGGGAGGCATTGGTGCCCATTGTAAGCAGGCAACTCGACTCTATGTACTGAGTCTGCCGAGGCCCTGGGTACCAGAAGACCCAACTTCCCCATAACTTGGTGGTCATTTGAGTCTGCCATGCGCAGGCTCAAGGGCCAAAAGACCCATTCTTCGGTGCGCCCTGGCAAGAAGGCCCAGACCTTTGACACCCTCGGTTGGAAGGCATTCCAGGGCTCGATGCTTGCGTGCCGAGTCCAGTTCTACGAACTGTACATCAGCATGTACCTCAAAGAGCTGCCAAAGGAGCTTATTGGGTTTTTGGCAGGCCTCAACTGGGAACCCCTCCAGAGGTTTAAATCTCTGGCCTCTGATCAAGGGAGTGCTCAAAGTTTTTATCCCAAGTTTTAAAATGGATATAGCATTTATCCCAAGCACCTTATGACAGCTTTGAGGAGTCAGCGTGGCTGCTGCAGGCATTGGGGCCCAACGCCAGGCATGGCTGCAGTTGTTTGATTTCGAACAATGGGTTCAGGACAAACTTATTGATGTCCCCTGAATGAGGGAGAATTGCTTTGGGGAAACCCATGGCAGACAAAGCTGTGGAGATACTGAGTTCCTAATGAGGACCAGACTCTCTTAAAAAAAAAAACAAAAAAAACAACACTTTGGTGCAACCCTGTAAGAAGGCCTCGGGAGTGAAGCCCTTCTACCTGAGGAAAAAGGGAGGGTTTGGCAATGCTTCACAGTTCCAAGTCTTCTCAGCCCCACAGCAAGGCCAATAGCACAAGGGGCAGGGACACAGCCCCCACAAACAAAAGACCCCCAAGTCCCAGGTGCCAGCCCCAACTCAGCCTGGGGGGAGCTTTGGACTCCCAGGGGAGCATCTGGCCTTGTTTGCCCATGGGTGGCCCACAATCACTGATTCCTTGGTTCTACAATTGGTCAAGGAGGGCTACCTCCTCCACCTGCAATGGGCACCACCCTCATACTTTCCAATGGAGCCTGTAAGACCTCTCTTCCACCAGACCCTGCTCCTCACCAAGCTTGCAGGTCTCCTTGAGGACAAGGCAGTAGAGCTAGTGCCCAAACATCTCTGAGGCACCAGCTTCTACAGGTATTTCCTCGTCCCCAAGAGAACAGGGGGCCTCTGGCCTATCCTGGATCTGCAGGACCTGAATAGATTTCTGGTACAGAAGAAGTTTTAAAATGCTCTCTCTTGGAACATTGAAACCATTCCCCCAGCAAGGAGACTGGCTATGCTCCTTAGACCTTAAGGATGCCTATTGTCACCAGTAACCCTCCCCAGAGGCAAAAGCATGGGGGTAGGTCAGCAAGTAGGGAGTGCAGTTGGCCCTGCACTGCCTTCTGGGGATTGTAGTCCCTCTTACTAAGCAAGGAATGAGTTGTAGTCGAGTGGAGTTAGGCAAAAGACAGGATTTTATTTCCCCTTCCGGGTGGATTTATTTGCAAGAAAAACAAGAACAAAAATGATCATACTTCTGGTACAAAAATGAAATGAAACAGGAACAGAAACAGCTTCTATATCTTCAACTCTTATAAACAATGAGTAGAACAAAAACGTAGCAGCAGCAGTCCCTTTTAACAAAGGCAAAACTCTTAACAGCTATTCTAGCATAGAGACGTGACATGGTCTGCTACAGACAGCGTACAATCCATTTCTTCTTCTGGGGTTTGTTCCATAAGAAATTCTGTTTGCATTTCTTCACACTCACCCCCAGCTAAGTATTCTTGTGGATTATTATACGTCCCTCCAAAGAGCAGTCTCTCTTCACTGCCTCGAGACTTCCCTTCCCCCGTTGCTACAGAGAAGGGTGGAAGATTACCACATATACTGGAGTTTGCTATAGAAGAGCCCCACAAACTCTGGCAGTCGCAGGGAAAACTTTTACATTCAGTTTCTCTTCTATCAGGTTTATACAGCCTACCTTCTGGCTTTCTCACACAGGAACCTCTCAGCACAGCTGGGTCAATAAGGCTTTCACAGCACGGCTGCGTTCTTCTGCCTTTTACCCTTTGCTTTCTCTCTGACATATAAATGTCCTCGGGCCAGGACGTCTCTGCTTCTCTAGACCTGCAGCTTTCAACTTGGACACTTTCCTCTGGTCCCTTTCTCCAACTGGTTCCCCAACCAGTCCTCCGACCAAGGCTTCCTTCAGTCCTGCAGCTGGGTCTCTCATCAACTCTCCTGCTGAGACTCCTGATTCTGAGTCCTCTCCTTCTTCCTGCTCCTCCTGTTCTCTTTCCTGTGCTTCTCCCACTATCTTCAGGTGAGTAATTTTTATGTGCGTGTGTCCTAGGACTTAACTGCACCCCGCCCTCATCCAGCTGCCTCTCATTACACCCTGAGCTTGGGGCTTGTTTGCAGTTTGGGCGTGTTCTCTCTCCTCGTGACACTCTCTGTTTACGTTGCTCATGGCAATCCTGGGCCATGTGCTTTTCTATGCTGTCAGTTTCAGACACACTTTCTTCCGCTTCACCCAGGTCCATAGCTTCTGGAAGATCCACTACATTACACTATACACACATCCCAGCCACAGAAAATACCTCTGTTTCATGGTAGGAGGAGAGCATTACCAATACAGGGTGCTTCCCTTCAGGCAGGAGTCATCGCCATGGGCCTTCACTAAGGGCATAGCGGTGGTCGCAGCCCACCTCCGTCTCCAAGGGGCCTTCATCTTCTCCTATCTTGACATCTGGCTTATAAGGGAAGGAACAACTGCAGAGGTGCATCATGCCACTGGGCACACCATCCACAGCCTGCAGCACCTGGGGTTCATCATCAACTACCCCAAGTCCCACCTCTCCCTAGCTTGATGCCTGGAGTCACAGGGGCTCAGCTAAACACCCTCCAAGCCAAGGCCGTCCTCTCTCAGGAGAGGTCAGAACACCTCTAGGCTAGCCATAGAGGTACAGTGCTGCCAGTTGCTACCCACCTGTCTTCTCCTTCACCTGCTGCGCCACATGGCCTCCACGGTTCAGGGACCCCATATGCCTGACCGCACATAAGGGCTGCACAGTGGTGCCTCCGCTTAGTGGACACAAGCCATGGGCAGGCTTCGGGACAGGGTGAGAGTAACCTGCCAGCTGGTGGGTTCACTCAACTGGTGGCAGATTCCCTGTCACCTTCAGGCTGGGATGCCCTTCCCGGCCCCCCCCCCCCCCCCCCCCGAGGGTCTTTTGCCATTGATGCCTCCTTGTTGGGTTGGGGAGCACACCATGACGACCTCCGGACCCAAGGCAGCTGGTCCTAGACAGAACCCCAGCTACAAATCAGCCTTCTGGAGCTCTGAGCAATATTCCTGGCTCTCCGAGCCTTTCACCAACGGCTGCAGCACTAGTCAGTTGTTGGTCTGGATCAGTACTAAGTTGCAATGTTCTATATGAACAAGCAAGGGGGCACGGGGACGTATTCCCTCTGCCAAGAGGTGGTGCTCCTATGTGATATACAATGTGCTGCTCCTAAGAACGGTTTACCTCTCAAGCCAGGACAATTCCCTGGTGGACAAGCTGAGCAGAGTCCTCCAGCTGCACGAGTGGTGCCTGGATTCTAAAGTGGCCTCCTGGCTGTTGCAACTCTGGAGTATCCCCATAGTGGACCTATGTGCCAGCCTAGACAACACACATTTTTGCCCCGCTTCTGCTCCCATCAGCCTCACCCGTACCGGGTGGCAGTGGATGCAATCCCTATTCCATGGATGGAAGGCTGCCTTTACACCTTCCCATCGACACTACTGGTTGCCAAAAACCTCTTCAAGGTCCAGCGTGACAACGCATCACTGATATGGATAGCCCCCTGATGGCCCAAGCAACTGTGGTTCCAGCTGCATCTCTAGCTGTCAATGGCATTGCTGATTCCCCTGGGCCGTGCCCCAGGACTACTCTCTCACAGGAGAAGGACTCTATCCTGCACCCCAACATGTGGTCCCTGTCATTCACAGCTTGGCTACTGAACGGATAGGTCTAGCTCCCTTCAACCTTCCACGGGCTGTGGAAGAGGTTCTTCTGGCCTCCTGCAAGGCTTCCACAAGAAGGGTGTAAGCACACCACACCAAAAACTGACACCACTTGAAGGCAAAGAGACGGGCGAACCTGTTCTGTTTGGTGTAAGTGATACTCCAGTACCTACTCTACCTGTCAAAGATAGGACTAAAGTCCAACTCAGAGTGCATATGTGTGCTATTGTAGCGCACCACCACCACCACACTGTTGAGGGCAAACCCCTCTCAGCTCAACCCCTTGTTTCTCAGTACATGCTGTCTAAACCCCCCTGTCTGCCAGTGAGTGGTGGAGTGGGATCTCAACGTGGTGCTCTTGCAGCTCACTAAGCTGCTGTTTGAGTTTCTGTCTACCTACCATTTGTGGTACCTCTCCTGCATAATAAAAACTTTTTCAAGTACATTTGTAGCAAAAAAAACCTGTGAGAAAATCAGTTTGACCATTAGATGACAGAGGGATAAAAGGAGAACTAAGAGGGGACAAGGCCATAGCAGACAGACTGAATGAATTCTTTGCTTTGGTTTTTTACTGAAGAAGATGTAGGTAAGTTACCCATGACTGAAAGAGTATTTAAAGGTGAGGCATTGGAAGAATTATATTTTTTTTGAAGGTGTGAATAAACAGGTAGACAGAGGTGAGCTGGTTGATACAGTGTTTCTGGATTTTAAAAAGTCATGAGATTGGAGGCAATATAATATTATGGATCAAGAACTGGTTTTCTTTATCTTTATTGGCTTTTAATATACCGCTCAATAGGCAAGCATCTGCGCAGTTTACAATAAATCAAATGCTGCTTGAAAAGGGACATAGAATGCCATTATTTAGACAGGAAAGGGGTAGAAAGATGAGCATGTTGAGAGAACCCAGCAGAGAGCTTGTAGTTTAAATTTCATAATAAGTCAGAGCCTAGCAACAGCAAAGAGCTGTAATTTAAATCAAATCAGAATATAGCTTAGCATAAAAGGCAAAACAGGGTCAGTACTCTTTAAGCAACAAATAAAGTCTTCTAGAGACCTTTACAAAGAGGCCTTCTACCTAGGGGGCAAGAGACCTGTGAAACTTTTTCAATAGGTGTTAACGCCAGGTGGCAGGTCAAAAGGCCATTATGAAAGACTCCTATCCAAGCAAGAACTGTTAAGCACCCAGGAAGTTGGTCACAGCTTACCTCAGCAGCACAGGACAGGGTACTGTGTAGCAGCTCTCTTTTAATAAGTGTTATTTCCCTCCCTCCCCCCTCCCAACACCCACCCACCCCTGGGATAGTCATAGCTTTATAGGTACTTATACATCTTAAAGGAAAGGAGGTGCTGTCAGGTGAAGCTAGTTACCGAAATCAGTCATACACTAAGGGCCTGAGATTAATTAAGCTTCAGGTGAACAAGGTATATTAAACGTATTAGGTACAGTTTTTAATAAATATCCATAGTGACCCTTAGTAAGTAAAGAACTTAAAGATCTAAACACAAGCTTAAAAGTAAGATGCAGACAGCGAGATGGGGGCTTTCCAGTCTTTTGCATTGAGTGTCACATGTATGATTTTCTCCCAGTTGGTGAGAGGTCTTACGTGTGCACTAGGTGCAAGGAGCTCTTTGCTCTCAGGGAACGAGTTCTCTAGAGGCTAGAGTAGCAGACTTGGAAAACAAAAGAAAGACAGAGAGGTACATAGACGAGACCTACAGGGATATAGTCCTGAAGTCCCACCTCCAGTCTGGCAGTATCCCTGTTGCCATGGAGGAGAGAAGTCACGTGACAGGAGAGCATCACCCTGGTGTGGCAGGAAGTGATCCTGTAACTAGGACCTGTCCTCCAGGTGATGTAAAACCCTCTCGCACCGAGGAAGTTTCTCCAGGGCCATGTGCCCATGAGGGAAGGGTTAGGATAGCCGTTACAGTTTGTGATTCAATCATTAGGCATGTAGATAGCTGGGTAGCTGGTGGACGTGAGGATCGCCTGGTAACATGCCTGCCTGGTACGAAGGTAGCGGACCTCACGCACCACCTAGATAAGGTCTTAGATAGTGCTGGGGAGGAGTCTGCTGTCTTGGTACATGTCGGTACCAATGACATAGGAAAATGTGGTAGGGAGGTTCTGGAGACTAAATTTAGGCTTTTAGATAGGAAGTTGAAATCCAGAACTTCCAGGGTAGCGTTCTAAAAAATGCTTCCCATTCCACGCGCAGGACCCAAAAGGCAGGCAGAACTCCGGAGTCTCAATGCGTGGATGAGACAATGGTGCAGAGATGAGGGTTTTGGATTTGTTAGGAACTGGGGAAAGGAGGGGCTCTTCCGAAGAGATGGGCTTCACCTTAACCGCGATGGAACCAGGCTGCTGGCATTAACCTTTAAAAAGGAGATAGAGCAGCTTTTAAATTAGATAATAGGGGAAAGCCGACAGTCGCCCAAGAGCAGATGGTTTGGAAGAATGTATCCTTGAAGGATACTACCAAAAGCAGAGAGGTTCCAAAAAAGAGTAAAGTAGCCCAAATGCCCTCGAGTATGGAGCAGACAGAGCTTAAAGATCCCAAATTACCCATGTCTACCAATAGCCAAATTAATATGAATAAAATACAGTCTCTAAAATGCTTGTATACAAATGCTAGAAGTCTAAAAAATAAGATGGGAGAGTTAGAATATAAAGCACTAAATGAGAGGTTAGATATGATTGGAATATCAGAGACATGGTGGAAGGAAAACAACCAGTGGGACACTGTGATACCTGGGTACAAACTATATCATAATGATAGAGCTGATCAAATTGGTGGAGGAGTTGCGCTCTATGTTAGAGAGGGCATTGAGTCAGAAAGGATTAAAGTTTTGCAGGAAACAAAATTTGCTGTAGAATCTCTATGGATTGAAATTCCATGTAAAAAGGGGAAGGCGATGGCAGTGGGGTGTACTATCGACCGCCTGGCCAGAATGAACAAATGGATGATGAAATGCTCAAAGAAATCAAGGAAGCTAACAAATGTTACAGCGCGGTAATAATAATGGGTGATTTCAATTACCCCGGTATCGACTGGGTCAGTGTCACAGCAGGACATGCTAGGGAGATAAAGTTCCTAGATGAAATAAATGACTGCTTCTTGGAGCAGCTGATTCATGAACCGACCAGAGGGGAAGCCATATTAGACCTAGTCCTTAGTGGAACATTAGATCTACTGCAAGAGATAAAGGTGTTGGGGCCACTTGGCAATAGTGATCATAGCATGATTGCGTTTGATTTAATTAGTGGAGGAGGGATAGTAAGGAAATCCACAGCACTACCTTTTAAGTTTCGAAAGGAAGACTATGATAAAATGAGGAAAATAGTTAAGAAAAAACTAAAAGGAGTAATTGCAAAGGTTAAAGTCTTACATCAAGCTTGGGTATTGCTGAAAAATACTATCTTGGAGGGACTTCCGGTTTGTCAATGAGCTGATCGGACGTGTTTTGATCAGCTCCGGGTAATTACCCCAAAAATCTGCAACAACTCTCTACAAACATTGTAGAATAACGCTTATATTGCTGTCCCTGCATATGTCCTGGTGGGAACTCTGTGGAGGGCATTTTTCTAGAGCGTGGAGCGGCTCCTAAATGGTACAAAACCTCATGGCATCGAAACCCCCTAGGAGGGAGAAGCCGCGTGTACCGGAGGCCAAAATGGCCGAGGGGGCGCCTGCCAGCCCTAAGCCGGGAGGTAATCCAGAGCTGGTGGCCAAGGTGAGTGCAGCGGTTGTACATGCGCTGGAGGCTCGCTTTCACGACTTGGCAGAAAGTCTGCACAATCTTAATCAAAACTTTTCGGAGTTTGCTGGGCGAATGGAGCAAGCGGAGACTCGTATCTCTAATGTCGAGGATACCCAACAATCCCTTCAAACCAAAGTGGAAGCCCTGGAGTCCCTCGTTAAACAGCACAGCGAAAAGCTGGATGATCTGGAAAATCGAGGGCACCGCAAGAATCTCCGGTTTGTGGGGATTTCAGAATCTGTGGGAGATGGCGCCCTCTTCGGATACCTACAAACTTGGATTGATAAGCTGCTCGGAGGCACCGGGGAGAGCCAAGTGAAGCTGGAACGGGTACATCGGCTGGGACCTCGGCAAGAACAGGCGCAGAGACCTCGGGCGGTCATAGCCCGATTTCTGGATTATCGGCAGAAGGAGGAAGTCTTGCGAGCTGCGCGCGGCCGTAAGCTGCCAAAGCAGGACGCTGAGCACATTTTAGTGTTTCAGGATTACTCTGCCTTGGTCAGCCAGCAGCGTCGCGCCTTCTCTTCTACATGCGCTCAGTTGATTACTAAGGGGATACGATTCTCTCTACTGTATCCTGCCCGCCTCCGTGTGGACTACCAGGGGCAATCAAAGTTTCTGACGACACCAGCGGCAGCTGCTATTTTTTTGGACTCCTTAAATGCCCCTGGGGATGAGTCTACCTGAGGGACACCTTGCACATGCAGCTGGACTTATGCACTCTGAATGGCGGGATCAGGCCTACTGACGGACTTGGTAGAGGCCGTGACTGTCGCTTCGGACCTTTAAGTTTACTGAACCTGCCTTAATTGATTGAATGGTTACTTATTTCTTGGAGTGGTTGATTTGTGAGACTGCCTGCCTAGCTATGTGAATGGATGTTGTATCATCTTGATGTCTGCGGCTACGGCTGGTTACAATTGTTACATTTTACATTTTGCTACAGCCCATTGTTATCTTTGTAGCCTTGTGGGATACTGTATCTGGGGGTTGGGGCTCGCTATTCACTGGTTAGACTGCGGATAGGGGGGTAGGGGGGATAGGGGCTGTGTGACTGACTGCGTGGTACTTGTTCATGGATGTCTGGGGGGATCTGGTGGCACGAGCCCCGCTGCTGGGGTGCGCTTCACTTAGCGGCCAATACCTGTTTCTGTGGCAGGGGGCCCGACCCTTAGTCGTGGCGTGGGGGATGCTGGGATTCTTTCTGGGGGGGACGGCCTCCTACTCTTAGTAACTCAGTATGCCCTTCCCTTGAGGATTGGAAGGCCGCCTCTACTGGCACTGGTTTGTATGAGCGCAGAGCTGGATTGGGAAGGGTTTACAAAAGTCCACTGTGTTCTAACCTCAGGTATTCCGGACCGCTATGGAGAAGGAGGGGGAGCTCATGGGGAAGGAGCGACTGGACAAGGGGTTGATTTGTTGCTGCGTGCGTGCTGTATGTATGGGTGGGTCCCGCTGGCTTTACAGTGCCCCGACTTCTGTTGCTGTACCTATATATCAGTACCTTGTTATTATGGCCAGGGGGCTATGTCCATGGTTGCGGGCCCTTATTCTCGGGATGGGAGTGGGGAATACTCTCCTTTGGGTTCGCAGGGGGGCAAGGGGGTAGATGGCATACCGTGATATTTCTTGACCCTTACATGGGCTGATAGGCTGTGCCTTATAGGTTTCACCTCACGGGGGCTCCTTGGAGTTAGCTCTGTGTTTCCTGCAGGCCTCAGGCCGCCGCGCTCAAAGATGGCCTTACGGAAGTGGGGGAGGGGGGCTGGGGGGGCGTGGTACGACTTAGGGCTCCTGTGGGGAGATTTGTCTATGGGGAATGGGAGCTGGTCACGCGGAGAGTTTAGTAGCGGGTAGAACAGCCGCGGAAGCTCTCTCCCCCTGATTGGGACTCCTTGTAGAATGGGGGAGAATCTGTGGATAGGCCCTCCTGAGGGGGGGTTTTATTTTGTAGTGAGAGAGCTTTTGATGAACAGGGCTACTTCTGAGACATCTGTGGGTTGGTGGGGATAGGTTAGACTTCTTGATAATGGAGGTTAGGGATAGGTGGAGCTTGGGGAGGGGTAGTCCCGACTGCCAATGGAAGATTGTCCGGCCTGATGGGTGGACTAGTGGAGGTGGTGGGGGGGGACAGGGAGGGGGGGAGAGGGAGATAGGGAGGGGCACACTCAATGTTGCTTTTGCTGAGCTGTATCCTCCTCTTTATTGAGAGGGAGAGGTCCCAGGCTGGGGGGACTTCTCTTAGACTAGTAGGATTTGTTGTTTGGTGGAACCTTGACACTGCCTCGCGCCTCTGAAGATTATTACTTGGAATGTTTGTGGGCTAGGGAACCCGATTAAGCGGTATAAAGTACTACAGGCTCTAGCCCGACAACAGTGCGACATTGCCCTTTTGCAAGAAACCCACCAGACAGCCGAAGAGCATAATAAATTATGCAGGACTTGGGTGGGACAGGTATGGGGCTCCCCTGCTAATGGGCGAAAGGGAGGTGTTGCTGTCTTGTTTCATAAGAGGGTCCGCTTTGCGGTGGACTCTGTTGTAGCCGATGATGTGGGCCTGTACCTATTGCTTTATGGTCATTTGGAAGGGAAACCAGTGATTATTGGGAATCTGTATGGGCCGAATACGTTGGATCTTAATTTTTATAGTGGTTTGGCCTCTAAGGTGGAGTAACTGCCGGACTGTCCTTTGCTTTTGGGGGGTATTTTAACGGGATCCTCGACATCGACTTGGATACCTCGAGAGAGGGAGACGGGCGGGACAGAGTCCCAACAACCCGAATGCTCCAACGCTTTCGGAAGCGATTAGGCCTGGTTGATCCCTGGAGGCTGCTTCATCCTATGGAGAGGGACTTCACTCACCAGTCCCGGGCACACGGTACTAGTGCTCGTATTGATTATATCTTAATATCGGGGGGATTGTTTGCTCGGATGGAGGTGGCCCGGATTGGCCCCCTGGAAATCTCCGACCATGCACTGGTATGGATAGAGCTTCACTGGGGGGGGATTCTTCTTCTTGGACGCGGCTTTGGCGCTTTCCGTTAGAATTGTACCGTGACGTCCAATTTCACCAAGTTATTCGCCAACGTTGGCAGGAATTTTTGAGTGATCATCAATGCCACTTGGAGGACCCGGAATTGGTTTGGGAGACGGCGAAGGTGGTGTTACGGGGCGATGTCATTGGTTTCGCAGCCCGGAAGCGCCGGATGATCGCAGAACGTATTATTCGTCTTGAGCAGCGGGTTCTGGGATTACGTAGGCTGTGTGCTCGTGCCCCACTGGCCGCGAATAAAAAATGTCTGTGGGAAGCCCAAGTGGATTTGAATGAATTGCTCCATCAACGGGCAAAGAAATCCATTCTTTACTATCGATACCAATTGCATTGCCATGGGGATAAACCGGGGAAGTTATTGGCTCGGTGTTTGAAGGGGCAGCGGGGTTCATCCCTGGTAGCGGCTCTTCGGGATGATGTGGGCAGTTTGCACAAAGAGAGTGGGGAGATTGCTCGGGTTTTTCAGAAATTCTTCCAGTCTGTATATGAGGCAGAGCCTGTGTTGGGGGCGGGAATATGCGACTACTTGGAGGGAGTGGATTTACCACGACTCACTGTGGAACAACGGGCGACGTTGGAACAACCCCTGACCTTACAAGAGGTGAATTCTGTCATCTCTGCGGCCAGCTGTTATAAATCGCCGGGACTGGATGGACACGGCGCGGAGTTTTATAAGATCCTTGGGGAGGCAGTGAGTCCAGTGTTGCTGGAGGTCTTTGGTAGTCGTGCAGAGCGAGGGGCTTTTCGGTGGGGGCGTAATCATGCTCATATTGTGGTGATTCCTAAGCCAGGCAAGGACCCACTGTCGGCAGCCTCCTATCGTCCCATATCTTTACTTAACTTTGACATGAAACTGTTTGCAAAGATCTTGGCAGTCCGGCTGGCAGATGTGTTGGAACATTTGGTGCATGACTCACAGGTGGGTTTTGTTAAAGGTAGATATGCTGTTCGGAATTTGAGGAAAATCTTGGCCTCCCTGGAGTGGGTACACCACCGCCGGCTGCCTTCGCTGCTGGTGAGTTTTGATGCAGAAAAGGCCTTCGATAGGGTGAATTGGCAATATCTATGGTGTCTTTTACCAAAATATGGCTTGGGAAAGAACCAATTTTTGTCGGATGATAATGAGTCTTTATACTCAGCCGACGACTGGGGTCTTATGTAATGGAGTACTTTCGGAAGCCTTTGATCTGGGCCGCGGTACGCGACAGGGCTGTCCTCTCTCCCCTCTTCTATTCGTTCTATCTCTTGATCCTCTGATACGGACCACTGAAGCCTTGAGTGAGATACAGGGGGTGCATATCGGGACGCAGGTATTCAAACTTTCCGCCTTCGCGGACGACCTGCTGGTGCATTTGTTATCTCCGGCTCGGTCACTGTGGCGGCTGATGACGGAATTTGGGAGGTTTGGGAAGGTTGCGGGGCTGCGCATTAATAAGGAGAAATCAGAAGCCTTAGATGTTTTGGGTACCTTATGAGCTACTTGGGAAGGGGAGTTCCCTTTGAAGTGGGCAAACGATGAGTTCATATACTTGGGCATTGTGTTGCCCCGCCAGCCTACCGCGCTTTACAGACGCAATTTGGACCGAATCCTGCGCCGGCTGCAGACACAGCTGCAGTCCTGGGGATCCCTTCCACTGTCTCTTTCTGGGAGAGTAGCAGCAGTACAAATGGTGGTGCTGCCCTGGATACTCTACTGGTTGCAGACTTTACCAGTGTGGCTGCTACGCCGAGATATGCGACGCCTCGAGGCCTGTTTCCGCACCTTCCTCTGGAAGGGCGGTAGGGCACGCATTCCGTGGTCTAGGTTATTGGGGAAATGGCGAGAGGGAGGGATGGGATTTCCGGATTTGAAGGCTTATGCCCTGGCTTGTCAAGCTCAACATGTTGGGGATTGGTTGGGTGGGACAGCCTTTTTTACACCTCAGGCCCTTGAGGAATGCTTTGTGGCCCCGCTAACATTGCTGGGGGTCCTTCATGGGGCGAATCGCCACCTCCCTAGCTACCTAGTGCAGAGCATGCTGATTAGCTCGGCTAAGCGGACCTGGCAGTATCTGAATGCATGCTGGGGCACACCCTGGCAAATCTCTAGCTGGCTCCCGCTTCAGGGGAATGTGTCATTCACTCCAGGATCCGATTCGGTGCTCTTTCGAGATTGGTACGAGCGGGGACTAAAACACCTAGGGCATCTAGTAGATCCGTCAGGAAAATGTAAATCCTTCTTGGTGCTGAGTCGGGAATATGCTTTGACCCCCTGGCATTGCTTTGCATACATTCAGGTGGCCCATTATGTCTCATCTTTACCATGGGATGCTTTACAGATTGAACAGTCAGTGCAGATCCTGGAATTTTTTGGGTTGGGGGGAGAAACCCCATTGTCGATCTCCGAATTTAAAACCCGAGTGGCAAAGCTTGGTGCTCTTCCAGATTATCGGAGGGTAGAGGAAGATTGGGCAGCTGAGTTGGGCGGCGAGGTGCCTCCTGGGACGATTTGTATAGCCTTGCGTCGAATAGTCAGACTGGCACAGGGGATGCGTTGGAGAGAGATACAATTCAAATGCCTAACTAGGGCTTATTTTTCGCCGAGGCGGGCACTGCGTAGCTGGCTAATGACCGATGGTCGCTGCCCTCGTATGGAGCCCATGGCGACTTTGCTGCATATGTGGTGGGGCTGCAAGTTGTTGGAATCTTACTGGGCTAGGATTTGCTCTTTTCTCGGGGGTCTGCTCCAGCGGAGATTGCGTTGGTCGGGCTCCCTTGTGGTGTTGGATTGCATACCTCCTCCTTGCCCAGCGAAGAAAGGGGAACGCCTGCTGATACGTAAAGCCTGTCTGATGGGGAAGGCGCCGATTCTCAGATTTTGGAGAGTCTCAACCTCCCACCTTTGGAGAGTGGCGGAATTGCTTTCATCAAATGATATTGATGGAGCATTGGTGGGCGCGGGGCAGTGTCAAACGTTGGACGGCCTTTATGGCGGTCTGGGAGCCCTATATTCAGCAGCTGGGGGCTCGAAGTCGTAATGAGATTTTACAGGTAGGCAGTTGAGGAGGTATTATGGCTGAGGGTGAATGGAGTGCAATGGGAAGAAAGGTGTACAGCTTGGCCTTAGAAGAGTGAGGGGGGGTCGGGGGGGAGAGTGAGGGGGGGTCGGGGGGGAGAGGGAGGGCGGGGGAGAGTGGGGGAGTCAGTTGGTATAAAATGTTATAACCCACCTCATCTGTTTTTGCAATGTGATGCCAGGGGGATCAGAGTACCCCCCCCCCCTCTTGGAGATGTTTATGTATTGCCTTTGTTGTGTGTTGGTGGTTTACAAATAAAGTATTTAAAAAAAAAATACTATCTTGGAAACCCAGACCAGCTGTATTCCACGCTTAAAGAAAAGTGGAAAGAAGTCCAAAAAACTGCCAGCATGGCTTAAAGGCGAGGTCAGGAAGGCTGTTGCCAAAAAAGCATCTTTCAGGAAATGGAAAAAAGAGCCAAACGATGAAACCTGGAAACAGCACAGGCACTGGCAAGTCAAATGCAAGGCATTGATAAGGCAGGCAAAGGGAGAATTTGAGGAGCTTGCTGCGGAAGCAAAAACGCAAAATAAAGACTTTTTCCAAATACATTTGTAGCAGAAAACCTGTGAGAGAGTCACTTGATCCATTAGATGATAGAGGGGTTAAAGGGGCACTAAGAGGTGACAAGGCAATAGCGGAGAGACTGAATGAATTCTTTGCTTCGGTCTTTACTGAGGAAGATGTAGGGAGGTTACCCATGACTAAAGTGGTATTTAAAGGTACGGAAGAATTGAAGGAAATATCAATACATCGGGAAGATGTATTAGAACTGTTAGATAAACTGAAGAGTAGCAAATCACCTCAGCCGGATGGTATACATCCAAGGGTGTTGAAAGAACTGAAATATGAGATTGCAGACCTGCTATTAGTAATCTGTGAATTTTCATTAAAATCATCTGTAATACCTGAAGATTGGAGGATCGCCAATGTAACACCAATTTTTTAAAAGGGTTCCAGGGGTGATCTGGAAAACTACAGACCAGTGAGCCTGATGTCAGTACCGGGAAAAATGGTAGAAACCATCATAAAGAACAAAATTACTCAACATGTAGATAGTCATGGCCTAATGGGAGACAGCCAACATGGCTTTAGACAAGGAAGATTTTGTCTTATTAATCTGTTATGTTTTTTTGAAGGTGTGAATAAAGAGGTGGACAAAGGTGAGTAGGTTGATATAGTGTATCTGGACGTTCAGAAAGCCTTTGACAAGGTCCCTCATCAGACTTTTGGCAAAACTAAAGAGTCATGGGATAGGAGGCAGTGTACTATTGTGGATCAGGAACTGGTTAAAAGATAGAAAGCAGAGGGTAGGGCTAAATGGCCAATTTTCCCAATTGAGAAAGGTGAATAGTGGTGTACCCCAGGGATATGTGCTGGATCGGCTGCTTTTTGACATATTCATAAATGACCTGGAAAGGGGAATAACGAGTGAGGTTATCAAATTTGCAGATGACACAAAACTATTTAAAGTTGTTAAAACCCAAGAGGATTGTGGAAAATTGCAAGAGGATCTTGATAAATTGGAAGACGGGGCATCAAAATGGCAGATGAAATTTAATGTGGACAAGTGCAAAGTTATGCACCTAGGGAAGAACAACCCAAACTATGGTTACACGATGCAAGGTTCCACATTAGGAACCACCACCCAGGAAAAAGATTTAGGCATCATTGTGGATAACATGTTAAAACCCTCCACCCAGTCTGCAGCGGCGGCCAAGAAAGCAAATAGAATGCTAGGTATCATAAGGAAAGGAATGGAAAATAAAACAAAAGATATAATGCCTCTATATCGTTCCATGGTGAGACCACACCTTGAATATTGTGTGCAATTCTGATCGCCATATCTTAAAATGGATATAGTGTTATTAGAAAAGGTTCAAAGAGCCACCAAAATTGTAAAGGGGATGGAAGGATACTCCTATGAAGAAAGGCTAAAAAGGTTAGGGCTCTTTAGCCTGGAGAAGAGACGGCTGAGGGAGAGATATGATAGAAGTCTATAAATTAATGAACGGAGTGGAACAGGTAAACATAGATCGATTGTTTACATAGGGGACATGCAATGAAACTACAGGGTAAACTAATAAAAGAAAATATTTTTTCACTCAATGTGTAATCAAACTCTGGAATTTGTTACCGAAGGATGTAGTAAAGGCTGTTAGTGTAGCTGGGTTTAAAAAAGGTTTGGACAAGTTCCTGGAGGAAAGGTCCATAAACCATTATTAAGAAGGGACCCAGGATATCAATGCTTGACCCAGTACAAGCATTGTGGAACCTGTGTCTTTTGGGGAAACTGCTAGGTACGTATGACCTAGATTGGCCACTATTGGAAACAGGATACTGGCTTGATGGATCTTGGTCTGACCCAGTATGGCATATCTTAAGGGGAAGGAGAAGGAGTAGGACATATCACCGGCTCAATGGGTGGGGGGGGGGGGGGAGGGTGAAGATTGAAGGTGGTGCAGAAGAGGTGAGATTTTAACATTGATTTGAAGCTGGTGAAGGAAGGTTCCAGGTGGAGATACAAAGGAAGGGAGTTCCAGAGTTTAGGATAGAAAAAAGTTAAGATAGAAAGCAGAGAGTACGGCTAAATGGCCAGTTTTCTCAATTGAGAGAGGCAAATCGTGGAGCACCACAATAATCGGTGCTGATCCTGTTGTTTTTTAATGTATTTATAAATGAACTGAAAAGAGGAATAACTTGGGAGGTCAAATTTGCAGATGAGACAAAATTATTCAAAGTTGTTAAAAATCAAGAGGATTATGAAAAATTGCAAGAATACCTTGATAAATTGGAAGACTGGACATTCAAATGACAGATGAAATTTAATGTGGACAAGTGCAAAGTTATGCACCTAGGAAAGAACAATCCAAACCATGGTCACACAATGCAAGGCACCACCTTAGAAAACACCACCTGGGAAAAAGATTTAGGTATCATAGTGAATAATACGTTGAAACCCTCCACCCAGTGCGCAACAGTGGCCAAGAAAGCAAATAGAATACTAGAAATCATAAGGAAAGGAATGGAGAATAAAGCCAAGGATATTATAATGCCTCTGTATCGTTCCATGGTGAATATTGTGTGCAATTCTGGTCACCATATTTTAAAAAGGATACAGCTGAATTAGAAAAGGGTAAAAGAAGAGCAGCAAAAATGGTAAAGGGAATGGAAAGATACCCCAATGAGGAGAGACTTAAAAGGTTGGGGATCTTCATCTTGGACAAGAGACAGCTGAGGGGGGATATGATAGTGGTCTATGAATTAATGAATGGAGTAGAGACGGGTAAATGTAGATTGGTTTTTAATGCCATTAAAACGTAGAAAGACTAGAGGACATGCAATGAAGCTACAAATACAACCCACTTAAGACTATTTTTACTCAATGCGTAACCTCTGGAATTCATTACCATAGGATGCAGTAAAAGCTGTTGGTTTAGCTGGGTTTAAAAAAGGTTTAGACGAGTTCCTGAAGGAAAAGTCCATAAACCATTATTAAAAAGGACCTGGGAAATCCACTGTTTGCCCTGGAGAAAAGTATTGTGGAATCTGCGTGCCTCTTTAGGAACCTGCCAGATACTTGTGGCCTGGATTGGCCACTGTTGGAAACAGGATACTGGGCTTGATGGAACTTGGTCTGACCCAGTAAGGCATTTCTAATGTTCCTATATTAAGATTTCACATTGTGATTGGTAATAGTGTTTGCTGTCAAATGGATATACAAAAGTTTTGGTTTCTGAAGAATAAACCAAAAATTGGTAAAACCTGCTAGTAATATGGAGATGACTTCCCTTACAGTGAATTGGAGAAAAGGTCTTTCTTGTTAGAAGACAGGGTAACTCTGCTACGACACAAAATTTATTTGTTACTGAACTGAAAAGGAGTTTTGCAGGTGTAACATAGTTTCTCCAGGACCAAGCAGGAAGTCAGTCCTCACATATGGGTGACGTCAGCGTCGATGGAGCCCTCGTGCGGAGCATTTCCCCAGCTTTCAAAGAAAGCCTTTGGGAATGCAGCGCGCATGCGTGGTCCCCTTCCCGCCCAAGGGTGCCATCTTGCTCATTCTTTTTTCCGCGGAGCCCGATGGACGTGTGTCTTGGTCACCTGGTTAAAAGTTGATTTTCCCTTCGAAGATTTGTGTTTTTTTGCCGGTTCGACGCCGGTTCCCTTTCCCGCCTGGGCACGGTACACCAGTATCGAGCCCGGAGCTACTTTTTTCGGTTTTTGTCCTTCGAGACTAGCGTTCGCGCTATTTTTTCTTTTTCACTGGCAGCCCGGTCTTTTGACCTTGCAGGGGCCCTTTTTCCCCCGATGGCTGCCAGTAGGTTTAAAAAGTGTGATCGGTGTAAGTAACTGATGTCTCTCACCGACACACATGACTGCTGCCTCCGGTGCCTCGAGCCCGATCATGACCCGATGATCTGTGGCCCGTGTGGCAAAATGTCCTCTAAGGCGCTGAGGAGCCATCAACATCAGCGAGAAAGGATCTTCTGACTCCGCATCCGGCCGAGCCCGGACTTTGTCAGAGACCTTGATGTCTCAGGAGTCCGACCCCGAACATCGTCGGGGCTCCTCTGAGCGGGGGTCTCCCTCACGGGAACACAAAAGGAAGAAGAAACCCGCGAGGGCATCGTCGGTGGATGCTCTTGGTCCCGTGAGGGCCAGGTCGCATAGCCCTGACCGCCGTCCCGGGTCCTCAGAGTCGGAGAGGCCTGCCAAAATGCCTTGTGTGGAGCCGGAGTCCCCGAGTCATGTGAGTACTGTTGTCCTCGTGGACTCTCCGGGGGAGCCGACGTCGGGGCCCGAGTCGGGTGCTGCTGGGTCTCCTGATCTTGGACTCAGGTTGATGGCCTTGGAGAGCAGCTTGGCTGCCTTCATGGAACAGCAGCGGGTACTGATCGCCAGTCTGACCGGTTCATCTGCCCCGACCACCGGGACCTCAACGTCCAAGTCGACCCCGGAGGCCGAGCCGATCCTCGAGTCGATGCAGTCTCGAGTCGATCCTTGGCCAAGGTCCCCCTCAGCCTCCTGCATGGGACCGAGGTCGTCGACGCCAGTACCCTTGGCGTCGGGGCGGATGGCATCGGTGTCCGCCCGACCGGAGCCGCTCGATTCCTCCTCGGAGGGGTCGGGGTGGGAGACGGAGGACAAGGAATCCCCGGACCCGTTCCAGACCCGGTGCGTCCCATCGGACTCCCCAGAGTCCGAGCCTCGGAGAAGGTCCTGTGGGCGTGGCCTACCCCAGCTAGGCCCCAAATGTAAGTTGGATGTAATCAGTGAGGTAGATGAAAGCACTGCTGACAAGCAAGTCTATACACGTATGATTTATCCTGGATATGCAGATTTGGAAATGTCAGACTCAGACTCAGATTCAGGAACAGACAGCAGATCAGGCTCAATAATCTCGATTGGAATAAAACCAAAGTCAGCTACACATGAAACCATACATGACACAAAAGTATAGTAATCTAGCTCAGTATAGGTCTAATAGAAGTACAGGTCAAGATTGCATTTAAAACTATCCCTTTAAAAAGCACTTCTGCTTTCAGCTAGACATTAAGTTGGGAAATTAGAAGCATTTGCACTTTTGCAAACAGTCTGTGTACCAAGCAGATATTAGGTCAGATTGAAGTTCCTTAATTAAATAGAACAAAGGGTGAGGCTGTTCATCCTGCAAGAGGATAGGCTAAGCAGTTTCTGGGGCAGGTTGCCCTGCTCTTGTGAAATTGACTCTAAGCCACTTAGTAAATATAACGGATTTAGTTTAATAGAAATCAGCAGAATATAATGAGTAACTAATTAGCTTTTAACAGCACAGCGACACCTACTGGATTTAATGAATGTAATTATAAGATATAACTTCTGCTTTTGTATAAATAATATTGTCTATGTTGGCAAAATTGATGTACACGTGGAATTTGGAAAGTACCAGATGTTAATTAAAGATTAACTGAATCAGCTGATATCACCTAATAAAAGCTAAGGCTCTTCGGAACTATCTTTGAAGAGGCATGTTGGAATAGTCAAATTAGACTCGGTGTGTCTCTTCCCTATAGAGCTCAATAGCAATTGATTGATTAATTGACTGTGTCGTGTCTTTATTTCCTGTTGAGGAGTACTGGAAGATAAGAACCCAGGTATTTTGTGTGTGTGGGATCCAGACCCCAAGGGGGTTATAGAGTCAACAGTTTTCTGCCCCGACTCGGATTCCTTTGCTGTTCAACAGGAAACAAACAACCTACTGAGGACACAAGTTGTGAGTATATTGACAGATATCTGTGTGTGAAGTATTAAAATGGGTAATAAAACTGCTAAAGTGAAGCAGGAGTCTCAGAAGACTGGGAAGAGAGAGTTCGTGCTATAGCAATAGATAAGAAAGGGAGTCCCAATTATGTGATGAAAAGAGAATATGGGGACAGTTCTTTAAATTATGTGGCCAAATGGCATTCTGTAACTGCTGCGAATCCCAAATTGCAGTTTCCCCTTGGAGGGACTTTTCATGAATCTAAATTGAAATATTTACAATCAGTGCTAGCATTAGATGAGAATTCCTGTCATGAATGGATTATTTATAATTTCTGGTGTTCTAAAGCAGCCGAGAAGAATAAACACACTATTGATTCTACATTTAAGAAGGTCAGAGATCAGGTGTATCGCATGGAAGAGCAAATATGTCCAGCTGCTTCATTCCCTGTATCTACCCCTAACCAGCCTTCAGTGATGACTCAATACTATGCAGAGACTGATGTGGATTATAGTGAGGATTGACTAGGCCTGGTTGTGTGTCCAAACACACAGGGGGAAATACGTGCTACTGTTATGGGGTGTGAACTGCTTTTCCTGTTAGATACAGGTGCCTCTACATCTGCCATAGCGCTATCCCAGTTACCTCCACCTCTGTTTGAGGCCCTACCTGCAGCTCCTAAAGTACCTTGTGAAGGAATTGAAGGAAAGACTATAATGCATCAAAAGTTATCAGATGTGCCAATTATAGTGGAGGGAAAATTATATCATACAGATTTTCTGGTAGGCCCTACTTTGCCTGTCAACTTGCTTGGTCGAGACTTTTTATCTAGGAACAAGACTGTTATAAGCTGGGAAACTGGCACTTTGACGTGTACCTTGTGTCCCCTGCAAGTACAACAGCCTATAGCTGTGACACCGGCTGTTGCGACTACTCCACCATTGGCTACCCTTCCTTCCACCTTGTGGGCAGTACCAGGTGACGACATTGGGCATCTCAACATTCCTCCAGTCAAGATTGAAGTACAACCAGGAGCTCCACTACCATATGTGCGTCAATATCCATTGCCTGCAGCGTCGGTGGCTGGAATATGGCCAGTAATTGAAAATCTGCTAGCTCAGGGTGTGTTGGTGCCTACTTCTTCTCCTTGCAATACTCCTATCTTACCTGTGTTAAAGGCTGATGGTAAGTCCTACAGATTCGTGCAAGATTTGAGAGCAATTAATCGTATTGTCATGCCCATCTTTCCTCTTGTGCCCAACCCTCATGATATTTGGACTCGCATACCATGTGACTCCACCCACTTCTCAGTTATAGATTTAAGCTCCGCCTACTATTCCATAGCAGTAGGGGAGGAGTCGAGGTACTTACTGGCATTCACGTTTGAAGGGCGCCAGTATACCTGGACTACGCTGTCTCAAGGCTACACGAAAAGTCCTGCTTATTTTTCACAGGCCCTAAAAGCTGCTTTACAAGACTTGGCGTTGGACAAATCTGTGCTGATCCAGTATGTAGATGATTTACTTATCTGTTCTTCATGTTATGATGCTTGCATTGCTGATACTATGTTAGCTCTTGTACATATTTCTCGTCTAGGGTTGAAGGTAAACCAATCAAAATTGCAATTTGCTGTACCACAAGTGATCTTTCTAGGTGTATGCCTTTCTTTTGCTGGACGCTCTGTTACTGCTCAGAGAATTGGCCCTATTATGTCAATGCCTTTTCCTGCTACTGTACCTCTAATACGCCGCTTTCTAGGCCTTCTGGTGTTCTGTCGCCAGTGGATACCAGATTTTGCTGAACTTGCTGCTCCACTCTATGCCCTGCTTGGCCGTGAAGCTCCGGAGGGTATTATAGTTCCTACTGAAGCACAGTACAATGCTTTTCATTCTCTACGACAAGCGCTGCTAAAGTCTCCTTGTCTTTCATTTCCAGACTATAACTTGCCTTTCCGCCTTTATGTAGCGACATCTACTAAGGCTGCGGTATGTGTTCTAGCACAACGTTTTCCTTCTGGACTCAAGCCTCTAGGCTATTTCTCTCAAGCTTTTGATTCTGTTGTTGCTGGCATGCCACCTTGTTTTCAATCTTTAGCTGCTGTGGTATTTGCAATACAGACTACTGACTTCCTTGTTCTCCAGCATGAACTGCATGTATACACATCTCACTCAGTAGCTAGGCTATTGCATCTAGCTAAGACTCAACCTTTATCTAATTCCCGTTTACTGTTATTTGATTTGGCTATCTCTCAAGCACATGTAACCTTACATGAAGTCTCATTGTTACAACCAGCTCAAATTTTGGCTTCTTTGGAGCCGTTATCACATTTGTCCGACCCTGATGGAACTCATGATTGTCTCTCTTCTGTAACTGCCTATTCAAAGGCTAGGCCTGATTTATCTGCTGTACCTTTGTCAAACCCTGATTGGGTTCTATTTACTGATGGTTCTGCCTTCCGTGATGAACATGGACATTTACTTGTGGGGTATGCTATAACTACTGTTGATTCTGTACTAGAAGCAGGAGCATTGCCATTTGCAAGTGCCCAGTTGGCGGAAGTGTTTGCTCTTATTCGGGTCTTGGAAATGTCTACGCATTTGGTTGTCAATATCCATAGTGACAGTAGTTACGCAATCGGGATTCTGTGGGATTTTGGAAATATTTGGGCTCAGCGGGGGTTCCTGACGGCTGCCCATAAACCCATCAAACATGCCCGCTATATTGAGCGTCTACTTGCTGCAGTGCTTAAGCCAGCTCAGGTGGCTGTATTGAAATGCAAAGGACATGATCTTAATGGTACTCTGGTGTCACAAGGCAATCAGTTTGTAGACCAAGCTGCTAAAAACGCAGCAGCAGGACCTGCAGTTCCACCACACCTTTTATTAACTCTTCGTTCACCTGCAGCTTCTACTTCTGGCTCAATATCTCTGGACTTGATGCGTTCTCATCAGGACTCAGCTGACTTCACTGAAAAACAGAACTGGCTCACTTGGGGAGCATCTCCTGATGGTACTGGACTTTGGTTAAAGGACAATTTGATTATTTGTCCTAAATCTTTGCTATATCCTGTTGCCTTATTTTTGCATCACAAGTTGCATTTAAGTGTACTGGCTATGACAAAAGCTTTTGCTCAATTGTGGCATAATCCTACATTTGCTTCTGCTGCTCATGCTGTGTGTATTTCTTGTCTCCCGTGTTTGCAAGCAGGAAAATCCGGGAGCACTTTGCGTGCATCGCCTTCTCCATCCTTGCCTAGGCCTCGAGGACCCTTCCTCTTCTTGCAAATGGACTTTACTGATCTGCCTTGTGCCAAGGGGGGAAGGGTTTTGAAATGCTTGCTTACTCAGTTTATTCCTTTGTGGGGTGTGCCTTTACTTTTGTCTTCTGATCAAGGTCCAGCCTTTACGGCGGAGGTCTGGAAGGGCATAAATGCATTTTTTGGCCTTCACCAGCATCTTCATCCTCCATACCATCCGCAAAGCTCTGGCCAAGTGGAACGGATGAATCGGACGCTGAAGGTGCTTCTCCGGTCTCTGACTCATGATTGGTGTCAGGATTGGGTGGAAGCTTTGCCGTTTGCCTTATTCTCAGTCCGTAACTCTCCTCAGAGAACTTGACAAGGTCTTACCCCTTATGAAATTGTGACAGGATGTCCAGTGACCACTCCAGCACATGTGATAATTCCACCAGATCAATTGTCGGATCCCCAACTATTGCGCAGCGATTTATTATCTTACTGTAAATATTTGTACCAAACGCTGGTGTCTCCTTCCTTTTTGCAGCTTACAAAGCAGGGAGCTCAGTCACAATCAACCCCAGACGTGGAACCAGGAGATTGGGTACTCATCAAGGATCCAGCACCCAAGTCAGCTCTAGCAGCGAAGTTTCTGGGACCGTTCCAAGTGTTGCTGGTGGGATATTTGGCATTGAAGGTGAAGGGGCGCAAAGCGTGGATACATCTGGACCAGTGCAAGAAGGCGCCGTCCCCTGGATAAGACAACTGCCACCTAGACCACCTCCTGAAGAATTAGTTAAAATAGAACTGGACTCATTTCCTCCAGGGTCATCTCCACTTGATCAAGAAAGTGACTGTGAAATTGTTGAACAATCACAACGTAATCCAGAATTGGTTATTGATAAGTGGTTAATATGCATATTTGCAGTAGCATTGGCACTGTTTTTGTTTTTCTGGGTTTGGTGTCTGTCAGCTCTCTTAGTAGTATCAACAGCATAGATGAGTTGATAACGTGGCTGTCAAGAAGAGCAACCATAGCCCCTATACATCAGGAAATGGTGGATAAGATGCTCAGGGACCTTGAGGGTGTTACTACTCCTCCAGACCCAGTTCCTAGAATCCCTGACCATACAGTTCCTTAATATGACCCACATGCTCCTTGGGCAAAACATGGTACTTTCTATAATGTGTTTCATTCACACATTTACTCCTTAATTCAGCGATTTAATATTTCCAGCTGTGCAGTCTGCTTGCCTCACCCAGTGGCTACACAGTTTGGATTCCTGCCTAGACCTCGACCTCTTTCCTTGCAAGAGCTGAAGGAATTATCTATGAATGAAACCCTGTTTAATCTTACTATAACATGGCCAGAAGGAGTAACTCCTGCTCCGAGAATAACTAGCCCTCAGCCAGTGGCTGATCCTCCTATCTGTTTCCAAAGAAAAGGAACATATCCTGTGGGTGAAACTCCTTTGTCTAAGTGTCAGACTGTTATGACTAACAACCATGTCCATTTAGTGTTAGAGTCCTCTACACCAAGTTCTGTGCAAGCCCTTTCAAACTTGAAGGTAGTCAGTGTCATCCCTGATCCCAAGACTCGTCTTGATCAGTATGAATTACAGTATTATGATCAGGATGGGTTCCCAGCATATGGGAAGTATAGATTGCAGAATAGCAAAGATGGTTTGTCATCTGGGTATGTTGACAACTATGTGTATCCCTATTTAGGATATTATCACCCATGGTTAAGAAATATGGGGCCTGGAACTGAAGTTCTAATCACAAAACCTAAAGATTTTAAAATTTGGCCTGATGGACTCCTTGCCTTGGTAGGTCACTATTTTGTGTGTGGAACTCTTGCTTATGTTCGATTGCCTGCTGATTGGTCTGGCAATTGTTACATAGCTACTCTTGACTTACCATGGAAACTGGTTCCTTATGAGACTTTATTAGGGACGCCCCCAAGTCGTCAGCGCAGAGCAACAGATGACTCTAGTGTTGATATACGTGCAGCAAGGAAATTGTTAGAAGATACCACTATGTTAACTCAACAGGAAGTGAGCACTTTCACAGGAACAGTGTGGCTAAGTACTTTTGGTGCCATACGTCCTACACAACGTTATGGTGAGCAATTATTGCGAATTTATGCTCTAATTGAAGTAACAGCCCAAGATTTGACTGATGCTCTTACAATCATGCAAGGTACTGTAGACAAGTTAACTGCTTACTCTGCACAGAATAGGATGGCCTTAGATTATTTGCTAGCCAAAGAGGGCGGAGTTTGTGGTGTCGTAAGAGATCACTGCTGTACGATTATTAATTCACAAAGTAAGGTAGTCTCAGGTATCCTAGAACAGGTGAGAAAAGAAACCCACTTTTCCAGAGAGAATATAGAGGGAACTTCTGATTCTGTATGGCCTTGGTTTGATAATATATGGAGTGGCTTGTCAAGTCCAGTAAAAGCGATACTGACAGGCTTGTTTGGTTTCCTGGTGGCTCTCCTACTTTTAGGAATTGGTCTTGTTTGTTTTATGAAGTGTTGTACTACATACCTGTCTAAATCTACGCACACTATTGCAGTTTTGAAATTGCGAAGTGTTCCTAGTACAGGAGACTTGCTTCGTGAAATGCCTTTCTATGAAGATTGTGGTTCTGGGCAGAACCAAAGGGAGGACTGTGGGCGTGGCCTACCCCAGCTAGGCCCCAAATGTAAGTTGGATGTAATCAGTGAGGTAGATGAAAGCACTGCTGACAAGCAAGTCTATACACCTATGATTTATCCTGGATATGCAGATTTGGAAATGTCAGACTCAGACTCAGATTCAGGAACAGACAGCAGATCAGGCTCAATAATCTCGATTGGAATAAAACCAAAGTCAGCTACACATGAAACCATACATGACACAAAAGTATAGTAATCTAGCTCAGTACAGGTCTAATAGAAGTACAGGTCAAGATTGCATTTAAAACTATCCCTTTAAAAAGCACTTCTGCTTTCAGCTAGACATTAAGTTGGGAAATTAGAAGCATTTGCGCTTTTGCAAACAGTCTGTGTACCAAGCAGATATTAGGTCAGATTGAAGTTCCTTAATTAAATAGAACAAAGGGTGAGGCTGTTCATCCTGCAAGAGGATAGGCTAAGCAGTTTCTGGGGCAGGTTGCCCTGCTCTTGTGAAATTGACTCTAAGCCACTTAGTAAATATAACGGATTTAGTTTAATAGAAATCAGCAGAATATAATGAGTAACTAATTAGCTTTTAACAGCACAGCGACACCTACTGGATTTAATGAATGTAATTATAAGATATAACTTCTGCTTTTTGTATAAATAATATTGTCTATGTTGGCAAAATTGATGTACACGTGGAATTTGGAAAGTACCAGATGTTAATTAAAGATTAACTGAATCAGCTGATATCACCTAATAAAAGCTAAGGCTCTTCGGAACCATCTTTGAAGAGGCATGTTGGAATAGTCAAATTAGACTCGGTGTGTCTCTTCCCTATAGAGCTCAATAGCAATTGATTGATTAATTAACTGTGTCGTGTCTTTATTTCCTGTTGAGGAGTACTGGAAGATAAGAACCCAGGTATTTTGTGTGTGTGGGATCCAGACCCCAAGGGGGTTATAGAGTCAACATGTCCCCCCTGGAGGATACCCGGTTCTTGGACTTCGTGAGGGACATGGCCAAAGCCTTGGCCTTCCCTGCGGATCCCGAGGAGGAGACTCGAGCTGAGGAGCTTGAGGCCCTCCAGTATGACCCTCCCCCGAAGGAGGCCTTTACTGTACCGGTTCCTCTGATGCTGGAATGGCTGCTCTTCCGTATGTGGGAGGCACTGGCCTCGGCGCCGGTTCTCAGCAAATGGGTCGATTCCATTTATCGAGTCCGTAAAAAACCTGGGTTCCAGAAGGCACAGCTACCGCACCACTCCATGGTTGTGGAATTGGCCATGCATCGTCTGAAGAGTTGGAAGATGCACTCCTTGGTGCCTCCCTGCCGGGAGGCCCGGAACCTGGATGCCCTCGGTAGAAAGTGCTTCCAGGTCTCTATGCTGAAAAGGAGATTCAAGATACCATCTCCAATATAAATACCTCCACTGCTCCGAATGATCCATGTCCAGCCTTCTGGATAAAAACCTTACGTTCAGACCTCAGTCTGTTCCTTGCCAGACTGATTGGCTCATCCTTCCAGACAGGTACCTTCCCCCTCAGTCTAAAACAAACTTCTATTAGACCCCTACTCAAGAATAATAAAATGGACCCAGAAAAGATGGATTCATTTAGACCCATCTCCAGTATCCCACTCCTAGCTAAGATCATGGAAAAAATAGCCCAGCGTCAACTGAACCACCACATTGAGAACAACGCTCCCCTCGACCCCTGTCAACATGGTTTCCGGGAGGCTCATGGTGTCGAAACATTGTTAACAACTTTACTCAACACGTTGATAACAGGTCTGGATAACATCAGACAAGGCTTCGCTCTAGTGTTCCTTGACATTGCAGCTGCCTTCGACTCTGTCAACCATGAGTTACTCCTGCTACGCCTAAATGAGAAGGGAATTCATGGAAATGCTCTAGCCTGGTGTGCCTCCTACCTTAAGGACAGATGGCAGCATGTTCGTTCTCGCGCATCCAAGTCCACCTCTTTCCCTCAAACCAGAGGTGTCCCATAGGGTTCATCTCTTTCAGCCCTATTTTTCAATGTGTATATGCAACCTATTTGCACCATCATTAGATCATTCAACATCGACTGCTTAGTCTATGCTGATGACGTCCTTATGTTTACTCCAATTTCCACTGAGCACCCAGACTTATCTCAGCTATCCTCCTGCTTCGATGCAGTCTCGGATTGGTTACACTCCCAGAAGCTAATGATAAACCTGAAAAAGACAGATGTGCTTTTCATCAGTAGAGATCAGACATTCATCCCACCTACATCATTGAAGGTACGTGGTGCGGAGCTTCCTACTAAGACTTCGTTACGATACCTTGGAATAACCCTCGACCAACACCTGGACCTAAATGCCCATATAAGTAACCTAGTAAAAGCAATTTACCACAAAATCCGGATGATGCGACACATGAGACAGCTTCTAGAGCCAAAAGACTTCCGAACAGTGTTTCAGGCAATGGTGATGCCTCACTTTGACTATGCCAATTCCATTCTGCATGGTCTACCAAAGAGTGCACTCCTCCCATTGCAGATAGCAATGAACACTGCAGCAAGGACCCTATACGGAGCATCCAGAAGAGACCATATTACCCCTATCCTAAAAGATCTACACTGGCTCCCTGTTCACAGCAGAATCACTTTTAAAATACTGACAATGACATTCAAAGCCATTAACAACTGCACATCTAGCTCCCTCTCCGAACTTATCCGGCCCATCCCCCCCGCCAGACTGAGAAGAGCTGCTGCTGCCAACACCTTATGCCTCCCAAAAGCATTCACCAAATGTAATAAGGCTACAGGAAACCGAGCCTTTGCACTTTATGCCCCCCATTGCTGGAACGCGCTTCCAGCAAACATCCAAGCTATAAACAGCCTCTCTCAGTTCAGGAAGGAGCTGAGACATCACCTCTTTCTTCAGCACTTCCCCAACTCTGAAGAAATCACATAACCAACCACTGTTCACTCCTCCTTTATCCCCTCTTCCTTAATATCACTCCTGTGCCCCCAGCAAATTAGCCTTTAACATGCTAACATACGACAGTACCCCTCAAGCCATGTTTACGATGAAAAATGCCTAGTTGATATCTTACTACTGTTATCAACCTGTATATAATCCCATGTTGTATATAGTTCCACGATGTATATTGTTAGCCTGTGTTCCATGTTCAATACCTGTTCAATGTAAAATGTGTTCAATTCCCTGTTCAATGTAAAACACAGTATGGCTTTTCCTGCTGTGCGAGTTTGTTGCCTGTGAACCGCGCTGATGGTAAATAGCGCGGTATAGAAAAACTATAAATAAATAAAATAAATAATAAATATGCTGGCTTGCCGTGTCCAGACTTACCAGCTGTACATAGGCATGTACCTCCGAGACCTGGCAAAGGAGATTGCCGGGTTCTCTGCTGGCCTCTCCGAGGAACCTTTGCAGAGGTTCAAGGCTTTGTCATTGGGGATTCGAGAGTGCTCGAAGTTTATATCTCGAGCAGCCTATGATGGCTTTGAGGCTTCAGCCCGAGTAGCAGCGGCCGGCATCGGTGCACGCCGTCAGGCCTGGCTACAGTCATCAGACCTCGAGCCATGGGTCCAGGACAAATTGGTTGATGTCCCTTGCTGGGGTGAGAACCTCTTTGGCAAACCCATGGCTGAAAAGGCTGCAGAAATCTAGACTGAGACTCTCACCAGGACAAGGCTGTCCAGGAAGACTTCTGCCCCTTCTCAGAAGAAGAAGGGCTTGGGGAAAAAGCCCTTTTACCTCAGGAAGGCCTCTGCCTACAAATCCTACCCTCAATTCCAGGCCTCTACAGTTCCCCAACAAGGTCAGCAGGCCAAGGGGCAGGGACATGGGCCCCATAAGCAGAAGACCCCCAAGCCGCCAGCTCCGGCTCCTGCACAGCTGGGAGCGGGGTTTTGACTCCCACTGCATAGCCTCTCCCCCTCAGCTGGCTCCACTCAGCACAGGAGGCCGGCTGACACTGTACACCCACAGATGGTCAGCTATAACAGGGGATACCTGGGTGTTGAGCATAGTCCAAAAGGGCTACTTGCTCCACTTCAACCAGTTACCTCCCTCCTATTTTCCAGGGGAGCCTCCAAGACTCCCTCTGCACAAGATCCTCCTCCTTCAGGAGTTGGCAGGTCTTCTACAGGAGCAGGCGGTGGAACTGGTGCCTCACCACCTGATAGGCCGAGGCTTCTATTCCAGGTACTTTCTGGTACCAAAAAGGACAGGAAGCCTCAGACCCATCCTGGACCTGCGAAATCTCAACAAGTTCCTGCAGAGGGAAAAGTTCAAGATGCTTACCCTTGGAATACTGCTGCCCTACCTCCAGCAGAGAAATTGGCTATGCTCCTTAGACCTGAAGGATGCTTATACTCACATCCTCATTCATCCAGACCACAGACAATATCTCAGATTTGTAGTGGGAGGACAGCATATTCAATACAGGGTACTTCCATTTGGCCTAACCTCCGCACCCAGGGTTTTCACAAAATGCCTGGCGGTGGTGGCGGCCTATCTCAGAAATCAGGGCATCTTTTTCTTCCTGGACGACTGGCTCATCAGGGGTCAGTCTCCACAGGAGGCCAGACAAGCCACTCTTCACACTGTCTCTCTTCTCCAGCACCTGGGCTTCGTCATAAACTTCGCAAAGTCCACTTTGCTTCCCTCACAAGACATAGAGTTCATAGGGGCAAGGTTGGATATCTTACAAGCAATGGCTTATTTGCCCGAGAACATGGCTCACAGACTGATGGCTCTGGCCCAGCAGTTTCACAGGGGATCTCTGGTCTCTGCCAGACATTTCCTGAGGCTTTTGGGCCACATGGCATCCATGGTCCATGTAACCCCAAATGCTCGTCTGCATATGCGGCCTGCTCAATGGTGCCTCAGAGCTCAGTGGGTACAGGCCACAGGAGACTTAAGAGACAAAGTGAATGTGTCCAAGCTACTAGCGGCCTCACTGCAGTGGTGGCTGCATCTCCCCAACCTGGTCAAAGGGGTGCCTTTCCAGGCACCGCCACACACACAGGTGCTGACAACCGATGCGTCTCTTCAGGGTTGGGGTGCACATTGCCAGGGGGCATGCACTCGGGGCCTCTGGTCCCCTTGGGAGGCCACACAGCAAATCAATCTGTTGGAGTTGCGAGCTATTTGCTTGGCTCTACAGACTTTCTCTCATGTCCTCTCTCATCAGTCTGTTTTGATTCAAACAGACAACCAAGTAGCAATGTTCTATGTGAACAAACAGGGAGGCACAGGATCCAGGCTTCTGTGTCAGGAGGCACAGGCCCTGTGCACCTTGGCAGTCAAGCAAGGCATGTTTCTCAAGGCAGTTTATCTACCTGGCCAGGAAAATTACCTGGCAGACAGGTTGAGCAGGATTCTACAGCCTCACGAGTGGCATTTGAATACCCTAGTGGTTCAGCAGATCTTCCTAAAATGGGGTCTTCCAATCATCAATCTCTTTGCCAGTCCACTGAACCGTCAGCTGCCCAGGTTTTGTTCCAGACAACTGCATCCTCTGCGAATAGAAGCAGATACCTTCCTAATCTCTTGGACTACAGGCCTGCTGTATGCGTTTCATCCAATGCCTCTAGTGGCCCGGACCCTATTCAAGGTCCTTCGGGACAAAGCCTCGCTGATCCTGGTAGCCCCCAGATGGCCGAGGCAACCGTGGTTTCCACTCCTTCTGCAATTGGTGGAGGACACTCCACTCCCTCTGGGGGTGCAGCCAGATCTCCTTTCTCAGGATCAGGGATCTCTCCTGCACCCCAACCTCCAGTCCCTCAATCTGATGGCCTGGCTACTGAAAGGGTAGTTCTAGCCCCCTTACTTCTACCTAAGGAAGTGGAAGAGGTGGTTTTGGCCTCTAGGAGGCAATCCATCCGGAAATCTTATGCCCTCAAGTGGCGTAGGTTCACCACCTGGTGTGCTCAGCGCCAGGAGGATCCTTTTTCATGCCTGGTGCCAGTGGTGCTGCAGTATCTGCTTCACCTGTCGGACCAAGGCCTTAAATCCAACTCTGTTCGGATTCACCTCAGTGCTCTGTCAGCGCACCACTCGCCGGTGGAGGGCCAGTCTGTCGGTCCACCGCTTAGTGGCCTGCTTCCTCAGGGGCCTGCTTTTGCTCAAGCCTCCAATTCGTCCACCAGCCCCTGAGTGGGATTTGAATGTGGTCTTGCAGCAACTTACTTGCCCACCGTTTGAGCCGATGGCTACCTGTCATTTACGCTTCCTTTCCTGGAAGGTGTTGTTCTTGGTGGCTCTTACCTCGGCCAGGCGTGTGAGTGAACTGCAGGCTCTAGTTTCTGATAGGCCGTACACACGGTTCTATAGGAACAGGGTGGTCTTATGGACTCATCCTAAGTTCCTTCCAAAGTTTGTCTCCTCCTTCCACCTCAATCAGGAGGTGGTTCTTCCGACCTTCTTTCCCAGGCCGCATGTCAGCCGGACTAAAATGGTCTTGCATACCCTGGACTGTAGGAGGGTCTTGTCTTTCTATATTGACCGTACGCAGGGGCATTGAAGGGCTGTTCAGCTCTTCGTATCTTTTGACCCTAATAAGCTGGGGTTACCTGTCTCCAAGCGTACCCTGTCCATTTGGGTAGCAGACTGTATCGCCTGGGCATACAGGGCAGCCGGCCTCTCCCTGCAGGGTCGAGTCACAGTCCACCATGTCAGGGCGAAGGCTGCATCAGTAGCTCATCTCTGCTCTGTTCCATTGGCAGACATCTGCCGGGCCGCTACTTGGTCTTCAAGCCAGACCTCTGCGGCCCATTACTGCCTCAAGAGGGCGTCCCGCAGGGACAGTGCTTTCGGACAGGCGGTACTCCGTAATCTCTTTGAGGTTTAGGCAACTCCTACCCTCCAGCCCTTGTGTTGGGCTACCGTTCGGGGGCGTTCTCAGAGAAGATTCTTATCACGTATGCTGAGGCTCTAGAGGGAACTTATTTTTCAGCTTTGGGTTCTCGGTAGCCTAGAGCTGGGGAGTCCCATATGTGAGGACTGACTTCCTGCTTGGTCCTGGAGAAAGAGTAGTTACTCACCTGTAACAGGTGTTCTCCAGGAGCAGCAGGAATCAGTCCTCACAACCCTCCCTCCTCCCCCTGGAGTTGCAGTCATATGAGTTATTTTCTGGTTTTTTGCTGTCTTTTAGCTATGTCATCAGACTGAGCAAGATGGCACCCTTGGGTGGGAAGGGGACCGTGCATGCGCGCTGCATTCCCAAAGGCTTTCTTTGAAAGCTGGGGAAATACTCCGCACGAGGGCTCCGTCGACGTTGACACCGACGTCACCCATATGTGTGGACTGATTCCTGCTGCTCCTGGAGAACACCTGTTACAGGTGAGTAACTACTCTAGCTGGAGAAACAAAGTGACACTTTGTGCATAGAAGGTGGTAATGAAATGCGATGTATTTAGATTTCAGTAAAGCCTTTGACACTGTTCTGCACAGGTGACTTATAAACAAACTGAGCACCCTAGGAATGGACCCTAAAATTACCGATTGGGTTAGACATTGATTGAGTGGAAGGCGACAAAGGTACAGGTAAATGGAGCTCACTCTGAGGAAAAGGAGGTTACCAGTGGTGTGCCGCAGGGATCTGACCTTGGTCCAATTATTTTTAACATCTTTGTTAGTGATATTGCGGAAGGGCTGTCGGGTAAGGTTTGCCTGTTTATGGATGATACCAAAATCTGCAATAGAACAGACACCTGGGAAGGAGTAGATAACATGAAGAGGGATCTATCTAATCTTGAAGAATGGTCTAGAATTTGGCAGCTGAAATTTAATGCTAAAAAATGAAGGGTCAGGCATTTGGGCTGTAAAAATCCAAAGGAGCGGGTCAGTATAGGGGGCAACGTACTTCTGTCCATGAAAGACAAGTACCTGGGCGTGATTGTGTCTGACGATCTTAAAATAGCTAAACAGGTATAGAAAAGGCGACTACGAAAGCCAGAAAGATGCTTGGGTGTATAGGGAGAGGAATGGCCAGCAGAAAAAAGGAGGTATGTCTCTAGTGTGACCTCTTTGGAGTAGTGTGTGCAATTCTGGAGACTGCACCTTCAAAAGGATATAAGCAGGTTGGAGGCGGTGCAGAGGGTGGCTACTAAAATGGTTAGTGGTCTTCATTATGAAGCATAGGAGGGTAGCCTTAAAGATCTTGATATGTATACTTTAGAGGAAACGTGGGATAGGGGAGATATGATAAATACATTTAAATATCTTCGTGGCATAAATGGAGAAAAATAAATGGAGGAAAAATAAAAACACAATTACAAAGGAATCATACCTCACGCTACTTAACAAGTATAAAGACGCTATAAACAATGCCAAGAAAAATTACCACACCTCCATCATAAACAACGCAATAAATAGACCTAGAGAACTTTTCTCAATAGTCCAAAAGTTGACTAATAATAATCACAATTCCAGCAATGAAATCACAGACATAACCCCACAGACACTGGCAAATTACTACATGAACAAGACAAAGCACCATCCCCTACTACCTAAACCGGTAGACAATTCTCAAATACCTAACTCAGATGAATGGTCTGTATTTCAACCCTTAACCAAGGTAGAGCTCAAATCCATCATCACAAACATAAATACTACAACCTCACTACTTGACCCATGTCCAGTAACCTGGATAAAGAACTCTTTATCTGTATTATCTCAGTTTATCCTCCCAATAATAAACCTCTCCCTAAAAAACGGATACCTACCCCCTACACTAAAACACGCACAGATCCGCCCAATCCTAAAAAACACTACCCTTGACAAATCATCACCTAACTCTTACAGACCCATATCGAGTATTCCGTTCATGGCCAAATTAATTGAAAAAAACCGTACAAATTCAAACACAAGAATTCATAGATAGCTCAGCCCCACTTGATGACCAGCAATACGGGTTCCGCCCCAGACACGGAGTAGATTCACTCCTAACCGTGCTAATCGACACACTTGTGAGGGGAATAGACAAACCCAAACAAGCATTCTTACTCATATTCATTGATGTTTCTGCAGCCTTCGACAGTGTTCACCATTCAACAATGATTAATAAACTTAAACAAATAGGTATAAAATCCACTGTTCTAAAATGGTTTACTTCTTATCTAACAGACCGATCTCAAACGGTACAAATCGGAAATCTCACATCAAATACATACAAACAAGAACTAGGCCTTCCACAAGGCTCAGCACTATCCGCGTTACTTTTTAACATATATTTAAAACACATATGCAAAATATTTAAAAAATTCAATGTCCTCTATCATCTGTACGCGGATGACATAATGATGTATGTCCCATTCAAAATCCCAAATATCCCTATACAACTCATTAACGACTGCCTCACTGAAATCAACACCTGGCTAAATGAAAACAATCTGTACATCAATCACTCAAAAACAGAAGCCCTAATAGTAACTAAATGCACAACATTCATTCCCCCTTCTCATATTACGTTGCAAAATAATAATATCACACTAAAATCTGAAATACGCTACCTAGGTGTTATTCTGGACAAACATCTCAGCATGGACACCCATGTAAGAAACATATCAAAAAAAGTTTACTTTAAACTAAAAATATTAAAGCAACTCCGCCCACTAATGCACCTACAGGATTTTCAACGCGTCATACAAGCAATCATAACCCCACATTTCGATTTCGCAAATCAAATCCTACTTGGCGTAACTAAGGAAGCCATAAAAAAACTTCAATTAGCACAAAATGCCGCAGCAAGGACCATTACGAAGGCCCCACCTTTCCAACACATAACCCCAATATTAGAATATCTACACTGGCTCCCGATTCAAAGCCGTATTGAATACAAAACTATCTTAACTACCTACAAAGCTATAACAAAAACAGCACCCCTGTCCATAAATAACCTCATCAAAATAGAACCTACACATAATCTCCAAAGGAGAGACCAATTAAATAAATTAACACCACCAAAAGAATTCATTAGAGCCAATAAATCCACAAACAAGAAAGCCTTCTCACATGCAGCCCCCATCCTGTGGAACACAATCCCAATAGAATTAAGACAACTACCTGATATAATCGAGTTCAGAAAAAAACTCAAAACACACTTATTTACAAAGCATTATGGTTCTATGACCAGCTCTTCTCTCACCTCCCAGCTAGATAAAGGATAATCAGACACAGGGTAATACACTATTTCAACAAAAGAATGAAGCGCTGTAACCTAAGACGAAGTGATTAAGAAAATGTAAAAAAAAATAAATAAATAAATATGTATATAGTTAATTGTACATAGTTCACTATTGTTATTTGTTAATTGCTATTTGTTAACTGTAATTACCTAACTTTAAACTTGTTATATGTAAAAACAGATCACCCTGTTTAATGTTGTTATATGGAAACCGCACCTGATCAAATGGAAGGAGCGGTATATAAATAACCTGTTAATTAAATTAAAATTAAATAAATGCACAGGAGTCTCTTTCAACTGAAGCAAGTTCTGCTACGAGGGGACAGGATGAGGGTGAAAGGGGGGATAGACTCAAGTGTAATATGCAGAAATATTTCTGTACTGAAAGCGTGGTAGATGTGTGGACTAGTCTCCCAGTGGAGGTGGTAGAGATGAGAACAGTATCTGAATTCAAAAAAGCATGGGACAAAACCAGAGTATCTCTAAAGGAAAAAAGGGCACTATTGTAGTTGATGTGGAAGGGCAGACTAGATAGGCCATGTGGTCTTTTTCTGCTGTCATGTTTGTATGTTTGAAATGTATGGAAATATTTCTGCCACATCTACTGGAACTTCAGTTTATGAAGTATTTGAAAGAGTGCCTCCTTGGAACACTAGGTACATAAGAGGTCTGAGAGGACTAGTGAGTGGTAGATGGAGATATGCTCAATCACTGGAAAATCTGAAAAACAGCAAGGTATGGTGTGTGTGTGTGTACCTGCTTGTATGTTGTCTCTGGGTGTGGTTTTTGATCTAGAGAAGGGAGGGAAGGGCAAATAGACTGGAGTGGTATCCAAACTTCCCATTGGTTTGGAAAGAATATCAAATTGAAACCAAATTTGATATTTAGATTTAGCTAATGGTTAGATATATGAAGATATTGCTGTCAAAAGATTTCAAAGGATGGAGTTTATTGTTTAACCGAAGGGCCTAGCTGTCCAAAGGCAAGCTATTGTCATTCTTCTCTACTTCTACTAGGCAGGATACGATATGGTAACCAGGAGCAAACTACATGATTGTGTTATTGACTATCGTCGTATATGGCAATCATGAGGAAAGCTATGTAGTTCACTCACTAGGGAGTATGTTTACTAAGCTGTGTTAGGCTTTTGCAGCTAATGTGCCTTTTTTTGTGCAAATAGTGTAGTGTTAGCTGTGAGTCATGCAGTATCTATTAACCTGAGCATTTCACCAGCAGATACCACTGCAGAAATGCAGAGAATGCAATCTGACAGCAGCCTGGATGTGGCTAACGCTACCCATTGAGGGGGCGTTAGTTGCACCCACACTGTCTGCAAAGCTGATAGTTTCTGAGTGCTGTTGAGGTCCATGATAACTGCACAGTGCAGACACATCCATTCTCTACCCTAATCCTGCCCATTCATGTAAATAACTTGCTTTCTGCAGATAGCACAGACAATTGCTGTGTTATCTGAATTTTGCATGCATTATCTGCCATATTAACAGCGCAGCTTAGTAAACATCCCCCTAGGTTTCACCAAAGCATTTTCAGCAAAGAAAATGAAATTCAGCTCATTAAGAGGCAGCCCAGCAGAGATGGAGGTATGGCAGCAGTGGGAGGATGTATGCTTGAGAAAGCATACAAAATAAATAAAACCGGGGAGAAAGCATAAAAAGCAGGCTTCATGGTATTATTTCCAGAACCTCTGTATGCATATGACTATGTGTCTATATGGGTGTGATTGGCAGAGGAGAAAGGCAATTTGAAAAGAGCAATTCATTAATGATATATTTCAGTCTATCTCTGTTTGTCATACCTTTTCAATTCTTCTTTAGAGTCAGAGGTGTTCCCAGAGGACTGGAGAAGGATGCATGTGGTCCCTTTTACACAAAAGTGGAAGTAAGGATGAGGTTGGGAACTATAGGCCAATTAGTCTGACCTCTGTGTTTAGCAAACTAATAGAATTGCTGCTAAAAGAAAGGATAGTGAGTTTTCTGGAATGCAATGGATTACAGGATCCAAAGAAAGGATAGTGAGTTTTCTGGAATGCAATGGATTACAGGATCCAAGGCAGCATGGGTTTACTAGAGGCAGATCTCATTAATCTCTTTGGGTAACCCAAGAGTTGAACTAAGGGAGAGCTCTAGATGTGGTGCACTTAGATTTCAGTAAAGCCTTTGACACTGTTCCCCAAAAGTGTCATCAATAAATTGAGTTTCCTAAGGATGGACCCTAAAGTGACTGACTGGGTTAGAAATCGGTTGAGTGGGAGTCGACAAAACATACAAGTAAATGGAGCTCACTTTGAGGAGGAAGATGATTCCAGTGATGTGCTGCAGGGATCTGTCCTTGATCTGATTCTTTTTAATATTTTTGTAAGTGATATTGTGGAAGGGCTATCATATAAGATTTTCCTCTTTGTGGGTGATATCAAAATCTGCAATAGAGTAGATACTCAGGGCTTAGTCATAAGACATAATGGGGATAGACTTAAAGATCTCAATATGTATACTTTGGAGGAAAGGCAGGAGAGAGGAGATATGATAGAGATGCTTAAATACCTCTGACATAAATGCGCAGGAAGAGAGCCTCTTTTGAATGAAAGCAAGTTCTGTAATGAGGGGCATAGGATGAAGTTGGAAAGAGTATCTTATAGAAATCTTTCTTTATGGAAAGTGTGGCAGATACGTGTAATAGTCTCCCTGTGGAGGCAGTAGAGACAAAGACTGTATCTGAATTCAAGAAAGCATGGGACAAACACAGAAGATCTCTAAAGGAAAAAAAGGGACTGTAAAGCTTAGTAGTTGGTATGGACGAGCAGACTGGAGAGGTATGGTCTTCATCTGCCATCATGTTTCTATGGTTTTTGTATACTACAGAAGCTTGAGCAGCTTCTTCCTTAAAAAATATATTCAGACATTTTTGAGGCGCTTCATTTCTCTGAAACCCCTAGTCTGATTTTTCTAAGCCATTTCTACCCATAGATGAGTAAGAGGGGGTTCCAAGGAGAACATAAGAACATAAGATATGCCATACTGGGTCAGACCAAGGTCCATCAAGCCCAGTACCCTTTTCCAGCAGTGGCCAATCTAGGTCATACGTACCTAGCAGTTTCCCCAAAAGACACAGGTTCCGCAATGCTTGTACTGGGTCAAGCATTGATATCCTGGGACCCTTCTTAATAATGTTTTATGGACCTTTCCTCCAGGAACTTGTCCAAACCTTTTTTAAACCCAGCTACACTAACAGCCTTTACTACATCCTCCGGTAACAAATTCCAGAGTTTGATAACACGTTGAGTGAAAAAATATTTTCTTTTATTAGTCTTAAATAGTTTACCCTGTAGCTTCATTGCATGTCCCCTAATCTTTCTATATTCTGATAACGTAAACAATCAATATACGTTTACCCGTTCCACTCCGTTCATTAATTTATAGACTTCTATCATATCTCCCCTCAGCCGTCTCTTTTCCAGGTTAAAGAGCCCTAACCTTTTTAGCCTTTCTTCATAGGAGTATCCTTCCATCCCCTTTACCATTTTGGTGGCTCTTCTCTGAACCTTTTCTAATAACGCTATATCTTTTTTAAGATACAGTGACCAGAATTGCATACAATATTCAAGGTACGGTCTCACCATGGAACGATATAGAGGCATTATAATATCTTTTGTTTTATTTTCCATTCCTTTCCTTATGATACCTAGCATTCTATTTGCTCTCTTGGCCGCCGCTGCACACTGGGCCGAGGGTTTTAACATGGTATCCACAATGACGCCTAAATCTTTTTCCTGGGTGGTGGTTCCTAATGTGGAACCTTGCATCGTGTAACCATAGTTTGGGTTGTTCTTCCCTAGGTGCATAACTTTGCACTTGTCCACATTAAATTTTATCTGCCATTTTGATGCCCAGTCTTCCAATTTATCAAGATCCTCTTGCAATTTTCCACAATCCTCTTGGGTTTTAACAACTTTAAATAGTTTTGTGTCATCTGCAAATTTGATAACCTCACTTGTTGTTCCACTTTCCAGGACATTTATGAATATGTCAAAAAGCAGCGGACCCAGCACTGATCCCTGGGGTACACCACTATTCACCTTTCTCCATTGGGAAAATTGGCCATTTAGCCAAACCCTCTGCTTTCTGTCTTTTAACCAGTTCCTGATCCACAGTAGTACACTGCCTCGTATCCCATGACTCTTTAGTTTTGCCAAAAGTCTCTGATGAGGGACCTTGTCAAAGGCTTTCTGAAAGTCCAGATACACTATATCAACCGACTCACCTCTGTCCACATGTTTATTCACACCTTCAAAAAAACATAACAGATTAGTAAGACAAGATCTTCCTTGTCTAAAGCCATGTTGGCTGTCTCCCATTAGGCCATGACTATCTACATGCTGAGTAATTTTATTCTTTATGATGGTTTCTACCATTTTTCCCAGTACTGACGTGAGGCTCACCGGTCTGTAGTTTCCCGGATCACCCCTGGAAACCTTTTACAAAATTGGTGTTACATTGGCGATCCTCCAGTCTTCAGGTATTAGAGATGATTTTAATGATAGTTCACAGATTACTAATAGCAGGTCTGCAATCTCATATTTCAGTTCTTTCAACACCCTTGGATGTATACCATCCAGCCCAGGTGATTTGCTACTCTTCAGTTTATCTAATAGTTATAATACATCTTCCCGATGTATCGATATTTCCTTCAATTCTTCCGCACCTTTAAATACCACTTCAGTCATGGGTAACATCCCTACATCTTCCTTAGTAAAGACAGCAGCAAAGAATTCATTCAGTCTCTCCGCTATCGCTTTGTCGCCTCTTAGTGCCCCTTTAACTTCTCTATCATCTAATGGACCAACTGACTCTCTCACAGGTTTTTTGCTACGAATGTACTTGAAAAAATCTTTATTTCGTGTTTTTGCTTCTGCAGCAAGCTTCTTCTCAAATTCTCCCTTTGCCTGCTTTATCAATGCCTTGCATTTGACTTGCCAGTGCTTGTGCTGTTTCCAAGTTTCGTCGTTTGTCTCTTTTTTCCATTTCCTGAAAGATGCTTTTTTGGCAACAACAGCTTCTCTGACCTCACCTTTAAACTATGCTGGCAGTATTTTGGACTTCCTTCCACTTTTCTTAAAGCGTGGAATAAAGCTGGTTTGGGCTTCCAAGAGAGTATTTTTCAACAACACCCAAGCTTGATGTAAGTCTTTAACTTTTGCAACTGCTCCTTTAGGTTTTTCTTAACTATTTTCCTCATTTTATCATAGTCTCCCTTTCGAAAGTTAAAAGGAAGTACTGTGAATTTCCTTACTATCCCTCCTCCACTAATTAAATCAAAGGCGATCATGCTATGATCAGTATTGCCATGTGGCCCCAAAACCCTTATCTCTTGCACTAGATCTGGTGTTCCACCAAGGACTAGGTCTAATATGGCTTCCCCTCTGGTCGGTTCATGAATCAGCTGCTCCAAGAAGCAGTCATTTATTTCATCTAGGAACTTTATCTCCCTAGCATGTCCTGCCGTTACACTGACCCAGTCGATACTGGGGTAATTGAAATCACCCATTATTATTACTGCGCTGTAACTTTTGTTAGCTTCCTTGATTTCTTTGAGCATTTCATCATCCATTTGTTCATTCTGGTCAGGTGGTCGATAGTACACCCCCACTGCCATCACCTTCCCCTTTTTACATGGAATTTCAATCCATAGAGATTCTACAGCAAATTTTGTTTCCTGCAAAACTTTAATCCTTTCTGACTCAATGCCCTCTCTAACATAGAGCGCAACCCCTCCACCAATTTGATCAGCTCTCTCATTATGATATAGTTTGTACCCAGGTATCACAGTGTCCCACTGGTTGTCCTCCTTCCACCATGTCTCTGATATTCCAATCATATCTAACCTCTCATTTAGTGCTCTATATTCTAACTCTCCCATCTTATTTTTTAGACTTCTAGCATTTGCATACAAGCATTTTGGAGACTGTATTTTATTCATAGTAATTTGGCTATTCGTAGACATGGGTAATTTGGGATCTTTAAGCTCTGTCTTCTCCCTACACAAGGGCATTTGGGCTACTTTACTCTTTTTTGGAACCTTTCTGCTTTTGGTAGTATCCTTCAAGGATACATTCTTCCAAACCATCCACTCTTGGGCGACTGTCGGCTTTCCCCTATTATCTAGTTTAAAAGCTGCTCTATCTCCTTTTTAAAGGTTAATGCCAGCAGCCTGGTTCCACCCCGGTTAAGGTGAAGCCCATCCCTTCGGAAGAGCCCCTCCTTTCCCCAGAATGTTCCCCAGTTCCTAACAAATCCAAAACCCTCATCTCTGCACCATTGTCTCATCCACGCATTGATACTCCGGAGCTCTGCCTGTCTTTTGGGTCCTGCACGTGGAACGGGAAGCATTTCAGAGAACACTACCCTGAAAGTTCTGGATTTCAACTCCCTACCTAAAAGCCTATATTTAGCCTCCAGAACCTCCCTACCACATTTTCCTATGTCATTGGTACCGACATGTACCAAGACAGCAGACTCCTCCCCAGCACAATCTAAGACCTTATCTAGGTGGCACGTGAGGTCTGCTACCTTTGCACCAGGCAGGCATGTTACTAGGCAATCCTCACATCCACCAGCCACCCAGCTATCTACATGCCTAATGATCGAATCACCAACTATAACGGCTGTCCTAACCCTTCCCTCATGGGCACATGGCCCTGGAGAAACTTCCTCGGTGCAAGAGGGTTTTACATCACCTGGAGGACAGGTCCTAGTTACAGGATCACTTCCTGCCACACCAGGAAGGGTGATGCTCTCCTGTCACGTGACCTCTCTCCTCCATGGCAACAGGGATGCTGCCAGACTGGAGGTGGGACTTCAGGACTATATCCCTGTAGGTCTCATCTATGTACCTTTGTGTCTTTCTTATGTTTTCCAAGTCTGCTACTCTACCCTCTAGAGAACGGACTCGTTCCCTAAGAGCAAAGGAGGAAAGTAGTGAACAGCTTGGGCAGCCAAAATGTTTTTTGGAGGGAGGTTTGTTTGTTTTTCTTTCTCAGGCTATTAACCCCCACCCCCTGCCCAAATGTCATTTGAGAAAAGACCCTGAAAATCAACACCACATCTTTAGTACTGGGTAGAAGACTCCGAGTCGGGTCTTCTACTACTTGGGCTCCTTGGGGCTGAAGATACAGTGGAATGAATGCTCATGATCTTGTGACAGGAGGGAGCCATTGCTTAAGGATGACAGCTGGTGCCCAGATTCAGAGCCCATGTTTCCAGAGTGAGCAACGATGCATGGCCCCTAGCCCAAAAAGGGGGGGGGGGTATAAAATATTGTAGAGGAAAGGTTTCTGGGTCATTCCAAATAAAGACTTATGGTGCTAGATTTCCATTTTTTCCATTCAAGCTGGAAGTAGAGAAGAGGAGGAGAAACAGGTCAGAAAAATCAAACAAATCACTCCCCTCTCTCCCCCACCACAGGGGCCAATGTACTAAGGCCTTATTCGCTCCATGGGAATTGGCTGGTAATGTGAAGCTTTTTTTCTTGCATTCCTGGTCCATTTCCATTTGAATAAATGCAGATTATTTTTGCATTAAGGTTTGCATCAAATGGATTTGAATGCAAAGAAAAAGCTGTACCTACTCAAGATGTAGTTAAGGTTCATGCAGAATGCCCAATTTGTGCATTTTTGCATTTTTTAAAATTATGTAAGTATAGACCATAAGATGTTTTGCATAAATATGCAACTCATTGCCCACTTTGCACGTTCAATAGTGGTACACAAAACACAATGCAAATGGGGGAAACAAAAGAAAAATAGAGAGTTGGAAGATTCAAGACCAAAGTGCATTTCAGCTTGGGAGAATACAAAAAGCAATTTTGATCAATTAAAGCAATAGAAGCTTATATCAATTGGCATAATGAGGAGAAACAATGGGTAATTTCACAAGCTCATTCCATTTTGGTACAACCTGCGTATGAATTCCATTTATACCACACTAGTTTGTCTTAAGTATTTGGTTTATTGCTAGCATGAAATATAAATAAATAATAAAGGGGAATAACCACAGAACAAGGTTTTGTTTCTTTTCTTGTGTAGCATCTACAGCTAAACTCTTTTTCTATTTTCTTGTTCTTTATCTGTTTTCATTATTTCTTAGAAACATTCACCTTTTAATTTCAAAAAGAGCTTGTTTCCCCTAGGACATTGTTGGTATTGTTCTCACTCAGATAAAGCTTTAGCACTTAGGGGACTATCTACTAAACCACATTAGGTGCTACCACGGGGCTGACACAGAAATACTGCTCAGCGGAAGCAGATAATGCAAGGGAAATGCAGACATTGCTGAACTTTTCCGTGATGCTTGCACTTTCCGCGGTAGCTGCAGGCAAAGGCGGGATGTGGGTGGGCCTGTTTGGGCACAGCTACTGCAGGTGATTGCATCACACGGTAGCTGCTTTGATTTGCAGTCTTCATGGATGCAGCTCCTGCCACCTGAATGGGTGGCGATAGCTGCATTCATGAAGCTGTTCCCCACAAAGCCAGCATTTCCTCCCACGGTATCTGCAGGGGAAACGCTGGGAATGCCCCTGCAGATACCACAGGCTTTTTGAAGCTTTGCCCTGCATGAGCTACAAAAGGCTAGCACAGTTCAGAAAACCGACCCCTAAGTTTATAGAGTTGACCACTAGCCTTTTCTACATCCTTAACAGCACAAACGTAATTAAATTTGCTATCATGAGACTGTGATCCATATCAATCCAATGCAATCTGCAGCATGCACCCCTCACCCACCTAGCTCTTCCCCTCCCCACTTCCCATCACCAGACTACATTAGGTTGTGCTTTACAGAGTCACAACTGAACATCTTATGATGGTTTGTGGTTTTCTTAGCAACACTGATAGAAGTATCTTGTACAATATTGTAATATTTTTCATCTCTGCAGACAATTTCCTGGGGGACAGCTCCTGTTGTTCATCTCTATGACATCAAATATTTCTATATCAATTACTGTAACAAGACCATTAGAGCCTCAGTGTGTGCTCTTTTACTCTTCCAGGTCTGACAGTCATCCGCACTTTCTTCAAGGACAAAGGTGACATCACCTCTAATGCATTAGGGTGTTGTGGGTCTGTTGACCTAGAAACCTGATACTTATCTCTAAGTGCAATTGTTGGAAACTGAATTAATTTGGGCATTAAGACTTATGTAATCAAGACTTTTTGGTTTCTCATTCTTAATTTTTTTTTAATGTTTCTGTAATTGTTCTTTCACATTCAGAGTGTAGAGTATGTTGTACAGATCAGTGAAACAAGCTCCTACTTGGATGCATTTTGGAGCATGTTGACTAAAGCTTAGTACATGTTAATGGGCATTGGTGAGCACCAGTGGTGTACCAAGGATGGGGCAGTGAGTGTGGTATGCCCTGGGTGCCAGCCAGGAGGGAGTGCCACAATTCCAGGTCCATGCATGCAGGAAAATTAATAAACTCTTTTGTGGGCTTGCCATTCTTCCTTTGCGCTGGGCCTGGTGGCTGTTCACCCCCGGGCTGAAGTCTTGCTGTATTGTGAGACTTCGGCCTGGGAAGGAACAGTCGCTGGGTCCAGAGCAGAGGCAGCACAGCAAGCCATCTAAGGAGTTACTGTAAGTTTGCCACATGGATGGCCTGGAATTTCGGCACACACACCCCCCCCCCCCCAAGAGGGTGTCTGCTCCAGAAGACAAACAGGCTCGGCACGCCACTGGTGAGCGCTAAGTACCAGTGCGGCCCTAGGAATAAAATGGGCTGTGGCAACCCTTAGAATGTGTGGGATAGGCATTAGTTTGAATTTTATTTTTTAGACAGCAAAAGGTGTTAAGACTTCTGCAAGGCCTGTAGCTGAATCATAAAACAAAGTAAGGATTTGCACTCGTACGCTTTCGTAAGTTGACAGGGCCTTCCATTTAAGTGGATGAGCCAATGCTTGAGAGTTCTTTTACACCTGTCATGGAATAAAACTTTTGCAGCACAGTAAGTCACATAAAAAAGCTTAATTCTTCTTTCATTCATGTACTCCTGATTTTCTGCTAATCTTCAAAAGGGTCACTTTAGTCTCACATTACATTCAATACAACTTGAGCATTTTTGTTGTCACAGATCTGACTATCCCAGCCGAGAAATGAGCTGTTTATCCATAAGCTCGTCACTACTCTTTTGATTATCGTACATGTATCAAATATCAAAGCAGAATCACCTAGAAAAATCTTCAGTGTTCTGTAAGGTGAGTTGTTATTTTTAGCGTAATAGGCGAATAATGTATTCTCTTGCATAATTGTCTAAAATATTACTTGCAGATATATTTTTGAGTTTCAGTTTACAGAAATGGGAGAGCACATAACTTGCCCTCTGCTCTACTTAAATGAACTAGTGAAGGTATATATTTACCTAATTGTTAGCATTACCATAAATTTGTTTGGTTTAAGTCAGAGCGCCTGGTCTCCCATGATACCATAGGAAGGGCTTCACGGTCAGACCCATACTGTGAAAACGACTGGATCACATGGAATCACCATGGGGTACTGGGGATGGTTGGGGGGGGGGGAGAGGTAGTTGTCTAGCAGTAAGTTTGTCGCTCCCTCCCCCTCCTGCACTGAGTGGACCAGCAGGAGGAGGAAGTGAGCAGTGATACATTAGGCTGCATTGCCCATAGGAGTGTGCAAGCAGGAAATTTCCATTTTATTAATTTTGTTTTGTTTGGGAGTAGGAGGTTATTGTTTTATATATTTTTTTTATATTTTCAGAGTATGGTTCATACTTCAAAAGCATGCCAACCTACTGCCATTTTGAAAAACACTACCCGTAGAACAGGAGTGATTGGGGATTGCTCTGGCACTGAAAACCCATGGCATTTGGGGAGCAAGACACCAAGTGTGGCAGAGGTGAGGGACTTTGTTTTTGAAAAGCTCTGATGGTGCAGGTCTTTATGGTGGGCAGCGACAGGGATAGGCCTTTGGGGCCGAGGCTGGATTCTAGTGCTATTTTTTTTTAAATTAATTAATTTATTATTATTTATTTATATTTCTTATATACCGCGCTATTATAATCAGTGCGGTTTACAGCAAGAACAAACGAACTACAATGTAATGGCACATTGAGCTTACATAGAACAGGATATTCAAAAACCTGGAGGAACTAGGGGGGAAACTATATACAGCTTATGTACATGTTACAGTAACGATTACTCTCAGTGGGTATGTAAGGAGACTGTACGAGTACTAGTACACATGTGACGGGGTGGGGGAGGGGGAAGGAATGAAAGGAAATAAAAAATTTGATTATTTCATTTTTTTTTCATGCAAAAGCACATAGCTGTGCTCGTACCGAAAAGGAGACAGATTTGCCAACACTGTAAATAATGTGGCACTACCAGGTCTTCTGAGCAGTCCAGAACTGCAGCCAGAACCTGGCTGATGGATGCAGTCCAAGGTATCCCTACTCACATCCTCTTCCTTCTACTGCTGACTTCGAGAGGAAGGGTAAAGTGATGGGGAGATGAAATCGGTGGACTAAAAAGGGGATGGTGACTTGGAGATGTATGAAAGATTAAGTGAAGGGATGAGGGTATGTGAAAGAGAGGTTGAAGGGAACGGGGTATGTGTGAGAGAGGAGCTGAAGGGATGGGAGATGTGAAAGAGAGGGAATAAAGGGTGAGAAGGGCTGTGTAAAAGACGGATTAAGAATATAACAAAAGAACAGCCCTAGTGGAAGAGGAGGTTTCATTTGCCTGGGATTGTGCTGGGGTGTTGGCTCCGCCCACACTGACTTGTCATCAGAGCGTAACTATTCCTATAAGAACCGGCAACCAGCTGTGCCGCTATGGTCATGCGAATGAAGGGGCACGTCCCTTTTTTGCCAGTTTGATGCTAGTTTGGTGCCAGCATTAGGAAGGCAGGCAACTATGCCTCATAAGTGGAAGAATCAAACTCAGAAGGTAACTTCTGCCATGAGTAAAATATCAAGCCCTATGCATAAACATGTGCCCCTAGTGGTTGGAATAGCTGGGGCAAGCACTCCCAACTTGTCATCTTCCTCTGAGTCTGCGGCTACTTTAAGTCCCCTTGCTAGAACTCCTCCACCTCAGCCATTGACTTTCCCTTTGAAATTGGGAGATGGGCAGCTCCCAGTAACAGGTAAGTCTGCTTCTGTCCCCTTTGTGGCAGCAAGTTCGGAAGCTTCTTCCAACTTCATGCCAAAATGTCTGAAATTTTATTTTCCTGATGTAACTCCTCAGCCTTCACTGGAGGAAGTTCCTGAATCTGTATCTTTGGTTGATATTTGGAAAATGATTGCTCAAACCAACTTATACCTTAGGGCAGCTATAGACTAAACTGCTTCTTTTTCAAAGAAGGTAATGGTTACGTTTGAAAATGGAGTGTCAGGTTTCAAATGTTCAGTCTGCTTGCATGGCAGGCATCTAAGATAGTCTGTCACTGCAAAGGCAGCTTGAACTTTTGGAAACTTCCGTGCGTAGTAAGAATTTAAGATTTCTTAATTTTCCTAAAACGCATTACCTTTCTCCTGTTATTTTGCTTCAAAAATATTTTAAAGAAGTCTTGAAAATGGATAATGCTGATACAATTTTAATTGTGAATGCTAATTATTTGCCAGACAGATTAACTCCTGATGGGGCCACTGAGGTCCTGTAGGACTCTATTGACTTGTCCCAATTTTTGGAACAGTCAATTGATGAGATTCCTGTTTGGGCAACCCTAGTGGTGTCCTTTATTTCTGAGTCTGAAAATGCTCAACATTATGAAATTATATTTCCGCTATAAGTTGTCATTCTGCGGGCAAAAAATAAAGATTTTTCCTGACATTTCAAGGGTTGCCCAATTAAGGTGTAAAGGTTTCCTTCAGTTGAAACCTTAGGTGATTGGAATTGGAGCTACTTTCTTCTTATAATTTCCTTGCAAATGTTTGGTTGGACTGCAAGGAGTTTGGCATGTTCATATGGCCCTCTTGCAGCTAGAAGAATTCATGAGGAGCAGGGAGGGATCTGGCCCCAGTGGTGATGGGTAGTCTTTTTCTTGTTCTTTTTTCCTTTGCTTTGATTTGGTGCAGGAATTGATCTAGTCTATAGTTTGTAATGTTCTCCTAGCATGTTGTTTACTTCTCTCTCCTTGATGTGGACTAATATGTAACTGATGTATTTCATTTTATTTATGTTTAAGTAGATGTGTAAACATCTGGTTTCCTGTAGTTTCTTTGTTTTTTGTTTTATTGTAAAATGAAAACTTTGATTTATTTTAACTGCCCTACTGGGTCAGACCAAAGATCATCAAGCCCACTGTCCTTTTTCCAACAGTGGCTAATCCAGGTCACAAGTACCTGACATATCCGAAATGTAGCTAGTTCCATGCTACATATTGCAGGGATAAGCAGTTGTTTTCTTTTGGACTGCCTTAACAGTTTATGGACTTTTTTTACAGGAATTTTTCCAAAGCTTTTTTAAACCCAGCTACACTATCTGCTTTTTCTGCATTTGCCAGCAGTGGGTTCCAAAGACTAACTATACATTAAAAGAAACATATTTTCTCCTATCTGTTTTAAACATACTACTTTGTAGGTCCATGGCATATCCCCTAGTCTTTATTTTTTGAAAGAGTAAACAATTGATTCAGGTCTACCCCATTCCAGTCCACCCAGGATTTCAGAGACCTCTTATCTCTCCCCTCAGCCATCTTTTCTCCAGACTGAAGAACCTTAACCTCTTTAGCTTTTCCTTATAGGGGAGTCGCTCCATCCCTTTTATCATGTTGGTTTCCCTTTGTACCTTTTTCAATGCCGCTATATCTATTTTGGGATGTAGAGACCAGAATTGCAAACAATACTCAAAAGTGCAGTCACACTATGGAGCTATACAGAGGCATTATGATAGCCTATTTCTTTCCTAATGATTCTTAACGTTCTGTTTGCTTTATTGGCCATTGCTGCACACTGAACATAAGATTTCAATGTATTGTCTACAATCACACCCAGATCCTTTTCTTGGGTGATGACTCCTAATGTGTATCTATAGTTGAGTTGTTCTTCCCTACATGCATCACTATGCACTTTTCCACATTAAATTTCATCTGCCATTTGGATGCCTAGTCTCACAAGGTCCTCCTGCATAACGACATAAGAAATGCCTTACTGGGTCGGACCAAGGACAGTCAAGCCCAGTGTCCTGTTTCCAACAGTGGCCAATCCAGGCCACAAGTATCTGGCAGGTATCCAAAGAGGCACACAGGTTCCACGGTGCTTGTCCTGGGGCAAGCAGTGGATTTTCTGGGTCCTTTTTAATAATGGATTATGGACTTTCCTCCACGAACTTGTCCAAACATTTTTCAGATCCAGCAATACTAACAGCTTTTACTACATCCTTCAGTAACAAATTCCAGAGTTTGATTATGTGTTGAGTAAAAAAATATTTTCTTATTAATCTTAAATGGGTTGCATTGTAACGTCATTGTGTGTCCTCTAGTCTTTCTACTTTTTGATGGCATAAACAACCGATCTACATTTATTCGTTCTACTCCATTCAGTAATGTATAGACCTCTAGCATAGATTTTTGCAGTTTCGTACAATCCACATGTGATTTAACAACTCAGAATAATTATGTATCATCTGCAAATTTAATCACCTCACTGCTTGTTCCCAATTCCAGAGTATGTATCAACAGGGCCATACCGAGTGAAAATCACACCCTGTGTGACTTGCACATCGGGCACATGTGCCATCCTCCCCCCACCCCGTGGCAGGACAGAAGAGGCGCACCCGATGTGCAAGTTGCCGGCATGCTAAGCAGATCTGTCCGTCCCCTGCAAGAGCAGGGAGGGACAGATCTGCTTAGCATGCCAGCGAGAAGGCTTAAGGGGCGCATTTTAGCTGTCCTGCCATTGCCTGCCGCCGCTGAGAGAAGAAAACGTGACAGCGGCAGGCAACGGAAGACAGCTAAAATGCGCCCCTTAAGCCATTACACCCTGTGTGGCCACACCGCTCGCACAGGGCTAGGTACGGTCCTGTGTATAAATATGTTAAAACAGCTGCTGTTATTAACCACAGTCCTTTTTATTATAAAGCAATAAAAACTGGAGAGCTTTGTTTTGGTTTTTAAATTATTTGACTCTGACTATAGTAGACCACTTCTGATCCAACTAATTTCTCCAACAGCAATATTTGTATGGACCACACTATTGTGTTTCGAAGGTATACATAATTCCTTCTACATCAGAGCAATTGTGCTGTAATCATAAACAGAGTGGCACCACTTTCAAATCAGATTTAGTGCACACTTATCTCCGAATGCATCTCCATTCATTACTTCAACAATTATAAGCCCTTGAATCAGCCTCCATCATAGTATTCTTGCTGTCTTGTAGGTTACGTTGAGCATAAAGGCCTCTCAGGTATGCACGTTTTATAATATGCCTGGGATATTCCCTTTGAACATACAGTCAAACCTCGGTTTTCATGATTAATCCATTCAAAAAAGTCTGACTAAAACCGAAACGGACTAAAACCGAAGCAAGATTTCCCATAAGAAATAATGTAAATTCAATTAATCCGTTCCAGACACCCAAAAATATTGACAAAAATTACATTTTATAGAGAATAACTATATTTTTACATACAGAAAACAATGAGAAATACATATAAATGACTAATGAAATGGATAAATGAGCATGTAACATCACTTTTACCTTTATTGAAGACTTTTGTTGGCATATGGGACGCACTCCAGCCAGCTCCAGCTGCTCTCCCCTCCGGGGATCGAGCAATCACCACCAGCAGCGGAGGTGGGAACAGCCATCTTGGCCGGCTGCCCAATTGGGGCTCCAGCCTGCCTTGTAAAAGAGAAGCGCCAATAAATATGGAAGACAGTCAATCAGCAAGAAAATCAAAATAAAGAAAATCCCACTTCTGGCCACAAGATGGTGCTCCATTTTCAACTGTACGAAAACCGAGACAACGTACGAAAACCGGAACAAAATCTTGATGAAAAAAGTCAACGAAAACCGAATCGTACGAAAACCAGGGCATACGAAAACCGAGGTTTGACTGTACCTGCTTTAGTAAGGAACCGCTTAACCAGAGCAAATAGCCCCTTTGGTATGTATTCATCTCCAGGAACAAGCAGGAATGAGTCTTCACACGTGGGAGACGTCGCCGACGGAGCCCGCACGGGAAAATGCTCCCCAGTATCCAATCAGAAAGCCTTTGGGAGCATCCCCCGCGCCTGCGCGGTGGCTTCCCGCCCTTCCCACTGCCTCTCCCCAGTTTTTCGTTTTCCGCGGAGCAGGCAGGACGTCCCTCCTGCCACCGCAGAAAATTTTCCTTTTTTCTGTAGTCGCGGCTTTCCCGCCGACGGTGGCACCTCCGTGCCCCCCCCCCTTTTTTCTTTTTTTCTTTTAATTTTCGTCGCCCCCTTCGGGCGCTGAGGACCGGGGCATGGAGCCTTCTTCCCCCCAGCCTCACGGCGGGGACTTAAGTTTCCACGTGGACTCCAATGCCCAGTGCTTCTCCTGTTTGGGGCCTGACCCTTTTTCCCCGGATTCCCCGGGCTACAGTGTCGGGAGAAGACCCTCCCTCTTTCGGGTATCCCTCGACGACGTCTTCGCGCCAAGGGCGCGGTCGTCGGGTTGTCCTTCTCTCTAGGATCAGGTAACCACACAACAGTCTGTTAAGACTAGCCGAGTCTCATGCACGGCATGGCAACGGCTCCGGCCAACCCCTCAAGTCCTCCTTGGCTGATATACCCCAGCGGGAGTCCTCGGGCTCCAAAGCATTTACGGGGTTTCGGGATGTTCCTGAGGTTCGCTCCTCACAGAACATTCCTGAGCCATGCCCAAGGGAGGTACCCACTTCGAGCGGTGCCGATTCCCCGGCATCGGCGTCGGCGTCGAGTGTTTCACTCTTCACCAGGGATCGTCAGCCGGTGTCCTCGGCGCCTTCGGGGCCAATCGGCTCGACCGGGTCTGACCTCCCTACATCCAAGCCATGCTCGGGCGTGGTAGCCGCTCCGGGCGGTACTGAGCCCCGGGCTTCGGCGTCGGTGTCGAGCGCTCCGCTCCTCACCGAGGATCGTCGGCTGCTGTCCTCGGTGCCTCCGGGGCCGATCGACTCAGTCCAGCCTGGCGTTCCTTCAGCCCTGCCATGCGCGCGGGCGGTACCCGCTTCGGGCGGTGCCGGCCCCTCGGCGTCGTTGTCGAGCGTTCCGCTCCTCACCAGGGATTGGCGGCTGCGGTCCTCGGCACCTCCGGGGCCGACCGACTCGCGCCAGTATGGCGTTCCTACGGGGGTGGTATCCGCTTTGGGCGGTGCCGACCCGTCGGCATCAATGTCGAGTGACCCGCTCCCCTCCGGGGATCGCCAGCCGCTGCCCTCGGCACCTTGGGGGCCGATCGACTCGACACTGTCTGACAGCCCTACGTTTAGGTCATGCGCGGGGGTAGTACCCGCTTCGAGGGCGCGGGCGTCGGTGGTTCCGCCCCGCGCCGGGGATGGTCATCTCGCCTCCCTCCCCTCGGGGCCGCTCGCTTTGACCCGCGCCATGTCGCCGGTATCCCAGCCCTGCGCAAGGGTGGTGCCGGTTTCGAGCGGCGCTGCTCCGCCGGCGACGGCAGGGGCGTCGAGCATGAGGGTCCACCATCGACCTTCCCCGGGGACCTCGGGGTATGTCGGCCAGCGCACGGGCGACTCTCTGGCATCGATGCGGCCGTCGAGGGCCCCGCCCTTCCCTAAAGAAGGGGCCTCGGGGTCTTCGACCGCTTCAACCCAATCTGGGTCTGCGCCGCCCCGCTATGGTACCCCGACGTCAGCGCAGGGGCTTTGCACTCCCCCCCCCGCAGGGACTCGTCGTCGGGTGACTGGGGTCCCCTCGGGGACGGGCCGTATGCCCCGGAGGGATTTCTCTCCGGGTCAGACGGGTTCGAGAGGGAGCCCGGCGCCGGGCAGTGCCCGCCGATCGACATCGGCGCCGGCGTCAGATGACCCTCTCTCCTCCGAGCACCATCCTCGGGGGCCCTTGATGTTCGCGGCACCGGTCGGCGCGGTTCCGATCCACGCTCCGGGATCTCCACCACTGGCGCGATCACTCCCGCTGGGGGCCTCGAGGACGGAGTCGGTCTCCTCGCTTGGTTCGATGCCCAGCCTGGAGTCATTGTCCAGCCTTGAAAGCCTGGCCATGGCACGTCTCGGGATCGGCCCCTGTCCTCTCCCGCAGCGCAGGGCAGAGACCGCTGGCCCCTGCCCTCCGGCAGCCGCGGACTCGCTCCAGTCACGGGGGGAAGCGCCGCCCCCGGGTTCGGGGCCGAGGCCGGTTCCTGCGGCGCCGTCGGTGCCATCGACTTCTTCGATGCCTAGCTTGGAATCAATTCCAGGAGCCGACGACGCCATGTTGACTGCCCCGAGCCGGGTCAGTTGGTCCCCTCCTCTGCCCAGCGGGCATCGGCCCGAGCGGCCTCTTAGTGCCCGGGCGACCTCTCCCGCCATAACTGCTCCGGCAGAGCCGCCTTTTCAGGATTTCCTCCTTGACATGGCGGACTTGCTGGCCATCCCTATCCCGGATCCGAGCCCAGGCCCGGCAGAACAGGCAGCCGCGATGCTTCCTCTGCATCCCGCCCTGCAGGATCTCCTGCTGGGGGCTTGGCGGTCGCCTTTGAGGGTTCCGGCGCCGTCGACTGCGATGCATGCTCTGTATCGGGTGCCTCCGTCCCCGGGTTTTCGGCAGCACCAGCTTCCACATCGGTCCATTGTGGTGGAATCGGCGCTGAGGAAGGCCGGAAGCAAGGAGAAGCATTCTTCTCGCCCTCCAGGCCGCGCCTCAAAGACGCTAGATACTCTAGGATGTCAAGCCTTCCAAACGTCTATGCTGGCGGCCAGAATTATTTCATATATATTTTATATGAGTCTGTCGCTTCGGGAGGTCACCGAGAGGTTATCTCGGTTATCCACCTTCGTATCTGCAACCAAGGCCTTTGTATATTCCCTGCTTCTTTATCATTGCAGGAATATCTCCGGGTTCCTTTCTCGTGCTTCGCTGGACTCCTTCCGGTCGGTCAGCAGAGCCTCTGCTGTTGCCATTAGAGCACGCCGCACGGCATGGTTGCAGGCGTCCGAGTTGTGTCGACGGGCACAGCACATCCTGGGTAATTCTCCCTGCGACGGAGATCACCTCTTCAATAGCGAAGCCTTACGTCAGGTCGCACAGTGCTTCGCTAACCTTCCCAGAGTTAGCAGCCAGCCTAGGGCCCGGCTACCCCCCGGTGGTGGTAAACGCCCCTCCAGACCCCCCTTCCCTAGGAAGAGGAAATGTCAGCCCTCCGCCCACCCTCCTGCCGCGCCCAAGCAAGGGACCTCTCACCCCGGGTTGATGTCCCCGGGCCCGCGCCAGGACTCTCATACTAAGCATTTTTAGGCTCAGGTGGGCGGCTGCCTGCTCTTAACCTCCTTACCAGAAGTTTAGACTAGAGCTCTACTCTGCGGCTCGTCCAGTTGGAAAATGTTTGGGGACTTATCTAGGGGTTTAGGTCTTCTCCTCCGTGGGAAAGGGAGGCCACCTTACGCCGTGATCGCTCTGGCCCACGGTCACCCTACTTACTCTTCGGTACGTCCCCAAACCCCTCTCAGCCAGTATCCTCTTGCTGATTGCTTCCGTACTGGAATTCCCCTCCAGCCGCTATAGTCCCCCTATACTCTCCAGGGACTATACCCTCATGTCCCCCGATTGTGCGGGGGACAATTTCTACGCGCAGGTCCTGGGGACACATTAGGGCCTCCAACCCCGGCGGCGTTCTACCGGACTGATGCTATCTCTGTCCCCCGCGCTACCGCGCTCTTAGCTCGCCGATCTGCCCTTGCCCTCCGGGAAAGATCCCTCCCCTGACAGATCTTGCGGCCACCTCTCCAGGTGGACGTTCTGGGGATCGATGGCAGATCTGCCTTACCTGAGTGCTGCTCGTGGAGGCAGGCCCCCCGGCGTGCCTGCGTTAGTACCGGAGGGGGCGTCCCCATGTCCACCGGCTTAGATATACTAGATGTCACCTGCTTGGCAGGCGCCTTGGGGGATCCCCACAGTACCTGTGTTTACCGCCTTTCCCCCTATGGCCGGTACTCACCCCCCCCCCCCAGGGGGTCCGGCCAGTCCGCCTGCCTAATCCCCGTCGGGCCACGGACTGGTGGCACCCTACTGCTGTGAAGTCAACAGTCCCTTTTCAATTAGGTCCTCCTCCCGGAGGTCCGGACACTTGTCTCCCTTTCTCTCGCTAGGGCAGACTGTGTACCCCTTCTGCTCCGGGGTACACCTCTACTCTTCTCCGGGATAGGCTCTCTAGTTCGGCCTGTCTTCCACTGTTGGTCCTCTGAGTTAAGGACTCTACTCCTAAGGGAGTGCTCAGCTTGCCGTGAGCCCCTTGGAAGACCTGCCGTCCTTCTCCTGACCCAGCTGACGCCTGGATCCCATGGCCTTCCGGATTTGGAACTTCCTCCCCGCTGCGGTGAAGTTTCCTTGATGACCTCGCTACTGCGTCTACAGTGCCTTCATCATAGAACTACTTCCGACAACCCAGTGGGTAAGCAGTACAGGATTCTAAACCATTAATTCAGTAGAAACTTAATGGCCGGTAAGCTCTGTATGGTACTAGGTCATTTACTCATTACATGCTTAATGATTCTCTTCATGCTCCCCTCTGCCTACTCCCGTAGCCTGGGGTTTTTTTTGCTGTATCCTAATGGTAACTGTTCTGCACTCTAAAGACTTGCCTCCATAGTCTTTGGATTCGCTGTTCCTCTATTCAACTCCTGCCCTCCATCCCTCAGGGGATGCCGGAGATTCAGGTTGGGCAAATGCCATCCCGTCTGGGCTGCGCTTATGGGATCTCCCCGGGCATCCTAAGCTAGGGAGTCCCCACGTGTGAAGACTCATTCCTGCTTGTTCCTGGAGATAGCACAGTTACTCACCTGTAACAGGTGATCTCCGGAACAGCAGGAATTAGTCTTCACAACCCGCCCACCTCCCCTGGGAGTTGTATCTCTCTTTTTCTCTATTCCTTCCTCTCCTCTCCTGCCAGCTCAGCTATGAAACTCAACTGGGGAGAGGCAGTGGGAAGGGCAGGATGCTCCCAAAGGCTTTCTGATTGGATGCTGGGGAGCATTTTCCCGTGCTGGCTCCGTCGGCGACGTCTCCCACGTGTGAAGACTAATTCCTGCTGTTCCGGAGATCACCTGTTACAGGTAAGTAACTGTGCTTTCCGTTTTTGACACGCACGCCTACTATAGCATTGCTGATTTACAAACATTGATCTTTATTGCAGTTGCATTCCTGCTTTTTTTACAGACCTGTTGTGGCTTATCATAGGGGCAAGAACATTTCAAATTATGTGTGCAAGTCCGTTATATGTGAAGAGCTTACTTAACTCTCTCCTCACCAGTAACCTCACTGGGTTCTTGAAGCTACAAATAACTACATTCACAAACAATGGGAAGGTTATCAAATACAGCAATAAATACAACAGTTCTATAGAAAAATACACCAAAGCTTTGTGGAGAGAAACTGGGAGAAGCACGTTCTCCCTGTTTACTCTAACTTCTTAGCCATGGTTCACTTTATTTATAAGGCTTTTTTAGATGATACAGCATAATTTCACTTTATCATTATACGTCATGTATGTATTATATTGTAGGTCAACTTATTCAGTGTGGGTCAATGTGGAGCCATAAATGGAGTCCGAGACATAATTGTTTACTTTACATGGCCATTATAAGGAGACATACAGGAATCCAAGATATAGAATGACCTAATTGACATAATTGTTTACTGCTAATACCTCTTGATATCTACTAATTACTAACCCTGAGAGTATTTTAGTTAATAACTCTGAGACTGCTATCTGGTATCCCTGAGTCAGAGAGGCTGGGGTACAACCTGCCCTTTCTTTATTTATGTAAACCTTCACCTAGTAAGCTAATATATGAAGTTTTATTTCTAGGCAAGGTTCTGAACAGAATTAACTCTTTCTCAGTTTTAGTTAGTCTAATAGTGTATGGCACCCCATACTAATTAATATACATGCTTTCAGTCCCTCCTCTGATTCTGGAAAGAATCATTTCTAAAATAAGGAAACTCATATATTGCCATTGAAGTGGAAATACAACTGGATTCTGGGCCAATCCAGAACATTATTGCAGAGGTCAGTGATCCTACTGATTTCTGATTTAGAAAGCTGTGAAAGGTAAAGAGTAAAAAGAAACCAGTGCTGACATAGAGAAACAATTGTCAGTACATAGAGGAGTAATACTTCTAAAATGAAATATCCCAAAATACCAAGCAAAGATGCTAACACACTTTGCAAAGGCCTGAATACTGAATTCCAGAATGAAGGAACAAGTATCAGTGAAAGCTGAAAAGGAATTTACATAACTCTCACTTGAAATTAAAGTACAGTTACTAACTTTATCTAATTGGCCTTTCACTATTTTTCCATTATTATCAAGCATACTACAACAAAAATCAACTAGTACTCTGCATACAGCATTTTCCTTTGCTAGGAGAAATTACTAAAAACCATTCCGTTCTGGACTGCATAAGCTGACACTATGTTCACTGGACCTTGCAATACACACTAATTGCCTCAGTAAAAAAACAGAGCAGTCACTATGACTTCATCCTGAGGGGAAACATCCCTTTTTCTTCTTAAAGATTTGTTCAGGATTGATAACAAATTAATATAGTTCAATTCACTATGGGGTGTATCCACCAGGGCTATATATCAAGCACCTAACCAACCTCTGAGAAATTCTGCACTATAAAATACTAACCGAAACATCAATTCTCAAATCGGAGATTACAAAATCAGCTCAACAAAAATAAAATACCAGAAGACTATGTTTCACAATATACCAAACGGTAAACCAGTGTTTGTAGAGGTTAAGAAAAAGAATCAGAAGTGCAGAGAGAAACATTCACAGTTTTGGGAAAACGTGCAAGAACCTCAAAGCACATGTGATCATTCTGCACATGAAAAACCCAAAATGCACAGTCCAAAATTAACAATGCAAAAACAACTTGGACAACTTGAAGAAATATCTGCAGCCCTTCTTGCAATTAGAAAAAGAAACATGGCTGTCGTGGGGCGAGCCTACACGAACTACAGCAGGTGAACAGAAGATCGAAGGAGCTGAACAGACATGCTAAAGATGCTCTACTTTTGCCAAACCACAAAAAACTAAATTACCAAGCGGACAATATTGAAGAGAGGCAGATAACAGCAATGTCTGGCTTGCAAAGCAAATACAATGAGCCGCAGCAAAAATGCTGAACCGCTAAGATGTGAGATTCAGAAACTCACTGAGGACAGGATATATTCTACATACAATTACCCAATTACTCAAAACTCTCTGAGGCATGACCATTAAATTATTTCACTTTAACTCTGGTTAAGTATGCCTAGGTCTGAACTAGAGGCATCCAAAAAGGGTAGCTAGAACTACACACTTGGTTCCCATTAACTGACATTACTTTGTAAATTACTGAAATATAAGAACTTGTACATAGGATCTTCATACCTATATCTTTTATTATTCTAGGTTCTGTGTTTGTATTTGTGTTTGTATATGACTATATGTCACAAAACTCCTCAAAGGTCCTAGGCCTAACTCCTGGTAAACTTCCATGCTGAGGAGCTGTCACAAACTTTGATAACTTACAATATTTTTTTCCATCAAGTGTAAATGTGCCTCAAAAATATTTGGATATTCCTTCTAACATCCTCATGATTCTGAATACAATACTGCTTCATTAATAAATTGCCACAGCACATCTAGAACCAGATTAGGAAATATGCATAGCCAATATGCATAGTAATAAAAATATTCTCAAAAATATTCTAAGACAAACCAAATATATACCTACTCTTCTTAATACTCTTCTTAAGATGATGAGGAGATATACTATTGCTATACTGGCCCTCTAATTCTCAATTACTTTATTAAGTAGAGGTTCAGTACCTAAAGGTCATTACATTTCTATCAGGAAAATACTAATCTAAACTATCCTCATCCTTCTAGGTCTTACTATAAATGCATAAAAAAAACATTTTAAATACTATATAAAAGTATTTTACATGAATAGTCCATTTAGAATTTACTTAATACAATAATCTCTTTGTAATGTCACTGTTCTCTCAGAAAATACTTTGAATCATAAAAGTCCTTTTCTTCAATATCACTATTTTCCAATAAGTCTCTTTGCTGCAAACTCTTGATTCACCGACACAGGAAGCCACTTTCTGGACTTATGAGGGGGCCACCGTATAAGATGCATGCGTTGAGAATGTCTTCTCACTTTACAAACTGAATATCCCACCAGGAACACACGACATGGACCAGGAACTCCGGAGCTGGGAGTGTCTTCGGATGCAGTCGTAAGCAGGACCCAACCTGGTGACTTCACTTCTGCTAAAACAATTCTGCAGATCCCAGATATAAAGTACTTGCCATCTCGTTAAGAAGAAGTCACTTGCAATAAAAGGAAAACAAACAAGGCTGAGTACAACCGTACACAATAAGTTAAGATAGCGCTGCGCAACACCGGGTGTCTGGGATAACTGCCAAGGCATTCATTAATTATTTCAAATAGTGTCCGGGGAAACACACTCTGCCATAAGGGCTAAAGAAAAAAACTTTTATTCAATCGGAGGCTGTATCAGAAATATCACCTCCCTCCTCTGATACAGAACAGATACCAAAACAAGTTGCAAAATCAAAAATAGAATGAATCCGATAGGCAGGCATATGTATATACTGACCCTAGACTGGCCCTACAATTGCAATCCGTGAAACAGTTTCAAAAAGACAAAATACATAACCACAGCGGTAAAACGTCTCCCGCAAAAACAAGGCAAAGAAAAACAAAAGATGAGCAGGGCAAATAAACAGATGGTCCGTTTCCCAGCTGCCCGAAACGTCACGAAGTCCAAAACTGGGTTTCGAAAGAAATATCTTCAAAAGGAGATAAAAGAGAAAATAAAGTCATCTTAACCAGTGCTAAATACTGCAAGTCAGTAACACTAATGCTTGAAAAACAGCTTGCCGGTTTTCTTTTCATGTGTCTGCAAAACGGTTGTCCATTTGCAAGTTCGTCTGCTAGCCGTTGCTGCAGAACCAGAAACCAGGAAGTTTCAATTGTAAAAAAAAATATTGCTATTAAACAATGTAGACATTACGGGAGTCCCAAAGTTATTTCATTAGTTTGCTCTGGTTTACAACCAATCGTGAAGACTTACAAAGCACACAGATAACAGAAACATCAGAAATAGCTACAAACCATTTGAATAGTTTACAATAATCATGGCACTCTTCCCAGTACATGTTTACATCTACATTTAAAACATGGCGCATTTCCCAGTATATTGCAACCATTCAAAAACAAACCTTCTACTGTGATAAGGTGGAAGCTAAACAATAACAACATATTAAAAAAAAAACAAATTGCAGTTGAGACAGATTTAACCCTCAAACCTAACTTAACAATATAATATAAGAAATCTGACCAGTAATATATGTAATTTAGTCTACATTATAAATAAATCATTCACATAATAAATTAAAAAGGAATGGTTGAGTTTCTTCATCAGATAATGCAGTTTCTAGGGCCTTTGCAAATATGCAAGACTAACCTTCAAAAAGAGCAGATAAAAAACAAAACTGCATTTTTTTTTCCAAGTCATAAGCAAATCGCAAATCCACAACAAAAGTCCAGGGAGAAATTGGCAAAATCACATTATGTACTGCACAAGTCTATGTCTTACCGTACTTTCACAGACAGTCTCGCTTTCGACACAGAAAGAGTTGAAGTGACACATACTGAAGTGACACTGTATGACTGGAGATAACTTCTTCACCATCGACTACTGGCAATGGACACAGCTGACAGTCTAAGAAACGAAACTTCAGGTCTCACGGCAACCCTTACAGGCGAGATGAAAGGCATCCGATATCTGATCCCAGCACTGTAGATGAAAGTTTTCCAAGATAACGATGCTTTGCACCTGCAAGAAACAGCACTTCATCTGCAGAAAACAGCACTTCAGAGGAAAGAAACACAACTGACAATGTGCGACATTTTATCCTGGGGCAGCCCACAGAGCAGATAGAAGTCTTCCAGGATCAGGGTAAATAGTTGTGACATCTGCAAAGAATACAGCTGAACAGTAGCAGAGAAAGCATCCCTCTGACCATCCCCCTGCTCTGATTCCAGAGACAGTTTTGTTTTTTGTTTTTTTTGTTTTTTTTTGCTTGCAAAAGTTCAATGACAACCTTATCTGAACTGTCTCGCTGAAGATTCCTATGACTTTCTCGCGCTCCAATCTTACCCCTTGCTCCTGGGAGGTTGAGCAATCGTCAGCTTGAGCGACTCAGTCATTTCACATCAAATGTCAGCTCACTGCACCAGGCACTTTTTCAGACTTATATCAGCACTTTTCAGACTTACATCAGTACTTTTTCAGACTTACATCAGCTGTCCTAGCTGGTCAAGCTATTATTAAAGTTGTAAAAAAATACCTTTACTCACGAATTAAACATTTATAAAAACAATTAATGAATCCTGCCTTAAAGATGCTTAATCTCAACCAGTCCTTTTCACAGGTTTGCTAGACCCGATCTCGGAGCTATGCGGCCGTAACACCCTTCCGGCACTTTAACCTGAATGCCAGTGTCTATTAATGCCTTCCCACCTTTAACCACTACCGCGTTCTCTGCACTAAAGAGATCGTATCCCGCAGCTACTGCGGATGCTCTCTTTGGGCCCTTAGCATGTTCAGTAATTTTACAAAATTGTAGAGTAAACTTTGGCTTTACTGGCGTAGGCGATTCCCGGGCCTGTGACTCCCTTTTTAGTGGTTTTCCAAAAAGTGGGCTGGGAATACTAGCTATTATAGCTTCTGCCTGTACTTCCTTAGCTGCTGAGGGACATGGTGTGGCTGCAGGGACCAATATTTCTTGTAAATCCTTCTCCATTTCTCGGCAGAAGGGAAGCCAGTCCCGCCCAAGGACAACCGCATATGGTAAGTTGGGTACCACTGCTATCAGCATTTGGTGGATGGCCCCTAAACCCTGTATGCCTACCTCATACAATGGATAGTGGGACGCTTCTCCATGAACGCATCGTATGCGCACTTGACCCTCTACTTGATTCGAGGGGAATGACCGATGCTTCTCTATGATACCCCAAAAATCTTGCGAGATCATACTTTGATCCGCCCCTGAATCAAGTAGAGCTAAGACCAGTACTCCCTCCACCCGAACCATTTGAACAAATCCCTCAGGTATTGGTTCCTCCTTTTCTATTACAAGGGCCGTCTTAACCTTACATTCTCCTCGAATGTGTCCAGGCTTTCCACATTTGTAACATTTCTTAATGTTTGTGGAGGAAACCTCTTTGGCCATATTACCACTAGGTGCCTTAATTCTTTCATATCTCTTCCATTCATCTGATTCATCCATACCTGCTACTTTTAAAAGGTTTACCCTGGATGTATCAGTTCTCTTAGCTTCCCTGAATACTTCAGCCATCCTAGTTGCTTCCTCCATATTGGAGCAATTCTGTAACGTAAGAAACGTTTTCATCTCTGGGGTTACTGCCAACAAGAACTGTTCTAGAATAATTTCGTCTAGAATTGATTCTACTGATTTTCCCTCTGGATCTAACCATTTATAGGCAAGATTCCTAAGCCTTTGATACAATGCTTTCGGGGTTTCAGTTATATGCATGTGTGCCTCTCTAAACAATCGCCTATAATGCCTAGGTGAAAGGCCTAGTCTGTCTTTTACAGCCTTTTTAATTTCTACATAATTATTAGCCAGGCTGGCCGGCATAGCTTTAAATGCAGACAAAGCTTCACCGCTTAGGGTCATTGCAAACCGCATTGCCTATTGCTCAGATGGCCATTGAAGATTACTAGCAATCCTCTCAAAAGCTTCTATAAAATCATCCGGATTGTCCTCCGGTTTTAACTGTCCCAAAGACAAAACAAAGTTAGTGTTCATCTCTACTTGCGGTATCGATGTAGTACGTGCTACTCCTTCACCACTTTTTTCCAGCAGAGCGTCCACAGCTTCTAATAGCGGCCTTTGCTGCTCCTTCGCAGAAGCCATGTATTGCTCCTGTAAATGCTGCACCATTCGGGCTTGCTTGTCCCACTGTTCAGCTATCCACGACATCACGTCCTGTGGTTCCATCTTCTCCAGACGCTGTTCCTGTAAGAAAAAGAAAAGAGAAAGGCCCACCAAGTGCGGTATCTTTTATACAGGACTTTACTCTTAAACTAGAGCGCCCCCTCTTTCCTCACAGGATATCCTATCCCAGTCTACACAGGCTACTATTACGTTAGTCTCCTGGCAGACTCAAGCATGTGAGAAAAGGGTCTTTTCCAGTCCTCTGGCCGACCTGCCAGCGAATATTCCACTGCACTTGTCTTGTGATGCCAATATTCTCCTTCCTTTAGGCAATGTCTTTTTGTTTCTTCTGTTCCAAAAATATTTTTGCCTCCCCAAAAAAAAAATATCCTCACTCCTACGCCATTTTTATGTCACACCCTCATCGGGCCCCTCCGGTGGAGACTGGTATTATGGCTTAATACCTTTTCTTGGCTTTCTATATGCTATAGATAGCCCTGCCTGGCCCTCTGTGGGTGGTAGTTGTACCGTCTTCTTGTAATCACTCAAACACACAGTTCACACTTTAAATCAAGGGCTTTTATTCCCCGTCCAATGAGGTATTCTTTTTCTTGAAGAACAAAATAATCAAAAGCCACTCTGGCAAATAACAGAAGCAAACATTGAACAAAAAGTGCTTTCCTCAGCTTTAACTTTTTAACCAAAGAAAAACAGTTCTCTTCATGAGCACTTAATCCTTTTCTTTTGCTGATATAAATCAATCAGGATTCACTTTAAACCAAGCAACTTCTGCCAGTTACTGTGTTGCTGTTTAAACCTTCCTTGTACATGTATTTTCTTATCTCAGTGAAAACTCTTCCTCTTCAGTTGTCACTAACGAGCATTCCATGGGTTCAGTGTTATCTGGTACATTAGAAATATCATATGGCATTAAAGGATAACCATTTGTACCTACGTTTTCTGTAGCAGCTGTCCTGCCGAGCTCACTCTGGTTAATCACGTCAGCTACGTGACTGCTTCCTGGCTTTAGGCTAAAACACTGCTGGGTATTACCGTATACTCTGGATAATGGCTTGTAAGAGCACTCCTCCTGTGTAAAGCTATGAGGTAACTGCCCATAAACACTGGTATTAGAGTCAAACAGCTTGTGTCCTGCCTTGAATGGGTTAAAGGCTAATTCCTCTGATACAGCTGTGGGAGTTTTCAGTGCTGACAACGGCACTCGAGAGAAGTCTGAGCATTTAAAGTTGCTAGCAGAATTATAAGGTAAGAGACCTTCCTTTCTCTTGTAACTGCCCGTACAAGGAAAGAAGTTCCTTTTCCCTTTATCTCTGCTCTAGGCTGGCTTCTTCTATTAATCCTGGACTTAGCCCATTCGGGTGTAAAACAGTCCTGTTCCACTTTGAATGCCTTGCTTCCTGCAACAGGATTCCTCCCTCTTCTCTTCTGGCTTTCACACACACACTCTGTGTTCAACAGCTGATCTCCACACGTACTCACATAGTCCTGAGACTCATTCAAGCTGTCCTCTGGTATATGTTGCTGACACTCTCTCTCATTTCCTTCCTTCCACCAACTTTGGTCCTGGAGATGAGATTGGCTTATAGTGTTTCTTTCTCTTTCCCTCCGTTCCCACGACTGAGGTTGTTGCTTCCACCTCTGTCCGTGCTCACTCTCCCTCACTGCTTGTGAGTGTGCCTTATGTATCTGTCCCCGGGTTCCACCCCTTCTCAGCTGATCCCTATCAGGTAAATCAACCTCCATTCTCATGCTGGCTGGGTGTGTCTTTTTACCCTTTTTCCACGTGTGCTGTGGTTGCTCATAGTAACTATTTGACATGTTTTTGTTTACCTCATCAGGTTCTGCCTGATTTTCTCCGTTAATCTCCATTTCTTCTGGGTCCCCTGGGTTTACCTTGTGACACATTCCCCCCCTTAAAACATTACTTGCTGCCGCCATTTCAGGTGGACAGCATGTAATTCGTGAGAGCGCGTCCGCGTTACCATGCAGTTTTTTCCCCGCTCGATGTTGAACCTTGAAATGAAAAGCCTGCAGAGCCAAATGCCACCGGGTTAGTCTGGCATTGTTATTTTTCATTTGATGTAGCCATTTTAATGGGGCATGATCAGTTATTAATATGAATTGCCTCCCAGTGAGATAAAAACGAAAAGCTTCAATAGCCCACTTAATAGCCAGGCATTCTCTCTCTATTGTAGCATAGTTCCTTTCCGCGGGAGAGAGCTTCCTACTGAGATAGGCCACAGGATGCTCGCTGCCCTCGAATATCTGGGACATCACCGCCCCTAACCCCGTGTCTGACGCGTCAGTTTGTAGTATAAAGGGCAGGTTAAAATCAATGCCTCGTAAGATCGGGGCGTTACACAATTTCTCTTTAAGGGTCCTAAATGCTATCTCTGCCTCGGGAGTCCACCTAACCTTATTTGGCGCATTTTTCTTTAACATCTCTGTAAAGAGAAGGCTTTCTTCCGCAAAGTGAGGTATGAAGCGGCGATAATAACCTAATAATCCTAGGAAACTCCTCACTTGTTTTTTGGTACTGGGCCTAGGGAATTCCTGCACGCTTTTTATTTTACTGGCCAATGGCTTTACCACGCCTCGTCCGATCATGTGGCCTAGATATTTAGCCTCCTCCGTGGCGAACATACATTTGTCCGGATTAAGTGTGAGGCCTGCCCTTCTGAAAGCTCTGAGAACCGCCTCAACCCTAGTAAGGTGTTGTGGCCATGTTGTGCTATAGATTACTACGTCGTCCATGTACGCAAGAGCGTATTCATGGTGTGGACGTAGAACCTGGTCTACCAGCCGTTGGCACGTGGCCGCGGCTCCATGTAACCCAAACGGCATTCGCCGAAATTGGTACAGTCCAATAGGTGTAGAAAATGCCGTTTTGGGTTTCGAATCCCTGGTCAATGGGATTTGCCAGTACCCTTTACTCATGTCTAATGTGGTTAAGTATTTCGCCTGCCCCAAACGATCTAGTAGGTCGTCTATCCGGGGCATGGGATACGCATCAAACTGCGAGATGTCATTGAGCTGTCGGAAGTCTATACAGAACCTTAAAGTTCCATTGGGTTTGGGTACCAGTACTATCGGACTGGACCATGGGCTCCTGGACTCCTCTATTATGCCTGTAGCGAGCATTTCCTTTACTTGGGCAATTACTTCTTGGGTTCTAGACTCGGCCATTCTATATGGTCGTTGTCTTATAACCCGTCCAGGAGTCGTGATGATTTCGTGGGCTACAAGATGTGTTTCTCCGGGTAGGGTAGTTAATACGTCAGAGAATTTTACTAGTAACCGCATTAACTCCTGTTGTTGTTGAGGGGTTAAGTCCGTGCCCATCTTAGGAGAGGGTCTTTTAGCCCAATCCGCTATTTGGGGTCCTAAATCTTCTTCCAGCCTTTCCTCCCCTAAGGCCGTTAAGCTCTTTACCTCCCGCATCCCCGTGGAGCCAAATCCATTCTTCCCTCTTTCTGTGGATGATAAGGAGGGTACTTCCTCAACAATTGGGAACCCTACGCGCTCACAAATTAGCTGTGCCACTCGATCACCTGTATGTATTTTGAAATCTTTGTCCCCAAAATTAAATAGGAGGACCTTTACCGGGCCTCGATAATCCGGGTCAATAACTCCCGCACCCACATCTATCGAGTACCGTACCGCTAGACCCGATCTCGGAGCTATGCGGCCGTAACACCCTTCCGGCACTTTAACCTGAATGCCAGTGTCTATTAATGCCTTCCCACCTTTAACCACTACCGCGTTCTCTGCACTAAAGAGATCGTATCCCGCAGCTACTGCGGATGCTCTCTTTGGGCCCTTAGCATGTTCAGTAATTTTACAAAATTGTAGAGTAAACTTTGGCTTTACTGGCGTAGGCGATTCCCGGGCCTGTGACTCCCTTTTTAGTGGTTTTCCAAAAAGTGGGCTGGGAATACTAGCTATTATAGCTTCTGCCTGTACTTCCTTAGCTGCTGAGGGACATGGTGTGGCTGCAGGGACCAATATTTCTTGTAAATCCTTCTCCATTTCTCGGCAGAAGGGAAGCCAGTCCCGCCCAAGGACAACCGCATATGGTAAGTTGGGTACCACTGCTATCAGCATTTGGTGGATGGCCCCTAAACCCTGTATGCCTACCTCATACAATGGATAGTGGGACGCTTCTCCATGAACGCATCGTATGCGCACTTGACCCTCTACTTGATTCGAGGGGAATGACCGATGCTTCTCTATGATACCCCAAAAATCTTGCGAGATCATACTTTGATCCGCCCCTGAATCAAGTAGAGCTAAGACCAGTACTCCCTCCACCCGAACCATTTGAACAAATCCCTCAGGTATTGGTTCCTCCTTTTCTATTACAAGGGCCGTCTTAACCTTACATTCTCCTCGAATGTGTCCAGGCTTTCCACATTTGTAACATTTCTTAATGTTTGTGGAGGAAACCTCTTTGGCCATATTACCACTAGGTGCCTTAATTCTTTCATACCTCTTCCATTCATCTGATTCATCCATACCTGCTACTTTTAAAAGGTTTACCCTGGATGTATCAGTTCTCTTAGCTTCCCTGAATACTTCAGCCATCCTAGTTGCTTCCTCCATATTGGAGCAATTCTGTAACGTAAGAAACGTTTTCATCTCTGGGGTTACTGCCAACAAGAACTGTTCTAGAATAATTTCGTCTAGAATTGATTCTACTGATTTTCCCTCTGGATCTAACCATTTATAGGCAAGATTCCTAAGCCTTTGATACAATGCTTTCGGGGTTTCAGTTATATGCATGTGTGCCTCTCTAAACAATCGCCTATAATGCCTAGGTGAAAGGCCTAGTCTGTCTTTTACAGCCTTTTAATTTCTACATAATTATTAGCCAGGCTGGCCGGCATAGCTTTAAATGCAGACAAAGCTTCACCGCTTAGGGTCATTGCAAACCGCATTGCCTATTGCTCAGATGGCCATTGAAGATTACTAGCAATCCTCTCAAAAGCTTCTATAAAATCATCCGGATTGTCCTCCGGTTTTAACTGTCCCAAAGACAAAGCAAAGTTAGTGTTCATCTCTACTTGCGGTATCGATGTAGTACGTGCTACTCCTTCACCACTTTTTTCCAGCAGAGCGTCCACAGCTTCTAATAGCGGCCTTTGCTGCTCCTTCGCAGAAGCCATGTATTGCTCCTGTAAATGCTGCACCATTCGGGCTTGCTTGTCCCACTGTTCAGCTATCCACGACATCACGTCCTGTGGTTCCATCTTCTCCAGACGCTGTTCCTGTAAGAAAAAGAAAAGAGAAAGGCCCACCAAGTGCGGTATCTTTTATACAGGACTTTACTCTTAAACTAGAGCGCCCCCTCTTTCCTCACAGGATATCCTATCCCAGTCTACACAGGCTACTATTACGTTAGTCTCCTGGCAGACTCAAGCATGTGAGAAAAGGGTCTTTTCCAGTCCTCTGGCCGACCTGCCAGCGAATATTCCACTGCACTTGTCTTGTGATGCCAATATTCTCCTTCCTTTAGGCAATGTCTTTTTGTTTCTTCTGTTCCAAAAATATTTTTGCCTCCCCAAAAAAAAAAATATCCTCACTCCTACGCCATTTTTATGTCACACCCTCATCGGGCCCCTCCGGTGGAGACTGGTATTATGGCTTAATACCTTTTCTTGGCTTTCTATATGCTATAGATAGCCCTGCCTGGCCCTCTGTGGGTGGTAGTTGTACCGTCTTCTTGTAATCACTCAAACACACAGTTCACACTTTAAATCAAGGGCTTTTATTCCCCGTCCAATGAGGTATTCTTTTTCTTGAAGAACAAAATAATCAAAAGCCACTCTGGCAAATAACAGAAGCAAACATTGAACAAAAAGTGCTTTCCTCAGCTTTAACTTTTTAACCAAAGAAAAACAGTTCTCTTCATGAGCACTTAATCCTTTTCTTTTGCTGATATAAATCAATCAGGATTCACTTTAAACCAAGCAACTTCTGCCAGTTACTGTGTTGCTGTTTAAACCTTCCTTGTACATGTATTTTCTTATCTCAGTGAAAACTCTTCCTCTTCAGTTGTCACTAACGAGCATTCCATGGGTTCAGTGTTATCTGGTACATTAGAAATATCATATGGCATTAAAGGATAACCATTTGTACCTACGTTTTCTGTAGCAGCTGTCCTGCCGAGCTCACTCTGGTTAATCACGTCAGCTACGTGACTGCTTCCTGGCTTTAGGCTAAAACACTGCTGGGTATTACCGTATACTCTGGATAATGGCTTGTAAGAGCACTCCTCCTGTGTAAAGCTATGAGGTAACTGCCCATAAACACTGGTATTAGAGTCAAACAGCTTGTGTCCTGCCTTGAATGGGTTAAAGGCTAATTCCTCTGATACAGCTGTGGGAGTTTTCAGTGCTGACAACGGCACTCGAGAGAAGTCTGAGCATTTAAAGTTGCTAGCAGAATTATAAGGTAAGAGACCTTCCTTTCTCTTGTAACTGCCCGTACAAGGAAAGAAGTTGTTTCCTTTTCCCTTTATCTCTGCTCTAGGCTGGCTTCTTCTATTAATCCTGGACTTAGCCCATTCGGGTGTAAAACAGTCCTGTTCCACTTTGAATGCCTTGCTTCCTGCAACAGGATTCCTCCCTCTTCTCTTCTGGCTTTCACACACACACTCTGTGTTCAACAGCTGATCTCCACACGTACTCACATAGTCCTGAGACTCATTCAAGCTGTCCTCTGGTATATGTTGCTGACACTCTCTCTCTCATTTCCTTCCTTCCACCAACTTTGGTCCTGGAGATGAGATTGGCTTATAGTGTTTCTTTCTCTTTCCCTCCGTTCCCACGACTGAGGTTGTTGCTTCCACCTCTGTCCGTGCTCACTCTCCCTCACTGCTTGTGAGTGTGCCTTATGTATCTGTCCCCGGGTTCCACCCCTTCTCAGCTGATCCCTATCAGGTAAATCAACCTCCATTCTCATGCTGGCTGGGTGTGTCTTTTTACCCTTTTTCCACGTGTGCTGTGGTTGCTCATAGTAACTATTTGACATGTTTTTGTTTACCTCATCAGGTTCTGCCTGATTTTCTCCGTTAATCTCCATTTCTTCTGGGTCCCCTGGGTTTACCTTGTGACAAGATGCATTCGGAGATTATTGTCCACTAAATCTGATTTAAAAGTGGTGACACTCTGTTTATGATTACAGCACTATTGCCCTGATGCAGAAGGAATTATGTATACCTTCGTAACACAATAGTGTGGTCCATACAAATATTGCTGTTGGCAAGAGTTAGTTGGATCAGAAGTGGTCTACTAAAGTTAGATTCAGATAATTTAAAATCCAAAACAAAGCTCTCCAGGTTTTATTGCTTTATGATAAAAAGGGCTGAGGTTAATGACAGCAGCTGCATTATTGCCACTTTCATGTTTATTAAGTCTGACAAAAGATAAAAATTGAAAAAGATAGTTTTGGCTATAAATCTGGATATTTTGGCTACCGGGATTATTGAGTAACACATGGAAATTAAATCTTTGGTGGAGATCTAGAATGGGAGTGTTTATTTTAAATATGTTAAAAAGCATTGGTTCCAATAAAGATCCCTGGGCTACTTCACTATTCACCTTTCTCCACTGAGCAAATTGAACAGTTATCCCTACTCTCTATTTGCTATTTCTCAACCAGTTCCCAGTCCACAATAGGAGATTACCTCCTATGCCATGACTGTTTAATTTCCTCAGGAATCTCTAATGTGGGACTTTGTCAAAGGCTTTCTGAAAGTCTAAATGCACTGCATCAACTGGCTCATCTTTAGTTATATGTTTATTCATTCCTTCAAAGAAATTGAGCAGATTGGTGAGGCAAGACTTCCCTTGGCTAAATTCATGTTGACTTTACCCCATTAAAACATGTCTGTCCATGCGTCCAATAATTCTGTCTTTAATAATCATTTCCACCATTTTCCCTGGCACCAACATTAGGCTCACTATCTGTAGTTTCCTGGATCATTTCTTGAGCCCTTTTTAAAAATAGGCGTTATGTTGGCCACCTCCAATCTTCTGGTCCCACTGATAATTTTAATGAGAAGTTAAAAATCACTAATAGTAGCTCTGCAATTTCATCTTTGAGTTCTGTCAGCACTCTTGGGTGTATGCTATCCAGTCTAGGCAGGGGCGGCCCAAGGGGGGTGCGGGGCCATGTGCGGAGACTCGGTGCGGGGCCTCATTTGCATAAGTGGCCTTATTTGCATAAATATTTGCATAATGTTACCATACACTAACTTTTAGTAAACATGTCTCTTAATGAGTGTATGGATAAAGAAAGACTAAAAGATTTCTACATTACTATAATCCAGTGCCAACCGCCAGGCACACTAGGAACTACTACAAACGCTGCCCATTTAGAACCCATAGCAAACCCGCCGTATCCTGACAGCATTAACAGGACTCACAAAGCACCATACCCTACCTATCAAAAGGCAACACTGCAAATATTAAACCAATACATTTCAGAGAATACTGGGGAAAGAGAACAAGTAGCAATGTCAAATAGGAATTACATAAACAGAATACCTCAGCACAGTTACACATGCAGAACATAGACCATCACCAAACAAGGAATCACAATTTAGAAACAGGAAGGCAATAATTAAACTGGGAACCCCAAAAGCAAAAACTTGGAATGTACAACAACACTGTAGAAATAAAACTATAAATTAATTTCCTCTTGTACCAAACAAAGCGCAGACGTTGATGATGCACATTTCCCAGAGCTTTCATATTCCAGTTAATAAATTCAAAATAAAGAGATATCTTTCTACCTTTTGTGCATTTTTTTTTCCGTTGCAATTGCTCCAGCCACTTTCTTCTGGTTTCTTCATGTTTTCTGCTAACTCTCCATCGTCTGCTGTCCATTTGTCCTTTCTTCTCTCTTCTAGTTTTTTTTCCATTCTCTCTCTACATCTGCTTTAACATACTAATCTTTCTCCTTTTGCTCTTTCCTCATTCCTATTTCATCCACACAAATTTTACCCCTCCATCCTCAATCCCCACTTACTCTCCCAATACCCGGCCAATTGTAGATTTTTCATCCCTCCCACACAAAATATTTTTCCCTTCTCCATTTTACTCTCCCAGCCCCATCCCATTCTAATCCTCCCCCAACATCAGCTCCTTTCTAGTTCCAGTCTCACCCAGCATCCATTCCCTTTTAGTCCCTGCATCAGCCCATTTCCAGTCCTAGCCCCCCATCAGCCCATTTCCAGTCCTAGCTCCCCCATCCATTTCCAGTCCAAGCCCCTTCATCAGCTCATTTCCAATCCTAGCCCCCCATCAGCCCATTTCTAGTCATTTCCTAGCCACACCATCAGCCCATGTCAAATCCTAGCTCCCCTCCACTCAGCCCAATTCCAGTCCAAGCCTCCCCATGAGCCTACTTCCAGTTCTAGCCCTTCCATGAGTCCATTTCAATTCAAGCCCCCACCACAGCCCATTTCCAATCTTAGCTCCCCCCAACAGCCCATTTCCAGTCCTATCCTAGCTGCTCCATCAGCCCATTTTCAGTCCTAGCTCCCTTCCCTCACAGCCCATTTCCATTCCAAGCCCCCTCCCCATCAGCTATTTGCAGTTCAAGCCTCCCCTTCCACTCAGCCCATTTCCAGTCCTAGCAACCCCCCAACCCATTACCAGTCCTAGCCTCCCATCAACCCACTTCCAGTACTAACCCCCCATCACCCAATTTTCAGTTTAAGCCCCCCTATAACCCATTACCAGTCCTAAGCCCCCATCAGCCCACTTCCAATCCTAACCCCATCAGCCCATTTCCAGTCAGCCCCCCATAGCCAGTCCTAACCCCCCATCAGCCCACAGCCCATTACCAGTCCTAACCCCTCCCCATCAGCCCATTTCCTGTCCTAGCCCCCATAGCCCATTATCAGTCCTAACCCCCCCAAAGCCCATTACCAGTCCTAACCCCCCCCAACAGCCCACAGCCCACCTCAAGTCAAGTCCTAACCCCCTCCATAGTCCATTACCAGTCCTAACCCCCACCCCCCACATCGGCTCATGGAAAATTAAAAAAAAAAAAAAGCTGGCTGCTGCCGCTGCCGCCACAGCAGCAGCAGAATGAAGTGTCCCGTGGGGTCCCCTCTGCCCGGCTGAGCTCTCCCGGCCCGGCTGAGTCCCTGTGCGCCAGCTTTCAGATACGCAAAGGGAGAGTGTCTCCCTCACATCTCTGTTAAGCCTGCAGGGGCAGATGGGAAATTTCCCATCAGACCCTGCTTCCCATCAGCCCCTGTGGGCTTAACAGAGACGCGAGGGAGACACTCTCCCTTCGCATATCTGAAAGCCGGTGCAGAGGGGCTCAGCCGAGCAGAGGGGACCCTGCGGGACACTCCATTCTGCTGCTGCCGCAGCAGCAGCAGCCAGCTTTTTTTTTTTTTAGTTTAATTTTTAAAAAAGCAGAATGTTCTTTGCGCGGGGCCCCCTGAAACGCGGGGCCCTGTGCAAAAAACATTATTGCTCAATGGACGGCCCTGAGTCTAGGTGATTTGCTGCTCTTTAGTTTATCAATTTGTTCTACCATATCTTTCAGTTGCACAAAGATTTCATTCAGCTCTTCTGACTCACTACCATCAAGTACTCTTTCTGCCATTGGTAGCTTCTTCATCATCTTCAGTAAAGATCAAAACAAAGAATTAATTTAGAGCCCGAACCCCGAAGGGGTACGTCCAAGATGACTGGTTGCCCCCAAGCAGGGCGGGCCCGTTAGGACCTGATTCTGTACCATGGGTGCCAGATGTTCCTGTGATGCAGGATCAGGCCCTGAGACAGCCCGATGTGCTCCTGCATCACTGCAGGGGAAGTCCTCCCCGCATGCTGGTCCCACTGCCACATTGTCGACTCTCTGTCACCCCACCACCTGACCCACGACAGGGTTGGCCAGGCCTGAATTGGGCGGTGGGGATCTACCATGTACTGATCCCAGCCTTCAGGGATGTTCCCAGGCCTGATTGGGGTCACTTCAGCTGCTTATTCCACTTCCACGGTAGAATAAGCAGCATGTCTCACCCCCAGTCACAGGGCCGTGACCTGAATCTGTCATGTACTTCCTGCCACCTCAGCCCACCCCCACTTCTGCCACTCTCCGCCCCCTCCCACCCCCTGCTGGCTCTATCTGTACTGCAGCTTTGGCCATGTGGGGAGGGAGGGATGCGAAATTGGGGCAGGACAGCTAGTGGGACTGCACATCCCTCCGGGATATGCAGCCATGCTAGGCGCCTTGCGGAATCAGGCCCTCAGTTTTTCAGCTATGGTCTTATCCTCCCTGAGTGACTCTTTTATCCCCTGATGGTCTAGGCCAGCGATGGCGAACCTATGGCACGCGTGCCAGCTGTGGCACGCGAAGGCCTTGCAGCTGGCACGCGTGAAGGTCCGCAGAAAAAGAAAAAGCGGGCTCTGGCTGCTGCCGCGGACGCGGACGCGGCAGCATGCAGTGTCCCGCGGGGCCCCCTCCGCCCGCTAAGCCCCTCTGCAAGGGCTTTCAGATTCGCGAGGGAGACAGCGTCTCCCTCGCGTCTCTGTTAAGCCCGCAGGGGCTAATGGGAAATTTCCCATCAGCCCCTTTAGACGCGAGGGACTGATGGGAAATTTCCCATTAGCCCCTGCGGGCTTAACAGAGACGCGAGGGAGACGCTCTCCCTCGCGAATCTGAAAGCCCTTGCAGAGGGGCTTAGCGGGCGGAGGGGGCCCCACGGGACATTGCATTCTGCCGCTGCCGCGGCAGAAGCCAGAGCCAGCTGCTTTTTTTTTTTTTTTTAAATTTGCCATGGGGGGTGGGTTAGGACTGCTAATGGGCTAGGGGGGGGGTTAGGACTGCTAATGGGCTAGGGGGGGTTAGGACTGCTAATGGGCTGGGGGGGTAGGACTGCTAATGGGCTGTGGGCTGATGGGGGCTGTCTGGAAATGGGGTGATGGGGGGTTAGGACTGGTAATGGGCTATGGGGGGGGGGTTAGGACTGCTAATGGGCTAGAGAGGGGGGGTTAGGACTGCTAATGGGCTAGGGGGGGTTAGGACTGCTGATGGGGAGGGGTTAGGACTTGAGGTGGGCTGTTGGGTGGGGTTAGGACTGGAAATGGGCTGATGGGGGGTTAACACTGGAGGTGGTCTGATGGGGTTAGGACTGGTAATGGGCTATGGGGGGGTTTAGGACTGATAATGGGCTATGGGGGGCTGGGACAAGAAATGGGCTGATGGGGAGGGGTTAGGACTTGAGGTGGGCTGATGGGGTTAGGACTGGTAATGGACTGTGGGCTGATGGGGGGGTTAGGACTGGCAATGGGCTATGGGGGGCTGACTGGAAGTGGGCTGATGGGGGGTTAGGACTGGAAGTGGGCTGATGGGGGGTTAGGACTGGTAATGGGTTATAGGGGGGGGCTTAAACTGAAAATGGGGTGATGGGGGGTTAGGACTGGAAGTGGGTTGATGAGGGGGGGATAGGACTGGTATTGGGTTGGGGGGTTGCTAGGACTGGAAATGGGTTGGGGGGCTGCTAGGACTGGAAATGGGCTGATGCAGGGACTAGAAGGGAATGGATGCTGGGTGAGGCTGGAACTAGAAGGGAGCTGGTGTTGGGGGAGGATTAGAATGGGATGGGGCTGGGAGAGTAAAATGGAGAGGGGAAAAATATTTTGTGTGGGAGGGATAAAAAATCTACAATTGGCCGGGTATTGGGAGAGTAAGTGGGGATTGAGGATGGAGGGGTAAATTTTGAGTAGATGAAATAGGAATGAGGAAAGAGCAAAAGGAGAAAGATTAGTATGTTAAAGCAGATGTAGAGAGAGAATGGAAAAAAAAACCCCAAGAAGACAGAAGAAAGGACAAATGGACAGCAGATGGAGAGTTAGCAGAAGACACGAAGAAACCAGAAGAAAGTGGCTGGAACAATTGCAACTGAAAAAAAATGCACAAAAGGTAGAAAAATATCTCTTTATTTTGAATTTATTAATTGGAATATGTCAGCTCTGGGAAATGTGCATCATTAATTTTTGCGCTTTGTTTAGTACAAGAGGAAATTAATATATAGTTTTATTTCTACAGTGTTGTTGTATATTCCAAGTTTGGCTTTTGGGGTTCCCAGTTTAATTATTGTCTTCCTGTTTCTAAATTGTGATTCCTTGTTTGGTAATGGTCTGTTCTGCATGTGTAACTGAGCTGAGGTATTCTGTTTATATAATTCCTATTTGACATTGCCACTTGTTCTTTCCCCAGTAGGTCATGTATTGTTGTTCTCTGAGATGTATTGGTTTAATATTTGCAGTGTTGCCTTTTGATAGGTAGAGTATGGTGCTTTGTGAGTCCTGGTAGTGCTGTTAGGATACGGCGGGTTTGCTATGGGTTCTAAATGGGCAGCGTTTGTAGTAGTTCCTAATGTGCCTGGCGGTTGGTACTGGATTATAGTAATGTAGAAACCTTTTAGTCTTTCTTTATCCATATACTCATTAAGAGGCATGTTTACTAAAAGTTAGTGTATGGTAACATTATGCAAATATTTATGCAAATGAAGCACCTTATGCAAATGGAGCTTTAATTGACGTGCTGGCACTTTGAGGAAATTCTTTGGTTTTGTGCGGCAGTTTGGGCACTCGGGCTCAAAAAGGTTAGCCATCACTGGTCTAGGCCCAGCTTATTCCTTCCCTGGCTTCTTGCTTTGTACATATCTGAAAAAGTTTTTAAGGTAAGGGTTTTTTTTGTTTGTTTCTGACAACCTCCTATTTAAATTCTCTTTTTGCCTTCCTTATCAGTGCCTTGCATTTAACTTGCCAGTGCTTATACTGTTTCCTATTTTGTTCATTTGGTTCCTTTTTTCATTTTTTGAAAGAGTTTTTTGTGGCTCTAATCAGGACTGTACCAAGCTAGAAATGCACCCTGTGCAGCTAACAAATCTGGTACCCCCCTCCACTCAGCCATATTCAGTAACCCCTTTTTGAGCTTCCTGGAAGCCCAGTGATGATATCAGCACCCCCTTCTGTTCTTGCGCCTTGTTTAGCCGCACCGCTTGCACAGCCCTTGTTATGAACCTAGCTCTAATAGCCTCTTTTACCTCAGCTGTTTGGCTTCTCTTCCCTTTTTTCTTGATGCCTGGCATACATCTTCCAAGATTGTATGTTTAAATAATGTCCAAGCATGATGTAAACTCTTGACCTTTGCAGCTGCTTTTTTAAGTTTTTTTTCTAACCATTTTCCTCGTTTTAGAACATAAGAAATGCCATACAGAGTCAGAGCAAAGATCTATTGACCCCAGCATCCTGTTTCCAACAATGGCCAATCCAGGTTACAAGTACCTGTCAGGTTCCCAGAAGGAACACAGATTACATGCTGCATACCCCAGGAGTAAGCAGTGGATTTCCCCAGTTCACTTTAATAGTTTATGGACTTTTCCTCCAGGAACTTTCCCAAGCCTCTTTTAAACCAGTGAAACTAACAGCTTTTACTACATCCTCTGGCAAAAACTTCCTCAGTTTGATTACACATTGAATGAAAACATATTTTCTCTGATTAGTCTTAAACATGCTACATTGTAGCTTCATTGTATATCCTATTGTCTTTCTACTTTTTGAAGGATAAACAACCGATCTACATTTACCCATTCCATTCCACCCATTATTTTATAAATCTCTATCATATCTCCCCTCAGCCATCCTTTCCCAAGCTGAAGAGCCCTAAACTATTTAAGCCTTCCTTTATAAGGGTATCCTTCCATCCCCTTTATCATTTTTGTAACTCTTCTCTGTATCTTTTCTAATTCCGATATATCATTTTATTGATATGGTGACCAGACGTGCACACAATATTCAAGGTGCAGTCACACCATGGAGCAATACAGAGGCATTATAATATCTTTGGTTTTATTCTTCATTCCTTTCCTTATGATTCCTAGCATTCTGTTTGCTTTCTTAGACACAGCTGCACACTGGACAGAGATTTTCAAGGTATTATCTACGATGACACCTAGATCCTATTTCTGTGGAACCTTGCATCGTGTAACTATAAGGTTGTTCTTCCCTAAGTGCTTAACTTTGCTCTTGTCCACATTAAATTTCATCTGCCCAGTCTCCCAATTTCTCAAGGTCCTCTTGCAATTTTTCACAATCCTTTTGCGATTTAATAACTTTGAATTATTTTGTGTCATTTGCAAATTTGATCACCTCACTTGTTCCTATTTTCAGGTCATTTATGAATATGTTAAAAAAGCAGCAGGCCTAGCACAGATCCCTGGGGAACTCCATTATTCACTTTTCTCCACTGAGGAAATTGGCCACTTTGCCCTACTCTCTGTTTTCTCTTTTAACAAGTTCCTGATCCACAATAGTTCACTGCCTCCTATGCCATGACACTTTAAAATTTCCTCAAGAGTCTCATGAGAGACTTTGTCAAAGGTTTTCTGAAAATCCAGATACACTATATCACCTGGCTCACCTTTATCTAACTGTTTATCCATACTTTCAAAAAAAATATAGCAGATTGAGACAAGACTTTCCTTGGCTAAATCCATGTTGGCTTTGTCCCAATAATTTTGATTTTTATAATAGTTTATACCATTTTGCATAGCACTGACATCAGGCTCACTGGTCTGTAGTTTCGTGGATCACCCTTGGAACCCTTTGTAAAAATTGGCATTACATTAGCCAGTCTTCAAGTACTATGCACACTGCAATTTCATTTTTTAATTCTTTCAGCACACTGTGATGTATACCATCTGGTCCAGGTGATTTGCTACCCTTTAGTTTATCAAATTGCTGTATTGCATCTTCCCAGTTACTCAAGATTTGTTTCAATTCCTCTTATACATCACCTTTAAATATCATTTCTGACATGGGTAAGTTTCTTACATCTTATTCAGTAAAGACCAAAGCAGAGTATTCAGTCTCTCTGCTATGGCCTTGTCCTCTCTTAGTGCCCCTTCTACCCCTCTATCATCTAATGGTCCAACTGACTATCTCACAAATAGACCCTCACCAAGCACAGAACAAAGCACCATATACTGACAATAGAAATTTGTAGATAAAATTTAAATGAAACCCAAAGGAACCAGACATTATGTTACATAAGAAAATAATGTGAAGAAGTGCAGTGTCATGCACTTGGGAAGCAGAAATCCAAGGGAATTGTATGCGATAGGAGGCGAGAGATTGGTGTGCACGGACCAGGAAAAGGACCTTGGAGTGATTGTTTCTGATGATCTCAAGATGAAGAAACAGTGTGACAGGGCAGTGGCAAAAGCCAGAAGGATGCTGGGTTGCATACAGAGAGGAATTACCAGCAGAAAGGAAGACGTACTAATGCCACTGTACAAGTCACTGGTGAGGCCTCACTTGGAATATTGCGTTCAGTTTTGGAGACTGTATCTCGCAAAGGATATAAAAAAGCTGGAAGCGGTTCAGAGGAAGGCGACCAAAATGATTTGAAGCCTGCGTCAGAAGGCTATGAGAAGAGACATGAAGACCTAAATATGTACACTCTTGAGGAGAGGAGGGACAGGGGAGATATGATTCAGATCTTTAAATAGTTAAAGAGTATTAATGGACAAACAAACCTCTTCCAAAGAAGGGGAAGATGTCGAACTAGAGGACATAACAGGAAGCTGCAAGGGAGTAAACTGAAAGGCAATGTCAGGAAATACTTTTTCACTGAAAGGGTGGTGGATGCTTGGAATACCCCCCCGATGGAAGTGGTGGGGGAAAACACAGTGACAGAATTCAAAATGGCATGGGACAGACACAGTAGATCCCTTTATAGCAACAGGATAAAATCAAAATAAACATAACTATCTCTTATATCTGAACAAATAGGGGTGACATACACGGAGCGGTGGGTACACCCCTAAACAATGGCATGGGGAGGGGTGACCTGCATGGACCAGCAAGTGCACCTACTCTTGCCGCCTTGCTGGGCAGACTAGATGGACCACACTGGTCTTTATCTGCTGCCATATACCATGTTACTATAAGATATGCCATTCTGGGTTAGACCAAGGCCCATCAAGCCCAGTATCCTGTTTCCAAGAATGGCCAATCCAGGTAACAATTACCTAGAGGCTCCCAAAAAGGCACACAGGTTCCACAATACTTGTCCTGGGGCAAGCAGTGGATATCCTGGATCCTTTTTAGTAATGGTTTATGGACCTTTCCTCCAGTTGATCTCTATCTCTGGATTTTGCTTTCCTCTGTCTTCTCTTAACTTTCTTTCCAGGACCTCCATTTTATTTGCCTAATTCTCTTTCCTCCTCTCTTAGTTTCCTCCTCTATACCCAACTCTGTCATTAATTTTTTGGGGTTTTTTCCATTTTTTTTGCTATCTCGCCATCCACTCAGATTTCACTTCTTTTTACAATCCAGTCTGTAATCTTTTTACTGCATCTATATACAGCTTTCCATCTCTTTTCCTCACCCTGGTCCCCTTTTTTTTCCTCTCTCACTCCTTCCAACATTTTGCCTCATTCTCTCCCCCTTTCTTCAGCATTTCCTCTCTCTCTCTTTTCGCCTTTTAATCAAGCATCTCTTCTCTCCCCCTACCTCTGTCTAGCATTTCCCATCTGTCTTCCTAATCCCTCCCCCCATGTCCAGCATCCCCCCTGTAGGCACGATTCCGTCCTGGACTAGATGCCCTCTGTACATCTGGTCTGAACCGGACGTACAGAGGGCATCACGATTCTGATCCAGTGGGATACATCTAGCACTGCGGGATCAGAACCACGATCGATCCTGTGCGTGCAGGCCGGGACTGCGATTCAGCCTGGTCTGCATGTACAAGACAAGCCCAACTAACTCAGTCAGGGCTTTTAAATGGAGCCACGGCGCCATGGCATCCAATTGCCCTGGCACAGTGGCTCCATTTAAAAGCCGCAATCCTAGCTGCCGGAACAAACAGTTTATGTCCCGCAGCCCGAACCCCGATTTGGCCTCCCAGGGCCAGGGTCGGGCTGTAAAGAATGCTCTCTGCCCCCTGCCGCCCTTTCCCAGCCCCAGGCCCGCTGATCCCTATATCCATAGAAGTTATTGCACCTCGAATAACTTCCCTGTTCAAGTTGCCAGCCCTGGACATGCAGAGCCGACATTAAAATCAGCCCTGTACATCCGGGGCCTGCGACCGCCCACTACCCGCCCTAATGCCACCCCCGCTCCTCCTCTTTCCCGCCCCTGTCTAGCTTCCCCGTATAACCAGCAGGGAAGCTAGACGTTGGCGGAAGGGGGCACGAATAGCGGGGATGGATGTCCTGTTGGGATGTCCATCCCCACTTTTCGAGGCTCGGAATGAGCCTGTGCGCCTCCATTCTCCTCTCCTCTCTTCTGTCTAACATCTCCTCTCTGCGTCTCTACTCTCCCCTGCTTCCAGCATTTGCCCTGTCACCCTATTCCTCCTACATGTTTAGCATTCCCACTCTGTTTCTCTGACAACCTACTATATCCAGCGCCTCCATTCTGTGTCCCTGTTGCTCCAGTTGCACGTACCAGCATCTCCCTGTCACTTTTTCACCCCCACCCATGTTCAGCATCTGATTCCCCCCTCTGTGCCCCAATTCACCCATGTCCATTTCCCCTCTGTTTAGCATCCCTCATGTCTGCATCACCTCCTTTATGCCCCTATTCTTCCTTCCCCCAGCCCAAGCCAGTATATCCTAACACTTTCACCCTCTCCCATGTCCACTGTCCCTTCCCCCCCTGAACCAGCATCTCCTGTTCCCACCCAACACCCACCATTCAGCTCCATCCCCCCCTCGCTAGTGCCCACCTCCGCTGCCACTACTGCTGCCTGTTGGGACCTTCATAAAATTAAATGCTGACACAGTAGATTTCCTTTGCATAGTCACTCCAGTTATTAAGTCAAATGCCATCATATTATTCTCACTAATGCCAAGTGATCCCAGCTCTTGTACCAAATCCTGTGTTCCACAAAGGACTAAGTCTAAAATGGCTCCTTCTCTAGTTAGTTCGTGAACCAGCTGCTCCATGAAGCAGTCATTTATTTCATCTAGACAATTTACCTCCCTAGCATGTCCTGACATAATACTTACGCAGTCAATACTGGGGAAATCGCAATCACCTTATTATTGTGATGCCAATTTTGCTAACTTCCCTAATTTCTGATAACATTTCATCATCTGTCTGCTCATTCTGTGCAGGCAGATGGTAGTAAATCCCTGCCACTATTTTCTAACCCTTCATGCATGAAATTTCTACCCATAAGACTTCAATGGCACATTTTGCTTCCTGCAGATCTTTTATTCTATTTGATTCAATGCCTTCTTTAACATATAGTACCATCCCTCCACCAATTTGATCCATCCTATCATTGTGATATAATTTGTACCTGGGTAACAGTGTCACATTGGTTATCGTCCTTCCAAAATGCCTATTTATATCTATCTCTTTATTTAGTGCTATATATTCTAATTCTTCTATCTTATTTTTTAGGGGCCTGATTTTCATTTGGGCGGTGCTATGTGTTGCGTTGGTGCATAGCCTGCCCCCACTGTTCATCTAACCTGGATTTTCAATGCTGAGGTCATATGTGAACAGCATTGAAAATTTGGTTTGGGCCGCACTACCTGGAAGCTGCAGGAACTAGCCAATTAGCAGCGATTTTCGATGCTACCCGCTTAGCCCCTGCGCGTGAAAGATAGGCAAGGAAAAACCTTGCCTATCTTTAAGGCACAGAGGGCTAGGCGGCCAGCATTGAAAATCACTGCTACCCGTTTAGCCCTTTCCTCCACCCCCGCTCCGCCTTAACATGCCCCGATGCCAACCACATAGCAATGGGGTGTGTTGGAACTTATCTGGGAGTTTTGAAAGGCACTACTCGTAAATACCTTTGAAAATGCTGCCCTAGGCTTCTAGCATTTGTATATAGACATTTTAAGGTTTTGGGGGGTTTTTTTGTTTTTGTTTTTTATTTACAACCTTCATAGCAATTGACAGGGATAATGTGCAATCTTTCAACTCTCTCTGTTCTTTATTGCAACCTCTCTATCAGGACATCCTAACTTCACTTTGTGATGATATCCTTCAAAGATACTTCACTCCAAATCCTGTTTTCCCCCAGATTATAGTGTAAAAACTGTTACCTTCTTTTTGAACATTAGCACCGGTAGCCTGGTTAAGGTGAAGACCATCTTTGCAGAACAGGCTCCCCCTTCCCCAGAAAATAGCACAGTTCCTAAGAAATCTAAAACCTTTCTCCCTACACCATTGTCATATCCATGCATTGAGACTTTGGAGCTCTGCCTGTCTCTTGGGCCTTGGAAGCATTATGAGAATGTTACCTTGGAAGTCCTGGATTTCAACTTTTTGCCTAAAAGCCTAAATTTGGCTTCCAGAACTTCCCAGACAATTTGCATAACATTCTTGCTTATTTTTGTGGACCTTATTGCCGCTTTTGACTGTATCGGCCAGCAAATTCTACTATATTTTTCTGCAGTAATTAGGGACTGGTGTTATTGTTTTGACTTGTTTTAAGTCCTATTTGTCAGGACATAGAAAATTATGATAAATGCAGCATATGATAAATGCACAAGGGTCATCTCTCTCTGCCACGTTACTTAACATGCATCTGCTCTTTTTTTCCATTAAATTAAGAGTTGTGGCATCTTTTTTCTTTACCATTGTTAATTGTTATGCAGATGATACTCTGCTTTATGTCTCTTTCTTTGTGAATAATAGTATTCATGCTATACCTATTGCCAGTTATGTTTTAGAAATGATAACCTGTTTGAAAGCCAATAGGCTTGTAATTCATTTTAATTTATGCCAATGAAATTTTAAGATTTTTATAACCTCTCCAGTATGAGGCATATAAGGCAGTACTCCTACAAAACGATTCCCCGTCTGCTCTCGCGAAACCATAGACGATTCCCACCATTCAGGGTGGTTATAAAGTGCACGCTTATGTGCCCAGTCAATCAGCCACACAGGATAACCTCATGCTTGCAACCGCAATTTAAGGTCTTGTGCATGCTTTTGATAATCAGATATAGTGGAACTTAATCAGTGAATTCTCCAAAACTGTCCCAAAGGCTGTTAAATATCATGTAAGTGTACTGGCATATTTACAAAATCCAAAATATTATGCTCTCTTGTCGGAAGATCCTACCTCCTGTTTTGCAACAAGAAATAAAAGAATACACTCAGCAAGCATTACAACAAGGTTGGATTACAACTAAAGAGTCTGAATTTTTAAATCCCAAATTTCCTAAAATACCGATCTTGTATATGGTCCCTAAGGTCCATAAGTCTTTGTTGGATCCACCAGGACGTCCGATAGTCTCCTGTCTTTCCTCCATACTTGAACCGTCTTCTCAATTTTGCGACAAGTTTTTTCAACCTCTAACACTTCAAATTAAATCTTACATACGTGTGATTCTTTTCACTTTTTGTCATTATTACATGAGGTAATTGTTTTGGATCACTATATTTTAGTCACCTTAGATGTGACAGCACTATACACAAATATACATCAGAGGGAAGCCTACAACATTCTGGCAGATTTGCCATTATGTTTACCAGCACGGATTCCCCATAGTTTCGTGTTAAAAGTACTTACTTGGGTATTGGAGAAAAACTACTTCATGTACGACTTCGAATTTTACCATCACTGTTTCGGAGTGGCGATGGGTGCCACTGTGGCACCTTCGGTAGCAGCTCTTTACATATCCTATTTCGACCCAGTGAAAAGCGGGATATAAATACAGTTAAATAAATAAATTATGGATCAATTTGGTTTGAGTCCATCTTATTTTGGAAACGTTTTTTAGATGACATCTTTTTTTATATGGATGGGATCCATAGATGCTTTAAAGGAGTTTTTTCATTGGTTGAATACACTACATGAACATATACAATTTGAGGCAAAACATCATTTCACCCAAATTGAATTTTTGGACGTTACTTTATAAGGAAAATGATCGACTTTTATCAACTTTGTACAGAAAACCATTGCAACGCAACACTTTATTACATTATACTAGTTTCTATCCTGGCCTCTTACATAGGGGTTTGCCTTTGGGACAGTTTTTGAGAATTCGCCGATTATGTTCCACTATATCTGATTATCGAAAGCATGCACAAGACCTTAAATTGCGGTTGCAAGCACGAGGTTATCCTGTGTGACTGATTGACTGGGCACATAAGCATGCACTTTATAATCACCCTGAATGGTGGGAATCGTCTATGGTTTCGCGAGAGCAGACAGGGAATCGTTTTGTAGGAGTACTGCCTTATATACCTTATACAGTCAAACCTCGGTTTTCATGATTAATCCGTTCCAAAAAGTCTGACTAAAACCGAAACGGACTAAAACCGAAGCAAGATTTCCCATAGGAAATAATGTAAATTCAATTAATCCGTTCCAGACACCCAAAAATATTGACAAAAAGTACATTTTATAGAGAATAACTATATTTTTACATACAGAAAACAATGAGAAATACATATAAATGACTAATGAAATGGATAAATGAACATTTAACATCACATTTAACTTTATTGAAGACTCTTGTTGAGGGGAGAGGGAGGAGGAGAGGTTATTGTTTGGAAGGGGAGCCATGTGGCAATTGCTGCAGCAGCACGAGCTCCCGAAGTCTCAGCCAGCACTTCTCTCAGCTGCCCGATCGTCCACAGCACAGCAAACACAACGAGACTTTAGGACACCAATCTGATCGCTGACTCCGTCTCAACCCCGCAAGAGAAAGAACTGCCTGCCACATTCATTCAACATCTCCTGCTTACCCTGCTACCTCCGAGCCTGAGGGGGCGCTCCAGAGAACAGGCAGGCGGTGGAGAGATCGGGGCCTTCCTCTCTGCAATCCTTGCATGTCTGGCTCGAGGATGTTGCTCACCTGCCTTTCAGATCTCAACACGCGATCGGTGAGTCCGGGGGGGGGGGGTAGTGCTGCCGGGACTGGGCAGGCAGTGTAGTGTATGCAGACCAGCGCGAAGGTGACAGTATTGCAGGCACACGCGATCGGTGAGTCCGGGGGGGGGGGGTGCTGCCGGGACTGGGCAGGCAGTGTACTGTCTGCAGACCAGGGTGTACGAAAACCGAGGCATCGACGAAAACCGAGACAAGATCTCAGTCGGGAAAAGACGTCGAAAACCGAAACCGACGAAAACCGGGGCAACCGAAAACCGAGGTTTGACTGTACTGGAGAGGTTACAAAAATCTTAAAATCTCATTGGCATATTTTATCTACACATAAATACTTTCAGATACCACTTATGATGGCATACCGTAGGGGTTCAAATACAGCTGATCATGTTATTTCCACCCTCCCCACCAGTGATCAATCCGGTAGGGATGGACACTTTGCATGTAGAACCTGCAATTTTTGTTTAACCACGATTGAAGGTAATAGTTGGCAAGATCCCCAATCGGGTAGAAGATTCTCATTACGATGCCACACTGATTGTAATTCTTCCTTTGTGATTTATTCAATAATTTGCCCTTGTAAAAAATCTATGTAGGGATGACCACATGGATTATTAAGAAGCGGTTGAGGGAACATCATTCCCGTATTAATACCAATGTTACGACGGCCCCCTTGGTACATAATTGCCTTCAGCAAGCACATACCTTTCAGCAGCTGCGCTGGCTTATTTTGGATATGATTCCACCGCTTTTGTGAGGGGGTGACCGTTTAAGTCAATTACGATATAAGGAGCAATGCTGGATTCATATCCTTCGTTCTACTAGCCCTTTTGGGTTGAATACAGAAATAGAATGGTGGGTCCCTACATTGAGAATGTTTCAGTGACTTCTAATATTGTTCTCGTTTTCTTTGTGTGGAATGATGTCATTGAGATTAGGTATGATCTTTGGTGAAACTATAGCTCCATGTGACATAATGATATAATTACCAAAACAGGAAGTTTGAGTAGCATTGCTTGAGGAAGAGCCGGGAATCGGACAGGCTTGAAACACGTTTGTGTCGCAGTACCCAACAGATTACTGCTGCCTTAACACCATCTGTATATTGGATGAGTATTACGGGAGCATCTACAATTACCAGGCTGATATGCCGGTTGCAGTATCTAACAGACTGTTGCTGCCTTAACTACATTTGTATACTGGATGAGTATTACGAGAGCGTCTATGTTTTCCAGCCTGACATGCCGGTTATTCTGAGTGATTTAAATTCTGCCGTGAAAAGATATTATGAATGTGTTCTGTTTTTGTGATGATCAGCATTCTTATTTATTGTAACACGGAAGATCTGCCCTCTGCCTCAGAAACACAGAAATCTGCTGTGTATAGCTTGGATTCTGACAGGCAGGAGTGTCAGAAGGTTCCTAGTTACCATAGGCAACATAAACAAACTCAGACACGAGGTCTGCAGTCACGCCTAGTTAGCAAGCATTCCCCAACTGATGAGGAAAACAGCTTTCACCTGGGTAAGGGAACGCCCATGAAGCTGTATAAAAAATGCTCAAGGCAAACAGAGTTAGATCTAGGAGCTTCAGGAGATCCAGGAGCTTCAGGAGACGTGGGAGCTTGGCAAGATAAGGGAAACTTGCAGGACTCGGAAGGAAGCTCAGAATACTCAGACACAGAGTTTGAACTGCCTGAAACTTTGAGCAGGAAGCCACAGAGGAATTATCAGAAGGAAACAAAGAAAGTTTCACCCTGAGAGGTCAGCTACAGGAAACACTTACCTCTGACGCAGTGTGAATTTCCCAGGCACCTGGCTGAGTTGAAGGAACGTGAGGCAGCTAGAAAACTGAGTTACTTACCTGTAACGGAGTTCTCCGGGGACAGCAGGATAGGTCAGCCACACCTGGTGACGTCATCCGACGGCACCGAGACGGAAGTGCTCTCTAGCTCAGAGACTTCTGAGCATGTGTAAGGTGATCCCACCTCCCGGTCCGCCCCTAGCCCACCAGTTGGTGATTAGCTGCGCCCTTAGGCTAGGGTGCGGACCTAGCAGGCCACCCTCAGAGGGGAGGTGGGTGGGAATGTGTGGCTGACCTATCCTGCTGTCCCCGGAGAACTCCGTTACAGGTAAGTAACTCAGTTTTCTCCTAGGACAAGCAGGATGTGTCAGCCACACCTGGTGTCTCCCTAGCTGTAGGTCAGCGCTGAGGCTGAGGGGGGCCATGGCAGGCCGTAGAGCAGGAGGCAAGGAGGACACAGCCGGGATCAGTGAGGTGAACCTCCGTATTTATTGTGCAGAACAATACGTGTAAACAACAGCCCTTACATGAGGGGGTCCTCAATAATGCAACATGCATTGAGGTAGAACGTAAAGTGCAATTAACCAACTGTGCAATACGAACATCATTGTGCAGGTGCAATTAACCAACTGTGCAATACAAACATCAACCGTGAAACAGTGCATTCAACAATTGTGCAGGGGAATTGTGCAAATAGACTACCAGGCAGAGAGATTATAGTGGCATGTGAACAATAGTCATCTCATGTGGCCGTTGCGGCGCTAGGGTAAGCGGGCCTTGCTGCCGCAGATAGGACTGCTCGGCCAAAGGAGCTGTCCGTTTCTGCCTTGAGGTCTAGACAGTAGTGCTTCTGGAAGGTGAGGTGGGAGGACCAGGTTGCGGCTTTGCAGATCTCGCTTACTGGGACCTCGTGTGCGTTGGCGAGGGAGGTGGCTAGCGCACGGAGTTGGTGGGCGCTAGCTTTGTTCGCCGGTTGTTCGCCGGCCTTCTGGAGGCAGTAGGCGATACAATCGGAGATCCAGTGGGCGAGCGTGCGCTTGGTGACGGGTCTCCCCGGTCTCTTAGGGTCGAAAGACACAAAAAGTTGGGTTCCTTGGCGAGAGGTGGCTGTCCTGTCGATGTAGATGCGTAGGGCTCTGACGCAATCCAGAGAATGGAGGCGTTGCTCTTCGGGGGACCCGTGGGGCCCGGGGAAGAAGGAGGGCAGCTCCACCGATTGGTTGACGTGGAAGGCAGAGGCTACCTTGGGAACAAACTTGGGGTGTGTCCGAAGGGATGCCCTGTTGTGGTAAATCCTGGTGTACGGGGGGTGAGCCACTAGCGCCTGTAGCTCACTCACCCTCCTTGCGGAAGTGATGGCGATGAGGAAGAGGGTCTTCCAGGATAGAAATTTTTCTGCTGCGGAGAGCAGGGTCTCGAAGGGCTCTTGCGTCAGTTGCTGGAGGACAATGCTGAGGTCCCAAGAGGGGACCGGCTTCTGGACGGGTGGCTGTAGGTTTCTGAGGCCTCTCATGAAACGGGTCACGATGGGCAGGGAGGCCAAGGAGCCTCTAGGTGAGTCGCTGCGTAGTTGGTGCAGGGACGCGATGGCTGCAAGGTGTACCTTGATGGACTGGGGTTTTAAGCCCAGGCTGAAGAGAGTGGAGAGGTAGTGCAGTACCAAGGGAACGGGGCAGGAGGTGGGCGGGATGTTCTGTCCTGCACACCAGATACTGAAGCGTTTCCACTTGAGGTTGTAAGACTTGCGAGTGGACGGTCTCCTGGACTCCAGCACTATGCGTTGCACTTCAGCGGGCAGGTGTAGGTCTTGGAGGCCTACCCTTTCAGCCTCCAGGCTGTTAAAGCAAGGGTCTGGAGGTTGGGGTGCCAGGTTTTGCCGTCGTTCTGTGTTAGCAGGTCCGGTCGCAGCGGTAACCTGATGGGAGGCTCCTGGGAGAGCTGCAGCAGTAGGGAGAACCACATCTGCCGTGGCCAGTGGGGCGCAATCAGGATGATGTGCGCCTTGTCGTTGATGATGCGCTGGATGGTGGCAGTCAGGAGGGGGGTAGGGGGGAAGGCGTAGGCCAGTTCCCACTCCCCCCATGGTACTGCGAAAGCATCGGAGGCCACTCTCCGGGGAGAGGGGCGTATCGAGCAGTATAGGGGGCATCTGGCATTGGCTTCGGTGGCGAATAGGTCGATCCTTGGATTCCCCCAACGTCGGAAAATGGACTGCGCCACATCCCTGTGGAGCGTCCACTCGTGTGGTTGGAGTTGCCTGCTCAGCCTGTCCGCTACTGTGTTCAGCTCTCCTGGGAGGTAAGTTGCTTGCAGCATGCAGTTGTGGTCCAGGGCAAGGGACCATATCTCGAGAGCTTCCCTGCAGAGAGGACGAGAGGCCGTGCCCCCTTGTTTGTTGAGGTAGAACATCGCTACCTGATTGTCGGTCTGGATCAAGACTGTCTTCCCCGCCAGGTGGGACATGAAGGTTTGAAGCGCATACTTGATCGCCCGGAGCTCGAGCACATTGATGTGCAGGGATTGTTCTCTTCTGGACCAAGCTCCTTGTGTGCTGAGTTGGAGCAGGTGGGCTCCCCACCCTGTGTTGGAAGCATCCGTGGTCAAGATCAGCTGGTAACTGAGGGGTTGTAAGCTCTTGCCCACGGAGAGATGGGCGGAGACCGTCCACCAGCGAAGGCTCTGGCTCACCTTTGCTGAGGAGGGGATGCGGGTGGAGAGTGGTTGGGACAATTGCTTCCAGTGAGAGCGAAGGTGCCACTGGAGAGTGCGCATGTGTAGTCTGGCAAAGGGAAGGACTGCAGTAGTCGCTGCCATGTGGCCCAAGAGGCGTAGGATGTCGTGGGCATTGGTGTGCTTCGCAGCCGCAATTTTCTTCGCCATGTGGGTGATAATCTTCTGCCGGCTCTCGGGGAGGAAGGCTTTGGATGCGGTGGTGTCGATCATCGCCCCGATGAATTCCGTGCGCTGTGTGGGCTCTAATCGTGACTTGTCCTTGTTGAGGAGGAACCCCAGCTTGGCCAGCAGTGCCGTAGTCCTTTGAACTGCAGCTGTAAGCTCTGGAGCCGAAGGTGCCGATATCAGCCAGTCGTCCAAGTAGGGAAAGATGGCGAGCCCTTGCCTGCGGAGGTGTGCCGTGACCACGGCCACGCACTTCGTGAAGACCCTGGGGGCAGGGGAGAGTCCAAAGGGAAGCACTCGGTACTGGTAGTGGCAACCCATCGCTATGAACCTCAGGAATCTCCTGTGCGAGGGGTGGATGGGGATGTGGGAGTACGCGTCCTGTAGGTCCAGGGTAGCCATCCAGTCCCCTGCTCTGATGAGTGGAAGGATGGAGTTCAGGGAGTACATTCGAAACTTTTCCTTCACGAGGAAGTTGTTCAGCTTGCGTAGATCCAGGATGGGGCGAAGGCCCCCGCGCTTCTTGGGAATAAGGAAGTACCGGGAGTAAAACCCAGTGTTTAACTCGTTGGAGGGAACCCGCTCGATCGTCCGTGTCCTGATGAGGTGTTGTAGAAGTTCCGAGAGGGCAGCTTCCTGGTGCGATGGAGGTTTGCTGGTGGGTTGCGTGCGCTGCCACGGAGGGGAGGAGAACTGCAAGCGGTAGCCCGTTCGGATAATCTGGAGGACCCACTGCTTCGTGGTGATCTCCTGCCAGGCAGCCAGGAAGCTGGACAAACGACCACCTACCGGCGGGGCCGGGAAGACGGTCGTGACCAATGGGAGCGGATAGTCAGAAGGATGGTGGGTTCTTACCAGCCTGCTGGGGGTTCGCTTGCTTGTTCTTGCGGTCCCTTTGCGGTTGTCTCTGAAAGGACGATTTGTTGTAGTTCTGTTTGAATTTTGGGGTCTGCCACTGCCTGCCGGTCCCGTAGTATCTCTTTGATGAGGAGAAAGGCTTACGAAAGTAGCTCCCTCTCTGTGACCAGGAAGGGCGTTCGAGTCCGTCCGCCGCTAGCGTCTTCAGAGTGGTGCAGTCCTCTTTGAGGCCGTTCACAGTGTCAGCGACCTTGTCCCCGAACAGGGAGTCTCCCAGGCAGGGGCATCCGCGATCCTGTCGTGCGTGTTGTCAGACAGGCCGGAGGCACGTAACCAGGCCCAGCGGCGGGCCGCAATGGCTGTACCCGCTGTCCGGATGCCGGTGTCGAAATTGTCGAAGGCCGTGCTCATGAGGTGTTTGGAGCATTCAGCTAGTTCTTGGAGCGTGGCTGCAGCTGCTTGCTGGGATTGCTTAGGAAGCGCGAGTAGCTGGCTCTTGAGGTCGGCTAATAGCGCGTCCTGGAACAACACATGCTGGAATTGATGTGCCGCAATCTTGGCACTCAGCATAGCTCCTTGGAATACCTTCCGTCCTAGGTCGTCGAGGAGTTTGGGATCCCGACCTGGCGGATGGTTGGCCTGTGTGCGTGAAGACTTGGACCTCTTGAGCGCTGACGCTACCACTATGGATTGGTGGGGTAGCTGGGGCTTATCGAAGCCAGGCGCTGTCAACAGTAGGTACTTGTTATCCAGGCGTCTGGCACAGGCATGACCTGAGGCAGGGGACTGCCACAGGGTGGACTGTTTGTCTTTGAGCTTCTGGTGGAGAGGCAGAGCCAAAGCCGGTTTGGGGCCATTGAGGTACTTCATGACCTCTGGGTCCTTGTCATCGGAGGACTCATCCTTGGAGAGGGCAAGCTTGGCAACGACTTTCTTCAAAAATTTTGGATACGTGAGGTCCTCAGGTATCTGCGGCTGTATCTCGTGATGCTCATTCGTGGTAGATCTGGAGGAAGGGGAAGCGGGCTGCTCCTCCTCTTCTGCACTCGCTCCTGAGTCTGGTTGCAATACGGGTGATGGACTCCTTTGTCCCAGTATGGGAGATGGACTCCTCTGCCTAGATGGTGATTCCGGAGTAGGGCAACTGTTGCCGTGGTCAGGTGAGTTTTGTACATCCAGAGAGGGAGAAGCTGCGCTCTCCTGGCCTGCAGTCTGTTGTACCAGGCGAGTCAGCAGCTGCAAGATTGCCTCTGAAGTGGTGGACCTGGCAGAGTTGCTGCTTCTGTGTCCTCTGCTGCCACTGTGCTTAGAATGTCTGCTGCCTCCGCGGCTGCTGGAGGACCTGCTATCCGTACTGCCGCTGCTGGAACGGGAGCGGCGTCCCCTCCTGCTTCTCTTGTTCCTGTGGGTACCTTTATGAGACCTGCCGCTCCTTTCGCGCCGACGGGGGGACTCCCGGCTGTCGGCGCGGCGTTTTCGATGTCCGTTGTGCCCTCCGTGCCGGCTGCCGTTGGAGCGGTGTCTGGCGGCGCGGGGAGACGCTGGAGAGGCAATCCTTTGTGCGCCGGCTCGGGGCGAAAGGGAACGGCGCTGAGACAGACTTCTGACGTCAGCGCTGATGCAGGATCCACTCTGACCAATCCGGCAGGAGGGGGAATCCCTGTGGGCGGAGACAGGCGGGGCCACGTGGGCGGCGCCATCTTGCCCTCGTTCGCTGGAGCCGCATGGCCGAGGGGATTGACCCGCAGAGCCGCATGGCAGAGGAGAAGCTCGGGAAGGTGTAGGCAGGCTTTCTACGGTCAGCGCAGGAACCGGAACGCTGGAGCTGCAGGAAGCCATATCGGAGGCCACGCTAGCGGTGGAGGGACTTGCCCGAAGCACCGCGGGAGTAGCGGGAGAAGCAGAAGTCCCCGGAGAGGGAGAAGCAGCGGAGACTTTTGCCGTCCGGGCTGAGGCCTTAGCGGGGGCTTTTCCTTTGGAAGACTCACTGCATTTCTTCTCCGGTGCCGCTAACAGGTCCTTGAGGGTGTAGTCCCTGAGTTTCCGGGCTCGAGGGGACATCCGGGCACAGCAGAGGCACTCTTCAACGTTGTGGGACTCCCCGAGGCATCTTAGGCAATTCTGGTGCGTATCAGTCAAGTTCATTTTCCGCTTGCATCGCGGGCAGTTTTTAAATCCAGGTTTAGTCATGGTCTTAGGTATGAATTGGAGAGAGCTAGTAGAATCCGTCTTGAGGCGAAGGCGGAAGAATTGAAACTGGTGGGCTAGGGGCGGACCGGGAGGTGGGATCACCTTACACATGCTCAGAAGTCTCTGAGCTAGAGAGCACTTCCGTCTCGGCGCCGTCGGATGACGTCACCAGGTGTGGCTGACACATCCTGCTTGTCCTAGGAGAAACAAACCGTATGTATCTGAGAAGCAGAGCTGTTTAAAACAGTTACAAGCCCTTGAGAGGGAAAGCAGTCCTGTTGAGGATGTGTGTATGTTTGATCCTGATGAATGTATGCCAGTAAAACCCTGCAAAAGACTTCCACGAGAAAAGTCTTCATTTAACAGAAGAGAGCAGTGCTATGAGTTGCAGCCGAATACAAAAGGCAGGAGGTTCAAAAGTTTTAAAGAGAAAGCTTGCTTAGATAGAGGTGTCTCTCCTTCCTGCTACTACAAGCTATATGACAATTATCTGCCTTGTTGTGAAGAGGGCTGTGCAGAGAGCTCTGAGAGAGAGACGGAGTTAAGAAAGCTACAGACTTTCTATCCTAGGGAAAAGACTGTAATTGATGAGCCTATGATTACAGAGGCTAGTATTATAAGTCCATGTGTTGAGGAAATGGATTGCTCTTTACTGATGTCTGATATAAGTTCTTCTCTGCACTGAAGCTAAAGACAAGAGTGCCTTGTAACAGCTGAAAAAGCCAAGAAGAGACTGTTAGCATATTGGATAAAACTGCACATTGTGATTTATGATTTTTGGTTGAAGCAAGACACTGTATTTAAGTTTTTCTTCAGTTGTGCCAAAATAATGGTTGTATCCTGAGTTCTTTTGTATTATACTATTTTTGAAAATCCAACCCCGGGAGGGGAATAAAATCCTTTTTGAAAAACCTGACCACTCTGACTCACAACTACTACTTTTCATTAAAAAAGATCAGGCCCAGCAGTCTGGCTGGCTGCTTACGCCACAGTTCGGCCCCTGCTGGTGACATTATATTAGGGGGATCCGTTCTTTTGAATGTTTATCCCTCATTTTTGTAGTCAATTTTGGCTGCTTTTAAATTTGATTAAAATGGAGGACCTACTTCAGGGGAGGGTTTATCCACTCCCATGGTAGGTGATCCGACAAAAAAACAAATTTATTTTCACTGTTCAGAGGAATGAGGAGTTTACTTATGTGGTGAATGAGATCAGTATATGTTGACCTTTTATTAGAATTTAATGTGGTGACATAGTTTGGGCTTTTTGAGTAGTATAGGACATTATTATTGGCACCCTTATAAACAATTAAAATCAGTTTGAACAGAAGAACCACATTGCCGTTACAGTAAAATTAGACGTACCTGTGATCAACTGTCGGTACTCTCATGATTTGAATCAACCAATGAATTATGGCTTTAATGTTTAAAATGGTCACATTCACTCCCTATTCCATTTTCACAATGGTGATGACAATAGAGCTGCCTGAGACCATCAGAAAAGCCATTATCACCAAACATCAAACTTCAAAGGGGTACAAGGCCATCTCCAAAGATCTTGGGATTCCTGTGTCTACAGTTTGCAATGTTATTAAGACGTTTTCTGCTCATGGAACTGCCAAGAACCTCCCAGAACGTGGTGGAAAGAGGAAATGTAATCCAAGAAGTCTTCAGAGGTTAGTGTGAACTGTTGGAAAAGCACCATGTACAGCATCCAAAGAGCTTAAGGCTGACCTGGAGCAATCTGGAGTAGTGGTTTCAACCTGCACCATAGGCCGCGCACTAAACAAAGGACTTCATGGGTGAAAGCCAAGGAGGACCCCACTGCTCAAAGACAGACATAAAAAGGCACACCTGATCTTTGCCCCAACTCACCTTGAAAAACCACAGTCCTTCTGAGAAAATGTTCTGTGGACAGATGAAACAAACTTGAGCTCTTTGGCAATACAGACCGGCGATGCTGTTACAGGCAAAGAAATTAAGCTTATAAGGAAAAAACACCCTTCCTACAGTTAAATATGGTGGAGGTTCTATAATTTTGTGGGGCTGTTTTGCTGCCTCAGGAACTGGAGGCCTGGAACGTATTAAAGGAATCATGAAGTCAGAGGACTACCAAGGTATTTTATAGCAAAATGTGCTACCTAGTGTCAGAAAGCTAGGTCTAGGTCAAAGGTCATGGGTCCTCCAGCAGGACAATGACCCAAAACATACATCCAAAAGTATGGTTAAAAAAAAAGAAAAAAAATGGACTGTTTTAAACTGGCTAGCAATGAGTCCTGATCTCAATCCAATTGTGAACCTTTGGAAAGAGCTGGTATCTGCCATTGGTAAAAGGCATCCTGGAAACATTCATGAGCTGGAACAAATTGAAGTTGAAGAGTGGGAAGAAACTACCAGCAGACAGATTACAAAACTGATAGATGGCTACAAGTACATTTAGAGGCTGCCAAGGATTGTGCAACCAAATATTAGTGAAGGGTGCCATTATTCCTGACCAGGTCATATTTTGTATTTTTTTTCCAGAAATTACTACTTTTAAGTTGCACAGACATCTTTTTTTGTTGCTGTATACCTTTGAACATACTATTAAGATGACATACAGTGGAATATTTGTACACAACATATTGTACACAACATACCTAAAATGCAAAGGTGCCAATAATCTTGACCACAACTGCAGGACGGTGCATGTGTGAAACTCACGTTAAGTCCGTATTCTAAAGGACAAAGTGCCTGAATGGGCACTTACGTGCACAGACTTAAGGCGGTCACTATTCTGAAAGCACGCACATAAATCCCATCATGCATACTTTCAGTTGGGGTGTGCATGGGGGCGGAGCCTAGGCAGGACCTAAATTTATACACATAGAATATTATGACTTACATGCTTCACTGTGCCATTTGCGATGTAGGCAGTTATGCTTGCTCTACAGGAGGTGTAACCATGGTGCGTATGTTAAGGTGTGTCTGTACACTCCTACTCTATAAAGTAAAGCTCACACATGCTTTATCTTATAGAATAGGAACTAAATACACATGCAGCTACATGCTTTACACCTTCATGCGATATTACAGAATTACCCGCCATATGTCTTGCTGCTGTTATGTTCATGTATAGCTACAAATCAACAATGTAGTGCATTCAGCATTTTTTAAAACTATGAATGTTGCATAGGATTAAATCTTTTCTATTTGGTCATTTTTGTACAGATTTGTAGGCCTTTTTCATGTTTGGATAATTCAAATAGCATAGTACAAAGTTTACCAAAGTCTACACTTAAATCATTACACCTTGTTCAGAATTCTGCTGCCGGGATCATTCTGGGGTTGTCCTGGATTGATCATATCACTCCGGGACTAATCGAATTACACTAAGTCAAGAATCAAGGTTAAGAACTTGATTCTGTTTAATGCTATACAATATAGCTCGCTCTTAGTATTTCATCCTTGAAGACTTCTCAAGTAGCACTGAGGCCTATAAGATCTTGCCTGCCCAGTTCTCATGTGCATCCTAGCATTTCTGTTATGGAAAGTGCAACTGCTCAAGCAAGCCAATTGTCGGTGTTGGCACCTGGAATGCCTTGCCAGTTACTTTATCTGAATTGAATGATATCACTGTTTTTAGGAAGAGTGTGAAAGCTTTTTTTTTTTCTCTCGGGTTTTTAATCCATCTTAAATTTATGTTTGTTTTTATGATTGTATGATTTTTAGACTGCCCATGTTTTCTGTAACCTGCTAAGAACAGTGGATTATGTGGACTAGAAATGTAAATAAATGAATTAAATTAAAGGAAGCTGCCAGGAGGTAATTGTGAAAGAAACATCAGAAAATACTTTTTCACAGAAAAGGTGGTGGATGCCATGAATACTCTGTCAGGGGAGATGGCGGGGACAAAAGCAGGAGCAGAATTCAAAAAAGGCATGTAATAAACGCAGAGGATCACTATAGAGCAAGAGGATGGAAAATGAAAGCAAAACTTAAATGATATTCACACTTCAAAAGAGGCATAGCGGCTATATCCTTCACAGAGCAGCAGTTATAACACTAAACACCGGAGGGGTTCGACGAGATGGACCATGCTGATCTTTATTTGTTTCATTTACTGTGTGTCTGTTACTCTATTACTGTGCCTATGGTATAGCTAGTATTATTTTTTCCTTTGTGTATCACTTTGCACTTGTCCACATCAAATTTCATCTGCCATTTGGGTGTCCAGTCTCCTAGTCTCACAAGTTCTTCCTATAATATCTCACCGTCTATTTGTACATTAACAACTATGGTTAAATTCCTAGTTGTATTTGCCTGTTATATGTAAACTCATTACAGTCTGTTGCGTGCAATGAGTATTCTGTTTAATGTAAACCGCGCTGACGAAAAAGAGTGCGGTATAAAAGAACTATAAATAAAAAAATAAATAAAATAAAATGACAGGGTATATGCCCCGTCACAAGGCCAGATGGACAGATGTAAGCCCTAGAGCAGGGGAAGCCAGGCATTGTTAAGTAGAGTTCCCTAACAATGGATCCCGGAGACCCGAACCATCCCGGAGGTATTGGGGGGACACCTCTGATAAGGAGATAGAGGTAGGCCACCTCCAGCAAGGGATAGAGCAGGCATTTCAGAGATGGATACTGACAACAGCAACTTTACTTTCTAGGTCACTTCTCTAGTAGCTACCTGGAGAGGTGTGCTCGGAGGTGTTTGTGCTTGCTTTTCATGAAGATGAATTGGCAGATACCCACCGAGAGAGGACCTGCATGGGTGAATGTAACTAGTGAAAAAGCTACAAGAGTGGTGGCAGACTGGCCAGGAGAGCTAGCTAAGTAATCCTCTGTGTCAGGTTTGGAATTTGGATAAATAGTGGACTACTAATGAAGACAAGCTAGGTGGGCTCAATAGAGCCACCCATTGGGTGAGTGGGGAATTGCAAGTACAGCAATATTCACCCTCATTTGCATAAATGTACCCTAGTGATAAATAGCAGAAGAAAACCTTTCCTTTGAAAAGGATAAAAGGGGTGGGAAAGGACAATAAGGGGAGGAGGCTTACACCCCAAAGGGATTATTGTACTGAGTTGTTGGGGAGGCGAAGAACTTTTGATTTGCTGAATGTTTTGTGCCTCACCCTAGTAGAAGGGAAAAGGCACTTGGGGCAGACTAAGCACAAAAGACTAGAATTGTTGGATGTCTGATCAATTATTCTGGCTGGGCAAGAAGAAACTCCAGATCTTTGGATGAGAACACTGTATAGAAGAGCTTTGAGTAGCTTGCTGGAGGCAGTGATTGACTATAGGAAGATCTCTTGATTTGGCACCCTGACTGGCTCACTGGAGGCAGCAATGAACAACTACAAACATTTTCTGTCACCTATGGATCTCATCAGATTCCTTATAAATATGTAAAAGAACACCAGTCCAGGTATGGATTCCTAGGATACTATACTATTTACCTTTCTCCACTGGGAAAGCTATTTAATCCTTTCTTTTAAACACTTGCCAATTCATAATAGGAACTGTCTCCTATCCCATGTCTTTTTTTTTCTTTCCTATGGAGTTCTTATGATGGATTTGTGTACTAAAGAGGAGTTGGGGTGGGTGTGCACATATTGACAAAATGCATTTGAGCTGTAAAAGCCCAGGGGAGTGACATAGAGCATAAACGTCTGGGCACAAAACAAGAGTGGGATCTGGGGATAATTATATCCGATGATCTTAAGGTGGCCAAATGGATGGACAAGGCAATAGCAAAAGCCAAAAAGATGCTTGGGAGCAAAGAGAGAGGAATAGTCGGCAGGAAAAGGGAAGTAGTAATGCCTCTGTATAGGTCTGGGGTGACCTCATTTGAAGTACTCTGTACAATTCTGGAGATCACACTTTCAAAAGGATATAAAGTGGCTGCAGGCAGTTCTGTGAACAGCTACTAAAATACTCAATGGTCGTCATCATAAAGTGTATGGGGACAGATATAAAGATCTAAGCATGTGTGCCCATGAGCAATGGAGGGAACGTGATATGCTAGAAACATCTAAATGCCTTTAAGGAATAAATGCACAGGAAGCAGGCCTGGATGACAGTGAAGAGGACACCCCTCGGAGTAACCTGAAGAAACGTTCCTTTACAAAAGGGTGATATACATGGAGGTGGTGGAGCCAGGGCAGTATTTTATTTATTTTATTTAACTGCATTTATATCCCGCTTTTCACCGGGTCAAAGCGGTGTAACATATAACATGGGGGGGGGGGCAATTTTTCAGGGTGGGGCCATCACCAAGGGGCAACAATTAATGATTTGGGTAGACATGGACATGTATACTTTTGCTGAATCTAAGTATTAGGTCATGCGGATAGGGTGGTATTTCTGTTCAGAGATGTTCACGGAATAGGATTGTCTTCAGCTGTTTCTTAAATGATGTGATGTCAGCGTTGTTCCTGATGTGGTTTGGTAGAGAGTTCCAGAGGGATGGAGCATAAAGTTCGAAAGCTCTGTTGCAGGTCTGTTGTGTGGATTTGGTTCTTTTGTGAGGGACGACGACAGAGTTATTGGAGGAATGTCTGGTTGATCTGTTGTGGGATGGGCGAGGCAGTAGGGAGTGGAGTGAGGTGTTCCGTGTTTGGTGGATAGTTTTGTGGATGAGTAGAATAGCTTTGTACTTGATTCTTGCTTGTATTGGAAGGAAGTGGAGGTCTCTTAGGATTGGGGTGATGTGATCCCGTTTTTTTGCATTCTGAATAATCCTTGCTGTAGTATTTAAGGCAGTTCGGAGGGGGTTGGTGTGTGAGGCAGGAAGTCCATGATAGATTATGTTGCAGAAATCCAGATGAGGGAGTGTCACAGCTTGCATTACTGTCCTGAAGTCAGGAGGTTCTAGGAGGGGTCGGAGGCGTTGAACAGTTTTGGCTTTGTGGAATATCGTCCCAGCGGTTTTGTTGATTTGTTGTTTAAAGGTGAGAGCTTGGCCAATGATGACGCCTAGATATCTTATTTGGGACTGGATTTGGATTTTCGTGGTTCCCATGTTGAGGTGGGTAGGTGGTTTGAAGTCGGGTTCTTTTGTCACTATAAGGGCTTCGGTTTTCTTTATGTTGATGGATAGATTGTTCTCCTGTAGCCAGTTGGCCACGTCGTTGAAGCAGGCTGATAGCTGGTCGTTTTTTGGGTTGGTAGTTGTAATCGGTGCGTAGAGCATTATGTCGTCTGTGTAGATGTGGAAGTTGATGTTGTGGGTGCGTATGATTGAGCATAGCGGACGGAGATATATGTTGAACAACATGGCTGATAGGGTGGATCCTTGGGGTACTCCTTGAAGTTGTTGGTAGGGGGGCGAGGTTGTGGAGATGGTGCGGATCTGTTGTTGTCTGTTGGTTAAATAGGATCTGAACCATTGGAGTACAGTGTCTTTGATTCTAATTGATTGTAGTCTGCGTATGAGGATTTCGTGGGAGATTGTGTCAAAGGCCGCTGATATATCTAGGAAGATCAGGATGTATCCTGATTGTTTCTCTTGGGTTCCAATGATGAGAGTGTTTATTAGAATGGTCATGAGGGTCTCGACTCCATGTAGTGGTCGGAAACCGTGTTGCTGCAGGTCAAGTATGTCGTTAGTGTCCAGATGATCTTGAAGCTGGTGTTGGACTATCTTTTCTATTATCTTGGTGGCGAGGGGGAGGCTTGCAACTGGTCTGTAGGAGGTGGGGTCCAGGGGGTCCAGGTTGTTCTTCTTTATGGTTGGTCGAATGATTGATGTTTTGAGGGCATCTGGTATGTATCCTTGTTTAAAGGATTCGTTTAAGATGTGGGTTAATGGGGCACTCAGGTCTTCCTTGGTTTTCTTTATCCATTCCGTAGGGCAGGGGTCTAGCAGGGAGGTAGTGGTGTTCAGATAGGAGATGGTGGAAGATATCTCTTCTTTTGAGGTCTCATTGAATGTATTCCAGTCTGCATTTATGGTGGTGCTGGGATATGTCCTTGTTGTTGTAGCGCAGAGGTAAGGTTGTTGAGGTTGCTGAAATTGTTTGTATTGTCGGGCCAAGAGATCTGAGGGGATATCTGGGAGTTGATCGGAAGTGGTCGGTGCCTTTGTCAGTTTTTTGGCAATTTGGAAGAGTTCTCGAGGTTTGTTTACAGCTGTCGTGATGATCTTGGTGTGGTAGTTTCTCTTCGCTTTGTCGGTCTCCGAGTGGTAGGTAGTGAGTTCGTAGAGGTATTGCTTTTTGTCTAGTTCATTTTTGGTTTTCCTCCATTTTCTTTCTGCTCTTCTAAGTTTTGTTTTTAGTTTCCGGAGGTCAGGGGTGAACCAGCGGGCCTTTGAGGCGATGGGTTTGTTGTTGGTTTTGTTTAGAGTTGCACTGGATGCTGAGGAGATTGTGGTGTTCCAGTTGTTTATGAGGTCATCAAGGTTGTTGGAATTCGTAAGTAGGTTAGGTAGGGTTAGTGTCAGGAAGTCTTCTTTGTTGAATGCTTTGAATCTCCGTGTGTGTTGAGTGTTTCCTCTGTTTGTGTTTGGTTGATATGCGTGGGAGAGGTGGATGATGTAGTGGTCTGACCATGGGACTGGTGAGATTGTTGGGCTGCTGCATGAGGAGGATGTTTGGGAGTTCAGAAATATGAGGTCCAGTGTGTTTCCTTTTTTGTGCGTTGGTTCATTTATGATCTGTGTCAGGTTCATTGCTGTCATGGCGTTAAGGAATGTTTCTGTTTGTGTGTCTTGGAGGGATGGGAGATTGAAGTCTCCTAATATAATTGGTTCTTTTGATGGGTCAATGCTCTCGGAGATGAGGTGTAGTATCCTTGGTAGGTCAGAGTTTGCAGCGGGTGTCCTGTAGACCAGGCATATCGTGAGGTGTTTGTTAGTGAGGGTGAGGATGTCTGCTTCATCGGAGGTTTCAGAGGCGTGGGTCCGTAGGTGGAGGTTGTCCTTTGCAATGATGGCTACGCCTCCGCCTTTTGCGTGTGTTCGGGAACAGTGATGAAAGCTGTATCCGGTTGGTGTCAGTTGGTTCATTATTACCGTGTCGGTTTCTGTTAGCCAGATTTCAGTTATACATAGGATGTCAATCTTCTCAGATATGATCAGGTCTTGGAGCATGTGGTATTTGTTCCTAGCGGAGCGTGCGTTTATGAGTGAGATGGAGAGGTGCAGGTGGCTGGTGTGATTGGTGGTTTGGATTGGTGTCGTGTGTGTGTGTTTGGTTGTGTGTGGTGCTGCAGATGTTTGTGGGCTGCAGATGTTTGTGGGTTGAGGTGCTGTGGTTCTTGTGTATGGGAGGTCAATGGGTGTGGTTGTGTGTGGGTATGGCGGCTGTGCAGAGGAGGTTGTGCAGGGTAGTGTGTCTGCGTGGAGAGGATTGCTGAGTGTGCATGGGTGGGGGTATAGTGTTAGGATAGGAGTGAGAAAGTAGATGGGGGTTAGGAAGGGCGGCATGGTGTATCAGAGTACCTGGGCTTTTGAAGCGGTGTGGTCACTTTCCTGTAGATTTGCTGGAGCTTCGGATCTTTCAGTGTTTGTCCTGTTGAGCTGTTTGCCACGGTGGTTTTCTTATATCAGAAATGGTTGTCGGGTGTGTTGAGGCTGGTAACAGGAGCCGGCATGCTCCTCACCTGTGTTCCAGGGAGCTCTCGTGCAGCGGTACTTGAGGATGCGTTTGTCGATGGTACTGGTGCCGGCGAGCTCAGACCCCATCAGGGGAGCTCGAGCCGGGTGTGGTTGAAGTAGTCGTGCTTTTGCTTGCGTTCCTGGACGTTTCTCTCAGTGGAGGATGTATGCTGCGGTTATCTTTCGGGCCTGCAGGGCCGCGCCTAAGGGCCATGCCAAAGGGCCCTCTGGCGAGGCCCTCAGGCGCGGGCCCGCCCAGTAGGGACGCCGCTTATATGCAGAGCGGTGTGCTGTGTTTGAGCTGCTCCCACGGCCCCGATTGGGCAGGAGACCTCCCACTGCCCCGATTGGGCAGGAGTGCACCGGGGGAAGGCTGTTCGGATAAGCGGCTCCCTCGGGGTAGGGACGCCGCTTATATGCAGAGCGGGGTGCTGTGTTTGAGCTGCTCCCACTGCCCCGATTGGGCAGGAGACCTCCCACTGCCCCGATTGGGCAGGAGTGCACCGGGGGAAGGCTGTTCGGATAAGTGGCTCCCTCGGGGTAGGGACGCCGCTTATATGCAGAGCGGGGTGCTGTGTTTGAGCTGCTCCCACTGCCCCGATTGGGCAGGAGACCTCCCACTGCTCCGATTGGGCAGGAGTGCACCGGGGGAAGGCTGTTCGGATAAGCGGCTCCCTCGGGGTAGGGCCGCCGCTTATATGCAGAGCAGGGTGCTGTGTTTGAGCTGCTCCCACTGCCCCGATTGGGCAGGAGACCTCCCACTGCCCCGATTGGGCAGGGGTGCACCGGGGGAAGGCTGTTCGGATAAGCGGCTCCCTCGGGGTAGGGACGCCGCTTATATGCAGAGCGGGGTGCTGTGTTTGAGCTGCTCCCACTGCCCCGATTGGGCAGGAGACCTCCCACTGCACCGATTGGGCAGGAGTGCACCGGGGGAAGGCTGTTCGGATAAGCGGCTCCCTCGGGGTAGGGACGCCGCTTATATGCAGAGCGGGGTGCTGTGTTTGAGCTGCTCCCACTGCCCCGATTGGGCAGGAGACCTCCCACTGCCCCGATTGGGCAGGAGTGCACCGGGGGAAGGCTGTTCGGATAAGCGGCTCCCTCGGGGTAGGGACGCCGCTTATATGCAGAGCGAGGGTGCTGTGTTTGAGCTGCTCCCACTGCCCCGATTGGGCAGGAGACCTCCCACTGCCCCGATTGGGCAGGAGTGCACCGGGGGAAGGCTGTTCGGATAAGCGGCTCCCTCGGGGTAGGGACGCCGCTTATATGCAGAGCGGGGTGCTGTGTTTGAGCTGCTCCCACTGCCCCGATTGGGCAGGAGACCTCCCACTGCCCCGATTGGGCAGGAGTGCACCGGGGGAAGGCTGTTCGGATAAGCGGCTCCCTCGGGGTAGGGACGCCGCTTATATGCAGAGCGAGGGTGCTGTGTTTGAGCTGCTCCCACTGCCCCGATTGGGCAGGAGACCTCCCACTGCCCCGATTGGGCAGGAGTGCACCGGGGGAAGGCTGTTCGGATAAGCGGCTCCCTCGGGGTAGGGACGCCGCTTATATGCAGAGCGGGGTGCTGTGTTTGAGCTGCTCCCACTGCCCCGATTGGGCAGGAGACCTCCCACTGCCCCGATTGGGCAGGAGTGCACCGGGGGAAGGCTGTTCGGATAAGCGGCTCCCTCGGGGTAGGGATGCCGCTTATATGAGTATCAGAGTTCAAGCATGGGCCAAACATAGATCATAAGCCCTCTGGGGACAGGGAAATATCTATTGTGCCTGAATGCACCTGGCCTTGAGAAACCAATGAAAAAGGGTGTTAAGTTCAAAATGAATACATAAGTAAGCAGAGAGGATTTCAGAGGTAGGAGAAGGAACTGTAAAAGCTGAGCTAGAGATGTGGGCGGGCAGATTGAACGGCTGTATGGTGCTTATCTGCCCTCATGTCCCACGTTACGTTTTTATTCATGAAAACCTTCTTTGGCTTTCCTTCCCTTATCCTCAGTAGGTCATAGGCTGCCCTGCCCTTTTCTAAAGTGTTCTTTTATGGAGTATGCCTTTTCTCCTATGTGTCGCTCCTCTGTGACTGGCCAGCTCATATAAAGGAAGACTTGTCCATATGAAATTGATCCCTTAAGCCAGGAGGGTTCTTTGAATCTATGGCCTTCTATTTCTTATAATGACGATATACGAGTCATAGTCTTACTTTTGGATTCTTGCCAAGTACAAGGTAGTATTCAGAAATGTGTGATAAAAAATGAAACCAGTTATTTGCTACAAAGAGAGGCACTCATTTAGAAAGTTTTCGCTCAAAACTATGCTTAGGGCAAAAATCTTAAAATAAATTCAATAAGGCCTTGATCTCTATTATATTTCTGGGACAAATGCCACATCTTCAATGATGGCAATTCTAAGTGTGTTGACTTTGTGTCCACCTCCTATGAACTACAAGAGCCTCTTTCGTGATTTTCTAATTTGTAGTCTGCTAAGATATTTAATTAAAAAGAAAACAAGCATCCCATGAACATCCTTGCTATTTCTCAGGTATATAAATTTTAGTCAAGGTATGTCTACTTTGTTGCCAAAATATGAGACACCTCCCTCTGTGAATTTATAAAGTCCCATCCTTTTTTGTATTGCCACAGCAAGATCATGTTCTATCTAAACCTCAGCGCTCATGTCCTGCTATTTGATACAGCCTCATCTTTGTCAGTCACGAGTCTCTATAATTCCCTCTTCTCTTCAAATTTTTGGGCTCCCAACAGTATCCCCTCCTTTTATATTAATCTCAAAAGAGGCAACATGGTGAGACATGGCTTTGTGGTTAAACCTAGTAGGGGTGAGGTGTTGGAGAAAACTAAGGTGTGGGGGGCAGGGAACTCTGCCTATCCTGGATAGAGAGAGACCTCCTACAAACTAGAAGCTAGGATTGTATTTATTTATTTATAGTATTTAGGCTCATGCCTTTCCATAGGGAGATCAAGGCGAGTTACATTCCCTGTCCCCAAAGGGCTCACATTCTAAGTTTGTATCCAAGACAACAGAGGGTTAAGTGGCTTGCCCAAGGGATGTGTCTTAGCAGTATACACAGGCAATAATAAACCCCAAAATACTAAAGTGCATTTGAAAAATGTTATTTATTTATTTAACTGGTTTTATATACCACTCTATTTTATATTCAGAGCAATTTACAGATCACATTACTTAACAGTAAAGTATTATACATTTAACAGGAAGGTTAACATGAATAACTTAAACAAAATTAATTCTTGATAGAAGGGGAGGTTATATGGAGTGAATGAGTCCAATGTGATACTGGGCAGGTAGTTACTGACAGGTCTTTTATGGATACTCTGGTATGTTTTCATAGTATTGCTGGAATAAGTGGGTCTTTGGTACCCTGTGGAAGCTTGTGAGGTCAGGGTTGGCACGAATCTGCTCTGGGAGTGTATTCCAGAGGCTTGGTGCATACAGTATAATGAAAATGCTCGATGAGAGGCAGTTTGGCTGCATTTTACTCTTGTGGCTGGAATCAAAGCCACCGGGAATCGCGCATTTGCACTTTATGCCCCCTCCTGCTGGAACTCACTTCCTACGAATATTCGCGCAATAAATAACCTCTCCCAATTCAGGAGAGCCCTGAAACACCACCTGTTTCTCCAGCATTTCTCCAAGTCAGATGACATCACTTAACTAACCACTCACAGTTTTTGTTCTGCCTTTAACCTCCCTCTTCCAGCTCCGTCCCCTTCCCCGTCATAGCACTAATCATGTTAGTTCCTCAAATCCTCCTTCCTGCACCTTTGTGTGTTGTCAATGTTTTCCCTCTCGCCCTCATGTCTGCCTCAACCTCCCCCTTCCAGCTCCACCCTCTTCTCCTACATAGTATAAATTATGTTAGTTCCTAATTCCTCTTTCCTGAGCCTTTCTGTTTTGTCAATGTGTTCCCTTCTCTCCCTTCATGTCTGCCTTCTGTATCCCCTGACTGCCATCTGTTTCTATCCCTGTTCTTATGATTTTATGGCGTTCTTTTTTCTGTTTCTTTTTCCGCAGCCTTCTCTCTCTTTTTAATTGCTTTTATGCATTGTAAACCGCCCAGATGCTATTTTGTATTGGGCGGTATATAAAGTTTTAATAAACATAAACATAAACACCCCCGGACCTCCCTTCTCCCTTGTCAATTCCCCTCCCTACCGTCACAGTTTACTGTTGAGCTATCCCCTAACCCGTAACTAGCAAACAGATACACTAGTAATTTCTCACGAGCATAACCTAGTAGGTGCTGCACCGACGGCTTATTAACTTGTAAATAGTTTACCTCTCTGTATATAGTTGACCTGTTCACCAAGTTATTCTCCCTGTTTAATGTAAGCGCAATGTGGTTCTTTTCTCATTGTACAATTTTGTTCCCTGTAAACCGCGCTGATGGTAAATAGTGCGGTATAGAAAAACTATAAATAAATAAATAAATAAATAAATAAATAAAAAATCATGAGGGTGTTACGCCTGCTTTGTCTCCTCGTTCTATTGTCAGGTGTCATGCGTATGACAGATAGGAGAGAGTCTGCAGATAGATTGTGTATTATTTTAAATATCAACAGTAGCACTTTGTATTTTATATGACTAGCCAATGCAGGTGCATTCATATTGGTATGATATGTTCTGACCTTGAGGCTCCATATAGGGCATGGGCGGCAGTATTTTGTGCCATCTGTAGTGGTTGCAAGGTATATTTTGGTAAGCCTTGGTAAATAATGTCACAATAGCTAAAATGTGGAGACATAGCTTGGAAAACAGTACAATAATCGTGGGTGTTGAATGGACATGAGTGGTGAGGTGTCCTTCTCTTGTGGTATACTATTTTAGTGGTTTTGTAGATGTGTGATTGCATGCTCAGACATTTGTCCAGTTTCACCTCCAGTTCTGCATTTTTTACTTTTAAAGTTGATGGGGGGGGGGGGGGGAGAAGAGTGTGAATGCCAGATCTCTGGTTTATATACAGCACGTCCGTCTTCTTGTAGTTAACTGTAAGGTTATGTTTAGTGAATCATTGTGAGACTGCATTGAATCAATCTATTACTGCAGTGTGGTCAGGTTTCTCTGTGGAGAAGGGTGTGTATAGCATTATACCATCTGCGTATATGTGGTAAGAGATATTGTAGGATTGTATTAGTGAACATATTGGTTGTACGTAGATGTTAAATAATAATGAGGATAATGCTGATCCCTGTGGAACACTTTGGGGTATGTTTACTAAACTGCGGTAATCGTGAATAACGCGCGCTGTCTAACGTTAACGCTCATTAGCGCGTGATAGCGCGCGCTATCACGCGCTAACGAGCGTTAACGTTATACAGCGCGCGTTATCACGCGCTAACGAGCGTAATGCTCCGCGGCGCGGTAAAACACCGCAGAAGGTGGAGAGAGGGCGGAGAGAAGGGGTCAATGGGCAGAGAGTGGGCGGGGAGAGGCTCCCTTCACACTAACGCGCTGAAATTCAGAGCTGAATGCCAACGCGAATGAAAACCTACCGGTAAAAGCACTTTAAAGGGGAGAGAAACCATTTACGTGTCAGCAATGTACAGCCTAGGCAGGGAAATCAAAAAAAGGTGATAAGTGTGATACATGTGCACAGAACAAAAGGGCACAGAAACACTGAAAATGACCCCAACAAACTGGAAAAAAACAACAACCAAGTTGGCCAATAGTGGTATCAATGAGAAACATCAACCCCACCTCCCCCGAGTAAGCTCCATAGAACAGAGATAAATCGTGGAAGGGTCCATACTCCGTCCCCATACAAGGTGCATGGGCCCACAGTGAAATAGTGCTGCTCAGGGATTTCCCCACCATGGGACAGGGTTCCTATGGCGTGCACATGTCCCGCAACATCAGGGCGGGCATGTCGGAACGGGCAACCGGGCAGATGCTGGCAAAGGGGATACAGAGGGCTGCAGGCGGCACATGCTGTGGTGCAGCTGGGCCACAGTGGGGATTAGGGTGATGCCTAGCTGGCCCACAGGAATGCTGAAACAGTAGAGCAGCCAGACAGCAACTGCTGAGGGCCCAAAATGGGCAGGAGTGTGCTTCCCACAGTGTCACAGGGAATAGTACCCAGCAGGTACCCCCAATGGCACAGAACATTGGCAAGTGGTGATGGGGGACAGCGTGGACAGCTATGCAGGCACCCCTACCCCAGAACCCGCACCATAGGCAGCCGCCTACCTGCACACTGGATGGCCTGAGACTGCGCACCACCAGCTCCACCAGCAGAAGGGCATGTCAGCATGGTGGCTGAGGGATACTGGTGGTGGAGGGGGCAGTGGCAGCTGCCCACAGCAGACCGTGGCCTAGCCCTGAGTAGGTGGGTGCCATGCACTGCAACAGACAGGCCCTGTCTGACCAACAGTTATGGTAGCACCAGGGAATGCACCATCTCTGTGAGAACATGGTGGTGCAGTGCACAGAACCAGTGTATTCAGAAGCAGAAGGTCACAGGTTCAAGTCCCAGCTGTGGTTTCCGCCAACCCAGTCCTCATATTTTACCCACTACTATAACGTGCTAATACAGACAGAACCATTCTTGCAGATGACGTAAACATGCCCAAAACACCCACATTTTACCCTACAGAGCACAGACACCATAAACATGCACATTACCTAGAGCAGAGCCTCCCAAATGCAGTCCTGGAGGGCCAAACACCATTCCGGTTCCATGCTGCCTCTGATGAAGATGCCTGTGCTGCATTTCTATGCGCCACCCCCATGGTATGCAGATGTATCTCATGCATATTCATGAGGGACAGCATGAAAACCCGAACAGTGTTTGGCACCGCAGGACTGGAGTTGGGAACCTCTGCCGTAAAGCAGCAGCCAACAGGGGCAGACACACCCGCACCCACAGGCCCCATTATCCACAGCCTCCTGGAGAGGCAGGACTTTGGGCTCTGCGTGCATCTCCCAATACTAGCACATGCATACCGTAGTAATGCCACCCTAAACCTGGGAATATGGTACACATCTATCAAAAGGTTGCTATGATTACTGGCAGATAGCAATTCCTAGGTTAAGTACAATTTCCTGAGTGAGCTGTATCATAGCAACCTTTCTGATGTCTGTGGAGTGTGCTACAGGTCTTGTGTCTGACAGTGTTTACCAACCTGGGGAGTGACTCCTACAGTATTGCGTACCATAGCCATGCCTGCACTGTGCCCAGGACTGGTGTGGTGGTCTGGGCTGCCCAACACCTCTATAGTTGCACAATGCTGGCATAGGTGTGGGGAATGTGTGTCTGTCTATCCAGTGTGTGGTGGCTTCCAACACCCTCCACAGCCCACACTGCTAGCACTGTTGCCAGTATTGGCCTGCCAATGTGCATAATGAGGAGCAAGGTACCGTGGGAATAGCCTGGATAGGGTGGCCTGGCCTTGCCGCATCTGCGCAGGGCATAGGGCAATAGCTCGGACATTGTAGTGCCCGGTACCACCTGCACGGACAGAGTGGCCACAGCATGTCCTGCTGGGAGGTCACTCTCACCCTGATTGAGCAGTGACCACGGCATGGCTAGGTTCCCCCATAGTGCTATATAGCATTTCTCTCATGTGATATATATGGGTGTTCTTTTGGGGCCCAATCACTGACTTATCTGCTTGGTGTGTATGCTGACATCCCCGTTCCGGGTACATGCATCTTCTCCAGGACCATGCACTATGGACTAGCTGGCGGACTGTCTGCAGCTAGTATGTGTCTTGCTGGAACACCTTGCAGGGTGCAGTGGCTGGAGGCTTGCTGCTGGAGAATGTCAGATAATGGTGGGGGGCAGCTGAGCATTTCCAGGCGTGCCGTCTGTCTGCTATTGTGTTATGGATGTGTGCCGCTCTGTCTGTTCCCCAGCAGGACTGCTGTTGCTGGTCCCCTCTACCGCTGCCATTGCAGGGAAGTAGACTGTGGATCTATTGGTGGGTGATCCTGTTTCCCACCCTGAGCCCCAGAGGGTGGGTTGTGTGGTGTGGTGGTACATAATCTGCCTATGGGTCCATACACCACCCCCCTCTTCCCCTCTTTCACCTACAGCAGGTAACGATGGCACCAACACAGGATATGCACTAGTCTGGGTGCAACAGCGCCCATAGGGACTATACATGACCGGGACGTACAGCAGGACACAGATGTATCCTAGGTGTGTCTAACAGACCTACCTATCACACACTGATGGGGACCTGCAGCATGGCATATTTCAGCCATGAAAGGTGCTGTGGACCTGGTGCTGGGCGCCCCACCTCAACCTCAGGGTGGGCACTGTACCCGCACAATGTGACTGTCTGTGGCTACTCTGTGGCAGTGCCACACACGGTCTGTTCCCCCTACAAGGCCGAGGTGCTGTGGGGGTGCATACCCGATCCTGTGCCCATCTCTCGACTGCTGATTTGCATGTGCAGTGCATCATGGGTACGGGTGGGTTACCCCTATCCTGGTAACCACAGCAGAATGTGGGTGTGGTGCCGTGCAGTCCTCCTGTAGCCAGCCAATTGTTTGTTAGCAGCTCTAGCCCACTGGTTACTTCACTGCCTGTGGAGCCAGAGGTCATGGGTTTAAAACCCACAGTGGGGTTCATCAATAGGGCTGTCTTAGGCATTGTCTATTTTTATTGCATATTAGTTCTGCCAGCAGGACCACCCTCAGGGTACTGTCCCCTTAGGGTGGCTCATAGGGCGCTTTATACGGCGCCCTATAAAGCGCCTTATAAGGTGCCTTATATGGTGTCCTATAGGGGACATTATAGGGTGCCTTGGCAGACAGCGCACTTTATAATGTGCCCTATGGAGTGCCCTCTAGGGTGCCTTATGTGGCACCTTAGGTTACGCCACTGTGAGGGTGTGTTTGCTGGCAGCACTATTCAGGTACAACTAAACTTTCTCACAGCCCAGTACTTAAACCTTTCCAGGCCAAGCCCAGTACTTTCGGGATCCCAACTTCTGCCTATATATTCCTATCAAATGGTATATAATACATGACCATGCCAGAGGGAACATCACTATTGGGACATATTGGATATGACGGGTACAATTTTCCTGACATGTGCAAACATTAACCCGGCTGCAGAATGTGGATTAAAATATTATAGTAGGCCTTCAAAGGGTTACACATGACGCCTCAGCCAGCCTTATTCATTAGGCACACTGGGGAATCGAACCCATGACCCTTGTACCATCAGTCTGTGTAGTAACCATCGTGCTACAGCTCTGTTTTTGTATTTGGGTGTCTGCATGCTTTCTTAAGCTTGCGCGCAGTAGCGCATGCGCTGTAGCGATCGTTGCTGTGCGGCACGTAATAACGCGCGCAACTGCGCGTTATCGGTTACGATGTACCGCCCATGTCCTTTTTTGGCTTTCCTTCCACTAACGCGGCTCCTAACGCGAATCACACTAACGCAGTTTAGTAAACATACCCCTTTGTGTTTGTTCATATAGGGCTGATGAGTGTGATCCTATTTTTATTTATTGCTGGTGTCCTGTTAGGTATGATTCGAACCAGTTCAAGGCTGTATTTTGTATCCCTACCTCCTGTAAATGGCATAATAAGTGCTGTGACATATTGAGTCAAATGCTGACGCTATATCCATGAATATCAGAATGACCCTTGTTTCAACTTCTTGATGCCTTTTATGAGCCTGTCCAGGGGTGAGGTTATGAGCATTACGACTCCATGATGATGCCTAAATTTATGTTGTTGTGGGTCTAGTAGAGCATGAGTTATGGACCCTAGCCTGCTATCATGAATGCCCACAGGCTCATGCATATTTACGAGTGGTGGAAGGGCGGGGGGGGGGGGGGGGGAGACGTGACCAAGATGGCTGCATGCAGCTGAGCTCTGGTAGCGGCATTTTCCTTTTACCTGTTTCTGCACTAGTTTGTGATGGTGCCAAAGAAGGGAAGGGATTGGCTAAATCTTGTAAAGTCCCTGGTGATCCCCAATCAGTCGTCCGTAGCTACTCATCTGTGGAAAACCTCTGCTGACCAGAAAGCCGTGTGTGAGGTCTCCGCTGCAGCCCTGGAGGTTCGACATGGTCCCCGCCTGAAGGCAATACAACTTTAAGCCCGCAGTAGCACTCGAATAGCAGCCTGACCCAGCTGGGAGCATAGAGGCAGTTGGAAGCCTGGTCTCTCTCTTAAAGAATGCGGGTGGAGAGTCAGCTTTGGCCTTGCAGAATTTGGTCTCTAGCCAGGGGAGAGCAATGGCCACTGGAAGTGGGAGTCAGAATATGGAACTTACTTCAATCTCGCTGATGTGTGCACCAGCCTTGTCAGCTGAGCCTATGGATCACTGCGCCTCTACTCAGGTGAACACAGCCGCTGTTACATCTGATATTATAGTACCTTAACTGCAATTTTGAATATGCTTCTTAAGCTACAAGATACTGTCTTTAAAAGTGCGGCCTATTTTAATTCTTTGGTTCAAACAGTTGGCTTAATGGCTCAGAAACAAGTCTTCACATCAAGAAATGAATGCCAAACTGGTGGATTTTGATAAAGAGTTAAAGCAGCAAGTCAAGTGATTGAAAATCTGGTTAAAGACGGAATGGAAACTGGAAGCCTTTGAGAATCTGATGACGCATTTAAGAATTTTGAATTTTCCCCGGGTTTCAGATATGTTGCCTATAGAGCTTTTCAAGAAGGTTCTTAAAATATCAGACATGGCTATACCTCCTTTGAATAAGTTGTATTATTTGCCATCAGGAAAACTGCGGGAGGATAGTAACCAAAACCCTATGGATATATCGGCTTTGCTTGAGATATCAACTACTGAATGCAAGCAGGGAGCAATGCTTCTAGTTTCTTTTGTCTTTGAGCAGGACTTGAACTTGGTTCTGTGTTTATATTTCAAAAAGATGTATGAGCCTTTTTATGGTCAAGTAATCAGGATTTTTCCTGATGTAGCTTGTACTATGCAGGAGAGAAGGAAACTTTCTAGCAATGAGACAAGAGCCATCATCATTGGATGCTACCTTATTCTTCGGTACCCTTGTAACGTTTAGTTAAGTACCTGGACATGAAATATGTTTCCTGCCACCTGACGGTTTTTTTTCATCTTAAGAAACTTAACCTTCCTGCCTTCCTAACTGCCCCAGTTATACTATAAATGCTAGTAAGTAAGTGTGAGCAGTTTAGATGCCTATTGTTTAGTTTCCTTTTGTGGATATTAATTTATCCATATTTATTTTTGTATTTTCCCCAACTTTTTTCAGGCCCTCTATTTTTGTGGGCTAATGGATAACTGGTGGACGTATTTATCTATATGACATGATTACATTTGTTTTGTTTCCTTTAGTAATAGCTTTATTTCCTTTTCCATCAATTGTCATGTTTCTGTAAACAAGTGTATACTTGTGTATATATGCAAAAAATTCAATAAATCTTAAAATAAAAATATTCCCAAGTGATTGTTGGAAATATTTTGCTGACACAATCTAAAAAATTGTCACTTTCAGAGTGAAATAAAACTAAGTCCAAAAAACAAAAAATAATCACTCTACTATATCACAGGCTTAACTAAATGTCAGATATCAACAACATCTCGCTCACAGGCATTTCCAGTCCTAGCCTCGCGCGAGACAGGAAATGCCTAGATTACCCTCAGTGCCAGCGGGCTCAACATTAACAGAAGAGAAACGCTTTTCCTTCCCACGGCTCTGCAAAGGTGAGCCGGGATGCTGATTAGGAAGTGCAGGGCTCTTCTGGGGGTTTAGCGTGGTAATGAGCTGAGCAGGACTGGGCTGGGGGGGGGGGGGGTTAGCCCCAGAAATGGTCTGATTGGTGGGGTAGGACTGGTAATGGGCTAAGGGGGGTTAGGATTGGTAGTGGGCTGATGGAAGGGCTAGCACTGGCAATGGGCTGATAGAGGGGAGCTAGAACTGGAAATGGGCACTTAAGGGAGGCTAGGACTAGAAATAGGCTGATCAGGAGGGGCTAACACTAGTAATGGGCTGATTGGGGGGGCTAGAACTGGAAATGGGCACTTAAGGGAAGTTAGGACTGGATTTGGGCTGATCAGGGGGTTTAGGACTGGAAATGGGCTGATTGGGGGAGTTAGGACTGGAAATGGGAAGACTAGGGGGGCTAGGACTGGAAATGGGCTTATTGGGGGGCATTAGGACTGGTAATGGGCTGATGGGAGGGCTAGCACTGGAAATGAGCTAGGATTGGCAATGGGCTGATGGGAGAAGCTAGGATTGGAGTGGGCTGATATGGGGATAGGACTGGAAATAGGCTGGGACTGTAAATGGGCTGATGGGGGGAGAAGAGAGTTGCTGGCACTGGAAGAAGACTGGGGGCTAGAACTGGGGGCTGATGGAGGGGAGGGGAGGAGAGAACTCCCAGCCCTGAAAGAAAACTGGGGGCTACAGCTACAAATGGGCTGATGCAGGGGATAGGAGAATGGGACTGGAAGGGAACAGATGGTGAGATGGTCTGCCAGGGGAAGGAGGGGGCAAGAAAGGAGCCAACATGGGGGGGGGGGGGAGATGGAGGCAGGAAGGAAGCTGACACGGGGGAGGAGGGGACTGGAAGGGAGCTGACACCTGGGGATGGTTCTGAAGGGGGACTGGAAGAAGCTGATACTTGGGGATGGGAATGGTAGGTGGCTGGGTAATGGGGGGGGGGGAAGGCTGGAAGGGAGCTGACACATGGGGATGGCACTGGAAGGGGGATGAACAGAGGGTAGGGTGACTGGAAGGGAGCTGACAGGGGGGTGGTACTGGGAGTGGAAGTGAGCTGATACCTGTGATGGTATCAGCTCACTTCCACTCCCAGTGCCTAGAATTTGGCAGCTGGTCTAGAATTTGGCAACTGGGATTTAATGTTAAAAAATGTAAGGTCATGCATTTGGGCTGCAGCAATCCAAGGGAGCAATATAGTATAGGGGGTGAAGTACTTTTGTCCACTAAAGAAGAGCTGGACCTAGGCATGGTTGTGTCTGATGATCTTAAAGTAGCTAAACAGGTAGAAAAGGTGACGGCAAAAGCTAGAAGGATGCTTGGGTGCATACGGAGAGGAATGGCTAGCAGAAAAAAGGAGGTGATAGTGCCTCTGTATAAGTCTTTGATGCGACCTCATTTGGAGTATGGTGTGCAATTCTGGAGACCGCACCTTCAAAAGGATGTGAACAGGATGGAGTCGGTGCAGAGGGTGGCTACTAAGATGATTAGTGGTCTTCATTATAAAGCATATGAGGACAGACTTAGGGATCTTAATATGTACACCTTAGAGAAAAGGTGGGATAGAGGTGATATGATTGAGATGTTTAAATACCTTCGTGGCATAAATGTTCAGGGAGAGAGCCTCTATCAATTGAAAGCAAGTTCTGCTACGAGGGGATATGAGATAAGGGTGAAGGGGGATAGATTCAGGAGTGATATGCGGAAATATTTCTTTAAGGAAAGAGTGGTGGATCCGTGGAATAGTCTCCCAGTGGCGGTGGTAGACATGAGGACATTAACTGAATTCAAAAAAGCATGGGACAAACACAAAGGATCTCTAAAAGTAAAAAGGGGACTGTTGTAGTTGTTGATATGGAAGGACAGACTAGATAGGCCATGTGGTCTTTTTCTGTCATCATATTTATATGTTTCTATGGTATTTGGACTAGAAGGGACTGGACAGTGGAGAAAGAGGGGGATTGGAAGGGAATGGACACCAGAGGCAGTCCTGGGAATGAAAGGCATTTGACATGGAAGGTACGGGGAGGGGAGGACTGGAAAGGGGGCTGATACTGGGGAGGGTTACTAGGACTGGAAATAGGCTGATGGAAGGAAGTGAAGAAAACAAAAGAAGAGATAAGAAATGGCAGATGGACCATAGACCACAGAAAGAGAGCTAAGAGAAGACAGGAAAGCAGAAGCCTCAGATCGGGATATGCATGATCAGAGAATAAAATGGTCAGACAACAAATGTAGAAAAAATAATTTTATTTCATTTTAGTGATTGGACTTTGTGCTATCTTTATTTTACACAATATGGGGGAACTGTATATATTATTTATCTGATGTTTCACTGCATGCAGAGTCTGGCTTCTTGGGGTTTCTGTTTAAATTTTGTCTACATATTTTTATTTTTACTTTAGATTGTGGTTACTTATTCTGTACTTGATGAGAGTCTGTGTTCTGAGTGTGTGACTGAGGCCAGGTGTTCTGTTAACATGGAGTTTGTACATAAAGATCTATACTGTACTGTAGTAATTTGACATGTTCAGCTTTTCAAATAGGTGTATGGATGTTCCAGGGCCCACTGTAGTATTTACAGCGATGCTTTTTTTTGGATGGACTCCTTATGTGAGTTTTGGAAGTTGGTGCTGATATGGTATGGTATGATAGATTTGCTCTATAGATACTCAGTGACTTTGTTGTAGCGTTTTGTATTAGTTCACAATATGCCTGGTACTGGAGAATATTTGTTGTTGTTGTTAGTGAGATGATCAGAATCTGATTTTTTTTTTAAGATATTGAGTTCTGTGGGTGAATGTCCTGGTTCTGCTCTGCACCCACTTTTGAAGGGGGTTCTGTGGTGCAAAATATATGTTGAAAAAGAAAAAGCAAGAACCATAACGCAGTTTATAATAACAAAATAAAAATGAGCTATAATTTAGTTTTATAAACTGTGCTGTGGTTCTTGCTCTCTTTTAGTTCCTTGGTGTACAAACATCTTGCATTTCCTCCATATAATCTAATCGGCTTTTTGGTTTGGTTCAGTCCCTGACTGGAGTTTTGAGAAAGCACCCCCTCCCCCCCCCCGTAGAGGGGGCGGGGCTATCTCATTCTTCGCCTCAGGCAGCAGATTGCCTTGAGCCACCCTTGCAAGTAGGAAATGACAAGTCAGCAGCATAACAAGGTGGAGCTACAGCAACTTACATCTAGTTTGGATGAGTTGCAAGAGCTCATCCAAACTAGAAGGTGGTTTAGTCTAAGTGCCTTTGATGTCAAAGGGCAGTTTGCTTTATAGAGCAGTAAAACTTCTAACCAGTTCATTCAGTAACAAAGTTGGGCATAAGATGAGCAAAAATAGCAACTTCTATCCCACACATTCTATTTTGGAGTAAACTCATCAGCAATCAAAGTGACTGTCAGGATGGAAGGAGGGGGGCTGTCGACTCAGTGCAGCTTGTTCTCTTTTCTTAACTTCCTGAGCACTGCTAATAGAGAAGGAGAAGGCCAGATCCACCAGGCAAGAGAAGGGGAAGGGAGAAGGGGGAAAAGAATTTTAGGGTGAGGGTGCAAGAGGAACTGAATGCTGGATTGCGGTGTGAAGAGGAAAGGACAAATTCTGGAGGAAGGCATGACAATGATGGGTGAATGTTGACGGTGCAAAGGAAGGAAGTGGATGCTAGGGGAGGATATAATATCGAAGGGTGAGGCAGGAGCTGAGTCACAAGGAAGAGCAAAAGCTGGAGAGGAGCATGAGAAAAGGGTGGATGTTGGGTGAGATATATTATCTAACTTATCAGCCATACACAATAAGCCAGTTAAGGTAGATTTAGGGATTCTGATACTAGGAGGGTCTTTTACTAAAGGGCGTTAGATGACGTGTATTCTGGCACGCACTGAATGCACGTTGGGACACACGTTTCCAGTTAGCGAAGGGTTATGACAGCGTAGGATGATTCCTGTGATGTCTACCCCACATTAGGGTCACGAGTGTGTGGGGTGAACTCGGCGTAGTTAGCACTGTGTTTACACTTTGCGTGCTAAATGCATTAGCATGGGATCACCAAACACCACCTCAATAAGCGGAGTTAAGTGCACCTGCGTTAATGTGGCATGCAATAAGGGACAGTGGTGAATGTTAACTGCCAATTTCATATTAAACATTTCAATACTTACTGATCCCGTAACAGTTGAGAGGGTGGCAGTTAAAGCTGAGATGGCACCCCGCAGCGCTTCTAAAGTGATAATTGCAGGCTTTTCCAACACCAAATTCACTGGTTTCAGCTTTCCTCCAGGTTCCAACTGCCATGAGAAACCCACACGAGCAGACGAATCCTCCCCGATCCGTCTCTCTAGCAGCCTCTCCCCACCTGAGTCTAAAGCCAGCCGTTGAGAAGCCTGTTCCTCTCCCTCGGGCAGCGGAGTACTCTCCCGACCACCCGGCAGCACAGGGGAACAAGCTCTATCCGGAGAGGTAACGTTTCCGGGTTGTATCGGAGGTGCCCGTGAATCAGGAGACAAACTTACTCCTGATGCGCCCAGCACCGACTCAGAGTCTTCAGTCAGTGCCGTCGAGGACGCTGCTACTATAGACCCCGCTGCCGCAAAACCGCATCGCTCAAGGGTCCGCTGGCCCGAAAGGGAAGCCTGTTGCGGAGCAACGGGGAAATCAGCCTGTTTCCTTTTCCTCCACCCCATACTCGATGGAGCAGGAGTTTGCCGCCAGCACGATCACCTCGAGCGCACCGCAGCTCAGCAGTCCGAGGTCAGATACCTGCCGCCATCTTGCCCCTCACATTCCGGGAGTGGCTTTTTAAGTGGATTCCATTTAATGACACAAAACACAATTTTTCAATGCCAGCTCTTTCTCTCAGCATCAGCATCGCCCTCTTTCTCCAAGCCCCAGTAACAGCAGCAGCTGAATGCGAGTAGATTATGTAATTTGTGTCCACCATAGGAAATTTATCAAGCCCAGATAACCCTTACTTTTAATTCAAGTTTTAAACTGTCCTATGATTTTATGGCGCTTTTTTTGTACCTTTATTTTATCTTTGTTTTTTAAGTTTGTACACCACCTCGCTGCTTACCTGAAGGACGGTTAAGAAAATCCTAATAAACATAAGCTAGCAGTACTTAGGCCCTGACCTCTCTTTTCCTTTCTAGAACATAGAATAATTGAATATAGTAAAAGGGAAATTTTAAGCAGTCTTAACTCTCCCCATGGTAGCCCAATGTTTGGCAGATCACAAGACTAGAGGTTCTCTCCTCTTGTGTCAAATATTTTCTGACATAAACAAGTAGGGAAATCATGCAGAGCCTGGCTCATGGAATTCTTTTCAAGCCCTCTGTATGTGCCTATGTCTGTGTGAAAGTGATGCTTATTATTCACAGATCTTTAATGCTTTTCAGCTTTGACTCTATTGAAAGTAATTACAGTCTTCTGGATCAAAGTTATTAACAAAATGAAAGGGATCAGGCCCATGCTCCGCCTTCCTCCCTCCACCTCCTTCTTCCCACTATATAATGACTTAGGTCCCCTTTTGCTAAAGACTGCTAAGGATTTGCAAATGATGCTCATGTGATCGGTGCATTATTTGTGATACCTCTATGTTAGCCTTCGAGAATGTGACCAATATATTCCTGGTAGCTAATGTGTGAAGGGCAACTACAATATGTGCTTTGCTAAGATGGGTGCACTTATTTGCTTAATTGCTGCCACCCATGTTAAGAGCTGCATTGTTGCTGAGCGTGCAATTGCCCAGGGTCCAGCAGTAATGTACTTTCCATCCCCATGATTAGCGGGGTGCCACAGGATTTGGTCCTGGGCCCGGCACTGTTCAATGGGTCCCAAGGTGGTAAACTGGATCAGAAATTGGTTGACTGATAGACGACAGAAGGTGATGGTAAATGGAGCTCACTCAGAAGAAGAGAAGGTGATTAGCGGGGTGCACCAGGGTTCGGTCCTGGGCCCGGCACTGTTCAATGTATTTGTGAGTGATATTCTGAAAGACTGAATGGAAAAGTCTGTCTTTTTGCAGATGACATGAAAATTTGCAACAGAGTGGACTCCCCCGAGGGAGTCCTTAACATGAGAAAACATCTACAAAAGCTGGAAGAATGGTCAAATGCTTGGCAATTAAGATTTAATGCAAAGAAGTGCAGTGTCATGCACTTAGGTACCAGAAACCCAAGAGAAATGTACATGATAGGGGGTAAGAGGTTGGTGTGCACGGATCAGGAGAAAGACCTTGGTGTGATTATTTCTGTAGATCTCAAGGTAGCAAAACAATGCGACAAGTCAGTGGCAAAAGCCAGGAGGATGTTGGGCTGCATACGAAGAGGAATTACCAGCAGAAAGAAAGAGGTTCTAATACCACTGTATAAGTCACTGGTGAGGCCTCACTTGGAATACTGTGTTCAGTTTTGGAGACCATATCTTGCAAAGGATGTAAAAAGAATGGAATCAGAGGAAGGTGACCAAAATGATTTGGAGCCTACGTCAGAAGCTTTATGAGAAGAGACTTGAAGACCTAAATATGTACACTTTGGAGAAGAGGAGGGATAGAGGAGATATGATTCAGACCATTAAATACTTAAGGAGAAATAATGAACAAACAAACCTCTTCCAAAGACGGGGAAGCCGTAAAACGAGAGGGCATAACATGAAGCTGCAAGGTGGAAAATTGAAAGGCAATATCAGGAAATACTTTTTCACTGAGAGGGTGATGGATGCTTGGAATGCCCTCCCGATGGAAGTGGTGGGGACAAACACAGTGACGGAATTCAAAATGGCATGGGACAGACACAATGGATCCATTTATAGCAACAGAATAAAATAAAAATAAACTGAACCATCTAACTTCTCAACAAATAGGGGTGTCCTGCATGGAGCGGTGGGTTCACCCCTAAACAAAGACATGGGGAGAGGTGGCCTGAGGGGCGGCCTGCACAAAGTGGCACCTACTCCTGCCATCTTACTCCGGCCTTCTTACTGGGCAGACTAGATGGACCATACTGGTATTTATCTGACGTCATTTACTATGTTACTATGCTCTGCCCATTCCCACCCCATCCTGCTATTGCTGGTTAATGAGTGTTTTAGTGGATCTGCTCGCATGCTAAGTGTTTCCGGTGCCCTGTGTGCTGCACGTTATATGTCTATTAACCAGCTAATGATCTTTAGTAAAAGGGGTGCAATTTTTAAATTGTTCAGGTAGTTTGCAGGTCTGCAGGTAGACCTCCAAGCTGATTTTCAAAGGGAAGCTCTCTGTGGAGTTTGCTTTCAAAAATTTGGGCCAGCAAACACTTAGGATAAGAAAGTGCCTCCAAACTTTGCATCTGGTATACTATCGAATTTTAAAATGTAATTCTTCCATATATGTTCCTTTCTCTGCCCCAAGCCCACCTCTATCACTCATGGCTAGATGGAGGGTGATTTTCACCTGTGGGATCTACCTAGGTGACTCCTTTCTTACCCAGGCTAATTCCATGACTTTGATTTTGTACAGTGCTGGATATAGCTAAAACAAGAAACATAAATATTACCATGTAACATGTATTTTCTTGGAATTCTCTAAACAAATAATTAGTGCCTCTATCTTCCCAGATACCTTTATCTTTATTTCAACATTTAATATATCGCCCAGATGTAAGTACCAGGACGGTTTACAATACAAAGGTTATGCTCCGTAATCAAAGGAGGTAAGGAACACCAATAATTGATAGGATAGGAAAGAGACAGACAATCATACAGAAGAAGGGTGAGGTGAGGAACAGAGGAGAGCTAGACTAGGTTTAGGGAGGAGGGAGGCCAAAATTAGTATGGAAAAGATGAGATTTTAGCACTGTTTTGAAGTTCTGATAGCAGGGTTCCAGGCGGAGTACGGATGAGAGGGAGTTCCATAGAGCAGGGCCGAGGAAGAAAAATGCCGAGCAGGGCTGAGGAATTCAGGTAGTCTCTACATGGGCTTGTGAGGTGGAGGGGAGGTGCAAATGGTTGGAGTGAAGAGAATGAAGGAGACGTTGAGGAGTATAGAGATGGATAAGATCAGAAAGATATTGAGGAGTACTGGTATGAATAGGTTTTTTTGGACTAGGATGAGTATTTTAAAGTGGATTTGGAACTTAATGAAGGTGTATGAGTACAGGGGTGATATGATCTGTATGTGAGGCGTGAGTGAGAATCCGAGCTGTAGTGTTCTGAAGGAGCTGGAGACGGTGTAGCTGATGCTGGGGGAGACCGGCGAGAGTGACATTGCAATAATGAAGTCATGTGGTAACTAGAGAGAGAACAAGGAAAGGACGGACAGCACAAATTTGAAGTAGAGAGTAAAAGGCGCGCTGAATAAGTAAAGAAAGTTGTTCACAGAATGACAAAGAGGAATCCAGAGTGACACAAAGGTAATGAAGAGAAGAGACTAGAGGGATGGGAATTCTGAAAGCAGTGGGGATAGAGAGGGACAAGGGCTGCCGAAGGAGAACCAGATTGCTGCTGTCTTGGTGGAGTTGAAGTGTAAGAAGTTCGAGGACATCCAGAAGCTTATGTGGGTGAGACAGCAATTAAGTGGGTCTAAATTAGGAGCAGAGGGGCTGGTGTGGTGCAGGAGAATAGTGTCATTGGCATAGTAGTATGCCGAGATGCTGTGTTGGATGAGTAGAGTCAAAAAGGCCAAAAAGACAATGAACAAAACGGGGGCCAGGACTGAGCCTTGTGGGACACCATAAGGGAGAGGAGTGGTGATGGAAGAGGAGGAGCCAGAAAGAACCGAAAAAGACCTGATGGAGAGAAAAGAGTGGAACCACTGCAAGACGATCCCATGGATCCCAAAGTTGTGAAGGCGGGGGAGAAGGGTAAAGTGATCAACCAAATCAAAGGCAGTGGAGAGGTCCAAGGAGACAGCTAAAGAAACATCACCACAATTTTGAGAGACGTGCAGTTCGTTCAAGAAAGAGAGGATGGTTTCTGTGCTATGACCAGGACAAAAGCCGGATTGACGGGGGTGGAGAGCATGAGTTGTGTTAAGATGTGAGGACAGTTGTATAAAGACCAACTTTTCCAGAACCTTAGAGAGAGATTCGAGACCCATGAGCAGTCAATTTTTCTCTTTTTGTACCAGATTTGACTGTCTGAAAAATCACTGCTGTCCTACATCATCCCTCCTGTTGTTTCATTGTCGAGTAGTGTTGTTAATTTATTCAAGTGTTTGCTGCCGATCATTTACCATTTTGCAAACCCCATTGATGTCAATGTTATTATATGAATAGTGGGATACTAAAACCAAACAAGCAAGCAAAATCAATAAACAAACAAACTTCTCGCACTCACTTTTAAGTCCTGCCACTCCTCTGCCCTTTGGAATTCAAGGAGGTTGGGAGCCCAGTTACAGAGCAAACAACAGATAAGCAAACAATTGCTCAACCCATGATTTCTAATAGTAAGAAGTATGCTCTAAATTTAAGAATATTTGGAGCTCATACAGTAATTTCTATGACTGTGCTGTGCCAAATAAGCATTGGAGTTCAAAGCTATACTTCATATTAATGCAGGATTCAGTGATTCTTTAATTCAACGCGAGCTCCTGATGTAACAAATGAATTGTCATTGTTCATCGCTCACAATTAAAATGTGAAGAAACCTCATGCGAGTAGAAGTTCATGTATGTGCTTTCAGCTACTTGCCTTTCCACAGTAGACGCCACATAACGCTGACATTCAGGTCCAAGATATTTGACCGTGTTAAAAGCGAATCCACATTATATCAAGCTGCATTATATAGACTCTACAGTGTATTTTCATCTCAGATTACAAAAATGTACATAAAACCAGGTATGAACTGGAGAAGTAACCTAGTGGTTAGAACAGCAGGGCAGGAACCAGGGAAGCCAGGGTTCAAATCCTGCTGCCGTTCCTTGTGGCCTTGGACAAGTCATTTAATCCTCTATTGCCTCAGGCACAAACTTAGATTGTAAGACCTTCGGAGACAGGGTAATACTGTACCTGAATGTAGCCCGACTTGAGCTACTAGCAAGCTAGAAACCTACATGTTACGGAACAAATAATGAATAACTTGCAGCATGGCAAACCCTGCTGATACCTTATATCTGGGGGTGGGGGGAAGGTTGCAGCGATAATAAAAAAAAAATGTATTTTATTACTGCTTAAGGAAAAGTACACGCACAAAATTGCCCCTGCTTTTCATGTGTGTAATTTTTAAAGGCAAAAACATGGTGGCAAACTATAGGCCGGTGAGCCTTAGCTGGGTGATGGGAAAAGTAATGGAGGCGCTGATAACAAAAAGAATAGTGGACTTTCTAGAATCCAATGGGCTGCATGATCTGAGGCAACATGGTTTTACCAAAGGATGATCATGCTGAACAAATTTGATTGATTTCTTTGACTGGTGACCAACGTTCCCGCTAAGCTGCGCCGAGTCCTCTGCCAACATTCCTGCCGGTGGGGGGAGGTGCAAAGCGATGGTGCAAAGGATCGCACAGCATCGGCAGACCCTCGGGACCTGCCTATGCCACGTGATCGCTTGCGCAATCGCTTTGCACCTCCCCCCACCAACAGGAGTGTCAGCAGAGGACTCAGTGCAGCTTAGCGGGAACATTGCTGGTGACCAGAGAACTATATTAAGGGCATGCAATGGATGTGCTCTACCTAGATTTCAGCAAAACCTTTGATACTGTTCCTCCTAGAAGGTTTATGAATAAACTGAGCAATCTGGAAATGGGTTCCAAGGTGGTGAACTGTATCAGAAGTTGGTTGACGGACAGACAACAGAGGGTGGAAATCACTCAGAAGAAAGGAAGGTCGGTAGTGGAGTGCCTCAGGAATCCTTCCTGGGACCGTTACTGTTCAATGTCATTGTGAAGGATGGAAAGGAAAAGCTTGTCTTTTTGCAGACGACACCAAGATTTGCAACAGAGTGGGCTCCTCAGAGTAGATAACATGAGAAAAAATCAAAAAAATGTGAATGGTCTAATGCTCGTCAGTTAAGATTTAATACAAAGAAGTGCAGAGTGATGTCCTTGGAATGCAGAAATCCAAAGAAGTTCTATGCGATGGGGGCAGGGCTTAATTTGTGCCGGAATGGAGTGTAACGGCATTCTGGCATTTCTTGAGGAGGTAGCTTCTGAACCCATCCATAGGAACATTTTCCTTTCCTCTCGCGGCTGTGTTCTACTGAAGCAGCACGGCCACGGCACTTTTAGTAAAGCAAAATAAGCATTTCCTGCTTTACAAGAAGTGCCACGGCCGGGCTGCTTCAGTTCAGTACAGCTGCGAGAGGAAAGGAAAATGCCCCCGCAGCAGTGTTAACTGTTAATATGGCCGCGGCAGCCCAGAGCAGGGCAGGCAGAGAAAGAGAAGAGGCAGCTGCAGCCGTATTAACACTTAGCTGCAGGGTGGGGGAATAGAGACAATATAATCTGATACTGGAGTTGTGGGTGGGGACTGCTACTAAAAATGAGCAGATACTGGGGCTGCAGGGGGGACTGGGTCCGAGCTTGGGCTGATACTGAGAGACCAGAAATGAACTGATACTGGGGCTGGAGGTGCAGGACTGGGCCTGGAAATGGGCTGATACTGAGGCTAGGAATAGAAATGTATTTATTTATTTAATTTTCTTATATACCGCACTATTTGTCATCAGTGAGGTTTACATTGAAACAATACAATTGGTCAGATATAACAGACCTATTACAAGTAACAGGAAAATTAACATGGAAGTAAACAGGGAAATCATTTATATTTCTAGAAAATACATGTTGGAGATATATAAAATCTATACAGTTAGGGTAGGTATGAAGTTAAAAGGATGGGGGAGGGGAAGGGGTGTTTAGGTGTTTGAAGTGTGCGATGAAAAGGTGGTGTTTAAGGGCTTTTTTGAATTGTTTGATGTCTTTAATTGCTCTGATATTGGGAGGGAGTTTGTTCCAACATCTAGGAGCATAATTCGAAAAAGCCCTATTGATGGATGATTGATTAGCTTTTAAGGAAACTTTTGGTATAAGTAGTGTGTCAACAGCTGGAGATTTCCTGGACCTGTTATTTGTTGTGTGTATGATGAGATCAGAGATGGAATCTGGAGAAATATTATTGAAGGCCCTAAAAGTGGTAAGGATGGCCTTATATTGGATTCTACAGTTTATTGGTAACTAATGAAGCTTCTCTAGAATGGGGGAAATATGCTCACACTTTGATGATCCGCAGAGGACACGAGCAGCTGCGTTCATGGCTAATTGTAGAGGATTAATAGTTATATTTGGTAAGCCATGGAGTATTATGTTAGCATAATCAAAGTGCGGCGTGAGCTTGAAAGATGGTGCAGAAGTCATCAGACTTCATCATAGGTCTCAGATGACGAAGGGTTTTTATCTTGAAGTAAACTGCCTTTACGGTGCGTTTTATATGTTACTTGAAGTCTAACCTTTGATCCAGAATTACTCCTAGATATCGAATATTTGATTTGACTGGGAGATCAGCATCTCTGACTTTTAGAATTGATGGAGGGGAGAAAGATTTATTCCTTGTGATTATTAGAACCTCTGTTTTTTTAAAGTTAATACGGAGGTTTTGAGAGAGAAGCCAATCAGTTATTGAATTAAAACAGTTGATTAGCACTGTATAGTTTGGGTATGATACAGATTTCGGTGAGAATAATAGCACATCATCCGCATACATAAGGCAGGATATACCAAAAGAGCGTGCGATGTCACAGATTGGCTGCATATAGATGTTGAACAGCAGCGCAGACAAGGAGGAGCCTTGTGGTACACCTTGTTTCTGCTGAAAGGGATTTGAAGTAGCATTACCAATACGAACTTGTTGTAATCTACCTTCCAGGTAGGATTTGCACCAGTCCCAAGCACGGTTCTTGATTCCCTTCTCATGAAGTCGCTTTAGTAGTTGTATGTGATCCACAGAATCGAATGCAGCAGCTATATCAAGAAATATTAGGACAAAGCCATTTTTCAGATTGTCAATGCCGTTGGATTTATGGATTTATGCTGGAGGGGGCTGGGACTTGAAGGGGACAGGTGCTGGGAGAGGGCTAATTTTAGGGCTGGGGGGCCTGGTACTGAAAGGGGTTAGTGCTGACAAATGCTGGGGTCAGGGTGGGGGAAAAGAAGGAGATGCTGGGGGAGTGAGAAGGGCGAGGAGGATATATATTGTGGAGGCTGGGGAAGAAGTAAATTCATAACCAGGGGAAGATTGAGAGAGCAGGTTATAAGATCAGATGCTGGGGTAAGGAGGAGGAAAGGAAGGGTTAATAAGTAATGGAGAAGGAGGTAGATGGGTGGACACTGGGGATATGGGAGAGCAGGGACCTGGGCTTAGGTGGAGAATCTAAGATTGGGTGAGAAAACAGAAGAAAGACTAACAGAGGCTGGGTAAGAGGCAGGGGCGTGTAAGTGGGAACTCAGGGCTTGGGTAGGATTGTGAGCGAGGACACAGGGACTGGGTAAGATGGACAAGTGGGGATTTGAGGTTTATGGTTTATGTACTTGATATACCGCCCTTTACCCTGTGTATCAGAATGGTTTACAAACTTACGTTAACAGGCACTTTTTATTCCCTTGTCCCTGAAGGGCTCACAATCTAAGCATACCTGAGGCAATGGAGGTTGGCTGGGGGGATAGTGGAGACTAAGAAATTGACCAGATATTAGGAGGAGAGTGGGGACAAGGTGAGGGGTATGAGTAGGGCTGTGAGACCAATTGCAGAAATATGGGGAGGGGCGAAGGTTAGAAATAATTCTGACCCTGGCTCTGCCTCCACAGGTCACGTCCGGCCTTTGCCCTGCCCACACTTCTACTTCTTTCTTTTGTCTACAAATTAAGCCCTGGATAGGGGACAAGAGGTTGGTGTGCACAAATCAGGAGAGGGATCTCAGGATGATAGTGTCTGAGGATCTCAAAGTGGTGAAAAATGTGACAAGGTGGTAGCCAAAGCCAGAAGGATGCTAGGTTGCATACAGAGATGAATAACCGGCAAAAAGGAAGCGGTATTAATACACCTGTACAAGTCATTAGTGAAGCCTCACTTGGAATATTGTGTTCAGTTTTGGAGACTGTACCTCACAAAAAACATAAAAAGACTTGAAATGGTTCAGAGGAAGGCAACCAAAATGACTTAGAGCCTGCGCCAGAAAACATGAGAAGAGAGGAAGACCTAAATAACTATACTCTATAGAAGAGGAGGGACAAGGGAGATAGGATACCCTTTAAGTATGTAAACGTCTTTATCAATGAACAAACAAACCTTTTTCAAAGAAGAGGAAGCTGTAAAACCAGAGGGCATGAAATCAAGCTGCAAGGAAGTAAACTTAAAAGCAATGTTTAGACATATTTTTTCACAGAAAGTTGGTAGATGCCTGGAATGTCTAATGCAGGTGGTGGGGGCTAAAACAATGACAGAATTAAAAAAGACACGGAACAGACACAGAGAATCCCTATATAGCAAGATGTAATCAAAGCAAACTTAAATAACTTTTATAGTTCAACAAATAGAGGGGGTAACCTGCACAGAGCAGTGTAACCCTAATCAAAGCACATATGGGAGGCGGAGGGGGGTAACATGCATGGAGCGAAGGATACAACCGTAAACAAAGGCATTGAGGGGTGTAACCTGCATGGAGCAGCAGGCATCAGCTTATTGGGAAGACTAGATGGACCACTATGGTCTTTATCTGCTATCATTTACTATGTTGAAAACACACAAAAAGGAACTGGAGTGAGGAAGAACAATTTTTTCAAAAGACTGTGTTCATGAAGAGCAAGGAAAACTGAAAGTGGACAAAGCAATGGGGCCGGATGGGATTCATCTCAGGGTACTGAAAGAGCATGAGGTTCGCCTAGGGCGCTTCATCTCCTTGCGCTGGCTCTGCCCTATCTCTTGTGCCCCATGGTGCCCATTGCAATTGCCGCTGCTGCTCCGCTCTGGATCTGCAGCAACGGCAATGGCCACAAACAGCCCGCAGCGCTCACCTTTAAACTTCAGTGCTGTGGGGCTGCTTGCTTCCGTCTACTCTGATGCCAACTTCCTGTCTGCAAACACTGAGAGTTGGAGGGAGCAGAAGCAAACAGCCCTGTGATGTCAACGTTTAAGTGCCATGGGGCTATTTGCAGTCAATGCTGCTGCTGCAGGTCTGAGAGGGGCAATAGCGGCAGCCCAGAGTGTGTCCTTGGAGGGCCAGCACTCTAGGCAACTGCCCATTTCACCTAATGGTAATGCCAACCCTTACTGAGGGAAGTACTGGCGGCTCGACTGGCTGACCTTTTCAATGCTTCTTTAGAGTTGGGAATGATCCCAGAGGACTGGAGATGGACAAATGTGGTTCCTGTCCAGAAAAGCAGAAGTAAGGAAGAAGTTAGGAAATACAGACCCATTTAGTCTGACCTTTGTGGTGAGTACAATGGAAATGTGCTAAAACGGAAGATGGTACATTTTCTGGAATCCAAGAGATTACAGGATCCAAGATGGCATGGCTGTACTAGAGGTAGGTCTTGTCAGCAGAGATGGTGCAAGAGTTGGTTCAAGGTGTTGGCATTCTAGCCATATGTTAAGCCTTACCCCCCCCCCCCCCCACCCGGATGTCAGAATCTATTGTTTAACTTTGAATACTGTGGTACCGCAGAGCCTATTCATGGAGAAAAAAGGGTTTTAAATCCTGAAAAAAGATTTTATCATCAGCTGCAATATTATGAGGAGCCCAATAGAGGGAGCAGGAGTGACCTTCCAAGGCCCAGAGAACTGCACCTCAGAGCTGATGAGGTAATGCAACCTAACAGCCAATGGAGAAAAGGGGGAGTTCCCCTGAAGAAAGGCTGGGAACTTGAAAAGGAGGAGCTAGGACAAGTTAGAGAGAGACCAGGGAGAGGCATACCAAGGAAGGCCTACCAAAAGGAGGCATACCAAGAAGAGGCTTATCAAGGAAAAGCAGACCACGGAGAGTCACACCACAGAGAGCTTCTGGAAAGGAACCAAGAAGGAGAGCACCATAGTATATTGTACATAGTTATCCCTTTTATTCCATGTTTTATATTCCCTTGTTCTCTGTAAACTCGATGTTACCTGTACACATTGCAGTATATTTTGTTCGATGTACACCGTGCTGATTTTAATAGCGCGGTATATAAGAGATGTTAAATAAATAAATAAATAAATAAGGAGTGTCCAGAGCACCAGAGAGGAAGGAGTTCCTGGCAGGAGGGCATAGTGAATCCGAGGCCACAGAGTTCCAGGAGTCCTTGGTTGAGAGGTACTGGAAAGAAAGGCACAAGGGGAGAAATAAACCCCAGAGTTTGGTGTGAAGAACCGGCAGCAGTAAATGCAAGACACAGTAAGCATTATCTGAGCCAGGATGAAGTCTTTGCTGCAAATGGTAATATTCCTTATTCAAATGGTAAAAGGTGTGAATGTGAGAGAGTGGTGACTCTGCATGAAGGCCAGCTGGAGTGTGAAAAGCCTGCTGCTCAAGACAGGCTGAACTACAGCAGGACCAGGCCATGGGACTCAACTAAACAAGGTAAAATACCTTTTTATTCTGATAAGCAATATAAGTTAAGAAGAAAGGAAACACAAGATACTGGAGTATATCCTCCCTATCAAACTGTTGGTGAAACAGGGCACAAGCCCTTGGTAAAAAGACTGTATAACATAAGGCAGCCTGAAAGGGGAAGTAACTGCCATAACAAACACTCACATGGGCGCGGCCCTGACTTGAATGCTGAACATTGGAAGCTAGTAAATGTCTTATATGAGAAACCTCAGTACACTTCTCAAGAGTTTACTGACACTGATTCACAGCTGTCTGATACTCAGCCCATGCAGGTGGAATTCAACGAAGACCCACCTGAAACCCCGATGGACGGTAGCTACTGTCAGGCAGGTAGCCTAAGGTCTGTGCATGAAACATAAAACAGTGAACAGTAACGAATGCCTGTAAAGTTTGTTTATGCCAAGTACTGTGAAGCAACAGTTAAACAAAGCAAGTGGGAATATATTTTCTTTTTGTTGCCTGAAGCAAGGTTTCTTTCAGTTTGTTGAAGTAGTCTCCCATAACTTGAACCATTGTGCTTAAAGGGAAATAAAGCCTTATTTTCCCTACATTCTGGCTATTGTGTTCTCTTGAACTTTGGCCCCCGGAAGGTCCTGGGAACATTACCAAGATCTCTTACAGAAGGACCAAATTCAAAATATATAAAAACTCTCGTGTTCATCTGACATGCCCATACCAACCTTGGCCTCTGGGGCGGCAGCATGACAATACCCTGTGTTTTGCTGCCCCCTAGAGACTGCCACACTAGGCAACCGCCTAGTTTGCCTAATGGTTGGGCCGGCCCTACTTGTCAAATAAATCCAACTGACTTTTGACTGGGTGACCAGAGAATTGGATCAGAGGAGAGCACTAGATGTGGTACGAGTGCTTAGATTTTAGCAAGACCATTGACACTGTTCCACATTGGTGACATAAATAAACGATCCTTGGGATGGACCCTAAAGTGACTGAATGGGTAAGAAAGTGGTTGCGTGGGAGTAAATGGAATTCACTCTGAAGACAGGAGTACCAATGGTGTGCCTCAGGAATTCGTCCTCGGTCCTCCTCTTTTTAGCATTTTTGTAAGTGAAATTGCAGAAGGTCTGTTGGGAAAGGTATGCCTCTTTGCAGATGATACCAAAATCTGCAACATGGTAGGAACTCTGGGACAAAGATGTGAAAGACACAGATCAGGGGCTAGGTAAAAAAGAATTCTAAAGTCCTTAATTATCCGTCAGAGCATGGCCAGGATGATTATTAAGATATGGAAGGCGCATGGCACCATCAAGGCTCTTCCTAGATTAGGTCATCCCTCCACACTAGATGACCAAGCAAGAAGAGTGATCAGGGAGGCAACTGAAACAAATTGCAACTTTAAAAGAGCTATAGCCAACACAGAGAAGTGTGCTTGTGACAATAATATCTGAAATACTCCACAGATCTGGTCCGTATGATAAAGGAGTAAGAAGGAAGTGATTGCTCAAGAAAGTTGACCTTGAATACTATTTGAAATATGCAGAGGAATACTCAGGAGATATTGTAGTCATGTGGCAAAACGTTTTGTGGTCTAAACAAAACTAAAATAGAATTTGTTTGGCCTGAATACAAAATGTTACATTTTGTGCAAACCCGTCCCAGCACATCATCCCTGCTGTGCAGCACGGTGGCAGCATCTTGCTATGAGGATGCTTCGCATCGACAGGGATTGGGGCACTTATTGGGATTCCAGGTCAACAAATGGAGAACAGTACAAGTTCCTTAAGGAAAACAGGCTGCTGTCTGCGAGAAACTGAAACTGGGATGAAAGTTCACCTTTTCGACATGACAATGACTCAAAGCTTGCAGCCAAAGCTACAGTGGAGTGGCTATGGAACCAAATGGTCAATTTCCTTGAGTAACCCAGTTAGAGTTGTGACATCAATGCTCCCCAAGTAACTTGACAAAGCTCAACAGTTTTTTTTATAAAGAAAATGATCTAATATTAACAAATCTTGGTGTGTAACGTTGGTAGAGACCTATTCCAGCAAATTCATAACTGTAATTGCTGCCAAAGATGCTTCTGCCAAGTACTGCCTCGGGATACTTATCTAATTGTTGCATTTCAGCTTTGTATTTTTGGGGTATATGTTTTGTCCCCCAGTAAAAAAAACTTCTCTGAAAGATGTGGAGTCTAGAGTGTTGAAGGTGGAAAAAAATCATAATTTAAATGCATGAAAGTCTGATGCATCAATACCACAAAATATGAAGAACTTTCAAGGAAGTTTAGACTTTCCATAGCCACTGTAGATCCATATAAAATCACACTCACCAGTTCAATTTGTTGAGATCAAAACGTTCAATCCACTTCAAATGAAAGATCCACCTCTGATCCCATCTATTCAACTATTTTTGCCAATTTACACCATGCCAATCCATTTGCACCTGCTCCAGAACTATCCAGTGGAGATGCAATGTTCCACCAAAGTTGCCTATGCTTTCTCAGTACACAATGCGAATGTTCCATCAACTACATCTTAACATGAAGCTTCATGTGTCCCACATATAGCACTGGATCTCAACCCAGTCCTTTGGTACCCCCTAGGCCAGTCGGGTTTTCAGGATATCCACAATAAATACAAGGTGCGATCAAAAAGTATCAAGACTTGTTGTGTAGCTATATAACAATACGTCGCACCACGATGCTATTAAGCATGCAGTGACCTAGTTATGTGCTCTACATGTGCAGAGTGTAGCATGGCTGCCGCACATCTGTACTTTTTTAAAATCACGTGATGTTTGGTATCGTGTAAAAGCAGTATGTCAGATTTACAATGAGTGAAAAAACTGAACAGTGAATTTGCATTAAATTCTGCCAGAAACTTGGAGATTCATGCAAAGAGACTTACGACACGTTCTAAGTGTATGGCAATGAATGCATGAGTCGTGTTTGAGTTTATGACTGGTACAAATGTTTCCAAGAAGGCCACCAAAGTGATGACAATGATGAACGTTCTGGAAGGCCATCCACCAGCAGGAATGAAGACAAAGTTGAAGCAGTGCGTGCCACAATACGTTCAAATTGTCGATTGACTATGACTATCAGGGAGCTTGCTGAGGACATGGACATCAGTTTTGGGTCAGTACAGACCCTTCTTACTGTCAATCTGGGAATGAGACGTGTGTGCAAAATTCGTGCCGAAACTCCTGTCCCCTGACCAAAAAGAAAATTGACTGTCTGCAGCCAAAGTTGTTGGAATGCGTTGAAAATGACCTGGATTTCATACTGGTGATGAATCATGGGTTTATGATTATGACACAGAAACTAAGGCTCAATTCTCACAATGGAAGACTCCAAACTCTTCCATATCCAAGAAAGCCCATCAGGTGAGGAGCAATGTCAAGGTCATGCTCACAGTTTTCTTTGATTGCCAGTATATTGTTCATCATGAGTATGCTCCAAAAGGCCAAACCATCAATAAGGAAAACTACGTCCAAGTTCTGATTTGTTTGAGAGATGCAAGAGGCCAGAGTTGCACAAGAATGGTGAATAGTTGTTTCATCACCATAATGCCCCAGCTCACGCTTCACATCTTGTCCAGCAGTTCTTGACCAAATACCAAATAGAGCAAGTCCGTCAGCCTCCGTACTCACCTGATCTCACATCCTGTGACTTTTTCTTGTTTCCAAAACTGAAATTACCACTGTAAGAAAGGAAATTTGATGACTTGAAGACCATTAAGCAAACTTCGACACAGCAGCTTCACAGCATAACAAAAGAGGCATGTCAAAATTGTTTCCAGCAGTGGCAGGAATGCTGTGTTTTATCGGAAGGGGATTACTTTGATGGAGACTGAGTGCAATAACTATCAGTGTTTATACTTGTTGTGTTATTGTACAAGTCTCGATATTGGTTACACAGAATTAATCTCAGGTTTTGTTGCAACAGTAAACTTTCTTGTTCTTCATAAATTGGCCTAATAGTGCATTCTCGCTTCAATTAGTTGCAACTGATTTGCAAATGGAAACCATTCTTTTCTTCTTCGAATTTGGTCAAGATAATCCACGTGACAATAACAAGTTGCCTTGATTACTGTAATTCTTTGTATCGCGGATTGGCCAAAAAATGGAAATTACACTTACCTGGTAATTGATGTTCCTTGAGGGAGTACAGTTCAGTCCTCCACCACTGGGTAGTGCACCTCCTCCTGCAACATGGAGACTGGACAAGTCAAACTTGTGACATCACCGGGTATATCCTGCTGGTCTTCTCCCATGATCCCCCAGTGACCTACTGTCAAAGCAGACTCAAAGGAGCAAACAAACAACCAGTTAAAGTACTAAATACAAAGCTATGCTCAAACTTCAACTTTAAAATCACAGGGCCCCAAAAAGAAAGGCCGAAAACACCCTCCTCCGTGCCCCTGTCCCCCTGCGCAACAAACAGCGGAAGACAGAGAGCTAGAAGGAAGGAGAACTAAGGAAGAGTATAGGCAGAAAAGGTTGCTCTCGCGATTACCTGCCAATCAGAGCCCGTTGCCGACTCTAGGATCCGAAAGCATACTCGGAACTGACGCCTCGCGTCTGAAACATCCACCCCCGGGCGGGAATGAGGACTGAACTGTACTCCCTCAAGGAACATCAATTACCAGGTAAGTGTAATTTCCATTTCCTTATCGGTCCTACAGTTCAGTCCTCCACCACTGGGATGTACCAGAGCAGTAATCATTGGGAGGGACCTATCCAGTCGGCTCGGCCCCTAAACGAACAGAGCAGGCACCAACCCCAGCCCGCTCCTCACGTCAACAGGCGGTAAGCCAACCAGGAAGACACGACCGAGAGCCCACTTGGATCCTCTTCACTGGTGAAAACAGCACAGAACTCTGCCCCAAGCAGCGCTAGTGCTTCAGAAAGACAAACTCACCATCGCAAACACACTGAACGCCCTAGAAACAGACCTACTGAGAAGGCTACCGGAGCTCCGCCTGAAATATCCGCTTGAGCTCCCCCTTGGCTCTCGACCCCACCAGGGTGTCAAGTGTTAGCAACCGCTGCTCTCCCGCAGAACCCGCCTCCACGGAGGGACAGGCAGCGAAGAGACCTCCCAGAAAGCGACGGAACCTCACCTAAGGTCCAAGGAACGCAGGTTACAAGCAAAGTGTTCTTGCGTAAGTCCCAAACCGACAACTAGACAGGCACAGCCGGATTCCACGAGGGAGAATGGAACCGAGGTCCATCCAGACAGAGGTGGGAAGCAAAATGAGGGAAATGGAAAAACCACCAGCGTCAAACACCCTATTTGTCACACCTCTTAAGGGCTTTATTCTTTGCAACACAAAGTAGCTCTACAGCTATGTCCTGGACCAGTTGGAGTCTTTTTAATTGAGAATGTGGAATGCAGCTAAGCAATGAGTTGCAATAAACCAAGCGTGATCCACCAAGGGCATATAAGAGGGTGTCAAGTGCCCCAGAGTCCAGCGTTGTTTCAGAAGATGTGGAGTCTTACATGGTGTGACAAAAAAGAAAGGAGACTCTGGTAGGCACGCCCACGATGCAATGCCAGTAGGCCAACCGCTTACATCACCTGGATATGCCCTCCGGAATTGGAGGAACCATGCAGAAGTAGCAATCGCCGACGTGATCCATGGGCCCTCTCCAGATCATTGGAACCGCAAAAGACTTTGATGGTCTTTTCCCATCCATCCACAGCCTGAGATCTGCTACACATGTATTGCAGCATATGTGTGGCGCACGAGCTTTTATCCTGATCTTTTATTCTGCAGCCAAAATATAAATTGCAGGCTTTCTGAACCGCCACAGTCATATGCCATTTTTGTGATGTAAAAGTCACATCACCACAACTAGAGCAGAAATTATCTGCATGATTAACACCAGGACGAGGAATCGCCAAATATGCTGTGAGTGACCTATCGGTATAAAATAAATATGTCTTTTTTTTTTTTTTTACTGTCAAGCGAGGCAAATTTAAGTAGTGACTGCATCAACTGGTTTGGGACAGTTATTTCGATTGGTTGCAAGTAAAGATTATGCAAGCTCACGCAAATGTTGCAGAATACACTGGTAATGGTCCCCACTGACTAATGAAGAGCACATATCTTAGCAACCAGACCCAGTCGGCCATTTTCACTATGACCTCTGAAAGGCATAGAATGGACCGGGCCACGGCGGCCTCATATGTCCTCTGCTAAACATCGACCCGTCGCCGCAGACTGACAGGTCGCCATGAGGTCCAATATGGGCTGATCGCATCTGAGCACACGCGGCGCGCACACCGCCTGATGCAATCTCACTCCTCCAGCAAACACTCGGACCCCGCTAAGGACATTCGCCACCACAGTGTCCCCACTGAAACGCAGGCCGCCAAGGCTTCAACCGCGCACGCTGTCCCTTCGCTCGGGCCACCCTGACCACCCGACCGACTACACCCTGTCGATCGAAATAGGCCTCCATCCCGGAGATCTCAGACAGCACCTACAGCGCTCGATCCGTTACCGTGTCCGTGAACGCCTGCCACGGCTGACGTACCGCGTACCGTTCCAGTCAGACGATGGAACACTGGGCGTGCTGCATACACTAAAACGCCTTGTACATAAAGGATCCCCAAAATGTAGCTGAGTCTAACCACGCTCCGGCCAAGCTCCCGGAAGAAAGGGACAGAACCTTATAAAAAAGAAGTGGGGACAATTAGGAAGGCTTTCCTGTTTGATTATTCTTTTTGTTGTTTTTTTTTGTTTTGTTTTGTTTTCCTTTTTACAACTCCATAAGGGCCACAAGGCACACAACCGAACAGGGCATTGTCCAGAGAACGCAAGGCCCCTCCTCCAGGCTGACTCCACAGCCTAAACCGGCAGTCACCTTGGCTGATGCAGAGCAGCGCGGAAGCCAACTTGTAAGCCCAGCATATGAAGTATGCCTACTAGTACAGCATTCCACAATGGAGGGACATGTAACCGGACGGCTTTGAATATGAACCTACAGATATCCCGCGCTTGCTCCAAGACAAGCACTGTGCAGCCTACTGGTCTTCTCGGAGCACCGCCACAACCCAAAGACCTAAACCGGCCAGCAAAAGACGACATACGCTGGGCCCGAAGGAACCTGGTTGAACGGATCCCAGCACTCCCTGTATCGTTAGGATCGGAGCCTCCCCCCCCAAGGACTCAGCCCTGGCTGGAACCGGCTGAGCATAACTCCAGGCCCTGCGGCGAGCCCCCACGAAGAAGTGGGATGCAACGATGCCTTGAGGAAAGGGAAGGCCCAATGGGTGAAGCAAGTTGCTAGCCGACCAAGGGAGTAAACCCTACATGCGCACCTCAACGGAAGGTCGGAAGAACCGAGGATTCTGGTCCCACAGGTGCGCCTGCTAGCCTTTAACAACATACACCTCCGCAGGTACAAAAAACTTAAATTGTGAGCACCTTCAGGGGTAAGGGGAATAGACGACAGCCTCCGACTGTTGACCACCTTGTCTTGCACAACAGACAGCAGCACCCCACCAAACAAATGATTGGGAATATATGACCTCAGAACCCCAAGACAGAGGTAAAACAGTAGAACGTGCAGTGGACGTGAATTTCCAGATCTGCCAGCCCCCTGCCCACATTGAGAAGAGGCAGAGAAGAACTGGACCGGCGGATCTGGAGGGGTGCCTCCTGGACAGCCGGGCCACCGAAGGGAAAGCTGATGACTGAGGCCCAAACTCCTCAGGATGGCCCCGTCTTGCATTGTCAACCCCATGCAACACCATGACAACCCCGCTCACGATATCCCAAGCGATCTCTGTCATTGCTGCAACAATCATCTGAGCATGAGATCACAGACGGAACACGGACATGCAGACGCACTCAAGGAGAGTGCACCTAAGAAGTATGAGCCTATCCAACATCCAGCACCACATGTCCAGGTGTCCCACTCCTGTCACCCAAAACACAGGACGCTTGAACCTAGGTGACCGTCATAGCAAAGACAGGGAGGCCTGACTGCCGCTATCAACCCTTCCAGGACCCTGGAACACTAAGCCCCGGACTGTGCCATCCAGCAACACTTCTCACGATCCCCAGCAGGGGCCTTTCCCCAGATGGCCCAGATGGGCAGTGTTCCCGCCAAATGGGCAAGCTGCGCTCTGATAACATAGTGCAGAAAACCAAATCAAAGTGTCTTAACCTAGCTAATTTTTGTCTAATAGTGATCATTCATAATATCAGCCAGGCTCAATCATAACATTAGTATTAATGATCTCTAAAGATTGAAGAGTTACTAATGTAACACTAATTGTGTTTTTTTTGTTGTTGTTGTTGTTGTTGTTTTTTTTTTTAAAGAGCTTCAAAGGCGATCTTGGAAACTACAGACCAATTAATCTGAGTTCAGTACCAGTTAAATGATAGACCTTGTTCTGAAAAGCAGCACCAAGCTGTCTTTTCAAAGGGTTAATAAACATGTGAGTAAGCCAAATGATATGTATCTGGATGTTTTAGAAGGTACTTGACAAAGCCCCTTATGAACTTCTCCTGAGGAAGGAGATGATGTGCTATTATAGAATGGGAAATGGATCAAAAACAGGAACACAATAGGACTAAATGGCCAGTTTTCTCACAGGAGACCCGTAAATAGTGGAATGTCTCGGGATCTGCACTGGAACTGGCATCTGGTAACATCTACTGCACTGAAATGATCTGGAAGAGAGATCAGCAAGCATGGCGATCAAATTTGCAGATGGCATAACGACATTTAGAGGCTGTCTGCACAATTTCCAAGCGTATAAACATGGAAATAGCATCCTTATGTAAATGACAATTTCAGAAAGGGCTCAATTTGTAGGTGGTTGTGCCGCCGATGACCCTGAATGGCCAAATCCTAGCACGGAAACCTGCTGCTGACAGACGTCGCTAACTGCCAGAATGCAGACAAAGGTAAAGGCACCCCCCAAGAAGTAAAACCCAAACCAATCACATTGCATTCAAAGAACTATAAACTATCATGAAATTAAAAGGAAATTAAAATTAGAATTAAAATTAAAAGTAACAGCAAAAGGAAGTCCTTATCTGGGTGTAGCCGCGTGGAACAGCGTCGTCTGCTCAAACGCTGGGCTGCTCCGCTCTCCGCCACGAGGCCTCAGCCCTGCCGAGAAAATGGCGCCAATCCGAAGCAGGCCCGTTTGGCGTCAAACACCACAGAGGCGGCAAGAGCTCAGAGCCCCTCCATGCGGACTCGAGAGATTCCCTTGTGGCGTCGGGATGCAGCAGTTACCCCGCTGTAGCTGCGGGGTGAAGAGCTGTCCAGACACGCTGCTGCCTCGCGCCACCAGAAGTAGCAGACGCTGCGAGCCCCGGCCCACCGGCTAAAGAACCTCGAACGGCCTGAGGCTCCCGCCGCGATGGGAATCTGCCACATGGACACTGCCAAAATGCAGGTGTTCCACAGAGCTCTCCCCCGTACAGTCCTGGGGGAGAGATCATCACCGGGCACAGAGACCGAAGAATCCCAAGCAGAGAGGCTAGCTGGCAGCGTGAACTTTGAAAAGGGACAGAACCCCCCTTTACACTAAGGCAGACTAGGTGAAAATAAATAAAGTAAAAGTAAATGAAATTAAATGAAAATGAATTCAATTTACAGGATTACACCTAAAGAAGGGCAAAAGAAATGCAAGGTAAATCAAATCCTGACTAACTGCTCCTAAACTGCTTCTCAAGTGAGCCCAGCACCTAGGCTCACTACGTCCTCATGCTGCATGGAGAATGGACACACTGGGGGATCATGGGAGAAGACCAGCAGGATATACCCGGTGATGTCACAAGTTTGACTTGTCCAGTCTCCATGTTGCAGGAGGAGGTGCACTACCCAGTGGTGGAGGACTGAACTGTAGGACCGATAAGGAACAGCCTACATTGGCTTCAACTGGTTCAAAATACTGCCACTAGGCTGGTGACGGGTACAAAATTGGATCAGTGCTCTGGTTCTAGCTAACCTGCACTGGCTTCGAATCTCTGTGTGGATTTCGTTTAAAATGATTTGCCTAGTGCATAAAGCTCTGTTTGTGGAGCTGTCACAGTATCTTTTCTTGGAGATTAACTCACTATGTTCCAACTCATCACAAAAGGGGGAATAGGGGGGCACAGGCCACACCCCTTTTGGCTCAGGCCCCTCCAAGAATTTGGCCAATCAGGTGCCTGATTGTTTTGTTGACAGGTGCACTGTGCAGCTAGAGTCCTGCTTGCTTGCATGTCACTTGCTGGGCAGGTTTGTAGTGCAATGGGGTCAGCACTCTCGGACTCAGGAGAGATCATGGAGTCGGGACTTGCCTCTTGGACTGCAGTGGTTACAGCGGCTGTGTCAGGAGAAGAGTCTGGGTGAGAACAGTGTTTCATGCCATGTCCAAGGGAACTGAGTAACCTGGGCATGTCAGAGGAGCTGAGGCTGCCAAATTTAAAGAGGGATGCCATTCTGGTGGCCTGCAAGGCCCATAATTTAAAGGGGCTGCTGGTGCTGAGAAAGTTACTTTTGAGCAGCGCCGGAGATATTTTCCTGGGGTAATAGGATGCTGCAGTCAAGCGGCTGCAATGCTAGCAGTACCACATTGCTGCATTAAAAGAGGCCACAACAGCCTGATTAGCCAGCCCAGAGCAGAATATCCCCAATGGCAGGGGGGAAGGCAGACAAGGCCAAAGTAAAAATACAGCACAGACAGCGGCCATTTTGGAATAGGGTGTAGATTTTTTAAAGCCACTGTATAATAGTGTGATTGGATTGTCCAATGGCATTTCAAGTGAACCAATGAGAAAACATTTGCAACCTCTAATTAGAGGAAATGGCACGATGCAAGTACTATGCCGATCCTTAGCAGTGAATTTAAGAGACTGAGATCATACTCCCCATGCCCTGGCTTAGAGGTTCACAGTTGTCATAGTATACACAAAACTAACCCATTTGGAGAAAATGTCCTGAGGAAATGTTCTCTTGACATTTAAATTACAAAATAAAATCAGCATTTACATAAAGAAATAGTGTGTTATTTTGAGATGTTGGACAGTGAGATTAGGACACCTCTCATGCAGGTAATTTGTTCAAAACAGCAGGTTTGTGCAGGAGAAATTCACATATGTTTGGCAGGTTTCTTCATATGAATTTTAAGTGCATCTACAAAAATTATAAAAATGTATTAAAGCTAACCCCCTCCCCCCAAATGCAGAATTTAAGATTATAATTAGAGGCAGTCAGGCAAAATATAAGCCATTTGTTCTCTATACCAAGGCCCTTGTAAAATGTCTCTTAAATGAAGAATGTATTTATATGAGACTTGTTTCGAGTTATCTTTTTGGAATTATAGTTATCGTTTATTAAGACTTGATATAGCACTTCTCGATAGCCTATCAAAGCGGTTTACAATTAAAAAAATTAAGTTTGTAAGTGATTTCATTGGACACTTTATTTGAACTGTCAAATGTAAAATGGTAAACATAGTTTGACAAAATGAAATGCACTTCTGACATTGAAAGCGTATGCCTCAATAAATCTTAGACTATAAGGCATCACCAGGCTATATGATGTTTTTGCTATTCAAAATAAAATGACTACCCTGTTGGAACTTTCTTGTTGTCCTGTCAGCTAAGTCAAAAATGTTTTATTCACTCAAAAATAACTTTAATAGTTTGATTAATCAACATTTTCCTTCCACTCATGAGTGCATCAGAAGGGCGAACCTATTTACAGTATTTTTCCAAAGCTCATGTAAACAGGATAACCTAACACAGGGTATTTGCAGTTATTCTCCGGGACCAGTAGGGGTTATACAGTTCTCCGACCTAAAGGCATAGAAGCCAACTTTTCAAAACGATTGCGTGTGCTAAACCCAACACAAATGACTTCTCCCTGGACCCCGAAAAGGCATTCTTCTGGTGTTTAATGCACCCCAATGCACCTACATAACTCACTGCACGTTTACCTACAGGCACAATAATGAGGGAAAGCAATGACTGGCCCGGCATCCCGCTATTTCTTTCCAAAAAGCGCCGTTTTCTTCCTCCAAACTAGTTCCCATTTTAAAGTGAAAGCGCCCGTTGCCTCGCTTCGCTGCTCTGACAAGAGGCTGGACCTGTCGAGTCCTTTGGTGCTGAGGGGTGTGATGATGCCGGAGGGAGAGTCCTACTTTCGGAGCCCTGAATCATTGCAGCGTGTGGCAGCAGAGAGCAGAGCAATGAAAACATGGCTGAAGCTGGGACAGGCTTCCTAGAGCAGCTCAAGTCGTGCATCGTTTGGTCCTGGTCCTACCTCTGGACCGTCTGGTTCTTCATCATGCTCTTCTTCGTCTACATCTTGCGGGTGCCTCTGAAGATCAACGACAATTTGAGCACAGGTAAGGCGGCGCGCGCCCCGGCTGTGGGTGTCCGCGCGGGACACGTCTGCAGCGCGAGCGCTCCGCCGGCGGCCTCCGTCCGCTTCCCAAACGGCAGCCAGCTACGCGCACGCTGCGGTTTAACGGGGTTTCCCCTTCTGAGTTTAGGCTCCGATGCAGCCGCTGTCTCACTCCCGGCCCGGGGAGGGGGATCGACTGAGGCCGTAGAGAGGGATCGCACCTCCCCGCAAGGACTGGCCCGCGGGGTTTGGTGGGGGGCGGGGGGGATAGTTTCTGCTTTTTTTGGTCGGGGAGGGCCGAGGATGACGCTCACGTTTGCGGAGCACCGCGGTTTCCCCGTCCGCGCGCCCTCTGCTCGGCAGGAAAGGCGATCGGTGACAGGCGGGCTCGCGCAGGGCCTCGGAAGGGCTCCCCCCCCTTCGATGCTGCACTTAGCACCCCCACCCCCCCACGGCACGCGTGGTCGTGCTGCCTTTGCAGTTCCTGATCCGGTCATCACGGTGGCGGCGGCGGCGATCGCCTGCAGGGCCACGTGTTTACACAGATGCGGCGGGAGTGTGTCCAGTGTCGACGTGTCCCCGGCAGCCTTCTGCTGCTCGCCGATGCGGCTATTTTTAGCGCAGCAGATCTAGGGAAAGTCACCGTCGGACGGGAGCTGAGGAGCTCCGGAGGTCGAGACTTGCTTCGCCGGGGCGCCTCTCGGGTTACCGATGGCGTTTGTTTGTCTTCTGCTTTCTTTCCAACCTGTTGATGTCAGGGACGGAGGCAAAAGATCTGCTTTAGTCGTAACTTGATATACCGCCCTATCGCGAAGTATCGGGGTGCTTTACGAGGAAAAGGTCTTATGATCGAGCAAAGAACTAAAAATAAAGGAATAGACGAGAGTAGGGGATCAGAGGACAAGGGTAGATAGTGGCTGTTTTATCCCCATTAGAGGGTACTCGTAACACTAGCAAGTCGCAGCTTGGCTATAGGCAAATTTCAAGTACTAAGCCTTTAGAGTTTTCTTAAACTTCCTGAAGGATGATTCTTCCCTAAGGTAAAGTGAAATGGAATTCCACAGTTAGGCCAAGGCTTAGAAACCCGAGGTTCTCATAGATGCCAGTCGAGTTCTCGAGTAGTGTTTTTAAGTGGTATCGACAACAAATACGCATGTAGAAACCGCAGAGTGCGACCGGGTATATACGCAATTAAAGGGGGGGGGGGAGGGTATTTCATCCAGCACTGTAGGAGGGTTGTTGCAGGCATCGGATAGCTGCGGAATTAGTAAGCGACCTTTGAATGACTACTACCACTGAAGTAAAGTGTGAATTACAACTCAAGCATCTTTCTTTGAGGTGCACCTAATTCTACTCTTTCACATCCCCCTCCACCTAGCACATGCTCCCTAATCTGTGCCCCTAGGATCCGATCGATTAATGGTTTCCGCTTAAGTGCAAAATGAGAGAATGTTTAGCAAATGAGTCCCTGTCTACATGAAACAGTGTGTACTCAAGTAATATGTTGTGGTCTTTTACCATAACCTGAGCTGTGGTTTGCTTTGCATTCTAAATAAAGCAGTGTGGTTTCCATGCTAGCTCATTTCAGCATGTGAAAATAAAGGTCAGCAAACAAGTTGACCCTAAATTAGTCATAAGATTCTTATTTCTTTCATGCCTTTCTACAGGCATGGAACTGCAAAATAGCAAATAATAAAATATTTGGTACTACTAAACATTTGTATAATGCTACAAGGTGTACTCAGCACTGTACAGACATATAGACGATATAGGATCCCTTTATGAAACCCTGCTAACCGGTTAAAACATGTATTAGCGTGTGGTAGCTGACTGTGGTGAACAGTAATGTGTGGCTATGCCTGCTACCGACTGCTAAAATGCACATTAGCTGACATTTGCATGCTAATGTGGAGAGTGAGTAGGTTAGGGGTGGAGTTTGTGCATACAGAGCACGAGTGCAGTTAATGTGAAAATTAGCATGGGTTCACTTAATAACACATCTATTGGCAGGGGCTAGCCCAAGTGTTTCTGCTGCTCTATGCACGCCCACTGTGCTGCCATGCCATGTTATGCTACCTGGCTCACCATGCCGCAGTCCCCTCCCCCCCCCAGGTATCCATCATCTCACCTGGGAGAGATGGGCAGCACAGCGATCCCTCCCTTCTCCAAAGCGGTGGCAGAGCCCTGTGGTGGGCCTTAAAGCACACTCATGGCTTGCCGCTCCTGCCCCATTCGATGCAGCTTCCTGTCGAAAATGTCAGGGGCTGCATGCAGACCATGACTGCATGCACATGTGCGGATGTTTAAGGTCTGCAGGTGTGCTAAAAGCCGCTGCTTCCAAGAAGGTAGAGATAACCTTGCTGCCCAACAGTTTGCCTAGTAGGTAGGCCGCTCCTATCTATGGGTGTCACGAGGTGAACCTGTGTTAAGTGCGCTGCTTGCTACCTTACTCAGTTGTGCATTAGCTGCCAAGAACATGCTGGTCATGACCCCGACAGCTAATGCGGAGGCTTTGCATTTAACATGTGTCAGTAATGCACATTAACTGCAAAACCTTAGTGGCTTTAGTAAAAGAGGCCTATAATCCTTTACAATCCATGTGATGGACACTGAGATCAGGAGCTGCTTTAGTGGAACTGTCAGACCATGAGAAAGCAAAAGGAGATTTTTTCTGCTAGCTGAGGTGAGCGGCCTGCAAACATAGATCCTATAGATGGGAGTGTAATCAAGAGATTTGGCTCAGCATTTTTCACTGGCCTCCCCCTGTACAGATGGCCACCTAGGTCCCCTGGATGGACAGAGTTGAAATAATCCGTGATCATCCTGGGAACATGAAAGGCGTAATCTCTACATGTTGTAGATTTGTTAGGCAACCTGAGTCAAAATGGTTTCCATATTGGCCTGCTAGACCAGTCCAGATAGGTGGGTTGTGTTTCCCTACCAGCAGATTGGTGGAGACAAAGAACAAATGAAAAGCCAAGGTTTCAGTGGCATCATTCCCATGCCTCTATCCACCTCAGCCACCAGAGGTCCCTTTAGTATTTCTTTCTTTCTTTATTTAGCTATTTTACAGTATATACTGCTTTTCACCAGATCAAAGCGGTTTCCAGAGAACAGAACATTTTACATTGGACATATGTTATACAAGTAACATGGTAACATTTAACATTCAAACATTTTGTTAATATAACATTTTAACTGATATAAACAACTATTTACATTTGCAAATTTGTTGTGGTTCAGTTATGTAGTTGAGGGGGTTAGGTGGGGGGGCAAAGTATTCAGTGAATAGGTGGGTTTCAGATGTTTGTGGAATGTAGGGAGGTTGGTGATATTTCTTGGTGATATTTCTAAGGGAGTTACATAGGGAGGGAGCGTAGAGCTCAAATGCTCTGCGGCATGTTTGTTGATTGTATTTATGCTTGGTTTGTGGTATGTTGAGTTTGTTGATTGTAGTCTGTCTGCGTGTCCTGGATGTTTGTGTTTTTGTAGTAGGGGTTTGAGGCAAGATTCCTGTTGGGAATGAAGTGCTTTATGTGTGAGGAGGGGGCGTTTGTAATTTATCTGCTGGTAAGTGGCAGCCAGTGTAATTGTTTTAGGATGGGGGTGATGTGGTCATATTTCTTTGCACCTTGTATGGTATGTGCAGTGGTGTGTAGAGCAGTTTGTAGAGGGTGGAGTGTTGATTGGAGTAGTCCTTGGTAGATATTGTTACAGAAGTCTGCATGAGAGAGGGTGAGGGCTTACAGTGCAGATCTGAAATCTGTTGGCTCGAGAAGTGGACGAAGTTTCTGCAGGGTCTTTGTTTTGAAGTAGATTGTCCTTTCTGTTGTCGTTGTTTGGGTTTTGAAGGATAGTTGCTGATCAGTTGTGATGCCGAGGTATTTCAGCTCAGTTTTTACATTTATTGGTGTGTTGTTTAATTTTATGGTAGGTGGGGGTGTGAAGGACGTATCTTCTTGTAATGAACATAGCTTCTGCCTTAAGTTGATGGATAGGTTATTGGTTGAAAGCCAAAGTGTGACTTCTGTGAAACAGTCTTGAATTTGTTTGTAATCAGGTTGATTGGAGAGGAGTGAGCAGTATAGCATAATATCATCAGCATATATGTGATAGTGGATGTTGTGTTTTTTGATAATTGTGCATAGGGGTTGACGGTATAGGTTAAACAGGAGTGCGGAACGGGTGGAGCCTTGTGGTACTCCTTAGGTTTGCTGGTAGGGTTTGGAAATGTTTGTGCCAATTTGTCTCCAGCAGATGGTGGATAGATTTTCTCCTCTGAAAAAAATCTGAAGATTGAGAGGAAGAGATTGATTAAATGCTCATGAACGACCAACTTGAGGATGACTTTCTCACATGAGTGTGATGTGGGAGGTTCCACTAGACTGTGATCTTTCTGGTACTGTAGGAGGAGGGAAAATTGGTTCAGCTCCACACTCTTATCATGATAAAGGCCTGTTAGCAGCCACAAATTGGAAGGATCTGGAAGAGTGCAACAGCCTCACATAACCTCAACCTCCCTCCATCCTCCTCTGTTCCCTCCTGCTCTCTCCCGAAGATTGCAGAAGACTGTCAAAGAGATCTACATGCCAGCCACCTTAAACGCAGTGCTACAAAACCACTGTAACAGTATCGGGGGAGTAGAGCTGAGCCTGGCATGGATGAGTGCCAAGGCTTGACCTCGTCATTGACCTTGTTGGGGGCTCCTGATTCTGTCTGTGTGGGACGCAATTTGCGGTAGACTGCTGATGACCGTTGGCGCAGTGTGGGGGTTCCTGCCATTTCCTGCACGCATTAGCAGTGTTTTCTCCTCTTGTGCACCTGGTGGTCACGCAGTCTGTACACACGTTCTGCCTTGGCAGCTCCAATGCACGTTCCTATCCTAATGCCTGTAACATGCATTGCAGTAAAAGCACAGTTAATGGCGCCTCAATTAAAAAGCACAGTCAATGTGCGCCACAGTAAAGGCACTGTTAATCATGCCTTTGGGCTGCTGCAGCCTTAGCACATGCTGTTATTTATTTATTTACATTCTCTTATATACCACGCTATTCTGCATCAGTGCGGTTTACATTGAACAAACTGAAATTACATTGAACAGGGCATTATAACTTGGAGATAACCCTCCATAGCCCATGTTCCCTGTAAAATAGTTAAGTGGCTTGCCCAAGACCACAAGGAGCACCTGTGGGACTAGAAACCCCAGTCCTTCCGGCCCAAGGTTGCTGTCCTCTAGTGGGATTTGAACCCCTGACCTTCTGGCCTGAAGTACCTTGCCCCAACCACTAGGCCACTCCTCCACTCCCTATGATACTTGACTTAACTCTGTACTGTACTGTATGTCTTCTTCCAGGAAACGTTGTTTGACCTGTGCAAACAGAGGTGCCTCATCTCTGGGTTCTGGACTCTGCTCTTCTTGCAGGGCAGTCTCTGAGTATCCCTGGAGGGCCTGCTCCCCCTTTTTAGTCTGGCTTTGCCTGCCTCAGGTCAGGAGGTGACAGATGGAGCTATGGGTAAGGATATTCAGCCGGCCGGATGATCCGGCGACTGTGCTGTGAGCCGCATATCGTCCTCTTAAGGAGTCTGTGGCAGCTGTGCCCCCTGGTGTTGGGGGGGGGTCATTTCCAAGAGGAGAGCTTCCAGACTCTGGATTGTCTTCCCTGGAATTCTTTCTTTTTGTAGTAGGCCTGGTCCTTCTAGCATGGAAATTCATACCTCTGGCCTCTGGGTGCCCCCAGGTGCACTCTCCTGCAGGGCAGGTGGAGAGTGGAAGCTCTGTTCATTTGCCTTTGACTAAGCATCCTTGGCATGGGGCACCTTCTGGAGATGGGAAACAGCTGGGAGTTGTCCTGAGATTTTGACTATGACTTGGATTCAGATGGCTCTGTAATGGGCTGTGCTGTAGACGCCTTTAGACGTGGACGCCTTCAGAAGATTGTGAGGCGGCTGATGTGATTTGCCTATTCCGGAAGAAGGAGCTGATGGCGATTGCCAGAGTTTCATCCACCTTGAACTTGACGGATTCTTCAGCACAGAGCATGAGCCAAAGGGATGCGAAAATCCACTACTGTTTTCCCGTTTCCGGATGTGATCAAGGATATAATTCGGGCAGAGTGGTACTCTCATGACTCCCCTGCCTAAAGGCTTAAGGGTGTGTAAGAAGATCTCTGCTCTCCTGGAGGAGGAGTGCATTGAGTGATTTGGGATTCCCAAGGTGGATGCGCAGGTCACGGTGGTTACCAGATGGACCAGCATTCCAGTGGAAAGTGGATCAGCCTTGAAAGATTTTCTGGACTGTAAGGTAGAGTCGTTGTTGAGCCAGTTTCATCATGGCGGCAGTTATTTTGCAGCTGGCGGTATGTACCAGCCTGACATCTTGAGCCCTGCTCCAGTGGATTCAGTTTCTTCCACCAGATGATACTACCCCTCTTTTGGAGTCAGCTATGACCTTCCGTTCTGATGCCATGTATGACCTGGTACATTTGGTGGCCACGGATGGTACCCTGACGATGATATCACGGCATTGGATTTGGCTCTGGCACTGGGCAGCAGACACATCTTCCAGAGCCCAGTTGGCCCAACTGCTTTTTAAGAGGAAGCTTCTGTTTGGAGTCAATTTGGAGAAGCTGGTGAAGGACCTGGGCAAGACAAAATCTACCGCCTTCTGGAAAATGGGTCAAAGGGGCTTGTGAAGTGGGCTAGTGCCCCTTCTCGTCAGTCTCCACCCATCCACCGAGGGCACGCTGCCCAGATTCCCGGGGACCTCGGGATTCTTGTTGTTACCATCCTGGAAAACCTTTCTTCCCCTCTGCTTCCAAGCTTTGGGCTCATTCTCGGTCCTTTTGTAGAGCGTGTGGACCCAGGAACTGGGTCCCTTCCAGAGGAGGACTCTTCTGGGCTGTGCACTGAAGATTTTGTGGCCCATTCCCTGGATCTTTCGGTTGGAGGCAAGCTTTGCTGTTTCTTTCAGGAGTGGGCCCTGGTTACCAAGGAACGTGGGGTACTAGACACCATTCAGTTCCTTATCGTTCCTCCAGTTCAGTCCTCTACCTCTGGGTTGTCAATCTCCTCCTGCAGCTTGGAGACTGGTATGTCAGAATGATGACATCACTGGATATAGCCTGCTGCAGTCACTCCTCTATCCCAGTGTAACCAGTCTCCATGCAGCAAGAGGACTTGGCGAGCCCTAGGAGAGGGCTCTCTGGAGGAATCAATAAGGCGCTAGGTGTTAGTTAGGGTAGTTGATTAACTTCTCTGGTGGACATTGTTATTTGGGTTCTGTTGCTTTAAAAAAAAAAAAAAAGAAAAACAGCAACCGGCATTCTTACTCCCTGTCTCTGCCTTTCCCTGCGGGTTTTTTTTCAGAGCGGCGAGTTTTCTGCCCACTGGTGCACAGAGGTTCTCTCCCCCCGGACACTACAGGGGAGAGCCCTTCTTCCTAGCCCGGTGCCTTCCGTTCAGCCGTATCGGTGTTTGCGGCTTCAGAGGCTACAGCGTGTTAGTGCTGCTGAGCTCTGTGGCCGGGGTTCTTCGAGCAGATCAGCTGTTTCTGGCACCGCAGCAGCAGACCAGCTGTTTCAGGCACCGCAGCAGCAGACCTGGCCGGTAAGCGTTTTCACCGGTGTCAGGCTGCTTGGCTAGGCGGCGAAAATTCTTCAGTCCGGTTTAGGCCAGTCGCGGTTTATTTTCGCGCCTTTTTGTTTGCCGGGATAGCTTTGCGGCGGCCATTTTGGTGCTGTGGAGAAGCCGCGTGTGGGCCCGCAGGGCTTCCTTATTCAGTGCCAGTCAGCGTAGGGGGGTTCCTTACTTATTTCTGGGCTGGTTTTGTTTGTTTTATTTATTTTCTTTGTTTGATTGAGTTCTTTTATGCCCCTTTATTCAGCCACCTCACAGGGAAGAAGGGGGGGTTGAGGGGGGATCGTTTCCCTTGAGCACAGGGCTTCTGTACTTAAATTCTCGCCTGCCCTGCTGGATGGCAGTACTGGATAGACTGCCGTGTTCCTAAAAAAAAAAAAAAAAAACTCCAAAGGGGAAAGCAAAAGAAACAATCAAGGCTAAGCCCCTAGGTCTTGGCTGGGCTGCCTTATGGCTACTAAACCCCAGTGTCTTGTTTGTGGCACGAGGAGGGGTGCAGTAGCCGATACCGGGGTGTGCCGGGGCTGTGCATCCCTCTCATCCACCGTTGAGCAACAGATGGAGTCTAAGGGATCCGCAGAGGCGCAGGGTATGCCCACTGCGATAGGGGCTGCTTCCCCTCGGCCACCGGCGCACGGGACACTGTTGGAGGAGCTGGCGGGTCCCTCCAGCGTGTCGCTGGCAACCCAGGCGTCCGGTATCGCGGAATTCAGTCCTGAGTTTATTTTGCTTATGCATCAGGCCTTTTGTCTGAGGCACCAGGGCAAGGGGTCTGACGCTGGGATGCTGGTTTCTCAGGTTCAGCAGTTGGAGGTGGTTGCGGCGGTGGGCGAGGAGCCGCCGGCACCTAAACGGGCTCTAACACAGGATCCGGCATCGGCAGAGGATGAGTGGCCAGAAGCCCACGATCCAGAATGGGATCAAGACCTGGGTATGCAGGATCTAGAAGAAGGGGAGATTCCTGAACCCGAGGATCAGGCTAAGATAGTAAGGGTTTTCCGCAGAGAGGAGCTGGCGGCCTTAATTTCGGAGACGTTGCAGATGTTGAATCTTACCCCGCAAACTGCGGTGGAGGAGGAAGTCGAAGATCCCGTCATTCAAGCGGTTCGTCAGACACGGGTGGTTTTTCCTGTGCACAGAGTGGTCGACAAAATGATTCAAGAAGAGTGGGATAAGCCTGAAGCGGGTCTACGTGGTATACGAACGCTGAATAGGCTGTATCCTCTGGCCGATAAGGATAAGGAAAGATTCCGGGCTCCGCGAGTAGACGCGGTGGTGTCGGCGGTTACTAAAAAGACAACCATCCCGGTGGAAGGCAGTGCGGCCTTGAGGGATGCCCAGGACCGTAAGGTTGACGGGTTGCTGAAGCAGACATTTGGAGTGGATTCCCTTTCGCTACAGGCCTCCATCTGTGGAGCTTGGGTGGCCAGGGCGTGTCTGCGCTGGGCTCGGAGGCTGCGCCAGTCTTCGCACATGGATACTGAGGAGTTGAAGGAGCTGGACCAGCTGGAGTCCGGAGCAGCCTACTTGGCAGATGTACATTACGAGTTGATCAGGGCGCTGGCCAATAGCACGGCCTCTGTGGTGGCCGCCCTTCGGTCAGTGTGGTTATGAAATTGGGCAGCGGATGGGCCTTCTAAATCCCGCCTTAGTAAGCTTCCCTTTAAGGGTGGTTTGCTGTTTGGAGAAGATTTGGATAAGTTGGTCAAGGATCTTGGTGAGTCTAAGGCAGGTAGGCTTCCGGAGGATAAGCCGAAACCCGTAAAGTCCGGCCAAGGCTTGCGAGGCCAGTTTTGAGATTTCAGGAGGTTTTGTTCGTCGCGGTTCGGTAGTTTCCAGAGGGGCCGCTATCAGTTTCGGGCCCAGGGATTTCGGGGGTTTCGAGAGGCAAATAGAGGGTTCTCTTCAACCCCTGCGCCCGCATCTCGTAAGCCACAATGAAGCGAGGCGGGTCCCGGCGGAGGGGCCTCCGGTAGGCGGGCGGCTTTGGGGTTTCCTCTCAGCTTGGACCCACATCACATCCGATCAGTGGGTGTTAGAGATAATTCAATGCGGCTATGCGCTGGAGTTGGCACGGCCCGTGCGGGATTCCTTTGTCATGTCCCCTTGCAGGGGACCCAAGAAATCGGCGGACATTCGCGCGACTTTGGAAAGACTGCTTTGCTTGGGAGCGGTGACAGAAGTGCCCAAAGCCGAATGCGGCATGGGTCGATACTCGATCTATTTCGTGGTGCCAAAGAAGGGTGGAACTTTGCGGCCCATTCTAGACCTCAAGGCCGTAAATCGTTGTTTACGGGTTCCGCATTTCCGGATGGAGACATTGAGATCCGTCATCGTGGCTGTGCGTCACGGAGAATTCCTAACGTCTCTGGATCTTTTGGAGGTGTATTTGCACATTCCCATCCGGAAAGCTCATCAGAGGTTTTTACGGTTCGCTCTTCCTTGGGGTCACTATCAATTCCAAGCCTTGCCTTTCAGTCTGGCGACGGTGCCGCAGACCTTCACCAAAATCATGGTGGTGGTGGCGGCGGCGTTGCGCAAAGAAGGAATCCTGGTTCACCCTTATCTCGACGATTGGTTGATTCGGGCCAAGTCCGAGGAGGAGAGTGTCCGAGTGACGGACAGGGTGGTGCAGTTTCTGCAGAGCCTGGGTTGGGTAGTCAACCCGACAAAGAGTCATTTGCAGCCCACCCAGGACCTCGAATATCTCGGGGTCCGGTTCGATACGTTGACAGGTCAGGTGTTTCTGCCGCACAAGAGAGCCGCGGCCTTTAGGATGCTTGTTCGGAAGTTCTTGTCGCTACCGGCGCCGTCGGCTTGGGATTATCTCCGGGTGCTGGGAACTATGGCGGCGACGTTGGAAGCGGTACCTTGGGCCAAGGTGCACATGTGGCCACTGCAGAGAGCGCTGCTCCGCCGTTGGTCGCATCGGTCCGATTCCTTGAGCAAGCGTCTTCCTTGCCCGTTCAAAGTCAGACAGTCGCTTCGTTGGTGGCTTCGCCGGCAGTCACTAGCGGCCGGCATGCCACTGGACCAGCCAGAGTAGATTCTGTTGTTGACGGATGCCAGCCTAGTCGGATGGGGGCTCACTGCGGAAGTCGTTTTGCGCAAGGGGTCTGGTCTCCCCTGGAGACAACGTGGTCGATAAACCATCTGGAACTTCGAGCGGTATTCTGGGCCCTTCAGGCATTCGAGGACGAGGTGCAGGGAAGGGCCGTGCGAGTACTCTCCGACAACTCGGCGACGGTCGCATACATCAACCGTCAGGGCGGCACGGGGAGTGCCGCAATGGAGGAGGAGGCGGACGAGCTGTTCGCTTGGGTGGAGATTCGGTTGTATGCGATCTCGGTAGTGCATATTGCAGGGAAAGACAATGTCACAGCGGACTTCCTCAGCAGAGTTCAGGTGGATGCGGGAGAAAGGGAGTTGCATCCCGACGTTTTCGAGCAGATAATGGCACGATGGGGGATGCCAGTCATGGATCTCATGGTGACCTTCCAGTCGGCGAAGGTCAGCCGGTTCTTCAGCAGGACGCAAAAGGATGTCGGAGGGCATAGACGCGCTGTTACATCCGTGGCCATTCGAAGGTCTTCTGTATGTCTTTCCTCCCTGGGCGCTGATAGGCCAGGTGGTTCAGAAGATCGGAGCTCACTCGGGAAAAGTCCTATTGGTGGCGCCCGACTGGCCGAGACGTCCGTGGTATGCAGACCTGGTGCGTCTCCTGGAAGGCGATCCTTGGCGGCTCCCAGTGAGGGAAGATCTGTTGCTTCAAGGTCCGCTGTTCATGCCCCAGGTGGATCGGTTCTCGCTTACGGTTTGGCCATTGAGAGGGCTAAGCTGAACAAGAAAGGCTACTCGTCGGCGGTCGTGGCGACCTTGCTTAGGGCGCGAAAGCCGTCTACTTCCTTGGCATATGTGCGGGTCTGGCGTATTTTTGAGGATTGGTGTTCCCGACATCAGGTGCGTGCAGCCGCTGTGTCCATCCCTTTAGTCTTGGAGTTTTTACAAGGCGGCCTTGACAAAGGTCTTGCAGCCAGTTCCTTGTGCGTCCAGTTGGCGGCTCTTTCTTGTTATTGTGGTCGGGTCAATGGAGTACCTTTGGCGGCTCACCCCGATGTGGCTCGCTTTCTGAGGGCGGCCTCTAGGTTGCGGCCGGCGCGTAGGGTGTGCGTTTCGCCATGGGATCTCAATCTTGTCTTGGCGGTACTATCTAAGTCTCCCTTCGAACCATTGCGTCATGCTTCGCTGAAGGATTTGACATTGAAGACGGTGTTCCTGGTGGCTATTTGTTCGGCTAGGAGAATTTCGGAGTTGCAAGCATTGTCGTGTCGGGAACCATTCTTATCTTTTTCCCGGGAGAAGGTGGTTTTGCGTCCGGTGCCGTCCTTTTTGCCCAAAGTAGTGTCTCCCTTTCACTTGAATCAGGCGGTGTGTTTACCTGTGCTTGGGTCGGTGGATGGCGGTGAGTCGGCTCGCCACCTCCGTCATCTTGACGTGAAAAGAGCGTTGAGATTCTATTTGAAGATGACGGAGTCCTTCCACAAGTCTGATCGGTTGTTTGTATTGTTCGGGGGCGTACGCAGGGGTGAGGCAGCGGCTAAATCTTCCATCGCCAGGTGGATTCGAGAGGCGATTGCGTCTGCTTATCTGCTTCACGGTCGAGTGGTACCCGCTGGTTTGCGGGCGCATTCCACCAGAGCGCTGGCGTGTTCCTGGGCGGAGCACAGTTTGGTTCCACCGGCGGAGATTTGTAGGGCGGCGACTTGGTCGTCGCTACATACTTTCAGCAAGCATTACCGGCTGGATGTAGCAGCGGCTAGCGATGCTCATTTTGGGTCGGCGGTACTATCTGCTGGCTTGAGAGGTCCCTCCCAATGATTACTGCTCTGGTACATCCCAGAGGTAGAGGACTGAACTGGAGGAACGATAAGGAAATGATAATTACACTTACCTGGTAATTGTAGTTCCTTGAGTGACGACAGTTCAGTCCTCCTTCCCACCCAGTTGTTCCGCGAGGTATTCAGGATTTCTAGCCAGCGGGTGAGTGTTGCAGGTAGGTCTCTCTTAGTTTTTTGGTTGGGTGGTTCACTTTCTCTGCGGCAAGAAAGGGGGTAAGAAAGCCTTGCCGGAGGGAGTGGGAAGTTTACGTTTAATAGAAGTTATGTTCCATATTTAAGTTTAGCTACTTATTTGTTGCTCCTTTGAGTCTGCTTTGTTAATAGTTCACACTGGGATAGAGGAGTGACTGCAGCAGGCTATATCCAGTGATGTCATCATTCTGACATACCAGTCTCCAAGCTGCAGGAGGAGATTGACAATCCAGAGGTAGAGGACTGAACTGTCATCACTCAAGGAACTACAATTACCAGGTAAGTGTAATTATCATTTTGGCTATGTACTGAAATGCAAGGAGCCGATTCTGGGTGCCTTCATCATCTCCTCTTGTGGGTCTGCAGTCAAAGGTGCCGCTGTGAAGATCACCTTAGACAAGTTGCTGCACCTAAAGGCAGGGATGCCCTTCCCATCGGATGAGTGAGGTTAGGGCAGATACTCCATCTATTTTGTGGTACCCCAAAAAATGGTTCCTTCTGGCCCATTCTGGAACTCATGGGGGTCGACGAGCACTTGCGCATCCTGCGCTTCTGGATGGAAAATCTTGCGCTCTGTGATTCAAGCAGAGCGCTGAGGGTAGTTCTTGGCTTCTCTGGATCTGGCTGAGGCGTATTTTCTTATCCCAATCCAGGCGGATCAGTAAACATATCTGCATGTTGCCATGCTTGGCTCTCACTATCAGTTCACTGCCCTCCCTTTTGGACTTTCCACTGCCCTGATGATGTTCTCCCAGGTCATGGTGGTGGTGGCTGCGGTGCTGCAGCGCTAAGGGATCTCTGTTCTTCTTAGAGCCTCAGCTGGGTGATCAATCAGGGAAGAGCCAGCTGTGGCCTTCCCTGTCGCTGGAGTTTCTGGGAGCATGTTTTGACTCGAGTGGGCAGACCCTGAAGTAAAAATGTTGGCGCTATGGTTGGCTGCAAACTCATCTATACCTGTCTCTGCATCGGGGGTACCATGATTTGCCTACCATGCAGCAGATTTAAAATACATTTAAGTATGTTTGGCATGAATTGGGCATTAGGTTTTCTGTGGGGGTTTACGTCTGTTTTCTGCATTTGAAAAGTTGTTATGTGTGCTTAAAGGCTGCGCTAGCTTTCTGCATCGGCCTGATAGTTCTCTACTGTTTTGATTGTTCATTGTTGCCCATGTTGAGGTTGTGTAAGGCTTGTTAATATGCTTTGGGATGAATACTGAGGGGACTTCTGTTGGCTGAGGCGAATGGAGGCATGGGAACGATGTCATTGATACCTGGACTTCTCATTGGTTCTTTGTCTCTACCAATCTGCTGGTAGGGGAACATAACACACTTGTCTGGACTGGTATAGAAGGACTCAAGGAAAGGGCATTATCTGGTAAGTAAAATGTCTCCTTTATTAACATTATTGTTTGTTTATTTTTAGGATGGATGTGTTTGCTATTTTGGAATTGTATTTATGTTTTGTTATTGATAGAGTGTTCTGTATTTTATATGCTGGGGTTGTAAACAACTATAATTGATGGTGCAATTCTGTGTAATTTTGATGCGATGCATAACTTTTTTTAAATTTTCTATTTTATTGTTTTTCTGATGCAAACTGCCTTGGGTCCTTGTTTAGGGGAGGGGAGAAGGTTGTAAATAAATACAAAATAGAAATAACAATGGAAGCTTTAGTAGGATCTGTAATAGGATCGGAATGGATACGCCACAAGAAAACATTGCTAATGGAAAAATAGCTAAAAATAATATCACCTTCCAAATACTGTCGTTAAACTGACGGCTAGTTTGTATTATTATTATCCTGCTATTAAGAAAGCAAGGGCCCCTTTTACTACCACTTAGTTCAAGCTGTCTGCTGCATAACCCTTTTTATTCCTATGGGCTGTGTGGCGGATAACTCAAGCTACATCTTAGTAAAGGGGCCCCAAGAGTATAATCCTGGTAAAAAGCTCCTAGACTTGTGTGTCTCATCCCTGTGTCCTTGATCAGAGGCGTCATTTACAGTACAATAAAAGCCCAGAGTAGTGTGCAGGCTGCTTCTCTCTGTTCATGAAACCCGCCTGAAGGGGTGGGTGGGTAGAAGTGGCAAGTTGCCTGGTCCCAGCATGTTTACCACATCTTCCTAAAACCTGTTTTGATTTACTCTGTGTCACTGGCACCAAAAGGTGACATTAGGCCTCCTTCAGTAAATATTTTCTTTCTTTCATAGACGCAGTGTGGGGAAAAGCTGATTTTTGAAGAATGGCCTTTGTTGTGCATTGCTTTTCCATTTTAGGATTATCACCTTAAAATGCGTGTCATTTTTGCTTTGACTGCACTGTGTTCCTGTGCCCATATTTCCCTCGACGTGTTGAAGTCCAGTTGCTACTGCTTTTTAAGGGGCCACATTGCTGCCTGCTTTGGTTACAGGGGAAGAATGTGCCTTCCCTTGGTATATTTCTTTCTAAGTTCTTTAACAAGAAAACCAAGAGCCTCAAAAATGTGTTTAATGATGCAAGCCATCCTAGAGAGCCTTGCTGGCCTCGAGCCTCTCTTGCCCAAAGCTGTGAATCTGCTTTTGATTACTATGGTGACGTGTCTATTTTTTGCATGCTGAAATACTCTCCCTAACAAATAAAATAGTTTTAGAGCCCTTACAAGTTATCACTGTGGTGCTCAGTGTAGTCCAGGAATATTTACAAGATTAGAGATTTATTTGAAGATTAACATGCAATATATTTAAGCTCTCACCAGCTATCGGTCACAGCCTCAACCTGTCCCAGCTTGAAGCTTTGTGCACTAGGAACATGTGTAGGGCTATGCTGGCTCAGATCCAGAGGTGTTGCTAGGTACTTAAAAGCTCTGGGACACAGGCCCATGGGTCCCCACTTCTCACCCCTGAGATTTTGATAATTAAACTGAATAATCATAAGCACTCTTCCCCTCTGAAAAGAATCCTGAACAAAAGATATGATTACTGCCAGAGCTTAATTTGTAGACAAAAAGGAAGTGGAGCTTTGGAGCTGGGGGAGAAGGCAGGTGGGTTGAAGCAAGAGCAACAAGAGAAGAGAGGTTGGATTAGGGGGTAAAGTGCCCGTTCTTTGCTCTGCTTCAGTATTACTCCCATCCCTGGACTTCCCTGCAGGCTGCCTGGAAAGGGGGAGCTGGAGCCGAACACCCCTGCTGTTCTGTATAAAAAGAAGTAGTGAAACTGTGGTTTTAGCCAGTTCCCCAGAAATTAAGCTCTGATTAACTTCATATCTCAAAAGATCTTCCAAAGGACCTAAACCAGTTAGGGAGCCACTGCAAATCATGGGCTCTACAGGAGATGCTGGACAAGACCAAAAGATTATGATTTTCCAGAAAAGGCCAACACAAATGTAGTTTTCCTAAATTACTAAGAACCTAGGCAGTCGGGTTTTCAGGATAACCACAATGAATTTGCATGAGAGAAATTTGCATAGACTGCTTCCATCATATGCAAATCTCTCATGCATATTCATTGTGGTTATCTTGAAAACCTTACTGGCTAGGCGTATCCAATGACTGGATCGAGAACCCCTGCCTTAGATCACTGATATTCACCCTCAGTCCTCAAGGACCACCAATAGTGCCTTTATAGCCAATTTAAAGTTTCCAGATACATTTATCATCAGGCCAGTATATGCATGGAAATCTCTCTCATGCATATTCATTAGGGATATCTTGGAAACCTGACCTGTTAGTGGCCCTCGAGGAGTGGGAGAGAATACCAATGTCTTAGACATTGCATACTTTGGCCTGACTCTAGATGCATCTGGGAGCTTCAAATTAGGCACTACAAGAAAAATTTCCTATATGCAATAAAGAACCATCCAGTAAAACCATCTCTTATTCAGCCAATTCTATATGAAACTGAAATGTGGGGCCTTTATTTGTAACATTTGATATACCAATAAATGTTGTGTTGCTCTGAATCGTTATCTGAAAGTAGAATGTATCTCTTAACTTGCCCACACAATCTTATATCATATAAATGGTGACTATAAGGGTCTCAGACTCTGGGCACCCAAAAGTACTCAAGGAATATCATTGGGATAATGCCCTTATTGCATCAATGACCCATGGATATATAGCCACATTGACTACCAATTATAATCGGTGTTTACACAGTGCTTAGCTTGTTTTAACAGTGCTTAGCTTTTGACATTGTCCCCAACGCTATCCACAGCGCTTCCTCTGCGTTTCACCTACTTCGGTTTCATCATTTGATATACCGCCTGTTACCAAAGTGTCAGAGCGGTGTACAATAACAAGTTGCGGCTGGTGAAAATAAAGGAGGAAAAAAAGAACGCCATCAAATTAATAAGAAAGCAAATAGAAAAAGGAGAGAGAAGGATAGAAAAGGACAGTAATAGACAAAGAACACCACAGATATCAGACATAAGGGGAAGGTAAGGTTTGGGGAAGGAAAGAGGGTGAGCTGTATCTGGTGTACCAAATAAGATCAGGGGGTTACTGTAATGGAAGGACAACCTAATGGTATCTTGATGAAGAGTGATCAGAAGAGATGAGAAGATCATAGGCCTGACAGTAGAGGTGGGTCTTGAGAAGGGCCTTGAACCGAGGGAAAGATGATTCAGTGCGGAGGGAATGGGGAAGGAATTCCAAAGAGCAGGACTCACAGAGAAGAAAGCAGCATGATGGGTCAATTCAAGGTGGGCCTGGGCAGGGGATGGGAGAAAAAGACGATTACTGTGTGCAGAACGAAGTAAACGAGGGGTGGGTTGAAGGTAAATGATGTCGGTGAGGTACTGAGGCGTACTGGTGTGAAGGACCTTATAAGTTATAGTGAGAAGTTTATATAGAAATCGAACTTTGATAGGGAGCCAGTGAAGGGAAAGAAGACAGGGGGCACGTGATCCCGAGGAGAGGAATGGGTAAGAGGACGCGTAGCCGTGTTCTGGATTAATTGAAGTCGTCAAAGCTGATATTGGGGGAGACCAGCAAAAAGTGAGTTGCAATAATCAAGCCGAGTAATCAACAGTGAAAGGACAAGAGTAGTGAGGGAGGAGGGAGGAAGAAATGACCGAACAGCCCGAATTCTACGAAGGTGAAAGAATGAACTACGTACAAGTGAGGAGATATGTTGATGAAATGAAAGAGAGGGATCAAGGGTGACACCAAGGTAACGAAGAAGAGGGACCAGAGGAATTGGAGAAGTGGACATAAGAGGCGCCAAGCTAGGGGAGGGGGCACCGAAGGTAAACCAAATGGCGGCAGACTTTGAAGGATTGACATTGAGAAAGTTACTAGTAAACCAATCGGAAACGGAGGCAAGACAGGTATTGAGAGCAAAGAGATCCGGAGCTGAAAGGCTTGTATGGTGCACCAGGAGAATATCATCAGCAAAAAAATAGGCAGATATTCTAGGCCTATACAGGATAGGACAAAACCGCATCATCAACCGTGTATCTCTAGTTCTGTAAATCACTTCTGCATCCAAACAAACGTCACCAACAATGGGTTCAGAGCAGAATGACGACATCTCCCTTTCCACCATACAAAAAGTCCTAATTCTGGTGTCAATAACAGCAACAGCAATTCAAATACTTCCCCCTCCTGACTGTTGGAGCCATTGTAAACCAATACAAGATCCTACAAAAAAAGACACCCAGAATCTATATAACAAACCTGCCACACCAAGACAGGCTCTAAAACACCAAAACAACTCCTACTGGAAAAACTAAATCAACCATTTACACCCTCTCCCTCCATCAGTGGCCTGGTCTCAGAATTGGCAGCTTGGCACGTCTGACGAGTTACTCTTGCCACCCAACGCTTCTCTTTCTTGTGCATGTCACAGAACTATTTGAATTGTGTGGTGCTCGGTAGTGATTGAGCTTCAGGTATCATTGGCAGGGGGAGACGCTGCTGCTACCGTCTTTCGCCAGCTGGGGCTGGGACACAGAGGGGGGGAAGGAAGTGAGGAGATTGGGACAGAGTAGTACCAGCAGTCTTGTGCCAACATTGTTGGGAATGGTGGGGTGGTAGAGGGTGGCCTAACCAATGTTTTGGTCAATATCTGTGTGAACGGTGAAGAGGGCAGCTTGACTGCAGTGGGGCCCCTTTCTATTGATTAATTTATTTATATTTATAAACCATTGGTGCAAAACTGGGCCCCAGTGCAGTGGCATTAGCTGTCTCCACAGCACTTCTGCCGCTAATGGACTGTCTTCTGGGTCTCCCTCTCTTTGAGTGACATGGTGGGACAGGCAGCTGTGTCTCTTCAGGTCTGTTTGTCTGCCTTTCTCTCCAGCAGAGTGGGACAAGCAGCAGCTTCCTTTTGTCTGGGCCATGTGGTGCGATAAAGAACTCTTCTTTTTCAGGTGCGGAAGGGTAAATAGCGGTTTCTCCTTGGCGCTCTCTCTTGAGATAATGAGACAAGAAGCCCCTTCTCTTTAGGTCTCTCTCTGTCTAAATGGTGATTCCCTTCAGTTGGCTAGCTGGCAGGCTAGGCTGTTGAGCGGGGTTACCTCTTGAGGTCTGCATGGCCAGGAAAGGTTAGGCCCATGCTTGTGTAAAACTAATCTTTTGTAATTTTTGAACATTTTTTCATGTTTATTTCACACAGTTGTTCGTTCGGCTTGTCTTTCATGTGTGCTAGAACCTTTTTATGCAGGCACTCAATAGTACGCATGTTAATTTGTAGGTAAACACACATACAAGCAATTTGCAAGCACTTTAAATTTGTAGGCACTTAAAGGAACCAAATGGTCACTCATGAAGGCACATCCCTAATTATCTGGCTAGCTTTCTCACTTCTCTCCGGCCAGCAGTGGTCAGCTCTGGTGCAGTTGCAGTCGGTCTTTTTACAGTAGAAAAGTGGGGCCTGGGCCCATACAGCAAGAGCTGCACACTGGTAGCAGCTCAGATATTTATCGTGTTTGGTAAAACTAAAGAGTCATGGGATAGGAGGCAGTGTACTATTGTGGATCAGGAACTGGTTAAAAGATAAAAAGCAGAGGGTAGGGCTAAATGGCCAATTTTCCCAATAGAGAAAGGTGAATAGTGGTGTACCCCAGGGATCTGTGCTGGGTCCGCTGCTTTTTGACATATTCATAAATGACCTGGAAAAGGGAATAACGAGTGAGGTTATCAGATTTGCAGATGACACAAAACTATTTAAAGTTGTTAAAACCCCAGAGGATTGTGGAAAATTGCAAGAGGATCTTGATAAATTGGAAGACTGGGCATCAAAATGGCAGATGAAATTTAATGTGGACAAGTGCAATGTTATGCACCTAGGGAAGAACAACCCAAACTATGGTTACACGATGCAAGGTTCCACATTAGGAACCGCTGCCCAGGAGAAAGATTTAGGCGTCATTGTGGATAACATGTTAAAACCCTCTGCCCAGTGTGCAGCGGTGGCCAAGAGAGCAAATAGAATGCTAGGTATCATAAGGAAAGGAATGGAAAATAAAACAAAAGATATTATAATGCCTCTATATCGTTCCATGGTGAGACCGCACCTTGAATATTGTGTGCAATTCTGGTCGCTGTATCTTAAAAATGATATAGCGATATTAGAAAAGATTCAGAGAAGAGCCACCAAAATGGTAAAGGGGATGGAAGGATACTCCTATGAAGAAAGGCTAAAAAGGTTAGGGCTCTTTAACCTGGAAAAGAGACGGCTGAGTGGAGATATGATAGAAGTCTATAAATGAATGAACGGAGTGGAACGGGTAAACGTAGATCGATTGTTTACGTTATCAGAATATAGAAAGACTAGGAGACATGCAATGAAGCTACAGGGTAAACTATTTAAGACTAATAAAAGAAAATATTTTTTCACTCAACGTGTAATCAAACTCTGGAATTTGTTACCAGAGGATGTAGTAAAGGCTGTTAGTGTAGCTGGGTTTAAAAAAGGTTTGGACAAGTTCCTGGAGGAAAGGTCCATAAACCATTATTAAGAAGGGACCCAGGATATCAATGATTGACCCAGTACAAGATTGTGGAACCTGTGTCTTTTGGGGAAACTGCTAGGTACGTATGATCTAGATTGGCCACTGTTGGAAACAGGATACTGGGCTTGATGGACCTTGGTCTGACCCAGTATGGCATATCTTATGTTCTTATGTAAGTGGAGGTGGTAGAGATGAGGACAGTAACTGAATTTAAAAAAAGTATGGGACAAACACAGAGGATCTCTAAAGGAAAAAAGGGGACTGTGGTTTCTAGTCCTATAGGCACTCCTTGTAGCCTTGGGCAAGCCACTTAACCCTCCATTGCCTCAGGTAAACATAGATTGTGAGCCCTTGGGGGACGAGGGAATGTATCCAGTACCTGCTTATAGTGATTGTAAACCGCTCTGATGCCCTTCAGCCTGGGCGGTATATCAAGAAATTGCATAAACATAAACATTGTCACCCACCTACATACCCACGTAGGCAAAGGACCTGGGGGTTTCAGTGGGGCCTCTTCTTAATTAGCTGGGACAAGTAATGCCCCCTGGGTGTTGGAGTCCCACTAGCTATTCAAAAAGAGTGTAGTCGTGGACGAGTAGCTAGGCTGTTTTTAAAGAGGTATTTTATTTTCCCTTCCCGGAAGAACTTCTGCAATCAGGAATCAAAAAGGAAATAAACCATGCTTCTGGTATAACACAAATTGAACTACAAAAATACAAAGGATGCTTCTTTTCAGCTAAGGAAAAACAAAAGTGAAAAACAGTCCTTGTATCTTACAGGAGCTGTGAAATTGAAATCTGTTCCTCTGAACAGATTTCCTTTCTACACACTTCAGCAGAGAGAGGTCACACTATTAGCAAATACAAGTGTACAATCCATTTGGAAATCTTCAGAGTTTCCCAGACAGTAATCACAGTCCATGGCCTCATGAGCTTCCCTGCAATTCTCTTCTGTAGGATTATAACTTACACCGGTATTAAAGAATCCCTCCTCTCTCTGGCAAAGGCTTCTCTCTTCCTCACTAGCAAGGTAAAATGGAAAGCTACCATGCAGTGTAGACTTTTCCCCTAGAGGGCCATACACTTCAGGACAAGCATATGTTAAATCCTGCTTTTCAAATGCCCCTCTACTCCAAGGAATTGGCCTTTCTTCAGGCTGGCCTCTGCCGGAACGTTTGGAGCTGGGAAGTTGAAAATAGCCTTTCTCCCCCGAAAGCTTTTCACTTCCTCTTACAGGGCGTGCTTCTTTGGGCCTGGAAATCTCCCTTTGACAACAGCTTCTATTCCCCAGGTACCTGCTCTCCTGGAAATTCCCTCTCACAGCTTCTCTACGTTTGCTTGTAGGAATCCCTCCGTGGCCCCTACGACCAGACTCTGGTTTAGTGCAGCCCAACTCTCTGGCACTAACCTCAGGTATTCCCTCTTGGGCAAACTCCTCTGAGATACTGCTGGAATCTCCGTCTGAAGTTTTCAGGTATGTGTCCCGGTTAGCTTTGTCCCGGTTAGCTTCCTCTCTGTAAGCTCTCCCTCGGTAAGCTCTTCCTCTGTCAGCTCTCTGGATAACTCCGTCCGGGTTAGCTCTCCCCCGGTAAGCTCTCTCCCTGCTCAAGACTGACTCAATTTTAAGTGCGTCATTCTTGGTGCTTCTTAGAAGCTCAAGTCTCTGCAGCTGTTCCTGATCAGCTAATGAGCTATGAGGTAATCCTTTGCTGGGGAGTTTTCCTACACCCGGTGCTAGTGTTTTTGATGGTTGCCCATAGCAACCCTCAGCCATGTGCTTTGAGCTGCCCATTTTAAAACTGCTCTGCACATTTTCTTCTGTTTCCATAGGCACTATTTGCTCTACGCCATGACAACATAGACTGTTGTAGTTGTTGATATGGAAGGACAGACTAGATAGGCCATGTTTTCTTTTTCTGTTGTCATATTTCTATGTTTCTATGTTACTATTAGTAATCTGTAAACTATTATTAAAATCATCTGTATTACATCGGCCATTCACCAATCTTCAAGTAACACCAATTTTTGGAGTGGAGGAGTGGCCTAGTGGTTGGGGCAAGGTACTTCAGGCTGGAAGGTCGGTGGTTCAAATCCCACTAGAGGACAGCAACCTTGGGCCGGAAGGACTGGGGTTTCTAGTCTCACAGGTGCTCCTTGTGGTCTTGGGCAAGCCACTTAACCCTCCATAGCCCATGTTCCCTGTAAAATAGTTATCTCCAAGTTATAATGCCCTGTTCAATGTAATTTCAGTTTGTTCAATGTAAACCACACTGATGCAGAATAGTGCAGTATATAAGAGAATGTAAATAAATAAAATAAAAAGGGTTCCAGAGGTGATCTGGGAACCTTCAAATCGGTGAGCCTGATGTCAGTACCAGGCAAAATGGTAGAAACCATTATAAAGAACAAAATTACTGAACATGTAGATAGTCATGGTTTAATGGGAGAAAGCCAACATGGTTTTAGGTAAGGAAAGTCTTGTCTTAATCTGTTATATTTTTTGAAGATGTGAATAAACAGGTAGACAAAGGTGAGTCAGTCGATATTAGTGTATCTGGGTTTTCAGAAAGTCTTTGACGAGGTCCCTCATGAGAATCTCTTGGCAAAATTAAAAAGTAATGGCATAGGAGGCAGTGTACTATTGTGGATCAGGGACTGGTTAAAAGATAGAAAGCAGAGAGTAGGGCTAGGTGCCAATTTTCCTAATGGAGAAAGGTAAATTGTAGAGTACCCCAGGAATCGGTGCCGAGTTCACCGCTTTTTAACATATTCATAAATTACCTGGAAATGGGAATAGCAAGTGAGATGATCAAATGTGCAGATGACGTAAAATGATTAAAAGTCATTAAATTGCAAGAGGATTGTGAAAAATTGCAAGAAGACCTTGATAAATTGGAAGAAGAAATTTAATGTGGACAAGTGCAAAGTTATGCACCTAGAAAAGAACCACCCAAACCATAGTTAAGGGGAGATATGATAAAGGTCTATAAATTAATGAATGGACTGGAACAGGTAAATGTAGATCGATTGCTTATGCCACCAAAAAATGGAAAGACTAGGGGACATGCAATGTGACTACAGTGTAACCCATTTAAGACTCATAACAGAAAATATTTTTTCACTCAATGCGTAATCAAACTCTGGAATTTGTTACCAGAGGATGTAGTAAAAGCTTTTAGTGTAACTGGGTTTAAAAATGGTTTGGACAAGTTCCTGGAGGAAAGGTCCATAAACTATTATTAAAGAAGACCAGGGAAATCCACTGTTTTCCCCAATGCAAGTATCGAGGAACCTGGATTTGTCACTATTGGAAACAAGAAGAGCACCCCCCCTGCAAAACAACAGAAGCACAAAGGAGCAGGAGAAAACACCACTGGAAGAACAAGAGATTTATTCGTATCAATGGGTCTGCCCAACACGTGTTTCAGCCATTTGGCCTTTTTCGGGGGACTTTGACCTCAACATACACATGTGGAGGCCTTTTCCAGTCTGTACATCCCATCCCACTGTGCGTCCAGTCGGAACAGGACGCACAGTGGTAGATGTAATTCTGATCCTACGGGGCACGTCTAGCCCCCACAGGATCAGAATTGCATCTAAGCCTGTACGTGCAGTCCGAGTCATGATTTCGGTTGGCCTGCACATACAGGCTCCTGCCCGGCTAAATCAGTCAGGCTCCTGAATGGAGCCGCAGCGCCATGGCGTCCAGTTGTCATGGCACCGTGGCTCCCTTCAGGAGCCGTAATCCCCGGCCGCTGACAACTTTCTTCATTCCCTGCAGCCCGACCCCCCCCCCCCCCCCCCACGATCTGGCCTCCCATTTCCAGGGTCGTCTGCAGGGAATCTCCTGCACCCCTTCCACCCTTTGCCACTGCCTGGCCCTGCTGTCTTGTCTAATCTGCCGGCCCCGGACATATAGGGCTGACTTCAGAATCAGCCCTGTACGTCCGGGGCCGCAGACCGCCCACTGCCCACCCTAACTCTGCCTCCTCACCGCCCCCTTCCCGCCACTTTCTAGCCTCCTGATACAAACTCCTTGTTCGTATGGGGAAGCTTAGACAAGGACAGAAAGGGGGATGAATGGCTGGGATGAATGTCCCAACGGGACGTCCATCCCTGCTATTCATGCTTCAGAATAGATCCCATACAGTACAATAAAATAACACAACATAATACAATGCAAATGGAACAACCAAATCCACAAAAAATCAATAAAATGTGTATGTATAAAAAGAGCCAGAGTAATTCATTAAATATAATAAGAGTAAATAAATAGCCACGAACCATAAAAATAACACTGGTCAACATTGAAATCGTTACTGACTTTAAAAGGCCCTAATCTGTAGTATCTTGGTGAGCTGAACACGAATATAACATTAAAAACATTTTATTGGCTCTCGTTTTGAAGATATTGCATGTAGTTCATTTTTGACGTTTCACCGTGTAAATGTATCCAGTAGGACATCAACAACATCCCAAATAAGCCTTGAATGATGTAATATTGCATCACATTGCATAATACCAGCATGCACACATCATCCAGAGTTGATTGCATCATTTTCTGATGCAATGCAATACTACTGCCAGACGGCTGCTGAAGCCATCTGACGTCAACAGTGTACTATACGCTGTCGGAAAGGTTGAGCATTTAAAATATTTCAGACTGTGTATGAGACAGTTTAAGCTACTGTTACATGTAACTTTTATTAATCATATAATTTTAGCCATTTAGGTACAATACAGAACAGTAATGCCGCGAAAATGCGTTAATACTGTTGACAATTTCTGCTACATTTGTAGGAAAGTGACATTTGCCAACCAGAAGAAAAGTATCACTTCTCAACTGAAGAAGGCATATCATCCTTACTTCGGATGCAAGATTGGTGACCAAGACAAGCCTTGGGCCCCGCATATATGCTGCACTACATGTACAACACAGCTTTCACAGTGGTTGAATTGCAAAAGACCATCAGTGCCATTTGCAGTCCCCATGGTGTGGAGAGAGCCAAGCAACCACATAAATGACTGTTACTTCTGCGTGGTTCCTCCTCTTTCCAGTGGAATAACGAAGCAAAAGAAGTCAAACATAGTCTACCCAAACATTCCGTCTGCATTGAGACCAGTTCCACATGGCATTGGTGAGGGACTTCCTATTCCAGAACCTCCAGCAGAATATTCTCTTGATTCATCTGATGAGAAGGGTGAGCCGACCTGTTCTTCTCCTGGTCCGTCAGCATGCTGTGGCCCAGATTTTCACTGGCATGCATTATCAACTCCACACAGAATAACACAGGAAGAACTAAATGACCCGGTTCGTGATTGGGACTTATCCAAGAACAAGGCAGAATTGCTAGGATCAAGACTCCAACAATGGAATCTTCTAGAAGAAGATGTCAACATTATTTCATATCGAAAGCGCCACCAGCAGCTGGAGCCTTTCTTCAGAAAGGAAAGTAATCTGGTATTCTGTTCCGATACTGAAAGCCTCATGAATGCCTTAAAAATCACTCATGACCCACAAGACTGGAGACTATTTATAGACTCTTCAAAACTGAGTCTGAAGGCTGTACTTTTGAACAATGGAAACCGTCTTCCATCTATTCCAGTAGCGCATGCCGTCCACATGAAAGAGATATACGATAACTTAAAGCATCTACTGATTTCCATTAACTATAACAAGTACAGCTGGCACCTCTGTGGTGACTTGAAGGTAGTTGCCCTTTTAATGGGACTGCAGCAGGGATATATAAAATACATGTGTTTCTTATGTGAGTAGGATAGCCGAGCAAAGGATTGGCACTACTTGCGGAAGGAATGGAATCGCAGACAAAATGTAACAGTTGGAGAGAAGAATATCCAGCACCCAGCTCTGGTTGAGGCTCACAAAATCCTGCTACCACCCCTTCACATCAAACTAGGTTTGATGAAAAACTTTGTGAAAGCCATGGACCGCACTTCGCCAGCTTTCCGATACCTGCATGAAAACTTCCCTTGACTCAACAAAGCAAAGATTAAAGAGGGAGCTTTTGTGGGTCCTCAGATTCGAGAGCTCTTCAAAGATGACCGGTTCAACAACTTGCTGCAGGGTGATGCGAAACAAGCATGGAATGCTTTTCGCCTAGTGTCAACAAACTTTCTCGGGAATGTTAAGGCAGAAAACTACAAGGAACTAGTAGAAGACATGCTGATGCAGTATCAGAAACTTGGCTGCAATATGTCTCTAAAGATCCATTTCCTTGATTCCCATCTCGATTTCTTTCCTGACAACTGTGGTATGGTTAGTGATGAACAGAGCGAACGTTTTCACCAGGATATTGCAACGATGGAGCAAAGATACCAGGGAAAATGGTCCACTACAATGCTGGCTGGCTACTGCTGGACACTCCCCAGAGAAGCTCCCGAACAGCTGTACAAGAGACAGGCGAAAAAATCTAAGAAGTAGTCTATGACTTGGTTTTTTACAGATATTAACCAAAGGCCTATTATATTTACTATTGACATGCATTTCGTGATGTAAACATTAATTCTTGTAAATTACAAAAAAAACTAGAGCCAACTTTGAAATTTCACTGTCATATTCAGCATATAAAAATTGATAAGAAATGACTATTTTTATTTCAGTAACATGACTTTTGTAAAAATTTCTTGACCAGTGTAATAAATATAAATAATATTAACATAAAAGAATAAGTAATATATATATAATAAAATGCTGTAATAAATATAAAAAATTAAAAACAACCTACATAGTGTTAAAAAATCAGTTATGCATTAAGTGTTAGAATATAACATCATAGAAATATATCTTACTAAATGAAATAATAAGGAGCACATGCTGAAAGCTCACCACGTGGGAAAGGACACTACTGTATGCTCTCAATGGTTATCTAGTAAATCACTAGAAATCTATGGAAGAGACATGCATAATGTAGTGAGACAAAACAGAAATGAAACATCCACACATGAACCAATTTGGAAGGGAGCATATGCCGTGAGATGGGGGAGATGGCAACAGGTATTATAATTATAAACTATAATTCTCAAAATCAACTGATGATTACTTAAGACTTAAAATTGTTACGCTGTTGGACAAGTAAAATTATCCTTGCAGACCTCCTTTCTTTTGAAGGCAATTGTTGACCGTTGATGTGTCAACTAGCATTATTCAGACATTAGACTGTGGAAACTTATTTTCTAGACAAAGTCTAACATATGTTGTCTGTATCTTCACCAAGATAAATTGGATATTCGGGGCCTTATTCCAGTGCGGACGTAGAAGCCCTCTATGCATCCGGCTGGAACTAGACGCACAGAGGGTGTCGCGATTCTGATCCCGCAGGGCATGTCTAGCCCCAGGGGTTCAGAATCGCAAACGGTCCTGTACGTGCAGGCTGGGACTGCGATTCAGCCCGGCCTGCACATACAGGACATGACCAACTAATTCAGTCAGGGCTTCTAAATGGAGCCGCGGCGCCATGGCATCCAGTTGCCATGGCACCATGGCTCCATTTAAAAGCCACGATCCTGGCTGCCAGCTCCTGCACTGCATTCAACGGAGCCCGACCCCAATCTGGTCACCATCCAGGATCGGGCTGCGGTGAATGTCTTCGGCCCCCCCCCCACCCCATCTGCACCCCGGGCCTGCCAATCTATGTTGTCCAGGGAAGTTATTCCACCTTGGAGGTGGAATAACTTCCCTGTACAAGTCGCCGGCTCTGGATCTACAGGGCCGACATTAGACCACCCACCTCCCGCCTATCTCTGCCTCCAATCCGCCCCGTCTAACTTCCTCGTACAACCGGCGGGGAAGTTAGACACCGGCGGGACGTCCATCCCCACTATTCGGGGGATAGAATAACCTATTTAAGACTAATAAGAGAAAATGTTTTTCACTCAACGTGTAGTCAAACTCTGGAATTTGTTACCGGAGGATGTAGTAAAAGCTGTTAGTGTAGCTGGGTTTAAAAAAGGTTTGGACAAGTTCCTGGAGGAAAGGTCCATAAACCATTATTAAAAGGGACCCAGGATATCACTGCTTGACCCAATACAAGCATTGTGGAACCTGTGTCTTTTGGGGAAACTGCTAGGTACTTATGACGTAAATTGGCTACTGTTGGAAACAGGATACTGGGCTTGATGGACCTTGGTCTGACCCATTATGGCATATCTTATGTTCTTATGTTCTTCAATCATAAATGGAGTCGTAGTAATGTAGCTCTAATGGTGAAAACTTATATTCTTGAAACGGGAGACATAAAACACTGTTGTGTTAAAGGGCTCAGGAAAAACACAGGGATGATTAAGCTCATCTCTCTAAAGCGCTCTTATCATATAAGAAACCACATAGAGAGATGTAAGGTTTAAAAGCACCTTATCCACAACTTATAAAAACATTTGTTAACCAAGAATTATTTATAATTCTTATCCATTTATGTTGAAATGGGAACAACCAGCCAAACCAAACAAAGAGGTTCAGGTCATGCAGAGCCCGGGTGTAATAAAATACTAGCATTGTATCCAGTATAGAGAATTGTCGGATTCAAAGCTGCATGGAAAATAGCAACAAGGAGTAATAACAAACCAAATATGAGGTCACGTACCTAAACGCATGACTCCAAGTACTGAAAACGTTTTTAATGGGTAGCGCAAGTGTATCTGTTACTGCGCATGAGGGACGGCGTGTGTTTGATGTCATATCTGCACCTCAGTGTACATACCTTACAAATAAAGGGTGCCTAACTCATATCAAAAACATAAAATAGTGTTTGTAGTACCATATAAATTGGTATCCAAGTAGTCAAAAATCCTGACAGATAAAAATTGAACAAATGAACTCAACACTATTAACCCCACGTGAGACCACGTCAAAGGCATTGAAAAATCATATGAGATTGCGTCCCGAGGGTTATAGCATCCACAAGATAAAATTAGAAGAACAAAGATTGAAACTAAACCTTGCATATCCTGCCGGTTATAGAAACCTAGAGATAAGGAAAAAGCAGGAACCAAAATGAGCCCATCCTAAATATTCATTGTATAGTTAGAAGGTGCTGTATTGATCTAAAGAAAATCAACAAAAGGGCAGATATTCATACCAGGGCTGCTTTAATACATTGAGCTGTGATATTTGGAACCACCCAAAACACAGTCATGGTGTGTAAAAATGCAATATTGGTAAAACAAAAAACAATAAATAAGAGTAACAATAAAATAAATTAAAAATGTCATAATAGTACGAGTAGGAACCTTTCTAAAACACAACAATGGTGGGGAGAGACAACAAATAGCAGTGATGGCCAAACATATTTATAAACCTTAGTAAGAAATTAAAGAACAGGGACATTTGGACAGTAAAAATGAATGGAATAATGCTGACAATAGAAAGGTAGGATGGGCATCAGGCAATGCTCATTAAGGCAAAAAAAGCACTTAAGCTTGGTGTAGATGGTCTCAGGAAAGCACAAGGGGTCCAAAAAATTTTTTTGTAATGTATCATCTGATGGGGATCTACTCAAACTGGGTGGTATGTGTGGGGCACTTGGAATAACAAAAGTGCAAACTAAACAGAACAATAAATGAATAAATAGACAAAAATGGGAGTCAAAAAATAAAAGAGCTATATGAAGTAAAACAGGCTAGTATTAAAAACAATCATGTATGGAAATAAAAATAATAAAAAGCGTCATACTACCATGTGTGCAGTTTTAAGCCAATAAAAGCCATCCCAGTAAAAACCATCCCATAAAATGAATAAAAGAAACACCCCTAAAAAACTAAAAAAAACCAACTCATAAAAATGCAGTAAAATCCAAGTCTTGATTCAGACTCATAGGATGTAAGGTATTCATTTAAAAAAATCATTTTCTGTTCTAATTGGAAGAGGGTCTTTATCTTTATTTGCGAGATTTGATATACCACCCTTGCCGGAGTGTCAGGGCGGTGTACAATAAAACAATATATTGGCTACAGGAAAAATTGAAGGAAGAAAGGAACACCAGCGGTAGACAGGAAAGGAAAGAGGAAGAAATAAAAAAGTGTAGCAGAACAAGGTGGGGGGACATGGGTATAAGGCCGGGAGAGAGTAGTCGCTAATTGAATAGATGAGGGTATTCCTAAGTTACTGGTGTCTGAAGGCTTGGTGGGGGAGGCTCAGACGAGGGAGGGCCAGAGCCATCAGCGAGTGGAGGAAGATCATAAGCCTGACAGAACAGGTGCGTTTTAAGAAGTGCTTTGAAAAGTGGAAAGCATAGTTCAATGCGAAGGGAGTGCGGGAGCGAATTCCACAAAGCGGGACTGAGAAAGAAGAAGGCAGAGTGATGGGTGAGCACGAGGTGGGCCTGGGAGCGAGAAGGAAGGAAGAGACGGTTGCTGTGTGCAGAGCGGAGGAGACGAGGGACTTGTTGGAGGTGAATGATATCAGCCAGATATTGTGGAGTGCTGGTGTGTAGGACTTTATGGATGATAGTAAGGAGTTTGTAGACGAATCTGACTTTAATTGGGAGCCAATGGAGGGAAAAAAGAGAGGGAGTGATATGGCCGGTAACAGGGGAATAGGTGATTAAGCGGGCGGTGGTATTTTGGACTAACTGGAGGCGACGTAATTGGTATCGGGGAAGACCAGCGAAGACAGAATTACAGTAATCTAAATGGGTAATCACATGGGACAAGACAAGAGTAGTGATAGCAGTAGGAGAAAGGAATGGCCGAATAGATCTGATTCTACGGAGATGGAAAAAGGAGGTACGCACCATAGAGGAAATGTGCTGGTGAAAAGAAAGAGAGGAGTCCAAAGTAACGCCCAAGTACCGAAGGGTGGAAACAAGTGTAGGGTTTTGTGATTATCTCTCCCCCCTCCAAATGGGGTGTACTTGTTTGAGAACCAGAAATTTTAAAACTGAAATCTTTTGCTTAGCTGTGATCCAATGATCCACTAATGGTTTCTGGGGAACATTACACTTGAGACGCATGTTCAATAATACACGTCTTCACACTTATGTTTGTCTTACCCTATGTAAAGCAGACTGCAGAGACATTTGATAATGTATATAACCTTCTCTGAGTTGCAATTGGTGAAATTGGTCAGAGGAAACTGTCTCTGTGTTTGCGGATAGATAAAGGCCCCCTTGCAAGTAAAGACATGTTCATAAATAGTGTACGAACCACATCGAAAATGTCCCACTGTAGGAGCTCAACGGCGTGGGACTGGTAATGCAGAGGGGATGAGTAGATTAGATAAGTTAAAGTTCCTCCTATGTGCAATGATAACATCTTGGGACGCAAAGGATGGGATGGTCTGGATGATGTGCCACTCACGACAAATGATTTCAGAAATCTTCTTGGAGTGGTTTGAAAAAAGGAGAGGGCAGACCATCTTGTCCATAGGCTGTTTCTTTTTCACTGCAAGGAGATCAGCATAATCAGTACCCTTGGCCCGCCCATAAGCTATCCATATATGCTTGGTAGGATATTCTTTTTCAGCAAAACTTTCAAAAAGGATTGTGGCATTGTCCTCAAAGTCTACATCTGCCGAGCAAATGCGTCTGGTCCTGAGAAATTGACTGACCAGAAGATTATTTTTTAGAGAGTTATTGTGGAAGCTTTGGTAGTATAAAAAATGATTCTTATCCGTCGGTTTTCAATATTACTTTATTTTGAACCCAGTAATGTCCTTAATTATCTTGATGTCCAGATAGGAGATCTCTCAAAATCCCTATAGATGCTTCAAACTGCAGGTTCTCATCCAATGTAATGAGCCAGTGAGGAATGTGTCTAGAGAGGTCTGATCGCCATTCCATATAAAAAGCATGTCGATGTATCTTTGCCATAATTTGATGTTTTCTTTATAGGGGTGTTTCTCAAAAAATTTGGCTTCAAAATTAGTGACATATAAATTTCCACATCTGGCGCCATTGAAGACCACATGCCCTAGAACCACATTTGCCTATTTATAATCTTAATTGCATATACTGAATCAAGCCTTTGGTTGGAACAAGAGAAAGACTCAATCTCACGGAGTCTGCACACTGTTATTTTGGAAGGAAGTGCAGTGGGGATGTATAGACTCATAAATTACATTTAGGAGCATGTTTACAAGGATTTGCACTTTAATGCGCGGTGGGAAGTGGAACGGCCCCACGCTGTTGGGGGAGGGGTGCTCAACATGTCCTGCAACAGTTACCATGCTGAAGATAAGTACCTAACTGTGCTTAAATTTCAAGCGCAATTAACACGGGTGTTCTTAATGCCACCCATTGAGGTGTCATGAAATGCATCTGCAATAACTTCAGCATTGACAATTAGCATGTCTTAATTACCCATGTGCTAACTGCATTGTGCAGTCAACGCCCACTCTCTGCCCCTAACTCACCCAGTCCACGCCCATCGCACTCTAAGTACTTAACATAGGATTTTTAACGCCTTGACTGTTTTAGCACATGCTAGCAGTTACTGAGGCCCCATGCTAAAGCGCACGTTTAACTGTTAGCACACTTTACTATACATGCCCCTCAATGTGTTGTAATATTTCTGAGTGTTTTCTACCACTTTTCTGACTTTTGATTCCTATGAGGCCTATTCCAATGACTATGTCCAGGGCCACTATGTGTCTGGTTGGAACTGGACACACAGTGGTAGGCGATTCTGATACCGCAGGGCACGTCTAGCCCCCGCAGGATCAGAATCGCGTCTAAGCCTGTATGTGCAGGCACGGACCCGATTCTGGTTGGCCTGCACGTACAGGCTCCTACCCGGCTAACTCAGTCCGGCTCCTGAATGGAGCTGCGGCGCCATGGCGTCCATTTGCCATGGCACCGTGGCTCCATTCAGGAGCTGTGATCCCCAGCCACTGACAACTATTTTTATTCCCCGCAGCCTGACCCCCAATCTGCCCTCCCAAAGGCCAGAGCCGGGCTGCGGGGAATCTCCTGCACCCCCTCCTATCTTCGCCGCTCCCTGGGCCTGCTGTGCCCTGCTGTCTAGGGGAACTTATTCCACCTCAGAGGTGAAATAAATTCCCCGTTCAGTCTGCTGGCCCTGGACGTACAGGGCCGACATTAGAATCGGCCCTGTATGTCCGGGGCTACGGACCGCCCACTGCCCGCCCTAACTCCGCCTCTGCACTCCCTTTTCCCGCCCCCCTGTCTTGCCTCCCCATACAAACCCCTTGTTTGTATGGTGAGGCTTGGTGGGGATGGGAAAAACGGAAGAATAGACCCCTACGTTATTAGCACCCATCCCTCACATGTTCAGAACCCAATCTGTTGAACGGAATTGTCCTGCAATAAGGTTATGGTAGGGGAACTTAGTGCTTGGACATCAGACAGGAAGAGATGATCTGTGGCCAAAGATGTGGAGTTCATGTACAAGTTAGTTTTCATGATGTATTTTCTTCTTCCCTCCCACTACATCTGTTTCTTGTATTTTTCATCTTCTTCTGGCTAGAAATCTAACAGCTGCCTTGAAGAATGTAGCCACAGAAGGGCATTCTAGGAATGATGCAGACTATGTATGGGTCTTGTTTACAAAGCCGCGGTAGTGGTTCGCGATCGCGATCGCAGCCGCGGCCCCATTGAAATCAATGGGGCCGCGGCTCCGATTACGATCGCAAACCGCTACCGCGGCTTTGTAAACAAGCCCCTATGTCTTCGATAAGATAGAAAACTTCCTTTTATGAGAGCCTTCCAATTCCATCCAGCCTGAGGCAAGGGAGAGCTCAGGTTGTTTCCATGCTTGGATCTCCCATGTGAGCACATTATCATCCAAAAGCAGAATTTTACTTGGGGTTTTCAGTCTATCTAAATTTAATATTGAAGTCGTTAACATTCAGAGGTATAGTAAGAGCCTCTAAAAGTTTCCATCCCAAGTAAACACAATATTCTCTATGAATAATATAAAATAATGTGATCCATGTGGTGTCTCATCAATTAATTTAAAACAGTAACACATTCTCCAAAAGCTACAGATCTATTTGTGTCTTTGGGACATATGAGGCCCTGTTGCTCTACCATAAATCAAAGGAATGATCATAGAGAAAACTGTAGTACAGTGCAAACAGAGTTTACAACAAGATAAATGTTATGTTTGCTTATAAACTTGGCCCTTCTATGTAATAAATCCCATTCTGATGCTATTAATATACACAGATTAATAACAGCTACTATTTCCTTGCAGGGATAAGTCAATTTAATTTTTAATCTTTTGAAGTGGCAACAATTTGGATTTCCTGTTCAGTGACAACCAAGACTGGGATCTGGCATTTACCTAAGGATTTTTCTTCCTTTTTATATCCCATTAAGCTTATTTTTAGACCAGTCATTGCACTGACAGTCCTTGGTTGGGGGTGAGGCGTGCACAAGGGCTTCTTCCAGGACCTTGCAGTTTTTGGACCCTACATCCAGCCAATAGGCGTTGCTATTGTGTGAGAATTATAATTCCCTTCCTGTTCCCAGCCTTTGCTAACATGGGAAGACCCGAGCTGGGAAATGACCCCAGATCCTTCCACATGGCACTGTGTAGCACTGTCATAGACGCACCAGTCCAGGCTATTTATTGAATTCCAGTCCCACACAACACTATGGGGCGGAATGATCACAGTTGTGCTCCAAGGTAGAAATATTTCATTTATGTAATGAAAATTTATATTTTGGCAATTCAAAAAACGTGGAATTTCAGCAGTACTTACAGATGAGGTACTAATCTTATATCAGACAGCAAAATTCTCAATTGATTGACAACCACTACTGCAGTCCCTATACAGTGAGATGGACGGATACTTTCTGGAAAAGGCATGTGTTACTTGTTTTATGGAATCAAAGGTAAATCGCTGCCAAAGAGCATTCCAAAGATCTGGTGATCCTATTCATAGAACTCTAATATATGAGACAGTTGGGTGACAGACAGGACAGAGCAAAAGCAAAACTATCTCCAAAGAGCAGAGGGAACAGGTAAGACCATAATCCTTTGTCTTTCATGTACAAGGAGCTGGCCAGAGCCTCGGCTAGCCATTATGCAGACTAGGCAGTCGCTTAGAGCATTAGTGGTTTCCAGAGTGGCCCATTGCTGCCGCCCCTCTCCAAGACCTGCAGAGGCAGCAGTGACTTTAAAATAGCACCATAGCATTTACCAAAAGCCTCCGGCGCTGCCTGCTCTTGGTGCTTCCATCCCCTCTGATTCAGACTTCCTGTTTGCATGGGGGCGGAAGCATCAACAGCACACGGTGCCGCATGGTTTTGATAAGCTCTGCAGTGCTGTTTTAAAATCATTGCCGCTGCTGCTATAGGTCCCGGAGAGGGATGGTGGCGGGGACAATAGGGGCAGGGGTGAGAGCAGGGGGGTGGCAGGAATAAGGTTGGCCTAGGGCACCCCATATTCTTGTGCTGGCTTTAGTGTGTTCATGTGTGAGATCTGAAAAATTAATATGAGGAATCTAAATTTTAAAAACTCTCCTTCCAATGGGCAGTCAATGTAAGATCTTCAGAGCTAGAGTAATTCTATCATGCTAGGTGCTGTTAGTTATAACATGAGCAATCACATTTCCTGATCGTGTAACCAGTCTAGTCCTGGACCTCTGGGTTCCCTATCCAATCCAGCAGCTGGAGACTGAGAAAACTCCTCCTTTTTTCTGATGTCACCGGTATATCCACTTGGAATCCGCCTCTTGCCATCAGTAACCTCAGTCTCCAAGCAGCTGGATAGATAGGAGCCCGGGGGTCCGGGCTCACTGGAGAATCAATTAAGTTACTGTATCTCTTTTTCATTAGTTTTTTAATTAGTGTTATTTTACATCTTTTTTAGATTAAAGGAAAGAGGGGGCTTTGGAGGACTGTGCCTTTAAGTGGGGCTCACGTTTCCTTCCTTACTATCTCTTGCCCTCGCCTTTTCCCCCTCCCCCCCTCCCGCTTCAGTGCTTCAATCAGAATTTCAGAGAGAGCCTGTGCGGGAGTTCTGTAGCTGTTTGCTTACGAGCAGCAAGCTACAGGTACGGGGGGGGGGGGGGGGATGCTCCGGAGTCCGGTCTTGTCAGCGCCACACAGAAGTCTGCCTGTCAGTGCGCTGGCAGACTGTGAGAGTGTGAGAGACCGCCCGCTGATTTTAGCAGTGCGTGATTACCTCCGGCAGCTTCAGAAGTCCCTTATCCTCGAGGGACCCGCCCGGTGAGTACTCCGTTTGTCGCGGGCTCACGCACGCGGCTTTTTGAGGGGAACAGTCTTTCTCTTTAGCGGCAGTTCGGAGTGAGGATTTAGGCGTGAAATCGTGGCGGCGGGCCTAGCCACGTGGTGACACTACCGGGGAACGTGCTTTTCCCGCGCGGTTTCAGCGTCTGTTCGGGCCTCTTTCAGGGCTCTCTCTGCCTCTCTCTTCTGTTGTCTGCCATCTCTTCCTCATATTCTTCGCCGTGTATGGGGGTATTAAGCACTTTCATTTCATTCCGTGCTGTCATTTACTGCTCCCCTCACTATGCCCTCTAAGCCGGTTTGCTTAGTTTGCGGTTTAAAAAAAGGCTCTATCTCCGGACTCTGTAAAGCCTGTGTAAGAGATCCGGTTCCTTCAGATTCTGCCAGAATGGACTCGGGGAACACGCAAGAGCCAGAGCCGGGGTGTTCAGAGTCTCTACTGCCAGAGAGGGACCTGGAGGAGCCGGTGGCGGGTCCATCTTCTGCGCCAGCCGCTCCTCTCCCTCAGGCTCCCTTGCTGCTAGACCTTTCCGCCATCTTCTCGTAGGATTTTGTTGCCCTGCTTCAGAAAGCTCTCAGTACCAATGTTCAGCAGGTCTCAGAGCCTGATCTTCGGAGCGGGGTCAAGAGAGCGGCGACGCCTCTCCCCACCGTGGGTTCTACGAGCGGGGCCAAGAGGCCGCGTTCGGAGGGACTACCGGCGGAGTCTTCTTTGGCCTCAGAGGGTCATCTATCGGATGAGGATGCTGGGGCTCTTGAGGTGGAGGAAGAGCTCGAAGAAGGTGAGCTCTCTGAAAGGGAAGATCAAGCCAGAGTGGTGCGGGTTTTCCGGAAGGAAGAGCTTCCAGCTTTGATTAGCGAGGCCCTGACAGTTTTGAATATGCCTGTGCCAGGGTCAGCGGAAGAGGAGACCCTGGAGGACCCGCTATTGCAGGTTTTTAGAAAGACTCAGCGGGCTTTCCCAGTGCACCGAGTATTTCGGGAGATGATTCAGGAAGAATGGAACCTGCCCGAAGCTCCTCTGAAGGGGTCCAGGATCTTGGGGCGCCTTTACCCTCTCTTGGATCAGGACAGGGAGGTGTTCAAGTCACCCAAGGTGGATGCTGTCACCCCTTTGCTGTGCAGCGCCTCCTGATGGTCACAGTTGGTACTGCACCCGGGTGTAAACTACTGGCCTTTTCAATACTTATAGTCCTTGCCAGTATGTAAAGAAGTTGTGACACCGAAATCGGTTTAACTGGGTTTTATTCCCCGTCCCGTAGGATTCTTTTCCAAAAGTATAACAGTCAAATAAACATAACCCTCCTCGGGTACACAAAAGAACTATAACAAAAATAGCTTTACCTTTCAGCAAACAAAAGTAGGAATGAAACAGAAATACAGCTTGTCAGCTTTCCAGATGAAGGCTTCTCAGGAATAGTTCAGCCTTCTATCTGAGAGACTCTATATGGTCAGCTATTATAAAACTACAGTCCATTTGTTCAACAGGCAATTCAGCGTTGTCCTCAATTTCATAAGGCTCACATTGCATGGGAACACTGTCAGATACAGAGGCTTCGTTACTTCTCTTCTGAGGTAACTTGCTTAACAAACTTTCCAGCTTGTGACGTACTTGTCTTTCTATAGCAGGTATCTGTTTGGCTTTACCGTATTCTCTTGAGTTGCTTAGCCAGGAGCCTTTCCTCTGCCTCTGGTAATTAGGCAGAGTAAAGCAGTCAGCTGCCCAGCTATCAGAGAGTGGAACCTTTGCACGGGGTTTTGTTTTAACAGGAGCTTTGTAAACAGCTGTTGTCTCCAACGGCAGTTTCTGTGAAGGCTTGTGCCAACTATATTCCTCTGAAGGATTCTCTCCCAAAGGTAACAAGCTTTGTTCCCTATTCTGTTTGTAACCCAGATTCTGGAGCTTTCCTGCTTTCCTTAAATTAGCATTATAAGGCTTTTGTCTTTCATACAAATGCCTCTCATAGATCAGCTTAGCATTTCTCCTATCTGCTTCAGAATAGCTTTTCCTAGCTTGTTGCTTGTGTCTTAAGGCATAGCTTCTATCAAGGCTGCTGCATACACTGTCCCTGTCTGAATTCAGCTGCTCACTTATTTCACTTAAATGTTCATCAGACTCACTCAGACTTTCATTCAGCCAGTGCCTTCTGCCTTGCTGTGGAGATCTGGGATATCTGTATCCTTCCCAGTCTGGATATCTCCTTCGTCTCTGAGGTTCCTCAGCTCCTCTCCTAGCTCCTTCGGCTCTCTCTGCCTTCCCCCTCTCCTGTGAGCTGTGCTGATTATTTACGTAATCCCCAGCTGCACCACACCCTAGCCTATTGGGGTCAGGTGGGACCTTCCTTGCCTCCCTACTGGCTGGGTGATAATTCCTGGCTTGTGACCTCATTCCCTTATACTCCTTCTGATACCTTTGTGTCATGTGCTCTCTCCCTACGTCAGTGTTTACTTGAGGAGTAGTGTTTTTTAGCACCACAGGGGGCTCTAGAGAGTCTGCTCTGTGACAATGCCGCGGTGTCGGCGGTTACCAAGAAGACTACCATCCCTGTTGAGGGTAGTGCGGCCCTTAAGGACCCCCAAGATAGGAAGCTAGATGTCTTATTGCGCCAGATATTTGAGGTGAATGCGCTGTCGCTTCAAGCCGCTATCTGCGGGGCTTGGGTAGCGAGGGCATGTCTCCACTGGGCCCAGAGAGTACAGGTCACTCGAGGGGGTGACGGGTCTGGAGAGGCGACTAGGCTGGAATCGGGAGCGGCCTATTTAGCCGACAGTCAATACGATCTTATGCGTGGTTTGTCGAACAGCATGGCCTCGGCAGTGGCGGCACGAAGATACTTGTGGCTGCGCAACTGGGCGGCGGACAGTTCCTCCGAGGCTAGGTTGAGCAAACTTCCCTTTAAGGGGCGTCTTTTGTTCGGGGAGGACTTAGAGAAATTGGTGAAAGACTTGGGGGACTTGAAAGGCGGTAAGCTACCTGAGGACAAGCCTAAGTCTGTACGGCTGGGCTCGGCTGGTAGAGGTCAGTAGCGAGATTTTCGGTGGTTTAGGGCCCAACGATTTGCCCCTGCACAGAGAGGTCGATTCTCTAACAGAGGGCATGGTTCCCGAGGGTTTCGAGGTGCTGGACAGGGGTTTGGGCCGTCCTCCTCCTCGTCCTTCGAGGCCAAAAAGCAGCAATGAAATACTGGGGGCCCAGGCTTTCTTGCGGCCGGTCGGGGGATGGCTTTGGGAGTTTTATCCTGCCTGGGCCCGGGTAACGTCCGATCAGTGGGTCCTAGAGGTGATCCGGGAGGGCTACGCTCTAGAGCTTCTGAGTCCTGTGCGGGACGCCTTTGTTCAGTCTCCCGGGAAGTCTCCTGCCAAATCTACAGCGCTGCGGGAGATGGTTCAAAGGCTTCTGGATCTCAGGGCAATCGTGCCGGTACCCCCAGACCAGCGCGGCGAAGGTCGTTACTCCATCTACTTCATCGTTCCCAAAAAGGGGGGGGGGGCGTCCGGCCGATTCTGGATCTGAAAGGCGTGAATCGTTGTCTTTGGGTGTCTCACTTCCATATGGAAACGCTAAGATCAGTTATTGTAGCGGTGCAGAAGGGAGAATTTCTAACCTCCCTAGATCTGTCGGAGGCTTACCTCCACATTCCCATACGTCCGGACCATCACAGATTTCTCCGTTTTGTGGTCCTTTTCGGCCACTACCAGTTCTGGGCGCTGCCGTTCGGCCTAGCGATGGCTCCGCGCACGTTTACCAAAGTCATGGTGATAGTGGCGGTGGCTCTAAGGAAGGAAGGCATCTTAGTGCACCCCTATTTGGACGACTGGTTGATTCGAGCGAAGTCAAGAGCCGAGAGCGTGGAGGCTACTGCGCGAGTGGTGGCTTTTCTGGAGGAGCTAGGTTGGATTGTCAACATGACCAAGAGTCACCTGGTACCTTCTCAAACCCTGGAGTATCTGGGAGCTTGCTTCGACACCTCAGTCGGAAAGGTGTTTTTCACGGCGGAGAGACCGCAGAGTCTTCGGAAGCTGGTGCGTCGTTTTCTCCACTGCCCAGCACCCTCAGCGTGGCAGTATCTGCAGTTGTTAGGAACAATGGCGGCAGCCATAGAAACGGTCCCGTGGGCACGAGCACATATGCGGCCCTTGCAAAGGGCGTTACTTCGTCGTTGGTCGCATCAGCGGGATTCCCTGTCTCAGAAGCTGCTCTGCCCGGAAGAAGCTCGTCGCTCCCTGCGTTGGTGGTTGCTTCCCGCGACATTGGAGAGAGGGAGGCCTCTGGACACGCCGGCCTGGATAGCGGTGATGACGGACGCCAGTCTTTCAGGTTGGGGAGCTCATTGCCAAGGCCGGTTCACGCAGGGTCGGTGGTCGGTGCAAGAGCAGACTTGGCAAATAAACCAGTTAGAACTACGAGCGGTGACTCTCGCCTTGCAGGCGTTCCATCCTTTTCTCAGCGGCAAGGCGGTACGGGTGCCCTCGGACAATGCTACGGCGGTCTCCTATGTCAACAAGCAGGGCGGCACCAGCAGCGTGGGGCTGGAGGCCGAAGCAGGAGTCCTGTGCAAATGGGCAGAAGAGCACCTTCTGGATCTGTCAGCGGCACATGTCACGGGAGTAGACAATGTACAGGCAGATTTCCTCAGTCGGGTGAGAGTGGATCCAGGGGAATGGGTCCTTCATCCTGGGGTCTTCGAGTTGATCGTGCACAGGTGGGGCGCGCCGGTCATGGATCTGATGGCCACCTTCTCCTCGGCGAAGGTCAGCCGCTTCTTCAGCAGAAGAAGGGAAAGGATGTCCGAGGGTTTGGACGCTCTCATTCAGGAGTGGCCGGCAGGTCAGTTCCTATACGTGTTTCCACCGTGGGTGCTGAGCGGAAGAGTTCTGCAGCGGATCGCGGAGTTCAACGGCCAAGTGATCCTGATAGCTCCAGACTGGCCTCGTCGACCCTGGTACGGAGATCTCATTCGCCTGTCGGTGTCCCAGCCATGGCGGCTCCCCCCTCGGGCGGATCTTCTGACTCAGGGTCCTCTGCTCATGCCGCACGTGGATCGATTCTCGCTTACGGCCTGGCTCTTGAAAGGGCGCGGTTGATGGCGAGAGGGTATTCGGATGCCGTCATTTCTACCCTCTTAAGGGCGAGGAAAAACTCCACTTCTCTTGCGTATATCCGCCTCTGGAGGTTCTTTGAGGCCTGGTGCGAGGCCCGGAACTGTGAAGCCTTGAAAGCCTCCATCTCTCATATTTTGGATTTCTTGCAGGATGGTCTTGACAAAGGACTTGCAGTGGCGTCCTTGCGGGTGCACGTGGCAGCGTTGTCGTGCTACAGAGGCAAGATTGGGGGGCGTTCTATCGGTTGTCATTGGGATATTAAGTGTTTCTTGTGTGCGGGGTCGCTGCTGCGGCCGCCGATTAGGCAGGTCATCCCGAAGTGGCATTTGCCGTCTGTCTTAGACGCGCTTGAGCGTCCTCCCTTCGAACCGCTCTCCCGAGCGACTATCAAGGATATCACCTTAAAAGTAGTATTCCTGGTGGCCATAAGTTCGGCTAGGAGAATCTCGGAGTTACAAGCGCTCTCATGCAGGCAGCCCTATCTCTCGTTCTTCCCTTCAAAGGTGGTTCTGCGGATGGTGCCGGCTTTTCTTCCAAAGGTGGTGTCCCCTTTCCATGTCAACCAGGAAATTTCTTTGCCCGTTTTCGCTCCAGAGGGGGGCGCGTCGAACTCGAGAGGGTTACATCTATTGGATGTCCGCAGGGCCTTAAAACGGTACCTCCGTAGGACCGTTGCCTTCCGTAAGTCGGACAAACGTTTTGTGCTGTTTGCGGGTCCTAGGAAGGGGGAAGCGGCGTCGAAAGCGTCCATTGCTCGTTGGCTCAAGGAGACCATCGCGTCCGCCTATTTGTTGAAAGGAAAGGCTGTGCCCGACGGGCTTCGGGCTCATTCCACCAGGGCGCAAGCTACCTCATGGGCAGAGTTCCGCTTAGTGCCTGTGGTAGAAATTTGCAAAGCGGCGACTTGGTCATCCTTAAATTCGTTTGTGCAACATTACCGCCTCGATGTGCACGCGAGGGAGGAGACGTCATTTGCTTCGGCGGTACTGCAAGCGGGTCGTCCAGGGCCCTCCCAAGTCTGATTTTCGTTTACAGCTCTGGTACTTACCCAGAGGTCCAGGACTAGACTGGTTACACGTTCAGGAAGATGAAATTAGACTTACCTGCTAATTGTAGTTCCTGGAGTGTAGCCAGTATAGTCCTGTATCCCTCCCTAGGCATTCTGCGTCCTTATTGCCTGGACGATGGCCCACTTACAGGTAAGAGTCTTATTTTCGCCCTACAGGGTAGGTGCGGTAAGTGGATAAGATCAGGAATCTATACAAAAAAAAAAAATAAAAAAAAAAATAAAAAAGACAGAGGGGACAGGTAATGTGGTATATAGGATATTACCCTAAGGTGGCTGAAGCGGGTGGCTTCTTTCCCTCTTTTTTTCCTTTCTTCGGGGGAGGAGGACTCTGCTTCAGTTAAAGTCACAGTTTCGAGCGGGGCGGGCTCGCTTTCAGCAAGGTGCTGATCTGTAGCCCCTCAAGGGTTGATTCGTTTTTACATAGTTTTTGCATAGTTTTGAAATATTTTCTCCGTTTGAATTCTTAATTGTGTCTCCGGTAAGTCTGCTTTGTCTGTAGGTTACTGATGGCAAGAGGCGGATTCCAAGTGGATATACCGGTGACATCAGAAAAAAGGAGGAGTTTTCTCAGTCTCCAGCTGCTGGATTGGATAGGGAACCCAGAGGTCCAGGACTAGACTGGCTACACTCCAAGAACTACAATTAGCAGGTAAGTCTAATTTCATCTTTGAATCAGTGTATTAGGGAAGCCTAAAAAAAATGGAATGGAAGTAATCAGTGGCCAGAATTACTGCTTGCTTACTCTTCATAGGTCAGAAGGTGACAAGACATATTGAAACCTGACCATTTTCACATTTATCCATCATAATTGTCCAGCTCGGAAAATGCGACATTGGAAAACTGGGGTGAAATTTGTAATGCAAGGAAAGCTTTGTTACGTATGCACATAGGGTCCCCGTAGAAAATTGTTCATGGCTATGTATTTTGGGTAATGAGGATGAGGATAATGGACTAGTTGACTAATTGATACATTAAGAAGAAATTTCTATCTAGTTTTATGTGCTCTGTCAACAACAGCGTTAATGTTTCCAGGAACCCCATAATGAATCATTTGTTATACATCTTTTAAAACTGATCTTTCTTTACCACCGATGTTTGATCTCTTGTACTCTTTTCTGTCTTTCTCAACCAGATGCTTGCAGATTCCAGTTGAGTTAAGAACATAAGAACATAAGATATGCCATACTGGGTCAGACCAAGGTCCATCAAGCCCAGTATCCTGTTTCCAACAGTGGCCAATCTAGGTCATACGTACCTAGCAGTATCCCCAAAAGACAAAGGTTCCACAATGCTTGTATTGGGTCAAGCATTGATATCCTGGGTCCCTTTTTAATAATGGTTTATGGACTTTTCCTCCAGGAACTTGTCCAAATCTTTTTTAAACCCAGCTACACTAACAGCTCTTACTACATCCTCCGGTAACAAATTCCAGAGTTTGATTACACGTTGAGTGAAAAAATATTTTCTCTTATTTGTCTTAAATAGTTTACCCTGTAGCTTCATTGCATGTCCCCTAGTCTTTCTATATTCTGATAGTGTAAACAATTGATCTACGTTTACCTGTTCCACAAAATTATTAAACATATTTCTTTATATTTTTGACAGGGGAGCAGGGTTAATCTTCACAGTTTGGTCAAGATTCAAACAATTCCTTATCAGTAGGGCGGCAAGAGCTCTCTGTTCCATCTTAGCAAGGAGCGAATAGTGAACTTTCTCAAAACCAACAGGTTGCAAGATCCGAGGCAACATGGTTTTACCGAAGGACGATCTTGCCAAACAAATCTGATTGAGTTCTTTGACTGGGTGACCAGAGAACTAGATCAGGGGCATGCGATGAATGTCATCTATCTGGATTTCAGCAAAGCCTTTGATACTGTTCCTCATAGGAGGCTTATCAATAAACTTAGTAGTTTGGGGATGGGTCCCAAGGTGGTAAACTGGATCAGAAATTGGTTGACTTATAGACGACAGAAGGTGATGGTAAATGGAGCTCACTCGGAGGAAGGGAAGGTGATTAGCGGGGTGCCCCAGGGTTCGGTCCTGGGCCCGGCACTGTTCAATGCATTTGTGAGTGATATTGCTGAAAGACTGAATGGAAAGGTCTGTCTTTTTGCAGATGACACGAAAATTTGCAACAGAGTGGACTCCCCCGAGGGAGTCCTTAAAATGAGAAAAGATCTACAAAACCTGGAAGAATGGTCAAATGCTTGGCAATTAAGATTTAATGCAAAGAAGTGCAGAGTCATGCACTTAGGTAGCAGAAACCCAAGAGAAATGTACACGATAGGGGGGCGAGAGGTTGGTGTGCACGGATCAGGAGAAAGACCTTGGTGTGATTATTTCTGTAGATCTCAAGGTGGCAAAAGAGTGCGACAAGGCGGTGGCAAAAGCCAGGAGGATGTTGGGCTGCATACGAAGAGGAATTACCAGCAGAAAGAAAGAGGTTCTAATACCACTGTATAAGTCACTGGTGAGGCCTCACTTGGAATACTGTGTTCAGTTTTGGAGACTGTATCTTGTAAAGGATGTAAAAAGAATGGAATCTGTTCAGAGGAAGGCGACCAAAATGATTTGGAGCCTGCGTCAGAAGCCTTATGAGAAGAAACTTGAAGACCTAAATATGTACACTTTGGAGGAGAGGAGGGATAGGGGATATATGATTCAGACCTTTAAATACTTGGAGAAATAATGAACAAACAAACCTCTTCCAAAGACGGGGAAGCTGTAAAACAAGAAGGCATAACATGAAGCTGCAAGGTGGAAAATTGAAAGGCAATATCAGGAAATACTTTTTCACTGATGGGGTGTTGGATGCTTGGAATGTCCTCCCGATGGAGGTGGTGGGGGCAAATACGGTGACAGAATTCAAAATAGCATGGGACAGACACTATGGATCCATTTATAGCAACAGAATAAAATCAAAATAAACGGAACCTTCTAAGTTCTCAACAAATAGGGGTGTCCTGCATGGAGCGGTGGGTTCACCCCTAAACAAAGACATAGGGAGGGGCGGCCTGTACAGAGTGGCACCTACTCCTGCCATCTTACTCCGGCCTTCTTACTGGGCAGACTAGATGGACCATACTGGTCTTTATCGGTCGTCATTTACTATGTTACTATGTCATGAACTGTACATTTGATCTTATCCAACATGTGACCAGTCAGACAAAATGTAGGTGTAAATTTCAAACCATGATTTGCATCACTTTATTTTTGCCTGCCTCTCGTAAGGAAATGTATTACAGGGTTAGTGGTGGGGTTTATACATCTTGGTTATTCCTGTCACCCTCTGCCCCTGTTGTGGCCTTCAAACATGCTGTGGCTACATCTCTCCTCAAAAGGTATTGACTAGATCCTAACTATCTCTCTCCTCCCCTTTGAATGAGCGGTTCACCACAGCTGCTTTGACTTTCTTTCCTCTCAAGACTTTCTGGACCCACTGCAATTCTGCTTTTAATCTCTACATTCCAGAGAAACAGCTCTTGCCAAAGTCTCCAATGACTTGTTCCTTGCCAAATCCAAAGTCCCCTACTCAGTTCTCTTCCTTCTTGACCTTTCTGCTGCTTTTGACACTTTTGATCACCACCTTCTCCTTGATACCCTGTCCTCTCTTGGATTTAGGGGCTGTTTTCTGTCCTAGTTTTCTTCTTATCTCTCCCATTGCATTTTTAGTGTATGTTCTGGTGGTTCCTCCTCTACCACCATCCTGCTTTCAGTTAGTGTATATCAAAGCTCTGCCTTGGGGCCTCTCATTTTCTCTCTACACTTGGTCCTTTGGTGCACTTATTTCCTTCCATGGTTTTCAGAACCATTCTTATGCTGACAACTCTCAGATCTACAGTACCTTTCTGTGCCTGAAATCTCTCCAGGAATCCAGGCCCGGATCTCTGCCTGCTTATCTGACATTGCTGCCTGGATGTCTCACTGCCATCTGAAACTCAACATGGCAAAACTGAGCTCCTTATCTTTCCCCCTAAACCTGCCTCCCCCCTTCCTCCCTTCTCTATTTCACTACACTACACTTCTCCTTGTTTCCTCAGCTTGCAACTTTGGGTTCATCTTTGTCTCTACTCTCTCTTTCTCTGCACACATCCAAGAGATAGCTAAAACCTGTCGTTTCTTTCTCTGTAACATTGGCAAAATTGGTCCCTTCCTTTCTACACACACTACTAAGACAGTTATCCACTCTTTAGTCACCTCCTGGCTAGACTATTGCAACCTCCTCCTTGGTGATCTCCCTCTGAATCATCTCTCTCACCTTCAGTCTGTTCAAAACTCAGTTGCGTGGCTAATCTTTCGCCATTCTCGATATGCTCATATGGTAACATAGTATATGATGGCAGATAAAGACCAGCATGGTCCTCCATAGCCCATGTTCCCTGTCTAGTCCATCTAGTCTGCCCAGCAAGGTGGCAAGAGTTAGGTGCACCTGCCTCTTCTCAAGTCACTTCACTAGCTCCCTATCCATTTTCATATCCAGTTCAAACTTCTCCTACTGACCTATAAGTGCACTCATTCTGCTGCTCTTCACTACCTTTCCTCTCTTATATCTCCCTACACTCCTCCTCGGGAGCTCCACTCTTCTGGCAGATCCTTTCTATCTGTGCCCTTCTCTTCTACTGCCACCTCCAGACTTTGATCCTTCCACCTTGCTGCTTCTTATGCCTGGAGCAAACTACCTGGGTCTGTGCATCAGGCTTCATCTCTGGCCCTTTTCAAATCCAAGCTGAAAAAACTCCTCTTCAAGGCCGCTTTGGATCCTGATCTGCTTGGTCTCCTAAATGTTTCCTTGCCACTCCCCTAGATGTGTCCTTGTCCTCAGCTGTTGTATTGTCTGTCTTGACTAGACTGTAAGCTCTGATGAGTAGGGACTGTCTTTTACATGTGTCTGTATAGTGCTGCGTACGTTTTGTAGCACTATACATATGATAAGTATAGTAGTAGTAGGTTACTCTACTACTGATGATACCAACTTGTCTAATGCTTCCTAATCTGATTTGTCGAACACCTTAGTTATTGTTACATGGTGCATTACCCGGGCAGAATGTCTCACTCGATCTGCAACATTAATAAGATTTTGTTCCTCTGATGCATAGATAAAACAAAATTAATAAATACATGAAACAAAACAAAACCCACCATCACAGCTTGGCACTGATGCCACTGTTGGCATATTCAGCATGAGGCCCCAAGATTGAATGGATCTAAAGACTGAATCTCCCTTTCACTGCAAGGTGCTTCCTGAAGAGCTGTGTAGACAGTAGTTCCAAGCTGTGGATCGGGACCCCAAGTGGGCTCACATCGTGAGTGGATGGGGGCACAGAAATAGGACTGCTACCTCTCTCTCTGAATTTACACTGTGACCTCTGCCCAGTAGTGGCAGTCAGCCTGGGCCTGCACATCAGTGGGCATTAACAAGCCTCCTCCTTTGTGGGCTTCCTCTTAGGTTGGGAACGCATGCAGAGGACTGGGTCTGGGAGTGCACATTGATACGCAGGGTCCCGCCCTGACTGCTGCTACTGTGCCACTGTTGCTGCTCTCTTCAGGCTTTTGATAACTGGGGGGTGGGGGCAGGACCGTACCAAATTAGCAATGCGCCCTGTGCGACTGGTGATCCTGGTTCCCCTCCCCCTCCCACCCATTTGCGTGCAAGAATTCATTTTTGTTGGGCTTCCTGGAAGCCCAGTGATGACATCAGTGCCCCTTTTGTACTTGTGCCCTGTGCGGCCGCAGTGCTTGCACAGCCCTTGCTACGGCCTTAAGTGGGGGGGGGGGGGTGTAAGAGAGGAAGTGAATGAGAGTGGAGAGGGGTATAGAGATCTGCTCATTTGTTATCATTATCATCTATTCCTATTGCAAAAGTTCCAATTTTGTTACATATCTGTTCTTTGTAAAATCTAAGTTCCATGTAAACCGCTTTGACTAGTAGAAAAGGGGTCTGTTAAATTCTATTGAATAAATAAATAAATCTAGGGTCGCACGACATTTTAAGTTTCATATTGGATAAAAGTTTGGGAAGCATTGATGTAGAAGCATATTAGAAGGGGCAGTCTGTTGGAGGGTATGTGTGTGTGTGGGGGGGGATAGTTTGCTGCACCAAGCGCATGCCCCCCCCTTATTTGTGGATAAATAGAGAGCTTTCATTTCCATTGCTGTGAGCACAGCACTTTTCACAAGCATCCTCTAAAAGACAAACAAATTATTAGCAGAAACCTCAGGCAGGTAAAATGAAATGAACTTTTCAGTTCTTAAACACAGGATCCGTAGCATAAGACAGCAAAACATTAAAAAGACAACAGCTCCCCAAAACAGCATATACTCCTCCCCAATCTTGAGGTCATCCCAGGACCACGGACTTCACTATCTACCTGCGCAGCTTCCTATCATCCTAGGGATCCCTGCTTGAATGAACTTACCGAAGATTTGGCCCCTGTCTTGGGAAAAAAAAGTCTTCTGTGTCTTTCACATTCAGGATGTACCTAGTCAAGTCCTTGAGCCTCAAGGGTATGGTGAAGCTTCTAGAAGTATATTGTATTTGCATGGCAATTAAAGTAACAATTTCGAAGACCTGATTGGGGCGAAGGTGCTGTCCTATGTGGGCAGGAAAAGATCTCTAATATGGAGACTGCCGCTCAGAATTGCTTAGCTATGCTGAAATGCTCTACTGTGGATGGAGAATGCTGCTCTATATTGATTTTATAGTGCTTTATAATCTAAGATGGGAAGTAAAAAATAGAAATTTCCTCTATATTCACAGGGCAGCAGTACATTATCTACTCTTTGGCTGCAGGGCTCCACGTAATTGTAGTTAATCCTCTTTAACTTTTTCATTAACCTCTGTGGGCTCTCTGGCTGCAGCGTTTCCATGAAGAAGTTCACAGTGGCCTGTATCTGCAGCTGCTGTGTTATCTTCCCTGAATTGTATCTGAACTTCTGTGGGCCTATGATACAGGAGCCGCTCCTTAGGACCCTACTGCAGGTCAGAGGTCAGCCAGAAGCACAGTACCTGGAAGTAACCCAATTGTAGAGGAAGGCGAGAATTCTTACAAATGTTCGGCCTAATATTCAAAAGGGCTTCTATTTTTACTGGCAGTCGCTAAACATTTAAGACCCTAGCCATTGATTTTCAGTGGCACTCTACGGATTATCCCGGCAAAAAAAGATGGAACGACCTTTGCATGAATCATACATACGTATAGTGGCAGGGCAGAGTTAGGGAGGTGTGAGAGCAGTAGCGCCTAGCTCTATGGATAGTGGTAGTGTTCAGCTGCTATCTCTGTAGCTACTGCATGTGGTTGACTTTAGCCTTGCTAAAATGTCACTTTATCTTCTATTGCCTAAAGTACAATTTAGGCCCCAATTTATTAGGGCACAGATCTAAAGTCAACTGCATGGCTATAGATATAGCAGCTGAATGCCATAGTTCTCCATATAGCTGATGGTTAGTGGCAAAGCCATATATTCAATACTATGTATAGAGCTGCGGAATGGATGGATTTTTTAAGAACGCCATATTCAGCATTTTAAAAAACTCGCTAATGTGGGAACTGAATATTGACATGGTGCTTTTAACTCCATCACATTTAAACTATGATAAAATAATGCTGTGCATACTCAGGAAATAATGCAGCCACATTCATGTTGGATTTATTGATTAACTAAAGTGGTATTTTAAAGAGCTATAGGATAGTTTACAATCCCAGTGCAGCTAATTCTTTAGCAAAATTGAGTCTTCAGCTAGATCAAATGCAGCTGTGAGATCTAGCTGAACTGCTATGTCTGACAGGCCCTTGTCTACACAGACTAAGGGGTATGTCTACTAAAGGGCGTTAGCTGTCAGTGGTGCTATTGTAGGAAAACTGCACCACGGTGACAGCTAACGCGGGACAAATGCAGCTATTGCAGGCAATTTTCCGCGATAGCTGCATTTCATGCGTTAATAGTGCAATTGGGCGGGATGTGGGTGGAGAGTGGGTGTGCCTATACTGTGCGGTTACCATGGGTGTTGACAGCATGCAGTAGCCGCACATTTCTGCAGAATTGCAAATTCAGCTAATGCCATTTCTATGGATGGCGATGGCTGCAATCCTTGCAATTTCTTGGTGTTATCTGATGGGGAAATATTGGGCATGCCCCGAAAAGATAACACGTGGCTTTTGCAGCTATCACGGTGCTTTTGCAACTAATGCTCGGTGTTAACTGCAAAAGCCGATCATGCTTTAGTAAACATACCGCTAAAGAACACATGATTTGTCATGCATTACATGCGCGCTTGGACCCACAGTAACAGTTACCGCAATGGGCATGTCAGTTAATGTATGCCGATTTTCACGCTGCCAGTCGCGTGTTAAGATGCCAAATGGTGGGTTAGGGGTGGAGAGTGGAGATATTACACGTTGTCAATACTGCCATTAGCTTGGGTTCACCTAACACCCCCTTAATAGGTGGACATAAGCGCACCCGTGGTAACAGCGCCATTTGTTAGGGTACGCATTCATGCATTACCTGTCAGGAAAATGCTGGCTATGCCTGACAGTTACTGCGGAGTTTGTTTGTGCTAAACACGCATTAAGTGCAAAACCCTAAGCCACTTTAGTAAAAAGGGTCTTTAAGACTTTTCTACAAGGCCATCAGCACCATTTCGCTAGAGTGTGGCTTTCGAAAGCCTGACTGAAACTCACACAAGAAGGAATTCAGTTCTTTATATGCTCTCAGTTGATTGGCAACAACTGCTTCCAACAAACTGGCAAGGAATGGCAGATTTGGAATAGGTTTGTAACTACCACAGCTACTCTTATCCAAAGATTTTCCCTTTAAAATTTGATTCAGCATTACTGAACATAGCTCACATGGAAGCTTCCTAGGGAAAGAGCTTGTTGAACATCTTAGTTACCCACACAATCGTCTCATCTCAATAAATATATGGGATATGGGTCCACCTTTGAAAAACCTTTTGCAAACTTCCTGATCAAATTTCTAATTTCTAATTCCAAAACCTTTAGAAATTTGTCTTTCAGGCACTTTGTCTCCCTCCGTAGCCATCCTCATCCATTTTAGTATCCCCAGGCTCCATTTCCAGCTATACAACCAGATCCTTTCTTATCAGATAGTTGGAGTTTTAGTAATATTTTCCTCTCCAGGAGCAATTTGTAAATGTTTAGCAATTTTAAATAGTTCACCAGTGCTATGATCACTGTTTAAGATTTGTCCAGTATATAAAGCCTTTTGCCTCATTTGTGGCTCTTTTGACTCCTAATCTCTTACTTCCAATGGAGATTCAGTTCCTCTATTTGTCTTATGTGCCTGGTCCGTTCAGTCCTATGCACTTTGTTTTAGTCTCAATAATTCATCATTAAACCATGGCTGTCTTACTCGGGAACACAACTTGACCAGCTTCAAAGGAGCCTTTTTATCAAGGATGTTACTCAAAAGCATTATTCCAACAGTTTTCCCTTCCAGCAGTTTCAGCTGAACATTGGCTAGCAGAATATTCTCAATAACATTTTCTGCATTAATTGTTTCTCTTTTAAGTATTCCTTCTCCCTTTCTCTCCCCCATGGGTCTATCATCTCTCCCTCATTCTCTTCCCTCCCCCTATGATCCTTTGGCTTGCCTTTACATTTCAGGGGTCAGTGGTAGTGACAGTAGTTCACACAGGCTGCCTCAAGTCACCCTGGAGCCTTCCCTCTGCCACGTCTCGCCCCCTCTGTAAGGGAGAGGTGGGGAGGCTGGCAGAGGGAAGGCGCCAGAGTGACAAAAGATAGCGTGTGTGAATCATTGCCATTGCCGGAGACCCCTGAAATGTAAAGGCAACTCAGAGGACTGAGGGAGAAAAGACAGTTCTTATTCGTCTCTCCAGGCCAGTCCAGGAATGGTAGGGTTGTCAGCCCCCTCCAGCAGCTGAGGACTGGCTGACACCCTATCCAGCTCCCCCTGGTGCCAGAGACTCAGTCTGTCAGTCCTCAGCAGCTAGATGGGATCGTTTTTTGTTTTGCTCATGCTCCAAAGAAAAAATCAGGGGAAATAATTTAGACAAACTCGCGGTTTGGGTAATTTTGTTTGGGAAGGCAATTTCTAGTGTGTCCTAGCAGGGCAGTAAAGCCGGAGAGGAGATTTGCAGATCCCCACGACTGAGAGGGAGTGAGGGCAGCAGGGGCAGAGTCTGCCTTGCGGTCTTCGGAGCCGACGTTTGCCCGCAAGAAAGTGCCTGGGAGCCCCAGTCGCACTCATCTCGTGCTGCCGCAGTGACTGATCGCTGCCCGCTAGCAGCAGGGATCGGGCGATCAGCTGATTAAAAGCTCAACGGAAGGTAAGGAGGAATATGGTGTTGTGAACGCTTGGAGAGGAGAGCTAAGCGGCGTGGCGTTTTAGTATTGACGGCAGGGGGGCTCCGGTTCAGATGCATGCTGCCGATTGCGGCAGCATGCGTGCAGTGCGGGGGTGTCTGTGGTTTTGCTGGGCCGGGGCTCTGCAGGTCTTGTGTTCGTCGAGGGAGTGGTTTGGAGTGGCAGTTATCTGCCATGGAGGAGCTTTCAGGGAGGCCTCAAGATCGAGCGGGAAAGGTGGCCATCTTGGCTGATGTATCACTTTCTCCCGCGTTAGCCGACAAACAGATTAAAAAGAAAACTAAGTCAAGAAAGTCTAATGTGGCTTCTTTACCAGCGGTTCCTGCCCAAGCTCAGGGTTTGGGACTGCAGGAAGGAGTGGAAACGTTGTTTTCTGCAGATTTTATTCTCTCCCTGCATAAGGCCTATTGCCTCAAGAGGGAGCAGACGCAGAGCAGACCTAGTTCCTCCTTGGCTTCGGGGTCACAAAAAGCAGCGTTTACTGGGGAGGAGGACCCAGAGAAAGGTCCCTCTCATAGAAACCTCGATTTGGAGTCCAGCTTTGACGCGTGGGGTCAGCAGACCTCGGAACCGTGGCTGGCGGACGACAGGGAGGTCCTGTTGGACTCAGGGCCCGACCCGTGGGCCATAGCGTTGGAGGAAGGAGAGAATTCACCGGGTGAAGATCCAAATTTGTTCAGAGTGTTCCGCAGGGAGGAGCTGGGGGCTCTCATTGCGCAGTCTTTGGCGGCATTGAATATCAGCCTTCCGGTGGCGCAGGAGGAGCCGCTGGAAGACCCGCTACTCCAGGGATTTAAGGCAAAGCAGAAGTGCTTTCCAGTTCATAGAGTTATCAAGCAAATGGTAGAATCAGAATGGGAGTGCCCGGAGGCTTCTCTGAGGGGTAGTCGGGCAATAGGTCAGTTGTACCCGATACCCAAGGATGAGAAGGAGTTGCTGCGTATGCCAAAGGTGGATGCTTTAGTCTCAGCGGTGACAAGACTACCATCCCGATGGAGGGCGGAGTGGCCCTTAAGGATCTCCAGGATCGGAAATTGGAATCTGTCCTCAAACAGGCGTTTGATTGTAGTGCTTTGGCATTGCAGGCCTCGACTTGTGGGGCGTATGTGTCAAGGGCCTCCATTCATTGGCTCCAAGGAGACGTTTCTCCTGCAAGGGAGGAGAGTCCATCTCCGGAGGGGGCCAAGCTGGAATCGTCGGCGGCATATTTAGCAGATGCCTTTTATGATCTGGTCAGATGTCAAGATGGCGTCGCTGATTGCAGCTAGGCGATTTCTCTGGCTGAGGAGTTGGGCCGTGGACACATCTTCTAAAGCGCGGCTCAGCAAACTCCCTTATAAGGGTAAGCTACTCTTTAAAGAGGCCTTGGAAAAGATTGTCAAGGATTTGGGCGATTCAAAGGGAGGCTGGCTGCTGGAGGACCGTCTGAAGGGTCCGAGGCTGGGGGGGACTGCAGCGCGGTCAAGGAAGAGAGTTCCGCAGGTTTAGGTCGGCTCGGTATACTCCTTATCAGAGAGGTCGGTTTGTGGCTAGAGGGCCGTCCTTTCGGCGAGCACGAGGATTTGGCAGAGGTTATCTCCCACCCCAGCAGTCTCAGTCCAAAAAGCCACAATGAAGTTGTGGAGGCTCAGGCGGAAGTTCCGGTCGGGGTACGTTTTACAGGAGTTCTATTCCACCTGGGCTACCATCACCACGGATCAGTGGGTGTTGGAGATCATTCAAAAGGGCTACGCGCTGGAGTTCGCTGACCACTGGCAGATGCGTTCGTTGTGTCCCCTTGCACGGCCCAAGTGAAGAGGGAGGCAGTAAACAACACACTTCAGATTGTTGCACCTTCAAGCAGTAGTTTCAGTGCCTATAGACCAGTACGGATTAGATCGATACTCAATCTATTTCGTGGTTCCCAAAAAGGAGGGTTCTTTTCAACCCATTCTCGATCTAAAGCACGTGAACCGCTGTTTGCGGGTACCACACTTCTGGATGGGAATCTTGAGATTGGTAATTTTAGCGGTGAAACTGGGCAAGGTGCTGTCCTCGATAGATCTCACGGAGGCTTATTTGCACATTCCGATCAGACCGGAACATCACAGGTTCTTGCGCTTTGCCGTTCCTATGGGTCATTTCCAGTTTCGGGCACTGCCATTTGGGCTGGCAATGGCACCATGTACATTTACAAAGGTCATGGTCGTAGTAGCGGCAGCGTTACGACAGGAGGGCATTTGAGTGCATCCCTATTTGGATGATTGGCTGATTTGAGCAGACTCTGAAGCAAAGTCGATCATAGCAACCAGGCGTGTAGTAGAGTTTCTAGAACGGCTTGGTTGGGTAGTGAATCGGGCCAAAAGTCACTTTCAGCCAGTACAGCATCTGGTATATCTCGGAGCGGTGTTCGACACAGTTGCTGGCTTGGTGTTTCTGCCCGAAGACAGAATGCAAAAGCTTCAAGGGCAGGTGCGGAGTTTTTTGAGCATGCAGGCTCCAACAGCGTGGCGGTACATGCAGCTGTTGGGTTCCATGGTGGCGTCGTTAGACCTAGTGCTGTGGGACAGGGCTTATATGCGGCCGCTACAGAGAGCTTTGCTGTCTCAGTGGTCGCCACAGGAGCAGCTCTTGTTTCAGAAGTTGGTGTGTCCGCAGGAAGTACGGGCCAGTCTAGACTGGTGGTTGGATTCCACGCATCTTCAAGCCGGCATGCCCTGCAGCAGCCGGAATGGGTGTTGGTCACCACGGACGCCAGTCTCTCGGACTGGGGGATGCATTGTCTAGCGCAGGTGACACAAGGCTGTTGGACCACAGAAGAATCGGGATGGTCGATCAATCGGTTGGAGATGAGGGCAGTGCATCGGGCACCAGTACAGTTCAAAGATCTGGTAGAGGGCAAGGCTGTTCGTGTTTTCTTCGACAATGTGGTGACAATATCCTATATCAATCGGCAGGGATGCATGGGCAGCGCCTCCTTGTTGGAGGAGAACCAGCTCTTACTGCGGTGGGTGGAGACCCATCTGGGAGCCTTGTCGGCAGCACATGTGGCAGGCAAGGACAACGTTCAGGCCGACTAAGTCAGAATGTCCTGGATCCCAGAGAGTGGGAGCTGAATGCGGCGGTATTCCACGACATCACCTTGCGGTGGGGCCTACCGGTCATGGATCTGATGGCTACCCTCACCAATACCAAGGCTGCGAGATTCTTCAGCAGACGCAGAGTGCACATGTCCGAAGGTATCGATGCGCTCGTGCAACCGTGGCCGACAAACGAGTTGCTTTACATTTTTACGCCATAGCCAATGTTAGGTCGAGTTGTGCAGAGGATAGCAGTTCACGACGGGCTGGTGATTCTGATTGTGCTGGATTGGCCAAGTAGGCCTTGATATGATGATCTGATGCGTCTTCTGGTGGAGCAGCCATGGAGGCTGCCCAATCGGATCAATCTGTTGAGTCAAGGACCAGTGTTGATGCCGCAGGTGGCTCGATTCTCGCTTACGGCATGGCTCTTGAGAGGGAATGGTTGCGTCGCCGGGGGTACTCCGCGGCGGTAGTAGCGACAATGTTGCAGTCGAAAAAGCGTTCTACGTCCTTGTCTTATATTCGTGTTTGGTGCATTTTTGAAAATTGGTGCATGGAAAAGGGCATTAGGCCATTCTCCTCGGGGCTGCCAGATGTCTTGCGGTTTCTACAGGGAGGGCTAGAAAAGGGTCTAGCACTTGGTTCCCTTAAAGTGCAATTAGCCGCCTTGGTGTGTTATAGGGGGTGCATACAGGGGTCTGTGTTGTCAACTCATCCAGACGTTCTGCGGTTTTTCAGAGCGGTAAAGAATGTTAGGCCGCCGATCCGGCAAGTTATTCCTCCTTGGGACTTGAACTTGGTGCTGGAGGCGCTGACTGCTCCTCCTTTCGAGCCAATGTCGAAGGTGTTGTTGAGACATTTGGCTTGGAAGACGGCTTTCTTAGTAGCGTTGTGTTCGGCAAGGAGGATTTCGGATCTTCAGGCGCTCTCTTATAGAGAACCATTTATTCAGTTTTCAGTGGAGAAGGCGGTGTTACGACCGGTGCCATCTTTTCTGTCGAAGTTAGTGTCGACTTTTCATGTAAATCAGGCTATTCCCCTTCCAATTTTTCCAAGTCTAGAGGGGGAAAGTGAGCATCAATCTCTGCGGAAGTTGGATCTCGGAAGAGTGCTCCGTCACTACCTGAAGAGAACAGAGTCATTTCGTAAGACAGATCGCTTGTTTGTGATTTTTTTGGGTCCATGAAAGGGGGAGGCTGCTTCCAAAGCTTCCATTGCTCGATGGGTAAAGCAGGCTATTGGGGCAGCATATGTGGCGCGGGGAGCACTTCCTCCTAAAGGGCTCAGGGCCCATTCTACACGAGGGCAGGCAATGTCCTGGACAGAGTTTGCCTTAGTTCCTCAGGTAGAGATTTGTAGGACGGCGACTTGGTCGTCCCGTCACACCTTTGCGAAACATTATAGATTAGATGTCCAGGCTAGGGGGGACGCAAATGTAGGGGCTGCAGCCATTGTGGCTGGGCTGGCGGGACCCTCCCGGATTTAGATACTGCTCTGGTACAACCCTACCATTCCTGGACTGGCCTGGAGAGACGAATAGGAAGGAGAAATTAGACCTTACCTGCTAATTGTCTTTCCTTGAGTTCTCTCCAGGTCAGTCCAGGACCCTCCCACATCATTTGCGTAATACGGAGGTTGAGTTGGGTTCAGTCTGCGTTATTCAGTAAGCAGTTTGGTAATGAGGTAGGACATCGAAGAGATGGCTGAAACTGCAGCTTAGGTGTGGGAGCAGTTTGGCATCCGAGTCAGTCTGAAAGGGAGGATCTGCCTGTCTGTTGTCCCTCGCTAGGGGAAGGAGGGGCAGGGCTCTTTCTATTAAAAAAAAAAAGTTCCTTCTTTGGTTATTAGTTTTTAATGTAAGTTGATAGGATACGGTGGATATGGAGCTGCTTTGTCAATAGAAGACTGAGTCACTGGCACCTGGGGGAACTGGAAAGGGTGTCAGCAAGACTCTGTGTAATTCAGTCCTCAGCTGCTGGAGGGGGCTGACAACCCTACCATTCCTGGACTGGCCTGGAGAGAACTCAAGGAAAGACAATTAAGAACATAAGAACATAAGACATGCCATACTGGGTCAGACCGAGGTCCATCAAGCCCAGTATCCTGTTTTCCAACAGTGGCCAATCTAGGTCATACGTACCTAGCAATATCCCCAAAAGACACAGGTTCCACAATGCTTGTACTGGGTCAAGCATTGATATCCTGGGTCCCTTTTTAATAGTGGTTTATGGACCTTTCCTCCAGGAATTTGTCCAAACCTTTTTTAAACCCAGCTACACTAACAGCCCTTACTACATCCTCCGGTAACAGATTCCAGAGTTTGATTACACGTTGAGTGAAAAAATATTTTCTCTTATTTGTCTTAAATAGTTTACCCTGTAGCTTCATTACATGTCCCCTAGTCTTTCTATACTCTGATAGCGTAAACAATTGATCCACGTTTATCCGTTCCACTCCATTCATTAATTTATAGACCTCTATCATATCTCCCCTCAGCCGTCTCTTCTCCAGGCTAAAGAGCCCTAACCTTCTTAGCCTCTCTTCATAGGAGTAGCCTTCCATCCCCTTCACCAATTTGGTGGCTCTTCTCTGTACTTTTTCTAATAACGCTATGTCCTTTTTAAGATACGGTGACCAGAATTGCACACAATATTCAAGGTGCGGTCGTACCATGGAGCGATACAGAGGCATTATAATATCCTTTGTTTTATTCTCCATCCCTTTCCTTATGATACCTAGCATTCTATTTGCTTTCTTGGCCGCCGCTGCACACTGGGTGGAGGGTTTTAACATGTTATCCACGATGACTCCTAAATCTTTTTCCTGGGTGGTGGTTTCTAATGTGGAGCCTTGCATCGTGTAACTATAGTGTGGGTTGTTCTTTCCTAGGTGCATAACTTTGCACTTGTCCACATTAAATTTCATCTGCCATTTGGATGCCCAGTCTTCCAATTTATCCAGATCCTCCTGCAGTTTTCCACAATCCTCTTGGGTTTTAACAACTTTAAACAGTTTTGTGTCATCTGCAAATTTGATAACCTCACTAGTTATTCCCTTTTCCAGGTCATTTATGAATATGTCAAAAAGCAGCGGACCCAGCACAGATCCCTGGGGTACTCCACTATTCACCTTTTTCCATTGGGAATATTGGCCATTTAGCCCTACCCTCTGCTTTCTATCTTTTAACCAGTTCCCGATCCACAATAGTACACTGCCTCCTATCCCATGACCTTTTAGCTTCGCCAAAAGTCTCTGATGGGGGACTTTGTCAAAAGCTTTCTGAAAGTCCAGATACACTATATCAACCGACTCACCTTTGTCTACCTGTTCATGCACACCTTCAAAAAAACATATCAGATTAGTAAGACAAGATCTTCCTTGTCTAAAGCCATGTTGGCTGTCTCCCATTAGGCCATGACTATCTACATGCTGTGTAATTTTGTTCTTTATGATGGTTTCTACCATTTTCCCTGGTACTGACGTCAGGCTCACCGGTCTGTAATTTCCTGGGTCACCCCTGGAACCCTTTTTAAAAATTAGCAGGTAAGGTCTAATTTCTCCATGTTGAACCATGAGGGGAGGGAGGAAGGGAAGAGAAAGATGCTGAATTTCAGGGAGGGGGCCGTGGAAAGAGGCAGCAGTGGGCTGGTAGGAGTATGGCCTTGGGGGAGGTGGCACACACCAGGGGAAACGGGTCTTCAGGCCTAAGTTTGGCAGGGGCTTTTGTTTCCCTATTTTTATATCCACCACCCACTTCCAAAGCAACCCAGCCAGTTTCGTGACTGTCCATGATTAGGGGTCACAAACTATGATTCTTTGAAATCTGGACCCTAGATCTGACCACGTAGGAATAGTAAGTATCACTCCCTACCGTCAGGGGCTGAGAACTGTGCTTCCACTGCATCCTCACCCTACCTGCTCAGGTCCTTGACATAGCAACATGCAGCACTCCCTTAAACCACAAGGCAGGCTCTGACGTAGTTTTAATACCTTAGGTTCACTCTTTAAAGCTACGTTATATTTGCTCCAGTAGGTCTTTTCTGCATCTCCACAGCATGTGGACTATTGTAGGTGGATGGCTGCACATAGTCACTAGAGGGCAGTCCTTAAAAGAGATTATTCTGATGTAGAAAATCATGTGCTACTTTAAGCTAATCTATCAAATGTTTTAGGCAAGGACTGTGGAAATGGATTTACCCGCACAGCATAAATTTCTCAGAAAGTGGGGAGATACCACAGCCATCCTCCTGCTAAAAAAATAGGCAGTGCTTTATGTCTTCCAAACGTTAATGCTATGCTTAGTGACCTCTGAAGTTAGGGCTTGATCCACAAATCTTTATTCCATGGACACAGAATAAGAAAAAAGCCTCCGTGAATCAGGCCTTACTGTTGCCGTCTGGAGATCAATACTCAAAATCACTTATGTGACTGGCAGTGGCACCAGCTGTATAAGGAGACACATTACAGTCGTGATAATTTACTTTCCTTGAATCCTGCTAGATCAGTCCAGATGAGTGGGTTTTGCTTCCTTTGCAGAAGGTGGAGGCATCCTTGAGCAATTATCAATGATGTCATCGTGTAGTAGGCCCTCTGGTGCAGCACTGAGAGACGCCAGTATGAAACTACATAAGCAGTAAAAAAGACTGAAAAACTCTGAAAATGTTATTAACTTCAAACAACTTTGCCACAAATACCACGAGAAAGCTTTTGTCTCTCTTACCACAATGAAACTGGTGTCAGAACACAGGATTGTGTGATGTTACCCATCACTCTTTAGAGGGATCATCAATAGGCCCCTTTAAGGGGGCCTGCAGCCCAGGACTGGAAGGGCATGGCTCACAGGAAGAGGTGCTATTCTATTCTGTTAAGGCATTTATATACCGTCTTTCTAGGAAACACCTACAAGTGTACAACTACACTACTAAACAGAATAAGAGATATAGGAATAACAGGAACCCCACTAAAATGGTTCACATCATATATCTCCAACAGAATGCAACAGGTTCAGTTCAATAATGAAAAAGCAAAGGCTTTCCCACAAACGCAGGGCATTCCACAAGGTTCAGCACTATCCGCGCTTCTCTTTAATGTATACATGAGACCAATCTGCGAAATATTCAAAAAGCATAAAATCCAATATCACATATATGCTGATGATATTATGCTCTATACTCAGCTGGATGTAAGCAACCCAAACTACTCTCAGCTAGAAACATGCTTAAAAGACATGCAAACCTGGCTTCAACAGAACAACATGGCCATAAACCACAAAAAAACCGAAGTCATGTACATCTCAAGAAAAGCAGACTTCAACCCCCCGGCATCTATTGCCCTAGGTGAAAACACTTATCACACAAAAACTGAACTAAAATACCTCGGAGTAACACTGGATAGTGAACTAAAGCTGACAAAGCACCTCCGCCTAGTAAACAGATCCATCTTCCACAAACTCAGGGTTATACAACCGCTTAGGAACATCATAGAACACTCCGACTTTAGGACAGTAGCCCAAGCCCTCATCATACCACATTTCGACTACTGTAATGCAATCCTTCAGGGCCTACCAAAGAAAACACTAAACATACTCCAGATGGCACAAAACGTCGCAGCTAGAATCATCACCAAAACAGGTGTTGCAGAGCACATCACCCCGGTGCTGTTTGAATTACACTGGCTCCCCATCTCAGCCCGTATAAAATACAAAATCCTAGTAACAACTTTTAAAACCATCCACAACTTGGCACCAACTTTCCTCACAAACCTAATCACCTTACAACCTGCAAACAGAAACAGGAGAACCGCCACCATAAACAAACTGCATGTACCAACAAGTATAAGATCAGTCAATGTAGCCACAAGCAACAGAGCATACTCCTTTACGGCCCCGTCACTCTGGAACCAACTCCCATCTGAGTTGCGCTCAATAACTGACCTGATGGGTTTCAGAAAAGATCTGAAGACACACCTATTTCAAGAGGCCTACAAGGTATCATAATGTACGCTCCAAGAGATCTACAGCCTATCATAAATCAGCATAAAATGTATATATGTAAAAAAAAAAAAAAAAAATCCTTTAATCCTGGAACCATTAATGAAACCTTTACAAGCTTATAAAACTTGTTGTAATCTCGTAATCTTTGAAATTTCCGATGTATATTTGAATACTTAATCCTGTAATCTTTGAAATTTTTCCTTTGTATACTGCAATTGAAGCTCACTTGATTTGTTGAAAATTTATCACATAACTTTGTTAATCACACTCTAATGCTTAGAAATTTCTGTCATTTGATCTGACTTTTCTGTTTACTTAATCAAACCGCTGCTGATCGCTGGAAGTGGCGGTATACAAAAATGTGCTAAATAAATAAATAAAAATAAATAAAGCAGGTACTATATATATTTCCTTGTCTCCAAAGGGCTCACAATCTGCATGCATACCTGAGGCAATAGAGGGTGGCCAAGGCCACAAGGAGCACTTGTAAGACCAGAGACCCCCAGTCCCTCAGTTGCTGTCCTTGGGCAGGAATTAAACCTCCATTCCTCCGGCTTGAGGTAACTTGACCCAACCACTCTTCCCTAGTAGGCTGCAAAAGGGCGAGTGGCCCCTGGAGATCTTTCAAGGCAAGCTGTCCAAAGGTAGGCACTTTAACTGGCCAAGGAAGGAACTTTAATTGAGCGGAGGAAGGGTCGGGAGACCAGCTTTGTAAAGGTTTAACAAACGCTCTGAATAAAAACACATTTTGTTTTCCTTGAACTGCTGTCTGTTGTTTTAACAGAAAACCCCTTCCCATGGCATTCCACACTACCATATATAGTAGCAGCTTGTGGATTTTCTCTACTACATGACTGAGGGCAAATCCATGTTCCTCTAGGGCTGGGCCTGTACAGCAGGTCAGGGGTTTTTATTTGTGTGGGCTAAGAGGTTAGCCTTGCCCTAGTTAGGGAGCTTTAGGAAGGTTTAATTAGGGCTGGACAGGCAGGCTTTGTTTTGGCCACTAAAGGCTGCTAAAACTGTTGGAGCTGGAATACTGCAGGGTTAACTCAGCTGCAGAAGAGGAAGCTGTGATGGCGTTGCAAGAGAACAGTGACAAGCCAGGATAGAGCAGCACCTCCAGCTGCTGGTAGGTCAGCAGCAACAACAACGTCAGCAGCAGCTACAAAATCTTATTCAGGCACAAGGGGAATTACAGAGGAGTTCCCTGGCTCAGTTGACTCAAACCCTACAGAGACCACCACTCCACCCTCCAGCACATGCACTACTGAAAATAACGGCAGAAGATGAACCTGATCACTTTTTGGTGAACTTTGAACGAACTGCCTGCATGACCAGGTGGCTAGAGGCAACGTGGATGTCTTACTTGGGGAATCTGCTGATGGGTAGCAGTCAGGCTGCATTCCAGGATGCCAACCCTGATGGGCAAGCTACATATGCAGCTGTCAAGGCTGCTATAGTGGAACAGGCTGGCTGTACACCAGAGACCTACCGCCAGCGATTCAGAAGAGGGGGACTCCAGATAAGAGAGTCTCGGAGGTTCCTCTGCCGATTGAAGGAGCTTGCATGGAACTGGCTGTAACCGTAGGGAAAGACTAGGCTGGAGGTAGCCAAGATTGTGCTGTTGGAGCAATTTTTGGAGGGCTTGACCGCCTTGATGAAACAGTGGGTATGTCAGCACCCCCGGGTTTACATTGGAGAGTGCACTGGAAATACCCAAGGGGTATCATGAAGCCCAGCCGGTGACTGAAACGGACAGTGAGAAGGGAAAGAAGTCATCCATTAGCCCAGGAGGATGGAAGGGGAAGCCTGAATGGATGTTGGCTCCCATGTTCTAACCCACAAAGACACCTCCTATGTGAGGGCATGGCCCCAGCCATGTTCCCTTCACCTGTTTTAGGTGTGGATCATGGGGGCACTTTATCTGGGAGTGTCCCCTCAGTGTGGAAGAACCCATTGAGGTCAACCTAACCACCCCTCACACTTGCGCTTTTGTGGACAGTCCCCACCCAAGGGCACAGAACTTTGTAATTCCTGTGGAGCTCAAGGGGACCCGCCTCCAAGCCTTGATAGACTTTGGGAGTTTGCGGACCCTCTTTTGCTGGATAACAGTAACCTGATTTCAAATTGACTATTCAAAGACAGTAACAATGGTCTGTGTGTATGGAGGCCAGAGGCACTATCCAGTGGCACAAGTTTTACTTAAGATCCAGCCAGGCAAGCCATGATTGAGGTCGTGCTGCTGCCCTGGCTCCCATTTCCAGTGGTGATCGGCCGAGACTACCCAGACTTCGGAGAAATATGGGCCCAACTACTACTATTACTGAGATTTGTATAGTGCTACAAGACGTCCACAGAGCTGCACAGACACATGTAAGAGACAGTCCCTGCTCATCAGAGCTTACAGTCTAACTGATGGCTCTGCTAGGAAGATTTCCCAGAGGTCTACCCCCTGGAAGACCTGGATCTATATGTCAAGACTCCCAAGCCTGCTAAGTTTCGAAGTCAGCATCGCCAGAAAAAGCTACGCTACCAACAGAATATGGGGGCGGCTGTGGGGAAGGGATCTGAGGAGGGGGAGCCTAGGGAAGAAACCACTGGGGATAGCTCAAGGCTCAGTTATAGTGATCCTAATACAATTGTTCCCTTTGCAGAGTGGCACTGGTGGAAAACCCAGGGAGCTTCAGGAGAGCCCAGCAAGGGGATGAGTCCCTTAAACATGCTTGAGTGCAGGTTTTGGAGGTGGATGTGATTTCCAGTAGCTAATGGAGAGTCCCCTGCAAAAACGCTTTCCCTATTTTGTGCTAAAGGAGACTTGCTTATACAGGGTAGGTGAGGGTGCTCTAGAAGGAGAAGAGGTAGAACAACTGATAGTTCCCCGGCCCTGTCATCAGTAGGGTGTTATCGTTGGCTCATAGCCATTTATTAGTAGGACACCTGGGGATGGAGAAAACACTAGAGCGTGTTTTAGCCTGATTTTTCTGGCCCAGGGTCCATAAACAGGTGCAGTTTTATTGCCAGTCATGCCCCACCTGCCATCTTCATAACCCTGCTAGAGTCCAACCTGCCCCTCTAGTGCTTATACCTATTGAAACCTCATTTGAAAGAGTGGCCATGGACCCGATAGATCCCTTGGAGTGAACCGCCCGAGGCAACAAGCATATTTTAGTCATAGTACCTGCTATCTTCTAGTCCGAGTCTGAGATTTCATAGGTCCATTTCCCCAGCATCAGTCCTCTTCCAGTCCAGCCCCCACTACGTTTTAATATATTTAAAAATGACCTGGAAATGGAAACAATGAGTGAGGTGATCAAGTTAGCAGATGACATAAAATGATTGAAAGTTGTTAAATCACAAGAAGATTGTGAAACTTTGCAAGAGGACCTTAAGAAATTGGGAGACTGGACATCCAAATGGTAGATGAAATTTAATGTGGATAAGTGCAAAGTTATGCACTTAGGAAAGGACAACCCAAACAATGGTTAGATGACGCAGGGTTCCGCATTATGAATCACCACCCAGGAAAAAGATCTAGGTGTCACCATGGACAAAATATTGAAATCCTCTGTTTGGTGTGTAGCGGCAGCCAAGAAAGCTAATAGAATGCTATGAATTATAAGGAAAGGAATGAAGAATAAAACAAAATATATCATAATGCCTCTGTATTGCTCTATGGTGAAATTATACCTGGGAGTTTGTTTATTGAACCAGGCTATCTGCTACTGGGTCCCACTGAATAGCATGGGATCTAGTTGCAGATAGCCTGGGTTAACCATTAGCCCGGTTTAGTTAACATATCCTCTAGAGTATTGCGTACAGTTGTGGTCACTACATCTAAAAAAAATATAGAGTGGAATTGGAAAAGGTACATGGAAGGGTGACCACAATGATAAAGGGGATGGAAGGATATCCCTTTGAAGAAAGGCTTACAAGGTTAGGGCTCTTCAGCTTGGAGAAGAGACAGCTGAGGGCAGATACGATAGAGGTCTATAAAATAATGAGTTCAGTGGAACGTGTAAACATGAACCGGTTGATTTCGCCTTCAAAAAGTGTAAAGACTAAGGGGCTTGTTTACAAAGCCGCGGTAGCGGTTCGCGATCGTTATCGGAGCCACGGCCCCATGGGGCCGCGGCTCCGATAACGATCGCGAATCGCTACCGCGGCTTTGTAAACAAGCCCCTAAGGGACATACAAGGAAGCTACAAAGTAGTATATTTAAGACTAATCAGAGAAAATATTTTTCACTCAATGTATAATTAAGATCTGGAATTCGATACCAGAGGATGTAGTAAAACCTGTTAGTGTAGCTTGGTTTAAAAATGTTTTTTACAAATTCTTGGAGGACAAGTCCATAAACCCTTATTAAAGTGGACTGGGAAAATCCACTGCTTATCCCTGGGATAAGCAGCATGGAATCTTTCTACTTTTTGGAATTTGGCCAACTACTTGTGACCTGGATTGACCACTGTAGGAAACAGCATACTGGACTTGATGGCTCGTCGATCTGACCCAGTATGACAAATCTTATATTCTTAAGAAACAGTCTAGCTATTGGACTACATTAGAATTCACGTTATGTATCTGAATGTTAAGCAGGGCCAACCCAATAGTTGGTTCAATGTGTTGGTGCCATAGGCAAAACGTAAGCTTTATAACACTGTCCCCCCCCCCCTCCCCCTTGGCTGTCAGAATCTATTCTTTAGCTTTAAATGCTGTGTTCTTTGCTGTACCCCCACCCCCCTCAAGAAGCTGGCATCCTAGGCAACCTCTTAGTTCACTTAATGGTTGGACCAGCCCTGATGTTAAGATGTTTATACGTGGAAGTCAATATTGTATCTACACTAAAATAATATTGAAAAACCCAGCAGTACTAGCAAAAATGTTTTCAATAGTTCAACTGACAGTTAAAGTATATACCAGGGAAGGGAACTTTTAAATAAAAAAAAATTGGATGCCAACCAACATATTTTAGGATCTGAGGTAATTATTTCTTGGTAGCTTTTTTTTTAAACTTTCCTTTACTGTTTTTAACTTTTGTCTGAGTTCCTTGTGTATTTTTTTCTTTTTTATATTAGAAATTTTTGAAGTTCTGCTCGTTTTGTAGCCTTTTTTGGGGCTTATTCACTTTTTGCCTTGTTTTTTCTCCCTTCCACCACTATTCTTCCCTTCTCCCCCTCTTTGCTACTCTGCCCATTTTTCTCCCCACCTCTCTTCAGCCTCACCACATTTTTACCTTGGGCCCCCTCTGTGGCGGAGGTTTTTTTTGCTGGGCATGTGACAGCCACAACAGCTTCTTTCAGGCCAAGGGTGGGGTCAGATGTCAGACCACAAATTTTACACGCTTAGCTGACCTGGCACCTGAATTTTTTCAGTTCTTGGCTTTTAAGATCTCCCTGTTTTGTTCTGATTTGTATTTCATTCCTGACAGAACACCAGTAGTTTGAGTTTTTGAAAGTTCCCACAGCTGTGAGTCTTAAGATGCTGGCATGGTGGTCTGCTCTGAACGGTGGGCAGGCGTCACCCCTCTACTTGTAAAGCATGAATGCAGAATGAACAGCTAAAATGCAAGCTGAACAGAGATTTAGGAGAGCAGGGAGAGCAGATGTATCAAGAAGCACGCATCTTGTAGTTCACGATAATGATATAGATTTATATATTCAAGTGTGTGTGTGTTGCAAGAAAATAAACTAATTTCTAAGGACAAGAGTGAGAGAGGCAGTTAAATATTTGGAATGGCTAGCCGTCTTCTTCATTAAACAGACCTTAAAGCTTGTTGAATTAGAATTATCACAGCGTTTATCAAAACCATTGATATGAAAATACCTTGTTATCACAAGGGGATAAACAGTAAGCATCTGTGTGCATCTCCTCCTGTCCTGCCCATGTCAATGAAATGATTACCTCGCGGCTTTCTTTAAATTAAAAGCTTCATAAGGTTTAGCAATCCTTCTGTCCTGACGTGTAAAACTGTACGATGCATAAGTATCTGTTCTAAAACTCAAGCTGTTCATTCCCGCATATTATATAACCAAGTTTAAAAGATAAAGGGCGTAGGCTGAAAGCTGTCGTGCAGCAGTGCATGAGCTCGAACAAGCGGCAGCTGCAGAGAGTCCAACTCTGGAACAAAATGCTGCACGTGGGTATTAAACGATAAAAGCAAGAGCTGAGGAAGCATCCTGTAATGATCCAGGAACAGGCTTTCAAGTAGTAAACTGAAAGAAGTAAATGCAATAGTTCTGAGGAGATTTCTCCTGCATAATTTAGAGACCCCTTCAGTATCGATTCTAAAAATCCTTAGTGAATTGCCTTCATATATGACTTTTCCATATTGTCCTGCTACTCCAGTCCAGACAAGTGGGTTGTGATCTCCTACCAGCAGATCACAACGAATGAAATACAAAGAATCAATGAAAAGCCCAGATTTCAATGACATCACTCCCATGCCTCTATCTGCCTCGGCCACTAGAAGTCCCAAGGCCGTACTGAGCGTGAATAGCGTCCTGTGTGACTCGGACATCAGGCGCGTGCGCCCCCCCCCCCCCCAGCACTTCCATCCATCCCCTTTTTGGATGGTGACGGAAGAGAAGAGGCGTGCCCGATGTGCAGTCACCGGCATGCTAAGCAGATCTGTTCCTCCTTGCTCTGACGTCGCGTCAGAGGAGAGAGGGACCAGACCTGCTTAGCGTGCCGCGAGAAGGCTTAAGAGGCACATTTCAGCTGTTTGCCGCTGCTTGCTGCCGCTGAGAGAAGAAAAAATGGCAGCGGCAGGCAACGGCAGACAGCTGAAATGCACTCCTTCAGCCTTTGTACCCTGTGCGGCTGCACCGCTCGCACAGGGCTAGGTACAGCCCTGAGAGGTCCCTTCAGTATTTCTTTGTCTCCAGCAGATGGTGGATGGATTTTCTCCTCTCTGAAGACTGAGAGGAAAAGATTGCTTAAATGCTGTGAACGACCACCTTGAGGGTGACTCTCTCACTTGAGCATGACGTGGGAGGCTCCTCTAGACTGTGGTCTTTTTGGTAGCCATAGGAGGAGGGAAAATTTGTTCAGCTCCATGCACTTACCATGATAACAGCCTGTTTTAGCTGGAAAAGTGCAGCCTCACACAACCTCAGCTCCCCTCCCTCCCTCTGTCCCCCCTGCTCTCTCCTGAGGATTGCAGAAGGCTGTCAGAGGGATCTGCTTGCTAGCCACCTTAAACACAGAGCTGCAGAGCCAGCAAAACAATTTCAGGGGAGTAGAGCTGAGCCTGGCAGAGATTCTTTGCCTGGGGCTCTCAGGGGGTGAGTGCCATGGCTTGACCTTGTCATTGTCCTTGTTGGGGGCTCCCATCATGTCAGAGACCTATTGGTACTCTCAAGGTTATCCCATGCAGGCTGGTTGCAATAGACGTTTGATTGAAGGTGATCAGCAAACTGCTGAGCTGCTGGAGTAAACATAACTTTATCTTTAGTTTCTCCAATGACCTACTTAAAATATTAAATAATTCACCTGGTTGAGCAATTTGGGGTGGACTGCTGTTGACTGTTGGGGCGGTGTGGGGGTTTCCTGCTGTTTTCTGCACACGTTAGTAACATATTTACCTATTATGCAACTGGCAGTCATGCAGTCCTAGCGTATGTTCCACCCAAGCGGCTCCAATGTGTGCTCCTTCCCTAGCGCCTGTAATGCGTGTTGCAATAAAAGCGCAGTGAATGCATGTCTTCGGTCCACTGCAGCCTTAGTGCATGCTGTTGTGATACTTGCTGTAACTATCTATGTTCCAGGAAACGTTTGACTTGTGGCAAGAGGGTGCCTCATCTCCGGATTCTGGACTTCTTGCATGGCAACTTCTCATTCATCCCTTGAGATCTTGCTTCCTCTCTCCCAGCTAGGGAATGCAGTTAGTCCAGCCTTGCCTGCCTCAGGGCAGGAGGTGACGGATGGCACTCTGAGTAAAGATATCCAGCCAGCCATAGGATCTGGCGACTGTGCTGTGAGCTACTGCTCATCCTCTAGAGGGGTCTGTGGCGGCTGTGCCGCCTGGTGTTGGGGATCTTTTCGAGAGGAGAATTTCCGGACTCTGGATTTTACTCCCCAGAATTCTTCTCTTTTTTGCAGCAGACCTGGTCCTATTGGTGTGGAAATTCAGACCCTGCGGCCTCTGTGTGCCCCAGGGCGCAGTCTCATGCGGGGTAGGCTGAGAGTGGAGGCCCTGTTTGAGTACCTTTGGCTAAGTATCCCCAGCGAGGGGTGGCCCTGGAAAGAGGGAACAGCTGGGAGATGTCTGAGATTTTGACTGTTGCTCAGATTCAGATGGCTCTGTACTGGGTTCTGAAGTGGATGAAGCTCTACTCCCACCTTCAGGTGATTGTGAAGCATCTGGAGTGATCCGACTATTCCGGAAAGAGATGCTGGCAGCGTTGATTGCCAGGGTCTCATCCACCTTGAACTTGACAGATACTACTGGCATGGAGCAGGAGCCGAAAGTGCACCCGCTTATTCAAGGGGTGTGAAAATCCACTACTGTTTTGCTGTTCCTGGATGTGATCAAGGATATGATCTGATGAGAGTGGGACTCTCCCGACTCCCTTCCTAAAGGATTAAGAGTGTGTAGAAAGCTCTATGCTTTCCCAGAGGAAGTGTGCGTTGAGTGATGTGGCTTCCCAAGGTGGATGCGCAGGTCGCAGCAGTTACCAGACATGCTTCCATTCCTGTGGAAGGCAGATCAGCTGTAAAGTATTTTCTGGACTGTAAAGTAGATTTGTTGTTGAGGAGCCAGTTCGCCGTGGCAGTGGCTGTTCTGCAGTTGGCGGTATGTACCAGTCTGACATCTTGAGCTGGTACCTACTGCCAGCGCTGTACAGATACATATAAAAGATGGTCCCTGCTCGTCAGAGCTTACAGTCTAATTAGGATAGACAATTCAGTAGACGAGAACAAGAATACAAATAGGGAAAGGTAAGGTGAAACAAGGAGAACAAGGGATCACGATCCAAAAGCAGCCTCAAAGAGGTGAGCCTTTAGCATGGATTTAAAAAAGGGGAGAGAAGAAACCTGACGTATAAATTCGGTAGTTTGTTCCAGGCATAAAGAGTAGCAAGGTGAAAGGATTGAAGTCTGGAGCTGGCAATGGAAGAAAAGGGCACAGAGAGAAGCAAGCCAGTGGAAGAGTGGAGTTCATGAAGAGGAGTGTAGGGAGAGAGGAGAGAGAAAAGGTAGTGAGGAGCAGTAGAATGAATGAATTTATAATGATGTGGGATTGTTCTCCGAGCTTGATAGTTTGACTGCAGATGTTTCGTCACCATTCAAGGAGACATCATCAGTGTGGGGTTCCAGATGGTAATAGGCTTGAATGCTTGCGTTTGTACTTATATTGAAGTTGGTGGTGACTCAGCTCTTTGGTTGGTTTCCCTGAGGGTTGCTGGGGTGTGGTTGCTGTTTCTGAGCCTTGTTGGTGATGACACAACTCTTTGGTCTGTAGGGATTGGTTTGTTGGTTTCCCTGAGAGTTGCTGGGGTGTGGTTGCTGTTCCTGGGCATTGGACCATTTCTCCTGGATCCTCCCACCGATGGATGCCAGTCTCTTGGGCTGGGGAGCCCATTGTCAAGACGTGCGGCCCAGGGCCGTTGGAACTGCAGGGAAGTAGTGTGGTCCATCAACTGTCTCGAGGCAAGGACCAACAGGTAGGCTCTTGTGGATTTCTAGACCCTGGTCGAGTGCCGGGTGGTTCGAGTGTTTTCAGACAAAGCCATGGTGGTGGCTTATGTCAATTGGCAAGGTGGCACAAGGAGTGCCGGGATAGCTGAAAATGGCTCTCCTCTTTGCCTGGGTGGAGAAGAACCTCCTAGCATTGTCGGCTCAGCACATTGTCGGGGTGGATATTGTGGAAGTGGACTTCCTCAGCTGGCACTCTCTGGATCCTGGAGAGTGGGAGTTGAGTCAGGAGGCATTTCAGTTGATTCTATACTGCTGGGGTTGCCCCGAAATGGATCTGATGGCGACCCGCTCCAATGCCAAAGTTTGCCACGTCTTCATTTACCACATGGAGACGAGGTCTGAAGGCATTGACCCCTTGGCCCAATCTTAGCTTCCGTGACCCCAGGTGAGGCATGTGATTCAGTGTATAAAATGCCCCCCGGGCAAGATTGTTCTGGTGGTGCTGGATTGGCTGAGGAGAGTGTGGTTTGGAGACCTGATACAGCTCCTTCAAGTGCTTCCTCTTTGGCTTCCTCCATCTTGAGGCTTTTTGCGGCAGAGATCGATTGTCTTGGAGGACCCAGGTCCCGTCTCTCTTACAGCTTAGCTCTTGAAAGGAAATTTCTAGTGCATAAGGACTACTCTCCAGTGGTGGTTTCTACTCTGCTTGGAGCCTGGAAGAGGTTTGTGAAGCTCATATAGCGTGGATCTGGTGCCTCTTTGACTGATGGATGTGATGCTTGCCAGTTGACTCTTGAGGCAGCCAAGGTGCCCTCTCTGTTGGCCTTTCTACAGGATGGCCTGGAGAAGGATCCTTCCCTTAGCTCCCTGAAAGTTCAGGTGGCAGCTTCGGTCTGTTTCTGAGGTTCGCTGGCCAAGTCTCTCGCCTTGCACCCGGACATCTCATGCTTTCTCCAGGGGGTTTTGGCATCTGCGTTCTCCCCTCTGGTCTGTGATCACTTCATAGGATTTGTGTCTGGTTCTCAGGGCCCTGTTGGTGGCGCCCTTTGAGTCTTTGAAGCACACTACTTTAAATGAATCGATGCTCAAGGTAGTCTTCTTGGTCATGATTTGTTCCAGAAGGTGAATTTCCAAGCTGCAGGCTCTGTCTTGTCAGGATCCTTATTTGTCTTTTTTAAAGGAGGCCATTGCCATTCGGCCTGTGCCTTCCTTATTCCATAAGATACTTTCTCTCTTTCACATGAACCAGGTGGTCTGTCTGCCCTCCTTCTTGGGATAAGGATAAAGATTTTCACCTTGAGGATGTCAGGAGGGTGTTTCTCCAGTATTTGGAGGTTACAAATTCCCTTTATCAGTGTGACCATCTTTTTTGTTCTGTTTGCTGGCCTATGCAAGGGTGACTTTGGGGCACTGGATTAACGAGGCCATTGCCTTGGCATATATGTTGCGGAATCAGCCGGTTGCTGAGGGTATGCATGCTCATTCTACCCTTGTGGGAAGAGCGGAGCTCAGTAGCCCCTGCAGACATTTGTTGGGGCAGCAACATGGGCATGACTTTCTACTTTTGTCAAGCATTACTGCTTGGATGTCTACGCGCAGGTGGACACAGTCTTTGGCTCAAGGGTTTTGTTAGCTGTTGTGTCTTCTTCCCGCCAAGTGGAGTTATAGCTTTGGTACATCCCACTTGTCTGGACTGGTCTAGCTGGACAATAAAGAAGGTGACATTTTACTTTCCAGTTAATGTCCTTTCCTTAAGTCCTGATAGTTTCAGGGACGGGCCCTGGACTGATCTATCTTTGCTCTGTTTTTCTGATGTGGTACCCTTGGTCAGTTATGATTTTTCTACTTGGCCCTGCAGGTTCATCTTCTACTGACAGCTTTCTGTTCATGCTTTCCTGTGCATAGATCTCTCCTATTGATTATTCATTGGTGCCCAAGATTGAGGTTTTGTGAGGCTTGTCATGTTTCTTCCATAAAGCTTTATGGTCTCTTTCCGAATGTGTTAATGTGTCTCTCTGATGAATGGCACGTTCACTCAAAACACTATAGTAAAGTGGAATTGATCATTCTTCTTGCAACACTATAATGAGGTCTCAGACTGGTATCACACTTAAATCCGGGCTTACGCCTTTTCATTTAGTGCTATATTTTGCATCAATGACCTTATAAACTATTGTAATCTATTTTTACTAGTTCACTGCGCTGACTCTTTAACAGTGAAATAAAATTTAACTTAACTTAATCACTCCTACAAGTCATGCCCATCAAACTGAACGGATCCCGACACTCAAATTTGGTGCCACTCAGGCGTTTCAATATGATATTTTCATCAGGAGATCCTCTCGTATGATCTACAAAGCAAACAAAGTTTGTTTTTATTTCGTGAAAACTACATACTCTAAGTGTTTCTTCCATATGCTTTGGGACCTTTGGTGGCTGAGGTAAATAGAGGCATAGGAGGGATTTGATTAAAATTTGGCTTTTCATTGGTTCTTTGTCTCCACCAACCTGCTGGTAGGGGAGCACAACCCACTTGTCACACTTGTCTGGACTGGTCTAGCAGGACTCAAGGAAAGGACATTAACTGGTAAGTAAAATGTCACCTTTCATACTCTTTTTAAAATTAGGTAATGATGATCTGTGCCAAAATGAAAGATCCATGCAAAGTTAATGGTACTCTAATATTACAATAGATTAAACCGTATTTAGCTGATTGATTGTATCTGTATACCTCCCAGGCAGGAAATATTAGCCTCAACATTTTGTTATATATTTATTTCCCAGTCAGGACCGTAGTAAGCTATAAATGCACCCTGTGCAACTGATGAATCTAGCGTCCCCTCCGCCCGAGCCACATGTAGTACCTCACTCTTTTTTAACTTCCTGTAAGTCCTGTGGATCGTATGAGCACACCTTGGTATGGCCCTGCTCCCAGAAGCCTGCCGCACATAGGAAGTGAGTCTTTTATATTGACTCTGGTCTCAGCTTGATGATGTGGTGTATCCTGCCTGATCCTCTCAGGATGTACCCGGAATTGATTGGTTCCTGAAGAATGTATCCCTGCTGATTGGCTCCCTATCCCTACACCTACTTAAACCCAGCTAGGTCCTATGCCACTCTGCCCTTGGATAGGTCTCACATCTGCGTTCTTTTGATGTCTATGAATTTCTGGTGGTTGACCTCTGCTAGTCTTCTGGTATGAGCCTGCTCTGCCTGCCCTGACCCTTGCTTGAAGAAACAAAAGTAGCTTTAAGACGAAAACAAGGGACTGCTCTTACTACTGATCTGTTTACAGGGCTAATTTTCTGCTAGAAGCTGGCCTGAGGATTTTTCCCATACTTACCAACAAGAAGAAAACGCGATTGAACAGGGTCCTTATGCTTCTTGGGTTTCTGATATTATTTTCTTGTAAACCCATTTTTTTGTGATGCAAAATGTATTTTTTCTTGCCTGGACCTCCATTATCTTTATAAAGAAATCATCCAGTCAGTGTGCAAACAATAAATGTATTGTTGAGATGAGTCAGACTTGAAACCTTTCAATGAGAATGACAGGTGCCAGCTACAAACTTTCCAGTTCATGGTGCCAGAAATATTTATAAGTACCGTGTATTAAAAGATCAAAATGGTGCAGGATCACATCCAGTGGTGATACAAAAACTCCATCTTGCAGTTCTGAAGAGTAAATAGGAAGCGGTTTACAGAAAACACAACATGTAGTTAAATAATGTTCTTCTCAAATTACAGGTATTGAGCATGAGTCATAGGTTATTTTCCATATCTTAGGCTTTTGTACTGGTTTGCTCAAAATTTTCTTTCCAGCGTGTGTGATTTTTCTTTATATGTATTTTATTGTAATAGGACAACCTTGAGAAAGAAGTATGGCAGGTTTCCAATTATGTAGAAAGGACCCGATTTCCAGTACAGAAAGCTTAGGAAAGAAGAGCATTGATTTCTGGACATGTTAATAAGTAGGAATTAACAAACAACGGTAATGTTGCCTGCCTTGAACAATGGCGCTTTTCCAATCCATCACAGGCAACTAAGAGCCTGCCTTGCACTGTGGTCTTCGGGCAGCTGCAGTGAAAGTAATTGGGGAAGGCCTTGGGGTGGGCAGAGCGACCTGCTGTCATGGTAACCGGAAGGCCTTTAGTCCTGAACCTGACTTTCTGTTTCTATGGCTTTTTTTCATAGCCTTGGACTCTGCCAGTAAACAGCTGCATTTCTGTTTATCATTGGTACTTTACCAAATCCCTCCCAAGAGTATACAGTTTTTGAAGAGTGGATTAATTATTTTAAAGAGTGGATTAATTATCTCACATTTAAACAAGATGAAAAATGGCAACATTCCCCTCCATCATGTGCCATAACGACATTTGATTTCTGTCAGACGTTAGCAGTTACTCTTTTTCTCTGGGGGTGCTCCAACAGTGCCTCAGGGACAGGATTGGGTGCTTCAAATAAGTAGTATCAAATATCTCTTTTTGCTAAGCTGTAGTTTGGATGCATAAAATAGGCAAAACTTACTTCTCTGCATCTAAAATTCGTCTTTTTGTCAAAATCTTTTAGAATTAATATAGGATGTACTTCAGTAAAAAAAAAAACCCTGCTTGTCCTGCATACACTCTTGGCTGGCTTATATGAAGGATAATATCCTCATGTTTTAACTCTTCCTTCTGGTGTTAAAAAAACCATTAAAGGTAAGGGGTTCAATATTCAAAGGCATTTACACATTTTGAAAACCTGTATATTGTCTAAATGCCGCTAGAGAGATATTCTGTTAGTGCCGATGAATAGCCACTGGTTCCACTGCTATACACCCTGATGCTATCTGTGTAGAATCGGGGCGTGTCATGGGCATTCTGGGGTAGAGCGGAGGTGGCACTCTTTGCTAAGCAGGCAGCGGCGATATTGAACTGCTGCCCGGTTAGCGACCTATGAGTAAAGATAGGCGTGGGAAAACCTCGCCTATCTCTACCCAATGGAGCTAACCGGGAAGCAGCTCAATATCGCCGCTGCCTGATTAGCTTCCGTGCCGTGCGGCATATTGCGGCAGACCCGGATATTCAATTCTGGTGGCCAGATATGGCCTTGCATTGAATATCCAGGGTTAAAATTCAGCGGCGATGGCACATAGCTGTCACAACTCAATATCAGGCCCAAGATGTATTTTGAAAAGCTGAAGTTTTATTAAGCACTTAATTGAGATTGACTTATGCAGTTTTCTATCTGCAAAGATGATGTGACTTAGTAGTGTTTTCCTGTTTACCCAGTCCCTTTGTGCCCCGTTTGCCACCCAGCCCTCAAGTCCCTCCACCTCCTGGAGGAGATGATGATTTGCCCTTCTTGTCTCTTTCGTACTCTGCTCCTCCTGTCTTCCTCATTTCGGGTATGTTACTCCCAAGTCTTATATTGTTATAATGAGGCCTTTACGTAATCTAGCGAACCTTATCTATGTCTTCCCTAGTTCTGGTCACGCTAGACATACTTCTCGTTCTCTTAGGCTTCCTGTGCTCCCTAATTATTTCTCTCACGTTAGGTCTAGGCCTTGTCGCAACTTATCTAACCTTGTTATGATTCCTCTTCTCTCCCCGTCTGCCCTCCCCTTCTCTTGTGCCTTATGGAACATTCATTCTATCTCTAATAAACTTGCTTTTGTTCATGACCTTTTTATTTCCCGCTCATTTCACCTCTTTGCCCTAACTGAGACCTGGCTTCTTTATGATGACACTGCATCCATTGCCACTCTATGTCATGGCGGCTATACGTTTTCCCACACTCCTTGTCCTACTGCTCGCGGGGGGGGGGTACTGGCTTTCTGTTGTCTCCCTCCTGTCACTTCCAGACCCTCATGCCACCTCACTCTCATTCCTCTCTCTCCTTTGAGTTCCACTCCATCCGCCTCTTTTCTCCTCTTCCACTCCGAGTCGCTGTTATCTGTCGTCCTCCTGACATTTCCGTCTCTACTTTTCTTTCTGATTTTGATTCTTGGCTTTCTACCTTTCTTCACCCTTCCTTCACCATTCTTATTCTTGGTGACTTCAACATTCATGTTGACAGCCCTTCTGATCCCCCTGCTTTAAAGCTTCTCTCCCTTACCTCCTCACATAACCTTCAACTCTGTTCCACTGCCCCCACTCACCGACATGGTCACTGCCTTGACTTAATTTTCTTCTCTTACTGCTCACCTTCCAATTTCTGTAACTCTGTCCTTCCCTTATCTGACCACCACCTTGTAAGCCTTACTATTCATCATCCCCCACCCCAGCTTTGTCCTGTCTGCACTAACCTATTTAGAAACCTTCTTGCCATTGATCCTTTAGCTCTCTCCTCCTCCTCTCTCCTTAACTCTTTCATCCACTCTGCTTTCCAAGTCTATTGATGAGGCTGTGACCTCTTATAACACTGCACTCTCCTCCACCCTTGATACTTTTGCCCCCTCATCCCCCGTCCTGTTAGGCGTTCTTCTCCTCAGCCCTGGCTCTCCCCTATTGCCCACTTTCTGCGCTCTTGTGCCCGCTCTGCTGAGTGCGCCTGGCTCAAATCCCGCTCTTATCCTGACTTTTCACTTTAAATTCATGCTCTCCTCTTTCCAATCAGCCATTGCGCTTTTCAAACAAATTTACTTCCTCAATCTGACTAACTCTCTTTTCTCTAATCCTTGTCGTCTCTTTAGCATACTCATGATATCCAGTCTAAGATCTCACTCTGCCTCTCTGACATTGCTGCCTGGATGTCCCACCGCCGCTTAAAACTGAACATGGCCAAAACTGAGCTTCTTATCTTTCCCCCGAATGCTTCCCCTCCTCTTTCCCCTTTCTCTCTCTCTGTTGATAACTCTGTACTCCTTCCTGTTTCTTCAGCACGTAACCTTGGTGTTATCTTCGATTCCTCTCTCTCTTTCTCTTCACATATCCAACTCATTACTAAAACTTGATTCCATCCCGTTGCTATAGAGGGATCCTCTATAGTTGTCCCATGCCTTTTTGAATTATGTCACTATTTTTCCCCCATCATTATTATTATTATTTTTATTATTAGTAAAGACTTATAAAGCGCCGCAACATACGAAGCGCTGTACAAACACAGAAGAGAGACAGTCCCTGCTCATCAGAGCTCACAATCTAATAAGACAGAAAATAAAATAAGTTACATAATACAAGTAACAAAAATTTACAGGACAAAGTAAGCAAATGTTGATAGAGAGATCAAGATAGGGTAAGACAGGAACGGAAAGCAATAGTGAAGAGATGGGATTTTAGTCTGGACTTGGAAATGGCCAGGGAGGACGCCAGGCGCACAGAGATAGGAAGACTATTCCAAGCAAAGGGTGCTGCCAGTTGGAAAGAGCGAAGTCTGGAATTGGCAGTACGAGTAAAGGGCACAGATAAACGAAAATTGTTAGAAGAGCGAAGCAACCGAGAGGGGGTGTAAGGAGAGATGAGAGATGAAAGGTACTGGGGGGCAGAAGAGTGAATACATTTATAGGTCAGGCGGAGAAGTTTAAATTGGATACGGAGACGGATGGGAAGCCAATGAAGCGACATGAGAAGAGGAGTGATGTGGGAAAAATGAGACTGGCGGAAAATGAGTCGAACAGTGGAGTGTTGAATTGACTGAAGAGTAAAGAGGTGGCTTTCAGGGAGGCCGGCAAGGAGAACGTTACAATAATCAAGACGGGAGGTGATTAAGGAGTAGACAATCAATTTAGTGGTGTCAACAGAGAGGAAGGGGCAAATTTTGGAAATATTGTATAGAAAGAAACAACAGTGCAAATGTTAATGACTAAATGACTTTTGCACTTCAAAGATGGAAGGGGTGATCTGCATGGAACAACAGGTATAAACCCTAAGCAAAGGCATGGAAGGGATGGCCTGCATGGAGCAGCAGTTATAATTCTAGCCACCTTACTGGGCAGAGTATGGACCATGCTGTCGTTATCTGCCATCATTTACTATGGGGGTCATTCTGTCCCCCCTGCCGGCCCAGCAATAGCCTCCCCGTATGAAGAGTGGGTTTGTTTGAGGAGGCCTAGATGGGGGCAGGAGGGTGCATTTCGGAAGTAGAGCAAGGGCAGGGCATGGTTGGGCCGTGACCATGGATGTACAGAGCCAATTTAGAGGTTAGCCCTGTACGGTCGGGGCCTCAAATCTAGATGGGGGACTTATTCCACCTCGAAGGTGGAATAAGTCCCCCTGGACTGAGGGGGATCGCGGCACGGGACAAAAAATGCAGGTGAGGGGGCGCAGGGGGTTGGCCTTGGAAGGCCAGATCTGGGTTCGGACTGCAGAAAAAAAAGAGCTTGGTCAGTGCTGGGGATCATGGCTCCATTCAGGAGCCGCGGTGCCATGGTGACGGGACATATGTAACTATTGTCTAAATGTTTACATGCACCCTAATGTTAATTGTAACCCTCCAAATGTGATGTGACATGACCACTTTGATTGAAGGATAAGGTGGTATACAAGTCTGTCTAAATAAATAAATAAATTGTGGCTCCATTCAGAAGCCTGGCTGAGGTAGCTGGGTATGTGACTGGGCGTGCAGGCTGATCAAAATTGGGGCCTGGCCTGCATGTCCAGGTTGTAGACCCGATTCTGATCATGCAGGCATGTTTAGCCCCGTGGGATCAGTCTACCAATGTACGCCCCACTTCTGATCGACCACACAGGGGCTGCACGGCTTGTATGTAATTGGCCTCCACGTTACTATCTCTCTTTTTCTCTTTCCTTCACTGTTTCCACCCAACATTCCCTTCCATACCTTTCATCTTTTCTTTTCTTGTAAACATATATTTTATTGCAAATTAAACCTAATGCTTATGATATGGAAATAGCATGAATTGAGTACAAATAGTTACAATATGTGCAAATCTCACATATGTAGTGGACTCTGGGTGACTGTTTTGGATGTTCCAAGGGCTATAGTTATGAAGGTGGAGAGCCTTTCTTACCTTCCAAGTACTGGTGAAAGGAAACAGGCTATATATCCTCTCCCCTAGTGGACTCCAACGCCACTGGTTCTATGCTTACAGCAATCCCCTAAACTTTTTTCAGGGTAAGAAGGAAGCAAAATCCTCTGTCCCTTCAACTTTTCTTTACGGTACAAAGGGAACAAAACCCACACATCTCTTTACTTTTCCTTCATCTGGGCCTAAACCGGCACCCAGGACTATAGCAACCTCAGAAGTCCAATTCTCCCTCTTGGCAGTGTGGCAAAAGGAGGCAAAGACAGGTTTTCCCTTCTAAACGTCTTCCTTTTGAATCGTTGTGACTTCACAAACTCCTCACCTACTGCTTCAGCACAATGGTATAGAACAAGTCATCAGCAGCATAGTCATTCCTGATAGGGTCGTACCAAGCTATAACTGCCCTGTGCAGCTGAAGAACCAAGTCCCCCCCCCCCCCCCCCGCCATGACATATCAAACTTTTATCAGTTGAGCTCCTCTTGCAGCTGGGGGAGGGGGAAGCTCTCTTCTTCCAGCCAGAGGACTCCTGCTCATAGATCCATGTCCTTTCTTCCCTCCCTCTGAGCTACCAGGGTCCAGGGACTTGCTACTGCCTGCCGATCTGCATCTGCCAGATAGGGGATGCAGACAGTTCTCTAGCCCAACTGACTTGAGCAGTAGAAGATTATGCCATGATTCCACAGATCACAGTGGAGCGGCGTAACTGGCAGGGATCCCAGGGCCCAAAAATCAGATTCTGCAGGACCGGGGCCAGATGGGGCAGCAGGAGCTTATGCCATGGGTGACTCCCCATTGTTCTACCTGGCTCTACCCGGACTTCAGTGCCAGCAGTGCAAGCACATTCTAAACACATCCTAGCACCCAGCAGCATATATTGATGCTAATTTCATGCATTGCAAGATTTGCGTCAAGACATGCTGGTCCGCAAGGATGCGTTTAGAACGTGCTTCAACTTCCGCCATTGAAGTCCAGGTAGAGAGATGGGAGCTGCGGCAAATGCTCCCTCTGCTACACCCAGCCTTGGCCCTACAGAATCTGATTTTTGAGTCCTGGGGATTCCTGCCATCCAGGCCACTCCATTGTGAGGTCAGGACTCGCACTACTCTGTGTTGCACTGGACTGACTTTTCCCCTCTGCCCCCAGTACAACTGCACAGCATGACTCAGTGGCTCACCTAGAAAAGCGAACTTTGGACAGCCCTCCTGTTTCTCCAAACCACATGGCTGAGGGCTCTTGCAAAAGGCTGAGACCTCCACTTCTGGTCCATGTCCAAATGCATCCCTACTTTTTTGCGCCCTGTGCAGCTGCACCACTTGCACCGGCCTAGGTATGGCACTGAATCCTGAGGCTCATAACTCATATACTAGAGCATTTTGTGTTGAAGATCACACATAGATGGGAAGGGATAACAAATGGGGAAAGCATGTAGAGCAGGGCTCATGGAATTCTTTCCATTCCCTCTGCACGTGTGTGTGTGTGTGTCCCATGATTGTGTTTATATCTGTGTTGCTTATGTGTGAGTCTGTTTTGTATATGTGTGGGCTGTTGTGGGTGAGGGGGGGGGGGTAGGGAAGGCTGGGGCGCATTGGGGCAGTTGCAGGGGGTAGTTTTGTGGGGTGTATGCAGTTTGTGAGGTGGCGGAGAATTTGCAGAGGGCAGTTTATGGGGTGGTGGAGCAATTGCAGTGGTTGTTTTTGGGAGAAAGGGCAGTTTGAAGGGTGGTCAGTTGCAGGGGTAGTTTGTGGGGAGTGGTAGTCATTTGTGGAATGGTGGGGCAGATTAGGGGGATATATTGGTTGTGGGGAAAATATTGGGGGGTCGAGTTTGTGGCTGGGGCAGTTTGTGGCATGGTGAAGCAGTTGCAGGGAGCATATTTTTGGGGGATGGGGCAATTTGTGGGATAGTGGGACAGTTGTAGTTGTTGTTAGAGGCATTATATAGGATCTATAATATAATTTAATCTCAGTTTACAAAAGTGTACATAAAACCAGGTACACAAAGTGGACGAGTAGCCTAGGGTTAGAGCACTGGGATAAGAACCAAGAAGCCAGGGTTCAAATTCCACTGATGTGCCTTGTGGCCTTGGGTAAATCATTTAACACTCCAGTGACTCAGCCCTGGGCATTCCCATCTTTGCCCTTAGTCTCCAGCTCCACCTTCCTCTCTCACCCTACCCAGCCCAAGCAGCATGTCCTCATTCCCTCTTACCTGTTGTTCAGTTCCCCTCAGTCATGCAGTTCTCCATGCTAGATCACCTACTGTACCTTCCAGATCCATGCACTCATGTTCCCCTTCTTCCGGTCAACCATCAACTACCTTAAGCTCTGTGACTATAGGTGCCCCGCATCCAGGGCTGTGGAGTTGAAATCCCTCCTTTCTGGATTTTCATGGTTAGTGCCTATGCCCATTCCACTGACTGCCAATGACATTGCCTGGCTAATATTATATACATCCAGTTAGTAGATATCTTTAGTCTGTATAATGTTCCCTTACAATTTCTCTGCAGGCTTCAGAGCAGCCATCTTTGATGGATTGTCAGTGGTGTCTGATTGCTTCATGCAGTGCATGTGATGTTTATTATTTGTGATATCATAAGTCAGTCAAACCAGTGTGCATGAAGGTTTTGATGATCTTCCAAGTATAACTGCTGTCAACATTAATTGCAGAGAAGCATCCTAAAGAAACATTCAAAGCAATTTATGGACTGGCACCATGGCTCTTACCACAGCACTGGATGTTGTGTTGAGAGGAATCTGGGTTTGCCTTCCCAATCCTTTGAGCTGGTTCGTCTTGAGTGTGCCGTGGAGGTAATATGCTCAGTTCCTGTGACGGGTGAGGAGGATGGAAGATACTGGTCGCTAAGGGTCTTCTTCAGAGGAAACAGTCCTCTAGCCTTTGAGTCAGTGAGTTTTCCCAGAGCCATATAACCTGTCATTTTGAGGTAGGGAAGCATAAAAAATGAAAAGTGATAAAGAAAAAGGTAAAATCAGACACAAAAGGTACAATTTTTATAACATACACAAGTACATTTTACTGAGTCATGTAATTATGTTTTGCACGACTTACAAAGGCAAGAGTTGTTTTTTTTTTTAAATGGCAAACGTTTCAGTAAAAGTGATGGTTTGATCATTAGATAGTGAAACATGCTGCTTCCCCTAAGAAAGGATTTAGATACCAGCGTAGCTCTGTTAGACAGGGAAGTAGTTCTCAATCCAGTCCTCAGGAGATACCTAGCCCGTCAGGTTTTCTGGATAACTACACTGAATATTCATGAGAGAGATTTGCATGCACTGCCTCCATGGTATGCAAATTTCTCTCATGCATGTTCGTTGTGGTTATCCTGAAAACCTGACTGGCTAAGTGTGTCCCAAGGACTGGTTTGAGAACCTTTTCCTGCCACGGAGTGATACCTCCTTAAAAGAATCAAGGGATGTTGGAGTGATGTAGTGTAGGAAATCAATTCATCTCACAAAGGCACATGAAGAACACATGGTTTGGCGTACTAAACATGTTTCAAATACTGTATTTAAAGTCTGGTCGCTCTTTGCAAAGCAAATAATTCAGTGGTGATCCTGATGAGATCTGGTTAAAAGAGAATTACTTGACCTTTCATAAAAAGGTCAAATCCAACTTTTTCACTCAATCTTTTGCACAGATGTGCTTTAATAGGTTCCGAGAAATGCTCATATCATGTGGTCAGAAAAATATCAGTGATTCTGTTCTGACTTCCAAATTCTGAGTGATTAAAAGAATTTCTTCTCTATTTTCTTCTGGTTGAGGATCCAGCTTGGGTGTTGTAGTACTGCTTCCCATCCACCTCCCTTTCCTACAGTTTATTTTAATAGCATGATCAGGAGCTTTCCTACTCTGTGATGTTTTATAGGAGGGAATTGAGGGGATAGAAATCTACATAGAGGGGGAGCTAGTAAGGGTAAACTACACAGGGTGGCAGTTAACAACCTTAACACCAGTGATGTGATTGCATTTGGATTTTAAGAAGACATTGGGGCAACCTGCATGGAGCAGTGGTCCTCATGCTAACAGCAGTGGTCCTCATGCTAACAGCAGTGGTAAGACTGCTTCCAGGTTCAAAGAAGGCATCGGGGTAACTTGCACGGAGTGACCATTGTTCAACCCATACATTAGTGAGCATGGGGAGGTTACATATTTTGCACTATAGCCTTGGCCTTGCTTGTTTTGTTGACCATGTGGATTGTTAAAAATCTTGGTTTCAGTGCAAACAGAGAATCTTGAATGTTGGATGAAGCGTTGATCTTGTAAGAATCAAGGAGAACAATAATGGCCTACCAGTGGTAATGATAGAGGCCAGCACATTAGCCTATTCTGGGCACATTTGAGATTTGATACAGAGGGCAGTGGTAGGAAAGGGTTTAAAGAATTAGGAAAGAGAAATAAGAAGTGATGAGCATAGCAATATTGGAGGCATGGAGTAATATTAATGTTGGGCTGTGTATTGATATTGTATGTTTATTCAAGTGTAACTCCAGCATAGGTACCTTTTCTTTCCAGACTTTGTGGGGGTCAATGTATAGGAAAGGCTTGGTCTTTTAGGGAACAAGGGAGAGAACATTTCTAAGGCCTTACAACTGTAGACACTCTCACAGATGTGCTTGCTCAGCAATGTCACCCAAAAAAACCACCGTCTAGTCGAGTCTTGGCTGAATAAAATATAAATGGCCTGATATTTATAAGCATTTATCTGGGTAACAACAGCTTCTCTCTGAATAAGTTGCTGCTGGTTGGGTCTATTCAGTGATTTCAGCAGCACTATATGGCAGACTGGATGGGCCAATTTGGTCTTTTTTATTCTTTACAACCCAACAGATGTTGGAAAGAAATTATACTGAAGGGGTCAAAAATATTTGTCTAGGGGCAAAATAACTCTTCAAAAAATTTTTAATATAAATTTATTGCATTTTTTCAGATTAAATACAATAACAAAGACAAGTAAATCAATCATTTTACCAAAAATTTAAACATATGTGGAAACATAAACCATAACCATTGATCAAGCCCACATTAAGGTGCTGAGCTAGGAAATTCAACAATTACATATTCCAAGGAACTAGAGACATTAAACATGCTCACATAAGAGAAGATAACATATTAATCCGTTGCCACAAATTCCTCACCTTGTCTACCTACAAGGAATTTATCCAATTGAGAGCTGTAAAAAAAGGTTTATCTCTGTCCTTGTAGGGTCACAGGACACTTACAGGCTCATCCCATCCGGGACGTACACCCCCTCTGTATGTCAGGTTTGACTGGACGTACAGAGGGGGTGGCGATTCTGATCCCGTGGGGCATGTCTAGCCCCACGGGATCAGAATCGTGATCAGTCATGTACGTGCAGGCTGGGACTGCGATTCAGCCCGGCCTGCACATACATGACAAGCCCGACTAACTCAGTCAGGGCTTTTAAATGGAGCCGAAGTGCCATGGTGTCCGGTTGCCATGGCCCTGCAGCTCCATTTAAAAGCCACGATACCAGCCACCGGAAAAAAAGGCTTATTCCCTGAAGCCCAACCCCCAATCTGGCCCCCTAAGGCCAGGGTTAAGCTGCGGGGAATATCCCTTGGCCCCCTCCTGCCCCATCCGCGCCCCAGGCACAAAAAAAAAACAAACGTCCAGAGAAGTTATTCCACCTCGGGGATGGAATAACTTCCCCACACAAGTTGCTGGCCCTGGATGTAGAGGGCTGACATTGGAATCGGCCTGTACGTCAAGACCGGTGCCCGTCCACTGCCCAGACTCCGCCCCCAAGCCACCCCTTCCCCGCCCCCGTCTAACTTCCCCGCACAACCGGCAGGTAGGTTAGACATCGGTGGGGGAAGGCACGAATAGCGGGGATGGACGTCGTGTTGGGACATCCATCCCTGCTATTCGTGGCACAGAATCGGGCCCTTACAGGGGAATTTCAAATAAAAAGTAGTACCTAAAGCCAGCACTCTAGACTTTAACTGTAAAAACTGCTTCCGGTGATCCACATGCTTTCTTTACCACACATCCCTTCTTCCCTCAGTGCTGTCAAACCCCTTCCCTGATGGGTTGCTCGAGTGATTCAGATTCGTACTTCATTTTCGTTGTTATAAATTCAGCTTTCTTAGTGATTGCTATGCGTACTACCCACTAATACTTGTTGCCATAGAACAGTAGTACCTTGAGGTTAAACTATAAAATCTATCCTTCGACACTGTTTTAACTGTGATATCTAGTGTTTTGATATATTATCACTTTTGGTTTAATTTTATTATTCTTTGCAGCCATCATAATATTTGGGTTCCACTCATTCAAACTGCTCCTCCTCTCTCTCCTCCAGCACATGCACACATGCGCATACAGAAGGGTTGGGAAGAATTCCATGAACCATGCTCTTTATACTTTTCCCACTTGTTTCTGCTGTCATTTCTATGCTGCTATGGTTGATAGTGATCAACCTTTATAATTTAACTCTCCAACTCTTTTTTTCTTTTAATTGAAGGGGTAAAGTCTTTATCTTTATTCTTTCTTTATCTTTATTAAAATTTGATATACCGCTATGGCAATAGCATTAAGCGGTGTACAATTTAAAATTTGATTTGCACCACAATCCAGGAAAGGGAACGCCAAAGTTAAAACAGGAAAGAGGGTACAAGAGAAAGAGAAATACATCACACAGGACACATAACAATAAATCATAATAGATTACACATAACTTATATTAACAATTTGCCTCAAATCATACTATAACAAATCATAGAAGTAGTAATAACAACCAACCAGGATACAGAAATATAGATGGACAAACATAAACAATACTTGGGTTAAGCACACAGACAGACCAATTAGGGAGGGGCTTCGGAGGGCAGATCAAATGCTTTCTGAAAGAGATACGTTTTGAGTAATAGCTTAAACTGAGGGTAAGATGATTCTAAACGCAGTGAGGTGGGTAACATATTCCATAGTGATGGGCCAAGAAAAAACCAGGCTGAGTGTCGTGTCTGTTCCAGATGGGCTTGTGATGGTGGTGGCAAAGACAGACGGTTAGTATGAGTAGAACGGAGCAGTCGATGGGGGACATAACGAGAAATACAGTCAGCCAGATAGCGGGGAATACAGGTGTAAATGGTCCGGTGCAAAAGAATCAGAAATTTGTAATGAAAACGGTATTGAAGAGGAAGCCAGTGTAGTCTGAGTAAAACTGGAGTAATATGATCAAATTTGCTGGAATAAGTAACAAAACGTGCTGCCGCATTCTGGATGCGTTGCAGACGCTGAAGACTGTATTTAGGAAGATTGGCCAAGTATACATTACAGTAATCCAGTCGGCTGATGACAAGAGTAATAACAAGAGTAATGAGTGCACTGGGGGGGGGAGGACAGGTCAGATGGCCCTGATTTGTCGTAAAATAGAAAAACAGCCGCGAGAAATCTTTGAGATATGTTCGGAGAAAGTTAAGGAGGAGTCCAGAATTACCCCCAAATATCGGATAGAAGACGTAAGGGGAATCTTAGATAAGCCGATAGAAGGAGCAAGAGTGGGGCAGGCACCACCAAAGGAAATCCACATTGCCGAAGACTTTGCAGGGTTGAGATGAAGGAAATTTGCTGACAACCAAGAAGCAATGTGGGAGAGACAGAGGTTCAGCTGTGTAATATCAGGAGAGAGAGGTGAAGTGTGATAAAGAAGTAATACATGCATTATCTTTTTGTCATAGTGGCATTACTTACAGCCATTGCCACTATTAAACAGACCTTTATAGGGATTCTGTATTATGGAGCTAGGGAACAGGTTTTACCTGCCCGACTATCCTTCTACCTTCTGCCACTCCTATATATCTCTTTAGGCTAATGCACACGCCTTTGATATCACAACCGCATGTACAGTCTAGTGGATCTCAAGAAATATGACACTGGAAAGGATAACAAGTTACAGGATAATGCCGCAGAGAGTGAAAGTTGCACTATTTGCTTTGGAAGATTTTACATGTGTAATTTTTTTTTAACCAAATATTTGATAGAGATGCATTTTTGTTACTGGGGCAATAACAATTTACTCTCTTCTTCCCTTTAGCCAGACTTTAGACTTGATTAAGTTAGGTGCTTGGTGGTGGTTATGAGAGAGGGCCTCACGATGTGCAAGGGCGTAAATTCATTTTGCTTGGTTCCATCCTACCAGCTTCAAATAGAGTACAGATTGTGTGTGTTTGTGATAGACTGTCTGATGCTGGAATGAGCACTACAGAAAAATGAAATGGAAGCTTTTCCTAATACTGTTAGTGTTCTGTAAACAGAATGATAGATGAGCTACATGGCGCATCAGGTTTTCATTTACGTTACAGCTCCAGTGACGGCAGAAATACCAGGAATGCTCTCTGAAGAGCAGCGACTGGACCCTTAACATTTAACTGCAGGCTATTTTAAGCTGCTGCCTCATTTTATAGAGAAGAAATACTTTTTTAGACTCCAAGAGAATAATTTTTTTTAAATTGTAGATTTCAGTAGGAGTATATAACAAGGAATTGCCACTATTGTATTAAATTAAAAAATAATGTAATTTCCATTTTCCACAATTTCAACTCTTTTGGTACATATTCCTTAGTTTCTCTCAGTCTTAACAAATGTAAACCTGTGAAGTTTTGCCAAAAAACTGCTGTGATTAGGAGAAAACTAAGCACAGTTGTGTCCAAGAAAATGCCTTTGACACTACCAGATCAGGGCTGAAAATGAGAAGCAGGTGGTACCTTATAGATAAGAGTCCGAGTCCACTTCGTCAGATGCATCTGATGAAGTGCACTCATCCTCAAAAGCTGATGCCTCAGTAAATTGGTTAGTCTGTAAAATGTCACTTGCCTCTGTTATATTTTGTTACTCTACTAACCCAGCTACCCCTCTGGAAATGTTTAACTCGGGGCTGGACAATCTTCTCAAAGTGACCTATGAAATATAGTCCTACCAGGCTCTCCTCCACTCTGACTGTCTTCCTTCTTTAATGGGGCTTCCCCTTCCTCCCTGCCTCAGCCTCTGAAGACCTCCCTAGCCACACACCTGTTCATTGGACCCCCTTTCTCACGACTATCTTCGGCTCTGCCACTTTTCCTTTTGTCCTTCCATTTCCTTGTATCAACCCACAACTCTAGAAAGTGCCTGTGACCTAGTCGGCTTCAGCTGCAGCAGAGTCTTCTACTCAGCATGGGCCATGATTCTGGAGAACCCTATCTAGAGAGACTCAGCAGGTTAGCAGTATAGGGAAATGCTAAGAATGCATGCTCCCCAGTGTTGCCATTTCTGCGGTTTTCCCATCCAATTGAGCGACTTTTATGCATGGGGTGTGGGAAAAATTGGCAAGTCATAGATTCAGGTCTTTTGGGCTATTGCCTGCCACCACTTTGGGTGAGAAAATCATGGAACGATGAGCCAAAAAAGGCAAAGTACCAGCTTAAAGACAGTCACAGCCCTTGGCTGTATCTCCTTGGTCACATACCAGAGCAGCACATCCAGAACTGACCAATGAGATGTAGCAGAGTGGGAGTGATTGATTGCCATACTCCACAACTCTGATTAGCTGGATGGTGGGGCGGGCTTGGTTACACATGATGAACTGTCAGACGAGTCAGTCAGGTAAGGAGAAGATGGGGCCAAAGGTGGGGTCACTGTTTTAGGTAACTTTTTTAACCCACATTGGGTTAGAAATTTTCAACTCATCTAGCAAGCCTGATGTTCCCAATCATTACAGTTGGTCGTCTTCCATTCAGCATGCACTAGTGCTACTGTTTAGAAAGCAAATGCAGAGGCGAAAGAGAAGGGAGGAAGAATAGCTAAGGGTATCAGGAACATGTGCTGCTGTTGTGTTCTCAAGCTGGTGGCCTGTTGGATGAAATTTGCCAGTGTCCTAGTGCAGTAGACCAACCATGCTGCTTGCTATGTATGCAAGTGCCATTTGGTTCTTGGTAACTGGTGCTCTGATAGCTGCTGGTCATTTTATTTCCTCTAGGGTTTTTGGTCGTTTGAGTTTGTGTGACATTCTGGCAAAACTACTCTATTTCAACAATCTATGGTAGCAAGTATCCTGTAGTGATACACACCCATAAATCTGAGTTTACATATGGAAAGTCAATTGTAGCATCTCTTCCTGACATGCTTGAAATATTGTTTCTCAGGCCAATATTTGTAATTTTTCTGTGCTAAACAGCTCATTAATATCTTCTGTACAACAGTTCTATTTGTCTAAACCCAAATATTTCCCATCATATGGTCTCCAGAGGCAGCAATAAAGACGTTCATCACCTGTCCAAGGATTCCCTTTTCAGGACACAAAAAGGAGTGAAGGGTCCCGCTTGTATAATTCTATAAAGAGAACTACTGAAGTGAAAATGAGCTTAATATTTTATGATCTTGGCTGGTCCAATGGCTGATTGGTAAGTGCTGCACATTGCCATACAGAGGACCACGGTTTCATTCCTCGGCCAGTCTTTGTTCCTGGAGATGACTGCAGCTGGGGATGCTGCAGAAGCAGGATTAGCAGTCCCTGCTGGAAAGCAGTCTCAGTCATCCCTCAACAAAGACACTAAGTAGCCAGACTTGGGTGCAGAAAGGAACTGTAGTTTGTTGTCCCTGACTGAGGACTGTTGCTACAATGGTTGGCCTGAATTGGAAGGGTAATACAAAAACAGGGGGAAAAATATGGCGTTATAGGGCTTCGAATCAGGCTCCAGGCAAACTCTCCTAGGTTGTTGAAGCTCAGACTTACTTGATTGATCTGATGACTCAAAGGCAGATCACCAGTCTCTTGCCCCACATCTAAGCCCTCTTGTTCAAAGACCACCAGGACATTTTTGCCCTTAAAATACAAAAGAGCTTGCATGAAGACACCTTGTGCTGTCACTCCAACCCGCATTATTGGGGATATACGTCCCAGTCAGATATATAATTCCTGCTAAATGCCCGGCTGCAATTCCTAACACAGAGCTCCCCGCACGTACAGCTGAGATCTGCAGGGAACTCTGTACCAGGTTGGGAGGGTGTGTTCCGGAGGAGGAGCAGAGACATCCAGGAAGGCCCGATCTGGGGTCAGGCAGTAGGGAAAAGGGCACTGGTCTTTCTTCAAGATCCACTGGAGTGAGACCTTCTGCAAGATTAGACTCTTGAACAAGTTCTGAGGAACTGTCCACCAATGCAGCGACTGGATCAAGGGACTTGTGATACCCGTGGCCTGGGTCCACTGAGTCCGCAGAGTCCATTGAGTTTGCTTCATTTGAAGACATGCCAAGGGCGTAACATCCACTGTCGAGGCTATGTGGCCTAAGACGATGAACATCTTGCGAATTGTCACTCACTGAGTCAGTTGAGTGTCCCGCACCAAGACTATAATTTTTTATTTATTTTTTATTTGTGTGATTTTTATACCACCATATCGAGCAATCATAGCGGTTTACATAGAACAACTGAGTTACATTGAACAGGATAATAGTTACATGTGAATAACAAGCAATCAGAGATATATGCATGATTAATATAACAGTTAACTATTTACAAATTATCTGAACATAGAGAGACTTAAATTCTCAATTTTATGTATTTTTACAGGGTGGGGTTTGTGTAGTGGGTGATCGTGAGGTTTTCTGTGTAGTGGGTGATTGTGGGGTGTGAGGCTAATTCATGCTAAACTGGATTAAGTCGGATCAACGGTTAGAGTTATGTCTTTTTGTCCGAAGTATTCTATGAATAAGGTTTTAAGTTGTATGTGAAAAGTGGAGAGGTCAGTGATATTTCTGAGTCCCTCTGGTAAACAGTTCCAGAGCATTGAAGCAAGGTAGTCAAATGCTTTGTTACTAGTGTGTTGTTTCATCTTTTGGTATTCAGGCGGGAATAGGAGAGTATTATTCATTGAGGCTCTTCTGTGCCGATCATTTGGTGTTTTTTTGATTAGCCAGAGTAATGTAGAGGGTGCTAACTTCCTGGTGATTTTAAATGTTGTCATAATGAGTTCATATTTAATTCTGCTCTGTACAGGGAGCCAGTGGAGAACATGAAGTATTGGTGTAATATGGTCTGTATAGTGAGTGTTAGAGATGATAAATGCGGCCATATATTGTGCCATTTGAAGGGGGTGGAGAGTTTGTTTTGGTACGCCCTGGTGTAAACTGTTACAGTAGTCTATATGTGGGGTGATCATTACTTGCATCAATGATCTGAAATCATTACTATGAAGTAAGGGTGTTTTTAATGTGAGTTTTCAATGTGAGATAGTACCTCAGTCTTTTTATAGTTTATATTTAGACCATGGGTTTTGAGCCAAGTGTCTGTTTCTATGAAACATGAAATTATGGGATCAATTATATGGCAAGTATAGCATTATGTCATCAGCATAGATGGCATAATCAACTTTGAATTTCTTTATTATCTGGCATATCGGCTGAATGTATAAATTAATAAGGAGGGCTGAAAGCACTGAGCCTTGAGGGAGTCCTGTAGTTTGTTCGAAGGTATTTTGAGTTTTGTTGGCCAATATTGACCTGTTGTGTTCTGTCAGTCAAGTATGATGAGAACCACTGGAGTGTGGTTCCACTAAGACCAATATTTATGAGTCTTTGTATAGGTAGTGTATGGATAACTGAGTCAAAGTCTGCCGCGATATCTAGAAATATTAGAATGAAGGCCTGATTAGAGTTGTTAGTTCCTTTTATTATGTTATTGTATAGCACCAGCAATAGAGTTTCAACACTATGTAGGGGTCTGAATCTGAATTGGTTGTCATCTAATGGTGCATATTGATCAATGTGGTCTTGCAATTGTGCTTGGACATTTTTTTTAATTGTTTTAGCCAGGAAAGGTAGGCTCAAAATAGGTCTGTATGAAGACGGGGACATTTTGTCTAATGATTTATTTTTCAGAATAGGGCAGATTATTGCATTCTTGAGAGCTCTAGGCATTTGGCCTTGTTTGAGAGATTGGTTTACTATTGATAGTATGATGGGGCAACCTCGTCACAAGCGGTTTTGATCCAGGTCACCGGACATGGGTCTGATTTAGATGTGGTTGTGTTCAGATTTGCTATTAGCTTTTTAAGGGGGTCTAAGTATGTTATGGAACTCTTCCCATACTTCTGTCAGTGGTATTGGGTTATTATTGTTATTATTAGTGGGCGCGCACGGTGGGGGGGGGGGGGGTTCGGTAGTGTATTAATTTTAGACATGTAGTAGTCAGGTAATGTTTGAGGCTCGATGGGGAGAGTTTCAGTAGATTCTGTAGGCTTGGTTCTTAGTGATTTTACTATAGAGAATAGGTCTTTTGGTTTATTTATTGATTTCATTAATTTATTTGAATAATATAACTTTTTAACATAGTTAATTTGTGGCGGTATTTATCTAGCATAGTAATGATTTTTCTCTGTTTTCTGCTGTTTTGCAAGGACGCCAGGTGTGTTCGAGTTTTCTCAGCTGTCTTTTTAGGAGTCGAATATCATGGGAGTACCACTTTTTAGAGGAGTTATTTTTGTTTGGGCAAGGAATTTGAGGTTTTGCTGCAGTTCTAGAGATATTGTTGTTCCATTTTGCTATTAGATCTTCAAGATCATCTGTATTTATGTCAATGGATTCTAGTACTTCTTGAGTGAAAGCATCTTTTTCAAAGTATTTGAATTTTGAATAATATTTTGGAGACTGTTTTTCAGCTTGTGTGCAGACTTGTAAGGACTCTATGGAGAATTCGAAAAGATGATGGTCTGACCATGGGAAAGGACCATGAGATCCTTGGGATCTCAGTCTGGTGGTTGGGATTTTCTTGGGGGATAAATATTAGATCCAGGATATTCCCTTTGATATGAGTGGGACTTTTTATGATTTGTTTAAAGCTTAGGTGTTCCACAGCATTAAGGAAAGCAGAGGCATATGGGTATTGTAGGGAGGAAAGTTTGAAATCACCTAATAGTATTATCTTTTTTTTTACCTGATATGGAACAGACTTCTTGTAGTATATTTGTGAGCCCATTGGGATCAGCAGTTGGGGGTCTGTAGATTAAACAAAATGCAGTGTAACGATTTTCAATGAAGAGGAGATCTATATCCAGTAATGTATCAAAGCTGTATAATGATGGGTTTAGCGATTCTTTTATCATAAAGAGAACACCACCTCAACGTTTGTTAGATTTAGGTGTATGAAAGATTGTATAATTGAGAATCTTGAGTTGGTTTAAAAGGACATTATCAAGTTCATTGAGCCAGGTCTCTGTTATAAACATTATGTCTGGGGAGGAGTCATTCATGTAATCAGTTATGATTGGTATTTTCTTTTTTATGGATCTTGCATTAATGTAGGTGCATTTAAGCATTATATTTTTGTTTATATTCTTCTTTAGGTCTGGGGTGATTATATTGTACGTATTAATATGTATTAGTCTTCTGTTGTGGGTGTATCTTTGGGACTTATATTTTGGTTTGTGTGACAGTGGATCTTTATCACTATGGATCCAGTGGAGGATTGGGATGGATTGGTTGTACATGTGTGAGGAAAGCTGTGCATTTAGTTTCAAGGTGAAGGTTGATAGGATGAGGATTCCTAGTATGAGCGAGACAATTAGTGTAGTGTTCATCTTTGATGTATAAGAAAGTGTTAAGAAGGATAACTTAGCTATACTGTGCTTTGAGTTTACAAAAAGGTTATTAGGGCGAATTGTAGTTGAGTCAATGGATATCAAGTTTTGGTATTCAATTTGTGGATAAAAGTTAGTTAATTAATTAAATCTTTTAAGTTGAGGGATAGACTTACAGATGGCTATGTTCCGTACTCTAAGGTGATTAATTTGCATTGTGTTTGTACAGAACAATAGGTAGGACTCCAGTGAGTGGAGGTATAACAGGAATCGCAGTGAGTGAGTAAGATACAATGTGGCAAACAGTGCAGTAGTGTAGCAGATTTTCTGTAAATACGGCGGTATTGACTATTTGCATGAATAAAATACAGCAAGAAGTGTGCACTATTAAAGGACAAAGTTGTTCATGTATTACCTTAAAAATAGTACAGTGCAAAGAAACAGTGATTTCATCAGTGATATGTTAGAGTGCCTAAGGTTGCTGTAATGATGCATTCATCAGGGCGCCTAATTTCCATGCCTAAGGGCCATGCCAAAGGGCCCTCTGGCGAGGCCCTCAGGTGCGGGCCCGCCTGAAGCGTGCTTGCTTTTCAGTTGCTCAGCTGGCCTCTCGATTGGTGGTGGGAGCAGGGGTGGCTTGCTGCTTCTGTTTCCTCCCCCGATGCTGGAATCGGGACCAGAGAGATGGTCTTGTGGAAGGAAAGCTTTCACGTGAGTTGTGTCAAGGAGGGCTCGTATAAATTCTAGCTGCTGGGCAGGCTGAAAGTAGGACTTGGGGTAATTGATCACGAACCCTAACAGCTCCAACACTTGAATGGTCAAGCATGTTGACTCTCAAACTCCGTCTGGGGTGGTACTCTTTATTAGCCAATCGTCCAGGTTAGGGAAGACAAAGGCCCCAAGTGTCCTGAGGTAAGCTGCTACTGCAGCAAGACATTTTGTGAAAACTGAGGCCAGACCAAAAGGCAGCACTCAATACTGAAAGTGTTGTCCTCCCAGGACCAATCTCAGATACTTCCTGTGAGTGGGATGAATTGGTATGTGGGTATACGTATCCTTTAGATCCAGAGAGCATAGCCAATCTCCTTTTTGAAGGTATGGGTGCAGGGTGCCTAGAGAATTCATCTTGAACTTTTCTCTTACCAAATGGGTGTTGAGATCTCTGAGGTCCAGGATAGGACAGAATCCCCCCATTTTCTTGGGGTTCAGAAAGTATCTGGAGTAAAATCCCCGCCCCATTTGCTCATGTGGTATGAGTTTGATGGTGAAATCAGCCAGGAGGGTGGAGATTTCTCTCTGAAGCAGCTCCTGATGCAGAAGGTCAAGAGGATGTGCCCTGGGGGGCCAATTTGAGGCAGCTCAAAGAAATGCAATCTATAACTGCTTTTGACTATCTGTAGCACCCATGAGTCTGAGGTGATGAGGGATCACCTCGGAGCAAAATGCATGAGCCTTCTCCCCCACTAGAGGGTTTCTCATGGGGATTACTGGTAGATTGGCTGTGCTCCGAAGGAACCAGTCAAAACCCTGCTCCAGGCTTTGACTGCAGGGCTGGCTGGTCCTTTTGAGGCTTCTCTCTGCACTGTTTTAGGCGAGAAGCCTGTTGCTTCTGTTGGGAGGTCTGGGGTCTAGTGAAGTACCAATGCCTATGAGGATAGTAGGTCTTTTTCTGGCCTCCACCTTGATACCTCCTATGATAGGCCAGCTCAGACAAGCGCCTTGAGATCCTGATACGCATGACATACTGCTTTTCTATGATGCCAGCCTTCTCCTCTAACTGTTCATTGAACAGATTCTCTCCATGGCACAGCACATCCATCAGCTTATTCTGAACCAATTGTTCCAGGTCTGAGGACTGGAGCCTCCATGCCCCGATACCTACAATGGCAGTTCTTGATGCCGTTTCAAAGGCATTATAGGTCGTCCGAACCATGAACTTCAAGAAGTCCTTGCCGTTGCCCACTAGGGTATGATACTGCTCTAAATTCTTAGGAGGAAGAAACAGGAACAGGTCCATGAGGTTGCGCATTATGTCCATCAAGAACATGCTCATGTAGAGCTGATGAGAGGTGATGCAGACTACGAGCATGGAGCTCTAAAAACACCGTTTCCCAAAAGAGTCCAATGTCCGAGCTTCCCTTTCTAGGGTACCGAGGAATGAGTTTTGATAGTCTTGATCCTCTTAAGGGCAGACTTGACCACCAAAGAGTGGCATGGGAGCTGAGGTTTCTTGAAACTCTGAGCCTTTTGGACCCTGTACATAGAATCCAGTCTCCTACTTACTGGCAGCACCATGAGGGGCTTTTCCCACATCCTCATCTGCACCCTCTGCAGGATGCTGTGCACAGGCATGGTCACTGTCTCTTTAGGTACTGAGGAGTACTGTAGGATCTCCAGCTCCTCTGCCCTGAGTTCATCCTTGGTCTCCAATGAGAATGGTATGGCCTTGGCCATATCCCTCACAAAATCTTGGAAGGTTGTATCTTCAGGAGGGTACTTTTGCTGCTTATGAGGGGGAGAAGGGTCCAACGGGAGCTCCGGGGACCTGCCTTCTGAGAAGTCCTCTGATTCAATATCAGCTACCCAGCCCTTGGAGTCCGATTCCAAAAGGAAGTCATAATACCTCTGAGTCTCCACCCGGAACTCCCTCCTGCTTCGAGGGAAATGGGAGGTCCTCCGAGAGTGACAATGCACCAATGCCTGTCTGGATTTTGAGGGTGCATCAGATTCCGAGATACTGGTGAGGGAAATCGGCTGTACAGGAACCGGTGTCAGGTTCCTTCGATGCCCCGATATTGAAGTCTCTGGCGAGGGCAGGGCATGCATTTCCAGGATTGGCTGCACGATGGCTGATGATATCTATGCCAAGGCCCTAGCCTGCTGCATCGAGTGGTCTGTAGGAGCCATTTCTCCATAGCTGCCAATTCGGAAGTTGGAGGGGCCTAAGCAACCAACCAATGTACCTGGCATCTGTACGGGGGTATTGGTGGCTTGGTCTCGGCTGTCAGGCTATCGGTGCCCTTGCGATACCCTGGAGGTTGAGTAGTCCTCCCACTGGGACATCTTCGATAGGCACTCACCCTGACCCACATCGCTCTCAATGTCTTGTCTCTGGGCTCCTGTGCCGATGCACACAGGCCTTCACCCGGTGCTCAGTATGGTCACCCGTCGACGTTGATAGAGGCGAGGCTGGATCCCTCCTTGTCAGGAGGCTGATTGATGGCCAATGCTCCATGGTACAATGAGTACTCGGCTCCGACTGAGCTCGAGAGCTCGTCAATGTTGATGTACCGCCCTCCTGTGCAGCCCTCAAAGTCATGGAAACCGATGCCGTTGGTGCTGAAGGTGTTGGATCAGACTTCAGAGCACCAAAGAGGAACTTTCATTTCTCTTAACCTTTGAGGCCTCCCCTTGTTATCTGCAGGGCTGGCGATCAGGTTCCTAGCATTAGAGGCACCAATTGTGCTTGTCCGTGACAGAAATAGTGCGGGCAGACTTGGTACATTTTTTAAAACCGCTGGCCGGTTTTTGGGACATGTGGGGAAAAATAGTCATGGCAAAATCAAATGGCTTGATGGTAATAGTAGGCCCGAGCAGGGCACCACCAGTACTGCGAAAATGATTTGTTCGAACGTGAAGAAAGAAGCAATGAAGAGGAACCACGATGGCAGGCAAAGGCAAATTTGATTATGTTAGAATGGGATCATCGCAGGGGAGAAAAAGGTTTCTAACAGAAAGCAACTTGAAACACGTCCATGGGGCTCCGCAGAAAATGAAAGAGTGAAGAAGATGGTGCCACTGCCATGGCAGGTGGGAAAGAAGTGCACAGGTGCGGTGGAGCCTCTAAAAAGCTTCTATTAGAAGCTGGGGAGCATTCCTGCATGGGGCTCCGTTGTGGACATCACCCATGCAAGAGGACTTCCTTCCTGTTTGTCCATGAAGAACAAAGTTTCCTCTCATGTTTTGCCAGGTGCCTTAATGTGGTGGCCCTGTTATATAAAATCTATACTAAATCTCAGCAACATGACACTACAATTGAAGTGTGGTAGGAAAGAAAAAGAAAAAAGTACATACTGGCCACATGCCACCTGGGATAAAAAGCTATCCACTCATAGATTAAGCACTAGGCTAGCAATGATGGTAGCGACAGTGCAGACACTGCAGATGAAGTTAATATCCCTGCTACAGATAAAGGCCATGGTGAGCTTGTTTATGGACCTACTATGGCAGCAGATAGACCAGAGAGGTTAATGAAAAAGTTAAGAGGATTAACTACAGTTAAGTGGGCTTCTGCAGATAAAGAGAAAATACTGCTACAACCCCTATATTTGAATCGAGAGGGTATAAAAACAGAATCCACCAAAAACTGGAAGAAAGAGGAATATTGCTACAAGAACAACTACACAGTAACTGATGCAAAGAAAGAGAAGAATACGAGAACAGCATTTATTATAGAGCTGTCAGTCCCAAGTGACTATTCTGGGAATCATGTTGATAGAGATAAAATCTTCAAGTATCAATAAATCCAGTCAGAGACCAAGAAAATGTGTCAAAAAGAACCAAAATATTTCCCATTGTGTTGGGTGCCACAAGCTTCATAAAGAAGAATTTCCAGGCATGCCTTGATAAATTACCTATACATGTTACATTTTACGAACTCCAGAAGGAGGCTGTCTTTGGTACAATGCAAGTACTACGCTGAGCATTAGCAGTAAATTTGAGAGATTAAGATCATACTCCACATACCCTGGCTTAGGAGTTAAGTTCATGTCTGTCTTGGTATGCACAAAATTAACCCATTTGGAGAAATTGCTGCTGAGGCAATTCTACAACGAGCTACATAAAGTTACGTGCCATCAACATGTGTAAATCAGGAATTTCCCATGACTTACATGCATGGATAGGCCTTTAAGCATGTCTTTAGACGAGGCACTATTTTATAAGTATGCACATCAGGCTGATGGTATATACTCTTGGGGCACAGGGGCAGAGCTTGGGCAGAACATAAGTGGAGCCTAAATTTATACACACAAGTTATAAAATATTTTAACTTACATACATTCTTTACAAATCTTGGTGCGTATATTTACACTAAGTCTAGGGCATAAATGCTCGTGCCTAGGTTTGCCATACATATCTTAAGACTTACATCCCTATTTTATAAAGAAAAGTAGGCGCCCACTTTTATCTCTAAAATAGGTGCAATTTATGCATGTAGGAATGCGCATTAACCTAAGTGACCTTTATATAATTACCTTCAATATGCTCAGACTGCAAGAGGGCGGCAAGGGTATAGCTAGAGTATGGCCTAGATGGGTAAAGTATCTACATGTGTATTCCCTATTTCACAGAGCAAATGCATGTGTATAATCAAAAGAGTTCATGTTAGGATTGAGCTGCTCCTCGGTGCTTGCAAGTTTTAAAAAAGAGCTTGATTCAGTCAGCCCTTTAGAGGAACGATTACAGGTGTATCAAGATCGGAACATATAACTCCAGTAATGAAAGATCTACACTGGCTACCACTACAAGCCCGAATTCAATACAAGGTGCTAGTCATGACTTTCAAGGCACTGAAGAATCAGTCTCCCACACCAATCAGCAAACTGATCAACAACATCCCCGACAACAGAATCAGAAGACCTGCACTACTGAACATGTTAACAGTACCTAAGCTTACCATAAGGTGCACAAAGGCAACTACCAATAGAGCCTTTTCGATTTATGCTCCGACAGCCTGGAATGATCTTCCCACCGATATTCGATCCATATCGAGCCTCACCACATTCAGAAAAGCAATAAAACACCATCTGTTTCAAATTCACTATCCTGATACCAGTCCCAAAAAAACACAAGCCGCACGCACTCACCCCCCACTTTAACTATCCCAACGACCCTCTCCCTACAGTTGTATTCTGGGTTCCCACTTGACCTTGCTATGCTCACCCCGAAGATCATAAGTATTAGTGTATATAGCTCTCTGTAAATTTTATTTATATATCATGTAAATAGTTTCCCCAGTTCTGTCCCTCAAGATTGTCCCCCTGTTCTATGTAAGCACATTGTGATGTTAATGCATTGTTGCGATGTTCAGTTCTAATGTAAACCGCGCTGATTATAATAGCGCGGTATATAAGAAATAAAAATAAAATAAATAAATAAAATAAGATTATCCTCCTTAATCCCCTACTGTTTAATTCCCTCTGCCAAATTTAAATGATGGAACGATAAGGGCCTCCATAGTTAATAGGCAGCATTTTGACATGTACTGTATACTTGCAAAATGGCTCACATACACGCGTAAGCGCCAGTAGTTAGGAGTGTAAGTTGCTGCATTCCTCTGTTGAGTTTTCCCATGTGTAAATTTGTAAAACAGTTCCTTCTGTGGTATGTGTATGCAAATGTGCACTCCTGCACGTCCTTACTCATGTTTTAGAAAGGGCTCCACATTTGGTAGAGCCTTTTCTAAACTATCAGTGGAATTATGAATGCCCTGACCTATAGATCTCAATTTCAACCTCTACATCCTGTTATAAAATTACCCCCGTGGAGGCCATTTCCGATCAGGGCACATCTGGGCCATCCAGACGTCCAAAATCTGGATGGCCCAGATAAGCACCTGATTCTGCTGTCCTGGGGGCTAGACAGCCCTATGGGAGCAGAATCAGGGCATAGGGCCTGGACGTCCCAGACGTGCCCCAATTCTACCCTTCTAGATGCACAGATTCCCCGGTTAGCTTAGCCTGGGCACCTGCATGGAGCTGCGGTACAGTGGCATCCTGTCACCATGGCACCATGGCTCCATGCAGGAGCCCCAATCACCCGTGCAACACCAAAGTGCCCAAATTGGAATAGGGAGCTCATCGTGATGGCTTCCACACTCAGGGTGATTGGTCCGTTCTGGAAAGTCTTCACCAGATCAACTTCTTGAGAGCCATAGCAAATGCTCTGCACGTTTCCAAGATCGGCATGCCAACCAAATTGTCCTTGTTCAGTCAGACAATCAGATTGCTATGTTCTATATGAACAGGCAGGGAGACACAGGCTCATATCTCCTATGCTGGAGGTGATCAGGTTGTGGAAGTTCACCATCACTCACAGGACGGAGCTGCAGGCCACATTTCTGCCAGGAGACCAGAACACTCTAGCAGAAAGACTGAGTCATGTGCTTCAGCTGCATGAATGGACACTGGACAGGGAGGTGGCAGCCTGTATCTTTTGGAAGTGGGGCACTCCATTGATAGACCTGTTTGCCACTCTGCAAAACTCCCAAGTAGATCAGTTTTGCTCTAGAGTAGGTTCTCACAGCAGGCTGGCATCCGATGCTTTCCTCCTGCACTAGGGGGAGGGTCTTCTATATGCCTATCCTTCAATACCTCTCATAGCAAAGACTCTCCTGAAGCTCCAGACAAATGGAGACATGATGATACTCATTGCACTGTTTTGACCCAGACAGCCATGATTCCCTATCCTGCTACAACTATCCACTCAGGAGCCCCTCCAGGTCATCCATGCTCCAGATCTAATATTGCAGGAAGACGGGCAGATGCTACATCCCAACCTCTGGTCCTGGGCCCTCACGGTGTAGATTTTGAGAGGCTAGCCCTATCAGAGCTCAGTCTGCCTGATAACATTACTGACATCCTGTTAGCCTCTCAGAGGGCCTCAACAAGACGGTTTTATAGCTGTAAGTGGAGGAAGTTTGCTGTCTGGGTTGAGGGTCAGGCCTTAAATGCTTTTGTCTGCCCCACATGGAGACTGCTAGAGTATCTGCTACATTTCTCTGACTCAGGCCTTAAATCCAACTCTGTCCGGGTTCATCTCAGCGTTATTGGAGCTTACGATCGTGGTGTAGAAGGAAAGTCCATTTCAGTACAGCTTTTGGTTGTCCATTTTATGCAAGGGCTGCTCCTCTTGAAGCCTGCATACAAGCCCCCCACTGTGCCTTAGGACTTCATTGTGGTACTGACACAGCTCATGAAAGCGCCCTTTGAGCCACTCAGTTCCTGTCCACTAAAGTTCTTGACTTGGAAGGTCTGGTTTCTCACAGCCGTCACGTTGGCATGCTGAGTTAGTGAGCTCCAGGCTTTAGGAGTTCATCCACCAATACACCAAATTGAAAGGCAATGTTAGGAAATACTTTTTCACTGAAAGGGTGGTGGATGCTTCGAATGCCCTCCCGATGGAAGTGGTGGGGGCAAATACAGTGAGGGAATTCAAAATGGCATGGGACAGACACAGTGGATCCCTTTACAGCAACAGGATAAAATCAAAATAAACTGAACCATCTAATTTCTCAACAAATAGGGGTGTCCTACAAGGAGCAGTGGGTTCACCCCTAAACAAAGACATGGGGCGGGGTGGCCTGCACAGAGTGGCAGATGCACCCCTGAACAAAGACATGGGGAGGGGTGCACCCCTAAACAAAGGCATAGGGAGGGGTGCACCTACTCCTGCCATCTTACTCCTGCCATCTTACTGGGCAGACTAGATGGACCATACTGGTCTTTATCTGCCATCATTTACTATGTTACTATATACCAGATCCCACCATAATAGAGTGGTTCTTTATACTTATTCTAATTTTCTTCTGTTGGTGGTTTTGGATTTCCATTTCAATCATTCAGTAGTTCTGCTGCCCACATTTTTTCCTTGGCCTCACGCTCACAAGGGGAGAAGCGGCATTGCACCTGTTGGCCTTCTACTTGGAGTGGACAAAGGGCCATATACAGTCCATCCAAATTTTTGTTTATTTTGACCCCAGCAAGCTAGGGGCTGCCATTTCCAAATGCTCTCTTTCAATTTGGCTAACAGACTGCGTTTACTTTGCTTATGCGCAGCCAGGCCTGAGCCTTGATGGTCCTGTCATGGCTCACAATGTCAGAGCCATGGCTGCTTCGGTGGCCAACTTACGCTTGGTCTCCATGGAAGAGACTTGCAGAGCAGCAGTGTAGTCTTCTGTTCACACATTCACATCCCACTACTGCTTCGATGGGGATTCCTGATGCAACGGCATCTTCGGCCAATCTGTACTCCAGCATCTGTTTGGGGATTAGAATCCATCTCCATTCCCACAATGCTCTTCTGTCTGTCCAGGCTACCAAAAAAAAAAAGCATAGGAAAACAGAGAAAATAAGAAGTGGGACTTGCCATCACTGTACATAGTTGGGTTTTCAAGTTTTGTTGTTTAATGTTGCCCCTACTGGGCTTCTCGGTGGTCTCCTTGGTTTTCGATAGCCTGTAGCTTGAGAGTCCCCTGCGTGTTGACTTACTTTCTGCTTGTCCATGGAGAAAAGGTGTTCTCAATGGCTAGCAGGAAAAAGTCCTCAGAACCTCCCACCTCCCCGAGGAGTTGTATTCTGCTACAGCTATGTTATCAGACTGAAGAAGATGGTGTCGCAGTGGCAAGCGGGAAGGAGGCACGCAAGTGCGGTGAAGCCTTCCAAAAGTTTCTAATAGAAGCTGGAGAGTGTTCCCATATGGGGCTCCGTCGTTGATATTATCCATGCATGAGGACTTATTCCTGTAGTCCACAGAGACACCTGCTACAGGCAAGTAGCTACCTTTTCTCTCCCCTCTAAGAGATGCACAGCAATTCACAAACCACAGGCTAGTAAATTTACCTCCATTATAGATATCCACATGTATATTTTGCCCTTTCTAAAATCGCCTTTCCATAAGTAAATGCCGGCTTATCGACAAAGAAATCATGAATAAGGCTTCTAAAATAACACAATAAGCTCCTACGTGTCTTTAAAAAATATTAGCGCAAATTTTGCAGAAATTACACCTAGACTGAAGGTGCAGACAATACGCTTGCTGGAGAGCAGGTATAAATTTAAGGGCATACTTTATGTACATATGCACAGATTTTGTTTATTTTTCTTTATTAAATAAATATACATTTTGCTCATAGGCAATAAGGAGATTACAAGAAATCAATCTAGATAAGGGGAAAACAACGTATACAAACAAAAACAAGTTGTATTTCTTAGCCTGCATCATGAAGAGAGAGGATTCCCCCTTCATAGTTAAGCGAAATAAAATAAATAGCAATATACAACCTCCAGAAAAAAAAAGAAATTCAACAGGAAATTAGAGGTAAATAAACCAGTTCAATTTACAGTAACATGCTATTAAATCATTTATCTACCAAGACATTTTCTAGCTGTTATGGATTCGTAAATGCTTACCGATGAACTGTCAAACATTTACAAGGAAATCCAAAGAAAGAAGAATGCTCCAACTCCAAAAAACAAGATTTAAGCTGGAGAAAGCGCTTCCTTCGAATCTGTGTGACATATCTGGGAATAAAGTAACCTTTTGACCACAAAATAAACGATCCTTTTTTGGAAAATATGCCTTAAATACTGTGAGTTTCTTCAATTCTGTAGTAAAGGTGACCTCTAACATTGGTCTATAAGAAATTTCTAGTCAAATCCAAATTGAAACTTCTGTAACTCTCTGAACCTGGTCCTTATCTTGTAGTAATGACCTTACAGGTACTACTACTACTGATCATTTGTATAGCGCTACAAGGCGTATGCAGTGCTGAACAGACACATGTAAAAGATGGTCCCTACTCGTCAGAGCTTACAATCTAGTCAGAGTTTACAGTCTAGTCAGGTAAAGAGTAAAGATTTGACATAGATAAATTGTCTGCATCTGGCAGTACCAAAACATTTTTAAAATTCTTTCTAAGAAGTATCAGCGGTAAAAGCAGATGAGTCTTAGGAAATTTCAGAAAACGTAAATTCCTACTTCACATCGAATTTTCCATAGACAGCTATCTTTAATACTTGATAAACTAGCCTACTGCACGTTTCCACCTCTAAATCAATTTTCTCCACTTTCTACTGACATAACAGCCTGGCATCCTGTTCCTGAAGTTTATTAACAGAATCATTTGAAGATTTCACTGTCTGATCAATAAACTCTCTCAATAAATTATTCATCTGGGTCACAATCTTTAATATGTCCTATAAAGTAAAATTGGAAGCAGTCTCCTGACTGCAGATCCAACAAGTTTCAACAGGAATTTTGCAAACATGTAGGCACTGGAATTAAAACAAGTTGCTGTCACGCTAGGCCTTGAACAGGAGAAATCTGCAGATTCCCATCCAGGGGGAATTTAAGGGAGAAACAAGACTCTCAATTCCAGAACTGTGTCTCTCCATTGGAAGGGAGTGGTGGTAGCCTAGCATCAAGACTTAAGGATAACGCAGATATCGTGGACAAGGAAGGACCCTTGACTTAGCCTGAGGGCTCAAGAACACTACTTGCTACCTGATGCAAATGTTTATCTATAGGCCCTATTAAAGTCTTAGGTGTAGATAACACTAATGAAATTTTGAGGAGAAAGCCTTTCTCTGCATCAAGGATTCACAAAAGTCCATCCATATTCTTCACTGTCAGATTGTACTCATATGAAGGAGATATAGCTAGTTCACCCTTCCTCCACAGCGTACATCAATACTGCCTCTAAAAATCAGGAAAATACACTAGTTAAATTTAAACTTCAATCAGATATTAAATGACCAATGGCATCAGTCTACGTGTCAGAATCTGATTTCTATAAACAGACCTTAAGTATACTAAAGATTGCTGTTCCACTTCCACTTTTAAACTTCTTGGAGCTATCATATTAATTTTAAAAATCCCAAACTGTTCACAGTAATTTAGTAAAGTGTCAACTTCACCACCTCTCAGGCCAACATAATTCTCCTTGTGAAATCCATGAAAAGAATAATTATGTTGTAGGCAATATTGCACTCTTGGGATCTGCAAAGTGCTCAACTTGATGGTCAGCTAGACTTACTTTAACCTTACATTGAGTCGACTGATATAGATCAGGTCACATGGACATATTAACATATACTACCTGCAGTCTTCCTATTCTATAATCATAGAACACATCCATCCATCAGATAGATGTGTCCATTCTATCTCAATTCTTGTTTGTGTGTAAAACTCACATAAGATCATTTTATAAAGGCATTCCTGTACATATTTGGCCATATACAGATATAAATGATTTATGGTTTAGGCATGATATACTGTCCTTTACTATGTATATCAGAGCGGTTTACAGATATATTCTAACAGGCACTTTATATTCCCTTGTCTCCGAAGGGCTCACAATCTAAGAGTACCTGAGGCAAAGGAGGGTTAAGTGGCTTGCCCAAGGCCACAAGGAGTGGCCATGGGACTAGAGACCCATAAAATACGGACCAGTGGAAAAATATGTGTTATAGTATGAAGATGCATAGTTTGCCAGAAGGCATAGGTGGGATGTGGTCTGGAAGGAGCATGGGTGGAGTTTTCACTTACACATGTAGATTATACACTACCTTAATTTATGCACATAGGTGTGTAAAGTATGCATGAAAATTTATATCTTCTCGTGACCATATGCTGGTATTTTATAAAGACATGTAGATGCCTACCCATAGTGCCCTGTTATAAAATTACTCACTTTGTCCACAGGTGGCATGATGAAAAGACTTTCCTTCTTTTATAATTGGAGGAAATAAAGCTCATACTTTCCTATCATGTATATTGCATCCACATTTATATGCTATCACTGGTTCTCCGGGAACAAGCAGGTAATCAATCCTCACATATGGGTGACGTCAGCATTGACGGAGCTGTTGCAGAAGCATCCCTCTAGCATTCAAAGAAAGCCTTTGGGAGATGCCACCAAGCATGCGTGGTCCCCTTCCCACCCAAGGGTGCCATCTTGCTCAGTCTCCTTTTTTCCACGGAGCCTTTCAGATGTTTGTCTGGCTTTCCCCCAGGAAAAGTTGATTTTTCTCTCCGAGTTTCAGACTCACCTCCAGTATTGCACCAGTACTCTTCCCATCTACCGACCTCGTTGCCTCGGCATCGAGTTCGGTCTATTTTTGTAGTTTTACGTTCTTTTCTTTTCCTGGCGTCTTCTCACCTTTTCTCTCCCACTGGCAGCCCGGAGAGTCTTCGACCTTGCAGGAGTACTATTTTCCCCCATGGCTACCAGTGACTTTAAGAAGTGTGATTGGTGCTCCAAAATTATGTCTTTGACCAACACACATGACTGCTGTCTTCGCTGCCTTGGGACAGACCAAGAACCGGCAACCTGCGGTCTCTGCAAGAGGATGTCCAGTAAGGCCTCAAGAGCTTCCAGCACGATAAGTTTTTCCCCGCATCCACGGTGCCTCTGAAGGCCAGGGCCTCATCTGAGGCCCCGACATCTCGAGCGGAACCTTCCGAACCTGAGCCTCGTCGTGGGTCCTCAGAAAGAGGGTCTCCCTCAAGGGAAATCAGGAAGAAGAAGAAAACCTTGAAGGCAGCATCCTTGGATGGTTCTGACCGGCCGGGTGCCCCCCGGGCCTGGTCCCGCAGTCCGAGACATTCATCCGAGGCATCTGAGAAGGAGCGGCCTGCGAAGGTCCCCTGGAAGGATCCAACCATGGACTGGCCTCTGTCCCCAGACACTATCCTCATCAAGGCTTCCCCTTTGGGGAAGCTGGCATCAAGCCTGAGTCCTTCGGTGCTGAAGGCTGCAGAGCCTTCTGGTCTGGAGTCCAGAATGGCAGCCCTGGAGCGCAGTTTGTCTGCCTTCATGGACCAGCAGCGGGTGCGGTTGTCCGGAACTACTGGTTCATCTGCCCTGACCACCGGGTCCTCGACGTCTAAGACGTCCCTGGAGGCCAAGCCGATCCTCGAGGACCTTCAGCCTCAAGTTGATCCTCGGCTGAGGTTGCAATCTGAGTCCCGCGCGACAGAAACCGTGGTCATCCCCAGCAGGTTTTCTGGGCACCGGCCGCAGAGCATCGGAGCCCCTGAGGCCCACTGACTTCTCCAAGTGGGAGATGGATGACGAGGGGTCCCCCAATACCCATCGCCACTGCAACGTCCCATCTGACTCTCCCATCTCGGAGCCTCGACGGTGGTCCCTACCCGAGGATATGGGCTTCCTTGATTTTGTCAAGGACATGACTAAGGCCCTGGCATTCCCAACCGAGTTGAAGGAAGATCCTCGGGCAGATGAGTTGGAAATCCTCCAGTATGAGGCCCCTCTGCAGGAATCACTCATGATGCCCATCCCTCCCATTCTGGAATGGCTGATTCTCCAAATGTGGGAGACACCGGCTTTGGTGCTGGTGGTGAGCAAATGGCTTGACTCAATGTATCAAGTCTGTCGGAGCCCGGACTTCCAAAAGTCACAACTGCTGCATAACTCCATGTTAGAAGAGTCGGCCATGTGTTGGCTGAAAAGCCAGAAGACACACTCCTTGGTGCCCCCTGGCAGGGAGGCCCGCACCCTGGATGCCCTCGGCAGAAAGTGCTACCAGGGCTCAGGGCTCAGTGCTCATCAGCCGCATCCAGGCCTACCAGCTGTACATGGGCATGTACCTAAGAGACCTGGCAAAGGTACTCGCCGGGTTCTCAGCTGGTCTCTCCAAGGAACCCTTGCAGCGGTTCAAGAACCTGGCCAAAGCAGTACATGAATGTTCCAAATTCATGTCTTGAGCGGCCTATGATGGGTTCGAGTCGGTGGCTTGAGTAGCGGCCACTGGCATCGGTGCATGCTGCCAAGCTTGGCTACAGTCATCCGACCTCGAGCAGTGGGTTCAGGATAAATTGGTTGATGTCCCCTGCCAAGGAGAGAACCTCTTTGGCAAATCCATGACCGACAAGGCTGCTGAGCTGGAGTCCATGATGAGGACCAGGCTCTCCAAAAAGACCGCTGCCCCTCCCCGACAGAGGGGCTCAGGTAAAAAGTCCTTTTGCCCGAGGAAGGTAGCTGCTTACCGAAACTACTCACCTTATCAGGCCTCCCCAGCTCCCCTGCAGGGTCAGCAGGCCAAGGGACATGGGCATGGCCCGTGTAAGCAGAAGGCTCCAAAACCCCAGGCACCGGCTCAGGCCCAGCCAGGGGGGAGTTTTTGACTCCTTGAGCATAGCCTATCTACCCCAAGGAGATCAGCAGCCTACAGGAGAATGTCTGGCCCTCAATGCCCAGAAGTGGATGTCCATAACCACCGATTCCTGGGCACTTCGGGTAGTCAGGGAGGGTTACCTCCTCCACCTGATACAGACACCTACCTCTTATTTCCCAGGAAAGCCCCTTAGGTCTCCCCTCCACCAGGACCTTTTTCTGAAGGAGTTGGCAGGCCTTCTCGAGGACAAAGCGGTGGAACTGGTGCCCCACCATCTCAAGGGCAAGGGGTTCTACTCCAGGTACTTCCTCATGTCAAAAAGGACAGGGGGGCCTAAGACCCATCCTCGACCTGCGCAACCTCAACAATTCCTGGTGAGGGAGAAGTTCAAGATGCTCTCCCTTAGAACATTGCTGCCATACCTCCAGCAGGGAGACTGACTATGCTCCTTAAACCTCAAGGATGCTTATAACCACATCCTCATCCACCCCAACCACAGGCAGTACCTTTCAGGACAGAGTGCTCCCCTTCAGCCTAGCCTCTGCCCCAAGAGTTTTCACAAAATGCCTGGCGGTTGTGGCCGCCTTCCTCTGGCTCCAGGGGGTCTTCGACGTTCCCTACCTGGATGTTTGGATCATAAAAGGGAGGCATGGCCTCAGAGGTGCAGCAGGCCACCGCACACACCATCCAGGTTCTGCAACACTTGGGTTTTGTCATAAACTACCCCAAGTCTCATCTCCTCCCTACACAGTGCCTGGAGTTCATTGGGGCAAAGATCGACACTCTCCATTTGAAGGCTCTCTTGCCCAGGGACCGAGCCAATCGTCTCAAGACTCTGGCTCGGGAAGTACAGTACCTTCCCTCGGTATTCGCTCTAAACTACACTAATTGTCTCGCTCATACTAGGAATCCTCATCCTATCAACCTTCACCTTGAAACTAAATGCACAGCTTTCCTCACACATGTACAACCAACCCATCCCAATCCTCCAGTGGATCCATAGTGAGGCACTGGTCCTCTGCTCATACGCAATCCAACAGGGTATCCTCCTGTGGGCAGTGTACCTGCCAGGCCAGGACAACCTGCTGGTCGACAGGCTCAGCAGAGTTCTCCAGCTGCACGAGTTATCCTGGCCTGGCAGGTACATTGCCCGCAGGAGGGTACCCTGTTGGATTGCATATGAGCAGAGGACCAGTGCCTCCTGACAAAGAGTATGAGACCCCATGCCCCCCTGTTTGTTCATGTAGAACATCATCACCTGGTTGTCCATCTGGACCAGCACCGACTGGTGACGCAGGTGGTGACACAAGACCCTCAGGGCTAGGTGTATGGCTTAGAGCTCCAGGAGGTCGATCTGCTGGATGCTTTAACCTGCAAAAAGAGACGACTGAGGGGAGATATGATAGAAGTCTACAAATTAATGAACGAAGTGGAACAGGTAAACGTAGATCGATTGTTTACGTTATCAGAATATAGAAAGACATGGGGACATGCAATGAAGCTACAGGGTAAACTATTTAAGACTAATAAGAGAAAATATTTTTTCACTCAACGTGTAAGCAAACTCTGGAATTTGTTACCGGAGGATGTAGTAAAGGCTGTTAGTGTAGCTGGGTTTAAAAAAGGTTTGGACAAGTTCCTGGAGGAAAGGTCCATAAACCATTATTAAGAAGGGACCCAGGATATCAATGCTTGACCCAATACAAGCATTGTGGAACATAACCGTAAAACCTGCCCAATAGGCAAATTCTGATTCAACTGTTTTGGAAAATGAGAATCAAATCATACAAAATTTTGATCCACTGATCTATGAATCAATATAGTAGACAATGCGGAACTATTTTTTGAATCAAAATATAAAGTTGGCATAGGTGTGTTTTTGATCATTTTTATAGCCACTTAGTTTTAAAAGTCCCCCTAGTTGTGATTGAGTTGGAAGACCAAAGGAACAGGAGGACAATGGCCAAAAAAACCAAAAACATTTCACGGATGGCCCTGCTGATTTTTTGGGAACTTACTCAAGTGGATTGACAGAACCAAAGATATTAACATTCTAGATTTGGATTTTAGATCTAATTGCTTGCCTATCAAACTCAAAGCTCAAGGAAAGTTACAGCAGTGGCCAAAAAATTAAGGCAGGTATCTTTTTCTACAATTTATTGTTAAATAATGTACTGTGGAGATGTCACACATGCTTACTTATTTAATCAGCATGGCGATTAGTCACACCATGCGTCTGGTGTCCATTTTAGTTTACTTACACTCTATAGTAGGTTTCTTGGATGAAGTTTTTTTTTACAACTAGGAAAAGATTGAAAGTTACATGTAAAATATACAATCAAGATAGGTAGAAAGTGCGATATTAATGACTTTGTAAAGGGACAAGTTGTCACACTCCATGCTGAAGGATATTCACAATGTGCTATTGCAAAACATTTGCATATATCAAGGTGTGCAGTTCAGAATGTTCTGAAATCTGGTGGCCGTACACGTCGTTCAAAATGTGGGTGCAGACGGATAACTACTGGATGAGATGACCGATTCCTCAAAAGCATTATTACATCTAGTCCACATACTTCATCTCAACGTGTGGCTCAGTTAGCTAATGATCGAGGAATAAAGATAAGTGCCAGATCTGTCCAACGACGGCTTGTGGATGAATTCAAACTTGTGGACATAAGACCTGCCAAGAAGCCTATGATGACCAGGAAACAAATTGCTGCCCGCATACAATTTTGTAGCAAGATGAAAGACAAATCTGCTGAATGGTGGGAGAGGGTAATGTTTACAGATGAAAGTACATTTCAGCAAGTACGTGAGAATGGTTACAACTATGTCTGTCGACCAGCAGGCGAGAAACTAAATCCGAAGTACACGATCAAGACTGTTAAACACCCACCATCGGTCAGGGTATGGGGTGGTATCTCGGCGAATGGACGATGTGGCCTGCACATTTTTGAGAAAGGTGAAAGAGTAAATGCTGCAAAATACAGATCCATGCTGAATAGTAAAGTTAAAATACACATGAATGTTTCTGGCACAACTATATTTCAGCAGGACTCGGCACCGTGTCACACTGCAAAAACAGTCAAAAAATGGTTCGTGGACAACAAGATCGAACTGCTACCAAGTTGGCCATCAAACTCTCCAGATCTCAATGTAATTGAAAACTGTTGGAATCTTCTGAAGAAAAAGGTGGCAGCACACCGTCCAACTTCAGAAGCAGATTTAAAGGACATACTCAAGCATGTATGGGTCAACGAAATCACTCCGGCATACTGTATAACACTAGTTAACAGTATGCCTACAAGAATCCAGGCTGTGCTGAAAAATCATAGACACCCTATCAAATATTGACACATATATTGTTTCCTGAATAAAACTTTGAAAATGACATATATATCTTTGGTTCTTAAAGCTTTTGACCATGAAAGTGACAATAACACATACTTTTCTAATAAAATTCTGATATTTTGGACTCTGCCTTAATTTTTTCGCCACTATTGTATATTCTGTCTTATTCAGTAACTTGCATTAATGCATATTAATGTGCATTATGTGCTTAGTAAATAAGCCCCATTGAGAATAACAGGCCTTGTGTTAAATAACATTCATATTAAAATGTACTAACACAGGGAGGCGGAGCCTAGCATCGAGGAAGATGGCCGCATAGAGCTTTGGCTTCGGAGGGCCTTTGAAGATTTTCTACCAGCATAAGTGTTTACTGGGAGACGGTGCTTAGCTTTTGGATTGTAGCTGTTGAGGAGTATGTCTGGCTCTAAACCAACACGGCTAGACTTTCCTGCACCCTCGAATAGCGGCGTGAAGCGCTCGAAAACAGAGCCCCCCTCCCCGCAAAAAATGGCGGCGGCCCAGGAGCCTGACAGCCTGCAGGAACTGCTGTCGGAGGTCAGGGCAGTCCGGGAGATGGTCCGGGCAAATGGTGAGGCGCTCTCTGCAGTGCAGGAGGAGGTTGGAGCTCTGCGCGGTTCCATTGAGGCACTCAATCTGCGGCAGGAGAAGGTCGAACAGAGGCTGGACACTCATGATTCGTGTCTGCGTCTAGTGGAAAGGCAGGCAAAGCAGATCAAGATTTTGCAGAGGGACATGGAGGATGGAAACAACAGGGCCAGGAGGAACAACATTAGGATCGTCGGGGTCCCGGAGGGAGCCGAAGGCAAGGATGTTTTTGCCTTCCTACAGAAAATGATCCCTCAGGTGTTGCACATAACTTTTGAACTTCCATTCGAGATTGATCGTGCACACAGGATCCCATCGCAGCGTCAGTTACACAGCACGAGGCCGAGGCCAATTATTCTACGGGTGCTGCGTTTCCAGCAAGTGATGCAGATAATGGAAGCCTCGCGGCTGCGGTTGCCAATTGAATATGAAGGGCATCGATTGTTCTTTTTCCCGGACTTGGCTAAAAGTACTATGGATCGGCGCAAGGGTTTTCTGGCCCTTAAGCCGCGGCTGCAACACCTTCAAGCGCGGTTTGGTTTGATGTACCCATCCCGGATGAGGGTAACTCTTCACAACCAGACGCAGACTTTTGAAGACCCAGAGGCTCTGGTCGTCTATCTGGAAGAGAAGGAGCAGTCGCAGATGCATTGAGCAGAGCTTTGGGGACTGCTTCTGGACTTTCTGTGGGGTGCAGTGGCGGTTTCCTCCATTAGTTCCGCCTTGGAGCTACATCGCTTTGGGTGGGGTTGTTTGTTTGGAGGCTAACTGTCTGGGTGTAAAGGCGCTGAGCCTAACTTGTGCTACAGTTTTGGTATTATATTCGACTGTACTTTAGTATGCTGGTTGAGGGTGTAGGGGGGGTTGAGCAGTGGGTTGTGTTTTATAATGTTTCCTTATGTGCTGTTTTAAGATGTTAATGCTGGGGTTGCTGAGTTACTGGGTGCCCTCCATGCCCATCTCTTCTCTGGGTTTCCCTAGCAGTGGTGTTAGAGGGTCTTCCCTTCCAGGGTGTGTTGGAGTGTGTTGTATGGGTGAGGTAAATTGCTGGAGGCTAGTATGTGGTATGGATGGCAGTGCTGAGGGTGCAATATGGGTCTGTTGTAAGGGAATGGTTGGTGGGTGTGTGCGGTGGAGGCTAATAGGTTTGGGGGGCTCTCCATGGGGTGATTTCTTTGACCTGCAATGGCTGTGTTGAAGATTCTATCTTTAAATGTTAAAGGGATTAATAACCCCATTAAGCGCAAGAAAATTTTGTTGTATGGGAGTCAGAAGCATGCGGATGTTTTATTTCTGCAAGAAACTCGCCTTAACGCGAAAGAATCACTGAAGCTGGGTATAAAGCCCTACGTGGTAGCGGCTTACTCCCCAGCTATTCATAAACGTAATGGGGTTGTTATTTTGGTGAGACACTCATTGGCTTCTGGGATTATACAAACGCGAGCGGATAAAGAGGGTAGATGGGCCAAGGTGTTACTGAAGGTGGGGGGATCTGAGGTAGCGTGTATGAACATTTATGCTCCAAATCTGGATAGTCCTGATTTTTTCCGGGAGATAGCAGCAGAGGTCCATCACGAGTTGCCTGGGTCCATAATTTTGGGCGGGGATTTCAATCTGGTGTTGGACCCGCTAATTGATAAGGCTCCTTTTAGGGCTGGTGGGCTGTCCAGGGCGAGGGTTGTCCTTCATTCCTTGATGCAGGATGCGGGGCTTTTAGATATTTGGCGACTTCTGCACCCAGTAGAGCGGGAATTCACCTTTTTTTCATCTCCTCATCAATCCTCTTCCCGTATTGATATGTTTTTGATCTCCAAGGTACTGTGTTCGAGAGTGGTTGCCTCAACAATCCATGCCATGCATATTTCTGATCATGCAGTGATATCCTTGGCAATTAAGGAAGATATGGTAGTTTCTAGTTCGGGGAGATGTTTTTTTGATAGGTCTCTCCTAGAGGATGCGGAGTTTCGGGCACATGCTCGAGCTGCTATTGTGGAGTACTTTCAGATAAATAAGATTGCGGACTCGGCCGGTTGGGCCTGGTGGGAGGGGTTTAAGGCCTATATCAGAGCCATTATAACGAGTTATTCCATCTCTTTGTTGAAGAGGGTCAAGGGACGACTCCGGGGCTTAAAGGTCCAAATAAAGGCTGGTGAGCGTATTCTCGCCCAGCGGGTGGACTCAGGTGTTCTGCTCCGTCTGCAGAGGCTTAGGTATCAATACAATCAGATTCTGGCAGATGAAGCCACTTGTAGTGTGAAAGCTCAGAATGGGGTTTACTATTGGGAAGGTAACAAGGCTGGGAGGCTAATGGCCAATGCCCTTCAGTCTCGCAGGGACAAGAGCCGGATAGCGGCTCTCCGTGGCCCGCAAGGAAAGGATCTTCTTGTTGCGGATGATGAGATAGCCGAGTCCTTTCGGCTCTTTTATAAGTCACGTAACCTTCCATTGCCTCAGAAAAATCCAGGTTATCAATGTTGCTGTTTAATGTATATTACCAATTTTAAGTTATAATGTAAACTGCTTTGACTGAAATGATAAAGCGGTATAAAAACGGTTAAATAAATAAAACCCACTTGTCTGTACTGGTGTAGCAGGACTCAAGGCAAGGACATTATCTGGTAAGTAAACTGTCACCTTATAACTTCAGATAGCAAATCTGTGTGGTGTGTCTGTGCAAGGGATGTGGTGGTGGATGCCTTTGTGTGTGTGTGGGGGGGGGGGTGCAGGGCTACAGTGCATGTCTGTGTGTGCTGCAGAGCTAGAGAACCTGCGTGTGTGGTGTGTAGAGGTGAGATGCCTGTGTGTGTGCATGTATGTAGTGTAGAGCTGGGATGTGTATCTGTTGTATGGAGGTGGTGTGCCTGTGTGTGGGGGGAGGGGGGGGAGGGGGTGTGGAGTGCTTGTGCGTGCGTTCTGGGAGGAGGGAGATGCATCTTTTGGAAAATACACATTATGCCCTTTTGTCCCCATCCATTAATCCTTTAAACCTCCAACTCCTTGCACTCTTTCTTACCACCTCATCACCCCCTCCTCACTCTCTGTTTCCCTTCCAGAGTCTCTCCACTTCTCCCTCCCCCTTGCACTCTCATCCCCCGGTCCTCCAGTCCCCCATCCTCCTTTTTTTAAGTTACTGGCCTTTGAGTTTTTGCTGCTTCACTACCTCCGTCCCTCCCATGTACTTTTTTTTTTTTTTGCAGGCCCAATCGGCTGTCCTCTTTGGCTCCTGGGAGATGGGATCCTTGCGGGCAGCATGTTACCTTGCATCTGGGCCGCGATTGTCGCTTTACCATTCGGTTCTGCTTGTAGGGATCTGATCTCTTTCGGGCAGACAGAAGGGGAATGCCACGATTGTGGCTGCCTTTTGCCTCATAATCATGGGGGGGGGGTAATTTTTTTTTTTAAGGAAGGGGTCAAGTATATCTCAGGTACTAGGTCAAATTTCTGATCGCCAAGGAGACCTGGCACCTGGGATTTGTTGAGCCCTGGCATAAACACTAATTTCAGTTCGTGCGCATGCCAAATGTGCAGTATAACAAATATCTAGAGTTAAAGAGAGATGTAATTTAAATAAAGCATATAAAAGGAAGAAGCAAATACCTATCTCAAAGCTTGCAAGAGGCCTCATGAGAAATATTAGATAGCAGTCATTGTATAATTTTATAAATGAGTTTTCATGAATAAATGGTGCAAAACGTGTGTAAAAGGCCTTTTATAAAATCTCCCCACACCTCAAATTACAGGCAGCATGTACTCTTACATGACCCAGGTTAGCATCGGGGCATTGCAGGGACGGAGCAGGGCTAGCATCTGGCAATTAGCGGGCAGTGGCGATATTGAGCTGCTGCCTAACTTACACTGCTGATGTTAACCAGGCAGCCACTGAATATCGCCACTGCCCGGTTAGCTTCATCGCTATCAGGGCAACCTTGGATATTCAATGCCAGGACCCAGACAGGGCTCTAGCACTGAATATCCGTGTCGAATGATAAAGCAGGATTAAAATAAAACCCTGTTAGATACATCAATAAATACTATTCAGTGGTGGCTGCTCGCCGCCGCCGCCGAATGTCAGACCCATAGCTTTGAAAATTGACCTGCCGGTCTTTCACTTGCAAATGGCCTGCTAGAGATCTGTCAGAATGAAAGCTAAAAGCAATGGTCCGCATTAAAAAATATTTGAGCTTCGGTAGATGAGTCTCTAAAATGCTGCGTGCGATCTACATGAAAAGAAGCATACCAGTGCTGGGGTTAGTCCCAAGATAAGCCTGCACGTGCTTGGCCGATAAGCCATGTCAGGAAACCAGTTATGCTGTGGTTTGGTCACACGGTGGAACATTTGCTTCCAGAGCGTTGCTTGATGCACGCTTTCTGAAGAGCTCTACTTCGGTTCTCCACCTTATGGATTGCTCAGGTAAAACCATGAATGCTTTCGGGATCCTGTGACGACTATCAGCTTTCTGGTGTCTCTTGCTCATTACACACTGGGCATTGATTCACAAAGGACTTCTCCCGTCTGGGCGAAATGAATTCTTTTTGAATAAGGTCCCTTTTTTATTGTAAAACTAAGTAGATGCTTTTGTTTATTCAGATTTAACTCATGCCTTTGCATTGGTAACTAAAGGCAAGTTAAAATTTAGGTACAGTAGGTATTTACAGTCTATCAGGTCATTAATTAAACCCAGCATTCAGTGCTTTTTAATGCTGACCAGAGCATTTTAAGTCATCCGCATATATTCAACGCCAATGACTTATGTGCGCAGATGGACCTTTATGCGTGTATTTTAGCTGGTTGCTCTTTTGTAAGTGTACACATCAGGTTGATGGTGTGCACTTTCACTGTGGGCGTGCACAGGGGTGGAGTGCAAATTTGCACATGTAAAGTATTATCATTTATACACGTTCTTTAAAATCCCAAGTGGGACATTTATGCCAGGCATAGGGGTTTTCCCTGTATTCTCTTTGTCACTTAAAACTGATGCAGTCCACTGCTGCTAGACTTATTCATAAGACCCATCGGTTCGATCACACTTTTCCTCTTTGCGCTAGCTTCCTATCTCTTTTCGCAGTCGCCATAAAATCCTTGTTCTGACCCACAAAGCTCTATTCACATCATGCCCTCCTTACCTGGCCACTCTTAATCTCCTTACTTCCCAGATCGTTCTTTTTGTTTGTCCAATGCTGCTCTCCTCTCCCTCCCATCCTCCTCCTGCTTTGCATCTTATTTCTAGAAACTCTGCCTATTCTGGCTCATTCCTGTGGAACTCTCTTCCATTCTCTGTTCGGTCAGAGTCCTCTTTTCCCCATTTTCAAGAAGAACCTCAAGACCAGGGCCGGCCCATCCATTGAGCAAGAATGTTTTTTGCACAGGGCCCCGCGTTTCAGGGGGCCCCGCGCAAAGAACATTCTGCTTTTTTAAAAATTTAATTTAAAAAAAAAAAAAAGCTGGCTGCTGCCGCTGCCGCCGCGGCAGCAGCAGAATGGAGTGTCCCGCGGGGCCCCCTCTGCCGGGCTGAGGCCCTCTGCACCGGCTTTCAGATACGCGAAGGGAGAGTGTCTCCCTCTCGTCTCTGTTAAGCCCGCAGGGGCAGATGGGAAATTTCCCATCAGCCCCTGCGGGCTTAACAGAGATGCGAGGGAGACACTCTCCCTTCGCGTATCTGAAAGCTGGCGCAGAGGGGCTCAGCCGGGCTGGGAGAGCTCAGCCGGGCAGAGGGGGCCCCGCGGGACACTCCATTCTGCTGCTGCCGTGGCGGCAGCCAGCTTTTTTTTTTTTTTTTTTTAAATTTTCCATGAGCCGATGGTGGGGGGGGGGTTAGGACTGGTAATGGGCTATGGAGGGGGTTAGGACTTGACTTGAGGTGGGCTGTGGGCTGTTGGGGGTGGGTTAGGACTGGTAGTGGGCTGATGGGGGCTGTCTGGAAATGGGGTGATGGGGGGTTAGGACTGGTAATGGGCTATGGTGGGGTTAGGACTGATAATGGGCTATGGGGGGGCTAGGACAGGAAATGGGCTGATGGGGAGGGGTTAGGACTTGAGGTGGGCTGATGTGGTTAGGACTGGTAATGGGCTGTGGGCTGATGGGGGGGTAGGACTGGTAATGGGTTATAGGGGGGGCTTAAACTGAAAATGGGGTGATGGGGGGTTAGGACTGGAAGTGGGTTAATGGACTAGGACTGGAAATGGGCTGAGTGGAAGGGGAGGCTTGAACTGCAAATAGCTGATGGGGAGGGGGCTTGGAATGGAAATGGGCTGTGAGGGAAGGGAGCTAGGACTGAAAATGGGCTGATGGAGCAGCTAGGATAGGGCTGGAAATGGGCTGTTGGGGGGAGCTAAGATTGGAAATGGGCTGTGGTGGGGGCTTGAATCGAAATGGACTCATGGAGGGGCTAGAACTGGAAGTAGGCTCATGGGGGGGCTTGGACTGGAATTGGGCTGAGTGGAGGGGAGCTAGGATTTGACATGGGCTGATGGTGGGGCTAGGAAATGACTAGAAATGGGCTGATGGGGGGCTAGGATTGGAAATGAGCTGATGAAGGGCCCCGGACTGGAAATGGATGGGGGAGCTAGGACTGCAAATGGGCTGATGGGGGGCTAGGACTGCAAATGGGCTGATGCAGGGACTAGAAGGGAATGGATGCTGGGTGAGACTGGAACTAGAAGGGAGCTGATGATGGGGGAGAATTAGAATGGGATGGGTCTGGGAGAGTAAAATGGAGAGGGGAAAAATATTTTGTGTGGGAGGGATGAAAAATCTACAATTGGCCGGGTATTGGGAGAGTAAGTGGGGATTGAGGATGGAGGGGTAAAATTTGTGTGGATGAAATAGGAATGAGGAAAGAGCAAAAGGAGAAAGATTAGTATGTTAAAGCAGATGTAGAGAGAGAGAATGGAAAAAAAAAAACTAGAAGAGAGAAGAAAGGACAAATGGACAGCAGACGAGAGTTAGCAGTAAACATGAAGAAACCAGTAGTAAGTGGCTGGAGCAATTGCAACTGAAAAAAAATGCACAAAAGGTAGAAAGATATCTCTTTATTTTGAATTTATTAACTGGAATATGAAAGCTCTGGGAAATGTGCATCATTAACGTCTGCGCTTTGTTTGGTACAAGAGGAAATTAATTTATAGTTTTATTTCTACAGTGTTGTTGTACATTCCAAGTTTGGCTTTTGGGATTCCCAGTTTAATTATTGTCTTCCTGTTTCTAAATTGTGATTACTTGTTTGGTGATGGTCTATGTTCTGCATGTGTAACTGAGCTGAGGTGTTCTGTTTATATAATTCCTATTTGACATTGCCACTTGTTCTTTCCCCAGTAGGTCATGTATTGTTGTTCTCTGAAATGTATTGGTTTAATATTTGCAGTGTTGCCTTTTGATTGGTAGAGTATGGTGCTTTGTGAGTCCTGGTAATGCTGTCAGGATACGGCGGGTTTGCTATGGGTTCTAAATGGGCAGTGTTTGTAGTAGTTCCTAATGTGCCTGGCGGTTGGCACTGGATTATAGTAATGTAGAAATCTTTTAGTCTTTCTTTATCCATACACTCATTAAGAGACATGTTTACTAAAAGTTAGTGTATGGTAACATTATGCAAATAAGGCCACTTATGCAAATGAGGCCCCGCACCGAGTCTCCGCACATGGCCCCACACCCCCCTTGGGCCGCCCCTGCTCAAGACCTGCTTGTTTCAGCAAACTTTCCCCCAGGCCAATGGCCCCTGACTCCCTTTTCTCAGCCAGGAACCTGCTTGCTTTATTCCCCTTCCCTCCCCCATCCCCGCATTGTAATTTAATGCGCGGTTTCGCCAACTTATACCCCTGTGCTATAAAGAAAAGGAAATGCCTCCTTTTTTAAAGAAAATTTACTTGATAAAAGCGTATTTTAGGTGCCTAGAACTAGGCAGGGTTGCGTAATTGCTAGCTTAGTGGCTGCCACTAAACATATAAGTGCCTTTGAATATTAGGCTGTAAATTTCTACCTAAGGTCATAGAGGATAGAGTGACTTGTCCAGGATCACAAGAAATGTTAATAGGATTGAATTTAGCATTTAGTGGCTCTTAGCGTGCTGCCCTAATCTCAAGACTACTCTATTCCTTCAAAAGCCTACCAACGTTTTTTCTTTTACCTCTGCTTTCCACGAGATAGATTTGCTGTTGCTGTGGTGTGTTGCTCTTTATAGCTGGTATATGAGTAGAGAGCAGACATTGGTTTTCCATTTACTGCCACTTCAGAACTAGTGCCGCTAAGTGGAAAGCTTTCAGATGCTATTAGCTAATGCCATTCATTAGGACCACATGAGCTAATACATAGTTTAGAAAGTGCACTTATTAAATTCAGTGACTTAACCTCTCTGTGTAAAATAAAAAAAAATACGCGTGCATGTATGTATATGAATATATTTAGGCACCAGCAGCATTGCTTAGGGATGATGTGCCCTTTACAAAATGTGGTGGAGGAAAACAGAACAAAAAGGAGGTGCACAGCACTACAGGCATCCGAAGTTGGACAGAAGAGGTGGAGTTGAAGAAGAAAAGCTATTACAGAGAATGTTTTAGGGAAACATAGGCAGGATGCAGAGGAAGAGAGTGTCTGTGAGACGGGCAAGATATTGGATATGGGGCATTTCACAAGATTATCTGAAAAGGGTTATATTTGAACTGTGCTACGTGTCCAGGCCACCTGCATTTTGATTCACCCATTTTTAGGCGTGTTACAAATTTACAAGTATGTAATACTGAAAACATAAAGGAACGGTGGCTGATTCTCTCTCACACTGCGTCCTTGTATTACGAGTCAGTGATGAGGGGTGTGGCAGAACTCACAGCCATTTGATAGGAATCATGATGTGTACGCTTCCATGATGAAATCTAGAATTTGGCTGAGACCACCACCTCATTTCACATATATCACAGCTGCATAAGTTCAGTACTGGAGGGTCATGTTTCGGCATATCCCTAATTAAATGCAGGAGATTTGCATACACTGGAGTCAGTATGCAGGCTGATCTATCTCATGGATATCCATTAGGGATATTCTGAAAACCTGACCCATTTGTAGCCTTTGAGGACTTAACTTGTGCACCCCTGACATAGACCCACCTTAACTTGGATTTGAACCAGTGGTTTAGAGCAGGGGTGTCAAACTGCAATACTGTAGGACCGTAAACCTGTCTGGTTTTCAGGATATCCCTAATGAATATGCATGAAATCTACTTGCATGTACTGCCTCCATTGTATGCAAATATATTTCATGAATATTTATTAGGGATAGGCTGAAAACCAGACTGCAGCCTCCAGGACTGCAGACTGACATTCCTGCAATAGAGGGGAAATGTTCGATCATGCTGTGTTTGTCCCCAGGAGCTATCCAGCCCCCTCTTTAATGGCTGACGGCTGCCACCTGTATAGCAGGGTCACTTGGATTTCCTCCAGTGTGACTTTCCCTTGGCAGTTAGATGGTAAAGAAAATAGACACAAGTAAATCAGTTCATGAAGGTTTTCTTAAAGAGATTGCAGTATTTAAGTTCATTTTAAAATCATATTTATATTTAGTTTCAAGCCTCATAAGTTCCAGGGGACTAAAGTTCCAATATAACGAGAAAAAACACAATTCTAAAATAAAATTAAACGAAACAGAATAAACTCCTATCCATTTACCTTTTCACCTTCTCGTTTGTGTTCTAGCTACATGACAGATAGCGCTGATGACCTAAAGAGTTTTGTGATGTCTACTTTAGCTGGCAGTGGAGCAATTAGCAGCAAGCCTCAACGCTCCTGTCTTTTTCTCCTATCTGCTATTTACTCTGTGACCTCAGACAAATCACTTAGCCTTCATTTACTTTTTAAATAGGAACATTGGGCCCGATATTCAGCGCATAGCTGTCACTGCTGAATACTAACCCTGGATGTTCAATGCCAGGGCCATATCTGGCCACCGACATTGAATATCCAGGGTAGCTGCAGACCCTGGAAGCTTAGCGGGCATTGGCTCATTGTCACTGCTGCCTAGTTAGCAACGGGTACCGCCTGTGCTCCACCGCAGAATGCTCTGACGCTAACTGCATAGTATCAGGACAGGTAGTGGCTGCACTCGCGGATATTCAGCGGCACCGACTATTAGTGCCACTGAATCCCACTAAACCGTGTAAGTGCCTTTGAATATTGGACCCATTTGAACTAAGAAGTCAGCTTTCTGAGGGTTTAGGTGCTTAAATTAGCCCCTTTGAAAACTTACTGGGTTTGAGTTCCCAGATTTGGCTCCCTATTTTCAGTAGGCACCTAAAAGGTGTGAGGGGGAAGACTGGGGGAAGTTAAGAGCCTAGTGCCGATTTTTTAGCACTAGCTGCCTAACTTAGGCAGCAAATCTACATGCAGACGAGCAGCCCAAAATATGACATCCAGGTCTTTCCTCCATCCTTCTCTCGCATTGAATTAAAATGTTAAGCCAAGGAAATGACAGACTCCTCTAGTAACCCTTTCCCTCCCATGGCTTTTAAAAATTCCTCCTTGGGGTCAACAGCATCTCCGGGATCCGTCCTCCCTCCCACTGCTTTTGTATTTGCACTGGAGAGTCATTACATATCTCTCATGTCCTTGCTCTTGCAATTTAATGTTCAGCAGGAGACATCCCCGTCCATCCTTGGCAGAGCAGGCCATGGACACAAAGATGGGAAGAGGCAAACCTCTGTCCTCCTCCCAGCTCTCTTCATAGGGTGAAGGGGACCTCTGGGGGATGGGAGGGCTAAAGGGAGGGAGGGGGATGTGGAAAAATGAGGGAAGTGAGTTGTAGTGGCAGGGGGCTGGTGCACCCCTATTCATCATTTGACTACAGCATCAGGGGACGAGGATACCAGGGGGAGAGGCTGCTATCTGCCCCTATGTACAACTTTTGATTGGCATGAGAGAAAGGGAGGCTTGCAGGATAGGAGAGATTGGCAGTAACCCCTCCCTCCAGTCAACTTCAGGTGCTCAGCTATGCTGAAAATTGGCCTGCTTGTGAGTGATTTTGTTCACCATAGTTTACACTGGTTTACACCCTTTAAACAATGGATTTTATAATTTTATCTGTGGTGTGATGAGATTCTTGATCCTGGGTAACAGGCTGTAGCAGAGGTTTATTGTTTGCTCTGCTTTTGTGTCTCAACCGACCTTTGCATGTTCCTTATCAGATAATTTTGTTGATGAGGAATGATCTTCCTTATCAGTTTATGTAGTTAATGCCAAAGAAATCAGAGATCCTGTTTTATAAGTGTGCTCCATTCCAAGTGGTTGGGTAGAGATGACACCTTTCTAAGGCTACTGACTGCTTAAAGTGGCAAGCTTTTCAATCGAAAGGGTCCATTTTGGGCCAGGGATTTTAGTTTACTTGGATTTAATTTCTCTTGTTTCCAAAGCCAAGCTGAGTTCTATTTCAGGTGCAGCAGGTAGTGTATCTGAAGCAAGGGAAGATGAAGAGATTTGCCCAAAGTCACAAAGAACATGAGTGGGAGAAATGGAATCTGGTTCTGTAGCTCGTAGTCTATTATTTTAACCATTAGATTGCCTTTCTCTAAGAAAATTTATGTTTTTTAATCTTCAGGAACTGAGATGTAGAGACTTCTTTACTCTTTTAGCCACAATCCTTGCTAGCAAATGATAAAATCAAATTGATTGGTGTAGGAAGGAATGAAGAGACAACACCAGAATGTACAATGCAAAGTGCCAAATTCTATGGACATTTGATCAAATATTGAGGACTTTCCCTAGGATTAGGTGACTCAGGATGCCTGCTTTGGTCCCAAGGTGTTAGCTGGTTCCAACAAACCATCAAGCAAGTCACAGTGCCTGGAAAATCAACTGGTGAATTGTACCCCCCGGCAGAATTCTTCCATGATGTGCACTGGGTTTGCAGTAGCGTCATCCTCTTCCTCCACACCCATTCCTGGTTGACACAAAATTGCCTTCACCTCAATCTCACCAAAACTATCGCAATTTGGTTTTCTCATGGCAACCCACCTCCTTCACTAGCACCTTCTTTCTCCGGCACCCCTGTCCCCTTAGTCTCTACCTTTCGGTATCTTGGAGTGCATTTCGATTCAGATCTTTCTTTTAGAGCCCACGTTTCTCACCTTACTAAAACTTCCTTCTTTTTCCTCCGCCAAATTCGAGCAATACGTCCCTTCCTCTCCCCAGCAGCCCTCACTACTTTGCTTCTGTCACTAGTCATGTCATGGGTGGATTTCTCTAACTCGGTTCTCATAGGCCTCTCTAAATCCCAGCTTGCCTGCCTCCAGAGGATCCAAAACACTGCTGCCCGTCTTCTTACTCATTCCTCTCTCGGGATCACATAACACTTCTACTCCTCCACCTTCACTGGCTACCTGTCCCCTTCCGCGCTCAATACAAATTGCTTTCTCTAGTGCACAACATCCTCCACACCAATACTCCACAATACTTAGCCGATCTCATATCCTTTCACTCCCCCAGGCATACACCCCGTTCTTTCCATCTTAATCGCCTCACTCTCCCTTCACCCTCCCTTGCCCATCTGCAATTTACACGATCCTCTGCTTTCTTTTTTTTTTTTTGAAAACTCTGTTTATTGAAAACAGCACCACACAATACAGATCATGCAAAACAGTATACAAACATGGCAACCCTTGCAGGGGTTGTGTCTTATCCCCCGCTCCAGGGTAGCAGCACAGATCATACTAAAAGGTACCGCAAAGTTTACAGTTTGAACCCCCCTCCCCTCCTTCCCTCCCTCCCCCTTCCCCCCAGCCCCCACAGCTCTTCCTCTACCACAAGGGAACATACATGAACTTATCCATGGTTCCGCACATCTCTATGTACTCCCCTATCCTCCTCTGTCCTGCCTTAGCCCACCCGGAGGACCTCATTCCGGGCCCGAGGCCCCAGCCTCTGAATATATGGCTCCCATACCAGCAGGAATGAAGCCCAACGACGGGCATTTCCCTTAGCTCCCCTCTTTTCCATAAGCATTAGGTGGTGGAAGCTATTGCGCCACTCCCAAAAGGTAGGGCTCACCGCTTCTCTCCACCGGCGAAGTATTGGGCCTTTACCCACCAGACATGCTTTCCTAACTAACAGGCGTTCCCACCTCCCCTTCGGGTGGAGTGGTCCAAGTCTGTCTAACACCACAAGCGACGCCGTCCAGTCAATCTGTTGGGATATGACCGTACTCATATAATCAGCAATCTTTCTCCAATACTGGTAAATCCTCGGACATCTCCACCACATATGTCCCAAATCCGCCAAGGGGCTAGAACATTTTGGGCATCCTCCCTCCTCAGTAAGACAACACCGTAGTGCACGTCTAGGAGAGAAATGTGCTCGTATTAAACATTTAAACTGCACTTCCCGCCAGCGGGCCCCCTCCACTAATCCGCGTATCCCGCTCAAGGCCCTATTAAGTGACCCCGGGGGCACCACCAAATTCAACTCCCGACCCCACAAAGTCTCTTCCACCCCATAATCCGGCGGATTAACATACCCCTCTATGCGCCTCTTCAAACTTGCAATTGTGGGCGGATCTTCCTCCCCCAATGCAAAGAACTCCAATATCTGCGCAGCCCTTTCCACCCGGAGTGCAGTCTGCGGGAGCGAGGCTATATAGTGATGTAGTTGGGCATAGGCAAAGTAATGCCGGCTGCTTATCCCATAATCCTTGCACAAGGTCGCAAAGGATCTGCACTGCCCCGTTGGGGCAATCACATGTCCAATATTCCGTATGCCCTGCCTCCACCATCCCCAAAACACTGGTGAGTCCGATCCAGGGGTGAACCGACAGTTCCCTTGTAGGGGCAGCCAACTCGAGACCGCAGGAGTCTCCCTCCAAAGTCCATTCAAGCATCGCCACGTGTGTCGTGCTGGACGGATCAGCGCACTACTCGTCACTCCTCCAGTCAAGTATTTACTCTCCAAATGCAGCACCGCTAGCAGAGATTGCGGGGCCACAAAGGCCGCCTCCAACGCTCGGGGGGTGTACACCTCCGTGTCCCCCAACCAATCCCCGATATGCCGCGCTTGGCACGCTAGGGCGTAACTCTGTAGGTCTGGAAGCCCTACCCCCCCTCGTTCCCATCTCCCTCTCAGTCTATGTAATGGTATACGAGCCCGGGCCCCTCTCCAAAGAAATTTCCGAATCTCCCGGTCAATAGAGTTTAAGTCTCGTTTCAATATCCACACTGGAAGGGTCTGCAACCAATACAGCACCCGTGGTAAAATCACCATTCCCAATGCCGCCACCCGTCCCAACAGAGACAGGGGGAGCGGAGTCCATGCCTGAAGCTGCGAGCGCATTTGGGCCAAGACCCGTTCCAAATTTTGTCTATATAGCTCTTTCGGATCCCTAGTCAATAGCACCCCCAGGTACACGAAGGAGTCCCCCGCCCACTTCAGTGGGAAGCTCCCACTCCACTGCCCCCTCAGTGTCCCCGCCACATCCAAGGCCTCCGACTTTTCCATATTAATACCCAATCCCGCAAAACTGCCATAGAGAGAGAATTCCTGTAATAAACTAGGCAGCGACGTCTGAGGGGACAGCAAGTGCACAAGCATATCATCAGCAAATGCAGCCATCTTAAAGGTATGTCGCCCTATATCTATGCCGCATATATCCCTGGACGCCTCAATCCGCCGCACCAGAGGATCCAGCGACAACACAAAAAGCAGCGGAGAGAGCGGACATCCCTGCCTCGTTCCTCTCTCCAGCCTAAAGCCATCCGATAGCACGCCATTACAGAGTACTCTTGCTGTAGGCCTCGAGTATAAGAGCTCCACCATATTACAAAATGACACCCCAAGGCCATACTGGGGCAGCAAATATTTTAAGTATGCCCAGTTCACTTGATCGAACGCCTTTTCCGCGTCGAAGCTGATCAAGAGAGATTGCAACTTCCTACTCCGTACCCACTCCAGTGAGGCCACAATTTTACGAAGATTACGCACTGCGTATCGTCCCCTCACGAACCCCACCTGAGAGTCGTGCACCAGCTCCCGCAAAACCGGGGCCAGGCGGTCCGCCAGCACCTTGGCCAGTATCTTCACGTCAAAGTTCAGCAGGGATATAGGCCGATAAGACGTAGCCTGCGTACGATCTTTCCCTGCTTTGGGGATCAATATAATATGCGCGTTATTCTCCCCCCGCTCAAATCCCCCTTGCTCCACTCTTCTATGATACACTGCCACTAGGGAGGGGCCCAGCTTCTCCCCCAACAACTTATAAAATTCCGCCCCGAAACCGTCTGGACCCGGCGTCTTGCAGCAACTCGCCTGCTGGATAACCCGTTGTATCTCCTCCTCGGACACCGGCGCATCTAATTGCGCCCTCTGGTCCACTGTCAGCTGGGGCAGGCGCAAGCCCCCCAGGTAATCTTCCATGGCCGACTGGGACCCTCCCTTCCTCGAGTACAAGCTTTGATAGAACGACCGAAACACTTGCGCAATCGCCTTACTCTCTCTGTGCAGCGTCCCCTGATTATCCCTGAGTGCCGCAACCAGTCCGGTCCCCCTACTACCCCTAAGGCATCGCCCCAAGAGCCTGCCCGGCTTATCCCCATGTCGATATAGCTGGAACCGATAATACAAAAAGGACTTTTTGGCCCTTTGGTGCAACAGTTCGTTCAGGGCCGTTTGGGTTTCCCAAACTTTCTTCCCGTTCGCCACCGAGGGGTTCTGCGCCCGCCTTCGCCGCTCTCTACGAGCCTGTTGCTCCAGCCGGACAATCTGCTGCGTCAACAGCTTCCTCTTCCTCCCGACATACCCTATAATGTCTCCCCGTAGGACTACCTTTGCGGTTTCCCAGAAGAGCTCCGGGTCTTCTTGGTGTTGAGCGTTGTGAACAGCAAAGTCTTGCCACTTCTGCCCTATGAATGTATGGAATTCGACATCTCTATACAATTCCATAGGAAACCGCCAAATGCGCGTCCGTGCGCTAATGTCATGCCATACCATGTCCACCCCGACCCACGCATGGTCCGATATCGCGATAGGGCCCAAGTGCGCATTTTCTATTTGGGCAAAGGATCTCTCCGAAACAAACACATAATCAATACGGGCACCCGATCCATGTGCCCGTGATTGATGTGTGTAGTCTCTTTCAAAAGGGTGCAACAGCCTCCAAGGATCCACCACTCCCAGCCTACGCCCTAAACTCTGTAACGCTTTAGCGGTGTGGACCCGAGCCCTATCTCCCCCACCTCTAGTTGTATCGAGTTCCGCATCCATGACGCCATTAAAGTCTCCTGCCAAGATCAGGGGGGCGGCCGGCAACTGTTCCACTCGGGAACCCAGACTGGCATAAAACGACCGGTCCAGTACGTTCGGGCTATACACGTTACCCAACACCACCGGTTTCCCCTCTAATACGCCATACAGAAGCACATATCTTCCCCCAGCCCCCACAAACATGCTCTCCCGGACGAATCTGATTCGCTTGTGTATCAGAATGACCACTCCACCTTTCCTCCCCATCGCCGGTGCCCCCCACACCTGTCCCACCCAATCCCTTTTTAATTTAAGATGTTCCTCAGCAGTCTGGTGGGTTTCCTGCAACATTGCCACATCGCATTTCTGCCTTGCTAGGGCCTGCAACACTTTATATCGCTTGATAGGGTTACCGATCCCACAGACATTCCAGGATATAATCTTCAGGTCACTGGATAACCATAGGCCTCAAACCTCACTGCAAGTCTTCTGTTGCAGGAAAGGGCCCCCCCCAGCCTGAGGTCCTCCCTCTCTATGATGTATGTACCCCATCCAGAACCCAATAACTCCTCTTGAGCTGCTCTCCTCTTCCTCCCTCCCCCCGCCTCCCTCCCCCCCTCCCTATCCTCCCCCCACCACCCCCTCTCTACAACCCCCGCTACCCTCCCTCCCTCGCCCCCCACTCCCCCTCCACTCCCCTCTCTCCTCCAACCCCTCATCTATACCTATTACCTCCTCTCCCCCTCCTTTGTGACCCCAAGATGCGTGTAGTGCCCCCCCACTCCTCTCCCCACACCAGTTCTCTATGCGCCCGTCTGATTTCCCCTCCCCCCCCCACCCGCCCTTCCCCCCGGCTCACTCCACCTCCATGTACATCCCCTCCCCCACCTCCAAGACCACAACCCCACAATATATCCCGGGCAAACCAAATAGTTAACTTTAACTTAACAATTTCAAACCCCTGATACCCCCCCCTTGGAGGCAACTCTTCCTCCCAGTAGGAGCAATATGGTTTATTCTAGCTCCTCCCGGATAGCTCTTCCAGTCCGAGACTCGCTCTCCACGATTCACTACTGTCCTTCGGTGGCCGCTGCTGCACCTCTCCGTATCTCATCTATATATGATTTCGCTGCTGCGGCTGATTCAAATGTCCTGCGAACTCCCCCATGGGCGAAGATCAAGCGGGCCGGGTATTGCACTATAAATTTGATATTATTATCTATCAGTGTCTGACACAAAGGTCCATAGTCTCGTCGACGTTGGCCCAGGGCCGCAGAGTAATCTTGTACTATTCGCAGCTTAGCATTGTCCTTGGAAACCGATCCCATCTTTCTCGCCGCCCGCAGCACCGCCTCCTTTTGTGGAAAGCGCAGGAATCTCGCCAAGACCACCCTGGGTCGGCTGTCATTGACTCTCTTGGGCCCAACACGGTGTGCTCTCTCTATTTGCACCAGGCCTCCTTCTGCCTCATTTTCCAAGATTTTCTTCACCAAGTCTTCCACATAGGGTTTTAACTCTCTGTCTTCTATGGTATCTGGAATCCCAAGAAAGCGCAAGTTATTGCGGCGAGACCTGTTTTCTAGGTCATCTAGCTTGGCCTCTTGACCCTGTAGCTGTGTTCTCATGCGGTTCACCTCCTGCTGCAACTCCAGCACATTCTCCTCCGTTTGCTCTATCCTATGTTCGGCCTCTTGCATCCGACTGCCAAGGGCCTCCACTGAGGACTGAAGAAGATCCATCCGGCCCCGCAGGTCTTCAAATTGTGCGGATAGCGCCCCCACCACCGCCACCGAGATTTCATCTACCAGTTCCGTTTTGGCCCCTACCTTTGACGGTGAGGGTTGCTCAGCCACTCTGTGTTGCATGGGCACTTTTTCTTTTTCGTGGCGTCCCCCCTTTGCTGCCGCCGCCATCTCCTCTTCTTCCGCTGGCTCCTCGCCTGCCTCGCTGTCTTCCCGAAAATGCAAGGCCTCTCCGGTCCCCGGCTCTTCCTCCGTCAGGCAAGCTGTAAAAACGCCTGACTGGGTGCTCTCTGGGCTAACAGGGAAAAGCCGGCTCTCTGCAATATGCCTGAGCTCTGCAATCTCAGTCCTGCGGTGCCAGCAGTATGGAGGCCCAGGAGCAGCAGGAAGAAGCTCTCGAAAGATACTGAGCCCTGAGGGCGGTAAGAGTGGAAATACCCCCAGGGAGCGAGAGCAGAAGAACACCGGCGAAGGGAGCACTCCAAAAAGTATGGTCCCCAAAGCACCACTGCGAAACTGCAAAGCTGCAGACCACCCCTGGTGCTCCCCCCAAGAGTCACCACCCCACGATCTCCGTGGGGGGCCAAGGCCCTCAGGTCTCCCGCAGGCTGCCTCCTCTCCGGGTGAAGAAATGTAAGGGAGGGGGGGGGGCTCCGGTCGTCTCTTCCTCCGACCACCAAGGCCACAGAGATCTAATCCCCGGCGGCAGCAGCACTAAGGCCTTCTCTTCGCACGAAGAAGCGCAGGGGCTAGGGGCGCCTTCCGACGTCTTCGCCGGTTCCCGGCACTGCGATCTTGCACGGGGTAGGGGGGGGGGGGGCGCAAGAACCAGCCGTCTGATTTCGCCGGTTCGGGGAGGCAGGGGGCGTTTCTCCCACTGGCCGCCACTTACCGGCTAGCCTCCGCTGGCTCTATGAAGCGAGGGGGGTTCCTCTTCACCCACAGAACCGCTGCAGGGACAGGCCTGGCTCCGACGTCGGCTGATCGTCCTTCTCGCTGCAGCGTCGGAGAGCGGGGGGGGATCCAACTCCGTGCCGCCAATACAGGTGAGCCGGGGGGAGGTCGGATCTCAGACCGGAGCCTTTACATCGGCACGTTTAAAGGCAGAGGAGCAGGGGGGGCCCGGAGCTCGAGCGGTTCGTGTCCGCTCCTGCTCACCGCATCACCGGAAGTCCTCTGCTTTCTTTTTTATAGGACCTGCCCTGTGGAATTCACTTCCCTCATCCCTCCGCCTCGAACCCAATCATAACACTTTCAAGAAAGACCTAAAAACTCACCTCTTCTCCATAGCATTCGGCCTTCCCTCCCCCTTGTGTGACCTGCCTTAGATCTTATCCCTTTTTGTGTGTATCCCCTTCCTGTCTTGTCTTTTCTCATGAAACCATTGTAATTTCCTTTCCATTTCCATGGCTTCGAGCCTTTTCCTTAAATTGTATATTGTACACCGCTTTGCTTGTTTCAGAAAGGCGGTTTATCAAATAAAATTACCATAACCATAACCATACAATTCTCTCTTCCCTTCCTCTGCTTGATTCGATCTTAATTCTCAACCCACAGTTCTGAAAGGTCCTATGAGGCTGTGGGACTCTGTGTAGTTCAGACTAAACTAAAGACTGAAAGCCGTAGATGTGCAGACAAATTTAGGAGAGAAGTGCTGGTCTTCTAACAGAGAAGGAAGGGGAGAAAAGCTGCCAGGGAGGGGTAGGAGGAGAAGAAAGACAATTGTATTCCTGGGGAAGGAAAGAAAGGCACTAATATAGGTTATCTTTTTTTGAGGGGGAAGGGGGCACAAGAGGAAAGCACCAGGAACGGATGGGAGTAAAAAAAGGCACAGGTGTGTGTGTTTAGGGGAGAGAGGGGCCCCACACAGGCTGATTTCAGAGATACCAAGGGTGAACAATTTTTAAGCAAGAGGATTTTGACCCCTAGCTCATGCCCTGCCCCATTTTGCACATGCCCCCACCCTGTCTTGACCTTCTCTTCATCACTTCTCTGGAGGCACTGCTACTGTGAACAGCTTCACCCCCTCACTGCTGACACTTCTTACCTGTTAATCTCACAGCAGGTGGTGATGGCGGTGAGATTTGAAGCTGCTGGGTTGCATGCAGGTAGAGAAACAGCTCAATGTTTGGCTCCTTAATCTCCCGTGTTCTGTGAGAATTTCCTGATTTTGTATGGGAATGGCACTCCAAAGCAGGCGTCTTGGCAAGTTTGTGTTTGTTCTGGGCCCTACCTCTCCCCTGAGCTGGTCCTGCAAACATGGTAAAAATGATGCAGCTTACAACTGAAGATCAAGAAGTAGATTGTCCAAGTGATTCCATTTCATCTACTGAAGAATAACAAGATGGAATAAAAGACGAGGAAGACGGATGCACAGGAAAAGAAGCTATCATCATGCAAGAGCTTGAAAATATTTTCCAGAATCAAGTCCACCATTTAAAAGATATTCACTGTTCTGCACACATATTCTAACTAGTAGTTGATGATGAATTGAAGATACACATTGGTGACGTACAGAATGTATGCAAGAAGCTAACAAAAACAACAATGGTTGTTCAAAAATAGTTAAAATGAAAAAAAGAACATCTTTGCTTCAGAAGATGGCACTCAACTTGTGACATGTTCAAACTGCAGGAGTTTGGTCAACACATAGCATTATGAAACCATGGTCCGCATTAATAGCAATGCTGTATCATTTTAGGAGCTGAGAAGGGTGACCTAGTTGTTAGAGCAATGGGTTGGAAGCCAAGGAAATCGGCACTGAAACCCTACTTCTCCCAGTGATATTCCTTGTCACTTTATCTCTCACAGGCTTAGCTTGGTAGGGGAAGGATACTTGGATGCTTCTGACACTATGGTGGGTAGTTCTATAAGTATTGTTATTAAAACACTGCAATCTGAACAGATTACTCTAGGGGATTTCAGTGGGATATGGTTAAAGCATCAACTGGAAATCTAAAACATAGTGAAAATGTTTTCTAACAGATTAGTAGAAAGTGTGAAAAATAGCTTTTTGGAAAGGAAGTGATTTTTGCAACTATCTATCATTTTGAGTCTTGCAGTTTACTACATCTCCGTTAGGTTTCCATCTCAGGCCAAAGTGGATGTTAGGTTTGTAACTACCCATGAATTTTTTCCTCTATTTAATATCCACTTCCATATTGCCCAGCCCATGTTTCTTGGATAGAAGATATGACATACTGGGTCAGACCAAGGTCCATCAAGCCCAAGTATCCTGTTTCCAACAGTATCCAATCTAGGTCACAAGTACCTAGCAGTTTCCCCAGAAGACACAGGTTCCACAGTGCTTGTATTGGGGCAAACAGTGGATCTCTCGGGTCCCCTTTAATAAAAGTTTATGGACCTTTCCTCCAGGAACTTGTCCAAACATTTTTTAACCCGGCTACACTAACAAATTTTACTACATCCTCCGGTAATGAATTCCAGAGTTTTTCGAGTGAAAAAATATAAGAACAGAAGAAATGCCATACTAGGTCAGACCAAGGTCCATCAAGCCCAGTATCCTGTTTCCAACAGTGGCCAATCTAGGTTATACGTACCTAGCAGTTTCCCCAAAGGACACAGGTTCCACAATGCTTGTATTGGGTCAAGCATTGATATCCTGGGTCCCTTTTTAATAATGGTTTATGGACCTTTCCTCCAAGAACTTGTCCAAACCTTTTTTAAACCCAGCTACATTAACAGCCTTTACTACATCCTCCGGTAACAAATTCCAGAGTTTGATTACACGTTGAGTGAAAAAATATTTTCTCTTATTAGTCTTACCTGTAGCTTCATTGCATGTCCCCTAGTCTTTCTATATTCTGAAAATGTAAACAATCGATCTACGTTTACCCGTTCCACTCCGTTCATTAATTTAGAGACTTCTATCATATCTCTCCTCAGCTGTCTCTTTTCCAGGTTAAAGAGCCCTAACATTTTTAGCCTTTCTTCATAGGGTATCCTTCCATCCCCTTTGCCATTTTGTTGGCTCTTCTCTGAACCTTTTCTAATAACGCTATATCCTTTTTAAGATATGGCGACCAGAATTGTACACAGTATTCAAGGTGCGGTCACACCATGGAACGCTACAGAGGCATTATAATATCCTTTGTTTTATTTTCCATTCCTTTCCTTATGATACCTAGCATTCTATTTGCTCTCTTTACCGCCGCTGCACACTGGGCGGAGGATTTTAACATGTTATCCACAATGACGCCTAAATCTTTTCCTGGGTGGTGGTTCCTAATGTGGAACCTTGCATTGTGTAACCATAGTTTGGGTTGTTCTTCCCTAGGTGCATAACTTTGCACTTGTCCACATTAAATTTCATCTGCCATTTTGATGCCCAGTCTTCCAATTTATCAAGATCCTCTTGCAATTTTCCACAATCCTCATGGGTTTTAACAACTTTAAATAGTTTTGTGTCATCTGCAAATTTGATAACCTCACTCGTTATTCCCTTTTCCAGGTCATTTATGAATATGTCAAAAAGCAGCAGACCCAGCACAGATCCCTGGGGTATACCACTATTCACCTTTCTCCATTTGGAAAATTAGCCATTTAGCCCTACCCTCTGCTTTCTATCTTTTAACCAGTTCCTGATCCACAATAGTACACTGCCTCCTATCCCATGACTCTTTAGTTTTGCCAAAAGTCTCAGATGAGGGACCTTGTCAAAGGCTTTCTGAAAGTCCAAATACACTATATCAACCGACTCACCTTTGTCTATCTGTTTATTCACACCTTCAAAAAAACATAACAGATTAGTAAGACAAGATCTTCCTTGTCTAAAGCCATGTTGGCTGTCTCCCATTAAGCCATGACTATCTAAATGTTCAACAGTTTTGTTCTTTATGATGGTTTCTACCATTTTTCCTGGTACTGAAGTCAGGCTCACCGGTTTGTAGTTTCCCGGATCACCCCTGGAACCCTTTTTAAAAATTGGCATTACGTTGGCCATCCTCCAATCTTCAGGTATTACAGATGATTTTAATGATAGTTCACAGATTACTAATAGCAGGTCTGCAATCTCATATTTCAGTTCTTTCAACACCCTTGGATGTATAACATCTGGTCCATGTGATTTGCAACTCTTCAGTTTATGTAATAGTTGTAATACATCTTCCCGATATATCAATATTTCCTTCAATTCTTCCGCACCTTTTAAATACCACTTCAGTCATGGGTAACATCCCTACATCTTCGTCAGTAAAGACCGAAGCAAAGAATTCAATCAGTCTCTCCGCTATCGCCTTTTCGCCTCTTAGTGCCCCTTTAACCACTCTATAATCTAATGAACCAACTGACTCTCTCATAGGTTTTTTGCTATGAATGTATTTGAAAAAGTCTTTATTGCACATTTTTGCTTCCGCAGCAAGCTTTTTCTCAAATTCTCCCTTTGCCTGTCTTATCAGTGCCTTGCATTTAACATGCCGGTGCTTGTGCTGTTTCCAGTTTTCATCATTTGGCTTTTTTTTTCCATTTCCTGAAAGATGCTTTTTTGGCAACAACAGTTTCTCTGACCTCAACTTTAAACCATGCTGGCAGTTTTTTGGACTTCCTTCCATTTTTCTTAAAGTGTGGAATACAGCTGGTCTGGGCTTCCAAGATAGTATTTTTCAACAACACCCAAGCTTGATGTAAGTCTTTAACCTTTGCAACTGCTCCTTTTAGTTTTTTCTTAACTATTTTCCTCATTTTATCATAGTCTCCCTTTTGAAAGTTAAAAGGTAGTACTGTGGATTTGCTTACCATCCCTCCTCCACTAATTAAATCAAATGTGATCATGCTATGATCACTATTGCCAAGTGGCCCCAACACCGTATCTCTTGCACCAGATCTGGTGTTCCACTAAGGACTAGGTTCAATATGGCTTCCCCTCTGGTCTGTTCATGAACCAGCTGCTCCAAGAAGCAGTCATTTATTTCATCTAGGAACTTTATCTCCCTAGCATTTCCTGCCATGACACTGACCCAGTCGATACCGGGGTAATTGAAATCACCCATTATTATTACTGTGCTGTAACTTTTGTTAGCTTCCTTGATTTCTTTGAGCATTTCATCATTCATTTGTTCATTCTGGCCAATAGTACACCCCCACTGCCATCACCTTCCCCTTTTAACATGGAATTTCAATCCATAGAAATTCTACAGCAAATTTTGTTTCCTACAAAACTTTAATCCTTTCTGACTCAATGTCCTCTCTAACATAGAGCACAACCCCTCCACCAATTTGATCAGCTCTATCATTATGATATAGTTTGAACCCAGGTATCACAGTGTCCCACTGGTTGTCCTCCTTTCACCATGTCTCTGAGATTCCAATCATATCTAAACTCTCATTTAGTGCTTTATATTCTAACTCTCCTATCTTATTTTTTAGACTTCTAGCATTTGTATACAAGCATTTTAGAGACTGTATTTTATTCATATTAATTTGGCTATTGGTAGACATGGGTAATTTGGGATCTTTAAGCTCTGTCTGCTCCATGCTCTGCGGTTCCAAAGGTTAAAGACTTACAGCAAGCTTGGGTGTTATTTAAAAATACTATCCTCGAAGCCCAGACCAGCTGTATTCCACGCATTAGGAAAAGTGGAAGAAAGTCCAAAAAACTGCCAGCATGGTTTAAAGGTGAGGTCAGAGAGGCTGTTCCTGCCAAAAAAGCAACCTTCAGGAAATGGAAAAAAGAGCCAAATGATGAAAACTGGAAACAGCACAAGCACTGGCAAGTTAAATGCAAAGCATTGATAAGGCAGGCGAAGCGGGAATTTGAGAAGAAACTTGCTACGGAAGCAAAAACACGAAATAAAGACTTTTTCAAGTACATTCGTAGCAAAAGGCCTGTGAGAGAGTCAATTGGACCATTAGATGATAGAGGGGTAAAAGGGGCAGTAAGAGGAAACAAGGCTATAGCAGAGGGACTGAATGAATTCTTTGCTTCGGTCTTTACTGAGGAAGATGTAGGGATGTTACCCAAGACTGAAGTGGTATTTAAAGGTGATACTGCAGAGGAATTGAGAGAAATATCGCTACACCGGGAAGATATATTACAACTATTTGATAAACTGAATAGTAGCAAATCACCTGGACCGGATGGTATACATCCCAGAGTGTTGAAAGAACTGAAATATGAGATTGCAGACCTGCTATTGGTAATCTGTGAACTTTCATTAAAATCATCTGTAATACCTGAAGATTGGAGGGTCGCCAACGTAACACCAATTTTTAAAAAGGGTTCCAGGGGTGACCCAGGAAATTACAGACCGGTGAGCCTGAAGTCAGTATCAGGGAAAATGGTAGAAACCATCATAAAGAACAAAATTACACAGCATGTAGATAGTCATGGCCTAATGGGAGACAGCCAACATGGCTTTAGACAAGGAAGATCTTGTCTTACTAATCTGATATGTTTTTTTGAAGGTGTGCATAAACAGGTAAACAAAGGTGAGTTGGTTGATATAGTGTATCTGGACTTTCAGAAAGCTTTTGACAAAGTCCCCCATCAGAGACTTTTGGCGAAGCTAAAAAGTCATGGGATAGGAGGCAGTGTACTATTTTGGATCGGGAACTGGTTAAAAGATAGAAAGCAGAGGGTAGAGCTAAATGGCCAATATTCCCAATGGAAAAAGGTGAATAGTGGAGTACCCCAGAGATCTGTACTGGGTCTGCTGCTTTTTGACATATTCATAAATGACCTGGAAAAGGGAATAACTAGTGAGGTTATCAAATTTGCAGATGACACAAAACTGTTTAAAGTTGTTAAAACCCAAGAGGATTGTGGAAAGCTGAAGGAGGATCTGGATAAATTGGAAGACTGGGCATCCAAATGGCAGATGAAATTTAATGTGGACAAGTGCAAAGTTATGCACCTAGGAAAGAACAACCCACACTATAGTTACACGATGCAAGGCTCCACAGTAGAAACCACCACCCAGGAAAAAGATTTAGGAGTCATCATGGATAACATGTTAAAACCCTCCGCCCAGTGTGCAGCGGCGGCCAAGAAAGCAAATAGAATGCTAGGTATCATAAGGAAAGGGATGGAGAATAAAACAAAGGATGTTATAATGCCTCTGTATTGCTCCATGGTACGACCGCACCTTGAATATTGTGTGCAATTCTGGTCACCGTATCTTAAAAAGGACATAGCGTTATTAGAAAAAGTACAGAGAAGAGCCACCAAATTGGTGAAGGGGATGGAAGGCTACTGCTATGAAGAGAGGCTAAGAAGGTTAGGGCTCTTTAGCCTGGAGAAGAGATGGCTGAGGGGAGATATGATAGAGGTCTATAAATTAATGAATGGAGTGGAACGGATACACGTGGATCAATTGTTTACGCTATCAGAGTATAGAAAGACTAGGGGACATGTAATGAAGCTATAGGGTAAACTATTTAAGACAAATAAGAGAAAATATTTTTTCACTCAACGTGTAATCAAACTCTGGAATCTTTTACCGGAGGATGTAGTAAGGGCTGTTAGTATAGCTGGGTTTAAAAAAGGTTTGGACAAGTTCCTGGAGGAAAGGTCCATAAACCACTATTAAAAAGGGACCCAGGATATCAATGCTTGACCCAGTACAAGCATTGTGGAACCTGTGTCTTTTGGGGATATTGCTAGATACATATGACCTAGATTGGCCACTGTTGGAAACAGGATACTGGGCTTGATGGACCTCGGTCTGACCCAGTATGGCATGTCTTATGTTCATACTCGAGGGCATTTGGGCTACTTTACTCTTTTTTGGAACCTCTCTGCTTTTGGTAGTATCCTTTAAGGATACATTCTTCCAAACCATCCGCTCTTGGGCGACTGTCGGCTTTCCCCTATTATCTAGTTTAAAAGCTGCTCTATCTCCTTTTTAAAGGTCAATGCCAGAAGCCTGGTTCCATCCCGGTTAAGGTGAAGTCCATCCCTTTGGAAGAGTCCGTCCTGTCCCCAGAATGTTCCCCAGTTCCTAACAAATCCAAAACCCTCATCCTTGCACCATCGTCTCATCCACGCATTGAGACTCCGGAGCTTTGCCTGCCTTTTGGGCCTGCGCGTGGAATGGGAAGCATTTCGGAGAATGCTACCCTGGAAGTTCTGGATTTCAACTTCCTACCTTAAAGCCTAAATTTAGCCTCCAGAACCTCCCTACCACATTTTCCTATGTCATTGGTACCGACATGTTCCAAGACAGCAGACTCCTCCCAAGCAATATCTAAGACCTTATCTAGGTGGCGCGTGAGGTCCGCTACCTTTGCACCAGGCAGGCATGTTACCAGGCGATCCTCACGTCCACCAGCCACCCAACTATCTACATGCCTAATGATTGAATCACCAACTATAACGGCTGTTCTAACCCTTCCCTTATTTATCTTATTTGCGGATGATACCAAAATCTGTAATAGAGTAGACACCCAGGAAGGTGTAGATAACATGAGGAGGGATCTAGCTAAGCTTGAAGAATGGTCTAGAATTTGGCAGCTGGGATTTAATGTTAAAAAATGTAAGGTCATGCATTTGGGCTGCAGCAATCCAAGGGAGCAATACAGTATAGGAGGTGAAGTACTTTTGTCCACTAAAGAAGAGCGGGACCTAGGCGTGGTTGTGTCTGATGATCTTAAAGTAGCTAAACAGGTAGAAAAGGCGACGGCAAAAGCTAGAAGGATGCTTGGGTGCATACGGAGAGGAATGGCTAGCAGAAAAAAGGAGGTGATAATACCTCTGTATAAGTCTTTGGTGCGACCTCATTTGGAGTATGGTGTGCAATTCTGGAGACCGCACCTTCAAAAGGATGTGAACAGGATGGAGTCGGTGCAGAGGGTTGCTACTAAAATGATTAATGGGCTTCATTATAAAGCATATGAGGACAGACTTAAGGATCTTAATATGTACACCTTAGAGGAAAGGCGGGATAGAGGTGATATGATTGAGATGTTTAAATACCTCCGTGGCATAAATGTTCAGGGAGAGAGCCTCTTTCAATTGAAAGCAAGTTCTGCTACGAGGGGACATGGGATGAGGGTGAAGGGAGATAGATTCAGGAGTGATATGCGGAAATATTTCTTTACGGAAAGAGTAGTGGATCCGTGGAATAGTCTCCCAGTGGAGGTGGTAGAGATGAGGACAGTAACTGAATTCAAAAAAGCATGGGACCAACACAGAGGATCTCTAAAGGTAGAAAGTGGACTGTTGTAGTTGTTGTTATGGAAGGACAGACTAGATGGGCCTTGTGGTCTTTTTCTGTCATCATGTTTCTATGTTATTAGTCTTAAATAGGTTACACTGTAGCTTCATTGCATATCCCCTAGTCTTTCTATATGTTGATGGCTTGAAGAATCAATCTATGTTTACCCGTTCCACTCCATTCATTAATTTATAGACCTCTATCATATCTCCCCTCAGCTGTCTGTTTTCTAGGTTGAAGAGCTCTAACCTTTTTAGCCTCTCTTCATAGGTGTATCCTTTCATTCCCTTTACCATTTTGGTGGCTCTTCTCTATACCTTTTCTAATAACACTATATCCTTTTTAAGATATGGCGACCAGAATTGCACACAATATTCTAAGTGCGGTCGCACCATGGAACGATACAGAGGCATTATAATATCCTTTGTTTTATTCCACATTCCTTCCTTGGGTAGAAGAGTCTGACTCTTCAACCAGAGAACACCCTATTCATCCAGTTGGTCAGTGTGAAAGGCGTCTCCTTAGAACTGAACAACTTCCTTCTTTACTGACTACCTGAATTATTCTAATTTTTGTAACAGTAGCAGTGCAGCGGAAAACATTTTAAATAATTCACTTTGTGGTAAACAGTCAGTACAATGCCCATTTTTGTTCTAATTGTTTTGTGCATTACTGAGACCGTATTGTACACATTTTCAAAGCCTAGTCACTTTCACTACCACTATTGTGAGTCAGAGAAATACTGCTCTATGGTTTGTGAGAGCCTTCCACCTCTGTCCCGTGCAGGAATCACCCCGATAGCATGAAAAACTCCCAAATAGACTAGCTGAGTATTTCATCTTGTTGCTCTATTTATGAAGTTAGGGATTTTGTAATTGATATTATTCATAGTGGCATTGTTTTTGGAATTTATTGTCTTTGTTTATTTATTATTAACTAGCTTGTGTTATTATAAAGTGCAATTGCTTTTTTTTGGCAAGGTGCAAGCAGAAGTAGATTGCCCATTTTTCTTTGGCATGGTAAGGGGCTACATGTTTACTGAAGTGTGTTATCAGGGTAGGGGCTGAGCAGGACAGGGACATGTGTCTAGCATAGACATTTTTTTTTTGGTGCTGACTCCTGGCAACCCAGCTGCCTCTGGGTTTTCTTGGCAATGTATCATGGGAGGTAGATTGCTAGACCTTGTTTCCAAGGCAATGGAGAGTAAAGTGACTTGCCCAAGATCATAAGGGCTGCCACTGGAACTTGAACTCTTGATCTTCTGGGTACTAGGCAGTTGTTCTAACCACTAGGCTACTTCTCCACTCAGGATGGGTATTAGTCACCCACATTAATGAGAGGTACTGTAGAACTAACACCACCTCAGCAGGTGGCATTAGTTACACCTGCAGCCCATTAAAGCACAGCTTCTGTGGACTAACTGCAAGGGGACAGATGTACATGCTCCCTTACAGTTAGCTGGTAACACAGCCCACTACATGCATGTTACTGGTGCAGGGCTTAGTAAACCTGCAGCACCTGGTTTTCCAAGTTGGGCTTCTATCCAAATATTAACCAGACCAACCCTGCTTGGCTTCCAAGAGCAGATAAGAGCAGGCTCACCCAGGGTGGCACAGTCATAGCTAATTGTGTGTTTGATATACCTTATGATGTAAGGCTGTATGACAGATTCTGGAAAAGTGATTCAGAAAGGCAACAGTAAAACTTTCTGAAGCACTTCATTGCTTCAAAATATAAAGGCACACATGAAACATAGCTTAATGCATGAAAATCACGTAAAACAGAATAACACAGGGGGGGAAAGTGATAAAAGCAGGCGTGTGGCCAAAATAGGTGAACATATTTTATTCCAAATGCAGCCCCAAACATAAAACTAGAAAAAAAAAGATGTGCATCAGATTAAAAATAAAAAAGAGCTTATGAATATTACCAAAAAAGAATCGCTTTAGTCTAGAGGCCCAGTGAGTGTTGTATCTTTAAGTCCATTCTTCTGAAATACAGTAGGCGGCTCAGTGTTTGCCCTGGAGTATGAAATCAGCTGAGCTTATCTTTTTCGGGTCACATTTTAATAGCTAGAAAATGCTTTGTTTTCTTAATCACTTGGTTGTTCCAGGCAGAAGTAAATCAATTGATGCAAGAACATAAAAGAAATAAAGCAAAAAATCCACCATGTGTTTGAGGTTTATTCTTGATTTTGCACGGTTTTGCATAAGGTGACTTTTCTTCTTGCGTTTTCATTCTGTTTTTGTATTCTGGCGCGCAATTTGTTCTCTGCAGTGGTGGTGCTATTGCTGGGCTGTATCGCAACAACCTAAAGTAGATTTGCGAATATTAAAAATATAAAAAAAACAAACCTACCAGACAGTTAAAGCTTTCGCCATTCCCTTCTCTTCCTTTCCCAAGGAATTAAAACATGTAGATACAAGTTTTTTTTTTTTGTTAACAGAATAAATTACGTTTTCATCTTTACTTAATTTTCACTTCATGCATCCAGAAGAAGCGAGGCTTTAGAAATGTACGGCATGATGATGATGGGTACATTTTTTTCTTTTAATTTCAAAAGCCAACCCAAAATTCTTTTCAGTGCCATTTTCATTCCGTCTCAACTGCACGGTATTTTATGAGATTTTTTTTTTTTTTGCACCAAGAGAGGGAAATATACGTCTGGCCTCTTTGTCTTCTGCGTTTTGCGACAAAGGAGTCCCCATCTGAATGGCTCTGCTCTATTCAAGCCCTCGCTGAGCCTCTGCTTAACAGCAGTCAGTCTTTGCAGTGTCCTGACGTCAGCCACTGTATGCATAAGCCGAGCTATTGTCTTACTGGGAGCGGGGGGCTGTGGATTGCGGTATCTGGTTTCTGCTACCTATTTCTGCCTCACTGCATCACAGAAGGGACACGCCGGCCTTCTTTCCCCCAGGATTTAAAACCAGCAGCTCATGAGCTTTTACAGAATTATTATTCCGAAGAAGCCCTTTCCTTCCGTCGCAGGGGAAAAAGCTTGAACCGTTTGAAAGCCAGGACTGGGCAGCTTGGAGCACATTGTCGAGCCCGATGACCCCCGCTGTATAGCAGCCCCCCCCCCTTCTCTCTTTTTTTCTTTTTATATTGGTTTGTTTGGTTTTTTCTTTTTTTCTCGGTTCCAGCTTCTGAGGACCAGCCATGTTTGGCACTGAATCTTCATGTAAGTAAATGCATGCCAGTTTCATCCTTCTCGTGGCTAGCTAGCATTGTCTTGCAGTGCAGGTTTGCTCTACAATTTGTGATTTCAGCCTCTTTCCAGAGGGGGGAGGAGAATCCCGCATCCTTGAAGGTACCGAGAGCAAGTGAGCTGTCAGTGTTGCTTGAGCCAGGCCGCCGAGCGAGAAAGGGAAAATGCGGGTTGTGAACTGCTAGAATCAGCGCTGCCACTGGTCTGCTGTACAAGCACAGTTATTCCGAAAAGAAAGAGGGACATGAGCAGAGCGGTGTATAGAATAATAATTTTTGACCTTTTTTTAAGTTTAAGAATTTTAAAAAAGTTAGCTCACCCCCCTGCTTCACTCTTTTTTTGTATTTTATGCTAAGGTGGAGGAGAATCCTATCAACCTATTGAATAACACATTCAGATTAATGCTCTTCTGTTCAACTCAAAGCAGGACGTGGAGAGACGCGGGCTGCACTTTGCTGCTACCTGTTTTCACGTTGGTCCTGACAGAGAAACTTGTGAGAAACAGTTGAGCTGGCGAGGGTGCACTGCAAAGCCCAAGGAGACAGCGCTTAAGCCCGAGTTGGCATGCTATCTGATACGGGTTAGCTGCGCAAGGTACAAGCAGTGGGAGACCTGCCCAGAGTTGTGCTCTAGTGCTATCTACATACGGCTGCCGTCGGAGTCATTGATCTGCATACCGCGCGCACTTTACAACCTGAGGGCTCAAAAATCCTTTTGCGTCTGTCAACTGTTCCGACTTATTCCCTCTACTTAAATTGTCTGTTTTTTCTAGACATGGCTGGAAGGAGCTCTAATTGCTTTTGACCCGCCAAGAGGAAGGGCATCTAGCCCGCATTTCTTGGCTGCTGTGGAGAGATGGAAAGTTAGCTGGATCCTTAGGGTTAATTTGTTTCCTTTAGCCCGCTGTGCTAGCTCTGCGCCTCGTCTGACACAATTGCCAGAGGTGATTCTGGAAATGTAAAACCCGAGGAATGTTTCTACCCTCCTGTAAGGAATATCAGGTTTAACGAGATCATCAACTATGCTGATTGTTGACCGAACATATGAACCTAACAGGAGTTCAGCAGTAGCTTAGCAACTGACCTAGGTTCCACCTTAAATGACCACTGAATGGTTAGGGGAGCATAACATTCATTCTTTCACATATAGTCCAATTTCTAGATCTTTCAGGAGATTTTGTTTTTGTAATTTAATTATACAGATTCTAGCCTTTAGTACTACTAAGCTTTCCTAGCAACCCCCTGTCTGTTTTTAAATGATATCTGCTATCACCAAAAGTCTGACACCTGGGCTTCATTGGACCCAGAGTGGGAAGGATGTCTTGCATCCTTTTGATCAGGGCTGGCTGGACCACTAGGCAATCAGAGCGTTACCTAGAGCAGCAGCTTCTTCAGAGCAGCTACAGTCAAAGCAAAACAATGGCTCCTAACAGCCACACAAACTCAAGGACTCATCAGTGCATACTTTAACCCACAGGAAGAATGGAGAATGTGCAAACAGTCCATTTACCCTCATAGGTGGCTGTTGGGAATCTCCCTAATTATGCATACATATCAACAAAACAAAGTTAAATATTTACAAGTATGATGTCTAAATACGTTTTCTCATAGGATTTTTCTGGGAGGGATGATGTTGAGATTATGACGGAGTTTAATTATTAAAATCTTGGGAGGAGGGGTGCTAGGGGTTTAAAAGTTAATTGCAAGGGGGTGCAAGGCTGAAGGAGTGCCGAATACCCTGGCAACAGCCCTGCTTGTGATACACTAAAAGAAAACCTGTCTTGTCATTCTGGCATTTTCTTTGGGGGAGGTTGGAGTTGCGATGAATGATTTTGGAAAAGATGGGAACTTTCTTGGGATATTTGCCCCGTGTGGTGTTCCTGGGTTGCACTGCTGCCGGTAGGGGAGGAGGTGCTGCAATATCCCGCTTTTAGTCACAGTCGCGCTGCCTGCTCCTTGTGACTAAAAAGGCGATATCACAGCGGCATGGCTGGAGGTCTCCTGCATAGCTTTATGGGAACATTGGCCTATCCCTTGTTTTACATAGCTTCTCACAGATGACTGTTTTATTTATCTTTTGACAAAGTCACCAACATTATCAGCTTGGGTCTCTCAACTGCTGGTTGCCTTAGTTTCCATGACTACCGAATTTCTAATTAAAAAAGGCACAAGCATGATCAAGCTAGCATTGCAATCACTGGGCAGACAGGAGGGTGCTGGTGCTGAAGGGCGCTACTGGGCACTTTCAGACAAAACGACCGATTTAGATTAAAAGGGAAGAAGGAGTCAATTTTGGGCTGGTTGTTGTTTGCAAATCCATTCCTCACAGAGACAGTAAGCACCTATGCTTCGGAAAGGTCAGTGGCCTATGAATGGGCAGCGTAGATATCAGATTCTAATATTTATTGTTTAGGTCCTGTTGGGAGACCAGAGTCACCAATTGTGCTTCAGCATAAAATGAAATAATACAGGAGCAATCACAGGGAGCTCGCTAAAGAGGACAGATGAGGTATGGACTGCCAAACATAATTTCTAGATACATTAATGAAACTAGAAACATACAGCGAAATGAAAGCATGGAAGAGTGAGTGAGATGGAAAAGTGCGTTTATCTCAAGAGGCAGATGCAGCCCTTAAGTTTTATTATAGCATATCTATGTTATATGCCATATAATTGATCCCTGTTGAGAGTGAATTTATTATATATGACACACCAATTTTTAGTAGGCTGGTAATCTTGTGCTCAGGGCTGGCACAACCCAACAGACAAACTAGGTAGTCACCTAGAATGCCCCGCATTCCCAGGGTGCCCACTGCTGCCGTCCCTTTCCAGGATCTGCAGTGGCAGCAGTGCCATTTAAACAGCAACGCAGTGCTTAACACAAACTCTCTGGCACTGCATTGCCGGATTCTCTTGATGACCTGCAGGTTCCTCCCCCCTACAATGCAGGAAGTCTGTGTCGGAGGGTGTGGAAACGGTAGGTCATAGAGAGAAGGAATGGCAACATAGCACCCGAGAGTTCGAGTGAGTGCTCCATTACCGTTTAATTGCTACTGCCACCGTTGCAGGTCCTGGAGAGGAGCGGCACCAGTACCAGCGCTTAACACTGGGCTCTTATTGTAAATCCAGAAAACTTGGTATCTGTACCTCATGCACAATATAGATAAAACCTCTGCTGTTCTTACAGTCTATGGGTTAGCTTTTAAGGGGCACTAGAAGTGCTTAAATTAGTAAGTACTTATGTTTAGTGCTTCTATTCCTAGGTATTTATAAACTGTACATTTAGCTGTTTATTTTCCAACTAAGTCAGTGTTTATCAGTGTTTTCATATCACAGATATAATTGCTAGGTACCTTTTCCAGTGGAATCAAACATATACATTTGTGCCATTTAGGAATCGATAGTGCAGAAAAGGCATAAAAAAACTGAGCGGGGGATACAAGACAAGCCAGGAGAAGGGTGAAAAATGTACTGCAAAAGTGGTGTTTTTCTGGTGTTTATCCAATAAAAACCTATTGTAATTTTTTTTACATTGGGAGTAAAACACAGAAAAGGAGAGAAAATTTGTAGTTATTTTACTTTTTTATTTTAATTTATTTTTATTGTATTGTTTTATAATATTTTGTGTATTCTTATTGGTTGTACATCACCTTTGGTGAAACCTTTGGATTCAGAAAGGCAATTAAAAAATCTGGATAAATAAATGCAAGACAATACCTGCCCTCTGCATTTTTGCTGCGCCCAGAATCTTTGTCATATTCAAGTGGCCTTCTTCCTGACGAGCTGTTGCTAGTAGGTAGTTTGTAGCCGGAGGAGGGGCATGGGAAATGACCATGATTTATTTGCCAAACAAAACATGCACAGAACAGACACGCACACATGCATTTACTTAAATCAGTCTGATTCCTTAGTATACCAGATTATCAAGTGTGCCAGTGCCACCAACACGTTTCAGAAATGAAGTGCTAAAAACTCCAGTTTGTAAACATCGAATTGGTTCCACATTTATCCCTATTTGGCTGAACAGTCTTGACTTGGAGAGATACCCGCAATTTGATAAGGAGTGACATCACTAGAGGTCAAGTTTAGAATGGTTTCTATCAGATTACAGGAAAATTCATGACTGCGCACACACAAAAAAATATTCCAGTCCAAATAATGGTTCTCCAAATTAATTGGAATAATGCGGACATTTTAGCAGAACCAGAAGAGTGCATATATTAATAAAGATGAAAGTTATTAGCTAATATTACCACTGCTTCAGTAAGAGCCAGCTGCAGAGTGGAGGAGTAGCCAAGTGGTTAGAACATCAAGAGCCAAGGAAGCCACGGTTCGCATGCCAAGTCTCCCACTGATACTGCTTGGGACCTTGGCCAAGTGACTTCACTCTATGTTGCCTTACCTGCAAACTCGGATTATAAGGCCTGCTGTGGAGGCCACCACTTTGAACACCTGAATTTCTAACTCACCTGGAGCTCAGATTTTCTGCTTAGAATATTAGATAATGCAAACTATCAATGCTTTAAATAAATAAAATCAAAGTGATGTATGTTAATCTATTTCACCTTGATTAATATATGTTCCGTGGTGGGCTTGTTTTTCTCTTTATGCTAGCCCAGTTCATGTACTGAAATGGACATTCTTGGGAAAAGGTAAATTTGGAAATTGCCAGACATGATTGAACAGCAAACCTTCATCGGGTTTTTTGGAGCTCTGTTGCTTTACAGTAACACAGTAAATGATGGCAGATAAACATGGTCCATCTAGTTTGCCCAGTAAGGAGACTAGAGTGATACCTGCTGCTCCATGCAGGTTACTGCCCTTTGTGCTTTTGTTTAGGATTGTATCTGCCCCTGCATGCAAGTTGCCCCCCACCTTTTGTTTTGAAGTGTAAAAGTTAGCTAAGTTTGCTTTGATACCATCCTCTTGCTATAAAGGAATCCTCTGAGTCTGCCCCATGCCATTTTGAATTCCATCACTGGTTTTGCCCCGATCACCTCCATCAGGAGGGCATTCCTGGCATTCACCACCTTAATGTTGCTTTTAAGTTTACCTCCTTGCAGCTTCATTTCATGTCCTATAGTTTTACAGCTTCTCCACCTTGCAAAATGTTAGTTTGTTCATTAATACCCTTTAATTATTTAAATGTGTGTGTCATATCTCCCCTGTCCCTCCTCTTCTTCATCTAACGCAGGTTCCAAATCATTTTGGTCGCCTTCCTCTAAGCTGTTTCAAGTCTTTTTATATCCTTTGTGAGGTACAGTCTCCAAAACTGAACACATTACTCCGAGTGAGGCCTCACCAATGACTTGTACGGTTTACAGATCTTTGCTGACGCCTGATTGTTTTAAATAGATACGGGCTATTGCGCTCTCTCATATCTGGGGCCTAAAATGTTCCAATTTTCTTGGAACAAAGGGTATAAAAAAGAGCTGAGATACAAAGGAAAATCAAAAAACAATAATTGTAAATAAGATTTCTTGTGGCCTCTTTCACATTTTACTAGTCTTGACAGCATCTCTTTGAGAAAGTCAAAATGTTACACAGGATCAGTAGTTTGAATAGGCAATCTCTTGACTTGCAGGCAACATAAAAACTTTATCGCATGCTGGCCTGCTGATCCTATGGCACCTGCTATGCCCCAAATAAGCATTTCCTTATATCCTTCCTTCTGAGGAACACCTTTCTCTCTCTGTGTGCTACGCTGGGATGACAGGCCTCAGCCCAGCACATATATCCACTCCTGCACCCAGAATTTCCACCACACATTCACAGTTTCCATTCTGTGATCCTTGAATTTCATGTTATTGTGCTAGTAAACAATGACGGAACACTGCAGAACTGGAATTCCATGTTATTGTTCTAGTAAACAATGACGGAACACTGCAGAACTTGAATTCCATGTTATTGTGCCAGTAAACAATGACGGAACACTGCAGAATTAGATTCATGTGCATTCTTTTCCTATTGTAACAATTGTTTTTCTATCTGTAGACATTAACTCGATTTGAAATCATGACACAATTCTTCTGTCTTTCTCCCAACTGCTACCGGTAGTACACTGACTCAAGAAAGAAGAGTTTTAGAAATTAGGCGTCCCTAAATTTATTTCTCTAATTTCAGGTAGAATCCCAGATGTTTCATAGGCCTGAGTTTTCATAACTGAATAGTTTATTGTAATGATACTGTTTCACCTGGTTTACTTATAGCTTAGTTGGTCACCAAAAGCACTGGCCATTTACTTTCTAATCCCAAGTAGTCCTGCTGATGGAATTTCCAGTGATATGGGGTCATGAGAGCCCATCTCATATACTATATGGGGTCATTTTGGAAGCCCTATTCATGCTTTGAATGTTTGAACATGGGCATAGAGATCTCCAAAGCACAGAGGTATCTCCAGAGTCATTTTAGAAGCCGGCTCTGGGAATGTCCTCAGGGTGAGGACTTCCAAGCTGGAATGGGGGTGTGGTGGAGGCATGGCTCGGGCATTCCTAGGAACCTGGACATCCCACCTGATCTCAGGAACGTCACGGACGTCTGGCATCCCGTCTGCATTTAGATGTGCTCCAGGAACCTGAAAAATGCTTGTTTTGGCTGAAAAACATCCAGAGAAGAAGGCACTCCATCATCTGCAGTACTTAGCACAATGTCAGCGATAGCAGCTTACAGTAGCTGCCCCATTCCTAGCCCACTACTCGAACCATTAGGCTATCCTGAAATACAGTTCTGGGATTATATAGATGCCCCCCCCCCCCCCGCAGACTTCATATCAGACACGTCCACATTTGTGAAATCGTGTCTGCACCTGGATGTGCCTGCATTTTTTTCAGATGCTCTGGCTTAGAGATCCCAGATTATACTTGGACGTTCCTTCAAAAATTCCCCTCTGTCTCTCCGAGTCATCTACTGCATCCTTGCAAAATCATCTACTACATCCTTCCAAAATTAGCAAACATTCCTTCCATTAATCCTTGGACACAGAAAAGCCTCCACATCAGATGTTTAAGGAGCAAATCCTATTTGTAGAACCTTTAGAAAGAACGGCTTTGATGAGTAGATGGCACTGTGGAGATGTCCATGAAACGAGGTAATGGCCTTTATTCTGGGAATCTATTAACAGGAACAGATTCCAGGGCAGAGGTTGCCAAGCTTTTTGATTGTGTTGACCCCTTATTGACCTCCCAAAAGTTCAGGGACTCCTCAGCTCATCCCCACCATTCTTCCCAGACCCCTCCCATCAGCACCAAGCCTTTCACCACTAAAGCAGCTGAACTAGCACAGATTTCTTTACAATAATTCAGTTGAAAATTAAAATCATGAATATCCCGGCTGCATGTAACACATGATTCTAACATGAAGATCTGAAGAGTGAACATGGAAGAGAAATGATTTTTGTTATTATTGTTGTTTTTCTGCCCATCAGGTGTCATTACTGGGCTTTGAGTTTTGGCAGCCTTCCAGTCACATCTGCTGGGATTTCTTTCTGGTTCCTGGATTTTTTTACTATTACTACTACTGATCATTTGTATAGCGCTACAAGATGTACGCAGGGCTCTACAGAGACATGTAAGACATTGTCCCTACTCATCAGAGCTTACAATCTAGTCAAGAGAGAAAACACAACAGTTGGGGACTAGGATATGGCTAGGGGAATGACAAGGAGGCACATAGTTGGAGTGCAGGAGTCTGTGCGTAACAGGATCCAAAAGCAGCCTCGAAGAGGTGAGTTTTTAGCCTGGATTTGAAAAGGGCCAGAGATAAAGCCTGACGTATCGACTCAGGTAGTTTGTTCCAAGCATAAGGAGCAGCAAGATGCAAAGATCAAAGTCTGGAGTTGGCAGAGGAAGAGAAGGACACAGATAGAAGGGATCTGCCAGAAGAGCAGAGATGCCGAGGAGGGGTATAGAGAGAGATAAGAGAGGAAAGGTAGTGAGGAGCAGCAGAGTGAATGCACTTATAGGTCAGTAGGAGATGTTTGAACTGGATACAGAAATGGATAGGGAGCCAATGAAGCGAACTAAGAAGAGGGGTGATATGAGCATAGTGAGAATGGAAGATTAGCCGCGCAGCTGAATTTTGAACAGATTGAACGGGAGAGAGATGACTCAGAGGGAGACCAGCAAGGAGGAGGTTGCAGGAGTTTAGACAGGAGGTGACTAAAGACTGGATAAGTGTCTTAGTAGTGTGTTGAGAAAGAAAGGATGAAGTTTACCAAAGTTATAGAGAAAGAAATGTCAGGTTTTAGCTATCAGTTGGATGTGTGTGGAGAAAGAGAGAGAGCAGTCAAAGATGAAACCCCAAGGTTGCAAGCCGAGGAAACAGTGAGGAATAGAGCGTTATCCACAGAGAAAGGAGGATGGGGGGAGATGGATATAGGGGGAAAGATAAGAAGCTAGTTTTTGGCCATATTCAATTTCAAACCACGGTGAGACATTTGGACCTTCTCCATGAGATAGATTTGCATAGGCAAATCTCAAGTATAGCCAAATCTGTCTCATGCATTTTCATTGTGGATATATCCTAAAAACTGCCGGAGTATATCCTGATGACTGGGTTGAGAACCACTGACCTACACTAAAAGATGCCCGCCTTTTATTCCAAAATAGAATAAAGAAATTCAAGAAATACATTAAGGCTATAAAGAAAGAAAGCCTGTGAATAGGGCCAGAAGAGGAAGCGATGCATCTAATATGATATTTTGAAGGTTCTAATTTGTTTTGCTGCTTAAAGTTGATAAATAACTGTTTTTCCCAGACAAAATGTAGAGGAAAGCTGGCCTCCAGAAATGAAGCCTCCACATTGCAATAAAACAATTCCTAAGTGGTCAGTTCCATGACTCAGTCAATAGTGCTGTGGATGCGATATGAAGGTGATGCAATATTCAATGTAACTTATAAAGAAGCATACATGTTAAAAAGACTGACTTCATCATACATAACTGCTTTTCAGCAAGAAAGCTTGTACTCGCACACACACGCTTTCCTAGAATATAGGCAAGTCTTTGGAATTTTTAAAATCCATTTTTACTATATCCTAAAAAGCAGTCCTTCATATGTAACACTGCTCAGTCATTCTGTTATTGGTTAATTATTCACCCGTTGAAATCAAGCATTGTAAATGGCTTGTTAGGCCACTTGAATACATAGAAATATGGGTCCACAACAAAGCTGCGGGTGATACCTTTGTATTGAGCTAAATACATTTGCAACCAGCTTCCTTTCTGCAAGTTAATTCAAAGTATCATCTTACTCGAATAAACAAGTAGATTACAAGCTGCACTACAATGAAGGTGTAAAGAAAACAGGTATGGCGGGGTAATAGGTTAGCAAAATGATGGGAAGACAGACAGAGAGACAGTAGGATTATGTCTTATAGCGGGGAAAGAAATCCATGCCCTTTTTTTAAGTCCTTTTATGTTTCTGATTTGAAGTGTCTGATCATTTTCAGCTTTTTGATAGCTATGAAGTTCCGTTTTAGTGTCTTGGATCATAGGGTCATTGATGCAGTGGTCAAACCTGGAAAAATATTCCACTGCCATTGTGTTATGTCGCTTGTGCATGTCTAGGTTTATTCTTGTCTTTCATTTTCATTCACGCAGCATTCATCTTCACATTTTCTGCTGGGTAGACGATTAGCAATCTATGCCCTTAGGTTGAAGGTCTTTACCATGTGCTTATGGAAGTTACAGCATAGAAACATAGAAAAGGATGGCAGATAAAGACCATGCGACCTATCCAGTCTGCCCAACCATACCAACTATTAACATAGTAACATAGTAAATGATGGCAGATAAAGACCAGTATGGTCCATCTAGTCTGCCCAGTAAGAAGGCCGGAGTAAGATGGCAGGAGTAGGTGCCACTCTGTGCAGGCCGCCCCTCAGGCCACCCCTCCCCATGTCTTTGTTTAGGGGTGAACCCACCACTCCATGCAGGACACCCCTATTTGTTGAGAAGTTAGATGGTTCAGTTTATTTTGTTTTTATCCTGTTGCCGTAAAGGGTTCCGCTGTGCTTGTCCCATGCCATTTTGAATTCTGTCACCGTATTTGCCCACACCACCTCCATCGGGAGGGCATTCCAAGCATCCATCACCCTCTCAGTGAAAAAGTATATCCTGATATTGCCTTTCAATTTTCCACCTTGCAACTTCATGTTATGCCCTCTCGTTTTACAGCTTCCCCGTCTTTGGAAGAGGTTTGTTTGTTCATTATTTCTCCTTAAATATTTAAAGGTCTGAATCATATCTCTCTTCTCCTCTAAAGTGTACATATTTAGGTCTTCAAGTCTCTTCTCATAAGGCTTCTGATGCAGGCTCCAAATCATTTTGGTCGCCTTCCTCTGAACATATTCCATTCTTTTTACATCCTTTGCAAGATACGGTCTCCAAAACTGAACACAGTATTCCAAGTGAGGCCTCACTAGTGACTTATACAGTGGTATTAGAACCTCTTTCTTTCTGCTGGTAATTCCTCTTTGTATGCAGCCCAACATCTTCCTGGCTTTTGCCACCGCCTTGTTGCACTGTTTTGTCACCTTGAGATCTGCAGAAATAATCACACCAAGGTCTTTCTCCTGATCCATGTACACCAACCTCTCGCCCCCTATCGTGTACATTTCTCTTGGGTTTCTGCTACCTAAGTGCATGACTCTGCACTTCTTTGCAGTAAATCTTAATTGCCAAGCATTTGACCATTCTTCCAGCTTTTGTAGATCTTTTCTCATGTTAAGGACTCCCTCAGGGGAGTCCACTCTGTTGCAAATTTTCGTGTCATCTGCAAAAAGACAGACCTTTCCATTCAGTCTTTCAGCAATATCACGCACAAATACATTGAACAGTGCCGGGCCCAGGACCGAACCCTGGGGTACCTCGCTAATCACCTTCCCTTCCTCCGAATGAGCTCCATTTACCATCACCTTCTGTCGTCTATCAGTCAACCAATTTCTGATCCAGTTTACCACCTTTGGGACCCATCCCCAAACTACTAAGTTTATTGATAAGCCTCCTATGAGGAACAGTATCAAAGGCTTTGCTGAAATCCAGGTAGATGACATCCATCGCATGCCCCTGATCTAGTTCTCTGGTCACCCAGTCAAAGAACTCAATCAGATTTATTTGACAAGATCGTCCTTCGGTAAAACCATGTTGCCTTGGATCTTGCAACCTGTTGGTTTTGAGAAAGTTCACTATTCGCTCCTTCAGAAGTGCCTCCATTACTTTTCCTGCCACCGAGGTAAGGCTCACAGGCCTGTAGTTTGACACTTCTTCCCTGTCACCACTTTTGTGTAGAGGTACAACATCAGCCATTCTCCAGTCCTGAGGAACTACTCCTGTTTCCAAGGAACTGTTGAAAACATCCTTTAACAGCCCTGCAAGAACCTCTCTGAGCTCTTTCAGTATCCTGGGATGTATCCCATCTGGTCCCATGGCCTTGTCTACTTTCAGTTTCGCAAGTTGTTCTAACACATCATCTTCTGTGAATGGTGTGGTATCTACTTCATTCTCATCTTTATATTTGGGAGTCACAGTTGGTCCTTCTCCAGGATTTTCTTTAGTAAAAACAGAGCAGAAGTATTTGTTTAGCAATCCCGCTTTTTCAATGTCCCTTTCCTCGAGTCCATTCCCAGCACTTCTAAGTCCTGCGATTCCACCCCTGATCTTCTTCCTTTCCCGAATATACCTGAAGAAAGTTTTGTCGCCACACTTCACATCTTTAGCCATCTTTTCCTCTGCCTTTGATTTTGCTATCCTTATTTCTCTTTTTGTCTCTTTGAGTTTGATCCTGTATTCATTTCTGTGTTCCTCTGTTTGCAAGCTTTTGAATTTTGCGAAAACGGTGTTTTTTGCCTTTATTTGAGCAGCCACTTCTTTGGAAAACCTAATAGGTTTCCTTCTCCTTTTGTTTTTATTTACTTTTCTTACATATTTATCTGTTGCCCCTTTTATTGCCACCTTTAGTTTAGCCCATTGCAATTCCACTTCCCTTATCTCCTTCCACCCTGTCAACTCCTCCTTTAGGTACATGGCCATTTTATTGAAGTCATTGTTTTTGAAGTTTAGGACTTTGAGCTTGCTGTAGTTGGACTGCACCTTGGTTTTTATCTCAAACCACACCGTGTGATCGCTGCTGCTCACAGGTGCACCCACCCAGACATTTGACATGCTATCACCGTTGGTGAGGATTAAATCCAGCGTTGAGCTTTCCCTTGTTTGTTCCATCACCATTTGTCTAAGTAACACATCTTGGAGAGCATCCACAATTTTTTGCTTCTTTCCAGATTTGCAGAAGGAGTAATCCAATCCACATCGGGTAGATTAAAGTCACCCAATATGATCGCTTACCCCTTTGTGGCTATTTTGAGAATGTCTATAATCAATTTGTTATCTAGCTCTTCAATTTGAGTCGGAGGTCTGTAGACTACAGCAGTATGGATGACAGTGCCATCTTCTCTTTCCAACACAACCCAGAGCGCTTCTTCTTTTCCCCATGCCCCCTGCATTTCAGTAGCTTTAATATTGCTTTTGACATACAAGGCTACTCCTCCTCCTCTTCCATTTTCTCTGTCTCTTCTGAATAGATTATAGCCAGCTATGGCTATATCACATTCATGCGATTCATTAAACCATGTTTCTGTAATGGCCACAATGTCCAAGTCCATTTCCACCATTAGGGCTTCCAGGTCTGGAACTTTATTGGATAAGCTTCGAGCATTTGTGCTTATTGCTTTCCAGCATTTAACTGGCTTGCGTGTGTTTTGCATTGATTTTGTTCTGTCTTCTTCTTCCCACTTGTTTTTGTTGTGTGGTTTAAAAGTGTGTCTGTTTCTGATGTTGTTCTGCTTTTGCAGGGAGTGACATCCAGAACTTGACCTTCCCCATCCGTCACCCCCTTTTTCTAGTTTAAATGCGTATCCACATACTGGCTGAATTTTTCACTTAGGATTCTTCTCCCTGTGACAGAGAGATATAGTCCATCAACGCAGTATAGTCTCTTGTTGGTCCTTCTGTTTCCCCAGTCGCCTATAAATCTGAATTCTTCCTCTTTGCACCAGGTTTGGAACCATGCGATAAAGCTGTTTATGCGATTTAGCCTTTCTGCCCCCTTACCAAGAACAGGTAGAACTTCTGAAAATGCTACAGTGTTAACAATGGGCTTTAGTTTCTCCCCCAGAGTTTGAAAGTCCTTTTGAACTGTAGTGGCACTGTTTCTAGCCAGGTCATTTATACCCAAGTGGATGATAACTTCAATTTTGGAGTGCTCACTTTCAGCGCTAAGTACATCAACAATTTGGTTTATATTCTTGCTAGATGAAGAGCCTGGGAGGCATTTGACTAACTTCCCTCCTTTGAACTGTGTTTCCAAGTTGGTGCCTCTGATGATAGAATCACCAAGTAGTAGTCGTTTTCTGTTCCTTGAGTCTTTCTTCATAATTGGTGCTTTATCAGGAGATTGGGCATTGACTATCTTATTTAAGGGCCCTTGAGCTTCCCTGGCTTGGGCATCCTCATTAACCAAAGCAGAGAAGGCACTATGCAGTGATATCTCTTGATGTACAGGGTTTTTCTGCGTTACCAGACATAGTCTGCCAGAGCCCACTGTGATCCATTTCTTCCTGGGATGTTTGAGTCTCTGTGGGAGTGGCGGGGGACTTTGTTTGGTTTGTATCCTAGAAGAGGTGCGTTTCATTGCAGCTACTGCTGCCCTTAATAGAGTCAATTCATTTTGTATGGCTGCCAACTTGAGGCATATCGGGCAAGCTCTTAGGTTCCAGATGATTAAGCTCTACAATCCCTTCCTCCCCCTTAGACATCCTTTGTGCTTGTCCCATGCTTTATTGAATTCAAGTAAGTCCTCATCTTCAGTACCTTCGCTGGGAAGCCATTGGATACATCCAGCACCCTTTCAGTAAAGAATTATTTCCTTAGATTATGCCTGAGTCTATCCCCTTTCACCTTCATCCTATGCCCCCTCATTCCAGAGCTTTTTCTGTAGTTGAGTAAGGAGTTAGGACACATGGCATCAGCTCGAAAGACCATCATTTCATAAGTGATAGGTGCTGCAAGTAATGTAACAGGAGAGAATTAAGCAGTCAGGAGAAACAATTTTGCTAACCAGATAAACCCCTTTGAATATCAGTTTCTTGAGATTTAGAACTCGGCTCATTCATTGGCTCTTGTAGTACATGTAGTTTTGCAAAATTGGTGGCACTTACAGGCATATGGACAACCACCTACATGTGTAACACTCGTGAGTGAAGCCGCTCTTTTGGACATGCTTATAAAACGTCTCTTCCTGCTGTACACGTATATTCCTGCATGCCAAAGACTCTGGGCACATGCCACCTGTCACAGAGCCATAGGAATAAATGGGCCAGGCAGCAGATAGCATGTAAGGGGCCTCCAGTGAGCTTTTTCTGTAAAGTGTGGGAAATTTTGAACATCCTGCCATGGACATCCTTTTTCAGACCTAGATGTCGTATGCAAACTGTGCCTTCACGTCCCTTAATTAATGCCAGAATATCCAGCATATGAACAGTGATGCAGAATTAAGGAATATTATCAGATCCTATGCAAATATATTTTGTTTCTATCTGTTGTGCTTTTAATCTTGTTAGGCAACAAAAACTGATGTTAGTAAGAAGTCCAAGCACCAGCTGTGGCTGAGTCTAGTCTTCTCATTTCCATTTAATTTGCATCTTTTTTAAACTGTTATCTTTTAAACAAATAATCTCTATAAATAAATGCATGTTCTCAAGGTTTATTTTATTTCCTTGTATTTGACCATTTCCGTTTCCCTCTAAAGTCTCTTCTTTTTTGTGCCTGGCAATTTTCCTCTTATTCCTTTCGGCTTCTAAGTCCATCAGAACCAGCCTCGGGTTATGGTATCCGGAGCTTTCCTTTGCCAGCACTTCATGTTTTTCCTTGTATTTCATATGCCCCTCCCAACTTATTGCAGCGGCAGTTCTTGCCTGGGGACCAAGCACTAGGGCTCCCTCTGGAGCCCTGCAAGTATGATTTCTAAGTCTGGCCACTAGGTGGCAGTGGTGCACATTGTCGGGCCCACACAGGAAGTAGAAGACCCAACCCAGGAAATGAACTCAGGTCCTCTTTATGGCAGCACACAGCACTGCTACAGAGCATATCAAGTTGGCTTTCTTTTCTCCTTTAACATAAGATGACGGGAAATCCTCAGTTTTCTTTGATGTGCATAGGGTTTTAATAAGTACTTTTCCCTTTTAAGCTATAATGTGCTTGGCAACCACATGCTGTCAAATTGTTTTCTTTTTTGCACTAAGCATTAACATAAGCATATTCCTCCATGCAACAAAAGAGTGACTAAGCCTAAATTATTGTAAATCTTATATTTCTAATGCTGTCGAGGCATTCCTCAAGATATGGGGCTGCACACCAGTAGACTCCTTGCCTTTCTGAGATGGCCTCAGGTTAAGCATCTGCCAACTGTAGAACATGTACTAGCAGTTCAAATGGAGTTGGGAAGGATGGTCGATGTGGGATGACCATGTTTGTAGACTTGAGTCATTAATTCCCTGTTGGAATATGAATACACTGAGGACCTGCATCACTGTAAGCCTCTGTTAAGCCTAATTCACACCATAAATAATACAAGCGGCTTTGCTGCCTTAAACGGGCATTGCTTCTTTGAAAATTCAAAAGTGGTGACTCATCGGCTTTTCTCTGTTTTCAAAGTCCATGATTTCTCCATTTGAACATCAAAGGTTTTAGCTTCTGTGTTTAATCAGCAAAGTTCATCCCGGGAGAGAAAATGCCCTTTCTGCGTGATGGTGACGATATTTAGGTGACTCAGTCTATGACTTATAAAGCCTTTCATAGAAACAAATATGAATACCTAGTAATGTAATCCTGAACAGAAGAGTTTGTTTCATGTATTAAAAAAGATCATTTGCCTACTTTTTCTCTAACATCGTTGGCCAAATTGCCATAAGAAACGTTCTCATCCTATAATTTTGATGCTTTTTATCACAACTTGGCAGGTGTTTTGGGAAATCCAGTATTTTTCTCCTGAATTCCCCTAAGGGCTATATTTTTTCAAGACTGTTAATTTGATGTTTGCAAATTCGAACTTTATTCAGACCTTTTTAACTGTTTAATGTTTACTGTCACTGCAGTATAAGCTGTGCTGGCTCTGGTCTTCAAGCGTCACAAACAGATCTGGAAGGGTTTTAAATGGGATATCCAGATTACATTTTCATGGAAAAATTATCATGCAACTGTCTCTGCCTTATGGTTTATAGGGGTTAAGACTCATTTGTAGTATTCAAGGACTGGATTCACCTTTGCTGTCTGTAATCTTGCTTTGCATGCACAGTCGGGTCAAAATTCTGGCAGTACGTAGTCACTTTTTAGTATGTGGAACCCAAGGAAATTACAGTTGACCTGCTCGGATCCATAAGGCAGAAATATAAAGACATCATTTGGTCCATTTGCATTTTAACACTGAATGGTGATGTTTGTCATAAAGGAGCTAACTATTGCACAGCTCATGGCCTCATGTGCTATATTCATATTTGAATATTCAAACAGCAATATCATTTGTACTGAACAATTTGCTTTTTATTAGGTTGTTGGGGCGTGACAGTTGTTTTGTCTTATTTCCGAACTGACATATCTTATGCTGTATGGGAGAAATGTGTAACTAAAAACATAATATGTATTAAAAAAAACATGCTTCTCTTTAAAATTACTTAACCAGTTTTCTATACTGCCTTATCCTTCAATCAAAGTGGTTTACAGTATGTAGTTACTACAAACAGGTATATACCTGAGGGTTAAGTGACTTGCCCAAGGCCACAAGGAGTGCTTATAGGCCTGAGATTGCTGTCCCCAAGTGGGACTTGAATCCCTGGCCTTCTGGCTTGAGGATCACAGCCTGACCACCAGGCCACTCTTCCCCTTACTTACTAGTGTGACTAGATATGTGCCTCCATCATTGAAAGCATTTTTGGAGTTAACACCATCCTTGCAGTTCTTGCAACTGTTCAAAATTAAAGCAGGACATGTAAAGACTAAATAAACTTGAAAGTGAACTGCTTGTACTTCAATGAACAGAGCTGAGGCAGATTAGTTGCGTGATATGGAGCAGACCACATCACTGCTACATGACTTATCTTCCTCTTCATTCAAATCGGACACTTTACCGTCATGTGCCGAGGCATTATTAGCTTTCAAAGACATAAACTTTACTTTTAGAACCTTGTACACACTTTGATGATTTTAACATGAAAGAGCTAAGCCTGGTTTCCCCCCTCGGGTCTTTCCAGGATGTGCCTTCATGCTCCTTGTGCAGTCCGTGCCTCCCCTGAGTGATCGGCCCAACCATCAGGCAAAACTAGGCAGTTGCCTAGAGCAGAAACTACTGAGGGGAAGCAAAAGGGCAGCAGTAGTCAAAGCAAAACAATAGATCCTGACAGCTACCTGCAGGAAAAGGAGACACAGCCATACATACAATGCAATATTTAATATTTAAATGTATGAAAAACAAGTACGCATTTTTACAGGAATGTTGTGGGAGGAGTGGTATTGGGTTGATCATGATTGTTGCGTTTAATATCAAAATCTCTGGAGGGGTGGTTAAGGCTGAAGGTTCGCCTAGGTCTCCCATCACCTTTGCACCGGCCCTTCTCTGAGATCTGCCATAATGCTACTTATGTCTGTTTCTCTTTTCTAATCCACCATCCAGCTCTTTGGGTAGTATGCTGAAGACTTTCAATAAAGGAGAAAAAGGACTAAGGGAAGTGGACTGTATTTTGGCCCCTGAAGCAGGGATTTTTCGGCGGAACAAAGGCCTTTGTTGGGTGATTATTAATGTTTAACCAGCAAGTGCAAATAAGTGATTCAAATATGTAGGGTTTGCTTTATTTATGAAATGCGTTTATGGACTGACTGATTTTTTATGAAAATTTGACAAACTAAACTTAAAATATTTCATCATTATATATTGATTCAAGAAATGAATAACTATAAAGGAGTTTTTTCTGAATCAGTGATGTTGGTTTAAATGCCAGACATTATCTTTGCTATAAGCTTGGCTGACATACTGAGGTCTTTTTTCTTCTTTATTGAAAGTATTCAGTATACTACCGAAAGAGTTGGTTTGTAGATTAGTTGAATTATATTTGAAGTACTCCTTTTTCTGTTTTTACAGTATTTTATCTCTCCTTTCTGTGCATTCTTTGGGGCAAGGATTTGTTTGTCTATTTTGCACATCTATCCTTTATAAAACTGAATATTCTATCTGCACTTTATAAAGATAGGGCCCGATTTTTGAAAGGCATTTACACGGTTTACAGCCCAGTAAACCGTGTAAATGCCTTAAATGGGGATATTCAACGGCACTTACACGGTTAGTGCCGTTGAATATCCCCTGTCCAGTTAACACCGGGACATGTTAGGGGGGGGGGGGGGTCCTGGGCAGAGTGGAGGCAGAGACTGCCGCTAACCTGGTAGTGGCAATATTGCACTGCTACTTGGTTAGCAATCTGTGGCTAAAACTAGGCCAGCTTTTTTCTCGCCTAGTTTTAGCCGTGGATTGCTGACCGGGTAGTGTTGCAATATTGCCGCTACCCGGTTAGGGTCCATAGCTGTTTCCTCTGTGTGCTAAACCCATATATTCAATGTCACAGCTGCGGCATTGAATATCCAGGGTTAGGGGTCAGCGGGCAGGGCTATGCACCATAGCGGCGCATAGCCTGCCCAGATGAATATCGGGCCCATAATGCATATTACAGTTTGGGGCCTGTTTACTAAAGTGTGGTAGGTTTTTGCTCTAACTGCATGTTAGGTGCAAAAAATAACACGTGGTTCACCCCTGGGCAAAGACATAGGGAGGGGTGGCCTGCATGGAGCGGCAGGTGCACCTACTCTTGCCACCCTACTGGGCAGACTAGATAGACCATACTGGTCTTTATCTGCTGTCATTTACTATGTTACTATGTAAGTGTAAGTGCAAAGCCTGTGCGCTAACTGTCGGAGGTGTGCTTAGCAACTGCCTTGCAGTTAGCACACAGAGTAGGCACTTAACTGCACAGGCCTGTGTTCTGTGTCTCAGCAGATAATTATCACTACCACCTCGCTAATCATTTATATAGTGCTACAAAGTGTAAGCAGCGCTGTACAGATACATACGAAAGACGGTCCCTGCTCGTCAGAACTTACAATCTAATCAAGACAGACAATACAATAGATGAGAATAAGGGTACAGGTAAGGGAAACAAGGGATCAGGATCCAAGCAGCCTCAAAGAGGTGAGCTTTTAGCATGGATTTGAAAAGGGGGTGAAGCCTGATATACAGCCACAGGGAGTTTGTTCCAGGCATGAGGAGCAAAGGTGAAAGGAACGAAGTCTGGAGTTGGCAATGGAAGAAAAGGGCATAGAGAGAAGTAGGTAGTGAGGAGTAGTTGAATGAATGTATTTATAGGTCAGAAAGAGAAGTTTGAATTGGATACAGAAACGGAAGGGGAGCCAATGAAGAGAAGAGGGGTGATATGAGTATGTCGGGGCTGGTGGAAGATTAGCCACGCAGCAGAGTTCTGAACAGATTGAAGGGGAGAGAGGTGACTCAGAGGGAGACCAGTAAGGAGGAGGTTCCAATAGTCGAGAGAGGAAGTAATTAGTGAGTGGATTCGTATTTTAGTAGTGTGTTAAGAAAGGAAAGGGTGAACTTTATTAATGTTTTAGAGAAAGAAACGACAGGTTATAACTATCTGTTGGATATGTGTGGAGAAGGAGGAGTCAAAAATGACTCCAAAGTTGTGGACTGAGGAAACCAGAAGTAGAAGAATGTTATCTGCATAGAGATAGAGGAAGGAGGAAGGGGGAAGGAGAGTTTAGGGGGAAAATTAAGAAGTTTGATTTTGGCCATGTTGAGTTTCAAATGGTGGTGAGACATCCAGGCAGTGATGTCAGATAGGCAGAGATGCGGGCCTGCAGTGTCAGAGAAATATAAGGTGTAGATAGATAGATCTGAGAGTCATTAGCATAAAAATGATACTGTAAGCCATGGGAGGAGATGAGAGCACCAAGGGACTGGATATAGAGAGAGAAAAGGAGAAGACCCAGAACAGACCCATGGGATACACCAACTGAGAGTGAAATAGCAGTAGAGGAGAAACCACCAGAAAAACACTGAAAGCATGATGGGAGAAATAAGAAGAGAACCAGGACAGCACAGAGCCCCTAAAACCAAGTGAGGACAATGTGTCGAGGAGAAGGCGGTGGTCAACAGTGTCAAAAGCAGCAGAAAGGTCAAGAAGAATGAGAACTGAGTAAAGGCCTTTGGATTTAGTCAGGAACAAGTCACTGGAGGCTTTGGCAAGAGCCATCTCAGTAGAATGTAGGGGACGAAAGCCAGATTGAAGTGGATCTAGCAAGGTCTCAGAGGAGAGAAATTCGAAGGGTGGAAGGGAGATGGGTCGATAATTAGAAGGATAAGTATGGTATACCTGTGCTATCTGCTGAGGCATGGAATGTGGGCCCTGGTGCTAAATTTTAAAAAAAAAGGTAGTGTTGCGGGGCAACGCAGTCCGAACCCCTCCCCAACACATAACCGTCTTGCATGGGGTCTCTTCCATAAGATCGTCCATCACTGATCCAAACACCCACATCCTGATCACCTGTTTCCAAGATTCAAATGCCCCTCTGAAGGGATCTTCAACATCCAGACTCTCTCCTGACAGTATGCCCATGATCAGCACCCAACCCCAGATATTATCACCATATGTTCTTATGCTACCTCTTGAAGTGGCATTAGGTGCAACTGCATTATCAGCAGACGGAGTAGCTCCTTTGCAGTACTGAACTGTGCGACAGCTGCCATTGCCAGTCACGTGCGATCTTAGACTCTGCCCAGCACCAACTCCGATCTGACCCCAACCTATGATAAGCACTTACCACACTTAAAGCCCATGATAAATGCTTAAGGCACTTCAGTAAACGTGGCTCTTTATTTTTGGGAGGTTTTGCAGCATTGTTGTAAAAAGGACTTGAAAATGCAATGTTTTTCTTTCTGAGAACTGAACTCTCCATTAACTGTTTGCAAAGAACTGAACAGTGACAATGTCTTCAACTGATCTGCGAAACAGCTGAAAAGGGACATGCTGCATCCTCCTTTCAAACAGCATAGAAGCAATGAATGAATTTTCATAAAGCTGAGCACCGGCACCGAGGCTTAAATTCATGCTTCTTTCCTTTTCTCTCTTCTCCGCTCCTGCCCATCTTTCTCCTCTTCATACAACTCTCTTCTCTCTCTTCCTCACTCCCCCCCTTGCCTTTCGTTCTGTCCCTTTCCTCCTCCTCTTCTTCTCTTCCCCCCCCAACAACCTTTTTTTGTCTTTTTCCCTTTCTCTTCCCTTGTTCCTTCATCTTATCTCTCCTTGTCCAGTGTACAGTACATTGCCCTCCTCCCTTCCCCTCTGCCTTTTCTCTCTCGCGCTCTCTCTCCCCTACCTTGCTTCTCATTGGCAGTCAACAGAAGGAGTGGATGTTTCTCCTCTTTCCAGCTCATGCTTGTTCTTACGGCGTACTGCCTCCTGCTGGCTCACATGAATCTGCCTCTTCTCTGCCACACATTGATTGTTGCTAACTTGTATGGGAACCAGAACCTTAATCAGCTGTTGGCTCATGGCGGTGGCAGCAAAATCGTAATGGCTACATTTGAGAAGCATTGATCTCTTATGAACAATATGTCAAATTAACTGCGATTATTTTGTAAAGGTTGAAATGCAGTGAACATGAGAGCATAAGAACATAAAATATGCCATACTGGGTCAGACCAAGGTCCATCAAGCCCAGTATCCTGTTTCCAACAGTGGCCAATCTAGGTCATAAGTACCTAGCAGTTTCCCTAAAAGACACTGTCACTATCTGGTACCAGGGCAGAAAACTTTGCAAGAGAATGAATGGCATCTAATTTAGGTATAAGTATGGCTCTATTGTCTTACTAAAAGCAATATTGTTTTCCGATCAGATAGGTGAGAGGGGGGATAGGTGTATTGGACATATTAGCTGGTTTATTATTAGTCCCTAGCAGAAGCTAAATTGAAAGCATTAATATGCCTTTGAGTTAAGGGCCCAATATTCAAAGGCATTTAAATGGTTTACAGATCTGTAAACCACGTAAATGCTGCTTAGCAGGATATTCGACAGCACTAATACAGTTAGCGCCGCTGAATATCCCTAATTAACGCTGCTACATGCCCTGATGCTAACCGCTTAGCATCCGGATGTGTTGTGGGCATTCTGGGGTGTTCCGGAGGTGGCAACGGCTGCTAACCAGGCAGCAGCGAGATTGCATGCTGCCCAGTTAGCTACTGCGGCTGAGGAGGCTGTGCGGCGACACCAGAAATATTCAATGCTGGGGCCACATATGACCCCAGCATTGAATATCTGGGGTTAAGGGATGGCAGCAACGGCTATGCATCACAGTGGCACGTAGCTGTCCCAGTTCAATATCGGTCCCTAAGAGACTTGCCCAAAGCCCAAAGGAGTGCTAGTGTGAATTGAATCCCATTCTCTTGGTTACCAAGCCAGTGCTCTAACCATTAGGCTACTCCTCCATGCCGAAAGCATGAATAAAATAGTTTAAATTTCTTCTCTGAGGGCTTTTGTACGTATGCACCAATAAGTGATGACATCATTAGCATGTGTATATCTGGATTGTCATGTTAACATTTAACGCACCAGCATATTAGCAGTGCACGTTTTTGAAGTCAGGATTTCTTCTATGGAGAGCGTTAATTATTACATGCACTAATGGGGACTAGTGCGCTTTTTAAGTTTAATGCTCTCTTTGCACATGATCCCCAACACATGGAACAGATCTACAGTTACATGCTGCCAGGTTCCACATTAGGAATTATCATCCAGGGAAAGGATCTAGGCATCATCATGGATAATACATTGAAATCTTCTGCTCAGTGTGCAAAGGTGGCTAAGAAAGGATATTGTGTGCAGTCCTGGTTGCCATATCTAAAAAAGGATGTGGTGGATTTAGAAAAGGTACAGAAAAAGCAATCAGAAAGATAAAGGGGATGAAAGCAGTGGTGGGATTCAGCCGGTTCGGCCCGATTTGTGCAAACTGGTTTCTGTTGAGGCCTGCGTTCACCAAACCGGGCTGAACACAATGTTGCAATGCTGGCTCTGCGGAGTCGGGATCCCCCCATCCGACAATAGATTGTCGACATGGGGGGGGGGGGGGAGAGGAATCATGACATTGGGAGAAACCCCTGACGCCATCTATCAGCTGTGGGGAGGACGGCAGCAGGCCCGGTGTGTGACTCCAGCAGTGCTGTCAGCCACATGTCCTGACCTCTGGTGGGCTTATCCAAACTGGTTCCTGGCTGGTTCGAATCCCGCCACTGGATGGAAGGATGCCCCATACAGAAAACGGTTTAAAAGGTTAGAAAGGTTAGGGCTCTTCAGCTTGGAAAAGAGATGGCTGAGGGGAGCAGGGCCGGTACAAGGACTGGAAGTATCTTAGGTGGGCTCTTCATTCTGCTATCTCCCTGCGCCCATTGCTGCCACCCTTCTCTGGGGCCACTGTGGTGGCAATGAGTCTAAAACCGCGATGCAGCCCTTACCTACCGTCTCTGGGACTGCGTCACAGTTTCTCTCTTGTACTATCTGCTACTTCTTCCCCCCCCCCCCATGCAGACTTCCGGTTTTGCATAAACCAGAAGTCTACATGGGAGGAGGGGCAGAAATAGCAGATGGTGCAAGAGAGAAACTGCAATGCAGCCCCAAAGAGGGTAGGTAATTGCTGCATCGAACTTTCAAAGCCATTGCTTCCACTGCCAACCCCGGAGGCAATGGGCAGCTGAGGGTGCCCCTGCAGGGACAGCACTCTAAGCGACTGCCTAGTTCACCTAATGGTGATGCCAGCCCTAGAGGGGAGATATAAGAACATAAGATATGCCATACTGGGTCAGACCAAGGTCCATCAAGCCCAGTATCCTGTTTCCAACAGTGGCCAATCTAGGTCATATGTACCTAGCAGTTTCCCCAAAAGACACAGGTTCCGCAATGCTTGTACTGGGTCAAGCATTGATATCCTGGGTCCTTTCTTAATAATGGTTTATGGACCTTTCCTCCAGGAACTTGTCCAAACCTTTTTTAAACCGAGCTACACTAACAGCCTTTACTACATCCTCCGGTAACAAATTCCAGAGTTTGATTACACATTGAGTGAAAAAATATTTTCTTTTATTAGTCTTAAATAGTTTACCCTGTAGCTTCATTGCATGTCCCCTAGTCTTTCTATATTCTGATAATGTAAACAATCGATCTACGTTTACCCGTTCCACTCCGTTCATTAATTTATAGACTTCTATCATATCTCCCCTCAGCCGTCTCTTTTCCAGGTTAAAGAGCCCTAACCTTTTTAGCCTTTCTTCATAGGAGTATCCTTCCATCCCCTTTACCATTTTGGTGGCTCTTCTCTGAAACTTTTCTAATAACGCTATATTCTTTTTAAGATACAGCGACCAGAATTGCACACAATATTCAAGGTGCGGACTCACCATGGAACGATATAGAGGCATTATAATATCTTTTGTTTTATTTTCCATTCCTTTCCTTATGATACCTAGCATTCTATTTGCTCTGTTGGCCACCGCTGCACACTGGGCTGAGGGTTTTAACATGTTATCCACAATGACGCCTAAATCTTTTTCCTGGATGGTGGTTCCTAATGTGGAACCTTGCATCGTGTAACCATAGTTTGGGTTGTTCTTCCATAGATGCATAACTTTGCAGTTGTCCACATTAAATTTCATCTGCCATTTTGATGCCCAGTCTTCCAATTTATTCTCTTGCAATTTTCCACAATCCTCTTGGGTTTTAACAACTTTACATAGTTTTGTGTCATCTGCAAATTTGATAACCTCACTCGTTATTCCCTTTTCCAGGTCATTTATGAATATGTCAAAAAGCAGCGGACCCAGCACAGATCCCTGGGGGCACTGTTCCCTCTAAGCTGTGCGCATGTGCGCACGCACACACCTCGCCGACCGAGCGCACATACTTTACAACAGAGCGCACACAAATTACGGTTCTGATTCTGATAGAAAACAACACAGACGTCTTAAAATTTAAAAGTTCTTGTATATTTACGGTTTTCACAAGTTCTACAATATTTTCTAGTGCAATCAATGTGGTGTACATACTGTATTCTGACGTGTAGTCAAATTTTAAAGTATACAACTTTGAGTGTCGTTATGTGGTGCACAAAAATGTAACCTTCCTTCAAAGGTTGCACAGCTGATATTTTATGTGCACGCAGCCTACAGAAAATTAGAGGGAACATTGCCTGGGGTACACCACTATTCACCTTTCTCCATTGGGAATATTGGCCATTTAGCCCTACCCTCTGCTTTCTATCTTTTAACCAGTTCCTGATCCATAATAGTACATTGCCTCCTATCCCATGACTCTTTAGTTTTGCCAGAAGTCTCTGATGAAGGACCTTGTCAAAGGCTTTCTGAAAGTCCAGATACACTATATCAACCGACTCACCTTTGTCTACCTGTTTATTCACACCTTCAAAAAAACATAACAGATTAGTAAGACAAGATCTTCCTTGTCTAAAGCCATGTTGGCTGTCTCCCATTAGGCCATGACTATCTACATGCTGAGTAATTTTGTTTTTTATGATGGTTTCTACCATTTTTCCCGGTACTGATGTCAGGCTCACCAGTCTGTAGTTTCCCGGATCACCCCTGGAACCCTTTTTAAAAATTGGTGTTACATTGATGATCCTCCAATCTTCAGGTGTTACAGATGATTTTAATGAAAATTCACAGATTACTAATAGCAGGTCTGCAATCTCATATTTCAGTTCTTTAATCACCCTTGGATGTATACCATCTGGCCCAGGTGATTTGCAACTCTTCAGTTTATGTAATAGTTGTAATACATCTTCCCGATGTATCAATATTTCCTTCAATTCTTCCGCACCTTTAAATACTACTTCAGTCATGGGTAACATCCCTACATCTTCCTCAGTAAAGACCGAAGCAAAGAATTCACTCAGTCTCTCCGCTATCGCCTTGTCGCCTCTTAGTGTCCCTTTAACCCCTCTATCATCTGTGATAGAGGTCTATAAAATAATGAGCGGAGGTCTATAAAATAGGAACAGGTAAACATAGATTGATTGTTTGCTCCTTCAAAAAGTACAAAGACGAGGGGACACGCCATGAGGCTACAATGTAGTATATTTAAGACTATTTAGAGAAAATATTTTTTTCACTCAATGTGTTATCAAACTCTGGAATTTGTTGTAAGAGGATGTAGTAAAAACTGTTAGTGTATCTGGGTTTGAAAGAGGTTTGAACACGTTCTTGGAGGAAAAGTCCATAAACCACTATTAATGTGGACTGGGGGAACTCTTGCTTACCCCTGGGATAAGCAGAGTGGAATCTGTATACCTTTTGGGAACTTGACAGGTACTTGTGAACTGGATGGGCTGCTGTTGGAAACAGGATACTGGGCTTGATTGATCCTTGGTCTGACACAGTAGGTTCTTATGTTCTTAAATCACCTCTTCTGTTTAATATCTTCTTAGCACCACTGAGTTTGCTCATCCAACAATCTGGTCTGTTGGTGTACTATTATGCCGATGATATCATCTTGCTTCACCAGACCAGTCCCCTTCAGCTGGATCTTTCCCCCCTCAACACTTTTCTGTTCCATGTTTTCAGCTGGCTAGCCACAAACTGTCTCCACCTCAGCCTGTCCAAGACGTCAGCCTTATGGTTTACTTTTGGTGGCCCCTGTCCCTCAGTGGCCCTGGTCCTCTCAACTTGCCTATTCCCCTGGCCTCTTCTTTTAGCTGCCTTGGCGTGATACTTGACTCTGATCTGTCTTTGCACGACCATATTCATTTCTTTGCTCAGTCATCGGTCCTTTTTCTACTTCCAGCAGATTCATGTTATCTGTCCCTTCCTTTCTCCCTCGTCACTGGCTACTCTTCTTCTGTCTTTGGTTGTTATGTCCCGTCTTGATTTATGTAACCTTGCCTTCGCTGGTATCCCACAGTTCCAACTCCATCGCCTCCAACTGATTCAAAACACAGCAGCTAGAATCCTCACACATGCTTCCCGTCAGGACCACATTACTCCACCCCTCACTCACCTCCACTGGCTCCCCATCGACTTTCGCATCCATTATAAGATTCTTATATTAGTGCACTGAGCCAATTATGCGCATACACCGCAGAACCTGGAAGATTCTTTCCAGTTTCACAGCCCCACTCGTAGTCTTCGCTCAGTCCACATCAACCACTTCCTCCTCCATCACGTGTGCATTTGCTATCAACTCACCACTCCGCTTTCTTTTGCCTGGGCCCCTCCTCATGGACCTCCCTCCCCACTGCCTTCTCATTTGCAACCATCTTTCCCCAGATTTAAGACTCTCCTCAAGATCCACCTTTTTTGTTCTGTGTTTGAGCTCCCTCCCACTGACACCTGACCACTTTCTGCTCCTGGCCTCTCTGTCTGTCCGTCCTACCTCACCCTCTGTATGATTGAGCTACTCTTTCTTATCTAACATTGTAGTTCCTTTTACTATCCAGCTTTGGCCATGTTTGTATGCCTGTCAATTTGTAAACCGCCCTGGTGTCATGAAGGTGCGGTGTATCAAGAAACCGAATAAACATAAACATAAAGGCCATGGGAAAATAATAGAACCAAAAAATGGATTCATGACAGCCTGTTGTCACTTCTGATGAGATGCTACTTTAACATCCTAATCACAAGAATTCCAACACCTTCAGTGATTAAGATCTGTAATTATCTCTCCTTAATTCACCTTTTTCTGGCCAGCTCCCAATAGTCTGTAGTGAGAGTTCCCATCCCAGGCACAACATCCTCTAGAATAGATCCTAAAGTTTCCTTGTATCCTTGCACTCGTTTATGAAGAAAGGGCTCTCAAACTCTCGTGTACCATTATCACAGCCGACAACGGTGATATTCACTTGCAGTAATAAAGAGCCACAAATAGGTCAGGTTTCAGGATATCACCAGTGAATATGAATGAGATAGATTTGCCTGCATACCACCTTCATTGTATGCAAATGTATCTCATATATAGTAATTAGGAATATCCCAAAAACCTAGCCCATTTGTGGCTCTCAAGGACTGAGCATGAATACCACTGGCCTATAAGACTCCAGTTTTCTCTAGGACTCTACAACTCAGTATGAAGAGGACATGTGAAATAGCTGACAGTGAAATTGCAAACTGATTATCACTGTTTGGTAGTATCCATGAACAAACAGTATATTCTGTATCTCATCAATATTTTATACAGGCAAGCGAAACAACAACATTAGCAACAGAATTAGCTCATGATATGCAGTCCAGTTTCCCAGTTATCCTTGTAGTGATAGTTTGAACTTCACCCATCTCTATGGTGTTTTAAATACTAGTGATGTCATCCTATTACACTAATGCCGCAGCTTTCCTCTACCCACCCCCATTAGATCTTTCAGGGTGCAAAGCGCTGAAATTTCAAAAGCGAGCTTTGTCCATCTACCCAAAATAGTCGGAGTAGACAGTAGAGAAAGACAAAATCTCTCTTGAATAGGGACTGATATCTTATAGGTGGTTGCACTCCATGACTGGCAGTTAAGATTTATCATTTACAGTGTGGACAGGCATAATGGGGCAGTCTGAATGGCCAGCTGGGCCTTTTTCTGCCATCATGTACTATGTTACGATGTTACTATGAGACTAAAGCAGCATTCTTTATCATCCTGCTAGACCGGTCCAGACAAGTGGGTTATGTTCCCCAACCAGTAGATGGAGGCAGAGAACTTCAAGCTTTAGTAATGTCATCATCGGCATAACTAGTAGTGCAGCCCTGGAACTTGCCAGTATTCTCTGCTTCCAGCCGATGGTTGCAGCTTGATCTGGTGCAGCAGGGTGTTTCATGTTGCCTGACTTCCTGAGGTACTGGTTATGGCCTGTGGGTGCAATTAGGGGATCCGTCTATGGACCTTTCCCCTAACTGAACCTGAGAGTGGCAGTGGTGGCAGCTATCAGACATGCCTTGTGGGGTGGCAGTAAAGAGTGCTGTGGGGGTGGCTGCCAGCCCTATTTGTCGGGTTGCATGGAACACATGACTCCTCCAAGGTACATTTACTTTGGATCTCCCACTTTTAAGGATTACAAGATCGGCGCTTAGGAGGCTAAAAAATATTTACTAAACACATTCTTTAGGATCATAATCTCAGTAAAGAGTCCTTTTTTATTTGTTAGTAAATCATATTTTTGCAGGCTCTTTGCAGTTTTCGATTAATAAGGAACTTAAAGCCAAATTTCAAAGTATTAACTGCATTTTTAAATAATTGCAGATATCCAGGAGGCTCTTATCCTTATTCTAGAGTCAGTAAAAAAGGGAAAGAACACTGAGACTCGGATCACGTCTCATTTATTTGCAAAGAGGAATAATAAGGCTGAATTTGAGATTTGGGACCAGTTTGATTTGGTAAATCTCACTGGATTACAAAGATTGACTAGATTGGAAAAGGTAATGGTATCCAGGACTTCTGCCTTTAAAGCACTTCTCTGACTCATAGCCATAGTGAATGCTTCTCTTTCCTCAGGATGTTTTCCAGATGTTTTAAAGCGCGCCTTCATGAAGCCATTGTTGAAAAAACAATCTCTGGATGCTAGGCTATGTGAAAATTATTGGTTTATATCAAATCCCTCAATGCTAGCAAAATGAATTGAGTCTGTTGTAACTCAACAGTTAATGGGATTTCTTGGGACTACTGGCAGATTTGATATTTCACAGTCTGGTTTCCATAATGGTTTCAGTAGGGAAGCGGTTTTGACATCTTTATTGGATGCTAGGTGGATATTTATGAACCAGATGTTTTCTGATCTGCCTCGATCTTTCTGTCACATTTGATTCAATCATGATTTTCTTTGGATTGACTATAGGCTTTGAGCATTCAAGGTACTCTAGCCCATTGGCTCAGATAATTTGTGGTTGAAACCTCCTATGTTGCCCCAATGGATGATCAATTGTTCAGGCATTATCAGCTTCCATGAGGGGTCCCATAGCGTTCCTGCTTATCCCTTCTCTTATTTAATGTATACCTTCAGCCCTTGAAGCCATTATTAAGAGCCTGGGATTGAAGTATACATTTAAGCAGCAGACATTCAAATCTTGTTTCCATTGTCATAAATTTTTCCAGTCCTTGAGGTTTTTTAAAATATAAATAGATGAATGGAACACAATAGGTTGAAAGTGAATGCTGCCAAAACTGAGATTCTATGGGTGGGTGCACAAACCCCTCTGGAAATTCTTCCCCCTTTGTCTTTTAGAAAATCTCATTTCATCTTACAGTCAGAAATAAAAAGTTCAAGGGTGATTTTGACTTCTTTTTTTCAATGGAACCTCAGGTGATGGTGTCCCAATAAAGGTCTTTGGACTTGAGATTGGTTAAGCAATTATGGCCTTTGTGAAACCAAATGATCTGTGACTACTTATGCAGGCAGTTGGCTTGATCTGTAGAGCATTGTAATACAGTTTAGATAGGTTTTCCTAAAAAGATAACTGCCAAATTACAAGCAGTGCAGAATACGACTGCTTGAATCTTTGCAGGTAGTGCCAGATGGGTTAAAGGTTTGGATATTCTACACTGGCTTCTCGTCATGTTATGAGTACAATTTGAAATCCCATGTTTAGTGTGTTGTGCTTTTAACGATATGGGACCAGATTATCTCAAAGAAAAAGTTATTATATTTTATCTTTCTCAGCCACTAGTTAAATATCTTTGGCTATATAAAACTAGAAGTAGGGCTTTTTCAGAAGTTGACCTCAGGTTTGGAATGCATTGCATTAGGAATGAAAAATTAGTGAAAGTTATGGACAGTTAAAATATGGAGGTTGGTTTTCGGCTGTTGGCCAACCACATAAAATTAGTGTTAGGGAAGGAGCAATATGGTGGATCACTATGCCACTGCACATGGCATTTTTTTCTAACTTGCTTACCTCTGTAATGGATCGTAGAAGAAAGAGGTAGGGTACTGTCCATCCTTCCTCTGCATCAGTGGGCTGGGTTGTTCCTGTCTGTTGAGATCAAAACCCGACCACTCCCTGGGCAGAGGCACTTGGAGAGATGCCCAGTAATGGGAGCACAGTGTCCTTCTTGGCCATGGAAATCAGCCTGAAGTCTGAGCTGCGAAGAGACCCTCACAATCCGGATTTCAGTACGCTGCTTTCTGGGGGATTTGAAGTATTGGTTCGGACTTCAGTGGTGACTACAGGCCACAAGATGGATAGTGGAGAAGCTGGCCTGGGGACATCAGAGATAACGGGACTGTTGTGGGGAGACCCTGAGCTGCGATCTTTTTGGTCTTCTTGAGTGATTAGTGTCTCGTGGAGACTAGCAGCAGAAATTTGCCCTGTAGAAGCCCCTACAGATAATGATGGCTTCCCTTTGGCTGGCAGTAGAAGGTTTGGATAAGGCTGTTTTGAGCCAATTGAACTCTTTCTCAAGATAGGTTTCTGAGGTAACTAGATATTCGACTGCAAGTAGACTACTAATACTACTATTACTACTACTGATCATTTGTATAGTGCTACAAGGCATATGCAGCGCTGTACAGACACATATAAAAGACTGTCCCTACTCAACAGAGCTTACAATCTAGTCAAGACAGACAACACAACAGCTGAGGACAAGGGACATATAGGGGAATGGTAAGAAAACACAAGTTTGTTTGTACAATATGTTCCCTGTAAATAGTTAATACCACTGTTCCATGTAAAAGTTGTTCAATTGTTAACTGTAAACCGCCCTTGATCTCTGGAAGGGGCGGTATAGAAGAAATGTATAAATAAATAAATAAAAATAAATAGGAGACTAAGTGGATCAGGATCCAGAGGCAGCCTATAGACATTGAGAATTTCAAAGATAAAGGAGTGTGAAGCAAAAGTAGATAAGATTGATTATGATACCACAGTACTATTAAAGGATAATATGACTATTATAGAAAGCTTGAATTTCTTGATAATGCTCTTCGGATGAAGAACATTCGCTTTTGGGGTCATTCTGAGCCACGAATAGCGGGGTTGGACGTCCCAACGGGATGTCCATTCCCGCTATTCGTGCAGGCTCCTGCTCCTGACTAACTTCCCCGCCGGTTGTGGCCAGCGACATGTGCAGGGAAGTTATTCCACCTCCAAGGTAGAATAACTTCCCTGAACGTGATTTTTTTAAAAGCCCGGGGCTTGGATGGGGCAGGCCCCACAGCCCGACCCGACCTTAGGAAGCCAGATCGGGGGTCAGACTGCGGGGCATAAACCCCTTTTTCAGGCGGCTGGCATTGCGGCTTTTAAATATACTACAACCACCTCAAAAACTATAAAGATGCCATAGATAACTCAAAGAAAAATTACTATGCTACAATCCTATCAAAATCATATAACAGACCAAGAGAACTATTTTCCATAATTACCAACCTAACAACCAACCCTCAAGATTCTAACAAGGAAATCACTGACATCTCTGCACAAACTCTAGCCAATTATTATCAAAACAAATCAAAACACTCACCAATGACCTTAGATCCTATCTACAAACCTCTCCATATGCTAAATGAATGGCCAGAATTTTACCCTTTATCCAAAATATCATTAAAGAATATCATTATCAATCTTAACACCACAACATCCTATCTAGACCCTTGTCCAGTAACCTGGATAAAAAACACACTACCAACACTTCTTTCATTCATACTTCCTATGGTCAATTTATCACTACTCCAAGGTTACCTCCCACCCACCCTTAAACAAGTACAAATCAGACCAATCCTGAAGAATAATACACTTGACAAAACCTCCCCAAAATCTTACCGACCTATCTCAAGTATACCATTCTTAGCAAAAGTCATCGAAAAAAACTGTACAAATACAAACACAAGAATTTCTTGACTCATCCTACCCGCTAGATGACCAACAATATGGATTTCGCCCCAAGCATGGAGTTGAAACACTCCTGACTGTTTTTACCGATACACTACTAAGAGGAATAGACAACCACAAAAAAGCTTTTATCCTCTTATTTATTGACATATCAGCCGCTTTCGATAGTGTTAACCATTCAATAATGCTTAACTACTTAAGACACATAGGAATATACTCTACAGTTCACAAATGGTTCACCTCTTATCTGAGCAATAGAACACAAAATGTTAGAATAAGCAATCAAACTTCTGAATCATATAAATTTGAAACAGGATTACCACAAGGCTCAGCGCTTTCAGCTCTACTATTTAATATATACATAAAACCAGTTTGCAATATCTTTAAGAAATATGGTGTACTCTATCATCTATATGCAGATGATATTATGATGTACATCCCATTCACTATCCCTAACATACCGTTGCAACTCCTTTCGGATTGTTTTAATGAAATAACATTATGGCTAAATGCCCACAATCTCCTAATAAACCATTCAAAAACTGAAGTGCTAATAGTCACCAAAAACCAAGATTATACCCCACCAACACATATAACACTTCAAAACCAAGAAATTAAAATAAAGAATGAAGTGAGATACTTAGGAGTCATTTTAGACAAACATCTCACTCTAGATACCCATATCAGAAATACCACAAAGAAAATTTACTACAAACTTAAAATACTTAAACAACTTAGACCTCTTGTTTACATACATGATTTTATCAGTATAATCCAAGCCACTATAACCCCCCACTTTGATTTTGCGAACCTTATATTATTAGGTACATCAAAACAAAACATCAAAAGACTGCAACTCGCACAAAACTCAGCAGCTAGGATAATAACAAAAACACACTCTCATCAACATATAACACCAATTCTAGCATCCCTTCACTGGCTTCCAATTCAAAACCGAATAACATATAAAACACTAATAACAGTATTTAAATCACTATTTGATTTGACACCATCTACTTTAAGTAACTTAATTACCAAAGAACATCCAAAACCTACTCAAAGAAAAAATCAACTAAACAAACTTAAAACCCCCATAGATTTCATAAAAACAAATAAATCAACAAACAACAGAGCGTTCTCACATGCAGCCCCAACAGCCTGGAATTCCCTCCCTGTTGATCTAAGAATATTAACAGAGATTAATGAATTCCGAAAAAAACTGAAAACACACCTCTTTACAATGCACTACAACACTATAGAACAGCCATCAAAAGAATTAGACAAAGGCTAAACAGTTTTATCTACATCTCACTATAACAGAAAAGAAATCCTGCCCTATCTGCATCTGTACTACTCATAATGATTATATCCCACATAACTTGTATATGTATTTAATAATATAATGTTAATGTACATAATGTATATAGTGTTGCACTGTTCAGTGCTATCTGTTCAACATTTCTGTTTACTGTACATTGGTTATAGTTATATGACGTTATATGTAAAACAAATCCATGATTTGTTGCCTGTTATTATTTGTGAACCGCAGCTGATCTTAGGAAGCTGCGGTATATAAGAGATTGTTAAATAAATAAATAAATAAAATAAATGGAGCCATGATGCCATGGTGCCGTGGCTCCATTTAAAAGCCCTGACTGATTTAGTCGGGCTGTGCATATAAGTGCAGGCCGGACTGAATCGCAGTCCCGGCCTGCCTGTACATGCCTGATCGTGATTCTTATCCTGTGGGGCTAGACATGCCCCGCGGGATCAGAATCGTGATCCCCTCTGTACGTCCGGCTCAGACCGGACGTACAGAGGGGATGTAAGTATGGGATGGAATTGGGCTGTTTGTGAATTTCCCAAGCTTCCACTTGACTTTTGCTAATGAGTTACTGAAGAGATATATGTTGGAAAATTTAAAGATTGCCTCAGAAAATTTGACACTCATAACCTGTGCCTTCTACTTTCCACCATCTAAGAAAAAGCCTTGGATCCCAACCAATTAAAGGTTTCACGAATTTCCTCAAACAGTTTGTAGTTAACTCATTTTCATGAGATCTCCCAAGACAAAATTGCTGTGGCTACCATGGTCATTACAATTGCCTTTGAGGCTGATCAAGATCTTGTGCTCAAGTTGTACTTTAAATTTAGACATGCTCTTTTATGTAATGTTACGATTTGGACTTTCCAAGATGTATCTAGGGCTACACAAAAGAAGAGCAAACAATTTCTTTTGATGAAACCAAGGGTTCTACAGTTGGGGGATCTTTTTTCCATGTAAATGTGTAGTCAGATACAATGCTGTTAAATATGTATTCTATGAACCGTCACAACTTACTGTCTTCTTGAGAAATAAGATTTCTCACCAGGCTATTTCTGTTGAGACATCAGTTAGCGGAGTCATTTAAGGCTACTAGCTCTCTACTTGTATTTTCTTGCTTCGTATTTACTTTCTTGTAGTCCTAATTTGAAGTCCATCCTCCTGTATTTGTGGACTATACAGAGTGAGGAGATTTGTTTGCTTTAGATATTGATTTATCTTTTGGAAATACCTCTTTTCTGTTTATGCCTCTGTTTACTGTGAGCATTGTAGTGATGCTTGGTTTTAATATGCAAATTTGATAACTATAAAAAAAATGGATATCTTAACTTAATACAGATTTTTAGCAGCGCCATTCATTTAAGTGGCACGAGTAAAGCTGAACGGATAGGAGATCTATTTATATGATGCCATTAAATCCATAAGTTTCCTGCTTAGTGGCTAAATACTATTGCTTAAATGGGTAGCTTTTCCACAAGCTCCAAAATGCTAACTGCTCACTGCTCCCCCTTTTTAAAACAGATAGCTTTGACTATTTAGTGACTGAGGAGGCTATTTACTAAGGTATGCTAACATTGATGCATGTTAATTCACTGTAATGCGCTTTAGTTTAGCGTGGCCACGTTATTCAATGTAACCTAGTTACTAATAGTGAGCATCAACGATGAATTAACATACATTAATGTTAGCGCATCTTAGTAATTAGCTAGTTAAATGACTAAACATATCCAAATATTTTGACGCTATGTATATGCCCCCCTTCCTCCCCCCCCCCCGTATTTCTTTGCTAAAGAGTATCAAATTAGTGACACTTTCTAAGTGAAAAATCTCTAACATATCTGCTGTATAGAAAAGGCAATGACTTTAGCGTTAACATAGCGATTCTAAATGCATTGTCCATAACCTGAAATATTTTCAACAGGCATATTCTCTGTGGTTAAAAAAAATCTAAAAAAGAAAGAAAACGCCAAAAACAATCAGCAAAAACAAAATCCAGGCCTGGGAATTTTCACAACCATGATAAGAGATAAAGTCCATATCTAGTACATTCCTTTAACCATTGCTAGAAGATTTGATATGACTACTTAACTATCGCAAAAGAATGACTTCCAGGTTGCTTTATGAAGCAATGAATGTTTGCATTTACTTTATGGAATGGACTAAGGCAGCTTCCATAACGATTTAGAGCACTTAGCCCTGCATATCTATCTTTTTTACTTCACATTTTAGCTACAGTTTTGACTGATATGTACACATCTCAGAACAGAAACACCCTTCAGTTCAAAGATGACTTCAATCAAAATGGCTAAAATTTCACTATGAAAATTTTAGTTTCCTTTTTCAGTAGTCATCTTATAAAGCCAACTGCCTTAGAAATACATATCCAACACAAAAACCTTCCTCCTGAGTGTAGAACAATATCCAAATCAAAAACACAAAAACCCAGTGAAAAAGAACCAATTATTCAGAACATTTTTTTTGTCGGAATGGCCAACCCAGTATAGAGGAAAAACACCTCTTACCGCCGTGGCCTGTCCCTTTTAATCATTTAATCCAAAAAAGCATTCATTAAAAAATAGCTAATACTTAGCATATTGAAGAAGAACAGGCTGTAGAAATACTGTAGTCAACAGTGTGCCAGATACGACGTGACACATTTCGGGGGTACATCCATAAGGCCCCTGCTTCAGGTCAGACCAGAACAGTGTTTTTCCTCTATACTGGGTTGGCCATTCCGCCAAAAAAAATGTTCTGAATAATTGGTTCTTTTTCACTGGGTTTTTGTGTTTTTGATTTAGAAATACATATATCAAAAATATTTTTTAGTTTCATTTACTCACATTATGGCAGAGAGAGTAGGCCAGTTTTGTTAAGGCATACAGAGTTTCTCAACAAATTAGAAACTGTGAACGTTTTGTACCTGTTACCACAAAATTATTTCTGTATCACTAATAGAAAGAACAACTGGTATTTGAGATCATTCTTTTGCCGTTATACCTACTTGATGGATAAGCAGGATAAATCATTATGCATGAACTGTATGTTTTCATCTTAAAATAAAAAATGTAAAGAGAGGCGGACAACATTTTATTAACGGGCCAGTACAGTTCTCTCACTAAATTATAAACATGCGATAAGTACCTTTGTTGTGTTTAATTATTAATGTCCCTAATGAACAACCAAAATAAGGGCTTTAATTTGAAATGAGTTGAAAAGGTAGTATCTGAAGGAAATAATTTGCAGAATGGATTATAGTTCAGATTTTTATCATTTGACTTTCCAGGACAAAGCTTTCAGAAAAGATGAAAGGCACTTACAGTACTTGGTAAAGCACTTTTATGAAGAGTCAGGGCTTAGAATTGAGAAGGGCGGTTGTCGAAGGCTTCAAGAAGGAACTTGATTAGAGGATTGGGTTACTGACCTTGGAATTGAGAGGGAAGGATGCCAGTTATTGGACTGGGGTACCACGCTTATGCTTGGAAGGTAGGAGGGATATCAGCTACTCTAGTAGAGGTGTGGGGCTGGAATTTGAGAGAGGAACTTTAGCAGTAGTTGGTTATGGGAGAGGAGTTCATTGATATCAGCAACTTAGGGGAATCAACCATTGATTATTGGATTTAGGCAGAGGTGGGGGACTCGAGAGGGAAGATGTCATTGACTGAAGGAGGGTTGGTTGGTTTAAAAGTCAATGTCCATATAAATGGTGACTAGATTTAAGCTACTATTCGTGCCGTTGGGATTAACAATTGGAAGAAGGGAGTCAAAAGCTTCGAAAAGACATGATAAATAAACATAAATACAATTGAAATATGAGCACAATTAAAAATAAATATTATCACCATCAAAAGCATATATGCCCATAATAACATAAAAAGTTTAAGCGTAAGGCAATGAAACAAGAACAAATAATACTATCCTATCTTACTCTAGCTCCCTCTTTTTATGATTTTTCTGTCTTCATTTGTTATTTATTTTTGATTATTATTATTAATTATGATGATTTATGTCTACATGTCATTTTTATTATCTGTCATTGTTTCATCGCCTTACGCTTAAACTTTTTATGTTATTTATTATACAGTAGGCATTATATGCGTTTAATGATGATAATATTTTTAACTGTGTTCATATTTTAATTATATTTATATTTATTTATTATGGGCCCGATTCTGGGACACGGGTTGTGGGGCTGCATGTCCCTGCGAGACGTGCAGCACTGCAAGCCCTCTGGGCCCGATTCCCCCTCTGGCTATTCCCATACGTCCTGAGTATCAGGACAGGGAGAGCCGGCAGGGGGCGAGATCGGGGCAGAGCAGGGACAGGCCAGCCTGGCAGGATGTACAGAGCCAATTCAGGTTTCGGCCCTGTACGTCCTGCCGGGCCTGTGGGGACGTGCTGCTTATTCCACCTCAAAGGTGGAATAAGGAGCAAAAACCCGGTGATCGGGCCCAGGGATCCCCCCGGGGCCGGGTACGGGGGAATACCCGCCTCCCGATACAGGCCATGGCAGGCCAGCCTTGGGTTGGGCGGCAATGAAAAGCAGGGCCAAGGACGTGGGAGTCCAGGGCACCTGTAGGGAGGACATTGGGCCATCCTTGGGCCTGATTCTGGTTATCACGGGAACATTTTCCTGTGGTAAGGTTTTGTTCCCGCAGTCCAGAATCGGGTCCAAATGGGCCTTTCTTGCTTGGAGCTGTCTGGATGTCCCGGACATCTATCTGAATTGGGCTCCATGTCTTTGCAAGGCTTTTGACCCCCTGAGGAAGACTTAGCCGAAACGCGTAGGGGTTCCTCACCAAAAAGCTTTTAGACACCAGCTTCTGTTACACCTCGCTCTGTTTGTTCCTTAATTTTTAACCACTTGGCAAGGATCAGTTTTCAAGGCCTTTGATCAAGCTGCCAAACTCCTTAGTTAAGAGGGCAGAAGGCTTTCAAAATTGACCCTTCACCTTTCTTCTTATAGATACAAAGGGGATAATTTTATAACAAGGCACCTATGCGAGAAGTCCATAAAGGCCCCTATTTTATAAAGGGGTCATAGGCACTAACATGTCTTTATAAAATAAACCTCCAGGAACAGCCCATGCACAAGTTTAAACCTGTTCCAAAAATGGCGTAAATGTGTATGTGTATCTCCATGTACCTGTGTATTTTAGAACAAAATGCCTGTATATCACAATTTTGCCTCTGCTCGGCCCAGACTATGTCCCAGGAATGCCTGCATGCAGGCCGTTTCATGCACCTACATTACACGCATGTATGTGGTTGCATAATTTTATCAAATATGCTTTTCATGCAGCAAAAGCTTTATAAAATCATCTCCAGGTGGATAAAAAGCCTCAGGAGGTCATTTTAAAAGCATTTCCACCTGTAAATAGCGGCATTCGCACGTGGCAGACAGGCTGTATTGGAAATGGCAATTTCAGAAAGCTGTTGTTTACTTGTGGAAATCCCTGGGATGTTTTAGGCCGACTCAAAATGTATGCATATCCTTCATTTTATAATGGGAACATACATATGGTGTTTCCATTAGCTTAGAGACGCACGCAGGGCAGCCTTGCCACTAGATGAATTAGGCATCCACCTAGGGTGACAGGTGTCAGGAAGGTGGTAGCGCAGCATTTCCCTTTCTTCCCTCCCATTTATGGCCGTTGGTGCTGCTGCTCCATCCAGCCTACCTCCGCAGGAAGCCCAGAAATTGGCCTTAGGCAGAGAAGCAGCGGCACAGCACCAGGAAAGCCCTTAAAAACCGCCCTCAGCAGTGGGCTTTTTAGCATTCGTACGCACGCATACATGTGTGCTCAAGGTCTTATGCATCCCAACATGGAAGGACTTGAGCACGCACAAATGTGCACACACAAATGCTAAAAATCCTGCCACGGGGAGCGGTTTTAAAGGGCTTTCCTAGCGCTGTGTCAGTGCGCAGCTGCCACTCCCAAAGCCCTATTTTTGTGCTTCCTCCAGAGGTATGATGGTGCAGGCAGCAGAAACAGTGGTAAGGGGGAGGGAATAGGGAGGAGATGCTGGATGCCTTTGGGGAGGGGGAAGGGAAGGGGAGAGATGGTGGAGACCTGGAGGGAGAGAGTATGGAAGGGGAGATGCTGGATTATGGGTGGGGTAGGGCCACATGGCCAATGGTTTGCCTAGGGTGTCAGATACCCTTGGGTTGGTACTGGGCACGTGCAGACTTTTAAAAAAGCACTCGGCTAGGGCTTTACACAGGCAGTTAGGGTAATTCTCCTTAATTCTTTTTTTAAACATTTCTGCCTCCAAAAACAGTGGTCGCTTCACTGGTTAATTGGCGGCACTTATAACTGGAAGTTACAAAATGACTGCTCCGCCAATGTGTAAGTGCCAAAGCTGCCAAGTTGATGTCGCTTCTTTGTGAACATCCATAGTTGCAAAATGGCTGCTCCCACTGTATGTGCCGAGAAATCCATGTGCACTCCTACACGCCCTTAAATATATTTTACAAAAGGCTCAGCATTCGGGAAAGCATTTTGTAAAATCCAGGGGGACGGAGCATGTTCTGACCTGGAAGTCTCAATGGAGACTCCAACTGGCTCTTTAAATCAAGTCACCGCCGCGGCTCTTCCTGCTTTTAGCTGGTGGGACCTGTGGACTCTGCCAGCTTTTCACTGTCTGAAGTAGTATGCATCTGTTTGCACATGCACAAATAAACAGATGCGTATGTATCGATGGATAGGCATACAGATGGATGGACCTTTCCCAATAGGCACTATTTCTTAAGTAAAACATGCCTAAAAATGTTTGCATAAAAATGCCACACAGTCGCAAATTCCAAGGGCCGGCTCAAGAGTATGAATTTTTACCAAGAGCATCCAGTCCTTTTTCCAATCCTCTTTGATCATCTTCCTCTAAAGTATCACCACTTCCCATTTTTCACATTCACTCTATATGAAGACAGGGGTAACAGATGATGCTAAATGTCTGAGTGATTTGGTTAGGATTTTTTCTTTTCATTTTATTAATTTTATTAACCAAAATTACAAATAAGAAAGCTCACCACCTGAATCGCACAGCAAGCAATTAGGGATAACAAACCATAAATAACGTTTACAATACATCTAAAAAGGTAAAATATACTACTACAGTGCCAACAAATATAAGAAAGAGAAATAATAGTTAAACCATAGTAAGGAAGAGCATTCCCTATGCTACTGACTGCAGCAAAAAAGTATACAGCCCTGATCATCTGGTCAGTTGGTTAGGAGTCCTCCAAGACAATAGAAGCACTAACATCTTGAGAAACAATTTCCTAATCATTAATCGAATAATCTAAATGCACTGGTTCTAGAAAGACATATTAATGGACGTTAGCTGACAACGCATGTTCTGGCACACACTGAATGCACATTGGGAAACGTATTGACAGCTAGCACAGCTGAAGGGTCTGGTAAAACTGAGTTCCTAGTTCCTAACCCTCCAGGTAAAACCACAGGTTTCAAAAAGGGCCCAAGCTAACTCCTGGGGTAGACAACTTCATCCATAACTGGTTTGTGGGCCACATTCTTGATGTTACCTGTAGCCACCCTCAGATCAAGGCTACTTAAAATTTGCAGTACCAGCAGTGTGATTTACTATTTCTCCCCCCCCCCCCAACCTACACATCAATAGGGAGTATCTCAGGGGAGTGCAAGAGTAGGACTTCAACTGGCTGAGCAGTCAGTAAGCAGTGGATAGGGCTTAAAGACACCTCTTCTAAAGGCTGATCCAACCAAGATCTTCTGAACTCAACCTCTACCAACAACAACAGTATCCATCAGCCCTTGTGAAGTAGAGACCTGAGATATTTGAGACCCTTTAGTCTTTCCTTTCATCTTCTTCACTTTTATGATCTTATTCCACCAAGGGAAGAAACACAGTACCTGACAGGTGGTAACCACTTCTCCACAACTGGCTCCTCAGTTGGCTCTGAAGGGGCTCCAAAGGAGTGTTACGCTATGGTCATTCCACTTTGAACATGGGACTGCGGGCAGCATACTGAGGCAGAGGGATGTTTAAACAGAGCTCACTCTCATAGCGTGCAGTGACATCACTACGTCAACAGATGTCACATAGTCCGGGAATCAGCCACATGCCTCCCAAGTCCTCTTTCAGCTCTCTTCCCTGGTTAGTGTTTTTCTGTGTAAACCTCCGGCCCTGTCCACATCCCCGCTCCCAAATACTTTCAAAGGGCCAGATTGAGCTGAACCACTTTGTATGGGGATGGGGTCCTGGTGGTGGGGGGGAGGGGGGCATATGACTTCTCTGGTTTTCAAAGTCTGTGACTGATTTGAAGGTGGGGGATTCAGGGACACAGCAAAGTGGACAGTTTTCCTATAGGAAATGCATGGAAGGAAATTCAAGTGCTTAGATTTCTAGAACTACAGAGCTGATCTGAATAAAACTCGATATCTAGACAGAGGATATGAGAAACTGTATTGGCATGCCAAGAAATATCCAATTTGGGGGCAGGGGTGGGGGGTCACAGGAGGAGACCAATGTGGTTTATTTGCCCATAGGAAATGAACCGGAAAATTTCAGATTCTTTGAACTGTATAACCACTAGGCTGATCTGAATGAAAAGTAACATCAGGATAGAGGGCATGAGAAACTAGTTAGGTGGAATAAAATTTACATTTGGGGAGTGTTTAGTGGGGCACAAAAAGCCCAGATTTGGTATCTTTCATAAAGAAATGCATGGAGGTAGGTTTGAATTGGGGCTGTGTAGAGTGTTACGCTTTCCACTTGTATTCTCATAAGTTTAAACTCTCCCACACGAACTTAACTAAACTGCACACTTAACAATATTGCACATTTTGAACTGCTGCAATTATTTTTGTAGGTGTTTTTTTATTTCTCTAGAGTTCAGCTATGAATAAAACTGAAAATGCCAGTTTGACATTTTGAAAATCATTAATATAAAGATTTTTTAGACCCAGTTGGGAAACCCCAGTGTGACTTTCTCATGCAGGGAAGGTTATGTTTTAAGTAGTCTGTTTCAAAATACTAATTTATCTTATCTACTCTAATTATGCCCCAGTTTAAGTGATTGTATATAGTGTAAAGATTAACTGCAATACAGTAAACCAATTTTGTTTGATCAACCACTTTTCATAAGAAAAATTTCAAAGCAGCTTACAATTGGCTATCACATAAAGACATGACAATTACTACTTACCCACATTTAAGCCGAAACTGTTTTGTGCCAATCAAAAGCAAAGCTAATATTATAAACCTTAAATTCATCCAAACCAGTGATGAAGTACCTTTCATGCTGTAGAAAGAAAACAGCACGGAACAACTCTTTTAAGAAAAGAAAGGTGGATTTACAGAGGGAAACCATCACTTGCATTTGAATTCTAGATTTAATTACTTGCTTTGTCAAAATTTGAGCTTGAGGTGAGTTGCAGTCAGGTATCAAAGTTATTTCCCTGCTGAAATGGACTTATGATCTAGGTTGCACCTGAGGCAGTGGAGAGTGACGAAACTTGCCCAAGGTCACAAGGAGCATCAGTAGAAGAAGCGGGTTTTGACCCCTGGTTTTCGTGGTTCTCAGCCTGCTTCTCTAATCACTCAGCGACAATAAAACAACCAAAAGGACAGTGGAGGAAATATCTATGCATAAATCAAATGAAGTCAAGTTGATAGTACTTGCGGGATTCAGCTTGAAATATTTTTCAACTGGCACAATGGGAAATATGCATTAAGGTAAAGCATGCACACTAAAACGTTGTTGGCTTATATGTGCTTGTAAATGAAGAACATGAGATGCCAGTTAGTCTTTAGTGGGCATGCAGGAAAGTGCATGATATGTTGTCCATGCTAACATGTAAAACTTAACAGCTACTTCAGGTCAGCTACTGAAGAGCATCTGGAGGTTACAGATAGAGGCGACATAGGGGCTGCAACAGAAGGTGTGAACTAGAGGACAAAGGAATGGGAAAAAGAGAGAAAAGGAGGTGGCTAGAGAGGAGAGACACCAAAATATACTTGATCATTTCAAAAACATTTCCACATTTACAGGATTTAGAAAACACAAATGGTTAACAGATGGCAACTGTCCTATCATATTGTTGTACCCTTCACATTCTGAAAGGCACAATATAGCTATTTCTAAGAAAGGTCCATCCCCTAAATGCTGAACTGTTGCATTGCATATATTTTGCGTTTTGTGTCTTGCGTGGCCTCAGATGGTGCGTATGGCCTGCAGTAAAAGTGTTGCATCAGAGACAAGACAGTAGCAGATGTAAATCTCTCACAGATGATTCTGAGTGGAAACTATGAGGGAAAGTCAAGACAGCCGTATTCTAGCAAAGTTTCTGTGTTCCTCGTCGGCCTTTTAATTTAATATTAACATCTATAACCCACTTCTTACATTTCTGTTTCAAGGTGGATAACAAAAGAAAATTACATTCCATCCCCTATATATAAAGAAACATCTTACTAATACTATGGCAATCTATTTCCAGAAACAATACCAAAGCAATATAAAATTTACTTCTCATCCATTATCAGCAATCATTCTACTCTTCTGTCAATAAAAGCTTGATAGTAACCTACAATAGAGAAGACAGAAATGTGCAGAACAGCCAAGTTTTTGATCATTTATTTCTCATATTAGTAACCGACCTCTTCACGTCTGCTTTCTGTTCTTGACTCCTCTGTTGTGATTTGACTAGTTTATATTTGCTGTTTGTGTTTGTGCTTTTTGCCCTATCTTGATTTATCCCTAAATATTTGTATACTCTGTCTTGCTAATTGTATTTTGTAATTTGTCTCGATTAGATTGTGAGCTCTGTTGAGCAGGGACTGTCTCTCCTGCGTGTCTGTACAGCGCTTCGTACGTATGCAGCACTATATAAATGATAAATAGATAAAAAAAAAGATAGATAGTAAGTAACCTTCTATATATTAGAAGAAGGAATCTGTAGTTTAGTAGCATAACCTCTAGTCTGTAGATCTCGGAGATGGCTACTACTGTGTGGCATGCTTGGAATGGGATCATTTCGATGAACAGGGTACATGCAGATGATGTTGGTCTCTTGACCTCTATGTGCTGTCATAGGTAATGGTTGTTAAGAACATAAGAGATGCCATACTGGGTCAGACCAAAGGTCCATCAAGCCCAGCAGCCTGTTTCCAACAGCAGCCAATCCAGGTCACAAGTACTTGCCAAGTTCCCAAAAAGGTACACAGATTCCATGCTGCTTATCCCAGTGGATTTCCGTGGTCCTCTTTAATAATTGTTTATGACTTTTCCTCCAGGAACTTGTCCAAACCTTTTTTAAGGTTATAAATGTGCTTAATTCTTTCCATCTATCTATAGGTAGACAACCAATAGGAGTGGAGGAGTAACCTAATGGTTTGAGCACTGGCTTGGGAACCAAGAGACTAGAGTTTGGTTCCCACTAGCACTCCTTGTGGCCTTGGGCAAGTCACTCAACCCTCCTTTGCCTCAGAAAAATTCAAGTTATCAATGTCCCTATTTAATGTACATTACCAAGTTTAAGTTAAAATGTAAACTGCTTTGACTGAAATGATAAAGCAGTATAAAAATCCTGTTAAATAAATAAATAACCAAAGCCTTTCACTTATTCCAATTTAGCACAAACTTATTTTCTCTCATCCAATGGGCAATAGCCTCCAGTCCAGTAGTAACTATGAAGGAGCCACCTTTGCCTGAGAAGAAATAGAAAAATAGATCATAATATCATTAGCATATAGTCAAAATGCAATTCCAGATCTCTTAAGAAAACTACATAATGGTAACCTGGCTTAAAATAGTATGGGTGCATTAACCTCCACCACTGGAGGAGACAGTAAGTGCACCCATGATAACGGCACGCCTTACTTGCTTTTAGTACAGGGTGTGCTGACTGCCCCACCCACAATTCATCCACTTACCATCCCAATGCACAAAGCACAGTTACCATGGAAATCAAGACATGCTAATTGCTGGCCCCACAGGCCGCAGTTAGGGGTTAATGTGTGCTGTCAAATCAGTGCTGACTCCTGGTGACCCAGTAGCCCCTGGGGTTTCTTGGCAAGTTGTGACCAGAAGTAGATTACCAGGCCTTTTTTCTGAAGCAATAAAGGGTAAAGTGACTTGCCCAAGGTTACAAGGCGTGTGAGTGCGAATCAAGCTGCTGCTCTAATCACTACGCTACTCCTCCACTCCATTGCATGCAGTAAGTCAGGGGTCTCCAACTCCAGTCCTGGAGGGCCACAAACCAGTCAGGTTTTCAGGATGTCCCTAATGAATATGCATATTTACATGCCCTGCCCCCATTGTATTAAAATTTATCTCATGCTTACTCATTAATCTGAGTGGTTTGCAGTTCTCCAGGACTGGAGTTGGAGATCTCTGCTCTAAGTGGTTCCATTCTTACTGTTTGACTATCTTGTTGCCCCACTTTTGGCTTTTTTGGGGGTCATGTGCTTGTAGCATGGGTTAGCATGTGCTATAACCTATACTAATTGCTTAGCGCACTTTAGTAAAAGGGCTTTTTTGGGTCTTTATAAATTACATGAAAAATAGGCATCTTCCTGGTCAATTAACCTGGGCAGCCAGTTATAAAATTCTTACTGGCTTTTGGAACAACAAAGACAGAAAAACACAGCTCTTAAAGGAGGAAGACTGTTGATTTGATATTTAGAACAAAAGCCATTAAGGCTCTTAGTTGACTGCAGATAATGAGGTTTAGTAATTGGCCTTAAATCTGATATGTAGTTAAAAGATTAAGCCTCTTAAACCTTGTAATACCTTCTGGTAAGCAACAAGCAAAGTAATGAGAAAGTACACCAGATTAACCTTGACAAACAGTGCATTTCATAGGGTTGCTTCTCTGAAATAACACCTTTACCTGAGTGGGAAACTTTTGTAAATGGCTTCACACATTGAAACCAAGGACACAGTCAGAATCTATTGGGCCTGTTGCAACTACACAATAAACAGATTAATCTAGCGAAGCCTAGTGGTGATCATTTAATTCACTTACTAAACTTCATAAAATAGGTTGCAACTGAGCTCACCACACCGTCTGGAATGACTTCAGAAACTTGGAAGTCTGGTCTGCTGGGCAAATTTAAAATTCTTGTGCTTTATTCCCACCAGGTCATTCTCAAAACATGCCAGATCTCTCCCTGCATGTTTGTTCAGTTCCCACAGTCCCAGGCATGTGTTGCCTATAAAAGGAGTGTGTGTGTAAAATACCGCTTAGTGTCTGGGACTGTCGTCGGCACAGTATAGATAGGGAAGGTCAGAGTTCAGTGCTAAGAGGTTTAGCTTAGTTTTCCATGGGTCACCCTGCACTTCACGGACCAGAGAATAAGGAACAGAGACATGTAAGGTAGCAGGGAGACCATGCCAATACCGTCTTTCAATGTGCCTTTTCCTTGTGGATCTTCATTTTAAAAGTGTCTTGCATCATTGCTTAATGAGAATTTTTGTTGTTATTTATTTATTTATTTATTATTTATTACAATTTCTTATATACCGCACTATTGTCAGCGCGGTTTACATACAACAAAATGACCATAACAAACTGTTTGGCTTCACATAGAACAGGAGAAAACAACTTGGATAACATGCTTTTGCTTTACATAGAACAGGAGTAATAACTTGGATAAACGGGGTATGCAAACTAAACTACTTACATATGTACAATGAGATCGAGTATTGGGAATTCAGTGTGAACATGTGTACAATAGAGTTGATATGTTAACTTGAGGGGGTGAGGGAGAGGCACTTATGTAGGGGTAGGGTTAATCTGGTAGTATTGAGTAAATAAATGGGATTTGAGCGCCTTTCTGAATTGTGATAGGTCAGTAATCGCACGGATGCCTGGTGGTAATGCGTTCCAACATTTTGGGGCATAGATACTGAATGCCCTGCTAGATGTTGCGGTTGTGTACTTTGTTGAAGCCTTTGGAATTACTAGCACATTTGTAGATGGGGTTCTCCTTGTTCTGTTGAGAGGAGCGGGCTGGATGATGTTGGTTAATGATGGGGAGGTGATGCCATGGATAGATTTGAAGGTGAGTAACAACGATTTGAATGTAAGCCTTCCTTGTACGGGGAGCCAATGAAGTTGTATCAGGATAGGCGTTATATGGTCGCATCTTGCTGCTCCCACCAATATTCTAGCTGCGGCATTCATGGCAAGTTGCAACGGATTCAGAGATGACTGAGGGAGACCTTGAAGAATAGCGTTGGCAAAGTCAAAGTGTGGCAAGATAAGGGCTTGGTATATTGTCCGGAAGTCTTCAGGGCTTAGAAGGGATTGCAGGTGTCTGAGTGACCGGATTTTGAAATATACGGCTCTGACTATGTTGGATATATGGGTTTTCATATCTAGTCGTTGGTCAAGGGTGACCCCTAAGTACCGAATTGCTGATTTGGTTTGGAGCTCAGCTTCTTTAACCTTTATATGAGGTGGAGGGCGGAAATTCTGGTCTCTGGTGATAAATAGCACCTCAGACTTTTTGTGTTGGATCCTGAGGTTTTGTGATAGAAGCCATTCGGAGACTGTGTTGAAGCATTCAATCAGTGGCGAAAGGTCCATTTGTTCTGTGGAAAATGGCATGAATAGGAGGATGTCATCTGCATAAATTAGACAGTCGACCTTGAATGATTCGATAATGTTGAAAATAGGTTGCATGTAAATATTAAATAATAGAGATGAGAGGGAGGACCCTTGGGGGACGCCTTGACGCTGATGGAAGGGTTCGGAAGATCTTGAACCTGATTTTACATGCTGCCATCTGCCATCAAGGTACGATCTGCACCAATCGAGGGCGACGCCACTTATGCCCTTTTCTTTTAGTCGTTCTACTAGAAGACCATGGTGTACAGAGTCAAAGGCTGCCGCAATGTCTATAAAGATGAGAGCGAAACCTTGATGGATGTTGTCGATACCTGTGATGATTTTATTGAAGAGAGAGATAAGTAGGGTTTCGACGCCATGGTATTCCCTGAAGCCATGTTGCCGATGGTCTAGTGGGGAGGCTAAATCTATATGGTCTTGCAGTTGCCTTTGTGCTTCCTTTTCGATTATTTTGGCTAATAGAGGTATACTGGCTATGGGTCTATAGGATTCAACTTTGCTTGGGTCCAGTTTAGGGTTCTTTAACAGAGGTCTGATGGATGTTTGCTTGAGTGGTGCAGGGAAGGATCCATTTGAGAATGATAGGTTCATCATTTTTGTGATAAGTGGGCTGAGTTCAGATCGTAAATTTTTAATCCAATATGCGGGGCAAGGGTCGGTTTGTGCAGTCGTGGTGTTGAGGGCTGCAATAGTATCTTCTACATGTTTCTTGGTTGGTGTGGAGAACTTATAAAGTAAAGTTGGACTGGTGGTGCCTTGTGCTATGAACGTGTTAACTTCATCAGTTTGAAGTAGCTTAGATTGTAAATGGTTGGCAAACTCTTGTGGGTGGATCTCTTCAGGATGGCTTGGGGATGGTTCCTTAGAGAATGATTTAACTAGTTCGAAGAGGTCACGAGGTTTGTTTAGAGATCTTTTGAGGGTGTCAGTATGGTATTGTTTCATATTTGTTAGGATGGCCTCTTTGTAGATTGCAAGGTGAGTTCTGTAAGCTGACAGGTCTCCGGCGGAGTGGGAACGCCTCCATCTTTTCTCTAGTTTCCGTAAATGAGAGCGGGAGATACATAGTTCAGGAGAGAACCAAGGAGAGTGTTTTCTATTATTTGCGATGTTGTTCTTCGTAGGTTTTTGGGCAATAGAGCTAAGATTCTTATTCCATGAGGAGATTAAATTGTCGAGGTTGAGGGTTGAGTTGTTGTATAGGGGAAGAGTTTCAGCCAGTATGAGATCTTTGTTGAAGGCTCTGAAGTTTCGAGAAGTGGTGTTGCTTAAGGTTCCATTGTTGTGTAGTGAATTGTTGTTGATAGGTATGTTGAAATTGATAAGCTTGTGATCTGACCATGGTACAGAGGTGAGTGATGTCACCAGCTTTTCATTTGGATCTTGTACTGCCAGAGGGGCAAATATCATGTCTAGTATGTTCCCTTTGGTGTGGGTGGGTTCGTTGATGATTTGTCTGTAGCCCAGATCATTAATTGCTTCTAGTAGGGCAGTGGCATGACTGGAGTGAAGTGAAGGGAGATTGAAATCTCCTAGTATCCAGTTTGATAAGTTGAGGTTGCGAGTGTTGGCTGCTAAGTCGAGGATGTTGCAGAGATCGTCAGTTGAGGATGAGGGTGCTCTATATAGAAGGTTAATGGCGCATTGGTCATTTGCAATGGATATGATATCAAGATTGTTGGTACTGGAGGAGTCTGTTGTATGAAAATGCAGGTCCGTTTTGGTCAAGATAAGGACCCCCCCTCCTCTCTTGATTCCTCTATGCCGGGAGTGGCTTGTGAAGTTGTTGGGTAATAATTGGTTGAGAATTACATTGTCTACGTCGGAAAGCCACGTTTCAGTTATTAAGAGAATATCCAGGTTGTGGGATGTAATTAATTCAGTGACAACTGGCCATTTATTACGAATTGATCTCGCATTTATGAGGGCGCAATTAAGAACTAGAGTGGATTTCTCTGGTTTAGTTTGTTTGTTATGTTGGAGGGCTATGTGTAACAAATATGATTGACGTGTGTGTGTGTTCTTTAAGTGGTTAGGGTAGGCAGAGTTTGTCCATGTTTTGGCATGGTGCTGGAGTATTGGGATATGATTAGTAGCGTGGAATAAGGCTAGGGACTCAACAATCAGCCAAGAAAAGATCATGAGGCCGCTCATTATGGCTGTGATGGGTGGGGCCATTTCAGTGTTGATCTTGGATGCTGAAGATCTGGTGTCAGCCTTGTTGTTAGTGTATTGGTGGTAAGTCTATGCTGTGTTAGTGGGTGTTACTGACTGCTGGGAGTTGCCAAGGGAGCAAATGTAATATTTTGTAGTGGTTTGGCAGTGAATAGAGATCAGAGTGTGAACAGATGTAAAGTATACAAGTTCTAGTAGTGTACAACAGGCAAAAATGGATCAAACATATCAATAAGACAGTATTTAGAGGTAAAGCTATTAAGTATTACACAAAGTATATGACGGATTTCAGAATATATCTATTTCTGACTGAGTTTTAGAGATAAGGCTGTTCGGTGGGGTACAAATTAGCAAGTAAATATTATATGAGAGCTTACTGAGAGATGGTTAGTCAACAGTGTACCATTACATGAGAAACTCCAGGTATAAGGCAAACTAGCAAATACATAAGGGTCTATCTAATCTTACTTGAGGCAATGAGAAAGAGCAGTAACTTCAAAGTTCCTGAGTATGCAGGGAGTGGATGTGAGACATGCCCAGCCAAAGCGTTCACGTGGGTGGTGGTATTGGAGACTTCGGCCTGCTCTACCCCGACTGGGAGAGAAACTGTTATGTGGAGCTGAACACTTGCCTAAACAGCATGACGATGATGAGAGGTTCAGACGTTGGCAAACGCTGGTTCAGTATTGTTCGGTGAGTAGTAGGTGAGAACTCTGTTTTCAGCCTATCGTGCCCCGCCTAAGGGCCACGTTGTTGTTTTTTTAAGTGCCTTCAAGTCAGTGCTGACTCTTGGCAACTCCTGGGTTTTCTTAGCAAGATTGGAAGAAGATTGCCAGGCCTTTTCTTCTGAGGCAGTGGAGGGTAAAGTGACTTGCCCAAGGTGTGCCAGTGGGAATCAAACCCAGATCTCCCAGATAGTAGGCTGTTGCCTCTAACCACTAGGCTGTTCCTCCACACCAAGCAAATATTGTGAGGTCAATATTTCGCTGTAGGGCTCGCACAACACAGTAAGCAAAGTAAGCATGGCAGGAGGGCGCCGTCCAAAATGCTGAAAAAAAATGAGAAAAATAAAATGGAAAAAAGTGAAAGAAACATTAAAAGCTAAGGTGCTATTAGAAAAACAGCATTGTGGGTATAGTCACAGATCATTGGCTAATGAGGAAGGAAGGCACAGATTTATAGGTTGCAGGGTGTGCCAAAAGCCCTAGCAGCAGCCATGTTTAGCTGTATGGGGAACAGAATTTGAAACATCTAGCTTAGATGATGTCAAATTCATATATTCAGCGATATTATCGGTTTAGGTAGCACTGCTGAACACCCCCAATAGGTTGAACTGTCCAGATAAGGCGTTTCAAATGATACCTGCTCTTTGTGCAGTTCACCTAGAGTCTTTTGTACTAAAGCCTGGTAATCAGTCAACGTGCATTTTAATGGGCAGCAACTGGCAGCTGGGAACATTCACGTGGAGGTATACCAGCGACAGCGCAGCAATGGACACAGTAATTGGCCATCATATGATGGGGAGGGACTAGGTAGAGCGTAGGCGTGGAGAGCACATTGCCAGTAGCATGACAGCAATCGCCTTGCACTCAATGGCAGTGTGACACCTAATGGTGTCTCTATGGGTGTCATTAAGTGCGCTACTCATTATGGCACTCGGTCGTGCATTAGCTGCCGAGAATGTACTGCTCGTGCCCCAACACTTTGCAGAGACTTTGCACTTGACATGAGTTTGTATCGCACGTTATCTTGAAGACCTCAGCGGGCGTTAGTAAAAGGACTCCTTAGATGCTTACTTTAGACCAGCGTATTTTTAAACGCCAACTACTGTGTTTAACTATGTCATGTGTAGTCAGTGGTGCTATCCAGAGAAGCAGAGGTGCTAAATATACATGTACAGAAGCAACTGCCACTGCGCTACGGATAGTGAGCATATTCAGCCATTATGCGTATGGCTGATTTGCCTAAGCAAGGACAACATTTTTTGCTCTTTTAACGTAAACCGCTTAATGCTCTTGCCCCACTCTTGTATTGGCCTGGCACTATATATGGCTAATGTCGGGATGGTATGGAAGAATTTCCAGTGTCATCTGTCCATATAGTGCCTTTGTACAATTCATGGCTGCCACTAAACATATGTGTCTTTGAATACTGGGCTGTGGGAGGGTAATTTTTATAACAGGGCACCTAGGTTTAAGCCTTTCCACTCATCTGTCCCACCCTGTAGGACATTTAAATTTTCCCATTCCAACTGTCTGTCCCACCCAGTTGGACACATGAATAAAATGTTAGTTTATGGCTCATTAAATCCCTCTCCGTGGGACATTTGGTAATGTGTATGTCATATTGGTTGTAATTTGGCCAGTTTCTTGTTAAAATTTATTCTGATCTGGCATGAGAAATGTAGAAAATTTATCCGTGTGGAAAAGGCTAAAGGGCAAGAAGGCGCCTATTTTCACCCAATTCAATAAAGACACATAGGCGTCTATGTGTTTTTATAAACTACTACTGCAAATCCAGCAGCAATAGTGCCTACTTTGAAGGCACAGACATTACACCTTTTCGAGAGCAAGAGCATAAAGTATACAGATACAGTGCATATGTAAATTAACATTTTATAATCGATGCGTGTCCTTCATAACTCCAACCTCGCTCTGCCCAGGAAAAGTATGCGTGGTCATGCCAACATGAGTACTTTTACGCCTGACCTAATTTTATAAAAGCCATTTTACACACATATATTGCCACATATTGATTATCATGACTTTATAAAATTACTCTCTATGGGGATCATTCCGTCCCGCAAATACTGTAGCAGGGATGGTCCTCCTGTTGGGACATCCATCCCTGCTATTCACTCCCCTGCTGGCCCTGGCAAAGGCTTCCCCGCACGAACAGCAGGTTTGTACAGGGAAGCATAGGCGGAGCGAGAGTGGGCCGCGACCCCGGACGTACAGAGCCAATTCAGAGGTCGGCCCTGTACATCTGGGGCCTTGGAACTAGACGAGGGACTTATTCCACCTCAGAGATGGAATGTCCCCTTGGACGTGGCGTTTCTTTGGCGGCCAGCATGGACAGGTGAGGCAGGGGTGGAGGGCGTTCCCCGCAGCTGGACCCTGGCTGTGGGAGGCTGGATCGAGGGTCCAGTTGCAGGGAAAGGAGTTTATCTCTGACGGCCGGCATTCGCTGCTCGTGAATGGAGCCGCGGTGCCATGTTGGTGAGGTGCCATGGCTCTGCAGCTCCATCCAGGAGCCTGGCTCTGCTACGTGGGTAGTCGCCGGGATGTACAGCTGGCAGAATTGGGTCCTGGCCTGCACGTCCAGGCGCTAGACCCAATTCTGATCCCGCAGAGGCCGCCGGATCAGAATCTGGTCTAATTTTGGATGGCCTGATTCTGCCCGGACATACAGGGGATGGACAGCCTGATTGGAATAGGCCTCCACATACGTAGATAATTTTTTAAATTCGTTCCCCACATGCATGCATAAATACCTACCGTTGTAAAAGTGAACATGGGTGCAGTGTGCATGCAGATTAGAAAATGCTATAATTTACATGCATACTTGAGAAATATAGACGTTTACCCCAGCTTTAGGGCTGGTGAAAATTTCCACACCTGCAAAGTAAGCGCCTACTTGTCTTTATAAAATAGGTTCAGCATAGGCACCTTAAAATGTGCTGTAACTAGGTGCCCCCTTATAAAATGACCCACTATGGGGTAATTTTTTAAAAAGGCACCTAAAAGGGGTATTTTAGTCATATATGTGCTTAACTGGCAGTTGTAAATAACTGTTTATAAAATCACACCCAACTTAAACATACATGCATTAATTTCATAGTGCATACAGTAATATAGTAACATAGTATATGACGGCAGATAAAGACCAGTATGATCCTCTAGTTTGCCCAGCAAGGAGGCAAGAGTAGGTGCATCTGCCGCTTCGTGCAGGTCACCCCTCCCCCTGCCTTTGTTTAGGGGTGTACCCACCGCTCCGTGTAGGTCACCCCTATTTGTTGAGATATAAGAGATAGTTATGTTTATTTAGATTTTATCCTGTTGCTATAAAGGGATCCACTGTGTCTGTCTCATGCCATTTTGAATTCTGTCACTGTGTTTGCTCCCACCACTTCCATCGGGAGGGCATTCCAAGCATCCACCACCCTTTCAGTGAAAAAGTATTTCCTGACATTTCCTTTCAGTTTACCCCCTTGCAACTTCATGTTATGCCCTCTAGTTTTACAGCTTCCCCATCCGGAAGAGGTTTGTTTCTTCATTAATACTCTAAATATTTAAGGGTCTGAATCGTATCTCCCCTGTCCCTCCTCTCCTCCAAGGTTTACATATTTAGGTCTTCAAGTCTCTTCTCATACATCTTCTGACGCAGGCTCCAAATCATTTTGGTTGCCTTCCTCTAAACCGTTTCCAGTCTTATTATATCCTTTGGGAGATATGCTCTCCAAAACTGAACACAATATTCCAGTGAGGCCTCACCAGTGACTTGTACAGTGGCATTAGTACCTCTTCCTTTCTGCTGATAATTCCTCTTAGTATGCAACCCAACATCCTTCTGGCTTTGGCCACCGCCTTGTCACATTGTTTCGCCACCTTGAGATCCTCAGAAACAATCACTCCGAGGTCCTTCTCCTGGTCCATGCACACCAGTCTCTCGCCCCCTATCTCATACAATTCCCTTGGATTTCTGCTTCCCAAGTGCATGACACTGCACTTCTTCATATTAAGTACTTTCACTGTGGGCATGTGCAGGAGCAGAGTTGGGCAAAGGATACTTCTGGCACTAGTGTCTTCGGGGGCATAGGGAGGAATACGGGAACAGTGGTCAGAGGGCACATTTCCTGCTGTATGTCCCATGCCATCAAAATACCTCATTCTGGTCCTGCAAGGGCGAACTGTGCTGGAAGGTAGGGCAATGAAGGAGAGAGCCTGCTTAACAGATCCAAAGAAGGAGGAGGGAGTGATAGCAATGAAAGGAGTTTCCAGTCTGATTCAGCGAGAGGAAGGAGGAAGGAAAGATATACAGAGACTAGAAGGGAAGGGTTGACATACAAAGAGCAACCTCTTTCTCCCTTTTCTGTGCCACTGTTATTCAGTTAGGGGATGAAGGAGAGAAAAAAACATGATTAGAGGAAATGCCAGTATTTCCTCAAGGTCCAACCAAGGTTCCTTCCCAGCCCTTCCTACACCTGCTACTGGGGATTTAACCCAGGATCTTCTGCACACAAAGCAGGTGCAGCATTCCAGTCAGCAAGACCAGCGTTACAGGTTTTCAGAGTTGCAATCGAGGTATTCTTTTCCACATTTCCCTTTTTTCTTTTCAATTTATCTTTCTGATATGTTAATTCAGTGCACTGAGCCAATCATAATCTTTGGCAACAGATCATTCATACAATTACTGCTTATTCTGCTTGCCTACCTAATGCCATAATGGTCTGACCTGGCTTGAAGATGTTTGCAATCTTCTTTCTATCTCTGCTGAATGCCACTTGCTGCCATGTCCACCCCCTTCCAGTGCCCACGTCTTCATTTGTAATTTATCACATTCTCTCATCTCTAAATTATGGAAATCTGCTGCAAGCAACGGTATACTATTTCATCTGTGAATTTTCTTTTGTTGTTAAGAGCTGTTGAGTCGTTGCCAACTCATGACAACCCTTTGGATAGTAGTCCTAAACTGTGTTTGGTCTTCAGTCAAACGGCTCACTGTTGACAGAGTGGCACCCATAGCTGCTGTTATTGTATTGATCCATCGCATTACTGGCCTTCCTCTTTTGCGTTGACCTTCTACCTTGCCAAACATGATGTCTTTCTCTAATGATCTCTCTCTTCACATGATGTGTTTAAAGTATGAAAGTTGAAGTCTTGTCATCTGAGCTTCTAAAGAAAGCTTATGTTTGATCTCCACTTGTATCAACTGGTTTATTCTTCAGGCAGTATTCTTCGCCAGCACCATCATTTGAAAGCATCGATTTTTTTCCTGTCAATCTTTTTTACTATTTAACTTTCGCATCCATATGATGTTATTAAATATACCATGGCTTGGACAAGTTCTTCAGAATCTTGTCTAGGTCCTTCATAGCTATTCTGTCTTTTAACTTTCTATTTGTCAGTTTGTCTGCCTGCCTGTTTGTCGACCTTTAACCCTTGTCGCCGTTATTGCTGCTATTGAGTTTATGTGGTAGCCACTGGTGCAATCTCAACTAAACCAAAGGGATTTTGCTTCTAATTTCACCTCTCTAATTCTCTTCAGTTCTGCACTAAATATATACCCTGAAGAAAAGTATATATGATCAGCAGTAGCAGAGAATGTCATAAAATGTTATCAGACGTCCAGCAAACTATGATGCTGTATCCTTCAACCTTTGTGGTTGCCAATCACGACTACTCCTCTGAGATACTAATCTCAAGCTCCATGAGGACCTTGACACCTCATAACAGAATGGCAATAGTTACGGCATGTAATAAGTAGACAGTGTGGCTGCAGAAGTCGGTGTGGCTACAGATGTGGGCGTGGCTAACAAGATGGAAGTTGCTGTCATGGGGGGCACATGCACTTCTGAATTTACCAATACCCCACTGTTAGAAAGGCTCTGGTCCGTAAACTGTTTTGATATTTTTCTGTAAACAATTCAGAACTCCATTTGAAGGAAGTGTTCCATCCTTAATTACCTTCCCAAAGTAGTCATTTAAAAACTGTGAGTCTCACATCCTTAATAAAACTGTGCTGTTGTCAGCTGTGACTAATTTGTCAATACTTTTGTTTTGTTTTTTAATTTTCCAAACATTTATGTCTTCTTTTGTTTCATTCTTTCTGGAGTATAGTGATTACCAACAATTATGATTAAAGTAGAGGCTCTTCCACAGCAATATGTCTAATATTTCTGTCCCATTTCTTCCTATCAAACAACTGAAAAGCTTCACGTTGAACAGAACAAGGATGCTTTAATTGATTTATTATTATTTTGCTTTATTTTTAGTTTAGATGATTACCTTATGAAACGTCTTTTTTCATTTTTTTTTATTGGCATTATTGTGTTTGTGCATTTTTCAGTATGTTTTATTGCTTTCAGTTGGTTTTTGCGCTTGTGTAACAATAAATTTATCAGATTAATAAAGCAATGGAATGGAAACATTGAGGTTTCTTCTCTTTCCCTGGCATTGTTAATTGAACATTCCAAATTCTTTCTTTTATATTGTCTCTTTTTTACAGTATCTTTTATCATGACAGTCCAGTCTTTTTACTCTTTTATTGTCTTTTAGCATAAATTTTATTACAGCTCTTCAAACTGGCTTTCTGTTGTATATGAAAGTTCAACATATGATTTTGAAAAAGAGAACATACATTTGAATTTGATTGTATGAATGTTGTTATTTCACAGTGTCTGTCATTATTGAAATAATCTGGACCCCTGGAGATTTTCACACTTCTCTGTCTCAGGTTTTTCTATAAAGCACACATTTAGGGGTATGTTTACTAAACCGGGCTAACAGTTAACCTGGGCTATCTGCAACTAGGTCCCATTGAATAATATGGGACCTAGTGGCAGATAGCCCGGGTTAACCGTTAGCCCGGTTTAGTAAACATACCCCTTAGTATTTGATCCTAAATTCAGCTCTGTGAGGCAGTGGGAAAACTAAAATAATGGCAAGAAACGGGTGTTTATTTAAGAGGCCTAATCGGGTTCACAGGCCAATGCCAAGAATATCATTCTTATAGGAAAGCAGAGTCCCAGTCTTACTGCTTTTTGGAACTGAACCCAAGACCAAACGCAGAGTCCCTGAGAGTGTGTAACATGAATATCTCCCGGGGTCCTGATTCTTATAATAGCCTGTGCTTATCTCTCCTTTAACCCATATTTTTAGATAGAAGAGTTGAAAATTTAAGACTCTTTAAATGGCTTCTACACTGATCCTGGAATATGCTGTGAACTTTTAGCATTAAACCATGAGATCACACATGAGTGGTGTCAGGGTATGTTTATATGTGAGACACAGGATATGTCACTATAGACAAGACCACTCTGAATGACCTTATTTCCTAATTCTCTGTGCTGCATCGTATTAAATTAAGAGAGGAGTACTTTTTGTCATTTAAGGACAATTATTTATAAAAATTGTGTTTATTTTCAATTTTCTAACATTTTTCCAGGTAGTCTTTTTTCATTTTCAATTAATGGAAACCCTCCATATTGAGGGTAATTCTATAACGGCACACCTGGGCCATGTGCATACATGCGCATGAACGGAGTGCCAGTACTATAAAGAAGGGGTTGTCGACCCAGTCCTCGGGACACACCTAGCCAGTCAGGTTTTCAGGATAACCACAATGAATGTGCGTTAGAGAGATCTGCGTGCAAATCTTTCATGCATGTTCATTGTGGTTTTTCTGAAAACCTGAATGGGTGTGTCCTGAGGACTGGTTGAGAACCCCTGCAGTATACAGTAAAGCACCCATATGCTTAGCTTTATAGAAGAAGGTGCAGACTAGACGGGTATAAATGCCCGCACCTAAATTTTGGAAGACATGTGTAGGTTAAAGTATCGTATAACATCCCCATGCTCCACCCCAGTGCTGCCTTTGTGCATGCTCACCCTGCAGGTACGCACATACTTCCAGAATAGCGACCAGCCGATATACCCGTGTATGTGCCCATCCATGCACTGACGTCACTAGAATACTGTGATTTACGCGTTTGGATGGCGCGTACCTTGGGCACCCTCGTTATGGAATTACCTACCTTATGTCATAATAGTAAAGATAATTTTAAGCATTAAGGTATATAAGTTGATGAGGAGTGTTATAGGGTAAAAGACTGAAAATCAAGTGCCTTCAATTAACCATTAGTAACATAGCAACATAGCTATCTAGTCTGCTTAGTTATCTCTGTCACACTGTTAAGGATGTATCCCAGTTACTGGCCACCCAGCATTAGGGCTGGTAAGATATCACTCCCTATCTGTACAGATTTTATTGCATTCCTCCTTAATATACCATCATCTTGGATAGATGAGTATACATGATTCCCTATTTTGTTCTTATTCCTCCGTTTCCACATACAGCTGCAATCAGCTGCCCAGACATAAACACCTTGGTGAATCTGGTTGGTCTTACGCTACGACAGATCCCATAGTAAATCCAATTTTCTCCAGAATCAATGCAACTAATAGAACCTTGTGCTAAAGAATTTTGCAAAAATTAATCCAACTTTAAAGATTCTCCTCTTTCCATTAGGTTTCACCCTTCAGGCAGTTTCAGCAAATGTGGTAGTTTTGCGCATATGATGACAATCATTTACTTATTTAGCAGGTTTTTTATACCGCTTTATCATTTTTGGTCAAAGCTGTTTACATTGTAACTCATACTTGGTAATGTACATTAAACAGGGACATTGATAACTTGGATTTTTCTGAGGCACTGGAGGGTTAAGTGACTTGCCCAAGACCACAAGGAGTGCTAGTGGGAATCTAACCCTGGTCTCTTCATTGCAAGCCATGTAACTATTAGATTACTCCTGCACTCCATGAGCCTCACTGTAGATTTCACAGAAAAAAAACCAACGAAAATGAACTGTGTATATCAGAATATCTTAAAATGCAGTACATCACAGCTAGGGAATTATTAGTTATCCCTGTGTTTGTGTGTGTGTATGGGGGGGGGGGGGGGGGAGGGAAACCAGGGCCAGTTCCAGGAGGGAGATTCTAGGCCAGTTCTTGATTTCTGATAACCCCACCCTGTGGCATTATGGGACTTGCAGCATTGTTTAATGAGAGATTCAGGGACTACAAATACCCAGGGCCAGCCCAAGAGTTTCTGCTGCTGTAGGCCCCCTCCCCTGCTGCCACAGATTCTGGCTGCTTTTGGAAATACTGCCGCTGCCTGCCTTCCCCTCCAAACAGAATCGGTGGGAGCTGGAGGGGGGACGGCGCTGCCATCCACCCGGGCCGGCCGCCTAGCTTGCCTAGTGGACGGCCCTGCAAATACCACATCACCTTTGGATTGAAAGTTAAGGTTACCAGATGCCCCCAGTTTTCAGGGATTATCTCCGATTTTAGAGCTGTGTCCCCAACTTCACCTGTTTGGTAGCGTTCTGTCCCCAATTCCAGCAGTGGGGACAGAAGTGGAAGAAAAAAAATTATTTTCATTTTGATGATTTGAATATGTCAGTTTTTAGAATTTACATCTTATTATCGACATTATTTACATCCTATCAGCCACATTATTTACATCCATTATCTTTATATTTTGCCCAGTATGGGGGAAATGCATCTCTGTCGATTTTGTCTGCTTGGAAGCAAGTTTGTTGCTGTCATGGGATGGATAGGAGGGGGCAAGGGAACGACTCCTCCTCCCTCCTCCACACCTTGTTGCTCAAACCTGGAACTAAGATGTCCCTTCCTCCTCCCTTCCCCAACACAGTTCAGATAAGTGTCTCAGATTTGTCTGCAAAAAATCTGGTAACCTTAATATAAGCTCAAAGCCAGGACTGACCAACATGTTTCCCACCTGGAGCTGAGTATCTTGGCAGCTGTGAATGAGGCAGTTTTAGGGGACATAGTTTTGGGGTGTGGGGTAGTTTGTAGAATGGGAGATAGTGATGCAGTTGTGGGGAAGGTAGTTTTTGGGAGTAAGGATAGGTCCTGGGGTGGGACAGTTGCAAGGGTTTTTTTTTTTTGGGGGGGGGCAGTTTGTGAGGTAGGGGATAGTTGTGGGAGGTAGTTTTGGGTTGTGGGTGAAGTTTAGGGGGATAGAGCATTTATGGAGGGTAGTTTTGGGTTATAGGGTAGTTTAGGGGCTGATAGGGCGGTTGCAGGGGATAGTTTTAGGGGGTAGGAACTGTTTTGGGATATTGGAAGAGTAGAGGAGAGGGAGTCTTAAAGGAGGAATTCCCAAACTATTATGCTTCACTGCAATTTTCTACTGCTATAAAAAGTAGAATTCCTTCTCTCATAGAAGTGCAATGTGACATTCTTTTGGGGAGGGCTTATTTCTAAGGAGCCCCCTGTCCAGTATGGCCTATTTCAAACTCATTTTGTTTTTGTTTTACCGTTTTTTCCACATTACACGTTTCATCGCAGTCTGCTAAATTTTCAGGATTATTTTGCTTCCAGACAGACAGGCAGACAGACATTCTCATCTCCTTTGGTATAATTTTTTTCTAGCTTCCATTGCATTGGAAAGGATAACAATGGGAAGTTCTTGAAAACTGTATCCATTGTATCGGTATGTGTAATAGCGTAATAATAAAACACTGTCGTCAGCTATTCATATCGTGCCTGTCTGTTGGCACGAAAGCATGACTGGAAAAAAGTGCTTGCCAGGACACCAAAAAGTCTAAAATTGCTTAAAATTCAGCAAAGCAAAAGATAAAAGAAAAGAGACAAAATTGTATTTAAAAAATAAAAGAAGGACAAAAAAGAGCAAATTAAAGGAAAAAAGCTACACAAATTAATAAAAAAGGTAGAGTTACTCCATTAACATGTTATTTTGCCATTAAGTTGCATTTTATTGCTAGGGCCACTGAAGTGCTGTCTCGAGGGACCACTAGGCCCATTCTGCAATCCAGGAGAGTCTGCTGTAGCCCCGGCACCGAAAGCCCAGCTCTGGAGGGTAAAGGCTTGGGCTTACATTTCCTGCCCATTGCGGGACATCAGAAACTTGAGACACTCTGGAGTGGTAAGTGCCGCGGTCTTAACCAGACACCATCTTGTTGCCAATATCGGCGTCGATGATGAGTGGGGCGTCTCTAAGTCCTGTGGAAAGGACTGCTCTGCTGCAACCCTGAAGTCTTGCCTGTGGGGTCATCGCTTCTTTGACGGCCTCTCTGATGTGAGGGGGGCCGGAGGAGAGTGTGGAGGGTGCTCCAGCAACAGCATCGGCCCCCCTGGAAGGGGGGCTTGTCAGCTTGCACTGCTGCTGTGAAAGAGCCTGGCCCTGCTTTGAGAAGAGAACTGGTACTTCCAGGATCGGTGACTTTGCAAAAACCAGCGGTCGTGACAATGGATTCGTTGTGGGAGGTGGTGGCCACAGTGAACTCGTTGCTTCAAGCAATAGTAGATGTATTTTCTCAAGAACCGAATAATGTAAGGGAGTTTGGGCAGGTGCTGTCTCAGGTTGGATCTCCTGGAAGCCCATCATGGTGAGCTCCATGATGTAGTGAGAGCACAGATGAAAGACTTCTCCATTATTTCACATAAGATGGAATATTTGGAGAATCTAGCCAGACGGAACAGCCTTCAGTTTATTAACTTCCCCAAATCTCCCCTCTTCCCACCAGTGGAGATGGTTAAGAAATATCTTCAGGAGGTACTTGGGATGTCTAGGGAAAATCTCCCACCTATTATTAGCGCCCAGTATTTGTCCATAAGACCAACGATGCAGGTTGGTGAAGAAGATCAAGCACAAGTACAATCACAGCAAAGGCTGTCGGACTTAAGTGGGTTTTCGGAGAGCTCGTTAGATGTGGCTGCAGGACTACTCTGGCGGTTAGTTTTTCTCTAGAGATGTACCAAAATACAGTGTTAAGTTTATTTTTCCGACATATGCATGTATTGTTTTTGAGGTCTAGAATACAAATTTTTCCTGATTTTTCTAGGACAACCCAAAAAAGACACAAGGACTTCTTGGATTTGAAACCAAGGGTTCTTGCTCTGGGTGGGTCTTTTTTGTTAAAATTTCCTTTTAGATGTATGTATTTCTGGATGGGAAACAATTCCTTTCCTTTGACCCAAAACAATTATTAACGTTTTTGCTGAGGCGAGAGGGTATAGCTGTGCGTTGAATGCCTCCGACACTAAAGCTGGCTGTGAGTCTGAGGGATCTATTATTTCCTTTACCTTTAGGTAAGATATTAGTTTCCTATTTCTTCTTCTCTTAGTTTATTTGGTGGTCTAATATTGAAACTGGGATATGTGTATATTACCTTTGATTTTGTATGGTTAATGTTTCTTACATACCTTGTGGATTCCTAAGTCTTCTTTGTTGGGAACTATATGTTGTTAAAATGATAACGATTAAAAAATGATAACGATTAAAAAAAGAAAAAAGTTGCATTTTATGCCGTGACACCTAGTTACAAATAACATGCGCTAATAAGCATTATTAGTGTGCTCTAACTCAGTAGCATATGTTATTAATACTAGCTGAAAATAAAAATAATCAAAAATAATTATCAAAAGGGTAGGAAAAGGTAAGGAAAACGTTAGGGGTGGGGGGAAGGTCCTGGTTGGATGCCTCTTGGTGGGGGGACCCATTTTGGTGTAAGGATTTATGGAAACCTATGTGTTGTGTTGCTTTCCTCGTCAATCCCAGATCCTTCCCTCACCTTCTGTCACCCTTTCCTCCTTTTTTGAAATCACTGAGGAGGAAACTGCAAATCTTCTCTTCTTCCCCAAATTGACTGCCTGCTCCTCTGATCCCATTCCATTTCCACCCGTCTACTAAGTTCTATTTCTTCTGCCGTCATCACTTCCATCTGTCATACCCTTTACCTATTGCAACTGTTCCTGTATCTTTCAAATATGTTTTTGTCACACCTCACTTCAAAAAGCCCTCACTAGATCCTACTTGTCCTTCCAGCTATCGGCCTATCTCTCTCCTCCCCTTTGCTTCAAAACTACTTGGACGAACAGTTCACCACTGCTGTCTTGATTTTTCTCTCAAGCCCTTCTGGATCCACTGCAGTCTGGGTTTTGTCCTCTACATTCCACAGAAACAGCTCTTGCTTAAAGTCTCCAGCAACTTGTTCCTTGCCAAATCCAAGGGCCTTTACTCGATCCTCATCCTTCTTGACCTTTCTTCTGCCTCTGACACTGTTGATCATCACCTTCTCCTTGATACCCTGTCCTCACTTGGATTTAGGGCTCTGTTGCTTCCTGCTTTTCTTCTTATCTCTCCCATCGCACTTTTAGAGTATGCTCTGGTGGATCCTCCTCTACTACCATCCTGCTTTCAGTTGCTGTACCTCAGGGCTCTGTCTTAAGACCTCTCCTTTTCTCTCTCTACACTCAGTCCCTTGGTGCACTTATTTCCTCCCATGGTTTTCAGTACCATCTTTAGCTCATGACTCTCAGATACCTTTCTGCGCCTGAAATTTCTCCAGGAATCCAGTCCCCGATCTCTGCCTGCTTATTTGACGTTGCTGCCTGGAGGTCTCACCACCATCTGAAATTGAACATGGTCAAAACTGAGCTCCTTATCTTCCCCCCTAAAACCACCTCCCCCCTTCCTCCCTTCTCTATTTTGGTGGATGATATTACACTCCTCCTCGTTTCTCAGCTCGCAGACTTGGGGTCATCTTTGACTCTACTCTGTCTTTCTCTGCACACATCAAACAGACGGCTAAACCTGCTGCTTCTTTCTCTATAACATCAAAATTCATCCCTTCCTTTCTACTCACAGTAGTAAGACTCTAATCCACTCACTCGCCATCTCCCACCTTGACTATTATAACCTGCTCCTCGCTGGTCTCCCTCTGAATTATCTCTCTCCCTTCAATCTGTTCAAAACTCAGCTGCACAGCTTATCTTCCGCCAGTGTCGCTATGCTCATGTAAGCCCTCTTCTCAAGTCACTTCACTGGCTCCCTATCAGTTTACACATCCAGTTCAAGCTTCTCCTACTGACCTATAAGTGCATTCATTCTGCGACTCCTCACTACCTTTCCTCTCTTATCTCACTCTACACCCCTTCTCTGGCAGATCCCTTTTATCTGTGCCCTTCTCTGCCGCTGTCAATTCCAGACTATCTTGCTGCTCCATATACCTGGAACAAACTACCTGAGTCTGTGCGTCAGGCTCCTTCTCTAGCTCTGTACAAATCCAGTTAAAAACCCAGCTCTTTGAAGCCGCTTTTGGATCCTGATGCTCCTCACTCTCTTGTCCACTACTTATGTGTATCTTACCATACTCTAGCCCCCAATTTTGCTATGTGTTTTGTCTTGATTAGATTGTAAGCTCTGATGAGCAGAGTCTGTGTCTTACATCTCTATGTACAGCGCTGTGTATGCTCTGCAGTGCTATGCAACTGATTAGTAGTGGTAGTAGTGAAGGGGTTGTGTGGAGAGGGCCTCTGATGGGGCATGTGTAGGAGAGGCCTTGGATCATGGGGGTCGGTCAGAGAGGGAACATTGTGTCTATAGCCATTTGTTCTTTTCTTTGAGGTTTGGTTGTTGGGGCCATATTCCCTGTCTTGGCAGGTAGTGGGGTGCTTCCCACTACTAATAGTAGATACATAGTAGACTCATATACAAAACCCTACTGTTGACGTTCAAAGCCATCAATGGGCTTTCATCTTCATCACTATCTGAGTTGATCCAGACCACTCCCACCAACAGGTCCAGAAGATCGGTAGCACTCAATACACTGATAGTCCCAAAATCAATAACCCAATGCACCCAGTCAACAGCAAGCAGGGCCTTCAAATTCTGTGCGCCCAGATGCTGGAATACCCTACCTCCCAACATCCGAGCAATCACCGACTTAGTCCAGTTTAGGAAGGCCTTGAAGCACCACCTCTTCCTCCTGCACTACCCGGTAGACAATGCGATAATAGCCCCATCCATGTATACCACGCAAAACACCCATGGCTAAGACCGATGAGGTGAAACCTACCTTGTTGCATGATTGTAAATAGTTACCCCAAGTTATCCAAGTTTTTAATTCCTGTTCATTGTAAACACAGAGTACCCAAGGAAATGTGTAGTTTCTATGTTCATTGTAAACCGCACTGATGTTGAATAGCGCGGTATAAAAGAGACTGTAAATGAAATAAATAAATAAAATAAATATACTAACCGAGGCAGGGAGTGCAGGCCCATGTGGTAAATGTCTGCCCTTTGCGTTAAATGCAGCGAAGATTCTGGGCATCCGCTCTGCATTTACCGCACAGGCTTTGCACTTACCCATGGTATTTTGGGTGGTAAACCCATGGTAAGTGCAAAACCTTATCGCACTGCTACTGTACTTATTTGTATAGCGCTACAAGGCATAGGCAGCACTGTACAGAGGCATATAAGAGACAGGTCTGCTCAAGAGCTTACAATCTCGTCAAGACGAACAACACAACAGCCAAGGCGGACAACACAACTGGGAACTAGGATATACTGTATCTAGGGAATGGTAAGGAAACACGTAGGAGGTGAACAGGGGATTAGGGGGATCAGGATCCAAAAGCAGTCTCAAAGAAGTACGTTTTTAGCCTGAATTTGAAGAGGGCCACAGATGGGGCTTGGTGTACCCACTCGGGTAGTGTGTTCCAGACATAAGGAGCAGCAAGGTAGAAAGGCAGTGGCAGAGAAGGGCACAAAAGGACCACAGAGTTAACACGTAAACATTGCTTTTAGTAAAAGTTTCACTATACCTCAGGGAAGTATAGTTAAACTGTTTCCAATAAAATCATTAGAAAACGTAGCATGCTATTTTGCTACTGTATGTTTTTTGTAATTCCCCTTTGAACCTTTGGTGATTAGGTGGAATATATCTAAATAAATACATTTGCATGTAAAGCCTGATAGCAAACTAGCGTGCAGAATTTGGCTCACCTTAGTGGTTGAGCCTCTGCATGGTGGGGAGGTGCAGAAATGCGGCCTGTATTATATTCTTGTGTGCTCATATGGAAAGCTGGACTGGGGAGACAGAGAGACTTGTCAATTACCTTTTGTCGCTCTGCTGTGAGAATGTATCAGGTCATGAAGGGGACTTAGAAGGCTTTAAGCGGCGCTGCTGTGTCTTCTGGGTTTAATTAAACACTTTAGCCACTCTTGACAAATTCTAGATTTGCTTTGAGAGCATATTACTCCCGCATTCTAGTGCTTGTACTTAAATCTCTCTCTCTCTTTTTCTTTTGCAGTGAGTATGTTTTTGAACACATTAACTCCCAAGTTCTATGTTGCCCTGACAGGCACTTCCTCATTAATCTCAGGGCTTATTTTGGTAAGTAATAGATGTATTAACACACTGAGTTTAAAATTTGCTTTTGTTATCAAGAACATAGTAGTTTATTGAAATCTGGGTTTATCTTCTCAGATGGGCTTCATGCTAGTTATTTTTGTAAGAACAGCAAGTCATTGGGTGTCCCATGTATTGTTACTCTGTGTTAGTAGTCCTCTGTTGGGTATCTTGTGGATATAACATAACCAAATGCCTGACAGTGAATATCAAGTGACAGTGACTTAGCATTACCAGAAAGCTGAGATACTGAAGTAAGCTACATAATTTACTTCTAACCTGATGTTCTTTAATGTACAGGACAAATATTGAACGTGCTTTAAATAGAGCATACTCTGAGCCAGCCCCGGTCTGTGATTGGCAGTGCTGTGCAGTACTCAGGAAAATCTGTGTTGGCTTCCCCAAAACAGCATCTGCTCTTCAGGCCAACAGCCGTTGAAGGTGCTACAGAGACAGCATTCACAACAGCTGGAGAGGGAAAGGCATTTCAACTGTTGCACAACAGTGACACCTAGTGGATAGACATAAAGTACCTGCATATCAGGTTTCAAAGGGAAGCTCATTCTGTGACCCCTGGCTAAGGACTATTGCCGGGATGGCTGGGCTAGAGTGAAGTTGTGGGAGGACAGTTTGTTAAAATTGAGGAAGACTCTGGGTAGTTGTGAATGAAGACTCATGGCTCTGAGTTTGAACTGGATGCCCAAAAGTGCAGTACTGAGCCAAAATAAGAGCAGATGTTTATCTCTTTTGAAGGAGGGTAGTACCTAAGTGTACTTTGTACTGTATTCATGATTGACTTCTGCAGTATGCTTTCTAAATACAAAAAAGGATATGATAAATATCTAAACCAGAATTATATGATAAGTGACATAAGTAAATTGATAATTACTTTGTATCCAAGCAATCAGAGACAGAGTAAAACGACACAGTAATTAAGTGTTTATAAATTGTCATGATAATATTGAGCCCATAGTGGTCACCTTTTTTTTTAAAACATCCAGCTGTCATGGGCAAAAAATCCAGGAATTCGGCAGCAGTATTTGGATAGCGGCTGCTGTTGAATATCTGAGTAGAGCAATGAGCTGCTGGCAGCTTACCTGAATAATATTCTGTTGCAATCCGGGCAGCTTTATCCAGATAGGAGTTAGGACAGCTTTACTGGTGTCCTAAGTGATCTGGATAGTTATCCAGCTAGCAGCTCTAAAAATCTCCTGATGGCTTGAGTCTTCACCCCGGCTCTGTCCCGGCACTATTTGCATAATGCCAAGGTGGTCTGTGGAGATATTAAGGGGCATGTCTACTAAACTGCGTTAGCTGTTAACGCGACAGATAGCGTTCAGCTAACTTGGGCAAATGCCACTAATACAGCGATTTTCCACACTATCTGTAGAGCACTCGTTATCTGCACGACTGAGCTGACAGTGGGCTTGTCTGCAGTGGGCAGTTACTGCGAGCATCAATAACATGAGGTAATCGCATGCTCTGCAGACAAATGGGTGGGAGCAACTACTGCCACCTCGATGGGTGGCTTTAGCTGCGCCATGATGCTGCTGGGCTGCGTTGTTTACATTTTCCATGCATTATCTGCGGGGGGAATGCTGTGCACGTCCCCAACAGATAACGCATGACTTTTGCAGTTTACGCATCGCTGTTTGCACGAATGCGTCGCATTACCTGTAAAAGATACTCGCTATAGTAAACATTCCCCTTAGTGTCACTGTCTGGATAGTATTGCTGAACATCCTCTCATCGGGACTTAGGCAGTTAGCAGGTCCTGCTAACCGCATAAGTCGCTTTGAATGATGTCCCCTGTAAATTTAAGTGTTTATTTTTCAGCTAATGAAGCATTCTTTCAGGGTACAAATTATCTATATCTGTCAGTGTTTTTGCACTTTTTCCAGTGCAATCAAGTATGTATATCTGTATTATTGAAGAGTTATCCGTGCAGAAAAGGGATAAAACTGAGTGGAGGATACAAGACAAGCCAGGGGAAGAGTAAGAGAGTACTAGGGGAAGTGGCACTTTTTTGGTGTTTATTCAGTAAAAAATTATTTAAAGATTTCTTGTGTTAGAGGAGTGTTATCTGTGTTCATAGGTTAAAATCTAAAATCAGAACCCCTAATCATAATGCAAACATAGTCATAGGATCAGCATAAAAGGTACATCTTTTTAAAACCCTTCACTCTTACGCTCTTTCCAAGGTGCTCACCCTTCTCTTTCTGTCCTCCAGACACCTAGCACTCTCTCCATCTCGGTCATTTTCACTTTCTTCCATGTACAATATGCACACTTCATTCCTACTCTCTCTCTCTCTTTCAAGCACAAATCATGCACTCTCATGCTTTCACCCAAGCAACTGCTCACTCACTCACCATTCTCTCACGGCATAGGCCATGTCCTTTTGTGGATTGCAAACTAGCTAAAAGGCAGGCAACAGAGAGGAGGACTAAGTGGTTGGTTATTCACATGGAAAAGAGTCTCTAGTGGAGTGCCTCAAGGGTCTTTACTGGGATCTGTCCTGTTAAGCATCCATTATCATTCACGATAACTGTTGTAGACATGCCACAGCCTCGGTATCAGTAGAAGGATAAAGTCTCCCTGCCATAGGTAACTTGTGGTCTAGCACTTTAGGGATTGAGAGAGTCACACGTATATCCCCTTGCTAGGACTGGAATGAAGGAGCTCATAGAGATCAAACAAGCAGTCTTAGGGGGTAACACCTTTACTGCTGTGAAATGCAAAGACTGCTGTAGTGTATGCAGTACAACCACAGGAAGGAAATAATAAATACAGACCCTGGTTGAGAACACAAACCCACATTACTATGGAGCTGATATTAACCGTAGAATGGGGGCTAGCGAGGTGAGTTCTCGGCAATGCAGAGAAAATGACCCTGCTAACAACTAACAAGAAACACCACAGATGTCATTCATAGGCCAAGTCGGTTTTTTCAATGTTTAAATGCATTTTAAACTTTCAAAAGAACCAAACAAAGCACTTATATGGCAGAAGGAGCCCGTTCCGTTTACAGGACTCAAAAACGCCAACCACACGGAAAGTAACCGTCGACCCGAGTTTTGCCCTATTCAGTTATGAAGGGCTGCATCAGGACTTTGTAATGGTAGTGGTGATAGAGTAGACCAGGGGATACCCAACTCTAACCAAGAGTTGTTTGAATAGAGGCAGGGGCAGAGTGAACAAGCTAATCACTACAGCTGCTATAACATGACATCCTATGGCTGTATACCAATCTACAGTCTCATTTAGCCCAATGGTTGCATGGTATTTAAGGTAAAAATCCACTTCTGTTCAAGTCTGGTTAATCGGTGTTTGGCCCGCCCTTGGGACAGATCAGATATGCCATCCAACACAAGCCATTATAAATGTTGCCACTGGTGATGAAACTCAATACAATCTATCCCTTAAAGCTATCCACTACGTGTCAGTGGCTTGTGTTAGATGGCACATCTGATCTGTCCCAAGGGTGGGCCGAACAGCGATTAACCAGACTTGAACAGAAGTGGATTTTTACCTTAAATATCATTCAACCAGGGTCTGTATTTATTATTTCCTCCCTGTAGTTGTTTTGTTAGTTAGAGTTTAAGGAGGACATGAAGTTTAGTCTGTTAGTTGTGTATGCAGTAGCATGCAGGCCCATCTCTAACTGTGAGTATAAACTCTCAAAGTCTCTGCCATTAAATTCAGCAAATTTCAGCCGTGACTTTTTCTTTTAGGAAAGATGGGAAATATTATGGAAAAGATAGTTTGGAATGATTACTGTTTGCTTGGCGAACATGGGCATGTGCATTGTTTACCGCATTCTGTTTTATAAGGGGCTGCATTACGACCAGTGGGGTCGTAACGATGCTCCCCTTCCAACTGGTGCAAAACACTGTAGCTCGCATAATTACTAGAACAGCAAGGTATAGTCACATAACCCCCACACTACAGCAGTCACTACACGTTCGAAATGCAAGACTTTAATAATAATCTTCAGGTAATCCACAACCTATCACCTCCTGTCTTTCAACCAATGATCATGAAAACACCAGAGAACAGAACAAGAAGAACATCCAATAACAACACTTTGGACATCCCTAAAAGCAAGATGAAAGCCAAGCAAACAACTTGTAAAAGAGCTTTCTCCATATACGCTCCACCACTATGGAATGAACTACCTATCTCAATAAGAGCCATCAAGGGCTTATCGGACTACAGGAAAGCAATAAAAACGTATCTCTTTATGGAATACTATGGACTTAACCCATGAACACCTTGCATAAACCCAACCGCTACAGACTATAAACACAATCCATCCATCTATCTAGCTCCCCTCCCACCACGTCACATCCCTACCTATAATATTTTCCTACTATTCCATGCTCTCTCAAGATCACTCCCATCTCAGTTGTTCTCTCCCCACTAGCTCTGTACCCTCGGCCCCCCTTAAACAACTCTTTTGGTATAAACCATTGCTGCTTTAATGTTAATAGCTGTACTTAAAAAGTACATCTTCGAACTCCATATAATCATCCAAGTTTAGCACCCTTGTTCTATCTAAAAGTTTGTTTTTTGGTTTTATGTTATATGTAAAGCGCTCTGAATTAATGATAGGGCGGTATAAAAAAAAGCCTGTTAAATAAATAAATAAGTAATGTTGACTAAAGTGTGCTAAAAATTGTCATCTTGGCGCCAGAAATTAGCTTGAAAGATGTGGCAACCCATACTTACTGTTGCGGGTGTTCCCAGCAAGTCCCCATACAGTGGGAAGCAGCTCACTTTGCTAAACCTGCAACCATGATTCACGCGGGTACACTTACCGCCACCCACTGAGTTGGCATTAAGTCCACCGATGCTAACTGCAGCCTTGACGATTAGCCCTAGTTAATGATGCCTGCGCTAATTGCAATGGGCAGGCAATGCCTACTCTTTGCCCCAAGCCACTCACCCCGTCCTACCATGCGCTAAGCAGTTAGTGCAGGATTTTTACTAACCTGACATTTTTAACGTGGTAGCCGTTGCTGCAGTCCCATGCTAGCCATCTACTGTGCTCTAAGTTGTGCATTAAAAGTGCACTTTAGTAAATATGCCCCAATATTCTTTTTCTGTTTAAAGCAGTGGTTCTCAACCAGTGTGTCACCAGGAGCTGGGAGGGCTATCACCAAAAATTTGCCATAAACAGCAAACCTGTGCTTTTCTTAACAACCATGTGTGCCTGCATGCTGGGGAGAGCAGCGAGCAGGGAGTCAGATACTTGAAATCCCCATAACAGGTCGCTGTTACTGAAGGGGCATCAGCATTTGAATATATGCATTTTTTTGCATGGCAGGCTATAAGGAGAATATCCTAGTGTAGCTCTGTGCTCTGTAGAGTCACCAGAACAAGTAAAAGTTTGTTGATGTTGGCTGTAAGCTTTAGTGTGAATTTGTTTGCCATCTGTAAACTGCCTGGTTCGATTAAATTTGTTTGGACAATATAGAACTGAGTTTAAATAAATAAGCACCTTATTGAAGAAATTGTAATACATCAGTCCTAGATTTCTCACGGATAAAATGAAGATTAAATCTTATGTGAGAAAGAAATAAAATTTAATAGCCAGTTTGACAGTTTTAGAAACATTGAAACATGCCAGCAGATAAAGACCGTATGACTTATCCAGTCTGCCCTTCCATACCAGCCACTATAGTCCCTTTTTTCCTTTTAGAGATCGTGATAAAATCCTTTTCAATTAGGGTCTCACAGTTGTGGAATGAGCCTCCTCAGGAGCTATGTGGAAGTTCTAAAGAACTTCTTGTGTCACCATGCTTTTGGGGAAAGTGATTGATTGGAGGACATGACTGCTTGGGTGGTATAGTTACTGCTGAATGTATTGGGTTGGGTTGGGAGTGGGCTTACGATAAAAATTGTAAAACATGGTGGAACGCATTCAATGGTGGCGGCGTCTAGGCTTTTTAAAAGCACCTAGCCATCGCTTTACGAGGGAAGATAAAAAGGTATTGAGACTTGTACTATTTATTTATTTATCATTTCAGTCAAAGCAGTTTACATTGTAGCTTAAACTTGGTAATGTGCATTAAACAGGGACTTCCATAGTGTCCCTCCAGTCCAGTCCAGACTACTGGGTCTTCATCCCCTTCCAGCAGATGGAGACTGAGAATTCTAGGCTTTTGATGATGACGTCCCATAACAGGGACCAAACTCCTCCCACCAAACCAGTATCCTCAGTCTCCAAGCAGATGGGATGAGCACTGTGTAGTTGATCTACACTAGAGAAAATTCTATGAGTTAAAAAAAAAAATAATTCTAACAAACATCTGAGAGGACTTGGCTTTAGGGCTAGGGCTTAGTGCAGGGGCTGCGTTCGTGTTTGAAGCCTACCTCAGAGCCGCCAGAGCCCAATCCCATTCAGATGGGGGAGGACTGGACCGAGGAATACACCCGGTGGGCCGGGTCTTTGCTGCTTGTCTGTACTTCAGCTGGATTTGTCTCTGCCTTCAGTGGCAGCAGCATCCTTAGCGGTGAAGGGCCCTTCAAAATGCCTCCTCAGCTTTGTTGTGAGGAAGCAGCTGTGGAGGGAAGTCTTCTCAGGCAATCCTGGATGCATGTGTGCTGGTGTGATTGTTAGCGTGTGCGGGGGCCTTCTCGCTAACTGGGAGCAGTTTGCCAGGTTCATCGTTGGTGGTGCTGCAGTTTCATTTTTGTGTTCCTCGGCAGCATCTCTCTGCTTAGTAGGTGAATTTCTTTCCTGTCTCTGGGGCCTGTTGGGCAGTTTTCGGTTTCACAGCCTGGGGGCATGCCTTCTGGTAAAGCCATTGATAACTTGGATTTTTCTGAGGCAATGGAGGGTTAAGTGACTTGCCCAAAGCCGCAAGGAGTGCTAGGGCAAATTGAACCCTGGTCTATTGGTTCCCAAATCAGTGCCAATAGGTTACTCCTCCATTTCAGAGTTAACACAAGAAGTAAAATACAGAGCGTTATTGCACTCAGACTCCTTCAAAGTAGTCCCCTTCTGATAAAACACACTTCTTCCAACGTTCCTGTCACTGCTGGAAACAATTTTGAAATGTCTCTTTTGTTATGTTGTGAAGCTGCTGTGTCAAATTTTGCTTAATGGTCTCCAAGTAGTCGAAACTCCTTCCTTTCAGTGGAAATTTCAGTTTTGGAAAAAAATAAAAAGTCACGGGGGTGCAAGGTCAAGGGAGTACGGAGGCTGACAGGCTTGTTTGATTTGGTGTTTGGCCAAAAACTGCTGGACAAGATGTGATGCGTGAGCTGGGGTGTTACCATGATGGAGCATCCGTTCACCATTCCTGTGCAGCTCTGGCCTCTTACGACAAACTGCATCTCTCAAATCCATCAGAACTTGGACTAGTACTCCTTATCGATGGTTTGGCCTTTTGGCGCATACTCATGATGAATAATATCCTGGTAATCAAAGAAAACTGTGAGCATGACCTTGACATTGCTTTTCACCTGACCGGCTTTCTTGGGTCTGGGAGAGTCTGGAGTCTTCCATTGTGAGGAGTGAGCCTTAGTTTCCGGGTCATAACCATAAACCCTTGATTCATCACCAGTAATAATGTTTTTGATGAAATCGGAGTAATTTGCAAGCATTCCAACAACTCCCTGGCTGCACAGTTGTTCTTCTTTTTGGTCAGGGGACAGGAGTTTTGGCACAAATTTTGCAGACACACGTCTCATGCCCAGATTGACAGTAAGAATGGACTGTACCGATCCGAAACTGATGTCCATGTCCTCAGCAAACTCCCTGATAGTCAATCAGTGATTTGAGCGTATTGCGGCATGTACTGCTTCAACTTTGTCTTCATTCCTGCTCGTGGATGGCCTTCCAGAACGTTTGTCACTGTTAACACTTTAGCGGTCCTCTTGGAAGCGTTTGTACCAGTCATAAACTCAAGTACGACTCATGCGTTCATCGCCATACACTTTGGAGATTCATAAGTCTCTGCATGAATCTCCAAATTTCTGGCAGAATTTAATGCAAATTCATTGTTCAATTTTTTCACTTATAAACGTGACAACCTGTTTTACACGATACCAAATATCGCGTAATTTAAAAAAGTACAGGTGTGCTGCAGCCACGCTACACTCTACAGATGCAGAGCACATAACTAGGTCACTGAATGCTTAATAGCATCATGGTGCGACATATTGTTGTATAGCTATACAAGTCTCGATACTTTTTGATCACATCTCGTATTTAAATCTGGAATTCAGTGGCGGAAAATCTCCAGTTAACTTTACCACTGACCACATTACTCAGTATCAATCTTGGTGGAGCTCTCTATTTCGGTAGAACAACTGATGCATCCTTAGGACATGGTAGATGAAAGAGCGCTGAAGGAGATATGGTGCTTATTTTATGCAACAGGTGCGTGTGTGTGCAGCAGCAGAACATATTCAAAGCCACACACTTTCCTTTTCTTCCCTAGTCTGCAGAACTGAAAATGACAGAAGGATCAGGTGTGCCGCACAGCAACTGTTAATAGAACCACTTATCTCCACTATTTACAGGCAACAGAGACGTGATTATTTAATAACTGCACCCTGGGCATTCTTTTGGAAGGAAATGAGCTGGTCCCAAAGCTCTGCTCACCCCAGGAGAAATCAGTCTTTTTGTGTGCTAGTGACTGAGAGTCTATTCCCATTTCTATTTTCAACAGCTGCAAGTTGCAGCCGTGATGAATGTAGAGTTTGTCTTTCATATGCTCTTTTAGATGTTTTTAGCAGAGCAGAGGATGTTGATCTTGCACACCTGTGACGTGCCTATGATATGCCAATTCGTTGGAATAGAAAATCCCATGCAGATCTATTGAACACGTCTTGTTCAACTCATGTTGATATGTGTTTACCTGTTTTTAATGAAAACCTATTGGTTTCAGTGGAATAGAAGCTACTTTGCCTTTTATCGAAGATGCCAAGCAGAACCTTTTAGCTGCTAAGCCAGACACATTTTTCTTTTTGCAGTCTCAGCCTTCTTTGTTTTCTTTCCTCTCTTTTTTCTTTTTCCCCTTTGCAGTCTTTCATCTAGGGAATATTTTGCTTTGTAAGTGATTGCTTGACTGTGAAACCTTCGCTGTGGGCTCTCTTTATTTTTCATAAACTCTTAAGTTTGCAGAAGAACACTTGCTAAGTCACAGGGCAAATTGACGCTTCTCTGGCACTTCTTTGCATGACATTAATGACATAGGTTTAGACTAGAGGTGGGCAAACTGGCCCGTGGGTCCTTTTCAGCCCCCAGGGCTCTTCCATCAAGCTGCTTCTCTTCTTAAAAGTTTTTATCAACTCACCAATGCTGTAGCTCCACAGCCTTTCCTTTTGACGTTGGCAAGAAACAGGGATGACTTCAGAGCCACAGCATCTGTGGTCATGGAAGCAGGAATGTTGTCTTTTACCAGCCCCTCTCTGCTACCCTCCTCTTCTGCCTGGTTCATAGCATCCATTGAAATTGCCTCTCCATCCACAGTGTTGATGCATCTGCTCTGTTACCTCATGGTTCACTAGTAGAGTGGAGGAGTAGCCTAGTGGCTTCATGATCAAAGCAACCAGGGTTTGAGTCCTACTGGGCTTGGACAAGTCACTTAACTTTCTAATGTCTTGGATTGTGAGCTTCCTAGCGACAGGGAAATACTTACTGTACCTGATTGTAACTCTTCTTGAACAACGACTGAAAAGGTGTAAGCTAAATATTAAATCAAACAAAATAGTTAACTTTGAATGGTACATCACTGTAGAGACGGAAGTCTTCCCCTTTCCTCGCTACTTTTTCTCCGGCAGATTGATTGATTGATTGATTGATTGAGTGATTTGATAGAGTACCATTTAATTGAGCTAGTCATCACAGCAGTTTACAAAATCCAAAAAAGCAAAAAATCGAACACAAAGACTACAATAACACACACATACAAAGACACATGCTAATTGCCACTCTAACTACATGTCCCAGAACAGGGGATGGGCATGAACTGTCACCAGTGCACATAGCACAGATGAACTTTCGGGACCCCCTGCTCTTTAGGAGACAGTAAGTGCAGCTGGGCTGTCCCTCCTATCTTACCGCACAGTAAAGGCTTCTCTGTGCAACATCTGTATGGGAAGATGCCGAGAACGTCCCCAAATTACTACACAGGCTTTGCACTTACTGGTCAGTCATTCGGTCATTTATGATGCAGAAACTTCAAATCTTTACAGCTCTTTAGTAAAAGGGTCTGAAAGTGTCACTGATAACCGTGCACTTTCTGCTTTCCCTTGACTTGTCCTAACTTTATGCAGTTACCTATCCAGATAGCAGGCTGAAAATCATTGTGACCGGATAGATGCCAAGATTGCCGCAATCCCACCTATGGACCACCCTAGCAGTTTCCGGATTGTGCCAAGGCAGCCCGTGAGGATATCCATTGGCACTGGCCAGTTAGAGCCTCTGAATATCGGGCTCAGCAGGGTTTATGTGGTTACCAGGTCCTGCTGATTGCATAAACCCTTTTGAATCTCAGGCCCATTTTGTTTAGCCGCGTCCTTTTTCTAAAAATATAACTTTTCAAATAAAGTGGCCCCAATTTAAAAAAAAAACAAAGTTGCTTCTTCAGTTCGTGCTGTCTTTGAGTGCCTAAGTGCTTTTGCATATCAGCCTGAAGATGTCCAATAAATGTATTTTCATGGGATTGTTCTGGGAGGGATGGTGTCAGGGCGATTTTGATTGTTGAATTTAATTATCAAAATCTCAGGGTGGGTCCCGGGGGTGTGAAAGTTCATTGAGAGGGGAGCTGCAAAGCTGAAGGTTTGACAAGTCCTCTTGATAACTTTAGCGAGGCCTTGCTGCAGGGGGCTTATGATATGTGGTAAGATTATAGAAATCATGGCCCACGAAAGTATAGATAAAATTCTCAGATGCCCAAATGTTGCTTTTTCATTTTGGACACGTCAGCGGGCAGGCATCTGAGTTTGTGAACAAAAGGCAACTGGACTCCCTTTCCCACCATGTCATTGAAAGTGTGTATCTCTCCAAGTCCCTAACTGCTAGCATCTGTGCTAGCTGTTGTGAGTTTGTTTAGATCAAAGGAAACAAGGGCAGGTGCTTCAACCAGGGCCGTACCGTTGGTGAAATGCGCCCTGTGCGAGTTGCACATCGGGCGCGCGCCCCCCCCCCCCCCGCACCTCCATCTATTCTAGCCACTTTATGAGGGCGGGAGAGAAGAGGCGCGCACCTGATGTGCAACTCGCCGGCACACTAAGCAGGTCTGGACCCGGAGAGACCAGATCTGCTTAGTGTGCCGGCGAGAAGACTTAAGGGGCGCATTTCGGCTCTCTGCCGCTGCCTGCCCCTGCTAATGTGGCGGTGGCAGGCAGCGGCAGAGAGCTGAAATGCACCCCTTAAGTCTTTACGCCCTGAGGGTTCAGTACGTTCTTGGCTTCAACTATCAGTTTTTTGTCCTACGTCAAATACTATTTCCTGATCTGGATCCTATAGTTTTACTATAGTTGAACTAACAACTCATTTAGAGGCTTCGGAACTATAGAGGTTTCTGCATATGCAGTCATGACCTAGAATGTGCTTAGGTTCTGATGTGTCATTTGATGGGTTTCAGATGTAGAGCTGCTTTGATCATGCTAACACACTGACCCAGAAGTTCAATCTCTGTCTACTGTTTTCGTTATTTATTTTTTAAAAGGCTCTGTTGATCCAAAAAATCCATGTTCTCAATTTAAGTCCAGATTCAGAGATAGAACCAAGGACTTTTTTTCGTTGCATGGTCAACCTTAGTAGAACCATTCACAGGAATATAGGGGCAGATGTGATAGCAAATTTAAACAGCGTACTATCTTTACTAATGCTTTTAAATTTAACAAAATTGGAAGCTCTCTAATCCAACCCAGGACACACAAACCATAAACCCTATGGTTCAGGACTCACGATTCAGAGACTTTGGGCCAGATGCAGTTTCACAACCTCCCAACCACACTATAGCTTCCCCACACTCTAACCCCCTCTTAAATGCACCCCACTTAACCCAACCCTTAATGTACCCCCACTGTTCCCACACCCCTTAATGTGGCCCCACACTCGGTCTACCCACTTCCTGAGCCCCCAGACTCACTATTATTCACCATTGATTTTTCAAACCCACTAATAAATTCCATTGATTCCCCAAAAACCCACTAGCATATTGCTCTGAACCACTAAATTCAGCCCACTAATAATCCCCACTGTTTGTTTATTTATTTAACAGGATTTATATACCACCTTTTCCTTAAATCCAGGTGGTTTACATTCAAACTCTAACTGTTTACATTGTATCAAGGTGGTTTATACTGAACTCAGGCTTTGCATTATAACATAGCATAGAGGGTGGGGTTGTACAGCATATAGGAAGCTTAACAAAAATCAAAGCATTAATAGTATGTTAGCATAACCTATTTGCAAGTTGGGGGTCATGTGTCGTGTTCATTTAAGGTTGTTCATTGATCAGTGTCTTATGACAGTGATGGTGGACAGTCATTGATGCTCTATGTGATATTTCCAAAATGTTCTATTTACAGGAGTGTCTTTAACTTTCTTCTGATTTCCTTTGTGTCCCTCGTATTTCTAATATCCTTCGAGAGGGAGTTTCATGATCGATGTGTATAGTGTTGGATATGGTATGTTTGGTTTTGGAGTATTCATTTGGCATAACTATTACGTTTTTCTCCGGGAACAAGCAGAAAGTCAGTCCTCACATATGGGTGACGTCGATGCCGACGGAGCCCGCGCGGAGCAAATCCCCAGCTTTCAAAGAAAGCTTTTGGGAGTTGCCACCACGCATGTGTGGTCCCCTTACCACCCAAATAAGCCATCTTGCCCAGTCTCCTTTTTTCCGTGGAGCCCATCAGACGTAGTCTGTCCCTGTCCCGGAAAAAGTAGAATTTTCTTTCTTTGCCTTTTGTTTTTTTTCTTTTTTTCCGGTCGAGCACCGGTACCTTTCCCGCCCGACCTCGGTACCTCGGTATCAGGCCGTCCCTCTTCTTTTTGGATTTTTTTCATTTTGGGCGTTTTTTCCTCCCTGGCAGCCCAAAGGGTCTTCGACCTTGCTGGGGTCCTTTTTCCCCCCATGGCTACCAGTGGGTTCAAAAAGTGCGATAGGTGCAGGAAGATTATGTCCTTCACTGATACACATGACTGCTGCCTCCGATGCCTCGGCCTGGACCACGACCCGGCGGTCTGTGGCCTCTGCAAAAAGATGTCCTCGAAGGCCTTGAGAAGCCGCCAGCAGCAGCATGAAATTTTTTTTCCTGATTCCCCCATGCCTCCGAGAGCCAGGACCTCGTCTGAGGCCTCCACGCCTCGGGAGGAGCACTCCGAACCCAAGCGTTGTTGAGGGACCTCGGAGAGGGGGTCTCCCTCGAGGGAACCAAAAAGAAGGAAGAAATCCTCGACGGCCACATCTCTGGATGGTTCAGAATGGCCAGGTCCCTCGCGGGGCTGGTCACAGAGCCCCGAGCACCGGCTCGAGGCGTCAGAGAAGGAGCACCCAGCCAAGGTTCCCCAGAAGGACCCGGTCATGGACCAGCCCTGGCAAGTGCATCCTATCTTAGTCGAGGACTCCCCTCCGGGGGAACTGACTTCGGGTCCGAGCGCATCGGTGCCCGAGCCGAATGCTGCGGAGCCTCCAGAACTGATGTCCAGAATGGCATCCTTGGAGCGCAGGATCACTGCCTTCCTGAAGCAGCAGCAGACGCTGGTATCCGGCACGTCCGGTTCCTCTGCCCTGACCACCGGATGCTCAATGTCAAAGTCGACTCCGGAGGCCGAGCCAATCCTCGAGGCCCTGTGGGCCCGAGTGGATCCTCAGCCGTGGTCACGCTCGGTCTCCCGTTCATCGGGACCGAGGTCATCACCGGCAAGCCAGCGAGCGGCGGGGCAGATGGCACCGGACCCCTCAGGGCCCGAGGAGTGCCACCCGTCTTCCCTGGAGGCCTCCGCTTGGGAGTCCGAAGACGAGAAGTCACCGGACACTCGCCATCACTGAGATGTTCCGTCCGATTCCCCAGTATCGGAGCCTCGGAGAAGGTCCCGTAACTACGCTTTACAGTTGATTCTCTTTGGTCGGCTTTCAAAGTGTAGCTCCTGGAGCGACTCTGCTGATCCATTTTGTAGTATTTTAAATATATAAAGTGTTGCCTTGAACCAGGCAACACTCCTTATCAGTAGCCAGTGTAGTTGGGCCAGTGTTGATGTTATGTGTTCATGTTTAGCTGTTCCAGAGATGCGGGCAGCCGTATTCTGGACCATCTGCAATGAGTGAGTAGTATGTGCTGGTAGGCCTTGGTATAGTGAATTGCAGTAGTCCAACACCGGTGTGACTATAGCTTGTAGAACTGTACTGAAGTCATTCTGGTTTAGGAGAGGCTTCAATTTCCAGATGATTTTCAGTTTATGGCATGCATTCTGTGTTGTTCTGTTAATTTGGGACTGTAGATTTAGTTTCTGATCTAGGATGACCCCTAGATGAGGGGCTGGGGGCTGAGAACATTGCTTCTGCCTTCTGTCTGATGCTCACCAGCTTGCAAATTCAGGTTATGCAGTAATGATTGCTGTCAGGATTAGGCCAGTTCATACTCATGCTTAACCAAGAACTGAAAGAGATGCAGCCTGCTGTAACTGTTTAATATAAAATACGTACAAACTTGACCTCTTTGTCCAAGGTTTAACAGGAAGTTTCAACAGTAACTTTATTGTTCAATTACATACCACTTCTTCTCCTTTTTATTAGCTCCCCTAAATTTTCAGAGCAATCATAAAATCGCAGATATATAATCAATTTCACATTCCCTTCTTGTACACTTGTGTTTAAATTCTGATATTTTAGTAGACTGCCCCAGCTGTTCTCACGCTCCAAAAGAAAGCGTTCGCTTCCTCAGCTACAGCACAGTTAGTGTCTAACCACAAATTGGGATCCTTCAAGTGATTCAGCCACTGCTCAGTTAGCTGAACCACTTGAAGTATTCCCCCAGGAACAACATGTGGTTAGGCTAATTAGCTCTACAGCAGTGCTTGCCTTATATTTGTCTAACCAGCTGGTATAGAAGTTATTAATTTTTAAAGCACTTTAGAGAATGGTGTATGTGTAGGGGAGGGGAGGGTTAGGGTTGTTGGGGACAGTGGGTGTACTGATGGGCTGAGGGAATGGTGGGCAATTGCTGATGTGTTGGGAGGCACAGGGGAGCTGATAGTGGTAAGGACATAGTGGGGAATGCTAGTGGGTTTTGTTTTCAGTAGGGTACATTAGCGGGATGGAGGGACCAGCAAGGCATGTGGGGGAATAGGGGTTCAATGGGGTGTCCTAATCTGTTTATGAAGTCAATGGAGTACATTATTGGTAAGAGAATGGGATCATTTCTAGGTTTGGCAGTCAATGTGCTATATTACTAGATTTACAAGGGTCATAACCTAACCCTTCAAACTCATTACCGAACCCCATTGACACCCTTAACCCAGTAATTCACCTCACCACCCACTTTCCCAGACTGGTTAGGGAATCATTTTGGTGTGATAGTGAGTTGGGGACTTAGTGAGTTGGTGAGCAGACTTTGGGGGTGCATTAAAGGTTGGGGAGATTAGTGACTGGATGTGCTGAGTGGGGGAGCATTGGAAGTTAGGCTAAATGGGTGCCTGGGCTAAGTGGAGTGTGTTAAGGGGAGGTCTTAGTGGGTGGAGAGCCTAAAGTGTAGGGGCAAGTGTAGAGGTGTATGGCACTCTTTAGTCTGGCTGTAGATTCTCAAGGAAGAGAATTGCTGTCTAGGTAGTCTGAGACCTGACTCTCGGAACTTGGAGGCAGGACTGGTCCGTCCACTAGGCAAGTTAGGCGGCTGCCTAGGGTGGCTGGCTCGGGCGGGCTGCGGCAGCAGCGACACACATGGGCGGCCGTACCGCCCGCCCCGGCTGCCGCTGATTCCGATTGGGGGAAGAGGCAGGCAGCGGCAGTTTTTCCAAAGCAGCGGCAAAACTCTGACGCTTTTGGAAATGCTGCCACTGCCCGCCTTCCCCTCCCGAGATGGAATTGGCAGCAGCTGGAGGGGCAGCGGTGGTGGCGGTGGCAGCGGGGGGGGGGGGGGGGGCGGCAAGGCCGGGGTTTCTGCCTAGGGCGGCAGAAATCCTTGGGCCAGCCCTGCTTGGAGGTCCCCAATTGGAAATGGCAGCCTGGCATGCAGTTTTTCTCTCATACTAAGCATTACCAAAGCAATACTGGATAGTGAGCCAGAAGGACCTAAGAGTTTGTGCTCCTGCTAGCTAACCTTGGAAGTTAGCTGTCCAAACCCTTTGCAGACGCCCTATTTATATCAGTGTTTTTGTGTGTGTATTAATTTGTCCAGGTTTCTTAGAGGGTAATTTTAGAACAGAGTGCCTGGGTTAACAGGGCAGGAAGGTGCCTATTTTTTGATTATTTGATAACGACACATAGGTGCCTATATGTCTTTATACAGTTTGGGTCTTCATAGAACACTAGCAGAAATCCTGCAGAAATGGTGCCTAGATTGAAGGGGTGGACATTTTGCCTGCACTGGAAGAGGCATAAATGTCAGCGCCTACTCTATTCACAGATGCGTTTATGTTATAAAATTTATGCAGATATCATTACTCCACCCATGCTCTTATCTAAACTCCTCCCTTAAGCGCGCCATGTGCAGGCTTGCGCCACAGATGCTTTTAAGCATGACCTAATTTTCTGAAAGCTCTTTTATGAAATTACCTTCCACCTGTGCATGTGTGGGGAAAGGACAGATTTGTCTTATTTAACTGTTTTTTATACCACTTTATCATTTTTTAGTCAAAGAGGTTTACATTGTAACTTAAACTTGGTAATGTGCATTAAACAGGGGCATTGATAACTTGGATTCTTCTAAGGCAATGGAGGGTTAAGTGACATGCCCAAAGCCACAAGGAGTGCTAGTGGAAATCTAACCCTGGTCTTGTGGTTCCTAAGCCACTGCTTTAACCACTAGGCTACTCAAGTGTGCTGTTACAGATATATAGAAGCAGGTTTCAAGGTCACTGTGACAGATGAGCTGAACGTCTCTAAACCTTCAGTTCTAGGGATATGAATATTGGGCCCGATATTCAAAAGACATTTACACGGTTAACGGTCTGTTAACATGTAAATGCCTGCTAACCGGATATTCGACAGCATATCCATGGATAGTGCTGTCGAATATCCCCGACTAAGTCCTCTACGCACCCTGAGGCTAGCCAGCTAGTATCAGGGCGTGCCAGGGGGCGTTCTGGAGTGGCGTAGAGGCACCAAGGCTAACTGTGCATCATCCTATATCGATACTGCACGGTTACCCTGTACGGCTTCCGGGCAGAGCAGCCAGACCCGGATATGCACTTCCATTGCCATGGAAGTGAATATCTGGGGTTTGAGAGTGGGCGGGCAGGGCTAAGCCGTTATGGCGCTTAGCCCTGCCTAGTTGAATATCAGGCCCATTATTCTTTTGTATAGCACAGCCTGAGACACACTCGTCCAATTATAACTCAGAGCCCATTAAAATGAGAGTAGTGAAAATGCTAACAAAGACTTTTAAAAGATACTTTTAATTGGCGTATTTGTGAATGTCAATAGAACTACCATTTCAGACCCTGTCACGGCTAATTAAATTATTCTCTTTACAGAACTGCTACAAGAGTTATTAGATGCCCTAGCCGAACTTTCAGCCATATGTGCCTCCCCCATCCAAGATTTTAATAATTAAACCATCTTGATCATCCTAACAGCACTCCTCGCACAGCAGTCCTGTAAAAATGCATAATTGGACATCACACTTTTAAATATGACATCTTGCTTTTTATGTATGTATAGAGCTGCTCTCCCTGTGGGTAAAAGAATGTGCTGATGCCTCTTTCGAGTTTCTCTGGCTGTCAGAATCTATTGTTTTACTTGACTGCTGCAGCTTTTTACTGCTCTTAAGAAGCTGCCACCCTAGGCAAGCACCTAGTCTTGCCTAATAGTTGAGCCAGCCCTGTCTCTCTAGTTTGTTGTCCTGAGTCATATGACTTCTGAGTATGATGTGTACTGTCTTCTCTGGAGAAGTAAAGGGGATATTTATATAAACCATCTTCTATGGCTAAAACATGTTTTACATGTGGAAGAAGGCTCATGTGAAATTGCACAGAGATATACAAGAAGTACACGCGCTCGACGGGAGCATATATACTTTTACGTGGATCATGAGGAGGCGTGGAGATTAGTTTGGAGGGAAGCGGGGGTGGAGTTGCAGCATACGTGCATATTTACAACTTCTTCAGAGCTTGCGCTAATTTGTGTGAAAATTCGTGTGCTGAGGGCAGTCATTGTAGGAGCCTATTTTATAGTCAAATATCTTTATTGAAAAAGAGGAACAGACGTTGCATACAAAGGATAAGCAACCAAAGAAAGAAGACACAGAACATTCCACAATGACAACTGAGCTCAATAAAGGATGATCATTTTTTTTCTTTAGCTTTTTATCCCTCCCCATCTAAAGCAGACAAAACATAACAAGGTGGAGCAAGAGCCCCGCACTTAGGGGCCAGACAAGCCTACCCCCCCCCCCAAGGGTAAAGGAGCCTATTTTATAAAGACACATGGGCATCTGTGTTTGGGGCCAGTGCAAAGTATGAGGCGTCCAGGCCGAACCTCATTTCTCATGCCCCCCCCCCCCCCCATTGTGGTGCTGCCGCCCCTCTCTGGAACCTGCAGCTGCGGCAATGACTTCGAACAGCCCTGCAGTGCTTACCTAAACCTCCAGCGCTGCAGGGCTGTTTCTGCTTTCACCCCTCTGATGCCTGACACAGACTTTCTTTTGCATGGGGGCTGATTAGCCACTTTCACCTCCATGCAAACAGGAAGTCGGCATTGAGCAGGGGCAGAAGCACAAACAGTCCCAGAACACCGGAGATTTAGGTAAGCGCTGCAGGGCTGTTGGACATCATTGCTACTGCTGAAGCTTTGGGAGAGGGGCGGCAGCAGTGGCAATGGGCCACCCATGGACTGCTGGCACTCTAGGCAACTGCCTAATGGTCACGCCACACCTGTCTGTGTCACCTTTATAATATAGGTGTTTTTTTAGAATATTTTTGAGGTACCCTGTTATGAAATTGCTGTACATCAGTTATCAAGACTTAAATAGGGCCTGACACTTAAATATCCCCAAACTGAATTGGGTAGTAAGGCGGGAAAGATCCAGTGGTTTCAAGAATCTTTCAGGAGCCCCAAACCTGACAAAAAGGTGAAGCCGTGATGATACCTATCAAGGATCTGGTAGAGTGAATGAAAGGAAGTCTCTGTTTTTCTCAGGGAGTTGACTTTCAAGGTAGCCACTGAAAGTTCTCTGAAGAAAGAGAAATACGATGGTAGAACAAGACCATATGGCCTATCCAGTCTGCCCTTCCATACCAACTACAACAGTCTCCTTTTTTCCTTTAGAGACCTCCCGTGTTGGTCCCATGCTTTCTTGAATTCAGATACTATCCTGGTCTCTACTACCTCCACGGGGAGACTGCTCCACACATCTACCACTCTTTCCATAAAACAATATTTCCGCATATTACTCCTGAGTCTATCCCCTTTCACCCTCATCCTACATCCCCTCAATACAGAGCTTACTTTTAATTGAAAGAGGCTCTACCGTGCATTTAAGTCACAGAGGTATTTAAATGTCTCTATCATATCTCTTCTATCCCGCCTTTCCTCTAAAGTATACGTATTGAGATCTTTAAGTCTGTCCCCATATGCCTTACGGCACTGACAATTTTGGTAGCCACCCTCTTCATCAATTCTATCCTGTTTATATCCTTTTGGTCTACAGAACTTCACACACCACTCCCAATGAGCTCTTAACAAAGATTTATACAGAGGACTATCACCTCCTTCTTCCTGCTGGCCATTCCTCTCCCTATTCATCCAAGCATCCTTTTGGCTTTTGCCATCGTCTTTTCTACCTGTTTAACCACCTTAAGATCATCAGAAACAATCACGCTCTTCTCTCGTGCACAGAAGTACTTCACCCCCTATACTGTACTGCTCCCTTGGATTTTTGCAGCCCAAATGCATGATCCCGCATTTTCTAGCAATCTCAGCTGCCAAATTCTCAGCCATTCAGTTTACCGCATGTTATCTACTCCATTGCAGATTATGGTATCATCTGCAAAAAGGCAAACTTTTCCAGACAGCCCTTCTTCAATATTACTAACAAAAATATTAAAAAGAATCAAACCAAGGACAGATTCCTGTGGCACACCACTGGTAACATCCTTCTCCTCAGAGTGAGCTCCACTTACCAGTACCCTTTTTTGCCTTCCACTCCACCAGTCAGTCACTTTAGGGTCCATTCCTAGGGTGTTCAATTTATTTATAAGTCGCCTGTGTGGAACAGTGTCAAAAGCTTTACTGAAATCTAAGTAAACCACATTTAGGGCTTTCCCCTAGTCCAACTCTCTGGTTGCCCAGTCAAAGAAATTAATTAAGTTTGTCTGACAAAACCTGCCTTTAGTAAACCCAAGTTGCCTCAGATCCTGCAATCCATTGGACTCCAGAACCTCTGTTTTAGCAGCATTTCTATTAATGTACTCACTACACAGTTCAGACTAAATGGCCTGTAGTTCTCACTCTCATCCTTACTTCCGCTTTTGTGTACAGGCATCATATGTGCCTTTCTCCAGTCCTCTGGGACCACTCCCGACTCTAGAGAAGCATTGAAAAGGTCAGTCAGTGGAGCTGTTAGAATGTCCCCAAGTTCCTTCAATACTCTCAGATATATCCCATCCAGCCCCATCGCTTTGTCTACTTTTAGTTTAGCTAGTTCCTCACAAACACAGTCTTCTGAAAATCATTCAAGATCCCCTTCATGTCTGTTCCCATTTGTTGGTGTTTTTTGAGGTCCTGTTCCTGGCCCTTCATCTGCAAACTCTGAACAAAAATATTTGTTAAGCAATTCTGCTTTATCCTTATCAGCTTCTACATAATCCTCCCCTTCACCCTTGAATCTGACTGTACCACTTTTGCATGTCCTCCTTTCACTAACATACCTGAAAAATGTCTTGTGATACTTTGGTCATTTGGTTTGGCACTTTTTTGATCGGTAGAATTTCATTCCTGGATGGCAGGATATGAAGGGTGAGAGTCAAATGTAAATCTGAAGGATGCTTTCATAAAGAATTATAAGTGAGGTCAGGAACCAATGTTCCTTCTGAAGTTGTCTCAAGGCCACTGTCCATGTTCCTACTAGTGGGGGAGGTGTTGCAGTCTCACAGTTTCAGTCACATGGGACAAGCAAATTCTGTAGGATTCTCAAGGGTCCTGCTTGTCCTGTGCAATTAATTTTTCAAGATTGCAGCCCCAAGTCCAATGAAAGGAACACAAGGGTTGGATTTATGTGGATCTCCGAGGGAACCTTACCAGGACGTAATCCTGCTCAATTCCAATAAACAGAACTTTTGTAATAAGATTTATGATTGGTTCGTAAACAATCGTACAACTAAAAATCAGTCTAAAGGCATTGGTTAGTGTGATGTCATTGCCAAAATTCCGTTAGCTGTATTTTGAACATATTTATTTAATTAATTAGTGCAGAATAGAAATGTTTTAACTGTCTGTAATTCTAGACGGAGAACAACTTTACAGTACATTCACAAAGTAACATACAAACACCAGAAAACAAACACTCACAAAGACAAACACAAAAATTAAAACAGACCTAATAGAAGTAATCTAAACTGGACTCTCATCTTTAAAGCACGTATACAGAGGCCGATGCAGAAACTTCGCTCTGTGCTTAAAGCTCCAGTGCAAGGTTTTATAGCACAGTTTAACGCTTGACTTTTTGCACTGTGCGGCAATATGCAAATTAGCCAGTGCGCAAAAAGTCAGCGTTAAACTGGAAGAGCAAGCCAACACATGCACACAGAAATCAGTGCAAGTATGGCATGCTGTCCCAGAGAAACAGGGTTTTCTGAGGTGAAGTTTGACACTTCACCTCAGATGATCCAGGCATTGATGAAACGGCAGAATGTCAGGGGGCTGGTACCCCTCCCTAGAAATCGACCCCCCGACAGAGTAAAATCACTAGTGGCCCAGTAGGCGCCGATCCTCCCTCACCCCAACCCCCCGAAACAAATAAAGGATCTGGTGGCCCAGTAGCCCCAACCCCCAAAATAAAAAAGGATCTGGTAGTCTAGTTGACCCTAACCCCACACCCCCTGAACCCTCGCCAACTCCCCAAACCCTCCCTCACTCTTCCATGTAAGGCATTTTTTGCCTTATATGGCAGTCTGACCCTGCCCAGTGCATACCAGGATGCACCGCGTGGGATCAGGTAGTGCCATTTTGCAAAATGGTGGCACGAGGCCGGGAATGTGTAGGCAATGCTCCCACCCCACAACATTTAAGGTACTGGGGAAGATTTGGAGGGTGACGGTTTAGGATCCACTGGACCAGCAGGTCCTTTGTTGTTTCAGGGGGCTAGGGGTGGGGGGGATCAGGGACCACCAGGCTACCAGCGATTTTTTTCAATATAATTTTTAATAATTTTGTCAATCACATTGAACATAATATAGGAACATACGAAGTGCCCTACTGGGTCATACCAAGGTCCATCAAGCCCAGTATCCCCTTTCCAACAGTGGCCAATCCAGGTCACAAGTGCCTAGCAGTTTCCCAAAAAGACACACAGGTTCCATAATGCTTGTATTGGGGCAAGCAGTGGATTTCCCGGGTCCTCTTTAGTAAAGATCTGCCCTGAGCTGTAAAGCAGGTAGTCTAGCATTACAGATTAGAGAACTGAAAAATAAATTATTCGTTCATGCAGTTTTTCAACTTTCTGATCTGTCATACCATATTACCTGTTCTACGGCTCAGTGTGTGTCTTTATTATGTTCAGTGTGGTTGATTAATAAAGATTTAAATTAGGTTTCAATGTGGACAGTTTAAAAAGTTTAAAAATCACCCCATAGGTAATAATCAAACATTTTCACATGGGGAAACATTTCCCCATTTTAAAATGAAGTTTGAATATTGCTTCCACCCTCCCGTATGGATAAAATTATGTGCAGTTTTCACAGTGTACATACTTTACCTTGTGAAAAAAGGCTTGGGGCGAGATTGGGGAGTGAAAATATATGCTGAGATTTTCTCTTGAAATCGCTGCAAAAACATTCACATTTGTACTGTGCACCTGCGTTAGGACTGGTGCAAAGTTCCTGTGTTTGCCGTCAGCCCTATTTTTAAGGGAAACTCCTAAAATCACTCCAGAACTTCAATATAGCAGATACAGGATACAGCATAATTAGGAAAGGTACAGAAAAGAGCCACCAAAATGATAAAGGGGTGGAAGGATATCTCTATGAGGTTGGGGCTCTTCAACTTGGAAAAGAGACGGCTGAGGGGAGATAAGATAAAGGTCTATAAATTAATGAATGGAATAGAACGGGTAAAAGTAGATGAGTTGTTTACTTCATCAAAAAGTAGAAAGACTAGGGGACACGCAATAAAGCTATGTAACCCATAATCAAACTGTGGAATTTGTTACGGGAGGATGTAGTGAAAGCTGTTAGTGTAACTGGATTTCAAAAACGTTTGGACAAGTTCCTGGAGGAAAGGTCCATAAACCATTATTAAAGAGGACTTGGGAAATCCACTGCTTACCCCAGGGCAAGCAATGTGGAACCTGTGTATCTTTTTGGAAACCTGCCAGGTATTTGTTGCCTGGATTGGCCACTGTTGGAAACAGGCTACTAGGCTTGATGGATTTTGATACGACCCAGTATGACATTTCTTATGTTCTTATTATTGCCCTCTATGAGGTCAATTCTGATCGGGGCCCATCCAGATGTCCAGAATCTGGACAGGCCGGATTTGCACCCGATTCTGATCCCGCGGGGGCTATACATCTCCGCGGGCCTGGAAGGGTAGGTCGTGACCCGATTCCGGGCCCCTGGACATCCAGCCCCCTCTCCATACAGGGCACCCGAGGCTCCTGTTTGGAGCCGGCACCGTGGTGTCCCGTTGCCATGGCACCAGGATGTCATGCAGGAGCCCTGATTGCCTTCAAGCTGAGCAATGCACCGTTTCCCCACAGCCTGACCCCCAATCGGGCCTGCCAGTGCTGGGATCAGGCTGCAGGGACCCCCGGCCCAGCTCACCTGGTTGGGACCTGACCTCTGGCGCATCCCACCGAATGCGGGGTAACTTATTCCACCTTGGAGGTGGAATAGATTCCCCGTTCAGCTCCATATTCCTGAATGTACAGGGCCACGACCGGAATCGGTCCTGTATGTCCGGGACAGGGTCCCGCCTCCGGCCCGCCCACGCTCTGCCCCCAGACTGCCCCCAACCAGAACTTCCCACACATCTCCTATGTACAAGCGGGGAGATGTCAATAGGGAATCGGACCCAGGCGTTTGGCGGGGATGTACGTCCAAACCGGATGTACATCCCTGCTAAACGGGACTCAGAATGTCCCCCTATGTGAATAAATAATGATGTTTTAAATGTGCTGTTATTTAATATCTAGAACAGATATCCCCTAGGGCATGCAGTTACTTCATTTTTGTGTTTGTTTTTTTTAATCAAGCTGAAAGGCCCATTTTTGGGGTTCCTGGACACTGGGCCCTGTTGCATCTTGTCTCTCGCACTCCACAATAAGACTGCGCGCATTTAGCTTGGAAGAGCAGTAGCAAAACATCTCTGATAGAAAGCGAAGAAACCTGACCATTGTGGCATATTTCTGGTTTTGAGCGCCATCATTTGGAAGTTTTGTCTTGGCCTGGAAGGGGAGGGTGTTTCTGGGTGTGCCAGCACCTCCTTTGGTTTGTGAGATGTGTTTCTTGCAAAAGACTGCATGCTAATCCCATAGTTTAAAAGTCATCATCAAAACAGGGTCTTTGTCTCCAAAATCTTCATTTTCTGAGCAGATGCTGAGACATTTCCTTTCAGAAGATGAGTAATTGGAACTGGAGTAAGCTCTGTGTTATAGGATTACGGATAGCTTTCCTCTCCTCTTGGTATTACTGTATTTACACACAGCTGGAATTCTTTGACATGGTTTTTAGCAGTGCATAAGTGTTTTTGTGGAGGTTGTTGATTCCTGCTAAGTGCCGGGTCCTACTTGCAGAACGTGTTGCTGTCAAGGTGACTACAAATTAAAAGAAAAAGAAACAAGAAAAACAGATTATATTTCACAAGGTTGAGGTGACATGGATATGCAGGTTTATTTGGCTTGAGCAACACTTCCGTTTTTCAGCATTTGTTCACGCCTCCTTATAAAATGCCCACCACCAATGTTCTTATAAAGCTTCTCGGGAGCTCGCCTCCCACACTGCTGCCAGTAGGGGGAGCTGCTGATCCTTGCAACTAATAAAGTGACATTGCCGCATCTCCCCTTACTGGCAGCAGTGTGGGCAGAGGACTCCTGAGCAGTTTCGCAGGGATGTTGCCCATCACCCCAGGCTCTCTACAGTACTGGCAGGTCTTGTCCTTCCTTTCCCAAGCTCAGCGACATGGTCAACCCAGCACCCTCAAGTTTGCCACCTTACCCCAGGTCATCTGAAAATACGGATTCATTCCTGGTTATTCCCTCTTGCCTACATGGTTTTGTAGCTGTAATTTTCCTGTTGTTCCCTGTAACAAAAACAGAACTACATCTCCAATCATGCAGTGATGCAAACCTAGGACTGGAATCTTGCTAATCTCCTGCAGGCTGTAGCCTGGGCCATGGAATTGGCCTACATGCCTATATTTTTTAAACAAGATCTAGCTAGAGGGGAATGTTTACTAAGAAACTCGCTGTTAGTGCATATTGGGAGCCGAGAATTAGTGCGGACACCTGTCTAACATTTGGGGGGCATATATGTCTGTCCCCCTGCTGTTAGTGTACTGTTAACTTGCCACACTGCACTAATTGCCATGGGGGTGCACTTATCTCTACCCATTGAGTTGGTATTAAGTGCACCTGTGCTAACAGCCCAAAATAACCTCACTAATTGCACTGCACCATCCATGCTAAAATTCCACCCAGTCCGCCCACAATCATGCACTACCTGGTTAGTGTGGCCATTTTAGCACAGGGCCCCATGCTAACTGCTAGCACGGGGGGTGCTTACTGCATGCTAAACCCCGCGCTAACACGCACGTTAGTAAACATGCCCCATAGTGTCAGTGAAACATTAAGTTGGAGGCTTAGTCCAGAAAAGGGGGGAGAGAGATTTCTCCTTACACTGAAAAGGGTTCAAGTGCTTCATGCACTTTTCAGAATTGTTTATTTTTGGCTCATAAAATAAACGTTTCTCCTCTTTTGCCAGGAAGACTAGGAGTGCAGGAGTAGCCTAGTGGTTAGAGCAGTGGCTTAGTAACCAAGAGACCAGGGTTCAGTTCCCATTACTCCTTGGGCAAGTCACTTAACCCTCCATTGCCTTGGAACAAAGGCCTAGCAATCTACTTCCAATTACACTGCCAAGAAAATGTGGACAAGTGCAAAGTTATGCACCTAGGGAAGAATAACCCAAACTATGGTTACACAATGCAAGGTTCCAGATTAGGAACTACCACCCAGGAAAAAGATTTAGGTGTCATTGTGGATAACATGTTAAAACCCTCCGCCCAGTGTGCAGCAGCAGCCAAGAGAGTAAATAGAATGCTAGGTATCATAAGGAAAGGAATGGAAAATAAAACAAAGGATATTATAATGCCTCTGTATCATTCCATGGTGCAGCCACACCCTGAATATTGTGTGCAATTCTGGTCGCTGTATCTTAAAAAGGATATAGCATTATTAGAAAAGGTACAGAGAAGAGCCACCAAAATGGTAAAGGGGATGGAAGGATACTCCTGTGAAGAAAGGCTAAAAAGGTTAGGGCTCTTTAACCTGGAAAAGAGACGGCTGAGGGGAGATATGATAGAAGTCTATAAATTAATGAATGGAGTGGAACGGGTAAACGTAGATCGATTGTTTACTTTATCAGAATATAGACAGACTAGGGGACATGCAATGAAGCTACAGGGTAAACTAATAAGAGAAAATATTTTTTCACTCAACATGTAATCAAACTCTGGAATTTGTTACCGGAGGATGTAGTAAAGGCTGTTAGTGTAGCTGGGTTTAAAAAAGGTTTGGACAAGTTCCTGGAGGAAAGGTCCATAAACCATTATTAAAAAGGGAACCAGGATATCAATGCTTGACCCAATACAAGCATTGTGGAACCTTTGGGGAAACTGCTAGGTACGTATGACCTAGATTGGTCACTATTGGAAACAGGAAACTGGGCTTGGTGGACCTTGGTCTGACCCAGTATGGCACATCTTATGTTCTTACGTTCTAAAACCCAGGAGGTAGTGGGCAGGACCATATCAAGCTAAAACTGTGCTCTGTGTGGCTAATGAATCTGGTGCCCATGTCCCCCTCCATCCAGCCACATTCAGTAACTCACTCTTCTTGAGTTTTTTGGAAGCCCAATGATAATATTAGCGCCCCCCTTCTCTGCTTGCACCCTGTGCGGTTACACCGCTCGCACAGCCCTTGGTATGGCCCTGATAGTGGGTTACCAAGAGTCATCACTGACTCAAAGGCACACATTGCAAATTTGCCAGAGAGGATGTAATGGGCAAGTCAAAGTTGATACACGGCAGAAAATAATATTAATGCAATCAACACCTGCACCAGGAGCATTAATAAATCACACCAAACAAAAAAATCCCAGTCACACACTAATAATATCCCACTCAATATCTAACTCTCAGACACTTATAAAGGGCCAAACCTCATTATTGTCACAATTTTTACTTCTACATGGAGAGCGGCAATCTACCAAAGAAATTACCAAAGTAATCTACCAAAGAAATCTTTTCCCCCTTTAGGCAGGTTTCTGCTACATAGACAGAAATTGGTTAAATCGCTGAGGCCTTCTTCTTCCTTAGTAAACATTTTTTTGGTAGTGTGTGATTGGGAGTTTTTCTAAATTCTGAATTGCTCACTTCCCCATGTGGGTGCCGGTCACAGATCATGGAAATAAACACATAGGAATTAATTAATAAAATATAAACAGGTTACAACCTCTGGGCACATCGTGTTGTCATAGCTGTACTTAATGGATGGTTAAAAATCATGAACAGAAGAAGGCTAGAATAAGGTGCATCTTGTTGTCTAATCATGGAAATAGGAAAGACAGAGTGTTCACAGAGTATGTTTTTATAGCTTCCATATCCACAATAAAGAACCAAGATCAAATATATGCCTGGGCAGTTATCTCTTCTCTCTCTCTCTTTTAGATATTTGAATGGTGGTATTTCCGGAAGTATGGAACCTCATTTATTGAGCAGGTCTCCGTGAGTCACTTGCGCCCCCTGCTGGGTGGGGTGGATAACAACTCCCCCAGCAACTCAAATACTAATAATGGAGACAGTGATTCGAACCGACAAAGTGTGTCAGGTGAGTGTCTTTCTGCTTCACAATGAACAGTAACTCAAGTGTTAGTAAGTACTGTCTACGTGAAAACAGGGAGAAATGCCTTATCTGTTCTGTTGTACAGCTGTAAAGAGCTCTCTGTACCGTCTTCCTAGTTATTGTAGGCTGCTAGACCTTAACAAGAAGTGCCGCATACTGCAGTTGGTCTGTTTGGAGATTCACTCAGTGTTGTACAGATAATCAGAGCAGAGTGGGAAACTTGTGTCCTGTGGCAATACATCACAGATCACTAGAATATGTGATTCCCTTAATTGTGCTCTTTTGGGGGCTAATTTTGTAATAGGACACCTGTGTGGAAAATCCATAAAAACAGCTATGTTATGCCTAGTTGAAAAAGGCAATGGAGGCACCTAGGTGCCTTTATAAAATAGACTCCTATGATCACCCCCTGTACCGTACAGATTCTCCCACACGAAGTTACCCCTGCTCTGAAGAAGATGTAAATGTGTGTGTATACTCTGTACGTCTGTTTTCATATTTTTTAAGCCAGGGCTTGACAAAGCCGAGGCACCAGGTCGCCATGGCTACCAGAAATTTATACCTAGTGCCCGGAATTGCTCCCCACTCCCATCATGAGCAGAAAACCCTTCTGTCTGCCTGCGAGAGATCCGATCTCCCACAGGCAGAACAAGAGCGATCTTTGCCACGGTCGGGGCTTAGATGCAGCAGGCAGTCCACGGGGATCCGATTCCACGGGCTGTCTGCTGCATGTAACCCCCAGTTGTGGCAAAGATCCCTCCTGTTCTGCCCCTGAGAGATTAGACCCCTGCGGGCAACATGTATGCCTGGTAGTGCTATACAAATATCATAAATAGTAGTAGTGCTGACAGGAGGGATCTTTGCTGTGATCAGGGCTTAGATGCAGCAAACAGCCTGTGGGGATCTAACCCTCAATCGTGGCCCTGCTGTTCTGCTCATGTGAGATCGGATCCCCATGGACAGAACAGGAGGTAAAGCCCAGGGCAACGGAGAGCCACGGGGATTTAGAACTTTCAGGAAAAAAAAGACGGGGAGAGAAGCAGAAAAAAGGGGCAGTACCTTAAAAACAAACAAACAAGTACAAAGGATGGGGGAATGGAGGCCAGGGGGTGGGAGTGCTGGGGGAAGGGAGAAGGGGGGAGAGAGTCTGGAATGGGAACAGAGTGGGGAGAGGTTGAAGTGGGGAGGAAGGGGTACAAGGTGGAAGTTAAAAGGATGAATGTATGGGGACAAGAATGACAATCTGTATATGCCAAAGGGTACATTCTCCTCCCCAGAACATACACGCAAGCACCCCACTCCTACCCCCACACTACACACACATATGCACTCCACCTTTGCATGACAGACACACACAGAGGCACACACATATACACCTCACCTCTGCACCACACATTACATACGCACACACAGAGGCTCCCCAGCTCTGCAGCACACACACACATGCACCACAGCCCTGCACCGACCATCACATCCCACACACAGACAGGCACGCCACCATTGCAGGACACACTTGCTATCTGAAGCTATAGCTATCGTTATCTAAAGATGGCGCCTGGTGTAGGAACTCTGGTGCTGGGCTCATGAGAACATGAGACTGGCGCAAAAGAACTGGAAAGGGGGGAGGGGTTGAGGAGGTTACAAGCACTGGCTCCTAAGATTTTGGCCTGGCTCCCAAATCCACACAAAATTTGTCAAGTTATGTATATGCATCACAACTGTGCTCTAGCGTTTCCCAAATGCTCCTGGGAACACCTATACACATCATGCAAAAGTAGGCGTAGTTTTGCAGTGCACCTACCCTTTTGCATGTATACAGGTGGCCTAAAAAAAGTGATAACATCTCGTAGCATATAAGTTATTTAAAAATTCAAAAAGATAGATGTAAAATGATTGACAAATTAAAAAAAAAAAAGATGGCGACCGGAAATTGTCAAAATAAAGACGTTATATAGCTAAAAAAGGTAAATAAGTAAATTATTTATGCTTTTAATTTACGAGATGTTCTTACTTTTTTTGGGCCACCCTGTATATACCCATTCACAATTTTATAAGTCTTCTTTTCATGTATAAAACATGCTTTACAAATAGAAAATTCTTTATAAGATTACCCCTTTAATGTGGCAGCAGACATGCATCTGGAAAAATCAGCTTGAAGCCTATTTTTATATTTTATTTATGCATTGATGCTTGATATACTGCTATTTAGCTACTTATGGCAGACATCATAGCGGTATACAATAACTGGTTACAAAGCAGAAGACGGTTAAATGGATCCAGCCTACAGCATCATGGCAGTCATTCCATGATTGTTCAGATATTCATCTGACATGTTGTCATAACTCCATTGCTCCTGTTTTATTTTTATTTTTTTAAGTCTCCTTCTCTTTCTCATATTTTTACATCTTTTGCTTTTTTAATAAAAAGGATACATTTTATGTAATGGCCATTATCTCCTTATTTTTATAAATTATCTTTCCTGTTTTCACCCTTTAACTCTCAACACAATCAATGGAGCCTGCCCCTTCTACCTCAGCATTTTGGTTTTCAAGCTATGCACAATGAATATGCATGAGAGAGATTGCACACAGTGGAAGCAATGCATACAAACATTTCTCATGCATACTTACCATGGACTGGCTAGATAAGTCCTGAGGATTGAGTTGAGAGCCACTATGTTTGCTGTTGATGGTACAGTCAGTTTTAGCTGCATTTTGCTAGAGTGGAAACACTGTTATGTCCATTTGCTCATGTTGGTTTTTACATGTGTGGACAGAGGGAGACTAGAAATCAGGAGTGTTGTGAGTGGTAGGGAGGCCGGTCCTCAGCTCTTGAACAAGTGGCGGAGAGGTGAAGATTGACGTATGATGCTACTGGGGAAGCCATGCTCCACCACCCGAAGATGCAGTGGCCCCTGTTAGCTGATGCGCTACCCCTCCTCTTTGCAAACTGTCAGCACAATAAAGACTAGAGACAGTGGAGCAGGTGCTGCAAAGTTTAGAGTAGTAGAGGGAAGAGCGCAGAAGAGGGAAAGGGAATGAGGATATAAGGGAGGTCAGAGAATGCAGAAGAAAGAGGAAGGGAAAGTGCAGGAAATAGGGAGTGAAAGGGGGAAGGAAAGAGGAGGAAAGGTGTTCCCTCTGCATCTCACCTCTAGCCCTCCACTCTCAACCCTCCAGTTCCCAATACACTCCACGCCCATAATCTCACCATACCCATCACCTTTCACTGCCGGCCTTACAGCTTCTCACAATACACACTTACAATCCCTACATACAGTGCCTCTGACCTTTTATGGTGGACCCCATCCTCGCAGCACTCCGTACGCCCAACCCACACATCTTTTACACTCCCCACACACAATCTCCCCCCCCAATCATACTCCACTCATCCCAACAGACACAGACACAACCCAGATACACACCTACACCAGTTCCATAGACACAACTTACAAATCTCATACACCACCCCCTACCATATACATATACACACACTGTACACCCCACACTCATGTATCCCTTGACACATTAGTGAAGCAAACGTCACATCCCACCATGTCCCACCCGCAGATAAGCCTGGGTGTACCAACATGGATGTATGGGGGTGGTGCTTAGACTGAGCTAAAGACGCAAGTCAACCAGTCATGAGGCTCCCTCAGTCTTACCAGTCTTATAATTGTAAATGATTCAAGATAAAAATTTCCACTGAATTTGTAGATTGCAAGCCTGGCAATGTATTTTTTTATTTGGTAATATTGTTATCTACAATAACTTACATGGTGTAACATTACACAGTATAGTGATCTCTGTAATTATCTTGATTAGTTTGAACAGTGTGAATTCTCATTATTATTATTATTATTACTGGGCTGGATATTCCAAGACACCTATGCAGATAGCAGCAACTGCTAATCAGATACATGCCCTTTGCATGGATTGTTAATGCCATTATATGGATATCGCCACTGGTAATCATTCCAGACCACCCCAGCACAATTTGAATAATGACGGACCCGAGTGTCACGGCCACTGAGGTTTATGGTGTTGTTTGCATAGTTAACATTAAAAAAACAAGAACTAACCATGGCTGTTAATCAACCCGCTTATTATTAGTATCCTCAGTCTACAAATAGTTTCTCTCACCCACTGTTGGCTGGTTTTCTTCTTTATGAGTCGAGCCCTTCGCAAGGACTTGGGAATCATAAAAGTACCATTGAATAATATAGGAGGTGCCCAGTAATGCTGGGTTTTTTTTGGTTTTGTAGCTGGTTGTTGTAATTTGTTTCAAATGCAGGCAGTCCAAATTCTTTTTTAAGTCCTTTTGGTATGCACCCAGTGCTTCACTGACAGTGGAAGCCACAGTTGATTCCCATTTCCAGGTTTTTCCAATTTCAATTTGTAAGTCACGGTATTTGGTAGTCTTTTCTAGTGCTTAATATTCAATATTACTGTCTCTTAGTATTGCCACATCCATAAGTAAAAGTTGCTTCTTTTCAATAACTGCATCGTGTTCTAAATGTCAGTCAGTTTGAGCCCAATTCCATCCCTGACGTCCAGGCCCTCTGTGCGCCCGGTCGGAACCGGATGCACAGAGGGAGTTGCGATTCTGATCTCGCAGGGCACGTCTAGCCCTGCGGGATCAGAATTGCAAACAGGCCTGTACGTGCAGGCCGGGACCCTGATTCCATCCGGCCTTCACGTACAGGCCTTGCCTGATTAACTCAATCAGGGCTTTTCAATGGAGCCGAGGCACCATGGCTTTTGGTTGCCATGGCACTGCGGCTCCATTGAAAAGCCGTGATCCCGGCCACTGGCTCCCAAAGTGCTTTCCCCGCAGCCCGACCCCCAATCTGGCCTCCCAGGGCCAGGGTCAGAATGTGGGGAATGCCCTCTTCCCCTTGCTGCCCCTTCCCAGCCCCGGGCCTGCTGTTCCTTTCGCATCGGGGAACTTAATCCACCTCAGAGGTGGAATAAGTTCCCCGTCCAAGCCATTGACCCCGAACGTACAGGGCTGACATTGGAATCAGCCCTGTACATCCAGGGTTGACGACCACCCACCACCCGCCCTAATGCCACCACTGATCCGCCCCTTCCCCGCCCTGTCTAACTTCCCCATACAATGAGCGGGGAAGGTAGACGGGGTTGGGAGGGGGAACGGAATGAGCCTATTTGTGTTTTAAAATCCCATAAAATCTTCACATTATCATTTTGCATCACTTTTTCTGTTATTTCATGCTTTTTTGTTAGAAAGCCTTATTTCTTACATCGATACCAATGTAAAATTCTTGCTACTTGGCAATGTCTTTGCTTGTAGTCAGACGAAGCAGTTTTCCTGCAGCCACTGATTAGATGGTCCACAGTTTCATTGTTTCTTTGCATAGTTGACATTTATGGACATTGAGGGTCTTTTCTATTTTTGCCTTGATGCTTGCTCTTGGGCAGCGCAAATCATGCCTTCCATTTCGTTTTTAATCGAACCAATTTTAAGTCACTGCCATGTTCTATTGTTATCCAGTTTCCCTTCATTGTCCCTCAAAAATTGCTCATGGAGTGTTTTATTCTTCTAATTTTCTAGCCTAGATTCCAGTTCCTGCTCTTTGTATTCTTTATTTCTAGTTTTTCACATAGCTCTTCTCGCTGAATTCCCTTTACTAAAGTTTCTTTGCTTGCCTAGATGTCATCATTAAGCCGTCATTCTCCTTCTTCATCAATTTGGTTTCCCTGCAAAGACCCTCATCCACTAATCTTCGTTGAACGATATAATTTATCAACAACACTACAAGAGTGTAGAGCATTATTCATAGTCATCAGTTTTCTGGTTTGCTGGTCAAGATTATGAAGGTTCATCTGAGTCCATTTGACTATTCCTGTGGTATGTTGTATCACTGGTATTGCCCATGAGTTGATAGCTCTGATTCTATTGCCACCATTTAGTCTTGACTTCTGAATTTATCCTTAATCGCTTGCAATATTTTTGCTTATTTTTCCTTTCTCCAGGACCAAGCAGGAAGTCAGTCCTCACTTATGGGTGACGTCGGCGCCGACGGAGCCGTCGCGGAGCAATTTTCCCCAGCTTTCAAAGAAAGCCTTTGGGAATTGCAGCGCGCATGCGCGGTCGTCTTCCCGCCCGAGGGTGCCATCTTAGCCAGTCTTCTTTTTTCCGCGGAGCCCTTCAGACGTCCCCGTCTTGTCCCCGCGAAAAAGTTGATTTTCTTCTTTATTTTATCCTTTTTTCTTTCGGTTCGACGCCGATCGTTTTCCCGCCCGGACTCGCGACGCCGGTCTCGAGTCCTCTCACTTTTTTCGGTTTTTCTGACTTAGTCAGCTTTCGTTTTCGTTTTCCCTGGCAGCCCGGTCCTTTGACCTCGCAGGGGCCCTTTTTCCCCCGATGGCTGCCAGTGGGTTTAAGCGGTGTGGTCGGTGTGACCGAAATATGTCACTAACCGACACACACGACTTTTGCCTCCGCTGCCTGGGCCCGGATCATGAGGAACTGATCTGTGGGCCCTGCAGCAAACTGTCCTCAAAGGCGTTGAGAAGTCGGCGGCATCAGCGTGAGAGAATCTTCGCTGACCCCAGCCGTACCCGGACCTCGTCGGAGGCCTCCGTGTCGAAAGGCTCCAGCTCGGACCGTCGCCGGAGCTCCTCCGACCGGGGTTCTCCCTCCGGGGACCATCGTCGGAAGGAAAAAACCCGCGAGGGCGGCGTCGGTGGACGCTCCTGGTTCCGCGAGGGCCAGGTCGCATAGCCCCGACAGCCGCCCCGGGTCCTTGGAGAAGGAACACGTCCCGAAGCGACCTCGCCTGGAGTCGGAGATGCCTGCCCGGGTAAGTCCTGTGGTCCTTCTGGACTCGCCTCCGCGACAGCCGACGTCGGGCCCGACGCCGTCGGGGCCCGAGTCGGGGGCTGCTGGGTCACCTGAGCTCGGACTCAGGTTGACGGCCTTGGAGAGCAGACTGTCTGCCTTCATGGACCAGCAGAGGGCACTGCTCGCTGGCTTCGCTGGCGTCGCTGCCCCGACCGCCGGGACGTCGACGTCCAAGTCGACCCCGGAGACCGAGCCGATCCTCGAGTCGATGAGAACTCGAGTCGATCCTCGGTCGAGGTCGCCCTCGGCCTTCCGTTCGGGACCGAGGTCGCCGACGCCGACTCCCTCGGCGTCGGGGCGGCTGGCGCCGCACCCTGCCCGGGCCGACCCCACCGAGTCCTCGTCGGAGTCGGTCTGGGAGTCTGAGGAGGAAGAGTCACCTGATTCTTTCCGGACTCGGTGTGTCCCATCGGACTCACCGGAGTCCGAGCCTCGGAAGCAGTCCCCCCCGGAGGATGCCCGGTTCTCGGACTTCGTTAGGGATATGGCCAAGGCTTTGGCCTTCCCTGCGGATCCCGAGGAGGAGCCTCGAGCCGAAGAGCTCGACGCCCTCCAGTATGACTCTCCCGCGAGGGAACACTTTACTGTGCCGGTTCCTCCTATGCTGGAACGACTACTCTTCCGCATGTGGGAGAGTCCGGCCTCCTCGCCGGTCCTGAGCAAGCGGGTCGATTCTATCTATCGAGTCCGCAAGAGCCTGGCTTTCAAAAGGCACAGCTGCCACACCATTCCATGGTAGTGGAATCGGCCATGCATCGTCTTAAGAGCCAGAAGATGCACTCCTCGGTGCCTCCTGGCAGGGAGGCCCGTAACCTGGATGGCCTTGGCAAGAAGTGCTTCCAGGGCTCTATGCTCGCATGTCGTGTCCAGACTTACCAGCTATACATGGGCATGTATCTCCGGGATCTGGCTAAAGAGCTAGCCGGATTCTCCGCTGGTCTCTCCGAGGAGCCCTTGCGGAGGTTCCTAGCCTTGTCCACTGGCATTCGGGAATGCTCAAAGTTCATGTCCCGAGCAGCCTATGATGGCTTTGAAGCCTCGGCTCGTGTGGCCGCAGCCGGCATCGGTGCCCGCCGACAGGCTTGGCTTCAGTCGTCAGACCTTGAGCCCTGGGTGCAGGACAAGTTGGTCGATGTCCCCTGCCGAGGCGAAAACCTCTTTGGCAAGCCCATGGCGGAAAAGGCTGCGCAAATTGAGACTGAGACTCTCACCCGGACCAGGCTTTCTAGGAAGACCTCCGCCCCTTCCCAGAAAAAGAAGGGCTCGGGGAAAAAGTCCTTTTACCCGAGGAAGGCGGCTGCCTACAAACAATACCCCCATTATCAGGCCCCTGCAGCTCCCCAACAGGGCCAGCAGGCCAAGGGACGGGGGGTAACGGGTCCCGTAGGCAGCAAGCCCCCAAGCCTGCACCACCAGCCCCTGCTCAGCAGGGTGGGGGTTTTTGACTCGCTAAGCATAGCCTCTCCCCCCCCGCTGGTTCCTCCCAGCACCGGAGGCCGGCTGGTTCACTTCGCCCACAGGTGGTCCAGCATCACCGCAGATGCCTGGGTGCTTCAGGTCGTGCGAGAAGGCTATCTTCTCCACTTCCATCAGGTCCCTCCCTCCTATTTTCCGGGAGAACCTCCGCGCCCCCCTCTGCACAGGGAGTTGCTCCTTCAGGAGTTAGCAGGTCTTCTGCAGGAACAGGCGGTGGAACCGGTGCCACACCACCTGAGAGGTCAAGGCTTTTATTCAAGGTATTTTCTGATACCAAAGAGAACAGGGGGCCTCAGACCCATCCTGGACTTGCGCAACCTCAACAAGTTCCTTGTGCGGGAGAAGTTCAAAATGCTTACCCTTGGAATCCTTCTGCCCTACCTCCAGCAGGGAGATTGGCTATGCTCCTTGGATCTAAAGGATGCCTACACGCACATCCTCATCCACCCAAGCCACCGCCAATACCTAAGGTTTGTGGTGGCAGGAAATCATTACCAGTACCGAGTACTGCCCTTTGGCCTGTCCTCCGCACCGCGAGTCTTCACAAAATGTCTCGCGGTCGTGGCGGCCCATCTCCGGCTTCACGGCCTCTATGTCTTTCCGTACCTCGACGACTGGCTCATCAGAGCAGCGTCCGCTCAGGAGGTCACCAACGCCACGTGCCGCACGGTGACTCTGCTGCAGCACTTGGGCTTTGTCATAAACTTCGCAAAGTCCACTTTGCTCCCCTCACAGGATCTCGAGTTCATCGGCGCAAGGCTGCACACTCCTCAGGCGCGAGCGTTCCTACCGCTCGACAGGGCTCAGCGGCTCATGGACCTAGCCGACCGCTTTCGCAGCCAGCCCCTGGTCTCCGCCAGGCGCTTCCTGAGACTGCTCGGCCATATGGCTTCCACCGTCCATGTGACCCCCAATGCCCGCCTGAATATGCGGTCTGCTCAATGGTGTCTCCGCCAGCAGTGGCGACAAGCCACGGGCGGCCTAGCAGACCTAGTGCGCGTTTCCGAGCCGCTGGTCTCGTCTCTCCGGTGGTGGCTCCGGCAGCCGAACCTGATATTCGGAATGCCTTTCCAGTCACCTCAGCCGACCCGGGTGCTGACCACCGATGCATCCCTCCTGGGCTGGGGAGCACATTGCCAAGAGGCACGTACTCAGGGCCTCTGGACCACGTGGGAGTCTGCTCAGCAGATCAACTTCCTGGAGCTCAGGGCGATCCGCCTGGCTCTCAAGGCCTTCTCCCACCTGACTTCCCAACAGTCCGTCCTTGTCCAGACGGACAATCAAGTTGCCATGTTCTACGTGAACAAGCAGGGGGGCACGGGCTCCTTCCTCCTCTGCCGGGAGGCACAGAGGCTCTGCTCTTGGGCCGTCAGTCACGGCATTCTCCTCAAGGCAGTTTATCTCCCGGGCCAAGAAAATTGCCTTGCAGACAAACTCAGCAGGGTCCTCCAGCCGCACGAGTGGCGTCTGGATCCCTTGGTAGTTCAGAAGCTCTTCCTCAAGTGGGGTCTCCCCACGGTGGATCTCTTTGCCAGTCCTCACAACCGGCAGCTTCCTCGCTTCTGCTCTCGTCGGCCACACCCCCTTCGGGTGGCGGCGGACGCCTTTCTGATCTCGTGGTCGGGGAGCCTTCTGTACGCTTTCCCTCCCATCCCGCTGGTCTCTCGGACTCTTTTCAAGGTTCTCCGAGACAAAGCCTTCATGATCCTGGTGGCCCCTCGCTGGCCCAGGTAGCCGTGGTTTCCGCTCCTGCTGCAACTGGCGGTGGAGGATCCAATCCCTCTGGGGGTGCAACCGGATCTCCTCACTCAGGATCAGGGGTCCCTCCTGCACCCCAACCTCAGGTCTCTCAACCTCATGGCCTGGCTGCTGAGAGGGTAGTCCTTGCTCCCCTTCTCCTGCCGGCGGAGGTGGAGGAGGTCGTCTTGGCTTCGCGACGCCCTTCTACCCGCAAATGCTACGCCCTTAAATGGCGTCGCTTTGCAGTCTGGTGTACCCAACAGTCTCAGGATCCCTTCTCCTGCCCGGTGTCGGTGATCTTGCAGTACTTGCTCCACCTCTCTAATCTGGGACTTAAGTCCAACTCCGTCAAAGTTCACCTCAGTGCTCTTTCAGCACATCATGTGCCGGTGGACGGCAGACCTCTCTCCAATGACCCTCTCGTAGCGAGGTTTCTCCGAGGTCTCCTTCTACTTAAACCACCTCTGCGCCCGCCAGCGCCTGACTGGGACCTGAATGTGGTTTTGCAGCGGATCACCTGTCCGCCTTTTGAACCTATGGCTACCTGTTCTCTCCGTTTTCTGTCTTGGAAAACACTGTTCTTGATAGCCCTCACTTCCGCTAGACGCGTAAGTGAATTGCAGGCCCTCGTGTCTGATCCCCCTTACACTAGGTTCTACAAGAATAGGGTAGTCCTACGGACTCACCCAAAATTTCTGCCTAAAGTGGTCTCCCCTTTTCACATCAATCAGGAGGTGGTACTTCCAACCTTCTTTCCCAGACCACACTCCAGCCGAGCTGAGACGGTCCTCCATACCCTGGACTGTAGAAGGGCATTGAACTTCTACCTTGACCGTACGCGGGAGCACCGTAAAGCTGCTCAGCTTTTTGTGTCTTTTGACCCCAATAAATTGGGGCTCCCGGTCTCCAAGCGTACTCTGTCCATCTGGGTTGCGGACTGTATCTCTTGGGCTTATGGGGCAGCCGGACTCTCCTTAGAAAGTCGAGTCACGGCTCATTGCGTTCGGGCAAAGGCCACGTCAGTGGCTTACCTCCGCTCTGTTCCGCTGGCAGACATCTGCCGGGCCGCTACTTGGTCTTCGAGCCAGACTTTTGCGGTCCATTACTGTCTCGAGAGGGAGTCCCGTCGGGACAGTGCTTTCGGACAGGCAGTCCTCCGTAATCTCTTTGAGGTCTGAGCAACTCCTACCCTCCATCCCGGATGTGGGCTACCGGTGGGTGATAATTCAGCGAAGATTCTATCCTTCTGTGCTGCTGAGCTAGAGGGAGCTCATTTTTGTGCTTAGGGTCTCCGGTAGCCTTGAGCTTGGGAGTCCCATAAGTGAGGACTGACTTCCTGCTTGGTCCTGGAGAAAGCGTAGTTACTTACCTGTAACAGGTGTTCTCCAGGAGCAGCAGGAATCAGTCCTCACTACCCTCCCTCCTCCCCTTGGAGTTGCAATCGTCTGCTTATGTTTTGCAAATATTTTTATGCTGTCTTTTTTAGCTATGTCATCTGACTGGCTAAGATGGCACCCTCGGGCGGGAAGACGACCGCGCATGCGCGCTGCAATTCCCAAAGGCTTTCTTTGAAAGCTGGGGAAAATTGCTCCGCGAGGGCTCCGTCGGCGCCGACGTCACCCATAAGTGAGGACTGATTCCTGCTGCTCCTGGAGAACACCTGTTACAGGTAAGTAACTACGCTTTATTTGCTTGTGCAAAATATCTGATGTTTCCAGGATGTCTAAATATTTCTAAACTTCCTCAGGTTCTAGACCTCTGATGGTTGTCCTACCATTTACACATTGTGTGAGTTTGCGATATTCTCTTTCTGTACTTCAGCGATCACATATTTATCAAGTCAAAATTGCATTCCAATATCGACACTAAATATCTGAACAGTACTTAGTAATGATTCCAGTTCGAGTTTTGATTTAGCATATAGTTTTAGGTCATCCATGTTAAAAATCTGGAGATTTTTCGACCTTGCTTTGACAATGGGTAGCCATGCTTTGCCTTATATAACATCGTTGTCAATGGGGTCATGTCATTGCCAAATTGAATAATAGAGGTGATAATGAATCACCTTGAAAGATCTCCCTTTTTATTTTGACTTCACCCAGTTCATCACCACTAAGGACTAACTTTGTCTTCCAAGATGTCATTGTTTCTAAAAAACCTCTGATATTATCAGTGATGCTAAGATTTTCCGTACTTTTTATGGTCCGACTTTGTAGAATGGAGTCAGATGCTTTTTTATCATCAATCCAAGCTGTACACAAATTCACATCTCTTCATTTTGAATTCTTTAGGATTACTTTATCAATAAGTAGCTGATTTGTTGTGTTTCCTTTTTGTTCAGCGGGGTAGAGGGAATTTTCCATTAAATAAGTATGCAATGAATTTACTATTATTCCAGTAAGTCAGGGCTCGACAAATCCCAGGCGCCAGGTTGCCATGTTGACTGGAAATGTGCACCGGTCACCTGGGATTTCCTCCCCTCCTAAAAAAAAATGCGATGGCAGTCCCAAAGGCAGCAGGCTGCCTGTGAAGCGGCAAAAATGTAAAGAGGCAAGAGCCTTAAAAAAACAAAATAAAGGGAAAGAGGATAGGGGGAATGGAGGGCATGGGCATCGCTTGGGATATAAGGCGGCATTGCCTTCCCCAAATGAGTTGCCCTGATGGCCACAACCCCTTGTCTGCCCACAGGGATCCTATCTCCCTTGGGCAGAAGAGAAGGAATTGTGGTAAAAAGGTTTTGTGTGTTAGGGAAGGAAGTGAGGTAGAGAAGGCAGGGACAATTTAAAGAGGCAATGAGCTTCTTACAAAAGGAGAATGGAGGGGTGATTATAGGGCGGGGGATGGGAATGCTAGGGGTTTGGTGAAGGGGGGAAGAGTTTGGAAGGTTAACAGAGAAGGAGAGCCAACAGGAGAGGGGTTGGAGGGGAAAGGAAGAGTGCAAGGTTTGTGAAAAGGTGCATTCTTCTCCCCCCACACACACCACCCCACACCACACATAGGCACCCTACTCTGCATGTCATTCACGCACACAGGCACCTCACCTCCGTACAACAGACAGACAGACACACACACAGGCACCCACCTCCGTACAACAGACAGACAGACACACACACAGGCACCTCACCTCCGTACAACAGACAGACAGACACACACACAGGCACCTCACCTCCGTATAACAGACAGACAGACACACACAGGCACCCACCTCCGTACAACAGACAGACAGACACACACACAGGCACCTCACCTCCGTATAACAGACAGACAGACACACACACAGGCACCTCACCTCCGTATAACAGACAGACAGACACACACAGGCACCCACCTCCGTACAACAGACAGACAGACACACACACAGGCACCCCACCTCCAGCCACATACATGCACATACACGGGCACCTCACCTCTGCACCACACACACACAAAGGAGCACCCCACCTCTGCATCACAGGAAGACAGCCTTCCTAGCTCTGCACACAGACTAGGACCAAAAATCTCTAGGTAACAAGCTCTGAAAGCTTGGAACTTTCTAGAACAGTAAACCATGTCTGTCTGCTAGTCCCCACGTCTGTGACAGCGTGCGAAGCTACCTCAGTTCTGTTTTTCTACAGGGCCTGGAGGACATCTCCTGTTGCTATCACCACAGTAAGCTAAATTCCAAACAACTTTCTCATTGGTTCACAGCATGGTACCTATGTTCTCTCACTCCTTCTCTCCTCTAGAAAACCCCAAATACGTTTTTTGGCACATTGCTAAGTTTTCTTCATTTTTTGGTAAGACTGTGATCTACACCATCCCCAGTGCATCCAGCAGTATTAGTCAGTTTTCAATCAGAGTCATTTGATTTTGCTACAGCTATTTGTTTGATGACTCAAAAACAGAGGCCCTCCCCCCTCAGGATCAAGAAAGGGAAGGCCTCCACCCAAAAGTCTGGTTCCGGCAGGCACAAGGGTGGAGTTTTGCATAATGATTAAAGTATTTGGCGTTCATTTGGATTCTAGCCTATCCATGGAGCATTAAATAATATTGCTAGTGAAGACATTTTTGTGATTCTTAGGATGCTGCATCAAATTAGAGACTATTGTGAGCTGAAACATTTTAAAAACATAGTAACAGCAGCAGCCCTACCACATCTGGACTATTGCAATTCCCTTTTGGTAGTGTTGTCCTTGAGACAGATATCACGTCTTCGGGTCTTAGAAGGCTGAGGTCGGACAGAGCTTCTCCACTGCTGAAACAGCTGCACTGGATGCCAGTGCTGGCAAGGATACAGTTTAAAGTGCTACTGTTTGCTTTTAGGATTAAAAAGTGGATTAGCACCTGAATATATGTCTAAATTGATTTAATATTATGTACGCTCTCAGCATTTAAGATCTGCTGATGCCTTTAGGCCGGCATTACCATCGAGCAAGCAGTTTCGATTGAGGGGTACATTTAAGAAATCCATTGTGGGCACTGTTCCAGCTTTATGGAATATGTTACCTTTAATAATTCTGCGCTAGCCAACCATATGCCAATTAGGAAGACCTTAGACGTGGCTATTTCAGGAATTTGAATTGACATTGTTCCCCTCGGTTAACTTTCTAATGGAAATGCTGTGAGTCTATTTGTGATATACTATGCTGTGTGTTACTCTTAGTTTGTGAACCACCTAGAGCTCTTTTGGGTCATGTGAGAAATATAAGAGTTTGTTTGAAATTAAATTAATTCTGCCCCATCAAAGGGCCTTGAACAAATTCCTTATTAAAACAAAATGATTTCCTTGGACACTTTAATCCCTTTTCACCAAATATGAGACTGACTATGCTCCCTGGATGTGAAGGAAGCTTACGGCCACATAGAGGTGCGTTCAGATCATTGGAGGTATCTCAGATTTGCCAAAGGAAATACCATCACTGGTACCACATATTGCCCTTTGGCTTAGCTCTTTAGTGCTTCATTCCAAATCTCCTACTCTCAATCCCAGCCCCCGAAGGGACTGAGCTGGATTATCTAAGGAAGTAACCAAGAAATCTATCCATTCCATCAGGCAAGGATTTTTCTGTAGCTACATTAGCAGTTCATATCAAATCAAGAGTAATCGCCTGGAGGAATGCATTAGGGAGGCTTGCTCTGTTCCTCCACTGCTGAGGGGTTCAAGATGCCAGCTTCATCCTTCCTCCCAGCTACAAATAGGGGACCCCAGTCTCACACACCCACAAAAGCAGAGGATACAGAGAAATGAGAGGTGAACTCAACATAAGCTCCTCCCTCTTGCAGAACTGTATCAACAACAAGATCCACAGAAGACTGCATCTCTAGGCTGCTTTGCAGTATTGCTGCCCAGTCATGGAGAAAGAGGGGGCCATCACAACCGAGTGATACTCAGTCTGATGTGGAGTGGCAGAACCACTGCTTAGCCTGCCCTCTGTCACTGGTGTATACACAGGATGGGAAACAACAAAGTAAGAAATCATTGACTTCACTCACTGAGAAGAAGGCAAGCTCTCTGGAGGATATGCCCCTTTTCTTTCCTTATGCTTACCCATAATAGTAAAAGGAAAAGAAATAAACTGCATAGCAAGACAAGGTCAAAATATTCTCGAGAATGTTACATTTAGTCCCTATAATGGAAGCCACCAGACTTCAGTACCCTAATCTGGTCCCTTTTGGGCCTCTGGAAGGGGTCCTCAAAAGAGCATGCCCTTTGGAATGTCACAATGATTGCATCTATCATAGGGTACTGCTCTTATCTTGCCTACTGCCCAGCCTGCTGATGATGTCATAAAAAGGGTGGAGCCTTACCTCCATGGCAACCAGGTCACCAGCAGCTGGAGCTACTCAAGGAACAGCAGAGGCTCGGAAAACAAACATGCAGCAAAACGAAATAGCAAAGCTACTCCTACAGAGGTTACCTGTCTTAGCCTTCCATCACTGTTCTTATTTCCCCCACCTCAGCCCTGCTGATGATGTCAGAAAAGGGGTGGGACCTTATCACCATAGGAACCAGGCCACCAGCTGTTAGAGTCACTCACAGCACAGCAAAGGCTCAGGAAAGAAACATGCATCAAAATAAAATAGCAAAGCTGCTGAGATCACATCAATCCTTTGGTTTTAAATGGAAGAGGTTTACCATCTGGTGTGATGGAGAGACCCTAAACCTCTTTTTCTGTTCCAAACAAAAAAAACTGCTCAAGTACCTTCTACGGCTGTCAAAGTCAGGCTTAATAAGCAACTCTTTTAGAGTTCATCTAAGTGCAATTGACATCTATCAACACCACTTAAAAGGTAAACCAATCTCTGTACACCTTTAGTTGTTGATCTTATGTGGGGCTTGCTTCTATTGAAGCATTCCTTCAAGCCTTCCACTATGTTTTGGGTCTGTCTGATGAAAGCACCCTTTGACCTCACTTGACTCCTGTGAGCTAAAATACCTGACCTGAAAGGTTGTAGTTTGGTGGCTGCCAGTAGCACAGAGTCATGAGCTCTAGGCCCTAGTAACTGATCCACTCTGCACAAATTTTTTCAGTAATAGAGTAGCTCTGTGGACACATCCTAAGTTCCTGCCCAAAGCAGTGTTGGATTTTCACTTTAACCAATGAATCGTCCTAACATTTTTTTTCCCAGGCCACATATCAAAATTTCAAAAATACCGCTAAAGCATGTTGTTTATTCCTTTTCAACATTGCTAGAATCTGACCCTTCCTTTTTGTCCATGTTACCAAAGCACTCATCCCCACTCTCATTATCTACATCTTGATCCTGAAAGGGCATCTCAAGGCTTATTTCAGAACCATGATAGCTTTGGTGGCCAACCTGAGGTTAGCCTCCACGGAAAAGATTTTTTAAACTATAATGTGAACTTCTGTCCATGCATTCACACCACACTGTTGCTTATAAAGGGATTCCTGGCACGATAGTAATTTGGCCAGATTGTCATGAGGAATCTCTTTAAAGAGTAGAATCTAACATTGTTCCCTCCAGGCGTCCTCTTTCTTTAAGTTCAGGATGCCTAGATGACAAAAAAAAGGATAAATGACCTGTTGTCAAAAAAATGATGTTGTTGGTGCATGTTGGAACTGGTTGCTGTTCCTTTTCTTTTGTTGTTTTAGGCAACGTTTACCTAGGGAGTCTCATATGCTAGGACTGTGTCATCTGCTTGTCGTCAGAGAAAAATAAATTGCTTACCTGTAACAGGGATTCTCTGAGGACAGCAGTGTGTATAGTCCTCAAAAATGCCACCTGCCTCCCCTAGGTGTTGGCTTCAATTAATTTATAAAGAACTGACGTGGTCCCTCATAACATTGCAGATGCAGGAACCACCACACATGCATGGTTCGCTGTTCTATAAAGCTTTGATCTATGGGAGCTTGTTACTGTAAGATTTTCCATCCCAGGCTCCATCAGGTGGCATCATCCATGTGTACGAACTATGTAGCCTGATGTCCTTTGAAAACTGCTGTTACAGGTAAGTAACTTTGCTTTGTCCATCTCAGTATTTTGTTATTGTAGTCTGTTCCCATAGGGCCCGATTATGTCCCACACATCCATCCCCTTTGTACGTCCAGGCTGAGACAGACATACAAAGGGGATTGCGATTCTGACCCCGTGGGGCATGTCTAGCCCTGCGGGATCAGAATCACGAACAGCAATGTACATGCAGGCCGGGACTGTGATTCAGTCCAGCCTTGCACGTACATTAGTAGCCCAACTAACTCAGTCAGGGTTTTGAATTGTAGTCGTGGCGCCATAGCGTCCTGTTGCCATGGCACTGCGGCTCCATTTAAAAGCCGTGATGCCGGCCGCCAAGAAAAAGAGTTTATTTCCCGCAGCCTGACCCCCAATCTGGCCTCCTAAGGCCAGGGTTGGGCTGTGGGGAATAAACCCTGGCCCCCCTGCCCCATCCGCACCCTGGACCTTCCAAATAAAACAACGTCCAAGGAACTTCCCTGGACATTTCACCAGCCCTGGACGTACAGGGCCGACATTAGAATTGGCCCTGTACATCCAGGGCCGGCGACCGCCCACTGCCCGCCCACTCTCTGCCCTTTTGCTGCCCATTCCCCTCCCCTCCCCTTGTGCCACCCTTCCACAACTGGCGGGGAAGTTATTCGGGGGCAGGAGAAGCCACGAATAGCGGGGATGGAGTCCCATTGGGCCGTCCATCCCCACTATTCGTGGCTCAGAATAACCCCCATAGCATATATACACATTGAGGCAGATTCTATACCTTGTATGCCTGGGCTGTGCACATGGCTAAATCTAAGATGGGGCGGAGTTAGACATGATTCCGCAACCGTGGGATCTAGACGCACCCCTGATGGCAGTATTGGGGAGACAGACAGGCTGGCACTCACCTGATTCCAAAATGGCATACGTAGCCGAACCTGCCCATCCCCACGCCACAGCGCTACTGTTGGTAAGTGTGCAGTGGTATCCTGTCATCATGGAATCGGCCCGTCTACCTTACAGCGCAGAATCGCATGTCCCACAGCAGGCCCTGCTTACCAGTGTCTGATCGTCTCCGGCGGGCCAAATGGCCAGGATCATGTCAGCAGGTGCCACAGCCATGGGGGGCAGGGAGGTTCAGGCTGCGAAAAGTGCTATGTTCAGCCCTTATACAACCTTCGGGCAGGAATAAGCTGGACATCCGTCGGGGTGCCAGGGAACATACACAGGCCGTTCCAGAATATGCTGTGTATGTCCCGGCACTGGGCCACTCCCTCGCTCTGCCACCTCCTGCCCACATACAGCAATCCCTGCACAAGCGCTGCGAACATGCAGGGCGTGATGGGTGCAGCATACGCTCAGGGAGTTTTTGCCACTTACACGTCTGGCCCGCATGTACACTGGCATTGTTCGCCATCTGGAATGAACTCCGTTCTGAATACCTTGATAAGCAGACCAGCTAGGAGGTTCTCCAGAACCGACGTGAGGAATAGTTATCTAGAGCATTGCTTCTCAACCCCCTCCTGGTGACACATCCATCCAGTGAGGTTTTCAGGATTACCACAGTGAATATGCATGAAAGAGGTATCCCAGTATATGCAGATTTATCTCATGGCTAGGTGTGTCTCCAGGAGAGGGTTGAGAAGCACTGATTCAGAGGGCAGAGCTCAAGCCAAAAAGAGCAATTTTAATTTCAGGTCACTTAAGCTGGCATAGCAGGTAGGTGCTTATAGAATGCTTATTTTATAAGAGAAAGTAAACATAGACTTTCGCTTATAAAATAGGCTTACACATATTTAGTCCCCATCTTTAAATCTCTTCTGTAGCAGGTGTAAACATGCATGTCCACTGAGTTGTATGCGGATGCTTTGTAAAACTGAAAGTGCGCATGTAAAACTGCAGCGGCTCTGCTTAAACCCCACCCAGCAGTGCCCCTGGGAAACCCTGCTTTAACAACACATAAACATATTGCATGATTTGGACCCTCTCACAGCCTGGGCAGTTTCATAAAAGCTCATTTGAGCTCTTAGCCCTCCCTCCGCCAGCCCAAAGTAGAATGGTAGCAGAGGACAAACCGCTTCCATCCTGTGGCATAGCAGCGAAGAGGATGAAAGCAAATCCCTCATCCCCCATAAGCCTCCCTGATCCTGGCATTCCAGGGAAGCAAATGCCGCAGGTTACATCTAAATACCGTATTCGTCAGGCAGGAAGCTCCAGATCGAAGATCCGAACAAGGGTCCTTGTTGAGTTTGATACATTCAAAAGTTAAGTTTCAAAGAATTCAAATAGGGAGTTAGCCAGCTATGCTCTTTTTACTTGAAAACGGCACCCTACAGTGTGGTTGACTTTCATAGCCAGATTTCAAAAATGCACTCCCAAAGAGGTTTTTAGGTTAAAGTGAAGCAAAGCATGCAGGGTAGACCATTTACATGTATGCATGTTCTTTTATTGTTGTTCCTGCATTTTCAGAAATAACAAGTGTCAAATATTGTCTGGGTTGTTTCCATCTGAAAAATCACAACTAGGTACATGGTGCAAAATACCTTGCATTTAAATGGGTTATTTAAAATCACTCTCTTTATGAGTGCAAGCTGTGATAATTCACTAGCAAGTGTTAAAAAGGGAAAATCGACGCTCAACGACGCTTGCTAATTTCTGATAGCATGTGATAATGTTTCATGTACTATCTTCTGCCAACATAGCAGGCATACTGCACCTCAAATTACTGAGCTGTGTCACACCTAAATGCATGCACAGCAGTTTCTTAATATGCAAAAGCATAACAGATCACGATAAACATTGTAATCTTTATTAAGTCCAGGGCTTAATTTCTGGGGGAACAGTCTGGAATGCAGTTCCATTGCTGTTTTTTCACACTCCAAGGCAATGTTTATCAGCAGCCCTTCGATTTCAAGTGGTCAGCAAGGAAGAGGAGAGGAGGGGTGAGCCTGGAGCAGAGCACCGAACAGTTTCCTGAATCCAGCACCTCTTTTCCTGACACCTGGCCCACCCTCTCCCCCAGCTCTACAGCCCCACTTCCTTTATGTGTACAAGTTAAACCCTGGTAAAGTCACCTTATTTAACCACACCTCAAGAGATTTAGTTAACTAGTTTATGAGAATATCAGCAAGCTGATGCAGCTAGCAGTGCCGTCAGTCCTCTGCCCAGGACTGGATCGAGGCATAGAGGAGCCCCAGGTTAACCTGTATCATTTTGAGTTCTGGCAACAGTGGAGCAGAGATGCCTGGTGATTACTCCTGCCTCTTTTACTCCTGGGGCTCCTTCAGGTAGGCGAGATCAGAGAAAGGGCTTATGGGAGCTGCCAGCCACAGGGGATTATTTTGGAATTTGGGGTGGGGGCAAGTCAATATCTGGGAGGATGGAGCTTACTAGCTAACACTTTTGAAGGGATAGCCACAGTGAACTAGAGTTTCAAGTGCAGGTGGTTGTTACCGCATTGAATTAAGTTTGAGATTTGCAAGTACTTTTAAGTGTTCTCCTTAGGGGGACGGCGTGGGCCCAGGATCACATTTTTTCACAGCTGGGAAAGCACAGACACCACTCCTGCTGGTAATGTCCACTCATTTCTGGCCATGGGAAGCAGCCCAAACCCCTATTGCAAGATCCATATTAGTGAATAGCATGGGGACAATCCCGTATTAAAACTCTCCAATTTTAACGCAGTTTAGTGAATGGGATTCTAAAAAAGAAGACTGCTTTTTATTTGGGAAAATAAGCCATCAACAAGGCGATATTTCTTATTCAAGGGCAATATGTTTATTGTTGTCCTTAGCTTACTGTTATTTTAGCATGCACTCTGCACCCTTCATCTTTTCTGGGGATACTAGTTTGGATACATTAAAGGTGAAATGGAACGGAATGGGAGGGAATTGTAAACAGCTTCCAACACATTACATTTTTCCAAATTTGTCCTCTTTCTATAGATCCCTGAGAAACATGCCTATTATTTTTATCCTGGCAGTTTCATCTAGCTTTTTGAAGTTTCTGCCTCAATTGGAATTAGCCTCTATGGGGCTTCAGCAGCACCATAAGCCTTCATTGCTAGCTTCTCAAATATTTTCCCATATATTAATGTATCTCCAGGAACAAGCAGGAATGAGTCTTCACACATGGGAGACGTCGCCGACGGAGCCCGCACGGGAATGCTCCCCAGCATCCAATCAGAAGGCCTTTGGGAGCATACCCCGCGCCTGCGCGGTGGCTTCCCGCCCTTCCTACTGCCTCTCCCCAGTTTTTCGTTTTCCGCGGAGCAGGCAGGACGTCCCTCCTGCCACCGCAGAAATTGTTTTTCCGTTTTTCTGTAGTCGCGGCTTTCCCGCCGATGGTGGCACCTCCGTGCCCCCCCCCCTTTATTTTCCTTTAATTTTCGTCGCCCCCTCCGGGCGCTGAGGACCGGGGCATGGAGCCTTCTTCCCCCCAGCCTCATGGCGGGGACTCCATTTTCCACGTGGACTCCAATGCCTGGTGCCTCTCCTGTGTGGGGCCTGACCCCTCTTTCCCAGATTCCCCGGGCTGCTGTGTCGGCAGAAGACCCTCCCTCTTTCGGGTATCCCTCGACGACGTCTTCGCGCCCAGGGCACGGTCGTCGGGTTGTTCTTCTCTCCAGGATCAGGTAACCACACAACAGTCTGTTAAGACTAGCCGAGTCTTGAGGGGCAAGTCTCATGCGAGGCATGGCGACGGCTCCGGTCAACCCCTCAAGTCCTCCTTGGCTGATACACCCCGGCGGGAGTCCTCGGGCTCCAAAGCATTTACGGGGTTTCGGGATGTTCCTGAGATTCGTTCCTCACAGAACATTCCCGAGCCATGCCCGAGGGAGGTACCCGCCTCGAGCGGTGCCAATTCCCTGGCATCGGCGTCGGCATCGAGTGTTCCACTCTTCGCCAGGGATCGTCAGCCGGTGTCCTCGGCGCCTTCGGGGCCGACTGGCTCGACCGGGTCTGACATCCCTACATCCAAGCCATGCTCGGGCGTGGTAGCCGCTTCGGGCGGTACTGAGCCCCCGGCATCGGCGTCGGTGTCGAGCACTCCGCTCCTCACCGAGGATCGTCGGCTGCTGTCCTCGCCGGGGCCGATCGACTCGGTCCAGTCTGGCGTTCCTCCATCCCTGCCATGCGCGTGGGCGGTGCCCGCTTTGGGCGGTACCGACCCCTCGGCGTCAGCGTCGAGCGTTCCGCTCCTCACCGGGGATTGGCGGCTGAGGTCCTCGGCGCCTCCGGGGCCGACCGACTCACGCCGGTATGGCCTTCCTAGGGGGCCGGTATCCGCCTTGGGCGGTGCCGACCCGTCGGCGTCGAGTGACCCGCTCCCCACCGGGGATCACCGGCCGCTGTCCTCCCTACCTCGGGGGCCGATCGACTCGACACGGTCTGACGGCCCTATGTGCAGGCGGGGATGGTCATCGGGCCTCCCTCCCCTCGGGGCCGCTCACTTCGACCCGCACCGGGTCGCCGTTTTCCCAGCCCTGCGCAATGGTGGTACTGGGTTCGAGCGGCACCGCTCCGCCGGCGACGGCAGGGGCGTCGAGCACGAGGGGCCGCCATCGACCTTCCCCGGGGACCTCGGGGTGTGTCGGCCAGTGCTCGGACGACTCCCCGGCATCGACACGGCCGTCGAGGGCCCCGTTTTTTCCTAGAGAAGGGGCCTCGGGGCCTTCGACCGCTTCGATCCGATCTGGATCTGCGCCGCCCCACAACAGTACACCGACGTCGGCGCAGGGGCTTTGCACCCCCGCAGGGACTCGTCGTCGGGTGACCGGGGTCCCCTCGGGGACAGGCCGTATGCCCCAGGAGGGTTTCTCTCCGGGTCGAACGGGTGCGAGAGGGAGCCCGGCTTCAGGCAGTGCCCGCCGATCGACATCGGCGCCGGCGTCAGATGACCCCCTCTCCACCGAGCTCCGCCCTCGGGGACCCGTGATGCTCGCGGCACCGATCGGCGCGGTTCTGATCCGCGCTCCAGGTTTTCCACCACCGGCGCGGTCGCCCCTGCCGGGGCCCTCTGGAAGGGAGTCGCTCTCCTCGCTCGGTTCGATGCCCAGCCTGGAGTCGGTATCCAGCCTTGAAAGCTTGGACACTACACGTCTCGGGATCGGTCCCTGTCCCCTCCTGCGACGCAGAGCGGAGACCGCTGGCCCCTGCCCTCCGGCGGCCACGGAACCGCTTCGATCGCAGGGAGCAGCGCCACCCCCGGGTTCGGGGCCGAGGCCGATTCCTGCGGCGCTGTCGGTGCCATCGACCCCTTCGATACCTAGTTTGGAATCAATCCCAGGAGCCGACGACGCCATGGGGACTGCCCCGATCCGGGGCGGTTGGTCCCCTCCTATGCCTAGCGGGCGTCGGGCCGAGCGGCCTATGTGTGCCCTGGCAGCCTCCCCCGCCATAACTCCTCCGGCAGAGCCACCTTTTCAGGATTTCCTCCTTGACATGGCGGACTTGCTGGCCATCCCTACCCTGGGCCCGAGCCCGGGCCCTGAGGAACAGGCAGCCGTGATGCTTCCTCTGCATCCCTCCCTGCAGGATCTCCTGCTGGGGGCTTGGCGGTCGCCTTTGAGGGTTCCAGCACCGTCGACTGTGATGCGGGCTCTATACCGGGTGCCTCCGTCCCCGAGTTTTCGGCAGCACCAGCTTCTACATCGGTCCATTGTGGTGGAATCGGCGCTGAGGAAGGCCGGAAGCAAGGAGAAGCATGCTTCTCGCCCCCCAGGCCGCGCCTCAAAGACGCTAGATACTCTAGGACGTCAAGCTTTCCAGACGTCTATGCTGACGGCCAGAATTATCTCATATATTTTATATGAGTCTGTCGCTGCGGGAGGTCACCGAGAGGTTGTCTCGGTTATCCCTCTTCGTATCGGCGACCAAGGCCTTTGAATATTCCCTGCTCCTTTATCACTGCAGGAATATCTCCGGGTTCCTTTCTCGTGCTTCGCTGGACTTCTTCCAGTCGGTCAGCAGAGCTTCTGCTGTGGCCATTAGAGCACGCCGTACAGCATGGCTGCAGGCGTCCGAGTTGTGTAGACGGGCACAGCACAACCTGGGTAATTCTCCCTGCGACGGAGATCACCTCTTCAACAGCGAAGCCTTGCGTCAGGTCGCACAGTGCTTCGCTAACCTTCCCAGGTTTAGCAGCCAGCCTAGGGCCCGGCCCCACGGCGGCGGTAAACGCCTCTCTAGGAAGAGGAAATATCAGACCTCCGCCCACCCTCCAGGCGCGCCCAGGCAAGGGGCCTCTCACCCCGGGTTAATGCCCCCGGGCCCGCGCCAGGACTCTCCTTCTAAGCATTTTTAGGCTCAGGCAGGCGGCTGCCTGCACTTAACCCTCTTAGCGGACGTTTAAAAATTGAGCTCTGCTCGGGGGCTTGTTCAGTTGCAAATGGTTCGAAGGCTTATCTAGGGGTTCGGGTATTCTCCTTCCGTTGGTAGGGAGACCACCTCTATTCCGTGATAGCTATGGCCAACGGCCAACTTATTACCCTTCGGTACGTCTCCGAACCCTTCTCAGCCGGTATCCCCCTGCTGATTGCTTCCGTACCGGAATTACCTTCCTGTCCCCCGTCTGTGCGGGGGGGGGGGGGGGGGCGAGTTCTGCGTGCAGGTCCTGGGGACACATATAGGGCCTCCAGCCCCTGTGGCGTTCTACCAGACTGATGCTATCCCCTGTCCCCCACGCTACCGCGCTGTTGGTTCGCCGATCTGCCTTTGTCCTCTGGAATAGATCTCTCTACTGACGGATCTTGCTGCCACCTTCCAGGTGGACGCTCTGTGGATCGATGGCAGATCCGCCTTACCAGGGTGATGCGCAGGGAGGTAGGCCCCTCGACATACCTGCATTAGTACCGGAGTGGGCGCCCTCATGCCCACCGGCTTAGATATACTAGATATCTCCTGCGCGATAGGCGCATATTGGGGGGATGCCCGCAGTACCTGTGCTATACCGCCTTTTTCCCTATGGCCGGTACTCACGCCCCCCCCCCCGGGGTCCGGCCAGTCCGCCTGCCTATTCCTCGATCGGGCCGCGGACTGGTGGTACTCTACCGCTGTGGAGTCTACAGCTCCTTTCAGTTAGGTCCTCCTCCCGGGGGTTCGGACCCTTGTCTCCCTATCTCTCGCTAGGATAGCCTGTGTACTCCTTCTGCTCCGGGGTGCACCCCTACTCTTCTCCGGAATGGGCTCTCTGGTTCGGCCAGTCTTCTACTGTTAGTCCTCTGAGTTCTGGACTGTACTCCTAAGGGAGTGCTCAGCTTGCTCTAAGCCTCCTGGAAGACCTGCTGTTTTTCTCCTGACCCAGCTGACGCCTGGATCTCCTAGCCTTCCGGATTTGGAGCTTCCTCCTCGCTGCGGCGAAGTTTCCTTGACGACTTCGCTACTGCGTCTACGGTGCCTTCACCACAGGTCTGCTTCCGGCAACCCGGTAGGTAAGCCCTACGGGGTTCCACACCATTACTTCATTAAAACTTAGTGGCCGGTAAGCTCTACATGGTACTAGGGCATTTACTCATTAAATGCTTACTGATACTATTTGTGCATCCCTCTGACTACTCTTCCCGTAGCCTGGGTTTTTTTTGCTGTATCTTAATGTTACCTGTTCTGCACTCTAAAGACTCCCTCTGTAGTCTGTAGATTCGCAGTTCCTCTATTCAACTCCTGCCCTCCATCCCTCAGGGGATGCCGGGGATTTAGGCTGGGCGAATGCCATCCCGTCCTGGGCTGCGCTTATGGGACCTCCCCGGGCATCCTAAGCTAGGGAGAGTCCCCATGTGTGAAGACTCATTCCTGCTTGTTCCTGGAGATAGCACAGTTACTTACCTGTAACAGGTGATCTCCGGAACAGCAGGAATTAGTCTTCACAACCCGCCCACCTCCCCTAGGAGTTGTATCTCTTTTTTGTCTCTATTCCTTCCTCTCCTCTCCTTCTGGCTCAGCTATGAAACTCAACTGGGGAGAGGCAGTAGGAAGGGCGGGAAGCCACGCGCAGGCGCGGGGTATGCTCCCAAAGGCCTTCTGATTGGATGCTGGGGAGCATTCCCGTGCGGGCTCCATCGGCGACGTCTCCCATGTATGAAGACTAATTCCTGCTGTTCCGGAGATCACCTGTTACAGGTAAGTAGTAACTGTGCTTTCCTTCCCAGCGCACAACTGTCCTAGCAGTGATCCTCGGTCAGGGGCAACAACACCATGGTTCCTTCTAGCATAGACCCTAAGTCTTGGGTACTAGGTGTCACTACAGAGTGATAGCAGAGACTTTGAAGGGACGTCAAAGTGCAATCTGGAATTTCTAAATCAGAATATCTGAAAAACAACCTAGGCATGTCCAGGTGCAGACATGATTTCACAAGAGTGGACGTGCCCGATATGGATGTCTGCGAGGGCGTCTGCATAGACAACCCCAGAATAGTATTTCAGAACCTGGACATTTAGGAATAGCCTAATGGTTAGAGTAGTGGGTAGGAACAGGGCAGCTGGGGTTCTAAACCCCACTGCTACTGTCATTGAAATTGTGCTAGATGATGGAGAGTTTTCTTCTCTACACCCTCTGGATGTTTTTCAGCCCAAACAAGCACTTTTCAGGTGCCTGGAGCAGGTCTAAACTTCGACATGACTCCGGACGTTTCTGAGATCAGGTGGAGATATCCTCAGACCTGGCTTCTAAAATAGCTCTGGAGACATCTCTGTGCTTTAGATGTCTCTATGCCTGTTTTCAGACATCCAAAGCGCAAATAGGGCTTCCAGAATGACTGCCTTTGTCTCTCCTCAAGGGCTGTGAACACTACTTCACAGCATCCCTAGCTCTGGCTAGTCCAGGCAGCAGAGTTCTTGCTCAGGAATCAAACCCAAAATCCCTGCACAGAAGGAGTATCCTAGTGGTTAGAGTAGCTCGCTGAGAATGAAGGAAGCCAAGTTCAAATGCTGGGAGAACTCAGGTGCAGACTTAGGGCTGGATTTACTAAAGTATGCTAATGTACATTATTTAACAGAAACCTTGTTATTGTCAATGGAGTTTATTTACTTTATGCCCCTTATTACAAATGGGGCCTCTTTAAGGCCATTATTACCAGTAAGGCAGCCTTACTTTAAGCCCATTATTGTCAATGAGGCATTTTTACTAAAGGATTTAGTAAAAATGGATTTAGATTTACTAAAGGATATTGATAAGTGATATTTACCACAGGCCCCTTTTAATTCAATAAGGTCTATTTGCACATTCATGCATATTAGAAAATCATGCCCTTAGTCAGACTTCAAAGGATAGGTAAGGACTCAGTGCACTTTGAACTACCAATGAAAAGACATGAACTAAATCCCATCCCAATAAATAACCAACTTTGCCGTTGTTACCCACAGTTTTCTCTACATTGTCTGATTTTGTGACTCTAGCAGAGTCATGCATGCAATCAATGCAGTTTTTGTGTTGTGAATTAATTGGAGCTTTTGGACTCTTGTAACTTCTCCAAATTTTCTTCTATCTTGACACAACTAGATCTATATCTCAATAAACTAGTAGACAAAGTGGCTGGGACATATGGACTTGGCAACTGAAATGAAGCTGGAGAAAGACTGATAGAATTCTGCAGGACCAACAATCTATTCATCTCAAACACCTTCTTCCAGGAACACAAGTGGCAACTGTTCACATGGACTTCACCCAATGGATTGTTCAAAAATGAAATTGACTACCTCTGTGGAAGTAATGATGAAAAAGCTCTATAACATCAACAAAGACAAAACCTTTAGCTGACTGTGGTATAGATCACCATCTACTAGTATGCAAGCTAAAGCTAAAAAAGAACAAGCCACTCATGAATGTAGCAAAATATGACCTTGAGAATATCACCTCCGCAACATTACAATTGTTTCCTCCTGCAGAGTCACTTTTTCCGTCCGACTTCCCGTCCCTTCCTCTAGACAGCCAGATTGATCTATGGACTTCTACCCTATCATCCACCCTTGATTCCATTGCTCCCTTACGGCCTGCCCCCTCCTGCCCTCTTTCACATCATCCTTGGTTTCATCCCGGTCTTTTTTTGCATCGTTCCTATCTCCGTCGTGCAACCCGACGCTGGCAAAAGCATCCCTCTCCTACTACTCTTGCCATTTTTCGTAATGCTCGTAAATCATACTGCTCTTTACTGACTTCCACGAAAAAATCTTATTACTCAAACCTTATTACCACCTCTTCAAATTCATTCCGTCAGCTGTACCGTGTTCTCGATTCTCTCTCATCAGCCTCCACTGCACCCACCTCATCCCCTCCATCCAGTGCCCCTAGCCCCACGGCTCTCGCTTCTTTTTTCTCGACAAAGATCTCGACCCTTCGCTCCACGTTTATTCCTTGTCCTCTTCCTCCCTCACCCCCACCTTCCTCCCCAAATTCTGTCCTTCCTCAGCCCTCCTCTTCTGCTCCTATATTTTCTCATACCTGGTCCGAATTCCACCCTATCACCATCACCGAGCTGACCAAAGCTATTTCACTCTCTCATAAGACCACCTGTCCCCATGACCCCCTACCGTCCCCTTGGCTTTTGGAGCCTTCTCTCACTCTTTTTCCCTTTGTTCTCTGCATCATGAACACTAGCCTCTCTTCTGGAAACTTCCCCTCTGCATGGAAGCATGCATTGGTCCGCCCTTTGCTTAAAAAGACAACTCTTGACCCTGCTATTCCATCCAACTGGCGCCCGGTATCCAATTTGCCTTTTTTGTCTAAAATCCTCGAGAAATTTGCCTTTCACCAACTCACAGCACATTTAAATTCCACTATTTCTTTGCACCCCTGTCAGTCTGGTTTTAGAGCCGGTCACAGTACTGAAACAATCCTCTTGGCACTTCTCAATGAGTTGCATCGGTCCCACAACAGAGGAAACATCTCAATCGCCGTCTCCCTAGACCTCACCGCTGCATTCGATGTCATTGACCATCGCACTCTGCTTTCACGTTTGTCCGATCTTGGGGTTCAGGGTACAGTCTTTCGATGGTTTCACTCTTTTCTCTCCTCTCGCTCCTTCACTGTGCGCTCTGGCTCCTCTTCTTCTACTCCCCTTCCTCTTTGCTGTGGCGTACCCCAGGGGTCTATCTTAGCCCCTCTTCTCTTCAATGTCTTTCTTGCACCACTTGCACTACTTATACAGCAAACCGGTTTATCCACTTATTTCTTTGCTGACGACATACTTCTGGTCCATCACACCTCTTCCTCTGCTCCTGATCTCTCCCCCTTGAACAGCTGCCTAAACTCTATTGCCCAATGGTTCTCCGATAACTACCTCACTGTCAATCCATCTAAGTCCGCGACCATAAGGTTCACCTTCGGTGCCCCCTCTCCCACCCTATCACCCTTGATGTCGAACTCACCCATTCCGCTAGCAGCCACCCTCCGCTATCTCGGAGTAACTTTAGACTCATCACTATCCTTCCACCAACACATTTCGGGGGTAGTGCGTAGCTCCTTCTTCCAGCTCCGGAAAATCCGGGCTGTCCGCTCCCTTTTGCCGCTTACCTCCCTTACCACATTGGTTGTCTCCCTGGTGCTTAGTCGTCTCGATTACTGCAATTCTCTTCTCGCTGGTGTTCCCCTCTACCAGCTTCGCAGATTACAGTTGATCCAAAACACGGCCGCCCGTCTTCTCACCTTTTCCTCCCCCCGGGATCATGTCACCCCCTGCTTGCTCTCTCTTCACTGGCTCCCTATCAAAACACGTTATGTCTACAAGTTTCTTACTATTACCCACAAAGTCCTCTACACTAACACTCCTCAGTACTTAGCCGACCTTATCTTTTTCCAACCCACCCCTCGATTGTTACGATCTATTCACAATAACCGCCTTTTTCTCCCTTCCCCAACCCAGGCTCACCTTGAATCAAATTTGAATAAATAAATAAAATAAAATAAATCAACTCGCCACGCTGCCTTTTTCTTTGCTAGCCCCGCGCTATGGAACTCCCTCCCACATATTACCCGCACTGAACACTCCTTCCCTCACTTTAAGGCTATGCTAAAAACTTACCTTTTCGCCCAAGCCTTTGATCTCCCCCCCCCCCCTCCTTCTCCTCCTCCCAGTCCAGCACACTCCCATGTTCACAGTCTGCCTAGGAGCTATAACATTCTGTGTCTACCTGATGTTCCCTAAGCCCTCTAAATCAGCTTTCTCACTCTTTTTGTTCCCTCATATGGTTGTTTATTTGTTGTACGACCCACCCACCTAACCCACAAACCCTGTCCTGGTTGTCTGTTTTGTCAATTGCACCCTCCTCTTTTGTTGTCATTGGCGGTCTGTCTGTTGTTTGTCCTTGTTTGGCCTGTCCCGTCTCGTCTACCACGCTGTTTTTTACAGCCTACTTTTTGCTATCCTATTGCTCTATTTCTATCCCTTTTGCTCACTAAATGGCGTTCTTTTTCATGTTTCTTTTTCCTGCAGCCATGATTACTTGTATTGTAAACCGCCTTATATTATTGTTAAAGGCGGTATATCAAATATGGCAAATAAAGATAAAGATAACACCGGAATTTAAAGACTGCCTGCAAAATCGATTTGCTGCTTTAGATACAAATGACAGAGCTCCAGAAGAGTTATAGGTTGACATCAAGAAGGTTGTTTTGGAAGAAAGTGAGAAATCTCTACAAAAGGTGAAAAAGCAAAAATGGCCAAAATGAATGATTGAAGAAATTCTGAAAATTGCCTAGAAATGCAGAGAAGCTAAAGCCAGAGGAGAAAAAGAGGCAATTGCAGAACTCAACAGAGATTTCCAACGTGCAGCAAGACAAGACAAGGAGAAGTGCTACAATGACACATGCAAGGAAATAGAAGCAGAAACTATTAGAGGAAGAACAAGATCCACTTTCCTAAAGCTACGAGAGTTAAAGAAAAAAATTCCAGCCTTGAATTGGAATGTTACAAGATGCTCAAGGATCCATGTTGAATGATGCTGCAAAGATCAAGAAAAGGTGGAAAGAACATACAGAGTAAGGAGGAGTAGCCTAGTGGTTAGAGCACTGGCTTGGTAACCAAGCCACCAGAGTTCAATTCCCACTAGCACTCCTTGTGGCCTTGGGCAAGTCACTTAACCCTCCATTGCCTCGGAAGAAAGGCCTGGCAATCTACTTCTGGTGACACTGCCAAGAAAACCCAAGAGCTTCTGGGTCATCAGGACTGACTCAAAGGCACACATTGCATTGCATACAATAAAGAACAAATGGACCAACAGCCATTTCAACCTGTACCTTATGATCCAGAACCATTGGTGATGAAAAAGGTTGAAGCAGCATTGAAAGCCTTATCAAAGAAAAAAGCACCAGGCATTGATGGCATTCCCATTGAAGTATTACAGCAATTTGATGCAGCTGTTACCATACTTACAAGGCTCTGCCAGGAAATTTGGAAGACAACATCATGGCCAACTGACAAAAAGATCTGTGTTTATACCAATACTAAAGAAGGTTGATCCAACTGACTAGAAATTATTGCACAATCATTCTGATCCCACATGCCAGCAAGATTCTACTGAAGATTATTCAGCAAAGACTACAACCATACCTGGAACGAGAACTACCTGAAGTGCAAGCAGAGTTCAGGAAAGGGCGAGGATCGAGAGACATCATCACGGATGGGAGATGGATCCTTGAAAAGGCTATCTATATGTGCTTTATTGACTACAGCAAGGCTTTGAATGTGTAAACCATGAGAGACTCTGGGCCACATTAGGAAGCATGGGTATACCAGAACACCTGATCATTCTCTTGCAAACCTTTACATTGATCAAGAAGCAACAGTTCAAACGGAACAAGGAGAAACAGAATGGTTTAAAATCAGCAAAGGTATATGACAAGGCTGCATATTTTCTCCCTACCTGTTTAATTTATTGCAGAACAAATCATCAGAGAAGTAGGACTGTATGAAGACAACAGAGGTGTGAAGATTGGTGGGAGACTCATCAACAACCTTCCCTATGCTGATGATACCAAATTACTGGCTGAAATTGAACACGATCTGAAACATTTGCTTCTCAAGATCAAGGAACATAGTCTTAAAATGGGCCCGCACCTTAATGTAAAGAAGACAAAGATCCTGACAACTGGCAAAATCAATAAGTTCATCGTTGATGGAGAAGAAATTGAAACATAGAAACATAGAAACATGATGACAGAAAAAGACCACAAGGCCCATCTAGTCTGTCCTTCCATAACAACAACTACAACAGTCCCCTTTCTACCTTTAGAGATCCTCTGTGTTGGTCCCATGCTTTTTTGAATTCAGTTACTGTCCTCATCTCTACCACCTCCACTGGGAGACTATTCCACGGATCCACTACTCTTTCCGTAAAGAAATATTTCCGCATATCACTCCTGAATCTATCTCCCTTCACCCTCATCCCATGTCCCCTCGTAGCAGAACTTGCTTTCAATTGAAAGAGGCTCTCTCCCTGAACATTTATGCCACGGAGGTATTTAAACATCTCAATCATATCACCTCTATCCCGCCTTTCCTCTAAGGTGTACATATTAAGATCCTTAAGTCTGTCCTCATATGCTTTATAATGAAGCCCATTAATCATTTTAGTAGCAACCCTCTGCACCGACTCCATCCTGTTCACATCCTTTTGAAGGTGCGGTCTCCAGAATTGCACACCATACTCCAAATGAGGTCGCACCAAAGACTTATACAGAGGTATTATCACCTCCTTTTTTCTGCTAGCCATTCCTCTCCGTATGCACCCAAGCATCCTTCTAGCTTTTGCCGTCGCCTTTTCTACCTGTTTAGCTACTTTAAGATCATCAGACACAACCACGCCTAGGTCCCGCTCTTCTTTAGTGGACAAAAGTACTTCACCTCCTATACTGTATTGCTCCCTTGGATTGCTGCAGCCCAAATGCATGACCTTACATTTTTTAACATTAAATCCCAGCTGCCAAATTCTAGACCATTCTTCAAGCTTAGCTAGATCCCTCCTCATGTTATCTACACCTTCCTGGGTGTCTACTCTATTACAGATTTTGGTATCATCTGCAAAGAGGCAAACCTTACCCGACAGCCCTTCCGCTATATCACTAACAAAGATGTTAAAAGAATCGGACCAAGGACAGATCCCTGGGGCACACCACTGGTAACATCCTTCTCCTCAGAGTGAGCTCCATTTACTTGTACTCTTTGTCGCCTCCCACCCAACCAATTTCTAACCCAAGCAGTAACTTTAGGGTCCATCCCTAGGGTGCTCAGTTTGTTTATAAGTCGCCTGTGAGGAACAGTGTCAAAGGCTTTACTGAAATCTAAATACACCACATCTAGAGCTCTCCCTCGGTCCAACTCCCTGGTCACCCAGTCAAAGAAATCGATCAGATTTGTCTGACAAGACCTGCCTCTGGTGAATCCATGCTGCCTCGGATCCTGTAATCTGCCGGACTCCAGAAACCTCACTATTTTCTCTTTCAGCAGCGTTTCCAATAATTTACTCACCACTGAAGTTAAACTAACCGGCCTGTAGTTTTCAACCACATCCTTACTTCCGTTTTTGTGTAAAGGCACCACATGAGCCTCTCTCCAGTCCTTTGGCACCACTCCCGACTCCAACGAGGCATTGAAAAGGTCAGTCAGTGGAGTTGCTAGAACGTCCCCAAGTTCCCTCAGTATTCTAGGGTGTATCCCATCCGGTCCCATCGCTTTGTCTACTTTAAGTTGAGCTAGTTTCTCACGAACACAGTCTTCTGAAAATTGTTCAAGATGTCCCTCGCTTCTGTTCTTATTTGTGGGTGTTTTCTGAGGTCCTGCTCCTGGTTCTTCATCTGTGAACACAGAACAAAAATATTTGTTAAGCAATTCCGCTTTATCCTTATCAGCTTCTACATATTCCCCCCCTGCACCCTTGAGTCTGACAATACCACTTTTGCCCTTCCTCTTCTCACTAATATATCTGAAAAATGTCTTATCCCCCCATTTTATTGCATTGGCTATTTCCTCCTCCTTTGAATCTTTGCCTTCTTGACTACTCTGCTAGCTTCTCTAAGTTTTTCCAAATACAGATGCCTGTCTTCCTCTCTCTGTGATCTCTTGTATTTCATGAAGGCCTCCCTCTTTTTCTTCACTTTTCCAGCTACTTCCTTCGAAAACCATAGCGGTTTCCTGTTCCTTTTGCCTTTATTTACCATTTTAACAAAAAGGTTGGTTGCCCTTAAAATACCCCCTTTCAGTTTTGCCCACTGTTTTTCTACATCCCCCAGCTGTTCCCATCCCACTAACGACTCCCTGAGGTATTGGCACATCTTCGCAAAGTTAGTCTTCCTAAAGTCTAAGATCTTCACCTTGGAATGGATTCTAACAGCCCTAGTCCTAATACTGAACCACACCATCTGGTGGTCACTGGATGCAAAATGATCTCCCACTACAACATCAGAAACACTCTCACCATTGGTAAGCACCAAGTCCAGTATGGCCCCTTCACGTGTGGGGTCTGTTACCAATTGCCTGAATAGTTCTCCCTGTAGAGAATCCAGGATCTCCTTACTTCTAGATGATACTGCAGCAGGAATGTGCCAATCAACATCTGGCATATTGAAATCTCCTAGCAGTAGCACTTCCCCTTTCCTAGCAATGCTGCGTATGTCTTCAATTAACTCTCTGTCCACCTCTTCCTCTTGTGAGGGAGGTCTGTATATCACACCAATGCAAATAGATTTCTCTTTCCCTCTTTCTAGTTTAACCCACAATGCCTCCTCTCTCCCTTTTAAGCTCTGTAATTCCAAAGCTTTAATAGTAGTTTTTACATATAGTGCCACTCCTCCTCCCCTTCTTCCTACTCTGTCCTTTCTGAATAAAGTATAGCCAGGTATAGTTACATCCCAGTCATGGTTTTCTGTGAACCATGTTTCTGTAACTGCCACTAAATCCAAGTCAGCCACTCCCACCAAAGCTTCAACTTCAGGGATCTTATTTCCCATGCTATGGGCATTAATACACACTGCTTTACATGTGTTACCCCTGTTACCCATTTCCATAAAGGTATTTAATGTATCACCTACCTGGGGGCTAGTGGACAACTTTAACCTACTTGGATTAAATATCAATAAAGAAACAACATGCAGTCAAGAAATCAGACGATGCATTTCTCTTGGCAGAATGGCTATGAAGGACCTAGACAAGATTCTCAAGAGCAGAGATGTCTCGCTCCATACAAAGATCCAACTTGTTTATGCCAAGGTATTTTCAATAGCGTCATATGGATGTGAAAGTTGGACAGTGAAAAAGATAGGTAGAAAATTGATGCCTTTGAATTATGGTGCTGGCAACGAATACTGTGTATACCATGGACTGCCCGAAGAACAAACCAGTCAGTATTAGAGAAGATCAAACTTAAGCTTTTTCTAGAAGTTCAGATGACAAGACTTTGACTTTCATACTTTGGACACATCATGCGAAGATAGAGATCATTAGAGAAAGACATCATACTTGATAAGATAGAAAGTCAACGCAAAAGAGGAAGGCCAGCAATGAGATGGATCGATACAATAACAGCAGCTATGGGTGCCACTCTGTCAACCATGAGCCGCCTGATTAAAGACTGAACACAGTTTAGAACAACTATCTAGAGGGTCGCCATGAGTCAACACCGACTCGACGGCACTTAACAATAACAACAACAACATATTCCACACTATAACTCTAGGTGAAATTCAATAAAACACATATAAAACATGACATACGCACAATAAGCAATTACACAATGCAATCTCAAACATTATACCAAAATCTCAATGGAAATGTCACATCTAGCACTCATCTAGCTTATACCTACATTGGAACAGGTGCATCAGGGGCGGCTCTGCTATTAGGCAGAATGAGGAGGCTGCCTCAGGCAGCAAAGTTTTGGGAGCAGCACAAAAATGCCCCAAAACATCCCAGTGGTGCTGCTTCACTCTGCCTTCATTGAAAAGTAAAATTGTTGGGAGAAGCGCCACCTGCTCCCGCCACTGCTACCGCTGTTTCACCTGGGTCTTTGACAGCAGCGGCAGCATCGTCCCCCTCTCCTGCTGCTGTCGCTGATCCAGACCCAGTGAGAAGCGGCAACATGGCGACAGGCTGTCAGTTTAAAAAACAAAAATGCGAGGGGGGGGATGTGACTGGCAAGGCCTTCAGGGTACGCTGGAGTGAAAAGCCCACGCCTTTTTTAAATGTTTTGCTATTGCCACTGCTGCTGCTGAAAAGGGCAGCAGCAGCAGGCTGGGGGGAGAAGGGTAGATACTGGGCATCAGGAGGGGGGAGGGGAGAGCTCTAATGGTGGGAAGGGAGAGGAGGGCTGATGCTGGACATGTTGGGGGAGATTGGAGAGAGGAAGAGAAGGCTAATGCTGGACATGTGGGGAGGGATTTGAGAGAGGGAGAGACAGACGATTCTCGACATGTGTGGGGAGACTTGAGAGGGGGGTTATGGTCGATGCTGGACATGTTGGGGGAGACTGGAGAGGGGCAGAGAGGGCCGATGCTGGACATATATGAGGGGGGGGGAACTTGAGAGGAGGTCGATGCTGGACATGTGGGGGGAGACTGGAGAGGGGCAGAGAGGACTGATGCTGGACATATATGGGGGGGGGGGAACTTGAGAGGAGGCCAATGCTGGACATGTGGGGGAAAACTAGAGAGGGGAAGAGAGGGCAGATGCTGGACATGTGGGGGGAGACTGCTACAACCACTACTACTACTACCGATCATTTGTATAGCGCTACAAGGTGTATGCAGTGCTGAACAGACACATGTAAAAGACAGTCCCTGCTCATCAGAACATACAATCTAGTTAGGACCGTCAATACAAACAGCTGAGGACAAGGAAATGTCAAGGGGAATGGTAAGAAGACACATAAAGAGTCAAAGTGGATCAGGATCCAAACGCTGCCTTGAAGAGGTGAGATTTTAGCCTGAGTTTGAAAAGGAACAGAGATGCAGCCTGACGCACAGACTCAGGTAGTTTGTTCCAGGCAAAAGGAGCAGCAAGGTGGAAGCATTGAAGTCTGGAGTTGGCAGTAGAAGAGAAGGGCACAGATAGAAGGGATCTGCCAAAAGAGCGGAGGTCCCGAGGAGGGGTGTAGGGAGAGATAAGAGAGGAAAGGTAGTGAGAGCAGCAGAATGAGTGCCGTTATAGATCTGTAGGAGAAGTTTGAACTGGATATGGAAACGTATAGGGAGTCAGTGAAGTGACTTGAGGAGAGGGGTTATATGAGCATGTGAGACTTCTGAGGGGGGTTAGGGCCGATGTTGAACATGTGGCGGCAGACTGGAGGGGGAGAGAGAGCTGATGCTGGCCATGTGGAGGGGAGATTGGAGAGGGGCAGAGAGGGCTGATGCTGGACATGTGGGGCGGGGGAGACTGGAGATGGGTTGAGAGGGCCAATGTTGGACATGTGGGGGAAACTGTTGAAGGGAAGAGAGGGCCGATGCTGGACATGGAGGGGTGAGAATAGCGAGGGGGGATGGGGCCAATGCTGGACATATGGGGGTAGACTGGAGAGGGGAGGGAGGGCCACTGTTGGACATGTGGTGGGGAGACTTGAGAGGAGGGCGAGGACTGATGCTGGACATGTGGGGGAGACTGGAGAGGAGGAGAGAGGGCGATGCTAGATATGTGGGGGGAGATGAGATGGGGATGAGGATCAATGTTGGACATGTGTGGGGAGACTGGTGAGGGGGAGAGAGGGCTGATGCTAGACATGCAGGGGGAGATTGGCGAGGGGAAGAGAGGGCCGATGCCAGATATGTGGGGGGGAGACCTGAGAGGATGGTAAGGACCAATGCTGGACATGTAGTGGGGGGGACTGGAGAGAGGGTGAGAAAAATAAATAGAAGAAAGCTGAAAGGAAAAGAGCAATACCAGAGATCTCAGGAAGTGAAAAAGACAGGAGGGGATAGAAGTAGCAGATGAAATTGGTGACCCTGGAAAGCGAGTTAAAAGAAGACAGAAGAAAGCAGAAACCAGAGACTGAGATCAGCATGATTAGAGAATAAAATGCCAACAAAGGTAGAAAAATGAATTTTATTTTCAATTTCGTGCTTGGGATTTGTCAGTCTGGAATTTTACATGTTCTATCTTTATGTTTTGCACAGTACAGGGCCATATGCATCACTTTCTATTTCCTTGGTGCTGTACTGCATGCAGGGGTCTAGCCAAGGTTGGGCCTTGGTGGGCCTGGCATTAGACCCACTCAGTCAGCAGCAGCAGTAGAATAGTTGAATGAGGGGATAACTGGAAGCAGAGTCCGCATTTGCACTGCTTTGTGCCGACCCATGTTAATCCCAAGCCTCACCAAACTATGAGTCTTGACTATGCCACTGATTCAGAGTCTGGCTTCTTGGGCTTTCAGTTTAATTTTTGTCTACATAAGTCGGGGAGGGGGGTGGATATTCAGTGGCGGTGGCTAATGCTGAGAATGTGGCTAGCTGTCGCCAGTGGACTTTGAACCTGGATATTCAATGCCGAAGCCATATCTGCCCACTGGAATTGAATATCCGGATTGGTTGGATAGTGCGTTAACTAACCGGTTAGCCAGGGATATTCAGCCGCTGACCAGTTAAATAAAGCAGTGAAATTTAGGCGAGCCTTTCAGTGGCCTAACGTTTGCTGCTTTGGGATAACCGACGAGCAGCTGAATATCGCCCCTAGCCTGTTATTCCTGAGTGCTGCCCCTGCTCTGATGCTAACTGGCTAGTGTCGGGGAGTTTAGTGGCAGCATCCAGAGATATTCAGCAGCACTAACTGTGCCTGCAAACCGCCTAAATGGATTTGAATCTCCCCCTCCTCCCCGCTCCGTCCCATCTAATTTTAATTTGTAGTAATATATTTCCTGCTTTGTGAGGATCTGTCAGTGTTCTGCATGTGTGACTGAGGCTGCGTGTTCTGTTAGCATGGAGTTTCTATGTATTCATCTGGCTTGTTTGCTTTTCTGGATAGGTATATAGATGTCCTAGGGCCCACTGTGGGATTTACCGTGCTGCTCTTTTCTAGATAGGAGTCTTGTATGAGTTTTGGAAGTTGATGCTATTATGGTATGGTAGATTTTCTCTATAGGTCCTGAGTAATTTTTGTAGGGTTTTGTATTACTTCACAGTATGCCAAGTGCTCATGAGGGTTTATATTCCTATTACTGAGTGACATCAGAATCAGAAATTATTTTCGGTATGTTGAGTTTTGTGGGAAATATCCTAGTTCTGCTCTGTACCCATTGCTGGGAGGGGGGTTTCTTTGTATGCAAAATATATGTTCAAAAAGAAAAAGCAAGAACCCTATCATAGTTTAAAACACCAAAATAAACTTACAGGAATTTTATTTTGGTGTTATAAACTGCACTGTGGTTTTCGCTTTTTGTTTTTGCTCCTAGGTGTGTAATCATCTTGCATCTCCTTTTTCTTTTGTAGAATATATATTTACATTAACTGCTATGCTGGATGGGAGGATGGGAGGAGTGGCCTAATGGTTAGGACAAGGTACCTCAGGCCAGAGGACCAGGGGTTCAAGTCCCACCTGGGGACAGCAATCTCAGGCCAGAGGGACTGGGATTTCTAGTCCTATAGGCACTCTTTGGGGCTTGTTTACAAAGCCGCGGTAGTGGTTCGCGATCGCGATCGCAGCCGCGGCCCCATTGAAATCAATGGGGCCGCGACTGCGATTACGATCGCAAACCGCTACCGCGGCTTTGTAAACAAGCCCCTTTGTGATCTTGGGTAAGCCACTTAACCCTCCATTGCCCATGTTCCCTGTAAGTATTAGCATATGTGTGTCATATCCCCTCATGTTAAATGTATCTCCCAATTGACCACCTTGACCTGGTGAAAAGCAGGATATAAATACAGCTAAATAAATAAATATGCTGATCCAGTGTGTAGTGTCAGGAGTCTATGTTTTATATTAGATTTCCAGGCTACATAGTTAAACTGCTCTAATTCTTGTTGCATATAAACATCATTGCAAAGTTAAAAAGAAATATTATATAAACTGGGAACATATTATTTTCTTTAATCTGAGGGCAGCCACCTGATTGCTGTTCTGAATGATGGGATTCTCTGTTCTCTGACTAGAGATGGTCCTTCCATTTTGGTTGCCTGGTTGGGTTGCCAACTGGCTCCAGATATGCCCGATAAGCTTGATTCGGTCCTGGGTTCACCCCATTGAATGCAGGGATATGTAGTTCTGATTTCTCTCTTGCACTCCATAGAAAAGCAAGGCTACAAGTCCCTGCATGAAATGGGGTAAACCCAGGACAGGATCAAGCCTGAAAAATTTCAGTTTTATCCCTGATGCAGATAAGTTTATTTGGACCCTGGAAGTACTTTGAAAAATTCCAGTTTCATCCCTGACACAGATATCTTTATCGAAACGCAATATTTCATCGAATGTTTGGATGTTTTCCTTAATGGGGTGTTTAGATGTTTTCCTTAATGACTGCAAATTGTTTAAGCTATAAATGAACTGGCTTTTTCAAATATGCTGTAGACTTTATGTGATATGTTCATTGGACCGATGATGAATTAAATTATTATCTGGCCTGATAGCCTGTTGTCTCTCGGCTTGATGTGCTTGAAAAAGATGTTATTTGAGTTTCTTTGAATATTAAAATAAGAGTTTTTGTGTCGTAAGACTGGAGGAGATTTTTTTTGTGTGTTATATTGGATATATGTCTCCTCAACTATATCAGCTTGTTGTGTTTTTGAAGGCTTTATAAAATAGGCACAGCATATGAACTTATGTGTCCTGACACCCTAAGCACTCTGTTAAAAAAACACCCCGCACAAAGGCAAGTTATAAAAGCTTATCCCTGGTTAACACGGCCTGGCTGAAATGTGCTCTGCTCCAGAGTGGCTAAACAAATGCTTTGTTCCCACAGATGTGCTCTTTTAGCTGTATTATAGGAGACTCTCCAGTGGGTGGGGCGTGTTTGCTAAGGCACTCTAGGCTTTTGCAGCTAACGCAGCGGGTTATTGCAAATAGCGCCGCGTTAGCTGCAAAAGCCACACATTATCTGTGGGGGCATGCACAGCATTTTCCCAGCAGATAAAACGCTGCGAAAATGCAAAGAAACCGGTATGGCAGCACAGTGGATGCAGCTAACGCCATCTATTGAGGTAAGGTTAGTTGCACCAGCAGCCTCTGCAAAATGTGTGGTTAATTTGTGCTGCTGATATTTGCAGTAAACGCTCGTTGTAGACACACCCACTCTCCACCCACACCCTGCCTATGCACACAGATATTGCGCAGTATGCAGATAATGCAGTAGATTCCCTGCGCTATCTGCATTTGGCCTGAGTTAGTTGTTACTTCAGCACACTTTTCCCATATTATTGCGTTAACAGCTTACGCACTTTAGTAAATTGCCCCTTAGTGTATATACCTGGATTTTTCAGAGGTATATGTGTTTTGTTGTCTCTACCTGGCTTCCTGCCCAAATAGCAAGGACAAAATATAGTACATGTATGCCTTAGTGCACACAGGGACATGTTTACTAAAGTGTGCTATCTGGTAGCACAGGGTTTAAGCGCGCGGTAAGATCGCTGCACTAAAAATTAGCATGGGGCCCCATACTAAAAATCCTGCACTGACCAGATAGCATGCCATGGGGCAGAGACTTGGCGGGACAGCACTAGAACATAGGTATTGATGGTAATTTGTGGTTAGGGCAGGCATCAGTAGCGTGCACTAAATGTGCTTGCCGCTGTTAGCATCGGTGCACTTAGTATCACCTCAGTGGGTGGTGTTAAGTGCACCATTATGCCAGCTTGTGTGGTACTGTGTCCTTGCACCATGCTAACTGCAGGGGGGCGGACAACCCCCCCCCCCTGAAGTTACCATGGGTCACCTGTGCTGAGAATGTGGCCCAGTACGCATTCCATTTCGTTCCTCCAGTCCAGTCCCGGTGATTTTGGGGTATTTACGCCCCTCCAGCAGCTTGGAGACTGAGCATGTCATGATCTTCATGACCTCTCCCATGTAGACATCTGGCTCCACCCCTAGCCTTCAGTATCTCAGTCTCCAAGCAGCTGGTGAGACATGAATCCCAATACCGGAACTCAGTGAAGGAACACATTTTTGTTTAAATTTGTTTTGCAATTTATCTTTAAATTATTTTTGGAGGGCTATCTGACAGCACTGCAAGGCTAAAGCGGGGGAAAAGCGGCTGGAGCATTCCTCCTTGCTGTGCTGTAGCTCTGTTCTGAGGCAGAGAAAAAAAAAAAGAAAGTGAGGCCGGATCCACGCTACTCCCCTGTGGGGGAGCAGTCAAGCAGGGAACAAAAAGGCAGTGCAGGATAAGCTGAGGTCAGGTGGAGAGATCCAAGCAGCTTACCAAGGGGCCAACGGCTCAGGTGTGATGGCTCCAGAGGCAGGCAGAGGAGTCCATCATTCTGGCAAGAAACGAGGTATTCTCCAGGAACAAGCAGTAAGTCAGTCCCCTTCCCGCCCAAGGGTGCCATCTTGCTCAATCTCCTTTTTTCTGTGGAGCCCAACGGATGTGGTCCTCTACTCTCCCGGAAAAAGTTATTTTATTCCTTTCCTTTGTCTGGTTTGCATATTGGTTCCCTTCCCACCTTGAGGCAGCACCACTAGTGCCGATCTCGGCTACTCTTTTTTTTTTTTCGTGTTTCCTCGAGGTCCTTCCTCTACTGGCCTTTGCGCCTTTTTTCGCCCGGGGGTCCTCGACCCCGGCTGGGTATGCTCCCACCATGACTCCCGGTGGGTTCAAGAAATGCAACCGCTGCAGTCAAACTATCTCAGTCACCGATACTCATGACTGCTGCATCCGTTGACTGGGCCCGGACCACAACAGTTGCACCTGCGACCGGTGCCAAGCTATGACCCCTAAAACCAACAGAAAGTGGTTTGAGAGACTTCCGGTGACGTCATCCACCTGAATGGCGGCGTAGCGCGGGAGCTCCGCCACCAATGAGCTAAATAAAGCTGTGATAGCCCCTACGGGCATTGTTTTGGGCGGAAAGGAGAGCGGGAGTGGCTAAGGGAGAGCTGCCCAACCTCACCGGTGACCCGAGAGAGCGGAACGCTGAACAGGGAGCTGAACGCGCCGCTGGAGCAGCAGCTAGGCACCGCGTGGGAAGTGCGGCCTAACGGAGGTGAGCCGACCACCACGAGAAAGCGGAGTTCGCCGGGAGGTGGGCTGAGAGAGCGGCAGGAGCAGAGGAGCACTCCGTCCAGGGAGAAGCCCGCTTTAGTCGGGGAGAGCTGAAAGCAAGGCTAAAATAAAACCTCCCTGCACAACGCTGTGGTGCTTAGCTTTATCGGAGGAGTGCAGTCGGCCACGTGGTGGGGGCAGAGCAGTGGCAAAAACCTGAGCCAGGCTGCAACCTACAGGCAGAGGAAAGCAGTGGGAGAAGTGGCACCAGCCAGGTGAGGAGTAGAAGTGGGCCCTCCGGGAGGCTCTTCAAAAGCCAGATATCACCTGGGAAGAGCATCAGCCGTGGTGGAGGTCCGGGTATAACGCCTAGCCACTCCCCTCATCCAAGAGCCAAAGGAAGGAGGTGAGCCCAGAGTGCAGGCCCGGTAGCCGGCTGGGGGTGAAGGGCTCAGACCTATCATGGAGAAAATAAGTGCCAAAAAAGAGGGCTTGATGAAAAAGAAACTAGCTGAATTCAGGTCCCCCTATGCTACATCTAAAGGAGGGAAGGAAGGGGAGAAATCTGGCAAACCAGAGAAGGAAACCCCACACAGCCCGGGAGCGAGTGAAAGTGGCGAGGAGTGCTTGACAGCGGCGGAACAGATTAAGCAGTGGCTTCTCGAGTTAAAGGAAGAACTGAAGGTGGAGATGTGTGGGGTGAAAAATGAGATCATGGAGGCCGTGCGGACGATGCGCCAAGACATCCTGGAGCTGGGGGCGAACGAGTGGACGAAGCTGAAACTAGACTGGATAGTCAAGGAGAGACTCTGACGCAGCTCCAGCAGAGCTGGGATGAACTGCAGACGACGCAAGAGGCCCTTAAAGCCAAAGCAGAAGATCTCGAAGATCGCTCTCGGAGATGCAATCTCCGAGTGCGAGGTGTGCCGGAAGAGCTTAAGTACAAGAATCGTGAGGAAGTGGCCTACAAAATATTCCAAAGCCTCCTGGTGGAAGCTGGATATGGGAAGGAAGCGGAGGTATCCCACCTGAACATAGAACGAGCACATAGAGGCCTGGGGCCAATACGAGACAATAGGCCCAGAGACATAGTAGTATGCCTGAGCTCCTACAAAAGCAAGGAACTTCTGCTTGGAGCCAGCCGTAAGTTGAGAAGCTTCCAATGGGAGGGACATAAAGTGGAGTTATATCAAGACCTGTCCCAGGGAACGCTGCAACGACGGAGGGAGATCAGAGAAGTAACGGGCCTACCTGCGGAGAGCAGACCTGCGATATAAGTGGCTGTTTCCATTTGGATTATTGATCACGGTGAAAGGGCGATCGCGTACGGTACGATCCAGCGCGGAGGCTTGGAAAGCCTTGAGAGAGCTGGGAGCAGAACAGCTGCCTGAGATGATTGATAGCACCGCTACTTCTCCACGCATGGAATCCAGACCAGGAAAGATGGAGAGTGCGAAATGGCAGAGGGCGAGCGGCAGGAGATTGGCCAGGACGTCTAAAGGGGGTCACCGGAGTCCGGCATCAGAGCAAGAGACTGGCTGAGCGGTGATATTCCACCAAAGGACTGGTATCTTTAAATATGCTGGGTTGACAGGCTTGGGGGGAGGGCGAGGATAGGATAATAGGATACCGGGAGAAGGGAGGGAGCGGTAGGTAATGTACAGGGGGGGAAGAGAGGTGCTTAGAGGGGAGGGAAGCGGTGGGGGATAGGAGGGAGAAGGGATAGCGGGGAGAGCGGGATGAGTATGGGGGGATGGGCGAAGGGGGGCTAAGGGGGGAAGATCTGGTGGGGAGGTGGAAGGAGTCGCTGATATGGAAGTTGAGTCTCCACAGCGGAGATTTCTGAGAGGGGGGAGGGGGGAATGGGGGAGGAAGACTGGGGGAAGGGGGGGGAGGAGGGGGGGAAGAGGGGGGAGGAGGGGGGTAGGGGGGCAGAGGCAGAGTCAGCGAGATGGAAGGGGGGGAAGGGGAGTAGGAGGGGAATTGAAAATACTAACGTTGAATGTTAAAGGATTAAATTCATCATGGAAACGACAGAAATTGTATAAAGAATTAATGAGGCACAATGCTGATATAGTAATGCTGCAGGAGACACATTTACAGAAACAGCACGAGGCACTGGTGCAACCCAGGGGGTATAAGCATCGCCTATTCGCTTCTAATCTTAAAGAGAAAAAGAAAGACGGGGTCGCGGTCCTCGTTAAGGGGGAAGCACAAACTGAGGTCCAGCTGATATCCCGGGATAAAGGGGGACGATATCTCTTGCTGCGAGTGAAGCAGGGGACGGAATGGTTCTGTGTGGTGAATGTGTATGCCCCTACGGGAGCTCAAAACCGAGTTTTGGAAAGATCTGAGAGAGCAGGTAGCGGTAATGGGGAGGGTGTGATGCTTTGTGGGGGGGATTTCAATCTGGCCTGGGAGGTGGGGAGAGACACGACGGGCCACGAGAAGGGAGGGGGAAAAGGATAGGAAGTATTATCAGAAATTTGTGCAGGAGAATGACTTGATTGATGTGTGGAGGATGCTTCATCCGGGCCGAAGGCAATTTACCTTCTACTCAGCAGGCACATGGGACGTATTCTAGATTAGATGCAATATGGGTAGGGAAGGAGTTAGCGGGGAGGATCACGGGAGGGGAAATAGAACCGATTACCTGGTCCGATCACGCCCCAGTGGTGGTACAAGTGCGGGTGGCAGGGGAAGATAAGGGACGACAATTTTGGAAATTGAATGAGGGTCTGTTGGAGGATGCGAGGGTGGTAACTGAAGTACGGAGTCTAATTCCAGAGTATTTTGGGCAGAATGGGGGAGGAGAAGTAAAAGAGGGAGTGCTCTGGGATGCCTTTAAGGCAGTGGTAAGGGGGGTGTTCATTAAGTGGGGGGCACGTATTAAGAGGGAGAGGGCAGCACGTGAGGAGCAGTTGCGGCAACAGCTTCGCGAGGCGGAGGAGAGGGATATGCAGGAGGGGGGAAGACGGCATAGTGGGACAGTCTTGGAACTCCGAGCCAAAGTTAATGCAATAGAGGCAGAAAAGATACAGTTTCGCCTACAGTTGATGAAGCAGAGATACTTCGAAGGGGGTAACAAAGTGGGGAGATATCTCGCGAGGCAGTTGCAGAAGAGAAGAGAGTGGAATAGGATCTCTCAGATTAAGAGAGCAGGGGGCAGGGGTTGCGAGATGTTCGGCGCATAGAGAGGAATTCGTGGCCTACTATAGCAATTTGTATAAGGCTCGTGAGGTGGGGTCGCGGGAGGATACTTTGGAGTATGTGAGAGGAGCTGGGCTCCCGGTATTGACGGCGGATGAGCAGGAAGGGCTAGATAGAGAAATCCAACCGGAGGAAGTCTTGCAGGCCATTAAGGCGTTAAAGGCCGGCAAAGCCCCGGGGCTCGACGGCCTAACGGCGCGCGCTTCTATATAAACAGTTTAGTAGCCAGATAGTGCAGCCGTTGATTACGGTGTTTAATGGACCACGCAGGGGGGGAGAAATTAGCGGAGACCATGGGATGGGCTGGTATTACCCTCATCATAAGGAAGGGAAGGATCCTCAGGAGTGTGCGTCATACCGGCCCATTTCTTTATTAAATGTAGATGCGAAGTTGTTGGCAAAAGTGCTGGCTACTAGACTTAATAAGCATTTGGGGAAACTGGTACATCCCGACCAGGCGGGGTTTGTGCCGGGCCGACAGGTGGCAGACAACATACAGAAAGTGCTGAATGTGATTTGGTCGGCCCAAAAAGAAGGGGAGGGAGAATCAGTAGGTCTCATAGGATGCTGAAAAAGACTTTGACCAAGTGACTTGGTCATTTTTATACTCCGTATTGTGACAATTGGGGTTTGGGCCAGGGTTTGTGCAATTGATAGGGGCTCTATATTATAGCCCGAAAGCATGTGTACGAGTAAATGGAGGTTATTCAGAGTTCTTTCCACTGGAACGAGGGACTAGGCAGGGATGCCCGCTATCCCCGTTATTATTTGCGCTCTCCCTCGAGCCCTTAGCGGCGAGGTTAAGAGCCAATCCCGAGGTGGCGGGGGTTCGGGTGGGAAGTCAGGAATACAAAATCTCCCTTTTCGCAGATGACATTTTATTGACTATCACGAAACCCAGAGAAACGTTACAGGCAGTGATGAGTGAGATACAGAAATACGGCGAGAGAAGGCGGGTTTTCGGATTAATTGGGGGAAATCAGAGATATTAAGAATAGTAGGTGAGGAGGGGGAGCAACGGAGTGGCAACGGTGTTTTCCCTTTAAATGGGCGCAGACGTCGATTCGATACCTTGGAGTACAGCTGGGGAGGAATTTGGAGGCCTTATATGCGTTGAACTATCATAAAACTGGTAGCGCGGGTGGAGGAGCGATTACAGGGCTGGAGTCGCGGGTATTATTCGTGGTTTGGGAGGGTGGCGTCGGTGAAGATGATGCTTCTTCCCCAGTTTCGTTTCTGTTCCTCTTCCAAGTATTGCCTATACCGATACCCCGAAGAGCATTACGGCGGGTACAGCAACAGGAAGAGAGATTAATCTTGGGGGGGAAGAGGCCAAGGGTGGCGGCCAGAAAGACGCAGGTGCCGGTGTGAGAGTGGAGGATGGTGATCCCCAACTTTAGTTTGTATTATGCGGCAGCGCAATTGCGAGCCGACTATGCGTGGATGCGGGGAACCATATAAGCAGTGGGGTAAGGATGGAGGTGGACGAGTACCGCCCAGGGGAATTAGAACGGATAGTATGGGAGGGGGGAGGAGACAGAGGTCAGAATCCGATAGTGAGACATACACTGCAGGTGTGGAGAAGGTATAGGCGGCGGTTGGTGGGAGAAAAGAAATGGTCGCCAACCATGTCCCTGCAGGCCTGTTGTGCGGAAGGCATAGGCCCGAAGGCGGCGGCAGTACTCCGGAGATGGGAGGCGCGGGGCCTGACCCAGGCTTCCCAGCTAGTGGTCGGGACATAGTGCAGAGAATTTGAGGGAATGCGTGATTTATACCGCTTAGGAGAGACGGATAGGTTCGCGTATCTGCAGATGTGCTCGGTGATTCGGAAAAAGGGAAGGGAGCAGGTGGGCTGTGGGGGTGGAGAGTGGTTCGTTGGGGGCTGTTGTGTCTCCTTGGGGCAACAAGGGATGCTCTCTAGGATTTATAGAGGCCTGATTGCCAGTGGGGAAAGGAAGATGATGTATATGGATGTGTGGGATAAGGTTTTAGGGGTTAGAGTGGGGGGTGGATGAATGGGAGGTGATAGTAATGGGTACAGCTAGGTTTTCTATTGCCACATCCCTGCGAGAGAATGCCTATAAGGTGTTGACTCGCTGGTACCTCACACCGGAGAGATTGTTTAGGGCAGGAGTGCGTCAGACGGATGATTGCTGGCGGATGTGTGGGGAGCGGGGCTCGTGGTTACATATGTGGTGGACGTGTCCAGTAGTGAGAGAGTATTGGCGCAAAATAGGGGAGTGCATTAATAAAATGGTGGGGGCGAGTATTGTGCTTGGTCCTGAAATGTGTCTTCTGCATAGACCGGATGGGAGGTGGGAAGGAGACTGGAGAATCATTTGGTATTGCGTGACAGCGGCACGGAGTGAAATAGCATGGTACTGGAAGCGGCCGAATCTGCCTTCCATAGATAGTTTTGCAGGAAGAGTGTCTTTTCTATATGCAATGTATAAAATGACGGGGGAGAGAGGGGGAAGAGGGGAACAAGTTGAGAAGCGGTGGGCGGGGGTTTGGAAATGGCTACATGAGGGAGGGTGGGGGGAGGGAGGGTTTGGGGGGGGAGGTGGGGAGGGAGACTAGGGGGTTAGAGAGGAATGAACCTTGCCAGTTTAAGGGGTGTACGGGATAGTAGAAAGGGGCAGGGTAATGCTATTCTGTACAATGTGATCGTGGATAATCAGATTGTCCAGTACCCAGTGTGTACTCCTTGATCCTAGGACTACACAGGGGTATGAAACTGGGGGGACTGCAGGTATGGATTTCTGTGCAAGCTGATAGCTAGCCCTATGGTATGAGAAGTGACAGGAATGGTTTGTTGTCTGTAAAAAGTTGATAGGATGATAGCAATGTACATGGGGAGGGAGTGTTTGATGTACGGGCGATGGTTGATAGTAATGTTATGGCAAAGTTGATAATGTATATGAAAAAGTTGCTAATAAAAACTTATAAAACTAAAAAAAAAAAAAAAAGAAAGTGGTTTGAGTTGCAGGGGAAGCTTTTCCCAAGGTCTTACTCTGCCCCGGCTTCCCCATCACCGAGCCCCGAAGCCGGCACCTCGAGAGAGGTCCAAACTCGGAATCCCATGGCAGCAGCTCCTCTGCTGCGGCCCCGGACCCGCCCAAAAAGGAGAAGAAGGTCCCAAAGGAGGTGCCCACGATCAAACCTGGCAAGGTCCTTCGACGGGACTCAGGCGACTCTGAGCAGCGTCCTCAGAAAGTCTCGAGACAAGAGTCCTCGGCCGGCAGAGACCGCGCAAGGAGCTGTGAACCTATAATCCTCCTCGAGGACACACGCTTGGGAGTGCCAGTCGGACCCAAGGCCTTCGGTGTCCATGCCGAGTGCTGCACAGCCATCGGGCATTGAGTCACACGTGGCGGCCATGGAGCAGAGTCTCTTCTCCATCGTGGCCTTTCAGCAGACATTGATGTCAGGACCCCCCCCCCCCCCGGCATCTTCGGCCCTGACACCGGGCCCCCCAGCCTCAGGGGAGCCTCTGAGTGTTGAACTTGACGCTGAGCACCACCGGCCTCAGGTAAGTCCTAGGTGTCGATCATGCTCCTCGGGGTTCCGGTCCCCTCTGGTGAGTTTCTGGGATTCCGACCCCAGGTCCTCTGGGGGGGCCCGATTCCTAGGGGCCTATTCCGGGGCTCACTCCTCGACGCCCTCAGGCTCTGACTGGGAGACCAAGGACGAGGCCTCTCCGGAGACCTCCCAACACTGGGACGTCCCCTACGAGCCGTCTCCCCCGGAGACTCGGCACCACTCCATGCCTGAGGACATGGCCTTTCATGACTTTGTTTGTGACATGGCCCAGGCTCTCTCGATTCAGACGGAGTCAAAGGAGGACCCGCGCATCGAGGAGCTCAGGATACTACAATATGAGTCCCCTCCCAAAGAGACTCTCACGGTGCCAGTTCCACCCATCCTCAAGAGATGGCTCCTCCAGATGTGGGAGTCTCCGGCCTTGGTGCTGGTGGTCAGTCGGCACCTGGATGCCATCTATCACATCCAGAAGGGCCCCGGGTTCCATAAGCCACAATTCCCCCACAAGCCGATGGTGATTGAGTTCTCCATGCAAAAGCTAAAGAGACAAAAGACCTACTCTTCAGTTCCATCTGGCATGGAAGCCCAGGCCCTTGACACCATGGGGCACAAGTGCTACCAGGGCGCCATGCTCGGGTGCTGATACAGGAACTCTCGGGGTTCTCGGCGGGCCTTGTTGGGGAACCTCTGCAAAGATTCCAATCCCTATCAGCAGGCATCCGGGACTGTTCCAAATTCCTCTCCCAGGCCGCCTATGATGGGTTTGAGTCTGCAGCCAGGGTTGTAGCCGCTGGCATTGGCACCAGGCATGGCTAAAGACCTCGGACCTGGAGTAGAGGGTACAGGAGAAGCTCCTGGATGTCCCCTGCAATGGTGAGAATTTATTTGGGAAACCAATGTCTGATAAGGCTGCAGAGATTGAGGCCGAGGTAATGACCTGGCAGAGGCTGTCCAAAAAGACCTCGGCTCTCCCAAGGAAAATATCCTCCTGGAAAAAGCCCTTTTTCCCCGAGGAAAAAGGGCTACTCTCAGGCTGGCCACTACCAGCCTTACCAAGTCTCACAGCCAAAAAGCCAGGGACATGGGCCTAGGAAGCCCAAGGCTCCCAAGCCCCAGATACCAGTTCCCACCCAACCGGGGGGAAGCTTTTAACTTCCTGGGCTGTGCCTCCCCTCCCCCGGGAGTTCCATCTCAGCCCACAGGGGGTTGACTGACCTCTTTCCCCCACAGATGGGCCAGCATCACCACAGACCAGTAGGTTCTGCGGGTGGTGCAGGAGGGGTATTTCCTCCATCTGCAGCAGAATCTTCAAGACTTCTTCCTCGGAGAGCCACCACAGCCTTTCCTTCACCAGGCCTTGCTCGCCACAGAACTCACAGGCTTGTCAGGGACAGAGCGGTGGAACCGGTACCCCATCACCTCTGGGGAAAAGGGTTCTACTCAAGGTATTTCTTTGTCCCAAAAAGAACAGGGGACCTCCGGCCCATCCTGGACCTGCGCAACTTGAATAAGTTGCTGGTGAGGGAAAAGTTCAAGATGCTCTCCCTTGGGACACTGCTGCTGTACCTCTGCCACATCCTGATCCACCCTTCCACAGGCATTAGTTGAGATTTGTGGTGAGGGGGCAGCACTACTAGTACAGGGTGCTGCCATTTGGCCTCGCTTCCTCTCCAAGGGTCTTTACAAAATGCCTGGTGGTTGTGGTCGTCCATGTGCGCCTCCAAGGGGCCCACGTCTTCCCTTATCTGGACGACTGGCTCATCAGAAGCAGCATACCTCTCAAGGGCAGGAGGGCCACAAGGCTCACTATCCACACCCTGCAGCAGTTGGGGTTCATCATCAACTACTCCAAGTCCAGCGTCTCCCCGTCCCAAGACTTGGAATTCATAGGGACCCAGCTGGACACTCAGCAGATCAGGGCCTTCCTCCCTGTGGAGAGAGCCCACTGCCTGATGCAGCTGGCAAGGGACGTGCAGAACTCCAGTTCAGTGCCAGCTTGCCTATTCCTCCATCTGCTAGACCACATGGCCTCGACAGTTCACGTTATGCCTCTGGCCTGCCAGAACATGTAGGCAGCCCAGTGGTGCCTCCGTTCCCAGTGGATGCAGGTGACAAGCAGGTTGAGAGACAGAGTGAAGGTCACCCACCAACTGGCAGCCTCCCTCACCTGGTGGCAGTCCCTACATCACCTCAGGATAGGGATGCCCTTCCAAGCACCTGATGACAGACACCTCCTTTGTAGGCTGGGGCGCACATTGCAAGGGCCAATGCACTTAGGACACCTGGTTTCCAGAGGAATCCCTACTGCAAATCAACCAGGTTGCCATGTTCTTTGTGAACAAGCAGAGAGGTACAGGATCCTACTCCCTGTGTCAGGAGGCAGTGACCCTCCACTCCTTTGCAGTGCGCAACCATATCCTTCTGAGGGCGGTGTACTTACCGGGCAAGGACAACTGCCTGGCAAACAGCCTCAGCAGGGTCCTTCGGCCTCACGAGTGGTATCTGGACCCAAAAGTGACCCAGAGGCTCTTTATTTATTTAGCTGCATTTATATCCCGCTTTTCACCGGGTCAAAGCGGTTGGGGGATACATTTAACACGAGGGGATATGAGACACATACACTAATACTTACAGGGAACATGGGCAATGGAGGGTTAAGTGGCTTGCCCAAGACCACAAGGAGCACCTGTGGGACTAGAAACCCCAGTCCTTCCGGCCCAAGGTTGCTGTCCTCTAGTGGGATTTGAACCACCGACCTTCTGGCCTGTAGTACCTTGCCCCAACCACTAGACCACTCCCTCCCTCTTCTGCCTATGGGGAAGACCCTGGCTGGACCTGTTCACCTCCCCAGACAACTCACAGCTGCCCAAATTCTGCTCTCCTCAGCCTCACCACAGGAGGGTGGCGGTGGATGCCTTCTTGATCTCCTGGTCACAGGGCCTGATTTATGCATTCCCACCGACACCTCTGATAGCCAAGTGCTTTTTCAAGATCCAGAGCGAGCACGCCTCAGTAATCCCGATTGCATCCACATGGCCCAGGCAGCTCTGGTTCCCCCTACTGCTCTCCCTGTTGGTGGCAACCATAGCTCCACTGGGACGGGACCCAGACCTCCTGTCCCAGGAGGGGGCTCCCTGCTACACCCGAATCTGTAGTCCCTAACTCTGACAGCATAGCTGCTGAAAGGGTAGCACTGGCCCCTTTCAACCTCCCAGATGAGGTCAAGGAGATCCCCATGGCCTCCCAGAAGCCATCCACCAGAAGGGCTTACGCCTTCAAGTGGAAGAGGTTCACCATCTGGTGTGCAGAAAGAAACGAGAACGTGTTCTCCTGTCAGGTAAAGCTTGTGCTGCAGTACTTGCTGCACCTCTCATGCTCGGGCCTGAAATCGAACTTAATGAGGGTGCATCTCAGTGCAATAGCAGCTAACCATCACCCTATAGAGGGGAAGCCCCTCTCAGGCCAACCTTTGGTCTCCAGATTCCTCAGGGGCTTCCTGCTATCCAGGCCCCCTCGCCCCCCTCTGGCAGTAGAATGGGACCTCAATGTGGTGCTCTCCCAGCTCACTAGGCCGCCGTTCGAGCCTGGCAACCTACCACCTGAGACACCTCTCCTGGAAGGTGGCCTTCTCAGTGGCGTTGACATCCGCTCGCAGAGTAAGCAAGCTACAGGCCCTGGTAGCAGACCCGCCCTATACCACGTTCTATACGAAGAGGTTTGTGCTTTGTACGCACCCCAAATTCCTCCAAAGGTGGTGTCCGCTTTTCACCTCAATCAGAAGGTAGTTCTCCCCACCTTCTTCCCATGGCCGCACGCTGGCAGGGAGGAGGTCATCTTGCATATCCTGGATTGCAAGAGGGCCCTGTTCTTTTATTTACAGAGGACCAAGGCCCATCGGAAAGTTTCTCAGCTTTTTATCTCCTATGACCCCAGCAGACTGTGACCAAGTGAACGCTGTCCACCTGTGTGGCAGACTGCATTGCCCTCACTTAAGAGTGAGCTGGCCTTTCTCTGGAACGCTGGATCACTGCTCATTGCATGAGGGCTATGGCCACATCGGTGGCCAACCTATGCGCAGTGCCGGTGCAAGAAATCTGTAAGGCCGCCATGTGGTCTTCAGTCCATACGTTCGCAGCCCACTATTGCCTTGAGAGTGAATCACACATGGACAATGCCTTTGCCTAGGCAGTGATCAGAAGCGTTCTCGGTGTATAGGCAACTCCTGCCCTCCAACCCTTCAGTGTTCAGGCTACCAGAGTTATAGTGATGCTGGACACTTGAGTCTGCAGAGTCTCTTGGTAGGGACTCACCTTCTGCAACTCACGACCTCCCTTGGGTCACCGCTGCTGCTGTTGTGGTTCAGGCCCCAGCAGCCTGGAGCTAAGGAGTCCCATATGTGAGGATTGACTTCCCACTTGTTCCTGGAGAAAGCGTAGTTACTCACCTGTAACAGGTATTCTCCAGGGACAGCAGGAATCAGTTCTCATAACCCTCCCTCCTCCCCTTGGAGTTGCCTCCTTTACCTTTTTGTCTTTTCCTAAGCTATGTCATCTGACTGAGCAAGATGGCACCCTTGGGCGGGAGGGGACCATGCATGCATGGTAGCATTCCCAAAGGCTTTCTTTGAAAGCTGGGGAAATGCTCCGCGTAGGCTCTGTCGGTGCCAATGTCACCCATATGTGAGGACTGATTTCTGCTGTCTCTGGAGAACACCTGTTACAGGTGAGTAACTATGCTGAAGGAGGCTGAGCGGGTGGCTCGATCACCCTGAGGCACGGTAATCCTTTCTGGGACCTGTGGGGCATGTTGAGAGCGGGTTTGTGGAAGCAGCGAAATTTCATGGTGCAGGGCAGGCTAAATGGCGTCCATTTTGTCAGCGTGTGAAGGTATATGGGGCTCGGGGTCTTAGTTTCACAGCCCCCCAGTGCAAGGATCGCATTTGGCTGGCTGAGAGCGGGAGAGGAAGGAACAAGGCGGAAGGGGCCTTGATTAAAGTCCAGTCAATGCTGGAGTAAAAAAAAACAAAAAATAAAACAACGAAGAATAAATAAAGCCTCTCTTCAGTATGTGTAGGGATGCCAGCACGACAGACCTGTGTGCCTGTGGTTCCCACAGGGGCTCCGTTTCTGTGGCTGGGTTTTGTAAGGGCTGCAAGGTGGAATTGAGGTCAGTGGAGGCAGAGCTACAGGAGGACAGACCTGATTGCTCCCCTGATGCTGGTTTCGAGAGTGTAGCCGCGGGACCTGCAGCATAGTACAGGCCATCAGCCGCAGCCATGGAGGAGAAGGAGCCTCTCCCAGTCAAGGTAAAGGGTAAAGGCAAAAGAGTGGCAAAGGTTAAGGATGTGGAGGAGAAGGGCGGGACCACTCAGGGGGCCTGCTCTCCAGAGTTTGTGCTCCTGCTGCACAAAGCTTTTTGTTTGAAGCAAAAAACAACTGAAGCAGAGACTCCGAAATGGGGAGCTAAGTATGCCATGGAGGCAGGTTTAACGCTTGAAGGGATTGAGGAGGAGCCAGGTCCCAGTAAGCGATGTGTTGAGTGCACCCTCTGGGAAAAGGCGCCAATGGAAGAAGATGTGGAGGAGGAAGACCTCCTGGATACGGCGTTGGAGGAAGAAGAGATCCCCACAGGTGGAGGACTCTCGCATTATCCGTGTGTTTCGCAGAGATGAATTGGTGACTTTGATAGCACAGTCGGCTAAGGTGTTGAACTACCGCATGGAGACACCAGAGGCAGAGGAGCCTCTGGAAGATCCGCTCTTTCAGGCTGTTTGGTCAACGCAAAAAGTGTCATAGGCTACATAGGCTGGTGAGGCAAATGTTTCAGGAAGAATGGGATGTTCCAGAAGGATCACTGAGAGGTATTCGAACAATGGCTCAGCTGTACCCTCTCCCAGATCGAGACAGAGAACTCTTTTGCACTCCCAAAGTGGATGCAGCTGTCTTGGCGGTGACAAAGAAGACTACTATCCCAGTTGAGGTTAGTATGGCCCTTAAGAACGTCCAAGATTGTAAATTGGAAACACTCTTGAAGCAGGCGTTTGATACATACCCTGTCCTTGCAGGCTTCGGTGTGTGGGGCCTTTGTGGCCTGGGCCTCTCTTAGGTGGGCTCAAAGAGTCGGGGTAGACTCGGAAGTGGAGCAGGGGCGACCGCCAGAGATTCCAAAACTTGAGTCGGAAGCAGCGTACCTGGCAAATACCTTCTATGACCTTATCAGGTGTATGTCCAAGTGTATGGCCTTGGTGGGGGCGGTGAGGCGTTACTTATGGCTCTGTAATTGGTCAGCAGATATGTCCTCCAAGTCTCGGTTGAGCAAACTACAGTTCAGGGGCAAACTCTTGTTTGGAGAGGCTCTAGAAAAGTTGGTCAAGGGCCTGGGCAAAACTAAGCGAGGACGGTTGCCGGAAGACAAGCAGAAGTTACCTCGCTCCATCCTGGGAAGAGGTCAGCTGAGAGAGTTTTGGAGGTTTCGCTCTCCAAGATTCCTCCATTCCAGAGAGGGCATTTCCCTGCTAGGGGAACATCCTTTTGGGGTTTCATAGGTTCGGGAAGAGGATTCTAGTCTTCCACCTCTGTGGTACCCAAGAAGCAGCAATGATGCAAGTGCAGGCCAGGCGGATCAGGTTCCCTTAGGAAATCGGCTATGGGACTTTTACGATGCCCGGACCCAAATCACAACCAACCGGTGGGTGCTAGAGGTCATCAGGGAAGGGTACTCCCTGGAGTTCGCCTGGCCCCTCCGGGATGCCTTTGTCAACTCACCCTGCAAGACTCTGGAAAAGCAGAAGGCAGTGGAGGACATCCTGTGGAGGTTGCTAGAGCTGTGGGCAATAGTGGCAGTACCCCAAAGCCAAAGTGGATGTGGTCAATATTCCATCAGTTTCGTGGTGCCAAAGAAAGAGGGTACCTTTTGCCCAATCCTAGATCTCAAATATGTCAACCGAGCTCTGTATGTGCCCCACTTTCTCATGGAGATGTTGTGGTTCATGATAGGGCGGTGCGAGAATGGGAATTCTTAACATCCTTCGACCTTACAAAGACGTATCTCCACATTCTGATAAGAGCAGAGCAGCAGCAGTTCCTCAGATTTGCAGTGCCTGTGGGGCACTTCCAGTGTCAGGCTTTGTCCTTCAGGCTGGCCACCGTGCTGCGAACTTTCACAAAGGTCATGGTGGTGGTGGTGGAGGCGGCGGCCTTGAGGCAGGAAGGCATTTTAGTCCACCCTTACCTCAACGATTGGCTCATAAGGGCAAAGTCTTGGGAGGAGATCGTGAGAGTAAGCGACCGGGTCATTGCGTTTCTGCAGAACTTAGGATGGGTGGTAAACTTTGCCAAGAGTCACATCACGCTGTCGCAGGATCTCAAGTATCTATGCGTGAGATTTCAGACGGATGTGGGACAAGTGTCGCTTCTGGTGGCAAGGGCACACAAGCTACAGACACAGATCTAGCAGTTCCTGTGTATGCAGAGGCCGACAGCATGGCATTGTTTGCAGGTACTGAGGTCATGGCGGCGTCCAAAGAGATAGTCCCGTGGGAACGTGCTCACATTGCTCTTTGCAGAGACCGCCGATGGTCAGCGCAGGTGCACCCTCTATCCCACTATCTGCCTTGTGCAGAGGAAACGTGGGCCACACTAGGATGGTGGCTGCGAGCAATACATTGAGGAAAGGCATGCCGCTGGAGATCCAACACTGGGTGCAACTCACGACGGATTCCAGCCTGGTCAGCTGGGGGGCACACTGCGAGGCTCAGTTTCTGCAGGGTTGGTGGACAGAACAGGAAGTGCAATGATCCATCAACAGATTAGAGTTGTGAGCAGTATGGTTGGCTCTGCAAGGTTTTCAGCACTGGTTGAAGGGGAAGGCCGTGAGGGTGTTTTAGGACAACACGACAGCGGTAGCGTACATCATTCGGCAGCGAGGTACAGGCAGTGTTCATCTGGAGGAGGCTGCCTCGTTGATGGCCTGGACAGAGCAGAATCTAAAGGCACTGTCAGCGGCGCACATGGCCAGACAAGAAAATGTGGAGGCGGATTATATGAGTAGAGTGAGAATCGACCTGGCATAATGGAGGCTCAGTCAGACCATGTTCAGGCAGTTAGTCAGCCGGTGGGGCAGCTGATTATGGACCTGATGGCGACTTGTGAATCGACCAAACGGCACGATTTTACAGCAGACGGAGAGAGCATATGTCGGAGGTGCTCAATGCCCTAGTGCAACCATGGCCCACAGACAGGCTGTTGTATGTCTTCCCTCCTTGGCCGCGCATCGGACAGGTGGTGCAGAGGATAGAGGTACATGTGGAGTTGGTGTTACTCATCGCCGTGGATTGGCTGACGTGACCATGGTATGCAGACTTGAGGCGCATGATAGTTGAGAGGCTGTGGCGTCTTCGGTTGCGGGAAGATCTGCTGACCCAGGGTCCTATTCAAATGCTGCAGGTGAATTGATTCTTGCTTAGGGCATGACTATTGAAAGGGTGCATCTAAAGAAGAAGGGCTACACGCCGGTCGTAATAGCGACATTGCTTAAAGCTCGTAGGCGCTCGACTTCACTGGCATATATCCGGGTATGGAGAGTGTTTGAGCACTGGTGTCAGGCACAGGGGCTAACAGCGATGAAGTGTGTAATACCAGACGTCCTGGCCTTTCTCCAGGCAGGATTGGATAAGGGCTTGGCCTGCAAATCTTTGAGAGTGCAGATGTCAACCCTCTCATGCTATAGGGGTTGTATTGGCAGAGTGTCCCTAGCATCGTATCTGGATATAGGGCAGTTTCTTCACACAGTGAAACAGTTGAGACCACCAGTAAAGTCAATCGTCCTCCCCATGGGATCTCAATTTGGTTCTGTCAATTCTGACAGGGCTGCCTTGCGAACCATTGAAAGACTGCACAGTGAAAGACCTGATGTTGAAGACTGTCATTTTGGTAGCCATCTGTTCAGCAAGGCGGATTTTGGAGCTCCAAGCCTTGTCCTGTAGGGAGCCGTATCTCGTGATGTCAAGAGATAAGGCGGTGTTACAGATGGTTCCCTCCTTTGTGCCAAAGGTTAACTTGTCATTTCACTTGAACCAGTCTTCTTGGGGTCGGAGGGAAAGTCAGCATCGGATCCCATGTTATGAAGTCTGGATGTCCGTAGGGCATTGCGGAGGTACTTGAAGAACACTGGTTCCTTCCAAAAGTCTGAGCATTTGTTTGGTTTGGAGTGCCGCGGAAGGGAGAGGCGGCATCCAAGGCGGCCATTTCCAGGTGGATTATGGAGACCATTGCTGTGGCGTATTTGCTCTGGTGTAAGCTGGTTCCCATTGGGTTGAAAGCACCTTCGATGTGAGCCCAGGTGGCATCGTGGGCAGAGTTTGACCTGGTGCCACGATCGATATTTACAGGGCAGCCACCTGGGCCTTTTTGTCATCCTTTGTGAAGCATTACCGGTTAGATGTCCAAGCTTCAGAGAAGGCCCGGTTTGGCCCAGCGGTTCTGCAGGCTGGGTTGGCGGGTCCCTCCCATAGTTAGTACTGCTTTGGTACATCCCAAAGGTGCCGGGACTGGACTGGAGGAACGAAATGGAAGAATAAATTAGACCTTACCTGCTAATTGATGTTCCTTGAGTGACTCCAGTCCCAAATCCCTCCATGAGGTTAACAGTTTATACGGGCTTCCCCAGCTGCAAGAATTACACCTGTATCAATAGTAGGGCTGGGGGAGAAGAAAAAAAAAGAAGGGCACAGTGGTTTGAGGCTCGAGACCTGGTCTCCTGGAATTCTTTGGCACCCAATTCAGGAGAGCATGTTTGCCTCTCTTCCCCTTGTAGGGAAGGGACCTTTTGTTTGATTCAGCAAAGTTCATGTTTGAACTATTTAGTTCTGATAGTTGTTTCCATAAGAACATAAGATATGCCATACTGGGTCAGACCAAGGTCCATCAAGCCCAGTATCCTGTTTCCAACAGTGGCCAATCTAGGTCATACGTACCTAGCAGTTTCCCCAAAAGACACAGAGTTAGCTTTGTTGCTAGGATACTGAAGGTTGGGGATGGAGCCAGCTGTCTATATGGGAGAGGTCATGAAGGTCATGACATGCTCAGTCTCCAAGCTGCTGGAGGGGCATGAATACCCCAAAGGTGCGAGGACTGCACTGGAGTCACTCAGGGAACATCAATTAGCAGGTAAGGTCTAATTTCTTCTTACTGGCACATGCTTTGGTAAATGTCCCATTCTGTGCACCGGCTGCTTGTCAAAGGGAAACAACTACAAGTTTGTGTAACTTGTGCGGGTTAAAATAACTGGTGTACTTTGCAAATAATACTGGCTATCTGCAACTGGAAGGTATATTCATTGCTAGCAAAGCAAGGTCTCAGACGGTAGTGTCTGGAGCTACATTTAAATGTTATTGTTATTCATTTTAAAGTAAAAGTTCCAAGTGCATTCTTTTTCATGTGTTTGTAAAACATATAGGGCCTGATATTCATTGCTGGCGGCTAGCACAATTACAGCGGCTAGCTGCCAGCGCTGAACGTTAAATGCAGATTTCAATGCTGGGGTCATATCTGGCCCTGGCATTGAATATCCGTGGTTGCCACAAAGCCCCAACGCTAACTGAGCAGCGGCAATATTGAGCCACTGCCCAATTAAGGATGCCTGGCAATCTAGTTCTGGTCATATCTTGCCAAGAAAACCCAGGGCCTCCCATGAGTCAGCATTGACTTGATGACACTAAAAAAATTTTTTTTACATTAATGCAATTTAACATTCATTATTTAATGCAAGCCCCATTATTGTAAGTGGGGCCTATTTACCAACAGGTCAATATCCGGACTTTGCAATTGGCTTTTTTTGTAAACACTGGCTGCCGCGTTTAAAAAGAAAGCAGATACTCAGCATGGAATCTATATATCTGCTGGCGCTGAATATTTTTATTTCACCGCTGACTGCCAGCGGTATCCAATAGCAAACCGCATAGAGTTAGGACAGCCTTTTTTTGTGGCCTAACTTTAGGAAGTTTGTTATCCGATCGGCAGACCAAATATCAGATAATCCTGGGAACCATTCCAGAACTATCTTGCTTGTGTTGCAGCAGCCGGAGAAAATAATCAGCGACACTATCTACAGAGAGTCACAGAATATCATAGTCAGTGAGGCTCATGCAGTTAGCAGTTGCTGCTCATCGCATAGGCCCTGCTGAGTATTGGCCTCTCATTATTCATGTTAATCACATGAATGCACTAACACAGGTTAGTAAATCTAGGCCTAAGTTTGTACCTGCAGCAGTGGAAGGCAAAGTGACATGGCCAAGGTCACAAGGAGTACCAGGTACTGATATATGTACATATCTGTTTATAGATATTTATATAAAATATATAAGTGCCAATGAAGAAGAACTGTGGGCATTCCTTGGGCATTCATAAAATCTAAATACAATTTCTGTTATTGTTGGAGGCATCTCGGGCACCAGCATAAATACTTATTTTAGTTCATATCTGTGTTAGGTAACAGTACTAGGAAAAACTTCAGAAATAATTGATTTCAGTTTGGTAAGGTCTGTTCTAAGTTGACGTTGATGATAATGAAGTTATCTTGGCTGAGAGTGGAAGGGGATTGAGAGAGAAAGAGCAACCTATCAAAAAAATTATGCTCTAGAGGGAAATAATGAGAGCTTGAAATCTCCTCACTACCTTCATGTCCTCAGCACTTTTGTAAAGGTCTTTTGTCTGTCAATCATTTAACTCATCACCTTAGTGCCAACGCTTAAAGTGAAACCAGTAGCTTGTACAAAGATTTCTCAGTTCTTGAATAGAGCAGGAGTTAAATTGACAAATCTCCCACTGATTTGCAATATTGCCTAGGTACACTGTGCACTGAAGAATTCACAGATCCACTGGGACAAAATTAACTGCAGTACTTTTTCACAGTACCCCAGGTGGGTTTTCTCTCTCTCTCACTTTCTCTTTCTCTCTTTCTGGCCTTGATGCAGAAAAATGCGCTTTGCAGAAAGCAAAGTAGTGCAGGAAAATTGTGAGCAAAACTACTGCTCTAAAACCTAGCATAGTGAGATGGGGCCCTTTTGCATGCAAATTGCATACAAAAAAATGAATTCTTAATTGCTCCCTTTGTAAAGAACTGCACTGAAACTTTACTCGTCTCTTAATGTCTGATCTTTATGTCAGTTTCAGGCAGCTGTACAGATGCAGCGGGGAGCAAAAGAATCATCTGAGGTGACTTTGATGACCCAAGGAGGCCCAGATCCCAGATCGCGCTTTCCTACCCCCTCAATCCTGACACCACCAAAAAATCATCAGTGGCCTGGTGACCTCAAACTCCAAAACATTTTCTCTGGTGGTCCAGTGGCCCCCTACATTCTACCCCTTGAACCCCTGTTAGCTCCAATCCCCCTCATCTGATTTTCTTCCCCCTCGGTACCTTCCCCCATGGGGGACAATAGCGATGCCAACATACTCATATCCCTGCATCTCCATCTTGGAAAATGGCAGCACCTGACGCTGCGTGGTGCATCCTGGGATTCACCAGGTGGAGTCAACTTCTATATAGGGCAAAAATTGCCTTATATGGCAGACTGGCTCCCCCTCCATGTTGCATCCTGGGATGCATAGCATGGGGGTCACTCAGTCTGCTGACCTCACGCTGTGTGTCCCAGGCTGCACCTCGGAGGTCATTTTGCCATATAAGTCAATTTTTGCCTTATTTTACAGACTGATCCAACCCAGTGCAACTCCAAGATGCACTTCATAGGGTCAGGCACTGCCATTTTCCAAGATGGTAGCATGGGGGCAGGAATGTGTTGGCATCGCTTCCGCCTCCCAACAGGGAAGCTACAAGGAGAGATCAGACGAGGAGGAGTATCGCAGCTACTGGGGGTTTGGGGATTGGGAGCTAGGAGCCACCAGGGAACATTTTGAGGGAGAGGGGAGAGTTCAGAGCCACCAATGGATTTTCGGTCATGTCGGGTTGAAGGGGGATAGGAACATGCGATCAGGGGTCTACCGTCATTTGAGATGAAGTGTCAAACTTTACCTCAGATGACCTAACACATGCACACAAGCGTCATAATGCTAACACAGACCCTGTGTGCATGCAGAAACCTTTAGCTCACAGCTCAACAGCATGGATGAGCAGTTCTGTGTAAAGCTGGCACAGGGTTTGTGCATCAAGACCTCTACTTTTGCTTCTCAAGTTGGCCTATACCAGCAATTAGAACACCTGTATCTCATAACTCTAATTTTCAGTTTGAGGCCCGACATGGAAAATAAAAGCAGATGATCCTGTCTTGAGAAAACAGGCTTTAAGTCCATATGCTCATAGGACAGATGCTCTGTTGCAGTTTTGCATTATTCTGTTCTCCTTTTTCCTTGTCACAGAATGCAAAGTCTGGCGGAATCCGTTAAATCTATTCAGAGGAGCGGAGTATAACAGGTAAGCATTATGGGAGTCTGAAATCTAGACTTTGAAAATCAGATAGGAATGATGGGATTTCTTGGCTTTCCATGATATCATCGAGACAGAGAAACTGTACTTTAGGCAAAAGAAATTGTACAGAGTTGTTCTTATGCATTGCATGATATGTGCACACAGGCCCTACTTTTCTGCTCCTTTCATCGTCACAATCCATATTCAAAAGGGAGCTACATGGATCAGTACTTTGCTTTCAAATTCCTGCCACTCTGAGTGAATAACTCTTGGCTGTATAGGTTGATAATACGGCCAAAAGTTAAGCAGATAAAGTGGAATAGGTTAGAGGCATGTCAGAGGTGGGGTGAAAATTTCTCCAGATAGCGGAAATATTCAGCCTCTAGCCAGATAACGTTTCCATATAAGTCAGACTGCAGAAATAGCAGTCCTAATTTTATGTGGGTAACTTATCATTATAAAGCTGGCCTGCATATTCAGTAGCCTATCTTATACAGATTTTACTGCTGAATAGCTGCATAAAGATATACAGATAACTTATTCATATATCTTTATGTAGTCGCTGGAACACTGAATGTCAGCCCCTGTGTTCTCAGGGTATTGATCCTGGAAGGTTTATGAAAATTAATTTTGTTTAGTGAGCATTTTTTCTGTTAATATTTATTACAAAAATACTGGAACATTGGACTAATATTTTGCCTTCTGGCTATATCCTTTATGTTAATCACAATTGGTTTTGTGACAAGTTATTTTGAAGAGATCATTGCAATAAACTGAGAGAGAGTGAGTGAGCAAGAAAGAGTAAGTGTATGAGTATATACATATATATGTATATTTGAAAAGGCCGTATAGGTGTAGTCTGGAACATTCAAATCAAAACAAATTTCATGAGAGGGGCAGCAGTGAAGGTGGGCACGTGTGTTTTCTAAAATCAGCCCATTTCCACCCTAAAAGACTGACATTTGTCAGATAGAAGAGATACTGGGTGTGCAGAATTTTACCCCAGATATGTACCCCTTTTGAGGTGATTTTAGAAGCTAGCATGTGTCTGATACGGATGGCCACAGGGCTGGAAACATAGATGTGTCTGTGATGGTACAGATGTACCACTGATTTTCCGGCACCCTTGCTTGCAAAGGCTAGTGGGATTATTGGTTTTACTGGACCAGCCGAGGTCAGGGAAGTACCAAGCTATAGATGCACCTCCCACCTCATATCACATGTCTGTCATTTACCCCATACCCAGAATCTCCCTATCTTATCCCATATCGCCCTGTCCAGCCGGCTCCCCTCATGCTGCCTGCTCCTGTCCTGCCAGCTCCGCCGCTTTTCGTGTTCTTTTGGTGTCGGCGGTACCAGTAGCAGCAGCGGCAGTGGACCTTCTCTAATTGAAAAAAAAAATCATGCGGGTCTTTCCTAGTCCGCGCTAGCATGCTGACCTGTCCCTCCCTTCTCTAATGTATGCTCTTGTCAGAGGAGGAAGGGACCAACCAGCCACTCAAGCGCAGAGTTGCAAAGACCTACGTGTTTGTTTGTTTTTTAATTCGGGGAGGTTCACCGGCACCACCACTGCCAAGAAAACTTGAAAACTGGCAGCGGCAGGACAAGGGCAGGCAGCATGGGGGCAGACGAGGCCGGCAACTGCAAATGCACCTTGCGCGGCTGCACTATACCTTTGTCCGGATTAAAAGAGCTGCCGGACCATCAGTTGCAGGACAATCGGTGAGGTAGCTGGTTTTTTGAACAGGCACACGTTTCACTTGCCTGCTGTTTTGCAAGTAGAGATGTGCAGTAGTTCAGTGTCCAAGAACAAGACAAGGTCTGTTTAGTCACCTGTATGCTTTTTTGGAATGGGAAAAATTCCTGGGAGAGTGAGAGAGCTTTCTCCTCTTCTCTGTATAGGTCTTCATTTGCTGAAACGAGCACTTTGTAGATGCCTGTTCATGGCCAGGAGTGGATATAGACATGGATGTGTCCAACACCAAGTCCAAACGTTCAGTGCCATTCTGCAATGGGGCGCACACATGTATCTTTGTGGGAACACCTTGGGCATGCCTCCGGCACATCCCCTTGCAACGTAGACGTGATCACACCACACACGTGTAAATTCAGGGCATGCTAAAATAGCTTTTGGGACATTAATATGATTCACACATCTGAATGAGTATTTTCAGATGTGGGAATCATGGATAGTGTTTCTAAGATAATCCCTACATGGGCAGGTTTCTAGGCTGTGTGTGCTGTTGAGTCAAGGCTGACCTAGTTTCTGGGTTTTCTTTGCAAGATGCAACTGGAAGTAAATTTCCAGGCCCTTTTTCTGTGCAGTAATTCCACAGCACTAGGTATGCCAGGGTGATCTCCCATCCCAGTACTAGTCAAACCTGATCCTGCTTAGTTTCTGAGATCAACCAAGATAGGCCCCATTCAGGCTGTGCAGTGAGCATGTTAATTGAATTACTGGTACTTAAATTCATATATATATATTCAGTGCCGCTATCCGTATAAGTAGTGACACTGGATAGCTGGATAGTCATTCAGAATCCCAACACTATCCATCTAAAGTCTGCCCTTGCTCTGCCGCAGATCTGACCCATTTTTTTGGATAGTCCCCAGGGATAAGCTGTGGCTTTCCTCAGCTCAGCCTTAAAAACAGGTCATGGACTTTTCCTCCAGAAACTTGTTCAAAACCTTTTTAAACTAGCTATACTAACTGCATCTACCAGATCCTCCAGCAATGGATTCTGGGACTTTTTATGCATTAAATGAAAAAATATTTTCTCCAGTTAATTTTAAATGTACTACTGTACTTATTAACTTTATGGCATAGCTCTAGTTTGTGTAGTTTTTGAAAAAAGTAAATGAATGATTTGTGTTCACCTGTTCCACTCCACTGATTTTATAGGCCTTCATCGTGTCTCGCCTCGGCCCTTTCACCAAGCTTGAAGAGCTCTAATCTCTTTAGCTTTTCTTCATAGGGGAGTTCTTCTATCCCCTTGCATCCAGGACATAGGGAATTCTTGGGGTCCTCTGAAGACTGCTGAGAGTGATAAGGATAAGTAGGTGATCCCGTGTGAAGAAGGGAATTAGGTCCAAATTGCCAGTATTTGTGTAAAGAAGTGCAGTTCTAGCTGGAGTCAAGAGAACGACTGCCAGGAAGGAACTTACCTTCAGAGTTTCTGTCTCAAAGGATTGCACAGGAACTCACCTCTGTCTCCTGGAAGAGAGTGGCTCTTACCACTGTTCTGCACCCGGATTGTAGGTACTCAGAATCTAGAGGGTTGGGCAGGAAGACTCCCCCAGTTTGTGGTGTGGGCAGATTCTGCCTACTGTGTTTATTTTGGACTGTGAGTTCTGAGATGGATTTGTCTGTTTGGGTTTCTGAACCGTATAATCCTGTCTTATTTTGCATTGGCTACATCCCAGTGGAAGAGTAGCCTAGTGGTTAGAGCACTGGCTTGGGAACCAGGGTTCAATTCCCACTAGCACTCCTTGTGGCCTTGGGCAAGTAACTTAACTCACCATTGCCTCAGAAGAATCCAAGTTATCATGTCCCTGTTTAAAGTACATTACCAAGGTGAAGTTACAATATAAATAGTATTGACTGAAATGAAAAAGCATTATAAATAACATGTTAAATAAATACCAGGACTGGCTGTGCTAAATATAATGATTGTTCTATTTGCCAAAGCTGCCCAGCAAAGGGCTTTTTTTGTGAACATCTCCAGTCTGGTATCTTGTGTGCTTTTCCTTACTCTGAAAGTTGTGCTGATACTTCAGGACCTGAGGCCCCGAAAGACTGTCTTTCTCCCCTTTCAGAAGGAATCCTGGAGACACGAGGAAACAGTATCCTACTTCAAAGGTGCCCCAAAATTTTGCTAGCCAGGAAATAGGAGCTATATATATTTGTGTGTGCGTGTGCACAGGCAATCCTTTGACTTTAATATGCTCAAGCTGCAACCAGTTCCTTTTTAAATTCACATCCAGCTTATACAATTTTACAGCATCAGTTTTGACTTTACAGTCAGCGAGCTTCTCCTCTGCTGGTGGTGATAGGGTCCTGCGAGGTGGCTTCAGCAGAAAGAGCTCCGGTAACTTTCCTTGGAACAGGGCCCTGTAGGGCTCTTTAGGCGTGCCTTTGGCATGTTCCACTTCAGACATAAAAATATCATACCTTAAAAATGTATCTGTGCTTTTCACAGTACTATATGTTACTACATTCTAGGTTATTCGAGTGAAAATAAGGTATAGAATCTTGATGGCTTGAGCCATTCCCCCGTTTAGAACCTTACTTTTATGGGGAATCAATTCCAAGTTAAAACACAAGTTTTCAAAAGCAATTCTGTCTTAAGTCTGAGGATTTTCTGAATATATATATATATATATATATGTGTGTGTGTGTGTAGTGCTTGATAAATCAGTTTCAATCAAAAAAATCCCCCCCAAAATTAATAACAAAAATACATATAAGTATCCAAATCTCTAAGGACCTCAAACAGTTTGATATCCAGCAATCAAGCTGAAACAGTTTTAGGCTATCGGGCCAGCATGGTGTTAGATCATCATCGGTCCATGAGATCTGAGTAATAACAACAGCATTCGAAAACCCCCATTAAAGACCTAAAAAGGTCAACTATCAAACGGCACAATACAGCTCAGAATATTTTACCAGCTCCAAAGATTTTCCAACAATGAATATCAAATGCCAGACAATGCTAAAAATTCTGCACTAACAGATTAGCATGTGAATGGATGGAGACAGAGCGGATTGGGGTTGGAATGTCAGCGTTGACGGTGCATCATGGTTTGCAAGGGTGTGATGAGCACACACTAACCACGATTGTTGCCATTAGTGTGTGTTTGCACTTAAAAGACTTCAATGGGTGGCGTTAGGTGCACCCACGTGCCAGGCTATCCTGGTGCCATGCATTTAGCAACTCATTAAGGACAGGAGGATGGATGCCATGCTCCTTGACGTTTTGCGGCCCAACTATGTGTTGCCGGTACACTTTTTAGTAAAGATGCCCATAACTCCAACGCCCTAACTGGCTTTATTAAAAAGGCTGTAAAATTGATTAGCCCTTGTATTTATTTTATTTATTTATTTACAAGATTTAATATACCCCAATGTCACTTGCATTATGTCTGTTTAAAAATATCTGTCAGTTTAAAAATGGAAGACGAAATGGGACAAGTACAAAACACAGATAAACAACAGTACAAAAGGAGGGGGAAAATGGAGTAGCCCAACAATTTCCAAATGAAAGACACAGATTAATGCATGACAATAGGCCAACAACTCAATTTCAAAACACACATCAACAACATGATTAAACAAATATACCACAAGATACGAACCCTACGACATCTCCGACCCTTGCTGCAACCTGACGATTTCAGAACAGTCTTTCAAGCACTGGTGATCCCCCACTTTGATTACGCTAATGTAATCCTACATGGCCTACCCAAAAACACTTTAAGCCCCCTACAGCTAACTATGAATGCTGCCGCAAGATTCCTGAGTGAAGCCTCCAGAGTTGACCACATCACCCCGGTCCTCAAAGACCTACATTGGCTATCAATATACTGTCGACTATCCTATAAAGTAATTATCATCACATTCAAAGTCATCAACAAGTTGGCCCCCACAGCTCTAATGGACCTCACCCACCCCATGCCAGCAAACAGGGAAAGGAGACCATGCACAGCCAACACACTAGCGATTCCCAGTGAAACAACCAAATGCACCAAAACAACCACGGACAGAGCATTTAAGTTTTATGCCCCCAGCTGCTGGAACGCACTCCCTGCAACCATCAGATCCATCACAGATCTAGCCCAATTCAGAAAAGCGCTTAAACACCACCTCTTTCTCTTACACTACTCACAACCTTCTAACCTGACTCCCCCTAACATGCTACCAACCATGAACACGTAAACTGCTACCAATTTATTTTATTTATTTTATTTTTTTATGGACGTACATACTATAAATACAGACTGTAGATAAGTGTAAATTGATGTGCATAGTTACCACCAGTTGAATTTTCCAAGTTAATCTACCCTGTTCATTGTAAGTGCATTATCTCCAGGAACAAGCAGGAATGAGTCTTCACATATGGGTACGTCGGTACCGACGGAGCCTGCACGGGAACGCTCCCCAGCTTCCCAAAAAGGAAAGCTTTTGGGAGCATCCCACAGCGCCTGCGCGCTGCCTTCCCGCCTTTCCTAACCAACTCTCCTCAGTTCTTCTTTGCCGCGGAGCCAGCAGGTCGAGCCCTGTCACCGCTGAAGAAGTTCTTTATTTTATTTTATTTCTTTGGTCGCGTGTCTGCCTTCCCCGACTCCGGACCGGTACTGCCGGTCTTTTCTTTCTTTCTTTTAAAAAAAAGAAATATATATCGATATTTTTCCTCACTTGGTGTATTTTTCTTCTTAAGGCCTCAAGGCCCACAAGAAAATTTCCCCCATGGAAAAACCAACCTCCGGGTTCAAAAAATGCACTAAGTGTAGCGGTACTATTTCTGTTACAGATACCCATGAATGGTGTCTTAAATGTTTGGGTCCTGAACACTCCATTCCGGATTGTCCGTCCTGCTCCCTAATGTCTAAACGGGGATTACAGAACCGAGCAGCTAAGCTCCATGTGCTGTTTCCCGCTGAGGCACCGGCAGTAGCATCGACATCTTCCAGGTCTTCTTCTCCTGAAGGATCTCAGGTAACCAAACATAAACCTAGTAGGTCCTCGAAGGGTAGATCTCCCTCTAAGCATCGAGATGCCTCCGGGCTTGTCCTCGAGGATCCTGCACCAGCCAAACAACCCCGGCGGGAAGCTCCGGCTTCCAAAGCTCCTCCTATGGGGTTACAGGTTGACATCGATGGCACAGCCTCGACCGATCACCTGTTAGATTGCTCTGGGGTACCGGCACTTTCTCCCGGTACCGACATCCAGGCTTTCATGGCGTCGATGGATCAGAATGTTCTGTCCATGCAGCAGGCTATAAAGTCCTTCATTCAAGCTGCGATGCCAATGATACCGCAACGAGCTCCGTTGTCGGTATCGGCTCCGGTACCGGCACCAACGCCGATGCCGGTACCGACTGCATCGACATCGACCAGGATACCGACTGCTGCGGTTCCTTGTCCAGGGCTACTTCTCAGTACCGATCCGGTACCGGGGACGCCCGATGTCGATACCGTTCAATACGCGTATCGAGCGTTAGAAGAGCACCCTGACAGGCGATACTTTGATTCCTCTGATGATTCTGATACATCAGATGAGTCTCCTGAAGTATCCATAGCCCTTCCTGAAGAGCCTTCTTCTCCAAAAAGAAGAATGTCTCCTCCAGAGGACTTGTCCTTTCAAGACTTCATAAGAGAAGTAGCTAAAGGACTCTCTATTTCAGTAACCTCTGAATCAGAGCCTAGAGCAAAAAAATTAGATATTTTAGGATACTCTAGGGCTCCTAGAGAGGCAGTCACCTTACCAATTCATGAGATTCTTCATGAACATATGATTGATTTATGGGAGACTCCTCTCACTCTCTCTCCTCATTCTCGCAGGTTGGACACTATGTATCGTGTCCCTCCTTGTCCTGGGTTCCAGAAAACTCAGCTTCCTCACCATTCCATTGTGGTGCAGTCAGCTATTAAGAGGATAAAGAGTACAAAGAGACACTCTTCTGCTCCCCCAGGAAGAGAATGCAGGACCTTGGATGCTTTTGGTAGGAAAATCTTCCAGGCCAGTATGCTTATTGCCAGAATCAACTCATATAGCCTTTATATGGGTATGTTTCTGAAAGAAGTGGCAGAAAAGCTGCACACTTTCCTCCCTTTTATTCCAGAAGATAAAAGGGAAGAATTCCGCATGTGGCTTAAGCATACTGAAGACATCTCCAAGTTTTCAAACAGGGCAGCCTTTGACTCCTTTGAAGGGGTCAGTAGAGCCTCAGGCATTGCCATAGCTGCTCGCAGAATTGCTTGGCTCCAGGCTTCTGATTTAGAACCCTGGGTTCAAGATGGCTTAGGAAATCTGCCCTGTACAGGTGAAAATCTGTTTGGCAAAGAGTGGCAAATTAAAATCACTCAAATGATGCAGAGAATTCTGCTCTGGATAGACTTTCAAGATCTACCTCCATTCCTGCCAAGAAAAAGACTTTTAAAAAGGGCAGGTTTCCTTCCACTTCTGGCCAACAATCTTCTACAGGTCGCTTTACCGCTAAGCGTCAGCAACCTAAGCAGGCCAGGCCTAAGTCTACAGGGGCTGCTGTAACCCAGCAGTCCCAACCCCCTCAGGGGTTTTGACTTGATGCTAGAGAACTTAGCCTTTCTGGCTTTAAGACAGCCAGAACCTCTCACCATTCCAGGAAGGTTAGCTCATTTTGCTCCCAGATGGGAGCAAATCACATCAGAGCAGTGGACCCTCTCCATCATAAGAGAGGGCTACAAACTTCATTTCTCAGACCTTCCTCCCCACACCACGGTGAGACACTTCAATTCTCCCACATCTCTTCTCGACCTTTTAGGTCAGGAGATAACTACCCTTCTTGCCCAAGGGGCAATAGAAGAAGTTCCTCTTCTTCAACAGGGGTCAGGGTTCTACTCCCCCTATTTTCTCATTCCAAAGAAGACAGGGGGATACAGACCCATTCTAGATCTCAGAGAATTGAACACATTTTTATGCAAGGAGAAGTTCAAGATGCTTTCTCTGGGCACTCTCCTTCCATACCTTCAAAGTCAGGATTGGCTTTGTTCTCTAGATCTCAAGGATGCGTACACACATGTTCTCATCCATCCATCTCACAGAAGATTCCTGCGTTTTCTTTTCCAAGGAAAACATTACCAATACAGAGTGCTTCCTTTCGGTCTGGCCTCTGCTCCAAGAGTGTTCACCAAATGCATGGCAGTAGTTGCTGCATTTCTACGCACTCTGGGAATATTTGCCTTCCCATACCTGGACGACTGGCTCATCCGAGCTCCATCTCAGTCAGAGGCCCAGATTTCCCTGGACCACACAAGGCACATTCTGCAGTATCTGGGACTGGTGGTAAACCTCCCAAAGTCCCAGCTCATTCCTACTCAGTCCCTGGAATTCATAGGGGCCTGGTTGGATACCACCACTTCATGGGCCTACCTTCCTCAGGCCCGTTGCCAACGTCTAGTGCAGCTAGCCTCCCAGATTCAGTCAAAGAGCCACTTAACTGCCAGGGAGATGCTACAACTGCTGGGCCACATGGCTTCCACAGTACATGTAGTACCCTATGCTCGCCTACACATGAGAGCAGCTCAATGGACTTTGTCCACCCAGTGGACTCAAGCTTCAGGGGCTCTCTCAGACCAAATAGCAACATCCAAACGTCTCTTTTGGTCTCTCCAATGGTGGATGTCCACTCAAAATCTGTTGCTGGGTCCCCCTTCCAACAGTTGTTGCCCCAAGCAACCCTCACAACAGATGCCTACCAGACAGGTTGGGGAGCTCATCTACAGGACCTCTCCACTCAGGGCACTTGGTCCCCTCAGGAGACCTCTCTTCATATCAACCACTTGGAGCTTCGAGCAGTTTTTCTAGCTCTCAAGGTCTTCCATACCCTCCTCAGCTACAAGACAGTCCTCATCCATATGGACAATCAAGTAGCTATGTTTTATATAAACAAGCAAGGAGGAACTGGCTCTCTGTCGCTTTGCAACGAAGCTCTAAGATTGTGGGCCTTCACCAGAGAGCATCAAATCCATCTCCTGGCAGTATACCTCCCAGGAATCGAAAACTCTTGGGCAGACAGACTCAGTCGAGTTCTGCTTCCACACGAATGGTCCCTGCACATGGATCAGGTACTCAGAATCTTTCAAGCATGGGGAACCCCAGACATAGACCTCTTTGCAAGTCCGTGGAATGCCAAACTTCCCCGGTTCTGTTCCAGAATTCCGTGTCAGGGGGTTCAGGCCAAGGATGCCTTCCTCCTTCATTGGGGTCAGGGCTTCCTGTATGCCTTTCCACCCATTCCCTTAATTCCCAAGACTCTGTTCAAACTCCAGAGGGATCAAGGATCTATGATCCTCATAGCTCCGTGCTGGCCACGCCAAGTGTGGTACCCTCTACTTCTGCATCTCTCTTAAGCCCCCTCCCTGGACTTGGGAGCTGCTCCAGACCTTCTGCCTCAGGAGGAAGGGACTTTGTGGCATCCAAACCCCAAGTCCCTTCACCTCAGAGCTTGGTTACTGAAGGCTTAGACCTTCAAGACTTGAATCTTTCTCAGCAGGTGAAGGATATCCTCCATGCTTCCAGGAAACCTTCCACCAGGCGTTCCTATGCTTTTAAGTGGAAAAGATTTTCCATTTGGTTTGCTGAAAAGGGTCTTGACCCTCTGGCACTACCTTTAACTTCTTTGTTAGACTATCTCCTGCATCTCTCCAATGCAGGACTTAAAACAAATTCAGTAAGAGTCCATTTGAGTGCTATTGCAGCATCCCTTAAGCCCATCAATGGACAACCTATCTCCTCTCATCCTCTTATTTCAAGATTCATGAGAGGCCTAACTCTAACTAAACCTCCCATTAGGCCTTCTCCGGTGGCACGGGACTTAAATTTGGTTCTTGGTCAGCTTATGCAGCCACCTTTTGAACCCTTAGCCACTACCTCCTTGAAATTTCTTTCCTGGAAGGTTATTTTCCTCATTGCAGTCACTTCTGCTCGCCGCATCAGTGAACTGCAGGCCTTAGTGGCTAATCCACCTTATACAAGGTTCCATCATGACAAGGTAGTCCTTAGGACAAATCCACACTTTATGCCTAAAGTGGTCTCACCTTTTCATCTTAATCAAGAGGTATATCTACCTGTCTTTTTTCCAGCTCCTCATGCATCCAGTGCAGAGAGGAATCTTCATACTCTGGATTGTAAAAGAGCTCTTGCTTTTTACTTACATAGGACACACCAACATAGAAAGTCTTCCCAGCTTTTTGTTGCTTTTGATCCTTCTCATTTGGGACTTCCAGTCTCTAAGAGAACACTGTCCAATTGGATTGCTCAGTGTATTTCTTTCGCCTACCAGAGTAAGAACCTTTCTCTGGAGAGCCATGTCACAGCTCATAATGTGAGGGCCATGGCCACCTCTATGGCTCATCTAAATTCTGTGTCCATCGACCAGATCTGTCGAGCAGCCACTTGGGCCTCTGTTCATACCTTCACAGCCCATTACTGCTTGGACAAGGATTCCCGCCGGGATGCCTTGTTTGGTCAGGCTGTCCTCAGACACCTGTTCCATTCTTAAACAACTCCTGCCCTCCTTCCCTGGATGGATGCCTGAGATCCATAGGAGGACGCAGACCCCCTTCAGGGTCTCATATCCTTGGGGATCTCCCAGGCATTTTAGCTAGGGAGTCCCCATATGTGAAGACTCATTCCTGCTTGTTACTGGAGATAGCACAGTTACTTACCTGTAACAGGTGATCTCTGGGAACAGCAGGAATAAGTCTTCACAACCCACCCACCTCCCCTAGGAGTTGTATCTCTTTTCTATCTTTCCTTTCCTCTCTCTCTATTGTCTCAGCTTTAAACTCGAACTGAGGAGAGTTGGTTAGGAAAGGCGGGAAGGCAGCGTGCAGGCGCTGTGGGATGCTCCCAAAAGCTTTCCTTTTTGGGAAGCTGGGGAGCGTTCCCGCGCAGGCTCCGTCGGTACTGACGTACCCATATGTGAAGACTTATTCCTGCTGTTCCCAGAGATCACCTGTTACAGGTAAGTACCTGTGCTTTACTGCACAATACTGTTGTATGTAAACCACGCTGATTTTTAAGTGCAGTATATAAGAACAATAAATAAATAGGGAAGGGCAGGGCTAAGCCATGCAAGATGGAAAACATATCACTGGAAGGCTTGAGAAAAAAAGCAGGTTTTCAAGCTGCCCTAACACATTAAGAATTTTCTATTAAAATGAATGTGTAAAATAAATGAAAAACAAAATAGAAAAATATAAAAAAAACAAATCAAAATTATTTGCCCTATGCACAGCTTATGAATGTTTAGATTTTACATTCATGAACTGTAGGAATTTTGTTGACGTTTGCAGTCTAATTTTATATCCAAGGCAATGGAAGTGGCTGAAGATTACAGTAAGCAGTAGTGAGATTTGAACCAGCTTTTCCTGGCTCCTATCTTGCTGCTTTAACCATAAAGCTGCTCCTCAGTGGTTGTAATATCTATGCTCAAAGGCTCACAAGGGAAGTTGTTATGATAGCAATAGCAAACATCAGTAACTAGGAACTATTCATCTTCTTTGAAATCGGATTCATACATTTATTTATATTCTCTTATATAATGCACTATTCTGCATCAGTGCAGTTTACATTGAACAAACTGAAATTACATTGAACATGGCATTATAACTTGGAGATAACTATTTACAGGGAACATGGGCTATGGAGGGTTAAGTGACTTGCCCAAGACCACAAGGAGCACCTGTGGGTCTAGAAACCCCAGTCCTTCTGGCCCAAGGTTGCTGTCCTCTAGTGGGATTTGAACCCCTGACCTTCTGGCCTGAAGTACCTTGCCCCAACCACTAGGCCACTCCTCCACTCCACATGGTAGCAGGAGTTAAAAATCTGCCCATTGTTGCAATTTAGGATTAAACATACAGAAGGTAATTTTATAAGGGGGTGCCTAGTTTGAGGGCAAATAGGTGCCTACGTAGGCGCTATTTTATAAAGACACATAGGCACCTATATGTCTTTATAAAACACTATATCGTAAATGGCAAGTGTAAATATTTACGCATAAAGTTTGCAAGTATGTACATAAATTAAGGTATATTATAATCTCTACATGTATTTGTGAGCTACGCCTGTGCTCCACCTAGACCTTACCCCTCACTTTGCCTATTGGCAAAGTATACACCTTCATGATAACACGCATAGTTTTTCTCTAGTTGATATGTGGCCATTTAGATAAGCACAAACTGACTTTATAAATTACCCCACTGGAGGCCAGTGTTCAAAAGATCTAGTTGCCTGACTAACGAAGTTAGGCACCTATATCTGGGAAGCTGAAAATTTTCCTCTCTGAACTTCTAAATTTAGGAACCTATATTTTACTAGGTTTCTAAATTTAGGGGCTCTTACCGTGCAATTAGCCGTAAAACTGATGCATGGTAAGCGCAACTGTCATGTACTACCAGTCAGCGGTGTGCCCAGCAAGTTCCTGGCATTTAGCATATTATCCAATATGGCGCAATTAATGCAGCTGCACCTAACAACACCCATAGATGTGCACTCGGGCTATTTTCCACATTGTCGATGAGCATGGTGCAGTTGTCCTTATACTAGCGTCACTGTGCCCTCCATGCGACATTCTGCCCCAATCCGCCCACTTTCCTCCTTAGCGTGAGATGGCCACTTACTATGCATTTTAGCAGCTAGTAGCTAGCATGCACACGTTTTAACATTTTCAGCTGCCAGTTTCTGCATGCTAAAATGTGTGTTAACCAGCTAAAAGCCTTTAGTAAAAGGACCCCTTAATCTCTTAAAAATGAACAAGGCTAAGGGATGGGTCAGGTGAGGAGGACAACGTTAAACAGAAAATACTGATTTCCAACATACAAGTGCCAACATGGAATGTACACGTATAACTTTGAATGGATAAGTTATCCATACAGCACTGTACCTGCTATTTGGCTGTGGCTGAATTTTGCTGCTCTCTGTATAACTTTAAACCCCACCCCAGGATGCCTCTAAGTCTGTCTCCATTGAAATGTATAACTTCTGGGTGTATAGTGGCTTAAGCAGCCAGAACTGATTTGCTTTCTGCCAGCCAAACATTTTTTAAAAGCCCTTATATGGTTGGCACCCATTGCTGATTGCATAAGTGCTTCTAAATATCAGACTCCCGACTAGTAAACATTATACTTTGTTTCGTGTGTGTATATTTATATACAGGGTGGCCCAAAAAAAGTGAGAACATCTCGTAAATTAAAAGCTTAAATAGTTTACTTATTTACCTTTTTTAGCTATATTACATTTTTATTTCGACAATTTCCAGGCGCCATCTTTTTTTTTTTTATTTGTCCATCGTTTACATCTGTCTTTTTGAATTTTTAAATAACTTATATGCTATGAGATGTTCTCACTTTTTTTGGGCCACCCTGTATATATCTACATATAAATGCTGTATATAATGAGAACAACTTCCAAAAGCCATTTACATAGATAGATGGACTATTTGTCTAGCTAAATGAGCTATCTAATCATTGTGCACCATCCCTGTGGATAAAAGTATATGCTAATGATTCTCTTGAGTTTTGTGGCTGTCAGGATTTGTTGTTTTGCTGTGACTGGGATTGTCTTTTGCTGCCCCCCCCCCCCCCCCCAGAAACCGTTACCCTCAGCAACTGCCAAGACTGCCTTATGGATGATCCAGCCCTGGCCTAACCTTGACCTAACAAGTTCCTAGATTTAAGTGCTCAGCTTTTTTTTTTTTTGGCATCATAGGGCCAGATATACTAAAGGGATTTCCCATGTTGTGTCTGTGGGATAAACATTACTACATCTGGCCCTTATGTCCATTCCTGTAGAATTGTATTTGGTCCATGTTTCTTCTACATTTATTTATTTTTGGTTTTCTTGTTGTATTGTTTTATGTTTATTATTATATTACAGAGTTATTTTTATGTGTAAATCGCTTAGATGGGCTTTTGTAGTCTGATTGTCGATTGAGCAAATGTTGGGAAATAAATGAATGAATAAACTATAACTTCAGATATACTTATTCATTTATTTTATTTATATAACAGATTTTTTTATACTGCTTGATCATTTTAGTCAATGCAGTTTACATTATAACTTAAACTTGGTAATGTACATTAAACAGGGACATTGATAACTTGGATTCTTCTGAGGCAATGGAGAGTTAAGTGACTTGCCCAAGGCCACAAGGGGTACTAGTGGGTATTGAACCCCTTACCCACATTCTGTTCCTTCCACATGTACGTTTACCTCCCACAGCAAAAAAGTGTGAGTCATTTGTGCTACTTTGCAGGTACACATGGGTAACAGGAAGAGAACCTTTGACTTACTACGATATGAATCTTTCAGCTCAAGACCATCAGACGTTCTTTACCTGTGATACAGATCATGTGCGGCCTGCAGATGCAAGTAAGTGATGGATATTGATTTGCACGTCAAAGTATTTACAGGAGCACCCAGAATGTGATTTCTTTACACCTCCTTCTGTTACAAAATCATACGATGAAATAGAGAGAGATTTGAGGCCAGGGGGGAAACTTGGTGTAAATAATCAGTACCCTTGAAATACCATTCAATTATCGTGAGAGGATCCATGGAGTTCTGGGAAATATTTCATGTTTTGTGCTCTTGTAACTGTAAGATCTTTTTTCAAAGGCAAACTCTTCAGAATTTACCTTTGAAAGTACATCTGGTACACGCAACGCAAGGACCTTTGCACCCATGGACTTCGTACCTGCATGGAAGATGGTGCAACCATCAAAGATATAGACAAAAAGAGAGGAAACTCTACTGCAAACAAGAAAGCAGAAGAGGTCAATAAATACACAAATATATAAATAATAGTAAAATAATAATATAGATAATAAAAGTAATAAATAGACTAAAAATCGAGAGATACAAAAATTGGTGCCTTCCCGCTCACTTAATTTCGACCTGCACATATATGGCCATGTAAGTACATGAATGATCTCCTATAGAATATCGACTGGCATAAAACTATGCACTTTGGCAGGGAGGTGCATACTTTTCCAGTAGGTATAGCGGGGGCATGGTTATGGTGGAGCATGGGTGGAATTTACAAGTACATACCCTAATCTACACGTGTATGCACATAATGTGATAGCAGGTGTAAGTAACCGTGCCCCAAACGCTAGTACTTTATAGAGAAATGTAGGTGCCTACATGTCTTTATAAAGTGGCACACTTTTATAAAATTACCCTCTTTGGAGATAATTATATAGTGAGTCATGTGAAGTTATGTGCCATTTCCTACATTCGGGAATGGGCTTACTTTAGGCAGTCACTGTTCTGTCAGGCCATTGTCACATGCTGTTGGAGTAGGTGAACATAGAGGCCGAACCTGGGGGGAGCATAGGCAGAGCCTAAATTTACATGTGTGAGGGGCATGTTTACTAAAGCGCTGTGAGTAATGTGGGGAAAACATGCATTTGGCATGCATTTTTACCATGGCGGAGCCTAGCGGCCACAGTAGACACAAAGGGTATGTCCACAGTAAGCCACTATCACCACGCTAGTTGCATCACTAGTACGGTAGTGGGGAATGTGCAGCCATAGCGCATGTGCACAGTGAACGTGTTCACAATGAACACCCTGCAAAGGAAAGCTCAAACACACTGAGGGTAGCAGTGAGCTACAGAACCACTGTGGACAGTAATCTATGCGCCCAAACCACATCTACAGGAAAGAAACAACTGGTCAGTTCAGGATAGACAGGGATGACCATGAATAGGCACAAATGGCTGCCCGGCTCAGAGCATTGTGGCTAGGTACAAGACGGTGGGGCATACAAATCAGAAAAGCAAACACATGCACAGAGTCAGTGCTGTTTGCCTTACTGTGGGAGATTGGGTGCAAATGTGACATCGAGAGAGGCAGGGGGCCTTGAGTGGGATCAGGCAGGGTGTCCTCCATGTCCATCATCAATCTGAGGCAACAAGTGTGGCTGTTTACCTAGGTTGTAAGCCTCTGGTTTAGGGGATGGGCTTCCCCTCTCAGTCACTCCTCTAATATGGCTTGGATAACACCATAGACATTGTGGAGTGTGTCCACCCTATCCCCCATATTGGGGGAAGGGGGGTGCTATAGCCAGGGGGCTGAGGACCATGCACAATCACCACCTCTACCACATAGGGTCCATAGGGTCAACAAGCGCACCCCCTGTGTCCTGACATTTACAATGGGGAGGGGGGATGCAAGGAACTCCACCCATGTAGAACACCCATGCCCTTCCCTGCCACTGGGAAGAGCTTGGGGGATCATCGTAAGGAGGTGACCAAAACCAAGTAGCCTCCAGTTCTCAGGGAACCAAAGGTCCACAGTATCTTGGAAGCCCACAAGAGTTCCTTAGGTTCATGGAATACCTCTGGGCATGGGGGCTAGGGAGGGGACACTGATCATTGAGCTCCAACAACGGTCCAGTAAGGCCACGTTCAGTGCTAGAAGTATTACATAGCTGTTCTGAGCAGGTAGGCCTTGACCATATCCTCCCTTGATCAGGGTGAGGGACCATCTGCCCATAGGAACATGGTCAATGGCAGTAGCAGGGCCCCCCGAGTGCATCTGTGCACTGCTACATGCTCACCCATATAGGGGAGGTGAGGGTTGGATGGCACCTTTAGTGCCACACTGTCATGTTGCCAGTATATGCCCACCCCCGCTGTACTCTGCTGGCTCCAACTCTGGCTCTGTGGCCAGTACTGGTCCAGTACTGATGGAGGCACAGAGCACAGGCCCTCTCTCCTGATACCTACACAGCACCAGCAGCCCTCTCACATCTATCCATTGCAGATGCAGACGTGAGCGCATTCCAAAAGGACAGGTGTTGATGGGTCTGTGCATATTTGCTCACTGTCCTAGCAGGGTCACTCCTGACCTGCAGGCCCTGGTTTTGGGGCTGTTGGTGCTGTGGTGCACATGTGGACCCTCCTCCCTGGTGAGCTAGGCAGTTATCTAGATATTCTGCTGTCTTTCCTGTTTGTCTTTTTTTCTTCCTGTATAGATGCCCTGTTTCTGCTCTTCCTGTTTCCTAACACTTGCGTACAGAATGCGCGTTCACGACATGCTGGCAAGATGGGTGCAACTAGCAGCATGTTTGTGTGGCTAGTACATGACTCACATTCGCCTCAACCATGTGCCACTTCTCTGCCCTCTCTCCTCCCACTCTGCCTTAACCCCGCCTATTTGCGCATTGCTTGGGTAGCGTGCAATTATTAGCATGGTTGCCTTTGGGCCGCATACTCCATGCTACCACATGGCCAAAATTAACTAAACTCTGCGTTACTGGCTACTGCGCTTTAGTAAACGCGCCCCTAAGTTTTAAAATACTGTTAAGTTATGTGCATTCTTTGCAAATCTACGAGTTTGCGTTTATACCGAGTCTGGGGCTGGTGTAGGTGGACGCACCTAGATTTGGCGCATGCATCATATGACTTGCACCTCTATTTTATAAAGAAAGGCAGGCACCTGCTTTTCTTTGCAAATAGGTGCGATTTGCGTGCTAATTTTTGATTGTCAGAGCTAGAACGTTTCACACCCTTTCAATGGTATGTTGCAGGACATCAGCTAAATTAAATTTCTGAGAGTACAAGGACCGCAGGCATTTCAATAATGGTTTCCAGCATGGTGGTGAATATGCTTCAACAAGCAAAGTGAGAATTAGCTTCTAAGTATACGCAAGTTAACAGGACTGTCCCTATGGAAGGGCAAATCAGGGAGACTATACTCTGGGGGGACCCTTGACCTTATATTTTTGCTCTCCCTCCAGCATCATGGACCGCAAGACTTTGTCTTTTCCACTGTTGGCTTTAATCTCAAGTCTGAATGCTCGGTAGTCAATAGACTCATGAAATGTCTAACCCTGTGTGTTCAGACTTCACACTGAAGCCAGAAGAAAGGGAGATAGGTGCATATGAAAAGTGTGAGAAAGTCGGGGGGGAGGCAGTGGAAGTGGTAAAGAGGATTATATGACAGGGACTGTGCAGGGTTAATTCGCCCTGGGCTTTTACCCACCTAGGCTTAGCTCTGAGGATTATAATAAGACCTCCATACACTGAACCTTTCTAACATTTCAGACTATTGGTAGTCCCATGTTAGCTGGAATAAAAGCTTTTGAGTGGCTGAATCATTCTCTTCCTGTAGAAACTCTTGCTTGATAGCCTGTACTGATTTCTGTTGTTCTTATAACGCAGCAGGTGATTGTCTTTGCTTACTTCAGATAGACTGAGATGTTTCTTTTCGTTGTTGAGCAGTAATGCAGAAAGCCTGGAGAGAAAGAAACCCGCAAGCCCGAATTTCTGCGGCACACGAAGCGCTGGAGTTGAACGAGTAAGTAGCGATATCCAAAAGCGTTCTCTAAAATCCAGCAGGCATTGAATCTGTTGAGCTGCCATAAGAACTTTATAGTCAGCTGCTTTAAATGGGGAACAATCTCTTCAGCTTTCTTTTCCATGGCTTCCAGATCGAGTAGTCTAGATTCTCACTTGGAAGGGAATTAAAACACCTATTAAATTATCTATAAATAAAGAAGCTCCTCCAGTGTAATTAAAATATAGGCTAGGCTAGGCTAGGTTACTCCTTGCCTAGCCTATCAGTCTCATGATGAAAGTGGCTTATCTTCATTTTGAGACTAAGAGGCCGCTTTACAAAAGTACACTGTGCTTTTGCAACTAACATGCCAATAGAGTGCAAAATCGAAGCGCGTTCAGTGCAAAGCAACTGCATTACTGGTCAGGGGCGTGGGCAGTATTTCCCTGACAGGTGACACGTAAGGAGGGATGGGAATACCACAGGTCACCTGTGGAGGTGGAGGTAATTGCACCTCCACTAATTGCACGATGTGCGTTAGTGCACAGTGTTTACCCTGGCACTGATAGTATGCCACTCACCAAGTCCACTCTCCGCCCCAACCCATCCTTTTCCCACTCTAACACATGAAACGCAATTAGCACGGAAATCAGCAGGCACTGTCATGGCTGTCCGCTAACCGTTACCACAGGCCACAGTGCAGTTACCACGTACCCAGACCCACACTAACTCTGTAGTGTGCTTCATTTAAAAGTCCCCTAAGAGAGCTATTAGAAACCAGACTCTGTCTCAGGTCTTAAATTTATTAACCCAGCAGCTTCCTTCTGTTACTATGGGCCTTCAGCTCATGTGGAAGAAAGATAAAGACAGAGTACCATAAATCTTCTCTGCACCTGCACGTAAATTTGTATTCCCTTAGGGCCTCATTCCATTGTGGATGTTCCGGCCCACTGTGCACCCAGTCGGAACCAGACGCACAGAGGTAGACGGGATTTTGAACCTGCAGGGCACATCTAACCCCGGGATCAGAATCTCATCTAGGCCTGTGCGTGCAGGCTGGGACCCGATTCCAGTTGGCCTGCACATACAGGCCTCTGCCCAGCTAACTCAGTCAAGACTCCTGAATGGAGCTGCAATCCCCAGCCACCGACCTGTTCTTTCATTCTCCAGGAACAAGCAGGAAGTCAGTCTTCACATATGGATGATGTCGGCGCCGACGGAACCCTCACGGAAGCATCCCCCCAGCTTTCAAAGAAAGCCTTTGGGAGATGCCACCATACATGCGCTGTCCCCTTCCTGCCCAAGGGTGCCATCTTGCTCAGCCTCCTTTTTTCCATGGAGCCCTTCAGACGTCTGTTTGCTCTTCCCGCGGATTTTTCTTGATCTGAGTTTCATACTCTCCTCCGGTAGTGCACCGGTTCTCTTCCCACCTCCCAATACTGCTGTCCCGGCATTGAGTCTTGGGTTCATAGTTTTTCTTTCCTTCTTGGCGCCTTTGTGCCTTTTTTTCCAATTGGCAGCACCACGGGTCTTCGACCTCGCTGGGATACTTTTTTCTCCCATGGCTACCAGTGGCTTTAAAAAGTGTGATCAGTGTGCCAAAATAATGTCCCTGACCGACACACACGACTGCTGTCTTTGTTGCCTGGGACCGGACCACGACCCACAGCCTGCAGCTTTTGTAAGAAGATGTCTATCAAATCCCTCAAGAGCCGCCAGCAGCAGCATGATAAGTTTTTCCCAGAGTCCCTGGTACCTCTGAAGACCAAGGCCTCCTCCGAAACCGCAAAATCCTGGGGTAGCCGTATGGACCCCGACCGATGCCATGGTTCCTCAGAAAGAGGGTCTCCCTCGAGGGAACTCAAGAAGAAGAAGAAGATCTCAAAGGTGGTGTCCCTGGATGGCTCAGACGGGCCGGGTAAGTCCCGAGCCAGGTCCCACAGTCCTAGATGCTCGTCTAAGGGAAAGGAGAAGGAGCAACCTGCGCAGGTCCTCCATAAGGACTCTACCTTGGGCCGGGCTTGGTCGCCTGACACCATCCTCATCGAGGACTCCCTTTTGGGAGAACTGGGTCGGGCCCGATTCCCTCAGTGCCCACGCCGATGGCTGTGGATCCTTCTGGCATGGAGTCCAGAATGGTTGCCCTGGAGCGCAGCTTGTCTGCCTTCCTGGACCACCAGTGGGTGCTGTTGTTTGGTATGGTTATGGTTTAGGCACTTGATATACTGCCCTTTACTATGTGCATCAGAGCGGTTTACATATATATACGAACAGGTACTTTTTATTCCCTTGTCCCCGAAGGGCTCACAATCTAAGTATACCACCAGCAATGTTCCCTCTAATTTTCTGTAGGTTGTGTGCGCATAAAATATCAGCTGTGTGCAGCTTTTGAAGGAAGGTTACATTTTTGTGCGCCACATAACGGCACTCGGAGTTATATACTTCAAAGACTTCAGAAAACAACTGAAAACCATCCTGTTCATAGAGCACTATGGTCACATCACATAACCTAAGAGAATGGATAACAGCACTCCAATCCTCCCAAACAACTGAATATATATAAAATATGATTCTAGCACCACTGTAAATAGCCCACCCTGTATATAGCTCAAACAAACCAAGCACCCAACACATCCCTCACACAACTAAGTTTTATCCTCACTGCATGTACAACACACACACTTTACCTGATTGCTTGCTGTGATACCACCTTGATTATTAAGATAAGGCGGTTTAGAAATACTGTTAAATAAATAAATAAATAAATAAATATACTTAAAAATTTGACTACACGTCAGAATACAGTATGTACACCACATTGATTTTAATCAAATTAAATGAAAATAGACGATTACTAAAGGAAGCGGGAACTTCCTAGTAATTGCAATCATAACTTTTAAATTTTTAGACGTCTGTGTTGCTTTCTATCAGAATCAGAGCCGTAATTTTTGTGTGCTCTGTTGTAAAGTATGTGCGCTCGCTTGGCGAGGTGTGTGCGCGCGCACACGCGCACAGCTTAGAGGGAACAGTGACCACCAGTTCCTCCACTAGACAACTGGGGCCTCGACATCGAGGATGTCTCTGGAGGCCAAGCCGATCCTCGAGGTCTTTCGTCCTCGATCCTCAGCTGAGATCTCGATCTGGTTCTCGTTCCACGGGGCCGCAATCTTCCCCAGCCAGTGTATTTGGCACCGGCCACAGGGCCTCTGAGAGCTGCGGAAGGGGATCAGCCCCGGAGCCCCGTGAGCCATCCTTCCCTTGATTCCTCGATGGACTATTCTGAGTGGAAAACGGAGTACAAGGAGTCGCCATTCACCCATCAGTACTGTGATATCCCTGCAGACTCCCCTTCCTCGGAGCCCTGGCATCGGTCCCCGCCCAAGGACATGGCATTCCTTGATTTCGTCAGGGACATGTCCAAGGCCCTAGCATTCCCGATGGAATCAGAGGAAGACCCTCAGATGGAGGAGCTAGAAATCCTCCAATACAAGGTACCCCCAAGGGAATCAATTACGTTGCCCATCCCACCCATCCTGGAATGGCTAATGCTCCATATGTGGGAGACACCGTCATCGGTGCCAGTGGTGAGCAAGTGGCTCGACTCGATGTATCGAGTTCGCTGGAGCCCGGGCTTCCAGAATCCCCTGCACTCCCTCCTACCTCTTCCGCTGCCCAGGACTGCTGTCTCCCGCCGTCTAGGGGAACGTATTCTACCTCAGAGGCGGAATAAGTTCCCCATTCAGGCTGCTGGCCCCGGACGTACAGGGCTGACATCAGAATTGGCCCTGTATGTCTGGGGCTGCGGTCCGCCCATTGCCCACCCTAACTCTGCCTCCACACCGCCCCTTTCCCACCCACGTCTCGCCTCCCCATACAAACACCTTGTTCGTATGGGGAGGTTAGTCGTGGACGGCAGAGAGGACTGAATAGCGGCTCAGAATGACCCCGTTACTCTCCATCCAATATAACCTAGACATGAAACGTGCATCTTGAATCTTATCCATAGTTGTCTCTTGTGAAATGACTCTGATACCCAGGTAATTTCCCTTTAGAAGTTAACTACAAATATGTGCATACAAAAGAAGCTATTTTAGAAGTCTTGTTCACAATTACACGTCAACACAACCCTTACACATGTAATTTGCATCCATGTGTAAATGGCCATTTTAGAAAAGGCTCGTTTTACAGATGCATATACCACATCAAAAGTAGATGACGCATGTCGGGGGTGTGGCCTGAGCGAAACCAAAATCTAGAGGCATATTCTCTGTTTCATATAGGGAATGCGCATGCAAGAGCAAATCTGGCCACATCTGGATTTACACCTACTCCGTGATACATTTAAAAAGTCCTCATTTCGGGCAGCCCTTTACGGAAGGGATTAAGGAGGATGTCCCCCAATGTTTATTGCCCCTTCCAAAAGTAAACGAGGGGAAAATAGAGGCCTTTATAGGTGATTAAGAGCAACAGCATATCTAGGTTTGCAAATTGGCCAGGATACATGTGTAAATGCCGACATCTGTGTGTGCACATTGCGAAACGCTGACGCTTATACATGTAAGTTGCTGAGTTTCCTCCGTAAAGTTTTCCCCTGTGTATATTTGTGAAATGGCTCTTCCTGCCGCATGTGGATATCGATCCCTGCGTGTTCCTCCACTTCCTTTTGTCCACAGCCTGTTTTTAACAATCACTTCCATTTTGAGAGGAGTAGATATGTCAATTTTACGTCGGTCTCACATGTACACACCCTCTCTTCTAAAGCTGGCATAGATTGGTAGACGTTTTCAGTTCCACATCACTCCCATCACATAGATGTCCTTTCTAAAATGGGCCTTCAAATGTCTGCGTACATTTGTACTTCTTGTTCTGCAGGTGGCCAATTGGGGGTAAACAGCATGTGATTTAGAAAATCAAATCTACGCATGCTGTTTCCCTTCTTCCCTTCCCCCTCCCAGGAATACCTCTTTAATCCGGCTAACAATACATGCAATTGATATTCTAAATTGGTTCACTCTTCTGGTAATCTCAATAAACATTAGTCCATAGGTTAACTAAAGCTCAAGAGACTACTAATCCTCTTTTATTGTTTTCCTCCAGATTCTTTTGCTGAATTTTTTTTTTTTTTTAGATAAGATACTTACTTTAGGTAATCATTTTTACCTTCTATTGAAAGTGTGTCTGTTTTTGGATTGTCACAAGTTCAGCCCAACCTGTCTGATGTTGCCTCTTCAGATATTGAGATCTAAGAGCCCAGGATGTTCCTTTGGCTCTCTTTCTGCACAGTCTCGAGTTTGTGGGCTTCTTTAAATAGACCTTGCTAAAAGTTGAGAGGGAAGTCTTGATTTTATATGACTCTAAACATGTAGATGGAAACTTTATTTGTTATCTGCTGGGGTTTGTCATATATGATATTTATGATATTGTATTTTATGTATTTTATATGTTTGTATTATGTATTTTATGTAAATTGCTTTGGATGACTTATGCTGATAAGGCGGTATATAAACATTTTTTAAATAACTTAATGCACTTTTAATTTTTTTAACACACATTAACTGCTACTGTACTTCTAGAAATAAAAGGGCTCTGGGTACATAACGTATGTTAGCATTGATTAACATGCTTTAAATTCTTAAGTAAACATGCCCCTTTGTCTAAGATAATGCAGTCAATGAATGCTTCCACATCTCTTTCCAATGCTTTATCATATGACTATGTGTAAAATCCCAAACTGGGTCATCATCAGCATATTCTTTCTATGGTATCACAAGCCTCTCCACAGATTTTATTCCACAGTGTTGGAAGGAGGCTGTGATTTAAAAACCTAACCTGGATTCTCAGATTGTTACTGACTATCACCTCGTTTCAAACTTGCCTTTTATTTCTAAGATCACTGAGAAGTTGTTTTGCCTGGACAAACCCTTCATTCTGCTTCCAGTATCAGGCAGGCAGTCATATTGGACATAGAACTGAGACTCTCTTAACAAGTCTTTTAAATCGCTTCATGCAAGCTATTATCTTTTGTTGATTTCGTTAGATCTTAATGCTGCATTTGATGTCTTGATCATAATTAGTTATTATCAAGCTTACAAGATCTGTGAATAGATGATACAGTTTTGGACTGGTTTTGGTCTTTCTAGCTGATATTTTTTTTTTCTATGGCTCGTCATTCCTCGTTATTCCCAGTTTCTGTTCCTTGCTGTGCTCCTCAGGAATGTATCCTGGCTCCCATACTTTTTAATATTTTTACATCACTGCTTCCCATCTTAATTCACATTTTTGGTATTCATTGTTTAATGTATGCCACTCATATTCAGCTGCTGGGAACATTTGATCCTGATTCATTGGATTTAACTTCTGTTTAGAAGCAGAGGCAAATTGATTAAGTCAACATCACTTAGAGCCCCTTTTATTTAAGCTCAGTAGCTGTTAACATACATTTTAACGGACAGCCACTAGCATTCGGGAACTCTAACTTGGGAGCATTGCATGGTAGTCGGCCATCGTGCCATGGGGTAGGGGAGGGATGGAGTGTGGGCATGGAGAGTGCATAATCGCTAGCGCCAGGGCACTTGCCACACTCTCAGTGGTAATGTGTCTCTTAACATGAATTCACCTAGTGGCACCTCTGCGGGAGTCGTTAGGTGAACTAGCCTTACGGGAGTGCGCATTAGTGCTCTTATCCAAGTGTTAGCTGCTGGGAACATGTTGGTCACACTGCCCGACAGCTAATATGGAGGTTTTGCACTTAAAGTGTGTTTGTTTTGCATGTTAAATGCAAAACCTTTGCGGACTTTAGTGAAAGGTGCCTTTAATCCCTTTAAATCTGAAGCCATGTAGTTCTCAGCTTGGAAAAATCGGCCTCAGTTTCAGGCATTCCAATTTTATTTACAGAATCTATTACAATTTTTGGTGTGATGATCGATTTCAATCTCAGTTTTAATTCTCAAATATTTGCAGTTATTATATCCTGCTTTTTTCACTCTTTAAGGCACTACTTTAGTACTAATGATTTATGCCCCATTGTGCATGCTCTTGAGTTGAATAAATTGGATTACTGCAATTCAGTATACAGTGGTTTGCCACTAGCATCAATGAAGAGAATCCAGCTGGTATAAAACACCGCTGTTAAGGTATTGGCTAATGCTCAACAACATGATCGTGTCACTCCTTTTTGTTTTTATTTCTCTGGCTTCCTGTTATTCCTAGGATCCAGTTTAAGGTGCTTCTTTTACTGGGATTCCTCTCTATTTTCTAAACTTCTTATTCCCTACTTTCCTTCTTGTTCTCCGAGATCTTCTCAGGCTAATCTTTTTTAAGTTGCCTTCCCCAATCATTATTTGGCTTGATCTTACTGATAAAACTGCCTTTGCATACTTTGTACCTCTTTTGTGGAACCTTTTGCCTCTTGATCTTCAATCTGAATCCTCATATTCCAAATTTAAAGCTGTTCTTAAAACTTGGCCTTTTTCTCTGGCATTCTCTTCTTGAGGGCTGTTGTCCTGGAGGGTTGCCCTGGTTTGTCTGCACCCTTTTCAGATTGCTTTAATTTGTTTTGGTCTTCATTCTTTTCCAAATTTTTAGGTTGTTTTTAGTGTCTTTGTTTTCCTTGTATTGGTTGTCCGATTTTTCAGGGTCAATTTTTTGGTTAGTCTTTCAGTACTGTTTTTCTGTTCTTCATTTATTGTCCTGTTCATATTATATTAATCATTATTTTTGTTAATTAAACACTAATAGGTTGCTTTTACTTTATGATAATTGGTTTATAATTGGTTAGAAATTTAATTTGTAATTTATATATTTTTTAAATATTTCTAACTTTATTTTTTATTCTTGTATTGTACTGATGTATATTTTATTTGCTGGTCTATACACTGCTTTGATGTAGATTTTCGAAGACTGATATTTCAAATCTATTAAACTTTAAACATTAAGAGGATCATTTTAAAAGCCCTATCTGTGGTTTTGAAGTCTGAAAACATCTATTCAGATGTGGAAATCACATGGACATCCCCGAGCCAGTTTAGAAAGCCCCAAACTAGATGCGTCCAGCGCAATCACATGAAAGTTGCCCAGGGGCGTTATAGGGGAATGTCCTGGGTGGGCCAAAAATATGCACGTGTGCGTCTGATTTTAGACCGGCGCTCATTGTATCAAGTAGCACAGCTACACCTGCTCCAGGGCACAAATAGGACTCAGAAAAGGGCTCATTTCAGTAATCTAACAACTTTTAGAAGAAGGGGGGACTGTCCTTTCACTCCACCGATATTTTGCTCCTTCAACAAAGTAAAAACGCGCATTTGTCCTAGTTCCAGCACTGCTGCCCTTCACCATTTTAAAGATGGTAGGCCGGGACATGTACGTGGTAAGAGAAACGTGGCATGTTCTGAAACAGAGCTGTGGGCAAGTCTGTGTTCCCAGAATGGCAGACGCCCATATCTGACATGTGCAGGTTTCTAAAATCAGTCGAAAACCTGCATGTGCCAGACCCATCTGCACATGCCCTTTTTCCCTTTTTTCTTGCTGACATGTGTACATTTCAAGGTGGGGAATAGCCGATTTTGCAAGATATTTACATGTGCCCACCTCTTCTGCTGCCCCCTCCCCCCCCCCACTGATTTTCAGACATTTTAACTTGGACATCCCAGATTTCACCTACACATCCTCTCTAAAATGTGCCTTGGTACATCTGATTTAATGACATGGGAACATTTTTGTATTTATATATAGTGCAGGCAGTGGTCTGAAGTCTTTTAAGAACATAAGAACATAAGATATGCCATACTGGGTCAGACCAAGGTCCATCAAGCCCAGTATTCTGTTTCCAACAGTGGCCAATCTAGGTCATACGTACCTAGCAGTTTCCCCAAGGGACACAGGTTCCACAATGCTTGTATTGGTTCAAGCATTGATATCCTGGGTCCCTTCTTAATAATGGTTTATGGACCTTTCCTCCAGGAACTTGTCCAAACCTTTTTTAAACCCAGCTACACTAACAGCCTTTACTACATCCTCCGGTAACAAATTCCAGAGTTTGATTACACGTTGAGTGAAAAAATATTTTCTTTTATTAGTCTTAAATAGTTTACCCTGTAGCTTCATTGCATGTCCCCTAGTCTTTCTATATTCTGATAAGGTAAACAATCGATCTACGTTTACCCGTTCCACTCCGTTCATTAATTTATAGACTTCTATCATATCTCCCCTCAGCCGTCTCTTTTCCAGGTTAAAGAGCCCCAACCTTTTTAGCCTTTCTTCATAGGAGTAGCCTTCCATCCCCTTTACCATTTTGGTGGCTCTTCTCTGAACCTTTTCTAAAATTGCTATATCCTTTTTAAGATATGGCGACCAGAATTGCACACAATATTCAAGGTGCGGTCTCACCATGGAACGATATAGAGGCATTATAATATCTTTTGTTTTATTTTCCATTCCTTTCCTTATCATACCTAGCATTCTATTTGCTCTCTTGGCCGCCGCTGCACACTGGGCCGAGGGTTTTAACATGGTATCCACAAGGACGCCTAAATCTTTTTCTTGGGTGGTGGTTCCTAATGTGGAACCTTGCATCGTGTAACCATAGTTTGGGTTGTTCTTCCCTAGATGCATAACCTTGCACTTCTCCACATTAAATTTCATCTGCCATTTTGATGCCCAGTCTTCCAATTTATCAAGATCCTCTTGCAATTTTCCACAATCCTCCTGGGTTTTAACAACTTTAAATAGTTTTGTGTCATCAGCAAATTTGATAACCTCACTCGTTATTCCACTTTCCAGGTCATTTATGAATATGTCAAAAAGCAGCGGACCCAGCACAGATCCCTGGGGTACACCACTATTCACCTTTCTCCATTGGGAAAATTGGCCATTTAGTCCTACCCTCTGCTTTCTATCTTTTAACCAGTTCCTGATCCACAGTAGTACACTGCCTCCTATCCCATGACTCTTTAGTTTTGCCAAAAGTCTCTCATGAGGGACCTTGTCAAAGGCTTTCTGAAAGTCCAGATACACAATATCAACTGACTCACCTTTGTCCACCTGTTTATTCACTCCTTCAAAAAAACATAACAGATTAGTAAGACAAGATCTTCCTTGTCTAAAGCCATGTTGGCTGTCTCCCATTAGGTCATGACTATCTATATGCTGAGTAATTTTATTCTTTATGATGGTTTCTACCATTTTTCCCGGTACTGATGTCAGGCTCACCGGATCACCCCTCGAACCCTTTTTAAAAATTGGTGTTACATTGGCGATCCTCCAATCCTCAGGTATTAGAGATGATTTTAATGATAGTTCACAGATTACTGATAGCAGGTCTGTACACTCGTGTAGTCTGCCAGACATTCCGTATGCTTCATCCCGCACATTCTTGATAGGTTTAATTGACAGAGTACTTTGTGGACTGTTCAGCACCCAGTCCTGCCACAGGAAGGAGTAATGCTGTATCCCCTGTCATGTAATTAAATGAATTCAGTTTTTATTTTTGTGTATGCCTTCCAGATAATTAATCTAAATTCAACCAAGCTGCAACACAGAATTCTGTTTGGAATTTATAAACTAGAAACAGTTCCTAGAAAAAAATAATTCACCACCTACACACTGAGCTATGTTTGGCTTTAGGGCTCTGTTTACTCAGAACATAGTTCTTGCATAATTCTCAAGCACAATAGACTTAGTCTGAGTACCATGAGAACCTCACTCCCAGCCTTCTTGTGCAGAGGGTTTGAGTGTTCGGTAGGGTGCAGGTTTCCTGTTTTGATTTGATTATATTTGATATTCTACCTTTAGCAAGCAAGCTGCATCAAAACCGGTCACAATATAAAATACTAAAACATACTGTACAATAAAATACAAAATAAGTAAAAATGCTTATATATAAAATTCAGTAACAAGCATAGCCTTTAATTTCTTCTGAAAATGAACATAGTTTGATTCTTCCCCAATCTCCACCAAGATAGTAGTCCACAATTAGGGACCAGCTTAAATCAAGGATTGCGATGTGGTGGTCAGACTAGTGTTGGACAGTGGGGGAAGTCAAAACAATCTGCTGCAGTAACCCTGATGCATTATATTTCATTGACTCCTGGATCCCCAAAGCAGTGAAACAGTGGCCACTGTCAGCGTTTCTGACGGTGATGGAATTCCAACACAATTCAGTTAATTTTAAGAAGTGATTATTTACCCACAACGTGTTGCACTGTTGAAGGGGAATATTGTATTAATGGATTTCATGAACTTTTATAGTCCCTATGGCGTTTTTTAGACCACTGATAGCTCTTTTTTGCTGTGATTTATCGGTGTGCTATATTTTTGTTATATAGGTAGTCATACTAATCCTCTCTAGGACAAATGCAAAATACACTTTGGTTGGTAGCTGGGTATTATGGAAGACCCCTATAGCAACAATTATACTAAACAAACCTAATTCTGGCCTCCAGTAAGAGTCAACAAAGCTCTTTTAGCAAAGGGGTAGCATGATCATATTCACCACTGGTAGCTTTACAGTCACATTCTGTACCAATTGCAAATGTTTTGTGCTTGTCAATGATAATCCACAATATAAAGAATTGCAATAATCAATCCTGTTTAATATGAATGAATGAACTGACAGCGTAAGAGCTTGCAGCAGGAAAAAAGTGGTCAATCTTCTTTTTAATTGCCAGCCACTACGGACAAAAAATTCCAGATATTCAGCAGCAATATCCAAATAGTGGATGCTGCTGGACATCTGAATAGAGCGGCGAAGTGCCAGCACTATAATATTCAACCACTATTCAGAGAATTTATTTTTGCTATCCTAAGTTATCAAGATATGTTCACTTAAAAATGCCACTGTCTGGATGACTAAATTTTCCACCCCAGCTCTGCCCCCGGACCGCCCCTGGGATGGTATCTAGATAGTGCCCCCCCCCCCTGAATATCTCCCTCAGTGGTATTTATCCAGTTAAAAGGTGCTGATACCCGGATAAGCCCTTTTAAATATTGATGCCTTAATTTTCATGTATTGACCACATTTCAAAGTATTTAAAAGACTAACATTGGCAGCCTTTATTGGCCACCTTGGAGTTCATTTTCAAACGGTTTAGCCGCCTGACTTTGAGAGTCAGGCTGCTAAATTGACCACTTTGAAAATTTACTACGCTGGGTACGTGAATTTGGAATTCCAAAAGTGGGTGATTACAACGGCGGATTTAGGGCGTGATAAAAAGTTAGATGCTTAGCACCACATTTAAGAACTTAAATCTAGGCAAATGAATAGCATCATAAATGTAGGACCCAAGGGAGGTATATTCAAAGGGATTTATGCAAACCATGTAAATCTCTCTCGCTGTTAGTGCCGCTGAATATCCCCTCCTAACCCAGTTAGCAATTGGGTAGTCCAGGGGCACAGCGTGGTCAACACCACAAGCTAGCCAGTCAGTGGCAATATCAAGCTGCTAACGGTTAGCTAACACCCCTAAAGTTAAGACTGATAAAAGACAGTTTTACAATCCAATTAGTGGCTGGATATTGCCTCTAGCTGGATTGCAGATGTGCTATCTGGGCAGACCTGACATCCAGTGCTGATCACCCAATATGGCCCGACATTAATTATCTGGCTTTCAATCAAAACAGCAATGGCCAGCTACCACCACCGAATATCCCCCCCATCCTTAGGTTTTAGGTGCTGAAATTTAGCTGAAATTTCAGCTGAAAATATAGGGGGTAATATTCAGCCCTCAGTGGCCAGTCATTTAAATGTCGGTAAAAAAATCCAAGTAATCAGCAGTGGTATCAGGATACTGGCCGGCACTAAATATCCAGATATAATGGTCAGCATCGGTCAGTATTATCCAGATAGCAGGTATATTCCACATAGCTCTTAGGAGAGCTTTTTTTATGTCCTAATTTATGCAAATTGTTATCCAGATAGCATCGCTGAAATTGATCACTGTCCAGATAAATGCTGACTCTGGCCCCAAATAGAGCCAAGGCAATTATAGATAATATTCCACAGCACTATCCGGATAGTGCCGCTGAATATTAGCCTGAGCAGGACTGTAAGTCCTTTGGAAGATCTTAAGTGTGAAAATCGCTTCCTACATTTAGGAGCTCGTCCGTTTTTTAATATCAGCCTTAGTCATTACATGCTAGAGCGATGGCTACTGGAAAGGTTGTGGTGGTTCCTGGTGCATCTATCTTTATACAAAATATTTTGAACAGTTCTAGCAATAACCATCTTTTGAAAACGTTAGCCTAATGAAACTTGAAGTACAGTGACCCCCCCCCCCCCCCCCCGCTTGGTACTTCCTTCATTTTGTAGTTGCTTGTGGCTCAGTAGCTGTTCCCGTAGATTTCTCTGAGATTATCCGTCTTTTCCATTGACATGATTGACAGGTGTGCTACGGCGTATATCCTACTGGCTGAAGAAGAAGCCACGACCATCATGGAAGCAGAAAAGTTGTTTAAGCAGGCGTTGAAAGCTGGAGAGGGCTGCTACAGGCGCAGCCAGCAGCTACAGCATCACGGGGCCCAATACGAAGCCCAGCACAGTAAGTATTTCTGCAGCCTTTGTGGTCCTAATATTTTGTCTGCAAGTATGTGTTGTGTCTTAGACAGACAATCAATCCTTCTATCATGATACTGCTTCTATATTGCAGAGCTACATTTTAACTTCACTAATGAATTTACATTTGCATAGGGGGGACTAGATTAATATTTGACAGTCTTTATATAATCCGTCAGTCAACCAGGCTATACTAAAGTTTATCTCCAAAATGTTTACACCAGCCATCCAGGAATGCAGGGCCTGTGCTATCTTTTTGCACCCCTGTATGAGTGACTGTTGTGCTGCCCTCTCCCCTCTCCCGTCAGTTCCAATGGAGCCGTTTACAAGCCACTGTTTTGTCCCAACAATAACTTAATGAGTGTATGAATGTCTCAATCTCATTTACATGTGCAGTGGAGTTGAAAAAGGCTACCAGATTTCTACACAACTACCCTCCAGCGCCACCTGCCAGGAACATTAGGAAGTACAACAGACCCCTGTAAAAAGACCACTAAGCACCAATAGTAAACCTGCCATCTCAGTGGCATACTATAACAGCACTACCAGGAGTCACACAGCACCAGTTCTACCTAGCAAAACACAACTTTACTAATCTTTAACCAATGCATCTCCTACTGGAAAAACAGAACAAGTGGGACTGCTACACAGAAACGACACACTGACTGAATACTGCACCTTGGTCACGAAAACCAAACACAGACAGACTATCACCAAATACAGGACCACAAATTAGAAAGACAAAGACAAAAAATGAATTTGGAACCCCAAGAAGCCAAACTCGGAATGTGCTGCAATACCGGAGGAATAAAAATAAAAATGAATTTCCTCTTTCAGTGCGAATTTCCTGAAGCTAACGTATTCCAGTTAAATTCAGAATAAAATACTTTTTTCTACCTCTGTTGTTTGTTTCCTTTTATGCCAATATTCAGCAGTGTTAAGTCTTTGCTTAGTGCCACTAAATATAGGCACCCGGGTATGCTCAAAAAGGAGTACATAGTATAAACATCTGGGCGTTGAAAATAGTCACCTATACATTTAGGCAATATTTATTTATTTATTTAGCTGCATTTATATCCCACTTTTCGCCGGGTCAAAGCGGTTTAGCACAAAAAAGGGGGGGAGGGGATACAATAATCATCTCGACAGAGAGAGGGGGAGGAGGAGGGAGTAAACGCTGCAGGTTAGACCTAATTTTTTGTGGTGCCCAAACCAAATGCATAGTCTAAACCAGAGGTTCCCAACTCCAGTCCTGGAGGGCCAAACACCATTCAGGTTTTCAGGCTGTCCCTAATGAATATGCATGAGATACATTTGAATACAATGGGGGGCAGTGCATGCAAATGCATCTCATGCATATTTATTAGGGACAGCCTGAATGATGTTTGGCCCTCCAGGACGGGAGTTGGGAACCTCTGGTCTAAACATATAGATGCCAAAAATCGGTACCTATACATCTAAACTATGCGTGCTGGTGACTCCACTCCCAGAACACCCAAACCTGCCAAATGCACAGTATTATAAGTGGAGCAGGATATTTAAATCCCGCTCTACATATAATGCCATTGAATAGCAGGAACTGCAGGTATCTAGGCATTCAGAATAGTTCCAGAAATCTAGGTAGTCTTTAAAAATAAACCCCTTCGTTTTTCAATCACAGTGGCCCCAGTCTCTTTTCAGTTTTCCTTGTCTGTCTTCTGCTAACACTGTTTCCATTGTCTGCTGTCCATTTGTCCTTTTTCCTCTCTCCTCCTGTCTTTTTTCATTCCCTCCCTGCATCTATCTCTGACATACTGATCTTTCCTTTTTTACTCTTTCCTCCTTTTCTTTCTTTAGTCCCATATCCACTCAAATTTCACTCACCCTCTAGTGTTTAATCTCCTATTTTTCATGTACTATCAATTTTATATCTCCTCCTCTTCCCTCCAGCCTAGCCCATCTCCCTTAGCTCTCCCATTTCCTCTATGTCCCTTCTTCCATGGCCTCTTATTCCCTTTTTTCACTAAATCCCCATAACCACATTTCTCACCTATGGGTGACGTTCCCGATGGAGCCCTATGCAGGAACGCTCACCAGCTTCTATTGGAAGCTTTTGGGAGGCTCCACCATGCCTGCATGCCTCCTCCTGCCTGCCGCCACAGCCCAATCTTGATTGTCTTTTGTTTTCTGTGGAGTCCCATGGATAAGTTCCAGAAACCTCTATTGGTAAACTTTTTTTTTTCCCTCACAGGGTTTTTTCGCCTCGGGTTTTTCATCCCAATTGCCTGCCATCGTAGTTCTCTCCTCCCTTTTACTTTTCTTCCTTTGATTGTATAATTTTATTCTTGCCGCAACACCTCGGCCGTTCCAGTACCAGTGCTCTGACGGGCCTCAGACCGATACTCATAATTGGTGCCTGTGACCTGATCATCAACCCTCTTCTTGTAATTTGTGTTCACAGATGACAAAAGGAGGACTCAAGGTTCGTGAAAGGCAGCACAAAGCACTTTTTGGCACTCAGAGGTCCGATCCATTGGCATCGATGGCATCAGTTTCTATGACTTCCAAGGCTGCATCGGACACTGGTGGTGCATCGACACTGAGGGGCTCTCGAGCTCAATCAGAGTCGAGCACCCATAGTGCCCCAGAGCATCGGCCATCGATTGATCTCCACCCGAAGACAAGGAAGGATTCGACCACATCTTCTTCAGCGTCAAGGGGTGACTTTACTGAACATTGGGTGAAGACTCTGGTGCATCAGCGTCGGAGTCCATCGAGGCATGACATCAAGAGCGATGGAAATCCACGTGAGCACTCCTTGAAGGTGCCTCAAAGGGAGGAAAGCTTATCCTACAGGGTATCGGAGAGGCACTGACAACCTATCGACAGCCAAAACCCAGCTGCTGATCTCTCTCTGTAAACCTACTGGGTACATCAGTCATTTGCTCAGGCCCAGCAGCCTTCAGAATTGGCAGCCATGAAGAAGCACCTTCTGTAAGTGCTCAAGGAATGCATAGCAGTGCTGCTAGCAAAGCAGCAGGCCGGAGCCTCAAAGTTAGCTGCATCAACATGGTTCCTAGAGATGCATGCACTGCCCGTGGGAGAGGCATTGACATCAGAAAGACACCAGTGCCTGCCAGGACATATCCCTATCTAGTGTCTTGGGGTCCGATGCGCCCTTGAGATCTAAAAGGGTATCAGTGCATCATCACTTCCAAAGGAGCTACTAATCTCTTTGAAGTAGGAGAGTGATCCGGGCAGAGACTCAGAAGTACTTTGACTTCCTCTCTGACTCAGAAAGCTAGATCACCAACGTGGAATTGGAGGACTTGTCGGAGGGCAGGTCCCCTGAGCTCCCATCTGACCCTTCTCCACCTCATGAGCAGTGCAAGTCCCTTCCTGAGGATATGACCTTCCAAGAGTTTCTGAGGCATATGACCAAAGCCATTCCATTTTCTTTGGAGACTGAGGATGAGCCCAGGGCAGAAGAGTTGGAGATCCTACAGTACTTCTCGGCCTCTAAGGAGGCAGTAACAGTGCCCGTGCACCACATCCTGCAGAGAGTACAGATGAGAATGTGGGAGAACCCCCTCACTGTAGCTCCGGTTAGTAGAAGGCTTGACTCCATGTAGAAAATTCAGCAAACTCCCAGATTAGAGAAGCTTCAGCTTCTGCACTATTCCTTTGTGGTCGAATCCACCCTAAAGCGAATCAAGAGTACCAAGACTCATTCCTGGGCACCCCCAGGGTGGAAGGCTTGAACAAGATATTTCTAGAGTTCCATGCTTGTTGCCCATGTGGCCTCTTACCAGCTCTACATGGGTATGTTCTTGAAGAACATCATGTGCGACTTGGCTGATCTGGCCCAATTCCTCCCTCCAGTGAAACTGGATTAGTATCATTCCCTAGTGGCCCATGACAAGGATTGCTTGAAGTTCATAGTCCAAGCAACCTATGATTGATATAGCATCTAGGAATGCTGCCTTCGGTATTGGCATCCGGAGACTCACATGTCCAATCGTCAGACTTGGAACAGTTAGTGCAAAACAAGCTGGCAGATATCTCATGCCATGGAGAGAATCTCTTCGGGGAACAGGTCGAAGAGAAAGCTGGCCATATCAAAAAGCATCATGTTCCTCTTACCAAGCTCTCCAGGCGCACATCAGAGCACACCTCCTATCGTAGGAGATATGAAGGTGGTAACCAGAAAAAGGTCTATTACCCTCACAGGTGTAAGTACTTTCCTGGGCCCCAGACCTCTCAACCCAAGCAGGCCCCTCACAGCAGCTACAGCATGGGAAGCTTCAAAAGCGGCTCCTCAGCCAAAACCCGGGGCGGAGTTTTGACTGGTTCCTGCAGAGCATAGCCAGTTTTCCAATAACCCTCTGGTCGGGGGAAGGCTCACTCTTTTTGCATAAAGGTGGCCCCTCGTAACCTCAGTGATATGGGTTCTACATATCATCAAAAGAGGTTATCAACTACATTTATTAGAACTACCACCAAATTGCCCTCTGAGGGTGCATTATCTTGACCCTCTGCATCAGGAACTGCTTCAGAGAGAAATCACTGTCCTCTTGTCAGATCTTGCGATTGAGTGTATGCCACCAGAGCAAAGAGGTTGGGTTTTTTTCCCAGGTACTTCCTGATCCCCAAGAAAATGGGGGGATACCATCCCATCTTAGACCTAAGAAATCTGAACCTATACTTGGTGAGAGAAAAGTTCAGAATGATTTCTTTAGGTACCCTGCTTTCTTACCTTCAAAAAGGAGATTGGCTATGCTCCCTGGAGCTCAAGGATGCTTACACCCACATATAGATACATCCTGCTCACAGGAAATATCTCAAATTTGTCCTGGGGGGCATCACTTCCAGTACAGAGTGTTTCCATTTTGGCCTGGCCTCAGCACTTTGCGTCTTCACAAAGTGCCTCGTGGTAGTATCTGCTTACCTCCGGATACTAAGAGTATTTGTCTCCCCCTATCTGGACGATTGGCTGATCAAGAGTGCACTCCAGAAGGAGTCCAAGAATTAACATGATTGACCATTCAGATGTTGGAACTACAAGGGTTCATACCCAAAATCGCACCTTCAGTCCACCCAACATTTGGAATTCATTGGAGCCGTGCTCAACACGACCCAGGCGAAGGCGAGCTTCAAGCTGTAGTGGTTCATCCACCTTACACCAAATTCCACCATAATAGAGTGGTCCCTCGTACTCATCCTAAATTCCTTCCAAAAGTGGTATCGGATTTCTGTCTTAATCAGTCAATTGTTCTTTCGTTTTTCCCAAGACCTCATGTACACAAAGGGGAAGCTAAATTGCACATGTTGGACTGCAAGCGAGCCTTAGCCTTCTACTTGGAGCGGACACAAGCCCATAGAAAGTCCATCCAACTTTTTCTTTCTTTTGACCCCAGCAAGCTAGGGGCTGCCATTTCCAAATGCTCTCTTTCGTCTACACCCAGGCAGGCCTGAGCCTTGATAGTCATGTCATTGCTCATAATGTTAGAGTTATGGCTGTGTCGGTGGTCAACTTGCGCTCAGTCTCCATGGAAGAGATCTGCAGGACTGCAATGTGGTCTTCAGTCCACACATTCACATCTCACTACTGCCTAGATGGAGATTCCCAACATGACAGCAGCTTTGGCCAATCTGTACTCAGGAATCTGGTTGGGGATTAAAATCCAACTCCATCCCCTCCTAGGCCCATTCTATTCTGTTTAGGCTACCAAAAAAAGAAGGAAAGAGAGGATCACTGCTATTGTATATAGTTGGCCATCTGGCTGGTTGCCATACCGCATATGAGTTTTGCCCTTGTTGGATTTCTCAATGGTCTACTCGGTTTTCAATAGCCTGCAGTTTGAAAGTCCCATACGTGAGGACTCATTCCTGCTTTTCCATGAAGAAAAAGGTAGTTACTCACATATAGCAGTCATTCTCCGTGGACAGCAGGAATGAGTCCTCACAATCCTCCCACCTCCTATAGCTATGGATCAGGCTGAATCAAGATGGTGCTGCGGCGGCAGGCAGAAAGGAGGCATGCAGGTGCTGTGGAGCCTCCCAAAAGCTTCCAATAGAAGCTGAGGAGCGTTCCCGTACGGGGCTCCATTGGGTACATCACCTATATGTGATGACTGATTCCTGCTGTCCCTGGAGAACACCTGTTACAGGTAAGTAACTACGCTTTCTCCTCTTACTCATCTCATTGACAACCCTCCTAGGGCCTTTCCCACATAGTTCTACCAGGTCCACAATCTACCCATCCCACCTGGGTCCAGCAGCTCCGCTTTTTCTCTTTCACGCTCCACCCTGTTGTTCTACCCCCCCCCCCCCCACCTTTGAATCCAGCAGCTTCTTATCACCTCCCCTTTCTCCACTTCCCCCATTGTGGCCCTGCATCTCCCACTCTTTCCACTATTAGCCTCCTTGGCCCCTTTTAGTCCCCAGATAGAAGCTTAATATTGCTGCTATCTGGATCATTTTTAATTCTGCCCTTTCTTTGCCTCAAATCCTATCCCATTTTGTATGGATTGTAGGGTTCAGTCGATCACGTTTTCAGCCCCATGCTCTCCATATACATTTTGAAAATTGGTGCACCGGGGATTTATATAGATACCGGCCACCAGTATCCAAATAAATCCTTTTGAAAACTGACCTGGTAGACTGTTCCCGAGAACCGTAGCTGCATAAATACCAGGGTTAAATTACAGAGATACCTTTGTCCTATACCTACCCATCTTTGGACATTTTTCAAGTATGGGTGCAAAAGTACCCACGTACTTTGGGCAGCATAGTGAAAATCGATAGAGTGTGAAGCTTCTCAGAGTAGAATATTGTACTAACAAATTAGGAAAGAAAATTCCAGGGTATTAAAAAAAAGAAAAACTGCAGCAAAATATGGAAAAGTGAAGACTTGCAGCCTTTGTAATTTTCTTGAACGCCTAGGCTTCCACTGTCCTTGACTCGTAGCCTGTGTTTCAGTCAATTAGATAATCTTGGCATTATGCTCTTTTAGCATTACACATTTCTGGTCCCTCGCTTGGGAGTTGTAGATGATTATCAGGTGTAACAGCACTGAATGGATTCGTATCGGAAGTTCCTTTATGCTGTGGAGATGCTCTTGGGAACCTGAATTTGGTACTTCACAAGACATCTTGCATGTGCAGTTGTGAACTATTTTTGTAAAGTGCTGTACACTAAACTATTATAAGTAACTAGGGATATGCAGTCATTTGAAACACCATTTCCTATATTGTTTCATGCTAGTCTCAATCCGAGAAGGAAATAAACCCCCCAAATTTCATCACTTTCTGTCCTGTTGAATTAGTGCGCACTATTGCATACTGTCGCTAATAGTGCAAATTATGGGTGAATAGTGTGCACTATTGAGTGATAGCGTACACTATTCATCAGTAGTGCACTCATGTACGTAGTATGGGGCATGCTTACTAAGCCCTATGCCGGTAACACACGTGTGCACCACGTTACTAGTGTGGGAGGTCAGTGCTAACTTCAGAGGGCGTGTGTTTCCACCCCTCTGCAGTTAGGGTTGGCACCACACAAGCCAACATTAAGGTAATGCTAGATGCACCAGCGCTAAGGCCATCAAGCGCAGTTAGCGTGGGCCTCTAACACCCATGCAAACCATGACCTGCCTCTGTCCTGCCCACCCCCTGCCCGGATGCATGCTACCAGGATAGCATGGGATTTTTGAAGCTAGGGCTCGCTCTACTTTTTAGCATGGGACCCAAACTGCGCGCTAAACTCCACACTACTGGTAGCATGGTTTAGTAAACATGGCCTATTTGCTCATGTATGCAGTTTTGCTGAATAGTGCGTGCTATATATGCAGTATTCACCCAATGCATGCACGATTCACCAGTAGTGTGCACTATTAATGCATTTTCTCCCCCTGAAACGAAAATGTTAAAAAAAAAGAAAAATCATGCAAATGATACAGCAAACTAAATAAAATGAAAAACTTTGACCTGGACACCCCTAGAAGTATTCAGCTAATAATAATAGCATATTTACAAATATTAATGGAGGTGGAGGAGTATCCTCGTGATTATAGCAACTGCCTAGTACCCAGAGGGTTCAGGTCCCACTGGCACTCCTCATACCCGGGGCAAGTCACTTTACCCTCTATTCCTTTGAAAGAAAAGGCCTGCAATCTACCCCCGGTGATACATTGCCAAGAAAACCCAGAGGCAGCTGGGCCACCAGGAGTCAACACTGACTTGATGGCATTAAACAAACCAAACATTAACTAGGATATGGAGCAGGATTTCAGACTTTCATTTATTGGTGCTTAGCAGCAGTCAGTGGTATTTCCAAGCTGCAGGAGATATATATATATTTATTCACACCACATATCTCTGGGAAAGCCTAGACCAGGTCGTCCATGAACAAATTGCTAGCATACAGCTTATATGTCGCCACTGAAAACATTTTTGATAAAGGCTAAAAATAATGATGATGATTTGTCGTTTACACATTGCCTCTGAAATGCCACTGGACTTGAGCAATTTTCTATTTATATTCCACTTGATTTTATGGACGCAGAGCTTGATTCACCCTAAATCATTTTGGCTTATAAAAATTGAGGAGGAAGTATTTGGGTTTTGCCGAGCAACTATGGCGGAATCCACCAGATCTTTGGCACACGAAAGATACTCTGCTGCCTGAAAAATGATATTCGGAGGGCACAGGAGACTTCACTATAAATGCTCCAGACAGGCTAGGCTTTCAGGATATCCCTAGTGAATCTACATGAGAGAGCTTTGCATATGAGGGTCGCTTTATAAGAAGCCGCAGAAAGATATGTGTCATCTATAACCATAAATCACGGATTCGTCCGTGTGAAGGGGCCTTTACAAACATGCCGTAGGCGATCGCTATTCCGTAAATATGTGCATAAGACCAATGGCGTGCTCTTTCACTGTGGGTGTGGGCATGGGCAAACCATGCAGTTATGGGCATATTTTATAAAGTGTGCTCATGCTTTACTTTATAAGTAGGTGTGAAATATGTGCATTAAAACAAACATTAATATAGGTACTCCTTGTGAAAATGTCCTCCTAATAGAGGTAGTATTTGGTATGTATGTCTCTGATTTATACCTTTACCTCAACTTACAGATTTGCTACAAAGACCTATTAAACCAAATGCAAATGCAATGCGTGCCTTTGAGTCAATGCTGACTCTTGGTGACCAAGCAGCTCCTGGGTTTTCTTGGCAGCATGGCTGGAAGTAGATTGCCAGGCCTTTCTTCAGAGGCAATGGAGGGCTAAGTGACTTGCCCAAGGCATGGAAATGGGAATTGAACGCTGGTCTCTTAGTTACCAAGCCAGTGCTCTATCCATAAGCTACTCCTCCATTCCTTAAACCAACTATTCTACTTTTTATAAGGAACCACAGGAAGATATTCACCTTTAATGCGCATAAGTCATCAAGGGGTCTGTTTTCTAAACCATATTAGCTGTTAGCGCAGCAGATAGTGTGTGCTATCTGTCCGCATTAACAGATAATGCATGCAAAATGCAGATAGCACAGTGATTTTCTGTGCTATCTGCAGAACTGATGTAGCAATCTGGTTCACTCATGGTAGTCCTTCCCCTTTGCTTGCTCCCTCCTTTTCGACCTCACCAGTTCCTCTTGTCACCGACTTTCGCTATCTTGGTGTAATCTTTGACTCTGATCTTTCCTTCCGTGGTCACATTTCACATCTTACAAAAACCTCCTTCTTCTTCCTACGACAAATACGTTCTATTCGTCCATTTCTCACCCCTGAAGCCCTTACTACTCTTCTTCTTTCTCTGGTAATATCACGTCTCGACTTCTGTAATTCTCTCTTCGCCGGGCTCCCTCTCTTGCAACTTCATTGTCTTCAGTGTATCCAGAATACTGCTGCACGTCTTATTTTCTGTTTCTCCCCTCGTGATCATGTTACTCCCCTTCTCTTTCACTTGCATTGGCTACCTCTACAATTCCGTATCCGTTACAAAATCCTCACGCTAGTTCACCAAGTTTTGTACAACCACCCCCCCCAATATTTGGCAGACCTACTCCACTTTCACACCCCCACCCGCTCCCTTCGCTCAATCCATATAAACCGCCTTCACCTCCCCTCCCCATCACATGCCCATCTACACTCTACACGCTCCTCAGCTTTTTTCTTTATTGGTCCAGCTTACTGGAACTCTCTACCCCTTTCTCTCAGACTGGAACAGCATTATTCCACTTTTAAAAAAGACTGAAAAACACACCTCTTCTCTACCGCCTTCGACCTCCCCTCTCCTCCTGTGTGATAAATGTTCCCCTCCCTGTTTTCTTTCTCCTCTCTTCCCGCAGTCATGTCTATTTAAATGTCTTGGGTGCTTTCCTGTCCTATATTGTCATTTCTTTTCTTCTTTTTTCGACCTATTGGTCTCTCTGTATAAAAATTTGTTTTTCCATTGTAAACCGCTATGTTCTAATTGTAATAGCGGTATATCAAGCTTAATAAACATAAACATATTTGCATGAGTGGGCGGTATAAGGGCAGAGCATGGGTGTGTCTGCAGCACGTGGTTACTGTGGACCTCGACCGCACATAGCAGTTGTCGCATTTGCAGATAGCACAGGTGCTCCTAACACCTTCATCCAGGCTGCTCTTCAACCGCACTTTCTGCAACTTCGGTGCATTATCTGCTAGGGAAATACCGTGCACACCCCAAACAGATATTGCACGGCTTTTGCAATTAACACCACACTCTCTGCACTTCTTTGCCACGTTAGCTGCAAAAGCCTAACGTGCTTTAGTAAACAGACCATACCCCTCAGTGTGGGCATGCACGTGGGCAGAAATTGGCTGGAGCATAGGCACGTGGAAGTTGTAAAATGCTATAACCTACGTATGTCCTTGAAAAATCTAAGCATGAGCATTTACACCTATCTTGGAGCAGGTATAAGTGCTCCCATCAAATTTACATAAAATAAATTAAGCGTGTGCTTCACTTTATAATACAGTCCTTAAAGACATGCATGCTAATGTGCGTTCTCTGCAGGGGTTTGTGAAATTACCCCCCCACATGTCCAGTTTGGCATGCTGTTGTGCTACTGTACGGCTTCCTAACAGTGATTTTCACAATTTTAAAACATTTTTAAACTTCAAGCAAAATAAGAAAGTTGCTTGCTATAAACCCCTTCTTTTGCTGTACCTCTGTTTGATATTGGGGCATTATTAGCATACACACGTTGTTCCAGAATCCACGCACATGTACGGTGAATCTCTAGATCTGTATCTCTTGGCAGATACTTTGCATGGAGAGAGTAACATTCCTCTGACATACAATCCAGAGCCTTGGTCAGACCATAGTTTAGTTACGATCTTACTGAGAGTATATACTGTAGTCAAACTGTTGCCTTCACCAATAATGAAGACAGCGCGGCCATGATATAGAGTGGAAGATCTTAAGAAAGTATATTTCCCACAATTGCTGCAGATCTCTTATCAGGATGTTGATCAGGCCATGGATCACTGGAATAAGACATTTCATGTTTCCCTAGACACAGTAGGTACCATTTCAAATGATCTATTTTAAGGGAGCGGGAAGCAGTAATTATTAAGCTAACATTTTGAATGGACTTTTAATATTTTTTTTGGTTGTTCCATGCAGGAGCTGTGTTGCACGAGCTAGTGTTTTATATTTTTATTTTCTCTCACTCTGGTTACACCTTTGGACCGCTTTCTTTATTACCTTTCTTCTTTTGGAAGGTATGGTCCTGGATTTTGTGCTTTCAATCCCAGGGCCCTCCATCTGTGATTCCAGTCTCTACACAAGGGGTGTCACTGAGAGCAGATTTACTGATTTGAACTTGATTCTTGGGTGAATAAGCTGAACTGCTTTTCTGATGTCTTTTCTTGATGCTATTTTCTCCTTATCCTTGTTCATTCCTGCCTGCATTTAAGAGGTTAGGAATACAAGTGCTGACTCTGGGGGGTAGTGTTTATTTACTAAAAACATTTACTATACCCCTCATCCAGCAACTACCTTCTCTCAATGGCTTACAGTCAAATGTACAAAATAAAAATAAACAAAACATGCAAACATAGACCCGAAACCCAATATCTATCCTTCCATTGCAGTATCTTCTCCTACTAGAAATCACACTAACCCCCAAGTGTTAAATGAAAAAGATACATCATTTTTTTAACAGATAATTTAGGTGGGAATCTGATTACCTTACTGTCAATAGGTGCACCAAACATTAATCAATTGCAATGCTCTCCTAATGAATCCATGCTTTGCACTGATACGTATCATCCTTGAAAGGCAGTGAAGACATATATTTTTTGGAAATAAGAGAAAACCTGGATAAGAAATTTACAGCACATTGAGTTAAAAGGTAATATTCAGCTGATACTTCTGTTTTCTACTGATATCAGGCTGATAATAAGTATTTTTTATTTTATAATTTAGGAATAGAAAGAGAGACAGAAAGGGCCCGATTCTGACCTGGGCGTCCCGGCCCTCTGTGCGCCCGGTTGAAACCGGACGCACAGAGTTAGCCAGGATTCTGATCCCGTGGGGTACTTCTAGCCCTGCGGGATCAGAATCACATCCAGGCCTGTACATGCAGGCCAGGACCCCGATTCTGGTCAGCCTGCACGTTCAGGCCTTGTCTGGCTAGCTCAGTCAGGGCTTTTGAATGCAGCCATGGCACCATAGCGTCCGATTGCCATGGCACCGCAGCTCCATTTAAAAGCTGCGATCCCGGCTGCCAGACTGCAAACTGCATTTCCTGCAGCCCAACCCCCGATCTGGCCTCCCATGGCCAGGGTCAGGCTGCGGGGAATATCCTCTGCCCCCTCCCACTGCTTTCCAGCCCTGGGCCTGCCGGATCCTCCTGACTAGGAAACCTTATTCCACCTCAGAGGTGGAATAAGTTCCCCATTAAAGCCGCTGGCCCCGGACATACAGGGCTGACATTCGAATTGGCCCTGTACGTCAGGGGCCGGCAACTGCCCACTGGCCGCCCTAACTCCGCCCCTTTCCCGCCCCCGTCTAAGTTCCCCATACAATGAGCAGGGAAGTTAGTCGGGGTTGGGAGGGGGCTGAAATACTGAGGATGGACGTCCCAACGGGACGTCCATCCCCACTATTTGTGCCTCGGAATGACCCCTAAAGTGTTTTAGATTTATTGTATCAGTAATTTCTATGCATTTTGATTGATATACAATGATTATAATTTAATTTTAATGTATATTTTACTTTAAGATTTTGCCAAAGTTCTCTACCCTGAGCTATAACAGGAAGGGTGGATTTAGAAATATAAAAATAAATATGTAAAAAAATGTTACCTGTCTGCCTGTTTCCTTGTAGTGTGTGTGCATATGTTTGTGGGGGGGTGAGGGGTGGATCGTTTGCTTCGCTCTTTCTTCCTCTGTGCATGCTGTCTTAGGAATGTTTAGTGGAGAATGACATGGAATGGTGAGATGTGTCATTTCTGAAAGGAATCATCTTTCTTGGGGCCGATTCACCCCTTGTCTTTTTGGGCATCAGAGGACAAGTATCTCCATATAGTATGAGTTTGCCAAATAGTAGGCATGTGCATTTTGAACTCATTTGGTCATTTGTTTGGGCGTCTAAATATTAACCTTGTATGCAAATTGCTCGTGCAGACACACCTATGCATTAATGCATGCACAATCTATTTGCATGTGCAATAAATCTGCAGCATGCATAGTAGTATTGCAATAATACAGAAATAACTTCAGTTCATTTTCATTTGTTGTTTGGCCCTGCACATGCCTAGTAAGTACCTTGAAAGGGAATATTTGGGAAATATACAGACTGGTCAAAAAGTATTTAGCAGAGCTCAAAAAATGTTTGCCTCCTTAGGAAGTGAAGTCACACGCTCTGGATTCACATTCTCAACTGTGCCCTTGATCCTGGTCATGTTTCACTTCTTTGATTTTAGTCGCCTTCCAGACCTCTCCACCACAAATCCATTTGCCTCTTCCCAGGGCTGGAAGGTTTCTAGAGGGTCCTTTGCCACAGTTGCAGTCCATTTTTCTAAGTCATCTTTGCAAGGAATGTAAGAAGAAATTTATGGAGCCCTCACAGTTCCTAGATTGTAGGAGATTAGTAAGCGAGGGATAAATGAGGTCTGGATGACAGGATTATGATGATGTAGCTGTTGAAGGTCCCACTGTCTAGTATCTTTAGTTTGCGTGTCTTTTTGCATTGTTCCCAGGTTATTTGTGTTAGGTCTCTCTCTTTCCTAGATTATACCGAAGAGCACAAATGTCTCTTTTGCTCGACTCATATTTGGATGTAAGGATTACTGGATGTCTGCCTCTTTCCTTTCTTGATTCAAGGTATTCCTATTGCAAAGGTAAAATACAACGGGCCCGATATTCAGTGGCAGCGTCTAGCACTCCTAAAGCAGCTAGTCACCACCACTGTACCGTAAACCTGGATATTCAATGCCTGGGCTTTATCTGGGCCCCCGGCATTGAATATCCAGGTTGCCCGTTACCGGGAAGCTAACTGGGCAGCGGCAATATTCAGCCTCTGCCTGGCTAGCTTCTGCGGTGAATGTAAGGCAGCCTTCGCTGTGCCTGACTTTTGCCACATATCAATAATAAGGCAGTGGCCCAATATTGCCACTGCCCAGCTATCGACAGGTGCTGTCCCCAGAACGCCCTGAAACTAGCCAGCTAGCATCGGGGCTTGCAGCGGCAGCACCCACAGATATTAGCGCCGCTGAATATGCCGGACAAGGGCGTTAACACTATTTTTTGAAGTTCTGGCTTTGGGTGACTAGAGCCAGTTCTGTTCTTTGCATTCACTTCCACATTCCTACTCTTAAGAACAATTGGAATGGGAAAGAAATAATGTTTGCTTTATTGTCAAATCCTGTACACCATTGACATACTTAACTCTTTGTTTCCCCAAGGACGAGACACCAATGTATTAGTTTACATTAAAAGGAGGCTTGCGATGTGTGCAAGAAAGCTGGGGAAGACCCGGGAAGCAGTGAAAATGATGAGAGATGTGAGTATGCATTTCTCCAGGATTTTCTTTCAAATATGTCTGGTAGGTGGTAGTTTTGTAAACCCCTGCGCAGTTAACGCGTGTTGCCACGTGCATTTGTGGGGCCTATCTTTAAAGTAACATACAGCATTCTTTATAGAATTGGGACATAAATGCTGACCTAGGCGTGGCCAATTACACCAACTCTGGACTTGGGGTAAATGCCCACAACCAGATTTATAAAGAACGCATGTAAGTTATAGTTTTGATAACTTATGCTTGTATCTTAGGAACCCACTCTACTCCGCCCCAGTGCCCACCCACACTGATAGTAAGCACGATGGGACTTGCGCCTACGCTTGCAGAATAGTGACCACCTACAGCATGCGCACAAGTGCCCATTTATGCGCGTCAGTCCATTAGAATAGGAATTTATGCACATAAATAGCATATAATTTTTCACACTCCCTTTATAGAATTGGTCCCACAATGTTGTGCCTGTTGTGATTTCAAGTAAAACTAATATTCTAATAGCCCCGCTTAATGCTCTGCAGAGCCATGCAAGAAGTCTGGATGTGTTTACTAGCTCAGGCTTCTTGACCTGATAGGACCTCGCATTGTATCTGAAATAATAGGTACAATCCCTGAGGAGAGAGCTCAGTATTGCTTAGAATACGCCAGTGGTTTGCTAGTGAATAACTAGAAAAGTGTCTCTATAGGAAAATGCATCCTCCTGTCTGTCTGTGCTGAAGAAAGGGCTATATGAGATTGGGATGTGGGTTGGAAAATACTGGAGACAGGGCACAGGTGCTACCCAAGAAGTCCTCAATGGGAAAGTAAGAGGAGAAGCCTCACACATGAGCAGAAATTGAATTGAAAATATATTCTCATTCATATCATTATCAACCCTTTGATTGATCTGTGAAGGCATGATAGCTTTGGCTAAAATGGAACAATCGGGTTCAAACTTCATGTAGAGGCCAAATAATAGGCCTGGAGTTTACCCTATTGAAATGCACCAGACCTTGGTCAGTAGCCATTCCAAAATAAAGCGTTGCCAGAAGCACATCATTCACATCCTTCCTTCCCTGTGTAGTGTTGAAGACAAAAGTGAAAAGTCTGAAAGCTCTAATCCATGCCTATGCATAATTGTGTTTGTCTTCTTTTATAAAGTGGTTGAAAGAAAACTGAGCAGAGTGATACCATTATGAGGTCGATATGCAACTATGTGCTTGTGTTGGGTGCAGGCCGCATAAATATTTTTGTTTGAAAATCAGCCACCAGTGAACGATACCGTTTCACTGTATAACTGATATACAGCTAGAATGGGATGTTCCAGGGACAGTGTCAAAGTTATGCAGATTGATTCATTTATTTCTAAAACCTACACACCATTGTTCTTTTAAGCTACAGTGATATTCAGCTCCTATCTTCATAATTTATTTAACAGGTTTTTTTTATACTGCTTTATCATTTTAGTCAAAGCAGTTTACATTGTAACTTAAACTTGGTAATGTATGTTAAACAGCAACATTGGTAACCTGGATCCTTCTGAGGCAATGGAGGGTTAAGTGACTTGACCAAGGCCACCAGGAGTGCTAGTGGGAACTGAACCTTGGTTTCTTGGTTCTTAAGCCAGTTCTCTAACAACTAGGCTACTCCTCCACATTGTTTAAGTCTGAACTCTGAAATAACAGTCCTTACTTTAAGCAGATAAGATCTTTTATAGAGATATCTAAGGTAATGATCTCATATTCAGCAGACTGACTTGTACAGATATGCTGGCTGAAAACGGTAGAAATAGACTTGCAAATGAAAATTTGCATGAGCGATAAAAATGTTTACAAGTTGAAGCTTAAAATATTAATCCTTTAATACAAATCTAAATCATCAAATCAAACATACAAATGTAAATCACCATTTAAAACCCAACATGGGCATCTATTGGCAACAAGAAGGTCCAGGGAGGTCCACCTGAAGACTTGCAAGACAAACAGTAATAAAGATAAAAATAAAACAAAAATGTCTGTTGGATCTCTTTTCCTTTTTCTGTCTTTGGATGTATCTGTTCTTTTGATTATCTATACTCCTATTCAGTGCATTTTTCCTAAGCAAAAAGGTGCCGGTATACATACGCAGGGTTCTTTCATTAATTCATGAGGACCATGGGTCAGTTTTAGCAGGCAATGAAAAAGGTGCCAATACTCCATACTACCGCGTATCCCTTCAAAAAAAGCCCTGCTCCTATTTAACTTTTAAAGTTTTTGCATTTTATTCTTACTTATTGTGGTGGATTGATTTATAAATTGTGTGTTGTGCCATAGAACTGATTTTAACGTGTTCTATTGATTGGAGCGGATTGTGCTATCAGGGGATCAGGCATCCCCAAGTAGGCTGTTAATGTAAACAAATTGCAGCAATAGGTCCTCTGCAAGTCAGGTCTTTTAAAGGCGCAGGGATTTGCAGGCTAGCAGTACAGGAGTAGCTGCTAGCAGGCTGGCAGCTACTTCTGGCCTGCAAATGTATTGCTAGACGTGCCCACAGGATCAGAATCGGATTCTGATTCTGATCAGCCACACACCCAGCAACATAACCCGGCTAATTCAGCCAGGCTCCATTCAGGAGCCGTGATCATTGGCTGACACATAGATTTGTGTTTTCCTGCAACCCAACCCCCAATCTAGTCTTACAAGGCTTGGGTCGGGCTGCGGGGAACTCCCTGCGCCCCCTCTTCTGCTCTTCCAGGTCCTGTGCTGTGATCCCCTGCCATCCAGGAGGACTTTGAGGTGAAATAAATCCCCCATCTACACTGAAGGCCCCAAATATATAGGGCCGACTTCAGAATATAGAAAGACTAAGGGACATGCAATGAAACTACAGGGTAAACTATTTAAGACTAAAAAGAGAAAATATTTTTTCACTCAACGTGTAATCAAACTCTGGAATTTGTTACCGGAGGATGTTGTAAAAGCTGTTTGTGTAGCTGGGTTTAAAAAAGGTTTGGAAAAGTTCCTGGAGGAAAGGTCCATAAACCATTATTAAAAAGGGACCCGGGATATCACTGCTTGGACCCAATACAAGCATTGTGGAACCTGTGTCTTTTGGGGAAACTGCTTCGTACGTATGACCTAGATTGGCCACTGTTGGAAACAGGACACTGGGCTTGATGGACCTTGGTTTGACCCAGTATGGCATATCTTATGTTCTTATGAAATTGGTCCTGTACGTCTGGGGTCACGGCCCGCCCATGCCCTGCCCTCGCTCCGCCTCTGGACTGCCCCCTCCTGCCCCCCGTCTACGGCTCCCCATACAACAGCACTCTTCGTATGGGGGGCCTTTGCACCGGGAGCGGCAGGGGGAAGAGCAGCGGTGATGTGCGTCCTGCCTGGACGTACATCTCCACTATTTGTGGCACAGAATGACCCCCTTATTGTATACTCCTAATGCAGGTGATTTGCTGAAATGTGACCATTTCAGGTGAGTAACATTGATTTCAGTTTGTCTGTTTGTTTTGCTGATCTAGATTTGTATTAAAGGATTGTTTTTTATTTAATTTTTATAAATGTTTAATATTTGTGCAAATGTTGATTTGCAAGCCTCTTTGTGCTCCTTTGTTGCTCCTTATGCTTGTTGTTTGTGCAGCAGAGCCGCCTCTTTTTGGTTCTGTCACTTTATTCATATATCTTTAAGTGGCAACCACCCTGCTACATATTGACCTCTGTGAGGGTAATTTTATAACAAGTAGGCGCAAGCCCATTTTATAAAGACATGTGAAGGCACATTTTAGAAATGACGTCTAGGTGCAATCTGGGACGAGCAAGTCAAAATGTACGAAACAAAAGCCACTTGCAAGTTTCAGCCTGATTTTAGAAACTTGCATGTGGCCAAAATGGGCAGCTGTGGCTATGGTCACATAGATGTCCTCACGACAACATTTTAGGACAGGGACATCTATCCATGCTGCATGCACGTCCCTGCCTGCTATTGTGCAAGTGGAGATATGCATTGGCGTGCCAACCAGAACACAAATGTCCTTATTGCACTTCAGTTTTCTTTATGGTCATGAACAGTACTGCGGCTATCAGAGCACCTTCTTCTCTACTCCCTCCAGGGTTTTTTGTGGCAGAACAAGAGCTCATCTGATGCCTATTTGTACCCTGAAGCAGAAGTAGACATGGACATCATTGCTGATGGGTTTAGATGTGCCACTATTTCTGAAATTGGGTGCACATGTATATCTTTTCCATAATGCCCCGGACACCCCTCCACCACTCCCCAGTGTGATATGGGCACGTTTGCCTCAGAGACATCCATATACCTGGCTTTTATTTCCTTTTATTTGTCCTTTTATTTCTAGGTTAATTTTGTACAAGGCCTTTTACTGCACACACAGCTTTATAAAATTACTGTCTGTCTGTCCATATCAAAACGTACCAGGTAAAAAGTTGAAGAAAATAAAGCTTATAAATGATTTTGTTTCCTCTCTTGCCCATTTGGCAAACAAAACGTGCTGAAACACTTCAGTGCAAATTCAGTCATGCCTTACTGCTCTTCTAGCTAATTTGTAAATTAATCTTTGTAAATAGTAAGAACAAATTAGAATGCTGGAGTGAACTAATGAAATATGTACCAAAGGAGGAATTTTGCTACACCCTTTGAATAATAGCCAGTTGCTGTAGTTTTAAAGGTTGAATATTTCCACAAGCCAATAAGTATTCAGATCTACTGGATGTCCTGTAGACAGAGTTCCAGCTTAGAACCTAAGAACATAGAACCCAGTATTCAGCAGTGGCGGTTAGCACTGCTGACGAGGTTAGCCACCGGCGCTGGACATTAAACACAGATACTCAATGCCGGGGTCATTTGCAGCCCCGGCATTAAATATCTGGGTTCGCTGCATAGACCGATCGCTAAACAGGCATAAAACTAAGCACTAAAGGCTACAGGGGAAAGGGAGGGGAAGGCAGGATAAAAGCAGGGGAGCCTGAAGCACAAGGAAACATTGGCCGAGTGCGCTCAAGGACAGTCAGCAAGAAGTGAAAGCAGGGAAAGCGTGTGCGAAAAGATACGCCTTCATCTGTGCCTTAATGCAATGATAAGAAAGCTCACAATGCAGAACGGAGGGTAGAGAGTTCCAGTGCAGAGGGGCGAATCTCCCAAGGACCAGGGATTTGTAAGAGATGCTGCAAAGTGAAGAGCAGGGCACGAATGGGCACATACGTACTGTAGTGTTTCTACTTTTTGATGGAGTAAACAACTGATCGACGTTAACTCATTCTACTCCATTCATCAATTTATGGACCTCTATCATACCTCCCCTCAGCTGCCTCTTTTCCAAGTTGAAGAGCCCTAACCTTTTAAGCCTTTCCTCATAGGAGTAGCCTTCCATCCCCTTTACCATTTTGGTGGCTCTTCTCTGTACCTTTTTGAATTCTGCTATATCCTTTTTAAATTATGGCGACCAGAAATGCACACAATATTCAAGGTGCAGTCAAACCATGGAATGATACAGAGGCATTATAATATCCTTGGTTTTATTCTCCATTCCTTTCTTTATGATTCCTAGCATTCTATTTGCTTTCTTGACCCCCACTGCACACTGGGGGGTAGGGTTTCAATGTATTATCCAGGATAACGCCTAAATCCTTTTCCTGGGTGGTGGTTCCTAATGTGGAACCTTGCTCTCTTATCTTTCACTACACTCTTCCTCGGGAACTCTGCTCTTTTGGCAGATCCTTTCTATCTGTGCCCTCCTCTTCTACTGCCAACTCCAGACTTCACCCCTTTCTCCTTGCTGCTCCTTATGCCTGGAACAAACTACCTGAGCCTGTACATCAGGCTTCTTCTCTGGCCCTTCTCAAATCGAGGCTAAAAACCCACCTCTTCGTTGCCGCTTTTGTATCTGATTAGCCTAATCTCCCTTGTGTTTTCTTACTATTCCTCCTAGATGTATCCTGTCCACAGCTGCTATGTTGTTTGTCTGACTAGATTGTAAGCTCTGCTGAGCAGTAACCTTCTTTTACATGTGTCTGTGCAGTGCTGCGTACGCCTTGTGGTGCTATATAAATGATCAGTAGTAGTAGCAGTAGTAATAGTAGGGCCTTCTGGCTATGCATCTGATTCCCATCTATCTGGGTACGTGCATTTCTCACAGCAACTACACCTGCCCCATCGTGGCGTATGTGGGTCTGTATACATCCGCTATCTGTGGGGCAACCCTGTCTGCCTTCCCACAGTCTGCTGTGTGGCAGTGCTTCCCTGGTCAGGCCTGTATGGGCATGGGAGAGGGATCCCTGTGCCATCATACCCAGGTAGCCAGTTTATATCACCGGTCTCACAGCTTACATAGATCCTGGACTGGGGAAAGATGTAGGCCTCATGGGCATCCAGGGGATGTTGGCACAACATAAGTCATGTCTTCCAGTGCCTGGCACAGCTGATGTATGGCTGCCCTATCACACTGGCACCTGGTGACACTACAGTCATCCATATGGTCCAGGTACTGGCCAACCAGTCATAGCTTCCCTGAATTGCAGATCAGCACACCAGATCCTCCTGTGCCACACCCAAACCACACACTCTCACCGAACCTATAACTAACAGCTGCTATACCATAATGGCATGAAGTCCCAGGACTACACATATGATCTCCCTTTCTCACTCCAACATGATTTGTTTCCACACTCATTCACATAATATTCTTACATCAATAGTCCCAGTTTTCAGAACACAGGATTTGTTAGGGTCCCCTGGATTAGCTTTTTTAGTACAAACAGCACATTTCAGCATAGCTAGAATAAACACTAAGGGGTCTATTCTGACTCATGTTTAGCAGGGATATACATCCCAGTCGGACATTTAATCCCCACTAAATCGATGGGTCATATTCCTGCCAAAGAGCTCCCCACATGTACAACAGAAATATGCGTGGAGCTCAGTATGAGGGCGAAAGGGGGCAGGCCGAGGAAGGAGTGAGGGCGAGCCGGAGACATGACCTCCAACCTGGACGTACAGGGCCTATTCCAGAGAAGGCACTGTACGTCCAAGCATGGCCAGTTAGATGGGGGTTCCCTATAGCCTGATCCCAGCATCAGCAGGCCCGATCGGGGGTCGGGCGGCGGGGAAAAGGGCACTTTGGTATTGTGTGGGTGATCGGGGCTCCTGCATGGAGCCACGATGCCTTAGCATCAGGATGCCACTGCATCGCGGCCCCATGCAGGAGCCCAGGCTGAGCTAGCCAGGGAATCTGTGAGGTATATAGCAGGATGAAATTGGGGCATGTCCAGGACGTTGAGCTCCTGTGCCCCGATACTGCTCTCGCGGGGCTTTCTAGCTCCTGTGGGAGCAGAATCAGGTGCATACCTGGGCCGTCCAGATTTTGGATGTTCGTATGGCCCGGATGTGCCCCAATCAGTATTGGCCTCCATTACTCTTCTTTAAAGATGTTTATTAATGTTTCTTTACCTTATAACATTGCCTCACCTCTGCTTTCTGTTCTTTATAACTGCATCTTGTGTTTTTGCAGACTGCAGTCATACCAGTTCAGCACATACTTGTCACAAGCATTCTTCAATATGGGATGAATTAAAGAGCACAGCAAAATATTTTCTATGTCCTGGCCTTTTTCCATGTTTCAGCAGGAATAATGGGTACGTCCATGGGGATATTGCAGAATGTACACCGGCATTTCCGGAATACACTGTGCACGTCTCCATGGCTGACCAGGCCCCCATTCCATCCCAAAATCCCCCTGAGGAAGGCCCATGGCCGAAACACGTTGGGGTCAATAAAGGAAAGGGTTTGTCAATACCTGAAAATCCGCCAGTCTTGGTACCAGCTTCTTTGTTCCTAATTGCTTGCTGCAGGTACTTTGGTGCTCTGTTTGGTTTATATATCAAATATATACACATACACACACATACATAAATATTTTTTATTTTTATTTTAATAAACATTAACATTCAACTATTCACTCCACTCGTCTCAGGTCCTTCCGCACCTTTTGAAGTCCTCCCTGGTTTTTCTTGCCAACCTTTGAGACCAGTATGGATTGACTGGATTCTCTATTATTATACTACCCTTACTGCCCTATCCCTCCCCTCCCTTCTCCCCCTCTACCCCTCTCCCTTCCTGAGATCCCTGAAGTTGCTCTTTGCTCTCCTCCTTGTCAATGACCTAATTTAAATCTTGTTTTTGCTTCCACGCCCTGTAAGGGCCCCATATCCTAATATGTGATGCTAGGGTTGTGTTCTGACAGGCTGTCATCTTACAGTACTCATCTCACACAGATAGTCCTTTCGGGAAATAACTTTTTGCACATGAACATGTCCATTACTTTTCCACTCTTTAGCTATTTCCGTTCTGACTGCCATACTTAGGAAGCGTTGAAATTTACCTAGTTCTCCCTTTCCTCCCTCCCCCCACGCATTTAGGAGGGCTATCTCCGGGGTGAGTGTGCCTGCCCATCCCACAATTTCTCTGGCTCTGTCTTTAATCCAATCACAAGCCGGTTGTACTGACGGACAGCTGCACCACATGTGCAGGAATCTACCCTCCTGCTCGTATCCCTTCCAGCAGTCTAGGCTTCCTGTTCCTCCCATTTTGGCTATAGTAATAGGAGTAAGATACATTCAGTGCAACATTTTATCCCTGTTCTTGCACGTTTGCAGATACCAAGGGGATTTGTATTGCTTTGTAAATTTGTTGCCAACGTTCACAACTCCATTCACCCCCCTAAGTCTGCTTCCCAGTCCTTTTCATATTTTTCTTTTTCCTCAGTGTCTTCTAGTGTTTTATAAAGTCTGGATATCAGCCCTTTAGGCTACACCCCCTTAAGGAATTCCCGCTCAAATCCTGTCAATGTTCCCCCCCCCCCCCACCTTCTCCATCTCTTTGCTCTTTAATAAAGACACCAGCTGGCAGTACCCTAGCCAATTTTTCCCCTCTAGATTGTATTCCTTTTGTATCTCTATGAAGCTTTTAAGTTTCCCTTGGTTAGAATATAGTTGATTCATATACACCTGGGGTCACCAACCTCCAGAGGGCCGCGGGCCGCACAGCCGACTACCGGGAGCCTCGCGGGCCGCACCCCCCTTCTCCCCGCCCCCGCGAAAAAAAAACAACAAACGCAAAATTATGAAAACAATGGCTGATCACCTTTATTGAATTTAATGAGATGGCTGATGATTCATGCTAGCAGACAAACGGTTAAAGTCCGGCTTCACAGATGACACTGACAGGAGAAGGGACGCTTGCAGGTGGTCGTCGGTGAGCTGCGAGCACGTGGATGACTTTATCAATTTCATTTGGCTGAACAGCTGTTCGCAGCAGTAGGTTGAGCCGAAGAGAGCAGCGACCTTGCATGCGTTGGCGGCCATGGACGGGTGGGTGGCCGCTTGTGTCTTCCAAAATGCGACAGGGCCCATTGCCATGAAGCGCGACTTCTGTGCGTCGTCACACTGCAGTTCGATCAAGTCCATTTGAAGGTCAGAGGGCACGTCGGTGGGGTTCATCTCGAAGGGGGCACTGAAGAGGGCAAAGTCTTGCGAGTGCTTGGTGAAGTCTTGGAAACGAGCCTCAAACTCCGTCTTGAGATGACGGATGGTGGATGCGTAACGGCGAGCAGCAGCAGCCGAAGGCGTCAGTGTAGCAAGCTGCGCAAAGTGTGCGAAGTTGCGTGCTTGCAGCTGCTTTTCCCACAGCATTAGCTTCACTTGAAAGGCCTTGACCTTGGCGACCATGTCTGAGACGAGGAGTTCTTTGCCTTGCAGTTGGGTGTTGAGCTGATTCATGTGAGCTGTCAGGTCGACAAGGAACGCTAAATCCTGGCACCACTGAGGATCGCGCAGCTGCGGGAAGTCGAATCCCTTGGCTTCGAGGAAAGACGCCAGCACGCTGAAGCATCTTCCCACGGCTGAGCCAACGCACCTCACAGTAGTACAGCAGATCGCCATACTGTGCGTCAGCCTCTGCAAGCAAGTCCTTGAACTGGCGATGATTCAATGCGTGCGACAGCACCAAGTTCACAGCCTTCACAATGACCGACATGACCTCAGCGATGGTTGCAGACTTGGCACAAAGGGCTTCTTGGTGGATGATGCAGTGCAATGTCTTGATATCCTGTTTGTGGCCGAGGTCGCGCACGTGCTTCACAAGAAGCGAGGCAAAGCCGTTCTTCTTCCCCAACATGGTAGGGGCGCCGTCAGTGGTGACACCACACAGACGCGACAAGTCAAGTTCAAAGTCCTTGATCCAGGAGAGCACAGCTGCCAACACATCAGCGCCAGTGGTGGTTCCGCTCATCGGTACAAGCTGAGCGAACTCCTCGATGACGTCGAAGGAGTCTGTGACGCCACGGAAGTAGATCGCCAGCTGAGCGATATCCTTCACATCTGTCGACTCATCCAAGGCAATCGCGAAGTGCTGACAGTCACGGAAGCGCTGCTTCAAGGTGCCCAAGACGTCGTCCTTCATATCTTCGACGCGGCGAGTGAGGGTCGGAGCAGACAGGCTGACCTTCTCGAAGACCGCCTTCTTCTCAGGGCACACTTCGTCGGCGATGGCGAGTACACAGTCCTTTACGAATTCGCCGTCGGTGAAGGGCTTGAGACGAGTTGCGGCGAGGTAGGCAACGCGGTAGCTAGCTGTGGTGTTGCTGGCGGCTGCAGTCTGGGCGGCTGTCACGCTCTTCACAAAGAGAGCGGACTGGCGTTGGAGCGCAGACGACACGCGGGTAAACTCCTGCTTCTTCTTGACTGCACCCATCTTGGCGTACTCTGGGTGGACGGACTCGAAGTGGCGCTTCACATTGTAGTCCTTCAGAACGCCAACGGTCTTCTGACAGATGACACACAGCGCACGATCCTTGTGCAGCGTGAAGAAGAGCTTGTTCCACTCAGGGTTGAAGCCACGGTTCTCATCGCTGAGCTTGCGCTTCTTGTTCATGGGGGAAGCCATGGGGAAAAAAGAGAACAGGAATTCTATCGATAGCTGCAAAAACAGAATCAAAGTTTAAGCCTTATTGCTGATTGGTCCTCTAATTTATTTATTTATTTTATTTATTTATTTAATTTATTTAACTGTATTTATATCCCGCTTTTCACCGGGTCAAAGCGGTGTAACACATAACAAGGTAGGGGGGGATCAAGGGGGGGGCCATCACCGGTGTCGTGGTCTGTTAGCCAGGTTTCCGTTACACAGAGGATGTCAATCTTATCTGTTGTGATCAGGTCCTGGAGCATGTGATATTTATTCCTAACTGAGCGGGCGTTTATGAGTGAAATGGAGAGGTGGTGGTGGTTTGTGGGGTCAGTGGTGCAGGTTGGTGTGCAAGGTGAGTGTGTGTGCTTGTGTGCATGGTTGTGTGCATGATTGTGGGTGCTCGTGGGTTGAGCTGTTGTGGTGTCTGGGCAGAGGGGGTTGCAGGGTTTGGCTGAGTGGGGGTGGAGGATTAGGAGGGGTGTTAGGAGATAGATGGGGGCTAGGAGTGGTGGCATGCTGTGTGGGAGTACCTGGGTTCTCCAAGCGGTGTGGTCGTTTTCTTTGCGGGGTGCGCCAACGAGCGGTCGAGATGATCTTTAACCATGAAGGAAGGCTGCGCACAACGAGAAGGGAAAAGGGCAGCGCAAGTAACTCACTCAAACCTCCGCCTGTAATGTCAGGAGCGCGGGGCCGCGGGAAGTCGGAGGGAGCCGGTTACTCGCCGGCCGCTGTGAGGCTCCCAGATCCAGGAGGAGGGGGGTGAAATTGAGGGAAGAAAAATCTACCTGCAAACGCTGCTGAAAAGAGCAAAGGGGGAGGCGTCTTTCAGGCACTGACAACCGCCCACACCAGCGACTTTCCTAATGCAGTGGGGCATTATCCCACGTTCCCCTCTTGCTCCGTCTTCATATCCTTCGTTCCCCACCCTCCGCTACCATCCAGAATGGAGAGGCTGCCAGTTCTAGAGCATCCTGGAAGAATGACCAATCAGAGGGCGCCTGGCGTCAACGAGCCGCCTCCATAGGTCCAATCGGCACTGTTTGCCCCGCCTTTCTCGGTAGCTCTCCACCTGCAGGCAGGTCCTTAAAATAGGTTGGTGCAGCTGGTGGAAAAAAAGTGCAGTGTGTGGCATTGCGGAGATGCTGCAGTTGTGTACTTTTCAAAAATAGGCTATTGGTCGCGTTGTAAAAGTTCCTAAATGCAGATATTTTGTGCACAAAGTGCATTTTTGCAAAGTCACTTCACAGTCATGCCGCGGGCCGCAGATACAATGACGGGAATCCTTGGCGGGCCGCACGTAATATTAACCGGGGTAGAGCCTCGCAGGCCGCACCCGCGGGCCGCAGGTTGGTGACCCCTGATATACACCAAGCCTTGCACTGCCCATTTTGAGAAGTATGGATATTCTTGGGGATTTTTAAGCCCTTCATATGATACCAGCCATTGTAGCCACACTTCTGTCTGTCTGATTAATCTCTTTTTGACTTTCTGCCATATTCGGATCGTATTGCTTATAAATGGATTGCACCCATCATCCCCTTTTTTGGCCTCCACGCCTTCTCCATAACAGGTCCACCATTTCTCCGGGATTTTCACTTCTCTCATATCCCAAACTGTGCTCAGTCTGGCTCCATGCTTGTCTGAGTTGGCCCCTCCTCCATTCAAACATAGCTCTCAATTGTTCTATATTCGGGACAGCTAGCCCACCTCTCTCCCTCTGTTTATATAGCACCCTACCCCATGCCCTTGGAGGTTGCCTCCTCCATATATAAAAGAAAATCTGCCTGTACAATACACACAGCCATTGAGTGGGTACTGCAATAGGTACGGATATGAAAAGAAACAGTAATCTCGGCAGAATGTTCATCTTGACTATGGCTATCCTACCTAACCACAAAAAATAGGATTTATCCCATCTGCTTAAATTGTTCATTATCTTTTTTTACAGACTGGCTCATTATTGAGCTTTTTAAAATCTGTCCACTGACGTCCTATTAGTACCCCCAGATACTTGAGATGGTGTTTAGCCCACTGGAAGGAGAAATATGCTTTCAATCTAGCTTCTAAATCTTGAGGTAATACCAGTTTGAGAATTTCAATTTTCCCCATATTCAACTGGGAGTGTAGTGTGGGTTGTGTCACTGTGCAATATATTACGTTGTCTGCAAATAGGGAAATCTTATATTATTTTGATCCCACTGTGATCCCTTTTATATCATTCTGGGCGTGTATTCTCACCGCCAATGGCTCTATAACTAGTACAAATAAAATTGGCGAGAGGGGGCATTCTTGTCTTGTACCTCTACCCAAGAGAAACTCTTGAGAGTATTCCCCATTCACACGTATTCTAGCTCTAGGGTCTCTATATAGAGCATGTATCCACTTTAATAGATTACCCCCAAAGCCTAGGTTGATCAGCACCACAAACATGAATTGCCATTCTACACGATCAACGCTTTTTCAGCGTCCACTGCCATTAGAAGGGATTGTGTTTGATGTCTCTGACCGACCCATATCAGATTTAAGAGCTTGCAGATGTTGTCACTCGCTTGGTGTCCCGATATAAAACCTGTCTGGTCCTCCCCTACCAGCTTTGTCAGGAATCTTTGTATTCTTTTACAAATACTTTTGCTAAATTATTTCCTTCTAAATTAATCAATGAGATGGGATGGTATAATGCATACAAGCCAGCATCTTTACCCGGCTTCGGCAGCAAAGTGATTCCCACTGTCTTAAAAGAGGCTGGTAATTCTGCCCCCTGCAGTATTCTGTTAAAGAGTTCCATTAATTCTGGAGCTAATTCCGCTGCTAACGTTTTATATAGAGTGACTATCATTCCGTCCAGTCCCAGCGCCTTACCCTCCTTGAGCCCTTTTTTATTGCTAGGATTTCAACCCCTTTATCTCTCTATTTACTCAGTCTCTTTCTTCCTTTTCTAATGTTGGAAGTTCAATCTTTTGTAAGTACTGTTGCAATAATCCCTCCCCCTTCATACTCTGATTGGTAAAGCTTCTGATAGAACTCACGGAACTCTTGGTTCCTAATCTTACCTATATGTCGTTGTGCTTGCCTCTCTCGCATTTTCGAGCTAGGTATCTGTCCGGTTTATTGCTTGTTGCGAACATGGTATATTTTAACTTTTTTAAATCATGTGCCCATTCCTCTTTTATGAGGGCCTCAAGTTCCCCACGCAAAGTAGTTATTCTCTTTTGTAGTTTCTTACCTCCCTTCCTTCCATGTTGTATCATGAGTTGATGGATCTGATCTCTTAGTTCTAGTTCCCATTTTACTTTTTGTTTCTTCTTCTTAGATTCCATGGAAATAAAGAGGCCTCTCAGGGTTGCTTTAAGTCCATCCCATACTGTTGATAGTGCCATAGATTCCTATTTATTAAACTGCAAATATTCTTTTATAACGTCCCTGGTAGCCTTCACATTCTCCTCTTCCAATAGCAGTGAGTCATTCAATTGCCAAAATTTTAAGCCTCCACCCTGCCCTGGGATTGTGAAAGATAGTAACACTGGTGCATGATCCGACCAAGTGATTGGGCCTATCGAAGTGTCTTGCACATGCTTGTACAGAGCTACATCTACCCAAAACATATCTATTTGACTATTTGTATCGTGTGGGTGGGAGTAGAAGGTGTATTCTGAACTATTTCCCTTTAACCCCCGCCAAGCATCTTGCGTCCCAAGTTTCTTCATTGTTTTTCTTAGTCCTATTTGAATTCCTCCCCCTCCCGTGATGTCCAATTTCAGACTTACTACTGTATTAAAATCCCCTCCAATTAGAGCCCCACCCACCCAATCTTGTACTATAATTCGCATTGTTTCATAAAATTCACGCTGCATAATATTTGAGGCATAGATACAGTTAAGTGTGACCTCCCATCCATTAATTTTGCCTTTCCATAGGATGCATCTCCCTTCCGAGCCACGAAACAATTCCATTTCTTCCAGTACCAAGTCTTTTGAAAATAGGAGACCCACTCCTCCTCTCTTAGGTTGCTTTCTATTTGGGGCTATATAGATTTTGGTCATATTTTCCCCCTTTCAGCCATTTTTCCTGAAACTGTGTGAGATGAGTTTCCTACACCATCAGAACATCAGCTTGCATTCTCTTCCCTTCTCTGAGTAGTGATTCGCGTTTATGCCACGTGTTCAGGCCTTTTACATTTAAGGTAAGGACATTAAAGCGTTGTCTTCCTCCCCTTTTAGGACTCATTAGGTCTCCAATATTTAGTGCTTCTGAAAGGGATTTTCCTTACCCTCCCCTCCCCTCCCAATTCCCTCCCTCCCTCCCTGCCTCCTATCCCTTTTAACAACACACTCTCTGCGTGTTCTCTCAGTTAGAAGTAACACCCCTTCCCATTCGTCGCATTGCCCCTCCATTGCCTAGAACCCCCTACGTAGTCCCCACCTCCTATTGCCCACCCCCAACTTATTCTGTACCTCTCCATCCTGCTCCCTTCCCTAAACACCTCCAGCTCATTCACTCCCTTTGACCCAAGTGCCTTTAAAAACATTCCCAATAAAACTTCTTTATTCATCAATTCTTCCCCTTCACCTTCCCTTTTTCCCCCTCCAGTTCCTTGACCATAAAAATATGATCTGTTTGGCCCCCATGTACATCCAGAGTAATACCTGGGGGGGACCATGGCCTCCGATCACCCTGCTCATATATCTGGGTTTGTGATAGTTCTTATCACGATCTTCAGTATCTGGTTGTGTCACCTTCTTCTTACTTTGCTCTTTTCTGTCCTTCTTTTGCCATTTAAGATGTGCTTGTGCTTGGCCTTGGCGTTTCCCACTCGAAGGCACAATGGGAAGCTTCGCCATTCCAGCCTCCTTCATAGCTGTTGACAGTTCCTGCATATTGGTGGCCCTCTGAGTTATTCCATTCACCGTGAATGCCAGTCCGGCGGGGTACAGCCACTTGTATCTCTATCCTGCTTCTCGTAGCCAGGTGGTGAAGATCCGCCATTCTTTGCGCTGTTGCAGAATAGCTTGGGCCAGATCTGCAAACACCACTACTTGTTGATAGTCCCATGCAAAGTGCCCTGCTGATCTCATTATTTGAGCAATTTTCTCTTTAACCGTGTATTCATGGAAGCACAGCATAATGTCTCTTGGTCTCTCTGGATTTACAGGGCCCAGTGCTCGATAGGCTCGCTCTATCTTAATATTATCCGAAGTATTAACCCCTGTTGGGTCCTCCTGCATTAAGATAACTGCACATATTTCTTGGGCCACTTTTACACAGTCTTTGTATTTGTCAGTTTCAGGCACCCCCTTAATTCGTAGATTTTTCGTCTGGTGCGATTCTCCAGGTCTTCTATTTTAAACTGGAGCTGTTCATTATTTGTTTCCATGCTGGAGAATGATATTTCCATTTTCTCTATTTTTTGTTGCACCTCTTCAACTTGTGTTTCTGTGTTTTCCACATAACTGTCCAGCTCCTGTATATCTGAGCATATGTCTGTTAGTACCACATTCGTTTTAACCCCTGCCATTTCAGTTATTAGTTCGTTAAACCAAGACCTTAACTTTGACCTGGTAATCTGTATTACCACACTTTTCCCAGCTAGTAAGCCGCTCACCGTTGTACTTTCGGCCTCCTCCACTATCAACTGTACTTTCTTCCACTGCCAACTTCCCCATGTCCTTCACATCGGCTTTGGGGCCGTTGTATGCGAACTCCTTAAGGTCGGCCATTTTGCACCGGGTGGAGGTCATTTTTATATCGTCGTGTTCCAGGCACATTCCCGTCCACATATGTGCCCTTACCATCACTGGGCTCATCTATTAACCCCTCTTTTAGTGCAATGAACGGGGATCCCTTCACTTTCCCATCTGCATGATTGGGGTGACGTCACTTCTTCTCCAAGATAGTATTTTTAAATAATGCCCATGATTGATGTAAACCTTTAACCTTTACAGCTGCCTAGTTTTTTCTTAACTATTTTCTTCAATTTATCATAGTCTCCCTTTTGAAAGTTAAAAGGTAGTACTGTGGATTTCCTTGCCATCCTTCCTCCATTTATGAAATCAAACACGATCATGCTATGATCACTATTGCCAAGTGGCCCTAACACAAACATCTTTTGCACCAGATTCTGTGTTCCACTAAGGACTAGGTCCAAAATAGATTCCCCTCTTGCCGGTTATGACCCAGCTGCTTCAAGAAGCAGTCATTTATTTCATCTAGAAACGTTATCTCCCTAACATGTCCTGCTGTGACATTGACCCAGTCGATACCAGGATAATTGAAATCACCCATTATTACTGTGTTGTAACTTTTGTTAGCTTCCCTGATTTCTTTTAGCATTTCATCATCCCATCTGTTCATTCTGGCCAGGTGGACGGTAGTACACCTCCCCCACCCCTGCCATTGCCATCCCCTTTTTACATGTAATTTCTATCCATAGAGATTCTATAGTGTGTTTTGTTTCCTGCAAAACTTTTGTACTGTATGACTCAACACCCTCTCCAATGTAGAGGAACCCCTCCACCAATTTGATGTACTGTATCATTGTGATATATTTTGAATCCAGGTATCATGGTATCCCATTGGTTGTCCTTCTTTCACCAGGTCTCTGAGATGCCAATTATATCTAACCTTTCATTTTGTGCATTATATTCTCTCATCTTATGTTTTAGACTTCTAGTATTTGCATACAGGCATTTTAGAGGTTGTATTTTATTCATATTAACAATCTGGTTATCGGTTCACAAGGGTAATTTGGAATCTTTCAGCTCTGTCTACTATGTACTTAAAGGCACCTGGGTTACTTTTATCTTTATTGGAACCTCCCTATCAGGACGCCCTAACATCTCTCTTCTGCTAATATCCTTCAAGGATACATCCTTCCGAACCATGTGCTCTTGGGCGACTATTGGCTTTCCCCTATTATCTTGTTTAAAAGCTGCTCTGTCTCCTTTGCAAGGGTTAACGCCAGCAGACTGATTCCACCCCGGTTAAGGTGGAGCCCATCCTTTCAAAAAAGCCCCTCCTTCTCCAGAATGTTGCCCAATTCCTAACAAATCCAAAACCCTCTTCCTTGCACCATCATCTTATCTATTCATTGAGACTCCAAAGCTCTGTCTGCCTTTTGGGCTCTGCGTGTGGACCAGGAAGCTTTTCTGAGAATGCTACCCTGGAGGTTCTGGATTTCAACTTCCTACCTAAAAACCTAAATTTGGCCTCCAGAACTTTCCTCCCACATTTTCCTATGTGATTGGTGCTAACATGTAACATGATAGCAGGCTGCTCCCCAGCACTATCTAAAAACTTGTCTAGGTGGTGCATGAGTTCTGCTACCTTCGCACCAATTAGGCATATTACTAGGTGATCCTCGTATCCACAAGCCACTCAGCTACCTACATGCCTAATCAAATCACCAACTATAATGGCCATCCCAACCCTTCCCTCATGGGTACATGGCCCTGAAAACTATTTTGATGTGAGAGGATTTGACATCACCTGGAGGACAGGTTCTAGCTACCAAATCACTTTTGGCCATACCAAGGTAATGCTCTCCTTTCACAAGACCTCTCTCCTCCATGTCGACAGAGAGACTGCCAGACTGGAGGTGAGACTTCAGTACTACATCCCTGTGGGTCTCATCTATATATATCTCTGTCTTCCTTAGCTCCTTTGCTACTCTAGCCTCCAGAGTTCAGACTTGTTCTCTTAAGAGCTAAGAGCTCCTTGCACCTAGTGCACATGTAAGACCTTTCACCAACTGGGAGAGAATCATGCATATGACACTCAATGCAAAAGACTGAATAGCCCCCATCTCGCTGCTGGTCTGCTATCTGCATCTTAGTTTTGAGGATTTGTTTAGATATTTACTACTACTACTGAACATTTGTATAGCACTACAAGGCGTATGCAGCGGTGCACAGACACATACATTTGTATAGCGTTACAAGGCGCACGCAGTGCTGCAAAGACACATAAGTTGTTTACTTAAAGTTGCTAGGGATAATTGTACCAATACAACTATACCTAATAAGTTTAAAGGACTTTGTTCACCTCGAGATTAATTAATTTCAGGGCCTTAATTGATCTATTCCTGATGAGGATAACCAGCTAAACCTCAAAGTGAATTTGACAACCTTTTTCCCTTTAATAGGTTTAAGAACCTATAAATCTAAGATTATGCCTTGGGTGGATGGGAGGCAAAGAAGCACTTAATAAAAGCTGGCTTGCTACACAGTACCCTGACCCGTGCTTCTAAGGTAAGCTCTTAACAATTTCCTGGGTGATTCACACTGCCCTTGGTTTGATAGAGGGAGCCTTTCAAATTGCCCATTTACATAGTAACATAGTAAGGGACAGCAGATAAAGACCAGCATGGTCCATCTAGTCTGCCCAGCAAGATGGCAAGAGTAGGTGCACCTGTCACTCTGTGCAGGCCACCCCTTCCCATGTTTTTGTTTAGGGGTGAACCTACCACTCCATTTGATCTATCACTTGGCTTTAACATCTATTTAAAACAATTTCATAGGTCTCTTGCCTCCTAACTGGAAGGTCTCTAGAAACAATTTATTTATTTCTACTCTTCTATGCTGAGCTATACTTTGATTTTGATTTAAATAAAAAGCTGTCTGGTGGTACTAAACCTTGCCTGACTTTAAATTTAAATGAAAGCTCTCTGGTGGTACTAACCCCTGACTGACTTAACAAAAACACTGAATTCTAAAATACCCAAAATTTAGCAGCTTTAACCCAAAGAATTCCCCTTTCCCCAAGATTTAGAGAATTTTCCAGCATGTAAATACTTACAAGTGCAGATTTCTTTCCAGCAGTAGCAGTCCCTTTTAGTAGTCCTTCAAGTGCTCCTGAATATCGAACCAATTATATCTGTGCTATTATGTTTACAAGAATGTATGTATTACAAACAAGCATGAGGTGATTTTGATGTATAGGCCACTCCTAATAGCATGGATTTAAAAGGCTTTCTTGAGGCCTCACATGATAATTTTTCTCAGATGGCCACTCTTTTTGCATCTGAAAAGGATACAACATTTGTCTTAAAATCTAACTTCAGATTAAAGATGTTTTTTTCTCCTGTGGTCAGAAGATTCAGGTTTTCCCTGATGTTGCAGGACCTGCCCAGTTGCAAAGAAAGGTCTTCTTGGAACTGGAGCGGCAAGTTCTAGCTGTGGCAGCTAGCTTTTTTTAAGATTTTGAAAATGTGCAGGGCCTTCAGGGTAGTTCATGGCCCTGCACATTTGGAAGGGCTTCTTTTAGTTAAAAAGATCTGTTAGGTGGCATTGGGATTTAGAGGAATGGAGGGTGTATATTCTTAGATGGAATATTATAGATAATTGTATTCCTTGTAGTACCTCAGTGTGATTTTCTTGGGGAGAAAATCTTTGCTTCTCCCTGAATATGGGCTTGTCATAGGTGGATTATCTTTGAATTCTTTGTGTTTTCCTTGACTATGACTGGGAGGATAATCATGACATGGGTTTGGTGATCCCAGTTATACAAGCACTCCATACATGACCCACATTCTCCTTGGTACCAAAGTCCTGAAACTAAGAAAACAGATCACAATGGTTTTCTTCAGTAACTATTGATCAAGTTTTCTTCAGTAACTACTGTGTCTCTAAACCATCATGGATCTTCTCAGCCCATGTTCATGTACCTCTTTGATCTGCTTACTTCCTCCTTTGCATTATCTGTCACATTTCTGTCTCTTCTTTGAATAAGAAGTCATCTGGGGAAGGGGGGGATTTTCCTCCATTGTATTTCCTGACAGTGTCATCTGAATGCATGGTTGTATCTTAAACATTGACAAGAATATCAGTGATTTCAGACTGAGTGTCAGTGAGCAGTGTTCATAGAATTAATCTTAACAAATTTGATCCTGAAGCCTGCCTCATCAAGAACATTTTGATTGGAGGTATGAGAAGAGCGGGTGAGGAAAGGATTTTCAATAACTGGCCTTTGATTTATTTATTGAAGTGTTAATAGATAATATAGATTTGAAATAAAACTAATCCCTTCAGAAGGAGTCTGTAACAGAGGACATTATGAAGCTGAACCTAGCATGCATTAAGGTCAGTTAGGTTAGGTATGGCATGATGACTTGCTGTAGTAAGTCTGTGAATGCCTTCTAAGAGGAACCCTCTAAGTGTGAAAGGTTGGCTTCTTCAATGTCTTTTAGAAAACAACTGAAGATTTGGTTGGTGCTTAATAGATTTTCTGCCACTGAGAGGTGTCAGAAAATGAGAACAAGAAGGTCAGCCCAATGGCTCAGTGCACAGCATTTCCACGAGGAGATACTTGAGTTTGATTCTTGACTCAGGCCTTTTTCTCTCCAGTGGAGAGTGGTGGCCATTGCACAGCGACGACTAGTGGCTGGAATTTTGGCCCATGATTGTAATGTCTGCATGACCCCTGCCATGACTGGGCTAACATGAACTGTCACTGCCATGACTGGGCTAACATGAACTGAGAGGGAATATTAAATAGAGGAAAATCACTGGGTATTTTAATGTAATGCAATCCAAATTTTTGTATACTGCTACTTACCCAGGGAAGTTGAGAACAAGGGCCTATGGTGCTAGATCCCTGGTTCTGTTTGAACTGAAAGAAACTTCCTGGCCAAAAAACAAAATGAATATACATAGTAACAAAATACCAAGGGCTAATCAATGCCACATACCGAGAATTGCAAAAAGTGATAGTTAATGTAATGCAAATTAAACCATTTTTATTCAATAAGATAAGTTCACTCAATTATATTTGAAACAAGAGCAGTGAAATTTGCCTTCTGGTGTATATATCTTTGGGGTTTGTAAGTTGGAATAAGGAAGATTCAACAATCATGCATTGTGCTTTTTTTCGACTATTGGAACCTTTGAACTGCTAACTTTTTTGGAGCTAAAAATAATGAATTGTTCCACTGTGGAGAATCTGAGGATTTCAGTAGAGCTATACCTTATGGGTATATCTATCCGGACGTCCAGAACTGCTAAATGCCGGGATGCTGCTAGTGTCCACAGAGCTCCCGCACATATAGGCCATTTATGCGGGGAGCTCTGTTCATGGGAGGGAGGGGACGGTCCCAGGGAGGAGCGAGGGCGGGGAGTGGGTGGGTAGCTGACCCCAGACATGCAACGCCAATTCCAAGGTCGGCCCTGTACATTCGGAGTCAGCCATCTAAACAGGATACTTATTGCACCTTGGAGGTGGAATAAGTCCCCCTTGACGATGGGGGTTTGTCGGTGCTGGGGTGCATAAAGAAGGTGAGGGGGTGCAGGGGGTTCCCCACAGCTGACCCTGGCCATGGAAGGCCCGACTGGGGGTCGGGCTGCAGGGGAAGCACTTTGCGGAGGTCAGCCTGGGATCGCGGCTCCTGCATGGAGCCGTGGTGCTATGGCAACATGACACCATGGAGCTGAGGCTCCATGCAGGAGCCAGGCTGAACTAACCAGGTAGTTGGCTGGACGTCCGGGGTGCCTGAATCTGGGCATGTCTCAGACGTCCAGCCACTATGCTGCAGTCCTGCTCCCGTGGGGACATCTAGACTCCACTGGAGCAGAATCGGGTGCATCACCGGGCCGTCGGGATGTCTGGACATCCGGACGGCCCGGGGACCCACATCTCAGAAATTTGTCCATGCAGTAAGCTTATAGAATGTGCTATTCTAAGGTGATTTCCCGTCCAAGTATTAAGCAGGCCCAACCCTGCTTAACCTCTGAGATCATAGCCCTTTTGAAAAAAAATAGTGCTTCATATCGAAAGCTCGAGCCCCAAAATCCAATACAAACATGCAGATCCTATGCAATTGGAAAAATTGCCTCACCAGGATATTATCTTTTATCTTTTTGGCTGGTTCAAACACAATAGAAGTTTCCCTATCACACTACAAATATCATTGCGAAGAATACCAGGGATGGTGGAGTACCATCTTCTCTACACTTTCTGAAGGTTTTATGGCCCAAATGAGCACTTTCCTGATGCTTATTCGTGCCTGGAGCAGGTCTAAACTTGGACAAGGTCACACACAGCCCGAGCAGGGACGTCTAAGTCTGTAGCATCACTCCAGACGTGCCTCCGCCACATCCCCTGCCTACTTGGATGTCCCAGTGTCTTTAAATACCATTGGCAAAATAGCTCCAGGGATGTCTATGTGATTTGGACATCAGCGTGCTCATTTTGGGATGTCCAAAACATGACTAAGGCTTTGAAAATGACCAGCATAGGCTGGAATGAAGGTAAAACCAAGAGAGAAATCCCACTTCTACCAACATTCCATGTAATCTTCAGCAAGTCACTTTATCCTGTGTTGCCTCAGGTTCTCACTTAGATTGTAAGCACTTTTAGGGAAGGGATTTATCATTCCTGAAAGTTTTAATCCTCCTTGAGTTTACTTTGCAAAGAGAGAGTAGAATAAGAAAATTATCATTTCATACTGAAATCTTGTTAGTAGCAATAATCCTTAAGACTTTACAACTGGCAGAAAGGCCAAATTATAATAAGAAAATATATCCCACAATTTTGAAGAAACCTGGATAATGTTCTTAAATTGAGTTCATTGATAATACCAGTTGCCCAGGACAAAGACCAAGAGATCAACTGATGGCCACCCGGCCTATGAGTGCTCTTCCATTAGTGGAGCCTGGAATTTGATGACCGGCTTGTGTTTTGAAGGTCAGTAAATAGACAAGGCGGAATTAGTAGAGTGGAACAACACAATGAATTCTAAGAGGGATGCTGCTTTTGGGAAAGCACATAAAATAGGCATCATTGCACATTAGTTTTAACCAGTTAAAGAAAATTTCTAAGATAAGCCAAAGGAGTATTGCATGATAAAATCTTTGGGTCCAAATTTCAAAAAAGCTGACAGACTGATATTCAAAGCTAGCTGGCTAAAGGGGCAGACAGCGATATTAAGAACATAAGAACCTAAGTTATGCCATACTTGGTCAGACCAAAGATCCATGAAACCCAATATCCTATTTCCAATAGTGACATTCTAGGTCACAATTACCTGTCAGATTCCAAAAAGATAGACAGATTCCATGCTGTTTATCCCAGGAGTAAGCAGTGGATTTCCCCAGTGCACTTTAATGATGGTTTATGGGCAATTCCTCCAGGAACTTGTCCAAACCTCATTTAAGCCCAGCTACACTAACAGCTGCTTACTACATCCTCCGGCAAAGAATTCCAGAGTTTGATTGCTCATTGAGTGAAAAAATATTTTTGTGATTAGTCTTAAATGTGCTACATTGTAGTTCCATTGCCTATCCGCTCATCTTTCTACATTTTGAAGGAGTAAACAACCAATCTACGTTTACCCGTTTCACTCCACTTATTATTTTATGGACCTCTATTATATTCCCCCTCTGCTGTCTCTTTTCCAAGCTGAAGAACCCTAACCTTTTAAGCCTTGCCTCGTAGGAGTATCCTTCCATCCCCTTTAATATTTTGGTCACTCTTCTCTACCTTTTCTAATTCTACTACATCCTTTTGTCGATCAGAACTGCACACAATATTAAAGGTAGAGTCACACCATGGAGCATTACAGAGGCAATATAATATCCTTGGTTTTACTCTCCATTCCTTTCCTTATGATTTCTAGCATTCTATTTGCTTTCTTGGCCGCCACTGCACATTGAGTAGAGGGTTTCAACGTATTATCCATGATGACACCTAGATCCTTTTCCTGGGTGATGATTCCCAATGTGGAATCTTCCATCAACTGTAGTTTGGATTGCTCTTCCCTAAGTGCATTATTTTATTAGTTATTTTATTTGACATCTTTTTTATACCGTCTTTCTATAAGCCAAGACGGTTTACAGAGAACGATGTGCTCTATAATATTAAGTGATAGTAACAGATGTGTGCATTACATTTAACACTGGTATATATAAGGGTAGGGTTATGGGATACAGGATGGAACTAAAAGTGGAAATTGTGAGAGTTACAGGTAATGTTAACTATGTACAAACACATGAATTTAAGAGTTTGGTGTTAAGCTTGTGTTGGGTATTGCGTTTGTCTACGTTAAGGGGTATGTTTACTAAAGTACGGTAGGGATTTGCAGCTGATGCCTGGCGATACCTGCAAAAAGCCCGCGTTAGCTGAAAAAGTCCCATGGTATCTATAGGGGGCGTTCCCAGCACTCCCCTTGCAATACTGCATAGAAAACGCAGGGATTGTGTGAGACAAACTTGGTGGATGCAGTTATCATCACCCATTAAGGTAGCAATAACTGCATCCATGAAGCCTGCAGACTTTGGCAATTACCATGCACTGGTAACATCCGCGACAATCACCTGTTGCAGGAACACCCATAATCCTCCCATTCGCCACCCTAATCCCACCCAAGGTTACACATACTGTGCGAAATGCGTACATTGCGGAAAAGCACCATGATGTCTGAAGTATCCCACGTTAGCAGCTACCACCACATGATAATTCTGCGTTAGCACCATGGTAGCAGCTGACGCCCTTTAGTAAACATACCCCTAAATTCCATCTGCCATTTGGACACCCAGTGTTCCAGTTTCTTAAGGTCCTCTTGCAGTTTTTCAGAATCCTTTTGTGTGTTAACAACTTTTAAATAATTTTGTGTTACCTGCAAATTTGATCACTCACTTGTTCCCATTTCCAAGTCATTTATGAATATTTAAAAAGCAGCAGGCCCAGTACAGACCCCTGGGCATTTGAATATCGGCAGTTTTGAAAATTCAGCCCTGAGCTCCTAAATTTAGGATGATAAGATAGGCACCTAAATATGTGCACTATTTTTAGTTAAACTTAGCCTTCTAAGTTTTCAGCTGCAAATTTATCTTATTTTTAGGAATTTAAAATTTATGCCTATGAATGTAGTAGGCCTGCCATTCATTCCTCTAGATTTTATGAGCTTAGTGCTGAAAATCAGTGATAAGCTCCTAGCTTATTCCATGCCCTAAATCCACCCCTGCTGCCGCCCACTTTTTATGTTCCTAAATTTAGGAGTTTAGTAAAATTTTGAGTACAAACGTTTGCAGTCAACCCAAGTAAGTTTTTAAAGAGGCCAGTTTAGAAGCATCTGTCTCAAAGTTAGGAGTATAAAGTGAGGTTACTTACCGTAACAGGGGTTCTCATAGCAGTATGAGTCAGCCACACATAGGTGTGTCACCCTCTGGGACTGGAGTAGCTCTCCAAAAGCTCAGAGGAATGCAAATTTTTAATTGTTTTTTAAATTTCCTCTGAGTTTCCTGTCCTTCCCCTTCCTGCCGGGTCCCAGCCCTTCCTGCTTCAGTGGTTTCCTAGCCGAGCAGGCTCGATCCAGGGGAGGAGGGCAGGATGGCTTGGCTGACTCATACTGCTATCCACGGACAATCCCTGTTACGGTAAGTAACCTCACTTTCTCCATGGACAAGCACTATGAGTCAGCCACGCATAGGTGACTCCCGAGCCAGGGTGAGGTGGGGTGGCAAAGAAGTGTGCTGCTGTGAGAAGTGGTACCCCACTGCACCCTAGGATGCTGTGGAGGGGAGAGCCTGCGAAAAAGAGGCTTGAAGGTCCAGAAACAGAGTCACGGAGGCTGAAAACTGTGCAAACCAAGGGTACACAATTTATTGGAGAACATAACTGTGCAACAAACAGGCAACAAGTGCAACAAATAGGAACAGTGCAGCAAGGGCAAAACTAGGCCATGTGAACCATAGTGGCAGCAGTGTGGATTAGCAAAGACAGTAAGACAACAACTCTGGTAATTAAGGGAGCAGAAAAAAGGCAAGGGTATTGCAAGTCAGTCTTAGTGCAAGTCCGCAATAGTGCAAATCAGCATTTGTGCAGTCAACAATAGTGCAAATCAAAGACGTACAGTCCCTGACGGCAGCGGAGCATCAGGGTTTGATGTCTGAGGTAGCTGTCTGGCATTCCGCTGTGCGCAGTACCGCCTGTGCAAAGGCCGTGGAGGAGCCCAGGGGGCTATCGAGGCAGTAGTGTCTGGTGAAAGTATGGATGGAGGCCCAAGTGGCCGCGTTGTAGATATCCGCGGGTGTGGAGGTAGGCCCAGGAGGCTGCCACTGCCCGTAGTTGGTGTGCGTGCACATTTTCCCCCAGGAAAGTGTCCGCAAGGATATGGCAGTACGCAATGCAGTCGGAGAGACACCTGGAGAGTGTACGTTTCGCTACTGGTACCCCTGGTCTATTGGGGTCGTAGGCAATGAACAGTTGTGATGCCTTGCGGGAGCCTTTTGTTCTGTTGAGATAAATCTGAAGGGCGCGCACGCAGTCCAGCGTGTGGAGACGGCGTCCCTCCTGGGTGTCATGAGGTTCCGGGTGGAAGCAGGGTAGAACGATGGCCTGTTTAATGTGGAAGGCCAAGGCCACCTTGGGGAGGAACTTAGGGTGGGTACGGAGGATGGCCCGGTCATGGTGGAACTGCATGTAGGGTGGGTAGTCCACCAGGACCTGCAGCTCACTAATTTGTTGTGCTGAGGTGATGGCCACAAAAAAGAAAGTCTTCCATGTGCGGAACTTGAGGGTTGCCTGCTCTAGGTGCTCGAACGGGTGTCCCGTAAGTTGTTGCAGGACGATATTCAGGTCCCATCCCGGCATCGGAGGTTTCACTGGAGGATATAGGTGATTGAGGCCATGCATAAAGCGGGTTACTAGCGGGTGGCCCGAGATCGGTTTCTCATCATCTTTGTCATGGTAGGCTGCCATGGCGCTCAGGTGGGTCCTGATTGAGGACAGCTTTAGCCCCCCTTGGGAAAGGGAGAGGAGGTATCGCAGGAATGCCGGGATGGGGCAGGAGAACGGGTTTAGCTGCTCAGCCTCACACCATATGCTGAATCTGTCCCATTTGGTGGCGTAGGACCTCTGGGTCACAGGGTGTCTGGCTGCCAGGACGACTTCCAAGACATCCTTCGTTAATTGGTGAGGTCTTAGGGATGCCCGTTCAATATCCAGGCGGTGAGCGCTAGTGGCTTCAGGTTGGGATGAAGTGTCCGTCCCTCGTCCTGGGAGGTTAGGTTTGGGCGTGTTGGCAGCCGCAGGTATCTGCTGGATAATTGTAGAAGGAGTGGGAACCATGGTTGCCTGGGCCAGAAGGGGGCCACAAAGGTGACCTTTGCCTTGTCCTGCAGGATCTCCTGTTGTGCTCTGAAGATGAGCGGAGTCAGCGGGTAGGCGTAGCAGGTTTGCGATCCCCAGTTGACTGAGAAGGCATCCGCTGCCATCCTGCGTTTGGACGGCTGCCTGGAGCAGAAGGCGGGACACTTGGAGTTGTCCTCGCTGGCGAAAAGGTCCATAGTTGGGGGTCCCCACAGGCGGAAGAGGTGCGACGTGATGGATGGATTCAGAGACCATTCGTAAGGTACAAGCTGTCGGCTGAGGCTGTCCGCTAGTGTGTTGTCATCTCCGGGCAGGTAGGAGGCTTGGAGGTGTGCCCCTAAGGAGATGGCAAAAATCCATATCTTGTAGGCCTCCCTGCACAGGGAGCGTGAGCCGGTGCTTCCTTGCTTGTTGATATAGAACATCGCCACCTGGTTGTCTATTTGAACCAGTATGGCTCTGCCCCAAATCCAGTCTTGGAAGGTCCGGAGGGCATTCCCGATGGCTCTGAGTTCCAGTAGATTGATGTGGAGGTGCGACTCGGTGGGGGACCAGGTTCCCTTGGTGTGGAGATCGAGGAGGTGTGCCCCCCATCCCTTCTTTGATGCATTGGTGGTGAGGGTGATGTGTGTTTGAGGGGGTCGCAGTGGTCGCCCGTTGGTTAGGTTTTGCCTTGTCTACCACCAAAGGAGGGTCCTTCTGGTGTGGGTGTCCACAGGAATCCTGTGTTTCAGGGGCTGCTCTGCTGGTTCCAGTGGCGGCGGAGGTGCCACTGAAATTGACGCATGTGAAGCTTGGCATGGGTGATGACATGGGCTGCTGCCGCCATGTGTCTGAGCAGGCATAGGAGGGCACATGCTGAGGTAGTGTTTGTTCCTGCCATACGTGTTGCCAGCATAATTACTTTGTCTGAGGGGGGGGGGGGGGAGAAAGGCCTTGGCTTGCATGGTTTGGATCTGTGCGCCTATGAATTCCAGCGCTTGCGTGGGTTCCAACTGCGACTTCCTGTGGTTGATGAGGAAGCCCAGGTCTTCCCTTGCTTCCCTTTGCGAGTGTGCTGCAATCAGCCAGTCGTCTAGGTAGGGGAAGATGCGGATGCCGGTCTTGTGGAGATGTACGGCGGCCACCGCCATGCACTTTGTGAAGACTCGGGGTGCAGAGCAGAGGCCGAAGGGGAGTGCCTTGTATTGGTAGTGCTGGTCGCCCACCACGAAGTGGAGGAACTGCTTCTATGAGGGTTGAAGAGGATTGTGGGTGTAGGCTTCCTGGAGATCCAGGGATGCGAGCCAGTCGTTTTTCTGGATGAGAGAGAGGATGGTTCCAAGGGGGTGCATACAGAATTTTTCTCTCAGGATCCGTTTGTTGAGAAGTCTGAGGTCGAGGATGGGCGCCAGCCCCCTGATTTCTTTGGTACGAGGAAATATTGCGAGTAGAAACCTTGGTAGCACTGGGGGCAGGGACTGGCTCTATGGCTTTTAGCAGGAGGAGATGCTGAGTCTCTTTGAGGAGGTGTGGGAGGTGCTGTCCTGGTGTGACCCTCCTGGGTGGAGCTGATGGTGGGTGCTTTTGGAAGCGGATACGAAGCTGCTTGCGGATGAACTTGAGCACCCAGTGGTCGGAGGAAATGTTCGCCCATGCCTGCGCAAAGTAGGTCAACCTGCCCACCATTGCGATGGTCCCTGCGCTGGAATGGTCAAAAACCCGGGTTGGTTTTATAAGCGGAGGAAGGTTGAGCCTTCTGCTGCTTTCTGTCCCTTTGTCACGACTTGTTTGTGTAGGATGTTTGGTAACGCTGGTTTCTCTGGTAGCCATTATTGTAATTGCGATGGGAGTTATATTTACGAGCTGAGTAGTATTGGTTTTGTGAGTTTTGTTATTTTGTCGGGCGCTGGCGGGTGAAGCCCTCATTGGATAGGGTCTGCAGAGTCGTGCAGTCTTCTTTTAGGCCATTCACAGTTTCCTTGACTTTGCTGCTAAAGAGTTTGTCCCCCGAGCAAGGGGCGTTCGCTATACGCTCATGCGTGTCCTCACGGAGGTCGGAGGCTCTTAGCCATGCCACCCGCCGAGCGGCCATCGCTGTTCCTGCAGTCCTGGAGGCAGTTTCAAAGGCATCAAAGGCTGATCTTATGAGGTGCTTCCCGCATTCCCCGAGGTCTTGTAGAAAGGGGCCGAGGGCGTCACAGGTGTCCAGGGGTAGGGAGGCGATTACGTCCCTGGCTTTAGAGAGGATGGAGTCATGGTACATTATCATCTGGAATTGGTGGGCGGCGATTCTAGCGTTGAGCGTGGCACCCTGGTAGACTCTTTTTCCAACCCCATCGAGGGTGCGGGAATCTTTCCCCGGAGGTGCGTTGGCTTGGGGGCGTGCATTCTTATTGCTCTTCAGGGCAGATTCCACCACAATGGACTGATGTGGAAACTGAGGTTTGTCAAAACCAGGAACCGGTCGGACCTGATACTTCAGGTCGAGGCGCTTGGTGGTGGCAGGGGAGGCCGCAGGAGTCTGCCAGAGGCACTCCCTGCAGTCCAGGAGTACCTGATGGATGGGGACTGCCACCAAAGCCCTGGGAGCTCCAGGAATTTGAGGATCCCCAGAACCTCGTTCCTGGGGTCGGGGGTGTCTTCCGGTGGTAGCCCCAGGTGTGCCGTGATTTTCTGGAGGAACTTGGGGTAAGTCAGGTCTTCAGGGGGAGAGGCCGGTGTGGATGGAGGTGTAGGAGTGTCCAGAAGCGGTCTCGGAGAGGGCAGAAAAGTGGGAGGGTTGTCGCCTTCTGAATCCCAGGCGGGTCCAGGATCTCGCCGTCCTCCCCCGGCGGGGGGTTTCCAGGGTAGAGTGGAGGGGGACCGGGAGACTTGGAGTGGTTGAAGAGGTGCTGCTCTGGGGTTCAAGGAGCTCTGTCCTCCCAAGAGTTGCTGTGCCATGAATCTGCCCCACAATTCCATTATTTCGGGGTGTTGCATGGCGGCTCTGGGCTCACAGTTATTACTGGTCAGTCCTGGAGCTGAAGGGGAATGAGTTCCGGTAGCGGCCAGTAGATGGCGGGGGAGGGCTGAGCTTGCAGCAGCAGCAGAGCTCAGTGTAGCAGGGTTGAAATGCTGAAGATGTACCTCCTGGCTAGAGGGGGCAGCAGAGGAACTGCTGGTCCAGGGATGGGGATTCCTGGAGCGATGGCATCCAGAGGAGTAGTGCTAGCGTCAAGAGGGACCGCTCTGGTGGTTGTGCCTGCTCCTGTGGTGTCTGCTGCGGCGGCGGCGGGAGCCAGAAGAACTGTGCCTTCTGGTCTGGGAGGGGCTGGAGCTGCGGCGGCATCAGTGAGCAGGGGAAGCCCGGCAGGAGGCCTGAAGAGGAGAGGCAGTTGTGAGAGAGGCACGATGCAGGAGAGGGGGCTCTGAGGATCCCGGGAGAGAGACTGCAGTGCTGGGAACATCTGCAGAGACTTTGCAGGAGGAGGCAGCATCAGAAACATGCAGGAGCTGAGGTAAGGGGAGAGAGCCGGAGAGGCTTACCTTGGGGCCGGTGGAGCACGTGGAAGGGATCGCAGGTGGCTCTGACTGTTCCCCGGCAGTGTGATCAACCTGCTCGCTCCTCCGGATGTCTGCGGAGGCGGCTGAGGTCCTGTGCTCTTTGTTTCTTCCTTGCTGCTTGCTGAGCACGTGTGGGTTGAGGCATTTGGAGCACTGATTCTGGGCAGTGCTGGAGGAGAATTTCCTTTTGCAGATGCTGCACTTCCTGGCCTGGCCCATCTTGCCTGAGATTTGTTGGGTTTCTCTTCTTCTTTTTCTTTTTTTTTTTTTTTGGTTTGTTTTGGAGAGCGTTGTTTAGTCCGTCTGTCCCGTAGGGCGGAAGAAAAAAACTGAAGCAAGAAGGGCTGGGACCCGGCAGGAAGGGGAAGGACAGGAAGCTCAGAGAAAATTAAAAAAAAAACAATTAAAAATTTGAATTCCTCTGAGCTATTGGAGAGCTACTCTGGTCCCAGAGAGTGACACACCTATGCGTGGCTGACTCATAGTGCTTCTCCATGGAGAACTCTTTTGAATATTGGGCCCTTTATTTGAAATGTTATTTTGGAACAAAAGAGAAATTGTACAGAGAAACATCCTCCAAGTGTTTATATTTTTTCTTCTATTTCTCATAATTTCAGTGCTTTGGTGCCAAAAATAACTCATCAGAATTAAATAAACATAATCAACTCTGTGTATTCAGTACAAAATTTGTGATCAGAAACTCATTCCAGTACAGTAGGTCTGCCAAGATGAACTGAATCATCCCCCCTTTCAAGTAATAGAATGTTGTCATTAGGGAGTAATAAGACCCCAGCAACTGAGGCTAAAGCAAAGCTCTAATTCAATGGCGTCTTTTATCCCAGGGCTTCTCAACTGGTCTGGATACCCCACAGTCAGTGGACTCTTTGAGAGCCTGTCAGGTACTTGTGACCTGGATTGGCCAGTGTTGGAAACTATAGTAATTAATCCTATTTCTCCAAACTATGCTAGGTATAATAATAATTGTTTCAAACAACTTCATCATCATAATCAAAAACGTAAGAAATTAAATAAAATTCATTCTTCATCATCAAAAATAGCACTAGAAAGCCAATCCTTTATTCACCCATTAAGTGTGTTTTAATGAATGCAAGGTCAATATGGAATAAACCAAACATTACACAGGTCTGTGACTAAAAAGCTGTTTGATTATTTTCATCTAATTTCCATGTATTTTGGTGTGCTGAAAACAAATAAAATATTGAAAAAACTCCTAGACGTCATGATCTGCCACAACATGCAAAATTGAGGACAGTAACTGAATTCAAAAAAGCATGGGACAAACACAGAGGATCTCTAAAGGTAAAAAGGGGACTGTTGTAGTTATGGAAGGACAGACTAGATAGGCCATGTGGTCTTTTTCTGTCGTCATATTTCTATGTTTCTATGTCTTCAAATTTATCAAATTTTTTTCAAATTACTATTAATTAATTCACATAAGTGCATTTAAGATATAAAATGGCAAAAAAACCTTAAAGGGGTTGTCCGAGTTATGTAAAAAAAATATAGCACTGTAAATCTGATGGTCAGCAATATATACATAAGCTAAGCAAGTTTTAAGTCCGTGCTTCTAATGGTAGAAGGGGTTAATCTTTCCTGAAGAATCCAGTGGGAGAGAGACACAGGGCAGATAGCAGCAGCTCCAGTCAGTGCAGGAGGGCGTGGCCAGCACTGTGACATCTCGTGTACAGACACAGAGCTGCTCTCTCCTGCATGCCACACTTGTGCACGAATCATCATCAGGTTCTTGGTTCTAGGCTGTTCACACTTTTTCATCGCAATTCGTGTTAGCTCGTCATTCTTCAACCGTTACGTTATGGCTCCGCGAAAGTGTATTAATTTGCCAGACAGTTTCTTTTTCATCTGTGGTGAATATACAGTGTTGAAGCAACAGCAGAATATTACAGACTTTGTGAAAAAAGTATACTTTGCATACTTTGGACTAAAAATTGGAGATCAAGATAAAGTCTGAGAACCTCATAAAGTGTGCAAACGGTGTGTTGAGGACCTCCGAAACTGGCTCAAGGGTAAGAAAAAATCTTTCCGTTATGGGATTCCTATGGTATGGCGAGAGCAAAAGAACCATAGTGACGACTGTTACTTTTGTTCATGCGATGCGAAAGGCTTTAATTCCAAATGAAAGCATTCCATTTCATACCCCAATCTTCACTCGGCAATTCGTCCCATCCCCCATGGCACAGATATACCAGTACCCAAGCCTCCTGCTACCTTGGAAGAGATACCTAGCTCCGATAAAGGTGAAGTCATACCTGAACCAGATGACGAATCAAATTCTGACTTTGAAGATGATACAAGACCAAAATTGTTTTCTCAGGAGGAGATGAATGATTTGGTAAGAGACTTGAATCTTCCCAAAGATGCCCCTGAGTTACTCGGATCAAGGCTGAAAAGCAGGAATTTATTGTTGCCAGGAGTGTCATCTTCATGGTTCAGATATCGTGAAAAGGAGTTCGTTCCTTACTTCGCCCAGGAAGACAAGTTGGTTTATTGCATCGATGACGAAGGTAAAAATGGGTCAGTTTAAAATCCAATATGATTCAGAGCAATGGCGTCTTTTTATAGATTCTTCAAAAAGAAGTCTCAAAGCAGTTTTACTCCACAACGGTTTTTACGCCTCCATACCTGTAGGTCATTCCATACACTTGAAGAAAACCTATGAGAACTTGGAATTGGTTCTTCGTAAACTTAAATATGAAGACCATGGTTGGCAAGTGTGTGGGGACTTGAAGGTCTTGTGCATGCTGCTCGGGCAACAAGCTGGGTATACCAAATATTCTTGTTTTCTGTGTCTATGGGACAGTCGAGACCGACAAAATCACTGGACTAAGAAGAGTTGGCAGCTGAGGGTGCTAACAGTCGGTGAAAAAAATGTCCTCCGAGAAACTTTGGTAGCTTCCCATAAAGTTCTTTTACCACCTCTCCACATAAAATTGGGATTGATGAAGCAATTTGTAAAATCACTTCCAAGAGATGGAGAATGCTTCAAATACTTGGTTCACCAAGTTTCCAGGCCTGTCAGAGGCAAAATTGAAGGAAGGTGTGTTCGTCGGACCAGACATTAGAAGGCTTATAGATGATGAAGAGTTTGTCAATATCATGATGGATCCTCAAAAAGAAGGGTGGATTGCATTTAAAGAAGTCGTACAGAAAGTTTTAGGCAATAACAAAGATCCTCACTACAAAAAGATCGTCGGACGAATGCTGAAAGCATTTCAAGCTTTAGGTTGCGTGATGAGTTTGAAAGTGTATTTCCTTCAGTCCCACCTTGACTACTTTCCTGAAAATTTTGGAGCTGTGAGTGAGGAACAAGGTGAACGATTCCACCAAGACATTAAAGAGATGGAAAGGAGATACCAGGGAAAATGGAGCATTACAATGATGGCCGACTACTGTTGGATGCTTCAGAGAGACATTCCAGGTGCTACTCACAAGCGTAAATGCACCAAGAGGAGCCTCACAAGGAAGAAGAATCGAGTTTAGTGTGTGTAGGTGAGCTCATTTCAGTTCAAAAAAGGATTTTCATGAAAATATTGTAATAAAACTTTAATTTTATAAGTCTATTTCCATTTATTTTGAGGTATTGCCTTATTTAACATAGTTACCTAAATTGTCAGGAAACGTGATGTCCTATGACAAAATGGAGGTCATTTTCGGATTCAGCGCAGCAAAAAACATAAAGATTACGTGGAATAACCAAAACAGCTCTCGAAAAAAAATTTTTTGCAGACCTGTGAATTATCTATGATTATATTAAAGATCAAAAGTTTGATATCATTTGCATCACTGAAACCTGGTTAAAAGACACAGATCAAATTATTTTAAACCAAATTACCCCTTTAGATTATGATATATTTAATTGTCCTAGAGAACATAAAAAAGGAGGAGGAATCTTAATATTAACAAAAACAACCTTTAAGTTTAAAGCTATGACAACTAACAATTCAACGGAAGCAACTTATATCAAATCACCACCTCAATGTTTGCCTCACATATAGACCACCTAATGCTGCTAAGGATCACCTCTCAAAAATTTTAGAATTAATTTGCACTTATAGCTCTCAAATTAAACCTTTAATTGCATTAGGTGATTACAATCTATCATCATCACCTTCTAATGAGAAGAGATCCTTCTTGAAAGCAGTGAAATCTTTAGGTTATCAACAGATAATTAACCAACCTACACACCAACATGGAACCACTCCTGATCTAATTTTTTGCCCTGAGGAACTCTTTTCACAAAACCAAATTACAGTCCCAAAAACTACCCCAGTACCTTGGTCTAATCATTATATTATCTCATTTACCTTGCAACTGCAAACATCCCCTAACAACTTAAAAGATGATTACAAAACTAGAAAATTTAGAGCTTTCCATAAAGAGGATTTTCTTAAGGACATTGTTCCACAATTGCAACAAAATTGCACTGAACTGGATAAAGCCATAGAAAATTGGAATAATATCATTTCAAATGCTGCAAAAAATAATAAAGTACAAATGCGTAGGAAGAAAAGCGCACTATGGTATTCTATTGAAATCAGAGAGGCAAAGCGCCTGCTAAAAAAACTTGAGCGTAAATGGAGACTTAACTAAATCTCAAGATGTAAAATTCCTATTTAATGTAAAACAAATGGAATGTAATAAGTTAATTAATGACCGTAAACAACAATACCATACAAATCTAATAATGAAAGCAACTAACAAACCAAAGGAACTATTCAACATTGTTCAACAACTTACAAAAGTGACCACTTTATATGGTGACCCTCAAATAGACCCCCAAAAATCTGCAAATTACCTGATTTTATTTTATTTATTTATTTACATTCTCTTATATACCGTGCTATTCTGCATCAGTGTGGTTTACATTGAACAAACTGAAATTACATTGAACAGGGCATTATAACTTGGAGATAACTATTTTTTACAGGGAACATGGGTTATGGAGGGTTAAGTGGCTTGCCCAAGACCACAAGGAGCACCTGTGGGACTAGAAACCCCAGTCCTTCTGGCCCGAGGTTGCTGTCCTCTAGTGGGATTTGAACCCCCAACCTTCCAGCCCGAAGTACCTTGCCCCAACCACTAGGCCACTCCTCCACTCCTGATAAGCAAGAATGCTATTTCGTCAAACAATTTATCTACATCACAATTCCACCAACTTTGGTTTAAACCTTGCACTGAATCCACAAACGTCTGGAAGGATTTTTCTTTACCAACTTTAAAACAGATTGAAAATATAATCAGCACACTTAATACAACAACTTCACCAGCTGATCCATGCCCAGTAGAATGGATTAAAAGTACTAAAAATCATATTAGCTTTCACATTTTAAATTTTGTAAATAATTCTTTAAAACAAGGTTACTTACCACCTATACTAAAGAGTGCTATAATTCGACCTGACTATAAATGGAAATCACTGGACATCACTGACACTAAGTCATTCCATCCTATTTCGAGTTTACCATTTATCTCAAAAATTATAGAACAAATAGTGCAAAATCAGCTGCAAGATCACATTGACTCATATGCCCCTTTGGATATCCATCAGCATGGATTTACACCTAATCACAATGTGGAAACTCTACTTATTTCTCTCTTTGATAATCTTATAACAGGCCTTGAAAAAACTAAGTTATTTCTGTTAATCTTCATCGATGTCTCAGCATATTTTGATACTGTGTCTCACACAATAATGTTACAACGTCTACAAGATATTGGCTTATGCAGCAATACATTAAAATGGTTTGCCTCTTATCTAACTAATCGTACGCAGTTAGTAAAATATGGTGACAAAAAATCCTCTCAAATTTCGATTGGACAAGGGCCAAGGCATACCTCAAGGTTCAGCTTTATCATCTATTCTCGTTAATATTTATATTCAACCCATATGTCAAATTATTAATCTTCATGAAATTAATTATCATTTATACGCTGATGACATTATGGTTTATACTATAATTGACCAAAATACCTTTGATACAACAAAAATTAATAACTGTTTGGCTGATATGAATGATCGGCTTAATAACAACAACTTAAAAATAAATTCTGACAAAACAGAAGCAATGTTCATATCTAAATGCCAGTTCTTAAAACTACCAATTGAAATCAGTTTATTAAATAGAGAAATAAAAATTAAAGATGAAGTAAGATATTTAGGTGTAACATTAGATAAATATTTAAATTTAAAATCTCATATAAACAAAATTTGCGTCAAAAGCATACCATCGTTTAAAGATTATAAGAAAACTAAAACCAATACTAAATACAAATCACTATCGCATGGTATGTCAGGCAGTTATAACACCTCTACTTGATTTTGGAAACATCTTGTATCAAGGTCTTCCTAAACACTCTATCCATCCTCTCCAATTAGTTCAGAACACCACTGCGCGTATTATAACTGGCTCTACAAAATTTGAACACATAACTCCAGTCCTCAAACAGTTACATTTCCTTCCGGTTATTGCAAGGGCAAAATATAAAAACCTAATGACTATTTTCAAAAATTTTCACCAATCCTCAGCAGATATTCTACAATCTATTATTTCAAAAGACAAGAGCATAAGACCAAGATGATCTCAAAATATCAATAAACGTAATACTCCTTTGAACTTCAACAAATCAAAAGGGAGGAGTAGCCTAGTGGTTGGGGCAAGGTACTTCAGGCCAGAAGGTCGGGGGTTCAAATCCCACTAGAGGACAGCAACCTTGGGCCGGAAGGACTGGGGTTTCTAGTCCCCCAGATGCTCCTTGTGGTCTTGGGCAAGCCACTTAACCCTCCATAGCTCATGTTCCCTGTAAGTATTAGTGTATGTGTCTCATATCCCCCCCATGTTAAATGTATCCCCCAATTGTGTTGTGACCGCTTTGATTGAAGGATAAGGCGGTATACAAAAAAAAAAAAAAAGACTTCTAAAAGAGCGTTTTCCTTTATGGCACCAGAGTTATAGAATTCTATTCCTGAAGACTTAAGAACTCAGGAAGACCTTAAGGAGTTTCGCAAATCTTTAAAGACTTACTTATTTATAGAATCATTTGGTGAAATTACTTAAATTAACCATTATGTATATTTAATTTCACTATGATATAGTATTATAACATACTGTTTTGTTTTGTATTTATGTTGCAATGTATTGTTTTTGTTTTCCCATACTCTCAATATGTTAGCCTTTGTTGTCTTGTCAACCACTTTGATTGAAGGATAAGGTGGTATACAAAACTGGTTAAATAAATAAATAAATGTAGCAGCAGCACCCACAGATATTCAGCAGCATTAACCGTGTTAGTGCCACTGAATATTGCGCAGAGCGGCATTTACATGGTTTGCAGGTCTGCACATCATATAAATGCCCTTGAATAACCCCCCATTGTTTATATAAGTCTCTTATAATTCAATAAAAAAGAAAAGAAAAAAAAAAGAAAACTTACATGGAGAGGGTTCCTACGAACAGAAAAGATAACTACACCAACAGAGATATAGGTATGTTGTTTTGCAAAAACTCAATACATATCCCTTTTATTCAAACCAATAGGTTATTTAAATGTATAAAACTTCTCATCCAAATTAATGTAAACGACACTTATCTGAAAAACCATGCGTGACGTGCACGTTTCGGGGGGTAAACCCCTGTATCAAGCGCTCTCAGATCCACTTGTACAAAACATTTCAAGCTTCCTCTCAACTGGCAAAAAACGCCGAAATGCTGGCTGATAAAATTGAGGATACTGATTCAGGATTGGCTAGTTTAAACGCCTATCAAAAAAATTCACCAATCACGAGAAGGGAATCCCCACAGAGAAAAGGGGTTCCCTATCATGAAAGGTAAACGTCAGACTGCTCCCAGCCAATCGATTTCACTGTTAAGTCCAGCAGGGGCCACTGATTGCAACACAAATATCCATCGCTGTTCAAGCCTTCGTAACTTAGAAATCTGATCCCCCCGACGAGGGTCCTGAGGCACATGGTCGATCACAGTCCATTTCAATTGATGAAATGCATGATTTTGTTGTAAACAATGTTGGACCATCGGTGCAGTCAACGACTTCTGGCGAAGGCGACAGGCATGCTCTGTTAGACGAACCTTAACTTTCCGAATAGTGCTGCCCACATACCTCATGGGGCAAGGACACTCAATTAAATACACTGCAAAGGTGGAATTACAGGAGGTGTGCCATCTGCGATAAAAAACCTTATCTGAATGCAAATCAGTCCAAGTAGGTCCCGTCAATGTGGTATTACAGAACTGACAAGTAGTACACGGTTGATGTATGCCAGAACGCCATTGAGGTCGGTCCGGGCGATCGGATGGTGTGACGGATGAAACCAGTTTATCCCTAAGGTTTGGTCCCCTAGCGTAAGCAATCCTCAAAGGTTTATTAAGGCTAGAATGTAAGGATAATAAAGGCCAATATTTCTTCAATATGCCCACCACTTGAGAAGAGTTGGACATATACGGCAAGACCCCAGTAATCGTCGGGGGGATCGGATTTCTAAGTTACGAAGGCTTGAACAGCGATGGATATTTGTGTTGCAATCAGTGGCCCCTGCTGGACTTAACAGTGAAATCGATTGGCTGGGAGCAGTCTGACGTTTACCTTTCATGATAGGGAACCCCTTTTCTCTGTGGGGATTCCCTTCTCGTGATTGGTGAATTTTTTTAATAGGCGTTTAAACTAACCAATCCTGAATCAGTATCCTCAATTTTATCAGCCAGCATTTCGGCGTTTTTTGCCAGTTGAGAGGAAGCTTGAAAAGTTTTGTACAAGTGGATCTGAGAGCGCTTGATACAGGGGTTTACCCCCCGAAACGTGCACGTCGCGCATGGTTTTTCAGATAAGTGTCGTTTACATTAATTTGGATGAGAAGTTTTATACATTTAAATAACCTATTGGTTTGAATAAAAGGGATATGTATTGTGTATTGGGGCATGGTTTTGCAATACCTGCCCTACACGATTTATGTCCGACAAAAAAATTAAAAGTTTGTTGAGGGATTTACGGGATCTGTTTTTCTATTACCTTGGTATATTGATCACCGTTTTTGGGTTGCACAAATTTGATAGTTTTGCAAAAACTAGCATAGAAAGACCTTTTTAAGCATCAGTTTTCAAAACATTCCTAAATTTTAAGAAACTGCTTTTGCGTACTTTTGCATAACAGTGGTGCATTATTAATGAATTTGCATACATTTGACATTTTGTAGAATAAATTCATAGCTTTTATTTTTATAAGTGTGTGGTGTACGTTTTGATGTTGTTTCTTTGCAAGACTCTATTTATTATTTCTAATGCGTACCCAGGTTTTTATAAATAAATGTATAGACACTATTATGAAGAAATGAAGTCATGACCCTTTACTAGTCTTTATGTTTGACTCTTAAAGATTTTGTCAGCTTTTGACACTCATGGACCTGCCGTTCATCTTCAGCACATGGAGATCCTAGGCTGCAGGGGTCGGGTTTTGGCTGTTTCCTGGTTAATTGATTTTAACAGATGAAAATAGACTCTGAAGCCTTTGATTGATGTTCTTTACCATTAGGGACCACTCAGAGGTGTGGAGAAGTAGCCTAGTGGTCAGAGCAGTGGGTGAGAAACCAGGGTTCAAATCCCATCAGCCCTCCTTGTAATCCTGGGCAAGTCACTTCATTGTCCATTAAATCAAATAGAAAACTTGGGAGCATGTTTATGAAGCCCCACACTGGTAATATGCACGTGTGCTACATTACTAGCACGAGGCTGCGGGCTACTTGCTTCCCCTGCATTTAACGTTCTTCACCATGGTAAAATGACTGCGGGAGCAACTGATGCCACCTATTGAGGTGGCGTTAATTGCACCTGTGGTACTTGCCCCAAGCAAAGGCAGCATGGGCTAGATGCACGATTGCGGGGACGCCCAGTCTCCACCCAACGCATACTGCAAAGGTAGCATAAGGTTTTTAGTGTGGGGCCTCACTTTGCTTTTTAGCATGACACCGATACCACCTGCTTACCCCGCACTACCTCGGTAGGGCACTTTAGTAAGCATGCTCCTTAGATCATAATCCCTCTGGGGCAGGAAAATACCTAGTGTACCTGTATGTAACTTCTCTTGCGCTTGGATTTGTAAAGGCAAGTGAACAAATCCAAGCACTATCCCTGTGTTATTTAACATCTACAGTATGTGCAACCAGTAGGGAGAATAATGTCTGATTTAGGTTTTGCTTTAGGTTATATGGAGAGGATATCCAACTGGTATGACATGCTCAAAAAAGCCCTGAGAAAAGATTGTTAGATTCTGTAACTACCGTGAACTCCTGGCTTAAAGGAATTAAACTATTTCTTTAATTTTAATTTATAGAAAATTGAAGTTTTAGAGGGTCTGTCATAAGTTGTGTTGAAAATATTTACTTCCTTATCAGGGCAGCTTCTGATTGATGCTTGAAAGTGGATTCTCAGCCCACTGCTCTATTAGCTTACTCCTGGTGATATGAAAGAGGATACAGTTTGGGTAGCTGAGGAGAAAGCTGAATGCTGGAGAGAGTGAAATATTTTATAAAATTGGATTGTATTGTGTGAAATGGAATGATGGTTTTGGGCCTAGGCAGGGCCAGCCCGTCCATTGAGCAAGAACATAGTTTGCACAGGGCCCTGCGTTTCAGGGGGCCCCGCGCAAACAACATTCTGCATTAAAACTAAAAAAAAAACCCTGTCTGCTGCTGCTGCTGCTGCAGCTGCCGCCGTGGCAGCGGCAGAATCAAGTGTCCCGCGGCCCCCACTGCCTGCCCAGCAGAGCCCTCCCGGCATCAGCTCCATCAGCACCAGCTTTTAGAGCCGCGAGCGTTTCTCTCTTGCGGCTCTGTTAAGCCCGTCAGGGCTGATGGGAAACAGGGGTTAGGACTGTTAATGGGGGTGGGCTAAGACTGAAAATGGTGTAATGGGGGGTTAGGACTGGAAGTGGGCTGACGGGGGGTTAGGACTGGTAATGGGCTATGGGGGGTCTAGGACTGGAAATGGGCTGATGGAGGTTAGGACTGGAGGTGGGCTGATGGGGGGGTTAGGACTGGTAATGGGCTATGGGGGGCTAAGACTGGAAATAGACTGATGGGGGGTTAGGACTGGTAATGGGCTATCGGGGGGCTAAGACTGAAAATGGGGTGATGGGAGGGTTAGGACTGGAAGTGGTCTGTTGGGGGGCTTAGGACTGGTAATGGGCTGGGGGGGTTGCTAGGACTGGAAATTGGCTGAGTGGAAGGGGGGCTTGAACTGAAAATAGCTGATGGGATGGGGGTTTGGAATGGAAATGGGCTGAGTGGAAGGGGGGGCTTGAACTGCAAATAGCTGATGGGGAGGGGGGCTTGGAATGGAAATGGGCTGTGAGGGGAGGGAGCTAGGACTGGAAATGGGCTGAGTGGGGGGGAGCTAGGACAGGAAATGGGCTGATGGAGGGGCTAGGATAGGACTGGAAATGGGCTGTTGGGGGTGCTAAGATTGGAAATGGGCTGTGGTGGGGGCTTGGATTGAAATGGACTCATGGAGGGGCTAGAACTGGAAGTAGGCTCATGGGGGGCTTGGATTGAAAATGGGCTGAGTGGAGGAGAGCTAGGATTTGACATGGGCTGATGGTGGGGCTAGGAAAGGACTAGAAATGGGCTGATGGGGGGCTGGGATTGGAAATGAGCTGATGGAGGGACTCGAATAGGACTGGAAATGGATGGGGAAGCTAGGATTGGAAGTAGGCTGATGGTGGAGCTAGGATAGGATTGGAAATGGGCTGATGGGGGGCTAGGACTGCAAATGGGCTGATGCGGGGCCTAGAAGGGAGCGGATGTTGGGTGGGGCTGGAACTAAAAGGGAGCTGATGTTGGGGGAGGATTAGAATGGGATGCGGCTGGGAGAGTGAAATGGAGAGGGGAAAAAATTTTGTGTGGGAGGGAAGAAAAGTCTACAATTGGCTGGGTATTGGGAGATTAAGTGAGGATTGAGGATGGAGGGCTAACATTTGAGTGGATGAAATAGGAATGAGGAAAGAGCAAAAGGAGAAAGATTAGTATGTTAAAGCAAATGTAGAGAGAGAATGGAAAAAAACTAGAAGAGGGAAGAAAGGACAAATGGACAGCAGACGATGGAGAGTTAGCAGACGACACGAAGAAACCAGAAAAAAGTGGCTGGAGCAATTGCAACTGAAAAAAAAATGCACAAAAGTTGGAAAAAAATCTCTTTATTTTGAATTTATTAACTGGAATATGTCAGCTCTGGGAAATGTGCATCATTAACATCTGCGCTTTGTTTAGTACAAGAGGAAATTAATTTATAGTTTTATTTCTACAGTGTTGTTGTATATTCCAAGTTTGGTTTTTGGGGTTCCCAGTTTAATTATTGTCTTCCTGTTTCTAAATTGTGATTCCTTGTTTGGTGATGGTCTATGTTCTGCATGTGTAACTGAGCTAAGGTATTCTGTTTATGTAATTCCTATTTGACATTGCCACTTGTTCTCTTTCCCCAGTAGGTCATGTATTGTTATTTTCTGAAATGTATTGGTTTAATAATTGCAGTGTTGCCCTTTGATAGGTAGGGTATGGTGCTTTGTGAGTCCTGCTAGTGCTGTTATGATACGGCGGGTTTGCTATGGGTTCTAAATGCTATAATCCAAAAAGAAGATCATTCACTTTCACCACTCCAGGATCAGAACAAAAATACAGAGGTCTCAGTTTAAAAGAGCACTGCTGTTTAAGGCTCGCACCAAATTACAGCAACATGCTTTATGACATCAACGACCTCTAACCCAAAAGTAAAAACAGATAGCCAGTCAGCATTAACTATCCATATTGTGAGGGTACACCGATAGAATCTGAAAACTTAATGGATAGACCTCACTTGCATGACTGGACACATCTGAAACACCTGTCGATCCCTTTTCGCACGCGGATGCGTGAGCATCGCAGCCGATTACATCGTCAGATTCTAGAGGCTCCTATTGTTTCACATTGTGTTCAATGGGGCCACATTTTTGAGCAGTTGCGTTGCCTGTGTTTGGATCAGGTTACCCGGGGAAGCACTGGAAGGACGGTAGATCAGGTTCTGATTAAGGTGGAACAGAGCTTGATCTATCGTTTGAATACTCTTGCCCCGTTTGGCTTAAATGGCAGTATAGACTGGGCGACGTGTCTATAGTGTAGAGCTGGTTGTGATATAATAGCAGCAGTAGGCTGTTGGCGGTTTGGGTCTATGTCTGCGTAGGGGCATTTTTTATGAATGTCAGGCGCCCCTTTGTGCTGGGTGCTGACCTCAAGTGTCTTGGGCCTCTTGTAATAGTGGTGTGTTTGGTGGTTTTTAAGTGGAATTTTGGTGTAGTAAGGAAGGTGTTCCATGCACGATTTGGTGGAATTTATGACGTGGCAATTCTCTGTAGGTTAGTGTCATCTTTTTTTGGGAGCTTTAAAAATGGAGTTGTGGTCAGTATTCCGCATGCGCGGCGTTTTTTGTTTAGGAAGGCGGGTATAGCTCCCGATCCACGGAGAGCAGTAGTGAGCCGACATTTAATTGAACGCGGGCAGCATTTGCGGTAAGGTTCTGGTGGTGTTCTTTTTATGGGCATGGGTGTGTGTAACATGAGGATAGTTTGTAGTTGGGATTAGGATGATGGTGGGTTGTTTTGTTTGTCTTTTAGATTTGGCAAGATCCCCTGAAGAAACCGTTTGTGTGAAACGTCTTGATGGTACCGGGGATGTACGTTAAAAGGGATCGACGGGTGTTTCAGATGTGTCCAGTCATGCGAGTGAGGTCTATCCATTAAGTTTTCAGATTCTATCGGTGTACCCTCACAATATGGATAGTTAATGCTGACTGGCTATCTGTTTTTACTTTTGGGTTAGAGGTCGTTGATGTCATAAAGCATGTTGCTGTAATTTGGTGCGAGCCTTAAACAGCAGTGCTCTTTTAAACTGAGACCTCTGTATTTTTGTTCTGATCCTGGAGTGGTGAAAGTGAACAATCTTCTTTTTGGATTATAGCTGTGAATCGTTCCTAAATAAGAGGCCAATACTATAATGGGTTCTAAATGGGCAGTGTTTGTCATATTTACTAATGTGCCTGGCGGTTGGCACTGGATTATAGTAATGTAGAAATCTTTTAGTCTTTCTTTATCCATACACTCATTAAGAGGCATGTTTACTAAAACTTAGTGTATGGTAACATTATGCAGATATTATGCAAATGAGGCCCCTTATGCAAATGAGGCCCCGCATCGAGTCTCCGCACATGGCCCCGCACCCCCTTTGGGCTGCCCCTGGGCCTAGGGAGGGGGAAAGAGGGAAGAAGAAGAGTACCGGAGTCAGGGGAGGAAGAAGAAGATGCGGGAGTCAATCTTGGGGAAGGAGGGGAAGGTGGAGAATGATGGGGTCAGGAGTGTAGAGGGAGAAGAATGCTGAGGGGGTGGAGAATGGAGACAAAGGGAGGAGTCAAGGGCATTAGAAGAGACAAAACCGAAACATGCATCCACTTACTCCTGGTAATCCACCTCACTCTCAGAATGATGAGATCTCTGATATGCATATCCAGTGAGGAAGGAGAACAGGAACAGCAGACTTGAGGGGAAGAGGTGACTCACAGTGGTTAAAAATACGAGAGTGGGCTGCTAACAGTAAGGGGCATTGTTTTATTGCCCCAGTACATTCAAGAAATAAACATCTTTGGAAGAGAACAAAGTAGTAAGGAACAAAGCCAAGGAAAAGGAGAGAGGAATGTAGATTGCATTACAGCTTTACCACTGAACAAGTAATTACATGTTGAAGAACTTGCTGTTTTCTATGTCATACACTGTTTTTCTTTACTTTTATTGCTCTTTAAATGTGCAAATTATCCACCTCATCCCACTAAATGATATCTGGCTTAAGAGAACCAATTAAAAAAATGATTATGGAAGACACAAGGCAGTTTTGCGGGGCATACAAGATCGTTTGTAGAGTTGAAAATCCAATAAAAGGAAAAGGGCTATATGCCTGAAAAAAACATCAGTGTGCTTACTGATCCAGTAAATCATCTACTTTTCTTCCAGCCTGATGTATAAATGTTCTCCATCAGCTAAAAATAGATTCATAAATCATTTATAGGAGAGCAACCAATCAAATGAACAATTTTATGAAGGCTTGTAATGTTTCTTGCTTTGCCAATAGTGTCTTAAGGCACGACTATTTTAATAAAAAGAGATGAACACTTCCATTGTTTGGTCTTGTATTTTAACAGACAAGGAAGAAATGTATGAGTCCATGAGTTACTTTACAAAGACAGGTTCAGAGCTATTTCGCTTGTCTCAAATCTTAATAGCCCGCAAGAGGATTCTTCATCGGCCATAGATTTAGATTGAAATGTCTCCTCCCTTGGAGACTTGCCCTTTTCTCCTCCTTCCATGATTGTGTAATGCAATGCTTCTAGCTCAAAGCAAAAAGAGCAGTCACCTCCTTGATACGCTGACTCTGTACCAGTAGAAGCCATTTAAATGTCCTTCTTACCCATCATCCACTGTCAAGAAATAACTGATCACTTTTGTTTTCAGTCTTTGAAAATAGTTCAAATAACATTCCCCTCCAACCATCATCCCTAGTAGAGTTGTGATAAAAAAAGCCTCATTAGATAGAGAAATAATTGTGAAAATAACCTTGCTTTGGTTTTTGCTGTTTTTAAATTCACTTTCAGATCAGCACAGGCATCTATGCAAGGGCCACGAGTACTTTTAGCTGCAGATTATACACTGGTTCTCAAAAGGGTAGAATAAAGTATAAGCACACTTTCCCTCTGAAAAGCAAAACGACCCACAGAGATTTTCACCTGACATTACTGCCGTTTCCAGCCAAAACAATATATTGAGTTTTGAGAATGCAAAACTACACATGTTGTTGCTTTTCCTGGCCTAAACTCACCTAGTAAAACCTCCCTGAAAATGCAGGTAAAAGTGCCTTCTAGAGGGTAATTCTGTAATGGATTTTTCCAAGCTTGCTTCTCTTAAGGATAAGGGCCTTTATAAAATGACATGCACCAAAAAGATAGCATGGAAGCATTCCCAGGGGCATAGTTTGGATGGAGCAGGGATAGAGTTGTGACGTATATGCATGTGCTAAATGCGCATATTTACGTCTTCTTCAGGGCAGGTGTAAATTTGTGCATGAGGAGTGGAGGAGTGGCCTAGTGGTTGGGGCAAGGTACTTCAGGCCGGAAGGTCGGGGGTTCAAATCCCACTAGAGGACAGAAACCTTGGGCCGGAAGGACTGGGGTTTCTAGTCCCACAGGTGCTCCTTGTGGTCTTGGGCAAGCCACTTAACCCTCCATAGCCCATGTTCCCTGTAAATAGTTATCTCCAAGTTATAATGCCCTGTTCAATGTAATTTCAGCTTGTTCAATGTAAACTGCACTGATGCAGAATAGCATGGTATATAAGAGAATGTAAATAAATACATTTCTGCACTACTTGGGCTGGTTTTGGGAGCCTATTTTAAAAAGGCACAGAGGCATCTATATAGCCTTTATGAAAGTTTTAAAATTGATGCCGTTTTGGATTTTTCACTTTGGTGCGCTCTTTCAAAATTGGCCCCAAAAACGTACGTTGCTTTTCTCTCCTTAAAAGGCAGTGGCTGTTGTTGCTAAGGTGACATCCAGTATTGTAAGATTATTCAGATTAAATCAGCATATTGTCAGTGTTTGTTATGCCAAGTTAATAACTTGTTGGGCTTGTTTTTTAGCTAATGAAGGAGTTCCCACTGCTGAGCATGTTCAACATCCATGAAAACTTGTTGGAAGCTTTGTTGGAACTACAGGCATATGCAGATGTTCAGGCAGTTTTAGCAAAATATGATGGTAAGTCTGCATGTAAGTTTATGTAAGCAGCTTGGCAGACTGGATGGCCAAAAGAGTCCTCAACTGCCGCCAGTTACTGCATTTAGATGAATGATTTATTTTCATTAATAGAGTCAGAATTAGGGCTGCTTGAAGATATCTTCTTGACCCCATAACTGGTTGGACTTTCAGGAAATCTACAAGGAATGAGCACGAGATCAATTTATCTCATGCATATTATCTACAGAGTGGAGGAGTAGCCTAGTGGTTAGAGCAACTATCTAATACCCAGAAAATCAAGGGTTTGATTCCCACTGGCACTCCTTGTGACCTTGGGCAAGTCACTTTACTCTCCATTGCCTTGGAAGAAAAGGGCTGGCAATCTACTTCCAGTAATACATTGCCAAGAAAATCCAGAGGCAGCTGGGTCACCAGTAGTCAGCACTGACTTGATGGCACAAAATAAATTATCTATGGAGGTCTTGAAAACCCAACTAGCTGTGGGGTCATGAGAGCATGTATGAAAAGGCCTAGCCTAAGGGAAGTTGCAATATAGAAATTCCTTCCTTGACAAGTGAGCATTGAAAATAAGACCTCTGTTGGATGAACCAAACTTATGAGCATTTGCTTGAAAGGATCTCAAATTAGCTCATGATATAGAAAATTCATTTAGTTTAGGCTTTGTATTGCATTTACACCTCTTTAGAAATTATTACACAGCAACGATAGCTGATCTCACAAAATCTGTAGTGTGAATGGTAGTATTAGCATAGAAACATATGCCATTTAGACTGCCCAATGTCCTTCCTATTGCAATCCACTAGAGCCCCATGTGATTTCTGACATATCCTTTACCGCTTTGCAGAGAGGATGACTAATTGCAAAGAAGAAAAGGCAAAGCCAGAGATCAAATTGGTTCTGCGATATTGCAATGGGAATGAAACTGGGCAGACTTGATGGACCTCATAAGGCCCATCTGCTACCATGCTTCTATATCAGCGTCACCGTTCACTGCCCACTGAGGCTGACACATCAAATATCATTGGTTGGTGAGGTCAGCTGCTACAGTCTCTAAAGACGTGTACATGTTTCAAGGAAAATTTTAACTGCCGAAAACTAAAATGGGCAATATTCAAAAACACATATGCACTTACCAGTCGGTGATGATCACGTAAGTGCCTTTTTTTGAAAAGTTTCGACAATGTATAGATAACTGTTGGCAGTATAAGTCACGTGGATGGTAATTTCATAAACCGGCACCTAGTTAACCTGCATACTTTATGCCTATTTTATAAAGTCAATTATGTGCATAAATTATTTTCTAACATAGAACATAAATGCAAAAGTACACGGGTATGTTAGGCTTGATCACTTACAGCACTCTAGAACTGGTGTAAATTGCCATGCCTACTTTTTGCAATTAGGCATGTAAATTTACAAAATTTATAATTATGTAATTGTGCACGCTGCCCACGCTCCATGTAAACTCTACATTTGTGCATGATGCAAAGTACACCCCTACTTTCATGCTAGTCTGTATTTTATGAAACAACTTATTCATATAAACGAGAAAAATACCAGAATTTACAAATACTGTTCATGCATAAATCTGGGTGGTTCCTTATAAAAACCTCCCCCTTATATAGCCAACGTTGTCCAATTTCAACTGAGGCAGGATTTGGAGCGTTCCAGAAGCAGGGCTAAAAATTACACAGTGAGCTGTGAAATTTAGCCCCTCTCCATCTAACATATGCTTTCACTCCTGGACACAGTAATAACCGGACTAATGCTGAATGGATAAAATAACTGTCTAAAGGTATATCAGCATTTTCAGTATACACACATGACACACAGCGCCACTGAAACATCACCCCAAAGGCATTGGTCCCCCCCAACAGATCCAGAAGAGCAACAGCCGTAAACCTTCTAACAACCCCAAAGGCATTGACAAAGTGCAACATGACAACCACAAGCAGGGCGTTCAGTTTCTATGTCCCCAAATGCTGGAATGCTCTACCCCCTGACATTAGGGCCATTGCCGACCTATATCAGTTCAGGAAGGCACTCAAATCCCACCTTTTCCTCCAATACTACCCAACCAGCAATTGAACCTAGATATCCCCTCTGAAGAAACGACCCACTCTAGAAAGACCCTTACATTTGTTATGTGATTTTTACCTAACCTTGTTCCGTGTAAATATCTCATGTATATAGTTAACCCCTGTTATCCAAGTTTGCACTCCTGTTCGATGTAAAACCAGACAGCTTGTTGTTATGGTCGTTGTGTTATGATGTAAACCGCGCTGATACCGAATAGCGCGGTATATAAGAAATTGTAATAAAAATAAATAAATAAATAAATCACATAACTTAAACAGATAGCTTATCTGTTTTAAGTTAGGAATTGCCTGCATGACTGAATATTATCTTCAAAGGTCTTGTTATGTGATTGTTGTTGAGCTTTCATGCACTATATGGTATAGCGGTAGAAACACTTCATAAAAACATTGCTTAACACTCCTTCCCCTAAGATGTGGCAATAAGTTTAAATTTGTTGCCAAGCCTTCAGCTTACATATTATTCCAATATGGAAGGAAATATCATAGTGCTCCCATAAATAGCTGTCTAAGGGAAGAGGATAGTTTGGGCTGTGTTTATTAACATGCAGTAAGATTTTGCAATTACCATGCGTTACTTGACAAACATTAACATGTGGTAACTGCAGAACCTCTCTGTTAACTGTTGGAGTTATCCCCTGTATTTTCCCGTACAGATAAAGGCATATTTTAGAAAGGTCGTGTGGGTGAAATCTGGGATGTCCAAGTCCGAAATTCCATGGAAGGGGCAGCAGTGAAGGTGCTGAATAGTAGGCCAGACATGTACAAGTTGTCGCTCGATTTTAGAAACTTGCATGTGTCTGATATGGACGGCGTCAGTCTAGACAACATACAAGTGCCCACGAAGGTATTTCAGAACGGTCAAGTGTATCCGATGCCACAAACACATCCCGACCTGCCATTTTGCAAGCGGAGACGTGCAGCAATGCGGCATCAGGAATAAGGTCTCTTTATTTACCTTTAGTTTTTCAAAGAGTGAAAAGTATTGAGGGAATGTGAGAGCTTTCTCCTCTTGTTGACAGGTCTTAGCCAAAACGAGCACTGTTTTGGTGCCTGTTCATGCACTGGAGCAGGTATAATCTTGGATGCGTTTGCCAGTAATTTCAGACATGCGAAGCCATTCCAAAATTAGGTGCACATTTTTATGTTTCTAGGAACATCCCGGGCATGCCTTCACCATGCCCTCTTGTGACCAGGACATGATCGCACCAGGCACATGTAAATCTGGGCCTTCCTAAAATGGCTCTGGGGACATCCATGTATTTCCATGTCTGAATGGACATTTTCAGATATGGAAATTATGAACAGGGCTCCTAAAATGACCCCTTAATGTAGAGACAATAGTTACTGTATGTTAACTGCATTGAAGATAGCACGATATAGTTATCTATACCTATTGAGGTGCTGTTAACTGTGCCAAGTTAGCAGTTAACTTGCCGTAACATAGAAACAGAAAGTGACAGGAGATAAAGACCATACAACCTATCTAGTCTACCCATCCATAGCTGTACAGTCTCTTCCTTTGCTTCAGAGATCCTCTGAAGTAGTCTCATGCTGTCTTGAATTGAAATACAGTTCTTGTCTCCACCACATTCACTAGGAGGTTGTTCCATGCATCCACCATCCTTTCTGTAAAGAAATATTTCCTTAAATTATTCCCGTCCCCTCTCATCTTTGCTACTAGTACTACTCATCATTTGTATAGAGCTACAAGGCGTACACAACGTTACACAGACTCATGTAAAAGATGGTTCCTGCTCATCAGAGCTTACAGTCTAGTCAAGACAGACAGCACAATCGCTGAGGACAAGGATATATCTAGGGGAATGGTAAGGAAACACATAGAAGACTAAGCGGATCAGGATCCAAAAGCAGCCTCGAAGAGGTGCGTTTTCAGCCTGGATTTGAAAAGGGCCAGGGATAAAGTCTGACACACAGACTCAAGATAGTTTGTTCCAAGCATAAGGAACAGCAAGGTGGAAGGATCGAAGTCTGGAGTTGGCAGTGGAAGAGAAGGGCACAGATAGAAGGGATCTGCCAGAACAGTGGAGCTCCCAAGGAGGGGTGTAGTGAGAGATAAGAGAGGAAAGGTAGTGAGGAGCAGCAGAATGAGTGGTACTTATAGGTCAGTAGGAGAAGTTTGAACTAGATATGGAAACGGATAGGGAGCTAGTGAAGCAGGTTATATGAGTATATTAAAGCTAGCGGAAGATTAGCCGTGCAGCTGAGTTTTGAATATATTGAAGGGGAGAGAGATGATTCAGAGCGAGACCAGCGAGGAGGAGGTTGCAATAGTCTAGACAGAATGTGACTAAAGAGTAAATAAGTGTCTTAGTGGTGTGTGTAGAAAGGAAGGGACAAATTTTGCCGGTGTTATAGAGAAAGAGGTGACAGGTTATAGCTATCTGTTTATCTGCTAGCTAAATGTTCAGGGAGAGAGCCTCTTTCAATTGAAAGCAAGTTCTGCTACGAGGGGACATGGGATGAGGGTGAAGGGAGATAGATTCAGGAGTGATATGCGGAAATATTTCTTTACAGAAAGAGTAGTGGATCCATGGAATAGTCTCCCAGTGGAGGTGGTAGAGATGAGGACACAGTAACTGAATTCAAAAAAGCATGGGACCAATACAGAGGATCTCTAAAGGTAAAAAGTGGACTGTTGTAGTTGTTGTTATGGAAGGACAGACTAGATAGGCCATGTGGTCTTTTTCTGTCATCATGTTTCTATGTATCTGTTGGATGTGTGGAGAGAAAGAGAGAGTCAAAGATGATCCTAAGGTTGCAAGCTGAGGAAACAGGGAGGAGTGTAGTGTCATTCACAGAAATAGAGAAGGGAGGAAGGGGGGTTTAGGGGGAAAGATAAGGAGCTCAGTTTTGACCATGTTCAGTTTCAGACGGCGGTGAGACATCCTGGCAGCAATGTCAGGTAAGCAGGCAGAGATCTGGGCCTAGATTCTTTCCAAAGCTTTGTTTCAATTGAAAGAGGGCTATCTCCTGTGCATTTACACCATAGAGGTATTTACATATCTTGATCATATCTCCCCCTCCTTCTCTTTCCTCCAAAGTAAACCTATTGAGATCTTTAAGTCTATCCCCATATGCTTTATGACGAAGGCCACTGATCATTTTAGTAGTTGCCCTCCACACCCACTCCATCCTGCTTATAACCTTTTGAAGATGTGATCTCCAGAACTGTACTCAGTACTCAAATCAGGTCTCATTAGAGACTTATACAAAGCCATTATCACCTCCTTTATCCTGTTGGCCATTCTTCTCCCTATACACTTAAACATCCTTCTGGCTTTTGCCCTTGCTTTTTCTGTGTGGACTATTTAAGATCATCCGAAATGATCACCCCCATGTCCCACTCTTCTTTCTGCATTGAAGTACTTCAACCCCTATATTGTGCCACTTCCTTAGATTTTTGCAGCCCAGATGCAAGACTTTGCAGTTTTTAGCATTAAATCTTAGCTGCCAAATTGTCAAATCATTTTTTGAGCTTCGCTGGATGCCTCTTTATGCTATCCACACTTTCCAGAGTGTCTCCCCTATGGCAGATTTGGGTATCATCCACAAAGAGGCATTCCTTTCCCGACAGACGTTCTGCCATATCACTTACAAAAAAACTTAAAAAGAATAAGACCATGAACCAATCTCTCCAGCATACCACTGATAACAGCCCTGTCTTCAGAGTGAACGCCATTTACTGTTATCCTCTGTCGTCTCTCTCTCAAATAGTTTCTAACCCAGTTAGACACTTTAGCATCCATCCCAATGACACTTAGTTTATTTATAAGTTGGCAATGAGGAATGGTATCAAAGCCTTGCTGAAATCTGAGTATACCACCTTTCCTCCGATTCAGTTCTCTGGTTATCTAGTCAAAGAAATCAGATTTGTCTGGCAAGACCTACCTCTAGTAAATCCATGCTGTCTTGGACCCTGTAATCCCTTGGATTCTAGACACTGTCCTCTGCTTTAGCAGCAATTCCATTAATTTACTCACCACAATGGTCAGCCTAACTGGTCTGTAGTTCCCAATCTCTTCCTTACTTCTACTTTTTTTTATTTAAAGGCTTTTATACAAATACAAATAGAAATGTCCATACAATCCGCACACGGAGTACTTGCACTATAATACAACACAGAATCTTCAACCAAAACAATTGCTACATCACAGCCTTATATTTTGTGTCTTTATTCACAAGACCTCATTATCGCCCATTTTCCCCTCTCAACCTCTCCCCCATCCCCTCCCTTCCCCACTTCCCTCTATCCCCTCCCCTTCCCCACCACCTCCTCCCTCACCCACCTTCCCTTTGCTACAGATTCTATGTTAAGGGGTGTCCTGTCAGCCTAATAATATTAGGAAGGGGGGATGCCAAACCCTCCCGCCAAGGGGCGGCTCTCATCTTGCACCTCCAGCTAAATTAGAGACATTGCTGGCCTTGAGCCATACTTCAAAACAAAGGCCTCCCATACCTATTCAAACTGGGCAATTGCATCCGCCCAACCGCTACCCCCCGTTGCATTGTGTATAAATCCCACATCCTATCCAGCCAGCGTGATAGTGCTGGAGGCGATGCCTATTTCCAGATGGCTGCCAGGGTCAGACTAGCTGCATTCAGACTATGGCGAATCAGTGCCAACTGAGGGAGCCACCCATTAGGGACTCTCCTCCCAAAAAGGAAAATACCTGGGTACCATTTGTTTCGAGCAGTACTGTATCCCCCTCCAAAAAATTTGGACGCAAGGACAAAGCCACTACACATGCGCCAAGGTGCCTTTCTCACCACAATTCCGCCAGCACAAATCAGATACCCCCGGGAAAGCTCGGGCCACTTGTACTGGTGTCATGTACTTGCTTCTACTTTTGTGGACAGGAACCACATTTGCCAATCTCCAATCCTCCAGGATCATTCCCGGTTCTAAAGTAGCTTTGAAAAGGTCAGACATCAGAGCTGCCAGTACTTCCCAAGTTCCTTCAGTGCTTTTGGATGAATCCCATCTGGCCCCATCACTTTATCTACCTCTTAGCTAGCTCCTCACAAATACAGTCTTCTAAAAATCATCCAAAGTCTACCTCACTTCCATTCCTATTTGTATTTGTTTTCTGAGGTCCCATTCCCAGCCCTTCATCCTTCATCTCTGCACACAGAAATTTTTGTTAAGCAATTCACCTTCGTCCTTGAATCTCAGTTCTACTCTTGTACTTCCTCCTGTCAATATCATGCCTAAAAATAAAGTCTCATCCCATGTTTTATGGACTTGATTGTTTTTTCTTCCATTAGCATTTTTGCTTTCCTGACTACTTTACCGCCTTTCTTTAGCTTCTCCAGATACTGTTGTTTATCTTCCTTTTTCTGCAATCTCTTATAGTTTATGAAGGGTAACTTCTTTTTCCTTGCCTTTTCAGCTACATCTTTTGAAAATGCTAGGAGACTCCTTTTCCTCTTACTTTTATTGATTTTCCTAACAAAAAGGTTCCTTGCCCTTAAACTATTTTGTTTCAGTTTTGCCTACTGTTGTTCTACTTCCCTCAGATATTCCCATCTAGCTAACAACTCCTTGAGATAGTCCCCCCATCTTTGCAAAGTTAGTTTTTCTGTAATCAAGGACCCTCACTTTTGAATGAACCATTGCTACCATATTGAAGCTCACCATCCGGTGATCACTACCTGCTAGATGATCACCCACTAAAACATTAGAAACACTCTCCTCATTTGTAAGCACCAAGTCCAGTCCTGCTCTCTCCAGCGTAGATTCCGTTACCAGTTACTGGAACAGCTCTCCCTGTAGAGAATCTAGGCTGTCCCTACTTCTGTTTGACACTGCAGCAGGAATATTCCAGTCATCATCTGGCAAATTGAAATCTCCTACCAATAGCACTTCCCCTTTCATAGCAATGTTGTGAATTTCTTCAATTAAATTTCTGTCTGTTTCTTCTACTTGCAAGGAAGGTCTGTATATCACACCAGTGTACATGTATTTTCTATTCCCTCTTTCCATACTTATCTACAGTGCCTCATCCTTCTTTTGTGAGCCCTGCAGTTCTGTGACTTTAAAATTATTTTTTTACATATAGTGCTAACACTCCTCCCTTTCTTCCTAACCTGTCTTTTCTGAATAGATTATAGGCCAGTATTACTATGATCTCCAGGAACAAGCAGGAATGTAGTCATCACATATGGGTATCGTCGGTACCGACAGAGCCCGCGCGGGAACGCTCCCCAGCGTCCAATCAGAACGCTTTTGGGAGCATCCCACAGCGCCTGCGTGCTGCCTTCCCGCCTTTCCCAACTGCCTCTCTCCAGTTCTTCTTTTTCCGCGGAGCCAGCAGGTCGTGTTCCTGTCACCGCAGAAGAATTTCTTTTTTCTTTCTTTCTTTTTGTGGTCGCGTCTGCCTTCTTCGACGTTCTACCGGTACCGCCGGTCTTTCTTTTCTTATTTCTGTAAAAAAAAAAAAAAATTTCTTTTTTTCTTTTCTTCAGGTGCATGTGCCTTTTTTGGGCCTTAGGCCCAAAAACATTTTCCTTAACATGGAAAAACCTGCCTCAGGTTTTAAAAAGTGCACCAAGTGTGGCGGTACCATTTCCGTCACCGACACCCATGAATGGTGTTTAAAATGTTTAGGTCCTGACCACTCCATCACAGATTGTGTGTCCTGTGCCATGATGTCTAAAAGAGGTCAGCAGAACCGAGCTGCCAAGCTCAGTACCGTTTCCCTCTGATGCGGCTTCGGTGGCATCGACGTCTTCCAGGGCTTCTTCTTCCTCCCGTGGATCTCAGGTAACTAAACATAAATCTAGCCGGTCCTCGAAGGGTAGATCTCCTTCTAAGCATCGAGATGCCTCTGGCGTTGCCCTCGAGGATTCTGCACTGGCAAAATTACCCCGGCGGGAGGCTTCGGCTTTCAAAGCATTATCGGGGTTCCAGGATGTTCTCGATGGCTCGGCCTCGACAGATCTCCTGGTGCCATGCTCTGGGGTACCGCTGGTCTCCACCGGTACCGACATCCAGGCATTGGCGGTGTCAATGGACCAGAGAATTCTGACTATGGAACACAGTCTGGCGGCTTTCCTTGCGGCATCGACGCCCTTGGTACCGCGACAGACAACTCCACCGGTACCGGCATCGGTATCGGTACCGGTACCGATAGCATCGACATCGGCATCGGTGTCTGCTTTGCCGGTACCCTGTCCTCCGATGCCCTCCGGTACTGATTCTCCGGTACTAGTTATTCCCGGTACCGACCTTGGTCGGTACGGGTATCGGGCTCTACAGGAGCATCCAGACAGACGATACTTCGAGTCCTCAGAAGAATCTGAGGATTCTGAAAGTCAGCTACCTTACCCATTCATGAGATTCTATATGATCTCATGTTGAGGATGTGGGAAACACCTCTTACCACCTCTCCTCATTCTCGTAGATTGGATACTATGTATCGTGTCCCTCCTTGTCCTGGGTTCCATAAGACTCAGCTTCCTCACCACTCTATTGTGGTGGAGTCAGCTATGAGAAGGATCAGAAGTGCAAAAAGACATGCCTCTAATCCTCCAGGACGTGAGTGCAGAACCCTGGATGTTTTTGGACGTAGAGTCTTCCAAGCTTCCATGCTTGCTGCAAGAATCAGTTCCTATATCTCTACATGGAAATGTTCCTAAAGGAGGTCACAGATAATTTACAGACTTTAAGTCCTTTCATTTCTGAGGATAAATGACAGGACTTTCTCACTTGGGTCAAACATGCCCAAGATGTTTCTAAATTCTCCAACCGTGCAGCCTTTGACTGCTTTGAGTGTATAAGCAGAACCTCGGCTATCGCCATAGGTGCACATAGAATTGCTTGGCTCCAGGCATCTGATTTAGAGCTCTGGGTACAAGATAAATTGGGAAATATCCCTTGTACTGGTGAGAACCTGTTTGGTAAAGATTGGCAGGAAAAAGCCAATGAAATGGATGCTGAAAATTCCACCTTAGATAGACTATCCAAGTCCACTGCTGATCCTGTTAGAAAAAGGTTGTTCAAGAAAACATCTTTTTCTAAAAAGAAAAGATTTTATCCTGCTTATGGTCAGCAGGCATCTTCTGCAGGTCAGTTTTCAAGCAAACGTCAGCAACCACCCAAACAGAAGAAAGCAAAGGCTACTAGGCCTCCACCGGCCCAGCAGCCTCAGCCCCCTCAGGGCCTTTGACTTTCAGCTAGAGAACTTAGCCTTTCTGGTTCTGGAGGGACCAGAAACATCCACTATTCCAGGAAGGTTATGTCATTTTGCCCCCAGATGGGGGCAAATAACAGCAGAGCATTGGACACTCGCCATCATAAAGGAGGGGTACAAACTTCATTTTTCAAGCATGCCCCCTCACACAATAGTGAAGCAGTTCAATTCTCCGAACCTCTCTCATCGGCCTGTTAGGTCAGGAGGTTGCCATCCTTCTTGCCCAAGGGGCAATAGAAGAAGTACCTCTTCATCAACAGGGCACAGGGTTCTATTCCCCTTATTTTCTTATTCCAAAGAAAACAGGGGGTTACAGACCTATCTTAGATCTCAGAGAATTGAACAAATTCTTTGTCAAAGAGAAATTCAAGATGATTTCTCTCGGAGCTCTGCTACCATACCTTCAGAGTCAGGATTGGCTTTGTTCTCTAGATCTCAAGGATGCGTACACCCATGTCCTCATCCATCCAACCCACAAAAGGTTCCTTCAGTTCCTTTTTCAAGGAAAGCACTACCAATACAGGGTACTTCCTTTTGGTCTGGCCTCAGCACCAAGGGTGTTCACGAAATGCATGGCTGTGGTAGTAGCATTTCTCCGCATTCTAGGAGTATTCGTCTTCCCTTACTTGGACGACTGGCTCATTCGAGCTCCAACACAGTCAGAGGCCAAGACTTCTCTATCCTGCACAATGCGTATCCTTCAGTATTTAGGGCTGGTAATAAACATTCCAAAATCCAGTCTAACTCCCACTCAGTCTTTAGAGTTCATAGGAGCTTTCCTGGATACCACAAGGGCAAGGGCCTATCTTCCCCAGGCCCGTTGCCTTCGCTTGGTGAAGTTGGCTTCTCAAGCAGTGCTAAAGCCCCATCTAACTGCTCGAGAAATGTTGCAATTACTAGGCCACATGGCATCCACCATGCATGTGGTTCCATATGCTCGCCTCCACATGAGGGCAGCTCAGTGGACTTTATCCACCCAATGGACCCAGGCATCAGGGTGCCTGTCAGACAAAATAGCAAACACAAGTCGCCTCATTTTGTCCCTCCAATGGTGGAGGTCCACTCAAAACCTGTTGCTGGGGTGCCCCTTTCAACAACCCTTACCCCAAGCAACTCTCACAACAGATGCTTCTCCAAAGGGTTGGGGAGCACATCTGCAAGATTTCTCCACCCAGGGCACCTGGTCTCCGCAAGAGAGTTGCCTACATATCAATCTTTTGGAACTCAGAGCAATTTTCCTGGCTCTGCGAGTGTCGCTTTGCAACGAAGCTTTGTGACTTTGGGCCCTCGCCAGAGAGCATCAGATTCATCTGCTGGCAGTATATCTTCCAGGCATTCAGAACTCTTGGGCGGACAGACTCAGTCGAGTTCTGCTTCCACACGAGTGGTCTCTGCATGCAGACCAGGTGACCAGGATATTTCAACTTTGGGGAACCCCGGACATAGACCTCTTTGCAAGTCCGTGGAATGCCAGACTTCCCCGGTTCTGTTCCAGAATTCTGGCTCAGGGGGCTCAGGCCAGGGATGCTTTCCTCCTTTACTGGGGTCAAGACTTCCTGTATGCCTTTCCACCCATTCCCCTAATTCCCAAAACCCTCTTCAAGCTTCAGAGAGACAGAGACCACATGATTCTCATAGCACCACATTGGCCACGGCAAGTGTGGTACCCTCTGCTTCTACATCTCTCTCAAGCTCCCTCCCTGGAGTTAGGGTCTGCTCCAGATCTCCTATCTCAGGAGAACGGAATGTTATGGCATCCCAGTCCCCAGTCTCTGCATCTCAGGGCTTGGTTGCTGAAGGCCTAGATCTCCAAGATCTTAATCTTTCTCAGCAAGTGAAAGATATTCTTTATGCTTCCAGAAAACCTTCCACTAGACGCTCTTATGCTTTCAAGTGCAAAAGGTTTACTATTTGGTGTTCGGAAAAGGGTCTTAACCCCCTTGCGATACCTCTGCAATCTTTGCTGTAGTATCTCCTCCATTTATCTAATGCAGGCCTTAAAACAAATTCAGTAAGAGTCCATTTGAGTGCTATTGCAGCTTCTCTTAAACCTCTAAATGGACAGCCTATTTCCTCTCATCCTCTTATAGCAAGATTTATGAGAGGCCTCCTTTTAACTAAGCCTCCCATTAGACTACCTCCGGTGGCATGGGACTTAAACCTGGTTCTTGGGCAGCTCATGAAGCCACCTTTCGAACCTTTAGCTACCACCTCCTTAAAATTCCTTTCTTGGAAGGTTATCTTTCTCATTGCAATCACATCAGTACGCCGCATTAGTGAGTTGCAAGCACTAGTAGCTAATCCACCTTATACAAGGTTCCATCATGACAAGGTAGTACTTAGGACTCATCCACACTTTATGCCTAAGGTGGTCTCGCCTTTTCATCTGAACCAAGAGGTCTACCTACCTGTCTTTTTTCCAGGACCTCATGCATCAAATGCAGAAAGGAATCTTCATACCTTGGACTGTAAAAGAGCTCTAGCTTTTTACTTACAAAGAACACAGCAACATAGAAAGTCCTCTCATCTCTTTGTTGCTTTTGATCCTTCTCATCTGGGACTTCCAGTCTCCAAGAGAACACTATCTAACTGGATTGTTCAGTGTATTTCCTTCGCCTATCAGAGTAAGAACCTTTCTCTGGAGGGCCATGTCACAGCTCACAATGTGAGAGCCATGGCAGCCTCAATGGCTCATCTGCACTCTGTGTCTATTGACAACATCTGTCGAGCAGCCACTTGGGCCTCAGTTCATACCTTTACAGCCCATTACTGCTTGGACAAGGACTCCCGCCGGGATGCCTTGTTTGGTCAGGCTGTTCTCAAACACCTGTTCCATACCTAATCAACTCCTACCCACCATCCCTGGTAGGATGCCAGAGATCCATGGGGGGAAGTGGAGCCCTTTTTAGGGACACACAAATTCTGGGGTCTCTCCCTGGCACCTAAAGCTAGGGAGTCCCCATATGTGATGACTACATTCCTGCTTGTTCCTGGAGATAGCATAGTTACTCACCTGTAACAGGTGATCTCCGGGAACAGCAGGAATTTAGTCCTCACAACCCACCCACCTCCCCTAGGAGTTGTATCTCTCTATCTCTTTCCTTTCCCTCTCTCTCTCTTTGTCTCAGCTTTAAAACTCAACTGGAGAGAGGCAGTTGGGAAAGGCGAGAAGGCAGCACGCAGGCGCTGTGGGATGGGGCAAGGTACTTCAGGCCGGAAGGTCGGGGGTTCAAATCCCACTAGAGGACAGCAACCTTGGGCCGGAAGGACTGGGGTTTCTAGTCCCACAGGTGCTCCTTGTGGTCTTGGGCAAGCCACTTAACCCTCCATAGCCCATGTTCCCTGTAAAATAGTTATCTCCAAGTTATAATGCCCTGTTTAATGTAATTTCAGTTTGTTCAATGTAAACCGCACTGATGCAGAATAGCGCGGTATATAAGAGAATGTAAATAAATAAATAAATAAATGCTCCCAAAAGCGTTCTGATTGGACGCTGGGGAGCGTTCCCGCGCGGGCTCCGTCGGTACCGACAATACCGATATGTGAGGACTAAATTCCTGCTGTTCCCGGAGATCACCTGTTACAGGTGAGTAACTATGCTTTCCAGTCACTGTTTTCTGTGTACCATGTATCTGTGACTGCCACTATATCCAAGTCAACTTCTTTCGTTACAGCTTCTAAATCAGGAACTTTATTTTGCATACTTTCCAGTCTGTTGCAGAAGACTCTTCTCCTCTTCTTTGATAGGTGGACGTCATCTCTGTTCAGCAGTCCTTCAAAAATCATGTTATGGTCTAGAAAGCCAAAACCTTCTTGATCCAATGAAAAAGGCCTGCTAATATAATCACCATTACACCATCATTGACATGTTTTAAGAAACAGTGTAGTGCACATTTTTTTATATATTTTTGTCGGATCGTCTGTGAATGAGGATGTGAAACATACTCTTATAACAGACCCTCCATTTTATTCAATTTTTAAAAAGGTCTCACCGACCAAATTTGCCGGAGGCTATAAACGGCCCGTGAGACCAGCCTCTGCAAATGCGTAACTTTTCAATTATTATCAATCCCTTGCTGTGAATAGTTTCCCGTAATCACCAAATGTCACGGTAAGGAAATTCACATTACTCATCGAAAACTTTGTCAGATGATAAATTGATACAGCTTAAACTTATCTCCCCCGTTCGATTCAAAATTTCCAACTCATCTCAATGGGGTCCGTAAGCTGGTTCGCCGCTGCCATTTTCCTTAGAAGACATTCCCACCAAGCATCATTTTGGTTTCCTGCACCATGGCATGATTTTTCAAGAGCTGCTAAACAGAGATGGTATCCATCTATCGAAAAAAGGGAGAGTTATCTTCCACACTGGACTGGCTAACCTATTAAGGAGGGCTATAAACTAGAATTGTTGGGGATGGATGAATAAAGCCCTCAGATAAGTAAAACCTTAAATAATAGTATAGTATACCTCCACATTAAACTGTGCAGGAGTTTATGAAATTACCCTCTAACGGTGAGGTGCAGGCCCAAACCATTTTTTGTACATTCTCCGCCCTGCTTCACATTAGATGTCAGTGCAGCAGATAATGTGCATTAACTGCTGAGATACCACATAAACTGTTAGCACGGCAGCTGTGTTAGCAGTTAGCATGCTTTAATTGCTGCATAAACAAAATAGTTCCCTTAATGAAATGCGCCTGGATGAAACAAATATTTGAAACAGGACAACATTTTTACTCTGGGTATTTAATAGTTGAGTGGACGAGTACCCTAGTTTTTAGACTAATAAACAGCCTAGTCCCCATGAGATCAGGGTTCAGTTCCCACTAGCACTCCTCGTGACCTTGGGCAAGTCACTTAACCCTCCATTGCCTTGGAAGAAAAGGCCTTGCAATCTGGTCATTGAAAACCCAGGGGCTGCCGGGTTGCCAGGACTCTGCGTTGACTTGATGGCACTAGAAAAAAAAATCTCACCACTTATTGCAGTTGTCATGCAACTGTTTTTAGAATTGAATAACAAAGTCAATAATATACTCAAAAGCTTGCATTGCTGTTACTTTGTGATACAGATTTTTATTGGATCAGTAAGACAAAACTGTCCATTAGTTTGCCCTGAGTTGCCCTATGAGTAACACACCCTGAAGAGCTCCTCACGGAAAACGTTTGCTTTATTTTGGAACTCATCGGTTTGATTAGAGGGTTAGTGATGACCATATAAAACAAACTTGTTTACCCTTGTCATTTGATTTTGCAATTTCAGTTACTCCCACTCTCCAATCTTTATTCAATCAGATACAATTCTGATTTATCGTTCTTGTAACTGATGTAGAAATCATTTAATAGTGTCCTCCCCCGCTTCCCCTTACAATCCTCAGCATATGTGAGCTTGCAGAGTCTCCACGATCGATCCCGCTTTAAATTTTCACTGCTTCACTTGCAGGCAGAATTACAACAGTACGCAATGGTTTGTGTTTCTGTTTCTGCTACATACCTGGCAACAGCGATGACATCCAGGCTTGTTATTCATGGAAAAAACTGTCTCATTAGTAGCAAGATCGGAACGGTTGCTGAGATACCATATTATGGTTTTACAGGTTGATAATACAGTGCAGATGACCTAAGTAGTTACAGCCACTGCAGCCACATAGAAATCGTCTCATGCTTTGATTTGTTATCATTTCCCTCCCGTTAAATAATCTTCATGTAGAGCTATGATGAATCGAAACATACATTCCTCATCACAAAACATACGCTTCCTTTCTCAACAGAAGTAGAGGCTAGCCTGATGGCACCCGTTCAGTCCCCCTAGAGGGCCGTTTGCCCTGTAGATTGGCTCGGCCTGGGATGTGGTGGAGCCAACGTTCATAGCTCCTGGGGGAGAGAGGGCAAGTAGGTCATGCTCATTGCTTAAGAGTGAGCCCCGATGGTTGTATACAAAGTCCATGATTGCAGGGTCCCAGAAGGAACCCTGTTGCATGACCCCTACTGTCACCACAATGACCAGCCTGGATATGTTGGGGAGGAAAGATATAAAATGGAAAAAAAAGGAGATCAGAATATTTTGATAGTTCATTGATCTAGAAAGAAAACCAATAGATAATCTCTCTTGCTGCAATGTTGATGATCCCTTATCCATATAAAGAGAATCTGTCTTTGTAACATGCTTCCTAGGTTGCATATCCCGTTGGGTAAAAACATAAGAAAAGCCTTGCTGAGTCAGGCCAACGTCTATCGAGCCAGCAGCTAGTCCAGGTCACAAGTATCCAGCATATTCCAAAATGTAGATCTATTTGATGTTAATTCATTTCCAGAGATGCTCAATGGATCTCCCAAGTCTACCCGGCTAATAATTTTTTATGACAGTCTTTTTTTGAATCCTACTCTGTTGTTCACCTTGACCATGTCCTGCAGCAGCAGATTCCACAGCTTAATTCTCTGCTGCATGAAAAAGAAACTCTCTTTGATTTGTTTTCAGTCTGCTGGTCACTAGTTTTATGACGCGTCCCCCCTGTTTTTATGTTAGTTAACAGGTTAAACAAGCATTCCCTTTCCACCCCACTCATGACTTTATAAATTTCTGTCCTATCCCCTCTCAGTCGCCTTTTCTCCAAGCTGAAGAGCCCTAACCTGTTTAGTTTTTCTTTGTAAGGAAGGGCGTTTCATCCCCTTTCTCAAAGATCACGTGCTGCATTATTGGAGTGAGCGGTCACATACAGCGTAAAGAAAGTCACAGAACACGCCAAGAACTAATTATACATTCCTGAAATGATCAGCCCTGCTGGTTTTTTGCATAGTCAACCTAACAGCTGTAGAGCTATTCCAAAAATCCTTAGTTTTGCGTAGCATTGTTGTGAACCTTTAGCTTCTAAACTGCAGTGTGCAGGAGAATTATTAACAGACATTTTTGTGCATGTAAACTGCCAAAGGTTTCTATAGTTTCCCTTTTTCCTTTTTTTTTGACAGATATAAGCTTACCAAAGTCAGCCACAATATGTTACACAGCTGCACTGCTCAAAGCAAGAGCTGTTTCTGACAAGTAAGTGTGTAATAACTTCTGTCCAGCAAAATGAAAATCATGGAGGCCTCGGAGCCTCAGAACTAGAGAGCGAACCCAGTCCCTGCAGAATCAAATTGTGCTGTGTAACACTTCTACAGATCCTGATACCATTTATCCTTTGAACGTCAAGTGGTAATACTGTGACCTACGGTTCAAGCCCAGTCCAAGTTTACTTTAGGAAAAAATAAACCGGCTTAGCAAACGTCCTACACATCCAATCATGCCACCTTATTTTGATGGGAAGGTATTTTTATCTACTACTGTTGGTCATTTCTAAAGCACAACCAGGCATATGACAAATGTAAGAGACAGTCCCTGCTTCACAGAGCTTACAGTCTAGTCAAAGCAAGCATACATGACAAATAAGAGATTCTAGGAGAATGTATAATGGAAAAGTGGTCAAGACGTTAAGGTAACCTCTAAATTTGAATTTTTAAACTTGAAAATAGCTACAGAGGAAGCCCAGTGCACCAGTCTGAATAATGTCTAAGAATTAAAAGCAAATTCCTGCAGTAAAGAGGCTGCAAAATATTATTTCCAGTTTAAAGTAAGACATCTCGCGGTGCTATCTGTACCTCTTTTATACATAGTACGCGCAGGAATTATTGACTCTGGACTGTGCAGGTAAAAACCCTGCATTTCAGTTCAAGGACAATAGCCGCTTGGGGTTTTATTTTTTTCACTAAGATTTCCTCAAAAAGAGAAAAGAAGTTGAAGCTGCTGCCTTAAGTGCACAATTTGAGATACAAGTAATTTGTTTTCTGTCCTGTAGATCACCAGTACCCACTGCAACATCTCTCCTCCCTACACAGCGACTCCAGCTTGGGAGGGCAGGGCAAGGGTTCGCACAGCTTTCCCTGTGGTGTCTGCCTGCCAAGTACAGCTCTGGAGTCAGCCGTGGGGTGTGAGGTGAGAAAGAGATTGCATGGTCTGGTTTTACGTATCCTGGGGCAGACGTGTTTGCCCTCAATTTGGGCTCCTAACCTTTGCTGGTACAACGGGGAGCAGATTACCTGCTGCTGCGGCTGCACCAAGCTTAGCTCTCAACCTGCCCAGTGGTATTAGGTTGGGAGTCTCCATAAAGGGCACCCCATGAGTCTAAGCTTAATTTCTGCTGTTCCGGCATGTTCTGTTCTAGTAAGCTCTCAGAGAAGGTACCCATAGCGTAAAGAGTTTAGATTAGCAACAGCGAAAATAAGTGACATCATCCCAAGCTCGTGTCCTGCTGTGATAAGATGGTTCCAACGCCCTGTACAGATTCAAGGGGTAATCCAGGGTTTTGATTTATGATGGACAAACATACAAAACTGAGTTAGCTTGCTAGATATTCTGCTCTTTGCTTTGCCTTCTTGTCCCTTTTGTTCTTTTCCAATGACTGTGACTTTTCCTTTCTTTCCTAGATTCTCTCCAGAAGCTGCCTCGAGGCGAGGGCTGAGCACAGCAGAAATGAATGCTGTAGAGGCCATCCACAGAGCTGTAGAATTCAACCCACATGTACCCAAAGTAAGTATGCACGCATGGCCCATGTTCAGGTCCGTCTGGATCGTGAGACAGGCATTGACAGAGGGTATATTGCTGGGGAGAATGGTTTTCAAATGATTTATGCAGGTGTAAAGCATTTTAACCCCATACGTTGCCTGTTCTGAACATTTTTCTCCCTCAGCATGGCTAAAAGCGTACGTTACATCACAACATGCACAATTTTAGCTGCAGCAGAGGTGTAATTCCTAGGGAGACATGTTTAGGTTGGAGGAGGAAAAGTACGCGCCTTTATTATCAGCTAGAGTAAGTAATGTGTGCAAGCAGCATTAGTGCCTGTTACTGTGCACTGTTAGTACCTAGATAGCATTGCATAAAACATTAACAGTTTTAGTGTGCACAAACGCTGCAGTGCACGTTACTAACGCTAGCTTTATCGTTTTAACTCTACCTGTGCACTTTCCCAGCAAACATCCGCCCACAGTAACAGCAGGTGTAAGCGACCACAGATCTTTTGTACCTACAGCTAGTCTGAAAGCTAAATTACATAGGTATCTTTTGCTTTGATAATTGGTTTGGTGCAGAGTCTGTGAATAAAATTATGCAGGTCTTTGTTTCAGTGCAGACGGCTTAAAAATTGCACCTGTATTCCTGTGTAAGGATGATCTTTCAAAGCAATCAAACAGCTGGTGGGGGGAGGGGGGTTAATCTGCACTGCTAGAGCTTTGGGCTCATATTTCGGTAACCCCTGGATAGGGTGATTAGTCATTGGGCTGCCACCCTGCGACAGTTAAGTTTTTCAGCATATTTGCATCTGTTGGCATGCTTCTATTTTAGGAAACCAAATGGTTTTCAGCTTGAATGAACGATGCCAGATGTGGTCCCAGCAACCTCTGCAGTGTCTAGTCATGTCTCTGTTGTCGTCTCCCATCTTCCCATGGCACCCCCATCCCATTTCTGTCATGTATTTCCCTACTGTCTCTGTTAGTCTGTTAGAGGGTCTCCTGAAACGTATTATTTGTCTTGACCTTTCTCCAAGAGCAGCACTCAGGAGCATGTTTACTAAGCCCGGAGCCAGTAACACGTGTGTGGGACATGTCACCAGCACGAGGCTTTAGGCTATCTGCAGGAGGCCGGTACATCCATCCCCCTGCAATCACCGCACTTCAGTGCAGCAAACCGGCTGCAGGTAGAACAAATGCCACCCACTGAGGTGGCTTTAGTTGCATCTATACTACCGTGTTTCCCCAAAAATAAGACCTATCCTGAAAATAAGACCTAGCATGTTTTTCTGTGATTACCATAAATATACGCCCTACCCTGAAACTAAGACCTAGTGCAGATCATGTCTGACAGATTCGGTACCTTGGGGGGGGGGGCCCCGGGGAGGAGCTTTCCTCCTGCTCCACTCCCCGACGCCGATCGGGTGCCAGTGCTGTGCTGCGGGCCACTTCCTTTGCGCCAAGGGCGCTCTCTTTTAAGTACCGTAGTTGGTGCTGCTGTGGCCTGATTAGCTTCAGCGGGTGGACCAGGGAGGAGCTTTCCTCCTGCTCCACTCCCCGATGCCAATCGGGTGCCAGTGCTTTGCTGCGGGCCACTTCCATCATCTGTGCGGGCGGGAGCTGCAGCGCCACTCATTCTGTGCTGTCACGCTGCCCGCACCCACCGCTTCCCTGTGCGCGCCGCCCGCAACAGCAGCAACAGCAGAAAAAAAAATAAGCCCCACCCAGAAAATAAGCCCTAGTGCATCTTTTGGAGCAAAAATAAATATAAGACCCGGTCTTATTTTCTGGGAAACACGGCACCTAGGCTAGGCACAGATAGCAAGGGCCTCAAATGCCTACACTAGCTGCACCACTCAGGATGCCCCACCCCACGAGTCGCCACCCTGTTGCACACTACCAGGATAGCAGGGGGGTTTTGGCCAGGACCTTGTCATTCTTCAGTAAACATGTTCCTTAATCTTGGAGGTCACCATATATCATTGATAAGACCCAAAACAACCTTGATTTTTCTCATGCTCCAAGGACAGCCTAAGCGTTCATGACAGGGGTGTAGCAGTCTTGATGAAGTATGTTAAAGAGTGAGGGAGAATTATCAGCAGTAGCGGCTGGCTGTTGCCACTTTAAATTCTCCCTCTATAATCAATGCTTGGGCCACATCCGGCCTCCAGTATTGCATATCGGAGTTGCCCAGATTGCGATTTTGAAGTCCGATTAGCATCAATATCCAGCCACTGGCCGGATGGTATAACTAGCTGAAGTTAGGACAACTAAAACTTTAGCCAGTTAGGGTTAACCGGGCACAAGCTGAATATCGCCACTGCCTGATTTACCCATGGTGCCGCCCCCCAGAACAATTCCACGCTAAGTACTTAGCATCAGGATGTTGAGCAGTTCACACCTGGGCCGTTCAGTGACACTAAGGGGCTTGTTTACAAAGCCGCGGTAGTGGTTCACGATCGTTATTGGGGCCGCGGCTCCGATAACGATCTCAAATCGCTACCGCAGCTTTGTAAACAAGCCCCTAAGTGGATCAGTGCTGCTGAATATCTTAGTGAGCTGATTATCCCCCTCTGAAATTACAGTGTTTCAGTGCCTAAAATTAGATCATTCTTAGAGGCCAATAAGAGTTCCTTGGGTTGTTTTTAAAGGATTTCTCTCTCAGTCAACTGTAAAATCATTACACTGAAGAAACTTTTAAACGTAAAAATATTTAATAGGAATGCACACAAGAAAAATTTGGTTAGTTTGGGAGGGGGTTACATTTTGTTTCTGATTTTCAGATGTTTTTTCAGTTGGCTTCACAGTAGGGAATTTTTAGTGCATGCTTAAAGCACACTAACCAAAGAACTATGATGTGCTAAATCAATTCTATATGTTAAATGTAGCACAAACTGTATTTTTTTAAGCCACACTAATGCACACTACTAGTGTTTAGCATACTGTCTTGTTCCATTGCACACACCGAATAACCTCACAGTGTCTCTGTGGTTTTCCAAGCACACAAGCAAAACCCAATACAGAAAATCCATTGCACATAAAGGCGATATGCACCATCTGCTACTACATAGGTGATAATGTTGATCAGTAACATTCTCGGATGATGGTTCACAGTACGGGTATACTTTGTTTTCTCGGCAAGAGAAGGTCTATGTAGCTTTGTGTTTTTCTGAAATGTACAACTGTGCACATTTTTGTTTCTTGGGACCTGTGGTGCTCAGAGCTCTGCTAATATAGTGCATTTGAGACAGTTGCTCTCTTTTCTTCTGTTTTAGTACCTCCTAGAAATGAAAAGTTTAATACTTCCCCCTGAACATATTCTGAAGAGGGGGGACAGTGAAGCAATAGCATATGCTTTCTTTCACCTTCAACACTGGAAGAGGGTAGAGGGAGCTTTAAATCTCTTACATTGCACATGGGAAGGGAGTAAGTAATTCAGTTATTTTTTTGTTGTTGTTGAAAAATGTTTTCTAATAAAATGTAGAAATAAAATCGGTATCGCATATCGAGCATTAATTTTGTGATTCTTGTGTATCATATATAAAGCTAGCATTGTGTTGGTTAGGCTATGCAATTGCAACGGTGTCCACTAATTCGATTCCCACGTGTATAGGCAAAATTCCAAAAGCCACATTACTGCCTTATTTTTTTTTATTATTTTTGTATATATGATCTTTTGTCATCTGTTTTGGATATTTTAGTGAAATGTAAAATGTGGAATATACCCTTTTAAATAAAATTAAATGAAAAATCTCTGCTGGCATAATAAAGGGGCCTACAACGTTAGCTGTTAATGCGGCAGATAGCTTGCACTCATAGTTTACACGGTGCTGTAGCAGCTGCAGGTGCTCATTTCTGCTTTATCTTCTTAACACAGAAGGGAACAGGGTCATGTAAGAGGTGGCCTTAAGTGCAATTACACCACTGCCAGTCAAGTAGCGTGGTCGCTGTCCCAAGCTGAAAACCCATCTCACAGCCAAGGCCCCCCCCTTCCCCAATCAAACCCTTCCTGAACAGCATCCCTACCCCCCCTAATCAAGACCCACCCCGCAAAACAGCATCCCCCATGAAGTTCCCCACTGGACATATATGTACGAGGTGTGATCAAAACGTATCGAGATTTGATGTGTAGCTATATAACAATATGTCGCACCACAATGCTACGAAGCATGCAGTGACCTAGTTATGCGCTCTGCATGTACAGAGTGTAGCTTGGCTGCAGCACACTTGTACTTTCTTAAATCATATGATGTTTGGTATCGTTTAAAAGCAGTTCATCAGATTTACGATGAGTGAAAAAATTGAACAGCAAATTTGCATTAAATTCTGCCAGAAACTTGAATTTTCATGCAATGAGACTTATGCAAGTGTAAGGCGATGAATGCATGAGTTGTGCTCGAGTTTATGACTGGTACAAACATTTCCAAGAGGGCTGCCAAAGTGTTGACAGTGACGAACACTTTGGAAGTCCATCCACGAGCAGGAATGAAGACAAAATTGAAGCAGTGCATGCAGCAATACGCTCAAATCGTCAATTGACTGTCGGAGCTTGCTGAGGATATGAACATCAGTTTTGGGTCAGTACAGTCCATTCTTACTGTCGATTTAGGGATGAGACGTGTGTCTTCAAAATTTGTGCCAAAACTCCTATCCCCTGACCAGAAAGAAGATCGACTGTCTGCAGCCAGGCAGTTGTTGGAATGTTTTGAAAATGACTGAGATTTCATCAAAAACATTATTACTGGTGATGAATCATGGGTTTATGGTTATGACCCGGAAACTAAGGCTCAATCCTCACAATGGAGGACTCCAAACTCTCCCAGACCCAAGAAAGCTGGTCAGGTGAGGAACAACGTCAAGGTCATGCTCACAGTTTTCTTTGATTACCAGGATATTGTTCATCATGATATGCTCCAAAAGGCCAAACCATCAATAAGGAGTACTGCATCCAAGTTCTGACTCATTTGAGAGATGCAGTTGGTTGTATGAGGTCAGAGTTGTACAGGAATGGTGAATGGTTGCTCCATCACAATAACACCCCAACTTATACATCACATCTTGTCCAGCAGTTCTTGCTCAAACACCAAATCAAGGAAGTCCGTCAGCCTCCGTACTCACCTGACCTCACACCCTGTGACTTTTTCTTGTTTCCAAAACTGAAATTACTACTGAAAGGAAGGAGATTCAAAGACTTGGAAATCATTAAACAAAATTTGACTCAGCAGCTTCACAATATAACGAGAGGCATTTCAAAATTGTTTCCAACAGTGGCAGGAACCCTGGAGGAAGTGTGTTTTATCGGAAGAGGACTACTTTGAAGGAGACTGCGTGCAATAACTGTTAGTATTATACTTCTTGTGTTATTGTACAAGTCTCGATACTTTTTGATCGTACCTTGTATGGAATTCCTGAAAGCTTCTGAAAAGAAGGGGTGGGGGGAGATGAAACAGTGCTATTATAGTCAGGTGCTTATTGTCTACCTCTGTTTAGCACCAATCTTTTTGTGCATTGCAGTCTGCAATAGCATCCCATAGAGCAAGTTTCAGAGAAGTAAGCAGTGAACCAGGGTTCAAAGCTGCTTCCACCATTGACACTAGTGAAAGCTTATTTTCTTCATGAAGAATCAAATTGCATGCAAATCAGGATGTGCTCATTTCCCCCTGTAATTTACAAAAGGCTCTGCCAGTCACAGAACCTTTTATAAAATAGATATAAGGACATGCAGGTGTACACACATATTTGCCAGCACGTACAGCAGAAGCAGCCATTTTACAGATTTACAGGTACAGTAAAAAGGTAGCTTCAGGCCACAGCTTCCACATATACAGGCCATCCCTTACACATGGAATGGTGATTATGCAACATCCATAGGGAAGTGTGGGCACTTATACGTGACAAACCTAGACGTATAAGTGCAGCCAATTAACTAATGAAGCTGCAATGCTCTTTTCTAACATTTTGAGGCAGAAATAAAACATGGCAGATTAGAGAGAACCTCTCCTTTAATTGCTGATGTAACGCCCTGGCCGTAACAAGCACTTTTTAAAAATCTATGCCTTCCTCTGAGCTCGTACAAAACTGAGAGGGCATTTTTTTAGATGAGCATTTCTTCTTCAAGATGGGGAATACACATGTAAACTTCTGTCTTGCCCAAACCATGCCCCCTTGAAATCCCTGCATGGTATGGATCTCCACGTGGAAATAGCAGCTTTCTGAAATCTCTGTTTACACGTGTATGCAACCCACAGGTGTGAATGTCACTATTTCCATGTGGAGACGCTTTTAAAATGACCTCTTTTATGACTTTGCGCAAGTCACATCACTTTGCATTGGCTCAGATACAAGGAGGAGCCCCTCCCTCAGGGATCTTGGGTCATTTGGGACTGAACCAGAGAGCCTTCAGTGCAGTGGTTAAAGGTGTTAATTACATTTCGCTGCCAAAAGTTTAAGTTTTCTGGTATTTTTATGTAAATTTTTGCTTCAGTGATTTTTTGTACATTAGTTTATTACATTGGAAGTAAAGTAAAAATTAATGTGGAAATGAAAATATCTGCATCAAAAGCAAACAAGGAGTGGAGGAATAACCTAATGGTTAGAGCACTAGCTTGTGAACCAAAAGACCAGGGTTAGATTCCCACTAGCACTCCTTGTGGCCTTGGGCAAGTCACTTAACCCTCCATTGCCTCAGAAGAATCCAAGTTATCAATGTCCCTGTTTAATGTACATTACTAAGTTTAAGTTACAATGTAAACCGCTTTGACTGAAATGATAAAGCGGTATAAAAACCTGTTAAATAAAATAACAAACTTATTACATCAGCCCCTGCATTCTGGCTAACCAAAGGGATGTAGATGAAGTGTTTGCACACACAGTCATTGCAAGTGTTAAAAATTTGGGCTCATAACCTGCTGCTCTGAGTATTGGATGTCACACTGCCTTTCTCTCTGCTGTCTTGATGAAACTCATCCTAAAAATGCTGTATCAACCCGCAGGATTTCCTATCGGTTTTTGATCACTTCATCCTATAGTTGGCTACTCATGCAAATGAATCGGGCTGCAAACTTTCATATGAACCTTTACCACATGGGTTGGCCAGAAAAAGACAAATAATTATCCCTCACTGAAGTATGGTTTTCTTTTATGTGAAAACCATTTGGCGAAGAAATTTGTGGCTAATTTTCATTGAATTCAGAATTAATAAACTGCTTTTCATAATCTCGCTTTGTAGCTAGTCATCTATTTAGAATAGGGGTTATTCTGTCCCATGAATAGTGGGGATGGACGTCCCAATTCATGGCCACCCTGCCGGCGTCTAACTTTCCCGCTGGTTGTATGGCGAAGTTAGATGGGGAAGGGGTGGAGTTAGGGCAGGCAATGGGAGGTCGCCGGCCCTGGACGTACAGGGCCGATTCTAATGTCGGCCCTGTACGTCTGGAGCTGGCGACTTGTATGGGGAAGTTATTCCACCTCCAAGGTAGAATAACCTCCCTGGACAACATAGATCGGCGGGCCCGAGGCGCGGATGAGGCAAGGGGGGCCTGAGGACATTCCTCGTAGCCCGACCTTGACCTTAGGAGGACAGATCAGGGGTCGGGCTGTGGGGAAACTAGCTCTGCAGCCAGCGGCTGGGGATCACGTTTTACAATGGAGCTGCAGTGTCATGGCAACCGGACGCCATGGCACTGCGGCTCCATTGTAAAGCCCTGACTGAGTTAGTCGTGCATGTCCTGTACGTGCAGGCCAGGCTGAATTGCAGTACTGGCCTGCACGTACAGGACTGTTCGCGATTCTGATCCCATGGGACTAGATGTGCCCAATGGGATCAGAATCGTGACGCCCTCTATATGTCGGTTCAAACTGGACATACAGAGGGCTTCGACATCTAGGACGGAATTGGGCTAATTGTGACTAACATTTCATTCATAGCAAATTATGCATGATATTTTCCTACCTATGGAAAATGGCACAGTTTGGGTTCTGAGTACAGAATCAAGCAAAACTGTGAAATACCGGGGAGGTGGGGAGTTGCACATTTTTGCATACAGAGCCCTGTTTGCGAAATGTTTCACAAGTTAGTGCATCAGTCTTCAAATGTCTTAGTCACAGGGTGGACTTTGCCACCACTGAAACCAGTGTCAAATAATGGTAATTGTGACTGCTATGTTTTTTGTTCTAGATAGATAGAAAGGGCCTGATGCTCAGTGAAGGCGGCTAACCGTCGCAGCTGAACTCTACACTCGGATATTCAGTGCCTGGACCATATCCATCCACCAGCATCGAATATCCAAATCGACCGAATAGCAGCCATTGCCCACTTAGCTTTGGTGGTGACTGTTAGCACAGCCTTTTAGGTCCTTAATTTGGCTTTTTTATATCCCGCCTTTCAGTATTACTGTATATATCGTGATTAATGCAGTTAGCTGACTGCTAACCATGTTAATCACATTGCATATCAGACCCAAAGTGAACATCATCATTTTGGGCCCAAATATGGTTAATGGTGTTAACGCATTAGTAAATCTATCCCCAAAATTTGTACATAATCACTAAGTACGGGTCTCAAGATTTAGGAAAAAGAAGAGTAGAGAGCTGCAGCTTTGAAAAGACTGTAAGGAATTCGCCCCATATGTATTTCAGAGTGAAAACTAAGGAAGGATTAAAATCACTTTGATGTGATCTAGAAGGACATTTGTCTGGGTTAAATTCTGCCTATATAGCTCTGTTTATTTTTTGCTTCAAAATGTATGTTAGATTTTATAAAAACTGGGAACAGAGCATTCATTTTAATCTCACTTAGCTGAAACCTTTTGCTTGCTAACATATAAGATATGGAATACTTTTTTGCCAACACAATCCTTCCATTGGCAGACCAACTTGCTTGTGCCAATTCTAATTTCATTTGGTCTTTACTTGGATGAACATGTTCAAATTCCCAAAGAAGCAATCTAAGCAGCCTGAATGTGATGAATGTCTAGGATCATGTTAACTAAAGCTTAGCTCACGCCAATGGACATGCTAATGTCCATTAGTGTATGCTAAGCTTTAGTAAACATGGCCTTTAGGGACTCGTTTACTAAATCTCTCTAAAGATTTGCAATTAATGCGCCAAACAAACACAAATTAATTGTAAAGCCTCCATGTTAGGTGTCGGGGCTATGCCCAGTATGTTCCCAGCAGCTAACACGTAATGAGCCAATCTAATGTGCGCTCCACCAAGACAGGTTCACTTAATGACTCCTATAGAGCAGTTGTTAGGTGAACTCCTGTTCAGAGCCATGTTGCCGTTGAGTGCATGGCAATTGCCCTAGTGCTAGAGGTAATGTTCTGTCCATGCCCACACTCCTCCCATTTACCACTCCATCCTGTGATTGCCAATTAGCCTGTGACATGCGGGGCGGACCCATGCATGTTAGTGTTCTAGACTTCCAGTTGTCGCACGTTAATCGGCTAACGGGCTTTAGTAAAAGGGGTCCTTAGTCTCCAGTCAACATACTTATACACTTGAGCCAAACTTCTCCATTATATTTTAAACTCAAGTTTAGATATCTGAAGTTTGCATCTGCAATCAGAGACAGTTTTGACATCTCAAGAAGAGACCTTCAATATCTCGGAAACTCATGTGTTAGACAACATCCTTTCTGTTGGTCCTTTAAAAGGTATCACAACCTACAAAGACTCCAACAAAAGGAATCCAATTCATATTTTCTTTTCAAAAAATTCTTGATTTGGGTTTAGGAATATTTTGAGGTAGGTTCAGAGATCTATTGTGTTGTACATGTGGATTCTAATAGGAGGGGTACTGAGCATTAGATTTTTAAAATATTTAACAAGCAAATCTCATCATAAGTCTGAAAAGGAGAAGATATGGGAATATTGCAAACACTGTTGTTGGTGGGATCCCCTTCATTGTAGATTAAACAGGGCTAATATACAGGCTGAGACATACAGATATGTGTGCAAAAAAATCTGTTATCTTAAACCAATTCATTCACTTTCTCCAGGACCAAGCAGGAAGTCAGTCCTCACATATGGGTGAAGTCGGTGCCGACGGAGCCCTCGCGGAGCAATTTCCCCAGCTTTCAAAGAAAGCCTTTGGGAATTGCAGCGCGCATGCACGGTCCCCTTCCCGCCCAAGGGTGCCATCTTGCTCAGTCTTGTTTTTTCCACGGAGCCCTACAGACGCTGTTTGTGATCGCCGCTGAAAAAGTTGATTTTTATTATTTTTTCTTGTCTCGATTCGACGCTGGATCCTTTTCCTGCCTGGACTCGATACACCAGTATCGAGTCCTTTCGTGATTTTTTCGGTTTTTGTCCTTCGTGACTGGCGTTCGCTCCATTTTTTCCTTTTCCTGGCAGCCCTGTCTTTTGACCTCGCAGGGGCCCTTTTTCCCCTGATGGCTGCCAGCGGGCTTAAAAAGTGTGTTCGGTGTCAGAAACTTATATCTCTTACCGACACACACGACTGCTGCCTCCGCTGCCTTGGACGCGATCACGACCCGATGATCTGTGGTCCATGTAGCAAGATGTCCTCTAAAGAGTTGAGGAGTCGGCAGCAGCAAAGGGAAAAAATCTTCTCTGACTCCGCGTCCGGCCGGGCCCGGACCTCGTCAGAGGCTTCGACGTCCCGGGACTCTGGTCCTGAGCATCGTCGGAGTTCCTATGAGCGGGGGTCTCCTGCCCGGGAGCATCATCGGAAGAAGAAACCCGCCAGGGCGGTGTCGGTGGACGCTCCTGGTTCCTCGAGGGCCAGGTCGCATAGCCCCGATAGCCGTCCCGGGTCCTCGGAGTCGGAGAGGCCTTCAAAACATCCTCGTCTCGAGTTGGAGTCTCCTGGACACGTGAGTACTCTAGTCCTCGTTGACTCACCTCCGAAGGAGCCGACGTCGGGCCCGACGCCGTCAGGGCCCGAGTCGGGGGCTGCTGGGTCTCCTGAGCTCGGACTCAGGTTGACAGCCTTGGAGAGCAGTTTGGCTGCCTTCATGGACCAGCAGCGGGCATTGATCGCTGGCCTCGCCGGTGCTTCTGCCCCGACCGCCGGGACGTCGACGTCCAAGTCGACCCCGGAGACCGAGCCGATCCTCGAGTCCATGCGGGCTCGAGTCGATCCTCGGTCGCGGTCTCCCTCGGCCTCCCGTTCGGGACCGAGGTCGGGGCGAACAGCAACGATGGCCGCCCGACCGGAGCCGCTTGATTCCACCTCCGAGGAATCGGCCTGGGAGACTGAGGACGAAGAGTCCCCTGGTACTTTTCGGACTCGGTGTGTCCCATCGGACTCGCCCGAGTCCGAACCTTGGAGACGATCCCCCCGGAGGACACCCGGTTCTCGGACTTCGTGCGGGATATGGCCAAAGCCTTGGCATTCCCCGCGGATCCCGAGGAGGAGCCTCGAGCCGAAGAGCTCGATGCCCTCCAGTATGACTCTACCCCGAAGGAGGCCTTTACTGTACTGGTTCCTCCGATGCTGGAGCGACTTCTCTTCCGCATGTGGGAGAGCGCGGCGCCGGTGTTAAGCAAGCGGGTCGATTCCATTTTTCAAGTCCGCAAGAGCCCCGGGTTCCAAAAGGCACAACTACCGCACCATTCCATGGTGGTGGAATCGGCCATGCATCGACTCAAGAGTCAGAAGATGCACTCCTCCGTGCCTCCCGGCCGGGAGGCCCAGAACCTGGATGCCCTCGGTAGGAAGTGCTTCCAGGGCTCTATGCTTGCTTGTCGAGTCCAGACTTACCAGCTCTATATGGGCATGTATCTCCGAGACCTGGCAAAAGAAATTGCCGGGTTCTCTGCTGGTCTCTCCGTGGAACCTTTGCAGAGGTTCCAGGCCCTATCCACAGGTATTCGTGAGTGCTCGAAATTTATCTCTCGAGCAGCCTACGATGGCTTCGAAGCATCGGCTCGGGTAGCCGGAGCCGGCATCGGTGCCCGCCGACAGGCTTGGCTTCAGTCATCCGACCTCGAGCCATGGGTACAGTACAAGTTGGTCGATGTCCCCTGCAAAGGTGAAAACCTCTTTGGCAAGGCCATGGCTGAAAAGGCTGCAGAACCCGAGACCGAGACTCTGACCAGGACTAGGCTGTCCAGGAAAACCTCTGCCCCTTCTCATAGAAAGAAGGGCTCGGGGAAAAAGCCCTTTTACCCGAGGAAGGCAGCTGCCTATAAACACTACCCTCACTATCAGGCCCCAGTAGCTCCCCCACAGGGTCAGCAGGCCAAGGGACGGGGTAATGGGTCCCGTAGGCAGCAAGCCCCCAAGCCCACAACACCGGCCCCTGCTCAGCAGGGTGGGGGCTTTTGACTCCATCAGCATAGCCTCTTCCCCTCCACTGGTTTCTCTCAGCACAGGAGGCCGGCTGGTCCACTTTGCCCAAAGATGGTCAGCAATCACTTCAGATACCTGGGTGCTTCATATAGTTCAAAAAGGCTATCTTCTTCACTTTCACCAGGTACCTCCCTCCTACTTTCCAGGGGAGCCTCCCAGACTCCCTCTGCACAGGGACTTGCTCCTTCAGGAGTTAGCAGGTCTTCTTCAGGAACAGGCTGTGGAACCGGTGCCCCACCACCTGAGAGGTCAAGGCTTTTATTCCAGGTATTTCCTGATACCAAAACGAACAGGAGGCCTCAGACCCATCCTGGACTTGCGAAACCTCAACAAGTTCCTGACAAGGGAAAAGTTCAAGATGCTCACCCTTGGAATCCTGTTGCCCTACCTCCAGCAGGGAGACTGGCTATGCTCCTTAGATCTAAAGGATGCCTATACTCACATCCTTATTCATCCAGACCACAGACAGTATCTCCAGTTTGTTGTGGGAGGAAATCATTACCAGTACAGAGTCCTGCCCTTTGGCCTATCCTCCGCCCCCATGGTGTTCACCAAATGCCTAGCAGTGGTGGCAGCCTATCTAAGACTTCAAGGCCTCTTTGTATTTCCATACCTGGACGACTGGCTCATAAGTGGCCAGTCTTCCCAGGAGGTCACTCAAGCCACTCTTCGCACTGTATCTCTGCTCCAGCACTTGGGATTTGTCATAAATTTCGCAAAGTCCGCTTTGCTCCCCTCTCAGGATCTCGAATTCATCGGCGCATGGTTGAACACACTTCAGGCAAAGGCCTTCCTGCCTCTGGACAGGGCACACAGGCTCATGAATCTAGCCAGCCACTTTCGCAGCAATTCCCTGGTCTCTGCCAGGCAATTTCTGCGACTGCTCGGCCATATGGCTTCCACTGTCCATGTAACCCCCAATGCCCGCCTGAACATGCGTCCTGCTCAATGGTGCCTTCGCACTCAATGGCATCAAGCCACGGGGAACCTGGCGGACTCAGTACAGGTCTCCGACCTGCTAGTCTCTTCTCTTCAGTGGTGGATTCATCTGCCAAACCTGGTGCTGGGGGTGGATTTTCAATCTCCTCCGCCTTCTCAGGTGCTAACGACTGATGCTTCTCTCCTAGGTTGGGGAGCACATTGCCAGGGGACATGTACTCAAGGCCTCTGGACTCCTTGGGAGTCTGCTCAGCAGATAAACTTCCTGGAGCTCAGAGCCATTCGCCTAGCTCTGAGAGCCTTCGCCCACCTCACTTCTCACTAATCTGTACTAGTCCAGACGGACAATCAAGTTGCAATGTTCTACGTGAACAAACAGGGAGGCACGGGCTCCTTCCTTCTCTGTCAGGAGGCACGAAGACTGTGCTCTTGGGCCGTCCTTCACGGCATCTTCCTCAAAGCTGTCTATCTCCCCGGTCAAGAAAATTGCCTGGCAGACAGGCTGAGCAGGATCCTCCAACCTCACGAATGGAGATTGGATCCGTTGGTAGTTCATCAGATCTTTCTCAAGTGGGGCCTCCCCACCATGGATCTCTTTGCCAGTCCACTGAACACGCAGCTTCCCAGGTTCTGCTCTCGACAACCGCATCCTCTCAGAGTAGCGGCGGATGCTTTTCTGATTCCATGGTCCACGGGCCTCTTGTATGCCTTTCCTCCCATGCCGCTGGTGTCTCGGACACTCTTCAAAGTTCTCCGAGACAAAGCCTCGATGATCCTAGTGGCTCCCCGGTGGCCGAGACAACCTTGGTTCCCGCTTCTAATGCAGCTGGCGGTGGACACTCCTCTTCCTCTGGGGTTTCAACCCGATCTCCTGACACAGGATCAGGGGTCTCTCCTATACCCCAACCTCCGGTCCCTTCATCTGATGGCCTCGCTGCTGAAAGGGTAGTCCTTGCTCCCCTCCTGCTGCCTCGGGAGGTGGAAGAGGTTGTCTTGGCCTCGAGGAGGCCTTCCACCCGGAAGTCCTACACTCTTAAGTGGCGTCGGTTCTCCATTTGGTGTGCTCAGCAGTCTGAGAATCCCTTCTCCTGCTTGGTGGCAGTGGTCTTGCAATATTTGCTTTACCTCTCCAATCTGGGCCTTAAGTCCAACTCTGTCAGAGTCCACCTCAGTGCTCTCTCTGCGCATCACGCACAGGTGGATGGCAGGCCTCTTTCCAACCACCCTTTGGTGGCTCGTTTTCTCCGAGGCCTCCTTCTCCTTAAGACTCCTTTGCGGCCTCCAGCCCCTGACTGGGATCTGAATGTGGTCTTGCAGCGGATTACCTGTCCGCCTTTTGAGCCTATGGCTACCTGCCCTCTTCGTTTTCTTTCCTGGAAAACTTTGTTTTTGGTAGCCCTTACTTCTGCTAGGCGCGTTAATGAACTGCAGGCCCTAGTGTCTGATCCCCCTTACACTAGGTTCTACAGGAATAGGGTAGTCTTGCGGACTCACCCTAAGTTTCTTCCAAAGGTGGTTTCTCCGTTTCATCTCAACCAGGAGGTGGTTCTTCCGACCTTCTTTCCCAGGCCCCACTCCAGCCGAGCTGAGATGGTCCTGCATACCCTGGACTGTAGGAGGGCCTTATCCTTCTACCTTGACCGTACGCGAGAGCATAGGAGAGCTGTTCAGCTCTTCGTTTCTTTTGACCCCAATAAGTTGGGGCTACCTGTCTCCAAGCGTACTTTGTCCATATGGGTTGCTGACTGTATCGCTTGGGCTTATGGGGCAGCCGGCCTCTCGTTGGAGGGTCGAGTCACGGCTCATCGTGTTAGGGCGAAGGCTGCGTCAGTGGCTCATCTCCGCTCTGTTCCGTTGGCAGACATCTGCCGGGCCGCTACTTGGTCTTCAAGCCAGACCTTTGCGGCCCATTACTGCCTGGAGAGGGAGTCCCGCAGGGACAGTGCTTTCGGTCAGGCAGTTCTCCATAATCTCTTTGAGGTTTAGGCAACTCCTACCCTCCGACCCAGATGTTGGGCTACCGGTCGGGGGCGGTTTTCAGAGAAGATTCCTTCCTTCTGTGCTGCAGAGCTAGAGGGAGCTCCTTTTTCCGCTTGGGGTCTCCGGTAGCCTTAAGCTTGGGAGTCCCATATGTGAGGACTGACTTCCTGCTTGGTCCTGGAGAAAGAGTAGTTACTCAGGTGTTCTCCAGGAGCAGCAGGAATCAGTCCTCACAACCCTCCCTCCTCCCCTTGGAGTTGCAGTCATATCATTTCGTTTTTTGCAAATTTTTTGTTGTCTTTTAGCTATGTCATCAGACTGAGCAAGATGGCACCCTTGGGCGGGAAGGGGACCGCGCATGCGCGTTGCAATTCCCAAAGGCTTTCTTTGAAAGCTGGGGAAATTGCTCCACGAGGGCTCCGTCGGTGCCGATGTCACCCATATGTGAGGACTGATTCCTGCTGCTCCTGAAGAACACCTGTTACAGGTGAGAAACTACTCTAACTCTCCCACCCCACCCAAAATCAGAAGGCACAAATTGGAGAAAAGTCATGAATGGCTAAAATGCATCATGGCCCGTAAACGTTACGTAAGCTCCCTGTACTCAAACACAGATGGTAAGCTTTTTTGAGCAGACTATGTGAATTACCTTGTGTAGCAATGTGTACACTGATAACATTACTCCCGCAATGGATATTAGTCATATTATTTTCATACTGAGTATAGCTAGAGTAGATGAACCTTCAGTTCCTCAAGATAATGCTAGAATATAGCTTCCTTGGACACGATGATATGATGCAGAATTTAGTTGTTACTATTGTGGTTTCAAAGTTGTTACATCAATTTTTAGGCACCATAACAATATCTGGTTCTAATTAAAAAACAGATGCTTGGGAAATAGCGTGTAATATCTGAAGTATTCCTTCTTTACGCTTATTGGTTCTCCTTTTTTCTTAGCCTTCAGAATGATCCCCTACCCTTTGGAAAAAGGTCACCTTTTCTACCCCTACCCTATCTGTACAGAAACCGCAGACAGAGAATTGCTGCCATGTAAGTCTGTAGCAAAGAGGCTTTCTATTTCCCTCTATTACTCTGAAAAGTTGGTTCTGGTGGCATGTTGTGTGCAGGTGATTTTTAAAATGTTCTGCATTTTTTGCGGTTTGCATTTCTTCACCTTCAAGGTTTCATACCGCTAGGGCACCAGAGTCTTTGCAGGTTGTGATATGTTTTTAATGTACCAAAGAAAGGGAGCTGTAGGAGATTACAGAGGTCCCTTCACCTGTTCTCTTGGCATTTGAATAAATGCCCCGTGTGATCTTGAAAGTTCAGGCATGCCGCCGTCTTTTTAGTTGGTCCAATGAAAAGGTATCACAGTCTCCAAATTCCATTTTCTTTCAGGAATCACATGATTACTGTGCACAAAAAGCCCCACTGAGAACTGCCCCCCCCCTCCCCTCATTGTGGGTAAGGACTCTGTGTGTGAAGATTCAGTTGTACTGATCTAGCTACTGTAATTGTGTGACTGGCTATCCAGCTAAATCTAGCTTCTTAAATTTAGCTGGATAGGCAATTGCTCAGCTAGCTGGGTAAGGGTGACTCTATATCCATGTAAAGAGATATGGGTAAATTTGACTGTTCTTTTACCTGGTTGTTGGGTATTTTAATCTCCAGGAACAAGCAGGAATGTAGTCTTCAGAAATGGGTATCGTCGGTACCGACGAAGCCTGCACGAGAACGCTCCCCAGCGTCCAAAAGGAAAGCTTTTGGGAGCATCCCAAAGCGCATGCGTGCTGCCTTCCCGCCTCACTGCCTCTCTCACTTCAGTTCTTCGTTTTCCGCGGAGCCAACAGGACGTCTCTCTTGTCACCGCAGAAAATTTTATCTTCTTTCTTGTTTTTTGTGGTCATCTGCCTTCATTCAACGCCTACCGGTACCGCCGGTTTTCTTTTCTTATTTTCTTCTAAAAAAAAGAAGAAACTTTTCTTCTTTTTTTGGTGCCTCACCCCTCCTGGGGTTAGGTGCCATTTTGGGCACTAGGCCCAAAAATCTCCAGACATGGAGAAGCCTATTAGTGATTTTAAAAAATGTTCAAACTGTGGCAGTACTATTTCCGTCACTGACACCCACGAATGGTGTCTCAAATGTTTAGGTCCTGAACATTGTCCATCAGAGTGTCTCTCCTGTAGAAAGATGACCAAAAGGGGCCTGCAGAACAGAGCTGCAAAGGCCGGTTCTCTTTTCACGGTTGATACAATGTCAGTTGCATCGACGTCCTCCAGGGTTTCATCTTCCTCTCATGGATCTCAGGTAACTAAATAAAAGTCTGTAAAGACTAGCCGGTCCTTGAAGAGTAAATCTCCTGCAAAGCACCGAGATGCCACTGGCACTACCCTCGAAGAAAGTACACTGGCAAAATTGCCCCGGCGGGAGTCTTCGGTCTCCAAATCACAAACGAGGTCTCAGAATGTTCCAGAGGCCTCCACCTCTGCAGAACTTCTTTTGCCATGTTCTGGGTCGTAGCCGCTTCCACCGGTACTGACCAGGCTTCGGCATTAGCAATGGATAAGAGAATCCTTGCTATTGAACGCAGTCTAGCATCCCTCTTAGCTGCCTCGGTGCCGCTAAGACCGCTACAGACGGTTCAAATGAGCTCGGTACCGACACTGGTACCGACTCCAGTGGCACCCACTCAGGTGGGACGGCTTCCTCCCATGCCGAGCCTCTAGAGTTTCTCCGGCATCGAGGGGTTGGAACCGAAATGCCACGGTACCGATATTCATCGGTACCAGCATCGATCGATGCAAAGCTCCGATGAGTCTTCCGATTCCGATGACTCTACCAATACAAGAGCAGTTCTGTTGAAGGATCCATCTCCTTCTCCTGAGCGCAGAATGTCTTCTCCAGAAGACATGTCTTTTCAGGATTTCATATGTGATGTAGCTAAAGGGCTTTCAATCACGGTTACTCCTGAGAAGGAACTTAGGGCAGAAGAACTAAGAATTCTGCAATACCCTATGGCTCCCAAAGAGGCAGCAATGCTGCGCATTCATCCGATCCTTCAAGATCTTATGTTCAGAATGTGGGAAACTCCCTTAACGGTGTCACCGCATTCTCAACACCTCGATACCATGTACCGAGTCCTACCTTCTCCAGGGTTTCAGAAGACTCAGTTACCACACCATTCCATGGTAGTGGAATCAGCCATGTGGAGAATAAAGAGTGCTAAAACCCATTCTTCCAACCCGCCAGGCCGTGAATCGAGGACACTCGATGCCTTTGGGCATCGATGCTTTCAATCCTCCATGCTAGCAGCTAGGATTAGCTCATATTCTCTTTACATGGGAATGTTCCTTGAGGAGGTTACAGCGGATCTGGAATGCATGAGCCCTCTTCTTTCTGAAGATAAACGGGGTCAGTACCTCATTCTGCTCAAGCACGCTCAAAATGTCTCCAAATTTGTGAACTGTGCAGCTTTTGACTGCTTTGAAGCTATTAGCAGAACCTCTGCTATTCCTATCGGAGCACGGCGCATTGCCTGGCTCCAAGCATCAGATTTAGAGGCGTGGGTGCAAGAGAAGTTAGGAAACATTCCTTGCACAGGTGAAAACTTATTTGGGAAGGATTGGCAGACCAAGGCTAATTAGATTGAATCTGACAATACCACCTTGAATAGACTATCAAAGTCTACAGCCAACCCATCAAAGAAAAAAACAGGCAAGAAGTTTTTCTTTAACAAAAAGAAAAAATCTTACCACTCTTATTCCCATCCAATTCACTGTCCAGTTCATGCTCCCCAGAAAGGGCAGCAACCTAGACAACAAAGAAAGCCGCAAGATCAAAGAGCTCAACCAGCTCAGCAAGTACACCCTCCACAGGGGCTTTGACTTCTACCTAGAGAACTTAACCATTTTGCCTCTGAAGGGTCCAGAACCCTTGACCATTCTGGGCAGATTATGCCATTTTGCCAAAAGATGGCAACAAATAACATCAGAAAACTGGACTCTGTCCATTGTAGGACAGGGGTACAAACTTCACTTTCTCAGGATGCCCCTGCCTACAATCATAAAACAATCCAATTCTCAAGGCCCTGTCACCGACATCCTGTGTCAGGAGGTCTCTTCACTTCTTGCTCAGGGAGCAATAAAAGAGGTACCCATATCCCAACAGGGGAGGAGTTCTACTCCCCCTATTTTCTTATCCCAAAGAAGACAGGGGGATACAGACCTATCCTGGACCTCAGAGAATGGAACAAATTTCTGTTCCGAGAAAAGTTCAAGATGATTTCCCTCGGAACACTTTTACCATACCTTCAGAATCAGGATTGGTTATGTTCTCTAGATCTAAGAGATGCGTACACGCATATCCTCATCCATGTAAATCACAGGAAGTACCTTCAATTTCTCTTTCAAGGAAACCACTTCCAATACAGAGTTCTTCCATTCAGGCTGGCCTCTGCCCCAAGAGTCTTCACAAAATGCATGGCTGTAGTAGCAGCATTCCTGAGAACTCTGGGGATATTCGTCTTCCCCTACTTAGACGATTGGCTCATCAGAGCACCAACAGCTCCAGAAACAGAACGAGCTGTTTCTCGTGCCATGAGAATTCTCCAATATTTGAGTCTGGTAGTCAACCAGCCAAAGTCTCACCTCACCCCTTCTCAGTCCCTAGAGTTCATAAGGGCTCGCTTAGACATGCGGCAATCAAAGGCATTCCTGCCATAGCCGCGCTGTCTACGAATAATAGAATTGGCTTCCCAAGCAGTAAAGAAAACCCTCCTAACTGCCCGGGAAATGCTTCAACTGCTGGGCATATGGCATCCACTGTACATGTGGTTCCTTATGCCCGCCTACACATGCGAGTGACTCAGTGGACCCTCTCTTCACAGTGGACACTAGCCACAGGTCGCTTAACAGACAAAATCAAGAATTCGACACATCTCATTTTGTCCCTACAGTGGTGGCAGTCCCTCGGAAACCTCCTGGTAGGTTCCCCCTTCCAGCAACCACTGCCCCAGATCACCCTGATAACAGATGCGTCCAAGCTGGGTTGGGGAGCCCACTTGCACGATCTTTCCACTCAGGGTCTCTGGACCTCACAAGAGGCCTCTCTTCAAATAAACTTCATAGAGCTAAGAGCCATTTACAATGCTATGATAGCATTTCAGGCCCAGCTCAGTCAAAAGACAGTTCTGGTCCAAACCGACAATCAGGTTGCCATGTTTTACATAAACAAACAAGGCGGAACGGGCTCTCTGTCGCTATGCAACGAAGCTCTATGACTATGGGCCCTCGCCAGAGAGCTCCAAATTCACCTTCTAACAATATACCTTCCAGGCATTCAAAACTTGTGGACAGAGAAGCTCAGTCAAATACTGCTGCCACAAGAGTGGTCTCTCCAGTCAGACCAACTGGCTCGAGTGTTCTAAACCTGGGGAACACCAGATATAGACCTCTTTGCAAGTCCACAGAATGCCAAACTTCTCCGGTTCTGTTCCAGAATTCCGGCTCAATACTTCTAGCAAACGATGCTTTCCAGCTCCATTGGGGTCAGGACTTCCTCTATGCCTTCCCACCCTTTCCCCTAATTCCCAAAACTCTTTTCAAGCTTCAGAGAGACAGGGGTTATATGATTCTCATAGCTCCATGTTGGCCAATGCAATCGTGGTACCCTCTGCTTCTGCGTCTCTCTCAAGCAACTCCTCTAGAGTTGGGATATGCTCCAGATCTCCTTTCCCAGGAGAACAGGAAGCTTCTGCATCCCAATCCTCAGTCCCTGCACCTCTGGGCCTGGCTGCTGAAGGCATAGAACCTTTAGATATCCACCTCTCTCAGCAAGTGAAAGATATCCTTCAAGATTCGAGAAAACCTTCCACAAGGCGTTCCTACGCTTTCATATGGAAAAGGTTTTTTATATGGTGTTCAAAAAAGGGGCTTAACCCCCTTTCCGTGCCCATGGAGTCGCTTCTGGAGTATCTCCTCTATCTTTCAAATTCCGGTCTTAAGACAAATTCAGTGCAAGTCCATCTCAGTGCTATTGTGACTTTTCACAAGCCCCAAGATGGACAACCAATCTCTTTTCATTCACTTGTGTCAAGATTCATGAGAGGTCTACTATTGACAAAGCCCCCCATAAAGCCGCCACCGGTGGCATGGGACCTGAATCTGGTTCTTGGACAGCTTATGAAGCCACCTTTTGAACCTTTAGCCACAACAACTTTAAAATTCCTTTCCTGGAAGGTCATTTTCCTAATTGCAATAACTTCTGCTAGACGCATTAGTGAACTGCAAGCTTTAGTGGCTGACCCTCCTTATACAAGGTTCCACCATGATAAAGTAGTCCTCAGGATTCATCCACACTTTATGCCAAAGGTGGTTTCGTCTTTTCATTTAAACCAGTCAGTTTACCTTCCTGTATTCTTCCCTAGGCCTCATGCCTCTAGTGCAGAAAGGAACCTTCATATCTTAGATTGTAAAAGAGCTTTAGCCTTTTACCTTCAAAGAACCGAACAACATAGGAAGTCTTCTCAACTCTTCGTTACTTTTGATTCTAGTCATTTGGGACTTCCAGTTTCCAAACGAATCCTATCTAAGTGGATTGCAAACTGCATATCCTTCACTTATGATAGTAAAGGTCTTTCCCTCGAGGGCCATATTACAGCTCATAATGTCAGAGCAATGGCAGCCTCAGTTGCTAATCTCCGCTCTGTCTATAGATGATATCTGTAGAGCAGCTACTTGGGCTTCAGTACATACCTTCACAGCCCACTACTGTCTGGGCAAGGACTCCCGTCGGGATGCCTCGTTTGGCCAGGCTGTCCTACAGCATCTCTTTCAGACTTAATGCAGCTCCTACCCTCCATCCCGGTAGGATGCCAGGGATCCATGAGAGGAAGTATGACCCTGTTCACACGGGTTCACAGCTCACTGGGGTCATTCCTCTGGCATCTTTCAGCTGGGGAGTCCCCATATGTGAAGACTACATTCCCGCTTGTTCCTGGAGATAGCATAGTTACTCACCTGTAACAGGTGATCTCCGGGAACAGCAGGAATTAAGTCTTCACAACCCACCCACCTCCCCTAGGAGTTGTCTCTCTCTCCTTGGCTCAGCTTTAAACTCAACTGAAGTGAGAGAGGCAGTGAGGCAGGAAGGCAGCACGCATGCGCTGTGGGATGCTCCCAAAAGCTTTCCTTTTGGACGCTGGGGAGCGTTCCCAGGCAGGCTTCGTCGGTACCGACGATACCCATATGTGAAGACTTAATTCCTGCTGTTCCCAGAGATCACCTGTTATAAGTGAGTAACTACGCTATATCCACCTCACACTGTTTTACCAAAATTGGTAGATTTAGGCCTGCCATTTACATGCCTGAGATTATCTGGTGAAATTTACCTAGTTAGGATAATTGGCTAAATATGAAAGCCTACCCCAGGAACGCTTCCCACCCAGCCCGTTTTTAACCAGTTAAATTTGTATAGGTTACAATTGTATCTGCATGAATAAGGGCTAGACAGTACCTCATTAGCGCTACTTCATTAGTGTGTTTCTGTGCCATTAATGCTATTAAAAATGTCCCATTGCATAAATGGAACCTGCAGCAAATATTGAGCGTTAATAGAATCTAGCACGTGATAATGCAATAGCACATTGTAGTAAATCTAGCCCGTAGTTTGCTAAAGGGACCACATTTTTTAAATGAGTAGATTTACCAGGCTAAAACCTAATGTTAGCTCATTAAATATTTTGAATATCAATCCCTGTGTAACAAGTGTATTAGAAAATGCTCATAGATATATATAAGGGTGTTTGAAAGAGTCTGTCTTGTAGTGCTACGACTTTGATAGAGTTCTCAAGCCTGTCCTGATGACTCTTCGTCCAGTTAGATTTTCATGATATGTGCAGTGAATATGCATAAGCTACATTTGCATACATAGGAGATAGTATATGCAGATTTATTTCATACATATTCGCTGTGGCTATCCTGAAAAGCTGACTGGCTGCTATGATACATTTAATTAGACTTCTTGACTAATTAATCTAGTCTAAGAACTGAAGCATTTCAAGAGTTTCTTATGTAGCAGGAGAAATGAAAACTAGTTTTAATAACACCCTAAGCATTTTATTTTCAATCTGAATCAAAGTAAGAGAGTATATAACTTGTTTTGCCCAATATAAAACAGAAAATGAGTTATTTAAACTTTTCAGTAAGAGCCGACTTAGACTATGGCAGTGGTGTTTGTAATCACATTAAGGAACCGCAAGTGAGAGTAGGCCGTGTCAGCTACTCAGATTGACTTTAGGAAGTAAAACCCCCTACTGCCCCCCTAATGACCAAGAGTTTCAGCAATTAACCTTTGGTGTTCCTTGATATTTTTTGATCTCCTTTGCAGCATTTCATGAAGTTTCCGTTTACCCCAAAAAGGAACTTCCCTTCTTTATCCTCTTCACTGCTGGGCTATGCTCCTTCACAGCCATGCTGGCCCTGCTGACACATCAGTTCCCAGAGCTTATGGGTGTCTTTGCAAAAGCTGTGAGTACTTTATCGATGCATCTCTGAGAAAAATGATAAGAAGGGGTCAAACCCAGAGGGCAATGCCTGCACCTGCTACATACATGTTTTGCATGCAGATGTCTCTTGTAAAATTTCACAGCCAAATGCATACATACAAGTATGCACACCAACAAGTTTGCTTGTATTTATATGCAGCCACATGCAGAAATCCACAGGGGCATAGTTTGGGTTGGGCTGGGGACAACTGCAGTGTGTGCTTGCATTTTTAAAATATGCATAGACATGCATAAAATACATACATACATTTTTACCTTCAGAATAGGTATAAATTTATGATAAAGAATTTGGGGAATGTTTACTAGCCACACTAAACGCTAGTATGGGGCTGAGTGTGCAGTAAGCGAACAATGCTAAAATTCAGTGCAAAACTCCCCACAAAAAAAATCCTGGTGCTAAATGGTTAACGCATGACTGGGCGGAGACAGGGCGGGTTGGAGGTGTAACGTGGGAATTAATGGCACGTCGTAGTTAGCATAGGTGTTTTGGCCACACGCCAACCACGATTGTTGAGTTAGCACGAGTGCACTTAATGGCACTTCAGTAGGTGGAATTAAGTGCACCCACGTGCCGGGTTACCATGGTGCCATGCGTTAGCAGTGCGCCAATGGCATGGGGATGAAAGCACTGGCAAACAGAAGTTGGCACAGGTCTCCATGCTGGTATTGCAGCCATCCACTTACTGCCGGTACACTTTTTTGCAAACATGGCCCGTTGTGCACTATTAGAGGTACTTCTAAGGGTCTATTTTATAAGGGCATATGGGTGCCAATGTTGCCTTATCTCAAGGCCACAAATCAAATTTTAAAAATCCTGAAATATCTCCTAGTCGCAAAAATCCAATAAGAATCATATATAAACAAGTCAAAATAATAATATCCAATTTTAAGTATACATTCAAATAAAGAATAAAAATCCATTCATTGGAATACTCACAAAATCACAAAAGTGCGGAACCGCGGTAACGGTTACTGCGTGCTAATGACATGGCCATGGTAAAATATCCTGCCCTAAGCTCTTAGAGCAGGATAAGGCTTCTGGCAGAGATTAGGCGTTTCTGCACATTGCGGTCAGTGGTTACTCGTGCTAACTATGATTGTTGCTGGCACCTCAGTGCAGCTGCCGGTTTAGCATAGTGGAGTCCTGCAACCTGTGCTCACCCCATGGGGACATACCAGGAATGTACCAAACAGTTAGTAGGGGTCTGGCCCAGCTCGTTTGCTAATTTTCAGCACCTAGCCCGTGCTAAACAGCCAGAAATGCGTGCACTTTAGTAAACATGCCCCATAACACAGTACTTTCATTTTGGGCTTTGTAAAATATGAATAAAATAAGTGCTTTTGAGACATTTTACATTGCTGCTCCCTTTTGAAATTATCCCTATAGTGCAGAGCATGATCCTGTACTAAATTCCACTGCTGAGCTTTCAGCCCTTTTGTTCTTCAGAAAGTAGTTTGGCTGAGCTTTGTTAACATTGAGATGATTTAGCCTGTGACTGCCTTGTCTGGACAGTTAATGCAAAGTAGAATTGGGCATGATAAGCCTGCCTTGCATTTCATATCTTGTTTATACTAAGCATAGATACCTTACCAAGCAGGTCCATTCTTTCTCCAACAAAATTCCTCTATCTGTGTGTTTATTTACTTAAGGGCCCTTTTACCAAGGTGTGATAAGTTTTTGTACTTCTCACACATTTTGCATGCAAAACTAAGATGCGCTAAGTGCAAACGTCGTGTGTTAACTGTCACGGGCACAGTCAGCAGGTTCCTGGCAGTTACCATACAGAAATATAGAAACATGACGGCAGAAAAAGACCACATAGCCTTTCTAGTCTTCCCTTCCATATCCACTACAATAGTCCCCTTTTTACCTTTAGAGATCCTCTGTGTTTGTCTCATACTTTTTTGAATTCAGATACTGTCCTTACTTCCACTGGGAGACTATTCCACGCATCTACCATTCTTTCCATAAAGAAATATTTCCGCATATTACTCCTGAGTCTATCCCCTTTCACCCTCATCCTATGTCCCCTCGTATCAGAGCTTGCCTTCAATTGAAAGAGACTCTCCTCCTGTGCATTTATGGAACGAACATATTTAAATGTCTCTATCATATCGCTCCTATCCTGGGACAAGACCTGCCTCTGGTAAACCCATGCTGCCTCAGATCTTGTAATCCACTAGACTCCAGAAACCTCACTATTCTCTCTTTTAGCAGCGTTTCCAATAACACAGGTACACTACCAAAAAACTGCCTCCAGTTTTGCAACTGATTCCTATAGATTTTGGGGTGCTGAATCCAGGAAAAATAGCCAAAATGTTCCATCACGTCACGTTTTCTTGCAAAATTAGATTTCTTACCCATATAAGGAATGTTCACATAATTTCTTTTTAGCCGACTGCAGTTTATTTTCTTGGCCCAAAATAGAGGTTGTAATGGTTAACTAACTAGAAACACTCCCTCATGATATTTTAGAGTGTTTTGTATTCATTTTATACATTAACAGGACAATTGGGAGGCGGGGGGCTAAATCCAGTACTCGCGCTGGCGCATGTTCTTTCCTGTTCGCCTCGCCTCGTTCGCTCGCTCAAACACGGTGGTTGCGACATGAACGTTCCTGTCAAATTTCAGTTTCTTGCAAGTTCATTATTACCTTTTGTTTGCTCAGTCGTAATCCAGCTTTATTCCGAAGTGGTTCACTACAGTTGTAGTTTGCAGTGCTGTGTATTTGTGATGGCTCACAGAGCCAGAGGTTGCGTCAACTCTCCGGACAGTTTTTGTTTTATTTGTGGGGAATATACCGTGAAAAAGCGGCAGAGGAACATTTCTGCATTTATTAAAAAAGTATATTTCGCCTATTTCGGTTTGAAGTTAGGCGATCAAGACAAACCGTGGGCTCCTCACAAAGTGTGCAAGACATGTGAGGAAGATCTACGCTTATGGATGAAAGGTAAAAAACAAGCATTTCGTTTCGGAATACCTATGATGTGGCGTGAACAAAGAGACCACAGCAGTGACTGCTATTTTTGCTCTTGCATTGTGAAGGGATACAACTTAAAAAATAAGAACGTAATAAGTTACCCCAACCTTCCCTCAGCAATTAGTCCTATGCCTCATAGCAACGAAGTACCTGTGCCTGAACCACCAAAATCTTTGGATCATATTTGTGTGGACGGTTCTGATCATGATGAGACTCATCAGATGGCTTTTCCCGATGAGTCCAGTACTTCCGAGTTTGAAACTGAACCAGATCCGAAACCTGAACTTTTCTCTCAAGCTGAATTGAATGATTTAGTCTGGGATTTAGGACTCCCAAAAGATGCTGCCAAACTGCTAGGTTCTCAGCTTAAACATAAAAATCTATTGTCACCAGGAACAACTTTTTATTGGTACCGCAACCGCGAGACACAATTTTTGAAGTATTTCAGCAAAGAGGAAGATTTGGTATTTTGCAACGATATATACGGAGTGATGGAAAAGTTTAAACTCAAGTATGATCCTGCTGAATGGCGGCTGTTCATTGATTCGTCAAAAGACAGCATAAAAGGTGTTCTTCTTCATAATGGCAACACATTCGCTTCAGTTCCTATTGCTCACTCTGTTATTCTCCAAGAAAAATACGAGAATTTGGCCCTGATTCTTCAGAAGATTCGTTATGATGAGCATAAGTGGATGATTTGTGGAGACTTTAAAATTCTATCCATGCTATTAGGGCAGCAATCCGGTTTCACCAAATATCCCTGCTTCCTTTGCTTGTGGGATAGCCGGGCCCGCGACCTACACTGGGGGAAAAAAGACTGGCCAATTCGGGAGTATTTGAGACCCGGTGAGAAAAATGTTCTTCATGAGAGCTTGGTACCTCGTGATGAAATTTTATTACCACCTCTCCACATTAAGTTGGGTCTCATTAAGCAATTCATCAAGTCCCTTCCAAAAGATGGTGAGTGCTTTCGGTACCTTTGCTCAAAGTTTCCCCGACTTTCTGAAGCAAAGCTAAAGGAAGGAGTGTTTGTTGGCCCTGATCTAAGGAAACTCATTTCAGATGGAGCATTCGCTGAAACGATGTCTGAGAAGGAAAAAGAAGCCTGGGATTCCTTCAAGGATGTTGTTCTCAAATTCTTGGGGAACAGGCGGGATGAGAACTATAAGGATATTGTTGCCAGGATGCTCAATGCCTTCAAAGAACAAGGCTATAACATGAGCCTGAAAGTCCATTTCTTGCACTCCCATGTGAACTACTTTCCCGAAAACTTGGGGGCGTACAGTGAAGAACAAGGTGAAAGGTTTCACCAGGACATCAAGGACGCAGAGAGAAGGTACCAAGGAAGATGGAACACCACTATGATGGCTGATTTCTGCTGGTTGCTGCTGCGGGAAACCCCAGATGAAAAATACGCCAAGCAGCGCACCAAGAGAAGCATTCGGGGGAAGAAGAAACGGGCCCACCAGGAGATTGATTGACCCAAGAATGACTTTAAAATCTAAACTGTGTTGACAAATATCGTGTTTTTACTAAACTTTGAAATAAAAATTTGCTAGTTATTACCACAGTGTCGGATCTCATTTATTAGAATTTTATTTTCACACCATCGGGTGTTTGTCTTCATGTATTGCAATGGTGCGGTTTGCGTTTTCTATTCTTACATACATACCTGTACAACATTTTTTGCACATTTCTTTGCTTTGCTTTGTGTCTAACCTCGCTCTTATATGCTCAATGTTTGTGCACATGTATGTGGCTGTTTTAAGTGCAGACAATTTTGCTACCATCACAGTGTGTTTTGTTGACATTACTCTATTCTTACGTGCTGCCTTGTTACAATTTTCTTTATTCTTATTTGAATAACTACTAAACAATTAGTATAAAGAATTCATCCAAGAAACTTTTATCTCGATCGCACTCAATCTGAAACGTTCACCTCAAACTGCTAACCCAATGTAGCAAAAAATCTGTACGTGATGGAGCAAATTGGTTACCAGATTTGGATTCAGCGCACCAAAAAACGTAAAAATCAATCGAAACATTAGAGGCAGTTTAAAAAAAATTTTTTTTAGTGTACCTGTGTAATTTACTCACCACAGAGGTTAGACTAACCAACCTGTAGTTTTCAACACCATCCTTACGTCCGCTTTTGTGTAAAGGGATCACATGTGCCTTTCTCCAGTCCTCTGGGATCACTCCCAACTCCAAAGAAGCATTGTAAAGGTCGGTCAGAGGAGCTGCTAGAACATCCCCAAGTTCCTTCAGTATTCTCGGATGTATCCCATCTGCTCCCATTGCTTTATTTACTTTTAGTTTAGCTAGTTCCTCTCAAACACTGTCTTCTGAAAATCATTTCAGCTCCCTGTCACTTCTGTTCCTATTTGTGGGTGTTTTCTGAGGTCCTGCTCCTGGCCCTTCATAGAACAGAAATATTTGTTAAGCAGTTCTGCTTTATCCTCATCAGTTTCTGCATATTCCTCCCCTGCAACCTTGAGTCTGACAATACCACTTTTGCCCTTCCTCCTCTCACTAACATATCTGAAAAATGTCTTATCCCCCCACTTTATTGCATTGGCCGTTTCTTCTTCTTTTTGTACCTTTGCTTTCCTGACTACTTTGCTAGCTTCCTAAGTTTTTCTAAATATAGATGCCTGTCTTCCTCTCTCTGTGATCTCTTGTATTTCCTGAAGGCCTCCCTCTTTTTCTTCACCTTTTCAACTGCTTCTTTTGAGAACCATAGCAGTCTCCTTTTCCTTTTACATTTATTTCCCTTTCTAACAAAAAAGGTTTGTTGCCCTTAAAATATCCCCTTTCAGTTTTGCCCACTGTTTTTCTACATCCCCCAGCTGTTCCCAGCACACTACGCACTCCCTGATGTATTGGCCCATCTTGGCAAAGTTAGTTTTCCTAAAGTCTAAGAACCTCGCTTTTGAATGGATTTTATCAGCCCTAATACTGCAGCACACCATCTGGTGATCACTGGATGCGAGATGATCTCCCACTGTAGCATCAGAAACACTTTCCCCATTGGTAAGCACCAAGTCCAGTATGGCCCCATTGCGTGTGGGTTCTGTTAGCACTTGCCTCAATAGTTCACCATGTAGAGAATCCAGGATCTCCTTACTTCTAGATGACACTGCAGCATATTGAAATCCCCTATCAGTAGCACCTCTCCTTTCACGGCAATACTGTCTATGGGTTCTGTTTACTAAGCGGCGTTAGAGGCTTCTGTGCGAAACTGGAGCCACGGGCCCGTTTTATTCAATGGAGCTGTGGCTCCTATTTCGCACAGAAGTCACTAGCGCCACTTAGTAAACAGACCCCTGTCTTCTATTAAATCTTTGTACACTTTTATGCCTTGTGAGGGAGATCTGTATATCACTTCAATGCAAATGGTTTCCCTTAATCCACAGTGCCTCCTCTCTTCCCTTTAAACCTTGCAATTCTATAGCTTTAATATTATTTTTAATATATAGTGCCACTCCTCTTCCCCCTTCTTCCTACCCTGTCCTTCCTAAATAAAGTATAGCCGGTATAATTAAATGCCAGTCATGGTTTTCCGTAAACCATGTCTCCATAACCATGCCATGTAAACTGTGTAAATGCCTCAAACAGAGATATTCAACGGCACCTACATGGTCAGTGCCGTTGAATATCTCCAACTTTTTCCCCTACGCACTCTGATGCTATCTGGTTAGCGTCAGGGCGTGTTGAGAGCATTCTGGGCCAGAGGGAGGCGGAGATTGCTGCTAACTGTGTAGTGGCGATATTGGACCACTACATGGTTAGTGGTCCGCGGCTAAAACTAGGCCAGCTTTTGGCTCGCCTAGTTCTAGCCATGGACCACTAACTGTGTAGTGATCCAATATCGCTACTATAAGGTTAGGCTTTGCGGCGCTGACCCCTTGGGGCACAACCTGGATATTCAATGCCGTCTCCGTGGCATTGAATATCCGGGGTTAAGGTTGAGCGGGCGGTGCTATCTATGCGCTGTAGTGGCGCATAGCCCGCCCAGAAGAAAATCAGACCCAAGGTTCTTAGTTGAAAGCAAAAGCGTATTCATTTACATTTTTGTATTCATAACAACTTATTAATTTAGTGAAAAGAAATAACATATTTGAAAATAGTTAAAAGTTAATAGCTATTTTCTACAAAAAAATAGCTTTCAGTCTAGGGACTGCCTTATGCCAGTCAATCATGATCATCTTAATAAGGTGCATTAATCCTTTTGAATGTAAAACCTAGGGGGAGGGGAGGATATTCAGCGGCGGTGGCCAGTGCGGTTAAAGCAGCTGACTATTGTCGCTTTAAGTTAAAACCGGTGTTGGCCCATATCCAGTGTTTGGCACTGAATATCCAGTTTTCCCGACTAGCACTTTCGCTGTCTTGTCAGTGGTGATATCCAACCGCTGGCTGGAGTGTAAAAGCACCTAAAGTTAGGACAGTCTGTCATCTCTCCTTACTTTCGGTGTTTTAGCTAGCCAGTTAGCAGCTCAATATTGCCGCTGACCAGGTAGCTGATGGTGCTGTCCTGCTGCACCCCCCCCCCCCCCCCATAACGCCCCATCACTAACTGGTTAGCAGCGGAGCATTTAACCAGGTTTGGTGGGGACATTCGGCAGCACTGATCGTGTTAGTGTTGCTGAATATCCTGCTGAAAATTTGTATGTGCCTCCGAGATACTTAGAAAAGTAGATAAAGGAACATGGGATTAAAATTTATCACTGTTTAATCTCTGTAGTCCACAAATATACTGACGTTTTTAGAGTGAGCACATCCAAGAAAGCATTGCACATTTTGTATTTGGTGGCATAATAAGATTCTACACAACACTGCATTTTGCTAGTTTGTTGAATCTCTTTCCTGACACGTGTCTTGTCTGTTTCGTTCACAGTTCCTCAGCACCCTCTTTGCTCCTTTAAATTTTGTGATGGAGAAAGTGGAAAGCGTCCTCCCCTCCAGCCTCTGGCATCAGCTGACGAGGATCTGAGGAGTCCCACAGCACTGACTGCCATGATATCTTACGTGCCAACTTTCTGTTGACCGCAAGAAAGCATGTTAAAAAGGGAAACAGTTCTATAATTTCAGACTTCTTCATGGATTGTCCGTTCTCATATACAGACTTTTTTTTGTACAAAATAAATTGATGTTTGGTTCTATTATATTTTGCCTTCAAGGAAAGAAAACAAATCTTAAAAATAAACTTTTATGTATTGCAGCAAAGCACCTGTTTATCACTACATTTTTCAATACCCACACATCACCAGGAGCATCTGCTGGAAGATCAGGAATGCACTTGGCGTCTACATCATCATAACTTTCCATGCAACCCGGGGAATGTCAGTCTCATGTTCTGAGTCCATTGTCACTGCCAATTCTGGGTTGCACACAAGTTCATTTCATTCTCTTAGACGGTAGCCATTTTTTGATCATTGTTGATCTGCGCCTGCATTTGAATTAATGACCAAGAGGTCTTATGTCAGTTTGCTGACCACCCAAGCAGAAAAGGTAATTTTGTGATCAAGATCTTAACAGGTAAGAATAAAACCATGCAAATTCCTTTACACCCAGGGAAGTTGGATCCACACCCTGGCATCAAAGAGAAGATGCGAACCAGATAAATTCAGAAGTTTGGTTACCAAACTGCAGTGTATGTTTGGGAATGCATTTGTTAAGCCTAATTTTATGTGGTTTTCTATCCAGTTAGCCACTGAATATTGTCCATAACTAGATGTCAGTGCCAGCACTAAATATTCAGTGTCAATTTAAAAATTTAGACCACAGAGTTTAAATATCACCCCAAAAATTACTGAACATATAGATAATCATGGCTTAATGGGACAAAGCCGACGAGGATTTAGCCAAGGAAAGTCTTTCCTCCCCAGTCTACTATATTTTTTGAAGGCATGAATAAAGGTGAGCCTGTTGAGCTGGATTTTCAGAAAGCTTTTGACCAAGTCCCTCATGAGAGATTCCTGAAATGAAAAAGTCAAGAGACAGGAGTCAGTGTTCTAATGGGGATTGGGGACTGTTTAAAAGATAGCCTAGGAGTAGGGGTCATGGGTGCCATTTTTAGCCTAGGAATCCAGTGAAGCAGGAGCTAATGGGAATCACTCCTGCTCCCCTCTAGACACCAAGGACCCCCTGGTAAGAGCCAAAGGTGTGATTGGGGGTCTTCTCTTTAGGGGACCAGTTGTGAAGTTCTTGATCTTGGGGAGGATTGGTAGATGGTAACTGATATCAGGGGGATTGGAAGAGGGTGATTAATCACTGTGGGGATATCGGGGGGATCGGGAGAGTGTGATAGCTATCTGTGGGGGTGTCAGGAGAGGGTGATTGATGTTGGGGGGATGGGGCAGGATAATTGGTGTTTGGGGAATGTCAGGAGAGGATGATTGATGCCTAGGGTTCTGGAGAAGGTGATGGACATCTGGGGAAGGGAAAAGGTGATTAATATCTGGGGATTTTTGAGAGAGGATGCTTTATGTCAGGGAGATTAGGAGAGAGTAATTGTGTGTCAGGAGAGCGCGATTGATGTCGGGGGAGGACTGCAGGAATATTGATGATAGGGATTAGGGGGAAAGATGTTGTCAGGGAGTAGCAATTTTAAAAAGCTACTTCCATGTACATTTGGAGTAAAACAGGATTCTTTTATTCCCCATGTGCAGCTTTTTAAAATTGCTGCTCCCACTGGACATGGTGGGAAATTGACATACACTCCCTTATTTCTTTATACGTATTTTACTTTTAGAAGGGACGTCAAGGAAGACTGGGGGACTTCAAGAGCTGAATATCTAAAAATCTAGGGCAGTGGCAGTAGCGAAGAGAGGCATATATGTGCTTTCTGAAATTGTTCTGTTGGCATCCTGAAAAAAAGAACATACCAGTCACTAGTTCTGGAGATGGGTCCCATGCAGATAGCAAGGCAGGGTACATGCAAAGGTGTAGGCTATTTCACAAATATGGATGTCCCCGAATTTCATCCCCATAGAATCGGGTACTTAGGCTTCTCTGCCGAGGTGGTTCAGACTATGTTCTAAGTCTAGCATGTCCTGGCTTGCCATTGCAGATACTCAGATGTGTGGCAGCCAGGGTCGGCCTGTCCACTAGGCGAGTAGGGCGGCTGGCCTGGGTGGGCGGCAGCAGCAGCACTGGTGGGCGACAGAGGCGGTGGCAGCAGCATGCATGGGTAGCTGCACTGCCCCCTCCCCCCCCCCCAGCCGCCACCACGATTCTGTCTCAGGAGGGGGCGGGCAGCAGTAATATTTTCAAACACCGGCAAAAGCCACCACTTTTGGAAATATTGCAGCTGCTGCCCCTCCCCCTCCCGAGTGGAATTGTGGTGACGGCGGAAGTGGCATCAGGGGGGTGGTGATGGAAGTGACATCAGCAGGGGGAGGGGGGCGGTGAGCCCGGTATTTCTACCTAGGGCGGCAGAAACCCTTGGACCGGCCCCAGTGATAGCAGGCCTGTAATATGTTTGGAGAAGGTATTCACATGCAGGTTTCTTAAGCCAGTAAGAATACCTCTATGTTTAGCAGAACCTTTGCAAAATACAGGGAGAATTTCCACCTCCGATGTGGATGTCTTAATTTATCTCCTTAAGACCTATCTAAAATGGGCCTTATAGGGAATGATACCCAAACTATAACTACACAATGCTAGATTTCACATTAGGCTTTATTTATTTTAAAGTAACTACAATGTATCAGCTCTATCACTCAACTTTGAGATTGTAGCTTATTCCTTAGCCGATATGAACTTGACCCAGAAACACTTGGATATAGCAACCAGGTCTCAGACTAGAACAAGGCAATTATCTAAACTTATGCTTGTTGTTTAGATTCTATGCCCTCTATTGCATCAATGACCCCAATTCGTTGCTTTTCCAATTGTTTGCTATAGTCAGATTATCTTACTCACGGCTTTTAGGTATATATTGAAACAAGCGCAGACAGTGTTTTATCATTTGTATAGCTAAATGGGAATTTAAAGACGATATTTGCCAGATTAACCAATACTGGTCTTATTATGAAGATGTAAAGGTAATGCTTATCTCATGAATACTGCCAATGTTCCCAACACCAAACTTCAGCGCCATCGCGTTTCACTTGTGAAGCGTTTCTTCAGGGGATCATGGTTCGTGCGTCTTATTGCATTCCTCATATAAACCTGATCTGTGAAGATTATAGATATCTAATTAAGTTTTAATTTCAGTGTTACAGACCACCATATGAAACATAAGTTGGAGATGCCCTCACCATTTCACCACATTCGGCGCTTTTTCCTTCTATTCAACATTGAGACGCCGCGCATGCGGATTGATTACCCGGGTTTGAATTTAAAAGCACTTAGGGAACATGTGACTAGGCTAAATGTTAACCCTTTCTCTTCCAGTGTTAACTATAGGCACACACTCCAATCCACTTGTGTGTTCAGACCCGTAGGGCTCACGGATTGTAAACTAAAAATCCAACGTTGTTCTCTGTACAATAGTTCCTGATCTCTTGATTTACCACCGAAACCGTGAAAGACTTGCTCTATACAGAAACAACGTAAATCTGTGAAATCATGATTCAATTGTAAACAATGTTGAACAATCGGAGCTTGTGTTGCTTTGCATTTTATTCTGCTGCGAAGTTCCTTCATACGGACATGGAAGGGCTGAATAGTTTTCCCTATATATGCTAGCTGACAAGGACATAATATGCAATAAACCACATATGTGGAAGTGCATGATGTTCCATGTTTTAAGAAGTACTTTTGACCTTGATACTCAAAAGTTGTGATTTCTAAAGTAAATCACACACTGCACAGTTGCCGCATTTGTGGTGACCATTGTTCATAGCTGTTTGTTGGACTTGCAAAGGCCTCAGAACCGGGCTGAGAATTTCCTTTAAATTCCTATGTCTCTTCCACACACAACGTATGGATTTGTCCTCCAGACCAGGGGTACTGCGTAAAACATTGCTGTGTCTTCTCAAACAGCTATGAACAATAGTCACCACAAATGCGGCGCTAAATCCCATGCTAAGTGGTTAGCATGGGACCACAGTAAGCATTACTGTGTGGTAAAAATCACACACTAACCGCTTAGCACAGGATGAAGCGGGGACTTGTCAGGTTTAGGGCAGAGAGTGGGCATTGACTGGACATCATTAGCTCTTGCTAGGTGTGATTGTTAGGTGGCGTTAAGTGCATCCATGTTAAGTATGGCTGCCGGTTTAGCATGGGAAAGTTCTCTGATCTGCACTAACTGCATGGGGACATGCCGGAAACACCCCCATCAGTTAGCATGAGTCAGGCCTGTCCCCTGCACTAGTTTTTGGCAACCCAGAACATATCAAGCTGCCGAAAATTCTGACACTTTAGGAAACATGCACCATAATAGCTGACAACCACTGTGCATGCTGTGAGTATATTCAAGCATCCTAGGCCAAAGATCTTCGGATGGAAAATAACTTAATAAAGGATATGAATATAATGATGAATATGCGTACATAGGTATGGTCTTCTTCTTTAATTCTTAGCTGGCGTTAGGGAGCAGGTCGTCCTCTAAACCAATACGCTGCTGTAGGTGCCGCTGGATTCCATGTGTTGTTCACAATATGCTTCCAACCTTGGCAATCAGTGGCAATATTTCTGACTTCGTCACTTGTCAGTCACTGGTTTCTTAGGTCTTCCTCAATGTGTTTGAGCCATGTTTTCTTCGGTGCTGCTTGTTGAACCCTCCAGTGGACAGGTCGCTCTCACCAGAGGAGTTTGTAAGGCATACATAAGTATAGTAATCTGTCTTATGTGAAAACAAAACACATCAGTTGTTTATCCTATTTAAAACTTACTGAATAGGCTTTGTAGACTTGTTGGTATTACAGGTGACCATTCCATGGATAATCTATTCATTTTCATTTGTAGTCACACAGCCTTGTTCAGTAAGGGTGTAATTTTGTATCAGGACCCCCTAGCTTAAGTATGCCGAAGGCATCTATTTTGAAGCTATTTTGTAAACATGCATAGACGCCTATATGACTTTATAAAATATTAGCACAAATCCAATAGCAATAGCACCTACTTTCAAGGAATAGGCATTAGGAATATGGTCAAGAGCAGGTATAAATGTTATGTGTACTTTAAGGGGAATTTTAGAAAGAACCTGGAGAAGGAAATTCTCACGTCCATCTCAGGACATGCAGAAATAGCTCAATATTTCACAAGTGGCTCTGTGAAACGTACAGCATCTTGTAAAATAGGTGCAGCATGGCAGGGAATGGCCCTGCACACCTGGCAGGAGCAGCAATTTTAGGAAGCTGCACAGGGGAAAACAAAATGTGGGAACCCCCCCTCACATATTCATGGGAGCAGCCTCTTAAAATCGCTGTCCCCATAATGCTGCATACCTGGGAGGCAATCCCACACACACACAATCACTTGATGCAGCATTGAACCCTCACCCCTCCAATCACCCAATCCGGCATTGAGTCCTCACCTCACATTCACCCCGATACAGCATCAACCAATCCCCCTTCACTAATCCAATCCATCAGTTCTCCAAGTACGCCCCACAGAAATACACCTTCCCCCCCCCCCCCCAAGCACACCATCCACCCTCCACCTACAGTTCTCCGATCTCGAGCTTACTGGCGGGGAGGGAGTTATTGGCAGTTAGTGGGAGCAGGAGCGATGTCCACTCACTGCCAATGGCAGATTCCAAAATAGTGTGTGATGAGCAGAGGTGAGTGAGTATTGCGCCTACTGCCATTGACACCCCAAGTAAGCTTGGGTTTGAGTGACCAGGGGGTAGGTGGCTTGCTGGAAGGGGGGCTCTGGGGGTGGGAAGGTGTATTTCTCCAGGACCAAGCAGGAAGTCAGTCCTCACTTATGGGTGACGTCGGCGCCGACGGAGCCCTCGCGGAGCAATTTTCCCCAGCTTTCAAAGAAAGCCTTTGGGAATTGCAGCGCGCATGCGCGGTCGTCTTCCCGCCCGAGGGTGCCATCTTAGCCAGTCTTCTTTTTTCCGCGGAGCCCTACAGACGTCCCCGTCTTGTCCCCGCGAAAAAGTCGATTTTTCTTCATTATTTTATCCTTTTTCCTTCGGTTCGACGCCGATCTTTTTCCCGCCCAGACTCGCGACGCCGGTCACGAGTCCTCTCACTTTTTTTCAGTTTTTTCTGACTTTGTCAGCTTTCGTTTTCGATTTTCCCTGGCAGCCCGGTCCTTTGACCTCGCAGGGGCCCTTTTTCCCCCGATGGCTGCCAGTGGCTTTAAGCGGTGTGGTCAGTGTGACCCGAAATATGTCACTCACTGACACACACGACTTTTGCCTCCGCTGCCTGGGCCCGGATCATGAGGAACTGATCTGTGGGCCCTGCGGCAAAATGTCCTCAAAAGCGTTGAGAAGTCGGCGGCATCAGCGTGATCGAATCTTCGCTGACCCCAGCCGTACCCGGACCTCATCGGAGGCCTCCGCGTCAAAAGGCTCCAGCTCGGACCGTCGCCGGAGTTCCTCCGACCGGGGTTCTCCCTCCGGGGACCATCGTCGGACGGTGAAACCCGCGAGGGCGGCGTCGGTGGACGCTCCTGGTTCCGCGAGGGCCAGGTCGCATAGCCCCGATAGCCGCCCCGGGTCCTTGGAGAAGGAACACCTCCCGAAGCGACCTCGCCTGGAGTCGGAGATGCCTGCTCGGGTAAGTCCTGTGGTCCTTCTGGACTCGCCTCCGCGACAGCCGACATCGGGCCCGACGCCGTCGGGGCCCGAGTCGGGGGCTGCTGGGTCACCTGAGCTCGGACTCAGGTTGACGGCCTTGGAGAGCAGACTGTCTGCCTTCATGGACCAGCAGCGGGCACTGCTCGCTGGCCTCGCTGGCGCCGCTGCCCCGACCGCCGGGACGTCGACGTCCAAGTCGACCCCGGAGACCGAGCCGATCCTCGAGTCGATGAGAACTCGAGTCGATCCTCGGTCGAGGTCACCCTCGGCCTCCCGTTCGGGACCGAGGTCGCCGACGCCGACTCCCTCGGCGTCGGGGAGGCAGGCGCCGCGCCCTGCCCGGGCCGACCCCACCGATTCCTCGTCGGAGTCGGTCTGGGAGTCTGAAGAGGAAGAGTCACCTGATTCTTTTCGGACTCGGTGTGTCCCCTCGGACTCACCTGAGTCCGAACCTCGGAAGCAGTCCCCCCCGGAGGATGCCCGGTTCTCGGACTTCGTTAGGGATATGGCCAAGGCTTTGGCCTTCCCTGCGGATCCCGAGGAGGAGCCTCGAGCCGAAGAGCTCGACGCCCTCCAGTATGACTCTCCCGCGAGGGAACACTTTACTGTACCGGTTCCTCCTATGCTGGAACGACTACTCTTCCGCATGTGGGAGAGTCCGGCCTCCTCGCCGGTCCTGAGCAAGCGGGTCGATTCTATCTATCGGGTCCGCAAGAGCCCTGGCTTCCAAAAGGCACAGCTACCACACCATTCCATGGTAGTGGAATCGGCCATGCATCGTCTTAAGAGCCAGAAGATGCACTCCTCGGTGCCCCCTGGCAGGGAGGCCCGTAACCTGGATGGCCTTGGTAAGAAGTGTTTCCAGGGCTCTATGCTCGCATGTCGTGTCCAGACTTACCAGCTGTACATGGGCATGTATCTCCGGGATCTGGCTAAAGAGCTAGCCGGATTCTCCGCTGGTCTGTCCGAGGAACCCTTGCGGAGGTTCCTGGCCTTGTCCACTGGCATTCGGGAATGCTCAAAGTTCATGTCCCGGGCAGCCTATGATGGCTTTGAAGCGTCGGCTCGAGTGGCCGCAGCCGGCATCGGTGCCCGCCGACAGGCTTGGCTTCAGTCGTCAGACCTTGAGCCCTGGGTGCAGGACAAGTTGGTCGATGTCCCCTGCCGAGGCGAGAACCTCTTTGGCAAGCCCATGGCGGAAAAGGCTGCACAAATTGAGACTGAGACTCTCACCAGGACCAGGCTTTCTAGGAAGACCTCCGCCCCTTCCCAGAAAAAGAAGGGCTCGTGGAAAAAGTCCTTTTACCCGAGGAAGGCGGCTGCCTACAAACCATACCCCCATTATCAGGCCCCTGCAGCTCCCCAACAGGGCCAGCAGGCCAAGGGACAGGGTAACGGGTCCCGTAGGCAGCAAGCCCCCAAGCCTGCACCACCAGCCCCTACTCAGCAGGGTGGGGGTTTTTGACTCGCAAAGCATAGCCTCTCCCCCCCCGCTGGTTCCTCCCAGCACCGGAGGCCGGCTGGTTCACTTCGCCCACAGGTGGTCCAGCATCACCGCAGATGCCTGGGTGCTTCAAGTCGTGCGAGAAGGCTATCTTCTCCACTTCCACCAGGTCCCTCCCTCCTATTTTCCGGGAGAACCTCCGCGACCCCCTCTGCACAGGGAATTACTCCTTCAGGAGTTAGCAGGTCTTCTGCAGGATCAGGCGGTGGAACCGGTGCCACACCACCTGAGAGGTCAAGGCTTTTATTCCAGGTATTTTCTGATACCAAAGAGAACAGGGAGCCTCAGACCCATCCTGGACTTGCGCAACCTCAACAAGTTCCTTGTGCGGGAGAAGTTCAAAATGCTTACCCTTGGAATCCTTCTGCCCTACCTCCAGCAGGGAGATTGGCTATGCTCCTTGGATCTAAAGGATGCCTACACGCACATCCTCATCCACCCAAGCCACCGCCAATACCTAAGGTTTGTGGTGGCAGGAAATCATTACCAGTACAGAGTACTGCCCTTTGGCCTGTCCTCCGCACCGCGAGTCTTCACAAAATGTCTCGCGGTCGTGGCGGCCCATCTCCGGCTTCACGGCCTCTATGTCTTTCCGTACCTCGACGACTGGCTCATCAGAGCAGCGTCCGCTCGGGAGGTCACCAACGCCACGCGCCGCACGGTGACTCTTCTGCAGCACTTGGGCTTTGTTATAAACTTCGCAAAGTCCACTTTGCTCCCCTCACAGGATCTCGAGTTCATCGGCGCAAGGCTGCACACTCCTCAGGCGCGAGCATACCTACCGCTCGACAGGGCTCAACGGCTCATGGACCTAGCCGACCGCTTTCGCAGCCAGCCCCTGGTCTCCGCCAGGCGCTTCCTGAGACTACTCGGCCATATGGCTTCCACCGTCCATGTGACCCCCAATGCCCGCCTGAATATGCGGTCTGCTCAATGGTGTCTCCGCCAGCAGTGGCGTCAAGCCACAGGCGGCCTAGCAGACCTAGTGCGCGTCTCCGAGCCGCTGATCTCGTCTCTCCGGTGGTGGCTCCGGCAGCCGAACCTCATATTCGGAATGCCTTTCCAGTCACCTCAGCCAAACCTGGTGCTGACCACCGATGCATCCCTCCTGGGCTGGGGAGCACATTGCCAAGAGGCACGTACTCAGGGCCTCTGGACCACGTGGGAGTCTGCTCAGCAGATCAACTTCCTGGAGCTCAGGGCGATCCGCCTAGCTCTCAAGGCCTTCTCCCACCTGACTTCCCACCAGTCCGTCCTTGTCCAGACGGACAATCAAGTTGCCATGTTCTACGTGAACAAGCAGGGGGGCACGGGCTCCTTCCTCCTCTGCCGGGAGGCACAGAAGCTCTGCTCTTGGGCCGTCAGTCACGGCATTCTCCTCAAGGCAGTTTATCTCCCGGGCCAAGAAAATTGCCTTGCGGACAAACTCAGCAGGGTCCTCCAGCCGCACGAGTGGCGTCTGGATCCCTTGGTAGTTCAGAAGCTCTTCCTCAAGTGGGGCCTCCCCACGGTGGATCTCTTTGCCAGTCCTCACAACCGGCAGCTTCCTCGCTTCTGCTCTCGTCAGCCACACCCCCTTCGGGTTGCGGCGGACGCTTTTCTGATCTCATGGTCGGAGAGCCTTCTGTACGCTTTCCCTCCCATCCCGCTAGTCTCTCGGACTCTTTTCAAGGTTCTCCGAGACAAAGCCTTCATGATCCTGGTGGCCCCTCGCTGGCCCAGGCAGCCGTGGTTTCCGCTCCTACTGCAACTGGCGGGGGAGGATCCAATCCCTCTGGGGGTACAACCGGATCTCCTCACTCAGGATCAGGGGTCCCTACTGCACCCCAACCTCAGGTCTCTCAACCTCATGGCCTGGCTGCTGAGAGGGTAGTCCTTGCTCCCCTTCTCCTGCCGGCGGAGGTGGAGGAGGTCGTCTTGGCTTCGCGACGGCCTTCTACCCGCAAATGCTACGCCCTTAAATGGCGTCGCTTTGCAGTCTGGTGTACCCAACAGTCTCAGGATCCCTTCTCCTGCCCGGTGTCGGTGATCTTGCAGTACTTGCTACACCTCTCTAATCTGGGACTTAAGTCCAACTCCGTCAAAGTTCACCTCAGTGCTCTTTCGGCACATCATGTGCCGGTGGACGGTAGACCTCTCTCAAGCGACCCTCTCGTAGCGAGGTTTCTCCGAGGTCTCCTTCTACTTAAACCACCTCTGCGCCCGCCAGCGCCTGACTGGGACCTGAATGTGGTTTTGCAGCGGATCACCTGTCCGCCTTTTGAACCTATGGCTACCTGTTCTCTCCGTTTTCTGTCTTGGAAAACACTGTTCTTGATAGCCCTCACTTCCGCTAGACGCGTAAGTGAATTGCAGGCCCTCGTGTCTGATCCCCCTTACACTAGGTTCTACAAGAATAGGGTAGTCCTACGGACTCACCCAAAATTTCTGCCTAAAGTGGTCTCCCCTTTTCACATCAATCAGGAGGTGGTACTTCCAACCTTCTTTCCCAGACCACACTCCAGCCGAGCTGAAACGGTCCTCCATACCCTGGACTGTAGAAGGGCATTGAACTTCTACCTTGACCGTACGCGGGAGCACCGTAAAGCTGCTCAGCTTTTTGTGTCTTTTGACCCCAATAAATTGGGGCTCCCGGTCTCCAAGCGTACTCTGTCCATCTGGGTTGCGGACTGTATCTCTTGGGCTTATGGGGCAGCCGGACTCTCCTTAGAAAGTCGAGTCACGGCTCATTGCGTTCGGGCAAAGGCTACGTCAGTGGCTTACCTCCGCTCTGTTCCGCTGGCAGACATCTGCCGGGGCCGCTACTTGGTCTTCGAGCCAGACTTTTGCGGTCCATTACTGTCTCGAGAGGGAGTCCCGTAGGGACAGTGCTTTCGGACAGGCAGTCCTCCGTAATCTCTTTGAGGTCTGAGCAACTCCTACCCTCCATCCCGGATGTGGGCTACCGGTGGGTGATAATTCAGCGAAGATTCTATCCTTCTGTGCTGCTGAGCTAGAGGGAGCTCATTTTTGTGCTTAGGGTCTCCGGTAGCCTTGAGCTTGGGAGTCCCATAAGTGAGGACTGACTTCCTGCTTGGTCCTGGAGAAAGCGTAGTTACTCACCTGTAACAGGTGTTCTCCAGGAGCAGCAGGAATCAGTCCTCACTACCCTCCCTCCTCCCCTTGGAGTTGCAATCGTCTGCTTATGTTCTTTTTGCAAATTTTTATGCTGTCTTTTTAGCTATGTCATCTGACTGGCTAAGATGGCACCCTCGGGCGGGAAGACGACCGCGCAAGCGCGCTGCAATTCCCAAAGGCTTTCTTTGAAAGCTGGGGAAAATTGCTCCGCGAGGGCTCCGTCGGCACCGACGTCACCCATAAGTGAGGACTGATTCCTGCTGCTCCTGGAGAACACCTGTTACAGGTGAGTAACTACGCTTTCTGTGAGAAGGGACTTGGAGAGCTTCCAGGTTGGGTTGGTGGTGGGGGAAGGGGTTAGTTGATGCTCGATTGTACTGATTAGGGGGGGAGGGGGGTTCAGTGTTGCATTGGGTGACCCTGTGTGTGTATATGTGTGTGAGTGGTTTTCAGTGCCAGATCAGGGCACTCAGGAGGGGATGGCTGACCTGGGTATGCACAGCCGCCCCTATCAGCAGGCAGGTGTAAATGCCAACATTTGCCAGCGAGACATGGATCCCCTATATAAAATTGTGAATCCACGTCTCCATTGTTAGCCCGCCCACCACTCCCCCTCCCCATCCTGGTACTTTCCACAGGTTTTGACCATAGTGAGCATTCCCATGTCTGAATAAGCCCACTTCTAAAGTGGCATTTAAATGTGTCGGCAAATCTACCTGTGCAGATGCTGCTTTTTAGATGTGGGAATACTTCTAAAACAGCCCCTTTTTACACACATATGCATATATTTTATAAAATATGTATGCAAATTATAATTCCGCCCATGCTCTGCCCGAACTCTGCTCCTATGCAAATCTACTGTACAAGTGCGGGCCAACTTGCACTGTGCAAACTTTTAGATGTGGCCTAATATTATAAGAGCCCGTTTACATATGTAAATATCTTTTTACATACAAAAATGGTTTATAAAATTACCCTCCACGTGACACATTTTTATTTGTCAACCACAATCAAAAATAGCTAAAAAGGATAGATAGCAATCAATCACAAAGATTTTACCTAAAAAGTGTTGTATTTTTCAAAATTATTCACAATCTATATAAGAAATAAGTGAAAATTTATGTGCACAATTTGAACAAGCATTCTCTCTAAAAAAAAAAAAAAAAAAAAGAGGGGAAAGACCTCAGTAGTTCAAACCAGAAGGCATTTAGTGCACACAGCACTATACCCGGTTTTCTAAACCAATCACCATCACTATTCAGAAAAAACACTCAATTTGTGCTTTTTCATTTTTAATCTCGCACATTTTTTATATATATGTTTTGTTATTCATAATAATAAAGAGAGGCTTATCAGTGTTCAAATCTTATGTGTACAGGAATCACACTTATAAAGATGATTTTCTTTCTTCCACTTTTTAGGTTCACTTCCATTCCCTTAGAGGCAGATTCCATATAATTTGTATTTCAAAATTTTCAAATATATAGGCCGGTAATCTCCAGCAGACATGTTTAAATTGGGCATGGGCATGGGCATGATTCAGTCCTAATTCTGCATCCGCGGGTATAGGCATACCCGTGTTTATGGAATTGGCACATAGACATATCCAGAATGGCACGTCCAACATGCTGTTCAACTGGCCTGTGCACATATTCAGAGTGAGAGCTGCATAGAGGTGCAGGAACGGACCATAGAGTGAAGCGGAGAAACCCATCCCCACTAATATTATGGGATACGGGAGGATGTTGAAATAGTTTTGAACATCCCTGCACTCACTGTATTCTGGACAGCTACACATTTTCAATCGTGCCCATCTCCACAATATATCTCTGATGGCTACGCCTCCTCGGTTAAAGCATGCATCTCCTAAGCTGCTATTCTCACCGACAGTATTTTCCTGATGCAAACGAGACATAAATACTAATGATAAATGAATGCTGATGCAAACTAGACTACATACTAGCTTTTTCATGTCCAGAAAAGTGCTAAGTAATCTCAGTGCATTCTAATATATTATAAGAGAAAGTAAATATTAACATGTTTGTCATGACATACTTTGCATCAAAAAGTACTTGGCAGTATACAAATGCTTGTTATTCTTGCATTGGTTATCTCTAAAAACACTCTTTAAGATGCTAAGTATGGACCCTTACCAAGTTCACAAAAACCTTAACTAACTTTGCAATTCCCCAAAGGATGCATAATATTGCTGAGCTACAAAAGTATGTCCTTTTAATGCTATGGCCCTCTGGCTATGGCATCTGTTTCCTACATATCTGGGTACTGGCATTTCCCTAAATGTGGTTCCACCTGTCCCATACAACGTCCACTCTCTGTCTTGGATTAGTTTGGTCTGTATACATCTGCTAACTGTGGGGCAACCCTGTTTGCCTTCCCACAGTCTGTTTTGTGGCAATGCCCCCCTGTTCAGGCCTGTTTGGGTATGGGAGGGGGCTCCCTGTGCCATCATTCCAAGTAGCCAGCCTCCAGATATATCATCACTCTCGCAGTTTGCATAGATCCTGGACTGGGTAAGGATGCAGGCCTCATGGCACAATCTGGGGAATGTTGGCACAACATCAGTCATGTCTCCCAGTGCCTGCGCAGCTGATGTATGGCTACCCTATCACACTGGCACCTGGTGACACTGCAGTCATCCGTAAGGTCCAGATACTGGCCAGGCATTCATGTCCTCCCTGAATTGCAGATCAGCACACCACACACACTCTCACTTGCAGGAATGACTTGTAGAACACAGCAGAAAGTTTTCTAAGTACTAGCCTTATTCCATGTCTCCGGCAGGAATAATGGACACATCTGCGGGGAAGTAAAAAAATGTACAGGGGGCTTTCTGGAATATGTTATACACATCTCCATGGCAAACCACACACTCGTTCTGTCCCTCTCAACCACATGCTGAGGTCCCCATGCCCTGTGTACTGGAATATGCCTGTAGACGTTTTCGCAAGATACACGTCTCCCGCGCACATGCAAACAACCGATTCGGATTCTGGAATGACCCCTTCATTCAACTTTTCTTATTCAAAACACACTATGTAGCCACATTTCTTATTCCAAACACAGTGGGGGTTATTCTGACTGCATTTAGCGGGTCTGGACATCCAATCTGGACATCCAGACCTACTAAACGCCTGGATCGTGCTGGCAGGAACAGGACTCACTGCACGTAGATGCGAGTTGTGCAGGGAGCTCTGTTCATGGGCGGGAGGGGGTGGGCCAAGGGAAAAGCAAGGGCGGGCAGTGGACGGTGTCATGACCTCGGATGTACAGGGCCGATTCTGAGGTTGGCCCTGTAAGTCCGGGGTCAGCCATGTAAATAAGATGGTGGAATAAGATCCTCTGGATATCGGGGGATGCCGGAGCCAGGGTGCCAAAGGCAGGTGAGGAGATGCAGGGGAATCCCTGCGGCTGGACCCTGGCCATGGAATGTCTGATTGGGGATCGAGCTGCGGGGAAAGATTGTCTTGCAGTCTGCAGGGGATCATGGCTCCTGAATGGCACCACTGTGTCGTGGCAACAGGATGCTATGCCACTGCACACCATTCAGGAGCCTGGCTGAGCTAGCCAGGGAGATGCTGGATGTCCAGCCAGTCAGAATCGGGGCACAGCCTGTACGTCCAGGCTGGTAGGCCCAATTCTGATCTCGCGGCACATGTAGCCGCCGCGGAATCAGAATCAGGTCTACCACTCCTCACTCTGATTCTGGCAGGCTGAACAGGTGGGGGACGGACAGTACAGAATGATCCCCAGTGTGTACAAAGTCAGTCACTTAGAGGCCGATCAATTCACTTATTCAAGGCACAATCAGCAATGCACAAGTCCTGAAGCCAGCAGTACATATAACTGGAGGGAGAAAATATCCTTAGCTTTATACTCCACACAATGCCGTCCCACAATGTCCCATTTAATATTTAGCTGCTGCTATGAGTGAACCATGAGTAGCCTAGTGGTTAGAACAGTGGCCTGGTAACCAAGCAACCAGGGTTCATTTCTCACTAGCACTCCTTGTGGCCTTGGTTAAGTCACTTAACCTTCCATTGCCTTGGAAGAAAGGCCTGGCAATCTACTTCCAGTCACACTGTCAAGAAAACCCAGGAGCTTCTGGGTCACCAGGAGTCAGCATTGCCTCAAAGGCACACAGTGCATTTGCATGAGTGAACCAACAATATCAACACTGGACATTTCACTAGCTGCTGCATTAGGGCCAATAGATCATTTTTGCCAGTTGCTGCACCAAAGCCCACTCATATGCCCATTATGTTCTGCTAGAGTAACGCTTTCAGCACTGCTTCCCAAATTCCACTTGGTTCTTAAATGTCCTCTTCTAAAATAGTGTAAAAGTATGCGGGTTGATTTAATGGTGCATACTTTGCAAGTGGGTGTTCATATAGACTGAGTTTGGGCGGAGTGTGCAAGTACTGTATGCGCATTCTTGCAAAATATAGGTGCGGGCATTCACACCAGCTCTAGGCACCTACTTGGTTTTATAAAATAGCATTTATGTAGGCTCCTAATTAACATAGACACCTCCATATAAAATTACTCTCATTGAGCCTAAGAAATGAATATAGCACTGGCATCTGCTAAGATCAGCTTACCTTGTTCTATGAGTATATTAATTCTCTGCATGTGGTCGGGAGGGGGGTACATTCATTTTATTTAATCTGTTTCTTTCCAGGATTATTGAATGACACGATCTTGAAGCACATTTCGAATTGCCAAAATTTCTCATGTCTAAGAGAGTGTGTGCCATGACATACTCAGGGGCAGATTTTCCTAAAATAAAGGCCCAGGGGATTTCTTTCAGGCCCACCCACTCCCTCTTCTCATCTTATCTTATCAGTTGGCCTGGCCTGCTGTAAAATTAAAAATAAAGTCTGGGGTCTCTGAGCTGTTGAAAGGCTCAAGGCCATGGCACATTTCCACTTTCTCCTTCAGCACAGACTTTCTGAATCATACCACACCCCTTCCAAAACTGTAGTGCATGTTTACTAAGCTGTGCTAAGGTTTTGCAGGTATCATGCATTGAGAGTAGAAATCAATGCATGGTACATGCAGTGGCCGCGCACTACCTGTTGGGGGCATGTACAGCACGGTCCCAGCAGATACCACACTGATTCGGACCCTAATGCGCACCAGCCGCAATCATACTTAACACAAACATATGTAGCACCATCCATTGAGGTGGCATTAGGTACATCCTCACTAAATGCAACATTGACGATGAACATGTGTGACCAACTCTCATTCTAACCATGATGTGCAGTTATGCCAATCTCCATCCCATCCCGCCCATTTCCCTCTCTGTCGCCTGGTAAGCAGATAGCGAGGAATTAACTACGCGCTGTCTGTTTAGCGTGCACTAACAGCTAGCACAGCTTAGTAAACATGCTCCTGTGTGTGCTATGGGTACCCACATGTAAGTAGGGGCTTACATGTGTATGGCCTTTTACACATGTAAATCACCTTATTCAAATAGCATCTAGCCCTTCCAAAATGACCTCCATTGCAAGAAATACTTTTTCTGCTCATCATAGATAGAGACCTTTCAAAAGGTTCTCCTTTCTTTAGATATTAAAATCCAATTTTAAGAAATTTCTCTGCATAGCTATGTAATATTTTGTTTTGGATCTAGAGTAAGGTTCTAAGAAACGTAGACTGTACTAAGATAATTGAAAAGTAGTGTCAACCTGTTTTAACATGACAGCATTCGTTTTCTCCACTTTGGCTTGCATTTTTGTGAATATTTATGCCTGTAATAGTTCAAAAGAACTAAACAAAGTACAGTAACTATGGAGATCCAAGCTCATCTTTGAATATTTCAGCTTTTGCCAATCCTATTCACAATCTGCTTTAGTTTAACAATAATAACGTGAACGCTCCCGATTAGGGCAGGTTTTGGATTTGTTCCAGGTTATGAGGAGATTTTAGAAGAGAGCTGGAAAGATCCACGGCTCCTACCTGCATAAGTTCCTATTTTCTCACCTTGCGTGCGTACATGGGCAACATAGAAACATAGAAAAATGACGACAGAAAAAGACCACATGGCCTATCTAGTCTATCCTTCCATATCAACAACTACAACAGTCCCCTTTTTTCCTTTAGAGATCCTCTGTGTTTGTCCCATGATTTTTTGAATTCAGATACTGTCCTCATCTCTACCACCTCCACTGGGAGACTATTCCACGGATCCACCACTCTTTCTGTAAAGAAATATTTCTGCATATCACTCCTGAATCTATCCCCTTTCACCCTCATCCCATGTCCCCTCATAGCAGAACTTGCTTTCAATTGAAAGAGGCTCTCCCCCTGTGCATTTATGCCATGGAGGTATTTAAATATCTCAATCATATCACCTCTATCCCACCTTTCCTCTAAGGTGTACATATTAAGATCCAGGGCCGTACCGATGATGAAAAGCGCCCTGTGCGAGTTGCACATCGGGCGCGTGCCCCCCCCCCCTCCTGCACCTCCATCTAGCCACTTTATGGGGGCGGGAGAGAAGAGGCTCGCACCCAATGTGCTACTCGCTGGCACACTAAGCAGGTCTGGACCATCTCGGAGAGACCAGACCTGCTTAGTGTGCCGGCGAGAAGACTTAAGGGGCGCATTTCGGCTCTCTGCCGTTGCCTGCCACCGCTAAAGTGGCGGCAGCAGGCAATGGCAGGGAGCTGAAATGCACCCCTTAAGTCTTTGCGCCCTGTGCAGCCGCACCGCTCGCACAGGGCTTGGTACGGTCCTGTTAAGATCCTTAAATCTGTCCTCACAAGCTTTATAACCAAGACCACTAACCATTTTAGTAGCCACCCTCTGTACTGACTCCATCCTGTTTATATCCTTTTGAAGGTGCGGTCTCCAGAATTGCACACTATACTCCAAATGAGGTCGCACCAAAGACTTATACAGAGGCACTATCACCTCCTTTTTTCTACAGCCATTCCTCTCTGTATGCACCCAAGCATCCTTCTAGCTTTTGCTGACGCCTTTTCTACCTGTTTAGCTACTTTAAGATCATCAGACACAACCACGCCTAGGTCCTGCTCTTCATTAGTGGACAAAAGTACTTCACCCCCTATACTACTATATTGCTCCCTTGGATTGCTGCAGCCCAAATGCATGACCTTACATTTTTTAACATTAAATCCCAGCTGCCAAATTCTAGACCATTCTTCAAGCTTAGCTAGATCCTTCCTCATGTTATCTACACTTCCGCATGCGTCAGTAAGCACCTATTTTATAAAGTAAGAAATACTCATGCCTCACGTTGTAAAGTAGGGTGGCAAAGCATGCACAACGAGTGCGTCAACTACATGGGCAGTTACAAAATGCCCCTCCCCTTATCTCTCCCTGGCATAAGGTAGCATTGTTGCCATTCAAACCAACTTGGAGATGTAGAAACAAAGGTCAACAAACCAGTTTTAGGTGAAATATTTTAAATGGACTAACTTAATGAATTTAGGGCTAACCTTTAAGAGTTTTGCTCCTTTTATCAGGTCAATGCAAAGTAAATTATATGACATCATCCCTAGCTTCTTTTGCATTGACCTCTTGAAGAGAACATAGATCAAGCTTAGCCATAAAAAATGGTACCATTCACAACGTTCTTGTTGAACTTTATTTCTATCCATCCGTAGCGAAATTCCTCCAGTGTCATCATTCTGAGGGTAACTTTATAACAGGGTGCCTAGGCTTGGAAGTGGAAAAGGTACCTATTTCTAGCTTATTTTAAAAAGACACATAGGTACCTATGTATCTTCATAAAATACTAGCACAAATCCTATAGAAATAGCTCCTAGATTGTAGGCACTGACATTTACACCTGCTTGAAAACAGGCATAAATGATAGCATGTAAAATACAGGCATTTATAAATAAAATATATGTATACCTCACAACTCCATTCATTCTCTATCCAAGCTCCTCCCCTCTAGCATGCCTATTCTACAAGTACAATTGTAGTCAACATTATTGGCACCCTTGCATTTTAGGTATGTTATGTACAGTATCTTGAGAAATAATTGGAAATATTCCAATTGTATGTCATCATAATATTTTAATAGTATTTTCAATGGTATAGGGCAAAATAAAGATGTCCGTGCAACTTAGACATAGTATTTCTGAGAAAAAAACAAAATATGACCTGGACAGGATTAATGGCACTCTTCAATAATATTTGGTTGCACAACCCTTGACGGTGTTGATAACCTCCAAACTTTCTTGTACCCATCTATAGGTTTCGTACATCTGTCTGCTGGTAGGTTTCTCCCACTCTTCAACTGCAATTTGTTCCAGCTATGAATGTTTTCAGGATTCCTTTTACCAATGGCAGACTTCAGCTCTTTCCTAAGGTTCTTGATTGGATTGAGATCAGGACTCATTGCGGGCCAGTTTAAAATAATCCATTTGTTCCCTTTTAACCATTCTTTTATACTTTTGGATGTATGTTTTGGGTCATTGTCCTGCTGGAGGACCCATGACCTTCAACCCAGACCTAGCTTTCTGACACTAGGTAGCACATTTCGCTCCAAAACACTTTGGTAGTCCTCTGACTTCATGATTCCTTTAATACTTTACAGGCCTCCAGTTGCTGAGGCAGCAAAACAACCCCACAACATTATGGAACCTCTACCATATTTAACTGTAGGAGGGGTGTTTTTTCCTTATAAGCTTCATTTTGTCACCTGTAAATGTATCATTGGTCTGCATGGCCAAAGAGCACAAGTTTGGTTTCATCTGTCCACAGAACATTTTCCTAGAAGGATTGTGATTTCTCAAGTTGGTTGGGCATGGGCAAAGATCAGGCGTGCCTTTTTATGTCTGTCTTTGAGCAGTGGGGTCCTCATTGGCCTTCACCCATGAAGTCCTTCTTTGTTTAGTGTGCGGCATATGGCATGTGTTGAAACCACCACTTCAGATTGCTCCACGTCAGTCTTAAGCTCTTTAGTTGTTGTATGTGGCGTTTTTCCAACATTTCGTTCTAACCTTTGAAGACTTCTTGGATTAATTTTCCTCTTTCCACCATGTCCTTGTAGGTTCTTGACAGCTCCATGAGCAGAAAACTTCTTAATAACATTGTGAACTGTTGACAAAGGAATCCCAAAGTCTTTGGAGAAGGTCTTATACCCTTTTGAAGATTTCATGATAATGGCTTTACTGACAGTCTCAGGCAGCTCTCTTGTCTTCATTATGGTGAAAATGGAACAAGGAGTGAATGTGGCCATTTTAAACATTAGAACCATCATTCATTGATTGATTCAAGTCATGTGAGTACTGGCAATTGATCACAGGTGTGTCTTGCTGCAATGGGAATGTGGTGGTTCTGTTCAAACTGATTTGAATTGTTTATGTGGGTGCCAATAATCATGTCCTGGCATTTTCCCAGTTTTTATACTATATCCTACTATTTCCTTTTTTAATTGGCCTTGTTTTGTTGGATTCTTTTGTATGTCAAATATGTGTGCATATAGAGTCCAAAGCCATTTCACTGGTCACTTTTTTTTAGGAGATATTGGACATTAAGGGGTTGAACTGCAAGGATACCAATAATATTGACCACGACTGTATGCACCTAAGTGCACCATGTATAGTTCTAGCTTTGACCTAATTTTATGAGGCCTTTTATTTATATAAATTGGCATTTTATGCATGGAAAAGATTTATATTACCTCCTTTGTGCCAATGTTCAAAGGAATCAAGCTAAGTAATTACAGGGGTGAAAATGCACCAGTTGGAGCTGCTGAATATAACTGCATTCTTTTATGACATGCATACTTTTAGTTGCAATAAAAAGTGGTATTATCGGGGAATGTTCAGGTCAGGACTGTAAACTACATGTGTAAAATTGTATTTTCAAACGTATATGTGTAATTTTGCCTACACATCACTTCTTTTCATTTGTTGGCTTCATGTGAAACTGAGGTTCAGGATGAATGGGTGCCAGGGCTACTAGAAGGGGATACTTCATAAGACTAGCGCTTTGGGTGAATGAAGCAAAGCTGACTGCCAATCAAGGGCTACAGGGATCCCTGCAAGTTAACCAGCTAGCACTGGAAACGAAGGCTATCTGACTAAATTTCTCTCTTGACCAAAAAACACCCTGCGGATCTCTTTTTTTGATTGGATAAATTTAGCCACTTTGCCCTGGTAAATCAGAGGAGTTGATCTAGCTACCTGGCTCCTGAACTTAGGTGGTTAACTTCTTTGAAAATGGACTCATTTATGACTTGATTTAATACCAGTACTAATAAAATAGAATGATCAAATAGTACTACACTAAACTGGCCCTGCCAGCTGACCTGTTGTAGTACAGTTTATTGTATTAAGCAGGACTATAGTTTTCATGCTCGAAAACATAAATAGCAAATCTAATTAGCCATTTCTGCTTTGTGTATCTCCCCTCTCTGCATGACATATGCACTGCCTCTGCAGGTCTGAATTAAACCGTTGGTGTTTCCATATTTAATATCTAATTTTCAAGCCTCTTATAATAAAGGTCAATGTGAGATTGGAAAGCCGCAGAATTAACCCTTTGGTGAGCCCATTGGGGCACCTACTATAATATAAATGTATTTAAAAACTCTGATAAACAGGATTCCGGATAATTCTGACTGCAGAGGAAAAGCAGCAGAGATGGAAACAGCAAGTAGGAAACACTGATCACTGACTCCTCCTACCAACTGGAGGACAAAAGAACAGGAGGTTGAGAGAATAGACCAAACTCTGCGGCACTAATGGATCTGGTCTATCCATTATACTTTTTGCCAGCAGCTGACTTATCAGAGCAAAACTCTGCCCTGGGAGCCATTGAATTAGAATATTTGAAAGGGTCTCTCCCAAACATTTGGGACCTAGGCCTGTGCCTAGTTTGCCTATGCCTTAATCCTGCCCTAATTGAAAGGCTGACGAAGATGGAATAAGGTAATAATTGCCTTAAGTAGAAGCAAAAAAAAAGAGGGAAATGGTACTACGTTGATCAGCCAGCAACAAACGGAATAACAAAAGCAAAACCCATACAGAATACAGACAAGTAAGAATAGTTACTCACCTGTAACAGGTGTTCTCCAGGAGCAGCAGGAATCAGTCCTCACATATGGGTGATGTCGGTGCCGACGGAGCCCCCATGCGGAGCATTTCCCCAGCTTTCAAAGAAAGCCTTTGGGAATGAAGCGAGCATGCGTGGTCCCCTTCCCGCCCAAGGGTGCCATCTTGCTCAGTTTGATGACATAGCTAAAAGACAGCAAAAATAAAATAAATCATATGATTGCAACTCCAAGGGGAGGAGGGAGGGTTGTGAGGACTGATTCCTGCTGCTCCTGGAGAACACCTGTTACAGGTGAGTAACTACTCTTTCTCCAGGACCAAGCAGGAAGTCAGTCCTCACATATGGGACTCCCCAGCTTAAGGTTACCGGAGTCCCAAAGCTGAAAAATGAGCTCCCTCTAGAGCCTCAGCATGCAAGAACAGAATCTTCTCTGATAATGCCCCCGAACGGTAGCCCAACACCAGGGCCGGAGGGTAGGAGTTGCCTAAACCCCAAAGAGATTATGGAGTACCGCCTGCCCGAAAGCACTGTCCCTGCGGGACTCCCTCTCAAGGCAGTAGTGGGCCACAAAAGTCTGGCTTGAAGACCAAGTAGCGGCCCGGCAGATGTCTGCCAACGGAACAGAGCGGAGATGAGCCACTGACGCAGCCTTCGCCCTGACACGGTGAGCCGTGACTCGACCCTGCAAAGAGACGCCGGCTGCCCTGTAAGCCCAGGCGATACAGTCGGCTACCCATATGGACAAAGTATGCTTGGAGAAAGCCACCCCCAACTTATTGGGGCCAAAAGAGACGAAGAGCTGAACAGCCCTCCGGTGCTCCCGCGTACGGTCAAGGTAGAAGGACAACGCCCTCCTACAGTCCAGGGTATGCAGGACCATCTCAGCTCGGCTGGCATGTCGCCTGGGAAAGAAAGTTGGAAGAACCACCTCCTGACTGAGGTGGAAGGAGGAGACAACCTTAGGAAGGAACTTAGGGTAAGTCCGTAAGACTACTCTGTTCCTATAGAACCTAGTATAAGGTGCATCTGATACTAGGGCCTGAAGCTCACTCACTCGCCTTGCTGAGGTAAGGGCTACCAGAAACAACGCTTTCCAGGAGAGAAAATGCAGTGGGCAAGTAGCCATAGGCTCAAATGGTGGGCAAGTAAGTTGTTGCAAGACCACATTTAAATCCCATTCCGGGGCAGGTGGACGCACTGGAGGCTTAAGCAAAAGCAGGCCTCTGAGGAAGCGAGCCACCAAAGGATGGCTTGAGAGGGACTGACCCTCCACTGGGGAGTGGTGTGCTGAAAGAGCACTAAGATGAACTCTCACAGAATTGGACTTAAGGCCTAGGTTGGATAGGTGAAGCAAATATTGCAGCACCACTGGTACTAGGCATGAGAAAGGATTCTCGTTGTGTTGAGTACACCAGGAAGAGAATCTACGCCACTTAAGGGCATAAGACTTTCGGGTGGACTGCCTCCTAGAGGACAAGACCACATCCTCCACTTCCCTAGGCAGTAGTAAGGGCGCTAGAACTACCCTTTCAGCAGCCAGGCCATCAGATTGAGGGACTGGAGGTTGGGGTGTAAGAGAGATCCCTGCTCCTGAGACAGGAGATCGGGTTGCATCCCCAGAGGAAGAGGAGTATCCACCGCTAGTTGCAGAAGAAGTGGGAACCAGGGTTGCCTCGGCCACCTGGGGGCCACCAGGATCACTGAGGCTTTGTCCCGGATCACTATGAACAGTGTCTTGGACACTAGAGGCGTGGGAGGAAACGCATGTAGGAGGCCCGTAGACCATGGAATGAGAAACGCATCCGCTGCTACTCTGAGAGGATGCGGTTGTCTGGAGCAGAACCTGGGAAGTTGACGGTTCAGAGGACTGGCAAAGAGATCTATGGTTGGAAGACCCCACCTCAGGAAGATCTGTTGAACCACTAACGGATTCAACTGCCATTCGTGCGGCTGCAAGATCCTGCTCAATCTGTCTGCCAGGTAATTCTCCTGACCTGGGAGATAGACCGCTTTGAGAAGAATGCCATGATTGACTGCCCAGGAGCACAGTTTCTGCACTTCCTGACATAGAAGGCGGGACCCTGTGCCCCCTTGTTTGTTCACATAGAACATAGCAACTTGATTGTCCGTCTGAACCAAGACGGACCGGTGAGAGATGAGATGGGAGAAAGTTCTCAGGGCTAAGCGAATAGCTCAGTTCCAAGAGATTGATCTGCTGCGCGGCCTCCCAAGGAGACCACAGGCCCTGAGTACATGCTCCTTGGCAATGTGCACCCCAACCTTGAAGAGAAGCATCGGTTGTCAGCATTTGAGAGTGTGGAGGTGCTTGAAAAGGCACCCCTTGCACCAGATTCGGAAGATGAAGCCACCACTGCAGAGAAGACGCTAGTAGGTTGGACACCCTCACTTTGTCTGTGAGGCTTCCTGTGGCATGGTGCCACTGAGTCCTGAGGCCCCATTGAGCAGGCCTCATGTGTAGACGGGCATTTGGAGTTACATGGACCGTGGATGCCATGTGGCCTAAGAGCCTCAGGAATTGTCTGGCGGAGACTAGAGAATTGCTGTGGAACTGCCTGGCTAGATCCATCAACCTGTGGGCCCTGTCCACTGGTAGAAAGGCCTTTGCCTGAAAGGTGTCCAGCCGTGCTCCTATGAACTCCATGTTCTGTGAGGGGTGCAAAGTGGACTTTGCGAAGTTTATAACAAACCCCAGGTGCTGAAGCAGAGCGACAGTGCGAAGGGTGGCTTGATTGGCCTCTTGCGGGGAATGACCCCTGATGAGCCAATCGTCCAGGTACGGGAAGACAAAGAGGCCTTGAACCCTGAGGTAGGCCGCTACCACCGCCAGGCACTTGATGAATACCCTGGGGGTGGATGTAAGGCCAAAAGGCAGTACTCGGTACTGATAGTGGTTTCCTCCCACTACAAATCTGAGATATTGTCTGTGGTCTGGATGAATGAGGATGTGAGTATAAGCATCCTTTAGCAGCAGGGAGCATAGCCAATCTCCCTGCTGGAGGTAGGGCAGCAGGATTCCAAGAGTAAGCATCTAGAACTTTTCCCTCTCCAGGAACTTGTTCAGATTCCGCAAGTCTAGGATGGACCTGAGGCCTCCTGTTCTTTTTGGTACCAGGAAGTACCTGGAATAGAAGCCTTGACCTCTCAGGTGGTGGGGCACTGGTTCCACTGCCTGTTCCTTTACAAGACTTGCTAACTCCTGAAGGAGTAAGTCCCTGTGCAGAGGAAGCCTTGGAGGCTCCCCTGGAAAATAGGAGGGGGTACCTGGTGGAAGTGGAGGAGATAGCCCTTCTGGACTGTACTTAGTCCCCAGGTATCCCTTGTGATGGCTGACCACCTGTGGGCGTACAGGGCCAGCCAGCCTCCAGTGCTGATAGGGGCCAGCTGAGGAGGAGAGGCTATGCCACTGGAGTCAAAACCCCGCTCCCTGCTGTGCAGGACCCGGAGGTGGTGGCTTGGGGGCTTTCTGCCTACGGGGCCCATGTCCCTGCCCCTTGGCCTGCTGACCCTGTTGGGGAGCTACAGAGGCCTGAAAATGAGGGTATTGTTTATAGGCAGATGACTTCCTCAGGTAAAAGGTCTTTTTCCCCGAGCCCTTCTTCTTCTGAGAAGGGGCAGAGGTTTTCCTGGACAGCCTTGTCCGGGTAAGAGTCTCGGTCTCAAGTTCTGCAGCCTTGTCAGCCATGGGCTTGCCAAAGAGGTTTTCACCTCGGCAGGGGACATCGACCAACTTGTCCTGCACCCATGGCTCGAGGTCCGATGAATGTAGCCAGGCCTGACGGCATGCAACGATGCCAGCCGTGGCTACTCGGGCCGAAGCCTTGAAGCCATCATAGGCTGCTCGAGAGATAAACTTCGAGCACTCACGAATACCCGAGGACAGAGCATTGAACCTCTGCAAAGGTTCCTCGGAGAGGCCAGCAGAGAACCCGGCAATCTCCTTTGCCAGGTCTCGAAGGTACATGCCCATGTACAGCTGGTAGGTCTGGACACGGCAAGGAAGCATAGAGCCCTGGAAGAACTTCTTACCGAGGGCATCCAGGTTCCGAGCCTCCCGGCCGGGAGGTACCAAGGAGTGCATCTTCTGACTCTTCAGACGATGTATGGCTGATTCCACAACCATGGAGTGGTGCAGTAATTGTGCCTTTTGGAACTCGGGGCTCTTGTGGACTCAATAGATGGAATTGAACTGCTTGCTCAAAACCGGCGTCGAGGCCGGTGCCTCCCACATGTGGAAGAGCAGCCGTTCCAGCATCGGAGGAACCGGTACAGTAAAGGCCTCCTTTGAGGGAGAGTCATACTGCAGGGCCTCGAGCTCCTCAGCTCGAGGCTCCTCCTCGGGATCCGCGGGGAAGGCCAAGGCCTTGGCCATATCCCGCACGAAGTCCGAGAACCGGGTATCCTCCGGTGGGGACCATCTCCGAGGCTCAGACTCCAGTGAGTCCGATGGGACACACCGAGTCTGAAAGGTGTCGGGCGACTCCTCATCCTCCATTTCTCAGCCGAACTCCTCGGAAGAGGAATCAAGCGGCTCCGGTCGGGCAGCACCGATGCAATCCGCCCCGACGCCGAGGGTACCGGCGTCGATGACCTCGGTCCCGAACGGGAGGCCGAGGGGGACCTTGGCCGAGGATCGACTTGAGCGTGCATGGACTCGAGGATCGGCTCGGCCTCCGGGGTCGACTTGGACGTCGATGTCCCGGTGGTCGGGGCAGATACACCGGTGAGACCGATGATCAGTGCCCGCTGCTGTTCCATGAAGGCAGCCAATCTGCTCTCCAAGGCCGTCAACCTGAGTCCGAGCTCAGGAGACTCAGCAGCCCCCAACTTGGGCCCCGACAGTGTCGAGCCCGATGTCGGCTCCCCTGGAGGAGAGTCCACGAGGACTGCAGTACTCACGTGACCCAGGGACTCCATCTCCACACGAGGTTGTTTTGCAGGCCTCTCCGACTCCAAAGACCCGGGACGGCGCTCGGGGCTATGCGACTTGACCCTCGAGGAGCCAAGTGCATCCACCAACGCCACCCTCGTGGTTTTATTCTTCCTGCGATGCTCCCACGAGGGAGACCCCCTCTCAGAGGAACCTCAGCGCTGCTCAGGGCTGGAGTCCCGAGACGTCAAGGCCTCTGACGAAGTCCGGGCCCGTCCGGATGCAGAGTCAGAGAAGATTCTTTCCTTTTGGTGCTGCCGACTCCTCAACGCCTTCGAGGACATTTTTCCACACGGACCACAGATCATTGGGTCATGATCAGGTCTGAGGCACCGGAGGCAGCAGTCATGGGTGTTGGTGAGAGACATAAGCTTCTTACACCAATCACACTTTTTAAACCCGCTGGCAGCCATCGGGGGAAAAAGGGCCCCTGCGAGGTCAAAAGACAGGGCTGCCAGTGAAAAAAGAAAAATGGCACGAATGCTAGTCACTAAGGACAAAAACCAAAAAAAGAAGACCGGGCTCGATACCGGCGTATCGGGCCCAGGCGGGAAAGGGAAACCGGCGTCGAACCGAAGAAACAGGTCAAACACAGAACAAAATCTACTTTTTCCTTGGGTGAAAACGAAACACGTCCGTCGAGCTCCGCGGAAAAAAGAAGACTGAGCAAGATGGCAACCTTGGGTGGGAAGGGTACCGCGCATGCATGCTGCATTCCCAAAGGCTTTCTTTGAAAGCTGGAGAAATGCTCCGCACGGGGTCTCCGTCGGCGCCGATGTCACCCATATGTGAGGACTGACTTCCTGCTTGGTCCTGAAGAAACAGGGTTTACAAAATAAGAGCATTTATTAGACATCACAGAAAATATGGTCATGCTTGTTTCAGCAATGCTCCTGCATCTGAGATATAAAAGCACTCAAATAAATATAAAATAACATACATTACATAATTATAACAATAAAAAACTCAAATATTGAGTTTATAGATACACATATTAGCAATTATTTGGAAAGAAATTGAGAAAAGAATAAAGAAGACTATATGCCTTTGTATTACTCCGTGGTGTGATTTCAGCTTGAGTATTATGGTTTATGGTTTATTGAGAGTTTGATATACCACTTTTCTTAAACATACAAAGCGATTTGCAAAATGAATTACAATTTATAAGAACAGAGTGAAAACAAACAAATAGAACAAAGGAAAATCAAAGAAAGAAAAGGAACTCCGTTTAAAGGTAGTGTGGTATGTCTACTAAAGGTTAGCGCGTGTTAATGAAATTATCGCATGTGAAGTACCACTGCCCCATAGAAATAAAATGGTTCAGGGCACTTAGCATGCGTTAACTTTATTAATGCGCGTTCAATCCTTTAGTAAACAAGCCCTAGTAAATTGAAGAAAGGTAAAAGAAAACAGAAAATGAGTTCCAGGCAAGACATCGCTGCCCAAACAACATAGTCAAATGATGACATCAAAGAACTGATGGAAAAGAAACATTGTTAATTCAGATTTGAAAGTTTTGTAGGATGTGTGCAATTCTGATCACTACATCTCAAAAAAGACAACAAAATTTAAAAAGGTACAGAGAAGGACAACCAAAATGGAATGACTTCCTTAGGCTAAAGAGATTAGGGCTCTTCAGCTTAAAGAAGAAACTGCTGAGGGGAGATATGATAAAAGACTATAAAATACTGAGTGGAGTGAAATGAGTAAATGAAAATTGATCGTTTATCAAAAAGTACAAAGACAGGGACACACCATGAAGGTAATAAGCGGCAAATTTAACACAAATAGGAGAACATATTTTTTCACTGAATGCATAGTTCAGTTCTGGAGCTCATTGCCTGATGATGTGGTAAAAGCAATTAGAATAGCCAAGTTTTTTTGGCAGCTACACCCTTAGTACTATGAGACTACTACTAGGGATCAGCCAGTACCATTGTGCACCTAGAGCTTGATGGGGCAGGAGTAATTGAGGATTGCTCCTGTTCACCTGCTAGACACCAGGGAATCCCCTTTTAGGTCCTTAGGGGGCCTAAAGGGGGTACAAAGTCTTGGCTGAGGTTCTGGAGGTCTTCAGAGCATGGAGAAAGGGGGTCTTCAGGGAGGGGGGGGGGACTTTACTGAGGGGTAATGAGAGTCCACAGAGGATTTTTGTTTAACACCGGCCCCTTTGAGATGTTCCCAGGAGCATTGGGCCATACTTTAGGAACCCAATGATCCCAGGGAACAGAATAACACAGCATGCGAGTTTGATTGCAATTTGTGTTATTCATATACCACGGGAGTTACTAATTTACGGTACTGACTTACCACAGTTTAGTGGCTCCCATAGTAAATTAAGCTGCAGTAAAATGCAATATTTTATCATAGTTTAATAACTATCCTCATAATTGGGAGAAAAAACCCTCTAAGAATATCGCAACAGCAAAATATCTACTTTTTCATGCCTTGAAAATATTACAATCAACAGTGTGAAAAATACCTCCCTATGTTAAATCCATATTGATTCTTTCCCCATTAAGCCACGTTTCTCCATGTGGCCAGTAACTTTGTTCTTAACCAATAGCAGGCAATGATCTCATGCTCTCTAGTCTGCAGTTATTTGAGTCACTCTAGAATCCTTTTTGAAAATTGACATTATATTGCTTACTCTCCCATCCTCAAGTACAGAGGCAGAAGCAGGTCTGCAATTTTGTATTTGAATTTCTTTAAAGCTCTGGGGCGAATACTATTAGGGCCCACTGATTTACTTTGCCAGTTTGCTCTGTTACCGCTTCCATATTCACAGTGCTTTGGTTCAGGTCCTCTGAATTATCATCTATAAAGAATGGTTCTGGTGTGTGTATCTCCCCAATATCCTCCAATGTAAAGAGCAATGCAAAACTTCATTGAGCTTGTCTACTATGACCTTATCTTCCCTGGTGAGCGTGACTCACTTATTGGAAGGCCATTGGCCCAACTGACTCTTTAACAGGTTTCTTGCTATTAATGTACTTGGAAATGTTTTTAACATTCACTTGAATCTCTTTTGGCAAGTCTCATTCTTTCTTGTTCCACCTTATTATTACAATAATACATTAATATGCGCAACAATACCAATCTGAAGTGTATATATTAGATCAATGATGGAATACCAAGTTCTAGATCCAAAATGTAAATAGTTTACCCAGTTAATGCTCCAAGTTAACTAGCCTGTTAAAATGTAAATACAAGACAGTTTTGACTGAATTGAGCAAGAATTGTTAATTGTAAACCGCACTGATAATAAAAAGCGCGGTATATGAAAGCTGTTAAATAAATAAATAAATAAATATTATATATAATATATTATAATATTATAGTAATATCATTATAAACTACTTTGCCTATGGTTCCATGCCTTCCTTTTTCCTCATTAGGTTCTGCTTTCCATTTTTTAAAGGATGCCTTTTTAAATTCAATACCCATTTTCACAGCACCATTTAGCCATGCTAGCAGACACTTGTTCTTCTTTTGACTTTTTATGTGTGGGATGCTTTTTATCTGGGCTTCCAAAATAGTATTTTTAAATAGCCTCCACACCTCAATCAGGCTTTTAACCCTTGTAATTGCTCCTTTCAGTTGTTTTATAGTTCTTTTCATCAGAATCTTAGAAAGTAAAATGTTACCACAGTAGTTTTATTGATTTTTCTCCCTCTAGTGCAGGGGTCTCAAACACGCGGCCCGCGAGAGACCTTTGTGCGGCCCGCGATGCATAGGGGGAAAAAAAAACCACCCCGGCTTCTGCTGCTGCTGCCGCCGCTGCCGTGGCCGGCAATAGCAGCAATATCGCAAGTCCCGCGGGCTCCGCTCCCCCCCCCCTTCCTTCCTTCCTTCCTTCCTGCTTGCCTGCCAGTTCTCCGCTTCCGCTTCCGCTTCGGCTTCGCCTTTCAGAGCCGCGAAGGGAGAGCTTCTCCCTCGCAACTCTGTTCAGCCCGCTGGGGCAGATGGGAAATTTCCCATCTGCCCCAGCGGGCTGAACAGAGTCACGAGGGAGAAGCTCTCCCTTCGCGGCTCTGAAAGGCGAAGCCGAAGCGGAGAAACTGGCAGGCAAGCAGGAAGGAAGGAAGGAAGGAAGGAAGGGGGGGGGGGCGCGGAGCCCGCGGGACTTGCGATATTGCGGCTATTGCCGGCCACGGCAGCGGCGGCAGCAGCAGCAGAAGCTGGGTTTTTTTTAAAAGTTTAATTTTCCCGGGGGGGGGGGAGGGAGGGAGGGAGGGAGGGAGGGAGGGAGCAGGACTTGATGGGGGGGAGAGCAGAACTTGATGGGGGGGAGAGCAGAACTTGATGGGGGGGAGCAGGACAGGGGGGGGAGAGCAGGACTTGATGGGGGGGGGAGAGCAGGACTTGATGGGGGGGAGCAGGACTTGATGGGGGGGGAGAGCAGGACTGGGGGGGGAGAGCAGGACTGGGGGGGGAGCAGGACGGGGGGGGAGCAGGACGGGGGGAGCAGGACGGGGGGAGCAGGACGGGGGGGGGGAGCAGGACGGGGGGGGGGAGCAGGACGGGGGGGGAGCAGGACTTGATGTGTGGCTGGGGGGGGAGCAGGACTTGATGTGTGGCTGGGGGGGGTAGTACTGAAAATGGGGTGATGGGGGTTAGGACTGGTAATGGACAGATGGGGGTTAGGACTGGAGGTGGTCTGATTAGGGGGCTAAGACTGAAATGGGGTTATGGGGGGGCTAAGAATGAAGATAGGGCGATGGAAGGGTTAGGCCTGGAAGTGGGCTGTTGGGGGGCTTAGGACTGATAATGGGCTAGGGGGGGGGGCTTAGAACTGGTAATGGACTGGGGGGGGTGCTATGACTGGAAATGGGCCGAGTAGAAGGGGGAGCTTGAACTGCAAATAGCTGATGGGGACAGGGTCTTGGAATGGTAATGGGCTGAGTGGAAGGGGGCTTGGAATGGAAATGGGCTGATGGGGAGGGGGGCTTGGAAAGGAAATGGGCTGTGAGGGGAGGGAGCTAGGACTGGAAATGGGCTGATGATGCGGGGACTAGAAGGGAGCGGATGCTGGGTGGGGCAGGAGCTAGAAGGGAGTTGATGTTGGGGGACGATTAGAATGGGATGGGGCTGGGAGAGTGAAATGGAGAGGGGAAATATATTTTGTGTGGGAGGGAAGAAAAATCTACAATTGGCCGGGTATTGGGAGAGTAAGTGGGGATTGAGGATGGAGGGGTAAAATTTGAGTGGATGAAATAGGAATGAGAGGAAAGAGCAAAAGGAGAATGATTAGTATGTTAAAGCAGATGTAGAGAGAATGGAAAAAAACTAGGAAAGAAGAAAGGACAAATGGACAGCAGACGATGGAGAGTTAGCAGAAGACACAAAGAAACCAGAAGAAAGTGAATGGAACAATTGCAACTGAAAAAAAAAATGCACAAAAGGTAGAAAAATATCTCTTTATTTTGAATTTATTAACTGAAATATGTCAGCTCTTGGAAATGTGCATCTTTAACGTCTGCACTTTATTTAATACAAGAGGAAATCAATGTATAGTTTATTTCTACAGTGTTGTACATTCTAAGTTTGGCTTTTGGGGTTCCCAGTTTAATTGTCTTCCTGTTTCTAAATTGTGATTCCTTGTTTGGTGATGGTGTATGTTCTGCATGTGTAACTGAGCTGAGGTATTCTGTTTATGTAATTCCTATTTGACATTGCCACTTGTTCTCTTTCCCGAGTAGGTCATGTATTGTTATTCTCTGAAATGTGTTGATTTAATATTTGCAGTGTTGCCTTTTGATAGTTAGGGTATGGTGCTTTGTGAGTCCTGGTAGTGCTGTTAGGACACGGCAGGTTTGCTATGGGTTCTAAATGAGCAGTGTTTCTAGTAGTTCCTAATGTGCCTGGCGGTTGGCACTGGTTTATAGTAATGTAGAAATCTTTTAGTCTTTCTTTATCCATACACTCATTAAGAGGCATGTTTACTAAAAGTTAGTGTATGGTAACATTATGCAAATATTTATGCAAATGATGCCCTTATGCAAATGAGGCCTGCGTCTTGTGCGGCCCCCGGGTTACTCTACAAGTCCTCATTTGGCCCTCAAAGCAATTTGAGTTTGAGACCCCTGCTCTAGTGAATATCTCAGATTTGATTACATTATGATCCTTATTGACAATTGACTCTTTCACCATTATCCCTTGTACCAGATCCTACATGCCACTGAGAACCAGTTTTAAAGTAGCCACCCTTCCCTTCCCTTTTCATTGGCTTCAGGACCAGTGACTTGCTGAAGCAATCATTTAAGGTATCTATTTATTTATTTAACTATACTTATATACCACTGATCTACAAGTCTAACCAGTTTACATATAACAAATTGGCTGATAGGGCTTACAAGTAACAAAGGTAACTTGACAAATACATAGAATTATTAACAATGAACTATGACACAAAACTATTTAAAGTTGTTAAAACCCAAGAGGATTGTGGAAAATTACAAGAGGATCTTGATAAATTGGAAGACTGGGCATCAAAATGGCAGATGAAAGTTATGCACCTAAGGAAGAACAACCCAAACTATGGTTACACGATGCAAGGTTCCACAATAGGAACCACCACCCAGGAAAAAGATTTAGGCGTCATTGTGGATAACATGTTAAAACCCTTGGCCCAGTGTGCAGCGGCGGCCAAGAGAGCAAATAGAATGCTAGGTATCATAAGGAAAGGAATGGAAAATAAAACAAAAGACATTATAATGCCTCTATACCATTCCATGGTGAGACTGCACCTTGAATATTGTGTGCAATTCTGGTCGCCGTATCTTAATAAGGATATAGCGTTATTAGAAAAGCTTCAGAGAAGAGCCACCAAAATGGTAAAGGGGATGGAAGGATACTCCTATGAAGAAAGGCTAAAAAGGTTAGGGCTCTTTAACATGGGAAAGAGACGGCTGAGGGGAGATATGATAGAAGTCTATAAATTACTGAACGGAGTGGAACGGGTAAACGTAGATCGATTGTTTACATTATCAGAATATAGAAAGACTAGGGGACATGCAATGAAGCTACAGGGTAAATTATTTAAGACTAATAAAAGAAAATATTTTTTCACTCAACGTGTAATCAAACTCTGGAATTTGTTACCGGAGGATGTAGTAAAGGCTGTTAGTGTAGCTGGGTTTAAAAAAGGTTTGGACAAGTTCCTGGAAGAAAGGTCCATAAACCATTATTAAGAAGGGACCCAGGATATCAATGCTTGACCTAGTACAAGCATTGCAGAACCTGTGTCATTTGGGGAAACTGCTAGGTACGTATGACCTAGATTGGCCACTGTTGGAAACAGGATACTGGGCTTGATGGACCTTGGTCTGACCCAGTATGGCATATCTTATGTTCTTATGTTATGTTCTTATATAGGTGAGGTATCAGTCATTTAAGCACGTTGTGGTGCTAGGTGTTATTGATGGCTTAATAGCTTAATGGGAGACAGCCAACATGGCTTTAGACAAGGAAGATCTTGTCTTACTAATCATTTATGTTTTTTGAAGGTTTGAATAAACAGGTAGACAAAGGAGAATCGGTTGATATAGTGTATCTGGACTTTCAGAAAGCCTTTGACAAGGTCCCTCATCAGAGACTTTTGGCAAAACTAAAAAGTCATGGAATAGGAGGCAGTGTACTATTGTGGATCAGGAATTGGTTAAAAGATAGAAAGCAGAGGGTAGGGCTAAATGGTCAATTTTCCCAATGGAGAAAGGTGAATAGTGGTGTACCCCAGGGATCTGTGCTGGGTCCACTGCTTTTTGACAAATTCATAAATGATCTGGAAAAGGGACTAACGAGTGAGGTTATCAAATTTGCAGATGACACAAAACTATTTAAAGTTGTTAAAACCCATGAGGATTGTGTAAAATTGCAAGAGGATCTTGATAACTTGGAAGACTGGGCATCAAAATGGAAGATGAAATTTAATGTGGAGAAGTGCAAAGTTATGCAGCTATGGAAGAACAACCCAAACTTTGGTTACATGATGCAAGGATCCACATTAGGAACCACCACCCAGGAAAAAGATTTAGGCGTCATTGTGGATAACATGTTAAAACCCTGCGCCCCAGCAGTAGCCAAGAGAGCAAATAGAATGCTAGGTATCATAAGGAAAGGAATGGAAAATAAAACAAAGAATATTATAATGCCTCTGTATTGTTCCATGGTGCAACCGCACCTTGAATATTGTGTGCAATTCTGGTTGCCATATCTTAAAAGGGATATAGCGTTATTAGAAAAGGTTCAGAGAAGAGCCACCAAAATGGTAAAGGGGATGGAAGGATACCCCTATGAAGAAAGGCTAAAAAGGTTAGGGCTCTTTAACCTGGAAAAGAGATGGCTGAGGGGAGATATGATAGAAGTCTATAAATTAATAAATGGAGTGGAACGGGTAAACGTAGATCAAATATTTAGTAAAGGCTGTTAGTGTAGCTGGGTTTAAAAAAGGTTTGGACAAGTTCCTGGAGGAAAGGTCCATAAACCATTATTAAAAAGGGACCCAGGATATCAATGCTTGACCCAATACAAGTATTATGGAACCTGTGTCTTTTGGGGAAACTGCTAGGTACGTATGACCTAGATTGGCCACTGTTGGAAACAGGATACTGGGCTTGAGGGACCTTGGTCTGACCCAGTATGGCATATCTTATGTTCTTATGTTCTTATGTAATTTAAACAGTGTGCGAACATAAATTAAAAAGAAGGATAAAAGCAGAGAGAACGGGACACCTTAAACTATCCAGCGTAGGACCTTCATACGGCAGGAATTCAATGTGAATTATCTTCGGAGGGGCTGCTTGTACATTTAAAACACTTTTTGGCGCCAAACCTCGGGATTAAAGGACCAAGGGGAACATTATCAAAAAATTGAATCTATCAGATTTCCGATGTTACTAAAGCAGCATTTCAAAGGTGGATGTCACAAATCACAAAATATTTTAAAAAAGCAATAAAAATAAATATGTAGAGGGGATCACCACTCAAAGATCAAAGGTGAGGAGGAGTATGTACTTGTCTTTATTGTCCAGACTGAAAAGGAAATAATGTTACCCAAGCCCAACAAGAACAATAAGAGAATGAGAAGTTTATACATGTATGATTGTTAGTAAATTACATGACATTGTAGTTGATATGGAAGGGCAGACTAGATAGGCCATGTGTTTTTTTTCTGCCGTCATGTTTCTATGTTTGTATGAATATCGTCATCTAGTGCTATACACTCTAACTTTCCAATCTTATTTATTGGATTTTTGGGATTTATAAACAAACTGGTAAATGTATTATTTTTCTTCTTTTTCACAGTGAGGGTCATCCAGAACTGCAAATAGTGGGGACGTACATCCCCCGCTATTCGCTGGGGGCCTGTTCTGCCCCAAAGCTCCTACACGTACAGTGCTGATGTACGGGGAGCTCTGGGCGGGGGCAGGCAGGGCCAGGTGGGGGCAAAGACAGGGCAGAGAGTGGGTGGGTCAGAGGAGACCCATGATCTCGGACTTACAGGGCCTATCCAGGACATGACCCTGTAGAACTGTCGAGTAAAGGATGGCCAGAAACCTATTCCACCTGAGAGGTGGAATAAGTCCCCCTGATGTTGGCAGCCAACAATGGAAGACCCCCCCCCCCCCCCGAACAGGTGAGCCAACCCAAGAGGAGCCCCGCTGTCCTATCCCGGCCTTGGCAGGCCCCTCTATGGGTCTGGTGGTGAGGAAAGGACTTTGGTGTGTGGTGCAGGGAATCAGGACTCTTGCTTGGCATCCCGGTGTCATGGCGACAGGACATTCGCAGCACCGGGGCTTCAGCAGGAGCATGGGGTAGGTTATCAGGGGTAGGCGCAGCACATCTGGGCCCGCAGAATCGGGACCTGTCCAAGACATCCAAGTGCCCCGATTCTGCTCTTGAGGGAATATCCAGCTCCCGCAGGGTCAGAATTGGGTGCTAATCCGTCCCAAACAGATTTGGACATCCGGACAGGCTGGATGTCCACCGATCAGAACTGGCCTCGATCTGTTCATTAACATTTGATTCAGGCAGCTTGGAATCAATTTGTTTCCATTCTCTCACTACTAAGATGCTCTAATTTCCTGTTTTACTGGTATCCTTTTTGTAGACAAGGTGTAGTGTCATTACTGTACAGTAGTGCACAGGCACCTCCAACTTCAACAAATGTGTTCTAAGCATCACCAAAATGACCTTGTCAGATTCTGAGAGTCATACAAACTTAAACAACCACAAACACTTCAAACTGTTTCTTACCTATCCATTTAAAATTAAGACTTCCTCTGCATACTGTTTTTCAGCATGGTTTTCCTTATTTTTGTGTTTTGGGCTTTTGGAGTTTTTAAAATTATTAGGTTGGCTTTGTATTTCCACCTCCAATAGGTCCTCTGGTTCTAATTGTTTCAACTTCTTTGAAGTTAAGAGATCTGGATTAATTTCCCTCTGGTAAGAAAGAGTTTAGAAAACATATTGCTAATAATTCAGACTAACATCCTTCTCTTCTGTCTCCAAAGTTGCAGTCATTGGAGAGTGAACTTTTGTTTTAAAGGGGCAGTGCTGTTTTTTTTCTCCTGCTGAATCCTTGAAAAGGAAATCTCATGGACAGAGACTGCTGCACAAGGATGAGAGACAGCTACAGACTAGTACTGGGAGGTATTAAGAGACAGGCATATAAAGGTTAAAAAACATTTATTTTGATCATGTGACACTAGAGAACTTTAAACTATTCTAACAGCATTTTTTTAGTATTTTCTTTACCTTTTATATAGTAACTAACACTTGATGCATGGTAGTGCTTTATTTGGGTTTACTGTAAGTAGTATTTTAGAAAGGGCATACATGTGCAATCTGGGACCTTCAGGGCAAACTGTGCAGGAAAACGCCAGGGACGTCTATGTTTTGGCCTGATTTTAGAAACGTATACTGTATGCTCCCTGACGTGGATGCCTGCGCTGACGATGGACTTCCTAGCTACTAGCTACAAAATCTTGGACCAGTGATGTCTATCTCATGTTATTTAATTGTGAACTGCTTTGAACTGTAGAAAGTTGGTATAGAAATAAATAAATTGCAAAAGGGGACATCCATCGTTGTGACAAGATGAAACAAGAGCCCTCATTCCCTGTCAATGTTCATTGTCAACATGGAAAATATAAGCGATATGAGTATACTTCCTTCTCTAACCCTCTGGATGTTTGGCTGGCATAATGAGCACTTTTTCAATGTCTATTCATGCCTGGAGCAGGTGTAAACTTTGATGTGGCTCAGGAGATGCAGGGCATTTCTGAGATTGGCGAGGACGTCCAAGTTCTTGGGAATACCCTGGACACACCTACACCATGCTCCCATTCTGACTTGAATGTCCTTGCAACTGCTTTCTAAAATGGCTCCAGCTAGGTCTCTATGCTTTGGACGTCTGTTTCTCCATTTTCGGACATCCAGAACACGAATAAAACTTCTAAAATAACTCCCTCTGTGCCATAAAGGGAACACAATGCCCAAAGGTTTTCATACACAAAGTGTGATTGAGGTTCTGCATCGGATCTATACTAGACCTATCCTAAAGCTAAGCCCATCCAACACTACCGCCAAGATTCCCTTCTACACTCCTTGAGCTCTTTCTTTTCCTAGAGGACCCAACAGTTTGCTTTCCAAAGGGCCAAACACTGCACAAATATTGTATCTAAATCTCTTAGCTGACCTTTTTCCTTTTAAGCATCATCAGGGAAGTCAGGATTCATCTCACTATCAGAGGACTGCAATGAAGCCGTTTTCACCTCAGTAAAGCAACAAACAGGGAGAGAATGCCCTACACAAAAGCACACAGCAAAGAAAACCTAGATGGGGATACACCAGAAATCTGGAGGGTGTGCAAATAAATATTTATTGCAAAACAATACAACACGACTGTGTTTTGGCACCATAAGCCTGCATCAGGAGTTACCAACCACAGAAATCTACCTTAAGGTTTTCAATAGATTTCTGTGGTTATTAAGCACCGATGTAGGCTATGGTGCTGAAACATGCCCATGTCTGATTGTTTTACAAATCTCCCAGAGTCCTGGTGTATCCTCTGCTGTGTTTTCTTCCCAGTAAAAGTCAAGACCAATCCATATTCAATTGAATTGTACTAGAATTCACACTGGAGACATTATCAACTATTGTTCAAAATGTCAAGACATTCTGTCTTGGTTCTTTCATTCAACCTATAGTTTCTTCTTCCTTAAATCAGTAAGTGCCTGACTTTGTCTTCCAGGCAATAGCATGACTTCTGGTTCACTTAAATTAAGGCAATGTCATACCTTTCAACCCCATATTGCTTCTTGTTAAAAACTATAGCAATGTTAATGTACAGATCTTCAGGACAATTTGTGGAGGAGCTGGAGGGTGGTGATCCCCATGGACGAGAAGAAAGGCAAGAAGCAGCCTGCAACAACTGAATGTTGCCATGGGTTGTCCAGGGGACCCTAAGATTGAAAGGATATTTTGAGACTGTAAAGCTTTGTTGGGTGTGGTCCCATGAGCCCGATGGCAATGGCAGTAGAGCCTGCATGGAGATATCGGGGGATGGGACAGACAGGGGGGGTCTGGCAATGCTGTTGCAACCCTTTGCTGATGCCCCTTGCTGTGTAGCATTGCCTCGGAGTGGGGCACCTGCAGTACAGGTTGGTCCACGGGCCCTGGGGGTGGGAAAGAGCTGGGGTTATTTTCCCCTGTGCTTTGTTGCATTGGCTCATGGGGGGGGTGGGGCACTGAATGTGTTCTGCTCTGAGTTCTAAGGTTAAAGTTTCTCCACTATGTTCTCTTTTAAATATCCATATGTGTAGGATGCAGAGTGGTGGTGACAAGGGAACAGATAAGGGAAGAAGTAGTGGAGGACTGAAGAGTAGGGTGTGGGTGGAAAGGGGGGAAGCTGGGGGAGTGCATGCTGGTGTGAGTGAAGAACGACTGCAAAGGGAGGTGGGTTGAGGGAGGATGGGAAGGGGGAATCCATGTCCATGTCCAGCAGCCAAGGGGGAAGGAGGGATGGATGACTGGACACCCCAGGAATATTAGCGAGGAGGAGCAACTGGAATGGCAGCATCTCCTAGGTTTGGGGGAGGGGCTACGCTGCAAACCTGATCACAGTGGTGAGCGCTGGCAGGACAATACTGAGGGAGACCATGGCTGAAATCAAGTCGGTGACTGAATGTTGATGGCATTCACTTTCCTGTGAAGAGAACAAAAATTCTATATGGCCTGAGGAAAGTGCAAGCAGATATTGCTTTTCTGCATGAGACCAACCTTAGCCCCATGGAGCACAATAAGCTGAAAAGATAATGGATGGGGGAGGTATACACTGTTGCCTTCATTGGATGGCAATGGGGGGTGGCCATCCTAATGATAAAGGAGCTGGGGTTTCAGATGCATATGGAGCTACAGGACCCAGAAGGGCAATACATAGTGGTGTTGGGATACCTGGGAGGCACCAAGATCCTGCTGTGCAGTATCTACATGCCCAACATTTACAGCCATATTTTTTTCTCCTGCATTATTGCCAAGTATGTGCAATATCCAAACTACCACTTTATCCTGGGGGGAGACTTCAGTATCGTGGCCAACCTGGTTTTGGATTGTCAGCCTGGCTGGGCAGCCAAACAAGGGCATTTTGAATGGGGGTCCAGTTTGTGAGGGAGGAGCTAGGCCTAGTGGATGTGTAGAGGCTCTTACATCCCTGGAAAGGGGCTATATGTGTTATTCCAATCCCCATAAGATGTATTTTCAAATTGACTATTGGCTGCTGCCCCATGCCTGGACAGACAAACTTAGGGAGGTAGAAATAGAACAAAATGTCTTGTTGGACCACGCCATGGTGAGCATGACCGTGTCACTGGTCTTGGGTGTTAAGGATTTGCTCTGGAGGCTAAATCCATCTTATTACCCCAAGAAGGAGTTTTGGAAGTTTGTTAGGAAGATGTGGCTGGAGTATGGAACTTTGAACAGGGGATCAGAAGACACCAATACTTGCTATGAGGTCTGTGATGCAGGGACGGATTATGGGGTATATTAGTGTGGATTGGAAACACCGGGACCAGGTGGCCGGAAGAACTGACAGGAGAGCTAAATGATTTCCATAAGTGACATATAAATAAGTTAGGGGATCAGGATAGGCAGCAGCTGGTGGCAATTAAACATCGGATTAATGATATTTTGATGGCCTGAGCGCAGCAGGATATCTTTATGTAGAAATACAAACTGCACCGTTGAGGTAATCGGGTGGGTAAAATGCTGGCACACCTAGTCCAAAACCGGCAGGGGAAGCAAATCATCTCGAAAATCAAGAACACCAGACAGGAACTCAAAATGAAGGCAGCAGAGGTGGCACAGTGCTTTGTGGATTTTTACCAGTCTCTGTATGCGGATGCAGCGGCCAATAGCCCTAACCGGGAGAGGAGGGGAGGAATTTTTCAGAATTTACAGCTTCCCTAATTAACACATGAGGAGATGCAGGCTATCAACCAGCAGATCATGACAGCAGAAATACAATGTGTAATTAAGAAACTGAAGCTCGCAAAGAGCCTGGGTACAGATGGTCTGGGAGCTGAATTTTATAAAATCCTGCTGGATTTAGTGGGAGGGGCCCTGTGGGACATAGAAACATAGAAACATGATGACAGAAAAAGACCACAAGGCCCATCTAGTCTGTCCTTCCATAACAACTACAACAGTCCACTTTTTACCTTTAGAGATCCTCTGTACAAATGTACAGAGGATGTACAGAGGATGTACAGAGGATGTACAAATGTACAGACATGTACAAATTGGTGCTAAGGGAGGGCAAACTTTGGCTGAAGCAAAACAAAAGAAATGGCCATTTGGAGGTTGAATCCCACTGATCCAGCTTGCTAATAAATCAGAATATGAAAATCCTCACTAGTGTGCTGGCCAGTAGCCTACTGAAGTGTTTGCCTAAGCTGGTCCATGAAGATCAGGTGGGGTTTGTTAGGGGGAGAAGGGTGACAGTGAACATTCTTAAAGCTCTGGTGGCAATACAGGCCAGCTGTAATGGGCAGGGAGGGACAGCCATGATGAGTTTGGACACGGAGAAGGCTTTTGAGAAGGTCTTGTGGCCATGTCTCTTTTGGATAATGGATAGATACAAAGTGGGGGAGGTACATATTCTCTATGATGCCCCAATGGCTCAGATTATAATAAACGGTCGTCAATCCTCTGAGTTCTCAATCTTGAGGGGTACCAGATGAGGTTGTCCCCTATCACCCTTATTATTCATGTTGTCCCTGGAGCCCCTGGCTGCTCTGCTGAGAGAGGTGTCTGATATTGAAGGGATAACAATGAGTCAAGCTAAATTATGACTTAACCTGTTCACAGATGACATGCTTCTATTCCTAGGCAATGTGCACAGGGATGTGGGGATGGTAACTGAGATAGTGGAGCAATTTGGATCATTCGCAGGCCTCAAAATTAATTTTGGTAAGTCAGAGACTTTGGCGGATGGGGGGGGGGATGGTGCAGAATGACCCTTTCCTGATGCAGCTGATGAAGCAGAGTATTAAATATAAGAATATAAGAAATATAAGAATATAAGAAATTCCATACTGGGTCAGACCAAGGTCCATCAAACCCAGTATCCATGGTGCTATAGCTATTACTTGAGTAATAGCTATAGCACCATGTATAAAGCCAATGTTATGGACAAATAAGATGGTATGAAAAATATCCTTTGAACGCTGGAAAGAGCTGCCGCTTTCGCTGATGGGATGGGCTGCCTTAGAGAAAATGGTGCTGATTCCCAAGATTTTGTATGTCCTTCAAATGATACCATTGTAGGTGGGGGCTAGGGATGAGAGGGTCTTTAAGGGAGTGCTCCAGAAACCTCTGTGGAAAGGGAAAGGGGTCCAGGTGAGCTATGCTAAATTGTGCCTACAGAAAGAGCGTGGCGGGAGGGCGTACCAAGCCATAAATGCACCCTGTGCGACTTAGATATCTGGTATACTCCCCTACCCCAATCACAGGTTTGCCATTTGCCCCATGCCCAGCATCTCCCCATCTTGCCTTACCCTACACCTCCACGTCCAGCTGGCTCCCCGCGCTGCTTGCCCTTGCCCCGCCATCACTTTTCATGTTTCCTTGGCTGTGGCAGCGGTTGCGGTGGCAGCAGCGGAGTGGGAATCCAATTCTAAAAAAAACATGCGGGTCTTCCCAACGCTGCCCTTGCATGCAGATCTGATCCCTCCTTTCTCTAACGTATGCTCGTGTCAAAATAGGGGGGTACTAGACCAGCCCTTGAAACGCATGTCTTTGCAACTCTGCATTTGAATGTCTGGTCTGGTCTCTCTCTCTCCTGTGCCATATCAGAGGAGAGAGGGATCAGACCCGCATTCAAGCGCGGAGTCAGAAAGACCCATGTGCTTTTTTTTTTTTAGAATTGGATGTCTGCTCTGCTGTTGCCACAACCACTGCCACTTCCAAAGAAACACAAAAAGTGGCAGCAGGGCAAAGGCAGGCAGAATGGGGGGGATCCGAGGCCAGCAGCCCCAAATGCTCCCCTATTTCTTTGCATCCTGTGCAGCCACACTGCTTGCACAGGGTTAGATATGGCGCTCTGTGGCGGCATGGGAGTACCTGACCTCAGAACCTACAATGGTGCAATGATGCTTCAGTGGTTGCATGAAGTGTGTATCCGGGGGCCCAGTACTTGCCAGAAGGATTATTGGATGAGTTATGTACCCCATACAAATTTGTCACTCTAATAACATGGCTTGAGAGTGTGGGATGGCTTGGTGACCTGGATATGGGGCTACTGCAGCAATTCAAAAAGGCCTGGAGATGGTGGAGAATCTTAGAACAGGCATCATCCCAAACATAAGATTGGTGGACAATCCAGAATTTCTGTCTGGGGTGGGTCGTTCAGTTTTCAAGGAATGGAAACTGTTGGGATGTTGTCAGGTTGGTGGCCTGTATGATGTGTAGACATTGCAGTGGTACATGTTCGGAGAACTGCAGAATAAATGGGCTCTGCTGGAAGGGCATGTTTTTCATTACTGACAGGTGTGGTATTATTGTTGCCCTATGATAGAGTCAATGAGGGGAGGCCCACTGAATAAAGATTTCCAGACTGTGCTGCCACGGTTCAAATGGAGAGCAATGTGAAAGAGGCCCTGGGTAATGGCGCTGGTGATGACAAGTGATGTTGCACAGCAGGTATGGAAGGAGGAATTGAGTGCACTGTTTAACAATGTCTATACGTATCTGACGAATGTGGCACATCAGGAAACACATTATCAATTGCTCCACTGTACATATATTGCCAGGGAGCGGGGAGCAAGGATAAACCTGTGGGTGGACGATAAGTGTGGGAAATGCTGTGTAAACAGGGGACTCCAGTACACATATTCCTTGAGTGCTCCCATTTGCGGACTCTCTGGATGTCAGTGCTGGAGGAGCTCTCAGGGAGCATGGGGCGCCAGATTGAATGGACCTATAGCATGCTGTTGCTGGGGCATATGGCCAAACTGCATAATCTGTAGTTCTCTAAGGCACAGTGAAAATTCCTATATATTGGGTTGTTTGCGGCGAGGAAGTTGATACTTAATGTGTGGGTTGAAGAAAACAGCCAGAGTGCTAGCCTTTGGTGGTGCTTGATGGCTGATATTGCAAAGTGTGATCTGTGCACTTATGAGGATATGCCAAGGGGAGAGTGAAAAAAGTACTGTCTCCTGTGGAGGGAATTTCAAAGGCAAGTGGGGGGCATGAGAGATGACAGAGGCATATGTGAGGAACATGGATGGGGGGAGGGCGGTGGTCTGGACTAGTTTCATAAAGCTATGCATGGGTAGGTTGAATGGTTGGGTGTTTGGAGGTATGGGTCTGGAATGTGGGTTATGTGTTGGGTGTGTGTGGCAAGATGGATGTGGAAGGTTTTGTAAGGGTTTGAATGGGGGGCCAGAGGAAAAAAATATGAAGAAAACGAGGCACAAGAATCAGGATGGAGGGCAACTACTGTATTACTGACATCCGTCAAGGGTTTGTCCTCATCTTCATGGATATAGCTGCTGCTTTTGACTCAGTAAGCCACGAGCTTCTCCTGGGACGCCTCAAGGAGAAGGGTATCCGTGACACAGCACTAGAATGGTGCAAGTCATACTTGTCTGACAGATGGCAGCACGTACAATCCGGGGCCTCATCATCAAAACCTTCCCACCAGAGGCAAGGCGTGCCACAAGGATCCTCCCTCTCCGCCCTGATGTTCAACATATACATGCAGCCCATCTGTAACCTCATCCGATCATTCAATGTCAACTGCTTGATATATGCAGATGATGTACTGCTCTACATGCCATTCTCAACAGAGCAGCTGGACCTCTCCCCACTGACAGACTGCTTTGACGCAGGATCCAACTGGTTCGAATCTCAAAACCTCCGAATACAGCACAAGAAAACAGAGGTCCTTTTCATTACAAGGAACCAAAACTTCACCCCGCCACCCCACTTAAAGGTTAAGGGAGCAGAGCTACAAACCAAATCCACAATCCGATACCTTGGAGTCACATTAGACCAACGACTGGACATGAAGGTGCACATAAGCAACATAGCAAGAGCAATTTACCACAAAATCCGAACACTCAGGCACTTATGCTTCCTACTAGAGCCGGACGACTTCCGGACAATCTATCAAGCGTTGATTATATCGCACTTTGATTACGCTAATGCAATCCTACAAGGGCTCCCACAATCCACCCTGAACCCGCTCCAACTCGCGATGAATGCTGCGGCGAGAGTTCTACACGGGGCTTCTAGGAACGATCATGTTACGCCCATCCTGAAGCACCTCCACTGGCTCCCTATACATGGCAGACTTGTTTCAAAACCCTACTGCTGACTTTCAAGGCCATCAATGGGCTCTTCTCCACATCACTAGCAGAACATATCCAAACCATGTCCCCCAATAGGTCCAGAAGATCTGCAGCAGTCAACACACTGGTAATCCCGAAGGAAATAGCCCAATGCACCCATGCAACAGCAAAGAAGGCTTTCAGATTCTGTGCACCCAGATGCTGGAACACCCTACCACCCAGCATCCAGGCAATCCCTGACCTAACCCAGTTTAGGAAGGCATTGAAGCACCACCTCTTCCTCAAATACTACCCAGAAGACAGCGCTCCAATAGCCCCCTCCCCCATCTAGTACAGCCACAGCAACATACCTCGCAAGCCATCCATGACTACGATTACTTTTGACACGACATAACGTGTTGCCTAGATGTAAATAGTCACCCCAGTTTTATCCAAGTTGTAGTACCTGTTCTTTGTAAACACAGATCAGCTTGCTGCACTGTGCTAGTCATTCTGTTTCATGTAAACCGCACTGATGCTGAATAGCGCGGTATAAAAGAGACTGTAAATAAATAAATTAAATAAATAAATTATACCTGAGCTGTGTGGGGGAAGCAGATGCTACACTGTGGTTTCAGATGGAACCTTTTTCTTGTTACTGTTTTGCTTGGACTGCACCAACTAGCAGACTTGTGGATGTGCTATGATGTTGTAATGTTGGATTGATGTGCTGTTATAGCACTCTGTTTTGCTGTTATTTATTTATTTAATGTCTTTTCTAGACCACGCTCTTTAGAATCAATGCGGTTTACAGTCAACAATTTGTGCAGTACAGACAGGACCTACACTGGACTTACAATGAACAGGGGATTCTAAACGGGACTGACAGGGTAACTATGTACAGGCAAGCTAGCTGTCACAGGTGACGTGGTCAGCTCGCAACTATTTACAGATTTGTTCAACTATATACAGATTGACTGGTCAGAGTATGTACACATTCCACCTGCAGAATGTATCGTGTTCTAGAGAGTGGGGCTGCAATCGTGCAGGGTGGCTGTGCTGGGGATGATGGCCTGGTTCCTGGGTGTGACTGGTTGTGAGATGTCATTTGAGTCGGTATAGTGCTGGAGGAAAAGATGGTGCTTCAGCGCCTTCCTAAACTGAGCGAGGTCGGTGATGGCCCGAATGGCGGGTGGAAGGGCGTTCCAGCATGTAGGTGCGTATAGCGCGAAAGCTCTGTTTCTTGTTGACTGTGAACATTTTGTAATCGCCTTCGGGAATATCAGAGTATTAGTGGCAGCTGATCTCCTAGCTCTGTTGAGGGGGGGTGGGCTGGATGAGGTCCGTGAGGGAGGTAGAGGAGCACTTGTTGATGGCTTTGAAGGTCATCAATAGCACTTTAAAGGAAAGTCCCAGTGCAGGTGCTTCAAGATTGGGGTTACGTGTTCCCTCCTGGAGGCTCCATGCAAGATTCTAGTGGCTGCATTCATTGCAAGCTGCAGTGGATTCAGCGTGTTCTTTGGGAGTCCGTGTAGTATTGCGTTAGCATAATCAAAATGTGGGATTACTAGGGCTTGATAGATTGTCCTGAAGTCATCTGACTCAAGCAGCTGTTGTAGTTGACGGAGCGTCTTTATTTTGTGGTAGACCGCTTTGACCATGTTGCTGATCTGGGCTTTCATGTCGAGCTGTTGGTCTAGCGTGACTCCTAGGTAGCGTACCATGGACTTGCTGAAGAGCTCAGCATCTCGTACTTTCAGTGAGGTGGGCAGGGTGAATGCTGGGTTCCTGGTGATAAAGAGGACCTCCGTTTTGTTGAAATTTATTCTGAGCCTCTACGTCTTTTGTTGTGCCTTTGGAAAATAAAGTAAAAAAAAAATATTGTGAACTTCTCTCTTGTTGTTTCAGATGTTGTGCATCATCCACTGACTGTTTCCCATTTTGAAAAGTATAGTGCTTTAAATTGCCAGCTAACAGCCCAACCAGCATCAAGCAGTCATCCAATGCAAATCGGCTCCATCAGTGTCTACATCATGAGAGTACTTCACATGCCACAGCACTACGCCATGTTTGAGAGCCCAAAATTAGCAGGAGGTGCCGTAGGGCTGGCCTATTTCTTGTTCATTCAAGCATATCATCTACACTACATTTTATGTGAGTGAACAGTACTTATGCTTTGTCACTAGTTTTCCTCCAAGGTAAATCTTGTGTCACACAAATGCGAATATCCTCTATTGCTTACTACTCATTTATTAATCCCGCCTAACACATCAGAACCCACTTCTCAAGCTTTCAAACTTATAGTCCTTAATAAAATAGAAGCAGACCATATCACACACACTCTTCAGATCTACTTTCCTAGTTTGACAAAGTAGGGCCTGTGGTAATACAGTAAATAAGGAAAACGGGCAAACCAGGTGTTTGATGCAGTTTTTATGTTATGCTCTACATTTGTGTTTAATGATTAGGGTGTTTCACTGTTATTTCTATACAGTAAAAACAGCAGCCAAGGTTTTCATACCAATTTGTGAGACATTGAGACCAAAAGCTTGAAATATTATAAATATTTCTTTCCCTTTTATTTCAAATAGTAAAATACCATCTCAAATATGTTGGGAAAAACGTCAACATTAAAATCAATTTTCATAATACTTAAATAATTTGGTAACATAAAATGTAGCATAATAATTATAGCTATTTCTAAGAAAATTATCATAGCTTTCTTTTACCTCATTTATTGAAATTGTTTAAGATCCCCTGCGGAGATGCAATATCATTCATACGTATGCAATTGAGAGCCTTACCTTTATGTCAGTAAACCTTTAGCACCCCGAAGGACATATGTGTGTATAGGAATTTCTACACTTCTTTGTCTTTCATTATAGAGATAGTTCAGTTCAATTTGGATTTAGCTCATGCCCTTTTCAGAAGTAGTTCAAGGTGAGTTACATTCAGGTACAGTAGGTATTTTCCTGCCCTGGTGGGCTTACAATCTATGGAGCCTTTTTACTAAAGTATGTCAGATTTATGCACTTAATGCACATTTAGTACAAAAACTACCCTGCATTAAGTGCAAAGCCTCTGTGGTAACTACCAGAGTATGACCAGCATGTTCCCAACAGTTAATGCACGAATTAATTTCCTAATGCATGGCTCTATCACTGCAAGTGCACTTAACTCCACACATTGAGGTGGAATTAGCTGAACCTGTGCTAATGGCAACATTAACAGCATGTGATAAGTCCCTTCAAGCTAATTGCAATGTGCTCACTACGACCACTCTTCATTCCTACCCCGCCTACTCTCCTCTCCTACCCCACCAATTCAGCAGTTAGCACATGGTAATTAGCATGCCCTCATGGTAACAGTTACCGCGGGCCCTTGCACAAAGCCACCACATGAAAAATGCCTGTTAAGTGCTTAGCGCCTTTAGTCAAAGACCTGCTAAGTTTGTAGCTTTAGAAAGATATGTACACGCACACACAAATTAGATGTTTTCAGTGGAATGCATGCAATTTTCATGCACTGATGAAATATGTTACTTATTGAATTACGCATGAAATACAACATAACTTATTAATTCAAATAAAGAACATAAAGTGAGAAATAAAACACGTGGAAGTACTTTATCTGCAGAGTGTGCTCGAACACTCCCCAAGAAAAACAGAGTCCAGAGTCTTCACGAATTGCAGGCCCCTCATGTCATGACTGGTTTGTCCATCCTGATGTCTTGGGAGCTTTGCATGTGTGCACATCGGTCGTTTCCAAACAGTCTTTGCAGCGCACAGCACAGCACCAATGAAATTTGCACTCACATTTTGATAGCCTAGTCATACGAGATGTATCATACCCTCTTCCACAGCACATCACCTCACAGCTATCCATACCGCGGGATATCTGATTGCACACACGGCCAGCTGTTCCCAACGAACCTAAAAAACACAAGATCATGGAAACATTATCAAAATGATAGCATGGGAAACAAAAAACATATTCATTGAGCTAAAAGTACTGCTCAGGCAGTGTCCTCTGCATGACAGAAACAAATTTCATTTCATTTATTAAAATTTAAATGCTGTATTATCTTCACAACCATGTATAATGTAGCTTACAAAAAATACATACATAATCAATGGCATAGATAAAACAAAACCCACTCGCTACTGTTCAGCCATCAACATGCAACCCAAGTATTAAATCTAAAAGCATGCAAAAAGTTACCAGCAGCAACATCTTTGAAGAGAAGGTCGGCTCGACACTAGAAACATTATGGAAATGTTTAATTTGTTGGCTGAAACGGATCTTATTTTGGCCACTCATTTGTCTTTTAAAAGAGCAAAGTCCTCTAACACAAAATCAGATATTACGAGAGTAAGTTTCAAGGGCTGCTGGCAGCTTGCAGCTACCTCTGCGTCTAAAAGTCATTTTTCAAAAAGAAGCCACCTACCAAGGTTTCCTTTGAAAATCCATCAGTAAGGCTGTGTCACAGAGAGTAGCCTGCTTACACTGAAACTACAAAGTATGCTGGTTAGATCAGTGAAAAGGAAATCTGCTTTTTCTGGCCCACCCCAGCACTGCCTCGTTTGCTCATGATAAAAAGTAGGCTGATACTATCCACAATGGGGGTCATTCCGAACCGTGAATAGCAGGGATGGATGTCCGGCTTGGATGTCCAACTCCCGCTATTCGCAGGGACCTGATTCCGGCACTAGAGCTCCCCGCACATACAAGCCATTTTGTGGAGAGCTCTGGATGGGGGCGGGAAGGGATGGAGGCTGGGTGGGGGGTTGACGGAGGTGGGTCCACGACTCCCCAGATGTACAGGACCTACTTAGATCATAGCCCTGTACATCCGGGGAAGCAAAGATGGACAGGGGATTAATTTCACCTCGGAGATGGAATAAGTCCCCCCAAGGCTGGCTATCAGCACCAGAGGACACCCACGACAAGGGAAGCAGCATCAGGGGTTTCCCCTCTGCCTGATCCCAGCCCTGGCAAGCCCCTCCGGGGGTCAGGTGACGGAGAAAAGCAGGTTTTCAGGGTTGCTGGGCTTCGGGGATCCTGCTGGGCATTCTGCTGCCTTGGCGACAAGACACCACGGTATCTGGGCTCCAGCAGGAGCATATGGAGGGATGGATAGGGAAACAGACAGCCTACGCATCAGAATTGTGGCATATCCAGCCCGTCCAAGTGCCCAATTCTGCACCTGTGAAACATCTAGCTCCCGTGGGTGCAGAATCGGGTACAAATACAACCCATCCAGATTTTGAATTGGCCCCAATATGCATACATTTCACCACAGAAGGTGTGGAGCAATTTTTTCTATTATGGTACAGTACCAGGTGCTATAAACTTACTGCACGGAAGAAAGACCTGGCAATTTACTTCCAGTCACACCTTATTTATTTATATTCTCTTATATACCACGCTATTCTGCATCAGTGCAGTTTACATTGAACAAACTGAAATTACATTGAACAGGGCATTATAACTTGGAGATAACTATTTTACAGGGAACATGGGCTATGGAGGGTTAAGTGGCTTGTCTAAGACCACAAGGAGCACCTGTGGGACTAAAAACCCCAGTCCTTCCGGCCCAAGGTTGCTGTCCTCTAGTGGGATTTGAACCCCCAACCTTCCGGCCTGAAGTACCTTGCCCCAACCACTAGGCTACTCCTCCACTCCACCTTGCCAAGAAAACCCAGGGGCTGGGTTGCCAGGAGTCAGTATTGACTCGACGGCATACACACACACATCAGTTTCACATGCATGTAGGAAATGCGGCTTCATGTGGAAGTCTTGTTGCTTCTTTGCAGTTGGCTAAAGAATTACTTGTGTAATAACAGCTATTCTGTGTAGCTATTAAAGCAATGACAATCTTTTATTTTTCTTTCTTGGAATTTTGAGACATTTATCTTTCAGCTTGCATCGAACTTAACCATTAAAGTACTTTATCATGAGCTTCAAAAATTCAAAGCCTTCATATGTGATCATATTGGTGTAGCTACAGAAGACCAAGTTGTTTCATATCATGTTCGCAGCCCTAAGGAAATTCTAGGCCTTACTAAATGTGTGTCATGTCTCAAAGTGGGTCTTACCACTACATAAGTCATGTATTAATTTGTGCGTCTTACAACAATGTTCTTTAATGCAGTATATTTATTAGCAACCTTGTAAGGTGTCAGTAACCATGAAAAAATTTAGGTCTTTGCACTGCTATTTACAAAAATTGTTCTGCTTCTATATTTGTCTTTTGTTGTGCTTTCCCATTCTTTTTATGCTTGGGTTGAGATATTTTAAAGTAAGCTCACTGTTTACTTATTTTCTGTCACAAACCTAGTGTTTGTGAAATGTGCTGGATTGACAGCCTAAGTTTTCCATTTATCTGCAAGACATATACACTGAGATCAATGATGGTGCAGGGTCTCAACACGCCATCTTGCTTGTGCGCCTTTTCTCTACTCAGAAGGCTCTTTAGGAGTCTCCATGCATGTGCAATCTCTGACCTCTCTCTCGAGATTGCCAACAATGGTACCAATTAGTGGCTGTACACCGCTTTGGTTGTTCCAGAAAGGCGGTTTATCAAATAAAATAAACATAAACATAAACCTGTGATGGTTGTTTCAATAATATGGACACCTGTCTATGGGAAACTGGATCTTTATACATTAACATATTTCACAGAGGCCAAACAGCTTTCACTTTTGGGCATTACCAACCTGAGCAAGATTTAATCGACGAACTTGAGGCAAAAGGCTCTATAAAGCCATAGCAATGAGGATAACTTTGTACAGGTTATCTAGGTCGGAAAACAGATATTTAGGTCTGTGCATTCAAAAAAAAAATCCTGGAATTTTAGAAAAGGCTTGGTAAATATCAAGCCTTTCCTAAAACACTTATAGCACCATTAAAGAGGCACATATATGAGATATCACACACAAGAGCCAATCATTTTAGACAAAAATGATCAGGAAAAGAGGAGCATCACTAAGGGGATGGCACACATAAGTAGTACCACATGCCACTACTTTTGCATGCAAATGACATCACTTACATGTATAAGTGGCAGATTTTGAAAATCTGCATGTCCATAGGGAACCAATTAACCAATTAAGGAGCCGTTCTTCAAAACCTTTTGCAATTGGAGCTGGTTTTGAATACCAGAGAGGTAAGCATAATTCCCCTCTCAGGCTCTCCTCCAAACCCAAGGTCCAAGTAAGAGGTCTACCAAAAGCTTGAAGCAGGTGTAAATGCTGATGAGAAATGTTTCTGGGATATACATGTATTCCTGTTCTAAAATATGAACCTCCCAAACCACACCCAGAATACACCTCCTTTAAATCTCTGCATACAGCCACATATATATGCACATGTATATCCTACTCTAAAATGACTATTTATATGTGCATGCTGATTTATACAAACAGCATGTATCTCTAAAATTGCCTCCAATGGGCTCCGTGAATAACTAGTACAGATAACGCAGAGCTTGTATTATCTGGGTAATTTGATACTAAGGACACCTTGTATTAAGGCATAGTGACAGATACAAACAATTGCTGATGAATGCATTTTCACACCTATATCAAGAATACAATTATATTAAGGTTAGCAATATGATGCTGTCACTTATGAATATATAAAATTCACTAGTCTTTAGGTCTGAAAAGTATAAAATTATCGGTATTCTCATCCAACTGATTACTTTATAAAAGTAGGACCTCTTCTGGCAATAGCAAAGAATTCTCAGTCCTATATAAGCAGGACACATAGGGGTATGTTTACTAAATGGCATTAAGATAGCAGGCGTTAGCGAGCGTTAAGGGATTTATAAGCAAAAAAGGCACTGGGCGGGTAGGAGGTGTTCCGGCGGTAAATGCGAAATGGGTCATTTAACGTGTTTTAAGAGGACAACGGGCGTTAAGGTGTCAAGCGTGCACCTTAATATCTGAAAATGGCTGGAGAAGAGAGCAGCAAGGAAAGTCAATGTAAAGGTGAGCGATGGAAGGACAGGTGGGAGCTAATGGACCTGCCTGATCTGTGGGCACCCTACATGGCAGCCAGTAATTTTGATGAGCATGTGGGAGGCAGCTGTACCCATGCACTGGGGGGGGGGGGGGTGCCAATGTCAAACGGCACAATGTCAGTGTGTTGCATTGGATGGGGAAGGGGGAAGACGTGTCCCCCAATGTAGTCTGAAGTGGCAGGATGTGTGCAGTGAAAGGATGGAACAGGATTGGTGACATGCAGATCAGACACAGGAGAGGCATGTGTCAAGAGGCGAAATATGGAAAAGAATACCTCTATAGGCCATGGTATAGCAGCTTGCATGAGAAGACCTGACTGCACACAGCTGACAGAGGTGGATGGATGGGCTGAAGGAAGGATGGCGTCAGAGGAGAGGGGGGTATGGGCTGGCAGCACTGATGTGCCATAGATGCCATCCCCAACATAAATGTACCGTGAGGGAACATGTGTGTCAGTGCCACTTGGGAGGCCTGATACTACACATGTGGGTCCCACACCTTTCCCAGCCACACAACCACCATACAACACTCCAAACAAATGTGCAGATAACAACTGGACAGATGTCATCAAACTGGGCAAATGGGGCACCTATGGACATGAGGTGATACCTGCAGGTAGCTATCCGAGGGGGTAGGATGTGTCCACATGTACTGCAGAGATGTGATGGAGCCAAAGCTGTACAGTCACAGCTATCATGTCATACATGACCCATGTCTCACATGGAGGTTACAGCTGTATGCATGTAACTGCCTGTCAGTATACTGCTGTATCAGTGCAGTCACGTCAGGGCCAGTCTTACTGACAAAATAGTAATGTCTGATGATAAACAGGGACTGTATGGACCTGCAGTCAGCTGAGCCATTGGTGGGTTAAGTGACCTGCTCAAGGTCACAAGCAGGGATTGTCAGTCAATGAAAGTTGTGGCAGACATACAATGCGACAGTAACACATTACGAACTTTCACATAATGAGTGCTACTGAGCCACAAACCCTGGTTTCTTGGTCCCCAAGCCATTGCCATGATCATTATGCCATGCCTCAAAGCATGTGCCTGACCCCCTGCAATGGGCTGCAGCAGAGCCAATAAAACCATGCTCTTAGAAAGGCATGATGGGGAATAGCATGTTAGCTGATCCAAAGTGTGGCCTGAATGCATAACAATGTCGAAGGATGTGTGTCTGCAAGTCACTGTAGAGCCTAGTCTGTTACATGCAGGGAAATGACCTAAGTGGCACACAGGCCCAAAATGAACAAATGGGAATTGAACCCGTGTCCCCTGCTTATGGAGATATCACACTAACCATAGGCCTCACCTCCACACCTCTCTGCACAGCCATGTGTGGATTCAAAGAGACTGCAGGTCACTGCCTAAAATGTCTGCTGTGTGTGCCTGTATAGGATAGCCCCTCCAGTACCCATGGGGCACTGCACAAGCAGAACAGCAGTCTGCAGCTGATCACCAAATGGGTATTGCACTGATCCATCAGATAAGTTCTGTAAGACGCACTCGCAGTGTGTGTGACAAGCACATGACATCGACAAACCGTGCTACAGAGCAGTTTCAGAGGTCATGCTGAGGGTGAGGAAGGGGGCCTAGCACCTGGTCCCAGAGCTTGCACTGCTAGAGATGGTCTCTGCAGACCATGCTACAGGTCCACATCACTGCCAGTGTGTAGCAGATATCGTCTGCAGTGTTTTTAGGCTAGTCACCTTATTTCATATACAATTGCAGCATGCTATAGGTGTCGGTCACATCTGGACCCTGTGTCCTGCCCCTGTTGGACAGGGACCCCCCTAGAACAGTGCATGTCACTGCTCAGTGTCACAGCAGCTGATGCCATGCATGCCAAATGCAGAGGATACTTCTAGGCTTGCATAGGGCTGCCACTACTGTCCTGCCATGACATCAGTGATCAGGCCAGGGACAACTGCTGTCCCAACCATCTGGGACTACCAATCTAGCACAGCAAGCAAAGCCAGACTGCACCTGTTGCCCACCACAGGGCTGTTACAGCCATACAGATATCAAATGTGGCTGGCCCACACACAATGCATGTGCACAGATCGACCATGCACACCCAGCATTCGGCTCAGTAACTGGGCTCCCAGGATGGGGAGAGCACCCACAACATAAGAGCTGGAAACTATACAGCACTATGCGGTTACATAGCTGTGCCATGGTCACAGCTCAGTCAGAGTGAGAATGCCGTCACAGTGTGAATCTCTGTGGCCACCCAGGCCATGCACGAGGCAGACGGGAATTACGCAGTGTCAGCCATTGGCACTACCTCTGATGTAGACACATCTTGAGCAATTTGATCAGTTTAAGGACATACCCACAATCCTCTGCACCTCACCATGCATATTTACAGATTAACACTGGTAACGGCCTAGGCAATGCGAAGCACAGTGCACTGCAGGGACCCCATCCCCGCCTGACACTAATATGTTTTGGGGGGAGGATGACAGTCACAGCTGTGGGGTTTCCCCAGGCACCTGCATTTCACAACTACCTGTAGGGTTACAGCTGCTGGCGCTATCGACCTCTTCCTCCAGAGCTGGCTTCAGTGGAAGCGGTGTGGGGGAGCCAGCCGTAATCTCTGCCTAGGGTGCCAGGACCCTTGGACCACCCGATGTGGCACATCACCTTACCGCAGCAGCAGTATGTCTGTGTGCTGCCACTGTCTGTGTGGGATATAGACGCACATTACAGATCTGCCATCTGGGCGTCTGCCATATGCACCAGCAACCCACACTGCATGCTCCACATACCACCTCCATTGCCCCATTTGCACCATCAACAAAGTGCCCTTTCATACTTGGGAACTATGCTGTTGCTGCTAATGGAGTACTACTATCATTATCTTGGGCTCCCCTGTCTGTGTATCACATTGCAGAGGTTTAATAAGCTCTCTCCCTTCCAAATACACCCTTTCTGCGAGGTTTTACTTGGCGTTAAGGTTCCCACTGTTAAGGGGCTTTTATACACATTGCGCAACAGGCAATAAGGGAGGACACACAGTTATGCCCACTCTGTGCCCCGTTAATGCCCACTCTCCACCTACTGTGCCCTTAACACTGCAGGAGCCTTTAACGCCCGATAAAACAGCTTTTTCACAGCATTAAGGGCACAAGGGTGCCAATAATAGGCATTAATGGCATAGTTGCTCCCTTAACGCCATTTAATAAACATACCCCATAGCCTTTGACCAGGTTATTACATATCTCATTGGCGTTACATATGGACTCAGTATTTCCTTCAGATGGAAGTAGAGGGCACCATTTAGCTAAGTCTTTCAAATAATGATTACCTTCTTTATTTTACCTCTGGGTGTGACCAAACTAAAACAATTAGTCTGGTCATTTACATTTTTTTCTCGTCTTTGATAGACAATGGAAATGCCATAAAGCCAACTCCTCAGATTCTTAGCTGTTATTTCTGTCTTGATTGTGTGGGGAAAATAAACTTCTTTGCTCTGTTCTGAAAACAAATCTTTCTGTTTTTTTTCAGTCTTTTTCTTATCTAAAAATGCATGGGAGTCAACCCATCTGTTGACCTTGTAATGACCCAAATCATTTTAGAATAATTTCAGTTAAATTCTTCAGAAAGCTTTACCATAAATTGGAGTACAGTGACTAATATAAACACATGATTGCGTAGTCGAGTTAAAAATGAATTTAATGGTATTTCTTTTCATAGAACTGTGATGTTACTCAGGCATTCCTACACTATGTCATACATCTTCTTTCATAAAAGTATAGTGAGAACTAGCACACACACAGACCTGTGCTTTGATGCACAGGTATAATGTGCATAGAAATATAAAGTTATTAGTATTAATCCTCTGACACAGTAACTTAATTCCTTCCAAATCTTGTTTTCCTTCCAGTCGCGCCCATTCCGTCTTGACACTCTCCCACCCACACAGCAGAATAGGTCAAGCAAATAATTCTTATTTCATCTACTCTCCCTTCTCTGTATTTTTGAGCTTGAGTTTTGGCAAGTCTCGACCAATACAATGAAATACGTCTAGAACATGAATCTATTATATCCATAATGAAGATTGTGTTACATGTTGTTCTATGCTCTATTTGCTGTGTATGTATTACTGTGAGACAGGGCCAATAGCCAATTGCTTACTACATATTAAACTCATACAGCTGTGATATAGGCGTCACTCTTTTGTAGGCAACAAGCAAAACAGACATTCATCTCGATTTGCTGCTTGTAGCTCTCTAGAAAAAGGATTTCATTGTTGATTTCTTGAGAAGGAGGGGAGACCCTAATTTGATCTCTGTACAATATCTGGGTCTTTCTTTTGAGTGGCTGAAAAAGCCTTGTGATATGGTGCAGGCACTTTCTTGTAAAGGATATCAACTTATCTTGGATAAGATATACAATAGATTATCTCATACATAAAGAATTTGGATTCATTTTCAAACACTTTCGAAAAATAACATGATCATGGCACAAGCAGAATGTTATGATTAAATTTCTAATTTTCAAATTGCAGGTGTAAATATTCTTCCATCCAGGGTATTAGGTGCCCTTGGTCAATCTTCAGCCTTGTGCCCCCACGCAGTTAACCTTCAAGCCCCTAGCATCACTTTCCCTCCCCCTCAAGATTTTGAGAATTAAGCTCAATCATAATCATCTCAACATCAGCCCTCCCAGGCCGATCTATAAAACAAATATTTGGTTATCATGGGGGTCATTTTAGAAGCCCTGTTCATGCTTTGGCTGTCCAAAAATGGACACAGAGATGTCTCCAGAGCCACTTTAGAAGCCAACTCTGGAAACATCCTTAGCGTGAGGATGTCAAAATCTGAACAAGGGCATGGTGGAGGTATGGCTGGGGCTTTCCCAGGGACATCCCTGCATTGTGTTTAAGTTTAGACCTGCTCTAGGTATCTGAAAAGTGCTTGTATTGGCTGAAAAGCATCCAGAAGGTGTAGAGAAGCTAGCATCATCCCTGGTGTTCAGCACAAAGTCAACAATAGCAGCAGTGAGATTTGAACCCTGGCTTCCCTGTTCCTAGTCCAATACTCTAACGATCAAGCTCTCCTAGATGTCTAGGTTCTGAAATCCTGTATGGTGCTGGGGATATCTATGTAGACGCCCCCACAGACATCCATGTCAGGTACGTCCATGTTTGTGAAATCCTGTCTGCACCTGGACTTGCCTGCATTTTTTTCAGACGTTTTGGCTTAGACATCCCAGATTGCCCTTGGATGTCTCTTCTAAAATTCCCCTCCATGCCTTCAAATTTTGAACATTGTTTTACAAATGTATACTTAATGATGGGAAATTCCAAAAGTCACTTACAGGGATAAATGGATTATTTGAAAATTGTATCCCAGAAAAAAGTTTCCAAAAATAATAAATCACCAACAATTCTCTGTACTGAGTTTACTCCCAACAATATTCACCAATATAAAGGAGAAAAGGGACCTCAGGGGCCATACTCTATACTTCAAAGATTCTTTAGAATCTTAACAATTGCCATTTAACATCACTGGTCCTAAAACAAACTCCTTCAATAATTGTTACACACAATCTACATATTATTTGCTTTCATTTCAATCTTATCTTTTATGTTCAATTATTTTTATGTCGTGTTCTCATATACATACAAAAGTGGTGCAATTATTCACAGTACTCAGCCCCTCCAGGGGTACTTCTCAACATGTCCAATGACATATCTCTAACAAGCATGTGGCAATACACACTCTTTTTGGTGCCTATTTATCATCTCCCAATACTCACTGACGCATTTACAGCGCATGTCGCATTACAATAGCTAGACTGACAGGCATGTCCATATTTGGAAACTATTGTGAGGATTGAACTACTGTCAGCTAACACTGGAACACTGAAATTATGAATTTATTTAGGGTACCCATGTACATATGTATCTTACCAGTACTTGCTTTTTCAATGGTGTAATTTGACTTCTTTACAGGGTATGTAAGATGCTATTGCAGCCATTTAAAAAACAAATGTAGGATCAACGAGTGAAGGAGTAGCCTAATGGTTAGAGAACTAGAGAAATAAGGGTTCTAATCTTGCTTACCTCACTCACGCCTTTTCTGACTTTGGATAAATCCAGAGCCAGTGCTAATATTAGGTAAACTAGGCGGTCGCCTAGAGTACTGGTCCTCCAGGAGCGTCCATTGCCACCACTGTCACTCCTCTCAAGTCAGGCACAGTGGCAATGGCCACAAACAGCCTTGCAGTGCTTACCTTTATGCTTTGGCACTGTGGGACTGTTTACTTCCACCTCTCCGACGCCCGATGTTGACTTCCTGCTGCAAACAGAAAGTCAGCATCGGACGTCGGAGAAGGAGCTGAAGCAAACACCGAATTTTAAAGGTAAGCGCCGCAGGGCTCTTTGCGGCCACTGCTGCAGCTGCATGTTCCAGAGAAGGGCGGCAGCAGTAGCAATGGATGGCAGACCTCCCTCACAAGAGGAAGAGGTGGACAGAGAGTTAATTGAAGACATACGCAGCATTGCTAGGAAAGGGGAAGTGCTACTGATAGGAGATTTCAATATGCCAGATGTTGATTGGCACATTCCTGCTGCAGTATCATCTAGAAGTAAGGAGATCCTGGATTCTCTACAGGGAGAACTATTCAGGCAATTGGTAACAGACCCCACACGTGAAGGGGCCATACTGGACTTGGTGCTTACCAATGGTGAAAGTGTTTCTGATGTTGTAGTGGGAGATCATTTTGCATCCAGTGATCACCAGATGGTGTGGTTCAGTATTAGGACTAGGGCTGTTAGAATCCATTCCAAGGTGAAGATCTTAGACTTTAGGAAGACTAACTTTGCGAAGATGGGCCAATACCTCAGGGAGTCGTTAGTGGGATGGGAACAGCTGGGGGATGTAGAAAAACAGTGGGAAAAACTGAAAGGGGGTATTTTAAGGGCAACCAACCTTTTTGTTAAAATGGTAAATAAAGAGGGGGCGGAGCCTAGCGTCGAGGAAGATGGCCGCATAGAGCTTCGGCTCCGGAGGGCTTTTGCCGAATTTTGATTTCCAGCAGATCCGGAAAGGTGGGGAACGAAGTTTTTTGGGACTGCAACAGTCGGGGAGCATGTCCAGCTCTAAACCGATGCGACTAGACTTCCCTGCATCCCAAAATAGCGACGTGAAGCGTTCGAAAATGGAGCCCCCCTCCCCGCAAAAGATGGCGGCGGCCCGGGAGTCTGAAGGCATGCAGGAACTGCTTGCGGAGGTCCGGGCTGTGAGAGAAATGGTCCGGGCGAATGGGGAAGCGCTCTCCACCGTGCAGGAAGAGGTTGGAGCGCTGAGGACTTCAATTGAGGTGCTTACCCTGCGGCAGGAGAAGGTCGAGCAGGTGCTGGATACACATGATACGCGTCTGCGTCTCGTGGAAAGGCAAGCCAAGCAAATCAAGGCTTTGCAGAAAGATCTGGAGGACGGCAACAACAGGGCCAGGAGGAACAACATCAGGATTGTCGGAGTTCCGGAGGGTGCAGAAGGCAAAGATGTCATCCCCTACTTGCAGAAAATGATCCCTCATGTGCTGAGCCTGACTTTTGAGCTACCATTTGAGATAGACCGCGCGCACAGGATCCCTGCACAGCGGCAGCTGAATAACACTAGGCCGAGGCCAATTATTCTGCGGGTGTTACGATTTCAGCAGGTGATGCAGATAATGGAGGCCTCGCGGCTACGCTCACCTATAGAGTTCGAAGGGCACCGGTTATTTTTCTTCCTGGACTTGGCTAAAAGTACTATTGACCGGCGCAAGAGCTTTGTGGCCCTTAAGCCTCGGCTTCAACAGCTTCAGGCGCGGTATGGCCTGATGTATCCAGCGCGGATGAGAGTAACATTGCATAACCAGACACGGACATTTGAGGATCCTGAGGTCCTGGTTGCTTATTCGGAGGAGAAAGAGCATTCGCAGATGCGGTGAATTGTACCCTAGTGCAAGCCGTGGGCATTTTTCAGGGGGCAGAGTTGGCTCCTGTTCTGGGAGAACTGAATCAAATTTTTTTTTTTTGTGATGAGTGCTGTTTGGTATGGAGGTAGTTGCTAATGGGGATAGGGGTTGGTGCACAAATGTTATAAATGTAAAGCATACCCCGCATATTCACTGCGCCTTTTTTTTCTGTTTCCTAGCTCTTAGTTGGGCGTTATTGAATGCGGGCGGGGGGGGGGGTGGTGGTGGTAGTGTTAGGCGGGGTGCGGGTTAAGTTGGGGGATGCAGGGTTTGGTTTGGTGTTTTGAGGGTTGATAAATGCTGGGGATACTGTGATTGTGTGTAGCCCTCTGTGCCTATCTCTCTCCCTGGGTTCCCCTATAGTTGGTGTTAGAGGGTCTCCTTTTCCAGAGTGTGCTGGGGTGTTGTATCGGGGGGGAGGAAGGCTTGGGGGGTACTGGGGCAATGTGGTTAGTTGGGTTAAGGGAGTAATAAGGGTGCTTGATAGATGGGTGATAGCATGCGTGTGGCTTGAGTGTTGGATGCGGTGGGTAGTGGGCATGGGCTATGAATGGGTGACAAGTTAATTAGTATGGCTGCGTTTAAGATTCTGTCTTTAAATGTTAAAGGGATCAATAACCCCATTAAGCATAAGAAGACAGAAGCAATGTGCATCTCCAGGAAACCAGGTTTTGAGCCCCCTAAAACTGTCACCATGAACAACAATATTTACAACATAAAATCAGAAATAAAATACTTAGGTGTGATGCTTGACAACAACCTAAATATGGACAGGCACCTGCGAAACACCAATCGAGCCATATTCCACAAATTAAGAATACTGCAGCCTTTACGTAACATCCTTGATCATGATGACTTCAGATCTGTCGCTCAGGCCCTCATCATTCCACACCTAGATTACTGCAATGCCATACTGCAAGGCTTGCCGAAGAAAACTACAAATATTCTGCAAATGGCACAACATGTTGCAGCCAGAATCATCATGCAAAAAAACCTCTCTGACCACATTACACCCACCCTAATTGAGCTGCATTGGCTCCCCATCACGGCCCGCATTCAGTACAAATTACTAGTCACTACATTCAAACTTATCCATAATATAGCACCCTCTCACCTCAACAGCTTGATTTCCAATCCACCCAACAACAGAAGTAGGAGAGCAGCGAACCTCAACACCATCTGCCTCCCGAGATCATTCACAAAGGCTAATGCCTGTACCACTAACAGAGCTTTCTCGTTTACAGCTCCTACACTCTGGAATCGGTTGCCAAGTGATCTGCGTGAAATCTATGATCTAAAGGACTTTAGAAAAGAGCTTAAGACACACCTTTTCAAGTCCCATTACAACCTAACATCATGAGCTACACGCAACCGCGTGTAAATATACATATACATATGCAGACCACTTATAAAGTTTTACAGTTTAGTCAATTGTAAATATGTATATAACAATCATGTGTAAATATGTATATAGCAATCAACTGTAAGCCTGTAACCTGTATTCTGCTGTGCCCCCCCCCCCCTCTAATCAGAGTGTTTTTAATCTAATTCCTGGCCAGTACAGCCAACATCACCATGTGTAACAACCGCTGCTGATCACTGGAAGCAGCGGGATATAAATGTACGCTAAAATAAAATAAGATTGTGATGTATGGGAGGCAGGAGCAAGCTGATGTTTTGTTTCTACAAGAAACTCGCTTAAATGCGCAAGAATCTCTGAAATTGGGCATAAAGCCTTTCACAGTAGCGGCTTACTCCCCGGCTATTCATAAACGCAATGGGGTGGCTATTCTGGTTAGACACTCCTTGGCTTCTGGGGTCCTTCGCATGCGGGCGGACAAGGAGGGTAGATGGGTCAAGGTTTTAATGAGGGTGGGCGGTTCAGAGGTAGCATTTATGAATATCTATGCTCCTAATTTGGATGACCCTGATTTTTTCAGAGTGGTTGCGGAAGAGGTCCACCAAGAGTTGCCGGGGGCCATAGTACTGGGTGGGGATTTTAACCTGGTGATGGACCCCTTAGTAGAGAGGAGTCCTTTTAGAGTAAGTAGGCTGTCTAAAGCGCGGGATGTTCTTCTCTCCTTGGTGCAAGCAGCTGGGCTTATAGACATATGGCGGCTCTTGCACCCTGTAGAGCGGGAGTTTACCTTTTATTCGACACCTCACCAGTCATCATCGCATATTGATTTATTTTTGGTCTCTAAAGTGCTGTGCTCTAGAGGGACAGCCACCAGTATACATGCTATGCATATCTCTGATCATGCAGCGATTTCTCTGTCTATCAAGGATGAGTCGGCGACCTCTGGTTTAGGGAAATGGTTTTTTGACAGATCGCTTTTGGAGGACGAGGATTTTCGGGTGCACGTTCGGGTTGCTATAGGGGAGTATTTTAAACTTAACAACATTGCGGACTTGGCTGGCTGGGCCTGGTGGGAGGGGTTTAAAGCTTATATCAGAGCCATTATAATGAGTTATGCTATCTCTCAGGCCAAGAGGATTAAGGGACAACTGCGTAGCTTGGACGTCCAAATAAAGGCTGGGGAGCGTATTTTTACTCGACGGGCGGACCCAGGGGTTCTGCTTCGCCTGCAGCGGCTCAGGTATCAGTATAATTCGATTCTATCTGATGAAGCCGCCCGAAGCGTTAAAGCTCAGAATGGGGTTTATTATTGGGAGAGTAATAAGGCCGGGAGATTATTGGCTAATGCCCTCCAGGCTCGTAAGGAGAAGAGCCGGGTGGCGGCTCTCCGTGGTCCACAGGGGCAGGATCTCCTTGTTACAGATGAGGAGATAGCGGAGTCTTTTCGGCTCTTCTATCGGAATCTGTATTCCTCTGAAGGTGAGTTTGAGAAGGAGAGGTTTGCTGCATTGCTAGCAGGGATACAGCGGCCCACCTTGGATGGGGTAGCTGCGGAGCAGTTAGATGACCCCTTTTCGGTGGTTGAAGTGGAAAGAGCTCTGGCCTTATTGGTGAGGGGAAAAGCGGCGGGGCCAGACGGCCTCCCGAGTGAATTTTATAAAACTTTCTCCACGGAACTATGTCCACAATTGCTAATGAGCCGGAGCAGGTAGGTGCCTTTGCGGTGGCAAATGTAATTGTGTTAGAAAAACCTGGTAGGGATCCCCAAGTAGTGGGCAATTATCGCCCCATATCCTTATTAAATGCGGCTTATAAGATATACGCTACTGTCTTGGCTCAAAGAGTTGCTAATGTGGCTCCCCTATTGATTCATCCGGACCAGTGTGGTTTCATCGAGGGTAGGTCTACGATGGATAACGCAAGGATGTTGTGCCATGTACTTGTGGGAGCAGAGCGGGTGCCTCTTTCGGTTATTGGCCTATCGCTTGACGCTGAAAAAGCGTTTGACCGCTTAGAATGGCCGTTTATGTTCGCGGTCCTGGAGTGGTTTGGTTTTGGGCAGGGCTTTGTCAACGCGCTTAGGGCACTGTATTTGCATCCTATTGCTACGATATGTGTGAACGGTGTTCAATCGCAGGTCATGGAGCTTGGGCGGGGTACGCGGCAAGGATGTCCCCTCTCCCCGTTGCTTTTCAATTTAGCCTTAGAGCCGCTTCTGTTGTTAATAAGACAGAGTTCAACTATCCAGGGCGTTCCGATTGCAGGGTTGGAGGTAAAGCTGTCGGCGTATGCCGATGATTTACTATTGTTTACTACCCCTACCTCTGTAGCCCCGGTCCTCAGTCTGATTGCGCAATACTCTGAGCTGTCAGGGTACAAAATTAATTGGTCAAAGTCTATAGTTTTCCCCTTGAACTCGTATACTCATAAGCATGAGGTGTCTCAGTTCCCCTTTGTTTGGGAACAGAAGGCGTTTACATATCTGGGGGTCCAATTTTGTTACCCATTGGAAGAGACAGTTAAAGCTAACTCGGAAGTGATATTAAAATCGACACGAACGCTGACTAGCACTTGGTCGCCTCTGGCCCTTTCGTGGTGGGGCGACTTGAGACGATCAAGATGTCCATTGTTCCTAAGTTGAATTATGTGCTGGGGATGCTCCCCTGTTACTTGCCACGGCAAGTGTATCGGCAGGTGGAGGGAATTCTAAGTCGGTATCTTTGGAATAACAAGCCGCCTCGGATTGCCATGAGAAAATTGAAAGCTAGAAAAGAGGAAGGTGGGGTCAACTTTCCTGACTTTTGGCTGTATCATACTGCTTTTATGCTGAAGCAGGGTTCCCGTTGGTTGGAACAAATTTCTGAGTTAAGCCCAGCGTGATTGGTGGTAGAACAGAAATTGGTCAGCCCTTTTCCGGTTGAGCTTCTGCCCAATATGTTATGCCCCAGTTCAAGAGTCTCTGTGGTGATAGTGGACACCCAGAAAGCCTTTATAATTTTGAAACATTCTGTTGGGATGGAGAAGAGTGTTGCGGTGACCACCCCCTTGTGGTATAACCCTTTGTTTAAGATTAACCGAGAGGTTTTTGCCTGGTCTTCGTGGTTTTCGTGGGGGATATGGAACTTGGGCCATTTGGTCACGACAGCCGGTTGGAAGAGCTTTGACGGGCTGCGGAGGGAGTTTGGTCTTTCTGGTGCGCTGTATTTTCAATGGCTGCAGCTACGGCACTGTGTGAAGAAGGCGGGGGTTGATTTGGTGAGTTTGGGGGAGGTGGGGGGGTGGACTCTTTACTTGGGCAGGTTGCGCAACAGTCTGGGGTGGCCTCCCGGTTTTACAAGTTGCTACGTACCAATGTCCCCACGCCTATAAAGGGGTTGCAACGGGCTTGGGTGCTGGAGAGTGGGGTCTCCCTAGAGGGGGTAAACTGGGAGGCATTGTGGACAAAGACTGTGAGGGTTTCCAAAGCTGCCTCAGTCTCTCAAACTTTGTTCTTTTTTGCTCATAGGGCATATTGTACGCCTGTTAGATTAAGCCGCTGGAATAAAGGGGCTAGTGATAAATGTTGGTCCTGTCAGTCATCAGTGGGTACCTTGGGGCATGTTATGTTTAGCTGCCCCTGTATTAGTACTTTTTGGGCCCAGGTTTGGGAGCGTGTGCAAGTAATTTTAGATTTTCGAGCCCCCCTTTCCTGGGCCCTCATAGGCTTCAGATCTTCTGCGGAACACCTTACTTTGGAGAAGAATTGCTGTTTCCTGGTGGATTTTATGGTGGGGGTAGCTGTATGCCTCATTGTTCGAAATTGGAAACGAACGTATGATGTTAGTTTGGCAGCCTGGTGGAACCTTGTGTGTGTGTATAGTAAGTATGAACAAATGCCGAGAAAAGGGATGGCTGGGGGGGGGGGGACGCAGCATCTGAAATGGAAAGCCCTTAATGATTATGCCGCACGGGCCCACTGTGAGGGGGTAGGTTGACCACCTATGTATGGGTGAATGAAGCAAGGGTTTGGATTACCCACAAATGTTTAGGTTCTGAATGTACCCTAAATGAATGGTATCGGTGCCAGCGCACTCTGGAGTCGGGGGGGGGGGGGTTCTGTTTTCTGTATCTGGATATACTGTAACAAATGCTTTGTATAGGGGGGGAGGGTTGTGTTGGGTTGTTGGGGGTTATGTACTTGTTTTCTTGTGTGCTCCTATACGGACTCTGTATTTTGCCTGTTGTATTGCTTTGGTGGAGCGTTTGAAAAGTTAAATAAAGCTTTCAAAAAAAAATGGTAAATAAAGGCAAAAGGAACAGGAGACCGCTATGGTTTTCGAAGGAAGTAGCTGAAAAAGTGAAGAAAAAGAGGGAGGCCTTCATGAAATACAAGAGATCACAGAGAGAGGAAGAGAGGCATCTGTATTTGGAAAAACTTAGAGAAGCTAGCAAAGTAATCAAGAAGGCAAAGATTCAAAAGGAGGAGGAAATAGCCAATGCAATAAAATGGGGGGATAAGACATTTTTCAGATATATTAGTGAGAAGAGGAAGGGCAAAAGTGGTATTGTCAGACTCAAGGGTGAAGGGGGGGAATATGTAGAAGCTGATAAGGATAAAGCGGAATTGCTTAACAAATATTTTTGTTCTGTGTTCACAGATGAAAACCAGGAGCAGGACCTCAGAAAACACCCACAAATAAGAACAGAAGCGAGGGACATCTTGAACAATTTTCAGAAGACTGTGTTCGTGAGAAACTAGCTCAACTTAAAGTAGACAAAGCGATGGAACCGGATGGGATACACCCTAGAATACTGAGGGAACTTGGGGACGTTCTAGTAACTCCACTGACTGACCTTTTCAATGCCTCGTTGGAGTCGGAAGTGGTGCCAAAGGACTGGAGAGAGGCTCATGTGGTGCCTTTACACAAAAGTGGAAGTAAGGATGTGGTTGAAAACTACAGGCCGGTTAGTTTAACTTCGGTGGTGAGTAAATTATTGGAAACGCTGCTGAAAGAGAAAATAGTGAGGTTTCTGGAGTCCAGCGGATTACAGGATCTGAGGCAGCATGGATTCACCAGAGGCAGCTCTTGTCAGACAAATCTGATTGATTTCTTTGACTGGGTGACCAGGGAGTTGGACCGAGGGAGATGCTGTTGTCCGCCCTATCCTAAAATCCCGCTCTTCCGATCCTTCTATTCTTTCAAACTGGCGTCCTGTCTCCAATCTTTCCTTCCTTTCTAAATTTCTTGAAAAACTGGTCTTTAATCAACTTTCCTCTCACCTAGAAGTTTCCCTCACTCTCCATCCCCGGCAATTAGGTTTTCGTCCCGGTCACAGCATTGAAACTGTCCTGCTCTCCCTTCTTAATGAACTTCACACTGCTCACGATCGTGGTCTCTTTACTTTAGCTGTTTCCCTTGACCTCTCTGCGGCTTTCGACCTGGTGGATCACCGCACCCTCCTTTTTCGTCTCCGGGATGCTGGTCTTTCTGGCACGGTTCTTCGATGGTTTCACTCGTTTCTTTCTTGTCGTTCTTTCTCTGTAGTTACTGGGTCTTCCTCTTCCCCCCCCCCCCCACTTCCCTTGCATGTGGGGTTCCCCAGGGTTCTGTTCTTGTCCCTCTTCTCTTTAACATTTTCTTAGCTCCTCTCGCCCTTTTAATTCAGCAGTTTGGGATCTCCGCGTACTATTACGCGGATGACATCTTTCTTTTGTTTCATACTGATTCTCTCTCTCCTGACATAGCCCCTCTTAATCACTGTCTGACTGCTATCGCTTCATGGTTCTCTTCTAACTTTCTTCACGCAAATCCCGCTAAGTCTTTTGCAATCTGGTTCACCTTGTTTCCTCTCTCCGCTACCTGGGCGTTACTCTTGATTCTTCTCTTTCCTTTAAGGCGCACATCTCCTCTGTTGTTCAACGTTCTTTTTTCTCCCTTAGGCAGCTCCGCGCTATCCGTCCTTTTCTTTCCTCTTCTGCTCTGGCTACTCTTCTCCTCTCTCTTGTGATGTCTCATCTGGATTATTGTAATGTCTCCCTAGCTGGTCTCCCCCAAGCCCAATTGTCTTGTCTTCAACGTGTTCAAAATACCGCTATTCGCCTCCTCACTTATGCTTCTCGCTTCGATCACGTTACTCCTCTTCTTCTTCAACACCACTGGTTACCTGTCTCTTTTCGCGTTCAATATAAAATTCTCATTCTTGCACATAAGGCTGTTCGCACCGGTACCCCTTTCTATCTTGCTAACCTGATTCACTTTCGTACTTCTCACCGTTTGCTTCGTTCCATTCACATAAACCGTATGTCTCTTCCCTCCCCCACCCAGGCCCATCTTACCTCCACTCGTTCTTCAGCCTTCTACTTTCTGGCCCCAAGCCTATGGAACTCTCTCCCTCCCTCGCTCCGTGCAGAGGAGTCCTACCAATCCTTCAAGACCCAACTCAAGACCCATCTTTTTCAAGTAGCATTCAATCTCCCTCCCTAACCCCTCTCCCCCTTCTGCTTCATGATGTTATTTGTATTTGTAATTGTTATTGGCTTCTATTTTTTCTCTCTCTTTCCTTTCCTTTCTTTTCTATCATTTAAATTGGCGTTCCTTTTCTTTTTCCTGCAGCCCTATTTTTAAACATTTTTAAATATTTTCGAATATTTTTAAATTATTTTAATTTATTGTAAACCGCTCAGGTGCCCATGGTGTTGAGCGGTATACCAAGTTTTAAATAAACATAAACATAAACATCTCTAGATGTGGTGAATTTAGATTTCAGTAAAGCCTTTGACACTGTTCATCACAGGCGACTTATAAACAAACTGAGCACCCTAGGGATGGACCCTAAAGTTACTGCTTGGGTTAGAAATTGGTTGGGTGGGAGGCGACAAAGAGTACAAGTAAATGGAGCTCACTCTGAGGAGAAGGATGTTACCAGTGGTGTGCCCCAGGGATCTGTCCTTGGTCCGATTCTTTTTAACATCTTTGTTAGTGATATAGCGGAAGGGCTGTCGGGTAAGGTTTGCCTCTTTGCAGATGATACCAAAATCTGCAATAGAGTAGACACCCAGGAAGGTGTAGATAACATGAGGAGGGATCTAGCTAAGCTTGAAGAATGGTCTAGAATTTGGCAGCTGGAATTTAATGTTAAAAAATGTAAGGTCATGCATTTGGGCTGCAGCAATCCAAGGGAGCAATACAGTATAGGAGGTGAAGTACTTTTGTCCACTAAAGAAGAGCGGGACCTAGACGTGGTTGTGTCTGATGATCTTAAAGTAGTTAAACAGGTAGAAAAGGCGACGGCAAAAGCTAAAAGGATGCTTGGGTGCATACGGAGAGGAATGGCTAGCAGAAAAAAGGAGGTGATAATGCCTCTGTATAAGTCTTTGGTGCGACCTCATTTGGAGTATGGTGTGCAATTCTGGAGACCGCACCTTCAAAAGGATGTGAACAGGATGGAGTCGGTGCAGAGGGTTGCTACTAAGATGATTAATGGGCTTCATTATAAAGCATATGAGGACAGACTTAAGGATCTTAATATGTACACCTTAGAGGAAAGGCAGGATAGAGGTGATATGATCGAGATGTTTAAATACCTCCGTGGCATAAATATTCAGGGAGAGAGCCTCTTTCAATTGAAAGCAAGTTCTGCTACGAGGGGACATGGGATGAGGGTGAAGGGAGATAGATTCAGGAGTGATATGTGGAAATATTTCTTTACAGATAGAGTAGTGGATCTGTGGAATAGTCTTCCAGTGGAGGTGGTAGAGATGAGGACAGTAACTGAATTCAAAAAAGCATGGGACCAACACAGAGGATCTCTAAAGGTAAAAAGTGGACTGTTGTAGTTGTTGTTATGGAAGGACAGACTAGATAGGCCATGTGGTCTTTTTCTGTCATCATGTTTCTATGTTTCTAAAAGGGGGAAGGTAAGGCGCAAGGGATGAGGTTTGCCTAGGGTACCTCATCTCCTTACGCCAGCCCTGGGTAAATCACTACACCCTCCACTACTTCTGGTACAATTTTGATTGTAAATCCCTCTTGGGCAGGAAAATAAGTTTTTGTTGTTGTTAAGTGCTGTCGAGTTGGTGTTGACTCATGGCAACCTCATGGCAACCTCTTGATAATGGTCCTAACCTGTATGTTCAGTCAGGTGGCTCATTGCTGATAGAATGGCACCCATAGCTGCTGTTATTGTATCGATCCATCTCATTGCAAGCCTTCCTCTTTTGCGTTGACCTTCTACCTTGCCAAGCATTATGTCTTTCTGTAACGATCTCTCTCTCCTCATGATGTGTCCAAAGTATGAAAGTCGAAGTCTTGTCATCTGAGTTTCTAAGGAAAGTTTAGGTTTGATCTCCTGTAGTACTGACTGGTTTGATCTTCAGGCAGTCCATAATATACACAGTATTTGTCGCCAGCACCATAATTCAAAGGCATCAATTTTCTTCCTGTCTATCTTTTTCACTGTCCAACATTCGCATCCATATGATGTTATTGAAAATACCATGGCTTGGACAAGTTGAATCTTTGTATGGAGAGAGACATCTCTGCTCTTGAGAATCTTATCTAGGTCCTTTATAACCATTCTGCCAAAAGCAATATGTCATTGAATTTCTTGACTGCTTGTCCTTTCTTCATTGATTGTTGATCCAAGTAGATTAAAGTTGTCAACTATTTCAATTTCTTCTCCATCAATAATGAAATTATTGATTTTGCCAGTTGTCAGGATCTTTGTCTTCTTAATGTTAAGTTGCAGGCCCATTTTAAGACTATGTTCCTTAATCTTGAGAGACAAATGTTTCAGATCATCTTCACTTTCAGCCAGTAATGTGGTAGCATAGCAAAGGTTGTTGAAGAGTCTTCCACCAATCTTCACACCTCGGTTGTCTTCATACAATCCTGCTTCTATGACAATTTCTTGCGCATATAAATTAAAGAGGTAGGGGGAAATTATACAGCCTTGTTGTACACCTTTGCTGATTTTAAACCATTCTGTTTCTCCTAGTTCTGTTCAAACTGTTGCTTCTTGATCAATGTAAAGGCTGTGCAAGAGAACTAACAGGTGTTCTGGTATACCCATGTTTCTTAATGTGGCCCAGAGTTTCTCATGGCTTACACAGTCAAAAGCCTTGCTGCAGTCAATAAAACACATTTGGATTCTTTTGTCTTTTCAACGATCCATCTCATATCCGCAGTGATGTCTCTCGTTCCTCGCCCTTTCCTGAACTCTGCTTGCACTTCAGGCAGTTCTCATTCCAGGTATGATTGTAGCCTCTGCTGAATGATCTTGAGTGGAATCTTGTTGGCATGTGGGATCAGAACGATTGTGTGATAATTTCCACTGTCAGTCGGATCACCTTTCTTCAGTATTGGTATATACAGAGATCTTTTCCAGTCAGTTGACCATAAATTTATCTTCCGAATTTCCTGGCAGAGCCTTGTAAGTATGGTAATAGCTTCATCCAATTGCTGTAATACTTCAATGGGAATGCTATCAATACCCGGTGCTTTGTTCTTTGATAAGGCCTTCAATACTGCTTTGACTTCTTCTGTCACACCAATGGTTTCTGATGATAAGGTACAGGTTGAAACGGCTGTTGGTCCACTTGATCTTTATGGTATAATGATTCTGTATATTCTTTCCACCTTTTCTTGATCTTCTCAGCATCATTCAACATGGATCCTTGAGCATCTTGTAGCATTCCAGATTGAGGCTGGAATTTTTTCTTTAACTCTCATAGCTTTAGGAAAGCTGATCTTGTTCTTCCTCTAACAGTTTCTGATTCTATTTCATTGCATGCGTCATTGTAGTACTTCTCCTTATCTTGTCTTGCTGCACATTGGAAATCTCTGTTGAGTTCTGTGTTTGCCTCTCTTTCTCCTCTGGCTTTAGCTTCTCTGCGTTTCTGGGCAATTTTCAGAGTTTCTTCAGTCATCCATTTTGGCTGTTTTTGCTTTTTCACCTTTTGTAGAGCCTTCTCACTTCCAGGTTTTGTCTTGGTTGATGTTATTGAGCTTTTCGATCGTTGACTTCCACAGATGTAGTCAACTTGATTTTTGTACAATCCATTGGGTGAGGTCCACAAGTACAGTCATCACTTGTGTTGCTGGACGAAGGTGTTTGAGATGAATAGATCATTGGTCTTGCAGAATTCTATTGCAGAATTCTATCAGTCTTTCTCCAGCTTCATTTCTGTTGCCAAGTCCATATTTTCCAATCACGTTGCCTTCTTTATTGCCAACTTTTGCATTCCAGTCACTCATGACTATCAGGACATCCTGTTTGCATGTTCTGTCAATTTCAGCTTGTACTTGTTCATAGAACTCATCAACTTCTTCCTCTTCTGCAGCTGTTGTTGGGGCATATACCTGAATTATAGTTGTGTTGATGGGCATTCTCGTAGATGAATAGAAATTAAGAAATTAAAAAATAAGTACAGTATCTAAATTGTAATTCACTTTGAGCTTGGATTTGGAAAAAGCAAGTAACTAAATCCAACATAAGAAGTTTTTCTTGTTTAAGGTGAATCACAATACAATAGCTAAGTTCAAGTCCAGAAATGGGAATTTGTCTGTCTCATAATCACTAGAGAACCCCCTAGTTTGCATCATAAAACCACTACAAACAATATATTTCATCTTCATAAATACAAATGTTTACTCACATCCTAACATAACTAGAAGAAATAATATAATTTTGTAGTATTTAGGACTTACCTGCAAGCCTATCTTTTATACAGTAGTCTGGAGAATTCTCAAAGTATACCAGATCGGTTTTGGTGGGTTTCTTAAACTTCTTGTTAGCCACAGTGAATCCAGTGCCATCTTGATTCAAAACAACCTGGATGGCTCCATTGTACTTCCTCCATAGATAATCTCCAGTTTTTCTGAAGTCTGTCATGGCCAGCCAGCAGGTCCTCAAAGTACATGATCCACTAACACCATGACATTTACATTCCTGTTTCAAGAACCGCTTCACAGCCTACCAGAAATCCATAAAACATGAAAGAGTTCAAATCAATGACTAGAGGTTTATTTTAATGTTTTTTGTATTATCCTGTGGTTTTCAATTCTATTCCTTATTGCATTAGGATATTCAAAATATGCAAATTAAGCTGGTTTTTAGATTAAACATGTGCAAATCTATTTTATGCATATTGTGAAGGCTTGTCACTGGTTATATAGCAATTTATTGTTAGATGGAGCTCAAGAGAACATATGAGAGCTCTGAAAGGAAATGAGCTTATGCTAATACTGGCAAATGTAGCCTTGAGAATCCTGAACTCGCAGGATATGAATTCATATTGGAGACAAGCAATCTGGGAGATGTAGTGAGACAGCACGTAAGGCTCAAACCACAGGAAAATGTAGGTAAGCACCTTGAACCAATTATGGAAACTGTTAGCAATGAAACAAAAATCCCCAATACTCAGCACAATTTTAACTATAGGAGCATCAGGACTTGAACCCTGGAAGCTCTGTTCCTAACCTACTACTCTAACCATTACACTATCCTAGATGTCTGGGTGTTACATTGGCCATTCTCCAGTCTTCAGGTAGTATAAATGATTTTAATGATAGTTCACCGATTACTAATAATAGGTCTGCAGTCTCATATTTCAGTTCTTTCAACACCCTTGGATGTATATTATTTAGTCTAGGTGATTTGCCTCTCTGTAGTTTATAAAATAGTTATATCTTCCTGGTTTATCAAAACTTGTTTCAATTCTTCTGATATATCACCTTTAAATATCATTTCAGGCATGGGTAACTTCCCTATATCTTCTTCAGTAAAGACCGAAGCAAAGATTTCATTCACTCTTTCCACTATGGCCTTGTTCTCCCTTAGCACCTCTATTAGCCCTCTATCATTTAATGGTCCAACTGACTCTCTCACAGGTTTTTTGCTACAAATGTATTTGAAAAAGTTTTTATTGTGCATTTTTGCTTCCACAGCAAGCTTTATTTCAAATTCTCTTTTGCATGCCTTATCAGTACCTTGAATCTAACTTGCCAGTGATTGTTGTTTCCCATTTTCGTCATTTGGCTCCTTTTCACATTTCCTGAAAGATGCTTTTTTGGCTAGAACAGCCTTCTCTGACCTCACCTTTAAACCATGCTGGCAGTTTTTTGGCCTTCCTTCCACTTTTCTTAAAACATGGAATACATGTGGTCTGGGTTTCCAAGATAGTTTTTTTTTAAACAATGCCATAAACCTTTAACCATTGCAGCTTTGCTCCTTTTAGTTTTTTCTTAACTATTTTCCTCATTTTATCATAGTCTCCCTTTTGAAAGTTAAAAGGTAGTACTGTGCATTTCCTTGCCATCCTTCCTCCATTTATTAAATCAATGTGATCATGCCTTGATGACTATTGCCAAGTGGCCCTAACACTGTTATCTCTTGCACCAGATCCTGTGCTCCACTAAGGACTAGGTCCAAAATAGCTGCCCCTCTTGTTGGTTCATGACCTAGCTGCTTCAAGAAGCAGTCATTTATTTCATCTAGAAACTTTATCTCCCTAACATGTCCAGCTATGACACTGAGCCAGTCGATACTGAGGTAATTGAAATCAGCCATTATTACTTCTGTTAGCTTCCCTGATTTCTTTTAGCATTTCATCACCATCTGTTCATTCTGGCTAGTCGGTTGGTAGTACACCCTCTACCCCCTACACCTCCCCCCTGCCTTTGTCTTCTCATTTTTACATGGAATTTCTATCCATAGAGATTCTAGTGTGTTTTGTTTCCTGCAAAATGTTTATCCTGTGTGACTCAACTCCCTTTCTAACATAAAGCGCAACCCGTCCAGCAATCTGATCTACCCTATCATTGCGATATAGTTTGTACCCAGGTATCATGGTATCCAATTGGTTGTCCTCCATCCACCAGGTCTCTGAGATGCCAATTATATCTAACCTTTCATTTAATGCTATACATTCTAGCTTTCCCATTTTATTTTTTAGACTGCTAGTAATTGCATACAGGGATTTTAGAGGTTGCATTTTATTCATATTAACAAATCTGGTTATAAGTTGACAAAAGTAATTTGGAATCTTTCAGCTCTGTCTGCTCTGTACTTAAAGGCATCTGGGTTGCCAGACTGGAGGAAGGACTTCAGTACTATGACTTTGTAGGACTCGTCTATATACCTCTCTGTTTTCCTTAGCTCCTCCCAGTGTTTTGTCTCATCTATGGAAAAAGGAAGATATTGCCAACATGTAACATTATTCATCCAATATGTAATAATATTTATAGCAGATATGCTAAAAACTAGACTTATGTGGGGGCCATGAGGACTTCCGTGAGAAGCATTAAAGCCCCTGACCAATAAACCCCCTGCTTTTTAACCCTGCCTTATCTACTGAACTTATGCCTGCCATACCATTTGGTAACAGAGGCACATCCCCAAGAAAGATCCCTCTCTCTCTCTCTGGTCTCTGCACTCTCCACTTTACCTCTGCAGTTTTCTCCCCCCTCCCCCATTGGAGCATTGTTAACCCTCTTTCCCACGTGTGCTCAGCCATTTGCCTTCTTGCTGTGGAACATGCAAGTCTATTACAGACTGTGCCCCTTGCGTCTGGCTAGGGTTTGACATTTACCACTGCCTGTCTATATTACTTATTGATTTTTCTTATCACTGTTTGTTAGAGTTTTTCGTTTGTGATCTTCTTCAGCGTTCCCTCTCTGTTTTCAGCTGTATCTCTCTCTCTCGCTCTCCTCTTCCTTATTATCCCACCCTCCCTCCCTACAACCCACCCGCCCCTGACTTACCGTCTCTTATAGCTGCCCTGTACTCATTACCGTGATCACTCACAGGTGCTTCTCATCCCCTGCAATTTCTACCACCTCTCCTTTTATTTCTTCTGACCTCTGTGCTCCTCTCCGTCTCTCTCTCTATGGATCCTCAACACTTTCTCTTCCTATTGCTCATACTCCCTAGCATCACCTTCAAGCCTCTCTTCCTTATCTCCCCTTTACCATGCTCACTTCCCTCACCATCTTGTCATCTACCCTATCATCAGCTCTTGAGCTTCACCACTTTCTCCCTCTCATTCAACCATCTCTTTCTCTCTGAAACAACCTCACCCCCATTACTGCCGTGCTGTTTCCTCTCTGTCTTGCACTCTTCTACTCCTTCTCCTTCTCTCTTCCGGAGATATCAACCCCAACCCTGGCCCCCCCCCTAAACTTTTGTCACACTCCCAGAACAGATCTTCACACTATAGCTGAATTCATAGCCCTCTCCTTTCCCCGTCCTCTCTCCCTTTCTCATGTGCCTTGTGGAACGCACACTCCACCTCAAATAAACTTGCCTTTACTCTTGATCTCTTTATCTCCCTTCCTTCTGCTTCAGTCTCACTCCTTTCCCTCCTTTGAAGTCCACTCCATCCGGCTTTTTACTCCACTACATCTCTGATTAACTGTGATTTATCAACCCCCTGACAAGTCCACCTCTACCTTTCTCTGTGACTTTGATGCATGGCTTTCCTTCTTTCTGGATTCATCTTCCCCCTCCCTTATTCTCAGAGATTTTAGCATTCATACAGATAACCCCTCTGACCTTTATGCTTTACAGCTCCTTTTCCTTACCCCATCATTGAATCTCCAGCTTTGCTCTATTGCCCCTACTCACCATCAAGGCCACTGCCTCGACCTTGTATTCTCTAATTGCTTACCCTGAAACTTCTGTACCTCACCTCTTCCCTTATCATAGAAACAGAAACATGACAGCAGAAAAAGACCACATGACCTATCTAGTCTGCCTTTCCATATTAACCACTACAGCAGTTCCCTTTTTTCCTTTAGAGATCCTCTGTGTTTGTCCCATGCTTTTTTGAATTCAGATACTGTCCTCATCTTTACCACCTCCACTGGGAGCCTATTCCAAGCATCTACCACTCTTTCTGTAAAGAAATATTTCCGCATATTACTCCTGAGTCTATCCCTTTCACCCTCATCCTATGTCCTCTCGTAGCAGAGCTTGCTTTCAATTGAAAGAGTCTCTCCTCCTGTGCATTTATGCCATGGAGGTATTTAAACATCTCTATCATATCTCCTCTATCCCGCCTTTCCTCAAAAGCTATGTAATATTAAAGCTATGGAAACACAAGGCTTAAAAGGGAGAGAGGAGGCACTGTGGGTTAAACTAGAAAGAGGGAAAGAAAAATCTATTTGCATTGGCGTGATATACAGACCTCCCTCACATGGAGAAGAGGTGGACGGAGAGTTAATTGAAGACATACACAGCATGGCCAGGAAAGGAGAAATACTACTGATAAGGGATTTCAATATGCCTTATGTTGATTGGCACATTCCTGCTGCAGTATCATCTAGAAGTAAGGAAATCCTGGATTTTCTACAGGAAGAACTATTCAGGCAACAGGTAACAGAACCCACCCGTGAAGGGGCCTTACTGGACTTGGTGCTTACCAATGGGGAAAGTATTTCTGATATTATAGTGGGAGATCATATCACATCCAGTGATCACCAGATGGTGTGGTTCAGTATTAGGACTAGGGCTGATAAAATCCATTCAAAAGTGACCATCATCTGCTAAGCTTCACTCTTCATCACTCACTGCCTCAAGCTCATCCTGTCTCCTCCAACCTCTTTAGAAATCTTCATGCTATTGACCCGTTGGCTCTCTTCTCCACTGTCTCATCATCTCTTTCCTCCACTGAGTCTGCTGATAAAGCAGTAGCTTCCTATAACACTGCACTCTGCTCTGGATGCTCTTTCTCCACCCATGCCATGTCCTGTGAGGCGTACTGTACCTCAACCCTGGCTGTCTTCCATTACCGGCTATCTTCATTCCTGCGACCGCTCAGCTGAGCAAGCTTGGCTCAAATCCCTCACACTAACGGACTTTCGACCCTTCAAATTCATGCTTGTCTCTTTCCAGTCAGCCATAGCACTCACCAAGCAAGATTCTCAACTCTCTCCTCAAGGTGCCTCCGCCTCCGACCCCCTCCCTTCCTTTCTGCCCAAACCCTGGCTGACTACTTCCATGACAAAATCCACAAGATCACACTCCAATTCCCCACGAGGTCAGCTACTTCCCTCTTCACCCTCTTCACTCCCAACTTTCCTCCCCTACCTCTGCTACTGTTTCTTCCTTTTCAGTGATCTCTGAGGAGGAAACCAATCACCTTCTTTCCTCATCCAAACTCACTACCTGCTCCTCTGATCCTATTCCCACCCACCTTCTATGCTCCATCTCCTCCACTATTGTCCCTTCCATCTTTCATATTCTCAACCTATCGCTCTCACTGCAAATTTCCATGCAACCTTCAAGCATGCTGTGGCCATTCCTCTCTTTGAGAAATCCTCACCAGACACTACCTGTCCATCTCCCTCCTCACCTTCATTTCTAAAATACTTGAATGTGTGGTTCACCGCCATTGCTTCGACTTTCTCTCCTCTTAGTCCCTTCTGGATCCTCTACAATCTGACTTTCGTCCTTTACATTCTACCAAAACAGCTCTTGCCAAAGTCTCCAGTGACCTGTTCCTGGCAAAATCCAAGGGCCTTTATTCAATCCTCATCCTTCTCGACCTTTTTTCTGTTTTTGACACTGCTGACCACAACCTTCTCCTTGATACCTTGTCCTCACTTGGTTTTCGGGGCTCTGTGCTATCCTGGTTCTCTTCTTATCTTTCCCATTGCTCTTTCAGTGTTTGTTCTGGTGAATCCTCCTCTACTGCTATTCCGCTGTCAGTTGGTGTACCCCAAGGGTCTGTCTTGGGCCCACTCCTTTTCTCCCTCTATACTCAGTTCCTTGGTGCACTCATCTCTTCCCATGGCTTTCAGTACCATCTTTATGCTGATGACTCCCAGATCTACCTCTCTACACCCGAAATCTCTCCGGCAGTCCAGGCCAGGATCTCTGTCTGCCTTTCTGACATTGCTGCTTGGATATCTCACCGCCGTTTGAAATTGAACATGGCCAAAACTGATTTTTCCCCCTAACTCTCCTCTCCCCTTCTTCCTTTCTCAGTCTCTGTGGATAACTCTCTACTCCTCTTTGCCTCCTCAGCTCACAACCTTGGGGTCGTCTTTGACTCCTCTCTCTCCTTCTCCACACACATCCAACTGATAGCTCAAACCTGCATTTCTTTCTCTACAACATCAACAAAATTCACCCCTTCCTTTCTGAACACACTACTAAGACACTTATCTACTCCTTAATCACCTCCCATCTAGACTATTGTAACCTACTCCTTGTTGGTTTCCCTCTGAATCATCTCTCGCCCCGTCAATCTGTTCAATACTGTGCTGCACGGCTAATCTTCCGCCAGACTCGTCATGCTCATATTACCCCTCTTCTCAAGTTATTTCATTGGCTCCCTATCCATTTCTGCATCCAGTGCAAACTTCTCCTGCTGATCTATAAGTGCATTCACTCGGCAACTCCTTACTACCTTTTCTTTCTTATCTCTCCCTACATCCATCCTCGGGAACTCTGCTCTTCTGGCAAATCACTTCTAGCTATTCCCTTCTCTTCTATTGCTAACTCCAGATTTTGCTCCTTTCACCTTGCTGCTCCTTATGCCTGGAACAAAGTCTATACCTCAGGCACCTTCTCAAACCCTTTTCAAATCCAGGCAGAAAACTCACCTCTTCGCTGTTGCTTTCGGATCTTGGCTCACTTGATCTCCTTTGTGTTTCCTTACCATTCCCCCTAGATGTAACCTATGTCTACAGCTATTGTATTGTCTGTCTTGACTAGATTGTAAACTCTGATGAGGAGGGACTGTCTTTTACAAATGTCTGTGCAGCGCTGTGTACATTTTGTAGTGCTATACAAATGTTCAGTAGTAGTAGTAGTAAAGATACATTCTTTTAATGCTTAATTCAGTCAATATAATAAGGCTGTTTCTTTCTGTGCTTCACTATCACATTGAAGAAGTCTCTCATATTTCACAGGTGCAGAAGAACTTTGTCAGAATTTAATCTCTAGAGCAAAGAATTAAAACTGCTTATACTAGCTAATGCTGTGGGAATCCAAAATCTTATTCTTGAAAGATCACATCAACTCAGTCAATAATCTAATCTGACATACTCATAACTAACCTAAATATCCATGATTAGCAAGAGCATATCATTTGAATTAATCATATAATTCACAATTTAAGCAATAGAACAACCCAGTATTTGCATTCCTGCAGCATTAGTGATACATAAGGTTTGTATAGAGCAAAATCAAACTATCCAAGTAGTACCACTTCCATTAATTAAATCCTGAAAATCCAAATCCAAATTTAAACCAAAGGTTCTCTATTTACTAGATTATGTTAGCTGTTTAAAACAGGAATTCCAATACGTTAACTGTTAGCACATGCAAATTCCCAAATTAAACTTCTAATGTGGAAATGGCCATTCTGGTAAATGAGCAGGGACTGTGCCTTACCGTTAATATCTGGGTCATAATCACACATTACTGTTAAAGGGTCTAGCTAAGTGCATCACACATTCTCTGCTGTGTAGTAAACACGTGGCAATGACTTTTTCTCTATGTCAACTCAATGGAAGCCCCCAAAAGGCTGGGATTTGCCCAAAACAATTAACTGAGAGGTTTTGTGTTTACCATTCTTTAATTTTGGCTATTCACATGTAGTAACTGCAAAACCTTTCTTTGCACACCTTAGTAAATAGGGGCCAAATTGCTTGAAGTGAAATCATCATTTTAAACCTACATACAGTAAGAATGAAATCATCAGATTTTGGAAACTATTTACCGTCTGATGGAAACCTAAATCCTTTCTGTAGACCTCTTTTCCCATTTGCATGGAGTTTGTATGTTTACAGTAATGGCTGTGGCTTAACATATGTGCTAGAGGAGACAGAGTTAAGCAAACTGGAATTAAGGTTAAGAACCAGCAGGCTGAAGGAGGGAGAGGAGGTCTGTGGAGCCAGAAGTCCTTCCAAAGCAAGCTATGCAAAAGATTCTGAGGTAGGAACTTTAACTGGGGCAGGAGGAAGGGCCAGGAGAAACAGCTTGTGGAGGTTTAACAAGCTGGGACAGAAGTAAGCTAATTTTGTTTTCCCTGAACTTTGCCTGTTCTGGGTTTGCTTTGTGGAGGTTTAATAAGCTGGGACAGAATAAATACTGCTTTTGTTTTCCCTGAACTGCTGTCTGGCCTATGTTTTAAAGAAAACTCCTTCCCTCACATGCCACACTACTACAATGTGTCACAACTGTTCTGGTTTTATTCTGCTATTTATATGTCAAAATCTCTTTAAAGAAGTATTTAACTTTGTTGTTCTCTGAAACTCTGTTATACAATTCTCTATATGTAGCTAAATTTGTTCAGTTTAAAACAAATACAGAAGTTTCTATTCAGTTTCTCTGGGAGTCTTTTGAAAGACACATCAGTAGAAATGGTCATACATTTCATTAGATGAACTCAGGGCTTTTTTTGAGGGACTATGAAATGGTACTGGGTACCAGCACTTTTTTCATTGCCTGCAAAAACGGATTTATGGTCCCCATGTATTAATGAAAGAGCCCTGTTTATGAGCATTGGCACCTTTTTTTCTAGGAAAAATTCACTGGATGAACTTATAGCAAGAAAGGTCAACAAATACGTTTTAGGTGGTATATTTTTATTGCATTAACTTCATGCATTTGTAACTAGCTTTCGACAGTGGTTCCCAAACCTGTCGTGGGGGCTCCCAACCAGTCAGATTTTCAGCACATCCACAATGAATATGCATGAGATAGATTTGCATGCACTCCCTCTACTATGACAGATTTATTTCATGCATTTTCATTGTGGATATTCTGAAAACCTGATTGGTTATGGGTCCCCATAACAGGTTTGGGTCCCCATAACAGGTTTGGGAACCACTGGATTAGGGGGAATGGTTGATGTTTTGCAAAAAGTGAGAAACAGATAGCAGAATAACAGCTACAGGAAAACTTCCTGATGTTTGCTGAGTAACCAAATTCTCAACTAAGCTCTTTTATGAATTTTTTCACAATGCTTGATCATTCTAATTTCAAATGTCTTACGTTCTGAAAGTCCTCTTGTGTATCCTGATCATAAGATCATTGATGATATGGTCCAGCCTGAAGAATTGTTCCCCCATGAAAATATCACTTTGATGTGTTAGCCTATGTCTCAAAGTCTTTATGCATTTAATTTAAAGCTCATTTCATCTTTCCTCTTTGCATGTTTTGCATTAGTTAATATAAATTATTTTCATAGAGGAGCAGGAACGTGAAATCTCAGCCTCATCCTTTTACTTTATATCTCCTTACAGCATTAAAGGTTAACAGACTGCCATTGTCTGCAGCCTCTAATTTGTGTCTTTGTTCAAGCAACTGATGAAGGGGACGTACCTCTCCAAAGCTGATCATAAGAACATAAGATATGCCATACTGGGTCAGACCAAGGTCCATCAAGCCCAATACCCTGTTTTCAACAGTGGCCAATCCAGGTCACAAGTACCTGACAGTTTTCCAAGAAGACACATGGGTTCCACAATGCTTGTACTGGGGCAAGCAGTGGATTTCCCGGGTCCTCTTTATTAATGGTTTATGGACCTTTCTTCCAGGAACTTGTCCAAATCTTTTTTTAATCCAGCTTCACTAACAGCTTTTACTACATCCTCCGGTAAAAAATTCCAGAGTTTGATTACATGTTGAGTGAAAAAATATTTTCTCTTTTAAGTCTTAAATGGGTTACACTGTAGCTTCATTGCATGTCCCCTAGTCTTTCTACTTTTTGATGGTGTAAACAATCAATCTACATTTATCTGTTCCACTCCATTCATTAATTTATAGACTTCTATCATATCTCCCCTCAGTCATCTCCAGGTTGAAGAGCCCTAACCTTTTAAACCTCTCCTCATAGGGGTATCCTTACATCCCCTTTACCATTTTGGTAGCTCCTCTCTGTACCTTTTCTAAATACGCTATATTCTGTTTAAGATACAGCGACCAGAATTGCACACAATATTTGAGGTGCTGTCGCACCATGGAATGATACAGAGGCATTATAACATCCTTTGTTTTATTCTCCATTCCTTTACTTTTGATTCCTAGCATTCTATTTGCCCTCTTGGCCGCTGCTGCAAACTGGGCAGAGGGTTTCCATGTGATGTCTAAATCTTTTTCCTGGGTGGCGATTCCTAATGTGAAACCTTGCATCGTGTAACCATAGTTTGAGTTGTTCTTTCCTAGGTGCATAACTTTGCACTTGTCCACATTAAATTTCATCTGCCACTTGAACGTCTAGTCTTCCAATTTATCAATGCCCTCTTGCAATTTTTCACAATTCTCTTGGGTTTTAACAACTTTGAATAATTTTGTGTCATCAACAAATTTGATTACCTCACTCATTATTCCCATTTCCACGTGAAAATTATTAATTTGGTAGAAAATAATATGCCATCTGCAACTTTTATTTGACCCTTACTTCTATATATCTATATAGACTAACATAATTATAACACTTGATTGGAAAAAGGCTGATGGAGGGGCTAGGATACGACTGGAAATGGATGATGGGGGACTAGGACCGGAAATGGGCTGATAGGGGGCTAGGATAGGACTGGAAATGGCTGATGGGGGGCTAGGACTGCAAAAGGGCTGATGGAGGGGCTAGGATAGGACTGGAAAAGGCTGATGAGGGGCTAGGACTGGAAATGGCTGATGAGGGGCTAGGACTAGAAATGGATGATGAGGGCTAGGAATGGAAATGGGCTGATGGAGGGATGGGAGAATGGGACAAGAAGGAAGCGGATGCTGGGTGGGGCAGGAACTAGAAGGGAGCTGATATTGGGGAAGGGTGGGTCTGGGAGAGTGAGGATGGAGAGGGGAAAAGATATTTTGTGTGGGAAGGAAGAAAAATCTATGATTGGCCACGTATTGGGAGAGTAAGTGGGGATTGAGGATGGAGGAGTGAAATTTGAGTGGATGAAAAAGGAATAAGGAAAGAAATGGAGGAAAGAGCAAAAGGGGAAAGATCAGTATGTTAAAGCAGATGTAGAGAGAGAATGGAAATAAACTAGAAGAGAGAAGAAAGGACAAAGGGACAGCAGACAATGGAGAGTTAGCAGAAGACACGAAAAAAAAAAAACCCAGAAGAAAGTGACTGGAGCAATTGTAACTGAAAAATAAAATGCCCAGACAACAAAAGATAGAAAAATACTTTTTAATTTTGAATTTACTAACTGGAATATGTCAGCTTTGGGAAATGTGCATCGCTAACACCTTTGCGTTTTGTTTAGTATTGTTGTACATTCCAAATTTGGGGTTTGGGGTTCTCAATTTAATTATTGTCTTCATATTTCTAAATTGTGATCTCTTGTTCTATGTTTGGTGATGGTCTAGGTTCTGCATGTGTAACTGAGCTGAGGTATTCTGTTCATGTAGTTTCTATGTGACAGTCCCACTTGTTCTCTTTCCCCAACAGGAGATGTATTGGTATTCTCTGAGATGTACTGGTTTTATATTTGCAGTCTTGCCTTTTGATAATTAGGGTTAGGTGCTGTGTGAGTCCTGGTAGTGCTGTTATGATATGGCAGATTTGCTATAGGTTCTGAATGAGCAGGGTTTTGTAGTAATGCACCTGGCAGTTGGCACTGGAGGATAGTAATGCAGAAATATGGTAGCCTTTCTTTATCCTCACTGCCCATGCAAATGGTATTGAGCCACTCAGTAAAAGGCATATTTACTAAAGGTTAATGCGCATTCACGGATGTTAATATGTGTTAAGTGCAGGAACACCCATTTATTTCTATTGGCGCAGTGGCACTTAACACACATTAATACTTAGTAAACATGCCCCTAAGTCCATTGCCAGGAGATACGAGGTAAGTGGCTTGTGAAGGGCTCCTTTGAAAGCTGCCTAAAATTTTAGATGGGCAACATATACATTTTAAAATAAATTAAATATATGCAAATGAGGTCCACTGGATATGCAAATGAGGCCCCACAATGAGTCTCCGCACATGACCATATCACCCTTGGACCGCCCCTGACTCCATCATCCCCAGATCTTCTGACTTAGACGTCCCAGACTGCACTTGGACATCTTTTCTAAAATTCTCCTCCACATGTCTTTGCATATTCGTTTTAAGTTTATGTGTATGCCTAATGCCCCAAATTCCTGACGAGTCAGAGTAATGGAGATAACTTTTATCATTATAAAGATGTTATAGAAGGCCTTGAGAAATTTTCTTTCAATCTAAGAGCCAGCCTAAAAGAGACCAGTAGCTGAGATCTCTCCCACCACCAGGCTTCCACTGTCTCCATTAAAGTTCAAGAGTGGCTGAGGGCCATCTTCTCAGAGGTCTGCCACAGCCCCTTTAATACCTGAGCTACTAAGAATATTTTCTTATTCTGTTTTCATACATCCAATCAATTGTGACCCTGAAGGAGACTCTAATGCCTTTGTGAGTCCTTCTCCCCACCTACTCAAGCATTTCTTCTCCTTTTCCCCTGGTACAACCATCTCCCTCCTACCCCTGAGTGATATTTTTCCCCTCACCCCATCCCCCCAACAAGATCTTTTCCTTTCTCATCCATATAGGTTTGTTTTCTGCATTCCTCTAGCTCCTTCCAACAGGAGGACAGCAGTGTTTCTTATCTGCGTCTGCTTCCCCCTCTGCCAGCTTCATTCTGAATTTGGAATATTCATGGTATCTGCCAAGAGCAAGCATTCAGACGTCAGATCAACATTCCCGTGAAGCTGCATGACATTGCAGCACCTCTCCCAAAAGCACAGGCGGAGGACTCACATGCAGCTTTGGGGGAATGTTGCTTCACATTGAAGCCCGCCTATGTGATGGCAGAAGCAGGTAAAATGTGCTGTTCTCCTGCTGTCAGCAGGAGGAAGTGTGAGGAAAGATTCATGTTGGAGGGATGGGGAAAGGACAGATGGTTTCAAATCTACCTCCAGGAAACTCTGGTGTTATGCAAACATCTAAAGCTGGTGAATGCCAAAGAATGGCACAGCTGAAAGCATTATTTATGAGCTTAAGGCTGGTGCATATCCCCTATAGTTTAAAGAGTTGCTTCATGAATGGAACTAGGGAGAAAAGCACAAAGGGGCATAACACTAGCATGGGGTACGGCACAGGCTAAACGTGTTACTCTAAAGTTTAGCACAGTGCCCCATGTTGAAAATGTGCTAGTAGGTTAGCGCTAGATTGGGTGGAGACAGGGTGGGTTAGAGGAGAAACATTGGGATTGACAGCACATCGTGGTTAGTGCAGGTATAATTTTTTATTTATTTATTTATTAACATTTCTTATATACCGCACTATTTGCCATCAGCGCGGTTTACATTGAACAGAAACATCCGACAACTTTCATATGTCTGGTCATTACATTTAACATGAAGTAGAACTTGGAGAAACAGGGTAACTATATACATAGGTGGTTCAAATGAAAAGGGAACATGGTCAACTATATACATAGGTGGTACAATGATACAGGAAACTGCTTGTTATTTACATTGTGGGGTACACCTGTTGCGAGGGTCTGCCTGTTTGACTACTACTACTATTGTTGTGGTGCTCACTATTCGAGTGGTGATTATGTTCGGAGCTGTTAGTGAGATATTTAAGGAAGAGGAAGTGTTTTAGTGCCTTTCTGAACTGGCTCAAGCTGGGGATTGCTCTGATGTGTGCTGGTAAGGTGTTCCATAGAGTTGGGGCGCAGAGTCGGAAGGCTCTGTTGGCTGTTGATTTGGTGCATCTTGTGGTTTCTTTTGGGATAACTAGCAAGTTCAACTCTGCGGTTCTTCGTGGTCTGTTTGGTGCAAGTGGTTGGATGAGTTCAGAAAGAGAAGAGGAGGTGAGCCCCTTGCCAGCTTTGAAAGTTAGCAGTAAGGTCTTAAAACTGATCCTTGCTTGAATGGGGAGCCAGTGTAACTGTTTTAGGAGGGGTGTCACGTGGTCTCTCCTGGATGTCCCAAAGAGTACCCGCGCTGCACTGTTCATAGCCAGTTGCAAGGGGTTCAGGGTGGACCGGGGGAGCCCTTGTAGTATGGAGTTTGAAAAATCGAAATGGGGAATTATCAGAGCTTGATAAATGGTGCAGAAATCATCCGGTTCAAGTAGCGTGCGTAGGTGTCTGAGGAATCTGATTTTAAAGTAGATCGCCTTTATGGTATTGGCTATGTGGTTCTTCATGTCAAGGTTTTGGTCCAACGTTACTCCAAGGTAACGTATCGCAGGTTTCACTTGTAGCTCAGCATCCCTTACCTTAACACAGCTAGGTGGGATGAAATTTACATTCCTCGAGACGAAAAGAACTTCCGTCTTTTTGTGTTGGATTCGCAGATTTTGTGACAGGAGCCACTCTGATATGGTGTCGAAGCAGTTAGTCAGAGGGGTGAGGTCTAGGCTATCCAATGATATTAGAAACATAGAAACATGATGACAGAAAAAGACCACAAGGCCCATCTAGTCTGTCCTTCCATAACAACAACTACAACAGTCCACTTTTTACCTTTAGAGATCCTCTGTGTTGGTCCCATGCTTTTTTGAATTCAGTCACTGTCCTCATCTCCACCACCTCCACTGGGAGACTATTCCACGGATCCACCACTCTTTCCGTAAAGAAATATTTCCGCATATCACTCCTGAATCTATCTCCCTTCACCCTCATCCCATGTCCCCTCGTCGCAGAACTTGCTTTCAATTGAAAGAGGCTCTCTCCCTGAACATTTATGCCACGGAGGTATTTAAACATCTCAATCATATCACCTCTATCCCGCCTCTCCTCTAAGGTGTACATATTAAGATCCTCAAGTCTGTCCTCATATGCTTTATAATGAAGACTACTAATCATCTTAGTAGCAACCCTCTGCACCGACTCCATCCTGTTCACATCCTTTTGAAGGTGCGGTCTCCAGAATTGCACACCATACTCCAAATGAGGTCGCACCAAAGACTTATACAGAGGCATTATCACCTCCTTTTTCTGCTAGCCATTCCTCTCCGTATGCACCCAAGCATCCTTCTAGCCTTTGCCGTCGCCTTCTCTACCTGTTTAGCTACTTTAAGATCATCGGACACAACTACGCCTAGGTCCCGCTCTTCTTTAGTGGACAAAAGTACTTCACCTCCTATGCTGTATTGCTCCCTTGGATTGCTGCAGCCCAAATGCATGACCTTACATTTTTTAACATTAAATCCCAGCTGCCAAATTCTAGACCATTCTTCAAGCTTAGCTAGATCCCTCCTCATGTTATCCACACCTTCCTGGGTGTCCACTTTATTGCAGATTTTGGTATCATCCGCAAAGAGGCAAACCTTACCCGACAGCCCTTCCGCTATATCACTAACAAAGATGTTAAAAAGAATCGGACCAAGGACAGATCCCTGGGGCACACCACTGGTAACATCCTTCTCCTCAGAGTGAGCTCCATTTACTTGTACTCTTTGTCGCCTCCCACCCAACCAATTTCTAACCCAAGCAGTAACTTTAGGGTCCATCCCTAGGGTGCTCAGTTTGTTTATAAGTCGCCTGTGAGGAACAGTGTCAAAGGCTTTACTGAAATCTAAATACACCACATCTAGAGCTCTCCCTCGGTCCAACTCCCTGGTCACCCAGTCAAAGAAATCAATCAGATTTGTCTGACAAGACCTGCCTCTGGTGAATCCATGCTGCCTCGGATCCTGTAATCCGCTGGACTCCAGAAACCTCACTATTTTCTCTTTCAACAGCGTTTCCATTAATTTACTCACCACTGAAGTTAAACTAACCGGCCTGTAGTTTTCAACCACATCCTTACTTCCGCTTTTGTGTAAAGGCACCACATGAGCCTCTCTCCAGTCCTTTGGCACCACTCCCGACTCCAACGAGGCATTGAAAAGGTCAGTCGGTGGAGTTGCTAGAACGTCCCCAAGTTCCCTCAGTATTCTAGGGTGTATCCCATCCGGTCCCATCGCTTTGTCTACTTTAAGTTGAGCTAGTTTCTCACGAACACAGTCTTCTGAAAATTGTTCAAGATGTCCCTCGCTTCTGTTCTTATATGTGGGTGTTTTCTGAGATCCTGCTCCTGGTTCTTCATCTGTGAACACAGAACAAAAATATTTGTTAAGCAATTCCGCTTTATCCTTATCAGCTTCTACATATTCCCCCCCTGTACCCTTGAGTCTGACAATACCACTTTTGCCCTTCCTCTTCTCACTAATATATCTGAAAAATGTCTTATCTCCCCATTTTATTGCATTGGCTATTTCCTCCTCCTTTTGAATCTTTGCCTTCTTGACTACTTTGCTAGCTTCTCTAAGTTTTTCCAAATACAGATGCCTGTCTTCCTCTCTCTGTGATCTCTTGTATTTCATGAAGGCCTCCCTCTTTTTCTTCACTTTTTCAGCTACTTCCTTCGAAAACCATAGCGGTCTCCTGTTCCTTTTGCCTTTATTTACCATTTTAACAAAAAGGTTGGTTGCCTTTAAAATACCCCCTTTCAGTTTTGCCCACTGTTGTTCTACATCCCCCAGCTGTTCCCATCCCACTAATGACTCCCTGAGGTATTGGCCCATCTTCGCAAAGTTAGTCTTCCTAAAGTCTAAGATCTTCACCTTGGAATGGATTCTAACAGCCCTAGTCCTAATACTGAACCACACCATCAGGTGATCACTGGATGCAAAATGATCTCCCACTACAACATCAGAAACACTTTCACCATTGGTAAGCACCAAGTCCAGTATGGCCCCTTCACGTGTGGGGTCTGTTACCAATTGCCTGAATAGTTCTCCCTGTAGAGAATCCAGGATCTCCTTACTCCTAGATGATACTGCAGCAGGAATGTGCCAATCAACATCTGGCATATTGAAATCTCCTAGCAGTAGCACTTCCCCTTTCCTAGCAATGCTGCGTATGTCTTCAATTAACTCTCTATAATATTGGCATGTATAATAGCACATCGTCTGCATATATCATGTAACTGACATTGAAGGATCTAATGATGTTGCAGATGGGTTGGATGTATATATTAAACATCAAGGATGATAGGGAGGATCCTTGAGGCACACCTTGACTTTGTTGGAAAGGTTCCGATGTAGCCCCGTCAGCTCGGACATGCTGCCATCTTCCGGACAGGTAAGATCTGCACCATTCGAGCGCTGTTCCACAGATACCTTTTTCTCTTAGCCAGCAGATGAGAATTTCGTGGCATACAGAGTCAAAAGCTGCTGCTATATCTAAAAAGATGAGAGCGAAACCATGTCTTATGTTATCGACGCCTGAGATGATATTGTTGAAGAGGGCTGTGATTAGTGTTTCCACTCCATGTGACTCTCTGAATCCATGTTGGGCTGGATCCAGTGGGGCAGAAGTGTCTATGTAATCCTGTAATTGCCTGTGCACTATTTTTTCAATGATTTTTGCAAGCATCGGTATGCTAGATATGGGCCTGTAAGACGCTACCTTTTGAGGATCAAGTTTGGTGTTTTTTAAAAGAGGTCTGACAGAGGTCTGCTTGAGAGTAGGTGGGAAAGAGCCAGTGGTAAAGGATTGGTTTAAGATTTTGGCTATAATTAGAGATAGGTAACATCGCAGGTCTTTTATCCAGTATGCAGGACAAGGATCTGTGTGCGCAGTGGTAGTGTTTAGGGCTAGGATGGTATCTTCGATAATTTTCTTTGAAGGAGTAGAGAAGGATGTTAGCGATGCCGGGTAGTCTTGCTCGTCAGGAGGGTACGGTATTACTATTCTGTCGGTCTTGCACATTTTGGATTGCATGTATACCGCATAGTCCTGTGGGTGAATACCGCTATGGTGCTCAGGGGTCGGTTCTTTAGTAAGCGTTTTGACCAAGTTAAACAAGTCATGCGGTTTATTCAGTGACCGTTTCAGGGTGTCTGTGTGGTATTGCCTCATCTTGTCTGTGATGGCTTTACGATGTGCAGCCAGGTGTTGGATGTAGGCTGATTGGTCACTGCTGGTGCGTGACTTCCTCCAGCGCTTTTCCAGCCTTCTTAGAAAGGTTAGTGAAGCCTTCAAGTCTGCTGTGAACCAAGGGGCTGATGATCTTTTCTTTGGGTCCTTGTTTGTTGGAGGGCGGATCGCGATTGTGCTGAGTTTGCAGTTCCAAGCGGTGATCAACTCATCTAGGCCTAAGGAGGTCTCTTCAATGAGTGTGCGTGTTTCGGCGAGGATGCGTTCTCTGTTAAATGGCTGGAATCTTCTGGTAGCTGAGTTAGCAGTCTTGCTTGTATCCGTTTTGGGCTTTGGTGACCAGTTGAGGGTAGGCATCTGAAAAGTGATGAGTTTATGATCAGACCATGGGACTGCAGTTACTGATAGCATGATGTTTTCTGGTTGATAATGGGCGCACAATAACCACAATTGTTGCCATTACACTTCATACCACCCCAATGGGTGGTGGTAAGTGCACTTGCATGCTGGCTTAACACAGTGCCACGCATTTATTTATTTAACTGGTTTTGCGATATCATTTTTCTACCAGTCAAAACGGTTAACATATAACAAGTTTGAAATTACAATGAACTTCTAATAGTAAATGGAAGGGCAGAGGATAGGGCGGCGTACAGGAGATTTTAAGCAGCCTGAGGGTAGGATTAGAGGGTAAGAGAGATAGCATTAGACAATAGGTTTAATGTGTTGTCGTCCTTGGGGAGATGGGCAGATTATTCAACACTAGGGAGGGTGAGTACATTCACAATGCATCAATGGCAGGAAGATGGACACACATGTCCCCTGAAGTTGGTGTGGGTGTCCGCACAGGTTTCACTGCACAACACGTGCTTCTGGCATGATCTTTAGTAAACATGCCCCAAAATGAAGCTGAGCAGGTATTAGACCCCAGAGTGCAAGATAATTCACGCTCCTTAAATCATAAGAAGCACCACCAGCTTAAATACGATTTGTGGTCCTTAAAAGAAAGACAAAGTAGAAAAAAAAGAAGAGGACAGTACTTGACCATTTATACAAAACTGGAACACTATAGCTCAATAGCGGAGTCCAGTAGATGTGCACATTGACATAGGTCCTAGATGCCAGCTCTACGCATGCAGTGGGTGCCATGGGTGCTTAAGGAACTCCAGAATTGAGAAAACTCCTTCACTGTGTTCCCAGACGGGTAATTCGTGTTGAGTTTTGATTCCTAATCCTTTTGAAATGTAGACACTTATGACACAGGTGAAAAAGGAGCTCTCTGAACTGCAGGTTTGATTTGCAATTCGTAAAATGATACTTGAAAGGACTTCAGATGCTACATGGTAGATTTTATTCTTTTCTCACACTCCATTTACATAGTCCACTGAACTGAATTAAAATTAATGTGAGAAGACAGAGCTCTCCTGCAAGTAGGACCTGTCTGAGAAGCCAGTCTGTTAAGGCATTCATGAAACCAATTTCACACTCAATTCTAAACTAGAACTGTGCAAACAATTCAAAGACAAACTTGAGCCAGGCTTATTTCAAAGAATTTTTATACTTTCCCAAGAAACATTTGGGATATGTGTTTTTTACCAGAATATTTCAGGTTAGCTTTACTAAGGTATGCTACCATGTTAGTGTTCGCTATTATTAGTAAACAGGCTCCATTGCATAAAATAGGACCTACAGTAAATAACTTAAATTTAGATGAATTTTCAACTGCAAATTTAGGTTCCTAAGTTTGGCTGAAAATAGAAGATACATTTAAAGATCCATTTTAAATAGGGCATAGACAGTGAAATTGAGAAGTCCAGGTTGGGAGGTGCTCAGTTCCCTCAGTAGCTGACAAATGGCTCAGCTGGATATGGAGCCTTTTGGAAAATAGACATAAGGACATGCAAGAGTGCACATGGATTTGCTGGCACATACAGTGGAAGGAGAGAGACATCACTGATCTCAAGAATCTTGTCTAAGTCCTTCATAGCCATTCTGTCAAGAGCAATGCATTGGTGGATTTCTTGACTGCTTGTTGTTTCTTTGCTGATTATTGATCCAAGCAGGTTAAAGTTGTCCACTATTTCTATTTCTTCTCCATCAATGATGAACTTATTGATTTTACCAGAGATTATTAGAGAAGGATATCATACTTGGCAAGGTTGAAGGTCAGCGCAAAAGAGGAAGGCCAGCAATGAGATGGATCAATACAATAAGCAGCTATGGAGGCCACTCTATCAACAATGAGCCGCCTGACTGAAGACCAAACACAGTATAGGACAACTATCTAGAGCAGGGGTCACCAACCTGCGGCCCGCGAGGTCCCTTCGTGCGGCCCGCGAGGCTCTACCCCGGTGCGGCCCGCCAAGGATTTATTTACATGATGGGGAGCGAGGAGGAGCTTACCTTCCTGTTCCCTGCAGGTCTCGTCATCAGTCCAGTGGACCTTACCTTCCCCCTCCCTGCAGGTCTCGTGGATCAGTTCACCTAAACTGAAGTTGGGAGGCACCTGAGAGCAGGGAGCTGCAATATTTATTACAAAGGAGTAAATCAAGATTTGAGGACCTGGTTGCAGCAGTTTTGCCTTCATCACTTTTAAAATACAGGTTAGAGCTGATTTGATAATCATTATAATTCATGGTGTAATTATTCCCGTGAGCATTGGTTTTTTTTGCGGGGGCGGGGAGAAGGGGGGTGCGGCCCGCGAGGCTCCCGGTAGTCGGCTGTGTGGCCCGCGGCCCTCTGGAGGTTGGTGACCCCTGATCTAGAGAGTCACCATAAGCCAACACTGACTTGATGGCACTTAACAACATCAACAGTGGAAAGAGCCATTTTACAAATCTACACATGCAGAAAAAGTACAGTATCAACGTGGCATGCTCCACGTGTAAGTGCTGGTACTTACACATGACAGCAGCTATTTTACATGTTCCATGTGGAAGTGTCGGCACTTAACTGTATAGAGGGTAATTTTATAATAGGCACCTTGCTTAAGAGGTCAAATAAGTGTCTACTTATGCAGTATTTTATAAAGATGCATAGGGGCATGTCTACTAAAGGATGTTAGCTGCTACAGTGGGCCTAACACAGATTTATCTCCCGGCGGTAGCAACTAACGTGGACAAACAGCAGATATTGCAGGCCATTTTCTGGATATCTGCCTTTTGCAAGTGGGAAATAGGCATTCCAACTGTTGGCAGTCATCATCCAAATATTTTTCACATGACGGCTACCAAAATCGGGCCCATCTTGGCTGCAGCTACTAGGGCTTGGAACTCGCTAACTCTGCATACTGAGGTGATCAAAATGAAGACCTTCCAGGTCAGGTACTTCAGCAGCTCATAAGACAAGACTACATTGAGATCCCATGCACTGTGGGAGGCTTATAGGGTGTTTTCATAAGAAACAAGACCCACATTAAGTGAACAACTAAAGGCTGTACAAAGATTTGTTTACCTTCTACATGCTGGAGATAGGTGCCAGTTACACTGAGGTATACACTTATTGAGTTGGTCTTCAGGCTAGATTCTGTGAAATGTAGAAGATATTCAAGCATCATTGTGTGGGACATGATAAAGGATATAAGGCCTTTCTCTCAGACCAGACAGCAGACTTATTCCATGCAAACCCATAAGATTTCTGAGTGCAATCTCTTCTGAAAGCCAAGAGGACATTGTCCTTATGTACCAGCAAGTTCAGGGAAGATAGGGTTAGCCCTCAACATTCAAGCTTTCTAGATGAAATAAATGACTGCTTCTTGGAGAAGCTGGTTCATGAACAGACCAGAGGGGAAGCCATACTGGACCTAGTCCTTAGTGGAACACCAGATCTGGTGCAAGAAATAAGGGTGTTGGGGCCACTTGGTAATAGTGATCATAGCATGATCGTGTTTGATTTAATTAGCGGAGGAGGGATAGTAAAGAAATCCACAGTACTACCTTTTAACTTTCGAAAGGGAGACTATGATAAAATGAGGAATATATTTAAGAAAAAACAAAAAGGAGCGGTTGCAAAGGTTAAAGACTTACATCAAGCTTGGGTGTTGTTTAAAAATACTATCCTGGAAGTCCAGACCAGCTGTATTCCACGCATTAAGAAAAGTGGAAGGAAGTCCAAAAAACTGCCAGCATGGTTTAAAGGTGAGGTCAGAGAGGCTGTTGCTGCCAAAAAAGCATCTTTCAGGAAATGGAAAAAAGAGCCAAACGACGAAAACTGGAAACAGCACAAGCACTGGCAAGTGAAATGCAAAGCATTGATAAGGCAGGCAAAGCGAGAATTTGAGAAGGAACTTGCTACAGAAGCAAAAACACGAAATAAAGACTTTTTCAAGTACATTCGTAGCAAAAGGCCTGTGAGAGAGTCAATTGGACCGTTAGATGATAGAGGGGTAAAAGGGGCAGTAAGAGGAGACAAGGCTATAGCGGAGAGACTGAATGAATTCTTTGCTTCGTTCTTTACTGAGGAAGATGTAGGGATGTTACCCAAGACTGAAGTGGTATTTAAAGGTGATACTGCAGAGGAATTGAGAGAAATATCACTACACCGGGAAGATGTATTACAACTATTTGATCAACTGAATAGTAGCAAATCACCTGGACCAGATGGTATACATCCAAGAGTGTTGAAAGAACTGAAATATGAGATTGCAGACCTGCTATTAGTAATCTGTGAACTTTCATTAAAATCATCTGTAATACCTGAAGATTGGAGGATCGCCAATGTAACGCCAATTTTTAAAAAGAGTTCCAGGGGTGATCCAGGAAACTACAGACCGGTGAGCCTGATGTCAGTACCAGGGAAAATGGTAGAAAACCATCATAAATAACACAATTACACAGCATGTAGATAGTCATGGCCTAATGGGAGACAGCGAACATGGCTTTAGACAAGGAAGATCTTGTCTTACTAATCTGATATGTTTTTTTGAAGGTGTGAATAAACAGGTAGACAAAGGTGAGTCAGTTGATATAGTGTATCTGGACTTTAAGAAAGCCTTTGACAAAGGTCCCTCATCAGAGACTTTTGGCAAAACTAAAAAGTCATGGGATAGGAGGCGGTGTACTATTGTGGATCGGGAACTGGTTAAAAGATAGAAAGCAGAGGGTAGGGCTAAATGGCCAATTTTCCCAATGGAAAAAGGTGAATAGTGGAGTACCCCAGGGATCTGTACTGGGTCCGCTACTTTTTGACATATTCATAAATGACCTGGAAAAGGGAATAACTAGTGAGGTTATCAAATTTGCAGATGACACAAAACTGTTTAAAGTTGTTAAAACCCAAGAGGATTGTGGAAAACTGTAGGAGGATCTGGATAAATTGGAAGACTGAGCATCCAAATGGTAGATGAAATTTAACGTGGACAAGTGCAAAGTTATGCACCTAGGAAAGAACAACCCACACTATGGTTACACAATGCAAGGTTCCACATTGGGAACCACCACCCAGGAAAAAGATTTAGGAGTCATCGTGGATAACATGTTAAAACCCTCCATCCATTGTGCAGCGGCGGCCAAGAAAGCAAATAGAATGCTAGGTATCATAAGGAAAGGAATGGAAAATAAAACAAAGGATATTATAATGCCTCTGTATCGTTCCATGGTACAACCACACCTTGAATATTGTGTGCAATTCTGGTCGCCGTATCTTAAAAAGGATATAGCGTTATTAGAAAAGGTACAGAAAAGAGCCACCAAAATGGTAAAGGGGATGGAAGGCTACTCCTATGAAGAGAGGCTACAAAGGTTAGGGCTCTTCAACCTGGAAAAGAGACGGCTGAGGGGAGATATGATAGAGGTCTATAAATTAATGAATGGAGTGGAACAGGTAAACGTAGATCGATTGTTTACGCTATCAGAATATAGAAAAACTAGGGGACATGTAATGAAGCTACAGGGTAAACTATTTAAGACAAATAAGAGAAAATATTTTTTCACTCAACGTGTAATCAAACTCTGGAATTTGTTACCGGAGGATGTAGTAAAGGCTGTTAGTGTAGCTGGGTTTAAAAAAGGTTTGGACAAGTTCCTGGAGGAAAGGTCCATCAACCATTATTAAAAAGGGACCCAGGATATCAATGCTTGACCCAATACAAGCATTGTGGAACCTGTGTCTCTTGGGGATACTGCTAGGTACATATGACCTAGATTGGCCACTGTTTCTAAACAGGATACTGGGCTTGATGGACCTTGGTCTGACCCAGTATGGCATATCTTATGTTCTTATGAGGGCAATGGACTCGATGTTGGGTTACAAAGATCATTATCTGGTCTAATGTTACTAGGGTTGGTGAATCTTCTAGACCAGGGGTTCTCAACCCAGTCCTCGGGACACAACCAACTAGTAAGGTTTTCAGGATAATCACAAGAAATATGCATGAGATAAATTTTCAGGCATCCTTTGCTTGAGGCCTCTCTTGAGATCCTCCTTGAGGGCTACCAATGGCAAAGGTGAAGGGCCTGCAGCAGAATGGGCTGATGCCTTCGGAATCTGTTTGGGAATATTGGCAGGCTACTCTTAGTCTCATAGAGTCTGGCGCAGCCCCTCTGACATAAAGAAGGAAGAGCAGTCCACACGTCGAGGCTGTCGATACTCCTGACATTATGCATCTATGAACTATGATACTGCTGCATCCACTTGATGTTTGGCATCTTTGGTTCTCAATATCCTACAGGATAAGAATGAATCCTTCCTCTTCCCCAGGGCAGAAATCAGTGGGTGTCCAATCCAGAGGTGCCCTACTGGTGGCTCAGCTCTGAGTGGGCTGGAGGGCTCCTCGATGCAGGTAAAAGAATTTGTTGATGGTTCTTTGAGTTTGTGTAGCTGTCAGGATCTATTGTTTTGCTTTGACACTGCTGCCATACTAGGCAACCTCTTAGGGGTATGTTTACTAAACTGCGTTAGTGCGATTCGCGTTAGGAGCCGTGGTAGAGACAGAAACCCCAAATAAGGACATGGGCGGTACATCGTTTCCGAGAACGTGCCGAGAACGCGCGTTACAAGGCGCCATAAATGAACGAGCGCTAAAGGGCACGTTACCGCGCGTTAATCTTAAGAAGGCGCGCAGGCATACAAGCACAGCAACAGAGCTGTAGCACAATGGTTACAACACTGACTGATGGTACAGGGGTCATGGGTTCGATTCCCCAGTGAGCCTAATGTATAAGGCTGGCTGAGGCAGCACCCTTTACATTTAAGTAGCGATTGTTGAGGCATGTGACGTGTATTTTAATTAGTGCTGCCAGCAAACACACCCTCACGGTGGCATAACCCAAGGTGCCGCATAAGGCACCCCATAACGCACTCCATAGGGCACATTATAAAGTGTACTGTCCGCCAAGGCACCCTATAATGTCCCCTATAGGACACCTTATAAGGATGCAAACAAAGCCCTGGCTGGCTGCAGGACTGCACGTCACCACACAAACTGTCTGCTGTGGTTACCAGGATAGGGGTAACCCACCCGTACCCATGATGCACTGCACATGCAAATCAGCAGTCGAGAGATGGGCACAAGATTGGGTATGCACCCCCACAGCACCTCGGCCTTGTAGAGGGAACAGACCGTGTGTGGCACTGCCACAGAATAGCCACAGACAGTCACATTGTGCGGGTACAGTGCCCACACTGAGGTTGAGGTGGGGCGCCCAGCACCAGGTCCACAGCACCTTTCATGGCTGAAATACGCCATGCTGTAGGTCCCCATCAGTGTGTGATAGGTAGTTCAGTTAGACACACCTAGGATACATCTGTGTCCTGCTGTATGTCTCAGTCATGTCTAGTCCCTATGGGCGATGCTGCACCCAGAATAGTGCATATCCTGTGTTGGTGCCATCGTTATCTGCTGTAGGTGAAGGGGGAGGTGTATGGACCCATAGGCAGATTATGTAAAAACCACACAACCCACCCGCTGGGGCTCAGGGTGGGAAACAGGATCACCCACCAATAGATCCACAGTCTACCTCCCTCCAATGGCAGCAGTAGAGGGGACCAGCAACCCCAGTCCTGCTGGGGAACAGACAGAGCGGTACACATCCATAACGCAATAGCAGACAGACGGCAGGCCTGGAAATGCTCATCTGCCCCCCACCATTATCTGACATTCTCCAGCAGCAAGCCTCCAGCCGCTGCACCCTGCAAGGTGTTCCAGCAAGACACCACCTGTCCGTGCAGGTGGTGGCCAGGCACTACAATGTCCGAGCCATTGCCCTATGCCCTGTGCAGATGCATCCAGGCCAGGCCACCCTATCGAGGCTATTCCCGTGATACCTTGCTCCTCATTATGCACATTGGCAGGCCAATACTGGCAACAGTGCTAGCAGTGTGGACTGTGGAGGGTGTTGGCAGCCACCACACACTGGATAGACAGACACACACTCCCCACACCTATGCCAGCATTGTGCAACTATAGAGGTGTTGGGCAGCCCAGGCCACCACACAAGTCCTGGGCACAGTGCAGGCATGGCTATGGTACGCAATACTGTAGGAGTCACTCCCCAGGTTGGTAAACACTGTCAGACACAAGACCTGTAGCACACTCCACAGACATCAGAAAGGTTGCTATAATGCAGCTCACTCAGAAAAGTGTACTTAACCTAGGAATTGCTATCTGCCAGTACTCATAGCAACCTTTTGATAGATGTGTACCATATTCCCAGGTTTAGGGTGGCATTACTAAGGTATGCAAGTGCCAGGAGGCTTTGGATAATGGGGCCTGTGGGTGCAGGTGTGTCTGCCCCTGTTGGCTGCTGCTTTACGGCAGAGGTTCCCAACTCCAGTCCTGCGGTGCAAAACACTGTTCGGGTTTTCATGCTGTCCCTCATGAATATGCATGAGATACATCTGCATACCATGGGGGTGGCACATAGAAATGCAGCACAGGCATCTTTATCAGAGGTAGCATGGAACCGGAATGGTGTTTGGCCCTCCAGGACTGCATTTGGGAGGCTCTGCTCTAGGTAATGTGCATGTTTATGGTGTCTGTGCTCTGTAGGGTAAAATGTAGGTGTCTTGGGCATGTTTACGTCATCTGCAATAAAGGTGCTGTCTGTATTAGCACGTTGTAGTAGTGGGTAAAATATGGGGACTGGGTTGGTGGGAACCACAGCTGGGACTTGAACCTGTGACCCTCTGCTTCTGAATACACTGGTTTTGTGCACTACACCACCTTGTTGTCATAGAGTCAGTACATTCCTTGGTGATACCATGACTGTTCGTCAGACAGGGCCCATCTGTTGCAGTACACGGCACCCACCTACACAGGGCTAGGCCACGATCTGCTCTGGGCAGCTGCCACTGCCCCCTCCACCACCAGTATCCCTCAGCCACCATGCGGACATGCCCTTCTGCTGGTGGTGCGCAGTCTCAGGCCATCCAGTGTGCAGGTAGGCGGCTGCCTATGGTGCAGGTTCTGGGGTAGGGGTGCCTTACATAGGTGTCCACGCTTCCCCCCAGCACCGCCTGACAATGTTCCGTGCCCTTGGGGGTAGCTGCTGGGTACTATCCCCTGTGACACTGTGGGAAACACAGTCGTGCCCATGTTGGGCCTTCAGCAGTTGCTGTCTGGCTGCTCTGCTGTTTCAGCATTCGTATGGGCCACCTAGGCATCGCCCTAGTCCGCACTGTGGCCCAGCTGCACCACAGCATGTGCCGCCTGCGTCCCTCTGTATCCCCTTCTCCGGCATCTATCCAGTTGCCGTTCCGTCATGCCCGCCCTGATGTTGCAGGATATGTGCACGCCATAGGAACCCTGTCCGATGGTGGGGAAAACCCTGAGCAGCGCTATTTCACTGTGGGCTCATTCACCTTGTATGGGGACGGATTATAGACCCTTCCACGATTTATATCTGTTCTATGGAGCTTACTCGGGGGGGGGGGGGGAGAGGTTGATGTTTCTCATTGATACCACTATTGGCCAGCTTGGTTATGGTTTTTTTCCAGTTTGTTGGGGTCATTTTCAGTGTTTATGTGCCCTTTTGTTCTGTGCACATGTATCACACTTATCACTTGTTTTTGGTTTCCCTGCCTGGGCTGTACATTGCTGACACTGAAATGGTTTCTCTCCCCTGTAATGTGCATTTAATGGCAGGTTTTCATTCGCGTTGGAATTGAGCTCTTCAGATCAGCGCGTTAGTGTGAAGGGAGCCTCTCCCCGCCCATTGACCCCTTCTCTCCGCCCTCTCTCCACCTTCTGCGGTGTTTTACCGCGCCGCGGGGCATTACGATCGTTAGCGCATCATAACGCGCGTTATGTAACGTTAACGATCGTAAGCACAGCATAACGCGCATTATGCTGCGCTTACGATCATTAACGTTACATATCGCGCGTTATGTACGATTACCACAGTTTAGTAAACATACCCCTTTGTCTTGCATAATGGTTGGGCTGGTCCTGAACCTCTGACATAACAGAAGCTATGTAATAACGGAGAGATTAGTTGAACCAAGGGTCCTTATCTGCTAAGGTCACTTCATATCCATTTCTATGCCTGTATTACTGTGACATACTCACAGGGGTGAGATATGGGAGAAGTGGAAACGAAACAAGTGCCAGAGATGCCTTTATGTTCTGGTCTGTAAATAATAATTTTTAATGAAATCCCAACAGAAGATTGTTTTGAATTTAATATTTTCCATAGTATTAGTTATTTTTTGAGTGCCTATGTTGTTGTATGAATGTAATGTCTCTGGAATACATAGTAAGAGAAAGGTTAAATAAGATCAAAGAAATCATTACCATTATTAATTATTTTTTTATATTTAAGGACTGTTTTGTGATTGGAATGTGTGATGTGCTGAGATGAGATGTAAGAATCTACATACTGTATGTGTACTTTAGAAGGGACAAAGGGTGGGTATGATAGAGACATTCAAAAGCTATCAACAAAGGAAGAACATTTTTTTCTCTGAAAAGAAAGCACTAGAACAAGATGTCACCGTATGAGGTTCCAGGAAATTAGACTCAAAAGCAATACAGGAGATGTGTCTTCCTGGAAAGGGTAGTGACTGCCTGGAAAGGCCTTTCAGTGGGGGTATAGGAGACAAAAACAGTAACGAAATTCAAGAAAGCATGGGATAAGCAGAGCGGATCTCTAATTGCAAGAAGTGAGGGAAAAGGCAAAGGTCATGCGGGGTCTATGGCATTGCATCAGCTCTGAAATGAAGCACTGCTCATTTCCCATCATTTTCTATTGCTTCTGTGTGACTGTGGTGCAGCAGCCAAGATATGGAAACTGAAATAACAAGATGAGCCATTGCTAGTGACCCAGATACAAGTGAGCTTCTGTTGAGTCTGTTTGCTGTGCATATCTTGGCTGCTGCTTCATCTCTAAAACAAACAAATGTAAGTCCATATAATACATTACAATGTGGACTTACCAATTTTTTCACAAAACTTATGAAAATATCCAAAAGACAAGAAATGTAACCCATAACCACATAACTAGCTGTGAATAACACAGAGATAAGCAGAAATATCTGCCACGAGTGTTCAGATTCTTATGTTGGCCATGCTCAGGGCTGTGCAAGGTCACTGGCTGCCCTAAGCAATTGTCAACCTTCCCACTATCCCACCAGCAGCAGTCAGTCTTCCCGCCGCCTCCCCTACCATTACTGCTGCTACAGTTGCCACGGCTGCCATGTCATATTGCCCTTGGAGAGGGTTAGGGTTGGAAATTGGTTCCAGATGCGCCCAACAAGATTGATCCTGCCCTGGGTTTATCCCATTGCAGCAGGGTTATGTAGTTCTGATTTCTCTATTGTACGCAGGGTCAGTCCGTCCACTAGGTGAGGTGGGCTAGGCGGCCACCTATGGTGGGAGACTTTTGTGGGCAGCAGGCCATGTGCTTCAGCACACATCGCCTGCCGCCCGCTCCCCATGTGCCCAGCTGCACTGCCCTCCCCCTGTGCTGAACCGTGATGCCACCCCTCCCCCTGCTGCCACTGATTCTGGCAGTGGACTGCTTGGTTGAGCAGCAGTAGCCTGCGGCAGGCCATGTGCTTCAGCACATAGTCTGCCGCTACCAGTGAGCCGCCCGCTGCCAGAATCAGCGGCAGCAAGGAAGGGCAGCATGGCTCAGCATGGGGGGGTGGGGTGGCGTGGTGCATGGGGGGAGGACTGTGACATGGCCGGGGCTTCTGCCTAGGACAGATTAATCCCTTGTGCTGGCCCTGATTGCACACCATAAGAAAATCAAGACTACAAGTCCCTGTATGCAATGGAGTAAACCCAGGACTGGATTCAGCCTATCGGGCATATTTGGAGCCAGTTGGCAACCCTAGGGAGAATAAGGGGCTTATGGATGCCAAGCTAGTAGCTAGTGTTACCAGACTCTGCCAGAGCTACTAAACTGGATGCCCTCTTCATTAAATTCAGGTGAGCAGCAATAGGGTGTTGGCTCCAGGTTTACACAACAGAGTGCAGTTGAGTTCCTCATTCTGTTTGAAGGCTCACAACAATGACACAAGATACTTATTGCCCTTTTGGACACAAGATCTGTTTTGTGCCTCCTTGGGGCCAGCTTGTTGTCATTGTTGGGATCAGGTATCGAAGACAGGGATAGGAAGGTGTCACCAGTCCAATGACTTTGGTATCCAGCTGGAACATCATCAAAATGTTCATTTCCCCTACCTTCTATAGGGGATAGTGCACATTTTTTGACCAGGCTGTGAGCTTTTGATGGCAGTTTGGCTTGGGAGCACTGTCTTCAAAAGTGGATTATAGTTCAGCATTCCACTGGTGGCTGGTGCATGGTAGGGTTCATTTTCTCACTGGGGCATAACCTGGCAGAGTGTTTTTCCCACTTAGTCCAGAGAATTTCAGGAAGGAATATGCTAGGGCAATCTATAGACTATTTCTGATGGGGGTTGCAGGCTGCAATTGCTTGAGTGTGAGCTGGTGGGGTAAGTTTTTGGAGGGGAGAAGGTAGGGGAGCCTAGAAGCCCATTGGTGGGAAGTAATCTTTGGGAGCCAGGTATAAAGTTCATCTTTTAGGGCTTGAGCAGGATTTGGTCCTCAGTGAGCTGAGGTTGGGCTGGGGAAGGGCAGATGCTGGTGACTTTTGCACTGGTCATGGGCAGAAAGAGCTTGCATTGTGGCAGGTCCAGTCCTAGAGGGATTGTTGTAATCTCATGGCTGGCTCATTTCAAGGTTAGGGGTTTAGGGGTCACTTGATGCACCTGACATCAGGGTTGGCATGGAAACATTGACTGGTGTGATTTCCAACAGAGAGAGAGGACAGCCACCATGGTAAGGTTGGAGGGAGGGACTTGGATTGGAGTTTACCCAATGCATCCAGGTACTGGAAGAGTAAGAACTGTTTTCTGATTCATCCAGGGGTCAGGGTTTGGGACATTTGTCCTGGAACACGAGGACTCATTATTGGGCCTCAAGTCAGGAGTGATTGGGTGGTTGCTGGTATGAAGTTCCTAGAGGTGGGGGTACAGGTTAGAGGTTGGTTGTCAGTTCATGTCCCTGACTGTTAGAGTTGTTTGTGTTGGTGGTGTTGCGTTGGTCAGATTTGGGTAGCTGTGGGGTTTGGCATTCCATATCCCAGGGATCATCTCTAAGTTTGCTAGTGTGTTTTCTCATATTTAGAGGTTGTTGTGGGAGCTGGGAGTTCCCAGTACAGATGCCTACCTTACCTGGATGACAATTTAGCAGTAGGCCATTTTGTCAGGCTACAGGAATTTTTGGGAACATATGTGGCAATTCATTGGTGACAACAGCAGAGAAGGTCTATAAAGGCGGGTTAAAGGAATGAGAGAATTTCTGAACAGAGTCTTACACAGCCAGGCTCCTATTCGGGGCAGTTGACAGATTCCATTGCTGATATGTCAGCTGGAGCAGGCCTAGTGATGGTGACCATCATTTTGGGGGGCATACAGTTTCTCAGTACATTCGGCCTGGCTGTACAGGCAACTTGGGCACAGTGGGATACACCACAACAGGAGAGCTCAAGTATGACCTGCCTGGATACATATGGTCAATGCTATTTTGGGGGAGATTTCTAGCATTCTGGCAGGTTACCCTGACAACAGATGAGTAAGCCTTATTCCAAATGCCTTTCTCCTTCACTGTTTTGTGTGCATGGTTGCTTGAGAGCTGGTGGCAGGTTCACAGTGCATCTGGGGGACTCACCAGTTCGGTCAGGGATATGTCGATTTGAACGGGCAAGAATGGGTTTGTAAATGGCAGATTTAGGAGGGATTAATGGGAAGTGAAGAGATGTGTGGCATGTTACAAGGATTCCCTGACCTGTTCACCCCCCACCGAGTGCCACATGTAGAATGGCTGGTTTTCTGTGTGGCTTTAGGGTGAAGTTATACATATTTATGCATTTAATCGGTTCCTCTGCCTGTGTTTTTCACACATTGCCATAAGGCAGGGGGTGACAGCCAGGCATTACAGTACTCATTTGTTCATCTTGAGGCAGCTTTCTTTGCTGCAGATAGAGGGGGCCCACCTGTGCTTATCTACTGTTGGGAGGCCAGGGATTCAAACAGTATTTAAGCTTAGGCTAACTGGGGTATTTCTCATCCACAGCCTGTCTCCTGAAGTGTGGGTTGGATGAGCACTCATTCCTTTATTTGGCTAGGGTCCAAATGCAGACTGGAGATTCATGGTGGGAGGTTTATTTGGGCTAGGCCACCATGCACATCTGACTATGATGGCTTGGAATCCTTGGGCATGCATAGGGGATCAACTCTTTTCTTCACGGCAGGAAGCCCATTGATTCTTGGCTCCTCATTCTTAGTAGGTCATCAGAGGGACAACAATTGTTTGCTGGAAAAGGAGGAAGATTTCATTCCAGAAATGGAGAAAGATTGGTGGTGGAGAGATATCGCCTCCCCACACGCAGCGGGTGTGCTCGCTCAGTAGTTCAAGCTCAGTATGGAGGGATCCTAGGATGATCTAGGAGGATGGCAAATTCCATCGCAGGGTGAGGCTGGTGCTTGCTAAGTTGTGCTTTCTACTGGGGGAAGGCAATAGGACTGTCTGGCAGTCCAGGTTTTTTTGTTCAACACCTTTTGGACATCGTGTGGCTCATAATTTGGTATATCCCAGGGTTGGTTAAAGGCTTGATAAGATGGCAGTGAGGCCACAGTTACTAAGGTGGGGTGAGTAATGACTAGCTGGAGGCCAGGGATAATGGTGAACTGGATTGAATGGTGAGAAGTGAGAAGAATTTAGTGTCCAATAAGTGATAGTATTGTGAACCAATGGAACACAGACTACCATCACCCTTAAAGGACCTTGATGTGGCTAGGTTGGCATTGACTAGCTGAGTAGCTGGGTGCAGTTATGCAAATGGATTGATAGGGAATTTGTGCAGTATACTGATGTTGATACCCAAGAGGGAAGTAGGAGTAAGAGGCCAATCTGGAAGATGACAGGGATATAAGCAAGGTTGTTTCTGATAAATGTCTTTCTGGAAGTTTGGAATAGAGCTTCGGCCACGTTTCGCTAACAATGGTGAAATGAATTTTATTTCAGCAGGGTCCAAGGAAAGTGAGCGAGTACCTATGTTAAAAGCAAATTATGAATACGCATAATCAAACTTGCAGTGCTTAAAATGTTGGTAAGCACAGTATTAAGTAGAAAGCAATGAGATAGTCGTTAAGATTATGAATAAACTGACCTTTCTTCCAGCTTTATTGTTGTGAAGGTTCATTAACGCTCTTGCGTCTTTTCCTTTCTGTTCTTTGGCATCCACAAATGTTCTGGCAAACCTGATACCATAGTCAATGTTATCACTACATCCTCCCCAGTCAAAATTGCCCTTATTGTCTGTTGCAGATCCTTTCTTCTTAGGATCACAGGAGCAGGATCTTAGTTCTCCTTGGCTACAAGCCCTGGTGACAGCAAATACAACTCCAGCCGAGGAGATGGCATAAACAAAAGCAGACTCACGACTACCTATAAAAAGAGAGATTTTCAAGTTAGTTTTGTTCAGAGATTTAGAAATAAATGTGTAACTTTGGGACGAGACCAGTGGTTCCGTAGAAGCATTGTGTGCCCAGCACCCCGGATCATTTGCTTCATTGCTATAAATATGAATAACCTTTTTTTTTTTTTAAATCTTTTATTTAAGGCTTTTTCTTTCCTGAATACAAAGTAACAAAAACAAGAAACATTCAAAATATTCAAGATACAATTCAAACAAAGAATATACAGGAAAAAAGATCACTACACATCACAGAGAAAACAATCAATAATACACAGGAAAATACAAATTTATTATAGTAATTAAGAGTTTTAACAACTCCACATTAGGGAGCATATAAAAAAACAAACAAACCCACCCCCTTACTTCTCTGCCAATTCCCTAGCAATCAAAAACTTCTGTAACTGGTCAACATCCGTATAAGCAAAATTTTGCCCCTGGTAAACAACCAGGCAGCGACAAGGAAATTTTAAAAAGAAAGACGCTCCCAAAGCAATAACTCTAGCTCTCAACCCCAGAAACTGCTTACGTCTGAGCTGCGTCACACGACCAACATCAGGAAAAACTTGGAGCTTCAAACCACAGAATAAAGCTTCCCTGTGCTTAAAATAAGCCCTAAGCACAGTCAACCTTTTTAACATCGGGTGTGGAGCTGTATTAAGAAAGTGTTCAAGTTGTTTAAAGACTTAAATTGTGATCTGGAATTCAAATGCACTTAATAGCTGTGTGGAGGTACAGCATATCATCATAAATCTTTGAATATTATGCTGACCTTGGCTTGTCATAACATTCCTTGCTGTAGGAAAGATTGTAAGCTTTTTAGTGAAGTGTTCTGGTGGAACTCTTTCGATACTGGTGAACAAGTACGAAAGGGGGGCAGTAGAGAGAAACAACACCTTGAGGATCTTTTGAAACTGCTGTTGAAAACGTCACTGGATGAGAGAAGATCAGTCAAGGTCATCAGTGCCCAGCCATCAGGACCTGCATGATAAGAATGATGCTATTCCTGCACTGACTGTTTAGTTTGCAAGTCCCTTGTTTTGCTTGCTTGTTTTGCTGTTATTCCTTGGAAATTCTGCATTAAAACGTATTCATCTCAAAAAAGGAAGCATCGTGTTCTGCCATCTGAAGGACCTAAGTTTATTTCCTGTACTCGGTTTTTGCTGAGTAGACTGGGAAGTCTATAGAATGGCAATCACATCCCAGCCGTTTTACCAAAGCAATGCTCACAGGATGCACACACACATGCTTTCCAAAAACGATTTAGCCTTTGATTCCTTACAGAGGACTGTGATTACGTTAGCCATGTTACAGAGAGACGGGGGAGGAGGGAGTAAAGGGCCTATATGCTAAACTGCAGTAAGGTTTTGCAGTTACTTCACAGTAATTGCCAAAATGAACGCATGGTAACTGGTAACCGATGTCTAGCAGTATCTCCCCTTCCTCCCCCCCCTTGATGTCCAGCAACCTCTGCCGTTCTCTTCCCCTCCCCCAGGATGGCCAGCAGCATTTCCCCTTCCCTATCTCCCCCACCCCCGCTATCCAGAAGCATCTCCCCTTTCCCTCCTTCTCCCCATGTCCAGCATACCCCCTTCTCTTCTCCTTATCTCCCATCTTCCCTATCCTCCAACTTCCCCCCACCCTATTGTTTAGCAGAATTTCCCTTTCAGTTGAGAATAACCCTTAAAAGGGCCTTTTCAGTCAAGATTTTCGAAATGAGGATAAAAAAGTTCCCATGGAACTGGCAGAAGGAGAAGCAATGTAGTGCAGAAATATAAAAATGCTAACCGATGACTCCCATTTCTTCACTGCCATGCTAAGCTGCGCATTGCCCTTTCACTCTGCCACACACCGGAGCCAAGTCAACTCTGCCCAATAATCACTTTCAGAAAAGGAAATAGAAATGTTATGGCAAACGCTGTGAAAAGCTCTTATTCAATCACTCACCCACAGAAGGAAAACTCACAGACAGGCTGGAATGCAAACAGGATCTTTAATGTGCACACAGGTTCAGACAGAGAGCCGGTACCCTCCACAAGAGTCTGAGCCCCGAGGGACGTCCTCCAATGCCTTATATACAGTACAATTTTAAACTCATTCTATAATCCCATTTGCCACAGGTATTTCCTGTCCACCAATCAGCAGCCCCTGGGGAAGGTACCTGGGTGACCCGTCCAAACCGGTGTGCTCTGGTCTGCTGATTTCTGGGCAAGGGGATATTGTGCTCAGACCTGGAGTGGGGGAAGGGTGTCTACTGAAATCTTAATGTCTTCTCTTAGCAGGCTGATTACTTTATGTAAGAGCCTCATGGCTTGGGGGGAAGGGTCAGGCTGATCACTTGTGTAAGAGCCTCATGGCTGCCTCACTCCCCCCTTTTTAAGTGAGACCTCAACCGCTAGAAGCGGTTGAGGGCTGTATTACTGGAGGCAAGCCGCAGAGGGGTGTATTGGGTCAGGGCCATGACAGTGGTAATCGCCTTGCGTTCTACCAGGGTATCAAGGGTGGTGGTAATGAAGCGGTAAAGAATGGGGATACAACATGGCAGAATGGCACATAGCAGTAAATAAAAAGAACCCCTACCACTGGGATTTTTAGTCCCCCTGGCCAACTGAACCACTTCATAAACCACCCAGGACCCATGGACGGGTCAGTAATATGATTAACTAGATCACTTAGATCTTGGATAGAGTGTTCAATGGAAACACTTGCATCAGTGAGTTTAAAACAACATATACCCTATACTCTCTATAGCAACTCCTGCACAAACGTTTTTGTTCCGTGTGCAAAAGTTGCTGTTCTGACTGTAAAAGGTTGCAGGGCCTGCAGAGGCCTCTTTCCTTTGGGACAAAGGAGGGCCGTGTGCAAAAAGTTTGCAGAGGCTTCTTTCCTTTGGGGCAAAGGCTCTTTCCCTGGGATCCACCCTTATCAGCCTATTAATGGCTTTTATTCTTGCTAGTGTTGCGTCATTTTGGCTGCACCCTGCCATTCCCTTTGCTTCATTAATCACTGGCACTGTAGTCTTCAGGGCATATGAGTACTTTGTATCACCAGCTTTGTTTGGCTCGTTTAACTTGTCCAGGCTTGCCCAGCTTGCTCAGGCCTGTTTAACCTGTTCAGGCCTGGCATGTCTTTTCTTGTGCTGGGTCCATTTTCTGTGCACTTTCAGGCCTGACCTGTTTCTTAGCTGGGTCCATTCTCTGTGCACTTCTGTTCAGAATATAGTTCCCCCTGGCTTTACTCTTGTTGTGCTGGGCTCTGGGTACTCATTTTCTTAGCCCACATGCTTTTTCCGTGCCATCATAATGTATTACAGCCTCAGGCAAGGATGCAGCCATACTAGACATACCTATCAGCCAATTTCCCTTCATTCCCAATTTTTCTTTTTCTTTTCTTGTTTATGGGGCAAAGGTAATCCCACTAAGGGCAATGGACAAGCAACCATTTGAGACAGATATTGAGACAGATTGGGGTCATCAGAAAAGCAGCTTCTGGTACTGTTCCCTAGAGACAACATACATTGTAACATCATTTTCTTGCAGCTGGTCAATAATATTGAAAACACATAACATGAAAGTATGTCAAAAGCAGCAGTGCTTAATAATGTGATAAAGAAAGTTCTGAGAATAGTACAGCAAAAACTTAAGCTGGTGTGGGTATTGCAGTTGCTGAAGCCGAAATGGCTTGTAGATTTCAGTTACTTTCTAAGAAAACAATATTAAAAGGATAACAATACAATCGTTCACAGAAGCCCCTAAAACCCCCCCAGTCAGTCCAACAGTTCTTTTTCCTGCCTCTCAGCAGTTCCCCAGGACCTCGCAGTGTGCTTCACCTTTCTCTGAAGTTCAAGTTCTGTCTCTCTCAAAATTTGAACCTCTCATTCTCATAGGCAGACACCCTGGCCCGTTTTCAATGTGACACACTGATCCAGATAGGGACTCCTTCACACATCTCAGCGGTGGGCAGCTCTGAGTTCTCGGGATGGTCTGCTCCATCTGGACCCCGGCCACTTTTCTCTGCTGGACTCTCTGGATTGCAATTGGTGACATGGCTCCAGGCCTTATTCAGAAAAGCAGCACCAATATTGAATGAAAAAAAACCTAAATATGCTGGATTAGATTTCACAATGAAATAAACTTAACTTCCTCCACATTTACCAAGATCACATCCTACAAATATTGCTGTTTAAACTTTCAATGGTCTATCAGTAACTATCTCGTATGGTGTCAATTTTTATCTGGCAGTTTGATTAACTTCTTGTCTCTCTGTCACTGGAGATTCACTTGCTGGTAGTGAACATTCCATTATGCCCTTGACTGACCTTTACATGCTCCCCCTTTGCCCATGCATGCCTGGCCAGGACATGCAGAGGCAAAAAGGAGGCAAAAAAGCATCTGGAAGTACCACATGGCTAGTGTAGGTCCTCCAAAACCCATCAGGGTGCACCTAGCCTGTCTCCAGGTGTCCATTTCCAATTATTGAGTATGTGTTGGGGCCTAGATGAATTCCTAAATTGAATATTCTGGAGATGGCATAGTTGAATAAAGTGCTCATCATTTTTTTTGTTTACATATTCATTAGCCAGATGCATCACTTCACATCATTGAATTACCTTCATCAGTTTACTGTCTATCAGAATCCTTCCTCTTAATATCCCACTTCATCCCTCAGAACACTCCCCCATCACCTGCATCATTCCACCAACCACATACGTAGGTCCCTTTCATGTTTTTATACCATATTGATGTATCCTTATTTGGCAAGGCTGCTAAGAACATTAAACAATTGTTTAAAAACTTAGTATTGTTTCTTTTCTCTCATTCTTTTTCTTAAACCTCTCCTGGATCATTGCTGACAAGCAAGATTTGGTTTTGTCCAATCAACTCATGTTAATGTTATTGTTACATTTGTAAATAACTTTACAAATATTTCCATATTTTTCTGAGAACTCAGTTCCATCTTCCCAATAAATTTGAAAATTGGAAAGGGCAGTGTAATTGGCAGCCATGGTGCCACTGTCCTGTTCAGCAATCATCAGCACTGAGCTTAACAATGCAAAGTAATTACCTTAAATCTTACAGTTCATTGGTGGATATCTGGAATGCAAACACTTCCCTTTTATATTTTTTTTTTAACCTAAATGTACTTTTCACATTTAATTTAAAACCTAATAATACCTGAGACTGGCATCAAACTGATCTGAAAACCCTCTATGAGGTGCTTGCCACAGGATATAAAATCCCTTTTAATTTTTAATTTTGTATATGCAGTCAAAACCAAATATATGTACCAGAGATAAAATTCAGGCTTTAAAAAGACAAGTAAAAAAATCTTCATTTCTTCATAATCTTATAAGGATTTTCTCTCCCCTTTTTTAAAGTTCTAACAAATGTGTTGCAGCTAATTTTCACACATCAGCTTTGCCCTACAGATATTGCTAACAGTAATTTGACAGTCCTTCTTCAGCCTTACACAGTCAGGATGCTGCTCAGACATTTGAGGATGCTCAAAGGAGGCACCCCCCATGGTTCCAGAAGCTTAAAACTCTACAATCTAAATTGATGAGAGAGGATTGTTTGGAGACTAGGTGTGGCGTTTGCTAGGAGAAAGACTCCTAGGTGATTTTTTTTCTTTTGTCCTCTCTAATGTGCCTCCATTTATCTGCTAGAAGAAGGAACTCCTCCCAGTATCTTTCTATAGCTATGCAAACTATCTCTGCAGTTTTCAACCACCCCTTACTCACTGCTGAAAGGTGTGATCAAAAATGTGGTTCTTTGACTATGCATGAAACTGGATATGCATTAAATAAAGCAATTGTCTTCCTTCACTCTCTAATGGGCCTCCATTCATCTGCTAGAAGAAGGAACTCCTCCCAGTATCTTTCTATAGCTATGCAAACTATTTCAGCAGTTCCAACTATCCCCCACTCACCGCTGAGAGGCATGACCAAAACACTTTCTAAACTGTCCCTCTCCCTGCAATCAGTAGACCTGGTGTTTTTTTTTTCACTGTTTGGGGACACAGGGGCGATTTGTTAATAACTTCACCTTTTACTGATAAGAGTATCAAAATCAATCCTGAAATATAAAGACCTAATGTCTGGACAAAACCTTTCTTTCCCTAATCTTTCCCTAATGTCACAACTAAACACAGAGACACTAAAGGTTTTGTACATAACAGCACATTTACTATATGGGCCAGCCATGAATCTATATAGGGAAGCTGGTCCGGATACTCCTTCACTACAATTTAGCCTCTGGACCCCATGCTCTAATCACAATTTGCAAAATCACAATTTACAGTGCAAATCTTGTAATCTCAATTCTAGGAATGCAATGTTCAGTGTAAATTTTCTAATCTCACTTCTGGGAATACAATATACAATATAATCCAGGTAACAGGCAGAGTTTGGTTGCACAAAACACACAGGACCACAAAGGGAAAAAGAAAGAGGGAAAACAGAAAACAGAGACGTCTCAGCAGCGAATACTCATACACTCTCTTTCCTCAGTAGCAGCTGTTACAAATACACATTACATACACACACACACTCTCTAGCTGTACCATAGGATTTAACTTTTACCATGTGGATAATAGTAATATGAGAAATATAGCTAGCTATTTTTCTAATGTCCACTAGATGGAGCTCCAGGATCACTAGCACAAAAGAAACCCCCAACACTAAAAGCACATGGCAACACAAAAGAAACCCCCCAGCAACACAAAAAAACCTCCAACATTATAGGAGCACATGGCAACACAAAAGAAACCCCCAGCAACACAAAAAAGCCCCCAACACTATAGGAGCTCATGGCAACACAAAAGAAACCCCCAGCAACACAAAAAGCCCCCAACACTATAGGAGCACATGGCAACACAAAAGAAACCCCCAGCAACACATAAAGCCCCCAACACTATAGGAGCACATGGCAACACAAAAGAAACCCCCAGCAACATAAAAAGCCCCCAACACTATAGGAGCACATGGGGAAAAGGCTCTAAATAAATCGCCCCGATCATCGGAGAATTGCGATCAGCGCAATTATTCTTGAAAGGCACACTTAAGGGAGTTAATACTAATATCCTAGGCAATTTTTCTTCAATAGCTTTGGCAGCGCTGCACTTTAAATACTTTTAAGGGGCCCAAGGTAGCAAAATTAATTCATACTGCAGTTATCTTACTGGTACTCTGATTTCTACTCAAAACTGGACAAACGGTGGCTTCAGAAACCCCCCCCGGGGTCCCTACTAGGACCATTCGTTGCGGGTGATCGGGCCGCTACAGGTTCACAGAATTTACTACCCAAAACAGTAAGGCAGTACTTACCAGACCTCTGATCAGGAAGAGTTTGGATGCCAGTCTATCCAGCCGGTTTTCAATCGGGGATTCAGCCGCAGGGACCGACTGACCACACAAGTCAAAGAGTCCTTCGGAGCACAAAGGGGCCCCGTGGCGCCAAGGATCGTTAATCACCTGGAGGGGTCGGTCCCTGACCGGTGGAGGCCCTGATCCTGCAAAAAGCAGTAGTCTTCCCACTGTGGGTGTGATGAGAGAGGCTTTTCTTTAAAATTTCCTGGCCAATGCACCAGAAATGTTATGGCAAACGCTGTGAAAAGCTCTTATTCAATCACTCACCCACAGAAGGAAAACTCACAGACAGGCTGGAATGCAAACAGGATCTTTAATGTGCACACAGGTTCAGACAGAGAGCCAGTACCCTCCACAAGAGTCTGAGCCCCGAGGGACATCCTCCAATGCCTTATATACAGTACAATTTTAAACTCATTCTATAATCCCATTTGCCACAGGTATTTCCTGTCCACCAATCAGCAGCCCCTGGGGAAGGTACCTGGGTGACCCGTCCAAACCGGTGTGCTCTGGTCTGTTGATTTCTGGGCTAGGGGATATTGTGCTCAGACCTGGCGTGGGGGAAGGGTGTCTACTGAAATCTTAATGTCTTCTCTTAGCAGGCTGATTACTTTATGTAAGAGCCTCATGGCTTGGGGGGAAGGGTCAGGCTGATCACTTGTGTAAGAGCCTCATGGCTGCCTCACCACCACCTGCAGCCATGCACCAGCCGCATTCCTTCTTTTGCATGGTGGTTGCAAATGTCACTTCCTCTTTCACTTGGGGGGCGGGGAGGAAGATTACTGACAGAGAGAACAGAGGGCAGCCTGGAAATGTTAGATGGGTCTGTGCTCCAGACCAGTATGCAGCCCTGCTGCTGAATTTGGAAGTGCCCGGGCCTGGACTGCTTCGTGGTTGGGGGGGAGTCAGCAGTGGTAGGGACAGTCCTTGCAGTGCTGTGGGGTCTGGGGCTGCATTGCTAATTGGTTGAGGGAGGAGCTAGCAGCAGGAGGGACAGTTCCTGTAGTGCTTATATGTCTATCCAAGTCGGATCTTGATAACACTTCTCAAACTTACAGACTGCTCTGCGAGGCTCTGCTCCCACAGCAGTTCCATTGTCTGTTGGCATTGGCACCCAGCCACCTTTCTAAAACTACAGCATATATGCTCTCAAACACTAACATCAACATTTAAAGATGCTACAATAAAATACTGTCATACAATGCAACCTCTGATAAACTCCTCTACTCCCCAACTTCCCAATAAACGAGCTGCTGTGTTTTGCCACTGCATACAGGCCACAATTTTCGTTAGGCAGCCTTACAAAGAGAGTATTGCCATAATCTGAAAAAGACAAATTCATTGCTTGCTCTAACAAACACATTTTATCTGCATCCAGTAAAGCTCTTAATTGGTGAAGGACCCGAAGGAGATAAAAGACCGAATGCACAATTTAGAAACATGAACTTCAAAAGTCATGGAGTGGAGTGGCCTAGTGGTTGGGGCAAGGTACTTCAGGCCGGAAGGTCGGGGGTTCAAATCCCACTAGAGGACAGCAACCTTGGGCCGGAAGGACTGGGTTTTCTAGTCCCACAGGTGCTCCTTGTGGTCTTGGGCAAGCCACTTAACCCTCCATGGCCCATGTTCCCTGTAAAATAGTTATCTCCAAGTTATAATGTCCTGTTCAATGTAATTTCAGTTTGTTCAATGTAAACCGCACTGATGCAGAATAGCACGGTATATAAGAGAATGTAAATAAATAAATAAAAAAGTCAAATTACAATCAACCAAACCACCAAATTATGCACCGCCTGTGAAGGTTTTATCTGATCACCACCAATATGGACTACAAAACTATATTGCACTGGGGTCTTACCCAACCACAGTTTTTTAGATTTCTTAACATTCAGCACCAAATGCCTTGACTTTAACAAGACCACAACACTTCTAATCTCAAATTCAATTTATATAAATGCTGACCACAGTTTTCCCCAGTTGGTGTCATAATCTGGATATCATCTACAAACTGATGATATTTTAAGACTGATCTCTCCAAGTCTTCACATGAGGGGGCCAAAAACATATTAATACTGTAGCAGCAGAGCGCAGACAAACCAATAATACCAGGAGTCTGTTCAGAAGGTCCAAATCATTTATTTGTGCACAAGTCTCAAGCAGAATCAAATTCAAAATGGCTGAGCAATGGCTGTTAGTAAAACAACAACTTGTATACTTTTCTTGTCCATTCTAGGTATAGGCAAACTTTTCATTGGTCCCGGTAACCCCTTCTACCCCATCTATTGGTCCCGGTAACATTACGTAGTCATCCAATTAGGACTTTGGTCTGGGCTCAGCACCTGCTTACCCCCCTTACAGTCCCAATTACAATGGTCAGTTCTTCCAACTTTGATACTTTCCTCCTCCAAGGTCATTTAGCTAGCTAGAACATGTGGGAAAGCAGGGCACTGTAACTTTTCTTTCAGGAGTGTTAATTAATTCCATAGAAGCTCCACTCTCTTATCAATACCAATTAAACTTGTTTTTCTATATTCTCTAGGTTTCGATTCTGCTTAGCTATACTTAATTGTGCTCAGTTAAGTTTCGATTCTATGGTAGCAGCATTCAGGGGAATGTGTAATTCCTTTGGGCCTCTCCACAGGCTTCATTTACAGGTCAAGCTACTCAGGCCTGTCTGCTTATTTCAGACACCATGGATCATAGGCCTTCGCCTACCACAATACGAGTTGGAGACAATATTGCAATATTGTGTAATCCATTCCACAAATCAATTCCCTCCCGACACCTTCTTGCTGAAACCTCCCATTCAACAAAGAGTTAAATCACCATAATACTCCATCCCTAAGACCCAATTCCTTCAGCCAATCAATCAGCAAGGAATAATGGACTATATCAAAAGTCAAAGAAAGCTCTAAAAATATGATAGCTTTATCCATCGCTGTAACCAACATTGTTTTAATGCAATATGATCTACGGCATCCCAATTGGAATTTATTTAAAACGTCATAGGCTTTCAAGAACTCCTGCAATTGGAGAGCAACACATGTTTCAATCATTTTTCCAGGAAATGAAACCAGTCTATAATTGAAACCAACCATCAACAAGTGCTCCTCCTCCTCCCTTACTGATCTCATCCGTACCACCCCCCTCAACAGAGTAAGGAGATCAGCTGCCATCAATACCTTTACACTCTCGAAGGCGATCACCAGATGCTCTCAGGCCACGAGAAACAGAGCCTTCTCCTTCTATGACCCCTCCTGTTGGAACGCCCTTCCACCGTCCATTAGAGCCATCAATGACCTCTCCCAGTTTAGAAAGGCACTGAAGCACCACCTGTTCCTCCAGTACTACACCGAACCAAACGACTTCTCTCAGCCTATCACACTCATGACCCAGGCCAGCACCTCCAGCACAACCCCTTACTCACCTCCAGTCCCTGCCTTCGATGTTGTTGTTGTTAAGTGCCGTCGAGGCGGAGTCGACTCATGGCGACCCTCTGGATAGCTATCCTAAATTGTGTTCGATCGTCATTCAGGCGGCTCATTGTTGACAGACTGGTACCCGTAGCTGCTGTTATTTTATCGATCCATCTCATTGCTGGCCTTCCTCTTTTGCGTTGACCTTCTATCTTGCCAAGCATGCAGGGCCGGCCCGTCCATTGAGCAAGAATGTTTTTTGCACAGGGCCCCGCGTTTCAGGGGGCCCCGCGCAAAGAACATTCTGCTTTTCTGAAAATTACATTAAAAAAAAAAAGCTGGCTCTCTGGCTGCTGACGCCGCGGCAGAGTGGAGTGTCCCGCGGGGCCCCCTCTGCGCCGGCTGAGCCCTCTGCCCGGCTTACAGATTCGCGAAGGGAGAGTGTCTCTCCCTCGCGTCTCTGTTAAGCCCGCAGGGGCTAATGGGAAATTTCCCATCAGCCCCTTTAGACGCGAGGGGTTGATGGGAAATTTCCCATTAGCCCCTGCGGGCTTAACAGAGACGCGAGGGAGAGACACTCTCCCTTCGCGAATCTGTAAGCCGGGCAAAGGGCTCAGCCGGCGCAGAGGGGGCCCCGCGGGACACTGCACTCTGCTGCGGCGGCAGCAGCCAGAGAGCCAGCTTTTGTTTTTTGGACTGCTAATGGGCTGGGCTGGGCTGGGCTGGGCTGGGGGGGGGGATGTTTGGACTGCTAATGGGCTTGGGGGGCTGTTTGGACTGCTAATGGGCTTGGGGGGTGGGTTAGGACTGCTAATGGGCTGGGGGGAGGTTAGGACTGGTAATGGGCTGTGGACTGATGGGGGGCTGTCTGGAAATGGGGTGATGGGGGGTTAGAACTGCTAATGGGCTATGGGGGTGGTTAGGACTGATAATGGGCTATGGGGGGGCTAGGACAGGAAATGGGCTGATGGGGAGGGGTTAGGACTTGAGGTGGGCTGATGTGGTTAGGACTGGTAATGGGCTGTGGGCTGATGGGGGGGTTAGGACTGGCAATGGGCTGATGGGGTTAAGACTGGAAGTGGGCTGATGGGGGGGTTAGGACTGGTAATGGGTTATAGGGGGGGCTTAAACTGAAAATGGGGTGATGGGGGGTTAGGACTGGAAGTGGGTTGATGGGGGGCTAGGACTGGTAATGGGTTGGGGGGTTGCTATGACTGGAAATGGGCTGAGTGGAAGGGGAGGCTTGAACTGCAAATAGCTGATGGGGAGGGAGCTTGGAATGGAAATGGGCTGTGAGGGAAGGGAGCTAGGACTGAAAATGGGCTGATGGAGCAGCTAGGATAGGACTGGAAATGGGCTGTTGGGGGGAGCTAAGATTGGAAATGGGCTGTGGTGGGGGCTTGAATTGAAATGGACTCATGGAGGGGCTAGAACTGAAAGTAGGATCATGGGGGGGCTTGGACTGGAATTGGACTGAGTGGAGGGGAGCTATGATTTGATATGGGTTGATGATGGGGCTAGGAAATGACTAGAAGTGGGCTGATGGGGGGACTAGGCTTGGAAATGAGCTGATGAAGGGACTCAGACTGAAAATGGATGGGGGAGCTAGGACTGGAAATGGGTTGATGGTGGGCTAGGACTGGAAATGGGCTGATGCAGGGACTAGAAGGGAATGGATGCTGGGTGAGACTGGAACTAGAAGGGAGCTGATGTTGGGGGAGGATTAGAATGGGATGGGGCTGGGAGAGTAAAATGGAGAGGGGAAAAATATTGTGTGTGGGAGGGATGAAAAATCTACAATTGGCCGGGTATTGGGAGAGTAAGTGGGGATTGAGGATGGAGGGGTAAAATTTGTGTGGATGAAATAGGAATGAGGAAAGAGCAAAAGGAGAAAGATTAGTATGTTAAAGCAGATGTAGAGAGAGAGAATGGAAAAAAAAAACTAGAAGAGAGAAGAAAGAACAAATGGACAGCAGACGATGGACAGTTAGCAGAAAACATGAAGAAACCAGAAGAAAGTGGCTGGAGCAATTGCAACTGAAAAAAAATGCACAAAAGGTAGAAATATCTCTTTTTTTTAAATTTATTAACTGGAATATGAAACCTCTGGGAAATGTGCATCATTAACGTCTGTGCTTTGTTTGGTACAAGAGGAAATTAATTTATAGTTTTATTTCTACAGTGTTGTTGTACATTCCAAGTTTGGCTTTTGGGGTTCCCAGTTTAATTATTGCCTTCCTGTTTCTAAATTGTGATTCCTTGTTTGGTGATGGTCTATGTTCTGCATGTGTAACTGAGCTGAGGTATTCTGTTTATGTAATTCCTATTTGACATTGCCACTTGTTCTCTTTCCCCAGTATTCTCTGAAATGTATTGGTTTAATATTTGCAGTGTTGCCTTTTGATAGTTAGAGTATGGTGCTTTGTGAGTCCTGGTAATGCTGTCAGGATACGGCGGGTTTGCTATGGGTTCTAAATGGGCAGCGTTTGTAGTAGTTTCTAATGTGCCTGGCGGTTGGCACTGGATTATAGTAATGTAGAAATCTTTTAGTCTTTCTTTATCCATACACTCATTAAGAGACATGTTTACTAAAAGTTAGTGTATGGTAACATTATGCAAATATTTATGCAAATAAGGCCACTTATTTATTTATTTTATTTATTTATTTAATTGGATTTCTATACCGCCTTATCATACAATCAAAGCGGTCTTACAAACAAAGATATTAAGAGTATTAGTGAGAAAATGTAAAGAAATAAAAGTTAAAGTTATGGTATAATGTGTTAGAGTGAGTTGCATTATCTACATAGTGAGCTATACTATAATGTGAGCTATTATACAATATGTATATGATTTACATTCCAGTCAAATTAAGTTAGTTAATTGCATGACCGTAGTGTTCTATAAACAAAGATGTTTTCAGTTGCTTTCTAAAGTCATTGATGTCCTGAGCTGCTCTCAGCTCATTAGGTAGAGAGTTCCAGATGGAAGGTGCAGCAAAAGAGAAAGCCCTTTCAGAGGTGTCTTTACGTGTTTTTCTGACATCATTTGATAAGCTGATTCTGTTGTCAGATCCTCTTCTTCTAGGTCTGTTGCTAATATCTGACTGTATGAGATATGTCAGGCTTTCTGCAGAATATTGTTGTTTTATCTTGAAAATATAAATTATAGTTTTATATTTTACACGTGAAGCTATAGGTAACCAGTGAAGCTCTTTCAAGATGGGAGTTATATGTTCTCTACTTGATAGACCAAAAATTATACGTGCAGCAGTATTCTGCGCCAGTTGTAAAGGCTTAAGTGCTTGCTTAGATAAACCCAGATATATTGGATTACAGAAGTCAAGTAATGGAGTAATCAATGCTTGACAAACATTTCTGAAGTGAACAGTATCAAGAAGCGGCCTTAGTCTTTTGATGAGCTTCATTCTGTAATAAGCGCTTTTAATTGTCTTATTTATGTGTGATCTGAGATTCAACTCATTATCCAGAGTAACTCCAAGATATTTCACTTCTGATTTAATAGGAATAGTTGAGTTATCTATTTTGATGTCAGGAGGATGCGCAAAATTATGGTTACGAGAAATAAATAACGCCTCTGTTTTGCTAAAATTAATTTCCATGTTGTTTGTTTTACACCAGTTGGACATTTCTGAGAGACATTCTGTAATGCCCGAGAAATCAGGGTTCTCAATAGTGATAGTTGTGAAAATCATAATATCATCAGCATAGATTGAATACTTAATTCCACTTTTCAAAGGAATTTTGCATATTGGTTGCATATAAATATTGAAAAGGAGCGATGAAAGTGCAGATGAGGCCCCGCACAGAGTCTCCGCACATGGCCCCGCACCCCCCTTGGGCCGCCCCTGCAAGCATGATGTCTTTCTCTAATGATCTCTCTCTCCGCATGATGTGTCCAAAGTATGAAAGTCGAAGACTTGTCATTTGAGCTTCTAAAGAAAGCTTAGGTTTGATCTCCTCTAGTACAGACTGGTTTGTTCTTCGGGCAGTCCATGGTATACACAGTATTCGCCGCCAGCACCATAATTCAAAGGCATCAATTTTCTTCCTGTCTATCTTTTTCACTGTCCAGCTTTCACATCCATATGATGTTATTGAAAATACCATGGCTTGAACAAATCAAATCTTTGTATGGAGAGAGACATCTCTGCTCTTGAGAATCTTATCTAGGTCTTTCATAGCCATTCTGCCAAGAGCAATGCGTCGTCTGATTTCTTGACTGTTTGTTGCTTCATTATTGATAGTTGATCCAAGTAGGTTAAAGTTATTCACGATTTCAATTTCTTCTCCTTTGACGATGAACCTGTTGATTATGCCAGTTGTCATGATCTTTGTCTTCGTTACATTAAGGTGCAGGCCCATTTTGAGACTATGTTCTTTGATTGTGAGAAGCAAATGTTTCAGATCATCTTCACTTTCCGCCAGTAATGTGGTATCATCAGCATAGCGAAGGTTGTTGATGAGTCTTCCACCAATCTTCACACCTCTGTTGTCTTCATACAATCCTGCTTCTCTGATGATTTGTTCTGCATATAAATTAAACAGGTAGGGGGAAAGTATGCAGCCTTGTCTTACACCTTTGCTTATTTTAAACCATTCTGTTTCTCCTTGTTCCGTTCGAACTGTTGCTTCCTGATCAATGTACAGATTGTGCAAGAGAACGATCAGGTGTTCTGGTATACCCATGCTACTTAATGTGGCCCAGAGTTTCTCATGGTTTACACAGTCAAAAGCTTTGCTATAGTCGATAAAGCACAAATAGATATCCTTTTGGTATTCTTTAGTCTTTTCAAGGATCCATCTCACATCTGCAATGATGTCTCTCGTTCCTTGCCCTTTTCTGAACCCTGCTTGCACTTCAGGTAGTTCTCGTTCCAGGTATGATTGTAGTCTCTTTTGAATAATCTTCAGTAGAATTTTGCTGGCATGTGGGATCAGAGCGATTGTGCGATAATTTCCACAGTCAGTTGGATCACCTTTCTTTAGTACTGGTATAAACACAGATCTTTTCCAGTCAGTTGGCCATGATGCTGTCTTCCAAATTTCTTGGCAGAGCCTTGTAAGTATGGTAACAGCTGCATCAGATTGCTGTAATACTTCTATGGGAATGCAATCAATGCCTGGTGCTTTGTTCTTTGATAAGGCTTTCAATGCTGCTTCAACTTCTTCTTTCATCACCAATGGTTCCAGATCATAAGGTACAGGTTGAAACGGCTGCTGGTCCACTTGATCTTTATCATATAAAAACTCTGTATATTCCTTCCATCTTTTCTTGATCTTCTCAGCCTTAGATAGTCCCACCCAAACCCTCCCCCCTGTGTACAGCCAACCCCACCTGTAGACAATGAAGAACTGTTACCAGAGAGAATGTAAATATTGACGATGTTAGCATGTAAACAGTTCTGAGCAGCCCATAACAGCCTGCTACAGTCAAAAATGTATATAGTTAACCTGTTTAACCCTGTATAAAGAACCTGTTTACTGTAAGTCCAGTAAGGCCCTGCCTACTCTAGACAAATGCGTTACTTGTAAACTGCACTGATCTCAACTAGTGCGGTATAAAAGAAACATAAATAAATAAAAGAAACATAAATAAAAATTTGAGACCAGTCTATAATTAATAACTAATCAAAAAAACAAAAACTCGTTCACTGTAAACTCAATCAGGATCAGAGGTAATCCAAGAGGTCTCAGTTAAAACAGCACTTCAGTGCCCGGACACACGTCCAATTGCAGTCGGGTGCTTTATTACATCAATGACCTCTAGGAATAAAGATACACGGACTTCCAGTCAGTTCAACAATTTCAAACTTTTCAAAACACAAAAAAAACATACAAAAATTGAACCTTCTCGACCAGATAAATCTGTGTCTATAAATCTCTATATGTCTCATTAATCCCAACGTCCATCCCCGGTACCACTGAGACGTTTCACACAAAACGGTTTCTTCAGGGGACCTTTCAAAATCACAAATGCTGCCCGCGTTATAGCGCACTTCAATGCAAGGTCAGGTCAATACCGAGAGAGCTTCAACTTCCTCTCCAAAAAACGCCGCGCATCATTAATAACGGCTCAATTTTCAAAGGCAGTTACACGGGTTACAGCCCGTGTTACCCGTTTAAATGCTTTAACTGGGATTTTCCAAAGGCACCTACACAGGTAATGCCTTTGGAAAATCCTGATTAAGTCCCTAACGTGCCCAGATGCTATCTGCTTAGCACTGGGGTGTGTTTGGGGTGGAGCAGATGCGGGGAATGGCACTAAGTGGGTAGCAATTAGTTTTGATGCTGCCTGCTTAGTGCTCTGCACCTTAAAGATGGGCAAAGAAAACCTTTGTCTATCTTTAAGGCACTGGGGCTAAACGAGCAGCTTCAACAATCGCTGCTACCCTCTTAGCCTCGACAGCTGCTGGCCTGTGCGGCGTTAACCGGATTTTCATTTCTGTTGCCACGAAAGTGAAAATCCAGGGTTCATGGATCAGCGGGCAGGGCTAAGCGGCTATGGCGCGTAGCCCTGCCCAGATGAAAATCGGGCCCTACATTCTTAGGATCCAAAGAAGACGTCTTCAAAAGGGGCCTTATCAAAACCTTCTTCAAACTGGCCATAAACACTACTTTTTTCAAGGAATAATTTACAATCTCTACCAATTTAGGAGCTAGTACAGTGCTAGCTGCTCACAGTAAACCCGAGGGATAAGGATGCAACTCAGAAGTTGTCGGCTTTAACATAGTCAAAATTCATGAAAGTTGCTCATGGCGCCATTTCTCTTTGCGTCCAGCCCAGTGAGCACATGCTTGCTATTTGCCATATTGCATAACTATCCCTTGGAAGAACTGGAGCCTATGTATGTGAAATCTCTCAGACCAGGCATCGTTTTCTTCACTGTGTGTGCGAGCTAGGGGTGTTTAAATGCTAGTGGGCTGGAAAATTATCTGCAGATTGGGCAGAGTTTGAAGCCTAAGTGGCCATTAGTGTAGGTAACATCACTTCCTCCAGCAAGAGAGGTTCCAAGTGGGCCGCTCTGGTGTATAGGAAGGAAAGCCAGACCAGAAAAAAATCATTTTTGGCAAAATTTGGGTTTTTTTGTTTATTATAAATAAGAAGTGGATACTAATAATTTTTTCTTTATCTACATCCACACAATTACACATCTTGAATTAAACAATATAAATCCACCAATAAAGATGGAGAACAACTCACAAATCCAGAAACTAAACAAAATTATAAATACATAATGTCACGGAGCGAGGGCTGATGAGAGCCCAGTTGAGAGAAAAGAAGGTGTTTTTCACAGAGAAAAAGACTTGCAATATTCCCAGAACCAGCTAGAGGGAGCGTCTTCAGGGAGACTGAAGAGCCACGCCCAGCTGGTCACGAAAAAATGCCAACCAGCTTCCAATCCTCGAAAGCAGGAGGGCTTCATAAGGGGAGTGTGGAAGACTGGAAGGGAGTCCGGGGAAGGAGAAGAGGCAGAAGGAGTACTGGTAGCCTTGGAGATAGAAGCACCAGCAGAAGCAGCAGCCCAAGCAGAAGCAAGGGGAGAATCACTGGCAGCACCGAGAGAGAGAGGTGGAAGTGGAAACCTGACTACTCTAGTGCTAGAGGATTCCCAGGAGGGAGAGGTGATTTCTCAGGAGCTGAGGAAGGACCTAAGGAGGTGTCAGCTCAAGCCAAACCGAGAGCTGTTTGCCCTCAGAGGCAAAAGCCCTGCTGTAACTGCAACCCTAAGCCAAACAAGAATCAGCTGGAGAAGCCAAGCCACACTGAGTCAGAAAGCCAGAAGCTGGGCTTGTACAGAGGCAGGCCTTCACCAGGAGAAGGAAGTCAAAGGCTACAGGCTAAGCCTAACCGTTATAGGAAAGGATTTCACCCAGCTGCTGCCTGGGAAAAGCAAGCAGTGGAAGAAAGCCGGTTACTTGAGGATTGCTGCCATACAAGGTATGAGAAATGTATGCCTAATAAGAAAGTTGTGAATGGTAAAAGCTATGATAAAGCTGATATAAAGCCTCTAAGGAAAGAGGGTACTTTAAAGCCTAACACAGCAAGTGGCCGACACCCTAGGCTAGGCCAAGGACATTGGGAGCTGCTACAGAAAATATACAAAACCCCTGAATGTGTTTTACAAGAAACCAGGGATATAGAATCAGAGGTTTCTGATACCGTGCCAATGCAAGTGGAACTGGCAGGAGATTTGTCTGACCAAGAGATAGACTGTACACTTTGCATTTCTGAAAGTTTAGAGTCACTGCCAGACTTGTGATTGGGTGAATTGCCAGCAGAGCATTCTTTATTTGTTTGAGCACCTCCATTCCTGTGACGTATAACAGTTTTTGCTTTGAACCCTGAGTTTGTTTTCTACCTGCATTAAGGACATTTGCTTTAAAGTTGTAACCCACTATTTAGAACCACTGTGAGAAAGGAAAATAAAAGCCTTATTAATTCCCACCACTCAGCTTGATTGTTTCATTGAAGATTGGAGCTAAAGCAACTACAAGGACCAAGAGCCATTTGGGCCTTTAGAAGACTCTCCAATCTTAACCTTATATTTTTGTGTCCCACCTGCCCTGGCGTCCACTGGCCACCAGGGAAGTGGTGCTGACAATAACTATTTCCAACCACAGTCTGACACTCTAATAATCAACTAAAAGTTCAATTACAGAACAAACCAAGAAATGGAAAAAGTTATCCTTTGGCCTGTCTTTCCTGAAGTAGTTTGAATCAGAAAAACTTTATAAAGTATCAGGAAACTCAATGCCACATTTACAAGGGTAATTTTAAGGTAAATTCAGCACTGACATTAGTGTTTTCAATTTTAAACTTACAAATTTCTTCTGATGTAGCTGTACAGATTTACAGACATCAAGATATAGACAAATCCTAGTGCCCATAACCAAAAATGGCACCGATTCAGCTGAAGTCAGTGACCTCAGCTGAACGCCCTTCATTTTTAAAATGGCAACACACTGGAATTGGTGCTGAAGATGAAGGGGGACACTTCTTTTGGATTAGGTAAGGCAGAGGTGTCCAAACCTGTCCTGGAGGGCCACAATCCTGCCAGGTTTTTGGATAGCCCTAATGAATATTCATGAGATATATATGCATTAGAGATATCCTGCCAACCTGACTGGTTTGTGGCCTTCCAGGGCTGGATTTGGAGACCCCTGCCTTACACCTCTGTCATCTAAGATTGTGAGTGGGCAAGGTGCAGATGTCCAAGACATCAAAAAGGTATATAGAATGTGTCACATTCCTCCTCACTTCTCACCACCACCAAAATATTGTCTATTAGACAACTTTTTGGTGGTGGTGAGAATCGAGGAGGAATGTGTCACATTCTATATACCCTTTCGATGTCTAGGACATCTGCACCTTGCCCACTCACAATCTTAGATGACAGAGGTGTAAGGCAGGGGTCTCCAAATCCAGCCCTGGAAGGCCACAAACCAGTCAGGTTGGCAGGATATCTCTAATGCATATATATCTCATGAATATTCATTAGGGCTATCCAAAAACCTGGCAGGATTGTGGCCCTCCAGGACAGGTTTGGACACCTCTGAGGTAAGGGGACCATCCATTGGGGGTGGAAGTGGGATTGAGGGACCCTAGGGTGGGGATTTGGTTAGTGAGTGGGTGGGTGGGGTTGGGAGGATTTCTAATCTCAGGACATTCTTGATCAGAGGAGGCCAGTGTTTCCTTACCTCAGGAGTCCCAGGCATTTAGGAGTGAACCAAACAGTCTCTAAGTTAAAACAGAAGTAAAGTTAACTTCAGAAATTAAACCTATTTCCATTTTAACACACTTTTTTTTACTTTACTTCCATTTTAGCAATAATTCTTTACTTCAATGCCTTTTGCACATCCTTAATTTATTACATTGGAAGTTAAATTAAAAATTAACACCAGAAGTAAAAAAAAAAGCATTAAAAATCGATTACACATTGTTAACAAAGGGCCCGATATTCATGGGGGAGTCTAGAGTTTCTAAAGCGCATAGCCATCACCACTGAACCCTAACCCTGAACATTCAATGCCGGGCCATATCCGTCCACCAGCATTGAATATCCGGGTCTGCCGCATGGCACCACATGGTATGGAAGCTAACCAGGCAGCGGCAATATTGAGCTACCGCCCAGTTAGCTCCCATGGGTAAAGATAGACCCACGCCTATCTTTGCCCACAGCTTGCTAACTGGGCAGTGGTTCAATATCGCTGCTACGTGGTTAGCAATGGGTGTCGCTTCTGTTCCACCCCAGAAATCCCACGACACATCCACAACGCTAACTGTGTTAGTGCCGCTGAATATCCCTCTAAGTTGCATTTACATGATTTACAGGTCTGTAAACTGTGCAAATGCCTTTGAATATCTGGCCCAAAGTCCTTTTAGGTCAGCTTGTATAGATGTTTTGATATTTGTTAAACCACAAAACTGAAAACTGCAGGCCATGATGCAGTTTTTAGCTAAAATTTGTTCAAGTGTTGTTTATCTATTCTTACATCTAGGGCTGGCGCTCCCCAATAGGTGAACTAGGTGGTCGCCAAGAGCACCAACTTCCCCAGGGTGTCCACTGCCGCTGTTGCCAACTCCCTCTGGAACCTGCAGAGGCAGAAATGCCATTTAAATGGAGATGCAATTCCTGGCCTCTCTGACCTGCCTCTTCCGCCCCCTCTGATCCAAACTTCATGGTCATGCGACGCAGCGATGGAGAGATCAGGTAAGCGCTGCATTGGAGTGTAAAGGGCATTGCTACTGCTGCAGTTGCACAGAGAGGCGGCAGCACCAGCAATGGGAGCGGGGAGTGGGGGGGGTGGCAGGATTGAGGACTCACCTAGGGCGCCTCATATACTTGCACCAGCCTTACTTACATCAGCCCTTAAAAGGCTCTAGGTACTTAACTGGGAAATGCACAAACTATTACAAGCCGATGTATGACAAATGCAATTTTGCAACAAAACCTTTATAAAGCTGTATTTATTTCTTCTCCTTACCCCAAAAAACATGACGTTTTACAATAACATTTAACTTTGCAAGCTTCTTGACCTATAAAGTATTAGGTGGTGCGTGAGTGATTAATGTGCATTTTAGCATACATTATGCAAGTTGTGTAGCCCATGGTAACAGCAACTGTCTGCTAAAAATAGCTAGTGTGGTAAAATTCCTGCACTAATTGCTTAGCTTGAGATGGACAGGGTAGGGTCAGAGAGTGGGTATGAAGTAAACATTGCGATTCATGCAGGGGGAATTAACTGGGCACTAATCTTTCATGTTGCAGATAGTACAGGTGCACCTACTGCCTTCTCATGAGGTGGTATGAAGTATACCCACATTGATGTTGCTGCACTTTAGGGAACTTTTCAGTGCAGCAATTGCTGAACATGCTAGACACCATTGCACTTACTTCAAGTCCATTTTTTCACATAACACACAGTAAGTGCAAAACCTTACTGCACTTTAATAACTATGGGGTATGTTTACTAAATGGTACTAACGTCGCAGCTGCGACGTTATCGCGCGATAATGGCACATCACCATGCGAGAACGTCACGTATCGCGCGATAATGTCTGCAGCGGCGTTAAGGTGCGCAGAGGGTGGAGTAAGGCTCCCCAGGGGCAGAGAGAAGGGGTCAATGGGCGTAGAGTAGGCAGGGAGAGGCTCCATGCACACTAACACCGTGAAATAAAGCTCTGAAAATTAGTGCCAGTGAAAACCTTGCGCTAGGCACATTTGCAGGACAGAGAAACCATTTCAGTCAGCAATGTACAGCAAAGGCAGGGAGACCCTGAAAAGTGATAGTAGTGATACATGTGCAGCAACCAAAAAGGCACAAACCATAAATAATGACCCGAACCAAAATTAAAATCCAAAACACCGAGCTGGACAATAGAACAAATAATGACAAGCGGTAATGAACACAACCTATAAAGAGAAAAAAGGACGAGCTCACTTTTGGAAGGGTCAATTCACAGTCCCCCCACAAAGTGAATGTGCCAACATAGAAATAGTGCTGATGAGGGTGTTCTGTGGTGTGTATGGGGTAGCTTGCCTTTGTGGCTTACACATGTGCAGCAACAGCAGAGTAGACACATGGGAAAGGGCACTATGGTGATGGTGTAACTGGGGTACAGGGGGCTGCATGTGTCACATGCAGTGGGCCAGCTGGGGCACAGTGTGGACTAGGCAGATGCCTACCTGGCACATAGGAATGTAGAAGCGGAAAAGCAACAAGACTGCAACTGACCAGGGTCCAATATGGCCACGAGTGTGTGTCCCACAGTGTCCCAGGGGACAGTACCCAGCAAGTACCCCAAAGGGCACAGAACATTGGCAGGCAGTGCCGGGGGGATATGCTGATGTCCATGTCAGCACCCATACCCCATATCACGCACCATAGGCAGCCGCCTACTGGCACACTGGAAGGCATGGGACTGCGCACCACCAGCACCACGGGCACAAGGGCAAGTCAGCATGGTGGCGGAGGGGTGCTGGTGGCAGAGGGGGCAGTGGCATCTGCCCACAGCAGACCATGGCCAAGTCCCGTTTAGGTGGGTGCCATGCACTGCAACAGACAAGGTCTGTCTGACGAACAGTCATGGTATCTCCAGGGAATGATCTGCCTCTGTGGCAACAGTTTGGTGCAGTACACACAGCCAGTGTGTTAAGGGGCAGAAGGTCACAGGTTCAAGTCTCAGCTGTGGCTCCTGCAAACCATGTCCCTATATTTTTACACAGTACTAAACCGTGGTAATAAAGACGGAACCGTTATTGCAGATTAGATAAACGCCTATATTTTACCCTAAGGAGCACAGACACCATAAACATGTGCAATCCCTAGAGCAGAGTTTCCCAACTGCAGTCCTGGAGGGCCAAACACCATTCACGTTCCATGCTGTCCCTAATAAATATGCCTGTGCTGCATTTGTATGCATCGACCCCATTGTATGCAACTGTATCTCATGCATATTCATTAGGGACAGCATGAAAACCTGAACCATGTTTGGCCCACCAGGACCAGAGTTGGGAAACACAGCCCTAGAGCAGAGGCCAACAGGGGCACAAGCACCCAAACCCACAGGCCAACGCCACATAGAGAGTCAGGCTGTTGGGCCCTGGCCGGAGCAGCATCTCCCAATACTGGCATCTGCATACCTTAGCAATGCCGCCCTAAACTTGGGAACACGTTACACATATATCAAAAGGCTGCTATGATTAATGGCAGATAACAAATCCTAAGTTAAACACAATTTGTTGACAGAGCTGCATCATAGCAACCTTTCTGGTATCTGTGGAATGTGTTTCAGTTTTGTTTTTTGACAGTGTTTACCACCCCGGGGAGTGACCCCAACAGTATTGCGTACCATAGCCATGCCTGCACTGGGCCCAGGACTGGTGTGGTGGCCAGGGCTGCCAAAACCTCTATATTTGCACAATGCTGGCATAGGTGTGGGAGTGTGTGTATGTCTATCCAGTGTGTTGTGGCTGCCTACACCACAGAGCCCACACTGCTTGCACTGTTTCCAGTGTTAGCCTGCCAATATGCATAATGAGAAGCAAGGTACTGTGGGTATGGCCCGGACAGGGTGGCCTGGGCAGGTTGCATCTGCACAGGGCATAGGGCAATGGCTGGGACATTGTAGTGCCCAACCACCACCTGCACGGACAGGGTAGTCACAACATGTCATGCTGGGAGGTCACTCTCACCCTGACTGAGCAGTGACCACAGCATGGCTAGGTTCCCCCATAGTGCTATATAGTATTTCTCTCAAGTGATATTTATGGGTTTCCTTTTTTGGGGCCCAATCACTGACATACCTGCTTGGTGTGTGTGCTCACATCCCTTTTTTGGGTGCACACGGTTCCTCTAGGAACATGCACTATGTACTAGCTAGCGGACTGTCTGCAGTTAGCATGTGTATGGCTGGAGTACCTTGCACGATGTAGTGGGTGGAGACTGACTGTGCCCTCTGCTGGTGAATGTCAAATAGGGGTGGGGGCAGCTGAGCTTTTCCAGGCCTACTTCCCTATGTGATGTGTACGGATCTGCATTCCTCTCTACTGCCACCATTGCAGAGATGTAGAATGGGGATCTGTTGGTAGGAGATCCTGTCCCCCACCCTGATCCACAGGGGTGGGTTAGGTGGTGCTACATAATCCGCTTTGGGGGCTGAACACCCCCCTTCACTTATAACATGTGAGCATGGCACCCACACAGGATATGCACTATTCTGGGTGTATCATAGTCCACAAGGCCTAGACATGACTGGGAAATACAGATGGCTACAGGTGCATCTTAGTTGTGTCTGCAGGGACTACCCATCACACACTGGCACTGATGGGGACCTGCAGTGCAGCCTATCTCAGCAATGCCATGTGCTGCAGACCTGGTGCTGGGCCCCCACTTCACCCTCAGGGTGAGCACAGGAACTGCACGATGTCACGGTCTGTAGCTACTCTGTGCCAGTAACACACACGGTCAGTTCCCCCTACCAGGCCTAGGTGCTGTGGGGGTGCATACCCCATCTTGTGATCTGCTGTAGACTTCTGATCTGCATGTGCAGTGCATAAGAACATAAGATATGCTATACTGGGTCAGACCAAGGTCCATCAAGCCCAGTATCCTGTTTCCAACAGTGGCCAATCTAGGTTTCATGGGTATGGGTGGGTTTACCCTATCCTGGTAACCACAGCAGACAGTTTGTGTGGTGACCTGCAGTCTTTCTGTAGCCAGCCAGCAAAGTGGTAGCAGCTATAGAGATATAGCCTACTGGTTACTTCAATGACTGTAGAGGCAGAGGTCATGGGTTTGATCCCACAGTGATGTTATTTAGGAATGCTGTCTGAGGCTTTTCCTTTTCATTTCAATCAGTGCTGCCAGCAGAAACACCCTCACAGTGCTGTAGGGCACATTATAGGGTGCCTTGGCAGACAGGGCACTTTATAATGTGACCTATGGGGCTCCTTATAGGGTGTCTTAGGTTACGGCACTGTGAGAGTGTTTTTGCTGGCAGCACTGATTTAAATTAAAGGAAAATGCCTCAGACAGCCATTTTGGATTACACCACTGCAGGATCAAACCCATGAACTCTGCCTCCACAGTCATTGCAGTAACCAGTGGGCTACATCATTATAACTTCTAACACTGCACTGGCATATACTTAGGGTTAACACGCGTTAACGTGCCACGGCGTCCACTATCGCGCGATACAGATTCTTGCTACCTTAGGACTGGAACGCCCACTCCTTATATGGCATTCTTCACATTATCACTGCAACTAGTGCCGGTAACATTAGGACCATTTAGTAAACATACCCCTTTGCCCCTAAGCTTTAGAAAAACAATGCTTGACAATAAAATTAAGATTTACAGAATATGTATATTGATTTTCACTAGCATTACTTTGACTTTCAACCCTTTGCCTCACTTCCTATCCCTGGGATACACGTCTGTATCCAGGAGGTAGTTATAATGTAATTACAGATAATCCACTTACAAATTAAATATTTGAATACGTGAACTGTCTCGCTTACCTGCCAAGAAAAATTTTACTTTTATTCCAGAATATACTAGGGTGGAGAAACCAGAACTAAAAAAAAAATCAGGATGTTGTTACAATTGTCTAGAGAACGGTTGACAGATGCTTTCATAAGGCATTCTATTCAATAAAACATGCAAGCAAGGATGCCACAAGATTATTTTCATAATATGTTTTATTTTATAAGCAAAATTAAAAGCACAAAACTCAACAATATGATATCCAAAAGCAGCAACACACTATTGGGACTAAAAGGCTTTTCTCAACAAAAATGGACCGAAATGTTCATGTATAGATCTAGTCGAGTGGCATTTTTGTTTGACCATTTTTAACTTCTGAGCACAAACTGTATATTCATTAGCATGCTTTAAAAATGTTAGTGTATGCAAAAAATACTTAACACTTATTAACCTACAAATTAAAACACATAGAACTGAATGCATGCATTAAAAAGTTCTAATGTGTGCTGAATTGTTCTTAAAATGAATGTCTGAAACGAACTGGAAAAAAAGCTCAAAAACTGGGGAAAAGCCTAAAAAACCCCAAAATGAACCATAAACCGTTTGGCATATCTCTAGTATCTGATTGATTACACAACACATGCAATATCATCTGTGACATCACAAAACCATGGGGCATGTTTATCAAAGTGCAGTAACGGAGTTACCTTGTGCTAAATCCTGCACAAAGTGATTAGCACAGGGCCACAGTAATCTCTACCATGTGCAAAAATGCAGCCATGGTAAAAATCCCACAATAACTGCTTAGTGCACAATGAGGTGGTGACTGGACATGTTAAGGGCGGAAAGTGCGCATTGACTGTACATCGTGGATAGCATAGGAGTCATTAGCTTATGCTCCCAAAGGAGCTGGGCAGCTGAGTGCTGTATAAAGGTCTCCAAGCCACAAGAAAGAGGCACAAGTACTCTTTGGTAATAGGGAAGAAATGGCAAGCTACAGGCTAGTAAGCCTTACCTCGGTGGTGGGAAAAGTAATGGAGGCGCTCCTGAAAAAGAGAATAGTGGACTTTCTCAAAACCAATAGGTTTCATGATCTGAGGCAACATGGTTTTACCAAAGGACGATCATGCCAAACAAATCTGATTGAATTCTTTAACAGGTGACCAGAGAACTAGACCAAGGGCATCCGATGGATGTAATCTACAGTACCTAGATTTCAGCAAAGCCTTTGATACTGTTCCTCATCGGAGGCTTATCAATAAACTAAACAGCCTGGAGATGGGTTCCAAGTTGTGAATTGGATCAGAAATTGATTGACTGACAGATGACAGAAGGTGATGGTAAACGGAACTCAATCGTATGAAAGGAAGGTGATTAGTGGTGTGCCCCAGAGATCGGTGCTGGGACCAGTACTGTTCTATGTATTTGTGAGTGATATTGCTGAAGGACTGAATGGAAAAGTCTGTCTTTTTGCAGATGACACAAACATTTGCAACAGAGAGGACTCCCCTGAGGGAGTGGATAACATGAGGAAAGATCTACAAAAGCTGAAAGAATGGTCCAGTGCTTGGCAGTTAAGATTCAATGTGAAGAAGTGCAGTATCATGCACTTGGGATGCAGAAATCCAAGGGAATTGTATGTGATAGGGGGCGAGAGGTTGATGTGTACGGACCAGGAGAAGGACCTCAGAGTGATTCTTTCTGAGAATCTCAAGGTGGCGAAACAGTATGACAAGCCAGAAGGATGCTGGGTTGCATACAAAGAGGAATTACCAGCAGAAAGGAGGAGGTACTAATGCCACTGTACAAGTCACTGGTGATCCTCACTTGGAATATTGTGTTCAGTTTTGGAGACCATATCTCGCAAAGGATATAAAAAGATTGGAAACAGTTCAGAGGAAGGTAACCAAAATGATTTGGAGCCTGTGCCAGAAGACATATGAGAAGAGACTTGAAGATACAAATATGTATACTCTAGAGGAAAGAAGGGATAAGAGAGATATGATACAGACCTTTAAATACTTAAAGGGTATTAATGAACAAACAAAACCTTTTCAAATACAGGGAAGCTGCAAACCTAGAGGGCATAACATGAAACTGCAAGAGGGTGAACTCAAAAGCAACGTCAGGAAATACTTTTTCACTAAAAGGGTGGTGGATGCTTGGAATGCCCTCCCGATAGAAGTGGTGGGGGCAAATACAGTGACAGAATTCAAAATGGCAAGGGACAGACACAACAGATCCCTTTATAGCAACAGGATAAAATCAAAATAACCTTAACTGTCTCTGCTATCTCAACAAACAGAGGTGAGCTGCACGGAGCAGTGGGTATACTCCTAAACAAAGGCATGGGAAGGGGTAACCTGCATGGAGCAGCAGGTGCACCTACTCTTGCCATCTTGTTGGGCAGACTAGATGGACCATGATAGTCTTTATCTGCCATCATATACTATGTTACTCACAAGTACCATAGCAGCAAACACAAAGCGAGGATCACAAAACAAGCTTTATTGGTACCTGATGAATGCAAGGCAGAAAACCCATAAGGGAACAAAGCCCGACACAGCCATATTTCGGCGTGGCCTTCTTCAGGGCTATAGTCTGCTAAAACAAATAAAATAACATAAGAACAAGTAAAAACATAAATACACTCTCATCAAATCACTTACTAAACAATATTAAAACTAACAATATACAGTCAAGCATTAAGACTCAAAAATCAATATTATAGTACCAGAGATTAAGCAAATAAAAAGTATTAGAACTGAATGTAATGCTGACATCCGTAAAGGTTTTTCAGTATGTAACCCTGGCTTATATTCTTTTGAAATAGTTTCACTACGTTAGGGTTTGTGACACGGGCTCAATGAAGAATCAGTGTATATAGTGCTCTTAGTATAGGTCATCCTTTAGTGGTCGTTTCTGCAGGAAAGCACTTAATAATGTTCTATATTAACATATTCAAAATATTATACAATTTATTTTTTGGACCATAGTTTTTATGTTTTGATTTTCAAGGCATGAGCATTTTGTAATCCCTCCGATGTTTTATGAGATTATATTGCTCCTTTTATGTTGCTCTTTTAAGATTCAACTTATGGGTTGATTCCCCCCTTTCATATCCATTTTTTATACTTGTATTTTATTATGGTTTTGGACATGACTTTGCGTTTTTACTTTTTATTCCTCACTTTTATCATCCCCTGGTTAGTGACTTATACACCTGTTGATGAAAGGCAAGATCTGCATTACAAAATGTCAGTCTGTAACTTTTCATGGAATTGAGTGTTTATGTTTATTAAATCTTGATATACCATCCTTCATATTAGCAGCAGGGGGGTTACAATAAAATCATATTAAAAGTATGCATGTATGCTTGCATGTGTGCATGAATATTTGGATTATATGTCTATACATATATGTATATTGTCAGCACCAATTCCCAGGTGGCCAGTGGATGCCAGGGCAGGTGGGACACAGAATATAGAGATTGTTATAAAGGCCCAAATGGCTCTTGGTTCTTGTATTTCTCTTGAGCTCCAAATCTTCAAAGAACTACTTATGCAGAGTGGTGGGAAAAATAAAGGCTTTTATTTCCCTCCTTCGCTGAGGTTCAAAATATTGGGTTACAAAGCAAAATGTCCTTACTTCAGGTAGAAAAACAAACTTAGGCTTTTCAAACAAAACTATTACAAGAATGGTGGTGTTTAAACAAAGTCAAGAATGCTCTGTTGTTACCTTAACAAATCACATGCATGGCAGAGATTCTAGACTTCCTGAAATACACATTGTACAATCCATTTCTTGATCAGATAAGTCTCCTGGGGGATCCACTTGCATTTGCTCATACTCTGATACTTCTGATTCAGTATCCCTAGTTTCATGCAAACCACTCTCAGGAGTTTTGTATAGTTGCTCTAGCACTTTCCAATGTCCTGGGCCTAACCTAGGGCGTCGGCCACTTGTTGTGCTGAGCTTAAAAGTATCTCCTCTTCTTGGAGATTTTATATCAGCATTATATGAACCTTTATCATTCACAGTATTCTTCTTAGGCATATATTTTCCATACCTTATTTTACAGCAGTCCACAGGTAAACAGTTTTCTCCCCCTGCTTGCTTCTCCCAAGCAGCAGCCTGTTGAAATCCCTTTTTAAGAAAGCATGGTTTACCTTGTGACTTTTGAACCTCTTCTCTTGCTGAAGGCCTGCTCCTAGACCAGCCCCATTCCTGGCTTGCTTGCTCCGCGTGGCTTGGCCTCTTCAGCTGTTTCTCGTTTGGCTGAGGGTAGCACTTGTAGCAGCCGTGCTTTTGCCTCTGTGGATAAACAGCTCTCTCAATGGCTTGAGCTGAAACCTCTTTAGGTTCTTCTTCAGCTCCCAGGAAATCACCTCTCACCCCTGGAGATCCTCTGGCACTGGAGTAATCAGGTTTCCCATTCAACCTTTCCTTGCCTGTGGTGATTCTGCTTCCATTGGCTTCTCTTCTGCCTTTGCCAACTCCTACTCCGCCGTCTCTTACTCTTCCACCTCTGACTCTGCTGTCTCTGCCAGCTCTGACTCTGCTGTCTCTGCCAGCTCTGACTCTCTCACCAACCTGAGCCGGTCCTTCCTTGGCCCCTTGTGGCTTCCTGTTAGCTCCTGGAGATTCTCTGTTAGGTCCTTCAATGTAAGGCTTTCTCTGAATCCGACCTGGTCCTCTCTGGATCCAACCTGGTCCTCCCTGGATCCAACCTGGTCCTCTCTGGATCTGACCTGGTCCTCTCTGGGTCTGACCCAATCCTCCATGGATCCGACCTGGTCCTCTCTCCTGGACCTGACTTGGTCTTCTCTCCTGGACGTGACCTGGTCCTCCCTGGATCCGACCTGGTCCTCTCTCCTGGACCTGACCCGGTCCTCTCTGGATCTGACCTGGTCCTCTCTGTTTAGCTTAAGGCAGTTCTTCCTTATAAAGAACTCCTTTCCTTGAGGCATGTGAATTGTTTGTCATGTGCTCCTGACCAGCTGGGCGTGGCACTCCAGTCTCTCTGACCGCACTCCTGCTCCCTCTAGCTGGTCCCTGTGAACATTGCACTCTGTGCACATCTTTTCCTCTGCGTAAAACAGTTTCATTTCTCTCATCAGGGCTCTCCTCAGCACCCGCTGCATCACAAGATATATATATATATATATATATATAGTATAACCTCATGTGAGACAATTTGTGGCATGTTTACTAAAAGATGTGCTGGTAGCACATGGTAAGACTGCTCCAAATTCAGCGGCCCTGTGTGTCCATCTTTCTACTGTTGGCATGTTCCTAACTCATGGTACTATGGAATCCAGCACACAGGTGCACTAACACCACTCACTGAGGTGGTGATAAGTGCACCTGCGCTAACAACAATCACGGTTAGTTCACACCCATCACTGCGGTGTGCCGTTGATGCTCACCTTCTGACCCTTACCTTCCCTGTCTCTACCCATTGCATGGTAGTATTTTACAAAGATATCTGGTCCCTATTCTGACCCACGATTAGTGGTAAGTCCAGACCCACTAAATGCCAGGATGCCAATTCAGGCCACAGAGCTCCCCGCACTTACGGGCTAGATGTGCGGGGAGTTCTGTTCGTGGTTCTACATTTTTGTAATTATTCATTTAATTATTTATTCTCCCTTATATGACTAATTATATATTTATTATTTCTTTATGTGAGCATTACATTCAGTTCTTATACTTTTTATTTGTTAATCTCTGCTGCTATAATATTGATTTTTCAGTCAATGCTTGATTGTATATTGTTATTTTTAATATTGTTTAATAAGTAATTTGATGAGAGTGTATTTATGTTTTTGCTTGTTCTTATGTTATTTTATTTATTTGAGCAGTCAGTCTATAGCCCCTGAAGAAGGCCACGCCAAAACATGGCCGTGTTGGGCTTTGTTCTCAAATGGGTTTTCTGCCTTGCATTGATCAGGTTTCAATAAAGCTTGTTTTGTGATACTCACTTGTGTTTGCCACTAAAGGTCTACAAGGCCTTGCAAGTACTAACATTCCTAACAGGGACTCGATTGCAAGCAAGATGTGTGGGTTTTAACTACAATCTCTCTGCCTGAAAGCTCTTAAAAGGGTTTTGGTTTTCATTGGTAAAAGCGAATTGTTTTTTCTATACTGTAAAGAGGGACTTTTTTGTGCTGTTGGGCAAAGCTTTGTCAGTTACAGTTCATTGTTTAAATTCCAGTTACCCATTCACAGTTAGCTCTTTGAAGCCATCAGGTGTTAGTTCCCTCCCTATGCACCCTAGCTCCCACCCACCACATGTGAGCATTCTTGCTTTATAGGGCAACTCCCCAATTAGCTACACACAGGGACTTAGAACAACACTTTTAGAACACACTTAAAAGAGGTTAACTGCTTTTTCTCTTAAAGGACAGCTGAGGCACAGGCAGGGAGTTTGGTAGGTCTCTCTCTTTTACTTCAACAGGTACCACAGCACCACCAACTGAACAATAGCTGGGAAAAATCATATTGCCAAAGCTATTGTCCCCATTACAGCTTCTGCCTCTGTCCAGACAGATATCCCAATGTCAGTTGAAGGACATTGAGATCTCTGTTTGGACAGAGGCAGAAGCTGTCAGAGATCCCAATGTCATACTGAAGCTCTCAAAAAACAAGTGGAGGAGCTCAGAGAAGAGGTGGTGAGGCTCAGCAGCATTCAAGACAGTGAGAAGTACATTGATGAGATGCTTCTTGAAACATCCAAGCTCTCCAACAGAGGTGAAGATGGGAGCCTACAGAATGACAAATGTTGGACACGAGTCACTAGGACCTGCAGAATCACCAATCAACTCCTCCAGCCCTTGAATTAAAGAACCATTATGCAGCCCTAGAAGTGGAGGAGGTGAAAGCATCCCAGGAAAGGGAAGAACCAGAGCTTGGGCACTCCAAAGTTGCAGAATCAATGACCACAAGGAAGCAAAAGGTGGTGGCGGTTGGTGACTCTCTTCTGAGGGATACTGAGGCATCCATCTGCCGACCAGACTTGATTTCCAGAGAGGTGTGCTGTCTGTGAGGTGCCAAAATCCAAGATGTTAGGAGAATTTCCCGAGACTCATCAAGTTTACTGACTATCACCCGATGTTGCTCATCCATGTTGGCACAAATGATACTGAAAGTAAAACAAAAGTCCTTTATTAACTAGATAATAAATGACTTTTACTTTACTTTCTCATCTTCTTGTGCTGCTTGGTATTCAGTGAGATAGTATGCGTGTTGTGTTATGGCAGAAATGCTACTGCCAGGTATCCCTCTAAGCATATCAAAAGTGACTTCATGGCTCTGGAACAGAGAGTAAAGCAGTTAAGTGCGCAGTGGTGTTCTCTTCAATCCTCCCTGTTGAGGGTAAAGGCCAAAATAGAGAAGCTCGCATCCTGAAGATAAATGCATGGCTGTGTGGATGATGTCATCGAGAGACTTTTGGTTTCCTGGGCCATGGGATGATGTTCCAAGGGCTGCAGAGCAGAGATGGCATCCATCTGTCCAAGAAGGGTCAACGTGTCTTCAGTAGCATACTGGCTAACCTACTGAAGAGGGCTTTAAACTAGATTAGTTGGGGATGGGTGAAGAAAGCCCCCAGGTAAGTGAAACATTAAATACCTCTATAGAAATGGGTAAAAGTGGCAACATTGGAAAGCAGTGTGTATAAATGCCTGTAGCATGGGAAATAAGATCCCAGATATTAAGGCTTTAATGGAAGAGACTGACTTGGATTTAGTGGCAGTTACAGAGACATGGTTCACAGGCAACCATGACTGAGATGTAATTATACCAGGCTATACTTTATTCAGGAAGGATAGGGTAGGAAGAATGGGAGGAGGAGTGGCACTATATGTAAAAATGAATATTAAAGCTATAGAGTTACAGAGCTTTAAAGGGAGAAAAGAGGCACTATGGGTTAAACTAGAAAGAGGGAAAGAGAAATCCATTTGCATTGGCATGATATACAGACTCCCCTCACAGGGAGAAGAAATGGATGGAGATTTAATAGAAGACATACGTAGCATTGCCAGGAAAGGAGAAGTGCTATTGATAGGTGATTTCAATATGCCAAATGTTGATTGGCACATCCCTGCTGCAATGTCATCTAGAAGTAAAAAGATCTTGGATTCTCTATAGGGAGAAATATTCAAGCAACTTGTAACAGAGCACACACGTGAAGGGGCCTTACTGGACGGTGCTTACCAATGGTGAAAGTGCTTCTGATGTTATAGTGAGAGATCTTCTCTCATCCAGTGATCACTAGATAGTGCGGTTCAGTATTAAGTCTAGGACTGATAAAATCTATTCAAAAGCAAGGGTCTTAGACTTTAGGAACACTAAGGGGCATGTTTACTAAACACCGTTGCTGTGCGGGTTCCCGTTAGTGTGCTGGTGCCATATAAGGAGTGGGCGGGCCAGGCAGAAAAAAGAAAAAAACCGGACCGTACGTGTGTGCATCGCGCTAATGTGCGGGGCCCACATTATCGCGTGGAAAGGCTAAGTGGGGCGCTGCTGCATAACCAAACAACAGAGCTGTAGTACAACGGTGAAGACACTGACCTATGGTGCAGGGGCCAGGGGTTCAAACCCCTATTGCGCTCAACGAAAAAGACCAGCTGAGGCATCAACTTTTATGGGCAAAAGTGGTGTAGGAGGCATACTGCTTATGGGCAGCAGAAGGCGGCGCACTCTTTTTTTATACGGCATGAGGCGGCGCACTGTTCATTGTGGGCGGCAGATGGCGGCGCGCTGTTAAGGTTGGGCGGCAGAGGGCGGCGCGCTGATAAAATCGGGCAACAGAAGGCGGCGAGCCGGTGGGCAGAAGGCGGCGCGCTGATGTGTGAGGGGGCAACCCAATAGTGGGAGGGATAAGTGGCGCGCTGATGTGCAAATAACAGGAATGGAACCATAGCACAATGGTTAAGACACTGACCACTTGTGCAGGCATCATGGGTTCAATTCCCCACAGTGCCCATTGAAGACAGCTGGCTGAGGCATTATTTTAGGAGGCATGCCCATGTTGGGCGGCATAAGGCGGCACGCTGTTAATGTTACGCTGCAGAAGGCGGCGCGCTGTTACTTTTGTGTGCCACAAGACGGTGCGCCGATGGCTACAAGGCTGCGCGCTGCTGCTCAAACACAGGAACAGAGCCACAGCACAATGGTGAAGACACGGACCAATGGTGCAGGTGTCAGGGGTTCAACCCCTCACAGTGCCCAGTGAACAAGGCTGGCTGGGCCAGTATGTATTATGGTGAGGAGTGCTGTAGGAGGCCTTCAAGGTTTATTTTATTTCCCACTACTAGTAAACCCGCTCTCACAGTGTGTTAACATACGGATGCCTGTAAGGCACATGTTACAGTGCACTGTCCGCCAAGGCACCCTAGAATGTCCCCTATAGGGCACCATGTATGTTGCGACACAGGATAATGTATAGTGCGCCCAATATGGATGGCACCCATAAGGTGGCCTATAGGGCGCCCTATAGAGCACCCTCAGAGGCACCTTATGGGTACAGTATGCCAAGGGTGTGTTTGCTGTCATAAAAATATGTACAGTAAACAAAGATAATGCTCTGGACAACCCTATCACAGAACCCCACAGTGGGCTTGAACCCATGACCTCTGGCTGCAAAAGTAGTGATGTAACCATTGGGCTACAGCACTATAGCTGTCAGCAAGCCCCTGGCTGGCTGCAGAGAGCCTGCATGTCACCTCACAGACAGTCTGCTGTTGTAAACAAGATAGGGTTAGGCCACCCGTACCCATGATGCACTGCACATGCAAATCAGCAGTCCACAGATGCACACAAGATGGGGAATGCACCCCAACAGCTACCCGGCCTGGTAGGGGGAATTGTCCGTGTGCACCCACACAGCACCTCGGCCTGGTAGGGGGTCCTGAGTGGGTGGACTACCAGCAAAGAGTAGCTACACACCGTCACATTGTGCGGGTACTGTGCTCACCCTGAGGGTGTGATGTGGCGCCCAGGACCAGGTCCACAACACCAGCCATGGCTGAATGAGGCCATGACAGAGCTCCAAAACAGTACTAACCTGTGAGATAGGAAGGTGCTGCAGAAACATCTTGGATGTCTCAGTTAGTGGAAACCCCCATGGACCCCTAGGTGGCCAAGGCGCACACACCACCACCACCACCACCCCCCCCCCAGGGTGGCAAACAGGGCCTCCCACCAACAGATCCCCATCCTACCCCCCCCCCCGGCACCAATGGCAGTAGAGTGGACCATCAAACCCCAGTCCTGCTGGGGAACAGACACCCTACAGGGCAGTCCAAGCAGCTCCACACACATCCATAACACAATATCAGACAGACTTTAGGCCTGGATATCCAAAGATGCACCCCAGCACTATCTGATATTCTCCTGCAGCAAGCCATCAGCCACTGCACCCTGCAAGGCACTCCATCAAGACACATACCAGCTGTGAACAGTCTGCTGGTTAGCCCTGATGGAAATGCATGCACCCAAAACTGGGGTGGCAGCACACACAAGCAGAGAGTTCTGTGAGGAGGCCCCAACAGGCAACCCATATATATCACAAAAGAGAAACACAATACAGCACTATGGGGGTGCCTAGCCATGCTGTCATCACTGCACACTCAGGGTGAGAGTGCTCCCCCAGCAGCACATACAGAGGTCACCCTGTCTGTGTAGGTGGTGGCCGGGCACTACAATGTCACAGCCAGTGCCCTATGCCCTGTGCAGATGCATCCTGGCCAGCCCACCATGTCTGACCTATACCCATGGTACCTTGCTGCTCATTATGCACATTGGCAGGCCAATACTGGCAGTAGTGCTGGCAGTGTGGGTTGGGGAAGGTGTTTGCAGCCAACACACACTGTATAGACAGACACACACTCCCACACCTATGCCAGCATTGTGCTACTATTGAGGGGTTGATTAGCCTTGCCCACCACACCGGTCCTGGGCACGGCACAGGCATGGATATGGTACGCAGTACTGCTGGGGGTCACTCCCCAGGGTGGTGAACACCGTCAGAGGCCAGGCCTGGAGCATGCACCGCAGACACCAAACAGATTGTTCGGATGGGGTCAACTAGCAGTATGTGCGTAACGTAGGGATATCTATCAGCCTGTACCCTTAGCAAACGTTTCAGAGCTGTGAACCTCAGGTGTAGGGTGACATTGCTAAGGTATGCAGGTGCTAGTATTGGGAGATGCACGCAGGGTCCAATGTTCTGCCTCTACAGGAGACATTGGCCAATGGGGCCTGTGGGTGTGGGTGTGTCTGCCCCTGTTGGCTGCTGCTTTACGGCAGCGCTTACCAACTCCAGTCCAGTTTTGCATCACACTGTTCGGGTCTTCCTGCTGTCCCTCATGAATATGCATGAGCTACATCTACATGCCGTGGGGGTGGTGCATAGATATACAGCACAGGCATTTGTATGAGTGGCAGCATGGGACCTGACTGGTGTGTGGCCCACCAGGACTGCATTTGGGGGATTCTGCTGTAGGTTCTGCCCCTGTTCATGGTGTCTGTGCTCAGTGGGGTAAAAGATAGATGTATTAACATTGCATATGTCCTTGTCATGTAGGGTGTGTCCTTACTGTCACTGTTTATTTGTGGGGAAAATACGTGGGCAGGATTGCCGGTAGCCCCAGCTGGTCTTTGAAACTGTGACCTTCTGTTCTTGCATGCACTGTCTGTGTGCACTGCACCACCGTGTAGCCACAGATTGGCTGAATTCCCTGGATAGTCCATGACTGTGGATCCGGCAGGGCCTGTCTGTTGCTGTGGACTGTGCCAGCCTGCACATGGCTAGGCCTCTGTCTTCCGTGGCTAGCGGCCACTGCCCCCTGCACCACATGTACTCGTCCGCCAACATGCTGGCATGAGCTTCTCTCAGAGAAAGCAGATGACCTGATTGCAATGTGTCAGTACGGGACTACATTTGGGCGACTTGGCTGTAGGTATTGCCCATTGTTGTGGTGTGTGTGTGGTGTTGGGTAAAATATGGGTGATCTCCCCATGCCTATGTTCCCTGCAAGACAGGGGTGTGTGTGCTATCGTTGTTCAGTGGTGGGTAAAATATATGGCCAGGGCTGGAAGGTGCCCCAGCTGGGATTTGAACCTCTGACCCTCTGGTCCTAGAAGTACTGGCTCTGTCCGCTGCACCACACTGTGGCCACAGGGACTATGCAGTCCCTGGAGATAGTAACATGGCAGGATGGATTCGCAAAGCCTGCTGTGTGCATTTCTACTGTGGGCTCCTTCACCCTGTCTGGTGACAAACGTGCAAGTAAAGCCCACAGATGACCACGGGAAAAGGGGGATAAAATATAACCAAGCTGGGCTACAGTGATATTAATGGGCAAACATGGAAAACACTCCCAGGACAGCTCCAGAAAAAGGGAAATGTTTTTTGGATGAGTCTCCGCTCCGTACACCTTTCCATAAATCATTTTGTTTTGGAGCTTTCCTGGGTGTGTTTTCTAGTTTTGCCCATCACTATAACTGTTCCCCAACTGAATTACTATTTTTAATATTTTTGTGGTGGTCATTTTCTATTTTTAATTGCACTTTTGTGCTGTGCACATGTATCACACTGCTCACGTTTTTCAGGTTTCCCCGGTTTTGCTGTACATTGCTGACGGAAATGGTTTCTCTTCCCTTTAAATCCCCTCTACCGCGAGTGTTTCCCTCGCGCTATTTTTGCAATGGAAATTCGGCCCCGCAACTGTGCGAGGGGCCTCTCCCCTCACCTTCCCCGCCCATTAACCCAGTCTCTCCGCCCCTCCGGGGCCTTCCTCCGCCCTCTGTAGGCCTTTCCACGCCTCTATCGGACATTCACGGGCCCGTACTTGTGCGGGGCTCGTTAGTGTGACGCGCACGTGTGCGGGGGTTCGATGCACGTTTGCGGGGCGCTTAAGAGCACTTAAGTGCTGCTTTTAGTGCGCTATTTTGCGCCACGCAAAATAGCGGTTTTTAGTAAACATGCCCCTAAGTTTGGGCCAATACCTCAAGGAGTCATTAGCGGGATGGGACAGCTGAGGGATGTAGAAAAACAATGGGCAAAACTGAAAGGGGATTTTAAGGGCAACCAACCTTTTTGTTAGAAAGGTAAATAAATGTAAAAGGAAAAGGAGGTCACTATGGTTCTCAAAAGAAGTAGGTGAAAAGGAGAAGAAAAAGAAGGAGGCTTTTCTGAAATACAAGAGATCATAGAGAGAGGAAGTCAGGCATCTATATTTGGAAAGAGAAGCTAGCAAAGTAGTCAGGAAAGCAAAGGTACAAAAAGAAGAACAGCCAATGCAATAAAACAGGGGAATAAGACTTTTTTCAGAGGAGGAATGGCAAAATTGGTATTGTCAGATGCAAAGGTGAAGGGAAGGAATATGTAGAAGCTGATGAGCATAAAGCTTAACAAATATTTCTGCTTAACAAATATTCTGTTGTGTGTTCACAGATGAAGGGACATCTCCCTGCCATTATCACTGTGTGAACGTGTGGTACTGTGGTAAGCCATCATGTGATGAAGTAACACCACCCACTGAGGTTGCATTAAGTGCACCCACACTAACGGCAACAATTGGAGTTAGTGTGCACCTATTACCACCATCAGTGCCCACATTTCACTTTCAATATAACCTGTCCTACTTTATCAAGTGCTACACCCTACTAGTGTGGGATTTTCAGCACAGGATGCTGCATTAAATTTTAGTACGGTGTGCTTTCCATGTGCAACCCTGTGCTAGTAGTTAGCAAACTTTAGTAAATTTGACTCTAAATGCGGTTTCCAATTTAGGACAGCAAGGTCCTCCAAACCATGCTAACTGCATGTGGACATACTGGGAATGCCCCCAACACTTAGGGGTATGTTTACTAAACCTTCTTAACGTGCACGCTGTGCAATTATCGAGCGCTAAGGTACCTTAGCGCGCGATAATGACGCTTTACGGGGCACAAATGTGCCTTAGCGCGCGCTCACACGCACAGCGGCGCAAATGAGCGCTGAAGGCGGGGAAAGGCTCCCGGAGGGCGGAGGAATGCTCCCCAGGGGCGGAGAGAAGGGGTCAATGGGTGGAGAGTGGGAGGGGAGAGGCTCCCTGCACACTAACGATGTGAAATCCGAGGCCAAAACTAACGCAAGTGAAAACCTCGCATTAGAGCTGATTTAAAGGGAAAAGAAACCATTTCTGTCAGCAATGTACAGCAAAACCAGGAAAACCTACAAAAAAGTGATAAGTGTGATACATGTGCATGGAACAAAAGTACAAATAAACATTGAAAATGACCCCAACAAAATAAAAAAAAATCATAATCAAGCTGGGCAATAGTGATAGTAATGGGAAACATCAAAAACCACTCCCAAAAAACCTCCAAAATAAAGAAAAGAATTTTGGAAGGGTCTACGCTCCGTCCCCATACAAGGTGAAAGAGCCCACAGTGAAATTGTCCAGAGCAGGGTTTCCGACCCCATTGGCCAGGTTTCCTATCTCCAGGGACTGCACTGTCTCTGTGGCCACAGTGTGGTGCAGTGAACACAGCCAGTGTGTTCAGGAGCAGAAGGTCACTGGTTCAAGTCCCAGTTGGGGCTCCTGCCAATCCAGTCCCCATATTTTAATCACTACTAAACCGTGAAAGTACAGACAAACCTTTATTGCAGAGAACATAAGCATGGTTCAAATGCTTATATTTTACCCTACAGAGCACAGACACCAGAAACATGGACATTACCTAGAGCACATTCCCCCAAATGCAGCCCTGGAGGGCCACAAATCATTCAGGTTTGATGCTGTCTCCAATATAAGGCCATGTCAGCATGGTGGCGGAGGGGTACCGGTGATGGAGGGGGCAGTGTCTGCTGCCCACAGCACACCATGGCCTAGCCCTCTTCACGTGGGTGCCGTGCACTGCACTAGACAGGCCCTGTCTGACGAACAGCCATGGACTCCCCAGGGAATGCACTGTTTCTGTGCCAAAACAGTGGTGCAGCACACACAGCCAGTGCCTTCAAGAGCAGAAGGTCACAGGTTCAAGTCCCAGCTGGGGCTCCTGCCATCCCAGTCCCCACTTTTTACCCACCACAAAAATGTGATAATACAGACAGAACCTTTAGTGCATATAACGTAAACATGCCCAAAACATCTACATTTTACCCTACAGAGCACAGAGCACAGACACCAGAAACATGCACATTACCTAGAGCACAGTCCCCCAAATGCAGTCCTGGAGGGCAACAAATCATTCACGTATATGCTGTATCTAATAAAGATGTGTATGCTTCATTCCCATGCACCGCCTCCATGGTATGCAGATGTATTCATGCATATTCATTAGGGACAGCAGGAAAACATGATGTTTGGGCCACAAGGACTGGAGTTGTGGACCTCTGCCCTAGAGCCCTAGAGCAGCGGTCAACAGGAGCAGAAAGAACCGCACCCACAGGCTTCTTTATGGAAAGCCCACGGAGAGGCAGGATATTGGGCCTTGCGTACATCTCACATTACTAGTACGTGCATACCTTACCAATGCCACCATAAACCTGGGAATATGGTACACATATATCAAAAGGTTGCTATGATTACTGGCAGATAGCAAATCCTAAGTTAAGCACAATATGCTCATTGAGCTGTATCATACCAATATCTCTGATGTCTGTGGAGTGTGTTTCATGTCTGGTTTCTGACAGTGTTCACCACCCTGGGGAGTGACCACAACAGTATTGCATACCATAGCCATGCCTGCGCTGTGTGCAGGACTGGTGAGGTGGCCTGGACTGCAAAAGCTCTCTATAGGAGCACAATGCTGGCATAGGTGTGGGAGTGTGTGTCTGTCCATCCAGTGTGTGGTGGTTGCAGCACCTTACTCAGCACCTTACTTAGCTCGGACAGGGTGGCCAGGGCAGGATGCATAAGCACAGGGCATAGGGCAATGGCTGGGACATTGTAGTGGCCGGCCATCACCTGCACGGACAGGGTGGCCCCTGCATGTCCTGCTGGGAGGTCACTCTCACCCTGACTGAGCAGTCACCATGGCATGGCTAGGTCCCCCATCGTGCTAATAGCATCTCTTTCAAGTGATATCTATGGGCTGCCTTTTTTGGTGCCCAATCACTAACCTATCTGCTTGGTGGGTGTGCTGACATCCCGGTTTTGGGTGCACACATTTCTTCCAGTAATATGCACTATGGACTAGCTAGCAGACTGTTTGCAGTTAATATGTGTGAGGCTGGAACACCTTGCAGGATGCAGTGGCTGCAGATTCACTGTGCTCGCTGCTGGAGAATGTCAGATAGTGGTGGTGGGCAGCTGAACATTTCCAGGCCTCCTGTCTGTCTGCTATCACCGTATGGAATCGTACAGAAATGCATGGACTGCCCTGTATGTTGTCTGTCCCCCCAGCTCAACTGAGGTTGATGGTCCCCTCTACCAGCACCATTGCAATGATGTTGAATGTGGATCTGTTGGTGGGAGATCCTGAGCTCCAGAGGGAAGTTTGGGTGGTACTACAGAATCCGTCTATGGGTCCAAAGAGCCGGCCCGGCCCGGCCTCGCCCCCCAGGGTCACATAAATCATGTGGCCATGGCACCCACACAGGATATGCATTATTCTGGGTGCATCAAAGTGCTCAAGGGCTAAACTTGACTGAGAAATCAAAGATAGATACAGGTGTATTTGGCAATGTAGCTGCAAGACCAACCCATCACACACTGGCACTGATGGGGACTCGCACCATAGCCTATCTCAGCTAAGCCATGTGCTGTGGACATGGTGCTGGGTGGCCCACCTCACCCTCAGGGTGAGCACAGGACCTGCACAATGTGACGGTCACTACCTATCTGTGCCAGTAACACACATGCTCAGTACTCCCTACCAGGCTGAGGTGGTGTGGGGGTGCATACCCCATCCTGTGGTTATCTGTAGACTGTTGATTTGCATGTGCAGTGCATCATGGGTATGTGTGGTTTAACCCTATCCTGCCACCACAGCAGACAGTTCGTGTGGTGGGCTGCAGTCCAACTGTAGCCAGCCAGGAGTTTGTTAGCAGCTATGGAGATGTAGCCCACGGGTGACTGCATTGCCTGTAGAGCCAGAGGTCATGGGTTTGATCCCACAGTGGGGTTATGTGATAGGGCTGTCTGAGAAATTATTTGTTATAATTTAAATTGGTGCTGCCACCACCAACACCCTCAGTGTTGTAGCCTGAAGGTGCCCCAAAGGGAACATTATAAGGTGCCGTGTTGGATAGTACACCTTATTATGTATCCTCAGGAGTGCCGCATAGGGTGCATGATGTGGCACCTTAGGTTATGCCAATGGGAGGGTGTGTTTGCTGGCAGCAGAATTAAATACAAAAATCCAAATACCTCACAAAGCACTGCTGATATAAAAGGGTAATGTCTCAGGCAGTCATAAGCCAAAGCCGCAATGTTGCATTGAACCCATGACCCCTGCACTATCAGGCAATTTGTCAACCAATGTGCTAAACCTACCTCCACTAGGTCTGTATGCCAGCACACATGCCTAGGATTAACACACAGTAATGTGCTACACCTACCTCCATCGTGTCATAATGTGCGGTACATAACCTATTGCGTGAGTCCAACGTTTAGCCCAGAAGGCCCCCTCCCCCCCCCCCTCATGGCATCCTGCACATCATTGCTGGCTTCACATTAAGATGGATTAATGAATATACCCCATAGGCACACACAAACCCATATCACCAGGGTGAGTGACAGCCCACGTTGATGGGCTCTCAGGGCTCCTGGGGATAGGGAGAATGTATTCAACTGTCTAGGCACACACACCCCATATCACCAGGGTGACTGATAGCCCACTTTGATGGGCTCTCAGGACTCCTGGGGACAGGGAGAATGTATTCAACTGTCTAGGCACACACAAACATATCACCAGGGTGAGTGATAGCCCACTTTGATGGGCTCTCAGGACTCCTGGGGATAGGGAGAATGTATTCAACTGTTTAGGCACACAGAACCATATCACCAGGGTGAGTGATAGCCCACTTTGATGGGCTCTCAGGACTCCTGGGGATAGGGAGAATGTATTCAACTGTCTAGGCACATAGAACCATATCACCAGGGTGCCTCACAGCCCACTTTGATGGGCTCTCAGGACCCCTGAGGATAGGGAGAATGTATAGAACTGTCTTTGCACACAGAACCATATCACCAGGGTGAGTGATAGCCCACTTTGATGGGCTCTCAGGACTCCTGGGGATAGGGAGAATGTATTCAACTGTTTAGGCACACAGAACCATATCACCAGGGTGACTGATAGCCCACTTTGATGGCTACACCCCTGCATACAGTACAACACCAGGGAAAGAAAGAGATGCATATGCCCCTGTACGGTGCAAAATATAAAGCTGGAACATGTAAATTCCAAAGACTGACATATTCCAATCACTAAATTGAAAATAAAATTCATTTTTCTACCTTTGTTGACTGGCCATTTTAGTCTCTAATCTTGTTGATCTCAGTCTCTGGTTTCTGCTTTTTTCTGTCTTCTCTTAACACACTTTCTAGGGTCTCCGGCCCATCTGCCATTTCTCTCCCCCCCCCCCCCCCCTGTCATCTTCACTTTCCTTATATCTCTGGCATTTATCTTTTCCTTTCAGCTTTCTTCCATTTATTTTTCTCTTTCTCTCTATCAACTCAGATTTTACACCCCCTCCTTACCATTTGGTCCTCAACCCTCACTCATTACTGTATCTACCACTTAACCCTTCAACCCTTAACACAGTCCTCTCATTCCCCATCTCTCTACCCTTCCCCAGCCGCTTATTCCCCAGTCTTTAAGTAACTCTTTCCAGGGTCGGCCCCAGAGGTGGTATAAAGTGTTGGCACCGTAGGCAAACCTTAAACTTTACATCCCTCCTGACCATCAAAATCTATTGTTTAGCTTTAAATACCTTGCTCTTTACTGACTCCCCCAAAGAAGTGACCGCCTAGTTGGGCCGCCCCTGAGATTTCCTTTGCTCTCTTCCTCATTCCGTGTCCATCATCTCTCCCCCTTTCTCCTCCCTTGTCCATTGTCTCTCTCCTCTCTCCTCCATTTGCACCTCACCCCCTTTTTCTCGCCCCATGCCACCATATACAGTATTCCCCCTCTCCTCATGTGCATTCCTTGTTCTCTCCCTTCCTGTGTCCAGCATCTCCTCTGCTTCTCCCCACATCCCATGTCCAGCATTTCACATCTTCCTCTCCTTCTCCCTTCCTTACTGACCTACATTTCCTCCTAGCTTCCACCCCTTGCTCAGTACCTTCCCTCTCGCCCCCTCCCCTTGTCCATAGGGTTGCCAACTGGCCGGTTTTACCATGGCCAGGCCGGCTGCCAGCGCAGATGTAAAACCGGCTTTTCTTCCGACCCGAAGTCCAAAAAAAACCCCACCCAGGGCCGGCCCACACACCGGAGGGCTTCAGAGGGAGCAGTGTAAGCTCGCGCGAGGCCCCGGCTCCCTCTGTATAGCCGCCAGCGTGAAGATCCTTTTCCTTCACGCTGGCGGCTGTATCTGTAAAGCCACGATTGCTGGGAAAGGTTAAAGGCAATACCCTTTAACCTTTCCCAGCATTCGCGGCTTCACAGATACAGCCGCCAGCGTGAAGGAAAAGGCTCTTCACGCTGGCGGCTGTACAGAGGGAGCCGGGGCCTCGCGCGAGCTTACCCAGCTCCCTCTGAAGCCTCTCAGACAGCCGCGGTGCTGGTCGGGGGGGGGGGCCCAAGGACTGCATGGGCTGTGATTGGGGGGGGGACCTGGACCGGAAAAGGGCTATGGGGGGGGGGACTTGGACTGGAAAGAAAAGGGGGGTGATGGGGGGGGGGGGGAGACCTGAACTGTAAAAGGGCTATGGGGGGGGGCACATGGACTGGAAATGGGTTGTGATGGGGGGGGGGACCTGGACCAGAAAAAGGGCTATGGGGGGGGGGACTTGGACTGGAAAGAAATGAGCTGTGATGGGGGGGGACCTGGACTGTAAAAGGGCTATGGGGGGGGGGACATGGACTGGAAATGGGTTGTGATGTGGAGGGGAACCTGGACCAGAAAAGGGCTATGGGGGGGGGGGGGACTTGGACTGGAAAGAAATGGGCTGTGATGGGGGGGGCCTGAACTGTAAAAGGGCTATGGGGGGGGGGGGGACATGGACTGGAAATGGGTTGTGATGGGGATGGGGACCTGGACCGGAAAAGGGCTATGGGGGTAACTTGGACTGCAAATGGGCTGTGATGGTGGGGGGAGGGAACTAGGACTGCAAATGGGCTGTGATGGTGCAGGGGGACTCAGACTGCAAATGGGATGTGATGGTGGGGGCTAGGACTGGAAATGGCCTGTGATGTGAGGGCTAGCACTGGAAATGGGCTGATGAAGAGCTAGAATAGGACTGGAAATGGGCTGATGTGGGGCATGGGAGAATGGGACTAGAAGGGAGTGGATGCTGGGTGGGTCTAGAACTATAAGGGAACTGATTTTGGGGGAGGACTAGAATGGATGGGGAATGAGAATGGAGAGGGGAAAAAATATTTTGTGTGGAAGAAAAGTCTATGATGGGCTGGGTATTGGGAGAGTAAGAGGGGCTTGAAAATGGAAGGGTGAAATTTAAATGGATGATAAAGGAATAAGGAAAGAATTGGGGGAAAGAGCAAAAGGGAAACAATCAGTATGTTAAAGCAGAAATAGAGAGAGAATGGAAAACATCTAAAAGAGAAGAAAGGACAAATGGATAGCTCGCAGAAGATACAAAGAAACCAGAAGAAAGTGACTGGAGCAATTGCAACTGAAAAAATGCCCAAACAGAAGGTAGAAAAATACTTTATATTTTGAATTTATTAACTGGAATATGTCTGGTCTGGGAAGTGTGTATTGCTAACATCTTTGCCTTTTTGTTTAGTGCAAGAGGAAATTACTTTATAGTTTTATTTCTCCAGTGTTGTACATTTCATGTTTGGATTTTGGGGTTCCCAGTTTAATTATTATCTGACCAAGGAAGTTAGCCTACACGTATCCTCAGTAATTTTTGTGGGTGGGGGTGGGGCTGGGGGCGGGGCAGGGGTGGGACTAGGGGCAGAGAATGGGTGGAGCATGGCGAGCCACAGGTGTCAGGTTTTTCTCGGTGAAAAAGTTGGCAACCCTACTTGTCCACCATCTCTCCTCTCTCCCTCCCTCTGTGCCCAGCATCTCTCTTCTCTCCCTCTCCCTCCCCCTGTTCCCAGCATCTCTCCTCTCTCATTCTTTCCCCCCCCCATGCCCAGCATCTGCCCTATTTCCATCTCCCCCATGACCAGCATCTGCCCTTTCTCCCTATCTCACCCCCCCCCCCCAAGTCCAGCATCTGCTCTCCACCTGCCTTTTATCCCTTATCTCCCCTCTCCATGCCCAGCATCTGCCTTCTGTGGCCCCTGTTGCCATCATCTGCCCCCTACGGCCCATGTTATCACCATCTGTCCTCTGCTCCCTCATCCTATGATCAGCATCTACCTTTCACTTCCCTGTGGCCACCACCTAACCTCTAACCCCCACTTACCTCATGTCCAGCATCTGTCTTCCACCCACATCCCATGTATTTTTGCCCTCCATTCTCCTCTATGTCCCCCTGTCCATGTCTAGCACCTGTTGTGCTCCTCAGACCCCTGCACTGCCTTTTCTCCTTGCCTGCAATAGTGGCTGCAACAGCTTTATCAAATAACAAACAAAAGCATGAAATCTTCAGGTCTGCTGTGTGCTAGAGAGGCCATGTCAGCCCCACCCTCTCTAACAGAAAGATGCATCAGAAGGGGTGGGGCCAGCGGGGCCTTTCAAGCATGCTGGCAACGTGAAGATCCCACGCTGATGTTTGCTGTTTTTTTGGGAGGTCTGTTGCTGCTCCTCGTCAGGTCTGAATCAGCACTGCTTGGATGTTTCACCGCCACTTGAAATTGAACATGGCCAAACTGAGCTTCTTATTTTTCCCCCTAAAACCTCCTCTCCCTCCTTTCTCAGTCTCTGTGGATAACCCTCTACTCCTCCCTGTCTCCTCAGATCGCAACCTTGGGGTTGTCTTTGACTCCTCTCTCTCCTTCTCCACACACATCCAACTGATAGCTAAAAACTGCTGTTTCTTTCTCTGCATCAACAAAATCCACCTGTTCCTTTCTGAACACACTATTAAGACACTTATCAACTCCTTAGTCATCTCCCGTCTAGACTATTGTAACCTACTCCTTGCTGGTTTCCCTCTGAATCTGTCTCCCCTTCAATCTGTTCATCACTCTGCTGTGCAACTAACCTTCCGCCAGCCTCATCATGCTCATATTACCCCTCTTTTCAAGTCATTTCATTGGCTCCCTAATCGTTTCTGCATCCAGTTCTAACTTCTCCTGCTGACCTATAAGTGCAATCACTCTGCAGCTCCTCACTACCTTTCCTCTCTTATCTATCCTTACAATCCTCCCTGGGAGCTTCGCTCTTCTGGCAAATCGCTTCTGTCTGTGCCCTTCTCTTTTATTGCTAACTCCAAACTTTGCTCCTTACACCTTGCTGCTCCTTATGCCTGGAAAAAACTATCTGAGTCTGTATGTCAGGTGTCATCTTTGACCCTTTTCAAATCCAGGCTGAAAACTCACCTCTTTGCTGCTGCTTTCAGAACTCACCTGATCTCCTTTGTGTTTCCTTACCATTCCCCCTAGATCAGGGGTCGGCAACCCGCGGCTCCGGAGCCGCATGCGGCTCTTTCTCACCTTTGCCGCGGCTCCGGAGCACACTGCCCGCCCGGTATTTATGGCGTTATGGGCTCCCTCCCTTCTTCTGCAGCCGCGGCTCTCTGCCTCTTAGGGAACCGCGGCTGTGCTTTTAAAATCATCTCAGAGCCCTTCCTGTCTTGACGGGCTCCGTGCAGCATTGTCCCGCCTCTAAAGGAAGTTGTTTACCACTTCCTTTGGAGGCGGGACAATGCTGCACGGAGCCCGTCAAGACAGGAAGGGCTCCGAGATGATTTTAAAAGCACAGCCGCGGTTCCCTAAGAGGCAGAGAGCCGCGGCTGCAGAAGAAGGGAGGGAGCTGACATGGAGGGAGGGGGGCTGACATGGATGGAGGGAGGGGGGCTGACATGGAGGGATGGAGGGGGCAGACATGGAGGGAGGGAGCTGATATGGATGGATGGAGGGAGGGGGGCTGACATGGAGGGAGGGAGCAGATATGGATGGAGGGAGGGGGGCTGACATGGAGGGAGGGAGCAGAAATGTATGGATGGAGGGAGGGGGGCTGACATACAGGGAGGGAGCAGATATGGATGTGGATGGATGGAGGGAGGGGGGCTGACATGGAGGGAGGGAGCAGATATGGATGGATGGAGGGAGGGGGGCTGACATGGAGGGAGGGAGCAGATATGGATGGATGGAGGGAGGGGGGCTGACAGGGAGGGAGGGAGCAGATATGGATGGATGTAGGGAGGAGGGCTGACATGGAGGGAGGGGGGCTGACATGGTGGGAGGGAGCAGATATGGATGGATGGAGGGAGGGGGGCTGACATGGAGGGAGGAGGGGGCTGACATGGAGGGAGGGAGCTGATATGGATGGATGGAGGGAGGGGGGCTGACATGGAGGGAGGGAGCTGATATGGATGGAGGGAGGGGGGCTGACATGGAGGGAGGGAGCAGATATGGATGGATGGAGGGAGGGGGGCTGACATGGAGGGAGGGGCTGACAGGTAGGGAGGGGGGCTGACATGGACGGAGGGAGCAGATATGGATGGATGGAGGGAGGGGGGCTGACATGGAGGGAGGGAGCAGATATGGATGGATGGAGGGAGGGGGCCTGACAGGGAGGGATGGAGGGGGCTGACATGGAGGGAGGGGGGCTGACATGGAGGGAGGGAGCTGATATGGATGGAGGGAGGGGGGCTGACATGGAGGGATGGAGGGGGCTGACATGGAGGGAGGGAGCTGATATGGATGGAGGGAGGGGGGCTGACATGGAGGGATGGAGGGGGCTGACATGGAGGGAGGGAGCTGATATGGATGGAGGGAGGGAGGGGGCTGACATGGAGGGATGGAGCACTGGTAATGGGGTTGAGGGGACGAGCACTGGAAATGAGCTGATTAGGGGAGGCTAGGACTGGTAATGAGCTGATGGGGGGGTAGGACTGGTATTGGGCTGATTAGGGGAGGCTAGCACTGGTAATGGGGTTGAGGGGGGATTAGCACTGGAAGGTACTGGGAGTGAGGACTGGAAAGGGGCTGATATTGGGGAGGGTTACTGGGACTGGAAATAGGCTGATGGAAAGAAGTGAAGAAAACGAAAGAAGAGATAAGAAATGGCAGATGGACCATAGACCACAGAAAGAGAGCTAAGAGAAGACAAGAAAGCAGAAGCCTCAGATCGGGACCAGCATGATCAAAGAATAAATTTGTCAGACAACAAAGGTAGAAAAAATAATTTTATTTCATATTAGTGATTTGACTACAAAATCATCATAATTTTGAAATCAAATATTGTTACTTGTTGTTGTGATATTTTCTGACGTTTTTTTTTTTGGTGTGTGAAGGAAGAGGGGTAGTCTTATACGGCGAGTATAGGCCAAACACCTATATTTTAACAGGAAAAGTAGGGGGTCCTATATAGCATTAAGGTAAGAAACAATATATGCAGTGTTAGATTTGTTTTAAACGTCGCAATGGTTTTTCGGCTCCCAGTTTTTTATTTCCCTTTGGAAACGGGTCCAAGTGGCTCTTTACGTCTTAAAGGTTGCAGACCCCTGCCCTAGATGAATCCCATGTCCACAGCTACTGAGTTGTCTGTCTTGGCTAGATTGTAAACTTTGATGAGCAGGGCTGTCTTTTACATGTGTCTGTGCTGTGTACATTTTGTAGTGCTATTTTATTTTTTTATTTAACATTTCTTATATACAGCCTTTCAAGATATCAAGGTGGTTTGCATTGAACAAACTGAAATTACATTGAAAAGGGCATTATAACTTGGAGATAACTATTTTACAGGGAACATGGGCAATGGAGAGTTAAGTGGCTTGCCCAAGACCACAAGGAGCACCTGTAGGACTAGAAACCACAGTCCTTCTGGCTCAAGGTTGCTGTCCTCCAGTGGGATTTGAACCCCTTACCTTCCAGCCTGAGGTAACTTGCCCCAACCACTAGGTCACCCCTCCCTATACAAATGTTCAGTAGTAGTAGTGGCAGCGAGAGGGGGAGAAATGTCACTGCTGATGCAGACCCAGCAACGAATCCTTTGAAGAAACTGTTTTCTTTTCTTTTTTTTAAATATTTTAAAGAAAAGGCAGAGTGAGGTGGCTGCCGCTGGGGTGTTTTGGGGCATTTTTGCAACTCCCAAACTTTGCCGCCTGAAGCAATTGCCTCACTCTGCTTAATGATAGAATTGCCCCTGAAGAAGAACTAATATAACTGAAGCAGTTTTGTGTAGATAATACTGCCCATAGGTCGCCTGCTAGAAAATATAAATCAGTTCTTATTGCTTGATTAGAGATTCAAGAAACTGAAAAGTAGACTTTAAAAGAATTTCCAACCAACTTCCATATGTACCCATGTGTTCCAAATATGCATAATTTCAAATAATAATTTGCAATTTATGGATGGTTCTTAGTATGTAATAAGCAAGTATACATACCAAACATATTTATAAGTCATTTGAGGAGTTGATACATTTTGACTGCCAGATGAATATAATATAAGGGCAAGTTTATTTGCAGGAATTATACATAGTAGCTACCATTTATCATTTTAAACCTCCACTGTTATCAATTTTATTTTATTTTTTATTTTTGAAAAGGGGGGAGGTTGACTGGCAGTTTCATCCTGCTCTTTTAAGCTTCTAGCTCAGCCGCATCTAGGGCTGTGATCTGGCACCATGAACCTTCCTTTTCAAATATTTGGGAGGTTCTCCCATATTTTATATCCCCTCCCAACATACTTTAATCCATTCTTTTGAGAGCCACTCACCTTGAAATGCAGGCACAGGCCAGGCCCATTTCAAATTTCAGTCTGCAACACCTGCCCTGCCTGCAGCCCAGAATAGTATTGGACTGTGGATTACCAAAGCAGCCCCCCTCCCTCCCTCCCTATGCCAGGGCCACTATGAAAAAAATCCCCCAGGCGAATAGATTCCTGCAATCCTTCCCTATTGTTAAATGTGGAGTATTTTCTAAAATAATGAATACGGAATTGCAAGAGTGCACATGTATGTGCTGATTCATGGAACTTGAAGATCCATTTTGCAATTGTACACGTAGGAAAAAGCAATGGAGAAACATGGTGAACATACTCGTATGTATGTGCCGGATTACACAGCTTCCAAGTGCACATGCTAGCACTTAAACATGTATGTTGGCTATTTTGCAGGTCTGCACGTGCAAATGATGCTAATTAAATTCAGATGCCCCTATTTTAATTTAATTTTAATTTGGAGGGGGGAAATAAACACTGGAGGATTAAGTGGATAAACCCCTTAATCCCTCCAAAAAAGGCCTGGCAAAAACAAGCACTTTTTAGAAACGTAAATTTGCTAGGAGCAGGTGTAAATCCTGACGCAGACATTTTTGGTCACACACATGTATTCCCTATAGGAAATGGGGAATAAACATGTTGATTTTTTGACCCATCCTGGCCACACCCTAGCAAGCCACTTTGGAACTTTGACTTTGTAAGCACATCCACATATAAATTAAGCCTTTTCTAAAATGGCTATTTACAATTTTTTTTTTTAAACTGTCAAGTCAATGCTGACTCCTAATGACGCAGCAGTCCCTGGGTTTGCTTTTCTACTGGAAGTAGATTTCTTCTGAGGAAATGGAAGGTAAAGTGACTTGCTAAAGAAGTGCCAGTGGGAACCAAACCCAGATCTCTTGGGTGCAAGGCTGTTGCTCTAAGCACTAGGCTACTCCTCGGCTCATATACACATGTATATGCCTAATTATGCATGTATAAATCATGAATAAGGCTTTAAAATAACACCCATCAGTGTCCTGCCCACACAAATTTTCAGTTTATGTTAGGGGGATTCAAGGGGATCTTGATAAGGGCATTTCTCTTTTGAAGTACATGTATTTGAAGACATGCACACATTTCTCCCCTCCCCATCCAAAGTGCGATGATTGAGAGGTCGGAGGGGGGAGGAAGGAATAGAAATCTTAGTTGCAGGCAATGTTTCCGCTAACCTGCGCTGGGTCTGCCGCCAACATTCCTACCGGCAAGGGGAGGTGCAGCGGACATTGCGAGGGTGTTGCGGCGTGTGTGTGTCTAACGCATGCCGCAGCACCCTCGCAATGTTCTCTTTAATCTGCGCCGGGTCCTCCGCTGACATTCCTGCCAGTGGGGGAGGGGGGGCAGAGGGTCGATCACTCTGCACCTCCCCCTGCCAGCAGGAATGTTGGCGACGGAGCCAGCGTGGGTTAGCGGGAACATTGGTTGCAGGTTTGAGCAATAAGTGTAGAGGAGGGAAGAGGAGTCATCACCTTGAAACCCCCCCCCCCCATCCAACCCATGACAGCAACAATATCATTTCCAAGTAGACGAATCGACAGAGAAATAGAAACAGTGATGCATTTCCCCCATACTGTGTGATATATAAAGACAATGGATGTAAATTCTAACAACTGATAATTTCAAATCGGGAAACATAAAAGAATTTTTTTTTTATCCCCTCTATTCCCATTTCTGGAATTGGAGACAGAAGGTTGCTAAACAGGTGGGGGTTGGGGACACAGCTCTAAAATCAGGGGCAATCCCTGAAAATCAGGGACATCTGGGTTATGAAATAAAACTTAAGTTTACCAATTCTGTATTCAGCACGAAGAGACTTTGAAGTGCTGTGTGAAACCTAGCAGCACGGCTATCTTAGTGAGAGACAACTTATTGCATACGAGAGTCTGTGGTGCTATATTCATATCTTTTTCATTATATTTATCTTGGCTAATTCTTTTTAGATGAAGTCAATCCAATAACAAACTCTTCACTTTGACCCGGACTGCATTTAAAGGGATAAAGCCTTTTTATCTAGTCTCTAAAGTGAGTCCCTACCGAACACAGTTTAGAACAAGAGGGTCGTCATGAGTCGACACTGACTCAATGGCACTTAACAACAACAATAAAGTGAATCCTTATTGCCCATCCAGGTCTTTGCGATATTCTCAGGATCAGTTGTTAGCCTTACCTTCTCCAGTCACTCACCCATTATCCTCCTTTCTCCTCATCCCGGTGGACTGGACCTCTTGGCGGCAATCACTACACAGCCGCAGGGCTGTTCTCCTTTGGTCATGTGCTAAACTGCAGCTGTCGGCAAGATCACACTGTTAAAAGTGAAATGGAGGAAATTCCCTTTCTTGCACAAGAGACAGGAAGTTCCCCCGTTTCTCTTTTAACAGTGCTGTGATGCGATCAAGCCTGTGGCTGCAGTTTAGCACAGCTGCGGGACCAGAAAACAGTCCTGCGGCTGTGTACAACAGTACAAGTGAGCCAGCGAGGCAAGCCTGAGGTGCCCCGAGCCAGGGCTTCATTGGCTCACCATTTAAACTGGCCACATGTGGTGCAAGGCCTGCTCTGGAGCAGAGCCTTATGTCACAACATCCTCTTCCGCCGTGGAAATAACAGGCTGCTCCCAGCTCCTGCCACTGCACTGCTAGCTTTTCACACTATCACCCTCTGCTATGCTTACCTTGCGCAGGCCCTGAATTCAGGAGGTCAAGGTAAGCATTCACTTCTGGTAGGGGGTTTCAACTTCCAGTCCCGCTATAAAGGTGCCCCTACTTTTTTATGCCCTGTGCAGCTGCACCGCTCGTACAGGGCTAGGTATGGTCCTGGCAATGGGATTTGAACATTGGCTTCCCTGTTCCTAGCCCACTACTCTAACCATTAGGCTATTCCTAGACATCCAGGTTCTGGAATACTATTCTGGGAATGTCTATGTAGATACCCTCACAGACATCTATACTGGGCACATCAAAATTTGTGAAATCTGAAAAAAATCACTAGGGAAGGAGGTCTCCCTAGATCATACATAAAGCATTATTTCCAGGCAAAAAGATGGGGGCAGAGACTTGGGAGCATCAAAGACACAGAGGAACCCAAAATACCTTAAGTGATTTTTTTCCGATTACTGTTCCCCTTCTATGAGGACTATAGATGTGTCACTGTTTGGTTGTTCTATGGTATAATTTCTTGCATATTATCAATGTGTGCATCTTTTCTGTACAAGTATATTGCTTGATTAGTTTGATGAAAAATTTGATAAATAAAAAATAAAAAAATAAAAAATTGTGAAATCTGTCTGCGCCTGGATATGCCTGCTTCTTTTCAGATGTTCTGGCTTAGGCTTCCCACAGTGCACTTGCACATCTTTTCTAAAATTCCCCTCTCTGTGTCCTGTGGCGTGAAAATGAATAAATAGAAGCATTTTAAAATCAATATTTAGATATGTATACTATTTAGCCATGTAAATGCTATGCAAATGACCACCATGAAGTCCTGAACAGGTTGGTATAGAGTAAATGGTGAATATGTGAACACTGAAAGGGCCACAAAAAAGGCCCAATAAAAAAATTCTTGGTTCATATCTCAGGTCCAATAAATACAATTAGGAGCCTATGATAAAATATTATGATCCTTATTTCAGTGACAGCAGACAATATCAGCCTTCAAAGAATCCCGGTACTAGAAAGAGCATTACACAAATTTTTGAAGTGAACCTAACTTTAAACAAGTCAAAAAGTGTACACTTATGATATAAAATATGGCACATTTTCCCTTCCTCCATTTGCAGATCTAAGCATGTCTCAGTGGGGACTTGGTGGGAAGAGACATGGTACAGTGTATATTGATGGGTCAGGGATTATATATGTGAGTTATATGGGGTGTCTGCGATGACTGGTAGCATATGTGAGGTGTATGTCTGTGTATGAATGTATAATTGTGTCAAGGACAATTTCTCCAAATGGGTTAGTTTTGCACATACCATGACAGTCATGAACCTCACTCCCAAGCCAGGGTATGTGGAGTATAACCTCAGTCTCTCAAATTTACTGCTAATGCTTTCTGTAATATTTGCATTGTGCCAAAGAGAGCTTCCTTCTGGAGTTCATAAGATGTAACATGTATGGGTGGTTGTGAAAATGTGACTGGAAGTTCTTCTTTATCAGGCCTGTAACTCCAAATATGATGGGAAATATTTCTGTATCTTTCTACCACATTTTCTTGGTCTCTGACTACATGTCTTGGTACTTCAGGATCTTCTCTATCTCCACGTGATTCACAGAATAATCACTTGGTACTGACACCTCTATTACCAATGCTAGTCTGGTGTTCTTCTCCTTTATCACTATGTCTGGTTTCCTCACATCCAATTTGTTATCCGTCAGAATGGGAATGTCCCAGGTGATCATAACCTCTTCATTCTCTGTAATTCTCTTAAGTTCATAGATCCCAGTGTTTTCAGGTACAGTGGTGTTTATTTATTTATTAGCAAGGCTTGATATACCGCCCATACCGAAGTGTCAGAGCAGTGTAGGGAAGGGAGAGGGGGTGGTGTATGGCATCAGAATCATCATGTGGCTACAGGGAGGTCGAAAGCCTGGGAGAAGAGATGGGTTTTAAGAAGAGCTTTGAAGCGAGGGAGTGAAGGTTCGGTGCGGAGCGGGTGAGGGAGAGAATTCCATAGGGCAGGACTCAGAAAGAAGAACGCAGAGTGATGAGTGAGTTCGAAGTTTGTTTGGGATGGGGAAGGAAGAAAAAGGCGATTACTATGGGTGGACCGGAGGAAGTGAGGAGCAGGCTGGTGGTAAATAAGATCAGACAAATATTGGGGAACATCAGTGTGAAGAACTTTGTGGGTGGTGATGAGGTACTTATAGATGAATCTGAATTTAATGGGGAGCCAGTGGAGAGAGAGAAGGCAAGGAGTGATGTGGTCGAAAGGGGAGGAGTGAGTGACTAGATGGGCGGCAGTGTTTTGGATGAGTTGAAGTCGACAGAGCTGGTAGGTGGGAAGGCCAGCGAAAATTGAGTTACAATAGTCCAAACGGGAGATTACAAGGGAGAGAACCAGGGTGGTGAGGGAGGGGGCAAAGAGGTAGGGCCGGAGGGATCTAATTCTATGGAGATGGAAAAAACAGCTGCGAACGAGGGAGGAAATATGCGGGTGAAAAGACAAAGAGGAATCAAGGATGACACCAAGGTAACGGAATGTGGAAACAAGAGGAATAGGGAGGGAAGACATTGTGGGAGCTAGAGTGGGAGGAGTGGCAGCAAAGGAGAACCAAATAGCAGAGGACTTAGAGGGATTGACACAAAGAAAATTATCAGAGAACCAGGTGGCAATGAGATCAAGACAAGCATTGAGGGCAGAGAGGTCCGGAGTTGTAGAGCTGGTGTAGTGAATGAGGAGAATGTCATCAGTGCAGAAGTAAGAGGAAATACAGGTTTGTTGAATAAGGAGGGCGAGAGGAGCAAGGAAGATATTGAACAGTAGGGGAGCAAGGATGGATCCTTAAGGAACACCACAGTGCAGGGGGAAAGAGGAAGAGATATTGGGGCCTGAGTGAACAGCGAAGGTGCAGAACGAAAGGAACGAATGAAACCAATGCAAAACAGTGCCTCTAATACCAAAATCAGACAGGCGGGTGAGGAGAGTATGGTGGTCGACGACATCAAAAGCGGCAGAAAGATCCAAGGAGACAGCGATAGACAGATCACCACAGTCGTGAGAGCGGTGAAGTTCACTAAGGAGAGCAAGAAGAATAGTTTCAGTGCTGTGGCCAGTCCTGAAGCCGGATTGACGAGGTTGAAGGGAAAGGGTAGTGTCAAGATGTGCTGAAAGCTGCGTGAAAACCATTTCTTCAAGAACCTTGGAAAGAAAGGGGAGATTTGAGACAGGCCGCCAATTGGCGTGGAGACTGGGGTCAAGAGTGGGCTTCTTCAGAAGTGGGCGAACCATGGCATGTTTCCAACGAGTAGGAAAACTGCCAGAGGTAAGACTGGAATTGATTATGGCCAGGACATATGGAAGAAGTGTGAGAGAGGGATCGAGGAGCCAGGTGGAGGGGAGGGGATCTAGTGGACAGGTCGTTTTGTGAGACGAAGAGATTACCTTAATGAGCTCGGCAGAAGTGACAGGACGGAAAGAGTACCAAGTGTGGGGGAATATACTGGACGGAGGGGGGGAGCATATAGTGGTGGGAACAGAAGGGGAAGGAAGAGGGGAGGGGGGGGACAGTAATGAAAGGAAGAGCGGAGAGACTGGATCTTATCAACAAAAAAGGAGGGAAGACTTGTTGGACTAGGGGCAGTGGGAGGGAGCGCTGACAAGGGAGGGAGAGTCATGGGGGAAGACAGCGAATGGAGTACCTGATACAAGCGACGAGAGGAGTTAAAAGAAGAAGCAATAAGGTCTGAGTAATGAGTCCATTTGGCCTCAGTGATCATAGCACGGTATCGGTGGTGTTCGTAGCGAAAGGAGGCTAGGGAGGCAGCAGAGGGGTGTTTGCGCCAACAGCAGTCGGCACGCCAAAGGTAGGTACACTGAAGGTATAGACCCGGATGATACCAGGGATGGCAAGACATAGGGCGGTAGGGAATGGGACAGAGGGGAGCCAGTGTATCGAGGGCAGCAGTAAGGGTGGAGGACCAGGAATCGACCTGCTGATCCACAGGGAGGGAGAAAAATTCGGAGAAGAGAGAGTTGGCTGAAGGAAAACCCTGTAGGGTAAGAAGCATAAGATGCCGTTTGAGAATCTTGGAAGAGGTGTTGGCGACAGGTAAGGTGGGTGCTCGTAGGGGAGGAAGAGAAAAGGAAAACAGCAGACAGTGATGGTCAGACCAGGGGAGAGGAATGGGTAGGATATCAGATGGGATATACGGGGAAGGGGTGAAAGTGAGGATAAGATCAAGAGTATATCCGGAGGAGTGAGTTGGACACTACACATGCTGGGTTAGGGATAGATCGGTGAAGAGCGACAGAAGAGCCTTATTGCAAGGTTGGGTCTGAGAGCTCAGATGGACATTGAAGTCGCCAAGAACGACCAGATATGAAGGAAGAAGAGATGTCTCGGAAAGGGTAAGCAAAAGAGACTCCCAGAGATCAGGACGCATTGAGGGTGGTGCATAAAGAAGAAGAAAAAACACAGGAATAGAGGTCTCTGAGCGCAGTAACAGGGCTTCAGGATAGCGGGGTTGGGGGGAGACAAGTGTGAGAGGGAGAGAGGATTGGTGAATGACTGCTATGCCACCACCTGTCCGATGGAGGCGAGGAACATTGAAGATAGAATAGCCAGGGGGAAGACAGCGATGGAGAAGACCATCTTCCCCCTCGCGGAGTCAGGTTTCAGTGAGAAAAAGAGCGTCAAGTGAATGCTGTAACAGTAGATCGTGGACCAGAGGGGTGTTGAAATGTTTAGAGAGTTTCCAATGTATGAGTCGTGCTACTTTATTGTGCCTTTCTGTATAAACATTTTCTGCCATCAGAACAGCTATGAAGTGAGTCACTGTTTCTAGCTCTTTCTGACAGAATCAACATATGTCTGTTGCCATTTTTTCAGTGCTCGCTGTAAACCATCTTGTCTGTAATCAGTGTCTTGGGCTGCAACTATCAATCTTTCATCCTTCTGTTTCAGTTCACCTCTCCTTAACCACTCATGTATCCATTCTTGATCGACAAAGGGTTCCTGGAGTAACACTTTTTATTTCCCACTGTATTTGTGCATTTGCCTCTTGGTTTTCTTCATTTGCTGAGCTAATTCTTTGAAGAGCTTTTTTCTCTTGTTTTGAAAATTCTCTTGCTTCCTTTCCTGTGTGTACTTGCGGATTGTCACTCATTCATTCTAGTCATCGCAATGCTTGTTAAAGTTTGATGATGGAGACAGATTCTGGCCATTTATTTTCATATTTCACCATATTTTTGCGTATTTGGATCCAATGATGCTGTTAGGTAGACCTTTGATAGCTCTATATGTGTAATCAATCTCTATGAGACCTAGTCCTCCATCAACTCTAGGAATGTACAATCTTGGCATACACTGATTCTTGTAAATTATCCCATGGGTATGGAGGAGCTTTCTGACAACTTTAACCTGCTTGGACCAATAATCAATAAAGAAACAACAAGCAGTCAAGAAATCTGATGATGCATTTCTCTTGGGAGAATGGCTATGAAGAACCTAGACAAGATTCTCAAGAGCAGAGATGTGTCTCTCCATACAAAGATTTGACTTGTCCAAGCCATGGTATTTTCAATAACATCTTATGGATGTGAAATTTAGACAGTGAAAAAAGATAGACAGGAATAAAATTGATTACTTTGAATTATGGTGCTAGCGAAGAATACTGTCTATACCATGCACTGACTGAAGAACAAACCAGTCAGTACTAGAGAAGAACAAACCAAAGCTTTCTTTAGAAGCTCAAATGACAAGACTTTGACTTTCATACTTTGGACACATCATGTGAAGAGAGAGATCATTAGAGAAAGACATCATACTTGGTAAGGTTGAAGGTCAATGCAAAAGAGGAAGGCCAGCAATGAGATGGATCGATACAATAACAGCAGCTATGGATGCCTGACTGAAGACCAAATACAGTTTAGGACAGATATCCAGAGGGTCGCTATGAGTCAACATCAGCTCAACAGCACTTAACAACAACAACAATAAGAGTCCAGTCTACAATCCCAGAGCTGTACAGGAATTGCCAGCTGATTGATGATTTGTATCTTATACAGGCACAAAGAGAACAGCAGCTCTTGCAAAGCTGAGCAGGAAACACACGGAGCAAGAGTGTAGATGACACGAGCGCTTTTATTGGTATCCCCAATAAAAGCGCTCGTGTCATCTACACTCTTGCTCCGTGTGTTTCCTGATTTGTATCTTATTCCATAATGCTAAAGCACTTTTCAATAATGATTTTAATCTTCTATAGTATTCTTTACAGATCTTTTCTGTAATTTCTGCTTGAATGTCATTCTTCCTCTACTCCAAGATATTTATATACACCTTCCTGTTCAAGTTCCCTGATGTCATAGCCCTCACCCAGAGAGATGTTTTTCATTTTGCTCAATTTTCCTCTAAAAAAAGGTGCCTTAGCACTTTTGTCATGGCTAAAAGTCATCCTGACGGCAGCAGAAAAGGTTTTCACTACACAGAGTTTCTTTGCTAATTGTTGGTCACTGGAACTGTAGAGCTTCAGGTCATCTACAAATAGTAAATGGAATGTTACTTCTGGGTTGTAACCTTCTTTAGGATTCAGGTTGAATTCATATTCCAAAGAGCTGATGAGAGTACTCATTGGATTAAGCGCCATACAATAAATATTCTCATCAACTCTTTGGTATATGGATGTGTATCTATGAGGTAGGATGTCTGGGGAATTAGGGGGTGCATGGTGAGTGCATGGCAAATAGATGCTCTCTCTCTCCTTTCCTGCCCCCTTGCACTCTCCTGTGCTTCCTGCATTTACTTCCTCATTCTCCCACTCCCTTATATTTTGTCTCTTTCCTTCCATCCCACCCTTGCAATCTCCTCCATACCTCCTTGAATTCTCTTTTCCTTCCTTTGCTCTTTGGCCTTGTATTTGCCCCTTTTCCCACTTCCAAGATTCCTATTACTCAATCTGGCTCCTGGACAGGCTCTTCCACCATTGTTATGGCGTGTCATTTCTTTTTGTGCTAGGAGTGGTCGGCTCCATGGTGAGGATGATGCAGCCTTCTTCACTGCAGCCGCAGACTCCACCTTCTTGTGCTAGTGGAGAGTTAAGTCTTTGTTGGCACACTGAAGATTGAAGATTGCAGGATTTTTAAATTTTCTATGTGCCATGAAAGTTGGGGGTCCCCTTTTTTCTCACTGCAACACTCATGTTTAGGTGGCAGGGCCCGACTTCCTCACCCTCTCATTGCTTCCAACTCTCTGCTCCTTTTAGACTCTTAACTTTATTTGTACATGGAAGCACACACAAACCTATGTGTACAGATCGATGGTCAAAAAGACAGTCCCTCCTCCATAGACCCTATCGCTTGAGTGAAACAAACATAAAAACAGATTCTGTCATTTCCAAGATCATTTCAGTTTCAATGTTAGCTACAATTTAGACATTTGCAATTTTATCAAAGCGATGTACCTGGAATATAGGCTCCTTCACTGACCCAACAAGGGGGTAATGTCACTCTGGAAAGAACAGGGGGTTTTGGTACATGTTAACTGCATATCTGACCACTAGTTACACATGTAAAAGCCGCAGGATGTATAGTTTGGAAGGAGCAGGGTTGTGGTGTGTCATGGACCTGGTTTGGAGGGAAACATAAATTATGTGTGTATTCCCGATTTCTCGTAGAATGGAAATACATGTATGCTTAACTGAAACGGATGTTAACAATTACACCTACTTCATGGCAGGCATAAATGTAAAGTAAGTGCTCAATGGCACCTGGGGTATACACCATTCATTATAGGGCCAATTGTGCTTACCTCTTTGGTGTGTAACACCACATCTGAATGTTTAAAAATAAAAGCTTTATCATATGGTTTTCTAAATGGCCACACCTGGGCATGCAGTGTTGTAAACTACAGCACTTATACATATAAGTAGTGACATCAGCCCTCACATGTGTAAATGTCGCTACTTACTGCAAATCACCAAATGATGGAGTTTTGTTTTAAAATGTTGAACATGCTGGAACTTACATGTGTACACCCACACATCCTTCTACATATTTTATGAAAGGTTCCACCTTCAGCAAGTCTACTGTAAAACACCCGGGAAACTGTGAGTGTTCCAACGTGGACGTCCTCTTTTCCACATAAAGGTCCTATGCAAAATTGGACTCATAACCTTTTAAGCTTCAAGATCAGGGAATAGAAAGCACAAAGGGGATACTATGATGTAAGGCAAATATGACAGCAATGGAACACAAAAATATGAATAGGAAAACAGTGGCTTTGCAAGCCTATCCTCAATGAATACGCATGAGATAGGTTTGCAAGCAATGGAGGCAGTGAATGCAGATCTATTTTATGCATATTCATTTGCAGATATCCCAAAAATACGACTGTGTAGGAGTGACCCCCCCAGGGCATGTTTGAGAATCATTGTTCCAGTACATTGTAGTGTTTAGGAATTGAGATATACTGTTCTCCACCCAAATCTCCCTTGTAAGAGGTTGTAAATCCTATCATGTAGCTGTTCTACTTTGCGCAGAGAATGCAGTACTTACTGCGCAGTATAAGCTTGCCAAAAACACTCTGATCCCTCTCCAAGGTGTTGCAGTTCCAGCGATGATGACGGAATTGGTACTGACATTCTGCTGTCCATTCACTAACACCCAGACCTATGTATTGCATCACCTCAGGGTGGCGCTGACACAGCTGCCGCTGGCGGCTTACTAAGCCTGGCACATTATTGCAGATCACTCTGGAGGAAGAGGAGCCCACCACTCCCATGTACCTGAAGAAAAAGGACAGAGCGATTTCTATCACAGTTCAGCAACTTTCATAAAGCATTTCAGGATAAAACCAAGAAACATGCGATGCCAAATACAGCTCACTTGTGTCACTAATCCAGAAATGAAAGCATTTACAGCATTAGGATAAACAGAAAATGCCATAAGATTCTTATTGTAAGAACTTAAGAAGTGCCAACAGACCATTGTGCCTAGCATCCTGTCCAATAGTGACCAGGTATCCATATCCAATACAGTATTCAAACGTAACATCACCATGATAAACATAACCCAGGTTACCTGAATGAGGCCCACTTTTTGGGAGGGGGGATAAAAAGGCAACAGAAGGGAAGATATTTTAAAGTATAAGATAGATTGCCATGATATAACTATTTGATTGATGTCACATAAAGGTACTTCACCCACCTGAAAAAGAAAAATTAGTAATTAGGAGTTTTATTTTGAGAAAACGTTTTAATTGAACAGGGTAAAAAAAATTATTGGGAGGAGTTGAATCATCATGGACACTATTGGGCAGTATGGAGGCACATTAAGGAGCCCTTTGGGACAGTCCTTGATGCACAGCTACCCCACCTGCAATAGACAACACCGGAGAGCATCAGCGGCGTCACTTCCGGTTTGGCAGCTACAAAGTTATTTGCAGTCAACTTTCCCCCTTGGAGGAGTTGAATCATCGTGGACACTATCGTGCAGTGTGGAGGCAGAGTGAGGAGCCCTTTGGGACAGACCTTGTTGCACAACTACCCCACCTGTAATGGAGGACGTCAGAGAACATCAACGGCATCACTTCCAGTTTGGCGACTACAAATAATTTTCTGTGCAGTTCCATGGTGCATGTCCTAAGGGGTGTATCCCAAGGGGCAGATAGGCCCTTTGGGAGCCCCCTAAGGAGCCAACATAGGAGCCAGGAAGTCCTGTGATTGTGGGCTTCTGTATTCTTGGTATCCTCTGTAGTCCTCATTGATAATATTGTTGTTGTGTTTTCTTGAGGTAATAGTATGGGCAAGAGGAAAGCCACGATTAAAGTTGGAGTAGGAAGTGCACAAGGCTCAATGGACTCCTTTGTGGTAGCTCAGGGAAAGCTAGGCTTAAATGGCAATATGTTGGAGTTTCCCAATAATACTAGCCTTGAAGCCTGTTCCCTGAGCCCAGACTCCAGGATCCCTCCCCTTCCCCCAGAGGTGCCACAGGGTGCGGTCAGATTGGAGCTTACTCCGGAAAGTAGTGGAGTTGCTCTGACTGGCAAAGATGGATCCCTGGGCCAGGAGATGGGAAATGTATCACTTCGCAGCCCCTCCCATAAGTCCTGTTGTTTTTTTCTGGGGCCTTGGGGAATGAGGCCTCTATTCCATCTATCTCCCCCAGGGAGGTCACTAATTTGGAAATTGGTGGGTGATGGCAAAGATGGAGTCAACTCTGTCTAATTGCCTGGCCCAATTATGTCAGTTTTCAGGCGAGACACTTAATCGGTTGACCTCTTTGGAGGGGGACTTGAGATCTCAGAGGGAGTTGATTGACGTAGCCACTGGTAAGGTGGTGACCTTGGAAGCGGCAAATAGTGCATTGATGAAAGGTAATTTATTGTTAGTAAATAAAGTTGAACAGGTTGAGAACTCTCTTAGGAAGCTGAATTTGCATTTTGTTAATTTTCCATTTTGCAATTCGATTTCAGCTTTTGAAACGCTTAAAGCTTATTTTATAAACATTTTGCATCTGGAGGCCAGCAGACTACCTGAAATAATGAATGTTTACTGTGTTAAGTCTTCTATAAAAAATATTATGGGTGGTATTTTGTATAGGCCTTCAGAGGGCGATTAAACAGCACTCCTAGAGACATCAGTGGAGGAGACCGTCAATAGGGTACCCTGTTGGTAATCTTTCGTGACTCTCTTGATAAAGAGAAGATATTTTTGGCTTTCCTTGAGGAAAGATTGATGCCCTTTCATGGGAATAAAATTCATGTTTTTCCTGATGTATCTCCAAAGATCCAGCAGTTTCGTAGGGCCTTCCTACAGTTAAAGCTTCGTGCTTTGTCTTTGGGAATGACCTTTTTTTTTTTAGAAGACCCACGTCGTTGTATAAAGTTTCTGGGTAAAGATTACGAGTTTATAGACTCCTCTCAACTTTTGGTGCTTATAGTATCGCATGAAGGGGCTGCCAGGTTAGTGTGGATAATGTTGGGTAGTTGATGGTTCTCTAGTTAATAACTTGCTGGGTGGTTTAAGGGGTATCTGAATCTGGGCCCAAGCAATTGGTTATTTCCAGGCTTGATTATTTCTTATTGTTTTACTCTGTTTAAGGACTTTTGTTTTGGATCCTCACAGTTTTATTTTTCTTGATAGTGGAGAGAGTGTTGTTCTTCTCTCCTTATATGTGGTTGCTTCTGTATTAGAAGTGTTGTGTTATTTTATTTATGTTGTAATTTGAAGCAAAATGCAATAAATATATAAAAAAATAAAAATGATCTAGTCTTCCCATGGTTGACTCAACATTTAAAAGGGAACTTAAGAAAAATGGCTCCTCCTAGATCTAACACTCTCCACTTTAAGCCAAGAAAGGATTTCTTTCTCAGCTGGGTCAATTTTGCCACATCTGGGATCAGTAGCATTTTTTGTCCATAAAAAGAAACCTCCTTATTTTTAAATATCAAGCTTTGATCGATCTCAGAACTTAGGAAACCTACAAGGTTGCTTTCATGGAAATAACATTAATAGAAAATTCCAGAAAAGCTGAAATGTCTAAGCTATCAGCAGAAACTAAAGTATATATTTCCTCATCTCCTTCATCCTCCTGCCGTTTTCCCTTTGGCATGTAGAACAACTTAGTGACCTCAATATTTTCTCCATTAGACACCTTCAGTTCGTCTTTCAGATACATTTTCCATGATTCATTAGCAGAAGGAAACCTACCACAAGAAAAATTCAATAATTTCAAATTACAGCTCAGCAACTAATTTGTCAAGGATGTCACCCTTGAAATGCAGAACTAAATTATTGTTAATATAAGATCCTCCTGCAGACTGCAACGTTTGTATCTCATATTGTAGAAAGGTAATCTGTTGTTCCAAACCAGGTGCTCTAATGTAGGAGCCTGAAAAAAGTTCAGTATTCTGAGAAATCAAATCCAAGTATGTTCTCTCACTTGGTTTGCAGCTTGTCGTGCTGTGAGGGCTTGTGTGCATCAGTGATGCTGAGAGCTAAACTATCGGTAGTTGAACTACTGGCAGGGTCTCCCAAGATGGACAGGTCTCAGCCGAGGTGCCAGACCAAGACAAACCACCCATCTGGGCAGCAGCAGAATGGGATAGTGTTGACGGCGGAGGATCACATTTTTGTGACAACGGCAACAACACCAAACTTAAACTGCGCGGAAGAAAGGCCCGGCAATCTACTTCTGTATCTTGCCATGAAAACCCAATGGATAGTTACAACAAAACAAATTGTGCTATGGTGCTGGAAGATGAGACCCCCAGGTCGGAAGGCACTCAACTAGCTACTGGGGAAGAGCTGAAGACTTTTCAGAGTAAAGCCAGCATTTATGATGTGGTTGGATCAAAGCCCTCGGGAAGTCTGACTGCTGATGTAGCTGCGCATGAAATGAGAGTCAGAAGTTGTAAAAATGTCTTACACATTGGAACATGGAACGTACGAAGCATGAACCAAGGGAAGTTGGAGGTGGTCAAGAATGAAATGGAACGTGTACAACTTGATCTGTTGGGTGTCAGTGAACTGAAATGGACTGGCATCGGGCACTTTGCATCAGATGATCACATGGTCTACTATGCTGGAAATGAAAGACAAAGAAGAAATGGTGTTGCATTTATAATAAAGAAGAAACTTGCAAGAACTGTAATGAAATACAATGCAGTCAGTGAATGTCTAATCTGTATTCGTCTACGAGGATTGCCTATCAACACAACTATAATTCAAGTATATGCCCCAACAACAGCTGCAGAAGAGAATGAAATTGAAGAGTTCTATGAACAAGTACAAGCTGAAATTGACAGAACATGCAAACAGGATATCCTGATAGTCATGGGTGACTGGAATGCAAACGTTGGCAACAACGAAGGCGGCAAAGTAGTTGGAAAATATGGACTTGGCAACAGAAATGAAGCTGGAGAAAGATTGATAGAATTCTGCAAGACCAATGATCTATTCATCTCAAACACCTTCTTCCAGCAACACAAGCGGCGACTGTACACATGGACTTCACCCAATGGATTGTATAAAAATCAAATTGACTACATCTGTGGAAGTCAACGATGGAAAAGCTCTATAACATCAACAAAGACAAAACCTGGAGCTGACTGTGGTACAGATCATCAACTACTAGTATGCAAACTCAAGCTAAAGTTGAAAAAGAGCAAACCACTCATGAATGCAGCAAAATATGACCTTGAGAATATACCACTGGAATTTAAAGACTGCCTGCAAAATCGATTTGCTGCTTTAGATACAAATGACAGAGCTCCGGAAGAGTTATGGAATGACATTAAGAAGGTTGTGTTGGAAGAAGAAAGTGAGAAGTCTCTACAAAAGGTGAAAAAGCAAACACGGCCAAAATGGATGACGGAAGAAACTCTGAAAATTGCCCAGAAATGCAGAGAAGCTAAAGCCAGAGGAGAAAGAAAGACAATCGCAGAACTCAGAGATTTCCAATGTGCAGCAAGACAGGACAAGGAAAAGTACTACAATGACACTTGCAAGGAAATAGAAGCAGAAACTATTAGAGGAAGAACAAGATCGGCTTTCCTGAAGCTACGAGAGTTAAAGAAAAAGTTCCAGCCTCGAATTGGAATGTTACAAGATGCTCAAGGATCTATGTTGAATGATGCTGAGAAGATCAAGAAAAGGTGGAAGGAATATACAGAGTTTTTATATGATAAAAATCAAGTGGACCAACAGCCGTTGCAACCTGTACCTTATGATCGGGAACCATTGGTGATGAAAGAAGAAGTTGAAGCAGCATTGAAAGCCTTATCAAAGAACAAAGCACCAGGCATTGATAGCATTCCTATAGAAGTATTGCAGCAATCTGATGCAGCTGTTACCATACTTACAAGGCTCTGCCAAGAAATATGGAAGACAACATCATGGCCAACTGACTGGAAAAGATCTGTGTTTATACCAATTCTAAAGAAAGGTGATCCAACTGATTGTGGAAATTATCGAACAATCGCTCTGATCCCACATGCCAGCAAGATTCTACTGAAGATTATTCAAAAGAGACTACAATCATACCTGGAACAAGAACTACCTGAAGTGCAAGCAGGGTTCAGGAAAGGGCGAGGAACGAGAGACATCATTGCGGATGTGAGATGGATCCTTGAAAAGACTAAAGAATACCAAAAGGATATCTATTTGTGCTTTATCGACTATAGCAAGGCTTTTGACTGTGTAAACCATGAGAAACTCTGGGCCACATTAAGAAGCATGGGTATACCAGAACACCTGATCGTTCTCTTGCGCAATCTGTACATTGATCAAGAAGCAACAGTTCGAACGGAACAAGGAGAAACAGAATGGTTTAAAATAAGCAAAGGTGTAAGACAAGGCTACATACTTTCCCCCTACCTGTTTAATTTATATGCAGAACAAATCATCAGAGAAGCAGGATTGTATGAAGACAACAGAGGTGTGAAGATTGGTGGAAGACTCATCAACAATCTTCGCTATGCTGATGATACTACATTACTGGCTGAAAGTGAAGATGATCTGAAACATTTGCTTCTCACAATCAAAGAACATAGTCTCAAAATGGGCCTGCACCTTAATGTAAAGAAGACAAAGATCATGACAACTGACATAATCAACAGGTTCATCGTTGAAGGAGAAGAAATTGAAATTGTGAACAACTTTAACCTACTTGGATTAACTATCAATAAAGAATCAACAAGCAGTCAAGAAATCAAACAACGCATTGCTCTTGGCAGAATGGCTATGAAAGACCTAGATAAGATTCTCAAGAGCAGAGATGTCTCTCTCCATACAAAGATTCGACTTGTTCAAGCCATGGTATTTTCAACAACATCATATGGATGTGAAAGCTGGACAGTGAAAAAGACAGACAGGAAGAAAATTGATGCCTTTGAATTATGGTGCTGGCGGTGAATACTGTGTATACCATGGACTGCCTGAAGAACAAACCAGTCGGTACTAGAGGAGATCAAACCTAAGCTTTCTTTAGAAGCTCAGATGACAAGACTTCGACTTTCATACTTTGGACACATCATGCGAAGAGAGAGATCATTAGAGAAAGACATCATGCTTGGCAAGATAGAAGGTCAACGAAAAAGAAGAAGGCCAGCAATGAGATGGATCGATACAATAACAGCAGCTACGGGTACCAGTCTTTCAACAATGAGCCGCCTGACTGAAGACCGAACACAATTTAGGATAGCTATCCAGAGGGTCGCCATGAGTCGACTCCGACTCGACGGCACTTAACAACAACATGTTCTCTCAGTTCTACTTACAACCTCTCAAATATCTTCTACAGTTATTTTCTTAGAAGAAGCTGTTCTCTCCATACCCAAATTTACAGCTGATAACTTCTTTGGCAGTAGTGCCTTGCTCTCTGGGAGTTGAGAAAAGCAGGACCCATCACCAGTTGAATTAGTGCTAGTGGAGCTCCCCCTAGTGTCACCAAGAGTGCACAGTGGGCATTTTCATCAACCCACAACCCTCCTGGCAGCTTGGTCATGCTTCCTGGCTGCTCACAACCAACCTATACAGCACTAGGTCCTTCCCGAGTAGTTGAACTCAAGAGAGTTCCCGTCTCATGCTTTTGGACAGGGAGGAGGGGATCAACCACCAGAGCTCAAGGTAACATCATGCTTTCTAGGGGGTTGTGAAATTGGATTAGCCCCCAACATGGTGGCTTAAAAACGAGCACTCGCCTTGATCACATGTGTGTCCTCCGGTTTTCACACTGGTATGGAAACTTGAGCAGTGTAAAATTTCCGATTTTGCTTCAGTTTGCCCATGAGGAAACAGATGCTGACAGCATTCGCTGACAGCATTCACACCAATGCACGGCACTTTCTTGACATATCCCCTGCCATTAATGTTTATGAACTTTTCCTCCAGAAACCTTTCTAAGTCCTTTAGAAATCCAGCTGTACTAACTTCCTTGATCATATCTTCTGCAAACAAATTCCACAGTTTAATACTTTTTCTAATGATGTGTATTCATTAGTATGAATTTAGGGGGCCCTTTTACTAAAGGCTACTGGCTGGTTAATGTGCATTTTAGGATGCGATAACTGGCACATATACATGCCAGCTACCAGCCATTAAAGCGCATGGTAAGTGGCCATCATGAGCTGGTATGGAAAGTGGGACGGAGAATGAGGGTGGAGAGCACATTGCTGCTTGCATGAAGGCAATTGCCATGTGCTCATTGATAACGTGGCAATTAGTACAAGTGCACATAATGATACCTCGATGGGTGGCATTAGGCACATTTGCATTAATTGCATCATATGTTCTGTTGCTCAATTGTGCGTTAACTGCTGGGAACTTTCTAGGCATGCTCCTGACAGGTAGCACACGACACTTGCAATTTCTATGCGTCAGTTTTGCTGCTAAATATGCGGCAAGTGCAAACTTTTAGTATAAGAGCCCTTGATTCATTAATATAACCTTAAAAATCTAGTGCATGCTAAATTTATTACATTTGTTTTAAGCTATGATAGTACATGTTAAAACTTTTTATTAAAATGAATTTTGCAAAACACAAAGTCAAACAAACATTCTTGCCCTGTGCAGATTCCTCCTTTCTCCAATTTTTTTAAGGGGTAATTTTATAAGGAGCCACATAATGTTATATGCCATCTATGCACAAATGTTAGCCAGCGCATTTACAATTCTGTAAGTACACGCCTAAGCCTGATAGTGCATACTTTCCTGTGGGTGCCTGCTTGGGTGGAGTTTGAGTGACACGTGGCAGAGTATGTGAGTGAATTATAAAATTCTAGAATTTACAGCATAAATCTTGGCATGGGCATTTATGCCATCCCTAGGGCTGGTATAAGTGAACGCTAGTATCTTATAAAGAAAAGTAGGTGCCTACTTTTCTTTATAAGGAGTACCAACATAGGCATCTCAGTATACAATTAGTCTTGCAGAGGATAATTTTATGAACTCCCTTGCAGTTAATGCACATTACCACACTCATAGTTGGGGCCTATTTTATAAAGGGAAGTGCACATGTATTTTACTTTATAAAATAGGGGTATAAATATGTGCCTACTTCTTGTTGCAGTCGTTATGCTTGCTCTGGAGCAGGTGTCAATGTCCTTTCCTAGATTGTTCAGAAATGCATGTTATATTTTATAGTTTGTGTGTATAAATTTTCATTCTGCCTTGGCTCCGCCCCTTTGCCCATCCACACTGAAAGTTTGTGCAATAGGTTGTACATGCGTGCTGACAAAACAGCAATCACCTAATGTGCACGCATAAGTTCCCATTCATGCACATAATTCCTTTAAAATAGAGACGTATATGCATAAAAAATGCATAACGATCTGCACTTCCCTTATAAAACCATCCCCTTAATGTGCAGTCTATTAGTTTCATGAAGTGTCCCCTAATCTTAGTACTGTTTCAAAGGGTAAACAGCCATTTCTTATTTACCAATTCTATTCCACTCATGATTTTATAGACCTCTATTGGTTAACAGAAAAGAAAAACAAAATAGATTAAAAGGTGATACTGCTTTATTGGACTAACTTAATACATTTTCACTAGCTTTTGGAGGTTAAAGCCTCCTTCCTCAGGTCTGGAAGGAGATTTTAGCCTCTGAAAGCTAGTTTTTAAAAAGTCCCAATTTACATAGCACATTGAGATGGGAATTCAGAGATCCAGCATGGGTAGTTTTTTCTCCTTAGGTCTAATAGGAGCAGTAATTTTAAAAAGCTGCACGTAAGAAAAAAGTGTCCTGCTTTCCCTTAGTCGCTGCTCCTGACATCCCCTCTCACGCCAGGCCACAATCCACTTAATCCCCAAGACTCCCCCTTCCCCAACAATACATGATCCCCGATACCCCAGCACACTGCAATTGCAGGATGTCTGTCCTGATCACTCCTTCCCCCCCTCCAATCCCAGTCCTGGCTCTTACCAGGGATTCCTAGTGGTTTAGTGGGAGCAGGAGAAATTCTCACTTGCTCCTGATCCATATGGGGCTGGCTTCATAATAGCACCTTTAACTCTAGCTCTAGATAAGTGCTGCTACCGCTAGGGGTCAAGTTGTCAAATAAGGGTAAAATGCAGTAGTAGCATAAAACTACTGCAGGGGGCAAAGGTACCATTTTGAGCCTAGGCCCAAATAGCTCCTGCTGCCACTAGACCCCCAGTAAGAGCTGGGAATGGTGTCAGGAAGTGTGGAGGCTTGTCTACCTGGGTGCTTTCCTTGCTGGGTGGGGTTCAGTTGGTGGTTCTTCTGGCTGTCAGGGGGTGTAAGAGGCTGGTGGCATCTGCCCCTTTGATCTAGCACTTGTGTGTGCCTTGAGGCAGGTTTAAAGGCCACCATATGTACTCCCCCTGCAAAATGAGAAATACATATGTACATATTTGACTCACCCAAACCCTATCCAAGCTCCCACCATGCTCCTTTGAAATCTCTGTGCCATGGGGGTTTTACACTTGTAAATATTGGCTTTACAAAATCACTGTTTGCATGTGTATGTAATCTAAACTTGGAAATGTTGTCATTTATTTGTCTAGATGATCTAAAATGACTACAATAGTCCCCTTTTTTCCTTTAGAGATCATCTGTGTTTGTCCCATGCTTTTTTGAATTCAAATACAGTCTTCATCTCTACCACCTCCAATGAGAGAGACTATTTCATGCATTTACCACTCTTTATGTAAATAAATATTTCTGCATATTACTCCTAAGTCTATCCTCTGTCATCCTCATCCTATGTCCCCTCGTGGCAGAGCTTGCTTTCAATCAAAAGAGGCTCTCCTCCTGTGCATTTATGCCACGGAAGGATTTAAGCATCTCTATTATATCTCCTCTATCCTCTTGCATTTGCATTATATCTCCTCTATCCTACCTTTCCTCTAAGGTATACATATTAAGATCCTTAAGTCTGTCCTCATATGCTTTATAACAAAGACCACCAACCATTTTAGTAGCCACCCTCTGCACCGACTCCAGCCTGTTTATATCCTTTTGAAGGTGCGGTCTCCAGAATTGCACACAATACTCCAAATGAGGTCGCATCAAAGACTTATACAGACGCACTATCACCTCCTTTTTTCTGCTAGCCATTCCTCTCCGTATGCACCCAAGCATCCATCTAGCTTTTGCTGATGCCTTTTCTACCCGTTTAGCTACTTTAAGATCATCAGACACAACCACGCCCAGGTACCGCTCTTCTTTAGTGGACAAAAGTACTTCACCCCCTATACCATATGCCTCCCTTGGATTTTTGCAGCCCAAATGAATGAGCCTGCATTTTTTAGCATTAAATTTCATCTGCCAAATTCTAGACCATTCTTCAAGCTTAGCTAGATCCCTCCTCATGTTATCTACTCCTTCCTGGTGTTGTGTCTATTGCAGATTTCGGTATCATCTGCAAAGAGGCAAACCTTACCCAACAGCCCTTCCGCAATATCACTAACAAAGATGTTAACAAGAATTGGACCAAGGACAGATCCCTGGGGCACACCACTGGTAACCTGTTATTGGTTATTTATACCCTATTTTACCTGTTATACCTGCTTAATGCATACTGTCATGCTGCCGCCCCAGAGGCCAAGGTTGGTATGGGCAGGTCAGATGGACATGAGAGTTTTTTATATATTTTTGAATTTGGCCCTTCTGTAAGAGGTCTTGGTAATGTTCCCAGGACCTACCGGGGGCCAAAGTTCAAGAGAACACACGAGCCAGAATGTAGGGAAAATAAGGCTTTATTTCCCTTTAAGCACAATGGTTCAAGTTATGGGAGACTACTTCAACAAACTGAAAGAAACCTTGCTTCAGGCAACAAAAAGAAAAATATATTCACACTTGCTTTGTTTAACTGTTACTTCACAATACTTGGCATAAACAAACTTTACAGGCATTCGCTACTGTTTTATGTTTCATGCACAGACTTTAGGCTACCTGCCTGACAGTAGCTACAGTCCATCGGGGTTTCAGGTGGGTCTTCGTTGAATTCCACCTGCATGGGCTGAGTATCAGACAGCTGTGAATCAGTGTCAGTAAACTCTTGAGGAGTGTACTGAGGTTTCTCATATAACACATTTACTAGCTTCCAATGTTCAGCATTCAAGTCAGGGCCGCGCCCATGTGAGTGTTTGTTATGGCAGTTACTTCCCCTTGCAGGCTGCCTTATGTTATACAGTCTTTTTACCAAGGGCTTGTGCCCTGTTTCACAAACAGTTTGATAGGGAGGATATACTCCAGTATCTTGTGTTTCCTGTCTTCTTAACTTATTTTGCTTATCAGAATAAAAAGGTATTTTACCTTGTTTAGTTGAGTCCCACGGCCTGGTCCTGCTGTAGTTCAGCGTGTCTTGAGCAGTAGGCTTTTCCCACTCCAGCTGGCCTTCATGCAGAGTCACCACTCTCTCACATTCACACCTTTTACCATTTGAATAAGGAATATTACCATTTGCAGCAAAGACTTCATCCTTGCTCAGATAATGCTCACTGTGTCTTGCATTTACTGCTGCCGGTTCTTCACACCAAACTCTGGGGTTTATTTCTCCCCTTGTGCCTTTCTTTCCAGTACCTCTTAACCAAGGACTCCTGGAACTCTGTGGCCTCGGATTCACTATGCCCTCCTGCCAGGAACTCCTTCCTCTCTGGTGCTCTGGACACTCCTTATGGTGCTCTCCTTCTTGGTTCCTTTCCAGAAGCTCTCTGTGGTGTGACTCTCCGTGGTCTGCTTTTCCTTGATAAGCCTCTTCTTGGTATGCCTCCTTTTGGTAGGCCTTCCTTGGTATGCCTCCCCTTGGTCTCTCTCTCCCTGGTCTCTCTTTAACTTGTCCTAGTTCCTCCTTTTCAAGCTCCCAGCCTTTCTTCAGGGGAACTCCCCCTTTTCTCCATTGGCTGTTAGGTTGCATTACCTCATCAGCTCTGAGGTGCAGTTCTCTGGGCCTTGGAAGGTCACTCCTGCTCCCTCTATTGGGCTCCTCATAATATTGCAGCTGATGATAAAGTCTTTTTTCAGGATTTAAAACCCTTTTTTCTTCATGAATAGGCTCTGCGGTACCACAATACCCAAGTTTAATTTTCCTGTTTAATGTATACCCAAGTTATTATACCTGTTTCACTGTAAGCACAAATCACGAAATTGAGATGTGCAACTCTTATGTTCATTGTAAACCGCACTGATGTCAAATAGCGCGGTATAAAAGAGACTGCAAATAAATAAATAACCTCCTTCTCCTCAGAGTGAGCTCCATTTACCTGTACTCTTTGTCGCCTCCCATTCAACCAATTTCTAACCCAATTAGTAACTTTAGGGTCCATCCCTAAGGTGCTCAGTTTGTTTATATGAAGTTTCTGCAGGACAGTGCAAAGGCTTTACTGAAATCCAAGTACACCACATCTAGGGCTCTCCCTCAGCCCAACTCCCTGGTCACCCAGTCAAAGAAACCAATCAGATTTGTCTGACAAGACCTGCCTCTGGTGAATCCATGCTGCCTCGAATCCTGTAATCAGAAACCTCACTATTTTCTCTTTCAGCAGCATTTCCAATAATTTAGTCACTTCTTTTTTCATACAGTATCCCTGCAAATTCTTGGTAGCATTGCAGGGTGCCAGGTATACATTCTTTTATCCCATCTCAGTTACAGACCTTTCTGTCTAGCAAGGAGCACACAGGTGATTTGGGCTAGTGAGCATGGTAGTATTGAAAGGGTGGATAGGTAGAATTGGCTGAAGTTTGGAGTTTTCTCCTTGTAATTTCCTTTTGTTCTATTATTTATTATTGTATAGTTGGGCTCCTCCTCAAGATGTGGTCTATATTGATGTTTTGCATTATTTTGTATAATGTGTTTTTATGATAATGTTTTGGTCATGTTACCTAAATACTTGCTTGTAAGTATATGCATTTTGGAAAACAATAAAAAAATGTCAGTCATGGAGCTGCTAGAATGTCCCCAAGTTCCTTCAGTATTCTCAGATGTATCCCATTCGGTCCCATCACTTTATCTACTTTTAGTTTAGCTAGTTCCTCACGAACACAGTCTTCTGAAAATTGTTCGCGATCCCCGTCACTTCTGTTCCTATTTTTCTGAGGTCCTGCTCCTGGGTCTTCATCTGTGAACACAGAATAGAAATATTTGTTAAGCAATTGTGCTTTATCCTCATCAGTTTCTGCATATTCCTCCCCTGCAACCTTGAGTCTGACAATATCACTTTTGCACTTCTTCCTTTCACTAACATATCTGAAAAATGTCTTATCCCCGCATTTTATTGTATTGGCTATTTCTTCTTCTTTTTATATCTTTGTTTTCCTGACCACTTTGCTAGCTTCTCTAAGTTCTTCCAAATATAGATGCCTGTCTTCCTCTCTATGTGATCTCTTGTATTTCATGAAGACCTCCCTCTATTTCTTCACCTTTTCAACTACTTCTTTTGAGAACTATAGCGGCCTCCTTTTCCTTTTACCTTTATTTACCTTTCTAACAAAAAGGTTGGTTGCCCTTAAAATATCCCTTTTCAGTTTTGCCCACTGTTTTTCTGCATCTCCCAGCTGTTCCCATCCCACTAACAACTCCTTGAGGTATTGACCCATCATGGCAAAGTTAGTTTTCCTAAAGCCTAAGACCCTCGCTTTTGAATGAATTTTATCAGCCCTAGTCCTAATACTGAACCAACTTTTTAGTTGGGTCTTGTAATAAACTATGTTTGCATATTACTACACCTGCGTGTAGGCCTGGTTCTTGGTGGTCCGCTCTTGATTTGCCTTGTCCTTGCGGATACCTTCTTCTCCTGTGGTTTTTGATTAATACTGAACCACACCATCTGGTAATCACTGGATGTGAGATGATCTCTCACTATAACATCAGAAGCACTTTCACCATTGGTAAGCACCAAGTCCAGAATGGCCCTTTCACGCAGCCATGCACTTATCTCCAGGATGGAAGCTTCTCTGCCTCAGCCTTTACCCTAAACAGGGAGGATAGAAGAGAACACCACCTGTGCACCTATCTGCTTCACCCTTTGTCCCAGAGCCATGAAGTCCATTTTGATATGCTCAGATTGATACCTGGCAGTATCATTTGTGCCAACATGGGCTTGATGAGTCTTAGCAAACTCTTTGTAACATCTAGGATTTTGGTACCTGGCAGACAGTACACCTCTCTGGACATCAAGTCTTGTTGGCAGATGGACACTTCAGTACCCCTCAGAAGAGAGTCACCAACCACCACTACCCTTCACTTCCTCGTGGTCTCTGATTCTGAAACTTTGGGGTGCCCGAGCTCTGGCTCTTCCCTTTCCTAGGGTGCTTTCACTTCTTCCACTTCTAGGGCTGCATAATGGTTCTTTAATTCAAGGGCTGGAGGAGTTGGATTGGTGATTCTGCAGGCCCTGGTGACTCGCGTCCAACATTCGTCATTCTGTAGGCTCCCATCTTCACCTCTCTTGGAGAGCTTGGATGTTTCAAGAAGCATCTCATCAATGTACTTCTCACTGTCTTGAATGCTCCTCAGCCTCACCATCTCTTCACTATTACAGATGTAAATACCCACACCTACATTTCTCACAAATGCATGTACTTTATAGTATATTATAACTTACCTCCGTAAATTTGCGCTCTGCCTACGTTCCACCCAACTCTGCCTCTATGTATGCCCACACTGAAAGTATACACAATAGAACTTACATGTGTGCTGACAGAATAGCGACCGCCTAAATTAAGTGCAGAACTGCACATTTACACACGTAAGTCTTTGAAAATAGTGACTTCAGAAAAAAAAAAAAGATGCAAATCTTTATGCAGCTCCCTTATAAAATCAGCCTCAAAGTGCCTAAGGTGCAATCAGACCATGAATCCATACAGAGGCATTATAATTCCCATTTTATTCTCCATTCCTTTCCAAATAATGCCTAACATTCTACTTGCTTTTTTGACCACTGCCACATGGTGATCTGAGGATTTCTATGTATTGTCCATAAAGACTTTTAAGGTTGTGACTCCAAATAAGGAACATGCAGGGCTGGCCCCAGAGTTGGTTTAAGATATTGGCACCTTAAGCAAACTTTAAGCCTTATGCCCCCACCTGGCTGTCAGAATGTATTGTTTATTTTTGAATGCCTTGTTCTTAGCCATCCCGCAGAAGCAGCTTCCCTAGACGGCCACCTAGTTTACCTGGCCCTGGGAATATGCTACTATGTACATATAGTTGGGATTATTTCTCCCAATACGTATCACTTTGCACTTGTCAATATTACATTTCATCTGTCATTTAGATGACCATGTAAAGTCCTCCTGCAATTCCTCACAATCCTCTTGAGATTTAACAATTTATAATCATTTAGTGTCATCTGCAAATTTGATCACCTCACTCATTGCTCTCTTTCCCAGATCATGTATAAATATGCTAAAAGCACCAGTCACCATATAGACACCCCCCCTCCCCCAGGACATACTTACTTTACCTTTCTCTATTGAGAAAACTGACCAGGTAGAGAATAATTTTATAACAGGGTACATAGGCACATATATTGCCTTTAGAAATTTATCCCGGGAAAAATAGGAGCACACCGTTACACATGCACTGAGGCAGGATATGTGCTGGAAAGAATAAGTACCAAAAAAGGAGCTAAGGATCCGCACAATATAGAAGAAAACAAAAAAGCGGAGCCTGGACTGGTATAATAAACCTTGTTTATTGCGCCCCAGTCCAGGCTCCGCTTTTCTGGAAAGAATAAGTACACGCATTAGTGCCAATCCTGCCCCCCATCTGTTTATTCTGTACCCCTGAGAATATTTATGTGTACACCACATAAAAGCAGATGCTGTATGACTGTATGTCTAATAAATATGCACATATTTCCAGGCAATGTTATGAGAACACACTTGAAGGTGTAACATATTGTTCAACATACTTAATTCCCTTATAAAAGTATACCTTTAGTCATACTCCGTTTCCTATCTTTTAATCCATTGCCAAACCTTATCATGGTATTGCCTCTTACCCTGAGTTCTCAGGAGTCTTTCATGAGGGACTTTGCTAAATGCCATCTGAAAATTCAAACAGACTAGATCAACTAGCTCACCCTTAGACACGGGTTTATTAACACCCTTAAAAAAATCTAACAAATCTGTCGAAGGCAAGACTTCCCTTTGCTAAATTCTTATTGGTTCTGGCCTATTAAGTCATGTCTATCAATAAAGGCAGTAATTTTATTTTTCGGAATAACTTCTGCTAATGTGCTCCACCCAGATATCAGGCTCACCAGTCTCTAGTTTTCTTAGCCCTTTTTAAAAAATGGTCATTTCATGGCCACCCTCCAATCTATAAGTACTGTAGCATATTTTAATGAGAGGGTACAGGTTACTGGTAATAGGTCTGCAATTTAATTTCTGAGCTCTTTCAGAATTCTGGCGTGTATTCCATCCACTCCTGGTGATTTGCCAATTCTTTAGTTTAGCAGTTTGCTCTATTGCATTTTCCCATTTCACCATGGTTTGCTTCAGCGCCTCTGAATTATCACCATTAAAGAATACTTCAGGTGCAGGCATCTCATTGACTCCTACTTCGTAAAGACAGGAAAAAAAAATGTATTTAGTCTTTCTGCTATGGCCCTCTCCTCCTTGAGTCCCTTTAACCCCTTGGTTATCTAGTGGTCCAATCAACTTCCTTACAAGATTCTTGCTTCAGATGTATTTGTAAAAGGTTATATTAGGAGTTTTTACCTCTATAAGAACTTTCTCTTCAAATTTTCTTTTGGCCTGTCTTATTAAATCTTTATATTCTAACTTGCCAGTATATATACAAGTACAAATTTATCCTGGGGTTGTTCAGAAAGTAATGCCCCATATGTTTTTTCTCAGTCCAGAATGAAGATAGAGGTGTGAAATTGAAAGGGTAGCAACTTGGAACTTCAAAGGACACGTGTGTAATTTTACAGTCATCCGAGAAATAGCGAGGCGGTAGTGATCCTTCAAATGGCATCTGTGAGTGACACACGGTACAAACAACGAGCTATAATTGAATTCTTGGTGGAGGAGAAAGAAAGTGTGAGAAACATTCACAAACGGTTGTGTGCTGTGTATGGAAGTTCTGTGGTAGATAGGAACACCGTTGGATGATGGGTGAAGAGAGTAAAGGCTTCAGGAAGTGGTAAAACGGAACTGGAAGATCAGCCGCGGTCTGGGCGTCCTGCCTCAGCCACCAGTCCAGACAAGTTGTAGTGTGCTGATGACATTATTCGGTCGGATCAGCGCATCACGAGTCAGGAATTGTCCATACAGCTTTCCGTCAGTAGAGGTAGTGCAATGGCAATTATTGACTCTTTGGGATACTCAAAGGTGTGTGCAAGATGGGTTCCGCGAAGTCTCACAACTGAACACAAACGCCAAAGGAAAGACATCTGCTCTGATTTGCTGGAGCATTTTGAAGCTGAGGGGGAGGCCTTTTTGTCCCGGATCATCATAGGTGATGAAACCTGGGCTCACCACTATGAACCAGGGACTAAAAGGCAGTCCATTCCATACACAGCACACAACCATTTGTGAATGTTTCTCACACTTTCTTTCTCCTCCACCAAGAATTCAATTACAGCTCGTTGTTTGTATCGTGTGTCACTCACAGACGCCATTTGAAAGATCACTACCATCTCGCTATATGTCGGACAACTGTAAAATTACACATGTGTCCTTTGAAGTTCCAAGTTACTACCTTTTCAATTTCACACCTCTATCTTCATTCTGGACTGAGAAAATACATGTGGGGCATTACTTTCTGAGCAACCCTCATATATGCTTTTATATGGTTTTCATTTGGATGTGCTTCTCACTTTTCAAAAGATATCCTTTTGGCTTGAATAGCCTCTTTCTTCTTACCATTTAAGCATTCTGGCAGTCATTTGGCCTTCTTTTGACATTTTCAAATGCACAGAATATATTTGGTGTGAGCTTCCAAAATGCATTTTAAACAGTGCCCACTCCCAAGACTAACGCAAGGATATGAGGCACCCTAAGTGAATCCCATTCCTGCCGCCCCTTTCCGGGACCTTCAGCGACTGCAATTACTTCTAAATGATGCAGCACTTACCGTAAACTCCGACACGGTGTTGCCATTCCTGCTTCTGTCCCTGATGCAGACTTCCTGTTTGCATGAGGATGGAAACGGCTGGTCCAGCTGCTAACCGCAGTGCAAAACATCAATTTGGCAAGCCAGACATTCAGTACCTAGCTGCTAGTTATGCACCGGCACTAAGCATACTATGATAACTTAAAGCGGTGGCAGCCAACTACTTTGACAGCACCGTCACTGCTGAAAATTGATCCCTGTGATATCACCCTAGTTTTCCTTAATGTTTTCTCTCCAGTGATTTTGGCAAATTTGATTGCATTATGATCACTATGGCCAAGCTACATCACAAGCATTATATCTGTATAACATCTGGAAAAATGCAGAGGCCGCGGGGCAGGGTCCCGGCGGCCGAGGGTAACCAGGTGCTCGGCCGGTGCGGGGACCCTGGCCCACGGACGTCATCGGCGGAAGGGGCGGGAGCGCGATGACGTCGAGGGCGATGGTGCCATTGATTGGCTCCAGCCACGCGCGGGAGCGCGGTGGAGCCTGGGAGGCGGGTGGCGCATGGCCTGGAGGGGAGGAGCCAGGAGTCAGCAACGGTTGCCTAAGCTCCTGCTCCTCCTCGGGAACGAGGCCGGCTTGGCTTCTCCTGTCCGCGGATCCCTGGCGGTGGGACTCGGGGCATCTGTGGGGGCAGCCCAGCGGCTTCGGGCGCGAGCGAGGAGGGACGCGCGCTTCGGGGCAGCCGCTGCCGGCGTCGGCGGTGCGGGTCCCGAGGCGGGCGAGCGTTTTGCCCCTCGCGTGCTCTGTCGGGCGGATCCTCCTGCGTTTGCGGCCAGGTGCTTCAGCTTCGCGGCCGGCTTCGGGTGCAGCTTCCTGTCTGCAGGAGGGTGGACGGTTTCCAGCTGCCATCCCGGGCCGCCAGTGCTAAGGGGGAGGCGTGTGTCACTGGCAGGCAGGGCCACAGCACAATGGTTAAGGCTGTTACCAATGGTGCAGGTATCCAGGGGCTCAATCCCCCACAGTGCTCCATGACAATGGCTGGCTGAGGTGTTAATTTCTGAGGCAGGGAAATACTGGGCAACATAAAGCAGCGTGCTGATATTTTAAAGGAGCGCCTGTGGCCGTTGTGTGTGTGCCCGCTTTGTGGGGTCTGATTGGGGGACGGTCCGCTGTCGGCCCCTACTTTGTTCCTTGGTGTGGTGGGAGTTCCCGCTCTGCTTCTGGGGGTGTCCTTTCTTGGGTTATTTCATCTAGACCACAAGCCTTGCTGCTTTTCATTTCTTATTTTAAAATTAATTTATAGTAACAGAGAATTACATTTACTGCAAACGAGGGAAGGGAAATTCTGGATTTTAAAATCTTTTCTTCAGAAAGGTTATATTCCTGCTTAGGCACAGGGGACATATTCAGCGGTGGCAACTTGTACAGTTAAGCAGCTGCCTCTCGCAGTTTTAAATAACCCTTGGTTTCAGTGCCAGGGCCCTATCCAGCTATCAGCATGGAATATCTGCTTTGGCTGGATCGGGATTTAGCTATCTGGTCAACACTGATATTCAACCACTGACCGGATAGTTAAACCAGTTAACGTTGGGCCAGTTGTTTTCTGTCTTAGCGGTTCAATATTGAAAGAAAGCCTGATCGTACCGGGTTGGATACGCAGTCAGGCCCGGTGTATCACAGTCCGGGTGCCTGTGGCACATTACTGGAGAGGCTGTACAATTGGAGAATAGGGGGAGCATTCGTTTGGAATTTTTCCTCTTGCCATGTTGCTGCAGGGGGTTGAGGGGGTCCTCGGCGTCTTAGCAGGCAGACTGGCTGATAGGTGGGTTAATTTTGCAGATCTTGGACTATTCTAGCTACAGGTGCTTGATTTTACTGCTGTAACCTGCTGTGGAGTCTGGATACTCAGTTTAGTAATCCACATATGAATAATGTTCTTAGTCCCTTCCCTCAATATTGCAGTTACCCCAGCGCTGGCCCTAACCTTGAGTTCTTCGGTGCCTCTTCCATTAGTGGCGTGGTCAACTGGGTGGTATGGTAAGGCGAGATTGGAAATTTGCAGCCATAGATATGACCAGAATGTATTTTCTGGAGAGCCGGCGGACGATAGTAACCCACCAGTTCATGCAGGTACTTCTAACGTCAGTGAGCCAGGCTTCTCTTTGGTCTGGGTATTCGCTTCCCTAGGCTGTGCCTATGCCTCGATTCGAGCCTGCTTTCAAGGTTCAAATGTTGGAGGGCTGGCAGTGCGGGATGGAAGTCCCTGGCTGGCGGGCTCTGCGGTGAGTTTGTCTTGGCGCATCCTGTGGAGCGGCATGGACTTTGGAGCTGTGGGGGGTTCACCGGGAGGTGGAGGTGTGTGCAATGGCTGCGGTGGCCCGGGGGAGGGGGCTTTGGCGGTGGCCGGGCCGGGGTGGGCCGGCGGCTGCTGGGGTGCTGCGCAACGCGAGGGGGGGGGTCGGGGCAGGGGGTTTCCCAGCTTCCCGGGGGCGGATTGCCGGTTCGTAGGGGGACTGGCTGTAGTACCCTGTGATGATCGGGAGGGAGGACTAGCCTAGTGGTAGTGTTGGGGTCGTGGCACCCTAGGGTCTTCAGTGCTTTTCCCACCTTGGGTTTCTCTGTGTTTGTTTTTTTTTTTGTTTTCTTTTATGTCTCCGCAGGTGGCGTTCAGAACTTAGCTTGCAGACTCGGCGATGGACCATGCGACAACGCGGCAGCAGGTGAGTGTCTGCGGACCGGGGGAAGCGGCTGTGATCGCGGGTGAGGGCAGGATACCGTGCGTTGGCCATCGCGGTATTGGTATTGGCGGTCGCTATTCGGAGCCGTCCACTCTACGGCGCCAAATATTCGTACGCGTGGAGAGGGGCGATAAGGGCCCGGGGTCGGGAAGCGGCGTGCTGGGGGGGTTTTGGCATGGGGAAGGTCTCCTGACCGGGCGCCGGTGGGGTTCAATGCGGTGTTCTGCAGAGTGTTTAGCCTTATCCAGGTCGGTTGACAGTCGGGAGAGGGGCGAGATGGTGCTCGGTTCGGGGGGGGGCCTCGGCGGAAGGTTGGCTAGGGCAGTTATGGCATGCGCAGGAGTTGGAAGGGGGGTCTTACCAGGCGGGCAGGGGCTTTAACAGCTAGGAGGCAGTGGGGCGGGGGGTCTTCTGGCCAACCTGGGAATGCACTTATCAACCGGTCTCCTCGGTCGGTGGGGTGACCATTTAAGTCGCTCCGTGGTTATGGGCGTACAAACTGGGCTGCGGCAAGACCTGGATCGGGGGTGTTTCTGGCGGGCCCAGCAACTGCGGGCGCGTGCCATATGGGCACTTTCCTTGCGTGGTTGGGGGAGTAGGAGGTGGAGCTGCCGGGGGGGCGGCACCCAGCCCCTTATGGGTGTATATCAGCAAAAAAAAAAAAAAAAAAAACCCACACACCCATAATGTTTTCCCTCGGTGATTTCGGCCGGGCCGTCACTTGGTTCCGGGGGCCTATGCTGCCGGATCGGGGGTGGGGGTTGAGGGTCATGCGCCTTCGGGATCGGAGGGGGGGCGACTGTGAATGGGGGAAGTTTGTGTGGAATTGCATGACTTGGGGGCTGTGCTGTGGTCCTTTCGTGGTTTTGGTCGTACCGGTCTGGCTGGGGGGGTAGGTGATGGGCCGGACGGAAGGTGTTCTGGGGTGGTGCGTGGGTGTTGGGGGCAGTGCCATCGGTGGGGGGCTCTTTCACTGTGGGGTTGAGTGCTGGTATGCTTCGGGTATGAAGAAGTCCCGGTGCTGCGACTTACGGCTTCCTCGGCTTTGCTGAGGCAGTGGGGGGCGACCACTCTCGGAGTGGGGGGACTGCTCCGCGGTATGTCGGATTCAGTGGCAGGCATGTGGATTGGGGTCGGTGGTGTCTGGGGAGGGACTGTCCCGGGCATGACGGCTATATGGGGGCTGGGACAGCCGGTTATCGGCCCGGGTTTTCCGTCCGGGGTCGGGCGGTATACGGGCAGCTCCTCGCCAGTTTGGTTGGCAGCCAGTCTAAGGTTGTCTAACCTTACGCGAGGGTCGAAAAAGGGGGGCTGGAGAGTCAAGCGCAGCCGCGGGCAGGGCGGGATGCGTGACAATGCACCAATGGGCGGGGGAGTGTTGAGGTGTGCGCTCGTTGCGGCCGAATGCTGGAAGCGGGCTGGCGTATCCCCTCGGGGTAGCCTGGGTTGGTGGACGGCCTTCCAGTCCCCATCTGGGGCTGGTGGCGGCCCAAAAGGTTGGGTGGTCCAGCATGAATATGCAAGGGGCGGGCATGCCGCTGGGTGACAAGGGGGGGTATTCGGATCAATGCCTTTGGGGGCTACCGGGGACTTGCTGCTCTGGTACGCTGGGGGGAAGTTGAGGTCTGCTGCCTCCCTCTTCCGGGCTGGGATGCCTGGTATACTTCGGGGCCTTCTACCTGGGTGGGGGCTGGGCCACGCTCCAGCAGTGTTGGGGGTGGGTTGTGGTCTACAGGGACAGCAGGAGGCGGTACGTTGGCGGGGCGGCGGTTGTTGCATGGTCATCCAGTTTTTGGGGGGCGACTCGTGGGGGTTGTGGCGGGGTTGCTGAGCTAGGAGTGGTTCGGCTATGGCGGTCGGGCCAGGGTTTCCGGCTGGGTTAGGCCCTCGGGAGGCGGGGGTCCCGTGATTTTCGCTGTCTGCTGGAGGCGGGACAGACAAATTAAGCTCCCTTGTGCCCAGGGGTCATTCCCTCGGGACGGGGACGGTTCGGGAGAGACGGTGTGGACCCCTCCGCTCCTGATCCGGTGGGGACATCATTTATGGCGGGGGAGTGTGGTCGCAGTGTCTGCCGCCCGTAATTTTGCTGGGGCGACAGGGAGTGAGACGGTTTGGCTCCGGTTCCGTGTGGGGGGGCGCTGACGGGGTCGTGCCGCCGCCCTCGGCTCTGGTACGTTATCTAGGCTATCCAACCAGAGGCCGAAGAAACCGGGCCGGGGGGGGGGGGGGGGGGAAGGGGCTTGGCAGTGCGTAACCGGCGGGTGGCTAGTCCTGCTTTCCTGAGGTGCGAGCATAAGGCTGTCCGGGGGGGGGGAAGTCTTTCTTCTCTAGGGGTGGCGGAGTGTTTGGTCACCAATGGCCGGTGTGTTGGGTATGTGTGATTCGGCAGGGGGTGCACCTGGTCGCAGCTTGGTTTGGGGGGGGGGCGGCTTCGGGACATTAATGTCGCCAGTGCTGGAGGAGGGATCTCGGAGATGTCCGGGATCCGGAGCTCTAGGCCGCACTGGGGCCGGGGCGGGGTGCCTTCGACCTGACATTAATGTCCTCTGTGCCGGTGGCGGGATCCCGGAGGTTTCCGGGGTCCGGAGCCTTAGGCTATACTTGGGCCGGGGGCGGGGTGCCCCCGACCCGGGCATCCCCTGGCTGACTTTTGCTTTACATGGCGAGGTCGGGGAAAGGGGATTAGGAAGATTGCGGTTGGCATGACCGCGGCAGAAGCGGAGGCAGGGTCACCTTGCTGATAGCATGGCTGGTGAGGCATTGCTCCGCTGCGGGTCACCTTGCTATAGCACGGCTGGTGAGGCATTACTACGATGTTTTGATTGTTATGAGGATTATTCCTGAACTGTAATGTTCGGTATTGTTATAAATTAATAAAGCTGCGACCGGTGCTTTTCCCAAGAGTGGTGTATGTGTGGATTCTTTGGGAAAGGTGGGGGGGGGGCTGAAATGGGGGGGGGGGGCAAGGGTGGATGGTTGAAGGGGCCCGGAGCACCGTGTCCGAGCTACCTCGGTTACTGTGTATACTAATGCCCAGAGTATGGGAAATATTCTGAATCTAGAGACTATAATGGAAGAAGCGGACTTGGATTTAGTGGTGATCATGGAGACATGGCTCACAAGGAACTATAACTGGGATATAATTGTAATTATATGAAAGCAGCAGAATTGCAGAGCTTATGAGGTACAGAGGAGGCACTGTGGGTTAATCTGGAAAGAGAACGTGGAGTAGTCGTCTAATGGTTAGAGCAGTGGGTTAAAAACCAGAGAAACCAAGTTTGAAGTCCACTGTCAGTCTGTGTGATCTCAGGCAAGTCACTTAACTCTTCATTGTCTCAGGTAAAAAAAAAAACCCTAACTTAGATTGGAAGCCCTCAAAACGGTTGAAAAATACCTCCTATACCTGAATGTAACTCAGCGTGACTTAATCCTGAAAAATCCAAATGCCTTCCCTCTCCACAAAACTGGAAGTAAGGAGGAGGTTGGGAACTAGAGGCCAGTGAATTTGATATCTCTGATGAGTAAATTAAGGGAAACCCTGCAAAAACAAAGGAAAGTACAGTTTCTGGAAATCAATTGATTGCAAACTCCAAGCAGCATGTCTTTATGAGATGTAGGTCTTGTCAAACAAATCTGATTAATTTCTCTCACTGGGTGACCAGAGAGTTGGATCAAGGGAGAGCACTAGAAGTGGCGTACTTAGATTTCAGCAAAGTCTCTGACATGGTTCCACCTAAGCAACATAATAAACTGAGTGCCCTTGGGATAGAACCTCAAGCAACTGGGTTAGAAACTATTTGAGTGGGAAGTGAAAAGGAGAGTTGTAAAAGGAGTTCACTCTGAGGATAAGAATATTACTAGTGTATATCTCCAGGCTTGTTCCTTTGTTGTTGTTTTTTTAAAATTTGGTAAGTGATATTGCAGAACTGTGGGGTAAGATTTGCCTCTTTGCAGGTGATACTAAAATCTGTAATAGGGTAGACACCCTGGAAGGAATAGATAACATAAGATAGCTGGAAAGTTAATCAATTAATATTCAGGCTTGGTTGAAGGATGTGTAAATGTCTGAATGTTCAATGATACAGTACAAATAAAAAAATTTCCACATTTGAAATGACCAATCAAACTATTTTTAATCAAAAATGCTGACCGTACCAAAATATCTCCAAAATTACATCCTTTTTTGTATGTTACTGTGATTTCTTCATCTGAAAAACATTGCAGACTTTGGATGATATTCCATTTTTTCTTTAGGATCCTATGGATATCATTGTCCAAAAAACTAAATGTAAATAGGCAGGTAACCTTCTCATTAGTTTTTTTTTTCTTGTACACACAATAGATTGTCCTTCTCTGAATTCTTTGCTCTTATATATCCTTTACTTATACATCTGTTTGGAGAGCCACATTCTATAAATCTTTCCAAAATCATGTTGGTCAGAGCACTCTCTTATTAGCTGTAAAAACTGGTTCATAGGTAAATTATTTTTTGAAGTCCTCTTTGTCAACTTTGATAGTGTAGCATCTTATTAATATCAGTTGGTTTTCGAAATATACTTGTCTCAAAGAAACCATCTTTTTTTAATAATCTTAATATCTAATAAAGTCATTTCATTTGCATCATATTCCATTTTAAATTTTAAATTCGTATCCTTTGTATTGAGCTAATCATGTAACAACATCTCATTACCATTCCAAATAATCAAGACATTGTCTATGTACATTCTCCAAAGTGCTATATTGTCTTTGAAAGGGCAATCTTTCAAAAACATATCTTCAAAACTTTCAACTATTGATTGGTGATGTCCATGAAGGCACCCATCACTGTTCCTTTTATCTATCTGTAATATTTACCATTAAAGCAAAAAAAAATTTTCAGTTAAAGCTAGAGTGAAAAAATCAATTATAAATTAGGTCAGTACTCTTAGGGGTATGTTTACTAAAGTGCATTAAGGTAACAGGCATTAACGGCAGTGATAAAGGGCATTAATCCATTAAAAGGTGTTGGGCGGGTAGGGGGCATACTGGCATAAAGCACCCTATGGACCATTTAACGCATGTTAACATGTGTTAAATGACCAAGGCACCCTGTTAAGGTGACAAACGTGCTTTAAGGTGGAAAGCATGTACCTTACAGCACGAAAACGGCTATAAACCAAATGCTGGATAGAGCATGAAGGAAAAGTGATAGAAGGAAGGACAGGTGGGAGCTACGTGGCAGCCTACGTGGCAGCCAGTAAAGTGGACGAGCATGTGGGAGGCAGCTGTACTGATGCACAGGATGGCGCCAATGTAAAGTGCTCCAATGTCAGAGTGTGGCATAGGATGGGAAAGATGTGTCCCCCAGCGGAGCAAGAAGCGGCAGGATGTTTGCAGCGATAGGAGGACAGAGTAGTAGTGGTGACGTGGAGATTAGGTACAGGAGAGGTGAGCACGAAGAGCCGAAATGCGGAAAATAGTACCAGTATAGGTCATGAAGTAGCAGCCTGTACAGGAAGACAGGACTGTACACAGCTGACAGAGGCAGATAGATGGGCTGAAGGAAGGATGGTAGCTGAGGAGAGGGTAGTATAGGCTGGCAGCACCTATCTGCAGAGCCCTTACTGTTACAGGCATAAAAATGATCTGAGTAGCAAACAGTCATAAAAAGAACAAGTAGAAATCAAACCCCCCTGCTCATAGAGACCTTGTACTAACCAGTAGGCTACACCTCTACGCAGCAATGGCTGGATACAAAGAGACTGCAGGTCACTGCCTAAATGTCTGCTGTGTGCGCCGGTATAGGGTAGCCCCACCAGTACCCATGATGCAGGGCACATGCAGAACAGCAGTCTACAACTGATCACCAATGGAGAATGCACGTCTCCATCACCTCAGTTCAGTAAGATGCACTGACAGTGTGTGATACAAGCACAGAGCAGTTTCTGAGGTCATCCTGGGGGTGAGGATGGGCACCCAGCACCAGGTCCCTAGGATTGCAGTGCTAGAGATGGTCTCTGCTGCCCATGCTGCAGATACCCATCACTGCCAGTGTGTGGCTGGTATTGTCTGCAGTGTGAAATGCTAGTCACCTTGTTTCCTGCAGAACTGCAGCATACTGTATGTACCAGTCACATCAGATCAATTGTTTATGCCATCAGAATGTAGAAAGACTAGGGGACATGCAATGTGGCCACAGTGTAACCCATTTAAGACTACTAGGTGAAAATATTTTTTTAGTCAATGCGTAAACAAACCCTGATATTCATTACCAGAGGATGTAGTAAAAGCTGTTAGTGTTGTTGTTGTTAAGTGCCGTCGAGTCGGAGTCGACTCATGGCGACCCTCTGGATAGCTATCCTAAATTGTGTTCGGTCTTCAGTCAGGCGGCTCATTGTTGACAGACTGGTACCCGTAGCTGCTGTTATTGTAGCAATCCATCTCATTGCTGGCCTTCCTCTTTTGCGTTGACCTTCTATCTTGCCAAGCATGATGTCTTTCTCTAATGATCTCTCTCTTCGCATGATGTGTCCGAAGTATGAAAGTCGAAGTCTGGTCATCATCTGAGCTTCTAAAGAAAGCTTAGGTTTGATCTCTTCTAGTACCGACTGGTTTGTTCTTCGGGCAGTCCATGGTATACACAGTATTCGCCGCCAGCACCATAATTCAAAGGCATCAATTTTCTTCCTGTCTGTCTTTTTCACTGTCCAGCTTTCACATCCATATGATGTTATTGAAAATACCATGGCTTGAACAAGTCGAATCTTTGTATGGAGAGAGACATCTCTGCTCTTGAGAATCTTATCTAGGTCTTTCATAGCCATTCTGCCAAGAGCAATGCGTCGTCTGATTTCTTGACTGCTTGTTGCTTCTTTATTGATAGTTGATCCAAGTAGGTTAAAGTTGTTCACGATTTCAATTTCTTCTCCTTCAACGATGAACCTGTTGATTATGCCAGTTGTCATGATCTTTGTCTTCTTTACATTAAGGTGCAGGCCCATTTTGAGACTATGTTCTTTGATTGTGAGAAGCAAATGTTTCAGATCATCTTCACTTTCAGCCAGTAATGTGGTATCATCAGCATAGCGAAGGTTGTTGATGAGTCTTCCACCAATCTTCACACCTCTGTTGTCTTCATACAGTCCTGCTTCTCTGATGATTTGTTCTGCATATAAATTAAACAGGTAGGGGGAAAGTATGCAGCCTTGTCTTACACCTTTGCTTATTTTAAACCATTCTGTTTCTCCTTGTTCCGTTCGAACTGTTGCTTCTTGATCAATGTACAGATTACGCAAGAGAACGATCAGGTGTTCTGGTATACCCATGCTTCTTAATGTGGCCCAGAGTTTCTCATGGTTTACACAGTCAAAAGCCTTGCTATAGTCGATAAAGCACAAATAGATATCCTTTTGGTATTCTTTAGTCTTTTCAAGGATCCATCTCACATCCGCAATGATGTCTCTCGTTCCTCGCCCTTTCCTGAACCCTGCTTGCACTTCAGGTAGTTCTTGTTCTAGGTATGGCTGTAGTCTCTTTTGAATAATCTTCAGTAGAATCTTGCTGGCATGTGGGATCAGAGCGATTGTGCGATAATTTCCACAGTCAGTTGGATCACCTTTCTTTAGTATTGGTATAAACACAGATCTTTTCCAGTCAGTTGGCCATGATGTTGTCTTCCATATTTCTTGGCAGAGCCTTGTAAGTACGGTAACAGCTGCATCAGATTGCTGCAATACTTCTATGGGAATGCTATCAATGCCTGGTGCTTTGTTCTTTGATAAGGCTTTCAATGCTGCTTCAACTTCTTCTTTCATCACCAATGGTTCCTGATCATAAGGTATAGGTTGAAACGGCTGTTGGTCCACTTGATCTTTATCATATAAAAACTCTGTATATTCCTTCCACCTTTTCTTGATCTTCTCAGCATCATTCAACATAGAACCTTGAGCATCTTGTAACATTCCAATTCGAGGCTGGAACTTTTTCTTTAACTCTCGCAGCTTTAGGAAAGCCGATCTTGTTCTTCCTCTAATAGTTTCTGCTTCTATTTCCTTGCAAGTGTCATTGTAGTACTTTTCCTTGTCCTGTCTTGCTGCACGTTGGAAATCTCTGTTGAGTTCTGCGATTGTCTTTCTTTCTCCTTTGGCTTTAGCTTCTCTGCGTTTCTGGGCAATTTTCAGAGTTTCTTCCGTCATCCATTTTGGCCGTTTTTGCTTTTTCACCTTTTGTAGAGACTTCTCGCTTTCTTCCAGCACAGCCTTCTTGATGTCATTCCATAACTCTTCCGGAGCTCTGTCATTTGTATCTAAGGCAGCAAATCGATTTTGCAGGCAGTCTTTAAATTCCAGTGGTATATTCTCAAGGTCATATTTTGGTGCATTCATGAGTGGTTTGCTCTTTTTCAACTTTAGCTTGAGTTTGCATACTAGTAGTTGATGATCTGTACCACAGTCAGCTCCAGGTTTTGTCTTTGTTGATGTTACAGAGCTTTTCCATCGTTGACTTCCACAGATGTAGTCAATTTGATTTTTATACAATCCATTGGGTGAAGTCCATGTGTACAGTCGTCGCTTGTGTTGCTGAAAGAAGGTGTTTGAGATGAATAGATCATTGGTCTTGCAGAATTCTATCAATCTTTCTCCAGCTTCATTTCTGTTGCCAAGTCCATATTTTCCAACTACTTTGCCTTCTTCTTTGTTGCCAACTTTTGCGTTCCAGTCACCCATGACTATCAGGATATCCTGTTTGCATGTTCTGTCAATTTCAGCTTGTACTTGTTCATAGAACTCTTCAATTTCATTCTCTTCTGCAGCTGTTGTTGGGGCATATACTTGAATTATAGTTGTGTTGATAGGCAATCCTCGTAGACGAATAGAGATTAAGCGTTCGCTGACTGCATTGTATTTCATTACAGTTCTTGCAAGTTTCTTCTTTATTATAAATGCAACACCATTTCTTCTTTGTCTTTCATTTCCAGCATAGTAGACCATGTGATCATCTGATGCAAAGTGCCCGATGCCAGTCCATTTCAGTTCGCTGACACCCAACAGATCAAGTTGTACACGTTCCATTTCATTCTTGACCACTTCCAACTTCCCTTGGTTCATGCTTCGTACGTTCCATGTTCCAATGTGTAAGACATCTTTACAGCTTCTGACTCTCATTTCATGCGCAGCTACATCAGCAGTCAGACTTCCCGAAGGCTTTGATCGAACCACATCATAAATGCTGGCTTTACTCTGAAAAGTCTTCAGCTCTTCCCCAGTAGCTAGTTGAGTGCCTTCCGACCTGGGAGTCTCATCTTCCAGCACCATAGCACAATTTGTTTTGTTGTAACTATCCATTGGGTTTTCATGGCAAGATACAGAAGTAGATTGCCGGGCCTTCCTTCCGCGCAGTTTAAGTTTGGTGTTGTTGCCGTTGTCACAGAAATGTGATCCTCCGCCGTCAACACTATCCCATTCTGCTGCTGCCCAGATGGGTGGTTTGTCTTCGTCTGGCACCTCAGCTGAGACCTGTCCATCTTGGGAGACCCTGCCAGTAGTTAAACTACCGATAGTTTAGCTCTCAGCATCACTGATGCACACAAGCCCTCACAGCACGACAAGCTGCAAACCAAGTTAGTGTAGCTGGGTTTAAAAATGTTTGGACAGGTTCCTAGGGAAAGGTCCATAAACCGTTGTTAAAGAGGACCTGAGATATGCACTGCTTGTCCCATTACAGAAATTGTGGATCCTGTGTGTCTTTTGGGGAAACTGCTAGGTACTTGTGATCTAAATTGGCCACTGTTGGAAACAGGATACTGGGAATGATGGACCTTGATCTAACATAGTCTGGCATATTTCCTAATCTTATGTTCTTATGTGCCACCTAGGCAGCTGGCTGGTCCACCCTGTGCACCAGCAGTCCCCACTGCATGACCCATGTGCCACCTTCTTTGCCCCATTTACACCATCAACATAATGCCCTTTCATACTTGGGCACCATACTGTTACTGTTAGTGAAGCACTACCATCACTCTCTTTGGCTCCCCTGTCTGTGCATCACATTGCAGACGTTAAAATAGTCTCTCTCTCCTCAAAAATACACCCTTTCTGCATGGTTTTATTTTGCGTTAAGGTTCCCAGCATTAAGGCACTTTAGGACACATTTGCGCAAGGTGTTAATGCCCACTCTCTTCCCACAAGGTGTTTTATGTTGCTGGAGCCTTTAACGCACATTAAAGCAGCATTTTAGATGCGTTAAGGATGCAAGAGTGCTGATAACATGCATTAACGACACCCTGGCTCCCTTAACACTCTTTAGTAAACATACCCCTTAGATTATTAGTTCTCTTCTTCGGTGTCTCTTCAATGGTACTGACTGCGTCACCTACAGTATATTGGTATATAAATAGTCCATATTCACAGCCATCAATAAGTCAACACATAGTTAAACCTTGGAACATGTTGCTGGAGAATGTGATAAAAGAAGGGCTGGCACTATTATCAGGCCATCGCCTAGAGCACTAGCCATCCAGGGGCACCTATTGCTACCGCTGTCACTCCTCTCGATACCTGCAGTGGTGGTAATGGTCGCCAGAAGCCCCATGGCGCTTACCCTATACTTTGGTGTCAAAGGGCTTTTTCTGTCCAACCCCTCAGACTGCCTGTTGCTATCTTCCTGTTTGCAAACAGGAAGTCAGATTTGGAAGGGGCAGAAGCAAACAGCCACATGGCGCCAGAGTTGTAAAGTAAGTGCTGCAGGGCTGTTTCGGCCATTGCCACCACTGCGGGTCAAGGAGGGGGGGGGGGTAGCAGTGGTGGCAGAAATGGGCACACAAGGCGGGTGGGGGCGTAAGGGATGGGTTCACCTAGGGTGTCTCATCTCCTTGCGCCGGCCTGGGCTAAAGCAATTAGTATGGCTGGGTTTAGAAAAGGTTTAGACAAATCCCATGCTGCTCATCTCAGGGATAAGAGGTGGATTTTCCACAGTCCACTTTAAGAATGGTTCCTAGACTTTTCCTCCAGGAACTTTGTCCAAACCTTTTTTTAAACCCAGCTACGCTAATAGCTTTTACTACATCCTCTGATAGCAAATTCTAGAGCTTAATTACATGTTGAGTAAAAAATATTTTCTGCGATTAGTGTCAGAGTAGTAGCTTCATTACATGTTCCCTAGTCTTTGTACTTCTTGAAAGTGTAAATAAATCACGTTTAAAAGTTCCATTCCATGGATTATGTTATAGACCTTTATCATAGCTCCTCTCAACCATCTCTTCTCCAAACCTTTCCTCAAAGAGGTATCTTTCCATCCCTTTTATCATTTGGTCACCCTTCGCTGTATCGTTTCAATTCTACTATCTTTTTTTAGATGAGGCAATCAAGACTGCACACAATATTCAAGGTATGGATGCACTATAAAGTGATACATAGACAGTATGATGTCGTTTGTTTTATTCTCCATTTCTCTTCTTGTAAGTCCTAGAATTCTATTTGCCTTCTTGATTGCATTGTATACTCAGAGGATTTCAATATATTATCCATGATGGCGCCTAGATTCTTTTTCTGGGTAGTGACTCCTAATGTAGAACCTTGCATTATTTAGCTATAGTTTGAGTTGTTCTTTCTTAAGTGCATAAACTTTGAACTTGTCCACATTAAATTTCATCTGCCATTTGGATGCCCTATCTCCCAGTTTCTCAAGATTCTCTCGTGTCGTCTGCAAATGGTTTATAGTTTATTAAAATACTTGATATACCACCTTTTACACGTGTGAAAGCGGTTTACAATAAAAATATACACTAAAATAAGAAAAGGAAAAAGAACATCATTATTATTAAAATAGGAAAGTAAAGTACAGAGGGTGAAAGTGTAAGGAAGAAGAGGTACCAGGCCCAGCATCTGAGACATATATTATTCAGAGAGTAGATAGTGTCAGAATGTTATGTTAAATCAATGGTAATGTTAAATGTACGTTGGAACAAATAAGTTTTAACAGCAGTTTTGAACTTCAGGAGAGAGGCTTCCAGGTGAAAATCCAGAAGGGGCAAAGAAGAAAAATGCTGAGTCGCAGGTGCTCTCGAGGTAGTCTTGTAATGGAGACGGTATACAGAGACGATTTGCGTGTATGGAATGTAGAGAACGAGTGGATGCATTTGGTATAAGGCATGGTAATCTGATTACCTTACTAACTGTTATAAATATGTTAAAAAGCAGTGTGCCCAGTGCATATCCATGGGATACTCTACTGTTCATCTTTCTCCATTGAGAAAACTATTCTTTGTTTTATGTCTTTTAACCAGTTCCCAATCTACAAGAGGACACTGCCTCATATCCCATGACTTTTTAATGTCTCCAAGAATCTCTCATAAGGGACCTTGCCAAAGGCTTTCTGAAAATCCAGATGCACTGTATCAACCCACTCACCTTTGTCTACATGTATAGCAGACTGATGAGACAAGACTTCCCTTGGCTAAATCCATGTCCCCAAGATGCCTATATTGTTATTCGGCGCCATACATTCTAGCTCTCCAAGCCTTATTTTAGACTTTTAGCAGTCACATATAGACAATTTAGAGTATGTTTTCTATTTGTATTCACAAACTACTTAAACGTTGAGGGGGTAAATTGCAATCATTTGTATCTGTCAGCTGTTCATTTAAATGTGCCTGAACTACTTCAGCCTTAACCACAACTTCTCTATTGCGATATTCTAACTTCCCCATTTTAACAGTATCCTTTGAAGTTATCTCACTCCAAACCATGAGCTCCCAAATCTATTTTTAAAAGCTTCTCTATCTCCTTTTTAAATGTTAGCACTTGTAGCTAGGTCCGCTCTGGTTAAGGCAGTGTGTTTTTTCTAGAAAAAAAGGCACCGGTACAGAGCTCTTTCATTAATACATGAGGACCATGGGTCAATTTTAACAGGCCATGAAAAAGCTACTGCTCTCCATACCACTGCATAGCCCCTCAAAAAAAAACCCTGGTTTAAGGTCATTTCCATGTACAGTGGACTGAACCCCACGCTTTTGGTTCATCATATTGATTACTACTAATTTCATATAACCTGCCAGACAGACCTGGTATACCCCCTAATTTGTAGCCAAGTTGGCTATTAATCCTGTGCTGCTACCAATCTGGCTACCTCCATGGTCTACACTATTTCTAAACTGTACATCTGCTTTCTCTTCACTTGTTTATAACTAGGGATCCTCTAGTATTTCTTCTTGCCTATTTGGTCTGCACATTTAGATTCTGCATGGTCCCTATGAGGGATCCAATGGGAACATGCTGTACCTCTTCCAGATAAGGGAATTATGCAGCACAGAAAGTCAATTCAGCCAATAAAATCCAGCCTATTCTGGCACAAATTCTTTCTACATGAGAATCGCAAGCAAGCTATGATAGTTTGAATTGCATCCCAGTATATTTTTCATTGATTAATTAATATACTATTTCAGAAAATAAACTGCTTTCCAGTCTTTGCAATTATTGCGTCTATTTTCTGGCTCAGACTCTCTTTTGTAAGTCTGCCTCCAATCCCTTGTCTTTTTTCTATCTCATGTCTCTTTATTAAGGTTGTTCACTCAAAAAAATTCTAATTTAAGTTTTTCTTTTTTAATTTTCTTGCATGTTCTAGCACATACTAAATTATTCTAGCATTCACTAAAACCATTGGTGCATATTAAATGGTTTTTGTGATCACTACAAGATGACAAATTTAGGAAGGGCTTTGAGGTATGTCATTTCGGAACCAAAACAAAGATGTTGTGTTCTATGTTATTGTTAATGACAGCATATCCCTACTCTATCTCTTTTTCTCATTTTATTTTCAGCTTCACTCTGTTCCATTTTTATCTGTATTTCCTTTGGCAGATATTGTTCCTTTGGTTCTCTACTGCTCTGTCCTATCAAGTGTCCTTGTATTTGATTGTCTCACACTTTCATTCTCTGAGTTCTATGTTTTACTGTATCCTCAGGCATGTTCAGCACCCAGGAGTCCACTTAACAGAATAAATTAGAAAGCCCTCATCAGCAATTTCTTCTGCCACTATCCCTTTCCTCTACTCCCTCATTTCCTTCTACTTTCCTCTTTTTCATTTTCCCTTCCTCTTTATTGCTGCATCTTTTCCTATTTTCTTGTGTTTCTCCTTTTCTCCATTTCCTTTTTCTCTTATGAGTTATCTGCCACTACACTGAAGCCTACAGTTTTCATTCCCTTACCTGACTCCCTAAACCCAGCATATAATGAGGACTGGCTAGGGTCTGGGACAGTTAGGCAGAGGAGAGGGACAGTAGGTCATCTAGCAGATAAGTCAAATCAGCCATTTGCGAGAGTATAACCTATCATCTTTCCACCTTCTCCCTGCAGGCTACATAGCTCTCAGCATTTAAACTCCTATTATACTGCTGACAGTATAAGAAACTGGGACTACAAAACATGTTCCTTGTGGTAGCTTTGAGGGCCAAACTCCCCTATTGCAATCAGCCATGCCCATCACCATTCTTCCTCATCCCTTATCCCATTAGAAGAAATTAAGACTTCTGGCCTCCTGCGACAGCATCTTATCCATCTTAAACACAGGTGTTTTTCTATCATCTGGTGGTACAATAGTTATTTGTCCTTATAATTCAGAGGGGCAGCTACAATATTTCCTAAGCAAGGCTGATCACCTCCCTCTAATCCTTTTTGAAGCAAAGAGACATCATTTCCTCCTATTCTGGTAAAATAAATTTGAAGTTTCCACAAACTCCTTCATCAACATTGGTGAAAGGAGTAAGCGGCAGTAGAGACTATCATTTTTTAACATAGTAACATAGTAAATGACGGCAGATAAAGACCAGTATAGTCCATCTAGTCTGCCCAGCAAGGCAGCAAGAGTAGGTGCACCTACCGCTCTATGCAGGTCACCCCTCCCCATGCCTTGGTTTAGGAGTGTACCCACCGTTCCCTGTAGGACACCCCTGTTTGTTGAGAAATTAGATAGTTAAGTTGATTTGATTTTATCCTGTTGCTATAAAGGGATCCACTGTGTCTGTCCCATGCCATTTTGAATTCTGTCACTGTATTTTCCCCCACCTCTTTCATCGGGAGGGCATTCCAAGCATCCACCACCCTTTCAGTGAAAAAGTATTTCCTGACATTGCCTTTCAGTTTATCCACTTGCGGCTTCAGGTTATGCCCTCTAGTTTTACAGCTTCCCCGTCTTTGGAAGAGGTTTGTTTGTTCATTAATTTTCTTTAAGTATTTAAAGGTCTCAATCATATCACCCCTTTCACTCTTCTCCTCCAGAGTGTACATATTTAAGTCTTCAAGTCTCTTCTCATATGTCTTATGATACAGGCTCCAAATTATTTTGGTCACCTTCCTCTGAACCGTTTCCAGTCTTTATATATCTTTTCGAGATACGGTCTCCAAAACTGAAAACAATATTTCAAATGAAGCCTTACCAGCAATTTTTATAGTGGCATTAGTATCTCTTCCTTTCAGTTGGTAATTTCTCTTTGTATGCAACCCAACAACCTTCTGGCTTTTGCCACTGCCTTGTCACACTGTTTTGCCACCTTGAGATCCTCAGAAACAATCACTCCAAGGTTCTCTTGGTCCATGCACACCAACCTCTCGCCCCCTACTGCATACAATTCCCTTGAATTTCTGTTTCCCAAGTGCATGACTCTGCACTTCTTCACATTAAATCTTAACTGCCAAGCATTAGACCATTCTTCCAGTTTTTGTAGATCTTTCCTCATAGGGAGTCTACTCTGTTGCAAATTTTTGTGTCATCTGCAAACGGACAGACTTTTCCATTCAGCCCTTCGGCAATATCACTCACAAATACATTGAACAGTACCAGTCCCAGGACCGAACCCTGAGGCACTCTGCTAATCACATTCCTTTTATTTGAATGAGTTCTGTTTACCGTCACCTTCTTTCGTCTGTCAGTCAACCAATTTCTGATCCAGTTCACCACCTTGGGACCCATTCCCAAGCTATTGAGTTTATTGATAAGCCTCCTATGAGGAACAGTATCAAAGGCTTTGCTGAAATCTAGGTAGATCACATCCATTGCACGCCCTTGATCTAGTTCTCTGATCACTCAGTCAAAGAACTCAGATTTGTTTGGCAAGATAGTCCTTTGATAAAACCGTGTTGCCTCGGATCATGCAACCTGTTGATTTTGAGAAAGTCCATTCGCTCTTTCAGGAGTGCCTCCATTACTTTTCCTGCCACAGAGGTAAGGCTTACTGGCCTGTAGTTGGTCACTTCTTCCCTATTGCCACTTTTGTGAGGAGGTACCACATCAGCCCTTCTCCAGTCCTGTGGAACTTCTCCTGTCTCCAAGGATCTATTAAAAACATCCTTTAACATCTCTGCAAGAACCTCTCTGAGCTCTTTCAGTATCCTGGGATATATCCCATCCAGTCCAATGGCCATGTCCACTTTCAGTTTTGCAAGCTGTTCTAACACATCATCTTCTGTGAATGGTGTGGTATCTACTCCATTCCCATTTGTATATTTGTCAATCACAGGTGGTTCCTTCTCCAGGATTTTCTTTAGTAAAAACAGAGCAGACGTATTTGTTTAGCATTTTTGCTTTTTCAATGTCGCTTTCCACAAATCCGTTCCCAGAACTTTTGAGTTCTGCAATTCCACCTCTGATTTTCCTCCTCTCTCGAATATACCTGAAAACAATTTGTTGCCACACTCCACATCTTTAGCCATCTTTTCTTCTGCCTTTGATTTTGCTATCCTTATTTCTCTTTTAGTTTGATCCTGTATTCTTTTCTGTGTTCCTCTGTTTGTGAACTTCTGAATTTTGTGAAAGCTGTGTTTTTTGTCTTTATTTGTGCAGCCACTTCTTTGGAGAGCCAAATAGGTTTCCTTTTCCTCTTGTTTTTATTTACTTTAATTACATATGTATCTGTTGCCCCTTTTATTGCCTCCTTTAGTTTAGCCCATTGCAATTCCACTTCCCTTATCCCCTCCCAACCTGCCAACTCCTCCTTCTGGTACTTGGCCATTTTACAGAAGTCAGTGTTTTTGAAGTCTAGAACTTTGAGCTTGCTGTGATTGGACTCCACCTTGGTTTTTATCTCAAACCACACCGTGTGATGATCGCTGCTGCTCACATGGGCACCCACCTGGATATTTGACACACTAACTCCATTGGTGAGCACCAAATCCAGCATCGAGCTCTCCCTGGTCAGTTCCATTGCCATTTGTCTAAGTAATGCATCTTGGAAGGTATCCACAATTTTTTTATTTCTTTCCAGATTTGCAGAAGGGATACTCTAATCCACATTGGGTAGATTAAAGTCACCCAATATGATCACTTCCCCCTTCGTAGCCATCTTTGCAATATCAATAATCAATTCGCTATCCATTTCTTTGGTTTGAGGAGACCACACCAGTATGGATGACAGTGCCATCTCCTCTTTCCAACACAATCCACGGCGCTTCTTCTTTTCCCGAAGTCCACTGCATTTCAGCAGCTTTAATAATGGTAATGCTTTCCCTAGAATGGGACTGAACTGCCACCTTTCCCCTCCCCAGAGCAATGCCTGGAGCTGCCGCCCCTTCCTACATCTCTGTGGCTGCAGGCTAGGACCCACCACTTCCTCTTCTGGCATGAGGACAGGAGCTGCTGCCTTATTTTTACCCTGCTGTGAGCATCACCAATTCCTCTCCCTGGGCATAGTGCTAGGAAATTTGTCAGCTCCTTTGTCACTAATATGGAACCAGAAGTTGCCACATCCTTTTTGCCAATGCAGGGGCAGGAGCAACTGTTTTTACCTTCAGCATGGATGCACAAGCAGTCACCTTTTCCTCCTCCTTCTCCAGCTACAGAATGCCTCTTGGCTTTGGAAAAAAAGACCACATTAAAAGGATGAGTGGGCTGCATGTAGCCTATCAATATTAGTTGACCTACCTATATTTCACATGGATTTTTGAAGCGCTAAGCAGTACACAGAGGGCACATTTTTCTTTAAAACATTTCAACAACATAATCAGTATCCAGATGTTCTCTATTAGTACTAAGATATTAGCATGTCAACATTTATAAACTCCAACTACAGATATCTTGTGAAGCTAAAGACAGTCATATGATTATTTCTTTCGTCTTTTTTTTATAACGTTCTTTTTAAGAAGTTTGTTTGAATTGCAGAGAACCACTACGAAAGTGTCAGCACAATGTCTCGCCCTGAGTCATAGTTCAATAACATAAAACTGTCTCTCATATTACAATTTGGAAGAAGTTTTCTTTTATTGCAATAATAAAATTGCTAAAATGTAATTAAAAGAAAATATAAGCGAGTGACAAGACAAAATTTACAGCAAAATTCTGTTTTTACAACCACAGGAAAACAAATTACTAATTTTATTGAAAAATGTAAGCTTGATAAATCAGCCATTGATGGAGTGTCAGCAGTGCCACAATCAAATGAATTCATGAGTGTCAATCATTCCCAAGAGAAAATATCACGCCAGCTTTCAACAAATATATATTTTTAATTCCAATCACTTTTCTTGAAAAAATATTTCATAAGATCTTACAAGACATAAAAATTCTACAGAAATAAAATCTGTTATCCCACTACATGAGTAGCCCATTTTCATTGCACTGAATTCTTATTCAGCTGCGGAAAACTCAAGGGGTCATCTTCATTAAGGTGTGCCGTTATTGTGGGCTTTGTTATGCGGTAACCGTGCTGTGCTGTTAGAACATGGCCCCACGCTAAAATTCCCATGCTAACTGGGTAGCATGTGATTGGGTGGGGACTAGGCAGGTTAGGGGAAGACCATGGATGTTGATGACCCATCACGGTTAGCACAGGCATTTTGGACATGTGCTCTGAACATTGGCATTAGCTCAGGTGAGCTTCATGACACCTCAAGGTGTTGGTAAGTGCACCTGGAAGCCAGTTAACACACTGCTAACATTCCATGCCGCACTAAGGGCAGACACACATGCCTCCTAAAGCTAGCATGGGCCTCCGTGCTAATTTTGTGGCTCAAGTGCATGCTATCAGCGTACCATTTAGTAAACATGCCCCAAGATATTTTATTTTGGATATCACCAGAAAAAAATGCACCTATCCAAACATTTCAAGTTTTGATAAAATCTGGCAAATCATGGCTATCCATCCTACTTTTCCAATCAAATTAAAATTATTTGTAGACACTTATCCACAATCAGAATGATCCATTTTGTTTCCAAGATTATCCTGATAAATTAATAGACAGGGATGCAGGCACAATTGTCATCTTTAATTTACAAAACATCTAAGTAAATTCTATTCCATGTTGGTACCCATAGCATATTTTGAGAAGTATTACTGTATAAGGAATGAAAAACATCTTGCCTACAAATCTTAATACATATATGCAATCTGTGTATGTGCCCCTGGGATTCCAATCCAGAAATTTTGCTATTGAAAAGAGTTGCAACTCTTGACAACTCATGGGTTTACTTGACTATGCTTTCCAGAAGGCTGGGTGGTAAACAAATAGGAAACAGTAACAAATAAAATATAATAATAATAATATTTGCCATAAAGAAATGTTGAGGTCAGATGGACTAAAATAACTATGGTAAAATTGTCTGTAGATACTAGTTCTGTTTTTCTAATATATCCCCCCTCCCCCACCCCTACAGATCCAAAAATAAAAAAAAAAAAAAAAAAAAAAAAAAACCGCATAAGCATGTTCATTTCTTACAATTGAAGAACTTACCACCATGAAGACGTGACTTCTGGGGTTACCCAGAGCAAGATCAGAGGCACAGAAAACCAGATCCCAAGCAGCAAGAGGTTCATATTAAAAACCCTTCAGTCCACATCAGTTCAAATTAAATCAATTCCATAGAGAGAGACAAAAATAACTGAGATAAAAGCATGTAAGTGTATCTTAAGAGCGCAGAGCTCGCCACTCTAGCTAGCTCTTCACCTTTCCATCTCAGAGCTGGTATGGTTAGGTGTTTTCAGACTGAAAATGATCTGCGGTGATCTGAGTCTTTTAAATCTTTCCTGCCTACTTCCAGACTTATCCTGAATAAGATCCTGAGGCTGGGGAGGAAAAAGGCCAGAGAGTGCTGCGTTTTCCTTTTTGATCCTGCTTTGTGGCTGTGGAAGCAAGGCTGAGGGGCTGATGTAGGTTGCTTACACACTGGGTGGATTCAGCTTTTTTTTTCTTAAACTCACATGAAATTATGCCAAAAGACATGGGGAGAGGGTAACACCTCCGATTAGCCTTGAAACTCTGAAGAGGCAGTCACCTCTCAACAACCTAAAAATCCAAACATTATCCAATCAAATCCGCTTTCAAGTTTTGCATTTATGTATTGTACATGTTGGAGATTTTTCTCTTCTACATTTCACAGTTGAAGTTAGAAGCTATAAGAGAAAAAAACATCAATAGTTTATCTTGGTGCCATTCCAAGATCTTAATTTTGATCATGTGTTTCCAAAAAACGTTTTGGGTCAAATACAGCATTTGATAACTGAAACATGTGAAACTTAGCTGTGGCCCTGAAGACGGAATTAAATGTGGATGTCTGCTTTAAGAAATCACAAACACGTCTTACTGACAGGGTCTATATTTATCCTGAATGGTAAAATCGTACCCTGCAAAGACAAAGAGGGAAGCTATTACTGACAGGACAGGGGTGGAAGGGATGTATAAAGAAATCCAAACATATAGATTGAGTCCTTCCAAAAAACTTCAAAGACATAAACTTGAAAATAATTTTCTTGGACTTCTAACATTTTCTCCTTGGTGGCCACTAACAAGTTACCAAGTCAGCAACCTAGGGTTCTTTTTACTGTGAAACTATGTGAAAACATTTAAAAAGTTTATATTCATTTTGTAAGCTATTGCCACCTCCACCTTTCAATGTTATTCTTCATTCATATATATTCCAACAACTTCCAATGTTGCCAATAGTCCATTTGAAAACTGCACCCCCAAAGAATGCCCAATACAGCACTATGGTTTGGAAGGGATCTCCAAAGGTCCTTCCTGCTTCAGGGGCTCTGTACTCCAGACAGATTAGATTTGTCACACAGAGAAACAAATTGCAGCAATCTCCATTCACGCCCCAGCCTGCACGTGCAAAATTTATCATCGTTCATAGCCTTCACTTTACAAATGTGAAAGGATTTGGTAATCTCAGAATGACTGACTTTACTTTACCAGAAGAGTAAAGGAAAATTGCACTATAAGATTTGGGAAGTTGATTCCAGAACTCCAAAATAAATTTTTGAAAATATCTAAGTGGCTTTGCACTAGTGTTTTTTTAATTTACTATTTAAGAATTTTCACAAAAATATCAGGAACAAATTTGTACAGAAAAGGTATAACGCCAGAAACACTCAGGTAAAATTTACAGACAGTAAAAATGCCATCCGATATTATTATCTGCAGTCCACAATGGGGCATACATTTTTGTTGTAAAGAAAAATAAATAGAGCGGTTGGAGGAACCCCTCCAATAATATCCAGGAAACAATTTTCAAGAAAACAAGACTGCAGAGGATCCAGCGTGACCCATTACTTGATGTGTGATCATATCTCCGTACCACCCCTGTCTGAGGGGGAGGAAGTGATATGCATTCTGGCATTAATAAATGCAAAAAGGTTTGCCGGCTGAAAGAAGATAAACCTTTACGACCTGTACACCACTAAATACTTACACGGAAACCTCAGATAAAAGGTAGCACCTAACTCCAAAACACCTGGTTTAATTAGCAAAAACCGCTTCCGCCGTTTTTGCGTATCTTTAGAAACATCTGGGAAAATTGAAATTTCGTGCCCATAAAACAGCTGAGACCGTTTAGTGTAGTATAATCTAAGCAACCAGTCTCTATCTGACAATAAAGCAAACATTACTAATAAAGTAGAAGTTCTTAATACTGGTGGCCCAGGAGATTGTAGGATCTCTGAGACGTTTATAACATCCATAGTAGGTGGTTCTTCCACAATTCCAATAACTCTTTTTCCCGATGGCAAATAAAAAGCCTTTACAATTGATGGCATTAACTCCGCTGACACAGCTAAGGTCTTCTCCATGTATCTTTTAAAAAGATTAACTAGCAAAGTTCCTTTAATTATTGGAAAGTTCAAGATTCGTAGATTCGAGGCCCGAGCAGAGTTTTCTAAATTTTCCACCTTTGCCCTTAATAGAGTATTGTCTTTAATCAACGCTGCATTGGTGTCACCAACCGTATTCAAAATTGTCTCGTGTTCTTCTACCTTCTTTCTGACCAAATCAGTTATAGTTACATATGATTCCAACTTCTGAGTAACATCGTTTACCTGAGACAAAAGTCCAACATTCTGTCAGGTCAAAATCTCCAAAAGAATTGTGATTGCCTCCCAGATATTATCCAGAGTAATTTTTTGTGGATGCGTTAACACAAAAGAAGTAAGCACTTTTGAAGACTCAACTGACAAAACATCCCCTGCACACTCCCCTCCAACCGGGGCCGGGATGCTTTCCAAGGTGCTTCCTCCAAGGATCCCAGAAGGCAACAGGAGTAGCTGCTTCACCTCCCTCCACCCCAGCTCCTTGCGATTGCGTGGCTGGAAACCTGCCTTCTGACTCCGCTATCATGGCAGCCGGAGGGCCTGGGGTTGCAGCAGCAGGAAGTGGTGGTGGGCTCCGCGTTTTGGGAGAGAGGGAAACCTCCAAGGCGGGTAGGGAAGCAGAATCCTCCAACGGCTCCCCTGCAAAGCCCGCACGAATCTCCCGACGCTCAGCTTTGGTGACTGTGACAAAATGGTCCATAGGGCCTGAACTGGCCAACTGGGGCTCCCACAAGGTAAGCCCTAGCCTTCCTTTTACTCTTTGGCATTTCAACAGAAAAGCACAGCACTCTCCTCACACAGCCATCCATCTTGGACATGCCCCTCCTTGGCACTAGTTTTTAAGTAATGTGGGAGTGAAGCAATTCCCAGATTAGCTGTCAAAACTATTTTTAAACATTTTTTTACATCCTTTTTCTATTTTGAGCACTGTTAACAATTCTTCTGATGAAAAGTAGGGAGAAAATATGGAAAGGGAAGGCAATTATATTTTAGTATTAGGCAGTAACCTATAGGTCAGGATAATAGATTCACAAATAATCTAAATCCATTCACAATTATTAAATTATATTATGGAACAACAGATATGGGACTACACTCCCAAATAGTTTTCTCTACTTTTAATACATAACATTCACCTACATACATTAGGTACATATTCTATGGGACATCTCCTCTATCCCATTTATTGTGGTCCAACTTGTATATGGCGTTGGTCCGTGGCGTCTATATTTGTTGTAGTTTCCAACGGGTATGGCCTTTGGGCGAGGTGTGGTGGCATGGACAGTTTCCACCCCTTATAGATCGTATGTAATGGAATGTAACCTATCCTGTGTTTGTTCTATGTATTTATCCTATGCATGTAATGTAATGTACTCCCTGTGTTTTACTACTGCTTTGATTGTATGAAAAGTGGTATATTTTGTATATGTTATAGTCTCCTATGTTTATACTTGTATTGTATTGTTTTGTGACCGCTTTGATTGAAGGAAAAGGCGGAATACAAATCTGTTTAAATAAATATGTCTTCCTCAAGCCCCTAAATTTGCTGAAAGGGTATTTCTTTATCCAGTGAGCTTCTGCCCTTCAATTAAAAATGTGCACTTAGCGTGCATTTAGTGCAAAACTAATGCGGGTTAAGTGCAACACCTCCACAGGTCAGGGGCACGACCAGCACATTCCCAATGGATAAGGTGCGGATGCATACCCTAAAGTACAGCACTGTTACTGTGGGTGCACTTACCTTCATCTATGGAGGTGGCTTTAGCTGAACTCATACTAATGGCAACATTGACAACTGGTGTGTCATATGTACCCCCATGCTAACTTCAGTGTGCTCATCATGCCCATTCTCTGCTCCTAACCCATCCATTTGGCACCCGGGTCTGGTGTAAGGTTATGAGGCACCCTAGACAAGCCTTCAATCCTGCCATACCCCACCCCCTACACTTCCACCCCTGCCGCTCCTCTACAGCACCTGCAGTAGTGACAATACCATTTAAACAGTAATGAGTGTCTTACCCAAACTCTTTAGAGCTGCATTTTCTTTCCTTCTCTCTCTCTGACTTACCACTTCTGCCCCCCTCTGAGGCAGATTTCCTGTGTCAGAGGGGGCCGAAGCAGTGGGCCACAGAAAGAAGGAATGACAAAGCAGCACCAGAGAGTTTGAGTAAGTGCTGCATTGCTTTTTAAATGGCATTGGCACTACTGCAGGTCCCAGAGAGGGGTGTCAGCAGCAGCAGTGTGGGCAGGGGTGGAAGCAGGGTGTGTGTGTCAGGACGGAGGGCTCACCTAGGGTGCCTCATAATCTTGCCCTGGCCCTGGATCCCAAATGGATGGGTTAGGATCAGAGAGTGGACATGACGAGCACACTGAAGTTAGCATGGGTGTACATTAAAAATGCATGTTAAGTGTACAACTTAACAGGATTTAGTAAAAAGACTATCTGAGTAGGTTGCCTTCTTATTTAGGTGTCAAAGAGTAAGGAAGTCATACTAGCAGTGGGGACAGGAGGATCAGTTCACTATTAGTGCCTGCAACATTTGGTGGGGGGGGGGGCACCGTCCCCTCATGCCTGCCCAAACAATGCCTATGAAAAGGGCCCCTTAAGTCTGAGTTATGGTGGTGCTGATAGAGGCAAAACTTTACATTTTGATGTTTTTGTAATAGTCGTGTACTGTGCTATAAGGCAAATTTTAGATAGTATGTGAAGATCTGAATTGAGATGTGAAGGCCGGGACATACACAGTTATGGCAATATTTTCTAAAAGGCTATGCTAAGCACGGAGCATTTTCTAAAATATGTATAAGGACATGAAGGCGTGCACATTTATTTCTCAACACCTAGAGATACAGGAGCCATTTTACAAATCTACATGTAGGAAAAAATTCAATGGAGGCAACTCGGCAACTTACACATGGAATATCATATTTTGCAAACCTATACATTAAATAAAATACCATGGCTTGGACAAGTTGAATCTTTGCATGGAGAAAGACATCTCTGCTCTTGAGAATCTTGTCTAGGTCCTTCACAGAAATTCTGCCAAGAGCAATATGTCATCAGATTTCTTGACTGCTTGTTGTTTCTTTATTGGTTATCGAGCTTTCTTGTTTGTAGCTCCTACTCTCTGGAATGTTCTCCCAGACAATCTATGACTAATAAAAGATCTACAGTCTTTTAGAAAAGAGCTTAAAATGTTCCTCTTTATTCAACACTTTAACCTCAACACCTCTATTACTCCCCCTTGAACACCATGATTCTCCCCCTACTTTTCTCAGCTATATACTGGAGAAATACATATACAATAAATACATACCCTCCTGAACCTCTTCCTCACTTGATATAGCTTAATTAGGTAATTACTCTTCTCCCCCCTCTAAACCTTTCTCTTTATGAAACTCCATTTAATATATTTCTCCCTTATCCCGTTCCCTTCCCCACCCTACTTTGTAAATAGTACTAGAGGAGATCAAACCTAAGCTTGCTTTAGAAGCTCAGCTAACAAGATTTAGACTTTCATGTGAAGAGAGTGATCATTAGAGAAAGACATCTTCTTTGACAAGGTTGAAGGTCAGTATAAAAGAGGAAGCCAGCAATGAGATGGATCAATACAACAGCAGCTATGGATGCCACTATATCAACTACTACTATTGATCATTTGTACGCAAGGTGTACACAATGCTTCACAGACACATGTAAAAGACTGTCCCTGCTTGTCAGAGCTTAGAATGTAGTCAAGACAGAGAATACAACAGCTGAAGACAAGGATACATCTAGGGAAATGGTAGGAAAACAAATAGGAGACTAAGCGGATCAGAATCCCAAAGCAGCCTCGAAAAAGTGAGTTTTCAGCCTGAATTTGAAAAGAGCCAGAGAAGAAGCCTGACATTCACTCAGGAAGTTTGTTCCAGGCATAGGAGCAGCAAGATGGAAGGATCAAAGTCTGGAGTTGGCTGTAGAAGAGAAGGCACAGATAGAAGGAATCTGCCAGAAGAGTGGAGTTTCCAAGGAGGAGTGTAAGGAGAGATAAGAGAGGAAAGGTAATGAGGAGCAGCAGAATGAATGCACTTATAGGTCAATAGGAGAAGTTTGAACTGGATATGGAAGTGGATAGGGAGCCAATGAAGGGACTTGAGAAGAGGGGTTATATGAGCATATCGAAGTTGGCAGAAGATTAGTTGCACACCCAAGTTTTGAACAGATTGAAGGGAAGAGAGATGATTCAGAGGGAGACCAGCAAGGAGGAGGTTGCAATAGTCTAGACGGGAGATGACTAGAGTGGATAAGTGTCTTAGTAGTATGTTCAGAAAGGAAGGGGTGAACTTTGCTGATATAGAGAAACAAATGACAGGTTTTAGCTATCAGTTGGAAATGTGTGGAGAAAAAGAGGGAAGAGTCAAAGATGACCCCAAGGTTACAAGCCGAGGAAACAGGGAGGAGTAGAGTGTTATCTACAGAGATTGAGAAATGAGGAAGGTGGGTTGAGGGGGAAAAATAAGAACTGGTTTGGCCATGTTCAATTTCAAATGATGGTGAGACATCCAAGCTGCAATGTTAGATAAGCAGGCAGAGATCCAAGCCTGGATTGCCAGAGAGATTTCAGGTCAAGAGAGGTAGATCTAAGAGTCATCAGCATAAAGATGGTACTGAAAACCATGGGAGGAGATGAGTGCATCAAGGGACTGGGTATATAGAGAGAAAAGGAATGGAGCCAAGACAAACCACCTTGGGGTACACTAACTGAGAAAAGGATAGCAGTAGAAAAGGATCTACTAGAAGAAACGCTGAAAGTGCGGTTGGAGAGATAAGATGAGAACCAGCATAGCACAGAGTCAAAGGCTCTTCGCACGAGTTTTAAGCAGTGCATACTAGAGCACACAGGTAGGGGAATTCTCCCCACCTCCACGCTTCTCACAAGCAGCCTCATCTTACACTAACCATTTGCTGCTGCTTCCTGCTCCACCTTTTCAAACTGCCCAAGAGAGCATTTAAAAGAATCTGCATTTCAGGCAAGCATTCTCTTAGCCTGATCTCCCAGGGGGACACCAATCAAGACCAGGGCTCAGGATTGGGGGCTCTCCACACCAGGCTGCTGCATTCTTCAGGGCTCAGAATTGGGGCTCATTGTAACTGACTGTTTCAGCATTCAGCCTGTAAGTTTATTTATTTAGACAGTTTTGTATACCGCCTTATCCTTCAATCAAAGCGGTCACAACACAATTGGGGGATACATTTAACATGCAGGGATATGAGACACATGCACTAATACTTACAGGGAACATGGACAATGGAGGGTTAAGTGGCTTGCCCAAGACCACAAGCAGCATCTGTGGGACTAGAAACCCCAGTCCTTCTGGCCCAAGGTTGCTCTCCTCTAGTGGGATTTGAACCCCTGACCTTCCGACCTGAAGTACCTTGCCCCAACCACTAGGCTACTCCTCCCCTAAGTTCAAAGTCATTACCTGATTCTATACATGGAAGCACTAGAAAATAAATAGATCTTTTAGCAACTGATATATCACCACATTCCTACCTTCTTCTCAATAGCCTTATATAAAGAATTAAATAACACTTTAACTATCACTCACAGCTCTTATATCAGTCCAACAATTATAAAAATTTCACATATAAATCATTCCAGCAATTGTGAATAGGATAGAATACATAAGATAAGATTCTTAAATCAGTGATACATACATTTAAATATGGATGACACAAAGAAGTTATGAGCATTAGTTGCTCTATTATGCTAGCCATCACATATCAGAGCCAATCATACCCTTTCTCACCTATCCAGCAATATAATATACCTATTATTCAGACCCATGTTAGATTCACACCACCTAGGCATTTCAACAAGTCCAGCTCAAGATATAATCAATAGAATAGCAGACTCATCTATATCCCCACTCTCAATAATAACACATCACCGTCAAATCAGCTCCAGCAAATATGCAATGTGTGCCTTTGAGTCAGTCCTGACTCCTGGTGACCCAGAAGCTCCTGGGTTTTCTTGGCAATGTCACTGGAAGTAGATTGCCAGGCCTTTCTTCTGAGGCAATGGAGGGTTAAGTGACTTGCCCAAGGTCACAAGGAGTGCTAGTGGGAATTGAACCCTGGTTGCTTGGTTACCAAGCCAGTGTTCTAACCACTAGGCTACTCAGCAAGCCACTGAAAATGTCAAGAAACAAAGCAGGCATGAAAGTAACTCCACAACTCTCATCCTGACCCCGACCAACTCTCGATCATTACCCATTTAATTCCAAGTACAGTTCTATTGGTAGAAGGACTAGAAAGGGGGACTGTTACTTCTGGAGAGAAATCTGCAACTGTGAGTATATACTTCTGGTAATTTTCTAAAAAGAATTCTTTGTATTAAAGCTACTTAATCTGTGAACCTGTAGCAGCAGATAAGCATGCAATAAATAAAACCAGGAGTCTTTTCAAGGATCCAAGCCAGTTTAATGTGCACAGGCTCAAGCAATAATCAATTTCAAAATGGCTGAGCGATGTTCTCTGGCAATACAACCACTTTTATAGACTTTTGCTCCATTCTAGGTATAGAAAAACATTTCATTGGTCCCGGTAACCTCCCGTACCCCTTCTATTGGTCCCGGTACTGATATGATTATCCAATTATGTTCTTTGAGTGGGCTCAGCACCTGCTTTGCCCCCCTCCTAGTCCCAATTACAATGGCCAGTTCATCAGCTTGTTACTTTCATACTTCCAAGGCCATTGAGCCAATTTGTGCGTGTAGGGGAGCAGGGCTCTGCAGCCTTTCTGTCAGCAGTTTCAATTAAATCCCTTACAGCTGCATTCTCTTATCAGTGGGCATTTAAACATATTTTTCTGTATTTTTCCAGGTTCAGTTCTGCTTGTCTAAGCTAATTCAATTGCTTTACTGAATTCTAATTCTACAATAGCAGCATGTTGGGGGATGTGCAATTCCTATGGGCCTCTTCACAGGCTTCATTTACAGGTCAAGCTTGTTAAGCCTGTCTGCTTAGTTCAATTAGCATGGAGCATAGGCCTTCGCCTACCACATTCCCCCCTTTGATTATTCTCACCCGCAAGTGAGAAAGGGTGAGAAGCAAATCACATAATACTAAATAAAGATATCACTCTGTGGTATAGGGTAGTAGTTTCACATAGCTGGTAGCTTTGTAGCTGCCTTATGCTCTACAGTGTTAATAACTGGAGTTATCATTCGCAAGCAAAGTGGCAAGAAACAAGGGAGCAACAAGCAGATAGTCAAAGTCCATAGTTTGGCAAGAGTGGGAAAAAGAACTAAAAGAATTAGACGGTTCAGGAGCATTTATGCCGGACCACCAAGATGTCTTCTTTGTTGTGCTGTTGTAAAACTTCTGATTTAGACAGTCCAGCTGTCCGATCTTCATAGCAAATTGTGGTCCGGTGCGAACAAAACACAAACTGTCAACAATGGGGTGGGCCAATACCCACTCACTAGTAGTATTATGTAAATCAGTCTGATTGTAGGGGATGGAGTAATTCAGTTCTTGCGTCTCCCAGGGCCACTGATCTCCCATCTTAGTTCCTCCACAAAAGAAACAGTCAGAAGCGTGGAGACTAGATGCTATTGCTCCAGCAAGTTCAAGAAACAAGTTCTGGGAGGCATGAGGAGTTGCAACGGTGGCTTGCATAGCCTTGTAGAAAGTCAAGATCTAGAACAACTTTTGGATCGGAGAGTATACCAATGCAAGTATAGGAAGAATGATAAAACAAGGTCTGAGTGACCTTCGGTCCAGTTCATGTTGTACTTATACAGGCTGCCCAGGGAGGTAAGGCAAAAGTCATCTCAAAGCACCCCAAGGCTGCTGCCAGAATAAAGCAATAATAAGGATTCATAATGAGCACAGTCTCTGGAAAATTGGTGGAACTGTCGACTTCCACAACAGATAACAGATGTAGGGTTGATTGTAGATCCTCAAGCTTCTGCCGTACGTAGACCTACCAGCTTTGTGGCAGAAGTAGGGCTGTAGATTCCAAAGTATCACTGTCCTCTGGGATGTCTCAATTTCTTACAATATCATAGCATAGTCTCTTAGGCTATTATTGCTTCCTTAGAGCAGTTCACTCTTTAGGAGATCAAAACAGTCTTTTCAGAGTATTTAGACACAGTCTCTTAGAAGATTCAATTTCTTAACACAACATAAGAACATAAGAAATGCCATACTGGGTCAGACCGAGGTCCATCAAGCCCAGTATCCTGTTTCCAACAGTGGCCAATCTAGGTCATACGTACCTAGCAGTTTCCCCAAAAGACACAGGTTCTGCAGTGCTTGTACTAGGCCAAGCATTGATATCCTGGGTCCCTTTTTAATAGTGGTTTATGGACCTTTCCTCCAGGAACTTGTCCAAACCTTTTTTAAACCCAGCTATACTAACAGCCCTTACTACATCCTCCGGTAACAGATTCCAGAGTTTGATTACACGTTGAGTGAAGAAATATTTTCTCCTATTTGTCTTAAATAGTTTACCCTGTAGCTTCATTACATGTCCCCTAGTCCTTCTATATTCTGATAGCGTAAACAATTGATCCACGTTTATCCGTTCCACTCCATTCATTAATTTATACACCTCTATCATATCTCCCCTCAGCCGTCTCTTTTCTAGGTTAAAGAGCCCTAACCTTTTTAGCCTCTCTTCATAGGAGTAGCCTTCCATCCCCTTCACCAATTTGGTGGCTCTTCTCTGTACTTTTTCTAATAACTCTATGTCCTTTTTAAGATACGGTGACCAGAATTGCACACAATATTCAAGGTGCGGTCGTACCATGGAGCGATACAGAGGCATTATAATATCCTTTGTTTTATTCTCCATCCCTTTCCTTATGATACCTAGCATTCTATTTGCACAGTCTCTTTCTGATGATTGCAGTTTTTTTCTTTTTTTTTTCCCAGATGCGAAGCTTGCTTTCAGATAAACAGACAGTCTTGAAATAGTGCAGTTTCTGAGGGACCAATAAGTCTTAGGTCCGTGGCTGTTGTCGTAGGGTGAGGTGCAATGGAGTCTCAGGATGCTGTACAGTAGTCCAGTGATCAGGTTCAAGAGCAGCTGCTGGCTTCACTTGATTATGATGGATCCAAGGTTCAAATTCTGCGACTTTTACTGCAGTTGGAGTTGACAGGATGACAACATAGGGTCTCTTCCAATGTAGGGCTAACGGTATCCTTCTCCACTCTTTGATCCACACCGAGACTCCAGGCTTGAAAGGATGCAGGGGTTCAGGCAAATTGATGGGTGATCGATTTTGTACCCAGGTATGAAGACTCTGCAAAACAGAACTTAAAACCAATAGTTCATGTCTAATAATTTCAGATCCTATCTGTCTCATATCTCCTTTTATTTCCTATACAACAGGCAGGGATTGCCCATACAGAATCTCAAAAAGGGGAAACTCCTAAAGACTTAGCAGGGGCTAAGTATATCCTAAGAAGGGCTATGGGAAGAACCTGGGGCCACTTCAGGTAAACCTCTTGGCAAAGTTTGGACAACTGAGATTTCAGGGTTCTATTCATACATTCTACTTTTCCTAAATTCTGAGATCTATAGGCAGTATGTATCTGTTAATATCAATATCTTGGGGCTATACTTAATGGACTTGCTTCCTAAGGTTATCCACCCTCATTCTTTGTACAGGGCCCCATGTGCATGCAAGGTTGTAAGGGCATACTTGGAATCTGGGTATACATTTAGACAGGGCTCTTTTCCTATTGTTAGTGCTCTAGTGAGGGCTATCAGTTCAGCTTTCTGTGGTGAAGTTTCTGGGGCCAGGGCTGAGGACTCAACTACCAAATCAGGGGTCACCACTGCATATCTAGCACAACAATGTCTATTGATGATGAAACTGCCTTCAGCCACAAAGAAAGTCTGTTCAGGGTTCTCCAGAGGGACATCAGTCAAATCCAGGCGGCTTGAGAATACAGTGTCCATAATTTCTAAACAGTCATGATCAGGGGGTCAAGACAAACTGGTAACAACATAACAGGATTCAAAGCTTGACTGACCTTCAATTGGAGCTGGGGGGTTTTACGCAACATACTCTGTGGCACCCAAGAAGGCTCTCACTTGCCTCCTGGTGGTTGGAGTAGGAATACTGCATACAGCTTCTTTGCATTCTGGTCCCAGGCGTCGAATTCCGCTGGACAACTGGAATCCTAGGTGTTTAACTTGTTGGACATAATTGCACCTTGGCTCTTGAGACTTTGTATCCAGCCTCATTAAGAGGGTGCAAAAGTTCACTGATGGCTTGTAGACATTCACTTTCTGAGTTGGTGGTTATGAGCAAGTTGTCCACATATTGAAGTAGAATTTTTTCTCCTGGAATTACTGGATAACTTGTCAAATCTTTTGCTGAGTGAGGCAAGTTCTTGAATCCTTGAGGTAATCTTGTCCAGGTGAGTTGGCCCCGCCTCCTTGTAGTGGGGTCTTGGGCTAAGCGTATGCAGAAAAAGGCATCTTTTTAAGTCCAGAATGATGAAATGTATAGCTTCAGCAGAGATCAGTTTCAAGAGAATATAAGGATTTTGGTACCACTGGTTGTATAGTTTCAGCTGCATCATTCATTCTTCTTAGATCCTGCACTGGGCGGTAGCCACCTGTCCCAGGCTTCTTGACTGGCTTGAGGGTGACAATGACAGGGGCTATGTTCTTCGCTAGGCCAGGTGGATTATCTTCTGCCCATACTCCAGGTGGGGCTATAAGGTTGGTAGGTATACAGGAACTTGTTGACTTGACTGGAGGTGTGCTATAGAACTGCCACTCCTCTTCTCGGGGAACAGTCAGCACCATCAATCCAGCAGGTTTTGGGTTTACAGTCATTTGCATTTCTCCCTCTTCAGCGAAGGATATCTGTGCCTGAAGCTTTGCAAGCAGATCTCGGCCCCAAAAGTGGAATAAGGCACTCAGGCATATACAGGAACTGGTGCATTATTTTCTGTCCCCCTAGTTCACACATGCGGTTCTGCAGGAAAGGCTTTGCGGACTTAGCCCCAGTAGCTCTGATAATGGTGATGCATCTGGCCTAGTCTTTATCCATGCTGTAGCCCTCTTTAGCTGCCACTTACTCTATAGCTACTTCCTGCTCCTACTAAAACATTGTGCTTGGTTTATTGTTTTATGACTCTGCAATCAAGTACTCCCTCCTCCCCTCCTGGGGAGGAGTCAAGATACGGGCATTCACTTCTCTAATGTCCTTCTCCTCTGTAATGGGCGCACTCACACCCAGTTTTCACTTCCTCTGCTCCTTTGATTAAGAAAACCTCCGCCACATCATTCAACTAAAATATCAGCAAAAAGATCTGTTCTCTTTTTCCATCTTACAATTTTTACTTTCTCTGTCCCTCTTCAACAATCCACATACTTTCTGATCAACTTTCATTTAACTATCATGCCCGCAAATTCATCCAGTTTTCTATCATTTCTGTTCATTAGTTCAATCAAGTCCTAAAACTTCTCAGTGTATAATGCAGTTTTTTTCAGTTCTAAACAAGTCTGGTCAGCTGACTTTCACTTCTGGTCCAGAGGGGGTGCACATCCCCCTGCTGCGGAGGTGGCTGGCAAACTAGGGAATCTGCAGGGAGGAGTCCCCCCCCCCTTCTCCTGGGCTCTGTTTCTCCTAGCAACGCTCTATCCAGGAGGTTTTTTTTTTTTTTTTAAATGATCTACTTCTCTGCTGTGGGCACATTAGTTCACGCCCACCGGGGGGGGGGGGTGGCATCATCGGTGGACTGGGCCCCATCCCCCCTTAAGCACTCTGAACGGAGCTACTTACAGAGAGAGAAACTGATGGGACAGGATATCTAGAGATTCTGGGGCAAAATATGGTGAACAGCAGAAACCACTCCCTTTCACATAGCATTCCTAATTGGGACAGAGACATTTGATTACCATAGTCTTCAGTAAATCCCTTACTGAAATTCTTGATCATACTTGAAAAGACACTCATTAAAAAACCTTATTACCGTAAACATAAGCTTAAATTGAGCACAGACACTCTTCACAGGCTTCATTTACAGGTCAAGCTTGTTAAGCCTGTCTGCTTAGTTCAATTAGCATGGAGCATAGGCCTTCGCCTACCACAAACCCACTGTTTTTTGTTGGATCAGTTAGGGTCTAGTAGCAGCAATTAAAGTTTGAATTTAAAACACAGAGGAGAGCTTTCTGGTTCCATTTCACACCCAGCAGAGAGCTTGTAGTTTAAATGTAATAGTCACTCAAGGCCAAGTAACAGCAAAGTACTTTTAGTTTAAATTTAACACACAGAAGAGAGCTTTCTGGTTAAATTTAGTACCCAGCAGAGAGCTTGTAGTTTAAATTTCATAAGAAGTTAGAGCCTAGCAGCAGCTAAGAGCTATAATTTAAATCAAATCAGAATTTAGCTTAGCACAAAAGGCAAAACAGGGTCTGTACTCTTTGAGCAACAAATAAAGTCTTCTAGAGACCTTTACGAAGAGGCCTTCTACCTAGGGGGCAAGAGACCTGTGAAACCTTTTCAATAGGTGTTAACACCAGGTGGCAGATCAAAAGGCCATTTTGAAAGACTCCTCCTATCCAAGCAAGGACTGTTAATTACCCAGGAAGTTGGTCACAGCATTACCTCAGCAGCAGAGGCATAAATAGCTCAACCAGAGCTCTGTGAACCTCTGTCTTGAAGGACTAGAAAGGGGGACTGTTACTTCTGGAGAGAAATCTGCAACTGTGAGTATATACTTCTGGTAATTTTCTAAAAAGAATTCTTTGTATTAAAGCTACTTAATCTGTGAACCCACTGTTTTTTGTTGGATCAGTTAGGGTCTAGTAGCAGCAATTAAAGTTTGAATTTAAAACACAGAGGAGAGCTTTCTGGTTACATTTCATACCCAGCAGAGAGCTTGTAGTTTAAATTTAATAGTCACTCAGGGCCAAGTAACAGCAAAGTACTTTTAGTTTAAATTTAACACACAGAAGAGAGCTTTCTGGTTAAATTTAGTACCCAGCAGAGAGCTTGTAGTTTAAATTTCATAAGAAGTTAGAGCCTAGCAGCAGCTAAGAGCTATAATTTAAATCAAATCAGAATTTAGCTTACCTCAGCAGCACAAGACAGGGTACTGTGTAGCAGCCCTCTTTTAATAAGTGTTATTTCCCTCCCTCCCTCCCCACACCCACCCTCCCCTGGGATAATCATAGCTTTATAGGTACTTACACATCTTAAAAGACAGGAGGTGCTTTCAGGTGAAGCTCATTACCCAAATCAGTCATACACTAAGGACCTGAGATTAATTAAGCTTCAGGTGAACAAGGTATATTAAATGTATTAGGTACAGTTCTATTGGTATAAATACCCATAGCAACCCCTAGTAAGTAAGAACTTAAAGATCTAGACACAAACTTAAAACTAAGATGCAGACAGCAGTCCAGCAGCGGGATGGGGGCTTTCCAGTCTTTTGCATTGAGTGTCACATGTATGATTTTCTCCCAGTTGGTGAGAGGTCTTACGTGTGCACTAGGTGCAAGGAGCTCTTTTCTCTCAGGGAACAAGTCCGTTTTCTAGAGGCTAAAGTAGCAGACTTGGAAAACATAAGACAGACAGAGAGGTACATAGACGAGACCTACAGGGATATAGTCCTGACGTCCCACCTCCAGGCTGGCAGCACCCCTGTTGCCATGGAGGAGAGAGGTCACATGACAGGAGAGCATCACCCTGGTGTGGCAGGAAGTGATCCTGTAACTAGGACCTGTCCTCCAGGTGATGTAAAACCCTCTCGCACCGAGGAAGTTTCTCCAGGGCCATGTGCCCATGAGGGAAGGGTTAGGACAGCCGTTATAGTTGGTGATTCGATCATTAGGCATGTAGATAGCTGGGTGGCTGGTGGACGTGAGGATCGCCTGGTAACATGCCTGCCTGGTGCGAATGTAGCGGACCTCACGCGCCACCTAGATAAGGTCTTAGATAGTGCTGCGGAGGAGTCTGCTGTCTTGGTACATGTCGGTACCAATGACATAGGAAAATGTGGTAGGGAGGTTCTGGAGGCAAAACTTAGGCTTTTAGGTAGGAAGTTGAAATCAAGAACTTCCAGGGTAGCATTCTCCGAAATGCTTCCTGTTCCACGCGCAGGACCCAAAAGGCAGGCAGAGCTCCGGAGTCTCAATGCGTGGATGAGACAATGGTGCAGAGATGAGGGTTTTGGATTTGTTAGGAACTGGGGAACATTCTGGGGAAAGGAGGGGCTCTTCCGAAGGGATGGGCTTCACCTTAACCGGGATGGAACCAGGCTGCTGGCATTAACCTTTAAAAAGGAGATAGAGCAGCTTTTAAACTAGATATTAGGGGAAAGCCGACAGTCGCCCAAGAGCGGATGGTTCGGAAGAATGTATCCTTGAAGGATACTACCAAAAGCAGAGAGGTTCCACATAAGAGTAAAGTAGCCCAAATGCCCTCAAGTATGGAGCAGACAGAGCTTAAAGATCCCAATTTACCCATGTCTAACAATAGCCAAATTAACATGAATAACATACATTCTTTAAAATGCTTGTATGCAAATGCTAGAAGTCTAAAGAATAAGATGGGAGAGTTAGAATATATAGCACTAAATGAAAGGTTAGATATGATTGGAATATCAGAGACATGGTGGAAGGAGGACAACCAGTGGGACACTGTGATACCCTGGGTACAAACTATATCGTAATGATAGAGCTGATCAAATTGGTGGAGGGGTTGCGCTCTATGTTAGAGAGGGCATTGACTCAGAAAGGATTAAAGTTTTGCAGGAAACAAAATCTGCTGTAGAATCTATATGGATTGAAATTCCATATAAAAGGGGGAAGGTGATGGCAGTGGGGGTGCACTATCGAGCACCTGGCCAGAATGACCAAATGGATGATGAAATGCTCAAAGAAATCAAGGAAGCTAACAAATGTTACAGCGCAGTAATAATAATGGGTGATTTCAATTACCCCTGTATCGACTGGGTCAGTGTCACGTCAGGACATGCTAGGGAGATAAAGTTCCTAGATGAAATAAATGACTGCTTCTTGGAGCAGCTGGTTCATGAACCGACCAGAGGGGAAGCCATATTAGACCTAGTCCTTAGTGGAACACCAGATCTAGTGCAAGAGATAAGGGTGTTGGGGCCACTTGGCAATAGAGATCATAGCATGATCCCCTTTGATTTAATTAGTGGAGGAGGGATAGTAAGGAAATCCACAGTACTACCTTTTAACTTTCGAAAGGGAGACTATGATAAAATGAGGAAAACAGTTAAGAAAAAACTAAAAGGAGCAGTTGCGAAGGTTAAAGACGTACATCAAGCTTGGGTGTTGTTGAAAAATACTATCTTGGAAGCCCAGACCAGCTGTATTCCACGCTTTAAGAAAAGTGGAAGGAAGTCCAAAAAACTGCCAGCATGGTTTAAAGGTGAGGTCAGAGAGACTGTTGTTGCCAAAAAAGCATCTTTCAGGAAATGGAAAAAAGAGCCAAACGACGAAACCTGGAAACAGCACAAGCACTGGCAAGTCAAATGCAAGGCATTGATAAGGCAAGCAAAGAGAGAATTTGAGAAGAAGCTTGCTGCGGAAGCAAAAATGCAAAATAATGACCTTTTCAAGTACATTCATAGCAAAAAACCTGTGAGAGAGTCAGTTGGCCCATTAGATGATAAAGGGGTTAAAGGAGCACTACGAGGCGACAAGGCGATAGCGGAGAGACTGAATGAATTCTTTGCTTCGGTCTTTACTGTGGAAGATGTAGGGATGTTACCCATGACAGAAGTGGTATTTAAAGGTGCGGAAGAATTGAAGGAAATATCGATACATCGGGAAGATGTCTTACACCTATTCGATAAACTGAAGAGTAGCAAATCACCTGGGCCGGATGGTATACATCCAAGGGTGTTGAAAGAACTGAAATATGAGATTGCAGAACTGCTATCAGTAATCTGTGAACTATCATTAAAATCATCTCTAATACCTGAAGATTGGAGGATCGCCAATGTAACACCAATTTTTAAAAAGGGTTCCAGGGGTGATCCGGGAAACTACAGACCGGTGAGCCTGACATCAGTACCTGGAAAAATGGTAGAAACCATCATAAAGAATAAAATTACTCAGCATGTAGATAGTCACAACCTAATGGGAGACAGCCAACATGGCTTTAGACAAGGAAGATCTTGTCTTACTAATCTGTTATGTTTTTTTGAAGAAGTGAATAAACAGGTGGACAAAGGTGAGTCAGTTAATATTGTGTATCTGGACTTTCAGAAAGCCTTTGACAAGGTCCCTCATCAGAGACTTTTGGCAAAACTAAAGAGTCATGGTATAGGAGGCAGTGTACTATTGTGGATCAGGAACTGGTTAAAAGATAGAAAGCAGAGGGTAGGGCTAAATGGCCAATTTTCCCAATGGAGAAAGGTGAATAGTGGTGTACTCCAGGGGTCCGCTGCTTTTTGACATATTCATAAATGACCTGGAAAGTAGAATAATGAGTGAGGTTATCAAATTTGCAGATGACACAAAACTATTTAAAACTGTTAAAACCCAAGAGGATTGTGAAAAATTGCAAGAGGATCTTGATAAATTGGAAGACTGGGCATCAAAATGGCAGATGAAATTTAATGTGGACAAGTGCAAGGTTATGCACCTAGGGAAGAACAACCCAAACTATGGTTACACGATGCAAGGTTCCACATTAGGAACCACCACCCAGGAAAAGGATTTAGGCGTCATTGTGGATACCATGTTAAAACCCTCGGCCCAGTGTGCAGCGGCGGCCAAGAGAGCAAATAGAATGCTAGGTATGATAAGGAAAGGAATGGAAAATAAAACAAAAGATATTATAATGCCTCTATAATGTTCCATGGTGAGACCGCACCTTGAATATTGTGTGCAATTCTGGTCGCCGTATCTTAAAAAGGATATAGCGATTTTAGAAAAGGTACAGAGAAGTGCCACCAAAATGGTAAAGGGGATGGAAGGATACTCCTATGAAGAAAGGCTAAAAAGGTTAGGGCTCTTTAACCTGGAAAAGAGACGGCTGAGGGGAGATATGATAGAAGTCTATAAATTAATGAATGGAGTGGAACGGGTAAACGTAGATCGATTGTTTACCTTATCAATATATAGAAAGACTAGGGGACATGCAATGAAGCTACAGGGTAAACTATTTAAGACTAATAAAAGAAAATATTTTTTCACTCAACGTGTAATCAAACTCTGGAATTTGTTACCGGAGGATGTAGTAAAGGCTGTTAGTGTAGCTGGGTTTAAAAAAGGTTTGGACAAGTTCCTGGAGGAAAGGTCCATAAACCATTGTTAAGAAGTGACCGAAGATATCAATGCTTGACCCAGTACAAGCATTGTGGAACTTGTGTCTCTTGGGGAAACTGCTAGGTACATATGACCTAGATTGGCCACTGTTGGAAACAGAATACTGGGCTTGATGGACCTTGGTCTGACCCAGTATGGCATATCTTATGTTCTTATGTTCTAACTCTACTTTGCGCTTGCTTCCCATGCCTGGCGAACTTGCTTTCCACTACAGACATAGAACCTGCCTCCCATTGCTTGCATAGAACTTGCTTCCATTGCTTGCTCAGAACTTGCTTCCCATAACCTGCATAGAACTTGCTACCTTTGCATAGATATTGCTACCCATTGCCTGTATAGAACTTGCTTCCCATTGTTTGCATTGTAAAATAACTTGCACTGCATAAACTATTAACTCCAGTACTACCTCACTGATCGTCAGCTAGCAAACCACAACTAATACAACATACAGAGGAGTAAAGACACCACTACCAAAGCAGAACTGCAGGAAAGAAGACACTGCACAAAAAGAACAAACAAGTACACAGAAAAAAGAAAAGGACCAAACACCCACCACCTATAGGCCACAACTCAAGTTGAGCCCAGGTCAGTAAACCACAAACCTAATCCCAGGTCAGTAAAATACAAAATACAAGTTACAAAATGCACTCCACTACCCACTACCTCATGGTCTACCTTACACGCCTCCACATGTTCGCTCCCTGCACACAGGGCATCAGACTCAACGAGCAAATCCCCTTGATCAACTTACATACCACCCAACCCAGATGCACATCATCATACCTACCCAAAGAACGCCAACCATCTAAACATACAGCTCACAAACTACACAATGCCACACGTATTACACCCGCTCATCACTCAAATAATAAACACACCAACCCAATCATAACCACAAAAATCAAGTGTGCCCTACTAAATGCCAGATCCATCAGGAACAAACCAAATACTATCCTTGACCTCATCCATGACAAGAAGCTGGACATAATATGCATCACCGAGACCTGGCTAGACGATTCATACCAAGTCATATTAAACCAAGTAACTCCAACAGGATACTCGGCGTTTAACTGCATCAGAGAACAAAAGAGAGGAGGAGGAGTACTAATACTTACCAGAAAGGAATAGAGATTCAAAACAATTGCCACCACTAACACAATCAAATCCAACACATTCACTATAGCCAACAAGTACCTAAGCATCTCCCTCACATACAGACCACCTGGAACCACAACCGAATACCTCTCCACACTAATCGAAACAATATGCGCACATAGCAGAAGACACAAACCCCTCGTGGCACTAGGAGACTACAACCTAATATCTGCACCCACCAGAGAGACTGCAACGTTCTTAAAAGCCATGGAGTTATTAAAATATTGCCAGACAATCACCGCCCCAATGCACTAGCATGGTACAACCCCGGACATGGTATTTATGCCAGTACAATTAGTGGAGCAGAACAAGACCACAAAACCAACAATCATGCCAGTCCCTTGGTCAGACCACCATGTGATTGAATTCACCATGACCCTGAATAACCCCACCCAACGCAAAGAAGATGAAAGAGCAACCAGACGGTTTAAAACATTCAACAAAGACTCATTCATAAACGAAATCACTCCACAACTTCAACAGGAATACAACACCCTTGACCTAAATATAGAAAAATGGAACACTATAATATCTAATGCAGCATCTGCCCCAGTGAGCACAGAACCACAAACATGCAAGAGATCCAACGCCCCATGGTACTCAAATGAAATCAGAGTTGCAAAGCGCACACTCAGAAGACTGGAAAGAAAATGGAGATGGAACAAATCACACGACCTCCTAACCCAATACAGAGACAAGCAACTGGACTATAATAATCTAATAAATGAGCGTAGACAGCAACACCATACCAGCCTAATCATGAAATCTACTAATAGACCAAGAGAACTCTTCAGCATTGTCCAAAAGCTCACCAAGGATGACACACAACAAAGTACACACCACCTTGACCCACAAAAATATGCAGATTACATGAAGCCAAAAAACACCAACCAAACATGCTCTAATACACCACAAACAAACGACTACAAGAGAAAAAAAGAATGGGAGAACTTCAGCATACCAACAAAGCAGCAAGTAGAAGACATAATATCCGGACTAAACACAACGACCTCACTGTCAGACCCATGCCTAGTAGCGTGGCTCAAAGCTACAAAAAGCCAACCCTCTCATCACATTCAAAAAATCGTCAAAGATTCACTCCAACAAGGATACATGCCGCAAGCTCTAAAGCACGCAATGATACGACCAATACTCAAAAGTAGCAATCTGAACCCATCCAAACCAAAACCATACCGTCCCATCTCCAGCCTGCCATTCCTTGCTAAAATCGTGGAAAAGGCAGTGCAAAAACAACTTCAGGACCATATTGATATAAATGCCCCACTGGATATCCATCAGCACGGATTCAAGCCCCAACACGGCGTTGAAACTCTACTCAACTCCCTCTTTGACAATCTCCTAAGAGGCATGGACAACATAAACGGCTTCTTGCTAGTGTTCATGGATATTTCGGCAGCCTTTTAAGCTACTGCATCACTTACAACAGATAGGACTATGTAAGAATGCCCTGAATTGGTTCACATCATACTTGGAAGGGCGAACACAAGTCAAATGCGACCAAAAGAAATCACTGCAATTCCCAATCATGCAAGGAATACCACAAGGCTCAGCCTTATCATCAATGCTCTTTAACATCTACATCCAGCCCATATGCAACATCATCAAGCACCATAAACTACACTATCACATTTATGCTGGCGACATCATGATATACGCTCCAATCAACCTACTAGCACTAAATACCACAACAATAACCAAATGCCTCGAAGACATGAATGACTGGCTCATAGCCAACAACTTAATGGTCAACTACGATAAAACTGAGGCAATGTTCATCACCAGGAACCCCACCTTCATACCTCCACAAACTATCAGCATCTTAGACAAACATATAGCAGTCAAAGAAGAAGTTAAGTATCTAGGCATCACATTGGCAGAGCACTGAACCTGAAATCCCACATCACCAAAACCGCAAACAAGGCCTATCAACATTGGAGGACCATCAGACAAATCAAACCGATACTCCGTCAGGACCACTTCCGCACAGTGTGCCAAGCACTCATCACACCACTGCTTGACTATGGAAACTCACTATACCAAGGCCTCCCTCAGCACACACTACACCCACTACAGATGGTGCAAAACACCACAGCATGCATCATTACAAACACTCCAAGGACAGAGCACATCACCCCTGTCTTGCAACAGTTACACTGGCTCCCAATGCTGGCAAGAGCTAAATACAAAACAATCATGATCATCTTCAAAATCATTCACCATCTCTCAGCAGACGTACTCCAAGAATATCAAGAGATATCAGCAATAGACCAAGAAGAGCCAATAACGACAACATGATCGGCACACCTGCAGGCTATCACAAAACCAAGCAAACAACTTCAAAAAGAGCTCCATCACTACTGGCGTCCACACTATGGAACTCCCTCCCAACGAGGCTGAGGGCTCTAGATGACATCACAGACTTCCGCAAAGACCTCAAAACACTGTTATTTATAGAAGCATTTAGACAACAGCCCATACCCAAACAGAAACACAACCACCTCTGCCAACTAGGCACGCACTTATCCTACATACACACACAAGATTATTATACTACGTTATTAAACAACCCCTTGTTAAATGTTACCCTTCAATTTTACTGTCTAAATGGTGTTAAGTAATTGTTCTGTCTAAATGTTCACAAGTACCCTAATGTTAAATGTAACCCTCCAATTGTGATGTGATGTGACCACCTTAATTGAAGGATAAGGTGGCATACAAATCTGTCTAAATAAATCATACATTCACCAGGATAAGACCACACCAGTCAAATGCCTACTAGTGAATGTCAGCTCTAAAAGGAATACAATTCCCATCAGATAGACATTATTAAGGACAATAGCCCTGACATATTTTGTGTCACTGAAACATGGCTATCCGACACGGATACTGTCTTAATTAACCAAATTCTATTACCAGGCTATTCGCTATTCCACTGTACTAGTACTACCAGCCGAGGAGGAGGAGTCATCATATTAATAAAACAAGAACTCAATGCAACTCTGAACATAGCTAAAAGCATTGATGAAATGGATCTCCTATACACAGATAATAGAAACGTATTAATATGCCTTATATACAGACCATCAAACTCTAGCACAGATACTCTCACCTCAATATTAGATGCAGTATGCACATCCACATTAAAAAAAACTTTAATACTCCTAGGGAACTTTAATCTTTCTTCCCTACACCACTCACACTCTATGAATTTTCTTAACTCAATGTCTGACATGAACTTCCATCAGATCATTCAGACACCCACACATAAGAAAGGTAACACCCTTGATTTAATATTTATACCAGAAAATATCACTCAACATGCCTTATATGCTTCCCACAACAACACAAGTCCCATGGTCAGACCATTACCTTATTAATTTCACAATCCTAATTATACCACCAAAACCTTTATCTAACAAAAATGAATCTCACACACAATTTAAATAATTTCAAAAGGATAACTTCTTGACAGAAGTCATTCCACAATTAGATTCCCTTAACACAGTTAGATGATATACTAGCTAATTGGAACTCCTCAATACATAATGATGCTACTTCACTTAAATCGACCAAATCCCAGCACACAAATTCTACAAAAAGATCCAAGAAATGGTATACCCATGACCTGAAGAAGTTAAAGCAAAAATTGAGAAGACTTGAATATAAATGGAGGGAAAATAAATTCATGGATAAAACTAACATATATGAACACAATTCAAGCATACAAAAATGCCATAAACAACGCTAAAAAAGAGTATCAAACAAAGGTACTAACAAACTCCCTCAAACGACCAAGAGAACTATTTGAGATATCAAATCCCTTACGCAGACGCCAACTCCAGAAACAAATTTGTTAACAATATATCCGCAATCCCTAGCAGATCACTACATAAACATACTAAAATCTCAGGAATCTGCAGAAAACCAAACAAAACCTGATGATAATATTTACCCAAGGAGATGCCAAACTTCATAATCTCCAAAATTAATACAATTTCTTTGTTAGACCCCTGCTCAGTAAGCTGGCTAAAAGCATTATATGCTGAATTAGTTCCTTTTATTCTCAACTGGTTAACCTTTCTCTCACACAAGGAACCATGCAAGCATGCCATGATAAGACCTATATTAAAAAATAAAACATTAGACAAAGAGAATCCAAAATCATATAGGCCAATTTCAAGTCTCCCTTTTCTGGCAAAAGAGATTGAAAAAATGGTCCAGATCCAACTCCAAGATTATACTGAGCTGCACTCACTTTTGGACGAGCAGCAATATGGGTTTAGACCTCATCATGGGGTAGAGACCCTTCTCCTAGCCCTTTTTGATAATCTAATTCGAGGAATAGACAAATAAAAACAAGCCTTATTTCTGGTCTTTCTTGACATTGCCTCTACATTTGATAACATCAGCCATAGCATACTACTGACAAGACTTCACCAGATAAGGATATAAGGAAATGTCTTAAAGTGGTTCCATCATACCTTACAGAGCATACCCAACAGGTACGAATTGGTCTCCAGATATCACAACCTTACAACCAAGAGCAAGGTATCCCACAAGGTTCTGCGCTCTCAGCGTTATTGTTTACCTACAACCTATATGTAACATCTTTAAGCAATTCAAATTAGGATATAATATCTATGCTGATGATATAATGGTGTATCTCCCTATAGACACAATAAACCCTAATTATCATCAGTTAACAGCAAGTATTACAGAAGCAACAAAATGGCTAAAACTACATAACCTGAATATAAATTTTAATAAAACCGAAGTCCTATTCATCACAAGGAGCTTAAACTTCACCCCACCCAAAAAGATACATATCGAAGATGTAGAGCTAGATGTAAAGACAGAAGTAAGATACCTGGAGGTGATCCTGGATCAAGCACTCTCCATGTCATCCCATATTTATTTTTATTTATTTAACAATTTTTCTTTACCACCTTCTCATTTAATCAAGGCGGTTTATATTGAAACTCAAAAGAACTGTTACATAGAACTTGCAATGAAAGAACATGATTCAAACCATTACAATATAAAACAAATGACCAAAACCATTTATTACAAATTACGTATGCTGCAGCATCTTAGACCATATCTTGACAATTCTGATTTTCGATGAGTACTACAAGCTATCATTCTCCCACATTTTGATTTCTAAAATGGTATTCTACAAAGGCCTACCAAAACAGAGCATTAATCACCTTCAAGTAGCCCAAAATGTAGCTGTCTGTATTATATACAGGACAAGTGCCATAGAAAACATCACACCAATACTACACAAATTGCACTGGTTACCTATAATGAGCCGTATTAAATACAAAATTCTTGTTACAACATTTAAACTTATGAGGGAAATTGCACCATCATTCTTATCCACCCTGATTAAAAATACTACTCTAACATGAGATCCAGGAGAAGCTGTAACAGATCTAGCAGATCCCACCAACTATCGTAACACAAATTGGGCCACAAGCAACAGAGCGTTTACTTACTTCTCACCTATACTCTGGAATGCACCATCAGATAATCTGAGAAACATTATAGATCTTAAAGTCTTACGTAAATAGATCAAAACTTACCTATTCAAAGAGCATTTTGTCGACACAACCAAGATATACAAAATATACCATACAGTATATAAAATGAATATCCTTGAATATACACACTGGCCTTCCCTAATATATCTCTCAGCATAATCAAATCCAAGTTATCTTGCTAGTGCACTTCATAAATGCTCATATCCCCATTGTAAATAAGTTGATTGTATAATATGTTTATTGAAAAGAAATTTATTGTATTGTAAAAAGAAGTTTACTGTAATTTGTGTATACTAGGTTCAAACTTTATGTAAGTTATAAATAAGAGTTTAACGTAATTTTTGTTGGTTGATTGTAAAATGCCCTTGATCTCTGGAAGGGGCAGTATAGAAAAACATATAAATAAATAATAAATGAATAAACTAAGCGAGGATAAGGTATCGAGGAGAAGGTGATGGTCAATAGTGTCAAAAGCAGCAGAAAGGTCAAGAAAGATGAGGATCGAGTAAAGGTCCTTGGATTTTTCCAGGAATAGGTTACTGGAGACTTTGGCAAGAGCATTTTCAGTAGAATGCAAAGGAAGAAAGCCAGATTGGAAAAGATCCAGAAGGGCTTGAGAGGAGAGAAAGTCAAGGCAATGGTGGTGAACCACATTTTCAAGTACTATAGAAACGAAGAGGAGGAGGGTGATGGATCGATAATTAGAAGGACAAGTAGGGTTGAGTGAGGGTTTCTTGAAGGCTGTAGGAGCAGTTGCAGTGGAAAGCAATAGGTTGAGAATATGAGAGATGGAAGGGATGATAATGGAAAAGATGGAGTTTAGGAGACAGGTAGGAATAGGATCAAAGGAGCAGTAGTGAGTTTTGAGGAGGTAAGATGATGAGTGGTTTCCTCCTCAGAGATCACAGAAAATGAAGAAAAGGTAGCAGAGGTTGAGGGGAAGAGTTGGGAGTGAAGAGGGGAAAGAGGGGATGGAGCTGACCCCATGGGAAATTCAAGTGTAATCTTGTGGACTTTGTCATGGAAATAGTCTGCCAAAGTTTAGGCAGAAAGGGAAGGAAGGGTCGGGGGAGGTGGCACCCTGAGGAGAAAGTTGAGAGTTGTAAAGAGATGGCGATGGTCAGAGGCAAGAGAGTTAGTTAGGTGGACATAATAGTCTTGTTTGGTGAGCGCTATGGCTGACTGGAAAGAAGCAAGCATGAATCTGTAGAAAGTCTGCAAGGGTGAGGGATTTGAGCCAAATGCCCTCAACTGAGTAGGCACAGGAACGTAGATAGCGGGTAGTTGATGATAGCCAAAGCTGAGGTACAGTAAGCCTCACGGGTGCGGCATGGGAGGAGCAAGAGCATCCAGAGCAGAAGAGTGCAGTATTATAGGAAACTATTGCCTCAACAGACTCATAATGAAAAGAAAGAGATGATGAGACAGTAGTGGTGAGAACCGATGGGTCAATAGCATAAAGATTTCTAAAGAGGTTTGAGAACACTGGGCGAGATTGAGGTGGGGTGATGAAGAGTGAAGCTAAGGAAGTGATTGTCAGATAGGAGGAGAACTGAGATACAGAAGTTTGAGGATAAGCAGTTAGAGAAGACAAGGTTGAGGCAGTGGCCGTGCCGGTGAGTGGGAGTAGTAGAACAAAGGTGAAGGGTGAATGAGGAGGCAAGGGAAAGGAGCTTTAAAGCAAAAGAGTCAGAGGGGTTATCAACATGAATCTTAAAATCCCCAAGAATAAGGGAGGGAGAAGAAGAATCTAGAAAGAAGGAAAGCCACGATCAACAATGAGCCGCCTGACTGAAGACTGAACACGGTTTAGGACAACTATCTAGATGGTCGCCATGAGTTGACACCAACTCGATGGCATCTAACAACAATAATACATTTAAATTCCATCAATTAACTACAGAGTCCTCTATTGTTAATTCATTTCAATTTGGAGGCGGAAATAAACAACAGAGATTAAAGAGGATAGCTTCCTTAATTCCTTCTGAAAAGGGCTGGCCGAAACAAGCACTTTTTTTTTTTTTTTTGTAAACTCTATTTATTGAAAACCAAATAATACAGAACATGCAAAACAATATTTAAAAAATAACAACAAATACATCAAAAAATGGCATTTCTACTGATCTCCCAGACCTGGATTCCTCAGCAAATCAATCATACAAATACAGCAAGAAAAAAGAATTTACAATATTCCCCTCTCCCCCCCTTTCCCCACCAACCTCCCTCCCACCCTACAGCCTCCCCCTTCAGCAACCAACCCCCCATAGTGAACATGCATATTAATTATATTATTAATATCCTACGACCTTCTCATCCCAATTGAAGCACTTCATTTCGGACACGAGGCCTCAATATCTGAATATATGGTTCCCAAATTAGCAGGAATAAGGCCCAACGTCGAGCACTTCCTCTAGCCTCTCTCCTTTCCATAAGCATCAGTTGGTGGAAATTGTTGCGCCATTCCCAATAAGTGGGACCTGACGCTTCTCTCCACCTATGAAGTATCGGGCCTTTACCCACCAGACATGCCTTCCTGACCAAAAGGCGTTCCCATCTCCCTTTCGGGTGGAGTGGTCCAAGCTGATCTAACATCACAAGCGATGCTGTCCAACGGACTCGCTGTAACACAATCCTACTCATAAAATCAGCTATCCTCTTCCAGTATAGGCAAACTATCGGACACCCCCACCACATATGTCCTAAGTCCGCCAAAGGGCATGGACATTTTGGGCATCTGCCCAACTCAGTGAGATGGGATCGTAACGCCCGTCTTGGAGAGAAATGTGCCCGTAGGATGCATTTAAACTGTATCTCCCGCCATCGAGCTCCCCTCACCAGCCCCGCAATCCCACTCAAGGCCTGAAGGATTGAACCAGGAGCTACCAAGATATTCAATTCTTGTGCCCACAAAGCTTCTTCCACCCTATAATCAGGCAAACTGCTATAGTCATCTAATCGTCTTTTCAGCTGTGCAATTGTAGGCGGTGACTCCTCCCCCAGTGCAAAGAACTCTAATATCTGTGCCGATCTTTCCACCCGCAGTGCATCTTGTGGTAGGGAAGCCACATAGTGAGAGAGCTGCACGTAAGCAAAATAATGCCGCCTGCTAAGTCCATATTCCATGCGCAAAGTCTCCCAAGATTTACACTGCCCCATTTGATCCACCACATGTCCAATATTACATATGCCTTGTCTCCTCCAATATACAAATGCTGACGTTTCTGATCCTGGTGTAAACTGATCATTCCCCTGTATGGGTAGCCAGCTTGAAACCCCTGATGGTTCACCCCAGAGCCTATTCAAATGTTGCCATACTCTTCTTGCCGGGTAAACCAATTCACTACTAACCACTCTACCAGGCAGGAGCCTATTTTCCTGGTGCAATACTGCCATCAAGGTCTGCGGAGCCACAAGAGCCTCTTCCAGCGCTCTTGGCGTATACACCTCAGTATTCCCTAGCCAGTCTCCAATATGCCGTGCCTGGCATGCCAGAGCATAAGTCCGAAGATCTGGGATTCCTATCCCTCCAGACTTCCATCTCCTTCTCAATCTATGTAAGGGGATACGAGCTCGCATACCTTTCCAAAGGAAATTCCTAATCTCGCGGTCAATAGCATTTAAATCACGCTTCAATAACCACACTGGGAGAGTTTGCAGCCAATAAAGCACCCGAGGCAGAATCACCATTCCCAGTGCTGCCGCCCTGCCCAGTAAGGACAAGGGCAGTGGAGACCACACCTGAAGTTGTGAACGAACTTTTACAATGATTCTATCCATGTTTTTCCTATATAGCTCCCGCGGTTCTCTCGTCAGGAGAATCCCTAAATACACAAATGTATCACCTGCCCACTTAAGTGGAAAACTTCCTCTCCAATGTCCCCTTATTGACCCTTCCACATCCATGGCTTCAGACTTTTCCATATTGATACAAAGCCCAGCAAAACCCCCATAACAAGAAAATTCCTTTAATAAATTGGGCAACGACGTCTGAGGAGATAGCAAATGAACCAGTATGTCATCTGCAAATGCTGCCAGCTTAAACATATGACTCCCTATACCTATACCTTGTATCTCATTAGACGTCTCTATTCGTCGTATCAGTGGGTCAAGTGACAACACAAAAAGCAACGGTGAGAGCGGGCATCCCTGTCTTGTACCTCTCTCCAGGGTAAACTCATCTGATAGCACTCCATTACATAACACTCTAGCTGTGGGCCTCGTATATAAAAGCTCTACCATATTGCAAAAAGAAGCTCCCAGTCCATAGTGTGGCAAGAGAAATCTGAGGTAATCCCAATTCACTTGATCAAATGCCTTTTCTGCATCAAAACTAATCAAAAGCGACTGTTGCATCCTATCCCTTACCCACTCTAGCGATGCCACAATTTTACGTAGATTCCGCACCGCATATCTCCCTTTTACAAAACCTACTTGAGAATCATGCACAAGCTCACTTAATACCTGACCCAAACGGTCCGCCAGCACCTTAGCCAGTATTTTCATATCAAAATTCAGCAAGGAGATAGGTCGATAAGAGGCTGCTTGTAAAGGATCTTTCCCTGGTTTATGTATAAGAATAATGTGCGCCCGATTCTCCCCCCACATAAATCTCCCCTGATCCACCCTTCTATGATATGTCGCCACTAGGGAAGGGGCCAACTCATCTCTTAATAACTTATAAAATTCTGCCCCAAACCCATCCGGGCCAGGCGCTTTGTGACAATCCGCTCTTAAAATGACCCTCTGAACCTCCTCTTCAGTCACTGGTTATCCAGCTCTGCCTGTTGAACCATCGTTAACCTTGGCAAACTCACTTGTTTCAAGTACTCTACCATATCAGTCTGAGATCCAACTCTCCTTGTATAAAGCTTCTTGTAAAATGTCCGATATACTTGAGCAATCGCTCGCCTTTCTTTATGCAGTTGGCCCTGATCGTCTCGCAGCGCCGCCACAGTACCAGTCCCCCTACTGCCTTTAAGGCATCTTGCCAATAACTTTCCTGGCCTGTCACCATATCTATAGAGCTGAAAGCGGTAGTACAGAAACGACTTCTTTGCTCTTTGATGTAGCAGCTCATTTAGGGCTGTTTGTGTCTCCCACAATTTCCTCCTATTCACTGCCGACGGACATGACGCTTGCCTTCTCCTCTCTCTACCTGCCTGCTGTTCCAAGCGAACAATCTGTTTCATCAACATTTTCCGTTTCCTCCCTACATACCCTATAATGTCCCCCCGCAGGACTACTTTAGCAGTTTCCCAAAAAAGCTCTGGATCCTCTTTATGCTGAGCATTATGGATTGAGAATTCTTGCCACCGCATTTTAAGGAAACCATGAAACTCAGGGTCTCTGTACAGATCCATTGGGAATCGCCAAATTCTATCCCGCGTGTTTGCCTCTAACCATTCTATTTCCACCCAAATCAACGCATGATCAGAAATCTCTATAGGCCCTAGTTGCGCATCCTCTATTTGGGCAAACAACCGCTCCGAAACCAGCACATAATCAATGCGAGCACACGACCCATGCGCTCTTGATTGATGCGTAAAATCCCTTTCCAGTGGGTGGAGCAAACGCCAAGGGTCTACCATCCCTAACCTGCGTTTCAAATTCTGCAGCACTCTAGCACTCTGCACACGCGCCCTATCTCCACTTCCACTAGATGTATCTAGTTCAACATCCATAACGCCATTAAAATCACCTGCCAAAATCATAGGAGCCTCTGGCAGCTGCTCCATTCGTGAGCCCAAACTAGCATAAAGAACTCTATCTAACACATTTGGACTATATAGATTCCCCAGCACCACAGGCCTCCCCTCCAGCATCCCATACAAGAGAACAAATCTACCCCCTCACCCACATGGATGCTTTCCTGAACGAATCTAACACGCCTGTGTATCAGAATGACCACTCCACCTTTTCTTCCCATAGCTGGAGCCCCCCAGACTTGCCCCACCCAGTCTCTCCGTAATTTAATATGTTCCTCAGCAGTCTGGTGGGTTTCCTGCAACATTGCAATATCACATTTTTGTCTCGCTAGAGCCTGCAATATCTTGTATCTCTTAATGGGATTACCTATCCCACACACATTCCACGATATGACCTTCAGGTTAGTGGGTAAATATAAAGCTCAAGCCAACCAACAAATGCTTTGTTGTGAGGAAGGACCCCCCCAGCCTGGGACCCATCCTTACCGTCATGCATGCACCCCCAATCAAACCATTTAATCTCAATTAGGCTGCCTTCCCTCCCCCCTTCCTCCCCAATCCCTCCCTCCCAACCTTTATCCCCTATTACTTTCCCTCTCCCCACCCCATTCCCCCCCGCTCCCCTCTCACTCACCCAACTACCCATCTTTCCTCTTATTCTTACCTCCCTTCCCCTCAAATGCGTTCGGTACCCCTTTACTCTTACCTTTGTAACTGCTCCACATCATTCCCTTTGATGATCCCACCCTAGCCCCAGCCCTCCTCCACCTCTTTCCACCTCCCAACTCATCCACCCCATGCATGTCCCACTCTCCATTCCTTTTAGCCCCTCATACCTTATCTAGTAATCATTAACCTAAAAGGCATCAAACATATAACATTAATACAACAACTTTGAACATTTCAAACATCTATATCAATTTCCAAACTGACTCTCCACACACACTAAGGCAGTATGATCTTCTTTTTCTTCTGCTTTGATGTTCCATTTCTCAGTCTCTCCCATCACAGGTTACACACTCCTGATCTCCACTTTGTAAGCTTAGTGCAGCCGCTGCTTTTCTCCCAATCTCCTCCACATAAGGTGTTGCTGCCTTGGCTGAATCAAATGACCTACGCACCCCCCCATGAGTGAAGATCAGACGTGCGGGATACTGCACTAAAAATTTAATATTATTGTCTATCAGCGTTTGACACAGAGGGCCATATTCCCTTCGGCGCTGTCCTAAGGATGCTGAGTAGTCCTGCACTTTTTAAAAACTTATATATGCTTAGGAATAGCTGTAAATCCCAAAGTAGGCAATTTTGGCGATACACATGTTGATAAGTGCAGTCGAGTCGGTGCCAACTCATGACAACCCCTTTATAAAATGGGGAACACATATGCATATTTTTATCCTGCCCAGGCCATGCTCTAACCCCCTCCTCGAGCAATTTCGACATGTTATTAACATCCATGTGTAAACGTAGTCCTTTATAAAATTGCTATTTAAACATGGATGCCATTTCCATGTGTAAATGCCAGATTTTTCATGTGGAAATTGTGAAAAAGGCTTCTAAAATCACCCCTTGTAAACTTACTGTATATTGTACCACTGCGTTCTGTCCATTCAGTGTGAGATTGTTTGCAGCAAACTTATAGTTAGGGCTTAATTTCCGGGTGAATGGCCAGAGATGCAGTTCAGGCATTTCTTTTGGGACTCCTGAACAGCAGAGGTGTTCTACCCTAGCTCCTCCTTTCCGAGATGCCTGCAGGGAGGAGGGGTGTGTGTGTGTGTAAGTAGGTTGGTAGGGGGAGTAGTGTTTGTGTGTGCGTTTGGGGGAGGGGGAGCCTGGAGCAGAGAACAGTCACTTTCCATTGTAATCCAGCTCCTCATCCTCTGTTGCTCCTGCCCTGGGTCCAATTGCCCTCTCCCTCCCGAGCTTCACCTTTTTGTGTGCAAATGAAGCCCTGCTTATAGTATTATAGCAGGCTCAAATGGTAGACTTCATGTTGCATGTGCAAGGACTTTTACAATTTCTGTATCCTCTTTATGGAATGCCCTACCTCCGGCTTTACGAATTGCTGCAATTTGTCTGCTTTTCATAAATATCTCAAAATAAATTTGTTTCATGTAAACATTTGGAGGAGGTTAAAGCACAGTTACTTACCTGTAACAGGTGATCTCTGGGAACAGCAGGAATTAGTCATCACATATGGGTACGTCGGTACCGACGGAGCCCGCGCGGGAAAGCTCCCCAGCTTTTCAGATTAAAAGCTTTTGGGGCCTCCCACTGCACATGCGCGCTGCCTTCCCGCCTTCCTGAACAGCTCTCGTCAGTTCGAGTTTAAAGCTGAGACAATAGAGAGAGAGGACAGGAAGATAGATAGAGATACAACTCCTAGGGGAGGTGGGTGGGTTGTGATGACTAATTCCTGCTGTTCCCAGAGATCACCTGTTACAGGTAAGTAACTGTGCTATCTCCAGGAACAAGCAGGAATACGTCATCACATATGGGGACTCCCTAGCTAAGATGCCTGGGAGATCCCCCTCCAAGGGTAAACCATCTTCGCATGGATCTCAGGCATCCATGCAGGGAAGGTGGGCAGGAGTTGTTTAAGTATGGAACAGGTGTTTGAGGACAGCCTGACCAAACAAGGCATCCCGGCAGGAGTCCTTGTCCAAGCAGTAATGGGCTGTGAAGGTATGAACCGAGGCCCAAGTGGCTGCTCGACAGATCTGATCTATGGACACAGAGTGAAGATGAGCCATAGAAGTGGCCATGGCTCTCACATTGTGAGCTGTGACATGGCCCTCCATAGAAATGTTCTTACTCTGGTAAGCAAAAGAAATACACTGAGCGATCCAATTGGAAAGTGTACGCTTGGTGACTGGAAGTCCCAAATGAGAAGGATCAAAAGCCACGAAAAGTTGGGAAGACTTTCGATGTGGTTGAGTCCTGTTGAGGTAAAAGGCAAGAGCTCTTTTACAATCCAGAGTATGAAGGTTCCTCTCTGCACTGGATGCATGAGGAGCCGGGAAAAAGACAGGTAGATATACCTCTTGATTAAGATGAAAAGGCGAGACCACTTTGGGCATAAAGTGGGGATTCGTCCTAAGGACCACCTTATCATGATGAAACCTAGTATAAGGTGGATGAGCCACTAAAGCCTGCAGTTCACTGATGCGGCGAGCCGAAGTGACTGCAATAAGGAAAACAACCTTCCAGGAAAGAAATTTGAAGGAGGTAGAGTCCAAAGGCTCAAAAGGTGGCTTCATAAGCTGACCTAGAACTAGGTTCAAATCCCATGCTACCGGAGGAGGTCGGATGGGAGGTTTAGTTAGAGTCAGGCCTCTCATGAAACGTGCAACAAGAGGATGAGAGGAGACAGGTTGTCCATTTATAGGCTTTAAGGATGCTGCAATAGCACTCAAATGGACCCTTACTGAATTCGTCTTAAGGCCTGCATTTGAAAGATGCAGGAGATAGTCCAAGAGGGAATTCAAAGGAAGTGCTAGAGGGTCAAGACCCTGCTGAGCACACCAAATGGAAAAACGTTTCCATTTGAAAGCATAAGAACGCCTCGTGGAAGGTTTCCTAGAGGCATGAAGGATATCTGTCACAGGTTGAGAAAGATTAAAGTCTTGAAGACTTAGGCCTTCAGTAACCAAGCTCTGAGATGTAGGGATTTGGGGTTTGGGTGCCACAAAGTCCCCTCCTCCTGAGACAGAAGGTCTGGCGCAGCTCCCAGGTCCAGGGAGGATCCCTGGGAGAGATGCAGAAGTAGAGGGAACCACACCTGGCGTGGCCAGCGGGGAGCTATGAGGATCATAGTCCCGTGATCCCTCTGGAGCTTGAACAGAGTCTTGGATATTAGAGGAATGGGTGGAAAGGCATAGAGGAATTCCTGACCCCAATGCAGGAGGAAGGCATCGTGGGCCTGAGCTCCCTGACACTGAGTTCTGGAACAGAACCGGGGAAGTTTGGCATTCCACGGACTTGCAAAGAGGTCTATGTCCGGGGTCCCCCATTCCTGAAAGATTCTGCGTATCTGGTCCATATGTAGGGACCATTCGTGTGGAAGCAGAACTCGACTGAGTCTGTCTGCACGAGAGTTTTGAACTCCTGGAAGATACACTGCAAGAAGGTGAATTTGATGCTCTCTGGCGAAGGCCCATATTCTGAGAGCTTCGTTGCAAAGCGACAGAGAGCCTGTCCCTCCTTGTTTGTTTATATAGAACATGGCTACCTGATTGTCTGTCTGAACTAGGACAGTCAGGTTGACAAGGAGGGTATAGAAGACCTTGAGGGCAAGGTAAATTGCTCGCAGTTCCAGGAGGTTGATATGAAGGGTGGCCTCCTGTGGAGACCAAGTGCCCTGAGTGGAGAGGTTCTGAAGATGAGCTCCCCACCCTGTCTGGGAGGCATCTGTTGTGAGGGTTGCTTGGGACAACAAAGGTTGGAAGGGGGCCCCCAACAACAGATTCTTGGTGGATGTCCACCATTGGAGGGACCAAAATAGACGGCTTGAGGTGAGTATTTGGTCGGAGAGCGCTCCAGATGCTTGAGTCCACTGGGTGGCCAAGGTCCATTGAGCTGCTCTCATATGCAGACGAGCGTAGGGCACCACATGTACCGTGGAGGCCATGTGGCCCAGAAGTCGCAGCATTTCCCGGGCTGTCAAATGACTGCTGGACTGAGCTTGGAAGGCCAAACTCAGCAGGCGTTGGGCCCTGACCTGAGGCAGGTAGGCCCTTGCAGTGATGGTGTCTAACTGGGCCCCTATGAACTCGAGAGACTGAGTAGGGATTAGTTGAGACTTGGGAAGGTTTACTACCAGTCCTAGATACTGCAGAAGACGCCTTGTGCGGTCCAGGGAAATTTGGGCCTGGGACTGAGAGGGAGCTCGGATGAGCCAGTCGTCCAGGTATGGGAATATGAAAATTCCCAGGCCTCTTAGAAAGGCAGCTACGACTGCCATGCATTTGGTGAACACTCTTGGAGCAGAGGCTAGACCGAAGGGGAGTACTCTGTACTGGAAATGTTTTCCCTGAAACAGAAATCGAAGGTATTTTCTGTGGGATGGGTGGATGAGTATGTGTGTATACGCATCCTTTAGATCTAGAGAACAAAGCCAATCCTGACTCTGAAGGTATGGAAGGAGAATGCCCAGAGAAAGCATTTTGAATTTCTCTTTGAAAAGAAATTTGTTCAATTCTCTCAGATCCAGAATTGGTCTGAAGCCCTCTGTCTTCTTTGGTATTAGAAAATAAGGGGAGTAGAATCCCGTCCCCTGTTGAAGAAGAGGGACCTCCTCTATTGCCCCCTGGGCAAGGAGGGAGGAGACTTCCTGACCCAAGAGGGCCAGGAGAGATGGGGGAGAATTGAACTGCCTCACCATAGTATAAGGAGGAAGGTCGGAAAAATGGAGTTTGTAACCCTCTCTGATGATAGAGAGGGTCCATTGCTCTGATGTAATTTGCTCCCATCTGGGAGCAAAGTGAGCTAACCTTCCGGGTATGGTGAGGGGCTCTGGTTGTTCTAGAGCCAGAAAAGTTAAGTTCTCTAGGGGCAAGTCAAAACCCCTGAGGGGGTGGAGCCTGCTGAGGCGTAGCAGACGCCGCAGGCTTTGACCTTGCCTGTTTAGGTTGCTGACGTTTAGCAGCAAAACGAGGCTGAGAGGATTGTTGGCCAGTATTTGTAGAAAATCTGGACTTCTTGTAATAAGGCCTCTTAAAAGACTTCTTCTTGGCAGGAGTGGAGGTAGACTTAGAAAGTCTATCTAAGGTGGCATTTTCTGCATCCATTTGAGTGGCCTTAATTTGCCACTCCTCACCAAATAAGTTCTCACCTGTACAGGGCAGATTTCTTAAGCCATCTAGGACCCAAGGTTCTAGATCAGAAGCCTGGAGCCAAGCAAGACGTCGGGCTGCTATAGCAATGCCCGAAGCCCTACCAGCACCCTCAAAGGAATCAAAAGCTGCCCTGTTGGAGAACTTTGAAATATCCAAAAGGTGTTTCACCAAGGGAATGAACTGCTCCCTCTTATCCTCAGGGAGAAAGGGGGCAAAATGCCGAACTTTTAGAGCGATTTCACTGAGAAACATGCCCATGTAAAGACTATAGGAATTAATCCTGGCTATAAGCATAGTAGCCTGGAAAATTTTCCTGCCAAAAGAGTCTAGAGTCTTACATTCTCGCCCTGGAGGAGTAGAAGAGTGCCTTTTGGTACTCTTTATCTTCTTCATTGCAGACTTCACCACAATAGAATGGTGAGGCAACTGGGTTTTTTGGAAACCAGGAGAAGGGGGGACACGGTACATGGTGTCCAACCTGCGAGAAGAAGGAGACAATGTTAGAGGAGCCTCCCATAAGTCCATCAAGTGTTCTTGAAGGATTTCATGGATAGGCAGGGTGACTGCCTCTTTAGGAGACTTAGAGTATCCTAAAATATCCAGTTTCTTTGATCTGGGTTCCTTTTCAGAGGATGAAGCAATAGAAAGACCTTTAGCCATTTCTATGATGAAGTCCTGAAAGGACAAATCCTCTGGTGGAGACATTCTCCTGTTAGGAGAAGAAGGCTCCTCAGGAAGATCAAGGGAGAACTCATCAGAATCATCAGAGGAGTTAAAATCCTCTGAAGAAGCAGAGTATCCTCTATGTGCTTCCAACGCACGATACGCATACCGTTTGGTATCGACATCGGGCGTACCGGGTATGGGATCGGTACCGGGCAAAAGCCCGGATCCGGCATGCGGAACCGATCTGCGTTTGGAAGACGATGGCCTCGGTTCCGGTATGGAAGCCATTACCGGAACCGGACCCGGTACCGCTGGCTGCGGTACCGAGGGCGTAGCAGCATTAATAAAAGCCAGAATGGCCTGCTGCATGACTTGGACAGTATTGCCCATAGACGCCACTGCTGCCTGGATGTCGGTACCGGTATGGGCCGGTACCCCAGAGCAGTACAACAGGTGATCTGTCGAGGCCGCGCCATCGATGTCAACCTGTGACCCCATGATTGCTTTGGAGGCCGGAGCCTCCCGCCGGGGTTTTTTGGCCTGGGCAGAATCCTCGAACTCAGAATTGAGAGCCTCTCGATCTTTAGAAAGAGATTTGCTTTTAGAGGATTTGCCCACTGGAGTTTTGGTTACCTGAGATCCATCCGGAGAGGAAGACCTGGATGACTGTGATGCTTCTGAAGGAAACAGCACATGGAACTTGTTGGCCCGGTTCTGCAATCCACGTTTCGACATCTGGGAGCAGGATGGGCAGTCCGGTATGGAATGGTCAGGTCCTAAACATTTAAGACACCATTCATGGGTGTCTGTAAGAGGAATGACAGCACTGCACTTGGTACACTTTTTAAAACCAGGAACTGGCTTCTCCATGAGGAGAAATTGTGTAGGCCTGAAGGCCTAACAAAGTACCAAGCTGTGCTGAAGAAAAGAAAAATATTTTATTTTATTTTTTTTTTTAAAAGAAAGAAAGAGAGACCGGCAGTACCGGTTTCAGAATGGGGAAGGCAGGTACGCGGTCTAAAGAAAACAATAAAATTAACAATTTCTTCAGCGGTGACAGGAACACGACCTGCTGGCTCCGCGGAAAAAAAGAAACTGACGAGAGCTGTTCAGGAAGGCGGGAAGGCAGCGCGCATGTGCAGTGGGAGGCCCCAAAAGCTTTTAATCTGAAAAGCTGGGGAGCTTTCCCGCGCGGGCTCCGTCGGTACCGACGTACCCATATGTGATGACGTATTCCTGCTTGTTCCTGGAGATTGTGTGTTTTTATCTTGTCATGCTATCTATATTGTGATGTTATATTTAGTTCAAGGCAAGTTAAGATGAACAGAAATACTTTGATAAAGTTGAGTAACAAATTTGTAAATAAATTTTTGCAATACACTCCTCTACACACTAGTAGATGTTATGGTATAAAATGAAAAATATAAATAACTAAATGTTCTGTATTTCTATGTTTGTTCTATACAGCCAGCTGTGACAAGAGTTTATTGGGCTGTATTTATGCAGACTTAGATGGAAACATTCATATAATTTCTGGTACAGTGGTCTGATCAAGCTGAACCTAATTTACACAGCTGGACAAACAACTAGAAATCAGTTTAAATAACACTGATAAGTTGATCTGGAAGTGTTTTTCATAATCTAGGTGGGGTTTTTAGACTATGGGGTATGTTTACTAAACCGTCTTAACGTCGCAGCGGTGGTATTATTGCGTGATAACGTCACTTATCACGCGATAACGCAGCGGTGTTAAGGCACACTGATGCTGTGAAATCCGGGTCTGAAGGGTGGAGTAAGGCTTCCCAGAGGGCGGAGAGAAGGAATCAATGGGCGGAGAGTGGGCGGGGAGAGGCTCTAGGCACACTAACGCTGTGAAATCCGGGTCTGAACACTAACGCCAGTGAAACTTTCGCATTTGCAGGAAAGAGAAACCATTTAAGTCAGCAATGTGTAGCAAAAGCAGGGAAACCTAGAAAAGTGATAGTTGTGATACATGTGCAGGAACCAAAAAGGCAAATAAACATATAAAATGACCAGAACCACATTTAAAATCCCAATAACCAAGCTGGCCAATAGTGATATTAATGATAAACATAAAGCAACACTACTGACAAAGCATAAAAATTAAGATATCATGTTTGGAAGGGTCTATGCTCTGTCCCCCTACAAAGTGAATGATCCCACTTTGAAATAGCGCTGATCAGGGTTTCTGTTTAGATTGGGTAGGTTTGTTATGGCGTGCACATGTGCAGCAACAGCAGAGTGGGCATGTAGGAAAGGGCAACTGTACTGATGCTGTAAATGGGATACAGGGGGCTGCAGGCGGCACATGCTGTGGTCCAGCTAGGGCACAGTGCGGACTAGGCAGATGCCTAGGTGGCACATAGGAATGCTGAAACTGTAAAGCAGCAAGACAGCAACTGACGAGGGTCCAACATGGGCATGAGTGTGTGTCCCACAGTGTCATAGGGGATATTACCCAGCAGGTACCCCCAAGGGTACATAACATTGGCAGGCAGTGCCGGGGGGAAGCGCGCATGTCCATGTAGGCACCCCTACCCGAGAACCCACACCATAGGCAGCCGTCTACTGGCACACTGGATGGCATGGGACTGCGCACCACCAGCACCACCAGCATAATGACATGGCAGCATGGTGGCGGAGGGGTGCTGGTGGCGGAGGGGGCAGTGGCAACTGCCCACAGAAGACCATGGCCAAGCCCCGTTTAGGTGGGTGCTGTGCACTGCAACAGACAGGGTCTGTCTGACGAACAGTCATGGTATCCCCAGGAAATGATCTGTCCCTGTGGTAACAGTGTGGTGCAGTACACACAACCAGTGTGTTCAGGAGCAGAAGGTCACAAGTTCAAGTCCCAGCTGTGGCTCCTGCCAACCCTGTCCTCATATTTTACCCAGTACTAAACCATGGTAATAAAGACGGGACCTTTATTGCAGATAAAATAAACATGCCTGAAACGCCTATATTTTATCCTACAGAGCACAGACACCATAAACATGTGCAATCCCTAGAGCAGAGTTTCCCAACTGCAGTCCTGGAGGGCCAAACACCATTCAGGTTTCATGCTGTCCCTAATAAATATGCCTGTGCTGCATTTGTATGCACTGCCCCCATTGTATGCAAATGTATCTCATGCATGTTCATTAGGGACAGCATGAAAACCTGAACAGTGTTTGGCCCACCAGGACCGGAGTTGGGAACCTCTGCCCTAGAGCAGCGGCCAACAGGGGCATAAACACCCACACTCACAGGCTCCACTATCCAAAGCCTCATGGAGAGTCAGGCTGTTGGGCCCTGCGCAGAGCAGCATCTCCCAATACTGGCACCTGCATACCTTAGCAATGCCGTCCTAAACTTGGGAACACGTTCCACATATATCAAAAGGTTGCTATAATTAATGTCAGCTAACAAATCCTAAGTTAAACTCAATTTGTTGATAGAAATTCATCATAGCAACCTTTCTGATATCTATGGAGTGTGTTTCAGTTATTGATTCTGACAGTGTTTACCACCCTGGGAAGTGACCCTAACAGTATTGAGTACCATAGCAATGCCCGCACTGTGCCCAGGACTGGTGTGGCAGCAAGGGCTGCCACAAATCTCTATATTTGCACAATGCTGGCATAGGTGTGGGAGTGTGTGCCTGTCTATCCAGTGTGTTGTGGCTGCCTACACCTTACTGAGCTCACATTGCTTGCATTGTTTCCAGTGTTAGCCTACCAATGTGCATAATGAGGAGCAAGGTACTGTGGGTATGGCCCGGACAGGGTGGCATGGGCAAGATGCATTTGCACAGGGTATAGGGCAATGGCTTGGGCATTGTAGTACCCGACCACTACTTGCATGGACAGGGTGGCCACAGCATGTCATGCTGGGATGTCGCTCTCACCCTGACTGAGCAGTGACCACGGCATGGCTAGGTTCCCCCATAGTACTATACAGTATTTTTCTCAAGTGATGTTTATGGGTTCTCTTTTCTGGGGCCCAATCACTGACATACCTGCATGGTGTGTGTGCTGACATCCCAGTTTTGGGTGCACACAATTCCTCCAGGAACATGCACTACGTACTAGCTAACAGACTGTGTGCAGTTAGCATCTGTATGGCCACACCACCTTGCAGGTGCACACTGACTGCCCTCTGCTGGTGAATGTCAGATTGTAGTGGGGGGCAGCTGAGCTGACTGGGTCCACTACCTATCTGCCAGTGGCCCTGTCCGTTTGCCACCAGGACTGGGGTTGCTGGTCCCACAGCCTGTCCTCATGTACCTCCACTGCCCCCTTGCAAAGGTGAGAGTGTGGGTCTGTTGGGGGCAGATCATGTCCCCCACCCTGACTCAGAGAGGGCGATTTGCTAAGTACATTATTGCCATGTGAGCCCTGACACACCCCTGCTCCCTAAACAGGTGACCATAGCAAGCACAGTGGATATGCACTATGTTGTATGCATCATGGTCCACAAGGGCCAGATATGACTGGCAATAACAAATTGACACAGAGACCTCCTAAAGGTGTCTGCAACAAATACCTGTCACACACTGGCACTGATAGAGACCTGCAGCACAGCCCACCTCAACCAACCCGGGTACTGCGGACCTGGTGCTGACCACTCCACCTCACCCTCAGGGTGAGCACAGAACACACACATTGGCATGGCCTGTGGGTACTCTGTGCCAGTAACACGCACGGTCATTCCCCCCTACCAAGCTGACATGCTGTAGAGGTGCATACCCCATCTGGTGAGCAGATGTAGACTGCTGTTCTGCATGTGAATTGCATTATGGGTACTGTTGGTTCTATCCTATCCTGGTAGCCACAGCAGACAGTTTTATGGTGATGTGCACTCTTTCTGTAGCCAGTCATTGGTATAATAACTCCCATACTGATGTAACACAATGGTTAATGCAATGACTTCAGTAGCAGAAGTCATGGGTTCAATTCCTCTGTTCCCCTTTTTTTATGGCTGTCCTACACAACTACGTTTCATTCGTGTAACAGTCATATCTGTGCACATCTGTGCTGCCGCCACATTATACCCTCATCACTGTTGCCATCCATCCTTCTGTCCGTCTATGTGTGTGCGCCAGCTGTGTGGCGTCCTACCCTAATGTACAGGCTGCTACCCCATATCCTGCACTGGCACACTTTTCTGCATTGCAGCTCTTCATGCTTGCCTCTCCTGTGTCTGCTCTGCATGGCACTGCTCTCCTCTGTCCTCTTGTCATTGCACTTATCCTGCCACCTCTACCTCCTCTGGTGGACATGTATCCCCATCCTCTGCCACACACTGTCATTGTTGCACTGTACATTACCATCACCCTGTACATCGGTACAGCTGCCCCCGATATGTTTGTCCACTTTACCTGCTGCCACATGGGCTGCACACAGATTTGGCTGGTCCATGAGCTCCTTCATCTACTTCCTTCCATCACTTGTTCATTGCCTTTCCTTGGTGCTCTGTGCAGTGTTATGGTTACATCTGTGTCTGAGCCATACATTTCATGCTTGTGACTTTGGGGCACCTTTGTGCCCCTGGACACCATGTCCTCTGTCACCTTGGCATCCCTGGGGCATCTTTCATGGCACCTTGAGTGGAGGAGTGGCCTAGTGGTTGAGGCAAGGTACTTCAGGCCGGAAGGTCAGGGGTTCAAATCCCACTAGAGGACAGCAACCTTGGGCCGGAAGGACTGGGGTTTCTAGTCCCACAGGTACTCCTTGTGGTCTTGGGCAAGCCACTTAACCCTCCATAGCCCATGTTCCCTGTAAAATAGTTATCTCCAAGTTATAATGCCCTGTTCAATGTAATTTCAGTTTGTTCAATGTAAACCGTACTGATGCAGAATAGCGTGGTATATAAGAGAATGTAAATAATAAATATATAAGAATGTAAGTAAACCTTAGGTTTGGCCAGCTTATGGGGCGCCTTATATGGCCTTGGAGGGTGCCAACCTTTCCTGCCGCCCTCTGAGGCACATTATGACCTGCCTTGGATGACGTGGTGCTTTATGATGTGCCTTATGGTGCGCGCCCTAAAAGGTGCATTAGGTTGCGGCACTGGGGTGAGGCTTTTTTGGCTGGCAGTGCAAATTGTTGGGATGTGTCTGACTGTTACAAGCAGGAAAAGGGATTGCCTCAGACAGTCTTTTAACTGAGCCCACTAGGGGATCAAACTCATGACCACTGTATCAGCAGTCAATGTATTAACCAGTGTGCTAAACCTCTGTTGCTATGAATGCAGGTCAGCGCGCCTAATTAAGGCTAACGTGCGTTAACGTGCCACAGCTCCCTCTATCGCACGATAACGGACTTTATCATGCAATAACCCGAAATGCTACCTTAAGACCGGAACGCCCAGTACCTTATATGGCATTCATCACAGTAAGACTGCAACTAATGCCGGTAACATTAAGACGGTTTAGTAAACATACCCCTATGTTTTTTGCCAGTCTTCTGTAATTATCAAATCCTAGCAACTGCAAAGTAATGTATGTTTTTTTATGAATGAGGAATGGGTTCTGTTAGATCTCAACTGCTGATGTACAGAAATACATGTAGAGTGAGTTTCTAAGGAAATATATCCAGAGGATTGATTAAAGGATGGTCAACAATAATGTGCAATGCCTTTTCACTATACTGCATTTAATGTTATTCTTTTAATTCTATTTAGAATAAAATACATCTCATTCTTTAACTCAGCAGCAATCTCTAACCACAACATGTATCAGTTAATATACTTTCTGGAGGGAATTATTGCTAAAATAAAGTATAATTTGTTTGCTTTCTCTTTTTTTTTTTTTAGTGCCATCAAGTTAGTGTTGACTCATAGTGACCCAGCTACCTCTGGGTTTTCTTGGCAATGTATCACTGGAAGTAGATTGCCAGCCTTTTCTTCTGAGGCAATGGAGGGTAAAATGACTTGCCCAAGGTCACAAGGAGTACCAGTGGGACTTGAACCCTTGATCTTCTGGGTACTAGGCAGTTGCTCTAACCACTAGGCTACTCCTCCACTCTGCTTGCTCATACTATTTCAAAATCAGGTGACAAATAGTCTGAAGTTCAAAGGCATGTCAGATTAACATTCAGGGGGTGGGAGGGTATATCCTGCTGTCCATAGAGAACACCGGCTACAGGGTAAGTAACTTAGTTTTCTCTGAGGACAAGCAGGATAGTAAGTCCTCACAGATGGGATTTCCTAGCTACAGGCTGCCTTCAATAGAAAAAGGGAAAAATAATGAACATGTAGACATTATGGTGGCATTTCACCTTGTGCCGGGGGGGATGAAACTGGATTCTAATACCCGAAGAGATTCTGGAGGGCAGACTGGCCAAATCTATTGTTGTGTCAGGAGTCTCATTCTATGCAACAGTGGGATGCGAATGTATGGACTGAAGTTCATGTCACAGCTTCCATGAAGGCTGATTTTAAGTGTGCTACTGATATCGTCCTAGCTATGACATTATCAGTCATCACATGACCTTGAGTCAATCCTGCATTGGTATACAGTAAGTGAAGGAAAAGCAGTCTGCTAAGCCAATTGGAAAGAGCACAATTGTTGGCTGCAGCCTTCTGCTTGTTTGGGTCAAAAGAAAGAAAAAGTTGGGTTGACTTTCTAAAGACTTTAGTATGCTCTAAAGAGAAGGCCAAAGCTCTCTTGCAGTCCAATCTGTTCAATGAAGTTTATCTTTGTGGGCATGGAGTTCAGAAAAGATATTGTCAGGACAATTGACTGCTTATGATGGAAGTACAACGCAAACTTAGGAAGAAACTTCAGATGAATGCGCAGGACCACCCTATTGTTGCAAAATTTAGTATAAAGAATATCAGTTACTACTGTAGAGATTGGAGCTCACTTACTCTGTGTGCTGAAGTTACTGCTACCAAAAATAAGACCTTCCAGGACAAGTATTTCCATTTACAACCACAAACAGGGCATTCAGTTTTTATGTCCCCAAATGCTGGAATGCTCTACCCCCTGACATTAGGGCCATTACCAATCTATATCAGTTCAGGAAGGCTCTCAAAACCCACCTTTTCCTCCAATACTTCCCAGACAGCAATTGAACCTAGATATCCCTCCCAAGAAATGACCCAATCTAGAAAGGCCCTTACATGCATTATCTGAGTTTTACCTATCCTTGCAGTGTAAATAGCTTATGTATATAGTTAACCCTGTTATCCAAGTTTGTACCCCTGTTCGATGTAAAACCTGACAGCTTGTCGTTATGGTCGTTGTAATCTTCTGAATATGTAATCTCTGGTCTAGTCTCCGCTTGGTCCTGGGTTCATTTCACTTCACAGACGCAGGAGGGTATTGTAATAAGACAAGCAAACAGGTGTGGCTTGGAGAAAGGTTTTTATGTACAAATAGGCTTAATCCATAGGTATTGAACAGAGGTATATAGTGATTGTTACAGAGCTGTTTCAGTGTGTATCAATGAATCTGTGTGTGTGCATGTGTGAAGTGTGAGAGAGATAGAGGCCAGAACATGTGGGTCAGAGCCGCATGGTAGGCCAGAACATGTGGGTAGAGAGAGAGAGAGAGGGAGGGGTGAAGGGAGTTGAGTATCAGAGTCTCATTGTAGTGTCCAAACCTGTCCGATGAAAGAGAGAGAGAGAGACAGGAAGTGTGTCTGTCCTTTATAGTGCCTCTCCAGCAGTTCCCCTTGAGGTCTGCTATTGTCTTTGGCCACTCCCTTTAAGGTCTACCCATCTTGATTTAGCAAGGAGGGGCTGCAGCCAGGTCCTAGAGACTGACGTCACCCAGGGGTCAGAGTTTAGACTGAATTAAACAGAGTCCATAGCTGCATGAAATGTATGCTGACATCTCCCACACCTTTTTTATTTTTATTTATTATTTGTGCCTGGAATTGGTGGAAGCAAACCTGTGGTACCTGTCCCAGCTGCCATTACCTGATAGTAGGCAGCTCGTCGAATACCTCCTGTATTAAATACCTTGCTATGTCTAGCACAGCGATGGCGAACCTATGGCACGCGTGCCAGCTGTGGCACGCGAAGGCCTTGCAGCTGGCACGCGTGAAGGTCCGCAAAAACAGAAAAAGCGGGCTCTGGCTGCTGCCGCGGACGCGGCAGCATGCAGTGTCCCGCGGGGCCCCCTCCGCCCGCTAAGCCCCTCTGCAAGGGCTTTCAGATTCGCGAGGGAGACAGCGTCTCCCTCGCGTCTCTGTTAAGCCCGTAGGGGTTAATGGGAAATTTCCCATCAGCCCCTTTAGACGCGAGGGACTGATGGGAAATTTCCCATTAGCCCCTGCGGGCTTAACAAGAGACGCGAGGGAGACGCTGTCTCCCTCGCGAATCTGAAAGCCCTTGCAGAGGGGCTTAGCGGGCGGAGGGGGCCCCGCGGGACACTGCATGCTGCCGCGTCCGCGGCAGCAGCCAGAGCCCGCTTTTTCTGTTTTTAAATTTGCCGGGGTGGGGGGGGGGGGTTAGGACTGCTAATGGGCTGGGGGGGGGTTAGGACTGCTAATGGGCTAGGGGGGGGGTTAGGACTGATAATGGGCTAGGGGGGGGTTAGGACAGAAAATTGTCGGTGGGCTTAGGGGGGCTGTATGGAAATGGGGTGAGGGGGGGTAAGGACTGCTAATGGGCTGGGGGGGGGTTAGGACTGCTAATGGGCTAGGGGGGGGGTTAGGACTGCTAATGGGCTAGGGGGGGTTAGGACTGCTAATGGGCTGTGGGCTGATGGGGGCTGTCTGGAAATGGGGGTGATGGGGGGTTAGGACTGCTAATGGGCAGGGGGGGGGTTAGGAATGCAAATGGGCAGGGGGGGTTTGGACAGCAAAAGGGCTTGGGGGGGTTAGGACTGCTAAGGGGCTAGGAGGGGGGGGTGAGGACTGCTAATGGGCTGTGGGCTGATGGGGGCTGTCTGGAAATGGGGTGATGGGGGGTTAGGACTGCTAATGGGCTAGGGGGGGTTAGGACTGCTAATGGGCTGTGGGCTGATGGGGGCTGTCTGGAAATGGGTGATGGGGGGTTAGGACTGCTAATGGGCTAGGGGGGGTTAGGACTGCTATTGGGCTTGGGGGGGGGTTAGGACTGCTAATGGGCTTAGGGGGGGTTAGGACTGCTAATGGGCTGTGGACTGATTGGGGGCTGTCTGGAAATGGGGTGATGGGGGGGTTAGGACTGCTAATGGGCAGGGGGGGGGGTTAGGACTGCTAATGGGCTGGGGGGGTTTGGACTGCTAATGGGCTTGGGGGGGTTAGGACTGCTAATGGGCTAGGAGGGGGGGGTTAGGACTGCTAATGGGCTGTGGGCTGATTGGGGCTGTCTGGAAATGGGGTGATGGGGGGTTAGGACTGGTAATGGGCTATGGGGGGGGTTAGGACTGCTAATGGGCTAGAGAGGGGGGGGGTTAGGACTGCTAATGGGCTAGGGGGGGGTTAGGACTGCTAATGGGCTGGGGGGGGGGTTAGGACTGCTAATGGGCTAGGAGGGGGGTTAGGACTGCTAATGGGCTGGGGGGGTTAGGACTGCTAATGGGCTAGGAGGGGGGGGGTTAGGACTGCTAATGGGCTAGGAGGGGGGGTTAGGACTGCTAATGGGCTAGGGGGGGTTAGGACTGCTAATGGGCTGTGGGCTGATGGGGGCTGTCTGGAAATGGGGTGATGGGGGTTAGGACTGGTAATGGGCTATGGGGGGGGGTTAGGACTGCTAATGGGCTAGAGAGGGGGGGTTAGGACTGCTAATGGGCTAGGGGGGGGTTAGGACTGCTAATGGGCTGATGGGGAGGGGTTAGGACTTGAGGTGGGCTGTTGGGTGGGGTTAGGACTGGAAATGGGCTGATGGGGGGTTAACACTGGAGGTGGTCTGATGGGGTTAGGACTGGTAATGGGCTATGGGGGGGTTTAGGACTGATAATGGGCTATGGGGGGGGCTGGGACAATAAATGGGCTGATGGGGGGGTTAGGACTTGAGGTGGGCTGATGGGGTTAGGACTGGTAATGGACTGTGGGCTGATGGGGGGGTTAGGACTGGCAATGGGCTATGGGGGGCTGACTGGAAGTGGGGGGTTAGGACTGGTAATGGGTTATAGGGGGGGCTTAAACTGAAAATGGGGTGATGGGGGGTTAGGACTGGAAGTGGGTTGATGAGGGGGGGATAGGACTGGTATTGGGTTGGGGGGCTGCTAGGACTGGAAATGGGCTGATGCAGGGACTAGAAGGGAATGGATGCTGGGTGAGGCTGGAACTAGAAGGGAGCTGGTGTTGGGGGAGGATTAGAATGGGATGGGGCTGGGAGAGTAAAATGGAGAGGGGAAAAATATTTTGTGTGGGAGGGATAAAAAATCTACAATTGGCCGGGTATTGGGAGAGTAAGTGGGGATTGAGGATGGAGGGGTAAATTTTGAGTAGATGAAATAGGAATGAGGAAAGAGCCAAAGGAGAAAGATTAGTATGTTAAAGCAGATGTAGAGAGAGAATGGAAAAAAAAAACAAGAAGACAGAAGAAAGGACAAATGGACAGCAGATGGAGAGTTAGCAGAAGACACGAAGAAACCAGAAGAAAGTGGCTGGAACAATTGCAACTGAAAAAAAATGCACAAAAGGTAGAAAAATATCTCTTTATTTTGAATTTATTAACTGGAATATGTCAGCTCTGGGAAATGTGCATCATTAATTTTTGCGCTTTGTTTAGTACAAGAGGAAATTAATATATAGTTTTATTTCTACAGTGTTGTTGTATATTCCAAGTTTGGCTTTTGGGGTTCCCAGTTTAATTATTGTCTTCCTGTTTCTAAATTGTGATTCCTTGTTTGGTGATGGTCTGTTCTGCATGTGTAACTGAGCTGAGGTATTCTGTTTATAATTCCTATTTGACATTGCCACTTGTTCTTTCCCCAGTAGGTCATGTATTGTTGTTCTCTGAGATGTATTGGTTTAATATTTGCAGTGTTGCCTTTTGATAGGTAGAGTATGGTGCTTTGTGAGTCCTGGTAGTGCTGTTAGGATACGGCGGGTTTGCTATGGGTTCTAAATGGGCAGCGTTTGTAGTAGTTCCTAATGTGCCTGGCGGTTGGTACTGGATTATAGTAATGTAGAAACCTTTTAGTCTTTCTTTATCCATATACTCATTAAGAGGCATGTTTACTAAAAGTTAGTGTATGGTAACATTATGCAAATATTTATGCAAATGAAGCACCTTATGCAAATGGGGCTTTAATTGACGTGCTGGCACTTTGAGGAAATTCTTTGGTTTTGTGCGGCAGTTTGGGCACTCGGGCTCAAAAAGGTTAGCCATCACTGGTCTAGCAGGTCCCCTGTCCTGCACAGTACTGTCTCTAGTACTGTCTCTAGTGTTCTAGAGATAAACAAGTCTCCTTATGAGTCCAAACCTCGTGTCTTAGGTTGAGCAGCCACTACTGGGGGGGGAACCCAATATGCCACTTACATACCCGTCTTAGAGAGAGTGAACAGTGCATAAGGTCTGCAGGAATTTTTAAGGAGGCTAAAACCAAACGGTACCAGGATGCTATGAGTGAGGATAGGAAGCAATACTAGACTGCAGCTGACTCTGGTATTCAGTGTAATAGGAAATACCGAATTAGCCAAATTAGCAGGCCAAGTTAGCCTGGATGTAGGGGTGGATGCTGGAGAGGTTCAGTGTAACTACCTTAAAATGTTGTTGTTCTGTGTGACATGCGCTGCAAGGAAATATACCTTTTTTTTTTCATCTTACAGCACAAGAAAATTACAATAATGCATAGCAATATTTGTACAGCAGTTAAAATAATAATAGGGTGAATAAAAACATTAAAGACATGATCAGCAGTAGGTGAGTAACCAAATAACAATTCCCACACAGACATATGAGCATCTTGTAGCAAGTGTCCAACAATTTGTTGAATGTGTCCATTCTCATAGGCGATGGTGTGATTCACTTCAGTGGATGTTGTTTTAAGGTGATCAATATAGGCATGGAGTTCTGTAAAGTTGAGCAGTTTATGTAGTGTCTCTTCTCCCATGCCAAGTGGTAATGGATGCACAGCATATGAGATAAAGTCTGGAATGTCCATAGAGTCATTGGTAACCAGCGGTGTGGAATAAGTTGTCCCATTAATGGTGAGGGAGACCAGTGGTGTATGACTGCACCAGGTATTGTTTGGTAAATAGTTTGAACTGTACAACAAAGTGTTCTTGGGAAGGCGAATGTCATGCATTCTGGGAGCAATCGAAAAAGAAACTTTCTGGGGAAAGAACAGATGAAAACAAAAGTGTCCAGCTCCAAGGTAGTCAGGGGATATGAGAGCTTAACAGTCAGGGAGCAAGAGGAAGAATTGTTCCAGCAGGAGGTGTCAGCCTCTTTAAACTGGTGAGGTTGACACTTGAACTGAAATGTAGTCTGCTCGCACAAACTGGGGTCCATCGGCTTGAATGAAGTCCAGGTGTCATCCAGTGGCTGTACCCATGTGAGATGGTCCACAGGATACATAAGCATATTATCAAACTGCACCCCAATATTAACAACAGGATAAATAACTGTGTGTTGTCCTGACCATGGGATCAAAGTACAGATAGAGCAGCCTTGTGGTGAACAAATGGGAACACTAACTGTCCACCAATCAAGGTGAGCTATAGCAATTCAGGTATTTTGGTACTAGCCATATGGATGAGAGATGGTGGCCAGTGTCCTAACTTAGCAGTGATCAGAATTTCCTTTAGTATAGTAATAAGCTCGATCTGTACTTGATCACAGGCAAGAGCCCAGGAAATATTCTTTCCCAATCTATATTCTGCATGTGCTAAGGTAACAATTTTCTGTTCTATAATGGGAGATATAAGAGCAAAGGTATCTACAACTACATTGGACAGTTTAGAGGAAGCTTCATTAATAATATGTTGTGAGGTAAAACCATCAGCAGCATGCTGAGCAGTGGATCCCATTTTATTACGGAGCACCTCTATATCAATTACATTACGGGCACCCAGTGCAGTCCCTGTGCCACCTAAAATTGTATCAATTAATTCACGCTTGTGTCGAAATTGCTTAGCTCTGGGTGTTACTGACTGCATATCAAACCAAGTATTGAGCATTTGTATGTGGTTGGCAACAAACTGAGAGCAATTTGGATATTTGTGAGTAACTAGAAACAATTTGGGAAATAGATGCCAAGTAAGAAAATGGTATTCCACATCATATAAAACATCGTGTGGTGCATCATATTTAATCTGAAAGGGATGTCCTTCCTGAAATAGGTGGATATCAGAAAGGTAGAGTACAGGAGGAACAGAAGTGGTGGGAGGGGTGGGATGAGGGGTGGTAGGTAAACAAGATACATCCAAAAGGAATGAAGTCTCAGTGATGTGCTGTTGATCACTCAAAACCCATGTATAAGTTATTTTCCAGGTACCTCTGTCCTGACAGGAAATATTGTACAAAATCAAAGCAGGAGGACCTAGAAAGTAACGTTCTGGGCGTGCCCTCAATTCTTGTGTCCTTTCCAGAGAAGTGGAAACTGGTGGCTCCCACTGTACTTGAGTGATGTTTAATGAATAGAACACTGGCTTGTCCTGTACTGAACAGAAACTCAGGATGACCAGATCCTTTCCTTCCGGGAAAGGTGGGGGTATTTCTTGATAGCGATATACCCCACTTGTGGAGTTAGCCCAGCCAATCGTGCATATTCGGATGATAGTTCCTGTAATGAGACTTGAGTAGAAGAGAGCAGATACAAGAACAGCAAACCGAGACATAATAAAAGCAAACTTGTGTCCCCACTTATACTATGTAACAACAAAACAAACACAAAAAAAAAATAATAATAATTTTTACTACTTATTTACATAACTAACTACTTATTTACATAACTATTAAACACATGTCAACTATACAGCAGGAGTAAATAGTTACCGTCCTCAAGCGACTTTTGTTCAGAAAGCAGCTGTCCGTGCTGTCTTCATAAAGCAGCTGTCCGTGCTGTCTTCAGGTGGTAGCTGAAAACAAAGACTGATAAAACACATATTACCCATATGGTTTTAACTGGGTGATGTGTTTCCAGTACTGCTGGTTATCGTGCATTAGGATAGGCTTGGGCCTAAGGTATCAGTAACTAAGTATGGTCCCTCCCACTGTGCAGTTTCAAAGGGGAGGTTTGGTCTAGGTCTCATCTCTGCAAGACACTAGTGACAGGGCTTCCTTCATGTAATCATGAAATATTGATGGTGAATCCTTAAATCCCTGTGGAGGCACAGTCCATGCACACTGTTTCTGCCTGGCTGGTGAATTGCATGTGGAAGAAATAGGTCTAATCAGATCCCTCTCCTCCAGTATCTTCACAATTTTAGTCACTGGTTCTATAGCCTGATGAGGTACTGGGTATTGCTTCTGTGGTGGAGGATCCTCACCTTCCAACAGTATTTCTGTGTGCATTTTCCCACAATCTAACTTGTCTTGAGGCCAGACTGGAATATCAGCCACTTCTGAGGGAATTACACACAGATCATACTGTTGAGCTGCCTTAGTGCACTGAGTTGCTAACTGCATGGGAATGACTTCATGCACTAAAGTTTTAGAAGCACTTGAAGTTCCTGAATACTGCCACAATTTAAGATTAGCCATATCCACCACCAAATTTAACTGGTTGAGAACATCAATTCCAATTATTTCTTTTGGTGTGTTCACTATAGTGGAGGCAGTGGTTTCTAACATTTCCTTATTTTGTTCACTGTGCACAGGGATACCCCATTTAACTGGGATAGCCACACATTTGGAAGCTGTGTCATTAATTCCTTGAATTTCATAAATTTCCATATTTTCCTGATCTGCAGTGGGAGAAGCTCTGTTAGTAAAACTAATTCCAGCCCCTGTGTCAATCAAAGCTAATTTATCCTGACCCCCTACTCTACTGATAACATTGGGGCGTGCACAAGAGTCCAGTATCAAGGGTGTTACAAGCCTTAAATTGTGTCCTGGGCCTGTATCCATTTCATCATCCAGAGGCTCTGGAATTGAGTCCTCTGCTGAGATAAAGGAGGCAGGCTGGGCTATGAAGGCTTGATACATTTTGATATCTGAACTCAAGAGGTCAGGACATCCCTATGCACTAGCCTTGTGTTTGTCCTCAGCTGCTTGTAAATCCTGTTTTAATTTATCTATTTCTATCTGCAGTATATGTTTATCTTGTTCCCATTTAGTTTTTTCCTTTTCTAGCCCATCTCTCTGTGCTTTGAGCTCTTGAAAGGGGATGTAACCTGAGGAGTTTCTAAAAGTACCTTTGCCATGTGCTCTCCAAGGTGTGTGTCCTCTGTCTGTGTTTCTTATGTACTGAGAGGATTCATTGGCCTGCCACTTCCGAGCTTCTGATACTGTAATGACCTGTGAGGGCTGGGTCTTCCAAACAGACCCAATTCTGAGCATTAAAGTATCAAAAGGGGTTGCTTCAGGGTCTTCAGAAAATAACAGAAGGTGTTTTGTAATTTCAGGGGATAGCAATTCTAATAAAAATTCCTTATGCATGCTCTCCCCATAATCTTCTGCTTTGGGCCAGGACTCCTGCTCATTAAGAACTGCTTTTAAAATCCAGGCTCTATATGCAAACTGTTCCAATGTATCATCTGGTAAAGGTGAAATAATTTTAAATACTTGCATTGGGGAACAGTGAAATAGTTTCTCAGTACCCCTTTTAACCAACTGGTATGGGTGAGTGAGAGAGCCAACCCTGTAATAGTGTGGCCCTAGAGCCAGATGCATAAGTCTATCAAAGTCTGATTGTTTTCCTCTGTATTTCCCTAGACCCCAGTGAATCAGAATATCAATCGCCCATTTAACCCACTGATTTACATTAAGAGGCATAGTACCAATTTTCTCAACTATTTTTTCAATATCTCTATCTTTTAAATTTTCCTGGAACATTAATTTAACTGGTGCTTTTAGTTCTGTACTGGCTGCCATGTCTAAGTCATCTGAATTATTCTCCTGACAGAGATTGCTGGGTTCTGGCTGAGATAAACTATCTGAATTTTCCTGCTGTGATTCATCTGTGTTTTTGCCATTCCTCAGTCCAACTATGCATACTTTAGTATTCTTTTGTTGCTGATAAGGTGTGTCATAGTCATAGGGAATGGGTGTATCTTTGTTCTTTTGTTTCTCTCTAGCTGGTATGCATGGCTCATAGGCATATGGTGCTGAGGGAGGGGTAGGTGTTGACTTTCTTGCATAGGCCACTTGATCTTTAACGTGCCTCAATTCAAGTTTAAGTGCTTCTAATTGTTCACTAACAGTTATAAAAGAATTTGTGGCTTGAATCACTTGAGTTCTCTGAATAGAAATACAACTTTGTGCCTCCTCCAGTTCTTTGATCAATTGGCTACACTGAGAAGTCAGTTCAGAGTTTTCTTTTTTCATGCTAATTAGTCCCCTGTACATGCCCTGGATGAAGAGGCATTTTCTTTTATTTGTTTTCTTTTTGAATTCATGATCATGGCTTAACATTCGTTTTTGAATATTATACCATGAGTCAGGGAATTCCCCTTCATATGGACCTCCTTTTCTCTTACAATATGAAATTAGAATTTCTGTAAGTTCTTTAAAATCAAATGCTTCCATATTAGATACTGCAGAAAGGCTGTAGTTGGACTATCTAAAATGTGTAACCTTAGAAGGAGGAATGCTAACTTAAAAGGTATTTCACACCTATTTAACAGGGTGGAGTAGATTAACAGAATTGTATCAGTTGCAGCCAGCTGCAAGCCTGCTCTCAGTAAGATAGTTACTGACAGGAGACAGAGAAATAAAAGTTAAAAAGGGACAGGAGATTAACAGAATAGTAGATATATACTGACAGGAGAGAGAAAGAAAAGTCAAACAGACAAGAGTTAAATTAATGTTACCAGGAAAGATGTATATTGTACTCTATGAGGAATATTTAACTGTGTAACTCTGTATTTTCTTAGCAGCTCAAATACTATATAAAATCTGTAGCAAGCCTATACATAAAAATAAGACAATTGCAAGCCACTCTGTGTCATGTCCTTAAAATTCTAGATTCTTACAGAGCCTTTTGACACTAAAAGTCTCACCTTGTCTAACCCACAAAACAAAATTGTAAATGGTCACAAGGGCTATTGATTTTCCTGTCTCACTCTGTCTGAAATCTACTTAATGTATTATACAAAATTATTACTTACCCAACTGGAGGTCTGCTGTGAAATCCGAGAGACGAGCCCCCAATATGTAATCTTCTGAATATGTAATCTCTGGTCTAGTCTCCGCTTGGTCCTGGGTTCATTTCACTTCACAGACGCAGGAGGGTATTGTAATAAGACAAGCAAACAGGTGTGGCTTGGAGAAAGGTTTTTATGTACAAATAGGCTTAATCCATAGGTATTGAACAGAGGTATATAGTGATTGTTACAGAGCTGTTTCAGTGTGTATCAATGAATCTGTGTGTGTGCATGTGTGAAGTGTGAGAGAGATAGAGGCCAGAACATGTGGGTCAGAGCCGCATGGTAGGCCAGAACATGTGGGTAGAGAGAGAGAGAGAGGGAGGGGTGAAGGGAGTTGAGTATCAGAGTCTCATTGTAGTGTCCAAACCTGTCCGATGAAAGAGAGAGAGAGAGAGACAGGAAGTGTGTCTGTCCTTTATAGTGCCTCTCCAGCAGTTCCCCTTGAGGTCTGCTATTGTCTTTGGCCACTCCCTTTAAGGTCTACCCATCTTGATTTAGCAAGGAGGGGCTGCAGCCAGGTCCTAGAGACTGACGTCACCCAGGGGTCAGAGTTTAGACTGAATTAAACAGAGTCCATAGCTGCATGAAATGTATGCTGACAGTCGTTATGTTATGATGTAAACCGCGCTGATACTAAATAGCGCGGTATATAAGAAACTGTAATAAATAAATAAATAAGTGGCTTGAAACAAGTTTCATCAATTTATTTATTTATTTAGCTGCATTTATATCCCGCTTTTCACCGGGTCAAAGCGGTTGGGGGATACATTTAACACGAGGGGATATGAGACACATACACTAATACTTACAGGGAACATGGGCAATGGAGGGTTAAGTGGCTTGCCCAAGACCACAAGAAGCACCTGCGGGACTAGAAACCCCAGTCCTTCCGGCCCAAGGTTGCTGTCCTCTAGTGGGATTTGAACCACCGACCTTCCGGCCTGTAGTACCTTGCCCCAACCACTAGGCCACTCCTCCCTCAACTGGGTTAGAACAATGCTGAGGTCCCATGACACTGTAGGTGGCTTGATGAGAGGCTTCAAAAAAAAGCAAGCCCCGCATGAATCAAACTCAAAGATATACAAAGATGGATTTACCTTCTTCTTGATGATACGTGCCAACTGCACACAGATGTACTCTGACAGAGTTGGTCTTTAAACCTGATTCTGAGAGATCTATTCAAGTAGTTTTTGTGTGGGAGAGGTAAAGGGATCTAGGGCCCATTCAGCATCCAAGCTCTGAGAGCAAGGGGTTCAATAATGGTGTGCAATAGAGTTCTGTGATCCTGCATGATCAATATACGAGAATTTGTCTTGGTCAATATGCACTGTGAAAATCATGGTTCCCAGATCCCTTTTGAGTTTTAGGAGAGTTTTCACTATTAGGGGAATTGGAGGATACACAAACAGCAGTCCCACCCCCTAATTTAGAAGGAAGGCATCCATGACTAGACTGCCATATGCCCCTATCCTGTAACAGAACAGAGGTACTCTCCTGTTCTATGGGGTTGTAAACTGCTCTACTGAAGTGGTGTTCCACTTTCAAGACATTCTTTGAGCCACATCCACATTCAGGGAGCACTCTTGTGGTTGATGAACATGACTCAGTTTGTCTGCCAGGAATTGCCTTCCCCTGCCAGGTACATGGCTCTGAAGGTCATTCCATGAGAGATGGCCCAGTTCCACATCCTGACAGTTTCCCAAAACAAGAGGCAGGATCCTGTTCCTCCCTACTTGTTGATATAGACCATCATTACCTGATTGTTGAATCAAAATAATTTGGTTGGACAACTGATCTTTGAAAGCCTTTATAGCATTTGCAATTGCTCTCAATATCCAGGAAATTTATCTGATAAAGTTTCTCCTGAGCGGACCCCAGCCCCTGAATGTGAAGTCCATTTACATGTTTCCCCAGTCCATGAGTCATGAATACTTTTTGATAAGGTAGAATTTGAAAGGCAATGCCTATTATCAGATTGTAATTGACCATCCACCAGATCAGAGATTCTGGAGAGGTACAGTGACAGAGCCATCCTTGAGCCTGTGAATGGCCTGAGTCCACTGAGAACTCTAGGTCCAGTGAGCCTGTCATATCTTAAGACAAGCCAAGGGAATCACATTTACTGAACCAAGGTGGCCTAATATATTCAACATGCTCTATGTTGATGGCTGCTGACTCTGAAATTTCCTCTACTACAGAAATTAGTTGGGATATTCTTTCTTATGGAAGTAAGGCTTTTGCCTGAGTTGTGTCTAGCAGTCAAAGTTAGATTTAGATGTAATTTGGGATAACATAACTCTAGCACTCAGCTGGTTGTGCATATGGATTGTTGCTGCTCTTTCTGAGATGTGCACTTGGCCAGTCAGTTATCCGGATAGGGAAACATGTGCACTCCCAGTCTGTGTGGATACACTGACTGCAGCGAGGCATTTTGTGAGGACATCAGATATTGACATGAGGCCAAAGGGCAGTATGCAGTCCTAGTAGTGGTATTTCGCTATTACAAATCTGAGATACTTCCTATGACTGGGATGTATTTGTTTGTGGGAATATGCATCCTTTAAGTCCAGAGAATAAAATCAGTCTTCTGGTGCCTATAGAAATCATTCTGAACTTCTCTCAAACAAGATATTTGTTCAAGGCTCTTAGAACTTGGATGGATGATCAGGAAATAATTGGAGTAGAATTCCTTCCCTCTTTCCTCTGGTGGACGACATTAGTCTCCAAGAGGGAAGAGATGTTCTTAGTTAGTATGTCCTGATGCAGAGAGCATGACCAGGGCACTTTTCGTAGATAATTTGGTAAGAACATAAGAAATGCCATAATGGGTCAGACCAAGGTTCATCAAGCCCAGTATCCTGTTTCCAACCGTTGCCAATCGAGGTCAAAAGTTCCTGGCAGGTTCCCAAAAAGGTACAGTTTCCACAATGTTTGTCCTGGGGTAAGCAGTAGATTTCCCGGGTTCTCCTTAATAATGTTTTATAAATCTTTCCTCCAGAAACTTGTCCAAACCTTTTTTAACCCAGTTACACTAATAGCTTTACGACATCCTCTGGTAACGAATTCCAGAGTTTGATTATGCATGGAGTAAAAAAAAATATTTTCTTTTATTAGTCTTAAATGAGTTATATTGTAGTTTCATTGCGTGTCCCTAGTCTTAATGGCATAAACAACCAATCTACTTTTATCCATTCCATTCCATTCATTAATTTATTGATCTCTATCTTATTTCCCTCCAGCCATCTCTTTTCCAAGTTGAAGAGCCCTATAGGTTTCTATAAAACTGCAGCCTCTCTCCTCCTGATTGATTGTCTGGTATGTACATTTAACTAAAGAGGGTCACTTTTTCAGAGCAAATAGTTCTGTCAATTAATTTTTGTTCCACTCTGACAGTATCATGAAGATGTAGTGTGATTCATGCACAGAACAAAATTATTCGAAAAAATACTAACATAATAAATTGTGATAAGGAGAGTTGTGTGGACCGAATGGAATGGAAAGGAAATGAGGGATACACCTTTAAAAGTAAAGGCAAACAGGGTTCCCATGGAAACCACAAGCTTTCAGAGCATGTACTAGCTAGAGCTAAACCCTGCCCCAGCAGTGACGTAAGAGCTAGTTTGAGCCCTAACGAACTTCACATGTGCAGCAAGGAGGGAGTGGCTGGTGAGGAAAGCCGTTTTAAGGCTGCCTCAGAGTTTAGTAAGAAAAGGAAGCCAGGAGGTGAACCAGGAAGCGAACTAGCAGGGAAATCATGGAACTCAGAACAAGCTAAGGAAGATTCTGGAGAGGCTGCTGATCCCTATTCTCAAGGAGCACTGAAAGCAAACCTGAAGCTTCTGCCAAAGCAACCCAGAGAGAAGGTAGAAGGGCTTACCTTTACCCGGGGAAAGATCTCTGACTGTAGAGAAAGCATTGCACGCTGGAAAGGTACGTGTGCTTCAGTCCCTAACAAGAGCTGTGCTGAGGATATTGTTAAGCAGCTAAGGTTCAGTGCTGACAAAGTCAGGACAGGAACGCAGTAAAACCAACTCCAGCCAGGAGTAAAAGTATTCCAAGTAAGTGCCCTGAGACAGCTTCAGATTCTGTGTTCAAATTCTTACAAGAGAATCAAACTTTTATTATCTGCGGCCATCTCGGAGGCTCCCCAGTCGGGGTCGAGCACAACAGAGAAGCAGTTTCCCGCTCCTGCAACTCCAGCCCTATCCGGGCTGTGGGAGGACCCAGCGCTACAGTTAAAAAGCGCCGCCGGCAGAGAAGCAGCCCTTTTATTATCTGCGGCCATCTCGGAGGCTCCCCAGTCGGGGTCGAGCACAACAGAGAAGCAGTTTCCCGCTCCTGCAACTCCAGCCCTATCCGGGCTGTGGGAGGACCCAGCGCTACAGTTAAAAAGCGCCGCCGGCAGAGAAGCAGCCCTTTTATTATCTGCGGCCATCTCGGAGGCTCCCAGTCGGGGTCGAGCACAACAGAGAAGCAGTTTCCCGCTCCTGCAACTCCAGCCCTATCCGGGCTGTGGGAGGACCCAGCGCTACAGTTAAAAAGCGCCGCCGGCAGGCGCGCCCGCGCCTTGCGGGCCCGCGCCTGAGGGCCTCGCAAGAGGGCCCTTTGGCGTGGCCCTTAGGCGGGGCACGACAGGCAAAAAAACGAAAGATATCCAGCGAACAAGCAGCATACCAAATACCAACTATACAAACAACGTGAACAGCAGCCACTACCAACGATCAGCCATCTAAGAAGCAGACTCACGCCCACAAGAAAACCGCTGTTTGCAAATCTCCCACGAATCCAAGCAGCTTGAGCTCCTATAAAGTTGAGCTTGCTCCCATCTTCAACGGAGATATCATTGATCACAGCAAGTATACTACACTAAATCGAACTATCTATACCTGGAACTTTTGCACACTTGTTATAACGCAATATATACTGTTGTCAGTAATCACTACATGCAAGTACTGTCTCCCAGTAGCTAGATACACTGTTGTCAGTAATCACTAAATGCAAGTTCTTTCTCTCAGTAGCTAGATATACTGTTGTCAGTAATCACTAAATGCAAGTTCTTTCTCTCAGTAGCTAGATATACTGTTGTCAGTAACTACTACATACAAGTACTGTCTCCCAGTAGCTAGATATACTGTTGTCAGTAATCACTAAATGCAAGTTCTTTCTCTCAGTAGCTAGATATACTGTTGTCAGTAATCACTAAATGCAAGTTCTTTCTCTCAGTAGCTAGATATACTGTTGTCAGTAACTACTACATACAAGTACTGTCTCCCAGTAGCTAGATATACTGTTGTCAGTAATCACTAAATGCAAGTTCTTTCTCTCAGTAGCTAGATATACTGTTGTCAGTAATCACTAAATGCAAGTTCTTTCTCTCAGTAGCTAGATATACTGTTGTCAGTAACTACTACATGCAAGTACTGTCTCCCAGTAGCTAGATATACTGTTGTCAATAATCCTTCTCCCTTAATACACAATGACCTCAGCAATGATGCATACACTGGTAACCCTCTTCATTACATACCTCCTCACTGCACTAATTGGACACTCAAAGGCCTTTAATGGCGACCAAAATTCCATACCAATATTAAGAAATAATTGGAAGAGATGGTCAAACAAGACACAAACAGAACCAAACCCTACCCATACCCACCACTCCCATCTAATTCACGTTACCCTTCAGCTCACCAAAAAATCTCAACCTAAACGACAATACCAACCACCACTGCATTGCGCCCTTATCAATATTAGATCCATCCGCACAAAGTGGCCTTTGATACCTGATCTCATAACAACGCACAACCTTGACATTTTGATGATCACAGAAACCTGGCTATCTGACTCCGATAATATCATCCTCAACCAGATGCTACCCCCAGGCTTCTCAATCTACACGTGTCACAGGATCAAACAAAGAGGAGGTGGAGTACTCATCATCTCTAAAAATCAGCTACAATTTCAGTTGGATAACAGTATTAGCACAACCCACCTAAACATACTAAACATATCAAACAATGAGCATTCAATCAACCTAGTCTATAGAGCCCCAACAACGTCAGCTGATGATCTGCCAATGATAGTTGACCGGGCCTGCAATACGGAAAAACCACAATTATCTAATTGGATATTAGGTGATTTCAACCTCCCCTCTTTACATGATACTCAAATTGCAGCATTTATAGAAGCGTTCGACAACCTTGGATACAACCAGATAGTCAAAGAACCCACTCATACTATGGGAAATACCCTCGACCTGATATTCGTTCCACAAGCCACCTCAGAAACCGACCACAATTATGACATTTCCATAATACCAGTACCATGGTCGGACCACAGCCTAATCTTATTCCAAATTCCCAACTCCTCCAAGGCCATTAACTCCAAAACCATCCTCTCCAAACCAACAACTAGGAGGTTCCGCCCATTTGACAAAGACGAAGTACTCAAGAATATTCTCCCGATACTACACACCTCTGAACCTGATTTGGATAGCCTAATCAACACCTGGCATCACACTCTTAGAACCAATTCCCAAACAGCAAATATGACAAGAAAGTCCAACCATCGGACACATGTAGCCTGGTATTCTAATGAACTGAGAACATCCCTCCTCCATCTCCGAAGACTTGAAAAACGCTGGAGACGATCCCACTCTACAGACGCCTACACAGCCTATTGCAAGTACCTAAAGAAGCATCGCCAGGAAATAGCAGATCGAAGAAAACAATTCCATACTAATCTCCTAAAGCAATCATTAAATAAACATCATGATCTCTTCAACATTGTAAAGACAATGGCAAAGGAACCAACTCCCCAACACACTCAAACGATACACCCACAAGATTATGCTGACTATTTAAAATAAAAAATGAAGAAAACAACCAACACCTACATCACAGAATCAACAAATATAGACAAACTAGCACAGTCAACCACACTAACCAAGTTTAACGCATTATCAACCAAAGAAATTGAAAACATCATCGCATCAATAAATGCCACCACTGCAGCGAATGATCCATGTCCAGCGGCCTGGATAAAAAATATTAGACATGAAGTAAGCTTCTTCATGCACAATATCCTTGAACAATCGTTCTCAACCGGAACCTTTCCTCAGTGCCTTAAACAAACCTCAATTAGACCATTACTAAAAAATAACAAATTAGACCCCCTTAAAGTAGAATCCTATAGGCCAATATCCAGCATCCCTCTGCTAGCGAAAATAATTGAGAAAGTGGTACAACGTCAAATACAACAACATATAGACACTGAAGCCCCGCTGGACATTGCACAACATGGTTTCAGAGAAGCCCACGGAGTTGAGACCCTCCTCATCACTCTATTCAATACATTAATCACAGGAATAGATAATATCCACCAAGGATTTATCCTTATATTCATGGACATCTCAGCCGCGTTTGATTCAGTAAGCCATCAAATACTTATCGCTCGCCTTATGGAAAAAGGAATACTTGGAACCGCACTTGACTGGTGTATATCCTACCTAAATAACCGTTGGCAACAAGTAAGAATTGATGAAAAGACATCTGAACTATTTCTGCAAGATCAAGGTGTACCACAAGGATCCTCTCTTTCAGCACTAATGTTTAACATATACATGCAACCGATCTGTGACCTCATCCGCTCCTTTAATGTTACCTGCCTAGCATATGCAGATGACATTCTCCTATACATGCCATTCTCCATCAACCATCCTGATTTTACACCTTTGATAAAATGCTTTGAATCAGTAGAAGACTGGCTCCTCTCACAGAACCTAAGAATCAACCATAGCAAGACCGATGTGATGTTTATCACAAGAGACCAAAACTTCACACTTCCCACTACCTTAAAAATAAAGGACAAGGAATTGACAGTAAAACCTACGATACGATACCTAGGTATTACCCTTGACCAGCGCCTCAATATGAAGACCCACATAAAAAACACAACAAAACTAATATATCACAAGATACGCACACTACGCCACTTAAGACCTCTACTTGAACCCACAGACTTCAGAACTGTCTACCAAGCCTTGGTGATGCCTCATTTCGACTTCGCAAATGCAATTCTACATGGTCTCCCGCAATCATCTTTAAATCCTCTACAATTGGCGATGAACACCGCTGCCAGAGTACTCGAAGGAATATCAAAAACAGACCACATAACTCCAATTCTAAAAAGACTCCACTGGTTACCAATCAACGCAAGATTCCACTACAAGATACTAATCATTACCTTCAAAGCCTTAAACAATCAAGCACCATCAACGATCACCAACCTCATACACACACAGACTCCCAATAGATCCAGAAGATCAACTACTATAAACTCATTAACAATCCCAAGACAAACAGTCAGATACAATAAGGAAACATCTAAAAGAGCCTTCAACATTCATGCCCCAACAGCTTGGAATGCATTACCACCAGAACTTAGAGCCATAACCAGCCTAACACAATTCAGAAAAAGCCTCAAACACCACCTCTTCTTAAGCTATTTCCCAATTTAGTTTTACACAAGAGAAACACTACATCCATAATCAGGTCAAGACAACTTCAACTGTGACTAATGTGTATAGACTACTGTATATAGTTATATAGTGTACATAGTTTCCCTTACTACCAAGTTCAAATTCCTGTTACTTGTAAAATGCATTACAGTTTTTCTGTATGTATATGTTTGTTCCATGTAAACCGCGCTGATGGTAATAGTGCGGTATATAAGAGATGTTAAATAAATAAATAAATAAATAAATAAAAATAAACTCCTTCCCTAATCAGTGTACGTGAAAACCAGAGAGAGCAGTTTATAGGACAACTGCAGGAGATTCTAAATAAGCTTCAGTTTAAACCTGATTATAAAAGTTCCTTAGAAGAGAATGCTAACAGAGCTTGTGAAGATATGATAATAGATGTTGATGAAGCACCTGTTGATAGTGAATATGTGAAATGGATTGCTCTTTATGTGAAGCAAACAGCTTGGACTTACGCTGAGTTACCTCTGCCTGAGAGAAGTGCATAGCTGTTTCTAAACTTGAGAAAGACATTTTGTTGAAACTTTGAAGTTTGTCTGATCAGTTCTTCAGCCTTGGCTGTGGAAAGCTGGTATTGCAAAGAAGCCTGAGCAGAGCTGTGAATGAAACAGTACTACTGTCATTTGATTCTCAACTTTCAGTTGTTCCTGTTATCCTATTATTTTGGAGAAATAATCCATGCCATGTCTTGAGTTAAGAATTCTATGCGAGGGGGAAAACACCGAATAAAATTTATTTGTTTGCCTTGAACCCCGTGTGGTCACAATACTTTGTTGGAGAGTAATTAAACTACAAGTCCCAGCATCCATTGCTGGCACACTAGGCTTGAGACATTGCTCAAAAACAAATAAGGCAGCCCTTTTGCCGTTCAGCCATTGGCCCTAGGCAAGGGGGTATGACAAAATAAGCAACAGGTTTCAAACTTATCCGGGCAAATATGTTCAGACTTTTACTGAATTTACTGAACTTTTGCCCTAATTGCATCAATGACCTCTGCAATGTTGCTTGATGGAAAATAATTTATAAATGATGTAAAACAGTGCTTAGCTTTCAATGCAGTCCCCAACGCCAACCTCAGCGCTTAACCTGCATTTCGCTGTATCAGTTTCCTCGGGGGGTTCTTTTTTTGAAAGCACTAATGACAAAAATAACACGCACTGCTCAAACATTTTAAAGTGTTGGGCGTCTAACATCATTTATGCCTTTTGTCTTAGGTCCGGCCCCATCACTATAGAAAACGGTTGTATGCAAATAAATGTAATTACAAAAGAACTGACTAATCTTGTTCTAAATTCAGTCCTGAGGGAGTGACAGTTTTCTATGGTGATGGGGCAAGACCTGAGACAAAAGGCATAATGTCAGACACCCACCACATTAAAATCTTTGAGCAGTTTCATGGTTTCAGAAGTGCTCATCTGGTTCGTGGGAGCAAAAGGCTACATAGCACCTGATGTAGAGCTGGTCTGACTAAGTGATAGCTTGAAACGTGACACATCCTGAGTCGCCGCACAACTCTGCTCCATCAGCATTATGCAAGTTAAGTGTGATTATATATTTTAATGAGCTTTGTCTCTAATAAAATTGATTAGAAGGACTGTTTGTTGCAGCAGAGTGGGGTCTTCTCTCTCTTGGCGTTCCATCCAACAAAAACATAGTTGAGGAATTTTAAATTGTCTGGTCAACCTTTCAGCGGCAAAAGGTCAGCTTCAGCAGCAAAAGTTAGAACAATCTTTACTGTGCATATCCTTTGCAATCGAGGGATAAATCGGACAGAGGCTGAATTCTGCAACTGACCAGTTATCCCCGGGTACCGCCCCAGAATGCCCTAACGCTAGCTGCATTACATCAGGGTGTATAGCGGTGATACCCGGGGATATTCAGTGGCACTGTGTTAGTCACAACGAATATCCCACTTAGGGGCATTTACACAGTTTACAGGCCTGAATATCTGGCCCTTTGATCTTGCCCTATGTACCTGCAAGCTCATTAAGTTCAGCTAATACGATTCTATCCATCTGTAAAAGATTATTTTTTTTTATCTGAGACTCATTCTAAAGCATTATCTATTGCTCGTTCTGCATTGTGGAATTCTTTACTGCAAGAAATCTGTTTGGAAGACAGCTACATATTGTTTTGGAAAAAGCTCAAAACTTCATTTTTAAAACAAGCGTTTAGTTAATTGCCTTTGGCGTTTTGAATACAGCTCATTATATGTATGCATTTGTTGTAGAATGTGCCAAAAGCACACTGTTTCGTTATTTATTAATCTGCACCCTGCTGAGAGCTAAATTTTATTTGGTTTGGTAGACTATAAATGTTTTTAAAATAAATAAATGCCAGCTCTGGAAAAGCCTAGAAGAATTTCAGATATGCTAAGGAATTCCCATCCAGCTGTAGCTGCATGAGGTCTTTTCAGCTCTATATAGTAACAGAGGAACCCAAATCCAGTGGGAGGAAAATGGGAATGTGTGGCTGATTATTCTGCAATCCATGGAGGACACCTTTTACAACTAAGTAAATTTGTTTTTTTCTATAGACAAACAGGATGAATCGTCTACGTAAGTCAGAATCTCTAGCTAATGGGTGCCTTCCAAAAAAAGAAGGAAACAGCATCTTAGTTTGCCTTCTGGAACATAAGAGCTACTTTAAAAACAAATGGCGCGCAGAGCCCATGGTGGAATACTCCTTAACTCAGTCACATAAGTTCATGGACCTTTGTGTTTGCACTATTTAATAGATTCTGCTGTTTTGGTGTAGAGGAGATATATCCTTGGTCTTTTATTGCAGACCCATCACCTCAATACAATGACTCCTCATGATTTAAATGCCAATATAGAGTTTTCAGTTTTTGAAATGACAGCAATGGACTAATCCGCATACCTCACCAAGGGACCTATTTACTAAGCAGTATTAATGCAGATTCTATAGCAATTAACACACCATAATTGCCACTAATGTGCATTAACCTCTGTTAATGCAGCTTTAAATGCCAAAAATATCAAGCAGCATATGCAGTAAAATAATGAGCTCCAGAACATGCAAATACATGCAAAGTAGTTCATTAACAAGAAGAAGGATTGACAGCACTTGGATTAACCCTTTTACCACATATTAAGCTTTCATTGTCCATTACACCTCTTTTTCCTGGGAGAATCGGTTCCATAACAAAGGGGTGTGCAACATAAAAATTCACTAACAGTTGTTGGTGAATTGATGTGCATCTCTTAAAAGGAAAGAAAAAAGTTCCCTACTCAAGTCTTGCTGAGTACCTTCAGGTGGTGTCCCCGTTGTATAACATCTATAGTAAATCTCAGCAAGGCGACACTACAGTTGAAATATGGTAGGAAAGTAAAAGAGAAGTACATACTGGCCACACAATGCTCAAGATAAAAAGGTAAAGGTGCCCACCCCTACCTTACGCACTAGGGTTAATGATGATGGTAGCGACAGTGCAAGGACTGCAGATGCAGATAACATCCCTGCCACAGATAAAGGCTATGGTGAGTCTGTTCATGGACCTACTGTGGCAGAAGATAAACCACAGAAATTCATGAAAAAGTTAAGAGGATTAACTACGGTTAAGTGGACTTCTGCAGATAAAGAGGAGATAATGTACCACTATTTTTATGTTACAAATCTTATTTAAATCAAGCGTGTATACAAAGAGAATCCATCAAAAACTGGAAGAGAAAAATTGCCACTATAAAAACTTCAAAAAGCCATGGATACAAATGTAAGATCTTTAATTTCACAGATCAAAGTAAAGAAGTATATGAATGATAACATCTTGAAGCAACTAAGGTCTTCCGTGGAAAAAGAAAAACAGGGAGGATGAGACCTAGGTAGAATACCAGAAGAAAGTAATACACAGAAAATAAAGAGCAGATGAGGGGGAGATGGTGCTGAGAGATCTGGAACGGCAGGAGAGTGAGAAGAATAAAGGATAGGTCAACAAATCAACTGAAAAGGAGGAAGAAAGGTAGGAGAAAGACCCAGAAGTGGAGGAATTCCAAATAGAACTCCTAGTCCACATGGAAAGAGATGAATATGCTGGGTTCTAAGCAAGGGAAAGATTACCCAAGTTAAATTTAACACCTAAGGTTAGAAGTATGATAATTAAGATGAACAAGGCCATATGCAGTATAAAGGGACCATTTATTGACATCATCGAAATAAATCGAATATAGTACTGTACGGCTAAAATTATTACTGCAAGAATACTACCAACCAAAGTGCAGGGCCAGAAGAAGGAAATAACAGTTCCTCCTTGGAGAAAGTGCATCAAAGGAAAAATATAATCATTGCGTGCGGAGGTAACCCTGATTGACGGGTATCTAAAAGGATTAAGATCATCAAAGATATCAAGGAAAATTCAAGACATCAAACTGAAGCATGATGCATTAACAGAAGAAGACCTGAAATGTATATGTTCCAACAACAAATTGAAAGTAGCAGTAGAAGCGCAAAAACTGTGAAGATATGAAGAAAGCAGAAAAGATAGATATCAAAATAAACTATTTAGAAAGAACCCAAAACAACTGGGAAAGAGCATTAATATGGTAAAAGTACCACCCACAAAGCCGAAACAAAAACCTTCTGGAGAAAACTATATGAGGACCTTATAAAGTACAATCAAGAAGCAGAATGGATACCCTGCATACAGAAGCATTTAGAAAAAACAAACATCAAACCTATGGAATGGCCCGCAGTAACAATGAAAGAGCTGGAAAGCAGGTTAAAACAAGTCCCAAACTGGAAGAACCCTGGTCCAGATAGAGTAATCAACTTTTGGCTTGAACAGTTAACATCAATCCACCAAGACCTAGTGAACTGCAAAAATCAACTATTCAAGTAGCCAGACTTAACACTGCAATGGCTTACTAAAGGAAGAACATGTCTCCTTCCAAAAGGGGACCCAAGCAATATTCCTAATAATTATAGACCAATAACTTGTTTACCTATAATCTCTAAGCTGTTCACTGCAATAGATGCAGACAGAATATATGATCATACTGAGTGCAATAATATCATGGCAATAGATCAAAAGGACAATAAGAGTGGAGCATATGGAACCAGTTAATGTTGAATAAAGTCATCATGGCCAGTGCTAAGAAAGGCAGAAATCTCAGTGTAGCATGGATTGATTATAAGAAAGCTTTTGACAGCATCCCGCACTCTTGGATAATACAGTGCCTTAAAATGCATAAAAGAAATCCTGGTTTAATAGAGTACATTAAGTTCACTATGACAATATGGCAAACCACACTCTTTTTGAGATATGAAGATGGTCAGTACATCATTCCTAAAATTAAGATCCAGCGAGAAATATTTTAGAGAGATTCCCAGTCACCACTTCTGTTTTGTATGGTGCTTAATCCAATGAACACTCTCCTCAACTCTTTGGGATACAGATTTAGCCTGAATCCTAAAGAAGGTAACAACCTAAAGCAACATCCGATCTACTATTTGTAGATGATTGGAAACTCTACAGTTCCAACAATTAGCAGAGCAACACCATGCGGTGAAAAGCTTTTCTGATGACATCAGGATGACTTTTGGCCTTGACAAGTGTGTTAAGGCAACATTTTTTTAGAGGAAAATAGAGCAAAATTAAAAATATCTCCCTGGCTGATGGCTGTGACATCAAGGATCTTGAACAGAAAGGCGTGCATAAATATCTCAGAGTAGAGGAAGGAATGACAAGCAGAAATTACTGAGAGAGAAGATCAGTGAAAAATATTACAGGAGATTAAAATCATGGATTAAGATGTAAGTCATCAATCAACTGGCAAGTCCAGTACTCTCATACAGCTTTGGGATTATGGACTGGCCTCTTAAAAATTTTGAAAAACTGGATGTGCGAAAAAGAAAACGCCTCCATGCCCATGAAGTAATTTACAAGAATCAGTGTATGCCAAGACTTCTAGATTTCTAGAGCTGAAGGAAGGCTAGGCCTCATTGAGATTGATTACACCTACAGGGCTACTATCATAGGCCTCTAGGCCTACCTGACAGCATCGAACACCAAGGAAAGAAGAGCAACAACCCTCTGCAGAAATCACAGGAGTCACCAGAACAGCGCAGGGAGGACATGGCCACACCTCTTAAAAACAAAGAAACCTTTTATTTCGTAAAACCTTCAAAGGTACAGACCCGACATGGCCAAGTTTCGGCTGTCAGCCTGCATCAGGGGTCAAAAAACAAAACACAGAAATATTAAAAATACAATAATATTCTCTATACAGTAAAGAAAACAAACAAAAATAAATACAGAAACAACATACAATACCAATTAAGATTCAATTAATGTATTCTGTGGCATGAAGCAAGTTAGCTGCAGAATTTTATGGTATTGTCTGTAGCAATTGTACTGCCTCATATGCACTTTTTAGGTTACATACGTATGTTTTATTTATAGGCTCTTGCTACAATGTCCTTGATTGTGAAGTTCTGATGTCAGAAAATTTCTATACAGAAAGGCACAACAAAGTAGCATGCCTCATCCATTGGAAACTCTGTAAACACTGCAACATCACTATCCTTGAAAAGCACTGGTACAATGACCCTGAGAATTACAGAGAATGAAGAGGTTATGATCACCTGGGATATTCCCATTCCAATGGATATGAAACTGAATGTGAGGAAACCCGACATAGTGGTAAATGAGAAGAACACCAGAATGGCATTGATAACAGGTAGCGGTTCCAAGTGATTATTCTGTGAATCACGTGGAGAGGCAGATGATCCTTTAGTACCAAGAAATGCAATCACAGACCAAGAAAATGTGGCAGAAAGATACAGAAATATTTCCTATTGTATTAGGAGCCACAGGCTTGATAAAGAAGAATAGTTGGTAGAGGTATGACTAAGATATCTCAAATGTCTCAGTGTTTATTTGAGCTCAAATAATTGTTAAAAAGTGTTCCTGAGAGGATAATACTTATCATATCCGATGTCAGGTAGTTCGCTGGGGCCTATAAAAGTGTTTTTTTTCCTTCTCCGAGCTTCAGTTCAGCACTCCTCTGGAGCTTCAGGATCTTGTGGGCAGCTTCCAGGCTCAGCGGCCTATATTTAGTGGATTTTTAATCAGGAGGCAGCTGACTCTTATTTTTCAACTTGAGGACTCAGGACCCCTTCCCTACTACTATTTCTCCATACCCTTCCTACTTACTAAAAAAAAAGCACAAAAAAAAGGAAATTATGCAAGCTTGCTTGAGGGGAAAAAATAAAAAACATCTCTCACAAATTCACTCATTCAGATCTACAATACTCAGTCACAATCCTTCCTTCAATTGCTCACTTTCCCACTGCCACTCAACCTCTCAGCCTAAATCATGCACCAGGACCTCATTCAAGTACCCCCTCTCTCACCCTTTCACTGCTATGTTATCGTAGATCAACATTCATTCCCTTCATTCAGTAATCTTTCCTATCTTAACTCCCCTTAAAACTTCACTTATAACCCCACTTTATAGATTATATTGGGTCGGAAGGACTGGAGTTGTCTAGCCCCACAGGTGCTCCTTGTGGACTTGAGCAAGCCACTTAACCCTCCTTTGCCTCAGGTATAAGAAAGACTGTGAGCCCTTCGGGGACAAAGAGAATATATATACAGAACCTCAATGTAAACTACCATGAATGTGATAGCACTTGGGTGGTATATGATTAAATACCTAAAAATATTTTACTTCTTTTAATATACTTCAAAAACCTTTCAATCTCCTCTATTTCCCATTTTTATTTTTTATCCAAAAGCATCTATGTTCTTCTCTAACCTACTATCAACTACTTCTGCTGTTATTTCCACCCAATCTCATACACTTCTAATTAGAAAATAAAACACATTTTAATTTTTCTAAACCAAAAAAATCTTGTTTTCTTCTTTTAAACTTCTTTTTAAGTTTTCATCCTCTTCTTAAATCTTTGATCTATTCTCTTTAAACTTTCACCTGAACCTACCTGAGATTCTCCATTTGAAATCTTTAAATCACTTTATTTCATTCACCTCTTTCTCATCCTCAGTCTCAAACAATACCTATCGAACTTTCCAAAATTCATCCAGAGGCCTCTTCAGTCACACCAAGCAGTACGCATCAATATACATTCAAGCCCACACACTAAGTGCCACAAAAAGCCAGTCTCACTAAAATTCCATCTTCTCTGGAACAGTACTGCTATGCCCGATGACCTCATCAGCTATTTACATTCTACTTTAAACGTCTTTTTCTCCTTCTTCCTTCCAATCTCCTATTTACTACCTATCTATGCGGAGCCCTATTACATTTTTTTTAAATCAGCTCGCTCTCTCATGCAGTGTCTGTGAGCTGAGTTCAGTGGAGTAGGTCAGCAGAGATAGGCAATTACAGCTGACCAACATGCTACATTGCCACCCAACAGATCCCTCCTCTTGCCTGACTTTCTCCCAGAGTCTTGGGACGGGACCCAGACAATACAGCAAGGCTGTAATGAGCAGCCTTTGAGCTCATTTTTTAAAATCACTGCTGGTTGAAGAGGGAAAAATAAAAACACCCTCCAGGTATTTATTATTTTATTTTATCTATTCTTTTTTTTTTGTTACACTAAATTGTTATTTTTTTTGAAGGTGTAAATAAACAGGTAGACAAAGATGAGCCAGTTGATATAATGTATATGGATTTTCAGAAAGCCTTTGACAAGATCCCTCATGAAAGACTCTTGGCCAACTTAAAAAGTCATGGGATTGGAGGCAGTGTACTATTGTGGATCAGGAACTGGTTAAAAGATAGAAAGGAGAGGGTAGGGCTAAATGGCCAATTTTCTCAATGGAGAAAGGTAAATAATGGATTACCCCAGGGACCTGTGCTGGGTCTGCTGCTTTTTAACATATTCATAATGACATGGAAATGGGAATAATGGTGATCAAACTTGCAAATATCACAAAATTATTCAAAGTTATTAAAACCAAGGGGACTTTGAAAAATTGCAAGAGGACCTTGATAAACTGGAGGACTGGGCGTCCAAATGTCAGATGAAATTTAATATGGACAAGTGCAAAGTTATGCACCAAGGAAAGAATAACCCACACTAGAGTTACACAATGCAAGGTTCCACATTAGGAACCACCACCCAGGAAGAAGATTTAGGTAGCATCATGAATACATTCAAACCCTCTGCTTAGTGTGCAGCAGCAGTCAAGAAAGCAAACAGAATTCTAGGAATCCTAAGGAAAGGAATGGAAAATAAAACAAAGGATATTATAATGATTCTGTATCATTCCATGGTGCTGCTGCACCTTGAATATTGTGTAAAATCCTGGTTGCCATATCTTAAAAAGGATATAGCGGAATTAGAAAAGGTACAGAGAAGAGCCACCTAAATGGTAAAGGGTATGGAAGGATACCCCTATAAGGAAAGGCTTAAAAGGCTAGGGCTTTTGAACTTGAAGGACTGCCAAAAGGGACTGCTACAGCTAGAAAAAGATCTGCATTTGTAAGTATTTATCTTCTGGAATATACTCTAAATCTTGGGGAAAGGGGAATTCTTTGGTTAAAGATGATAAATCTGTGTATTTTAGAATTCAGTGTTTTGCTGAGTCAGTCAAATCTTAGTACCACCAGAGAGCTTTTCATTTAAATTAAATCAGAGTATAGCTTAGCATACAAGTAGAATAAATAGTCTCAGAGTAGAAAGAAATAAACTTATTTCTAGTGACCTTTACAAAGAGGCCTTCCAGTTAGGAGGAAAAAGATCTGCGAAGTTGTCTTAAATAGGTGTTAAAGCCAAGTGACCGATCAAAGGGGCAATTTGAAAGGCCCCCTCTATCAAACCAATGAATCTCACAGGAAATTGGTAAGACTTTGCCTTAGAAGCATATGTAAGGGGACTGTGCAGCAAGCCAGCTTTTATTAAGTCTTCTTTCCCTCTCTCCTTTCTCCCACCCCAACTCCCACCAACTCCAAGGATAATCTTAGCTTTATAGGCTCGTAAACCTATTAAAGGGAAGGAGGTGCCCATATTCATTTTCAGGTACAACTGTTTAACCTCATCAGGAATAGATTAAGGACCTGAGATTAATTAATTTTGAGGTGAATAAAGTCCATTAAACATATTAGGTACAGTTGTATTAGTATAAATATCCCCAGCAAGCAAGAACAACTTAAATACCTAAACAAAACCTTAAAACTAAGATGCAGACAGCAGTCCAGCAGAGAGACGGGTGTTTTCCAGTCTTTTGCATTGAGTGTTACATGTATGATTTTCTCCCAGTTGGTGAGGGTTCTTACGTGTGCACTAGGTGCAAGGAGCTCTTTGTTCTCAGGGAACGAGTCTGATCTCTTGAGGCTAGAGAGGTATATAGACGACACCTACAGGGACATAGTACTGAAGTCCCACCTCCAGTCTGGCAGCCTCCCTGTTGCCATGGAAGAGAGCGGTCAGGAAAGCATCACCCTAGTGAGGCAGGAAGTGATGCTGCAGCTAGAACGTGTCCTCCAGGTGATGTAAAACCCTCTCACACCAAGGAGGTTTCTCCAGGGCCATGTGCCCATGAAGGAAGGATAAGGACATTTGTAATAGTTGGTGATTCAATCATTAGGCATGTAGATAGCTGGGTGACTGGTGGACATGAGGATTGCCTGGTAACATGCCAGCCTGGTGCGAAGGTAGCAGACCTCACACGCCACCTAGACAAGGTTTTATATAGCACTGGAGAGGAGTCTGCTGTTTTGGTACATATTGGTAAAAACGACATGGGAAAGTGTGGGAGGGAGGTTCTGGAGGAAAGATTTAGGCTTTTAGGTAGAAGTTGAAATCCAGAACATCCAGGGTAGCATTCACAGAAATGCTTCTGTTCTACGCGCAGAACTCAAAAGGCAGGCAGAGCTCCAGAGTCTCAATGCATGGATGAGACGATGGTGCAAGGAAGAAGGTTTTGGATTTGTTAGGAACTGGGCAACATTCTGGGGGAAGGAGGGGCTTTTCTGAAGGGATGGGCTCCACCTTAACCAGGATGGAACCAGGCTGTTGGCATTAAGCTTTTAAAAAAAGAGATAGAGCAGCTTTTAAACTAGCTAATAAGGGAAAGCCAACAGTCACCCAAGAGTGCATGGTTCAGAAGAATGTATCCTTGAAGGATACTAGCAAAAGAATGAAGGTAGGCATAGCAATAGAGAGGATCCAATAAAGACAAAAGTAACCCAAATGCCCTGAAGTACGGAGCAGACAGAGCTTAAAGATTCCAAATTACCCCATCTATAATAACCAGATTAATGTGAATAACATACAACCTCTAAAATGCTTGCATGCAAATGCTAGAAGTCTAAAAAATAAGATGGGAGAGTTAGAATATATAGCACTAAATGAGAGGTTAGGATATGATTGGTATCCCAGAGACCTGGTGGAAGGAGGACAAACAGTGGGACACTGTGATACCTGGGTATAAATTATATCGCAATGATAGAGTAGATCAAATTGGTGGAGGGGTTGCACTCTATGTTAGAGAGGGCATTTAGTCACACAGGATTAAAGTTATGCAGAAAACAAAATACACTGTAGAATCTCTATGGAACGAAATTCCATGTAAAAAGGGGAAGGGATGGCAATGGAGTTGTACTACCGACCACCTGGCCAGAATGAACAAATGGATGATCAAATGCTCAAAGAAATCAGGGAAACTAACAAAAGTTACAACACAGTAATAATAATGGATGATTTCAATTACCCCAGTATCCATTGGGTCAGTGTCACGGCAGGACATGCTAAGGAGATAAAATTTCTATATGGAATAAATGACTGCTTCTTGGAGTAGCTGGTTCATGAACCAACAAGAGGGGAAGCCATTTTGGACCTAGTCCTTACTGGAACACCAGATCTGGTGCAAGAGATAAGGGTGTTGAGGCCACTTGGCAATAGTGATCATAACATGATCATGTATGATTTACTAAATGGAGGAAGTATAGCAAGGAAATCCAGAGCACTACCTTTTAACTTTCAAAAGGGAGACTATGAGAAAATGAGGAAAATAGTTAAGAAAAAAACTAAAAAGAGCAGTTGCAAAAGTTAAAGATCAACACCAAGCATGGGCGTTGTTTAAAAATACTATATTGGAAGCGCAGATCAGCTGTATTCCATGCTTTAAGCAAAGTGGAAGGAAGTCCAAAAAACTGCCAGCATGGTTTAAAGATGAGGTCAGAGAGGCTGTTGTAGTCAAAAAAGCATCTTTCAATAACTTTCAAATTTCATCCTCCCAATAATTAACCTATCACTTAACACTGGGTATATTTACCACTGGCACTAAAACATGCCCAAATACACCCAATTTTAAAAAATAGCAATCTTGATAAAAGCGCCCAACCTCGTACAGGCCAATATCAAGTATACCATTATTGGTTAAACTAACTGAAAAGGTTGTACAAATGCAACTTCAAGAACATGCTTTTCCAAGGCTTTTCCAAGGGTTGCAAAGCAGAGATGGCATCCATCTGTCCAAGAGAGGTCAACGCATCTTTGGTAGTAGACTGGCTAATCTACTGAAGAGGGCTTTAAACTAGATTCCTTGGGGATGGGTGAAGAAAGCCCCCAGGTAAGTGAAAGCCCCCAGGTAGGTGATACATTAAATACCTTTATGGAAATGGGTAACAGGGGTAACATATGGAAAGCAGTGTGTATTAATGCCCGTAGCATGGGAAATAAGATCCCTGAGGTTGAAGCTTTGGTGGGAGTGGCTGACTTGGATTTAGTGGCAGTTACAGAAACATGGTTCACAGAAAACAATGACTGGGATGTAACTATACCTGGCTATACTTTATTCAGGAAGGACAGGGTAGGAAGAAGAGGAGGAGGAGTGGCACTATATGTAAAAACTACTATTAAAGCTTTGGAATTACAGAGCTTAAAAGGGAGAGAGGAGGCATTGTGGGTTAAACTAGAAAGAGGGAAAGAGAAATCTATTTGCATTGGAGTGATATACAGACCTCCCTCACAAGAGGAAGAGGTGGACAGAGAGTTAATTGAAGACATACGCAGCATTGCTAAGAAAGGGGAAGTGCTACTGATAGGAGATTTCAATATGCCAGATGTTGATTGGCACATTCCTGCTGCAGTATCATCTAGAAGTAAGGAGATCCTGGATTCTCTACAGGGAGAACTATTCAGGCAATTGGTAACAGACCCCACACGTGAAGGGGCCATACTGGACTTGGTGCTTACCAATGGTGAAAGTGTTTCTGATGTTGTAGTGGGAGATCATTTTGCATCCAGTGATCACCAGATGGTGTGGTTCAGTATTAGGACTAGGGCTGTTAGAATCCATTCCAAGGTGAGGATCTTAGACTTTAGGAAGACTAACTTTGCGAAGATGGGCCAATACCTCAGGGAGTCGTTAGTGGGATGGGAACAGCTGGGGGATGTAGAAAAACAGTGGGCAAAACTGAAAGGGGGTATTTTAAGGGCAACCAACCTTTTTGTTAAAATGGTAAATAAAGGCAAAAGGAACCGGAGACCGCTATGGTTTCGAAGGAAGTAGCTGAAAAAGTGAAGAAAAAGAGGGAGGCCTTCATGAAATACAAGAGATCACAGAGAGCAGAAGACAAGCATCTGTATTTGGAAAAACTTAGAGAAGCTAGCAAAGTAGTCAAGAAGGCAAAGATTCAAAAGGAGGAGGAAATAGCCAATGCAATAAAATGGGGGGAGAAGACATTTTTCAGATATATTAGTGAGAAGAGGAAGAGCAAAAGTGGTATTGTCAGACTCAAGGGTGCAGGGGGGGAATATGTAGAAGCTGATAAGGATAAAGCGGAATTGCTTAACAAATATTTTTGTTCTGTGTTCACAGATGAAGAACCAGGAGCAGAACCTCAGAAAACACCCACAAATAAGAACAGAAGCGAGGGACATCTTGAACTATTTTCAGAAGACTGTGTTCGTGAGAAACTAGCTCAACTTAAAGTAGACAAAGCGATGGGACCGGATGGGATACACCCTAGAATACTGAGGGAACTTGGGGACGTTCTAGCAGCTCCACTGACTGACCTTTTCAATGCCTCGTTGGAGTCAGGAGTGGTGCCAAAGGACTGGAGAGAGGCTCATGTGGTGCCTTTACACAAAAGCGGAAGTAAGGATGTGGTTGAAAACTACAGGCCGGTTAGTTTAACTTCGGTGGTGAGTAAATTATTGGAAACGCTGCTGAAAGAGAAAATAGTGAGGTTTCTGGAGTCCAGCGGATTACAGGATCCGAGGCAGCATGGATTCACCAGAGGCAGGTCTTGTCAGACAAATCTGATTGATTTTTTTGACTGGGTGACCAGGGAGTTGGACCGAGGGAGAGCTCTAGATGTGGTGTATTTAGATTTCCGTAAAGCCTTTGACACTGTTCCTCACAGGCGACTTATAAACAAACTGAGCACCCTAGGGATGGACCCTAAAGTTACTGCTTGGGTTAGAAATTGGTTGGGTGGGAGGCGACAAAGAGTACAAGTAAATGGAGCTCACTCTGAGGAGAAGGATGTTACCAGTGGTGTGCCCCAGGGATCTGTCCTTGGTCCAATTCTTTTTAACATCTTTGTTAGTGATATAGCGGAAGGGCTGTCGGGTAAGGTTTGCCTCTTTGTGGATGATACCAAAATCTGCAATAGAGTAGACACCCAGGAAGGGGTAGATAACATGAGGAGGGATCTAGCTAAGCTTGAAGAATGGTCTAGAATTTGGCAGCTGGGATTTAATGTTAAAAAATGTAAGGTCATGCATTTGGGCTGCAGCAATCCAAGGGAGCAATACAGTATAGGAGGTGAAGTACTTTTGTCCACTAAAGAAGAGCGGGACCTAGGCGTGGTTGTGTCTGATGATCTTAAAGTAGCTAAACAGGTGGAAAAGGCGACAGCAAAAGCTAGAAGGATGCTTGGGTGCATACGGAGAGGAATGGCTAGCAGAAAAAAGGAGGTGATAATGCCTCTGTATAAGTCTTTGGTGCGACCTCATTTGGAGTATGGTGTGCAATTCTGGAGACCGCACCTTCAAAAGGATGTGAACAGGATGGAGTCGGTGCAGAGGGTTGCTACCAAAATGATTAATGGGCTTCATTATAAAGCATATGAGGACAGACTTAAGGATCTTAATTTGTACACCTTAGAGGAAAGGCGGGATAGAGGTGATATGATTGAGATGTTTAAATACCTCCGTGGCATAAATGTTCAGGGAGAGAGCCTCTTTCAATTGAAAGCAAGTTCTGCTACGAGGGGACATGGGATGAGGGTGAAGGGAGATAGATTCAGGAGTGATATGCGGAAATATTTCTTTACGGAAAGAGTAGTGGATCCGTGGAATAGTCTCCCAGTGGAGGTGGTAGAGATGAGGACAGTAACTGAATTCAAGAAAGCATGGGACCAACACAGACGATCTCTAAAGGCAAAAAGTGAACTGTTGTAGTTGTTATGGAAGGACAGACTAGATAGGCCATGTGGTCTTTTTCTGTCTTCATATTTCTATGTTTCTATGGTGTTCCGCAACATATAGGGTGTCACAAGGTAGACCTAACGGAACCTGAGAAAATGCAGATCAGCAGGGATGATCAGGGAAGAGATGACAGCGTAAACAGAAAACTGTCAGATGGTTGCTATAGACAACCAGGGCACACGTGGATAAAGGCTAGGAAGACACACCCAGATAGCAAGCAAAGGGAGTTTGCATTGCCTGATAGGAATCAGCTGGGTGGAGGTGGAGCCCAAAGACACAGACATAAAACACGCTCACAAATAGTTAGAGAGAGAGAGGAGGTGAGCCAACAAGGGTCACAGCAAGAGAGACAGCAGCAAGGCAAGCTGAAGCTGTGGAAAGAATGGAACTGGAATAAAAGAGAGAGAGAGAAAGAATGAACTATTGGATCAGCAGAAGAACCAACACGAAGGTCTGAGTGAGTCCCTAGACCTGTGTGAGAAGTGTGAAAATCAGCAGCCAGATACTGTGTGTATGCGTGGAGGGCATGAGAGACGTAGGAGATCTTCCATAGAAGGTAACAAAGCAGGAAATGCTAATAGAGGCTGTTTCCTACCTGAGTGGGTAAAACCCCGAAGTAACAGGAAAAGCCAACATAAAACAAGCTTAAGAGAAACAGAGAATAACTTCTTCCCTTGTGCTAGAAGCTTTAAAAGAAGAGAAGTTTTCTTACCTGAAGAAGCTTGTGATTTTGCTAGCAAGTTTAAACTCCCAACCTGTGATAAGGTTCCGTCTCGAGCAGTGCAATCCAGGGCAGCTGTGTTGCAAGGGCTAGACCCGAGCAAGCTCAGAACATACCACAAATGCTCTAGTAGCAGAGCTAGTGAAGGTTTGAAATATCCTTTTGGTTACCAACAGGGGCAGAGCTCCTATGAGCCCCATTCAAAACCTTATGGTATTTCCCAGCAAGGCATTTGTACAGAGGGACAGAGCAACTTCCTGTTTGACGGAGCAAACCAGCCTTATCCCTGTGAAACAGCTGATCCTAGAATTAAGGGTTCAGATGAATATGAATTAATGGAATGTGAGAATTCAGATATACCAGTTGTTCCTGAACCAATGGACTGTTCATTATCTGTGATTGACCCAGAGTTCTCTCTAAGGTAAATGGTTGAAGATAACCAGAGTTTAAAGCAGTAGAAGTGAGCTGTGCTGTAGCAACAAAAGAAAAGGCTGTATTAGGAACAGTGAGGCTGTTTAATTCTTTTCTTTTGTTTGTATTTAAAAGCTGAAGTAAGCTATTTTTGTTACACATTTAATTTATGTTATATGCCCGAAGTGGTCTGTTATTTGTTTTGCCAAGAAAGAGAAAAAAACCTCGTGGACGTGGAATAAAGCCCTAATTTGGAATTGAAGTGTGTTATGTGGTTCATATAATAGAAAGGTACAACTACCACTCTCAGAGGGTCAGGCAAGGCTGCCTACAGTACTGACAGAGCCAAGAGGAGGAACCATCAGGCAATACCTGACCCCACCGATAGGGCCCCTGGGGGTGTGACAAGGGGTATGTTTACTAAACTGCGGTAAACGTACATAATGCGCGTTATGTAACGTTAACGATCGTTAGCGCGTTATGACACGCTAACGAGCATAATGCTCCGCGGCGCGGTAAAACACCGCAGAAGGTGGAGAGAGGGTGGAGAGAAGGGGTCAATGGGCGGAGAGTGGGCGGGGAGAGGCTCCCCTCACACTAATGCGCTGAATTTCAGGACTGAATTCCAACGCGAATGAAAACCTGCCGTTAAAGGCACATTACAGGGGAGAGAAACCATTTCAGTGTCAGCAATGTACAACCCAGGCAGGGAAACCAAAAAACAGTGATAAGTGTGATACAAGTGCACAGAACAAAAGAGCACAGAAACACTGAAAATGACCCCAACAAACTGGAAAAAAACAATAACCAAGCTGGGCAATAGTGGTATCAATGAGAAACATCAACCCCTCCCCCCCCCGAGTAAGCCCCATAGAACAGATATAAATCGTGGAAGGGTCTATACCCATCCCCATACAAGGTGAATGAGCCCACAGTGACATAGCGCTGCTCAGGGTTTTCCCCACCATCGGACAGGTGCACATGTCCCGCAATATCAGGGCGGGCATGTCGGAACGGCAACTGGACAGATGCCGGAGAAGGGGATACAGAGGGCCGCAGGCGGCACATGCTGTGGTGGAGCTGGGCCACAGTGCGGACTAGGGTGATGCCTAGGTGGCCCATACGAATGCTGAAACAGCGGAGCAGCCAGACAGCAACTGCTGAAGGTCCAACATGGGCACGAGTGGGTTTCCCAAAGTGTCACAGGGGATAGTACCCAACAGCTACCCCCAAGGGCACGGAACATTGGCGGGCGGGGCTGGGGGGGAGCGTGGACGTCTATGCAGGCACCCCTACCCCAGAACCCGCACCATAGGCAGCCGCCTACCTGCACACTGGATGGCCTGAGACTGCGCACCACCAGCTCCACCAGCAGAAGGGCATGTCAGCATGGTGGCTGAGGGATACTGGTGGTGGAGGGGGCAGTGGCAGCTGCCCAGAGCAGACCGTGGCCTAGCCCTGTGTAGGTGGGTGCCATGCACTGCAACAGACAGGCCCTGTCTGACCAACAGTCATGGTATCACCAGGGAATGCACCATCTCTGTGATAACATGGTGGTGCAGTGCACAAAACCAGTGTATTCAGAAGCAGAAGGTCACAGGTTCAAGTCCCAGCTGTGGTTTCCGCCAACCCAGTCCTCATATTTTACCTACTACTATAACGTGCTAATACAGACAGAACCTTTCTTGCAGATGACGTAAAACATGCCCAAAACACCTACATTTTACCCTACAGAGCACAGACACCATAAACATGCACATTACCTAGAGCAGAGCCTCCCAAATGCAGTCCTGGAGGGCCAAACACCATTCAGGTTCCATGCTGCCTCTGATAAAGATGCCTGTGCTGCATTTCTATGCGCCACCCCCATGGTATGCAGATGTATCTCATGCATATTCGTGAGGGACAGCATGAAAACCCGAACAGTGTTTTGCACCACAGGAATGGAGTTGGGAACCTCTGCCGTAGAGCAGTAGCCAACAGGGGCAGACACACCCGCACCCACAGGCCCCATTATCCAAAGCCTCCTGGAGAGGCAGGACTTTGGGCTCTGCATGCATCTCCCAATGCTAGCACTTGCATACCTTAGTAATGCCACCCTAAACCTGGGAATATGGTACACATCTATCAAAAGGTTGCTATGATTACTGGCAGATAGCAATTCCTAGGTTAAGTACAATTTTCGGAGTGAGCTGCATCATAGCAACCTTTCTGATGTCTGTGGAGTGTGCTACAGGTCTTGTGTCTGACAGTGTTTACCAATCTGGGGAGTGACTCCTACAGTATTGCGTACCATAGCCATGCCTGCACTGTGCCCAGGACTGGTGTGGTGGCCTGGGTTGCCCAACACCTCTGGCATAGGTGTGGGGAGTGTGTGTCTGTCTATTCAGTGTGTGGTGGCTGCCAACACCCTCCACAGCCCACACTGCTAGCACTGTTGCCAGTATTGGCCTGCCAATGTGCATAATGAGGAGCAAGGTACCGTGGGAATAGTCTGGATAGGGTGGCCTGGCCTGGCCGCCTCTGCACAGGGCATAGGGCAATGGCCGGACATTGTAGTGCCCGGTACCACCTGCACAGAGAGGGTGGCCATAGCATGTCCTGCTGGGAGGTCACTCTCACCCTGACTGAGCAGTGACCATGGCATGGCTAGGTTCCCCCATAGTGCTATACAGCCATTCCTCGCTTAACGACCGAGTTCCGTTACAACGACCCGGTCGTTAAGCGAGGAAAGGCATACTTCAGCTTATGGGATCCTGCGCAGGAGAAATCGACGCTGACAAAAGCAAGTGCAGACATACCTGATAAAAGGGAACACCAGGACAGATGAGGGAAAACATGAACAAGCAGGAATGACTGTGAGAGCTCGCACCTACGACCATCGCTTCGCCGTTACGACCACTCACCATCGGTGATATGGTCGTAAGTGTGAGCGGTCGTAACGGCGAAGCGATGGTCGCAAGTGCGAGCGGTCGCTAAACAGGTAGGTCGTTAAGTGAGGACTAGCTGTATAGTATTTCTCTTATGTGATATTTATGGGTTTCCTTTTGGGGCCCAATCACTGACTTATCTGCTTGGTGTGTATGCTGATATCCCCGTTCTGTGTACATGCATCTCCTCCAGGACCATGCACTATGGACTAGCTGGCGGACTGTCTGCAGCTAGTATGTATCTTGCTGGAACACCGTGCAGGGTGCAGCGGCTGTAGGCTTGCTGCTGGAGAATGTCAGATAATGGTGGGGGGCAGCTGAGCATTTCCAGACCTGCTGCCTGTCTGCTATTGCATTATGGATGTGTACTGCTCTGCATTGCCTGCCCTGTAGGGTGTTTGATCCCTAGCAGGACTGGGGTGATGGTCCCCTCTACTGCCACCATTGCATGGGGGTAGAAAGTGGATCTGTTGGCGGGAGATCCTGTCCCCCACCCTGAGCCCCAGAGGGTGCGTTGGGTGGTGGTATGTAATCTCCCTGGTAACCACAGCAGAATGTGGGTGTGGTGCCGTGCAGTCCTCCTGTAGCCAGCCAGGTGTTTATTAGCAGCTCTAGCCCACTGGTTACTTCACTGCCCATGGAGCCAGAGGCCATGGGTTCACAACCCACAGTGGGGTTCATCGATAGGGCTGTCTTAGGCATTGTCTATTTTTATTGTATATTAGTGCTGCCAGCAGAACCACCCTCAGGGTACTGTCACCTTAGGGTGGCTCATAAGGCGCCCTATAAAGCGTCTTATAAGGTGCCTTATATGGTGTCCTATAGGAGACATTATAGGGTGCCTTGGCAGACAGCGCACTTTATAATGTGCCCTATGGAGTGCCTTCTAGGGTGCCTTATGTGGCACCTTAGGTTACGCCACTGTGAGGGTGTGTGTTTGCTGGCAGCACTATTAAAGTACAACTAAACTTCCTCACAGCCCAATACTTAACCCTTTCCAGGCCAAGCCCAAAACTTTCGGGATCCACACTTCTGCCTAAATATTCCTATCAAATGGTATATAATACATGACCATGGCAGAGGGAGCGTCACTATTGGAACATATTGAATAAGACGGGTACAATTTTCCTGACATATGCAAACTTTAACCCGGCTGCAGAATGTGGATTAAAATATTATAGTAGGCCTTCAAAGGGTTACACATGAAGCCTCAGCCAGCCTTATTCATTAGGCACACTGGGGAATCAAACCCATGACCCTTGTACCATCAGTCTGTGTAGTAACCATTGTGCTACAGCTCTGTTTCTGTATTTGGGTGTCTGCGCGCCTTCTTACGCTTAACGCGCAGTAACACGCCCTGTAACGATCGTTGCTGCGCAGCGCCTTATAGCACGCCTTAACGCGCGTTATTGGTAACGATGTACCGCCCATGTCCTTTTTTGGCATTTCTTCTACTAAGACGGCTCCTAACACGGATCACACTAACGCAGTTTAGTAAACATACCCCATAGATGTATCTGCCCCCCTAGACGAGCAACAATACGGCTTTCGCCCACATCATGGAGTGGAAACACTCCTCACGGTTCTAATGGACAAGTTATCAAGAGGCATAACTAACACTAAACAAGCTTTTATTCTTCTATTCCTAGACTTAACTGCAGCTTTTGATAGCATGAATCACCAACTGATGATCAAAAGATTACAACAAACTGGCATCAATGACACCGTTCTCAACTGGTTTAACTCGTACCTCCATGATAGAACGCAAGCAGTCAGAATAAACCAGGAAACCTCAGAAAATTTCAAACAGGAACAAGGCCTCCCACAAGGCTCGGCACTATCCGCCCTCCTTTCTAACATATACCTCCAGCCCATTTGTAAGATATTCAAGAAATTCCGCATATACTACCACATATATGTGGATGACATTGTGTTATACCTACCATTCACGATACTGAACTCCCCAATTCAAGTAATTTCTAAGTGCCTCATTGAAGCATCACAATGGCTTAAAAACCATAACCTCAACATCAATTTCTCTAAGAGATCCTATACATCACCAGAAATAACAACTTCGATCCACCTAACTCAATATCACTCCTGAAACCAACATAGCAGTAAAGAAGGAGGTAAAATATCTAGGAGTCATATTAGACTAGACACTAAGTATGGAATCCCACGTTAAAAATATGGTGGTTAAAATACATTATAAGCTGAAACTCCTAAAACAACTTTGGCCTCTAATTCATCAACAAGACTTCAAATCAGTGATACAATAAATTTTCACTCCACACTTTGATTTTGCAAATGCTATTCTACAGGGCCTACCAAAACAAACCCTCAAGACGGCTACAATTAGCCCAAAATGTAGCAGCCCGCTCAATCTCAAATACTAGATCAATAGAGCACATTACACCCATTTTGTTTGATCTCCACTGGCTCCCAATTAATAGCTGAATTGTACATAAAATTCTGTTCACCACATTCAAAATAATCCATAACTTAACCCCAACTTTCCTCAACACCCTAATCTCCACTGAAACCTCAAATAGAAACCAAAGAAGCAAAAATAAGCACAAACAAGAATACTCAAAAGACTTTAGAAATACCACAAAACTAACAAATAAAAAAGCATTTTCACACATAGCATCAGTACTCTGGAATGAACTCCCAGATGACATTCGAGCACAAAATTACATCAAACTATTTCGGAAAAAACTCAAAACATTCCTCTTTACTTCACACTTTGGCACCCAACCAACCCAGGAAACACAAACTATCCCTATTGCAATACACACACATAATAGAATACATAGCGATCCAAACACATAAACTCTCTCTACCAACTGTGTACAGAAAGAAAATGACTTCAAATATGAAACTGGCGAATCTGTAAATGGTTAAATTTGGCCTGTTTAAGCCCTCTGTTAAATGAACACATCGATATGTAAATAAAATTTTTCCAAGTATACACTCCTATGTAAATAGTTAAAACTGTTCTATGTTCCATGTAACTGAATATCACTCCTGAACACCAACATAGCAGGAAAGAAGGTGGTAAAATATCTAGGAGTCTAGTCTATTGGTGTATCGAGAATTGGTGTTAAGAGATATGGGTATTTTGGAGAGGAAGACTCCGATAAGGTCTAGAAATGTCTTATCGTTACAAGAGAGAGCTGCTTTGCATGACCTCTTAGTGAGGTCTGATGTGATCATTAAACATGCAGATAAAGGAGGGGCTATTGTGGTCTTTAATAGAAATGATTATCTGGTGGAAGCTTATCGTCAATTATCTGATTTGTCTGTATATGTGAAATTGGATACCGATCCCACTTTAGAATTGCAGGGTATAATCAAGGATTTAGCGGCCCAGGCCTATTTGAAGCATTGCAGTACTAAGAAGGAAATGTTATTTTTGCATGTAAAATCACCTTCGATGCCACAGTTTTATCTTCTCCCAAAAATACATAAGGATATGAAGCAGCCGCCGGGTAGACCAATAGTATCAACTCGAGGGTCAGTGTTAGAATCACTTTCGATGTTGATCAATTCTTTTCTACGACCATTGTTAAAAACTATTCCTTCATATGTGCGTGATACAATGCATTTTTTACAAATAGTGGGGGGTGCTTCTGATTGGGCAAAAAATGGCTCGATACTGTTGGCCACTCTAGATGTGAAAGCATTGTATACAAGTATTCCGCAAGATGCAGCGTTGGAGGTTATACGGTTAGGTTTGTAGCAGAGAGGAGATGTTGGTGAGGCACAGAGTGAGTTCCTGATGCAATGTGCTCAGCTAGCGCTATGTAGAAATTATTTTAGTTTCAATGAGGAGATTTTTCAACAGAATATGGGGGGTGCGATGGGGGCATCGTTTGCTCCATCAGTGGAAAATTTATATATCGGCCAATATGAACAACGATGGTTGGGTGGGTCAGCTTATTCCTCCCAGATAAAACTATGGCATCGATACATCGATGACATTTTTTTATTGTGGGAGGGATCTGTTGATTCTTTGATGCAATTTTTCAATTGGTTGAATGGTCTAGATTCTCATATACAGTTCACGATATCCTATAATGTTAATAGCATTGAATTTTTGGACGTTAGGGTTTTTCGGCAGGTAGATAGTTGAGGTACCACGGTCTATAAGAAAAATACCGATAGGAATACCTTCCTGCACTATTCAAGTGCTTATCCGTCCAATTTGTTGAAGGGTTTGCCCTTTTCACAATTTATACGTTATCGACGGAATTGTTCGTCTATAGCGGACTATAAGATCCAAGCACAGTCTCTTAAAAGGGATTTTATTGAATGGGGCTATCCCATCAAGATAGTAGAACGAGCCTATAAGCGAGCATTATTTAATAACAGGAGTTGGTTGTTATCTCCCAGGGTTCGCAGTGCTGGGGAAGATAGGCATGTTAATTTTATTTCCCAGTTTTCTCCGTTAAGTATGAGCATTCAACGAATCTTGCATAAACATGCCAATGTGTTGAACACAGTACCAGGGTTAGAGGTGCACAGCCCTCGATGTGTTTGGTTAAGGAACCCTAATCTGAAGGAAATATTAAGTCCCTCTTGGTTGCACCCTGTTGAGATGATACAGGGTTGGACAAATGAAATGTGGACACTGTACTGCATGTGCAGTCATTTGGGAAACAGATCGGTTTTCATATAAAAGCCGGGAATATCGTTTAAGATCTTTTACTTCCTGTGATTCAGATTTTGTTGTGTATGGGATTTTTTGCCCTTGTCGATTGTTGTACGTGGGCAAGATGATCTGTCCTTTTAAGATTAGATTAGGTGAACATAAAAGTAGATTAAGATGTAAAAGGCGGGAGGCTCCTATAGTTGAACATTGTTTGCAGAAGAAAGCGTAGTTACTCACCTGTAACAGGTGTTCTCCAGGAGCAGCAGGAATCAGTCCTCACTTATGGGTGACGTCGGCGCCGACGGAGCCCTCGCGGAGCAATTTTCCCCAGCTTTCAAAGAAAGCCTTTGGGAATTGCAGCGCGCATGCGCGGTCCTCTTCCCGCCCAAGGGTGCCATCTTAGCCAGTCAGATGACATAGCTAAAAAAGACAGCATAAAAATTTGCAAAAAAACTAAAGCAGATGATTGCAACTCCAAGGGGAGGAGGGAGGGTTGTGAGGACTGATTCCTGCTGCTCCTGGAGAACACCTGTTACAGGTGAGTAACTACGCTTTCTCCAGGACCAAGCAGGAAGTCAGTCCTCACTTATGGGACTCCCAAGCTTAAGGCTACCGGAGACCCTAAGCACAAAAAAGAGCTCCCTCTAGCTCAGCAGCACAGAAGGAAAGAATCTTCGCTGAATTATTACCCACCGGTAGCCCACATCCGGGATGGAGGGTAGGAGTTGCTCAGACCTCAAAGAGATTACGGAGGACTGCCTGTCCGAAAGCACTGTCCCTGCGGGACTCCCTCTCGAGACAGTAATGGACCGCAAAAGTCTGGCTCGAAGACCAAGTAGCGGCCCGGCAGATGTCTGCCAGCGGAACAGAGCGGAGGTAAGCCACTGACGTGGCCTTTGCCCGAACGCAATGAGCCGTGACTCGACCTTCCAAGGAGAGTCCGGCTGCCCCATAAGCCCAAGAGATACAGTCCGCAACCCAGATGGACAGAGTACGCTTGGAGACCGGGAGCCCCAATTTATTGGGGTCAAAAGACACAAAAAGCTGAGCAGCTTTACGGTGCTCCCGCGTACGGTCAAGGTAGAAGTTCAATGCCCTTCTACAGTCCAGGGTATGGAGGACCGTTTCAGCTCGGCTGGAGTGTGGTCTGGGAAAGAAGGTTGGAAGTAGTACCACCTCCTGATTGATATGAAAAGGGGAGACCACTTTTGGAAGAAATTTTGGGTGAGTCCGTAGGACTACCCTATTTTTGTAGAACCGAGTGTAAGGGGGATCAGACACGAGGGCCTGCAATTCACTTACGCGTCTAGCGGAAGTGAGGGCTATCAAGAACAATATTTTCCAAGAAAGAAAACGGAGAGAACAGGTAGCCATAGGTTCAAAAGGCGGACAGGTGATCCGCTGTAAAACCACATTCAGGTCCCAGTCAGGTGCTGGCGGGCGCAGAGGTGGTTTAAGTAGAAGGAGACCTCGGAGAAACCTCGCTACGAGAGGGTCGCTGGAAAGAGGTCTGCCGTCCACCGGCACATGATGTGCTGAAAGAGCACTGAGGTGAACTTTGACGGAGTTGGACTTAAGTCCCAGATTAGAGAGGTATAGCAAGTACTGCAAGATCACCGACACCGGGCAGGAGAAGGGATCCTGAGACTGTTGGGTACACCAAACGGAGAAACGACGCCATTTAAGGGCGTAGCATTTGCGGGTAGAAGGTCGTCGCGAAGCTAGGACGACCTCCTCCACCTCTGCCGGCAGGAGAAGGGGAGCAAGGACTACCCTCTCAGCAGCCAGGCCATTAGGTTGAGAGACCTGAGGTTGGGGTGTAGCAGAGACCCCTGATCCTGAGTGAGGAGATCCGGTTGTAACCCCAGAGGGAATGGATCCTCTACCGCTAATTGCAGCAGGAGTGGAAACCACGGCTGTCTGGGCCAGCGAGGGGCCACCAGGATCATGAAGGCTTTGTCTCGGAGAACCTTGAAAAGAGTCCGGGAGACTAGCGGGATGGGAGGGAAAGCGTACAGAAGGCTCCCCGACCATGAGAGTAGGAAAGCGTCTGCCGCAACTCGAAGGGGGTGTGGCTGACGAGAGCAGAAGCGAGGAAGTTGTCGGTTGTGAGGACTGGCAAAGAGATCCATCGTGGGGAGGCCCCACTTTAGAAAGAGCTTCTGAACTACCAAGGGATCCAGGCGCCACTCGTGCGGCTGGAGGATCCTGCTGAGTTTGTCCGCCAGGCAATTTTCTTGGCCTGGGAGATAAACTGCCTTGAGAAGAATGCCGTGACTGACGGCCCAAGAGCAGAGCTTCCTTGCTTCCCGACAGAGAAGGAAGGAGCCCGTGCCCCCCTGCTTGTTCACGTAGAACATGGCAACTTGATTGTCCGTCTGGACAAGGACGGACTGGCGAGAGGTCAGGTGGGAGAAGGCCTTGAGAGCCAAGCGGATCGCTCTGAGCTCCAGGAAGTTGATCTGCTGAGCAGACTCCCACGTGTTCCAGAGACCCTGAGTACATGCCCCTTGGCAATGTGCTCCCCAGCCCAGGAGGGATGCATCTGTCGTCAGCACCCGGGCCGGCTGAGGTGGCTGAAAAGGCATGCCGAGCACTAGGTTCGGCCGATGAAGCCACCACTGAAGAGACGAGGCCAGCGGCTCGGAGACGCGCACTAGGTCGCTAGGCCGCCTGTGGCCTGTTGCCACTGCTTGCGGAGACACCATTGAGCAGGACGCATATTCAGGCGGGCATTGGGGGTCACATGGACGGTGGAAGCCATATGGCCGAGTAGTCTCAGGAAGCGCCTGGCGGAGACCAGGGGCTGGCTGCGAAAACGGTCGGCTAGGTCCATGAGCCGTTGAGCCCTGTCGAGCGGTAGGAACGCTCGTGCCTGAGGAGTGTGCAGCCTTGCGCCGATGAACTCGAGATCCTGTGAGGGGAGCAAAGTGGACTTTGCGAAGTTTATAACAAAACCCAAGTGCTGCAGAAGAGTCACCGTGCGGCGTGTGGCGTTGGTGACCTCCGGAGCGGACGCTGCTCTGATGAGCCAGTCGTCGAGGTACGGAAAGACATAGAGGCCGTGAAGCCGGAGATGGGCCGCCACCACCGCGAGGCATTTTGTGAAGACCCGCGGTGCGGAGGACAGGCCAAAGGGCAGTACTCTGTACTGGTAATGATTTCCTGCCACCACAAACCTTAGGTATTGGCGGTGGCTTGGGTGGATGAGGATGTGCGTGTAGGCATCCTTTAGATCCAAGGAGCATAGCCAATCTCCCTGCTGGAGGTAGGGCAGAAGGATTCTAAGGGTAAGCATCTTGAACTTCTCCCGCACAAGGAACTTGTTGAGGTTGCGCAAGTCCAGGATGGGTCTGAGGCCTCCTGTCCGCTTTGGTACTAGAAAGTACCTGGAATAAAAGCCTTGACCTCTCAGGTGGTGGGGCACCGGTTCCACCGCCTGCTCCTGCAGCAGACCCGCTAACTCCTGAAGGAGTAGTTCCCTGTGCAGAGAGGGTCGCGGAGGTTCTCCCGGAAAGTAGGAGGGAGGGATCTGGTGGAAGTGGAGAAGATATCCTTCTCTCACGACCTGAAGCACCCAGGCATCTGAGGTGATGCTGGACCACCTGTGGGCGAAGTGAACCAGCCGGCCTCCGGTGCTGGGAGGAACCAGCGGGGGGGGGAGAGGCTATGCTTAAGGAGTCAAAAGCCCCCACCCTGCTGAGCAGGGGCTGGTGGTGCAGGCTTGGGGGCTTGCTGCCTACGGGACCCGTTACCCCGTCCCTTGGCCTGCTGGCCCTGTTGGGGAGCTGCAGGGGCCTGCTAATGGGGGTATTGTTTGTAGGCAGCCACCTTCCTCGGGTAAAAGGACTTCTTTCCCGAGCCCTTCTTTTTCTGGGAAGGGGCGGAGGTCTTCCTAGAAAGCCTAGTCCTGGTGAGAGTCTCCGTCTCAATTTGTGCAGCCTTTTCAGCCATGGGCTTGCCAAAGAGGTTTTCGCCTCGGCAGGGGACATCGACCAACTTGTCCTGCACCCAGGGCTCAAGGTCAGACGACTGAAGCCAAGCCTGTCGGCGGGCACCGATGCCGGCTGCGGCCACTCGAGCCGATGCTTCAAAGCCATCATAGGCTGCTCGGGATATGAATTTTGAGCATTCCCGAATGCCAGTGGACAAGGCCAGGAACCTCCGCAAGGGTTCCTCGGACAAACCAGCGGAGAATCCGGCTAGCTCTTTAGCCAGGTCTCGGAGATACATGCCCATGTATAGCTGGTAGGTCTGGACACGACACGCAAGCATAGAGCCCTGGAAACACTTCTTACCAAGGCCATCCAGGTTACGGGCCTCCCTGCCAGGAGGCACCGAGGAGTGCATCTTCTGGCTCTTAAGACGATGCATGGCCGATTCCAATACCATGGAATGGTGTGGTAGCTGTGCTTTTTGGAAGCCAGGGCTCTTGCGGACTCGATAGATAGAATCGACCCGCTTGCTCAGGACCGGCGAGGTGGCCGGACTCTCCCACATGCGGAAGAGTAGTCGTTCCAGCATGGGAGGAACTGGTACAGTAAAGTGTTCCCTGGCGGGAGAGTCATACTGGAGGGCGTCGAGCTCTTCGGCTCGAGGCTCCTCCTCGGGGTCCGCAGGGAAGGCCAAAGCCTTGGCCATATCCCTGACGAAGTCCGAGAACCGGGCATCCTCCGGGGGGGGACTGTTTCCGAGGTTCGGACTCAGGTGAGTCCGAGGGGACACACCGAGTCCGGAAAGAATCAGGCGACTCTTCCTCTTCAGACCGACTCCGACGAGGACTCGGTGGGGTCGGCCCGGGCAGGGCGCGGCGCCTGCCGCCCCGACGCCGAGGGAGTCGGCGTCGGCGACCTCGGTCCCGAACGGGAGGCCGAGAGTGACCTCGACCGAGGATCGACTCGAGTTCGCATCGACTCGAGGATCGGCTCGGTCTCCGGGGTCGACTTAGACGTCGACGTCCCGGCGGTCGGGGCAGCGGCGCCAGCGAAGCCAGCGAGCAGTGCCCGCTGCTGGTCCATGAAGGCAGACAGTCTGCTCTCCAAGGCCGTCAACCTGAGTCCGAGCTCAGGTGACCCAGCAGCCCCCGACTCGGGCCCCGACGGCGTCGGGCCCGACGTCGGCTGTCGCGGAGGCGAGTCCAGGAGGACCACAGGACTTACCCGAGCAGGCAGCTCCGACTCCAGGCGAGGTCGCTTCGTGAGGTGCTCCTTCTCCAAGGACCCGGGACGGCTATCGGGGCTATGCGACCTGGCCCTCGCGGAGCCAGGAGCATCCACCGACGCCGCCCTCGCGGGTTTCACCTTACGTCGATGGTCCCCGGAGGGAGAACCCCTGTCGGAGGAACTCCGGCGACGGTCCGAGCTGGAACCCTTGGACGCGGAGGCCTCCGACGAGGTCCGGGTACGGCTGGGGTCAGCGAAGATCCTATCCCGCTGATGCCGCCGACTTCTCAACGCTTTGGAGGATAGTTTGCCGCAGGGCCCACAGATCATTTCTTCATGATCCGGGCCCAGGCAGCGGAGGCAAAAGTCGTGTGTGTCAGTTAGTGACATATTTCGGTCACACTGACCACACCGCTTGAAACCACTGGCAGCCATCGGGGGAAAAAGGGCCCCGGCGAGGTCAAAGGACCGGGCTGCCAGGGAAAAAAAACCGAAAACGAAAACTGACTAAGTCAGAAAAACCGAAAAAGAAGAAGAGGACTCGTGACCGGCGTCGCGAGTCCGGGCGGGAAAAAGACCGGCGTCGAACCGAAGGAAAAAGAGTAAATTATGAAGAAATATCAACTTTTTCGCGGGGACACGACGGGTACATCTGTAGGGCTCCGCGGAAAAAAGAAGACTGGCTAAGATGGCACCCTTGGGCGGGAAGAGGACCGCGCATGCGCGCTGCAATTCCCAAAGGCTTTCTTTGAAAGCTGGGGAAAATTGCTCCGCGAGGGGTCCGTCGGCGCCGACGTCACCCATAAGTGAGGACTGACTTCCTGCTTGGTCCTGGAGAAACATAGTTTCAGTGATTTGCTTTATTTTTGTATTGAGCGAGTAGGCTCAGGTATTCAGGATATGACGTGGGAGGAACATCTTACGTATAGAGAGCAACGTTGGATTTACTTATTGGGAACGGTCATTCCCGAGGGGTTGAACTCAGGAATTGATTGGAAAGCATGTATATGATGTATTGGGTTTGCATTTGCGTCTGTTTATTAACAGGAAGTGGGTAAAAGTTTTCTCCTATTTAAGTCAGCATACTACTCCTTGGCTATGAGTTGTGAAATTGAATTAGAGGAAGTGCTGATGAGTGAGCGACCGTTTAAAGAACTCCATATAGTGATGTAGAGTATATTTTGTTGAGAGTATTGGTTGGGTAAGATAATTTCATTTTTAATATGGGAGATAGGAGGGACTTGCTAGTATCACGGTATGTATATTATAGCGAAAGTTTTTGTTTTATTTCCATATTTTTATTCTATTCCCCCTGAAGTAGCGAAGGCGAAATGCTTAAGGGACGTCCAGGCGGGCGTCGGGGTTGATCTTTGATTTATTGTGTGAGCAGTGGGAGCCCTGGAGTACAGTGTTCTTTGTACCCCACATTTATATATGAGTTGATTTCATGTTTATGACAGTTTTTGTTGTATAAAAAATTACTTTTGTATATAAGAGTGTTAAGAGGGGTGTGAAATGGTATATGAAATTGTATGGCATCCACGCTCTATAGTATAGGCAAGGTGGAGAGATATTTAAGCAGACCATTGATGTGCTAAGTCTGGCAGATGCTTGACTCCGTTGTGGTAACAAGCTCTGTTCATGATTTTCTGAGGTTTACTTTCTCTCCTCTTGGGTTTGCTGATTGAATGATACTGTGATAAGGTGAGAAGTTGGAGCTGTTTCTGTTTAACGAAGTACCATGTAACTGAATGACAATATGTTCATTGATCTAGTCAGAATTTGTTTTTTGTAAACCGCGTTTGATCATGTGGAAATCGCAGTATAAAAATGGCTGTTAAATAAAATAAAAAAATAAAATAAAAAATAGAAAAAGGAACCAAATGATGAAAACTGGAAACAACATAAGCACCGGCAAGTTAGATGCAAGGCACTGATAAGGCAGGCAAAGAGAGAATTTGATAAAAAAAAGCTTGCCGTGGAAGCAAAAACGCATAATAAAATCTTTTTCAAGTACATTTGAAGGAAAAAACATATGAGAGTCAATTGGACTATTAGATGATAGAAGGGTAAAAGTGACACCTAAAGGGGATAAAGCCATAGCGGAGAGACTGAATGAATTCTTTGCTTCAGTCTTTACTGAAGATGATGTAGGGAAGTTAACCCATGACATTTAAAGGTGATGCATCAGAAGAATTGAAAGAAATATTGATAAACCGGGAAGATGTATTACAACTATTTGATAAACTAAAGAATAGCAAATCACCTGGACCAGATGGTGTACATCCAAGGGTGTTGAAAGAACTGAAATATGAGATTGCAGACCTACTATTAGTAATCTGTGAACTATCATTAAAATCATCTGTTATACCTGAAGATTGGTGAATGACCAATGTAATGCCAATTTGTAAAAAACGATTCCAGGGGTGATTTGGGAAACTACAGACCAGTGAGCCTGACGTCAGTACTGGGCAAAATGGTAGAAATCATTATAAAGAACAAAATTACTGAACATATAGATAGTCCTGGTTTAATGGGAGAAAGCCAACATGGCTTTAGCCAAGGAAGGTCTTGCCTTGCTAATATTTTTTTGAAGGTGTGAATAAATAGGTAGACAAATGTCAGCCGGTCGATATGGTGTATCTGGATTTTCAAAAAGCCTTTGACAAGGTCTCTCATGAGAGACTCTGGGCCAAATTAAAAAGTCATGGGATAGGAGGCATTGTACTATTAAAGATCAGGAACTGGTTAAAAGATAGAAAGCAGAGGATAGGGCTAAATGGTCAATTTTCCCAATGCAGAAAGGTGAATAGTGGCATACCCCAGGGATCTGTGCTGGATCCGCTGCTTTTTAACATATTCGTAAATGACCTGGAAATGGGAATAATGAGTGAGGAAATCAAATTTGCAGATGACACAACATTATTCAAAGAGGTTAAAACCCAAGAGGATTGTGAAAAATTGGAAGAGGACCTTGATAATTTGGAATACTGGACGTTCAAATGGCAGATGAAATTTAATGTGGATGTACAAAGCTATGCACATAGGAAAGAAAAACTCAAACTATGGTTACACAAATCAAGGTTCCACATTAGGAACCACCACCCAGGAAAAGGTTTAGGCATCATCATAGATAACACATTGAAACTCTCCACCCAGTGTGCAGTGGTGGGCAAGAAGGCAAATAGAATGCTAGGAATCATAAAGAAAGGAATGGAGAATAAAACAAAGGATATTATAGTGCCTCTGCATAGTTCCATGGTGTGACCGTACCTTAAATATTGTGTGCAATACTGGTCACCGGATCTTAAAAAACGATATAGCGAAATTAGAAAAGGAACAGCGAAGAGCCACCAAAATGGTAAAGGCGATGGAAGGGTACCCCTAAGAGGAGGCTTAAAAGGTTATGGCTCTTCAACCTAGAAAAGAGATTGCTGAGGGAAGATATGATAGAGGTCTATAAATTAATGAATGGAGTGGAACAGGTAAACATAGATCACTTGTTTACGTCATCAGAATATAGAAAGAGTAGCGGACATGCAATGAAGCTACAGTGCAACCTGTTTAAGACTAATAAGAAAAAATATTTTTTCACTTAACACATAATCAAACTCTGGAATTCATTACCAGAGGATCTAGTAAAAGCTGTTAGTGTAGCTGGGTTTGGACAAGTTCCTGGAGGAAAGGTCCATAAACCATTATTAAAGAACAAGCATTGTGGAAGCTGTGTGCCTTTTTGGGAAGGCAGGGGGACTGCAGGAGTTGGGTTTTAATGATGACCGTCGGCAGCGGCTGATGACAGAGGCAATTGCAGCAGACTGCGAGGGATCTCATCTGGTTAAAACAATTTCAGCAAATATCATCAGGGACACCCCCCCCTCCCCCCCCATAATGTCAGCCCTGGCCCCACCTCTTCTGCTACAAACTTCATGTGAAAGGAACCAGGATGCATTTGGCCTTGAATGTGCACTGGTGCTCAAAGGCTCACTGCTGCACTGACAGCAGTATCCATATGCCACACTACCACCTCCTTAACTCTATCCCCTCCTCCAGAGACAAACACCTACTGTGCCCAATGGAATGCAGGCTTTGCCACTTTGCTACAGTCTGTTCCTCTGAAGCAGGTGATTAGCCAAAATAACTTTGGAAGTTAATGGCACTATTACATGTCTTTTTGGTGGGCATCTTCCATCCAAATATGCAACTAGGATAGAGCCATGGTTGTGAATGCCATCCATCATCTTTCCAGCTATTTGAGGTGTCAACCAAGAAAGCAATTTTTATTGATTTTCAAAGTTGTGTTGGTTGTTTATAGGCTAATATACATTAAGTATACAAACTTGATCCTATGACTTAACAGTCAGTTGAAGCAGAAGAGGGGGATATGGACAATCAGAAACTGGAAAGGATAGAAAAATTCAAATCCACCTGGTCTTTTGAGTTCAGTTAGAAATAGGAATGGAAGGAAAAGTGAAGTGGTACATGCGACCCTGTCCAGTTAGGCCTGCTGTCCCACTATGGGATCCATGTAGGGGAAAGCCAGGCTAATCTGGGCAGTAGGAAATGACAGTAGCTGTAATTCACTATGACTTACAGTGTTGTTTCTCTTCGACACCTTCTTGTGGTTGCTGAAACCTGCTATCTGGACCCTGTTATTGGAGCATTTAACTGCAGCCTACCTATGGAAGATAAAGGCTCTATGATGCAGAACACTACTTAGAATAGGACGTTGGGAACATAAACAACCCTCTGCCTACACACAGGTTCAAGAGGTTTGTACTAGACCAAGGGTTCTCAACCCAGTCTTCAGGACACAACAAGCCAGTCAGGTTTTCAGGTTAACCACAATGAATATGCATGAGAGAGATGCATACAAAGGAGGCCGTGCATGCAAATCTCTCATGCCTTTTCATTGTGGTTATCCTGAAAACCTGACTGGCTAGGTGTGTCGCAAGGACTGGATTGAGAACCCTTGTATTAGACTCTTGCATAAAGTTGTGAGTTCTCAGACTTAACACCAATAACATCCATAACCACCTTAAATACAGTTATTCATTTGCATCATATGTGAATCTATATATTACAGCTAATCCCAAATTTTGTGTTGTTGCAATGTTCTACTTTTGAATCCCTGGTCCCGAACACTGTACTCCAAGGGCAGAGGGGGCATCCCTTTGTTCATCCCAATTGAACTCTGCATGTTTTATTACTACCGGCTGCCATTAGAGGTACTGGTGACAACTGAGATGTTCGTGCACGTGTTATTAATATAAATAGATATCCCTGAGGGTTATTATAAGCTCATCGACAATTTAAAAGGAAAAGGCCTTGGTACCAATAAATATAAAGTTGCATATTATTAATAGTCATTGTCATGGGGCAAAGCATCACTGAAAAATACTATGCACTGTGTGTGGCCATGCCTATATGTCTATGGTTAACCCTTTATGCAGGTAGCTTACAGAAACCCTGGTTTCTGAAATAAAAATTTGGTTCTAGCTTGGTGTATTTAGTGGCTCACAAGTAAATGGGATGGGTGTAGAACTGTAATACTCATTTCAGGGGCAGCCTCCCTTAGGAGTCTGTTCAGAGGGGGGAATCCATCATTATACAGACCACGCCCTTGTGCAGGCTACATTTGGCATAGATTACATTTTCAAGTCCTCTCCAATTGTATCCATATGACAGACATTACCACCACAATCTGCCCTACACGACTCCCATTTTGAGTGTTTTTAAAGAGAGGCGCTTGGCACTTTGCACAGTCATTCCCCTAAGACATTACTGTTTTCATCCTTTTCTCATGTTTTTCCCTTCCTTTATCCATCAAAGCTGGCTCAGCGTTGTAGCACTCCAGATGCCAAAAGTAATATTTTTAAATTGACTTGAAAATATTTTGCTAAAGTACATTGAAAAGGTTTATTAGTGCTTCTTCCTTGTTCCTGAACACATCCTAAAATCCACATTCTGGTGCTGCCCTTGAAAATAGCCGCCAGTAAGAAAATGTAACAGGCTACAAAGCCACAGCCAGTTTCTTTATCTGCTTTTTAAATGAAGTACAAATACACAGATTTAATGAACTGCAGTGCGAGAAAACTTTGAGAGACTAGGAATAAGTTGTTCACTTGTTGAAATGTCATACTATTTAATTAGAACTTTTAATTTTATCATCAGAAGAGCCTTAAAAATCACAATTTCCCTAGCAGCCTAAACAAAGTTGCATGGTAAAAGGGGATATAAGGAGCCGCTCTAGGGGGTCCGTTTATGAAACCACATTACACGGCAGGTAGCATGCACTAACAGATAACACATGCATAATGTAGATAACACAGCGATTTTCTGCACTAACAGGTGGTGTTATTTGCATCCAGGCTGACCATCCACTGAGCTCTCTCAAATTTGGTGTGTTATCTGCTGAGGAAATGCTGTGCACACCCCCCAACAGCCATTCGTTATCTGCACTTTTTTGCCACGTTAGCTGCAAAAGCCTAACACACTTTAGTAAATAGATCCCTAGCTGTGAACAAAGTCATCATCCTCTGCTAGGGAAGAGGAACACAAGGCACTTTCAACATTGGCAAATAATTGACTTATGAGCTTCTGTAGATGTTTTAAACATCACTGTAAAAAAACACTTCACCTAAAGAATATTTTTATAGTAGCTCATGGTCAACACAATATGAGGTCTGTCCAAAAAGAACCCAAACTTGCTAAAAAGGGCGCCAGCGAGCCAACACAGCAGAGAAACAATAATGGTGATGGGTAGTGGTGACCTTGGGCTTTAGCCTCCCACTTGCTTGATCTCACCACGTGAATTAGTTATGGACTACATGCAGTAGAGTGAACTTGTCTCGTGTGCCTTTTGCTATTTCTGAAACATGTCATAACAGGCGACTTTTCAGAGTAGATTTCAACTTCAGGAACAAAAAAGTCTGCAGGGGTCAAATCTAGAGAGTAGGGAGGCTGCAGGACTTAAGACATCTCGTGCTTCGCCAAAAATTCACGGATAAGGAATGATGAGTGATTAAGAGTAGTTACTCACCTGTAACAGGTGTTCTCCAGGAGCAGCAGTAATCAGTCCTCACATATGGGTGACATCGACGTTGATGGAGCCCCTGCGGAGCATTTCCCCAGCTTTCTATGAAAGCCTTTGGGAATACTGCACGCATGCGCGGTCCCCTTCCCGCCTAAAGGTGCCATCTTGCTCAGTCAAATGACATAGCTAAAAAAACAGCACACAAAAATGTAAAACAAACTATGTACAACTGCAACTCCCAGGGAAGGAGGGAGGGTTGTGAGGACTGATTCCTGCTGCTCCTGGAGAACACCTGTTACAGGTGAGTAACTACTCTTTCTCCAGGACCAAGCAGGAAGTCAGTCCTCACATATGGGTGACTCCCAAGCTCTGGGCTACCAAGGAACCCAGGCTGAACAAGAGAACTCCCTCTAGTCCCAGCATCAAAGAAAGGCTTTTCACTGAAAGAACCTCCACCGGTAGCCCAACGGAGGGCTGGAGTTGCCTAAACCTCAAAGAGATTCCGGAGTACTGCCTGGCCAAAAGCACTGTCCCTACGGGACTCCCTTTCCAGGCAGAAATGAGCTGCAAAAGTCTGGCTTGAGGACCAAGTTGCAGCCCTGCAGATGTCTGCCAACGGTACAGAGCGGAGATGAGCTACTGAGGCAGCCATTGCCCTGACACGATGGGCCGTGACCCGACTCTGCAAGGGAAGGTCAGCCGTCCTGTAAGCCCAGGTGATACAGTCAGCCACCCATATGGACAAGGTACGCTTGGACAAAGGTAACTCCAAATTATTAGGGTCAAAAGAGATGAAGAGCTGAGTAACCCTTCTATGTCCTTGCGTACAGTCAAGGTAGAAGGATAAGGCCCTCCTACAGTCCAGGGTATGCAGGACTGCTTCAGCCTGGCTTGCATGAGGCCTAGGGAAGAATGTTGGAAGAACCACCTCCTGGTTGAGGTGGAAAGAGGAGACAACTTTAGGGAGGAACTTTGGATGAGTCCTAAGGACTACCCTGTTCCTATAGAAGCGGGTGTAAGGCCTGTCACAGACTAGGGCCTGAAGCTCACTCACCCGTCTGGCCAAGGTTAAGGCTTCTAGGAAGAGTGTCTTCCAGGAAAGGAAGCGGAGAGGACAAGTAGCCATCGGCTCAAAAGGTGGGCGAGTCAGTTGCTGCAAGACCACATTTAGCTCCCACTCAGGGGCTGGAGGATGGACAGGAGGCTTGAGCAAGAGCAAACCTCTGAGAAACCGGGACACCAAGGGGTGAACCGATATAGAGTTGCCCTCCACCAGTGAGTGGTGAGCTGCTAGAGCTGAGAGGTGGACCCGAACAGAATTGGACTTAAGGCCCTGATTGGATAAATGTAGCAGGTACTGAAGCACCACTGGTACAGTACAGGAGAAAGGATCTACTGTATGCAGCTGACACCACACAGAAAACCTCTTCCACTTCAGGGCATAGGTTTTTCTAGTGGACGGCTTCCTAGAGGCCAGGACGACTTCTTCAACTTCAGGAGGTAGGCCCCAAGGAGCCAAAACTACCCTTGCAGCTTCCAAGCCATCAAATTGAGAGATTTGAGATTGGGGTGCAGAAGAGACCCCTGGTCTTGAGACAGAAGGTCGGGCTGCAACCCTAGAGGTAGTGGAGTGTCCACTGCTAGCTGCCCTGTAGAGAGGCATCGGTGGTCAATACCACTGTGAACCCAGGTGGCTGAAAAGGCATCCCTTCCAGTAAGTTGGGGGGATGCAGCCACCAACGTAGGGAGTGCAGGAATGGTCTGGACACCCTTACTCTGTCTCTGAGGCTCCCTGTGGCCTGTGACCACTGAGTTCTGAGGCACCATTGCGCAGGCCTCATATGAAGCCTGGCATGGGGTGTGACATGCACTGTCGAAGCCATGTGGCCCAGAAGCCTCAGGCAGAGCCTGGTGGAGACCAGTGACCTGCTGAGAAACTGGTTTGCCAAGGTCATCAGTCTGTGGGCCCTGTCTACTGGCAAGAAAGCTTTTGCCTGCAGAGAGTCTAGTCTTGCCCCTATGAACTCTAAGTTTTGGGAGGGGAGCAAAGTGGACTTTGCGAAGTTTATGACAAACCCCAGGTGCTGTAGCAGAGAAATCGTTCGGAGGGTGGCTTGCCTGGCCTCCTGGCAAGTCTGACCCCTGATGAGCCAGTCGTCCAGATAGGGGAAGACAAAGATACCCTGATTTCTCAAGTAGGCTGCTACCACTGCTAGGCATTTGGTAAAGACTCTGGGGGCGGAGGTGAGACCAAATGGCAACACCCTGTACTGATAATGGTTTCCTCCCACAATGAACCTGAGGTACTTTCTGTGGTCTGGATGAATGAGGATGTGAGTGTATGCATCCTTTAGATCTAAAGAGCATAGCCAATCTCCCTGCTGGAGGTAGGGCAGAAGTGTTCCAAGAGTAAGCATCTTGAACTTTTCCTTCTGTAAGAACTTGTTGAGATTTCTGAGGTCGAGGATAGGCCTGAGATCCCCTGTTCTCTTTGGTACTAGGAAGTACCTGGAGTAAAAGCCGTGACCGTGTAGGTGAGGAGGCACAGGCTCCACCGCCTGGTCTCATAACAGACCCTGGAGCTCCTGCAGGAGGAGGGCCGTATGGAGAGGAGGCCTGGGAGGCTCTCCTGGAAAATAGGGAGGAGGCAACTGATGAAAATGAAGCAGGTAGCCTTTTTGGACTATGCTTAAGACCCAGTTGTCCCCTGTAATGGGTGGCCACCGGTGGGCAAACAGGGCTAGGCGACCTCCTGTGCAGGGATGGGACAGCAGAGATGGAGAGGCTATGCCTTGGGAGTCAAAAAACCCCACTCTGCTGAGTAGGAGCAGGAGCAGGAGGCTTGGGGGCCTTCTGCCTACGGGGCCCATGTCCCTGCCCCTTGGCCTGCTGACCCTGAGGGGGAGCGGGGGAGGCCTGGTAAGTTGGGAACTGTTTGTAGGCAGTCGCCTTCCTCGGATAAAAGGGCTTTTTACCCGAGCCCTTCTTCCTGTGTGAAGGGGCAGAAGTCTTTCAAGACAGCCTTGTCCTCGTGAGGTGCTCGGTCTTGAGCTCAGCAGCCTTCTCGGCCATGGGCTTGCCAAAAAGGTTTTCACCTCGGCAAGGGACATCGACCAACTTGTCTTGAACCCATGGCTCGAGGTCCGATGACTGCAGCCATGCCTGGCATCGAGCCGTGATGCCAGCAGCCGCAACCAAGGCCGAGGCCTCGAAGCCATCGTAGGCCGGTCAGGACATGAACTTGGAGCATTCCCGGATCCCCGAAGACAAGGACTTGAACCTCTGTAAAGGTTCCCCGGAGAGACCAGCTGAGAACCCGGCAAGCTCCTTTGCCAGGTCCCGTAAGTACATGCACACGTACAGCTGGTAAGACTGGACACGGCAAGCAAGCATCGAGCCCTGGAAGCACTTTCTACCAACGCATCCAGGTTCCGGGCCTCCCTGCCAGGGGGCACCGCGGAGTGCATCTTCTGACTTTTCAGACGATGTATGGCCGATTCCACCACCATGGAATGGTGCGGTAGCTGCGCATTTGAAAACCAGGGCTCTTACGGAGTCAATAAATGGAATCGACCTGCTTGCTCAGAACCGGCGCCAAGGCTGGTGCCTCCCACATCTGGAAGAGGAGCCGTTCCAGCATCGAAGGAACCGGCACAGTAAAGGCCTCCTTCGGAGGAGAGTCATACTGGAGGGTTTTGAGCTCTTCGGCTCGAGGCTCCTCCTCGGGATCCGCCGGGATCGCCAAAGCAGTGGTCATATCCCGCACGAACTCCGAGAACCGGGTATCCTCCGGAGGGGACCGACTCCGGGGCTCAGACTGTGGTGAGTCCAACGGGACGCACCGAGTCTTGAAGGTATCGGGGGACTCCTCATCCTCCGTCTCCCAGGCGGACTCGTCCAAGGAGGAGTCAGGCTCCGACTGCGTGGGGCCCGGCAGCACCCGCCCCGACGCCGAAGGCACCGGCATCGATGCCCTCGATCCTGATTGGGAGATCGAGGGTGACCTCGACCGAGGACGACCTCGAGCCTTCATGGTCTCGAGTATCGGCTCGGCCTCCGGGGTCGACTTCGACGTCCCGGTGGTTGGGGCAGATGCGCCAGCGAGGCTGGCCATCAGCACCCACTGCTGATCCATGAAGGCAGACAGTCTTCACTCAAAGGCTGTCAGCCTGAGAACCAGCTCAGGCGACTCAGCAGCTACCGACTCGGGCCCCGGCGGCACCGGACCCAATGTCGGCTCCCTGGGAGGAGAGTCCTCGAGGACAACAGGACTTACGTGTCCAGCAGACTCCGGCTCCACCCGAGGTACTTTTGACGGCTTCTCCTGTTCCAGGGGCCCGGGACGGCGGTCGGGGGTCTGAGACCTAGCCCTCAAGGAGCCAGGGACCTCCTCCGATGCCGCCCTTGCGAGCCGCTTCTTCCTCTTTCGCTCCCGCTCGGGGGACCCCCTTTCTGAGGAACCCTGACGATGCTCGGGGTCAGACTCCCGAGACGTCGAGGCCTCAGACGAGGTCCGGGCCCGGCCAGAGGCCGAGTCGGAGAAAAGCCTTTCCTTCTGGTGCTGACGACTTCGCAGTACCTTTGTGGACATTTTTCCACACGGTCCACAGATCTTAGGATCATGATCAGGACCGAGGCACCGAAGGCAGCAGTCGTGTGTGTCGGTGAGAGACATTAGTTTCTTACACCGATCACACTTTTTAAAACCACTGGAAGCCATCGGGGGAAAAAAAGTCCCCGCGAGGTCAAAGGACCAGCCTTCCAGGGAAAAGGAAAAAAAGGGCGCGAACGCCAGCCACGATGGGCAAAAAACGAAAAAAGAAGGTCGGGCTCGATACCGGTGTACCGAACCCAGCAAGAGGGGGAACCGGCGTCGAACCGGACAAAAACCGCAAAGAAATCGCAAGGAATAGACGAAAATCGAACTATTTTCCGGGTGAACTAGGACACACGTCCGAAGGGCTCCACAGAAAAAGAGAGACTGAGCAAGATGGCACCTTTAGGTGGGAAGGGGACCGTGCATGCGTGCAGTATTCCCAAAGGCTTTCATAGAAAGCTGAGGAAATGCTCCGCAGGGGCTCCATCGACGTCGATGTCACCGATATGTGAGGACTGACTTCCTGCTTGGTCCTGGAGAATGACATGGTTCGTTTTTTGTTCTCTGTCCAGAGACGTGGGACAAATTTTGCAGCAACACGATGCATCTGAAGATTTTCTTGACTTTATTTATTTGAACAGTTTTTCTATACCGCCCCTTCCAATGATCAGGGGCGGTTTACATCAAATGTCAGTTACAGAGAACAGTGTAGTGAACTAATTTACATTGAACTATTTAACTATTTACAAACCAGCTGCCCATACATGTCAGAGTATGGTGGAAATTGGTTAACATTTAACTATTTGCATGGTAGATCAGCAGTGGTTACTAATTATGGAGGTATAATCATGTAATCTAGGTAGATACAAAAGAGGGAGCTGGATCAGGTGGGAAGGACTGCATGGAAGGAGTGAATATAGTATTGTTGCAGATGGAGTTGTTATAGTACACAGAGAATAGTAAAGTCTTTAGTTCCTTATGGAATGTCTGTAGATCTTTGATTGATCTGATGGGGTCTGGAAGGGAGTTCCAAAGAGTGGGTGCAGTATACGTGAAGGCTCTATTGCTGGTAGTTTGTTTAGTCTTAGGGATTGAGAATGGTATTGAGAGGAGATTTTGATTACTTTTTCTCCTGCTCCTAACATCTGTTTGGGTATGAATCTTAGTTGTAAGGACGGAAGGGGAGATGTTATTTAGCAGTTTAAATGTAATAATTATTATTTTGTATTCAATCCTGCTTGCTATCGGGAGCCAGTGAAGGTTATAGAGTATTGGTGTGATATGATCGGTTAAACTTGCCTTATTAATAATCCTGGCAGCTACATTCTGTGTTAATTGAAGTGTATGTAGACTCTTTTTGTGCAGACCCTATAACATGCTGTTGCAGTAGTCCAAGTGGAGAGTGATTAGGGCTTGGACTGCTGTTCTGAACTCATTTGATTCTAGGAGGGTATGAGATGCTGGATTGTTTTTAGTTTGTAGAAAATGGTTCTGGCAGTTTATTGTATTTGAGCTGAGATATTGAGAGATCTATCTATTATTATTCCAAGGTATTTTACCTCATTTTTTATTTAGAGTGTGGTGTCACACATATTAAATGTTGGAGGGAGGGGTGAAGTTTTGGTTCCTAGTTGTAAAAAGAATTTCTGTTTTTTTTTAAATTTATGAGGAGGTTGTTTGCATTTAACCAAGATTCTGCTTCTAGTAAGCAATCAGTGATAATGTGGTATGTTTTTTTTTTTTATATATCTACTGATGTGTATACCATAATATCATCTGCATAGATGTGGTATCTAATTTTGTGTTTTTTGAAGATTGCACATAATGGTTGACGATATAGATTAAACAGGAGGGTAGATTGAGCAGAGCCTTGGGGGATTCCCTGTTCTTGAGGGGAAGTGGTGGATGATTCTTGATTTATTTTAACATATTGAAAACAATTGGAGATGTATGATTTGAACCAGATTAATTTTGTTCCAGCTATACCTATGTGAGCTAATTTTGTCAGGAGGATGTTATGATTAATGCTATCAAAGGCAGAAGTGATATCTAGGAAGACCAGAATAAAGGCTTGGTTTGCATTATCTATGCCACAGATGAGTGTATCAAATAAGACCAAGAGCAGTGTTTCCACGCCATGATATGGGTGGAACCCGTATTGGTGTTCATCAAGAGGTTCGTTAAGGTCGATGAAGTCTTGGAGTTGGATTTGTACTATTTTTTTCTATGATTTTTGCTAAAAATGAAATACTAGAAATCGGTCTATATGAGGTTGGGTCGTCTTTGTTGAGGGAGTTCTTTTTGAGAATTGGGCGAATGATGGATAGTTTGAGTTGATTTGGCATTATGCCTTGGAAGAGGGATTGATTTACAATATTGAGTATAATCGGGGCTAATTCTGCTTTAGTTGCCTTTATCCAAGAACCAGACAAGGATCCAGATGAGAGGGGTAGTGGTGTTGATTTTTGTTATTGTTTGCAGAAGTTTTTTTTCCTTGATGAAGTGAAAGGTGTGCCATTTATTGATGGCGGATTGACATTCGCTGAGGGAAGAACTGTTGGGAGGTTTTTGGTTTTTTAGTTTTGATGCGAGGTGGTTTGCTATAGTTTAAGGATTAATGGGGGTGTTGTTTGTCATATTTGGATGGGCTGTGGCTAATGTTTTTACAATCTCAAAGAGCTCTCTAGGGCAATTAATAGCTTTCTTTAGTATGTTTGTGTGGTGGTCTTTCTTTGCCCTGAGAATCGTTTCTTTATTGCTGTTTAGTGCTACAATGTAGAGATCCTTATGTTCAGAGATTTTTCTTGCCCTCCATTTTTTCTCCAATTTACGGAGATCTTTCTTGAGGCTGCGTATTTCTTGTGTATACCATTTTTCTGAGGGCCTGTGATAGGTATTCTTTTAGACGTAGTGGGTTTAGCAGCTTTGTTAATTATAGTGAGCTAATTCTTTATTGATTCATCAAGGTCCTGTGTTTGTGGAGCCAGTTGAGGGGTAATCTCGTCCAGGAATGCTTCTTTGTCCAAATGCCTGAATAATGGGGTTTGGTGAGATGTGTTAGCATATTTCTGAGAGAATAGGGGGATTGGAATATCTATTTGTATGAAGTGGTCAGATCAAGGAACCTGAGTTGAGGGGGGGGGGGGGTTGTAATTTGGATGTACAGTGAGAAGCTTTGAGAGAAATATCAGATCGAGGGCATTGCCCTTGATATGGGTGGGGTGATCTGTAGCATGTAAGAAAGCCATTTCTTCAAGAAATGCAGCTGATTGTTGCACAGGAAGAGATGTTAAATTAAAGTGTCCCAGGATGATATGGGGTTTTTTTTTGTCGGAGAGGTGCAGGCCGATTCAAGTATAGTAGTGAGGCTAAGATAATTATTAGTGGGTGGTCTATAGAGAATTTTCAGTCACAATTGTGTGACACAAACCTTTACTGATGCCTAGTTTTTCAGCAATTTCACAGACAGTTTGATGATGATTTTCAAGAATCAAAGCACGCACTTTCTTAACATGATCATCGTCCATTGACGTGGAAGGCCATCCAGTTTTGGGATTGTCTTTGGTGGACGTTCTGCCTGATTTGAAACATCAGTACCATTCATAACATTGTCTGCAACTTAAACAATCCTCTCCATAAGCTTGCTGCAACATCTGAAAAGTCTTGATAAAAGTCAGTTTCACACAGAATTTCATGCAAACGCTTTGCTCTTCAAGACCCTTCATATTTCAACTTGCTAAAAATAGCAAAAGGCATATGAGAAACGTTCCCTCCCCATAAAGCATTAAGCAGTTAATGCAGGCTTTTACCATACTTGCTGTTTTTAATGCATGCTAGCCATAAGAGTTCCCTGTAAACATGTGAGTTATAATGTAAACTGCTTTGATATAATGATAAAGTGGTATAAAAGAACTGTTAAATAAATAAAATAAATAAATTCCTGCAGACCTGTGTTTTAATTGCTCAATTAGTGTTAATTGATTCCATCTAGAGAGGCTGTAAAAAAAACTATCAATGGCTGTATTTGAGATACTCTGCACTGCATTATCAACAGATCATGAACACTTTCATGCCCACTTGCAAGAGCTTTCTAATTTGCCTCTTTGGTTTATTGATATCACATTACAATTCTGTAAAAAAGAATTATATATATCAACATCCATATGAACATATGAAGTGCCTTCAATATCTTGTATCTGCCACAAGTACCAGTAGTAACAGTCGACCTCAAGAGAGTTTTAAACTAGATTCTTTGGGGATGGGTGAAGAAGGCCCCCAGATAACTGAAATATTAAATACCTCTGTAGAAATGGGTAAAAGGGGCAACATCTGGAAAGTGGTGTATATAAATGCCCGTGGCATGGGAAATAAGATCCCAGATGTTGGGGCTTTAATAAAAGGCTGACTTGGATTTAGTGGGTGTTACAGAGACATGGTTGACAGATAACCATAACTGGGATGTAATTATACCAGGATATTCTTCATAGGGTAGGAAGAAGGGGAGGAGGAGTGGCACTATATGTAAAAAATAATTTTAAAGCTATAGAATTACAGGGCTTAAAAGGGAGCGAGTAGGCACTATAGGTTAAACTAGAAAGAGAGAAAGGGAAATCCATTTCCACTGGTGTGATATACAGATCTCTCTCACAGGGAGACGTAGTAGACGGGGATTCAGTAGAACACATACACAGTATTGCCATGAAAGGAGAAGTGCTATTGATAGGTGACTTAATATGTCGGATGTTGATTGGCACATCCCTGCTGCGGTGTCATCTAGAAGTTGGGAGGATCCTAGATTCTGTACAGGGAGAACTATTTCAGAAACTGGTAAAAGAGCCCACATGTGAAGGGGCCATATTGGGAGATGTCATAGTGGGAGATCATCTCGCATCCAGTGATCACCAGATGGTGTGGTTCAGTATAAGGACTAGGGCTGATAAAATCCATTCAAAAGCGAGAGTCTTAGGCTTTAAGAAAACTAACTTTGCTAAGATGGGACCTCATGGAGTCGTTAGCGGGATGGGAACATCTGGGGGATGTAGATAAAATATCCCCTTTCAGTTTTACACATTGCTTAAGGGCAAGAAACCTTTTTGTTAGAAAGGTAGATAAATGTAAAAGGAAAAGGAGGCCGCTTTGGTTCTCAAAAGTAGCTGAAACCGGCGATAAAATGAGGGTGGCCTTCATTAAGTACAAGAGATCATAGAGAGAGGAAGACAACATCTATATTTGGAAAAACTTAAAGAAGCTAACAAAGTAGTCAGGAAAGCAAAGATACAAAAAGAAGAAGAAATAAGCCAGTGCAATAAAATGTGAGGATAAGACATTTTTCAGATATGTTAGTGAGAGGAAAGAAGGGCAAAAAGTGGTATTGTCAGACTCAAGGGTGAAGGGGGAACAATATGTAGAAGCTGACCAGGATAAAGCGGAATTGCTTAACAAATCTTTCTGTTCTGTGTTCACAGAAGACAGGCCAGGAGTAGGACCTCAGAAAACACCCACAAATAGGAAAAGAGATGAAGGAGTTTGAACGATTTTCAGAAGACTGTGTTCGTGAAGAACTAGCTAAACTAAAAGTAGATAAAGTGATGGGACCAGATGGAATACATCCAAGAATACTGAAGGAACTTGGGGATGTTCTAGGTGCTCCACTGACTGACCTTTTCAGTGCTTCTTTAGAGTCGGGACTGGTCCCAGAGGAAAACATGTGGTCCAATACATAAGAACAGAAATACAGATGAAGTTGACAACTACAGGTCAGTTAGTCTAACTTCTGTGGTAAGTAAATTATTGGAAACGCTACTAAAACAGAGAATAGTGAGGTTTCTGGAGTCCAATTGATTGGACTCCAGAGGTAACATGGGTTTACCAGGGGCAAGTCTTGTCAGACAAATCTGATTGATTTCCTTGACTGAGTGACCAGTGAGTTGAACCGAGGGAGAGCCCTAGATGTGGTTACTTCGATTTCAGTAAAGCCTTTGACACCATTCCAGACAGGCAACACATATTCAAACTGAGCACCTTAGTGATGGACCCTAAAGTGACTAACTGGGTTTGAAATTGGTTGAGTGGGAGGCGACAAAGGGTACAGGTAAATGAAGCTTACTCTGAGGAGAAAGAGGTTACCAGTAGTGTGCCACAAGGATCTGTCCTTGGTCCAATACTTCTTTTTAACATCTTTGTTAATAATATTGTGGAAGAGCTCTTGGGTAAGGTTTGCCTCTTTGCAGATGATACCAAAATCTGCAATAGAGTAGACACCCAGGAAGGAGTAAATAATATGAGGAGGGATCTAGCTAAGCTTGAAGAACGGTCGAGAATTTAGCAGCTGAGATTTAATGCTAAAAAATGCAGAGTTATGCATTTGTGCTGAAAAAATCCAAGAGAGCAGTACAGTGTAGGGGGCAAAGTACTTCTGTCTACAAAAGAAGAGCGGAAACTGGGTGTGATTGTTTCTGATGATCTGAAAATAGCTAAACAGGTAGAAAAGGTGACAGCAAAAGCCAGAAAGATGCTTGGGTGCATGGGGAGAAGAATGGCCAGCAGAAAAAAGGAGGTGATAGTGCCTCTGCACAAGTCTCTGGTGCAACCGCATTTGGAGTACTGTGTTCAGTTCTGGAGACTGCACCTTCACAAAGATGGCGTCTGTGCCAAGAGTGGCTACTAAGATGGCTAGAGGTCTTTGTTATAAAGCTTATGGGGACAGACTTAAAGATCTTAATATGCATACGTTAGAGGAAAGGCACAATGTTTAAATACTTCCGTGGCATAAATGCCCAAGAGGAGAGCTTCTTTCGATTGAAAGCAAGCTCTGCTATGAGGGGACATAGGATGAGAGTGAAAGGGGATAAATTCAGGAGTAATATGTGGACAAATTTCTTTACGGAAAGGGTGGTAGATGCGTGGAATAGTCTCCCAGTGGAGGTAGTGGAAATGAGGATGGTATCCGAATTCAAGAAAGCATGGAACAAGCACAGAAGATCTCTATAACATAAAAGGGGACTGTTGTAGTGCATATGGAAGGGCAGACTGGATAGGCCATGTGGTCTTTTTCTGCTGTCATTTTCTGTTTCTAGTTTCTTTACAGACTGAACTGGAAAACCTTTTTCCTTCCCACAGACAAGGAATGAAAAAAAGGCCTTAGTAAATCAGGTGCTTTTACAGAAAGATTATTTGTTGCAGTTATGTACAACTAAGCCACTCAAGGTGTGTGGAGAACATGGGGGTGACAATTGTCTGGACAGTGCTCTAGTTACAAAGTTAATAAAACATTTCTGTAAAAGAAACCTGTGATTTGTGAATTTTAATGTTCTTTGCCTGTATGCTGTGGGGCCTGGTAGGTTTCCCCAAATATTACCAATCACCAACAAATTGCTCAGACTACTTCTGCTTAGATGCAAAGCTCTTTATTCGGTATACCAAAGCAAATTAAATCACAAATGCAGATAGCAAAGACTTCTGTCTGAGAGTGTGACAGGCAACCTACTCTCTGTACTGGAGTTAGAGAGCAGATTGCCCAAAAAGCTAGAGAGCTGTCTCCTTATATACATCTTTCTCTCTCTGTCACAAAGTTCTAGAAAGTCCTCCATTGCTTCTGATGTCATATTCAGGGTTTTTTTCTATGGAGTATGTGCAGCTTTCTGCAAAGTCTGCAAAGTTTCTACTTGGGGGGGGGGGGGGGGCTCCCATGATTACTTGGGCCAGAAACTGCTTTTCTTCAAGGTTCTTGCTTATCTGGTGCTTTCAAGCGTGTCGTTCTCTACCTTCCTGTGTCCTGCTATTTTCTTGGCACTAAATGTAATCTTCAAGGCTGAAAGTATTTCTACTAATTAGTTTTAGATTGGCCTGTATTTCGTAGTAGGCCCATATCCTGAGCACTTCTGCCCAAAACATGGTTTCCAGACTGTAGCAGGCCTCATAACATATACTTTCTCTTGTAGCCTACATGCTGTATTTCTGTGCCATAAACAGGATGCTTGTGTAGGTTGAAGGCCAGCAAGAATGTAGACAAAGAAGGCATATGAAGCAGAGCTGAGCAGAACTATCCTAAGCCAAAATATCCCAACAATGCATAGCTGTCAAGCTAGTTAAAAAATTCTGGTGTTTTCCCATGTTCTGGCTGTATCAAAAATGTCATTTAAATTTTAGTAACTATTTAAGCTTTTATAAAATTTCAATTTATTTATTTATAATTATTTGCTCCTGTACTAGGAAATATTTGCTGGTTTTCCCTGAAAACATGCATTAAGGGATCATTTTAGAAGCCCTATTTGTGAGTTAGATGTCTGAAAACAATCACTTAGACGTGCAAATCACAGAGATGTCCCTGAAGCCATTTTAGAAGATGGGTATGTAAACATTCACAGTGCAAGAATATCCATGTTGCACAGGGGTGCAGTGGAGGCGTGCCCAGGGGCATTCCATAAAGATAATCTGCACCCGATTTTAGAAATGCGAGCACAACTCAACCCAGCAGCAGTGATATCTATATTTATTTATTTACTTACCTGTATTTATCTAATGTATATATCTGCTCCAAGCCACGAATAAGCATCAGAAAAGCTCTCATTTTGCCACTAACACACATGGAGTGAGTAGAGAAGGTGGTACTCTGATATGCCCAATAATTTTCATGACTATGAAGAAAACTGAAGGGAAAGAGGACACTTATGGTCAGCACACTGATGCATGCCTCCGTTTGCAAATTAGCAGACAGGGACGTGCATGTGTCCCCATCTTGAAATACCATTGGGATATCTATCGGGCTATGTCCATAGATGCTCATTTTGGGCATGTATGTGTTTCTGAGATTGTGCTGAAAGTTGAACATAGCCAGCTTTTTTTTCCATTCTCACCTGGACATCCCAGATTGTGCCCATACGTCATTTATAAAATGTGCCTTAATACCTAAATAGCTTTTACTTAGGCGTCTCAGACTTACGAAGCTGAGCATTTAAATCTACATTCTCTGTCAACACAAGTTAGCGTCTATCATCAGATACAGTGCCTTGCAAAAGTATTCATTCCCTTGGTTTTTGTCCTGTTTTGTCACATTACATAAGCCTGGAATGAAAATGGAGGTTCATTTGGATGTTAGGTAATGGACCTAACAATATAGTGCAAATTGGTGAAGTGGAATGACAATAAAATATCTTGTTTATATAAGAAAACAAGTAAAAACTGAAAAGTTGTGAGTGCATTCATTCCTTTTGCTATGAAACCCCTAAATAAGATCTGGTCCAACCAATTAATCTCAGGAGTCACATAATTAGTTGATTAGGGTACACCTGTGTGCAATCAATGTCACATGATGTCTGTGTAAATATACCTGTTCTGAAAGGCCCCCGACTCTGCACCACCACTAAGCTGCTGCCTTCTTCTTAGCTGGGTTGGCAGTAGATCTAGAGAGCCTATTCAGGGTAGTATTCTCAGACTCCAAATGAGAGGCCTTGTCTTGCTAATCTTTGTCAAAAGGTTTTTCGCCGGTGCAAGGGATATTACCCAGCTTATCTTGAGCCCATTATTCAAGATCCAATGCCTGGAGCCAAGCAATCCTGCGTGCACCAATGCAGATAGATGTAGTTCTGCTGATGCACTCAAAGCAATCAAAAGTTGCTCTGATGACACATTTTGAGATATTCTGAGCATACTTTACAAGGGTGAGAATCTGCCCTCTTGTCATCAAGGAGAAGAGGAGCCATTAACTCCAAATCCTTAGTCACCTCTTTGAGGAACATACCCATATAGAGTTTGTAGGAACTGATTCTGGCTGATAGCATGGAGGCCTGAAAGTAACGTCGACAAAAAGCATTGAGGGTTTTTGATTCCCTATCCGGAGGGTTAAAGGAATGTGCCTTCGCACTCTTGATTAGATGCACTGCCGATTCCACTACCATGGAACGGTGTGGCAATTGTGTCTTTTGAAAACGAAGACACTCCGGTATCCGGTATCAACCCGGCAGGTATGGGGAGAAATAGTAAGAGGTGTCTCCCACATACGAAGCATGAGGTTGTGAAGTATCCAATGGATAGGAAGAGTAGCCGCTTCTTTTGGAGCTGTTGGGTATTGAAGAATTTCCATTTCTTTGGCCCTAGACTCTTTCTCCAATGTTACTGTTTTGGATAGGCCCCTGGCAACATCGCAAATAAAGTCTTGGAAAGACATGTCTTCTGGTGGGACATGTGGCATTGTGGAGATGGAGACGGGTCTTCCGGTACAATTTGCATGTCTTGAGTATCAACCAATTCATTATCCAAGAAATCGGAATCCGAAGACTCGAAGTATCGATGGGCACGGTGTTCCCACTCCCAACATTATGTGCAGCTATGCTATCAGCAGTCAGGTGACACGGCTGCAGCCCATAAAAGAAAAGAAAGTCCTTCCCCCCAGTTGCATTACCCTCACACCCAAAGTCATGGCTCATCAGATCAACAACCCCCCAATCCGTGGGACGTACTCAAGAGAATCCCTGATAGTTTAGTGGATGGTCAGAAGAGGTTTCTTGTTCCTGCTTTGTTGCCATATGGGTTCAAAATGGTGACTCTAATCCCTAGCAATAATCTCAAGGTACTGCTTCTAGGTGTCAGTCTGTCAAATAAGGAGCAAGTGGCAGATTGACACATAGGAATAGTACCATGAAATTACCACTAGGAGTCAGAGCCACCATTTTGAACCTGTGAAGCAATGAGGTTGGAGTGGGTGGGCTACCCAGCCCTTAGACCAGGGGTGGGCAATTCCGGTCCTGGAGGGCCACAGACCAGGTTTTCATGATGTCCCTAATGAATATTCATGGACCTATTTCCATACAATGGAAGGCAGTGGATGCAAATACATCTCATGAATATTCATTAGGGACATCATGAAAACCTGACTGGTCTGCAGCCCTCCAGGACCGGAATTGCCCACCCCTGCCTTAGACCAAGGGGTTCTCAATTCCAGTCCTCAGGATATACCTAGCCAGTCAGGTTTTCAGGATAACCACAATGAATATGCATGAGGGAGAATTGCATACAATGGAGGCAGCACATGCAATTCTCCCTCATGCATATTCATTGTGGTTATCCTGAAAACCTGTATGGCTAGATGTGTCTCAAGGACTGGGTTGAGAGAACCCCTGCCCTAGACTACCAGGAATACCCCTGTGTAAGTCGGGGGGGGGGGGGGGATTAGGGAGGTCAAATTGTGGGGGCCTTGTGGGCAGCTTGATTGGGGGGGGGGGGCTGAAGAAACCGCTAGACTCCACCCACTTGAGCCATCTGACTACATTTAAACATCATTAGTGTTGTTGCAAGTGAGTCTGACTGTGAGTTTTTCATGGTAGGGGGGCTATACTAATGAAAAAGCTTTAGGTATGAGGTTAAGAAAGCATTATCTATGACATACAAAGGAATAATTCAGAGAGTTTCCTATGAAGATATCTTCAATAAAACATCCTAAAAAATGAGGTGGCAAGCAAAGGATTTGGACAATACTACTTTCTCTCATTACCAGCTCTAAGGTCCCTCCCAGAAGATTTCAGTTGCTCCATGGGCTGTTCTCATCCTAGGCCTGAACAAGGTCAGACAGCAGCTGAGAACAGGGAAGCAAAAACCGCAAACTTTAGAAGCCTTTCAGAAATATGTTTATATTTTACTTTTCTTTTCAAGGGCGGATACCTCCGAGTATTGCCTTAAATAATAATGATCTGTGTGAACATTTCATGCCTCATTTCGTTCCTCGGTTAAGAAATTTGTTTGTGGTTATGACAATGTTTATGTAATTTCTGTTTAATAAGTACTTCATTAAACAAAGTTTTTCCCTGTGGGAAACTAAACAGTCTTTAGAATCAGCTGATGATCACCAGCACTAACCAATGACAAGAGAACTTTAGAAATGTTCAGTGAAATCAGTGTGCTCTAACCTCCCTGAGATATCAGCTGAATTTCTCTATAGAAAAAGACAGACTACATGGAAGTAGGGGGTCAACCAACAAGTTTTAGGCGATACTTTTTTATTGGACTAACTTACTATATCTTTGAAGAGAAAACGACAAGCTTTTGAGAGTTATTTTCTTGTCAAAGATATATTAAGTTAGTTTAATAAAAAGAGATTCTAAGAGAGACATAAGGGGGCTCTAAAAATGTCTGAGGCCACCATGTGATCTCTATTTATGGCAAACAAAATATGAATTTAGTTGAACAGTTTAGAGGCTATAGGTGAGCAGAGCGCTGCCACTCAATGATAATCTTATAATGCTAGTCTACCTATAGAAAACTAATCTAACAGCAGCTATATTGAACTGATGTTTTCAGAATGGCATTGTAGATGTTGGCTGTAAAAGGTGCTTGTCTATTTCAGTCTGCAACCCACTGGGTCTTTCAAGGATCTAAAAGGCTCTATTAATTTTTCCATCAATAAAGTCAGACTAACCAGTATATATTTTCCACAATTTTTATAAAGGAGGACTACTTAGGCTCTTTTTTTTTTATCGATGTGGAATCATTCCTGTATCCAAAGATCTGTTGAATAGATCTTTCAGTAATATATCCCATTTGGCCCCATGGCTTTACCCGTTTTCATTTTTTTTTTAGTTCCATACAAACACAATTGTCCAAAAACTGCATAGTGCATCCTACTATTTGTACCCTTGCTAAAAATCAGTGATCCTTCAATGAAGAGAAGTATTTCTATAGCATCTCTTCTTTTATCTTCTCCAAGGCCGTAGCCATGGGAGGGCCTGGGTGGGATTCAGGCCTACCCAGTCAGCAACAGCACAAGCCAATGGAATGAAAACTGAAGGCAGTGTCAATATCTGCACTGCCTAGTGCCCACTCATGTTAACCCTGAGCCCCACCTCCCCCCCCCCCCCAAAACAAAATCAGTCCTGGTTATACCACTTATCTTGCCTCCCCCTCCACACGTGTCTCCTCCTCTCTTCTAAATCTTAGCTCTGGCCTTCCTCCTTTCGCGGACATTACCTATGAAAAACGGTAATCACTCCTCTTTTACCTGTCTTTGATTCCATGTGTACCTTATCCATCCTGAACATCTCTCCCATCTCTTAACATGATCAGATAGTCTACCCTGTGCTTCTATAACTCACAGGCTTCAGAACAGAGTGAGCCACATGGGCCATGGCCCAACCAAATTTTTAGCACCAGTCCTCTACAGAGCAGTAGGAGGTTGCTCCTTTGCTTCCACTACTATGCAGAAAATTGTAGCAGCCTAAGGAAAGAGGGCCTGGGGAAAGAGGCAGAGGCAGGAGCTAAGGACTGATTTAAGGCTGGAGATGGCAGAAGAGAACTGACGCTTGCAGATAGGAGGTATGTGTAAGAGAGCTTGGGTCTGATGTGAGGTTGGGTAAGGCAGAAGGGGGCTGATACTAGCAGATTGGTAGGGGGAAGGAGGCAGCTGATGCTAGGGCTAGGAAAAGGGAGTTGGGGGATAATGTGAGGCTGGAGATGGCAGAAGCAGGGCCAGTGCAAGATTAGGTGCCCTAGATGAACTGCATCCCTTGTGCCCACTGCTGCAGCTCCCGGCTCCCATTACCTTCCCTCTATGGGACCTGCAGCTGCGCAAGGGTCTCAAACAGCCCTGCAGGTCTTACCTCAAACCTCCAGCTGTGATTTCACCCTCTCTGATGACAACTTCCTTTTTTTAATGGGGCATAAGTCGCTTCTGCCCCCATGTAAAATGGAAGTCCGCATCAGGCATCGAAGGTTGCAGAGGTCAAACAGCCTCACAGTGCCATAGATTTGAGGTAAGAGCTTTGGGGCTGTCTGAGGCCCTTGCGCAGCTGTAGGTCCCAGAGAGGGGTGGCAGTGGGCCACCTCTGGACCACTGGCACTCTAGGCATCTGCCTCATTCATCTAATCATTGCACTGGCCATGGGCAGAAGGGGATGATGCTGAGGCTGGGGGAATTAGAAGGATAGATACTGTGTGTGAAGGGAGGAGAATCAAGGACATACATGGGGGAAGGTGGAGATGGAGGAATGAATTTTGAAACATGTGCTATCCTGATTTGCATGTCCTGTCCCCTTGTACTTTGGTCCATTACATTGAACTATGCAGCCTCAATGTGCCTATGCCCAGGTCAGCTCTCTCTATTCATCACTGGCCACTTACTACGTGCCCAGTTAGTGAGATAGGTGCAGGTATTGCTATCTATTATCTCTGCATGGGTTTTGTAGCTTACTGCCTGCTATATCATCGTATTGATAGCAAGCAAGTGCATGGTGCATGTAGTGAGCACTTTCACAGTGCACATGTTCTCTACTACCACTCCTAGCAAGGCAATACTTCCCTAACACAGCCATGTCCCTGCGTGTACTGTGGCCATTATGTGGCCACAGTACACGCCATTATGTGGCGTGTACTGTGGCCCTCTTGTTTGCCCTGTACTAGTTGCAGCACTTTAGTAAACATGCCCCTGTACAATTTGGAGTAAGGATCATTCTAAAACATCTCATAAAAGTGTTGTAGTTGGCATCTATTTAAGTCATCTTCTTAAACATAGGGTTTAGTAATACTAAGTGAAAAAAATGAATAAGAATCTTTTGAGTAAAAGCTTCTAAGTCCTGAATTTGGGTGCACTCAAGACCAACACAGTATAAATTTAATACAAACATTACCAAATCATTTTTCAAAATAATCTTTCAAATACAGAAAATGTGGATTAACACACTAGCTCACATCCAAGTTTAGAGAAGATTCTCATAGTACCACTCTAAAATGTGGAACTGAAAAGACTAAAGAGAGAAACCAACTTAAAGATGAAAACAGCAAAACATAACTACATTATGTAACATAGTTCTCCCAGTTGCTATCCAAGTTCACACCCCTGTTCAATGTAAAATGTTAAAGTTCTTGTTCTATGTAAACCGGTCTGATTTCAAAAGAGTGCAGTATATAAAATTAAATAAACACGTAAGCTCAATTTTACTAAACACATTTATAACAAATGGCAATATGTTTTTGTTGCAAGCAGCAACACAAATTGCCATTTATTAATATTTTAATACACACAACTTTTACCACTATGCAGTCTTAATTTTAGCAGCGATTCTATCTTACAATTACAATAACACAACTTCATGGAGATAACTTGTTCCTCGTGAAATAAGGAGAAAGGGAAATCGGGCTGCTTGTGCAGAATTTATTAGTTAACCTAAAAAGTCAACAAAAAATATTAAGGGCATCTAAAATTCCAACCAGTCAGGGGCCAGTGTTTATTACTATTAACTCAATTTTCTAAGGTGTGTCTGCATAAGGTACTACTATTACTAAATTCTATAGCACTACTAGGCATATGCAGAGCTGTACACATACACATAAGAGAGAGCCCTTGTTTCACAGACCTTACAATCTGTTCAAGCCTACAGGGTACTCAGATAATTTTCTTAAGTGAATTATTAAAAGGCATATGGGTGTAGACAGGAGAATAAGAGGGTCAGGAACCAAAAGTAGCCTCAAAGAGATAGGTTTACACCCTTGATTTGACTTGGACCAGAGATGGAGCCGACATATGAATTCAGGTAGGCTATTCCAGGCATGCAGTGCAGGAAGGTGGAACAAATGGGCTCTGGAGTTGGCAGTAGAAGAAAAGGGCAAGGATAAGAGTGATTTGCTTGATGAGCTGAGTACTTGAGAAGGGGTGTAGGGACACATAAGAAAGGAGAGGATAATGAGGAGCTGCAGAATGAATGCATTTGGAACCTAAGAGCTTGCCCTATATGCCTCAAGTTAGCTGCTATGCATAAAGAATTGACTCTACTAAGGGTAGAATTAGCTGCAATTAAACACAGGTCCTCTAGGTTACAAACTGAACAAAATCCACCACCGCTTCCACAAAGAATCAAATAGCCCAGGAACAAATGGATCACAGTGGGCTCTGGTAGGTTGAGACCTGTAACATAGAGACACCCTATACATCAAGTGATATCCCTGCATAATGCCTTCTCTGCCTTGGATAATGAGGGTGCCAAATCCATGGAAACTGAAGTGCCCTTAAATGATAGATTTAATGCCAAATCTACTGATAATGTACCAAATAGGAAGAAAAAAAATCACAAAACAGAAAGCGTAGTTACTCACCTGTAACAGGTGATCTCTGGGAACAGCAGGAATTAAGTCTTCACGTATGGGGTATCGTCGGTACCGATGGAGCCTGCGCGGGAACGCTCCCCAGCGTCCAATAGGAAAGGTTTTGGGAGCTTCCCACTGCGCCTACGTTGCTTTCTTCCTGCCTTTCCAACTCTCCCTCTTCAGTTGAGTTTATAGCTGAGACAAAGGAGAGGAAGAGATAAAGAGAGAGAGAGAAAGACAACTCCAAGTGGAGGTGGGTGGGTTGTGAAGACTTAATTCCTGCTGTTCCCGGAGATCACCTGTTACAGGTGAGTAACTACGCTATCTCCAGGAACAAGCAGGAATGTAGTCTTCACATATGGGGACTCCCCAGCTGAGAGATGCCAGGGAGATGACCCTAGAAAGCTGCGAAACCCAGGTTGAGATGGGTCATGCTTCCTCCCATGGATCTCTGGCATCAAAAACTGGGTCAGCGGGTAGGAGTTGTTCTAAGTCTGAAAGAGATGAGGGAGAACAGCCTGGTCAAACGAGGCATCTCGACGGGAGTCCTTGTCTAAGCAGTATTGGGCTGCAAAGGTGTGTACCGAAGTCCAAGTGGTTGCTCTAAAAATGTCATCAATGGACACAGAGCGAAGGCTAGCCATAAAGGCTGGCATTGCTCTCACATTGTGAGCTGTGACATGACCTTCGAGAGAACGTCCCTTACTCTCATATGCAAAGGATATGCAATTCGCAATCCATTTAGACAAAGTTTGCTTGGAAACTGGTAGTCCAAGATGACTAGAGTCAAAGGCAACAAAAAGCTGGGAAGACTTTCTCTGTTGCTTAGTTCTCTGAAGGTAAAAAGCCAAGGTTCATTTACAATCTAGAGTGTGAAGATTCCTTTCTGCCTTGGAGGCATGAGGCCTAGGGAAGAATACAAGAAGGTAAACCGATTGGTTTAAACGAAAAGGCGAAACCACCTTTGGCATAAAGTGAGGGTGAGTCCTAAGAACTACTTTATCATAGTGGAACCTTGTGTAAGGAGGATCAGCCACTAAAGCCTGTAGCTCACTGATGTGTTTGCAGAAGTGAGAGCAATTAGGAAGATTACTTTCCAAGTAAGAAACTTTAGAGATGTAGTGGCTACGGGTTCGAAGGGCGGTTTCATGAGCTGCCCAAGGACAAGATTCAAATCCCATGCCACAGGTGGTGACTTAATGGGAGGTGTTAAGAGTAGACCTCTCATAAATCTTGCTACAAGTGGTTGAGAGGAAACAGGTTGTCCATCCAAGGGCTTGTGGAAAGCTACACATTGTACACCGCTCTGACGCAATTTGCCTGAGCGGTATATTAAACTTTGAATAAAGATAAAGATAAAGATGGACCCTTACTGAATTGGTCTTAAGATCAGAGGATGATAAATGGAGGAGATACTCCAGTAACGCCTCCGCTGGCACTGAAAAGGGATTAAGTTCCTTTTTTGAACACCAGATAGAGAACCTTTTCCACTTAAAGGCATAGGCTCGCCTTATGGAAGGTTTTCTTGAAGTCAAAAGGATATCCTTTACCTGTTGAGAAAGGTTGATATCCTGGAATTCTACGATCTCAGCAGCCATGCCCTGAGGTGTAGAGACTGGGTATTCAGGTGCAATAGTGTCCCGTTCTCTTGGGAAAGAAGATCTGGAGCACATCCCAACTCCAGAGGTTTGGCTTGAGAGAGATGTAGAAGCAGAGGATACCATGTTTGTCGTGGCCAGCGTGGGGCTATGAGGATCATATGGCCCCTGTCTCTCTGAAGCTTGAACAGAGTTTTGAGAATGAGGGGAATGGGTCGGAAGGCATAGAGGAAGTCCTGACCCCAGTGGTGGTGGAAGGCATCCCTTGCCTGACAGTTCTGAGCCGTAATTCTGGAATAGAACCAGGGAAGTTTGGCATTCTGAGGACTTGCAAAGAGGTCTATATCTGGAGTTCCCCAGATCTGAAAAATTCGAGCAATTTGCTCTGGATGAAGAGACCACTCATGTGGCAGCAGTACTCGACTGAGTTTGTCTGCCAAGAGATTTTGCATGCCTGGAAGATACACCGCTAGTAGGTGGATTTGAAGATCTCTGGTGAAGGCCCAGAGGCATAGAGCCTCATTGTACAACGTTAGAAACCCCGTCCCACCCTGCTTGTTTACATAGAACATGGCTACTTGATTGTCGGTCTGGAATGTCTCTGAGTTCCAGGAGGTTTATGTGAAGACAAGCCTCTTGCTGGGTCCAGAGACCCTGAGTGGAGAGATTGTCCAAGTGAGCCCCCCAGCCTAACTTGGACACATCTGTCGTCAAGGTGACTTGGGATAGTGGCTGCTGGAAAGGAGAGCCTACGAGAAGGTTTTCCAGTGATTGCCACCACTGTAGGGACGAAATGAGACGTGTTGAGTTTCTGATTTTTGTCCATCAAGCGACCCGAGGCCTGTGACCACTGAGAGGTTAGGGTCCACTGGGCTGCTCGCATGTGAAGGCGAGCATAGGGAACCACATGGACAGTGGATGCCATATGCTCCAAGAAGCTGAAGCATTTCTCGAGCAGTTAGCAGAGTTTTCATAGCTGCTTGAGAGGCCAGCTGGAGTATTTGAAGACAACATGGTTGTGGCAGAAAAGCCTTTGACTGCCTTGTGTCTAGACGAGCCCCTATGAACTCTAGAGATTGAGAAGGGGTGAGATGAGATTTTGGGAGGTTTATGACCAATCCCAGGTACTGAAGGATTTGCATTGTGCGAGCGAGAGCGAAGCTGGCTTCTGGAGCTGTTGATGCTCAGATGAGCCAGTTGTCTAAGTAGGGGAAGACGAATATTCCCAGAGTTCTCAGGAATGCGGCTACTACTATCGTGCATTTTGTGAATACTCTTGGGGCAGAAGCCAGTCTGAAGGGTAGAACCCTGTACTAGTAATGTCTTCCTTGAAAAAGGAATCAAAGAAACCTTCTGTGATCTGTATGGATGAGGATATGCGTGTATGCATCCTTTAGATCTAGAGAACATAGCCAATCCTGACTCTGAATGTAAGGAAGAACTGTTCCGAGGGGGATGATCTTGAATTTTTCTCTTGTTCAACTCTCTGAGGTCCAGTATGGGTCTGTATCCCCCAGTTTTCTTTGGAATGAGGAAGTAGGGAAAGTAGAAACCCTGTTGGGATATGGGCACCTCCTCTATTGCTCCTTGAGAAAGTAGTGAGGTGACCGCTTGACACAAGAGAGTGGTGGAAGGGCCCTGAGAATTGAACAGTATTGTGATGGTGGGAGGGGGCATACTGTGAAAATGGAGTTTGTACCCCTCTCTTACAATGGAGAGTCCAGTGTTCTGATGTTATTTGTTGCCATCTTTTGGCAAAATAACAAAGTCTGCCGGGGATGGAGAGAAGCTCTGGACCTTTCAGGGGCAGGATGACTAAGTTCTCTAGGAAGGAGTCAAAGCCCCTGAGGAGGCTGTGTCTGCTGAGCTGGTTGAGCTCTGGGGACTTGAGCCTTCCTTTGCTGTCTGGGTTGCTGTTGCTCCTTCTGGGGAGCATGAACTGGACAGTGGACAGCCTGGGTGTAAGATGGGTAGAATTTCTTTTTCTTGTTGAAAAAGGGTTTCTTAATTGTCTTTTTCTTTGCTGGGTTGGCTGTAGCCCTTGATAATCTGTTCCAGGTGGTATTTTCAGACTCAAGCTGATTAGCTTTGTCTTGCCAATCCTTGCCAAAAAAGATTTTCTCCTGTGCAAGGAATATTCTCTAGCTTATCTTGGACCCATTATTCTAAATCTGATGCCTGAAGTCAGGCAATGTGAGGTGCACCGATGGAAATAGCAGAGGTTCTGCTAATGTACTCAAAGCAATCAAAGGTTGCACGATTCATGAACTTAGACACATTCTGGGCATGTTTGACCAGAGGGAGGAAGTCTGTTCTTTTATCATCAGGGAGAAGTGGAGCCATGAGCTCTAGATCCCTTGTAACCTCCTTAAGAAACGTTCCCATATAAAGAATGTAAGAGCTGATCCTGGCTGATAGCATCGAGGATTAAAAGCATCGACGCCCAAAGGCATCGAGTGTCCTTGCTTCACGGCCTGGAGGATTGGAAGAATGCGTTTTAGCATGCTTGATCCTACGCATCGCCGATTAAACTACCATTGAATGGTGTGGTAATTGTGTCTTCTGAAAACCAGGGCACTGTGGAACTCGGTACATGGTATTGAGTCTCCGAGAGTGTGGAAACACCGTTAAAGGAGCTTCCCACATCCTTAGCATGAGGTCATGTAAGATTCGGTGAATGGGAAGGGTAGCAACCTCTTTAGGAACTGCCGGGTACTGAAGAATTTCTAATTCTTCTGCTCTTGGTTCCTTCTCAGGGGTCACCGTGATTGAAAGTCCTCGGGCTACATCACGTATGAAATCCTGAAAAGACATGTCCTCTGGAGGAGACATCCTACGTTGAGGAGAAAGAGAGGGATCCTCTGGTAGAATCACCCCGGTACCGGCGAAGTCTGTCAGATGGCTGCCTGGGTGAGAATCTTCACACTCTTGGCAAGTGCATATTTCTATATGATTTGCAAGGTATTGTGGGCAATGTAGTTCATTCACACCAGACACAGCTGCTGACAATAATTTAGTTGTGCTCTTGGGTAAAGCCAATAAGATATTTATTTATGGGGTTATTCCTCCCAACACAGATATGCTTGGTAGCACATAAATTAGGTTACTTGCTTTCAGTGTTAACTTGGAAAAACAAAGTCAAAATCAGGAAAACAACAAATGAAAAGCCACAAAGCAAGAAACAAACTGTTCTTTTCAGGTTAACTTCTGATTACTTCCCACATAGATACAGAAGTGATTCTCTCCTAGCTCACAAGCAATTAGGTAAGGCTTAATTGCTAGCAGTCACCAGCTGAAACCCCTTAGCTGGCTTGCTTTCTACTGTGTGGGTCAAATCCTGCTTCAGGAGCTTTTCTGAGTAGATTAAAGAACAAATTTGTATTTCTTTGTGATGGTTGCTGTACTTTATAACAGAAAGTTACCAATGGAGTTTAGATAGAGAGCAGTCCATATAAACAGGATCCTCATCTGCTATTATTCCCCCTTGTTCAACAAGCATGGGTTCAATATCATGGATTGGCACAGATGAATCTCTCAATGGAGCATTTTCAGGAGAATACTTGTTTCCCTGCTGTCTTTCAAGGTTATAGCTAGGGCATAGATCAGTGTTCATACCTGAGCTTCCATTGCTGCTAGAGTTCCTCTCTATATAGCCTGGCCAGTATGTAGTCCAGTTCTTATGTCCAGCCTTCCAATCCAGATCCCTGGACACTGGATCTCTCTTCACATACCTTCTGGCACAGGTCTTAGGGTCCCTTCCACGTGCAGCCGTCTCCCTCACAGGTAGCCTCTGGTGATTCCTAGCTCTGCAGCACCATTCCTCTGGCTTTCCCCAGTCCAATGGTGTATGCTGGCCCTTGGAATACCTCCCAGTATACGTACTGCTTTGGACTCTTCTAGACCTCTCAAAGGCTTTTCTCTTCCTTCTTCCAAAGGATCTCTTTCTCTCTCTGTCCGTCCGGTTTGGCTTCTGCTCCTGATGATCCTTCAGATGAAACTGATGATCAAACTCAAGCTGATTCTCAGGATACTGAGGACAATTCTCTGGATATCCAAGGTGATCATGAAGATGGTCATCTGTACAATAAACTCTACTCTTATTCTGCTTAGATGAGTGCTCCTCCCTAATACAGCGCAGCTGTGCTGAATCAGGCCCTGCCCTTTGAGATGAGTGCTTAGGGATTACCTCATAGCCCTCCTGATTGAACACACGTTTCCCCACTTCAGCTCCTCTAATGGCTGTTGGAAACCTGGTGCATTCTGGGACTGGTAGTCTTTTATGGCAAAATTCTGTTTTCTCATTTCTACCAGCACTGACAGGTTGCTTGTTCAGAGACACTTCACCTTTTCTATAGCCCCTTCCTGAGCTATGATAAGCTTCCTTATCACAAGTCCTAGGAGTCATTGGAATCGGAGGACTCAAAGTATCTCCACGCCGGGTGGTCTTGCATTGCTTGACGCCGGTATCGATTGAAGTCGACATCGGACTGTCTCGATACCGGATATTGATTCAAGAGCCAGCAGGGGGGGAAGCACATTGGTTAAAGCAGGTGTGGTCAGTACCGGTACCGATGACTGCAGAACCGTCTGAAGCGGTCTTAGCGGTACCGAGGCTGCTAAGAGAGCCGCTAGACTGCGTTCGATGGCCAGGATGTGCTGATCCATAGCCCCTGCCGATGCCTGGATGTCAGTACCGGTGGAACAGGCCACAACACCAGAACATGGCACCAGGGGTTCTCCCGATGTGGAAGCTTCGGGAACATCCTGGAGCCCCGTTAATGCTTTGGAGGCTGGGGCCTCCCGCCGGGGCTGTTTTGCCGGTATGTTTTCCTCGAGGGCAACGCTAGTAGCATCTCGATGCTTCGAAGGAGATCTACTCTTTGAGGACCAATCGGTCTTGGAAGACCTGGGTTTAGTTACCTGAGATCCATGGGAGGAAGATGAAGCCATGGAAGATGTCGATGCAACGGACATCGCATTCGCGGCAAAGAGGGTGCCGAGCTTTGTAGCTCTATTCTGAAGGCCTCTCTTGGTCATCTTTCTACAGAGGAGACGTTCCGATGGTAAATGGTCAGGACCTAAACATTTAAGACACCAGTCATGGTTGTTGGTAGCAGAAATGGTACCGCTACACTTTGAACATTTTTTGAAACCACTAGATGGTTTCTCAATTTTAGAAGAAAAGAGGGCCTAGTGCCCAAAATGGCACCTGGCACCTAGAGGGGACAGACCCTCCAAAAAGAAGAATTCTTTTTTCTTTTTTAGGAAAAGAAGTAAGAAAATGAAGAAAAGACCGGTGGTACCGGTATAGGCATCGACGGTGAAGGCAGATGCGACCACAAAAAGAAAATTTTCTGTGGTGACAGGGTTTGTTGCCTGTCGGCTCCATGGAAAATGAAAAACTGAAGAGGGAGAGTTGGAAAGGCGGGAAGAAAGCGATGCAGGCGCAGTGGGATGCTCCCAAAAGCTTTCCTATTGGACGCTGGGGAGCGTTCCTGTGCAGGCTCCATCGGTACCGACAATACCCCATATGTGAAGATTACATTCCTGCTTGTTCCTGGAGATAACTACTACTCCTTGGAGATTCCATCATCAGAGGCACCAACTTGGGAACACAGCTCAAAGGAGAGAGGATGGTCAAATGCCTCCCAAGCTCTCCAGCCAGCAGGAATACAAACCAAATTGCTGGTTTAGTTAGTGCAGAAAGTGAGCACTCCAAGACTGATATTGTCATCCACTTGGGTACAAATGACCTGGCTAGAAACAGTGCCTCTGCAGTTTACAGGGACTTCTAGACTCTGGGAGAGAAGCTCAAGCCCATTGCTAACACTATAGCATTCTCAAAAGTTCTACCTGTTCATGGTAAGGTGGCAGAAAGGCTGCATCACAAACAACTTTAATACATGGCTCCAAACCTGGTGCAAACAAGGAGGATTTAGATATATATGCGACTGGGGAAACATATGGATCAACAAGAGACTATACTGTACTGATAGACTACATCTCTCTGCCGCAGAGAAAAGGATCCTAAGTGAAAAGTTCAGGCAGTATGCAGACAGGCATTTAAACTAGGGAAAGGGGGTGACGGATTGAGGACAAGTTCAGTATGTCACACCCAGCACAAGCAAAACATTGGAAAAGGCCACACTTTTGAAAAACGCATCAATGGCAAGTGGGACAGGGCGTGTACAACAAAATCCATACAAAAGGTAGGCAAGCCATTCAACAAATGCTGGAAAGCAATGAGTACAAATGCTCGAAGCCTAGCCAACAAAGTTCCTGATCTGGAAGCCCTAATGGAGATGGACTTGGACATTGTGGCCATTACAGAAACATGGTTTAATGAGTCGCATGAATGGGCTATAATCTATTTAGAAGAGATAGAAAGGGTAGAAAAGGAGGAGAAGTAGCCCTTTGTGTCAAAAGCAATATTAAAGCTGCTGAAATGCAGGGGACATGGGATAAAGAAGCAGTGCTCTGGATTATGTTGGAAAGAGGAGATGGCACTGTCATTCATACTAGTGTGGTCTACAGGCCTCCAACTCAAACCGAAGAAATGGATAGCAAATTGATTGTTGACACTGCAAAGACAGCCATGAAGGGGAAAGTGATCATATAGGGTAACTTTAATATGGATTGGAATGTTCCTTCTGCAAATCTGGAAAGAAATAAAAAAATTATGGATGCCTTCCAAGATGCGTTACTTAAAAAAATGGTGATGGAACCTACCAGGGAGGACTCCGTGCTGGATTTAGTGCTCACCAACGGAGATAGCGTGTCGAATATCCAGGTGGGTGCCCATGTGAGTAGCAGCAATCATCACATAGTTTGGCTTGAGATAAAAGCCAAGGTGGAATCCAATCACAGCAAACTCAAAGTCTTAGACTTCAAAAACACTGACTTCAGTAAAATGGCCAAGTTTCCTGAAGGAGGAGTTGGTAAGGAGGGAGGGGTTAAGGGAAGTGGAATTGCAATGGGCTAAACTAAAGAAGGTAATAAAAGGTGCAACAGATACATACATAAGGAAAGTAAACAAAAACAAGAGGAAAAGGAGACCTATTTGGTTCTCCAAAGACGTGGCTGCACAAATAAAGGCAAAAAACACAGCCTTCACAAAATTCAGAAGCTCGCAAACAGAGGAACACAGAAAAGAATATAAGATCAAACTAAAAGAGACAAAAAGAGAAATAAGGAGAGCAAAATCAAAGGCAGAAGAAAAGATTGCTAAAGATGTGAAGTGTGGCGACAAAACCTTTTTCAGGTATATTTGGGAGAGGAGGAAAATCAGAGGTGAAATTACAGAATTCAAAAGTGGTGGGAATGGCCTCAAAACAATTCACAGCTATAATGTACAAAATTGTAGATACTGTATATAGCCACCCCAGTTAAAATCCAAGTTGTATCCCCTGTTCTCTGTAAATGCATATCTGATATACCGAGATGCATAAATGTTACCTGTAAACCGCACTGATTTTAAAGAGCGCGGTATATAAAAGCAATAAATAAATAAATAAAGTGACATTGAAAAAGCAAAAATGCTAAACAAATACTTCTGCTCTGTTTTCACTATAGAAAATCCTTGAGAAGGACCACCTGTGACTGACAAATATACAAATAGGAATGGAGTAGATACCACACCATTCACAAAAGATGATGTGTTAGAACAGCTTGCAAAACTGAAAGTGGACAAGTCTATGGGACCAGATGGGATACACCCCAGGATACTGAAAGAGCTCAGAGAAGTTCTTGCAGGGCCTTTAAAGGATGTTTTTAATAGATCCTTGGAGACAGAAGTTTCACAGGATTGGAGAAGGGCTGATGTGGTACCTCTCCACAAAAGTGGTAATAGGGATAAAGTAATAAACTACAGGCCAGTAAGCCTTACCTCGGTGGTGGGAAAAGTAATGGAGGCGCTCCAGAAAGAGCGAATGGTGGACTTCCTCGAAACTAACAGGTTGCATGATCCGAGGCAACATGGTTTTACCATAGGACGGTCTTGCCAAACAAATCTGATTGAGTTCTTTGATTGGGTGACCAGAGAACTAGATCAAGGGCATGCGATGGATGTGATCTACCTAGATTTCAGCAAAACCTTTGATACTGTTGCTCATAGGAGGCTTATCAATAAACTCAACAGCTTGGGGATGGGTCCCAAGATGGTGAACTGGATCAGAAATTGGTTGACTGACAGACAACAGAAGGTGATGGTAAACGGAACTCACTCGGATGAAAAGAAGGTGATTAGCGGTGTGCCCCAGGGTTCGGTCCTGGGACCAGTACTGTTCAATATATTCGTGAGTGAGAATGACAAAGGGCTGAATGGAAAAGTCTATCTTTTTGCAGATGACACCAAAGTTTGCAACAGAATGGACTCCCCTGAGGGAGTGGGGAACATGAGGAAAGATCTGCAAAAGCTGGAAGAATGGTCTAATGCTTGGCAGTTAAGATTTAATGTGAAGAAATGCAGTATCATGCACTTGGGAATCAGAAATCCAAAGGATTAGGGGGCAATAGGGGCAAGAGATTGGTGTGCATGGACCAGAAGGACCTCAGTGATTGTTTCTAATGATCTCAAGGTGGCAAAACAGTGCGAGAAGGCAGTCACAAAAGCTAGAAGGATGCTGGGTTGCATACAGAGAGGAATTATAAGCAGAAAGGAAGAAGTACTAATGCCACTGTAGAAGTCACTGGTAATGCCTCACTTGGAATATTGTGTTCAGTTTTGGAGACTGTATCTCGCAAAGGTTCAGAGGATGGCGAACAAAATGATTTGGAGCCTGCGCCAAAAGACTTATGAGAAGAGACTTGAAGACCTAAATATGTACACTCTGGAGGAAAGGAGGGACAGGGAGATATGATTCAGACCTTTAAATATTTAAAGAGTATTAATGGACAAACAAACCTCTTCCAAAGACGGGGATGCTTTAAAATTAGAAGGCATAACATGAAGCTGCAAGGGGGTAAACTGAAAGGCAATGTCAGGAAATACTTTTTCACTGAAAGGGTGATGGATGCTTGGAATGCCCTCCCGATAGAAGTGATGGGGGCAAGCACAGTGACAGAATTCAAAATGGCATTGAATAGACACAGTGTCTATTTATAGCAACAGGATAAAATCAAAATTAGCATAACTATCTCTTATATCTGAACAAATAGGGGTGACCTACATGGAGTGGTGGGTACACCCCTAAATAAAGGTATGGGGAGTGGTGACCTTGCTGGGCAGACTAGATGGACCATGCTAGTCTTTATCTGCCATCATATACCATGTTACTATGTAGATGAGTAGAAGTTTGAACTGTATGCAGAAACTGATAGGGACTTGAGAACAGGGATTACATGAGCATGGCGACACTGGCAAAAGATTAGCTGTGCAACTGGGTTTTGAACAGATTGAAGGGGAGGTAGATGATTTGATGGGAGATCAGAGAGGAGCAAGTTGCAATAGTCTAGATGAGAGGTGACAAGAGATTGAATAAGGGTCTTGGCAGTGTGTTCAGAAAGGGACACATTCTGCCGATGTTGTAGAATGTAGAGGAAGAAACAATAAGTTAGATTTATGTAAAGAGAGAGAGAAGAATTAAAGATGGTCCCAAGGCTGCAAGCCAAGAATGACAGTTATCTACAGAAATGGAGGAAGGAGAAAGGGGAGTGGTGGATTTAGGGCAGAGGTTCCCAACTCCAGTCCTGGAGAGCCAAACACCATTCAGGTTTTCAGGCTGTCCCCTAATGAATATGCATGAGATACATTTGAATACAATGGGGGCAGTGCATGCAAATGCATCTCATGCATATTTATTAGGGACAGCCTGAAAACCTGAATGGTGTTTGGCCCTCCAGGACTGGAGTTGGGAACCTCTGATTTAGGGGAAAGATAAGAAGCTCTATCTTGGCCATGTTCAATTTTAGATGGAGGAAGAACCAGGCAGCAATGTCAGATAAGTAGATTGAGATTCAGGCCTGGACTCCTAGAGAGATGCCTGGGGTAGAGAGTCAACAGCGTAAAGATGGTATGAAAATCATGGGAGGGAAGGTATGAGAGTAGAGAGAGAAGATGTCCCAAGACAGAGCCCCACAGTACACCAAATGAAAGCAGGATAGCAGCAGAGGAGGATCCATGAGAGGATACACAAAGTGTGAGGGAGAGAAGAAGAAGTAAGCCAAGAAAAAACACAGCCGTGAAATCCAAGTGAGTACAGAGTATTCAGGAGGTGGTGGTGGTCAACAGTACTAAAAGCAGCAGGTAGGTCAAGGAGGGAGAAGATAAAGTAAGACCTTGGATTTGTCCAGAAACAAGTACTGGGGTAGTATTATGTATTCTTAATGGCATACAAGTAGATCACTCAGATGAAAAACATCTGGAATTCATTTGCCTCTCATCTCTGGCTTTTGAAAGAGAAATGTATAGTACTTTGGCTAAACAAATGCTTTTTTAAGCCTTTTTATTATTTAATTTGAATATGTCTCTATTTCTAACTCTTTTAACTTACTGGTTTTGTTGTTATCTGTGCATTACTCAGAGGCGTAACCTGAATAGACATTGATGAAGAGTAGAATCTTAAGAATACAATGTTTTAAATGAATAGTTAATCCTTCTATAAAAACACTTATTTTTCATGACAGACAAGTTGGCTTATCATTTATTTTTAATAATCTTGGCAATGAGCACGCTGCATTCTCCAGATACAAGCAGAAGGATGCAGGCACACAGTGATGGTGATGTCCTGGATGTTGCCTTTGTGCCGAGCTCTCCCTTAGTCCAGAGAAGTCGTAAGACTTCTGAGCATGCATGCCATCGCCTGCTTGTATGTTTCCACTCAAGTCTCTCAGTTTTTCCAGACCACGCTTTATGCCGCATGACTCTCCCATCTTCTCCTCACAGTGCCTCTCTATCCTTCAAGAAATGGCTGCGGAACAAAAAAACCTCTAACAGTCAGCTCCATTGCCCACAGCCTGAATGCAAGTCCTCTGACTCCCTTCAGCAGTTCTGGCTCCCCACGGCAGATGTCAACCCCTTGGTGCGACCTCCACTAGACTGCCGCTACCGTGTTGTTGTGGAAAGACACTCCCCTGGCACTGGCTCCACAGGGGACAGCTATGGTTTCCTCCTCTGGGGCCAGTGGCTCCACTCCCTCACCCCTGGCACTGCTGAAAAATGCTGGTGGAGGAAGAAAAACTATTGCTGCCAGAGAGCATAAATCGCACAGGGCAGGTAAGGCAGCCGCAAAACTAAACAGTGCAGCTCTTTCCGTTACCTCAGTCTCAAGCAGCCATTCCAAAAGGCACACTTCTGGGGACTACCATTCTGTCAGGGAACCCCCCCCCCCCCTGCTAAGAAAGGAAGGCACCATGAAGCCCCACTACTGACTCTCCTTCCCTGAGCCACCCCCTCCCACATCCTCCAGAGGCAACAGCCAGCCTTTTCTCTCTTTTCCGACAATTCCTTCAGGACAGTGCTGCTCTCTCCACTCAGCAGTCTGACCCATGGGGTTCCCTCTCCCCCATGCCCCCACCTCACCGACTGATGTCCTCTTCCTCCTCCCCTGGAGGATGATGTGGGTTCCTCCCTCAACCCTAGCCACCATTCTTGGGACACTCACTCTTCCATCCAGATGGCAGACCCCCCCCATCCTTCCACAGGAGGGAGATTCCCTGGAGGAGCAATTAGAGGACTAAACCTACCCCAAATTTCTCCAAAAGATCTCCTGGGCCCTAGCCTTCAATGTTTCTCAAACCCCGACCAATAAGAGATTTTCAATCCACCCTACAGTCCTGCAGCACCCCCAAAAAGGTCCTAGTCCTCACAGTATATCAATTCCTTCTGGTCCTCCAGTTGTCCATCTGGAAGAATCCCACATCGGTAAGCACGACATCCAAATGCCTAGACCTGTGGTACAAAGTGCTCCCCAGCACCTGGTTTTCACCAGCAGCTGTTGCTGCACCAATTAGTACTAAAGAAGTCAAAAACTGCAAAGTCAGTAGCTCAAACCCCACCAGAGAAGGAATGACAAAACCTAGATGCCATAGGCAGGAAAGTTTACCAAAGTACCCTCCTCCTACTACTACTATGATCATTTGTGTAGCACTACAAGGCATACACAGTGCTGTACAGACACATGTAAAAGACTTTCTCCGGGAACAAGCAGGAAGTCAGTCCTCACATATGGTTGACGTCAGTGCAGATGGAGCCCTCGCGAAAGCATCCCCCCAGCTTTCAAAGAAAGCCTTTGGGAGATGCTACCATGCATGCGTGGTCCCCTTCCCACTCAGAGGTGCCATCTTGCTTGGTCTCCTTTTTTCTGTGGAGCCCTTCAGACATCTGTCTGCTCTTTCCCCAGAAAAAGTTGTTTTCTCGACGTGAGTTTCATATTCTCCTCCGGTAGTTCATCAATACTCTTCCCGACACCTGAGCTTGCTGCCCCGGCACAGAGTCTTGAGTTCTTCGTTTTTTCTCTTCTTGGTGCCTTCGCGCCCTTTTTTTTTCCAACTGGCAGCACTGCGGGTCTTCAACCTTGCTAGGGTACTTTTTTCTCCCATGGCTACCAATGCCTTTAAGAAGTGTGATCGGTGTGCCAAAATAATGTCCCTGACCGACACATACGACTGCTGTCTTCACTGCCTGGGGCCAGACCACAATCCCATGGCATGCAGCTTCTGTAAAAAAGATGTCCACCAAGGTCCTCAAGAGCCGCCAGCAGCAGCAAGATGTTTTTTACGGAGTCCCCTGTACCTCTGAAGGCCAGGGTCTCCTCTGAAGCCGCAGAATCTTGGGGTAGCCTTATGGACCCTGATTGATGCCATGGTTCCTTGGAAAGGGAGTCTCCCTAGAAGGAACTCAAGAAGACGACAACGATGACGACCTTGAAGGTGTTGTCCTTGGACAGTTCTGACGAGCTGGGTAAGTCCTGAGCCAGGCCCACAGTCCTAGACGCTTGTCCGAGGGATCGTAGAAGGAGCAGCATGTGAAGGTCCCCTGAAAGGACTCGACTTTGGACCAGCCTCGGTTGCCTGACACCATCCTTTTCGAGGACTCCCCCTTGGGGGAACCAGCATCAGGTCCAATTCCCTCGGTGCCCGTGCCGATAGTTGCGGAGCCTTCTGGCCTGAAGTCCAGAATGGCAGCCCTGGAGAGCAGCTTGACTGCCTTCATGGAACAGCAGCGGGTGCTGTTGTCTGGTACCACTGGTTCCTTTGCCCAGATCATTGGATCCTCAACCTCAAAGATGTTCCTGGAGGCCGAGCTGATCCTCGGCCGAGATCTCAATCTGGCTCCTGTTCTACATGGCCGTGATCTTCTCCAGCCAATACACTTGATGCCAGCCGCGGGGCCTTCAAGGGCTGCAGGTGGGGGTCAACCCTGGAGCCCGCGAGCCATCCTTCCCTCGATGGACTATTCCGAGTGGGAGATGAAGTACGAGGAGTCACTGGATACTAGTCGCCACCACGACATCCCCTCTGACTCCCCTCCTTCGGAGCACCGGCATCTATCCCTGCCCGAGGTCATGGCGTTCCTCAACTTCATCAGGGACATATCCTTGGCACTAGCATTCCCCATGGAATCTGAGGAGGACACTCAGATGGAGGAGCTAGAAGTCCTCCAATACGAGGCCCTCCCTCAAGGGAATCGCTTACGGTGCCCATCCCACCCATCCTGGAATGGCTAATGCTCTATATGTGGGAGACACCGGCATCAGTGCCAGAAGTCACAGCTGCTGTACAACTCCATGGTGGTGGAGTCGGCCATGCATCGGTTGAAGAGTCAGAAGACTCCTCAGTGCTCCCTGGATGCCCTAGGCAGAAAGTGCTACCAGGACTCAATGCTCAGCGGCCAGATCCAGGCCTATCAGCTGTACATGGGCATGTACCTGAGAGACCTGGTGAAGGAACTCGCTGGGTTCTCAGCTGGTCTCTCCGAGGAACCCTGCAGTGGTTCAAGAACTGGCCAAGGCCGTCTGTGAGTGTTCCAAGTTTATGTCTCAAGCAGTCTATAATGGCTTTGAGTTGGCAGCTCGAGTAGCGGCTGTGAGCATTGGTACCCAATGCCAGGCTTGGCTACTGTCCTCCAACCTCGAGCAATGGTTTCAGGACAAATTGGTCGACATCCCATACCAAAAACAGAACCTCTTTGGCAAACCCATAACTGACAAGGCTGCCAAGCTGGAGACAGAGTTCATGACGAGGACCAGGCTCTCTAAAAAGATCGCGGCACCTACTTGACAGAAGGGCTTGGGTAAAAAGCCCTTCTAACCGAGGAAAGGGGCTACTTACAGAAACTACCCACCTTTTCAAGCCCCCCCCGGCTCCCCAGCAGGATCAGCAGGCCAAGGGACATGTGCAAGGTCCTCGTAATCAGAAGGCTCCCAAGCCCCAGGCATCGGCCCCGGCCCCGGCAGGAGGGAGCTTTTGACTCCTTGGGCATAGCCTCTCCACCCCATCAGCAGCCCACAGGGAGTCATCTCATTCATTATGCCCAAAGGTGGCCAGACATCACCACCAATTCTTGGGCACTCCAGGTGATCAAAGAGGGGCTACCTCCTCCATCTGGTCCAAACACCTCTCCCTTTCTTTCCGGGAGAGCCTCCCATGTCTCCCCTTCACCGGGATCTACTGAAGGAACTTGTAGGTCTTCTCGAGGACAGAGCGGTAGAACCAGTTCCCCACCATCTCAGGGGCAAGGGGTTCTACTCCAGGTACTTCCTCTACTAAAAAGAACAGGGCGCCTAAGACCCATTCTCGACCTGTGCAATCTGAACAGATTCCTGGTAAGGGAGAGGTTCAAGATGCTCTCCCTTGGAATATTGCTGCCTTACCTCCAGCAGGGAGATTGGCTATGCTCCTTGGATCTTAAGGATGCTTACATTCACCCCAACCACAGGCAGTACCTGAGGTTTATGGTGGGGGGCAGCCACTACCAGTACAGGGTGTTGCCCTTTGGCTTGGCTTCCGCCCGAAGAGTCTTCACCAAATGCCTGGCAGTCATGGCCACCTTCCTCTGCCTCCAGGGAGTCTTTGTCTTCCCCTACCTGGACGATTGGTTCATAAAGGGAGGCATGGCCGTAGAAGTACAGAAGGCAACCACATGTACCATCTGGGTCCTGCAGTATCTGGGGTTTGTAATAAACTACCCCAGGTCCCACCTCCTCCTGACACAGTGTCTGTAGTTCATAGGGGCAAAAATAGACACCTTCCAGGCAAAGGTCTTCCTTCCCGGGGACCGAGCAGACTGCCTCAGGGCACTGGCCCTGGACATGTAACACCATCCCTCAATGTCAGCTTGGCTCCTGCTGCACCTACTTGGACACATGGCCTCTTTGGTCCATGTCACCCCAGATGTCTGCCTTCGCATGAGGGCCGCATATAGGTGCCTTTGGGACCAGTGGATACAGGCCACAGGCCATCTCCAGGATATCCAGTTGGTGGAATCCCTGACCTGGTGGCAAGACCCCCAGTACCTCAAGGCAGGGATGGCCTTCCAAACTCCGTACCCCTTAAGAGTTCTTATGATGGATGCCTCCCTGATGGAAGGGGGAGCCCACTGTGAGGAACTCTGCACCCAAAGCAGCAAGTCGCAGGACAAGAGCAACCAGCAAATCAACCTCCTGGAGCTGCGGGCAATTCATCTAGCTCTCCGTGCTTTTTGCCACCGCCTAAGGCGCCAGCCAGTGTTGGTCCAAACAGATAACCAGGTGGCAATGTTCTATGTGAACAAGCAATGGGACAGCATCTTCGGCTAGGCCGTGCTCTGTAATCTTTTTAGGGTCTAGGCAACTCCTAATCTCCTACCCTTCTGTGTTCAGGCTATTGGAGCATCGCTTCCATCTGATACACGGGTCCTACTGCAGTCTGCACCTGCGGACTCAATTGCTGATGCTCATGGCTTCCCTTGAGGATAATCATGTTTTTTTCTCTATGGGGTTTTGATAGCCTGTAGCTAGGAAGTCCCATATGCGAGGACTGACTTCCTGTTTGTTCCTGGAGAAAGCATAGTTACTCATCTGTAACAGGTGTTCTCCGGGGATAGCAGTAATCAGTCCTCACAACCCTCCCTCCTCCCCCCCTTGGAGTTGCTTCCTTCATTTTTGCTGTCTTTAGCTATGTCATCTGACTGAGCAAGATGGCACCCTTGGGCGGGAAGGGGACCACGCATGCATGGTAGCATCTCCCAAAGGCTTTCTTTGAAAGCTGGGGGGATGCTTCCGCGAGGACTCTGTTGGTGCCGTCACCCATATGTGAGGGCTGAATAACTACGCTTTCCCTGCTCATCAGAGCTTACAATCTAGTCAAGATAGCATAACAGCTGAGGACAAGGATACATTTAGGGGAATGGTAAGTTAGCACATAGGAAACTACACAGATCAGGATCCCAAAGTGGCCTCGAAGAGGTGAGTTTTTAGCCTGGATTTGAAAAGGGCCAGAGATGAAGCCTGACATAGAGACTCAGGTAGTTTGTTCCAGGCATAAGGAGCAGCAAGATGAAAGGATCGAAGTCTGGAGTTGGCAGTAGATGAGAAGGGCACAGATAGAAGCGATCTGCCAGAAGAGTGGACTTCCCAAGGAGGGTGTAGGGAGAAATAAGAGAGGAAAGGTAGTGATGAGCAGCAGAATGAGTGCACTTATAGGTCAGTAGGAGAAGTTTGAACTTGATACAGAAACAGATAGGGAGCCAATGAAGCGACTTGAGAAGAGGGGTAATATGAGCATATCGAGGCTGATGGAAGATTAGCTGCGCAGCTCAGTTTTGAACAGATCGAAGGGGAGAGAAATGATTCCAAGGGAGACCAGCAAGGAGGAGGTTGCAATAGTCTAGACGGGAGGTGACTAAAGAGTGGATACGTGTCTTAGTAGTATGTTCAGAAAGGAAGGGGCGAATTTTGCTGATGTTATAGAGAAAGAAACAACAGGTTTTAGCTATCAGTTGGATGTGTGTGGAGAAGGAGAGGGAGGATTCGGTTGTGAGCCAAGGAAACAGGGAGTAGTAGAGTGTTATCCATAGAGATAGAGAAAGGAGGAAGGGGGAAGTGCATTTAGGGGGAAAGAAGCTCGGTTTTGCCGTATTCAGTTTCAAATGGGGGTGAGACATCCAGGCAGCATGTGAATCTTGGCACACCAACTGCAGATTCTCCACTAACACCATGACCTTCTCCTACAACTGGATGCCCCAGGGGAGTTATCGATGGAAGACCATAGCCACATACAAGATAACCTGCATGAGTCTCTCTGTCACATCATCTGCTCTACCTATGATGCCTATGATTCCACCGCCTGGGCTACAGCCATGGTCATCTTGGCCCGACTCATGGCTTGGCTGCATGTCTCGGGACTCCGAGAAGACCTGCATGAACAATTAGTGGATGCTCCATGCAAAAGTAACACCTTGTATGGACCAAGTCCAAGAGGCGGTTTCAGAGGTCAAAAATCACTCGTCCAAGGTGCGGGAGTTTGCTGCCCAACTAGCGGGACCCCCCCCTTCCCAACCCTCCCGATTCCGTAGGGCTTACCATTACCAGTACTTCCACCCTTGCAGAAGGTTTCAACCTTGTACCTGGCCTCACCACAATTTCCCCCAGGGCCTCCATATAACCAGAAATCCTGCCCATGTCAGAGGAAGCAACAGCATGCCACTTCCATTCCTCCTGCCAAACCCAACCTAACCTAACCTCACCTTTTGACCACCCACCAGTGGGGGATGGCAATCAATCATCACGGACCGATGGGTCCTCAGCATTGTTTGTAATTACAGGATAAACTTCCACACGATTCCACCATACCACCTCTCAGCCTCAGATGGGGAGCGGACATAGACCTCATATTTCCCAATTCTGCAAGAAGAAATAAATCAACTGTTACGAAATCAGGCCATAGAGCCTTTACCACCCTCGCAATGCAACGAGAGGTTCTACTCAAGGTTTTTTCTCATTCCAAAGAAGTCAGGAGGCCTGCGACCTATCCTAGACCTCTCCAATTTCATCCTTCATTTACAATGGGAAAAGTTCAAAATACATTCCCTCCATACTATTCTTCCCCTGCTCCAGCAAGAACGATTGGCTAGCCTCCCTGGATCTAAAGGATGCCTACACCTATATTCCCATCCACCCCCATCACTGGAAGTATCTGCATTTCAAGTTCTGAAATCAACATTACCAGAGTGCTGCCATTCGGCCTGTCATCAGCCCCCTGCATCTTCTCAAAATGCCTCTTGGTAGTCGCAGCCCATTTGCATTGTCAAGGTCACTGCATCTACCCATATTTCGATGACTAGCTTGTCTCTGCCATCACCAAGGACCAGGTGTGGATGGCCATTTTAAGTACTGTCCATATCCTGGTCAACACAAAGAGATATAGCATCAACAAATCCTGCCCTTCATAGAAGCACGCATAGAGACACATTACAGGGAAGGCATATCTTCCAGGGTCCTCATTCTCAGCCACCTCAGCTCCCTCCTACTTCAATGAAATCAAGCCTCTGCGCTCTTCATCCTTCGGCTCCTCAACCACAAGCCAGCTTTCATGCATGTCCTTCCCATAGCACCACTGTACATGCAGCCTTATAATGGCAAGCTCAACTGGAATCAGCACCTCCAATCCTTTCGAATGTGGATTCTCTTACTCGTCACACCAACTACTGCTCTGCACCGGTCATTTCAGTGGTGGTCCACCACCTCCAACCTCAGGGTCTGGTGTCCCTTCTGGGACCCACCGCTCACCACCGATGCATTGACCACTCAAGGACTCCGATCAGCCCATGAATGCACCTTGCACATAAATGTACTGGAGCTCTGTGCAGTCTTATGGCCTCATTGCTTTCCAGAAGTGGTCACATTATCAAGTTCTCCTGGAGCAGACAGACAACCAAGTAGCCATGTTCTACATCAACAAGCAAGGAGGGTCGGACTCCCTCCATCTTTGTTGAGTAGCAGCTTGTCCCTGGCTCTTTGCCCGATACATAGGAACCACTCTGCGAGCCACCTACTTTACCAGGAATGCAGACTTCCTCGGTCGACATCTTGACTCACATGAGTGGTCAACAGATTGTGAAGTCCTCCAGTGACAAATGGGGAACTCCCTACATTTATTTATTTATTTATTTTATTTAACAGGTTTCTTTTACATCGCTTTATCATTTCAGTCAAAGTAGTTTACATTGCAACTTAAACTTGGTTATGCACATTAAACAGGGACTTTGATAACTTGGATTTTTCTGAGGCAATGGAGGGTTAAGTGACTTGCCCAAGCCAACAAGGAGTGCTAGTGGGAATCAAACCCTGGTCTCTTCGTTCCCAAGCCAGTGTTCTAACCATTAACTCCTCCACTGCATGGGATCTCTTCGTCTCTGCAGAAAATGCAAAGTGCCCACTCTTCTGTTCCATCCACCCCAGCTGCCTCTGCATTGCCGATGGCTTCACCAACCTCTGGATCGGACCACTCCTGTAAGCCTTTCCTCCCTTCCTGCTCCTCATCTGAGTCCTGATCAAGATATGGGAGGACAAAGCCACTGTCATTCTCATTGTGCCACACTGGCAAATCTGGTTCCTATACCTTTTTGCCAAGACAAATGAACCTCCGATCCCACTAGGGACCAATCTATTTCTCCTCACGCACACAATGGGAGTCTCATACATCCCAATCTTTGCAGCCTCTCTTTAACAGCTTGGAGAGTGATCAAAGCTTGATGACCCTTTCAGATGAGGTCCTCACCATCCTTTTGGCCTCCAAGAAATTTTCAACATGATAATCCTACCAGAGGAAATGGAACTGCTTCCAATACTGGGCCATGGCGTGACACCTCAACCCACTAGCCTTCCCAGTTAGCAAAGTCTTGGAACATCTCTGGAGCCTTTCACAGGATTAAAATCCAACTCAGTCAGGTATCATCTTTCCGCCATAGCAGCTTCCCATGATACCATAGCAGGGAAGTCTCTATCCATACACCACTGGTATCTATATTCATGTGAGGACTCATGAAGGCCAAGCCCCCAACAAACTCGCCCCCCCTCCCCAGGCTTGGGACCTTAACGTTGTCCTTTCTGAACTCATGAAGCCAGCCTTCATATCCCTCAGTTCAGCTTCTCTCAAACACCTCACATGGAAAACCATTTTCTTAGTGGCAATAACTTCTGCATGATGTGTCAGCGAACTACAGGCTTTGGTGCACTATCCTCCATATACTCCCTCTGCCCTCAACCAAAATTTCTCCCCAATGTGGTCTCCAGTTTTCACCTCAAAGCATTGTGTTGCCAACCTTCTTTCTGAGCCCACACATAGATTCGTAGGAAAAAGCCCTTCACACGCTTGACTGCAAAAGAGCTCTCTTATACAAAGCTATCTGAAGACAACTAGTGGCATTCACTATTGTTCCCAGCTTTTCATCACCTTCAGATCCAACAACCCTGGTCAGCCAGCATCTAAACAAGTTCATCCTGGATAGCATACTGTATAGCCTTCTGCTACAACCAGGGTCAACAACCATCTCTGGATTGTGTCAGACCCCATTGCCTCAGGGTTATGACCACCTTCCACTGCCAGTCTGGCATCTGTTATGGCACAAAATATCTGTTGAGAAGCAACTTGGTCATCCATTCATACCTTCAAACACTATAGCATCGATGCATCTTTGGCGCAGGACGCTGCCTTCAGCCAGACAGTCCTACACAATCTGTTTGCTCCATGATTCCTCTGCCCCAACGTGATCACGGTCCACCATGATGTGCTAGATTTAAAACGGTGGACCTCAGCTCTGCATACACAATCATAGTGTGCATGCATCCCCCTACTTGTATCAAGAGAAACTGTAGTTGCTTACCTGTAATGGGGGGGGGGGGGGGGGTGGTTCTCCATATACAGTCACATTGACCCTCCCCATGACTAATCAGATGATTCTATCAATGCACATTAGGATCCTTCCACTTCAGCTACACCGATTAGCATCTGCTATATGTTGTTTCCAACCACAAACTATTTCTCTGTAGGTCCACATTGTGATGTCAGCTATGTTAACAACTGAGAGACACTGAGTGGGAACATACAAGTGGTAGATGGTATGCATACACAGAAGTCTTATGACTTCTCTGGGCTAAGGGAGAGCCCGGCACAATGGCAATATTCAGGACATCACCATTAGTGTGGCTGCATACCCCTGCTGTACATGGAGAATCCCCATTACAGGTAAGCAACTACACTAACTGAATATTTAAACAACTGTATTGGTAAAATAAACAATTTTACAGAGACTTTACTATGGCATTATACTTATTTAACACTAGAAGCCCCAAAGTGTGTCAACTGACGCAAATGCATCTTCGAAGTTGTATACCAGCGCCACTGCTAGAACCATGTCAGTCATGTTCCATGACTTTGTTTGCAAGGTCAAGGTGTTCAAATATGTGCATCGAAAATTAATGACAGATGCACCACCTAGCGGGAAAATGAATTTATACCTAGAAGCCCCAAAGTACGTCAATTGACGCACTCAATTGTCTTGGATGCGTCAATTGACGTACTTTGGGGCTTCTAGGTATAAATTCATGTTCCCACTAGGTGGCGCATCTCAATCACTGTTTACAGTTTTACTCCGACATTACAAACAATAAACACACGATGATGTCATGTAATGATGTCACATACTGCACATATTTAATAAATAAGTAACTTCACATTAATTCACATCTGCATTTCATGCTAAACGCAGTCATCGTGATAATGCGTCAATTGACGCACTTTGGGGTTTCTAGGTAAAATTCCTTTTGGGGCTTCTAATGTTAAGTATCATGACAGCACACTGAAATCTGTGAAATTATCAACTTTGTGTGTAATTTCTTTACAAAGGATAAAAGTAATTTCCCGAGCTTAATATATTGAAGAAAACATATAATAAAAAAAATTAGTAACTGCTCAAAAGAGAGGAATGCTTGGCAAGAAGAGTGGACTTAGGGTATATGTGGCCAATATCCCTGATTTCACATTATCTTCATGATGGACTTTCTCTTACATCTCTTTACGGTCATGAAATTCTACATTCATACTTGACTTTACTGGGAATTCTGCTATAATCTCTACAAACTACTGTAGCATTAGAGCAGTGGTTTGCAAACTAGTTCATGGAGATCCCCAACAACAACCAGTCAGTCAGTTATTCAGGATATTTGCAATGAATACTCATGAGATAGATTTGCATACACTGCTTCCAATGCCTTGTTAATTTACCTCATGCATATTAATTTTTCATATCCTGAAAACCCAACAGACAGGAAGTCTTTGAGGACTAGTTTGGAAACCACTGCCTAGAGCAGGGGTCTCAAACACGCGGCCCGTGGGCTGCATGCGGCCCGCGAAGTACCGGCGAGTAAAAAAAAAAAATTCCAAACTTGCCGCCGCAGTATTAAGCGTCCCGCGGGCCCCTCTGCCTGGTCCTCTCCTCCCTGCAGTATCAGCTCCAAAAGCGGCGGCTTTCAGAGCCGCGAAGAGAGAGAGTTTCTCTCGCGCGGTTCTGAAGAGCAGCGCGAGAGTCTTCAGAACCGCGCGAGAGAAACTCTCTCTCTCTTCGCGGCTCTGAAAGCCGCCGCTTTTGGAGCTGAATGCTGCAGGGAGGAGAGGACCAGGCAGAGGGGCCCGCGGGACGCTTAATACTGCAGCAGCAGCAAATATACATTTTTTTAAAATCTAATTTGGCTAATGGTGGGAGGGGGGTTAGGACTGGTAATGGGCTATGGGGGGGGGGGGCTAGGACTGGTAATGGCCTATGAGGGGGGTAACTGAAAATGGGGTGATGGGGGGGGTTTAGGACTGGTAATGGCCTATGCGGGGGTAACACTGAAAATGGGGTGATGGGGGGGGGGTTTAGTACTTGTAATGGCCTATGAGGGGGTAACTGAAAATGGGGTGATGGGGGTAACACTGAAAATGGGGTGATGGGGGGGGGAGTAGTACCGGTAATGGCCTATGAGGGGGTAACTGAAAATGGGGTGATGGGGGTAACACTGAAAATGAGGTGATGGGGGGGGGGGTTAGGACTGGTAATGGGCTATGAGGGGTAAGACTGGAAGTGGGCTATGGGGGGTTAGGAATGGTAATCGGCTATGGGGGGGGCTAGGACTGATAATAGGCTGGGGGGTCTGCTAGGACTGGAAATGGGCTGAGTGGAAGGGGGGCTTGAACTGCAAATGGCTGATGGGGAGGGGGGCTTGGAATGGAAATGGGCTGTGAGGGGAGGGAGCTAGCACTGGAAATGGGCTGATGGGGGGGAGCTACGATTGGAAATGGGCTGATGGGGGGCTAGGACTGAAAATGGGCTGATGCAGTGACTAGAAGGGAGGGGGTGCTGTGTGGGACTGGAACTAGAAGGGAGCTGATGTTGGGGGAGGATTAGAATGGGATGGAGCTGGGAGAGTGAAATGGAGAGGGGAAAATATTTTGTGTGGAGGGAAGACAAATCTACAATTGGCCAGGTAAGTGGGGATTGAGGATGGAGGGGTAAAATTTGAGTGGATGAAAATAGGAATGAGGAAAGAGCAAAAGGAGAAAGATTAATATGTTAAAGCAGATGTAGAGGGAGAATGGAAAAAGCTAGAAGAGAGAAGGACAAATGGACAGCAGACGATGGAGAGTTAGCAGAAGGCACGAAGAAACCAGAAGAAAGTGGCTGGAACTGAAAAAAAATGCACAAAAGGTAGAAAAATATCTTTATTTTGAATTTATTAACTGGAATATGTCAGTTCTGGGAAATGTGCATCAATAACGTCTGCGCTTTGTTTAGTACAAGAGGAAATTAATTTATAGTTTTATTTCTACAGTGTTGTTGTACATTCCAAGTTTGGCTTTTGGGGGGTCCCAGTTTAAATTGTCTTGTTTCTAAATTTTGATTCCTTGTTTGGTGATGGTGTATTCTGCATGTGTAACTGAGCTGAGGTATTCTGTTTATGTAATTCCTATTTGACATTGCTACTTGTTCTCTGTCCCCAGTAGGTCATGTATTGTTATTCTCTGAAATGTATTGATTTAATATTTGCAGTGTTGCCTTTTGATAGGTAGGGTATGGTGCTTTGTGAGTCCTGGTAGTGCTGTTAGGATATGGCGGGTTTGCTATGGGTTCTAAATGGGCAGTGTTTGTTTGTAGTAGTTCCTAATGTGCCTGGCGGTTGCCACTGGATTATAGTAATGTAGAAATCTTTTAGTCTTTCTTTATTCATGCACTCATTAAGAGGCATGTTTACTAAAAGTTAGGGTATGGTAACATTATGCAAATATTTATGCAAATGAGGTCCCTTATGCAAATGAGGTCCCACGTCTCATGCGGCCCCCGGGTTATTTTACAAGTCCTCATTTGGCCCTCAAAGCAATTTGAGTTTGAGACCCCTGGCCTAGAGCATTATGTGGATCACATCCTTCACATGAAATGTGTGCATTGTAGATGATCCCAAAATCTGCACATGGTAGATACCCTGATCAAAGATGAAGAATGGTCTAGACTTTGGCAGCTATGCGCTAATGCACTCGGGCTGCAGCAAACCCAAGGGAATGGTACAGCATTGGAGGGAAGTACTTCTGTGTATGAAAGAAGAGCAGGATTCAGGGTAATTTTACCTGATGACTTTAAGGTAGCTAAATAGGTAGAAAAGGTGACAGCGAAAGTCAGAAGGATGCTTGGGTGCACCAGGAAAAGGATGGTCAGCAGGAAAAAAGGTGATAAGTGCCTCTTTATAAGTCTTTGATGAGACCTTACTTGGAATACTGTGTACAGTTATGGAGTATGCACCTTCAAGTCAGCACTGGTGGTGGTTACTAAAATGGTTAGTGGTCTTTGTCATAAAACATGGGACAGACAATCTCAATTTTGAATACTTTGGAAGAAAGGGGGTGAGGAGGGATATAATGCCCTTCAGCCTATTGAGAATCTAAATAAAGATAAATATCAGGACATTTAAATACTGTACCTCTGTGGTATATATCCACAGGAGATGGGCCTCTCTCAAGTGAAAGGATGTTCTGGAACAAGGGGTCATAGGATGAAAGTAAAAAAGGGGACACACCTAGCTAGTCAGGTTTTCAGGATAACCACAATGAATATACACTAAGGAGATTTGCAAGCACTGCCTCCACTGAATGCAAATCTTTCATATGCATATTTATTGTGGTTATCCCAAAAAACCGACTGTATGGACCCAGAGGACTGGGTTAAGAATCCCTGATCTAATTTGATCTATGAATATAAGAGGAAAACCTGAGACATTCGCAGTCCCCTGGAGCACACAATATAGACAGCCTGCAGAAGCAAACATCAGCTCACCAAGTGCACTGCTGCCCATCAGACAGAAGGTACTCCACTGAGGGGACACACTGCACGACAAGACCTGTGGCACCGAGAACAAAGTCACGGCTGTGGCAAGTCCACAAAACACACCTGCCTGCTGCCTCCAGTGCCCTAAGCAGAACATAGAGAACATAAGATATGCCATACTGGGTCAGACCAAGGTCCATCAAGCCCAGTATCCTGTTTCCAACAGTGGCCAATCTAGGTCATACGTACTGTGACGCAGCGGACCCTCTTCTAGAGAGAAAAAAAGTTTTAAATTCTGAGAGAAAAAGAAATGACCTGCAATTTCCAAAGGATCCATCTAGGGGGAGCAGGAGAGGCAGGACAGACACTCCAGAACCACGCCTCAGGGGGCAGGAGTCATACTCCAACACCACACATTTAAGGAGAGGCAGGCAAGAGTCAGCAGTCTCACAGGGGAGCTCAGAAGCTTCACCAGGAAGTTTACCAGCTGGGAGAGAACAAGTTAGAAGCAGCTCCAGAGAAGGACCAAGAACAGGCTATGCAGAGGACAGATCAAAGCCAAGGTCTAGGCCCAAGCCAAGCCTGAGCAGAAAGACAGGCTGGGGAAGGAGAAGCAGTGCTATAACCCAGAGGATAGGCCGAGAAGGCCGAAGCCTGACTAGACTAGGCTCTGAAGCCGGAAAGAAAACCAGCCATAAAAGCCAAAGGAGAGAAGAGTGGGAGAGCCGAAGGAACGCACCAGACAGCACTGACACGGAAGGCAGTAGCCAAGGTAGGCCTCCAGCTTTGTCCCAAAGAACCAGGAGAAAAGCAAGAGGTAAAGCTTTTAAAAATTGTTATAGTTTGCCTAGAGAAGAATCCTGGAAAGGTGACCCTCCTTATCATAAACAAGGACAGAAATACAAGTTAAAAGACAGCTGTTATAAGCAAAGAACTGGCAGAGGAAAACATTACCAAGAAAATGTTTTTAAACATTTAGAAAAAGAGCTGCCACTGTGGTATTCCACCTTGCAGAAACCTAGGCCCAAACATTTGACTAAGCCCTGAGAAGCACCAGAACATACTCCAGGGAAGGACACTTATTCGGTTTCCCCAGAGCAGTCAGAGGAGGAGGCCATGCAAGTGGAATCTATATCTGAGGATTTCGATAGCCCAATGGAATGTACCTATTGTGTTGTGGATGAAATTGAATCATTCCATAGGTCTGGCAGTGAATGAAGCATTACTGTTTGAACATTTTTTTATACTGTGAAGTTAACAGCACTTTTTGGTTAGTTCATGCCCTGTTTGGAAAATCCGTTGCAAAGACTTTTTCTGTTACGTTTACCAGTGTGTTGGGCGTATGAGTTGAACCCTCAGTGCAAAAAGGGGAATAAAAGCCTTTTTCATTTTTCCTCCACTTTGTGCAAGAGTATAATTTTTCTCTTTGGGAGTTTGGTAACGAGGCCGGCACAAGGCTGGTACCCTTGACCCTCGCACCTGGCCAACCCCAATCCAACCTTCTTGGTGACAGCGGACCAGCGAGCGGTGGCGCCCCGCGGAACCCACCCTGTGGTGGAACTACTACGCCGCCACCAGGGGGTGCTGGCACACGCGCGCGCACACTCCGCCCGGCCCCCGCGTCACAGTACCTAGCAGTTTCCCCAAAAGACACAGGTTCCGCAATGCTTGTACTGGGTCAAGCATTGATATCCTGGGTCCTTTCTTAATAATGGTTTATGGACCTTTCCTCCAGGAACTTGGTCCAAACCTTTTTTAAACCCAGCTACACTAACAGCCTTTACTACATCCTCCGGTAACAAATTCCAGAGTTTGATTACACGTTGAGTGAAAAAATATTTTCTTTTATTAGTCTTAAATAGTTTACCCTGTAGCTTCATTGTATGTCCCCTAGTCTTTCTATATTCTGATAACGTAAACAATCGATCTACGTTTACCCGTTCCACTCCGTTCATTAATTTATAGACTTCTATCATATCTCCCCTCAGCCGTCTCTTTTCCAGGTTAAATAGCCCTAACCTTTTTAGCCTTTCTTCATAGGAGTATCCTTCCATCCCCTTTACCATTTTGGTGGCTCTTCTCTGAACCTTTTCTAATAACGCTATATCCTTTTTAAGATATGGCGACCAGAATTGCACACAATATTCAAGGTGCGGTCTCACCATGGAACGGTATAGAGGCATTATAATATCTTTTGTTTTATTTTCCATTCCTTTCCTTATGATACCTAGCATTCTAATTGCTCTCTTGGCCGCCGCTGCACACTGGGCCGAGGGTTTTCACATGTTATCCACAATGACGCCTAAATATTTTTCCTGGGTGGTGGTTCCTAATGTGGAACCTTGAATCGTGTAACCATAGTTTGGGTCGTTCTTCCCTAGGTGCATAACTTTGCACTTGTCCACATTAAATTTCATCTGCCATTTTGATGCCCAGTCTTCCAATTTATCAAGATCCTCTTGCAATTTTCCACAATCCTCTTGGGTTTTAACAACTTTAAATAGTTTTGTGTCATCTGCAAATTTGATAACCTCACTCGTTATTCCACTTTCCAGGTCATTTATGAATATGTCAAAAAGCAGCGGACCCAGCACAGATCCCTGGGGTACACCACTATTCACCTTTCTCCATTGGGAAAATCGGCCATTTAGCCCAACCCTCTGCTTTCTATCTTTTAACCAGTTCCTGATCCACAGTAGTACACTGCCTCCTATCCGACTCTTTAGTTTTCCCAAAAGTCTCTGATGAGGGACCTTGTCAAAGGCTTTCTGAAAGTCTAGATACACTATATCAACCGACTCACCTTTGTCCACCTGTTTATTCACACTTTTAAAAAAACATAACAGTTTAGTAAGACAAGATCTTCCTTGTCTAAAGCCATGTTGGCTGTCTCCCATTAGGCCATGACTATCTACATGCTGAGTAATTTTATTCTTTATGATGGTTTCTACCATTTGTCCCAGTACTGATGTGAGGCTCACCGGTCTGTAGTTTCCCGGATCATCCCTGGAACCCTTTTTAAAAATTGGTGTTACATTGGCGATCCTCCAATCTTCAGGTATTAGAGATGATTTTAATGATAGTTCAAAGATTACTAATAGCAGGTCTGCAATCTCATATTTCAGTTCTTTCAACACCCTTGGATGTATACCATCCGGCCCAGGTGATTTGCCACTCTTCAGTTTATCTAATAGTTGTAATACATCTTCCCGATGTATCGATATTTCCTTCAATTCTTCTGCACCTTTAAATACCACTTCAGTCATGGGTAACATCCCTACATCTTCCTCAGTAAAGACCGAAGCAAAGAATTCATTCAGTCTCTCCGCTATCGCCTTGTCGCCTCTTAGTGCCCCTTTAACTCCTCTATCATCTAATGGACCAACTGACTCTCTCACAGGTTTTTTGCTATGAATGTACTTGAAAAAATATTTATTTCTCATTTTTGCTTCCGCAGCAAGCTTCTTCTCAAATTCTCCCTTTGCCTGCTTTATCAATGCCTTGCATTTGACCTGCCAGTGCTTGTGCTGTTTCTAGGTTTCTTCGTTTGGCTCTTTTTTCCATTTCCTGAAAGATGCTTTTTTGGCAACAACAGCCTCTCTGACCTCACCTTTAAACCATGCTGGCAGTTTTTTGGACTTCCTTCCACTTTTCTTAAAGTGTGGAATACAGCTGGTCTGGGCTTCCAAGATAGTATTTTTCAACACCCAAGCTTGATGTAAGTCTTTAACCTTTGCAACTGCTCCTTTTAGTTTTTTCTTAACTATTTTCCTCATTTTATCATAGTCTCCCTTTCGAAAGTTAAAAGGTAGTACTGTGGATTTCCTTACTATCCCTCCTCCACTAATTAAATCAAAGGCGATCATGCTATGATCACTATTGCCAAGTGGACCCAACACCCTTATCCTCTTGCACTAGATCTGGTGTTCCACTAAGGACTAGGCCTAATAGGGAGTGGAGGAGTGGCCTAGTGGTTAGGGCAAGGTACTTCAGGCCGGAAGGTTGGGGGTTCAAATCCCACTAGAGGACAGCAACCTTGGGCCGGAAGGACTGGGGTTTCTAGTCCCACAGGTGCTCCTTGTGGTCTTGGGCAAGCCACTTAACCCTCCATAGCCCATGTTCCCTGTAAAATAGTTATCTCCAAGTTATAATGCCCTGTTCAATGTAATTTCAGTTTGTTCAATGTAAACCACACTGATGCAGAATAGCGCGGTATATAAGAGAAAATAAATAATATGGCTTCTCCTCTGGTCAGTTCATGAACCAGCTGCTCCAAGAAGCAGTCATTTATTTCATTTAGGAACTTTATCTCCCTAGCATGTCCTGCCATGACACTGACCCAGTCGATACCGGGGTAATTGAAATCACCCATTATTATTACCACGCTGTAACTTTTGTTAGCTTCCTTGATTTCTTTGAGCATTTCATCATCCATTTGTTCATTCTGGCCAGGCGGTCGATAGTACTGCCATTGCCTTCCCCTTTTTACATGGAATTTCAATCCATAGAGATTCTACAGCAAATTTTGTTTCCTGCAGAACTTTAAACCTTTCTGACTCAATGCCCTCTCTAACATAGAGCGCAAACCCTCCACTAATTTGATCAGCTCTATCATTACGATATAGTTTGTACCCAGGTATCACAGTGTCCTACTGGTTGTCCTCCTTCCACCATGTCTCTGATATTCCAATCATATCTAACCTCTCATTTAGTGCATATATTCTAACTCTCCCATCTTATTGTTTAGACTTCTAGCATTTGCATACAAGCATTTTAGAGACTGTATTTTATTAATATTAATTTGGCTATTGGTAGACATGGGTAATTTGGGATCTTTAAGCTCTGTCTGCTCCATACTCGAGGGCATTTAGGCTATTTTACTCTTTTTTGGAACCTCTCTGCTTTAGGTAGTATCCTTCAAGGATACATTCTTCCGAACCATCCGCTCTTGGGCGACTGTCGGCTTTCTCCTATTATCTAGTTTAAAAGCTGCTCTATCTCCTTTTTAAAGGTTAATGCCAGCAGTCTGGTTCCATCCTGGTTAAGGTGAAGCCCATCCCTTCGGAAGAGCCCTTCCTTTCCCCAGAATGTTCCCCAGTTCCTAACAAATCCAAAACCCTCATCTCTGCACCATTGTCTCATCCACACATTGAGACTCCGGAGCTCTGCCTGCCTTTTGGGCCCTGCACGTGGAACAGGAAGCATTTCGGAGAACGCTACCCTGGAAGTTCTGGATTTCAACTTCCTATCTAAAAGCCTAAATTTAGCCTCCAGAACCTCCCTACCACATTTTCCTATGTCATTGGTACCGACATGTACCAAGACAGCAGACTCCTCCCCAGCACTATCTAAGACCTTATCTAGGTGGCGCGTGAAGTCCGCTACCTTCGCACCAGGCAGGCAAGTTACCAGGCGATCCTCACGTCCACCAGCCACCCAGCTATCTACATATCTAATGATCGAATGCCCAACTATAAACTGTCTCCATGGCCTGACTTGAAGGACGTACTGCCTTCCAACAAACACCATGGCACACCAAGCACGTGACCTGCATCTCCAGCCTTAGCTCACATTCAACATGTGACCTGCAGTGGAAGTCGGAAAGTGCACAGAGCATGGAATCCTCAGTGTCAACCATGCATAGAATGTATAGAGCTTAAACCATGTGAAACCAAACCCCATGGGATCCGAGTGTCCAGACCCTAGCAAAGGCCATAGAAGGCACCAGTATGTAGCCTTCCAAAAAGGAATGAAATGCACAGAACATGTTGCCCTCTGAACTAGACACGGAGCACTTAGATCACAAAAGCTAGGCACTACCTGGGTAAGAATGTGGAGTGGCTAGACTACACAGCCTCCAGAACAAGACATGGAGTGTGCAGTGCACAAAACCTTCAGAAGAAAGGGTGAAGACACCAGACAAGCATCCCCCAACCAAAAACCTGATATGCACAAACATGCAACCCATAAAGAAAAACTTTAGATGCACAGAGGATGTGACCTCCAAAGGAAACTGGAGAAAACAAAAAGCACAGCCGCACCAAGAAGACACAGAGAGCACAACAAGCAGACACTAGAGAACCATGGAGCACAGCAAGAGTGTGGCCATCAAAACTGGGCTCACGAACCAGAGGTGAAGCGCACAATGTGTGTGTGACCTTCAGAGACAGACGTAAAGCACATCAAGCATGCTGACTCCAGAGCCTGACATGAAGTGCACCAAATGCATGGACACCAGAAACAGATGTGAAGCGCACCAACTCCAGGGCCCGATATGAAGCACACAGAATGTATGGACTCCAGAGCCTGATGCTGAGCTATGTGCAGCCTCCAGAGCCAAAAATGGAGCACATGGAACACACGGGCTCCCAAACATGGAGTGGAATGCACAAAGTACATGACCTCTTGAGCAAAGTCTAGCGTGCACAAAGCGTGTGGCCTACAAAGTTAGACTTGGAGTATGCATCATTCACATCATGAACAACAGTCAGTGCGACACGTGGAGTGCACTGAATGGATGGCCCCAGAACAAAACACAATGGGTCAGTGCAGCGCAAGCCAAGGAGCCCCTAGCATGTGCAGTTACCCGAAGTGGGTATGATGAGACTATGCGCCCACTCCTATCTCAAGAAGGGATTTCACAATCCATGCACCACTAGAATGCTTAGGGAATTCCTTGTGAAATTCCTTCTCCAGCCAGGCTGAGAAAAGAAAAGTGCAAAACCCCCATAACAAACCAAGGAAGACTCAGCATAAAATAAGGCCCTCAGACAAAGGCTAGGGCTCATGGAGTGATCTTCCCCTGCTCTGTCACAGCAAAAGTCTAGAGTGATCCCTGAGAGCTCTTCATCTGCTCAACCAGGGGAAAGGTCAATAGACTGATTTCAAAGAGCTGCTCTTCTGCTCCATTAGGGAAAGATCCTTCGACTGATTCCTGAGACTCATCTCTTCTGTTCTGCTTTTGATCTCCCTGTCCCCCTTACATCCAGCTGAGAATCCCAAGCTTTGATTTTTTTTTTTTTTTTTACTGTAAAGAGCCGAATAAAGATAAAGTATTCTCAGTTCAGAGATTACTACAGGGCTGTAACCTGTGCCTTAAGGAGCTAGACCCACTCTTGCTGCACCAGACCACTGCATCATATGCTGGAGGTAAAGAAATACTGAAGTTCTAGGGCTGCACCAATCCTACACTGGTGATGACCATCCTCCACATTATTGACATATTTAATAGGGATTTTGCATTTAGCTTTCTAGCTCCATCGAACGTGTTTCCATTGAATTTACAGAATTTAAGAAAGGCATAAAAGAAGGGACTTTCTGAAGAGCCATTCCCCCAAACTGAGTTTTATTTATTTATTTATTTTTAACATAACTTAACTGTTTGCTTATGCTTTCAGTCTTTTAGATGTTATTGGTATAGTATGTTATTCTACACCTTGTGTGTTTTCCCTATCAAATTTCTATGCACGCTATGTCAGAATTGACATACTTGGTTCACTGAGACCTCCTTGGCCCTTCTACCCACCATTCTTTCCATCATTAGCAACAGCCTGTCCTCTAGTATTTTCTCAGCCCTACGGAAAAAGGCTGTGATCCATCCCATCTTGAAAATCAGTCTTTAGACCGCTCCTCCCTTGCTCAATACAGGCCCGTCTCTAACCTTCCCTATTTTGTCTAAATTCTGGAAAAGGTAGTATTTGCTCAGCTTGTTGCACACTTGGACTCCACACACCCCATCAATCTGGTTTTCGCCTAGGACATAGCACTGAGAAAATACTTTTTTCTTTTCTTAATGAAGTTTGCGAATCCCATGACAGAGGCAATATCTCCTTGCAGTTTCCCTGGATCTCTCTTCTGCTTTTGACCCTGTGGACCACACCATACTTCCCTCCCAAATCCATGATTTTGGCCTGCATGGTACCGTTCATCACTGGTTCCATTTGCTCCTTTTACACAGGTCCTTCTCCACAATTTTTGACTCCTCTACATCCCCTTTTACCCCACTTCCCTGTGGTATCCCACAAGGCTGAATACTAGTTCCTCTACTATTCAACATCTTCCTCATTCCTTTTACCCTTTTCATACAACAATGTGGGATCTCAGCATATTATTATGCTGATGACATAATACTCCTCCATCACACTAATCCACATTCCCTGGACCTGTCCCCACTAAACATTTATCTTGCTCAAATTACTGCTTTGATGTCATCTAACCTCCTCTTGAACCCTGGGAAAACCTCTGCCATCTGGCTCACTGGTGGTAGTCCCTGCCCTTCACTTTTCCCGATAATCTTGGATGCTCACATCCCTTTAGTACCCTTGCTTCACTATTTGGGTGTTATCTTGGACTGCTCCCTGACCTTTCAGGACCATCTTGCTGTCGTTGTTTGCTGCTCCTTCCACTCATGCATTCAGATCCGTGCTGTATGACCGCTCCGCTGCTCTTCGCTTCCTCCTTGACTACTCTACTATTAAACATCAAAACATAGAAAAAATGATGGCAGAAAAAGATCACATGGCCTACCTAGTCTGCTCTTCCAAATCAACTACAATAGTCCCCTTTTTACCTTTAAAGATTCTCTGTGTTTGTCCCATGTTTTTTTGAATTCAGATACTGTCCTCGTCTCTACCGTCTCCACTGGGAGATTATTCCATGCATCTACCACTCTTTCCGTAAAGAAATATTTTCACATATTACTCTTGAGTCTATCCCCTTTCACTCATCCTATGTCCCCTTGTAGCAGAGCTTGCTTTCAGTCGAAAGAGACTCTCCTCCTATGTATTTATGCCATGGAGGTAGTTAAATATCTCTATCATATCTCCTCTATCCCGCCTTTCCTCTAAAGTACACATATTAAGATCTTTAAGGCTGCCATCATATGCTTTATAATGAAGACCACTAACCATTTTAGTAGCCACCCTCTGCACCGACTCCAACCTGTTTATATCCTTTTGAAGGTGTGGTCTCCAGAATTGCACACAATACTCCAAATGAGGTCACACCACAGACTTATACAGAGGCACTATTATCTCCTTTTTCCTGCTGATCATTCCTCTCCCTATACACCAAAGAATCCATCTGGCTTTTGCTGTCACCTTTTCTACCTGTCTAGCTACTTTAAGATCATCAGACACAATTACGCCAGGTCCCGCTCTTCTTTTGTGGACAAAAATACTTCACCCCATACACTGTGCCGCCACCTTGGATTTTTGCAGTCCAAATGCATGTCTCTGAATTTTTTAGCATTAAAATTCAGCTGCCAAATTCTTGACCATTCTTCAAGCTTACGTAGCTAGATCTCTCCTCATGTTATCTACTTCTTCCTGGGTGTCTAGTCTATTGCAGATTTTGGTATCATTTGCAAACAGGCAAATCTTCCCCGAAAGCCTTTCTGCAATATCACTAAGATCTTAAAAAGAATCGGATCAAGGACAGATCCCTGCGGCACACACTGGTAACATCCTTCTCCTCAGAGTGAGCTCCATTTACCTGTAACCTTTGCCGCCTTCCATCAACCAATTTCTAACCCAATCAGTAACTTTAGGAATCCATCCTTAGGATGCTTACTTTGTTTATAAAACGCCTGTGCGGAATGGTGCCAACGGTTTTAATGAAATCTAAGTACACCACACATCTAGGGCTCTTCGTCGTTCTAACTCCCTTGTCACCCATTCAAAGAAATCAATCATATTTGTCTGACAAGACATGACTCTGGTGAATCCATGCTGCTTCAGATCCTGCAATCCATTTGACTCCACAAACCTCACTATTCTCTCTTTTAGCAGTGTTTCCAATAATCTTCTCACCACAGAGGTTAGACTAACTGGCATGTAGTTTTCAACCTCATCCTTACTTCTGCATTTGTGTAAAAGGGACCACATGTGCCCTTCTCCAGTCCTCTGGGATCACTCCTAACTCCAAAGAAGCATTGAAAAGGTCAGTCAGTGGAGCCACTAGAACGTCTCCAAGTTCCTTCAGTATTCTCGGATGTATCCCATACATTCCCATCACTTTATCTACTTTTAGTTTAGCTAGCTTCTCATGAACACAGTCTTCTGAAAATCGTTCAAGCTCCCTGTCACTTGTTTCTCATTGTGGGTGTTTTCTGAGATCCTGCTCCTGGCCCTTCATCTGTGAACACAGAACAGAAATATTTGTTAAGCAATTCCGCTTTATCCTCATTAACTTCTACATATTCCTCCCCTTCATCCTTGAGTCTGACAATTCCAATTTTGCCCTTTCTTCTCTCATTAACATATCTGAAAAATGTCTTATCCCTCCGTTTTATTGCATTGGTTATTTCTTCTTCTTTTTGTATCTTTGCTTTCCTGACTACTTTGCTAGCTTCTCTAAGTTTTTCCAAATATAGGTGCCTGTCTTCCTCTCTCTGTTATCTCTTGTATTTCCTGAAGGCCTCCCTCTTTTTCGTCACCTTTTCAGCTACTTCTAAGAACCATAGCGGCTTCTTTTTCCTTTTACATTTATTTACCTTTCTAACAAAGAGTTTGTTGCCCTTAAAATATCCCCTTTCAGTTTTGCTCACTGTTTTTCTACATTCCCCAACATTTCCTATCCCACTAACGACTCCTTGAGGTACTAGCCCATCTTGGCAAAGTTAGTTTTCTTAAAGTCCAAGACCCTCGCTTTTGAATGGATTTTATCAGCCCTAATCCTAATAATGAGCCACACCATCTAGTGATCACTGGATGAGAGATGATCTCCCACTATAACATCAGAAACACTTTCCCCATTGGTAAGTACCTAGTCCAGTACTGCCCCTTCACGTGTGGGTTCTGTTACCAGTTGTCAGAATAGTTCTCCCTGTAAGCATCCAGGATCTCCTTACTTTTTTTTTTTTTCCATCTTTAAATTTTTATTAGCCAAAATTTCCAAAGTACACACCTTTACACGTGTCATATATACAAATAAACGCTGTCCAACTGCTTCTGTTATTCTATGTATAGATAGTAATGTATCAGCTGTTATTGTAATCTTGTACTAATGACCTATGAAAAGGTAGATGTAATGGAATGATGGATGGACAAAGTTTATTCACAGCAAAAAACCAAACCCAGAAAGGGGAAAGAATGGATGGTTAAGGGTACTTGGTATTACAGCAGATGAGGAGAAAACTAAGATTAATAGTTCAAACTAATTAAAGTTACTGTTGGAAAAAAAAGGGGAACAGATGAGTATGGATGTTTGTTAGGGATAAGTAAAGATGATACAGAACGATCTTAACATAGAGCATAGTATTCCATAAGCATGATTTTTTCTTTTTCCTTCTATAAGAGGATCTCCTTACTTTTAGATGACACGGCATGAGGGATGTGCCAATCAATATCCAGCATTTTGAAATCACCTATCAATAGCACTTTTCCTTTCATGGCAATGCTGCGTATGTCTTCTATTATATCTCCATCCACTTCTCCCTGTGAGGGGGGATCTGTATACCACATCAATGCAAAGGGATTTCCCTTTTCCTCTTTCTAGTTTAACCCACAGTGTCTTCTCTCTCCCTTTTAAGCCCTGCAATTCTATAGCTTTAATATTATTTTTTACATACAATGCCACTCCTCCTCCCCTGTCCTTTCTGAATAAAGTATAGAATGGTATAATTACATCCTAGTCATGGTTGTCCGTGAACCATGTCTCCGTAACTGCCACTAAATCCAAGTCAGCCTCTTCCTCTTCAGCACGAGAGTCTTCCTCAGCCTGAGTGGCCAGGTTAAGGGCCCGTGCCATATCCCAAATGGAGGTGGTGTGCTTTGGTGGCGAGCACCGCTGGAACGTGGGCGGGGAGAGGTCCAACGGAAGGTCCTGGTGAGTATGGATTTACGGGGAGGTGCCCCCATCGGACTCCACACTTCGAGAATTCAGTCGAGGAGTCCGAGCCGGGCAGATCGCCCTGTCCAGCGGCCGGTGCCCATTTGGAGCTGGAGGTCCTGGAAGATCTTGCCTACGAGGAACGGAAGAGTGAGCAAGACTGACGTCGAGGACCTTCATGAAGCTGGCGGTTCTCGGGGGTTTCCTGGACATATTTTGGTGTCTCACGTGAGGGACCCATGGTCTCTGGGCATGTGAGTGCCTGTTGGGAAATGATGAACGCAGAAACGCTGCGTTCTAGCGACAGCATGCGGGACTCCCATGCGGGCATGGGGCCCTGCAACGCCAACCCCGGGGTCACCGGGTCAGGCGTCGAGGAGGAGAGGGGGTCCTCACCGGAACGGCTCTCAGGAGACCGGGCGCCTTCGCCGGAGTCCTCTGTATCCGTACGGGGCTGCTCCTTATCAGACTCGCGGGAATGCCAAAGGGGGCTGAGCGACCGAGCGCGGGAGTGCTCGCACTTATTGGGAGACCCCGACAGTGACTTTGAAGCCTTCTTCTTTTTGCACCACTCCACCTCAGGGGATCCCTGGTCAGAGTGCCACCGAGAGCATGGGGCTGAAGAGGGGGACCCCACTGGGGGAGAGACGACCAAGGGCATCACTGGGGATTCCGAGGAGGTCTTTCAAAAAATGTCTTCAGACTTCTGCTTACGACTGAGCAGAGGACATTTTCTTGCAGAGCGAACAGAGCTGCGGATCATGGTCAGCTCCGAGGCACCACAGACAACAATCGTGAGTGTCCATAAGTGACATGTTCCTAGAGCATCTATCGCATTTTTTGAAGCCAGTGGCCATGGGGGCAAAAATGGCCCCCACGAGGTTGAGGACCCGTGCGGCCAGCAGTTAGGAAAAGAAAAAGGGTGCGAAGCCCGTTGACCAAAAGTGAAGAAAAAACTGTCCCCAACAGCTCTAAGAAGGTAGAGCAGGGGAAGGCCGGGTAGAGGACCGGTGCAACCGGAAAATAGAAGGCCAATAATCTTTTTTCTGAGGGACGAGGATGTGCGTTGAAGGGCTCCACGGAAAAAGGGAGCCTGAGCAAAATGGCACCCTTGGGTGGGAAGAGGACCATGTACGCATGGCAGCAATCCCAAAGGCTTTCTTTGAAAGCTATGGAATTGCTCCACGCAGGCTCCGTCGGTGCTGTCACCCATAAGTGAGGACTGACTTCCTGCTTGTTCCTGGAGAAAAACTTTAACACCTAAATAAGATTTCCCTCTTAGATCATCAAATAAATCTGCTGTGATATTAGCTAATTTATGTGTCATGTGTATGTGCTTCCTTTCAGAGAGGGGAATCAACAGCTAATCATGGCTGTCATATTAAGGAGACCTATCTGAACGTCATTAACCTACAACAATGCAAACTCCTCAAGTACTATAGCCTGATCAAAAAGCTTCAGAGTTTCTTCATCATCAAAAGCATTCCCCAGGGACATTGCTAATATATAATAGATTTATCCCTTTAGATGATTAAAGGCCAAAATTAAGCAGCGAAATAAGGAAAATTTTTAGGAGGAACTCCCTCCACATTTATTTATTACACAAGAAATGAGTCAACAAAAAACTTTTAAGTGACACCTTTTTATTTAATAAACAATCCATCTTGAATATTTTGCAAGAGCTGTGCTCCATTCAAAATTAAATGAGCAGGTTAATGAAAAAAATGATATTTGGATATGACAGTAAGTCACAGATGGCATTGCAATGACAGTGTAAAATAAAATGGCTGGAAGGAGGTGGCGGCAGCAGCAGAAGGATGGAAGATGATATGTTGAGTTTGTTATAGTCCTACTTCATGTATATGGATTTTGACAGACCGCTCGCTCTGCCTTTTATTATTATTATATATAATTACTTGCAGTAACATAAAAATTAAAAAAGAAATGGGAGATGACAAACAAAAGCATTGTGTCTCATGAAGGAAAAAGTTATGCCCCTCAAGATTTTTTTTTGCTTTTGATTCAAACTATCTGATAATTTTCATTGTTTAATGTCTTGCGTTCTCGAATAGGTCTGACATTCCCTTAAAGTACCCTTTTCATAAAGTCATTGATGCAATGATGTTGCCCCACTGTTGTGTTACCTCATTATTTGAAAAGTGTCATCTTTTGTGTAGACTTACTGTGATCATGTATAAATTAGATTTATGCACAGAAATGGCTTCTTTTTAAATTGTGCAAACCATATTCTAGTACAAATGCATGCACATAAAGCCTGTAGAGCATATAAATTTACCCATACTGAGAAGAGCTGTTCCCAGGGGCAGGAGGAGTCAGTGCTTACATTCATACTTTATAAAATATATGCACAAAATACACTGGGAAAATTGTGAGTACTAAACAATAGGCACAAATGTGAGCATGTATTTTCTGTGGGGTAATTTTCAAAGGGTATGTACATATTTTCTTTTTCAAAATTGATAAAACCTCTACACATATTTGCTGTAAATATTCAATGGCCTATTATAAAATTGCTCTCACAAGTACTACAACATACCACTGTACACACACAATTTGTAAAATACGCTTTGTTTTCTGTGATTTATATCAAGATGGCCGTTTTGTTATAATGTAAACCGCGCTGATTCTAAATAGCGCGGTATATAAGAAACTGTAATAAATAATAAAATAAATAAATAAGATACCATGCACCTGGCTAATCTAACTTTATCCTTTCCCATTCCTTTGAAAACCTAATTAAAATGGCTTTGTAGATACAGCATTATGATAATTTCTGTGAGAACTTGGTCTATGATGAGGGAAGAAACATAAGGCTTGTAATACCTAATGAAGAAGTAGTAACTCATATAAAAAATAAGGTTCATCCATTTCAATTATTTTCAATCAAAACTTTGAAGGTCTGTGTTTTCACTTTTCGATATATTTGAGCAACCTGTGAAAGAATGGCAAGCAAATCTGTGTGTATTTACAGTTATGTGCAAAGGTATAGCCACCACTGGCCAAACTGCATGTTTTAATGAATCTCTAAGCAAACAAAAACTGACAATCTTTACATGGTACACAGTTAAACATGACTGAGGGACATCTTTAGCAGCGATGGCCAGTCGCTTTAAGTGAACTGTCTATCGCTGCTTTAATTTTAACCTAGATAGTCAATGCAGGGTCATATTCAGCCACCAGCATTGAAGGTGACATTTAACTTACCAGTTAATGTCCTTTTCTTGAGTCCTGCTAGACCAGTCCAAACAAGTGGGTTGTGTTCCCCTACCAGCAGAATGGTGGAGACAAAACCAATGAAAAGCCTAGGTTTCAATGATATCACGCCTATGTCTCTATTTGCCTCAGCCACCAGAGGTCCCTTCAGTATCTGTCCTAAAACATATGGTAGAAACATGGTAAGCCTCAAACAACCTCAATCATGAGCAACAATGAGAAATCAACGCTACAGAACTATGTACATGAAAGCATAAACAGAAAGCTGTCAGAAGATGAACCTGCAGAGCCAAGTGGGAAAAAAAATCACAGTAAACCCCAAAGGTACTGCAGGAAAAGAACAGAGTAAATACATTTTTAGGGGCGAGCCCTGAACTGGTTTAGCATGACTCAAGGAAAGGACATTAACTAGAAAGTAAAATGTCACCTACCATATCGTCCTAATCGATCAGTCCAGACAAGTGGGATGTAACAAACCACCACCACCACTGGGGAGGAAGAAGACACAGCAAAACTCTTGCGCCAAGACAGTGTTCGCCCGCGAATGGACATCCAAGCAGTAACTTTTGACAAAGTGGAAAGAGACACCCACGTTGCTGTCCGACCAATGTCTGCAGGAGCTACTGAGCTCCACTCCGCCCAAGAGAACATCTGGGCTCAGGTAGAATGGGCGCACAAACTTCCAGAACCGACCAGTTCTGCAACAGATAACGAAGGCAATGGCCTCCTTAATCCAGTACCCCAAAATTGGTTGCTGCTTCACCCTTGCATGGCCAACATACAGCACAAAAATACGGTCAAACTTACAAAAGGAATTCGTAACCTCCAGGTACCGAAGGAGCCCACTCCGAACAACCAACAACCCATCCCTGCTCCTTTAAGGAGGGCAGGAAGACCACTTGGGTCACGTGAAAGGGAGAAGCATCTTAGGCAAAAAGGGAGGCACAGGCCAAATGGAAACAGCCTCCTTCAAAAAGGATAGATAAGAATCTTGGCAAGACAAAGCCTGCAGCTCGGAATTCCGCCTTGTGGAACAAATCGCGACCAAGAAGACCATCTTGAGCGTCAAATCCTTTAAGACTGTGCGCTGCTACGGCTGAAAGGGCGCTGTCATCGGGGCCCTGAGCACCAGATATAGAACCCAGAAAAGGAACACGGACTGGAGGAGAGGACGCAGATGCCAAACCCCCTGCAGAAAATGTGAGACATCCGGGTGCAAGGCCAGAGGCTTGCCTGCCACCGGACCCCAGAAACAGGCCACAGATGCCACCTGAAACTTCAGGAAGCTAAGGGAAAGGCCATTTTATTTGCCATCCTGTAGAGGACACCTTGGCCGCCTCAGAAGCCAACTTCAGTGTGCCACACCAGCTCTCAAAGAGGCACCATATCCGGAAATATGCTAGCTTGGTAGACCTCCGGGCACCAAGCAGAGTAGAGGACCGTGTTGGAGAGTAGCTCTTACGCACTAGCAGTCGCCTTTCAAGAGCCATGCCATTAAGCAAGATGGGAGCCTGGTCCTCCAGGACGATCAGTCCCTGCCACATTAGGCTCTGAAATGGAGGCAACCAAAGAGGAAGCACATGCAGGAGCCGCATCAGGTCTCTGAACCACGCTGTCCTTTGTCAATCCGGTGCCACCAGAATAATCCTGCCCAGATGGCATTCTATATGCTGAACCACACACCCCACCAGGGCCACGGTAGAAACACATACAACAGTCGTTGACTTGACCAAGGCTAGGTCAGGGTGTCGATGCCCTTGGACCCTGCCTCCATGTGACGACTGAAGAAGCGGCAAACTTTGGCACTGGAGAGGGTCGCCATCAGATCCATTTCAAGGCAAACCAAGAGGTGGAGAATCATCTGACATGCCTCCTGACTCAACTCACACTCTCTAGGATCCAGAGAGTGTTAGTTGAGGAAGTCCGCTTCCACAATGTCCAACCCCAGCAATGTGCTGGGCTGACAAGGTTAGGAGGTTCTTCTCCATCCAGGCAAACAGGAGAGCCATCTCTAGGGCTACTCTGGGTGCTCCTCCTGCTGCCTTGTCAACTGACATAAGCCACCACAGTGGCATTGTCTGAAAACACTTGAACTGCCCGACCCTTGACCAAAGAAGAACCAACCTGATGGCCCTCGTCTTAAGGTGGTTGATGGGCCACACCACTTCCCTGTGGTTTAAAATAACCCTGGGCCATGCCAGAGAGACTGGCATCAGTCATCAGCAGGATCTAGAAATCATCTAGCGGTACGCCCTTCATAAGATATCAGGATTGCCGCCACAACTGGAGGCTGGCCTTCACCATCAACAGGAGTGGAAGCCTGTGCTCGAACTCCTGAAAACTTGGGGAGCACTGAGTCAACAATGACCGTGGGAGCGGTTGCATGTGAGCATGCATCCACAGCACTATCTTTATGGTCGCTGCCATCCATCCAAGGAGCTGAAGATAATCCCAGACTCTGTGAGCCTGCTGTGCACAGAACAGTGTCAGGCAATCCAACAGATCTTTGACTTTCTTCTTTGGCAGGAAAACTCTGCCCACTTGAGCTTCGAAACATACTTCCAGAAACTCCACTGGGAAGGCAACAATTGGCTCTTTCCCTGATTGATCACCGAAGCTTTCCAAAAAAGACCTCACTCAGGACGCCATTCAAGATGCTTCTGAAGGAGAATGGGCTTGGATGAGCCAGTCACCTAGATAGGGATGGACAAAGATCCCTTGGCACCGCAGCTGCCACTTCCATGAGCTTGGAGAATGTCTTTGGGGCAGTGGATAGCCCGAAAAGGAGGGCAGTGAACTGATAGGGAGAGCCAAACACGGCAAAACGCAGATACTTCTGTTAATCCAATCAGATCTGGATATGACATATGCCTCGGCCAGATCCACAGAAGCCAAGAACTCCCTACCTCGGCACATTGCTTGAGTCATGGCGCGCAAGATTTCAAGCCAGAGGCACTGGACGTGCAAGTGCTCGTTGACTCCCTTGAGGACCAGAATGGGCCGGAAGGAACTGTCTTTTTTTTTGGCTTCACGAAATAGATGGAGTATCTGCCCTTGCCCTGCTTGTCAGGGGAGACGGTCACCACCGCCTTTAAGGGTAGCAGCTTATCCAAGGTGGTCCACACACCCACAAGGGGAAATGATGAAAGCATCCGGAATCGGCTCTTTGCATTCCAGGACATAGCCCAGCTGAATGGCATCTAAAACCCAATGATCCTTGGTAACCCGAGTCCATTCCTGAAAGAAAAGGCAAAGCCTATCTCCAACTAGAGGAACCAGGGAACAGGCTCCCCAAACCCTCATTGTGCAGCCTTGGAGGATGCTCTGGAAGAGACCGAGTTCCTGGGTCCACACACTCCACAAAAGGACTGAGAATGAGCCCGAGGCCCAGAAGCAGAGGTAAAGGAGGTTTTCCAGGTTGGTAATGATGACAGTCCCAAAGCCTCCAGGAATCCAGCCAGCATGCCCTCGGTGGACAGGCAGAATCTGCCTCAAAAGGGGCATCCACCTTCTTCATGGGCCCCTTGGACCTCTCTTCCGGAAATCGGTAAGCTTTTGTCTTGCCCAGGTCCTTCACCAGCTGCTCCAAGTTGGCTCCAAACTGAAGTTTCTCATTAAAAGCCAGCTGGGTCAACCAGGCTTTGAAGAGGTATCCGCTACCCAGTGCCGGAGCTAATCCAATGATGTGACACCATCGTCAGGGTACTATCTCTGGCTGCCAAGCAAACCAGGTCATGCATGGCATTAGAAAAGAAGGCCATAGCAGACGCCAAAAGAGTGGTAGTATCATCTGGCAGAAGAGGCTGAATCTACTGGAGCAGGGCTTGAGACATCAGGCTTGTACATACTGCCAGCTGCAGAATAGTAGCCGCCAGAGCGAATTAGCTCTTCAGCAATGAATCCACTTTACTGTCCAGAGAATACTTTAAGGCCAATCCGCCTTCCACAGGAATGGTGGTCCATCTGGTAAACGCCGCAACCTGCGCATCCATCTTCATATTGTCAAACCACTCAACGCACTCCTCCTCTGGAAGAGTGGAGATCTTCTTACAACACCCTTAATCCTTTAAGCAGGGAGTCGGGAGAGTCCCACTCTGACCGGATCATATCCTTGGTCATATCCGGGCATGGGAAGACAGCAGTGGATTTCCGCACTCCTTGAAGGAGAGAGTGGTACCTTCTGTTTCTGCTCTGTGCCAGAAGCATCCGTCAAGTTCAAAGTGGATGAGATCCTGGTAATCAATGCTGCCAACTCCTCCTTCCGAGATAGGCAGATCATGCCAGCCTCTGCACAATCCTCTGAAAGCAAGAGTACTTCTATATACATATCATAGCCCAGTGAGGGAGCTTCTCCTCTGCTTGTGGAGCGGACTGTGCAAGTGTCGCAGGAATTGGAGTCACTCCTTGTGAGAGAGTTCATTAAACAGGTGCATCCTGGTTACTGACATCATTGCTGGGCGCCCTGAGATGCTAAAAGATATCGTGCAGCCTTTTGCTGTTGCGTGCTCGAAGGGGTACATGACCAAATGGGCGCACACACACTTCTGGTGGCCCTTTGTGGTCTGAGGGCCCTGCCATAGGAGACACTCCATGGAGGGGGTAAGAGGAAAATCAAGGCGGGGAAGAAACAGACTGCTGCAACAGTGTAATCAATGCCGAAAGTTGTTTCTGGCCCTATGGATTTGCATGTGTCTGTGCTTCTGGGACGTTTCATACTGCTGGAGGTAATCCAGTTGGATCCCCCTCTGTGTCATCTGGGGCTTCTCTAAGTCCTATAGTTCAGACACCACTTCCTAATCCTGGTCCGTCACTGGTGATGTTGGATGGGAGCCTGGAGGCTACTTTAATGGAGTCCAGTCTAGCCGGGGAACAGGGCTTTCTGGGAGATCTACCGCAGGCTCCTTAGAGGTAGTAAAAGCTATTACCCATTCAGAGAATCCTCCTATGATGTTGGATGGTGGATATCACCTTAGTGGACATCTGGAGGGAGGTATCTGGAACTAATTTACTCTTGTAGGGTTTTATGGAGCAGACTATAAACTTTTCCGATCAAGTTGCTTGTAAAGCTCAGGTTATGGATGAACAGTCTGCTTTAACTGCCCAGCGGCTCGGCAAGGTGAAGGGGGCAAATTTGCTCGTTTCAGTCTGCTGGGGCACTGGGTATAAAAGATTCATATGTAATGTATCAGTGTTGAAAAATGTTAGAAACTACTATGCGTGCAAAAAACTTGCGATTGTTAAATTTTCCTCAATGTAATTTTATTTTAGAAATACTGTAAAGAAGTTCTTCTGTTCCCTGAGCCTGAAAAGATCATGGTTGCTTGTTTATATTACCTTCCGTTCCGCCCTGGAGGGGTGGGTAGCGGGATGGTACGTGATGGAGAAACATCAGTATTTGATTTGATTAATTTCCTAGAAAACTCTGAAGATGTGATCACTACTCGTGCCACCCTGATTGTAACACTGGCCTCAAAGGTGGATAAGATTTCCTTTTTGAAAGCCTATTTCTGCAAGAGGGAAGTTCCCTTTTGCGGGCAACCGATAGTAGCCTTTCCGGATGTGTCATGATACACTCAGCTGAGCAGGAAGTCCTTCATGTAGCTGAAGCCTAAAGGTTTTGGCTGCGGTGTGGTAGGCGAAGGTCTATGATCCATGGTGTCTGAAATAAGCAGAGAGGCCTAAACAGCTTGACCTGTAAATGAAGCCTGTGGAGAGGCCCAAAGGAATTACACACTCCCCTAAATGCTGCTACCATAGAATCGAAACCTAACTGAGCACAATTAAGCATAGCTAAGCAGAATCGAAACTTAGAGAATATAGAAAAACAAGTTTTAATTGGTATTGATAAGAGAGTGAAGCTTCTATGGAATTAATTAACCCTGCTGAAAGAAAAGTTACAGTGCCCTGCTTTCCCACATGTTTTAGTTAGTCAGTGACCTTGGATATAAAATGTAATGAGAGCCCAAGAAATGACTATTGTAATGAGGACTGTAAGGGGGGTAAGCAGGTGCTAAGCCCAGACCAAGGTCCTCATTGGAGCTACGTATTGGTACCGGGACCAATAGATGAGGTGAAAGGGGTTACCGGGACCAATGAAAAGTTTGCCTATGTTCAGAATGGAGAAGAACGGTATAAAAGTTGTTGTTTTGCTAGAAACCATTGCTCAGCCATTTTGAATGTGATTCTGCTTGAGTCTTGTGCACAAATAAATGATTTGGACCTTCTGAACAGACTCCTGGTATTATTGGGTTGTTTGCGCTCTGCCGCTACATATTCTTGGTGCGTTGGCCGGGAAGTGTGGTTAGTAGAGGGTATACAGGGCAATATACCACGACTTTCCGCCTCTACAGGTTTGGTCCTGCCGTGATCGTGCCCTCCCGACGTGGGCTCGGCTCCCAGGCGCCACCGGTCCAGTTGCATCGGAGGGAGTTGGGCCAGGCCTCGGCGCGTGCCGGACCCGGACGGAACCAACACCTCGAACCCGTGAGGGGAGTCCGAGGTCCAACTCATGCGCTTGCTCGGGAACGGGGACCGGATCCGGTGAGTATAGTTTTGATTTGGTATGTCTAGACAGATGAGTCAGAGCAGAACTGCTGTTTGAATTTTGAAACTTGGAATTTGGTATTTGGTAAGAGAGTTTGATCACCTCTCAAGACGGTCCGACTAACCCCGCATGAGTATGCGCGGAGTGAAACCATCGTCTTTTTGATTTTGATTTTGGAATTTGACATAGCCTAGTCAGCAGAGACAGGATTGGGCTGTTTTTTGGGATATGTTGCTAGCATGATTGTGTGAATGAAGTGTGAATGAGAGGTCTGGCAGCACGGACCAAGTGAAGGCTGACTCCTGAGTAACGCATTTCCTGGCCGGGCGACCGCGTCGTCGTAAAAAGGAGGAAGCGACCGTTGTCTTGTCTTGTTATTTGTTTCCCTTAAATGTTTCTAGGGCCGTGAGGACCCCTTACCCACGGTCCGGCCCCCTTTTCCCTTCTGTTTGTCGTTGCGTGCACACATCGATATGGGAGGGGCGGGGTCTACTAGGCACACTCCGTTAAAATGTATGATCAAGTATTTTAATAAAGGATATTCAGGAGATTATGGAGTAAAAATGACTGCCTCACGATTACAATTGTTGTGTACTAGGGAGTGGCCCATCATAGACCCCATGTGGCCCCGAGATGGAACGTTTAGCATAGGAATTGTTCAGTCAGTTCATCGGAAGGTGCGAGCAGCGCACCCCGACCAGTACCCATATATAGATTCTTGGTTAAGTATTTGTGAGAATCCGCCCCCTTGGGCACAGCGCTGTTATGAAGAACAGTGCAGGATATTGTTAGCATTAACAGACCAGGCCCAGAAGACAGGGACAGCTGAGAAACCCAGTAAGAAACCTGTCTATGTTGATCCTGATTCACCAGAAGTTATAATTAGACAGCCCCAAGCTCAGCGCCCCGCAAGAGTACCACCGCTTCCTGCGGCAGCCCCCCGGGACCGGGAGGGTCCACCCCCTCACCAGCCAGAAGGCCAGTTAGATGAGCCGTCTCATGAAGAGGCTGATCAGTCTGGGACAGAGACTGAGGATAAGCAGGAGTCAGAGCAGGAAGATGAAGACGCATCTTCCCTGACTGAGACAGAAAGTGAGAAATCAGTTGTCAGTGCTAGTTCATCTGTTGTAAGCGAGACTCCCCAGACTAAGCGAGTCTCGAAGCTGAAAGCCCCCACCAAGATACCGAAAGTCACTACCAAGAAGCAGAAAGCCCTTCCGAAATTATTAGCCCCCCTGCGGCAAGTCCCGGGAATGCCCGTGAGAGATGCAGATGACCAGATAGTACCAGGGCCCCTAAGTTTAGTTTATGTGCCTTTCTCTACTACTGATTTGCTGAATTGGAAATTGCATTATGCTTCCTACACTGACAAGCCCTACGGCAAGTCCCGGGAATGCCCGTGAGAGATGCAGATGACCAGATAGTACCAGGGCCCCTAAGTTTAGTTTATGTGCCTTTCTCTACTACTGATTTGCTGAATTGGAAATTGCATTATGCTTCCTACACTGACAAGCCCCAAGAATTAACAGAATTGATGCATACTATCATGGAAACTCACCAACCCACCTGGTCAGATTGCCGTCAGCTCCTGTCTACCTTATTTACTACTGAGGAGCGGACACGAATTAAGCGAGCAGCTATTGATTGGCTAGCAGATAATCCCCTGGCAGAGGGAGGGGAAGGAGCAGGAATAGACAATCGCAAAGCAGCTAAAAGAGAATTCCCTAATGAAGACCCCCAGTGGGATCCGAATACTGATAGAGGATCTAGAGCTCTATCACGGTTTCGCCAAGGCCTTATGCAAGGTCTGCGAAAGGGGGGTCAGAAAGCCATGAATCTCTCTAAAGTGACCGAAGTTAATCGGGGCATAGATGAAAGCCCAGCAGTATTCTATGAAAGATTGACTGAAGCGTACAGGATGTATACTCCCTATGACCCAGATGCACCAGGAAGCCTATGCATGGTGAATGCTGCTTTTGTAAACCAATCGCAACCAGATATTAGACGTAAGCTACAGAAATTAGAAGGGTTTGCGGGCATGAATGCAACACAGTTACTGGAAGTCGCTCATAAAGTGTATGTGAATCGTGATAATGAAAGACAGAGAAAGTGATCGAAGGATGAAGAAGAAAGCAGATTTTTTGGCTGCGGCCATAGTGGAACAGAAAAGGGGAGGTGTCCCTAGTCGAAGGAGCAGAGGAAGAGGGCGGGGCCGAGGAGATGACCGGCCCCCATTAGGCGCGAACCAATGCGCTTATTGCAGGGAAGGAGGACATTGGAGAAGTGCATGCCCGCGACTCGAAGAAGCCTCTCAGGATGAAGGGGAACACGCCCCTTGGAGGGAAAGGGAGAGAGGCCGACCCCAGAACCGCAGAGGAACCAATCGAGAACAATCTCAACGAGAACGAACGGAGGCCATACAGGGAGTGGCAGCCGCAACAGCCTATGATTTAGATTAAGCAGATTAGGACAGACCGGGCTCCGAATTCGCTTTAGGTCTCCAGGAGTCTATGGTCAGTATACAAATAGGAGACCAATTCATGGACTTTATGGTTGATACTGGAGCAGAACATTCTGTAGTAGATAAACAAATAGCCCCTTTTTCTACAAGAGCAGTCACCATTGTGGGAGCGACTGGTGCTAAAGCCACGAAGCCTTTTCTTCAAAACCGCATATGTAATTTAGGAGGACAACAAATAACACACCAATTCCTCTACATGCCCGAGTGCCCGGTGCCATTACTGGGACGAGATATGCTAGCCAAGCTGCAGGCCCAAATATCCTTTACTGAGAAAGGAGAAATGCAAATGACAGTAAATTCAAAACTTGCTGGAGTAATGGTGCTTACTGTTCCCCGAGAAGAAGAATGGAGATGATATAGTACCGAGCCAGTTGTTGATACCTATTTCGAACCTACTCTGAAAAGCATTGACGCCCCTCCTGGAGTATGGGCAGAGGGCAATCCACCAGGCCTGGCCAAACATATAGCTCCAATAATTGTGAACCTCAAGCCCAGTGCAGAGCCAGTACATGTCAAACAATATCCACTCCCAAGAGCAGCAATTGAAGGTATCCACCACCACCTGTTGAGGCTACTGGAGTATGGCCTACTTAAAGTATGTCAGTCACCATGGAACACTCCTCTCTTGCCAGTGAAGAAGCCTGGGACAGGTGACTACCGCCCAGTGCAAGACCTAAGGAGAGTGAATGAAGCAGTTGAAACCATACATCCAGTTGTGCCAAATCCTTATACACTTTTAGGACTGATACCTGCGGAAGCCACCCACTTCACTGTTTTGGATTTGAAGGATGCGTTCTTTTGCATAAGATTAGCCCCAATTAGCCAGTTGCTGTTTGCCTTTGAATGGCAGGACCCTGTCTCAGGAAGGCGGGGCCAACTCACTTGGACACGATTGCCTCAAGGATTCAAGAACTCACCTACCATTTTCAGTGCTGCACTAAACCAGGATCTTTCAAGCTACCCAGTGGCCCCTGGAAAAAGAGTACTTCTCCAATATGTGGACGATCTACTGGTAGCTGCCATATCGGAAAGTGAATGTATACAAGCCACTAATGACCTCTTGCAACTATTGGATGAAGCCGGATACAAAGTTTCCAGAGCAAAAGCACAGCTATGCCAAAAAGAAGTAAAATACTTGGGCTTTCGCTTGACTAAAGGAAGCCGACAATTGGGACGAGAGAGAAAAGAAGCCGTGTGCAGTATCCCAACCCCAACTACCAGAAAGCAAGTCAGAGCCTTTCTGGGAACAGCGGGGTACTGCCGGATATGGATACCTAACTTTGCTCAGATTGCTAAACCACTATATGAGGCCACCAAGGGAGAAGAAAAGTCGCCACTAGAGTGGGGACCTGAGCAAGATGCAGCGTTCAAAACCCTGAAGGAAGAATTGATGTCGTCACCAGCACTCGGGCTACCAGATGTTCACAAGCCCTTCCATCTATTTGTGCATGAGATGCACGGGAACGCTCTAGGCATGTTGACTCAGAAATTGGGATATTGGGAGCGACCCGTAGGATACCTATCAAAACAATTGGACACTGTGGCCAAAGGATGGCCACCATGTTTGAGAGCAGTTGCAGCTACAGCATTATTAGTGAGTGAAGCAGACAAACTCACCTTAGGACAGAATCTACGCGTCACAGTACCACATGCGGTACTTGCCCTTATGGAACAAAAAGCAAACCATTGGCTCACCAATTCTCGAATGCTGAAATACCAAAGCATGCTATGTGAAAATCCACAAATACAACTAGAAGTGAGCCATGCCTTGAACCCAGCCACACTGATACCAGTCAGCGAAGACCCTCCAGAGCATGACTGTATAGAAGTTATGGATACTGTATTCTCAAGTCGACCTGATCTGACAGACGTGCCCTTAGAGAATCCTGATCAGACCTATTTTGTGGATGGAAGCAGTCTCATCATCAATGGACGACGCTGTGCCGGGTATGCAGTAGTCACCCGGGAGAAAGTCATTGAATCATCAGCTCCTGCATCAGGTACATCATCCCAGAAAGCAGAATTGATAGCACTCACCAGAGCACTAGTATTGGGTGCAGGACTTCTGTTGAACGTATACACGGACTCAAAATATGCCTTCACCACTTTGCATGCACATGGAGCTCTCTACAAAGAACGAGGGCTCATTACGTCGGGAGGCAAATCAATCAAATATGGCCCAGAAATATTGATGTTACTAGACGCAGTATGGGCTCCTACACGTGTGGCAGTCATGCACTGTCGAGGACACCAAGTGGGAAAAGGAGAAGTTGCCCAAGGAAACAGATTTGCGGATGCCTCAGCACGTAAAGCAGCCATGACAGGCCAAATTTCACCACAAGCCATACCAATACAAGCAGCATTGTTTCCAGTACCCCTTAATTTATGGACACCACGATATACCACCAAAGAATTGGATTACTACTGTAATAAAGAAGAGGGAGTGTTGAAAGATGGATGGATTGAGCTGCCACCACCCGAGGGCAGTCAACCCCCAGGACGAATAGTGATCCCTGAATTATTAGGACCAGCCTTTGTCAAGGCCTTTCATCAAGCCACACATTATGGGAAGAGTGCTATGGAGAAAGCACTTAAACCACATTTTTGTATCGCTCTATTGGGAGCCCTGTCAGCCTCAGTAGCTCGCCAGTGTCTAATTTGTGCCAAGAATAATGCCAAACAGGGTCCCACGCCAGCACCCCGAGTTCAGCCAGGAGGTGTTACCCCCATGCACCACCTGCAAGTAGACTTTACCGAAATGCCAAAAGCTGGCGGGTACCGTTACTTGTTAGTATTAGTCAGTACCTTCTCTGGGTGGGTGGAAGCCTTCCCCACCAGGACTGAAAAAGCCCGAGAAGTTACTAAAGTTTTGTTAAGAGAAATTATCCCCAGATTTGGAATTCCAGCAGTAATAGGGTCAGACAATGGGCCCTCATTTGTATCTCAGATTACCCAGCAGTTAGCAAGTGCCTTACAGATACAATGGAAATTACATACTGCATACAGACCCCAAAGTTCAGGGAAGGTTGAGCGAATGAATCAAACTTTAAAATCCCAGATAGCTAAGCTATGTCAGGAGACCCACCTGAAGTGGCCCCAGGTTCTCCCAATAGCCTTACTCAGAATATGCTCAGCTCCTGTGAAATCATCAGGATTTTCCCCTTTTGAAGTTATGTATGGCAAACCTCCACCAATAGTGCAGGGTGTTAAAGGTAGTTTGCCACAGATTGGTTCAGAAATAACCAGACAAGAACTTCTAGCTCTTAGTTCTGTTCTGCAGACTCTCCATGCGTGGATACAGGACCAGTTGCCTATCAATTTGACGGAACCCCTGCATCCCTACAAGCCTGGTACCTCGGTGTGGATCAAAGATTGGAAGAAGACACCGCTGGAACCGCATTGGAAGGGGCCATACACCGTCATCCTGTCTACCCCAACTGCAGTAAAGGTAGCAGAAATCGATTCCTGGATTCATCATAGCAGAGTCAAGCCGGCAGCAATCCCAGATCAGGACCAATGGACAGCAGAGCCACATCCTGATGTCCCTTTGTGTCTTACCCTACGGAGGCAGCCAGCAACCTAGAACTCCTCGGGGACACTCCTGAACTACAGTGTCCTACGGTAGCCAAGTCTTTCGAAGAGGATTGCTGTTTCTAAATACAGCAAAGACATTTGTTTTCTTCATCGAATAATTGTGCTTCCATAAACTTTCGTCAGGCCAATTACAATTGGTAAGTTGGCATCACAGCGGGACATTTGAGGATCTTCAATCAACATTGACACCCGTTGAATTGCTTCATTAGCAAACGGGTCAGCATTATGCCAAGAAGAAGAGGACGTCGAGGTCAAGATTTTCCAGCGGAGATCCAGAAGAACTACAATCAACATGCATCTTTGTTTCTATTTTGCTTTGGTTGCTTGCCTGGGGAGCCTTGAACTGACTCTTGCTTTACCCCCATGTACTGCCTGCATTACTTCCACTCGGACTGGAATGAAAGTAACTCAGACTTTGCTTTATCATTCTTACTATACCTGTACTGGTACGGTAAGCCGGTGTATTTATAACACCACTGAACTGAATGTTTGTACTAAGGGAACTACTAAAGTTTGTTTTAACCCACATCAGAACCCATCCTATTATACTCTAGAAATACGATGGAATGATGCGGATGGAGCTTTACTTAATGCTACCTCCCCACTTACCGATCCTACAAAGTATGCTGTCTTGTATTTTGGTGCCTGTGATGCCAAGAGATAGTCATTCTAAATGTGCCAATTGGGAGAAAGCTTATGCTCATGATGATAAATATATGTGTCCAGAAGGAACCACTGGATGGGGGGCATGTACAGGTAAACGAGTTTTAGCCAATGAATATAGTACAGCCCCAACTGAGGATTACTATTGCCCTAAGTGGGAATGTGTTTTCTATGCCACATGGAAAACTGGTATGGTAGAAAATACCAGAGACAATCGAATGGCTGCTTTAACTAAGCCGTATGTAAAAGATTTAGAAAATTGTAAGAAAGGTGCCTGTAATCCATTAGATTTGTTCATAGCCAATCCTAGCGCATGGAAACAAGGGTATAAGTTTGGCCTACGTATTGCAGGTTCTGGATCAGATCCAGGGACCATTGTATATATAAGATTAAATACCCAAGCCCATCGATCATCTAAGTACCATATACATAACACTTTTTATGAGACTATGCATGTAAATAAGTTTGATATCCCTCACCCTTCCCAGAATTTGTTTCTAGAGTTAGCTGGAGCAGTGGTCTCCAGTCTCCACATTTCAGATTGTTATTTTTGTGGTGGAACTAGAATGGGTGACCAATGGCCCTGGAAAGCCCAAGAGTTGAATTACTCAATAACTTATAATCACACTGAATTGCATAAGACCACTAGTGAATGGGTCTTAGCACACTCAATAGTTGGACGTCTGTGCTATGCTCGAACTGGACCTCAGTTCACCTTGCAGGTGGGACAGCTGGTCTGTCTCAGCCAAAAGTTCTATAACGACACTACAAAGCAGACGTCCTGGTGGTCAGGAGTTAATGAATCTGAACCCACTAATCCATTAGCAAAATTCCCTGAGCTTGCCAATTTATGGACAAATCTTGCCCAGCCTCATACTTGGCAAGCCCCACCTGGTTTGTATTGGATCTGTAGAACTCGAGCATATGCCCGACTCCCTATTCATTGGGGAGGAGCGTGTGTCTTAGGAACCATTCGACCTTCTTTCTTCTTGTTACCCACAGAACATGGAGAACAATTATGATACCCAGTATACACTAAGAGACAGAAAAGAGCAGCTCTCCAGATAGGCAAGTGGCAGAAATGGGATGGAGATGACTGGCCACCCGAGAGAATTATTGCCTATTATGGACCTGCCACTTGGGAGGAAGATGGCACTTGGGGATATCGGACCCCTGTATACATGATAAATCGTATTATACGCTTACAAGCTGTTGTAGAATTAATAACTAATGAAACTAGCCAAGCACTTACACTTCTAGCTAGACAAAGCACACAAATGCGTACTGCAATATATCAGAATCGCTTGGCCTTAGATTACACAGGTACACTAAAAAAATTTTTTTTTAAACTGCCTCTAATGTTTCGATTGATTTTTACGTTTTTTGGTGCGCTGAATCCAAATCTGGTAACCAATTTGCTCCATCACGTACAGATTTTTTGCTACATTGGGTTAGCAGTTTGAGGTGAACGTTTCAGATTGAGTGCGATCGAGATAAACGTTTCTTGGATGAATTCTTTATACTAATTGTTTAGTAGTTATTCAAATAAGAATAAAGAAAATTGTAACAAGGCAGCACATAAGAATAGAGTAATGTCAACAAAACACACTGTGATGGTAGCAAAATTGTCTGCACTTAAAACAGCCACATACATGTGCACAAACATTGAGCATATAAGAGCGAGGTTAGACACAAAGCAAAGCAAAGAAATGTGCAAAAAATGTTGTACAGGTATGTATGTAAGAATAGAAAACGCAAACCGCACCATTGCAATACATGAAGACAAACACCCGATGGTGTGAAAATAAAATTCTAATAAATGAGATTCGACACTGTGGTAATAACTAGCAAATTTTTATTTCAAAGTTTAGTAAAAACACGATATTTGTCAACACAGTTTAGATTTTAAAGTCATTCTTGGGTCAATCAATCTCCTGGTGGGCCCGTTTCTTCTTCCCCTGAATGCTTCTCTTGGTGCGCTGCTTGGCGTATTTTTCATCTGGGGTTTCCCGCAGCAGCAACCAGCAGAAATCAGCCATCATAGTGGTGTTCCATCTTCCTTGGTACCTTCTCTCTGCGTCCTTGATGTCCTGGTGAAACCTTTCACCTTGTTCTTCACTGTACGCCCCCAGGTTTTCGGGAAAGTAGTTCACATGGGAGTGCAAGAAATGGACTTTCAGGCTCATGTTACAGCCTTGTTTTTTGAAGGCATTGAGCATCCTGGCAACAATATCCTTATAGTTCTCATCCCGCCTGTTCCCCAAGAATTTGAGAACAACATCCTTGAAGGAATCCCAGGCTTCTTTTTCCTTCTCAGACATCGTTTCAGCGAATGCTCCATCTGAAATGAGTTTCCTTATATCAGGGCCAACAAACACTCCTTCCTTTAGCTTTGCTTCAGAAAGTCAGGGGAACTTTGAGCAAAGGTACCGAAAGCACTCACCATCTTTTGGAAGGGACTTGATGAATTGCTTAATGAGACCCAACTTAATGTGGAGAGGTGGTAATAGAATTTTATCACGAGGTACCAAGCTCTCATGAAGAACATTTTTCTCACCGGGTCTCAAATACTCCCGAATTGGCCAGTCTTTTTTCCCCCAGTGTAGGTCGCGGGCCCGGCTATCCCACAAGCAAAGGAAGCAGGGATATTTGGTGAAACCGGATTGCTGCCCTAATAGCATGGATAGAATTTTAAAGTCTCCACAAATCATCCACTTATGCTCATCATAACGAATCTTCTGAAGAATCAGGGCCAAATTCTCGTATTTTTCTTGGAGAATAACAGAGTGAGCAATAGGAACTGAAGCGAATGTGTTGCCATTATGAAGAACACCTTTTATGCTGTCTTTTGACGAATCATTGAACAGCCGCCATTCAGCAGGATCATACTTGAGTTTAAACTTTTCCATCACTCCGTATATCGTTGCAAAATACCAAATCTTCCTCTTTGCTGAAATACTTCAAAAATTGTGTCTCACGGTTGCGGTACCAATAAAAAGTTGTTCCTGGTGACAATAGATTTTTCTGTTTAAGCCGAGAACCTAGCAGTTGGGCAGCATCTTTTGGGAGTCCTAAATCCCGGACTAAATCATTCAATTCAGCTTGAGAGAAAAGTTCAGGTTTCGGATCTGGTTCAGTTTCAAACTCGGAAGTACTGGACTCATCGGGAAAAGCCATCTGATGAGTCTCATCATGATCAGAACCGTCCACACAAATATGATCCAAAGATTTTGGTGGTTCAGGCACAGGTACTTCGTTGCTATGAGGCATAGGCCTAATTGCTGAGGGAAGGTTGGGGTAACTTATTACGTTCTTATTTTTTAAGTTGTATCCCTTCACAATGCAAGAGCAAAAATAGCAGTCACTGCTGTGGTCTCTTTGTTCACGCCACATCATAGGTATTCCGAAACGAAATGCTTGTTTTTTACCTTTCATCCATAAGCGTAGATCTTCCTCACATGTCTTGCACACTTTGTGAGGAGCCCACGGTTTGTCTTGATCGCCTAACTTCAAACCGAAATAGGCGAAATATACTTTTTAAATAAATGCAGAAATGTTCCTCTGCCGCTTTTTCACGGTATATTCCCCACAAATAAAACAAAAACTGTCCGGAGAGTTGACGCAACCTCTGGCTCTGTGAGCCATCACAAATACACAGCACTGCAAACTACAACTGTAGTGAACCACTTCGGAATAAAGCTGGATTATGACTGAGCAAACAAAAGGTAATAATGAACTTGCAAGAAACTGAAATTTGACAGGAACGTTCATGTTGCAACCACCGTGTTTGAGCAAGCGAACGAGGCGAACAGGAAAGAACATGCGCCAGCGCGAGTACTGGATTTAGCCCCCCGCCTCCCAATTGTCCTGTTAATGTATAAAATGAATACAAAACACTCTAAAATATCATGAAGGAGTGTTTCTAGTTAGTTAACCATTACAACCTCTATTTTGGGCCAAGAAAATAAACTGCAGTCGGCTAAAAAGAAATTATGTGAACATTCCTTATATGGGTAAGAAATCTAATTTTGCAAGAAAACGTGACGTGATGGAACATTTTGGCTATTTTTCCTGGATTCAGCACCCCAAAATCTATAGGAATCAGTTGCAAAACTGGAGGCAGTTTTTTGGTAGTGTACCTGTGTTACCTGTTAGCAGCTGAAGGAGGAGTATGTGGAAAGTTGAATTTAACCAATTGTTGTTTGAAGATAGATGACAAAGGTCAAGTAGTTGAAGAAATTGCTGAAAATATGCGTAAACAAACTTATGTGCCAGTACAGACTTGGCATGGTCTTAAAATACCCAATTGGTTTGAATCTATTTTCTCTGGATTAGGAGGACTTACTACCTTTGTTATGATAATATTAGTATTCGTAGGTTTATTTCTGTTATTACCATGTATAATTCCTTGTTGTATGCGCTCTATTAACAGTGTTATTGAGAATACAGTGGAGCGGAAAACCGCAACTAAGATTTTAGCCTTATGGCACCCTAATCCTGCTACGTATGGTCGTAACCCGACTCCTGTGTAGTTAAGTGATTTACATCTCACACCTTATTAGTAATAGGGTGAGATTAATCAAAGGGGGGAATGTGGTAGGCGAAGGTCTATGATCCATGGTGTCTGAAATAAGCAGAGAGGCCTAAACAGCTTGACCTGTAAATGAAGCCTGTGGAGAGGCCCAAAGGAATTACACACTCCCCTAAATGCTGGTACCATAGAATCAAAACTTAACTGAGCACAATTAAGCATAGCTAAGCAGAATCGAAACTTAGAGAATATAGAAAAACAAGTTTTAATTGGTATTGATAAGAGAGTGAAGCTTCTATGGAATTAATTAACTCTGCTGAAAGAAAGTTACAGTGCCCTGCTTTCCCACATGTTTTAGTTAGTCAGTGACCTTGGATGTAAAATGTAATGAGAGCCCAAGAAATGACCATTGTAATGAGGACTGTAAGGGGGGTAAGCAGGTGCTAAGCCCAGACCAAGGTCCTCATTGGAGCTACGTATTGGTACCGGGACCAATAGATGAGGTGAAAGGGGTTACCGGGACCAATGAAAAGTTTGCCTATGTTCAGAATGGAGAAGAACGGTATAAAAGTTGTTGTTTTGCTAGAAACCATCGCTCAGCCATTTTGAATGTGATTCTGCTTGAGTCTTGTGCACAAATAAATGATTTGGACCTTCTGAACACTCCTGGTATTATTGGGTTGTTTGCGCTCTGCCGCTACATATTGTTGCTTGTTTATATTACCTTCCGTTCCGCCCTGGAGGGGTGGGTAGCAGGGTGGTACGTGATGGAGAAACATCAGTATTTGATTTGACTAATTTCCTAGAAAACTCTGAAGATGTGATCACTACTCGTGCCACCCTGGTTGTAACATTGGCCTCAAAGGTGGATAAGATTTCTTTTTTGAAAGCCTATTTCTGCAAGAGGGAAGTTCCCTTTTGCGGGCAACCGATAGTAGCCTTTCCGGATGTGTCATGATACACTCAGCTGAGCAGGAAGTCCTTCATGTAGCTGAAGCCTAAAGGTTTTGGCTGCGGGAGGGACTTTCTTCCTCCACTTTCCATATAAATGTCGTTTGAGGGGATTAAATAAGTTTACACCGATCCTGTGTTACTGGAGAATTATCTGGCTAGCAAGTAAGTCCTGGCCTTGCCAGTCTATTTCCTTAGTCTTATTCCTTGTTTGTTAGATTTTCAGTAGGCGTGGTTGTCAGACTATATATTGATTTTATTGGTTTCTGCAAGCTTGAGGTTTTGCTCCTTTGAGATGTGGACTTTAATGCAGGCTGTATTTTCTTATGGATATATTTAGAACATTTGCATTGTCTATGTATTTTCCTTTGCCTGTAGTTTCTAGTTCTGTTTGCTTGTATGATTGCAAAAATCTTAAAAAAAAAAAAAAAAAAAAAGAGCCCAGTTCTGTGCCATCTGAATCAGAGTCATAGTCAAAACCTCGGACAGCTCCCAGCTGTACCCCATCTCCAAGGGGGCGCCCTTCCCCAGGGACACTTGGCCAAAGATAATCTAACAGGGCTTCCACTCTCAGCCTGCCCCTCATGAGAATGCACCTGGGGAGCAACCAGAGGCTGCCGGGTCTGAATTTCCACGTCAGAGTGATCAGGCCTGCTGCAAAAAGGAAAAGAATTCTGGGAAGGACTATCTGGAGTCTTGAAGCTCTCCTCTCTGACATTAACTCCCCAATGCCAGGGGGCACAGCTGCCACAAACACCTAGAGGATGATGAGCAGTTCACAGCATGGTCAGTGGATCCTCCAGCTGGCTGAAAATCCTTACCCATAGCACCATCCATCACCTCCTGCCCTTAGGCAGGCAAGGTTGGACTCCTTCAGCTGACGGGGGAAAGCAGGCCAGGGATGACTCAGAAGCTGCCATGCAAGAAGAGTAGAGTCCAAAATCCAGGGATATAGCACCTTGCTTGCCACAGGTCAAACAACATTTTCTGGCAATAGCACATGCACTAAGGCTGTGGCGGCCCGAAGGCGTGTGCTGTGTTCTTATGTAACACATGTTACAGGCACGTTGGAGTTACGTTAGGATAGTGTGACCACTAGGCGCACAACAGGTAAAAACACTATTAACATATGCAGAAAATGGTGGAAAACCTTCACACTGCGCCAGCGGTCCACCCCGAATTGCGTCCCAGGAAGATGGAAACGGGAACCCCCAACAAGGACAATAATGAGGTCAAGCTTTGGTACTTACCCCCTGAGAGCCCCAGGCAGAGGAGCCATGCCGGGTTTAGCTCTACTCCCCTGGAAATATGTTACTCGCTGGCTATGCAGCACTGTGTTTAAGGTGGCTGGCAGGCAGATCCCTCTGAAAGCCTTCTGCAATCTTCAGGAGAGGCAATGGGGACAGAGGAAGAGGGAAGGGCTTCTGAAGTTCTGTGAGGCTGCTGCACTCTTTCAGATCCTTTCAATTTTGTGGCTGCTCATCAAATAACGTGGAGCTGAACCAATTTCCCCTCCTACTATTGCCACCGAAAAGACTGCAGTGGGTTCCTGTGTTATTTGTACTCTTGAGAAGGATGCATGCTCTGAATGTATTTGCATTATTTTGTTTATAACTAGCATGAAGAAATTAGACCTTACCTGCTAATTGTCTTTCCTTGAGTTCTCTCCGGGCCAGTCCAGGTACTGATGTACTGATGGGTGGTCAATCCCTTCTAGCAGCTGAGGACTGATTTTTTTAAAAACTTCTGCTGGCAGACACTATAGCTCCCTCTAGCGCTTGAACACCAGTCACCTATTGACAAAGCAGCGAACACCCGAAACCGAACTGGAAACCATGAAAAAAAACTTTGGTAACAACAACAGAAAACTGTCAACGCAAAGGGAGACCCCCTCTGAAAAACCTCAACCGGAAGGGAAAAAACCCCCTGCGAAAGAGGCTACAGACCCGTCTGGTTAAGCAGACAGTGTCCTGATTACTTGCAGCGTACCCCTTTTTTTTTTTTTTTTTCTTTTTGGTATTCCTCTTTAGAATTGATATCTTCAGACCACCGATAAGACATCGGAGGCCTAATAGGCCAGGAAGGGAGAACCTACCAATATCCTCCTCCCCATCCAAGGCTCATCCCGCGCACAGACAGAAAATATAACCAGACGCTAATTAGTCAATGCTCGCGGCACAAGGAGGTGGGACCTGGACTGGCCCGGAGAGAACTCAAGGAAAGACAATTAGCAGGTAAGGTCTAATTTCTTCTTCCTTTTCGTTTCTCCGGGCCAGTCCAGGTACTGATGGGCAATACCAAAGCAGTACCTAAACCGGGGAGGGTCCCGCGAGCCCCGCCACAATGGCTGTAGCCCCCACCTTAGCATCCGAACGAGCCTGGACATCCAAGCGATAATGCTTCGAGAAGGAATGCAGAGAAGACCAGGTCGCCACCCGACAAATATCCACAGGCGGAATCAGAGCCATCTCCGCCCACGCTCTAGTCGAATGCGCCCGGAGTACGCACGGAGGCAGCTTACCCGCAGCGTCAGAGGAGCCTGCTATCGCTCTTTTCACCCAACGAGCGATGGAAGCCTTGGTCGCCGCATGCCCCTTGCGAGGACCATCATAGAGAACGAACAAACGATCCGATTTGCGAAAAGACTCCGTACGACGAAGATACCTCCGGAGCACCCGACCCATGTCCAAGCTCCGCAAGGTGCGATCTAAAGGAGTATCGACCTGCGATCGAAAAGGGGGCAGAGAGACAGGTTGATTGACGTGGAATGCCGAGACCACCGTCGGCAGAAAAGAAGGCACGGGCCGAAGAACCACTTTCTCCGTCGAAAAACATAAATACGGCTCCTTACAGGACAGCGCCTGCAAATCTGAAATGCGACGAGCCGAGCACAAGGCTACGAGAAAAGCTGTCTTCCAGGACAACTCCCGCATCGCGGTGTCCCAACCAGCCACAAATGGCGGTCGCGTCAGAGCCTCGAAAACCAAATTCAAATCCCACAGAGGAATCACCACCCGGTAGGGGGGCCGAATGTTCTTAGCCGCCCAAAGGAATCGCTGAACATCCGGATGGGACGAAAGGGAGCAGCCCTGCACGCGACCCCGAAAACAGGCCAGAGCCGCCAAATGTACCTTGAGAGTATTGAAGGCCAGACCCTTGTCGAGACCGCCCTGCAGGAACGCCAACACCTCCGGCAAACCTGCCGTCCGAGGTGAAACGCCCTTGTCAGCCGCCCAGGCCTCAAACACTCGCCAAATGTGCACATAAGCCAAGGAGGTTGAGCACCGCCGGGATTGCAAAAGAGTAGCGATCACGGAGCTCGAGTAGCCCTTGCGTCGCAACCGCTGTCCTTCAACAGCCAAGCCGTAAGCAAGAATCGATCCACCTGCGGCATCAGCACTGGACCCTGGAACAACAGATTCACCTGAGCAGGCAATCGCCAAGGAGGGGCGATCAGTAGCCGCACTAGATCGGCATACCAGGGCCACCGAGGCCAGTCCGGAGCGATGAGGATCACCTTGCCCCCGTGCAGCGATATCCTCCTGATGACCCTGGGCAACAACGGCCAAGGAGGGAAAATGTACAGAAGCAGGTCCGTTGGCCAAGGCTGGACCAACCCGTCCAGACCCTCCGACATGCGCTCCCTGCGTCTGCTGAAAAACCGACTCGCCTTCGCATTGTCCAGAGTCGCCATGAGATCCATCCCGGGCTGACCCCAACGCAATGTGAGATCGTGAAACACACCGCCCAGTTGAGCTCCCATTCCCCGGGATCCAGGCGGTGCCGACTGAGAAAATCGGCCTGTACATTGTCCTTTCCTGCCACATGGGCCGCCGACAGAGCTTGCAGATGCAACTCCGCCCAGTGAAACAGACTCTGACTCTCCTGCAAAAGAGAAGCACTGCCTGTACCCCCCTGCTTGTTGATGTAACCGACCGTGACGAGATTGTCGGAAAACACTCGCACCGCCCTCCCGCGGAGGAGTTCCGAGAAGTGCAAGAGGGCTAGACGAACCGCCCGCAGCTCCAAGCGATTTATGGACCAAGTGATCTCATCCTCGGACTAATTGCCTTGAGCTATTTGGGTAAGACAATGAGCCCCCCAACCAGAGAGGCTGGCGTCCGTCGTGACCAGCACCCACTCCGGATCCGCTAGCGGAACCCCCGCTTGCAGGTGAGAGGGGCACTGCCACCACTGGAGACTGAGGCGAACGTCGTCCGAACAAGGCAGCCGACGGATCAACGGATGCTGCTGAGGAGACCACCGAGACAAAAGAGCGTGTTGAAGCGGACGCATGTGAGCCCTGGCCCACGGAACCAGATCTAACGCCGTGGCCATTAAGCCCAACAACTGAAGGTACCTCCAAGCAGACGGCGCCTGGAAACGAAGGAAGGAGTGCACCTGCTCCAACAGCCTCCGGACTCGGAGCGGTGGCAGACAAACCTTTCCGCTGTCGGTATCGAAAAGTGCACCCAGGTACAGCACCGTTGCGTGGGACACAATTGACTCTTGGACTGGTTGATGACCCAACCGAGACTCTCCAGGAACCGGACAACGCGAGTTGTCGCTGCTGCCGACTCCTTCTGCGAACCCGCACGGATCAGCCAATCGTCCAGATACGGGTGTACCTGGATGCCCTCCTTGCGAAGGGCAGCCGCCACCACTACCATCACCTTTGTAAACGTGCGCGGCGCGGTCGCCAGACCGAACGGCAATGCCCGAAACTGAAAATGTCCCGCGGGCACCGCGAAACGGAGAAAACGGTGATGCTCCGCTCGGATCGGAATGTGAAGGTAAGCTTCCGTGAGATCTATGGAGGATAGCCATTCTCCAGGCTGCACCGCGCGAATTACCGCGCGCAGGGTTTCCATCCGAAAATGGGGTACCCGTAAGCAACGATTGACATGCTTGAGATCCAGAATGGGATGGAAGGAGCCTTCCTTCTTGGGCACCACAAAGTAAATCGAGTATCGACCGAAGCCGCATTGGTCTAGCGGCACCGGCTCCACCGCTCGCAGTTGTAGCAAACGCCGCAGCGTCAACTCGACAGCCCGCCGCCTCGTATGCGGACCGCAGGGAGAAAACACGAAGGCATCTGACAGAGGAGAGGCAAACTCCAGAGCATATCCTTCGCGGATAATCTCTAGAACCCAGAGATCGGTAGTTATGGCGGTCCAGACGGAGAGAAACTCCTGCAAACGGCCTCCTATCGGAATCTCCGCCTGGACCTGCAAACCTTCATTGCGGCTTTTTGGTGGCAGACTGCGGTGTACCGAAAAAGCCCCTTCCAAAGCCACGGGCGCCACGAAAGGACTGACCCCTGGCAGGAAAACGACCCCCTGATAAGGAGCGAACCGAGAACCGCGAAACCGGCGAACATCCCTGTTGTGACCTCGCTGTATGGAACCCGATCTGGGCGCTCTGGGTCGATCCTCCGGCAGGCGACCCCCTTTGGAATCACCCAAATCTTTAACAATCTTTTCCAGCGCCTCCCCAAACAGCAGCTTCCCTTTGTACGGAAGCTTATTGAGGCGTGATTTGGAAGACGTATCCACCGCCCAGTTCCGTAGCCAAAGAAAACGCCGAGCCGCAATGACAGACGCCATAGCCTTAGCCGAAATGCGGATCAGATCGTAGAAGGCATCCGCCAGGTATGCCGCTGCCGACTCGAGCTTAGCTCCTTCCGGAGCACCAGCCTCCTGCTTGAGATCGGACTGATCACCCTGAATCCAGCGGATAGAAGCCCGAGAAACAAAAGCCCCGCAAATCGACGCCTGCAAGGCAAGGGCGTTAGCGTCGAAAGCCTGTTTCAGGAGAACTTCCAGCTTACGATCCTGAACATCCTTGAGGGCCGCTCCGCCCTCCACAGGAATGGTAGTTTTCTTAGTGACCGCCGAAACCAGCGCGTCTATCTTTGGCATGCGGAAGTCGTCTTTTTCTTCCTGAGGGACCGGGTAAAGACGAGAAAGACTACGGCCTCCACGGAAACTAGCCTCAGGGAACTCCCACTCAGACTCTATCATCTTCTTAATCATTCGGTGCATGGGAAAACACTTCTGTTCCGGCCTAAAACCTTGCAACAACTGATCTTCAAGAGGCTCCTGCTGCTGAGCCGGCGACACTAAGTTTAAGGCCGCGAGGGACTGCACTATCAGCGCCCCGAGCTCTTCCTTACGAAAGACCCTGAAAACATTAGGGTCCTCACCAGGCCCGAGTTCCCCTTCCTCCAACTCCAGAGGCCAGGACTCCAGACCTTCCCCAGAACCGAGCTCACCTTCCTCAGGGAGAGAAGGACATGCTATGCCAGGCTCCAGCTCTACCGAGGGGAGCAGTGCACCCTGCTGAGCTGAGCAGCCCTCCCCCGGAGTAGCCAACCCAGGGTCACGCAATAATGGTTCCTGAAGCCCTGCAGCAGTACTGACAACAGGCTGAGACAACTTTAACAGATAGGCTTTGTGCATAGCCAGTATAAAATCTGGCGAAAAAAACGAAATTCCGGGCTCCTGGGCCGCAGGGGTCAAGAGAGGTTCTGTGTCTCCCTTAGCAGAAGACCTGTGAGATTTGGTCTTTCTCTTCCCGCCGCCCTTCAAAAGCGCGGGAGAATTCCCTTCTGAGGAAGGCAGCGAGACAGCCGACCCCGATTTCGGCAATGGTGACTGAAGCCTGTCCCCCGACAAATCTGCCATACTAGGCACCTCCATGCTGCCCCAAATGACCACGCAAAGGCCAATCCGGCAAAAAACCAAACGCCACCGAGTAACCCCCGCGAAGAGAAAATGGCGCTCCCGCCAAAACCGCCGGCGCAAAATCGAGACCGCAAGAACCGGAAGGCCGCGAACAACGGGGTGAGACAGAGCGAATTAGCTCTTACCTGAAGGAGCTCACGAAGTGCCTAAAGACCTGCTGCCAGCAAGGTACGGAGGCACGGGAACAGCGTCGGGAGGAGGATACTGGGGCTCCCAGCCCTCTCAACCCCTGAGATTCAGCGACCCCTACGGAAGCAGGCTCTGCCCCCGGGGAATTTAGAAAGCAAAGTTAGCTAATTAAATAAAGGATCGCTGAAAGAGGAACAGGAACACTGCCGTGCCCCAAACAAGGACGATCCCGCAATGGAGCTCTGCTAGAGCCAGGGAGCAGGGATCCCCTTAGAAAATCTGCGCTGTCCCCTCTGCTACACCCGGTCAAAAAAAAAAAAATTCACCAAATTCTGCAATAAAACGAACACTAGCGCTGCCAAGTCCAGTCTTCAGGGAGCCTGCCAGATAGACGTCCGTTCCAGCTGCTGAGGACTGAAGACTGGTGTTCAAGCGCTAGAGGGAGCTATAGTGTCTGCCAGCAGAAGTTTTTAAAAAAATCAGTCCTCAGCTGCTAGAAGGGATTGACCACCCATCAGTACATCAGTACCTGGACTGGCCCGGAGAAACGAAAAGGAATCTTTCTTTCTTTTTGAATATGATTTATTTTCTTAAAGTAAGTCGCTCCTGCTTTCAGTTTGGTGGACTTTATGACCTATTTTCCCAGTAATTGTTACTTTTCTGGTATCTTTCCCTTGTTTTTTTCTCGTGTTCTATTTTTGAGTTATTTCTGATGCAAGTTTTAACTCGTAAAACTATTTAAAAAATCACAGGCTCCTCTAAACAGCTATCTCAGCATATGAAAAAAGTAATTCATTCTTACAAAGCAGGGAAAGGCTATAAAAGGAGGTTTCTAGATGCTTCCAACAGTAATTTAAACTGTTACAGCTATATGGAATTTTTGAAGTTGAGGCAAGATCTAGAAGACCATAGAACTGCTCAAAAATCAGATCTAAAAGACAGAACCATCTCACACTTGCATAACAGCTGTCCAAAGTTGCACAGTGCAATGTTGCTCGCACAACAATTATTTACATGGAAGACTTGAGAACATGAGACCAGAATGTGAGACAATGTGGGGGAGGGGGGGGGGGCGCAGCACGAGAGGAGATCACATGCACTGGCTCCTAAATCCCCCAAAATTTGTAAAGGCCTGCTGTAAAATATTTCATGTGTTCAAGTCCAGTCCTGGCCAGTGAATCAAATTCAGGTCCTTTTGTATGCTACTGCATAGAACTGCCACAGAACTACAGTATAGCCCTTGCTCATTGTTACCTCAGTTCAGACAGTAAGAAGTAACACTGCCTACCTGTAATGGCGTTCTCCACTAACTACAGGATAAATGGAGCCACACAAATGGGTGATGTCATTTGATAGCTCTGAGCTGAAAATAACACTCTTCAGAGCTCAGAGCCTACTGGAAAACACGAGCTTGTGTACCCCTTCCTGGGCACAAGGGTCCCCCCCATTGTTCTTCTCAGTTGATCTGTAGATTTTGTCCAGCTCTCAGAGAGGTGGGTAAGATTACACATTGTAACAATGAATGACAGCAGGTAAAAACCAGCATGTCTATCTAATCTGCCCAGTAAGATGGCTAGAGTTGTAGAGTTGCACCTGCCACTCCATGCAGCTTATTCCTCTCTATTTAAAAGTTATTTATGTTTGATTTGGTTCAATCATCGTGCTATGTAGTGATCATCCTGTGTGTCTGTCCTATGCCTTTTTGAATTCCGTTGCTGTTTTTGCTCCCATCACCTCTTTTGGAAGGGTATTCCAGGCATCCACCATCCTTTCCATGAAAAGGTATTTCCTGATTTTGCTTTTAAGTTTACTATCCTGCAACTTCATTTCATATCCTCTATTTCTACAGCTTCCCTGTCTTTTAAAAAGGTTTATTTAAGTATTTAAAAGTCTGTATCATACCCTCTCTGTCTCTCCTCTCCTTTAGGATATACATATTTAGGTCTTAAGTCTTTTCTCATATGCCTTCTGGTGCCGGCCACATATCATCTTGGCTGCCTTCCTCTGAACCATTTCAATCTTTTTATATCCTTTGTAAAGTATGGTCTCCAAAACTGAACACAACACTCCAAGTGAGGCCTCACCAGTGATCTGTACTGGGGCACTAATACCTCCTTCTTGCTGGTGACTCCTCTCTGTATGCAGCCTAACATCCTTTGGCCACTGCCCTGTCACACTGCTTCACCATTATGAGATCCTCAGACACTATCTCTCTGAGGTCTCTCGCTTGGTCCGTACATGCCAGCCTCTCATACCCTATTTGTGTATAGCTGCTTTGGGTTTCTGTATCCCAAGTGCATCACTCTGCATGTCTTTGCATTAAAATCTCAATTGCCAAGCATTTGACCATTCTTCTAATATTTGTAGATCTTTTCTCATATGGTCTACTTCCCCTGAAGTGTCCATTCTGTTGCAAATCTTTGTATTATCTGCAAAAAGGCAAACATTTCCTTTTATTGTAAGCCTTCGGCAATTTCACCCACAAAGACACTGAACAGAAGTGGTCCCAGGACTGATCCTTGAGACATTCCATTACTCTCCTTCCTTTTTTTCAGAGGCAGTGGTGAATGGCTTTTTTGAGCTTATTTGTGATGTGAAAAAAATCTACTTGCAGTGTGCACTACTTCTGGAACAGTGTGAAGTACCCTGTGATTTAATGACCATCCATGGGGCTGCAAAACTGCAGAGCAAGTCTGTTAACTAGTATTGCAAACCTGGAAGATAAGTGGCCTGTACAAGAATCTGCATCAATAGTTCTAGATCCCAAATATTTCCAGCATTTAGAAGGAGGGGTAGAGAAAGCGTAGTTACTCACCTGTAACAGGTGATCTCCGGGAACAGCAGGAATTTAGTCTTCACGTATGGGTGACATTGGTACCAATGGAGCCCGCGCAGGAATGCTCCCCAGCGTCCAATAGGAAAGCCTTTGGGAGCATCCCACTGTGCTTGCGTAGCTGCCTTTCTGCTTCCCAACTCTGCTTCCTCAGTTGAGTTTGTAGCTGAGCGAAATGGAGAGTAAAAAGAGACCCTACAACTCCTAGGGGAGGAGAGTGGGTTGTGAAGACTAAATTCCTGCTGTTCCCGGAGATCACCTGTTACAGGTGAGTAGCTACGCTATCTCCAAGAACAAGCAGGAATGTACTGTACACATAAGGGACTCCTCAACTTGAAGATGCCAGAGAAATGACCTCAGAACTGGTGGAGGTTTGCCACAGGGTAGGCTTCAAGAGGTCATGAATCATCCATCGATGTCTGGTTTTGTTAAGTTCCGGGACAGAGGGTAGGAGTTGCCCTTAAGTCGAAGAGGTGCTGGAGAACAGCCTGACCAAACATGGCATCCCGGCGGGAGTCCTTGTCTAAACAGTAATGAGCAGCAAAGGTATGGACCGAAGACCAAGTTGCTGCCTTGCAGATTTCATCAATGGCTTCAGAGCATAGATTCGCCATTGAGGTGGCTATGGCATGAACATTATGAGAAGTGGTGTGACCCTCAAGTGACAGTCCTGCTTTATCATAAGCAAATGAGATGCAATCCGCTATCCATTTAGAGAGTACGCTTAGATACTGGCAACCCCAGGTGACTGGGGTCAAAGGAAATAAACAACTGCGAAGCCCTACGGTGCTCTCAAGTCCTTTGAAGATAAAAACCATAGGCACATTTGCAGTCAAGAGTATGCAGGGTTGCCTCTGCTCTAGACGAATGTGGTCTAGGAAAAAACAGAAGAAGGTAAACTGACAGATTCAGATGAAAAGGAGACACAACTTTTGGCATAAAATGTGGGTGAGTACTAAGGATGACCTTTGTCATGGTGGAACTGGGTGTAGGGTGGGTCCACCACCAATGCCTGAAGCTCACTAATGCATCTAGCTGAAGTGAGGAAAATGAGAAAGGTGACCTTCCATGTAAGAAACTTTAGGGCGGTGATAGCCAAAGGTTCAGAGGGCAGTTTGAGAAGCTGCGCTAGATCGACATTGAGATCCCATTCCAATGGTGGTGGTTTAATGGGAAGATTGGTCAGCAAAAGACCTCATAAAGCATGCTACAAGCAGTTGTGAGAAATGGGCTGCCCATCTAAGGGATGATGAAAGGCGGCAATCACACTGAGGTGAACTCTCCCAGAGTTGGTCTTGAGACCAGATGAGGACAGATGGAGGAGATACTGAAGTTGCGCCTCCACTGGAGCTGAGAAGGGATTGAGATCCTTCTGGGAACACAAGGTATTTGAAAGCATATGTGGATAGCTTCCTGGAAGCTAACAGGATCTCCTTCACCTCCTGCATAAGGTAAAGATCTTGTAATGCTACGCTTTCAGCAGCCAAGCTGTGAGATGGAGAGACTGCAGATTGGGATGGAGCAGCATTCCTTCTTCCTGAGAGAGAAGATCGGGAGCAGATCCAAGATGCAGAGGCTGAGGTATGAGAGACATAGCAGGAGAGGAAACCACAGTTGACGTGGCCAGCGCAAAGCTATGAGGATCATGAAGCCCCTGTCCGCTTGGAGCTAGAAAAGCTTCTTGGGAATGAGAGAAATGGGGGAGAGGGGAAGACAAATAGGAGACCCCCGACCCCAATGGAGGTGGAAATCATCCATTTGCTTGTTGCTGGACATAGGAGTCCGGTTGCAGAAGCATGGCATTCTGCGGAGTGGCAAACAGATCTATTTCTGGAGTCCCCCAGATCTGAAAGATAAAGAAGGTTGCATCTGGATGGAGAGACCATTCGTGGGGAAGAAAGATCCAACTTAATCTGTCTGCCAAGACATTTTGCTCCCCTGGGAGATATACTGCTTGGAGGTATATCTGATGAGCAATGGCAAAAGACCAGAGATGAAGGGTCTCCCTGCAGAGGGGCAAAGAGCCTGTTCCTCCCGGCTTGTTCACATAGAACATGAGCACCTGGTTGTCCATTTGAACCAGGTCTCTGTGGGATCATTGATGATCCTGAAACACCTTGAGGGCGTTGGAGATAGCACGAAGTTCCTGCAAATTTATCTGGAGCTGGGACTCCTGTTCTGTCCAACGGCCCTGAGTGGAGAGAGTGCCCAAATGTGCCCCAAACCAGCTTGGAGGCATCCGTCGTCAGGGTGCATTGATGTGGAGGCATCTGAAAAGGTATCCTGATGAGGAGATTTTCTGGGGAACATCATCATTGGAGGGATATGCCCAGAGGGGCAGTGACTGGGATCTTGTCCCTGAGACAGTCAGAGGCTTGCTTTCACTGGGAGGCAAGTGTCCATTGAGCTGCGGGCATATGTAGACGGACATATGGAACCACATGCACTGTTGAGGCCATATGACCCAGAAGCTGCAACATTTCCCGAGCAGTCAGATGGTCTCTGAGTTGCGCTTGGGATGAGTACAACGGGATTGGGGCAGGAATGCCCTTGATTGTTGTGTGTCTAGGAGAGCTCCTATGAATTCTAGTGTTTAAGTTGGGGCGAGATGGGATTTTGGAAGATTTATGACAAAGCGCAAATGTTGCAGTACCTGCATTGTTCATAACAGAGAAAAGTGGACTTCCTGGGAGGAGACTGGCTCATAAAGGCAGGGAAAGTAAGGGAAGACAAATATCCCTAGAGATCTTAGATATCCGACTATGACCGCCATGCACTTTATGAAGACTCTTGGGGCAGAAGAGAGTCCGAAAGGAAGGACTCTGTATTGATAGTGTCTTCCCTGACAGACGAAGCACAGATATTTCCTGTGTTCTGGATGAATGAGGATATTAGTGTATGCTTCTTTTAGATCTAAAGAACAGAGCCAATCCTGACTCTGGAGATAGGGAAGGAGGGTCCCCAGTGAGACTATCTTGAACTTCTCGCGGACCAGAAACTTGTTTAGGTTTCTGAGGTCCAGGATGAGCCTGTACCCTCTGCTCTTCTTTGGTATGAGAAAATACGGAGAGTAGAACCCTATTCTCTGCTGAGGTGTTGGAACCTCCTCTATGGCACCCTGTGAAAGAAGAAAAGTCACCTCTTGCAGCAGGAGAGCAAGTGAGAGGAGGTTGAACATGATATTCTCCTACCAGGGTGGAGGTGGGCAGAGTGTGGAGATGAAGTCTGTAGCCCTCCCTCACTATGGTTAGTGTCCACTGCTCTGAGGTGATGAGATGCCACCTGTGGGCATAATGACAGAGTCTGCCTGTTATGTGGAGGTGGTGAGGGTTCTCCAGAGGCAGGGTGGCTATGTTCTCTAGGAAAAAGTCAAAAAGCAAGCGCAGAATGGGTCTGCGGGAGCTGGTTGAACCTTAGGAGACTGTGGCTTCTTCTACTGTTTGGGAGGCTGTTGCCTCTTCTGAGGACCTTGAGGTTGGTACTGAGAAGCAGGGGTATAAGAAGGGTAAAACTTCTTTTTCTTACCAAAGAAAGTTTTCTTTGCAGCTGCCTTTTTCCTAGCAGGGTTGGCTGTAGTTCTAGAAAGCCTATTTAGAGTGGTATTTTCAGATTCCAACTGAGAAGCCTTATCCTGCCAGTCTTTGCCAAAAAGATTTTCGCCTGTGCAGGGAATATTGCCCAGTTTATCTTGAACCCACTTTCAAGATCTGATGCCTGAAGCCCTGCAATCCTGCGTGCACTGATACAGATTGATGTGGCTCTGCTAGTGCACTCAAAGGAATCAAAGGTTGTCCTATTAACAAACTTTGAGACATTTTAGGCATGTCTAACCAACTATCTCACCTCTCTTATCATCTGGAAGAAGAGGGGACATGGTCTCCCCAGTAACTTCCTTGAGGAACATACCCATATAGACAATGTATGAATTTATCCTAGCTGAAAGCATGGAAGCCTGAAAACACCAACGCCCAAAGGCATCGAGAGCTCTTGATTCTATACCCAGTGGGTTATAGGAATGGGTTTTTGAACTCTTAAAGTGATGCATCACTGATTACACCAGCATCGAATGGTGGGGAAGCTGCGTCTTTTGGAAGCCGGGACACTCCAGTACTCAATACATGGTATCATGACGTCGAGTACATGGAGAAATAGTGAGGGGGATCTCTCACATCTGGAGCATGAGGTCATGGAAAATGTGGTGAATCAGAAGTGTGGCCGCCTCCTTAGGAGCTGTTGGGTATTGGAGGATCTCCAATTCCTCTGCCCTGGGGTCTTTCGCAGATGTCATTGTTAGTCCCCTAGCTAGGTATCGAATAAACTGCTGAAAAGATATGTCCTCAGGAGGGGACATGCACCATTCCGGTGAGGGAGAAGGATCTTCCGGCAGACTGCAGTCTTCGGGTATTGAGTGGCTCGTCATCAGAAGACTCGGAAACTGAAGACTCGGAGTATCAGCGGGAACGATGTTCTTGCTCCGCTAAGGCTTGATACCAGTTAAAGTCAGTATCGGAACGAGGGATCTGCTTGGATGAGACCTCGGTACCATGAATGGACATGAGGGCAGGCATGGGTGGTAGTGGATCTAGCAGTATGTACCTCGAAGCAGTTTGCATCGGTACCAAAGTCAGTACTGATGTCGGTGGTTCGTCGGTAATGATTTGACTGGGAGCGAAGCTGCCAACAGAGCTGCCAGGTTGCGCTCGATGGCCAGGATATGCTGATCCATAGAGCCTGCCGATGCTTGGGTGTCGGTACCGGAGATTTGGCCTACTGTCCTAGACCATGGCACCAGGAGCTCTTCTGGGGCCCCTTGATGGCTTTGGAGGAAAGGTCCTCTCGCCAGGATTGTTTGGCTGTCTGATCCACCTCCAGGGCAATGCTCGAGGAATCTTGATGCTTAGAAAGAGATCTACCCTTGGGGGGACGGTCTGTTTTCGAAGGCGACTTGTGCTTCGATACCCGAGATCCTTGAGAGAAAGACGATGGCCTTGATGATGTTGATGCCAAAGAAACTGCATCTGAGGCAAAAAGTGTGCCTAACTTCTTGGCTCGATTCTGTAGGCCTCTCTTAGTTATTTTCTTACACAGGGGACATTCTAACGGCTGGTGGTCGGGCCCGAGGACAGTAACTGAATTTAAAAAAGCATGGGACAAACACAGAGGATCTCTAAAGGTAAAAAGGGGACTGTTGTAGTTGTTGATATGGAAGGACAGACTAGATAGGCCATGTGGTCTTTTTCTGTCATCATATTTCTATGTTTCTATTTGAGACACCAGTCGTGAGTATCAGTAGCCGAGATGGTACTGCCACATTTAGAACACTTCTTAAAACCATTAGCTGGTTTCTCCATAGTGTCAGTAGACAAAATGGTAGGCTTAAGGCCTAAAATGGCATTGATACGCCTGAAGAAAAAGTTTTTTTGTTTTGTTTTTTTAACAGGAAAGAAAGAAAAGAACCGACAATAAGAGTCGGTTCTGGCATCAATGAGAAGGCAGACGCTAACCACAAAAAACAAAATAAAGAAACAAAAGAATTTTCTGCGGTGACAGGATTTGCTTTCTGCTAGCTCCGTGGAAAACGAAGAACTAAGGAAGCAGAGTTGGGCAGGCAGGAAGGCAGCTATGCAGGTGCAGTGGGATGCTCCCAGATGCTTTCCTATTGGACGCTGTGGAGCGTTCCCGTGCAGACTCTGTCAGTATCGACTTCACCCATATGTGAAGACTACCTTCCTACTTGTTCCTGGAGATCCTTATTTGCTGACATAATAGATGGCCACTTGATTAGTTCTGGTATAAACATACACATTGCCTTGCAGACAGTGGGCAAAAATTGAGAAGCACTTAAGATTGTTCATAGTGCCAGAGGACTGATGTGTAGTAAATTCTTTTGCTTGTATCAGAGATCCTAGTGTGGCAGGTGTCAAAATGGTCCCTCCACCCTACATTTGAAGCAACTATCACAAGAATGAACTGATGCTGAAGTGGAACAAATAGAAAATCTTTCAAGAGGTTTTCCCAACCAGCGTACCAGTTCAGGAAATAATCCAATCAGGATAAAGGCTACATACTTTGGTTCAGTGGTTGGATTGGCTGATTCCACTGGAATACAAACTCCAATTAAGGTTTCCTCATCCTTAAATGTGCACATTATACCTCATGGACTTTGGAAACCATGTGCTCCAGCATCTTCCTTTATGTCAGTGCAGTGCTAGTCCTTGTTAGACTGCATGGGGTGGATGGAGGGTATGAGAGCTTGTATTCTTTCTTCTGGTTAAGAAAGCAGTTACTCACCTGTAGCAGGTGTTCTCCGGGAGCAACAGGAATCAGTCCTCACTTATAGATGATGTCACCAACTGAGCTCTCACACAGAAAACCTCCCCAGCTTTCACAGAAAGCCTCTGGGAGATCCAGAACGCATGCGTGATTGCCTTCCTATCCAAATGGAGTCATCTTACTCTCAGTATGACGACATAGCTTAATTGATGCAAAAAGAAAAAAAAAAAACAACTCCATGGGGAGGAGGGAGGGTAGTGAGGACTGATTCCTGTTGCTCCTGGATAACACCTGTTACAGGTGAGCAACTATGCTTTCTCCAGGACAAAGCAGGAAGTCAGTCCTCACTTATGGGACTCCTTAGCTACAGGCTACAAAAAAACTGTAAATCATCCAACTGGACAATCAGAAAATTGAACAATATAGAACAACGGAAAAACACTGAAAGATTCCAAGAGTCTACATATGGCTCAGGCATCATGCAAGAGAACAACTCACTGGTAGCCTGGATAGACAGAAGGGCCAGAGGGAAGGTAACATAGTAAATGACGGCAGATAAAGACCAGCATGGTCCATCTAGTCTGCCCAGCACGATGGCAAGAGTAGGTGCACCTGCCGCTCAGTGCAGGCCACCCCTCCCCATGTCCCTGTTTAGGGGTGAACCCACCACTCCATGCAGGACACCCCTATTTGTTGAGAAATTAGATGGTTCAGTTTAGAGGTACTGTTTCTAGCCAGGTCATTTGTGCCCAAGTGGATAACCACATCAAGTTTGGAGTGTTCACTTTCTGCGCTAAGTACTTCAACAACGTGGTTTGTATTCCTGCTGGCTGAAGAGCCTGGGAGGCACATGACTATCTTCTCTCCTTTGAACTGTGTTCCCAAGTTGATGCCACTGATGATGGAATCACCAAGTAGTAGTAGTTTGCTGTTTGGTGAGGTTTTCTTCATATTTGGTCCTTTAGCAGGAGATTGGGCATTGTCTGTCTCATTTAAGGGCCCTTCAGTTTCTTTGGATTGGGCATCCTCATTCGCCAAGGCAGAGAAGACATTATGCAGGGATATCTCCTAATGCATAGGATGCCTCTATGTCACAGGTCGCAATCTACCAGAACCCACTGTGATCCATTTGTTCCTGGGGTGTTTCATTCTTTGTGGAAGTGGTGTTGGACTTTGTTCAGTTTTTATCTTAGAAGAGGTGCGCTTCATTGCAGCCAGTTCCTCCCTCAGTTCCTCATCCTCATTAGCCAAGGCAGAGAAGGCATTATGCAGGGTTATCTTTTGATGCATAGGAAGTCTGTGCGTTACAGGTCGCAATCTACCAGAACCCACTGTGATCCCCTTGTCCCTGGGATATTTGATGCTTTGTGGGAGGGGTGGTGGGCATTTGTTCAGTTTGTATCCTATAAGAGGTGTGCTTCATTGCAGCCAGTTCCTCCCAAGGTGTTACATTAATTTCCAAAGAGGTGCTGGAGTACGGCTTGGTCGAAGGTGCTGTCACACCATGAATCCGCATTCAGGCAGTAATGGGCTGCGAAGGTATGGACAAAAGACCACACTGCAGCCCTACAGATCACCAGCAAGGAGACCGAGCGCAGGTTAGCCACAAGGGCCGCCATGGCATGGACATTGTGCGCCATGACATTTATTTATTTAGACAGTTTTGTATACCGCCTTATCCTTCAATCAAAGCGGTCACAACACAATTGGGGGATACATTTAACACGCGGGGATATGAGACACATACACTAATACTTACAGGGAACATGGTGCTCTAAGGAAAGTCCAGCCTAGGTATAGGCAAAGTAAATGCAGTCAGGAATCCAAATGGAAAGGGTGCGTTTAGAAACTGCCCCGCCCAGCCTGTCTGGATCATAAGAAACAAAGAGCTGGGAGGAATGGCGATGGGCACTGTTCCCTCTAAGCTGTGCGCGTGTGCGCGCGCACCCACCTCGCCGAGCGAGCGCACATACTTTACAACACAGCGCACAAAAATTACGGCTCTGATTCTGATAGAAAACAACAAAGACGTCTTAAAATTTAAAAGTTATGATTGTAATTACTAGAAATTTTCCGCTTCATTTAGTAATCGTCTATTTTCATTTAATTTGATTAAAATCAATGTGGTGTACATACTGTATTCTGACGTGTAGTCAAATTTTAAAGTATATAACTCCGAGTGTCGTTATGTGGCGCACAAAAATTTAACCTTCCTTCAAAAGCTGCACACAGCTGATATTTTATGCGCACACAGCCTACAGGAAATTAGAGGGAACATTGGCGATGGGCATTCATTCGTTTCAGATAGAAAGCCAACACCCTATTACAATCCAGGGTATGGAGAGAGGTCTCTGCTCTGGTCGCATGAGGCCTGGGAAAGAAAGTAGGAAGTACCATCGACTGGTTGAGATGAAAAAGTGAAACCACCTTAGGAAGAAATTTAGGATGAGTGCGGAGGACCACTTGTTTTTGTAGAACCAGGTATAGGGCACATGCACCACCAGCACCTGCAGTTCACCGACTCTGCGCGCCACCAAGAAAATGACCTTCCAGGACAGAAATTTGTGAAGGCAAGTGGCAAGAGACTCAAAAGGTGAAGTAAGTAGTTGTCCGAGGACAACGTTAAGGTCCCAAGCCACATGCGGTGGTCGGATTGGTGGATGTGAAAGCAAGAGGCCCCTCATGAAATGCTAAATGAGGGGTGAGCGGAAAGAAACCGAACATCTATCATGTGATGGTAGACCATGACAGCACTACGATGTACTCAAAATGAGTTAGACTTCAAGCCAACAAGAGAAAGGTGTAGAAGGTATGCTAGGACCTGCTTCACTAAGCAGAAGAAAGGGTTAAGGTCTACACACCAGAGAGAGAATCTGTGCCATTTGAAGGCATAGACATGTTTGGTAGAATCCTTGCGGAATACGAGGAGAATATTTTTCACGTCCCTAGGCAGGTGAAATTGAGCAAGAGCTGCCCTCTCAGCATCCAAGACATGAGGGCTAGGGACAAGACTGGGATGGAGGAGGGTCCCCCTCCTCCTGAGGGAGCAGATCTGGGGCATGGCCAAGGTGAAGAGGTGGTGCCCGGGAAAGGCGAAGCAACAGAGGGTACCATGGTTGCTTGAGCCAGCGTGGAGCAATGAGTATCATGATGGTCCTGTCCGACTGGACCTTGAAAAGAGTCTTGGCCACCAAGGGAGTTGGTGGGTAAGCATAAAGCAAGCCTTTGCCCCAGCTCAAGAGGAACACATCGGAGGCCACCCGATTGTGACACAGAACTCTGGAGCAGAACAGCGGACGTTGGGCATTGTGAGGAGTCACAAAAAGGTCCAGGGACTGGGTGCCCCACTTCTGGGCACGTGTTGCGGGCTACTTGTGGATTGAGAGTCCACTCATGCTGCTGCAGCACTCTGCTAAGACTGTCCACCAGGATGTCCTGACCCAGGAGGTAAACCGCCCAGAGAAGCATGCTGTGCTTGCTGGCGAATCTCCAGAGTCTATCCCAGCAGAGGAGGTATGAGCCTGTGCCGCTTTGCTTGGTAATGTAGATCATTGCCACCTGGTTGTCCTTCTGTATGAGGACTACCTAGTTGGATAGCTGTTGCTGGAAAACTCAAAGGGCATTTGCAACTGCCCTGAGCTCGAGGAAGTTGATCTGATGAAGACTCCCCCCTGTTGTCCAGAGTCTCTGGGTACACAGGCAATTGAGATGGGCTCATCAGCCCAGTTTGGAGGCATCCATAGTGAGCACCCATTGATGCGTCGGGACCTGGAAAGAAAGTCCTATTAGAAGTTGAGTTGACTGCTGCCACCAGGAAAGGGAGTCCTTCAGTGGTGAAGTCACCAAGTCTCGGTCCGTGAGAAAGTCTATCGCCTGACACCTCTGTGTACAAAGCGTCTATTGCACCTGCTGCATCTGAAGCCGGGCAGGGGTTACGTGGACTGTGGAGGCCATGTGGCCTAGGAAGTGAAGCATCTGGCGAGCAGAGACTGTTGAACAACATTGGATATCCTGGGCCAGAGCAATGGGGCGCTGGGCCCGGTCCAAGGGAAGGAAGGCTCTGGCTGCCATGGGATTGAGGAGAGCCCCAATGAACTTGAGGCACTGAGTGGGTTGCAGGTGGTACTTTGGCTAATTGATGACAAAACTCAGCTGCTCCAGCATCTGGATGGTGCGTTGTGCAGACAGACCTCGTCACGTGTCCCGCCTCTGATCAGTCATCCAGATAGGGGAAGACGAAAATGCCCTGCATCCTTAGAAAAGCGACTATGATCGCCAGAAATTTGTGAAAACCCTTGGAGTGGACGCAAGTCCGAAAGGTAGAACCCAGTATTGATAGTGATGTCCACTGATGATGAAGCGGAGATACTGCCGGTGCAGAAGGTGAATAAGGATGTGAGTATAGGCATCTTTTAGATCTAAGGAGCATAGCTAATCTTCCCGCTGGAGGTAGGGCAGCAACATTCCAAGAGATACCATCTTGACCTTCTTGAGCACAAGAAAGCAATTGAGATTGCGGAGATCCAGAATGGAACAGAATCCGCCTGTTTTCTTTGGAACCAGGAAGTAGCGGAACCGTTTGAGACGGTGGAACAACTTCCACTGCTCTTTCTTGAAAAAAAGAGCCTTGAGCTCTTGCTGAAGAAGTTCGCAATGTTAAGGTTACAAAGGATATTCCTCTGGAAAGAATGAGGGAGGGGGTGTCTGATCTAAGTGTAGGAGGTAGCCCTTCTTCACCACATGTAGAGCCAAAGCGTCGGTGGTTATGCTGGGCAAATGATGTGAAACGCCCCACAATTTGCTGTGAAACTGGGCAGGAAAGGGGAAGAAAGGCCATGGTCCAGGAGTCAAAAGCCCCCCCCCCCAGGGCTGTGGTTGTGGCTCCGGAGCCCCCCCCCCCCCAAGGCTGTGGTTGTGGCTCCGGAGCTTTAGGCCGACGATGCTTCTGGCCTTGGCCCTTGGCTTGCTCAGCCTGCTGGGCAGCTAGCAGGAATGGTACGGGACATAAGTACTGTAAGCTTTCTTCTTCTTCAGGTAAAAGGACTTGTTCCCAGAGACCCTCGTCAGGAAGATCAGCAGCCTTCCTCGAGAGCCCTGTTCATGGTGACATGTTCAGTCTCCAATTCTGTGGCCTTCTCTGTCATGGGTTTGCTGAAGAGGTTCTCTCCCTGATACGGGACATCGACCAACTTCTCCTGAACCCATTGCTCCAAGTCCAACGACTGTAGCCCTGCGAAGCAGCAGGCACCAATGCCCAATGCAGCCACTCTAGTCATGGACTCAAAGCCATTGTTGGCTACACGAGTCACACATTTGGAGCATTTCTTGATCATAGCAATCAGGATCCGGAAGCGCTGAAGATGGTCTCCAGATAAGCCAGCTGAGAACCTAGTGAGCTCTCCCGCCAGGTCTTTCAAGTACATGCCCATGTATAGCAGCTACGTTTGGATACAGGCCATGTGCATCGAGCCCTGATAACATTTCCTGCCCAACCCATCCATGGTGCATGCCTCACTACCAGTTGGCACAGAGGAGTGTGTCTTGTTACTATAATATGGTGCATGGTTGATTCCACAACCATGGAGCTGTGAGGCGGTTGTGTTTTTTCAAAGCCTGGGCTCTTGCGGATACGATAGATGGAATCTAGATGCCTGCTCACAATTGGCACTGTAACTGCGGTCTCCCACATCCTCAATAGTAAACTTTCCAGGACAGTGTGTCTCGGGAACAGTGATGGCTTCCTTCAGGGGGAGTTGTATACTGGAGGATCTCCAGCTCCTCCACCCGAGGTTCTTCCTCGGTCTCAATGGTGAAGTGGGTAAAGCCTTCCCTATGTCCCTGACAAATTCCAAGAAGGAGAGATCATCGGGAGGGGACCTCTTGCGATCATACAGGGGCAAGAGATCCGAAAGGACATCCCGGTGCCACACCATCTCCAGGGATTCCTCCACGGTCTCCCACTCGGAGTCTAAGTCAGAAAGGAACTCAAAGGGAACACAGGGGGCATTTCTAAGACGGTTGCAGCCACAGTCTGTTTTGTGTGAGTGCGCATTATGGGGAAGAAGCGGAAGGGGAAGCCAGGGCCGTTGTCCTCTCAGCCTGTTGACTCCTCTATGCCGATTGCTATTGAAACAGTGGGTCCTTTGGATCCGTTTCTTGTACGTACTCCACGAGCTTCGGAAGGAACGGGTGGTGTTAGTCGGCTTGCAGTTACGCCGGAGTTGGAGAGCCCGGTGTCTGCATCGGCATCAACCTTGTCCCCTGTTTTGAGCCCGCTGCCGAAATTAACTTGCAGCCAACCCTTGCCGGAAGGCTTCATGCAGTTAGCTTCGCCTCCGTTGGTTGGGGGAGAAACCTGCCTGAGAGGGCCAGGACGGGCTGAGCTGGCAATGTTAGAGAGAGTGGGCTTTGGAGAGCCGGGCTCAATAAGATCCTCGGTAGCGCTTGGAGAGGTGTGTGGGGGGAAGGAGTTTCCCTCCACTAGAGAAGACCAGCTGTCTGTGTCTATGGAACCGGCGAGATCTGTTGCTGAATCAGAAGGGGTTTTTTCTTTGCAACGACCACAGAATTTTACTTTGGAAGCTATCTGGAATGCAATTGTATCATTGGGAGAAGTTCTTCTACCTCAAGTATCTTCCCTGGCTACTAAGGTGAACGCTTCTACCAGTGTAATATGTGAGTTGGAGAGCAAAGTCTCTGCGATGCAAACGGAGAGTGAAGCTGTACGCGACAGAGTTGTGAGTTTGGAGGATTCTTCTGATATGTACAGAAATAACTTTTTGGCATTCCAATTAAAATTGGAACATTTGGATAATTTATCTAGAGCGAACAATTTGAGAATTATCAACTTTCCTAGGGTGGCCTCAATCTCTCCTAGAGATATGTTCAAAAGCTATATGGTGAAGACATTGGGGGTGTCTTCGGAGTTGATTCCTCCTTTGGTAAAAATCTATTATTTTACAAAGATCATATGTAGTCACTTTACTGAGCTTATATATCCATATAAAAATTATCCATTTATCAGCTCAATAATAAACAATGAGTTCAGTCCCTTTTTTTTCCCGCTACAGAGAAACCAATTGACTGGATGCAACGAGGTCTCAGATTATTATGAGGCGTTTAATCAGCCAGACTTGCTGGATTGAAAAGTGCCTTCTTCCACATCAACGACCTCACTTAGTTCATCCACTTAATTTTCCTCAATATATAACCAATTCATTTATATTTCAATCCTCTATTTATAGTAACTCCCGTGTCACCAGTAATTACTGCACATTATTTAAGACTTAGCATTTGTCTTAATAGTCCATCAAAGTTATCACTAGTTCTTTTTCCTTTATCAAAATTTCAAAAGACAGCGCTCATCTATTGTCATAGTAGAGCTGTTTGTAATTATTTATAATGTCTCCCGTGTGACCAGTAATTACAGCACAATATCTAAGACACAGCGTTTGTCTTAATAGTCCATCAATGTTATCACAAGTTCTTTTTCCTTTATCAAAGTTTCAAAAGACAACGCTTATCTGTTATCATTGTACAAAGTATCGACAGGAATGGGACCTATGTCGCTGCCTCAGTGGTGGAGTCTAGGGCAGCCTCGGTGCCCTGTGGCCCGAGCCCAAAGCTTTCGAGGGGAGATCTGCTGCACCGAGAACGGTCCCGGGAAATGAAAGGGAAGCTTAGTTACTCACCCGTAACAGGTGTTCTCTGGGGACAGCAGGAATCATTTCTCACATATGGGTGATGTTGGTGTCAATGGAGCCCATGAGGATTCACTCCCCAGCTTTCAAAGAAAGCCTTTGGGAGTTACACTGCGCATACGCAATCACCTTCCCGCCCAAAGGTGTCATCTTACCTCAGTATGATGACATAACTTAATTAAGCATAAAAAGAAAAAAACAACTCCATGGGGAGGAGGGAGGGTTGTGAGGACTGATTCCTGCAGTTTCCGGAAAAGCACAGTTACTTACCTGTAACAGGTGATCTCCGGAACAGCAGGAATTAGTCTTCACATATGGGGTTCGTCGGCGCCGACGGAGCCCGCACGGGAATGCTCCCCAGCATCCAATCAGAAGGCTTTTGGGAGCATCCCTCGTGCCTGCGCGGTAGCTTCCCGCCCTTCCCACTGCCTCTCCCCAGTTGCGTTTAATAGCTGAGACAGAAGGAGAGGAGAGGAAGGAAGAGAGAGAGAGAGAGTTACAACTCCTAGGGGAGGTGGGTGGGTTGTGAAGACTAATTCCTGCTGTTCCAGAGATCACCTGTTACAGGTAAGTAACAGTGCTATCTCCAGGAACAAGCAGGAATGAGTCTTCACATATGGGGACTCCCTAGCTGAGGGTGCCAGAGGAGATCCCAGAGTGCGCGCCCCTGGACAGGGCGGCATCGCCCAACCTGGATCCCCGGCATCCCCGGAGGGATGGAGGGTAGGAGTTGAGAAGAGTTGCCAAAGCACAGCAACCGAAGACTACAGGGGAGTCTTCAACCACATCAATTATCATTAAACCGTTAATGATCTAGCACAATCTAGAGCTTACCTACTGGATTGTAGAAGGCAGAGCTGCGACGGGTACTGTAGATGCAGTAGCGAAGTCTTCAAGGGAACTTCACCGCAGAGAGGACCAAGTTCCCAGTCCGGGCGGGCTGGAGACGCAGGTGTCAACCGGCACCGGAAAGACGGCAGGTCTTCACGAGGAGCTCTAAGAAGCTGAGAACTCCAGGAGGAGCAGAGTCCCCAATCCGGAGGACTAATCAGAAGACTGACCGATCTGGGAGAACCCAGCCCGGAGAAGAACAGAAGTGTACCCCGGGATATCGAGGGGTACACTGTCTACCCGAGCCGGCAAGGGATAGGAAGACAATGGGTTCGAAAACCAAGGGGCTGTTGACATCACAGCAAATTTAAGCATAACCGGTCCGAGCACCCGAGCCGCAGAACGCAGGCCCCGTAAGAAATAACAAAACGTCAGTACCGACAATTGGGGGATAGTCGGTAAGACACAGGGCGCTATAACGTTTCCCAAAAAGCGCACGCCTGTACCGATATATATCCAATAACAGGTATAGCGTAGTTACTCACCTGTAACAGGTGTTCTCCAGGAGCAGCAGGAATCAGTCCTCACTTATGGGTGACGTCGGCGCCGACGGAGCCCTCGCGGAGCAATTTTCCCCAGCTTTCAAAGAAAGCCTTTGGGAATTGCAGCGCGCATGCGCGGTCCTCTTCCCGCCCAAGGGTGCCATCTTAGCCAGTCAGATGACATAGCTAAAAAAGACAGCATAAAAATTTGCAAAAAACTAAAGCAGACGATTGCAACTCCAAGGGGAGGAGGGAGGGTTGTGAGGACTGATTCCTGCTGCTCCTGGAGAACACCTGTTACAGGTGAGTAACTACGCTTTCTCCAGGACCAAGCAGGAAGTCAGTCCTCACTTATGGGACTCCCAAGCTTAAGGCTACCGGAGACCCTAAGCACAAAAATGAGCTCCCTCTAGCTCAGCAGCACAGAAGGAAAGAATCTTCGCTGAATTATTACCCACCGGTAGCCCACATCCGGGATGGAGGGTAGGAGTTGCTCAGACCTCAAAGAGATTACGGAGGACTGCCTGTCCGAAAGCACTGTCCCTGCGGGACTCCCTCTCGAGACAGTAATGGACCGCAAAGGTCTGGCTCGAAGACCAAGTAGCGGCCCGGCAGATGTCTGCCAGCGGAACAGAGCGGAGGTAAGCCACTGACGTGGCCTTTGCCCGAACGCAATGAGCCGTGACTCGACCGTCCAAGGAGAGTCCGGCTGCCCCATAAGCCCAAGAGATACAGTCCGCAACCCAGATGGACAGAGTACGCTTGGAGACCGGGAGCCCCAATTTATTGGGGTCAAAAGACACAAAAAGCTGAGCAGCTTTACGGTGCTCCCGCGTACGGTCAAGGTAGAAGTTCAATGCCCTTCTACAGTCCAGGGTATGGAGGACCGTTTCAGCTCGGCTGGAGTGTGGTCTGGGAAAGAAGGTTGGAAGTACCACCTCCTGATTGATATGAAAAGGGGAGACCACTTTTGGAAGAAATTTTGGGTGAGTCCGTAGGACTACCCTATTTTTGTAGAACCGAGTGTAAGGGGGATCAGACACGAGGGCCTGCAATTCACTGACGCGTCTAGCGGAAGTGAGGGCTATCAAGAACAATGTTTTCCAAGAAAGAAAACGGAGAGAACAGGTAGCCATAGGTTCAAAAGGCGGACAGGTGATCCGCTGTAAAACCACATTCAGGTCCCAGTCAGGCGCTGGCGGGCGCAGAGGTGGTTTAAGTAGGAGGAGACCTCGGAGAAACCTCGCTACGAGAGGGTCGCTGGAAAGAGGTCTGCCGTCCACCGGCACATGATGTGCTGAAAGAGCACTGAGGTGAACTTTCACGGAGTTGGACTTAAGTCCCAGATTAGAGAGGTAGAGCAAGTACTGCAAGATCACCGACACCGGGCAGGAGAAGGGATCCTGAGACTGTTGGGTACACCAAACGGAGAAACGACGCCATTTAAGGGCGTAGCATTTTCGGGTAGAAGGCTGTCGCGAAGCTAGGACGACCTCCTCCACCTCTGTCGGCAGGAGAAGGGGAGCAAGGACTACCCTCTCAGCAGCCAGGCCATTAGGTTGAGAGACCTGAGGTTGGGGTGTAGCAGAGACCCCTGATCCTGAGTGAGGAGATCCGGTTGTAACCCCAGAGGGAATGGATCCTCCACCGCTAATTGCAGCAGGAGTGGAAACCACGGCTGTCTGGGCCAGCGAGGGGCCACCAGGATCATGAAGGCTTTGTCTCGGAGAACCTTGAAAAGAGTCCGGGAGACTAGCGGGACGGGAGGGAAAGCGTACAGAAAGCTCCCCGACCATGAGAGAGCAGGAAAGCGTCCGCCGCAACTCGAAGGGGGTGTGGCTGACGAGAGCAGAAGCGAGGAAGTTGCCGGTTGTGAGGACTGGCAAAGAGATCCATCGTGGGGAGGCCCCACTTTAGAAAGAGCTTCTGAACTACCAAGGGATCCAGGCGCCACTCGTGCGGCTGGAGGATCTTGCTGAGTTTGTCCGCCAGGCAATTTTCTTGGCCTGGGAGATAAACTGCCTTGAGAAGAATGCCGTGACTGACGGCCCAAGAGCAGAGCTTCCTTGCTTCCTGACAGAGAAGGAAGGAGCCCGTGCCCCCCTGCTTGTTCACGTAGAACATGGCAACTTGATTGTCCGTCTGGACAAGGACGGACTGGCGAGAGGTCAGGTGGGAGAAGGCCTTGAGAGCCAAGCGGATCGCTCTGAGCTCCAGGAAGTTGATCTGCTGAGCAGACTCCCACGCGTTCCAGAGACCCTGAGTACATGCCCCTTGGCAATGTGCTCCCCAGCCCAGGAGGGATGCATCTGTCGTCAGCACCCGGGCCGGCTGATGTGGCTGAAAAGGCATGCCGAGCACTAGGTTCGGCCGATGAAGCCACCACTGAAGAGACGAGGCCAGCGGCTCGGAGACGCGCACTAGGTCCGCTAGGCCGCCTGTGGCCTGTTGCCACTGCTTGCGGAGACACCATTGAGCAGGCCGCATATTCAGGCGGGCATTGGGGGTCACATGGACGGTGGAAGCCATATGGCCGAGTAGTCTCAGGAAGCGCCTGGCGGAGACCAGGGGCTGGCTGCGAAAACGGTCGGCTAGGTCCATGAGCCGTTGAGCCCTGTCGAGCGGTAGGAACGCTCGTGCCTGAGGAGTGTGCAGCCTTGCGCCGATGAACTCGAGATCCTGTGAGGGGAGCAAAGTGGACTTTGCGAAGTTTATAACAAAGCCCAAGTGCTGCAGAAGAGTCACCGTGCGGCGTTGGTGACCTCCGGGGCGGACGCTGCTTTGATGAGCCAGTCGTCGAGGTACGGAAAGACATAGAGGCCGTGAAGCCGGAGATGGGCCGCCACCACCGCGAGGCATTTTGTGAAGACCCGCGGTGCGGAGGACAGGCCAAAGGGCAGTACTCTGTACTGGTAATGATTTCCTGCCACCACAAACCTTAGGTATTGGCGGTGGCTTGGGTGGATGAGGATGTGCGTGTAGGCATCCTTTAGATCCAAGGAGCATAGCCAATCTCCCTGCTGGAGGTAGGGCAGAAGGATTCCAAGGGTAAGCATCTTGATCTTCTCCCGCATAAGGAACTTGTTGAGGTTGCGCAAGTCCAGGATGGGTCTGAGGCCTCCTGTCCGCTTTGGTACTAGAAAGTACCTGGAATAAAAGCCTTGACCTCTCAGGTGGTGGGGCACCGGTTCCACCGCCTGCTCCTGCAGAAGACCCGCTAACTCCTGAAGGAGTAGTTCCCTGTGCAGAGGGGGTCGTGGAGGTTCTCCCGGAAAGTAGGAGGGAGGGATCTGGTGGAAGTGGAGAAGATATCCTTCTCTCACGACCTGAAGCACCCAGGCATCTGAGGTGATGCCGGACCACCTGTGGGCGAAGTGAACCAGCCGGCCTCCGGTGCTGGGAGGAACCAGCGGGGGGGGAGAGGCTATGCTTAAGGAGTCAAAAGCCCCCACCCTGCTGAGCAGGGGCTGGTGGCGCAGGCTTGGGGGCTTGCTGCCTACGGGACCCGTTACCCCGTCCCTTGGCCTGCTGGCCCTGTTGGGGAGCTGCAGGGGCCTGATAATGGGGGTATTGTTTGAAGGCAGCCGCCTTCCTCGGGTAAAAGGACTTCTTTCCCGAGCCCTTCTTTTTCTGGGAAGGGGCGGAGGTCTTCCTAGAAAGCCTAGTCCTGGTGAGAGTCTCCGTCTCAATTTGTGCAGCCTTTTCAGCCATGGGCTTGCCAAAGAGGTTTTCGCCTCGGCAGGGGACATCGACCAACTTGTCCTGCACCCAGGGCTCAAGGTCAGACGACTGAAGCCAAGCCTGTCGGCGGGCACCGATGCCGGCTGCGGCCACTCGAGCCGATGCTTCAAAGCCATCATAGGCTGCTCGGGATATGAATTTTGAGCATTCCCGAATGCCAGTGGACAAGGCCAGGAACCTCCGCAAGGGTTCCTCGGACAAACCAGCGGAGAATCCGGCTAGCTCTTTAGCCAGGTCTCGGAGATACATGCCCATGTATAGCTGGTAGGTCTGGACACGACACGCAAGCATAGAGCCCTGGAAACACTTCTTACCAAGGCCATCCAGGTTACGGGCCTCCCTGCCAGGAGGCACCGAGGAGTGCATCTTCTGGCTCTTAAGACGATGCATGGCCGATTCCACTACCATGGAATGGTGTGGTAGCTGTGCTTTTTGGAAGCCAGGGCTCTTGCGGACTCGATAGATAGAATCGACCCGCTTGCTCAGGACCGGCGAGGTGGCCGGGCTCTCCCACATGCGGAAGAGTAGTCGTTCCAGCATGGGAGGAACCGGTACAGTAAAGTGTTCCCTGGCGGGAGAGTCATACTGGAGGGCGTCGAGCTCTTCGGCTCCTCCTCGGGGTCCGCAGGGAAGGCCAAAGCCTTGGCCATATCCCTGACGAAGTCCGAGAACCGGGCATCCTCCGGGGGGACTGCTTCCGAGGTTCGGACTCCGGTGAGTCCGAGGGGACACACCGAGTCCGGAAAGAATCAGGCGACTCTTCCTCTTCAGACTCCCAGACCGACTCCGACGAGGACTCGGTGGGGTCGGCCCGGGCAGGGCGCGGCGCCTGCCGCCCCGACGCCGAGGGAGTCGGCGTCGGCGACCTCGGTCCCGAACGGGAGGCCGAGGGTGACCTCGACCGAGGATCGACTCGAGTTCGCATCGACTCGAGGATCGGCTCGGTCTCCGGGGTCGACTTAGACGTCGACGTCCCGGCGGTCGGGGCAGCAGCGCCAGCGAACAGTGCCCGCTGCTGGTCCATGAAGGCAGACAGTCTGCTCTCCAAGGCCGTCAACCTGAGTCCGAGCTCAGGTGACCCAGCAGCCCCCGACTCGGGCCCCGACGGCGTCGGGCCCGACGTCGGCTGTCGCGGAGGCGAGTCCAGGAGGACCACAGGACTTACCCGAGCAGGCAGCTCCGACTCCAGGCGAGGTCGCTTCGTGAGGTGCTCCTTCTCCAAGGACCCGGGACGGCTATCGGGGCTATGCGACCTGGCCCTCGCGGAGCCAGGAGCGTCCACCGACGCCGCCCTCGCGGGTTTCACCTTACGCCGATGGTCCCCGGAGGGAGAACCCCTGTCGGAGGAACTCCGGCGACGGTCCGAGCTGGAACCTTTGGATGCGGAGGCCTCCGACGAGGTCCGGGTACGGCTGGGGTCAGCGAAGATCCTATCCCGCTGATGCCGCCGACTTCTCAACGCTTTGGAGGACATTTTGCCGCAGGGCCCACAGATCATTTCTTCATGATCCGGGCCCAGGCAGCGGAGGCAAAAGTCGTGTGTGTCAGTTAGTGACATATTTCGGTCACACTGACCACACCGCTTGAAACCACTGGCAGCCATCGGGGGGTAAAAGGGCCCCGGCGAGGTCAAAGGACCGGGCTGCCAGGGAAAAACCGAAAACGAAAGCTGACTAAGTCAGAAAAACCGAAAAGAAGAAGAGGACTCGTGACCGGCGTCGCGAGTCCGGGCGGGAAAAAGACCGGCGTCGACCCGAAGGAAAAAAGAATAAATTATGAAGAAATATCAACTTTTTCGCGCGGGGACACGACGGGTACGTCTGTAGGGCTCCGTGGAAAAAAGAAGACTGGCTAAGATGGCACCCTTGGGCGGGAAGAGGACCGCGCATGCGCGCTGCAATTCCCAAAGGCTTTCTTTGAAAGCTGGGGAAAATTGCTCCGCGAGGGCTCCGTCGGCGCCGACGTCACCCATAAGTGAGGACTGACTTCCTGCTTGGTCCTGGAGAAAGATGTGTATCGGGCTATAGGTGGGCCCTGGAGCGCCCACCCAGGTTACTCAACCAGTATGGACACGTGAGAACGATACTGCCAACTCAGACCGGCCCTTGATCCACAGGAGGGCGCCTACCTGGAAGGTGGCAGGAGGAAGGGCCATCCAAGTGATGGGCCTATGTGCGTGGAGCAGGGCAGATCGGCAAGGGTAGCAGTATGGTTGTGTGACCGCCAGATCAGTTGGGGAGGAGAACATCAGGAGTACGTAGACCCCTGAGGCGTCCACCTGACAGTCACCCAAACGTGTCCTCTGTGCCACAGGGAAGGCAGGAGGATAGAAAACCCTATAGCCACGGCGTGACCGTGGGGGCCATCTCCGGCCTATATAAAAAAAACCCTCGGGGTTAGGGCCAAGGCCCTCCACCGCTCCGAAGAGTGCAGGGAGCGGAGCCGGGGATCGGCATGGGTCAGTGGGACCCCTGTCCACCGTAACCTGACGGACCCAGGGATTTCTTTGCGAGAGCGGAGACACAGACCAGGGGGGGTTGGTCCGGCCCTGTCGAGGAATGGTTCGGCCACGCTCGGAGAGTAGCGGCCAAGGCCTACACTGGGAGAAGGAGATTCGGTGCGCGATCCCCTCAATCCGGGGGAACCAGGCAGAGGGGAATCCGAGGGATGTACCCGAGGGTAAGTCCGAAGAAGATTAGCATGGCCCTGAGGAGCCAGGCTAATCTAGTGTGGGAAGGTCCCCCCCCCCCGGGGGAGGGGGCTCCATACCTCCAATCAAGCAGCCAAACCGCTTGTCACACTGAAAGAACCCCAGTGTAGAACTGGACAGTAACTTCATGTAAGAGGAGTTAAGCGCAAACTGCCGCATACTGTAGCCTAAGGCTGCCTGGCATGGGCAGCCTGGCGCGAGCCCTGGCACTGCCGACCGGTGTGAGACGTCCCTGGCATGGGCGCACCCGGCAGAGGGATGAAACCTCCTCCTCTTCGGACAGGAGGGTCGGGAAGGACATTTCCTACCCCCGGGAGAGGCGGAGGGCCGCGGGCGGCCAGCGCCAAACAGGTCGGCGGAGCACTGAGCAACCTGACGCAAAGCCTCGCCATTGAAGAGGTTCTCCCCGGTGCACGGGGAAGTACCCAGGTTATGTTGTGCCCAGCTGCACAAGTCGGAAGCCTGCAACCAGGCTGTACGACGCACCCCTATGGCTACCGCAGAGGACCTGCTAACCGACTCGAAAGAGTCCACGGCAGCCCGAGAAAGAAACCAAGAGATATTCCTGCAATGGTAAAGAAGCAAGGAATAGTCGGGGGCCCGAGGGGCCGACAGAAAGGGAGACAAGAGAGAGAACCTCTCGGTGACCTCCCGCAGCGCCAGGCTCATATAGAAAATATATGAGAGAATCCTGGAAGCCAACATGGACGCTTGGAAGGTTCGCCGCCCAAAGTTGTCCAGAGTTTTAGACGCACGATTCGGGGGGCAGGAAGAGTGCGTGCTTCTTCTTGCTTCCGACCTTCCTCAGGGCCGATTCCACCACAATGGAATGATGGGGAAGCTGGTGCGTCTGGAAACCTGGAGAGGGGGGCACCCGATACCGGGCATGCATGGCTGCAGGCGGTGCCGGTACCTGTAAGGGCGAGCGCCAAATCCCGAGCAGGAGATCCCGCAGGGAAGGAGGTAAAGGAAGCATTACGGCTGCCTGTTCCGCAGTACCCGGACTTAGCGAAGGGCCCGGGATAGGAATGGCGAGCAAGTCCGCCATGTCAAGGAGGAAGTCCTGAAAAGACGGCTCTCCCAGAGGGGCTATCCCGGAGAGGCCGAGGCGGAGGGGCCCGCTTGAGCACCAGGGGACCCACCGGGCTGGTGCACGGGAGGAATCGCTCTAAACAGAGGAGGGTACTGACAGTCCCAATTCGAGGCAGTCAGTACTGCATCGTCAGAGCCCGGGATCGACTCCAAGGGGGGCATCGAAGGGAGCGACGTCCCCGACGGGCCCGCGGAACTCGGCCTCGGCCCCGATTCCGGGGGCGGGTCCGCCCCGGGGCAGTTCGCAAAGGCGGCTGGAGTGGTGCCGAGGCCGCTGGAGAGCAGGTGAGCGCAGCACTGCGCCGTCGGAAGAGACCGGGGTCGGATCCGAAATGCGCCGGAGCCACGCTTTCCAGACTGGAGATCGATTCGAGGCTGGGCATCGAACCGAGCGACGCCTCCTTAGGGGGCCCCGGTGTCGGCGGCCGCGCCGGTGCTGCCATTCCCGCGAATGGAGTCGGGGTCGCGACGATCGGTGCCGAGGGCAACGAGGGCTTCCCAGGCCGAAACTCGGCAAAGAGGGAAACACCCGAAGTCGGCTCCGACGCCTGGAGAGAGGCCCTCCTAGGCGCCGGGGTTCTGCCCGCGTCTGTTTTATTGAGCAGGAAACCCTTACGGGGCGTACTACGTGGCCTCGAGGGTACCCAGGTAACCCGCCGACGAGCCCCGGCGGGGAGCGAAACACCCAGCCCCGGCTCCGCGCCGCTTCTTTGGGTTGACTCGACCGAAGGACCCGGGTCCCGCGGGCAGACTCCAGTGACGAGTGGAGAACTCAACGCCCGCGTAGATGCCGGAAGGTCGGTGGCGTCCGGGGGAGGCCCCGGCCCCGCGCAAGGTGGGGGTGCCGACCCGCCCGACCGGGATAGATCGATCGGCTCCGCAGGTGGAGCCCGGAGGCAACCCCTGGCGAAGAACGGTGCTCTTGTTCCCAAGACCGCCGCGGGAGGGGCGGAGCCGCGCAAGGCCAGTACCGCCCCCGCGGAAGCCGGGGACGAGTCGATCGGCCCTGGCGGAGCCGAGGGTACCCGGTGCCGATCCCCGGCGGGGAGTAGGGCCACCAACTCCGACGCCGATGCCGAGGACTTGGTCCCGCTCGAAGCGGTCACCACCTCCGCGCATGGCTGGGGTGTGGGCACGCCATACCGGGTCAGGTTGGTCCGACGATCCCCGGTGACGAGTGGAACACTCGACACCGATGCCGATGCCGGGGAATCGGCACCGCCAAAAGCGGGTACCGCCCCCGCGCAGGGCCGAGATGCCGTAGAGCCAGACTGGGTCGAGTCGATCGGCCCCGAGGACACCAGTCGACAGTCCCTGGCGAAGAGTGGAACACTCGACGCCGGCGCCGATGCCGAGGGATCTGCACCGCTCGAAGCGGGTGCCACCCTCGGGCATGGCTCGGGAATGTTCTGTGAGAAGCGAACCTCAGGAACAACCCAAAACCCCGTGGAGGTTCTGGAGCCCGAAGACTCCCTCCGGGGTGTAAGGGACTGAAGGGGAAGGCCGGAGCCGTCGTCATGCGGCGCATGAGACTCACCCCTCAAGGTTCGGTTAGTCTTAACAGACTGTTGTTGGGTTACCTGATCCTGGCGAGGAGAGAAAGCCGGTGACCGCACCTCAGAGGGAAAGACGTCATCGAGGGACACTCGAAACAGGGAGGGTCTTCTCCCGACGCTGAAGCCCGGGGAACCGGGAGAGAAGGGGTCAGGGCCCCAACAGGAGAGACACCAGGCGTTGGAGTCGGAGCAGAAGACAACGTCTCCACAGTGGGGGCACTTCTTAGGGGAAGAAGGCTCCATGCTGGAAAGCCTGGTAGGCCTCAGAACAACACGAGGAAGATGCTCCTCGAAGGAAATAAAGGAAAACAAAAAATAAGGAAAAAGGGGGCACCAGCGGTGCCAGAGTCAGCGGGGAAAAAACCGCGACCACAGGAAACAAGAAAAGAAAAGAAGAAAAAGTTTCTGCAGTGACAGGAGGTACGTCCTGTCGGCTCCGCGGAAAAACGAAAACTGGGGAGAGGCAGTGGGAAGGGCGGGAAACTACCGCGCAGGCGCGAGGGATGCTCCCAAAAGCCTTCTGATTGGATGCTGGGGAGCATTCCCGTGCGGGCTCCGTCGGCGCCGACGAACCCCATATGTGAAGACTCATTCCTGCTTGTTCCTGGAGATACACCTGTTACAGGTGAGCAGCTACGCGTTCTCTCGGAACAAGCAGGAAGTCAGTCCTCACATATGGGACTCCCAAGCTACAGGCTACTGAAAAACCCCGTGAAAGCCAAGGGCGACCCAAAAAGCAGACTGTAATGGGCAGCAGGGGGCACTGGTTGGCTGGAAGTCTGACACTGCAGCAGCAGCAGCATCATGCAATCCCCACTCCGGTAGCTTGGACATCATGGGTTTGAGGGAAGGAGTTGCACTATTCCCCGAAGAGGTGACAGAGCTCTGCCTAGCCAAAGGCGCTATCCCTCCAGGAGGTCTCTTCCAAGTAGTAGTGCGCAGCAAAAGTGTGCACAGAGGACCAGGTGGCGGCCTGGAAGAGGTCCAGTAAGGGCCCCGAGTGCAAGCTGGCCACTGAAACCTCCATGGCACACACATTGTACGCAGTCACATGATGCTGAAGCAAAAGCTTCTTCTATTGGAAGGTGAAGGAAATGCAATCAATCATCCACTGTCAGAGGGTGCACTTGAAGACTGCGACCCCAAGTTGACTGGGGTCAAATGAGACAAAGAGCTGTGCTGAGCAGCAGTGGGGCTGTGTTCTCTGGATATAAAAGGACAATGCATGCTTGCAGTCCAGCATGTATAGGGAGGCCTCCGCCCTGGCAGAATGAGGCCTAGGAAAGAAAGTGGGTAACACCACCTCTTGATTCAAGTGGAAGGCAGAGACAATCTTTGGCAAGAATTTGGGGTGAATCTGAAGGACGACCCTGTTCCTGTGAAAACTTGTGTAGGGCAGATGGGCCACCAGTGTCTGCAGTTTGCTCACACCCCGGGCCGAGGTGAGTGCCTCCAGGAACATGACTTTCTAAGAAAAGTACTTGAGATGGCAGGTAGCCAGGGGTTCAAAGGGCGGAGCCATAAACTTCCCCAACTCCACAATGAGGTTCCACACCACTGGAGGCAGATGGATCAGGGGCCAGGAGAGGAGGTGGCCTCACATGACCTGGCTATCAAGGGGTGCACCGACACAACTTGACCATCCAACGCGTGGTGGTGAGCTGAGATAGCACATAGGTGCACTCTGACTGTGTTGGATGAGGCCAACCCCTGACAGATGCAGTAGATATCATAAGATGTCCGACATCGCACAAAAGGGGTTAAGGCCTTCATCTGCAGATCAGAGTGAAAACCTGCGCATATGCCCATCACATGGAGTCTCTATGTGAGGCAAGCAGAACATCTTCTACCGCCCCAGAGAGGCAGCGATGCCCTATAGCTAGCCTCTCAGCATACAGGTTGTCAGGAAGAGGGATAGGAGGTTGGGGTGCAGCAGCATCCTGCCCTCCTGTGACAGCTGGTCTAGGTTGCTCCCCAGCGGCAATGGGTCCTTCTGGGACAGCTGCAAAAGCAGTGGGAACCAGTGCTGCCTGGGCCACCTGGGCGCGATCAATATCACTGAGGCCACTTTCACTTGGATCTTGAAGAGGGCCCAGGGGCATAGGTGGGAATGAATACAGGAAGCCCCTGGACCAGGGGAGGAGGAAGGCATCTACCGCCTCCCATCCCCAGGCCGGCCTCCAAGAGCAGAAGTGTAGCAGCTGCGTGTTCTCCGGACTGGCAAAGAGGTCAATCTCTGGGGTCCCCCAGCACAGCCGGGTTCAGCCTCCACTCGTGGGGCTGGAGGACCCGGTTCAGGCGGTTGGCCAATATGTTGTCCTAGCCCAGCAAGTACCCTGCTTTGACGGAGAAGTTCTTCCTTGTTGTGAAGTTCCAGAGGCGTACCACCTCCCAGCAGAGGTGGTACGAGCCCATGCCTCCCTGTTTATTCATGTAGTACATTGCCACCTGCTTGTCTGTCTGGACGTGAACCACTTGCCCTTCCAGATGATCCTGGAAGACCCACAGGGTGTTATAGACTGCTTGTAGTACCAGCAGGTTAATCTGCGAAGCACTCTCCTCTGGCGACCATGGTCCTTGCGATTGCAGTGAGCTGCCCAGCCCAAATTGGATGTATCCGTTGAAGGATGCGTTGAATTGGGGGAACCCTGGAAGGGCAGGCCAGCTCTGAGGTTGAGGGGGTCCTGCCACCAGGCAAGAAATTCCGCCAGGGCTGGCGTGATCTGGATGTGGTCCTCCAGACAGCCCGAAGCCTGTGTTCACTGGGCGCTGAGTATCCATTTAGCCTGCCGCATATGGAGGTGGGCAAAGGGGGTTATGTGGACGGTGAATGCCATGTGCCCTAAGAGGCGGAGCATCTGCCTGGCTGGCACCACTGAGCCTCTCTGCACAGCCCACGCTAGGGTGGATAGGCGATGCGCCCGATCCTGTGGCAGGAAGACTCTTGCCTGAGTGGAATTTACTAGGGTGCTGATGAACGCCAAGTCCTGGGTGAGGAGGAGGTGAGACTTTGGGAAGTTCTCCACAAACCCCAGGTGCTGGAGCAGCCCTATGGTGTGCTGCACTGCTTTGCACACCTCCTCCGGCAAGCAGGCTCATATGAGCCAGTCGTCCAGGTAAGGGAAGACAAAAACCCCTAGGAGCCTAAGGCAGGCTGCCATGACTGCCAGGCATTTTGTGAATACCCGAGGAGCCGAGGCTAGGACGAAGGGAAGTACCCTGTACTGATAATGTTGTCTACCGCTACTGAATCGGAGGTACCAACGGTGCCTTGGATGGATCAGGAAGTGGGTTTAGGCATCTTTGAGATCAAAGGAGCATAGCCAATCTCCCTGCAGGAGGTAAGGCAGCAAGGTTCCAAGGGATACTATTTTGAACTTTTCCTTCATAAGGAAGCAGTTGAGGTCCTGTAGATACAGGATGGGCTGGAAGCCCCGTCTTCTTGGGGACAAGGAAGTAGCGGGAGTAGAAATCCCGACCCTAAAGAGGTTGGGGGAAGAGTCCCACCTCTTGATCCTCGAGCAAGGCTTTGAGCTCCTTTTGCAGGACCTCCCTGTGCAAGGGGTCCATGGGTAACTCCCCTGGGAAGAAGGGAGGAGGCAGCTGGGTGAAGTGGAGGAGATACCCCTCCCTGACCACCTGCGACACCCAGGCATCTGTGGTGATGCTTGGCCACTGGTGTGCAAAGCGGACCAACTGTCCTCTTGTTAATCTTGGGCCTTATACCTCCTGGGGGAGGGAGGCTATGCCCAAGGAGCCAAAAGCTCCCCCCAGACTGCGGCCGGGGCGCTGTTTGGGGGTCTTTGGCTTACGGGGTCCGCTGGGAGGGGGGGGGGGGAGCATGATAGGCCTGAAACTTGGGGTAGTTCCCATAAGCCTTCTTGGTCTTCGGTGGAAGAACTTTTTCCCCCAAGTCTTCCTGCGGGAAGGTTCAGACACTTTCTTGAAAAGCCTGGTTCTGGTCATGGTTTTCTTCTCCAACTCGTCGACCTTCTCTGTCATGGACTTGTCGAAGAGATTTCCCCCCCAGCAAGGGACATCGGTCAATTTGTCCTGAACCCACTGCTCCAAGTCCGAGGACTGTAGCCAGGCAAGTCGGAGGACTGTAGCCAGGCAAGTCGGAGGACTGTAGCCAGGCAAGGCGGCAGGCAATAATGCCCACTGCAGCTACCCAAGCCACAGACTCCAAGCCGTTGAAGACCGCCCAAGTTTGAAACGGAGCACTCCTTGTCCGATGACACAAGGGTCCTGAAGCGTTCAAGGGGTTTGTCTGATAAACCAGTCGAGCTCCTTCACCAGGTCTTGCAGGCACATGCACATGTACAGCTGGTATGCCTGAATTCGAGCTGTGAGCATGGAGCCCTGGAAACACTTCCTGCCAAAAGCATCCATGGTGCGAGCCTCCCTGCTGAGGGGCTCCAAAGAGTGCATCTTTTGGCTTTTAATGCGATGCATAACAGACTCCATTACCAAGGAGTTATGTGGCAGTTGTGTCTTCTGGAAGACGGGGCTCCGGCCAACTCGATACTACAAATTGAATAGATGGTTCACAATCGGCACCAGCACCGGTTCTCCCACACCCTGACAGCATCCGCTCAAGGATGGGGGGCATAGGCACTGTCAATGCCTCCCAAGGAGGAGCCTAATATTGGAGGATTTTGAGATCCTCAGTACATGACTCGTCCTTGGGCACCACCATGAAGGCAAGGGCCTGGGAAATCTCCCGCACAAACTCCAGGAAGGCTAGATCCTCCGGAGGTGATCGCCGCTGATGGTGTTGCGGTGATGGGTCGGAAAGGATGTCCCGGTAGAGGATGGTGCCAGGAGACTCCTCATCCATCTCCCATGCTGACTCGGAGCCAGAGGAATTGACAAGCGATCCCCTGGTCATCGGACCGGCACAGAGTCTACAACTCCTGGCGGCTGAGCTCCTGCGCTGCCACGCTTGACGCCACATTGGGCCTCAAGTCTCACTGACAGAGGTGACACTGATCAAGCCAACCTCTCGAGGATGGGTGGAGAATCCTCCGAAGAGGTCCTTGTCGAGGACGGCCCCATGGCTGGCACCAAAAACCTGGAGTTACTGGGAGTCGGGCCCTGCTGTGCCTCAAGGAACGTAGCAAATCTGTGTTCCAGGGCTGCCATCCTGGCCTTGATTCCAGACAGCTCCACAGCTGGCCTCGAGGATGTCGAGGCCGGCATGGGGTTCCTGGCAGAGGAATCCCTAGTGGTGATTGCGTCGGGGGGGGGGACCAGACTCGATCCCTCAACTCCATGGAAGACTCCTCCCACTGGACTACCTAGAAGGGTGCTCCTGGCAATCGTCACCAGTGTCGGGTCAAGGACTCCGCACCCAGGCTCTGGAGGTCTTACCCACTGGGCCGGGGTCAGACCTAGACTTCAGCAAAGCCCTCGATGCAGGAGGAATGTCCTCCGAGGATGACTCTGATGCCTGATGACCTCAGGGCTCCAATAGAGCCCAGGAGCATGACACCAAGCTGCCTGACACTGGCATCGAAGGCAGGGAATCCGCCCCCGATGCTGATCCTCAGGCAGACTTACCAAACAGCTTCCCCTGCCACATTTTGCAGTCCTTCTGGGTCTTAGCAGGCATCAAAAGGCAGAGTGGGCAGGAACATACATCGTGGTTTGCTCAGAGGCACTTAATGCACGTATGGTGGCAATCCGTGCAGGACAGTGTCGTAGCGCTTGCCACACCGCTTAAATCTGCTGGTTGAAGCCATAGCAGGAAAAAGACCTCTGTGAGATTAAACCCAGACGTCTCAACCAACTAGACCAAGAGCAAAAAACCCGCGGGCCAAAATATAAAGGAATAAAAGAAAAAGAAATTAAAACAAAAAATCCCCAATGTGAAACTGAAGCAGCGATGATACCGGCAGAGGAAAGTGAAAAAAAAAAAGAGAAAAAGAAGTATCAAGCAGCAAAAAACAACAGACACGATAAAAAAAACTTTATTCTGGGATAGAGATGGATGTCTACAGGGCTCCGTGGAAAAAAGAAGACTGAGGTAAGATAGCTTTGTTCGGGCGGGAAGATGATCACGCATATGTGCTGAATCTCTCAAAGGCTTTCTGTGAAAGCTGGGGAGGGTTCCCGCTCAAGGGCTCTATCGGTGAAAACTGGAGAAAACTTTTGTCCAATTTGTATTCAGTAGTGTCTCTATGACACATAGTTCTGTCATTGAAGGCAAGTTGGATTTTTGAAAATTTACTTGAAACTCTGACTGAAAGGTCTGTATTAAGATTTGAGTTAAGGAAATAACTTGTTATTGAGTGGAAGTCACCAAAAGGCAATTGTCCTGATAGAGGACTATCTGAATGCCTTGCTTGCTGCAGAGCATTACAACAGCTACTTATTTTGCAAAGACTTCTGGTACAGAATCCTTCCATTTGGACTAGAACTGTACAAGTGATGGAACAAAGCACAGGACATTCCTGTGCTCATATATGAACGTTAATGTCTGAGGTCTAGCACACAGTCACATCTACTTTATTTATGAAAAGAGGTATGGTGGGCAGAGAGCCTCTTGAATCTCATTAAGAGAAACTTGAGATTTTGGAGATTTATAGTGGGTCAAATGTCCCCTGATTTATATGTATTGGGGAAATAGCATGAATAGAACCCTCTGTTTTGTTCTGGGATCAGAACTGGATTTCATGGCATTCACAACTAAGCGGCATGTAATATCTTGCTATAGAAGTCAGGAATGCTCATGGTTGAGCTATTGAAAAGCCAGGGGGATCACTGGGCAGAAGAGCTGTAAAGCAAAGGCAATAATAGTCTTTGATAATTCTGAGAACTCCAATCTATTATATACGTTCACATGGGAAGTACTACTAAAGTCTGCTCCCCACAGGCAAAACAGAGGAAGGAAATGATGTAACTATGCTCCAGCTCTGGAGATAGAAAGATGACAACTGCTTTTGTTGAGTGGCAGCCAGTTGTCTTTGTATCCTTCTGTCCCTTTGTCTTTGCTTAGATGTCTGGGTGCAAGACCACACAAAACTTTTCTTGGCCACTGAACGATTGTGAAATCTATTACTACAATTTTTATCGTTCTATTTACGCTCTTGAGAGATCGATAAACACTCTTATAGCTGACAGAAAAGGTTTCAGTAAAAAATAACACCTTATACTGCCGGGTTCTCAGCCTAGAGCTTTAAAATGGTGTTGTGTAACATCAATAACCCTCTGTCAGTTTAGTGTATTATTTAAAATCCTTGTAGACAATTTATAGCTGTTTTAATGATAAACTTTCTGTAAAACTTATCTTGAAAAAGTTCAATACTCAGCTTCTATGTAGAAACAGCTCAAATTCTTCACCAATTCTCTGGTACCTCAGATGAGAGTGGGTCTACGGACTCAGGAGAATCCCTAAAAGGGAGAGTGGATTTTCTAGAAGATACAGCCAATGGAAAAAAGAAGAAAAAAGAATCGGAACGGCTCAAACAGAAACCAAAAAACCAGAAATAATATTACCCTCTACCATGGAAGAAGACCTCGTAGTTAATATTTCACGAAAAAAGCTAACAGCACAAGAAATAAATGTTTTGAATAAAGGTCTCACTTTTGTACCTCGGTGTGAGTTTGATTCCTTTCAATTCAGGGTAGATCTCGAAGTACTCATTAGGAAATTATGGCTTAAAACATATTTTTCCTCTGGTGGTACAACTGAAAATAATGAAAATGAGGATTCTAATATAGAACCATCATCCAAACGTGTCCCGATACCATTTCAATCTCTATGAATCCCTCCTGGGGTGCCTCCCCCAGCTTTAGATATTTTTCGGCAATTAGTACTGCAAGATGTCAGGAAGTTGGAGAAAACTAAAAAGTTATGTCGTACAGTATTACACCCAGATGAACTCCGAGCATTAAGAAATTTAAAAACTCGTACAGACATCATAATAAAAAGAGCCGACAAAGGAGGAGCGGTCGTTGTAATGGCAACGGAAGATTATGTGGCTGAGGCCTTATCTCAATTACAGGACCCGCTAGTTTATAAACGTTTGGAAGTAGATCCTCTACCACAACTTCAATTGTTGATTAAGAGTTATACTACAGAGGCACTGAATTCTAGATTAATCACTAAGAAAGAATTTTCCTTTTTAAATCCGTTAGCGCCTACCACTGCGAGGTTATATATGGTCCCAAAGATTCATAAAAATATCTCAAAACCGCCAGGGAGACCTATCGTGTCAACTCGCGGGAGTGTTTTAGAACCACTGTCCATATTTCTGGATTCGTACATGAGACCTTTATTAAATACAATACCTTCCTTTCTGTGAGATACCACCCACTTTCTGTCAGTTCTCCAAGAACATGCGCTGTTGTCAGTTCAACCAGAAATACAGTTAGTAACACTAGATGTAGTCTCCCTCTACACAAACATCCCACAAGAAGGAGCACTCATAGTGGTGGGTAGAGTGTTAAGCCAACGTCCTGACATGACTGAACAGCTGAAAGGATTTCTCCTTAAACTAACAGAATTGACCATTTCCCATAACTATTTCGAATTTAGAGAGGTACTATATCAACAAACAACAGGCGTGGCTATGGGCGCCACATGCGCACCTTCCATCGCCAACTTCTATATGGGATATTTTGAGGAACGTTGGATTGAGAATTCAGTATACTCTCCACACATTCTCCTATGGAAGCGTTTTATAGACGACATTTTTTTGCTCTGGCAAGGTCCAGTACTTTACTAACGCTTCACTTTTCAATATCATACTGAAACCCTTAATTATCTGGACGTTAAGATAACTCGGTCTTCGGGCCAATGGATAACAACAGTTTTTAAAAAACCAACGGACCGAGTCACCTACCTGCAGTATAATAGCATGCACCCTCCAAGATTAAAAGCTGGGCTTCCCTTTTCCCAGTTTTTACGCTTTCGGCGGAACTGTTCCGATAGGGAAGATTATAAACATAAAGCAGGGAAACTACAGAAGGAGTTCATTCAACGAGGTTACCCTAGAAGAGTAGTACATCAGGCATTCACTCGAGCTTTATACAATCATCGGTCCACTTTGCTAGGAACCGATAAGACAGTGAAAAAATCGAAATTAAATACCCCAGTTAATTTAATTACCACATATTCCCCCTTGAGCGGAGCATTGCAAAAAATTCTTCGTAAACATAGTAATATAGTAACTACAATTCCTGGATTGGAGAGCAACCGGATTCGATGTGTTTGGCAACGAGCACCAAATTTAAAGGACCTGTTGAGTCCGGCTAGAGTGCCAAATGATATCCATGAAACACGGACAATTAATTTAATAGGACATTCATCATATGGGAAATGCGATATCTGTGCCATCACGCTCAGTCTGGATAAATTTGTATATAATGGAATTACATTATCTCTAAAAAGCAATACTACTTGTGAGTCAACAGGAGTAGTTTATGCAATAATTTGCCCATGCGGTCTCTGCTACATAGGACAGACAATACGCATGTTTCGTATACGTATGCGGGAACACCGTAGCCGCCTCCGGTGCAAATATCTTGCAGCCCCGATAGTAGAGCATTGTTTACAAAAGGTTCATGATTTTGAAAAGTTACGCTGTCTTTGTCTAGCCCAAGTTCAAAAAGCTGGTTGGGGTAAAACATTAGCTCAGAATTTACATCTGAAAGAACAGCGACTTATTTTTAAATTGAATACTTTGGCCCCTGCGGGGCTAAATAATCAGATAGAATGGCTGGCATGCAAATAAGATCAACTTTTTGGACAGACATTATCAATAACATGAATTTTTGTCCTGAAGAGAAGACTGTGTATGATTGGTTAATTCCAACTTTAAAAGGTAGCTAGGATATCAGATACGCATGCGCGGCGTTTTTCTACGAGCGAACAGAAATTTCCATAATAATCGCAGTAAAGGAGAGAATGCGGGCAGCACTTCTGGTATTCTAATTTCTAATTTTATGATTAGAAGAGTATGAGTGGACTGAACTAATGATAGGAAGATGAGAGTGAGATGTGGGTCTTATTGTTGGTTTTTATAGTTATGTTTAGGTCCCCTGACGAAAAATGTGAAACGTCAGTCGGTACCGGGGGTGAACGTTGAGAGAACGCGGGCAGCACTTCTGTTATGTTTAGGTCCCCTGACGAAAAATGTGAAACGTCAGTCGGTACCGGGGGTGAACGTTGGGACACAGAAAATTGGTGAAGAATTTGAGCTGTTTCTACATAGAAGCTGAGTATTGAACTTTTTCAAGATAATTTTTACAGACAGTTTATCATTAAAACAGCTATAAATTGTCTACAAGGATTTTAAATAATACACTAAACTGACAGAGGGTTATTGATGTTACACAACACCATTTTAAAGCTCTGGGCTGAGAACCCGGCAGTATAAGGTGTTATTTTTTACTGAAACCTTTTCGGTCAGCTATAAGAGTGTTTATCGATCTCTCAAGAGCGTAAATAGAACGATAAAAATTGTAGTAATGGGTGCAAGACCAGGCACTGTCCATTGAAAGTAACATTCCTTTCTAGAAGAGATGGTCCTTCTGTACTAAATGACAGCAGATTTCTGAGAGAAGAGGATAGTTCTGACCCAGTTGTAGGGAGCTGCTGCAACATGCTACAATGATATTTAATCACGACTACCATTTCCAACTTTGTAGAAAATCACCTGCACAAGAGACCATCCACCAATAGTTGATGAATGTTCTCAATAAGGGCAGAAACACATAACCAGGCTAGCCTCCAGGCAGCAATAGCAGAGGATGAAGCTCTGGATGCGGTCTCCAATGTATCAAAAAGTGATTAAATGAGTGCTGCATTCTTCTTCTTGAAGCAGAATATTTAGCTTTTGTTTTGCTTCAGAAGCAAATCTGCAGACCTACTATTACTAATTTGTAAACTGTTATTAAAATAGTCTATAGTGCCTGAAGATTGGAGAGTGGCCAACGTAACACAAATTTTTAAAAAGTTGAAAACTGTATACTTGCATTGTGACAATAGCACATTTCCCTCATTTGCAGAATCAGGCACTTGTGGAGGGTGGGGGGGGGGAGTTCATCTTGTGTGTCATAGAAGTGTCATGTCAGGGAGCATGTGTGCATGTGCGCATATGGACGGGGCGGTGCGCTGGGGTGTGTGGTGTCTGCTTATGTTAGGTGTGCTTACATGTGTGCACATCAGGGGTGGTCAGATGTCTGTTGAAGGGTGAGTGCATGTATGTTTGCATGCATGGCATGGAGTATGTGTGTGTGTTGGGGTGGGGGTGTGTGCTTAGGCGCATGTCAGGGATTAAGTACCATGTGTGTCGGGGCTGTGTGCGTGCTGAGGATTACTTTGCACATGCATGTCAGGAGTAACATGTACATATCTGAAGGTGTGTGCATGTTTCGGGGGGGGAGGGGGAGGTCAATGTTTATGTACACTTCCCCTGTCCTACACCTGATCCTTGTCCATCCCACTCTTCTGCACTATTTCTCCTTCGTATCCTTCACTGTCCACCCACCCAAGCACACTCAGGCCCTTTTATTCCCATCCTTCCCTTCTCCCTTAATGAACTCGCTGTCTCTTTTTTCTTATCTAACCCTGCCCCTTCCTCTGTATTCCATTCTGGTTCTCCTTTGCTCTTCTACACCCCTTCCCCGGGCTTGTCCCTTTCTTCCTTCCTAACTGTCCATTTCTTAGGTTCAACACCCTCACCTGCTCCTACGTTTACGGCTCTTTTTCCCTGATGCCAGCAATAACCAGGGATTGCAGAAGTCTCTGCAAGCCGCAGCCATGGTTTCTCTTACTCAGAGCAGTTCCGTCTGGCATAACTGGATGTCACCCACTCTTGGGCAGGTCCATCAACAAGCAACGTGTACAACTTGCTTGTTGATGGAAAATGAAAATTAATTTTATACTATCAAGGTTTCCCAAATAAGATACTTCTATAGCATTTTCATTTTGTATGAGAAAAGAAATAAGCCACCATGGACTTTATAGCTTAGCAAAACTCAGAACTAAGCTAATTTAAATGCCTGTCCTTGGATCAACATGTTTCCCAAAACAGTTTCCCAACCTTGTCCTGGAAGAATGCTAACCCATTCAGTCTTTTAGGATTTCTAGAATAAATATGCATGAGATAAGATTTGTATACATAAGTTTACATAAATTAAGCCTCTAGTCTTATGTATATTTATTGCGACAGTCTTGATTGAATAGATGTACCTCATAAGAACATAAATGCCATACTGGGTCAGACAAGGTCCATCAAGCCCAGTATCCTGTTTCCAACAGTGGCCAATCGAGATAACAAGTACCTGTCAGGTTCCCAAAATGACAGACAGATTCCACAATGCTTATCCTGGGGTAAGCAGTGGATTTCCCTGGTCCTCCTCAATAATGGTTTATGGACTTTTCCTCCAGGAACTTGTACAAATCTTTTTTAAACCTAGCTACACCAACAGGAGAGACAAGAAAACATGGCCCTAAAAGGAGATGTTCCTGTCCACTGTAAACAAGAAGAATGAAGACAAATGACTTCCTCATGCCTTGGAAGAAGACCAAACAAGCAGATGCAAGAAAGAGACGGGCGGTAATTTAATTCAGGTAAAACCCCTTTTTAATTGCCCCTATGCATTTCGGCTGGAAAAGCCTTCTTCAGGGGGTCTTTAGAAGAAACACACCTTTTCTGTCTCGTAGTGCACAACTATGATCACATTTGCCGCAAGCTTCACTGCTTACTGCTTTGAAACCTGGTTGTGTGGCCCCCTTATTAACCTCTAGAAAGTTTAGGGACCCCCAGTTCATTGCCACCATTCTTCCCAGACCCCCTCCCCTTAGCACCAGACCTGTCCCATTAGCTTCTTTATCTCTATTTCCCTCCCTGTCTACTCCAATCCCTCTCTTTCCCAACCAGTCCTCAACAGTCTCAGTCTCTCCCTCCCTTCCCTAGTTAATTCTTTCAGTCTCTCTCCCCCTCCCCCAACCAATCTGCATCAGCCTCTCATTCTTCTCTTTTCTGTGTCCTAAGGACCCCCCCCCCTGTAATTGTTTCACGGACCCAAGATTGGAAGTCACTGATCTATGTAAACTGGATTTTCTGTTTTAATACTGAAAAGAAACTTCAAAATGGATTCTGAAAAGTTCAGGTTAATAAACTAAACATTTTCACAAAATGTTGTGAATAAAAAGCTGAAAATGCAAAAACAGTTGGATATAGTATAATTTCTAAATAAGTGTGGCGGTAATTTTTTAAGTGGTGCCTAAATTTCTGGGCATGTAAGTAACAATATTTTAGTGGTTTAAATGTGTAAAATGGCCACATATGTGTATAATCTGTCACAGTTCTGAAAGTGTGCACGTTGGACTGATGGTGCGTATTTTCACTATGGGCATGCACTGGGGTGGAGTACAGTACAGATTTATGCAAAGTTCTACAATACTATAACTTACATACGCTCTTACAAAATCTAGGAGCGGACATTTACATCAGCCCTAGGGCTGGAGTAAGTACTCATGCTTAGTTTAATGCACATCTTCGATCATTTATGCCCCTATTTTATGAAGTAAATTATGTGCTTACTTCAACTTTACAAAATAGGTGCAAAATACATGCATTAAAATGCACATAAACCCAGCCAACCCTTATAAAATTACCTGCCACGTGTATATAAAAATAAAATGTTCAGAAGCAAACCTGAAAACATACAAATTGTGCATCAACATATTTTGGTAAGACAAACTCAATAAAGTAGGGCATATAAAAGCTGATCAAATAAGTTCTGCAATTCTTCATCTAGAACATTAAAAAAGAATTGGTTTTCCTCCCAACTAATTTGGTAACTATAAAGAAAATGCCAATCCCAAATAGTGTTACAGCTGTCCTCTTCATTAGTTTACTATGCCGTTTCTGGTTTTCCACAGGTGAAACACGAGTGCTGACATTCTTCTGCCCCATTTGCAGCTAGAAAATACATAATATAACACAAGAAAGTGTCAAACTATTTTAACGTTTTAATTTTAGGCACAGGGTATATAAAACAGTTAGGGTCTTATATTCAGCACCAATGGCTAGCCGCCGACGCTGAACATCAAACCCGGATATTCAATGCTAGGGTCATATCTGTACCTGGCATTGAATATACGGGTTAGCTGCCTTTGCAGATTAGTAACCAGGCAGCAGTGATATTAAGCCACTGCCCGGTTAGCAATAGGTGGCAAAAGTTAGGCTAGGGTTACCTATGCCTGGCTTTTGCCGCATATTGTTAACTGGGCAGCGGCTCAGTATCACTATTGCTCGGTTAACGACTGGTGCAGTCTCCACTCGGAATGTCCCAACATTAAGCGGTTAGCACTGGGGCATGTAGAGCCAGCAGCTACAGATATTCAGCAGCACTAACCATATCAGTGCTGCTGAATATCCCATTAATCACTTTGAATATCGGACCCTCAATTTCAACACTTTTATGCCTTGGCCACTTACTTTAAATCATGGGTCAGGATCTCATATGGATTCACATTATCAGTGAATGAGGCCAAAGAAAAATGATAAAGACCATACAAGTCTATCCAGTTTATCCTTCCATACTATCACTTTTTTTCCTTTTCTTGAATTTAGATACAGTCTTTGCCTCTGCTACCTCCACTGGGAAACTATCCCATGCATCTACCACTCTTTCCATAAAGTAGTATTTCCACAAATTACTCCTGAATCTATCCTCTTTCTCTCCCCTTCTCTCCGAGTCTCCACTGTGATCTACACACAGTTGTGGTAATTAGCATGGAGCCTGAGAATCAGTGAACATTCACAGGTCCTTTCACTTGTCCTGTGTGGGCTTTGTATTAGGCTGTGAATAAAGCATAGTTACTCACCTATTACAGGTGTTCTCCAGGAGCAGCAGGAATCAGTCCTCACATATGGGTGATGTCGGCGCCAACGGAGCCCCCGTGCGGAGCATTTCCCCAGCTTTCTAAGAAAGCCTTTGGGAATGCAGTGCGCATGCGCGGTCCCCTTCCCGCCCAAGGGTGCCATCTTGCTCAGTCTGATGACATAGCTAAAAGACAGCAAAAAATCAAAATGAAATATAGGACTGCAACTCCAGGGGAGGAGGGAGGGTCATGAGGACTGATTACTGCTACTCCTGGAGAACACCTGTTACAGGTGAGCAACTATGCTTTCTCCAGGACCAAGCAGAAAGTCAGTACTCACATATGGGACTCCCCAGCTCTAGGCTACTGTGAACCCAAAGCTGAAAAATGGCTCCCCCTCGAGAGCCACAGCATCCGTGATAAGAATTTTCTCTGAGAACGCATCCCGTCTGGTAGCCCAACACCAAGGGCCGGAGGGTAGGAGTTGCCTAAACCTCAAAGAGATTACGGAGTACCGCCTGGCCGAAAACACTGTCTCGCTGGGACTCTCTCTCCAGGCAGTAATGGGTTGCAAAAGTCTGACTTGAAGACCAAGTTGCGGCCCGGCAGATGTCTGCCAACGGAACAGAGCGGAGATGAGCTACTGACATGGCTTTTGCCCTGACACGGTGGGCCATGACCCGACCCTGCAAGGGGAGGTCGGCTGCCCTGTACGCCCAGGCGATGCAATCTGCTACCCAAGTGGGCAATCTGCACTTGGAGACAGGTAACCCCATCCTATTAGGGTCAAACGAGATGAAGAGCTGAGCAGCCCTTCGATGCTTCCACGTACGTTCTATGTAAAAGGACAACGCCCTCTTACAGTCCAGGGTATGCAAGACTGTCTCAGCCCGGCTGGCATGCGGCCTGGAAAAGAAGGTCGGAAGAACCACCTCCTGACTGAGGTGGAAAGAGGAGACCACTTTTGGGAGGAACTTGGGATGGGTCCGTAGGACCACCCTGTTCCTATAGAACCGTGTGTACGGTCTATCAGAAACCAGAGCTTGTAGCTCACTCACACGTCTGGCCGATGTAAGAGCCAGCAGGAAGATCGCTTTCCAAGAGAGGAAGCGCAAATTGCAAGTAGCCATCGGCTCAAACGGTGGGCGAGTAAGCTGCTGCAAGACCACGTTCAACTCCCACTCAGTCGCTGGTGGACGAACCGGAGGCTTGAGCAGAAGCAGACCTCTGAGAAATCTGGACACCAAGGGGTGAACCGACAGAGGCTGTCCTTCCACTAGTGAGCGGTGCGCTGACAAAGCACTTAGGTGGACCCGAACAGAGTTAGACTTAAGGCCTAGGTCTGAAAGGTGAAGTAGATACTGCAGTACTACTGGCACAAGGCAAGAGAAAGGATTTTCATTGTGCTGAGCACACCACACTGTAAACTTACACCACTTGAGGGCATAGGACTTCCTTGTGGACTGCCTCCTAGAGGCCAATATCACCTCTTCAACTTCCTTAGGCAGAAGTAAGGGAGCTAGCACTACCCTTTCAGTAGCCAGGCCATCAGATTGAGGGATCTGAGAGATTGGATTGCATCCCCAGAGGAAAAGGAGCTTCCACCGCCAATTGCAGGAGAAGCGGAAACCAAGGCTGCCTCGGCCATCTGGGGGCTACCAGAATGACCGAGGCCTTGTCCCGAAGGATCTTGAACACAGTTCGGGCCACCAGAGGCGTGGGAGGAAACGCATACAGGAGGCCCATAGACCAAGAGATCAGAAAAACGTTTGCTGCCACCCTCAGGGGATGCGGCTGTCTGGAGCAAAACCTGGGTAGCTGACGGTTTTGTGGACTTGCAAAGAGATCGATGGACGGAAGCCCCCAGCGGAGGAAGATCTGCTGGACCACCAGTGGATTCAACTGCCATTCGTGAGGCTGGAGAATCCTGCTTAGCTTGTCTGCCAGGAAATTCTCCTGACCAGGTAGGTAAACTGCTTTGAGAAACATACCCTGTTTGGACCGCAAAGGAGCAGAGGTCCAGTGCTTCCTGACATAGGAGTGCACCAATGTCGGCCGTGGCTACCCGGGCCGAAGCCTCGAAGCCGTCATAGGCTGCTCGAGATATAAACTTCAAGCACTCTCGGATCCCCGTAGACAAGGCCTTGAACCTCTGCAAAGGTTCCTCGGAGAGGCCAGCCGAGAACCCGGCAATCTCCTTTGCCAGGTCCTGCAAGTACATGCCCATGTACAGCTGGTAAGTCTGAACTCGGCAAGACAGCATCGAACCCTGGAAGCATCCAGGTTGCGGGCCTCCTGGCCGGGAGGCACCAAGGAGTGCATCTTTTGGCTTTTCAGCCTGTGAATGGCCGATTCCACAACCATGGAGTTGTGCAGTAGCTGCGCCTTCTGGAACCCAGGGCTCTTACTGACTCGATAGATAGAATCGACCCGCTTGCTAAAAACCGGCGCTGAGGCCAGTGCTTCCCACATACAGAAAAGCAGCCATTCCAGCATCAGAGGAACCGGTACAGTAAAGGCTTCCTTCGGAGGAAAATCATATTGGAGGGCATCGAGCTCTTCGTCTCCTCCTCGGCGTCCGCTGGGAATGCCAAAGCCTTGGCCATGTCCCTGACGAAATCTGAGAACCGGGTATCCTCCGGGGGGGGGGGGGGGAGGGGGTCTTAGCCGAGGTTCGGACTCCAGTGAGTCTGAAGGGACGCACTGGGTCCGGAAGGTGTCAGGAGACTCCTCGTCCTCCGTCTTCCATGCCGACTCCTCCGAGGAGGAGTCGAGCGTCTCCAGCCATGTGGGCTTTGATGCCACCTGCCCTGATGCCGAGGGCACCGGCGTCAACGACCTCGGCCCCGAAAGGAAGGTCGAGGGAGACCGTGGCCGAGGATCGACTCGAGACTTGATTGACTCGAGGATCGGCTCGGCCTCCGGGGTCGACTTAGACTTCGAGGTCCCAGTGGTCGGGGCAGATGCACCGGTCAGAGCGGCGATCAGTACCCGCTGCTGCTCCATGAAGGCAGCCAGGCTACTCTCCAGGGCTATCAACCTTAGTCCGAGCTCAGGAGACTCCGCAGCCCCTGACTCAGGCCCGACGTCAGTTCTCCCGGAGGAGAGTCAACGAGAAAAACAGGTGTTACCTGACTCGGCGACTCCGGCTCTAGGCGAGGTAGTTTGGTCTACCGCTCTGACTCCGAGAGCCCGGGACGGCGGTCAGGGCTCCGTGACCTGTCCCCAGAGGATCCAGGTGCCTCCACTGATGCTGCCCTCAGGAGCTTCTTCTTCCTTTTGTGCTCCCGAGCGGGAGACCCCCTTTCAGAGGAACCACAACGGCGCTCGGGGTCAGACTCCCGAGATGTCGAGGCCTCTGACGAAGTCCGGGCCCGGCCGGACGCAGACTCTGAAAAAATTATTTCATGTTGATGCTGATGGCTCCGAAGTGCCTTCGACGACATCTTGCCGCACGGGCCACACACCAGCGGGTCATGGTCGGGCCTGAGGCATCGGAGGCAGCAGTCGTGTGTGTCGGTGAGAGACATGTTTCTTGCACCGATCACACTTTTTGAACCCGCTGGCAGCCATTGGGGGAAAAAGGGCCCCTGCAAGGTCAAAAGACAGGGCTGCCATTGAAAATAAGAAAAAAGGTGCGAACGCTAGTCAAAAAGGACAAAACCCCAAAAAGAATTTCCAGACTCGATACCGGTGTACCGAGCCGAGGCAGGAGGGGAACCGGCGTCAAACCAGATGAAGCAACGTGAAAAAACGCAGAAAAAAACAACTTTTCCCGGGTGACACTAACTACGTCCGTTGGGCTCCATGGAAAAAGAAAGACTGAGCAAGATGGCACCCTTGGGCGGGAAGGGGACCACGCATGTGCGCTGCATTCCCAAAGGCTTTCTTAGAAAGCTGGGGAAATGCTCCGCACGGGGGCTCCGTCGGCGCCGACGTCACCTATATGTGAGGACTGACTTCCTGCTTGGTCCTGGAGAATGTGGAATATTGGGGTCTGTGTGCACATAATGGCACATAATTGGGCTCTGTGTTGGGCTGCTTCTACTGCTGCTGCCGCCATCTTCATGCTTTGGATAAGTTGAGGGAGAAGGAAGTGAATAAGAGGTTTGATATTTTGTTTTCACTGTCATCATCTGGTCTCATATGAATTTTTAAGTCAGGGATCAACAAATCCCGGGCACCAGATCATAGTGGTGCCTACAAATTGGGATTTCAAGGCCCTGGAGGTTCAGCCCCAGCACTTCTCCTCACTGTACCGCAATCGGCTCTCTTGAAATGGCAAGGTCAGCACAAACCTTCTGCACTGCATGGCTCGAGACCTTTTAGATAGCTGAGTGCTGTAGAGTGAGGAAGCACAGTGTTTTCATTTCTCTATGGCAGGAATGGTGAGATGCCCAGGATGATGGCTTAGGGGAGGGGGGGCAATGTCAAGGGAGGCCCAGAGGTAATGGCTGGGGGAGGGGGGGGGAAGAGGAAGAGGAGGAGAAGAAGAGTCACTGTCTCCTGCTAGCACTGTGTAAGTGCACATTAAAGGACATGATTTATTGAGCTTTCTTTTCCCATCGAACATGGGAAAACAGTAAATCAGACCCTTAAAAAAGGAGCTATGATACACATTGGGGGTGGATGGAGTGCTCTGCGGCAGATCTTGGCATTGGTCTCCTAAATTTGTAGGCTGGCTCCCAGATTCTGAGAAAATCTGTCAAGACTTGTTTCAAGTATTAAAACTGGGTTATACTGTATAAAAATTTGGGAAATACTATCTAAATTGATTAAATCCGAAAGCCAAAAAAAGCATAATCATAAATAAATGCAATAAAACATGATTATTCCATTCTCATTCTTCTTGCCATTTGTAGCTTTTGAAATGAGACACCTGCTTCTAGGAAACCTGTCCTCTTCACAACTACCTTGAGTCTAGTCTTACCTTTTCCAGAACACTTTCACAATATGCTCTGGTGAATTCTCTTCCACTGCTATTCTATTGTTGATGGGTGTGCGTCATGTTTGGATCTCTTGTCTTCTCTCGCTACACCCTTTCCTTTAGCAATCCTATCTGCTACCATGAACCTCAATGCCATCTTTATGCAGATGGGACTGCATTTCTGTTCCAGAACTCTCATCAGGAATCCAATTACAAGTCTCAGCCTGCCTGCCATTACTGTTTTCATGTCCCACCGTTGACAAAACACAACATGGTCAAAATAGAACTATTACTTCTTGCTCCAACAGTTTCTTAACCCCTTTTCAATCACCGCCATCCTCCTCCTCCTGGGTCCCTCTGCCTATAACCTTGGTGTGCTCAGATTCTTTTTTTTCCTTTGTTGCACACATCCACATAATTTTATGTAAAGTAAAAAAAAAAAAAAACACCCAAAGGGCGGTATATCAAATGCAACAAACGATAAATGATCACTGCTAGGAAGAACTTTTTCTTTCTCTGTAAGATCTCCAAAATTCCCCCCTACCCTGAAAAAAATCTCCAAAATCCTTACCACTCTTTTATCACCTCCTACTTGGACTACTAAAATCTGGTCGTAAAGGATCTACGATTGAATGATCTCTTTCCATTACAATCTGTTCAAACTTCAGTCGTACAACTTAACTACAGACCATGCTATTATGATTATTTAACTCCTCTTCTACAACCATTATATTGAACTTCATACAGAAGTCGACAGGGAGTCAAACCTCTTACACTCATCTAACAAGTGTGTTCATTCTACAGTTCCTCATTAAAAAAACTTTCCTCTCTTCTTTCTCATTATACTTCTCTTACCCAATTTTATTTGACAGGCAAGTTACTCTCATGTGTGTTTTCTTCAGCTATGACCCATTTTGGGCAGTACTCTTTACAGCTGCTTGTACTGTATTCCTGAAACAGTCTTCCTAGATGTGTGCACCAGGTTCCCCCTCTAGCCAAATTCAAATCTAACCTAAAAATTCATCTCTTCAAAAGTTGCTTTGAACATTTAAACCCTAAATATTTGTGTTTAGGCAGAAGATTTTTTTTAAACCTGGGCCCTGGACTGGAGAGAGCGTATCTCAGCTTAATCATACAGTACTATGGTTGCTATTCTTTGCCTATGCACATTAATTCAGATAAACTTATCCTTAGCATACATAATCCACATTTTCCTCTAAATATTTAGAGTCTCATAGTTGAGTATTCTCTATTTAATCTCTTATGTGGCCACTTACTTTATTCTTCTCATTCACACCTTTGCTGCCCTAACTCAAATTTCCTTCTCTTTATTCTTACATACCTTTGTACAGTACTATGTGCATTTAGTATGCACTATAGAATAAAATCCAACTATATTGATATTAGTAAAATCTTCAATGACAAGATACTAGAATCCAAACCTTTTGGTTCAACTGTTTTCCTTCTAAGCCACTGGAAGGAAAGCCCTACTGTCTACCTTCCATTTACAACAACCCTGGATATTCCCTTTCCACCTCAGCGGCTGGTCTCTTAAGAGCACAGTTAACAGATGTACGGATATACCCACTAACAGTCACTGTTTATTCGGGGGCTGTGAACACTGCCTCCGCAGATCACCAGCCAGCCAAGAAGCAGAAGCCAAGTCTGTGCATCAGATCCTTTGCAAGAGAGTGAACTGGTCCAATGCCAAACCTTTTATAGAATCATTTAAAACTAGAGTAACATTATGGTGCAAGCAATATCACTAGCTAACATAGCTAGCTCCAACAGGTTCTTAATATGTATACCTGCAGATACATACAGAGTAAATTATCCAAACAATTAGAAGGACAAGAATATTCTTCTAAAAATAATAATTTAACAGAGGAAGTGATGTCATTCACCCTGATGGAGATCTGAGGGTGTAGTTCTGAAAAAGTATCCTGATTTAAGGGATATTTTGACTTTGTTACTGTGTGTACATTCCTCCCTACTACGAGAGGATCAAGATAAGGGCTGACCAGAGCATTTCAGGATGGCAGCGAAGAGAAAGATTGCTGATTTAAAATAATTTGCCTATAGTAAGATGAAGAGCTGCGAGGAGCCAAGATGGCAGTGCGGCCCGTGCATTAGACTAGTGCGGTGGAGTGCATATTGAAAGAGTTACCAGCAGAAGAGAAGTCTGGTTCCTCAAATTCAAACAAGAGATTGGAAAAATTAAGAATGATATATGTGGGATTGTAGCTGAACTGCAGGAAGAAGTTACAGAGCTGAGCCTAAGGGTTGAAGACTGAGAATTGGGTAAAAGTGTAAGGCCTTCACAAACAAATGCAAGATTTAGAAGCAGCACATTAGGCCATGGAGGTGACAGTCAAGGAAATGGAAAACAGAATGCGCTGAAGCAATCTCTGGATTCGGGGGGGTCCCAGAAGTGTCTGAATTTGCAGACTGTACAGCAATTGCTTTTGAAATCTGTGCTGCAGTGATTAATCATGGAAAAGAGGATCCTAGGCCTGTAGAGATAAAAAACGATTGGGTACACAGAACCATGGGCCCTCAGCTGGAGGCTAGCCCACAGGACATCATGCTATGTTTACATGAATATGAGGTAAAGGAATAAGTGGCGACAAAGATGACAGACACTGACCACTTTGAATGAAAAGGATATCAAGAGGCTTTATTTGGGGATTTATCACCAGCAAACTTTCAGAGGAGAGATTTTCACCCGATAACCAGTAGACAAATAGGACAACTTGCGTTGTAAGTAGCTCTGAGAGGAATATCCTTCACAGTAAATTGAGTGACAAGACGAGCATATACGCCGGAGGAAACAGTAACTGAAATGAGCAAATCCCCACCTGTGCGGCTTAAACGGATGTACCAAAAAGATCAAAATGGCAGACTGCCCCACAGAGAGAAAGGAGAAAGCTCAAGAATACAGTGAAAAAAACCTGAGCTTTGTGCTGAAAGTATGCAATGGACTGGTAGTTGGTTTAGCTGTTTGAAGTGGTATGAGGTGAGAAACTAAATCTTGCAGATGTTCATATTTTGAGGGTGAAAAGTGTAAATGATTGGTACAGGGGGCAGTAGGAATGTACTGTGAATGGTGCAAGAAGGTGGGTACAGCAGGATGAGGGAGTAAGATGGTTGCGTGTATTCAGTGTAATTGAGATAAAAAAAGATTAGTTTGGGAGAAGGTATGATATTTAGGGTGATGTGCAGTGGAAGGTAAAGGGGTGAATTTCATTGATAAATTTGAATGCCAAATTGGTGAAATTTTAGCAACTAGATTGATCCTCCTTACGAATCATACTCTGCAATTAGGTTTTATGCCTGGCAGGCAGGCAGGGAAGTGACAGTATCCATAAAATTCTTAAATTTGGTCTGGAAGGCATGCGAGAAGCAATTGAAGTCCCTTCTAAGTAGCCGTAGACGCTGAAAATGCTTTTGATCGCGTGGAATGGGAATTTATGCACACAGTCCTACACAGGGTAGGAATCGGAGATAAATTTATGAGGTGGATCAGTGCCTTCTATCAGGCACTGATGGTGCAAATTCAGGTCAATGGTGGATATTCAGAGGCCTTTGAGAGTGTGGGCTACCCAACAAAGTGTTCACTATCACCATTACTTTTGCACTAGTTTTGGAACCCCTGGTAGAGGTATAAAATTACATTATTTTCAGATGAAGCTATCTATTCTATTAGCAACCAACTGCTATCCTTGCCTGTTTTGCAGCAATAGATATGAGTATCATAATCCTTTGAGACATAAAATGAACCTGGGGAAAGCACAGTTACTTATCTGTAACAGGTGATCTCTGGGAACAGCAGGAATAAGTCTTCACATATGGGTACATCGGTACCGACGGAGCCTGCGCGGGAACGCTCCCCAGCGTCCAATCAGAAAGCCTTTGGGAGCATCCCACAGCGCCTGCGTGCTGCCTTCCCGCCTTTCCCAACTGTCTCTCCTCAGTTAAGTTTTAGAGCTGAGACAAAGAGAGAGAGAGAGAGGGAAAGGAAAAAGAGATAGAGAGAGAGACAACTCCTAGGAGAGGTGGGTGGGTTGCGAAGACTTATTCCTGCTGTTCCCAGAGATCACCTGTTACAGGTAAGTAACTGTGCTATCTCCAGGAACAAGCAGGAATGAGTCTTCACATATGGGGACTCCCTAGCTTTAGATGCCAGGGAGAGATCCCATAAGTTGTGTGTCCCTGGGACAGGGCTGCACTTCCCCACATGGATCTCTGGCATCCCATGAGGGATGGTGGGTAGGAGTTGATTAAGTATGGAACAGGTGTTTAAGAACAGCCTGACCAAACAAGGCATCCCGGCGGGAGTCCTTGTCCAAGCAGTAATGGGCTGCGAAGGTATGAACCGAGGCCCAAGTGGCTGCTCGACAGATGTCGTCAATAGACACAGAGTTCAGATGAGCCATTGAGGCTGCCATGGCTCTCACATTGTGAGCTGTGACATGGCCCTCCAGAGAAAGGTTCTTGCTCTGATAGGCGAAAGTAATACACTGGGCGATCCAGTTAGATAATGTTCTCTTTGAGACTGGTAGTCCCAAATTTATTTATTTATTTAATAGCTTTTATATACCGCACTCTTCGTCATCAGCGCGGTTTACATTTTAACAAATTGTACTTAAGCATGAACATATGTTAAGTTTACAGATAACAGGGAATGAACATGGATAACTGGGGTTAAATAGATAACAAGAATTCAAACTATTTACAGCAAGAAATCATATGTTTATAGTTCTACGGCTTGGGGCTCTAAGAGGATTTGATATGGGGTGAGGAATGAAGATGGGGGTGTACTTGACTAACCATAATCATTGGTTCGTGTTGGGAGGGAATGCCTTAGGGAGTTCATACTCTGAGGGAAGTGTTGTAGGAAGAGGTGTGTTTTTAGATCTTTTCTAAATTGTGAGAGGTCCTTTTGTGATCTGATGTTGGATGGTAGCATGTTCCAACATCTAGGGGCAAAGGATGAGAATGCTCTTGTGCTAGTTGTCTGGTTGAATTTTGCTTGGGATTTTGGGATCACTAGTGTGTTTTCTGTTGCGGAGCATCGGGATCTGGAACTTTGTGAGTAATGCAGGAGGTCAGATAAAGATGATGATGAGATTTGGTGAATTGCCTTGAATGTAATGAGGAGGGCTTTGTATAAAATTCTATATGATATCAGGAGCCAGTGAAGTTCGAATAGGATAGGAGCAATGTTCCCTCTAATTTTCTGTAGGCTGTGTGCGCATAAAATATCAGCTGTGTGCAACTTTTGAAGGAAGGTTAAATTTTTGTGCGCCACATGACGACACTCAGAGTTATATACTTTAAAATTTGACTACACATCAGAATACAGTATGTACACCACATTGATTTTAATCAAATTAAATGAAAATAGACGATTACTAAATGAAGCGGGAAATTTCTAGTAATTACAATCATAACTTTTAAATTTTAAGACATCTGTGTTGTTTTCTATCAGAATCAGAGCTGTAATTTTTGTGCGCTCTGTTGTAAAGTATGTGCGCTTGCTCGGCGAGGTGTGTGCGCGCGCACACGCGCACAGCTTAGAGGGAACAGTGGATAGGAGTGATATGATGACTCCTTGGGGCTCTGTGTAGAACTCTGGCAGCCGTATTCATGGCCAATTGTAGAGGATTAAGCGTACTCTTGGGTAGGCCCTGTAACACAATATTAGCGTAGTCGAAGTGTGGGGTGACCAACGCTTGGAAGGTTGTTCGGAAGTCTTGTGGTTCAAGCATTGGTCTGAGGTGTCGTAGAATTCTGATCTTGTGATAGATGGCTTTAACTGTATTTTTTATATGATCTTTGAACTCAAGTCACTGGTCGAGTATAACGCCTAGGTAACGTATAGTTGATTTGAGTGGTAACTCGGCATCTCTTGTTCTTAGAGTTGGTGGGGGTGAGAAGTCTTTGTTCCTTGTTACAATCAAAACTTCCGTTTTTTTAAAGTTAATTCGGAGGTTTTGTGAGAGCAGCCAGTCTGAGATTGCATTGAAGCAGGTAGTTAGTGTGGTATAGTCGGGTTTCAATACGTTGACTGGTGTGAATAGTAGCACATCATCTGCGTAGATGAGGCAAGATGTTCCAAATGCCCGGGCGATGTGGCAGATGGGCTGCATATAGATATTAAATAGCAGGGCCGAGAGGGAGGAACCCTGTGGTACACCTTACTTCTGTTGGAAAGGCATAGATGTATTGTCACCCGTCCGGACCTGCTGCCAGCGGTCTTCCAGGTAAGATTTGCACCACTTCAAGGCCATTCCTTGAATCCCTTTTTCATGTAGTCGGTTAAGCAGCTTAACATGGTCAACAGAATCAAAAGCTGCTGCAATGTCTAGGAAGATCAATGCAACTCCATTTCTGATGTTGTCTGTTGTAGTAATAAGCGTGTTCATTAGAGAAGTTAAAAGGGTTTCAACTCCGTGGGATTCTCTGAAGCCATGCTGATTTGGGTCGAGTGGAGCTTCGGAGTCAATGTGTTGTTGAATTTGCCTTAGAGTGACTTTTTCTAGTATCTTGGCTAGTAAAGGGATACTTGAGATTGGGCGGTAGGAGTCTTCTTTTTTTGGGTCGAGTTTATTGTTTTTGAGTAGTAGACGAATGGAGGTCTGTTGGGAATATCCCTGTGCTAAGTGACTGGTCAGCTATGGCTGCTATGTAAGGGCTGAGTTCTGTTCTTAGTGATTTGATCCAGTGGGCTGGACATGGATCGTTGGGGGCAGTGGTGGCATTGATGGAGGTTATGAGTTCTTTGATTGCCTTAGGGGTTGGGGATGAGAATTTATTAAGCATGATCTGGACGTTGGAGGTTTGTGTGGGTTCGCTTGTGATTGTAGTTGAGATCTTGATCATCTTGGATTGGATATAGTCAGCATATAGTTGTGGTTGTATGTGTTCATGTTGTGGTGGAGAAGGCTCACTGGTTAGGGATGTTACTAGTTGGAAGAGGTCTCTAGGTTTGTTAAGGGAGCGACTGAGGAGCCTTGCATGGTATTCTTTCCTCTTATCCCAGGTTAGTTGACGATGGGATTTCAAGTGAGTTAAGTAGGTGGATTGGTCACACAGGTTAAGAGAGTGTCTCCATTTCTTCTCTAGTTTCCTTAATTGCCGTAAGGAGGTTCAAAGTTCAGAGGAGAACCATGGCGCATTCCGTTTCTTGGTGAAGGAGGAGGTAGAGATGGTTTGGTTAACTGTGGCGGTGGGCTGGGCTGATAGTCCAAGGGCACTGTTCCAGTTTGCTACTGTTTCATCAATGTTGTTAGGTATTGTGGAGAGTTTTGGAATGGTTTGAGAAGTAATAGTGTCAATGTTGAATGGTTTAAAACGTGCTGGTTTAGAGAGTGGATAAACATCCGGTGTTTTGCTTGGAAACTCCTCAGCTGGTATGGAGAATGTTATAAGATTATGGTCGGACCAGGGGACGGGGGTTGATGAGGGTTCAAGTTGATTTGGCGATTCACAGTATGATAATGGGGCGAAGATGAGATCAAGAAGATTTTGTTGTTTATGAGTTGGATCTTTTACAATTTGTTTGTAGTGTAAGTCGGTCATGGCGTCAAGGAAGGAGCTTGATACTGATGGCGGGGTGGATGCAAGGTTGAGATCTCCTAGGAGCCAGTTAGGTTTGTTGAGTTCAATGGGGTTGGTAACAAGATCAATTATGATTGACAGATCATCAGCTGGAGCATTTGGAGCTCTGTAGATGAGGTTTAAGGTGTTAGTACTATTGGAGATCGATAGTGTATTTATATGGTCCGTGGTCTTGGTAGAGACAATGCGGTACTTTAGATCGGATCTTGCTATTATGCAAACTCCTCCTCCTTTTCTGTTTTCCCTGTTGCAGGTGTAAATGGAGTAGTTGGGTGGAGTAAGTTGGTTCATTATGACATTGTCAGTGTTTGAGAGCCATGTTTCTGTTATCAGGAGGATGTCTAGGTTAAGGTTTGATAATAAGTCAGTGATAGCAGGCCACTTGTTTCGGGCTGAAAGTGCGTTAATGAGAGCACACTTGAGATCCTGTGAGGTGGCTCTTAGATTAGGTCTTCTGGTGTTTGTTGTATCAAGAGGTACGTAAAGAAGGTAGGTGTGTCTATTGTGATATGTATATTGTGGGTATTGCTGTTGGTTTTGGTGGGGTTTCCTATTCTTGTATTGGTGTATAGTGATAGGGTTAGAGTTGGATGTTAGGGCAAATGATGTGTGTAGGATACTAGAGAGGGCAGAGAGGAGGAGGAGTGTGAGTGGGATGAGGGCCATGATTTGTAGTGTAAGGATTCACAATTATTGTGAATAGGAGATTATGATAAAATTTGTGGTTATGAGTAGGGAGAGCTTAGAGGGTGAAGCTACCAATAATTGTCTAATTAAGGTACGCTGTAATATATTCAATTTACAGAATGATTGCTGACATTAATCTTATACACAGTTCATTAAATTACAGAAGAATTACAGAGAAATAGCTGACAGAAATCCTGTTCAAAGAAACTCCAATTAAAGGATGGTTGCTGACAATAATCCTGTTATCCGAGACTTCAATTACAGGATGGTTGCTGACAGTAAACAACGTTACATATGATGTTTAACAATGTGTAGAAAAATACATTTAGGGACAAACATTTGGCAAGTTAACAGATAATGAGGTAGATGCTGTGGTGGTGTTGGAGCAAAGCAATTGAGAGTTACGTGTGTGGTGGACTTCTAGTAATTGATAGAGTCCGGGATGACTTACAGTTGTAGTAGTCTGCTCAGAATTATCTTTGCTGTTGATCTGTTACAGGGTGTGAATAATGCGTACTGTTTCGGTGTTGGGTCTGGTCTCCCTTGCGTTTTCTTTGGGCATAGTCCTGTTTAGAAGGTTTAGAAGGTACACGCCTAAGGGCCACGCCAAAGGGCCCTCTGGCGAGGCCCGCCAGGCGCGGGCGCGCCCGATCAGCTCCGGTTTTAAATATATCCAAGGGCCCCGATTGGGTACAGCAGCAGGAGGGCGGCGTCGAGGTGGAGAGATGGCTCCGACCCGCTCAATCCCCTCGGGGAGAGCTCTTCAGGAGGGCCGGAGTGACGAGAGAGGCCGCGCGCCCGATCGGTGCCGGTTTTAAATATATCCAAGGGCCCCGATTGGGCACAGCAGCAGGAGGGCGTCGTCGAGGTGGAGAGATGGCTCCGACCCGCTCAATCCCCTCGGGGAGAGCTCTTCAGGAGGGCCGAAGTGACGAGAGAGGTCGCGCGCCCGATCGGCGCCGATTTTGAATATATCCAAGGGCCCCGATTGGGCACAGCAGCAGGAGGGCGTCGTCGAGGTGGAGAGATGGCTCCGACCCGCTCAATCCCCTCGGGGAGAGCTCTTCAGGAGGGCCGGAGTGACGGAGAGGCCGCGCGCCCCATCGGCGCCGGTTTTAAATATATCCAAGGGCCCCGGATTGGGCACAGCAGCAGGAGGGCGGCGTTGAGGTGGAGAGATGGCTCCGACCCCTCAATCCCCTCGGGGAGAGCTCTTCAGGAGGGCCGGAGTGACGAGAGAGGCCGCGCACCCGATCGGCGCCGGTTTTAAATATATCCAAGGGCCCCGATTGGGCACAGCAGCAGGAGGGCGTCGTCGAGGTGGAGAGATGGCTCCGACCCGCTCAATCCCCTCGGGGAGAGCTCTTCAGGAGGGCCGGAGTGACGAGAGAGAAGGATGAGAAGGATCAAAGGCAACAAAGAATTGGGAAGACTTTCTATGTTGCTGTGTCCTTTGTAAGTAAAAAGCCAGAGCTCTTTTACAATCCAGGGTATGAAGATTCCTCTCTGCACTTGATGCAAGAGGTCCTGGAAAAAAGACAGGTAGGTAGACCTCCTGGTTGAGGTGAAAAGGCGAGACCACTTTAGGCATAAAGTGTGGATTAGTCCTAAGGACCACCTTGTCATGATGGAACCTTGTATAAGGTGGATTAGCTACGAGTGCTTGCAATTCACTAATACGATGTGCTGATGTGATTGCAATGAGAAAGATAACCTTCCAAGAAAGGTATTTCAAGGAGGTGGTAGCTAAAGGTTCAAAAGGCAGCTTCATAAGCTGACCAAGAACCAAGTTTAAGTCCCATGCCACCGGAGGTGGTCTAATGGGAGGCTTTGTTAAAAGGAGGCCTCTCATGAATCTTGCTACCAGAGGATGAGAGGAAATAGGTTGTCCATTTAGAGGCTTAAGGGAAGCTGCAATAGCACTCAAATGGACCCTTACTGAATTTGTTTTAAGGCCTGCATTAGACAGATGGAGGAGATACTCCAGCAAAGATTCCAGAGGTATGGCAAGGGGGTTAAGACCCTTCCCAGAACACCAGATAGTAAACCTCTTCCACTTGAAAGCATAAGAACGTCTAGTGGAAGGTTTTCTGGAAATATAAAGAACATCTTTCACTTGTTGAGAAAGATGAAGATCCTGGAGGTCTAGGCCTTCAGCAATCAAGCCCCGATATGCAGAGACTGGGGATTGGGATGCCATAACCTTCCGTCCTCTTGAGAGAGGAGGTCTGGAGCAGACCCTAACTCCAGGGAGGGAGCTTGAGAGAGATGTAGAAGCAGAGGGTACCACACTTGCCATGGCCAATGTGGAGCTATGAGAATCATGTGGCCTCTGTCTCTCTGAAGCTTGAACAGGGTTTTGGGAATTAGGGGAATGGATGGAAAGGCATAGAGGAAGTCTTGACCCCAGTGAAGGAGGAAAGCATCCCTTGCCTGAGCTCCCTGAGCCAGAGTTATGGAACAGAACCGGGGAAGTTTGGTATTCCACGGACTTGCAAAGAGATCTATGTCCGGGGTTCCCCAAATTTGAAAAGTCTTGGATACCTGGTCCATATGTAGGGATCACTCGTGTGGAAGCAGAACTTGACTGAGCCTGTCTGCCCAAGAGTTTTGAACGCCTGGAAGATAAACTGCCAGAAGATGAATGTGATGCTCTCTGGCGAGGGCCCACAGTCGCAAAGCTTCGTTGCAAAGCGACAGAGAGCCAGTTCCTCCCTGCTTGTTCACAAAGAACATGGCTACCTGATTGTCCATGTGGATAAGGACTGTCTTGTGGCTGAGCAGGGTGTGGAAAACTCGCCGAGCAAGGAAGATTGCTCTGAGTTCCAAGAGATTGATATGTAGACAAGTCTCCTATGGGGACCAGATGCCCTGGGTGGAGAGGTCCTGCAGATGAGCTCCCCACCCCAATGGAGAAGCATCTGTAGTAAGGGTTGCTTGGGGTAGAGGCTGCTGAAAGGGGGACCCCAGCAACAGGTTTTGAGGGGACTTCCACCACTGGAGGGACAAAATGAGGCGACTTGTGTTTGCTATTTTGTCTGACAGGCAGCCTAATGCCTGGGTCCATTGGGTGGATAAAGTCCACTGAGCTGCCCTCATGTGAAGGCGAGCACATGGTACCACATGTACGGTGGATGCCATGTGGCCTAGCAACTTTAACATCTCTCGAGCAGTTAGTAGGGGCTTCAACTCTGCCTGAGAAGCTAACTGCACCAAGCGAAGGCAACGGGCCTGGGGAAGATAGGCCCTTGCGGTATCCAGCAACGCCCCTATAAACTCCAGGGACTAAATAGGGATCAAATTGGATTTTGGGATGTTTATTACCAACCCCAAATACTGAAGGATACGCATTGTGCAGGTTAGAGAACTCTTGGCCTCTGATTGAGTGGGAGCTCGAATGAGCCAGTCGTCCAGGTAAGGGAAGACGAATATTCCCAGGGTGCGCAGAAAAGCAGCTACCACTGCCATGCATTTCATGAACACCCTTGGTGCAGAGGCCAGGCCAAAAGGGAGCACTCTGTATTGATAGTGCTTCTCTTGAAAAAGGAACCGAAGGAACCTTCTGTGAGTTGGATGGATGAGAACATGAGTGTACGCATCCTTGAGATCTAGAGAACAAAGCCAATCCTGACTCTGAAGGTATGGCAGCAGAGTTCCTAGAGAAACCATCTTGAATTTTTCCTTGACTAGGAATCTGTTCAACTCTCTGAGATCTAAGATGGGCCTGAAGCCCCCTGTTTTCTTTGGAATAAGAAAATAGGGGGAGTAGAACCCTGTGCCCTGTTGTTGAAAAGGCACTTCCTCTATTGCCCCCTGGGCGAGAAGAGTGGCAACCTCCTGCTGCAACAGGTTGAGGAGGGAGGTTGGAGAATTGAACTGGTGCACTCTTGTGAGAGGGGGCAAGCTTGAAAAATGAAGTTTGTACCCCTCTCTTATGATGGAGAGTGTCCAATGCTCTGCTGTAATTTGCCCCCACCTGGGAGCAAAGTGACATAACCTTCCTGGAATGGTGGAGGGCTCTGGTCCTTCTAGAGCCAGGAAAGCTAAGTTCTCTAGCGGAAAGTCAAAGGCCCTGAGGGGGCTGAGGTTGCTGGGCTGGAGCAGGCCTAGCAGCCTTTGCTTTGCTCTGTTTGGAGGATTGCTGACGTTTGGTAGGGAACTGAGCTGCAGAAGATGCTCGCTGACCATAAGCAGGATAGAATCTTCCCTTTTTAGAAAAAGGTGTTTTCTTGAATAACCTTTTCTTAGCAGGAGCAGCTGTGAATTTGGATAGTCTATCCAAAGCAGAATTTTCAGCATCCATCTGATTGGCCTTTGCTTGCCAATCCTTACCAAACAGGTTCTCACCTGTACAAGGGATGTTTCCTAATTCATCTTGAACCCAGATCTCCAAATCAGATGCTTGAAGCCAAGCAATCCTACGTGCACCTATGGCAATAGCTGAGGCTCTGCTTACGCATTCAAAGGAGTCGAAAGGATGTTACCAGTGGTGTGCCCCAGGGATCTGTCCTTGGTCCGATTCTTTTTAACATCTTTGTTAGTGATATAGCGGAAGGGCTGTCGGGTAAGGTTTGCCTCTTTGCAGATGATACCAAAATCTGCAATAAAGTAGACACCCAGGAAGGTGTAGATAACATGAGGATGGATCTAGCTAAGCTTGAAGAATGGTCTAGAATTTGGCAGCTGGGATTTAATGTTAAAAAATGTAAGGTCATGCATTTGGGCTGCAGCAATCCAAGGGAGCAATACAGCATAGGAGGTGAAGTACTTTTGTCCACTAAAGAAGAGCGGGACCTAGGCGTAGTTGTGTCCGATGATCTTAAAGTAGCTAAACAGGTAGAAAAGGCGACGGCAAAAGCTAGAAGGATGCTTGGGTGCATAGGGAGAGGAATGGCTAGCAGAAAAAAGGAGGTGATAATGCCTCTGTATAAGTCTTTGGTGCGACCTCATTTGGAGTATGGTGTGCAATTCTGGAGACCGCACCTTCAAAAGGATGTGAACAGGATGGAGTCGGTACAGAGGGGTGCTACTAAGATGATTAGTGGTCTTCATTATAAAGCATATGAGGACAGACTTAAGGATCTTAATATGTACACCTTAGAGGAAAGGCGGGATAGAGGTGATATGATTGAGATGTTTAAATACCTCCGTGGCATAAATGTTCAGGGAGAGAGCCTCTTTCAATTGAAAGCAAGTTCTGCGACGAGGGGACATGGGATGAGGGTGAAGGGAGATAGATTCAGGAGTGATATACGGAAATATTTCTTTACGGAAAGAGTAGTGGATCCGTGGAATAGTCTCCCAGTGGAGGTGGTAGAGATGAGGACAGTAACTGAATTCAAAAAAGCATGGGACCAACACAGAGGATCTCTAAAGGTAAAAAGTGGACTGTTGTAGTTGTTATGGAAGGACAGACTAGATGGGCCTTGTGGTCTTTTTCTGTCATCATGTTTCTATGTTTCTATGAAAGCTGCACGGTTGGAGAATTTGGAGATATCTTGGGCATGTTTGAGCCCAGTGAGAAAGTCCTGCCTTTTATCTTCAGACATAAAAGGACTTAAAGTCTGCAAATGGTCAGTGACTTCGTTTAAGAACATTCCCATGTAGAGACTATAAGAATTAATTCTCGCAGCAAGCATAGAAGCTTGGAAGACTCTCCTTCCAAAAGCATCCAGGGTTCTACATTCACGTCCTGGAGGATTAGAGGCATGTCTTTTGGCACTTCTAATCCTTCTCATTGCCGACTGAACCACAATAGAGTGGTGAGGAAGTTGAGTTTTATGGAACCCAGGACAAGGAGGGACACGATACATGGTATCCAACCTGCGAGAATGAGGAGAGGTGGTTAGAGGTGCTTCCCACATCCTCAACATGAGATCATACAGAATCTCATGAATAGGCAAGGTAGCTGCCTCCTTAGGAGTTTTAGGATATTGTAAAATATCTAACTCCTTGGCTCTGGGCTCTGTCTCAGGGGCCACTGTAATAGAGAGGCCCCGAGCCACCCTCTGATAAAGTCTTGAAAAGACAAGTCTTCTGGAGGAGACATTCTTCGTTTAGGAGAGGACTCCTCCTGTGGAAGAAGCATCACTGCATCGACCGACTCTTCAGAATCCTCAGAGGAATCGAAGTATCGTCTGTCCGGATGCTCTTGCAAAGCCCGATACCCGTACCGACCGGGGTCGGTATCGGGAATAACCGGTACCGGGGTATCGGTACCAGAGGGCTTCAGCGGACAGAGTACCGGCATAGCGGACACCGATACCGATGGCGATGCTAGTGCCGGTACCGGCAGAGTAGTCTGTTGCGGTACCACGGGCGTCGATGCCACAAGGAAAGCCGCCAGACTGCGTTCTATGGACAGAATCCTCTGATCCATTGACGCCGCCAATGCTTGGAAGTCGGTACCGGTGGAAACCACCGGTACCCCAGAGCATGGCACCAGGAGATCTGTCGAGGCCACGCCATCGAGATCATCCTGGAACCCCGATGATGATGCTTTAGAGGCCGAAGCCTCCCGCCGGGGTAATTTTGCCGGTGCAGAATCCTCGAGGGCAACACCAGAGGCATCTCGATGCTTAGAAGGAGATCTACCCTTCGAGGACCGGCTGGATTTATGTTTAGTTACCTGAGATCCATGTGAGGAAGAGAAGCAGCTCTGGAAGACGTCGATGCCACCGAAGCCGCATCAGAGGGAAACAGGGTACTGAGCTTGGCAGCTCGGTTCTGCCGACCTCTTTTAGACATCATGGAACAGGACACACAATCTGTTATGGAATGGTCAGGACCTAAACATTTTAGACACCAGTCATGGGTGTCGGTGACGGAAATGGTACCGCCACATTTTGTGCACTTTTTAAAACCTGAGGCAGGCTTTTCCATATTTAAGGAAAAAAAGTTTTGGGCCTAAGGCCCAAAACTCAAGTGCACCTGAAGAAAAAGAACGGAAAAAAGGGTTTTTTTTTTTTACAAGAAGAAAAGAACAAAGACCGGCGGTACCGGTACAGCGTCGAAGAAGGCAGACGCGACACAAAAGAAATAAAGAAAAAATAAGGAAATTCTTCTGCGGTGACAGGAACACGACCTGCTGGCTCCGCAGAAAAGAAGACCTGAGGAGAGACAGTTGGGAAAGGAGGGAAGGCAGCACACAGGCGCTGTGGGATGCTCCCAAAGGCTTTCTGATTGGACGCTGGGGAGCGTTCCCGCGCAGGCTCCGTCGGTTCCGACGTACCCATATGTGAAGACTCATTCCTGCTTGTTCCTGGAGATAACAAGTATTAAAAATGTACTTGGATGAGATGAAGGATTGAAACACTTCTTTTCATTTAAGAAGGCTAAGAAAAATATAAGGTATTTGTGTGCGACTACTAGGTGTGAAATCAAAGGGTTATTGCAGATAAGCTATAGACCACTCATCCAGGAGATTCAGAAAGATCTGGGGAAGTGGGAAGAGATGATGTTCTCTTGGATGAGACAGACAGCTATAATTAAAAAAAATATTCTACTGCAGTTATTTCTCTTTAAGCCCCTTCCCACTGAGATCTCAGGGAAAATACTTAGATTTTTGCAAAAATTGATATTTGACTTTATCTGGTGCAAAAGGCTGTCTAGGGTGGCGAGAAAGCAAGGTTACTCACCTGTAACAGGTAATTTCCAGGAACAGCAGGAATCAGTCTTCACATACTGGTGAACATGACCGACGGAGCCCACATGGGAACGTGCCCCAGCATCCAATAGGAAAGCCACTCTACCATCACTCGACAGTACCAGTTCCCCTGCAACCATTCCTGGCTTCATCAGGGGTGACTATCATAAAATGTTATTTTTCCAGCGAAAGAGATGTTTGTTGTGTGACCGTGGGTGATTGTTCTGCCTGAAGAGCTGACCACTGCAAGCTAAGTAACTTTTGAGCATTTGTTTGTGGCCATTTGTTGCCTTCTCCAGTTAAGTTTGTTGTTTTCCACTGCAGGAGAACCAGTACTGTCGAGTGATGGTAGGATGGCTGTGTTCACTCTTTTGTGAAAACGCTCGATTTTGGTGGCATTAACTCATTTTATTAAAAAGTGTATGAAATATAATTGATAAAGATTTGGTTTATAAATTAAATAATTAAAAAAGGATATTGGAGAGTTTTTCTGGCTGGTGATGATGAGCAAACATACTATCTCCTTCGGGCATGCTTCTGCCGAATAGAGGGAATATGATAGAACTACTGAGGCCTTTACTCTCCGTTTAAAAAATTCTCTCTAAAACTTTCTTGCAGATTCATTAGGATTGTTAGGAATATTTTATGTTAGGGTGGCTGCTCAGGCAGAACGCTGAAGTTGCTTTGTATTTGGGAGTATAAGTTTCTATCCTGATAGTTTTTTTTAAGTTGGTTGTTAGAATTATAATTTCTGTGCATGTGACCAGGGTTTTTTTTGGGTTGGTGTGTTTTAGTACTACTGGGGTAGATTTGTTTTGATTTAATTTTGTGGCTACCATGACTGTTGTGAACCTCACTTCTCGGCCAGGGTATGTGGAATATGATCTTAGTCTCTAAAATCTACTGCTAATGTTCGGCGTAGTATTTGCATCGTGCCAAAGAGAGCTTCCTTCTGGAGTTCGTAAGATGCAACAAGTATGGGAAGTTTGTCAAGATGTGCTTGGAAATTCTTCTCAAGTCTGTCACTCCCAGTACAATAGGAAAGATTTCTATATCTTTCTGCCACATTTTCATCTCTCATTGCATTTCTTGGTACTCTTCTGCCCCTCCATGCGATTCACAGAATAATCACTCAGTTCTGACACTTCTATTATCAATGCTGTTCTGGTGTTCTTTTCCTTTACCACAATGTCAGGTTTCCTTGCATCCAGTTTCTTATCCGTCAGAATGGGAATGTTCCAGGCGATCAGAACCTCTTCATTATCTGTTATTCTCTTAGGATCATGATCCCAGTGCTTTTCAGGGACAGCAATGTTGTAGTGTTTACAGAGTTTCTAGTGGAGAAGGTGTGCTACTTTGTTGTGCCTTTCTGTATTGAAGTTTTCTTCCATCATAACCTGCTATAAGGTGAGTCACTGTTTCCAGCTCTTTCTTACCGAATCAACATATGTCTGTTTTGCCAGTATTTTCAATGCTTACTGTAAACCATCTTGTCTGTAATCCACTGTCCTAGGCAGCAACTATCAATTTTTCATCCTTCGGTTTTAGCTTACCTCTCCTTAACCATTCATGTGTCCGTTCTTGATCGACAAAAGGTTCTTGGAGTAACACTCTATTTTCCACTGTATTTGTGCATTTGCCACTTGTTTTTCCTCACTTGCTGATTGAATTCTTTGAAGAGTTTTTTCTCGTATTTTGCAAATTCTGTTATTTTCTTTTCTGTACGTGCCCAGGGATTCTCACTCATTCCTTCTAATCTCCAGAATGCTTGTCCAAGTTTGATGATGGAGACAGATTCTGGACGTTTACCTTCATATTTCAGCACTTTTTACGTATTTGGATCTGATGAGGCTGTCAGGTAGGCTTGGAGGCCTATGACAGTAGCTCTGTAGGTGTAATCAATCTCTATAAGTCCTAGCCCTCCTTCAGCTCTAAGAATGTACAGTCTTGGCATATACTGATTCTTGAAAATTACTTCATGAGCATGGAGGAGTTTTCTTGTTCGCACATCCAGTTTTTGAAGATCTTTAAGAGGCCAGTCCACAATCCCAAAGCTGTATGAGAGGACAGGAATTGCCAGCTCATTGATGGTTTGTATCTTATTCTGTGATGTTAACGCACTTTTCAAAAACAGTCTTAATCTCCTGTAATATTCTTTACTGATCTTCTCTCTCAATAGTTTCTGCTCGCTTGTCATTCCTTCCTCTATTCCGAGATACTTATATACGCCTTCCTGATCAAGGAGCTTGATGTCACAATCCTCAGCAAGGGAGATGTTTTTGGTTTTGCTCAATTTTTCCTCTGAAAAAGGTTTCCTTAACACACTTGTCAAGGCCAAAAGTCATCCTGATATCATCAGAAAAGGTTTTTACCACGCTAAGTTGCTCTGCTAATTGTTGGTCTCTGGAACTGTAGAGCTTCAGATCATCCATAAATAGTAGATGGGAAGTTGCTTCTGGGTTGTTACATTCTTTAGAATTCAGGCTAAATCCATATCCCAAAGAGTTCATGAGAGCACTCATTGGATTAAGCGCCAAACAAAACAGAAGTGGCAATAGAGAACCTCCCTGAAATATTCCTTGCCGGATCTTAATGTTAGGAATGATGTACTCACCATCTTCATATCTCAAAAAGAGTGTGGATTGCCACATGATCATAGTGAACTTAATGTACTCTATCAAACCAGGTTTTATTTTATAAATTTCAAGGCAATGTATTATCCAAGAGTGTGGGATACTGTCAAAAGCTTTCTTATAATTAATCCATGTTATATTGAGATTTCTGCCTTTTTTAGCACTGGCCATGATGGACTTATTCAGCATTAACTGGTCTTTGGTTCCATATGCTCCTCTCTTATTGCCCTTTTGATCTATTGCCATGATGTTATTGAGCTCAGTGTGATCATAGATTCTGTCTGCATCTATCGCAATGAACAGCTTTTAGATTGTAGGTAAACCGGTCTATAATTTTTAGATATGTTACTTGGGACTCCCTTCGGAAGGAGAAACGTTCTTCCTGGAGTAAGCCATTGAGGTGTTAAGTCTGACTGCTCGAACAATTGATATTTACAGTTTGCCAGGTCTTGGTGGAGTGATGTTAACTGTTTGAGCCAAAAGTTGGTTCTCTATCTGGGCCAGGGCTCTTCCAGTTTGGGGCTTGTTTTAACCTGCTTTCCAGCTCCCTCTTGGTACTACCTGCTATGTGGAAAGGCTGGGGGCTCTCCAGGGGCAGACTGGCAATGTTCTCTAGAAAAGACTCAAAAAACAAGCGCAGATTGTGCCTGTGCAGTTGGTTGAGGCTTAGGAGCCTTGGGCTTCCTTGGCTGGCGAGGGCCCTGCTGTCTCTGTTGAGGATGCTGAGGCTGAAAGGCAGCTAAAGGTGGGTAAAGGATAGTATTTCTTCCTTTTAGAATAGAAAGACTTCTTGGGAGAAGCCCTCCTCTTGGATGGGTCAGCTGACTTCCTGGACAGGTGTTTTAAGGTGAGACCATCTGTCTCAATCTCTTCTGCTTTTTTCCTCCAGTCCTTACCAAAAAGGTTTTCTCCAGTACATGGGATATTGGCCTGTTTATCTTGGACCATTGCTCGAGATATGATGCCTGTAACCAGGGTATTCTGCGAGCCCCAATGTAGAATGCTGAAGCTCTGCTTGTTGATTCAAAAGCATCAAAAGAAGCTCTGGTAAGAAATTTGCAAGTATTTTGGCTTTCCTTGATGAGTGCCTGGAATGTGCTCCACTTATCCTTACGAAGAAGGGGGGTGAAAGTCTCCAGATCCCTGGTGACATCCTTCAGAAACATGCCCAAGAATAGCATGTATGAGTTTATTCTGGAGGCCAACATGCAAGCTTGGAAGCATCGATGCCCAAAGGTATTGACTGTTCTTGAGTCTGTGCCCGGAGGCATGGATGAATGGTTCTTTGAGCTCTTTATTCGGTTCATCACTGATTCCACCACAACTGAGTGGTTGCGGAGCTGAGGTTTTTGGAGTCCTGGGCATCCTGGTACTCGGTACATGGTATTGAGCCTCTTGCTGAAAGGCGGAACCATGAGTGGGGCCTCCCAGCATAAAATCCTGCAGGATACAATGCAATGGTAAGGTAGCTACCTCCTTGGGCGTAGGAGCGTACTGCAGTATCTCCAATTCCTCTGCCTTTGGTTCCTTTTCTGAGGCTACTGTGATGGAAAGCCCCTCTGCCATGTCACATATGAATTCCTGAAAAGACCGACGCCGTTCCTGAGGAGGCAAAGGGTCCGAGGGGATGTCTGGGAGTTCTTGGGAATCGAGTGAACCTTCATCAGATTCTCAAAAAATGGAATCAGAGTCTCGGAAGAAGTCAAAGTATCAGTAGTCTTGGTTTTGATCTCGATGCTTCTTGTATGTCAAGGGCCAATGCCAATACCGATGCTCGGAGGTATCTGAATCAAGAGCCATGGCAGTTTGAGACTGCTGGATACCGGGGGTTGGTCCCAACTCAAATATCGTCTCTGGGGGTTCCAACAACGTTTGTTTGAGGGCTGGCATCGGGGCAGATACTGCTGGCGGTATGCTTGGTGCGGATGCCTGCACGCCTGGAGCACGCGATGTTATTGGTGCCAAGGCTGCCACGAATGCGGCCAAACTCCTCTCGAGAGCCAACATGCGCTGGTCCAGGGAGATGGTCATTGTCTGGGTGGAGTCACCTACGGGGTTTTGAGCCATCGTCTGAAAACATGGAACCGGTAGCTCTATGGGGGTCAATTCTTTGAAAGCATTTGAGCCCCTCCTGTGCTTTGGAGGACAGATCCTCCTGCCGGGGCTGGCTGGTCTGCATCAGAAGCACCCCTAGGGGAGTCACGATGCTTATGCTGTGACTTCTCTTTGGTTTAGTATTGGTCTTTGATGCCGATGCCAATGGTTGGAGCGGCCAGAGACTTCGACTTACTTTTGTGTTTGGACTTTGAAGAAACCTGAGACACATGCAAGGAAGTCAATGCCCTCCATGAAGCCACTGAAACAGAGTCCGAGGCGAACAATGATCCGTACTTGATGGCTCGGTTCTTTAGGCCTCTCTTTGTCATTTGTTGACACAAAGAACAAGATTTGGGTTGATGGTCAGGGCCCAAACATTTGAGACACCAGTCATGTTTATCAGTGATTAATGTGATACCAGCAAACTTGTTACATTTTTTGAAGCCACTAGTTGGCTTTTCCATGCCTTCAATAGTTGTCTTCAAGGTTGAAGAGAAGGCTATGGAGGCCTAGAGGCCTATTTTAGTGGTGAAAGCCACGTAAAAATGTAGAGAAAAAATAATAAAAATGAAAGAGAATTATTGGGACCGGTGTCAGAATCAACGGAACCAGTGGTGACGGGAAGACAGAAACATGATGTTCTACAAAAAAAGAAAGTTTTCAGTGGTGACAGGATTATATGTCCTGCTGGCTCTGCGGAAAATGAAGAACTGAGGAGGAGATGGGAAGGAGGGAAGGCAGGCACATAGGCGCAGTGGAGTTCTTCCAAAGGCTTTCCTATTGGACACTGGGGAGGTTTCCCACGCAGGATCCGTCGATGACGTTCACCCTTGTGAAGACTGCAATCCTGTTCGTTCCTGGAGATAAACCCTTTACAAGTATAAAGATTTGAGGGGTATGGGGATTCCTAGCATGAAGACATATTTTGAAATAGCTTGGATTAAGGATCTGATGGGCTCAAGGAAAGGAGATGTGAGTAAGCAGTGGATGAGGTTGGAGCACGAGGACTGGGAAGAGACACCCTTGGAAGTAGAAATGTGCCTGAGAAGGCTTTGAAAAGGACAAATGCAGAATACATTTATCCAGTTTTCAGTGAGGGTATAGAATAGGCCATTCGCTGTATTAGTGTAGGAAGAAAGTTTCAAAGAATACTTTTATTAGGTTTAATAGAGAGAGTTCCTACTGGGGGCAACTTATGAACCATTTGAACACTGGTATGTCAAAGAATTTAGGGTGCTGAGGACAAGTGATCCAATCCACTGAGCGGGTGATATAGTTTGAAGAACTGCAGGAGAAATACGGATTGATGAAGCATAATCAAATTTATTATTTTTTGCTGGCAATTAATGCATTCTGTAAAAACTAAAGATTTGCAATGACCTGAAGAGACCATGGACTGCTTTTGAGTCAGTATACATTTGGCAACAAGGGTCTAAAGAGTTACTTGCACAACGATACTAGTTTCCACGGGGAGAGAATCAGTTTCTTTTAAATAAAAATGGGAACATGATTTGGGAGGAGAAAGGAGTGAGGAGATGTTGGGACAAATCTTTAGGGCCGCTAGCAAATTGGCTATGACAGCACAACTTGTAGAAAATAACTACAATAATTTGTACAGGCTATATTTAGACCCACACATACTGAGCAGAATGGTAGCCTCATATAGTGGGATGTGTTGGAAAGGGTGTGGCCTAGTAGGCACTTTCATTAATGTGTGCTGGAGCTGTCAAAAAACACAAGCTTTGTGAGAGGGGGTGGCAAAGTGGCTAGAGGGAATAATGGCTATAGAAATAGCACTAGATCCCAAATGTTTTATTAAATGATGTTCCTACTGAGTTAAGTGTGAACAAAGGAGAGTTGATAATACGTGTGGCAGGAGCACGAATGGAGATCGCTAAGTAGTAGAAGAAGACACAGCTACCAGATTTGGAGGCTGTCCAATGAAGAGTTGATTGGATTTACAAGATGTCTGAACTGACCATGACAAGACATAAACAGTATGGGACATTCAAAAAGTAAGAGAAGCTGTATGAACTTTGGAAAAGCAAATCCCCGTGAAGATGAGGTTATGATAGGATTGGGGGGGGGGGAGGGAGTATTGTTGGAGGGAAGAATTATATTATTTCTTGTGAATGCTGTTGCGATTATAACTGAAGCCATGAGAAATGTGTGGAAGGAATGTATATTTTATTTGCTGGATATGAATATGGTTCAGTGATTGTGATATGTTATTCAAAAATTATAAATAAAAAAACTATTTAACAAACGTTTCCATGAACAGCAGTGGAATTGTCTACAAGCCTTAATAACTTTGCAATTACAGCTCCAATTTCCACATACAGAAAACTGAATCCTGACTGTGATTACTATAGCCCACCAATTAGTTAACCTAACCCTTTCTGACAATTGTTTGTCATCGTTATTAGACTGAAAGTGACTAATTTCATGCTAACACTTAGCCTTGACACCTTTCACCATTTCTGTCACTTCTACAGACTTAAATCATATCTCTTACTCCATCGCCACCATCTTCATCAATCTTCCCTCCCCCACTAAAAAACGGTCTCAGAATGAACATCTTATCTATGAATTCAGCACTTAAAGTACTTTTAAATCACCTCCTCCAAACTGGACTTCAGTATTCTTAAATATGTACAAACCTTAGTTAGACGGTCCTGTAGCTTGTAGATTTCTTTTTTCAGATCTTCAATGCTGCATGTTATATTATCACATGCTAAAGTTAGCTTCTGTGGTGAATCCATTTCTAGTACTATCTATTATAAAAACAATTGTTATTTCACAGGCGATAAAATCATATCAAGTCTGAAGAATTTCTAATACTGTTTTAATAAAAATGAAATGTTGAAAACCTAGTGTCAGTTTCATGACTACAACAAAGGATCAAAGTTATCATTTATTGGGAAATTATGAGTATTTATAATTTATTCTAAAACATGAAATGAAGGAGAAATTTTCACTTACCGTTAATTTCCTTTCCTGGACCAGTCCAGACAAGTGGGTTCAGTCCCCCTACCAGCAGATGTTGGAGACGGAGACAAATAAAAAAATACCAGTAGCCTGATAGGCTGTTCCCTGGTAATATCTAGCTATTCCCAGTAGAGGGCGCTCCAGTATTGTAACAAGCCATAAAGGAAAACAGATGTAACCATGAAGTAAAAAATTCAAAAAATCCAAACATTAATATTTACAAGAGGTGATAGCACTCCGCTGCAAAGTCTTGGCTGGTCCGCAATACAACTCTGAACCAGATAGTCAGAATAGGGAGGGTCCTGGACTGGTCTAGCAGGATTCCATTATATATATATTTCAAGCTTAAGATGTTACGTCGCCTAAGACTGGTCTAGCAGGATTCCATTATATATATATTTCAAGCTTAAGATGTTACGTCACCTAAGACCAATGCTGGCACATGAAGACTACAGGACAGTCTTCCAAGCCCTGCTACTTCCTCACTTCGATTATGCGATCATCATCCTACACGGGATCCCCAAGAGTTCCCTAAACCAATTGCAGCTTACAATGAATGCCGCAGCATGTGTCCTCTGCGGAGTTTCAAGAAGAGACCATATCACCCCTACATTAAAGGACCTTCACTGGCTACCAATAGAAGGCAGAATCACCTACAAGGCACTGCTCATTACGTTTAAAGCCATCAATAGGATATCCCCCTCATCCATCACGGCACTCATTACGCATATCCCCGATAATAGGTCAAGAAGGTCAATAGGCGCTAACACACTGGTAACCCCGATCGAAGTGACGAAATGCAAGCAAACAACTAGAAACAGGGCATTCTCTTTCTACGCTCCAAGGTGTTGGAATAATCTCCCGTCCAACATAAGATCAATCAATGATATCTCACAATTCAGGAAAGCCATAAAACATCATTTATTCCTCTCATACTACTCGCAATCCAACGGCTCCCCTACACCTTGCACAAACACAACCACCCAACAGCTATAAGAATGTAAAAGCGACACTAGTAAGCTGCCATTGTTCAGATGTAAATAGTTCAATGTTATGAATCCCAGTTAATATGTCCTGTTTGATGTAAGCACAAGGCACTTCCCCGCCTTGTGTAAAATTGTTGACTGTAAACCGCACTGATGTCAAATAGCGCGGTATAGAAAAGCTAGAAATAAAATAAATAAAATAAAAAAATAAATTCCAGGAAAGAAAATTAACGGTAAGTGAAAATTTCTCCTTCCAGTACATCCTGCTAGACCAGTCCAGACAAGTGGGAAGTACCCAAGCTAACTGCCCTTTGGGTGGAAGACACAGCCGCCGAGACAACCTTTGCTCCGAACTGCGCTTCTTCCTAAGCTTGAGTATCAAGTCGATAGTGACGCACAAAAGTGGACAAGGAGGACCACGTGGCCGCCCGACAGATATCAAGAGGATGAACCTGAGAGCGCTCCGCCCAAGACGTAGCTTGCGCTCATGTAGAGAGCGCTTGGAGACTGATAGGAACAGGTTTTCCCTTAAGCATGTACGCCGATTCAATTGCCAACCGCAACTACCGAGCAATTGTGCGCTTGGAAGCAGCTTGACCCTTATGGGGTCCAGAAAAAAGCACGAAAAGATGATCCGAGACACGGAAAGGATTGGTTACCTGAAGATACTGTTGAAGGAGTAGGAGTCAGGGAAGGGGGAGGGGAGGGGCGGGAACAGGGATCTGCTGGCCTATGGGATGGAAGAGATACACAGGACAGGAAGATGCAGGGCTACAAGGGTGGAGTGAAGAATAATAGCAGAGGTTGGCCTACAAGAGTGGGGAGAGAGAGAGAGGAAAGATAAGTCTACAGTGTGGGGTTGGGTTGGGAAAAGAGGTGAGATGCTGGCTTATAGACATGAGAGGGATAGAAGTGGGTGGAGATGCTGGTGGTGGGGGGAATGCTGTCTTACAAGGGTGACAGAGGGAGAGGGAGAGAGAAAGAGAAAGAGAAAGGGAGCGGAGAATGCTGGCCTGTTAAAAAAAAGTGAAGAAGGTGAGAAGAGAGGGGAGATGCTGGTCTACAAAAGGGGGGGGGGGGGGGGAGATGTTGGCCTAGAAGAATGAGGTCGGTAAGAGACAAGGGAGATGCTGGAACATGTGAGAAAGGTCATGGGGGCTGTCAAGAAGATGAGAGAGAGAGGATGCCGCCAAGTGCAGAGGGTGGAAATGTGGTAATGGGCAGTAGGTGAAAGACAGAAGAGAATAAGAGGCTGGGGAAGGAGTGAGATGGGGGAAAATAACTAGCAGCTAGGGGAGATGAACTGGGCAGGAGGTGAGAAGATAGAAAGGTGATAGGTGGGGAAAAATGAGAATGAAGATTGAGGACTGGAAGGTGAGAAAGAGGATAAGAAAGAGGGAGAAATTTGAGTGGACAGAGGCAGAAAAGAAAAAAAATAGAAGGGCTAAAAGAGGAAGATCAATATGTTAGAGATAGATGTAGGGAGGGAACAGAAAAAGACAGCCAGAAGGGAAAAAATGGCCACTAGACAGAATTAACAGGAGACTGGGCCCAACATGATTGGTAAAATAATATAATCAAAACAAAGGTAACAAAAAAAAAGATTTTACTTTAAATGTATTCGCTGGAATGTGTGCATCGGTCATACTGAGGGCTAAGCTATCGGTAGTTTAACTACTGGCAGGGTCTCCCAAGATGAACAGGTCTCAGCTGAAGTGCCAGACCAAGACAAACCACACATCCGGGCAGCAGCAGAATGGGACTGTGCTGTCGGCAGAGGATCACATTTCTGTGACAACAACAACAATACTAAACTTAACTGCACAGAGGAAAGGCCTGGCAATCTACTTCTGTATCTTGCCATGAAAACCCAATGGATAGTCACAACTAAACAAATTGCACTATAGTGCTGGAAGATGAGACCCCCAGGTCGGAAGGCACTCGACTAGCTACTGGGGAGGAGCTGAAGACTTTTCAGAGTAAAGCCAGCATTTATGATGTGGTTGGATCAAAGTCCTTGGTACATCTGACTGCTGATGTAGCTGCGCATGAAATGAGAGTCAGAAGCTGTAAAGATGTCTTACATATTGGGACATGAAATGTATGAAGCATAAACCAAGGAGGTGGTCAAGAATGAAATGGAATGTGTACAACTTGATCTGTTGGGTGTCAGCGAACTGAAATGGACTGGCATCAGGCACTTTGCATCAGATGATCACATGGTCTACTATGCTGAAAATGAAAGACAAAGAAGAAATGGTGTTGCATTTATAATAAAGAAGAAACTTGCAAGAACTGTAATGAAATACAATGCAGTCAGTGAACGCTTAATCTCTATTTGTCTATGAGGAATGCCTATCAACACAACTATAATTCAAGTAGATGCCCCAACAACAGCTGCAGAAGAGGATGAAATTGATGAATTCTATGAACAAGTACAAGTTGAAATTGACAGAACATGCAAACAGGATATCCTGATAGTCATGGGTGACTGGAACGCAAAAGTTGGCAACAAAGAAGAAGGCAAAATGGTTGGAAATATGGACTTGGCAACAGAAATGTAGCTGAAGAAAGACTGAAAGAGTTCTGCAAGACCAACGATCTATTCATCTCAAACACCTTCTTCCAATAATACAAGCGGCAACTGTACACATGGACTTCACCCAATGCATTGTACAAAAATCAAATTGACTACATCTGTGGAAATCAACCTTGAGAATATACCACTGGAATTTAAAGACTGCTTGCAAAATTGATTTGCTGCTTTAGATACTAATGACAGAGCTCCAGAAGAGTTATGGAATGACATCAAGAAGATTGTGTTGGAAGAAAGCGAGAAGTCTCTACAAAAGGTGAAAAAGCAAAAACGGAGGACGGAAATGAATGATGGAAAAACTCTGAAAATTGCCCAGAAACACAGAGAAGCTAAAGCCAGAGGATAAAGAAAGACAATCGCAGAGCTCAACAGAGATTTCCAACATGCAGCAAGAAAGGACAAGGAAAAGTACAACAATGACGCATGCAAGGAAATAGAAGCAGAAATTATTAGAGGAAGAACAAGATTTGTAGCTTTAGGAAAGCCAGAGTTAAAGAAAAAATTACAGCCTCGAATTCGAATGCTACAAGATGCTCAAGGTTCTATGTTGAATGATGCTGAGAAGATCAAGAAAAGGTGGAAAGAATATACAGAGTTTTTATATGGTAAAGTCAAGTGGATCAACAGCCGTTTCAACCTGTACCTTATGATCCGGAACCACTGGTGATGAAAGAAGAAGTCAAAGCAGCATTGAAAGCCTTATCAAAGAACAAAGCACCAGGCATTGATGGCATTCCCATAGAGGTTTTACAGCAATCTGATGCAGCTGTTACCATACTTACAAGGTTCTGCCAGTAAATTTGGAAGACAACATCATGGTCAACTGACTGGAAAAGATCTGTGTTTATACCAATACTAAAGAAAGGTGATCCAACTGACTGTGGAAATTATCGCACAATCGCTCTGATCCCACATGCCAGCAAGATTCTACTGAAGATTATTCAACAGAGACTACAACCATACCTGGAACAAGAACTACCTGAAGTGCAAGCAGGGTTCACGAAAGGGCGAGGAACGAGAGACATCATCACAGATGTGAGATGGATCCTTAAAAAGACTAAAGAATACCAAAAGGATATCTATATGTGCTTTATTGACTACAGTAAGGCTTTTGACTGTGTAAATTATGAGAAACTCTGGGCCGCGTTAAGAAGCATGGGTATACCAGAACACCCGATTGTTCTCTTGCACAATCTGTACATTGATCAAGAAGCAACAGTTCGAATGGAACAAGGACAAACAGAATGGTTTAAAATAAGCAAAGGTGTACAACAAGGCTGCATACTTTCCCCCTACCTGTTTAATTTATATGCAGAACAAATCATCAGAGAAGCAGGATTGTATGAAGACAACAGAGGTGTGAAGATTGGTGGAAGATTCATCAACAACCTTTGCTATGCTGATGATACCACATTAATGGCTGAAAGTGAAGATGATCTGAAACATTTGCTTCTCACGATCAAGGAACAATCTTAAAATGGGCCTGCACCTTAATGTAAAGAAGATAAAGATCATGACAACTGGCAAAATCAAGAAATTCATTGTTGAAGGAGAAGAAACTGAAATCATGGACAACTTTAACCTACTTGGATCAACTATCAATAAAGAAACAACAAGCAGTCAAGAAATCAGACGACGCATTGCTCTTCACAGAATGGCTATGAAAGACCTAGACAGGATTCTCATGAGTAGAGATGTCTCTCTCCATACAAAGATTCGACTCGTTCAAGCCATGGTATTTTCAATAACATCATATGAATGCAAAAGTTGGACAGTGAAAAAAATAGGCTTTCTTTGAAGGACTCACCCTGCCCCAAGTTACAGCTGAAGACTTGGATCAGATAAATGCCCCCTTTGACGCACAGGAAGTCCTAGCAGCTGTTTGGGCACTTAAATTGGCCTGTGAGGTGAATTTTATAAGACCCTAGACGATTTAATGGTGGGACCATTCCAAAGGCAATGAGACATGGCACTGGTGAGCGGCGATCTGGGGGTTTGGCAAAACTGGGCAACCATTGTAGTGCTTCCCAAACCTGGGAGAGATGACACGCAAGTGGGGTCCTATAGACCGATCTCTCTAAATAATCAAGATGTTAAACTAATCGCTACATTTATAGCCAAATGCCTGGCAGGGGTCATCTGCAAACTCATTCAGCTAGAACAAGCAGGCTTTGTGCCGGGACGGTTTGCGTCCGCACACCTGATGAGAGTGGTGGCAGCCCTTCAGCAAGGGAGAGGTCAGGAGGGGGATGACATCATTGCAAGCCTCGATGCTGAGAAGGCTTTTGATAAGGTCTCCTGGGACTACCTTTTTTGGGTTATAGAGAGCTTTGGGATCAGGGGAGTGTTTTTGGAATGGGTAATGACATTGTATCACCAGTCCAAAGCCTGGTAAACAAAGCACTGACAGAGTCTTTTCAGCTCCGATGGGCACACAACAGGGATGTCCACTCTCAATGCTGTTTTTACTATCACTGGAACCCCTATAGCTGACAAAATTAGGGACACCGACGAATGGCACGGCATAATGGTGGGGACATCCACATGTAAAATTAATCTTTTTGCAGATGACATGCTGCTTTTTGTTAGGCAAGCAGGGACAGATATACAAAAGGTCATCCGCATCATAGCACTGTTTGGGGCATTCGCGGGGCTAAAGGTCAACTGGTCCAAATCAGAGGCTATGCAGGTCTAAGCCAAGTACGTGGGTACAGAGGGGGAGCACTTCCCACTTAAATGGGCGGGCGAGTCCATGAAATATCTGGGGGCGCACTTAAGTGCAAATAGGAAGTTGATATATCAAAAAAAACGTAACCGACAAACTGGCGCAAATGCAAAGCTGGTGTTCGAAATGGAGTCTTCCTCTCTCGTTATTAGGCTGAGTCGCATTAATAAAGATGGTGTTATTGCCCCACTTGCTGTACCCACTGCGAGTGCTGCCCCTGTGGGTCAAGGGGAAAGAAGAGAGACTATACAGAAGCATAGTGAACAATTTTATATGGAAGGGACGCACAGCCCGAGTTAGTTTCACCAAGCTGATAGCTGGCCGAGACAAGGGCAGATTGAATTTACCGGATCTCTGCCTATATAATGTGGCCACATTACTTAGGTGGCTACATGAACTGCAAGAAAGTGGGGAGCAACACACCCAAATAGGGTTCCTGGACGGAGGTTGTGCCCCTTACAAGTTTTTTACCTTGATACAAGTACCCCAGCTCTGGCAGAAAAGTGAAGGGTCTTCTCAGGATTCCTGGAACCCATGCAGAAAGCTTGGCGGTGGTAGTGGGGGACTATTGGGGGAGCTAGAGGCCGGCATTCCGTATTAATACACCAGTGAGCAACCCTGAATTCATACCAGGCATAGACAATGTTGTTTTTTCATAAAAATCCCAAAAACTCAGTGAAAGAAACCAGAGATATACTTGAAATATTTTTGTTGGAATGGCCAGCCAAGTAGAAAGGGAAATCACCTTCTACCACTGTGGCCCGTCCTTTTTAATCACTTTTTAAACATTTAAAAACAGCACTTCAAAAAATGGCTGGTACTTAGCTTTGACTGCATAGCCTTTGCAGTCAAAGCTAAGTACCAGCCATTTTTTGAAGTGCTGTTTTTAAATGTTTAAAAAGCGATTAAAAAGGACGGGCCACAGTGGTAGAAGGTGATTTCCCTTTCTATTTGGCTGGCCATTCCAACAAAAATATTTCAAGTATATCTCTGGTTTCTTTCACTGAGTTTTGGGGATTTTTATGATTAATTTGTACTCAGGGTGAAGGTTTTTTTTGGTTACAATGTTGTTTTTTCGGCAAATAGAATGCTAGGTTTCATAAGAAAAGGAATGGAGAATAAAACAAAGGATATTATAATGGCACTGTATCGTTCCATGGTGCGACCGCACCTTGAATACTGCATGCAATTCTGGTCGCCGTTTCTTAAAAAGGATAAAGCAGAATTTTGAAAAGGTACAGAGAAGAGCCACCAAAATGGTAAAGGAAATGGAAAGATACCCCTATGAAGAGAAGCTAAAATGGTTAGGGCTCTTCAACCTTGAAAAGAGACAGCTGAGGGAAGATATGATAGAGGTCTATAAATTAATGAATGGAGTGGAACCGGTAAATGTAGATCAATTGTTTATGCCATCAAAATTTACAAAGACTAGGGGGCATGCAATGAAGCTACAGGGTAACCTATTTAAGTCTGATAAAAGAAAATATTTTTTCACTCAACGTGTAATCAAACTCTGGCATTTACTACCGGAGGATGTAGTAAAAGATGTTAGCATAGCTAGGTTTAAAAAAGGTTTAGACAAGTTCCTGGAGGAAAGGTCCATAAACCATTATTGAAGGGGACCCAGAACATCCACTGCTTGACCCAATACAAGCACTGTGGAACCTGTATCTTTTGGGGAAACTGCTAGGTACTTGTGACCTAGATTGGCCACTGTTGGAAACAGGATACTTGGCTTATGGACTTTGGTCTGACCCAGTATGGCATATCTTATGTTCTAAGGCTGCCGCTCAATAGGATATCTTTTGGAGCTGGGTGGGGGATATTTCCATCATATGAGCAACTTAAACAGGTGTGGCAAATCCCAAACAAACAGTTCCTAGCCTACTTTCAATGCCGACACTTTGTGGTTTCCATGAAAGGGGAATGAGGTTTTGCAAAAATTAGCATATAAACTGTTAGACAGGGTATTTTTAACACCACCAGATAAGCACAATAAAGTGGCCTATTGGTATAAAGTAGGAAGGGATATGTGCACACATGCTTGACAGGAAAACCTGAGTAAAGAGTGGTCAAAGGAGCTGGGAGAGGAGGTGAACACACAGGATGGAAATGATTCCTCGAGGAATCCCTGAGTGTACCCCAGATGTGGCCCTACAAAAAACACAATTTAAAATCATACACAGGGCGTACTTAACAAGAGAAAGAGGACTCCAAATGCACTTATGGGTCAGCCCAAACTGCCTGAAGTGTCAAGCTTTTCGGGGGAACCTGAGTACATACCTTTTTGGAATGCTCAAAACTACATCCTTACTGGGAGAAGATATTAGCCAACATCCAAGTCATAATAGATAGAGTGGACATACTCCACGCTCCTGCTGGGGGATGAAAAAACAATTAGGCGGACAGTGCGTACTGAAGCAAACAGAAAAATGGTGCGAGTAGTGCTACTAAAAGCCAGGAAGGTGCTCGTGGCCCACTGGATAGAGAACTGACCTATGAGCAGTGGACGGCAGCTATGAAAGACACGGCTGATTGGATACTGCTTGGAAGGGGGGGGAAGTGCTCGCAAAGTAGACAGCTTTACTGATCAGTATGGAACGCATGCCCCGCTTACCTTCTTAAGCCTTGAACCACCGGCAAGGGAGGGAGGGGAAGGAAGGAGGGGAAGGAAGGAGGGGATGGGGGAATAGAGGTAACAAGGGGGGGGGGGATAACACCAGCAAAAAAAAAAAAAGTGAACAGGGGCTCTGAATTCCAGACCAGGAAAGGAAGGGCACAAGAGTAGCCCTAGATTGTACAATATCAAGCTTCATAAAGGAGCCAGGTGGGAGGAGAGGAGTAATAGGCAACAGACACTTAGAAATGTACGACTAAGGGTGCTGAAGAACATAGTGAAAGGATGAAACAATCATAGACCCTCCGAAAGAATAAAAAAGAAAAGAAGGGTGCAGGATGGGTGTACAGTGACCTATGTCACGACTAATGTGATGGTATACTCGTTAGCAAAACATTACTGTTCATTGTTTATGGTTCACAATTACAAACAAAGCAGTGCCATGCTGGCCTGCAGTTGGCTATATTGCATGACTGGTTGACTGATCACAATAAAGCATAGTTACTCACCTGTAACAGATGTTCTCCGGGGACAGCAGAAATCAGTCCTCGCATACGGATGACTTTGGCGCTGACAGAGCCCTCGTGAAAGCATCCCCCAGCTTTCAAAGAAAGCCATTGGAAGATACCACCACGCATGTGTGGTCCTCTTCCCGCCCAAGGGCGCCATCTTGCTCAGTCAGATGACAGCTAAACGACAGAAAAAAAAAAAAGATGGTAAAGGAGCAACTCCAAGGGGAGGAGGGAAGGTTATGAGGACTGATTCATGCTGTCCCTGGAGAACACCAGTTACATGTGTGAAACTACGCTTTTTCCGGGAACAAGCTGGAAGTCAGTCCTCACATATGGGATTCCTTAGCTACATGCTATCGAAAGCCCATAGAGAAAAATCACAGTTACCCTCGGGGGAGCCATGAGCAGCAGCAATTGAGACCGCAGGTGCAGACTGCAGTAGGACCCGTGTGTCCGATGGGAACAAGCACTCCGGAGCCTGAACACAGAAGGGACAGAAGGTAGGAGTTGCTTAGACCCCGAAACGTTTACGGAGCACGGCCTGGCCAAAGGCACTGTCCTGTCAGGACTCCCTCTCCAAGCAGTAATGAGCTGTGAAAGTATGGACGGAAGACCAGGTGGTGGCCCAGCAGATGTCCACCATCGGGACAGAGCGCAGGTTTGCCACAGAGGCCAAAATGGCCGACACGATGCGCTGTGACCTGGCCATCCAACGAAAACCCCACCTGCTCACAGACGAGGGTGATACAGTCTGCCACCCAGGTAGATGGCATACGTTTGGTCACTGCTTCCCCCAGTCTACTGGGGTCATACGAGACAAAAAGCTGAAAAGCTTTACGGTGGCCCTGGGTACGTTGAATAAAGAAGGACAGGGCCCTCTTACAGTCCAAGGTGTGGAGGACGGTCTTTGCCCTACTGGCGTGAGGCCTCGGGAAGAAGGTGAGAAGCACCACCTTCTGGTTGAGGTGAAAAGGCGATACCACCTTTGGAAGAAATTTGGGGTGTATCCAAAGCACAACCCTGTTCTTGTAGAATCTGGTGTAAGGTGCCTCCGTCACCAAGGCTTGGAGCTCACTTACCCTGCGAGCGGAGGTGAGCGCAATCAGGAACACCACCTTCGAAGAAAGGTATTGCAGGTGGCAGGTAGCCAGGGGCTCAAAAGGCAGGTGAGTAAGCTGCGCTACTATGACATTGAGATCCTACTCAGTTGCCGGGAGGCATACCAGGGGTTTCGATAAAAGGTGTCCCTTCATGAAGCAGGTCACCAATGGCTGGGCTGAGAGGGGTTTGCCATCCATTGGGTGGTGATGTGCCACCAGGACACTGAGTTGCACTCTGACGGAGTTCGATTTGAGTCCGGAGTGCGAGAGATGGAGAAGGTACTGCAGGACCAGTCGTACCAGACAGGAGAATAAGCTAATCACATGCTCTGCGCACCAGACTGAAAATCTGCGCCACTTGAAGGCATATGCTTTCCTAGGGGAGAACTTACGGGAAGCCAGCAGAATCTCCTCCACTTCTTCCGAGAGGTTGAAAGGGGCTAGGGTCACCCTTTCAGCAGCCACGCTGTCAGTGACAGGGACCCCAGGTTAGGGTGAAAGAGAGAGCCCCCCCCTCCTGTGACAGGAGCCCTGGGGAGCTCCCCAATGGGATGGGAATCTCCACCGACAGCTGGAAGAGTAGCGGGAGCTATGGCTGCCTGGGCCATGAAGGTGTTATCAGGATCAGCGAAGCCCTGTCGCAGAGGGTCCTGAAAAACATTTTGGCAATTAGTGGTGTGGGTGGGAAGGCGTAGATGAGACCTTCCAACCACGAGTTGAGAAACGCATCTGCCACCATCCGGGAAAGGTGGGGCTTGCCAACAGCAGAAGCAGAGCAACTGGCAGTTGTCCAGGCTGGCAAGCAGGTCTATCCATGGTTCCCCCTCGAGGTGGAAGAGCCGGCTGGCCACTCTGGGGTCCAGCTGCCACTCTTGCAGCTGGAGGATCCTGCTTAATCTATCGGCCAGTGCATTGTCCAGGCCTGACAGAAATACTGCCCGTAAGAGTGTGTCCTGCTGGACTGAGTAGGAGCAGAGGGCCATCACCTCATGGCAGAGGGCGCGGGACCCTGTGCTCCACTGCTTGTTCACACTGAACATAGCCACCTGGTTGTCTGTTTGGACCAACATTGGTTGGCACCACAGGCAGAGGCAAAAGACTCAGAGGGCTGGGCCAATCGTCCGCAATTCCAGGAGATTGATCTGTTGGTTGCTCTCGCTCTGCAACCAGCTGCCCTGGATGTGGAGGAACTCGCAGTGAGCTCCCCATCCCAGCAGGGAGGTGTTTGTCATGAGAACCCTTAAGGGGCATGGAGTCTGGAAAGGCATCCCTACCTTGAGGTACTGGGGATTTTGCCACCAGGTCAGGGATTCCGCCAACAGGCGGGTCACTAACACTGTTGCGGAGACGACCTGTGGCCTGAACCCACTGGTCCTGAAGGCACCACTGTGCAGCCCTCATGTGGAGGCGGGCATCTGGGGTGACATGGACCATGAAGGCCATGTGTTTGAGTAGGCGTAGCAGGAGCCAAGCGGACACTGAGGGATGGTGTTGTATGTCCAGGGCCAGAGTTCTGAGCTGGGCGGCTTGGTCCCCTGGAAGGAAGGCCTTTGCCTGCAGGGTGTCTAGTCTTAACCCTATGAACTCCAGACACTGTGTCAGGAGGAGGTGGGGTAGTTTATTGCAAACCACAGATTTTGCAGGACCTGGATGGAACATGTGGTTGCTTGCTGCACCTCTGAGGCCGTGCCTCCCTTTATGAGCCAATCGTCCAGGTAGGGGAAGACAAAGACCCTCTTGGGGGCAGAGGAAAGTGGCCATGACTGCCAGGCACTTGGTGAAGACCCTTGGGGTGGAAGTCAAGCCGAAGGGCAACACCCTGTATTGGTAATGACTGCCCCCACCATGAACCTGTGGTTGGGGTGAATGAGGACATGTGTGTAGGCATCCTTCAGATCCAAGGAGCATAGCCAATCTCCCGGCTGGAGGTAAGGCAGCAATGTTACAAGGGAGAGTATCTTGAACTTCTCCCTCACCAGGAATCTGTTTAGATTGCGCAGGTCGAAGATAGGCCTTAGGCCCCTTGTTCTTTTTGGTACAAGGAAATACCTCGAGTAGAACCCTTTGCCCCTGAAATGGTGGGGAACTGGTTCTACCACTCTTTCCTCGAGAAGACCTGCCGCTTCCTTCAGTAGAAGATCCCGATGAAGGGGAGACCTGGGGGGCTCTCCTGGGAAGAAAGGGGGAGGTGTCTGGGTCAGGTGGAGGAGGTAGCCCTCCCTGACCACTTGGAGTGCCCAAGAATCGGTGGTGATGGATGGACACCTTTGGGCATAGTGAATGAGACATCCCCCTGTGAGCTGCTGACCTCCTTGGGGTGAAGAGACTATGCCCAAGGAGTCAAAAACTATCCCCTGACTGTGCCGGGCCGACACTTGGGACTTGGGAGCCTCCTGCTTACGAGGGTCATGCCCCTGTCCCTTGTTCTGCTGACCCTGCTGGGGAAACAGGGAAGCCTGAAAAGATGGGTAGTTTCTATAAGCGGCCCCTTTCCTCGGGTAGAAGGGGGAGAGGGAGCAGTCTTTTTAGAGAGCCTGGTTCTCGTCATGAACTCTATCTCCAGCTCGGCAGCTTTGTCGGTCATGGGTTTGCCAAAAAGGCTCTCTCCTTGGCATGGGACGTTGACCAATTTGTCCTGAACCCATTTGCTCGAGGTTGGATGACTGTAGCCAAGCCTAGTGCTGGGCACCGATGCCCACCACCGCTACTCCAGCCGCCGACTCGAAGCCTTCATAGACTGCCCGAGACAAACTTGGAGCACTCATGGATGGCTTTGGCCAGGTCCTTGAACCACTGCAGGGGTTCCTCGGAGAGACCAGCTGAGAACCCAGTGAGTTCCTTCACCAGGTCTCTCAGGTACATGCCTGATATGCCTGGAGCCGGCCTATGAACCCTAGTAACACATTCTGCCGAGGGTGTCCAGGGTGTGTGCCTCCCTGCCGGGGTGGCACCAAGGAGTGCGTCTTCTGACTCTTCAGACGACGCTTGGCTGACTTCACCACCATGGAGGTGTGCGGCAGTTGTTGACTTCTGGAAGCACCAAGTCGAGCCGCTTGCTCAACACCGGCACAGATGCCAGTGTCCCCCACATACGGAGCATTAGCCATTCCAGGATGGGTGGGATGGGCACCATAAGTGATTTTCTTGGAGGGGCCTATTATTGAAGGATTCTAGCTCCTCCGCCCGAGGGTCCAACTCCGATACTATCGGGAACGCTAGGACCTTGGACATGTCCCTGATGAAACCAAGGAATGCCATGTCCTCGGGTGGGGACTGGTGCTGGAGCTCCGAGGGAGGGGAGTCCCAGAGGACGCTGCAGTGGTGATGAGTGTCCTGTGACTCCTCGTCCTCTAAGAACTCGAGGGAAGGATGACTTGAAGACTCCAGGGGCTGATCCCTGTCTGCAGTCCTCAGAAGCCCCGTGGCCAGCGCTGAGCGCACTGGCTGGGGAAGATCACGGCCCCGTGGAATGGGAGCCAGATCGAGACCTCGGCCAAGGATTGCCTCGGCCTCCAGGGACATCCTCGACATCGAAGGCCCGGTGGTCTAGACTGAGGAACAGGTGGTACCGGACAACAGCGCCTGCTGCTGGTCCATGAAGGCAGACAAGCTGCACTACAGAGCCGCCATTCTGGACTCCAAGTCAGAAGGCTCCGCAATAATCGCTGCGGGCACTGAGGGAATCGGGCCCCGATGCCGGTTCCCTTGAAGGTGAGTCCTCAATGAGGATGGTGTCAGGCAACCGAGGCCTGCCCGAGATAGAGTTCTTTCAGGGGACCTTTGCAGGTCGCTCCTTCTCCGATCCCTCGGACAAGTGTCTAGGACTGCGGGACCTGGTTCGGGATGTACCTGGCCCGTCTGAGCTATCCAGGCATGTCGCCTTTGAAGCCTTATTCTTTTTCTTGAGTTCCCTCAAGGGAGACCCCCTCCTCTTTGAGGAGCCACAGCATGGGTCGGGGTCCATAAGGCTACCCTGGGATTCCACAGTTTCGGAGGCGGCCTTGGCCTTTGGAGGTACCGGGGACTCTGGGAAAAACTTAGTGTGCTGCTGCTGGTGGCTCTTGAGGACCTTGGTAGACATCTTCTTACAGAGGCCACATGCCGTGGGGTTGTGGTCCGGTCCCAGGCAACGAAGGCTGCAGTCATGTGTGTCGGTCAGGGACATTATTTTGGCACATCGATCACACTATTTAAAACCACTGGTAGCCATGGGAAGCGTGGTTACTCACCTGTAACAGGTGTTCTCTGGGGACAGCGGGAATCAGTCCTCACATATGGGCGACATCGGCACCGATGGAGCCCTCGCGGAAGCATCCCCCCAGCTTTCAAAGAAAGTCTTTGGGAGATGCTACCACGCATGAGTGGTCCCCTTCCCGCCCAAGGGTGCCATCTTGCTCAGTCAGATGACATAGCTAAAAGACGGCAAAATAAAAGATAGTAAAGGAGCAACTCGAAGGGGAGGAGGGAGGGTTAAGAACATAAGATATGCCATACTGGGTCAGACCAAAGTCCATCAAGCCCAGTATCCTGTTTCCAACAGTGGACAATCTAGGTCAGGTTGTGAGGACTGATTCTTGCTGTCCCCAGAGAACACCTGTTACAGGTAAGGAACTACACTTTCTCTGGGAATAAGCAGGAAGTCAGTCCTCACATTTGGAACTCCCCAGCTACAGGCTACCGAAAGCCCACAGCGAAAAACATGGACTCCCTCACGGGGAGCTGCGAGCAGCAGCAACTAAGTCCATGTCCACAGACTAGAGTAGGACCCTGTGTCTGATGAAAACCAGCACTCCAGTAGCCTGAATACAAAAGGGTCGGAGGGTAGAAGTTGCCTAAACCCCAAACAGATTACAGGGAACAGCCTGGCCAAAGGCACTGTCCCGCCGGGACGCCCTTTCCAGGCAGTAATGAGCTGCGAAGGTATATACTGAAGACCAGGTGGCAGCTCGGCAAATGTCCACCATCGGGACAGAGCACAAGTGGAGGTGAGTGCAACCAAGAACGCCACCTTTCATGAGAGGTATCATAGGTGACAAGTAGCCAGAGGCTCAAAGGGCGGGCGAGTGAGCTGCCCCAATACCACATTGAGGTCCCATTCAGTCGCCACGGCAAACCAGTGGCTTCGATAAGAGCAGACCTCTAAGAAAGCAGGTCACAAGTAGCTTGACCAAGAGGGATTTGCCATCCACTGGGTGGTGGTACACCTCCAGGGCACTGAGATGCACCCAGAGTTCGATTGAAGCCCGAATTGTGAGAGGTGGAGAAGATACTGTAACACCAGTTTCACCTGGCAGGAGAACAGGTCAGTCCCATGCTGGGTACACCAGTTTGCAAACCTGTCCCATTTGAGAGCATAAGCTTTCCAAGTAGAGGCCTTGCAAGAGGCTAGCAGGATCTCCTCTACCACACCAGAGAGGTTGAAAGGTCACCCTTTCATCTGTCATGCTGTCAGAGACTGGGACCCCAGATTGGGGTGCAGAAGAGAGCCCCCTTCCTGAGACATGAGTCCCGGAGAAGTCCCCAATGGAATGGGGGTCTCCACCCTTAGGTGGAGCAGCAGCAGGAACCACAGTTGCCAGGGACAGCGAGAGGTTATCAGGATGAGTAAGGCCTTGTCGTGGAGGGTCCTGAACAAGGTTTTGGCAATCAGCAGTGTGGGAGGGAAGGCATACATGAGGCCCTCTGACCACGAGACGAGGAACGCATTCGCTGCCACCCTGGAGGGGTGGGTCTGCCAAGAACAGAAGAGGGGTAACTGTAAGTTGCCTGAACTAGCGAACAGGTTCATCATGGGTTCCCCCCAGATCCAGGGTCCAGCTGCCACTCATGCGGATAGAGGACTCTGCTCAACCTGTCGGCCAGCAGGTTGTTCTGGCCTGGTAGGTATACTGCCCGTAGGAGAATACCTTGTTGGATTGCTTACGAGCTGAGGAGCATTGCCTCCTGGCAGAGGGCACAAGACCCTGTGCCCCTCTGTTTGTTCACATAGACCATAGCCACCTGGTTGTCCGTCTGGACCAGCACCGGCTGGTGACGCAGGTGGTGGCAAAAGGCTCAAAGGGCTAAGTATAAGCTAAGCTAAGTATGACCTGTAGTTCCAGGAGGTTGATCTGCTGGACGCACTCATCTGGTGACCAGCTGCCTTGGGTGCGGAGTCCCTTGCAGTGGGCTCCCCAGCCAAGCAGAGAGGTGTCCGTGGTAAGGACCTTTAAGGGGCTTGGGGTCTGAAAGGACATGCCACCTCGAGATAATGGGGAGTCTGCCACCAGGTCAGAGAGTCCACCAGTTGACGGGTTACAGAGGCTTTGTCTCGGAGGTGCCCCGTGACCTGAGTCCACTGGTCTTGGAGACACCACTGTGCAGCTCTCATGTGGAGGGAAGCATCTGGGATGACATGGACCATGGAGGTCATGTGTCTGAGAAGGCGCAGAAGGAGCCGAGCAGGCATGGAGGGACGATGCTGTATATCCCATGCCAGAGTCCTGAGGTGGTCTGCTCGGTCCCTGGGCAGGAAGACCTTTGACTGGAGAGTGTCCAGTTTTGCCCCAATGAACTCCAGACATTGTGTCGGAAGGAGATAAGACTTGGGTTAATTTATGACAAAGCCCAAGTGCTGCAGGACCTGGATGGTGCGTGCGGTGCCTGCTGCACCTCTGAGGCCATGCCTCCCTTTTTGAGCCAGTCATCCAGGTAGGGGAAGACAAAGAAGGTGGAAGAAGGCGGCTACGACTGCCAGGCATTTTGTCAAGACCCTTGGGGCAGAGGCCAAGCCAAAAGGTAGCACCCTGTACTGATAGTGCCCACCCTCCACTATGAACCGCAGGTACTGCCTGCAGTGAATGAGGATGTGGGTATAAGTATCGTTCAGGTCTAAGAAGCATAGCCAATCTCCCTGCTGGAGGTAGGGCAGCAATGTTCCAAGGGAGAGCATCTTGAACTTCTCCCTCATCAGGAACTTGAGGTTGCGCAGGTCGAGGATGGGCCTTAGGCCCCCTGTCCTTTTTAGCACGAGGAAGTATCTGGAGTAGAACCCCTTGCCCTTAAGATGGTGGGGCAGTGGTTCCACTGCTTTGTCCTCGAGAAGACCTGCCAACTCTTTCAGTAGAAGATCCCTGTGGAGGGGAGACCTCAGGGGTTCTCCTGGAAAGTAAGGGGGAGGTGTCTGAGTCAGATGGAGGAGGTAACTATCCCTGATCACCCAAAGTGTCCAGGAGTCTGTGGTGATGAACAACCACCTCTGGGCATAGTGGGTCAGATGTCCTCCTGTGGGTTGCTGACCTCCTTGGGGTAGAGAGGCTATGCCCAAGGAATCAAAAACTTCCCCCTGGCTAGGCCGGTGCCTGGGGTTTTGCACCCTCCTTCTTAGAGGGCCATGCCCATGTCCCTTGGCCTGCTGACCCTATTGGGGAGCTGGGGAGGCCTGAAAAGATGGGTAGTTTCTGTAAGCAGCCCCTTTCCTCAGGTAGAAGGACTTTTTACCCGAGCTCTTCCGTCGGGGAGACGCAGTGGTCTTTTTAGAGAGCCTGGCCCTTGATACTCAGCCTCCAGCTCGGCAGCTTTGTCTGTCATGTGTTTGCCAAAGAGGTTCTGTCCTTGGCATGGGACATCGACCAATTTGTCCTGAACCCACTGCTCGAGGTCGGATGACTGTAGCCAAGCTTGGCATCGTGCACCGATGCCCGCCGCTGCTACACGAGCTGCTGACTCGAAACAATCATAGGCTGCCCGAGACAAACTTGGAGCACCCATGGATGGCCTTGGCCAGGTTCTTTAACCACTGCAGGGGTTCCTTGGAGGGATCAGCTGAGAACCCGGCGAGTTCCTTCGCCAGGTCTCTCTGGTAGATGACCATGTATAGCTGGTAGGCTCAGATGCGGCTGATAAGCATCAAGCCCCGGTAACACTTTCTGCGGAGGGCATCCAAGGTATGGGCCTCCCTGCCAGGGGGCACAGAGGAGTGCGTCTTCTGACTTTTCAGCCGACTCCACCTCCATGGAGTTATGTGGCAGCTGTGATTTCTGGAAGCCCAGGCTCCAGCAGACTCGATACATTGAGTCGAGCCGCTTGCTCACCACCAGTACCGATGCCAGTGTCTCCCAAATATGGAGCATTAGCCATTCTAGGATGGGAGGGATGGGCACCGTGAGCAATTCCCTTGGAGGAGGATTTCCAATTCATCCGCCCGAGGGTCCTCCTCTGACTCCGTAGGGAACACCAGGGCCTTAGACATATACTTGATGAAATCAAGGAAGCCTATATCCTCTGGCAGGGACCACCGCTGAGGCTCCGAGACAAGAGAGTCTGAGGTGACATCATGGTGGTGACGGGTATCAGGGGATTCCTCATCCTCCATCTTCCACTGAGAGTAGTCTGTCGAGGACTCGTAGGAGGGATGGTCTGTGGGCCTCAGGACTGACCCCGGCCCGTGATCTCCCAATGATCCGTGGCCGGTGCCAAGCACACTTGCCAGGGATTATCACGGTCCCGTAGAGTAGGAATCGGATCGAGACCTCAGCCGAAGATTGACTCGAGGCCAAAGGACCTCGAGGATTGGCTCAGCCTTCGGGGACGTCTTCAATGTCAAGGGCCCGGTGATCGGGGAGGATGAACCGGTCGTACCGGACAACAGTGCCCGCTGCTGGTCCATGAAGGCAAACAAACCGCGCTCCAGGGCTGCCATTCCAGACTCCAGGCCAGAAGGCTCTGCAGCCTTCGGCGCGGGCACAGAAGGACTCAGGCCAGACGCTGGCTCCCCAAAGGGGAATCCTCAATAAGGATGGTGTCTGGGACCAAGGCCAGTCTGAGGTCGTGTCCTTCCGGGGGGACCTTTGCAGGCTGCTCCTTCCAGATCCCTCGGACGAGTGTCTCAGACTGTGGGACCTGGCTCGGGTAGCACCCGGCCAGCTGGATTCGTCCAAGGATGCTGCCTTCAAGGTGTTCTTCTTCTTTCTGGGTTCCCTTGAGGGAGACCCCCTTTTCTTAAGACTCACGGCAGGGCTCGGAGGCACCGGGGGCTCGGGGAATAACTTATTTTGCTGCTGCTGGCGGCTCTTGAGGGCCTTGCTGGACATTCTTTTACAGAGACCTCATGCTCTCAGGTCGTGGTCTGGCCCGAGGCAGCGGAGACAGCAGTTGTGTGTGTCAGTTAAAGACATGATTTTTGAGCACCAATCACACTTCTTAAAGCCATTGGTAGCCATGAGGGAAAACAGTACCCCCGCGAGGTCAAAGACTCGCTGGGCTGCCAGTTGGGGAAAACAGGGTGCAAAGACGCCAGAAAATTAAAGACAAAGAAAACTGCAAAAAAGACCTGAACTCGATGCCAACGCTGCGAGGTCGAGTGGCGGGAAGAGTACCGTTGCGATACCAGAGGAGAGTATGAAACTCAGAGAAGAAAAACCAACTTTTTCTGGGGACAAGCCAGACGAATGTCTGAAGGGCTCCACGGAAAAAAGGAGACTAAGCAAGATGGCACCCTTGGGCGGGAAGAGGACCATGCATGCGTGGTAGCATCTCTCAAAGGTTTTCTTTGAAAGCTGGGGGGATGCTTCCGCGAGGGCTCTGTCGGTGCTGACATCACCCATACTGACTTCCTGCTTGTTCCCGGAGAAGAAAAATGTATCCCATCGAGGTCGAAGACCCATGGTGCTGCCAGTTGGAAAAAAGACATGAAGGTGCCAAGAAGGAAAAAAAACTATGAACCCAAGACTCAATGACGGGGTAGCGGGCTCGAGTGGTGGGAAGAGAGCTGGTGCACTACTGGAGAAGAGTATGAAACTCAGGTCGAGAAAATAAACTTTTTCTGGAGGAAGAGCAGACGTCTGAAGGGCTCCGCAGAAAAAAGGAGACTGAGCAAGAGGGCACACTTGGCTTTGTCGGCGCCGACATCACCCATATGTGAGGACTGACTTCCTGCTTGTTTCCGGAGAAAAAATATATTAAAAAAAAGAAAGAAAATCTATAGCAGCCCCACTTGCTCTGTTTTAACAACAGTAGGTATATTGGTTTAATAGGGCCCAATGTAATTTTTTAATGGTATTCATAGGTATGGTTCCTGCTGCTTGAATTATAAGAATCAACACTACCATAGTGCTACTGTACGTGTGTTGAGTGAGGATTTTTTTTCCCAGGTTTCATATATCATAATGTTCCGAGAAGTGGAGAGTTCTATGTTACTGTTACTCAGATGATGTGAGAATCTGAATATTTTTGTCGGGTGACTTTCATAGATAAATGTTCTATTCTGCTGTAAATCTGTTTTTTTTTTTTGGGGGGGGGGGAGACAGGATTTTTGTGGATGTACAGCAGGTTTATATTTAACTCATAAGATCTGCTACATTGTGTCACATACCCTCCCTGCTTCAATCCAAGCCATCTCCGACCAGTCAACCTTTAGAAAAACCATGAAGACGCACTTGTTCCAGCTATTCTATGACCACATACTATAGATATGACATTTACATTGTCTGTTAACCCACAGCTCAACTTCCCCTGTGCAACTGTTAAGATTTTCTTCCAACTTATAATTTAGTTCCTCCTGTCCTACCCAAGTTGATGTTTCTATCAATGTTATTCACTTGTTTCAGTTTAACACCTGTTCTATGTAAAACAGTTCTATTGTGCGCTGATTTTGAAATAGTGCGGTATACAAAAACAAATAAATAGTGTGTCACATAAGCAAGTAGCATCTGTCAGGTGTGTCCCAATGAAAACAAGATTGAGAACCATTGTTTTTGAGCAATGATCACAATTTCATCACCCTCTCTGGGGGCTGTGAATGTTGCCTTTTCAACATTCATCATGGACCTTTTTCATGGTAGCCCAGTATGGCTGCTAAGTAAGCCACCTGGCCAGCCCAGTCTGTCTTAAAGAAAGCTTTAAGACCCTGGAATGACAATAAAATCATTAAAAAATAAAATAAACGCTCCAGGATGGGGGGAATCGGCATAGTCAGTGCCTCCTTCGAAGGGGCCTCATACTGGAGAATATCTAAGTCCTTGGCCTGAGGCTTAGCCTCTGGTTCCGAGACGAAGGCCAGGGCCTTTGACATCCCGCGGATGAAGTTGAGGAATGCGAGGTTCTCTGGCGGGGACCTCTGGTGCTCCTGTGGGGGAGATGGCTCAGAAGGCACATCACTATGCAGCATGGTGTCGGGTAACTTGTCATCGGTCTCCCAACCCTAATGAGCCAGAGGAGACCTCAAGCCCAGGGCGGTCATCAAGTCAATGAGATACAATCCTCCGACATGGAGGGGAATCTCCTCCCACTGGGGCTGCTTCTAAGGCCACTCCTGGCCATCACCCTCGGCTTCAGGTCGAGGGCTTCAAGGCCAGATACCTGAGGGCTTACCTCCAGCTCCAGGATCGGACTTCAACGATGTCTTGAGCCTGCGGAGGAAATCCTCGGAGGACAACCCCCGGTCCGAGGCAATGTGACCTCGGGGCTCAGATCGAGCACGCCCGCGCGATGCCACGTTGTTGGATATGATCCCCGAGGACAGCGATTCCATACTCTATGCTGGCCCTGCGGCTCAGGCTTTCAAGCCAAACAGCTCCTTCTGCTGCTGTACACAATTCTTCCAGCTCTTTGCTGACATCTGCAGGCAGAATGGGCAAGAAGAGTCGTCATCATCCACACAGAGACATTTGATGCAGAGGCATTTGATGCAGTAACTGTGGCGGTCCTTGATGGATATAGTGCAAGAGCATCTGCCACACTGCTTAAACCCACTGACCAAAGACATAGTGAAAAAGACGGCACCCGTGAGGTCAGACTCACACTTCTTGGTCAGGAAGGGAGCGAGGGAAATCCAGCACACCACAAAAACAAAAAATAAAAGGACCCGAGAAAAACGTGACGCAGAGGTGAGGGCAGACTCCGGCTGCGAGAAGGGAACCTACCTGCAAAAAGGAGAGCAAAAAACACTAAGTATAAGGTTGAAAAAAAAATAGAATTTCACTGTGGACAACAGAAAGGACGTCTCCAGGCTTTGCAAAAAAAGAAGACTGAGGTAAGATGACATCCTTGGGCGGGAAAAGTGAACAAGCATGCACGGTCTAACTCCCAAAGGCTTTCTTTGAAAGCTGGGGAGTGAATCGATGTAAACGTCACCCATATGTGAGGGCTGACTTCCTGCTTGTTCCCGATTATACAGAGACTTTATGCCAATATATAAGACAGAGAAATTCTGAATTTCTGAGCTGTTCGAGGACTGTTTGAAAATACTGCATTAAGACACGATGCAGTACTGGAACAATAATGTTATTCTTCAAGATGTCCAGAATCCGAGATTCACATCCAAGATGCAGTGATGCACAGGATCTCAACTGCTTCACCCTTTCAGAGCAGATTTGACTACCAAACAGGAGCTTGAATGATTTTCAGAAGACTGTATTCAGAAGGAGTAAACTAAACTAGAAGTCAACAAATTGAGAGGTTGGATGGGAAACATCCAGTAGTAGGGAAGGAATCTGTCTTACCTTTTCAATGCTTTTAGTAGTTCCAGAGGACTGGAGACGGGCAGATGTGATTCTCCTTTCCACTGAAGTGGAAGTAAGGAATAAGTTGGGAACTACAGTCTAGTTAGTTTGATCCCTGTGGTGGAAACATTTCTAAAACAGATAGTGCAGTATCTGGAATCCAATGGATTGCATGATCTGAGGGGGCATGGCTTTACTGGAGGTACATGAATGGGATAATTTAACTGGGTGACCAGGGTGTTGGATCAGGAGAGAATGCTAGATGTGGTGAATTTAGATTTTAGCAATACCTTTGACACAGTTCCACACAGATGGCCTATAAACAAACTGAGCATCCTAGGTTTCAGCCCTAAATTGACTGAGTCAGAAACTGACTGAGTGGAAAGCAACAAAGGGTAGTAAGTAAATAGAGTTCACTCTGAGAATTGAGATGTTACTAGTGGTGTGCCACAGGAATCATGCCTTGATCCATTTCTTAACATTTTTGTAAGTGATATTTTGGCAGGACTGTCGTGCGGATATCATCTACAACAACATAAACACCATGGAAGGTGTGGATAATATGAGAAGGATCTAGCAAAGTTTAAAGAATGGTCTAGAATTTGGCAGCTAAGATTTAATGCTAAAATATCCAAAATCACCAATTTGGGCTGCGAATACTTAAGGAAGCCGTCAGTGGCGTAAGTTATAATGAGGGGCCCCCAAGAAATATTTTGCTGAAGGCTTCCCATTGCTGCAATAGTGGTGTGCCCTCCCCGATCGTGCTGGCCCCTCATGTGGCAGTGGCAAACTTATCTCAGTGTTTTTGCTACGGGCCCAGCAGCTGATCCCCACCAGGTCGAAGTCTCGCAGTGTGGCTGTTATTACAAGACTTCAGCCTGGCGAGTAATAGCTGCCGGGCCTGCAGTAGACTTATGAGAGTGTAGCAGCATAGCAAACGTGATAAAGTAAGTTTGCTGTGCTGCTGCATTCACCACTGTGTGGGTCCGCTTTCTGCCTGGGTCCCACCTTCCGCATTGCAGGTGCTGCTAGGGCGGAATTTACGCTACTGAAGCAGTGCAATATTTCTGTGCACAAAGAGCCAGACCTGGGGATGATCGTAACTGATGATCTTAAGGTGGTCAACAGGTAGAAAAGGTGACAGTAAAAGCTAGAAGAATGCTTGGGTGCATCAGGAGAAGAATGGCCAGTAGGAAAATGGTAATAGTGCACCACTTTATAAGTCTCTGGTAAAACCTCATTTGGAGTACTTTCTGCAATTCTAGAGACTACACCTTCAGAAGAACAAACAGGATGGAGTTCACCCCAAGTGCAGCTACGAAAATAGTCAGTGATCTTTGTCATATCGCATACTTGAACTCAATTTGCATACCTTTGAGGAAAGGTAGGAGAGAAGAGATATGCAAAGACATTTAAATACCTGCATGATATTAATGCACAAGAGCAGGCCCCTTTCGATGGGAAGGAAGCTCTGGAATGAGGATGAATGTGAAAAAGGATAAACTTAGCAATATGTAACATTTCTTTATTGAAAGGGTGATGGATGTGTGGAACAGCTTCCCAGTAGAGATGGTGGAGATAAGGACTATATCTTAACTCAAGAAAGCATAGGACATAAGAGCATATGAAATGTCATACCAGAAACTTATAAAGAGGGCACTATTACCATTTTCCTACTGGCCATTCTTCTCCTGATGCACCCAAGCATTCTTCTAGCTTTTGCTGTCACCTTTTCTACCTCTTGACCACCTTAAGATCATCAGTTACGATCATCCCCAGGTCTGGCTCTTCTTTGTACACAGAAATTGTTTCCAACAATGGCAAACCCAGGTAACAAGTACCTGGCAGGTTCTCAAAAAGGTACATAGGTTCCACAATGCTTGAACCTTGGTAAGCAATGGATTTCCCGGGTCCACTTTAATAATGGTTTATGGACCTTTCCTCCAGGAACTTGTCCAAACCTTTTTTAAACCCAGCTACACTAACGGCTTTTACTACATCCTCCGGTAATGAATTCCAGAGTTTGATTATGTGCTGAGTGAAAAAATATTTTCTCTTATTACTCTTAAATGGGTTACATTGTAGTTTCATTGCATGTTCCTTAGTCTTTCTACTTTTTGATGGAATAAACAACCGATTTACTTTTACCTGTTCTACTCCATTCATTAATTTATAGAGCTCTATCATATCTCCCCTCAGTGATCTCTTTTCCAAGTTTTATTTATTTATTTATTTACATTCTCTTATATACCGCGCTATTCTGCATCAGTGCGGTTTACATTGAACAAACTGAAATTACATTGAACAGGGCATTATAACTTGGAGATAACTATTTTACAGGGAACATGGGCTATGGAGGGTTAAGTGGCTTGCCCAAGACCACAAGGAGCACCTGTGGGACTAGAAACCCCAGTCCTTCCGGCCCAAGGTTGCTGTCCTCTAGTGGGATTTGAAACCCTGACCTTCCGGCCTGAAGTACCTTGCCCCAACCACTAGGCCACTCCTCCACTCTAAGAGCTCTAACCTTTTAAGCCTCTCCTCTTAGAAGTATCCTTCCATCCCCTTTACCATTTTGGCTGCTCTTCTCTGTACCTTTTTTAAAATTCTGATATGTCATTTTTAAGATATGGTGACCAGAATTACACACAATATTTAAGATGTGGTCGAAGGCAAGACACCGGTGCTTCGGTCTTTTCAGGCATTTTTGCCTGCAGAGGTTGGGATGCCCACGCGCAGACACAGAAGCTCTGGGCCACGACTACGGGGACTCTTCGGGGACTTCTGTCCATGGAAGATGGGATGCCTCTGGGCGATACCAAGATCCTAGGTACAGAACTTTGCACTTGTCCATATTAAATTTCATCTGCCCTTTGGACGGCCAAACTTCCAATTTATCAAGGTCCTCTTGCAATTTTTTTACAATCCATTTGTTTTAACAACTTCAAATAAGTTTGTGTCATCTGCAAATTTGATCACCTCCCTCGTTATTCCCATTTCCAGGTCATTTATGAATATTAAAAAGCATTGGGCCCAGCACAGATCCCTGGGGTACGCCACTATTCACTTTTCTCTACTGAAAAAACTGACCATTTAGCCGTACTCTCTGCTTTCTATCTTTTAACCAGTTCCTGATCCACAATAGTACACTGCCTCCTATCCATGACTTGTTAATTTCAGCAAGAGTCTCTCATGAGGGACCTTGTCAAAGGCTTTCTGAAAATCCAGATACACTATATTAACCGGCTCAACTTTATATACCTTTTTAGTCACACCTTCAAAAAAATATAACATATTAGTAAAACAAGATCTTCCTTGGCTAAATCCATGTTGCCTTTCTCCCATTAAACCAGGACTATTTACATGTTTAGTAATTTTATTCTTTATAACGGTTTCTACCATTTTGTCTGGTATTGACATCAGGCTCTCCTGTCTGTAGTTTCCCGAATTACGCCTGGAACCCTTTTTAAAAATTGGCATTACATTGGTCATTCTCCGATCTTCAGGTACTACGGATGATTTTAATGATAGTTCACAGATTACTAATAGTAGGTCTGCAATCTTATATTTCAGTTCTTTCAGCACCTTCAGACATATACCACCCAGTCCAGGTGATTTTCTACTCTTTAGTTTATCAAATAGCTGTAATATATCTTCCTAATTTATCAAACCTTTTTTCAATTCTTCTGATACATCACCTTCAAATAACATTTCAGGCATGGGTAACTTCCCTACATCCCTGAAGACCGAAAAAAAAATTAATTCAGTCTTTATGCTATGGCCTTGTCCTCCCTTAGCACCCCCTTTATCTCTGTATCATCTAATGGCCCAACAGACTCTCATAGGTTATTTGCTACGAATGTACTTGAAAAAGTTTTTATTGCGCATTTTTGCTTCCACAGCAAGCTTTTTTTCAAATTCTTTCTTTGCCTGCCTTATCAGTGCCTTGCATCTAACTTGCCAGTGCCTATGTTTCCTGTTTTTGCCATTTGGCTCCTTTTTCCATTTCCTGGAAAATGCTTTTTTTGGCTAGAACAGTCTCTCTGACCTCACCTTTAAACCATGTCAGTTTTTTGGCCTTCCTTCCACCTTTCTTAAAGCATGGAATACACGTGGTCTGGGCTTCCAAGAAAGTTTTAAACAATGCCCATGCTTGATAGTATGGTCCATTTTGTTTGCCCAGCAAGGTGGCAAGAATAGGTATACCCACCGCTCCATGCAGGTCACCCCTATTTGTTGAGATATGAGAGATACTTAAGTTTATTTTGATTTTATCCTGTTGGTATAAAGGGATTCACTGTCTGTCCCATGCCATTTTGAATTCTGTCACTGTATTTGCCCCCACCACGTCCATCGGGAAGGCATTCCAAGCATCCACTACCCTTTCAGTGAAACCTTTGCAGCTGATCCTTTTTTTTAAACTATTTATTTTCTTCATTTTATCAAAGTGTCCCTTTTGAAAGTTAAAAAGTATAACTGTGGATTTCCTTGCCATCAAATGGAGGGAGGATAGCAAGGAAATCCACAGTTAAACTTTTTAACTTTCAAAGGGGAGACTATGATAAAATGAAGAAAATAAATAGTTTAAAAAAAGGATCAGCTGCAAAGGTTAAAGGTTTCACTGAAAGGGTAGTGGATGCTTGGAATGCCTTCCTGATGGAAGTGATGGTGGCAAATACAGTGACAGAATTCAAAATGGCATGGGAAAGAGACAGTGAATCCCTTTATACCAACAGGATAAAATCAAAATAAACTTAAGTATCTCTCATATATCAACAAATAGGGGTGACTGCATAGAGCGGTGGGTATACCTATTCTTGCCACCTTAAATCAAATGTGATCATTGCTATGATCAGTATTGCCAAGTGGCCCTAACACCGTTATCTCCTGCATCAGATCCTGTGTTCCACTAAGGACTAGGTCCAAAAAAGAGTCCCCCTCTTGTCGGTTTATGAACCAGCTACTCCCAGCAGCAGTCATTTATTTCATCTAGAAACTTTATCTCTCTAGCATGTCCTGCTGTGACATTGATCCAGTTGATATTGGGATAGTGGAAATCACCCATTATTAATATGTTGTAATGTTTGTTAGCGTCTCTGATTTATTTTAGTATTTCATTACCCATCTGTTCATTCTGGCCAGGTGGAAGGTAGTACACACCCACAGCCTTCCCATTTTTACATGGAATTTCTATCTATATAGATTCTACAGTCACAGGCACAGAGGATTTCTGAAGAAGGGGGGACTGTAGAGCTTGGTATTTGGTATGGATGGGAAGACAAGATAGGACATGACAATGGATAAAGAGCATATAGCCTATGTCAATACCACACCTTCCTGGACATGATATTGTATGTCTGCATTCTTAATAACTGTAAGAACAGTTCACCTCAGATCATCTTTCCTATAGTCTCAAAGAGAAGGTGAATGGCACTGCTGCCAGCTCTTGAGAGACATTTAGGTATTTGAGGACAGCAGTGTCTTATGCTTACCCTTTGTCAGTAACTTAAGAGTACAGCTTTAGCCATCCTTTGATGGAAAAGGCCCTAATTGTTTCCATGATAGCTTGACACTACACTGATCTGAATTCGAGGACTTCTGTTGCCCAGTTCAGCTTTCTGTGCTTCATTCAAAAATGCTCCAGAGTCTGAAGAGATTTTGACTCACAGGTAGTATGGAGAGTGCACCCACCTATGCCAGGGAAAATAAAAATCCGATTTAAAAAATATAAATAAAAAATATAAATTTTACAATTCTGAATGTTTTAAAAGCTAAATCTAACTCACAGATATGATCAGCAACAGCTCATACCCTGAGCTACCACTGAAAGGGCATGAGCTAAACAATATCCTAATTAGATTCTATGAAGTTTTTTAAAAAAGTATTTTTAAACAGCAATATGTGGGAGGAAAGAGAAGAGACCTTTTAGCCCTTGCAGGTGGTATACATGCACACACACATTCAAGTCCTTACTCTCTTTCTCTAAAAGAGCAAAGAAAAAAGTAAATGAACCAAGGATTCTGGGAGAGAAGGGGACAAGGCTGGAGCAGATCTGGGCAAGGAAGTGTCTGAATACAAATGCAAAGAACAAAGGAGATGAACAGCAAGTGATCAAAGCAAGCAGTGGAACATATTCCTATAATCCTCAGGAATAAGTTTCTGATTCTGAATGTCTCCTTCTAGTAATTTCTGAGATCTACTGAGGAAACTGTGGAAGGGAAAACTTATCATGGCAACGCCATTAAGAGACCACATTTATATATATAATTTTTTAATAAACATTTATAAAAACTACACTAGTTATTAATAAAGAAATGCAGAGCATTTACCATCTCCAATCATAAAACACAGGAAATTCAATCAAAAATAGACAAATTGCTCAAAATCAACCACATAATGTAGAGTATTCGCAAGTCTGGGAGCACATAAAGTGTAGTTACTCATCTGTAACAGGTGATCTCCCAGAACAGCAGGGATCAGTCTTCACATATGGGTGACATCCCCGATGGAGCCTGACATGGGAATGCTCCCCAGCATCCAATAAGAAAGTCTTTGGGAGCACTCCTCTGTATGCCTGCCTTCCCTACTTCTCTCCTCAGTTGGGTTTGTAGCTGAGAAGAAAAAACTTTCCCTGATCGCTGGAAGGAGCAGTATAAAAGCTGTTCAATAAAATAAATAAAAATAAATAAATAAATAAAAAGAACCCTACAACTCCTAGGGGAGGAGGGCAGGTTGTGAAGGCTGATTCCTGCTGTTCCCAGAGATCATCTGTTACAGGTGAGTAACTACGCTATCTCTAAAATCAAGCAGGAATGCAGTTTTCACATATAAGATTCACTAGCTCCCAGATACCAGACTGGTATGGAAGGGAGAATAGTGCGATCCCTGAGGCAAAAACTTGTAGCCGATGAGTTTAGAAGAGTTGTGTGCTATTGGACTCTATTTCAGAAGCCTATACTATCCCGATGATAGTCTAGTATCTTGTAGTAATTAGGGATGTAGGGTAGGCATTGAGTTTAAGTCCCAAAGAGGTGCTGGAGTACGGCCTGGCCAAAGACGCATCCCAAAGGGAGTCTCTGTCTAGACAACAGTAGGCAAGTAGCTGCCCGGCAGATGTCCTCAATGGCTACTGAACGGAGATTAGTTACGAATGATGCCATAGCCTGCACATTATGAGCAGTGACATGACCTCCAATGAGATCCTGCTTGTGCATAAGCAAAAGAGATGCAATCTGCTATCCAGTTAGATAGAGTATGTTTTGTCACCAGTATATTCTGGTGACTAGGATCAAAGGAGATGAATAATTGAGAGGATCTTCTATGATCTTTAGTTCTATCCAAACAGTAGGCCAATGCTCCCTTGCAGTCTAAGGTGTATAGTGCTGCTTCAGGCCGAGACGATTGTGATCTAGGAAAGAAGGCTGGGAGGATTACTAACTGGTTTAGATGAAAGGAGAAAACCATCTTCGGGAGGAAATGCGGATGGGTTCACAGAACCACCTTGTCATGGTTGAACCAAGTATAGGGTGAATTTGCCACCGGAGCTTGCTGCGAGCTGAAGTGAGGGCAATAAGGAAGACGACTTTCCAGGATAGAAACTTCAGAGAAGTGGTGGCTAAAGGTTCAAAAGGTGGCTTTAGAAGTTGAGCGAGAACCACATTCAGATGCTAGGCCACCAGAGGCGGCTTAATGGGTAGTTTGGATAGTAGGAGACACCGCATGAAGTCTGCTACTAAGGGGTATGAGGAGATAGGCTGTCCGCCACTGGTCTGTGAGAGGCCGCAATGGCACTAAGGTGAACTCTCACAGAGTTAGTCTTAAGACCTGTCAAGGATAAGTGGAAGAGATACTGTAAAAGCAACTCCACCAGAGAAGAAAAAGGGCCAATGTCCTTTGGGGAGCTCAGAGGGCGAACCTACACTATTTGAAAGTATAAGATTGCCTGGTAGAATCTTTACGTGATGCAAGGACATCCTTGATCGCCTGTGGTAGGTCGAGGTCGGCGAGCACTAGCCTTTCAGCAACCAAGCTTTCAGGCCAAAGGAGTGAAGACTGGGATGGAGAAGCATCCCATGGTCCTGAGAGAGGAGGTCAGATGCACATTCCAGGCTGAGAAGCTGAGTCTGTGCAAGGCGAAGAAGCAGAGGAAACCATGGTTGATGGGGCCAAAAGGAATCTATGAGAATCATCAAGCCCCTGTCGGCCTGTAACTTGAATAGTGTCTTGGGTATCAAGGGGATGGGTGGGTATGCATAGAGCAGCCCTTGTCCCCATTGGAGAAGGAAGGTGTCCGGGGCCTGTCAGTGTACAGACGGAACCCTGGAGCAGAACAGAGGAAGTTGCATGATTTGTGAAGTGGCGAAAAGATCTATGAGTGGGGTTCCCCACGTTTGAAAAATCTGAGCAACCATCTCTCGATGCAAGATCCATTGGTGATGAACAGGGCCTCTGTTTTCTTGTAGTTAATGGAGAGATGGTTCATAGTAAGCCAGTGCGAGAGTTTGGAGAAGCAGTATTGCAGTTTTGTTAAATTGGGTTGTTTGGCATTGAAGGGGGTGTAGATCAAGATGTTATCTGTGTAGAAATGGTAGAATAGACAGTGAGTCTTGATGAGAGTGCATAGAGGTTGGAGGTATATGTTGAATAGGAGGGCTGAGAGCATGGAGCCTTGTGGGACACACTGAGTTTGAGGGTATGGGGTGGAAGTGGTGCCGCCCATTTTGACTTGTTGTTGGTAGTTGGATAAGTGAGAATGTAAGCTCTTTCACTTACAATGGCATTTTATATAGGATTCGTTGCACTACCACCTGCATTTCTAGCTGTGTTGTTTATTTCATTCGGTGCCCCTGTGGGTTAGCTTATGTGGGCAAGATAGCCAAGTTGCGCCTTCAAGTTGCGCCTTCAAGAACATAAAAGCAGGTTGAAGTGTCGGCGACGTGATGCCCCCCTGGTACAGCACTGTTTGGATTTTAATCATTCCTTTTTTGATTTACGCTGTTTTTGTATCGATCAGGTGCTCACCAGTAAAGGCAATAGAAATAAGGATGAGTGCCTGTTGTTTTGTGAACAGCGTTGGATTCATTGTTTGGGGACTGTTTCCCTGGGGGGTCTCAACGCCCAGATTGAATGGAGTGTATGTTTATGACTGGGTTCTTGAGATGGCTCAGGACTGGGGACATTTGAGGCTGGTTCAGTACATGCAGGATGAATTGGCTATGGGTTTTCCCTTGCCTTGTATGTGTGTCATTTTGTGGGGGAGGAGGGGTTTTCCTTTTTGCTATGCAGTGACATCATTGAATTTTTTGTATTTCTGTGTAACACATGCGCGGCGTTTTTTGCACCGTTGAGTTGTTTGGTTGGTGTTCTGGGGGCTGGTGAGACAGGTATGCTCTTTTTATTCGTTGTTGGTTCTGAGGGCGTCAGTAGAGTTTTTTGTGCTCGGGATGGTACTATGTTGTTTTGAAGCTGATTTTGGTTTCCCTTTTTCTTTGCAGTGATGTACGCACAGCTCGGAAGGGGTTTTCCCTGAAGAAGCTTTCTTAGCGAAACGCTTAGGCTGCCTGTGTGTGGCGTCGGGTGTGCTCCCCCTCTAACATCGGGTGTGGGGTGTGCTTTCCCCTATTACATCGGGTGTGCTTCCCCTACAATATGTTCAGCTGTGTGTGGTTTTGACTGGTGCGCCTGGCTAAATGCATCAGTGATATGCCCTTTCAGATAAGTGCCATTTGTATTTTTTTGGCAATTTAAAGCCTGTGGCAATTTAAAGCTTGTATTGTGAATTTGTATTGCCTTGTAAACACTGTGAAGAATGGAGAGACAAGAAGTAATGTGTTAGAAATATTTTATTTGTTTGAAGACTTTTAAGGCTGGGTGGAGGTTTAGTGAGCCTATGTGTTGAAAGGTACGTTCCTAGTGTTGAAGCTGGGTTTAAGTTACCTAGTGTTCTGAGGCTCATTCTTCTTCCTTCTGGTTTTTTTTAGTGTGTGTTAGTACCTGATGTGAGGTTTGTTAGTGAGGTAGAGTGATTCTTATATATATCATTTTGTCAGCTGGATAAGTATGACTGAAACCATTTTAGTACATTGTCTTATATTCCGGTGGATTGTAGATATTGGAATAGTATGGTATGATTCACGGAGTCAAAAGCTGCAGATAAATTGAGGAAAACTAAGATTAAGCCTCGATGTGCATTCTGTATGCCTTGAATGAGTCTGTTTATGAGGGAGAGTAGTAGAGTTTCAACTCTATGGCAAGAGCGGAATCAGTGTTGCTTGGGATCAAGTGGGGCATATTTGTCAATGTGATATTGAACTCTTCTAGTTGCATTATATTCTTTTTGAGATGGGGTGACCAGAAGATCACACAATACTCGAGGTGTAGATGGCACCAAGGACCTATAGAGGCATTATATTCTCCACCCCTTTTCAAATAACCCTTAATGTTCCTATTGCCTTTTTAGCAACTGATAAATGATTAATAGCAGTAGTAGTAAGTATGCTGCACACTGGGCTGAAAATTTCAATGTATTATCCACAATGACTCAAAGATCTTTTTCTTGAGTGGTGACTCCAAAGTCAGAACACATTTTGTACCTGTAGTTGGGATTATTTTTCCCTATGTTCATCACTTTGCACTTTCCCATGTCCACACTGAATTTCATCAATAAGCCAAAGAACATGTAACAGAGCCTTCTCCCTATATGCCCCGGCCATCTGGAATGCTATTTCACCCCACCTATGAGGAATGGAATCCACGGAAGAATTTCGTAAAAAACTAAAGACTCACCTATTTCTGGAATACTACAGAGTGGATCCTCACTAGTCCATTCTCCCCTACCAACACATAGACACTATTTCCACACGAGCATGCATGCTGGACATAGTTAAACTGCAACCCCCCCTCCCCCCTTACATTGCTCAATGTATAGAGCACATGTGTTACAATGCTCTTGTTTATTCACATTATTAAATGTAAACCGCCTTACCATGTAGAAAGGCGGTATATAAACAATGTTAAATAAATAAATAAAATAAAATAAATAAATTTGGCATTTAAATGGATCAAATATTTTCACACTCTTCACTGGTGTTCAGGAGGTGATAAAATTTCTCTAGAAGGGCTTCCTTTGTCTCTTCCAGAATATTATGCATGCACTGGACCATGAAGATGTCATAGGATGCTATGTGAGAAGTGAGCACAGCATTTGGGAAGAACTTATGTGCAAGTCTAAAGTCTGCTACTCACAATCCAGGAACTGGGAACAATTAGTAATGGTTTATAAAATTAATATATTTTGAGAATTTACAGGTAATGCCTAGTTATGTATTCCACTACAGTTGTCTGGTAACTATATCTTGGCCCTTTTCAGGGCAGATTCAACAAAAGATTGAGGCAGTAGCTGGATTTTATTGAATCTTGCAGCCTTCTGAACACTGAACAGTGTCATCCTCTTTACTTGCAGACAATACTGTGAATGGAGTTTCCTACAGAGGCAATGATTGCTGTGAATGGTAGGGCCACAGAACTGTGGATATTGAAAGTCCTCTTTGGATTTAACCAGATCTGTTCAGATATTTTGAGAACAGTAGCTCCCTTAGACAGCACCATAGCGAAACACTGTTATGTGATTGTTACCTAACCTTGTTCCGTATAAATATCTCATGTATATAGTTAACCCCTGTTATCCAAGTTTGCACTCCTGTTCGATGTAAAACCAGACAGCTTGTTGTTATGGTCGTTATGTTATGATGTAAACCGCGCTGATACCGAATAGCGCGGTATATAAGAAATTGTAATAAATAAATAAATAAAATCATGAAAATATCTGGCCTGGATGGAAGAGAGGAGTCAACAGTTTTAAGATAAGATCTACTCTGTTTTTTATGATGTAAAGTTGTTTAGTGTTGCAAAGTTCTATAAATGAAAGACTTAATACTAATATAATATTGCAATGTTGCTGCTTGCAATTGGACATGGGGCGTTTTTTTGGGAGACCCTTGATGTTAAACTGGAGAGTCAAGTTGGCCGATTTGAGTGAAGCCAGAAATATAAGGCTCCAGCATTACTGAGGTCTTTTGTCGCTGATTTACAATGAATGTTATAATAATAGTTGATTGCAACTCTTAGACTATCTATAGGTGTGAGTTTTAATACTGCTTTATCTTAGACATTTATTTAAAGAGATGGTACTGCCTATCAGCTGTTGAATATAACTTAACTCATCTATTTTCCAATAGCCGTTTCTTCCATTTCTGTTCTCTTTAATCCCAAGTAAACCAGGGTGTAAAAACTGAATTCTAATCCATCTAAATAGCTATGTAACTAATCTTTTGATTGATTGTACAGTGCATGACCAGGTTTGGACTGTTTTAAGTTCAACTGTACCTACAGTCTTTACATCAAATATTGGTTAGTCTGCATTTAGTTCAGCCTATTGCAGAACCAATGATAAAACCGATAATTCAAAGATCTTACAGTATTCTAACTTGGTAGCTTAACAATTTAGTCAAGACATTACTTACTTAATTTTGTAAGCTCCTACTAATAAATTAGGAATACCTTGTGAGGATTTACAGGTAACTGCTTAGTTATATTTTCCACTACAGCTGTCAGGTAATTGCATTGACGATTTAATTTCAGCAGAAGAGTGAGCAATTCATCGTAACTGCAAAACAAACATTTTGTTGATTAACAATGCAAAGTTAAAAAAAAACACAAAACAAAACAGATTTCCATGAATAAATGGCATATGGAGGGTAATTTTATAAAGTCCCACCTACCTAACAAATGCTTTCATGTGCTTACGTCAAACCTGTTTTATAAAGAAAAGTAGGCACTACTTTAAAAAAAAAAAAGCAGAAAACTAGCATATGTAGCCAAATATGTGCATTAACCTAAGATGTGATCACTTATACAATCCCTAGAGCTGGTGTAAATGCCTGCACCTGAATTGGCATGTAAGTTATAGTATTTTATAATTTGCGTGTACACTTGTGCACTCCCTCCAAACTCTGCCCATGCCCATGCCCATGCCCACAGTAAAAGCATATGCCATTGGGCTAATGCACATACTTTCAGAATCGCAACTGCATCAGTTACTCACGTAATTTCCAATTTATGTGCATAAACAAATAAAATACGATGAATTATGCACATACCTTGAGGCGACTCCTTATAAGATTATACTCTACATATTGTGTTTAAAAGCAGCTGTATTGTGTACTTGTAATCTTAATTGTACAGCTTCCTCTTTTGATGTAATCTCTTTGACTCTTCTTTTCATTCTAATATACTGTATTTCTAATAGCCCCACAATTTATGTTAAAAGATACCAATCCATTTTGAAAAATATCCTTTCTTGTATCCACTTTTTAACAGTTCACATGATGTGCGAGTTACATGCTTCTTAAATATCTGTGCTAGGAGCAGTATGTTTGATATATTTTGATCCACATAACCATTGTATCTAACAGGGAAAAGAAGTGCAATAATGTTAGGATAACCACATAGCTTTATATTAAAAAGTTCAGATTGAGTCATTCCTGGTTCAACTTCCATTATAGCTGTGGGGTTGTATATTCAAGAATCTGAAACCCTAACTAGCTCAACCTGTCCCCTTCTGAAATAGAGCTATTTGGTTACCCTACCTAGTAGTCACAGTAATGAACTGGGAAAGCATAGTTACTCACCTGTAACAGGTGTTCTCCAGGAGCAGCAGGAATCAGTCCTCACATATGGGTGACGTCGGCGCCGACGGAGCCCCAGTATGGAGCATTTCCCCAGCTTTCAAAGAAAGCTTTTGGGAATGCAGTGCGCATGCACGGTCCCCTTCCCGCCCAAGGGTGCCATCTTGCTCAGTCTGATGACATAGCTAAAAGACAGCAAAAAATCAGAATGAAGGATATGACTGCAACTCCAGGGGAGGAGGGAGTGTCGTGAGGACTGATTTCTACTGCTCCTGGAGAACACCTGTTACAGGTGAGTAACTACGCTTTCTTCAGGACCAAGCAGGAAGTCAGTCCTCACATATGAGACTTCCCAGCTCTAGGCTACCGTGACCCAACGCTGAAAAATGGCTCCCTCTCGAGAGCCACAGCATCCGTGATAAGAATTTTCTCTTAGAATGCATCCCGTCCAGCAGCCCAACACCAACGGCCGGAGGGTAGGAGTTGTCTAAACCTCAAAGAGATTACGGAGTACTGCCTGGCCGAAAACACTGTCCTGCCGGGACTCTCTCTCCAGGCAGTAATGGGCTGCAAAATTCTGGCTTGAAGACCAAGTTGCGGCCCAGCAGATGTCTGCCAACGGAACAGAGCGGAGATGAGTTACTGACGCAGCTTTCGCCCTGACACGGTGGGCCGTGACCCGACCCTGCAATGGGAGGTCGGCTACCCTGTACGCCCAGGCGATGCAATCTGCTACCCAAGTGGACAATGTACACTTGGAGACAGGTAACCCCATCCTATTAGGGTCAAACGAGACGAAGAGCTGAGCAGCCCTTCGATGCTCCCGCATACGTTTTATGTAAAAGGACAACGCCCTCTTACAGTCCAGGGTATGCAAGACTGTTTCAGCCCGGCTGGCATGCGGCCTGGGAAAGAAGGTCGGAAGAACCACCTCCTGATTGAGGAGGAAAGAGAACACTTTGGGGAGGAACTTGGGATGGGTCCGTAGGACCACCCTGTTCCTATAGAACCATGTGTACGGTCTATCAGAAACCAGAGCTTGTAGCTCACTCACAACGTCTGGTCGATGTAAGAGCCACCAGAAAGACCGCTTTCAAAGAGAGGAAGCGCAAATGGCAAGTAGCCATCGGCTCAAACGGTGGGTGAGTATGTTGCTGCAGGACCAAGTTCAAATCCCACTCAGTCGCCGGTGGACGAACCGGAGGCTTGAGTAGAAGCAGACCTCTGAGAAATCTGGACATCAAGGGGTGAACCGACAGAGACTGTCCTTCCACCATTAAGTGGTGCGCTGACAAAGCACTGAGGTGGACTACTGGCACACAGCAAGAGAAAGGATCTTCATTTGTGCTGAGCACACCACACTGTAAACCTACGCCATTTGAGGGCATAGGACTTTCTGGTGGACTGCCTCCTAGAAGCCAATACCACCTCCTCAACCTCCTTAGGTAGAAGTAAGGGAGCTAGCACTACCCTTTCTCCTTAGGTAGAAGTAAGGGAGCTAGCACTACCCTTTCAGCATCCAGGCCATCAGATTGAGGGACCTGAGGTTGGGGTGCAGAAGAGAACCCTGCTCTTGAGACAGGAGATCGTGTTGCAGCCCTAGAAGGAACAGAGCTTCCACCGCCAATTGCAGTAGAAGTGGAAACCAACGCTGCCTCGGCCATCTGGGAGCTACCAGAATCACTGAGGCCTTGTCCCAAAGGATCTTGAACAGAGTTTGGGCCACCAGGGGCGTGGGAGGAAATGCATACAGGAGGCCCATAGACCAAGAGATCAGAAAAGCATCTGCCGCCATCCTCAGGGGATGCAGCTGTCTGGAGCAAAACCTGGGTAGCTGACGGTTTAGTGGACTTTCAAAGAGATCAATGGATGGAAGCCCCCAGCGGAGGAAGATCTGCTGGACCACCAGTGGATTCAACTGCCATTCGTGAAACTGGAGAATCCTGCTTAGCTTGTCTGCTAGGAAGTTCTCTTGACCAGGTAGGTAGACGGCTTTGAGAAACATACCCTGCCTGACCGCAAAGGTCCAGTGCCTCCTGACATAAGAGCCTGGACCCTGTGCCCCCTTGCTTGTTCATGTAGAACATTGCCACCTGATTGTCCGTCTGAACTAGGACAGAATGTTGAGAGAGGGCATGACAGAAAGTTTGCAGAGCTAAGCGGATTGCTCGCAGCTCTAAAAGGTTGATTTGCTGTGTGGCCTCTTGAGGGGACCACAAGCCTTGAGTGCATGAGCTCTGGCAATGTGCACCCTAGCCCCTTAAGGAAGCATCTGTCGCCAGAACCCTTGTGTGTGCTGGAGCCTGAAAAGGTACACCCCTGAGAAGGTTCGGTGGATGTAGCCACCACTGCAAGGAGTTCAAAAGGCATTTGGACACCTTTACTCTGTCTCGGAGGTCACCGGTGGCTTGTGTCCACTGATCTCTGAGGCACCATTGAGCAGTCCGCATGTGCAGACGGGCATTCGGGGTCACATGCACAGTGGATGCCATGTGGCCCACGAGACGCAGGAAGTGCCTCGCGGAAACATGAGAATTGCGTTGGACCTGGTTGACCAAATCCATCAGTCTTAGGGCCCTGTTCTCGGGCAAGTAAGCTCTTGCCTGAAGGGTGTCCAACCTGGCTCCTATAAACTCTAGGTTCTGAGAGGGGAGCAAAGTGGACTTTGCGTAGTTTATGACAAAGCCTAGATGCTGAAGAAAAGAGACAGTGCGAAGAGTGGCCTTTCGGGCCTCCTGAAGTGACTGGCCTCTGATTAGCCAGTCGTCCAGGTACGGGAATACAAAAATCCCTTGATTTCTGAGAAAAGTCGCCACCACCACCAGGCATTTGGTGAAAACCCTGGGGGCAGAGGTTAGGCCAAAAGGACGTACTCTGTACTGAAAGTGGTTTCCTCCCACCACAAATCTGAGATATTGTCTGTGGTCTGGATGGATGAGGATGTGCGCATAAGCATCCTTTAGGTCTAAGGAGCATAGCCAGTCTCCCTGCTGGAGGTAGGGCAGCAGTATCCCAAGGGTAAGCATCTTGAACTTTTCCCTCTCCAGAAACTTGTTCAGATTTCCCAAGTCTAGGATAGGTCTGAGGCCTCCTGTTCTCTTTGGTACAAGGAAATACCTGGACTAGAAGCCTTGCCCTTTCAGGTGGTGCAGCACTCGTTCCACCGCCTGTTCCTTTAGAAGACTTGCCAACTCCTGAAGGAGGAGGTTCCTGTGTAAAGGGAGTCTTGGAAGCTCCCCTGGATAGTAGGAGGGGAGGGGTAGCTGGTGGAAATGGAGCATATAGCCCTTTTGGATTATACTTAGTACCCAGGTATCCCCTGTGATGGCTGGCCACCTGTAGGTGTACAGGGTCAGTCGACCTCCTGTGCTGAGTGGGGCCACCAGCGGAGGAGAGGATATGCCTTGGGAGTCAAAAACCCCCTCCCTGCTGTGCAGGAGCCGGAGCTGGAGCCTTGGGGGTTTTCTGCCTACGGGGCCCATGCTGCTGCCCTTTGGCCTGCTGGCCCTGTTGGGGAGCTGGAAAGGCCTGATATTGAGGGTAGGTTTTGTAGGCAGTACCCTTCCTCGGGAAAAAGGGCTTCTTCCTTGAGCCCTTCTTTTTATGAGAAGGGGCAGAAGTCTTTCTGGACAGTCTTGTCCTGGTGAGAGTCTCGGTCTTGATTTCTGCAGCCTTCTCAGTCGTGGGCTTGCCGAACAGGTTGTCACCTCAGCACGGGACATCGACCAACTTATCCTGCACCCATGACTCTAGGACCGACAACTGTAGCCATGCCTGACGGCGTGCACCGATGCCGGCCGCGGCTACCCAGGCCGAAGCCTCAAAGCCGTCGTAGGCAGCTCGAGATATAAACTTCGAGCACTCTCAGATCCCTGTAGACAAGGCCTTGAATCTCTGCAAAGGTTCCTCGGAGAGGCCAGCCGAGAACCTGGCAATCTCCTTTGTCAGGTCCCGTAAGTACATGCCCATGTACAGCTTGTAAGTCTGGACATGGCAAGACAGCATCGAGCCCTGGAAGCACTTTCTACCGAGGGCATCCAGGTTGTGGGCCTCCCGGCCAGGAGGCACCGAGGACTGCATCTTTTGGCTTTTCAGCCTGTGCATGGCCGATTCCACAACCATGGAGTTGTGCGGTAGCTGCGCCTTCTGGAACCCAGGGCTCTTACGGACTCGATAGATAGAATCGACCCGCTTGCTAAGAACCGGCGCTGAGGCCGGTGCTTCCCACATACGGAAAAGCAGCCACTCCAGCATCAGAGGAACCGGTACAGTAAAGGCTTCCTTCAGAGGAAAATAATACTGGAGGGCATCGAGCTTGAGGCTCCTCCTCGGCGTCCGCCGGGAATGCCAAAGCCTTGACCATCTCCCTGACGAAATCCGAGAACCGGGTATCCTCCAGGGGAGACCTTCTCTGAGGCTCGGACTTCGGTGAGTCCGAAGGGACGCACCGTGTCCGGAAGGTGTCAGGAGACTCCTCGTCCTCCATCTCCCATGCCGACTCCTCCGAGGAGGAGTCGGGCGGCTCCGGCCGTGTGGGCCTCGATGCCACCCGCCCCGACGCCAAGGGCACTGGTGTTGACGAAAGGGAGGTAATCGTAAAGCTGGACTGTAATACCCAAGTCCCGAACTGTGTATCTGTCCATGCCTGCACGTCCAGACAATAATGGCACGCAAAAGTATGCAAAGATAACCAGGTAGCCGCCTTACAGATCTCCACTGAAGGTACGAGACAATTTCGCACAGGAAGATGCCTGCACCCTGATAGAATACACCTGCAAGCCTGCAGGGAGCAGCCTTTTGTGGAGAAGAAATGCTGAAGAGATGGCTTCCTTATCCAGCGAGCGATGGATGACTTTGATGCCGCCTTCCCTCGCTGAGGGCCCTCAAAGAGAACAGAGTCAGTCGCATTTCCGGAATGACTGAGTACACCTAAGATATTTGCGAAGCACCCTACGAACATCCACCGCCTCCGAAAATGCCAGCAGAATCACTGCCAGGTTCACATGACTCCAGCTTGCAGAAATGCTAGAATGTACGGGATAGATGCCAAGTGCATCCTAAGCCCCTAGCTAGCACACCAGTTTTCAAACATTTGCCAAACTCTGAAATATGCCAGAGAGGTGGACAGTTTCAGAGCCTGCTGCAAAATGGAAATCACCTGCTCAGAATATCCTCTTTATCTCAGCCAAGTCCTTTCAAGAGCCAGGCAAATAAGCAAGAATCGATCCACTTGCAGCATGAGAATGAGTCCCTGTGACAACAGGTCAGGCCATCACAGCAGGCGCCAGGGCACCCCCACTGCCATATAGGCTAGGTATGCATAACAGGGCCTCTGCGGCCAGTACAGAGCCATGAGAATCACTGAGCCGTGGTGCGCCTCTATTCACTGAATTACTCGGCCTATGAGCAGCCATGGCGGGAAGACAAAGAAGCCCCTGCATCAGCTAGAACTGTGTAAGATAATCAAGACCTTCTGGCATCCTCTCTTGCCGCTAACTGATGAAGCGAGAGGCCTTGGCATTGTCTGCGGACACCATGAGATCCATCAGTGGCATCCCCCACCATCTCGTTATTGCCCAGAACATTGACTCTTTCAAAGTCCACTCTCCCTATTTAACCGCTGGCGACTGAGGAAGTCGGCTTGGATGTTCTCCTTTCCTGCCACGTGCACCACCAACAGTGCCAGGAGATTCTCTTCCACCCACTGAAGCAGCAGCATGATCTCCTCTGCCAGGATTGCGCTCCCTGTGCCTCCCTGGTGATTGATGTAGGCTACTGTTGAGAGTCAGAAACTGCAAAGATGTTTTACATATTTGGACATAGAATGTACAAAGCATGAACCAAGGGAAGTTGGAGGTGGTCAAGTATGAAATGGAATGTGTACAACTCAATCTGTTGGGTGTCAGCAAACTGAAATGGACTGGCATCGGGCACTTTGCATCTGATGACAACATGGTCTACTATGCTGGAAATGAACCACAAAGAAGAAAAGGTGTTGCATTTATAATCAAGAAGAAACTTGCAAGAACTGTAATGAAATACAATGCAATCAGTGAACGGTTAATTTCTACTTGTCTATGAGGAATACCCATCAACACAATTATAATTCAGGTATATGCCCCAACAACAGCTGCAGAAGAGGATGAAGTTGATGAGTTCTATGAACAAGTACAAGCTGAAATTGACAGAACATGCAAACCTGATAGTCGTGGGTGACTGGAACTCAAAGGTTGGCAAACAAAGACGACGGCAAAGTGGTTGGAAATAGGAACAGAAATGAAGCTGGAGAAAAACTGATAGAATTCTGCAAGACCAACAATCTATTCTCTCAAACACCATCTTCCAGCAACACAACTGGCAACTGTACACATGGACTTCACCCAATGGATTGTACAAACATCAAAATGACGACATCTGTGGAAGTCAACGATGGAAAAGCTCTATAACATCAACAAAGACAAAACCTAGAACTGTGGTACAGATCACCAACTACTAGTATGCAAACAAGCTATAGTTGAAAAGAGCAAGCCACCCATGAATGTAGCAAAATATGGCCTTGAACCTATTCCACCAGAATTTAAGGACTACCTGCAAAATCAATTTGCACAAATGCAGAGCTCCAAAAGAGTTATGGGATGACATCAAGAAGGCTGTGTTGTAAGAAAGTCTCTACAATAGGTGAAAAAGCAAAAAATGGCCAAAATAGATGACCAAAGAAACTCTGAAAATTGCCCAGAAATGCAGAGAAGCTAAAGCCAGATGAGAAAGAGAGGCAATCGCAGAACTCAACAGAGACTTCCAACATGCAGCAAGATGAGACAAGAAATACTACATTGACGCCTGCAAGAAAATACAACCAGAAACTATTAGAGAAAGAACAAGATCGGCTTTCCTAAAGCTATGAGAGAAAGAAAAAATTCCAGCCTCGAATTGGAATGCTACAAGATGCTCAAGGATCCATGTTGAATGATGCTGAGATGATCAAGAAAAGGTGGAAAGAATATACAGAATCATTATACCATAAAAATCAAGTAGATCAACAGCCATTTCAACCTGTACCTTATGATCAAGAACCATTGGTGATGAAAGAATAAATCAAAGCAGAATTGAAAGCCTTATCAAAGAACAAAGCACGGGGCACTGATGGTATCCCCATTGAAGTATTACAGCAATTGGATGCAGCTGTTACCATACTTACAAGGCACTGCCAGGAAATTTGGAAGACAGTATTCTGTATAGCCTACCCAAAAACACCATCCATCAACTCCAAATTAGCTAAAAACCTAGCCGCATGCATTATACACAAGGCTAACTACTTTGACCACATCACGCCGCTTCTCCACTCCCTCTACTGGCTGCCCATTCCAATGAGGGCCAAATTAAAATATCTCATAATTACCTTCAAATTGTATAATAAAGTTGCTCCATCCTTCCTCAACTACCTCCTTAGCCCACTCAACAACTCAAGAACCAGGAGGACCTGCTCCCAAAATACACTAATAAACCCCACCCACATCCACAATGACAACAGAACTGTCAGCAATACAGCCTTCTCTTATGTAGCCCCTTCCATTTGGAATGCATTACCAGACAAGCTCAGAGCCAAGCTTTCTGGAAAGAGCTCAAAACCCACCTATTTGTTGAGTACTATGGTCCATCCACCAATAACAATCTCCCCCAAACCTCCCACCCCCTTGATAGCCCTTGCTTACCCATCCCCTCCCTTTCACGCACCTTCATATCTGCTATACAACATCTCCATATTGTACGCAGTTATGCAAATTGTTAAGCTGTACTATCTCAATTTGCTTTGTAAATACGTTTTTCAAAGTTATAATGTAAATTTCTAGTTTTGTTCTCTGTAAACCATCACTGATCTTTGGAAGTGGCAGTATATAAGTTCTAATAAATAAATAAATAAATTCATGGCCAACTGACTGGAAGAGAACTGTGTTTATACCAATACTAAAGAAAGATGATCCAATGGACAGCGTAGTTACTCACCTGTAACAGGTGTTCTCCGGGGACAGTAGGAATCAGTCCTCACATATGGGTGACGGAGCCCTCGCAGAAGCATCTCCCCAGTTTTCAAAGAAAGCCTTTGGGAGATGCCATCATGCATGCGTGGTGCCCTTCCTGCCCAAGAGTGCCATCTTGTTCAGTCAAATGACATAGCTTATAGATGGCAAAAATAAAAGATGGTAAAGAAGCAACTCCAAGGGGAGGAGGGAAGGTTGTGAGGACTGATTCCTGCTGTCCCTAGAGAACACCAGTTACAGGTGAGTAGCTACTCTTTCTCTGGGAACAAGCAGGAAGTCAGTCCTCACATGTGGGACTTCCTAGCTGCAGGCTACCGCAAGCCCATAGAGAAAAAAAACCACGGTTGCCCTCAAGGGGAGCAGTGAGCAGCAACAACAGAGTCCGCAGACACAGACTGCAGTAGGACCCGTGTGTCCAATGGAAACCAGCACTCCAGTAGCCTGAACATAGAAGGGTTGGAGGGTAGGAGTTACCTAGAGCCCGAAAAGATTACGGAGCACGGTCTTACCGAAGACGCTGTCCCATTGCGACTCCCTTTCCAGGCAGTAATGAGTTGCAAAGGTGTGAACTAAAGACCAGGTGGTGGTCTGGCAGATGTCCAGCACAGAGACGAAGTGCAGGTTTGCCACAGAGGTTTCCATGGCCCTGACCCAGCCATACAGCTTGAGCCCAGCCTGGTCATAGGCAAAGGCGAAGGCGAAGCAGTCTGCCACCAAGGTGGATACTGTCTGTTTAGTTACCGCCTCCTCCAGCTGACTGGGGTCATAGGAAACAAACAGCTGAGCAGCTTTCCAGTGGCCCTTGGTACGCTGAATGTAGAAAGACAGAACCCTCTTACAGTCCAAGGTGTGAAGAACTATCTCCACCCTGCTGGAGTGAGGCCTTGGGAAGAAGGTGGGCAGCATCACCTCCTGGTTGAGGTGCAAAGGAGATACCACCTTTGGAAGGAATTCAGGGTGTGTGCGTAGCACAACCCTGTTCTTAGTGAACCTGGTATATAGCACCTTTGCTACTAGGACTTGGAGCTCGCTGACCCTGCGTGCGGAGGTGAGCGCCACAAAGAACACAACCTTTCACGAGAGGTATCTCAGGTGGAAGATAGCCAGAGGCTCAAATGGTGGGTGGGTGAGTGAGCTGCACCAATACTATTGTTGAGGTCCCATTCGGTTGCCAGAGGGTGGACAGGGGGTTTGGACAGCAGAAGTCCTCTCAAGAAGTGGGTCACCAGAGGCTGGACCAAGAGGGGCTTTCCTTCCTCTGGGTAATGATGTGCTACCATGGCACGGAGGTGCACCCTGACGGAGTTTGATTTGAGCCCAGATTGTGAGAGATGGAGAAGGTACTGCAACACCAGCTGCACTGGGCAGGAGAACGGGTTCACCACTTGCTCCACGCACCAGACCGAGAACCTGCGCCATTTGAAGGTGGAAGCCTAATGGGAAGCCAGCAGGATTTCTTCCACTTCTCCCGAGAAGTTGAAAAGGGTTAGGGTCACCCTTTCAGCAGCCACGCCGTCAGTGATAGGGACCGCAGGTTGGGGTGCAGGAGAGAGCCCTCCTCCTGAGACAGGAACTGCTGCAGGGGTTCCTTGGAGAGACCAGCCGAGAACCCGGTGAGTTCCTTTGCCAGTTTTCTCAGGTACATGCCCATATACAGCTGGTAAGCTTGGATCCGGTCGATGAGCATCGAGCCCTTGTAGCACTTTCTGCTGAGGGCATCCAAGGTTCGGATCTCCCTACCTGGGATACTAAGGAGTGCATCTTCTGGCTCTTCAGTAGATGCATCACCATGGAGATGTGCAGTAGCTGTGCCTTCTAGAAACCTGGGCTCTGGCAGACCCGGTACACTGAGTTGAACCACTTGCTCACAACTGGCACCGATGTTGGTGTCTCCCACATATGAAGCATAGGTTGTTCCAGGATCAGTGGAATGGGTACTGTGAGCGACTCCCTCAGAGGGGCCTCGTATTGGAGGATTTCTAGCTCCTCTGTCCGAGGCTCCTCCTTCAACTCCATTGGGAATGCTAGGGCCTTGGACATGTCCCTCAGGAAGTCGAGGAATGCCATGTCCTCAGGCGGAGACTGATGCCGGAGCTCCGAAAGAGGTGAGTCTGCGGGGATGTTGTGGTGGCGATGGGTGTCCGGTGACTCCTTGGTCTCCCACTCCCAGTAATCCGTCCGACTCGAGGGAAGGGTGGCCCGCAGGCTTTGGGCCTGAGCCCTGCCCACATCCCTCAGAGGATCCGTGGCTGGTGCCATGTGTGCTAGCAAGGGAGGACCTCGGTCCCATGGATTGGGAACCTGATTGAGACCTTGGCTGAGGATAGACTCGAGGCCTAATGGTCTCGAGGATCGGCTTGGCCTCCGGGGACATCCTCGATGTCGATGGCCCGGTGGTCTGGGCGGAGGAACCGGTGGTACTGGACAATAGCGCCCGCTGCTGGTCCGTGAAGGCAGACAGACTGCGCTCCAGGGCCGCCATTCAGATTTTGAGTCCATCGGCATGGGCATTGAGGAACTCAGGCCCGGTACCAGTTCCCGCGAGGGGGAGGCCTCAATGAGGATAGGTTCTAGCGTCCAAGGCCAATCTGCAGCCAAGTCCTTTTAGGGGACCTTGGTAGGCTGTTCCCGCTCCGATCCCTCAGATGAGCATCTACTGTAGGACTGTGGGACCTGGGTCCGAGCTTACCCGATCTGTCGGAGCCATTCAGAGACACCACCTTCGAGGTTTTCTTCTTCTTGTGTTCCCTCAAGAGAGACCCCCTCTCTGAAGAGCCTTGGCATCAATCGGGGTCCGCAAGGTGCCCCGAGATTCCACGGCTTCAGAGGAGACCTTGGTCTTCGGAAGTAATGGGGGCTCCGGAAAAAACTTTTCATGCTGCTGCTGGTGGCTCTTGAGGGCCTTGGTGGACATCTTTTTACAAAGACCACATGCTGTGAGGTCATGTTCGGGCCCTAGGCAGCGTAGGCAGCAGTCGTGTGTATCAGTAAGGGACATGGATTGTACCTGTGGAGACCAGTGAGAGAGATGGAGCTGAGCCCAAGACACAAACTACAGTGAGGCTGCCATTGAACCAAGGACCTGAAAATAGTCCCATGCCGAGGGATGTGAAACCCTGCACAGGCCATGCACCTGGGTCTGCAGGTTCGCAATGCAACCCTCTGGGAGAAAAACCATGCCCCAATGTGTGTCAAAGCAGGCTCCCGGATACTCTAGGGCAGGGGTTCTCAACCCTGTCCTCGGGACCCCACTAGCCAGTCGGGTTTTCAGGCTATCCACAATGAATATGAATGAGATATATATGCATTAGAAATAGCCTGCCAAACTGACTGGTTTGTGGCCCTCCAGTGCTGGATTTGGGGACCCCTGCCGTACACCTCTGTCAAGTACGATTGTGAGTGGGCAAGGTACAGATGTCCTCGACATCAAAAGGGTAGATAGAATGTGTCACATCCCTCCTAGTTTCTCACCACCACCAAAAAGTTGTCTAATAGACAATATTTTGGTGGTGGTGAGAGGCGAGGAGGTATGTGACATATTCCATCTAATCTTTTTGATGTCTTGGACATCTGTACCTTGCCCACTCACAATCTTAAATGACAGAGGTGTAAGGCCGGGGTCCCCAAATCCAGCATTGGAGGGCCACAAGCCAGTCAGTTTGGCAGGCTATTTCTAATGCATATATATCTCATTCATATTCATTGTGGATAGCCTGAAAACCCGACTGGCTAGTGGGGTCCCGAGGACAGGGTTGAGAACCACTGCTCTAGGGTTTGAGACAGCTGCAGCTGGCTCTTGGCTGTTTACCAAACAGCCTTCTCCTACAGGCAGTGAATCATCAGCTCCATCAATCTGCCGGGGCTTCCAAACCCTCACTGTGAGGGCTTAGCTGCTCCTGGGGCACTTGCAGTGGCTTCTTAGCTGCCACGGGCTCCCCCTTGATAGGAGGAACTGTGCTGTAGGAATCAGGACCTGTGGGTTAGCTGCCTGAGCAGGGCAAAACCCTTGGAACTCCCTACCTTGGACTTATCATTAGGCAACCTGGGCACTTTGGACTCGCCTGGGGACTTGAGGAGCTTTTCCAAATCTTCCCCAAATAGAAGTTTGCCAGCAAAAGGTATCTTACTAAGTCTTGTCTTAGAGGCCACATCTGAAGACCAGATGCACAATCACAAGAGACTCTGGGCCATGACTACCGTGGCCATACTCGTGATGGATGCCTGCAACAAATCACAGAGCAAATTCACCAGGAAAGCAGACCCGGACTCCAATCGAGCTGCCAGCGCTCGACCAGAACAGTCCCCTGTCTCTTCTGGCTGGACTTGAGACCACCAGAGATAGGCTCGGACCACAGAGGCCCCGCAAATTGTGCCTTGAAGTTCCAGTGCCGACACCTCAAAGGCTTGCTTACGCAGCACCTCCATGCGCCGGTCCCAAGGGTCCTTCAAGGCCGCACCGTCCTCCACCAGAATTGTGGTCTTGTGCATGACCGCCGTCACCAGCACATCCACGGGCAGGCGCAGCTTTTCTCTTTCCTCTGGAAAAATAGGATAAAGTCTTGCCATACTATATCCTATGCGTAGCCCCATGTCCAGGGCACTTCAACCCTCCTCAATCATGGTGCACCGCGCTCTATGGACCAGAAAGGACTGAGAAGGCCTCTGGATTCTCTCTATCAGAGGGTCTGCATTCGACTCTGGGGCTGATGGTCCAGGGTCCTCTGCAATATGAAGGATTGCCAGGGACTCAGTGATTAACATAGGGAGCTCATCCTGGTGGAAGATTCGTACAGCTGTCGATCCTCTGTCTCCAGGAGATCCCTTTCCTCCAGTTTCTCCTGGAGCTGGCCCTCCAGGAGATCCACTGGCCTCTCCAGCGGGTTCAATAAATCTAGGGAGGCCACAGAGCCAAAAGCTCCTCCTCAGAACAATCCCTGGGGAGATGTTTGCCCCTACCCCCAAAGGGATCTGAGGGAGGTCTCCCCCATACCCTGCTTCAGCATGAAGGCCTGATGCAGGAGTAGAATCAATTTTGGGGAAAAAGGAGGGTCTCCACTCCCCAAAACACCCCCAGGATGTGCAGCAGTCCTCCCCAATGCACAATCTAATGTGACTGCAGCACCGGAGGCCCCGAGCTCACCAAACTAGCCCTGAGAGAATCCTTCAAAAAGGTGGCGGTTCCTGTCAAAATTGGCAGCTCCTCCAAGGCACCGACACTGTGATGAGCTCCTGCCCAGCACATTCGAGATCCCCTGGGCCACTCTCGAGTCCCTCAGCCACCGTTTCACTCGCTTTGTGGCAGCCACGGCACAGCCCAACCTCAGATAACTGTGCTCTGTGGCTGCCACAGACATTGCATCAGGCACATCTCATCACGTGGCCGTGCACACAGCTGCTCCCTCGCTCCTTAGAAACACCCCGGAGCTTCCCGGAGGACTTACTTGCCTTCCCTCTCCTCAAGCACCAGACTGCGGAGCTGGTTCCTTGCTGCAAAGCCCGTGCAAAGTCACTTGACCTACCTTCACTGAGTCTTTTTTTTTTTTTTTACAGGCTTAAAGGGCTGGAATACACTTCAACCTCCAGCCCGTTCCCAAAAGTTGGGGAGGGGAAAAAGAAGGAGCCAGCAAGAGGGGTGACTGGGGGAGAATGGGGAAGGGACCTGGAACCTCTGAGTTCTGCACCCCGGGCCTGTAATTGCCCAAATCCAAGGCTCTACAGACCAATGCACAGACAATGCTCACCACCTGCTGGAGACTAAGAAATACTGGCTCAGGTCAGTGAGCACAGGTTACTTATACTGAAGTGGGAGTTTGTGTTTCTCAATCTCCACCTGCTGGTTGATGAGCATAATCCACTTGTCTGGACTGGAGGGACAATTTGGAAATAATTTTCAAAATTTGCAAAATATTTAAAGAAACTATACTGGCCAACTTTCAGTTCAACTACACGATAAAAATACTGGTTGAGGTGTAGAGAAATAGCCTGCACCATATTTTGAACTGTATGCCATATGAACCAAACTAATATGGAGACTCCGTGTGCAAAGATTTCAGGATTTGTTACGCTAAAGTGAGAAACAAGAAATGCTGCTGTAAAATAAATCATCATCCTTTGTTTAGGACTTCTGATTCTTTTCAGTACTAACACAATTTTTTCACATTATTTCAAATGATTTTGAGGCATTTAAGCACTTGTTTGTAATGATTATACTTGAGAGACCTTACTGTCCTCTATAAACATTCCAGAAAGAGGTTGGTAATTACAGACCATAGTCAGACCTCCAGGGCCGGTCCAAGGGTTTCTGCCGTCCTAGGCAGACTCCCTATGCTGCCCCCACCTCCACAGCTCACAATGCTGCTGCTGCTGCAGACCTGAGGCTTGCCACATTACAGAAGGGAGGAATCGCCATGCTGCCTTTCCTCCCAGCATCCACTGTCTCAACTGGGGGAGGAGGGCGGCATGATGATTCCTTCTTTTCTTCCTTGCACGGAGAGCCTTAAGACAGCAGCACGCATGCTCACAATGAAGGGGAGGCAGGAGCAGCATGCCGCGACTACACGTACATGTGCCACTGCTTTAAGGCCCCCTGCAGCACTGAAGCAGCGGCTGTACCAAGCTTGGAGGGAGGGAGGGATTGGTTGGCATGCCGCCTACTGGGATATTCCGCCTTAGGCGAATGCCTAGCTCGCCTAGTGGACAGAAAGGCCCTGCTGACCTCTGTGGTAAGTAAATTAAATGAAAACGCTGCTAAAGCAGAGGAGATGAGTTTCTGGAATCCAATGGATTACAGGATCTGAGACAGCATGTCTTTACTAGAGGTAGGGCTTGTCAAACAAATCTGATTTCTTTGACTGGGTGATTAGAATTATATCAGGGAAAGTGCTAGATGTGGTATGGTGATGTTAGATCTTACCTGCTTATTTTCTTTCCTTAGTCCCTCCAGACTAGCCCAGATGCACATGCTTATGCTCTCCTTCCAGCAGATGGATACTGAGAACCACTGGTTTGATAAAGTCACCCTATATAGGGTACTGCACAGCTCCCAGCCAACCAATATTTCTATGACAAAGCAGAAACAATCAACGTACTCCCCAAGCATGAAGGCAAGGGACCAACCAACCACAGCCATAAGAGACCTCAACAAAAGAAGCAGAGGTGCACACCGCCGATTCTTCCCACCCCCCATCAATGTTCTTTCTTTAGAACTATGGCCACACCACATCTGGATCTTGAGGAAATCAAGTAAAGGAAATTAGCAGTTAAGATCTAAGTCCACCTTCCTCATTGTCCCTCCTGACTAGTCCAGATGTATGGGAAATGCCAAGCAGTAATCACACAGAGGGGGACCATGCCACACTTGCCTTCATCACTCTAGTCCCAAAGGTCACAGCTTGCCTAGCCTGTACATTCAAGCGATAATAGCACACAAAGAAATGCAAGGATGACCAAGCAGCTCCCTGAAAGTGTTCTATGGGTGAACTAGACCATGCTCCACCCATGAGGCGGCCTTGGCCCCAGTTGAATGCGCCTGCCATCCACACAAAATATATATCGAGCTAATCACCTCTTTCATAGTAACATAGTTAATGATGGCAAATAAAGACCAGTATGGTCCATCTAGTCTGCCCAGTAAGATGGCAAGAGTAGGTGCACCTGCCACTCCGTGCAGGCCACCCCTCTCCATGTCTTTGTTTAGGGGTGAACCCACTGCTCCGTGTAGGACACCCCTATTTGTTGAGAAATTAGATAGTTAAGTTTATTTTGATTTTATCCTGTTGCTGAAAAGGGATCCACTGTGTCTCTCCTATGCCATTTTGAATTCGGTCACTGTATTTGCCCCCACCACTTCCATCGGGAGGGCATTCCAAGCATCCACCACCCTTTCAGTGAAAAAGTATTTCCTGACATTGCCTTTCAATTTACCCTCTTGCAGCTTCATGTTATGCCCTCTAGTTTTACAGCTTCCCCGTCAGTGGAAGAGGTTTGTTTGTTCATTATTTCTCTTTAATTATTTAAAGGTCTGAATCATATCTCCCCTATCCCTCCTCTCTTCCAGAGTGTACATATTTAGAGAGGTACATCTTCATATGTACTACAGAAGCCTTGAAAGCAACCACACACCTTTGCAAGCCCCAGAAAAGAGCATAAAGAGATGATGTGACAGTCAAAATTCTGAGTTCTCTGAAGATAACATTTCAAGGCTCTCTGCATGTCCAGGTGACACAGGGCTCTCACTGGACAGCCAGCACTGTCAGGATCTGGCGCAAATACAGGCAGCACAACAGACTTGTTCGCATGAAAACTAAAGATGCCCTTTGGCAAGAGTGAAGGGACTAGCCTGATCACAATTTTTTTCTTGGAGATCAGCAAAAAGAGCTCCCAATGTAAGGCTTGAAACTCCAAAACCTGGCTAGCAGAAAATATGGCTACCAAAACCACCAGCTTTAGGGTCAAGTCCTTTAGAGACACTAACCAAAACAGCTCTAATGGAGCTGACACTTGTGAGACTATACCCGCCTTAGGCGCCCGCCTAGATATGGGGTATAGCCTGGGTTGTTAAAGGAATACTCTGTAGTCGTGTCCAAGTACAATTAAAGCTGGACTTTATTCCCCTTCCCTTGAGGATTGCCTTCTGGATACATCAAACAATGGTAACACAAATAAACTGTTGCTTCACAGATAAATAAAAGTTTTACAAATGATAATAATGCTTCTTCTTGCTTCTTAGCAAAGAGATTCTATCTCGTCAGAAATACATAGAGCACAATCCATCGGTTCTGGAATGACCTCTGGGTTTGAACTTTCCCACTGCATAACCTCAGGACCTGGTCCTGTATATGGGCACCAGGTTTCTATATAACTGTTTTCAGAACCTTGCCCTTGGGAGACCTCAGTTTCTAGGAGAGGAGGCTGCTCTGTGCAGTCAGAGACATAAGGAGCTGTGCTTAGGGTTTGTCAGACGGCTGCCTGGGTGAGAATCTTCACAGTCTTGGCAAGTGCATATATCTATATGATTTGCAAGGAATTGTGGGCAATGCAGTTCATTCACACCAGACACAGCTGCTCACAATAATTAGTTGTGCTTTTGGGTAAAGCCAATAAGATATTTATTTATGGGGTTATTTCTCCCAACACAGATATGCTTGGTAGCACATAAATCAGGTTACTTGCTTTCAGTGTTAAACTTAAAAAAACAAAATCAGGAAAACAACATTTTAACTTATCAGGCAATCAAAGCAAAAGAAATAAGACCTGGTTGGCAACAAACTGGTCTTTTCTGTAGGCTTTAGCTAATATTCTCTTAGCAATGTCAAACAACAAACCAAAAGCCACAAAGAAAGGAAAAAACTGTTCTTTTCAGGTAAACTTCTTATATCTTCCCACATAGATTCAGAAGTGATTCTCTTAGAGCCCACAAGCAATTAGGTAAGGCTCAATTGCTAGCAGTTATCCAGCTGAAACCCCTTAGCTGGCTTGCTTTCTACTGCGTGGCTAGAAATCCTACACAGGAGCTTTTCTGAGTAGATTAAAGAACAAGTTTGTATTTCTTTGTGATGGTTGCTGTACTTTATAACAGAAAATCACCAAAGGAGTTTAGACAGAGAGCAGTCCATGTAAACAGATTCTTCATCTGCTATCACCCCCTCTTCTTCAACAAGCATGGGTTCAATATCATGGATTGGCACAGATGAATGTCCCAATGGAGCACTTTCAGGAGAATACTTGTTTCCCTGCTGTCTTTCAAGGTTATAGCTAGGGCATAAATCAGTGTTCATACCTGAGCTTCCATTGCTGTTAGAGTTCCTCTCTATATAGCCTGGCCAGTATGTAGTCCAGTTCTTATGTCCAGCCTTCCAATCCAGATCCCTGGACACTGGATCTCTCTTCACATACCTTCTGGCACGGGTCTTAGGGTCCCTTCCACGTGCAGCCGTCTCTCTCACAGGTACTGTTTGGAGATTCCTAGCTCTGCGGCACCATTCCTCTGGCTTTCCCCAGTCCAATGGTGTATGCTGGCCCTTGGAATTCCTCCCAGTATACGTACTGCTCTGGACTCTTCTAGACCTCTCAAAGGCTTTTCTCCTCTTTCTTCCAAAGGGTTTCTTTCCCTCTCTGTCCGTCCGGTTTGGCTTCTGCTTCTGATAATCCTTCAGATGATAAAGATGATCAAGCTCAAGCTGATTCTCAGGATACTTCTCTGTAGAATAAACTCTACCTTTATTCTGCTTAGATGAGTGCTCCTCCCTAACACAGCGCAGCTGTGCTGAATCAGGCCCTGCCCTTTGAGAGGAGTGCTTAGGGATTACCTCATAGCCCTCCTGATTGAACACATGTTTCCCCACTTCAGCTCCTCTAATGGCTGTTGGAAACCTGGTGCATTCTGGGACTGGTAGTCTTTTATGGGAAAATTCTGTTTTCTTATTTCTACCAGAACTGACAGGTTGCTTGTTCAGAGTCACTTCACCTTTTCTATAGCTCCTTCCTGAGCTATGATAAGCTTCCTTATCACAGGTTTCTTCCCAGCACCTATTCCAATTGGGGTTTTCTAGGACCCTGTAAGCTTGGCTCTTTACAAAAGGACCCACTTCTTTCCCTCTGTAGAAAACAGGGTACTTATCTTTCTTCTGGGTGAAGGTAGTTTCCAGCCCTTCCTCTGTTAGCCAAGGCTTCTTCTCTGGGGTGCAAACTGCCTTTCTCCAGGAATACCAGACACTAGGCTTAGCTGAGCTGAAATCACTTCCTGGCTTCAGTGAGCTTTCCTGGGTGTGACGTTTGATCTCTACCTGCTTGGTTGCTTTCCCCGGCACGAGGACCCCTCTGGCTTGGAAGTCTTTTGCACTGTTTTTCCCAGCACTCTCTGGTTCAACAGCCTGCTTCCACTCAGCCCTCTTCCTCCAGGACAGCGTGTCTCTCTGTGTTTGCTCCTGAGTCTCAATTCCCTTCTGGGTCTGATTCCTCGGCTGGATCTCTCTCTCTCTCTCTCAGCTGGCTCACTTGGTCTCCCTTCTCTCCCCGATCTCCTCTCTGTGGGATTACCCACCTGGTTTTATTTCCCTGCTTGTTGGACGTAGTACGTGACTCTTCCCTCAGGTGAGCCTGATTAGGACTCTGAATTTCTACTGCGTCACTAATGCCATGAGGAAAGTTTGTTTCTCCATTCCTTGCTTCCCTGCAACCTGAATGTCTCCACTGCACATGTGGCTGTGAGGTAAGCTCTTCTTTTTCATTTCCCTTTATTATCCCAGGCTCAGTGCTGTCTACCTCATGACACACTAAACACAGAAAGCACCAGGTTTAGAGCCCAGGAGACACTGCTAGCCTCGTTGGGGGCTGCACGTTTCTCCTCTTCAAAGAACAAAAATGCCCTCATATCTGGATGAGCCGCCTGCAGAAGACCCTAACTGACCCCCTATAACTGGTAATGGTCATAGTCTACACATGCAAGGAGTTGAAGGACAGCCCTTTCTGCAAATCCTTGTGAAGAAAGGCAAAAATCTCTGACAAGAGATCTTGAAATGCTTCCGGTCTCCAAGCCTTACACCAGGCTTCAAATATTTGCCACACATGAATGGAGGCCAAAGAACTGGGACTTCTTCCTCGACTGCAACAAAGTAGAAATAAAGCATAGTTACTCATCTGTAACAGGTATTCTCCAGGGACAGCAGGAATCAGTCCTCACATATGGGTGATGTCAGCACTGACAGAGCCAGCACGGAATATTTCCCTAGCTTTCAAAGAAAGTCTTTGGGAATGCCACAATGCATACATGGTCCCCTTCATGCCCAAGGGTGCAATCTTACTCAGTCAGGTGCTATAGACTCTTCAAGAAGATGGCAAAAATATACAGCATTTCCAAGGGGAGGGAGGAGGGTTGAGGACTGATTCCTATTGTCTCTGGAGAGAGCATAGTTACTCACCTGTAACAGGTGATCTCTGGGAACAGCAGGAAATTAGTCTTCACATATGGGTATCGACGGAGCCTGCGTGGGAACACTCCCCAGCATCCAATTAGAAAGCTTTTGGGAGCATCCCACAGCGACTGCGTGCTGCCTTCCCGCCTTTCCCAACTGCCTCTCTCCAGTTGAGTTTAAAGCTGAGACAAAGAGAGAGAGAAAGAAAGAGAAAGAGATAGAGTGATACAACTCCTAGGGTAGGTGGGTGGGTTGTGAAGACTAAATTCCTGCTGTTCCCGGAGATCACCTGTTACAGGTGAGTAACTATGCTATCTCCAGGAACAAGCAGGAATGTAGTCTTCACATATGGGGACTCCCTAGCTTTAGATGCCAGGGAGAGACCCCAGAAGTTGTGTGTCCCTGTGAAAGGGCTCCACTTCCCCCCATGGATCTCTGGCATCCAACCAGGGATGGTGGGTAGGAGTTGATTAGGTATGGAACAGGTGTTGGAGAACAGCCTGACCAAACAAGGCATCCTGGCGGGAGCCCTTGTCCAAGCAGTAATGGGCTGTGAAGGTATGAACCAAGGCCCAAGTGGCTGCTTGACAGATGTCGTCGATAGACAGAGTGCAGATGAGCCGCATTGAAGCTGCCATGGCTCTCACATTGTGAGCTGTGACATGGCCCTCCAGAGGAAGATTCTTACTCTGATAGGCAAACGAAATACACTGAGCAATCCAGTTGGACAGTGTTCTCTTGGAGACTGGAAGTCCCAAATGAGAAGGATCAAAAGCAACAAAGAGTTGAGAGGACTTTCTATGTTGCTGTGCTCTTTGTAAGTAAAAGGCTAAAGCTCTTTTACAGTCCAACGTATGAAGATTCCTTTCTGCATTTGATGCATGAGGCCTTGGAAAAAACACAGGCAGGTAGACCTCTTGGTTCAGATGAAAAGGCGAGACCACCTTTGGCATAAAGTGTGGATGAGTCCTAAGGACTACCTTGTCATGATGGAACCTTGTATAAGGTGGATCAGCCACTAGTACCTGCAACTCACTGATGCGACATGCTGATGTGATTGCAATGAGAAAGATAACCTTCCAAGAAAGGAATTTCAATGAGGTAGTAGCTAAGGGTTCGAAAGGTGGCTTCATGAGCTGGCCAAGAACCAGGTTTAAGTCCCATGCCACCGGTGGTGGCCTAATGGGAGGCTTAGTTAGAAGAAGGCCTCTCATAAATCTTGCTATAAGAGGATGGGAGGAAATAGATTGTCCATTTAAAGGCTTGAAAGAAGCTACAATAGAACTCAAATGGACTCTTACTGAGTTAGTCTTAAGTCCTGCATTGGATAAATAAAGAAGATACCCCAGTAATGATTCCAGAGGTATCGCAAGGGGGCTAAGACCCTTCTGCAAGCACCATATGGTAAATCTTTTCCACTTGAAAGCATAAGAGTATCTTGTGGAAGGTTTTCTGGAAGTATAAAGGATATCCTTTACTTGCTGAGAAAGGTTAAGATCATGAAAATCTAGGCCTTCAGCAACCAAGCCCTGAGATGCAGAGACTGGGGATTGGGATGCCATAACATTCCATCCTCCAGAGACAGGAGATCTGGAGCAGACCCTAACTCCAGAGAGGGAGCTTGAGAGAGATGTAGAAGCAGAGAGTACCACACTTGCCGTGGCCAATGTGGAGCTATGAGAATCATATGGCCTCTGTCTCTCTGAAGCTTGAACAGGGTTTTGGGAATTAGGGGAATGGGTGGAAAGGCATAAAGGAAGTCTTGACCCCAATGAAGGAGGAAAGCATCCCTGGCCTGAGAGCCCTGAGCCGGAATTCTGGAACAGAACCGGGGAAGTTTGGCATTCAACGGACTTGCAAAGAGGTCTATGTCCAGGGTTCCCCAAATTTGAAAAATCTTGGCCACCTGGTCTGCATGGAGAGACCATTCATGTGGAAGCATAACTCGACTGAGTCTGTCTGCCCAAGAGTTTTGGATGCCTGGAAGATACACTGCCAGGAGATGAATCTCATGCTCTCTGGCAATGGCCCATAGTCGCAAAGCTTCGTTGCAAAGCGACAGAGAGCCTGTTCCTCTCTGCTTGTTCACGTAGAACATGGCTACTTGATTGTCCGTATGAATGAGGACTATCTTGTAGCTGAGCAGGGTGTGGAACACTCGAAGAGCAAGGAAGATTGCTCTGAGCTCTAAGAGATTGATGTGTAGATGAGTCTCCTGTGGAGTCCAAGTGCCTTGGGTGGAGAGGTCTTGCAGATGAGCTCCCCAACCCATTGGTGAAGCATCTGTTGTGAGAGTTGCCTGGGGTAAAGGTTGTTGAAATGAGGATCCCACCAACAGGTTTTGAGTGGACTGCCACCATTGGAGGGCCAAAATAAGGCGATTTGTGTTTGCTATTTTGTCTGACAGGCACCCTGATGCCTGGGTCCATTGAGTGGATAAAGTCCACTGGGCTGCTCTCATGTGGAGGTGAGCATAAGGAACCACATGCACGGTATATGCCATGTGGCCTAGCATTTGTAACATTTCTCGAGCCGTGAGATGAGGCTTTAGCACTGCTTGAGAAGCTAACTGCACCATGCGAAGGCAACGGGTCTGGGGAAGATAGGCCCTTGCTTTTCTGGTATCCAGCAAAGTTCCTATGAACTCTAGAGATTGAGTGGGAGTTAGGCTGGATTTTGGGATGTTTATGACCAGACCCAAATACTGAAGGATACACATTGTGCAAGATAGAGAAATCCTGGCCTCTGACTCTGATGGGGCTCGAATGAGCCAGTCATCTAAGTAGGGGAAGACGAATATTCCTAGAGTGCGAAGAAATGCTGCTACCACAGCCATGCATTTCGTAAACACCCTTGGTGCTGAGGCCAGGCCAAAAGGAAGAACCCCGTATTGGTAGTGCTTTCCCTGAAAAAGGAACCAAAGGAATTTTCTGTGAGTTGGATGGATGAGAACATGTGTACGCATCCTTGAGATCTAGAGAACAAAGCCAATCCTGACTCTGAAGGTCAGAGGACACTTGAGAACAGCAACCTTGGGCCGGAAGGACTGGGGTTTCTAGTCCCATAGGTGCTCCTTGTGGTCTTGGGCAAGCCACTTAACCCTCCATAGCCCATGTTCCCTGTAAAATAGTTATCTCCAAGTTATAATGCCCTGTTCAATGTAATTTCAGTTTGTTCAATGTAAACCGCACTGATGCAGAATAGCGCAGTATAAAAGAGAATGGAAATAAATAAATAAATAAATAAAATAATAAATGGCAGCAGAGTTCCCAGAGAAATCATCTTGAATTTCTCTTTGAATAGGAATTTGTTCAATTCTCTGAGGTCTAAAATAGGTCTGTGTCCCCCTGTTTTCTTTGGGATAAGTTAATAGGGGGAGTAAAACCCTGTACCCTGTTGAGGAATAGGTACCTCTTCTATTGCCCCTTGGGCAAAAAGCATAGTGACCTCTTGATCTAACAGGTTGATGAGAGAGGTCTGAGAATTGAACTGTCTTACCATTGTGGGAGGGGGCATGCAGAGAAAATGAAGCTTGTATCCCTCTTTTATAATGGAGAGAGTCCAATGTTCTGCTGTTATCTGCCCCCATCTGGGGGCAAAGTGACACAACCTTCCTGGAATGGTGGAAGGTCCCGTTGAGGGCCAGGAAGGCTAAGTTCTCTAGATGGAAGTCAAAGGCTTTGTGGAGGCTGAGACTGCTGAGACGGTTGAGGCTTAGCAGTCTTTGCTTTCCTTTGTTTAGGTGGTTGCTGACTCTTTCGGGCAGGTTGACCTGCAGAACATCCCTGCTGGGAATAAGAGGGATAAAACCTCTTCTTTTTGGAGAAGAATGGTTTCTTGAAAGATTTCTTCCTTGCAGAATCAGCTGTGGCTTTGGATAAACTATCTAAAGTGGAGTTGTCAGCATCCAACTCATTGGCTTTCTCTTGCCAATTTTTGCCGAATAGATTCTCACCTGTACAAGGGATATTGCCCAGTTTGTCCTGCACCCAGAGCTCCAAATCGGATGCCTGGCGCCAGGCAATTCTACGTGCACCTATGGCAATGGCAGAGATTCTGCTTATGCACTCAAAACAGTCAAAAGCTGCACGATTGACAAACTTAGAAACATCCTGGGCATGTTTAACCAGTGTGAGAAAATCCTGCCTCTTATCAGGAAGGAGAGGGCTTAAATTCTCCAAATCTCCTGTGACTTCTTTAAGGAACATTCCCATATATAAAATATAGGAACTGATCCTAGCAGAAAGCATGGAAGCCTGGAAAGTACGACGTCCAAAGGCATCCAAAGTTCTACACTCACATCCTGGAGGATTAGAGGCATGCCTCTTTGCACTCCTGATCCTTCTCATAGCTGAATCCACTACAATGGAGTGGTGAGGAAGCTGAGTCTTCTGGAAGCCAGGACAAGGAGGGACTCAATACATGATATCCAGTCTACGAGAGTGAGGAGAGGTGGTAAGAGGTGTTTCCCACATTCTTAACATGAGATCATGTAAGATCTTATGGATAGGCAAAGTAGCTGCCTCCTTAGGAGCCTTGGGATATTGAAGAATCTCCAACTCCTTTGCCCTGGGCTCTGTTTCAGGAGCCACAGTAATGGAAATACCTCGAGCCACCTCCCTGATAAAATCCTGAAAGGAGATATCTTCTGGAGGAGACATCCTACGTTTAGGAGAGGAAGGCTCCTCCGGGAGAAGTACTCCGGTACCGACCGAGCTGTCAGAATCCTCAGATTCCTCTGAGGATTCAAAGTACCTTCTATCCAGATGCTCTTGTAGAGCACGGTACCCGTATCGACCGAAGTCGGTGCCGGGGGGAATCGGTACCGGTGTATCGGTACCGGAAGGCATAGCATGACTGGGTGCCGGCAAAGCAGACACCGATGTTGATGCCGATACTGTCAGTACCGGTACCGATACCGGAGTCGATGCCGGTACCGGTTGAACTGTCTGACGCGGTTCCGAGGGTGTCGATGCCGCAAGGAGAACCGCCAGACTGCATTCAATAGCCAGGAACCTCTGGTCTATCAATGCTACCGATGCCTGGGTATCGGTACCGGAGAAAGCAGCCGGTACCCCAGAGCATGGCACCAGTAGTTCTGCCAAGGTCGAGGCCTCGAGAACATCCTGGAGCCCCGATAATGCTTTGGAAGCCGAAGCCTCCCGCCCGGGCAATTTTGCTGGTACAGAACCCTTAAGGGCAATGCCAGAGGCATCTCGATGCTTGGAAGGAGATCTACCCTTTGAGGACCGGCCAGACTTATGTTTAGTTACCTGAGATCCATGGGAGGAAGACGAAGCCCTGGAAGATGTCGATGCCACAGAGGCTGCATCGGAGGGAAAAAGGGTGCTGAGCTTAGCAACTCAGTTTTGTTGACCCCTCTTGGACATCATGGCACAAGCCATACACTCCAAAATGGAGTGGTCAGGACCTAAATATTTAAGACACCACTCATGGGTGTCTGTGACAGAGATGGTACCACCACACTTTGTGCACTTCTTAAAACCCGAGTAGGTTTTTCCATGATAGAAGAACTTTTGGACCTAAGGCCTAAAAATGGCGCATACACCTGAGGAAGAAAAGTTTGGAAAAAAAATAGTATATATATTTTTTATTTTTTTTAAAAAGAAAGAAAGAAAGAACCGGCGGTACCGGTATAGCGTCGAGGAAGGCAGACGCGACCACAAAAAAGAAGAAGAATAGGAAACATTTTCTGCGGTGACAGGAACGACAACCTGCTGGCTCCGCGGAAAACTAAGAACTGGAGAGAGGCAGTTGGGAAAGGCGGGAAGGCAGCATGCAGGTGCTGTGGGATGCTCCCAAAAGCTTTCTAATTGGACGCTGGGGAGCGTTCCCGTGCAGGCTCTGTCGGTACCGACGATACCCATATGTGAAGACTACATTCCTGCTTGTTCCTGGAGATTACCTGTTACAGGTGAGTAACTATGCTTTCTCCAGAAACAAGCAGGAAGTCAGTTCTCACATGTGGGACTCCCTAGCTACAGGCTACCGAGGACCTGTAGAAAAAAGCATGCCATTGCCGTGAGCAGTTGCCAGTGAAAGCTGAAGGCAGCCCAAGGACCCCGGGTCCATAGATGGCCACGCTTCCGGTAGCCAGAACAAGAAGGGTCGGAGGGAAGGAGTGGCTTAAACCCCTAACAGATTATGGAGTACAGCCTGGCCGAAGGCGGCGTCCTGACAGGACTCCCTCTCCAGGCAGTAATGCACCATGAAGGTGTGAGTGGAAGACCAGGTGGCAGCCCAGCAGATGTCTGCCAGTGACACTGAGCGCAGGCTAGCGACAGACATCGCCATCGCTCGGACATTGTGACCTGTGGCTCGGCATTCATGGGGAAACCAGACCTGGGCCTCGACAAAGGCGGCGATGCAGTCCGCCGCTCAGATGGACGAGATATGCTTGGTGACCGCCAGCCCCTAATGGCTGGGGTCAAAGGAAACGAAGAGCTGCCCAGACCTGCGATGGGCCCGAGTCCACTACAGGTAGAAAGAGAGAGCCCTCTTACAATCCAGGGTGTGGAGAATTGCCGACACCCAGTCGGCATGAGGCTTCAGGAAAAAGATGGGCAGCACTATCTCTTGACTGAGATGAAAATCCGAGACAACCTTCGGAAGGAACTTGGGGTGAGTACGCAGGACCACCTGGTTCCTATAGAGCCTCGTGTATGGGACCTTGGCCATCAGCGCTTGGAGTTCACTGACTCTCCAGGCGGAGGGGAGAGCCACCAGGAAGGCCACCTTCCATGACAGATGCTGCAGCGGGCAGGTAGCCATGGGCTCAAAGGGTGGCTTGGCCATCTGTGTGAGGACCACATTGAGGTCCCATTCCACTGGAGGAGGGCGGGGAGGGGGCTTGGAAAGAAGCAGGCCTCACATGAAACGAGACACAAACAGTAGCCCTGAAAGAGGTTTGCCACTGATGGGGTTGTGGTTCACTGTGGTGGCGTTCAGGTGAACCCTGACTGAGTTAGACTTCAGCCTAGACTGTGAGAGGTGGAGCAGGTACATTAAGACCAAGCCAGAAGGGCATGAAAACGGGTCCACTCGAAGCTCCGAGCATCACACCGAGAACAGACACCACTTGAAGGCGTAAGCTTGTTTAGTCGAGTCCTTCCACGAGGCTAGAAGAATATCCTTCATCTCCACGGGGAGATGGTAGGAGGCTAGAGTGACCCACTCAGCTGCCAAGCTGTGAGGGACAGGGACCTCAGTTTGGGATGAAGAAGCATACCCTCTTCGTGCATCAGCAGCTCCAGTGAGAATCCAGGCGGGACTAGGGGCTCCGTCAAAAAACGGAGCAGCAGGGGGAACCAGGGCTGCCTGGGTCACCTCGGGCTATGAGAATCATCAAAGCCCTGTCCCGTTGGACCTTGAAAAGGGCCCAGGTGATGAGGGGCAGGGGGGGGAAGGCATATTGCAACCCATGTCCCACAAGATGAGCAAAGCATTTGGGGCCACCCTATCCCCGGTGCAGGAGGGGACTGCAGAACCGAGGGAGCTCTGAGTTCACCGGGCTGGCAAAGAGGTCCAGGTCCGGAGTCTCCCAATGCTGAAAGAGGCGCTGTGCCATTCAGGGACACAGGCGCCACTTGTGCAGCCAGAGGACCCTGCTGAGCCGGTCCACCAATGCATTGTCCTGGCCTGGGAGGTAGGTGGCCCGGACGATCATGCCCTAGCTCACTGTGAAGGAGCATAGGGCTATTGCCTCCGCACAGAGGCTGTAGGAGCCGGTGCCCTCATGTTTGTTTACATAGAACATTGTGACCTGGTTGTCCATTTGGACCAGGAAAGCTCAGTGCTGCAAGCGGTCCCTTAAAGCCCAGAGAGTGAGGCAAATTGCCTGGAGTTCTAACAGGTTGATCTGCTGCTAGGATTCCTCGAGGGACCAAGGCCTCTGAATTTGCCATCCCTCACAGTGGGCTCCCCAGCCTGCCAGGGAGGCATCCTTGGTCAAGACCATCTGATTCGCCGTGGCTTGGAAGGGCATACCGCAAAGCAGGTTCCGAAACTTTGCCACCAAGCCAGAGACTCTGCCGCACTTGGAGAGACAGGGACAGGGTCCCAGAGGCGGCCGGCCGACTGCACCCATTGCACCTTGAGGCACCACTGCATCGCCCGCATGTTGAGACAGGCATTGGGCACAAGGACCATGGAGGCCATGTGGCCAAGAAGGCGAAGCATCATCCGGGCCTGGATGGAGCCGTGGCACCACAACTCAGATGCCAGGGACATGAGGTGATCCGCTCTGTCCTGAGGGAGAAAAGCCATGGTCCACTGGGTGTCCAAGAGAGCTCCGATGAACTCAAGGATCGGAACTGGAGTGAGGTGGGACTTTGGATACTTGATCACGAACTCCAGATTCTCCAGGAGGTAAATGGTGCGGTCCATGGCCTGTCTGGCTTCGGAGGCTGTGCCCCCCATTATGAGCCAGTAATCTAGGTATGGGTAGACGAAGATGCCCTGCAGCTGCAGATGGGCTGCAGCCACGGCCAAGCACTTCGTGAAGACCTGCAGGATGGATGCGAGGCCGAAGGGAAGTACCCTGTGCTGGTAATGGCTTCCCTGAGCCATGAAGCAGAGGTACTTTCTGTGTTTGGGATGGACAAGGATGTGAGTGTAAGCATCCCTTAAGTCCAAGGAGCATAACCAGTCACCCTACTGGAGGTAGGGCAGTAATGTTCCAAGGGAGAGCATCTTGAACTTCTCCCGCACCAGGAACTTGTTTAGGTTCTGCAGGTCGAGGATGGGCCAAAGGCCCCCTGTCCACTTTGGGACGAGGAAATATTGGGAGTAAAACCCCCGTCCTCGGAGTTGTGGCGGGACTGGTTCCATCGCGCTGTTCTCAAGTAGACCTGCGAGTTCCTGACTCAAGAGGGCCTGGTGCTGGGGAAGCAGACGTGGTTCCCCGGGAAAGTACTGGGGAGAGGTCTGGTCCAGATGGAGGCGATAGCCCTCCCGAACGACTTGGAGAACCCAGGCGTCGGTGAAGATGGACTCCCACCTGTGAGAAAAATGGACCAGATGTCCCCCAACGGATAGTTGCCCTGCCAGAGGACGAGAGGCTATGTTGATAGCGTCAAAATCCCGAGGCTGGCTGAGCCGAGCCAGGGGTTGGGTTTTGGGGCCTTTCGGCTTGCGAGGACTGTGGACAACAGACTTGTTCTAGCCCTGAACAGGAGTCGATGCCGGCAGAAAGGCCGAGTAGTCCCTGTACGGGAGCCACCTTCATTGGAAGAAGGGCTTCTTTGTTCTGCTGTTTCTTCCTGGGGAGGGAGGAAGTCTTCCGGAAGAAGCGAGTATGAGTCACGTACTCTGTCTCGATCTCTGCGGCCTTATCCTCCATGGGCTTGCCAAATGGCTGCTCCCCGAGGCAAGGGACGTCCAGTAGCACCTCCTGGACCCACTGTTCCAGGTCCGAGGACTGGAGCCAAACCTGGCGGCGGGCTCCAATGGCAGCCGCTGCCACCCAGGTGAAAGACTTGAAGCCGTCATACTCTGCTCACGAGAGGTACTTCGAACATTCCCTGACGGACTTTGAAAGGGCCTGAATGCATTGGAGATAATCTCCATTGAGGCCCGCTGCGAAGCTTCCGAGCTCCTTAGCGAGTTCACGGGGGAATATTTCAATATATAAATGGCAAACTTGGATGCGGCATAACAGCATGGAACCCTGATAAGACCGAGGGTGTCAAGGGCACGAGACTCCCTGCCTGGTGGGATGGACGAATGAGTCTCACAATAGGGACAGAGGCCAGGGTCTCCCACATGCGGAGTAGAAGACGGTTCAGAATGGGGGGAACCGGCATTGAGAGAGCCTCCCCTGGAGGAGCTTTGTATTGCAAGATATCGAGTTCCTCATCACAGGGCTCATCCTCTGACTCAGTAGCGAGCTCTAGGGCCCATGCCATATCCCAGACGAACTCCAGGAACGAGGTGACGAGTTTCCGGGGAGGTCTCCATCGGATTCCCAGTCTGAGTAGTCCATAGAGAATTCGAGATTGGGCGGCTCCAGATAAGTCTCCGAAGCCAAAACTTGCCTGGAGCCAGAAGCACTCACCCACGAAGATCTCGGGCTCTCGGGGGTCACAACGGCGGCCCGGGGAGTCCTCGAGGTCGAGGTTCCTGCGGTCTCGAGGCACGTGCCAGTGGGGCTAGGCATCAGTACCTGCTGGGCAGTGAGAAATGCACAAATGTTGCGTTCCAAAGCCAGCATCTGGGCCTCTCACTTGGGAATGGGGCCCTGAAACACCAATGCCAGGAGGACCAGGTCGGGAGTCGAAGAGGAGAGGGGTTAGTCGAGGAGGTCCTCGCCTGGACGACCCTCGGAAACTGGGCGCCTTTGCCGGAGGCCTCCATATCGGTTTGAGGTACCTTACTGAGCCACTCCCTCTCCAACTCCAGAGACTGCCAAGGGGGGCTGAGAGACTGGGCACGTGAACTCTCATGCTTGTCTGGCGCCCCCGACAGAGTCCTCAAGGCCTTCTTCTTCTGAGCACGTTCAGGCAACCCCTGGTCAGAGTGCCACCAGGCCTGGGGAGGAGCCTTTGGAGACTCCAGAGCTTGCGGGGCCGAAGAGCGAGAGGCTAACGGGGATACCGGGGCTGCCTTATGGAAGAGATCATCCAGCTTCTGCTTACGACTCTGGATGGTCTTGGAGAACATCTTCTTACAGAGGGAGCATAGCTCCAGGTCATGGTCAGCTCCGAGGCACTTGAGACAACAGTCATGGGTGTACGTGAGCGACATGCTTTTGGAGCATCTATCACATTTCTTGAAACTGGAGGGCATTGGAGCAAAAAGGACCCCTGCGAGGTCAAAGACTCTCGACACGGCCAGCGGTTAAAAAAGGCACAAAGCGCAATAAAACAGAAAAATAAGGCAAAAAGAAAACACTCCGAGGCCAAGGTCAAAGCAGAAGTGCTCGGGAGGTGGGAAGAGGACCGGCGAGGGCCAGTAGAGAATAAATCGGTTGGAACAAAAACAAACTTTTCCAGAGACGAGACGCATGTCCACAGGGTTCCACAGAAAAAGGGAAACTGAGTACACTGGCACCATTGGGCGGGAAGGGGACCACACATCTGTGGTGGCATTCCCAAAAGGCTTTCTTTGAAAGCTGGGGAAATGTTCCGCATGGGTTCCATCGTTTCTGATGTTACCCATATGTGAGGACTGACTTCCTGCTTGTTCCTGGAGAACTTCAAGATCCTCCCTGAGCAGAAGCCTATCCTTGAAGGGAAGTCTTCTGACGTGTCTTGGATGCCACATCCACAAGCAATTACAAAACCACAAGAGCCAATGCACAGTCATATTCTTCACAGACACATGAATAAAACTACAAAGAGTGTCCGCCAGAAACCACTTCCAGTTGTGTCACTACTGAGACACCCCCTGCGGCTCCACCTCGGTATCTTCTGGAAGCTGCAGAGCCCATTACAGGCATACACTCACAATGCAACTCTCACAGATCACTGCCTCTAGTGCCAGCGAGGAAACAAAGGACTATTTTAGGAGAACCTCCATTCAGCAATTCTGCAAATCCTTTAAGGCCACACCATCCTCTATGGAGATGGTGGTTTTCAACACTACAGAGGGTAAGGCATCCACCCTTGATAAGTACAGCTTCTCCTACTTGAGGGCTAAAGGATACAATGTAGACATGCATTTGGCAATTTTTAAGCTGACACCTGGCATGTCTCATTCCACTGCCAACATCTCCTTAATGACCCTATGAACCAGGAAGGCCAACGTGGGCTTTTAGTGCTCTTCTAAAGAGGATCATCATCTCCTCCTACCCCTATGGGCAGTCTTCTCTCCAGCAAACTCAAAACCAACAGGACCTGCGAGATGAGCAAACTAAGCTGATCTCTCCTTAAATTCTCACTACTATAGCATCCTCCCCAGGAGAGACCTCTCCCTCCTAACAAGGGATCTTCCTTCCCTCTTCCTCTTTCAGGGGTGAAAGGGACCCCAGTTGGTCTCCTGAGGTGAAGTCCTCAAGCCCTTCATCAGCTCTACCCAAAGCCTTTTTATTGACCAAGCACCAGCTCTGCTGAGATGATATAGACCGGGACGACAACAGCAGGCCCTCCCTGGCTAAGGACACTTCTGGGTGGCTGGTGGATGTGAGGATCGCCTGGCAACATGCCTGCCTGGTGCGAAGGTAGCAGACCTCACGCGCCACCTGGATAAGGTCTTAGATAGTGCTGGGGAGGAGTCTGCTGTCTTGGTACATGTCGGTACCAATGACATAGGAAAATGTGGTAGGGAGATTCTGGAGGATAAATTTAGGCTTTTAGGTAGGAAGTTGAAATCCAGAACTTCCAGGGTAGCATTCTCCGAAATGCTTCCTGTTCCACGCGCAGGACACAAAAGGCAGGCAGAGCTCCGGAGTCTCAATGCGTGGATGAGACAATGGTGCAGAGATGAGGGTTTTGGATTTGTTAGGAACTGGGGAACATTCTGGGGAAAGGAGGAGCTCTTCCGAAGGGATGGGCTTCACCTTAACCGGGATGGAACCAGGCTGCTGGCATTAACCTTTAAAAAGGAGATAGAGCAGCTTTTAAACTAGATATTAGGGGAAAGCCGACAATCGCCCAAGAGCGGATGGTCCGGAAGATTGTATCTTTGAAGGATACTACCAAAAGCAGAGAGGTTCCAAAAAAGAGTAAAGTAGCCCAAATGCCCTCAAGTATGGAGCAGACAGAGCTTAAAGATACCAAATTACCCATGTCTAACAATAGCCAAATTAATATGAATAAAATACATTCTCTAAAATGCTTGTATGCAAATGCTAGAAGTCTAAAAAATAAGATGGGAGAGTTAGAATATATAGCACTAAATGAAAGGTTAGATATGATTGGAATATCAGAGACATGGTGGAAGGAGGACAACCAGTGGGACACTGTGATACCTGGGTACAAACTATATCGAAATGATAAAGCTGATCAAATTGGTGGAGGGGCTGCTCTCTATGTTAGAGAGGGCATTGAGTCAGAAAGGATTAAAGTTTTGCAGGAAACAAAATCTGCTGTAGAATCTATATGGATTGAAATTCCATGTAAAAGGGGGAAGGCAATGGCAGTGGGGGTTGTACTATCGAGCGCCTGGCCAGAATGACCAAATGGATGATGAAATGCTCAAAGAAATCAAGGAAGCTAACAAATGTTACAGCGCAGTAATAATAATGGGTGATTTCAACTACCCCGGTATCGACTGGGTCAGTGTCACGTCAGGACATGCTAGGGAGATAAAGTTCTTAGATGAAATAAATGACTGCTTCTTGGAGCAGCTGGTTCATGAACCGACCAGAGGGGAAGCCATATTAGACCTAGTCCTTAGTGGAACACCAGATCTAGTGCAAGAGATAAGGGTGTTGGGGCCACTTGGCAATAGTGATCATAGCATGATCGCCTTTGATTTAATTAGTGGAGGAGGGATAGTAAGGAAATCCACAGTACTACCTTTTAACTTTCGAAAGGGAGACTATGATAAAATGAGGAAAATAGTTAAGAAAAAACTAAAAGGAGCAGTTGCAAAGGTTAAAGACTTACATCAAGCTTGGGTGTTGAAAAATACTATCTTGGAAGCCCAGACCAGCTGTATTCCACACTTTAAGAAAAGTGGAAGGAAGTCCAAAAAACTGCCAGCATGGTTTAAAGGTGAGGTCAGAGAGGCTGTTGCCAAAAAAGCATCTTTCAGGAAATGGAAAAAAGAGCCAAACGAAGAAACCTAGAAACAGCACAAGCACTGGCAGGTCAAATGCAAGGCATTGATAAAGCAGGCAAAGGGAGAATTTGAGAAGAAGCTTGCTGCGGAAGCAAAAATGTGAAATAAATATTTTTTCAAGTACATTCGTAGCAAAAAACCTGTGAGAGAGTCAGTTGGTCCATTAGATGATAAAGGGGTTAAAGGAGCACTAAGAGGCAACAAGGCGATAGCGGAGAGACTGAATGAATTCTTTGCTTCAGTCTTTACTGAGGAAGATGTAGGGATGTTACCCATGACTGAAGTGGTATTTAAAGGTGTGGAAGAATTGAAGGAAATATCAATACATTGGGAAGATGTATTACGACTATTTAGATAACCTGAAGAGTAGCGAATCACCTGGGCCGGATGGTATACATCCAAGGGTGTTGAAAGAACTGAAATATGAGAATGCAGACCTGCTATTAGTAATCTGTGAACTATCATTAAAATCATCTGTAATACCTGAAGATTGGAGGATCGCCAATGTAACACCAATTTTTAAAAAGGGTTCCAGGGGTGATCCGGGAAACTACAGACCGGTGAGCCTGACATCAGTACCGGGAAAAATGGTAGAAACCATCATAAAGAATAAAATTACTCAGCATGTAGATAGTCATGACCTAATGGGAACTCACAATAATTTCAATTGTGGTCTATTTTGTTGAACGTGGAATATCAATGTATGTACTTGCAAGACGTTCAAAAGAAACAAAAACTGTAGTAAGCTTCTTTTTATATTTTATTTCATTTTGCTTTTCTTTGCATTTAAGATATAAGATACAAAAACCGGATTCCTCCTTCTCTCTTGTAATATATCAAAACAATTCTTTAAAAAGGTACATTTGGAAGAGAAGAACCCTCTATTGAACTCATTCAAAAATGTTTTTAAAACGGGTCTCGACGCTCTACTCCGGCGCCTATTGTTATGCTGCCCACGTTCTCTCTCCTTATTTCTAATACGAAATAATGCGCGGCGTTTTTTCGTATTAGAAATAAGGAGAGAGAACGTGGGCAGCATAACATGTCTGATATGGTCTCCTGAAGAAAATGTTTGAAACGCCAATAGGCGCCGGAGTAGAGCGTCGAGACCCGTTTTAAAAACATTTTTGAATGAGTTCAATAGAGGGTTCTTCTCTTCCAAATGTACCTTTTTAAAGAATTGTTTTGATATATTACAAGAGAGAAGGAGGAATCCGGTTTTTGTATCTTATATCTTAAATGGAAAGAAAAGCAAAATAAAATAAAATATAAAAAGAAGCTTACTACAGTTTTTGTTTCTTTTGAACGTCTTGCAAGTACATACATTGATGACCTAATGGGAGACAGCCAACATGGCTTTAGACAAGGAAGATCTTGTCTTACTAATCTGTTATGTTTTTTTGAAGGAGTGAATAATCAGGTGGACAAAGGTGAGTCGGTTGATATTGTGTATCTGGACTTTCAGAAAGCCTTTGACAAGGTCCCTCATCAGAGACTTTTGGCAAAACTAAAGAGTCATGGGATAGGAGGCAGTGTACTATTGTGGATCAGGAACTGATTAAAAGATAGAAAGCAGAGGTAAGGGCTAAATGGCCAATTTTCCCAGTGGAGAAAGGTGAATAGTGGTGTACCCCAGGGATATGTGCTGGGTCCGCTGCTTTTTGACATATTCATAAATGACCTGGAAAGTGGAATAACGAGTGAGGTTATCAAATTTGCAGATGACACAAAACTAGGAGGCTTTCCTAACCAGGGCTCCACACATCAAACAGTAAGTAAGGATTTGAGGGTTTCTTTGTTTGTTTTTTTTTTTTTATTACATTGCTAGCTCTCTGACTGGGAGCTCTTAAAAGGGTTTTGTGTATACTTTTTAAAAGCAAGGTTACTTACATTTTTGCTGTTTTAGGGGAACTTTACTGGAGCACAGTAGGTTGGTGAACTCTGTAACCTCCTCAGGTTCAGAAACTGCTAACACCTAATCAGGAGTTAGTGGGCCTGTTTCCTGAGTGCAGTTGAAGCCTGCATAAAAGGCTCCTGTGCCCTGCCCTTTTGAGGCTTTCCTAACCAGGGCTCCACACATCAAACAGTAAGTAAGGATTTGAGGGTTTCTTTGTTTGTTTGTTTTTTTTATTACATTGCTAGCTCTCTGACTGGGAGCTCTTAAAAGGGTTTTGTGTATACTTTTTAAAAGCAAGGTTACTTACATTTTTGCTGTTTTAGGGGAACTTTACTGGAGCACAGTAGGTTGCTGAACTCTGTAACCTCCTCAGGTTCAGAAACTGCTAACACCTAATCAGGAGTTAGTGGGTCTGTTTCCTGAGTGCAGTTGAAGCCTGCATAAAAGGCTCCTGTGCCCTGCCCTTTTGAGGCTTTCCTAACCAGGGCTCCACACATCAAACAGTAAGTAAGGATTTGAGGGTTTCTTTGTTTGGTTTTTTTTTTTATTACATTGCTAGCTCTCTGACTGGGAGCTCTTAAAAGGGTTTTGTGTATACTTTTTAAAAGCAAGGTTACTTACATTTTTGCAGTTTTAGGGGAACTTTACTGGAGCACAGTAGGTTGCTGAACTCTGTAACCTCCGCAGGTTCAGAAACTGCTAACACCTAATCAGGAGTTAGTGGGCCTGTTTCCTGAGTGCAGTTGAAGCCTGCATAAAAGGCTCCTGTGCCCTGCCCTTTTGAGGCTTTCCTAACCAGGGCTCCACACATCAAACAGTAAGTAAGGATTTGAGGGTTTCTTTGTTTGGTTTTTTTTTTATTACATTGCTAGCTCTCTGACTGGGAGCTCTTAAAAGGGTTTTGTGTATACTTTTTAAAAGCAAGGTTACTTACATTTTTGCTGTTTTAGGGGAACTTTACTGGAGCACAGTAGGTTGCTGAACTCTGTAACCTCCGCAGGTTCAGAAACTGCTAACACCTAATCAGGTGTTAGTTCCCTCCCTACCCACCCCTAGTGAGCAGTCTTGCTTTATAGGGCAACTCCCCCTTTAGCAAATCACAGTGAATTGGACCAGCAGATATTGAATATAATTAAAGAGATTTAACTGCTTTTTCTCTGAAAGGACAGCTGCGAAACCAGCTGGTACTTGGTAGATCTCTCTCTTTTGCTTTAACAGATACCTAAGCTCCACAAACAGAACAATGGCTGGGAAAAATCGTATTGCTAAAGCTGTTGCCCCCGTTACAGCTTCTGCCTCGGTCCAGACAGAGGTCCTAATGCCAGTTGAAGAACCGGTTCCATGTGCAGGGTGCCTGCATGCTGAAGCTCTGAGGAAACAAGTGGAGGAACTCAGAGAGGAGGTGGCGAGGCTGAGGAGCATTCAAGACAGTGAGAAGTACATTGATGAGATGCTTCTTGCAGCAACCAGGCTCTCCAGCACAGGAGAAGATGGGCGCCAACAGAATGTCGATGGTTGGACAAAAGTCACCAGAGCGTGCAAAATCACCAATCCAACTTCTCCAGCCCTTGAATTGAAGAACCATTATGCAGCCCTGGAAGTGGAGGAGGTGAAAGCATCCCTGGAAAGGGAAGGACCAGAGTTCAAGTACCCCATAGTTGCGGAATCAGTGACCAGAAGGAAACGAAGGGTAGTGGTTGTTGGAGACTCTCTTCTGAGGGGTACTGAGGCGTCCATCTGCCGACCAGACTTGATGTCCAGAGAGGTATGCTGTCTGCCTGGTGCCAAGATCCAAGATGTTACGGAGAGTTTGCTGAGACTCATCAAGCCCACTGACTATTACCCAATGTTGCTAATCCATGTTGGAACAAATGATACTGCCAGGTATACCTCGGAACGTATCAAAAGTGACTTCATGGCTCTGGGACAGAGGGTGAAGCAGGTAGGTGCACAGGTGGTGTTCTCTTCAATCCTCCCTGTTGAGGGTAAAGGCCAAGGCAAAGAGGCTCGCATCCTGGAGATGAATGCATGGCTGCGTGGATGGTGTCTTCGAGAGCGTTTTGGTTTCCTAGACCATGGGATGCTGTTCCAAGGGTTGCAGAGCAGAGATGGCATCCATCTGTCCAAGAAAGGTCAATGCATCTTTGGTAGTAGACTGGCTAATCTACTGAAGAGGGCTTTAAACTAGATTCGTTGGGGATGGGTGAAGAAAGCCCCCAGGTAAGTGAAAGCCCCCAGGTAGGTGATACATTAAATACCTTTATGGAAATGGGTAACAGGGGTAACATATGGAAAGCAGTGTGTATTAATGCCCGTAGCATGGGAAATAAGATCCCTGAAGTTGAAGCTTTGGTGGGAGTGGCTGACTTGGATTTAGTGGCAGTTACAGAAACATGGTTCACAGAAAACCATGACTGGGATGTAACTATACCTGGCTATACTTTATTCAGAAAGGACAGGGTAGGAAGAAGGGGAGGAGGAGTGGCACTATATGTAAAAACTACTATTAAAGCTTTGGAATTACAGAGCTTAAAAGGGAGAGAGGAGGCATTGTGGGTTAAACTAGAAAGAGGGAAAGAGAAATCTATTTGCATTGGTGTGATATACAGACCTCCCTCACAAGAGGAAGAGGTGGACAGAGAGTTAATTGAAGACATACGCAGCATTGCTAGGAAAGGGGAAGTGCTACTGCTAGGAGATTTCAATATGCCAGATGTTGATTTACACATTCCTGCTGCAGTATCATCTAGAAGTAAGGAGATCCTGGATTCTCTACAGGGAGAACTATTCAGGCAATTGGTAACAGACCCCACACGTGAAGGGGCCATACTGGACTTGGTGCTTACCAATGGTGAAAGTGTTTCTGATGTTGTAGTGGGAGATCATTTTGCATCCAGTGATCACCAGATGGTGTGGTTCAGTATTAGGATAGGGCTGTTAGAATCCATTCCAAGGTGAAGATCTTAGACTTTAGGAAGATTAACTTTGCGAAGATGGGCCAATACCTCAGGGAGTCGTTAGTGGGATGGGAACAGCTGGGGGATGTAGAAAAACAGTGGGCAAAACTGAAAGGGGGTATTTTAAAGGCAACCATCCTTTTTGTTAAAATGGTAAATAAAGGCAAAAGGAACAGGAGACCGCTATGGTTTTCGAAGGAAGTAGCTGAAAAAGTGAAGAAAAAGAGGGAGGCCTTCATGAAATACAAGAGATCACAGAGAGAGGAAGACAGGCATCTGTATTTGGAAAAACTTAGAGAAGCTAGCAAAGTAGTCAAGAAGGCAAAGATTCAAAAGGAGGAGGAAATAGCCAATGCAATAAAATGGGGGGATAAGACATTTTTCAGATATATTAGTGAGAAGAGGAAGGGCAAAAGTGGTATTGTCAGACTCAAGGGTGCAGGGGGGGAATATGTAGAAGCTGATAAGGATAAAGCGGAATTGCTTAACAAATATTTTTGTTCTGTGTTCACAGATGAAGAACCAGGAGCAGGACCTCAGAAAACACCCACAAATAAGAACAGAAGCGAGGGACATCTTGAACAATTTTCAGAAGACTGTGTTCGTGAGAAACTAGCTGAACTTAAAGTAGACAAAGCGATGGGACCGGATGGGATACACCCTAGAATACTGAGGGAACTTGGGGACGTTCTAGCTACTCCACTGACTGACCTTTTCAATGCCTCGTTGGAGTCGGGAGTGGTGCCAAAGGACTGGAGAGAGGCTCATGTGGTGCCTTTACACAAAAGCGGAAGTAAGGATGTGGTTGAAAACTACAGGCCGGTTAGTTTAACTTCAGTGGTGAGTAAATTATTGGAAACGCTGCTGAAAGAGAAAATAGTGAGGTTTCTGGAGTCCGGCGGATTACAGGATCCGAGGCAACATGGATTCACCAGAGGCAGGTCTTGTCAGACAAATCTGATCGATTTCTTTGACTGGGTGACCAGGGAGTTGGACCGAGGGAGAGCTCTAGATGTGGTGTATTTAGATTTCAGTAAAGCCTTTGACACTGTTCCTCACAGGCGACTTATAAACAAACTGAGCACCCTAGGGATGGACCCTAAAGTTACTGCTTGGGTTAGAAATTGGTTGGGTGGGAGGCGACAAAGAGTACAAGTAAATGGAGCTCACTCTGAGGAGAAGGATGTTACCAGTGGTGTGCCCCAGGGATCTGTCCTTGGTCCGATTCTTTTTAACATCTTTGTTAGTGATATAGCGGAAGGGGTGTCGGGTAAGGTTTGCCTCTTTGCGGATGATACCAAAATCTGCAATAGAGTAGACACCCAGGAAGGTGTAGATAGCATGAGGAGGGATCTAGCTAAGCTTGAAGGATGGTCTAGAATTTGGCAGCTGGGATTTAATGTTAAAAAATGTAAGGTCATGCATTTGGGCTGCAGCAATCCAAGGGAGCAATACAGTATAGGAGGTGAAGTACTTTTGTCCACTAAAGAAGAGCGGGACCTAGGCGTGGTTGTGTCTGATGATCTTAAAGTAGCTAAACAGGTAGAAAAGGCGACGGCAAAAGCTAGAAGGATGCTTGGGTGCATACGGAGAGGAATGGCTAGCAGAAAAAAGGAGGTGATAATGCCTCTGTATAAGTCTTTGGTGCGACCTCATTTGGAGTATGGTGTGCAATTCTGGAGACCGCACCTTCAAAAGGATGTGAACAGGATGGAGTCGGTGCAGAGGGTTGCTACTAAAATGATTAATGGACTTCATTATAAAGCATATGAGGACAGACTTAAGGATCTTAATATGTACACCTTAGAGGAAAGGCGGGATAGAGGTGATATGATTGAGATGTTTAAATACCTCCGTGGCATAAATGTTCAGGGAGAGAGCCTCTTTCAATTGAAAGCAAGTTCTGCTACGAGGGGACATGGGATGAGGGTGAAGGGAGATAGATTCAGGAGTGATATGTGGAAATATTTCTTTACGGAAAGAGTAGTGGATCCGTGGAATAGTCTCCCAGTGGAGGTGGTAGAGATGAGGACAGTAACTGAATTCAAAGAAGCATGGGACCAACACAGAGGATCTCTAAAGGTAAAAAGTGGACTGTTGTAGTTGTTGTTATGGAAGGACAGACTAGATGGGCCTTGTGGTCTTTTTCTGTCATCATGTTTCTATGTTTCTATTTAAAGTTGTTAAAACCCAAGAGGATTGTGGAAAATTGCAAGAGGATCTTGATAAATTGGAAGACTGGGCATCAAAATGGCAGATGAAATTTAATGTGGACAAGTGCAAGGTTATGCACCTAGGGAAGAACAACCCAAACTATGGTTACACGATGCAAGGTTCCACATTAGGAACCACCACCCAGGAAAAAGATTTAGGCGTCATTGTGGATACCATGTTAAAACCCTTGGCCCAGTGTGCAGCAGCGGCCAAGAGAGCAAATAGAATGCTAGGTATGATAAGGAAAGGAATGGAAATAAAACAAAAGATATTATAATGCCTCTATATCGTTCCATGGTGAGACCGCACCTTGAATATTGTGTGCAATTCTGGTCGCCGTATCTTAAAAAGGATATAGCGATTTTAGAAAAGGTTCAGAGAAGAGCCACCAAAATGGTAAAGGGGATGGAAGGATACTCCTATGAAGAAAGGCTAAAAAAGTTAGGGCTCTTTAACCTGGAAAAGAGACGGCTGAGGGGAGATATGATAGAAGTCTATAAATTAATGAACCGAGTGGAACGGGTAAATGTAGATCGATTGTTTACCTTATCAGAATATAGAAAGACTAGGGGACATGCAATGAAGCTACAGGGTAAACTATTTAAGACTAATAAAAGAAAATATTTTTTCACTCAACGTGTAATCAAACTCTGGAATTTGTTACCGGAGGATGTAGTAAAAGGCTGTTAGTGTAGCTGGGTTTAAAAAGGTTTGGACAAGTTCCTGGAGGAAAGGTCCATAACCATTATTAAGAAGGGACCCAGGATATCATTGCTTGAACCAATACAAGCATTGTGGAACCTGTGTCCCTTGGGGAAACTGCTAGGTACATATGACCTAGATTGGCCACTGTTGGAAACAGAATACTGGGCTTGATGGACCTTGGCCTGACCCAGTATGGCATATCTTATGTTCTTATATTCTTTTTTCAAACAATAAGCTCTATGCAAGAATAAAACAAACACAGGAGAGAAAGGGCCAGTGGAATTCATTCCCTCTTGTGCAGGGGGCTGCACACTATTCTGGACCGACAGAGCAGTGAGCAAAGGCAAAGGAGGGACCTTACTACTACTTGCAGCTGGGGATACCAATATTCCAGATGTTAATGACAAAATTGTAGCATCTGCCTGACTCAAAACTGGTCTAATAAGCTTCCTGCCATGATCACCAATACTGCCTGGCATCGGGTCTCTTGGAGTCACCTAGTCACACCACCAATTGTTGACACAGGCACGGCAGATGATCTCACAATGAGCAGTGCACCAGGACCACAGACAAAACAACACTTTCTACACTAACCACAGCTGCCATACCATATAGACTGTGCTGCTTACAGCTTCCTCCCACCACCGTGCCTCCTTGATCTTAGGCCCCCAAGTGCTCCCAAGCCTGCCTTCTGCCTTTCTTACATCTGTCCTCTCAATTCCATCAAGTATGTTATTTTTAAACTTTATAAAACAGCCCACACATCGGCCCAAGAAGGGAGCCTTTGGCTCCCAGGAGTAGGGGAGGGGGAAAGGAGACCCACAGGTAAACTCCACACAGATGTGGTGAGAGGGACCTGGCCCAGCCAGGTGTAGCACCCCAAGAGCACCTCTAGCTAGCAGCAACTGGCCCATGGCATCTTAATTAAAAGGGAAAATACAAGATACCAACTCCAGAACTTTCATAAAAACCCTCACATCCTCCCCTTTCCCCCTGATCAACCTGAGCTGCACAGGTCTACCTCACCTATTATCTGTTGGAGACTGAGAAATACTGGTTGGTTGAGAGCTGCATAGTACCCGGATACATGGTGACAACATTAAACCAGTGGTTCTCAAGTCTTCTCTCTGATGGCAGATGAGCATAAATGCATGCATCTGGAATAGTCTGGAGGGCCGATGAGGAAACTCAGATTTCAATAAGGCCTTTGACACCATGCCGCATTGGTAACTTAAAAATAAGCTGAATGCCCTTGGGATGGACCCTAAAGTGACTGACTGGGTTAGAAACAGGTTGAGTGGGAAGTGACAGAGGGTAGTAGTAAACGGAGCTCACTTTGAAAATAAGGGTGTTACCAGTGGCCTGCTAAGGGGTTCGGGTCCTTTGTCCTGTTCTTCTTTTAACATTTTCATAAGCGATTATGCGGAAGGTCGGTCAGGAAAGGTATGCCTCTGCAAATGATACCAAAATCTGCAACAGGGTAGACACCCTGGAAAGTATGGCTGACATGAGGAGGGATCTAGTGAAACTTGATGAATAAATCAAGAATTTGGCAGCTAAGACTTAATGCTAAAAAATGCCAAGTCATGCATTTGTGCTACCAAAACACAAGAAACCAGTACAATATAAGGGATGAAGTACTTCAATGTATGAAAAGAGAGCAGTATCTGGGGGTTATGGCATTGGATGATCTTAAAATGCCCAAAGAGATAGAAATGGTGATGGCATAACCCCGAAGATGCATAGAGAAAGGAATGGCCAGCAGGAAAAAGGAGGAAATAGTGCCCTTTTGTATGTCTCTAGTGAGACCTCAGTTGAAGTACTGTGTACAGTTCTGGAGACCACACCTTCCAAATCGTACGAACAGGATAAAATTGGTCGAAAAGACTGCTACTAAAATGGTCAGTGCTTTTGTCATAAGGCATATAGGAATAGACAAAGATCTCAATATACTTTGGAGGAAAGGCAAGATCTCATGTATACTTTGGAGGAAAGGCAAGAGAAAGTAGGATAGAAACGTTTAAATATCTCTATGGTACAAAAAGCAGCCCTTTTGTAATTGAAGGGGTCATAGGATGAAGATGAAAAGGGATAGATTGGAGTAATCTGAGGAAATATTTCTTTATGGAAAGGGTAGTGGATGTGTTGCACAGCCTTCCAGTGGAGATGGTGGAAACGACAACTCTATTTGAATTCAAAAAAGCATGGGACAAGTACAAGGATATCTTTCAAAAGGAAGACACTGATAAAATGGGGAAAATAGTTAAGAAAAAACTAAAAGGAGCAGTTGCAAAGGTTAAAGATTTACATCAAGCATGGGTGTTGCTTATAACTATCTTGGAAGCCCAAACCAGCTGTATTCCACGCTTTAAGAAAAGTGGAAGGAAGTCCAAAAAACTGCCAGCATGGTTTAAAGGTGAGCTTAGAGAGGCTGTTGCCAAAAAAGCATCTTTCAGAAAATGGAAAAAGGAGCCAAATGACGAAAACTGGATACATCATAAGCACTGACAAGTTAGATGCAAGGCATTATAAGGCAGGCAAAGAGAGAATTTGAGAAGCTTGCTTGCTGTAGAAGCAAAAACGCATAATAAAGACTTTTTCCAAGTACATTCACAGCAAAAAAACCTGTGAGAGAGTCAGTTGAGCCATTAAATGATAGAAGGGTAAAAGAGGCACTAAGAGGAGACAAAGCCATAGCAGAGAGACTGAATGAATTCTTTGCTTCGGTCTTTACTGAGGAAGATGTAGGGATATTACCCATGACTGAAATGGTATTTAAAGGTGATGCCATCGAAGAATTGAAAGAAATATCGATATACCGGGAAGATGTATTACAACTATTTGATAAACTGAAGAGTAGCAAATCACCTGGATTGGATAGTATACATTCAAGGGTGTTGAAAGAACTGAAATATGAGACTGCAGACCTACTATTAGTAATCTGTGAACTATCATTAAAATCATCTGTAATACCTGAAGACTGGAGGATGGCCAATTTAATGCCAATTTTTAAAAAGGGCTCCAGGGGTGATCTGAGAAAATATAGACCGGTGAGCCTAACATCAGTACCGGGAAAAATGGTAGAAACCATTATAAAGAACAAACTTACTGAACATGTAGACAGTCATGGCTTAATAGGAGATAGCCAACATGGCTTTAGCCAAAGGTGGTCTCGTCTTACTAAGCTGTTATGTTTTTTTGAAGGTGTGAACAAGCAGGTAGACAAAGGTGAGTCAGTTGATATAGTGTATCTGGATTTTCAGAAAGCGTTTGACAAGGTCCCTCATGAGAGACTCTTGGTGAAACTAAAAGGTCATGGGATAGGAGGTGGTGTACTACTGTGGATCATGAACTGGTTATAATGTAGAAAGCAGAGGTAGGGCTGAATGACCAATTTTCCCTATAGAGAAAGATGAATAGTGGTGTATCCTAGGGATCTGTGCTGGGTTCGCTGCTTTTTAACATATTTGTAAATGACCTGGAAATGGGAATAACAAGTGAAGTAATCAAATTTGCAGATGACACAAAATGATTCAGTTATTAAAACTCAAGAGGATTGTGAAAAATTGCAAGAGGACCTTGATAAATTGGAAGACAGAGCATCCAAATGGCAGATGAAATTTAATGTGGAGAAGTACAAAGTTATGCACCTAATAAAGAACAACCCAAACTATGGTTACACGATGCAAGGTTCCACATTAGGAACCACCAACCAGGAAAATGATTTAGGCGTCATCGTGGATAACATGCTGACACCCTCCGCCCAGTGTGCAGTGGCGGCCAAGAAAGCAAATGGAATGCTAAGAAACATAAAGAAAGGAATGGAGAATAAAACAATGGATATTATGCCTCTGGATGGTTCCATGGTGTGACCGCATCTTGAATACTGTGTGCAATTCTGGTCACTATATCTTAAAAAGGATATAGTGTTATTAGAAAAGGTACAAAGAAGAGCCAACAAAATGGTAAAGGGGATGGAAGGATACCCCTATGAAGAGAGGCTAAAAAAAGGCAGGACTCTTCAACCTGGAAAAGAGATGGCTGAGGGGAGATATGATAGAGGTCTATAAATTAATCAATGGAGTGGAACGGGTAAACCTAGATTGATTGTTTAGTGTAGATGGGTTTAAAAAAGGTTTGGACAAGTTCCTGGAGGAAAGGTCCATAAACCATTATTAAAGAGGACCCCGGAAATCCACTGCTTGCCACAATACAAGCATTGTGGAACCTGTGCCTTTTGGGGAAGCTGCTAGGTACTTCTGACCTAGATTGGCCACTGTTGGAAACAGGATAGTGGGCTTGATGAACCTTGGTCTGACCCAGTATGGCATATCTTATGTTCTTATGTTCTCTTACGGAGAGGAAGGGATTGTGGAACTTAATAGTTCTTACAGATGGGCAGATTGGATAGGCTGTAGGGTCTTTATCTACTTCATTTTCTCTTTTTGTATGTAACACATGTATAAGAAACGGTCTATTTCGATTAAGGCTTAAGGATTGCCTAGGGTGTAAACACCTTGAACCAACTTTGGAGCCGGCCCCATCCAAAGTGCTTTCAATCTCTGCATTAAGACATACCACTGCTATAAACCCCCTCCTCCCATTGCTTAAAGCAGATATTTCATTTTTTAAAACTATAAAGTTCCTTTTCTGGCATTTTGTGTGTATCCACTTTATTTGGTTCTTTTTTTTGTGTGGGGGGGAGCAAAGATAAGGGATCCTTGTGATCAGGGCTGTGAAGAGAGGAGAGGGTTAGAGAATGGAGGAAGGAAATGCAGAAGACATCTCAGGTAAGATGGGGTACAGAGACAGGGGAAAGAGGTAAGAATAGGGAGTACAAGAACTAAAATGAGGAGAGGGGAAGGGAAAGCGAGGGAATTCTAAATTGGGGAAGGGGCCAAACAAATCCTAATATCAATTTTACATATAGCTGAGACCTTAACGGAATTTTGGCATTTAGAATATCCAAGATAATATGCAGAAAATGCAACATAATCCATTGTGTTTAAGGATTATGGCTTTAACTTTTAAATTCAGAGACTATGATGTTGCCTGCCCCTTGCAACTATTTTATTTATTTATTTAAAGGTTCTTCTATACCGCTTTTTTTAAGATGTTACGTCTTTGTACACTAAAATCCACCAGGAGGAAGCATTAACAGTTTGCCAATCAGCATTCTTGACAGCCCCTTCCCGAGTACCAAAATCCTTTTTGATGGATTTAATTTGGTTAGTGCTTACTAGGAATTACTTTTTATTTAATGGAAGTTTTTACCAACAGTGTGGAGGAATTGCTATGGGAGCGACAGTGGCTCCTTCTATTGCCACTCTATACTTAGCCGATATGGAGGAAACGCTTATTTATTCAGCAGTGGGTTTTCAATTTGTTCCCTTGTGGTAAAGATTCTTGGATGATATTTTCTTTCTGTAGTCTTCTACAATTGAAAATCTTCAGGAGTTCCATTTTATGGTTTAACACTTTTGAAACCTAATATTAAGTTTACATCTCATATCAACCGACATCAATTGGAATTTTTGGATGTTTTAGTTACCAAATCTGCTGGTAAATTTCACACAACTCTGTTCCGGAAAACCATCTTGTCTGTCTTTATATCCCAACTGCATCTTTTCCCTCTTCTACCTATTAGGATGTTTCATTGTATAGTGCTAACATTTATTTATTTATTAGAGCTTATTTACCGCTTTTCGTGAATCAAAGCGGTTTACAGAGAACTCAAGGATTGAACATTACATTAAACAAAAAATATCTGTAACATCTTAACAGGGCATGAAAGGGGAAAAGGGATGAATTAACTTAAATCAGCAACAGCTGATTTAAGCAAAAACTATGTACAGAGAACTAAGCATATATATAAGTTAGTTACAATGAACTTGAAAGCATTTTGAAAAACGTGAGGACTGTAGTTTTACATGTAGAATTGTCACTAAGTGACTGGTTCACCAAAGTGCTCCTTGAACAGGAATGTTTTTATCAAATTACAGAAGGCTTTAGGATCCTTAGAGGTATGTTTACTAAGGCGCGGTAACGTAGCATTGGCAATGTTAACACGCGTTAACATTACCAGCAGTGGTAACTGTCCCAGAAGGCAGAGAGAAGGTGGAGAGAAGGGGGTCAATGGGCAGGGAGAGGCGCCTGCTACACTAACGCTGAAACATTAACGCTGGGACATCACCACCAGTGATCCTGGTGCTATGGTAGTTGTGCCTGTTGATGTGCGCAGGTCTGCCCTATCTCCAGGTGGCCTCAGGCCTATTTACAGAGGTCTGTTATTCATCCTGGTGCTATGGCAGTTGCGCCTGTTGATGTGCACAGGTCTGCCCTATCCCCAGGTGGCCTCAGGCCTATTTACAGAGGTCTGTTATTCATCCTGGTGCTATGATAGGTGCGCCTGTTGATGTGCACAGGTCTGCCCTATCCCCAGGTGGTCTCAGACCTCTTTACAGAGGTCTGTGTTTACTCCTGGTGTTATGGTAGGTGCGCCTGTTGATGTGCGCTGGTCTGCCCTATCCCCAGGTGGCCTCAGGCCTATTTATAGAGGTCTGTTATTAATCCTGGTGCTATGGAAGGTTCGCCTGTTGATGCGCGCAGGTCTGCTCTAGCCCCAGGTGGCCGCAGGCCTATTTACAGAGATCTGTTATTAATCCTTGTGCTATGGTAGGTGCGCCTGCTAATGTGCGCTGGTCTGCCCTATCCCCATGTGGCCTCAGGCATATTTACAGAGGTCTGTTATTCATCCTGGTGCTATGGTAGGTGTGCCTGTTGATCTGCGCAGGGCTGCCCTAACCCCAGATGGCCCCTGGACTATACAGAGAGGTCTGTGATACATCCCCTGGACCTTCGTAGATGCATCTGCTGCTGTGTTCATGCCACAATGGCTAACCACATGTGCGGCACCATCGCTATTGAGTAATTTGGCACGAGCACATGCAGTCACAGCATATGATAGCCACATATTGTAGTCATGTCGAAAGGTGTAGTAGACATGCAGCTCCAGCACATATGTGTAGGATATGGCGCATGCCCCAACTCCCCCTTGGCAACCCATCACACGGATAACGGTACCATACAGCACTGCCAGTATGATGCACATGAGCTGCAGCATGACAATGCCATGTATGCCATGGGGCGACCATGTCACACAAGGGTAGGCCATCAGGTAGGCATGGGGTGCCCGGGTGGTAGCACACAGGATACGTAGGGGGCAATCCACACATGCCCAGCCTCACTCACACACATGCAGGCGGTGTTGGCAACAGCTAGCATTGGACTGACAGTGTACAGCAGGAGCAGTCCCCTGCTGCTCACAGCCATGTGTGATGTGCACTAATTGATGGCCAGGGATGTCTGTCCCCTAACAGTCCCTATCCATCGCTGTACCCCCAGGTGGAGGATCTGCGGAAAAAGGGCAAAGAGATGAGGCAGCGGTGCCCGCATTATCTAAAGTGGCTGCAACGGGAGGTGATGGCCCAAGAGGATGGTGAGTGATGCAGCCTGTGTGTCGCACAACAGCATGTTCCAGTGGCCAATCAGCCTGTGGGGCCACCTACTATGTTTCCATGATGTGGCGAACCCATGACCGAGGTGGTAATGTCTGGTTTCCCCCCACAGCAGAAGCAAATGCTGGTGAGGCCCATCACGGGGCAGACAGGACGGCGCTGGTGGCGGGCAGGGGCAGCCACAGCTGGGCAGTTCCCCAGTGCCAGAGCATATATGCAGCAAGAGGAGGATGGTGAGGCGGAGGAAGAGGAGGGGAGCCCGCCGACCAAGAGGGGGAGGAGCAGGGGAGGGGGATGTTGGGGAGGGGGAAGAGGAGGAATGGGAGGCCAGGGAAGGGGAGGCTGGGAAGAGGGAGGGGGAAGGGGCAACAGGAGTGGGTGGGTGTGGGGCAGGATGCACCCCTGGAGGTGTGTAACGTGCCAGATCCTGCGGTTGTGCACATGGGCCTGGCAGATACACACACCTCTATGGGTGCATCCTGGCTCACTGGGCAGGTCGTGGTCAGTCCTGAGTGTCACAGAATGGCACAGGGCACTGGGAGCCCCTGCCACCTGCCCCATGGGTCCGGGGATGTCGCCCGTATGGGTGCGGGGCCGGCATACAGTGCCGCAGACAGGACGTCTGCAGATGCTACCACACAGACACCAGGCACATGCTGCATGAGGCTATCACAGGCAGCGCAGCTCATCAGCCACCCAGCCAGGGTAGCCCCCAGGGGGTGAGAGTGCCACATTGGTATGTGGCACCCCTGCCCTGTGCCGTCCTGTGAACCAGGACTGCCACTACCTCCAGGGCAGGGTGGGCAAGGCTCCCACCTGGACATATATATCAGGTGGGGTCTCATGTACATATGTAAATAGTTTTCTTGAACTATATGATGTTACCATATCACAATGGTCATGTGTCTCATTTCATGACATACCCTTGCATTGAGAGTGACACGTGTGAGCATGTCCCTGTGTGTTGTGATGGGGCCCGTGTAAATGAGCCCTTTAAAACCCCATATAGGCGGCTGCCTAGGGTTGTGTAAATTTACCCTGCTTCAGCTATGTAAAAACAGAGTCTTGTGGTCAAGGTAAGGAAACAAAATATGGGTTTATTCCCCGTCCCGCTCGGACCTTCTTCCAAAGGACAAAAACTCAAAACAGCAGTGCACAAAACGGAAACAGAACTTCTTTTCTTTGTTATCTTCACAAAGTATGTTCAAACAGGTTAACACAAAACAGTGTGGATATTCTTGTAGCATATGTTACAGTCCATCGGAATGGGCTCTGAGGGAAGGCTGGTATTCTCCCACACCATCCCCTCAGACTCACTTCCCAGTCCGTCTATATCTGACTCCTCTCCTATATAGGAGTCTGGCCCAACCTCTTCTGAGAGATCACTGTTACTGCCTGCATTCACTCCTTTAAATCCCAGGTTATGACTCCCTGGCTCGAGGAAAGCTCTCCGCTGATCCTCCTCATGCAATGAATGTTTGGGATATGTCTCCCTTACCCCATTACTCACAGGGCCACGCCCTTTGCCACAGTCTTGGTACTCGTACCTTTGTTTAACAGAAGAAGATTCCCTTTTCTGTACCTTGGTGCTCTTTCTGGCTCTGGGGTTGTAGTCACTCCTTCCCCCGGCTTCCCAGTCAGGCTGAGAGTTAATAAACTCTGTATCAGGTTTCCAGCCTTGCTTTGGCTTACCGCAGCGTTTGGAGTTCCCTCCTCTTGGTACACTCCCTCTGGGCTGACCTGTGCTCTGTGACTGATAGCGTCCTCCTGAGCTGCTGCTACTTCCTGGTTCCCGGGTTGCAGGTTCCCTTCCCAGCAAACCTCTGCACTTTCCCCTGCATGTGACCTGGGAGTCCTCTCTGCTGAACTCTCTGCAGCTCTCGTGGATATCACTGGGGATCTTCCTGTGTCCCACTCTGTGGCTTCCTGTGTAGCCCTCTGTGGGGCTCTCCGGGTAACTCTCCGTGAGGCTTTCCAGGTGACCCACCTTATTCTGACTAAAGCCCTTCCTTTTATGGTTCCCAGCCCTGCACGTAACGTCAGGACTAGGAGACAGGTGCTCTTGATGAGCCCTTGGCTTTTGCTGTAGTAACGGCATTTTCTGTTCAGCTTTTTTCTGTCCTGTATCTATTTCTACAGCTGAATCAGAGGTAAGCTCTTCACTTTCCTGAATTTGTATATGGTTTATTTTACCCACTGCATCACAGTGTATGGGTACAAGACTTTTGTCACATACATGGAATGGTCCCCACAGCAAGTGTAGGAGGATGGGCATGTGCGCTGACAAACGTATCCCTTGTAGCCACCAGAATGTACCAATGTGTTGCTATGTCCAGCAGACATGGACACATGCATGGTTGCACAGACATGCCAGCAGTGCACACATGGCACAGTGCATGGTACAGATGGCATGCCAGAACATATGTGCCGAACAGTGGCAGGGCAGACCCCCCTGCCCCTGTAACATGGGATGGGGAGAGGTAATGGCATGCCAAAGGGTGTAGGCGCCATAGCAAGGGATATGTGACCAGGGTGACCACATGGGGGACAGAGTAACCATGGGAATGCAGAATGCAACACTGGACATGGGAACACAAGTGTATCAATTGACATTGCCTTTAATGTGGCTGACATACAGGACCAGACCCCACCACTACAACCTGCGTGGTCACCCATGGCCATGCCATCCTGTGCCACTCCCACTCCTTGGCGTTGGTGCTGCTGCTGGCTGCTGCCCCCGCCCAGTGATGGCCTCGAGTGCATCTGCCACTCAACCTAGCCCGGACACCATTGCCTCAGCTGTTCCACGCAGCTGGCCAATCTCATCACGTAGGCCCTGCACATCCTGGCGGAGACCGACCATCACCTGCATGTGTGCTTGCCTCTCCTGGCACTGCGCATGTAGCTCCTCGCATATGGCTTGCAGCTCCTGCCATATGCCTGTGGGTGAGACACAGTGTGACCTGTGAGACATGGGTTACACCCGCCACCATAACACATGCAACAGGTGTCCTGGCAGACTACAGAGGGGGACAGCTACTCTGGGGTGGTATCTGCAGATGTGGTTATACATCTGGGGACTCTGACTAAGGGGGGAAACAGGGCATCCAGGGAACAGATCTGTGTCATCTGTGCACCCTGTGTATCTGTTACATCGGTCAGAGCCCAGTAGCAGCAGGGATTGTCGGTTCATATGTGTGACGCAGACATCTGTCTGGGTAGCGGTGGTATCCAGCAGAGGGCTGCCAACTCAGATGTACTACCTAGTCAGGGCCCAGCTAACAGCCATGGCCCTGAGGGGGGGGTGGGGATGTCAGGTCATATGCTGACTCAACAGACAGCTCACATGCTACATGTGCTAAACAGGCAGGGCCCAGGTCACATACAGGGCACAGAGGGAAGGTGGCAGGCTACAACAGTGACCCAGGTATCCCCTTATCCAGACAAGGGTTCGTGGGACACCCCCTGGCAACTGGTCACTATTCACCTGCGCGTCACAGGACATGGTGTGGTGTGGCAGCCATTTGGTGATGGCCCTCCCACTCCCTCCCCCATCTCGCCCCGGCCCTTGGCCACCCGTAGTCATATAGGTCGCACGGTCCACGAAAGGTACTGAGGTGCCATATCCACCCACAGGTGCAGCTGGCTATTCTAGTCATCATACATGTTCCCTGTAAAATAGTTATCTCCAAGCTATAATGCCCTGTTCAATGTAATTTCAGTTTGTTCAATGTAAACCGCCTTGATATCATGAAAGGCGGTATATAAGAAATGTTAAATAAAATAAAATAAATTACAGACAGGGGGTAGTGTGCGTCAGGTGGACAGAGTACATCCTATGTCCCAGGTCACGTTGTACTGGCATGGGTATCCCCAGCGGCCCTTGGCAAGTTGTGAACCCCAGTCCCGGATCACAAGCGTAGGGCACAGTTGCGGACAGCAGGCCAGCAGCGTGATGGGGGCTGTCTGGGCACATGCAATGGGCCCCACATGTATGGGTATCCCCTGGTTGGTGGAGGGCCCTAGGTGTGCAAAGGGAGCAGGGCACTCTCTGCTCACCGGGAGGGGTCTGTCCATTGGCAGCAGGTGTAGAAGACCTGGGGACAAAAGGGGGACAGGTGGGTAACAGGACAGGACGGTCAAGGATGGTGTCCAGTGGCCTCACGTCAGGACTGGCTGCATCCCTGTTGCCGTGGTGGGGGGCAGTCTGGTGACAGTGTAGCAGCACCCTGGTGTGGCAGGTGGTGACACTAACATGGAGCGGTTTCACAGGTGATATGGGACCCCCCGCACCGGTAACGCTCCCCAGGGACCATGTGGGGAGTGATAGGACAGACGTTAGTCATTGCTGCGGCCTGTGGATGGCTGTGCAGCCGGTGCGCATCTAGACCACCTGGTTACATGCCCGCCCTGTGTGAGGGCGCAGACCACACGCACCACCATGACATGGCCGTAGATAGTGCTTGGGAGGGGTCGGCCGCCCTGGTACGTGGTGGTACCGTGGACATAGGAAACTATGGCAGGGAGGGTCTGGGGACTAATACCTGGCATCCAGGTGGCCGGTTGACTTCCAGATGCCACAGGCAGGGTAGCCGTCCCCATGCTGGCTCCCGTTCCACACAAAGGAACCAGAACGGCCAGCATGGGCCACGGGGTCCCAGTGCATAGATGCGACAATGTCGCAGGGATGAGGGCCCTGATCTGTGGTGTGGCAGGAAGCAATCAGGGCAAGGGACAGGCCGCAGCTCACCCGGGATGCATCAGGGCCGCTGGCATACACTGTGGGGACAGCGATGGAGCTGTGTGTCCGCTACACGATTGACAACTACACATAGGGGAGGGGCAGCAGGCAGCCTGCCCGCTGGCACTCCAGAATGCAGGGGTGCCAAGGGAGCCACCCTACCACTGGACAAACGTGGGCCCTGTGCAAGCGGTCACCTCTGGATCTGCCACCAGGGTTGGGGGGGCCGTGCAGGGGTCAGTCCGAGGAGCGCTCACCCGCTCTGAGCCACGTGTCACACTGCACACACACACATGCCTCAGTGGTCTGCCTGCATCCTGTGTGTCAGCTGGATACAGGGATAGGTCGCCGTGGGCCAGACCTGCTGGTGTGGTGTGGAGGCCCTGTCATCCGACATAATGGGTTTGTCACCCAACGGCCATGCTGTTGTGTGAGCACCATCACCAGGTAGCAGCTGGCCCAGTCCTGGGCCCTCACGGTTGCGCAACCCTCAGCACGTTGCCACGTGGCGCCCCAGTTACTGCTAGGCATCCACACACAGTAAACACACCTGGCCCTATGTGGTGAACAGAGCGACTCCCCTGTGGGTGTGTGTCCATCCCCCAGACATGACCATAGTGGTACACATACATTGGGACACACACTGTTAGTGTTAGGGGGTGTACCCATGCTGCCATGTGCGGCCACTGCAGTGCCACCCCTACACCTACAACTATCTGGTCAGTCACTCACCTTCCATGTCAGCATGGGATGCAGCGGTGTGGGCCCACATCTCGCCTAGCACGTCCTCCATGGCAGCCCGTGTGGGTCGCGGCACAGGTCCTGGTGCTGGATGTCCCTCTGCCGGCACTGTCACAGTTCCCACTGTGTCTTTGCCCTCGCTGTCCTCCGTGCTGCTGCTGTGCTCCTCCTCCTCCTCCCCCAGTGCATCGCCTCCTGCCGGCGCCTCTGCAGCAGCGGTCTGTGGTCCCACCTCGTCCGCCGCCTCCATGGCCTGTGTGTCGCCTGGGGAGGAATATGGTACACTGTTTAGCTGTGGTGTACCTGGCCATCTACGCACATCGCTATGTTACACCGTTACCTAATGGGATGTATGTACTGCCGTAGACCTATGTCACTGTGGTTACAATGAGTTCCACGCAGCACAAACTGATGGGATGGGACAGACAGGGAGGGTAGCAGCCTCAAATCCGTACTAGGCCCAGTGAAGAGTCCAGATAAGCTAGTCAGAGGGCCTATGTGTGGAAACGGTGGACAGTAGGCAACAGCAGCACGTGCCACCCTCACATAGCACCCTAGCATGCTGTCACAGGGCACAGGTGGAATAGCCCTCCACCGCCAGTGAGCGTGTCCATTGGGCAGGGGGAGGGCAGGCCCTTGCATGTTACAATGTGACGGGTCATGGCCCCATGCATATGTGGGTGTTTCAACGCCGTATGTGAGTGGCCCATTGACCGCCGGTATACATGGCTGTGTTGGTTGCATGTGGTAACTTGGATGTGGTGTTGTCACTCAGGGTGCACTATGTGACATGGGTATGTTGATTGAATCGACCATCCATGCAGCTCAGATCGGATGCATATCAATGCATGGGCATCCATCGGCAGGGTTCCTGGATGATGGCCTGGGTGTGGAACAATCATTAGCCTGTGGTGGGGCCAGCTGAGCATCAGTCATGCATTCCAGACAGGGATAGTGCAGACGTGGGGGGTCTGTGTGTGGCAGAGGACGGTACGTGGGTTACCGACTGGGACATTATGGTACCTTTCCCCTGTGGGGGCCAGAAGGCGTGGGTGGAGGGCCCCAACATGTGTCCACACCCCTGTCATGGGTGGGGGTGCGGGCAGGTTGAGGGTAGGGCTGGAGGGGGGTCTGGGAGGTGGCTGCGGGTTACATGACATGAGCATGGTGTACGTCTGAGGGCTTGTGTGTGTGGTGCTCGGCACAACAGTGAGGGGTGCGTGTATATGTGCCAGATGGTGCACATTTGTGGGACTTGGGATGGGGCGAATGTGTGTGCGCATGTGTGTGCTGTGGGCATGCCACCTGGAGGGGTGGCACGGGGTTCACTGTGATGGGGTGGGACATATTGATGACAATGAGGGTGTGGCCATGAATGGTGCAGTTCGCTGTCACAGGGACAGCGGGATACCGTTCAGGTGAGCCTATGTGATGGGGGGCGGGGCATGGTACCATGCCAGTTGGGGTGGACAGGCATGGGCAGTGCAGCATGCATGGGCATGCCATTATTCAGGTGGGCACTGTTGGAGGTGACCCAGCTGGACACAGTCGTCACACGTGTACAGGGGTGTGCAGCTGGGATGGGGAGTGTAGTGCATGGGGAGACATACCCATCTGCATGGGGGATGGTGGGCCTCAGGATTGGATGGCCCAGGGGCACTGGGAATACATTGTACATGGGGGGGGACAACATAAAGCCGTGGGGTGCACATCCCTGTGGGTGTGGTTGGTCGGAGGGGCCACCCAACATGGCGTGCATGGGGGCCGGGGATGTGTATGGTACCATCAGATGTCAGTGCCCTGGGTCCCAGCATCGCCTCACTGGTGCCCACGTGTGGGTGCATCTGGGGATGTGCCACATTGACAGGTATGCCTATGTGGGTGGGGCTGGATGTGATGGGCCTACTGTGGGCTGGGATAGGTGTGTTCTGTGGGGGCCCTGGGATTTGTGTGCATGGATGCATGCCTCCAGTGCAGTTGGGGGGCCCGGGTGCCATGACTGGTGTTGGTCATTGTGTGGGTGCGCGGAGAGTGTGCACGGGTAGGTATCAGACCACACAGATATGTGTTGGGCCTGCTGTGCCAGGTGGTCTGCCAGGCAGGGGAACGGCCTCATTGGCATCTGCCATGAGGAGTGGCTGGGCAGGTGTCCAGCAGTGTGCAGGTAAGGGGGGTAGGGGACATGGGGGCGGGAGGTACAGGTCTATGTTACCCCTCTCTGTGGCCGGTGCCAACCAACTATCATTGGGTCAGATGGGTCCTCCATGGGGCCCTGTACCCGTCCCTCTGCTGTGGCTGTACTGGGGGACAGCACACCATGTATGTGTGCAGTTCGCATAGGTGTCTGTATGGCCCTACGCTGTGCACTATCATGTGCTTGCTGATGGGTATGTGGCGGTGTACGTGAACTGCATCATGTAGAAGTGGTCACAGCATGTCCATGTGTTAAGTGCTGGTCCGTCCATCTCGCAGGGCTGCTGTTTGCACAGGGCCACGCGGTCCAGGTGGCCACGCACAGACAATATCCATACCTGTGGTTCGGCAGGCTGGCAGGCCTCAGGGGGATCCGGGGAGGGCATAGCCCCCTTGGACAGCTGCAGAGGTGGGGGACGCCCTCCCCCTTCCCAGGGGCAGCTGTGTGGGTGTGCCAGGCCCTCCCCGGCACCCTGTTCGATGGCCAAGGCCTTCTTCCAGGGGGCGGATGGGATGTGTCTGCTTTCACCGACGTGGGGGTGGGGTGGGGTGGGGTGGGGTGGAGTTCCAGGGGCTGGTCGTGGGCCATTGCGGGGCCTGAATGGGAGCGAGCACTGGGTGGGGCTGGAGCTGCACGGTGACTAGTGTTGTGGCGGGCCACATGGGATGGGGCTGGGGACCTGACATGGTGGGGGTGGTCAGTGTGGGTGGGATGGTATCTCTACATTGGGCCAGGTATTGGGTATGTAGCTGGGGAATGCAGGTGGCAGGTTACACTGTGAATGGCTGACTGGGGACTACAATCTAGGGGTGGAGTGGGCATGATGCAAAAGAGTTGCCATTTACGCCATATGCTGAGAGAGACTGGCTGGAAACTTGAGATGAGAAGACAGGACACCCGCACAACAGGCGGCGGGGTGTTCACAGCAGACACGTGGACACCAGTGGACTGTGGCCGGTTTGTTGGCAACAGGGTATACACAGGGACAAAAGGTGGGGTGCTACATTTTACTTTGACCCTCATAGCTATTTCTTTCCTCCGGCCCTCATAGCTATCTCTTTCCTCTGGCCCTCATAACTATTTCATTCCTTTGACTCCCATGACTATCTCTTTCCTTTATATTATATTAATATTTATGGTCATAATTATCACTATATTTATTTTACATGAGTGGCTTTCTCTTCAAGATGTTTTATTTAATGTATTTAATTAACTTTATGTCTTAAATTACTAATAATCAATTCATTTTAAATATATTTTTATGTTATATGATTGTTTGATATTTATGATTTTATTTTCTCGAGGTTTGCTCCCTCAAGTGATCCCCCTGAAGAAGACCAGGTGGCCGAAATGCGTAGGGGTAATAAAAGGGGTTTCAAAACCTGAATCAGTTTCACACCAGTCTTGGTATCTGCTCCTTTGTTCTCTTGCAGTTTGCAGGTACTCTGTTGCTTTGCCTAGTTTATCTCTTTCCTTTGTCCATCATAGCTATCTCTGTCAGTTTACCATCATACCTGGTATATGTCAGCTCTGGGATTTGTGCATTGTGAACGTCTGCGCTATGTGTTGTACTAGGGGTCAGTACTGTTTAGCTCACTTCCTACAGTGGTGTTGTACCTTCCATGTTTGGACCTTGTGATTTCCATGTCATATACATGTCCTCCTGGGTCTATATTGTACTTTCTTGTCCTTTGGTGATGGTCTGTGGTCCGCATGTCCAGTATGAGCTATGTTATGCTGTTACTGTGGAATGTGGTTCACACTGCCACCTGTTCACCTCCCCCAATAGGCCATGTATTGTCATTCTCTGCAATGTTTTGGTGTGCTATTTGCACCGCTGTCCTGAGCGGTCTGGTATGGTGCATTCTGTGTAATGGTAGTGCTGTCATGGTACGTCGAGTTTGCTGGGGGTTCTAGGTGGCCTGTGTTTGCAATTCCTCCTACTCATGACACCAGTTGGCACTGGCACGTGGTACTGTGGATATATGGTACTCCTTCCATGTCAATGCACTCATTATGGGGCATGTCTGACATCATTTGGGGTAACCTAACAGAATGCAGGTATTGATGCATCTGTGGCCTCTGCTGGAGATGTTGCCATAGACTGAGTCTCGGGACATGGCCCCCACACCCCCCTGCATGTGCTGGGATGTTAGCTTTTCCTGGAATATATATCTCTGTCTTACCTGCAAGTGGATGTGCTGTATCCAGCATGGGGGTGGGGGGTGGGGGGGCAGGCCATGCAAATAAATGGGCCCCAGTCGTTCTGCCAGCTGCTGCTCCAAGGGTAAGAGGGCAGGTCTGCTGGGTCCACCCCCACCAGTGGCCTGTGCATGGCGCCTCTCCTCCGATAGGTGTGCACGTACCCCCCACTTAATGTCGCTGTAGTGTTTTTGAATGCTGTACAGGTCACGGCGTGGGCCTCCTGCCTCCGCTACAGCCACCTGTACTGCCTCCCACGCCATGGTATGTGCGCTCAGGGTGGTGGTACTGCTCTGGCACCCATATAGCACATCGTAATGGTCCAGCATGCTTGCCAGCAGGAGTTCATTTTCCTCCTGGCATCCCCTGGCACAGGCCTCTGCTTCCTCTTCCCCCCTGGTGCCAATTCAGGCTGGTCCCGTGGGGGCCGGGACACCCCGGATGGCCCTGCCACCTCACCTTCGGGCTCCTGCATGGTGGCGGCCGCTGGGGGCTGCTGGCTACTTGTTCTCCCACCTTGGTCGCCAGATGTGTCTGTCACATTTATGCTGTTCCCCTCACTCATATTGTTGCTTTTCTCATCCTTCCACCTCCTTCGCTTGTGCTCCTACTATATGCACTCAGCGGTATGTACACGATGAAGCGCCTTGTGATGAGGAAGGCACTGGTGAGCCTGCAGAGTTAGAGAAAATCAGTGATTGTACCTTTAAAAACATTCCAGCAGTGCACAGGCCTCAGAGCAAGCTTAGAGTTTCTGAGGCTAGGCTTCCACACCCAAGCTCTGCTGACGGAGTAGCAGGCTTGGAGCATGATTATGAACACCTGTTGGCAGAGAGAAACGCTGCCCAGGAAGCACCTTTATAAACCTTGCTTAGGGAAAAGCAGAGGGGAGAAGAGCAGAGAGAAGAGCTGCTCAGGAGGAAAAGGTTGCTCAGAAGGGAAGAGCAGAGCAAGCAAACACTCAAGGAGAGAATCCAGGAAGACAGAGTCAGAGACGGACTCAGAGCAGGACTGGAAATTGAGCTGGAAGTTTCCAGAAAGAAAGTTCCAAGCAGAGGAAAGAAGAAGGACCTGGAAAGAGTCTGGCACAAGGGAAATCAGGCAAGAGCTGCTCAGGCGGAGAGAGCAGGGTAGGTTCCAAACTTCTGTTCCTGACCAAGAGGTTCACAACACTCAGAGGTGGGTGCCTAGGTTTCAAACCAGGAGGCAGAAAAACCCAGCCTCCAACAAAGAGCCGTGGTTAAACCTCAGAGAGGAACTGGGGCAAGAGAACCAAAGAAAGATATCCAGTAATACAGTTCTCCATATTCCTTACCGGGTAGAGAAGTCCTGGAGGGAGTTACAGGAATCCTCAGCAAGAATTCCACCAGAGGCAGGTCATGAGGGCTCAGTGCAGGATATTATAATTCCAGAGCAGGAGGAAATGCAAGTGGAATATAATGAACCAGACCCCTTGATTACTGAACTGCCAATGGACTGTTCTTTGTGTTGTGCAGAGGCTACTGAATCTTTGGTTAAGGAGTAGCAGCCTGAGTAAATGCTTTTGGGAAAAGCACTACCAAGAAAACTTAACCTTGCTAAGGTAGGAACCAGGTTAAGACAGACAAGTTTGCACAGCACTGTATATTATCTCATTAAGGAAGCAGAAAGACATTCTTTACTTTGCTGAACCTAAGAAGCTGTACTTTTGATTTGCCTGTTTTGATTGACGAAACGTCTGCGTCTGTTTAATGCCTTTGAGAAGTTACTCAGCTTAAGGATGTAAATATTTTCTGTACTTTTTGTCCTGGAGGAAATATCCAGATACTTCGTGTTTGAACCTTATTTGTGCATATTTTGGGGAAATAAACTGTGTCATGTTTGCCTTCACTCGATGTCTCCATGACTATCCTTTTTAAGAGGGAAACTACAACTCCCAGAGGGTACTGCTCCTGAAGGAAATAGTTTTCAAACCCTTTAAAGAGGACTAAAATGGCAACCCTAATCCCCTAAGCATGTGGCTGGGGATAGGGACATGTGACACCCTTTATGGCTACCTAAGGTGCAGTCTTACGTGCGTTGCGCATACGCACCGTGAAGTCCTGCGTGCATTGCACGTAACAGAGCGTTACGGGATTCCGCATGTGGAAGGTGCAGTCCCGCACATGTGGGAGGTGCAACGTGCATTTTCCATGCATGGTGCACTCTTGTGCGCATTCCAGCACACCGTCCGCCTGCTGAATGTGCGCAGGAGCACATCAGACGCATGTGCAATGTATGGAAAACGTGCCGTGCACCTCCTACACGTGTGGCACCGTGCCTTCCACATGCGGAATCGCGTAATGCGCTGTGGATGGTACAACCTGCATGTTTCTACTCGCGCTACGCTTCCGTAGGCGCAGCCCATTTTGCTACGCTGCTGCCTGTGTGCGCCACTGCATGTACAGGTGTGTTATGTTTGATCTGATTATTTGCCACTCCCCACGCCATATTTAGCGTGTATCTTTGCTCTACCTGATGTCTATCATGGCTCACATTGTCTTTGCAGGGTGTGCGATTCAGGCACTTGATGGTGCAGAGGAGCTGCGGTTGCCTGAAGAGGGGGATGTGTCCATAGGGGTGTGGCACAGGGCATGGGTGCAGTCCCGCTGCAATACAAACCTGCAGCTGTGGAGGCTCCACAGGCCGAGGTTTTGCCAGCACGGAGCTGTAGGCGTGCCAAGGTGTGCCCTTGGCAGCCTCGCCTCTACAGCCCCAGGGCCATGCTTGAGGACCAGGTCATCTCCCTCTACTGTCTGAGCACAGGGGCTATTAGGGAGCTCTTTGAGGATCTGACATCGCGTCCCGGACTGGCTGGTCACATGCCATACCGGGTTTGGTCAAGCTCCCGGGTGCCCTACATTTCTTTGCCTCTGGCTGTTTCCAATCATCGATGGCCGAAGTGGGTGGGATGAGCTGCCCCACCTTCTCATGCTGTCTCCACCAGGTACTGCAGGCCATGGTCAGCCAGGTAAGGAATTACATTGCGATTCCTAACAATAGGCAACAGTGGCGGGCCCTGAACCAGGCATTTCAGCAGATTGCAGGGATACCACATGTGATGGGAGCTATTGATTGCACGCATGTTGCCCTGGTCCGGCCCAGAGACAGGGAGGCAGTGTTCCGCAACCACTACCATTCCCTGAATGTGCAGGTTGTTTGTGATGCAAATATGCATATTCTGAATGTGGTTCCTAGGTATCCGGGGTCCGCCCATGACTCCTATATCCTGCATCACTCGGCACTTTTCAACCAGTTTGAGAGCGGACAATATGAGGACTGTGTCCTGCTGGGTGGGTATTTCCAATCTCCAGTGTGCACATGGTGTTCCTGTGTCCTGGGGTGCTCGTCACCTCCCACAGGTGGGACAGGGTCACCTGTGGTTTGCCGTTTGACCCTTCAGACTGCATATTCCCTGTGACACACATGACATGCCCTGATGCAGATCTGATTTATTTTCTGGTAACATTCAGGACACTGGCCGTCAGGCAGTGGCATATCACTGCCTAGCCAGTGTGTGATTTACATGGTCCCATTGACAATTATGACCTTTACATCCCTTTCTTTGTGTTGTGGTGGTGGAGTGCTGACCTTGTATGGAGCTGTTCCCACTATCACACCATGTCACTGTCACTGGATACATGTTCGTGTACCTTCGTGGGTTTCTACAATAACATGCAAATGCAAAAAATGCAATGCAATGTGTGCCTTCGAGTCAGTCCTGACTCCTGGCGACCCAGAAGCTCCTGGGTTTTCTTGGCAGTGTCACCGGAAGTAGATTGCCAGGCCTTTCTTCCGAGGCAATGGAGGGTTAAGTGACTTGCCCAAGGCCACAAGGAGTGCTAGTGGGAATTGAACCCTGATTGCTTGGTTACCAAGCCAGTGTTCTAACCACTAGGCTACTCCTCCACTCCACAATAACATATGTCTACTATATGTGCGTCATGGCTCTTCTGGGTGTCTCGGCACACATGCAGTTTCCATTGGTGTTTGGTACTGTTGCTCTGTTGCATGGGCCTTTTGGACAGGGAACCTATGGGCACATATGGTGTGTCCCTTATATGGTGGTGTGCAACACCTTTCGGTTGACAACTACGGCTCATGGCCTCAGGCCAACTATATACGCAAATGTACATGTGTCTGCCTTTGTAGTCTGTCCCTAGTTGTCTCTGTATGCAAACTGTGTGTGTGTGCTAACTTGGGGGGGGGGGGTAGAATTGCTTCCAGAATCTTTTTCCTGCTGTACTGTGTGTTGGGAGGCCATTCACCTTTGACGGTTTTGGTCACAATACGCTGTTAGCTTTGTGTTGACATGTTACATCACACATGTATGCTTCATGTATGTCAATGTTGTTTTGTAGTTTCTGCCACCTTGACTGGACCCCTCAGATATATGTTACTGTAACACCTGCTGTGTGTGCACACTATCATGGCCGTCACATGCTTGCACACATGTGCATCTCTTCCGTTTTCCAAGGTGCATTGCCATGTGTCTACCTGATGCGTTCACGACTGCCGCTACTGCCTTTCGGGTACAGATGGTTGGTCATGTATTTGGTGTGGATACAGATGATGTGTTTTGCCCTCATTACCCTTCCCCGTTGTTCTGTGTCTCAAACCTCCAGACGCTGGTGCATAGCTGTTGTGTGCCATCATATGTTTGTGTCATTCTTTTATCTGTTGTTGTTTTGCACGTACATGCTTGTGTGCATATCTGTGATCAGCAGCTCCTGATTGACCTTTCTACATTTCTTTCTGCAGGTGATGCCGGATATGGGTGCTGACTCCTGTGCATCTTCCACGGACACGTGCAGAGATGAAGTACAATGAGGCCCCTGCCTCCAGCTGCTCAGTCATCGAGCGCACTTTTGGCGTTTTGAAGAGTTGCTTCAGAAGTCTGGATAAGACCGACAGGGCCTTACAATACCAACCCATGACCGTAGCACAGATCATTCTGGCCTGTTGCATCATGCACAACATTGCTCTCAGGCACAATATCCCAGTCAAAATTAATCCGGATCTGGAAGATGCTCCTACGTGCCGTCCTGTATGTGCCCATGGTGACACACGTGAGGGCACAGCAATCGGGCAACATCTGATTAATGAGCTCTTCTCATGTAAGTCCTGCATATGTGGGGGAATGCATATGGGTATACATGTATATGCTGCCGTGTGTGTTGCAAAGCTCTATCATGACATATGTATGTTTCACTTGTGTTTGTGGCTCCCCAGGATATGCTTTTGGACCTGCCTGGTGCTGTGGTGCAGTGTAAACTGTGTGTATGTCATTCAACTTGCAGGTGACTGGGGTAGGTAGACATACAGGTAACTGTACTATGGGGACAGTGCAGCATAGCACATGTCCGAGGTTATCTGTCCCCTGCACATATGTTGTTGTACACCTCTCTGACCTGAGCCACCATACCGCATATGTTCGTGTTGGCACACATATGCCCATGTGTTCCTGACCAGTTCATGTGTTTCAACACTGTATTTGAGACACATCCAACTGAGCTGTGTGTGTCTAAAGGTCCTAGGTGTTGTGGTGGTGGCGGCATGTACACCCTTCCCTGACATTGTGGCATTAACCAACATCAGTGTATCATTGCATGGACTGTAATGATTGTCTCCACTGATCTCAGATTGTGCACAGACAGGACATATGCTACTGGAGGCATGGTGTGTGTGTGTGTGGTGTGTGTGTGTTTGTTTGTTTTGGGCGTGTCTATGTAACAATACACTGTGCAGCCATTTAGCATTATCCTGTGCTGGGATGTGTCTGGACACCTGTGGGGTACTGATCACTGTGCTATCTCTACCTTTCTGCTGTTGACCTTGTGAACATTGTGTGCATGTGTTCTGTGTTGTTGACTGACCTATCTCTTGTGTGCTGACACACCATTACGCATCAACATTTCAGTTTCACACGTCGCCATACTTTGGATATGTGGCAATGATGGCTGAACATGCAGATATGGTGATTCAACACATTTCAATGATATCTTCTACCGTTACTATGATGTCTTGTAGCCTCTGCCTGCCTCAGACAGTCCCTATCAGACACTTGCTGCACACAGACGGTAGGTTACATCTTGGATCTTTTGTGACTAACATCAACCTTTACATGTTTGCATTTAGCTGTTTGTTTCGTCGTGCTTTTCTGTGGGATCTATGTGCACCAACACTGCTGGACATGATGTTGACCTCTGCGATGCCTGTGTGACATGGGCATAGACATGACCATGTCGAAATGACAACCTGGTCTGCAGTGCCATTTTTTTAATGTCCTCGACATGCACTGTGCTCTGTGTTGTGATCGTGTAATGTTTGCATGTCTGACGTTTCATTATGTACATATTGATGTTTCACGCCCTGCAATGTGACCTAATGTTGTGTGCAGCATACCATGACGGTGTTTCTCCTCCTTTTACCACAGAGCACAGCCAACACACACAGTAGATCTACTACACTGCATCTGTAGTCACCATCACCCACCTGTTGGAGGACACAGCAACACCATGCAATGATCCATGAGAGATGGTGCCATAGGGTGATGGACCTATGCGAGTGGGACACATGCCTATGATGGACATTATTGTTGGATTGGTACTTTGAGCATAACAAGGATGACCAAAACACTGTTGCTGCCGTGCTCAGGCTGGGTGTCGTGTTCATCGCAGGGGACACATGTCACCTTTGCAATACTCTAGCACATTGAGATGTCACACATGACTATGCATGCCCAGGGATTCAAGGACAGTCTTAACGGGACATGTAGGGTTGCAGACATCATTTGCACTACGGACACTGTGTACTGGTCCCTACATGTGCAGCAGAGACTCACATACTCGCTGTATGTTGTAAATCCATCTGACATTGTGTTCATGTGTGTGGCCCATGTGTGTGACTTGCATTGCAGGATATCCTCATATGTTTGGATCAACAAGAGCGTACAGTCATGTGTGTGGCACAAGAGGAACATTGTGTAGGTCCTATTTGACTGGCTACCTTACACTTGGACATGACACGCTGTTTGCCACCACACCACTGTGATGCGCGCCAACATCTTGGATTGCTGTTTGACCCTCACCAGGGGTGTTACAGTGCATTATTGGAGTGGAGGAGAGGCCTAGTGGTTGGGGCAAGGTACTTCAGGCCGGAAGGTCGGGGGTTCAAATCCCACTAGAGGACAGCAACCTTGGGCCGAAAGGACTGGGGTTTCTAGTCCCACAGGTGCTCCTTGTGGTCTTGGGCAAGCCACTTAACCCTCCATAGCCCATGTTCCCTGTAAAATAGTTATCTCCAAGTTATAATGCCCTGTTCAATGTAATTTCAGTTTGTTCAATGTAAACCGCACTGATGCAGAATAGCGCGGTATATAAGAGAATGTAAATAAAATAAATAAATAAATAAAATAAATCTGGGGCAGCACTCTGTCATGGTTCAACGTACACGATGCATGTGACTGATTAAGTTGGTACACCAGTGCATGTGCCGGTGTGGATTTTGTGTGGGTTAGTGCACCATTGTTGACTTTTCTTTCTACCTCCATGTACATGTTATTGTGGTTGGTTACTGTACAGATGTGGGGCTCTACATTGATTTACAAACAAATCATTGCATGTCTGCAGTGTCATATTTATCGCATGACATTGCGCCACTCACACTGTACCTGTAACTTTGCAGTGTGGCAGTAGGTGTGTCCATTTTCTAACTTCATTTGTGCATTCCACGTACCTTGACATATGTGTGATGATCCTGTATCCACAGCACCCATTGCAGCAGGCCTTCTGCATAGTGCTATCTCTGCATGTCTATGAGGTTCTGCTTCGTTTGTTCTTTGGCAACATGTGCCTTTCGTACCTGTTACCATGTCCTTATTTTGCATTATGTCACTGTTTTTGGTCCCATTTGTGCATTAAAGGTGTGTATTTGCCTGGGTACCTGATGTCTGCTCTTTCTCGGCACATCACATACTGTTTTCTGGCCATCTACACTGCTGTATGACCCACTGCTACACACACATATGGTCTACACAGCTGAGGGGTTGTGCTGGGGGCATTGGAACATGACATCATTGTCATGTTTGTGAATTTGTTTGTGCACTGCAAATCCACATCTCTGCATGGCAGCATGGCATTACATCTCTGTATCTTCCTTTCCTACCTTATCACCTTGTGGTTGTGTGGTCAGTTTGGTGTACCTGCCTGGACCGTGCTCCCTGTCAGTTGTGTAGTCTGACACATATTTCATGGCTGACCCACCTATCAGAGCACTCACATGGCCATGGTACAGTTGGTGGACATTGGACACATGTTACAATCACTTTGTCTTGTCCATCTTACAATGACTCGTGCACAGGTGTTTGACACTGACAGCTATACATGTGCAGACATTCTGGCCAGGTATGTTGGAACGTCAACCATGCGCCATGTGTTCTCTTGCTATTGCAGTGATGATGCAGATGACGTACCTTGATGCCGTCTGGATCACTCACAGCATAATAACCCCAGACCACCTTTCAGATCATTGACCAGTGTGGATGTTTTATCATACGCAGGATGTGTGAGGTGTATCCAACGTTGTGCTGCTGCATTCCTGTCCACAGATGGTTTCACCGATATACACATGGGTGTTCCATTTTAACACAGCTACATTCTTCACTCCCATGTGCCTGGCCAGTTTCATGTCATCTAATATGGCCATTGTGGCTTCTTTTGGGTGGGCATTTCTACTACTTGGCCACATGCATGGTCAGGCTGGTACCAGTACATCCCCACCTGGGAGGTGTTTGAGGGACATAGCTGGCATTGGTGTTCGTTGGCACTGGTGCTGACAGTGGCAGCGGGGTGGATTAAAGATGTGCCTGCCTCCTTGTCTACACATCAATGGCAGAGATATTCATGTCATGGTGTGCAGGAGTGGCATAATGGTTTGCACACTGGCTTGGGAAACAGGGGACCAGGGTTCGATTCCCACTAGCACTCCATGTGACCTTTGGCAGGTCACATACCCTCCATTCTCTGACAGGATCTAGGTTATCAATGTCCCTCTTTAATGTACATTACCAGGTTTACGTTACAATGTATGCCACTTTGACTGATATAATAAAGCAGTATCGGACAGCTGTTACACTTGCTGACATTTTGCTGTGTATGCTTTTTCAGGTTTGTGTGTCCTGTATTGCCAGGCAGGTATGTTCTTGTGGACATTTCATGACTGATGTGTACTGGGTCCTCAACATGCTCCACCTACTATCTACATGCACGCATATGTGCCTACAGCATTTGGAGCGTGCAGCTGCATGGTGGGGGGGGGCTACTGAGCAGTACACACCATGCAGCTCCTGGACATGATCTGTCCTGCTCATCATCTGTAGAGGGGCCAGTGACTTCTGTGTGACATGTTGAACGCTGTCAGACGGGTGCCTGGGTGAGAATGTTCACAGTCTTGGCAAGTGCATATCTCAATATGATTTGCAAGGGATTGTGGGAAATGCAGTCCATTCACACCAGACACAGCTGCTCACAATAATTAGTTGTGCTTGAGTGTAAAGCCAATAAGATATTTATTTATGGGGTTATTTCTCCCAACACAGATATGCTTGGTAGCACATAAAACAGGATACTTGCTTTCAGTGTTAAACGTAGAAAAACAAAATCAGGAAAACAGCTGAACTTGTCAGGCAATCAAATCAAAAGAATAAAGACCTGGTTGGTAACAAACTGGTCTTTTCTGTAGGCTCTAGCTAATATTTTCTTAGCAGTGCTGCAAACAACAAGCAAAACCCACAAAGAAAGGAAAAACTGTTCTTTTCAGGTTAACTTCTTATATCTTCACACATAGATTCAGAAGTGATTCCCTCAGAGCTCACAAGCAATTAGGTAAGGCTCAATTGCTAGCAGTTACCCAGCTGAAACCCCTTAGCTGGCTTGCTTTCTACTGCGTGACTCAAAATCTTACTCAGGAGCTTTTCTGAGTAGATTAAAGAACAAGTTTGTATTTCTTTGTGATGGTTGTTGTACTTTATAACAGTAAATTACCAAAGGAGTTTAGACAGAGAGCAATCCATGTATTTACAGCCTGTATCTAAGACCCCTCCCCCTTCTTCAACAATCATTGGTTCAATATCATGGATTGGCACAGAGGAATTTCTCAATGGAGCACTCTCAGGAGAATACTTGTTTCCCTGCTGTCTTTCAAGGGTATAGCTAGGGCATAGATCAGTGTTCATACCTGAGCTTTCATTGCTGTTAGAGTTCCTCTCTAAATAGCCTGGCCAGTATGTAGTCCAGTTCTTATGTCCAGCCTTCCAATCCAGATCCCTGGACACTGGATCTCTCTTCACATACCTTCTGGCACGGGTCTTAGGGTCCCTTCCACGTGCAGCCGTCTCCCTCACAGGTACCATCTGGAGATTCCTAGCTCTGCAGCACCATTCCTCTGGCTTTCCCCAGTCCAATGGTGTATGCTGGCCTTTTGAATGTCTCCCAGTATACGTACTGCTCTGGACTCCTTTAGACCTCCCAAATGCTTTTCTCTTCTTTCTTCCAAAGGGTTTCTTGCCCTCTCTGTCCGTCCGCACTGGCTTCTGCTTCTGATGATCCTCCAGATGATGAAGCTGTCCAAGATGAATCTGAGGATCTCCAAGCTGAGGATGATTTTGAGGATAATTCTCTGTAGAATAAACTCTACCTTTATTCTGCTTTGATGAGTGCTCCACCCTAGCACAGCGCAGCTGTGCTGAATCAGGCCCTGCCCTTTGAGATGAGTGCTTAGGGATTACCTCATAGCCCTCTTGATTGAACACACGTTTCCCCACTTCAGCTCCTCAAATGGCTGTTGGAAACCTGGTACATTCTGGGACTGGTAGTCTTTTATGGGAAAATTCTGTTTTCTTATTTCTACCATTACTGACAGGTTGCTTGTTCAGAGTCACTTCACCTTTTCTATAGCTCCTTCCTGAGCTATGATAAGCTTCCTTATCACATACCCCCCTGCTTAAGTTATTACGGACTGGTTTAGCTGATGAAACTTCTTCTCTACAGTCTGTAATACTGGAAAGTGCATCCGCATTTTTGTGTAACTTCCCAGCACGATGTTCCACTTGAAAATCAAATGCCTGTAAGGCCATGTACCAGCGTGTCAACCTGGCATTGTGGTTCTTCATTTGCTGCAACCACTTAATGGTCTGTGACCAACTGGAACTTTCTCCCTGTAAGTTAAAACCTTAACGCCTCCACTGACCACTTGATAGCTAAACATTCTTTTTCTACTGTGGAATACTTTTGTTCAGCCGGTGACAACTTCCTGCTCAGGTACATCACAGGATGCTCCTCCCCTTCATGACACTGGGATAGAACCGCTCCTAGCCCTACATCCGATGCATCTGTTTGAACCAGAAAGGTTTTCCTGAAGTCCACCCCTTTCAGTACCGGTCCTGTACACAATTTTCCTTTTAAGACTGAAAATGCTTTTTCAGCTTCAGGTGTCCACTTTAGCTGGTTTGGACAATTCTTCCGCAGCATATCCGTGAAAATTGCACTTTTCTCTGCAAATTGCGGTATAAATCTGCGGTAGTATCCAATAAGTCCCAAGAAACTTCTTAGTTGTTTCTTTGTTGTTGGAGGGGGAAAATTCCTGATGCTATCTACCTTACTCATTAGAGGTTTAATTTTTCCTCTTCCCACTAGGTGGCCCAGGTATTTTACCTCCCTATTTGCAAAGGCACACTTCTTCGGGTTTAAAGTGATTCCTGCTTGCTTCATGGAGCACAAGACTGCCCTGATCCTCTTTAGATGCTCCGCCCAGGTGTTACTATGGATTATGACATCATCCATATATGCAAAAGCATAATTTTGGTGGGGTCGAAGTACCTGATCCACTAACCTTTGGCAGGTAGCTGCTGCTCCATGCAGTCCGAAAGGCATCCTCTTGAACTGGAAAAGGCCAACGGGGGTGCTGAACGCAGTCTTCGGCTTCGACTCCCTGGTTAGAGGGATTTGCCAATATCCTTTTGTCATATCAAGGGTGGTTAAGTATTGAGCCTGTCCCAGCTGGTCCAACAGCTCTTCAATTCTTGGCATTGGATATTGTGATGGGGCCCGTGGGTAGAGCCCTTTAACCCTATATAGGCGGTTGCCTAGGGTCTGTAAAACAAGTAATCTGCTCTTGCTAGGTAAATAATAGAGTCTCTCAGAGCAAAAAGTGAATAAGAAAATAAGATGGGTTTTATTCCCCGTCCCGCTCGGACTATCAACAAGATCAAAAAAACTTCAGATACAAGCAATGAACAAAAATAGTATCAGCAAACTTATATTCCTATGTTTAAATTCACAAAGTTCTTTTTGTCATCCAATTAAACAGCAGGGCTGCACTTGTAACAAATGCTACAGTCCATGGGAGAGGGGTCTGGAAGGCTGCTGCTATCTTCCCACAACATACCCTCTCCAGCACTCCCCAAACTCCCTGTATCACACTCTTCCTGTGTGGAGTACTCAGGCACGTCTCTTTGTGATAACTCACTATAGCTTTCAGTGAAGGTTCCTCTCTCTTCAGGTTTATACCTGTCTGGCATGCAGTAGATTCTCTCTGGGTTTTCCTTCCAGAACAAAAGGTCTGAATCTCCTTGCTTCCTGTATCTATGCTCAGGACCGCGCCCTTTGCACGTATATGTTTTAAACCTTTCTCTGTAAGCACACGGATGCCTCCTTTTATCCGTAGGGATTGTCTTGGCACTTGGCTCCCTGTATCTCTTCTCTCTAGCCTCCCAGGCTGGTTGTGCAGTAGTGAAGTTAGTATTAGCTTTGCAGCTATTTCTTAATGTGCACGTGTATTTGGAGTTCCCATCCCCCAACACTCTCTTTCTAAACTGACCTGTGCTTAGTGCTGGCACATACCGGTCTCCTGTGTGGTAGGACACTCCTGGCTTCTCTTGAAGACTAACTCGGGTGGCATGCCTTCTCCCAGTGCAGCTTGCCTCAAACCTCTTCTCCTGAGTGCTGGAGCTACCTTCACTTCCTGGTTCTCCGACAGAAAACTTTCCTCCCAGCACTCCTCTGGGGTTTCTGCTCAGCTGACTGTAGCCACACCTCTTGCTGCTCTCTCTCTGGCTTCTGCCCTCCTCCTGGGTTGTGTCCTGTCTCTCTCTCCACTGACTGGAACCCTGTCTTATGTAATCCCTAGCCCTGCACGTGACGTGGGGATTTGCAATCAGGTGTTCCTGATGAGCTTTCTGTTTGGCACGTAGTAACAGTTTTCCCTGCTCAACTGTTTCAGTGTGCCTAGTGCCTCTTTTCAACGCTGAATCTAAGGTAAGCTCTTCTTTTACCTGCACTTCCATGGGCTGTGTATCCCCTGCTGCACCACATATCCCCCCTCTTAAGATATTCCGGGATGGTGAACTTTCGTTCTCCCAGCCCGGAATACGGGACAGGGCGTCTGCATTAGAATGCAACTTTCCCGCTCTGTGGTGTATGGTAAAATTGAAAGCCTGCAACGCCAGGTGCCAACGGGTGAGGCGAGGGTTGTGGTTTCGCATGGTACCCAACCACTTCAACGGCGCATGGTCCGTAATCAGCACGAAATGTCTGCCTGTAAGATAAAATCGGAGTGCCTCAATGGCCCATTTAATAGCCAAACATTCTTTTTCGATGGTCGAGTAGTTGCCCTCGGCCCTGGACAACTTCTTACTCAAGTAAAGAACGGGGTGCTCAGTACCCTCGAACTCCTGGGAGAGGACAGCTCCCAGCCCTGACTCCGAGGCATCCGTTTGAAGGATAAATGTACGATTAAAATCCACCCCATATAGGATTGGCGCTTTACATAACTTCCCCTTCAGAAGTATGAAAGCGTCCTCCGCTGCTTGTGTCCACTGTAAATTGTTAGGTGTGTTCTTTCTTAACATATTTGTCAACACCGTGCTTTCTTCCGCAAACCTGGGTATGAAACGCCTATAATACCCGATTAACCCTAGGAAACTTCTAAGTTGTTTCTTAGTTATCGGTCGCCGGAAATTCTGCACACTTTCTACCTTATCACGCAGGGGTCGGACAGTACCTTTTCCCACCAAGTGTCCTAAATATTTGACTTCGGTTCCGCCAAATAGGCACTTTCCAGGATTTAAAGTTAGTCCGGCACCCCGCAAAGCCTTCAACACGGCCTCCACGCGTGGAAGGTGTTGTGCCCAGGTGGTACTGTGGATGACTATATCATCCATGTATGCTACCGCGTAGCTGTGGTGAGGCCGTAGGACCTGGTCTACCAACCTTTGGCATGTTGCAGCGGCGCCGTGTAGACCGAATGGCATACGCTTAAATTGGAATAAACCCAGCGGCGTGCTGAACGCTGTCTTGGGCCTGGAAGCACGGGTCAACGGTATCTGCCAATAACCCTTGGTAAGGTCAAGGGTGGTCAGATACCGTGCCTGCCCCAGTCTATCCAACAATTCTTCGATCCTTGGCATAGGGTAGGCATCGAAGAGGGATATAGCATTGATCTGCCTAAAGTCAATGCAGAAACGAAGACTGCCGTCCGGTTTTGGCACTAGGACTACCGGACTACACCAGGGGCTTTTGGACTCTTCAATGACGCCTAGCTGCAGCATCTCCTGAACTTGTGAGACAACCTCCCTCTTGCGAGCTTCCGGCAAACGGTAAGGTCGCAGCCGCACAATTTTCCCAGGGGGTGTGAGAATTTCATGCGCGACCAAGGTGGTTTCTCCTGGGACGGGCGTAAGGACGTCCTTAAACCGTGCCAGCAACTGGTCTAACTGGCCCCGTTGCTGCAGGGACAATTCCATGCCGACCTTCGGTGCCGAGACTGTTTTACAGTCTTCAATTTGGGGACCTAAATCATCCTCTAATTTTGTCTCTGCAGTGGCAGTGAGACCTTGTACCTCCCTCCGTCCGGTGGAGCCAAACCCTTGGCCTCCCCGGCTGGTAGGGACCAGGTGGGTTACCTCCTCCACCTCTGGCGACCCAAACCGTTCACATATGATCTGGGCAACCCGGTCTCCTACTTTAACCTCAAAGTCCTGCTCCCCAAAGTTGAAAAACAGTACCTTGACCTCTCCCCTGTAATCGGGGTCCACAACCCCCGCCCCGACATCTATAAAGTGCTTCGATGCCAATCCGGATCGGGGAGCGATCCGCCCGTAGCACCCTGCTGGCAACTGGATTTGCAGCCCTGTATTAATTACAGCCTTCCCCTTTTTTGGTACTACCCCCTCCACTGCACTAAAAAGGTCAAAGCCTGCCGCAGCGGCAGTTGCTTTCTGGGGACTCTGTGCATCTGGGGACATTTTACAGAACTTTAGCACGAAGCCCTTTTTACCGGGTGTCACTACCTCCACTGGGGTTTTTTGGACAGGTGCTATCTTTGGGGCTTTTGCAAACAAAGGCTGGGGAATCACATTTACCAGGGCCTCCCCTTTACTATTACTCTTTCCCACGGACTGGCCTTCTTCTCCTACTTCCTCAGGGTGCCCCGGGGCTTCATCCTTTCCCATAACCAGGCCTTCCTTTAGCCCTTCATCAAACGGGGGCCAGTCCCGACCTAACACCAGGTCGAAGGGCAGCTTAGGGACTACAGCTACTAGGGGTTTTTTTCGAACCCCCAATCCTTGTATCCTCAGCCGGTACAGAGGATAACCGGCGGAAGATCCATGGATACACCTTATATTTGCTACGCCTTCGGTATGACTCGGGGGCAAATCACTTTGGGCTCGTATGGTTTCCCAAAAACGGCGAGAGACCATACTTTGGTCGGCCCCCGAGTCAAGCAAGGCCCTAGCAGGTACTCCCTGCACCTACACATCCACACGGAAACCTGCTGCTACGTGTTGATCCTTGTTAGTAACAAGTGCTGTACGATACACACACTCCCTCTTTAGGTGCCCAATTTTTCCACACTTAAAGCATTTTAACATATTATTACTTTCCATTTTCCTATATACGGATTCCCCTGAACCCGACATATTCCTCGGAGGAACTTTGGTACTTTTTACAGAATTGGTTAACCCTAACCTGCTGCCAGCGCTGGCTTCTTTAGTTACCTCAGCCTCAAAGAACCTTTCGGTTAATTGCGCTGCTTCAGCAGAGGTTCTACAATTCTGTAAGGTCAGGAAAGTTCTCACCTCCTCTGGAACTGCCTCAAAGAATTGTTCCAGTACAATTTGATCTATTATATCTGCTACCGGTTTACCATCGGGTTCAAGCCATTTTAAGACCAACCCATGCACTCTATGATATAGCGCCTTTGGGGTTTCGTCAGGTTGAATCCGGGTAGACCGGAGCATGCGTCTATACACTGCTGGAGTTAAGCCCAGCCTATCACGCACTGCTCTCTTAACTTCATTATAATCGGCTGCCAAAACGGCAGGCATGGCTCTGTAAGCTGACTGAGCCTCGCCGGTTAGCGCTGAGGCCAGCCTAACGGCCCATTGCTCTACTGGCCAGTTGGCATTGAGAGCTATTCTCTCAAAAGTCTCCACAAAGTCATCAAAATTATCATCTCTATGCATCTGTCCCAGCGTCCATATCCCACAACTCTGTGGGCCTACCCCACAGATAGGTACTGCTGCTGGCGACTCCTCCTTCCTTGGCTCCTTTAGAAGAGTATGCAATAAGCCCGTCAGGGGCTTTTGTTGGTCCTGCAGGGCTGCGATGGCCTGCTCCTGGTTCTTCCGTGCTAGCTCTCCCTGTTTCTCGAACTGCATACTCATCCATCTTAGGACCTCTTGTGCGTCCATCGTGGTCATCCCCTTTTCTCCTGGAAGATAAACCAGAGACACAAACACCAAGTGTGGCACTACAACAACAGCGAAAGAAACAATTCTTTTCTTTCTCCCAAGCTTTTTTCCTTCTCACCAGGGATCCTCCCAACCTGTGCCCAAATACCCTTTACCTGAGCCAGGTGGAGGTTCTTATTTTGAGAAGGTGCTTGCCGTTGCACTCTCAGAACCTGGATCCTCTCCGGGCGTGCCAACTTCCGCTCTTCCCGCGTTGTCGCTTGCTCGCTCCGTAGCTCTTTGCCTCGTTGACTGGATCCGAAAAACTACGCCAACTTGTGATGGGGCCCGTGGGTAGAGCCCTTTAACCCTATATAGGCGGTTGCCTAGGGTCTGTAAAACAAGTAATCTGCTCTTGCTAGGTAAATAATAGAGTCTCTCAGAGCAAAATGTGAATAAGAAAATAAGATGGGTTTTATTCCCCGTCCCGCTCGGACTATCAACAAGATCAAAAAAACTTCAGATACAAGCAATGAACAAAAATAGTATCAGCAAACTTATATTCCTTTGTTTAAATTCACAAAGTTCTTTTTGTCATCCAATTAAACAGCAGGGCTGCACTTGTAACAAATGCTACAGTCCATGGGAGAGGGGTCTGGAAGGCTGCTGCTATCTTCCCACAACATACCCTCTCCAGCACTCCCCAAACTCCCTGTATCACACTCTTCCTGTGTGGAGTACTCAGGCACGTCTCCTTGTGATTACTCACTATAGCTTTCAGTGAAGGTTCCTCTCTCTTCAGGTTTATACCTGTCTGGCATGCAGTAGATTCTCTCTGGGTTTTCCTCCCAGAACAAAAGGTCTGAATCTCCTTGCTTCCTGTATCTATGCTCAGGACCGCGCCCTTGGCACGTATATGTTTTAAACCTTTCTCTGTAAGCACACGGACGCCTCCTTTTATCCGTAGGGATTGTCTTGGCACTTGGCTCCCTGTATCTCTTCTCTCTAGCCTCCCAGGCTGGTTGTGCAGTAGTGAAGTTAGTATTAGCTTTGCAGCTATTTCTTAATGTGCACGTGTATTTGGAGTTCCCATCCCCCAACACTCTCTTTCTAAACTGACCTGTGCTTAGTGCTGGCACATACCGGTCTCCTGTGTGGTAGGACACTCCTGGCTTCTCTTGAAGACTAACTCGGGTGGCATGCCTTCTCCCAGTGCAGCTTGCCTCAAACCTCTTCTCCTGAGTGCTGGAGCTACCTTCACTTCCTGGTTCTCCGACAGAAAACTTTCCTCCCAGCACTCCTCTGGGGTTTCTGCTCAGCTGACTGTAGCCACACCTCTTGCTGCTCTCTCTCTGGCTTCTGCCCTCCTCCTGGGTTGTGTCCTGTCTCTCTCTCCACTGACTGGAACCCTGTCTTATGTAATCCCTAGCCCTGCACGTGACGTGGGGATTTGCAATCAGGTGTTCCTGATGAGCTTTCTGTTTGGCACGTAGTAACAGTTTTCCCTGCTCAACTGTTTGTGTGCCTAGTGCCTCTTTTCAACGCTGAATCTAAGGTAAGCTCTTCTTTTACCTGCACTTCCATGGGCTGTGTATCCCCTGCTGCACCACAATATGCATCAAAAACTGATATTGCGTTTACCTGCCGGAAGTCAATACAAAATCTTAAAGATCCATCAGGCTTCGGCACCAGGACTATGGGGCTATTCCAGGGACTCTTTGACTCCTCTATTACGCCCATGTCCAACATCTCCTGGACTTGTGCCACTACTTCCTGTCTCTTGGCTTCAGGCAAGCGATATGGCCTTTGACGAATTAATTTCCCCGGTGGAGTTATTATTTCATGGGCAACCAAATGTGTCTCCCCAGGTATGGGTGTCAACACATCTGGGAATTCTTTAAGCAATTTCCTAATTTCTTCCTGTTGTACCACTGTCAGGTCCTCACCTATTTGGGGCTCTGATTTTTCTTTACAATCAGAAACCTGGGGTCCCAAATCTTCCTCTTCATTCACCTCCCTCTCTCGGGCACAGGTGGCAGCTAGGCTTTTAACCCCTTTGACGTCAGTAGAACCAAAGCCTTTGGTTCCACGCTCAGAATTCTCCAGGGATGTGACCTCCTCCACAGGTGGAAAACCCAGTCTCTCACAGATCAATTGGGCAATTCTGTCTCCTGTCTTCACGTGATAATCATTCTGTCCAAAATTAAATAACAGAACTTTAATATTGCCCCTGTAATCGGGATCAATTACTCCCGCACCCACATCGATAAAATATTTAAGGGCTAATCCGGACCTTGGGGCTACTCTCCCATAGCATCCAATAGGTATTTCCACTTGGAGACCGGTGTCAACCAGGGCTCTCCCTTGGCTAGGTACAGTCACATTTTCTATACTGCACAGGTCAAACCCAGCAGCTTGAGGGGTTGCCCGCTTAGGAGCTTGGGCCTTCTCTGTGACCCTATGGTACTTTAAGACAAATGTCTGCTTAGGGATAAGTTTGGTCTTCTGGACGCTTAACCATCTTTTTAGCTGGGGTCTGAGGACTTCCAAATAAAGGCCCGGGAGCTATTACCATTAAACCTTCTCCCTCCTTCTTTCCTAGTCCTTCCACTAGATCCTGTTTAAATCTTGGCCAGTCTCTTCCTAGAACCAAATCAAAGGGTAGCCTAGGCACCACTGCTAACAGGACTTCCTCTTGTTCCCCCAGGCACTTAACCTTTAGCCTATAGGTGGGATATGATGTTGCAGCACCATGAATACATCTGATGTGAACTTGGCTTTTAGGGGTTCTAGGCACAAATCCTTCTTGGGCCTCTACCCGCTTCCAAAGCCTTTTTGACATCATACTCTGGTCTGCCCCAGAGTCTAACAAAGCATTTATGGTAATTCCTTGCACATCAACCATCAAAAGAAATCCTTCTTTGGGCTGTTTTAAATCCACACCCATTAAGCTAGTGTGTGTCTGGCATCCCTTTTCTAAATGTCCCCATTTTCCACACTTGAAACATTTCTTTCTACTCCACTGTGTCATCTGGTTTGGCACAGTACATTTATTTTCAGAAACATTTTTAAATATTTTCTTTTCTGATACAGCACAGCTTGCCTCAGCACCAATCTTCAGAGAGCCACCCATTCTATGGCAAGCCTGCGTGGCTTCTAAGAATCTCTCTGCTAGCATGGTTGCCTCTCCAAGATTTTGGCAATTTTGCTGTATAAGGAAAGTGTGCAAATCTTTAGGCACCCCAGACATAAATTGTTCAAGCATAATAATGTCTAATAACATTTCTACCGTCTTTTTCTCAGGCTCCAACCATTTTACAGCTAATCCTCTGATTCTCTGACTCAGAGCCCTGGGTGTTTCACCCACTCTCAATGTAATAGCTCTAAACATTCGCCTATACTCTGAAATAGACAACCCTAGGCGATCCAGCCTTTACATCCTTATAATTCAAAGCCTGGGCTGCTGGCATTGCTCTATAAGCTGCAAGCGCCTCTCCAGTTAATGAGGCTGCCAGCCTTACTGCCCACTGGGTCTCTGGCCATGCTAATGCTTGTGCCACTCTCTCAAAAGACTCTAGAAAATCATCAACATTATCATCTGGAGTTAGCTTCCCAAAACTAAATGCCCCAATTCCTTGATTGAGTCCCACACTGTCCACATGTGGTGTACCAGTATTTACTGCTGGTCTTGCATCTGGTCCACTTTGGCTCTGCAGTTTAACTAGGGCTTGCACCAGATCAAGCACTGGCTTCTGCTGGTCCATTAAGGCTTTCATAGCAGTGTCCTGAGCCTGCTGTGCTAGCTCCTGTTGCCTGCTAAACTGGGCTGCCATCCACTGAGGTAGTTCCCTTGGATCCATCTTGATCCCTGCAAGAAAACACAAAAAAACCCCCCACAGTGCACCACCTTCCAAACAGGTGTTTTTTTCTACTTTTTTTTTTTTCCAATTACCCCTGTGCCTTACTCCCATCCACCACTAGACATGCCCAGGTACTTGTTACCTTATGCCAGTGATGAATCCAGCTCTGCACAGGGTCTTTTCTTCCTGGAACAGCTACCTGGAACAGCCACCTCTCCTCCAAAGTGCAGTTGAGGGAAAAATCTTTTCTTTCAGCTTTTAAGCTTGAACTGTCTTTTCCTTCAGACTTGAGTTGTAATCCTTAGCAAGTAAATCCTTCTTGCGCAAAAGCAATCCGAAAAACTACGCCATTTGTCAGACAGGTGCCTGGGTGAGAATGTTCACAGTCTTGGCAAGTGCATATCTCAATATGATTTGCAAGGGATTGTGGGAAATGCAGTCCATTCACACCAGACACAGCTGCTCACAATAATTAGTTGTGCTTGAGTGTAAAGCCAATAAGATATTTATTTATGGGGTTATTTCTCCCAACACAGATATGCTTGGTAGCACATAAAACAGGATACTTGCTTTCAGTGTTAAACGTAGAAAAACAAAATCAGGAAAACAACAGCTGAACTTGTCAGGCAATCAAATCAAAAGAATAAAGGCCTGGTTGGTAACAAACTGGTCTTTTCTGTAGGCTCTAGCTAATATTTTCTTAGCAGTGTTTTTCTGAGTAAATTAAAGAACAAGTTTGTATTTCTTTGTGATGGTTGTTGTACTTTGTAACAGTAAATTACCAAAGGAGTTTAGACAGAGAGCAATCCATGTATTCACAGCCTGTATCTAAGACCCCTCCCCCTTCTTCAACAATCATGGGTTCAATATCATGGATTGGCACAGAGGAATTTCTCAATGGAGCACTCTCGGGAGAATACTTGTTTCCCTGCTGTCTTTCAAGGGTATAGCTAGGGCATAGATCAGTGTTCATACCTGAGCTTTCATTGCTGTTAGAGTTCCTCTCTAAATAGCCTGGCCAGTATGTAGTCCAGTTCTTATGTCCAGCCTTCCAATCCAGATCCCTGGACACTGGATCTCTCTTCACATACCTTCTGGCACGGGTCTTAGGGCCCCTTCCACGTGCAGCCGTCTCCCTCACAGGTACCGTCTGGAGATTCCTAGCTCTGCAGCACCATTCCTCTGGCTTTCCCCAGACCAATGGTGTATGCTGGCCTTTTGAACGTCTCCCAGTATATGTACTGCTCTGGACTCCTTTAGACCTCCCAAATGCTTTTCTCTTCTTTCTTCCAAAGGGTTTCTTGCCCTCTCTGTCCGTCCGCACTGGCTTCTGCTTCTGATGATCCTCCAGATGATGAAGCTGTCCAAGATGAATCTGAGGATCTCCAAGCTGAGGATGATTCTGAGGATAATTCTCTGTAGAATAAACTCTACCTTTATTCTGCTTTGATGAGTGCTCCACCCTAGCACAGCGCAGCTGTGCTGAATCAGGCCCTGCCCTTTGAAATGAGTGCTTAGGGATTACCTTATAGCCCTCTTGATTGAACACACGTTTCCCCACTTCAGCTCCTCTAATGGCTGTTGGAAACCTGGTGCGTTCTGGGACTGGGTAGTCTTTTATGGGAAAATTCTGTTTTCTTATTTCTACCAGAACTGACAGGTTGCTTGTTCAGAGTCACTTCACCTTTTCTATAGCTCCTTCCTGAGCTATGATAAGCTTCCTTATCACAACGCACATTTGTCTCTGCTGCTGCATCACCGCACTGACCAACGTATTTAGTGGTATACTGCTGATGTATATGGCCCACCTATGCTCACATCCTTGAACGGTGGCAGCTGTCTGTGTGCTAGCCGTCTCCCTCCTCACAGGGAGCTACGGGTTTCCATACATACATTCCCTTTGGTGGAACATATTTGCATTGTGCTTGTTGTGGTTGTTTGGGATGGTGGTTACAGACATGCGTTGCACCGCCATAGGCTGTGGGTTTGATTCCCACATGCTCCTTTCCTTTTCTTGTGTTTTGCTAACCTTACCATACAATGGCTGCATCTTCGTCACTTCTCCACACACCCTTCCTTCTCTTCACTGTGTACCACAGTGTGCCCTCTATTCAGCCTATCTGTCACATATTAGCTATTACATATGGTCCATTTCTTTGTACTGTCCAAGTGAGCAGTCAGCTTGGGGGACTGGTACTGCTGTTGGTGAGCTGGTTTTGGAAACATCAGTGTACAGGTTCGATTCTCATATGCTCCTTTTACGATCTATTCCCCATTTTGCCCTTGTCCACAGACCTTCCACACGGCTGGTCCCTCAGACGGCCCCTGACACCCTTTCTGTTTACGTGCTTTACTCTTTTGCATGCTGTTTTCACTGCATACCATTTCATAGTGTGTGTGTGCATGTGTTTATCTGTGGTTTACGTCCCAATTACAGACTGTGATATCGGCTGTAGACTGCTGTTCTGCATGAACGTTGTATCATGGGTACTGGTGGGGTTACCCTATCCTGGCACACAGCAGACATTTTGTGTGGTGCCCTGCAGTGTGTTCTTGTATGCAGCCATTGCTGTAGAACTCCATGGTGGTGCAGCCTACTGCTTTGTGCACTGACTTTCTAGACAGGGGTCATGGGTTCACTTCCTCCTTGTTTTTCTTTCTTTTATGGCTATCCTTCTCATATAAATTTCATGTCTGTGACAGTCACAGCTCTGCAGATCTGTGCTGCCAGCCTATAACACCGTGGCCATAGTTGCCAACCATCCTTCCATCCATCTATCTGCGTCTGTCTTAACCTAGGGCGCCCTATAAGGTGCCTTAACCTAATGTGCCTGATAGGGCACTTTAGGTTAGGGCACCTTAGGATGAGGCACCTTATAGGGCGCCCTAGGATGCGCGTCTTCTAAGGCGCCTTACGTTAGGGCGCCTTGTCAGCCTTAGCGTGCCCTGTTTCTCCCCTTGCCATGCACCGTCCCGTTAACGTGCGTTAGACGGCAGAGGCGCCCTTTGCCACACGTTAACTGGCCAGGGAGCCCTGTATCGCACAATACATGGCCCAGGTTACCTTAATGCCGCACCGCCCACTTCCTTATATGGCTTCAGTAACATTACCACTGCACTTAACGCCGGTAACATTAGCGCGGCTTAGTAAACATACCCCTTAGTGTTTCTTATGACTCTCTTGGATGTAGTTGCGTTAGTTTCTGACGTCAGCATGTACCTCAAGAGAATTTCCATTGTTACTTCTATGTGGTCTGTTTTCCGGAGTGATTTGAATAAACTCTTTCAGGCAGATGGCAGGTTCTGTTTGGAGGGATATGAATATAGTGTGGAGTGCTTTGACTTTTATTCTGCTCTCAAATGGTAGCCAGTGTAGCTGCTTTAATATTGGGTTAATGTGCTCTTTGATAGAGGTTTGTGATATTACTCTAGCTGCTGTATTTTGAGCTAGTTGAAGGCGGCGGATGCTTTGCTTTGAGAGGCCCATTAAAATGGCATTACAGAAATCAAAGTGTGGGAAGGTTATAGCCTGGACTGCTGTTCTGAAATCATTTGCGGAGAGAAGAGGTCTTAGATGCTGAAGCATTTTTAGCTTGGCATAGATAGCTTTTGTTAGGTTGCTCACATGCTTGGTGAAGTTAAGCTGATGATCTAGTATAATGCCCAAATATCTCACTTCTTTTTTGATTTGGATGCTTGCATCTTTTATTTTCATAGTTTCTGGTGGAGTGAAAGAGTTGTCCTTTGTGATGAAAAGGATTTATGTTTTATTCAAATTTATTTGAAGATTGTGTTCTTTAAGCCATGTACTAATGTTATTGAAACATTCTTTATATTTTTTAGTTTCAGTTGTTTGGTGTTGATTTGGGTGAAAAGCATGATGTCATCAGCGTACAGGTTGTAATCAATGCCCTGACTCTTTATAATGTTGCAGATGGGTTGGATATAAAGGTTGAAAAGGAGCGCTGATAAAGCAGAATCTTGGGGCACACCTTTCCTTTGGTAGAATGAACTTTACTTGGATGGTTCGGTTTGAAAGGTAGGATTTGAACCATGACAAAACTTTGTCTTTGAGGCCGATTTCTTGTAATATGAGTATAAGGTAATCATATGATATGGAGTTCTAAGTTGCTGTTAAGTCGAGAAAAATTAAGATGAAACCAGAATTAGGTTTTTTGATTCCTTTTAGAAGCTTGTCTGTTAATGCTATGAGGAGTGTTTCAACTCCATGATCGATTCTAAATCCGTGCTGATGTGGATCGAGCTGTGCAAAGTGGTCTATATGATTTTGTAGCTGGAATTGAGCTGCCTTTTCTAGGATTTTTGCCATAAATGGTAGACTTGAAATAGGCCTGTAAGAGCTTGGTTCTGATTTATCCAAATTCTTGCCTTTGAAGAGGGGACAGCTAGAGGCCTTTTTTAATTCTTCTGGAATATAGCCTTGATCTAATGAGGAGTTTATTAGATTTAGCATGAGGAGTGAGACTGTTGCTAGTCAGACGTATCTATGTGGCTGGGCAAGGGTCGAGAGCAGAAGTCGACGAGCTTAGAGATTTGATTATGTCTTTGAGCTGTCTTTCGGAGATGCGAGAGAAACTTTTCCAGGCCTGATTTTAGTTACATTGCTGGTTTTGCAATGGAAATCTGTTGATGATAATGTTCCCACCTTTTCCTTGTAATATTTGGCTATGGCGTCTGCATCTGGTGCGACCGTGGCATTGTCCTCTTTTGGGTTAGTTGTTAGGGATTTAACTATATCAAACATTTCCCTTGGCTTGTTCAGTGCTGACATTATTAGCTTGGTGTGATAATCCCGCTTATTGCTGTTTATTGATAACTTGTATTCTTCCAGTTTGCTGAAAAAGGATGCTTTGTCGGATTCTCTTTTTGATTTTCTCTATTTCCTTTCAAACTTTCTTAGTTGTTTTTTTTAAGATCTAACTTCTTTAGTGTACCATACTGCACTTTTCCTTGAATGAGGCTTGTTAGTTGTGTGACTGTTGGTAACTGTGGCTGCTTGAGAGATTGTCGAGTTCCATCTCCTTATGAGCAGGTCTGTATTCTTAAGAGTCCATTTGATAGTGTGGAAGGACTTCTTTCAGGAACTGATCCTTGTCGAATTGGCGGAATTTTCTGTGCTGGTAGAAGACTGGATTCGTATTGGCTCTGCTAGGAAGGGATGGGATACTTAATTGGGATAGTGTGGTGATCAGACCAAGGAATTTGATGTATCTGTACCTTTGGTTAAACAGCTCTTCAGTCCCAATCTTGCTGGATAAGAATGAGGTCCAATGAATTACCTTTAATGTGGGTGGGTTCTTGTATTATTTGTTTATAGCCTAGAGCTTCCATAGATTCCATAAATCCTTGAGACATATGTGTTGCGGCGGAAGGTAAGTTTAAGTCACCTAATACAACTGAGAACCTATTAGTGGGGACTTTGCTGCACAGGTAGTCGGTGATGTTAGTCAGCTCCTCACCTTTTGATGTAGGTAGATTATAAATTAGGCATAAATGCATGCTCGTGTTTTCCACTAGTAGAACGTCCATGTTTTCAGCGAATTCGCTTGAAGTTTTTGTTAGATGCAAATCTTTCCTTGCCCCAATGGTTACTCCTCCTCCTCTTTTATTTTCTCTGTGGTGGTTGAATATGTCATACCTTGTTGGTTTTAGTTGATTGATCAGTACCGTGTCGTTTGTCATAAACCATGATTCCGTTATGAATAAGATGTCCAGGTTATTGTCAGTTATGTAATCAATTATTAGGGGCATTTTATTTCTAATAGAGCGTGGGTTGATGAGAGAGCATTTTAAACTGGCTGCAATAAATTTAGGCTTATCCTTAGTATGACTCCATTTGTTGAGGTTAATCTGGATTAGACATTGTTTACGTTCAGCCCTGTTAGGTAATGGGATGGAGATGTTTGCATCAGAGGTAGGTCGGTAGAAGTTGTGGATGACTAGTATTGGGAAGCCTGATGGGGAAAGGGCCTGAGTTGCTGTAGGTAGAGATAGAGTGACAAGTAGGTCCATGGCTGTTAATGCATATGATGGATACATTTCTGCTGAAATTGAAAAATCTTTGTTCCGCAATACTGACAGGCTTGAGGAATGACCTTCAGACTTTTAGATGTAGAGTGGTCCTGGAGATAATTTAAGGCAACCGTTAAGATTTTAGAGGTCGAAAAGGCATACCTTTCATCAGCAGGAATAGCTAGATCGTTGTTGCTGTGTAATCTTGAAGGTCTTATGTGAGAAGATCTGATGAATCTCAGCTTTGTTGTTGCTTCTTCTGATCGAGGTTCTGAGTAGTGCAGGAAGTGAAGAATTTAAATTACTTTAGAGCTAGCTGAGTTGTTGGCTGATGAGGATTCAGATAGTTCAGGAGCAGGCCACAGGAGGGAGAAGGAGTATTCTGCTTGTTTCCCTTTTCAGGTGTGCTTGCAGCCCCAGGATGGTGAAGCAGAAGCAGGAAGGCAGAGTTTCAAGCACACAGTCTCACCTCCCCCGATGATGGTGAATGCTGTGTGTGCATCCTATTTCTATTACATGCAAGTTTACCATTTTGCCTTTTATAGTAATCATTTTGTACTGTGCTGACACTGCGTATCCTATCCATGTTATGTGTGTGTTCTGACATGCTACCTATCAAGGTATATCATTTGTATTCTGCTGCATTGCAGCATATTTTTGTTAAAGTTCTACTATACTGTCTTAAGGTGTACATTACTAACATTGCATCATACTGCTATCGCTGCCTATCTCTAAGTGTTATCTTACTGTTCCAGTTGTCTATTATGGTGACATGGGGCCATTTTGCTATTGTTATGCTGTTTCTACAGTGTAAGTTGTTTATGTTAGGGGAGACCTCTTGTAAGAGGTGTGATCAAAAAGTATCAAGACTTGTTGTGTAGCTATATAACAGTACGTCACACCACAATGCTATTAAGCATGCTGTGACCTAGTTATCTGCTCTGCATGTGCAGAGTGTAGCATGGCTGCAGCACACCTGTATTTTTTTTAAATCACGTGATGTTTGATATTGTGTAAAAGCAGTTTGTCAGATTTACGATGAGTGAAAAAACTGAACAGCAAATTGGCATTAAAATCTGCTAGAAACTTGGAGATTCGTGCAAAGAGACTTATGGCAAGTGTATGGTGATGAACGCATGAATCGTGCTCGAATTTATGACCGGTACAAACATTTTCAAGAGGGCCGTCAAAGTGTTAACATGACGAATGTTCTGGAAGGCCATCCATGAGTAGAATGAAGACAAACTTGAAGCAGTGAGTGCCGCAATACACTCAAATCACCGAATGACTATCAGGGAGCTTGCTGAGGACATGGACATCAGTTTTGGGTTAGTACAGTCCATTCTTACTGTCGATTGGGGATGAGATGTCTGTCTGGAAAATTCATGTTGAAACTCCAGTTCCCTAACCAAAAAGAAGATAAACTGTCTGCAGCCAGGGAGTTGTCGGAATGCGTTGACAATGACCAGATTTCATCAAAACGATTATTCTGGTGATGAATCATGGGTTTATGGCTATGACCTGGAAACTAAGGCTCAATCCTCACAAAGGAAAACCAAACATTCCCAGACCCAAGAAAGCCCATCAGGTGAGGAGCAATGTTAAGGTCATGCTCACAGTTTTCTTTAATTACCAGGGTATTGTTCATCATGCGCATGCATAAAAAGGCATGCATAAAAAGGCCAAACCATCAATAAGGAGTACTACGTCCAAGTTCTGACTTGTTTGAGAGATGCAGTTTGTTGTAAGAGAACAGCGTTGCACAGGAATGGTTGCTTCATCATGATAACACCCCAACTCACGAATCACATCTTGTCTAGCAGTTCTTGACCAAACACCTCGCATCCTGTGATTTTTTCCTGTTTCCAATACTGAAATTACCACTGAAAGGAAGGAGATTCAACGACTTGGAGACCATTAAGCAAAATTCAACACGGCAGCTTCACAGCATAACGAGAGGCACTTCAAAGATTTTTTCTAGTAGTGGCAGGAATGCTGGAGAAAGTGTGTTTTATCAGAAGAGGACTACAGCTGTGCTCAACATTATTGGCAGTCTTGCATTTTAGGTATGTTGTATACAATATCTTGAGAAATAACTGGAAATATTCCAACTGAATGTCATCATCATATTTTAATAGTCTGTTCAAAGGCACAGAACAAAAAGAAGGATGTCTGTGCAACTTAGACATAGTAATTTCTGAGAAAAAAAACAAAATATGACTTGGACAGGATTAATGGCATCCTTCAGTAATATTTGGTTGCACAATCCTTGGCAGTGACAACAACCTCCAAACGTTTTTGTAGCCATCTTTAAGTTTCATATATCTGTCTGCTGCTAGTTTCTCCCACTCTTCAACAGTGATTTGTTCCAGCTCAAGAATGTTTCCAGGATTCCTTTTACCAAGGGTAGATTTCAGCTTTTTCCAAAGATTCTCGATTGGATTAAGATCAGGACTCGTTGCTGGCCAATTAAAAACAGTCCATTTATTCCTTTTTAACTATTCTTTTCTACTTTTGGATGTATTTTTTGGGTCATTGTCCTGCTGGATGACCCATGACCTTCGACTCAGACCTACCTTTCTAACACTATGAAGTACATTTCGCTCCAAAATATCTTGGTAGTCCTCTGACTTCATGATTCCTTTAATATGTTGCAGGCCTCCAGCTCCTGAGGCAGTAAAACAGCCCAACATTATTGAACTTCCACCATATTTACCTCTAGGAAGGATGTTCTTTTCTTTATAAGCTTCATTTCTTTGCCTGTAAATGTATCACTGATTCTGCATTGCCAGAGAGCTCAAGTTTGGTTTCATCTGTCGATAGAACATTTACCCAGAAGGATTGCGATTTCTCAAGGCAGGTTTGGGCAAAGATCAGATGTGCCATTTTATGTCTGTCTTTGAGAAGTGGTGTCCTCCTTGGCCCTTGCCGATGAGGTCCTTCATTGTTTAGTTGCAGCTTATAGTGTGGGTTGAAACCACCACTCCAGATTGCTCCAGGTCAGCCATAAGCTCTTTGAATGTTGTACATGGTGATTTTCCAACAGTTTGCACTAACCTTCGAAGACTTTGTGGATCAATCTTCCTCTTCCCACCATGTCCTGAGAGCTTCTTGATAGTTCCATGAGCAGAAAACATCTAAACATTACAAACCGTAGACACAGGAATCCTAAGGTCCTTGGAGATGGCCTTGTACCCCTTTGTAGTTTGGCGATAATGGCTTTTCTGACAGTCTCAGGCAGCTCTCTTTTCTTCATCTTTGAGAAAATAGAACAGAGTGTGAAATTAAACATTAGAGTCATCATTCATTGGTTGATTCAAGTCATGTGAGTACTGACAATCATAGGGGTGCCTAATGTTACTGCAATGGGAATGCTGTTCAAACTGATTTGAATTGTTTATAAGCATGCCAATAATCATGTTCTGGCAATGTCCCAGTTTTTATACTATTTCCTACTATTTCCTTTTTCAATTGGTCTTGTTTTAATTTGATTCTTTTGTGTGTCAAATACGTGTGCATATATAGTCCAAAGCCACTTCACTGGCTACTTTTTTTTTTTTTTTTTAAAGGAGACATTGGACATTAAGGGGTTGAACTGAAAGGGTGCCAGTAATGTTGATCATAACTATACTTGGAAGGAGACTGAGTGCAATAACTGTCAGTGTTATACTTCTTGTGTTATTGTATAAGTCTCGATACTTTTTGATCGCACCTCATATACCACCCTCAGGTGAATCTCTCCATGAATGCACTTAATAATAAATATCCTTTCTTGTGCAATGAACCTAGTGCCAAGTTTTGGGGAAGGGGAAGCAAAAAGCCAGAACTCAAGATTTCTCTTCCTTTCCTCTCCCCACATCCCCTGGTAGCCATACAGCCAGCATGCCTCTCAGCCATCATGGTTAGAAGGAACAGCACTTAACAGCATGCAAGTTTCCTTTGCCACATGTCCAGGCTCACAGCATGGGCCACAAAACTGTAGGATCTTGAGGCGTATATCGAAAGGAGAAAAGGAGTAAATGGGGAATGAACAGATTGGGAAGAGGTGCGAGAGAGAGAGGAGGATAAGGAACAGACCAAAGTCAGAGGGATGTAGGAGAAGAAATGAAGCAAAGAGGAGAAAGATAAGCAGAAAATAGAAAGAGGAGGAAAGCACTGAAAAGCAAAAATATAGCAAAAGCAATGTGATTAGAGAAATTAAATGTGCAAAGATAAATTTAAAATAAAATGTTTCCTGTTGATTGGAATATGTTGGTTTTAGGAATGGGCACCTGATGCCTCTATTTTGCACAGAATGAGAGGAAAGATCTCTATCCAGTGTTGCATTACCAGGCTTTTTGAAGTGTCTTTCTTTAATTTGTGGTCCCATATCTTTTTAGCAATAGGGTTGCCAACTGCCTTCTGATTTTTAGGATAAGCTGATTAAGTCCTAGGTTTACTTCACTGCATGCATAGAGACTTATATAGTGTCATGCCCTAGCCCTCCGCCTAAGGCTTAGAGGGATAGGGATGCCATTAACTTCCCTTGTAAAAAGCTTAAACAGAATAATTTCTTCTCCAGTGAAGGATGCTGGGAATAGTAGTTCTAGCCTTCTAATAGGAAGTGTAGTTATGCACTGAGAGTGTAGGCAAAAAAGACAAAGTTTATTTCCCCAAAACGCAAACAAAGTTCAAGCATGTTGTAATAGGATACTTTTCCAGGTATTCGCTCCAGGTCATTTACAAATTGGGCTGTATTAGCTTCACAGTCCTTTCCTTTATACAAGTGCTTCAAAATAACAGATAGAAAAAAACATAGCTTCTTCATTCAGCCAAAGTAAAATACCTTCTTTTACCTTTGTCTTCATTCAGCACTCAAATACAGAAGCAATAAGTATTCTCCTCTTAACAAGAGCATGCTCCTACCTTCTGCTTATGGCTAGGCTTCCTTGCTCAGTTTTTCAGGAGACTTATCTTCTTAGCTATCTCTTAGCTGAGAGACTCAACACTATCAGCTTTACACAGTGTACAGTCCATGAGCTCCTCTAGCTGCATAGAATCTTGCTCAATGAGGTCCACCTGCATTCCCTCTAGCTCCGGTAATGCAGTGCCCTGCTCTGAAGCTTCAACGGACGTCCCAGGGTAAACCCTCTCTAAGGAACTCTGCGTTTCTCTGGAGTACAACTCTCCCCGGTAAGGCAACGTTATCTGTGAGGCTGTGGACACTTCCCCCTGGCAGTGCTCACCCGTCTCCCTCCAACCTCTGAGAAACAATCCCTGGCTTACTTGCCTGCGTTCCCCTCTGGAGCTCTGCCACGGATTCCTGTTCCAGACTGGGCTCTGTGAACTCTTGGGCTGAGTCCTGGGCTTCCAGCTCTGAACTCTCTGAGTCCTTTCAACAGGAACTGGGGTTTGAAGCTTTCCCTGTGCACTCTCTCTGAGCACTCCTCACCTGGTCTCACTCCTCCCAGGCTCTCTCCACGGCCTCCTCAGCTCTGGGTGTGATCCTCCTTCTGGCTGTGGGTGTGGCTCTCCTCTCCACTGTGGATGTGACTCTTCTCTCCACTGTGGATCTGACTCCCTTCTCCACTGTCCCTAGCCTCGGTTTATATCTCTGCTTCTCGGGCCGTGTCTCTCTCTCTCTCTACACAGGTGCATATAATCATCTTCCAAGCCTGCAACTACGTCAGCAGAGCTTGGGTGTGGCAGTCTAAGTTCAGATTCCCTGTGTTTGCTCTCTCTAGGGAAACACTGAAACCTGTGCACTTCAGGGATGTCACTTTTCTTAAAGGTAAAATCCTTAGTTTCTCTTATTTCCATAGGCTCACTATGGCCTTCCTTATCACAATAGTCTTGCCTTTGTTAGAGACTGCAATAGGGAAAGAAGTATTAACAGTTGCCCCATGCAATGGGGTAAAACCAGGACTGGATTAAACTTGTAAATCCAGTGCTAGTTGGCAACCGTATTTGGTGAGAGTTTGTCTGTGGTCTGTGTGTGAGAGAAGTGAAACTTCTAAAAATATTCTATGTATTTTAGCATCATTTTCGAGCATATATACTTGTTCCAGTAACATAGCAAAAGTAGTAAAATATATATAATACTTCTAAACATAGACTATCACCTCAAAAGGAAAAATTGTTAATTACACCCTTCTCTTTAGACCATAAATCAAAATGGAGGGTGGGGGAAGGTGAAGATGTAATAAAAACAAACTATAAGAGGAAAATCTGGCATTAAGTGCATATCCTTGGGGCCATAGGTCCATTAACCATTGTATCTGTGCTTGATGGCAAAGGAGTTGAAATAGTTAGCTTATCCATTTCAAGAAAGGCATGCAGTCTCTCCAGGAAAAAATAAAAATCTCTCATTCAAATCTCTTATGATACAGTTGCATGAGTATCTATGAAAAAAGTGGCATAAATTGCAAATCTCTTGTTGCATTGCTAAAAACAGTTAATGCCTCTCCAGTTGAATGAACCACATCAGGAAATATCTTAATATTTTGGCCAAAGAATTGGCCAAAGAAACGATCTTCCATTTTCTTGAAGTATAAACTAAGAACTGTAATCAAGTCTTGTTTAACAACAAAACTAACCAATAAGATGGCTCTTTCTCTACTCTCGGTTATCAAAGATTCTAATAGAGCAGATATATCCAAAGTTTCAGGTTCCTTAACTTCCTGTTGTCTACCAAATCTAAGGAAATAGACTTTATTTAATACAGGTAGAGCAGACTCTGATATTTTAAGTATATTTTGTTAAAGGCATCAATAAATAACACTCAGAATTTTAGGAAAATTTAAGACGCATATCGTTAACTGGTTTTCTATCTTTCCTAGTCTCTGATGAATGATAAACTTTAGTCTTGAGCACAGCGAAGTAATAGCCCTAGAGTCCCTTAATCTTAGTCTCAAAAGAAATAATCTTGTTCAATCTTGTTTCTATGCCAGATAAGTAATGGTTTGAAGAAAATTAATTTAATGAACACAGACTGCTGACCTCTCTGATGTTACAGCCCCAGATATAGGCTGTTTCACTTACAGCTTACCCTGAGAGGATGTAAATGGAGAATCCGGTTTTTTCCAGAGCTCAAATCCAGATTTTCTGCCTCAGTGCTCTCTCCATCAAGTACCAGGCTTCCTGATAAGTTCAAAATTTAATGTTGGCTTCTCAGTAATTGCAACTCTGTGTAAACTGAGCAGGCAATACTGAAAGACCTCCCTTGGCACTGTCTACTCGCCCTAGTTTTGCAGGCTCGAGTAGCTCTAGAAACAGAGTTGAATACAGCCATGGGTCTGAAGCTGGAACACCCTCAAGAGAGGTGGATTCTCCACAGGAGATTCACGTGGCATTCACTTTTCCAGAGGAAACCTTAAGGCTTCTATCAATCTCCTACTGCTGAGGGTCCTATCCAAAAGCCTTAGAGACTTTGGCCACTGTCTTACCCTGTTGTTTTGGGGACATTAGGAAACGTATTGATGAAAACTCAGCAGTGTTCTTGATAGCAACTACACCATTTTAGATCGCCCCCAGAAGTGAAGGATTTTTCTAGAACTTAGTTTTTGTACAAGGAGTTAGTGGTCTGACCTGTTTTCTGAGTAGGAGATCTACTGGTATTCTAGGTCTGATATAACAGGATTTTTGGTGTTAGAGTCTTAAGAGTTTGTGCTGTTTTGTATGACAAGTTTGCTATGTAGGTCTAGAATGTATTTTTTGCTGATTCTGCATCTTTTTTTAAATAAAATTTTGAATATATAATCCAAACAAAATAGAAGGAAAACCATCCAAATACCAGCAAGTAACAATATTAAAGAATAACCACTATAAATCAATTACAAAATTATGGCAAAGCCCATATCTAGGGAGTATACACCAAGATACTATAACAAAGTATAAAATGTAAAAAGAAAAGAAAACAAGCACAATTATGTACTACAATTGGAGAGATTTACTTCTTTACCTCATATCAATTCAAAATTCCTAACCCTGCATCTCCCTGTCCATAACAAATTTTTATAAATGAGATACATCAGTAAATACAATGCATGTCCCTGCAATGCAACAAGGCATTTACAAGGGAATTTCAGAAAATAAGTAGCTCCCAGGCCTAAAACCTGCGGCTTCAGCTCTAAAAACAGTTGCTGCTGGGTCTGGGTAGCACAGGTAATGTCAGGAAAGATGTGTATCTTCTGACCACTCAACAAGGCTTCCTTGTGTTTGAAAAACCACCTTAGAATTTTAAGCTTAACGGACTCAGAATCAAATATCACCAATAATGTGTTACACTTGGTAATGATGTCCGCGGAATCCTCCAGAAAAGCCGTTAGATCCTGGCTAGCTGTAGGGCGAAGAGAATCAAAGTCCCCTTCTCACGAAACTACAGCATGGACCTTCTAAGGTATATAATAAACTTGAACCACATCAATTTCTTCTACAAGTTTCAGAACTTCTACAAAATGCTTTTTAAGAATTTGAGGAGATAGCAAATGAGTTACAGGAAAATTAAGAAACCGAAGATTATTGCTGGAGTATGATTCTCACGGGCTTCAATGGTTTAACCTGAGTCCACTCGAGCAACCTTATTTAATTATTGCCATTATTTTATCCAAATCATTCAGCTTATCTACCACCCCCCAGAGTAAACGCACACAGAGAAGTCACTGTTGCAGATAAACACACATCAATGTTCTGAACTGCACCCCATAGATCTTTTAAAGTAATACCCCCCTCAGGAGAAGAAGAAACATTCAAACCAGATTCTACCAGAACAACTGGCATAGGTAATGGTACTAGAGTTTCAGAGAACATGAAAGTTTCTTCAATTCCCGGTTCAGGATAAGGCAGGCACAGGTGAGGGGGTGGAGTCCGAGAGTCAGAGCTTAACTAAGCGCCATCCGGAGACAGAGGGCAAGATGCTATGGGTGTCAAATGTTTATCCATAGGGCCCACCACCTTAAATGGCTGCACTGTAAAATCCATCTTAGTGCTTCCTTTAGTCTTCCTTTTCTCCATCACAGTGGTCACCCCAGATGCCAAAAGGCACCGCTATGCTGCTCCGGTAAGATCAAGGGGCACATAAGGGACATGTCCAGCCCCTTAGGTTGCAATATGTGGCAGTGTATAGCACACACTGGTTCTTATCAGAGAGAAGGGGAGGGATTCTACTCGGCAGCTGGGTTTCTCCCTCAAAGCCTGCCCGATGAAAGGCAGAACTAGCCCCTCCACAGCAGCACAATATCCAGCAGGGTAGGCGTTAATCCTGCAGCCAATTCTCTCCCACACTCAGGAGTCTCCCGATTCTGCATCATCTCTAAAGTGCCTAGTAGTGGAGAGTTTGTGTTGCTATTACTGAGGAGATGCCAAAGTTAGTGTAGTTACTCACCTGTAATAGGTGTTCTCTGAGGATAGCAGGAATCAGTCCATACATATGGGTGACATTGGTACTGACATGGAAGCATCTCCCAAGCTTTCAAAGAAAACCTTTGGAAGATGTACCATGCATGTGGGTCTCCTTCCCGCCCAAGGGTGCCATCTTGCCTCAGTCTAATGACATAGCTAAGACAGCAAAACATTTAAATATGGTAAAGAAGGTAAACACGCAGGGCCTCAAAAATGAGTGGTTATGAGGCCACACCTCAGACACGCCCCTGCCCAAAAGGATATGAGAAACCTGCATAAGAATCCTGTACAGGAAATATGAATATTGGCACTAGTGTTAGTCATAGGCAGCTTGGACACTCGTAGAAGAGGCTAACTGGGGATATTCACCAGGAGGGTGTGGATGGCATGGAGAGGGATCTGGCTGGGTTTGTGGAGTGGTCTGGAGTTTGGCAGCTGGGATTTGATGTTAGAAAATGCAAGCTCATGGGTTTTCTAGTCCTATAGGCACTCCTTGTGGCCTTGGGCAAGCCACTTAACCCTCTGTTTGCCTCAGGTACACATAGATTGTGAGCCATTTGGGGACGCGGGAATGTATCCAGTACCTGCTTGTAGTGACTGTAAACCATTCTGATGCCCTTCAGCCTGGGCAGTATATCGAGAAATTGTATAAACAAACTCCAAGGGGAGGAGGGAGGGAGGGTTGTGAAGACTGATTCCTGCTGTCCCCGGAGAACACCTGTTACACGTAAGTAACTACACTTTCTCCAGGAACAAGCAGGAAGTCAGTCCTTACATATGGGACTCTCCAGCTACAGGCCAGCAAGAACCTATATAAAATGCCACAGGTAACCAGAGAAGGCGAGCTGCAGCAGTTGAGTTCCAACTAGGACACTCATGCAAGACCCAAGTGCCTGGCAGAGAACCAACACTCCGGTAGCCTGAAAATAGAAGGGTCGGAGGACAGGCATTGCCTACATCCCAAAAAGATTATGGAGTATGGCCTTGTCAAAGGCGCTGTTCCATCAAGACGTCCGCTCCAGGCAGTAGTGAGCTGTGAAGGTATGGACTGAAGACCAGTGGTGTCCTGGCAGATTTCTGTCACAGGTACGGAACATAGATTTGCTATGGAAGTAGCCATGGCTCTGACGTGATGTGCCGTGACCCAGTGGTCTAGTGAGATCCCAGCCTGCTCATAGGAAAGGGCAATGCAATCCGCCACCCAAATGGACACAGTTTGCTTAGTCACTGGGAGCCCCAGTCAACTGAGGTCTGTTGCAGACAGGAAGACAGGGCCCTCTTACAATCCAAAGTATGGAGGATGGTCTCCGCCTGGCTGACGTAAGGCCTCGGATAGAAGGTGGGGAGCACCACCTCTTGATTGAAGTAGAAGGGGGACACCATCTTTGGCAGAAATTTGGGGTGTGTCCAAAGGTTTCCTTTGCACCATCCTGTTCTTGTAGAGCCTCATGTAAGGAGGCTCTGCGAGCTGATGCGAGTGCCACGAGAAAGACAACCTTCCAGGAGGGGTCCCGCAAGTGGCTGGTAGCCAGGGGCTCAAACAGCAGCTTAATGAGCTGTGAGAGCACCATGCTGAGATCCCACTCCTCCGCTGGTGGGCGGATAGGGGGTTTTGATAGCATGAGGCCCCGCAGGGTCCGATACAAGGGGCTGAGCCGAGAGGGATTTGCCGTCAACGGAATGGTGGTGTGCTGTGATAGTGCTCAGGTGCACTCTGAGTTGGACTTCAGTCCCACCTGTGACAGGTGGAGTAGGTACTGGAGTACTATCTGCACCAAGCAGAATGGGTTCGCCCACCTCTCAGCGCACCACACTGAGAAGTGATGCCATTTGATGGCATACGTCCTTCTCGTGGAGGCCTTTTGGAGGCTAGAAGGACCTCCTCCACTTCCCATGGGAGGTTGAAGAGGGCTAGAGCTACCCTTTCAGTAGCCAAGCTATGAGTGACAGGGACCCCAGGTTGGAGTGCAGGAGAAAGCCCTTCTCCTGTGAGAGTAGTCTTGGGACGCAGCCTAGGGGAATAAGTTAGAGGAGCAGCGGGAACAAATGTTGCCTGCCGAACTATGGGATTATCAGTGATGCCCTATCACGAAGGACCTTGAAGAGAGTCTTGACGACCAATGGTTTCAGCGGGAAGGTGTAAAGGAGTCCTTCTATCCATGGAATAAGGAACGTGTCTGCTGAAACCCGGGACAGATGCAGCTGGTGGGAGCAGAAGCGGGGCAACTGCATGTTGTCTGGGCTAGCAAACAGGTCCACTAGGGAGATGCCCCAGAGCCGAAACAGCCGGGAGGCTACTCTGGGGTCCAGACACCACTCATGTGGCTGAAGAACTCTGCTTAGCTTGTCCACCAGAACATTGTCCTGGCCCAGGAGGTAGACCGCCCTCAGGAGCATCTCGTAGTGTGTCGCATATGAGCAGAGGACTACCGATTCCTGGCAGAGAAAGTATGACCCCATGCCCCCTTTACTTGTTGACACAGAACACCGACTTGATTGTCAGTCTGGAGCAGCACCGACTGGGGCTGCAACCAGTGGCAAAAGGCTTGAAGAGCCAGGAATATCGCCCGGAGCTCCAGAAGGTTGATCTACAGCTGGCATTCCATCTGGGACCAGCTGCCTTGTGTGCTGAGATCCCCAGAATGAGCTCCCCAGCACAGCAAGGAGGCATCCGTGATAAGGACCCTCTGTGGGATGGGTGCCTGGAAGGGCATCCCAGCTTGAAGGTGGTGGCGGAGCTGCCACCAGTTGAGGGAGTCTGCCAGCTGGCGAGTCACTCTCACTCTTTCCCGAAGCCTGACTTTGGCTTGTGTCCACTGAAAGTGGAGGCACCACTGGGCTGCCCTCATGTGCAGGTGGGCATACAGAGTCACGTGGACTGTGGAGGCCATGTGCCCTAGCAGGTGGAGGAAAAGACGGGCAGGTAGTGACCGACAGTGCTGTACCTCTGCGACTAGCACCCTGATGCGTTCTGACCTCTCCTGAGGGAGGAAGGCCTTGGACGAGGGTGTCTTGCTGAGCCCCTATGAACTCTAAGCACTGAGTCGGGGAGAGGTGGGACTTGGGGTAGTTGATGATGAACCCAAGGTGCTGCAGGGCGTGGATGGTGCATCTGGTGGCGTGGTGCATCTCTGCAGCCGTGCCTCCCCTTATGAGCAAGTTGTTCAGGTAGGGAAAGATGAAGGCCCCTTGGAGACGAAGGTGGGCTGCGACCACTGCTAGGCACTTGGTGAAGATCCTTGGCAATGAAGCAAGCCCGAAGGGTAACACCATGTATTGGTAGTGATCTCCTCCCACCACAAAATGGAGGTATTTTTGGTGGCTGGGGTGGATCAGGAGGTGTGTATAAGCATCCTTCAGGTCTAAAAGCATAGACAGGCTCCCTGCTGGAGATAGGGCAGCAGTGTTCCAAGGGAGAGCATCTTGAACTTCTCCCTCACCAGGAATCTGTTCAAGTCCTGCAGGTCCAGGATGGGCCTGAGGCCCCTGTTCGCCTGGGAATGAAGAAATATCTGGAGTAGACGCTCTTGCCCCAGAGATGTTTGGGCACTGGCTCTCCTGGAAAGTATGAGGGTGGTGGCACCCGTTGCAGGTGGAGGTGGTAGCCCTCCTTGACCACTTGCAATACCCAGGAATTGATGATGATGGCAGACTACCTGTGGGAAAACAGAGCCAGATGCCCCACTGTGGGCTGTTGGGGACCTCCTGGGGGAAAGGAGGTCATGCCCAAGGAGTCAAACTCGCACCAGACTGAGCCAGGGCTGGCGCCTGGACGGGGTTCTTTTGCATGCGGGGGCTGTGCCCTTGCCCCTTGTGCTGCTGGCCTTGCTGTAGGACCGAGAAGGCTTGGAACCGTGGGGCATTGCAAAAACCTCCCTTTTTCCTCAGGAAGAAGAGCTTTTTCCCTGGGGTGGTCTTATGGGGCTGCATCAAGGTCTTTTTGGAGAGTCTGGTCCTTATCAGGAACTCAGTCTCTATTTCTGCCGTTTTGTCTGCCATAGGTTTCCCAAAGTGATTTTCTCCAATACAAGGGACATCTATGAGTTTGTCCTGAACCCATTGCTCGAGGTCAGACGACTGCAGTCATGCCTGACATCGGGCTCCGATGCCCATGGCTGCTACTATGGGTGAGGACTTGAAGCAGTCGTATGTTGCTTAGGATAATAACTTTGAGCATTCCTTGATCATAGAGGCCAGAGACTTGAACTGCTGGAGGGGTTATCCATCAAGGACTGCCATGAAACTGGCAAGCTCCTTCACCAGCTCGTTTAGGTACATGCTCATGTATAATTGATAGAAATGGACTCTGCATGCAAGCATCGCGCCCTGGAAGGACTTTTGGCTGAGGGTGTCGAGGGTCCGGGCCTCCCTGCATGGGGGCACAGAGGAATGGGTCTTTTGGATTTTGAGTTTGCACATGGCAGACTCGGTGACCATTGAGTTTTGGGGAAGTTGGGTTTTCTGGAATCCAGGGCTTCGGCGGACTCAGTACATGGAGACAAGTCACCTACTTACAATGGGCACTGACACTAATGTCTCCCACATACGGAGAAGGAGGCGCTTGAGAATTGGAGGGACGGGCACCATGAGGGCCTCTTTCGGAGGGGCCGCATATTGGAGAATCTCCAGTTCCTTCGCACAAGGGTCCTCCTCCAACTTGGTCTTGAAGACATGTGCCTTAGCCATGTCCTGGCACAAAGTCGAGGAAGGCGACATCACTGGGCAGGTAGCGGAGCTGGGACACTAGGGAAGATGGGTCTGAGGGCACATTTTGATGCTGTCGAGTGCCCAGGGACTCCTCATCCTTGGTCTCCCAATCCAACAGAGTCCGAGGTCCGAGGTCACACTGTCGAGGCCCAAGCCGGAAGGCCTGTGACCTCTGGAAGACCTTTGTCTGAGCCACGTGCACTCACCAGAGAGGACTGGTGTCCCGAGGAACGGGACCGGAACCTCGTCTGATGCTGATAGCTCTCTCGAGGCCAGTGATGCTCGAGGATCGGCTCGATGTCCTGGGTAACCCTCGATGTCTAGGGTCAGGTCGTAGAAGCAGATGAACCGGAGGAACAAAACATGAACGCCTGCTGCTGGGCCAGGAAGGCAGAGATACTGCAAGGCTGCCATCCTGGACTCCATGCCAGTTGGCTCTGCAGCCTTCAACATAGGCAACAAGACTTCAGGCCTGGCATCGGCTCTGTCGAGGGAGAAGTCTGAGGCTGGTTGCCAGATGCAGGCAACTGCTTACTGGGCAGCTTGAGGCCACTACCGCTCTGACTCCTCTGACTCACACCAGGGGCTGTGGAGCCCGGAATGGGATTTCCTTGTCTTCCCAGACCCGTCCTCCGAAGTGGTCTTCAAGGGTTTAGATTTCTTGCGTTCCACCCCCAGGGATTTCCTCTCGGAGGAGCTGCGGCTGCAGGACTCTGAGGCAGGCCAGGAATCGCAGGGCACCAAGGTACCGGAGGGGGCCCTGGAGCGCAGTGTTGTCTGAGACTCTGGGGCACAGTCGGACTTGTGAAAGATTTTTTCTTGCTGCAGTTGATGGCTCTTGATGGCCTTTGTGTCATGGCCTTGCAAAGTTTTCAGTCCGAGTCGTTGTGGTCCGGCCCAAGGCAGCAGAGGCAACAGTCATGTGGATCAGTGAGGGACAACATCTTATTACACAGATCACATTTCTTAAAACTGCTGGAGACCATCGGGAAAAAAGGGGCCCTGCCACCTGGCACAGGTCGAGGACTGCAGGCAAAAAAGGGTCGAGGAACATCTTGAGAAAAAACAAAAGAAAAAGGGGAATGAACCCAAGGAGCGCTGCCAAGGCAAGCTGGCTCAGGGTTGGGAAAGAAACTAGTATGCATACCAGATAAAACAAGATAAAAAGACACTTTTTCCAGGGGAAACTGGACAGACATCCAGAGGGCTCCCCAGGAAAAAAGGAGACTGAGGCAAGATGGGCACCCTTGGGTGGGAAAGGGACTACGCATGCATGGTGCATGTCCCAAAGGCTTTCTTGAAAGCTTGGGAGATACTTCCGTGCAGGCTCCATCGGCATCGGCGTCACCCATATGTGAGGACAGACTTCCTGCTTGATCCCAGAGAATGTATATTATATATGTTGAAGTTCACCTGTGATGGGTATAATTATATATGCCAGAGCTGCCATTGGTAAGCCCGTGTATAACACAGAAGGATGGCGCCTGAAAGAATGAAGGTTCATCTAGGGCACTTAATATTCTTCCACTGGGCCTGGTTGTATGTATACCACAGATTATCTAAGGGTGAGTAAGTAAAAAGCAAAAAATATTTAACAAGAATTTTCATTTTTACCTGGCTTCTGAATTCAGCAATTCAGATAATTCCTCAAATGTTCCCTCCTCCACTTGCATCTCTTTAGCAGCATCTAGAATTTTCGTTCTATCTTTACATTTAATACCCATCTAAATAAAATAATGTTTGAAATATTTAGTGCATATTCAATATTCTTTTTTCATCTCTTTATTAATAACTCAGAATGGTACAAATACAACTTATTTTGTCATCACAAGCTTGAACAGTGCACCCAAATGCATATAAGACTTGTCAGGGCACTTTTTTTTTAAACTAAAAAAAGAGTGACCAATCATGTAAACTAGAATCCCTAGTGTCCATTCTAGGTCTCATCTCCCCCTCCCCCAGTGTCACACTATCAACTAGTTACTTTGGGTAGCTGCTCCATAAAATTGTTGGCAAGATAAAGTTCCCACATTCTACAATATATCTTCTTTATCCAACTATCTGTCCTAAGTTCCTCTTTAAGCTCCGATTTCCCCATTTCCTTCATACCATTACTCCAATTTTGGATTTGCGGCTTGGTTTCTGCAACCCAGAATCATGGAATAGTTTTCCTGGCAAGCATTAACGTCCCTTGCACAAATTTCCTTCTAGCTTTTTCCAGTCCTGCCTCCTGTAAAGGCTTCTTGTCCCCCTACTATTACTTCTGCATAAATACATGCTTATCAGAGTCCCTGCTCATCAGAGCTTACAATCTAGTCAAGATGGACAACACAGTAGCTGTATACACCGAATACATCTAGGGGGAATGGTAAGGAAACACAAAGGAGACCAGGTGAGTCAAGATCTGAAAGCAACAGTGAAGAGGTGAATTTGCAGCTTGGATTTGAAAGGGGCCAGAGAAGGTGCCTGACATACAGGTAGTTTTTAAGGGAGCAGCAAGGTGAAAGGAGTGAAGTCTGGAGTTAGCAATAGAAGAGAAGAGCACAGATAGAAGCGATTGGATAGAAGAATGGTGTTCCTGAGGAGGGGTGTAAGGAGAGATAAGAGGAAAGGTAGTGAGGAGCTGCGGAATTAATGCACTTATAGGTCAGCAGGAGAAGTTTGAACTGGATGCAGAAACGGATAGGGAGCCAATGAAGTGACTTGAGAAGAGGGGTAATATGAGCATGACGAAGCTGGCATAAGATTAACTATGCAGCAGAGCAGCTGCAAGCGAGTCTGAGGAAAGACTCTAAGGACTCCAGTGTCCAGGGAGAACCATTGCTCCGGTAGCCTGAACAAGAATGGTCAGAAAGCAGGAGTTGCCTAAACCCCGAACAGATTACGGAGTATGGCCTGGCTGAAGGCACTGTCCCATCGGGACACCCTCTCCAGGCAGTAGTGAGCTGCAAGGTGTAAACTGAGGACCAGGTGGCAGCCCAGCAGATGTCTGCCATAAGGACAGAGCGTAGGCGTGCAACAAAGGTCGCCATAGCCCTGACAACATGTGCCATGACCGGCACTCCAACAAAAGCCTAGCATGAAAGTGGGCAATGGCAATGCAGTCCGCCACCCAGGTGAACAGAGTCTGCTTGGTAACAGCCTCCCCCCGTGGACTGGGGTCGTGGGAAACGAAAAGCTGCGAGGATTTGCGGTCGCCCTGGATACGTTGCAGGTAGAAGGACAGGGCCCTCTTACAATCCAGAGTATGGAGAACGGCCGCTGCCTTGTCAGTGTGGGGCCGTGGAAAGAAGGTGGGGAGCACCACTTTTTGGTTGAGGTGGAAGGTGGATACTACCTTCGGAAGGAATTTCGGGTGGGTGCGAAGCATGACGCTATTCTTGTAGAACCTGGTGTAAGGGTGCTCTGCCACCAAGGCCTGAAGCTCGCTGATTCTACAGGCAGAGGTGAGCACCACCAGGAAGACGACCTTCCCGGAGAGATAACGCAAATGGCAGGGAGCCAGAGGTTCCAAAGGCGGCTTGGTGAGCTGTGTCAGAACTAAGCTGAGGTCCCATTCCGCCAGGGACGGGCAGATGGGAGGCTTAGAGAGCAGAAGGCCCCACAGAAATTGGGTAATGAGGGGCTGCACACAGAGAGGTTTTCCCTCTAAGGAATGATGGTGTGCCGAGAGCGCGCTCAGGAGCACTCTGACGGAGTTGGACTTGAGTCCTGTTTGCGAAAGGTGAAGCAAGTACTGGCAAGAGAATGGATCAGCCCGTTGCTCCACACAAACTGAGAATCTGTACCACTTAAAGGCGTAGGCTCGTCTCGTCGAGTTCTTACGAGAGGCCAGGACCTCCTCCACCTCCCTTGGGAGGTTGAAGGGTGTTAAGGCTACCCATTCAGCAGCCATGCTGTTAGCAACAGGGACCCAAAGTTGGGGTGAAGGAGGGCGTTCTCCTCCTGGGTCAGTAACCCCAGAATATTCCCCAGAGGGAAACATAGAAACATGATGGCAGAAAAAGACCACATGGTGTATCTAGTCTGCCCTTCCATATCAACCACTACAACAGTCCCCTTTTTTCCTTAAGAGATCCTCTGTTTTTGTCCCATGTTTTTTTTTGAATTCAGATACTGTCCTCATCTCTACCACCTCCACTGGGAGATTATTCCATGCATCTACCACTCTTTCAGTAAAGAAATATTTCCGCATATTACTCCTGAGTCTATCCCCTTTCACTCTCAACCCATGTCCCTTTGTAGCAGAGCTTGCTTTCAATCGAAAGAGGCTCTCCTCCTGTGCATTTATGCCACGGAGGCATTTAAACATCTCAATCATATCACCTGTATCCCACCTTTCATCTAAAGTATACATATTCGGCTCCTTAAGTCTGTCCTCATATGCTTTATAATGAAGACCACTAACCATTTCAGTAACAACCCTCTGCACCGACTCCAACCTGTTTATATCCTTTTCAAGGTGCGGTCTCCAGAATTGCACACAATACTTCAAATGAGGTCACACCAAAAACTTATATAGAGGCACTATCACCTCCTTTCTTCTTACTGGCCATTCCACTCCCTATGCACCCAAGCATCCTTCTAGCTTTTGCTATTGCCTTTACTACCTGTTTAGGTACTTTAAGATCATCAGACACAATCACGCTTAGGTCCCGCTCTTCTTTTGTGGACTAAAGTACTTCAACCCCTATACAAAATCACTCCCTTGGATTGCTGCAGCCCAAAAGCATGACCTTGCATTTTTTAACATTAAATCTCAGCTGCCAAATTCTAGACCATTCTTCAAGCTTAGCTAGATCCCTCCTCATGTTATCTACACCTTCCTGGGTATCTACTCTATTGCAGATTTTGGTATCATCCGAAAAGAGGCAAACCTTACTTGACAGCCCTTCCATAATATCACTAACAAAAATGTTAAAAAGAATCGGACCAAGAACAGATCCCTGGGGCCACGAGGATCACGGAGGCCTTGTCCTGTAGGATATTGAAGAGGGTCTGGGCGATTAGTGGCATGGGAGGGAAGGCATACAAGAAGGCTCTCCAACCACAAGATGTGGAAGGTGTCCGCCTCTATCCGGGACGGATGCAGTTGGGGACAGCAGAAGCATGACAGGTAAACATTGGTCGGGTTGGCGAAGAGGCCCAGATTTGAGGTTCCGCAGAGTTGCAACAGCCGCTGTGCCACCCTGGGGTCTAGTCGCCATTCATGCAGCTGGAGGATCCTGCTCAGCCTGTCTGCTAGGGCATTGTCCTAGGGCGGCAGGTAAACCACCTTGAGGAGCATTCCCTGACCAATCGCATACGAGCAGAGGGCTACTGCCTCCTGGCAGAGGTGCTGAGACCCTGTGCTCCTCTGCTTGTTGAGGTAGAACATCATGACCTGGTTGCACCAACTGGTTCCACAGGCGGTGATGGAAGTCCTTGATCGCCAAAAAAATGGCCTTCAGCTCCAACAGATTGATCTGTTGCTGGTTCTCCACCAGGGACCAGTTGCCCTCCATGCGCAGTTCCTCGTAATGGGCACCCCAGCCCAGCAGGGATGCGTCTGTGGTGAGGACCCTCTGGGGATCTGGGGACTGGAAGGGCATGTCCTCCTGCAGGTGCTGAGTGTCTTGCCACCGATTTAGCGACTCCGCTAGCTGACAGGACACTAAGACCTTGTTCCGGAGCCTGTCTGTGGCTTGTGTTCAATGTGAGCAGAGACACCACTGAGCCACCCGCAAGTGGAGGCGGGCGTTAGGAACCACATGGGCTATGGATGCCATGTGGCCCAATAGGCAGAGCATGGACTGCGCCATCACTGTGTGATGGCATCGCACCTTGGTAACCATGGCCCTGAGGCATACTGCCCTGTCCAAGGGAAGACCCCGGCCTGGAGAGTGTCCAGGCGAGCTCCTATGAACACCAAGTCCTGCAATGGAGTGAGGTGAGACTTGAACTCCAAATGCTGCAGGACCTTGATGGTGTGGGCTGTGGCTTGTTGCACCTCGGAGGCTGTGTCCCCCTTTAAGAGCCAGTCGTCCAGGTATAGGAAGAGGAAGGCACCTTGGAGATGGAGGAAGGCATTTGGTGAAGACTCTTGGTGTGGATGCTAGGCTGAAGGGTAGTAACCTGTACTGGTAATGGACACACCCTGACCATGAACCTTAAGTACTGCCTCTGACTGGGATGAATAAGGATGTGGGCATAAGCATCCTTTAAGTCCAAGGAGCATAGCCAATCTCCCTGCTGGAGGTAGGGCAGCAATGTTCCGAAGGAGAGCATCTTTAACTTCTCCTGCACCAAGAACTTGTTCAGGTTTCGCAAGTCCAAAATGGGCCTTAGGCCCCCTGTTCTTTTTGGGACCAGAAAGTAACGGGAGTAGAACCCCTTGCCCCTGAGGTAGAGGGGTACTGGTTCCATGGATCTGTCCCTGATGAGGCCTGCAAGTTCCTGCAATAGCAGGGCCTGGTACAGGGAGTCCGAGGGGGCTCTTCTGGAAAGACAGGGGGAAGCGTCCGGTTCAAGTGAAGGAGGTAGCCTTCTCTGACCACCTGGAGAGCCCAGGTGACAGTGGTTATGGCCGGCCGGCCACCGATGGGCAAAGTGGATCAGACGCCCCCCTGATGGCAGCGGCCCCCCCCCCCCCCCTCCTGGGAGGAGAGGCTATGCTCAGGGAGTCAAAACCCCGACCCAGCCTGGACAGGAGTTGATGTTTGGGGCTTAGAGCCCTTAGGCTTGTGTTGGCCTTGGCCTGCTCCTTTGCCCTGGTAACGCAGCTGTAGGGTCTTGGGGACCTGGTATTGGGGATAGCCATGGTAAAGATGGCCTTTTCTACAAAAAGGGGACCTCTTCTTGGGAAGGGTAGAGGTCTTCCTGGAGAGCAGAGTCCACGTGATGTACTCAGTCTCGATCTCAGCCGCCTTGTCCTCCATTGGTTTGCCGAAGAGGTTTTCACCAAGACAGGGGACATTGAGGAGTTTCTCCTGTACCCACTGCTCGAGGTCCGATGCCTGCAGCCAAGCCTGGCATCGAATACCGATGCCTCTGGTGGCCACCCTCACTTTAGACTCAAAGCAGCCATAGGCAGCCCGAGACATGTATTTCGAGCACTCCCCAACACATTTCGTGAGGGTTTGGAATCACTGGAGGTGATCTCCATTGAGACTCACCAAGAAACCTGCGAGTTCTTTTGCTATGTCTTGGAGATACATGCCGATATACAGCTGATAGGCTTGGATTCGCCAACCCAGCATCAAGCCCTGGTAGCATTTTGCATCCAAGGGCGTTGAGATGCGGGTCTCCCTGCCCAAAGGCATGGAGGAGTGAGTCTTTGGGCTTTTCTGCCGGCGCATGGTAGACTCTGCCACCATAGAGGTGTGAGGGAGTTGCACTTTCTGAAAGCCGGGGGCCCTGGTGGACCCGGTACATGGTGTTGAGGCATCGTCTAGCTATTGGCACCGATGCTGGTGTCTCCCACATCCGAAGAAGTCATCACCTGAGGATGGCGGGGACGGGGACCGTCAGGGCCTCCTTAAGTGGAGCCTCATACTGAAGGATTTCAAGCTCCTCAGTGCGAGGGGTCCTCCTCAGACTCCGTGGTGAGAGAAAAGGCTTTCGCCATGGCCCAGACAAACTCAAGGAATGATGTGTCCTCGGGGGGGACTGGTGCTGTGACGCCGGAGGAGACGGGTCCGAGGGGAGATTGTGGTGTTTACTCATCTCCAGGGAAGCCTCATCCTCGGACTCCCAATCTAGTGGTTGGTCGAGGACTTGAGGCCAGACGGCCTCGGATCGGGTCTTTGGTGACCCATGGCAGCTGCTTGGCTGACGCCACAAGTGCTTGCCGAGGAAGATCTTGTGGAGAATCATTTTAAGGTTCTTGAGGATCGTCTCGGCGGCCCAAGGAGTCCTCGATGTCGAGGTTCCTGCAATCTCAGCACGAGCACCGACGGGGTCAGGCATCAGCACTTGCTGCGAGGCAAGGAAAACAGAGACACTGTGTTCCAATGCTATGTTATGAGGCTGGAGCTAGAAAAGAAACAGTGTTGAAAAAAACTCCTGATTTTCATGGAACTCAGAAAAGGCAGAGAGCGCAGTTCCAGCGCAGCTCAGCCAGAGGGCGCATGAACAATTGCACAGTACCTGAAGCAACGTGCTCTAGCATTGATCACACTAATAACAAACAGTTTCACCTGTCCTCAAACTCAGAACGTGCAAACCAGAATTCCCTTTATAAAGGAAACCAGATGATCAGTGAGAGAGGAGGAACAGGAACTGAAACAGGAGGAGGCAAGAGCAAGTGCTGGGAAAGTGGCAAGAGCGAGGTCAGAAGGACCGGCAGCAGGACCAGTGAGAGAAGCCTGGAAGAGGAAGGCTTCCAGGTGCAGCCAACTCAAGGAGACAGAATCCAAAAGAGGTATTCTCAAAGGGATAAAGTCCAGAGAGGCCAAAGGTATTGGAATGGAGTCCAAAGCCAAGCAAACCAAAGAAGCAGCTTGCCTGAGGAAAGCAGCTCTCCTAGCCCAAGTAAGTCTCCTATGCTAAACCAGAAAGGCACAAGGAAAGGAGATTCCTTCTACAGTGATACTTTTGCCAAGAAACACAGAGAGTGGAAATCCACGTCAGGTTTTCCTGGTAACTCTGATTGTAGAGCAGTGCACAGAACAGCTTGTCAGCCTGAGAAGCTACATCGTAAGCTGAGTACTGGGTGTGGCAGCCTACAGAAGCCAAGGTATGAAAAGCCTTTCATTATAAGGGAAAGTTTAAGTGATGAAAACCTTATGGAAATAGATAAGCCTCAGAAAGTTAGAAGAAATAAAGCTAACCTTTTAAAAGTACTTCCCAACAGTGTGATAAGGAAGTTGTATGAGAAACAGAAGAACCCCTGTGAGGAGTTAGCAGATACTGAAGACAGTCATAGCATTGAAGAAGGGAGTGACCCAGAATCAATGGACTTTGATTGTGAAACCAGTGTTCCCATTCCTCAGAGTGAACCAATGGAATGTAACTTTTGTTCAAGAACTAGCTTAATTGCCTTGCTAGATATATAGAGAAAAGAGAACTCTGCATATGGTGAAGTTGATAACCATTTGTTTCCTGATGTTAATTTCAATTGATTTAAAAGAAGCCTTAACCCAGATAAATAGTTAATTGTGAAGCCTACAACCCTTAACTGTTTATATCACGGTGGAACCTTTTTGTTAGAGGAAAGAATTACCTTCATTTTCTTTTGTGTCTTATTGAACCTAAGCGTTGACCGGGGAAATAAAGCCTTATTACCCTACACTTTGGCGTAGACTGTTCTTTATAAGGAGTTCTGCACTACAAGGACCAGAATACTCCTGGTCCTTCAGCTCAACCACTCCTTAATATAAATTAAATGTCACCGGATGCCCTTATTTCCTACGCCAGTAGGGGCGCCTGGGGACAGCTATCATCCTGCCTTCCCACTCAGGAGTTGCAGCTTTAGACGCGAACACCGGGGTGACTGGATCCAATGTCAATGAGGAGAGGAAGTCCTCGATGGTTCAGGCCTAGTCTAGTCACTGGAGACCTCGGCATCTGTTCTGGGCACCTTCAGAAGCCGCTCCTGCTCTGACTCCTCAGATACCCTCCAGGGAATGTGGGACCTGGCAAAGGACTTGCTGTGTGTCCCTGATTCCCAGGATGAGGTCCTCAAGGATTTCATCTTCTTCTTGTGCTTATGCTCCGGGGAAAATTTGTCAGAGTGTCCATGGACCCGATCGGGTGCTGCAGGGGCTTTATGTGACTCTGAGAATCCGTGCGGGGCCTTAGAGCGCGAGGCTACCGGTGATACCAGGACAGAATCTGACCTGTGGAAGATGTCATCTAGCTTCTGCCGATGACTTTGAATGGCCTTCATGGACATATTTTTTGCATGGTCGGCACCTAGACACCAGAGCCAGCAGTCATGTGTATCGGTTAGGGACATGCTCTTTGCACAGAGATCATACTTTTTTAACTTACTGGTCATTGGGGCAAAAAGAGTAGTTACTCACCTGTAACAGGTGTTCTCCAGGAGCAGCAGGAATCAGTCCTCACATATGGGTGTCATCGAAGCCGATGAAGCCCCAGCGGAGCATTTCCCCAGCTTTCTATGAAAGCCTTTGGGAATGCAGCCACGCATGCGCGGTTCCCTTCCCGCCTAAAGGTGCCATCTTACCTCAGTCAAATGACATAGCTAAGAACAGCACACAAAAATGAAATGTAAAACTATGTACAACTGCAACTCCCAGGGGAGGAGGGAGGGTTGTGAGGACTGATTCCTGCTGCTCCTGGAGAACACCTGTTACAGGTGAGTAACTACTCTTTCTCCAGGACCAAGCAGGAAGTCAGTCCTCACATATGGGTGACCCCCCAGCTCGGGGCTACAGAGGAACCCAGGCTGAACAAGAGAACCCCCTCTAGTCTCAGCAGCAAAAAAAGGCTTTTCACTGACACAACCTCCACCGGTAGCCCAACAGAGAGCAGGAGGGCAGGAGCTGCCTAAACCTCAAAGAGATTCCGGAGTACTGCTTGGCCAAAAGCACTGCCCCTATGGGACTCCCTCTCCAGACAGTAATGGGCCACAAAAGTCTGGCTTGAAGACAAAGTTGCAGCCTTGCAGATGTCTACCAAGGGCACAGAGTGGAGATGAGCCACTGAGGCAGCCATTGCCCTGACATGGTGGGCCGTAACCAGACCCTGCAAAGGAAGGTCAGCCGCCTTGTAAGCCCAGGTGATACAGTCAGCCACCCAGATGGACAAGGTACGCTTGGATACAGCCAACCCCAACTTATTAGGGTCAAAGGAGACGAAGAGCTGAGTAGCCCTTCTATGCCCCTGCATACGGTCAAGGTAGAAGGATAAGGCCCTCCTACAGTCTAGGGTATGCAGAACTGCTTCAGCCTGGCTAGCATGAGGCCTAGGGAAGAATGTTGGAAGAACCACCTCCTGGTTGAGGTGGAAAGAGGAGACAACCTTTGGGAGGAACTTTGGATGAGTCCTAAGGACTACCCTGTTCCCATAGAAGCGAGTGTAAGGCCTATCACAGACCAGGGCCTGAAGCTCACTCACTCGCCTGGCCGAAGTAAGGGCTACTAGAAAAAGTGTCTTCCAGGACAGGAAGCGTAGAGGGCAAGTAGCCATCGGCTCAAAAGGTGGGCGAGTCAGCTGCTGCAAGACCACATTCAACTCCCACTCAGGAGCAGGAGGACGGATTGGAGGCTTGAGCAAAAGCAAGCCCCTGAGAAAGTGGGACACCAAGGGGTGAACCGACAGAGAATGTCCTTCCACCAGTGAGTGGCGAGCTGCTAGAGCTGAGAGGTGGACCTGAACAGAATTGGACTTAAGTCCCTGATTTGACAAGTGCAGTAAGTACTGAAGCACCACTGGTATAGTACAGGAGAAAAGATCCTCTGTACGTAGCTGACACCACACAGAAAACCGTTTCCATTTGAGAGCATAGGTTTTCCTAGTGGACTGTTTCCTAGAGGCTAGGACAACCTCCTCAACTTCCTGAGGTAGGCCCCAGAGAGCCAAAACTACCCTTGCAGCCTCCAGGCCATCAAATTGAGAGCTTTGAGATTGGGGTGCAGAAGGGAGCCCTGATCCTGAGAGAGAAGGTCGGGTTGCAACCCCAGAGTCAGTGGGGGATCCACCGCCAGCTGAAGTAGAAGTGGAAACCAAGGCTGTCTCGGCCACCTGGGAGCCACCAGCAGGACCGAGGCCTTCCCTGAAGGATCTTGAAGAGAGTTCGGGCCACCAAGGGAGTGGGAGGAAACGCATACAGGAGGCCCTGAGACCAGGGAATGAGAAAAGCATCTGCTGCTATCCGCAGAGGATGCGTTTTCCTGGAGCAGAACGTTCGTGTATATGTTGGTCTTATTATTGAGGGTTAATCAATACCTCTAATATGTGTACGTCCCTCAAAAAATTCTTGGACAATGGCTCGTATAATGTCTATAGCTTTGCACCTGTATTTACTCGACTAATCACCCATTTATGATCAATTGTATAAGAACTATAGGGTCTCAGACTGGAATCGGCACTATCACTCAGGCTGTACCCTGGACTTGTGCCTGTTTATGCATCAATGACCTTAGTTCTCATGTTTTTTTATTAATGTCTTAATTAAAGTGTTTCAATACAGTGGATGCGCGGCGTTTTTTAGAAGCAACAGGGCTCCGAGTAACACGCCAAGCAAGGATTAAAGATTGCAGAGAAAATCTGACAAATGAATTGGTCTCATTAAGTAAGAAAAGTTCAAGACAATATGGAGGATTAATAGAAATACTGATACCAACCCCCTGATGAAACCCACAGGCCGTGAAACGCGACATGGTACCAACTGAAGGCGTCGGGGAATGAACATCACAATGGAATAAATCTCCCAAAAGAAGATAATAACTTTGACGAACTTTTGAAACACAGATAGAGAAACCTTCACAAAGATAAGTCTTGCTTTAGTGCATTTCCAGAGTGAATTGTTACAAATCATAGGAGTGAAATGACAAAGTAGCAAGCCACTGAATTGAAACACTTTAATTAAGATATTAACAAAAAAAACATGAGAACTAAGGTCATTGATGCATAAACAGGCACAAGTCCAGGGTACAGTCTGAGTGATAGTGCCGATTCCAGTCTGAGACCGTATAGTTCTTATACAATTGATCATAAATGGGTGATTAGTCGAGTAAATACAGGTGCAAAGCTATAAACATTTGTCAGACGGCTGCCTGGGTGAGAATGTTCACAGTCTTGGCAAGTGCATATATCAATATGATTTGCAAGGGATTGTGGGAAATGCAGTCCATTCACACCAGACACAGCCACTCACAATAATTAGTTGTGCTTGAGGGTAAAGCCAATAAGATATTTATTTATGGGGTTATTTCTCCCAACACAGATATGCTTGGTAGCACATAAAACAGGATACTTGCTTTCAGTGTTAAACTTAGAAAAACAAAATCAGGAAAACAACAGTTGAACTTGCCAGGCAATCAAAGCAAAAGAATAAAGACCTGGCTGGTAACAAACTGGTCTTTTCTGTAGGCTTTAGCTAATATTTTCTTAGCAGTGTTTCAAACAAGCAAAACCCACAAAGAAGGGAAAAACTGTTCTTTTCAGCGGAGCATTTCCCCAGCATTTCCATGAAAGCCTTTGGGAATGCTGGCACGCATGAGCGGTTCCCGCCTAAAGGTGCCATCTTACCTCAGTCAAATAACATAGCTAAGAACAGCACACAAAATGTAAAAACAAACTATGTACAACTGCAACTCCAAGGGGAGGAGGGAGGGTCGTGAGGACTGATTCCTGCTGCTCCGGGAGAACACCTGTTACAGGTGAGTAACTACGCTTTCTCCAGGACCAAGCAGGAAGTCAGTTCTCACATATGGGTGACTCCCTAGCTCTGGGCTACCGAGGAACCCAGGCTGAACAAGAGAACTCCCTCTAGTCCCAGCATCAAAGAAAGGTATTGCAAGGACTCAACCTCCACCGGTAGCCCGACAGAGGGCAGGAGTTGCCTAAACCTCAAAGAGATTCTGGAGTACTGCTTGGCCAAAAGCACTGTCCCTACGGGACTCCCACTCCAGACAGTAATGGGCTGCAGACGTCTGGCTTGAAGACCAAGTTGCAGCCCTGCAGATGTCTACCAAGGGCACAGAGCGGAGATGAGCCACTGAGGCAGCCATTGCCCTGACACGATGGGCCGTGACCCTACCCTGCAAAGGAAGGTCAGCCGCCTTGTAAGCCCAGGTGATACAGTCAGCCACTCAGATGGACAGGGTATGCTTGGACACAGCTAACCCCAACCTATTGGGGTCAAAGGATACGAAGAGCTGAGTAGCCCTTCTATGCCCCTGCATACGGTCAAGGTAGAAGGATAAGGCTCTTCTACAGTCCAGGGTATGCAGGACTGCTTCAGCTTGGCTTGCATGAGGCCTAGGGAAGAATGTTGGAAGAACCACCTCCTGATTGAGGTGAAAAGAGGAGACAACCTTTGGGAGGAACTTAGGGTGAGTCCTGAGGACTACCCTGTTCCTATAAATCCTGGTGTAAGGCCTATCACAGACCAGGACCTGAAGCTCACTCACCCGTCTAGCCAAAGTAATGGCTATCAGGAAGAGAGTCTTCCAGGAAAGGAAGCGTAGAGGGCAAGTAGCCATAGGCTCAAAGGTTGGACGAGTCAGTTGCTGCAAGACCAGATTCAGCTCCCACTCAGGGGCAGGACGACGGATTGGAGGCTTAAGCAAAAGCAAGCCCCTGAGAAAGCGGGACACCAAGGGGTGACCAGAAAGAGAGTGTCCCTCCACCAATGAGTGGTGAGCAGCAAGAGCTGAGAGGTGGACCCGAACAGAATTGGACTTAAGTCCCTGACTGGACAAGTGCAATAAGTACTGAAGAACTACTGGCACAGCACAGGAGAAAGGATCTTCTGCATGTAGCTGACACCACACAGAAAACCGTTTCCATTTGAGAGCATAGGTTTTCCTGGTGGACTGTTTCCTAGAGGCTAGGACAACCTCCTCAACCTCCTGAGGTAGGCCCCAGGGGGCCAAGACTACCCTTGCAGCCTCCAGGCCATCAAATTGAGAGCTTTCAGATTGGGGTGCAGAAGGGAACCCTGCTGAGAGAGAAGGTCGGGTTGCAACCCCAGAGGCAGTGGGGGATCCACCGCCAGTTGAAGCAGAAGAGGAAACCAAGGCTGCCTCAGCCACCTGGGAGCCACCAGCAGGACCGAGGCCCTGTCCTGAAGAATCTTGAAGAGAGTGCGGGCCACCAAGGGCGTGTGAGGAAACGCATACAGGAGGCCCTGAGACCAGGACATCAGAAAAGCATCTGGTGCCATCCGCAAAGGGTGCGGTTGCCTGGAGCAGAACCTGGGCAGTTGCTTGTTCAGGGGACTGGCAAAGAGATCTATCCAAGGGAGACCCCACTTCAGGAAGATCTTCTGAACAACTAAGGGATGCAGCTGCCACTCATGTGGCTGAAGAATTCTGCTCAAGCAGTCGGCCAGGCAGTTCTCCTGGCCTGGGAGATACACCGCCTGGAGAAGCATGTTGTGCTTCAGGGCTAAGGAACAAAGGGCCTGAGTCTCTCGACAAAGGATCTGGGACCCAGTCCCGCCCTGTTTGTTGACATAAACATGGCTACCTGGTTGTCTGTTTGAATCAAGACTGAGCGGTGAGCCACGGTTGGAGAAAAAGCTCTGAGAGCCAAGTGGATGGCCCGAAGTTCTAGCAGATTGATCTGTTGGGCCGCCTCCCAGGGAGACCAGAGGACCTGGGTGCACTTGTCCAGACAATGAGCACTCCAGCCCTGTAGAGAGGCGTCGGTGGTGAGGATCACCGAGGATCTGGGCATTTGAAAAGGCATCCCCTCCAGCAGATTGGGTGGATGGAGCCACCAGCTGAGGGAGGCCAAAAGGGTTTGGACACCTTTATCTTGTCCTTGAGGCGGCCGGTGGCTTGAGACCACTGAGTCCGAAGACACCACTGTGCAGGCCTCATATGGAGCCTGGCATTGGGAGTCGCATGCACTGTCGAAGCCATGTGGCCCAGAAGCCTGAGGCAGAGTCTGGCGGAGACCAGGGACCTGTGCAGAAACTTTCTGGCCACTGCCATCAGCCTTTGAGCCCTGTCTTCTGGCAAGAAGGCCTTTGCCAGTTGAGAATCCAACCTTGCCCCTATGAACTCCAAGTTCTGGGAGGGGAGCAAAGTGGACTTTGCGAAGTTTATGACAAAGCCCACACTTTGAAGCAGAGCAATGGTTCTGAGGGTGGCTTGTCTGGCCTCCAGGCATGTACGACCCCTGATGAGTTAGTCATCCAGATAGGAGAAGACAAAGATTCCCTGATTCCTCAGGTAGGCCGCCACAACTGCCAGGCACTTGGTAAAGACCCTGGGAGCGGAGTTCAGGCCAAAAGGTAGCACTCTGTACCGATAATGGTTTCCTCCCACAATGAACCTGAGGTACTTTCTGTGGTCTGGATGAATGAGGATGTGAGTGTACGCATCCTTTAGATCTAAGGAGCATAGCCAATCTCCCTGCTGGAGGTAGGGCAGAAGTGTTCCAAGAGTAAGCATCTTGAACTTTTCTTTCTCTAGAAACTTGTTGAGGTTCCTGAGGTCCAGAATGGGTCGAAGGCCACCGGTTCTTTTGGGTACCAGGAAATATCTAGAGTAGAAACCGTGACCTTGTAAGTGGGGAGGCACAGGCTCCACCGCCCTGTCCACCAACAGACCTTGGAGCTCTTGCAGGAGAAGGCCTGTGTGCAGGGGAGGCCTTGGAGGCTCCCCTGGAAAATATGGTGGAGGCAGTTGGTGAAAATGCAGGGCATAACCGTTTTTGACTATGTCCAACACCCAACTGTCCCCGGTGATAAGGGGCCACTGGTGGGCAAAGAGGGCGAGGCGACCTCCTGTGCAGGGTGGGGAGAGCAGAGGAGGAGAGGCTACGCTCAAGGAGTCAAAAACCCCCACCCTGCTGAGTGGGAGCAGGGGCCGGAGGCTTGGGGGTCCTCTGCCTACGGGGCCCATTACCCTGGTCCTTGGCTTGCTGACCCTGGGGGGCAGCTTGGGCAGCCTGATACTGAGTGTACTGTTTGTAGGCAGTGCCCTTCCTCAGGTAAAAGGACTTTTTACCCGAGCCCTTCCTTTTATGTGAAGGGGCAGAGGTTTTCCTTGACAGCCTTGTCCGGGTAAGGTGCTCGGTCTGGAGCTGAGCAGCCTTCTCGGTCACGGGTTTGCCAAAAGGTTCTCACCTCGGCAGGGGACATCGACCAACTTGTCCTGAACCCATGGCTCGAGGTCCGATGACTGCAGCCACGCCTGGCGTCGAGCCGCGATGCCGGCAGCCACAACTCGGGCCGAAGCCTCGAAGCCATCGTAGGCGGCGCGGGAAATGAACTTCGAGCATTCCCGAATCCCCGAGGACAAGGTCTGAAATCTCTGCAAGGGTTCCCCGGAGAGACCAGCAGAGAATCCGGCCAATTCTTTGGCCAGGTCTCGCAAGTACATGCCCATGTACAGCTGGTAAGACTGGACACGGCAAGCAAGCATCGAGCCCTGGAAGCACTTTCTACCGACGCCATCGAGGTTGCGGGCCTCCCTGCCAGGGTGCACCGCGAAGTGCATCTTCTGGCTCTTCAGACGATGCATGGCCGATTCCACAACCATGGAATGGTGTGGTAGCTGTGCTTTCTGGAAACCAGGGCTCTTGTGGAGTCGATAAATGGAATCGACTCGCTTACTTAGAACCGGCGCCGAGGCCGGGGCCTCCCACATCCGGAAGAGGAGCCGTTCCAGCATCCGAGGAACCGGGACAGTAAAGGCCTCCTTCGGAGGAGAGTCATACTGCAGAGCATCGAGCTCCTCGGCTCGAGGCTCTTCCTCGGGATCGGCAGGGATAGCCAAGGCAGCGGCCATATCCCGGACGAACTCCGAGAACCTCGTGTCCTCCGGAGAGGACCTACTCCGGGGATCAGACTGCGGTGAGTCCGACGGGACGCACCGAGTCTTAAAGGTATCAGGGGACTCCTCGTCCTCCGTCTCCCAGGCGGACTCGTCCGAGGAGGAGTCAGGGTCCGACCCCGTGGGGCCCCGAGGCACTCGCCCGACGCCGGGGGCACTGGCGTCGATACCCTCGGTCCCGAATGGGAGGTCGAGGGAGACCTCGACCGAGGACGACTTCGAGCCACGAGGGTCTCGAGTATCGGCTCGGTCTCCGGGGTTGACTTCGAAGTCGACATCCCGGTGGTCGGGGCAGATGCACCAGTCAGGCTGGCCATCAGTGCCTGGTGCTGCTCCATGAAGGCAGACAGTCTGCACTCCAAGGCTGTCATCCTGAGACTCAGCTCGGGAGACGCAGCAGCCACCGACTCGGGCCCCGGCGGCGGCTCTCTGGGAGGAGAGTCCACGAGGACTACGGGGCTTACGTGGCCAGCAGACTCCGGCTCCACGCAAGGAACTTTAGCAGGCTTCTATTGGTCCACGGGCCCGGGACGGCGGTCGGGGGGCTTAGACCTGGCCCTCGAGGGACCAGGGACCTCCTCCGACGCCGCCCTCGTGAGCCGCTTCTTCCTCTTACATTCCCGGTCGGGGGACCCCCTGTCCGAGGAGCTTCGACAGCGCTCGGGATCGGAATCCCGAGATGTCGAGGCCTTAGACGAGGTCCGGGCCTGGCCCGAGGCAGAGTCCGAGAAAAACCTTTCCTTTTGATGCTGTCGACTCTTTAGTGCCTTGGAAGACATCTTTCCACATGGCCCACACGACTTTGGGTCGTGGTCAGGGCCGAGGCACCGAAGGCAGCAGTCGTGTGTGTCGGTGAGAGACATAATCTTCTTACACCGATCACACTTTTTGAAACCACTGGAAGCCATCTGGGAAAAAATAGCCCCAGCGAGTTCGAAAGACCGGCCTTCCAGTGAAAAATGAAAAAAGGGCGCAAACGCCAGCCACGAAGGGCAAAAACCGAAAAAAGAAGAAAACGGGCTCGATACCGGTGTACCGAACCCGGCGGGAGGGGAACCAGCATCGAACCGGAGAAAAATAGCGAAAATCACCGAAGAAAAAAAATCACTTTTATCCGGGAGAACAGGACACACGTCCGATGGGCTTCTCGGGAAAAAAAGAGACTGAGGTAAGATGGCACCTTTAGGCGGGAAGGGAACCGCGCATGCGTGCCAGCATTCCCAAAGGCTTTCATGGAAAGCTGGGGAAATGCTCCGCTGGGGCTTCATCGGCGCCGATAACACCCATATGTAAGGACTGACTTCCTGCTTGGTCCTGGAGAAGCACAGCCTTCAGACTCAGTTTCGAAGAGTCTATAAATAGTCTCCAGTCTTGTGGGTCATGAGTGATTTTTAAGGCATTCATGAGGCTTTCAATATCGAAACAGAATACCAGATTACTTTCCTTTCCGACTACGTATAGTACACTGCTGACGTCAGATGGCTTCAGCAGCCGTCTGGCAGTAGTATTGCATTGCATCAGAAAATGGTGCAATCAACTCTGGATGATGTGTGCATGCTAGTATTATGCAATGTGATGCAATATTACATCATTCAAGGCTTATTTGGGATGTTGTTGATGACCTACTGGATAAATTTACACGGTGAAACATCAAAAATGAACTACATGCAATATCTTCAAAACGAGAGCCAATAATTTTTTTTAATGTTATATTCTTGTTCAGTTCACCAAGTTAGGGCCTTTTAAAGTCAGTAACAATTTCAATGTTGACCAGTGGAATCTTCGGTGCCTTAATTTTCCTAAAACATACTATTTGTTTCCTGTGAATTTTTTCTAAAGTATTTGAAAGAGTTTTTGGGTTGGGTATCAGGATTCTGCTATTCTTACTTTTAATAATCCACTCCCATAAATTCTCCTCCTTATGCACTCCTGCCCACCCCCCTCCTTTTTACCTCCTTACCCTCCCCCTTCTTATTCTTACAAAATGTACATAGCTGCCTTTCTGGCAATATACGGTTACTTGTTAACTACAGATAAGTTTTCTACTACAAATTATTGTTCTATGTACAAAAGTTGTAACTACACTGTTATGTTGAGTTCTATGTAAACCACCTTGAATTGTAGAAAGGTGGTATATAAAAACTTTAAATAAATAAATAAATACATACTATCTCCCTCAATCTAAGAAATTTGCTAATGGGAAAGAGGTGGGGTGCGACTCCTTCCAATAGATACCTTGAACATCTCAGAATTTATTGAATCTTTTTTAAATGAAATATCTACTAGGGTGACTCTACTTGTTTCTTTTCATGCTGAAATTGATAAAAATTTAGTGTTGAAATTGTTCTTTAAAAAAAAAGAATGAATTATGTTGTGGACAGAAGGTTAATATCTTTCCGGATGTTTCCAGGCAGACATAGGTGAGGTACAAGGTCTTTTAAGCCTTGGAACCTCATGTTCTTGAAGTGGGGGCAACTTTGTTTTTTAAAGTTCCCTGTAAATGCCTGGTCACATTAGGAAAGGATTCTTATGGGGTTTTTTTTAGCCTATGCAATTGGAAGATTTCCTGAAGCCTCGTCTGTAGCTTCCATAGGTTCAGAGGCACACGGAAGTTATATTGTTGGGTTCCTTAGTATGACTGGGATAGAAGAATATTCTGGGCTATTACAGAGATAACTTTGATTTATGTGTTTATGGTTTGCATTATACATTCAGATATCACTCTTCTGTAGTGTGGACTTGTGCAAATTCTGAGGTGTATTTATAACGGGATTGTTTTTTCTTTTCTTCTCTCCATTTTGCAATCTTTATTATTCTTGTAGTAATGTTCTGTAAAGTTATAAATTAAAAAAAAAAAACTGGCCAGCAATGAGTCCTAATCTCAATCCAATCGAGAACCTTTAGAAAGACCCGAAATATGTCACTGGTAAAGGAATCCTGGAAACATTCATGAGCTGGAACAAATCAGTTGAAGAATAGGAGAAACTACCAGCAGACAGATGTACGAAACTGATAGATGGCTACAAGAAATGTTTGGAGGCTGTCATCAATGCCAAGGATTGTGCAACCAAATATTAATGAAAGATGTCACTAATCCTGCCCAGGTCATATTTTGTGTTTTTTTTCTCAGAAGTGACTACATCTAAGTTGCACAGACATTTTCTTTTGTTGTATACCTTTGAACATATTTTTAAAATATTATGATAACATATAGTTGGAATATTTCCAATTATTTCTCAAAACATTGTACATAACATAACTAAAATGCAAGGGTTCTAAAAATGTTGACCACAACTGTATGTTGTCATTGTACTTTTGCGAGAATGAACCTTATGAACCAGTGTTACACTCAAATTGGTCTTTCATCAGATTACCAATACAGGTTATTAGGAGCCATTTCAGCAATGACAGCAAGTATGATGTCATCCAGAATACACACTTTTAGCCTCATTCAAATGGAGCACTAATCAAACCCAGTTTTTATGCGAAAAAGCACATGCTTAACCAAATGAAAACTTTCATTATTAACTCCATGAAGACAAAAATGTAAAAGTATAAACTATCAAGCTCCCAAATCATGATTTACGTCAAAATAATGCAGCAACAAATGTCAGGGTTTAATGCTGCTGGTTTCATGTAAAGTTCATACATAATTTGGAAAAACAGGATATAACATACTATGTTATAGTGCTTCAGATTAAATGTCAATGTGTTACAAATCATGCTGCTACTCATCTTCAATCAACTTTACTTATAACTGAGTCTCTACAGAGAATAAATAGTAAATGTACATGACTACATACTATCATTTATGCATATATGCAATCTTCTTGTTTTGATACATGTATTGTACACAATTACCAGTAGAAATTAATTCAGAATAATAAAGTTCTATACATCTATATACTTACTTTTTGAAGATCATCCGGCCCCAAAGTTAATAAATGCTGCAAAGTTATTTCATTGGCCTAATAAAAGAAAAGTTTTTATGTTAGATATTAACTAAAGATAATGCTGGGTAAAGTGCTTCATAATATTAAAATGCTACAGGTTCACTGGTACAATTTCTCAGTTTGATCAATGGCAGAGGAGAGAAAAATTACAAAATACTGAACGGATAGAAAAAGATTAAATAGAAATGAGGGCTTAAAATCCCACATACAGGAAAGAAAAAAAATGGCACAGAAAGTGAAATTAAACTATGCTTGAACTTAAAACTAACAAAGAAGGATGATAAAAGACATGTCTAAAGTTTAGGTAAGTAGCATATATGAAAAGAGGAATGGATAAAGCAGTTTTGTGAATGAAAAAGTGAAACTGCTTACATTAGCAAGTGTTCTAAGGATAACATATGTATGAAACTAACCCCCCCCTCAAAAAAAAAAAAACACGAAAATTTCCTGGAAAAAAACAACAAAAAAAATCCACCAAATTTGTTTTCCCCTGTGCACATACCTACAAGGTCATGTTTGCAAAGATTAACTCAAAATCCAGTCCTAGATTCTGATTGGGGAGCTGGCTATGTTTTTGGACCTTCTGCTGTTTTGGAATGAGAGAGATCCCTCAATGATGATGCTGGGGATGAGAACGCAGTGGTGACTAGAAATAACTCCCAGAGAAAGAGGAAGGTGGGTCAGAAGTGGCAGCAGAGAGGCCTGAAGCACTGTGGTCTTTATTCAGATCCACTATTTTCTTGGTTGTCTCTTAAGAGTATTATTTTCCCTGCAGGACACTAGAAGTTTTCCTTGCACCCTACCAGGTGGGTTAGAGGAACGAGTGAGCTTTTGATTCTGCACATAGCCGATTTAACCACGATGGTATTCAGACATCGTCTCTGGGGTGAGACTGTGAGAGACGTCTCCCACATACAGAGCATAAAGTCATGAAGGAAGCGGTGCAACAGTAAGGTGGTTGCTTCCTTGAGTGCCGTTGGGTATTGGAGAATCCCCAGTTCCTCTGCCCTCGGCTCCTTCTCCGATGTCACTGTGGCTAGAGAGACCTTTGGCTAGGTCTCGAATAAATTCCTGAAAGGACATGTCCGCTGGCAGCGACTTGTGCTGCTGTTGAGGTGGGCAAAAGGTGCGAAGGAATGTCCTGGGGCCCCTGTGAATCGAGAGACTCCGCATCAGAATCAGGGGAATCTGAAATGGAGGACTCGAATTATCGACGGGTACAGTGCGCACCGGAAGATAGATGTTCCAATGTATTGGCCTCGGTGAGCCCTTTGGGCCTTGCATCAGTAAGGGATTCCAGGAAGGGCATGTATGGGAGCGATGTCACACCTGGAACTAGTGTCGATGTCGGTACCGGTACCGATTGCCTGGTACCTGTAGCCAAGGGTTTTATGTGCACCGAGGCTGCAAGTATGGCTGCCAAACTACGCTCGATGGCCAGTATATGCTGGTCTATCAAGGTTGTCTGTGCTTGGGTAACAGCGACGGGTATTTATGCCACATTTCCAGAGCATGGCACCAGTAGCTCTCGGCACCAGTAGCTCTCCCCTCAATGGCTTTGGAGGACAGGGCCTCCCACCAGGGCTGTTTGGTAAGCTGATCCACCTCCGAGGCAACCCCCGAGGGATCTCAATGTTTAGAGTGAGATCTTTCCCTGGAGGTACCCGCAGACTTTGATACGGCCTTGTGCTTGGACTTCAAGGATACCTGAGATTCAAGAGAGGATGAAGAGGCCCTTAATAAAGTAGACGCCATTGATACCGCATCCGAGGCGAGAAGTGTACCTAATTTAGAAGCCCGCTTCTGTAGGCCTCTCTGGGTCATTTTCTGGCAAAGGGGACAGTCCTTTGGCTGGTGGTCTGGGACGAAGACATTTTAGACACCAGTCATGTGTGTCAGTTGCCGAGATGGTGCTGGCACACTTACTGCATTTTTTGAAACCACTAGTTGGTTTCTCCATACTCACAAGAATGAAGAGTATGAAAGGCTTAAGGCCTAAAAGGGCATTGGCACCCAAGTAGTGTTTTGGTTTTTTTTTTAGGAAAATAAGAAAGGAAAAAGAATAAGGGAACCAGCGATGTCTCAGACGGTGCTGGTGTCGAGGGGAAGGCTATCCACAAAAAGAAGTTTTTTCTGCGGTGACAGGATTTGTTTTCTGCTGGCTCCGGGGAAAATGAAGAACTGAAGAGAAGGAGTTGGGAAGGCAGCAACGCAGGCGCAGTGGACTGCTCCCAAAGGCTTTCCTATTGGACGCTGGGGAGAATTATCGCACGGGCTCTGTCGGTAGAGACGTCACCCATTCCTGCTTGTTCCTGGAGATAATAGAAATATTTGTTAAGCAATTCCTCTATGTGTTCACAGATGAAGGGCCAAGAGCAGGACCTCAGAAAATATCCACAATATAGGAACATAAGCGACAGGGATCTCAAACGATTTTCAGAAAACTGTGTTTGGGAGGAACTAGCTAAACTACAAGTAGACAAAGTGAAAGAACCACATGGGATACATCCGAGAATACTGAAGGAACTTGGGGATATTCTAGCAGCTCCGCTGACTGATCTTTTCAATGCCTCCAGTTGGGAGTGGTGCCAGAGGACTGGAGAGAGGCACATGTGGTCCCTTTACACCACAGGTCACCAACCTCCAGAGGGCCACGGGCCGCACAGCCGACTACCGGGAGCCTCGCGGGCCGCACCCCCCTTCTCCCCGCCCCCCGCGAAAAAAAACAACAAACGCAAAATTATGAAAACAATGGCTGATCACCTGATAGCCATGAAGCGCGACTTCTGTGCGTCGTCACACTGCAGTTCGATCAAGTCCATTTGAAGGTCAGAGGGCACGTCGGTGGGGTTCGTCTCAAAGGGGGCACTGAAGAGGGCAAAGTCTTGCGAGTGCTTGGTGAAGTCTTATTGCTGATTGGTCCTCTAATTTGCGCGCTGCTCTTGGGAAACCGGACACGTAAGAACCCGCCGAGCATGCCGCGGGCCGCAGATACAATGGCGGGAATCCTTGGCGGGCCGCACGTAATGTTAACCGGGGTAGAGCCTCGCGGGCCGCACGAAGGGACCTCGTGGGCCGCATGCGGCCCGTGGGCCGCAGGTTGGTGACCCCTGCTTTACACAAAAGCAGAAGTAATGCGTAATTCCCTTACTACTCTAGTTCTCTCCCTTGTAATTTCCCGTTTGGATTACTGTAATTCCATCTTTGCTGGCCTTCCCTCTTATCAACTCCGTCGCCTTCAGCTCGTCCAAAACACTGCCGCCCGTCTAATCACCTTCTCTTCCCCTTTTGATCACATCACTCCTTGCCTTCTCTCTCTTCACTGGCTTCCCGTTAAATTTAGGTTTGTTTATAAATACCTCATTACCACCCACAAAGTTCTTCACACAGGTACTCCTCAATACTTATCTGATCTTATTTACCATCAACCTGTCCCTCATCTTCTCCGCTCTTCCCATAGTAATCGCCTTTTTCTTCCCTCCCCGTCCCAAGCTCATCTCGAACTCACCCGTCACTCCGCTTTCTTTTTCTTAGGTCCTGCTCTATGGAATTCCCTTCCCCACTCACTCCGCACTGAGCCTTCGTTTCCGCATTTCAAAGCTCTCCTTAAGACCCATCTATTTCCTCAGGCTTTTGATCTCCCGGCACCCCCTTGACAGTCATGCTGGCCTCCATACCATATACCACTCCCCCCCCCCCCCTCCATCCTTCCTTCAGTCTCTGACTCTCTAGCCATATTATTCTGTCCTTTTCTTTTTTTCTATCTATCTCTATGGTGCTTTCCTATCCATTGAATGGCGTTCCTTTCCTTTCTTTAATTTTCCAGCAGCCTGCTTTTATTGTACACCGCTCTGATACCCTGGGTTTGGGCAGTTTATCAAGCCTCATAAATAAAATAAATAAATAAAAATAAAAATGATGTGGATGAAAACTACAGGCTGGTTAGTTTAACCTCGGGTTGTGAGTAAATTATTGGGAAATGCTGCTCAAAGAGAAAATAGTGAGGTTTCTGGAGTCCAATGGATTCACCAGAGGCAGGTCTTGTCAGACAAATCTGATTTATTTCTTCGACTGGGTGATCAGGGAGTTGGACTAAGGGAGAGCCCTAGATGTGGTGTCCTTGGATTTCAGTAAAGCTTTTGACACCGTACCACACAGGTGACTTATCAACAAACTGAGCACCCTAGGGATGGACCCTAAAGTTACTGATTGGGTTAGAAATTGGTTGAGGGGGAGGCAATAAAGGGTATAGGCAAATGGAGCTCACTCTGGGGAGAGGAAGGTTACCAGTTTTGTGCCACAGGAATCTGTCCTTAGTCTGATTCTTTTTAACATCTTTGTTAGTGATACTGCGGAAGGGCTGTCGGGTAAGATTTGCCTCCTTTCGAATGATACTAAAATCTGCAAAAGAATAGACACACAGGAAGGAGTAGATAACATGAGGAGGGATCTAGCTAAGCTTGAAGAATGGCCCATAATTTGGCAGCTGACATTTAATGCTAAAAGATGCAGGGTCATGCACTTGGGCTGTAAAAATCCAAAGGAGCAGTACAATGGGGGGGGGGGGGGGAGTACTTCTGTTCACAAAAGCAGAGTGGGACCTAGGTGTGATTGTGTCTGACGATCTTAAAGTAGCTAAACAGGTAGAAAAGGCGATGGCAAAATCTAGACGGATGCTTGGGTGCATAGGGAGAGGAATGGCCAGCAGAAAAAAGGAGGTGATAGTGCCTCTCTATAGGTTTTTGGTACGACCTTATTTGGAGTATTGTGTGCAGTTCTGGAAACCACACCTTCAAAAGGATATAAACAGGATGGAGTCTGTGCAGAGGGTGGCCACTAAAATGGTTAATGCTCTTTGTTATAAAGCATATGAGTACAGACTTAAGGATCTTAATATGTTTATTAAAAACTTACTATACCGCCCATAACCAGCGCATCTGGGCGTTTTACAAACAAATTTTAAAAAGGAACGCCATTGAAATTTCAAAAGAACAAGAAAGATAAGACCAAGAAACAAATAAAAGTTAGACATCAACGAAGGGGGGGGGGGGGAGGTTGAAAGTAGAGCAGAAAGCGTAGTTACTCACCTGTAACAGGTGTTCTCCAGGAGCAGCAGGAATCAGTCCTCACTTATGGGTGACGTCGGCGCCGACGGAGCCCTCGCGGAGCAATTTTCCCCAGCTTTCAAAGAAAGCCTTTGGGAATTGCAGCGCGCATGCGCGGTCGTCTTCCCGCCCGAAGGTGCCATCTTAGCCAGTCAGATGACATAGCTAAAAAGACAGCATAAAAATTTGCAAAAAGAACATAAGCAGACGATTGCAACTCCAAGGGGAGGAGGGAGGGTAGTGAGGACTGATTCCTGCTGCTCCTGGAGAACACCTGTTACAGGTGAGTAACTACGCTTTCTCCAGGACCAAGCAGGAAGTCAGTCCTCACTTATGGGACTCCCAAGCTCAAGGCTACCGGAGACCCTAAGCACAAAAATGAGCTCCCTCTAGCTCAGCAGCACAGAAGGAAAGAATCTTCGCTGAATTAACACCCACCGGTAGCCCACATCCGGGATGGAGGGTAGGAGTTGCTCAGACCTCAAAGAGATTACGGAGGACTGCCTGTCCGAAAGCACTGTCCCTGCGGGACTCCCTCTCGAGACAGTAATGGACCGCAAAAGTCTGGCTCGAAGACCAAGTAGCGGCCCGGCAGATGTCTGCCAGCGGAACAGAGCGGAGGTAAGCCACTGACGTAGCCTTTGCCCGAACGCAATGAGCCGTGACTCGACTTTCTAAGGAGAGTCCGGCTGCCCCATAAGCCCAAGAGATACAGTCCGCAACCCAGATGGACAGAGTACGCTTGGAGACCGGGAGCCCCAATTTATTGGGGTCAAAAGACACAAAAAGCTGAGCAGCTTTACGGTGCTCCCGCGTACGGTCAAGGTAGAAGTTCAAAGCCCTTCTACAGTCCAGGGTATGGAGGACCGTTTCAGCTCGGCTGGAGTGTGGTCTGGGAAAGAAGGTTGGAAGTACCACCTCCTGATTGATGTGAAAAGGGGAGACCACTTTTGGAAGAAATTTTGGGTGAGTCCGTAGGACTACCCTATTTTTGTAGAACCGAGTGTAAGGGGGATCAGACACGAGGGCCTGCAATTCACTTACGCGTCTAGCGGAGGTGAGGGCTATCAAGAACAGTGTTTTCCAAGACAGAAAACGGAGAGAACAGGTAGCCATAGGTTCAAAAGGCGGACAGGTGATCCGCTGCAAAACCACATTCAGGTCCCAGTCAGGCGCTGGCGGGCGCAGAGGTGGTTTAAGTAGAAGGAGACCTCGGAGAAACCTCGCTACGAGAGGGTCGCTGGAGAGAGGTCTACCGTCCACCGGCACATGATGTGCCGAAAGAGCACTGAGGTGAACTTTGACGGAGTTGGACTTAAGTCCCAGATTAGAGAGGTGTAGCAAGTACTGCAAGATCACCGACACCGGGCAGGAGAAGGGATCCTGAGACTGTTGGGCACACCAGACGGCAAAGCGACGCCATTTAAGGGCGTAGCATTTGCGGGTAGAAGGCCGTCGCGAAGCTAAGACGACCTCCTCCACCTCTGCCGGCAGGAGAAGGGGAGCAAGGACTACCCTCTCAGCAGCCAGGCCATGAGGTTGAGAGACCTGATGTTGGGGTGCAGGAGGGACCCCTGATCCTGAGTGAGGAGATCCGGTTGTACCCCCAGAGGGATTGGATCCTCCACCGCCAGTTGCAGCAGGAGCGGAAACCACGGCTGCCTGGGCCAGCGAGGGGCCACCAGGATCATGAAGGCTTTGTCTCGGAGAACCTTGAAAAGAGTCCGAGAGACTAGCGGGATGGGAGGGAACGCATACAGAAGGCTCCCCGACCATGAGATCAGAAAGGCGTCCGCCGCAACCCGAAGGGGGTGTGGCAGACGAGAGCAGAAGCGAGGAAGCTGCCGGTTGCGAGGACTGGCAAAGAGATCCATTGTGGGGAGGCCCCACTTGAGGAAGAGCTTCTGAACTACCAAGGGATCCAGACGCCACTCGTGCGGCTGGAGGACCCTGCTGAGTTTGTCCGCAAGGCAATTGTCTCAGCCCGGGAGATAAACTGCCTTGAGGAGAATGCCGTGACTGACGGCCCAAGAGCAGAGCTTCTGAGCCTCCCGGCAGAGGAGAAAGGAGCCCGTGCCCCCCTGTTTGTTCACGTAGAACATGGCAACTTGATTGTCCGTCTGGACAAGGACGGACTGTTGGGAAGTCAGGTGGGAGAAGGCCCGGAGAGCTAGGCGGATCGCCCGGAGCTCCAGGAAGTTGATCTGCTGAGCAGACTCCCACGTGGTCCAGAGGCCCTGAGTACGCGCCTCTTGGCAATGCGCTCCCCAGCCCAGGAGGGATGCATCGGTGGTCAGCACCCGGGTCGGCTGAGGTGACTGGAAGGGCATACCGAATGTCAGGTTCGGCTGCCGGAGCCACCACCGGAGAGACGAGATCAGCGGCTCGGAAACGCGCACTAGGTCTGCGAGGCCGCCCGTGGCCTGTCGCCACTGCCGGCGGAGACACCATTGAGCAGACCGCATATTCAGGCGGGCATTGGGGGTCACATGGACAGTGGAAGCCATATGGCCGAGCAGTCTCAGGAAGCGCCTGGCGGAGACCAGGGGCTGGCTGCGAAAGCGGTCGGCTAGGTCCATGAGCCGCTGAGCCCTGTCGAGCGGTAGATACGCTCGCGCCTGAGGAGTGTGCAGCCTTGCGCCGATGAACTCGAGATCCTGTGAGGGGAGCAAAGTGGACTTTGCGAAGTTTATGACAAAGCCCAAGTGCTGCAGCAGAGCCACCGTGCGACACGTGGCGTTGGTGACCTCCTGAGCGGACGCTGCTCTGATGAGCCAGTCGTCGAGGTACGGAAAGACATAGAGGCCGTGAAGCCGGAGATGGGCCGCCACGACCGCGAGACATTTTGTGAAGACTCGCGGTGCGGAGGACAGGCCAAAGGGCAGTACTCTGTACTGGTAATGATTTCCCGCCACCACAAACCTTAGGTATTGGCGGTGGCTTGGGTGGATGAGGATGTGCGTGTAGGCATCCTTTAGATCCAAGGAGCATAGCCAATCTCCCTGCTGGAGGTAGGGCAGAAGGATTCCAAGGGTAAGCATTTTGAACTTCTCCCGCACAAGGAACTTGTTGAGGTTGCGCAAGTCCAGGATGGGTCTGAGGCCCCCTGTTCTCTTTGGTATCAGAAAATACCTTGAATAGAAGCCTTGACCTCTCAGGTGGTGTGGCACCGGTTCCACCGCCTGATCCTGCAGAAGACCTGCTAACTCCTGAAGGAGCAACTCCCTGTGCAGAGGGGGGCGCGGAGGCTCACCCGGAAAATAGGAGGGAGGGACCTGATGGAAGTGGAGAAGGTAGCCTTCTCGCACGACCTGAAGCACCCAGGCATCTGCGGTGATGCTGGACCACCTGTGGGCGAAGTGAACCAGCCGGCCTCCGGTGCTGGGGGGGACCAGCGGGGGGGGAGAGGCTATGCTGAGCGAGTCAAAAACCCCCACCCTGCTGAGCAGGGGCTGGTGGTGCAGGCTTGGGGGCCTGCTGCCTACGGGACCCGTTACCCCGTCCCTTGGCCTGCTGGCCCTGTTGGGGAGCTGCAGGGGCCTGATAATGGGGGTATTGTTTGTAGGCAGCCGCCTTCCTCGGGTAAAAGGACTTTTTCCCCGAGCCCTTCTTTTTCTGGGAAGGGGCGGAGGTCTTCCTAGAAAGCCTGGTCCTGGTGAGAGTCTCAGTCTCAATTTGTGCAGCCTTTTCCGCCATGGGCTTGCCAAAGAGGTTTTCGCCTCGGCAGGGGACATCGACCAACTTGTCCTGTACCCAGGGCTCAAGGTCTGACGACTGAAGCCAAGCCTGTCGGCGGGCACCGATGCCGGCTGCGGCCACTCGAGCCGAGGCTTCAAAGCCATCATAGGCTGCTCGGGACATGAACTTAGAGCATTCCCGAATGCCGGTGGACAAGGCTAGGAACCTCCGCAAGGGCTCCTCGGAGAGACCAGCGGAGAATCCGGCTAGCTCTTTAGCCAGATCCCGGAGATACATGCCCATGTATAGCTGGTAAGTCTGGACACGACATGCGAGCATAGAGCCCTGGAAGCACTTCTTGCCAAGGCCATCCAGGTTACGGGCCTCCCTGCCAGGAGGCACCGAGGAGTGCATCTTCTGGCTCTTAAGACGATGCATGGCCGATTCCACTACCATGGAATGGTGTGGCAGCTGTGCCTTTTGAAAGCCAGGGCTCTTGCGGACCCGATAGATAGAATCGACCCGCTTGCTCAGGACCGGCGAGGAGGCCGGACTCTCCCACATGCGGAAGAGTAGTCGTTCCAGCATAGGAGGAACCGGCACAGTAAAGTGTTCCCTCGCGGGAGAGTCATACTGGAGGGCGTCGAGCTCTTCGGCTCGAGGCTCCTCCTCGGGATCCGCAGGGAAGGCCAAAGCCTTGGCCATATCCCTAACGAAGTCCGAGAACCGGGCATCCTCCGGGGGGGACTGCTTCCGAGGCTCGGACTCCGGTGAGTCCGAGGCTCGGACTCCGGTGAGTCCGAGGGGACACACCGAGTCCGGAAAGAATCAGGTGACTCTTCCTCCTCAGACTCCCAGACCGACTCCGACGAGGACTCGGTGGGGTCGGCCCGGGCAGGGTGCGGCGCCAGCCGCCCCGACGCCGAGGGAGTCGGCGTCGGCGACCTCGGTCCCGAACGGGAGGCCGAGGGCGACCTCGACCGAGGATCGACTCGAGTTCTCATCGACTCGAGGATCGGCTCGGTCTCCGGGGTCGACTTGGACGTCGACGTCCCGGCGGTCGGGGCAGCGACGCCAGCGAAGCCAGCGAGCAGCGCCCTCTGCTGGTCCATGAAGGCAGACAGTCTGCTCTCCAAGGCCGTCAACCTGAGTCCGAGCTCAGGTGACCCAGCAGCCCCCGACTCGGGCCCCGACGGCGTCGGGCCCGACGTCGGCTGTCGCGGAGGCGAGTCCAGAAGGACTACAGGACTTACCCGGGCAGGCATCTCCGACTCCAGGCGAGGTCGCTTCGGGATGTGTTCCTTCTCCAAGGACCCGGGGCGGCTGTCGGGGCTATGCGACCTGGCCCTCGCGGAGCCAGGAGCGTCCACCGACGCCGCCCTCGCGGGTTTTTCCTTCCGACGATGGTCCCCGGAGGGAGAACCCCGGTCGGGGGAGCTCCGGCGACGGTCCGAGCTGGAGCCTTTCGACACGGAGGCCTCCGACGAGGTCCGGGTACGGCTGGGGTCAGCGAAGATTCTCTCACGCTGATGCCGCCGACTTCTCAACGCCTTTGAGGACAGTTTGCTGCAGGGCCCACAGATCAGTTCCTCATGATCCGGGCCCAGGCAGCGGAGGCAAAAGTCGTGTGTGTCGGTTAGTGACATATTTCGGTCACACCGACCACACCGCTTAAACCCACTGGCAGCCATCGGGGGAAAAAGGGCCCCTGCGAGGTCAAAGGACCGGGCTGCCAGGGAAAACGAAAACGAAAGCTGACTAAGTCAGAAAAACCGAAAAAAAGTAAGAGGACTCGAGACCGGCGTCGCGAGTCCGGGCGGGAAAACGATCGGCGTCGAACCGAAAGAAAAAAGGATAAAATAAAGAAGAAAATCAACTTTTTCGCGGGGACAAGACGGGGACGTCTGGAGGGCTCCGCGGAAAAAAGAAGACTGGCTAAGATGGCACCTTCGGGCGGGAAGACGACCGCGCATGCGCGCTGCAATTCCCAAAGGCTTTCTTTGAAAGCTGGGGAAAATTGCTCCGCGAGGGCTCCGTCGGCGCCGACGTCACCCATAAGTGAGGACTGACTTCCTGCTTGGTCCTGGAGAATAGGTGAGCTTTAATTTGACCTTAAAAGTTTTAAATGAGGGTTTTAAGTGTGGGGGGGGGGGAGCAAGTTCCAGAATCATGGGCCAAGGAAATAAAAGGCAGAAGAGTGGGTGGCTTCCAGGTGGGCTTGGGATGGGGAAGGAAGGGACATGCGATTGGCGTGAATGGACCAGAGGGAGCGGTGAGGGGTGTGAAGGTGAACTTGACCAGCAAGGTAAAGGGTGGTGCCAGTATGAATAGACCTGTGAACAAATATAAGGAACTTGTACTGGATTCGGAAGGAAATAGGGGGCCAGTGCAGATGGAGAAGGAGGGGAGTGATATGGTCAAAACGAGAGGCGTGAATGAGGAAACGAGCAGCGGTATTTTGGATATGTTGAAGACGGATGAGCTGGAACTGAGGGAGACCAGCCAGGGAGATGTTACAATAGTCGAGGCGTGATATAACGAGAGAAAGAAGCAAAGTGGTTAAAGCGGAGGGGTAAAGAAAAGGACGGACCGTGTGGAGTTGTTTCCGGGAGAAGAAAGAGCGCTGGACTTTAGAGGAAAGGCGGGATACAGGAGATATGATGGAGATGTTTAAATATCTCCATGGCATAAATGCACAGGAAAAGTGCCTCTATCAACTGAGAGCAAGCTCTGCTACAAAGGGACATATAGGATGAGGGTGAAAGGAGATAGACTCAGGAGTAATATGCGGAAATATTTCTTTACGTAAACAGTGGTAGATGCTTGGAACAGTTTCCCAGTAGAGGTGGTAGAGATGAGGACAGTATCTGAATTCAAAAAAGCATGTGACAAATACAGAGGATCTCTAAGGGAAAAGAGGGGACCTATTGTAGTAGTCGATATGGAAGGGCAGGCTAGATAGAAACATGACGGCAGAAAAAGACCGCACGGCCTATGTCTTTTCCTTGAGTCCTGCTAGGCCAGTTGAGACAAGTGAGCTGTGTTCCCTTACCAGCAGAGGTGGAAGCAAGAGAAAAATCCAAATGTTTCTTATGACCTCATCCTTTACTATATCTACAGCAGCTAGAGGGCATACTACCTCAGTATTCATACCCAAGTCATGGATAAAAACCTCTGTCTGCACAAGCCCCAATGAGGGTAACAAGGACTAACAATCCAAAGAACAGAACTATATATAGAACACCCTGGGGGCAAGTGGTCAATCAAGTGGAATGTAGCCCCCCCTCCCCCAGGGCTAAATGTTGGAAAGAGCACATCATCACAAATAATGGTACACAAGATTAGATCATACCAGAACATAGCAGATTCCAGAGGTGGGTTCTAGACTGGCCTAGCAGGAATCAAGGAAAAGACATTATCCGGTAAGTAAACTGTCACTTCCATATTGTCCTGCTAGGCCAGTCTAGATAAGTGAGATGTACTAAAGCTATGTCTCCACTAGGTGGGAAGACGACATGGCAGCCATCAACCTTCTCCATCAAAGGCCGTAACCGCCCGAGCACAGACATCCAAGCGGAAATGCTTGGAAAGGTGGAAAGCAGTGACCATGCTGCTGTTCAACCGATGTCCAAGGGCTGATATGGCACTCATGACTCCAGTACTCGAAAAGACACCAGACACAAAGGCAAGACTGAAGAGCCTCTTCTCGCATTCCGAAAGCATAGTTACTCACCTGTAACAGGTGATCTTCGAGAACAGCAGGAATCAGTCTTCATATATGGGTGGCATCGGCCCGATGGAGCCCAGCATGGGAACACTCCCCAGCATCCAATAGGAAAGCTTTTGGGAGCGTTCCTCCATACACATGTGGCTGCCTTTCCTCCCTTCGCTCCTGGTCTGCTCAGTCAGGTGTATCCCAATTAAGGAAGAAGTTTGTTATCTCGGAGTAACACTCGACCGCCATCTAAACCTACAACCACACATCAATAGACTCACCATGAATGCTTTACATAAGCTGGCTACAATTCGAAGACTCAAACCCCTCCTTAACCAGAACCACTTCCGATCAGTCTGTCAAGCTATAATAACCCCTTTCCTGGATTATTGCAATACCATTTACCAAGGGCTACCAAAGCAAGCTACAAGGTCTTTACAACTGGTCCAAAATACTGCCGCCAGAATCATCACTGATTCAAAGAAACATGATCATATAACGCCCCTTCTACACCAGCTCCATTGGCTACCTATCACCGCCCGTGCGAGATACAAATCTGCTCTTACCATGTTCAAGATAAGAAACAACATGTCAGCGGGAGCACTAAAGGAGATACTCTGCAATAGTCACAATGAGAGGCCTAGGAGACAGAGCACGTTAGACACCATTCCTACACCCTATGCTTACAAAAAGGCAAAGGAATCAACCTCTAGGAGAGCACTCTCTCTTGCTGCACCTGCGATCTGGAACTCTCTACCTGCGAAATTCAATATGAAGGACATGAAGGATTTCAGAAAGCAGCTAAAAACCTTCCTATTTGCAGATCAATACAATGAATCCAATTAACCTGGATACAGTTGAACCCATCTAACTCTGGAATAGCTGAACCTACGCAACATATTGCGTTGTATATATATTTATTCTCTGTACATAAAAGTTATGCTTCATTGCTTCACCTGCATGTCTCCCTAGCCCCTCTATAAGTTATTGTAATTGCAAGTTTCATAAGTTCTCTGGACGCATGTGAATTTAATGTAAACCGTTTTGATTTAACGATAAGGCGGCATATAAAAACTGTTAAATAAATAAATAATAGCAGAGACAAATTGAGATTAAAATTTAAAAATGTGATAACTTGAAGGGGTGGGTTATGAAGACTGATTCCTGCTGTTCCTGGAGATCACCTATTACAGGTGAATAGATACACTATCTCCAGGAACAAGCAAGAAGTCAGCCTTCATATATGGGACTCCCTAGCCACAGACTGCCAAGCGTGAAAAGAGTCCTGGTACAACCAAAGGTTGCAGCAAGGATCGAACAAACTCAGCTCATTCGTGGCACTCCTCGCGAGATAGTCCAGTGGGAGGAGAGCAAGTTGTCTAAATCTGAAAAAGATTACATAGAACAAATTGAGCATTACTTCTGGAGTCCTTGTCCAGGCAATAGTGTGCTGCAAAGGTATGAAATGATGTCCAGGTAGCGGCTTGGCAGGTTTGCCGAAATAGGGATGGAATGGAGGTTAGCTACAGTGGTAACCATGGTCCGGATAGTATGGGCAGTGACATGGTGCTGAAGAGACAGATCAGCTTGCGTGTAAGTGAAAGATATGCTATCTGCTGGCCAGTTAGAAACTGCTATTTTGGAAACTGGTAGCACCAGATGACTTTGGTCAAAGGAGACAAATAACTGCAGATGAGCCTTCGTACAGTCCAGGTAGAAGGATAATAAGAACCTAAGAACATAAGAAATGCCATACTGGGTCAGACCAAGGTCCATCAAGCCTAGTATCCTGTTTCCAACAGTGGTCAATCCAGGTCACAAGAGCCTCCAGAGCAGTAAACATGCCATCAGCTATCTCCATAGAGTTCATCAACACCAGATCCATACGAAACAAAATCAACACGCTAGCAGACCACATAGAGGAGCAACAACCAGACATTCTCTGCATCACAGAAACATGGCTTACCCCCACTGACAATGTACTCCTTAATCAATTAGTGCCCTCCACGTACAAAGCATTCAACTGCCCACGCACACACAAGAGAGGAGGAGGGGTTTTGATCATCGCGAAGAACAGCCTAAAGCTCAAGTCCCATAGCTCCTCAAACACAGACCAATGCAACACAATCATTGTGGAAAACAAACAGATGGCGCTGTGCCTCATTTACAGAGCCCCCCATGCCCCACCAGATGAGCTAGCCTCCAGGCTAGAAGCTGTCTGTGCGGTCAACACTAACCATAAGCCACTGCTACTATTGGGAGACTTCAATCTCAAATCAGCTAACATCAAGGATACAGAAACCTTCCTACAATACACCCAACTGATCAAAACACCGACACACAGACACGGATCATCACCAGACCTCATATTTGCCCCCAACTACCTACTTGACAGAGGCTGCATATCAACACCCTCTGTCACACCTGTACCTTGGTCAGACCATCACAGAATTAAAATAAAAATTGTGCCACAAGGAGGAAAACACAACGAGCCCCTCGACAACCCACCCGTGCAAAGAAGATTCAAAAGCTTTGACAAGGACCAATTTCTTCAGGACACTAAACCCCACCTGAACATTGAAACAGAGGATGTAAACGAGCAAATCAACAACTGGAATAGTATCATCAATGCTGCCGCCAAAGCCAAGGAACACAAAGCCAAGAAAGCTCACTGCATCAAAAACCATCACACACCCTGGTACTCAAAGGACATACGTAACGCAAAAAGGAGCCTAAGGAAGCTAGAACGCCGTTGGAGACACACCAAATCTCACACCACTCAGGCCCTATACCTAACAAAGCAAAAGGAATACAACGAACTCATCAATCAGACAAAATGAGAATACCACACAAACATCATACTCAAAGCCTACAACAAATTGAGAGAACTATTCGAAATAGTGAAAAATCTTACTAATGAACCCAATACTGAAAGAGACGTGCAGATAGATCCACAATCCTTCGCAGACCACCTACAAGAAAAATTGGATACCGCACCACAACCAACGACAAGCATAACCACCGAACCAACCACATTCTCTAAAACATGGGACAAATTCAACACTCCTTCTACAAAGCAGCTCTCACAAATCATTACCGCGCTGAACACGAGCACCGCACCAACAGATCCATGCCCAGTGACATGGATTAAAGCAACATAGGAAAACTTCATCCACACCATACACAACATGGTGCACAGCTCACTGTCCCAAGGAGTCATGCCAAACCAACTACAGCTAGCCACAATAAGACCTATCCCGAAGAAATCCCCACTAGACAAGAGCAACCCAGCAGCCTACAGACCGATCTCAAGCATACCCCTACTGGCAAAGATTATAGAAAAAGCAGTACAGCATCAGCTCCAGGACCACATTGACACACATGCCCCACTGGATATCAACCAACACGGTTTCCGCCCGAACCATCGAGTCGAAATACTCCTGTTATACCTCTTTAACAACATAATTCAAATCACAGACAACTGCAAGAGAGGAACACTTATGATCTTCTTAGACATATCATCAGCATTTGACACAGTGGACCACAGAATTCTTCTAGCAAGACTACAGAGCATTTGACTACACAGCACCACCCTGAAGTGGTTCAACTCATACCTAACGGACAGGCAGTTCCAGGTCAAGATTGGCCCCAACACCGCCCGACCCTCAAAAATCAAGCAAGGCGTCCCACAAGGCTCTGCCCTATTAGCACTATTATTTAACCTCTACATTCAACCAATCTGCAACATCATGAAAGAACACAAAATACAATACACAATCTATGCCGACATCATGATATAGTCAACCTCGACAACCCTGACTACACCAGAATAACAGACTGTCTCAAACACATGACCCAGTTGGTTTCACGACAACAACCTGACCATAAACTACAACAAGACTGAGGCACTACTCATCACCCGAAACTCCAGCTTCATTCCGCCACCCTCCATCAAGGTCAACAACACAACAATACCCATAAAAGCGGAAGTGAAATACCTCGGAGTGACTCTCGACAAGGAACTAAATCTACAGTCACACATCAACAGAACCACCAAAAATGCATACCTCAAGATAAGACTAATCAGACGCCTCAAACCCCTCGTTGCTCAAGATCATTTCCGCATAGTCTGTCAAGCACTAATAACTCCCATCCTAGACTTCTGCAACCCAATCTATATGGGCCTAACTAAGGAGACACTCAGGCCACTGCAAATGGCTAAAAATACAGCAGCACGCATAACATCTGGCTCATCAAGACAAGATCACATCACCCCCATTCTAAAACACCTCCACTGGCTCCCAATCAGCGCCCGCATCAGATATAAGACAGTCTTAAACATATTCAAAATCAAACACCGGACATCAGCACTCAGCCTACAACAACTCATACAACCCGACATCAGCACAAGACCGAGGAGGAGAGGCACCTCGGACACCATAAACACAGCAAAAGACTTCACCAAGGCTCTTAAGAGCACCGCAAGAAGAGCTCTATCGATGACGGCACCTGCAATATGGAATGCCCTCCCTGACGACCTACAATCAACAGAAGACATTAAGGACTTTCGAAAACTACTCAAGACAACGCTCTTCATTGAGCACTACGGAGATGGCACATAGTTGTGCACACCAACTCCTGGACTAATACCAACCCCCCACCCTTACTCCCTCATGTACATAAAATTGTAAGGTAGCTCATGCTGTATCTAGCCCACCATGAATCAATGCCAACTTACTCACACACTCACTCACTCACTGTATAACACAAATATCAATGTATTCGATTGTTTGCTGTGTACACCACTTTGATTAAAGGAAAAGGCGGGATATAAATCCTTTTAAACAAAAAAATAAATAAAGTACCTGGCAGGTTCCCAAAGTCCACAACTTCCACAATGTTCGTCCTGGGGTAAGCAGTAGATTTCCCAGATCCTCTTTCATAATGGTTTATGGATCTTTCCTCCAGGAACTTGTCCAAACTTTTTAAACCCATCCAGATAACAACTTTTACTACATCCTCTGGTAACGAATTCCAGAGTTTGATATTTTTCACTCAACGCGTAATCAAACTCTGGAATTCATTACTGGAGGATGTAGTAAAAGCTGTTGGTGTAGCTGGGTTTAAAAAAAGGTTTGGACAAACAGGAGAACTATGAGGTTTTGGAAAGAATGTTTGAAGTGAGATGGATTGGTTCAGGTGGAAGGAGGTGACGACCTTGAGTAAGAACTTAGGATGTGTCCAAAGGACCATCTTGTCGTGGTGGAATGTAGTATACGAAGCATAGTCCACCAGTCTACAGTTCACTGATCCTATGGGCAGTGGTTACTGCAATGAGAAAAATAACTTTCCATGTTAAGAATTTTAAAGAAGCTGATGTCATGGGTTCAAAAGGACTACACATGAGCTGTGCAAGAACAACATTTAAATCCCACGCTGTGGGTGGTGGGCGGAGAGACGGTTTGGTCAGGAGTGAACCCTTTGTGAATCTAGACACCAACAGATGTGTGGAGATAGGCCGGTTTTCGAAAATATGGTGAGAGGCTGCAAAGTTGGTCTTGAGGCCAGAGGAGGACAAGTAGAGCAGGTATAGGAGTAGATCTGGAACTGAAAATGTGTAAGGATCTAGCGTTTTCTGTGAACACCAAATAGCAAATCTGCACCACTTGAAAGCTAAGAACATCTGGTGGGAAGTTTCTGATCTAGTTGAAGAAGCAGAGGAAACCATGGTTGTCTGGGCCAGTAAGGGGCAATGAGGATCATCATTCCCCTGTTGGCTCGAAATATGAACAGTGTATTTGCTACTTGAGGTTCCAGCTGCCATTTGTGTGGATAGAAGGATGCGACTCAGTCAGTTGATTAAGGAATTCTCTGTTCCTGGAGGGTATACTGCATGGAGGTCAATTCCCCGAGAGATTGCCCAGTTCCACAACCAGATGGCCTCTCTGCATAAGGGGAGAGAGCATGTCCCTCCCTGTTTGTTTATATAAAATATGGCCACCTGGTTGTCTGGATGAGGACTGAGCAGCCCCTGAGTTAAGCAGAAAAGACTCGGATGGCATTGAAGATTGCTCTGAGGAGACTGATGTGTAAAATTCTCTTGAGCAGTCCATAGACCCTGGGTCGTAAGACCCTTCAGGTGAGCCCCCCAACCTAGCGTTGATGCATCAGTCGTCAAGGTATACTGTGGTACAAGCCTTTGAAAAGGTAACCCTATGAGGAGGTTGTGCAGTTTACAACACCACTGAAGGGCTGACCTCATCTGAGGAATGATGATAATGGAGTCTAAAAGGTGGTCTGTGGACTGCTTCCACTGCTGTGAGAGTCCATTGTGCTAGTCTCATGTTTAGACAGGCATATGGGATGACATGGACTGTGGAGGCCATGTAGCCTAGAAGGCTTAGGAATGTTTTGGCCATTAATGACGCTTGTTGTTGGACTTGTGAGACCAAGCTTATTAGTCAGGCACATCTGTCATCTGGCAAAAAAGCTTGGCTTGGAGCATGTCTAGATGAGCTCCTATGAACTCTAGATTTTGAGTTGAGAGTGAGGTGTGATTTTGGATAATTTATGACAAACCCTAACTCCTGTAGGACATGGATGTTTGTTTGTTTGTTTTTTTAGGGCAGCAGTGACTGCCAGAGTGGTATCTGCCCTTAGCAACCAATCGTCTAAGTAGGGGAACAGAAAGATCCCCAAAGTTTGAAGGTAGGATGTGACCACAGCCAGACACTTTGTGAACACACTGGGTGCCGAGGCTAAACCAAAGGGAAGGACCAGATATTGGCAATGATTGTTCCAGAAAACAAATCTGAGGAACTTTCTGAAATCTGGATGGATGAGGATGTGTGTGTAAGCCAATCATTTGGATGAAGGTAAGGAAGAAGGGTACCTACAGAAATCATTTTGAAGTTTTCCTTGACCAGGAATTTGTTGAGATTTCGGAAATCTAATATAGGCCTGTGGCCTCCCGTCTTCTTTGGGATAAGAAAGTATCAGGACTAGAACCCTAGGCTTTGTTGAGAGAGGTACTTTCTCTATTGTCCCCTGAAGTAGAAGAGTGTGGATCTCCTGTTGTAACAAGGTGGTTTGATGGGGGATCTAAGTGGGATTGGCCTACAAAATGAGAGGGTGGAAGATCTCTGAATTTCAACTGCAGACCCTGGCTTACTAGACATAAGATCCAGGGTTCTGAGGTGATGTTGCTCCAGCGGTGTGCAAAATGCACTAGTCTCCCTGGGATCCTGGGAGGATTGGCCATGCTCCCCAAAAAGGAGTCAAAAACTCTGAGATGGTTGAGCAGGAGGAGCAGATTGTGGTTTGGTAACCTTGGGTTTCCTGGGTTGTTTTTGGCCCTGCTGCCTCTGTTGTTGTGAAGCAGAATAGCAGGAGTAGGAATGATAGGGTGGATAGTGTAAACGGGGGCGCTGGGCGTGAATGTCCACAGTCTTGGCAAAGGCAAAATACTATTATGACTTGCAAGGGATTGTGGGGAATGTAGTCCATTCATACCAGAATCAGCCGTTCACAAAATGAGTTGTGTTGCTCGAGTGTAAGCAAAGAAAAAATATACTTTATTCTTGGGGTTAATTCTCCCACACAGATTTACTTGGTAACACAAAAGGACACTTGCTTCAGTACTGTACTTAGGAAAAACAAATCATGTTATAAGCAACTGAACTTCATAAGCAATCAAACAATAAAGACCATGATGGGAAACAGAAAAGGTCTTTTTGAGGGCTCCTGCTAATAACTTTTAGCAGTGCTCCAAAAGCAAAAACAAAACCCAAAAGTAACCAAAAACTGTTCTTTTTCAAGGATAACTTTCTTCTATTTTCACACACAAACAGTAGTTTCCTTTCAGAGCTCACGTGCAACTGTGCATGGCTTAATTACCAATAATTAGCCAGCTGCAAACCCCTTTGCTGGTTCACTTTCTCTACGTGGCTCAAATCCTCCCCTAAAGCTTTCTTGCAGGCTTTTCTGGGTAGATAAAAGAACAAGTTATAGTTCCTTTTGATGGTTGTTGTATTTGTGAAAGTATTTTACCACAGCAGCCTAGTCAGAGAGCAATCCATGTATTCATTCTGATCATTTAAAATATCTCCTTCTTCTTCAAATATCATAGAATCAATATCATGGTCTGGCTCAGAGGAATTCCTTAATGGAGCACTCTCAGGATAATAGTTGTTTCCCTGCTGTCTTCCAAATGAAGAGCTAGGGCATAGATCAGTGTTCATACCTGAGCTTCCTTTGCTGTTAGGTTTCCTCTCCAGATATCCTGGCCAGTATGTAGTCCAGCTTTTATGTCCAGCCTTCCAATCAAGATCCCTGGACACTGGGTCTCTCTTCACATACCTTCTTGCACTGGTCTTAGGGCCCCTTCCAAATACAGCCGTTTCCCTCAAAGGTGCTGTCTGGGAATTCCTGGCTCTGTAACCCCACTCCTCTGGCTTCCTCCAGTCCAATGGAGTATGCTTGCCTCTGGAATGACTCCCAACACACGTACTGCTGTGGGTTCCTTCTTTAGACCTCCAAGATGTCTGTTTCTTCTTTCTTCCACATTGCTGCTGCTGCTTCCTGATCTCCGTCCTTGAGCTCTGAGTTCCTCATCTGATTCTCTGTAGAATATGTTTTACTTTTAACTTGTTTAGAGGGATACTCCACCCTAGCACAGCTCAGCTGTGCTGAATCAAGCCCTGCCCTTGGAGATGAGTGATTGGGGATTACCTCATAGCTCTCCTGATTGAACACACATTTCCCCACTTCAGCTCTTCTAGAGGCTGTTTGAAACCTGGTGCATTCTGGGACTGGTAGTCTTTTATGAGAACATTTTGTTTTAGTATTTCTAACAGCTAAGACAGGTTGCTTGTTCAGTGCCAATTCACCTTTATTATAGCTCCTTCCTGAACTATGATAAGCTTCCTTATCACAATAGTAATTTCTTCTTTGGGAAGAAGGATTTCTTGTGGCATCTGCCATCTTTCTAGAAAGCCTCTTCATGGTGAGGTCATCCGTCTCTATCTCACCGACCTTTTCCCTCCACCTCTGGCCAAAAAGATTCTCACCACTGCATGGAATGTTAATTAACTTATTTTGGACCCATTGTTCCAGGTCAGATGCCTGAAGCCAGGCTGTTCTCATCTAGCTCCAATGCAGGCTGCAGCCACCCTGCTGTTGACCTAAAAGGCATCAAAGGCTGCCGCTGTTAGAAATTTTGAAGTGGTCTGGGCATGTGTGACTAAAACCTGATGAGCTGCCTGTTTTCTCAGGAGGCAGCAAGGTGGTAAATTCTGCTAGATCCCATGAGATACCCCTAAGGAACATGCCCATATATAGCATATAGGGATCTATTCTGGAAGTTAATATTGCTGCCTGGAAGGCCTTTCTCCCAAAGACATCAAGGGTTCTGGATTCCCTTCCAGGAGGAACCGAGGAGTGGTTCTTTTGGCTTTTAATCCTTCTCATGGAAGACTCAACTACCATAGAGTGGTGAGGGAGTTGAGACTTTTGAAACCCTGGAGAAGGAGAGACTCTATAAAGAGTATCCATCCTCTTAGTGACTGCAGGAGTTGAGATGGGAGATTCCCACATCCGAGACCTCATGTTTCTCAAGATGTTGTGCACCGGGAGGGTTGTCACCTCCTTCGGTGCCGATGGATGCTGGAGACTGTGCAGCTCCTCTGCTCTGGGTTCTGTCTCCGTAGTCAGATACCTCCAGGGCAGCCACCCTGTCCTTAATAAAATCTTGAAAGACATGTCCTTGGGCGGAGACCTTCGATGCTCATAGGGAGGAAATGGATCTGATGGCACATCCTTGATGGAATCGGATTCGATGGATTTGGAATCGGAGGCCTCCGGTGCAGAATCAGAGTCTGGAAGGAAATCAAAATAATCCTTATTAGGCCCCCTATAACTCTGGTGCTCGGCATGTTTAGATGTCTAGGGTATCGAGAGTGGCAGTACCGAAGACCTCGGTAGTGGTTGCTTGACAGACCAATGTGATGCAGGCGATGCCTGCCGAAGGGTAGTGAGAGGGTTGGGAGGACTTAGATGGAGTCAACACCCCCAAGGAGAGCACCGAAGGAGCCGAGTCTGTTGGAAACAGCCTTCTGTTATCCCAGTTCTTCCTACCTCTGGTAGTCATGTGGCGACAAGAGGGGCAGGAATCTAAATCGTGGTCTGGGCCTAAACACTTGAGGCACCAGTTATGCTCATTTGTGACGGAAATGGTACTGGCACACTTCAAATATTTTTTAAACCCACTGCATGGCTTTTCCATTTCTGAGGAAAGGACTGAGGCAAAGTCAAATTGCCTCAGTCAAGATGTAGGCCTTAAGCCTGACAAGATACAAGAAAGGATGAAAAAATTATATAAAATAAGAAAAGAAAAATAGGAATGGGAACGGAACTGACAGGTAGTCAAGTCGGTGATGGGAAAGCAAAAAAGAGAAGTCCTCGATGGTACCATCAAAAAACTACAGAAGTCTCTTGACACGGCTGACAGGGACAAAGTCCCTATGGCTCTGCGGAAACAAAGACGACTGAGGAGACCAGGAGTGAAGGCGGGAATGCAGCCACACATGAGTGGAGGAATGCTCCCAAAAGCTTTCCTACTGGATGCTGGGGAGTGTTCCCGCACCGGGCTCAGTCGGTACTAATGTCACCCATATGTGAAGACTGACTTCCTGCTTGTTCCTGGAGATACATGGAAACCAGAGCATCAGAATAGCCCTTATAGCCCTTAACGCTGCTTCTCAAGGGCCAATTTGTAAGCAAGAGGGGAGCCAGACCATCCAGCAGGACTAACCCCTGCCTCAAGAGCACCCATGCCAACAGAAAGTGCAGGTGGGCATCCTGCCGGAGGGGCAGCAGAACCACATACCAAAGCCTCCTCAGCCAAAACAGTGTCAACAGCATCACTGGTCCAGATGACACTCCACACAACGAAGTACTCACCCACAACAGGACATGAAGGAAACACGTATAACAGAATGTGCCATGGACAAGATTGATCTAGGGAGAACACACCTTCAAAGCCCACCATTTTTTTTTTAATTTTTTATTTATAACATATACATTATAATCCAGAGAAAAAACAATCTGAATCAAATATAAACTACAGGTAAAAATCAAAGGACTACCTAAATACATACATACATAAGTACATAGATACATAGCCCTGAGAAATGTAAATAAACTGGAATAGACCACAACATAATCCACAATACGATCCAAGAATAAAGAAAATCAAAAGGGTAACCCCATCCACTATTGTTTAAATCATAGGAGGCTGATATCTCTATATGGCCGCCGATACAGGAGCAACCTCAACACCGCCCACCCCCCTATTTACAAGAAATTGTTCAAGTTGATTAGGCTCAAAAAACATATACTGTTTAGTCTGATAACTAATCACACATTTACAAGGATATCTAACTTTAATCTGCGCATCCAGAGCAAGCGTCCTCTGGCGCAAAGCCAGGAACGCTCTTCTCCTCTTTTGCGTTTCCCTAGACAAATCAGGAAAAATTTATATTTTAGAGCCTAAAAACGGAGTATCTGAAATCTTACGAAAATACAACCCAAGCACAGTATTCCGATCTGACTTGAATGCAAAAGATACCAACAAAGTCGCTCTGCTTGTGACTACCTCCAGAGAGCTCTCAAGAAAATCAGTTAACTCCATTAAAGGAGGACCCGATTCAGAGGCTAAAGCCCCCTGTTCGGTATCCAATTTAGGAAAAAAAACATATTGAGCTCTCACTACCGGAGGGAGAGAATCAGCAGGCATCCGTAAAACATCAGTAAAGAATTTACGGACCAAGTCCATCGGTGCTAGCAATGGGGACCGAGGAAAGTTCAAGAATCTGAGATTGTTCTGCCGAAGTTGATTATCCAAATACTCCAACTTCCTTGCTTGAACAAGTCGATCCTGAACATTAGCTGCGCCGAGTGTCTCGAGGCCCTCCACTTTTGATTCCAACTGAGATATTCTTGTAGACTGAGCAATCGCCTCCAAGCCAGATAAAGAACACTGGGCTTTCATTTCTGCCAAATCGTGAGCAAAAGCACCCACCACCGGCAATAAGGACTGTTGCAGCGCTGAGATAGCTTCCCATAAGCTATCTAAAGTTACTACCAAAGCCCACCTTTTTGAAGTGCCTGAAGAACCTGTGTACTTTGGCATTGGCTTTGGTCGCCACCAAATTCATCTCAGGGTGACTCCACCTGTCCGAGATCCTCTGGAATGCCAATCTGTTCAATTCCCACTCCTCGGGATTGGGGAAGTAATGAATAAGAGTCAGTTTCCATGATGTACACTTCCACAATATGCTGCGCCAAGAGGGCCAGGACATTCCGCTAAACCCAAGGGTGCAGGAGGGTCATTTTCCGGGGAGACCCCAGGCCCTTTTTATTCCCCCTCGTCAGCTGACAAAGGCTACCGCCATAGCACTGTCTGAGAAGATCAGCACAGCCTTGTCTTGGACTATGTTCCAAACACACAGGACAGCCAAGTAAATAGCCCTTGTCTCCAGCCAATCGATGGGCCAAGCTGCCTCCTGCTTGCTTCAGTGACACTAGGCAGTCTGCCCTTGTCAATGAGTTCCCTGGGCAAACAGGCTGGCATGCATGATAAAAAGAATCACTGACAAATGTCCAGGGGAAGATCTTTAAGCATATGAGCAAGCTGCTTCCACCATTTCAGGCTGGCTGCCACCAAGAGGGGAAGAGGGAGTCTGATGTTGAAGTCTAGTGAAGGAGACCAGCAGGACAGCAGGGATCTTTACAGCAGATGTAGGTGCACTCATAATAGGGGAACATCTCAATCATCGCCGCCAGCGACCCTAAGAGTTGGAGGAAGTGCCAGACCATGGAAGGCTGCTGTCTCCATGACGCCCTCAGCTGAGAATGCAACTTTTCTGCCCTCTTCACGGGCAGAAAACCTTTCCTGTGCCAGTGATGAACTAACAATTGGGTAGGCTACAGAAGGTTCTTGTCATAGTTTATCATTCTGCCCAGACTCTCCAGAAACTGCACCTCTCGGGCTGTTACCGAAAAGGCTTCGCATGCAACTTGGCCCGAATAAGCAAGTTGTCCAAGGCAGGGATGCACACCAATTCCTTTGCGCTGCAGAGCAGTGACAGCCACCACCATAACCCTGGTGAATGCCCTCTGTGCAGTGGAAAAGCCAAAGGGTAGAACGGCAATCTGGAAGTGCAAGCCAAGAACAGAGAAGCGCAGGAAGCATTGCTGATCCTTACAGATAGGAATGTAAAGTCTGCCTTGGCCAAGTCCAGCGATGTAGGAAAAACTCCTTGCTAGACCACTATCAGTGACTCTATGCAGAAGCGAAAAGTCCTTAGGTGAACACAGACACCCTTGAGAACTAAGATTGGGTGAAAGTACCCAACCTTCATTTGGTACCACAAAACTAAAATGAAATATTGGCCCTTTCCCTTTCGGCAGGGAGCACCAGAACTACAGCCTAGAGGCTGAGTAGTCACGAGAGAAGTCTGAACAGGGGCCTTCTTGACTGCAGACCTGCATGAAGATATCAGGAAGGCATTTGTGATTGGGTCCTTACATTCCAGCACATTGCTGAACTGAATGATATAGAATTCCCACCAGTCTGAGGTCACACAGGCCCATCCTGTCATTGTATCTGATGGGAAAACCCAGATTTAGAGGGGGCAACTTTGCAGGTCTCATGAGTCCCATGAAAGGGCTGGGTCCAGAAACGAAAACTGGAAGGAAGGAACCTCTGAGATTCCTGGTGGCGGGAGTGAAGAGAACATGACTCAGAGGAAGAGAGACCACAAGCCCTGTAGGTCTATGCTCCAGATGACGATGTGGTTTAGACGCTCCCAGCTCCTTCACCAACTTCTCCAAGCCTTCCCCAAAAGCATAGTTACTTACCTGTAACAGGTGTTCTCCGGGGACAGCAGGAATCAGTCCTCACATATGGGTGACATCGGCGCCAAGGGAGCCCTTGTGGAAGCATCCCCCAAGCTTTCAAAGAAAGCCTTTGGGAGATGCCACCACGCATGCGTGTTCCCCTTCCTGCTCAAGGGTGCCATCTTACTCAGTCAGATGACATAGCTAAAAGACAGCAAAAATAAAATATGGTTAAAAAAGCAACTCCAAGGGGAGGAGGGAGGGTTGAGAGGACTCATTCCTGCTGTCTCCGGAGAACACCTGTTACAGGTGAGTAACTACGCTTTCTCCAGGAACAAGCAGGAAGTCAGACCTCACATATGGGACTCCCTAGCTACAGGCTACCGCAAGCCCATAGGGAATAATATGGTCGCCCTCCAGAGGAGCTATGAGCAGCAGCAATAAAGTCCGCAGATACAGACTACAGTAAGACCTGTGTGTCCAATGGAAACCAACGCTCCAGTAGCCTGAACACAGAAGGGTTGGAGGGTAGAAGTTGCCTAAATCCCGAAAAGATTACGGAGCAAGGCCTGGCTGAAGGCACTGTCCCGTTGGGACTCCCTCTCTAGGCAGTAATGAGCTGCAAAGGTATGGACTGAAAACGAGGTGGTGGCCCGGCAGATGCCCAGCATCGGGATGGAGCGCAAGTTTGCCACAGAGGCTGCCATGGCCCTGACATGATGTGCCATGACACAACCATCCAGCATGAGCCAAGCCTGCACATAGGTGAGGGTGATGCACTCCGCCACCCAGGTGGACAGTGTTTGCTTGGTCACTGCTTTCCCCAGGCAACTGGGGTCGTAGGAAACAAAAAGCTGAGAAGCTTTGTGGTGGTCCTGCATACACTGAATGTAGAAGGACAGGGCCCTCTTACAGTCCAAGGTGTGAAGAATGGTCTCCACTCTGCTGGAGTGAGGCCTTGGGAAGAAGGTGAGTAGACCATATCCTGGTTGAGGTGAAAGGAACATACCACCTTTAGAAGGAATTTAGGGTGCATGTATAGCACAACCCTGTTCTTATAGAATCTGGTATATGGCACCTCTGCCACTAGGGCTTGTAGCTCGCTGACCCTGTGAGCGGAGGTGAGCGCCACCAGGAACACAACCTTCCACAAGAGGTACCTCAGGTGGCAGGTAGCCAGGGGCTCAAATGGTGGGCGGATGAGCTGCGCCAACACTATGTTGAGGTCCTACTCTGTTGCTGGAGGACAGATGGGGGGTCTGGACAGGAGTCCCCTCAGGAAGCAGGTCACCAGAGGCTGAACCGAGAATGACTTGCCCTCGATAGCGGTGTTGCACAGCTAGGGCGCTGAGGTGTACCATGACTGAGTTCAACTTGAGCCAGATTGTGAGAAATGAAGAATGTACTGCAGTACCTCTGTACCGGACAGGAGAATGGGTTTAGCCGCTGCTCCGCGCACCACACTGAGAATCTGCGCCATTTGAAGGCATAAGCCCTCCTGGTGGAGGTCTTACATGAGGCCAGCAGGATCTCTTCCACTTCTCCCGAGAGATTGAAAAGGGCTAAGGTTACCCTTTCAGCAGCCATGCTGTCAGTGATAGGGACCCCAGGTTGGGGTTCAGGAGAGCGCCCTCTTCCCGAGACAAGAGCCCTGGATCGGAGCCCCCACTGACAATTGGAAGAGCAGCGGGAACCAAGGCTGCCTCGGCCACCATAGAGCCACCAGGATCAGCGATGTTTTGTTGCAAAGAAACTTGAAAAGGGTCTTGGCAATCAACGGCGTGGGTGGGAAGGCGTACATTAGGCCTTCCGACAACGGAATGAGAAATACATCTGCTGCTACCTGGGAAGGGTGGGACTGACGGTAGCAGAAGTGGGGTGACTGGTAGTTGTCCAGGCTGGCAAAAGGTCCACCCATGGGATCCCCCAGAGTCTAAAGAGACGGGTGGCTACTCTGGGGTCCAGCTGCCACTCGTGCAGTTGGAGGACCCTGCTCAGTGTGTCCGCCCAGGATGTTGTCCTGGCCTGGTAGGTATACAGCCCGTAGGAGTATTCCCTGATGAATTGCGTAGGAGCAGAGTGTCATTGCTTCATGGCAGAGGGTACAAGGCACTGTGCCCCTCTGCTTGTTCACAAAGAACACTGCCACTTGATTGCCCATTTGAATCAGCACCGACTGATGCCTCAGGCGGTGGCAAAATGCTCGGAGGGCTAGATATATTGCTCGAAGCTCCAAGAGGTTGATCTGCTGGTTGCCCTCAGCTTGTGACCAGCTGCCCTGGGTGCGAAGTTCCTCACAGTGAGCGCCCCATCCCAGCAGGGAGGTGTCTGTAGGGAGGACCCTTTGGGGACTTGGAGTTTGGAAGTGCATCCCTGCTTGGAGGTGCTGTGGGTTTTGCCAATTCCGCCAACTGGTGGGTCACTGAGACTCTGTCCTGGAGGTGGCCTGTGGCTTGTGTCCACTGGTCTCGAAGGCACCACTGGGCAACCCTCACGTGCAGATGGGCATCCGGGGTGACATGGACCATGGAGACCATGTGGCAGAGTAGGTGCAACAAAAGCCGAGCCGACACAGTGGGATGGTATTGCATGTCTGTGGCTAATTCCCTAAGATGGTTGGCCCGTTTCAGGGGGAGAAAAGCCCTTGCCTGAACGGTGTCCAGCTTTGCCCCTATGAACTCCAGATATTATGTCGGGAGGAGGTGGGGTAGTTTATCACGAACCCCAGATGTTGTAGGACATGGATGGTGCATGCTGTAGCTTGCTGCACCTCGGCGGCTGTGCCTCCTTTTATAAGCAAGTCGTCCAGATAGGGGAAGACAAATACCCTTTGAAGACAGAGGTAGGCAGCCACTACTGACAAGCATTTGGTGAAGACCCTGGGGGCAGAAGCCAGGCCGAAGGGTAGTACCCTGTACTGGTCATGGCTTCCCCAACCATGAAGTGAAGTTATTGCTTTTAGTTGGGGTAAATGAGGATGTGGGTATAAGCATCCTTCACATCCAAGGAGCATAGCCAATCTCCCTGCTGGAGGTAAGGAAGCAATGTTCCAAAGGAGAGCATCTTGAACTTCTCCCTCACACGGAACTTGTTCAGGTTGCTCAGATCGAGGATGGGCCTTAGGCCCCCTGTTCTTTTTGGCACGAGGAAATACCTGGAGTAGAACCCCTTGCCTCTGAGATGTTGGGGTACTGGTTCTACTGCTTTGTCCTTGAGAAGGCCTGCAAGGCCCTGCAGTAGGAGGTCCCGGTGAAGGGGAGACCTTGAGGGCTCTCCTGAAAAAAAGGGGGAGGTGTCTGTACCAGGTGGAGGTAGCCTTCCTTGACCACCAGAAATGCCCAGGCATCGGTGGTGATGATTGGCCACCTGTAGGCATAATGGATCAGACATCCCCCTGTGGACTGCTGTCCTCCTTGGGGTAAAGAGGCTATGCCCAAGGAGTCAAAAATCTCCCCAGCCTGGGCCGGAGCAGAAGACTGGGGCTTGGGAGTCTTCTGCTTATGAGGGCATTGCCCACTTTCCTTGGCCTGCTGACCCTGATGGGGAGCTGTGGAAGCCTGAAATTGTGGGTAGTTTTTGTAAGCAGTCCCCTTCCTCGGGTAAAAGGACTTTTTGCAGAGCCTGGTCCTCGTCACAAACTGAATCTCCAACTTAGTAACATTTTCCGTCATGGGTCTGCCATAGAGGTTTTCCCCTTGGCATGAGACATCAACCAGTTTGTCCTGAACCCATTGCTCGAGGTTGGAAGACTGTAGCCAAGCCTGGCATCGGGCACCGATGCCCACCACAGCTACTCTAGCTGCCAAATCAAAGCTGTCATAGACTACTCGAATCATGAATTTGGAGCAGGTCTCTCAGATACATGCCCATGTACAACTGGTAGGCCTGGATCCGGCAGAGGAGCATCGAACCCTGGTAGCACTTTCTGCCGAGGGCATCCAAGGTGCAGGCCTTCCAACTCAGGGGCACTGAGGAGTGCGACTTCTTGTTCTTCAGCCGACGCATGGCTGACTCTGCCACTGTGGAGTTATGCGGCAGCTGTGCCTTCTGGAAGCCAGGGCTTTGTCAGACCCGATACATCGACTCGAGCTGCTTGCTCACAACAGGAACCAACATCAGTGTTTCCCACATATGGAGCATTAGTCATTCCAGGATGAGTGGAATGGGTACTGTGAGTGATTCCCTCGATGGGGCCTATTACTACTACTATTAAACACTTATATAGCGTCACACACGCAGCGCTGTACAGACATACATACAAGAGACAGTCCCTGCTCGTCCGAACTTACAATCTAGTCAAGACAGTACAGACATTAATCAATTCAATGGGTTTTACAGTTTGGTCATGAAAATGATGGGGTTAGGTTAAGATGAGGGATAGAAGTCGGGATCTGAATGAGACAGTGAAGAGATGGGTTTTTAACCTGGATTTGAAGAGGGCTAGGGAGGGTGCCTGACGTATCGACACAGGTAAACTGTTCCAGGCATAGGGTGCAGCAAGGTGAAAGTAGCGAAGCTGGGAGTTAGCGGTACGAATGAAAGGCCTAGATAGAAGTAATTTGTTAGCGGAGCAAAGTTCCTGAGCTGGGATGTGGGGAGAGATAAGAGATGAGAGGTATTGAGGGGCCGCAGAGTGAATGCACCTATAGGTGAGTAGGAGAAGTTTGAATTAGATGCGGAATTGGATGGGGAGCCAATAAAGCAACTTGGGGAGAGGAGTAATGTGGGCATGGCGGGACTGGCGGAAGATTAGTCGAGCAGCATAATTTTGTATGGATTGAAGGGGGAGGAGATAGCTCACGGGAAGACCAGCAAGGAGTAGGTTACAGTAGTCGAGTCGAGAGGAGATTAAGGAATGGATAAGCGTTTTGGTGGTGTGTTCCAACAGGAAGGGGCGGATTTTGCTAATGTTGTAGAGAAAGAAGCGGCAGATTTTAGCAACATGCTGGATATGTGCGGAGAAGGAGAGAGAGGTGTCAAAGATGACCCCCAGATTGCGGGCCGAGAGAACGGGAAAGATCATAGATCCATCCACGGAGACTGAGAAAGGGGGAAGAGGAGGAGAAGAGTTAGGGGGGAAGAGGAGGAGTTCAGTCTTGGCCATGTTCAATTTCAGGCGGCAATGAGACATCCAGACGGCGATGTCAGAAAGGCAGGTGGAGATCTTGGTTTGGATTGCTGGAGAGGTATTAGGTGTAGAGAGGTAAATTTGGGAGTCGTCAGCATAGAGATGGTACTGAAAGCCATGGGAGGAGATAAGCGCGCCAAGGGATTGGGTATAGAGAGAGAAAAGGAGGGGGCCCCAAGACGGATCCCTGGGGTACACCAACATGGAGCGGGGTGGGAGAGGAGGAGACGCCAGAGCATACACTAAAGGAGCGATGGGAGAGGTAGGAGGAGAACCAGGATAATACAGAGCCCTTGAAACCCAGCGAGGAGAGGGTGGAGAGGAGAAAATTGTGGTCAACAGTGTCAAAGGCAGTGGAGAGGTCGAGAAGGATGAGAACAGAGTAGAGGGCCCTTAGATTTAGCGAGGAACAAGTCATTGGAGACTTTTGTAAGAGCCGTTTCGGTGGAGTATAGGGGACGGAAGCCGGATTGTAGTGGGTCCAGGAGGGCCTAGGAGGTGAGGAAGTCGAGGCAGCGTCGGTGGACTGCTCGTTCTAGAAGTTTAGATATGAAGGGAAGGAGGGAGATGGGTCAATAATTAGAAGGACAGGTGGGATTGAGGGAGGGTTTCTTGAGGAGAGGTGTGACAACGGCATGTTTGAAGTCGATGGGGACGGTTGCAGTGGAGAGTGATAGGTTGAGAATATGAGAGATGGAGGGGATAACGGTGGGGGAGATGGGGTGTAGAAGATGGGTGGGGATAGGGTCAGAGGAACAGGTGGTGGGTTTGGAGGAGGAAAGAAGAAGTGCGGTTTCCTCTTCAGAGATCGTAGGGAAGGAGGAGAGGGTAGCAGAGGAAGTCAGGATGGGGGGGATTGGAGAGGGGGAGGTAGATGAGGGTGTGGGGAATTGGAGGGTAATCTTTTGGATTTTGTCATGGAAGTAGTCGGCAAGGGTTTGGGCAGAAAGTGAGAGCGGAACTGGGGGCAGGGGCACCTTGAGGAGAGAATTGAGGGTATTAAAGAGGCGGCGAGGATCAGAGGATAGGGAGTTAGTCAGATGGATGAAATAGTTTTGTTTGGCAAGTGCTATGGCTGACTGGAAAGAGTCAAGCATGAATTTGAAGTGTAGAAGGTCTTCAGGGGAGCGGGATTTGGTCCAGGCACATTCAGCAGAATGGGTACAGATGCGTAAATAGCAAGTTGTAGATGAAAGCCAGGGCTGAGGAGTAGAACGTCTAACGGGACGAGGGGTGGGCGGGGCAAGAATGTCAAGAGCCGAGGATAGTGCAGCATTATAAGAGGCTACTGCCTCGTCGACAGATTTGGAGGACAAAATGGAGGAAAGAGATGGAGAGATGGTGGAGGAGAGTGTCAAGGGATCAATATTATGAAGGTTTCGAAAGAGGTCGGAGGAGACGGGACGGGGTTGAGAAAGCAGAAGCTGAAGATTGAAGGTTAAAAGGTGATGGTCAGATGAGGGAAGGATTGAGTTGTGGAAGTTTAAGGGAGAAGAGTTAGAGAAGAGTATCAGGTCAAGGCAATGGCCGTGCAGGTGGGTGGGGGCAGTGGAGCAAAGCTGGAGGTTAAACAAGGAAGTGAGGGCGAGGAGCTTTAAAGCATGGGGATCAGAGAGGTTGTCGACGTGAATGTTAAAGTCGACAAGAATAAGAGTGGGGGAAGAGGGGTCTAGAAAGACGGAAAGCTAGGAGTTGAAGTCGGTAAGGAAGGTTGGTTTTGATTTGTAGGGTGGGCGATAGATAACAGCTACACGGAGGGGGAGTGGTGTGAAGAGGCGAATGGAGTGGACTTCAAAGGAGAGGGAGGAGTGTGATTGAGGCAGCGTGAGGGTTGGAATTGGCAAGAGGGAGAAAGTAGGAGCCCAACACCACCACCGCGGCCAGTGGAACGAGGTGTATGGGAGAACTGGTAGCCCCCCGTGACAGAGAGCAGTAGCGGATGTGGTATCGTCTGGGAGGAGCCAGGTCTCAGTTAGGACAAGAAGGCGTGGTGCCGCTGCGCCCAATAGCGCCTCCTCTTATGGGCCTCATACTGGAGGATTTCTAGTTCCTCTGTCCAAGGATCCTCCTCCATTTCCATTGGGATTGCTAGAGACTTTGACATGTCCCGCATGAACGCCGCGTCCTTGGGCAGGGACGAATATCAGGGCTCGGAGGTTGGTGAGTCAAAGGGGATGCTGCGTTGGCGATGGGTGTCCGGGGACGTCTCGTCCTTCCAGTCCAAGTAGTCTGTTGAAGACTCAAGGGAAGGGCGGCTCGTGGGCTCTGGGCTTGAGCCCTGCCCGCACCTCTCGGAGACCCCGTGGCTGGTGCCATGTGCACTAACCGGGGAAGACCTCGCTCATGCAACAGGACTCTGATCTAGACCTCAGCTGAGGAGCAACTCGAGGACATATGGTCTCAAGGATCAGCTGGGCCTCCAGAAACATCCTCAACGTAGAGGGCCTGGTGGTCTGGGTGGAGGAACTGGTTGTACCAGACAGCAACGCCTGCTGCTGGTTCATGAAGGCAGATAGGCTGCGCTACAGGGCCGCCATTCTGGTTTCCAGTTCAGAAGGCTCCACAGCTGTCAGCGCGGGCACCAAGGAACTTGGGTCCGGTGCTGGTTCCCCCGAGGGGGAATCCTCAACAAGGATGGGCTCGGGCGTCCGAAGCCGATCTTCATGCGATTTCTTTCGGGTGACCTTGGTGGGCCGCTCCCGCTCTGAGCCTTCGGACAAGCGTCGTGGACTGTGGGACCTGACTCAGGGCTTACCAGACATACTGGAGCCATCCGGGGATGTCACCTTCAAGGGGTTTCTTCTTCTTCTTCTGTTCCCTCAAGAGAGAACCCCTCTCTGAAGACTCACAGCATTGACAGGAGTGCCACGGGAGTCCAAGGCTTCAGATACGGCCTTGGCCTTCGGAGGTGCCGGGGACTCCAGGAAAAACTTGTCATGCTGCTGCTGGTGGCTCATAAGGGCCTTGGAAGACATCTTTTACAGAGACCACAGGCTGTAGGGTTGTGGTCCGGCCCTAGACAGCAAAGGCAGCAGCTGTGTGTCGGTGAGGGACATGATTTTTGTACACCGATCACACTTCTTAAAGCCACTGGTAGCCATGGGGGAAGAAAAGACCCCAGGCAGGTCGAAGACCCATGGTGCTGCCAGTTGGAAAAAAAGGTATGAAGGTGCCAAGGAGAAAAAATATACAGAGCTGAGACTCTATGCCACGGCAGTTGGCTCAAGTGGTGGGAAGAGTACCGGTGCACAACCGGAGAAGAATACGAAACTCAGGTACAAGATAATCAACTTTTTTCCGGGGGGGAACAGACAGATGGTCTGAAGGGCTCTGCGGAAAAAAGGAGACTGAGCATCTTTGGGTGGGAAGGGGACCCATGCATGCATGGTGACATCCCAAAGGCTTTCTTTGAATGCTGGGGGGATGCTTCTGCAAGGGCTCAGTCAACGCCAACATCACCCATATGTGAGGGCTAATTCCTGCTTGTTCCCAGAGAATACAAACTTCCCCTTAAAAAGAAGTCTAGATAAACAGGACTTGGATGCCGTGACTGCTGTCCAAAGTCAAATCCAAGGCTAGCAACGTACCACCATGGAAAAGACAATATCTTTTGCTGCCAAGTGGACCAAATCATACTTCCAAGAAAACCACTGCTGATTTCAGAAGCGTCAGTGTCATCAGGGCAAGAGCTGTAAGCCCTTTGCAAACTACTGTCTGGAGAATAAAGGAGGTGGGTGAAAACTGGCTCTTAGAAAAGCCTCAACTTTATGATCTAGTTGGTCCATGAGGGCTGCACCATCCTTCACGAGAACAGTGGTGTGTTTAGCAATGGCCATCACCTGCACATCCCCCTGAAGCAACTGTATCCAGGCAGCAAGGTCTTCCGGAGGAGAGCATAAGCTGACTTACAACCCTGCCCTCTTTCAGCGGAGCAGCAGGTGAGTCCTATTCCAGGCATATCATGCTCTTAAGGATCTCCAGAAAGGAAAGTTCCCGAAGGGTTTTCTGATCCCCCTACCAGAGGGGGTACACTTGCGGCTCCTGTTCCGCCGATGCAGCATCTGACAGCCGCAGACCAGAGGAAACTTGATCAATCAGTGCTGCCAGCTCAAAAAGACGAACAATGAGAGAATCATCATGGTCATTCAGCACTAGCAGGCCATCTTCTTTACTCAAGAAGTCACTAGCTCATCCCCCGGAATGCAAGGCAGGATCCTTATCACAGGAGAGTTGAGTGGAGCACCCCAAATCCATTCTCGTCCAGGAGGCTTCTGCAGGGAGGTCCCTGCAGGGATCTGCCTGGCCCATGAGAGACTTTTCTCTGAGTGAGAGGAAAAGGAACAAGAAGGCCCCGAGGCTTAAGGGTCTGAATTGCCACATCAGAAGGATCATGTTTGCAGAAGAAAAGAGAAAATTCTGGAGAAGACAGATCCAGTCACTTTGGCTGTCCCCATAGCGGGAGGCAGGCAGGCAAGCCAGTCACTGGGGAATCGTGCTGGGAAGGGTCTGGTGGGCCTAGCTCCAAAAAACAGGTATAGGAATGCTGAACCGGGCTGCTGTCTCTCTCCAGCCAACCTCACTGCTGCCTGCAAAGCTGAAGAGCCAGAAGAGAAGTTCATATCTATCAACTATAAAGACGATACCTCGAAGAGGCACATGGAAACCTCCGTGACAAGTTACAGAGAGAGGGAAGAAAGTGCGCTTGCCTTCCTCCCAGAAGGCAAGCACTTATGTCAAGCAGAGCAGCTTCTTGAAGCAAATCCTTCCATCCAGACAAGGTGTGCTGTGGTAAGCTGTGCTTATAGGGCGCATAATAGAAGTGCGGAGCTACCGTGCTTCAGAGATAGTGTTCCAAAGCATGCGCTCATGGCACATGACAAAAGTGTGCATTCATAGCACATGAAATGCACAGATATTGTGCATACCAACACATGCAAGAACGTGGGTTAGAACAGTGGTTCTCAACCCAGTCCTTTGGGACCCCCAGGACAGTCAGGTTTTCAGGATATCCACATTGAATATACATGAGATAGATCTGCATGTACTGCTTCCATTGTATGCAGATCTATCTCATACATATTCATTGTGGATATCTTGAAAACCTGACTGGCCTGAGGGTCCCAGAGGACTGGGTTGAGGACCACTGGGTTAGAACACAGCCAAGCGCCAGAAACACACGCATGCAGAGCCCATATGAGGCAGGAACCAGCAGGAAAAAGACTGCAAATACCAATCGTTCCAATCTTTGACCCAACAATCGCCCCACTAAATGGTGGAATTCAGGGTCCCCCACAGACAATATTGATGAGAAATTTGTCACAGAAACAGGAACTTAAATCTGGTACTCACCCCTGGTAAGCCCAAGTAGCAACAGTGCTGGGCTCAATGCTACTCCGCTGCTGCCAAGTCCTGCAGCTGCATACCTCTTGAATTTTCATGCCATCTTTGAGGGAAAGCCAGGGGTAGGAAGAGGGGTAAGGGGGCACGGAGGCTGTGCAACCAATGATTCTTCCAGGGCCCTAATCCAACAATTCTGGCTGTTCACCTAGCCCTTAACAGGATAAGGACAGGGAACTAAATGGACACCTCGCCTCCATGGCAAACCCAGGAGGGCACTGGTTTTAAGGAGGACCCAATGTGCGCTTCCCACAATGAGCTCAAGTAAGAAACTCATAACTAAGAGCAGTTACTCACGAGCTGTATCAATCTTTCTCAACGTTTTAACACAGCTGCTCTGACGTGTCCACATTCTGCTGGAGACAGAGAAATACTGAGGTAGTATGCCCTCTAGATATAGTACGGGATGAGGTCATCACAAATCTCTGGATTTTTCTGTCTCTACCTCTGCTGGTAAGGGAACACAACTCACTTTCTGGACTGGCCTATCAGGACAATATGGAAATATAAGCCAAAAGCTGTCAATGAGTTTCAAAGAGAAAATATTTTCCCAATATTTGTCTATTTAAAATGACTTTTAGCAGGGTATAAACAAATGAAATAATAAAAACAAGTGGAGAAAGCATGCAGAGCATGGCTCATTTGCTTAGCTGTCCTGTCTCTGTGTCTAACAGATGAAAGAGAACAACTTCATTCATGGGGCTTGTAGGCAGTGTTTCTGGGGAGTGGAGGAGGAAGTGTGAAGGGGTGGTGGCATTTCTGGGGAACAGGCAGGTAGCTGAAGGTTGCAGTTTTTCAGATTAGGAGGTGGTTGCAATAGGACAGTTTTCAGAGTAGGGGTAGTTGCAGAGGTTAGTTTCGGATGCTGGAGATAGCTGTGAGGCGTTTCTTCGGGGAAAGGGTAGTTGGGAGAATGCAAGTGGTATTGAGGCTGGGTAGTTGAAGGGTGGTGCTGGGGGTGGGGGTAGTATTGGGAAAAGTAGTTTGTGAGTGGGTAGTTGCAGGGGGGAAGTTTTAAGAGGCAGGGTAGTTTTGGGGGTGAATGCAGAAGCAACAACCCACCCTACTACCATAAACGCAAACTGGGGCACATTTGAAACAATCACAAAACCAAAAATAGAATCCACCATCTCCTCCCTAAATGCTACCACCTCTCCACTGGATCCCTGCCCTGCAGAATGGATAAAGAAATCTAAAGAGGACTTAAGCACACCCCTAACCCACATTGTTAACGAGTCCCTCAGACAAGGACGCATGCCAGACATCCTCAAAAACTCCATCATCCGCCCAACCCTGAAAAAATAAAACCTAGACCCCCTTGACCCCGCCTCCTTCAGACCCATAGCAAGTCTTCCATTCACCACCAAAATCATCGAGAAGATAGTTCAACAACAACTTCAGGACCACTTGGATGATACAACATACTGGACCCACAACAACATGGTTTCCGTCCATTCCACGGAGTCAAGACCCTCATGACATCATTAATGAACACCCTCATCAAGGGCACACAGACCAAACACTCTGGATACGCTATGATCTTCCTGGACATATCTGCAGCCTTTGACACCATCTCCCACAACATCCTCCTACACAGACTCCAAGAAATTGGCATCAAAAATGTCGTACTTCAATGGTTCCACTCCTACCTGAACAATAGACAACAACTAATCCGCACAAACTTACCAACCTCCCCCCCCCTTCCAGCAACACCAAGGAGTACCCCAAGGATCCACACTATCCGCCATGCTCTTCAACATCTACCTACAACCACTCTGCTCAATCATACGTGCTCATAACATCAACTATCACATCTATGGAGATGACATAATGCTCTATGGACCAATCACAACTACCAACCCGGTGAACAACCACCTATCAGACTGCTTCATAGAAGTCTCCAGCTGGCTACAAAGGAACAACCTATCCATCAACATAAAAAAAAAGAAGCCCTCATAGTAACCAAAGACCCAAACTTCACCCCACCTACGCACCTCAACTTAGGAGCCACACAAATACAAATTCAACCACACATAAAATACCTAGGAGTCATCATAGACCAAGCGCTCACACTCATAGTAACATAGTAGTTGACGGCAGATAAAGACCAGCATGGTCCATCCAGTCTGCCCAGCAAGATGGCAAGAGTAGGTGCACCTGTCGCTCCGCGCAGGCCACCCCTCCCCATATCCTTGTTCAGGGGTAAATCCACCACTCCATGTAGGACATCCCTATTTGTTGAGACGTTATATGGTTCAGAAGTTAGATGGTACCGTTTATTTAGTTTTTTTTCCTATTTCTGTAAAGGGATCCTCTGGGTTTGTCCCATGCCTTTTTGAATTCCGTCACCGTGTTCGCCCCTACCACTTCCATCGGGAGGGCATTCCAAGCATCCACCACCCTTTCAGTGAAAAAATATTTCCTGACATTGCCTTTCAATTTACCCCCTTGCAGTTTCATGTTATGCCCTCTAGTTTTACAGGTTCCCCGTCTTTGGAAGAGGTTTGTTTGTTCATCATTTCTCTTTAAGTATTTAAAGGTCTGAATCATATCTCCCCTGTCCCTCCTTTCCTCCAAAGTATACATATTTAGGTCTTCAAGTCTCTTCTCATAAGGCCTTCTGACGCAGGCTCCAAATCATTTTGGTTGCCTTCCTCTGAACAGTCTCCAGTCTTTTTACATCCTTTGCAAGATATGGTCTCCAAAACTGAACACAGTATTCCAAGTGAGGCCTCACCAGTGACCTATACAGTGGCATAAGTACATGGAAATTACACTAACCTGGTAATTGTAGTTCCTGGAGGGTCCAGTTTAGTCCTCCAACATCGGGTAGTGCCCCTCCTCCTGCAGCCTGGAGACTGGACCAATCAAGTCTTCTGTAGTATATATGCAGACGGAGCTCCCAGAAGCCCCCAGTGTACTAGTAACAAAGCATACTTAACGAAGCAACACATTAGATTAATATACAAAATGACATAATGAAAATGACATAATTAAAGAACAATTTGTTTCCCCCCACAAAAATATCCAACTTTCTCCCCAAACGAGAAAGTCAGAACACTGTATTGCGCTGGAACCAACGCCCCAGAAATCAAAATACAGCTCCGTATCAGAAATCTCAGGAGCTGACTGAACACCTGAGAAAGGAAGAGCCATAGCCAAAAACGCGGCTGCAAAAAAGGTTCGAACGGCAAGAGGAACCGTCTTATGATCCACCGTTCGGAAAGCGCGCCGCATTTTTATAACAGATAGTCGGGAGGGAAGGACGACTAAACTGGACCCTCCAGGAACTACAATTACCAGGTTAGTGTAATTTCCATTTCCTGTTCGGTAATCCAGTTTAGTCCTCCAACATCGGGATGTAACAGAGCAGTTAAGACCGGGCGGGACCTTGCCATCCGGCGCGCAGAACCGCCGAACAAAAGAGGAATCCCGAGCCGCTGACACATCTAAACGATAGTGTGTACTGAAAGCATGCAGAGACGACCAGGTGGCCGCCTTACAGATATCTGCTGGCGGAACTAGGCTATACTCCGCCCAAGCGGTCGCCTGAGCCCTAGTGGAATGATCCAGTAGCCCCTCCGGAACAGACCGCTGCTGCAACAGATACGCAGAAGCGAACGCTTCCTTGAGCCATCTTGCAACGGAGGCCTTAGCCGCCGCTTCCCCTTTACGTGCACCACCGAAGAGCACGAATAGCCGGTCAGTCTTCCGAAAAGATTCGGTAGCCGTCAAATAACGACGAAGTGCATGACCCACATCGAGACGGTGAAGACTTTTGTCCGCCGACCCGACAGAGTGGGAAGAAAGAACTGGAAGAAACACTGCCTGATTCACATGAATAGGGGAAACCACCTTCGGCCAAAAGGAAGGGACCGGGGAAAAAGACAAAAAAGACAAAAAAGGTTCTCGGCAGGACAACGCATGTAGATCTGAAATACGCCGTGCCGAACAGATGGCTACAAGAAAAACCGTCTTCAGCGTAAAATCTTTCAGAAACGCCCTACTCAGGGGTTCAAAAGGTTCACGAACCAGGGCCCGCATCACTAGATTCAAGTCCCCCGGAGGAACGAAAATCCTGCGGGAGGGCCGCAAATGAAAAACAGTCGTAAGAAAACGACGTACGTCCGGATAAGAACCGCGGAGACGGCCTAAAACTTTGCCTCGATAACAAGAGATAGCCGCCAACTGGACTTTCAGGGAACTAGCCGCAAGGCCCTTATCAAAAGCAACCTGAAGAAACTTAAAACGACGGAAACGGAAACCGTCGCCGCCCGGACTCCACGCCGGGAGCACCAGTCTTCAAAGATCCCCCAAATCCGAACGTAAGTAAGAGAAGTGGACGTTTTCCCCGCCCGCAGTAGGGAAGAAATCACCGCGGGGGGAGTAACCCTTCTTTTTCAGCCGAGCCCTCTCCATGGCCAAACCGTAAGCGAGAATCGACCCACTTGGGGCATCCGCAAGGGTCCCTGAAAAAGAAGATTCGGCAGCATGGATAGGAGCCAAGGAATGCCGTCGCTCAGCCGGACCAGATCGGCATACCAGGGCCACCCAGGCCAGTCCGGGGCCACCAGTAACACTCGACCCCGATGGCCCTCGATGCGCTGAACGAACCGGCCAATCAGAACCCACGGAGGAAAGACATAAAGAAGGCCGGACGTTGGCCACGGCTGAATGAGAGCGTCGAGCCCCTCGGACATGCGCTCCCTTTGCCTGCTGAAGAAGCGTCCTGTCTCGGCCGATTGAAATGTCGCCATGAGATCCATGAAGGGCGGTACCCCCCCCCCCCGACGAACTATTTGCGCGTAAACTTGCGGGTTTAGCTCCCACTCTCCGGGGTCCACCCGCACTCCGCAGAGAAAATCGGCCTGAACATTGCGCCTGCAATAGGCGCTGCCGAGATGGTCGGAAGACGAGACTGCACCCAATTGACCAAGGCCATCGCTTCTGATTCCAGGGCCATGCTGCCGGTGCCCCCTTGGCGATTGATGTAAGCTACGGTGGTCGCAATGTCCGAGAGGACTCGCACCGGCCGGTCGAGAACTAGGGCTTTGAGGCCAAGAGGGCTAGCCGCACCGCCCGCAATTCGAGGCGGTTGATCGACCAAGAAGTCTCCAGGGGAGACCATTCCCCTTGAGCGAAGTGGGTCTCGCAGTGAGCCCCCCAGCCGGTTAGGCTGGCATCCGTTGTGAACGGAACCCAAAGTGGAGGCTCCAGGGAATCCCCCGCGCCAGGTTCTCGGAGGAGAGCCACCACCGGAGTGATCGGCGAACCGCCCTTGGGCAAGTCAATCTCCTGTTCAACGAGTCGAATTGGTTGGACCAACGGCGCAGCAGAGCACTCTGCAGCGGGCGCATGTGGAAGCGCGCCCAGGGCACCACCTCCAAGGTTGCTGCCATCGTACCGAGGAGCTGTAGCTATCACCATGCAGACGGAGCGGGCATCCCCCTGAAGAGTCGGACAAGAGACCGAATGCGGCGCTCCGGCAAGCACACCAAGCCCCGTGCTGTGTCGAGGCTCACTCCCAGATACTCGAGATCCTGAGTCAGGCACAGACAACTCTTGCATTCTTTCACCACCCAGCCGAGGGACCGCAGCAGAGCCACCACCCTGCTCGTGACGTGCACACACTCCCGACTGGACTTTGCCCGAATCCACCAGTCGTCGAGATACGGATGGACCAGGATGCCCTCTTTGCCCAAGGCCGCCGCGACCACTACCATCACGTTTGTGAAGGTGCGGGGGGCCGTGGCGAGACCAAACGGCATGGCCGGAAATTGGAAGTGGCCCCACGGAAGAGCGAAGTGGAGAAACCGTTGATGAGACGGCCGGATGGGAATGTGTAATGTGGTCTGCAGCGGCTGTGGAAGATCCTGCAGCAGGGGCTCTGAGGAGAGGGGAGATAAGGTGCTGAGGGAGCCAGCTAGCAACGCAGTGGGTATGGGGAAAGCCTCCGGGATGCAGCGTGCAGGTGTAACACAAGCAAGCTATTAATGTACCCTTCGGCTGATTACATTTCACATATAATACAGTCAGAGAAAAAAGCATTGTAGAGACTTAAACCACCTTTCCTCTTCTTGTGTGGGGTTTCATTTATTTATTTATTTATTTTTTTTTTTGCATTTAAAACAAAAAGCAAGGAAGGCTCAGGGAAACCCAAGACTGTTTAAGAAAAGGATTTTGAAACTCCACGTGCCTCCACAGCATGATTAAGTGTGTGGAAACTGCTGTTTAGAGCTGCTTCCTCTAAAAAGAAACACTGAAGAGAAAAACAAAACAGCCGCTGGCACCGAAAAACTGTCAGGCATTCGCAGAACTGAGAAGGGAACTGTCAGTCATTCACTGTGCTGGCATAGAGAAACTTTCAAGGTCAGGGTAAGGCAATTACAGTGACTGAAAGTAGGGAAATTAGAGTGGGATCCCTCCGCAGCCATTCAGACCTCCATGGTAGGGGCTGAAAGGTGTTTCTGGGGAGGGATGTAGAAGCTCAATCCAGCCATAGGAAAATTACAGTGAGCATACTTAATTAGGCCGAGCCCAAAACAGTCAGGATCCAAAACACTGACTTAAAACCTCAACCAAATGGTATATTGAATAAGACAAGTACAATAATCAGTAGGACGTACAAAGTAACCCGGCTGCAGTTTGTGGACTAAACTCAGGGGCAGCCGGTCCGGATACAGCTGAAAGCATCCCAGAGCAGCTGAGGCAAGGAAGAAAAAAAACAAAAACAGAGTACTCACAGTTTTCTTACAGAAAATGATACCTGAACTTCCTGGAGGTATCCAAACTCTCGTGGTATAGACTCAGTGCAGCGTAAAGCCAATGGAGAGCTCCCCCGAAGCCAAGCTCCGGAGTTCCCAAGTTCCTCAGGGGAAGCAAGATGCTGGGGGAAGAGCAGAGCTGATGCCTGAGGTCCCTGTGTTTCTTCTGACAGCCTATGCAGCGTAAACCTGAATAAGGCACAGGGAGAACTAAAAAGAAATAACTGCGTCCCGCAGGAACAGGCATTTAACAATATTCCCCATAATAGGTAATGCCTCAGCCAGCCTTCTTTGTTGGGCACAGTGGGGAATGGAACCCATGAGCCCTGCACCCTTCGTCAGTGACTCAGCATTGTACTGTGGCTCTGAATTGCATACTGTTCTCTATCCATGCCTTCTGTACTTTTTATCCATTATGTTCATACATAGGCAGAGAAAAAAGTAACCTCTGTACAACTCACAGCTAGCAAGTGTTGTGGAAAAACACTGAAACAACAATATAGCTTTTAGAAGCCAGCAGAGAAGTAATCTGGCTTCCCGCCAAAAACCGAGGCTCGTTAGCTATTCAAAATGGCCACCAGCAAAAATAAAACACCAAAAGAGTGAATTAAACCCCCCAAAAGCTAAGGAATTAACTTAAAAAGTCAAAGAAGAAGGTGGGAGGGTTGCAAGCATGAGAGAAATGCCTAAAATCGCTGAAAAATCAAGAAAAATCAATCGAGTTACCTCAGAGCTGCAAACAGCAGTGGGAGAAGACATTCCAGGTCTGAAGAAACTGCAGCACAGCTCTTGCAGATGCCAGAGTCAGTCATTGTACCTCTGCGGGACCCACAAATCACACATTGAGGTTTGGCAGCCATGCTAAGGCAACCTGCTTCCAGGGGGAAAGAAGGAAACAGGAACAGGGAAGCCCACAGCAAAGGGACTATCCGTATTCAAATCAGTACAGCTTTAAATTTAAAACTTTTTTTTTTTTTTTTTTTTACAGAAAACAAAATACTCCCCAGAATCCTAGGGGTGCCCTAAGCAAAATCGCCAGCAAAAGAAACCCCAAAAATGCCAGGGGAACCCGTGCACAAGTGTTAAAAAGTGCCCTTAAAAAGCACACTTTAGAAATCCAAAATGGCCGCCGCAATTTTTCACCCACAATAAAAAATGGCGCTAAAATACAAAGGTAACCAAATAATATGGAAAAGAAAGAAAACGACCCTCTAATACAGGGCAAGCGAAAAAAATCAGGAAAAAGTGCAATTCAGAAGCCAGGGGAGCCGACAGAGCCTCTGACAATGCAAAAAACAACAGAGCTGAAAAGTTAAAGCAAGGAAAATTCCTACCAGCTCAGGGAACAGCAAGGAACTCAGCCAACTTCTCCAAGTGACAGGCAATGCTGTAGCAGGTATGGCTCTTCACCGAACAGTCTTGGGGAGAGCTCAACCCAGGTTTCAGATATTCCCAGGCAGGAAGGCAGGAGCCCAATGCAGGTCTGGCTTCCCCCAGGATGTCCCCTGTGGCAATGCTCCTTTTTTTTTTTTTTTTTAAAGATACAGCTACCTAGCAAAGAAATGGTAAATAAAGGACCCAAAATAAAACCCCAAAAGAACTAATTAACTAGTGTTGCTCCTTCAAGTGTCACTTAGTGTGCCCAGAAAGGGCACAGAAGTCTGCAAGCTGCAAGGAGACTGGACACACTGGGGGCTTCTGGGAGCTCCGTCTGCATATATACTACAGAAGACTTGATTGGTCCAATCTCCAGGCTGCAGGAGGAGGGGCACTACCCGATGTTGGAGGACTAAACTGGATTACCGAACAGGAACTCTTCTTTTCTGCTGGTAATCCCTCTTTGTATGCAGCCCAACATCCTCCTGGCTTTTGCCACTAACTTGTCGCACTGTTTTGCCACCTTGAGATCAGCAGAGATAATCACACCAAGGTCTTTTTTCTGAACTGTGCATACCAACCTTTCTCCCCCTATCGCGTACATTTCTCTTGGATTTCTGCTACCCAAGTGCATGACACTGCACTTTTTTGCATTAAATCGTAGTTGCCAAACAACACTCAAACAACAGATCAAAAAAACTACCGGAATAATATTCCACAAGGCTAAAGCAGTACAACGCCTAAGGCCCCTTATTGACCCACAGGACTTCAGGACAGTTATGCAAGCTATGACGCTCCCCCACCTGGACTACTGCAATATAACCTACCACGGACTGCCCGCCACCCACACCAACCCACTACGAACAGCCTTAAATACCACAGCAAGAATTATCCAGAAAGCAAAAAAACAAGATCACATCACCCCAGTCCTGAGAGAACTGCACATACTCCCTCTCGAAGCAAGAATCAAATACAAATCTGCCCTACTTATCCACAAAGCCCTCTACCAAACTCAGACTTCCCAGCTCCGCACTCTATTGCCCCAACCCACCCACAACAGAACAACCAGACAAACCACCACCAACACCCTCACCATTCCCCACCAACAAACTAAATACAATCAACGGACCTGCAACAGAGCCTTCGAACTGTACGCACCATCCCTCTGGAACTCTCTACCAAGTCAAATCCGAAACAACGGAAATCCCTCAACATTCAGGAAACAACTAAAAACCATCCTGTTCCAGGAATACCTCGGACCAGAAACAAACATCCATCACTAAATACTCCTCCAGACTTCACAACATACCCTCAGATCTATCTACTAAGAGTCTCATGTCCACTGTTTGTCCTTAATGTTTGTTCAGATCATTAATGTTGGCCCCCTGGTGACAGACCCCCCCCCCCCCCTAGAATTGATCACTGTCCCCCGCCCTTCAATGTTAAGCCGCTTTGACCCGGTGAAAAGCAGGATATAAATACAGTTAAATAAATACATTAAATAAATAAATTAATTAATTAAATAAATTGTTAGTAGTGGGGGTAACATATGGAGGTGAAAAAGGATGAGGTGATAGATTTGGAGGCATGAGAATTGTTGCAAGGTAGAAAATTTGGAGGTTGGGGAGAAAAGTAGAAAACAGGGAAGAAACAGTTTGAAAGGAGGAATTCACAAACTGCTGTGCTTCACTGTTTCTACTGTATGCTGCAGAAGTTAATCTGCTTCTTCTATAGACATAGATTGGATCTTTTTTTGGGGGGGGGGATCTTATTTCTCTGGAACGCCTGGTCCAATCTGGCCCATTTTCAAATCTGCGTGTTTTTCACCATCTTTTCCTCCATGTTGGATAGACATTCTCGACCCCAAATGTTCAATTTTTTCCCACTGCTGTTGGGTTGTGAATAAATCATTGATAAATACAAGAGATGCTAAAAATATAAGGGGAGGGATATTCAGTTGGTGGCAGCCAGGGTTGTTAAAGTGGCTGGCTGTCGCCGCTTTAAATTAAAACTGGATATTTTATGCTGGGGTCATATCTGGTCACTGGCATTAAATATCCTGGTTGGCTGGACAGCAATTTAGCTAATCGGTCAGCCGCAATATTCAGCCATTGGCTGGTTAGCTAAACTGGCTAATGTTAGGCACTTTAAAGGCTAGCCTAATGTTAGCTGGTTTAGGATAACTGACTAGCAACTGAATATCGTCGCTAACATTTTGGGTGCCATCGGGGGGGTGTTCAGTGGCTCAAACCAGGCATATTCAGTGGCACTAACATTAGTGTGTGCTGAATATCCCGGTGAATGGCATTTAGGCAGTTTGCAGGTCTGCAAACTGCCTAAATGCCTTTGAATATCCTCTCCATACAGTAACATGAAATACATTAAAACAAAACAAAATTACAAGCTTAATAAGGCTCTCATCCCAACAATCTATACATAACAAAATCAGTCAAGCATGTATAAAGAAGATAAGGTATTAATGTTGACTTAGGTTAAATTAGACTTACCTGCTAATTGTAGTTCCTGGAGCAATCCAGTCTAGTCCCGGAATCCTTGGGTTGTCAACCTCTACCAGCAGCTTTGGAGACTGAGAAACTTCAGAGCTGTGATGTCACTGGCATATAAACGCTGGCACCACCTCCTTTCCTCAGTTAACCTATTGACAAAGCAGACTCACCAGAGCAACAAGTAAGTAGATACACACAAAAATCAACAAGGCTATTATCCCCCAAAAACTATTTACATGATAAATACCGTATACCGACTATGCTATGAGGTCCTCCTTCCCCTTCCCTAAAAGGACAGACCCTCAAGCCCTCAGACAGAAAACACTTACCTTCACTGACCTGAACTACTGGATCTAACAAGGCTTACCTGTAAATGCCCTCGTGCTGCAGGCTCCCTAGCATCCACCCTTAGGGCGGGAACTGGGACTAGACTGGATTGCTCCAGGAACTACAATTAGCAGGTAAGTCTAATTTAACCTTCCTGTTCGCACCTCCAGTCTAGTCCCGGAATCCTTGGGATGTAACAGAGCAGTGAAAACAATCAACGGGAGGGACCTGCTAGCCCTGCCTGAAGCACAGCTGATCCAAAACAGACATCTCTTTCCGCATGGACATCCAGACGATAATGCTTCACAAAGGAGTGCGTGGACGACCATGTCACCGCCCTACAAATATCCTCCACCGGCACCAGGCCATACTCCGCCCAGGAGGTAGCTTGTGCTCTAGTGGAGTGAGCCCGCAAACCTGCAGGCACCGAACGGCCCCGCAAAAGATACGCTGACTCTATCGCTTCCTTCAACCACCGAGCAATCGAACCTTTAGAGGCCGCTTCTCCTCGCCGAGCCCCTGCAAAGAGAACAAACGACCTGTCTGACTTATGAAAACTAGCCGTTCTATCTAAATACGTCTGCAATGCCCGCTTAACATCCAAGCGATGCAGGTGCTCCACATCCGGAACTCTCTTTTTGGAAGAAAAAACTGGTAAAGACACCACCTGGTTCATATGAAACCCAGAAACTACCTTAGGTAAGAAGGAAGGCACAGTCCTCAAGACCACCTTGGTATCTGAAAAGGACAGAAAGGGTTTCCTACAGGAGAGCGCCTGTAACTCCGACACTCGTCTTGCAGACGCAATAGCCACCAAGAACACCACCTTCAGAGTCAGGTCCTTTAATGTCGCCGCCATCAAAGGTTTGAATGGCGCCTTCCTCAACGCTTCCAAAACCAAAGGAAGATCCCAGGACAGAACTATCCTCCTGCAGGGAGGCCGCAACAACGCCACGGCCTGCAAAAAACGCTTCACATCCGCATGGCTACCCAAGGAACTGCCAAGCACCTTACCTCTGTAACAGGACAAAGCCGCCAACTGAACCTTCAATGACGAAGCCGCCAAACCCTTCTGAAAACCATCCTGTAAGAAAGCCAGCACCTGAGGCACTGATGCCCTAAAGGGAAGAAAATTCTTGACGGCACACCATGCTTCAAAGATTCGCCACACTCTAATATACGCCAGAGACGTCGACCGCCGCCTTGCCTTCAGCAGGGTCACTACCACTGCCGCCGAATAATCCTTCGCTCTCAACCAAGCCCGTTCAATAGCCAGGCCGTAAGCGAGAACCGATCCACTTGAGGCATGCACAGGGGCCCTTGAGTTAAGAGATCCCTTCGAACCGGAAGCCGTCAGGGCCCCTCCACCACGAGCCGTACCAGATCCGCATACCACGGACGTCGTGGCCAATCGGGAGCCACGAGAATCACTTTTCCTCTGTGAAGCTCGATGCGTTGAAGCACTCTCCCGATCAACACCCACGGGGGAAAAACATACAGAAGTTGGTCCCGCGGCCACTCCTGCACCAGCGCATCCAGTCCTTCGGACATTCTTTCCCTTCTCCTGCTGAAGAACCGACCGACCTGCGCTGACTGAAAAGTCGCCATGAGGTCCATGACTGGCGATCCCCAGCGATGCACAATCAATTGGAAGACCTCCGGATGAAGGACCCACTCCCCCGGGTCTACCTTCATGCGACTCAAGAAGTCAGCCTGCACATTGTCCACTCCCGCGACGTGCGCTGCCAACACGGCCACGAGATTCCTTTCGGCCCACTCGAACAAGCCGTCTGCTTCGGTCTCTAGTGCAACACTGCTGGTGCTTCCCTGACGATTCACATAAGCTACCGCAGTCGCGTTGTACGAGAATACCCGAACCGCCTTCCTGACGAGATATGGATGAAATTCCCACAAGGCCAAGACCACCACTCTCAACTCCAACCTGTTGATGGACCAAGTCATTTCCTGAGCTGACCACTCTCTTTGTGCTATCCGGCCTTGGCAATGGGCTCCCCAGCCCTGCAAGCTGGCATCTGTGGTAAGTGGAACCCACTCCAGCGCTTCCAACGACATGCCCTTCTCTAGGTTCCCTGGAGCCAACCACCACTGCAGGGCTTGCCGAGTCTGAGGCGGGCAAACCAATCTCTGGGACAAAGCATCCTTTTGATGGGACCAGCGCCTCAACAACGCTCTCTGCAACGGGCGCATGTGGGCCCGCGCCCACGGAACCAATTCCAGTGTCGCCGCCATGGTTCCCAACACCTGTAGGTACTCCCAGGCGGTAGGCCTCTGCACGCCTAGAAAGCGAATTATCAACCGCTGGAGCGCCACTCTCCGCTGCCGTGGGAGAAAAACCCGGCCAACCTCCGTGTCGAAGCGAGCTCCCAGATACTCTAGCTGTTGAGTCGGCTGCAACTTGCTCTTTGCCTTATTGACCACCCAACCTAAGCGCTGCAGCATTGCCAACACCTTGGCCGTGGCCGAAACACTCTCCGCTCGTGACTTTGCCCTTATCAACCAATCGTCCAGATACGGGTGCACCATCACTCCGTCCTTTCGCAAGGCTGCTGCGACCACCACCATCACCTTGGTAAAGGTTCGTGGTGCAGTTGCCAGGCCAAAGGGCAGCGCCTGAAACTGAAAATGACCCATCGGAACCGCAAATCTGAGGAATTTCTGATGCTCCTGCCGGATTGGAATATGAAGGTACGCTTCCGACAGGTCCAAGGATGTCAAAAATTCGCCTTTTCTCACCGCTACAATCACTGACCGAAAGGTTTCCATACGAAAGTGGGAGAAGCGGAGATAGCGATTCACCCTTTTCAAATCCAGAATGGGACGCCACGTCCCCTCTTTCTTTGGAACCACAAAGTAAATTGAGTATCGACCGCCGTCTAATTGGTTGGTCGGAACTGGGACAATCGCGTTGAACGCCAGCAGATGACGAACGGTGTCCCGCACCGCCCCGCGCTTCGCTAGAGCTCTGCACAGATATTGCACGAATGCCTCGGATACCGGCCGCTGCAATTCTAACGCGTAACCGTCTCGAATCACCTCCAACACCCATTGATCAGACGTGAGCTGGACCCAGGCAGGGTAAAACTCCCGCAAACGACCCCCCACGGGAACCAACCCCTCCTGGGCCCGCCTGACTTCATTGTGACTTTTTGAAGGAAGAGGATGAGGACGTCTGAGAGAAACCTCTGCTCGCCCCTCGAAACCCCTTGTTCCGAGTAGGGAAACGCCCTCGCTGCCCCTGTCCAAACCGCGAGTTCCGAAAACGACGAAAATCACGCTGCTGCCTTCGAAAACCGAGTCCAGAACGAGACTGCTTCTGCTTATCCTCCGGCAGCCGACCTCCCTTGGACTCTCCTAAATCCTTAACCAACTTCTCCAAATCCTCTCCAAACAGAAGCTTGCCCCGGAAAGGCAGCTTACTCAACCGAGCCTTAGAAGAACCGTCCGCCGCCCAATTCCGGAGCCAGAGACATCTGTGACCTGCTACTACCGAGGCCATACTCTTAGCCAACCCCCGGATGAGATCATAATGAAGATTGGCTAAATACGCCGCTCTTGACTCCAACCTGGACGCCTCCTCGGTCTCCTCCACTGAGCTCTCACCTTGAATCCGCTGCGCCCATCGCAAACAGGCTCCGGCTACCCAAGCCCCGCAAATAGACGCCTGCAACGATAACGCATTTGCCTCAAAAACCTGCTTCAGCAAAGTTTCCAGCTTACGGTCCTGCGCATCCTTAAGCGCCGCTGACCCTTCCACCAGAATGGTGGTTTTCTTAGTTACCGCAGAAACCGCCGCATCCACCTTTGGAGCCTTAAACAGATCCCGGTCCTGATCCAACAGCGGGTAAAACCTTGACATCACTCTGGAGCCCTTGAGCACTGCCTCAGGCATATCCCACTCTTCCTGAATCATTTCTTTAAACACCTTATGTACTGGAAACGCCCGCTGTGTTTTACAGAAGGCCTGCAGCAAGGGATCCTCCAGGGTGGCATCCTCCGCAGGGCCTGCCATAGGCATATTTACGGTCTTAAGGGACTCCGAAATGAGAGCTGGTAACTCCTCCCTACGGAATACCCTAACCGCTCTCGCCTGATCCTCCTGCTCCTTAATCTCACCTTCTTCTAAGTCCTCATCTAGGCCCTCATCAAGGTCCGCTTCGTCTGCGCGCAAATCCTCTGACAGCACCGACTGATCTAATCTATCTCTGTCCAAACGGGCCCTCTTCGCCACAGTGCTAGAGCAGTCTCCGGGAACTGGAGAACCTGACCTCTTCACCCTGAAGCTCTCCCCGGAAGGTCCTGCTACCGGGGCCTCCTGGGAAGAGCCCAAGGCCTTATGAATCAAAGACAGAAAATCTGTGGAAAAAATAGCCGCCAAGCTTCCTGACACCGGCAGCTTTGATTGCAGGGAATCTTGTCCAGACACCACTGTGACCCCCGATTCGGGAGGGGGCAGAGGGACTGGAATCGGGTTTCCCCCTTCCATGGAGCCCTTCTTGCCCTCTGCTCCCCCCTCAGCAGAAAGCTCACCAGCACCGGTCTCAAGGCTACAGCCCTTACAGACCCCTTCCGGAGTAACTGAACTCCTTCTAGCCACGCATAGCAAACAAAGCTGCTTGGCTGGCATGCTGCCCACTAGACAGAAACAAAAAGGACTTTCTGTTCTTTCTTTCCTTCGTTATTTAGTTGTTTTTTTTTTTTTTTTAATAAATAAACCTAAAGAAACCTCTTCAGCGCAAAAATGAAGTAAGCTGGGCAAAACCGCGGTTCTCTAACGGCTCTATGGGTCTCAGTAAAGGAAACTGACCCCCCGCTGATTTTCCCGCACTGAACGCACGCGGTGCGGCCTGTCTCCCTCCGATAGGCCGGATGACGCTCAATAAGCTGCCTTACCTCACAGGCCTCCGTGCATCACCAGAACCGCCAAAATCCCGCGATCTGAGTGCTCCTACAGCTCCGGAGCCTCAGTATCGCTGCAAACGCGGGCACTGCGATCCTTTCCCGATCGCGCTGGTAACAGCGAGGGCGGCTCAAGCGCAAGCAGGCAGATCTTCTGCGCGCTGAGTCCAGCCCTGTGGTGATGCCTGACATCCGTTGCGAGGAACAGAGACCGAGGCGCGGGCCCCCCCTGCACAACGCGGAAGCACCCCGCAGGCTCCCAACTCTTCTCTCCCCAGGGGAACTCTAACTAGAGAAAAGGAAAAAGAGAAAGAGAACCTCAAGGCAGCCCCTGACTAGACTCACAGCACTTCTAATAAAGGCCCAGAATCAGCCAACTTAACTCTAAATAAACCACGGACTCCTTTTTTTTTTTTTTTGTCAAAGAAAGTCTGCCTAATTGTTCCTCAAGTGAGCCCTGTAATCCCTGGGCTCACAACCCCTCAAGCTGCTTTGGAGACTGATAACTGAGGAAAGGAGGTGGTGCCAGCGTTTATATGCCAGTGACATCACAGCTCTGAAGTTTCTCAGTCTCCAAAGCTGCTGGTAGAGGTTGACAACCCAAGGATTCCGGGACTAGACTGGAGGTGCAAACAGGAAAGGCAAGTTTTTACACAAATACCGTCATCATCTTCCTATAAAGTTTAAAAGGTCTCATTGTAATATGACGGCCTCCAGAAGGGAGTTCCATGGCACTGGGGCAGCTATCAAAGGCTGGTAGCAGGTTTCAGTAAATAATAAAGATGCCATCAGTCCTTGCCCACTGGACCAAAAAGGACCACATGGCTCATAGCTAGAAATAGCTAATCTCAAGTAAGAGAGCTCACAATGTAATGCTTTAACACTAACACTTAAAAACTTTATGAATCAAATAACTGGTACCTATTGTGAGGCACGCAGACTAGAAGTTAATATGATCAAAGCATTCAGATCTCATGAGAAAACTGGCAAAGCATTTTCAACTACTGTATCTGTAATGCTTTTAAAAAAGAAACGTTTAGCCCAACAAAAAGAGAATTATACTAATCAAACTTAGAAACAGTTTACACAAAATGAAGCCAAAAACGAGTTTTGCACAAATGCGAGTACACATGGATAGTGCAGAGTAATAACAAATAATTTCACTGTATATTACCTTCAATAAGTCTGTTAAATGCTTCAGTTCAAGTCCATGTAAAAACACCTCCAGGCCACCAAAATTTATATAGCAGCTATATAATTAGAAAATAACTGTTAATGACTGTAAAATGTAATCTGAGGATGTTGATGATCTTATTAAGCAAAAAACAGTGCATATAACTGTAGAAAAATCATTTTGTTTAAAAATCTCAGCAATACTATTGCTCTCAGGAGGGCACACAAATACCATAAGAGCATATTGCGTTACATAAAGATATGTCATTCTGGGTCAGACATAACCTCCATCAAGCTCAGCATTTGGTCTCCTACAGTGGCCAACTTAGATCACTATTTAACACTCGGCAAATCCCAAAGAATAGGTCCATTCCTTGCAGCTCAATCCCACAGACGAATGGCAGCTTTCTGAGGTCTACCTGTGTTACCTGAAGAGTCTAGCGCATGAGGAAAAGAAGTTTGCGAGGACTTACACTTGAAATGAGATTAAAACCTGAAGTTAGTGCTGGTTTTAGTTCCTTAACTGTAGCTCAACAAATCACATGCTAGATTTATGCAACATGGACAATTTTATTTCAAATTAGATGTGCCAACTCTCAGTACACTTGCTATTAACAGGACTTTCCAAACAAAGGGCAATTTTTATATATAGGTAGCATAGACTGCGGGGCAGAAATGTGTCTAAGTCATGCCTATATCATAAAAAGAACTTATGTGCCTATTTTTCTTTAAAAAAAATATTACCATAAGAGAAGTATGTCCACATATTTATCACTTTCTCTGATCTTCACACAAATCTCCTCAACAAATTTGAGAGAGAAAGAATGTATTTTATAAGATATATATTTTAAGGCGCAACTCTGTCCCCAGCAGCTTACACTTCAGTTTTCTTCACTGCCCTGCTGTTTCTTTGTGGCCTTTTCATGGTATTATTGTTAATCACTAGGATGGCTTTCTAGTCCTATTTGTGGTATAATATGTAAGTATTAGAAAATTTAAAAAAAGAAGTATGGTCAGGTATGTTATCTGTGCATACTTTTGTTGTTAAGTGCTGTCGAGTCGGTGTCGAATCATGGCAACCTTCTAGATAGTTGTCCTAAATTGTGTTCAGACTTAGTCAGGAGGCATAATGACGACAGACTGGCACCTGTAGCTGCTGTTATTGTATCGACCCATCTCATTGCTGGCCTTCCTCTTTTGCATTGACCTTCTATCTTGCCAAGCATGATGTCTTTCTCTAATGATCTCTCTCTCTGCATGATGTGTCCAAAGTATGAAAGTTGAAGTCTTGTCATCTGAGCTTCTAAAGAAAGCCTAGGTTTGATCTTCTCTAGTACTGACTGTTTTTTTCTTCGGGCAATCCATGGTATACACAGTATTCGTCGCCAGCACCATAATTCAAAGGCATCAATTTTCTTCCTGTCTATCTTTTTCACTGTCCAACATTCGCATCCATATGACATTACTGAAAATGCCATGGCTTGAACAAGTCAAATCTTTGTATGGAGAGAGACATTTCGGCTCTTGAGAATCTTGTCTAGGACCTTCATAGCCATTCTGCCAACAGCAATGCGTCATCTGATTTCTTGACTTCTTGTTAATTCTTTATTGATAGTTTATCCAAGTAGATTAAAGTAGTCCACTATTTCAATTTCTTCTCCATCAACGATGAATTTATTGATTTTACCAATTGTCATCATCTTTGTCTTCTTTACATTAAGGTGCAGGTCCATTTTAAGACTATGTTCCTTGATCTTGAGCAGCAAATGTTTCAGGTCGTCTTCACTTTCAGCCAGTAATGTGATATCATCAGCATAGCGAAGGTTGTTGAGGATTCTTCCGCCAATCTTCACACCTCTGTTGTCTTCATACAATCCTGCTTCTCTGATGATTTGTTCTGAATATAAATTAAACAGGTAAGGGAAACGTATGCAGCCTTGTCGTACACATTTGCTGATTTTAAACCATTCTGTTTCTCCTTGTTCCATTCAAACTGCTGCTTCTTGATCAATGTAAAGGCTGTGCAAGAGAACGATCAGATGTTCTGGTATACCCATGCTTCTTAATGTGGCCCAGTTTCTCATGGTTTACACAGTCAAAAGTCTTGCTGTAGTCAATAAAGCACAAATAGATATCTTTTTTATATTTTTTAGTCTTTTCAATGATCCATCTCACATCTGCGATGATGTCTCTAGTTCCTTGCCCTTTTCTGAACCCTGCTTGCAATTCAGGTAGTTCTCATTCCAGGTATGGTTGTAGCCTTTGTTGAATAATCTTTTGCCTTCTATGCCCCGAGCTGCTTGAACAACCTCCCACCTCACATTAGAGCAATTAGGGACCTTGCCCAATTCAGGAAAGCTCTTAAGCATCACTTGCTCCTCCTGCACTTTACCCACCCTACCCCAACACAACCACTCCCCACGCCACAACTCACTCATGAAGCCCCTAACACACCCATAACTTGACCTAGACAAAGCATAAATCTCATCCTTCTCATGCCATGTATTATAAATTGTAAATAGCCTCCCAACCACTACTGTTTGTACTTGTATATAGTTTGTATACTGCAATTGTACATAGTTTCCCCAGTTACATCCACAAGTTATCCATCCTGTTACAATGTAAGCCTAAGGCCGTTTGTCTGTGGCAATATTTGGTTACTTGTAAACCGAACTGATACTAAAAAGCGGGGTATAGAAGAACTGTAAATAAATAAATAAATCTTCAGTAGAATCTTGCTGGCATGTGGGATCAGAGTGATTGTGCGATAATTTCCAGAGTTAGTTGGATCACCTTTCTTTAGTATTGGTATAAACAAACACATATCTTTTCCAGTCAGTTGGCCATGATGTCTTCCAAATTTCCTGGCAGAGCCTTGTAAGTAAGGTAACAGCTGCATCAGATTGCTGTAAAGCTTCTATGGGAACGCCATCAATACCTGGTGCTTTGTTCTTTGATAAGGCTTTCAATACTGCTTTGACTTACTCTTTCATCACCAATGGTTCTGGATCATAAGGTACAGGTTGAAATGGCCGTTGGTCCATTTGATCTTTATCATATAAAAACTCTGTATATTCTTCCCACCTTTTCTTGATCTTCTCGGCATCCTTGAGCCTCTTGTAGCATTCCAATTCAAGGCTGGATTTTTTTCTTTAACTCTCCTAGCTTTAAGAAAGCCAATCTTGTTCTTCCTCTAATAGTTTCTGCTTCTATTTCCTTGCATGCATCATTGTAGTACTTCTCCTTGTCTTGTCTTACTGCATGTTGGAAATCTCTGTTGAGTTCTGAGATTGCCTCTCTTCCTCCTCTGGCTTTAGCTTCTCTGTGTTTCTGCACAATTTTCAGAGTTTCTTCGGTCAGCCATGTTGACCGTTTTTCTTTTTCACCTTTTGTAGAGACTTCTCACTTTCTTCCAATACAACCTTCTTGATGCCATCCTATAACTCTTCTGGAGATCTGTCATTTGTATCTAAAGCAGCAAATCAATTTTGGAGGCAGTCTTTAAATTCTAGTGGTATATTCTCAAGGTCATATTTTGCTGCATTTATGAGTGGTTTGCTCTTTTTCAACTTTAGCTTGAGTTTGCATACTAGTAGTTGGTGATCAGTACCACAGTCAGCTCCAGGTTTTGACTTTGTTGATGTTATAGAGCTTTTCCATCATTGACTTCCACAGATGTAGTAAATTTGATTTTTGTACAATCCACTGGGTGAAGTCCATGTCTACAGTCATCGGTTGTGTTGCTGAAAGAAGTTGTTTGAGATGAATAGATCGTTAGTCTTGCAGAATTCCATCAGTCTTTCTCCAGTTTCATTTCTATTGCCAAGTCCATATTTTCCAACCATTTTGCCATTGCCTTAGTTGCCAACATTTGCATTTCAATCACCCATGACTATCATAATATACTGTTTGCATGTTCTGTCAATTTCAACTTGTACTTCTTCACAGAACTCATCAATTTCATCCTCTTCTGTAGCTGATGTTGGGGCATATACCTGAATTATAGTTGTGTTGCACTCCTGTTAAATTAAGTATTCACTGATGGCATTGTATTTCATTACAGTTCTTGCAAGTTTCTTCTTGATTATAAATGTGACACCATTTCTTCTTTGTATTTCACTTCCAGCCTAGTAGACCATGTGATCATCAGATGCAAAGTGCCCAATGCCAGTCCATATCAGTTTGCTGACACCCAACAGATCGAGTTGTACACATTCCATTTCATTCTTGACTACCTCCAACTTCCCTTGGTTCATGCTTCGTGCGTTCCATGTCCCAATATGTAAGACATCTTTGCAGCTTCTGACAATTATTTCATGCACAGCTAGAACAGCAATCAGACGCACCGAGGGCTTTGATCCAACCACATCATAAATGCTGGCTTTACTCTGAAAAGCCTTCAGCTCCTCTCCGGTAGACAGTTGAGTGTCTTCCAACTTGGGGTCTCATCTTTCAGCACTATAGTGCAATTTGTTTTGTTGTGACTATCCATTGGGTTTTCGTGGCAAGATACAATAGGCCTTTTTTCCATGCAAGTAATTCTAGTGTTGTTGCCATTGTCACAAAAATGTGATCCTCCGCCACCAACACCATCCCATTCTGCTACTGCTCAGATGGGTGGTTTGTCTTGGTCTCGCACTTCAGCTGAGAACTGTCTATCTTGGGAGACATTGCCATTAGTTAAGCTACCGATAGCTTAGCCTTCAGCATCACTGATGCACACAAGCCCTCACAGCACAACAAGCTGCTAAAAGATCTTATATTAAGGTAGCAAACACTTAGCAATTATTTACTCTATATGAAAATATGTACAGATGACAACAGTTTCTAAAAGTATAAGCTCCAATTTTCCCCCATTATAAAAATAATAAGCTGGATAAAAGTCAAGAATACCTACACAGGAATGTAATTTATGCAAAAAGAGGCACGTAATCATGAACACAGAGCATGTACAATACTTACTTGCCATTATGTGCATGCATGCATGTGACTAAATATACACACACGTGACTGCACATAAGTTTGCCAAATCACAGGCTCTCGTGTTTGTTAAGGCACTTTAAAAAAAATTTGTGCAGTAAATTGATTTAACAAACGTTCATCAACTTAGTATTCCTTACTTTGCGGTTCTTTTACTAAAGTCCTATAAACAGAAATTAGACCTTACCTGCTAATTATCTTTCCTTGAGCTCTCTCCGGGCCCGTCCAGGAACAAGTGGGTGATTAACCTTCTCCAGCAACTGAGGACTGAAATCTCAAACTTTGAAGAGCTGGCATCTGGCTCCCTCTGCTGGCCACTGTCAGTCTAACCTTAACAAAGCAGATGAAGAGTAGTGCCCAGTAACCAAAAGAAAATAGGGAATATAACAAAAAACAGTAGCTTTTCGTGAGGCTGATAGAAAGAACGAACCCATAGCAGCACCGCTGCTATATGACTTAAGCGGCAAAACCGTCAAGTTCGCTCTTTTTTTTTTTTTTTCTAGTACAGAACAACCAACGAGTTAAAAGGCAACCCCTGAACGAGAAGAGAAACCACACTCTAGAAACTGTGGCACGGACTCCATCGCCATAAACAGAGTATTCGCAAGTTTCCGTGCCACACCGAAATTGGACAAAAAACCTGGGTGGGTCCTGGACGGGCCCAGAGAAAGCTCAAGGAAAGATAATTAGCAGGTAAGGTCTAATTTCTGTTTCCTTATCGTCTCTCCGGGCCCGTCCAGGAACAAGTGGGAAGTACCAGAGCAGTACCTAACCACGGGAGGGACCAAACAGGCCCGCTATGACGGCCAACGCCTCCACATAGGCAGGACCCCTGGCCAAAACCTCCAGCCTGCAATGTTCCGCAAACGTGAGACGCGACGACCACGTAGCCGCCCGAGAAAAAGCACCGGCGTTACACAAGGAGACGCCGCCCAAGACGTCGCGTGACCGCGCGTAGAAGAAGTACGAAGACCCCCCGGAGGGACCGTCTCTGCGTCCTAAAAAGGACACCACCATCGCTTGCTTCTCAGAACAAGTCAGGGACGACGGAGAAGCGGCTGCGTCCGTCCTAGGCCCGGCAAAGAAAACAACCGGCCCGACTTCCGGAAAGACGCAGTCTTCCGGAGGTACGTCCGGAGCAAGCGGAGAACGGCGGCCCTGGAAGGATCGCCCGCTATCCAAAAAGAGGGGAGAGACAGACTGAGCGACATGGAATACAGAGAAGAGTTGCGGAATAAGGAGGGAACCGTCCGCAACAGTACCCTGTCGACCGACAAATGCAGACAGGGAGCCCTACCCAATAGGGCTAGGGACACAAGACCCCCTAGAATGGCATTTCCCAAGAAGTCCCCCGAGTGAGATATCGCTATTTGGGCGAAAAAGAGGTCGCGCAACGCCTCAAGCCGCAATTCCAAGGCACGGCGTAACCACACCGTGAAGAGGGGAACGAATTACTGAACTGGTAGAAAGACTTAACGGAAGATTTGTAATGTCTTAATTGTGGCTATATGTGGAATAATTTTTCGTATGGAAAAAGCAGCTCAGCGGAGAGGGGTTTGAAAATCGAACTCCGGCTTTCGAAGCTATCTATGCTCCCCGTGCATTTATCCGCAGGTCTCCAGTACGGATAGGTTCTGCTAGTGTTCAGCGAATGCCTTAATGGGGGCCAGAAATACGCAGTCAGGCTAGTTCACTAGCAGCAATGGCAGCGGCTCAAACTCCTGTACGCATACTTCCTATGCTGGGCTTCCAAGATGGCTTCCGCGCTGAACGGCATCAGCCAAGGTGACTGCCAGTGTAGACCGTGCCTGTGGAATCAGCCTGGATGAGGAGCCTTGCGTTCTCTGGAAAATGCCCTGCCGACAGTAAAGCACTGCAATTCGATCAGCTGCTGGCAGGACACAAGGCACGCTCGCATGCTTTTTTTTTTTTTTTTTTTTTTCTGCTTAAGTGGCCTAAAAATGGAGTCTGTACCAGGTGGTATAATGGGAACTTGTCTGCAGTGTCTCAGCTTCGTTAATGCTGACTCAATTGCCATTTGCGGAAGGAGAGCTGTATTTCATATCACCTGGTGCTAGTTGAACGCAAAATATAAAAAGCCATCTTTGTGCAGTCAGACGGGGTGCGGACTCACTGTATGGAACAGAGCCCTAGCAATCTTCTTTATCGCAAGATGGGAAAATAGATGGTGGTGCAGCTCTTCCTGCAAAGACCCCTCTAAACCAAAAATGCCTTTAGGATAATTTAAGAAACGCTCAGACCGTGCCAACAATATGAAGTAGAAAGACCTCTCAAGCACAGGCAGACTAAGCTACGGCCAACTCCGAGAAACAACACTCCCGCTTTGACTGGTATCAGGGGAAGAAAAAAGCTGCAGCGTCAGAACACTGCCCGGAATCCTACCAGAGGTAAGGAAGAACTACAGAGCCCGGACTGCCAAGATCCCTGAGCTAAGGCAGCCAGCCAGCCAAGGAGCTCTAAAGTAATTTTAAACAAGTTCACAACGAGCGCCAGTGGGAATTGAACCCTTGATCTTTCGGGAATGAGGCAGTTGTTGTAACCTCTAGAGTACTCCTTCACTTCCCCCGCAACGAACGAGACTGGCATCAGCCATAACCATCCCCTAGTCGGGCTGACGTAAGGGAAAGTCACACTTAGAGGAACCGGAGCCAGGCACCCCTGGAGACTGTCGGAAACGGCGTTCAACCGGGGCAACCGGCATGCCAGGGGAAGTCTTGAGGATTCCAGCGCGAGAACAACGCTCGCTGTAACACCCGTAGGTGGATCCTAGTCCATAGCACGCGGACGAAGTGCGTCGCCATGGAATCGAGGAGCCGCGGATAGTGCCACGCAGTCGACGCACGGAGAAGCAAGAGGAGCCGCATCGATGACCAGAGCTTAACTCGTTGATTAGCCGGCTGGAAAAGTATCCCAACATGGAACTCGAATACCGTCGGTAAGGACGTCGCGAACAAACGCACTAGAGCGTAGAAGTGATCAGCCACCTACGCCGCCGCTGACTCAAGTGAAGCCCTAGCCGCCGGCCCGGAGCGGGGACGTGAAGCCCCCCGAACCCACTGAAGAGAGCCTTTGGAAACAGAAGCCGCATAGACCGCCGCCACCACGACAGAACCCAAGACTCAAACGCCTGTTTCAAGCGAGACTGCAATCTACTATCCCGCAGGACCTGTAGAGCGGCACCCCCTGCTACCTAGCGATTTACTTAGGTACGGCCGCTACGAATACATCCACCGTAGGGAAGCGCAAAAGAGTCGAGCTCCCCTTGCGGCAGTGGAAATAAGCGACCCATTAGCCGTGTCCCACGCAAGGAAGCCTCCGGGCATTCCGATCCCGACACGACCAGCTGTCGCTTCATCCTGTGCACAGGAAGCACCTGCGATCCGACCGGAAGCCTTGAAGAAGCGAATCCTCTAAAGACCCATTTGGGGACACCAGGAAGGCCAGAAACGAGATAAACTATTCCAGCAGTTTCGTGCCAAAACATTGCAATTAAGTAAAAGGTTCTCTGACCAGATGAATGTCTGGCAGTTATGAATTTTCACTGCCGTATGAATAAAAAGGACTTGGACTCCCCGTTACCCTAGCGTCTACTGATGGTAGCTTTGGTGCGGGAAGCATTGGTCCAACAAAAACAAAGTATTGAGAAACCTGCCCTGTGGTTTAAGTTCACCTATTGGCATCTATGTATATGGCTTTTGGGCCCGGTGAACCCTCAGGTCTATGGGGTTTGGACTAGACTCATGTATCTAGTAAGGGCCATTAATAGTCAACCCCAGCAGGGAACAACAAAATTGACCCCCCCGATACATAACTGGACCAGAGAAAGGTCAATATTAAAAGTACACAAAACCGTGGAAATATGCCCAGAAAGGGAATGAAAGCAATAAACCACCTAGACCAAGCAATAATGTAATGAACCAAGGCCAAAAAGTGTATTGGAATCTAAACAATAGCCACACATTCTGATAAGAACACACACCTAAAGAAATAGGTAGGCGAATATACGCATGAAGAACACACAAAGTAAAAATTAAAACGAAAAAAATGCAATATCCTGTGCACAGAAGCTAGCTGAGAGTAAAAGACTCCGGGTTGACCTAGGCAACTGTGAATGCCTAACGGAGACAGCAAACGTGGCCAAGAGAAGTGCCACTGAATGCAACACAAAATACCATAATGGAAGTGAGAACTTGCATATAAAAACTAAAAACTATGAAATGTAGTATTTGATCCCGCGGAAACACTGAAAGCGTCAGGTTCATTTGAAATAATGTTATGTCCAAGGCGAGAGCCATTTAGAGAGTCATTTAAAGAACCATTTCCCCCCAACAAGGGAGGAGGGAAGTAAGCATATAAATCCAATTGGAAAACAAGCCAGAGGCATAAACCAAAGAAGTTAAAGGCAGATACAGTGGTTAACACCTATAAATAAAAAACCGAGCGCATGGGATAAATGACCCTGAGTTATACATGAGGGGAAATAGCAGGCCGCTGGGACTCCCAGGGATGAGCCTTCTGCTCCGGAGACTAAATCTCTTGTGAGGCAGGCTCTGCCTACAGAAAGTAAAAGGAGCAAAACGGCTACCGCACCGGAGGTGTACAGCAATAACGCTGCCCTTTAATCGCCAACGGTAGCCTTATGATAAGGGTAATCCGTGCCCTGTTTTCATTTATTTATTTACTTATGTAGTGTTTCAACTGCCCTGCTAGGACAGATAAACGGGCTCTAGAGGTAAAGATTTCCTCCCTTTACCCAGGAACATGAGAGCCTTCGCCCCGTTCCTCATGTCCGCTGTTATCCAACCTGAAGAGACCAGGCTATTGGCGCCGCAGCAGCCCGGGCTGCCGTTCCCGCCAAAAACGAACCGCTGCGACGGCCTGCTGCGAAGGTCGGCGCTATGCCCGAGAGGCCCTTATGCCAAGCGAAGCAATTCAATCCAACTTTAATACCCAGCAAAATCGGAGGATGAACAACAACCATCATAAAACCGGCCTCTCAGACGCGCCGTGGGAAAACCCAAAGACAACTGAGAAGAAAGAAAATGGCCGCCGACACACCAAAACTACTAACAAGCTGAAAAAACCAAAGGACCAACCTTAAGAAAACAGGAATCTCCTCCTTCAGCTCTGGGCACCCACTGCTAGTGGGGAAGGAAGCTGAGCACCGGAGGCAGCAGGCAGGTATCTGGGGCCCCCAGCACCGCTCTGCTCTCTGCTCTACGATACGGAGCTGAAAACTGAGACAGGCTCTGCCTCTTCAGCTCCGTGCCTCTGAGCGTCGCGAAACAGCTGTCGGCAGCAATCGCTACTGGAAGGAACCCTGCTAGGATCCCCGGTGCTGCAAACACCAAAAAGAAAACCAAAGAAATAAAATTTGCGAAGTCTTAAACATCTGAAGGGGGGAGCCAGCCAGGAACACGTCCTTCAGCTGCTGAGGACTGAAAAGACTGACAGTGGCCAGCAGAGGGAGCCAGATGCCAGCTCTTCAAAGTTTGAGATTTCAGTCCTCAGTTGCTGGAGAAGGTTGATCACCCACTTGTTCCTGGACGGGCCCGGAGAGACGATAAGGAACTGGTTAGCATGCATTTTAATGCAGGGCAACTGGCAATAGGGAATGCTAATGCAATGGCATGCCAGCGACTGCACACTAAAGCACATAGTAATCTGTTATCGTGTGATGAGGTGGGGAATAGGTGGAACGTGGGCAAGGAGAGCATATTGCCACTACTGTGAGGGCAATTGCTGCATGCTCAATGGCACTGTGCCAATTATCAGAAGAACACCCGTGTTGTGCTCCAAATGTTAAGGTACTCAGTCATGCTTCAACTACCAGGAACATGCCAGTCACAGCCCCTACAGCTAACAGAAAAGCTTTGCACTTAACATGCATTTAGGGCCCCTCTGACACTTAGCCTATGTTAAATTAATTTAGCAAGCACTAAAAATTCCCTATTAAAACAAATGTGTGAAACTAACCAAACACTTAAAAAGTGGGAAACCTTTATGAAAAAATGATAAATAAACAAATTTTATTTGTCCGTGCTCATCCCTAACAAGCTCTAGCAGGCAGGCAAACAAAGCTAAATTCAATGAAAGCAAAAGAGGAAGGTGACATTTTACTTACCAGATGATGTCCTTTCCTGGACTCCCACTAGACCAGTCCAGACAAGTGGGTTGTGTTCCCCTACTAGCAGACTGGTGGAGATAAAGAACCAATGAAAAGCCTCGGTTTCAATGACATCACTCTCATGCCTCTATCCGGCTCAGCCAACAGAGGTCCCCCTTCAATATTCGTCCCAAAGCATATGGGAGATACAGAGCAAGCCTCACAAACCTCAAATGTGGGCAACAATGAGTAATCAACAGTAGCAAACTATGTACAGGAAAGCAGAAACAGAAGGCTGTTAGAAGATGAGCCTGCAAAGTCAAGTATAAAATCATGGCGGACCCAAGGGTACTGCAGCAGAAAAATCAGAGCCATACAGTTTAAGGGGTGGGCTCTGGACTGGTTTAGCAGGACTCAAGGAAAGGACATTATCTGGTAAGAGTAGTTACTCACCTGTAACAGATGTTCTTCAGGAGCAGCAGGAATCAGTCCTCACATATGGGTGACAGCGCCGACGGAGCCCTCGTGCGGAGCATTTCCCCAGCTTTCAAAGAAAGCCTCTGGGAATGCAGCGCACATGTGCGGTCCCCTTCCTGCCCAAGGGTGCCATCTTGCTCAGTCTGATGACATAGCTAAAAGACAGCAAATAAACAAAATGAATCATATGACTGCAACTCCAAGGGGAGGAGGGAGGGTCGTGAGGACTGATTCCTGCTGCTCCTGGAGAACACCTGTTACAGGTGAGTAACTACTCTTTCTCCAGGACCAAGCAGGAAGTCAGTCCTCACATATGGGACTCCCCAGCTTCAGGCTACTGGGAACCCAAGCTGAAAAATAAGCTCCCTCTAGAGCTTCAGCATCCGTGAAAGAATCCTCTCTGAGAACACCCCCGTAAAAGGACAGAAACGCATGGAATGAGATACCAGGTTGACCTACGTGAGGGTCAAGGAGGTATCAGGCGTTTTTCAGATTAATATGTGCTGTCCTTGAAGTAATAGGATACCATGGGGACAAGCTGCAAGAAAAAGAGAGAATATTCCTAAGGAATGGGATAACTCCCAGACTTTCATTTGGAGAAGGCATATGTCCTTCTCCCTCTTCTTTTTTTTTTAAGATAGCAGGGTATGAAGAACCCCCACAGTCATAGGAGATGACTGAGGAAGCATTTTTCAACCATGGATAGTCATTCGAGAAACTCTATGCTTTCTAGCAAGGGCCCAAAGTGGAAAGCTTCTCAGTAGGATTGCAGAGAGCATTATGCAGGAGAACTGGGATGTATAACTGGCCGATGGAGAAAAACCGACAGCCACGTCCATTACGTGCCAAACCCAGAGATTGGAGATGGCAAGGGTAAAGTGTAAGAAGCCTGTAGTGAAAAAGATTATCCAAGAAAGATGTAGAAAACTGTCTTGGAATCACTACTAAGGCAAGACAGGAGTGGTGGAAGACAATACTGGGACTTGTGGAAAAGTACCAGTAGGCAAGCAGTGGAACTCCTGCATGGGCAGCTACTGAATAGGGCAACAGAGAGAGTCGGTCTGTATCAAACAGAGATAACAGACTGAACAAAGAGAGCAAGCTGCCTCTGTCTGCAGAGCTGCCCAGATAAAGAAAAGAGATTATTCAGGAGAAGAAACTCTACAGTGAAAAGAAAGACAAGAAAAATCTTTCAATGGTAGGGTACCACTCTTACAGGGGGAACCCTGGCGAAGAGGGTATAGCTAGAAGCTGAAGAAGGACTTACCACATGGTAAGTCCATGGAAGGAAAAAATTCATGCTGGTACAGAGAAACTATCACAGTTCAGCATAGTGAAAAGTAAATGGATTTCCTGAGAATAGGAATCCCTGAGCAGAGTTTCGAATGGAAAAACAGTGAAAAGCTTCTGCTGAAAAGAAGTTAACTGTAGTTATAAAAAGATTAATCAGAAACCTATGGTTACTGTATTTATTCAGCCTGGTTAGAGTTTGGATTCTTCAGACCAGGGCGAGACTTCCCCTGCTTGGGAACATCCGAATGATGGGCAGGTGAAGAGGAAAACCTCTTTCTTTTAGGGAAAGAAGGTCTGGTAGGGCATTTTCTACCTGCTGAGGAAGGAGAGGGCTTAGGATGGCCCTCAGAAACAGGAAAGTCAGTGGAGCAATGAGCAACCTGATGTAAGGACTCCTTATTGAAGAGATTTTCTCCAGTACAAGGAGTATTACCTAGTCTTTGTTGTGCCCATCTATTCAAGTCTGATGCTTGGAGCCAGGCTTTACGACGTGCTCCTATGGCTATAGCAGAAGTTCTGCTAACAGACTCAAAAGAGTCTAGGGAAGCACGAGAAAGAAACCAAGAGATATTTTGGCTATGACTAAGAAGTAAGGAATAGTCTGCAGCCTTGGGCTCTGATAGAAAAGGAGTCAAAAGAGATAATTTCTTTGTGACCTCCTGAAGGGATAGACTCATATAGAAAATATATGAGAGAATCCTTTTTGCCAGCATAGATGTTTGGAAGGTTTGACGTCCAAAGGCATCCAGTAATCTAGATGCACGTCCTGGCGGGAAAGAAGAATGTTTTTTCTTGCTTTTTACCTTCCTCATTGCTGATTCCACTACAATGGAATGATGGGGAAGTTGAGGCTTTTGAAATCCTGGAGAGGGGGGCACCTGATACAGAAGATCAGTTGCTATAGGAGGTGAAGAAACCCTTAAAGGTTTTTCCCATACCTTCAGAAGAAGATTCTGCAAAGAGTGATGTAAAGGAAGCATTACATTTTCCTTTCCTGCAGAAAAACCCTGAGAAGACTCATAACCAGGGATAGGAATATTAAGAAAGGTTGCCATGTCAAGGAGAAACTTCTGAAAAGAAGGATCTCTGATGGGAACCATCCCTGGACAGGTTAAACCTGAAAAGGAAGCCTGGGCACCGGAGGATATACCTGTCCGGTGCAGAACAGGATTTGGAATGGATGGATACTGGAACTGGCAATTATGAGTTGAGACAGTCAGTAGTGCATCCTCCATGCCAGGAATCGACTCTAAACTAGGCATAGAGAGGATCGATCCTGGTGACAAAAGCATGGAAGGAGCTGGTTCCGATGATGCTGTAGGTACCGGCATCGATACCGATACCGGTAGCGAAGGCGCCAAAGCAGACATCGGAGACCGCTCAAGCGGAACCGAGGTAAGTAAAACCTCTTGGTGATTATCCTCGGTACCGTGTATGCGGAATCGGTAAACATCGGTTCCGAGACGCGTCGGTACCCAGTCATCTAGACTAGATAGCGATTCCAGACTCGGCATCGAAGGGAGCGAGTCTATCGATGCATGTCTCGAGGGTACCGACGTCGGTGATGGTATCGGCGATGCTGCTGATACAGGAAAATCAATCTGGGTCGTAAAGTTCGGTCCCGAAGGTACCGAGGACGCCAGATGACGATTCCTGGTGAAGAGTAGATCACTCAACACCGGAGCTGATGCCGGGGTATCGGTACCGCTCGAAGCGGATGCCACCACCGAGCATGGCTCAGGTATGTTCTGTGAGGGGTGAGCCCCAGGAACAACCTGAAACCCCTGAAATGCTTTGGAGCCCAAAGACTCCCGCCGGGGTTTTAATGCCAATGGGGTCTTGAGGGCAAGGCCGGAGCCGTCATCATGCTTGGCATGAGACCTACCACTCAAGAACTGGCTAGTCTTAACAGACTGTTTGTGGGTTACCTGATCCTGTAGAGAAGAAACAACCGGTGCCCGCACTTCGGGAGGGAAAACGGTATTGAGGGAGACTCGTATAATAAGTTTTAAATAAAGATAAAGATAAATAAAGAAAGAAGGAAGTTCTCCTCACAGTTTTGCAGCCTGAGTGTTCAGGGGAAAAAGGGTCAGGACCCGAACAGTTTAGACACCAGGAATTGGAGTCTAAAAAGAAAAGTGTGCTTCTACAGTGAAGGCACTTCTTAGGAGACGAAGGCTCCATGGTGGAGATGCCTTGTAGGCCCAAAAAATTTAAAGACAGAAACTGAGGGAAAAATCTCCCTGAGTTTAAGAAAAAGAAAAGAAAAATCCACCGGCGGTACCGGTGGCGGCGGGAGAACAGCCGCGACCACAAGAAAACAAGAAATAAAGAATTTGAAGAAAAAAGTTTCTGCGGTGACAGGAGGACGTCCTGCCGACTCTGCGGAAAAACGAAAACTGAGGAGAGGCAGTGGAGAAGGCGGGAAGGCAGTGCGCAGGCACGAGGGATGCTCCCAAAAGCTTTCTGATTGGATGATGGGGAGCATTCCCGTGCAGGCTCCGTCGGTACCGACGTACCCATATGTGAAGACTCATTCCTGCTTGTTCCTGGAGATGTCAGTCCTAATATATGGGACTCCCCAACCACAGGCTACTGAAAGCCCATAGCAAAACAGGGCTCCCTCATGGGGAGCCGCAAGCAGCAGCAATTGAGTCTGTACACACAGACCACAATAGGATCCCTGCATCCGATGAAACCAGCACTCCGGTAGCCTGAGCACAGAAGGGTTGGAGGGTAGGAGATGCCTAAACCCCAAAAAGGTTATGGAGCACAGCCTAGCTGAAGGTACTATCCCATCGGGACTCTCTTTCCAGACAGTAATGGGCTGCGAAGGTATGGACTCAAAATCAGGTAGCAGCCTGGCAGATGTCCACCATCGGGACAGAGCGCAAGTTTGCCACCGAGGCAGACATAGTGCATCGTGACGTGGCCTTCCAGCGGGAGCCTTGCCTGCTCATAAGCGAGGCAATACAGTCCGCCACCCATATGGACAGCGTACACTTGGTCACTGCCACCCCCAGTGCTACTGGGGTCATAGGAGAAGAAATGCTAAGCAGCTCTGCGGTGTACCTGAGTGTATTGGATATAGAAGAACAAAGCCCTCTTACAGTACAAGGTGTGAAGGACAGCCTCCAGCCAACTGGAGTGAGGTCTTGGAAAGATGGTAGGGAGCACCACTTCCTGGTTGAGATAGAAGGGTGACACTACCTTCGGTAGGAATTTGGGGTGCATGAGAAGCACCACTCTGTTCATGTAGAACCTGGTATAGGGTGTCTCCGTCACAAGGGCCTGAAGCTCACTAACTCTGCGAGTTGAGGTAAGCGTGACCAGGAAAGCCACCTTCTAAGAGGTAATGGAGATGGCAGATAGTCAGAGTTTCGAAGGGGGGGGGTAAGTGAGCTGCCCCATCACCACATTGATGTCACATTCGGTTGCACAGGACGAACCAGGGGCTTCGATAAGAGTAGACCCTGAAGAAAACGGGTCACCAACGGTTGCACCTAGAGGGGTTTACCATCGACTGGATGGTGGTGTGCCGCCAAGGCAGTGAGGTGCACCCGGACGGAGTTAGACTTGAGCCCAGACTCAGAGAGGTGGAGAAACTACTGTAACACCAGAGCCACCAGACAGGAGAAAGGGTCAGCCTTGTGATCGGCGCACCAAACAGAGAACCTGCACCATTTGAGGGCGTAAGCCTTCCAAGTAGAGGCCTTGCAAGAGGCCAGCAGGATGTCCTCCACTTCAACCGGAAGGATGAAGGGGGCCAGAGTCACCCTCTCAGCAGCCACACTGTCAGCGACAGGGACCCCAGATTGTGGTGCAGGAGAGAGGCCCCCTCCTGAGATAGGAGTCCCAGGGCAGTCCCCAAGGGGATGGGGGTGTCCACCATCAACTGTAGAAGCAGCGGGATCACGGTTGCCTGGGCCACCGAGGAGCTATGAGGAAGTGAGAGGCCCTGTTGCGGAGGGTCCTGAACAAGGTCTTAGCAATCAGTGGGGTAGGAGAGAAGGCGTAGATGAGGCCTCTCGACCATGAGACCAGGAACGCGTCTGCTGCTACCCTGGAGGGGTGGGCCTGCTGGGAGCAGACGCAGGGCAACTGAAAGTTGTCCGAGCTGGCGAACAGGTCCATCACGGCTTCTCCCCAGAACCGGAAAAACCAACTGGGTACTCTGGGGTCCAGCTGCCACTCGTGCGGCTGGAGAACTCTACTGAGCCTGTCGGCCAGCTGGTTGTCCTGACCAGGAAGGTACACTGCCCGCAGGAGGACACCCTATCGGATTGCGTACAAGCAGAGGGCTGGAGCCTCCTGACAAAGGGTACGAGACCCCATGCCCCCTTGTTTGTTCACGTAGAAGATCGCCACCTGGTTGTCCGTCTGGACCAGAACTGGCTGGTGACGCAGGTGGTGACAGAAGACCCTCAGGGGTAGGTGTATAGCTCGGAGCTCCAGGAGATTGATCTGCTGGGTGCTCTCATCCAGTGACCAGTTGCCATGAGTGCCGAGATCTCCTCAGTGGGCTCCCTAGCCGTGCAGGGAGGCATCTGTGGCGAGGACCCTTGAGGGGCTTGGGGCCTGAAAAGGCAAACCTGCCTCGAGATGCTGAGGAGACTGCCACCAGACCAGAGAATCAGCCAATTGGTGGGTCACAGAAACCCTGTCCTGTAGGCAGTCAGTGGCCTGAGACCACTGGTACTGGAGATATCACTGCGCCCCCCTTATGTGGAGGTGAGCGTCTGGGGTGTCGTGGACCATGGGGGCCATGTGCCTGAGGAGGAGCAGGAGAAGCTGAGCGGGCACTGAGGGACAGCACCACAACCACACATCCTGAGCCAGAGTCCCGAGACGATCGGCTTGATCACTGGGCAAGAAAGCCTTCAACTGGAGAGTGTTGATCTTTGCCCCAATGAACTCCAGACACTGTGTCGGAAGAAGGTGAGACTTGAAGTAGTTTATAACAAACCCAAGTGCTGTAGGAACTGGATAGTGTGTGCGGTGGCCTGCTACAGCTCTAAGGCCGTGCCTCCCTTTATGAGCCAGTCGCCCAGGTAGGGAAAGACGAAAAACCCCTGGAGCCGGGGGAAGGTGGCTACGACCGCCCGGCATTTTGTGAAAACTCTTGGGGCAGAGACTAGGCCGAAGGGGAGCACCCTGCATTGAAAATGCCTGGCCCCCACTTTGAGCTGCCTGTGGTTGGAGTGGCTAAGGATGTGGGTATAAGCATCCTTGAGGTATAAGGAGCATAGCCAGTCTCCCTGCTTGAGGTAGTTCGGCAAAGTTCCAAGAGAGAGTATCTTGAACTTCTCCCTCACCAGGAATTTGTTGAGGTTGCACAGGTCGAGGATGGGCCTTAGGCCCCCTGTCTTTTCAGGGGTGTTTTCAATTTCATCGAGCGATGAAGGGGCATTGTCAAGCACCATTCTGCACAAGATAAGTGGAATGGCGTTTGTTTTATTTTCAAAGCATCTTTTAAGCTGAATGGATAAAGATTAATTAGAAAAGCATAAAAAAATCCTTAAATTAAAAAAAAGCCTCCGGTCATTGATGTGAACGAACACCGTATTGGGAGAATTTAAGTACCCATATTAAGGTGTATAAAAAGTATCGTTTATCTGAGACCGTTGGCGAATTAAAAGTATTTAGGTTGAAGATAAAGAAAGTATAGAGTGGATTTTTCACAGTTTTGATTTTGGATTGCAGTTCACTCTTTCACTAGACCTGACTCTAGTATTTGTTTAGCACAAGCCCCTGTCTTTTCTGGCACGAAGAAGTACCTGGAGTAGACCCCTTGCCCTTGAGATGGTTCCACTGCTTTGTCCTTGAAAAGACCTGCCAACTCCTTCAGAAAAAAGTCCCGGTGGAGGGGAGACCTGAGGGGCTCTCCCGGGAAATAACGGGGAGGTGCCTGAGTCAGGTGGAGGAGGTAACCCTCCCTGACCACCCTAAGTGCCCAGGAATCAGTGGTGATGGACATCCACTTCTGGGCATAGAGGGCCTGACGTCCCCCCGTGTGCTGCTGATCTCCTTGGGGTAGAGAGGCTAGGTTCAAGGTGCCAAAAGCTCCCCTTTGGTTGTGTCAGGGCCAGTGCCTGAGGGGTTTTGGAGCCTTCTGCTTATGAGGGCCATGCCCATTTCCCTTAGCCTGCTGACCCTGTTGGGGAGCCGGGGAGGCCTGATAAGGTGGGTAGTTTCAGTAAGCAGCTCCCTTCCTCGGGTAAAAGGACTTTTTACCCGAAACCTTCCGTTGGGGAGGGGCAGCGGTCTTTTTAAAGAGCCTGGTCCTCGTCATTAACTCAGCATCCAGCTTGGCAGCCTTGTCAATCATTGATTTGCCAAAGAGGTTCTCTCCCTGGCAGGGGACATTGACCAATTTGAACTGAACCCACTGCTCGAGGTCAGACGACTGTAGCCAAGCTTGGCGCCATGCACCAATGCCAGCCGTGGCTATTCGGGCTGCCGACTCGAACCAGTCATAGGCCACTCGAGACATGATTTTGGAGCACTCACGGACTGCCTTAGCCAGGTTCTTGAACCGCTGCAAGGGTTCCTCAGAGAGACTAGCTGAGAACCCAGCGAGTTCCTTTGCCAGGTCTCTCAGGTACAGCTGGTAGGCCTGGATGCAGCAGATGAGCATTGAGTCCTAGTAGCACTTTCTGCCGAGGGCATCCAAGGTGTGGGCCTCCCTGTCTTGGGGCACCGAGGAGTGCATCTTCTGGCTTTTCAGCCGACGCATGGCAGACTTCACTACCATGGAATTATGTGGCAGCTGTGACTTTTGGAAGCCCGGGCTCCGGCGGACTTGATACATCGAGTTGAGCCATTTGCTTACCACCGGCACCGAAGCCGGTGTCTCCCATGAGCATCAGCTGTTCCAGGATGGGAGGGATGGACACTGTGAGTGATTTCCACTGAGGGGTCTCGGTACTGGAGGATTTCCAACTCATCCATCCAAGGGTCCTCCTCCGACTCCGTCGGGAATGCCAGGGCTTCAGACATGTCCTTGACAAAATTCAGGAAGCCCATGTTCTCGGGCGGGGACCGCCACCGAGGCTTCAAGATGGGGGAGTCAGAAGGGACATCACGGTGGCAACGGGTATTGGGGGACTACTCACCGTCTGTCTGCCACTCGGAGTAGTCCTTCGAGGACTCATAGGAGGGCTGCTCCGCGGGCTTCGGGGCCCTCAATGCCCTGCGGTCAGTGACCCAGCAAACTTGCCGGGGATGTCCATGGGACTCAGAGTGTAACCTTGGCCGAGGAGCAACTCGAAGCCAAAGGATCTCGAGGAGCGGCTTGGCCTTCGTGGACATCTTGGACGTCAAGGGCCCAGTGGTCGGGGCAGATGAACCGATCATGCCGAACAACAGCACCCGCTGCTGGTCCACGAAGGCAGACAAACTGCACTCCAGGGCCGTCATTGTGGACTCCAGACCAGAAGGCTCTGCAGTCTTTGGCGCAGGCACCGAGGGACTCAGGTCCGATGTCGGCTCCACCGAAGGGGAATCCTCGACGAGGATGGCGTCTGGGGACCAAGGCCAGTCCGCGGTCAGATCCTTCCAGAGGATCTTTGCAGGCCGCTCCTTCTCCGACACCTCGGACAAATATCTCGGACTGTGGGACCGGGCCCTGGGAGCCCCCCCGCCGGTTGGAACCATCCAAGAATGCCACCTTCAAGGGTTTCTTCTTCTTCCTGGGTTCCCTCGAGGGAGACCCCCTTTCTGAGGACCCACGACAAGGCTCGGGTTCAGAGGGTTCTGCCCGAGATGTCGGGGCCTCGGATGAGGTCCTGGCCTTCGGAGGCATCGGCGACTCGGGGAAAAACTTATTATGCTTCTGCTAGCAGCTCTTGAGGGCCTTGCTGGACATCCTCTTGCAGAGACCGCAGGCTGCCGAGTCGTGGTCTGGCCCAAGGCAGCACAGATCGCAGTCGTGTGTGTCAGTCAAAGGCGTAATTTTAGAGCTCCGATCACACTGCTTAAAGCCACTGGTAGCCATGGAGTAAAAAAGTACCCCTGTGAGGTCGAAGACTCTCCGGGCTGCCAGTGGGAGAAAAAAGGTGCGAAGATGCCAGAAAAAGAAAAGAACAAAAGACTACAAAAATATAAACCAAGGGGGAGGAAGTGACGTCATCTCGGAGATGGCTGCCTGATTTTGGAGCTCCCTCTGGGACGCAGTTAAAGCGGTGAATTTAGCGGCCAGCCTTTCCCCCCAACCTGTTCTTTTGGTGCACAGAGGTGAGAAGGTGGCAGGATGTCGGTCACCAAAAAACTGGCCCGATTTCAATCCTCCTATGCCGCAAAAGTGGAGAGAACGGGCCGTGAGGCATCTGAGCACGTGGAATCTGCAGAGGAAATGGAGGACGAGCTGGAACGAGCAGGAGACACCTGTACCCGGGGCGACATTTGGGGCTGGATGCGCTCCCTCAAAAGAGACATTGGTGCTATGAGGAGTGAGTTAAAAGAAACCCTAGGAGCCATCAAGGAAGATCTTAGAGACCTTGGCAATCGGGTTGAGGCCCTGGAGGAACAGGCGGAGCGACGCGCCAAAAAAGATACGGAGGTGGAGGCTCGCATGCAACAATGCCTCTTGGAGCAAGGGCTGCTGCGGGATAAAATCGAGGATTTGGAAAACCGCTCCAGGCAGAATAACCTGAGAGTGCGGGGCCTTCCTGAGACAGAGGAGTTTGGCGATGCCACGGCAGTGATAAAGAAAATTTGTCACTTCCTGTTGGAGAGGGGGGAAGCTGTGGAGACCTGTGAGGTGGCAGTGGAGAAGGCACATCGGGCCTTAGGTCCTGCTCGCCGGGGCCAGCCCCGGGATATAGTGGCCTGTTTGGGATCCTTTGCGGTGAAGGAGCAGGTGATGCGAGTGGCAGCGGCCCGGAGAACATTCTAATGGGAAGGCCAGAAGGTGGAGGTGTTCCACGATCTTTCAGCGGCCACACTACAGAGGAGGCGACAGATGAAACCTGTGACATCTTACCTGCAGTCAGAAAAGAAGCGCTATCGGTGGCTATTTCCCTTTGCGCTACTGCTGGATATTAATGGCCGCAGCTTTCGGGCATGGACAGTGGAAGAAGCCTGGGCCATATTGCGCAGGGAGGGGGCCCCTAGGCTCCCAGAGATGAGCGTTGCCTCGGGAGCTGGTGCAAGCAAGGAGAGGAAGTCAGTGTGGGAACGGGTGCCAGTGCGGGGCCAGCGGCTGCAGAGGAGATCTGGAGAAGCGGAGCTGGAGGATCACCCAGTGGGACACTCAGGCGGACCCTCTAATGGGTCTGGGTCTGGGTGAAAGACTCAGTTTGTCCAGGACTTGTGCCATGTGGGGTCTTGTTTGTGCAGGGGCTGAGATGCTTTTTGACAATGGCGGGCAGGGGGAGGGGGGAGTCGGAGGGGTTTTGATATGGTAACTGTTGGGGTTGTGATTTATGCATTTATAAGCAATGTTAATGTTGATCTTTATAGGCGGTGGGGGGATGCATAACAATGTTTTTTTCTTTGTTGGTGGAGGGGGATAGGGAAAGGGAGGGCTGGCCAGGGGGGAGGGGGGGCAGCGTCTTTGGGAGAGCCACTTCCTCGATGGTGGTCAGACAAGAGGTCTGTATTCATGGGGGGGGGAGGAAGGGGCTTCAAACTTGGTGGGGCTGTTTTGGGCATGGGAGGAGGAGTGAACAAGCACCATGGTGGCGGGATTGATTATTGGGAGCCTTAATGTGCGGGGCCTGAATTCTCCTCATAAACGTAAGCTGCTGTGGAAGGAGTTCAGGTCACGAAAGTGGGAGGTCGTTTTCCTCCAGGAAACTCATTTGCATAAGGCCGACGAGCGGCTACTGCGCTCGGGGGCTTATCAGGGCTACTTTGCAGCTGAGGAGGGGGGGAGGAAAAAGTTGTGGGTTGCCATTCTCGTGGGGCAGGGGGTTCCCCTTACAGTGGAGCATGTGCACCAAAAAACGGATGGGAGGGCGGTAGTAGTGGTGGGTGACCTGGGGGGGGAAAAAGTGTCATTGATTTCAGTATACGGCCCCAATTCCAGGAGGGGGGTTTTTTGGAGGGAACTAGGCTCCTGGTTGGGTGGGCGGGTCCAGGGGAGGGTGCTGGTAGGAGGTGATTGCAATGTGGCGTTGGATGATAAGAGGGGGAGCCCTGGGGGAGGGGAGGGAGGTGGAAGAGTGTTAAGACAGTGGATGAAAGAGTTGGGGGTGGTAGACCTCTGGAAGATGGCGAATCCATCGGCTAGGGACTTCACCTTTTTCTCGCCTGTACATGGCTCTTACAGCCGTATCGATTATGTGCTGGGCGATTAGTTATTGGAGTGACGGCTGGACGGTGCTAGCATTGGCCCGGTGACCTGGTCGGACCATGCCCCCGTGCAGGTTGTGATGGGGGGGCCTGGGGATAGCGGGAGGAGGACGTTTTTGAGGTTAAATGACTACTTGTTGGGGCGATAAAGGAATATCTTGCGTTGAATGATACTGGCCAAGTTCGGGATGTTATGGTGTGGGGGGGGGGTTGAAGGCCTATGTCTGCGGAAGGTTCTTGTATTGGGGGGCACGGTTAAAGAAGGAACGAGGAAAACGGGAGGTAGAGCTGAAGGCTGCAGTGAAGGAAGCTGAACGAGTGTTTTGCACAGTGAGGTCGAGGCGAGCTCGGAGATCCTTGGAGCGGGTGCGTGGGGAATTACAGGCCTTGCAGGTCGGTAAGATCGCCTTTGATTTGCAGTGTGTCCGTCAAGTATATTATGAATATGGGGATAAAGCTGGGCGCCTGTTAGCCCGTAAGCAGCGGAAACAGCAGGGGGCCTCTATGATTTTTCAGATCCGGGAGCGGGATGGGGAGGTGCTGCGGGAGGAGCAGGCGGTTAGGCGACGCTTCGCGCAGTTCTATCAGGAGTTGTATGGGAGGCAGGAGGGGGTGGAGGCCGCCCATATACACTCGTACTTGGCAGGTCTAGAGCTGCCCCATTTGGGAGAGGCCGCACGGGAGGGCTTGGATGGGATACTGACCGAGGAGGAGGTTGGTAAGGTGGTGCGGGGGTTGCAGGGGGGTAAATCGCCTGGATTGGATGGGCTCCCTGGGGTTTTTTATAAGCAGTTCTGGGGTGAAGTAGGGGGGCTTTTGCTGCGCGTCTTTAATGGGATGCTCGTGGTTGGTGGGGAGCTTCCTCCTGAAATGTTAACAGCAGGGATTTCGATTTTACGGAAACCCGGGAAGGATCCTTTAGATTGCGGTTCTTATCGACCAATCTCCCTGCTTAATGTTGATGTCAAGATTTTAGCGAAAGCTCTGGCGGACAGACTTGCTCCATGGCTCCCTGGCCTAGTACGGGAAGACCAGACCGGGTTTATTGTGGGGTGCCAAACGGGGGATAATGTTATGAGGGCTATTGAGGTTATTGAAATTGCGAGAATAAAGGGGGAGGAGTGCCTCCTGATGTCCATCGATGCCAAAAAGGCATTCGATCGAGTACACTGGGACTTTGTCTGGCAGGTGCTACGGAAGATACGGTGTGGTCCGAATTTTCTCCGGTGGGTAGAGGGATTGTATAATGGACCGAGGGCCCGGGTGAAGGTTAATGGGGGCTACTCCGCGGATTTCGAATTGGAGAGGGGCACCCGGCAGGGTTGTCCTTTATCCCCGTTGCTGTTTGCCCTCGCGGTTGAACCTCTCGCGCAACAGATACGGGATAACGCTCGGATAGGGGGGATATGGGCGGGAGGGGTGGAACATAAGATTTCTCTGTACGCGGATGACATTTTATTATATATCAGCCAGCCGGAGGGCAGTTTGGTAGGTATAATGGAGGAGGTGCGGAGGTAGGGGGGGGTGGCGGGGTTTAAGATGAACATAGATAAAACGGAGGTGTTGAATGTCTCGGTCCCCAAAGGGGTGGCTTGCCACCTGAAGGCTTTGTACCCGTTTCGGTGGGTCACGAAGTCGCTGGGGTATTTAGGGGTGCGGATTCCTAGGCGGTACGATGAGTTATATCAGGAGAATTACCCCCAGGTACTAGGGGAAGTGTCTCGAGATTTAGACTGTTGGATGAATGCGGAGGTCTCGTGGTTTGGGCGGATCGCTGCAGTCAAAATGAATATTTTACCCCGCATATTATATTTTTTCCAAGTTCTTCCCGTCCGGGTACCGGATACGGTGCTTCGCGTATTGCAACGAAAAGTGTTCCAATATATCTGGAAGCGTAAGCCCCCGCGCATAGCGAAGGAAGTGTTATATGCGGATAAGAAAGAGGGGGGTTTGGGGGTCCCTAATGTTCGGGATTATTATAGAGTGGCGCAGCTGCGGCATGTTATGGATTGGAGGGAGACGGGGGGGGTTAAGATGGGGGTTCGAGTTGAGAAGGAATATGTGAAAGGGGGCCGGTTAGCGGCGTGGTTGTGGGTGCCCCGGAAGGACCGGCGGGAATTGGGAGTGGGATCCCCAGCTATGCGGCAGTTAGCGGCGGTGTGGGATGAGGTGCAGGCACAGGGGGGGATGGGAGGTGGGGGGCGGTTTTCCTTGGCAACACCATGGCGGGGGGTTAAGGGGTTTCGCCCGGGGTGGGAAGGGGGGGTTTTTGATGATTGGTCCCGTCGGGGTCTGGAGTGTTTCTTTCAGCTGATGGATGGGGAGGAGATGCTGCAGTTTGGGGAAGCGCAGGAATGTTATGGGCTCCTAGAGGCGGACCGCTATGCCTACGCTCAGGTCCAGTCTTTTCTCCGGGTGCGGAAGGGTAGGGGGGGCCTGGGGGTAGATCTAACGGGGGTAGAGGCTGTGTGGGTGGGGATGCGGACTTCTAGAGGGATGATCTCTGCTTTGTATAAGGGGGTGGGTAAAGTTAAGGGCACTCCGTTTAAATACATGCGGGACTGGGAGAAGGATCTGGGGGTGTCTCTTGAGGAGGTGGATTGGCGGGGAATTTGGGATCAGATTAAGAAAGCCCCTCCCTCGACCCGCATCCGGGCAAATAGTTATAAAATCTTGGTGCGGTGGTATTATACCCCCGAAAGATTGTCTAAGATGTACCCGGGTGTCTCTGCCGCCTGTTGGCGGGACTGTGGTGGGGTGGGCACCTTTTGGCATATTTGGTGGGACTGCCCAAAAATTCAGATATTCTGGTCTCAGATACGGGAGTGGATTCGGGTCCGACTAGGGGAGGAGATTGCTCTGTCCCCAGGGTTGTTCCTGTTGTCCTGGGGGGGTGGTTCTGGGCGGGGAATTGGGCGCGGGGTGGTAGCCTGCCTTTGCGCAGCGCGCGGCGCTGTGGCAGCAGCTTGGAAGTGCAAACCAGCGCCGGGGATGGATGAGTTTGAGGGACGCCTACATTATATCCTTTTAATGGAGCGTTTAACTGCAGCGCGGAGAGGTCGGAGGAATAACTTTGACCAAAGGTGGGGGAGGTTATGGCGGGGGCTCTTTCCAGAAGGGGGGGGGATGGGGGGACCAGGGGGTAGCTGGGGGTGGGGGGGGAAGAGGGGGGCCGGGGGGAGAGGGGTGGGAAGGGGCATTTTATTTGTTCTGGTGGGATTTTTTTTGCTGTTACTGCTGTATGTGGTGATGCTTTGGATGTTTATGATGGTTTTGTTAATTGTTTTGGTTGAAACTTAATAAACAATTTAAATTTCAAAAAAAAAAAAAAGACTACTTGTTGCGGGAGGGGAGAGCGGAACCGAAACTTCGGGAAGTGATCTTGGATTATATGGCTCACAATGATACTGACGATGTCTCGACTGGTATCCTTTGGGATGGGCTCACGGCGGTGGTGCGCGGCCATCTGGTTCAGTTAGGGGCCCGGCGGAAAAGGGATAGAGAAGAGGCAGAACGATTACTCCTGGGGCGCTTAATGGAGTTGGAACGGGAGCATAAAATGAAAGGGGGGAGGACCTTACAACGCCAGGTGGAGGAGGTACGCAAACAACTGAATGCCCTCCAACTGGAAAAGATTTCTGGACAGATGGATAGGGTAGGGCAAAGATACTATGAATTTGATAATAAATCAGGGCGGCTCTTGGCTAACAAGCTTCGTGTCCAGCGGCAGAAACGTACGGTAGTTAAAATCAAGGGGCCTCGAGATAAACTGCTTTATAAGGCGGAGGAGATTCGTGAGTGTTTTAAAGCTTACTACCAGAAGCTCTATGCAGCAGATTCCCCGGCGGTGGGGGGAGAGGTAGCGAGTTATTTGGAAAATGAGGGGAAAGGGAGCGCTAAGTTGGGTGAGGGTGAGGGAGAGCGAGACTCGTTGGAAGCGGACATCACTCTTGAGGAAGTGCAGGGAGCTATTAGGGCCCTGGTCCCTGGGAAGGTCCCGGGCCTCGATGGGTTTACGGGATCCTTCTATAAAGTGATGGTAGCGACGGTGGCCCCCCTGCTGATGCGGGTGTTTAATGCTGTCTTGCGTGGGGAGGATTTACCACCCTCTATGACTCAAGCTGCAATTGTGGTGATACATAAGTCCGGACGTGACCCGGCGGTCTGTGGGTCATACCGCCCTATCTCGCTGTTAAACCTTGATGTTAAGATCTTGTCCAAAGTGCTCGCCTTGCGATTGGCTCCGTATATGCCGGACCTGGTCCATCCTGATCAATCGGGTTTTATCATGGGGAGGCAACTGGCTGATGGGATTCGGAGGGTGATTCAGCTTGGGTGGCTTGCGCGGCAGGTTCAGCAACCAGCTATGTTCCTCTCAATCGATGCCGAAAAGGCTTTCGATAGGGTCAGCTTCACCTTCTTACAGGAGGTGTTGAAGTATGTAGGTCTGGGACCTCGCTTTCGGGCTTGGATAAGAGCACTCTACGCAGCTCCGGTAGCTGCAGTGAATGTCAACGGTGGCTTTTCTGAGTTTTTTCCCCTGGGTAGGGGTACCCGCCAGGGCTGTCCGCTCTCCCCGTTGTTGTTTGCATTGGTTATGGAGCCCCTGGCAGCTCGAATTCGCTCTAATGTTGACATCTCAGGGATAGCGGTTGGACCTGAACAACATAAACTGGCACTTTTTGCGGATGACATACTATTTGCGTTGACCCGACCCATTGTGTCGCTCCCAACATTAATGGGAGAGCTCCAGAAATATGGGGGTCTATCAGGGTTCAAGGTGAACTGGGATAAAACAGAGGCAATGTCTCTATCCTTGGACCCGAAAGTGATTGATAGCTTGCGAAGTTCCTTCCCCTTCAGGTGGGCAACGGGGTCCATAAAGTACTTGGGAGTGCAGATTACTGCCCATCCCTTGGGATTATATAAGGCCAACTACCCAGGGCTCTTTCGGGAGTTGAGGAAGGACATGGCTCGGTGGCGGACGGTAGAACTTTCCTGGTTGGGCAGGGTGGCTGTTTTGAAGATGAACCTTCTGCCGCGATTGTTATACCTTTTTCAGACGCTTCCTGTGGGGATCCCGGCTAGGGACATCCGGACTTTGCAGAATCAGATTTTTGCGTTTGTGTGGGGGGGCTCTCGGCCGCGTGTAAGTAGTCACGTAATGTATGCGAATCGGGAGGCCGGGGGTCTGGGGGTCCCTGACTTGGCTCGGTACTATAGGGCAGCCCAATTGAGGCAGGTATTTGAGTGGTGCAACAGGGGCGGCGTGAAGAAGCGGTTTCGAGAGACTGAGCAGTATTGGGCCGAGGAGATTCGGTTACAGCATTTACCCTGGATTTTTGGTAAGCTGCCCCTGGGTAGATGGAAGGCTAATCCCTTTATGTGGCATCTTACTATGCAATGGCGGAAGGCACGCTGCCGATGGGCGGCCCCCTACGGGGGAGTTCTCCTTGTTGTCCCCAGTGCGAGTGACGAGTGAGTTTGTGCCCGGCAGGGAAGGGGTGTTTAGTAGGTGGGAAAGAAAGGGGTTGGATACCTTTGGGAAGTTTGTTAAGGATGGAATGTTGATTCCTTTTTCGGATCTCCGGGTGCGGTATCAATTGAGGGGGAGCGACTTCTTTCCCTACTTTCAGGTGCGCCACTTTTTGCTCCAGTGCCGGATTCGAGCAGGTTGGGAGGGAGCCCAAGGCCCTGGGGAGACATTGTGGCAGGACTGGGAGGGTTCCCGGGGTTTGATTTCCCGACTGTACCAGGACCTGGAGGTGGAGTTGCCTAGGAAGTTCCCCCATCAGGAGCAATGGGAAAAGGATTTGGGCAGGGAGTTGGAGGCGCAGGAGTGGCGGAAGGTGCATGTAGATATTGGACGCCAAGCGATTTCGGTCGCTATCCGAGAAACGTCCTATAAGCTTCTGTTTCGATGGTACTATACTCCAGAGCGGCTACATAGGATGTTTCCCGGGTCTTCTGCTCAGTGCTGGCGGGGGTGTGGGGAACGGGGGACATTAGTGCATATCTGGTGGTCCTGTCCAAGTGTGCGTGAATACTGGGCTCTGGTAGAGGGCCAGTTGGAGACTATTCTGGGGCAGAGGGTGGAGGTGGATATGGGACTAGGCCTGTTGGGGATTCGGGGGGCGGTATGACCCCGGGGGTTCGCACACCCGATACGGGCTTGCATTCAGGCGGCCCAAAGTGAGAAAGCCCGGGCCTGGAAGCAACCCCAGTTGCTGGGATTAGTAGCCCTCCAAAATGTCTGCCCCTCCATACTTTTGTTAAACAACACTAAATCACTAGGGTATTTTTTCTAGAGTGTGCAACAATGCTTCAAAAAATGTGTATACACTCCAAATATATCACCAGTCTTGTTGAAGATATCAAAAATTCACTTCAAATTGGTGCTAAGGCAAATGATAATGCACATGTATATTCAAACCCACAGGTCTCAGATCAAAGGGACAGAGGTGGCCAACAATGACCAACCATACTCCCATAACAACATCAACGACCTGATTTATATAATGTCGTGCATAAATCACTTTTCCTTTGCCCACATGAAGATAATAGTAAACTACTTTTCTCAATCCAATGATAACATTACTTTTCTCAATCAAAATCAAACAGTTGTAGGTAAATCAGAATGGCTTCAGTTGTTATGCAATACAAGCCCGCTGCTCTCACAAAAATAGCTTATTATAGCGCCAACTTGCTTATGACCCAACGCCGTCCATTGACACTGTCATCGCGTTTCTCCTTGCGGTTCTTCAGGGGTGCCAATTCTCTAGCCAAACTCCCACATTAACAGCTCTGTTCTGAAACATAAGAATGCTGCCCGCGTTCTGAATCTCATACTTTCTCTGTTGCTTTACCATCGGTTTTTCACCGGTTAAGCCTGATGGTAAAGCAACAGAGAAAGTATGAGATTCTGAACGCGGGCAGCATGTTTCAGAACAGAGCTGTTAATGTGGGAGTTTGGCTAGAGAATTGGCACCCCTGAAGAACCGCAAGGAGAAACGCGATGACAGTGTCAATGGACGGCGTTGGGTCATAAGCAAGTTGGCGCTATAATAAGCAAAGAAGCTATTTGTCAAGTTGGTGTTATCAAGATTGTTGGAGCTATTTTTGTGAGAGCAGCGGGCTTGTATTGCATAACAACTGAAGCCATTCTGATTTACCTACAACTGTTTGATTTTGATTAAGAAAAGTAATTTTATCATTGGACTGAGAAAAGTAGTTTACTATTATCTTCATGTGGGCAAAGGAAAAGTGATTTATGCACGACATTATATAAATCAGGTCGTTGATGTTATTATGGGAGTATGGTTGGTCATTGTTGGCCACCTCTGTCCCTTTGATCCGAGACCTGTGGGTTTGAATATACATGTGCATTATCATTTGCCTTAGCACCAATTTGAAGTGAATTTTTGATATCTTCAACAAGACTGGTGATATATTTGGAGTGTATACACATTTTTTTAAGGGATTAGTAGCCCGGCAGCATAGGCTCCGACGGATTGTATTGATGGAGCAGCTGACAGCAGTTAGACGTCGGCAGGGTGAGAAATTTCAGGACCAATGGTGCTTGCTGCTAAACTATTTGAAGGGGGGGGGGGGAATGCCCACTCTGAGTCACGGTGATTAACAAAGGGTTGGGGGGGAGGGTAGGAGGGTGAGGGTTAGTTGTATATGGTAGGGGCGCAGGGGGGGGGGTACATGGCTGGGGGGGTATTTTGGAGGGGAGCCTGTAGGGGGGGGGACAATATGGAGAATATCGTGGATGGGGTTCCTCGGTTCTGATGACCCCAAGGTTCATGGGGTGAAAGTGTGTTGTTATAATTATAAAACAGAAAACCACATTTTCCCACTGTGTGACACTTAGTTGGTTATAGTGTGAATGTTGTATCTGTTTATTTGTGGAAAATGTTTAATAAAAAGAAATATTCAAAAAAAAAAATATAAACCAAACCAAATGCCGAGGCACAGAGGTTGGTAGGCGGGAAGAGTACCAGTGCAATACCAGAGGTGAGTGTGAAACTCGGAGAGAGAAAAATCAACTTTTTCCGAGGACAAGCCAGACAACATCTGAAGGGCTCCGTGGAAAAAAGGAGACTGAGCAAGATGGCACCCTTAAACGGGAAGGGGACCACGCATGCATGGTGGCATCTCCCAAAGGCTTTCTTTGAAAGCTGGGGGATGCTTCCTCTAGGGATCCGTCGGTGCCGACGTCAACCATATGTGAGGACTGACTTCCTGCTTGTTCCATAACAGATACGCTGAGACAATAGCATCCTTAATCTAGTGCCTTAAGGTCAACTTGGCCGCCGCCTCACCCTTGCGCAGGCCAGCAAAATGCACAAAAGGATGGTCTGACTTATGAAAGGAATATGTAATGTCCAAGTACTGGAGAAGCACCTTCCAGAAATCTACGAAGTGAAGATCCTTATACTTCCCCCGGAACTGCTGCTTAGAGGAGGAGGGCAGGTAAACTACCTGGTTCACGTGAAAGTGAGACAGCACTTTAGGCAAGAAGGAAAGCACAAGCTAAATGGAAACAGCTTCAGCTGAAAAGGACAGATAAGGAACTCAGCAAGACAGAGCCTGAAGCTCAGAGATCTGCCATGCAGAACTAACTGCAACCAAGAAGAAAGTCTCGAGTGGCAAATTTTTCAAAGTAGCGCGCTTCAATGGCTCAAAAGGAGCCACCATCAGGGCCCTTAGCACCAGTGATAGATTCCAGGCAGGGATCAGACCAAAGACAGCACGCAGACATCGAACCCCTTGAAGAAAAAATGGGAGACGTCTGAGCAAAAGGACAAGGACTTGCTTGCCACAAGACCACGAAGCAGACCAAAGCTGCCACCTGAACCTTCAGGGAGCTAACAGAGGCAATTGTCTAGGCCATCCTGCAGAAAGACCAACAAGGAGGATATCTTGGCCACCTCAGGAGTCAAATGCTGTGCGCAACACCAGCGTTCAAAGAGACACCATATGCTAGCTTGCTATATCTCCTCCAGGCACAAAGCATAGTAGATATTACTGGTGGAGAGTAGCCCTTACGTGCTAGCAGTCTCTGCCACAATAGCCCCCAAGATGGAGGCAGCCGAAGAGGAGATGCTTGAAGGAGCCTCATCAGGTCTCTGAACCATGCCCCCATAACCAATCCGGCATCACCAGAACAATCCTGTCCGGGTGGCACTCTATATACTGCATCACATGCCCCAGCAGGGAGCATGGAGGAAACATGTACAGCAGCCACTGACTGGACCAAAGCTGGGTCAGGGCACTGATATCCTTGGACCCTATCTCCATGCAGTGACTGAAGAAGTGGCAAACTTTGGCATCGGAGCAGGTCACCATTAGATCCATTTTGGGGCAACCCTAGCGGTGCATCATCAACTGAAATGTTTCTTGACTCAACTCTCACACATCAGGATTTAGGGCATGCTGGCTGAGGAAGTCCACTTCCATATTGTCCACTCTGGCAATGTGCTGAGCTGACAAGGCTAGGAGGTGGTTCTCTGCCCAGAAAAAAAGGGGATCCATCTCCAGGGCCACTTTGGCGCTTCTTGCACCATCCTACCGACTGATGTAAGCCACTGCCGTGGCATTATCTGAAAACACTCAAACCACCCGGCCCATGACCAGGGGCCAGAAACACATTAGAGCCAACCTGATGGCCCTCCCCTTAAGGCAGTTGATGGGCCATACCATTTCCCTGCAGTTCCAATGACCCTGGGGCGTACGGTTCCGGCAATGGGCTCCCCAGACTGAGAGACTGGCATCTGTCATCAGCAGGATCCAAGAGAAATCGATTAGCCAAACATCCTTCTTCAGCTGACAGGGCTGCCGCCACCACCGCAGGCTGGACTTCGACATCAATGGGAGCAGGAGCCTGCATCTATCTCCTGAGAACTCGGGAACCATCAAGTCAAGAAGGCCCGCTGGAGTAGCCGCATGCGAGCATGCGCTCTTAGGACCATCTCTATGGTCACTGCCATCAATCCGAGGAGCTTAAGATAATACACTGCAAGATGATTACAAGACTAGAAAATTTAGAGCTTTCCATAAAGAGGATTTTCTTAAGGACATTGTTCCACAATTCCAACAAAATTGCACTGAACTGGATAAAGCCATAGAAAATTGGCATAATATCATTTCAAATGCTGCACTAGCCCCAAAAAATAATAAAGTACAAATGCGTAGGAAGAAGAGTGCACCATGGCATTCTAATGAAATCAGAGAGGCAAAGCGCCTGCTAAGAAAACTTGAGCGTAAATGGAGACTAACTAAATCTCAAGATGTAAAATTCCTATTTAATGTAAAACAAATGGAATATAATAAGTTAATTAATGACCGTAAACAACAATACCATACAAATCTAATAATGAAAGCAACTAACAAACCAAGGGAACTATTCAACATTGTTCAACAATTTACAAAAGTGACCACTTTATATGGTGATCCTCAAATAGATCCCCAAAAATTTGCAAATTACCTGATAAGCAAGAATGCTACTTCGTCAAACAACTTATCTACATCACAATTCCACCAACTTTGGTTTACACCTTACACTGAATCCACAAAAGTCTGGAAGGATTTCTCTTTACCAACTTTAAAACAGATTGAAAATATAAACAGCACACTTAATACAACAACTTCACCAGCTGGCCCATGTCCAGTAGAATGGATTAAAAGTACTAAAAATCATATTAGTTTTCACATTTTAAATTTTGTAAATAATTCTTTAAAACAAGGTTACTTACCACCTATACTAAAGAGTGCTATAATTCGACCAGTCTAGAAAGGGAAATCACTGGACATCACTGACCCTAAGTCATTCCGTCCTATTTCGAGTTTACCATTTATCTCAAAAATTATAGAAAAAGTAGTGCAAAATCAGCTGCAAGATCACATTGACTCGTATGCCCCTTTGGATATAAATCAGCATGGATTTAAACCTAACCACAATGTGGAAACTCTACTTATTTCTCTCTTTAATAATAGGCCTTGAAAAAAATAAGTTATTTCTGTTAATCTTCATTGATGTCTCAGCAGCTTTTGATACTGTGTCTCACACAATAATGCTACAACGTCTACAAGATATTGGCTTATGCAACAATACATTAAAATGGTCTGCCTATCTAACTAATCGTACGCAGTTAGTAAAACATGGTAACAAAAAATCCTCTCAATTTTCGATTGGACAAGGCATACCTCAAGGTTCAGTTTTATCATCTATTCTCTTTAATATTTATATTCAACCCATATGTCAAATTATTAATCTTCATGAAATTAATTATCATTTATACACTGATGACATTATGGTTTATACTATAATTGACCAAAATACCTTTGATACAACAAAAATTAACTGTTTGGCTGATATGAATGATCGGCTTAATAACAACAACTTAAAAATAAATTCTGACAAAACAGAAGCAATGTTCATATCTAAATGCTAGTCCTTAAAACTATCAATTGAAATCAATTTTTTAAATAGAGAAATAAAAATTAAAGATGAAGTAAGATATTTAGGTGTAACAGATAAATATTTAAATTTAAAATCTCATAAACAAAATTGCGTCAAAAGCATACCATCGTTTAAAGATTATAAGAAGACTAAAACCAATACTAAATACAAATCACTTTCGCACAGTATGTCAGGCAGTCATAACACCTCTACTTGATTTTGGAAACATCTTGTATCAAGGTCTTCCTAAACACTCTATCCATCCTCTCCAATTAGTTCAGAACCACTGCGCGTATTATAACTGGCTCTACAAAATTTGAACACATAACTCCTGTCCTCAAACAGTTACACTTCCTTCCGGTTATTGCAAGGGCAAAATATAAAAACCTAATGACTATTTTCAAAAATTTTCACCAATCCTCAGCGGATATTCTACAATTTATTATTTCAAAAGACAACAGCATAAGACCAAGACAATCTCAAAATATCAATAAACTTATTACTCCTTTGAACTTCAACAAATCAAAACAAATGACTCCAAAAGAGCGTTTTCCTTTATGGCACCAGAGTTATGGAATTCTATTCCTGAAGACTTAAGAACTCAGGAAGACCTTATGGACTTTCGCAAATCTTTAAAGACTTACTTACTTATAGAATCATTTGGTGAAATAAATTAACCATTATGTATATTTAATTTCACTATGATATAGTATTAAAACATACTATTTTGTTTTGTATTTATATTGTAATGTATCATTTTTGTTTTCCCATACCCTCAATATGTAAGCCTTTGTTGTCTTGTCAACCACTTTGATTGAAGGATAAGGTGGTATACAAAACTGGTTAAATAAATAAATAATCCCAGACTCTGGGAGTCTGCTCTACCACAGAACATCGCCAGGCAATCCAACAGTCTTATGACTTTCTCCTCTAGCAGGAAAACTCTACCCACTTGAGTGTTAAATCGTGCTCCCAGAAACTCAAAGGACTGGGAAGTCAAAAGCTGACTGTTTTCCTGATTATCACCCTGCCGAGGCTTTCCAAAAAGGAAACCACTAGGGACAACACTTGAGATGCTTCTGACAGGGAACAGGCCCGAATGAGCACCGCAGCCGCCACTACCACCACCATGATCTTGAAGAATGTCCTTGTGACGGTGGAAAGCTCTTAAGGAAGGGCGGTGAACTGACAGTGAGAGCAAAGCATGGCAAAACCTCTTCTGATCCGGCTGGATTTTGGGCTATGAAAATATGCCTTGGCCAGATCCAGAGAAGCCAAGAATTCTCTTGTGCCCTGCTTGAATCACGAAGCACAAGGTTTCTATCCAAAAACGCAGGATACACAAGTACTTTTTGACCCCTTTAAGGTCCAGGATGGACCGGAAGGAACAGTTCTCTTTTGGCACTACAAAGTAGATGGGGTATCTGCCCTTACCCCACTTGTCTGGGGGAACAGGCACCACTGCCTTCAGGCAAAGCAACTTGTCCAAGGTGGTGCGCACCACGGCACCTTTGACTGCAGACACACAGGAGGAGATAAAGGGATTGGGAATCGGTTCCTTGCATTCCAGGACATAGCCAAATTGAATGGTGCCTAGCACTCAGCGATACTTGGTAACCCAGGTTCATTCCTGAAAGAAAAGACGAAGCCTGCCACCCACGGGAGGTGCGTGGCCCAGGAGTGTCCTCCTTTGGAGGGGGCCGCATCCATGGGTCCATGTGCTCCATGAAAGGACTAAGAACAAGCCTGAGGTCCTGAAGAAGAGAGGAAGAAATGTTTTCCACATCATTAATTATGATAGCCCTGAAACTCCCGGGAATCTGGCCAGCGCACCCTTGCTGGTCAGGTGGGAGGCTGACAAGAAAGGGACACTCGCCCACTTCATGGAACCCCTGGACCTGTCCTTCCAGGAGGCCATAAGGTTTTGTCTCACCTAGGTCCTTCACCAATTTCTCCAAATTTGCTCCAAACAGGAGCTTCCCCTTAAAGGCCTGTGAACCGACCGGATTTTGGAGGATGTGTCTGCCACCCAGTGACAAAGCTAAATCCAACACCATGACAGTAGTCAGGGCACCATCCCTGACCGCCAGGTGCACCAAGTCATACATTGCATCAGAAACGAAGGCTGTAGCAGACTCCAAGAGAGAAGTAGTATCATCAGCCAGAAAAGAATGAATCCACTGGAGCAGGGCTCGAGAAGTCAAGCTGGTGCATATCCCCAGAAGTAGAATAGCTATAGCCATGGCAAACCGGCTCTTCAGCAAGGAATCAACCTTGCAGTCTAGAAAATCCTTTAAAGCCAATCCGCATTCCATGGGAATGATGGTCCGTCTGGTAACCGCCGTGACCTGTAAATCTACTTTGGGAACGGCAAACCACTCACCATGCTCCTCCTCGTGAGAACGTAGAGATTTCTTATAGACTCTTAACCCTTTAAGCAGGGAGTAGACAGTCCCACTTGGACAGGATCATATCTCTGATCACTCTGGGAATGGGAAGACAGTAGTAGATTTCTATACCCCTTGAAAAAGAGGGTGTACTTTTGGATGAGACCCTAGAAATCAACGCCGTCAGTTCCTCCTTCCAGAACAGGCAGATCACGCCGACCTCTTCATAGTCTTCTGAAGCTAATAGGAGGTCCTCCTCCACATCAGAGTCCAATACAGAATCATTTGTGTCTAAGGTATAGTCAACATCTCAGACAGCTCCCAAGTGATCCTCATCTTTAGGGCTTCTGCTTCCAGCCTGCCCAGTACAAGACTGCATCCAAGGGGCATTCAAGAGACTGCAGAGTCTGAATTTCCATGCCAGAAGGACCAGGCCTGTTGCAAAAAGGAAAATACTGGGAAAGACAATCCGGGCTCTGGAAATTCTCCTCTGAAAAGGCTCCCCAACACCAGGGAGCATAGCCACCACAGAACCCCAAGTGGATAAAGAATGGCTCACAGAACATTCGCTAAGCCCCCAGCCAGCTAAGCATCCTTACCCTTAGTGCCATCCTGCACCTCCTGCTCTGAGGCAGGTAAAGAGTAGTTATTCACCTGTAACAGGTGTTCTCCAGGAGCAGCAGGAATCAGTCCTCACTTATGGGTGTCATCGACACCGATGAAGCCCCAGCGGAGCATTTCCCCAGCTTTCCATGAAAGCCTTAGGGAATGCTGGCACGCATGCGCGGTTCCCTTCCCGCCTAAAGGTGCCATCTTACCTCAGTCAAATGACATAGCTAAGAACAGCACACAAAAATGTAAAAATTAAACTATGTACAACTGCAACTCCAAGGGGAGGAGGGAGGGTAGTGAGGACTGATTCCTGCTGCTCCAGGAGAACACCTGTTACAGGTGAGTAACTACTCTTTCTCCAGGACCAAGCAGGAAGTCAGTCCTCACTTATGGGTGACTCCCCAGCTCTGGGCTACCAGGAACCCAGGCTGAACAAGAGAACTCCCTCTAGTCTCAGCAACACAGTAAAGGCTTTGCAAGGACAGACCCCCCACAGGTAGCCCAACCAGAGGGCAGGAGTTGCCTAGACCTCAAAGAGATTCCAGAGTACTGCTTGGCCAAAAGTACTGTCCCTACGGGACTCCCTCTCCAGACAGTAGTGGGCTGCAAAGGTCTGGCTTGAAGACCAAGTAGCAGCCCTGCAGATGTCTTGCAATGGAACAGAGCGGAGATGAGCCACTGATGCAGCCATTGCCCTCACATGGTGGGCCGTGACCCTACCCTGCAAAGGAAGGTCAGCTGCCTTGTAAACCCAGGTGATACAGTCAGCCACCCTGATGGACAAGGTATGCTTGGACACAGGCCTCCCCAAGTTATTGGGGTCAAAAGAAAGGAAGAGCTGAGAAGCTTTCCTGTGACCTTACATACGTTCAAGGTAGAAGGATAAGGCCCTCCTACAGTCCAAGGTATGGAGAACTGTTTCAGCCTGACTTGCATGAGGCCTAGGGAAGAAAGTAGGAAGAACCACCTCCTGGTTGAGGTGGAAAGAGGAGACAACCTTAGGAAGGAACTTAGGGTGAGTCCTGAGGACCAGCCTGTTTTTATAGAACCTGGTGTAAGTTCTATCACAGCCCAAGGCCTGAAGCTCACTCACTCTCCTAGTCGAAGTAAGGGATATCAGAAAGAGAGTCTTCCAGGAAAGGAAGAGTAGATGGCAAGTAGCCATAGGCTCAAAAGGTGGGCGAGTCAGCTGCTGCAAGACTACATTAAGCTCCCACTCAGGAGCAGGAGGACGTATGGGAGGTTTGAGCAGAAGCAAGCCTCTGAGAAACCTAGACACCAAAGGGAGCACAGACAAGGAATGGCCCTCAACTAGGGAGTGGTGAGCTGCTAAAGCAGAGAGGTGGACCCGAACAGAGTTGGACTTGAGACCCTGATTGGACAAGTGCAGCAGGTACTGAAGCACTACTGACACAGTACAGGAGAAAGGATCCTCAGCACGTAGCTGACACCACACAGAGAACCTTTTCCACTTGAGAGCATAGGTCTTCCGAGTGGATTGTTTCCGGGAGGCTAGGAGAACTTCCTCAACCTCGAGAGGCAGGCCCCAAGGAGCCAACACTACCCTTGCAGTCTCCATGCCATCAGATTGGGATGCAGCAAGGAGCCCTGATTCTGAGAGAGAAAGTTGGGTTGCAATCCCAGAGGCAGAGGCAGATCCATTGCCAGTTGAAGCAGGAGGGGGAACCAAGGCTGTCTGGGCCACCTGGGAACTACCAGGAGGACTGAGGCTCTGTCTTGAAGAATCTTGAACAGTGTTCGGGCCACAAGAGGGGTGGGAGGAAACGCATAGAGTAGGCCCTGAGTAGAGGGAATCAGAAAAGCATCTGCTGCTACTCTCAGAGGATGCGGTTGCCTGGAGCAGAACCTTGGCAGCTGGTTGTTCAGTGGACTGGCAAACAGGTCTATGGAGGGAAGCCCCCATTTCAAGAAAATCTTTTGAACCACTAAAGGATGTAGCTGCCACTCGTGTGGTTGCAGAATCCTGCTCAATCTGTCGGCCAGGAAATTCTCCTGGCCTGAAAGATAGACTGCTCGGAGGAGCATGTTGTGTTTCAGGGCAAAGGAAAAGAGGTCCTGGGCCTCCTGGCAAAGGGGCTGGGAACCAGTTCCGCCCTGTTTGTTGACATAGAACATGGCTACCTGGTTGTCTGTCTGGATCAAGACAGACTGTTCTGCCAGGGAAGCAGTAAAGGCCTTGAGGGCCAAGCGGATAGCTCTGAGTTCCAGTAGACTGATCTGCTGGGACGCCTCCCAATGAGACCACAGGCCCTGGGTGCACTTGTCTAGGCAGTGTGATCCCCAACCCTGCAGAGAGGCATCGGTGGTCAGTACCACTGTATGAGGTGGGATCTGAAAGGGAACCCCCACCAGCAGATTGGGTGGGTGTAACCACCAGTTGAGGGATGACAGGAAACAGTGGGACACTCTGATCCTGTCTCTGAGACTGCCTGAGGCTTGTGACCACTGAGTCCGAAGGCACCACTGGGCAGGGTCTCATATTGAGCCTGGCATTGGGGGTCACCTGTACTGTCGACGCCATGTGGCCCAGAAGCCTGAGGCAGAGTCTGGCGGAGACCAGGGACCTGTGCAGAAACATTCTGGCGAGGTCCATGAGCCTTTGTGCTCAGTCCACCGGTAAGAATGCTCTTGCCAGCTGAGAATCCAACCTTGCTCCTATGAACTCCAAGTTCTGGGAGGGGAGCAAAGTGGACTTTGCGAAGTTGATGACAAAGCCCACCTTTTGGAGCAGTTCTATGGTCCTGTTGGTGGCCTGTTGAACTTCTAGGGAAGTCTGGCCTCTGATGAGTCAGTCGTCTAGGTAAGGAAATACAAAGATGCCCTGATTTCTCAGGTAGGCTGCCACCACTGCCAGGCACTTGGTAAACATCCTGGGAGCGGAGGTCAGTCCAAAAGGCAGTACTCTGTACTGATAATGGTTTCCTCCCACAATGAACCTGAGGTACTTTCTGTGGTCTGGATGAATAAGGATGTGAGTGTAAGCATCCTTTAGAGATCTAAAGAGCAAAGCCAATCTCCCTGCTGGAGGTAGGGCAGAAGTGTTCCAAGAGTAAGCATCTTGAACTTCTCTTTCACTAGAAACTTGTTCAGGTTTCTGAGATCCAAAATGAGTCGAAGACCACCGGTTCTTTTTGGCACCAGGAAATACCTGGAGTAAAGTCCGTGACCTTGGAAGTGGGGAGGCACAGGCTCCACCGCCTTGTCCAGCAACAGACCTTGTAGCTCCTGGAGGAGAAGGGCTGTATGCAGGGGAGGCCGTAAAGGTTCCCCTGGGAAGTGTGGCGGAGGCAGTTGGTGAAAGTGCAGGGCATAGCCTCGATGGACTATGTCCAGCACCCAACTGTCTTGGGTTATCAAGGGCCACTTGTGGGCGAACAAGGCTAGGCGGCCTCCTGTGCAGGGCTGGGTCTGCAAGGGAGGTATGGCTATACTCAAGGAGTCAAAAAACCCCACCCTGCTGAGTGGGAGCAGGGGCTGCAGGCTTGGGGGTCCTCTGCCTACGGGGCCCATTACCCTGGCCCTTGGCTTGCTGACCGTGGGGGGTAGCTTGGGCAGCCGGATATTGTGGGTACTGTTTGTAGGCAGTGCCCTTCCTTGGGTAAAAGGAGTTTTTACCCAAGCCCTTCTTTTTATGAGAAGGGGCAGAGGACTTCCTCGACAGCCTTGTCCTCGTGAGGTGCTCTGTCTCGAGCTGAGCGGCCTTCTCGGCCACAGACTTGCCAAAAAGGTTTTCACCTCGGCAAGGGACATCGACCAACTTGTCCTGAACCCATGGCTCGAGGTCCGATGACTGCAGCCATGCCTGGTGTCGGGCTGCGATGCTGTCAGCCGCTACTCGGGCCGAAGCCTCGAAGCCATCGTAGGCGGCGCAGGACATGAACTTAGAGAATTTCCGGATCCTTGAAGACAAGGACTTAAAACTCTGCAAGGGTTCCCCAGAGAGACCAGCAGAGAATCCGGCCAACTCCTTGGCCAGGTCTCGTAAATACATGCCCATGTACAACTGGTAAGTCTGGACACGGCAAGCAAGCATTGAACCCTGAAAGCACTTTCTACCGATGCCATCAAGGCTTCAGGCTGAACTTCCAGGAGGCACCGCGGAGTGCATCTTCTGACTCTTCAGACGATGCAAGGCCGATTCCACAACCATGGAATGGTGTGGTAGCTGTGCTTTCTGGAAGCCAGGGCTCTTTCGGAGTCGATAGATGGAATCGACTCGCTTGCTCAAAACCAGCGCCGAGGCCGGTGCCTCCCACATCCGGAAGAGGCGCCGTTCCAGCAGCGGAGGAACCGGGACAGTAAAGGCCTCCTTCGGAGGAGAGTCATACTGCAGAGCACCAAGCTCTTCGGCTCGAGGCTCCTCCTCGGGGTCAGCCGAGATAGCCAGGGCAGCGGCCATATCACGGACAAACTCCGAGAACTTAGTATCCTCCGGAAGGGGGATCTACTCCGGGGCTCAGACTCTGGTGAGTCCGAAGGGACACACCGAGTCTTGAAGGTGTCAGGAGACTCCTCGTCTTCGGTCTCCCAAGCAGACTCGTCCGATGTCGAGTCGAGGTCCGACCCCGAGGGGCCTCTAGGCACCCGCCCCGACGCCGGTGGCACCGGCGTCGAGACCTCGGTCCCAAACGGGAGGTCGAGGCAGACCTCGACCGAGGACGACTTTGAGCCGCAAGGGACTCGAGTATCGGCTCGGTCTCCGGGGTCGACTTCGAAGTCGATGTCCCGGTGGTCGGGGCAGATGCGCCAGACAGGCTGGCCATCAGTGCCCGCTACTGATCCATGAAGGCAGACATTCTGCTCTCCAAGGCTGTCAACCTGAGACTCAGCTCGGGTGACGCAGCATCCCCAGACTCGGGCCCCGGCGGCGCCGGGCCCGATGTCGGTACTCGGGGAGGCGAGTCCACGAGGACAACAGGACTTACGTGTCCAGCAGACTCCGGGTCCATGCGAGGAACTTTAGTTGGCTTCTCCTGATCCACGGGCCCGGGACGACAGTCAGGGGTCTTAGACCTGGCCCTCGAGGGCTCAGGGACCTCCTCAGACGTCGCCCTCGCGAGCCGCTTCTTCCTCTTACGTTCCCGGTCGGGGGACCCCCGGTCCGAGGAGCTCCGACGCCTCTCGGGATCGGAATCCCGAGATGTCGAGGCCTCAGACGAGGTCCAGGCCCGGGCAGAGGCCGAGTCCGAGAAAAGCCTTTCACTTTGTTGCTGACGACTTCGGAGGGCCTTGGAAGACATTTTTCCACATGGCCCGCACGTTTTAGAATTGTGGTCCTGGCCAAGGCACCGAAGGCAGCAGTCGTGTGTGTCGGTGAGAGACATTATCTTCTTACACCGATCACATTTTTTAAAACCACTGGAAGCCATCGGGGAGAAAAGGGTCCCCGCGAGGTCAAAGGACCGGCCTTCCAGGGAAAAAGAAAAAGATTTGGCGCGAGCGCCTAGCCACTAAGGGCAAAAACCGAAAAAGGAAAAAAGGGATTCGATACCGGTGTACCGAACCCGGTGGGAGGGGAACCGACGTCGAATCCGAGGAAATAACACCAAGAAAAAACTTCTCTTTTCCGTGAAAAAAAGGACACACGTCCGACGGGCTTCACGGAAAAAAAGAGACTGAGGTAAGATGGCACCTTTAGGCGGGAAGGGAACCGCACATGCGTGCCAGCATTCCCAAAGGCTTTCATGGAAAGCTGGGGAAATGCTCCGCTGGGGCTTCATCGGCGTTGATGACACCCATAAGTGAGGACTGACTTCCTGCTTGGTCCTGGAGAAGGGCCGACTTACTATCCTCCAGCTGAAAGGGGGAAAGCATGCCCTCCAGGGGTGACTCAGAAGCTGCCATACAGGAAAGGCAGAGTCCAGAATCCAAGGATGAGGCTCCTAACTTTGCCACAAATCAATGTTTCCTGGAAGGTGACACAGAGAATTAGTGTATCACCAGAGCATGTTAAGGCTGCCTCGGCCCGCAAGTGCATGTTAACTGTGCTTTTACAGAACGCGCATTAAAGGTGCTAGGGGAACAGTATGCATTGGAGCTGCTTGGGTGGTACATGCATTAGGACCACACGACCCCCAGGTGCACAATAGGCAAAAACATTACTGACATGTGCAGAAAATGGCAGGAAATCCCTACACAGTGCCAATGGCTGCTAGCAGCCCACTCCGAATTGCGTCCCTCAGAGACAGAACCGGAAGCCCCCAACAAGGACAATGACAAGATCAAGCCTTGGTACTCACCCCTTGAGAGCCCTGGGCATAGGCTCTGTGTCAGACTCAGCTCTATTCCCCTGAAACTGCTTCACTGGCTAGGTTTATTTTTCAGCAGCACTGTGTGAAAGGTGGCTGGCAGACAGATCCCTCTGAGAGGGTTCTGCAATCTTCGGGCGAGAATAGGGGGGAAAGGAAGGGGCGCTAGGAAGGGGAGCTGAGGGTGTGCGAGACTGCTGTAGTCTTCCGGATTCTTCCAAATCCTTTCAATTTGTGGCTGCTCAACAGGCCCTTATCCTAAGGCATGGAGCTGAACCAATTTTCCCTCCTCCTATGGCTATCAAAAAGACAGCAGTCTAGTGGAGTTTCCCACATTACACTCAAGTAAGAGTCACCCCCCTTTAGGGCTTGAGGTGGTCATTCGCAAGTTTTTAATCAATCTTTTTTCCTCTCCGTCTTCAGATTTTCTAAAGAAAGGAGAAAATCCATCCATCATATGCTGGAAACAAAGAAATACTGAAGGGACTTCTGGTGGCTGAGCTGGATAGAGGCATGGGAGTGATGTCATTGAAACCTGGGCTTTTTATTGGTTCTTTATCTCCACCAATCTGCTGGTAGGGAAACACAAGCAATTGTCTGGGCTGGTCTAGCAGGATGAAATGGAAACTTGTCATTTAAGGGCACAGACAAAAGTGCGCTCAGAATTAAGATCACAAAAAGGTACAGGGACAAACAAAATAAAATTTTTAATAAATAGTGCCATAATCTGGTTGGAAAATTGTCCTTAGAGAAAACCATTTTCAAAACAATAAGAATGACATGATTTCCAAACAGCATTTCTATACTACAGGCACTCAAGTTAAGGCAGTAGGATATTGTTTTTGTTGTATCTTAAAGCACAGTTACTTACCTGTAACAGGTGATCTCTGGGAACAGCAGGAATTAGTCCTCACATATGGGTACGTCGGAACCGACGGAGCCTGCGCGGGAAAGCTCCCCAGCTTCCCAGAAAGGAAAGCTTTTGGGGCCTCCCACAGCGCATGCGCGCTGCCTTCCCGCCTTCCTGACCAACTCTCCTCAGTTCGAGTTTAAAGCTGAGACAATAGAGAGAGGAAAGGAAAGAGAGAGAGAGATACAACTCCCAGGGGAGGTGGGTGGGTTGTGAGGACTAATTCCTGCTGTTCCCAGAGATCACCTGTTACAGGTAAGTAACTGTGCTATCTCCAGGAACAAGCAGGAATGAGTCCTCACATATGGGGACTCCCTAGCTAAGATGCCGGGGAGATCCCCCTCCAAGGGTTCCTCATCTTCCTATGGATCTCAGGCATCCATTCAGGGAAGGTGGGCAGGAGTTGTTTAAGAATGGAACAGGTGTCTGAGGACAGCCTGACCAAACAAGGCATCCCGGCGGGAGTCCTTGTCCAAGCAGTAATGGGCTGTGAAGGTATGAACCGAGGCCCAGGTGGCTGCTCGACAGATCTGATCGATGGATACAGAATGAAGATGAGCCATAGATGTGGCCATGGCTCTCACATTGTGAGCTGTGACATGGCCTTCCAGAGAAAGGTTCTTACTCTGGTAAGCAAAAGAAATACACTGAGCAATCCAATTGGATAGTGTTCTTTTTGAGACTGGAAGTCCTAAATGAGAAGGATCAAAAGCAACAAAAAGTTGAGAAGACTTTCGATGTTGCTGTGTCCTGTGGATGTAAAAGGCAAGAGCTCTTTTACAATCTAACGTATGTAGGTTCCTCTCTGCACTGGATGCATGAGGAGCTGGAAAAAAAGACAGGTAGATATACCTCTTGATTAAGATGAAAAGGTGAGACCACTTTAGGCATAAAGTGAGGATTTGTCCTAAGGACTACCTTATCATGATGGAACCTTGTATAAGGTGGATTAGCCACTAAAGCCTGCAGTTCACTGATGCGGCGAGCAGAAGTGATTGCAATAAGGAAAATGACTTTCCAGGAAAGAAATTTCAAGGAGGTAGTGGCTAAGGGTTCAAAGGGTGGCTTCATAAGCTGACCAAGAACCACGTTTAAGTCCCATGCCACCGGAGGAGGCCGAATGGGAGGTTTAGTTAAAGTTAGACCTCTCATAAATCTTGCAATAAGAGGATGAGAGGAAACAGGTTGTCCATTGATAGGCTGAAGAGATGCTGCAATAGCACTCAAATGGACCCTTACAGAATTTGTTTTAAGTCCTGCATTGGAAAGATGCAGGAGATATTCGAGTAAAGAATTCAAAGGTAGTGGTAGAGGTTTAAGACCCTTTTCAGCACACCAAATGGAAAATCATTTCCATTTAAAAGCATAAGAACGCCTGGTGGAAGGTTTCCTAGAGGCATGGAGGATATCCTTCATCTGTTGAGAAAGATTGAAGTCTTGAAGGTCTAGGCCTTCAGTAACCAAGCTCTGAGGTGAAGGGACTTGGGGTTTGGGTGCCACAAAGTCCCCTCCTCTTGAGACAGAAGGTCTGGAGCAGCTCCCAGATCCAGGGAGGGTGCCTGGGAGAGATGCAGAAGTAGAGGGTACCACACTTGGCATGGCCAGCATGGAGCTATGAGGATCATAGATCCTTGATCCCTCTGAAGTTTGAATAGAGTCTTGGGAATCAAAGGAATGGGTGGAAGGAAAGGCATACAGGAAGGCCTGACCCCAATGAAGGAGGAAGGCATCCTTGGCCTGAGCTCCCTGACACGGAATTCTGGAACAGAACCAGGGAAGTTTGGCATTGCACGGACTTGCAAACTGGTCTATGTCCGGGGTTCCCCATTTCTGAAAGATTCTGAGTACCTGATCCATGTGCAGGGACCATTCGTGTGGAAGCAGAACTCGACTGAGTCTGTCTGCCCAAGAGTTTTGGATTCCTGGGAGGTATACTGCCAGGAGATGGATTTGATGCTCTCTGGCGAAGGCCCACAATTTTAGAGCTTCGTTGCAAAGCGACAGAGAGCCAGTCCCTCCTTGTTTGTTTATGTAGAACATGGCTACTTGATTGTCGGTATGAACAAGGACTGTCATGTTGATGAGGAGGTTATGAAAAGACCTTGAGAGCAAGGAAAATTGCTCGCAGCTCCAAAAGGTTGATATGAAGGGTGGTCTCCTGTGGAGACCAAGTGCCCTGAGTGGAGAGGTCTTGGAGATGAGCTCCCCAACCTGTTTGGGAGGCATCTGTAGTGAGAGTTGCTTGGGGTAACAAAGGTTGGAAAGGGGCCCCCAACAACAGATTTTGAGTGGATATCCACCATTGGAGAGACCAAAAAAGACGTTTTGAGGTTGCTATTTGATCTGAGAGAGCTCCTGATGCTTGGGTCCACTGGGTGGACAAAGTCCATTGAGCTGCTCTCATATGTAGGCGAGCATAAGGCACCACATGAACTGTGGATGCCATGTGGCCTAGCAGTTGTAGCATCTCCCTGGCAGTCAAGTGGCTTCTGGACTGAATTTGAGAGGCCAAGTGCACTAGACGGTGGCAACGGGCCTGAGGAAGATAGGCCCTTGCAGTGGTGGTATCTAGCCAGGCCCCTATGAATTCTAGGGACTGAGTAGGAGTGAGTTGAGACTTTGGCAGATTGACGACGAGTCCCAGATAGTGCAGTATGCGTCTGGTGTGGTCCAGGGAAGTCTGAGCCTCGGACTGAGATGGAGCTCGGATGAGCCAGTCGTCCAGGTATGGGAAGACAAATATTCCCAGAGTGCGTAGAAATGCAGCCACTATTGACATGCATTTTGGTGAACACTCTTGGAGCAGAGGCTAGACCGAAGGGGAGTACTCTGTATTGGAAATGTTTTCCCTGGAACAGAAATCGTAGAAATTTTCTGTGGGATGGATGGATGAGTATATGTGTGTACGCATCCTTTAGATCTAGAGAACAAAGCCAAAACCTGATTCTGTAGGTATGGAAGGAGAGTACCTAAAGAGAGCATCTTGTATAGAAATTTGTTCAATTCTCTCAGATCTAGAATGGGTCTGTGCCCTCCTGTTTTCTTGGGGATGAGAAAATAAGGGGAGTAAAACCCTGACCCCTGTTGAAGAAGAGGAACCTCTTCTATTGCCCTTTGGGCAAGAAGGGTGGTCACCTCCTGACCCAACAGGTACAGGAGAGATGGGGGAGAATTGAATTGTCTCACCATGGTATGGGGAGGAAGGCTGGAGAAATGTAGTTTGTAGCCCTCTCTGATGATAGAGAGGGTCCACTGTTCTGATGTGATTTGTTAAACCGCTTTGATTGTATGATAAGGCGGTATAAAAATCCAATTAAATAAATAAATAAATAAATAAATAAAATGAGTTAACCTTCCTGGAATGGTGAGAGGCTCTGGTTGTTGCAGAGCCAGAAAGGTTAAGTTCTCTAGAATCAAGTCAAAAACTCTGAGGGGGTTGGGACTGCTGGACTGTAGCAGCCCCTGTAGACTTTGTTCTGGCCTGTTTAGATTGCTGACGCTTAGGAGCAAAGCGAACTTGGGAAGATTGCTGGCCAGTATTTGTGGAAAATCTGGTCTTTTTATAGAAAGGCTTCTTAAAAGGTTTTTTCTTGGCAGGGGTAGAGGTAGACTTAGAAAGTCTATCTAAAGCAGCATTCTCTGCATCCATTTGAGTGGCTTTGATTTGCCACTCCTTGCCAAACAGATTTTCACCTGTACAGGGCAGATTGCCCAAGCCATCTTGTACCCAGGGTTCCAAATCAGAGGCCTGGAGCCAAGCAAGTCTGCGAGCAGCTATGGCAATGCCCGAGGCTCTGCTAGCTCCCTCAAAAGAGTCAAAGGCTGCTCTGTTGGCGAACTTTGAAACATCTTGAGTATGCTTTAGCAAAAGAAGGAACTCCTCCTTTCTATCCTCTGGGATAAAGGGGAGAAAATGACGTATCTTCAGTGCAATCTCTTTCAAAAACATGCCCATATAGAGGCTGTATGAATTGATTCTGGCAATAAGCATGCTAGCTTGGAAGATTTTTCTACCAAAAGCATCCAGAGTCCTACATTCTCTTCCTGGAGGGGTAGAAGAGTGCCTTTTGGTACTCTATCTTTTTCATAGCAGACTTCACCACAATAGAGTGGTGAGGGAGCTGAGTTTTTTGAAAACCAGGAGAAGGAAGAACCCGATACATGGTGTCCAAACGTCGAGAATGTGGAGATAGGGTGAGAGGAGCCTCCCACAAGTCCATCATGTGTTCTTGAAGAATTTCATGTATGGGTAAGGTGGCTGCCTCTTTGGGAACCTTAGAGTATCCTAAAATATCTAATTTCTTTGCTCTAGGTTCCTTTTTAGAGGTTACAGAAATGGAGAGTCCTTTAGCTACTTCAATAATGAAGTCTTGAAAGGACAAATCCTCTGGAGGAGACATTCTCCTTTTTGGAGAGGAGGGCTCCTCAGGAAGAGTAAAAGAGACATCAGCAGAATCATCTGAGGTATCAGAATCCTCAGAAGATTCAAAGTACCGCCTATTAGCTTCCAGAGATCGATACGCATACCGACCGGTATCGACATCGGGCGTACCGGGAACCGGATCGGTATCGAGAAAACCTCCGGAACCGGCATGCTACTGGAAGTAGATGCCCTGGGTACCGGTATCGGTTGTGGTACCGGAACCGGAGTCGGAACCGATTGTTGCGGTACCGAGGGCGTTGCAGCGTTAATGAAAGCCAGTATGGCTTGCTGCATGGATTGTACAGTAGTACCCATAGACGCCACAACTGCCTGGATGTCGGTACCGGTGTTGGCCGGTACCCCAGAGCAGTCTAACAGGTGATTGGTCGAGGCCGTGCCATCGATGTCAACCTGTAACCCCATAGGAGGAGCTTTGGAAGCCGGAGCTTCCCGCCGGGGTTGTTTGGCTGGGGCAGGGTCCTCAGGGTCAAACCCAAGGGCCTCTCGCTGCTTAGAGGGAGATTTGCCCTTTGAGGACCTGCCTGAAGAATGTTTGGTTACCTGAGATCCATCAGGAGAGGAAGACCTGGAGGATGTTGATGCTGGAGTATCCGTAGAAAAACAGCATATGAAACTTGGCTGCTCTGTTCTGTAAGCCACGTTTGGACATCAGAGAGCAGGATGATGGGACAATCCGGAATGGAATGGTCAGGCCCCAAACATTTAAGACACCATTCATGGGTATCTGTGACTGAAATAGTACTGGTACACTTGGTGCATTTTTTAAAACCAGAGGCTGGTTTCTCCATGAGGGAGAATCTGAGAAGGCCTAGAGGCCTCACAGAACAAACACACCAAGTGGGGAAAAAGTAATTATTATTATTATTTTTTTTAAAGAAATAAAGGAAAAAAGACCGGCGGTACCGGTCCGGAATCGGGGAAGGCAGACACGCGGTCAAAGAAACAAATTAAATTAACAATTTCTTCAGCGGTGACAGGAACACGACCTGCTGGCTCCTCGGAAAAAGAAGAACTGAGGAGAGTTGGTCAGGAAGGCAGCGCGCATGCGCTGTGGGAGGCCCCAAAAGCTTTCCTTTCTGGGAAGCTTTCCCGCGCAGGCTCCGTCAGTTCCGACGTACCCATATGTGAGGACTCATTCCTGATTGTTCCTGGAGATACCACCTTACTATATGAAAGGATGTCTATACATGTAATAAAATAGAAATAGGTCACGTTTCAGGCATTGAATTTCTAATTAGTCATCTATACATCAACTGTTTTCTCAAATTTATGAAAAATTCATACCACAGTGATAAATTTATAGTAACAAGCACCACTTATTCAGAAACTTGTGTCTTCCTTTTATCCATAATTTTATTCCACTTTACCTTCTTACCTTGTACGGCAGTCTCTTACAGCATCAGGTTCGGATTTCAAGCATTTGTAGATAGCCTCCTCCTTTGTTAAACTTTGGAACTTTCCCCATAAATTATTTGAGGACAATGAAAGCATACTAAAAAGCTAAAAACAAAAAGTATGACTATATTTAAAATGTCAATCACAATCACATAAACTGATCTTCAAAGTGTTCCTGGCATGGTAGCAACCATGGTCGCCATTTTTGCAGCCAGCGGGCATCCAGCTTACACAACCAATGCACAATTCAATTTGAGAAGTGCAATAGACATTCAATAGAGCAGTATCATGGACTATATGATTATTACAAGGAAGATCCCATAAACAAAAACAAAGCAGCTCAACCCTATTTCATGGAGAGGCTTATTTCATATTTCAATATCTTGTTGAAACAAATTTATAAATTTCATATCCATCTTCTAAATATAAATTCAGATTTTAAGCTGCATTTTCAATGTGTTTTGCAGAAAACATCTACAATCTTTTAACCTCTTAGGCAATGTTATCTATAAAGAAGAGAGATCATTCTACAATCTACATCATGGCACTTGAAGTCATCAAATGCTATGCAAACAAGTCATATCATCTGTTTGCTTTCTGCAGCCAGAGCAGCACTGAGACATTACTCCTAACATTAGCATCCGAGGCACAGTGTATAATGGACCAAAGTGGAAAAGTCATTATAATGCAATCAACCTCTCCACTGTATTTGATTTGTCAGATAATATCCTTCTTAATCGTCTAACTGAAATGAGTATCTCTGGCCCGACTCGGAATTGGGTACACAGGTTTCTAACAAATCATCGTGTCAAAGTGATGTGGAAAGGTGAATTTTCCTCAGCATGGCAACTGGATTGTGGAATACCACATAGTCCTTGTTGTCTCCAACTTTATTTAATATCTATGTAAGTTCATTAGCAGAATATTTGCAACATTTTGGTCTCCATTATCATATATATGCAGATGGCAATCCACATTAACATGATCTTGCTGCCACTTTTACCAATGTAGCTAACATCTTTGATATTCTTGACTTATAAATGGCCTCACACCTTATGAAATTAAAAGCTAAAAAAGACTATGCTATTATGGGTATGGCATGACTTGCTTCCATTAATATTGTCAATGCTGGCAGGAGTTAAATGTTACTTAAATCAGTAGAAATTCTTGGTATCATCCAATCTGACCACTGATGATCAAATTTGTAAACTTGTAAAGAAAATTCTGCATAAATTGTGTTATGCAAGGCACATCTGTATGTATTTCAGAGTAGAAGATCTTCAGACATTTGAGTACAGATTTGATTACTGTAAGGTTTTATATTTAGGAATATCATAAAAAAAATCTAGTTTGACTCTAGGTTCTACAGAACACAGCAGCTAAATTTATATTAAGAGGTTCTAAGGGGCAAAAGTCAACACCATTTTTATTTCAGTTACACTGGTTCCGAAAATAGTGAGAATCACTTCTAAAATACTGTGCTTTGTACATCTCATTGAGCAATTGAATTTTCACACCAAGGAAATCAAGATGCTGACGTGAATGCTGTGAGGTGGCTTGTAGGTACCTTCTAGGTGAAAGATGAAATTGATTCTGTAACTTTGGTGTGCAATTTAGAACCTGTTTGTATGGCATAATAGATTGCCTAACTTCTCTAATGAAGCAGATTCTTCCTCACTGGGGGCCAAAGGGATGTACAACATAAATATTCACTAACAGTTGTTGATGAATTGAATTAGAAAATGGTTGAGTGGGAGACGACAAAGGGTACAGGTAAATGGGCTCACTCTGAGGAGAAGGAAGTTACCAGTGGTGTGCCCCAGGGATCTGTCCTTGGTCCGATTTTTTGTTAACATCTTTGTGACTGATATAGCGGAAGGGCTGTCAGGTAAGGTTTGCCTCTTTGCGGATGATACCAAAATCTGCAATAGAGTAGACACCCAGGAAGGTGTAGATAACATGAGGAGGGATCTAGCTAAGCTTGAAGAATGATCTAGAATTTAGCAGCTGGGATTTAATGTGAAAAATGCAAGGTCATGCATTTGGGTTGCAGCAAACCAAGGGAGCAATTTAGTATAGGGGGTGAAGTACTTTTGCCCACTAAAGAAGAGCGGGACCTTGGTGTGGTTGTGTCTGATGATTTTAAAGTAGCTAAACAGGTAGAAAAGGTGACAGCAAAAGCTAGAAGGATGCTTGGGTGCATAGGGAGAGGAATGGCTAGCAGAAAAAAGGAGGTGATAGTGCCTCTATATAAGTATCTGGTGCAACCTCATTTGGAGTATTGTGCACAATTCTGGAGACCGCACCTTCAAAAGGATATAAACAGGATGGAGTCAGTACAGAGGGTGGCTACTAAAATGGCTAGTGGTCTTCATTATAAAGCATATGAGGACAGACTTAAGGATCTTAATATGTACACCTTAGAGGAAAGGCAGAATAGAGGTGATATGACAGACGTTTAAATATCTCCATGGCATAAATGCACAGGGGGAGAGCCTCTTTCGATTGAAAGCAAGTTCTGCTATGAGGGGACATGGGATGAGGGTGAAAGGGGATAGGATTCAGGAGTGATATGCGAAAATATTTCTTTACAGAAAGAGTGGTGGATCCGTGGAATAGTCTGAATTCTGAAAAAGCATGGGACAAACACAAAGGATCTCTAAAGGAAAAAAGGGGACTGTTGTAGTTGTTGATATGGAAGGACAGACTAGATAAGCCATGTGGTCTTTTTCTGTTGTCATTTTTCTATGTTCCTAAGTTTCTATGATGTGCATCTCTTAGGAGGAGAGGATAAAGTTCCAGTCTCAAGTCTTGCTAAGAACATTCATGTGGTAACCTTGTTGTATAACATCTATACTAAATCTCAGCAAGACGACACTACAATTGAAGTATGGCCTAGTGGTTGGGGCAAGTTACCTTAGGCCGGAAGGTCGGGGATTCAAATCCCACTAGAGGACAGCAACCTTGGGCCGGAAGGACTGGGGTTTCTAGTCCCACAGGTGCTCCTTGTGGTCTTGGGGAAGCCACTTAACCCTCCATTGCCCATTCCCTGTAAAATAGTTATCTCCAAGTTATAATGCCCTATTCAAAGTAATTTCAGTTTGTTCAATGTAAACTGCCTTGATATCATGAAAGGCGGTATATAAGTAATGATCAATACATAAATAAATAAAAATAAGAGGCTTAACTATGGTTAAGTGGACTTCTGCAAATAAAGAGGAGAGAATGTACTGCTACTTTTAAATTACAAACTCTATATTTAAATCAAGAGGGTATACAAAGATTCCATTAAAAACTGGAAGAAAGTGGAGAATTGCCACAAAAACTGGCAACGGATGCAATTTTAAGATCTTTTATTTCCCAGATCAAAGTACAGAAGTATGTGAATGATAAGATCTTAAAGCTTCTAAGGGCTTCCGTGAAAAAAGAAATACAGGGAGGAGGAGACCTAGGTAAGTATCAGAAGAAAGCAAACCCTCGAGCTCTGACAGGAGCAAGGTCTGGTGAAGGAGAGGCTGCACCGGCTCTCCTGGGAAGAACCCTGGGGGTGTTTGTTGGGGCTGAGGAGATAGTCTTCCTTTACTACTTGTAGGAGCCACTAGTCCGTGGTGATCCCAATCCACCTGTGGGCAAAAAGCGCCAGGCAGCCCCCTGTGGGCTGGGGAGGGTCTCCCAGGGGCGAGGAGGCCCTGCCCTAAGAGTCAAAAGCTCCCCCCAGGCTGAGTGGGAGCTGGTGCCTGGGGCTTCTGGGCCTTTGGCTTCCTTGGCCCATGGCCCTGGTTCTTAGGCTGGGGGCCCTGTTGCTGTTGCTCCGAGAAGGGCTGGTAGTGGCCCTGGTGGAAAATCCCCTTTCTTCCTCGTAAAGGGTGGTCTCTTTCCCAACAGCTTCTTCCGAGAAGGGTCAAGGATTTCCTCAAGAGCCTTTGCCTGGTTACGACCTTGGCCTCTATCTTGGCCATGGGCTTGCCAAACAAGTTTTTCCTGGTGCAGGGGGCATTCAGTTATTTTTCTTGCACCCATTGCTCGAGGTTGGAGGTTTGTAACCAAGCTTGGTGCCGGGCCCCAATGCCCGCTGCTGCGACTCTTGCTGCGGATTCAAAGCCGTTGTAAGCGGCGTGGGAGAGAAACTTTGAGCAGTCCCGGATCCTGGTAGTCAGGGCTTGGAAACTCTGAAGGGGTTCCCCGGCAAAGCCTGCAGAAAAGCCTGCCAGCTCTTGGATAAGGTCCTTACATACCTATGTACAATTCATAGGCTTGTATCCAGCAGCACAGCATGGATCCCTGGAAACAGTTGTGCACGAGGGGATCAAGGGCTCTGGTTTCTCTGCCCCGGAGGGGGGGCGGGGGGGGGGGGGGACAGCAGAGTGGTTCTTGCTTTTGAGTTTTTGCTTTAAGGATTCCACGACCATGGAGCTATGCGGGAGTTGGGACTTTTGGAAACCTGGTCCCTTCTTGACACGATAAATGGCATCAAGGCGCCGGCTGACCATAAGAACTAAGGCTGGGGTCTCCCACATCCAGAGGAGCAGGCACTCGAGGATGGGCTGCACTGGCACCATGAGAGTCTCAGGATTCATACTGGAGAATCTCCAGTTCTTCGGTGCGCGGGTCCCATACAAAGTCGTGGAAAGCCACATCCTCGGGTGGAAAGCAGCACCGAGGTTCCGGAGGGCATGGCTCCGATGGGACATCTTGGTGTCAGGGGATGCCTCGACGTCGGTCTTCCAGTCAGAGCTCGAGGGCATTGAGGATTCCAAGGCTTTGGGTTCTCATGTCTCGAGGCTGGCCCCAAAGAACCAGGGTCCCCGATGGGTTTCGGATCAGAATCTCGGAAACTGGCCAGGGAGGCCTGGACATCCAAAGACCAGGACCTTGATCAGTGCAGAGGACTCACCCGAGGCCTGGCTCGACACCCGGGGACTCCCCCACAGTTGGGAGCCCGGTTGTTGGGGCAGATGTTGTGGGCGAACTTGACATCATTGCCTGCTGCAAGCCCAGGTTGGCAGAGATATTCTGCTCCAGGGCCGCCATCCTAGACTCGATACCAGAAGGCTCTGCAACTTTCGGCATGGGCACCGAGGGTCTCGGGCCTGACGCCAACACTCTTGTGAGTGCGTCCTCAACGAGGACCACGGCTTCAGGGAGCCTTGCACGGGCACCGCTGGAGAGGACTCCCTCTTAAGAGAACTTAAGGAGGCATTGCTCAGAGTCACCAGAGTCCCTTCGTGGGACCTTATTGGGTTTCCCTGGTGGAACCTTGACTGGCTTCGAGGATTTTTTATTTTTCTTTGACAGGTCTGGTTTCTTTACGGAACAGCCACTGCCGCAGGACTCTGAAGATGCCCGGGCCTCACAAGATGTGCTCGGCTGGGGCTCAGCATCGGGGAAGCCAGCGCTGATTTGGACCGTGGGAACGGCTGCTCCTGCAACTCCACCATTTCCTGTTGGTTCTCAGAGTCATGGCCTGGCACGGGTGGCACTGTCGGAGTCAGGGCAGAGGCAGTGCGAACAGCAATCATGGGAGTCTGCGACAGACATGGTCTGACTGCAGCAGTCACACTTCTTGAACCCACCGGGAGACATGGTGGGAGACACCCGGTCGGGGTCGACAACCACTGGGCAAAAAGGGTGTGAACACCGGTCAAGGCAAGCCTCATCAAAAAAGAAGGGAAGTGCCGAGGATAGCGTTAGAATGGTGCCGGCTTGAGCCGGGAAGAGGAACAGATACGCAAACTGGGAAAAAAACAACTTTTGAGGACTCTACGGAAAAAAGAAGACTGAGCAAGATGGCACTCTTGTGCGGGAAGCATGCGTGGCAGCATTCCCAAAGACTTTCTGTGAAAGCTGGGGAAATGCTCTGCATGGGCTCCTGTCGTCACCCATATGTGAGGACTGTCTTCCTGCTTGTTCCTGGAGAAAGCATAATTACTCACCTGTAACAGCTGTTCTCCAGGGACAGCAGGAATCAGTCCTCAGATAAGGTGTGACATTGGCATCGATGGAAACTGTGTGCATTCACTACCCAGCTTTCAAATAAAGCCTTCCTGCATAAAAGTGCCATCTATCTCAATATGGTGACATAGCTTAATGAAGCATAAAAATGGAAAAACAACTCCATGGGGAGGAGGGAGGGTTGTGAGGACCGATTCTTGCTGTCCCCGAACAACACCTGTTACATGTGAGTAACTATGCTTGCTCTGGGAACAAACAGGAAGTCAGTCCTCATATATGGGACTCTCAAGCTACAGGCTACTGAAAAAAACTGTAGGAGTCATGGGCAACACAAAAGGCGAACCATGAAGGGCAACAAGGAGCACTGAATGGCTTGAAGTCCAGTGATGCAGCCCTAACATTAACGATGGAATCACCCCTCCTGTAGTCTGGACACAAATGGTCAGAGGAAAGGAGTTGCACTATTCCCCACAGAGGAGATGAAGTACTGCCTGACCAAAGGTGCTATCATGCTGTGAGTTTTCCTCCAACCAGTAATGCACTGCGAAGGTATGGACCGAAGACCAGGTGGCAGCCCGGCAGATGTCCTGCAAGGACACCGAGCACAGGGGAGCCACCGAGGCTGCTATGGCGCACACATAGTGTGCAGTAACATGACACTCCAGAGAGAGTCCAGCCTGCTCATCGGCGAAAGAGATGCAGTCTGCCACCCTGGTAGACAGGGTACACTTAGAGATCGCAACCCCGAGCCTGTTGACATCATAGGAGACAAACAGTTGTGACTAGGAGTGATGGACGTTTGTCCTCTCGAACAAGGCGGCTAGTGTCCTTTTGCAATCCAGGGTGTGTAGCGAGGCCTCTGCTCAGGATGTATGAGGCCTGGGGAAGAAGGTGGGAAGGACCACCTCTTGGTTGATATGAACAGCTGACACCACCTTAGGCAGGAATTTTGGGCGCGTCCATAGGATGACCCTGTTTTTGTGGAACCTGGTGTAGGCAGCGTGGGCCACCAACGCCTGCAGCTCACTGACCCTTCTGGCCGAAGTGAGCGCTACCAGAAACACTACTTTCCATGACAAGAACTTGAGATGGCACAAAGCCAGCAACTCAAGGGAGGAGCCATCAGCTTCCCAAGAACAATGTTCAGGTCCCACAATGTTCATGTCCCACACCACTGGCAGTGGGTAGATGGGGGAGCCACAAGATGAGAAGCCCCCTTATAAAATGGCCTACAAGTGGGTGCACAGGGACAAGCTGGCTGTCAACGAGGTAGTGATGCACCGCTAGGGCACAGAGGTGCATTCTGATGGAATTGGATTTCAAACCAGCCTGGGAGAGGTGCAGCATTGAGCAAGAGAAAGGGATGAGATTGATGTCTGCGCACTAGACCGAGAATCTATGATGTTTGAAAGCATGTGTGCATTGTATTGAGTCCTTGCACAATGTCAGTGGAATGTCCTCCATGTCACAGGAGTGGTGGAAGTGTGCTAGGGCTAACCATTCAGCAGCCATGCCGTCAAGGTGAGGGATTGGAGGTTGGGATGAAGAAGGGCCCCATCCTCATGCAAAAGCAAGTCAGTGGCATCACCAAAGGGTATCGGAGCTGCCCGCAACAGCTGCAGTAGAGGGAATCATAGATGCCAGGGCCATAGAGGAGCAATGAGAATTACTGAGACCCAGTCTAACTGACTCTTGAACAAGGTCTTGGGAACAAGAGGAGTAAGTGGGTATGCATACAGCAGGTTTCCAGACCAAGGCAGGAGGAAGGCGTCCACTGCCACCTGTTCTGGGGTCAGCCTCCAGGAGCAGAAGAGCAGCAGCTGCATGTTCTCGGGGCTGGTGAAGGAGATCCAATGCCAGGGTACCCAAACATCAAAAGATGGAGATAGCCACCACTGGGTTGAGGTGCCACTTGTGGGGCTGAAGGACTCCACTGAATCAATCTGCAAGCAGATTGTCCTGGCCCGGTAGGTAGGCTCTTTGGAGGATCATGCCCTTCTCTGCAGTGAAGGTCTACAGGTGAACCACCTTCCAAATGGAGGTACGAGCCTCTCCCCCATTTGTTGATGTAGAACATCGCTACTTGGTTGTCCATCTGAACGTGGACAACCTGGCCCACTAAGTGGGCCTGGAAACCCTGAAGGGCATTTATCACATCTCTGAGTTTCAGGAGGTTGAAGTGGATGACACTTTCCTCCCGAGTGGAGGCACCCTGCAACTGGAGACTGTCGCAGGGGGCTCCCCCAGCCGAGCATGGAGGCATCCATGGTCAGACTGCATTGGGCCGGCGGGGCCTGGAAGGGTAGGCCAGCCATAGGAATCTGTCGGCACTGCCACTAGGTGAGAGAGGCTGTCAGAGGCTGGGTGATCCAGACCAGATCCTCCAGTTGGACCGTGGCCTGAGTCCCCTGAGAGCTGAGGGTCCATTGGGACTTTCGCATCTATGGATGGGCCTGCGATATTATGTGAACCGTGGAGGCCATGTGCCCCAAAAGGTGCAAAAAAAGACAGGGGGTGCTGATGAGCGATCCTGTATCTCTTTTGCTAGGGACACCAGACCCTGCGCCCTGTCAAGAGGGAGGAAGACGCTGGCCTGGGTGGATTCCAGAAGGGCTTCTATGAGCTATAGGCACTGGATCAGTAGCTGATGCGACTTTGGGAAACTGATCACAAAACCCAGATGCTGCAGCAACCTGATGGTGTGGCAGGTCGCATAATGTACCATCTTTGGCGAGCAGGCCCAAGCAAAAAGAAGTGAGCGACAGCTAACAACAGGAACTTGGTGAGCATCTGGGAGGCCGAAGAGAGGCACCCTGTACTAGTAGTGGCAGCCTCCAATGATGAAGCAGAGGTACTGACGGTGCCAGGGAGGGATCAGAATGTGAGCATCAGCATCTTTGAGATCCAAGGAGCATAGCCAATTTCTCTGCTGAAGGTAGGGCAACAATGTTCCAAGGGACAGAATCTTGAACTTCTCCTTAACCAAAAAACGGTTTAGCTGCCACAGATCCAGGATGGGTCAGAAGTCCCCTGTCTTTTTTAGGATGAGGACGTACTGGGAGTAGAAACCCATGCTCCAAAGGGGAAGAAGGACTGGTTCTACCACCCGATCCTCGAGTAGGGACTATAGTTACTTCTTCAGGAGCTCTCTGTGCACAGAGGTCATGGGAAGATCCCTTGGGAAGAATGCGTCTGGCTGAAGTACAGAAGGTAACCTTTTCGCACCACTTGCATCACCCAGGTGTCGTGGTGATGCCCGGCCAGAGGTGAGCAAAGTAAACCAGATGTTCTCCCATATGCCTTGGGCACTGGTCCTCGGGGGGGGGGGGGGAGAAGAAGGGCTATGCCCAAGGAGCCCCACCCAGGTTGGAGCTGGGGCACTGTTTAAGGCTTGGGGACCTTCTGCTTATGCGGGCTGTACCCCTGGCCCTTGGCCTGCTGACCGTTGGGGAGCCTGATAGGCCAGGAATTGGGGGTATTTTCCGTAAGCTTTTTTTGCCTTCTGGTAGAAAGCATAGATACTCACCTGTAACAGGTGTTCTCCAAGGACAGCAGGAATCAGTCCTCATTTATGGGAGATGTCGGCACCAATGGAGCCCACATGGAGCAATTCCCCAGCTTTCAAAGAAAACCTTTGAGATTGCTGCCACGCATGTGTGGTCCTCTTCCCGCCCAAAGGTGCCATCTTGCTCAGTCAGGTCCCCTAGCTAGAGCCCTACTAAGCAGATGGCAAGGGAAGGATAAAAATAGCAACTCTTCAGGGGAGGTGGGAGGGTAGCGAGGACTGACTCCTGCTGTCCCTGGAGAACACCTGTTACAGGTGAGTAACTACGCTTTCTCCAGGAACAAGCAGGAAGTCAGTCCTCACTTATTTGACTCCCCAGCTACAGGCTACCGAACCTGTAACCCAAAAATGCTTCTGCGAGGCCGTGAGCAGAAGCCGATGCCCGAAGGAGCCAGAGTCTTTGGGTCCCCGGAGCGAAGCTCTTGGTAGCCATTGAAGAAGGGTCGGAGGGCAGGAGTTGCTTATACCCCAAACAGATTACGGAGTACAGCCTGGCCGAAGGCACTGTCCCAGAGGGACTCCTTCTCCGGGCAGAAGTGCGAGGCGAAAGTGTTCGTGGAAGACTAGGTTGCAGCCCAGCAGATGTCCGCCAGAAGCACTGAGCGCAGCAAAGCCACCGAAGCCGCCTTGGCCCAGACGCTGTGTGCAGTGACTCGCCAAACCAGTGGGACACCTGCCGTCGCCTGGGCAAAGGCGATGCAGTCCGCCACCCAGATGGAGAGAGTATGCTTGGTGACTGCCTGCCCCAGGCAGTTGGGATCATAGGCAATGAAGAGCAGATAGGACTTGCGATGAACCTGGGTGCACTGCAGGTAGAAGGCGAGAGCCCTCTTGCAGTCGAGTGTATGTAAAACTGTCGATGCCCGGTCAGCTTGAGGTCTCAGGAAGAAGGTCGGCAAGACTATGTTCTGAGTGAGATGAAAATCCAAGACAACCTTCGGCAGAAACTTGGGGTGAGTACGAAGGGCAACTCTGTTCCCATAGAACCTAGTGTAGGGAGCCTCAGCCATGAGGGCCTGGAGTTCCCTCTCGCAGAGCCGGGGTCAGAGCCACCAGGAAGATGACCTTCCAGGACAGGTGCCAAAGCAAGAATGTTGCCATTGGCTCAAAGGGCAGCTGCGTAAGCTGCCATGAGCACGATCTTGAGATCCCATTCTGCTGGAGGAGGTCGGATGGGAGGCTTGGAGAGTAAGAGACCCCCGCATGAAGCATGAGACCAGGGGCTGCCCCAAAAGGGGTGTACCCTCGATGGGAAGGTGGTTAGCCGAGATGGCACTCATGTGTACCCTGACCAAGTTGGACTTCAGCCCCTCCTTTGAGAGGTGGAGGAGATATTGGAGAACACACCGGAGAGAGCAGGAGAACGGGTCGATCTGGAGCTCGGAGCACCAGATTGAGAAATGTCGCCACTTCAAGGCATAGGCTCACCTCGTTGAGTCCTTCCTCAACACGAGGAGGACCTCCTCGTCTTCCCCTGGGAATTGCAGCAGAGCTAAGGAGACCCATTCAGCCACCAGGCTGTAAGGGACAGCGAGGCCAGGTTCGAGTGGAGCACCCATCCCTCCTCCTGTGTTAGCAAGCCCAGGGCGCAGCCTAGGGGGACTGGAGGCTCAGAGGAGAGCTGGAACAGAAGTGGGAACCAAGGCTGTTGAGGACACAAGGGAGCCACGAGAATCATGGAAGCTGGATCTCACCAGACCTTGTGCAGGGTTCTCGCAATGAGAGGAGTGGGGGAAAGGGGGAAAGGCGTAAAGGAGCCCAGAGACCCAACTCAGGAGGAACGCATCCAGAGCCACTCTGCTCAGGTGTGGAAACGGTCCAAAGAATGGGGGAGCTGTGCGTTTACCGGACTGGTGAACAGGTCCATGGACAGATCCCCCACCGATGGAACAAAAGGCTGGCCACCTCCAGGTCCAGGCGCCACTCGTGTGGGTGGAGGATTCTGCTGAGTTTGTCCACGAGGACATTCTCCTGGCCTGGGAGACAGACCGCTCTGAGGGTTATGCCCCGGCGAATGGCAAAGGAGGATCGCCTCCCGGCAGAGGGGGCAAGAACCTGTTCTCCCTTCTTTGTTTATGTAGAACATAGCTATCCTATTGTCGGTCTGCATGAGCATGGACTTTCCCCTCAGGTGGTACTCAAAGGCCCTCAGGGCCCACCAAACCGCCTGAAGCTCGAGCAGGTTGATCTTCTGCTGAGCTTCCTCGGGCGACCACTGCTCTGGGTGTGTAGACCACCGCAGTGGGCTCCCCAACCCAGCAGGGAGGCATCGGTCGTCAGAACGAGCTCATGCTGCAGGGCCTGGAAGGGTATTCCTCGAAGGCACCTTCGGGGATCATGCCACCAATCCAAAGCCTGCGGGAGATTCGGACAGGGTCCCGGAGGTGACCGGAGGCCTGTCTCCATTGAGCCCTGAGGCACCACTGAGCCGCCCGCATGTGCATGGGACAACATGAACTGTGGAGGCCATGTGCCCTAGGAGGCGCAACATGGCTCACACCAGAATCCGAGCTTGGCCCTGGACCTTGGCCACCAGGGCGTGGAGACAGTCTGCATGATCCCGGGGCAGGAAGGCAGTCGATCGCTCTGTGTTGAGGAGTGCACCGATGAACTCCAGGGTCTGCACCAGTTTGAGGTGGGACTTGGAGTGAATGACCAAGAAACAAAGGTGTTCGAGGAAAAGGATCGTGTGTGATGCTGCAAGGCGGGCGATGCCCTCGTGACGAGCCAGTCATCTAGATAAGGAAAAACAGGTATGGCCTGAAGCAGGAGATAGGCAGCGGCCGCGGACAGACACTTGGTGAAGACCCGCGGGGCAGACGCAAGCCCAAAGGGGAGCACCCTGTACTGGTAGTGCTCCCCCTGCACCCTGAAGCGCAGGTATTGCCTGTGCCTGGGGCGACTAGATGTGGGCATAAGCGTCTCTGAGGTCCAAGGAGCATAGCCAATAGCAATGCTAGAGGAAGGGCAGCAGGACACCAAGTGATAGCATTCTGAACTTCTCCCTCACCAGAAACTTGTTTAGGTCCCTGAGATAGAAGATAGGGCATAGGCCCCCCGTCTTCTTCGGGATGAGGAAGTATCGGAAGTAGAACCCTCTACCTCGGAGGTGCAGCGGTACCCTTCTGACCGCCCACTGGCCGAGGAGGTAGATCAGCTCCTGTTGCAAACAAGCCAGGTGTGAGGGAAGCTGAGAAGGCTCCACTGGGGGAGGGGAGAAGAGAGCCTGTCCAGATGAAGACGGTAACCTTCCCAGACCACCCTGAGGACGCAGGTGTCTGACGTGATCAATGCCCATTGGGGCACAAAAAGGGGCAGGCATGCCCCCACAGGCAGAAGCCCCGCCAGGGTGTGAGAGGCTATGCTGTCAGCGTCAAAACCCCTGTGCGGCTTGAGGTGGTGCCGGTGGTTGGGCTTTAGGCTCTTTAGGCTTGCAATGGCCGTGTGTACCCCCCTTATCTGTGTGCCGATGGGTGATGCAGGGGTGGGCAGGTAGGGCGGATATCCCCTGTAATGGAGCCTCTTTCTCTGGAAGAACAGCTTTTTCACTGATGGCTTCTTCCATGGGCGAGAAGAGGTCTTACGCGAGAGGCGGGTTCAAGTTACGAACTCCATTTCAATTTCGGCAGCCTTATCCTCCAGGGCTTGCCGAATAGTTGTTCACCTAGGCAGGGGACATCCAGGAGTTTCTCCTGGACCCATTGCTTCAGGTCTGAGGACTGGAGCCATGCCTGGCGCCAAGCCCCGATGCCAGCCACCACTACTCAGGCAGAGGATTCAAGCCCATCATACGCAGCGCGGGAGAGGTACTTCGAGCAGACCGCAACTGACCTCAGGAGGGTATGGAACCTGAGGTGGTGTTAACCCCAAAGACCTGCGGAAAATCCGCTAAGCTCTTTGGCGAGGTCGCGCAGGAACATGCCCATGTACAGTTGATAGGCCTGAATATGGCATGTTAGCATGGACCCTTGATAGGCCTTGCGCCCCAGGGTGTCAAAGGCCCTAGAATCCCTGCCCAGCGGGACAGAAGAATGAGACTTCGGGCTCTTTTGCTTCCGCATCGCCAATTCCACTACCATGAAGGTGTGCAGGAGCTGGGTCTTTCGGAACCCTGGGCCGCGCTGACCCTGTACATGGCATCGAGGCGTTTGCTCATGATGGGAACTGAGGCCGGCGCCTCCCACATGCGGAGGAGCAGCCGGGACAGAATGAAAGGCACAGGGCCCATAAGAAACTCCCAGGACGGGGACTCATACTGTAAGATATCGAGTTCGTCGACCCTCTGCTCTTCCTCAGCTTGCGTAGCCAGCTTAAGGGCCAGTGCCATGTCCCACACCAGAAAGGACGTGTCCTCGGGAGAACACCTCTGGGAGGTGGGTGGGAATGGGTCCGAGGTAAGATCCCTGTGAGAGTGGGTCTCCGGGGAGGTATCCCCTTCTGACTCCCAGTCTGAGAGGTCCGAAAGGGAGTCTGAGTCAGGCTGGTCGCCCTGTCCAGAAGCCGAGGCCAGCTTGGAGCTGGGGGCCTTGGAAGACTTCGCCCCCAAGGAGCAAGACAGCGAATGAAACCGGTGCTGAGGACCCTCACAAGGCCCACGGCTCTCGGGGGTTTCCAGAGCTGGTTTAGGTGTCCCCTTCAGGGGAACCTCGGTCTTGAGGCTTGAGTCAGCCCTGCTGGGCAGTTAAGAAGGCAGAAACGCTGTGCTCTAGTACCAGCATTCAGGACTCCCACATGACCTGCGTCCCTGCGACACCGACACCGGGGTTACCGGGTCTGCCGTGGAAGAGAAGAGGGGGTCCTCACCGGGACAACCCTCAGGAGACCAGGCGCCATCGCTGGAGACCTCTGTGTCTGTACGAGGAATCTTTTGAGGCCACTCCTTGTCTGACTCTTGGGAACACCAGGGAGGGCTGAACGACCGAGCACGGGAACATTCATGCTTGTCCAGAGCCCCCAACAGTGACTTCGAGGCCTTCTTCTTCTTGCGCCTCTCCACCTCAGGAGACCCTTGATCGGAGTGCCGCCTGGACAGCGGAGTCACAGCAGAGGATCCCGCAAGCGGAGGGACGGCCAAGGATGCACCCGGGAATTCCGGGGCTGCCTTATGGAAAATGTCATTGGACTTCTGCTTATGACTTAGCAGGGCCTTGGCAAACATTTTCTTACAGAGAGAGCAGAGCTCCGGGTTTATGGTCGGTCCCCAGATACCGGAGACAGCAGTCATAGATGTCTGTGAGTGACATATTTTTGAAGTATCTGTCACATATTTTAAAACCGGTGGCAAAGGGCCCCTGCTAGGTCAAAGAACCTCGAGGCCAGTGGTTGAAAAGGGTGCAAAAAGGCCCAAAGAGAAAAAGTTTTTCCAAAAGGCTAGAATAAAGGACGTTCCTTCGCTTGGGGAAGAAAGAGCAAAGGGGAGGACTGGAGAGGACTAGTACTACCAGAAAAGAGAGAGCCAGAGGCTGAAACGAAAAATACTTTTTCCGAGGGACAAGGACATGCGTCTGAAGGGCTCCACGAAAAAGGGAGACTGAGCAAGATGGCACCTTTGGACGGGAGAGGATCATGCATGTGTGGCAGCAATCCCAAAGGCTTTCTTTGAAAGCTGGGGAATTGCTCCGCGTGGGCTCCGTCGGTGCCAACATCACCTATAAGTGAGGACTGACTTCCTGCTTATTACTAGAGAAGGGCTTTTTCCACACAGCTTTCTGGTGGAAACAGTCAGTAGTCTTCTGGGACAGCCTAATCCTGGTCATGAACTCTGACTCCAACTCAGTCGCCTTGTTGGTCATGGGTTTGCCTAAGAGCTTTTCTCCTCAGCACGGGACATCGGCCAGTTTGTCCTGTACCCATTGCTCCATGTCTGAGGACCTTAGACAAGGCAGGCGGTAGGCACTAATGCCCACCACAGCTACATGAGCCACGGACTCGAAGCAGTCATAGGCCATTTGAGTCTGAAATTTGGCACATTCCTTGATCATGCTGCTGCTGGAGGCTCTTGAGGGCCTTGCTGGACATCCTCTCTTGCAGAGACTTCAGGCTGCCAGGTCATAGTCTGGCCCAAGGCAGCAGAGACAGCAATTGTATGTGTCTGTCAAAGACATGATCTTAGAGCACCAATCACACTTTTTAAAGCCACTGGTAGCCATGGGGGGAAAAAATTACCCCTGCGAGTTTGAAGACTCTCCGGGCTGCCTCTGGGAGAAAAAAGGCATGAAGATGCCAAAAAAAGAAAAGAACGAAAAACTATATTAAAAAAATAAACCGAACCAGACGCAAAGGCACTGAGGTCGGTAGGCGGGAAGAGTACCGGTGCAATACCGGAGGTGAGTGTGAAACTCAGAAAGAAAATTCAACTTTTTCCAAGGAAAAGCCAGACAATGTCTATAGGGCTCAGCGGAAAAAAGGAGACTGAGCAAGATGGCACCCTTGGGCAGGAAGAGGATCACGCATGCATTGTGGCATCTCCGAAAGGCTTTCTTTGAAAGTTGGAGGCATGCTTCCACGAGGGCTCCGTCGGTGCCGATGTCATCCATATGCGAGGACTGACTTTCTGCTTGTTCCCGGAGAAAATAAATATATATATAAATACAAAGCTCACAAGCAAGCAGTTAAATTTCTGACCCAAGCCAGGAGGTAGGAGAAAATTCTTGTAATCAAGCTGTTCTTTCCAGAGCAAAAATGCAACAGAAATCTCAGCACAACTAGGCAGGGAGGAAAAAGGAGGGTATCAATGCCTCAGTAGGGGGAGAGGCTAGTCAATCCCCTTTCTGCACTCTCAGATCTATTGGAAAAACAGGCATAGGAAGATTTAAAAGTTGAGTAAAAATAGCAGAGACAGAGATAGAATTAGATATTGAATTAGAATGTTAACTTGGTCTCCACAAACAAGAGACCAGATAGTAGAAAAAAAGGTACAGGGCCAGTTACAATTAGTTATTAGGAGGAGCAAGATATAGACAATGGAAAATAGGAGGGAGCTGAACAATATTTCAAAAAAATACAGATAAGATAAAAAGCACATTAACAATGATAAAATAAATCTCTCTATATATATCTGTATCTATACACACACATACAAATACACACATATACAGACAGGACTCACAAGCAAACAGTTAAATGCTTGACCCAAGGTAGGAGCAAAAGCATGTAATGGAGCTGCTCGTTCCAGAGCAAAATGGCAACAGGGCTTAGCAGAGTACAATAAGTTCACCATGATAACGTGGCAAACTACACTCTTTTCAAAATATGAAGATGGTCAGTACATCATTCCTAACATTCAGATCCAGCAAGGATTATTTCAGGGAGATAACCTGTCGCCATTTCTGTTTTGTGTGGTGCTTAATCCAATGAGTACTCTCATCAACTCTTTGGTATACGAATTCATCCTGAATCCCAAAGAAGCTAACACAGAAGCAACATCCCATTTATGATTTGTAGATGATCTGAAGTGCTACGGCTCCAGCGACCAACAATTAGCAGAGCAACTCCATGTGGTAAAAAGCTTTTCTGATGACATCAGAATGACTTCTGGCCTTGACAAATGTGCTAAGCCACTTTTTCTTTAGAGAAAATTGAGCAAAACAGAAAACATCTCCCTAGCTGAGGGCTGTGACATCAAAGATCTTGAACAGGAAGGCATATATGAGTATCTCTAAGTAGAGGAAGGTACGACACTCAAGCAGAAATTACTGAAAGAAAAGATCAGTAAAGAATACTACAGGAGATTAAAATAGCTATTGAAAAGTGCTTTATCATCACAGAATAAGATACAAGCCATCAATCAACTGGCAATTCCCGCACTCTCATACAGCTTTGGGGATTATGGACTGGCCTCTTAAAGATCTTGAAAAACTGGATGTGCAAACAAGAAAACTCCTCCATGTCCATGAAGTAATTTACAAGAATCAGTGTATGCCAAGATTGTAAATCCCTAGAGCTGAGAGAGGGCAAGGCGTCAAAGATTGATTATACATACAGAGCTACTATCATAGGCCTCCAGGCCTACCTAACTGCATCATCGGATCCAACTACGCAAAAACTGCTGAAATATGAAAGTAAATGTCCAGAATCTGTCTCCATCATCAAACTTGGACAAGCGTTCAGACAACTAGAAGGAATTAGTGAGAATCCAAAAGCATAGACAGGGAAGAAAAGAACAGAATTTACAAAACAAGAGAAAAAACTCTTCAAAGACTTAGATCAACAAACGAGGAAAACAAGTGGCAAATGCATAAATACATAGAAACATGTCAGCAGAAGAACACCATATGGCCTATCCAGTCTGCCCCGGCATATCAAATATTATAGTCCCTTTTTCCCTTTAGAGATCTTCTCTGTTTCTCCCATGCTTTCTTAAATTCAGATACTGTCCTCGTCTCTACTGCCTCCACTGGGAGACTATTCCACGCATCTACCACTCTTTCCATAAAAAAATATTTCTGCATATTACTCCTGGGTCAGTCCTTTTTCACCCTCATCCCATGCCCCCTCATTGCAGAGCTTCCTTTCAATCGAAAGAGGCTCTCTGCTTGTTCATTTACGTCATGGAGGTATGTAAATGTCTCTGTCGTATATCCTCTATCCTGACTTTCCTCTAACATACAAATATTAAAATGTTTAAGTCTGTTCCCATATGGTTTATAACGAAGACCACTGACCATTTCAGTAGCCATCCTCTGCACTGACTCCATCCTGTTTATATCCTTTTGAAGGTGTGGTCTCCAGAATTGCACATAATACTCCAAATAAGGTCGCAACAGAAACTTATACAGAGGCACTATCACCTCCTTTTTTTCTGATGGCCATTCCTTTCCCTTTGCTCCCAAGCATCCCTCTGGCTTTTGCCGCCACCTTTTCTACCAGTTTAGCCACTTCAAGATCATCAGAAACAATCACACTCAGGTCCTTTCAAGGACAGAAGTACTTTTCCCCCACCCCCCTCACACTGTACCGCTCCCTTTGATTTTTTGCAGCCCAAATGCATGACCCTGCATTTTTTTAAGCATTCCAGACCATTCTTCAAGATCCTTTTTCATGTTATTTACTCCTTCTTGAGTGTCTACTCTATTGCAGATTTTGGTACCATCTGCAAAGAGGCAAACTTTACCAGACAGGATTTCCGCAATATCACTAACAAAGACGTTAAAAAGAATCGGACCAAGGATTGATCCCTGCAGCACACCACTGGAAACATCCTTCTCCTCAGAGTGAGCTCCATTTACCTATTTACTTTGTCGCCTCCCACTTAATTACTTTTTAACGCAATCAGTCACTTTAGAGTCCATCCCTTGGGCGTTACTCCAAGAACAGTTTGTCAATCAAGAATAGAAACATAAATGGTTAAGGGGAGGTGAATTGAAACCAAAGGATGAGAGATTGATAGTTGCAGCCAGGACAGCGGATTACTGATGAGATGGCTTACAGCAAACACTGAAAAAAACTGGTAAAACGGACATATGTCAATTCTGTAAGAAACAGATGGAAACAGTGCCTCACCTCATAGCTGGCTGTGAAGTTCTGATGGCAGAACGTTTATATACTGAAAGACACAACAAAGTAGCAGGCCTCATTCATTGGAAACTCTATAAATACTACAACATCACTGCCCTGAAAATCATTGGGATCATGACCCTAAGAGAATTACAGAGAATGAAGAGGTTAAGATCACCTGGCACATTCTCAGGCCAACTGATAAAAAAACTGGATGCGAGGAAACTTGACATAGTGATAAAGGAGAAAAACATCAGAATGGCATTGATAATAGAGGTGTCTGTTCCAAATGATTATTCTCTGAATCGCGTGAAGCAGATGATCCTGAAATACCAAGAAATGCAGAGACCAAGAAAACATGCAGAAAGATACAGAGTTGGATGCCACAGGCTTCGAAGCACACCTTCATAAATTACCCATACACATAATATTTTATAAATGCCATAGGGAGGCCCTCTTTGGCATGATGCAAGTACTATGCCAAGCATTAGTAGTAAATTGGAGAGACTGAGATTATACTCCACATACCCTGGCTTAGAAGTGAGGTTCATGATTCTCATTATATACACAAAACTAGTCCATTTGGAGAAATTGCCTGAAAGAATATTCAAAACTTGGCACATTTTTGTGGGTAGTGGAGGCCAGAAAAAGCGTAGTTACTCACCTGAAACAGGTGTTCTCCAGGGACAGCAGGAATCAGTCCTCACATATGGGTGACGTACAGATGGAGCCCTCGCGGAAGCATCTCCCCAGGTTTCAAAGAAAGCCTTTGGGAGATGCCACCATGCATGCGTCATCCCCTTCCTGCCCAAGGGTGCCATCTTGCTCAGTCAGATGACATAGGCAAAAGACTGCAAAAATAAAAGATGGTAAAGAAGCAACTCCAAGGGGAAGAGGAGGGTTACGAGAACTGATTCCTACTGTCCCCAGAGAAAGCATGGTTACTCACCTGTAACAGGTGATCTCCGGGAATAGCAGGAATTTAGTCTTCACATATGGGTATCGTCGGTACCGGCGGAGCCTGCGCGGGAACGCTCCCCAGCGTCCAATAGGAAAGCTTTTGGGAGCATCCCACAGCGCCTGCGTGCTGCCTTCCCACCTTGCCCAACTGTCCCTCTCCAGTTGAGTTTAAAGCTGAGACAGAAGAGAGAGGGAAAGAGAGAGAGAGAGAGAGAGAGATAGAAAGATACAGCTCCTAGGGGAGGTGGGTGGGTTGTAAAGACTAAATTCCTGCTGTTCCCGGAGATCACCTGTTACAGGTGAGTAACTATGCTATCTCCAGGAACAAGCAGGAATGTAGTCTTCACATATGGGGACTCCCTAGCTGCAGATGCCAGGGAGATGGCCCCAGAAAGTTGTGTGCCCTTGTGAAAGGGCTCCACTTCCCACCATGGATCTCTGGCATCCTACCAGGGATGGTGGGTAGGAGTTGATTAAGTCTGGAACGGGTGCTGAAGAACAGCCTGACCAAACAAGGCATCCCAGCGGGAGTCCTTGTCTAAGCAGTAATGGGCTGTGAAGGTATGTACCGAAGCCCAAGTAGCTGCTCGACAGATGTCGTCGATAGACACAGAGTGAAGATGAGCCATTGAGGCTGCCATGGCTCTCACATTGTGAGCTGTGACATGGCCTTCAAGAGGAAGGTTCCTACTCTCAAAGGCAAAAGATATACACTGTGCAATCCAGCTGGACAGTGTCCTTTTAGAGACTGGAAGTCCCGAATGACTAGGATCAAAAGCAACAAAGAGTTGCGAGGATTTTCTATGTTGCTGTGTCCTTTACAAGTAAAAGGCCAAAGCTCTTTTACAGTCCAAAGTATGATGGTTCCTTTCTGCATTTGAGGCGTGAGGCCTTGGAAATAATACAGGAAGGTAAACCGCTTGGTTTAAATGAAAGGGCAAAACCACCTTTGGCATAAACTGTAGATGAGTCCTAAGGACTACCTTATCATGATGGAACCTTGTATAAGGAGGATCAGCCACCAACGCTTGCAATTCACTGATGCGACGTGCTGATGTGATTGCAATGAGAAAGATAACCTTCCAGAAAAGGAATTTCAAAGAGGTAGTGGCTAATGGTTCAAAGGGCGGTTTCATCAGCTGCCCAAGAACCAGATTCAAGTCCCATGCCACCGGTGGTGGCTTAATGGGAGGCTTCGTTAAAAGAAGGCCTCTCATAAATCTCGGTATGAGAGGATGAGAGGAAATAGGTTGTCCATATAGAGGCTTGAAAGAAGCTGCAATAGCACTCAAATGGACTCTTACAGAATTGGTCTTAAGCCCTGCATTTGATAAATGAAGGAGGTACTCCAGTAATGATTCCAGAGGTATCACAAGAGCACCATATGGTAAACCTTTTCCACTTGAATGCATAAGAGCGTCTTGTGGAAGATTTCCTGGAAGCATGAAGGATATCCTTTACCTGCTGGGAAAGGTTAAGATCATGAAGTTCTAGGCTTTCAGCAATCAGGCCCTGAGATGCAGACACTGGGGATTGGGATGCCACAGCATCCCGTCCTCTTGAGAAAGAAGATCTGGGGCAGATCCTAACTCCAGAGGCGGAGCTTGAGAGAGATGTAGGAGCAGAGGGTACCACGGTTGCTGTGGCCAACGTGGCGCTATGAGGATCATATGACCTCTGTCTCTCTGAAGCTTGAACAGGGTTTTGGGAATTAGGGGAATGGGTGGAAAGGCATACAGGAAGTCCTGACCCTAATGAAGGAGGAAAGCATCCCTTGCCTGACAACCTCGAGCCGGAATTCTGGAACAGAACCGGGGAAGTTTGGCATTCAGCGGACTTGAAAGAGGTCTATGTCCGGGGTTCCCCAAATTTGAAAACTTTTGGCCACCTGGTCTGCATCCGAGAGACCATTCGTGTGGAAGCAGAACTCGACTGAGTCTGTCTGTCCAAGAGTTTTGAATGCCTGGAAGATACACCGCAAGGAGATGAATCTGATGTTCTCTGGCGAGGGCCCATAGTCGCAAAGCTTCGTTGCACTGCAACAGAGAGCCTGTTCCGCCCTGCTTGTTCACATAGAACATGGCTACCTGATTGTCCGTTTGAACTAGGACTGTCTTATAGCAGAGCTGGGTGTGAAATACTCGAAGAGCAAGGAAGATTGCTCTGAGCTCCAGGAGGTTGATATGGAGATAGGCCTCCTGTGGAGTCCAGGTATCCTAGGTAGAGAGGCCGTGCAGGTGGGCTCCCCAACCCACCTGTGAAGCATATGTTGTTAGAGTGGCTTGGGGTGGGGTTTGCTGAAAAGGAGACCCCACCAGAAAGTTTTTGGGTGACTGACACCATTGGAGGGACAAAATAAGGCGATTTGAAGCTCGCTAACTGCGAGCGGAGGTGAGCACAACCAGGAAAGCCAACTTCCAAGAGAGATAGCGAAGGTGGCAGGTAGCCAGAGGTTCGAAGGGTGGGCTTGCCATCCATGGAGTGGAGGAGTAGCCTAATGGTTAGAGCACTGGCTTGGGAACCCAGGATTCGATTCCCACTAGCACTCCTTGTGGCCTTGGGCAAGTCACTTAACCCTCCATTGCCTCAGAAAATTCCAAGTTATCAATGTCCCTATTTAATGTACATTAAGTTTAAGTTACAATGTAAACCACTTTGGTTTTTTTTTATATTGTTTATTTAGATTTTCTCAAATGCAAGAAACATACAAAAACACCAAAGAACACTCAAAAATAGTACACTCAAGAGCATGATACCCCACCGATATACAAAGCACATCAAGAGAGAGAGAGCCACTCTATTCCCATGAGGGAAACAAACATATAATAGAAGAAAAAAGAGAGTTATAAAAAACTCCAATCAGGGAGCCAAACAATTAAGCCATCCCACCTATACACCCTCCTGCCCACCGTCGCCCTCCTTATCCACTAAAAACTGACGTAGCGAAGCCACATCAGTGTACACAAAATCATGACCTTCAAAAGTGACTAAACAGCGACAGGGGAACTTCAAGAAAAAGGAAGCCCCCAACGCAATCACTCTAGCTTTAAGCTCAAGAAACTGCTTCCGACGAGCCTGAGTGGCCTTACCCACATCTGGAAAAACCTGAAGTTTATATCCACAAAACAACTGATCCTTGCATTTAAAATAAGCACGAATAATCTTCAATTTAAGTAATTCAGACCCGAACGTCACCACCAAAGTACATCGCTTTGGGATGACATCGAGTGAATCTTGTAAGAACTGTGTAAGATTAGGACCAACCGAGTCAGCCAAAGGAAAATCATCCTTAGCCTGCTCAGAAGCCCTAACCTTAGGGAAAAAAAGAGTACATTTGTACAATATCCACCAAATTCTCCATATGCAAAATTTCAGATAAATACTTTTTCAGCAGAATCTCAGGTGATAATAAGTGTGTAGATGGAAAATTAAGAAAACGAAGGTTCCGAGCACGCTGGTGGTTTTCAAGCAACTCCAATCTATAGGAAACAGAGGAAATATTTTTAAGATAATCAAGATGAGAATCTTGATAAGATTGGAGTTGCGAATCCACCAGGGTCAAGGATCCTGCAAACTTGGTCATTTGATCATCCATAACTTTAACCTTAGTGACAACATCATGTAAGAAATTACATAAAGAAGTAACAGTAGAAGACAAACGTGTCTCAATTTTCTGAAGCATTAACCAAATATCTGCAAGAGTCACCTCACTTTTAAGTGATAAAGAATCATTGTCAGATGCAGCAGGGTCTACTGGAACTAACACCGGAGGAGTAACAGATGAACTTAACTTCAAAGGAGTAGATGAAAAAGTAGGCTGAGGGAAAGGAGGTGGTGTCCGGATATCAGGGCTCAAAGAAGCCCCGTCCAGAGACTGGCTAGCAAGCGGAAGGGCAGTGACATGTTTGTCCATAGGGCCGGACACCTTACCTCCCTCTCCTGACGGTGCTTTGGCTGTTGGCTTTGCCTTCCGCTTCCCCATGGACAAATCGTGACTGCTAGTGCTCTATATCACCAAAAGAGCACCAAAGGAGCACACAAGGAGCAGGACATGCCCCTTGCACAATGTAAACCACTTTGAATGAAATGATAAAGCAGTATAAAAGACCTGTTAAATAAATAAATAAATCCACCAGGTGGTGGTGCGCCGCAAGGGCACTGAGGTGCACCCGGACGGAGTTAGACGAGCCCGGATTGTGAGACGTGGAGAAGGTACTGTAACACCAGTTCCACCAGGCAGGAGAACAGGTCAGCCCCGTGTTCAACACACCAAGCTGAAAACCTGCGCCATTTGAGGGCATAAGCCTTTCTAGTAGAGGTCTTGCGAGAGGACAGCAGAATCTCTTCCACCTCAAATGAGAAGCTGAAAGGGGCCAGTCACCCTCTCAGCAACCACACTGTCAACAACAGGTTAAGGTGCAGAAGAGAGCCCCCTCCTGAGACAGGAGTCCTGGAGAGGTCCCCAACGGGATGTGGTCTCCACTGTCAACTGGAGGAGCAATGGAAACCACGGTTGCCTGGGTCACCGAGGGGCTATCAGAATGAGCGAGGCCCTGTCACAGAGGGTACTGAACAACCTTCAGGGATGTCTTGGTCGTCGAGGGCTCGGCATTGGGGCAGATGAACCGGAAGTGCTGGATAACAGCGCCCGCTGATGGTCCATGAAGGCTGCAAACTGCACGTCAGGGCCGCCATTCTGGACCCTAGGCCAGAGGGCACTGCAGCCTTCGACGAAGACACAGAGGGGACTCGGGCCTGACACCGGCTCCCCAAAAGGGGAATCCTTGATGAGGATGGTGTCTGGGGATCGAGGCCGGTCCAAGGTCAAGTCTTTTCAGGGGATCTTTGCAGGATGCTCCTTCTCTGAAGCCTCTGATGAGCATCTTGGACTACGGGATCGGACCCGGGGAGGCACCTGGCCGGTTGGAACCATACAAAGATGCTGCCTTCGAGGGTTTCTTCTTATTCCTGGGTTCCCTCGAGGGAGACCCCCATTCTGAGGACCCACGATGGGGCTAGGGTTTAGAAGGTTCCGCCCGAGGCGTAGAGGTTGGAGACAAGGCCCTGGCCTTCGGAGGCAACGGGGACTAGGAAAAACTTATCGTGCTGCTGCTCGCAGCTCTTGGCCTTGCTGGACATCCTTTTCCAGAGACCGCAGGCTACCAGGTTAATGGTCTGGCCCAAGACAGCAGAGACAGCAGTCGTATGTGTCAGTCAAAGATATAATTTTAGAGCACTTGTAGCCATGTGGGGAAAAAGTACCCCTGCAAGGTCGAAGACTCTCCAAGCTGCCAGTTGGAAAAAAGGCATGAAGATGCCAGGGAAAAAAAAAAAAAAAAAACTACAAAAAGAGACCTGAACTCGACACCGAGGCAATGAGGTCGGGTGGCGGGAAGAGTACTGGTGCGATACCGGAGGCGAGTATCAAAACTCAGAGAAAAACACAACTTTTTCCGGGGAAAAGACAGATGTCTGAAGGGCTCAGTGGAAAAAAGGAGACTGAGCAAAATGGCTCCCTTGGGTGGGAAGGGGACCACACATGTGTGGTGGCATCTCCCAAAGGCTTTCTTTGAAAGCTGGGAGGGGATGTTTCCGCGAGGGCTCTGTCGGTGCCGACATCACCTCTATATGAGGACTGACTTCCTGCTTGTTCCTGGAGAAATGTTGCTTCCTCTCCAATGATCTTTACGCAGCTTATAAGGGTGGAAGCCCCGATGCTGCTGAAATATGAGCTTATTTGTCTGGTTTGTTATTATGAATTAGTTTTTTTTTTACCTCTCAAGAATATCAGATTGTGCAGGATATTCATTTATTAAATAAATATGGCTGAAAAAGCCAGATGAAGAACTGTTAGAGGTGGCATGACAGATATTGGTGCTTACAGACGTCTTCTTGGTTTCTACAGGTAGACAACAAAGCGTAGTTACTCACATGTAACAGGTGATCTCCGGGAACAGCAGGAATTTAGTCTTCACATATGGGTATCGTCGGTACCGACGGAGCCTGCGTGGGAACGCTCCCCAGAGTCCATTAGGGACGCTCTTGGGAGCATCCCTCAGCACATGCGCGCTGCCTTTCCGCCTTTACAACTGTCCCTCTTCAGTTAAGTTTGTAGCTGAGTGAAAGGATAGAGGGAGAGAGGAAAGAGACAAAGAGATAGAGAGACAACTCCTAGGGGAGGTGGGTGGGTTGTGAAGACTAAATTCCTGCTGTTCCCGAAGATCACCTGTTACAGGTGAGTAACTACACTATCTTCAGGAACAAGCAGGAATGTAGTCTTCACATATGGCGACTCCCTAGCTGAAGATGCCAGGGAGATATCCCCAGGAAGGTGCCATCCCAGAGAGGTGGGAATACTTCCTCCCATGGATCTCTGGCATTCCACCAGGGTTGGTGGGTAGGAGTTGAATTATGTCTGAAAGAGATCTTGAAGAACAGCTTGGCCAAAGAAGGCATCCCGACGGGAGGCTTTATCCAGGCAGTAGTGGGCTGTGAAAGTGTGTACCGAAGCCCAGATGGCTTCTCGACAAATTTAGTTGATAGACACAGAGTGGAGATTAGCCATGGAAGTTGCCATGGCTCTCACGTTATGAGCTGTGACATAGCCTTGAAGAGGAAGACCCCTACTCTCATAAGCAAAGGATATGCATTGGGCAATCCATTTAGATAAAGTTCTTTTGGAGACTGGAAGTCCCAAATTACTAGGGTCAAAAGCTATAAAAAGTTGCGAGGACTTTCTATGTTGCTGTGTTCTCTGTAGGTAAAAGGCTAAGGCTCTTTTACAATCCAAAGTATGAAGGTTTCTTTCTGCATTAGAGGCGTGAGGCCTCAGAAAGAATATAGGAAGATAAATTGATTGATTTAAATGAAAAGGCGAAACCACCTTTGGCATAAAGCGTGGATGAGTTCTAAGAACAACCTTATCATGATGAAATCTAGTATAAGGAGGATCAGCCACTAAAGCTTGCAGTTCACTAATGCGACATGCAGAGGTAATTGCAATTAGGAAGATGACCTTCCAGGTCAAAAACCTAAGGGTTGTAGTGGCTAAAGGCTCAAAAGGCGGCTTCATGAGCTGCCCGAGAACTAGATTTAGATCCCATGCCACCGGTGGTGGCTTAATGGGAGGTTTGATTAATAGAAGACCTCTCATAAATCTGGATATGAGTGGATGAGAGGAAATTAATTGCTTGTCCATTCAGAGGCTTATAAGCTGCAATTGCACTAAGATGGACTCTTACCGAATTGGTCTTTAGACCAGAATTCGATAAGTGAAAGATACTCTAGTATCGATTCTAAAGGTATGACAAGGGGGGTTTAATCCCTTCTTGGAGCACCATATAGTAAAACATTTCCACTTGAAGGCATAAGATCTTCTTGTGGAAAGTTTCCTAGAAGCCTGAAGGATATCCTTTACCTGTTGGGACAGGTTGAAATCCTGGAGGTCTAAGCCTTCAGCAACCAGGCCACGAGATGGAGGGACTGGGGATTCGGGTGCCATAGCGTCCCGTCCTCTTGGGAAAGGAGATCTGGAGCATGCCCTAACTCCAGAAGTGCAGCTTGAGAGAGATGTAGAAGCAGGGGATACCATGCTTGGCGTGGCCATCGTGGCGCTATAAGAATCATGCAACCCCTGTCTCTCTGAAGCTTGAGAAGTGTTTTGGGAATGAGGGGAATGGGTGGGAAGGCATAAAGGAAGTCCTGACCCCAGTGAAGGAGGAAGGCATCCCTTGCCTGACAGTTGTGAGCCGGAATCCTGGAACAGAACCAGGGAAGTTTGGCATTCAGTGGACTTGCAAAGAGGTCTATGTCTGGAGTGCCCCAGAGATGAAATATCTTTGCCATCTTGTCTAGGTGTAGGGACCACTTGCGAGGCAGCAGTACTCGACTGAGTTTGTCTTCCCAAAGGTTTTGAATGCCTGGAAGATATACCACTAGAAGGTGAATTTGATACTCTCTGGCGAGGGCCCACAGTTATAAAGCTTCGTTGCATAAAGAGTAGTTACTCACCTGTAACAGGTGTTCTCCAGGAGCAGCAGGAATCAGTCCTCACTTATGGGTGACGTCAGCGCCGACGGAGCCCTCGCGGAGCAATTTTCCCCAGCTTTTGCAAAAAGCCTTTAGGAATTGCAGCGCGCATGCGCGGTCCCCTTCCCGCCCAGGGATGCCATCTTGCTCAGTCTGATGACATAGCGGAAAGACAGCAAAAAATTTGCAAGATATGCAATAAGAATGACTGCAACTCCAAGGGGAGGAGGGAGAGTAGTGAGGACTGATTCCTGCTGCTCCTGGAGAACACCTGTTACAGGTGAGTAACTACTCTTTCTCCAGGACCAAGCAGGAAGTCAGTCCTCACTTATGGGATTCCCAAGCTTAAGGCTACCGGAGACCTCAAGCCTAAAGAGCTTCCTGAAGCTCAGCAGTACAGAAGGAAGGAATCTTCTCTGAATACGCATCCGGCCGGTAGCCAACACCGGGGCCGGAGGATAGGAGTTGCCTAAACCTCAAAGAGATGGTGGAGGACTGCCTGACCGAAAGCACTGTCCCTGCGGGACTCCCTTTCCAGGCAGTAGTGAGCCGCAAAGGTCTGACCTGAAGACCAAGTAGCGGCCCGGCACATGTCTGCCAACGGAACAGAGCGGAGGTGAGCCACGGACGCGGCCTTCGCCCTGACCCGATGAGCCGTGACGCGACTTTCCAAGGAGAGGCCGGCTGCCCCGTAAGTCCAGGCGATACAGTCGGCCACCCAGGTGGACAGAGTGCGCTTAGAGACAGGCACCCCCAACCGATTGGGATCAAAAGACACGAAAAGCTGAACCGCTTTTCTATGCTCCTGCGTACGGTCAAGGTAGAAGGACAAGGCTCTTCTACAATCCAGGGTGTGCAGGACAGTCTCAGCTCGGCTGGCATGCGGCCTGGGGAAGAAGGTCGGAAGAACCACCTCTTGATTGATGTGAAAGTGGGAGACCACCTTTGGAAGGAACTCAGGGTGGGTCCACAGGACCACCCTATTCCTGTAGAACCTAGTGTACGGAGGCTCCGACACTAGGGCCTGCAGCTCACTTACGCGCCTCACGGAAGTGAGGGCTACCAAGAAGAGAGTTTTCCAGGAGAGGAAACGAAGAGGGCAGGTAGACATGGGTTCAAAAGGCGGGCAGGTAAGCCTTTGCAGAACCACGTTGAGGTTCCAGTCAGGAGCTGGAGGGCGCAACGGGGGTTTAAGCAGAAGGAGGCCTCTGAGGAAACACGCCACCAAGGGGTGCGAAGAGAGAGGCTGGCCTTCAACCGGTGAATGATGTGCAGAGAGAGCACTGAGGTGAACTCTGACAGAATTGGATTTGAGACCTAGATCGGAGAGGTGAAGCAAATATTGCAGTACCACCGATACTAGACAGGCGAAGGGGTCCTCAGATCGCTGAGAACACCAGACCGAGAAGAGACACCATTTGAGGGCGTAAGACATCCGGGTGGAAGGTCGCTGAGATGCTAGGACGATGGCTTCCACCTCCGGGGGTAGCAGCAGTGGGGCTAGGACTACCCTTTCAGCAGCCAGGCCATCAGGTGCAGGGCCCTGAGGTTGGGGTGCAGAAGAGTACCCTGATCCTGGGTCAGGAGATCGGGCTGAAACCCCAGGGGAAGAGGGGTGTCCACCGCTAGCTGTAGAAGCAGAGGGAACCACGGTTGTCTCAGCCACCGGGGCGCTACCAGGATCATGGAGGCCCTGTCCTGGACCACTTTGAACAAGGTCCGGGACACCAGTGGTGTGGGAGGGAAGGCATACAGCAGACCCGTGGACCACGGGATGAGGAAAGCATCCGGCGCCACTCGAAGAGGGTGAGGGTGCCGGGAGCAGAATCTGGGGAGCTGCCTGTTCAGGGGACTGGCAAAGAGATCTACAGTGGGAGAGCCCCACCGGCGGAAGATCTGCTGGGCCACCACGGGGTTCAACTTCCATTCGTGCGGCAGCAGAATCCGGCTCAGTTTGTCTGCCAGGCAATTGTCCTGCCCTGGCAGGTAAACCGCTTTGAGGAGGATGTCGTGATCGACAGCCCAAGAGCACAGCCTCCGGGCTTCCTGACATAGAAGGAGGGAGCCCGTGCCCCCTTGTTTGTTCACATAGAACATGGCAACCTGATTGTCCGTCTGCACCAGTACGGACTGACCGAACATCAGGTGAGAGAAGGCCCGGAGAGCTAGGAGGATCGCCTGTAGCTCTAGAAAGTTTATCTGCTGGGCGGCCTCCCAAGGTGTCCAAAGGCCTTGAGTGCATGTCCCCCGACAATGCGCCCCCCAGCCCAGGAGGGAGGCATCTGTCGTGAGCACCCGGGACGGTGGTGGCGACTGAAAGGACATGCCGAGCACTAGGTTGGGCAGGTGAAGCCACCATTGCAGGGAGGAGACCAGACGGTCGGAAATCTGTATCAGGTCCGACAGTCTCCCTGTGGACTGATGCCACTGAGTGCGAAGGCTCCACTGAGCAGGTCTCATATGTAGACGGGCATTCGGAGTGACATGGACCGTGGAGGCCATGTGTCCAAGCAGTTGCAGGAACTGTCTGGCAGGGGCCGGCGACTCGCTGTTGAACCTGCCGGCTAGAGCCATAAGCCTGTTGGCCCGTTCCAGAGGCAAGAAAGCACGAGCCTGCCGAGTGTCCAGCCGTGCCCCTATGAACTCGAGGTCCTGAGAGAAAAGCAAAGCGGACTTCTCAAAGTTTATGATGAAAGCCCAAGTGCTGAAGCAGAGCCACCGTACGCTGGCCTGGGCGACCTCTGGAGCAGACGATGCTCGGATGAGCCAGTCATCCAGGTATGGGAAGACGAAGAGGCCTTGAAGCCTTAGGAAGGCTGCCACCACTGCCAGGCACTTCGTGAACACCCTGGGAGCGGAGGATAGGCCAAAGGGCAGTACTCGGTACTGATAATGGTTCCCTGCCACCACAAACCTTAGGTATTGTCGGTGGTCCGGGTGAATAAGGATGTGGGTATAAGCATCCTTTAGATCCAAGGAGCATAGCCAATCTCCCTGCTGGAGGTAGGGCAGTAGGGTTCCAAGGGTAAGCATCTTGAACTTTTCCCGCTGCAGGAACTTGTTGAGGTTGCGTAAGTCCAGAATGGGTCTGAGGCCTCCTGTTCTCTTTGGCACCAGGAAGTACCTTGAGTAGAAACCGTGACCGTACAGATGCTGGGGCACTGGCTCCACTGCCCGTTCCTGCAGCAGACTTTGCAGCTCCTGAAGGAGTACGTCCTTGTGCAGCGGGGGTCTGGGAGGCTCCCCCGGGAAGTAGGGGGGGGCATCTGGTGAAAATGTAGGAGGTAGCCCTTTTGAACCATCCACAACACCCAGGCATCGGATGTTATGGATGACCACCTGTGAGCAAAGTGGGTCAGCCGGCCCCCCGTGCTGAGCGAGGGCCCCTGGGGGGGAGAGGCTATGCTGGCATAGTCAAAAACCCCCACCCTGCTGGGCCGGGGCCTGCGTGGTGGGCTTGGGGGCTTTCTGCCTCCGGGATCCGTTACCCTGCCCCTTAGGCTGCTGCCCCTGATGAGGGGTTGTCGAGGCCTGATAGTGTGGGTGGTGCTGCTTATAAGCGAACACCTTCCTCGGGTAAAAGGGCTTTTTTCCCGAGCCCTTCTTCCTCTGAGAAGGAGCAGAGGTTTTTCTGGAAAGGCGAGTCCTGGTGAGAGTCTCTGACTCGAGCTCCGCCGCCTTGTCGGCCATGGGCTTGCCGAAGAGGTTTTCCCCTCTGCAAGGGACATCGACCAACTTGTCCTGCACCCACGGCTCGAGGTCGGAGGACTGAAGCCAAGCTTGGCGGCGAGCCCCGATGCCGGCTCCGGCTACTCGAGCCGATGCTTCGAAGCCATCATAGGCCGCTCGAGAAATGAACTTCGAACACTCTCAAATCCCTGTGGACAGGGCTTGGAACCGCAGCAAGGGTTCCTCGGAGAGACCGGCGGAAAAACCCGCCATTTCTTTCGCCAGGTCGCGGAGATACATACCCATATACAACTGATATGTCTGGACCCGACAAGCAAGCATAGAGCCCTGGAAGCACTTCCTACCGAGGGCATCCAGATTCCGGGCCTCCTTACCCGGAGGCACCGAGGAGTGCATCTTTTGACTTTTAAGTCGATGCATGGCCGATTCCACCACCATGGAGTGGTGCGGTAGTTGTGCCTTCTGGAACCCGGGGCTCTTGCGGACTCGATACATGGAATCGACCCGCTTGCTCAACACCAGCGTCGAGGCCGGTCTTTCCCACATGCGGAAGAGAAGCCGCTCCAGCATCGGGGGAACCGGTACAGTAAAGGCCTCCCTAGGGGGGGAGTCATATTGAAGGGCCTCGAGCTCTTCGGCTCGGGGTTCCTCCTCCGGATCCGCGGGAAAAGCCAAGGCCTTGGCCATATCCCTCACGAAATCGGAGAACCGGGTATCCTCCGGGGGGGACCGCCTCCGAGGCTCTGACTCGGGCGAGTCGGAGGGGACGCACCGGGTCTGAAAGGAACCGGGTGACTCGTCCTCCTCCATGTCCCAGCCCGACTCCTCCGAGTAGTCGAGCGGCTCCGTGCGCGCGGGGCCCGGGGACCTCCTCCCCGACGCCGAGGCCGGCGTCGAGGACCTCGGTCCCGAACGGGAAGCCGAGGGAGACCTAGGTCGAGGATCGACTCGAGCTCGTATGGACTCGAGGATCGACTCGGCCTCCGGGGTCGACTTGGGCGTCGACGTCCCGGTGGTCGGGGCAGATGCACTGGCGAGGCTGGTGATCAATGCCCGCTGCTGGTCCATGAAGGCAGAGATACTGCGCTCCAAGGTCGTCAGTCTGAGACCAAGCTCAGAAGACCCAGCATCCGCCGACTAGGGCCCCGACGGCGTCGGGCCCGACGTCGGTTCATCCGTGGGGGAGTCCAGGAGGACTATATCACTCACGTGTCCAGGAGTCTCCACTTCGAGACGAGGAAGCTTCGAAGGTCTCTCCCCCTCCGAGGGCCCGGGGAGTCGGGCCGGGCTGAGCGACCTGGCCCTCGAGGAACCAGGATTGCCGTCCGGCTCCACCCTCGGGGGCCTCTTCTCCCGCCGGTGTTCCCGGCCGGGGGAGCCCCGTTCAGAAGAACTCCGACGATGGTCTGAGCCGGAGCCACGAGACGTCGAGGCCTCTGACGAGGTCCGCGCGGAGTCAGAGAAGATACAATCCCTTTGCGACTACCGACTCCTCAGGGCCTTCAAGGACATCCTGCTGCACGGGCCGCAACTCATAGGGTCATGCTCGGCCCCCAGGCAGTGGAGGCAGCAGTCATGCGTGTCAGTAAGAGACATGAATCTGACACAACGATCACACTTTTTAAACCCGCTGGCAGCCATCGGGGGAAAAAGGACCCCTGCAAGGTCGAAAGACCGCGCTGCCAGGGAAGAAGGAAAAAGTGGCGGGAACGCCAGTTGGAATAAAATAAAATTAAAAAAAAACGTGAACGGGCTCAAAAGCCCGGCGGGAAGAGGACACACAAACCGAGAAAAAATTTAACGAGAAATCAAACTAAAGAAATCAACTTTTTCAGCGGCGGTAACAAACTACGTCTGTAGGGCTCCGCGGAAAAAAGAAGACTGAGCAAGATGGCATCCCTGGGCGGGAAGGGGACCGCGCATGTGCGCTGCAATTCCCAAAGGCTTTCTGCGAAAGCTGGGGAAAATTGCTCCGCGAGGGCTCCGTCGGCGCCGACGTCACCCATAAGTGAGGACTGACTTCCTGCTTGGTCCTGGAGAATGACAGAGAGCCTGTCCCGCCCTGCTTGTTCACATAGAACATAGCTATTTGATTGTCCGTCTGGACTAGGACTGTCTTGTAGCTGAGCTGGGCGTGGAATACTCGAAGAGCTAAATAGATTGCTCTTAATTCCAGTAGGTTTATGTGTAGACCAGCCTCCTGTGGAGTCCAGGTTCCCTGGGTAGAGAGATGATTCAGGTGTGCTCCCCAACCCACCTGTAATGCATCTGTTGTTAGGGTGGCCTGAAAGAGGGGTTGATGAAAAGGAGACCCCACTGTCAGATTCTATAGTGATTGCCACCACTGGAGGGACAAAATTAGTCGATGAGAGTTTATTATTTTGTCTGATAAATGACCTGTGGCCTGTGTCCACTGTATGGATAGGGTCCACTGAGCTGCTCGCGTGTGGAGGCGAGCATATGGGACTACATGAACTGTGGAAGCCATATGTCCCAGCAATTGTAGTAGCTCTCAAGCAGTTAGGGAGGATTTCCCTGCTGCTTGAGAAGCTAGTTGCATTATGCGAAGACACCAGGCCTGTGGAAGGAAAGCCTTTGCCTGTCTGGTATCTAGACAGGCTCCTATGAATTCCAGGCATTGGGAAGGAACAAGTTGGGATTTTGGGAAGTTTACTACCAACCCCAAGTATTGGAGGATTTGCATTCTGCGAGACAGTGCAGTGTTGGCCTCTGCAACTGTAGGGGCTAGAATGAGCAAGTCGTCTAAGTAAGGGAAAATGAATATCCCCAGGGTTCGCAGAAATGCAGCTACTACTGCCATGCATTTCGTGAATACCCTTGGTGCTGAAACCAGACCAAAGGGAAGAACCCTATACTGGAAATGTTTTCCCCTGAAAAGGAATCGTAAGAATTTCCTGTGATCTGGATGGATCAGAATGTGAGTGTATGCATCCTTTAAGTCTAGAGAGCAAAGCCAATCCTGGCTTTGAAGGTATGGCAGAAGAGTTCCTAGAGAAATCATTTTGAACGTCTCTCGAAACAGGTATTTGCTCAATTCTCTGAGGTCTAAAATGGGTCTGTCTCCTCCTGTTTTCTTTGGAAGAAGAAAATAGGGGGAGTAGAACCCTGCACTCCATTGAAGAATGGTTACCTCCTCTATTGCCCCTTGGGCAAGAAGTGTTGAGACCGCGTGAACTAGCAGATTGTCTGCGGAAGTTTGAGAATTGAATTGGGTGCATGATGTGAAAATGAAGCTTGTACCCTTCTCCTATAATGGACAAAGTCCAATCTTCTGCTGTTATCTGATGCCATCTGTTGGCAAAGTGGCATAACCTACCTGGGATATTGGGGGGTTGGGGACCCCTCATAGGCAGGAAGGCTAAGCTCTCTAGGAAGGAGTCAAAGCCCTTGAGGGGGCTGAACCTGCAGAGCTGGTTGGGCCCTTGGGCCTTTTGGCTTCTTTTGCTGTCTAGTTTGTCCCTTTTGGGCAACCTGACCCTGAGTTTGACTCTGCTGGGTATAGGAAGGATAAAATTTCCTCTTTTTTCTGAAAGAGGGTTTTTTATAAGGCTTCTTTTTGGCTGGAGTGGCTGTAGATTTCGACAATCTATCTAGAGTAGTGTTGTCAGCATCTAACTCGTTAGCCCTTTCCTGCCAGTTCTTGCCAAAGAGATTCTCTCCCGTGCAAGGAATGTTGCCTAACTTGTCCTATACCCAAGTCTCCAAGTCTGATGCCTGAAGCCAGGCAATCCGTCGTGTGCCAATGGCAATAGTAGAGGTTCTGCTGATGCATTCAAAGCAGTCAAAGGCTGCACGATTTACAAACTTGGAGACATCTTGAGCATGCTTAACTAGAGCAAGAAAGTCTTGTCTCTTGTCATCTGGGAGAAATGGGCTCATAAGTTCCAAGTCTCCTGTAACTTCCTTGAGGAACATTCCCATATATAGTATATATGAACTGATCCTAGCTGAAAGCATGGAAGCCTGAAAGGTTCGGCGCCCAAAAGCGTCCAGGGTCCTGCATTCACGACCTGGAGGATTGGATGCATGCCTCTTTGCACTTTTCATCCTACGCATGGCTGACTCCACCACCATTGAATGGTGTGGCAGCTGAGTCTTTTGAAATCCAGGACATGGCGGAACTCGATACATAGTATCAAGTCTCCTAGAGTGAGGAGATGTAGTCAGAGGTGTCTCCACATTCTGAGCATCAAGTTATGCAGAATTTCATGGATGGGCAGAGTGGCTGCCTCCTTTGGAGCTTTAGGATATTGGAGAATTTCCAATTCCTTTGTTCTGGGTTCCTCTTCAGGAGCCACCGTGATTAAAAGACCCTTGGCAATATCACAAATAAAATCCTGAAAAGACATGTCCTCTGGAAGTGACATTCTGCGTTGGGGAGAAGAGGGATCTTCTGGGAGAAACCCTTTAGTACCAGCAGAATTGTCAGAGTCTTCGGAATCAGAGGATTCGAAGTATTCTTGACTATGATGCTCATGCAAAGCACGGTCCCAGTATCGATCAAAGTTGGTACCGAGTTGATCCGGTACCGATCTGTCGATTCCAGCCGAAGATGGCCTGGGAAGAATTTCCACCGGGGTCGGTACCGGTATCGCAGCTGAGAGAAGAGTTGCGATGCTGCGTTCGATAGCGAGAAACCTCTCGTTTATCGATGCTGCCGATGCCTGGGTGTCAGTACCGGTGAAAACGGCCGAGACCCCTGAGCATGGCACAGGTAGTTCTTGCGAGGTCGAAGCCTCGAGAACATCCTGGAGCCTCATTGATGCTTTGGAAGCCGAAGCCTCCCGCCGGGGCTGCTTTGCCGTTGTGGTTCCCTCAAGGGCAATGCCAATGGTCTCTCGATGCTTAGCAGGAGAGCTACCCTTTGAGGACTGGCTTTTATGTTTAGTTACCTGAGATCCATGGGAGGAAGAGGAGGCCCTTGAAGATGTTGATGCAATGGATCTTGCATCCGAAGAAAAGAGGGTACCTAGCTTTGCAGCCCGGTTCTGTCTTCCTCTTTTTGTCATCCCCATACAGGAGAGACATTCAGATGGAGAATGTTCAGGCCCTAAACATTTGAGACACCAATCATGGGTGTCAGTGACGGAAATGGTACCGCCACACTTAGTACATTTTTTAAAACCACTAGTTGGTTTTTCCATGTTTTAGGAATATGGGGCCTAGTGCCCAAAATGGCACCTAGCACCAAAAAAAGAAAAGTTTCTGCAGAGAAACAGTTCAAAGTATAAGGTGTTGTTTTTTGTTTTGTTTTTTAAAGAAAAGAAAAGAACCGGCGGTACCGGCAAGCGTCGTGTGGCAGGCAAACGCGACCACAAGAAAACAATTTTAAAGACGGAATTTTCTGCGGTGACAGGGTATGGATCCTGTTGGCTCTGCGGAAAACGAAGAACTGAAGAGGGACAGTTGGGAAGGCAGCGCGCATGTTCTGAGGGATGCTCCCAAAAGCGTTCCTATTGGATGCTGGGGAGCGTTCCCGCGCAGGCTCCATCGGTACCGACGATACCCATATGTGAAGACTACATTCCTGCTTGTTCCTGGAGATCTATTTGGACAGCATGATGAATAATATGTGAAATGGAACAATGGTCTTTGATTGTGTTATTGTGTCTGATCTGCTGTCCAAAAGAGTTTATAACCCGCATATGGCATATTCAACAGCTAATTAGGTCTTCCCAGAGGCCGGATATGCAGAGCAGCACCATCCTGCATGCCCTTTTTGTGACAGCTCAGCATAGTACTTGCATCGTGCCTAAGACAGCCTCCTTCTAGAGTTCATAAGATGCAATATGTATAGGTAATTTATCAACTGCAATCACAAGGAGCTAACAAAACTAAAAGGAAGACAAAGCGATGGATGGATAAGATTCATCAGAGGGTACTGAATGGACAGTAATGGTGACTCTGCTGGCTGAACCTCTTTAGAGTCTGGAGTGCTTCCAGAAGACTGGAGATGGGAAAATGTGGTTCCTTACCACAGAAGCTAAAGGAAGAGGGTGATAACTATTGACTGGTTTGTCTGATCTCTGTGGTCAGTAAATAATAGAAATACTACTAAAAACAGAGAATCAGGGGCGGTTCTATCATTAGGCCAACTGAGGCGGTGGCCTCAGGCGGCAGTTTCTAGGGAGAGGCACTGATTTGCCGCTCCCTAGAAACCGTCTGATAGAACCGCCGAGCCATTAAAATCAAATGAAAGCAGCCATGGGAACATTTCTCCGTTCCCGCGGCTCTCCTTTCAAACTGCTGGGTCGCATCCATCTTCTTGGAGCCGGCGGGGCCTAAGGTCATCGCTTCAGCCGCCCTTCCGATTCTGCTGCTTCCTCCAAAACGAAAGCAGCTCTGTTCCCATGGCTGCTTTCATTTTGGAGGAAGCAGCAGGAGCGGAAGCGATGACCTCGGGCCCCGCCCCGCCCCCCCGGCTCCAGGAAGATGGACGCGACCCAGCAGTTTGAAAGCAGAGCCACGGGAACGGAGAAATGTTCCCGCGGCTGCTTTCCTTTGATTTTAATGGATGAATCGGTGAGGTGAGCGGGGAGGAGGGAAGGGAGCAGACAAGGGGGGCTTGCAAGGTTGCAGAAGGAGAGGAACTGGAATGGAGCAGACGGGGAGGGGGGAGCTGGAAGGGAGCAGACGGGGGGAGGGGAGCGGAGGGGAGTGGAGCAGAGACATGGGGGGGGAGCTGGAAGGAAGCAGACATGGGGGGGGGAGCTGACACCCGGAGCTGGTACTGGAAGGCGGATGGACAGGGAAGAGGGGGAGTTGGAAGGGAGCTGACATGGGAGGGGGCACTGGGACTGGATGTTCGCTGATACCTGGGATGGTATTTTAACTAGAAGGGGCTGGACGATGGGGAAGGAGGGGGGACTGGAAGAGAATAGACACCAGTGACGGTATTGGGACGGCAAGGGGGTTGGTACTGGGAGGGGAAGCTGTAAAGGGGGCTAATAATAGGGAGAGTTACTGGGACTGAAAAAAGGTTGATGGAAGAAAATGAAGAAAGCAAAAGGAGAGACAAGAAATGACAGATGGACTATAGACCATAGAAAAAGAGCTAAGAGAAGACAGAGGAAAATGGAAACCTCAGATTGGGACCAGCATGATCAAAAATCATCAGACAACAATGGTAGAAAAAATAATTTTATTTTCAATTTAGTGATTGGACTTTGTGCTATCTATATTTCACACAGTATGGGGAAGTGCATCTCTTATCTAGGTGTGGCACTGCATGCGGAGTTTGGCTTCTTGGGGTTTCATTTTAAATTTTGATCTGTACTGTAGTAATTTGACTTGATCAGCTTTTCAAATAGGTGTATGGATGTTTTGGGGCCCATTGCAGTGTTTATAGTGCTGCTTTTTTCTTGGTAGACTCCTTATTGTATGAGTTTTGGAAGTGTATGCTGGTATGGTATGATAGATTTGGTCTTGCAGATCTTACTGACTTTAGTAGGGTTTTATATTAGTTCCCAATATGCCTGGTACTGGAGAATGTTTCTTGTTGGTGAGATGACCAGAATCAGATTTTTATATATATATATATATATATATATATATATATATATATATATATATTGAGTTCTGTGGGTGAATGTCCTACCTCTGCTCTGCACCCATTGTTGAGGAGGGGGTTCTGTGAATGCAAAATGTATGTTTAAAAAGAAAAAGCAAGCACCATAACGCAATTTATAACAAAATACAAATAAATTATAATTTGGAGTTATAAACTGCTGTGGTTCTCGCTCTCTCTTTTAGTTCCTTGGTGTGTGAACATCTTGCATTTGCTCCACATTATCTAATTGACTTTTTGATTTGGTTCAGTCCCTGACTGGAGTTTTGAGAAAGATCCCCACCCGGTTGGGGGGGGGCGCGATCTCATCCCTCGCCTCAGGCAGCAGATTGCCTTGAGCCGCCCCTGCAGAGAATGATGTGGCTTCTGGAATCCGAGGGATTACAGGATCTGAGACAGCATGGTTTTACTAGAGGGATGTTTCGTCAAACTAATCTGATTAATTTCTTTTAACTGAGTGCCAAGAGAATTGGATTGGAGAGAACACCAGATATGACATATTGAGATTTTAGCAAGGCCTTTGACAAAGTTCTGCATCGGCGCTTTATAAATAAACTGAATGCCTTTAGGATGGACCCTAAAGTGACTGATTGGATAAGAAACTAGTTGAATGGAAGGCACCAGATGGTAGTAGTAGAATTCACTCTGAAGACAGAGGCATTACCAGTGATGTACCTCAGGGATTGGTCCTTGATCCTGTTCTTTTTAACATTATTGTAAGTGATATTGCAGGTGGGCTGTTGTGAAAGGTATGCCTCTTTGCAGAGGATACCAAAATATGCAATAGGATAGATTTCCAGGAAGATGCGCATTGCATGAGGAGGATTCTAATGAAGATAGAGGAATGGTTGTAAATTTGGCAGATAAGATCTAATGCTAAAAAAAATGCAAGGTCATGCATTTGGGCTATAAAAACCCAAGGGAGTGGGTACCGTATAAGGGGTGATGGTCTTCAATGCACGAAAGAAGAGCAGGACCTGAGGGTGACCATAATAGATATTCTTGAAATGATCAAATAAGTAGAAAAAGCGACAGAAAAGCCAGAAAGATGTATAGGTATATATGGAGAGGAATAGCCAGGAAGTAAAAAGGAGGCAATAGTACCTTTGTACACATCTCTAGTGAGACCTCTTTGAAATACTGTGTACAATTCTGGAGTCTGCCCTTCAAAAGGCCATAAAGAGAATGGAGTTGGTCCAGAGGGCGGCTACTAACATGGTCAATGGTCTTCATTAATATGCATATGGGGATAGGCTTAAAGATCTCAATATGTATATTCTGGAGGAAAGCCAGGAGAGGAGTGATATGACAGAGACATTTAAATACCTCCATAGAATAAAGGCAGAGATGATAGCCCTCCTCCAGATGAAAGGAAGCTCTGGAATCAAGGTTCATAAGACAAAGATAAAAGGGGATAGAGAGCCAGAAGTAATCTGAAGAAATACTTTTTTATGGAAAGGGTGGTAGATCTTTATCTTTATCTTTATTTAAAACTTATTATACCGCCTAAACCAAGAGGCATGCAGCGGTTTACAATAAAAACAAAGGAGACTACTGAAAGGCAACAGAAAGGAACGCCATTCGTTTACAAAAGGGACAGCAGTAAAAAAAGAAACAGTACAGCGATAAACGCAAAACAGAGGAAGGGATAAGCGAAAAACAGAGGAAAATAAGCGCAACAGAGAAAGCAATAAATGCAAAACAGAGGGAAAGGAAACAATCAGTTGCTGGCAGGAGGAGAAGGAGGAGGAGGAATGTCGAAAGCTGTGCAAAAAAGGTGGGTCTTGAGAGAGGCTTTAAAGGTGCGGAGGGAAGATTCCAGATGTAAAGCTAGAGGTAGTGAGTTCCAGAGACGGGGACCAAGGAAAAAGAAAGCAGAGGAACGTGTAGATTCAAGACGAGCCCTAGGAGGTGGAAGAGAAAGGCGATTAGCATGAATCGATAGAAGAGCTCTAGAGGAGCAATGGAAGTGAACCAAATCAGAAAGGTAGAGAGGGACACCAGTGTGCAAAGCCCTGTGAACAAAAATCAGAATCTTATATTGGATACGAAAAGGGATAGGCAACCAGTGTAAATGAGTGAGAACGGGGGTGACATGGGCAGATCGGGATGTATTGGTCAGAAGACGGGCAGCAGTGTGATGAACTAGTTGGAGTCGGCGAAGCTGAGTGAGTGGGAGACTGGCCAGGGAGGCGTTACAGTAGTCTAGGCGAGAAACAACGAGGGAAAGAAGAAGTGTGGTCATGGAAGAGGAGGACAGAAAAGGCCGGACTGCACGAAGTTGCCGCAACGTACAGAAGGAATGCTTGACAATAGAAGAAACGTGGTCTTTGAAGGTTAAAGCGGAGTCCAGAGTGACACCAAGATAGCGCAAGGACGTGACGAGAGGGATAGGACCGGCAGAAAGAGTGAGGGTGGGAATAGGAGCACCAGCAGTGAACCAGATAGCCGAGGTCTTGGACAGGTTAACGTGTAGTAAGTTCTCTGAAAACCAGGAAGAGACAGCAGAGAGACAAACATTGAGGGGACCAATATCAGGCGTGAGAGGACAGGTGTGAAAAAGAAGAATGATATCATCTGCGTAATAGTACGCAGAGATACCATGCTGCTGAATAAGTAAAGCAAGAGGAGCCAGAAAGATGTTAAACAGCAGGGGGGCCAACACAGAACCCTGAGGGAAACCACAGGGAAGAAGTGACGGAGTAGACGAGTCAGAGCCAGAAAGTACTGAGAAAGACCGGTTGAAAAGAAATGAGTGAAACCAATGAAGGACTGGACCAGAGAGACCAATAGAACGAAGTCTTAGAAGAAGAGTGCGGTGATCAACAACATCGAAAGCGGCAGAGAGATCAAGTGAGACAACTACAGAGATAGAACCGTGATCGTGGGCAACATGCAACTCATTAAGAAAAGAAATGAGGATAGCTTCGGTACTGTGCCCAGGACGAAAACCAGATTGACGGGGTGAAGAACCAAAGAATCCTCTAAGTGTGAAGATAGCTGAGAGAAAACCAACCTTCTGAGAAGCTTAGAGAGAAAGGGGAGGTTAGAGATAGGGTGCCAGTTAGATGGTGAGGAAGGATCCAGAGAGGGTTTCTTCAAAAGAGGACGTATCAGGGTGTGTTTCCAATGTGAGGGGAAGGTGCCAGATGAGAGACTAGTGTTAAAGATAGAAAGAACCAAAGGAAGCAGAGCCAAAGAAGACTCAGAGAGCCAGGGGGAGGGAATAGGGTCAGATGGACAAGTGGTTTTCCGAGTGGTAGACAGGGCTTTGGTCAATTCTGGTAGGGTAATAGGTTGGAAGACAGACCAGCAGTGGGAGAGGGGGGGAATACATGGGGTGACCTCCGGTGCACAGGAAACCGGGGAAAGAGGGGGAGGGGGAGAAAGAGGGGGGGCAGGAATGGAAGAGCTGTCAAATAGAAAGAACCTTATTGACGAAATGAGAGGCCAGAACATCAGGAGTGGGGTTATTAGAGGAAGGCGAGACAGGAAGTGCAGTATTAGGGGACGATGTGAATGCAGAAAGGGAATGAAGGATGCAATAAAGATGACGTGTGGAATTTGTTGAAGAGGAAATAAGCTTCGAAAAGTAGTCCCGTTTTGCGGAGTTCAGAATGGTACGGTAGTGAAAATGACAGTAACGAAAATGTGATAAGGTGGCCGGGGAAGGAGACTTATGCCCGCGGCGGATAGCCCGACAAAGATAAGAGCGGTGAAGACGGAAACCTGGGTGATACCAAGGGGAGTTAGGGCAACATCGAGCGACAGAGGGGGACGTAGAGGAGCAACCTTGTCTAGTGCAGAAGAGAGAGTGGTATCCCAGCACTGAGCTTGAAGATCCGCTGAAAGCAGATGAAAGTCAGCGGGAAAACGTTTATCTGCAGATGGAAACTGTTGGAGTGAGTCAGGGGTAAAATGACGAACTGAGCGGGTAGGGGGTAAAGTAAGGGAAAGAGGGGGAGGAGAGAAGGGACATGGAAGGACAAAACGTATACAGAAATGGTCGGACCAAGGGAGGGGTTGGGAAAAGAAGGACGAAGGAGCAAAAGATGAATATTGACGAGAGATAATCAGGCCAGAATATGGCCAGCTGAGTGAGTGGGGTTTTGGACATACTGGTAAAGGGAAAGGTCAGAGAGTAAAGAGAGGAGAGAGAAGTCGCGTTGAGAGGAGGGAGAATCAACATGAACATTAAAATCGCCTAGGAGCAAAAAGTGTTGATACCTGAGGGAGACTTCTGATAGGGTCAAGAGAACAGAGTCCCATAAAGGAAAAGACAGAGCAGGAGGGACATAGAGAAGAAGAATATACAAGGGGGGGGGAAGCCTCTAGATGGAGCAAGAGGGCTTCTGGGTAGGGAAAAGGAGAGGGGAGAACCTCGCGCAGAACAGCCTCCTAGTGGAGGTAGGGGAGATGAGAAATGTTATCTGAATTTAAAAAAATAAATCAGGGGACAAATACAGAGTATTTATGAGGGAGAAGAAGGGATTGCAGAACAAAATAGTTCTTATGGATGAGTAGACTAGATAAGCTATATGGTATATCTGCCATCGTTTTCTTTTCTTCTTCCATATGGCTTACAACAAAAACTAAATCCTCAAAAATAAGGCAATTTGAATCAGCAGAAGGAAGATTCTGCTGATGCTTACCTCTTATTTTGGATATCCTATTTTCCCAACAAATGACTATCCCTCAGATCATCTTGGGCTCATCTTAACTTTAGCAGGGATGATTGGCACATCCCTTCTGCGGTATCATCTAGAAGTAAGCAGATCCTGGATTCTTTACAGGAAGAACTATTCAGGGTACTGGTAACAGAATACACACGTGAAGGGCTCATACTGGATTTGGTGCTTACCAATGGTGAAAGTGTTTCTGATGTTATAGTGGGAGATCACCTTGCATCCAGTGATCACCAGATGGTGTGGCTATTAGGACTAGGGCTGATAAAATCCATTCAAAAGCGAGGGTCTTAGACTTTAGGGAAACTAACTCTGCCAAGATGGGCCAATATCTCAAAGAGTTATTAGCGGGATGGGAACAGCTGGGGGATATAAAAAAACAGTGGGCAAAACTGAAAGGAAATATTTTAAGGGCAACCAATCTTTTTGTCAGAATGGTAAATAAAGGGAAAGGGAAAAGGAGGCTGCTATGGTTCTCAAAAGAAGTAGCTGAAAAGGTAAAGAAAGCACAGTTACTTACCTGTAACAGGTGATCTCTGGGAACAGCAGGAATTAGTCCTCACATATGGGTACGTCGGAACAGACTGAGCCTGCGCAGGAAAGCTCCCCAGCTTCCCAAAAAGGAAGCTTTTGGGGCCTCCCACAGCGCATGCGCGCTGCCTTCCCGCCTTCCTGACCAACTCTCTTCAGTTCGAGTTTAAAGCTGAGACAATAGAGAGAGGAAAGGAAAGAGAGAGAGAGAGATACAACTCCTAGGGGAGGTGGGTGGGTTGTGAGGACTAATTCCTGCTGTTCCCAGAGATCACCTGTTACAGGTAAGTAACTGTGCTATCTCCAGGAACAAGCAGGAATGAGTCCTCACATATGGGGACTCCCTAGCTAAGATGCCGGGGAGATCCCCCTGCAAGAATTCCTCATCTTCCCATGGATCTCAGGCATCCACTCAGGGAAGGTGGGCAGGAGTTGTTTAAGAATGGAACAGGTGTCTGAGGACAGCCTGACCAAACAAGGCATCCCGGCGGGAGTCCTTGTCCAAGCAGTAATGGGCTGTGAAGGTATGAACCGAGGCCCAAGTGGCTGCTCGACAGATCTGATCGATGGATACAGAATGAAGATGAGCCATAGATGTGGCCATGGCTCTCACATTGTGAGCTGTGACATGGCCTTCCAGAGAAAGGTTCTTACTCTGGTAAGCAAAAGATATACACTGAGCAATCCAATTGGACAGTGTTCTTTTTGAGACTGGAAGTCCTAAATGAGCAGGATCAAAAGCAACAAAAAGTTGAGAAGAATTTCGATGTTGCTGTGTCCTGTGGAGGTAAAAGGCAAGAGCTCTTTTACAGTCTAGAGTATGAAGGTTCCTCTCCGCATTTGATGCATGAGGAGCTGGAAAGAAAACAGGTAAATATACCTCTTGATTAAGATGAAAAGGTGAGACCACTTTAGGCATAAAGTGGGGATTTGTCCTAAGGACTACCTTATCATGATGGAACCTTGTATAAGGTGGATTAGCCACTAAAGCCTGCAGTTCACTGATGCGACGAGCAGAAGTGATTGCAATAAGGAAAATGACTTTCCAGGAAAGAAATTTCAAGGAGGTAGTGGCTAAGGGTTCAAAGGGCGGCTTCATAAGCTGACCAAGAACTACGTTTAAGTCCCATGCCACTGGAGGAGGCCAAATGGGAGGTTTAGTTAAAGTTAGACCTCTCATGAATCTTGCAATAAGAGGATAAGAGGAAACAGATTGTCCATTGATAGGCTGAAGAGATGCTGCAATAGCACTCAAATGGACTCTTACCAAATTGGTTTTAAGTCCTGCATTGGAAAGATGCAGGAGATATTCAAGTAAAGAAGTTAAAGGTAGTGCTAGAGGGTTAAGACCTTTGTTAGCACACCAAATTGAAAATCTTTTCCATTTAAAAGCATAAGAATGTCTGGTGGAAGGTTTCCTCGATGCATGCAGGACATCCTTCACCTGTTGAGAAAGATTCAAGTCTTGAAGGTCTAGGCCTTCAGTAACCAAGCTCTGAGGTGAAGGGACTTGGGGTTTGGGTGCCACAAAGTCCCCTCCTCTTGAGACAGAAGGTCTGGAGCAGCTCCCAGATCCAGGGATGGTGTCTGGGAGAGATGCAGAAGTAGAGGGTACCATACTTGGCGTGGCCAGTGTGGAGCTATGAGGATCATGGATCCTTGATCCCTCTGAAGTTTGAATAGAGTCTTGGGAATCAAGGGAATGGGTGGAAAGGCATATAGGAAGGCCTGACCCCAATGAAGGAGGAAGGCATCCTTGGCCTGAGCTCCCTGACACGGAATCCTGGAACAGAACCAGGGAAGTTTGGCATTGTACGGACTTGCAAAGAGGTCTATGTCCGGGGTCCCCCATTCTTGAAAGATTCTGAGTACCTGATCCATGTTCAGGGACCATTCGTGTGGCAGCAGGACTCGACTGAGTCTGTCTGCCCAAGAGTTTTGGATTCCTGGGAGGTACACTGCCAGGAGATGGATCCGATGCTCTCTGGCGAAGGCCCACAGTTTTAGAGCTTCGTTGCAAAGCGACAGAGAGCCAGTCCCTCCTTGCTTGTTTATGTAGAACATGGCTACTTGATTGTCGGTATGAACAAGTACTGTCATGTTGATGAGGAGGGTATGAAAGACCTTGAGAGCAAGGAAAATTGCTCGCAGCTCCAAAAGGTTGATATGAAGGGTGGTCTCCTGTGGAGACCAAATGCCCTGAGTGGAGAGGTCTTGGAGATGAGCTCCCCAACCTGTTTGGGAGGCATCTGTAGTGAGAGTTGCTTGGGGTAACAAAGGTTGGAAGGGGGCCCCCAACAACAGATTTTGAGTGGATATCCACCATTGGAGAGACCAAAAAAGACGTTTTGAGGTTGCTATTTGGTCTGAGAGAGCTCCTGATGCTTGGGTCCACTGTGTGGACAAGGTCCATTGAGCTGCTCTCATATGTAGGCGAGCATAAGGCACTACATGAACCGTGGATGCCATGTGACCTAGCAGTTGTAGCATCTCTCTGGCAGTCAAGTGGCTTCTGGACTGAATTTGAGAGGCCAAGTGCACTAGACGGTTGCAACGGGCCTGAGGAAGATAGGCCCTTGCAGTGGTAGTATCTAGCCAAGCCCCGATGAACTCTAGGGATTGAGTAGGGGTGAGTTGAGACTTTGGCAGATTGATGACAAGTCCCAGATACTGCAATATGCGTCTGGTGTGGTCCAGGGAAGTCTGAGTCTCGGACTGAGATGGAGCTCGAATGAGCCAGTCGTCGAGGTACGGGAAGACAAAGATTCCCAGAGTGCATAGAAATGCAGCTACTATTGCCATGCATTTGGTAAATACCCTTGGAGCAGAGGCTAGACCGAAGGGGAGTACTCTGTATTGGAAATGTCTTCCCTGGAATATGAACCGAAGGAATTTTCTGTGGGATGGATGGATGAGTATATGTGTGTACGCATCCTTGAGATCTAGAGAACAAAGCCAGTCCTGACTCTGTAGGTAGGGAAGGAGAGTACCTAGAGAAAGCATTTTGAATTTCTCTTTGTAGAGGAATTTGTTCAATTCTCTGAGATCCAGAATGGGTCTGTATCCCCCTGTTTTCTTGGGAATCAGAAAATAGGGGGAGTAGAAACCTGACCCTTGTTGAGGAAGAGGAACCTCTTCTATTGCCCTTTGGGCGAGAAGAGTGGTCACCTCTTGTCCCAACAGGTACAGGAGAGATGGGGGAGAATTGAATTGTCTCACCATGGTATGGGGAGGAAGGTTGGAGAAATGTAGTTTGTAGCCTTCTCTGATGATAGAGAGGGTCCACGGTTCTGATGTGATTTGTTCCCATCTGGAAGTAGATGCTCTGGGTACCGGTATCGATTGCGGTACCAGAATCGGAGTCGGAACCGATTGTTGCGGTACCGATGGCGGTGCAGCATTAATGAAGGTCAGTAAGGCCTGCTGCATGGATTGTACCGTAGTACCCATAGCCGCCACAACTGCCTGGAAGTCGGTACCGGTGTTAGCCGGTACCCCAGAGCAGTCTAACAGGAGATCGGTCGAGGCCGTGCCATCGATGTCTACCTGTAACCCCATAGGAGGAGCTTTGGAAGCCGGAGCTTCCTGCCGGGGTTTTTTGGCTGGGGCAGGGTCCTCAGGGTCAATTGCAAGGGCCTCTCGCTGCTTAGAGGGAGATTTGCCTTTTGAGGACTTGCCCGAAGAATGTTTGGTTACCTGAGATCCATCAGGAGAAGAAGACCTGGAGGATGCTGATGCTGGAGTATCGGTGGAAAACAGCATATGAAATTTATTTGCTCTGTTCTGTAAGCCCCTTTTGGACATCAGAGAGCAGGATGGACAATCCGGAATGGAATGGTCAGGCCCCAAACATTTAAGACACCACTCATGGGTGTCTGTAATTGAAATAGTACCGGTACACTTAGTGCATTTTTTAAAACCAGGAACTGGTTTTTCCATGAGGGAGACCTGAGAAGGCCTAGGCCTCACAGAAAAAATACACCAAGTGTAGGAAAGAGTAATATATATATTTTTTTTTTTTTAAACGAAAAAAGGACCGGCGGTACCGGTCTGGAATCGGGGAAGGCAGACACGCGGTCAAAGAAACAAATTAAAATAACAATTTCTTCAGCGGTGACAGGAACACGACCTGCTGGCTCCGCGGAAAAAGAAGAACTGAAGAGAGTTGGTCAGGAAGGTGGGAAGGCAGCGCGCATGCGCTGTGGCAGGCCCCAAAAGCTTCCTTTGTGGGAAGCTGGGGAGCTTTCCCGCGCAGGCTCCGTCGGTTCCGACGTACCCATTCCTGCTTGTTCCTGGAGATAAAGAGTGAGGCCCTTCATGAAATACAAGAGATCAAGAGAGAGGAAGACAGGCATTTAATATTTGGAAAATCTTAGGGAGGCTGGCAAAGTAGTCAAGAATAAAAGAATTCCGATTTACCAAAAATCACCCCATGTTAGAAAAATATTTTTGTCGGAGACTATCTTCCCAGTGCTGTGTATTCAGACGGAGCACCGCCGTGATGTCTCCTTTTATTAATATTAAATTTATAAAGAACAAAAGTACTTAACTTTAGTAAAGAGATACCATTGCCATTGCTGCCAGAATGACTATCCGACGTAGCGCTCGTTTCGCGTTCAATATTTCATTCTTTTAATGAACCTTGCTTCAGGTTTGTCTTTCAGCTGCTATTGGCTATTGGCTTTTTACTTTGCCAATAGCAGCTGAAAGACAAACCTTAAGCAGGTTTCATTAAAAGAATGAAATATTGAACCCGAAACGAGCGCTACGTCGGATAGTCATTCTGGCAGCAATGGCAATGGTATCTCTTTACTAAAGTTAAGTACTTTTGTTCTTTATAAATTTAATATTAATAAAAGGAGACATCACGGCGGTGCTCTGTCTGAATACACAGCACTGGGAAGATAGTCTCCGACAAAAATATCTTTCTAACATAGGGTGATTTTTGGTAAATCGGAATTCTTTTATTTTGATATATACATAATTCCGGTTGGGTCTAGTTTTTCTACTTTTTTAAAGTAGTCAAGAAAGCAAAGAGGAAATAGTCAATGCAATAAAATGCGGGGGGGGGGGGTAAGACTTTTTCAGATATGTTAGTGAGAGGAGGAAGGGCAAAAGTGATATTGTCAGACTCAAGGGTGAAAGGGAGGAATACGTAGAACCTAATGAGGATTTATGTGTTCACAGATGAAGGACCAGAAACAGGACCTCAGAAAACACCCACAAGCAGGTACAGAAGCAAGAGGCATCTTGAACGATTTACAGAAGACTGTGTTCATGCGGAACTACCTAAACTAAAAGCAGACAAAGCGATGGGGAACTTGGGGACATTCTAGCAGCTCCACTGACTGACCATTTCAATGTCTCTTTGGAGTCAGAAGTGGTGCCAGAGGACTGGAGAAAGGCACATGTGGTCCCTTTACACCAAAGCGGACGTAAAGATGACACTGAGAACTACAGGCTGGTTAGTTTAACCTCAGAGGTGAGTAAATTATTTGAAGTGCTAATGAAAGAGAAAATAGTGAGGTTTTTGAAGTCCAACAGATTAGTGGATCCGAGGCAACATGGATTCACCAAAGACAGGTCTTGTCAGACAAATCTGATTGATTTCTTTGACTGGGCGACCAGGGAGTTGGACCGAGGGAGAGCCCTGGATATGGTGTATTTAGATTTCAGTAAAGCCTTTGACACCTTTCCGCACAGGTGACTTATAAACAAACTGAGCACTCTAGGGATGAACCCTAAAGCTACCAATTGGGTTAGAAATTGGTTGAGTTGGAGGTGACAAATGGAACAGGTAAATGGGGCTCACTTTGAGGAGGAGGTTACCAGTGGTGTGGTACAGGGATCTGTCCCTGGTCTGATTCTTTTTAACATCTTTGTTAGTGATATTGCGGAAGGGCTGTCGGGTAATGTTTGCCTCTCTGCGGATGATACCAAACTCTGCAATATAGTAGACAACCAGGAAGGTGTAAATAACATGAAGAGGAATCTAACTAAGGTTGAAGTAAGGTCTAGAATTTGGCAGATGAGATTTAATGTTAAAAAATGTAAGGTCATACATCTGGGCTGCAAAAATCCAAGGGAGAGGTACAGTGTAGGGAGTGAAGTACTTCTGTCCACAGAAGAAGAGCAGGAGCTTGGCGCGATTGTGTCTGACAATCTTAAAGTAGCTAAATAGATAGAAAAGGAGATAGTGAAAATTAGAAGGATGTTTGGGTGCATAGGGAGAGGAATGACCAGCAGAAAAAAGGAGGTGGTGTAGTGCCCTTGTATAAGTCTTTGGTGCAACCTCATTTGGGGTATTATTTTCAAGTTTCACTGTAAACCGCTTTGATTTCCGAAAGGCGGTATATAAGTGCAATTTAAATAAAATAAAATAAAATAAATAAATGTGCAATTCTGGAGACTGTACCTTCAAAAGGATATAAACAGGTTGGAGTCAGTGCAGAGGGTGACTATTAAAGTCGTTGGTGGTCTTTGATATAAAGCATATCAGGACAGACTTAAGGATCTTAATATGCATACTTCAGAGGAAAGGCGGGATAGAAATGATATGACTGAAACGTTTAAATACCTCCATGGCATAAATGCACAGGAGGAGAGCCTCTTTCGACTGAAAGCAAGCTCTGCTATGAGGGGAAATAGGATGAGGGTGAAAGGGGATAGACTCAGGAGTAATATGTGGAAATATTTCCTTACGGAAAGAGTTGTAGATGCGTGGAATAGTCTCCCAGTGGAGGTGGTAGAGATGAGGACAATATCTGAACTCAAAAAAGCATGGGACAAAAACAAAGGATTCTAAAGGAAAAAAGGGGATTGACAGTGGTTGATATGGAAGAGCAGACTAGATAGGCCACATGGCCTTTTTCTGCTGTCATGTTTCTATGTTTCTAGTCCTACTTTTGTGTAGAAATACCTATCTTCTCTGGCCACTGCTGAATTTTAAGGATGTTCAGCTGCTACTTCATACCTATGTCCTTAGTCTATTAGAATAGTGGAAATGTTTTGTTGCATGTCTTGACTTCTATACTGAGTTGAACTGTTTGCAAATTATTCAAAATATTTCTTTTAACCTTTCCTTCCATGCCCACAAGTTCAATCAGGTTATGCCTTTTATAGTGACTCACCATTAGCTTCATGTGATTTGTAGGATAAGATGTAAAATCTTTATTCTGTTTTCAGGCTCTTCGTTATGTTTTATCCAAGGCCTCAGTGAATTTCTCACTCCTTATCCCTGCTTTATGGTCCTGAAGAGCGGCAGTCTTTCAGCTGTTCCAGGTCTATTTGGGTTTCACGTACAATCAATCAGCTATTTTGCTCTTTTATCATGGAATACCATTCCTTTTAAGGGTGCGAATAACTATGCCTATTTCAGGTCCCATCTCTGCGTTGGTCACGGTGTGTTTTTACACCTGATGTTCAATTTTACAGTAGGCTTGTACTTTCTTTTCTTATAATTTGGCATGTGTTTGTTTAATTTATCTTGGACTGACTGCTTTTACTACATTTTGTAGTTTGTTTTCTTTTAATTGGCTTGAACTTATTGTTTGTGATACTACCATGCTGTAAATCACTTTGCTGTGTTCAACGAAAGGTGCTATAATAAATGAATAAATTAAACATTCAGCATCTGTGAATAATGAAAAGCAAAGTATATAGCATATTGATTTTGAGAAGCAGTGATATTATTTAAAAAAAAACAACGTACCTCTGTATGGTTATATTTATGTGCTACTTCTCCTGGTGTTTGACCATCCTTGGTTTGAAGACTTTTATCTGCCCCAAGTTCAAGCAACCTCAAAACTGTACTCTTATGTCCCTGAGATGCAGCCCATGTTAATGCCTATATCGAAGAAAGTTTTAATTTCTTAAATAAAGTACCTTGGAAAAATAAATATCTTAATTTCTAGAATTACTACTTCAATTTAGGATATGTTGCAGTAAGGTGAAATTAGATCTTACCTGCTAATATTCTTTCCTCGAGTCCCTCCAGTCCAGACGTGGGGGTTATGTACCATCACCAGCAGATGAAGACTGAAAACCACTGGTTTTGATGACATCACCCAGAAGGGACCTGTACAGACCTGCTAACATCAGTGTTTTGAATAACCAAGCAGACTCCACTTCTCAAATAGTGAATATCTATAAAGTCAACTAACCATGCAAACTTAGTATAAGTGATCCCATCATGTTCACAATAAATTACATGAATTTACATAGTCTGAACAACTCCCCTGAAGATTAATCCAGGGAGCCCCAAGCTGCCCTCACACAAACCAAATTCTTCTATGCCTGGGCTCACAAGACAATGACTGTGTGGGTTCTGGGCTGGACTGGAGGGACTCAAAGGAAGAAAATGAGCAGGTAAAGTCTAATTTCACCTTCCTTATGGTCTCTCCAGTCCAGTACAGACATGTGAGATGTGTTAGAGCAGTATTCAACCAAGGAAGAGACCCGCGAGCCTGGCCGCAGCACTTGTACAACAAAACTCGCATCTCCCCACGCCTGTATATCCAGATGGTAATGGCGCTCAAAGGAATGGAGCGATGACCACATCACCGCCTTAAAAGGTATTCACTGGTGGAATGAGCATGAACTCCACCCATGTGGAGTGAGCCCGCAACACCTCCAGCACCGGCTGATTCCTAAGCAGATAAGTGGATGCAATTAACTCCTTCAACCACTGTGAGATGACACTTTAGAGGCCACCTCCCCCTTACAGAGACCTCTGAATGAAACAAAGAGGTGGTCTGACTTTCTAAATTCCTGAGTGCTCTTGAGGTAGTGTCATAGAATGTGCCAAACATTCAACAACTGGAGCTCACTCAACAGAGTCCACCGACACCCCAAGAAGACTAGCAGCATGACTGACCGATTAAGATGGAACATAGACACCACGTTTGAAAGGAAGGAACTGGCCTAATTACCACCTTATCCTTCGAAATCTACAAGAACAGCTCTCCACACGATAATCCTTGTAGCTCGAAAATCCATCCTGTTGAGCAGATGGCCACCAAAAACAGTTTTCAACGTGAGATCCTTCAGGGAAGCCCCCTGCAGGGGTTCAAATAGGTGCTGCCCTAGCGCCATCAAAACCAGATTCAAACCCCAAGCAGGTACCATCTGCGCATGTGTTTCATGCCCCTTAGGAAATGTATCACATCTGGATGTGAGGCCAAAACAGAGCCCTGAATCCTGCCTCAAAAACAGGCTAGAGCCACTACGTTAACACCAAGTGAGCCCAATGCCAGGCCCTTATCCAAACCAGCCTGCAGGAATGCCAAAACATCCAGAAGCAATGCCGAGAAGGGTAAGCCCCCTCTCTCCGCACCAACTTTCAAATATACTCCAGACTCTGACATATGTCATAGAGGTGGAACATTTTCTAGTCTGAAGCAGGGTCCTAATGACCTGAGAGGAATAACCTTTCTTGCTCAACCAAGCCCTCTCAAGGGCCAGACCTTAAGAAAGAATTGACCCACCTGCAGCATCAGGATGAGACCTTGTGACAGGAGATTGTCCTTCAACAGCCTCCATGGATCTGCTACTGACAACTGCAAAAAGTCCATATACCATGATCTCTGAGGCTAATCTGGTGCTATGAAGATTACTAACTCCCAATGGGTCTCCACCCTTCGGAGTACCCAGTCTATCAGTGGCCAGGGAAGAAACACATACAAGGTGCTGTCTCTTGGCCACGCTTTGTTCCAGGATGTCCAGTCCTGTTGACATGCTTTTGACAGCAGCTGAAAAATTGGTCCACCTTGGTGTTGATCTCCCTCACCATCAAATCCATTACCAGCTGTCCCCAGCAAGCTATGATCTGCTGAAAGACTACCTCGTCCAGCAACCATTCCCTGTGATCCAACCTGTGTTGACTGACGAAATTGGCTTGCACCTTTTCTTTTCCAGCCACATCAGCTGCCGACAAAGCCAGGATTGAAGCAGAGGCTCCACCTCGCCTGCCATTATCTGATTGTCGTTGCCGTCTGAAAAAACCCTCACCACCTTGCGAAGCACAAGGGGACACAACACCTGTAGGGCCAAGAATATTGCTTGCATCTCAAGGTAATTTATGGATCAACTTCGCTCTTCAGGTAACTACTGGCTCTGAGTTATCTGCCACTGGCAGTGCCCCTTCCAATCAGCCAGACTGGCATCGATCATCACAAATACCCAGTCCAGAGGGTTTAGGGGCACCCCCCGCAGTCAACGTTCCTGAATTCAGCCACCATGGGAGACTCACTCTCACCTCTTCCGGACACCAAAACCTTCTCCAGGAAGTGTGCTTTTGGGAAGAACACTGAAACAATGCCCTTTGAAGGGGCTGCATGTGCATCCTGGCCCATGGCACTAGATCCAATGTCGCCGCCATGGACCCCAACAGCTGAACGCCCATAGAGACCTCACCTTGCTGAAGTTCTGTAATCGTTCCTGCACTTTTAGGACCCAGTCCGGGGTCCTGGTTTTGACCCAAGCCCCTAATTACGTGATCTCTTAGACTGGCTGCAGATGATTCTTGGTAAAATTCATGACCCAGCCCAAGCTCTGCAGACATTGTACCACTCTGTCACCACCTGACTCCCAGAGCGACTTCGCCCTAATCAACCAGTCATCCAAGTAAAGATGTACTAACACTCAGAGTGCCACTACTACTACAACCATCACCTTCATGAAGGTCTGAAGCACCTTGGCCAGACCAAAGGGCAAGGCTTGAAACTGAAAATGACCCATCAATAGCGTGAAGCAGAGGAATTTCTGGGTGGTTCTTCTGGATCAGAATGTGAAGGTTCTCCTCCAAAAGATTCAGAAAAGTCAAGAAGTCTTCCTTCCTGACCACCAAAATAACGGACTATAATATTTCCATGTGAAAATGCGACATCCGTAATGCCCTGTTGACATGCTTCATGTCCAGGATGGACCGGAAGGATCCCTCTTTTTTGGGAAGCACGAAATAGATGCAGTACCGTCCGAAACTGCGTTATTCATGAGATCTTGACCACCGCCTCAAACGGAAGCAACCTCTCAAGGATTTCCACCACTGCCTCTGCCTTGGCGGGTGCTTTGCAGGGAGACAGCATAAAGGTGTTGAAAAGGGGCCACACCAGCTCAAGCATGTAACCCTCACAAATCACTTTGAGGACCCACTGATTGGACATAATTTGGACCCAGGTGGAGTAAAAGGCTGTGAGTTGATCTGCCACAGCACCAACTCCTTCTGGGTCCACAACTCCTCATTGGGACTTTTGAGAGCACTTGAGCCCCCCAATAATGTAGTCCTGGCCTCCTCCCCGGCCACTGCGAAAGGGCTGACCCCTAAAGGGATACCTGAAATGCTGAAAAGAGCTGAAACACATACCCCTTCACCTGAAAACATTCCAAAATGGCACGGCTGCCTGTGTCTCCCAAGGCTCACCTTCTGGCAGCCACAGGGCTTTAGATTCCCCAAGATCCTAGACCAACTTCTCCAATGCATCCCAAAGAGTAACCTCCCCTTGAAAGGAAGCTTACTGAGGTGAGTCTTCGAAGCAAGGACCGCCACCCAATTCCTGAGCCACAAAAGACACTTTGCCGACACCACCAAGGACATTTCTTAGCCAAGGTCCTCATCAGGTCATACAGCGCATACAAGTAGGCTGACCCCAACTCCAACTTAATCACCTCTGACGGGCCTTCCAAGGATCTTTCCGCAGCCTCAGGCAAACTTTGCGCCGAGTACGTACGTCCTAGCCACATAAGAACACCACACCAAAGCCTGTAAGGCTAAAGCCAAAACCGCCAAGGACTGCTTCAGCACAGTCTCCAACTTGCGGTCCCGAGGATCTTTCAAGGCAGCCCCACCTTCCATAGGAATGGTGGTCATTCTAGTCACTGTGGAGACGAATGTATGCATTGCCAGAAGCCTCAACAGCTCTTTCTCCTCCAGGGGAATGGGATACAGACAGGTCATTGACAGACTGACTCTCAACCCAGCTTGTGGAACGTCCCACTGCTGAGATCAAATCTCTACTTGCACTGTGCAGCGAAAAGAATTTAGTGGGCTTGCGGATCACCAGCAACAAGGGATCCTCCAACCCTGTCTCTTTCACCGGAGGTTCCATCACAATGTTCAGGGCCACTAGTGACTGATAAATAAGCTCCAGCTCTTCCTGCTTAAATACACGAATGACCGATGGATTCTCACCGTGTGGCAACTCGCATTCCTCCAATTCCTCACCAGATGGATTCACAGTGCCCAGATGGTCCGTCTAGCAGGTCCTCAGAACCTCCTGAACCCATGGATGTCTGATCCCAGAGGTCATCCTCCCCCTTGCACTTCTTGGGCACTGGCTCCTTCTGCAACCTAACCCTGGGCATAATCGGCTCTTTCCAACCCTTAAGTAAAATGCACAAAGCACTGTCCTGTATCAGGCCCTGCTTCATGCAGTAGACCCGATGTAGTAAAACAAAATCTGAGGTAAAAGGAGTCCCAAGAGTAACTGAGAACCCCCCTGAGGATCTCAGTCTCTTCCACTTTGCCTTTCTTCTGACCAGAGCCTGATCTAGTCTCCCAGTGGGCTCTTCTCCCTCTGAAGGTGCACACAGCCATCACCATGCTTCCTGCCAAAACTGTGGCCCCACACAACAGGGGAGAAACTGAACTCTGCTCTGGTGCACTGCCCACTCGGCCTGTCGACTCCAGCAATTGCTGCACCATCAAAATACTGCTCAATGCCGTCAGACTTACAGGTGTGGCAGAGACCCGTGTCAGACAGAGGCCCCCAATGATTACCACATTCAGAGCAGGCCACGTGGCCAGACAGCATCGTGCATCTGTCCCCCCCCCCCCCCCAGAGGCCCTCCCATCTCACCAAACTGATGTGCCCCAAGGATCGGACTGATGACTTCCCCAGCGCTCCCATGGAACGAGGTAGAACCGTTCAGATCAGCAGTACTCTTGCCTTTGAGGCTTGCCCTGAGCTGGTCTCTTTCTTTATAGTCCAGTTTAAATATATTTTATTTTGACAAGCTAAGCTGCAGCAGAACTGAGACCCCAAGACCGCTCCCAGGAGTTGAGGAGGAGGACTGGAGTCTTACTGGGCTGGGCCAGTGAAGTGAGTTAGCACGGGCAGAGACAGGGACCTGGACCACCGGGTTAAGCACTCCTAAGATCAACTGTGCTGAAATGAGCATTGGCCTTCTGTGGAGCAGCAGACTCCTTTTTAATCCCTGTCCTGTAAATTTTTTTTTTAAACCAAAATTCTATCATGGTGTCCAGATCAGCACAGGAGCTCATCACCATCTGCTGGAGACTGAGAAATACTGATGCTAACAGTTCTCTACAAGTCCCTTATAGGGCGATGTCATCAAAACCAGTGGTTCTCAGTCTCCATCTGCTGGTGATGGTGCATAACCCACATGACTGGACTGGAGAGACGTTGTAGTAAATGTAGCAGCAGTGCTAGCTATTTCATTTCAGATATAATATATTGTAAAGCATAAATAACTGGCAAACAAATTTAAGGAGATTTTTAAATCAGGAAATGTAGCCACAATAAACTGTGTATGCCTTTTATCCCATGAAATTTTAAACAAAACAAATATTGCGACAGAACTCAAGAAAGCCCATGTGAGGAAGGAATATACTACCATGAATGAATTACCTAGGAAGTTGATATTTTGAATTACCTAGCTAGTACACTGCCTGGAGTACTTCACACAGTGAGTTCATTTACTAAGTGCATGCTAACCATATCTGCCACAGAAATAAACATTGGAATAAACCGGGCCTTGCAGCAGATCATGCACAATAGCAGCATTGGCACACACTAACCATTAGTAAATAGCCCCCAAAAGTGTGTTGTGATGAATACACAGCTGGTAGCATTGACTAGCATCAACATATAAAAACTAAGTTACTTACGTGCAATGACGTAACCCGGTGGGTCAGGACTCAACCCCGCAACGGGAGATCGGCCGCCCTGTATGCCCAGGCGATGCAATCCGCCACCCAGGTGGACAACGTACGCTTGGAGACAGGCATCCCCAGCTTATCGGGGTCATAAGAGACGAAGAGCTGCGGAGCTCTTCGATATGCCCTCGTACGCTCCAAGTAGAAGGTCAACGCCCTCTTACAGTCCAGGGTATGCAGAACTGCCTCTGCCCGGCTGGCATGGGGCCTGGGAAAGAAGGTTGGAAGCACCACCTCCTGGTTGAGGTGGAAAGAGGAGACCACTTTCGGTAGGAACTTGCGGTGCGTGCGAAGCACCACCTTGTTCCTATAGAACCTGTGATAAGGAAGCTTATCATAGCTCAGGAAGGAGCTATAGAAAAGGTGAAGTGACTCTGAACAAGCAACCTGTCAGTTCTGGTAGAAATAAGAAAACAGAATTTTTCCATAAAAGACTACCAGTCCCAGAATGCACCAGGTTTCCAACAGCCATTAGAGGAGCTGAAGTGGGGAAACGTGTGTTCAATCAGGAGGGCTATGAGGTAATCCCCAAGCACTCATCTCAAAGGGCAGGGCCTGATTCAGCACAGCTGCGCTGTGCTAGGGTGGAGCACTCATCTAAGCAGAATAAAGGTAGAGTTTATTCTACAGAGAATCATCCTCAGAATCAGCTTGGATATCTTCATGATCTTGGACAGCTTCATCATCTGGAGGATCATCAGAAGCAGAAGCCAGAGCGGACGGACAGAGAGGGCAAGAAACCCTTTGGAAGAAAGAAGAGAAAAGCATTTGGGAGGTCTAAAGGAGAGTCCAGAGCAGTACGTATACTGGGAGACATTCAAAAGGCCAGCATACACCATTGGACTGGGGAAAACCAGAGGAGTGGTGCTGCAGAGCTAGGAATCTCCAGACGGTACCTGTGAGGGAGACGGCTGCACTTGGAAGGGACCCTAGGACCCGTATCAGAAGGTATGTGAAGAGAGATCCAGTGTCCAGGGATCTGGATTGGAAGGCTGGACATAAGAACTGGACTACATACTGGCCAGGCTATTTAGAGAGGAACTCTAACAGCAATGGAAGCTCCGGTATGAACACTGATCTATGCCCTAGCTATACCCTTGAAAGACAGCAGGGAAACAAGTATTCTCCTGAGTGCGCTCCATTGAGAAATTCCTCTGTGCCAATCCATGATATTGAACCCATGATTGTTGAAGAAGGGGGAGAGGTTATAGACACAGGCTGTGAATACATGGATTGCTCTCTGTCTAAACTCCTTTGGTAATTTACTGTTACAAAGTACAACAACCATCACAAAGAAATACAAACTTGTTCTTTAATCTACTCAGAAAAGCTCCTGAGTAGGATTTGAGCCACGCAGTAGAAAGCAAGCCAGTTAAGGGGTTTCAGCTGGGTAACTGCTAGCAATTGAGCCTTACCTAATTGCTTGTGAGCTCTGAGGAAATCACTTCTGAGTCTATGTGTGAAGATATAAGAAGTTATCCTGAAAAGAACAGTTTTTCCCTACTTTGTGGGTTTTGTTTGTTGATTAAAGCACTGCTAAGAAAATATTAGCTAGAGCCTACAGAAAAGACCAGTTTGTTACCAACCAGGTCTTTATTCTTTTGCTTTGATTGCCTGACAAGTTCAGCTGTTGTTTTCCTGATTTTGTTTTTTCTAAGTTTAACACTGAAAGCAAGTATCCTGTTTTATGTGCTACCAAGCATATCTGTGTTGGGAGAAATAACCCCATAAATAAATATCTTATTGGCTTTACACTCAAGCACAACTAATTATTGTGAACGGCTGTGTCTGGTGTGAATGGACTACATTTCCCACAATCCCTTGCAAATCATATTAATATATGCCTTTGCCAAGATTGTGAACATTCTCACCCAGGCACCCGTCTGACAAACCGTGTGAATGGTCTGTCGGACACCAGAGCTTGCAGCTCACTCACGCATCTAGCCGATGTGAGTGCCACCAAGAAAATCATCTTCCAAAGGAAGCGAAGATGGCAGGTAGCCATCGGCTCGAAGGGTGGGCGAGTAAGCTGCTGCAAGAACACATTCAGATCCCATTCAGTCGCCGGGGGGCAAACCAAGGGTTTCAGCAAAAGGAGACCTCTCAGGAACCTGGACACCAAAGGGTGAACAGAAAGAGGTTGCCCTTCCACTGGAGAGTGGTGTGCTGATAAAGCACTAAGGTGAACTCGGACCGAGCTTGACTTAAGGCCTAATTCTGAAAGGTGAAGCAGGTACTGCAGCACCACAGCCACCTGGCAGGAGAATGGGTACTCATTCTGCTGAGTACACCTTACCTCAACCTACGCCACTTAAATGCGTAGGTTTTCCTAGTCGATTGCCTTCTAGAGGCCAGCAGCACATCCTCTATCTTTTTTGGGAGGAGAAGTGGTGCAAAGACTACCCTTTCAGCAGTCATGCTGTCAGGTTGAGGGACTTGAGGTTGGGGTGCAGGAGTGAGCCCCCGTCCTGCAACAGAAGGTTGGGCGAAATTCCCAGAGGGATTGGAGTCTCCTCCGCCCGCTGCAGGAGGAGAGGAAACCAAGGCTGTCTCGGCCACCTGGGGGCCACCAGGATGACCGAAGCCTTGTCCTGAAGGATCTTGAATAAGGTCCGAGCCACCAGAGGTGTGGGAGGAAACGCATATAGGAGGCCCACCGACCAGGATATTAGGAAAGCATCTGAATCTACCCTGTGTGGGTGCGGCTGTATGGAACAGAACCGGGGCAACTGGTGATTTTGAGGGCTCACAAACAAATCGATGGATGGTTGCCCCCAGCACTGGAAGAGTTGCTAGGCTACATTGGGATCCAGTTGCCACTCATGCAGCTGGAGAATTCTGCTTAGCTTGTCTGCTAGGACGTTTTCCTGACTTGGCAAGTAAATCGCCTTGAGGGACATACCCTGGCTGACTGCGAAGGAGCATAGGTCCAGGGTTTCCTGACACAGGATACGAGAGCCTGTGCCCCCTTGTTTGTTCACATAGAACATCGCTACCTGGTTGTCTGTCTGAATCAGACAGATTGATGAGCCAGGGTTTGGCAGAAGATCCGAAGAGCCAGGCGGATCGCTCGAAGCTCTAGGAGATTGATTTGTTGTGTGCTCTCCCACTGAGACCACACACCTTGAGTGCAGACCTGTTGGCAATGTGCGCCCAATCCCAGCAGGGATGCATCCGTAGTCAGCACTCTGGAGTGCAGGAGAGGCTGAAAAGGCACTCCCTCCAGGAGGTTGTGAGGATGAAGCCACCATTTCAAAGACTGTATCAGGTGGTGGGACACCTTGATGTTGTCCCTGAGTCTGCCTGTGGCTTGTGTCCACTGGTCTCTGAGGCACCACTGAGCTGTTCTCATGTGAAGCCAAGCATTGGGTGTCACATGTACCGTGGAGGCCAGGTGACCCAGGAGGCGCAGAAAATGTCTTGCTGAGATGAGGGATCAGCAACTCACTTGCTGCACTAGGGCTACCAGTCTTTGAGCCCTCTCCTCTGGTAGATAAGCCCTTGCTTGAAGGGTGTCTAACCTTGCCCCTATGAACTCCAGTCCTTGAGAAGGAACCAGAGTGGACTTTGTGTAGTTGATCACAAAGCCCAGGTGCTGAAGCAACTGGGTAGTGCGGGATGTGGTCTGATGGGCCTCTAGAGCTGACTGGCCTCTGATGAGCCAGTCGTCTAATTAGGGGAAGACAAATACCCCCTGAGTCCTTAGAAAGGCCGCCACCACTGCAAGGCACTTTGTGAATACCGTGGGTGCCGAGGATAGGCCAAAGGGAAGCACTCTGTACTGAAAATAGTTTACTCCCACTACAAATCTTAGGAATTGTCTGTGGTCTGGATGAATCAAGATTTGTGTATAAGCATCTTTGAGGTCTAAGGAGCATAGCCAGTCTCCCTGGCGGAGGTAAGGCAGCAATATTCCAAGTGAAAGCATCTTGAACTTTTCCCTCACCAGGAACTTGTTTAAGTTTCGCAGGTCGAGGATAGGCCTTAGGCCTCCAGTTTTCTTTGGTATCAGAAAGTACCTGGAGTAGAAGCCGGTTCTCTGCCGTAGACTGCTCAAGTCAAACTTCAAGCACTCTTGGATCCCAGTGGACAAAACCTGGAAGCGCTGCAAAGGTCCCTCGGAAAGACCAGCGGAGAACCCGGCAATCTCCTTTGCCAGGTCTCGCAGGTACAAGCCCATGTACAGCTGGTACGTCTGGATTCGGCATGCCAGCATCGAACCCTGGTAGCACGTTTTGCCGAGAGCATCCATGTTACGGGCCTCCCGGCCAGGAGGCACCAAGGAGTGCATCTTCTGGCTCTTGAGCCGGTGCATGGCCGATTCCACTACTATGGAGTTGTGCGGCAGGTGTGCCTTTTGGAACCCAGGGCTCTTGCGAACTCTATAGATGGAATTGATTTGCCTGCTGAGAACAGGCATCAAGGCCGGCGTCTCCCACATTCGGAGCATCAGCTGTTCCAGAATGAGGGGCACCGGTACATTAAGGGCTTCCTTTGGAGGAAAGTCATACTGGAGGACCTCGAGCTCCTCGGCTCAAGGCTCCTCCTCAGGATCCGCCGGGAATGACAAAGCTTTTGGCATGTCCCAGACAAAGTCCAAGAACCGGATGTCCTCCCGGGGGGGTGGGGGGACAGTTTCCGAAGTTCAGAACCCGGGGAGTCTGACGGAACGTACTTGGTATGGTGGGTGCCCAGGGACTCCTCGTCCTCAGTCTCCCAGCCGAACTCCGAGGAGGAGTCAATTGGCTCCGGCCTCGAGGGCCTCAGCTGCCCCAATGCCGAGGGAATCAGCGTCGACTACCTCGATCCCAAACAGGTCGATGGAGACCTCGGCTGAGGATCGACTCGAGACCTCATTGTCTCGAGGATCGGCTCGGCCTCCGGGGTCGACTTGGACGTCGAAGTCCTGGTGGTCAGGGCGGACGGACGTGTGAGACCAGCCATCAGCGCCCACTGCTGGTCCATGAAGGCAGACACGCTGCGCTCCAAGGCCGCCAACCTGAGGCCGAGCTCAGGAGGCTCCACAGCTCCCTGCTTGGGGCCCAACGCTGGCTATCCCAGAGGAGAGTCAATAACAAGGACAGCGCTTACCTTCCTTGGCATCTCTGGGTCCTTTCGAGGGAGTTTGGCAGGCCTCTCTGACTCTGGGGATCCGGGGCAGTAAGCCGGGCTCCGCAACTGATCCCGCGAGGGACCAGGCCGTTCAGAGCTCTCAGATGACACCGCCCTCACAGATTTTTCTTCCTCCGGTGTTCCCGCGAGGGAGAACCCCTTTCAGAGGACACCCGACGCTGCTCGGGATCAGACAGCTCTCGAGAGGTCGAGACCTCTGACGAGGTCTGGGCCCGGGCAGGTGTGGACTCGGGAAAAATCCTGTCATGCTGCTGCTGCCTGCTCCTCAATGCCTTGGAAGACATCTTTTTGCATGGGGCACAGACTACGGGGTCTTTTTGCATGGGGCACAGACCATGGGCCCGAGGCATCGGAGACAGCAGTCGTGTGTGTCGGTGAGAGACATGAGTTTCGTGCACCGATCACACTTTTTAAACCCGCTGGCAGTCATCAGGGGAAAAAGGACCCCTGCAAGGTCAAAGGACCGGGCTGCCAACTAAAAAAAAAAACTGCGCGAACGCTAGTCACTAAGGACAAAAGCGAAAACAGACTGGACTTGATACCGGTGTACTGAGCCCAAGGTGAGAAAGGGAACCGGCGTCGAACTGGCAAGCAGAAAAACACAATTTTTCAACTTTTAACTATTTTTTCACAAGGGAACTAGGACGACGTCCATTGGGCTCTGCAGAAAAAAGGAGACTGAGCAAGATGGCACCCTTGGACAGGAAGGGGACCACGCATGCGTGATGCAGTCCCAAAGGCTTTCTTTGAAAGCTGGGGATTTGCTCCGCATGGGGACTCCGTCGACCTCACCCATATGTGAGGACTGACTTCCTGCTTGTTTCTGGAGAAGAGATATACCAGCTTGGGCACAATTTACATTTTTAGCACTGCCACCCTACTGATCCACCCCAGAGTGAGTCCATCCCATCTAGCCAACTCGTCCACAATCTAGGATGCTGAAGTCATGTAATTCAACTTAAATAGGTCTGTCACTTCTGCTGATATCCGCACCCCCAAGTACTTAATAGAGGAGGTCACAAGTCTGAAAGGGCAGTCCGATGACAGTTTGCTACCTGCTCTCCCCAGTGGCAACACCTCTTTTTTCTTGAGATTAGCTTTAAAGCCAGAAATACGTGAAAAAGCCTGGAGTATCCTCAGTAGTCCGTGCATGGAAAAGGTGGGGTTCTCTAGAAAAGTAAGTGTGTAATTTGCATGTAATGATACATGGTGTGGATCCCATCTATGACTACTGGTTGTGTATCTATAGCTGATCTAATTGCCGCCACTAAAGGCTCAATGGCTAAGGCAAATAGCAAGGGAGACAGTGAGAACCCCTGCCGCATACCTCTGTGAAAGCGAAAGGGTGCCGAACAGGTGCTGTTCACAATGCGGGCAGTGGGGCCGCATAAAGGGCTTGAACCCAACATGGCTCATGATCTCAAAAAGATAGCTCCATTCTATTCTATCAAATGCTTTTTCTGTGTCCAGTGTGACATACCATGCAGCTTTCCTTTCCCGAGCCGTATGCATTACCAATTTTAAGAGCCTATGGACATCATCATATATTTGCCTATCTCATATAAATCCAGTCTGATCCGGGTATACCAATAATGCTATAACCTGATCTAGGCGATTGGTCAACATGTGAGCAAAAATGTTTGCATCGCTATTGAGAAGTGAAATGGGACGATAGCTACCACAATCTAACATGGGATGTCCTTCCTTAGGTATAAGAGAAATCTCAGCTTCATAAAAACTCTGTGGGAGTTCCCTTGATGCAAGTGCCTCATTAAATACTCGATTTAAAACAGGTGTCAAACAGTCCAAAATTCCCTTATACCATTCTATGGGGAGGCTGCCTGGGACCATAGCCTTCCCAGGGGCCAGGGATTTAATGGCTAATTCTATTTCCGCCGCAGTGATGTCTCGTTTAAGGTATTCCCGAGCTCCACAGGCAAAGTAGGCAGCTGTAGACCTTCTAGAAAGGAGGATAGCAGCTCCGAGGATGAAGTGCACTCTGACGCATAAAGGGAGGAATAATAATCCCAAAAGACCTAAGCTATCCCTTCTGAATCGCGACGCAATCGTTTTCCTTGATCTAGTATAGCCCCACCAAACGACTCGCTCGTTTCTTCCGCAATTGCCAAGCAAGCAACTTCCCAGCACTACTACCACATTCTAAGAAATTTTGGCGGGTGAGCCTGAGTAGAAATTCAATACGCTCTGACTCTATAGAGTTTATTTGTCTCCGTATATCTACAAGTTGCCTATATATTTTTTTATCCCCTGTCTGATTATGATTTTTCTGTAATGTCTCTAGCTGTGCTTTGAACATTAATACCTGGGCTTCCCTTTCCCTCTTATGTTGCAATGCCAGTTGTAATAAGTGCCTGCGCATATACACCTTGCCTGCATCCCATAACAATGCTGCAGATACCTCACCTGTATCGTTGGTGGTCAGGTACTCCGCCCACCATTTCCTCATACTTTCTTGCACTTTAAGGAAGCGCACATTGGCTCTCCATGGCCGTGGACCAATTGGTTGCACTCCTCGGTCCATATCTAGGGTCAAACTCACCATGGCATGGTCGCTAACTAAAGGGACCGCAATTTTGCATTCATCCACACATACAAACTCAGCTTCTAACCCACAGATAATATCCAACCACGAGTAGCCTTGGGTCTTTGCGGAGTAATATGTATAGTCCCTTTCCTCTGGATCGACTGCTCTCCATACATCCACCCATTTCATTACCTCCAGGGCCTTACGCAAAGCTGCGCCTTCTGGCAACGGTTTAGAGAGTCGAAGGGACCCTGATATGTCTAAGGACGATAGGGCACAGTTCATGTCTCCAGCCAGCCAAACAGAACCCCTTGCCTTTTGCACGAAGTAGGAGAACAACTGCCGGAAGAACAATCCTTTAGGTCCATTTGGGGCATATATCGACACGAAGGAACCTCCCTATTTTCAATACTTTCAATTACCCAAATAATGCGAACCTGTGTATCTCCACCTGACTCTGTGAGAATAAAGGGGATGTTCTTGTTAATCAGAATTGCTACACCACATTTTTTTGAATTGTACACAGAATAGTATACCTGCTCCCAACCCTCCTTTTTGAGCTTTTCAGCCTCAGATGGGATCAGCTTGAACTCCTGTAAGAATGCTGTATCCACTCTCTCATTCTGGAGATAGCTTAGCACCCTTTTCCTTTTTATGGGACTGTTAAGGCCTCCAACATTGAGTGTGGCAAGTTTAAGAGTCATGGGACATCTCTACAGCTCACCCGTATATCATCCAACAATGAACTATTAAAAAAAAAAAAAAAAGGAGAGTTCTCCTCGATACTTGGTCACAACATTGCCTAGTGAAACTCCCTTCACTCCTGTCTCATTAGAATTTCCCCTCCGCTCCCCATCCCGCCCACTTTCCCTTTTACATATATTCGTTCTGCCCCATGCTTCAGAACCTAATCTATGGCCATGTAACAACAGCAACAAAAACAATCCTTTTTTCAATGATGCCTGTAAACCATCCGGGGTACTCGTCCCCGATACTGATGAGACTGGGGAAGATTTTTCCTGTTGCGGCTCACACTGGTGCTTTCTAGACCCCTCTCTTGCCAGCAACTGCTCCACAGCCTCTACTGAATGTAAAAAAAAGTCTCTTCCTTTGAATTACTGCAGTGAGACATGCAGAGAACCAAATTGTTGCTTTAATTCCTGTTTTAACAAGTGAGTCTCGATATGGCAGTAGTGCTTTCCCTTCTAGCCGTCTCCGCACTGACTTCAGGATAAATCAAAACTGTCCAAATTTTGTACTGCACCGTTTTTGTCTTCCTTGCCTCCATGATAACATGCTCCTTCTGTTGATATCGAAGCAGCCACATGATCATGGCCCGGGGACTCTGCCGGCTTTGGCTCGGTCTCTGTGTGACCGATCAATTTCATAAGATGGCATCCTCTCTTGGCGGGAAAGCAAGACCATAGAAGAGTTTGTATGAAATCGCGTGCATCCGGCAGCTCAGCTCCTTCTGGTATGCCAAAGATACAAAGATTTTGTCAGTGGTTCCGGTTTTCCAGGTCTTCCGCTTTGTCCTCCAGCCACCGCACTTCCTTCCCCATTCTCTCCAGCTCTTTGTCTCAAGGCAATTCACGATCTTCCAGTTGCCCTGTTCTCTTCCTCTATCTGTGTCACCCAGTCCACCAAAATGCTCATTGAGTCTCACTGAGACTGTGGTGATGATTTCTAACTTGGATGCTCTAATCTCTTCCAGTATCTCCGACATACTTCCTTTATCCTCCTCAGTACTCACCGCCATTTTCACTTCATGGATAGGCCTGGCAAGCGGGGAGATCTTGTTCTTCCCTGACGCCGCTTCTGCACCAGATCTGTCGGGTCATGCCCGTAGGGGTTTGGGCATGATATTTTGGCGCACCATCAGTTGATTTGCGCTGCTACGAAGGGAGTATCAGGATTTTTTTTTGTAATTTAGTATTTATTCATTTTGTTCAAAACAACCATATAACTTCACAACTTGTATCTACCACTAATCAGCCAGTGCATCCACTGTCAAACCCAAATGCACAATTGAACTGCCACCCATGTTCAATACTCAATATCCCCCTCAACCCCCCCTCCCCTCTCCACCCACCCTTCTCTGCTACTCCGACCTTTCCCAACCCTTCACCCTCACATACCCCACATCTTTAAACACTTGGACCCTTAAACATTTAAAACATTTAAACAGTTAAACCTTTACACTTTTAAGCAAAAAACCGCTAAACAGCAACCCTGCCACCCTCCCCCTTCTCCCACCAATGCTTCACTCCCGTCCCTCTCCACTTTTCATACCACTCTCACACTTTTTTGTACTTTTTAACAGTATGCTTTCTGTGCGCTTCAATTACACAATAGCCCCATAGTTGCTCCATTCTCCCCACAACTTCCTTTAGCAGGGGTATATCCATGTTTTTCCACCATCGGAAAAGGCTCATTTGAGCTGCAATTATGCAATACCCCAGAAATACTCCTAACTCTCCACCTCCTCCCTCCCCATTTATTTATTGTATTATTTGTTTTTATATACCGCGCTATTACAGATCAGTGCGGTTTACATGAAACATATGAATGTGTGTTACAGATAACAGTGATTAGATTATGTGGTTTACATGGTTTACATGGTTTACAATCTAGCATGGTTTACATCTGAGGTGAAACTAGTAGCATATTTACATTACAGGAGTTTACATCTGGGGTATAACTAGGAACGTATTTACACTGCGGGAGTTTTCATCTGAGGTATAGCTAGGAATATATTTACATTACAGGAGTTTACATCTGATTTACATTACAGGAGTTGTAATTAGGAGCATATAAACAATTACTGGAGCATATTCGCAGTGATGGGCTGTTTCCGTTTGTGTGGCTAGTCTAGGGTAGTTGGTTGTATGTTAGTTGGAAGAGATAAGTCTTCAATGCCTTCCTAAAAGTTGTAAGATCCGGGATAGCACATATCGTTGGGGGTGGGGCATTCCATTGGGTTGGCACATATAGAGAAAAGGCGTGGATCTTGGTTGACTGGGTACAGGTCCTTACTGTTGATGGAGTCATGAGAGAGTTTACCATGCATGTTCTCCTGGTTCTAGCCTCCGGTGTTTTTTGAATCAGTTCTGAGAGTGAAGTTGCCGACATTGTATGCAGGGCCTTAAAAGTGAGTAGCATTGCTTTGTAGGTCAGGCGGCTTGCTATGGGGAGCCAATGAAGCTGAATTAGAATGAGAGTGATGTGGTCGTATCTGGATGCAGCTAGGATTGAGAGGGCAGCTGTGTTCATGGCTAGTTGTAGTGGCTGGAGGGTGTGCTTCGGCATACCATGAAGGATGATGTTGGAATAGTCTAGATGAGGGAGGATGAGGGCTTGAGCAACCGAGCGGAAGTCCGAGGTCTCGAGGAGAGGACGTAAGTGCCAGAGGGTTCTTAGTTTAAAGTAGACAGGTGTTGGTCGATTGTCACTCCCAGATAGTGGACCTCTTGCTTGGTTGTGAGGTTGAAGTCTTTTACTTTGAGGGAGGGCGGTGGGGTAAATGTGGGGTCTCTGTATATGAATAAGACCTCGGTCTTATTGGTGTTGACCTTCAGGTTGTGTGCCATGAGTCAATCTGAGACTGTGTTGAAGCATTCAACTATTGACGAGTAGTCCGGTTTGTCAGTGTGAATGGAGTGTATAGTAACACATCATCGGCATAGATGTGGTAGAGTATGAATGATTGGATGATAGCACAGATTGGCTGTATGTAGATGTTAAAGAGTAGCGATGAGAGGGAAGATCCTTGGGGGACCCCTTGTGTTTGTTGGAAAGGCCTGGATGCCCGATTGTCTATTCGGACTTGTTGTTGTCGGTTGGATAGGTAGGATTTGAACCAGCCTAAGGCTAAGCTTCTTATGCCTTTTTGATAGAGTTGGGTGAGCAAAAGGTTGTGGTTAACAGTGTCGAATGCTGAGGTGATGTCCATAAATATGAGGATGAAACCTTGTTTTTTCTTATCGAGACCTGTATGGAGTCTGTCGAGAAGAGTCGTGAGAAGGGTTTCCACACCATGCTGTTGCCGAAATCCGTGCTGCTGCTGGTCTAGAGGTGCGTATGAGTCGATGTGGTCCTGGGTCTGTTGGTACACAATCTTTTCTATGATTTTGGTTAGGAAGGGGAGGCTAGAGATGGGTCTGTAGGATTTGATATCTGATGGGTCAAGCTTGTTATTTTTGATCAGAGGTCTGATGGCTGCTGTTTTCAATGGGGGCGGAAGGGTGCCTTCAGCTAGTGATATGTTGGCAATTCTAGCTATGATTGGGCTGAGATAGGTCTTTGTTTGTTTGATCCAGAAGGGTGGACAAGGGTCCGTTGGGGAGGTCGTGGTGTTGATCCCACTGATGACTCTTTCTATTTGATCAGGAGAGTATGGATAGAAAGATTCCATGGTCGATTCCAGGGTTGGTGAGGGAGAGCCGGTGAGGTTGTGGGGGGTCTTGGGTAGTTCGAGCTTCACTGGGTTGTTTGTTGGCGATGTGGTTTTGCTTTGGAAGTAGGTGGCAAATTCATCTGGGCTTGGAGTGCTTATTGGTTGTTTTGTGGATGGATCTTTTGTGAATGATTTGACTAGGTTGAAGAGTTTGTGAGGTTTGTTAAGAGAGCGAATGAGGATGTTGGTGTGGTGTTCCTTTCTCTTGTTGTTGATAATTCTTCGATGCTGTTATAGTTTAATCAGGCAGGCATCTTTGTCACTGATCAGTTTGGAGCGTCGCCAGCGGCGTTCAAGCTTCCTGAGTTGCACTAGTGATTCACGCAGGTCAGCGGTGAACCATACTGCTGTGTGCTTTTTGTGGGCAGGTTTTGTGGATAGTGGGAGTGCAGCTTCGGAAAGGTGTTTGTTCCAGTTGTCTAGTAGATTGCCCAGGTCATTAGTGTCGGGGTTGAGGTGATGTAACATGTTAATGAGAAAGGTTTCCTTGTCTAAATGCATGAATTGGCGGTGCACAGGTGCAGGAGATTGCTGTTCTATGTTATCGTGTGGAATGTTAAAGAGGATGGCCTTGTGGTCAGACCATGGCACTGGGTGTACCTGAGGAGAGTACTGATTGTCTGTCGTGTTGCAGGGCAAAAATGAGATCCAAGGTTTTGCCTCTAGTGTGGGTAGAGGTGTGAACGATTTGGTGGTATCCCATTGTGGTCATTGCATTCAGGAATGCTGTGGAGTGTTTGACATGGAGAGAGGGAAGATTGAAGTCACCAAGAATCCAGAGCTGTTTTCGTTGGATGATGTTGTTGCATGCTTGGTCAAGGATTGTGGCCAACTCGTCATTGCTTGAAGAGGGCAGCGGTAGAGGAGGCAGATTGTTAGGGTCTTGTTTGAGATTTGGATGATGTCTAGATTGGTGGTACTTTGCTTGTAGAGCATATTTTCTTGCAAGGACTGTACTTTCAAAACACATTGCATTCCTTCTTCCTGCTGCTGCTCTATCTCTTGCAAGCGGTTTTCATGATCCCCCATCCGGCAAGTTAGCGCCACTATTTCCTCCTTCAATGTGCCAAGAAGCTCCCCCAATTCGGTTTTTACTGATTGCACCTCAGTTTTTATTTCTGAGAACCAGTCCCTGAGCTCCGCTCTGGTTGCACCTTGTCTTTTCCTTGTTCCATCACACACACTATTCCTGGTTCTTCCACCAGTGCCACACTCTTTCCTGACTTACTACTGCATCCATTAGAAGTGCTTTCATTGCTCCCTGCATTCAACCCAGGGTACACATATTCCCAGAGATCTGCTGCTTTCCTCCTCGTGGTCATGTCGACTTGAGCTCGCCCCCTCCTGTGGGGGAATGGAGTGAGAGATAAATTTTCGTTTAACACTTTAATTTTCTGTGGACAATGACGTATTTTCCTCTATCCGAGGTCTTGCCCCGGCGTCTATTCAGTAAAACGGCCCAACAGACCCTGATATCCTCATTGTCACATACACTTCATCCTCTGCTGCTATGCCCAGTCTTTTCTTCCTGCCCACCTCCCTTCTATATTCTTTGTAGTTCTTTTCTGTATTACCTTCAACTGCCTGTTCCTCTGACCTCCTCCTCAGAGGTATATGCAGTATATGCAGTCCAGACGCAGCACCTCCATTTCCGCTGCCACTGAACACCACCACCACCTTTTCAGGAGTGCAGTACTCTCTCCACTGCCATGGCGCTCAGCAGTCTGTTCTTTCTCCTCCGGCCGCCATTTTGTCTCCCCTGCTCCTCTCCCGCATCTCTTCATACGTTCCAGCTCTGCTCCGCATATATGTGCGCTGCTCCTTTCAGACTGCTTCTTTCAGCTCCCCAGCCTTTCCGCCACCTGGCTCGCCATTTTTTCCTCTTTCGGAGGGTTGTTTTATGTGCCGTTAGCTGGGTCGGTGCCGGAGTGGCGATCTCACGCCGCCATCATTAACGGTGATGTCACTTCCTCCCGTAAGTATCAGTTTTTAAGCAATTCTCCCAGAGCCAGAACTCCTCTATCCCATTACTTTTTAACATGGCCAAGAATTTCTCATGAGGGATCTTATCAAAGGCTTTCTGAAAATTCAGATACACTATATCAACCAGCTCACCTTTGTCTACCTGTTTATTCACACCTTCAAAAAAATATAACAGATTAGTAAAACAAGACTTTCCTTGGCTAAATCCATGTTGTTTTTCTCCCATTAAACCATGACTATCTGCATGTTCAGTAATTTTATTCTTTATAATGGTTTCTATCATTTTGTCCGGTACCAATGTCAGGCTCACCGGTCTGTAGTTTCTCAGATCACCCCGGAAGCCTTTTTAAAAACTGACATTATACTGACCATTCCCCAAACTTCAGGTAATACAGATGACTTTAATAATAGTTCACAGATTACTAATAGTAGGTCTGCAATCTCATATTTCAGTTCGCTCAACACCCTCGGATTTATACCATCCGGTCCAGATGATTTGCTACTCCTTCAGTTTATCAGACAGTTGTAATACATCTTCCCAGTTTATTGATATTTCTTTCAATTCTTCTGATACATCACTTTTAAATACCATTTTAGGCATGGGTAACGACATCATCTTCAGTAAAGACCTAAGCAAAGAATTCATTCAGTCTCTCCACTGTGGCCTTGCCCTTCCTTAGTGCCCCTTTTACCCCTCTATCATCTAATGGTCCGACTCTCACAGGTTTTTTTTGCTACAAATGTACTTAAAAAAAAACTTTTATTATAAATTTTTTCTTCCATGGCAAGCTTTTCTTTCAAAGTCAGTAAAAGCCCTGCAAGACCATGCTCTTTTTATGCATTTGCAGACAGCGTAGCTCACTGTTCCCAGGATTTCGCTCGAGTGTCATACTTTGAAAATATGCCAAAAATGTCCAAAAGTTTCAATATTCAGATCCTGATGGAACATCTGATCATAAATGCTGTAAATCAGTTCCTCATGGTCCTGCTCCAAACAAATGCAATCCTATTGAGTGTCAATAATGGAATCCTGCAATTCAAATTGGGCACATCTTACACAATATCACAGAACAGCTAAAGTTCTATTGCATCCAAAAAACAGCTAAAGCAGCAGTGTGTTGAAAAACAAAAACCCTTAAAAACTGTCAAAAGTATCTGATTAGTGAATTTAGGGGGACGGTGGAAGAAGCCAACAGCATAAAAATCAGCAGTTTAGCTGAAAGCTGCTAAATAAATGGTGAAAACAAATGGACCAAAAATAAAATAAAGACACACATCTGACAGAATGGAAAAGGTCTGAGGGAGCTCATACGCACTCAGAAGAGTCTTCCGGGATTTTATGGGCTCTAAGGGAACAACTCTGCATCAGCATCCTCTGATGGCATCACCTGTTTGTGGACAGAGAAAGCTGATCTGCTCAGATATTACCAAATAATAAAAAATTGTTAGCTATTGTCAGGTTCTATTTTTTCAAAATTTCCATACTTCCTCCTTTCATAGAATCGGCACCACATGCAGTTCTGCATCATGATGTCATGTTATTGCAGCTTGAACATTCTAATGGAAAACCTTCAGCACTTCAAGTTATAGTTACAACTGTCTAGTCAAAAGGAAAATAATGCCTTCAAAATGCAACTAACTAAATTGCATTGTGTTCTAAAGATTGGGATTTTTATGAATTATTTATTCACAACTGTATTTTACATAATCATAGCACATGGTCAGGAGACAGCATTGCTTTTTATTATAGTTCACAATTTTGGCATGACATGCTGAACGGTTTTACTTTGCTTGGTCATCCTAGGTGTTTCAGGTTCCTCAAGGAACTGCACTCTTAACAAAGGAAAAGATGCTGCTTACAAACTATAGTAAGGATTCTGACAGAGCAAACAGTTCAAGCTATAACAAAGTCTGAAAGTATTACAAAAGTCTGCTTGTATCAATTGCTGCAAGATGCTCACGTCAACATAACCTTGACTAAGAGTTGTTTTCTTCACCAAGCACCAAAAGCTAGAGCTCTAAGCTGCCTCAGTATTTCAAGTATCATATCAAATGTTAAGTCCAATATAGGTGCTCCACATGAACTTTTAATTGCAAAGAAGTCATGAATTGAGTCTGGATGAGTAATTCAGAATCTAACTGAATGAACAATGCTTTTCAATTCAGGAATGGCAGTCGTCATTTATCAAGGTCCTAAATTCTAAGGCAGTTTCTCTTTTCTTGGGAGACCGCCTGATTTACCTTTGCACTACATCGCATATAACCCACAGGCAACTCATGGCACACCAATGGACGGATGCTTTCTTTTCTCTAGAGTACAGTAAAGGGTTAATTAGCACTTAGTAAACTGAATGATTTCTGCTGGCCATGAGATAAAGCCCTTATTTAGCAGCTTGACCCTAGTGGTAATATAGCGATACTGCCACTGGGTATCAGAAGCACTATTTGGAACCCGGATACTTGACGGTGGCAGGAGCGACTGGGGATTACTCTGGCTTTCCACTAGAACAGAGACCCCTCTTGGTAAGAGTTGGAGGGAGGGTGTAAGTCATGATGTTAGAGGGGGGAGATGGATGGTTTATGGAGTTGTGTCAGGGGGTTGTGAATGGGGAGGGAAGGTGGAGGTCTGTACTGCACAGTTTAAGTGCCAGCAACTACAGTGTAGATTGCAAAATCAACACCTACCTGTGTAGTTGCTATTGCTTACATATGTAAAAGCCCTGCAGGACCATGCTCTTTTTATGCACATCTATTTATAAAACTGCTTTTGCCTCTATATTCACTAGCAAACAGGGCCATACCGAGGGAAGATTGCGCCCTGTGCGACTTGCACATCGGGCGCGTCTCCCCCCCCCCCCCCCGTGGCGGGAGAGAAGAGGCGCGTCCAATGTGCAAATCGCCGGCATGCTAAGCAGATCTTTCCCTCCCTGCAAGAGCAGGGAGGGAAAGATTTGCTTAGCATGCCGGTGGAAGGCTTAAGGGGCGCATTTTAGCTTTCTTCCGTTGCCTGCCGCCGCTGAGAGAAGAAAAAGTGGCGGCGGCAGGCCACGGAAGAAAGCTAAAATGCGCTCCTTAAGCCTTTGCGCCATGTGCAGCCGCACCACTCGCACAGGGCTAGGTACAGGCCTGCTAGCAAATATATGTGTATTTGCCGGAATCCATCTAGAAATTTTACAAAAGGCTCTGCATTCGGCAGCGATTCTGATAAAATACCAGGCTAATTGAGCACATTCTGACCTGGGCATTTCAATTCCTTTCTCCATAACTTAACTAAAATGGGCTTTTTAAAAATCATATGGCATCTATCTACACATTCCTTAAGGAGGTAGTTTTAAAAGGCACTTCCATAGATAAAACAGCGTTTTACATGAAGAAAGCTTTCCATATCTGCTAATTTCCATTCCTTGAATCCTGCTAGACCAGTCCAGATGAGTGGGTTATGCTCCCAGGCCAGCAGGTGGAGACACCGAAGGAGCCCGGTGCAGGAATATTCCCCAGCATCTAATAGGAATACTTTTGGAAGCATTACTCCATGCGCATCTGTGGCTGCCTTTCCTCCTGGTCTCCTCAGTCAGGTGAATAGCAGAGAAAAGAAAAATTTGTAGCAAAAATAATGAAAAAGGACAACTTGAAGGGGAGGTGGGTGGGCTGTGAAGACCGGGAACAGCAGAAATCAGAGATCACCTGTTACAGGTGAGTAACTACGCTATCTCCAGGAACAAGCAGGAAGCCAGTCTTCACATATGGAACTCCCTAGCTCAAGACCACAGCGCAAGAGAAGAATCCTGGCGCAGGCAGAGGTTGCAGCAGAGAGCACTCCTTGTGAGGTAGTCGGATGGGCAGTGGGTAAGTTGTCTACATTTGAAAAAGGTTACATAGAACAGTCTGTCCAAACTGAGCATCAGCTTTGGAGTCTTTGTCCAGGCAATAGTGCACTGCAAAGGTATGCAGCGAAGACCATGTAGCTGCTTGGCAGATCTCTGAGGTAGGGACAGACCGGAGATCAGCTACTGTGGTAGCCATGGCTCGGATATTATGAGCTGTAACACAGTGTGGCAGAGACAGCCTAGCCTGCGAATAAGTGAAAGATATGCAATCTGCTAGCCAGCTTGAAGGTTTCCTTTTGGATAATGGTGTCCCTAGATGACTTTGGTCAAAAGAGACAAATAATTGAGAGGATTGGTGATAAGTAGTACGATCCAGATAAAAAGCCAATGCTCTCTTACAATCTAGGGTATGAAGTGTGGCCTCAGCTGAGAGATGTGCAGCCTTGAAAAGAACACTGGTAGTGAAACATATTGGTTCAGGTGGAAGGAGGTGACAACCTTTGCCAAGAACCTAGGGTGTGTGTGAAGGACCATCTTGTCATGGTGAAATGTGGTATATGGAACATAGCTCACCAAAGCCTGCAGTTCACTGACTTTTCGAATTGAAGTGACTGCTATAAGAAAAAGAAGCTTCCAGGTTAGGAACTTTAAAGAAGCTGAAACCATCGATTCAAAAGGACTGCACATGAGTTGCACAAGACAACATTTAAATCTCGTGGTGTGGGTGGTGGGTGGAAAGGCAGCTTGGTCAAAAGAAGACCATGCATAAATCTGGCCACTATAGGGTGCGCCGAGATAGGGCAGTTCTCCAAAGTATGATGGGAGGCCGCAACAGTGCATAAATTCACTCTCAGAGTTTATCTTAAGGCCAGAGGAGGATAAAAGGAGCAGGTACTGGAGTAAGTCCGGAATGGGACATGTGAAAGGATCTAGTGTTTTCTGTCAACATTATATGGAGAACCTGCACTTTTAAAAGTATAAGATCGTCTGGTCGAATCTTTTCTGGAAGATAGGAGAACCTGCAAAACGTCCTCTTTGAGATCTAAGTGTAAGAGAGCAAAGCACTCAGCCTCCACACCATCAAGCGGAGTGTCTTGAGGCTGGGGTGTAGAAAGGTCCCCTCTTCCTGAGAGAGTAGGATTGGCGAATTACCCAGACTGAGGGGAGGCATTTGAGCTAGTTGAAGAAGCAGAGGAAACCACGGCTATCTGGGCCAATGAGGGGCAATGAGAATCATTTGTCCCTGGTCAACCTGAAGCTTGAAAAGTGTTTTTTGCTATGAGTGGAAGGGGAGCGGAAGCATAGAGGAGATCCTGTCTCCAAAGGATGTGAAATACATACAAAGTCTCCCTGCGAGGGGAGGGAATCCTCAAGCAAAATGAGGTAGTTGGGCTTTGAAAGCAGAAGCAAAGAGGTCGAGTAACACGTCCCCCAGAGATGGAACAAGTACTGCGCTACTTGAAGGTCCAGCCTCCACTCGTTTGGATGGAGGATCCGGCTTAGTCTCTCGGCTAAATGATTCTCTGCTCCTGGAAGATATACTTCATGTAGATGAATTCCTTGAGGAATTGCCCAGTTCCAAAGGCAAATGGCCTCCGTACATAAGGGGCGAGAGCTTGTCCCCCCCTGTTTGTTTATACAGAACATAGTCACATGGTTATCTGTCTGTATGAGAAGGCACTGTCACCCGAGTTGGGGAGAAAAATCTCTGATGGCATTGAAAATTGCCCAGAGCTCGAAGAGAATGATATGGAGAGCCTCCTGAGCAGACCAGAGACCTTGTATTGAAGGCGGTCGAGATGGACTTCCCACCCTAGTTTTGATGCATCGGTCGTTAGGGTATACTGCGGTGCAGACTTCCGAAAACGTGACCCAATGACAAGGTTCTATGGTGTGCACCGCCATTGAAGGGCTTTCTTCATCTGAGGAGTAATGTTGATGAGGTTAGACAGGCGACCTGTAGACTGCGCCCATTGTTGTGACAGAGTCCACTGTCCAATCCTCATGTTGAGAATGGCATGGGGTATGGCATGGACTGTGGAAGCCATGTGGCCTAAAAGACGTAGAAATGTTCTGGCCATAACTGATGATTGTTATTGTACCTGTGTGGCCAAGGCAATTAGACGGAGGCATCTGTCATCTGGCAGAAAAGTCCAGCTCCTTACAGTGTCCAGTCAAGCTCCTATGAACTCGAGATCCTGGGTTTGAGTGAGGTGTGATTTTGGATAATTTATGATGAAACCTAACTCCTGGAAGACATGAATGGTTTGATTTAAGGCAGAGGTGACTGCTGAAGTGGCATCTGCTCTTAACAACCAGTTGACTAAGGGAAACACAGATTCCCAAAGTTCGAAGGTAAGCTGCCACAACAGCCAAACACTTTGTGAAGACTCTAGGTGCTGAGGCCAGTCTGAAGGGGAGGACTCAATACTGATAATGGTTGTTCTGAAATATGAACCTAAGAAACTTTCTGTAGTTTGGGTAGATCAGGATGCATGTAAAAGCATCCTTTAGATCCAGAGAACATAGCCAATCGTTTGGTTGGAGGTATGGCAGAACAGTAGTCCTCGATGAGAAATTTGTTGAGATTTTGTAGATCTAAGATAGGCATTCTTCTTTGGAATTAGAAAGTATCAGGAGTAGAACCCTAGGCCCTGCTGAGATGGGAGAACCTCCTCTATTGCAGCTTGTTTCAGCAGTGAGAGAATCTTCTGCTGAAGCAAGGAAGAGTGATGGAGATCTAAGGATGGCTGTCCCACAAAGTGAGTAGGGAGGAAGATCCTTGAATCTCAGCTGCAAGCCGACTGACTGACTAGATTAAAGTCCAGGGTTCTGAAGTGATGTTGATCCAACGGTATGCGAAGTGCACCAACCTTCCAGGGATCATGGAAGGAAAGGAACAGATTATGGGAGAAATGGTCATGCTCCTTCTGAAGCAGTCAAAAGCTCTGAGGAGGTTGAGTAAGTAGATGCAGGCTGTGGCCTGGTAACCTTGGGTTTCCTGACTTGTTTCTGGCTCTGCTGTCTCTGTTGCTGTTGTGGGGCAGAGTAGCCAGAATAGGAATGATGGTGGATAGCGTAGTTACTCACATGTAACAGGTGTTCTCCGGGAACAGCAGGAATCAGTCCTTACATTTGGGCAACGTCGATGCTGAAAGATCCCGCACGGAGCATTTCCCCAGCTTTCAAAGAAAGCCTTTGGAAATGCTACCACACATGTGTGGTCCCCTTCCCGCCCAAGGGTGCCATCTTGGCCAGTCAGATGACATAGCGAAAAAGGACTTAAAAAATGTAGGAAGGCAACTCCCAGGGGAGGAGGGAGGGTTGTGAGGACTGATTCCTGCTGTCCTGGAGAACACCTGTTACAGGTGAGTATCTATGCTTTCTCCAGGAACAAGCAGGAAGTCAATCCTCACATATGGGACTCTCTAGCTACAGGCTACCGAGAACCTGTAGAAAAACAAGGCCCAGCCATGAGAAGCCGCAAGCGAATCTGAGAAAAGATTCTGAGGACCCTAGTGTCCAGGGAGAACCATGGCTCCGCTAGCCTGAACAAGAAGGGTTGGAGGGCAGGAGTTGCCAAAACCCCGAACAGATTACGGAGTACGGCCTGCTCAAAGGTGCTGTCCCGTCAGGACACCCTCTCCAGGCAGTGGTGAGGTGCAAAGGTGTGAACGGAGGACCAGATGGCATTCCGGCACATGTCTGCCATAGGGACAGAGCGTAAGCGTACAACTGAGGGCACCATAGCCCTGATGTTGGTCGCCGTGACCCGGTGCTCCAATCAGAGCCCAGCCTGATCGTGGGTGAAGGCAATGCAGTCCACCACCCAGGTGGACAGGGTCTGCTTAATAACAGCCTCCCCTAGTCGACTGGGGCCGTATGAAATGAAAAGCTGTGAGGCTTTGTGGTGGCCCTAAATACGTTGCAGGTAGAAGGACAGGGCCCTCTTACAGTCCAGAGTATGGAGAATAGCCGCCGCCTTGTCGGCGAGGGGCCACATAAAGAATACGGGGAGACCCACTTCCTGTTTGAGGTGGAAGGCGGATACCACCTTCGGAAGGAATTTAGGATGGGTGCGAAACACAACCCTATTCTTGTAGAACATGGTGTAAGGTGGCTCAGCCACCAAGGTCTGAAGCTCGCTGACTCTGTGGGCAGAGGTGAGCACCACCAGGAAGACAACCTTCCAGGATAAATAATGTAAATGGCAGGTAGCCAGAGGTTCGAAAGGTGGCTTGGTGAGCTGTGTCAGAACCACGTTGAGATCCCATCCCACTGGGGGCAGGCGGATGGGAGGCTTAGAGAGCTGCAGGCCCCGCAGAAATCGGGTAATAAAGGGCTGCGCAGAAAGAGGTTTTCCCTCTATGGAGTGATGGTGCACTGAGAGTGCGCTCAGGTGCCCCCTGATGGAGTTAGACTTCAGTCCAGTCTGCAAAAGGTGGAGCAATTACTGCAGTACCGTGTGCACCTGGCAAGAGAATGGGTCTATCCATTGCTCCACACACCATACTGAGAATCTGCACCACTTGAAGGTGTAGGCTCATCTCGTGGAGTTCTTACGAAAGGCCAGGAGGACTTCCTCCACCTCCTTTGGGAGGTTGAAGGGTGATAAGGTGACCCAGCTCAGCAGCCATGCTGTTAATGACAGGGACCCCAGGTTGAGGTGAAGAAGAGAGCCCTCCTCCTGGGTCAGTAGCCCTGGGGTGTTCCCCAGAGAGACCAGGAGCTCTGTCGAGAGTCAGAGCAACAGGGGAAACCAAGGCTGCCTGAGCCACCGCAAGACCACCAGGATCAAGGAGGCCTTGTCCTGCAGGACATTGAAGAGGGTCTGGGTGATTAGTGGCATTGGAGGGAAAGCATACGGAAGGTCCATTGACCATGAGATGAGGAAGATTTCCGCCTCTATCCGGGGCGGATGCGGTTGGAGACAGCAGAAGCGGGGCAGCTGAGCACTGGCTAGGCTGGGAAAGAGGTCTAGGCTTGGGGTTCCTCAGAGTCAGAATAGCCGCTATGCCACCCTGGGGTCTAAACACTATTTGTGCGGCTGGAAGACCCTGCTCAACCTGTCTGTTAGGGCACCGCCTTGGCCTGGAAGGTATACTGCCCAGAGGAGCATTCCCTGACTGACTGTGTATAAGCAGAGGGCTACTGCCTCCTGGCAGAGGCGCCGAGACCTAGTGCCCCCTGCTTGTTCAGGCAGAACATCATGACCTGGTTTTCCGTTTGGACTAGCACTGACTGGTTCTGCAGGCATTGGTGGAAGGCCCTGATCACCAGAAAAATGGCCTTGAGCTCCAGCAGGTTGATCTGCTGCTGACTCTCCGCTAGGGACTAGTTACACTGCATGCGCAGTTCCTCGTAGTGCATCCCCCAGCCCAGTAGGGATAAGTCTATGGTGAGGACCCTCTGGGGGATTGGGGACTGGAAGGGCATGCCCTTCTGCAGCTGCTGTGTGCCTTGTCACCAGTCGAGCGACTCTGCTAGTTGACAGGACACAGAGATGCTGTCCTGTAGCCTGCCTGGCTTGTGTCCACTGTGAGCAGAGGCACCACTGAGCTGCCTGCATGTGGAGGCGGGCGTTGGGGAGCACATGGACTGTGGATGCCATGTGGCCTAGTAGGTAGAGAATGGACCGCACCAACAATGTGCGATTGTGCTGCACCTCTACAGACAGGGCCCTAAGGTGATCCGCCCTTTCCAGGGGGAGGAAGGCCCTGGCCTGAAGAGTGGCCAGACAAGCTCCTATGAACTCCAGATCCTGTGTTGGAGGTGGTGAGATTTGGGGTGGTTTATCATGACCCCAAATGCTGCAGGATCTTATGGTGCGGGCCACGGCCTGTTGCACGTTGGTGGCTGTGTCCCCTTTCATGAGCCAGTCGTCCAGGTAAAAGAAGATGAAAGGCCCATTGGTGGAGGAGGTAGATGGCCACCACTGCCAAGCATTTGGTGAAGACTCTTGGTACGGAGGCTAGGCCAAGGGTAATACTCTGTACTGGTAGTGGTTGCCCCCCAACCATGAACCTCAAGTATTGCCTCTGACTGGGATGAATAAGGATGTGGGTATAAGCATCCTTTTTGCCAAAGGAGCATAGCCAATCTACCTGCTGGAGGTAGGGCAGCAATGTTCCAAGGGAGAGCATTTTGAACTTCTGCGCCAGGAACTTGTTCAGGTTTCGCAAGTCCAGAATGGGCCCTAGGCTTCCTGTTCTTTTTGGGACAAGAAAGTACCTGGAGTAGAACCCCTTTCCAATGAGGTGGTGGGGTACTGGTTCTACGGCCCTATCCCTGAGAAGGACTGCGAGTTCCTGCAGTAGCAAGGCCCGGTGCAGGGGAGTCCGAGGGGACTCTCCTAGAAAGAAGGGATGATGCGTCTGGTCCAGGTGAAGGAGATAGCCTTCTCTGACCACTTAGAGGGCCCAGGTGTCGGTGGTGATAGCAGGCCATTGATGGGCAAAATGAATCAGACACCCCCCTGTTGGCAGCTGCTCCCCCACAGGTGGAAAGGCTATGCTCAGGAAGTCAAAACCCCGACCCAGCATGGGCCGAGGCTGGTGTCTAAGGCTTAGAGCCCTTAGGATTGCATTTGCCCTGGCCCGCTCCTTTGCTTTTGTGACCCTGCTGCGGGGTCTGGGGGGCCCGGTATTGGGAAAAGCCTCGGTAAGGCTGGCCTTTCCTGTGGAAGGGAGGCCTTTTCCCCCAGCATACTTTTTCTTCGGAAGGATGGAGGTCTTCCTGGAGAGCCAAGTCCTAGTGATGTACTCTGTCTCAGTCTCAATCTCCGCCGCCTTTACCTCCATCGATTTGCCGAAGACATCGAGGAGTTTCTCCTGAACCCACTGCTCGAGATCTGATGCCTGAAGCCAGGCCTGGTGTCGAGCACCGATGTCTGCGGCTGCTACCCTCTCGTTAGACTTGAAGCAGTCATAGGCGGCTCAAGACATGTACTTCGATTACTCCTGGATGCCCTTCATGAGGGTTTGAAATCGCTGGAGGTGATCTCCACTAAGACCCACAGAGAAACCTGCAAGTTGTTTTGCTAGGTCCTGGAGATACATGCCGATATACAGCTGGTATGCTTGTATTCAGCAACTCAATATCGAGCCCTGGTAGCATTTGTGTCCCAGGGCATCGAGGGTATGGGACTCCCTGCCCAGTGGCACAGAAGAATAAGTCTTTGGGCTTTTCTGTCGGCGCATGGTCGACTCCACCACCATAGAGGCCTTACTGGACCCAGTACATGGTGTACATCGACTAACTATTGGCGCTGATGTCTGTGTCTCCCACATCCGAAGGAGAAGAAACCCGAGGATGAAGAGGACAGGGGACAGTCAGGGCCTCCTTTGGTGGAGCCTCATACTAGAGGATTTCGAGCTCCTCTGTGCGAGGGTCCTCCTCCGACTCCGTGGTGAAATACCGGTGTCTTGACGCCAGGGAAGACTGATCCGAGGGGAGATTGCAGTGCTTATGTGACTCCAAGGAAGCTTCGTTCTCTGACTCCCAGTCCAAGTACTCCGTCGAGGACTCAAGGCCTGATGGCTCCTGAAGCGCTGGGCTCAGATCAGGTCTTCGGTGACCCATGGCTGCTTGGCTGGAGCTACAAGCGCTTGCTGGGGAGCATCTCGCCCCCAAGGATTGGGAACGGGATAGAGACCCTTGCCGAGGATCGTATCGGCAACCCGGGGAGTCCTCAACATCAAGGTCCCTGCAGTCTCTGTGCGAGCATCAGCGGGGCCGGGCATTGGCACTTGCTGCTTGGTAAGGAAGGCAGTGACACTGTATTCCAATGCCATTAGCTTGACTTCCCAATCAGGAGTAGCAGCCTTCAATGCGGACACCGGGGTTACCGTGTCTGGCATCGGTAAGGAGAGGGAGTCTTTCACGGGACAGGCCTTGGGGGTCAGTGATCTGTCGCCAGATACCTCAGCATCTGTTTTGGGCACCTTTGCCAGCCGCTTCCGCTCAGACTCCTTGGATACCATCCGGGGACTATGGGACCTTGCACGGGACTTGCTGTGGATGTCCGATTCCCAGGATGGGGTCCTTGAGGGTTTTTTCTTCTTTTTGCACTCCTGCTCCGGAGAAACCTTGTCGGAGTGTCCACGACTCCGATCTGTGCAGGGCCTTAGAGCACGAGGTTACCAAGGACACCGGGGCTGAATCTGACCTGTGGAAAATGTCGTCTTGCTTCTGCCAGCGACATTGGATGGCCTTAACAGTCATCTTTTTGAACAGGGTGAAACCTCTGGGTCATGGTCGGCAACTAGACACTGGAGGCAGCAGTCGGTGTATTGGTTAGGGACATGTTCTTTGTGCACCAATCACATTTTTTGAGCCCACTGGCCATTGGGGGGAAAAGGACCCCTGTGAGGTCGAAGACCCTTGACGTGGCAAGCGGTTAGATAAAGGCACAAACCTGCTGGGGATAAAAACTAAAAATGGTTCAGAGATCGAAGCCGAAGCGGTGGGGCGCGGAAGCGGGAATCGTGGCTTCTAAATCATAAACTCTACACTGGAAAAAAACAATGTTGCCTTTGACCAACTTCAATCAATCTCAAACCTCCATCATACAATGACTGTTAATGATAACAACAACACAAAGAAGTCATTGATCTGTAGCCAGTGGGCCTGGTGATCGAATCTCAAGAAATTATCAAGAAACAACCACCTGCTTCCATTCATTTATTGTCGGGATCCGCCTGCCTGAGAGGAGAGACCAAAAGAACTCTCCCCTCCGTGCAGACGGCGCCCTTTTTAATCCAGTGAATAATTTTCACCTATAAATTCAAAATAGTGAAACACACTTATCTTGATAAAGATGATATTCTTAATCAGAAACCCGCTGAAAGCAAGTTCAAGTTCACAATTGTTTTCATAAACCGGTGCGCTTTGTGTACACTAGGGGCTCTAATTTACGTGACCGGCTTGTCCACTCCGTTTTGCAGCCTACCACTACTGAACAGGATTCTCCAGCTATAGGTCATTGGGCATGTGGTCATTGCCGATTTTGTACTTCCACCATTGAGGGGATACAATGGACATGTCCTACAGATCCTTTTCTTTTTTAGGATCTTCTACGTGTCAGTCTGATTATGTTGTATACATTTTAATTTGTCCTTGTAGACTGGTTTATGTGGGGAGGACCATACGCCCAGTTAAGACGCGTTTGGGCGAACATGCTTCCCGGATCAAACAAAAGGTTTTATCAGCCCCAGTGGTGGAGCACTGTATCCTTATGAATCATTCCTTTACTGATTTTCTGTGGAGGATAATAGATCGTGTGCCACCCCTCCTTCGGGGGCGGGAGACAGTGAACAACGACTGTAAAGATGTGAGCAACGTTGGATCTTTAGGTTGCGCTCAGTAGCTCCACAGTGCTTGAATGTGGAACTGGACTGGTGGAGTTTAATTTAGGACATCGGGTTCTGATCATCGTTCATTTGATTTCTGTGGTACGATTTGATTGGACACATTGTTCACGTTGGAAATCACGTGGTTTCAAAGGGAACCTATCAATGGCCATCAGTATGGAGTATAAAAACAGCTGGGTTTGGTGTTTTCCCAATTCGGGTGTTTTGACATGAGGAATCAGATCGGCAGACATTGAACGGAGAGACATTTGAAACAGGGCTCACAGTCGCCCGAAACATGCATGTCGTGTGGACTTATGTCTGGCTTTCAGCGGGTTTCTGATTAAGAATATCATCTTTATCAAAATAAGTGTGTTTCACTATTTTGAATTTATAGGTGAAAATTATTCACTGGATTAAAAAGGGCGCCGTCTGCACGGAGGGGAGAGTTCTTTTGGTCTCTCCTCTCAGGCAGGCGGATCCCGACAATAAATGAATGGAAGCAGGTGGTTTCTTGATAATTTCTTGAGATTCGAGTCACCAGGCCCACTGGCTACAGAACGACGACTTCTTTGTTTTGACCAACTTCAGCATTGCCACGGACAACAATTGAACACCTTTAGTGCTATTCATGGACAATAATTGAAGCACATTTTTTCATCTTTTATCATCTATCTTTGCAGTTTCAAGCTCCGACTGCCAGCTAAGTATTTGGTTGTTTCTAATCTCCTAGTCTGATTTAATGATTTACTTAACACGTTGGCTTGTGGGGACAGTACTGCACATAATTAAAAATTAGAATAAAAGGAGTTGTTCATTTTTCGGAGGGCTACAGCCCTGCACAACAAACATGCCAACATTTCTATTATTTACTATTTGGTTCTTTCTTTTTTCTCTCTTTATTTTGGATGGACCTTATTTGTTGTTTTTTTTGTTGTTTGTTGTTGTAACCAGAGAAGGAAAGGCACTTTAATGCACAAGAAAATGAACTTGTTTCTAGAGAAAGAAGACTGACGTCTGTAAGGCTTCATGGAAAATGGGAGACTGAATAAGATGGCACCCTTGGGCAGGAAGGGGACCATACATGCATGGTAGCACCTCTCAAAGGCTTTCTTTGAAAGCTGGAGAGATTCTTCCATGGGGCTTCATTGGCGCCAACATCTCCCATATGTGAGCACTGACTTCCTGCTTGTTCCTGGAGAACCACAAATTCAACACTGTCCAGATTTCAAGTATTCCAAAAAGTATCCTTTGCATCAGGGGTTAAAAAGATGAAAATATTTAACTGTTTCTCTTCTTAATTATAAGAACTTAAGATACCGCATGTTCAGGTCTTCATTCATATCAAAGCTGGCAGTTCTTCTAACTAAAGGCAAAGGCAAATGGATTTAGCAAAACAATTTTTGGAGAAGGGTTATTCAACGTAGACTTTAAAATTAGCATAAAAATGAACATTGCCAATCATCATTTACTGATAGAATGCAAAAGGAAAACATATTGAACAATTGATTTGGGGTCTGTCTTTCAAACATGTCTGATGCCTTGGCGAAATTTATATGGTGAGAAGCACTGCTATCTACTTCTCTGGATTTTTAAGTATAGCTTTGTCTATGAATTAAAAGTAAAAGGCCCCAACTATTGATTAATATAGATGTTACTGATATTGCACTGCACTCAAATAGCGGGCATTTTAATCTATTCTTATGATAATGTATATTATTCTTTTAAAGATTTTAGTTTTTATGTTCTCTGGTATAGCATAGTTACTCACCTGTAACAGGTGATCTCCGGGAATAGCAGGAATTTAGTCTTCAGATATGGGTATCGTTGGTACCGACGGAGCCTGCGCGGGAACACTCCCCAGTGTCCAATAGGAAAGCTTTTGGGAGCATCCCACAGCGCCTGCATGCTGCCTTCCCACCTTTCCCAACTGTCCCTCTCCAGTTGAGTTTAAAGCTGAGACAAAAGAGAGAGGGAAAGAGAGAAGGAGAGAGATAGAGAGATACAACTCCTAGGGGAGGTGGGTGGGTTGTGAAGACTAAATTCCTACTGTTCCCGGAGATCACCCGTTACAGGTGAGTAACTATGCTATCTCCAGGAACAAGCAGGAATGTAGTCTTCACATATGGGGACTCCCTAGCTGCAGATGCCAGGGAGAAACCCCAGAAGTTGTGTGCCCTTGTGAAAGGGCTCCTCTTCACCCCATGGATCTCTGGCATCCTACCAGGGATGGTGGGTAGGAATTGATTAAGTATGGAACCAGTGTTGAAGAACAGCCTGACCAAACAAGACATCCCGGCGGAAGTCCTTGTCTAACCAGTAATGGGCTGTGAAAGTATGAACCGAAGCCCAAGTAGTTGCTCGGCAGATGTCGTCAATAGACACAGAGTGAAGATGAGCCATAGAGGCTACCATGGCTCTCACATTGTGAGCTGTGACACGGCCTTCCAGAGGAAGGTTTTTACTCTCATAGGCAAAAGATATACACTGTGCAAACCAGTTGGACAGTGTTCTTTTGGAGACTGGAAGTCCCAAATGACTAGGATCAAAATCAACAAAATGTTGAGAGGACTTCCTATGTTCCTGTGTCCTTTGTAAGTAAAAGGCCAGAGCCCTTTTACAATACAAAGTATGAACATTCCTTTCTGCATTTGAGGCATGAGGCCTTGGGAAGAATACAGGAAGGTAAACCGCTTGGTTTATATGAAAAGCTGACACCACCTTTGGCATAAAGTGTGGATGAGTCCTTATCATGATGGAACCTTGTATAAGGAGGATCAGCCACCAATGCTTGCAATTCACTGATGCGATGTGCTGATGTGATTGCAATAAGAAAGATGACCTTCCAGGACACGAATTTCAAGGAGGTAGTGGTGAATGGTTCAAAAGGCGGTTTCATAAGCTGCCCAAGAACCAAATTTAAGTCCCATGCCACCAGTGGTGGCTTAATGGGAGGCTTAGTTAAAAGAAGGCCTATCATAAATCTCGCTATGAGAGGATGAGAGGAAACAGGTTGCCCATTTAGAGGCTTGAAAGAAGCGGCAATAGCACTCAAATGAACTCTCAATGAATTGGTCTTAAGCCCTGCATTAGATAAATGAAGGAGATACTCCAGTAATGAATCCAGACGTATCGCAAGAGGGTTAAGACCCTTCTGCGAGCACCGTATGGTAAACCTCTTCCATTTGAAAGCATAAGAGCGTCTTGTGTAAGGCTCCCTGTAAGTATAAAGGATATCCTTTACTTGCTGAGAAAGGTTAAGACCCTGAAGTTCTAGGCTTTCAGCAACCAGGCCCTGAGATACAGAGACTGGGGATTGGGATGCCACAGCATCCCGTGCTCCTGAGAAAGGAGATCTGGAGCAGATCCTAACTCCAGAGGCGGAGCTTGAGAGAGATGTAGGAGCAGAGGGTACCACATTTGCCATGACCAATGTGGAGCTATGAGAATCATATGACCTCTGTCTCTCTGAAGCTTGAACAGGGTTTTGGGAATTAGGGGAATGGGTGGAAAGGCACACAGGAAGTCCTGGCCCCAATGGAGGAGGAAAGCATCCCTGGCCTGACAACCCTGAGTCGGAATTCTGGAACAGAACCGGGGAAGTTTGGCATTCAGTGGACTTGCGAAGAGGTCTATGTCCGGGGTTCCCCAAATTTGGAAACTTTTGGCCACCTGGTCTGCATGGAGAGACCATTCGTGTGGAAGCAGAACTCGACTGAGTCTGTCTGCCCAAGAGTTTTGAATGCCTGGAAGATACACCACAAGGAGATGAACCTGATGCTCTCAAGCGAGGGCCCATAGTCACAAAGCTTTGTTGCATAGCGACAGAGAGCCTGTTCCGCCCTGCTTGTTCACATAGAACATGGCTACTTGATTGCCCGTTTGACCTAGAACTGTCTTGTAGCTGAGCTGGGTGTGGAATACTCGAAGAGCAAGGAAGATTGCTCCGAGTTCCAGGAGATTGATATGTAGATAGGTCTCCGGTGGAGTCCGGGTACCCTGGATAGAGAGGCCTTGCAGGTGGGCTCCCCAACCCACCTGTGAGACATCTGTTGTTAGAGTGGCTTGGGGTGGAGGTTGCTGAAAAGGGGACCCCACCAAAAGGTTTTGGGGCGATTGCCACCATTGGAGGGACAAAATAAGGCGATCTCAGTTTGCTATTTTGTCTGACAGGCAACCTGACGCCTGAGTCCATTGAGTGGATAAAGTCCACTGGGCTTCCCTCATATGGAGGCGAGCATAAGGAACCACATGCATGGTGGATGCCATGTGGCCTAGCAATTGTAACATTTCCCGAGCAGTGAGGTGAGGTTTTAGCACTGCTTGGGAAGCTAACTGCACAAAGCGAAGGCAGCAGGGCTGTGGAAGGTAGGCCCTTGTCTGTCTGGTATCCAGCAGAGCTCCTATAAACTCTAGGGACTGAGTGGGAGCAAGGTTGGATTTTGGGAAGTTTATGACAAGTCCCAAATACTGAAGGATGCGCATTGTGCGAGAGACAGCAACCCTGGCCTCTGGCTCTGAAGGGGCTCGAATGAGCCAGTCGTCTAAGTAAGGGAAGACGAATATTCCTAGGGTGCGAAGAAATGCTGCCACCACAGCCATGCATTTTGTGAACACCCTTGGTGCAGAGGCCAGGCCAAAAGGAAGAACCCTGTATTGGTAGTGCTTCCCTTGAAATAGAAAGCGAAGGAACTTTCAATGAGTTGGATGCATGAGTTGGAGAACATGTGTGTACGCATCCTTGAGATCTAGAGAACAAAGCCAATCCTGACTATGAAGGTATGGCAGCAGAGTTCCTAGAGAAATCAGTTTGAACTTCTCTTTGAACAGGAATTTGTTCAATTCTCTAAGGTCTAAAATGGGTCTGTATCCTCCTGTTTCCTTTGGAATAAGGACATAGAAGGAGTAAAACCCTGTACCCCATTGGGGAATGGGTATCTATTCTATTGCCCCTTGAGCAAGGAGCACCATGACCTCTTGACCTAACAGGTCGTGGAGAGAGGTCTGAGAATTGAACTGTCTTACCATTGTAGGAGGGGGCATGCTGAGGAAATGAAGCTTGTACCCCTCTCTTACAATAGACAGAGTCCAATTTTCTGCTGTTATCTGACCCCATCTGGGGGCAAAATGACATAACCTTCCTGGAATGGTGGAAGGCTCTGGGCCGTTCAGGGCTAGGAAGGCAAAGTTCTCTAGATAGGAGTCAAAGCCCCTGTGGAGGCTGAGTCTGCTGAGCCAGTTGAGGCTTAGCAGCTTTTGGTTTTCTTTGCCTAGGTTGTTGCTGCTGTCCCTTTTGGGCAGACTGACCTAAACGATGCCCCTGCTGGATATAGGAGAGATAAAACTTCTTCTTCTTACTGAAGAATTGTTTCTTGTAGGATTTTGTCTAAATCTACAGCTGATCCTGCAAGGAAAATCTATCCAAAGTGATATTGTCAGCATCTATCTCATTAGCTTTTTCCTGCCAATTCTTGCCAAAGAGATTCTCTCCTGTGCAAGGAATATTCCCTAGTTTATCCTGTACCCAAAGTTCCAAGTCAAATGCCTGGAGCCAGGCAATCCTACGTGCACCTATGGCAATAGCAGAGGTTCTGTTTATGCAATCAAAGCAGTCAAAGGCTGCACGACTCACAAACTTGGAAACATCCTGAGCATGTCTGACAAGGGCGAGGTAATCCTGCCTCTTATGTTTATGTTTCTTTATTGTATTTGATAAAAACCGCCTTTCACAAGAACAAAAGCGGTGTACAATTAAAAATTCAATAAAAGCAGGCCGAGGCCAGCGAAAAGGAAAAGAAATATACAATATTTGACAGGACAGCAGAAGAATCAGGAGAACAGGACAAAACGTAGACAGGAGGTAGGCCTAGGAAAGTACAAGAGGTAGGGAAGAGAATTAATCACACAAAAGGGGAGGGAAGATTGAAAGCTAGGGAAAACAAATGGGTCTTTAACTGTTGTTTAAAAGTAGTAAACTGAGGGTCTAGACGGAGGGAGGGGGGAAGGGCATTCCAAAGGGCGGGAGCAGCAAAGAAAAAGGCAGAGGAGCGGGTAGACTGCAGGTGAGCGCGAGAAGGGAAAGGGAGGGTGAGGCGGTTGAGGTGAAAAGAGCGGGGAGTGTGTCTAGGAGAGTGAAAGAAGAGGAGATCCGTTAGGTATTGGGGAGTGCTAGTATGGAAGGCTTTATGAGTCAGGATCAGTAGTTTGAAAGTGGCCCTGAAAGGGATAGGCAACCAGTGAAGATGAAAGAGCAGAGGAGTTATGTGATCCCGAGGGGAGGAGCATGTGACCAGGCGTGCAGCAGTATTCTGAATCCGTTGAAGGCAGGTAAGTTGATATTTTGGGAGACCGATAAATAGAGAGTTGGCAAAGTCTACTCGAGACATAATTAAGGACAGGACCAAGGTAACAAGGGCTGAAGGGGAGAGAAAAGGACGAATAGAACGAAGCTGGCGGAGAAAAAAGAAGGATGTCATCAGGAAGGAGAGGGCTCATAAGCTCTAAATCTCCCGTGACCTCCTTAAGGAATATTCCCATATATAATACTAACTGTAGTAACTGTATAACTGTAGATAGTTTCCCCCAGTTGAAACCCAAGTTGTATCACCCCGTTTTATTGTACATGCACAACAGTGAGCCTGTTATGCACAAAAACTGTTGTCTGTAAACAGCACTGATTTAAAAAAGCGCGGTATATAAAAGCAATAAAATAAAATAAATAAAATATAGGAACTGATCCTAGCAGAAAGCATGGAAGCCTGGAAGGTTTGACGTCCAAAGGCGTCAATAGTCCTACACTCAAGTCCTGGAGGATTAGATGCATGTCTTTTTGCACTCTTGATCCTTCTCATAGCTGATTCCACCACCATGGAATGGTGTGGTAGCTGAGTCTTCTGAAACCCAGGACAAGGAGGAACTCGATACATGGTGTCGAGTCTTCGAGAGTGAGGAGATGTGGTTAGAGGTGTTTCCCACTTCCTTAACATGAGATAATGCAAAATCTCATGATTAGGTAAGGTAGCTGCCTCCTTGGGAGCTTTAGGGTATTGTAGGATTCCTAATTCCTTTGCCCTAGGCACTTTTTCAGGAGCCACTGTGATGGAAAGTCCTCGAGCCACATCTCGGATAAAATCCTGAAAGGACATATCCTCTTGTGGAGACATCCTACGCTGAGGAGAAGAAGAATCCTCAGGAAGAAGTACTCTGGTATCGGCAGAGCTTTCAGAGTCTTCAGAATCATCCGAGGATTCAAAGTATCTCCGATCTGGGTGATCGTGCAAGGCACTGTACCGGTACTGATCGAAGTCGGCATCAGAGGGGTCCGGTACCGACTTGTCGATACCGGATGGATAAGCATGACTCGGTCCCGGTAGAATACCTGCCGATGTCGATGCAGTCGGTACCAGTACCGGAGTCGGTGCCGGTACCGGTTGAATTGTCTGAAGCGGTGTCAGGGGCATCGAGGCCGTGAGAAGAGTCGCCAGACTGCGTTTAGTAGCCAAAAATCTCTGGTCTATCGACACTGCCAATGCTTGGGTATCGGTACTGGATGAAGCAGCCGGTACCCCAGAGCATGGCACCAGTAGTTCTGCCGAGGTTGAGGCCTCGAGAACATCCTGGAGCCCCGTTAGTGCTTTGGAAGCCGAAGCCTCCCGCCGGGGCAATTTTGCCAGTGAAAGTCCCTCAAGGGCAACGCCAGAGGCATCTCGATGCATAGAGGGAGATCTACCCTTTGAGGAATGGCTAGATTTATGTTTAGTTACCTGAGATCCATGGAAGGAAGACGAAGCCCTGGAAGACGTCAATGCCACAGAGGCTGCATCAGAGGGAAAAAGGGTGCTAAGTTTAGCAGCTCGGTTCTGCCGGCCCCTTTTCGACATCATCCCACAGGCAACACACTCCGAAATAGAGTGGTCAGGACCTAAACATTTGAGGCACCATTCATGGGTGTCGGTGACGGAGATGGTACCGACACACTTGGAACACTTTTTAAAACCCGAAAAGGGTTTTTCCATTTTAAAGGAAAAAGTTGGGCCTAGTGCCCAAAATGGCGCGTGGCACCTGAGGAGAAAATAACTGGAAAAGACTCCAGAAGAAAGGTGGTTTTTTTGGGGGTTTTTTGGAAAAAAGAAAGAAGAACCGGCGGTACCGGTATACGTCGAAGGAAGGCAGACGCGACCACAAAAAAGAAGAATAGAAGGGAATTATTTTCTGTGGTAACAGGATGTGCGACCTGTTGGCTCCGCGGAAAACGAAGAACTGGAGAGGGACAGTTGGGAAAGGCGGGAAGGCAGCACGCAGGTGCTGTGGGATGCTTCCAAAAGCTTTCCTATTGGACGCTGGGGAGCGTTCCCGTGCAGCCTCTGTCGGTACCGATGATACCAATATGTGAAGACTACATTCCTGCTTGTTCCTGGAGATTGCCTTTCATTTTTTCAAACTTTTTATTATTATTACTATTATAATGTATTTTTATATTTAATTTGGATTTATTCAAAACTATTGGAAGGATGAAATGAGTACACTGTTTCTATTTATACATTAACATTAACTTCTTTGGTTTTTGTTTAGTATCGTTGCATCTGGGTACCTATTTCTGACATTTGGTGACATAATACTTCAAGATGTATTCATCAATTACTTTGGTATGTCTTTCTGTTTCCTTTTGTTATGATTAGTTATATACATATACATACACACACACACGTGGGGTTTTGTTTCTTTTTAGCAACCTGATGAATGTGCCCAAACTGAAACTTGGCCAAGTCAAATATTTCTAACAAAAGGAACCTGTACATTATATATACTTGGCCCCCATTCCACTGTTCTTCTCCCCTCTTTGCATGTATATGTGAAAAAGTATATGACAACATTGGCAAATATTGTCCCTTCATTTGGTTTCAAAGAGTCCCTTTAATTTATTTTGGTTTTAGTCCATGCTTTTCTCAGAAGTTCAAGGTAAGTTACATTCAGGTACAGTAGGTATTTGTCTTTCCCTAGAGGGCTTACAATCTAAGTTTGTACCTGATTAAAGTGATAAGATCACAAGTAGCAGCAGTAGGATTCGAACCTGTTTTCCCTGGTTCTCAGCCCACTGCTCAACCATTAGGGTACTACTCCACTCTTTCTGATAAGTTATTATTTAGATCCATGTTCCCAAGGATGGATTCAAACCCTCAAGATTTTACTCATGCTCCTTGTGGTCACTGCAATTTATGTAATCAATCTGAGAAAATCAATGGAGTCATCTTACTGAGGGTAGAATTTTTTCCATCAAAGTTAACACCATGTGGTTTATATGCTTATTTGTACCTGTGTATTGATTTATACGGGATATACCTGATGGAAGATAAAGATGCGTTAAGTGGACATTGGAGTTGCATCTGGACTGGCAATCTCCAGGCCCCTATTGGGGAACACTATATTCAGTTTAATCACCTATTCGCTGATTTAAGATGATGGATTGAAGAGCAAGTGCCTATACTGTAGAACGGAGGTGGCAAAATCAATTCATTCTTTAAATTTTGTGAACAGTATTGGATTTACACACTGGATTCGATGACTCCGCATGGACTGAATGCTGAGATTGATTGCTACTCTATTACATGGGTTTAAAATGAACAATGTATTTATACTGACCAATGGTATAAGTTGTGTGAAGTGATGGAACAGCAAGATTTAAATCCCCCCATATCTCTTCCATTTCAGACGGAAGTAATAGAGGCTTTGACAAGAATGAAGACCTGAACCTTTGGTTTCTTCTTGCTATAATTAAGATGACACACAATTAAATATTTTCATCTTTTTAACCCATGATGCAGAGGCCATTTTTTGAAATCCTAGAAACACAGACTGTGTTGCATTTATGGATTTGTGATCACCAGTGTGGAGAAATGTTAGAGTCATCTTTTTAAAGAGAAGTGATTTATATTATGTTGCACCATAAAAGATTTTTTTTTTCAATTATTTATTTATAAAATATTTCTACAATACAAAAAGAAATTTACAGGCAAAATAAAAAGGCCATACAATAATACAGCTCCAGAACATAATAAACATGCAATAGTCCACATCAAGGGAGGTGCTTAACTAAAATTAAAACAAAAAAGACAAAAAAACCCCAAATGGTCCCTGGTAATATTATGAAAACTCCATTTTTACATATCGATGAGCAAGAAATATATAAAGAAAAATATACAACCACTAAGTCTTACTGTCCAGAAAAGCAATCAACTGTGCAACTTCTAGAAATATATATCTTTTCCCCTGAAAGACAACATGACACTTACAAGGAAATTTTAGGTAAAAAAGACGCGCCGAAAGCCAAAACCCGTGAGCGCGCCTCCAAAAAGGACTTACGGCGCCTCTGAGTCTCCCTAGAGACATCAGGGAACATTTGTCTTGTTTGACCACAAAATTTCTCGTTCTTTTTTAAGAAATATGCACGCAATACCCTATTATCCTTATCAATCTCTGACACAAAATTTACCAAAAGAGTAGCTCTGGAAGATATAACATCGCTGTCTGATTCAATAAACTCCGATATATCTAGAGGAAAAGAGGCTAAGTGCTCAAATTTTACATAGATTAATTTGAATGTTTGGATTTCTAATATTTTGTGACATTAAATTTTGATTAATAAAATGAATTGAAACTTTTAGACAAATGATGGTTTGGTAAGCACAAATGTGCCCACAATAAAATGTAGCATTAATACATGAGTATATGTGCGCCACTGATGATCTCTATTTTCTAATCAGTGTGCTGCTATTGACCAGGGACAGCAGATGCGGTGTCCCCATCAACCCAATACCCACCCCCCCTTCACCCCCCACCGCCATATAATAACCACACTACAACAAGGATGGGAATTCATCAACTGGTCGCAGCTTTATTGATATCACAACTTTATCCAACAACATTTTAACATCCCCTCATAGCCATCCTATCCGCGGAACCGGGCCTCACCCGCCATATGATTAGCAAGGTGACTTCCTTCTCGCTTCCCCCGCGGACAGGCCCATGGCTAACTTCAATACCCACCCCTTCTTCCGGCTTCGCCATATTACTAGCAAAAGCCCCCCCCCAGGGGTTATCCGGGTCAGGGGTACCCAACCCCCGCCCTAGGTACTGCCCAATGCTCTGGACCCCGGAAACCTCCGGGATCCCACCCCCCCCATCCACCCCCCAGCTGCGACACCCCTAACCTTATTCCGCCAAACTCCCTAAGGGCGTGCGGGTGGGACGCCGCAACGTTCCTCCTCGCTGCTCTGCCAGCCCCAAATGATCCCCGTCAGCCCGCGCTCCACAGGCCTTGTCTCCTCGCTGCTCATTGGCTCCCGCATCCTCCATCACCAAGGGAGCCAATGATTTCAAAGAACGCCGTCGAGCCTTCCTCCTCCTCCCCCTCACTCCCTCGTGCGCCAGCTTCCCTTGCCGGGGAATTACTGCTCCGCTCCCCTGGTTATCCACGGCCAGCGGGTACGCGGCCCCGTGGCCTTTTCCTTAACCAGGGACAGCGGATGCAGTGTCCCCATCAACCCAATACCCCCCCCTTCACCCCCCATCGCCATATAATAACCACACTACAACAAGGATGGGAATTCAACTGGTCGCAGCTTTATTGATATCACAACTTTATCCAACAACATTTTAATATCCCCTCATACCCATTCCAACCGCGGAACCAGGCCTCACCCACCATATGATTAGCAAGGTGACTTCCTTCTCGCTTCCCCCGCGGACAGGCCCACTGCTAACTTCAATACCCACCCCTTCTTCTGGCTTTGCCATATTACTAGCAAAAGCCTCCAGGGGTTATCCGGGTCAGGGGTACCCCACCCCCTCCCTAGATATTGCCCAATGCTCTGGACCCCGGAAACCTGAGCCGCCCCCCCCCCCCCAAGCTCCAAGCTGCGACCAGTGCACCTAATAACGCACAACATTCTCCAAGGCCTCTTGCCAATCGTTCAGGAGCAAGTCTAACCCTATCGGGGATAAATGTACCCCATCCTGCCGGAACAATCCCGCACACTCCACCTCCACCCAGGGATGCAGGTTTTGGTAACCCCCATGCTCGCTGACCCAGCGGCCAATCTGGCGATTAATTTTCATCAGTCCCCGTGACCACCGCCGCTGCTCCCAGCAAGCCGGCCTTGGAATAATGTCTGACCATACCAAAATTACCTCATTAAACAATAGTAAAACTTCCCCCAAGTCCCTTTTTGCTGCTCTAATCAACTGTTTACATATCCAGGCGCCAAGGTCATTGCCCCCCAAATGGAGCAAAATCAGTGCCAGCACTCCTTTTTCTCGCCTGTGGTGCCGAAGCAAAGGCAAAAGCTGCATCCATCGCATACCGCGCTCGCCCAGCCATAACACAGTCACCTCCCTGATATCCAGGCTGATATTAGGCCCCACCGGCTGGCACGCTGCTCGTTGACCGGCCCAATGAACAAACGAATGGCCAATCAACCAGCAAACACGCGGACTGCCACCCCCATCTGAAAGAAAAAGTCACAGCAGCAATATGGCATCCCTCTCTTAAAGACGGACATAACCTTGGAAGGCCCGCGACCACCATTGGCCTATCTGCTGTATCTCCTGCTCCTGGAACCCCGCCACTGCCGCACTAGTCGCTGCGCCAATGCGGAAGGAATGAGGCGCGAACTGCCGCAGATCCACCCCCAACTTGCCCAATGTCAACCGCAAAACCGCTGCAAACTGATACCGCGTCAGCGGGCGCACATCTGCATGCAAAAAGAGACCCCCTTCTCCTGCCGGCCGCACTCTCAGGTACGCTTTGAGGGCTGCTACCGGATATGTCGAAGTCCCGCCAACCGCCCTCAAAACCACCCTAGTCCCCTTTCCCCACTGATCTGTCTTGGATCGAGCTAGCCAGATCCTGATCTCCGCCTCGAACACGTGCACGTGCTGCTGCCCCATGCCTCCCCCTCTCTCCATCCTACTTGATTCTGCAACGAGCTCCCCAACACGAAACGCTCCAAAAAATGCTACGCAAAAAACGGCCTGAAACAGGGTAGCTTCATACGGCGATGCCACCACACGAGGCAAGGCGACACACAACCGCACCAGCAAAGCATGCATAATTGGCCGTCTGCCATCTCTCAGGGTGGGGCAGGACCTCTCCCATCCCAGCAAGAGCCTGTGGGTCAAGAACCCTCCCACCGGGATGTTCCAGCCTAACGCTCTGGCGAAGAAGGCAAATCCTGCCAGCTGCGTCTGCACTGTCGCTCTCGATACCCCCCCCCCCCCCGCCTTGGCAGCAACCACATATTGCCCAAACAGCTGATCAGGCACCCTTCCAGACAGGCCCCCCTGATGCCGAAAGAAGTCCATCACTCTGCCGTATCCCCGCCGATAAGCAACCCACGTCGCCATTGATACCGAACTCCACAGCACAGTCATCATTTCTTGAGGCCAATTCGCCATAAGCGATCTGGGACTGTCGCTCCCTCGTCGTCCACCTCTGGTGCCAGTATCTGAAAGAGGTCCCACTTGAAACGGGAAAGAGCATCAGCAATTCTGTTAGTACAACCAGGAATATGTTTAACTGACACGTTCAAACGTAAACAAGCGAGCACCAACTCCCTCATCAGCGCCACCACGTGGGGGCAACGAGGTGCATACCTGTTCACGACACTCACCACCGCCTCATTGTCACACCACCAGACTACCTTACGATTGCGCAGCTTCTCCGGCCACACTTCCAACACAACCAACATAGGAAAAAGCTCTAGGAATGCTATATTGTCTGTTAAGCCCGCCTCACGCCACTCCTACGGCCAGTTCCCCGCACATCACGAACCCCCAAAGTAGATCCCCAAACCCCAACCCCCTGCCACATCTGTGAATAACTGCAAGTCGAAGCTGGAAATCTCCGCCTACATCAGCACCGCCGTTCCATTGAATTCTTCCAAAAACACCTCCCACATGCTCAAATCTGCCCAAAAAAGACCTGGAAAGCCGAATATGGTGATGAGGTTTTAGCACCCCTGCCGTAGCCACCGCCAACCGCCGTAAAAACATCTGCCCCATTGGAATGACTTTGCACGCTGAATTCAAGGAGCCAATCAAAGACTGCATCTCCCTCAACGTTATCTTACTTGCTCCCAATACGTTAGCCACTAACACCCTAAGCCGCCAAAGCTTCCCTGTCGGCAAACGAGCCACCATCACCACCGTATCCAGCGCCACACCCAAAAACGTAATACATGTCGACGGGCCCTCAGTTTTTCCTGCAGCCAATGGAACTCCCCAAACACGGGACAATTCCACGAATCTCTCCAGTAGTTCCCGGCACTTGGCAGACTTGGCCTCGCCCACGAATAGAAAGTCGCCCAGATAATGCACCACATTCGCACATCCTGCCTGATCCACCACAGCCCAGTGCATAAAGGTACTGAATTTCTTGAAATAGGCACAGGAAACCGAACAGCCCATCGGCATGCATTTATCAAAATAACTACTGCCCTCAAAACAGAACCCCAACAAATGAAATGACGCCGGTTGCACCGGGAGTAACCGAAACGCTGACTCAATGTCCACTTTCGCCATCAGACAGCCTGGACCACATCGTCTCACCAAATCCAGCGCCGCATCAAAGGAAGCATAACGAACCGTGCATACCGCCCTCGGTATATGATCATTCACTGACAATCCCACCGGGAAAGATAGGTTATGAATTAGCCGAAACTTCCCGGGCTCTTTTTTCAGTACAATTCCCAACGAGGACACCACGAAGTCCGCCAACGGCGCTCCACAAATGGGTCTGCGATGCAGCCCAGTTCCAATTCAACCCGTAACTTCTCCTTCACGATATTAGCCCAACGCCGCACAGAGGCCAAGTTCCGAACCCTCCCAGATAACACCCGGCCCTCAACCGGTATAACAAAACCCTTCTGGAACCCCTGTTCCAGCAACTCCCTGTCCCGCTTCCTGGGATAACGCGCGAGCCACGGCCGTAACACCTCCAAGCTTATGGGAGTCGGGGCGAGGCACAGCAATTCATTGCTGCTTGATGCCCCCTGAGGGACCGGAGATTGGCCCTTTTTTGACTGCTGCATGTCCCCCGTTACAGATGGAACACGCATGATGAAACTTGCAGTCTGGGAAGGGACAGGACGACTTGTTGAAGCGCCAGCAGACATCTCCCGCTCCAACACTGGCCGTTCGCTGCAGGGGAAGAGATCCACCTACCGGACAGGACCGCCCTATCCCGGTCCCTACTGGTACCCCTGGCTTAGCACCACCAGCCCCTCCAGCTCCCGACCGTGATGCCATTTGTGTTAACCATAGGTTGATATCCTGCGCCTCCCAAGACAATAACTTATTCTCCTCCATCTTATCCCAGAACTTATCATCATAATTAAGCCAGGCCCAGCCTTCATGTGTCTGTGCCGCCTCCAAGATGGAATCTGCATAGGCCAGCAGCATCCCATAGTGCTCGGGGTAGTGATGACCCCACACACTAGCCAAACGCAAAAAGGCTCTTGTCCAGTTGACATTACGCGACACCTTTTTGACTCTCCCCACCTTCTCGTCTTCCTTCCTCTTCTTTCTGCTCTCCCCCGACCTCTTCCTGCCCTCCAACAGACGGAAAATGTCTATATACCGGCGTTTTCTAATCTTCCTGCGCAACTTCCTCGGGACGCCTTCCCATAATTCGGCAATTGATGCCAAGGTGGGTGTCCCCCTGACCGCAACTGCCACCACCGCAATGCCCGTGCCGCCCACCCGAACTGCCCCCTCTGTGCCAGAAGAGGCCGCAGAGGCATCATCCGATGACGATGACTCCGAACTTCGACGTCGCCAACATGAATGCCTCTTCTTTCTCTGCGCCTTCCCACCCCCACGCGTACCCAACCCCTTCTGTGTCCCTTCCCCCTGTCCCGCTGATATCTCACCTGCCTCCGCTTCCAAATTCTGGACGTTCACCTTGACCCGGAGGCACACTTTCAGAATCCCCCGCTGCCACCTCCGTTCCCTCACTCATCCCCGCCACTCTCTCCTCCATGCCCCCTCCTGGTATTGACACAGCTTGCACCTGTGGAGGCAAAAGAGAAAACACAGGGGGGGGGGAACTGCCGGAGGCCACGGAGACTGCCATGCCCCTAGTTTCTCCGCTCTGGAGGACCCTTGCCCACCCCCCACCAGTGCTCCCAAGCTGCCGGGTAGTTTCCCACTGGCAGCCCCGACCATCCAAAATGACCTGCAGGACCCTGCCCTTCAACCCAGGCATGTCCGCGCCCTCTTCCTACCCCCATTCCCTCCTCCCCCCACGGATAACCCGGCCCGCTGGAACTTAAGCCAGTCGCCACTTCACAACCTGCCCTCCCAGCTTCAATCCCGCTTCTGTGGCCCCACAAGGCTGCACTTCCCCCCACACACATCAGCCCCCCCTCCGAGCCCACCACCTGACCTGCAACCCCTCCCCTATTTTACACCAGCCCCCCGCACCGATCTCCCGCCCCTACCCACCGGGGGCGACTGCGCTGCCCCTCTCTGTCCTCCCCTAAGTATCCCCGGTCTGGCAGCTCTCTTATCCCCCCCTCCCACGGCCACCCCCATGCCCGTTCTGTACATCCGAGGCCTGCCCACCCCTTGACCCTCCCCTTCTGCCTGACCCCCTCCCCCGAATCTGCCGTCCCCTGTTAGGCATGGTTAGGCCTGCACTACAAAACAGTTTTGTTTTTTGTTTTTTTGGCACTACAAAAACAGTTTTACTTGCCAGAGTCCAGCCACCGCAATCACCAGCACTGCTCCAGCCCCGCGACTCTTTCTCTTGCTGCCTGGTTGATTTCGGCCCTTCATGCCACGTGCTCCAATGCCACACAGCACACCTCTGCCTGCTCAGTGTCCCCACCACCAGTCCACCTTCAGACTGCCACGCCGCATGCTCCCCCATACATCTAAGGCTGCTGGTCCCTCTCGAGGATGCAACACCGCACGCTCCGCCGTCCTCTAAGGCAGCCCTTCTGTCGTCTTCGGTGAATCGCTGGATCTGGGAATACGCCGCAACGTTCCTCCTTGCTGCTCTGCCAGCCCCGAATGATTCCCGTCAGCCCACGCTCCACAAGCCTCGTCTCCTTGCCGCTCAAGGGCTCCTGCATCCTCCATCACCACGGGAGCCAATGATTTCAAAGAACGCCATCCAGCCTTCCTCCTCCTCCCCCTCACTCACTTGTGCACCAGCTTCCCTTGCTGGGGAATTACCGCTCCGCTCCCCTGGTTATCCACGGCCAGTGGGTACGCGGCCCCGTGGCCTTTTCCTGTATATGAATTATTTTTGAATGGGTGACAGATATTTTTTTTTGTGAGCCATGTTTTTTTGTGAAATTCTGGTAAAGTGACTATATATATTTTCCTAGTTGGCAGGCTGTTTTATTTGCCAAATGAAGACCACACCATCTTTGACCTTTTTAACAGAATATTCATTTAACTACAATCATAATTTTACAAAAGTTGTTAGAGGCAAAACTAAATGAACAATGCAGTTTTATACAAAAATGTAATGATCTTACTGTATAGCCATTTTCATCCTGGGCATTTATTTCTGCTGCATGGGCAACAAGAACCACCACCACCTGAGTGTAGCCTTCTCGAGCTGACATCATAATGGGGGTCATCAGTTTCCTGAAAATAAGACAAATGTATATTTAAAGTGTTATGATTTTATAAATGCAGGAATATGAACCTGTATTTTTATAATGTAATCTCAAATCACTTAATTTATAAATTTCATTAAAAATGTCTACAATTTTACTTGAGCAACATGTCCAACTGTCTTCGACTGAACACAAAAATGCCATATTCAAGCAATCTGGGATGTAGACAGAGTAACAGATAAGTGCATGGTCCAGGTAGGTATATAAAGTCTAAAAAAGTAAATTTTATTATACATACTGTGACACCGAAGTTCTGCCCTATACCTTTAAAACACAGAAAGCTGCTGAGTTTGGCACAGATTCTGACAGGAAGGGAGATCAAAAGCTTCACAGTTACCATAGGCAACCAAAGCAGGCTGAGACACGAGGTCTGAAGGCACGCCTAGCCAACAAACACTCCCCAGGTAATGAAGAGAATAGTTTGCACATGTGCAGGAAAACGTCCCTAACCATGTATAAGAAACGTGGTAGGCAAACAGAGCTAGATCGAGGAAGAAAGTTGGTAGGAGACCCAGCAGGAGTTGCAGTGAGAGAGGCTGAGTTGGATTCATGTGCCGATTCTGACGGTGGTTTTGGAGACTCAGAGGTTGAGAGTGATTTGGAAACTTGGCAAGTAAGGGAAGACTTGCAGCTCTCTAACAGAAGGTCAGAATACTCGCAGCCTAATGCTGTTTCATTTGAGTCTTGGAATAGAAAGCCAAGCAGAGCTTTGAAAAGAGACAGAAAGCCGTTTACCAGCAGAGAGATTAACTGCAGGAAACCCTCACCTGTGACGCAGGAAGAATTTCCCAGACACAGAGGTCAGTGGGGAGAACGGAGAGCAGCTGGTAAGGAACTCTGTATTACTGAAAGGCAGAATGGCCTAAGATATATACAACCTTGGGAAAAGGAAAGGAAAGTGATTGAGGACATATGTATGAGTGAAGAAGATGATTGCATGTATTTAAAGCCTGGCAGAAAACTGCCAAGAGAGAGACCCATTAGAAACAGAACAAGGCAGTTTTACAAACTATCTGATAATTATTTGCCATACTGTGGAGAGAGTGGTGAAGAGAAGCCAGGGACTGATTGGAGAAGGTTCCAGACTCTCTGCCCTAAAGAAGATAAGATAGTTGATGAACCGATGTGCACGGAGCAAAGTGAATGCTTTCCCTATGTTGAGGACATGGACTGTTCTTTATTAATAACTGATGAAACTTCTCTACGCTAGTAGAAGATAAGTGTGCCTGAGAGAAAGATAAACGTGCACAGAGGGAACTGCCAACATTGTTACCTGATTCCTGTTTGTTATAATTATTGGTTCTGTTCAAGCAAGAAGCTGTCTTTTCCTTTCACCTTTTGTTTTTGCCAGAAGCATGGCTGCCTCTTAAGTTTGGTATTTTTGTACTGTTTTGAAAATCCAGCAAACCCCGGGAGGGGAATAAATCCTTATGTAAACCTGACCACTCCGTCTCAACTACACTTTCTTTCATAGAAGGGTCAGGCCCAGCAGTGTGCCTAGCTATCCACTACTAGTTCAGCCACTGCTGGTGACAATACACAAAGTCCTAAACATCATGAAAAGATGAGTGAATATAAATACAATGTTAATGAGATGAGCAAATGTGACCAAAACAAATATTGAAGCCATTATGATTGCTGTTACTGATCATAAGTTTTAAATCGGTACTAATGTAGCCATTTTTCTGCGTGCACTAAAATGGTATTTCCCATGTACTTTTCAATGCCAATATAAAACCATTAAATTTTGTTTTACTTGTAATATAAAATTCCACATGTATGTATCTCCAAATTTATAGTTTATTAAAATGATATACATCCCTTCAATTAAAAAAAGAGCAGTTTACATAAAAATATGTGAAAAATTTAAAAGGAGCTCCATAATCGTGATAGATAGCAAAAGAAACACAATCATACAAGAGAGAGGATTAGAACCACAGAATACTAGAAGATGCAGGGCAGTCTATAGTGGTCAGCCACAAAGATGGGTCAAATGCCTACTGGAAAAAGATGAGGAGTTTTCAAAACAGATTTAAATGTTTTATGGAAAGGTTACTGACGGAGATGTGGTTGCAAGTCATTCCATAAATTCTGTGCACAGAAATAAGAAGCTGAACTTCTGGTTAAAGTATATTTGTCATGAGAGACAGGAGGAAGGTAGAGATGGCTGGCATGAATGAAGCATGAGTAATGAGGACAAATATGATGATATGCCAGTGTGAAAAGTTTTATGAACGAAAGTTAAAATCTTTCACTCTACACAATAGTAAATAGATAACTAATGGCACTGAATCAGCAGGGGAGTAATATGATCAAATGTAGAAGCATGTGCAAGCAGTCTAACAGTAGTGCTTTGTATAATTTGTAATCTCTTCAAACCATATTTATGTTCAGTATTAAATAAAAAACTATAGAAGCCAATTTTCCAGAGGTTAGGCATTTAACTTTTCTAGTCAGACATCTAAATGTACCCCTTTGATAAATGACTTGATTTGAGTTTCAACAAGATTTTTTTTTCACTAGGTGCCTGACTGGGCTTGGTCAGGAACAGGGTCAGATAGGAGAAAAATCACTGTGGACTGATGGCACCACGAGTATGATCATTACTATCAACAAAAATAGACCGAGAGGCTTCTGCTGGGTGGAAGTTGCATGGGAAAAGTATATGCTCCAGGTTAATACCATCAGATGTTATTGCTCCAAATTTGGAGCGCCATCGAGGGCCCTTTGGCGTGGTCTTTAGGCAAGAACCCAAGGAGACAGACATGCAACGATCGAATGACATATGCAAGTTCTCCACAGTATCCTTATTCTTGCCTACTTTACAGTTTACTGTGTTACTCATTACAGCAATCTTACTGATATTATCTTCACTGCAATGCATATTAGAGCTTTGTACCTTGTGCAATCTAGCAGTTTATAGATTACCTTGTACCCAAATTATACACCGATATATTGTATACCTTGTAACCTTGATACTACATATGTTTATGTTTATTTCATTTGATAAAAACCGCCTTTCTGCAATAACCAAGGCGGTGTACATTAAAATTCAATAAAAGAAGGCTAATAGCCAACGAAAAGGAAAAGAAATGTACAATATCTTACAGGACAGTAAAGAAATTGAGGAGAACAGGACAAAACATAAGCAAAAGAGGAGCCTAGGGGGAGGCGAGGGGCGGGGGAGAGTATAGATCACACAAAAGGGGAGGGAACATTAAAAGCTAAAGAGAACAGGTGGGTTTTTAAATTTTGCATGAATGTGGTGTATTGAGGTTCTAAACGGAGGGAGGGGGGAAGGGCATACATAGATACTTTGTAACAGCTCTTACCCTATCTTCCAAGGTAAATGTCAACAAAAACAGTTCTCCTAATCACACTTTTATTATGGTTCTCTGTCAACTAATCTAATGCCCTATCCCATCCCAAGCAACAATTTCTCATTTCAATAATACCCTACCATTTTAGACAAAGGGATGATTATTCATCCCACACACCTCTCCAACCCCACTATTCCATACCTAATCGGCTCATAAAAATAAAAACTCAACCAAGACAATACCTTCCTAAGCCCCACCTAAACGAACAATCGGAACCATTAATATGGTACCTAATAAATGCTAGATCTATAAAGAAGAAAATCCCTATCATACAAGGCCTAATAAATGATGCAAAACCAGACATCATATGTTTAACAAAAACATGGATCTACGACACAGATACTGTACTCCTCAATTAACTACAATCGCCAGGTTACAACATTTACCACTGCTCAAGACAATACAAAAAAGGAGGAGGAGGATTAATTACACAGGTACACTATGTGATACAGTGGAGCCAATGAAGGTTAGTGAAAATACAGAACTCACCTCAAAATGGGCTAGGCAGAGAGATCCAGCATGGCTAAAAAGGGCTGAGCACCCGGTGCCATCAGCACACGTAGGAAAGAAAGGGTTAGAACGGAACTTTCCTGTCTGCAACAGTGACGCAGTTAGAATCCAGGATTCTAATTACCAGCACCTGCCCCCAGGAGCAGAAGTTACGTGCAAAGAGGGGAGGTACAAAGGGACCTGGTTAGAACCAGGAAGTCAGAACAGCCCTGAGAACAGCGCTGAGAACAGCGCTGAGAACAGCGCTGAGAACAACTTCAGGAATAAGGCTGAGAGCAACTACGAGAGAAAGTCTGGGAGACAGAACAAATACCTGAGAGCAAGTAAGCAGGACTCTGCAGGGGAAGGTGACACTCCGATGCAGCTAGAGTTTCAGCAGCAATCAGGCAAGTCACGGAAGCAGAGAGGGTTCCAAAGCTCCAGGAGAAGTTTTAATCCCAGGGAAAGCATTGAAGGTCTGGGAGGTCCAAAAGCTCTCAGAGAAAGCTCCAGGCAATTACCAAGGAGCGTTAGAGAAGCGTACCACTGGCAAGACAGCCCCCAGGAGGATTCCCTGGAAGGCAGGAAGTGGAACACTAGCCCCGAGAGTTTTTACAAACCTCGGAGGAACTTGCTACACGAGGCTAGAGCTTTGCCACGAGAGAAAAACCCCACAGCTGATGCCTGCAACCTAGATAAGGTAAAGAAGATAAAACCTTACATTGGGGAAGGAAGTGAAACTGGGTGTTTTTATAGTCCTTATTGGCAGCAAGGTTTTAACCTGGGAAAGGGTTCCAACTTCCAAGTGAGAGAGCCAAGAGAGACTGGCTATAAGAGAACTGATTACAGAAGAGGTTTTTACAATCCCGAGTTAGAGCAGTGCCTGGGAGAGGGGAAAGTTCACCCTCCCCCGACCAGTGAAGCTACCACTTGTTATATGAGTGAGCCTGGCTGCGTCAGCTGCCAGCCAAGTATAAACCAAGATACAAGCAGTAATAATTACATTGACCAGGAGCCAATGGATTGTACAATTTGTCTGAATGATGAAATAACCTCTTTGCGTTAGACCTCTCTGTGCAAGGAACAAGAGAGAAGAAATATGCTCAAGCTGTGTTTTGTTTAAGTTCTGCATTTTTGTATTCCAAGCATTGATATTCGCCAGGGAACGGGAATAAACCCCACTTTACTTTATCACCTTGACTGTCTGACTCTCTGTCTTAAAAAGAAGTAGCAACAAGGTGACTCAAAACACCCTAGGCGACTGCCTAGGGCACTCACTGAGTCTCTCCCTACGAGGCTTGGTGACAACTACCAAAAAACTGCCTCCAGTTTTGCAACTGATTCCTATAGATTTTGGGGTGCTGAATCCAGGAAAAATAGCCAAAATGTTCCATCACGTCACGTTTTCTTGCAAAATTAGATTTCTTACCCATATAAGGAATGTTCACATAATTTCTTTTTAGCCGACTGCAGTTTATTTTCTTGGCCCAAAATAGAGGTTGTAATGGTTAACTAACTAGAAACACTCCCTCATGATATTTTAGAGTGTTTTGTATTCATTTTATACATTAACAGGACAATTGGGAGGCGGGGGGCTAAATCCAGTACTCGCGCTGGCGCATGTTCTTTCCTGTTCGCCTCGCCTCGTTCACCTCGCTCAAACACGGTGGTTGCGACATGAACGTTCCTGTCAAATTTCAGTTTCTTGCAAGTTCATTATTACCTTTTGTTTGCTCAGTCGTAATCCAGCTTTATTCCGAAGTGGTTCACTACAGTTGTAGTTTGCAGTGCTGTGTATTTGTGATGGCTCACACAGCCAGAGGTTGCGTCAACTCTCCGGACAGTTTTTGTTTTATTTGTGGGGAATATACCGTGAAAAAGCGGCAGAGGAACATTTCTGCATTTATTAAAAAAGTATATTTCGCCTATTTCGGTTTGAAGTTAGGCGATCAAGACAAACCATGGGCTCCTCACAAAGTGTGCAAGACATGTGAGGAAGATCTACGCTTATGGATGAAAGGTAAAAAACAAGCATTTCGTTTCGGAATACCTATGATGTGGCATGAACAAAGAGACCACAGCAGTGACTGCTATTTTTGCTCTTGCATTGTGAAGGGATACAACTTAAAAAATAAGAATGTAATAAGTTACCCCAACCTTCCCTCAGCAATTAGGCCTATGCCTCATAGCAACGAAGTACCTGTGCCTGAACCACCAAAATCTTTGGATCATATTTGTGTGGACGGTTCTGATCATGATGAGACTCATCAGATGGCTTTTCCCGATGAGTCCAGTACTTCCGAGTTTGAAACTGAACCAGATCCGAAACCTGAACTTTTCTCTCAAGCTGAATTGAATGATTTAGTCCGGGATTTAGGACTCCCAAAAGATGCTGCCCAACTGCTAGGTTCTCGGCTTAAACAGAAAAATCTATTGTCACCAGGAACAACTTTTTATTGGTACCGCAACCGCGAGACACAATTTTTGAAGTATTTCAGCAAAGAGGAAGATTTGGTATTTTGCAACGATATATACGGAGTTATGGAAAAGTTTAAACTCAAGTATGATCCTGCTGAATGGCGGCTGTTCATTGATTCGTCAAAAGACAGCATAAAAGGTGTTCTTCTTCATAATGGCAACACATTCGCTTCAGTTCCTATTGCTCACTCTGTTATTCTCCAAGAAAAATACTAGAATTTGGCCCTGATTCTTCAGAAGATTCGTTATGATGAGCATAAGTGGATGATTTGTGGAGACTTTAAAATTCTATCCATGCTATTAGGGCAGCAATCCGGTTTCACCAAATATCCCTGCTTCCTTTGCTTATGGGATAGCCGGGCCCGCGACCTACACTGGGGGAAAAAAGAATGGCCAATTCGGGAGTATTTGAGACCCGGTGAGAAAAATGTTCTTCATGAGAGCTTGGTACCTCGTGATTAAATTCTATTACCACCTCTCCACATTAAGTTGGGTCTCATTAAGCAATTCATCAAGTCCCTTCCAAAAGATGGTGAGTGCTTTCGGTACCTTTGCTCAAAGTTCCTCCGACTTTCTGAAGCAAAGCTAAAGGAAGGAGTGTTTGTTGGCCCTGATATAAGGAAAGTCATTTCAGATGGAGCATTTGCTGAAACGATGTCTGAAAAGGAAAAAGAAGCCTGGGATTCCTTCAAGGATGTTGTTCTCAAATTGACATTACTCTATTCTTATGTGCTGCCTTGTTACAATTTTCTTTATTCTTATTTGAATAACTACTAAACAATTAGTATAAAGAATTCATCCAAGAAACTTTTATCTCGATCGCACTCAATCTGAAACGTTCACCTCAAACTGCTAACCCAATGTAGCAAAAAATCTGTACGTGATGGAGCAAATTGGTTACCAGATTTGGATTCAGCGCACCAAAAAACGTAAAAATCAATCGAAACATTAGAGGCAGTTTAAAAAAATTTTTTTTTAGTGTACCTGTGTTATCCTATATAAAACCTCTTTAAGTGCTCAACAATGCATCTTGTCAAGTACGGAAAGTTTAGATATCCTAACAATCACAAGAAAACTTACAATTTCACTCATATATAGACCACCCTCCTCTGAAATCAATACACTGGATAGCATAATTGAAACATCATGCTTTGCATCACCTCCAGGCAAAGAACATATCATACTAAGTGACTTTAATCTCGTCCTTACACACTTCACTGAGCTCGACCTTCCTTCAAGCAATGGAAGACATTGGCTACAATCAACTAATTAACACAGCAAAACATGCAAAAGGAAACACACTTGATCTCATCTTCTATCCCACTAACTGGTTGCCAAATAGAAATATAGTCACTAAAAGCATCCAGCAGGTTCTATGATCAGATCACTTCCTCATATGCTTCAGTACTGAGTCAGACCTCCACCAAACAATGAACAACCATGTAACATCAGCACGCAATCGATGCATAAAGTTTGACCAAGATAAATTCATCAAGAAAATAACTCCATATCTCTCACGTAACAGTGACATCAACTTCCTCACCGAAACCAGGAATAGCACACTAAGTGCAGCTTCAGTAAATGTAAATCATCTAAAACACCAAACAAAAAAAAACTCAGAACCTCCCAACCCTGGTACTCTCCAATCTTAAAACATACAAAAAGAGTCTTAAGAAAAGCTGAAAGAAAATGGAGAGCTTCCAAATCCAAAGACAACATGCTGAACTACATGACCAACTTAAAAATCTATCGGCAAAGTATACTGGATGCAAAAAAAAGATTTACTCGAAGCTCCTTAACCACCGAGAGAACTGTTTTATGGTATATTATCCAAAACTTAACAAAAAAACCGACCCCAAGTGATCCATCAACCTGCAACATAACCACTCAACAGCTTGCAAATCATTTCATGGAAAAATAAAAATTCAACTCAACGGATTACTCTATATCCAGTGGTCCCACACCATACTGCCCTGGAACCTGGAATTCATTTTCACCTATAACAAAGGAGCAGATAAAACACTACATCAAATCTTTGAATACTACCACCTCAATTCTAGACCCATGCCCAGTCGGTTGGATGAAAGCCACAAACTCAACACTAACACCATTCATCCTAAAAATCGTCAACCTCTTACTAGCCCAAGGACGTCTACCTAACATACTAAAAAAAGGCATCCATCTGCCCAATCATGAAACTAAACACTCCAATATCATGCCCCTCTTCGTTCAGACCAATATCTATCCTACTCTTCCTATCCAAAATTATTGAAAATTCAGTACAGTTACTACTTCAAGATTTCATTGATTGTAATGCTCCACTTGACCCTCATCAATATGGTTTTAGAGTAAATCATGGAGTCAAAATGCTACTCACTACCCGCCTTGATTTGGTCATACAAGGAATTGACAACATCCAAAATGCCTTCATCCTTATTTTATTATATATATCTTCTGCATTCGACTCTGTAAATCACAACACCTTAATCAGCCGCCTAAGGTGGTACAATCTTACAATGGTTTCAAGACTACCTAGCTAACCGTACACAACAAGTCTACTACGGAAAAACCCTATCCAACACTTTCACCCAACAACAAGGTGTCCCCCAGGGATCTGCATTATTTGCACTTCTGTTTAATATATACCTCCAACTCATTTGCAATATCATACAATCACATAATGTTGACTAACAGAATTTATGCAGACGACATAATGCTTTTCACAGCCTTTGACACCAGAGATCCTAACTTCACAAAAAATCACCAGCTGCTTCAACGATGTCTCCAAATGGCTTAACTCTGTCAAATTCACAGTTAACCTGGGGGAGGAGGAGGAGGAGTAGCCTAGTGATTGGGGCAAGGTACTTCAGACCGGAAGGTCAGGGGTTCAAATCCCACTAGAGGACAGCAACCTTGGGCCGGAAGGACTGGGGTTTCTAGTCCCACAGATACTCCTTGTGGTCTTGGGCAAGCCACTTAACCCTCCATAGCCCATGTTCCCTGTAAGTATTAGTGTATGTGTCTCACATCCCCGCATGTTAAATGTATCCCCCAATTGTGTTGTGACCGCTTTGATTGAAGGATAAGGCGTTATACAAAAACTGTCTAAATAAATAAAATAAAATAAATAAACCTCAAAAAAACAGAAGCACTCATCATAACCAGGAATAAAACTTTCAACCCTCCCAGCCTGCTACATGTAAACAACGCCTCACTTGAAATAAGAAATACATCCACATGACTACCAGCACAATTTACAACAAAACTAGAATGGTTCAACATCTGAGACCTCTACTTTCACTCACGGACTTCTGCATCATAGCCCAGCACTGATAACACCCCATTACGACTACAGCAACAGTATACTCCACGGCCTTCCAAAGAAAACCCTAAAGCCCCTTCAAATGGCCAAAAATACAGTTGCACGCACAATTATAAAAGTTGATAAGTCAGACCACATAACGCCCATCCTGTTTCAGCTCCATTGGCTCCCAATAATTCAGAGAATCAAATTCAAGGCTCTCATGATCATTTTCAAAACGATAAATAGCATTGCACCAACATACCTCAACACACTAGAATAAAAAGAGAAAAAGCCTAAAAAACATGCTGTCCACCCCTAAAAGGGCAAGAAAACTAAACCAATCCACAACCAATAGAGCATTCTCCCTCTACGCCCCTACCCCAAGGAACAGTAATTCATTAAGAGAAATCAAAGATTTAACTCAGTTCAGGAAGCAGCTCAAAACATTTATCTTTACGGATTACCACCAATGTGAGTAGCCACCATAGACCTCTTCAACCTCTGTATAAAACCATCACAATACCTGAAACCTCCAGTCCTATACTTCTGACACACCCTACTCTAAATCACCATTCAAACCACTGATGTTTAATTCTTCTGTAAATAGTTCATTACTATTCTGTTAAATATTTTTGCAATTTGATTGGTTGTTATTTGCACAATTGTTCCTTGTAAACTAGTCTACATTGTTCATTGTAAACTGTCTTGTGCAGTAGTTAAACTGTTATATGTAAACCGCTTTGATTACCCAGACAAAGCAGTATATAAAAAACAATAAATAAATAAATAAAATGTGCTATTGGTCAACCTGCTTGTCCTCTGAGAAAGGCATAGTCCACATTTTCCTTTAAGAGGAAAGAACAGTTTTCTTGAAAACTGGCCAAGTTAGAATGTCTTGCATTCATATATGAAACAAACCTAAATCACATCATTCATATACAGCACTAACCTGTCCTACTGAATCCCACAGTGAGGTTATCAAAATATCAAAAATATTTTATTTACTAGGCCTCCAATGCATACATACAAATGGAGAAATTTTAAATCCTATCTGATAATTTCCATTCTTTGAATCCTGTTACACCACTCCACTCTAGTTGAGTGGGTTATACTCCCTTGCCAGTAGGTGGAGACAGACTTGAAAATCTTTCAATGATACAATTGGGAGATATAACTACTGATGCAACACTGAGGAGAAGCCAGTAAAACATTAGGGGCCATGGTGGAAAGAGAGAACCTCCTTCTGGGCCCACACTTGTAGCAGGGCATACAAGTCTGCTGCTTGTAGCTCTCTACGGTGACCAAAGAAACTATTTACCTTGGCACTGGCCCCGTGGTCATCAAGTCAAACATCAGGAGACCCCAACTTTGCACTATGTGTGAGGGCTCAACTCCTATTCCCTGGGATCCACCATGTTAAGACTCAGAAAGCTGGGGGAGGGGGGGGGCAACGGCGGAGCCTGGCATCTGGTCAAGATGGATGTGTAAGAGGTGTGCTCTGGAGGGCAAAAGACAAGAATCCTGATTTCTGTAATATTTAATATTTGATCAAATAGTTCCTACATACTTGGTTATTATTAGATCCCAGATATGTCGGGCTCCAAACAGATGCGGCTGGATTTCCAAGTATCTCAAAATGCTAGTGCAAAAAGAACCAGGACGGAACCTCTCTCACCTCACAAGATGGCGATCATTTGAGATAGTCCTGAGACTTTGCAGGCGATCTTGGCTGAGATTCAGGCAGTCAAAGAATTGGTCAAAGCTAATGGAGAATCGCTATGTGCAATGCAGAAAGATATCAATGCTTTGAGATCTTCGTTGGAGTCAAACACGGCTCGATTGGAGAAGGTAGAGAAAGTGGTGGCGTCACAAGAGGCTCGAGGCCATTAAGAAGCAGGCCAAGTTGATATGCTCACTGCAAAGAGGTGGAAGATGATATAATCGGTGAAACAACATAAGGATACTAGGAGTTCCTGAGGGAGCAGAGGGTCATGACTTGATATCCTTTCTGCAGCCCATGATTCCAGATGTGTTAAAGTTGCATTTCACTATGCCATTCGAGATTGAGCGTGCCCATAGAGTGCCTACTCAGTCCGTGACCACGAGCAAGCGTCCACACCAATCATCTTGAAAGTTTTGCGTTTTCAGTGAGTGTTGCAAATAATGGGAGCAGCTAGAGCATTTACTGCTTTGGAATATCAGGGACATAAACTTCTGTTTTTCCCGGACTTTGCGAAGACGATGGTGGATCGAAGGAGGAGTCTTTTGGCATTGCGTCCTCGCTTGGTTCAACTGAAGGCCCATTTTGGACTACTATATATCCTGCCCGCATGAAAGTCACGTTGCATAACCAGACCAAGACTTTTGATGATCCCGGAGATCTATGTGCATTTCTGGAGGATAAGGAGTCGGCGGTGATGCGGTGAAGGTTATATTGCATCTTCTAGTTGCTACAGTTCTATGGCACTTGTTATCATGCGCGTTCAACTGGTCTGAGGTCGTGTGAAGGCAACTTATTCAAGCAGAAGCGGCATTTAAACATGTAACACTGCTATTTACTGGGACATTTTACTCTGTCTAGTTTGAAGGACATTATCCTTACTTTTAATATGGGAGGAGGACAAGGTGCGATATTCTGAGTATTACAGGAATGTGGAGGTGTTGGGTCATTGCGCCCTCCATGTCTGTCTTGTAGTAGTGGGCTCACCCGTTAAGTTTTCTGTGTTATATAGCCCCCCTGGTTTTAGGTGGCTTTGGGAAATGTTCTCTTTTTATTTATTTATTTATTTTTAGAGTTGGGTGTTTTATTGTGTCTGACCAAATGATGGGGCCTCTTCATTTCTTTGGGCTATAGGTGCAGCCACACTTTAAAGGCGCTTAAGAAGTTGTTCTACAATGTAAAACTAAATGCTACTCATTGATCTGTTTCTGCAACATTTGACTGTTAATTTAGAGCTATATTGTCAATACGCTCTCCTTCAAGACTGGGTACCTGTATGTTAACGGCATTAATAATTTCTACGAAGAGGAATGTTATCTTCTGTATGGTAAGATAGAAAATGCTGACATCTCACCGCTGTAAGAGACACACTTGAATGTAATGGAGCTGTTGAAATTCGGTATAAAGGCCCTACTTTTAGGGTTTTCAGCTGCCTATCATAAGAGTTAGGGGATGGTCACCTTAGTATGGAAGGTTGTATCCCCCATGGTTTTAAATTCTACGTGTTGATTTTCCTGGCTGCCAAGGGAATTGTTCTAGATTTAGTAAATCTACTATCCATGCGGTTCACAGCTGGTTCATGCTGTAACCACAATCACCCTTTTGATTTAACAAGCTCTAATTATATACAGTAACGTGGTCGTCGGTCTGTTTCTTGGTGGGGTCATTTTGAAGATATAAGTATGTCTATCATTCCTAAAGTGAACTGTTTAATAGGAATACTACCAGTTTTCCTTACAACTAAAGTATATGCTTAAATTGATAGAACTCCCTTGTTCAGCTTTCATGGAGAAATAACCACCTAGATTTGCTCATTGGAAGCTTGGGTTTTAATAAGAGGAACAGGGGAGGAACTTCCCTGATTATCTGGCCTAATAAAAAGCAAGGCTCACGAGGGGTGGAGGGGGCTGTAGGCATATGTTTAATATGCAGCTGAGAATAAGTGGTAGTCTCATCAAGGAGATGTCAGCAACCTGAGTTATGTGGTGTAGGGCTGTCCTAACATTCAGTCTCACTGGGCTTCATTAGAGAATCGTATTGGGTTGTATTGGGAATCAGGGCCACTCTCTCCTGATTTGGAGTCGTTTTTCAGTCAGCAACTGGCATCTTGTCCTTACAAAGGGACTGTCAGTTTGTATTAGCTCCATGTTGGGAGTGGCCCTATTTCCGTTATTTCTAACTGGAAACATACTACTGAGCTTGGTAGATGCGCATGGTGGCACAATTGTGCCTATGTTCTCTGTAGTGGAGTACTGGCTCTTCTATAGCCCTTGCAGGTCTTGCAGGCATGCAGATGCTCTACGTTTTTTTTTCTTTTATATGGCCCCTGATGACCGCATGAGAATGAAAGGGACAGGGTGCGGTGGGCTGTGTTTTAGACTTTGAATATCTTGTGTCACAGAGAATTGTGTACTTTAATTTGTTGTAATTTGGTTTTCTCTTTTGTTTGTATTTTGTTGGAAAATATAAATAAAGAAATTTTAAAAAAAGACTCAGAAAGCTGGCCTGAATGTTGTCAACACCTGGTATGTGGGCTGCTGACAGAGCCACTAGGTGCTCCTCTGCCCAACTGCACACAATGGCCACCTTGAATGCCACTCTAGCACTTCGAATGCCTCCTTGTTTGTTGACATATGCCATCACCATGGCACTGTCCAAGACAACACAGATTGCTTTGCCTGTCAGCAAAGACTGAAGCTTATCTAGTGCCAGATAGATCACTCTAGTCTCCAGTAGACTGATCAGACACAAGACCCCCTGAGGGTATAAAACCCCTGCATCATCTGGCCTAGACAGTGGATCACCTAGCCCTTCAGTCTGGCATCAGTTCCCAGAACCACTCACTCCAGGACTTCCAAGGTCATGAAGCTGATTAGATGGTAGGAATACAGCCACCATGACAACTCTTCCCTGAGCTCCCAAGGAAGGGGAAGGGGAATGGTCTGTTCAAAGAGCTGAATGCACAGAGACCAGAGGGACAGAAGCTGCCACTGAAACGGATGCTGTGTGCCCTGATCCACAGGACCAACTTCATCAGTCAACGTTATGGACCCCAGGAGCTGAAGATAGTCCTAGACCCAGGATGCAGACTGCAGACAGAACTCTGTGAGTTACATTTGCAGCTTGAGCATTCTCTCCATTGTGAGGAACACACAACCTTGAAAAGTGTCAAAACATCCTCCCCAAAACACTCCAACTCCTGAGAGAGATCGAGATTGCTCTTGGGATAATTGATTACCAGCCCCAGCCATTCTAGCCACTGAATCACAAGGGAATCCAACCAGATCAGCCAATCGTCTGGATTGTTTATGCCATCAAAAAGTGGAAGACTAGGGGACATGCATTGAAGCTACAATGTAATCCATTTAAGACTGATAAAGAGAAAATATTTTTTCACTCAATGTGTAATCAATCTCTGGAATTCATTACCACAGGATGTAGTAAAAGCTGTCAGTGTAGTTGGGTTTAAAAAGGTTTGGACAAATTCCTAGAGGAAAGGTCCATAAATCATTATTAAAGAAGACCCGGGAAATACACTGCTTACCCCGGGACAAGCACTGTGGAACCTGTGTGCCTTTTTTGGGAACCTGCCAGGTACTTGTGACCTGGATTAGTCCCTCTTGAAAACAGGATACTGGGGGCTTGATGGACCTTGGTCTGACCCAGTATAACATTTCTTATGTTCAGATAAGAGTAAACCGGGATCCTCTGCTCATGCAGGAATGCTGCCACTACCACCATCACTTTATAGAAAGTGAGAGGATCCGTGGCTGAGCCCTGAAACAGAAATGTTGACACACAATACAAAAGCAGAGAAACCACTGTTTATGTTTATGTTAGTCTTTATTTGATATACCACAGATCTGTGACCAAGCTATGTGGTTTACAGTAAAAACATGCACAAACCAGGAAAGGAACGCCAATTGTCTCAACAGGAAAGGAAAACAAAAGTGACCAGACAGGGATAAAAACAATAAGGTAAAGGAGGGGTAGGGGGAGAAAGGAACGAGAAAGGGTAGGGAAGGGGGTCAGTGAACAGGGAAAACTAAGCCCTCCCAACTTAAAGGAGCACTACTCAGTCAGGAGCCATAGACACTCCAAATGCAGATTCAAACAGATTTTCAGTGCTGTTCTTTGAAGGGAATATGAAAAGTAGGCCATGGCCAGGTCCAGGAATGTATGGAAATCGCCTAGATGAACAAACGCAATGACCAATGATCTGGGTTCATTCCAAGTGCCAGAGCTACCTTCCTACTGGCTGCACCTTGGAAGGGACCTCCCAGATCTCGTTATGAGGACTTACCAGTGTTGGCGACAGTCAAAGTGGAGTTTCGAGACTTTTCAGAGCTCCCAAAAAACTGGCCCTTCCTGGACTGAGATCCATAAGAAAAATAGACTGAGCTGAAGCCTTTGGCTGTCCTCAGGCCACTCCAAGCTCCATGAAACGTTTGAGAAGCTGAACAAGTCCTTTAGGCTAGTCTTCCAGCAGCCTCTGAGGACAAGCCTCACCCAAGTCCTTCTCCCATCAATTTTTCAAGGTCTTCACCAGCAGCCTGCCCCAAAAAGGAAGCTTGCTGAAACAACTTTGAAACCATGTTTGATGACCAGTTGAAGCCATAGCCACAACTACAACAGCCATAGATCTGGAGGATACTCTGATTAGATTGTATAAGGCATTAACCACAAACACAGCTCCCAACCAGCCTGGCAGCCTCAGGACTCTCTGGCAGCTGTTGAACCCAGGGTAAAAGTGCCCTGGCACAGAAGCTGGCACAAAGGGCTGCTTGGGAGCCCAAGGCAGAAGCAGTGAAGACATTTATTTAGGAGAGTTTCTACTCTTTATTATGAGCCTCTTTAAATGCAGCACCTCCTTCGAATGGAATGGTCATGCGTTTTGTCATCGCCATGACCAGAGCATCTACCCAAAGTACCCCAAAGAGTTGATCCAGCTTGCTTGAGGCAGAGGATATAACTGAGCCAGTGTGCCTTTAGCCCCTTTATGGTCAGCTCCAGATTTTCCCATTAGGAGACCAGGAGCTGCTTTAAAGGCTCTGGTAACAGGAAGAATTTTGACAGGTGACTGATACCCTCCAGAATGGGATCCCCCCTAGATGGTGGGGGATGGCAGGCTGCTCAAGCCTTAAGGCTGATGTAACATCCTGGATCAGTACCAAAAGGTCCTTCTGGCAAAACAGGCTGATCACTGATGGACCCTCACTCTTCATGAGGGGACTTTCTCCCTAAGATGTATCTCCAAACACAAAAGATTGGGAAAAACATTTTGAAACAGAATAGACAGTGGGAGGGAAGGGGAACCTGGGCCCAACTTGTCAAAAAGTTAGTGGGTTCCTCTTTCTCCTCTTTAGCCCACAAGGTGACATTTTACTTACCAGTTAATGCCCTTTCCTTGAGTCCCACTAGACTAGTCCAGACAAGTGGGATGTGTTCCTCTACCAGCAGACTGGTGGATAAGAATAACCAATGAAAATCCCAACATTCAATAACATCACTCCCATGCCTCTATTCACCTCAGCTCAGAGGTTCCTTCAGTATTGTCGCAAAGAATATGGGAGAAACATGGCAAGCCTCACACAACCTTAACCTTGGGCAACAATGACAGATCAAAAGTAGATTACTATATACAGGAAAGCACAAACATAAGTGTCAGTAAAAAAGAAACCTGCAGAGCCAAGTATAAAAATCATAGCAGGCCCCAAGCAGAGCCGGCCCTAGAGTTGGAGCCTTAGGCAAACCTTGAGCTTTACACCCCCTCTGGCTGTCAAAATCTATTATTTAGCGTTGAATAGCCTGCTTTTGCTACCCTTCAGAGGCTGCTGTCCTAGGTGACTGCCTAGTTTGTCTAGTACTTGGGCTGGCCATAGACCACAGAGCAGAACACACCAATACAGTTCCAAAGCGGGCTCTGGACTGGTCTAGCAGGACTCAAGAAAAGGACATTAACTGGTAAGTACAATGTCACTTTCTATATCGTTCTGCTAGACCAGTCTAGACAAGTGGGTTGTACTAACGCTACACCTCCACTGGGTGGGAAGAAGACACAGCAGCATGCAAAACCCTTGAGCTAAAGGCTGTGTCTGCATTCACGTGGACATACAAGCAATAATGCTTGACAAAAGTGGAAAGTGATGCCCATGTTGCTGCCCGACAAATGTGTGCAGGATCTACTGAGCTCCGCTCCACCCATGAGGATGCCTGCATTCCGGTAGAATGGGTGCGCACACCCTCTGGAACCGGCCAGATCCATAACAGATAGGGCAAGGCAAAGGCCTCCTTAGAGTCCAGCGCCCCAAAGTCGACTTAGTCTCTACGTCCCAGGTCCTCTTTAATAATGGTTTATTGACCTTTTCTCCAAGAACTCGTCCAAACCTTTTTTAAACCCAGCTACACTAACGGCTTTTACTACATCCTCCTGTAATGAATTCCAGAGTTAGATTATGTGACGAGTGAAAAAATATTTTCTCTTATTAATCTTAAACGGGTTACATTTTAGCTTCATTGCATATCCCCTCGTCTTCCTACTTTTTGAAGGAGCAAACAATCAATCTACGTTTACCTGTTCCACTCCATTCATTAATTTATAGACTTCTATCATATCTACCCTCAGCCCTCTCTTTTCCAAGTTGAAGATCCCTAACCTTTTAAGCCTTTGCTCATAGGGTATTTTTCTACCCCCTTTACCATTTTGGTGGCTCTTCTCTATATCTTTTCTAATTCTGCTATATCATTTTTAAGATATGGCAACCAGAATGGCACACAATATTCAAGGTGCGGTTGCACCGTAGAACAATACAGAGGCATTATAATATCTCTGGGTTTTATCCTCCATTCCTTTTCTTATGATTCCTAGCATTCTATTTGCTTTCTTTGCTGCCGCTGCACACTGGGCGGAGGGTTTCAACGTATTATTCACGATGATGCCTAAATCTTCTTCCTGGGTGGTGATTCCTATTGTGTAACCCTAGTTTGGGTTGTTCTTTCCTAGGTGCATAACTTTGCACTTGTCCAGATTACATTTCATCTGCCATTTGGACATCCAGTCTTCCAATTCATCAAGATCCTCTTGCAATTTTTCACAATCCTCTTGTGTTTTAACAACTGCGGATAATTTTGTACTATCTGCAAATATGATCACCTCACTCATTATTCCCATTTCCAGGTCATTTATAAATATGTAAAAAAGCAGCGGGCTCAGCATTGATCCCTGGGGTACTCCCCACTATTCACCTTTCATCATTGAGAAAATTGGCCATTTAGCCCGACTCTTTGCTTTTTATCTTTTAACCAGTTCCTGAACCACAACAGTACACTGCCTCCTATCTCATGACTTCTTAATTTTTCCAAGAGTCTCTCATGAGGGACCTTGTCAAAGGCTTTTTGAAAATCTAGATACATTATATTGACCGGCTCACTTTTGTCTACCTATTTCACAACGTCAAAAAAAAAAAAACAACAGATTAAGACAAGACTTTCCTTGGCTAAATCCATGTTGGCTTTCTCCCATTAAACCATCACTATCTGCATGTTTAATGATTTTATTCTTTGTAATAGTTTCAACCATTTTGCCCAGTACATGCGTCTGGTTCACTGGTCTGTAGTCTCCCGGATAATCCCTGAAACCCTTTCTAAAAATTGATGTTACTTTGGTCATTCTCCAATCTTCAGATACTACAGATGATTTTAACGATAGCAATCTGTGAACAACCAGTAGGTCTGCAATCTCATATTTCAGTTCTTTCAACACCCTCCGATGTATACCATCCAGTCCAGGTGATTTGCTACTCTTCAGTTTATTAAATAGTTGTAATACATCTTCCTGGCTTATCAAGATTTGTTTTAATTCTTCTGATATATCACCTTTAAATATGATTTCAGATATAGCACAGTTATTTACCTATAACAGGTGATCTCTGGGAACAGCAGGAATAAGTCTTCACATATGGGTACGTCGGTACCGACGGAGTCTGCGCGGGAACGCTTCCCAGCGTCCAATCAAAATGCTTTTGGAAGCATCCCACCATGCCTGCGTGCTGCCTTCCCGCCTTCCCAACTGCCTCTCCTCAGTTAAGTTTTAAAGCTGAGACAAAGAGAGAGAGGAAAAGAAAGATTGATAGGGAGATACAACTCCTAGGGGAGGTGGGTGGGTTGTGAAGACTTATTCCTGCTGTTCCCAGAGATCACCTGTTACAGTTAAGTAACTGTGCTATCTCCAGGAACAAGCAGGAATGAGTCTTCACATATGGGGACTCCCAAGCTGAGATGCCCAGAGGGAGTCCTAGCATGTTGCAGATGTAGAAGAGCCATGCTACTCCCCAGAATCTCAGGCATCCTGGGGATGGAGGGTAGGAGTTGAATACAGAAAAGGTGCTGTGGAACAGCTGAACTAGAACAGGACCTCTACAGAGAAGAACCCTGTAGAGAGGAGATCTAGTGGTAAAAATTGAGATATGGGCCTCCCTTGTTGGCATTGCAAGTCTACTGAGGTTGATATGGATCTGTTAGAAGAACCATTGGAAAACCTCAAGGAGTACCTCACTGAGAAGCAGAGGTAAGAAAAGTAGAAAAAACAAGTGGAGATCAGAACCCCTCAGGGTGAAGAAATAGCCCCAGGGAGAAACTGGGGTAGGGAAGGAGAGGTAGGACTTCAGCGGAAGACGCAGAAGGTACCATTAAGAAAGCTTAAGCTGTGTTGGTCCAAGAAAAATCCAATCCTAGGACCAAAAGAAAAAAGAGTCTGACCCAGCTGGACTGGCAGTAGAAACAGTCCATGTAGGAGAGAAAGGGTGTGGAAACCCCTGTATCTGATAAGAAGGACAGACTTAGGAAGCACTAAGCTTTAGATAAACTGAAGTTCCTCAATGTCTTTCCTGAATGGGTTAAGGAAAGAAAAAGGGTACATGGAGAACTTCAGGGGTACCTAACCCTGAAAGGTTATGGTAAGAAAATGTTTGTTGATCACCACAGGAAGTGGTTATGTGTGTAGAACCCTAAGTATGCTGGTACAGCATTGATGGGGGTGGTGCCCATCTGTCAGGATCATATAGGAATGTATGAATATCTGAATGAAAACAGACAGATAGATAAGTATGTGGATACATATCTACCTAAAAGATATATCTCTATAGAGACATATATATATACATATATATATATATATATATATATATATATAGATAGATAGATAGATAGATAGATAGATAGATAGATAGATATACATACATTCCTAAAGTTATACACATATAGAGGATATATGCATATATATACGGAGAGACCTGTATGGGCAGAAGATACACAGATAGATATAAATAAATATATATATGTATATGAATATGTAGGCATGTAGACAGATGTCTCCAGGTATGTGGATGAAGAAATATCTATAGAAATTGATCCCCATAGGAGTATGGGGAGAGAAAAGATTAATCTAACAGCAAGGAGAGTGATACCCGCTTGAATAGATGCATCAAGAATCTTCCTTCCCTGGTTATGATTGAAAAAAGTCAGGGGAATAGTGTCCCTGACAAAAGGGAGTCTAAATCCGTTTCAGAATTTGAGCTCTTAAATAACCAGGATGGCCTACGTGGAAAAAGGCAGAGGATAACTTCAGTCTGCAGGCAGCAAGTCCAGATTTCTCCAGAACCGCAGTATGGAGAAAGGACGTCACTGGAGGAAGATACCATAGTGACCTGTCTACAAGGGAAGATTGGTATCAGGCATCCTTTAACTGCCACTGAAACAAAAAAGATCTCTGGCGAGAAAACCAAGAAGATATGGACCAAGCCAGGGAATTTGCCATTCTTTAGGTTGTCACATGAAGAAAAGGCCTGAGCCTCAGGTCTCAAAAGAGATTTTAGATGAGATGGTAGGGGTAGGGAACACCTACCAGACATGAAAAATATGACCGGAGAAACCCCTCCTAACCCTCTGGGGTTATCTGCTAGACAAGATATGATGCTCTCTAGCAAGGGCCCATAGTGCAAAGCTACTCTGTAGAGTTGCAGAGAGCATGCTGCAGGTTAGTTAGAAGAAAAAACTGGCTGTTAAAAGCCAGTGGGTAAGAACTATTCTGCCAAGGACAAGGGGCAAAGAATAGAAGTTAACCAAGCAGTCTGTGATAATAGGGTTTCCCAAATGAGGTGATAACCTGTTTGGGGTTTAGCACTGAGGCTAGAAGAATAGCTAGTGGAGGAGAAGCCTTGGTTGTGTGGTGAACAGAACCAATGGCTTAACCACTAGGAATTAGTGTATCTGCAGCAGCTACCAGGGCAGCGGGCGAAAAATTTCTTTTCCCATCTTTTTAGATTGGAAAAAAGAGACAACAGACATAGTAGGACTATCTAGTGTCTGATGAGCTGCCCTAAGGAAATAAAGGGGGAGACAACTCTTAATTGGAGAATCCCCCTGTGGAACAGGTAGAGGACCATAGGGGCTTACCAGTGTAAAAGAGCCCCTCTTACAAACCAGATGCTGTAGCAAGAGGGAGGTAAGACAGAGGTGAAGGAGACTGACTATGAAGGAAGTCTCTGAAAGGTAAGATGATACATGCCAGTACAGGGAAACAACTGTCTTATTAATAGTTGTCATTTCTCTTTTCCCGAAAAGGAAGAGAAATCTGTCAAGTGAGGGCATGATCATCATGAAGACTCTTAGAGTAAAGGAAAAAAGTCTCAAGAAGAGACATCTTGAAAAAGTTAGGATAAATTTAGTGCAGATACTTCAGCAAAAAGAAGTAGACTGCCCCTGTAAACAGCAACACAAGGGGAAAAATGACTTATTTAAAACCCTGCGACTGCTAGGTTTGTGGACCCTGCTGAGGTTGTGGTTTCCTCAGACTAGGGCGATGTTTCCCCTGTTTGGGAACATCTGAATGATGGGCAGAAGAAGAATAAAACGTTTTCCCCCTAGGGGAAGAAAGTTGGGTAGGACATTTCCTACCAACTGGGAAAGAGGAAGGCGTAGAACAGCCTCTGGAAAAAGGAATGTCAGTGGTTAACTGAGCAACCTGGAGTAAAGACTCCTTGTTAAAGAGATTTTCTCCTGTGCAAGGAGTATTTCCCAGTCTTTCTTGAGCCCATTTGTCTAAGTTTGAAGCCTTGAGCCAGGCTTTACATCGTGCCCCTATAGCTATAGCAGACGTTCTGCTAACAGACTCAAGGGAGTCCAGGGAAGCACGAATAAGGAACCTAGATATATTTTGAGCATGACTAACCAGAGAGGAATAGTCTGTACTTATAGTTTCTTGAAGAAAAGGAATCAAAGATAGTAATTTCTTTGTGACCTCATCAAGAGATAATCCCATATAGAAAATATATGAGAGAATTCTTGCTGAAAGCATGGATGCTTGGAAGGTTTGGCGTCCAAAGGCATCTAAAGTCTTAGACTCACGACCTGGCGGATAAGAAGAGTGCTTTTCAGTACTCTTCACCCGCCTCACTGCTGATTCAACAACAATGGAATGATGAGGAAGTTGAGTCTTCTGAAAACCTGGAGAAGGAGGCACCTGATATAGAAGATCAGTTGTCCTAGAAGGTGGGGGCACCGTTAAAGGAGCTTCCCACATTCGTAGAAGGAGATCCTGTAAGGAATGATGCAAAGGAAGCATGATGGTATCCTTTGCTGTCCCAGGAATATACAGGATTTTGCATTGCCTTGTGTAGGATCCTGTCCAGGCATAGAAATGGCAAGTGATCTCATCATATCCATGAGAAAAGCTTGAAAAGAAAAATCCCCAGAGGGAAATTCTTTTGGACAGGCTAGATCTGCTGAAGAATTAGCATTGGCACCGGAGGACCTATCCAACCTTATAGGAATATAAGATCATGAATGGTGGAGATCCCTAGAGAATGGTCGCCGGTACCGCAGGGGGTCGGGACCAGCAACAGTCGGTAGCATATCGTCCATGCTAGGGATCGATTCCAAACTCGGTATCGAGGGAAGCGAGCCTGAAGAGGGAAGCATGGAAGGCACCGACAGCCATGGTAATGTGGATACCGGTACCGACTCCGGCACCGTATCCGGTACCAGTGGATGAAGGCCAGCCAGTGACAACTCTATCGGTATGGAACCGAGAGTGCTGGACATGGATCATCGGAACCGAGCCTTCGGTACCGTTTGGTGTCGGTACCAAGGCGAGTCGGTACCCAGTCCTCCAGACTGGAGATCGATTCCAGACTCGGCATCGAAGGAAGCGAGTCTATCGAAGCACATCTGGAGGGTACCGACGTCGGTACTAGTATCGGTACCAGGATCAATACCGATACTGGAGGATCGGCCTGGAGCGTATCCAATGGTCCCGTAGGTACCGAGGACGCCAGACAACGGTCCTTGGTGAGGAATGTTTCATCCAACACCATTGCCGATGCCGGGGTATCGGTACCGCTCGAAGCGGATGCCACCACCGAGCATGGCACAGGTATGTTCTGTGAGGGGGTGAACCTCAGGAACAACCTGAAATCCCACACAGGCTTTGGAGGCCGAAGACTCCCACCGGGGTTTTAAAACCAGTATGTTCTCGAGGGCAAGGCCAGAGGCATCTCTATGCTGTGCATGAGATCTACCACTCGAGGACTGGCTAGTCTTAACAGACTGTTTTTGGGTTACCTGATTCCGTGTAGAAGAAGTGGTCGGTGCCCTGAAGCTGGATGGGGACCGCGTATCGAGGGAAACCCGATGCTGAAGACTTCTTCTGACAATACTATTGCAGGAGGGACACTCCGGAGGAAAATGGTCAGGACCCAAACCGGCCAGACACCAATTAGGGGTGTCTAAAGTTAATTTTGTACCGCCGCAGTTTGAACATTTCTTGGGAATAGTGACTGGCGGTTCCATGAAGGAAAGTGAGTAGGCCTAGCAGGCCTAAGAAAACCGTGAGGCACTAAGAAGAAAAAATATTCCTTAAAAAGGAAAATTCTACAAGAAAAAAGGAGAAAAAAAACACCGGCGGTACCGGTGGCATCGGGGAAGGCAGCCGCGACCACAAGAAAAATAAAAAATAAAAGAAGAATTTTCTGCGGTGACAGGAGGATGTCCTGCCGGCTCCGCGGAAAAACGAAAACTGAGGAGAGGCAGTTGGGAAGGCGGGAAAGCAGCACGCAGGCGTGGTGGGATGCTTCCAAAAGCGTTTTGATTGGACGCTGGGATGCGTTCCCGCGCAGACTCCGTCGGTACCGACGTACCCATATGTGAAGACTCATTCCTGCTTGTTCCTGGAGATGAGTAACTTCCCTACATCATTTTCAGTAAAGACCAAAACAAAGAATTCATTCAGTCTCTCTGCTATGGCATTGTCATTCTTCAGTGCCTCTTTTAACCCTCTATCACGTAATGGTCTAACTGACTCTCTTACCAGTTTTCTGCTTGAAAAGGTTTTTAGTATGGGTTTCTGCTTCCACAACAAGCATTAATTTCAAATTCTCCCTTTGCCTGCCTTATCAATGCCTTGCATCTAACTTACCAGTGCTTATATTATTTCCCGTTTCATCATTTGGCTCCATTTGTCCATTTTCTGAAAGATGCTTTTTTCGCTACAAGAGCCTCTCTGACCTCACCTTTAAACATGCTGGCAGTTTTTTGCCCTTCCTTCCACTTTTCTTAAAGCATGGAATTCATCTGGTGTGGGCTTCCAAGATAGTATTTTTAAACAAACGCCCATGTTTGATGTAAATCTTTAACCTTTACAGCTGCTCCTTTTGTTTTTTTCTTAACTATTTTCATCATTTTATCATAGTCTTCCTTTTAAAAGTCAAAAGGTAGTACAGTGGATTTCCTAATCGTCCTCTCTCCATTTATAAAATCAAATGCGATCATGCTATGGATCACTATTGCTGATAGGCCCCAACACCAGATCGTGTGTTCCATTAAGAACTAGGTCTAAAATAGCTTCCCCTCTTGTTGGTTCATGAGCCAGCTGCTCCAAGAAATCATTTATTTCATCTAGAAACTATCTCCCTACCATGTCCTGCTGTGACACTGACCCAGTCAATACCACGATAATTGAAATCATCCATTATTACTCTGTTGTAACTTTTGTTAGCTTCCCTGATTTCTTTTAGCATTTCATCATTCACCATTCATACAAACATATGATTTCTTGCTGTAAATAGTTTGAATTCTTGTTGTCTATTTAATCCCCAGTTATCCAAGTTCATTCCCTGTTATCTGTAAACTTAACATATGTTCATGCTTAAGTACAATTTGTTAAAATGTAAACCGCGCTGATGACGAAGAGTGCGGTATATAAAAGATGTTAAATAAAATAAAATAAATAAATAAATAAATCTGTTCATTCTGGCCATTGTCTTCCCTTTTTTACATGGAATTTCTATTCATAGAAATTTTACAGTTTATTTTGTTTCCTGCAAAACCTTAATCCTGTGTGACTCAATGCCCTCTCTAACAGAGCGCAACCCCACCACCAATTTGATCCAGCCTATCACTGCGATATAGTTTGTACCCAGGTATCACACAGTGCCCCATTGGTTGTCCTCTTTCCACCAGGTCTCTGAGAAGCTAATCATATCTAACCTTTCATTTAGTGCTATATATTCTAACTCTCCCATCTTAGTTTTTAGACTTCTAGCATTTGCATATAGGCATTTTAGCGGTGTATTTTATTCATATTAATCTGGTTATCAGTTGGTAATTTGGAATCTTTCAGCTGTCTGCTCTGTGCTTAAGGGCATCTGAATTACTTTTATCTTTATTGGAACCTCTATGTTGAGATGCCCTAATGTCCCTCTTTTGCTAGTATCCTTCAAGGATACATCCTTCCAAACCATGCACTTTTGGTGACTGTCAGCTTTCCCCTATTATCTAGTTTAAAAGCTGCTCTATCCCCTTTTTAAAGGTAAATGTCAGCAGCCTAGTTCCATCCCGGTTAAGGTGGAGTCCATCCTTCTGGAAAAGCCCCCCCCCCCCCCCATTTCCCCAGAACGTTGCCCAGTTCTTAACAAATCCAAAACCCTCTTCCTTGCACTATCATCTCATCCACGCATTCAGACTCCGGAACTCTGCCTGCCTTTTAGGTCCTGTGCGTGCAAAGGGAAGCATTTCAGAAAATACTACCCTGCAAGTTCTGGATTTCAACTTCCTACCTAAAATCCTAAATTAGGTCTCCAGAACCTCCCCTCCCCCCACACTTTCCTATGTCATTGGTACCAACATATACAAAGACAGCAGACTCCTCAGCACTATCTAAAACCCTATCTAGGTGGCATGTGAGGTCTGCTACTTTGGCACCAAGCAGACCTGTTACAAGGTGATTCTCACGTCCACTAGCCACCCAGCTTTCTACATGACTAATGATTGAATCACCCAACTATAATGGTCATCCTAACCCTTTCCTCATGGGCACATGTCCCTGGAGAAACCTCACCTAGAGGACAGGTCCTAGCTATAGGATCACGTCTTGCCATACCAAGGTGATGCTCTCTTGTCACGTGACTTCTCTCCTCTATGGCAACAAAGGCGCTGCCAGACTGAAGGTGGGACTTCAGTACTACATCCCTGTAGGTCTCGTCTATATACCTATCTGTGTTCCTTAGGTCCTCCAAGTCTGCTACTCTAGCCTCCAGAGATTATACTCATTCCCTGAGAGCAAAGAGCTCCTTGCACCTAGTGCACACAAGACCCCTCACCAACTGGGAGAAAATCGTACATGTGACACTGAATCCAAAAGACTTTCATCTCTCTGCTGGACTGCTGTCTGCATCTTAGTTTTAAGATTTTGTTTAGCTATTTAAATTGTTTACTTAAGGTTGCTGGAGACACTTGTACTAATACAACTATGCCAAAAATGTTTGTTCACCTCAAGATTAATTAATTTTAGGTCCTTAATGGATCTATTTCTGATGAGGATAACCAGCTGAACATGAACGTGATTTTTATCACCTCTTTCATTTTTAATAGGTTTAAGAACCTATAAAGCTAAGATTATGCTTGGGATGGATGGGAGGGAAAAACACTCAGTAAAAGCTGGCTCACTACACAGTGCCTTGACCTGTGTTTCTAAGTAATCTCAATTTCCTGTGTGATTCACACAGTCCTTGGTATGATAGAGGGAGCCTTTCAAATTGCCCCTCTCATCTGTCACTTTTGTTTTAACAACTATATAAAGTAATTTCAAAGGTTTCTTGCCTCCTAATTGTAAGGTCTCTTTATAAAGGTCTCTAGAAACAACTTCTTTCTTTCTTTCTACTCAGAACATTTTCCCTATTCTGCCTAGGCTAAGCTATACTGTGATTTAAATAAAAATTTCTCTGGTGGTACTAAGCCCTGACTGACTTAACAAAAACACCGAAGAAATACAGAGATTTATCAGTTTTAACCCAAAGAATTTACTTTTCCCCAACTAAATTTAGAGAATTTCCCAGAAGGTAAATACTTACAAGTGCAGATTTCTTTCCAGCAGTAGCAGTGCCTTTTCGTAGTCCTTCAAGACTGAACGCAGATCCACAAGGGGAGTTGAAAGTATCAAGAATCAGCTCTTTGCATTCCAGGGCATAGTCAACTGAAAAGGTGTCTAACACCCAACAATCCTTGGTAACCCAGACCCATTCCTGAAAGAAAATGCAAAGCCTGCCTCCAACCGGAGGAACCAGGGAATGGGCCCCCAAACCTCCATTATGCAACCTGGGAGGGGCCTCCTCTGGAGGGAGTCGAGTCCCTGGGCCCATGCACTCCATAAAAGGACCAAGAACAAACCTGGTCCATAAGAGTAAGGGCAGCTCTCCAGGACAGAAGTGATGGCATTCCCAAGACCCTCAGGAGTCCAACCAGTGCTCCTACAAGAAGAGGGTGGAGGCTGATGGAAATGGAACTCCTGTTCATTGCTACACAGGCCCTTTGGACCCTTCCTCTAGAATGCGGAAGATTTTGTCTCAACCAGGTCCTTTACCTGCTTCTCCCAATTGGACCCAACAGAAGCACCTCTCTAAGGCCAGCAGGCAACCGGGCTTTGGAAGAGGAGTCCGCTGCCCCATGGCAAAAGCAAAGCCAACACCATTTCACCATTGACAGGAACAATCCCTGGCCGCTAGAAGTACCAGGTCGTATATGGCATTAGAAGACAGGCTGTAGCCAACTCCAAAAGAGAGGTAGAATCATCCAGCGGAAGAGAATGAATCCACTGGGGCAGGGCTGTCAATGTCAAGCCTGCACATACCGCCAACAGAAGAATATCAGCCACTGCAGTGAACTGATTCTTCAACATAAATCCACCTCTCAGTCCTTTCAAGGCCAATCTGCCGGCCACAGAAAAGGTGGTCCATCTGGTAACAGCATAGTTGTTCAGCTGTAACAGGTGTTCTCCAGGGACAAAAGGAATCAGTCTTCACGTATGGGTGACATCAGCACAGACGGAGCCCGCGCGGTGAACACTTCCCAGCTTTCATAGAAAGCCTTTGGAAGTTAGACAATGCATGCATGGTCACCTTCCTGCCAAAGGGTGCCATCTTACCTGTGTCATCTTTTTGCCCGTGGAGTCCAGCAGATATTTCACTGCACCCCAGAAAAAGTATTTTTTATATTGTTTTTTCCTTTATTCTTTCATCCAGTCGTGTACCGTCACCTTCTCAGTTCCCAAGAACTGCTGTCACCTCAGCATCACGTTTTTCGGTACTTTTCCATTCGTTTCTTGTTCTTTGGTGCATGTGTTTTTTCTCACACTCGAGCTAACCAGGACCTTGGAGTTTGACATTGCGAGTACAGTGTTCCCCACTATGTCCTCAGTTAGTGGATTTAAGCAGTGTGACCATTGCAGGCACACAATGTCCCATATGGAGCCCCACAACTGCTGCCTGCAATGCTTCGGAGTCAATCACGATGCCTTTGCTTGTTCGCTCTGGTCTAATCCCCAAAGGCTTTCTATGAAAGCTGGGGAGTGTTCACCTGGCAGGCTCTGTCTGTGCAGACATCACCCATACGTGAGTACTGATTTTCTGTTTGTTCCTGGAGAATGTCGTGACCTGCAAATCCACCTTGGAAATATCAAACCACACAATGCACACCCTGTCTAAGAGAGAGCATACATCTTCTTATATACACTAAGTTCCTTAGGCGGGGAGTTGGGTGGGATCCCATTCCGAATGGAACAGGCCCTTAAGCATCTCCGGGAATGGGAGACAGTAGTGGATTTCCACACCCCTTGCAGGAGTGTATGCCTCTTTGGTTCATGCTTCGTGTTTGGAGCATCTGCCAAGCTCAAGGTGAATAAGACCCTTGTATCAATGCTTCCAGTTTCTAGCTCCCAGAACAGGCAGATGATAATAGCCTCTTCAAAAGCCTTTGAAGGTGAGAGTACTTCTTCATCCACATCAAACATCTTAATCCAAATCATAGTCCAAATCTCAGAGAGATTTCAGCTGATCCCAATTTCCAGGGAGGGTGCCGTTTGCCGGGGATGCATAGCCATCAATCAAACCGGCTTCTGATCTCAGCCTGTCCCTCACTAGACTGAACTTGGGCGAAAACAGAGGCCACAGGGTCTGAATTTTCATGCCAGAATGACCAGGCATACTGTAAAAGGAAAAGAATCCCAGGGCGGACAATCCAAACTCTGGAAGCTTTCTTCACAGAATGACCCCCCACACTAGGGGGCATAGTCGCCATCGATCCCCTAATTATTATTTATTTGTTTAACAGGGTTTTTTTTATACCGCTTTATCCAGTGGTCAAAACAGTTTATACTGTAACATAACAGTATTCTTTATAATAGAAAACGCCAAGTTGATTCCCTATCATAAGATGTTTGAGTATCATACAGATGGGAGGAATAATATCGAGGAGATACTCCAGAGGAGGAAGATCAACTTGAAGGATTCTTAAAAGGGGGGAAGGGGATGAGGAGGTTGAAGACAATGCACGTTGGTCACCAGGGCTTCTGGCTAGCTGAATATTCTTACCCGTAGTGCCATCTGCTTCCCGATGTAGTTCTACCTCCCGATGACATCAATGAAATATGCTAATGTATGCCTCCACCTGCTGGCAAGGGAACATAAACCATTCATCTGGGCTGGTCTAACAGGATAAGAAAATCTCTTTTGGATATTCATTACAAATATGTTGAAAACCTAACTGGCTGTGAGGCCACCAGGACAAGCTTGATATAGCTTGAATTACACTTGCTTTAAACATAAAGAGCTAATTTAATAATTTTCGTAAGTAATGCTCAACTCAGTCCTCTGGGACCCCCAGGCTAGTCAGGTTTTCAGGATATCCACAATGAATATGCATGAGATAGATCTGCATACAATGGAAGCAGTGCATGTAGATGCATATTCACTGTAGATATCCTGAACACCTGACTGGCCTGAGGGTTCCAAAAGACTGGGCTGAGGTTATAGTTATATCACGTTATATGTAAAACAAACTATGATTTGTTGACTGTTGTTATTTGTGAACCGCAGCTGATCTCTGGAAGCTGCGGTATATAAGAGCTTGTTAAATAAATAAACCACCATTTTACACCCTTGCAATATTCATGGTGGCCAGTGATATGGTCCTTGTCTAAGTCCTTCATAGCCATTCTGCCAAGAGCAATGAGGAGTTGGATTTTTTGACTGCTTGTCATTTCTTTATTGATCCAAGCAGGTTAAAGTTATCAATTATTTCTTCGCCATCAGTGATGAACTTACTGATTTTGCCAGTTGTCAGGATCTTTGTCTTCTTTACGTTAAGATGCAGGCCCATTTTTCTTGATCTTAAGAAGCAAATGTTTCATGTTGTCTTCACTTTCAGCCAGTATTGTGGTGTCAGCAGCATAGCGAAGGTTGTTGATGAGTCTTCCACCAATCTTCACACCTCGTTTGTCTTCATACAATCCTACTTCTCTCAAGATTTGTTGTGCTTATACATTAAACAGGTGGGGGAAAGCAAGCAGCCTTGTCATTACCCTTTGCTGTTTTTTTTAATATTTTATTACAGTCAAACCATTATACATCAATTTATTTATTTATTTATTTTATTTAGACAGTTTTTGTATACCGCCTTATCCTTCAATCAAAGCAGTCACAACACAATTGGGGGATACATTTAACACGCGGGGATATGAGACATATACACTAATACTTACAGGGAACATGGGCTATGGAGGGTTAAGTGGCTTGCCCAAGACCACAAGGAGCATCTGTGGGACTAGAAACCCCAGTCCTTCCGGCCCAAGGTTGCTGTCCTCTAGTGGGATATGAACCCCCGACCTTCCGGCCTGAAGTACCTTGCCCCAACCACTGGGCTACTCCTCCCTTGTATAATGTATAATGCCCCCCCCCCCCCCCCGTGTGGGGAGTCATTCTGTGAAGAGAGATGTATAATGGTATGCAAAGTCCCCATAAAATCATCAACAGTAAAAAAAAAAAAAAAAATCTGCATGCTCCCATTTCCCATAAGAGCGTCTACAACAAAATTCACATAGGGTTACCACAAGCAACCCGTTTGCCCACCTTTTAAAAGCAGCTTAGGATCAGTTTGTAAAAACTCAGTTTCATTATTAATTTTATACACTGGTAACCATTTTACCCCCCTTGAACCAGGTGTACCCTACCCCCCTTCCCCTTTTCCCCTCCCTCCCTCTTCCCCTCTTCACCCTCCCAGAACATGATCCATTGGATCCTTACCATTCTCATGATCCTTACTACCATTCAGGTATCTACACCATATATGTACAAAATCTCCATCTTCACCACCTTTCCAACACTTTGGGCTACCAACATCTGACAGAGCTGCACTGATTTCAAATACATTTGATACATAACCTTCTATGCATTTTCCTGTAACAGGGCAGACGCCGAGAGACTCTCCTTACGCTAACAATGCATTGCCATTGCTCATCCATTAGAGGAGCACCCAAATCTCCCTCCCATGCTCTGCTAAACCCCAGGTTCAGTCCCATACCCTCCAGTCGAAGCTGATAAAGTTCAGAACGTAATCCCCTAGAGGAGCAGCTTACCTAGTAAAGCTTTTCAAAGCTCTAATTCCAGACAAAGCAATCCTTCCCGAACACCGCCACTCTTCCCAAAGTAAAGCCCCTGCCAGTACAGATATCTATCCACCTCTCACAGGCCTCCCCTAGCTTTCATCACAAAGAGAAGTAGGCACCCAGACTCCCCGAGCACCTGCCCCAGCCTCTGCACCCCACTGTACTCCCAGGAGGACACCATAGGGTTCCCCACTCTGGAAGGAAAGCTTCATTCTCCCAAAGCGGAGTCAACTGCCTACCCCCCCCCCCCTCCCCAGGCCCTCGACACCTTTTTCCTATAAGCGGCCCACACCCAAAGAGTTAATTCTGCAAAGAGGCTAACCTCTTCCCCCTTTATATTCCTCTGGTGCGCCAGCAATGGAGCATCCTGAAAGAGTCCGCCCCCCTCCCAACAGGCCTGTTCTAATGCCACCCAGTTTTTGCCCTTGGAACCCTCCCGCCAATCAAAGATACTGTGAACTTGTGCAGCCTCGAAGTATGTCCATGAATTGGGTACCCCCAAGCCTCCCTGGTCTTTACTTCTATACAAAACCTGTCGCATCACCCTAGGAGGCCTTTTCTGCTAAATAAAGGCAAAGATCTTCCACTGTAGTTGGCAAAACACCCCCTCTGGCACTTCTGCCGATGGCATCATAAATAATAAGAGCACCCGTGGCAATACGTTCATCTTTACCACTGCCATCTTCCCTAGCCAAGACAACCATCGCTTCCCCCACCTCTCAAGGTCTTCCGTTAATGCTTTCACTACAGGCTCATAATTCAAATGGTATAACTCCCTCCAGTCTTTCCCTACCTGCACCCCCAAATACCACAAGGAAGTAGAAGAAACCCATCAAAACGGGAAAGCTGTTTTAAGCCTCTGCTCTAACTCTGCCCCTAACCACACCCCCAAGATTTTGGTCTTAGAGAGATTAACTTTGTAACCTGAGACCTTACCATAGGCCTCCACCTCCCAGAACAGCACTGGTAGAGAAATCTGGGGGCTCTTTATTGAGTGACGTTTCTCCAAAACAGCAAGACCTCGCCCACCTTCACATCCAAGGCATGCAGTATATAGTCTGCCATTACTTCTCTATTACTAACATGAACAGAAGGAGTGAGAAGGAGCACCCGTGTCTCATCTCCCTTCCCAATGGAAATTCCCCGAGTACCCTCCATTAACCCTAATCCGGGCCTCCAGTTTATGTTTATGTTTATGTTTATTAAAACTTGATTGACCGCCCTTCAGTAAAAGCAAAGCGGTGTACAATAAATAAAAATCAATAAAAGGCATGAAGCCGGAAAGGAAAAGAAATTTACAATTTAAAAGTAAAGTAGGGTAAGAAACAGTAGGGGAGAGAAGTAGAATTATAGGGGGGAAGAGGAGGTAGGGAGGTTAAAGGCCATGGAGAAAAGGTGGGTTTTTAGTTCTTAATATAGTGCCGCTACCCAGTTCCAGAATCTCAGAGCCAAGACCACTTTCTCCAACACTTGAAACATGAAACCCCATTTATGCCACAGAGGTATTTAAATGTCTCATATCGCCCCATCCCGTCTTTCCTCTAAAGTATACATATTAAGATTTTTAAGTCTGTCTTCATATGCTTCATAACTAAGACCATTAAACATTTTAGTAGCTACCCTCTGCACTGACTCCAACCTACTTATATCCTTTTGAAGGTGCAGTCTCCAGAATTGCACACAATACTCCAAATGAGGTCGCACCAGAGATTTATACAGAGGCATTATCACCTCTTTTTTTGCTGGCCATTCCTCTCCTTATACACCCAAGCATCCTTCTAGCTTTTGCAGTTGCCTTTTCTACCTGTTTAACTACTTTAAGATTATCAGACACAATTATGCCCAGGTCCCGCTCTTCTTTCGTGGACAAAAGTACCTCACCACCTACACTGTACTGCTCCTTTGGATTTTTGCAGCCCAAATACATGACCCTGCATTTTTTAGTATTAAATTTCAGTGTCAAATTCTAGACCATTCTTCAAGCTTAGCTAGATCCTTCCTCATGTTTATCTACTCCTTCCTGGGTGTCTACTTTATTGCAGATTTTGGTATCATGCGAAAAGAGGCAAACCTTACCAGACAGCCCTTCCGCAATATCACTAAGAAAGATGTTAAAAAGAATTGTACTAAGGACAGATCTGTAAGAAAATAAACAAACAGGAGTCTGTTATTGTGTAAAAAGTTATGTTTATTACAGATCCCTGCAGCACACCACTGGTAACCTCCTTCTCAGAGTGAACTCCATTTACCTGTACCCTTTGTTGCCTCCCACTCAACCAATTTCTAACCCAATCGGTAACTTTAGGGTCCATCCCTAGGGTGCTCAGTTTGTTTATAAGTTGCCTGTGCGCAATGGTGTCAAAGACTTTACTGAAATCTAAATACACCACATCTAGGGCTCTCCCTCGATCCAACTCCCTGGTCACACAAAGAAATCAATCAGATTTGTCTGACAAGACCTGCCTCTGGTGAATCCATGCTGCTTCAGATCCTGCAATCCATTGGACTCCAGAAACCTCTCTTTTAGTAGCCTTTCCAATAATTTACTAACCACTGAGGTTAAACTAACTGGCCTGTAGTTCTCAATGTCATCCTTACATCCACTTTTGTGTAAAGGGACCACATGTGCCTTTCTCCAGTCCTCTAGCACAACTCCAGACTCCAAACCCCCATACTGCATGGCATCCTTTCCTGGCTTAGGTAGGACAGTTATCCCAGCCACATCCTTTGATTGGGGTAGAACCACTTCACTTTCCACCTCATTAAAAAGGTTGATTGATATTTCCCCCACCTCTCCCAGATAAACCTTATAAAATTTAGCAGTCAGCCCATCCAAGCCTGGTGCTTTTCCCTCTTTCAACCCCTTAATAGCATACTGGACCTCCTCCAGAGTAATATCTCTGACAAGGTGTTCCCTGACTACCTCCCCCAACTTGGGCATCCCACACTCCTCTAGGTAACAGTGGCCCACTTCCTTGCCTCCCTCTACTTCTGAAACGTACAACTGGGTACAGAAGTTCCTAAACACCTTTTGTATTTCCTCTGATGTGTGCCGCAGTTCCCCTCTCCCATCTCTTATTTTATGAATCCCATTTGCTGGTTTTGGTGTACCTGCAAACTGTGTGCAAGGACCCTCCCCACTTATTATCCCACTAGAAGTACCTTTGTGGCACACAGTCCAAACTATGAATAATCTCTCCCATCTGCAACTGGCATAATTGTCTACAGATATGCTCCAAATCTCTCAACCTCTTTTTGGTCTGCATCTTGAAGTGCTCCAATTGTAGCACCTTCAGCCTGCCCTGTAGGCTGAGCTCCCGCTTTTTGCGTTCTTGCTTCTGTTGGGCTGCCAGCCCTGTAAGGTGCCTCCGCAACACAGCTCTAAGGCTATCCCATCTGCAATGTCCAGGTACCTCCCCGCCCCCCATTAAATTCTAGATACTCCTTAGGGACTGTTTGAATCTGTTCCCAGGCCATCACTTCATCAAGCAATCTTTCATTGAAGCGCCAGAATCTAAGACCCCCTTCCTACCCTGATCCACTTCCAGGATCATGCACACCAGGGCATGATCTGACCACACCAGTGTGTTGATAGAAATTCCTCACACCGGAGGCAGCAATGCTGTATCCACTCACAGCATATCAATCTGACTATATGTTCCATGAGAGTTGGAGTAAAAGGTATATTGTCGCTTCTCCCCATTACACTGACGTCAAGCGTCCACTAACCCCAGGCCACAGAGAGTATCCGCCATCTTTTTTCCTGTCCCCCCTACTCCCCCCCCCCCGAGTTATTCACTCAAGGATTCAATGGTTGGTTATAGTCCCCTCCCACAACACATTTCCCATTCCCCATCTCTGCAATTAACTTTCCCAGAGTTTCATAAAACTCCCCCTGTCCAGTATTTGGAGCATGAATATTAATGAAATTAACTTCTTCCCAGGCAACCACTGCCCCTACTATAATGAATCTCCCTTCCCTATGCCTCTGGGATAGCTCTAACCTCTACCCCCAAATTCCCCAAGATTAGGATACTCACCCCCACCCCCTTCTTTGGTTGCACAGCATTTGCAGCCAAATACACATGAGAAATGCCTTCCCCCTTAAACAGCCCTCAAAAGATTTTTTTTTATTTAATGAATCTCCTGTACCATAAAGAAATCCACCCTGAGCCTCCGCCCCTCCATCAGCAATGAGTGCTTTTGCCACAAATTGAGCCCATACGCATTCAGGGTCACCACCTCCATCTCCCTTCCTTAGACAAGGCCAGTCCAGTCATTCCACATCCTCACATCCACAGGGCTCCCCTCTCGCCCCCACCCCCCTCCGGCTCTCCTACACCAACCAGCCCTACCAGAGTAGTGACTCTCCCCCTCCAAGTACCTCATATCCTCCTTCCCGAAACCCCCACCATATATTCCCCCAAACAACCTTAGTTCCAACTCGACCAGCACCTCTATCCTCCAACACCCCAACAAAACAACAATCTCAGTGAAACAACATCCTTCTCACAGGTTGCCCTCCAATTTCCTCCTGCATAAATGATGGAACCAGCTCACTACCCCAGTCCATTCAAGTTGGTGTTACTTTTTCCCAATCTGCTGCTTCTTGTGGCGATCCTCCTCCTCCTCCACGGTCATCCAGCTCTGGCACTTTAGCTTCTCCGACACTGCTTGAGCGCACAGACCTGCACCTCTTTCAGTCCTGCCTCTTTCAAGGCTACCACAGCCTCCTCCAGCGTGATCACCCACCTGGTGACCCCATTAACAGTGAAAGCAAGCGCAAAGAAGAACCCCCAGAGGTACTTAATATGCACCTGGCGATGGCATTCTGTCACGGGCCTGGGCAGAGAATGAAACTCACAACCTTTATTGATCCTAATTTGATAGGGGTAGCCAAAACCCAACACAGGCCGTGTTTCGTACAGATACTTCTTCAGGGGTGTGGCACACTATAAACTATAAAAACATCATAATTACATAGGCATACATAAAAACATGAATAATTAAAATATTAAAACCATAAATAAAAGAATAAATAAGATATGCAAATCACAAAACAAATTGAAAATAATTGTAAGCAAATAAAAAAACATGTATAGCAGTAAAATCATGAAACGGCAATATCAGAGTGGTCCAAAAAAAGAGACATCTAATCAAAACATAAACTTGCACATAATAAAAAGTGTGTATACACAATAAACATATAGATTAAAAAACTGTAAAGCGTAGTTACTCACCTGTAACAGGTGTTCTCCAGGAGCAGCAGGAATCAGTCCTCACTTATGGGTGACGTCGGCGCCGACGGAGCCCTCGCGGAGCAATTTTCCCCAGCTTTCAAAGAAAGCCTTTGGGAATTGCAGCGCGCATGCGCGGTCCTCTCTTCCCGCCCAAGGGTGCCATCTTAGCCAGTCAGATGACATAGCTAAAAAAGACAGCATAAAAATTTGCAAAAAAAGTAAAGCAGACGATTGCAACTCCAAGGGGAGGAGGAAGGGTTGTGAGGACTGATTCCTGCTGCTCCTGGAGAACACCTGTTACAGGTGAGCAACTACGCTTTCTCCAGGACCAAGCAGGAAGTCAGTCCTCACTTATGGGACTCCCAAGCTTAAGGCTACCGGAGACCCTAAGCACAAAAATGAGCTCCCTCTAGCTCAGCAGCACAGAAGGAAAGAATCTTCGCTGAATTATTACCCACCGGTAGCCCACATCCGGGATGGAGGGTAGGAGTTGCTCAGACCTCAAAGAGATTACGGAGGACTGCCTGTCCGAAAGCACTGTCCCTGCGGGACTCCCTCTCGAGACAGTAATGGACCGCAAAAGTCTGGCTCGAAGACCAAGTAGCGGCCCGGCAGATGTCTGCCAGCGGAACAGAGCGGAGGTAAGCCACTGACGTGGCCTTTGCCCGAACACAATGAGCCGTGACTCGACCATCCAAGGAGAGTCCGGCTGCCCCATAAGCCCAAGAGATACAGTCCGCAACCCAGATGGACAGAGTACGCTTGGAGACCGGGAGTCCCAATTTATTGGGGTCAAAAGACACAAAAAGCTGAGCAGCTTTACGGTGCTCCCGCGTACGGTCAAGGTAGAAGTTTAAAGCCCTTCTACAGTCCAGGGTATGGAGGACCGTTTCAGCTCGGCTGGAGTGTGGTCTGGGAAAGAAGGTTGGAAGTACCACCTCCTGATTGATGTGAAAGGGGGAGACCACTTTTGGAAGAAATTTTGGGTGAGTCCGTAGGACTACCCTATTTTTGTAGAACCGAGTGTAAGGAGGATCAGACACGAGGGCCTGCAATTCACTTACGCGTCTAGCGGAAGTGAGGGCTATCAAGAACAGTGTTTCCAAGAAAGAAAACGGAGAGAACAGGTAGCCATAGGTTCAAAAGGCGGACAGGTGATCCGCTGTAAAACCACATTCAGGTCCCAGTCAGGCGCTGGCGGGCGCAGAGGTGGTTTAAGTAGAAGGAGACCTCGGAGAAACCTCGCTACGAGAGGGTCGTTGGAGAGAGGTCTGCCGTCCACCGGCACATGATGTGCTGAAAGAGCACTGAGGTGAACTTTGACGGAGTTGGACTTAAGTCCCAGATTAGAGAGGTAAAGCAAGTACTGCAAGACCACCGACACCGGGCAGGAGAAGGGATCCTGAGACTGTCGGGTACACCAAACGGAAAAACGACGCCATTTAAGGGCGTAGCATTTGCGGGTAGAAGGTCGTCGCGAAGCTAGGACGACCTCCTCCACCTCTGCCGGCAGGAGAAGAGGAGCGAGGACTACCCTCTCAGCAGCCAGGCCATTAAGTTGAGAGACCTGAGGTTGGGGTGTAGCAGAGACCCCTGATCCTGAGTGAGGAGATCCGGTTGTAACCCCAGAGGGAATGGATCCTCCACCGCTAATTGCAGCAGGAGCGGAAACCACGGCTGTCTGGGCCAGCGAGGGCCACCAGGATCATGAAGGCTTTGTCTCGGAGAACCTTGAAAAGAGTCCGAGAGACTAGCGGGATGGGAGGGAAAGCGTACAGAAGGCTCCCCGACCATGAGATTAGAAAAGCTTCCTCCGCAAACCTAAGGGGGTGTGGCTGACGAGAGCAGAAGCGAGGAAGTTGCCGGTTGTGAGGACTGGCAAAGAGATCCACCGTGGGGAGGACCCACTTTAGAAAGAGCTTCTGAACTACCAAGGGATCCAGACGCCACTCGTGCGGCTGGAGGATCCTGCTGAGTTTGTCCGCCAGGTAATTCTCTTGGCCTGGGAGATAAACTGCCTTGAGGAGAATGCCGTGACTGACGGCCCAAGAGCAGAGCTTCTGTGCCTCCCGGCAGAGGAGGAAGGAGCCCGTGCCCCCCTGCTTGTTCACGTAGAACATGGCAACTTGTTTGTCCGTCTGGACAAGGACGGACTGGTGAGAAGTCAGGTGGGAGAAGGCCTTGAGAGCCAGGCGGATCGCCCTGAGCTCCAGGAAGTTGATCTGCTGAGCAGACTCTCACGTGGTCCAGAGGCCCTGAGTACGTGCCCCTTGGCAATGCGCTCCCCAGCCCAGGAGGGATGCATCTGTTGTCAGCACCCGGGCCGGCTGAGGTGACTGGAAAGGCATTCCGAATATCAGGTTCGGCTGCTGAAGCCACCACCAGAGAGACGAGATCAGCGGCTCGGAGACGCGCACTAGGTCTGCTAGGCCGCCTGTGGCTTGTCGCCACTGCTGGCGGAGACACCATTGAGCAGGCCGCATATTCAGGCGGGCATTGGGGGTCACATGGACGGTGGAAGCCATATGGCCGAGTAGTCTCAGGAAGCGCCTGGCGGAGACCAGGGGCTGGCTGCGAAAACGGTCGGCTAGGTCCATGAGCCGTTGAGCCCTGTCGAGCGGTAGGTACGCTCGTGCCTGAGGAGTGTGCAGCCTTGCGCCGATGAACTCGAGATCCTGTGAGGGGAGCAAAGTGGACTTTGCGAAGTTTATAACAAAGCCCAAGTACTGCAGAAGAGTCACCGTGCGGCGCGTGGCGTTGGTGACCTCAGAGCGGACGCTGCTCTGATGAGCCAGTCGTCGAGGTACGGAAAGACAGAGGCCGTGAAGCCGGAGATGGGCCGCCACCACCGCGAGACATTTTGTGAAGACTCGCGGTGCGGAGGACAGGCCAAAGGGCAGTACTCTGTACTGGTAATGATTCCCTGCCACCACAAACCTTAGGTATTGGCGGTGGCTTGGGTGGATGAGGATGTGCGTGTAGGCATCCTTTAGATCCAAGGAGCATAGCCAATCTCCCTGCTGGAGGTAGGGCAGAAGGATTCCAAGAGTAAGCATCTTGAACTTTTCTCCAGGAACTTGTTGAGGTTGCGCAAGTCCAGGATGGGTCTGAGGCCTCCTGTTCTCTTTGGTATTAGAAAATACCTGGAATAAAAGCCTTGACCTTTCAGGTGGTGGGGCACCGGTTCCACCGCCTGTTCCTGTAGAAGACCTGCTAACTCCTGAAGGAGTAATTCCCTGTGCAGAGGGGGTCGTGGAGGTTCTCCCAGAAAATAGGAGGGAGGGACCTGGTGGAAGTGGAGAAGATAGCCTTCTCGCACGACTTGAAGCACCCAGGCATCTGAGGTGATGCTGGACCACCTGTGGGCGAAGTGAACCAGCCGGCCTCCGGTGCTGGGAGGAACCAGCGGGGGGGGAGAGGCTATGCTTAAGGAGTCAAAAACCCCCACCCTGCTGAGCAGGGGCTGGTGGTGCAGGCTTGGGGGCTTGCTGCCTACGGGACCCGTTACCCCGTCCCTTGGCCTGCTGGCCCTGTTGGGGAGCTGCAGGGGCCTGATAATGGGGGCATTGTTTGTCGGCAGCCGCCTTCCTCGGGTAAAAGGACTTTTTACCCGAGCCCTTCTTTTTCTGGGAAGGGGCGGAGGTCTTCCTAGAAAGCCTGGTCCTGGTGAGAGTCTCCGTCTCAATTTGTGCAGCCTTTTCAGCCATGGGCTTGCCAAAGAGGTTTTCGCCTCGGCAGGGGACATCGACCAACTTGTCCTGCACCCAGGGCTCAAGGTCAGACGACTGAAGCCAAGCCTGTCGGCGGGCACCGATGCCGGCTGCGGCCACTCGAGCCGATGCTTCAAAGCCATCATAGGCTGCTCGGGACATGAACTTTGAGCATTCCCGAATGCCAGTGGACAAGGCCAGGAACCTCCGCAAGGGTTCCTCGGACAAACCAGCAGAGAATCCGGCTAGCTCTTTAGCCAGGTCTCGGAGATACATGCCCATGTATAGCTGGTAGGTCTGGACACGACACGCAAGCATAGAGCCCTGGAAACACTTCTTACCAAGGCCATCCAGGTTACGGGCCTCCCTGCCAGGAGGCACCGAGGAGTGCATCTTCTGGCTCTTAAGACGATGCATGGCCGATTCCACTACCATGGAATGGTGTGGTAGCTGTGCTTTTTGGAAGCCAGGGCTCTTGCGGACTCGATAGATAGAATCGACCTGCTTGCTCAGGACCGGCGAGGTGGCCGGACTCTCCCACATGCGGAAGAGTAGTCGTTCCAGCATAGGAGGAACCGGTACAGTAAAGTGTTCCCTTGCGGGAGAGTCATACTGGAGGGCGTCGAGCTCTTCGGCTCGAGGCTCCTCCTCGGGGTCCGCAGGGAAGGCCAAAGCCTTGGCCATATCCCTGACGAAGTCCGAGAACCGGGCATCCTCCGGGGGGGACTGCTTCCGAGGTTCGGACTCCGGTGAGTCCGAGGGGACACACCGAGTCCGGAAAGAATCAGGCGACTCTTCCTCTTCAGACTCCCAGACCGACTCCAACGAGGACTCGGTGGGGTCGGCCCGGGCAGGGCGCGGCGCCTGCCGCCCCGACGCCGAGGGAGTCGGCGTCGGCGACCTCGGTCCCGAACGGGAGGCCGAGGGTGACCTCGACCGAGGATCGACTCGAGTTCGCATCGACTCGAGGATCGGCTCGGTCTCCGGGGTCGACTTGGACGTCGACGTCCCGGCGGTCGGGGCAGCGGGGGCAGCGACGCCAGCGAAGCCAGCGAGCAGTGCCCGCTGCTGGTCCATGAAGGCAGACAGTCTGCTCTCCAAGGCCGTCAACCTGAGTCCGAGCTCAGGTGACCCAGCAGCCCCCGACTCGGGCCCCGACGGCGTCGGGCCCGACGTCGGCTGTCGCGGAGGCGAGTCCAGGAGGACCACAGGACTTACCCGAGCAGGCAGCTCCGACTCCAGGCGAGGGTCGCTTCGTGAGGTGCTCCTTCTCCAAGGACCCGGGGCGGCTATCGGGGCTATGCGACCTGGCCCTCGCGGAGCCAGGAGCGTCCACCGACGCCGCCCTCGCGGGTTTCACCTGACGTCGATGGTCCCCGGAGGGAGAACCCCTGTCGGAGGAACTCCGGCGACGGTCCGAGCTGGAACCTTTGGACGCGGAGGCCTCCGACGAGGTCCGGGTACGGCTTGGGTCAGCGAAGATCCTATCCCGCTGATGCCGCCGACTTCTCAACGCTTTGGAGGACATTTTGCCGCAGGGCCCACAGATCATTTCTTCATGATCCGGGCCCAGGCAGCGGAGGCAAAAGTCGTGTGTGTCAGTTAGTGACATATTTCGGTCACACTGACCACACCGCTTGAAACCACTGGCAGCCATCGGGGGAAAAAGGGCCCCGGCGAGGTCAAAGGACCGGGCTGCCAGGGAAAAAACCGAAAACGAAAACTGACTAAGTCAGAAAAACCGAAAAGAAGAAGAGGACTCGTGACCGGCGTCGCGAGTCCGGGCGGGGAAAAAGACCGGCGTCGAACCGAAGGAAAAAGAATAAAATTATGAAGAAATATCCACTTTTTCGCGGGGACACGACGGGGACGTCTGTAGGGCTCCGCGGAAAAAAGAAGACTGGCTAAGATGGCACCCTTGGGCGGGAAGAGGACCGCGCATGCGCGCTGCAATTCCCAAAGGCTTTCTTTGAAAGCTGGGGAAAATTGCTCCGCGAGGGCTTCGTCGGCGCCGACGTCACCCATAAGTGAGGACTGACTTCCTGCTTGGTCCTGGAGAACTAATATCATGTATAAAAACGAACCACACATAAAAAGTAACAATTAAAACTACGTACTAATAACATTTTAATATATACATTTGATATATTAATGTTTATATAAAAACTTGATGAACTAAAAAAGAAGAAACAAAGGGATGAGAAGCCAAAATATGTAAGTATAGAGGATGATGTCTAATATGTAATAAAGAAGCAGGAGTGAATCAAAAAGGAGTACCTTAAGGGATGTTTAACCCCAGCTGAATAGCATGGTCATTAGGACCCAAAACCATATTTCATTTCTCTGTGAAAAATAAAACATGTCTAACTCAAAAAAACAAAGAAAATATGTGAAGTTATAGAGAATCACCTTGTCAGGTTAAGGCAATACCTATTTGGACTTAAAAAAAAATAAAACCACCTTAGTAACAGATAACACCACTACAAAGTGCAAACGCATTCTTTAGACCATCTAAACCCACTATATTATTCTCATAACAGAACATCCTACAGAGGATCAATCTCACTAAAACCTGATTGTGGGTCAATTAAAACAATCATACATGTGTATATAATCCAACTGGGATAAAAATAAAATCAATCAAAATTATGAAGGAAAGGCTTTTAAAATTTATGTAGTGTACTTACTGCATATGTGAAAAAACGACTGATAAAGGATTTAAATATGCATCCAAGAGGAAACACTGTATCAGCGTGTAGCAAACCATAATCTAAGATCAAAGTAAAAAGGCAACATTATGCGGTTGAGGACGCATTAAAATACGCATGCACTGGCGTTTTTTACATTTTCTAAGGACCTTTCGGCGCAGCACGGATGGACTGTGAGGTTGGAGTACACATTGTCAACTTTACTCTTCTTACCTTCATTGTTTTAATAGTAGAGTACGCTTTTTATACAGACAATAATGTTGCCTTTTTACTTTGATCTTAGATTATGGTTTGCTACACGCTGATACAGATTGTTTTTATTTTTATCCCAGTTGGATTTTATACACATGTATGATTGTTTTAATCAACCCACAAACAGGTTTTAGTGAGATTGATCCTCTGTAGGATGTTCTGTTATGAGAATAATATAGTGGGTTTGGATGGTCTAAAGAATGCGTTTGCACTTTGCAGTGGTGTTATCTGTTACTAAGGTTGTTTTATTTTTTTTGAAGTCCAAATAGGTATTGACTTAACCTGACAAGGTGATTCTCTCTAAGTTCACATATTTTCTTTGTTTTTGAGTTAGGCATGTTTTATTTTTCACAGAGAAATGAAATATGGTTTTGGGTCCTAATGACCATGCTATTCAGCTGGGGTTAAACATCCCTTAAGGTACTCCTTTTTGATTCACTCCTGCTTCTTTATTACATATTAGACATCATCCTCTATACTTAGTTTCATATTTTGGCTTCTCATCCCTTTGTTTCTTCTTTTTTCTTTCATCAAGTTTTTTTTATAAACATAAATATATCAAAAGTATATATTAAAGTGTTATTAGTGCATAGTTTTAATTGTTACTTTTTATGTGTGGTTCGTTTTTATACATGATATTAGTTACAGTTTTTAAATCTACATGTTTATTGTGTATACGCACTTTTGATTATGTGCAAGTTTATGTTTTGATTAGATGTCTGCTTTTTTGGAACACTCTGATATTGCCGTTTCATGATTTTATTGCTATACATGTTTTTTTTATCTGCTTACAATTATTTGCAATTTGTTTTGCGATTTGCATACCTTATTTATTCTTTTGTTTATGATTTTAATGTTTTAATTATTCATGATTTTATGTATGCCTATGTAATTATGATGTTTTTATAGTTTATAGTATGCCACACCCCTGAAGAATTACACAGGTACACTAAAAAAATTTTTTTTTAAACTGCCTCTAATGTTTCGATTGATTTTTACGTTTTTTGGTGCGCTGAATCCAAATCTGGTAACCAATTTGCTCCATCACGTACAGATATTTTGCTACATTGGGTTAGCAGTTTGAGGTGAACGTTTCAGATTGAGTGCGATCGAGATAAAAGTTTCTTGGATGAATTCCTTATACTAATTGTTTAGTAGTTATTCAAATAAGAATAAAGAAAATTGTAACAAGGCAGCACATAAGAATAGAGTAATGTCAACAAAACACACTGTGATGGTAGCAAAATTGTCTGCACTTAAAACAGCCACATACATGTGCACAAACATTGAGCATATAAGAGCGAGGTTAGACACAAAGCAAAGCAAAGAAATGTGCAAAAAATGTTGTACAGGTATGTATGAAAGAATAGAAAACGCAAACCGCACCATTGCAATACATGAAGACAAACACCCGATGGTGTGAAAATAAAATTCTAATAAATGAGATCCGACACTGTGGTAATAACTAGCAAATTTTTATTTCAAAGTTTAGTAAAACACGATATTTGTCAACACAGTTTAGATTTTAAAGTCATTCTTGGGTCAATCAATCTCCTGGTGGGCCCGTTTCTTCTTCCCCCGAATGCTTCTCTTGGTGCGCAGCTTGGCGTATTTTTCATCTGGGGTTTCCCGCAGCAGCAACCAGCAGAAATCAGCCATCATAGTGGTGTTCCATCTTCCTTGGTACCTTCTCTCTGCGTCCTTGATGTCCTGGTGAAACCTTTCACCTTGTTCTTCACTGTACGCCCCCAGGTTTTCGGGAAAGTAGTTCACATGGGAGTGCAAGAAATGGACTTTCAGGCTCATGTTACAGCCATGTTCTTCGAAGGCATTGAGCATCCTGGCAACAATATCCTTCTAGTTCTCATCCCGCCTGTTCCCCAAGAATTTGAGAACAACATCCTTGAAGGAATCCCAGGCTTCTTTTTCCTTCTCAAACATCGTTTCAGCGAATGCTCCATCTGAAATGAGTTTCCTTATATCAGGGCCAACAAACACTCCTTCCTTTAGCTTTGCTTCAGAAAGTCGGGGGAACTTTGAGCAAAGGTACCGAAAGCACTCACCATCTTTTGGAAGGGACTTGATGAATTGCTTAATGAGACCCAACTTAATGTGGAGAGGTGGTAATAGAATTTTATCACGAGGTACCAAGCTCTCATGAAGAACATTTTTCTCACCGGGTCTCAAATACTCCCGAATTGGCCAGTCTTTTTTCCCCCAGTGGAGGTCGCGGGCCCGGCTATCCCACAAGCAAAGGAAGCAGGGATATTTGGTGAAACCGGATTGCTGCCCTAATAGCATGGATAGAATTTTAAAGTCTCCACAAATCATCCACTTATGCTCATCATAACAAATCTTCTGAAGAATCAGGGCCAAATTCTCGTATTTTTCTTGGAGAATAACAGAGTGAGCAATAGGAACTGAAGCGAATGTGTTGCCATTATGAAGAAGAACACCTTTTATGCTGTCTTTTGACGAATCAATGAACAGCCGCCATTCAGCAGGATCATACTTGAGTTTAAACTTTTCCATAACTCCGTATATATCGTTGCAAAATACCAAATCTTCCTCTTTGCTGAAATACTTCAAAAATTGTGTCTCGCGGTTGCGGGTACCAATAAAAAGTTGTTCCTGGTGACAATAGATTTTTCTGTTTAAGCCGAGAACCTAGCAGTTGGGCAGCATCTTTTGGGAGTCCTAAATCCCGGACTAAATCATTCAATTCAGCTTGAGAGAAAAGTTCAGGTTTCGGATCTGGTTCAGTTTCAAACTCGGAAGTACTGGACTCATCGGGAAAAGCCATCTGATGAGTCTCATCATGATCAGAACCGTCCACACAAATATGATCCAAAGATTTTGGTGGTTCAGGCACAGGTACTTCGTTGCTATGAGGCATAGGCCTAATTGCTGAGGGAAGGTTGGGGTAACTTATTACGTTCTTATTTTTTAAGTTGTATCCCTTCACAATGCAAGAGCAAAAATAGCAGTCACTGCTGTGGTCTCTTTGTTCACGCCACATCATAGGTATTCCGAAACGAAATGCTTGTTTTTTACCTTTCATCCATAAGCGTAGATCTTCCTCACATGTCTTGCACACTTTTTTGAGGAGCCCACGGTTTGTCTTGATCGCCTAACTTCAAACCGAAATAGGCGAAATATACTTTTTTAATAAATGCAGAAATGTTCCTCTGCCGCTTTTTCACGGTATATTCCCCACAAATAAAACAAAAACTGTCCGAAGAGTTGACGCAACCTCTGGCTCTGTGAGCCATCACAAATACACAGCACTGCAAACTACAACTGTAGTGAACCACTTCGGAATAAAGCTGGATTACGACTGAGCAAACAAAAGGTAATAATGAACTTGCAAGAAACTGAAATTTGACAGGAACGTTCATGTCACAACCACCGTGTTTGAGCGAGCGAACGAGGCGAGGCGAACAGGAAAGAACATGCGCCAGCGCGAGTACTGGATTTAGCCCCCCGCCTCCCAATTGTCCTGTTAATGTATAAAATGAATACAAAACACTCTAAAATATCATGAGGGAGTGTTTCTAGTTAGTTAACCATTACAACCTCTATTTTGGGCCAAGAAAATAAACTGCAGTCGGCTAAAAAGAAATTATGTGAACATTCCTTATATGGGTAAGAAATCTAATTTTGCAAGAAAACGTGACGTGATGGAACATTTTGGCTATTTTTCCTGGATTCAGCACCCCAAAATCTATAGGAATCAGTTGCAAAACTGGAGGCAGTTTTTTGGTAGTGTACCTGTGTTATCTATATGAAACATGGCCTGTGTTGGGTTTTGGCTACCCCTATCAAATTAGGATCAATAAAGGTGAGTTTCATTCTCTGCCCACGTCTTTGGACTGGTTTTTCCCACTGTTTGTGCAGCAGTGTGCTGCTTGTTTCTTGGTGGATTCTGTCACGGGCCGAAAGGCTTTTCTCCATTGCAATGTCCCAGACAGGGGCAGCCCAAGGGGGGTGCGGGGTCTCATTTGCATAAATATTTGCAAAATAAATAAATAAAAATAACTATTTGCATAATGTTACCATACACTAACTTAATGAGTGTATGGATAAAGAAAGACTAAAAGATTTCTACATTACTATAATCCAGTGCCAACCGCCAGGCATATTAGGAACTACTACAAACACTGCCCATTTAGAACCCATAGCAAACCCGCCGTATTGTAACAGCACTACCAGGACTCACAAAGCACCATACTCTACCTATCAAAAGGCAACACTGCAAATATTAAACCAATACATTTCAGAGAATAACAATACATGACCTACTGGGGAAAGAGAACAAATGGCAATGTCAAATAGGAATTACATAAACAGAATGCCTCAGCTCAGTTACACATGCAGAATATAGACCATCACCAAACAAGGAATCACAATTTAGAAACAGGAAGACAATAATTAAACTGGGAACCCCAAAAGCCAAACTTGGAATGTACAACAACACTGTAGAAATTTAACTATAAATTAATCTCCTCTTGAACTAAACAAAGCGCAGACGTTAATGATGCACATTTCCCAGAGCTGACATATTCCAGTTAATACATTCAAAATAAAGAGATATCGTTCTACCTTTTGTTCATTTTTTTCAGTTGCAATTGCTCCAGCCACTTTCTTCTGGTTTCTTCATGTCTTCTGCTAACTCTCCATCGTCTGCTGTCCATTTGTCCTTTCTTCTCTCTTCTAGTTTTTTTCCATTCTCTCTCTACATCTGCTTTAACATACAAATATTTCTCCTTTTGCTCTTTCCTCATTCCTTTTTCATCCACTCAAATTTTACCCCTCCATCCTCAATCCCAATACCCGGCCAATTGTAGATTTTTCTTCCCTCCCACACAAAATATTTTCCCCTCTCCATTTCACTCTCCCAGCCCCATCCCATTCTAATCCTCCCCCAACATTAGCTCCCTTCTAGTTCCAGCCCCACCCAACATCCACTCCCTTCTAGTCCCCGCATCAGCCCATTTCCAGTCCTAACCCCTCATCAGCCCATTTCCAATCCTATCCTAGCCCCACCATCGGCCCATTTCCAGTCCTAGCCCCCCATCAGCCCATTTCCAGTCCTAGCTCCCTCATCCATTTCCAGTCCTATCTGAGTCCCTCCATCAGCTCATTTCCAATCCCAGTCCCCATCAGACCATTTCTAGTCCTTTCCTAGCCCCACCATCAGCCCATGTCAAATCCTAGCTCCCCTCCACTCAGCTCATTTCCAATTCAAGCCCCGTATGAGCCTACTTCCAGTTCTAGCCCCTCCATGAGTCCATTTTAATCCAAGCCCCCACCACAGCCCATTTCCAATCTTAGCACCCTTCAACAGCCCATTTCCAGTCCTATCCTAGCCCCTCCATCAGCCCATTTCCTGCCCTAGCTCCCCCCCACTCAGCCCATTTCCAGTCCTAGCTCCCTCCCCTCACAGCCCATTTCCATTCCAAGCCCCCTTCACCATCAGCTATTTGCAGTTCAAGCCCCCCTTCCACTCTGCCCATTTCCATTCCAAGCCCCCTCCCCATCAGCTATTTGTAGTTCAAGCCCCCCCCTTCCACTCAGCCCATTTCCAGTCCTAGCAAACCCCCAGCCCATTTCCAGTCCTAGTCCCCCCATAGCCCATTACCAGTCTTACCCCCCCATCAGCCCAACTCCAGTCCTAACCCCCCCATCAGCCCCAGTCTTAAGGCCCCCATAGCCCATTACCTGTCCTAATCCCCCTCCCCCCCATCAGCCCAGGGAAATTTAAAAAAAAAAAAAACTGGCTGCTGTTGCCGCTACCACTGTGGCAGAATCAAGTGTCCCGTGGCCACAGCCCCCCCCCCCCCGCCTGCCCGGCAGAGCCCTCCCTGAATCAGTTTCCTCAGCGCTGGCTTTTCAGAGCCGCAAAGGAAGAGTTTCCCTTTCTCACGGCTCTGTTAAGCCTGCTGGGGCTGATGGGAAAGAGGAAATGCCAGCGGGCTTGACAGACACTTGATTCTGCCGCTGCCTTGGTGGCTGTCTTTTAATGCAGAATGTTGTTTGCATGGGGCCTCCTGAAACGCAGAGCCCTGTGCAAACAACATTCTTGCTCAATGGATGGGCCGGCCCTGGTCCCAGAAGCCAAATCCACGAATACCGCCACTGTGTGCTCCTGCAAGATTAACTTTCCTGCCTTCCACATCTTACTGGCCACGTGCTCCTTGACTGAGAAATCATGGATGCATGCCACAATATTCCTCAGATGCTCCCCTCACATGGGTCCAGCACTTATTGCACTTTGTCCAGTTGCATCTCTGGTGCCTCCATCTCCCCAAGGTCAAAAGAACTCTCTATGAAAACAAAAAACTGTTTCTCTATTGAAAATAACACAATGCTTGTCCTTAAACTATCACAAACCAAGGTCTCAGCATTCACGGGCATATGATAGATATGACAATCACTGTGGTCCTCTTATTCAGAGCTAAAACTACGAAATTATTAAACTCTGTAATGTAACATGAAAGTTATAGGCGACTTCTATTGACATCAATTCTATGTCTTGTAAACTTAAATGGCTAACAGGTCTCAGATTATTCGGGCATTTATATGACCATTATGACTACGGTCAAGTAACCCTCCACACATCAACGACCTTCTCATAGCCACAGTTAACAGACCAAATTTATCTTTTTGTCTTTTTATCTTTTTATATCGTTTTTTTTCTCTTTTAAATAAGTTTTTTATAAAAAATTCAATTTCTTGTAAACATTGAACTTAGCTTTCAAAAACAGCTTCAAAAACGTCCTTCTTCTTCAAACAAGCGTTCCCGCTGGTAACATAATTATACCCTCGTTTTTTTCTCTTTTAAATAAGTTTTTTATAAAAAATTCAATTTCTTGTAAACATTGAACTTAGCTTTCAAAAACAGCTTCAAAAACGTCCTTCTTCTTCTTCAAACAAGCGTTCCCGCTGGTAACATAATTATACCCAACGCTGAATGTGCGCTACAATGACGCGTTTCACCATGTATGGCTTCCTCAGGGGATGGCAGAAACACAGACGCTTCTTTTACTATAACACTAAAAACAAAAATGTCGAATTAGTGCATACTTTCAACAGATGAATAAAAATATAACCAGGATACTGACACAAGGAAAACTATCAGAAGCAAAAAGACCAGATAGAATAGAGAAATAACCTGAAGCTTCTCAAATATGCGCTCAAAAGCTGTTACTCTTGTACTTCACATTTCAAACCGCTGTTGAACGCCGCGCATGCGAGTTAAGCTAAATAGATTTAAAGCAGTCCGTCAGTATTTACGTCATGATCACATGCAGGCTTCCCATTCAATACGGGCATTCAATCCTGCTGGCTCCACGGTATTGAGTTTATGAATCCATTGTTGTTCTCTATATAACAAAGCATTCTCTCGAGATCTTCCATGTGATGATGTTAGCAATTGATCAATGCAAAAACATTTCAAATCCTCATACCCGTGTTGTAACTTTATACAATGCTCCACTATTGGTGCCTCTCGTCGAATGCAATGTAGCCTGCTCTTGTGTTCATTCATACGGACTCGAAACTGTCGGATAGTTTTGCCGACATAGAGAAGGCCACACGGGCATTTAATGCAATATACAACATGCGTTGAGGAACATGTGGTAAAATTTTGAAGCTTATATTGTAAGTCATGATATGAGAATTCTGTTGTTTCTTGAGTAATTGTGCAGACATTACACTCTCCACATTTAAAATGTCCTTTATGAGAGGAATCTACATTGGAAGATAAAGGTCTTAACATTGCTGGACTTAACAGTTCTTTAAAGTTTTGTTGCCTTTTCCAAACACAACGAGTGTGAACATTTTCCAAACCTGGCACAGTATGCAACACATTTTGATGACGTTGTAAACTCTTTTTTAATGCATAACTATAAGGGGAAAAAGTAGTTACGAAATTAATCTGTTGATCTTCTTCCATTTCCTCCTGTCGTGTGGGAGGATGCAACAACCACTCACGATTCACAAACAAAGCTCGCTTATAAGCACGATGGATAATGGTTGAAGGGTAACCACGAGCCTCGAAATCATTCTTCAAAACCTTGGAGTGCTCTTTAAACTCTTGAATATGGGTACAGTTGCGACGAAAACGGATAAATTGGGAAATGGGCAAACTATCCTTCAATTGTAAAGGATGTGCACTAGTATAATGTAAATAGGTATTCCTGTCCGTCGATTTACGAAACACCGAGGTAACCCAACTATCAGAGATCTTTTTAACAACCACATCTAAAAAAGTGATTTGATGAGTATGATAATCCATAGTGAACTTTACATTACGATCAATGTTATTTAACCAGTTAAAAAAACTCTGCAGATCTTCCTCAGTTCCCTGCCATAAAAGAAAAATATCGTCAATGTACCGACGCCATAAGCGTATATGCTCACTGAAAGGGGAAATTTCTAAACTCTCATTCTCAAATTGCTGCATGAAGAGATTGGCAATAGAGGGGGCACACGTTGCCCCCATTGCCACGCCAGAGATCTGTTGGAAAAATTCGTTCTCAAACATAAAAAAGTTATTATACAACACTAATTTCGCTATTTCGGATAAAAAATCTAAGTGTTTTTGAGACAAATCATCTCTGTTCTGAAGTGCTGTCAAGATCACTAGATGTGCTTGCGCCTGAGGAATAATCGTATACAACGATGTCACATCTAGTGTTACTAAGAGTAGATTAGAAATCTCAGCCAGCGGTGTGTTCTCCTCCAATATTTGTAGAAAATGAGAGGTGTCCCTCACATATGAAGGGATGGAGCCCATAAGTGGTCGTAAAAATGAATCTAAATAAACTGATAGCGGCTCAAGTACAGAACCGCGAGTGGAGACAATGGGCCTCCCTGGTGGACATTGAAGACTTTTATGGATTTTAGGAAGTAAGTAAAGCTATACTTGGATCGATTACATTTAGAAAATGCTTTTCTTTTCGTGAAATGATCTTATCTTCTAAAGCTTTTTTGGTGAGACATTTAACTCGTTCTTGAAGGCTGATAGTGGGGTCCTCTTTCAGAACTTTATATACTGTGCAATCCGATAACTGCCGATATGCTTCAGTACAATATTGTTGCCTACTCCAAACTACTATAGCACCACCTTTGTCTGCTCTTCGTATTACAATATCCAAGATATGATGCAAGTTGAAACATCGCGTAAGAGTTATCATCACCACTTAAACTACAGAGAACAACAGGTTTTAAAACAGCTTCGCTCTCGTACGGATATTGTAATACGAAGAGCAGACAAAGGTGGTGCTATAGTAGTTTGGAGTAGGCAACAATATTGTACTGAAGCATATCGGCAGTTATCGGATTGCACAGTATATAAAGTTCTGAAAGAGGACCCCACTATCAGCCTTCAAGAACGAGTTAAATGTCTCACCAAAAAAGCTTTAGAAGATAAGATCATTTCACGAAAAGAAAAGCATTTTCTAAATGTAATCGATCCAAGTATAGCTTTACTTACTTCCTAAAATCCATAAAAGTCTTCAATGTCCACCAGGGAGGCCCATTGTCTCCACTCGCGGTTCTGTACTTGAGCCGCTATCAGTTTATTTAGATTCATTTTTACGACCACTTATGGGCTCCATCCCTTCATATGTGAGGGACACCTCTCATTTTCTACAAATATTGGAGGAGAACACACCGCTGGCTGAGATTTCTAATCTACTCTTAGTAACACTAGATGTGACATCGTTGTATACGATTATTCCTCAGGCGCAAGCACATCTAGTGATCTTGACAGCACTTCAGAACAGAGATGATTTGTCTCAAAAACACTTAGATTTTTTATCCGAAATAGCGAAATTAGTGTTGTATAATAACTTTTTTATGTTTGAGAACGAATTTTTCCAACAGATCTCTGGCGTGGCAATGGGGGCAACGTGTGCCCCCTTATTGCCAATCTCTTCATGCAGCAATTTGAGAATGAGAGTTTAGAAATTTCCCCTTTCAGTGAGCATATACGCTTATGGCGTCGGTACATTGACGATATTTTTCTTTTATGGCAGGGAACTGAGGAAGATCTGCAGAGTTTTTTTAACTGGTTAAATAACATTGATCGTAATGTAAAGTTCACTATGGATTATCATACTCATCAAATCACTTTTTTAGATGTGGTTGTTAAAAAGATCTCTGATAGTTGGGTTACCTCGGTGTTTCGTAAATCGACGGACAGGAATACCTATTTACATTATACTAGTGCACATCCTTTACAATTGAAGGATAGTTTGCCCATTTCCCAATTTATCCGTTTTCGTCGCAACTGTACCCATATTCAAGAGTTTAAAGAGCACTCCAAGGTTTTGAAGAATGATTTCGAGGCTCGTGGTTACCCTTCAACCATTATCCATCGTGCTTATAAGCGAGCTTTGTTTGTGAATCGTGAGTGGTTGTTGCATCCTCCCACACGACAGGAGGAAATGGAAGAAGATCAACAGATTAATTTCGTAACTACTTTTTCCCCTTATAGTTATGCATTAAAAAAGAGTTTACAACGTCATCAAAATGTGTTGCATACTGTGCCAGGTTTGGAAAATGTTCACACTCGTTGTGTTTGGAAAAGGCAACAAAACTTTAAAGAACTGTTAAGTCCAGCAATGTTAAGACCTTTATCTTCCAATGTAGATTCCTCTCATAAAGGACATTTTAAATGTGGAGAGTGTAATGTCTGCACAATTACTCAAGAAACAACAGAATTCTCATATCATGACTTACAATATAAGCTTCAAAATTTTACCACATGTTCCTCAACGCATGTTGTATATTGCATTAAATGCCCGTGTGGCCTTCTCTATGTCGGCAAAACTATCCAACAGTTTCGAGTCCGTATGAATGAACACAAGAGCAGGCTACATTGCATTCGACGAGAGGCACCAATAGTGGAGCATTGTATAAAGTTACAACACGGGTATGAGGATTTGAAATGTTTTTGCATTGATCAATTGCTAACATCATCACATGGAAGATCTCGAGAGAATGCTTTGTTATATAGAGAACAACAATGGATTCATAAACTCAATACCGTGGAGCCAGCAGGATTGAATGCCCGTATTGAATGGGAAGCCTGCATGTGATCATGACGTAAATACTGACGGACTGCTTTAAATCTATTTAGCTTAACTCGCATGCGCGGCGTTCAACAGCGGTTTGAAATGTGAAGTACAAGAGTAACAGCTTTTGAGCGCATATTTGAGAAGCTTCAGGTTATTTCTCTATTCTATCTGGTCTTTTTGCTTCTGATAGTTTTCCTTGTGTCAGTATCCTGGTTATATTTTTATTCATCTGTTGAAAGTATGCACTAATTCGACATTTTTGTTTTTAGTGTTATAGTAAAAGAAGCGTCTGTGTTTCTGCCATCCCCTGAGGAAGCCATACATGGTGAAACGCGTCATTGTAGCGCACATTCAGCGTTGGGTATAATTATGTTACCAGCGGGAACGCTTGTTTGAAGAAGAAGAAGGACGTTTTTGAAGCTGCTTTTGAAAGCTAAGTTCAATGTTTACAAGAAATTGAATTTTTTATAAAAAACTTATTTAAAAGAGAAAAAAACGAGGGTATAATTATGTTACCAGCGGGAACGCTTGTTTGAAGAAGAAGAAGGACGTTTTTGAAGCTGTTTTTGAAAGCTAAGTTCAATGTTTACAAGAAATTGAATTTTTTATAAAAAACTTATTTAAAAGAGAAAAAAAACGATATAAAAAGATAAAAAGACAAAAAGATAAATTTGGTCTGTTAACTGTGGCTATGAGAAGGTCGTTGATGTGTGGAGGGTTACTTGACCGTAGTCATAATGGTCATATAAATGCCCGAATAATCTGAGACCTGTTAGCCATTTAAGTTTACAAGACATAGAATTGATGTCAATAGAAGTCGCCTATAACTTTCATGTTACATTACAGAGTTTAATAATTTCGTAGTATATGATAGATATGATCAAGAACTGAATCAACATCCCTACCAGAAAACATAAGCCCAATAACAAGGACCTTTTAGCATGTTTCAAGCAGCCAACATTATCCAAGAAAAATCACTTAACTTGAAAATGTACTTGGAATAAATAGCCAGCCGCTTCCCCGACGTCTCAATATAAAGCTCTCATACGTTTCGCGAGCACCCTCGCTTCATCAGGGGAAAATCACTAGAACACAAAAAACAAACATTTGCTCATACACTATTAAAAAATAAACAGAAACAAGATCAACCCTCCAAACAATGCTCACCCACATATCAATTAGGCGAAAACCTAACAACAAGCAGCCATCCTGCCAGCTTCCCTTCAACAATGCTGTGCAAAAAAAACGCCACGCATGCTCACTCAACAGAACCCACCTTTCTCTTAAAGAATACCCCTAATCATGACGTATGGGAATTCCCTGCAATACATCTCCACCCCCTCCTTACATGCACACTCCCCAGTCAATCCGAAGGTTCAAACCCTCCGGGGCCACAGTACAGAATCTATAAATCCACTTCTGCTCACATATCAGCAGCGACTGTTCCCTACTCTTTCCACCTCGACCAGCTAAAACCTGCTTCAAACAAAAACATCACAAATCACAAAACCGGTGTTTCAACTCTATGCAAACGCACTAAACATTTGAGTCTACTTTTGTGCTCCATAATTCGCTTGCGAAACGGCCTACAAGTACTCCCAACATATAGTAACCGACAGGGACACATAATCCCATAAACAACAAATGAAGAATCACATGAAGTCCTGTTGAGTGAGCATGCGTGGCGTTTTTTTTGCACAGCATTGTTGAAGGGAAGCTGGCAGGATGACTGCTTGTTGTTAGGTTTTCGCCTAATTGATATGTGGGTGAGCATTGTTTGGAGGGTTGATCTTGTTTCTATTTATTTTTTAATAGTGTATGAGCAAATGTTTGTTTTTTGTGTTCTAGTGATTTTCCCCTGATGAAGCGAGGGTGCTCAAGAAACGTTTGAGAGCTCTATATTGAGACGTCGGGGAAGCGTCTGGCTATTTATTCCAAGTACATTTTCAAGTTAAGTGATTTTTCTTGGATAATGTTGGCTGCTTGAAACATGCTAAAAGGTCCTTGATGTTATTGGGCTTATGTTTTCTGGTAGGGATGTTGATTCAATTCTTGATCATATCTACCATATGTCCGTGAATGCTGAGACCTTGGTTTGTGATAGTTTAAGGACAAGCATTGTGTTATTTTCAATAGAGAAACAGTTTTTGTTTTCATAGAGTGAGTTCTTTTGACAATTGATAGTTACACTCTACAAGTTGACCATATATTTCTTTGTCCATCTCCCCAAGGAGCACCTGAAAGACTGAGATAGCCACAGCCTTACAGTCCTGGTAATCTAGAACCTCGGGCACTCCTTTGATCCTGAGATTGTTCCATCTGTTGCAATTTTCTAGATTCTCCAGCTTAAGCGTTCGCTGCTCTGTTTCCTCCTCCATAAATTACAAACAGTTTGCTCTGTTCCGCCTAGAATCCTCCATAACCTCTTCTGCTATCCGTTTATCCAGTTTCATAACATCGGGGCGCAGCTCTCCCACCTTGTCTTCAAGTTCAGCTCTCACTGCTCTCAACTTGCAAAGTATGGCATATCTTATGTTCTTATGTTCTAACTCAGTTTAATGTCAGCAAACCAAGTTTTTAACCCTTCCTTAGTCACATGCACAATTCTACCTCCTCCATCCTGTCCCTTGGGGCTGCCTTCTTCCGTGTCTGCCTCTCCCCCAGCAATTCCCACCACCACCGCCATGTTGGCCACACTGTCTCCTTTAGGTGTAATCCTGCAAGTCAGTAGTCTTTTGCTGCATCATCGCCATGGGACAGCTCACCAGGCACTCTGACCCCTTGGGGGGTTATTGTGCCCGCTTTTTGCTACGGAAAATGGAGGGTTTACTCCTATTTTAATCAGTCAGGGCGATGGAGCTCAGCTGACCATCTCAAGTGCGTGACATCACTTCCTCCCACCTTTGCTTATTTTAAACCATTCTCTATTTGTTCCATTCAAACTACTGTTTCTTGATCAATGTAAAGTTTGTGCAAGAGAACCATCAAGTGGTTCTGGCATATTCATGCTTCTTAATGTGGCCCAGAGTTTCTCATGGTTTACACCAGTGGTTCTCAACCCACTCCTCCTCTGGGACCCCCAGGCCAGTCAGGTTTTCAGGATATCCACAATGAATATGCATGAGACAGATCTGCAAACAATGGGAGCAGTACATGCAGATCTATCTCATGCATATTTATTGTGGATATCAACCTGACTGGCCTGGGGGTCCCAGAGGACTGGGTTGAGAACCACTGGTTTACACAGTCAAAAGCCTTGCTATAGTCAAGTAAAACACATAGATATCCTTTTGGTATTCTTTTGTCTTTTCAAGGATCCATCTCGCATTCACAATGTCGCTCATTCCTCGACCTTTCCGGAACCCTGCTTGCACTTCATTATGTCCCCATAATATAATTTCTAAAAATTGATTTTAATTCATTTTTATCTTTCACAGGTCTATTGTATTAGATAGACTGGTGCCAAACTATTTCAACACAGCTGACACTTATGGCAGTATGCAGATTTTAGATAAGCCTACTGCTTCTCATCCTTCTCATGCAATCCGCTATCATCACGCTGTTCTTCTCCTGCAATCCTCTATCATCTTTTCAAAAAATTAGTAGACTGGCAGTTTTAATACTTTGTTGAAGAAAAATACCAATGTTTAGCTCTGTTACAATTAAAGTATAATTCAAATGTATCGGGATGTTTGTGCTTTTGTTTTAATACTTTGTGTTATTTCATATGTTAAGAACTGGGGAAACTGCTAGGCACATATGACCTAGATTGGCCACTGTTGGAAACAGAATACTGGGCTTGATGGACCTTGGTCTGACCCAGTATGGCATATCTTATGTTCTTATGTAATCCACCTGGAACCTTGTGATGGGTAGAACAGAAATCAGAAAATATTACTACAGTAAACACACTGGCAAAGTCTTTAATCATCTTAGGAATTGCTCCTTTGAGATCATAAGAGGTGAAGCAGGGACTTTCTAGAGCAGTGGTTCTCAACCCAGTCTTCTGGGACCCCCAGGCCAGTCAGGTTTTCAGGGTATCCACAATGAATATGGATGAGATAGATCTGCATACAATGGAAGCAGTGCATGCAGATCTCTCTCATGCATATTCATTGTGGATATCCTGAAAACCTGACTGGCCTGAGCGTCCCAGAGGACTGGGTTGAGAACCACTGTTGTAGAGAATAAAAAAATTTCCAAGATCAAGTTCACTTAAGAAAAATATATATGCATATTCTGCTTGTATGCCTAGTAGCACTATATAAATAAGAAGTAGTAGAATAGTTATGCTAATTCATCCCTCTGTAATAGCAGTACTTAAACACATTTGGTAGTTTGGTCAATTTATACCTATATCCACTAGAGGGTGATCAAACCATTTGTAGAAAAATTTCATTTCAAGATATTAAAACAAACACTTAATGCCTTAAACAGGTTTTTCATTTGTCATCAATGGAGAAAATATTCACCACTACAAACTCTGTTAATCATGCCGAAACTCAGGACAGAAATTTAGGAGATAGTCCCCAAGGCCCTTTAGCTTCAGATAGGATTGGGAAACCTGTGGCATGGACACCTACTACTAATTTGTATAGCGCTAAAAGGCGAATGCAGTGCTGTACGGAGACAAAAGATGCAGTCCCTGCTCTCAAGAGTTTATAGTCTAGTCAAGACAGACAACACGATCGGGGACTAGGATATATCTAGGGGAACCATAAGGAAACATTGGGGAGGGGGGGGGGGTCAGGATCCAAAAGTAGTCAAAGATTGAGTTTTTTGCCTGGTTTTGAACAGGGCCACAAATGGAGCCTGATGTACAGACTCAGGTAGTTTGTTCCAGGCATAAGGAAGCAGCAAGGTAGAAAGATTGTAGTCTGGAGTTCACAGTAGAAAAGAAGGGCACAGATAGAAGGGATCTGCCAGAAAAGCGGAGTTCCCAAGGAGGGGTATAGGGCGAGAGAAGAGAGGAAAGGTAGTGAGGAGCAGCCAAATGAAAGCACTTATAGGTCAGCAGTAGAAGTTTGAACTGGATGCTGAAATGGATAGGGAGCCAATGAAGCAACTTGAGGAGACATAAGCGTAGCAACACTGGCTGAAGATTAGCTATGCAGCTGAGATTTGAAGACTGAAGTGGGAAGAGATGATGCAGAGGAAGAGCAGAAAAGAGAAGAGGGGGTTGCAATAGTCTAGACGGGAGGTGACTAGAGAATGGTTAAGGGTCTTTGCAGTGTGTTAAGAAAGGAAGGGATGAATTTTGTCAATGTTATAGAGAAAGAAGCAACATGTTTTAATTATCTGTTGGATATGTGTGGACAAGGAGTCGTCGTCAAAGATGACCCCAATATTGCAAGCCGAGGAAACAAGGAGGGGTAGAATGTTATCCATAGAAATAGAAAAAGGAGGAAGGGGAAGGTGGGCTTAGGGGGAAGGATAAGGAGCTCAGTTTTAGTCATGCTCAATTTTAGATGGCGGTGAGACAACCAGGCACTAATATCAGATAAGCAGGCAGAGACTCGGGCCTGGATTCCCGGAGAGATTTCAGGTATAAAGACATTGATCTATAAGTCATCAGCATAGAGATGGTACTGAAAAACATGGGAGGAGATGAGTGCACTAAGGGAATGAGTGTAGAGAGAAAAAAGAAAAGGTAACAAGATAGAGCCCTGGGGTACACAGACTGAAAGTGGGATAGCAGTAGAGGAGTATCCACTAGAACATATACTAAATTGCAGTGGGAGAGAGAGAAGAAAACCAGGACAGGACAGGACAGGACAGAACCCCTACATCCAAGAGAAGACAGGATATTGAGGAGAAGGTAGTGATCAACAGTGTCAAAAACAGCAGAAAGGTTGAGGAGGATGAGGATAGAGTAAAATCCCTTAGATTTGGTAAGGAATAAGTCATTGGAGATTTTAGCAAAAGCCATCTCAGTAGAATGTAGAGGGCGAAAGCCAGATTGCAGTGGCTCCAGAAGGGACTGAGGACAAAAAGTCAAGAAAGTGGAAGTAAACTGCACAATCAAGTAATTTAGAAAAAACGGGGAGAGAGATGGCTCAATAATTAGGACAGGGAAAGTACATTTTATACATTTTTTCTCTAAGATTCAAAATGCAATGAAGCTGAAATGTGTTTCACTAATCTATACGGCATACTCTATATAGTTTTCAAGATGGAAGAACAATCATAGAAGTACAAAGTAATTAAGAATTTAAAAAGGTGTTCAAGTCCCAAGTCCTCACACCTCTCAACTCAATGTGATGGAAGCCTCTTCTGCAGCAAAAGCAGTCCCGAGTTCTTCAAAATACATGGTAGCAATTTTGCGCAGCGGATGGTGCAGCTTTGGTCCATTCTTCTTAGCCGAATACCTCTGGCTCATTCAAATTATCTTGCCACACATTTTCTATTGGATTCAGGTCTGGACTTTGAAAGGGCCCCTTGAGGATATTCATTTTCTTCTTGCTGAGCTACTCCATTATTGATTTTGCTTTGTGCTTAAGATCGTTGTCCTGATGAAAAGTACATCTTCTAGCAGACTGGAAAAGATTTTCCTCCAGGATTTGCCTGTAGTTGAACCATCTCTTTTTTCCTCAGTCTTCACAATCCTCCTTTCCCCCATTGCTGCAAAGCATTCCCACAACATATTACCCTTAGCATGCATAACTATAGAGATAGTATTAGCAAGGTAAAGGTGCTGTTTTTGTTTTATGGCACACACATTTCTTAGCACTGAGACAAAACAATTCCACTTTGGTTTTATCTGACTATACAATCTTCTCCCACATGCATGCAGTGTCCCTTAAGTGTTTCTGTCAGAACACAGCACATCATATGGATTTTCTTCTGTAGTGGTTTCCTTTTTGCATTCCTCCTGTTCGTAGTGTAATCCTGAAGCTACTGATCAGTCAACCTTTAACCCAGTCTTAGCCACAGATCTCTGTAGGGTTTTTTTCTTTTTTTAAAGTAATCTTAAGTCTCAAAGTGACCTTCCTCAGTTAGTTCCTACTGACTTTGGTGAGACAGACTCATCAAGGCAGTGTCTAGATCTATGGTTCTCAATCCAGTCCTCTGGGACACCCAGGCCAGTCAGGTTTTCAGGATATCCACAATGAATATGCACGAGATAGATCTGCATACAATGGAAGCAGAGCATATAGATCTAGCTCATGCATATTCATTATGGATATCCTGAAAACCTGACTGGCCTGGGGGTCCCAGAGGACTGGGTTGAGAACCACTGGTCTAGACGGTGCCAAACTGTTTGCAATTTATAATGATGAACCAGATATATCAAAAACACTGAACGTTCTTATAAGCCTCCCCCAAAATCTGTATGTTTGAATGACTTTATCCCAGAGTTCTTTCGGCAGCTTTAAGCTCAGCTTTAGATCTTTGTTTCAAATTCACTTCCTAGAACAGGAACAGCTTGATTCTTTAACCAGAGGCATTTCAAACAGCCCAACTAGAGTGACCGGATATAGGTTGGCATTATTTAATTTACTATGGGCTTTATTAGTGGAAACAGAGCTAATTTGGGTTCCTATGGTGTGAAGACATACAGTCAATACTTTGGTTTCTTATTCTTAATTACTTTTTGAATATTTCTATAATTGTTCTTTCACATAGAAATTGTGGAATATGTTACATATATCAGTGAAACCTTTTTAAAATATATTAAGATTTGCAAATTATATAAATCAAATAAACAACAAGGTCATGCAAAGTAACATAGCCCAAAAGAGAAAAAAAAAGGCAAAAAAACACACACAATCATAGCATTAGCCCACATCACAAGAGACTAAAAAATGCTATTTTACAGGAAACCAAGACATCAGACAATCTGTGAAAGTCAATAGGGGAGAAACCCCCTAACAAACTGGTGGGCAGTTCCAAAACTTTACAGGTACCCAGCTCCTACAGTTTCCTATCTAATATAAACTTTTTGAACTGGGGGGAAAAAAAGTACACGTTATCCCCTGGAGTGTAATACTATACTTACATGGGTAACGTTAAAAAAAACGTTGCTCTCAATTCAATAACCTTAGACTTCAATGCTAAGAAACCCCTTCTACACAATTGTATATTTCCAGAAACATCCGGAAATATATTCAGTCTCTGAACATGAAAGGGGTTCTCCTTATTTTTAAAGAAAGATTTCAAATCTCTAACTTTATCTACAACAGATAAAAAGGAAACTGAAAGAGTAGTCCTCTTTGCTATAGGGTTGGTAGAATCCTCCAGGAAATTAGTTCAATCCTAATTAACATCAGTTGATATTACACCCATCCCATCCCCTCCCTTATCCACCAACGCTTGCCTGATGGTAAATAAAAACATTTCTGAATTGCAGTCTTCACAAAAAATAGCAAAACTTCCTTGAAATTTTTATCCACTAGAATTTTGGCTGATAAAAGTGATGTCAGTGGAAAATTAAGAACATGAAGGTATAATTTTACAGGGCCTCTAACTTGCAATGAACTAACAATGAATCATTAATAAGAACAACACTGCTTTGCTGCACTTTTTGCAGCTGACCTCCCATTTTAAGAATATTATTAGATACTTCCATCAATCTATTATCCACCTCCTGAAATTTCTGAACAGATTCCTGTATAAAGGTACAAAAAGACTTAACAGTAGTAGAAACCTTAAGATTCAATATTTGCTATAGCCAACTATAAGTCCTTCAAGTTAATATCCTCAGATGGCATTTTCAAGCCATTAGAACCATCTTCCAAAGCAACTGGCTTCGGCAGAGGGCCAGGGGAGGAGGAAACCAACAGTTTTAGTGAAGGAACAGACACCGTAGTTGAGGACATTTGCGGATTAGGAAACGGGGTGGGGACCTCTCTACGGAGCTGAATGATGCCCCTTCAGGAGATGATTGCTAACCTGGAGGAGTGAGAATGTCTGTCAAGTAGCCCAATCACTTTACTCTCAAGCAGCACTAACGAAACCATTCCAAAGACAAATTTCTTGGCTTTTCGTTTCCCATTATTCAAGCAATTACTATCTAAACACAAAATTACCAAAAAGCAACAGTACCTTATAGCATAAGATCCAATGCCACAATTCTGGTATGCCCTCTGCACACCAAAGAGGTGCCAAAGGGGCGTGATGAGTCCCTTTGGGCCACGGCCCAGAGCCCAATAATATAGACCTCCAGGACTCACTGTCAGATGTTCCAGTGTTGATTTAGAAGGCTAGTTGACTGCTTGTGGCCTCTCAGCAAACTCCCGCTAGCAGACTCCCTTCTGTACATGGCTTGCCTCCAGCTGCTGCCCGCACCACTGGCACTTTCAGTCTCCAATGCAGAAGACCTCCGGGCCTGATGATATAGGCCTTCAGGATCCACTGTCAGATGTTCTGATGTCTATTTAGATGGCTAGTCGACTGCCTGCAGCCTCTCAGCAAACTCCCGCTAATGGACTCACTTTCACACATGGCACAGCTCAAGCCACTGCCCGCACCACTGGCACGTGCAATCTCCAAACATTCTTATTTTTAATGCATTCTGAAACGTATTGTCAGACTGCAGAATGTGAAAAATATACAAGGGTATGAAGCCTTACAAGGCACAGTATTTAGCATTACAAGATATATGCAGTGCAACACAAATATAAGAGAAACAGTCCCTGCTTTGTGGAACTTAACAATGAAGTCTGCAAATGGTCATTCAAACCAGACAAGTTTTCTTTTCCGAATGCTTCAAATGTTTATTCAGTAGTACTGTAGTAGTTCTCATTTTTTTCAATGTATACACCATTTCAATAAAAAGTGTATTAAAATTCTTGTAGATTAATATACTGTCCTCCAAAGTAATCATATTAAATGTAAAGTCTGCCTTGTCTTCTTCAGCTTCTGTGCTCTATCATCCCTAAGTGTTTCACATATTAAAGTTAGATGTCTAAACTTATACTAAAAAAAAGTGCAAGTCTAGCAAATGCTGCCATATAAAATACATAAATAAAAAAAACCAAGTGTCACATTTTAGTATGTTTCCGCATCTCAAAAAAAAAAAAAAAAAAAGATACTGGCCATTAGCAAAGATAGAGAGAAAGGCAACCAAAATGATAAAGGGGATGAAGGACTCTCCTAGGAAGAAAGGCTAAAGAGATTAGGGCTCTTCAGCTTGGAGAAGAGCTGGTGATGGGAGATATGATAAAGGCCTATAAAATCCTGAGTGGAATGGAACAGGTAAACATGAATAGATTGCTTACTTTCAAAAAGTAAAGTCTAGGGTGATATGCCAAGAAGTTACAAGGTGAAATTAGACCTTACCTAATTTTCTTTCCTTGAGTTCCTCCAGTCCAGTCCAGATGCATGGGTTTATCCCCTATCACCAGCAGATGGACACTGAGATCCTTTGGTTTTGATGTCGTTACACCATAAGGTATCTGTGCATATCTGAACAAGCCAGTACTCTATTGACAAAGCAGATTCCACATAGAGTTGTGCAAACATTAAAAAAAAATTGGTTTGTAACTATGTACATTAACATAAGATATGCCATACTGGGTCAGACCAAGGTCCATCAAGCCCAGTATCCTGTTTCCAACAGTGGCCAATATAGGTCATACGTACCTAGCAGTTTCCCCAAAAGACACAGGTTCTGCAATGCTTGTACTAGGTCAAGCATTGATATCCTGGGTCCCTTCTTAATAATGGTTTATGGACCTTTCCTCCAGGAACTTGTCCAAACCTTTTTTAAACCCAGCTACACTAACAGCCTTTACTACATCCTCCGGTAACAAATTCCAGAGTTTGATTACACGTTGAGTGAAAAAATATTTTCTTTTATTAGTCTTAAATAGTTCACCCTGTAGCTTCATTGCATGTCCCCTAGTCTTTCTATATTCTGATAACGTAAACAGTCGATCTACGTTTACCCATTCCACTCTGTTCATTAATTTATAGACTTCTATCATATCTCCCCTCAGCCGTCTCTTTTCCAGGTTAAAGGGCCCTAAACTTTTTAGCCTTTCTTCATAGGAGTATCCTTCCATCCCCTTTACCATTTTGGTGGCTCTTCTCTGAACCTTTTCTAATAACGCTATATCCTTTTTAAGATACGGCGACCAGAATTGCACACAATATTCAAGGTGCGGTCTCACCATGGAACGGTATAGAGGCATTATAATATCTCTTGTTTTATTTTCCATTCCTTTCCTTATGATACCTAGCATTCTATTTGCTCTCTTGGCTGCCGCTGCACACTGGGCTGAGGGTTTTAACATGTTATCCACAATGACGCCTAAATCTTTTTCCTGGGTGGTGGTTCCTAATGTGGAACCTTGCATCGTGTAACCATAGTTTGGGTTGTTCTTCCCTAGGTGCATAACTTTGCTCTTGTCCACATTAAATTTCATCTACCATTTTGATGCCCAGTCTTCTAATTTATCAAGATCCTCTTGCAATTTTCCACAATCCTCTTGGGTTTTAACAACTTTAAATAGTTTTGTGTCATCTGCAAATTTGATAACCTCACTCGTTATTCTACTTTCCAGGTCATTTATGAATATGTCAAAAAGCAGCAGGCCCAGCACAGATCCCTGGGGTATACCACTATTCACCTTTCTCCATTGGGAAAATTGGCCATTTAGCCCAACCCTCTGCTTTATCTTTTAACCAGTTCCTGATCCACAGTAGTACACTGCCTCCTATCCCATGACTCTTTAGTTTTGCCAAAAGTCTCTGATGAGGGACCTTGTCAAAGGCTTTCTGAAAGTCCAGATACACTATATCAAACGACTCACCTTTGTCCACCTGTTTATTCACACTTTCAAAAAAACATAACAGATTAGTAAGACAAGATCTTCCTTGTCTAAAGCCATGTTGGCTGTCTCCCATTAGGCCATGACTATCTACATGCTGAGTAATTTTATTCTTTATGATGGTTTCTACCATTTTTCCCAGTACTAACGTGAGGCTCACCAGTCTGTAGTTTCCCGGATCACCCCTCGAACCCTTTTTAAAAATTGGTGTTACATTGGCGTTCCACCTATCTTCAGGTATTAGAGATGATTTTAATGATAGTTCACAGATTACTAATAGCAGGTCTGCAATCTCATATTTCAGTTCTTTCAACACCCTTGGATGTATACCATCCAGCCCAGGTGATTTGCTACTCTTCAGTTTATCTAATAGTTGTAATACATCTTCCCGATGTATTGATATTTCCTTCAATTCTTCTGCACCTTTAAATACCACTTCAGTCATGGGTAACATCCCTACATCTTCCTCAGTAAAGACCGAAGCAAAGAATTCATTCAGTCTCTCCGCTATCGTCTTGTCGCCTCTTAGTGCCCCTTTAACTCCTCTATCATCTAATGGTCCAACTGACTCTCTCACAGGTTTTTTGCTACGAATGTACTTGAAAAAATCTTAATTTTGCGTTTTTGCTTCCGCAGCAAGCTTCTGCTCAAATTCTCTCTTTGCCTTCTTTATCAATGCCTTGCATTTGACCTGCCAGTGCTTGTGCTGTTTCCAGGTTTCATCGTTTGGCTCTTTTTTCCATTTCCTGAAAGATGCTTTCTTGGCAACAACAGCCTCTCTGACCTCACCTTTAAACCATGCTGGCAGTTTTTAGGATTTCCTTCCACTTTTCTTAAAGCGTGGAATACAGCTGGTCTGGGCTTCCAAGATAGTATTTTCCAACAACACCCAAGCTTGATGTAAGTCTTTAACCTTTGCAACTGCTCCTTTTAGTTTTTTCTTAACTATTTTCCTCATTTTCTCATAGTCTCCCTTTCGAAAGTTAAAAGGTAGTACTGTGTATTTCCTTACTATCCCTCCTCCACTAATTAAATCAAAGGCGATCATGCTATGATCACTATTGCCAAGTGGCCCCAACACCCTTATCTCTTGCACTAGATCTGGTGTTCCACTAAGGACTAGGTCTAATATGGCTTCCCCTCTGATCGGTTCATGAACCAGCTGCTCCAAGAAGCAGACATTTATGTCATCTAGGAACTTTATCTCCCTAGCATGTCCTGCCGTGACACTGACCCAGTCGATACCGGGGTAATTGAAATCGCCCATTATTATTACCGCGCTGTAACTTTTGTTAGCTTCCTTGATTTCTTTGAGCATTTCATCATCCATTTGTTCATTCTGGCCAGACGGTCGATAGTACACCCCCACTGCCATCGCCTTCCCCTTTTTACATGGAATTTCAATCCATAGAGATTCTACAGCAAATTTTGTTTCCTGCAAAACTTTAATCCTTTCTGACTCAATGCCCTCTCTAACATAGAGCGCAACCCCTCCACCAATTTGATCAGCTCTATCATTACGATATAGTTTGTACCCAGGTATCACAGTGTCCCACTGGTTGTCCTCCTTCCACCATGTCTCTGATATTCCAATCACATCTAACCTCTCATTTAGTGCTATATATTCTAACTCTCCCATCTTATTGTTTAGACTTCTAGCATTTGCATACAAGCATTTTAGAGACTGTATTTTATTCATATTAATTTGATGATTGGTAGACATGGGTAATTTGGGATCTTTAAGCTCTGTCTGCTCCATACTCGAGGGCATTTGAGCTACTTTACTCTTTTTTGGAACCTCTCTGCTTTTGGTAGTATCCTTCAAGGATACATTCTTCCGAACCATCTGCTCTTGGGCGACTGTCGGCTTTCCCCTATTATCTAGTTTAAAAGCTGCTCTATCTCCTTTTTAAAGGTTAATGCCAGCAGCCTGGTTCCATCCCGGTTAAGGTGAAGCCCATCCCTTCGGAAGAGCCTCTCCTTTCCCCAGAATGTACCCCAGTTCCTAACAAATCCAAACCCCTCATCTCTGCACCATTGTATCATCCACGCATTGAGACTCCGGAGCTCTGCCTGCCTTTTGGGTCCTGCACGTGGAATGGGAAGCATTTCGGAGAACGCTGCCCTGGAAGTTCTGGATTTCAACTTCCTACCTAAAAGCCTAAATTTAGCCTCCAGAACCTCCCTACCACATTTTCCTATGTCATTGGTACCGACATGTACCAAGACAGCAGATTCCTCCCCAGCACTATCTAAGACCTTATCTAGGTGGCGCGTCCGCTACCTTCGCACCAGGCAGGCATGTTACCAGGCGATCCTCACGTCCACCAGCCACCCAGCTATCTACATGCCTAATGATCGAATCACCAACTATAATTGCTGTCCTAACCCTTCCCTCATGGGTACATGGCCCTGGAGAAACTTCCTCGGTGCGAATATTGGAATCGAATATTAGGGGCCTGATATTCAAAAGGCATTTACACGGTTTATAGCCTTGTACACCATGTAAATGCCCCTCAGGGGGATATTCAACGACATTAACATGGTTAATGCCACTGAAAAGCCACGATCTTATTTATTTAAACTTTTTTATATATTGCTTTTCAAGTTATTCATTTATTCATTCATTCATTTAGCTGTATTTATATCCCGCTTTTCACTGGGTCAAAGCGGTCAATTGGGGGATACATTTAACACGAGGGGATATGAGACACATACGCTAATACTTACAGGGAACATGGGCAATGGAGGGTTAAGTGGCTTGCCCAAGACCACAAGTAGTGCCTATAGGACTAGAAATCCCAGTCCCTCCGGCCTGAGATTGCTGTCCCCAGGTGGGACTTGAACCCCCGGCCCTCCGGCCTGAAGTACCTTGTCCTAACCACTAGACCACTCCTCCCAAGTTATCAAAGCAGTTTACATAGAACGTCAACTTATTAGAAAGAACTTTAAAGGGTAGGGGTCGTGGGTACATTATAACTTCTCCCCTATATGTCCCGATGCTAACCACTTAGCATCGGGGTATGTCATGAGCAGCAACAGAGGCTAACTGGGTAGCAGCAATATTACACCGCTATCCGGTTAGCTTCTATGGGTAATATAGGCGCTAACTGGGCAGCAGTGCAATATTGCTGCTATCCAGTTAGCCTCTGCAGCTTCCAGACATGTGTGGCAACCCCAGATATTCAATGTTGGGGCTGCATATGACCCCGGCACTGAATATCCAGGGTTAGAGGGCAGCGGCAATGGCTAGGCTCTGTACTCGCGCTTAGCTATCCTAACTCAATATTCGGTCCTAGAAGCCCCAAAAAGACGGAGAACTATGAAATCTGCATCAAACCTTTCACCCAACTCAGACACTACAGAAAATTTAGAAAATAAAATGTCCGGATATGACGCTTTCGCATTCTCAAATTCTTCCAAGTCCGGACTCATTAAAGACTGAATGTGCTGTTTCTGGACTGGACTGGAGGGACTCAAGGAAAAAAATTAGCAGATAAGGTCTAATTTTACCTTCCATATCATCCCTCCAGTCCAGTCCAGTCCAGATGCATGGGATGTACCAGAGCAGTAATCAAATTTGGGCAGAATCCACAAGCCCAGCCTACAGAACTTGCGCTCCAAAATACACATCTTCTCTTGTTTGCACATCCAAAACGCACATCTTCTCTTGCTTGCACATGCAAATGATAATGCCACATGAAGGAATGAAGTGACAACCAAATCGTTGCTTTACAAATTTCAACTGGAGGTATTAAGCTGTATTCTTCCCAAGAAGTCGCCCGAGTTCTCATCGAATGAGCCCTCAAGCCTTGTGGAAGCAGCCTGCGCTTGTGTAAATATATCAAAGCAATAGCTTCTTTCAGCCAACATGCATTTAGATGCCTTTGAAGTTGCTTACCCTTTGCGCGGACCTCCAAACACAAAGAGATGATCCAATCTCCATAACATTTCCGTACACTTAAGGTATGCGACGAAGAACCCTATGAACACCCAACCACCGTAAACGACATCGTTCCCTGCTCCGAACCAGAAAATACAGGAAGAGCCACTGACTGGGTTAATATGAAAAACAAACTACCTTTGGTAGAAAGGAGGGAACTGGACAAAGAACCACCTTCTCTTTGGATAATAAAAGAAAAGGTTCCCAATAAGATAGTGCTTGCAACTCCAAAATCCTACAGGCTGAACACATCGCCACCAGAAAAACTACTTTCAAAGTAAGATCCTTCAGAGAAGCGCGACAAAGATGTTTAAAAGTCTCTTCCGTAAGCGCCAATAATACAATATTCAAGTTCCATGGAGGAACAATTCGGCACGACTGTGGCTGAACATGCTTAACTCCCCTAAGAAAACAAACTACATCCAGATAAGAAGCCAGAGAGGCAACTTGCAACTGACCTCAATAACACGCTCCCACCTGAACTCACAAAGAATTCAAAGCAAGCCCTTTGTCCAATCCATCTTAGAGAAAGGCAAGAATATCAGCAGCAAAAAGAAAGGGCTCACAAACCTCTGTCCTAACACCAGTTCTGAAAAATTTACCAAACTCTAACATAAGCTAGAGATTGTAGATCTTTTCCATGCTTTAAGCAAAGCGGTAATTACCTGTTTGGAGTAATTCTTTTTCCTTAACCTAGCCCTTTCAAGGGCCAGGAGAACCAAGCTAAGGGCCAGGAGAACCAAGGTAAGTGAGAACCAAGCTACCTCTGGAACGAGTATGGGGTCCTGCAACAATAGATTGTCTAGTAGAGGAAGATGCCAAAGGGTTCCCCCACCAACATCTGAACCAAATCCGCACACGATGGTCTTCAAAGTCAGTCAGGCACTATCAAGATTATCCAACCCCGATGGGTTGCTATCTTCTGAAGAACCCAGCCTATGAGAAGCCAAGGGGGAAATACATACAGGGGCACGTTGCTTGGCCACTGCTGAATCAGAGTATCCAACCCTTCTGACCCTCTTTCTCATCTGCGGCTGAAGAACCATTCCACTTTGGCATTGGGAACAGATACCATCAAATCCATAACTGGTGCATCCCAAAGACGAACAATGCTCTGAAAAACTGATTTCTCCAGAGACTACTCTCCTGGATCCAACTGGTGTCAACCGAGAAAATAAGCTTGCATATTTTCTTTTCCCGCCACATGAGCTGGCGATAGAGCAAGGAGGTGAATCTCCGCCCACCAGAACAGGAGCATCAGCTCCTCCACCAACACAGCACTGACTGGTCTGCCCTGGTGAATGAGGTAAGCTATCATAGTTGCATTGTCCGAAAGATCTGCACCACACCACACGGCTGAAAAAACTGGAAAGCCCTCATCTCAAAGCAGTTTATGGACCAGGTCCTCTCTTCTCGGAACCATCAACCCTGCTTCACCTTGGACTAACAATGTGCTCCCCAGCTGTACAGACTGACATCCATTTCTTGCGGACAGGGCAGTTTCTTCCACAGACTGCACATTTGTGGGGATCAATGGGATAATAAGGCTTTCTACAGCAGCCTCATATGCGTTCTGGCCAATGGCACGAGATACAATTCCACAGCCATGAACCCCAGGAGCTTTAATTCGGGAAAACCTCCAATTCTGGTCCTGGGGAAGGGTCATCAATCCTATTTTTGTGCAAAAACGAGCCCCTAGATATGTTAAATCCTGCGTTGTCTCCACGTTGCTCTTGTTGAAATTGATAACCCTTCTTCAGAGTTTGGGATGGGTTATGACTCAGCTATTTGCTTCTCGACTTTCTTGAACAGACATTGCTCTTATCAACCAATCATCTAGATACAGATGCATCAACAAACCTTCTTGTCAAACAGTGGCTGCTACAAATACCATTACCTTCATAAACGTTCGAGAAGCCATAGCAAGGCCAAATGACAAAGCTCAAAACTGAAAATGACCCATGGGCATTGCAAAGCAGAGGTACAGCTGATGATCCGGATGGACAGGAACATGCAGATATGCCCCAGACAGGTCCATGGAAGTTAAAAACTCACTTTTCTTTACCACCACTATGAGAGACCACAACATCTCCATATGAAAGTGGGTCACTCTCAAAACCCGATTGACATGTTTGAGATCTAGAACTGGTCAAAAGAATCCTTCTTTCTGGAGAACCACAAAATAAATTGAGTATCGATAGAGTCCTAGTTCTTCTGTAGGCACTCTTACTACTGCCTTTAACTGAGTTACCTTTAGTAGCATGTCTACTACTGCTCTGGCCTTGGATGGAGCTTTGCAGGAAGACGACATAAAAGCGTCAGAGAGACCACGCCAGCTCCAGAGCATAGTTCTCCTGAATTACTTCTAGAACCCACTAGTCACAGATAATCTGGACCCAAGTGGAGTACAAAGTTTGTAGTTGACTGCCTACCGGAACAAACTTCACCTGGGTCCCCCTCGCTTCATTGGGATTTTTTGGGAGCCCCCATAGACCCTCCACAGAATTACCTACCTCCTCAAAAGGGCTGCCCTCTAGATGGATAGTGTGAATGCTGAAAAGTCACATAATGTGCAGCCTGAAAGCTGTGATAATCTCTGAAACGACCTCTGACAGGGGCCAGGGATTTCCCTGTTTTAAGATTGTCTTCCGTAAGTCTATGAACCTTAGCCTCACCTAATTCCTTCACCAACTTATCAAGTACTTCCCCAAATAGCCACTTCCCTTTGAAAGGCAGCTTACTAAGGTGCTTCTTGGAGGCTACATCCGCCAACCAATTACAGAGCCATAAAAAAGAAAACAGTTCTGAAACCACAGAGGCCATATTCTTAAGCGAAGCTCTAATGAGGTCATAGAATGCATCAGCAAGGTACGCTGAATCGGATTCCAGCTTAGCTGTATCTGACAAAGAACCCCGAGTACTGGGATCAGCCTCCAGCAAACCTGGAGCCCATCTCAAACATGCTCGAACAACATAGGTGCCACGAACAGACACCTGTAAAGCTAGGACGGTGATCTTGAAAGATTGCTTCAGGAGCATTTCCAGCTTTCGAGCCTAAGCATCCTTCAGTGCCACGCCCCCTTCTACCAAAATTATCATCTTCTTGGTTACAGTCGAGCCTGAGGAATTAGATACAGGCAAGTTATGGACCTATGCACTCACAAGCCTGCCTCCGGTCTTTCCCACTCCACTTTATGGCACTATGAACTCCATAAGGGTCCTAAAGAATCTTCCTTCACCAGAGAACCATGTATTACACATTGAGAGAAGACAACGCCTGTGCAATTAGGATCTGAAGCTCTTCAGGTCTAAAAAACATTACAATGTTAGGATCGTCTTGAGGAGGTCTCTCTTCTTCCTCTAAATCCTCACCTAAGGGTTCCTTCCAATGCCCGGAAGGACCCTCCAGAGGATCATCAGAGACTCCAGAACACGCCAAAGCTTGGTCATCCCAGACATTGTTTGATACTTTACGGCATTTAACCACCAGCTCTGAGGGCTCCTTAATCGCAAGTGACCCAGAGAACTTCTCATGGGAGCAGACCACCTTGGAGGCTCTGGCAGCAGGCCATGTTTCAAACAATACACTTGGTGCAAAACAAAACAAATTCAGGAAAAAAATTAAAACTGGGAGTTGTAGGTTACTTCCCCTGGGACTCCCGAGCTGAAACGCTGCCATTCCAGCTAATCAGGAGCTGCCCCCAGGGTATGCCCAGGCTCTGCTGAATTCAAGACGTCTTTTTTAGAAATGGCCGCAGTTTCCAATGAAACTGCAGGAACCTGTGACGGAGGAGAAAGCTGAATCTGAGCAGCCTCAGTACCTGACAGCAGCAAAGGTTCAGCTCTGGAAGCCCCGATGTCTTTAAAAAGTTGCCCTGCGAAGTGGCTGTCCCCCTAACAACCCCAGTAGTAAACTGCTGAGGAAACAGACTGCAGCAGCAGCTGCTGCAGGCCGCACAGGTCATTGCCTGCAGGCATATCCACAGACGTGGCCTTAGCCATTCCTGCTGAAAACGTAAAGTAAAGACTCATAGAAAAAATAAAAGTAAAAGCACCTTTAAAGTGAAACCGGAATGATACAACCCAGCCAGAAATGGCTTGCTTACCAGCACTACTATCACTCAAAACCTTCGTTTTTGTTTTTTTTATTAAGTGAAAACAATTTAAAGCGCCATTCAGCATTTTAAAAAAGTTCCTGGGCCCCCTCATAAAAGTTGGGGAGGAAGAACAGAGAACCTCAGGAGACACCCCCCCCCCCCCCCCCCCCCCCCGCGGGACTCCTGGATAGATAGATGAGTTCTGTGAGGGGAAATGTCTTGGAAAGCAGAGTTTATACCCACGGGCCATGGAAGCGCTGAGGAAACAGCAATGGTCTCAGGTGGAGTTCCAATATCAATTCCTTATGAAATTTAAAACCTCTCTTGAACTCTCCTTTATTTTTTATTTTTTTGTATGTCCGTCTCAGTAGCGTCTAGATTGCACAGAACAACATTACTATCTGCTTGAGACTGAGAAATACTGGCTTAGTCAGATATTCACAAATCCCTTATAGTGTGACATCATCAAACACAAGGGTTCTCAGTTTCCATCTGCTGGTGATAGGGCATAAACCCATGTGTCTGGCCTGGACTGGAGAGACAATATGGAAAGTAGTATATTTAAAATAAACAGGAAGAGCCAGTCCAAATGTTTCTGCCGCCCTTGGCAGAAGCCCCAGCTTCCCCCTCCCCCCCCCCCCCCCCAAATGCGCTGAGCGGTGCTCCTCTGTGCTGAGCTGTGCTCATGCCGATTCCGGCAGTGGGGTCATGGGGGGGGGCACAGCTCGGCTCAGTTCAGTGGCAAGCCATGTGTTTTGGCACACATGGCCTGCTGCTTCTGAACCCCCTCCAACAAAACTTCAGGGGCTCGGAAGTGGCAGGCCATTTGTGCCGAAGCACGTGGCTTGCCACCCAAAGAGATCTGTTGCCCTAGGGAGCAGTCTAACATGCCTAGTGAACAGAGGACAAAATATTTCGTCTCTCAAGGTATAATTAAGTTTTGGAAGTCTTTACCACATCCTCCAGAGCGAATTATAGAACCGTCACAAAACTGTTTCATATCAGTTTCATACAGTTTTGTGACGGTTCTATAATTCGCGCCAAAATTTGGCGTTTCAATTCCTGATGTTGAAGTCCACAAATCAGATGTTGTTCTTATTAGGTATAGTTTAGTACTTTTAGTGTTTTATTATATACTTATTTATTTTTTAAGGTTATTTATTGATTTGATTGCTCGTGCTAATAAATGTTAATAGTTTTTGTTCTATGTCCCACATTCACATAGTTGTGTGTTTTGAAGGATTCTTGTTTTGAGTGTTGCTCCTGATGTTTTTTTCATCATTGCTTATATTCTCTCGTTTTTTGTTCCTCTTTGAGGTTCCTCACCCTTTTCAAGAAATTTATAGATTAAGTTCATTTTTATGAAGTTGGCTTATGTTTAAGTACAACGTGTGTGATTTTTGATTATCCTCTTTTTGGGCTTTAAACGTTATGCTCCATAGTTTCAGAAGCCCTTCAATATTTTAAGTATGTTCTTTTGGAACTATTACAATGTATTTTATAGTGTTGAGACAGTTTACCATTCACTGTTACATTGTTTTAAGTGTTTTTGTCTTTTATTTTTTCACAATAGTTTTCATATTCTATAATTTATACATATATATTTTTTAATGTTCATCTAGTCCTTATGAGTTTTATAGAATATAACAGTAATACTGAAGTAGAACATCTGTTTACACATATTTGTGTTTTTATGTTTTTCTATGAGGTGGTAATACACCCTATGTGCTTATGTATTTCCCCTTGGGTCTGGGTTTCCCATTATGTTTGATTCTATTTCATTTTATTTCATTTTATTCCGGTATTTATGTACATATTATCTAACAGAATGTTATGTTTATGTGTGTTTTTTAGTACATTCACCTATTATACTGATTCTATGTTACATTGTCTTGTGCACATCAAAGTGATATATGACGCATTGAACAGTAAGTATCTTATTTATTTAGCATTCTTTATTTTATGTACATTTTTAATATTTACATTAGTCCTTCACTCTTTTTAATATCTGTAATATTTAATTTTTTATGTTTATATAAGTATTTATCATCATATTTACATTTCCGGTTTATATGTTATAGTTTTTAACCATGTCATGTTTTTTGATTAATATGTTTTTAATATACTTTTGTATATGGTTATATGTCTATTGATTTTAAATATGTTTGTTTGCAGTTCTCAGCCCCCTGAGGAAGGCGTTGCCGAAACGCGTTGGGGCGTTTCTGTATTAATAAAGCGCAGTGACCATTATACCTCTTGCTCTGTGTGTCTTTATGGTTGGTTGCAAGTAGGTGCTCCTTTTTCTGGTTTGTACTTTTGGGATATGCCAGGTACATGTGATCTGGATTGGCCACTGTTGGAAACAAGACACCAAGCTTGATGGACCCTTAGTCTGACCAGTATGGTAGTTGTATTCATCTGTTTTAATGTCAAAGCAGTTTCTGAAATACAAGTAAATACCAAATATATACACATGGCGTTCTTTCCCCAGGCATTACCAAGGGCAAAAAGAGCAATAAAGGCCTAGCATTAAAACCTTTCCCCAGAACGTGTAATTTTATTTATTTATTTATTAACATTTTTTATATACCGCACTATTCGTTATCAGCGCGGTTTACATGTAACAAAAGACCTCAGACAAGATACAAATATCTGGGTTTTACAGTTAACAGGAAGATCAACTTGGATAACAGGATAACAGGAGAAACTATGTACAAGATTACTATTTACATCAAGGAGTCAGGGTATGAAAAGTGTCCTATAAGTCTGTTGAAGGAATTTGAAGAGCTGATGAGACATAAAGTTTACGTGTTTGGCATGTGGTTAATTGTGTGAGAATGTGATTGTGCTTCTTTGTTCTCTGGGAAATATTTGAGGAAAAGGTGATGTTTTAGGGCCTTCCTGAAGTGGCTGATGTCCGAGAGAACACCACTTAATACATATAGAACCATTTCCATTTTCACAATTAAGCCAGCAAGAATCAGAGGCATTAGGCATTTTTCCTCTAGATGCAAAATGAGGAAAGCCCTATTGTTTGCCTTAAGGTCAATAATGGCCACATTATTTATTTATTTAGCTTATACTGTATACTGCTTTTCTCCAAGTCAAAGCGGTGTACATTTAGGTACGGTATATATTTCCCTTGTTCCCAACGGGCTCACAATCTACGTTTTTGTACCCAAGGCAACAGAGGGTTAAGTGGTTTGCCCAAGGCTACAAGAAGCGCCTGTAGGACTAGAAACCCCAGTCCTCCAGTGTGATTCGAACCCCCGGCACAAAGTAACTTGCCCCAACCACTAGGCCACTCCTCCATTATGAACATGCCATTATACACACACACACACACACACACACACACACACACACACAGGGTGGCCCAAAAAAAGTGAGAACATCTCATAGCATATAAGTTATTTAAAAAATTGAAAAGACAGATGTAAACGATTGACAAAACAAAAAAGACGGCGACCGGAAATTGTCGAAATAAAGACATTATATAGCTAAAAAAGGTAAATAAGTAAACTATTTAAGCTTTTAATTTATGAGACGTTCTCACTTTTTTTGGGCAGGAGGAGCGGTGGGTTCACCCCTAAACAAAGAAATAAAGATATGAGGAGGGGTGAAGACATGGGGAGGGGTGCACCTGCTCCTGGTGGGTGCACCACTAAGCAAAGACATGCGTAGGGGTGCACCTACTCCCTAAAAGACATGGGACGGGGTGCACCTACTCCTGCCATATTGCTGGGCAGACTAGATGGACCATACTGGTCTTTATCTGCCGTCATTTACTATGTTACTATATGTATATTCAGCAGCATAACATGTTTAGGCAGTGCGACTGAAAAGACTTGGAATATTAAAATTAGATGTTTCACTTTATATTTGCTATTTGTGTGGGCCACTTAAATATAACATCCATGTTTATCAGCTAAATGTACAGTTAAAGTGACACCTTCACCAGAATGCCTCAAACCCTGCCCCATTTTTGGAGAGATAACAGACTATATATTTATTTATACATCCAAAAAGTTTATGTTCAAATGTTGTGTATTTTTATTTTAAAAAACCCTTATTCAGTCAACATCACCCCAGACTATACGATTGCTTTTCGTTATTAACCACCTGATCTTAAATGTAGTTCATTTGTTCTTCATATTGGTTAACACGTTAAACACACAAAAAAAACCACCACCAAGACCAAGGGGATGCAGCTAACGTAACCAGACTATCAAATAACCTCTAAAAAGATAAAAACAGACTAGTTCCTACACTAAACAAGTATGAATCTTCCCAGAATTATATATCTTCAGAATAGTTCCATTCATACTTTAGAGCAGGTTTACTGAACTCGGCTAATGGCTAGCATGGGCTATGTTTATCCAGGTCCCAGTGAATGACATGAGCCCTAGTTAAAACAGCCTGCACTGTTGGCCCACCTTATTAAACATGTCCCTTTGATTAGGAGGTGGGGGAGGAGGGGGAAGCACACTACACTGTGTCTCTGTGTTTTATTGTTTGTATCCTAAGGTCTTTATTCTTTTAACTCTCTCAATGAGTGGATTACTCCCCTCCTCCATGCTGCTAAGAATATATTTTACACATACCATTCTTATGTAATGGATGCACCTAAAGAATGGTTAGCATTCCTCTCATCTTAAGCTTCACCAGCTTGAAAACAGCCAGCAGGCAAGTCCATTTTTAACAAAGTATTTTGTAAGGTTTTTTTTTAGATTAAGACTAGAAACAGATTGTTGCTTAAGTCAGACAAAAATAACATTTAAATGTTTATGAGCTTCCTTTCAAATAAGTTCATTTCCAAACTTAGTTATCAGTAAATAGTCATTTTGTTGATCAATATCTATTATACAACCAACAATTCCTTGTAGGTGGACATGCCTAAAGAACAAACAAAACATTTGAAGTAAGCAAAGAGTAACCACCCACCCCTCATTTTAGTTTACTAAAATTATCTTTGAGCTTTTTATAGTTCCAAATGAGTGGGCCTCCTTGATCAGAGGACAGTGTCAGCAGTTCTGCCTTTGGAACTATTGGTTCACAATGTATTTGTAGGTACATATTTTCCTTTTTACTTCCAGTAGAGCTTGGCTTGCAAAGATCTAAAATGGCAAACAAATTGGTTTCAAAAGTAAGCTTTTTTGGGGTTTTTTTAAAACTTTCGATCAATTTTATTAGACTGAGGGGGTTAGTTACTAAGGCACATTAATTGTTAACTAGCGTGAATTCACCAATAACATGCGTTATTGGTAACTAGATCCTATTAAATAATATGGAACCTGCACTAAAAAGCGAAGTTACTCACTTGTAACAGGTGTTCTCCAGGGACAGCAGGAATCAGTCCTCACATATGGGTGACGTCAGCACCGACTGAGCCCACGCAGAGCATTTCCCCAGCTATCAAAAGAAAGCCTTTGGGAATGTTACCACACATGTGTGGTCCCCTTCCCGCCCAAGGGTGCCATCTTGCTCAGTCAGATGACATAGCTTAGGCAAAAGAGAAAAGAAGGTAAAGGAACAACTCAAAGGGGAGGAGGAAGGATTGTGAACACTGATTCCTGCTGTCCCTGGAGAACACCTGATACAGGTGACTAACTACGCTTATCCAGAACAAACAGGAAGTCAGTTCTCACATATGGGACTCCCTAGCTCTAGGCTGCCAGGGGCCGAACCATGACAGCATCAATGGCGACCGAAGGAAAGCTGCGAGTTGCAGGAGGTGAGTCATTACCAAGAGACTCTGCAGACCCCAGCATCCAGCAGCACCATAACTCCGGTAGCCTGAACACAAGGGTCAGAGGGCAGGAGTTGCCTATACACTAAGAATGCTTCTGATTACTGCCTGGCCAAAGACACTTTTTCTAGGCAGTAGTGAGCTGCGAACGTATGAACTGAAGACCACATAGTGGCCATACAGATTTCCTGCACCGGCACTGCGTGTAGGTTGGCCACCAATGTGGCCGTGGCCATAGCCCTCACGCGATGAGCAGTGATCCAGTGCTCCAGAGAGAGGCCAGCCCGCTCATAAGCCTAGCAATGCAGTCCGCCACCCAAGTGGACAGGATTTGCTTGGTCACAGGTATCCTCAGTCTGCTGAGGTTATAAGAGATAAAAAGCTGAGGAGCTTTTCAATGGCCCGCAGTCCTCTGTAGATAAAAGGACAGGGCCCTCTTGCAATCCAAGGCATGCAAGACGACCTCCTCCCAGCCGGTGTGCGTCCATGGGAAGAAGGTGGGGAGAACCACCTCATGATTGAGGTGAAAAGCAAGGACTATAAGCTCATGGGTCCTAGCACAGTCTCCACCAGCCAAGGACTCTTGTCTCGAGACTTTCTGAGGGCACTGCTATAAGTCGCCCGAGTCTCAACAAGGGACTTGGCCAGGTTTCATTGGAGGCATCTCCTTCAGGATCATCTTATTCTTTTTAGGAGGGTCTGGGACCACGCTGGAGGAGCTGCCGCTGTGGGACTCTGAGGATGCCCGGACCTCTCATGAAGGGCCAGCTTCAGAGCTCGATGATGGGGAAGCTAGGGCAGAGTCAAACCTTGGAAACAGCTTCCCATGCAAGTCAGACCGCCTCCTATTCGTTTTAGGAGTCATGGCCTGGCCCCGGTCGCAGATGGAACTGTGATGGTCTGGGCCCAGGCAGCGAATGCAGCAGTTGAGTGCCAGTGACTGAGATAGTCTGACTGCAGCGGTCACATTTCTTGAACTTATCGGGGGACATGGTGGGAGAACACCCGGCCGGGGTCAATGACCCCCCGGGCGAAAAATGGCACGAAGGCTGACCGAGGGAAAAACCTCGAGATAAAGGGAAAAAAGTAGAGAGCTGAAACTGGCACCAAAGGCGTCATCTCGAGGCAGGAAGGAGACCCGTGCAGCACCGGAGGAAGAGAGAGATTTCTGGTGCTTTTTCCGGGGACGTAGAGGTCTACGTCCATTGGGCTCTGCAGAAAAAAGGAGACTGAGCAAGATGGCACTCTTGGGTGAGGAGGGGACCATGCATGCGTGGTAGCATTCCCGAAGGCTTTCTTTTGAAAGCTGAGGAAATGCTCAGCGCAGGCTCCGTCGGTGCCAACGTCACCCATATGTGAGGACTGACTTCATGCTTTTTCCTGGAGAAGTACAGTACATGTTATGGTGAATTAACATGTGTTAACATTAGCGTTCCTTAGTAACTAGCCCTCTACGTTTTTAAAATTTGGCAACTGAATATACATCCATTTCTTGCAAGTCCCAACAACATGATGAAGTCCTTAGTCTCAAAGTGCAACATATATAACTGTCTCTAGCTTCTATCCCCGAGCTTCATAAAATGTTAATAGTGCACCCTCATGTTATCTGAGCCACAACATTTTTAACCTCCCATAAAATACAAATTAAAGCAGTCTTGGGAAATATTTGGGTGTAGGCTGCTGAAACTCATTCCTCAAACAATGAGACCACCTGATAAATGCCATTAATACCCAGTGTCATTCCTCTGTTGTACATGAAAAATTATTTTGCAAAAATCCTGAGGGGGGAGAGGGGGAACAGATGGCAGTAAAATAAAAATGGTTGACAACTGCAATCGTGCAGCTACAGTCATGTCAACAGAAATTTCCTGCAGATCTCTTCAAAATTTTATCACTCATCTTTTATATTTACCTTTTATATTTGTTCCCAAATGTCCTCCTCTACATTCTACTTTTTAATGTGTCAGTTTATATCTCATATATTGACAGACTGCGTCTCCATCCACCACAACATCCAGTTTGCCATTCTTGCTGCATTAATTTTGTTTCTATCTTTACTATTGCATACAACTTATTTACCCTACCTTTCTCCACTCCTAGATGGGAAACAATTTTTTCAGTATCTTAGAATTTTCCCTACAATACACTCTACCATCACAAATATCCATCTTACAAGTTTTGCTTGATTTTATGCCCAACTGCTATATGAAATCATAATAATCATGCCTCTTCCCCCCCAAGTTCTAACACCAGTTTTTTCTCCTTCAACATTACGGGGTATATTTACTAAGCAGCAGTAGCGGCTTCTGTGCAGTATCAGAGCCACAGTCCCATTGAAGTCAAGTACAGAAGCTGCTACCCCTGCTTAGTAAACATACCCCTATATCTTCCCTTAACTTTTTTTCACAGTAATTTCAGCAATTCTGTCCCCTCCCTCCTTGGTTACTTTTGTGCCACCATAATTTATTTATTGTAGGCCAGATATTCAAAGGCATTTGCACGGTTTACAGATCTGTAAACCATGTAAATGCCACTTAGAGGGATATTCAGCGGCACCAACATGGTTAACACCGCTACACACCCTGATGCTGTGTAGTATTGGAGTGTGTCATGGGTATTCTGAGGCACAGTCCATCGCTAACTGCACAGCCTCAAAACTAAACCGCTGTCAGTTAGCAATCCATGGGCAGAGATAGGTGCGGCAAAAGCTGGCGTATCTTTACCTGTGGGAGATACCTGGGTAGTAGCTCAATATCGCCGCTGCCCGGTTAGCTTCCGCACCATGCAGCACTGTGCGGCATACCCAGATATTCAATGCCGGTGGCCAGATATGGCCCCGACATTGAATATGCAGGGTTAAGTTCAGCAACTACAGTTATGCACTGTCGACGCGCATAGCCATTCCCACTGAATATCAGGCCCTTTCTTCTCTCTCACCTTTTTGCTTCCATATTTCCATACGAAATGTGCTCTTTTTTTACCATCACTTCCTTATACCCACAATGGATAAAGAGATACAAGCAAAACTGTTTTTGTTTTGTTTTGTTTTTAAAGTAATGTAGAATTTGTTTGATTTTGAAAGATGTGATAAGGAAGCTTATCATAGCTCAGGAAGGAGCTATAGAAAAAGTGAAGTGACTCTGAACAAGCAACCTGTCAGTTCTGGTAGAAATAAGAAAACAGAATTTTCCCAAAAAAGACTACCAGTCCCAGAATGCACAGGTTTCCACCAACCATTAGAGGAGCTGAAGTGGGGAAACGTGTGTTCAATCAAGAGGGCTATGAGGTAATCCCCAAGCACTCAAATCAAAGGGCAGGGCCTGATTCAGCACAGCTGCGCTGTGCTAGGGTGGAGCACTCATCTAAGCAGAATAAAGGTAGAGTTTATTCTACAGAGAATTATCCTCAGGATCTTGATCATCTTGGACAGCTTCATCATCTGGAGGATCATCAGAAGCAGAAGCCAGAGCGGACGGACAGAAAGGGCAAGAAACCCTTTGGAAGAAAGAAGAGAAAAGCATTTGGAAGGTCTAAAGGAGTACAGAGCAGTACGTATACTGGGAGACATTCAAAAGGCCAGCATACACCATTGGACTGGGGAAAGCCAGAGGAATGGTGCTGCAGGGCTAGGAATCTCCAGACGGTACCTGTGAGGGAGACGGCTGCACGTGGAAGGGACCCTAAGACCCGTGCCAGAAGGTAGGTGAAGAGAGATCCAGTGTCCAGGGATCTGGATTGGAAGGCTGGACATAAGAACTGGACTACATACTGGCCAGGCTATTTAGAGAGGAACTCTAACAGCAATGGAAGCTCAGGTATGAACACTGATCTATGCCCTAGCTATAACCTTGAAAGACAGCAGGGAAACAAGTATTCTCCTGAAAGTGCTCCATTGAGAAATTCCTCTGTGCCAATCCCTGATATTGAACCCATGATTGTTGAAGAAGGGGAAGGAGAAGTCTTAGATATAGGCTGTGAATATATGGATTGCTCTCTGTCTAAACTCCTTTGGTAATTTACTGTTACAAAGTACAGCAACCATCACAAAGAAATACAAACTTGTTCTTTAATCTACTCATAAAAGCTCCTGAGTAGGATTTTGGGCCACGCAGTAGAAAGCAAGCCAGCTAAGGGGTTTCAGCTGGATAACTGCTAGCAATTGAGCCTTACCTAATTGCTTGTGAGCTCTGAGGAAATCACTTCTGAGTCTATGTGTGAAGATATAAGAAGTTAACCTGAAAAGAACAGTTTTTCCCTTCTTTGTGGGTTTTGCTTGTTGTTTGAAACACTGCTAAGAAAATATTAGCTAAAGCCTACAGAAAAGACCAGTTTGTTACCAACCAGGTCTTTATTCTTTTGATTGCCTGACAAGTTCTGCTGTTTTCCTGATTTTGTTTTTCTAAGTTTAACACTGAAAGCAAGTATCCTGTTTTATGTGCTACCAAGCATATCTGTGTTGGGAGAAATAACCCCATAAATAAATATCTTATTGGCTTTACACTCAAGCACAACTAATTATTGTGAGCAGCTGTGTCTGGTGTGAATGGACTGCATTTCCCTCAATCCCTTGCAAATCATATTGATATATGCACTTGCCAAGACTGTGAACATTCTCACCCAGGCAGCCGCCTGACAAATGGCGTAGTTTTTCGGATTGCTTTTGCGCAAAGGGATTTACTTGCTGAGGATTACGACTCAAGTCTGAAGGAAAAGACAGTTCAAGCTTAAAAGCTGAAAGAAAGATTTTCCCTCAACTGCACTTTGGAGGACTGGTGGCTGTTCCAGGAAGAAAAGACCCTGTGCAGAGCTGGATTCATCACTGGCATAAGGTAACAAGTACCTGGGCATGTCTAGTGGTGGATGGGAGTAAGGCACAGGGGTAATTGAAAAAAAAGAAGGTAGAAAAAAAACACTTGTTTGGAAGATGGTGCACTGTGTTTTTTTTCTTTGTGTTTTCTTGTAGGGATCAAGAAGGATCCAAGGGAACTACCTCAGTGGATGGCAGCCCAGTTTAGCAGGCAACAGGAGCTAGCACAACAGGCTCAGGACACTGCTATGAAAGCCTTAATGGACCAGCAGAGACCAGTGCTTGATCTGGTGCAAGCCCTAGTTAAACTGCAGAACCAAAGTGGACCAGATGCAAGACCAGCAGTAAATACTGGTACACCACATGTGGACAGTGTGGGACTCAATCAGGGAATTGGGGCATTTAGTTTTGGGAAGTTAACTCCAGATGATAATGTTGATGATTTTCTAGAGTCTTTTGAAAGAGTGGCACAAGCATTAGCATGGCCAGAGACCCAGTGGGCAGTAAGGCTGGCAGCCTCATTAACTGGAGAGGCGCTTGCAGCTTATAGAGCAATGCCAGCAGCCCAGGCTTTGAATTATAAGGATGTAAAGGCTGCTATTAGAGATTGCCTAGGGTTGTCTATTTCAGAGTATAGGCGAATGTTTAGAGCTACTACATTGAGAGTGGGTGAAACACCCAGGGCTCTGAGTCAGAGAATCAGAGGATTAGCTGTAAAATAGTTGGAGCCTGAGCAAAAGACGGTAGAAATCTTATTAGACATTATTATGCTTGAACAATTTATGTCTGCGGTGCCTAAAGATTTGCACACTTTCCTTATACAGCAAAATTGCCAAAATCTTGGAGAGGCAACCATGCTAGCAGAGAGATTCTTGGAGGCCACGCAGGCTTGCCATAGAATGGGTGGCCCTCTGAAGATGGGTGCTGAGGCAAGCTGTGCTGTATCAGAAAAGAAAATAATTAAAAATGTTTCTGAAAATAAATGTACTGTGCCAAAGCAGATGACACAGTGGAGTGAAAAGAAATGTTTCAAGTGTGGAAAATGGGGACATTTAGAAAAGGGATGCCAGACACACACTAGCTTAATGGGTGTGGATTTAAAACAGCCCAAAGAAGGATTTCTTTTGATGGTTGATGTGCAAGGAATTACCACAAATGCTTTGTTAGACTCTGGGGCAGACCAGAGTATGATGTCAAAAAGGCTTTGGAAGAGGATAGAGGCCCAAGAAGGATTTGTGCCTAGAACCCCTGAAAGCCAAGTTCACATCAGATGCATTCATGGTGCTGCAACATCATATCCCACCTATAGGCTAAAGGTTAAGTGCCTGGGGGAACAAGAGGAAATCCTGTTAGCAGTGGTGCCTAGGCTACCCTTTGATTTGGTTCTAGGAAGAGACTGGCCAAGATTTAAACAGGGTCTAGTGGAAGGACTAGGAAAGAAGGAGGGAGAAGGTTTAATGGTAATAGCTCCCGGGCCTTTATTTGGAAGTCCTCACACCCCAGCTAAAAAGATGGTTAAGCGTCCAGAAGACCAAACTATCCCTAAGCAGACATTTGTCTTAAAGTACCAGAGGGTCACAGAGAAGGCCCAAGCTCCTAAGCGGGCAACCCCTCAAGCTGCTGGGTTTGACCTGTGCAGCATAGAAAATGTGACTGTACCTAGCCAAGGGAGAGCCCTGGTTGACACCGGTCTCCAAGTGGAAATACCTATTGGATGCTATGGGAGAGTAGCCCCAAGGTCCGGATTAGCCCTTAAATATTTCATCGATGTGGGTGCGGGAGTAATTGATCCCGATTACAGGGGCAATATTAAAGTTCTGTTATTTAATTTTGGACAGAATGATTATCACGTGAAGACAGGAGACAGAATTGCCCAATTGATCTGTGAGAGGCTGGATTTTCCACCTGTGGAGGAGGTCACATCCCTGGAAAATTCTGAGCGTGGAACCAAAGGCTTTGGTTCTACTGACATCAAAGGGGTTAAAAGCCTAGCTGCCACCTGTGCCCGAGAGAGGGAGGTGAATGAAGAGGAAGATTTGGGATCCCAGGTATCTGACTGTAAAGAAAAAACAGAGCCCCAAATAGGTGAGGACCTGACAGTGGTACAACAGGAAGAAATTAGGAAATTGCTTAAAGAATTCCCAGATGTGTTGACACCCATACCTGGGGAGACACATTTGGTTGCCCATGAAATAATAACTCCACCTGGGAAATTAGTTCGTCAAAGGCCATATCGCTTGCCTGAAGCCAAGAGACAGGAAGTAGTGGCACAAGTCCAGGAGATGTATATATAATTTGTATAATTATGTAGATAGTTACCCCCAGTTCACACCCAGTTTATCTTCCCTGTTATCTGTAAACCTAGATCAGTCATGTATTGACAGGTATATTGTTGTTCAATGTAAACCGCACTGATGATGAATAGTGCGGTATATAAAAAATGTTAAATAAATAAATAAATAAATAAAGAGTCCCTGGAATAGCCCCATAGTCCTGGTGCCGAAGCCTGATGGAGCTTTAAGATTTTCTATTGACTTCCGGCAGGTAAACGCAATATCAGTTTTTGATGCATATCCAATGCCAAGAATTGAAGAGCTGTTGGACCAGCTTGGACAAGCTCAATACTTAACCACCCTTGATATGACAAAAGGATATTGGCAAATCCCTCTAACCAGGGAGTCGAAGCCGAAGACTGCGTTCAGCACCCCCGTTGGCCTTTTCCAGTTCAAGAGGATGCCTTTCGGACTGCATGGAGCAGCGGCTACCTGCCAAAGGTTAGTGGATCAGGTACTTCGATCCCACCAAAATTATGCTTTTGCATATATGGATGATGTCATAATCCATAGTAACACCTGGGCGGAGCTTCTAAAGAGGATCAGGGCAGTCTTGTGCTCCATGAAGCAAGCGGGAATCACTTTAAACCCGAAGAAGTGTGCCTTTGCAAATAAGGAGGTAAAATACCTGGGCCACCTAGTGTGAAGAGGAAAAATTAAACCTCTAATGAGTAAAGTAGATAGCATCAGGAATTTTCCCCCTCCAACAACAAAGAAACAACTAAGAAGTTTCTTGGGACTTATTGGATACTACCGCAGATTTATACCGCAATTTGCAGAGAAAAGTGCAATTTTCACAGATATGCTGCGGAAGAATTGTCCAAACCAGCTAAAGTGGACACCTGAAGCTGAAAAAGCGTTTTCAGTCCTAAAAGGAAAATTGTATACAGGACCGGTACTGAAAGGGGTGGACTTCAGGAAACCCTTTCTGGTTCAAACAGATGCATCGGATGTAGGGCTAGGAGCGGTTCTATCCCAGTGTCATGAAGGGGAGGAGCATCCTGTGATGTTACTGAGCAGGAAGTTGTCACCGGCTGAACGAAAGTATTCCACAATAGAAAAAGAATGTTTAGCTATAAAGTGGTCAGTGGAGGCGTTAAGGTTTTACCTTACAGAGAGAAAGTTCCAGTTGGTCACAGACCATGCCCCACTTAAGTGGTTGCAGCAAATGAAGAACCACAATGCCAGGTTGACACGCTGGTACATGGCCTTACAGGCATTTGATTTTCAAGTGGAACATCATGCTGGGAAGTTACACAAGAATGCGGATGCCCTTTCCCGTATTACGGACTGTAGAGAAGAAGTTTCACCAGTTACACCAGTCCGTAATAACTTAAGCAGGGGGGTATGTGATAAGGAAGCTTATCATAGCTCAGGAAGGAGCTATAGAAAAGGTGAAGTGACTCTGAACAAGCAACCTGTCAGTTCTGGTAGAAATAAGAAAACAGAATTTTCCCATAAAAGACTACCAGTCCCAGAATGCATCAGGTTTCCACCAGCCATTAGAGGAGCTGAAGTGGGGAAACGTGTGTTCAATCAAGAGGGCTATGAGGTAATCCCCAAGCACTCAAATCAAAGGGCAGGGCCTGATTCAGCACAGCTGCGCTGTGCTAGGGTGGAGCACTCATCTAAGCAGAATAAAGGTAGAGTTTATTCTACAGAGAATTATCCTCAGGATCTTGATCATCTTGGACAGCTTCTTCATCTGGAGGATCATCAGAAGCAGAAGCCAGAGCGGACGGACAGAAAGGGCAAGAAACCCTTTGGAAGAAAGAAGAGAAAAGCATTTGGAAGGTCTAAAGGAGTCCAGAGCAGTACGTATACTGGGAGACATTCAAAAGGCCAGCATACACCATTGGACTGGGGAAAGCCAGAGGAATGGTGCTGCAGGGCTAGGAATCTCCAGACGGTACCTGTGAGGGAGACGGCTGCATGTGGAAGGGACCCTAAGACCCGTGCCAGAAGGTAGGTGAAGAGAGATCCAGTGTCCAGGGATCTGGATTGGAAGGCTGGACATAAGAACTGGACTACATACTGGCCAGGCTATTTAGAGAGGAACTCTAACAGCAATGGAAGCTCAGGTATGAACACTGATCTATGCCCTAGCTATAACCTTGAAAGACAGCAGGGAAACAAGTATTCTCCTGAGAGTGCTCCATTGAGAAATTCCTCTGTGCCAATCCCTGATATTGAACCCATGATTGTTGAAGAAGGGGAAGGAGAAGTCTTAGATATAGGCTGTGAATATATGGATTGCTCTCTGTCTAAACTCCTTTGGTAATTTACTGTTACAAAGTACAGCAACCATCACAAAGAAATACAAACTTGTTCTTTAATCTACTCATAAAAGCTCCTGAGTAGGATTTTGGGCCACGCAGTAGAAAGCAAGCCAGCTAAGGGGTTTCAGCTGGATAACTGCTAGCAATTGAGCCTTACTTAATTGCTTGTGAGCTCTGAGGAAATCACTTCTGAGTCTATGTGTGAAGATATAAGAAGTTAACCTGAAAAGAACAGTTTTTCCCTTCTTTGTGGGTTTTGCTTGTTGTTTGAAACACTGCTAAGAAAATATTAGCTAAAGCCTACAGAAAAGACCAGTTTGTTACCAACCAGGTCTTTATTCTTTTGATTGCCTGACAAGTTCTGCTGTTTTCCTGATTTTGTTTTTCTAAGTTTAACACTGAAAGCAAGTATCCTGTTTTATGTGCTACCAAGCATATCTGTGTTGGGAGAAATAACCCCATAAATAAATATCTTATTGGCTTTACACTCAAGCACAACTAATTATTGTGAGCAGCTGTGTCTGGTGTGAATGGACTGCATTTCCCACAATCCCTTGCAAATCATATTGATATATGCACTTGCCAAGACTGTGAACATTCTCACCCAGGCAGCCGTCTGACAAAGAGTGCATGTATATATGGTGGGAAGTGGTCAAAGGGACAAGGTCCCTTCAACAGCTACTAAAGACCTGAAGCAGCTATGTATGTAAATGACGCACACATCTTAGCCATACTAGCAAGCACTGAGTTAGGGTTCAGCTGTGGGGTCCTCTTAGAAGCAACGTGATTACCAAGGTCGAAAACAGATCAGAATGGAAAAGGAGTACAGAAAGCAATGAGTGTGATACCTTCCCAGTAGCAAATAAACACATTTAAGCTACTCTTGAGGAGGCACAGTGTTGCCTATCTGAGGCACAAGAACAGATTTGCTTTATTCAGATACTAGATTTTGTTAGTCTGAAAAAAATGTTTGAAGCAAGTGGGGCTAGACGCCTAAACTTTCAGCACACTCTGGTATGGGATAGTTATTCAAAATCCTGTCCTTGGCTCTCCATAACTAATGGCATTTTCAGGATATCCAAATAAGTATGCAGGATAAGCACATTTCTCATATGGATATCCACTGTGCATAATTTGAAGACCTGACTGTCCATCCCCAGGACAGGTTTGGGAAGCTTTGAAATAGGAACAGCAATTGTTATAGCAAATAAAGGAGTGTTCCAGTGCAGACAAAATGAAAGAGCACTGCAATTCTAACAGATTTAAAAGCTGTATCAAGCTACATAAAGTATATAAGAACCTAAGAACATAAGAAATGCCATACTGAGTCAGGCCAAAGTCCATCAAGCCCAGTATTCTGTTTCCAACAGTGGCCAAGCCAGGTCACTGGCAGCACTGTTCCCTCTAAGCTGTGCGCGTGTGTGCACGCACACACCTCGCCAAGTGAGCGCACATACTTTACAACAGAGCGCACAAAAATTAAGGTTCTGATTCTGATAGAAAACAACACAGACGTCTTAAAATTTAAAAGTTGTTGTGTATTTACGGTTTTCACAAGTTCTACAATATTTTCTAGTGCAATCAATGTGGTGTACATACTGTATTCTGACGTGTAGTCAAATTTTAAAGTATATAACTCCGAGTGTCGTTATGTGGCGCACAAAAATTTAACCTTCCTTCAAAAGCTGCACAGCTGATATTTTATACACACACAGCCTACAGAAAATTAGAGGGAACATTGACTGGCAGGTTCCCAAAAGGCGCACAGGTTCCATAATGCTTGTCCTGGGGCAAGCAGTGGATTTCCCAGGTCCTCTTTAATAATGGTTTAAGGACCTTTCTTCCAGGAACTTATGGCAAACATCTTTTAAACCCAGCTACACTAACAGCTTTTACTCTGGTTACAAATTCCGGAGTTTGTGTGTTGAGTGAAAAAAATTTTTCTCTTATTAGTCTTAAATGGGTTACGCGTGTCCCCTAGTCTTTCTTCTTTTTGATGGCATAAGCAACCAATCTACGTTTACCCATTCCATTTCATTCATTAATTTATAGAGCTCTATCATATCTCCCCTCAGCTGTCTCTCTTCCAAGTTGAAAAGCCCTAACCTTTTAAGCCTTCCTCATAAGGGTATCCTTCCATCCTCTTTACTATTTTGGTGGATCTTCTCTGTACCTTTTCTAATTCTGCTATATCCTTTTTAAGATATGGAGACCAAAACTGCTCACAATATTCAAAGAGCAGTCACACAACGGAACGATACAGAGGCATTATATCCTCCTTCATTTTATTCTCCATTCCTTTCCTAGCATTCTATTTGCTTTCTTGGTTGCCACTGCACACAGGGTGGAGGGTTTCAACATATTATCCATGAGGACACCTAAATCTTTTTCCTGGGTGGTGGTTCCTAATGTGGGACTTTGCATCATTTAACCATAGTCTGGGTTATTCTTTCCTAAGTGTAACTTTCAAATGGCAGATTAAATGTGGACTTTGCATCATTTAACCGTAGTCTGGGTTGTTCTTTCCTAAGTGTAACTTTCAAATGGCAGATTAAATTTAATGTGAACATTTGCAAAGTCCAGTCTTCCAATTTATCAAGATCCTCTTGCAATTTTTCACAATCCTCTTGTGTTTTAACAACTTTGAAAAATGTTGTCTCATTTGCAAATTTGATCACCTCATTCGTTCTTCCCATTTCCAAGTTATTTATGAACACGTTAAAAAGCAGCGGGGCCAGCACAGATCCCTGGGGTACTCCACTATTTATTTCTTTAGTTGGATTTTTAAACCGCCTTTCACCAGCTCAAAGCAGTATACATGAAACAAAACCGTTAACAGTAACAGTGTAGCATAGTTACTCACCTGTAACAGGTGATCTCCGGGAACAGCAGGAATTTAGTTTTCACATATGGGTATCGTCAGTACCGACGGAGCCTGCACAGGAACGCTCCCCAGTGTCCAATAGGAAAGCTTTTGGGAGCGTCCCACAGCACCTGCGTGCTGCCTTCCCGCCTTTCCCAACTGTCCCTCTCCAGTTGAGTTTATAGCTGAGACAAAAGAGAGCGGGAAAGAGAGAAAGAGAGGTACAACTCCTAGGGGAGGTGGGTGGGTTGTGAAGACTAAATTCCTGCTGTTCCCGGAGATCACCTGTTACAGGTGAGTAACTATGCTATCTCCAGGAACAAGCAGGAATGTAGTCTTCACATATGGGGACTCCCTAGCTGCAGATGCCAGGGAGATGGCCCCAGAAAGTTATGTGCCCTTGTGAAAGGGCTCCACTTCCCCCCATGGATCTCTGGCATCCTACCAGGGATGGTGGGTAGGAGTTGATTAAGTCTGGAAAAGGTGATGAAGAACAGCCTGACCAAACAAGGCATCCTAGCGGGAGTCCTTGTCTAAGCAGTAATGGGCTGTGAAGGTATGAACCGAAGCCCAAGTAGCTGCTCGACAGATGTCATCGATAGACAGAGTGAAGATGAGCCATTGAGGCTGCCATGGCTCTCACATTCTGAGCTGTGACATGGCCTTCAAGAGGAAGGTTCTTACTCTCATAGACAAAAGATATACACTGTGCAATCCAGTTGGACAGTGTCCTTTTGGAGACTGGAAGTCCCAAATGACTAGGATCAAAAGCAACAAAGAGTTGAGAGGATTTTCTATGTTGCTGTGTCTTTTGCAAGTAAAACGCCAAAGCTCTTTTACAGTCCAAGGTACGAAGGATCCTTTTCTGCATTTGAGGCATGAGGCCTTGGAAAGAATACAGGAAGGTAAACCGCTTGGTTCAAATGAAAGGGCGAAATCACCTTTGGCATAAAGTGTGGATGAGTCCTACGGACTACCTTATCATGATGCAACCTTGTATAAGGAGGATCAGCCACCAAGGCTTGCAATTCACTGATGCAACGTGCTGATGTGATTGCAATGAGAAAGATAACTTTCCAGGAAATGAATTTCAAAGAGGTAGTGGCTAATGGTTCAAAGCGCGGTTTCATCAGCTGCCCAAGTACCAGATTCAAGTCCCATGCCACCGGTGGTGGCTTAATGGGAGGCTTCGTTAAAAGAAGGCCTCTCATAAATCTTGCTATGAGGGGATGAGAGGAAATAGGTTGTCCATTGAGAGGCTTGAAAGAAGCTGCAATAGCACTCAAATGGACTCTCACTGAATTAGTCTTAAGCCCTGCATTTGATAAATGAAGGAGATACTCCAGTAATGATTCCAGAGGTATCGCAAGAGGTTTAAGACCCTTCTGCGAGCACCATATGGTAAACCTTTTCCACTTGAATGCATAAGAGCGTCTTGTGGAAGGTTTCCTGGAAGCATGAAGGATATCCTTCACCTTCTGGGAAAGGTTAAGACCGTGAAGTTCTAGGCTTTCAGCAACCAGGCCCTGAGATGCAGAGACTGGGGATCGGGATGCCACAGCATCCCGTCCTCTTGAGAAAGGAGATCTGGAGCAGATCCTAACTCTAGAGGTGGAGCTTGAGAGAGATGTAGGAGCAGAGGGTACCACATTTGCAGTGGCCAACGTGGAGCTATGAGGATCATATGACCTCTGTCTCTCTGAAGCTTGAACAGGGTTTTGGGAATTAGGGGAATGGGTGGAAAGGCATACAGGAAGTCCTGACCCCAACTGAGGAGGAAAGCATCCCTGACCTGACAACCTCGAGCCGGAGTTCTGGAACAGAATCGGGGAAGTTTGACATTCGGCAGACTTGCAAACAGGTCTATGTCCAGGGTTCCCAAATTTGAAAGATTTTGCAAGGAGAGACCATTCGTGTGGAAGCAGAACTCAACTGAGTCTGTCTGCCCAAGAGTTTTGAATGCCTGGAAGATACACCACAAGGAAATGAATCTGATGCTCTCTGGGGCCCATAGTAGCAAAGCTTCGTTGCAGAGCAACAGAGAGCCCGTTTCGCCCTGCTTGTTCACATAGAACATGGCTACTTGATTGTCCGTTTGAACTAGGACTCTCTTGTAGCCAAGTTGGGTGTGAAATACTCGAAGAGCAAGGAAGAATGCTCTGAGCTCCAGGAGATTGATATGGAGATAGGCCTCCTGTGGAGTCCAGGTACCCTGGGTCGAGAGGCCTTGCAAGTGGGCTCCCCAACCCACCTGTGAAGCATCTGTTATTAGAGTGACTTGGGGTAGGGGTTGCTGAAAGGGAGATCCCGCCAAAAGGTTTTTGGGTGACTGCCACCATTGGAGGGACAAAATAAGGCGATCTGAGTTTGCTATTTTGTCTGACAGGCAACCTGACGTCTGAGTCCACTGAGTGGATAAGGTCCACTGGGCTGCCCTCATATGGAGTAGAGCATAAAGAACCACATGCATGGTGGATGCCATGTGGCCTAGCAACTGTAACATTTCCCGAGCAGTGAGGTGAGGTTGTAGCACTGCTTTGGAAGCTAACTGCACAATGCGAAGGCAGTGTGGCTGTGGAAGGTAAGCCCTTGTCTGTCTGGTATCAAGCAGAGCTCCTATAAACTCTAGGGACTGAGTGGTAGCAAGGCTGGATTTTGGGAAGTTTATGACACGTCCCAAATACTGAAGGATGTGCATTGTATGAGAGAGGGCAACCCTGGCCTCTGGTTCTGAAGGGGCTCAAATGAGCCAGTCGTCTAAGTAAGGGAAGACGAATATTCTCAGGGTGCGGAGAAATGCTGCCACCACAGCCATGCATTTTGTGAACACCCTTGGTGCAGAGGCCAGGCCAAAGGGAAGAACCCTGTATTGGCAGTGCTTCCCTTGAAACAGAAAGCGAAGGAACTTTCGGTAAGTTGGATGGATGAGAACATGAGTGTACTTATCCTTGAGATCTAGAGAACAAAGCCAATCCTGGCTCTGAAAATATGGCAGCAGAGTTCCTAGAGAAATCATTTTGAACTTCTCTTTGAACAGGAATTTGTTCAATTCTCTGAGGTCTAAAATGGGTCTGTGTCCTCCTGTTTTCTTTGGAATAAGGACATAGAGGGAGTAAAACCCTGTACCCCACTGGGGAATGGGTATCTCTTCTATTGCCCCTTGAGCAAGGAGCACCATGACCTCTTGACCTAACAGGTCGTGGAGAGAGGTCTGAGAATTGAACTGTCTTACCATTGTAGGAGGGGGCATGCTGAGGAAATGAAGCTTGTACCCCTCTCTTACAATAGACAGAGTCCAATTTTCTGCTGTTATCTCACCTCATCTGGAGCCAAAATGACATAACCTTCAAGGGATGGTGGAGGGTTCTGGGCTGTTCAGGGCCAGGAAGGCAACATTCTCTAGATAGGAGTCAAAGCCCCTGTGGAGGCCGAGTCTGCTGAGTCGGTAGAGGCTTAGCTGCTTTTGTTTTTCTTTGTCTAGGTTGTTGCTGCTGTCCCTTTTGGGCAGACTGACCTAAACGATGCCCCTGCTGGGTACAGGAGGGATAAAACTTCTTCTTCTTACTGAAGAATGGTTTCTTATAGGATTTTTTCCTCGCAGGATCAGCTAGATTTAGACAATCTGTCCATAGTGATATTGTCAGCATCTATCTCATTAGCTTTTTCCTGCCAATTCTTGCCAAAGAGATTCTCTCCTGTGCAAGGAATATTCCCTAGTTTATCCTGTACCCAAATTTCCAAGTCAAATGCCTGGAGCCAGGCAATCCTACGTGCACCTATGGCAATGGCAGAGGTTCTGCTTATGCACTCAAAGCAGTCAAAGGCTGCACGATTCACAAACTTGGAAACATCCTGGGCATGTTTGACAAGGGCGAGGTAATCTTGCCTCTTATCAGGAAGGAGAGGGCTCATAAGCTCCAAATCTCCTGTGACCTACCTTAAGGAACATTCCCATATATAAGATAAAGGAACTGATCCTAGCAGAAAGCATGGAAGCCTGGAAGGTTCGACGTCCAAAGACATCAAGAGTCCTACACTCACGTCCTGGAGGATTAGATGCATGCCTTTTTGCACTCTTTATCCTTCTCATTGCTGATTCCACCGCCATGGAATGGTGTGGTAATTGAGTCTTTTCAAACCCAGGACAAGGAGGAACTCAATACATGGTGTCGAGCCTTCGAGAGTGAGGAGATGTGGTTAGAGGTGTTTCCCACAACCTTAACATGAGATCATGCAAGATCTCATGAATAGGTAAGGTAGCTGCCTCCTTGGGAGCTTTAGGGTATTGCAGGATTTCTAATTCCTTTGCCCTAGGCTCTTTTTCAGGAGCCACTGTGATGGAAAGACCTCGGGCCACATCTCAGATAAAATCCTAAAAGGACATATCCTCTGGTGGAGACATCCTAAGCTGAGGAGAAGAGGAATCCTCAGGAAGAAGTACTCTGGTATCGGCAGAGCTTTCAGAGTCTTCAGACTCATCCGAGGATTCGAAGTATCTCCAATCCGGGTGATCATGCAAGGCACGGTACCGGTACCGATCGAAGTCGGCATCAGAGTGGTCCTGTACCGACTTGTCGATGCCGGATAGACATGCATGACTCGGTCCGGGTGGAATACCTGCCGATGTCGATGTAGTCGGTAGCAGTACCGGAGTCGGTGCCGGTACCAGTTGAATTGTCTGAAGCGGTTTCAGGGGCATCGAGGCCGTGAGAAGAGCCGCCAGACTGCGTTCAATAGCCAAGAATCTCTGGTCTATCGACGCTGCCGATGCTTGGGTATCAGTACCGTATGAAGCAGCTGGTACCCCAGAGCATGGCACCAGTAGTTCTGCCGAGGTTGAAGCCTCGAGAACATCCTGAAGCCCCGTTAGTGCTTTGGAAGCCGAAGCCTCCTGCTGGGGCAATTTTGCCGGTGAAAGTCCCTCAAGGGCAACACCAGAGGCATCTCGATGTCTAGAAGGAGATCTACCCTTTGAGGACCGGCTAAATTTATGTTTAGTTACCTGAGATCCATGGGAGGAAGATGAAGCCCTGGAAGACGTCGATGCCACTGAAGCTGCATCGGAAGGAAAAAGGGTGCTAAGTTTAGCAGCTCAGTTTTGCTGGCCTTTTTTGACATCATCCCACAGGCAACACACTCAGAAATAGAGTGGTCAGGACCTAAACATTTGAGGCACCACTCATGGGTGTCAGTGATGGAAATGGTACCGCCACACTTAGAACACATTTTAAAACCCGAAGCGGATTTTTCCATTTTGAAGGAAAAAAGTTGGGCCTAGTGCCCAAAATGGCACGTGGCACCTGAAGAAAAAAATTACTGGAAAGACTCCAGAAGAAAGTTTTTTGGTTTTTTTTTAAAGAAAAGAAAGAAGAACCGGCGGTACCGGTGTAGCGTCGAGGGAAGGCAGACACGACCACAAAAAAGAAGAATAGACGGGATTTATTTCTGCGGTGACAGGATGTGCGACCTGTTGGCTCCACAGAAAATGAAGAACTGGAGAGGGACAGTTGGGAAAGGCAGCACGCAGGCGCTGTGGGATGCTCCAAAAAGCTTTCCTATTGGACGCTGGGGAGCGTTCCCGAGCAGGCTCCGTTGGTACCGACGATACCCATATGTCAAGACTACATTCCTGCTTTTTCCTGGAGATAACAATTTACTATATAGAGCATGCATTGGATAAATAGAGTTGATTAACTAGTCACCTTTCTCCATTGAGAAAATTGGCCATTTATCCCTACTCTCTGCTCTCTATCTTTTAACCAGTTCCTGATCCACAATAGTACACTGCCTCCAATCCCATTACTTTAATTTGGCCACAAGTCTCTTATGAGGGACCTTGTCAAAGGCTTTCTGAAAATCCAGGTACAGGAATTGTGAAGAAAAGAATAAAAAGGCTAGAAGCAGTAAAAAGGAGGAACATTTGAGTAAAGTAGTTAATAGTAGATGAAGTGGTAAGCAGTGACCCTTATGGTCAAACTGCATGCTTACCATCTCATTCTCTGGGTCAGGAGAAGCACATCTGAATGTATAGAGGGTAGGTTTTATGAGGGGATACTACTATAAAGACATATTTTACAAAGGATGTCCAAGTGCAATCTGGGACACCCAAGCTAGAACGTCTGGGGGGGGGGGGGGAGTTAGATATGTCCAATTTTGGGCACGATTTCATAAACGTGGATGTGCCCAATATTGACATCTGCAAGGCAGACTACACAGACATCCCCAGAATAGCGTACAATACTGGGGACATCTAAGTCATGCAGTGGTAGGGTAACTTTAGTTCAAACATATCATGTTAGAAATATCATAACGATTGTGGAGAACACCAGGGATAGTAGAATGCCAGCTTCTCTACACACTTCAAAGGTTTAACAGCCCAAATGAGCACTTTCCCCGATGCCTATTTGCGCCTGAAGCAGGTCTAAATTTTGATGTCGCAGACATCCTCGATGTTTCTGAAATCAAGAAGAGATGCCCAAGTCCTTAGTACCAGTCTGGACACCCATCTGCCACACCCTCCTGCCTACTTGGATGTCGCTGCATTGGGGAGTCTTTAAATACCATTGGCAAAATGGCTTCCAGGACACCTATGTGATTTGGACATCTGCATAAAAGCCTTAAATTTGTAAATGCATATAACTACAAAGTGGTAACATTTCTAAGGAATAAAAGGGATAGAATTATTATTACTATGGAGAAATCTTAACCATACCTAATAATTGCCTTTTCTTAAATGCTGCTAGACTAGTCCAGACAAGTGTCAGCCTTGAGTATCTTTCAATAATGTTATTAGGAGGTAACTTATGCAGTGCTGAGACAGTAAGATACTTCCCAAGCAGTAAGCAAGACTGAAAAACTCAGAGATAAACTAGAACAATTAGCAAAAAAAAAAAAACAACCAACCCTAAAACAGCAACTATTAGAATTGGAACTAATATTTGGCTGTCTTACCATAATGTAAATCAGTCAGGCCCTGCAAAAGAACAATACAAACGCAGTAGGACTCCCCAACCCAAAGCAAAGTCTTCCAGGGTGGGTCCCGGACTGGTCTAGCAGGGTTCAAGTTAAGAAAATTATTAGGTGTGATTAAAATGTCGCCTTCCTTATCATCCTGCTAGACCAGTCCAGACGAGTGGGATATACCCAAGCAGTCAGGAAGCAGAGTGGAAGGAAGACAACGCTCTGGCTAGCATGGCCTTGCCAAAGACACCATCAGCACTTGCTCCCATGTAGTGTTTCATAAAGATACTCAAGACCAGGCAGCTGCCTTACAGATGTTTTCCAGAGATACGAGGACCAACTTGGCCCATGAGAAGGCCCAAAATTTAATCAAGTGAGCTTTGACTCCCTCTAGTATCTGCTTTCTGTCCATAAGAATATGCTAAACCAAAGGCCTCTGATCCATCAGGAATATAGAACTTGTCGCTGCCTTTCCTTTCCTCAGATCACTGAAGAGAATAAAGGGATGGTCTGAGCGCCAAAAAGAGTTGGTCACTTCCAGGTATCCAAGCAACACCCTCCTCACACTGAGATGTAGGGAGGGATCTGACCAGAGGTCTTCCTCCAAAAAGATGGGGAGAAATACCATCTGATTAAGGTGAAAAGGGAAATCACCTTCGGAAGGAAAGATAATACTGTTCAAAAGGTGACTGAAGCTGCTGAAATCACCAAAACAGCTTGCAACAGAACAAGGCTTGTAGCTCTGTGACCTGTCTGGCGGAGGCAGTCGACACCAGAAATACCACTTTAAGATTCAACTCTACCAGCTGAGAGGTTCTCCTGTGGCCCTGAAGGGCTCACTGAACCTCAATGGCCAGAGATTGGGATCTCCTTAGCCCTTCATAGGGCATCCCAGGGGTCCTCTGCAAGTGCTGCCAACCTTGTAGTCGATGCACTACTACTACTCCTTATCCTCATTTGTATAGCATTACAAGGTGTTCACAGCGCCGTATAAAGACATGTAAGAGACTATCCTTGCTCAAAGCTTACAGTCTAGTCTAGACAGATATAACAAGTGGGGATTAGGATATATCTAGGGGAAAGCTAAGGAAACACATAGGAGATGAAAAGGAGACTAAGGGGATCAAGATGCAAAAACAGCCTCAAAGATGCAAGTTTTTAGCCTGGATTTAAATGCATTTACATTTATTAAAACTTTATAAACAGCCTTCCTTGTAAAGGCAAGATGGTTCAAAAGTAAATAAAATTAGAAATTAAAAATGGAAAAGAACACCATACAATTTGACAGAACATGAAAGAAAATGAGAGCGGTATCTTCAGAGGGGATACAAAGGGAGAGTGAGGTAGCAGGGCCAGAGATGGAGTTTGACATACTGACTCAGGTTGTTTGTTCTAGGCATAAGGGGCAACAAGGTGAAAAGATCAAAATCTGGAGTTGACAGTGGAAGGGCATAGATAGAAGAGATCTGCCAGAAGAATGGAGTTCCCAAAGAGGGGTGTAGGGAGAAATAAGCTAGTGAGGAACAGCAGAATGAATACACATATAGTTCAGCAGGAGAAGTTTGAACTAGCTACAGAAACGAACAGAGAGCCAATGAAGTGACTTGAGAAGAGGGGTTATGTGAGCATAGCAACACTGGCGAAAGATTAATTGTGCAGCTGAGTTTTGAACAGATTGATGTGGGGAGAGATGATTCAGAAGGGGACAGAGAGGAGGCTGCAATAGTCTAGGCAGAATAGGACGAGGAGGTGGCCTCCAGAGATGGCATTGAACCCTGCCCCACCACCATGAGAGTTCTGATAATGCCAAAAACAACAAACAAATACAAAAATGTAGCCCAATCCTTTAAATGAGGTAATCAAAATTTTAAATATCCTTTTAATACATATCAAAATTACAAATAAATTAAGCATTTACAGAATCAACACCTATTCAAATCATACAGATTGCATACCCTCAATACCCCCATACACAGGAATCAGCATACCAAATCTAAAATCACACTATCAGGGGGCCCCCAGAAATACATGTACACACTAATGTTAATAATTAATCTCATAGGCTACTAATAATTATAGATTTCATGAGTAACTACACTTATAAAGCAAAATATTGCAAAGGATTGAATCAAGCAAGAAGTAACTGCCTTAATATTGTAGTGATGAAAGCTCCCAGGAAGACATGGAAGTGGAAGAAAATCCTAGTTTCCCCTTTGAAATGAATGACAGTTCACTTGTGCATAAGACTTGCAAGCCAGATCAGAAAAAAACCCAGCTCCCTGCTAAGGTCAGGCCACGCCCTCGCTCAGGGGTGGAGACAAGCTTGCCTGATGATTGGTCACATAGGTGCAGTGCCTAGCAACCAACGGTTCTTAAAACCATGAGCAGAGCAGAAAGAGGAAGGAAGGAGAAAGGCAAAGGACAACAGAGAGTGCAACGCTGAGCATAGCTGGAGGAGAAAGAAAAAGAAAACTCCCAGGAAAGCAGCTACCTAAGAGGGACTGGAGAAGGACATAAGGAGGCTGAATTTCAGAGCCTGGAGGATCCCAGGAAGAAATAAATCAGCGCTTGTCTGAGGAACCCTTCCCCAGGTGAAGCCAGCAGTTTCAGAGCTGAGAAATCAACAGAGAAACAGTTTGCTAAATTGCTAAGGTCCAGGAAGCAGAGCCCTCACCGTCTACTGCTAAGAGGTGGATGGAAAGTTTTACGTATGGGAAAAGTCATAGCCCTGATAAAAGCAGAACAGCTGAGTCTTCAAAGCTAGAAGCACTGAGAGAGTTGTTTGCTGAGGGAAAAGTTCACTCCCCTAATACAACTGTGCCTTCACAAGCTGAATTGCTGTGGAATCAGTTCCAGGAATTTCTAAAGGAGAGAAAGTCTGGGAGAGTTTGTAACTTTGAAGAGATACCATATATCCTGCTGCCATAGAAGGAATGCAAATAGATTCCTGTTTGCCAAGCTCTGGGTGTGAACCTGTACCAATGGATTGCTCATTGTGTTTAAAAGAAGAGTCTGCATTATTGAACTGAGCTGAGAGACTGTGAAACAATACAGAGAATAAGTGCAGTACCTGCTTAGAATTAAGGAAAGCTAATACGGTGTTTTACTAAGCTCAATTGCCTTCTGAAGCTAAGAAGCAGTGCTTAGAAGACGTTTGCTCTGAGAAAAGAAAATCACAGCTGTTGCAAGTTTATCTGTATTTCTGTTGAATGACCACACGAGGCAGTCCTCGGTGTAAGCTTGTGCGAATAAGAACAGCTGAACAGTGAAAAGAGGTTTTTGTTACGTCATTCGCTGTTACCTGATTTATCCTTTATGTTGGAGAAGCATCCTTTTTGCCTTGTTTGTGTATTGAGCTTAAATGCCCTGGAAATCCCCACAAAATAAATTTTCTTGCTGCCTTGAACCACCAACTCACAACTACAATTTGTCCTTAAAGAATAAACTAACTACAAGTCCCAGAACACCTCTGGTGACAACAAGGGAAGCTTTATTCAAAAGTGGACAACATAAGGCTGTTTCCTGCTTGTAAGCTCTTGGGCCCAATCGGAAGCATCGCAATATATAGCTCATACCCCATATTCTATAACAATTAGGGAACCACCAGACCAAATAAAAACCAATTAACACAAGCCCAATAGCACCTATGCTGTATAATAGGTAATGAGATAACTCCGGCCATGAATTTTGCCACACACAGCGACTGCCTCAGGGACTCCTAAAGATATTAAAATAAAAAGCTGAAACCATATACAGAGGTAAACATACAACCAAACCAAATTTCCAACAAAATGAACTCAAAGAAATATACTTCAAAATGAACAATACCTCAAAGAGTCATCAGCAAACGTTCTAACAACTATTATTTCTAAGGACATAGGCTCAAGGCCCAGACGCTCACAGTCTACTAACAGACTTAATTCCCACTTGAAGTTTAATAGATCCAAACAAATGACATCTAATAGGGCTTTCTCCTTTATGGCACCACAACTATGGAATTCTATTCCTAGTGATTTAAGAAATGAGTATGATATCAAAGATTTTTGAAAGTCCCTTAAAACGTACCTATTTATTGAAGCATATGGCAACTAATCTAATTCCAATAGAACAAAATGTTTTAACCCTTTGAATTTCAATTTTCCTATAATGTTTAAATTATTTTAACATTTTGTAAGATTGCAGTTATTTGTTTAATGTAATTGTAATGATATGAAATGTAATTTTGCTGTAGTTTATGTATAATTTAATGTAATGTGTACTGTAGTTTACTGTAAAGTACTATCTTGTCTCTCCCCCCCCCCCTCGATGTAGTCCCTCTGTTGTCTTGTTGACCACTTTGATTGAAGGATAAGGTGGTATATAAAACCGATTAAATAAATAAATAAAGAGACATGTAGCCTGCCTGGAGACTGGTAGAGCACTTTAAAGAAGCAACACCGTACATGCGCATTATGGAGAAAGGTTTAAATACCCGCGGCAGGTTCAAAAGAACCAATGCCACTCCACTTAATTGTTCAAATCAAATGGGTCCATAGTTTGCCAATTGAAAATAAAAGACTATTTGCTCAACTTCAAGACCATGAAGTGATTTGTTCGCGAAATGGAGATATTCATAGGACATTTATTTATGTAGCAAAGTTCTTCTGGAAGACACTCATAAGATAAGTAACAGATTTAAGACTATTCATTAGGTCTTATGAGATGTTATAGCTTTGGTTTGTCTTTCTCTTTTAGGGACAGCGAAATGCTGTAGACCTTGGTGTGTGGAGCCATTAAAGCAACCCATTGAGCTTTGTGCTTAGCAAGCTGCATGTTAGCTTACAGTGTAGAGTTATAACAGTAGTGATCTGAAGGCAACTTGTTGAGCTTTGTGCCTGGCAAGCTGAATGTTAGCTTACAGTGCAGAGTTATAACAGCAGTGGTCTGGTAGAGCTTTGTTAAAGTAGTGAAAGCTTATTGTAGAAGTATAATTTAATTTATTAATAAATAATAAAAATTGTGAAGGAGGAGTTTTTTTAGACCTGTGATGGTATTCTATACCGCTTCCCTTTCTGGCATGTATCGACTGCCGCATAGACGGAAAGCGGGATTACTGAGGTCTTTTAATTTCCCTTATAGGTTTTCTTCCAGAAGTATGACAGAATTCTTTGATATTGGTATTAAAGGCAATGTGATACTAAGGTTTTTGAGTTGGCTAACAGAAGTTATCTATAACCTTAGTAAGTGTTTTGTTGTGATTCAGTATATGTTACAGCACTGCTATTTGCCTTGTGGCGCTGTACAAATAAGTAGTAGTAGTTGCAGTAAAGCACAGTTACTTACCTGTAACAGGTGATCTCTGGGAACAGCAGGAATTAGTCCTCACATATGGGTACGTCGGTACCGACGGAGCCTGCGCGGGAAAGCTCCCCAGCTTCCCAGAAAGGAAGCTTTTGGGGCCTCCCACTGCACATGCGCGCTGCCTTCCCGCCTTCCTGACCAGCTCTCCTCAGTTCAAGTTTATAGCTGAGACAATAGAGAGAGGAAAGGAAGATAGATAGATAGAAGATACAACTCCTAGGGGAGGTGGGTGGGTTGTGAGGACTAATTCCTGCTGTTCCCAGAGATCACCTGTTACAGGTAAGTAACTGTGCTATCTCCAGGAACAAGCAGGAATAAGTCCTCACATATGGGGACTCCCTAGCTAAGATGCCTGGGAGATCCCGTTCCACGGTTCGCCATCTTCGTATGGATCTCAGGCATCCATCCTGGGAAGGTGGGCAGGAGTTGTTCAAGTATGGAACAGGTGTTTGAGGACAGCCTGACCAAACAAGGCATCCCGGCGGGAGTCCTTGTCCAAGCAGTAATGGGCTGTGAAGGTATGAACCGAGGCCCATGTGGCAGCTCGACAGATCTGATCTATGGAGACAGAGTGAAGATGAGCCATAGAAGTGGCCATGGCTCTCACATTGTGAGCTGTGACATGGCCTTCCAGAGAAACGTTTTTACTCTGGTAAGCAAAGGAAATACACTGAGCAATCCAACTGGAAAGTGTACGTTTGGAGACTGGACGTCCCAAATGAGAAGGATCAAAAGCCACGAAAAGCTGGGAAGACTTTCGATGTGGCTGGGTCCTGTTGAGGTAAAAGGCAAGAGCTCTTTTGCAATCTAAAGTATGAAGGTTCCTCTCTGCACTGGATGCATGAAGAGCCGGAAAAAAGACAGGTAGATATACCTAGATATACCTCTTGATTAAGATGAAAAGGCGAAACCACTTTGGGCATAAAGTGGGGGTTCGTCCTAAGGACCACCTTATCATGATGAAATCTAGTATAAGGTGGATTAGCCACTAAAGCCTGCAGTTCACTGATGCGGCGAGCTGAAGTGACTGCAATGAGGAAAACTACCTTCCATGAAAGAAATTTCAAGGAGGTGGAGTGTAAAGGCTCAAAAGGTGGCTTCATAAGCTGACCTAGAACTAGGTTCAAGTCCCATGCTACCGGGGAGGTCGGATGGGAGGCTTAGTTAGAGTCAGGCCTCTCATAAATCTTGCAACAAGCGGATGAGAGGAGACAGGTTGTCCATTTATAGGCTTTAAGGATGCTGCAATAGCACTCAAATGGACTCTTACTGAATTTGTCTTAAGGCCTGCATTAGAAAGATGCAGGAGATAGTCTAGTAGAGAATTCAAAGGAAGTGCTACAGGGTCAAGACCCTGTTGAGCACACCAAATGGAAAACCGTTTCCATTTGAAAGCATAGGAACGCCTCGTGGAGGGTTTCCTAGAGGCACGAAGGATATCTTTCACTGGTTGAGAAAGATTGAAGTCATGAAGGCTTAGGCCTTCAGTAACCAAGCTCTGAGGTGTAGGGACTTGGGGTTTGGGTGCCACAAAGTCCCCTCCTCCTGAGACAGAAGGTCTGGCGCAGCTCCCAGGTCCAGGGAGGGTCCCTGGGAGAGATGCAGAAGTAGAGGGAACCACACTTGGCGTGGCCAGCGTGGAGCTATGAGGATCATGGATCCGTGATCCCTCTGTAGTTTGAACAGAGTCTTGGGAATCAAAGGAATGGGTGGAAAGGCATATAGGAATTCCTGACCCCAATGCAGGAGGAAGGCGTCGTTGGCCTGAGCTCCCTGACACGGAATCCTGGAACAGAACCGGGGAAGTTTGGCATTCCACGGACTTGCAAAGAGGTCTATGTCCGGGGTTCCCCATTCCTGAAAGATTTTGCCTATCTGGTCCATATGTAGGGACCATTCGTGTGGGAGCAGAACTCGACTGAGTCTGTCTGCCCGAGAGTTTTGAACCCCTGGAAGATATACTGCCAGAAGATGAATTTGATGCTCTCTGGCGAAGGCCCATAATCTGAGAGCTTCGTTGCAAAGCGACAGAGAGCCTGTCCCTCCTTGTTTGTTTACGTAGAACATGGCCACCTGATTGTCTGTCTGAACTAAGACGGTCAGGTTGACAAGGAGGGTATGGAATACTTTGAGGGCAAAGAAGATTGCTCGCAGTTCCAGGAGGTTGATGTGAAGGGTGGTCTCCTGCGGAGACCAAGTACCCTGAGTGGAGAGGGATTGTAGATGGGCTCCCCACCCTGTTTGGGAGGCATCTGTTGTGAGGGTTGCTTGGGGCAACAAAGGTTGGAAGGGGGCCCCCAACAACAGATTCTTGGTGGACATCCACCAATGGAGGGACCAAAACAGACGTTTTGAGGTGAGTATTTGGTCGGAGAGCGCTCCTGATGCTTGAGTCCACTGGGTGGCCAAGGTCCATTGAGCTGCTCTCATATGAAGACGAGCGTAGGGCACCACGTGTACCGTGGAGGCCATGTGGCCCAGAAGTCGCAGCATTTCTCTGGCTGTCAAGTGACTGCTGGACTGAGCTTGGGAGGCCAAGCACAGCAGACGTTGGCCCCGGACTTGAGGCAGGTAGGCCCTTGCAGTGGTGGTGTCCAACTGGGCCCCTATGAATTCTAGAGACTGAGTAGGGGTAAGTTGAGACTTGGGAAGGTTTACCACCAGTCCCAGATACTGCAGAAGGTGCCTTGTGCGGTCCAGGGAAATCTGGGCCTCTGACTGAGATGGAGCTCGGATGAGCCAGTCGTCCAGATATGGGAATACAAAAATTCCCAGACCTCTTAGAAATGCGGCAACAACTGCCATGCATTTGGTGAACACTCTTGGGGCAGAGGCTAGACCGAAGGGAAGTACTCTGTACTGGAAATGTTTTCCCTGAAACAGAAATCTTAGATATTTTCTGTGAGATGGGTGGATGAGTATATGTGTGTACGCATCCTTGAGATCTAGAGAACAAAGCCAATCCTGACTCTGAAGGTATGGAAGGAGAATGCCTAGAGAAAGCATTTTGAATTTCTCCTTGTACAGAAATCTGTTCAATTCTCTCAGATCTAGGATAGGCCTGAATCCCCCTGTCTTCTTTGTTATGAGAAAATAAGGGGAGTAGAATCCTGTCCCTTGTTGAAGAAGAGGAACCTCTTCTATTGCCCCTTGGGCAAGGAGAGAAGAGACCTCCTGATCCAACAGGTCCAGGAGAAAGGGGGAGAATTGAAGTGCCTCACCATGGTATATGGAGGAAGGTTGGAAAAATGAAGTTTGTAGCCCTCTCTGATGATAGAGAGGGTCCATTGCTCTGATGTGATTTGCTCCCATCTGGGAGCAAAGTGAGCTAACCTTCCGGGAATGGTGAGGGGCTCTGGTTGTTCTAGAGCCAGAAATGTTAAGTTCTCTAGGGGCAAGTCAAAACCCCTGAGGGGGTTGAGTCTGCTGAGGAGTGGTAGACACTGCAGGCTTTGACTTTGCCTGTTTAGGTTGCTGACGTTTAGTAGCAAAGCGAGGCTAAGAAGATTGTTGGCCAGTATTTGTGGAAAATCTGGCCTTCTTGTAGTAAGGCCTCTTGAAAGACTTTTTCTTGGCAGGAGCAGAGGTAGACTTAGAAAGTCTATCCAAGGTAGCATTCTCTGCATCCATTTGGGTGGCTTTAATTTGCCAGTCCTTACCAAATAAGTTCTCACCTGTACAGGGCAGATTCCGTAAGCCATCTAGGACCCAGGGTTCTAGGTCAGAGGCCTGGAGCCAAGCAAGTCGTCGGGCTGCAATAGCAATGCCCGAAGCTCTACCGGCACCCTCAAAGGAATCAAAAGCTGCTCTGTTGGAGAACTTAGAAACATCTAAAAGCTGTTTCACCAGAGAAATGAACTCCTCTTTTCTATTCTCAGGGATAAAGGAGGCAAAAGGTCGTATCTTTAGGGCAAGTTCTCTAAGAAACATGCCCATATACAGACTGTAAGAGTTAATCCTGGCTATAAGCATAGTAGCCTGGAAAAGTTTCTTGCCAAAAGAGTCTAGGGTCTTACATTCTCGTCCTGGAGGGGTAGAAGAGTGCCTTTTGGTACTCTTAATCTTTTTCAGTGCAGACTTCACCACAATGGAATGGTGAGGCAACTGAGTCTTTTGAAAACCAGGAGAAGGAGGGACCCGGTACATGGTGTCCAGCCTACGAGAATAAGGAGACAACGTTAGAGGAGCCTCCCATAAGTCCATCAAGTGTTCTTGAAGGATTTCATGGATAGGCAGGGTAACTGCCTCTTTAGGAACCTTGGGGTATCCTAAAATATCCAATTTCTTTGATCTAGGTTCTTTTTCTGAGGATGTGGTAATAGAAAGTCCTTTAGCTAATTCAATAATGAATTCTTGAAAGGACAAATCCTCTGGTGGAGACATTCTCCTCTTTGGGGAAGAGGGGTCTTCATGAAGAACCAGAGACAGCTCATCAGAGTCCTCAGAGGAGTTAAAATCCTCTGAGGAATCAGAGTATTCTCTATTTGCTTCCAACGCACGATACGCATACCGATCGGTATCGACATCGGGCGTACCGGGTATGGGATCGGTATCGGGTAAAAACCCGGATCCGGCATGCGGAACCAATCTGCGTTTGGAAGTCGATGGTCTCGGTTCCGGTATGGGAGACGATATCGGAACCGGACCCGGTATCGCTGAACGCGATACCGAGGGCGTCGCAGCATTGATAAAAGCCAGCATGGCCTGCTGCATGGTCTGAACAGTATTTCTCATAGACGCCACTGCTGCCTGGATGTCGGTACCGGTATGGGCCGGTACCCCAGAGCAGTCCAACAGGTGATCAGTCGAGGCCGTGCCATCGATGTCAACCTGTAACCCCATAGATGGTGCTTTGGAAGCCAGAGCTTCCCGCCGGGGTTGTTTGGCTGGGGCAGGATCCTCAGACTCAAAAGAAAGAGCCTCTCGATGCTTTGAAGGAGATTTGCTTTTTGAGGACCTGCCCACAGAGGGTTTGGTTACCTGAGATCCATCCGGAGAGGAAGACCTGGATGACTGTGATGCTGGATTATCCGAAGCAAACAGCACATGGAACTTGTTGTCCCGGTTCTGCAACCCACGTTTAGACATCTGGGAGCAGGATGGGCAGTCCGGTATGGAGTGGTCAGGTCCCAAACATTTAAGACACCATTCATGGGTGTCTGTGACAGAAATGACAGCACTGCACTTGGTACACTTTTTGAAACCAGGAGCTGGCTTCTCCATGAGGAGAATTTGGGTAGGCCTGAAGGCCTAACAAAAGCTACCAAGCTGTGCTGAAGAAAATAAAAAGATTTTATTTTATTTTTTTTTAAAAGAAAGAAAGAGAGACCGGCGGTACCGGTTTCGGTATGGGGAAGGCAGGTACGCGGTCTAAAGAAAACAAATAAAATTAACAATTTCTTCAGCGGTGACAGGAACACGACCTGCTGGCTCCGCGGAAAAAGAGAAACCGAGGAGAGCTGGTCAGGAAGGCGGGAAGGCAGCGCGCATGTGCAGTGGGAGGCCCCAAAAGCTTCCTTTCTGGGAAGCTGGGGAGCTTTCCCGCGCAGGCTCCGTCGGTACCGACGTACCCATATGTGAGGACTTATTCCTGCTTGTTCCTGGAGATCAGCTTCTCTCAGTGCTGCACAAGTGGTTATATCTCCCGATGACACTAAAAGATGCTGAAGTCCACCTCCACCTTCTGGCAAGGAGCAAAACACTTGTCTGGATTGGTCTAGCAGGATAAGGAATATATACGAAGTGCGATCAAAAGGTATCGAGACTTATAAAATAACACAAGAAGTATAACACTGACAGTTATTATACTCAGTCTCCTTCAAAGTAGTCCTCTTCCGATAAAATACACTTCCTCCAGCATTCCTGCCACTGCTGGAAACAATTTTGAAATACCTCTTTCATTATGCTGTGAAGCTGCTGTGTCAAATTTTGCTTAGTGGCCTCTATTGACTTTGTGTTGTTTTTAATTATTTATATGTACAATTTTATATCATTTAATTCTGTACACTCAGAAGTCGTTTATTAATTTATTATTCACATGTTTTTATATGTTTTTATGTTTACTAGTGGTCACAGTCCCTTGAAGAAGGCCGGTGTGGCCGAAATACGTATAGGGTTGACCCCCTCAAACTTTGTTCCTTCCAAGGGTCTCTCGTTGCCTGCTCTCTTTTTTTGGGTGACGTCAGTACAGACAGCTCACGCGGGAACACTCCCCAGCGTCCAATAGGAAAGCCTTTCAGAGCACACCACTGTGCCTGCGCAACTGCCTTCCTGCCTCCTCAACTCCCTTTCTGCAGTTGAGTTTGTGGCTGAGAAAGGAGAGTAAATGAAAACCTACAACTCCTAGGGAAGGAGGGTGGGTTCTGAAGACTAAATTCCTGCTGTTCCCAAAGATCACCTGTTACAGGTGAGTAACTATGCTATCTCCAGGAACAAGCAAGAATATAGTCTTCACATATGGGACGTCCTAGCTCAAAGATGCCAGATGAAATGACCTCAGAACCAGAGGAGATTCACATCATAGTAGGCTCGTAGAGGTCATGGATCCTACATGGATTTCTTGTATTGTCAAAGTCCGGGACAGAGGGTAGGAGTTGCATCTAAGTCTGAAAGAGGTGCTGGAGTACAGCTTGACCAAATATGGCATCCCGGCAGGAGTCCTTGTCCAGAAAATAATGGGCAGTGAAGGTATGGATGGAAGACCAAGTTTCTTCCTTGCAGATTTCGTCAATGGCTACCGAGCATAGGCTTGCCATTGAGATGGCCATGGTGTGCACGTTGTGAGCAGTGGCATGCCCTTCCAGGGTGAGTCCTGCTTTGTCATAGGCAAATGTGATGCAGTCCATTATCCACCTGGAGAGTGTACACTTAGATACAAGGTAGACCCAGGTGACTAGGGTCAAAGGAGATGAACAATTGTGAGGCTTTACAATGAGCTTGAGTCCTTTGGAGATAAAAAGCTAATGCAGTTTGCAGTCAAGATTGTGCAGAGTTGCTTCCATTCTAGACACATGTGGTCTAGGAAAGAACACTGGAAGGTAAATAGACTGGATTAAATGAAAAGGAGACGCCACTTTCAGCATAAAATGTGGGTGAGTCCGTAGGATGACTTTGTCATGGTGGAACCGGGTATGGGGGGGGGGGGCACCACCAAAGCCTGAAGCTCACTAATGCATCCAGCTGAAGTGAGGGAAGATTATCTTCCACAATAGGAACTTCAGGGAGGTCATGGCCAATGGTTTAAAGGGCAGCTTGAGAAGCTGCGCTAGAACGACATCGAAGTCCTAAGCTACCGAAGTGGCTTGTTGGGCGGTTTGGACAGCAGGAGACTTTTCATGAAATGTGCTAAGAGTGAGTGTGAGGAGATGGGCTGACTATCCAGCAGATAGTGAGAAGCAGCAATGGCATTGAGATGGAGTCTCACCGAGTTGGTCTTTAGACCTGTTGAGGACAGGTGGAGGAGATATTGAAGTGGCTCCACTGGAGCAGAAAAGGGATTGAGATCTTTCTGGGAACACCAGATGGAGTATCTACGCCACTTGAAAGCATATGAGCATCTGTTAGAGGGCTTTCTGTCTTGCCAGTCTTTGCCAAAAAAAGGTTTTCACCTGTGCAAGGTATGTTGTCCAGCTTATCTTGAGCCCACTGTTCAAGGTCTGAGGCCTGAAGCCATGCAGTTCTGCATGTCCTGATGCATACTGATGAGGCTTTGCTCGTGCATTCGAAAGCATTGAAGGTGGCCCTATTGACAAACTTCGATACATTCTGGCTATGCTTGACTAGGGTAAGGTCGTCTGCTCTCATATCATTTGGAAGAAGAGGGGCAAAGACTTCAAGATCCCTGGATACCTCTGAGGATTTCCATGTAGAGGATATAAGGAGTTAATCCTACCAGAGAGCATGGATGCTTCAACGCCCAAAAGCATCAAGGGTTCTTGATTCTCTACCTGGAGGGTTAGAGGAGTGTGTCTTCAAGCTTTTGATTCTGCACATTGCCGATTCGATCACCATGGAAGGGTGGGGGGCTGCATTTTTTTAGAAGTCCGGGCACTCTGGTATTTGATACATGGTATCAAGGCGTCCACTATGAGGGGAGACCATGAGAGGAGTCTCTCACATACAGAGCATAAGATCATGAAGGACGCGGTACACTGGCAGAGTGGCTGCCTCCTTTGGTGCTGTTGGGTATTGGAGGATCTCCAACTCCTCTGCCCTGGGCTCCTTCTCCGATGTTAGTGTGAAGGAGAGACCCTTGGCTAGGTCTCAAATAAATTCCTGGAAGGACATTTCCTCTGGAGGAGACATGTGTCACTGCTGTGGTGGAGAAGGCTCCAAAGGAAGGTCCTGGGGCCCATGTGAATTTAGTGATTCCACATCTGAAATGCTGGAATCGGAGGACTCAAAGTATCAACAAGTATAGTGCTCGCCCGATTCTCAATATCTGTACCGGTGCTCCAAGGTATCAGCCTTGGTGAGTCGTTTCAGTTGGGAACTGATATTGGTGATGGTTTCCAGGGAGAGAATGGGTGGCAGCGATGTTAACGCCATGTGCATCAGTCCTAATGTCAGGCCAGCAACTAGTATTCATGTCGATATCGGTACCAATAGGCCGGTGCCTGAAGCCAAGGGCCTGATAGGTACAGAGGCTGCCAGGAGAGCTGCTAAGCTGTGCTCGATGGACCAGTGCATACTGGCCATTGAGGTTGCCGATGCTTGAGTATCTGTCGCAGGTACTTGCACTACTATCCCAGAGCATGGCACCAGTAGCTCTCTGGAGGTAGAGGCCTCAGGAGCATCGTGGAGCCCCTCTGTGGCTTTGGCGGGTAGGGCTTCTGCCGGGGCAGTTTGGAAGGCCAATCCAACTCTGATGCAATGCCTGAGGGATCTTGATGCTTTGAGCAAGATCTAGTGGTTTTGTCTTGCTTCAAATTCAGACTTGGGTTTTGGCTCTAAGGATACCTAGTATCCATGAGAGGAGGATGGAGCCCTCGACAAAGTGGACATCGATAACGTGTCCAAAGCAAAGAGCGTCCCAAATTTAGAGGTCCGGTTCTGTAGGCCTCTCCTAGACATCTTTTGACAGAGGGGACAGTATTTTGGCTGGTGATTTGGGCCAAGGCATTTTAGACACCAGTCATGTGTGTCAGTCGCTGGGATAGTGCAGGCACACTTGGAACATTTCTTGAAACCACTAGCTGGTTTCTCCATGCCTTCAATGGGTGGGAAGGCTATGGTAGGCTTAAGGCACCTGGAATTTGTTCTTTTTTTGGGTTTTGGTTTTTTTGAAATTTAAAATGAAGCGTAGCAAAGAAAAGAATGAGGGCACCGCAGTGTCGGTGACAATGGGAAGGCAGAGGCACTATCCACAAAAAGAGTTTTTCTGGGATGATAGGATTGGCTTCCTGCTGGCTCCGCGGAAAAGAAAGAACTGAAGAGGGAGTTGGGAGATGGGAAGGCAATTGCGCAGGTGCAGTGGGGTGCTCCCAAAGGCTTTCCTATCGGATGCTGGGAAGCATTCCCGCATGGGCTCCGTCAGTATGTTTATGTTTATTAAAACTTTATATACCGCCCAATACGATTAGCATCTGGGCGGTTCACAATACATAAAATCAAATTAAAAGAAAGAGAGCTGCGAAAAGAGAAGCAGAAAAGGAACGCCATAAAATCTTAAGAAAAGGAGATAGAAGCAGATTACAGTTGAGGGATACAGAAGGCTGACATGAAGGGAGAGAGGGAACACATTGACAATACAGGAAGGCGCAGGAGAGAGGAAATAAGGAACTAGGGAGGGGAAGAGGACGGAGCTGGGAGGGGGAGGTTGAAGGCAGAACAGAAGATATGGGTTTTCAGTTTAGCTTTAAAAGATAGGTAAGATGATTCTGTACCGACGTCACCCATATGTGAAGACTACATTCCTGCTCATTCCTGGAGCTCTATGGGCATACATTTCAAGAAAAAAGAAAGTTATTAAGAACCAGCAATCAGGCTGTACAATAATTTTTATTATCTGATTCTAAAGCAAAATTAATCTTAAACCATTTAGACAACGGAGGCAAAACATTACTGAAAAGTTACTACCAGTGAAAACCATCCGCAAAATAAGATGGCCCACAAAACTGGGTAAAAATGGTTTCACTTGATGCATTTAAAAAACTGATGTAAAGTATGTCATGCTAAGTATATAATGTCATATGAATATAAAATATGATGGCAGATTAAGAACACAAGATCCATCTAGTCTACTTTGTATGTCAGTGGCCTGATTTTCCTCCTCTATCTAGAACTAGGCTATAGTCCACCAGGCACTTAGCTCCTATTCTTTGGATTTCACTTCCGAATTATCCATCTTGACTCTTACATTTGTTCATTCAAATCTCAACTCAATTTCTGACTTACTCGTTTCAGCAGGCCTTCAATGCCTAACCCGCATAGCACTACAGCTACCGCGCCCCCCCCCACCCCCGCTTAACTGTCTTCTCTGTTAATTTTATGGAATTCCCTTCTGATTTTTTATTAGTTTTAATTGACTGTAAAGTGCCTTGCCTTTGTAGAGAAAGGAAGTATATGAAATCCGAACAAACAAACCTAAGAATACTCTCTGTACTTCTCTCTGCTTTCCTGACTTGTTGCCATATTCACCCCAACTATCTCTACAGGTAGGCTGTGTCAGTGATCTGCCACCAAGGCAGGCAAGAAATAGTGATTTTATTACACACAGTGCAGTACATTCTGTTCTTATTGCCTGGGCATGTGATTAATCTGTCAAATAGTTGCACAGCCATTTGCTTTTCAGAGATAACAAACCTCTAATGAATCTTAAATAATAATTTATTCAACATATCACAGGTTAATGCAATGTATGCTTAACTGGAAATCTATCAGTTTCACAACATGATTACAGTGCTATAGTGTAATTTATTATCTTCATTATTCACTTTGAAATGAAAAAAAACCATTATAGATCAAACTACAAAGCAGTGTGTTCAAATAGCAGTTTACATGCATCATTAATGTAATCATGCAGATGAAAATTGCTGCAATACATTTTTAAGAATGCCCTACCAGAACTTTCAGAATGACCTTTAATAGCTGTAATCTGTAGTAAAGACTATCAAATATAACAGTTCTGCAGGCCACTTCATAAACCACAAATTCTTGAAGCTAACAGATAAAGACAAGGCTTAGCAAGTTTGCCCATATACTTTTCCTCTTATGATACTGCAGTTTACTGGTCCGACTACTTTCACTTCTTATAAATTAAGGATCCTCTATGCTTTTCCCATTCTTGCTTGGATTCCAGAACTAAATTTGTGAAGGGAACAGCCTGAAACAGCTCCGCTATGTTTTAGATTCAGAGCAGCAGAGGTGTAATGCTCCAGCCACCCACTTCCAAACAGCCTGCAGAAAAGAGGTGGGGGAGGGGCAGGATGGGCCTGGGGAGGAATAGAGAACAAAAGCACTGTGTTTCCTAATCCATCTCCTCTTTCCCTGTAGCTCCTGCCCCTGCCTTGCCTGCCCCTCTGCCAGCTCCATAATTCCACTTTCTTTTTTTCTACAAATTAAGTCCCATTTAATTCCATTGCTGCTTTTGCTTTTCTCACCATCACCACCACACCTGGAGGCTATTCTAAGCATCCACCATCCTTTCTGTAAAGAAATATTTCCTTATACTACTACTATGTTTATCCCAGGGCTCCCCAAACATGTCTTGGTGACTTGGATTTAGAGGATCACAGAAGTGTTAGACAAATAACCATGACTGTGATATAGTTATATCAGACAATCTTCGGAAAAAACAAGGTGGGAATAAAGGGAGGAGTGGTGTTATATGTTAACAAAAATCTCTATATTAAAGTAACAGAACTGCAAGACTTACGAAGTAAGGAGCCGGCACTGTGGATTAATCTGGAAAAAGGGAATTGCACATGTATTTACAGTATATTCGTGTAATTTACAGATCACCATCACAGGCAGAAGACATTCACAAAATTTCTATGAAGGAGGTAGTGCTATTGCTAGGTGATTTCATCTGTCTCAACCCAGTCCTCAGGACATACCTAATCAGGGTTTTGAGGATAACTACAATGAATATGCATGAGAGAGATTTGCATGAATGGTTTCTACTATTGTAATGGATGGTAATATAGAACCCAGTGATTACCAGCCTCAACCCTTCATTCAAAAACAAGGGCTATAGACATCAGGAAAACTAACTATGTAAAGATGGAGGAGTGCCTCAGAGTCATTAGCCAGGTGGGAAAATTTAGGGGGGGGGGTAAGTAGAAAACCAGTGGGCAAAACAGAATAAAATATTTTAAAGAGCAACAAACCATTTTGTTGTGAAAATAAATAAAAGATGAAAGAGGCCTATGGTTTTCAAACGTTGCAGCTGATAAGGTAAAGAAAAACAGGCTAGCAAGCATTAGTAATTACAACAGACTGCAGAGAGGAGACAAACAACAGCTTGAAAAGCTAAGGGAAGCTGGGAAAGTAGGCAGGAAAGCCGAAATGCCAATGGAAGAAATAAAAACAGCCAAAACTGTAAAACTGGCATGAGGAGGGGAGGCTTTAAGATATGCTAGTGAAAGGAAAAACTGCAAAACGGGAATGGTGAGGTTCAAAGGTAAACGTAAGAACATAAGATATGCTATACTGGGTCAGAACAAAGAGTCCATCAAGCCCAATTTCCAACAGTGGCCAGTCAGGTTCCCAAAAAGATACACAGATTCCACGTTGTTTATGCCAGTGGTAAGCAATGGATTTTCCAGGGCTTCTTTAATAATGGTTTGTGGACTTTTCCTCCAGGAACTTCAGCTTTTACTACATCCTCTGGTAATGAATTCCAGAGTTTGGATTATGTGTTGAGTGAAAACATATTTTCTCAGACTAGTCTTAACTGGGCTACATTATAGCTTCATTGTGTATCCCCTAGTCTTTATTTTTGAAGGTGTAAACAACCAATCTATGCTTCCCCATTCCATTCCAGTCATTATTTTATAGACTTCTATAATATCTCCCCCTCAGCCATCTTTCTTTTTCTAAGTTGAAGAGCCGTAATCTTTTAAGCCTTTCTTCATAGGGGTATCCTTCCATCCTCTTTACCATTTTGGTGGTTCTTCTCTATACCCTTTCTAAGATATGGAAACCAGAATCCACACAATATTCAAAATGTGGTTGCACCATGGAGCGATACAGAGGCACTATAATATCCTTTGTTTTATTCTCCATTCCTTTCCTTATGATTCCTAGCAGTCTGTATGCTTTCTTGGCCGCCACCACACACTGGGATGAAGCTTAGATCCTTCTCCTGGGTGGTGATTCCTCATGTGGAACCTTGCATCATGTAACCATAGTTTGGGTTGTTCTTCCCTAAGTTCATAATTTTGCAGTTGTCCACATTAAACTTCATAGGCCACCTGGATGTCCAGTCTTCCAATTTTTCAAGGTCCTCTTGCAATTTTTCACAATCCTCTTCTGTTTTAACAACTTTGAATAATTTTGTGCCATCTGTAAATCTAATCATCTCACTCATTATTCCCCTTTTCAGGTCCATTTATAAATATTTTCAAAAGCAGTGGGATTAACACAGATCCCTGGAGTACTCCACTATTCACCTTTTGCCATTCAGAAAATTGGCCATTTAGCACTATTCTCTACTTTCTATCTTTTAGCCAGTTCTTAAACCACAATAGTGTACTGCTTCCTATCCCACTGACTTTTTAATTTCCCCAAGAGGGAGTCAGGAGTGGTGCCAAAGGACTGGAGAGAGGCACATATGGTCCCTTTACACAAAAGCGTAAGTAAGGATGTGGTTGAAATCTACAGGCTGGTTCGTTTAACTTCATTGGTGAGTAAATTACTGGAAGCGCTGCTCAAAGAGAAAATAGTGAGGTTTCTGGAGTCCAGGATCAGAGGAAGCATGGATTCACCAGAGGCAGGTCTTGTCTGACAAATCTGATTGATTTCTTTGACTAGGTGACCATGGAGTTGGACCGAGGGAGAGCCCTAGATGTGGTGTATTTAGATTTCAGTAAAGCCTTTGACACTGTTCCTCACAGGCAACTTATAAACAAACTGAGCACCCTAGGGATGGACCCTAAAGTTACTGCTTGGGTTAGAAATTGGTTGAGTGGGAGGCGACAAAGGGTACAGGTAAATGGAGCTCACTCTGAGGAGAAGGATGTTACCAGTGATGTGCCCCAGGGATCTGTCCTTGGTCCGATTCTTTTTAACATCTTCGTTAGTGATACAGCAGAAGGGCTGTCGGGTAAAGTTTTCCTCATTGCAGATGATACCAAAATCTGTAATAGACACCCAGGAAGGTGTAGATAACATGAGGAGGGATCTAGCTAAGCATGAAGAATGGTCTAGAATTTCGCAGCTGAGATTTAATGTTAAAAAATGCAAGGTCATGCATTTGGACTGCAGTAATCCAAGGGAGCAATATAGTATAGGGGGTGAAGTACTTTTGTCCACTAAAGAAGAGCGGGACCTGGGCATGATTGTGTCTGATGATGTTAAAGTAGCTAAACAGGTAGAAAAGGCGACGGCAAAAGCTAGAAGGATGCTTGGATGATTGAGAGAGGAATGGAGAAAGGAGTGATAGTGCCTCTGTATAAAAGTCTTTGGTGCGACCTTATTTGGAGTATTGTGTGCAATTCTGGAGACCGCACCATCAAAAGGATGTGAACAGGATGGGAATTAGTGCAGAGGGTGGCTACTAAAATGATTAGTGGTCTTTATTATAAAGCATATGAGGACAGACTTAAGGATCTTAATATGTACACCTTAGAGGAAAGGCGGGATAGAAGTGATATGATTGAGACATTTAAATACCTCCATGGCATAAATGCACAGGAAAGCCTCTTTCAATTGAAAGCAAGCTCTGCTACGAGGGGACATGGATGAGGGTGAAAGGGAATAGATTCAGGAGTGATATGCGGAAATATTTCTTTACGGAAAGAGTGGTGGATCCATAGAATGGTCTTCCAGTGGAGGTGGTAGAGATGAGGACGGTATCTGAATTCAAAGAAGCATGGACAAACACAGAGGATCTTTAAAGGAAAAAAAGGGCATCCCCCACTAAACAAAGATCATCTTAGTTATCAGAGTTCCGAGAACTCTTGGGGTAGGAGTCCCTGAGAGGTTTAGTAGCTATGTCCCTTAATCACTGAATGGCCTGAGCCAACACAGTGCAAGATCCACTGTACCTGTTTCATTCTGAGACATCCAAAATCAAATCAAAAACTCCTTATATAGACAAGAAAAATGTAAATGTATACAAAAAGTCAACTTGATACCACAAAAAGAGTAGTTACTTGCCAGTAATAGGTGTTCTCCAGGGACAGCAGGAATCACTCCTCACTTATGGGTGACGTCGGCACCAACGGAGCTGTAGTGGAGCAATTCCCCAGCTTTCAAAGAAAGCCTTTGGGATTGCTGCCAAGCATGCGTGGTCCTCTTCCTGCCCAAGGGTGCCATCTTGCTCAGTCAGGTCCCTTAGCTTGAGACCTACCAAGCAGATGGCAATGGAAAGACAAAAATCCAGCAATTCATCAGGGGAGGTGGAAGGGTAGTGAGGACTGATTTCTGCTGTCCCTGAAGAACACCTGTTACAGGTGAGTAACTATGCTTTCTCCAGGAACAAACAGGAAGTCAGTCCTCATAGGACTCCCTAGCTACAGGCTACCGAACCGGCAACCAAAAAATGCCTCCGCAAGGCCGTGAGCAGAAGCCAGAGCCCGAGTCCTCGGGTCCTCGGGGTGAAGCCCTCTGTAGCCGTGAAGAAAGGTTGGAGGGCAGGAGTTGCTTATACCCCGAACAGGTTACAGCCTGGTTGAAGGTGCTGTCCCGGCGGGACTCCCTCTCCAGGCAGTAGGGGGCAGCGGAAGTATTCGTGGAAGACCAGGATGCTGCCCGGCAGATGTCCATCAGGGGCACGGAGCGTAGCGAGGCCACTGGGGCCGCTTTGGCCCAGATCTCGTGTGCAGTGACTCGATGGTCTAGCGGGGCGTCCGCCTTCGCATGGGCGAAAGCGATGCAGTCCGCCACCCAAACCGAGAGGGTGCGCTTGGTGACTGCCTGCCCCTGTCTATTGTGATGATAGGTCACAAAAAGCCGGTCAGACTTGCGATGAGTCTGGGTATGCTGCAAATAAAAGGCGAGGGCCCGTTTGAAGTCGAGAGTGTGGAGAGTCGTCGATGCATGGTTGGCGTGTGGCCTCGGGAAAAATGTCGGCAGGACTATCTCTTGGTTGAGATGGAAGTCCAAAACAACTTTAGGCAGGAATTTAGGGTGGGTACGGAGGATCACCCTGTTCCGATAAAACCTGGTGTAAGGGGCGCCAGCCATGAGAGCATGGAGCTCACTGACTCGGCGGGCTGAGGTCAGCGCCACCAGGAAGGCTACCTTCCAGGACAGGTGCCGGAGCAAACACGTCGCCATTGGCTCAAAGGGTGGATGGGTAAGCTGTGTGAGCACCACATTCAGGTCCCATTCCGCTGGAGGAAGACGGATGGGCAGCTTGGAAAGCAGAAGACAACGCATGAAGCGGGAGACTAACGGCTGCCCCGAGAGGGGTTTTCCCCTCAATGGGAAGGTGATTCGCCAAGATGGCGCTCAAATGAACCCTTGCAGAGTTCGACTTCAGCCCTTCTTTCGAAAGATGGAGGAGGTACTGAAGAACCCATCTAATGGGGCACGAGAAGGGGTTGATCTGGCTCTCCGAGCACCAGACAGAGAAGCGTCTCCACTTAAAGGCATAGGCTCGCCTAGTGGAGTCCTTCCTCGAGGTGAGGACTTCCTTGACCTCCTCTGGAAGGGCCAGAGAGGCTAGGGAGACCCGTCCAGCCGCCAGGCTATGAGTGATAGGGAGGTTAGGTTCAGGTGTGTCAGAAGATCCCGGGCAGAGACAAGGAGAACCGGAGGCTCCGTCGACAGCCAGAGCAGGAGCAGAAACCAAGGCTGTCAAGGGCACGAGGGGGCCACAAGAATCAGTGATGCCCCGTCAGGCTGAGCCTTGAAAAAAGTTTCCGCAATGAAGGGGAAAGGAGGGAATGCATAGAGAAGGCTGGATGGCCAGTCCAGGAAAAATGCATCGGGGCCCTCCCTGTTCAGGTGCGGCACCGGCCCGCAAAAGCTGGGGAGCAGTACGTTCTGGGGGCTGGCAAAGAGGTCTATCGCCGGCATCCCCCAGTGGAGAAACAGCCAGTCTGCTACTCTGGGATCCAACCGCCATTCGTGGGGGGTGAAGGATTCTGCTGAGTCTGTCCACCAAGCCATTCTCCTGACCCAGAAGGTACGTCACCTTGAGGGACATCCTCCGTCGGGCAGCGAAAGAGCAGATGAGGCATGCTTCCTGGCAGAGGGATTGCGATCCCGTACCTCCCTCCTTGCTGATGTAGAATAATCGCCACACGGTTGTCAGTCTGCACGAGAACCAACGTCCCGCTGAGGTGTTCCTCAAAAACCCTCAGGGCCCACCAAATTGCCCGGAGTTCGAGCAGGTTTATTTCCTGCTGAGACTCCTCGGGTGACCATTGCCCCTGCGTGCAGAGGGGCCCACAGTGGGCTCCCCACCCTAACAGGGAAGCATCTGTCACATCGTGCTGCGGGGCCTGAAAGGGCAATCCCCACAGGAGGTTATGGGGATTTTGCCACCAGCTCAGGGACAAGCAGAGGTCGGGAAGAATCCCGACGGGATCCCTGAGGTGTCCGAGGGACTGGCTCATTGGGCACTGAGACACCACTGAGCCGTCCGCATGTGCAGGAGGGATGGCGAACAAACATGCATGGTCGAGGCCATATGACCCACGAGACATAGCATGGTCCGAGCGGTGACCTGGGGAGTACGTTGGACTTGAGCTGCCAGAGCTCGGAGGTGGGTGGAGCGATCAACTGGTAAGAAGGTGGTCACATGCTGATTACTGAAACGCGCCCCGATAAACTCGAGAGCCTGCACTGGCTCGAGGTGAGACTTCAGGTAGTTGACCAAGAACCCCAAGCTCTCCAAGAGGAGGACAGCACACATCATCACTTGCCGAGACTCCTCGACCGAGAAGCCCGCAACGAGCCAGTCGTCGAGGTAGGGAAAGACTGGCACGCCCTGTCACCGAAGGTAAGTGGCGACCATGACGAGGCACTTTGTGAAGACTCGTGGGGCAGACGCGAGGCCAAAGGGGAGCACCCTGTACTGGAAGTGCTCTTCCTGCACCCTGAAACACAGATACTGCCTGTGTTGGGGTGAATTAAGATGTGGGCGTAAGCGTCCTTTAGATCCAAGGAGCATAGCCAGTCACCCTGCTGAAGGAAAGACAGCAGAACACCAAGAGATAACATCTTGAATTTCTTCCGCACCAGAAACTTGTTTAGCCTGCGGAGGTCGAGGATGGGCCGCAGACCCCCCATCTTTTTCAGGATGAGGAAGTACCGGGAATAGAAACCCCGTCCTCGAAGGTGGGGAGGGACCTTCTCGACTGCCCCCTGGGCGAGGAGAGTGTTGTAAGACGGCTGCCTAGGGTGAGAACTTACACAATCTTGACGATGCATATATTCATATGATTCTTGCAAGGTATTGTGGGTATTGTAGTTCATTCACTCCCAAACACAGCTGATGACAATAATTTGAGTTGTGAAACCAAGTGGTAAGATCAATAAAATACTTCTTTTATTGATGGGGTTTGATTTACCCAGCACATGTATGCTTGATAGCACTATAAATGAGGTTACTTGCTTGCAGTGTTTAAAATGGATAACAAAAAGTCACAAAGTAAACCAGAAAACAACCTTCAGCTTGTCAGGCAATTAGCTAATGTTTTCTTAGCAAATAATTACCAAATACAAAGGCACAAAGTAAAGAATAAACTTTGCTGGTTAGGTTAACTTCTGCTTATTTTCCACGCCGATCTCAGCAGTGATTCTCCCTTGCTCACACACACAATCAGGTGCAGCCCTAATTACTATCAATGGACCAGCTGAAAGCCTTTAGCTGGCTGGCTGCTACTGTGTGAGCCCAAATCCTGCTTTAAGAGCTGTTTGCAGTGGAAATAAAGAACAAAGTTAGGTTTCTTTGTGATGGCTGATGTGTTTGCTCAGAGAAAACTAGCAATAGCATTTAGATAGAGAACAGTCCATATAAATAGTTTCATCTGCTGTATCTCCCCCTTCATCAACAATCATAGGGTCAATATCATACATTGGCACAGATGAGTCTTTCATTAAGGCACTATCATGAGAATGCTTATTCCCTTGCTGCCATTCTCTATTATAGATAGGGTCTGGATCAGTGTTCATACCTGAGCCTCTCCTGCCATCATAATTCCTCTCTGTAAAGCCTGGCCAATATGTAATCCAATTCTGATGTCCAGCCTTCCAATCTTGATCCATGGACACTGGATCTCCTCTCACATACCTTCTGGCCTTGGTCTGAAAGTCCCTTCCACATGCAGTCTTCTCTCTTCCAGGTAGCCACTGGTGATTCCTATCTCTGCCAATCCATTCCTCTGGCTGAATCCAGTCCAATGGACTCTGCTGGCATTTGGAATACCTCCCAGTATGGGTACTGCCTTGGAATCTCCCAGACCTTCCAATGGGCTTTCTTCTCTTCCTTCCAGAGAGTTTCCTTCTTTCTCTATCCCCTTGGCTTGGCTTCTGTTTCTCCAGGTGATACTGGTGCTTGAGCTTGTAGCCGTTGCTGAAGCTCTCCCCTCTGTATCTCTTCCTGAAGCTGTTCTTGAAACTCTCCCTGAAGCTGGGCTGGAGCTTGTAGTAACTGTTATCTGAAGAATAAGCTCTATTCTTATCCTGTTCTAATGTGTGCTGCACCCTAACACAGCGCAGCTGTCTTGAATCAGGCCCTGCCCTTTGAGATGAGTGCTTAGGGATTACCTCATAGCTCTCTTGATTGCACACACATTTTCTCACTTCAGCCTCCCTCATGGCTGCTGGAAACCTGGTGCATTCTGGGACTGGTAGTCTTTTATGTGAAAATTCTGTTTCCTCACTTCTACCAGAACTGACAGGTTGCTTGTTCAGAGTCACATCATCTTTTCTATAGCTCCTACCTGAGCTATGATAAGCTTCCTTAACACAGTGTGTAAGTCCCGCTGCAGCAGAAGCTAGTGTGTGGGGAGCCGAGAAGGCTCCGCCAGGGAGAAAGGAGGTGGAAGCCTGTCGAAGTGAAGGCAATAGCCGTCTCAGACGACTTCGAAGACCCGAGGTGATGGAAGCCAACGACGGGGCGAAGCGGGACAGGCATCCCCCCACTGGCTGCTGCGTTGCCGGAGGGCGAGGGACTATTTATTTATTTAGCTGCATTTATATCCTGCTTTTCACCGGGTCAAAGCGGTTGGGGGATACATTTAACACGAGGGGATATGAGACACATACACTAATACAGGGAACATGGGCAATGGAGGGTTAAGTGGCTTGCCCAAGACCACAAGGAGCACCTGTGGGACTAGAAACCCCAGTCCTTCCAGCCCAAGGTTGCTGTCCTCTAGTGGGATTTGAACCACCGACCTTCCGGCCTGTAGTACCTTGACCCAACCACTAGGCCACTGCTCCCTCCGACTATGCCGGCAAAACTCCTGAGTAGGTTGTGGGGAAGCTGGCATCTGGGCCCTCGGTCCTTTTGGCTTACGATGCCCTTGGCTAGGTTTTCCATGTGCCGGAGTGGTCAGTGTGGGGGTAGCTGGATATGGCGGATAGCCCCGATACTGGAGACCCTTTCTAGGGAAGAAGGGCTTCTTAGTTGGCTGTTTCTTCCAAGGCAGGGTGGAAGTTTTGCGGGAGAGATGGGTTCTGGTGATGAACTCAGTCTCAATTTCCGCAGACTTCTCCTCCATCGGCTTGCCGAAGAGCTGCTCGCCAAGACAGGACATGTCCAGGAGCTTCTCCTGCACCGATTCCTCCAAATCAGAGGATTGGAGCCATGCCTGGCGGCGGGTTCCAATGCCCGTGGCCACCACTCAAGCCGATGTCTCAAAACCATCATAGGAGGCTTGGGAGAGGTACTTAGAGTAGTCCGTGATGGACTTTAGCAGGGCGCGTAACCTACTGAGGGGATCTCCCTCGAGGACTGCGGAGAAACCCCCAAGTTCCTTAGCCAAATCGTGCAGGAACATACCAATGTAGGATTGATATACCTGAATGCAACAAGAGAGCATGGAGCCCTGGTAGGCCTTGTGGTCCAGGGCATCAAGGATTCTTGACTCTCGGCCGAGTAGTACCGACGAGTGAGATTTTGGGCTCCTTTGCTTCCTCATGGCCGATTCCACCACCATTGAGGAGGGATAGTAAGGAAATCCACAGTACTACCCCTTAACTTTCGAAAGGGAGACTATGATAGAATGAGGAAAACAGTTAAGAAAAAACTAAAAGGAGCAGTTGCAAAGGTTAAAGACGTACATCAAGCTTGGGTGTTGTTGAAAAATACTATCTTGGAAGCCCAGACCAGCTGTATTCCACGCTTTAAGAAAAGTGGAAGGAAGTCCAAAAAATTGCCAGCATGGTTTAAAGCTGAGGTCAGAGAGGCTGTTGTTGCCAAAAAAGCATCTTTCAAGAAATGGAAAAAAGAGCCAAATGATGAAACCTGGAAACAGCACAAGCACTGGCAAGTCAAATGCAAGGCATTGATAAGGCAGGCAAAGAGAGAATTTGAGAAGAAGCTTGCTGCGGAAGCAAAAATGCGAAATAAAGACCTTTTCAAGTACATTCGTAGCAAAAAACCCGTGAGAGAGTCAGTTGGTCCATTAGATGATAAAGGGGTTAAAGGAGCACTAAGAGGCGACAAGGCGATAGCGGAGAGACTGAATGAATTCTTTGCTTCGGTCTTTACTGAGGAAGATGTAGGGATGTTACCCACGACTGAAGTGGTATTTAAAGGTGTGGAAGAATTGAAGGAAATATCGATACATCGGGAAGATGTCCTACAACTATTAGATAAACTGAAGAGTAGCAAATCACCTGGGCCGGATGGTATACATCCAAGGGTGTTGAAAGAACTGAAATTTGAGATTGCAGACCTGCTATCAGTAATCTGTGAACTATCATTAAAATCATCTCTAATACCTGAGGATTGGAGGATCGCCAATGTAACACCAATTTTTAAAAAGGGTTCGAGGGGTGATCCGGGAAACTACAGACCGGTGAGCCTGACATCAGTACCGGGAAAAATGGTAGAAACCATCATAAAGAATAAAATTACTCAGCATATAGATAGTCATGACCTAATGGGAGACAGCCAACATGGCTTTAGACAAGGAAGATCTTGTCTTACTAATCTGTTATGTTTTTTTGAAGGAGTGAATAAACAGGTGGACAAAGGTGAGTCGGTTGATATTGTGTATCTGGACTTTCAGAAAGCCTTTGACAAGGTCCCTCATGAGAGACTTTTGGCAAAACTAAAGAGTCATGGGATAGGAGGCAGTGTACTACTGTGGATCAGGAACTGGTTAAAAGATAGAAAGCAGAGAGTAGGGCTAAATGGCCAATTTTCCCAATGGAGAAAGGTGAATAGTGGTGTACCCCAGGGATCTGTGCTGGGTCCGCTGCTTTTTGACATATTCATAAATGACCTGGAAAGTGGAATAACGAGTGAGGTTATCAAATTTGCTGATGACACAAAACTATTTAAAGTTGTTAAAACCCAGGAGGATTGTGGAAAATTGCAAGAGGATCTTGATAAATTGGAAGACTGGGCATCAAAATGGCAGATGAAATTTAATGTGGAGAAGTGCAAGGTTATGCACCTAGGGAAGAACAACCCAAACTATGGTTACACGATGCAAGGTTCCACATTAGGAACCACCACCCAAGAAAAAGATTTAGGCGTCCTTGTGGATACCATGTTAAAACCCTCGGCCCAGTGTGCAGCGGCGGCCAAGAGAGCAAATAGAATGCTAGGTATGATAAGGAAAGGAATGGAAAATAAAACAAAAGATATTATAATGCCTCTATATCGTTCCATGGTGAGACCGCACCTTGAATATTGTGTGCAATTCTGGTCGCCGTATCTTAAAAAGGATATAGCGATTTTAGAAAAGGTTCAGAGAAGAGCCACCAAAATGGTAAAGGGGATGGAAGGCTACTCCTATGAAGAAAGGCTAAAAAGGTTGGGGCTCTTTAACCTGGAAAAGAGACGGCTGAGGGGAGATATGATAGAAGTCTATAAGTTAATGAACGGAGTGGAACGGGTAAACGTAGATCGATTGTTTACCTTATCAGAATATAGAAAGACTAGGGGACATGCAATGAAGCTACAGGGTAAACTATTTAAGACTAATAAAAGAAAATATTTTTTCACTCAACGTGTAATCAAACTCTGGAATTTGTTACCGGAGGATGTAGTAAAGGCTGTTAGTGTAGCTGGGTTTAAAAAAGGTTTGGACAAGTTCCTGGAGGAAAGGTCCATAAACCATTATTAAGAAGGGACCCAGGATATCAATGCTTGAACCAATACAAGCATTGTGGAACCTGTGTCCCTTGGGGAAACTGCTAGGTACGTATGACCTAGATTGGCCACTGTTGGAAACAGAATACTGGGCTTGATGGACCTTGGTCTGACCCAGTATGGCATATCTTATGTTCTTATGTTCTTATGTGGGAGTTGGGTCTTTCGGAAGACTGGCCCACGTTGTACCTTGTACCTCGTGTCAAGGCGCTTGCTTACGATGGGGACCGAGGCTGGGGCCTCCCACATGTGGAGCAGTAGCCAAGATAGAATAGGAGGTACAGGCACACTGAGGGATACCCTGGGCGGGGACTCGTACTGAAACATAGAAACATAGAAATATGATGAAAGAAAAAGACCACATGGTCTATCTAGTCTGTCCTTCCATATCAACAACTACAACAGTCCCGTTTTTACCTTTAGAGATCCTCTGTGTTTGCCCCATACTTTTTTGAATTCAGTTACTGTCCTCATCTCGACCACCTCCACTGGGAGACTATTCCACGGATCCACTACTCTTTCCGTAAAGAAATATTTCGGCATATCACTCCTGAATCTATCTCCCTTCACCCTCATCCCATGTCCCCTCGTAGCAGAACTTGCTTTCAATTGAAAGAGGCTCTCTCCCTGAACATTTATGCCACGGAGGTATTTAAACATTTCAGTCATATCACCTCTATCCTGCCTTTCCTCTAAAGTGTACATATTAAGATCCTGAAGTCTGTCCTCATATGCTTTATAATGAAGACCACTAATCATTTAAGTAGCCACCCTCTGCACTGACTCCCATCCTGTTCACATCCTTTTGATGGTGCTGGCTCCAGAATTGCACACTATACTCCAAATCAGGTCGCACCAAAGACTTATACATAGGCATTATCACCTCCTTTTTTCTGCTTGCCATTCCTCTCCGTATGCATCCAAGCATCCTTCTAGCTTTTGCCGTCGCCTTTTCTACCTGCTTAGCTACCTTAAGATCATTAGACACAACCACGCCTAGGTCCCCCTCTACTTTAGTGGACAAAAGTACTTCACCCCCTATACTATATTGCTCCCTTGGATTGCTGCAGCCCAAATGCATGACATTACATTTTTTAACATTAAATCCCAGCTGCCATATTCTAGACCATTCTTCAAGCTTAGCTAGATCCCTCCTCATGTTATCTAGTGGAGGAGTGGAGTGGAGAAGTGGAGGAGTGGAGTGGAGAAGTGGAGGAGTGGCCTAGTGGTTGGGGCAAGGTACTTCAGGCTGGAAGGTCGGGGGTTCAAATCCCACTAGAGGACAGCAACCTTGGGCCGGAAGGACTGGGGTTTCTGGTCCCACAGGTGCTCCTTGTGGTCTTGGGCAAGCCACTTAACCCTCCATAGCCCATGTTCCCTGTAAAATAGTTATCTCCAAGTTATAATGCCCTGTTCAAAGTAATTTCGTTTGTTCAATGTAAACCGCACTGATGCAGAATAGCGCGGTATATAAGAGAATGTAAATAAAATAAATAATAAAATAAATCTACACCTTCCTGGGTGTCTACTCTATTGCAGATTTTGGTATCATCCACAAAGAGGCAATCCTTACCTGACAGCCCTTCCACTATATCACTAACAAAGATGTCAAAAAGAATCGGACCAAGGACAGATCCCTGGGGCACACCACTGGTAACATCCTTCTCCTCAGAATGAGCTCCATTTACCTGTACTCTTTGTCGCCTCCCACCCAACCAATTTCTAACCCAAGCAGTAACTTTAGGGTCCATCCCTAGGGTGCTCAGTTTGTTTATAAGTCACCTGTGAGGAACAGTGTCAAAGGCTTTACTGAAATCTAAATATACCACATCTAGGGCTCTCCCTCGGTCCAACTCCCTGGTCACCCAGTCAAAGAAATCAATCAGATTTGTCTGTCAAGACCTGCCTCTGGTGAATCCATGCTGCCTCGGGTCCTGTAATCCGCTGGACTCCAGAAACCTCACTCTTTGCTCTTTCAGCAGCGTTTCCAATAATTTACTCACCACCGAAGTTAAACTAACCGGCCTGCAGTTTTCAACCACATCCTTACTTCCGCTTTTGTGTAAAGGCACATGAGCCTCTCTCCAGTCCTTTGGCACCACCCCCAACTCCAATGAGGCATTGAAAAGGTCAGCCAGTGGAGCTGCTAGAACGTCCCCAGGTTCCCTCAGTATTCTAGGGTGTAACCCATCCGGTCCCATCGCTTTGTCTACTTTAAGTTGAGCTAGTTTCTCACGAACACAGTCTTCTGAAACTTGTTCAAGATGTCCCTCGCTTCTGTTCCTGTTTGTGGGTGTTTTCTGAGGTCCTGCTCCTGGTTCTTCATCTGTGAACATAGAACAGAAATATTTGTTAAGCAATTCCACTTTATCCTTATCAGCTTCTACATATTTCTCCCCTACACCCTTGAATCTGACAATACCAATTTTGCCCTTCCTCTTCTCACTAACATATCTGAAAAATGTCTTATCCCCCCCCCCCCCCCCATTTTATTGCATTGGCTATTTCCTCCTCCTTTTGAATCTTTGCCTTCCTGACTACTACTTCCTGCTAGCTTCTCTAAGTTTTTTCCAAATACAGATGCCTGTCTTCCTCTCTCTGTGATCTCTTGTATTTCATGAAGGCCTCCCTCTTTTTCTTCACTTTTTCAGCTACTTCTTTCGAAAGCCATATCGGTCTCCTTTTCCTTTTCCTTTTATTTACCATTGTAATAAAAAGGTTGGTGGCCCTTAAAATATCCCCTTTCAGTTTTGCCCACTGTTTTTCTACATCCCCCAGCTGTTCCCATCCCACTAACGACTCTGAGGTACTGGCCTATCTTGGCAAAGATAGTCTTCCTAAAGTCTAAGACCCTCACCTTTGAATGGATTTTAACAGCCCTAGTCCTAATACTGAACCACACCATCTAGTGATCACTGGATGCAAAATGATCTCCCACTATAACATCAGAAACACTTTCACCATTGGTAAGCACCAAGTCCAGTATGGCCCCTTCACGTGTGGGGTCTGTTACCAATTGCCTGAATAGTTCTCCCTGTAGAGAATCCAAGATCTCCGTACTTCTAGGTGATACTGCAGCAGGAATGTGCCAATCAACATGTGGCATATTGAAATCTCCTATCAGTAGCACTTCCCCTTTCCTAGGTGTCAGCAGTTCCCAAAACTGAGAAAGTTTCTAGAGTTCAACAACCTACTCTGCTCAAGGAAATTTCTACTAAAGCACCAAAAAGAGAAGTAATTTTGCTTTAAGAAAATATACAAAAACCCTTTTATGAGCTCCCAGTCAGAGAGCTAGCAATTTAATAAAAATAAACCCTCAAATCCTTACTGTTGTTTGACCTGTAGAGCCCGTGTTAGGAATGTCAAGTTCTTCAGCACGAGGGTCCTCCTCAGCCTGGGTGACCAGGTTAAGGGCCTGTGCCATGTCCCAAATGAACACAAGGAAGGAGGTGTCTTCGGGTGGCGAGCGCCGCTGGAACATGGGCGGTGAGGGGTCCGACGGAAGATCCTGGTGGGCACGGGTTTCCGGGGAGGTGTCCCCATTGGACTCCCACTCCAAGAAATTGGTCGAGGAGTCTCAGCCGGGCAGATCGCCCTGTCCAATGGCCGGTGGCCTGGTGCCGGAGGCCCTAGACGATATCGCCTCCGAGGAACGGGAGGGCAAGCGAGACCGACGTTGAGGAACCTCATGAGGCCCATGGCTCTCGGGGGTTTCCTGGATGGATTTGGGTGTCCCACGCGAGGGATCCACGATCTCTGGGCGTGAGTCAGCAAAGCTGGCTGTGAGCACCTGCTGGGAAGCAATGAACGCAGAAACGCTACATTCCAGCGCCAGCATGCATGACTCCCACGTGGGCATGGGGCCCTGTAACACCGATCCCGGGGTCACTGGGTCGGGCATCGAGGAGGAGAGGGGGGTCTTCACCCGGATGTCCCTCAGGAGACCAGGCGCCTGCGCTGGAGGCTTTTGCTAATGTGCAGGGCCGCTCCTTGTCCGACTCTCGAGAATGCCAAAGGGGGCTAAGCGACCGGGCGCGGGAGCCCCCGACAGCAACTTCGAGGCCTTCTTCTTTTTGCACCGCTCCACCTCGGGGGACCCCTGGTCGGAGTGCCGCCGAGAGTGCAGGGCCGCAGGGGGGAACCCAACGGAGTTGAGATGACCAAGGGCGCCACCAGGGACTCCGAGGCAGTCTTTCGGAAAATGTCTTCGGACTTATGCTTACGGCTGAGCAGAGCTTTAGAGGACATTTTTTTGCAGAGCGAACAGAGCTCTGGATCATGGTTAGCTCCAAGGCACCGCAGAAAGCAGTCATGAGTGTCCGTAAGCGACATGTTACTAGAGCATCTATCGCATTTTTTGAATCTGGGGGTCATGGGGGCAAAAATAGCCCCTGCGAGGTCGAAGACCCACATGGCCAACATTTAGGGAAGAAAAAAGGGTGCGAAGTCTGTAACGAAAAAGTGAAAGAAAAGAAGAGTATCTCCGATAGCTCCAAAATTAGAGCGGGGGAAGGACGGGTAGAGGAACGGTGCAACCAGAAAACAGAGAAGCCTGTAAGGCGAAAAAACAAAACTTTTTCCAAGATATGAGGACATGTGTCCAAAGGGCTCTGTGGAAAAAGTAAGACTGAGCAAGATGACACCCTTGGGCGGGAAGAGGACCACGCATGCATGGCAGCAATCCCAAAGGCTTTCTTTGAAAGCTGGGAAATTGCTCTGCGTGGGCTCCGTCGGTGCCGACGTCACTCATAAATGAGGACTGGCTTCCTGCTTGTTCCTGGAGAACAGCGCGTAGATCACCAACCCTTCAATAAAGGGAGGGAAAAAGACCTCAGTATCCCTCGAAGTCAGAACATGACCCAAAACAACAGCGGGCCAGCTAACCAGACTATAAACGGTTGAGACTGGTAAAAATTAGATAAACAGTGGTCTAAAAAAACCTCTCTAATAGGCGAAAATTATTCTAACCAAATATATGTGCTACAAAAATATAAAAGATCTTCCGTCAGTTCATGTGAAGATATGTCCAAAAACAACAGTTATTCAGCACTGCATACAAAAGACCTCTGCAGATGACCATACAATGTATGTGACAAAACACAGTCCTTCATTCAGTATGTTCAGTGAGTGCAGTCAAAAAAAACTCCATCAAATATGTAGTGAGGGCATCAAACACACAGCATCCCTTCGGACTGATCAAGGACATTGTTTTAAAGGCTTTGGATTCTAAGTTGACAAATAAAAAAAGAAGCGTCCTTTTTGCGTGTTGATCATCCTCAGATTCCACAGTTCTATATTCTTCTCAAAATACACAAAAGTCCCACAGATCCTCCTGGTAAACCTATTGTGTCTTTACGAGGTTCTTTATTAGAACCATTGTCCACGTATGACGATTCCTTCCTTTGACCACTGCTTTCATGAATCCCTTCATACATACGTGATACCATGCATTTTTTTACAAATTTTGGCAAATGGCTATGATGTGAATTTACCAGCTGATTTATTATTGGTTACTTTGGATGTATCTTCGTTGTACACAAGCATTCCTCAGAGTGGTGCAGCACAAGTGGTCTTTGGTGAATAGACAAGATCTGAGTGAAGAAATGACTGCTTTTCTCCTACAACTGATGGAGGTGGCCATGACAAAGAATTTTTTTTGTTTCAATGATCATAGCGACTTTGTATATGGCGAATTTTGAGAGGCTGGGGCTACACGTTTGCCCATTCCAGGCTAATATCCGCCTTTGGCTTAGATATATAGATGGCATTTTTATGTTATAGACCGGTTCCGTTCAAGCCCTGTTGGAATTTCACAGATGGCTTAACCAATGTGATGTTAACATCACTTTTTCAATTGATTTTCACCCTGAACGGCTTCCATTTCTGGATGTGCTGCTTTTTCGACAAGAGGATCGTTTGCACACTACTATGTATTGTAAACCTTCTCATCAATCAGCATTTTACATTTTTCCAGTGTTCATCCTCTCAGATTGAAACAGAGTCTCCCTTTGGCTCAATTTTTTCGCTACCATCAGAACTGAGACTGCTGAGACAGTTGAGGCTTAGCAGTCTTTGCTTTCCTTTGTTTAGGTGGTTGCTGACTCTTCCGGACAGGCTGACCTGCAGAACTTCCCTGCTGATAAGAGGGATAAAACCTCTTCTTTTTGGAAAAGAATGGTTTCTTGAAAGATTTCTTCCTTGCAGGATCAGCTGTGGCTTTGGATAATCTATCCAAAGTGGAGTTATCAGCATCCAACTCATTGACCTTTTCTTGCCAATTTTTGCCGAATAGATTCTCACCTGTACAAGGAATATTGCCCAGTTTGTTCTGCACCCAGAGCTCCAAATCGGATGCCTGGAGCCAGGCAATTCTACGTGCACCTATGGCAATGGCAGAGGTTCTGCTTATGCACTCAAAACAGTCAAAAGCTGCACGACTGACAAATTTAGAAACATCCTGGGCATGTTTAACCAGTGTGAGAAAATCCTGCCTCTTATCTTCAGGAAGAAGAGGGCTCAAAACCTCTAAATCTCCTGTGACTTCCTTAAGGAACATTCCCATATATAAAATATAGGGACTGATCCTGGCAGAAAGCATGGATGCCTGGAAAGTACGACGTCCAAAGGCATCCAAAGTTCTACACTCACGTCCTGGAGGATTAGAGGCATGCCTCTTTGCACTCCTGATCCTTCTCATAGCTGACTCCACTACAATAGAGTGGTGAGGCAGCTGAGTCTTCTGGAAACCAGGACACGGAGGAACCCGATACATGGTACCCAGTCGAAGGGAGTGAGGAGAGGTGGTAAGAGGGGTTTCCCATATTCTTAACATGAGATCATGTAAGATCTCATGGATAGGCAAGGTAGCTGCCTCCTTAGGAGCTTTGGGATATTGTAGAATCTCCAACTCCTTTGCCCTGGGCTCTGTTTCAGGAGCCACAGTAATGGACAGACCTCAAGCCACCTCCCTGATAAAATCCTGAAAGGCGATATCTTCTGGAGGAGACATCCTACGTTTGGGAGAGGAAGGCTCCTCGGGGAGAAGTATTCCGGTACCGACAGAACTGTCAGAATCCTCAGACTCCTCCAAGGATTCAAAATGGAGAAAGGTGAATAGTGGTGTACCCCAGGGATCTGTGCTGGGTCCGCTGCTTTTTGACATATTCATAAATGACCTGGAAAGTGGAATAACGAGTGAGGTTATCAAATTTGCTGATGACACAAAACTATTTAAAGTTGTTAAAACCCAGGAGGATTGTGGAAAATTGCAAGAGGATCTTGATAAATTGGAAGACTGGGCATCAAAATGGCAGATGAAATTTAATGTGGAGAAGTGCAAGGTTATGCACCTAGGGAAGAACAACCCAAACTATGGTTACACGATGCAAGGTTCCACATTAGGAACCACCACCCAAGAAAAAGATTTAGGCGTCCTTGTGGATACCATGTTAAAACCCTCGGCCCAGTGTGCAGCGGCGGCCAAGAGAGCAAATAGAATGCTAGGTATGATAAGGAAAGGAATGGAAAATAAAACAAAAGATATTATAATGCCTCTATATCGTTCCATGGTGAGACCGCACCTTGAATATTGTGTGCAATTCTGGTCGCCATATCTTAAAAAGGATATAGCAATTTTAGAAAAGGTTCAGAGAAGAGCCACCAAAATGGTAAAGGGGATGGAAGGCTACTCCTATGAAGAAAGGCTAAAAAGGTTGGGGCTCTTTAACCTGGAAAAGAGACGGCTGAGGAGAGATATGATAGAAGTCTATAAATTAATGAACGGAGTGGAACGGGTAAACGTAGATCGATTGTTTACCTTATCAGAATATAGAAAGACTAGGAGACATGCAATGAAGCTACAGGGTAAACTATTTAAGACTAATAAAAGAAAATATTTTTTCACTCAACGTGTAATCAAACTCTGGAATTTGTTACCGGAGGATGTAGTAAAGGCTGTTAGTGTAGCTGGGTTTAAAAAAGGTTTGGACAAGTTCCTGGAGGAAAGGTCCATAAACCATTATTAAGAAGGGACCCAGGATATCAATGCTTGAACCAATACAAGCATTGTGGAACCTGTGTCCCTTGGGGAAACTGCTAGGTACGTATGACCTAGATTGGCCACTGTTGGAAACAGAATACTGGGCTTGATGGACCTTGGTCTGACCCAGTATGGCATATCTTATGTTCTTATGTTCTTATGTAAATACCTTCTATCTGGATGCTCTTGTAGAGCACGATACCCGTACCGACCGAAGTCTGTGCTGGGGGGAATTGGTACCGGTGTAGCGGTACCGGAAGGAATGGCTTGACTGGGTGCCGGCAATGCAGACACCGATGTCGATGCTATCGGTACTGGTGCCGATGCCGGCGCCGGTACTGGCTGAACTGTCTGACGCGGTTCCGAGGGTGTTGATGCCACAAGGAGAGCCGCCAGACTGCGTTCAATAGCCAGGAACCTCTGGTTTATCGATGCTGCCGATGCCTGGGTATCAGTACCGGAGAAAACAGCCGGTACCCCAGAGCATGGCACCAGTAGTTCTGCCGAGGTTGAGGCCTTGAGAACATCCTGGAGCCCCGATGATGCTTTGGAAGCCGAAGCTTCCCGCCGGGGCAATTTTGCCATCTCGATGCTTAGAAGGAGATCTACCCTTTGAGGACCGACTGGACTTATGTTTAGTTACCTGAGATCCATGGGAGGAAGACAAAGCCCTGAAAGACGTCGATGCCACAGAGGCTGCATCAGAGGGAAAAAGGGTGCTGAGCTTAGCAGCCTGGTTTTGTCGACCCCTCTTGGACATCATGGCACAAGCCATACACTCCGAAATGGAGTGGTCAGGACCTAAACATTTAAGACACCACTCATGGGTGTCAGTGACGGAGATGGTACCGCCACACTTGGTGCACTTCTTAAAACCCAAAGCGGGTTTTTCCATAATGGAGGAAATTTTGGGCCTAAGGCCCAAAATGGCGCGTGCACCTGAGGAAGAAAAAATTGGAAAAAAAGAACTAAATATATCTTTTTTTTTTTTTTAAAAGAAAGAAAGAACCGGCAGTACCGGTATAGCGTCGAGGAAGGCAGACGCGACCACAAAAAGAAGAATAAGGAAAAAGATTTTCTGCGGTGACAGGAACTACGACTTGCTAGCTCCGCGGAAAACGAAGAACTGGAGAGAGGCAGTTGGGAGAGGCGGGAAGGCAGCATGCAGGCGCTGTGGGATGCTCCCAAAAGCTTTCTAATTGGACGCTGGGGAGCGTTCCTGCGCAGGCTCCGTCGGTATCGACGATACCCATATGTGAAGACTACATTCCTGCTTGTTCCTGGAGATAACAAGTGTCATTTAAAACAAGAAAAAACGCAGCTTAAAATTTCACAAACTGTAGGTTTAAAAATGGGAATAGCATCTAAACATAAAAACCAGAGCTTTAAAGCCTCACAAATAGGGTTTAAAATTAAAGGTAACAACTTAACCCTACTGTGTTTAATTTCAAAAAAACAAGAAACAAGTGTTAAGACCACATCATGTATGTGTACAATAAAGAATCTTTTAAGATGAACAGGAAAAAATGTGTTCTACCTTTGTATCAGTATGAAGGCTTGCACAAACTATCAATTGTACACGTTAAACAACTACCTGTCAATGAAATGATTAACTGTATGGCAAAAAGTTTCTTATCATAAAAAAAACAGTGCTACGTCTAAAACGCAGCAGGAGCAAATCAGCAGAGTTTGATGCATCTGCATCACTCTTTTCAAACCAGAGTCGGTTAGACCACAGAGAGAAAAAACGGAGAGAGAAAATCAACATCATGGTAATAATAAAGAATCTTTTTCAATATGGACCAGTTGTGGAAGGGAGATGGTCGAGATGGATCTTGTACCCGTCCACAACAAATAGAGATCAAGAGTTAGAACAAGGCAGAATATATGGCCAGTACAATTATTACAGAGGATGGGGTCGAGGGCGAGGTCGATGGAAGTCAGAGAAATCAGAAGAGAGGAGATATTAAATATTGAATCTCCTAGTAATGTCATCAATATTTCTAAGTACTCCTTGACCTCTGATGAAGAATCTATTTTAAGCAAAAGGTTATCTTTTGTGCCTAAAAGAAAGCTAGATCCTTTTGAAATTCACATTGACCTCTACAAATTCTTTCGTAAAGTATGCATTAGGCATTTTTTTGCAAGCCATGATAATACTCTTAGCGATATCTTCATTATTAGTAAAAAAAAATCTACTTTGATACCACCTCAAAAAACTGATCCTATTTATTGAAGCTTTCGAATAGGTGGTTATGAAACAGGTTGCAGCAACTTTAAAAGACACTCCATCTTCTTTTCACAATATAACAATATGTTGAAAGAAAAGCAATTTTGTCATTACAAAAGAATAATACTACTATAATAAAACCAGCAGATAAAGGAGGAGCAGTAGTAGTTTTAGATAAGAAATATTGCATAGAAGAAATAAATAGACAGTTGAATGATCACACTTTTTATCAGAGACTAGATGGAGATCCCACACATGATCTTAAGAAAAGCATTGACAATATAGTAATTACAGCTTTTGAAATAGGATATATTACCAGAAAAGAAAAGGATTTTCTGATTGTAGATGCACCTATAATTCCAACAATTTATATCATTCCTAAAATCCATAAGTCTCTTGAAGCTCCACCCGGGCGACCTATTGTTTCGGCCATCGGTTCTCTCTTAGGAGCCCATTTCTAAATTTTTGGATGTGTTACTGCGACCATTTGTGCATGACATGTGGTCATATGTAAGAGATTCGGCTCATGTAATAGAAATAGTTTCCACCTTCAAGCAATATGAATCAAATATTATTCTAGTAACATTAGAAATACTAACATACCACAAAGGGACGCCTTAGATATTGTTGAACAATGTCTTCTCAGAAGGACTGTACATAAACGGATTCCAACAGCATTTCTTTTGACTCTAGCACAAATAGCACTTTGCAAAAACTTTTTTGGTTTTAGAAATCTGTTTTATTAGCAGATAAAGCGTAGTTACTCACCAGTAATAGGTGATCTCCGGGAACAGCAGGAATTTAGTCTTCACATATGGGTATCGTCGGTACCGATGGAGCCTGCGCAGGAACGCTCCCCAGCGTCTAATAGGAACGCTTCTGGGAGCATCCCTCAGCACATGCGCGCTGCCTTCCCGCCTTTCCAACTGTCCCTCTTCAATTAAGTTTGCAGCTGAGTGAAAGGATAGAGGGAGAGAGGAAAGAGACAAAGAGATAGAGACACAACTCCTAGGGGAGGTGGGTGGGTTGTGAAGACTAAATTCCTGCTGTTCCCGGAGATCAGCTGTTACAGGTGAGTAACTACGCTATCTCCAGGAACAAGCAGGAATGTAGTCTTCACATATGGGGACTCCCTAGCTGAAGATGCAAGGGAGACAGCCCCAGGAAGATGCCACCCTAGAAAGGTAGGCATCCTTCCTCCCATGGATCTCTGGCATTCCACCAGGGTTGGTGGGTAGGAGCAGAATTAGGTCTGAAAGAGATTTTGAAGAACAGCTTGGCCAAAGAAAGCATCTCGAAGGGAGGCTTTATGCAGGCAGTAGTGGGCTGTGAAGGTGTGAACCAAAGCCCAGGTGGCTGCTCGACAAATGTCATCGATAGACACGGAGTGGAGATTAGCCATGGAAGCTGCCATGACTCTCATGTTATGAGCTGTGACATAGCCTTGAAGAGGAAGTCCCTTACTCTCATAAGCAAAGGATATGCATTGGGCAATCCACTTAGATAAAGTTCTTTTGGAGACTGGAAGTCTCAAATGACTAGAGTCAAAAGCTATAAAAAGTTGCGAGGACTTTCTATGTTGCTGTGTTCTCTGTAGGTAAAAGGCTACGGCTCTTTTACAATCAAAAGTATAAAGGTTTCTTTCTGCATTAGAAGCGTGAGGCCTCGGAAAAAATACAGGAAGATAAATTGATTGATTCAAATGAAAAGGCGAAACCACCTTTGGCAAAGTGTGGATGAGTTCAAAGAACAACCTTATCATGATGAAACCTAGTATAAGGAGGATCAGCCACTAAAGCCTGCAGTTCACTAATACAACGTGCAGAGGTGATTGCAATTAGGAAGATGGCCTTCCAGGTCAAAATCTTAAGGGTTGTAGTGGCTAAAGGCTCAAAAGGCGGCTTCATGAGCTGCCCGAGAACTAGATTTAGATCCCATGCCACCGGTGGTGGCTTAAAGGGAAGTTTGGTCAACAGAAGACCTCTCATAAATCTGGATATGAGTGGATGAGAGGAATTTGGTTGTCCATTCAGAGGCTTATAAGAAACTGCAATTGCACTAAGATGGGCTCTTACCGAACTGGTCTTTAGAACAGAATTCGATAAGTGAAGGAGATATTCTAGTATCAATTCTAAAGATATGACAAGGGGGTTTAATCCCTTCTTGGAGGACCATATAGTAAAACGTTTCCACTTGAAGGCATAAGATCTTCTTGTGGAAAGTTTTCTAGAAGCCTGAAAGATATCCTTTACCTGTTGGGACAGGCTGAAATCCTGGAGGTCCAAGCCTTCAGCAAACAGGCCGTGAGATGCAGGGACTGGGGACTTGGGTGCCATAGCATCCCATCCTCTTGGGAAAGGAGATCTGGAGCATGCCCTAACTCCAGAGGTACAGCATGAGAGAGATGTAGAAGCAGGGGATACCACGCTTGGCGTAGCCATCGTGGCGCTATGAGAATCATGCGACCCCTGTCTCTCTGAAGCTTGAAGATTGTTTTGGGGATGAGGGGAATGGGTGGGAAGGCATAAAGGAAGTCCTGACCCCAGTGAAGGAGGAAGTCATCCCTTGCCTGACAATTGTGAGCCGGAATCCTGGAACAGAACCGGGGAAGTTTGGCATTCAGTGGACTTGCAAAGAGGTCTATATCTGGAGTGCCCCAGAGATGAAATATCTTTGCCACCTGGTCAAGGTGGAGAGACCACTTGGGAGGCAGCAGTACTCGACTGAGTTTGCCTGCTCAAAGGTCTTGAATACCTTGAAGATATACCACTAGAAGGTGAATTCGATACTCTCTGGCAAGGGTCCACAGTTGTAAAGCTTCGTTGCATAATGACAGAGAGCCTGTCCCGCCCTGCTTGTTCACATAGAACATGGCTACTTGCTTGTCCGTCTGGACTAGGACTGTCTTGTAGCTGAGCTGGGCGTGGAATACTCGAAGAGCTAAATAGATTGCTCTTAATTCCAGGAGGTTTATGTGTAGACCAGCCTCCTGTGGAGTCAAGGTGCTCTGGTAGAGAGATGACTCAGGTGTGCTCCCCAACTCACCTGTGATGCATCTGTTGTTAGGGTGGCCTGAAAAAGGGGGTGATGGAAAGGAGACCCCACTGTCAGATTTTCTAGTGATTGCCACCATTGGAGAGACAAAATTAGTCGTTGAGAGTTTACTATTTTGTCTGATAAATGTCCTGTGGCCTGTGTCCACTGTGTGGATAGGGTCCACTGAGCTGCTCGCATGTGGAGGCGAGCATATGGGACTACATGAACTGTGGATGCCATATGTCCCAGCAACTGTAGTAGCTCTCGAGCAGTTAGGGAGTATTTCCCTGCTGCTTGAGAAGCTAGTTGCATTATGCGAAGACACCGGGCCTGTGGAAGGAAAGCCTTTGCCTGTCTGTTATCTAGACAGGCCCCTATGAATTCCAGGCATTGGGAAGCAACAAGTTGGGATTTTGGGAAGTTTATTACCAACCCCAAGTATTGGAGGATTCACATTGTGTGAGACAGTGCAGTGCTGGCCTCTGCAACTGTAGGGGCTCGAATGAGACAGTCGTCTAAGTAAGGGAAGACAAATATCCCCAGGGTTCGTAGAAATGCAGCAACTACTGCCATGCATTTCGTGAATACTCTTGGTGCTGAAGCCAGACCAAAGGGAAGAACCCTGTACTGGAAATATTTTCCCTTGAAAAGGAATCGTAAGAATTTCCTGTGATCTGGATGGATCAGAACGTGAGTGTACGCATCCTTTAAGTCTAGAGAGCAAAGCCAATCCTGGCTTTGAAGGTATGGCAGAAGAGTTCCAAGAGAAATCATTTTGAACTTCTCTCGGAACAGGTATTTGTTCAATTCTCTGAGGTCTAGAATGGGTCTGTGTCCTCCTGTTTTCTTTGGAATAAGTGGGAGGAGTAGCCTAGTGGTTGGGGCAAGGTACTTCAGGCCGGAAGGTCGGGGGTTCAAATCCCACTAGAGGACAGCAACCATGGGCCAGAAGGACTGGGGTTTCTAGTCCCACAGATGCTCCTTGTGGTCTTGGGCAAGCCACTTAACCCTCCATTGCCCATGTTCCCTGTAAGTATTAGTGTATGTGTCTCATATCCCTGCGTGTTAAATGTATCCCCCAATTGTGTTGTGACCGCTTTGATTGAAGGATAAGGAGGTATACAAAACTGTCTAAATAAAAATAAAAAAAATAAAAATAGGGGGAGTAAAACCCTGCACCCAGTTGAAGAATGGGTACCTCTTCTATTGCCCCTTGGGCAAGAAGTGTTGAGACCTTGTGATCTAGCAGATTGTCTGCGGAGGATTGAGAATTGAATTGCCTTAAAATTGTAGGAGGGGCATGCTGTGAAAATGGAGCTTGTACCCCTCTCCTACAATGGACAGAGTCCAATCTTCTGCTGTTATCTGATGTCATCAACTGGCAAAGTGGCAGAACCTGCCTGGGATATTGGGGGGTTGGGGATCCCTCAGAGGCAGGAAGGCTAAGCTCTCTAGGAAGGAGTCAAAGTCCTTAAGTGGGCTGAGCCTGTGGAGCTGGTTGGGCTCTCTGGACTTTTGGCTTCTTTTGCTGTCTAGTTTGTCCCTTTTGGGCAACCTGACCCTAAGACTGACTCTGCTGGGTATAGGAAGGATAAAATTTCCTCTTTTTGCTGAAAAAGGGTTTTTTATAAGGCTTCTTTTTGGCTGGAGTGGCTGTAGATTTCGACAATCTATCTAGAGTAGTATTGTCAGCATCTAACTCGTTAGCCTTTTCCTGCCAGTTCTTGCCAAAGAGATTCTCTCCCGTGCAAGGAATGTTGCCTAACTTGTCCTGTACCCAAGTCTCCAAGTCTGATGCCTGAAGCCAGGCAATCCGTCGCACCCCAATGGCAATAGCAGAGGTTCTGCTGATGCATTCAAAGCAGTCAAAGGCTGCATGATTTACAAACTTGAAGACATCTTGAGCATGCTTAACTAGAGCAAGAAAGTCTTGTCTCTTGTCATCTGGGAGAAATGGGCTCATAAGCTCCAAGTCTCCGATAACTTCCTTGAGGAACTTTCCCATATATAGTATATATGAACTGATCCAAGCTGAAAGCATGGAGGCCTGAAAGGTTTGGCGCCAAAAGCGTCGAGGGTCCTGCATTCACGACCGGAAGGATTGGATGCATGCCTCTTTGCACTTTTCATCCTACGCATAGCTGACTCCACCACCACTGAATGGTGTGGCAGCTGAGTCTTCTGAAATCCAGGACATGGCGGAACTCGATACATAGTATCAAGTCTCCTAGAATGAAGAGATGAAGTCAGAGGTGTCTCCCACATTCTGAGCATCAAGTTATGCAGAATTTCATGGATGGGCAGAGTGGCTGCCTCCTTTGGAGCATTAGGATATTGGAGAATTTCCAATTCCTTTGCTTTGGGTTCCTCCTCAGGAGCCACCGTGATTGAAAGGCCTTTGGCCATATCATGAATAAAATCCTGAAAAGACATGTCCTCTGGAGGTGACATTCTGCGTTGAGGAGAAGAGGGAACTTCTGGGAGAAACCCTCTAGTACCAGCAGAATTGTCAGAATCTTCGGAATCGGAGGATTCAAAGTATTCCTGACCACGATGCTCATGCAAAGCACGGTCCCGGTATCAATCGAAGTCGGTACCGAGTTGATCCGCTACCGATCTGTCGATTTCAGCCAAAGATGACATGGGAAGAATTCCCAACAGGGACGGTATCATCTGTACCGGTGTAGGTACCGGCATCAGTATCGATGTCGGTACCAGTGTCCGTTGGACCAACGGTACCGCAGCTGAGAGAAGAGCTGCAATGCTCCGTTCGATAGCGAGGAACCTCTGGTCTATCAACGCTGCCGATGCCTGGGTGAAAACGGCGGGGACCCGAGCATGGCTCAGGTAGTTCTTGCGAGGTCGGGGCCTCGAGAACATCCTGGTGCCCCATTGATGCTTTGGAAGCCGAAGCCTCCCGCCGGGGCTGCTTTGCCGGTGTGGTTCCCTCAAGGGCAATGCCAATGGCCTCTCGATGCTTAGCAAGAGAGCTACCCTTTGAGGACCGGCTTTTATGTTTAGTTACCTGAGATCCATGGGAGGAAGAAGAGGCCCTTCAAGATGTCGATGCAATGGATCTGGCATCTGAAGAAAAGAGGGTACCGAGCTTTGCAGCCCGGTTCTGTCTTCCTCTTTAGTCATCCCCATACAGGAGAGTCATTCAGATGGAGAATGTTCAGGCCCTAAACATTTAAGACACCAATCATGGGTGTCAGTGACGGAAATGGTACCGCCACACTTAGTACATTTTTTAAAACCACTAGTTGGTTTTTCCATGTTTTAGGAATATGGGGCCTAATGCCCAAAATGGCACCTAGCACCAAAAAGAAAAGTTTCTGAAGAGAAACAGTTCAAAGTATAAGGTTTTAGTTTTGTTTTTTTTTGGTAAAGAAAGAAAAGATCCGGCGGTACCAGTAAGCGTCGTGCGGAGGCAAACGCGACCACAAGAAAACAATTTTAAAGACGGAATTTTCTGCGGTGACAGGGTATGGATCCTGTCGGCTCCGCGGAAAACGAAGAACTGAAGAGGGACAGTTGGAAAGGCAGGAAGGCAGCGTGCATGTAGTAAGAGCGCATGAGCAGGCATCTCTTCAATACAAGTTTCTACGCTGTGCAATGTATTGACGGGTTGTGCAAGCTTGCAAGCTGCTGCAAAAGTTCTAGATTTCTGTTGTATGCGATTCATTAAATAAGGCTCTATTTTACTCTCAATACAAGTTTTTTAAATTCTGTTAATTTTTTTTTTAACTTTATTTAAGCCCATACACAGTACAAACATTAAAAAAAACAGCATGCTGACTCCGAGCGGGGTTGGTTCTCATCCCCGACCCGGAGACCAATGAACGGTACAGGTACATTTTCAAATTATATCCTCCCCGCCCAAACCCATCCCACCACCCCCTCCCCCCATTCCCATAGTCACCATCCAACAGTCAAAGTAGACCTCCAGGGTCGGCACCGCAGAAGCCACCAATGGAGGCCTATGAAGATAGGCTTCATTAAATACCTAGTTGCAGCACTGCATTGCGACTACCAGGGCTCAAGTTTTGGATGTAAGGGTCCCAAAGTCTCTGAAAAGCCGGCCATCTCCGAGCACTACCCCGGGCGCATCTACACTCCAAGAGCATTAATTGATGGAAGTCATTGCGCCACTCCCAAAAAGAAGGTGGGCACCGTTCCCTCCAATTACGTAACACGGGCCCTTTACCCACCAGACAAGCCTTACGGAGCAGTAAGCGAGCCCAAGTCCCTTTGGGTTGCGTGGGACGTAAATTATCCAACACAATAAGAGAAGCATCCCACCACACCCGCTGCCCCAAAATCTCTGCCAGGAAGGAACCAATTTTCGCCCAATAAGGGCGTATGAACCGACATCCCCACCACATATGCAGCAAGGTCGCCAGTGGCTCAGAGCAGCGCGGGCAACTCCCATCAGAGGTAATATGACAACAAAAGGCCCGTCGCGGGGACATATGAACCCTGGTTATGCATTTAAATTGTATCTCCCTCCAGCGAGCTCCAACCGCCAGCTCCCCGATCCTACGGAGAGCTCCCAGAACCTTACCAGGGGGAAGCTCAGACCCCATCTCCGATGCCCACACCAGTTCCACACCCCGGTAATCGGGAGAATCTCTAAACTGGGCTATCCGAGTTTTCAACACTCTAATAGACGGCGGGATCTCACCCCCCAAATCCAGAAATTCTAGTATCTGTGCCGAACGCTCCACTCGGAGTTCCTCCTCCGGCAACGAAGCCACATAATGAGCAATCTGCAGGTAAGCAAAAAAATGACCAGGCTGCAAATCATATTCCCCAGATAAAGATGTAAACCGCTTACATTTCCCCGAAGGGTCTACCACATGGCCAAGGTTGCAAATTCCTTTTCGATCCCATTCCCGAAACGTCGCTGAGTCGGTACCTGGGGTAAACTGTACATTGCCTTGAATAGGTAACCAACTCGAAACCCGCCAGTTCTTCCTCCAATAGATATTAAACTGCTTCCAGGTTCGCCGGACTGAACTAAGCAAAGCACTATCCCCAAAGGTACTCCAAAGTAGATGGTTCTCCTGATGTAAGAGGGTCAGTAGGGCATTAGGCGCTACCAGCGCTTCCTCAAGGGCCCTAGGCGTAAACACTTCAGTCCCTCCTAACCAATCCCCCAAGTGTCGAGCCTAGCAAGCCAAGGCATAAGCTCCAAGATCGGGAAGCCCCAATCTCCCCTGATGCCAGCTGCCCACCAAACGGCAAAAGGGGATTCACACCCTCCCTCCCCACCACAAAAACCCACGAAGCACCTCCTCCAGGCGCCGGAGATCGCGTTTTAGTAGCCAAACAGGAAGAGTCTGCAGCCAATAAAGTATCCGCGGTAATACAATCATCTTGATCGCCGCTAACCGCCCAGTCAAAGAGAGGGGAAGGGACCTCCACGCCTGAAATTGAGCCTGAAACCGAGTAATGAGCCGGTGAAAATTACACAGATATAGGCGAGAGGGTTGACTGATCAACACAATCCCTAAATAGAGAAATTGGTTCTCTGCCCATTGCAAAGGGAAATCCCCTGGCCAAACATCCCGCAATTGCCCCGAGACATCCAGGGCTTCTGATTTTTCCTTGTTAATGGATAAACCCGCAAACTGTCTAAATGTACGGAATTCCCGCAACAGGAGGGGCAAGGAATGACTGGGCGCTGACAAATGCACAAGAAGATCGTCTGCAAAGGCAGACACTTTAAATTCATTTGAACCTATACGGACCCCACGGATCTCTTGCGACAACTCCACCCGACGTATGAAAGGGTCAAGGGACAAGACAAAAAGAAGGGGGGAGAGAGGACACCCCTGCTGGGTCCCACGTTGTAAGTAGAAATCATCCGATAAAACCCCATTGCAGCAAATTGCCGCAGACGGCGTAGCGTAAAGGCCGTTAACCATATTACAAAAAGAAGGTCCGAGACCATAGCACGGGAGTAGGTATTGCAAATACTGCCAGTCTACACGATCAAAGGCTTTTTCTGCATCAAAGCTCACTAACAACGAAGGTTGCTTTCTGCTATGTACCCACTCCAGTGAGGCTAAGATCTTACGCAAATTACGCACCACGTACCGGTTTTTCACGAAGCCAACTTGAGAGTCATGGACCAAATGACATAAGACTCCCGCCAGGCGATCTGCAAGAACTTTCGCCAGCAATTTAAGATCAAAATTGAGAAGGGAGATGGGACGATAGGAAGACGCCTGTAAGGGATCTTTTCCTGGCTTGGGAATAAGTGTGATAAGAGCATGATTACCCCCCCACTTAAAATAGCCCTGCTCAGATCTTTGAGTGTGAAGTGCCACTAAGGTTGGAGAAATGAAGTCACTGAGGATCTTGTAAAATTCAGCACCGAGCCCGTCAGGTCCCAGAGTTTTATAACTGGCCTTAGAAATAACAGTTTGCACCTCTTGAACTGTCAAACGGTTGATCTAATAAGTCCCTCTCGGCTGCGCTCAACCGAGGGAGGTCAACACCCCTCAGATATTCCGTCATCCGGGTAGGAGAACCCGGCTCTGCTGTATAGAGTCGCTGAAAAAAGGAATGAAAAACCCGGGCTATCTGCAAACTGTCTCTATGAAGGATCCCCTGACGATCACGAAGAGCGGGAATCAGATTCAATGTCGAGGGCCCCGTAAACAGCGAGCTAATAACTTTCCCGGTTTATCGCCGTGACAGTATAGTTAGTATCGATAGTACATCACGGATTTCTTCGCCCGCTGGTGTAGAAGCTCATTCAATGCTAGTTGGGTCTCCCACAGTTTGGTCTTAAGAGTGGCGCTCGGATTACGGGCATTTGCCCTCCTCAACTGCACAACTGACTTCTCAAGGCGGATGATATGATCAGCCTGCAGTCTCCGCTTCCGCGCCATAAAGGCAATAATATCCCCTCGTAAAACGACTTTTGCGGTTTCCCACACCAACTCGGGATCCCCTTGATGCCCGCTATGATCAGACTCAAATTCTTGCCAGCGTCGTGTCAGAAAGTGACGGAACTGGACGTCCTTATAGAGCTCTAGTGGAAAACGCCAAATCCGCGTCCGAGGGTTATCTCCACCCCAGCTCAACTCAAGCCAAATGAAAGCATGGTCCGAGATCTCGACCGGCCCAATCTGCGCGTCCCCTACAGCTCTAAACAGGCCTCGAGAAATCAACAGATAGTCAATACGTGCACTAGTGCCATGGGCTCGAGATTGGTGAGTATAATCTTTCTCTTCCGGGTGTAGCAACCGCCAAGGGTCAATAAGCCCGAGCCAAGTACAAAATCGGCACATTGCCTGAGCCGTCTGCTGTCGCTCCCTAGGCCCCCTCCCCGTGGATGTATCAACCTCCACGTCCATCACGCCATTAAAGTCACCACCCAGAATCAGTGGGAGTTCCGGCAATTGTTCGATTTTAGCTGCTAGTCGACAATACAAGGCATAATCTAGCATATTCAGGCAATAGAGGTTCGATAGAATAATAGGGTTCCCATCCAATACACCATGCAGCAAAATAAATCGCCCAGCGGGATCAACAATATCTTTCTTAACATCCAATCGGACATTTTTATGTATTAAAACCACCACACCACCTTTCTTCCCAAGGGCTGGAGCCCCCCACACCTGACCCACCCACCCCCGGCAAAGCTTACTGTGTTCTTCAGCTGTCTGGTGGGTTTCCTGAAGTAGAGCTATATCAGCCCGTTGCCTGGCTAGGCCTGTAAGATTTTAGATCTCTTAATTGGGCTTCCTAGACTGCAGACGTTCCAGGATACTATCTTCAGGTTATATAGGTACTAGGAGGGCCTGCTACAAAGATACAGAGCAATGTCTCAGAGGGAGCCCCCCCAGCCTGGGGCACCCTCCATCCAGTATATAGCTGGCTGCCGCAATGCCTACTACATTTGTTGAGGATGTGACTAAACCCCCCTACCTCCTCCCCTCCCCTCCCCTGCCCCTCCCCCTGCCCCTCCCCCCCCCCCCACCTCCCCTTACTCGCTGCCTCTCTATCTTCCCCTGATCCAGGAACAGAGGAAGATTACCACCCAGAGATCACAGAGATGCGTGCGGTCCCCTCCCAACTACCAAAAGACAATACTACTACTCCCCATGACCCCAACTAACAAATAGGCCTCATGTCCAGGGGCCCAATACCCATCTGATATAACAGACAAAAGCCAAACTCTAACAAAAGGCACATAACATACTTAGGGCAGAGCAAACCCCCAGAGTACCCCCCCCCCCCCCGACCAGAACGAGTCCCCAGGGTGGCAACAGACCAGCCAGCCATTCAGCCCTCATCCCAACCCCAACCAGGAGCCAAGTGAAATGGAAGCCCCCTTCTCCCCAAGCCCCCGGCCCCAATCAACCAAGGCCAACCGAGTGCAAATTACTCGACAGGCCTTAGGGGGGCCCGAGGAGCCAACCAAAGCTCCCAGCGCCACCCAAGGGGGGGAGCAGCCAGCAACATCGTCCCTCCGGAATCCAGTCGAGGCTCCGATACAATTAACAGGCCAGAATCTAGCTCTCTCCCAAGGAAGCAAAGAGAAACCCCCGAATGGGACTCTAGCCCCAATTCCATCCCATTTATATAAGGGGGAAAGTATACTGCCCATACATTACCACAGATAGAGACCAAATATGAGAGAGAGGAAAAGAAAACAAGTAGAACAGCAATTTATCACAATAGGCAGATAGAGCAGTTCAAAATCCAGAGCAGTTCAAAGCCCATAAGGTATGTAGAGCTGTCCAAAGTGAACGGTTCCCCCTTCACCGCCATCACCATTTGGAGGAAGGCTAAGCCCACAACTATGGGCTAGACAGAATCTGCTCCCAAAAGCATACACCGTCCCAGTGCTCTTCGCGCCCATCCAGGCACCTGCCCCCAGGGTCCACAAAGAGAAGATGGGGGGGAAGGAACAGGGAAACACAGCGGACTCCCCAGATCTCGAAGCTAGGCCAAAGTTTGCTTTCTCTCTGCACAGCCGAGGTACGCGTCATGTAAAATCCGAGCTTCAGTGCCAGCACGGCCACTCAGGAATCAGCCGAGACAATTGCTCTTCACGCCCCAACGTCACAATATAGGGGCCTGCCTCTTCTGCAGACTCGAAGGAGCGACGACCACAGGCATGGAACACATGCAGCTTCGCGGGGTATTGCATTGAGAATTTGATGTGCAAGTCTAGCAGTTTTTGACAAAGGGGAGCGTATGCTCTACGTTTATGACTCACAGTCGCAGAGTAGTCTTGCGCAAATCGAAGCTTCATGTTATCATGCAAAATCTCCCCTTTTTGTCGTGCTGCTCGAAGGATGGCTTCCTTCTGAGGGAAATATAAAAATCTCACTAGCACCACTCTCGGCCTCTGATCTCGAGATTGGACTCCCACACGATGAGCACGTTCTATAAGCAATTTACCATCATTTTCAATACCCTCAAAGAGCTGGGGAAGTAAGGTCTCTAAATGAGTCTTCAGCTCCTTATCCGCAATCGAGTTCGAGATACCCATCACCCGGAGATTATTCCGTCGGGAGCGGTTCTCTAGATCATCAATTTTCATTTCTTGTGCCTGTACCTGCGATCGCAGAGCCCCCAGATCTTGGTTCAGGGCCTCCAGGCCATCCTCTGCCTGCCCAATGCGGTCTTCCGCTTCATGGAGGCGAGTTCCCAAAGCACTAACCGAAGTTTGCAAAGTATCCATTTTTCCGTGGAGGGCAGTGAATTGAGAGGAGAGTGCTTCAGCTACGGCCGCAGAGACCTCCTCCAGAAATTCAGGAGAGGTCGGCGATTTAGGCATGACCCCGCTGTCGGACATCTTAGGAGCTGGGGTTCCACGCTCCCTCTTCCGCTGCGTGGTTTTCACGGCTGTTGCCATCTCTCCACCTCTCCCGATGACAAAATTGGCCAAATTCGCCGGGGTGGCTAATTAAATAATAGTTTTAGCTAGGAATGGCAATATAAACGGCATTAATCACCCGGTATAGGCTGGGGGGGACCGGAGCGCAAGCAGTGTCCATCTGCTGCCCTCACCGCATCACGTGATCTCCTTCTGTTAAATTTTTATGCAGCAGGCTTAAAGTGTTTACCTTCATTTTTTGAAAAATCCACTCCACACGATACGTAAAATTACATTTTCTTGTGTCAGAGGGTAATCCCCAATTCTATAACCACTCTTTGTGATTTTTGAAGTTATGGCTTTTTTATGGTTAAGATAATACTCGTTTTTACATGCAGCACTGGTCCTTTTACGATAAGAAACTAAGTGCCATACAGTTAATCATTTCATTGACAAGTAGTTTGTTTAACGTGTACAATTGATGGTTTGTGCAAGCCTTCATACTGACACAAAGGTAGAACATTTTTTCCTGTTCACCCTTTTTATTGTACACATACATGATGTGTGTTTTTTTATGTTAGGATGCTGCTCCCATTTTTAAATCTATCGTTTGTGATATTTTAAGCTGCGGCTCTTCTTGTTTTAAATGTCACTTGTTTTACATGCAGCACTGGTCTTTTTATGATAAGAAACATTTTAGCATTTGACTGAGCAGCAGTTTTTTAGATATGTTTATTTATTGATGACGTTTCAACCATGTGATCATTCATAGTATACTATTCCCAGTTAAGTTATGTTGTTTTCCCTCTCTTGCTGATTCGCTCCCGCTACCACCTCCTCTCCCCCTTTTTAAAAACTATGTTATCTTCAGTCTCTATGGGTCATGTTTCAGATACACTTTTTATTTTATAGTTCTTAATTATTATCTACATTTCTTTTAGTTTGTACAGGAATTTAATAATTAGAACACAATGTTACAGGATCTTACGGCCTTACATTCTTGAACAGAGGTATTTATATCTATGTTTTTATATATTTATATGTCACATCCTTTCATTTTATTTTCGGAGTTATATGTTTATCCATGATTTCTTTTTATTTATACAAGAAAGTTTGTTTTTAGATATAATTATGATTACAGTTGTTCAGTTTTATCATTTTAATTTTTATGTTTAATCTTATTTTAATTCAGTTTATTTAATTTTTATATTATTGTTGGTGCTTATTTAGTGATCTGTTCTTTTATGACTTTTTGTATTTATATATTTATGTCTTTAGTATTTGCCAGACTAATCCCTGACGAAGGGTAACGAAACACGGCCTGTGTCGGGTTGTCATTGGTTTCACACAAATAAAGCTCTGTCTTTCCACAATATTACGTCTTGGACTGGGTTCTTCGTCTTACGTGTTTATTTACTTTTGTTGTGGTGCATCCGGCATAAAATAGGGGCTTGGTCCAGCAATGAGCAGCTGCAGGCGAATCCTGATGACAGACTCGAGGGTCCCCAGTGTCCAGGGAGAACCATGGCTCCAGAAGCCTGAACAAGAAGGGTCGGAGGGCAGAAGTTGCCTAAATCTCGAAGAGGTTGCAGAGTACGGCCTGGCCGAAGGCGCTGCCCTGTCAGGACTCCCTCTTCAGGCACTAGTGGGCTGCAAAAATGTGGATGGAGGACCAGGTGGCAGCCCGGCAGACGTCTGCCATGGGCACTGAATGGAGACTGGTGATCAAGGTCACCATTGCCCGGACATTATGCGCTGTGACTCGACACTCCAGTGGGATACCGGCTGGACTGTGAGCAAAAGCGATGCAGTTCACCACCCAGATGGATATGGTCTGCTTGGTGACAGCCAGCCTCAGACGGCTGGGGTTGAAGGAGACGAAAAGCTGTGAGGCTTTACAGTGGCCCTGGGTCCGCTGCAGGTAGAAGGAAAGGGCTCGCTTGCAGTCCAGTGTATGGAGAACAGCCAACACCAAGTCAGTGTGGGGCTGTGGAAAGAAGGTAAGCAGCACTACCTCCTGATTCAGGTGGAATTCGGAGACCACCTTCCGGAGAAACTTCAGGTGAGTGCGAAGCACCACCCTATTCTTGTAGATCCTGGTGTAGGGTGGCTCGGCCATCAACACCTGAAGCTTACTGACCCTGCAGGCAGAGGTGAGAGCCACCAAGGCGGCCACTTTCCAGGAAAGGTAGCGTAAGGGACAGGTAGCCAAGGGCTCGAAGGGCGGTTAGTAAGCTGCGCCAGAATGACATTGAGATCCCACTCCCCCGGGAGTGGTCAGATGGGGGGGTTGGGTGAGCAATAAGCCCCGCATGAACCTGGTAATGAGGGGTTGCACCGACAGAGGCTTGCCCTCCATAGGATGGTGGCTGGCGGAAAGTGCACTCAGATGCACCCAGATAGAACTGAACTTAAGTCCAGACTGTGAGAGGTGGAAGAGATATTTAAGGAACGAATGCACCGTGCAAGAAAATGGGTCCAATCAGTGCTTCGTGCACCATACGGAGAACCAGCGCCATTTGAAGGGATAAGCCCATCTCGTGGAGTCCTTACGAGAGGCTAGAAGGATTTCCTTCACCTCCTTGGAGAGGTTAAGGGAAGCTAAGGCGTCCGTTCAGCCGCCAGGCTGTGAGGGACAGAGATCCCAAGGTTGGGTGGAGGATCGAGCCCTCTTCCTGTGTCAAAAGGCCCAGGGAGCTGCCGAGAGGGACCGGAGATTCCATCGAGAGACAGAGCAGCAAGGGTAACTAGGGCTGTCTAGGCCGGAGGATCATCGACGCCTTGTCCCATTGGACCTTGAAGAGGGTCAGGGCTATCAAGAGCGTGGGAGGGAAGGCATACAGCAGGCTTCTCAACCACGAGATGAGTAAGGCATCTGCCACCACCCAGGAGGAGTGGGGTTGGGGACTGCAAAACCAGGGCAACTGAGCACTGGCTGGGCTGGCAAAGAGGTCTAGGCTGGGGAAACCCCACAGCTGAAAAAGCCCGAGCGCTATCTCTGGATCCAGGCACCACTTGTGCAGTTGGAGGACCCTGCTCAGCCTGTCCGCCAAGACATTGCTCTAGCTTGAGGAGGATCCATACCAGACTGTAAAGGAACAAAGGGCCACAGCCTCCTGGCAGGGGCGTAGGAGCACATGTCACCCTGCTTGTTCACGTATTTTTATTTATTTATTTACATTATCTTATATACTGCGCTATTCTGCATCAGTGTGGTTTACATTGAACAAACTGAAATTACATTGAACAGGGCATTATAACTTGGAGATAACTATTTTACAGGGAACATGGGCTATGGAGGGTTAAGTGGCTTGCCCAAGACCACAAGGAGCACCTGCGGGACTAGAAACCCCAGTCCTTCCAGCCCAAGGTTGCTGTCCTCTAGTGGGATTTGAACCCCCGACCTTCCGGCCTGAAGTACCTTGCCCCAACCACTAGGCCACTCCTCCACTCCAGCGTCCACGTAGAACATCATCACCTGGTTGTCCGTCTGGACGAGCACCAACTGGTGCTGCAGATGATGCCGGAAGGCCCTGAGAGTGAGGAAAACTGTTCTGAGCTTGAGCAGGTTGATCTGCTGCTGGCTCTCCTCAGGGGACAAGACTCCCTGAGTGCGGAGCTCTCCACAATGGGCACCCCAGCCAATCAGGGAGGCATCCATCGTGAGGACCCTCTGGGGGCTCGGAGACTGAAAAGCCATGCCCACCTGCAAATGCTGAGCGTCCTGCTACAAGTAAGATATTCAGTCAGCTGTTAAGACACTGATTCTTTTGCAGAGTCAGCCGATTGCCTGATACCACTGGGACCAAAGGCACCACTGAGCAGCCCTCATGTGGAGGCGGGCATCGAGAACCACATAGACCGTGGAGGTCATGTGGCCCAGGAGGCGAAGCAACGTCCGGGCCGACACTGTGTGGTGCCGCTGTACTTCGGCCGTAAGTCAATCCATCCTGTCAAGGGGGAGAAAAGCCTTGGCCTGGACCATGTCAAGGTGGGCCCCGATGAACTCCAGTGCTCAAGTCGGGGTGAGCTGGGATTTCAGACTGTTTATCACAAACCCCAGGTGCCGTAAGACCTGAACGGTATGACCGATGGCCTGCCTGGCCTCCGAGGCCATGTCCCCTTGTACCAGCTAATCGTCGAGGTAGGGAAAGACGCAAGTCTTTTGAAGGCGGAGATAGGCCACCACCACCACCAGACACTTGGTGAAGACCCCTGGGACGGAGGTGAGGCCGAAGAGAAGAACCCTGTACTGGTAGTGGTTGCCTCTGACCACGAACTTCAGGTACTTTCTGTGACTGGGATCAATAAGGATGTGGGTGTAAGCATCCTTTAAATCCAAGGAGCTTAGCCAATCTCCCAGCTGGAGGTAGGGCAGCAGCGTTCCAAGGGAGAGCATCTTGAACTTCTCGCACACCAGGAATTTGTTGAGGTTCCTTAAGTCCAGGATGAGCCTCAGGCCCCTTGTCCTTTTCGGGACCAGGAAGTACCTGGAGTAGAAACTCTTCCCTCTTGAGGGGAGAGGTACAGTTGCAGGGCCCAGTGTAGGGGAGACAGAGGGGTTTCTTCGGGAAAAAAGGATGGCGGAGTCCATTCCAGGTGCAGGAGAACCCAGGAGTCGATGGTAATGTGGGCCCACCGGTGGGCAAAATGGACCAGGCATCCCCCTGTGGGGTACTTGTCCTCCAGAGGAAGAGGGGCTATGCTGATGGTGTCAAAATCCCGACCTAGGCTGTGCCGGGGCTGGTGTCTGATCTTATGACTCTTGGGTTTGCGTAGTCCCTGGCCTGTGCCTTTGCCCTGGGGACCCTGCTGAGGGGTCTGGGCAGTCGGGTAGGCCGGGTAGCCCCGATAGGGTTGACTCTTCCTGAAGAAAGGGGGCTTCTTCCCCTGTGACTTCTTCCTGGGAAGCGTGGAGGTCTTCCTCGAGAGAAGGGTCCAAGTAACATACTCTGTCTCAATCTCAGCCGCCTTATCCTCCATTGGCTTGCCAAAGAACTGTTCATCGAGGCATGGGACATCCAGGAGTTTTTCCTGCACCCATTGCTCAAGATCTGATGATTGTAGCCAGGCCTTGCCTCGAGCGCCAATGCCAGTGGTAGCCACTCTGGCACTAGATTCAAAGCAGTCATAAGCATCTTTGGAGAGGTATTTCGAGCACTCGGCAACAGACTTTGTTAGAGCCTGGAAATGCTGGAGATGGTCCCCATAGAGGCCAGCAGCATAGCTGCCGAGCTGCTTGGCCAAGTCCCGCTGGAACATGCCAATGTAAAGTTGGTAAGTTTGGATGCAGCAAGCCAGCATCAAGCCCTGGTAGTATTTGCGCCTCAGGACATCGAGCGTGCGGGACTCCCTGCCCAGAGGCAGCACGGAGTGCGTTTTCAGGCTTTTTTGCCGGCACATGGCCAACTCAACCACCATGGAGGTGTGCGGTAGCTGCATCTTGCAGAACTCCAGTCCCCGCTGGACTCCATACAACATGTCAAGTCGTAGGCTCACAACTGGGACAGAGGCTGGAGTCCCCCACATCCAGAGAAGAAGCCAGGTGAGGATGGAGGGCACAGGGACCGCCATGGTCTCTTTCGGTGGTGCCTCATACTGGAGGATGTCTAATTCCTCTGTACCCAGATCCTCCTCCGACTCCATCATGAGGGAGAGAGCCCATGCCATATCCCTGATGAACATGAGGAAAGAAGAACCCTCAGGCGGGGAACGGCGCTTAGCAGCCAGGAGAGACAGGTCCGAGGGGAGGTCTCATTGGGCCCGGGACTCTGGGGACTTCCTGACATCGGATTCCTTATCAGAGTAGTCCGAGGAAGACTCGAGGTCCTCTGGCTACAGGAGGGCTGGTAACTCCGGTCCCGGATGCTTCGAGGTGGGGGCATGGCCAGAGCCAGAGGCACTCACCTGTGAAGATCTCACTCCCAAATGAGTCCCTCGCCAAGGAACCGCCCGAGGCATCTGTTCTCAGTGATCGCAGTGGCAGCCCGGGGAGTCCTAGAGGTCGAGGTGTGGTTTCAGCGGGACCATGGACACAGACACCGGAGTAACCGGGTCAGGCGTCGAAGAGGAGAGGGAGGCGTCGAAGAGGAGAGGGGGTCCTCGACGGGACGGGCCTTGGGAGACCACGATCCATTGCTAGAGGCCACAACTTCAACCCTGGACACCTTCCGAGGGGGGTTCCTGCTCCGGTTCCTCGGGAGCTCTGCAGGGACTAAGGGACCGGGCATGGTATTTCCCATGCTTGTCCGCTTCTCCAGATGAGGCTCTCAAGGTCTTCCTTTTCTTTTTATGTGCATGCTCTGGTGACCCTTGCTCAGAGTATCGATGAGCCACAGAAGGGTCGTGGGGGCCTTACGCAAGTCCAAGGAACCGTGCGGGGCCTTTAGGCCTGAGGCTACCAGGGAAACCGGGTTTGAGTCTGCCTTGTGGAAGATGTCGTCCTGCTTAAGCCGACGGCTTTGTATGGCCTTAGCACCATTTTCATGTACAAGGAGCACTCTTCCGGTTCGTGGTATGTGCCCAAACACCGGGAGGCAACAATCATGAATGTCGGCGAGTGACATGTTATTGGAGCACTGATCACATTTCTTAAAGTTGGTGGCCATTGGGGGTGAAAAAGAACCCCAGCGAGGTCGAAGACCCTCGACGCGGCCAGCGGTTAAAAAAGGCACGAAAGCGCTGCGGTGAAAAAATAATCAAGATAAAAAAGGTGGGAAAGGAGCGACGCAAGCCAGGAAAGTACAAAAATAGTACAAGAAAATCAACTTTATTTTGGGGGGGGGAACGAGACAAACATCTGTAGGGGTTCACGGAAAAAGGGAGACTGAGCAAAATGGCACCCTTGGGCGGGAAGGGGACCACGCATGCATGGTGGCATCTCCCAAAGGCTTTCTTTGAAAACTGGGGAGATGCTCTGTGCAGGGCTCCATCAGCGTTGATGTCACCTGTTTGTGAGGACTGACTTCCTGCTTGTTCCTGAAGACATTATTACAAGCTGAACAACGATGGATTTTTCGTTTGAATACTTCGGAACCTTATGTTTTAAATGATCATATTGAGTGGAAGGCCTGTTTCTAAATGGGGTCTGGGAGGAATGGTTTGGATATTTTCTGTTTCTTCTTTTTTGGCCGTTTATGATTGCAAAGGTTATGATTGTAAAGACTTTTTCTCTATGACAACTCAAGTCTCTGACTACTTACAATGAACTGTTTTGCTGGCTTTGTGGTATGTAGCTCTAGGTTGGATCATTATATGGTTTTCTTGTTTCTGCAGGGTTATGGTGTCAGGCTCATTGAGGTCTGTTTTTTCTGAATGAGATTGTGGCCTAGTTCTGATTAATGTCATCATTGGGGGTTTCCTTTTATAGAACAAATGCTCAGCGTTTTTCTTTCTGTTAGCTAAGGCATGCTGTTGCATTGTTTGATTTATACGACTGTTCCAGAGTTCAGCGAGTACCTGATTAGATTTTCCTATTTTTGTTGTCCATACACTGATACCACTTAGCGAGGGGCATTTTTCACATTCTTCTGGTCTTTTGCAGCGTTTTTGCATCATCGAGCTCCCTGAGAAAGCCAGGGATGGCGAAACACCAGGTGTCAGGGCTCCGACGGGACATACTCAAGTGGTATACCCTATATATCTGGGGTTCAGCAAGCGTTTGGACATGTTAAGTATCTGCAGAAGATTATGTGTATATTTTGTTTATTCAGCTCAAGTAACAGCGTGAACATGACTGTGATTATTCACCTGTAGGCATTTTTGTGTACTGCATTTTTTTTTAACTAGAAGCTCTATAGTGTGTTGTATTTTTTCAATCTGAGGCTCAATCTCTGTATATGAATGCAGGACTGCGTTTGATGCTTTCATCACATATTTGATGACGTTTTTTTTGACTGCACACACTGAACATATTGAAGGACTGAGTTTTGTCACATATATTGCATGGTCATCTGCAGAGGTCTTTTGTGTACAGTGCTAAATAACTGCTTTTTGGACATAGCTTCACACAAACTAATGGAAGATCTTGTATATTTTTGTAGTACATATATTTGGTTAGAATACGTTTTGCCTATTAGAGAGGTTTTTTTAGACCACTGATGTATCGCATTTTTACCAGTCTCAACAGTTTATAGTCTGGTTAGCTCATCCTCTGTTGTTTTGGGTCTTGCTCTGGCTCCAAGGGATACTGAGGTCTTTTTTTCTTGTCAATAAGGAGTTTTTTATTTGATTTTGGATGTTTATTGGGCTCCTTATGGGGATTCTGAGACATGCCAGGAAACTATAGTTACTGTTGGGGCCATGTGGCCCAACATCATCAACAGGCCCCATGCTGATATATGCTGACTTATTGGAATTTCTTGAACCACAGACACCAAGGTGGCAATCTCTGCCTGTGGGAGAAAGGTTTTTGCATGAGTTATGTCTAGCAGAGCTCTTATGAATACTAATTGAGGTGAAGGACATAAGTTGAATTTTGAAGAGTTTATGACAAACCCAAATAACTCCAGCATCTGGACAGTTGTGTGTGAGAATCTTTGAGCTCCTTCTTGAGATGGGCTCTTGACCAATCACTTGTCCAGATAGGAAACACATGCACTCCCAACTGTGCAACTCTTCACAGCAAGATATCTGATAAATATGTGTGGAGCTGACAGGCCAAAAGGCAGCATATGACACAGGCAGTGATGGGTCCTTATAACGAACCTGAGCACCTTCCAATGGCTGGGATGTATCTCTATGTGGGTGTATGAATCCTTTAGGTCCAGAGAACACAACTAATCTATTGTTTGAAGGAAAGGAATAAAGCACCCATGGAAGAAAACAGAATTTCTCTTGAAACGGAAACTTGTCAAAGGCTCTTAGGTCTAGGATTGGAAGGAGTCTCCTGTTTTCTTTGTGCCAGACAATACTTAGGAATAAAATCCGTTCATCATCCACAGGTGGAAGAGATTTGACATCACTGGTCTCTAGAAGAGGAGAGCTCCTCCGTAAGTATTCCGCAGTGCTGAGAGTCTGATCATGATACTCTTAGTGGGCAATTTGGTGATACTGCAAATAGGAACAGCTGGTATCCGAGACAGATTATCTTTTTGCTGGAGGTTATAAGGGACCCAAAATTTAAAAAACAAACACAAAACAAAACCCTTAGCTTCCCTATTATTGGAAGGTTGTCTAGTAAAGATACTAGTTATGTTCTGGAGGAGGTAGTCAAAATCCATTCAGGATTTTGGCTGAGGAGCATATTGAGATTTCTGGGCCCTTTGTTGCCTGGGATGAATGCTAGATCCTTATTGCCTTTGTCTGAGTAGAATGTTTTTCCTGTGCTCCCCCCTCCTCCTCACACACTGATATACCTTCTAGCAGGGCCGGATTTACCTATACGCCATGTACGCCATGGCGTAGGGCCCACAGCCGGCAGGGGCCCACAAAAAAAGAACCAGGTAATTTTTTTTTTACTCAATTAAAAAAAAAAACCTGGTGGCTGCCGCCGCGGGGCCCCCTCTGCTGCCGCGGGGGCCCCGTCTACAAGGTGAAGCGGTGCGGTGCGGTGCGGTGCGGTGCGGTGCGGTCGGTCCGGGTCTCTCCCTCCCTCCCTGCAGGCTGCGAGAGACGCGAAGATAGAGCGTCTCCTCGCGTCTGTGTTAAGCCCGCAGGGGCTGATGGGATTTCCCATCAGCCCCTGCCGGCTTAACACAGACGCGAGGAGACGCTCTATCTTCGCGTCTCTCGCAGCCTGCAGGGAGGGAAGGAGGGAGGGAGAGACCCGACCGGACCCGACCGCACCGCACCGCTTCAGCTTGTAGACGGGGCCCCCGCGGCAGCAGAGGGGGCCCCGCGGCGGCAGCCACCAGGTTTTTTTTAAATTACATTTTTCTTTAGGCCGGGGGGGGGGGGGTAGGACTGGTAATGGGCTATGGGGGGGGTAGGACTGGTAATGGGCTATGGGGGGGGCTGGGGCTGGAAATGGGCGGGGCTGGGCTGGGCTGGGCTGGGCTGGGCTGGGGGGGTTAAGGCTAGAGGTGGGCTGATGGGGTTAGGACTGGTAATGGACTGTGGGCTGTTGGGGGGGGCTTAGAACTGGCAATGGGCTTTAGGGGGGGGTTAAGACTGGTAATGGGCTGTGGGCTGATGGGGCTGTCTGGTAATGGGCTATGGGGGGGGGCTAGGACTGGAAATGGGCTGGGGGGTTAAGACTGGAGGTGGGCTGATGGGGTTAGGACTGGTAATGGGCTGTTGGGGGGGGTTAGAACTGGTAATGGGCTTTGGGGGGGTTAAGACTGGTAATGGGCTGTGGGCTGATGGGGGTTGTCTGGTAATGGGCTATGGGGGGCTAGGACTGGAAATGGGCTGGGGGGTTAAAACTGGAGGTGGGATGATGGGATTAGGACTGGTAATGGGCTGATGGGGGGGGGTAGGACTGGCAATGGGCTATGGGGGCTGACTGGAAATGGGTTGATGGGGTTAGGACTGGAAGTGGGCTGATGGGGGGTTAGGACTGGTAATGGGTTATAGGGGGGGCTTAAACTGAAAATGGGGTGATGGGGGGTTAAGGACTGAAAATGGGGTGATGGGGGGTTAAGGACTGTAAGTGGGGTGATGGGGGGGCTAGGACTGGTATTGGGTTGGGGGGTTGCTAGGACTGGAAATGGGCTGATGGATGGCTAGGACTGGAAATGGGCTGATGCAGGGACTAGAAGGGAATGGATGCTGGGTGAGGCTGGAACTAGAAGGGAGCTGATGTTGGGGGAGGATTAGAATGGGATGGGGCTGGAAGAGTAAAATGGAGAAGGGAAAAATATTTTGTGTGGGAGGGATAAAAAATCTACAATTGGCCGGGTATTGGGAGAGTAAGTGGGGATTGAGGATGGAGGGGTAAAATTTGAGTGGATGAAATAGGAATGAGGAAAGAGCAAAAGGAGAAAGATTAGTATGTTAAAGCAGATGTAGAGAGAGAATGGAAAAAAATCTAGAAGAGAGAAGAAAGGACAAATGGACAGCAGACGATGGAGAGTTAGCAGAAGACACGAAGAAACCAGAAGAAAGTGGCTGGAGCAATTGCAGCTGAAAAAAATGCACAAAAGGTAGAAAAATATCTCTTTATTTTGAATTTATTAATTGGAATATGTCAGCTCTGGTAAATGTGCATCATTAACATCTGCGCTTTGTTTAGTACAAGAGCAAATTAATGTATAGTTTTATTTCTACAGTGTTGTACATTCCAAGTTTGGCTTTTGGGATTCCCAGTTTAATTATTGTCTTCCTATTTCTAAATTGTGATTACTTGTTTGGTGATGGTCTATGTTCTGCATGTGTAACTGAGCTGAGGTGTTCTGTTTATATAATTCCTATTTGACATTGCCACTTGTTCTCTTTCCCCAGTAGGTCATGTATTGTTGTTCTCTGAAATGTATTGGTTTAATATTTGCAGTGTTGCCTTTTGATTGGTAGAGTATGGTGCTTTGTGAGTCCTGGTAGTGCTGTTAGGATACGGCGGGTTTACTATGGGCAGTGTTTGTAGTAGTTCCTAATGTGTCTGGCAGTTGGCACTGGATTATAGTAATGTAGAAATCTTTTAGTCTTTCTTTATCCATACACTCATTAAGAGGCACGTTTACTAAAAGTTAGTATATGGTAACATTATGCAAATATTTATGCAAATGAGGCCCCTTATGCAAATGAGGTCCGCACCCCCCTTGGGCCGCCCCTGCTGGGGGCCCACAATTTTTGTTGGCGTAGGGCCTCACTCAAGGTAAATCCGGCCCTGCCTTCTAGATAGCCTAATATCAACTGGGTCAACACAACATTAGGACATGTTAGGGAGATACAGTTTCTAGATGAAAATTATGACTGCTTCATGGAGCAGCTAGTTCAGGAAACGACATGAAGGGGAGATATTTTAGACCTACTCCCTAAATGGAACACAGGATCTGGTGCGAGGTTAACAGTGTTGGGGTCACATGGCAATAGTGATCTTAACAACAACAACTACTACTACTACTAGTACTGAACATTTGTATAGTGCTACAAGACATACACAGCGCTGTACAGACATATGTAAAAGATGGTCCCTGCTCATCAGAGCTTACAATCTAGTCAAGACAGATAACACAGTAGTTGTAGACATGGGATACATCTAGGAGGAATAGTAAGGAAACACAAAGGAGATCAGGTGAGTCAAGAGCCGAAAGCAGCAGCAAAGAGATAAGTTTTCAGCCTGGATTTGAAAAGGGTCAGAGAACGTGCCTGACATACAGACTCAGGTAGTTTGTTCTAGGCATAACGAACAGCAAGGTGAAAGGAGTGAAGTCTGGAGTTAGCAATGGAAGAGAAGGGCACAGATAGAAGCAATTTGCTAGAAGAGCGGAGTTCCCGAGGAGGGATGTAGGGAGAGATAAGAAAAGAAAGGTAGCGAGGAGCTGCAGAGTGAATGCACTTATAGGTCAGCAGGAGACGTTTGAACTGGATGCGGAAACAGATAGGGAGCCAATAAAACTGACTTGAGAAGAGGGGTAATATGAGTATGATGAAGCTAGTGGAAGATTAGCCACGCAGCAGAGTGCTGAAGAGATTGAAGGTGAGAAAGATGATTCAGAGGGAGATCAGCAAGGAACGGGGAGCGTCTTAGTAGGGTGTTTAGAAAGGAATGGGCAAATTCTGTTGATGTTATAGAGAAAGAAATGGCAGGTTTTAGGTATCATTTGGATGTGTATGGAGAAAGACAGAGAGAGAGGAGTCAAAGAAGACTCCACTGTTAAGAGCTGAGGAATCAGGGAGGAGTAGATATTTATCCAATGAGACTGAAAATGGAGGAAGGGAGAGGAGGATTTAGGGAGAACAATAAGCAGCTCAGTTTTCTCAATGTTCAATTTCAAGCAGCGGTGAGACATCCAAGCAGCAATGTCAGAAAGGCAGGCAGAGATCCTGGCCTGAATTGCTGGAGAGATTTCAGGTGTAGAGAGGTAGATCTGGGAGTTATCAGCATAAAGATGGTATTGAAAGCCATGGGAAGAGATGAGTGCACCAAGGGACTGGGTATAGAGAGAGAAAAGGAGTGTACCCAAGACAAATCCTTGGGATACACCAACTGAGAGTGGGACAGCAGTAGAGAGGATCCACCAGAACAAACACTGAAAGAGCGATGAGAGAAATAAGAACAGAACCAGGATAGCACAGAGCCCTTAAAACCAAGCGAGGACAAGGTATCAAGGAGAAGGTTGTCGTCAACAGTGTCAAAAGCAGCAGAAAGGTTAAGGATGAGGATCAAGTAAAGGCCCTTGGAGTTAGCCAGGAACGGTCGCCAGAGACTTTAGCAAAAGCAATTTCAGTAGAATGTAAACAATGAAAGCCAGATTGTAAAGGACCCAGGAGGGCTTGAGAGGAGAGAAAGTCGAGGCAATGACGGTGAACTGCTCGTTCAAATACTTTAGAAATGAAGGGGAGGGGGCAGATGGGTTGATAGTTAGAAGGACAGGTAGGGTCTAGTGAGGGTTTCTTGAGGAGAGGTTTCTTAACATGAAAGAAGACTGTAAGGAAATCTACTGAGGTAGCATTTAATTTTCAAAAGAGAGAAACTGATAAAACACCATCTTGGAAGCCTAAACAAAATGTATTCCACTTTACAAAAGAAAAGTAGAAGGCAGGCCAAATGACTGCAGGCATTGCTTAAAGGTGTGCTGTTAAAGCAAAAAAAAAAAAATCCTTCAAAAAATGGAAAAAGGATCTGCATGAAGAAACTAGGAAACAGAATATGCACTGGCAAGTTAAATACAAAGCACTGATTAGGCAGGCAAAAAATTTGAAACGAAGCTTGCCATGGAAGCAAAAAATCATAATATATCTGATTTGTTTAAATGTAAACTGCCCCTGATCTCTGGAAGGGGCAGTATAGAAAAAAACTGTTTAAATAAATAAATAAAACAAAGTTTTGCAGGTGCATTCAAAGTAAAAAGCCCATGAAGGAGTTAGCCCATTGTATGATGAAGGAGTCAGACCATTGTATGATAAAGGGTCAAAAAGGGCACTAAGGGAGGACAATGCCATAATGAAGAGACTAAATGAATTCTTTACTTCAGTCTTTACTGAAGATGAAGGCAGATACTCATGACAGAAATTATATTTAAAGGTAATGAATCAGAAGAATTGAAACCAATCTCTCAACATGGAAGATGTAATACGGCAATTTGACAAATTAAACAATAGCAAATCTCATGGACTCAGGATTGTGTAAATATGTATATAAATACTTTGTATGAAGTTTTAACATCAATCAGCTGTAAATCTGTAACCCTTTTTGCTGTGTGCTACCTCCCCCCCTAATCGCTTTGTACATACCCCTAATTACTGGCCGGTACAACCAACCTTACCATGTATAGCAACCGCTGCTGATCACTGGAAGCAGCGGGATACAAATTGTACGCAAATAAATAAATAAATAAATTATTGTAAACTCTCTTTAAAATCATCTATAGTACCTGAAGATTGGAGGGTGGTTAAGTTTTTTGTTTTTTTGTTTTTTTATTCAATTTTTAAATACATCGAACCAAATGACTTGAATGAAGGAAAAATGGTAACAAGGAAATATAATCCCAAATCGGGAATAAGAAACAAAAATATTACAATATTGTACCAAAATCAGCCCACAATAATAATAATAATGTGAGAGGAAAATACATTACATCAAACATAGGAAATACACAAAATCAAGGCGATGTAAGACTTATACGTCAGCCGAATGAGATGACAAATCCCCAACTAATCCCTCCCTGGCTACCAGAAACTCCAGCAGCTGGCGGGGTTCAAAAAAACATATAATTTTTCTTTATATGTAACACAGCATCTAGAAGGAAATTTCAACAAGAATGTCCCGCCGAGGGAAAGTACTCTGGGCTTAAGTCCCAGAAATTCTTTCCTCCTCAGCTGGGTACCTCTAGCTAAATCAGGAAAAATACGCACATATGAACCCAAAAACTGCTCACTGAAATTCCGGAAATACAACCGAAGAATTAACGCTTTATCCGTCTCAAGAGCCAATGTGATAAGGAGGGTAGTACACGCAGTGACCATCTCCAGAGAGCTCTCTAGAAACCCAGTAAGGTCCCCAGGAGTCCCTTGTGAGGCATTATTAACTCCCTGAGAACCTCTGCCCAGGGATAAATACTGAACTCTAGTTAATGGGGGAAGATCTTCCCCGGAGATTTTTAAAACCTCCTGAAAATATCTACGAACCATCTCTAGAGGGGAAAGCACAGGAGACCTAGGGAAATTAACCAGTCTTAAATTGTTCTTCCGGACTTGGTTTTCCAGATATTCCAACCTCCTGGTATTTACATTCCGATCTTTCACATGGGCGAGGTTTAACTCACGAAGTTGCTCCAGGTCACCACTCAGTTTTTCCATTTTCCCCTCCTGTTCCTTTTGGACATTAGAGACCTCCAGTAAATCATGCTTTAAAGTCTTAATTTCAGTACTCACAAAAGAAACAATTATTTCCAAGAAGGAATTCATTGCAGAGATAGCATCCCATAGCACATCAAGTGTGACTTTTTCAGGTCTCACAAAAACGCCGGCACCAACGTTGACTGTCAGGGCCAAATTCTCCTGGGTAGGACTATCGGCCCTCCTCAACTCTACCTCCGATCTTCCTTTAACTCCCAGGGGCTCATTCGGAGCGAATATGTTGGCTGCAGATCCCTCCTCAGCACCCTGCTTCAGCGTGCTGGTCTTCACACCGACTGGTGCTTCTCCGCCACCGGCAAAGTCGCTTCTGGGGCACGGCGGGGGGGCCCGTTGCTCCGGGGACAAGAAAATCCCGGATGAGCTCAGGTCCACCGAAACCTACAGGCCTGCCAAAGACGCCGCTCGCTCTACCGGAACAGAGAACCCACAAATTTGAAGAGTTTTTTGTGCCGTACTAGAAGAGCAAGCCTCACCGGAGGGTAGGTAGGCCTGCTTTCGTTTCTTCCTACCCATATCGGCTTCTGGAGGAAACGCTAACGACACCAACACGCCTCAGGAATCAGACCTCCAATCGGGAGAGACACACCGCCGCCATCTTGCCTCCCTCACTCGTGTGTCTTTAAGTCCCTCGTGGTTAAGTTTTCAAAAGGGTTCTGGGAGTGATCTGGAAAAACTACAGAATGGTCAGCCTGATATCAATACCAGGAAAAATGGCAGAAACCATTATAAAGAACAATATTACTGCATATATAGTCATAGTTTAATGGGTCAAAGTCAACATGGATTTAGCCAAGAGAAGTCTTGCTGCAATCTGCTACATTTTTTTAAGGTATGAATAAACAGGTAGATAAAAGGCTGAGATAGAGTGTATCTAAATTTATAGAAAGCCTTGACAAAAGTCCCTCATGAAAGACTCTTGAAGAAATTAAGAAGTCATGGGATATTAAGCAATGTTCTACTGTGGCCAATCTTCTCAATGGAGAAAGGTGAATAGTGATCTAGGGATCTGTACAGAGTCCACTGCTTTTTAACATTTATAAATGGACCTGGAAATGGGAACAAGTGAGGTAATAAAATTTGCAGATGACACCAAATTATTCAAAGTTGTTAAATCATAGGAGAATTTGAAAAACTGCAAGAGGACCTTGAGAAATTAGAAGACTGGACATCCAAATGGTAGACGAAATTTAATCTGGACTAGTGCAAAGTTATGCACTTACAGAACCACAACCCAAACTATAACTAAATAATGCAAAGTTCCATATTTAGAGTCACCAACCAGGAAAAGGTGTGTCAGTCGCTAACAAGTTGAAATGCTCTGCTCAGTGTGCAGAAGTGGCCAAGAAAGCTAATAGGATGCTAGGAATTATAAGGAAAGAAATAGGAGAATAAAACTAAGAATATCATAATGCGTTTATTGCTCCATGGTGCAACTGCACTTTGAGTATTGTGTGCAGATCTGGTCGCCACAACTAAAAAAAAAAAAAAAACCCCAATATGGCAGCATTAGAAAAGGTACAAAGAAGGGCGATCGAAATGATCAAGGGGATGGAACAACTCTCCTATCAGGAAATGCTGAAGAGGTTAGGGTTATTCAGCTTGGAGAAAAGATGGATAAGGAGAAATAGGATGGAAGTCTATAAAATCTTGCAAGAAGTGAGATGCAAATCAATTGTTTGCTCTTTCAAAAAGAGTACAAGGACTAGGGGACATGCCATGAAGCTATAAAGTAATATATTTAAAAATGAGAGAAAAATATTTTCTCGCTCAATGTATAATCAATCTTTGGAACTCATTAACAGAGGATGTGGTAAAAGCAGGTAGTGTAGTTGGGTTTAAAGTTTGTACAAATTCTTGGAGGAAAAGCCCATAAACTGTTAAGATAGCCCAAGTGAAACCCACTACTTATGAAACTGGCTACTTTTGGGATATGTCAGGTACTTGTAATCCGGATTGGCCACTGTTGGAAATGGAACACTGGGCAGGATGGACCTTTGGTCTGACCCAGTATGGCAGTTCTTAAGTTCTTAATGCCTAAATCTTACACAAAGTGAAGGAGTTGCTTAGCGGTTAAGCACTAGGCTGAGTTCCAGGGAAGCTAGGGCTCAAATGATTTTATCCTCCATGTTATCTAACTCTCCATCATTTCAGGTACAGCCTTAGATTGTAACCATTCTGGAGACAGAGAAATGCCTTCTCTGTGCAAAAATAACTCACCTTGAGCTACTACTCTAAAACAGTGAGCTATGTTGAGTCCTTGTGCGATGCCAGTAGGACATCCTCCATGTCTCAGGAGAGGTATAGGTGAGCTAGGGCAAGCCATTCAGCATCCACACCGTCAGGGCAAGGGACTGGAGGTTGGGATGCAACAAGTCTGGGCCTGGCCCAGGGATATTGGAGCCACTCAGGACAGCTGCAGGAGCACAGGTAGCCACAGCTGCCGAGGTCACTGAGGAGCAATGAGAATCACTGAGGCCCAGTCTGACTGAACCTTGAGTAAGGTTTTGGAAATCAGGGGAGTAGGCAGGTACACATACTGTAGGCTTCCGGACCAGGACAGGAGAAAGACGTCTGTCACCACCCGTTCCAGGGTCGGCCTCCGGGAGCAGAAGCATGGCATTTGCGCATTCTCGGGGCTGGCAAAGAGGTCCATTGTCAGGGTCCCCCAACAATGAAAGATGGAGGTGGCCACTGCTGGTTTGAGGAGCCACTCATGGGGCTGAAGGACTCTGTTGAGTTGATCTGCGAGCAGACTGTTCTGACCCAGTAGGTAGACCACCTGGAGGATCATGCCCATCTCTGCGGCAAACGTCCACAGGCGAACTGCCTCCCAACAAAGGAGGTATGAGCCTGTTCTCCCCTGCTTGTTGATGTAAAACATCACTACTTGGTTGTCCATCTGAATGAGGATAACCTGGCCTACCAGCTGGGCCTGGAACACCCAAAGGGCATTTGTCAAAGCCCTGAGCTCCAGGATGATGATCTGGAAGGCACTTGCTTTCCGAGTCGAGGCACCTTGCAACTGGAGGCCATCACAGTGGGCTCCCCAGCCGAGCTTGGAGGCGTCTGTGGTCAGAACACATTGAGCCGGGGGGGGGGGGGCAGGAAGAGTAGGCCAGCCATAAGATTCTGTTGGCTCTGCCACCAGGCAAGAGAGGCTGCCAGAGGCTGGGTGACCTGGACCCGATCCTCCAACTGGCCTTTGGCCTGAGTCCATTGAGAGTTGAGGGTCCACTGGGCCTGTCCTATCTGTAGACAGGAAAACACCAATCCAAAGAATGTGGGCAGGAAACCCTTACAAGGAAAACTTTTATTGATCTTTAACAGAGGTGGCCAAACCCAACACAGGCATAAAGTGTGGATGAGTCCTAAGGACTACCTTGTCATGATGGAACCTTGCATAAGGAGGATCAGCCACTAGTGCCTGCAACTCACTAATGCGATGTGCTGATGTGATTGCAATGAGAAAGATAACTTTCCAAAAGAAAGGAATTTCAAAGAGGTAGTAGCTAAGGGTTCGAAGGTGGCTTCATAAGCTGACCAAGAACCAGGTTTAAATCCCATGCCACCGGTGGTGGCCTAATGGGAGGCTTAGTAGAAGGCCTCTCATAAATCTTGCTATAAGAGGATGGGAGGAAATAGGCTGTCCATTTAAAGGCTTGAAAGAAGCCGCAATAGCACTTAAATGGACTCTTACTGAGTTAGTTTTAAGTCCTGCATTGGATAAATGAAGGATATACTTCAGTAATGATTCCAGAGGTATCCCAAGGGGGTTAAGACCCTTCTGCGAGCACCATATGGTAAACCTTTTCCACTTGAAAGCATAAGAGCATCTTGTGGAAGGTTTTCTAGAAGCATAAAGGATATCCTTTACCTGCTGAGGAAGGTTAAGATCTTGAAGATCTAGGCCTTCAGCAACCAAGCCCTGAGATGCAGTGATTGGGGATTGGGATGCCATAACATTCCCTCCTTTTGAGACAGGAGATCTGGAGCAGACCCTAACTCCAGAGAGGGAGCTTGAGAGAGATGTAGAAGCAGAGGGTAGAACACTTGCCGTGGCCAATGTGGAGCTATGAGAATCATACGGCCTTTGTCTCTCTGAAGCTTTATCAGGGTTTTTGGACTCAGGGGAATGGGTGGAAAGGCATAAAGGAAGTCTTGCCCCCAGTGGAGGAGGAAAGCATCCCTGGCCCGAGAGTCCTGAGCAGTAATCAATGGGAGGGGCCCTTCCAGTCGGCACGTAGTACCACCGAGCCAAAAGAGGCATCATTCGCTGCTGCCACATCAAGACGGTAATGCTTGCTGAATGTATGCAGCGACGACCAAGTAGCTGCCTTACAAATCTCCCCTGGCAGAACCAAACTGTATTCCGCCCATGAAGACGCCTGCGCTCTAGTGGAATGTGCTCGCAACCCTGCCAGAACCGCCCGACCGTGAAGAAGATAGGCGGAAGCAATAGCCTCCCGAATCCATCTAGCAATGGAAGACTTCGCTGCCGCTTCTCCCCTGCGAGCTCCACCAAATAACACAAACGATCCGACTTGCGACTTGGAAGAGAGACCTTTAAATACTGCCGCAATGCCCTCTTTACATACAAGCGGCGCAAACTGCGCTCTTGAGCGTCACCGCTCAGAGATCCTAGCACGGGCAGAGATACTGTCTGGCTGAGGTGAAAGGGAGACTCCACCTTCGGCAAAAAGGACAGAACCAGCAGCAGCAGCACCACCTTCTCCCTCGAAAAGGACAAGAACGGCTCTCTACAAGACAGCGCTTGTAATTCCGAAATGCGCCTTGCTGAACAGATCGCCACCAGAAAAAACGGTTTTCAAGGTCAAGTCCTTCACTGAAACCCGCTGCAGCAGTTCAAAGGCGGTTTGGTCAATGCCGCTAACACCAAATTAAGATCCCAAGGCGGAACTGTCACTTTACGCGACGGACGTAATCTGGAAATCGCTTTGAGAAAATGTAAAACGTCCAGATGTGCGCCTAGCGCCACGCCCTGCACCTTCCCCCTGTAACAAGAAAGAGCGGCCAACTGCACACGTAAAGAACTGGCTGCTAGGCCTTTATCAAAACCATCCTGTAGAAAACTTAATACAGAGGGAACGGAAACCGTGGCCACACGGATCTGCCGTCTCGAACACCAGTCCTCAAAAATACGCCAAATACAAATATACACCAACGACGTGGACTGTTTTCATGCTCGAAGCAGCGTTGCGACGACAGACGGCGAATAACCTTTCTTCCTTAACCTGGCCCTTTCAATGGCCAGACTGTAAGCGAGAACTGATCCACCTGAGGCATAAAGAGCGGCCCCCGATGCAAGAGATCCAGCTTTTCCGGTAACCTCCACGGAGCGCCGTCCAACAGACGCACCAGATCCGCGTACCACGGACGTCTCAGCCAGTCCGGGGCCACCAGGAGCACCCTTCCTGGATGAGCCCCGATTCGCCGAACCACCCGGCCTATCAGCGCCCACGGAGGAAAGACATACAGAAGACCCGAGGATGGCCACTGATGCAACAACGCATCTATGCCTTCCGACATTCTTTCTCTCCTTCTGCTGAAGAACCGGTTGGCCTTCGCTGATTGAAAGGTCGCCATTAGATCCATTATCGGCATCCCCCAGCAACTCACTATCTGAGCAAACACGTCCGGGTGCAACTCCCACTTGCCCGCATCCTCTCGGACCCTGCTCAGAAAGTCGGCCATTACATTGTCCTTCCCCGTAATGCGCACCACCGAAATTGCTGTCAAGCGAATTTCCACCCAAGCGAATAACAAGTCCGCCTCTTCCTCCATGGCAGCGCTCCCCGTGCTGCCCTGGCGGTTGATGTAGGCGACTGCCGCTGAGTTGTCGGACAGGACTCTGACAGACCGACCCACTATGGAATCCTTGAACGCCTGCAGAGCCCGCCAAACGGCCCAGAGCTCCAGACGATTGATCGACCATGTGCACTCCAGAGGCGACCAAAGCCCCTGAGCGAACCTGCTTTCGCAATGGGCTCCCCAGCCCACGAGGCTGGCATCCATTAAGAATGGAAGCCACTCCGGCTGCTCCAACGGCATCCCGGCCGCCAACGATGCCGGCCGTAACCACCACCGCAGAGACTGCCTGACCTTGAATGGGCAAGGGAGCCGCCTGCTCAAAGGATCCTTCTGATGCAACCACCTGTGGAGGAGCGCCCTCTGCAGGGTGCGCATTTGCACCTTGGCCCACGGTACCGCCTCCAGAGATGTTGCCATTGTACCCAGTAGTCGAAGATAAGTCCACACCGACGGCGCCGACGATGCCCAGAACTGGCGAACCAGAGCCTGGAGCCCCTGGATTCTCCGGTCCGGCAAAAACACTTGCCCGTTCTTGGTGTTGAAGCGCACCCCGAGATACTCGAGGTTCTGGGAAGGGTGCAATTGGCTCTTGGCCAGATTGACCACCCAACCCAGATGTTGTAGAAACACGACCACTCTGCCTGTTACTTGAACGCTCTCTGCCTTGAACTTGGCCTAAATCAACCAATCGTCGAGATAAGGATGCGCCAGAATTCCCTCTCTGCGCAACGCCACTACCACCACCATGATCTTGGTGAAGGTTCGCGGAGCCGTCGCCAGGCCGAAGGGCAATGCCTGGAACTGATAATGGCCCCAAGGGAAAGCAAACCGTAGAAACGTTTGATGAGTTGACCGGATGGGAATGTGCAAGTATGCCTCCGTGAGATCGAGAGATGTCAAATACTCTCCTTGCCGCACCACCACAATGACTGAATGTAACGACTCCATTCAGAAATGCGGAACTCAAAGGCAACGATTTACGCCTTTGAGATCCAAAATGGGTCTTAACGCTCTGCCCTTCTTTGGCACCACGAAATAAATGGAGTACCGACCCACGCCGTACTCCTCCTGTGGTACTTTTACAACTGCCTCTAATTGCAGGAGCCTCTGTAATGTACTGCAAATTCCCAAAGTCTTTTCTTGACCCCTGCAGGGCGACATGACAAAGGAATCCCGCACCGGACGAGCCAACTCCTGTGCGTATCCGTGACGAACTATGTCTAACACCCACTGATCGGATGTAATGTGGGTCCAAGCAGGAAGAAACTCCTGAAGCCTCCCGCCTATCGGAGGTCCTCCTGCCGGGGACCCACCTCATCTCATTGCGGTTTCCGAGATGCGGAAGAGGTGCCTGAGAACCCCCTGTTCGCTCCACGAAAACCTCGGAACCCTTGAGCCCACGATGGAAAGCGTCCCCTTTGAGAGCTCCCAAAACGCGTCGAACAAAATCTCCGGACATCTCGAAACTGGTTTCGAAAGCCCTGACCGGACTTCCCCTGCTTTGGTTTATCCTCAGGAAGCCGGCCACTCTTGGACTCCCCGAGATCCTTAACCAATTTGTCCAAATCTTCTCCAAAAAGTAATCGACCCTTAAAGGGCAATTTACTAAGATGGGACTTGGACGACCCATCAGCCGCCCAATTCTGCAACCACACAGACCTACGAGCAGCTACTACCGAAGCCGTGCTATTTGCGAGAGCTCTGATCAAGTCGTAATGGACATCTGCTAAATACGCTGTCCCTGACTCCAGCCAGCCCAGCTCCTTGACCTCCTCCTGGTCCAGGTCAGAGGAAAGGCAAAGACGCTGAACCCAGCACAAACAGGCACGTGCTACCCAAGCCCCACAGATGGAAGCTTGCAAGGAAAGCGCGTCCGCTTCAAACGTCTGCTTCAGCAGGCTATCAACCCTACAGTCCTGTGCATCCTTTAAGGCTGCACTACCTTCCACCGGAATGGTGGTTTTCTTCGTAACCGCCGAAACCGCCGCATCCACTCGAGGCGAACGAAACCTCTCTTTGTCCTTATCGGCTAAAGGATAGAGCCTATTCATTGTGCGAATCCCTCTAAGCCCTGCTTCCGGCTGATCCTATTCCTCCTGGATCATCCTGTCGACTACTCGATGAACCGGAAACACCACTTGCGTTTGCCGTACTGCTTGAATAACGGGATCCTCCACCTCCTCCTCAGAAGTGGCCTGGCTAGCGAGGTTCAACATCTGCATAGACTCCGTGATAAGAGCAGCCAGCTCCTCCCTACGGAAAACTCTTATGATCTTGGCTTGATCTTCGGGTTCTTGGATCTCTCCCTCCTCCAGATCCTCCAATATTTCCTCATGCTCCCACTCGGGTTCTTCGATGTCTGGCCAATCGCTCTCTGCGGTAGACAGAGCCCGAGTCCTGGCCTTTTTAGGTGCCGACGGACCCCCGCACCCTCCCTCAGCCTCCGACTGCTGAGAAGGGGCAGCAAGTGGCAAAGCTCCCGGCAGCTTGCCCTGACGCCGCAAACAAAAGGCCTGGTGCATCAATAAAATGAAATCAGGGCAAAAATCCCCGAAAGCTGGCGAACCCGGGACCGACAGAGCCTCCGAAGGACCTGCCGCCTCCTGCAACTCGTACCCTTGTACGGGAGGCTGTACCAGTTCAGCTACGGTCCCTGCCGACGCCTGTGCACCGCAGAAGACTCCTTGCTATCCATCTGTAACTCTACGGTGGATGAAAGTGTCGCACAGCCACGGTGGATGAAAGCGTTGCACAGCCACGGCAGACCCCCGAATCGGCCACCGTGCCCCTTCGGGTGCCGCAGACGACACACTGCGGCCGCGTTGCCATCCGGCTGTGGATAGAACTGAAAACAATAAAGAAAATAAGAAAAACTCCCTTTTTTTAAAAAAAAAGAAACTTTCAACTTATTTTGAAGCTTATGGCTGTCCCACTAAGCCCCTTAAGCTGCTGGGCTCACTGCCGGCGCGGTAGAAGCCCCTCCCCCCTAAGGGAATTAACTTCCATCCGTTAAAAGGAGCAACTGAAAAATTAAAGGAAAAGAAAAGAAAAGAAAATCCTGCTCTACCCCAGGGAGCAGTCCCAAACCGTGTATTTAAACAAAATAAAAACTTAAATGCACTTTCTCCGCTGACCGGACAGTCACGCGGCTTTCCCGTGGTTCCCAAAATGGCCGCCGGCAGCCCCAGAGGAGAACAAAAGGGCGCGAAAACAATCAGCGGTATGTGAAGCCGCTATGAGACCCAGCTCCCTGCACAGCTTGAAACCGGTCCCCTGCCTACCAGTTACACAGTCGTGCCTGCCTCTCGCTTCCCGCGCCGCGCAGCACCTTCCGGGAATAGAAAAACAATGCTGCCGGCTGAATTACACGGTCTCTGCTGTTGACCTCCACCCATCGGGTCCCCGCAGCAGCGAATCCTGCTTGCTCTGCAGAGCCCGAGGTACAGAGACGGGAGCCGGTGAGCTCTCCCCCGAAAGGTCAGGGAGGAGAGATCTCCTGGTAAGCAAACCAGGCAATGTTAATGAGAAAAGTAGAAGACATACAGGCAGGAAGTGAGTAAGAAAGTCATCCTCCTTTTTGTCTTTTTTTTAAAAAAGAACAGTACCCCTTTTTAAAAACAAATCAACCCAAACAGAAAGTAAAGACCACTAAACTACGCTATCCCACAGAGTCCTTATCTGTTCCTCTAGTGAGCCTCAGCCCTGGCTCACTACGTCCTCCTGCTGCAAGGAGACTGGTCACACTGGAGATGATGGGAGGATCCAGCAGCCTATATCCAGTGGTGTTAGAAGTTTGACATGCCAGTCTCCAGCTGCGGGAGGAGGTTGACAACCCCAATGTAGAGGACTGAACTGGAGGAACAATAAGGAAATAAGGCGATTTGTGTTTGCTATTTTGTCTGACAGGCATCCTGATGCCTGGGTCCATTGAGTGGATAAAGTCCACTGGACTGCTCTCATATGGAGGCGAGCATAAGGGACCACATGTACGGTGGAAGCCATGTGGCCTAATAGTTGCAGCATTTCTCGAGCAGTGAGATGAGACTTCAGCACTGCTTGAGAAGCTAACTGCACCATGTGAAGGCAATGGGCCTGGGGGAGATAGACTGGATTTTGGGATTTTTCTGTGAGTTGGATGGATGAGAACATGAGTGTACGCATCCTTGAGATCTAGAGAACAAAGCCAATCCTGGCTCTGAAGGTATGGCAGCAGGGTTCCCAGAGAAATCATCTTGAATTTCTCCTTGAACAGGAATTTGTTCAATTCTCTGAGATCCAAAATGGGTCTGTATCATCCTGTTTTCCTTGGTATAAGGAAATAGGGGGAGTAAAACCCTGTACCCTGTTGAAGAATGGGTACCTCTTCTATTGCACCTTGGGCAAGAAGCATGGTGACCTCTTGATCTAACAGCTTGATGAGAGAGGTCTGAGAATTGAACTGTCTTACCATTGTAGGAGGGGGCAAGCGGAGGAAGTGAAGCTTGTACCCCTCTCTTATAATGGAAAGAGTCCAATGCTCTGCTGTTATTTTCTCCCATCTGGGGGCAAAGTGGCACAACCTTCCTGGAATGGTGGAAGGTTCTGGTCCACTGAGGGCCAGGAAGGCTAAGTTCTCTAGATGGAAGTCAAAGGCCTTGTGGAGGCTGAGACTGCTGAGACAGCTGAGGCTTAGCAGTCTTTGCTTTTCTTTATTTGGATGGTTGCTGAGTCTTCTGGACAGGCTGACCTGCAGAATGTCCCTGCTGATAAGAGGGATAAAACCTCTTCTTTTTGGAAAAGAATGTTTTTTTGAAAGATTTCTTTCTTGCAGGATCAGCTGTGACTTTGGATAACCTATCCAAAGTGGAGTTATCAGCATCCAACTCATTGGCCTTTTCTTGACAGTTTTTGCCGAATAGATTCTTACCTGTACAAGGAATATTGCCAAGTTTGTCCGGCACCCAGAGCTCCAAATCGGTTGCCTGGAGCCAGGCAATTCTACGTGCACCTATGGCAATGGCAGAGGTTTTGCTTATGCACTCAAAACAGTCAAAAGCTGCACGATTAACAAATTTAGAAACATCCTGGGCATGTTTAACCAGTGTGAGAAAATCCTGCCTCTTATCCTCAGGAAGAAGAGGGCTCAAAACTCTAAATCCCCTGTGACTTCCTTAAGGAACATTCCCATATATAAAATATAGGAACTGATCCTGGCAGAAAGCATGGAAGCCTGGAAGATACGACGTCCAAAGGCATCCTTCTCATATCTGGCTGCACTACTATAGAGTGGTGAGGCAACTGAGTCTTCTGGAAACCAGGACAGGGGGGGAACCCAATACATGGTATCCAGTCGACGGGAGTGAGGTGAGGTGGTCAGGGGGGTTTCCCACATTCTTAACATGAGATCATGTAAGATCTCATGGATAGGCAAGGTAGCTGCCTCTTTAGGAGCTTTGGGATACTGCAGAATCTCCAACTCCTTTGCCCTGGACTCTGTTTCAGGAGCCACAGTAATGGACAGACCTCAAGCCACCTCCCTGATAAAATCCTGAAAGGAGATATCTTCTGGAGGAGATATCCTCCGTTTGGGAGAGGAAGGCTCCTCGGGGAGAAGTATCCCAGTACCGACAGAACTGTCAGAATCCTCAGAGTCCTCCGAGGATTCGAAGTACCTTCTGCTCGGATGCTCCTGTAGAGCACAATACCCGTACCGACTGAAGTCGGTACTGGGGGGAATCGGTACCGGTGTATCGGTACCGGAGGGGCATGGCTTGACTGGGTGCCGGCAATGCGGACACCGATGTCGATGCTATCGGTACCGGTACCGATGCCGGCGCCGGTTGAACCGTCTGACACGGTTCCGAGGGCATCGATGCCGCAAGGAGAACCGCCAGACTGCGTTCAATTGCCAGGAACCTCTGGTCTATCGACGCTGCCGATGCCTGGGTATCGGTACCGGAGAAAAACGCCGGTGCCCCAGAGCATGGCACTAGTAGTTCTGCCGAGGTTGAGGCCTCGAGAACATCCTGGAGCCCCGATAATGCTTTGGAAGCCAAAGCCTCCCGCCGGGGCAATTTTGCCAGTGCAGAACCCTCAAGAGTAACACCAGAGGCATCTTGATGCTTAGAAGGAGATCTACCCTTTGAGGACCGGCTGGACTTATGTTTAGTGACCTGAGATCCATGGGAGGAAGACGAAGTCCTGGAAGACGTCGATGCCACAGAGGCTGCATCGGAGGGAAAAAGGGTGCTAAGTTTAGCAGCCCGGTTTGGTCGACCCCTCTTGGACATCATGGCACAAGCCATACACTCCAAGATGGAGTGGTCAGGACCTAAACATTTAAGACACCACTCATGGGTGTCGGTGATGGATATGGTACCGCCACACTTGGTGCACTTCTTAAACCCCGAAGCGGGTTTTTCCATAATGGAGGAAATTTTGGGCCTAAGGCCCAAAATGGCGTGTGCACCTAAGGGAGAAAAAATTGGATAAAAGAACTAAATTTTTTTTTTTTTAAAGAAAAAAAGAAGAACCGCCGGTACCGGTGTAGCGTCGAGGAAGGCAGACGTGACCACAAAAAAGAAGAAGGAAAAAGTTTCTGCGGTGACAGGAACAACGACCTGCTGGCTCCACGGAAAACGAAGAAGTTGAGAGAGGCAGTTGGGAAAGGCGGGAAGGCAGCACGCAGGCGCTGTGGGATGCTCCCAAACGCTTTCTAATTGGACGCTGGGGAGCGTTCCCGCGCAGGCTCCGTTGGTACTGACGATACCCATATGAGAAGACTACATTCCTGCTTGTTCTTGGAGATAATTCAAAATACAAGCTCTCTGCTGGGTTCCAAATTTAACCAGAAAGTTCTCTTCTGTGTTTTAAATTTAAACTTAAACTGCTGCTACTAGGCCCTGACTGATTTAATAAAAAACACTGGGTTCACAGATTAATTAGCTTTAATACAAAGAAGTCCTTTCAGAAAATTCCCAGAAGTATATACTCACAATTGCAGATCTCTCTCCAGAATTAGCAGTCTCTTTTTCTAGTCTTTCAATGGAGAGCTCTGGGTATGCACCTAGCTAGAGGTCACAGCCTCAGTAAGGGTAGTCCGACTGTGGATATCTAGGTTCCAGTGTATTGTGATGAGGAAGTTCCATTCTCTACTTTAAAAACACAGGATTCACTGAATTCTAGTCCTGAAACTGACAGGCAGGCAGGCAATGTGAGCAGCTGTTGTCAGGGACGACAAAAACAAACTCAGCCACGAGGTTTGAAAACACGCCCAGCTGAGAAACATTCCCCAGTTCCTAATAGCTTGCACCTGGAAAGGGGAAGAGCTTATAGCCACTATAAGAGCTATGCAGGAAATACAGAGTTAGAACTAAGAGAACTAGGAGAACTGGCTGAAGGAGGAGAATTAGCTGAAGCAGCTGACCTAGAGGAAGAAGGAGGAGTTTCAGACTTTGACCCAGGACGTGAGTCAGAGTCAGAACCAGGAAGAGTTCACCACAGAAACTACCCAAAGTCCTACAGGAGGAAGCAGCTAATAAGGGCAGAGAACAGGTGTGAATGTTCTGCTGATTGCAAACCCTTTGGAGCTCAGAGGCAACGTTCCAACCGGAGTGATTGGAAGCCTAAAGACAAACGGTATGTATCTGAGAGCTGTAGCCTGAAGAATGATTCTGGTGGGAAGTTAAAGTTTGTAGATAAAAGAAATACCTACAGGGTTAATGCTGAGAAGCCTCGTGCAGAAAATCCTAGGTGGGGGCAGGGCTTTAACACCCAGCCGAGGGATTTAAGCACAGAGCTGAAGAGAGAGCATTTAACACCTCCAGAGAGAGAAAGGTATTTCCCCAAAGATGTGTGCATGTCTGAGGAAGATATCCTAGAAGTTCCTAAGCCTCAAAGAAAACCCCGCAGGCTGAAACCTGGTGTTAGGAGGGGAGAAGTATTAAAGCCTGAAGATAGAGCCAGTAAGCTTTCCAGGGGGAGAACCTCATACAAGAAATGGGACTATAGAAACCCTGAATGGTGGCTTCCCTCTCTCCCAGACACTGAGGAATACGGTAGCTGGTATTCCAGCCCTAGAGGGAGTTGCACAGAGAGACACTGTGACGGCACGTTACAGGGGAACTTGCAGAGGTATTCTGATAAAGAGAAGTCAGATAATTCTGAATGCATACAGGAGCCTATGATCATTGATACACTCAGTGAATGTTCATTTAATGTGACCCAATGGACTGCACATTGGTTTTATCTGATAAAGTGACGTCTCTGTGTTAGTCAGGGCTGTGTAGTGTGTAAGGCAAACACTACAACTGAAGAATGCTGTTTTGCTCATAGTGAGTGAAACTATGTGCTGCGTTTGAATGTTTAACTTTGACCATTTACTTTGAGAAGCAAGAAGCTGTTCTACTTTCCTTTATGTTTTGCCAGAAAGCATGGCTTATTTATTTTGAGCATTGTGTTATGTTTATTTGAATAATCCGACCCCCGGGAGGGGAAATAAATCCTTTTACCTTCAACCACCGTGTTGCACAACTACTTAATTGCCATCAGACGCAGACATGCTAGCCCTAGGCGGCAGCCTGCCCACCTGGTGGTGACAGTATGCAAGTTTCAGGGAAGTTTCCTCTCAATACACTGGCGATGAACACCATGGTGGCCGACACCAACTCCAAGGTTCTTCACTGTCCTGGCACTGATGAACCATCAATAAGTACAACATGGGTCTCATGGATTGGACTCTGCATCAATGATGATGGCAAAGTAGAATCATCATGTCAAGTAAGTGATCAAGCAAACCTTCCCTCAATCCTATCTGGTGATCAATGTTCCCTCTAATTTTCTGTAGGCTGTGTGCGCATAAAATATCAGCTGTGCAGCTTTTGAAGGAAGGTTAAATTTTTGTGCGCCACATAACGACACTCGGAGTTATATACTTTAAAATTTGACTACACGTCAGAATACAGTATGTACACCACATTGATTGCACTAGAAAATATTGTAGAACTTGTGAAAACCATAAATACACAAAAACTTTTCAATTTTAAGAACGTCTGTGGTGGTTTCTATCAGAATCAGAACCGTAATTTTTGTGCGCTCTGTTGTAAAGTATGTGCGCTCACTCGGCGAGGTGTGTGCGCGCGCACACGCGCACAGCTTAGAGGGAACAGTGCTGGTGATGCCAATGTTTAGAGGGTCCAATAGGCAAGGCTATGTTTTCCTGAGTCACCCACATTCAATGGTTTGGTCTAGAGTCCTTGGATGTTGGCACAACCCCTGAGACATCAAGAAGAATTAAAGCCCATCTGGGGATGCTGCAAGGATACAGTGGCTGCCAGTAACTCTCAACACCGGGCTCCAACAAAGTTTAATATCATTACTTCTGGGCCTCCTCTTAACAATGGTTACCTGTGAAATCTTTCTTTGAATTGAATTGGTCCATATCCTTTCCTGATGGTCTCTATCAATACTCGTCATCAAGAGATCGATGCCCTCTTGATGTTTATAGATTAGCAGCACCTGGTGCAGTCCTTGGACCCCTCATGATAGATGCCTCTGATGCCTATGACTTTTTCTTGTTGCTCTTCATAGCCATGAATCCCTCTTAATGATATGAGAATACAAGGGGCACAGAGAGTGTTTGTGATTAGCCTCTGAGCATTTACCAAATAAAGTCTTGTTGCACAATCTGTACTTCTTAAAGTCACTATGGGCTTTTTTTCAGATACTGTCAAAAATACAGACACAGTAAAATCAAACTCATTGATTTTGAGAAGAAAAAAAAAAGGCTAGTCAGATCAAGCATCCAAGAACAGGCAAAAGGAAGAAAAACTTTTGGCTGTTTTTTTTTTTTTTTTTAAAGTTAACTATGTGAATTAAAAGGCCCTCTAAAGTTGTAGTACACATCTCTGAAGAGATCCCCTCCCCGTTCGCCAACTTCAGTGAAGCCAGCAGGAGGAAGGAGAGGATTCAGTTGCTAAGTTTGTAGGCTGGCTCCTTAACCCAAAGAAAATTTGTCAGGGCCTACAGTATCTTGTTAAAATCAGCTACAATGCCAAAGTCCTGAAGAGTGGCCAATAGCACACCATTTTTTTTAAGAGAGCTCTAAAGCAATTCAGGTAACCACAGACCAACAAGCTTGACTTTAGTGCCAGGCAAAATGGAAACTATTCTGAAAACAAACGTTACAGAACTTGAAAACTGCAGCAATAAGCCATAAAAAAATATTTTTTTTTTAACTTTAATATATTTCATAAATACCTAAATATTTCTATTAGAACAAAAATTCAATAACTAATAATTTTTTGATAGCCACTTATGAGGCTTCTTACATTACACAGCTCTTGAACAACTAATATACCATGCTTCTCAAAAGTGCAACTAGAAAAATGTATAAATATATAAGAAAGTGAGGAAATGACGCTCATTCTCAGCAAGAGTTAAAAACCTCACATCTGAAAAACAAATCTCCACCCCACATGAAGTCCCAAAGAAGATTTTTATAATTACAACTAATGTGGTTATAAAAAAATTACTTTATCTTGCCCAAAATATAGAAATACTTCCCATTTAGACCACATAAGGAAAAGGTGTTTACAGCGTACTTTCCATCTGTATCTAAGATGAACGAAGCTGCAATTTAGGCCAGTGGTTTCACCCATAACCAGGTTTCATCAGGGACTATTCATCAGTTTGGGGGGGGGGGGGGCAATGACCTAACATGTATTAGAAGCTGGTTAAAAAATAGGACATAGAAAGTAAAACTAACTGGTAAGTTTAGTCAGTGGAGAAAGTAAAAAATTGAATGCCCCAGGAAGCTGTACTTGGACCAGTGTTTTAACATATTTATGAATGAGCTAGGACAGAGAGCAATAAGTGAGATTATTAAATTTACAGATGGAATTATTAAATCATGAGCATATTGTGAAGTTTTGCTGAAGTACCTTGTGAGATTGAAGAACTGAGCACCTAAAAGGCAGATGACATTTAGAGCCATGTTTATTACAATGTTAGCATGTGCTATCTTTCCCATAGGAATAACATGGATGCTGCAGCAGATAGCGCACCAACATTTAGTAAACATGACCCTTAATGTGGACAAATGCAAAATGATGCATATAGGGAAAAATAAAATTATATAAATACAGGATGCTGGGTTCCATGTGGTTCACTGATCAGACTATAACAAAAAGACACTTCTTTTCCAAGAATATCCAGTCCTATAATTGCAGACCTTGACAAATTTTCTCAGAATCTAAGAGCCAGCTTAAAAATTTAGAAGCCGGCTGCCGGTACCTAGTCCACAGTCCTCTTCATCTCACCCCCAACCCCAAGATGTATCGCAGTTCCTTTTTCAGGGCCTAATTTACTATTTTCTTATTTTGTGTGAGAAAAGAAAGCTTAATCAGGCTCTTAACCTGCCATTGTACAGTGTCAACAGAAGGCAGTGACCCTTCTCCTCCTGCCCCCTCCGACCCCACTCCCAATGAGTACATAGTCAGCAGCTTTGTAACCCTTTATGGCTGCACCTGATGCAACTTTTTTTTTATTTCATGTTTCGCCATTACCTGGTAATACGTGAAGCTAAAAAGTCTCTCATATAACTCCTGCTTCATGCCTTCATCCAGTATCTCTCTCTCATAGCCTCTTCCTACAGCCATCATCTAGGCGTCTGTTTACTAAACAGCGATAGCAGTGATCATGCAAAATCGGAGCTGTGGCACAGTTTTCGCACAACTGTTGCTCTCTCTATTTAGTAAACAGACCCCCTAGTGTGTCTTTCTCTCATTTTACATGTATGCCGACGATATTATTCTACTGTTTCATACCTCTCCCCTGTCCTTAGATATTACTCAATTGAATCTTTGTCTCTCTCGGATTTCTTCTTGGCTATCCCACAATTTCCTACATCTAAATCCGTCAAAGTCCACAGCTATGTGGGTCTCACTAACTGGTTCTTGCCCTTCCCTGGCTCCCTCGATTGATTCTGTTTCTCTCCCTCTTGTGTCATCGTTCCGCTATCTCGGTGTCATTCTCGATTCTACACTTTCTTTTCATCAGCATCTCACCTCCCTTACACGTCGTTCTTTTGCTGCTCTGCGACAGATTAGGGCTGTCCGTTCCCTTCTCCCCTTCTCATCCCTAATCACCCTTGTCCTGGCCCTAGTTATAAGTCGCCTGGACTACTGCAACGTTTTTCTTGCAAACCTCCCAAAATACCAACTTCTCCGTCTTCAGCGCATTCAAAATGCTGCTGCCCGCCTCATCACATTTTCACGCCGTTCTGACCATATCACACCTATCCTTCTCCGTTTACACTGGTTACCTCTCTGTTTTCGCTTTCATTATAAGTTCCTTATCTTGATTCACCGCGCTCTTCATACAAATACCCCTCTATATCTTGCAGATCGGATCGCGCTTCACACTCCCTACCGTCAACTCCGTTCTCTTCATGCAAATCGTTTGTCCCTCCCCTCCCCGTCACAAGCACACCTCGAGCAGACCCGTCATGCAGCTTTTTTCTTTTTAGGTCCAGTGTTATGGAATGCATTACCCCCTTCTCTCCGTCTGGAACCCTCATACCCTCAATTTAAAACACTACTCAAAACCCATCTGTTTCAGCAAGCTTTTCATCTCTCTCCTGATGGTCCTCCCTGATGTTCCTTTAGCTGTTGTATCTGTTTTTGTTTTGTTGTATATCGGTCCTGTTGCGTATTTGTCTACCCATAGTCTGTTCTGTCTATCCTTCTATGGGCCTTTTTATCATTGTTTGTATTATTTTATTTAGTAGCTTGTGTTTTAGAATACTGGCCCTTTCATAGGCCTTTTATTATTGTATGTATTGTTATTTTAGTTAACTTATGTTTTAAAATACTGGCCCTTTGTCTGGTTCTGTTTTAATTTTTGTCTTCTATTTGTCTGTGCTTTTATACTTTACTTTTCTGTTTCACTTTGGCGTTCCTTTCTTTGTCTTTGCATGGCCAACCTTTTATTGTACACCGCTTTATGTTTCGACGGAAAGCGGTTTATCAAATTTTAATAAAGATAAAGATAAAGATAGCCTCTTCCTACAGTCATCATCCAGCGTCTCTCTCAGCCTCCTTTAATCTTCACTCAATCACTTGCTCTCTCATAGCCTCAAAAGCCAGTCTCTCCCTCCCTCCATCTCTTATTGCCCCCAATTAAACTTAAACTTAACTCTCTCTCTCAGAAAGACATCCCTCCTCTTCTGTTTACACAGTCTTGTTCACATTCTCCAGAAGTACTTAAGAAAATGGATAATGTGAGCCTCCCTGCCAGTACTTCAGTGCTGGATAAAGGCTGCCTAACCCCCTCACTTCCCTAGGTTGTCACCTCATCTCTGGACAGTGCTGCCGGCAGGAGCCTGCTCTTGCCTTTGTCCACTTCCTGGATAGCGCGGGCCATGCCGGGAAGGTCACAAGCTGGAGGCACAGAAGAAAGAGAAGCCCCCACCCCTGCCTGATGCCGCTAAAATCCTGAGAGCACATGGCCCAGCCTCCAAGAGCACAACAGATGCTGCTGCTACGGCTGCAGCCAAAGCTGCATGCATCACCATAAGACTTCGGCACAAGGGCAGCAGCATTAGAACATAAGATATGCCATACTGGGTCAGACCAAGGTCCATCAAGCCCAGTATCCTGTTTCCAACAGTGGCCAATCTAGGTCATACGTACCTAGCAGTATCCCCAAGAGACAGGTTCCACAATGCTTGTATTGGGTCAATCATTGATATCCTGGGTCCCTTTTTTATAATGGTTTATGGACCTTTCCTCCAGGAACTTGTCCAAACCTTTTTTAAACCCAGATACACTAACAGCTCTTACTACATCCTCCGGTAACAAATTCCAGAGTTTGATTACACGTTGAGCGAAAAAATATTTTCTCTTATTTGTCTTAAATAGTTTACCCTGTAGCTTTATTACATGTCCCCTAGTCTTTCTATATTCTGATAGCGTAAACAATCAATCTACGTTTACGCGTTCAACTCCATTAATTAATTTATAGACCTCTATCACATCTCCTCTCAGCCGTCTCTTTTCCAGGTTGAAGAGCCCTAACCTTTGTAGCTTCTCTTCATAGGAGTAGCCTTCCATCCCCTTTACCATTTTGGTGGCTCTTCTCTGTACCTTTTCTAATAACGCTATATCCTTTTTAAGATACGTCGACCAGAATTGCACACAATATTCAAGGTGCGGTCGTACCATGGAACGATACAGAGGCATTACAATATCCTTTGTTTTATTTTCCATTCCTTTCCTTATGATACCTAGCATTCTATTTGCTTTCTTGGCTGCCGCTGCACACAGGGCGGAGGGGTTTTAACATGTTATCCACGATGACTCCTAAATCTTTTTCCTGGGTGGTGGTTCCCAATCTGGAACCTTGCATTGTGTAACCATAGTGTGGGTTGTTCTTTCCTAGGTACATAACTTTGCACTTGTCCACATTAAATTTCCTCTGCCATTTGGATGCCCAGTCTTCCAATTTATCCAGATCCTCCTGCAGTTTTCCACAGTCCTCTTGGGTTTTAACAACTTTAAACTGTTTGGTGTCGTCTGCAAATTTGATAACCTCACTCGTTATTCCCTTTTCCAGGTCATTTATGAATATGTCAAAAAGTAGCGGACCCAGTACAGATCCCTGGGGTACTCCACTATTCATCTTTTTCCATTGGGAAAATTGGCCATTTAGCCCTACCCTCTGCTTTCTATCTTTTAAACAGTTGCCGATCCACAATAGTACATGTCTCCTATCCCATGACTTTTCAGTTTTGCCAAAAGTCTCTGATGAAGGACCTTGTCAAAGGCTTTCTGAAAGTCCAGATACACTATATCAACCAACTCACCTTTGTCTACCTGTTTATTCACACCTTCAAAAAAAATATCAGATTAGTAAGACAAGATCTTCCTTGTCTAAAGCTATGTTGGCTGTTTCCCATTAGGCCACGACTATCTACATGCTGTGTAATTTTGTTCTTTATGATGGTTTCCACCATTTTCCCCGGTACGGACGTCAGGCTCACCGGTCTGTAATTTCCAGGATCACCCCTGGAATCCTTTTTAAATATTGGCGTTACATTGGCGATCCTCCAATCTTCATGTATTACAGATGATTTTAATGAAAGATCACAGATTACTAATAGCAGATCTGCAATCTCATATGTGAGCAGCATGGTGTCCATTTAGCCAAAACAGTCCAGGATTCATAGAAGATAAAAAAAGACTGACTGTCAAAGAGCGTACTCTTCTGCTTGATCTGCCACTGTAAGGTGAGCTCTCTCTGGCTGTGTATGCACCCATGACGGGTGGATCAAGCGGAAGAGCTATTCCCAGCACTCTAGGGTCCGTCCATCTGTACTACAACCTAACTACATTTCGGTTTTCACACTCTGTAGCCCTGCCCTTTTTTTCCTCCTGTCTCCATGTGCCGCTACCAGCAGCGGAATCTGATGTCAGACCAGCAGATTAGGTGTCCTTGCCTAGCAATTCAGGGGGCATGAAATCCTGGGCAACAGTGTGTAATTTTTAGGTGCCATGACAACCTGGCGCCTGGGATTTATCGAGCCCTGCATTAGTGTCATCTCTGAAAGTTTTAGTCCATAAATTAAACCCCAAATTAACTTTCAAAGTCCAATTCAGTGATGTATCAAAAACCTGTTTCTACTCACTGCGCAGAGTGCGGTCTGACTGCTTCTATTTTGATAAACCTACGCTGCTTACTATGGTATGCCTTGGTCAATCTATTTGACTACTGAAACTCCCTATATAGTGCGTTACTGCATTCAATTAAGAATCTTTAAACTATCCAATCAATGCCTATCAAATTAGAAACAGATTCTAAAAGATTTGATCATGTTATACCACTTTTAAAGTATTATCACTGGCTGCCTGTTTTTTATAGGATAAGATAAAATTTTGACCTTTGCTCATAAGACCCATGTTGGCTCCCTTGTTATCTAACTGGTTAACAGGGTCTGTACAAGAAGCACAACCTACTCGCAAAAGTCAAAGCAGACTAGTCCAGAGCGAGTAATGTAACCAAACCGTTACTGAGAGCGCTCAGGATGATATGCACACAGGGGTGTGCTCTCAATAAATGTTTAGTTACATTACTTGCTCTGGACTCATTTTGTTAACAGGACCTGCCAGAGGGTTTCTACCGTCCTAGGTAGACCCTCCATGCTGCCCTCCCCCTCTCAACATCCATCTTTGATCCCTCTGCCGCGTTGGGCCTTAAAGTGCCTGCACTGGCTCCAGCGGGCTGCATTCCCCCAGCCCTGAACTGCCACTTTGCTGGTGGCCGATGTCGCCCACTGGGGCCTCCCTTCCTAGGCAACTGCCTAGTGGACAGTCCAACCCTGCTAGTTAATACCATATGTTACATCCCGGACCCTCTGTTCACTTCAGCAGAATAGATTAGTATTACCTTCTACTGCTAAGGCTCATCTTGATATTACTTAGCAAGCTGCTTTCTATTATCTGGCCCCGCCCTGTGGAATGCTTTACCACATGATATTAGAATAGAAACACAGAAATATGACGACAGAAAAAGACCACATGGCCTATCTAGTCTGTCCTTCCATATCAACAACTACAACAGTCCCCTTTTTACCTTTAGAGATCCTCTGTGTTTGTCCCATGCTTTTTTGATTCAGTTACTGTCCTCATCTCTACCAACTCCACTGGGAGACTATTCCACGGATCCACTACTCTTTCCGTAAAGAAATAGTTCCGCATATCACTCCTGAATCTCTCTCTTTTCACCCTCATCCCATGTCCTCTCGTAGCAGAACTTGCTTTCAATTGAAAGAGGCTCTCTCTCCCTGAACATTTATGCCACGGAGGTATTTAAACATCTCAATCATATCATCTCTATGGTGTACATATTAAGATCCTTAAGTCTGACCTCATATGCTTTACAATGAAGAAGACCACTAACCATTTCAGTAGCCACCTTCTGCACCGACGCCATCCTGTTCACATCCTTTTGAAGGTGTGGTCTCCAGAATTGCACACTATACTCCAAATGAGGTCGCACCAAAGACTTATACAGAGGCATTATCACCTCCTTTTTTCTACTAGCCATTCCTCTCCGTATGCACCCAAGCATCCTTCTAGCTTTTGCTGTCGCCTTTTCTACCTGTTTAGCTACTTTAAGATCATCAGACACAACCACACCTAGGTCCCGCTCTTCTTTAGTGTACAAAAGTACTTCACCCCCTATACGATATTGCTCCCTTGGATTGCTGCAGCCCAAATGCATGACCTTATAAACATTAAATCCCAGCTGCCAAATTCCAGATCATTCTTCAAGCTTAGCTAGATCCCTCCTCATGTTATCTACACCTTCCTGGGTGTCTACTCTATTGCAGATTTTGGTATCAGCAAATTCAAAACTGTTCCCATGCAAATAGGAAGTGAAATAGGAAGGGGCGGAAGCATGAATGTTTGCACTGCAGTATCAGATTTGAAGGTAACTTTGGCACAACATTGCAGTTTTAAAAGTATTGCTGCCACCTCATGTCCCAGAAAGGGGCAGCAATAGAGGCAATGGGTGCCCTCAGAATATCAGCACTAGGCAATCATCATGTTCGCCTGATCATAGCACTAGCCCTGGACACACTCTTTGGGAGCACACCAGGTACATGACCTGATTAGCCAAGCATCCGGTCTGACCGAGGCCTGAGACACCTTTGATCTGACCCTATATGGCATATATTATGTTCCTAATGCACACGAAACACTTTCTGACAGGAAAGGAAGCTGTAGAACTAGGGGATATAATATGAAACAGCACAGAGACAGGAAGGCTCAGGATTAACATTAGGAAATATTTTTTCATGGAAAGGATGAAGGGATACCTGGAATGCCCTCCTGGAGGTGCTGGGGAAGACAAAAATTGTAATGGATTTAAAAAAGATGTGAGATAAACAAAGGATCCCTTAATAGTACGAGGATGAAAACCAAGCATTAGCACTTCAGCTAAAAATACCAAAGAAAATTTTGCACTTCTGAGGGGATGGGGCATAACCTGCACAGAGTGGCAATTACAAACCTAACCGCTTTGCTGGACAGATTAGATAGGTGTTTTCAGTCTCTGTCTATCATCTACTATATATAATACACAAAACAGAAAAAACTGGAAATCAATATCAATTTCAAAAGCCAGCTACTTATTCCATAATGTATCAGAATGCATGTTTTCTATATCCTAGTAGAAATTTCTGAAATGTAATCTGTGATAAGGAAGCTTATCTTAGCTCAGGAAGGAGCTATAGAAAAGGTGAAGTGACTCTGAACAAGCAACCTGTCAGTTCTGGTAGAAATAAGAAAACAGAATTTTCTCATAAAAGACTACCAGTCCCAGAATGCACCAGGTTTCCAGCAGCCATTAGAGGAGCTGAAGTGGGGAAACGTGTGTTTAATCAGGAGGGCTATGAGGTAATCCCTAAGCACTCATCTCAAAGGGCAGGGTTTGATTCAGCACAGCTGCACTGTGTTAGGGAGGAGCACTCATCTAAGCAGAATAAAGGTAGAGTTTATTCTACAGAGAATTATCCTGAGAATCAGCTTGAGTTTGATCATCTTCATCATCAGGAGGATCATCAGAAGCAGAAGCCAAGCCGGACGGACAGAGAGGGCAAGAAACCCTTTGGAAGAAGGAAGAGAAAAGCCTTTGAGAGGTCTAAAGGAATCCAGAGCAGTACGTATATTGGAAAGCATTCCAAGGGCCAGCATACACCATTGGACTGGGGAAAGCCAGAGGAATGGTGCTGCAGAGCTAGGAATCTCCAGAGGGTACCTGTGAGGGAGACGGCTGCACGTGGAAGGGACCCTAAGACCCGTGCCAGAAGGTATGTGAAGAGAGATCCAGTGTCCAGGGATCTGGATTGGAAGGCTGGACATAAGAACTGGACTACATACTGGCCAGGCTATTTAGAGAGGAACTCTAACAGCAATGGAAGCTCAGGTATGAACACTGATCTATGCCCTAGATATAACCTTGAAAGACAGCAGGGAAACAAGTATTCTCCTGAGAGTGCTACATTGAGAAATTCCTCTGTGCCAATCCATGATATTGAACCCATGCTTGTTGAAGAAGAGGGGGTGATAGCAGATGAAGAATCTGTTTACATGGACTGCTCTCTGTCTAAACTCCTTTGGTGATTTTCTGTTATAAAGTACAGCAACCATCACAAAGAAATACAAACTTGTTTTTTAATCTACTCAGAAAAGCTCCTGTGTAGGATTTTTAGCCACGCAGTAGAAAGCAAGCCAGCTAAGGGGTTTCAGCTGGATAACTGCTAGCAATTGAGCCTTACCTAATTGCTTGTGAGCTCTAAGAGAATCACTTCTGAATCTATGTGGGAAGATATAAGAAGTTTACCTGAAAAGAACAGTTTTTTTTTCTTCTTTGTGGCTTTTGGTTTGTTGTTTGATACATGCTAAGAAAATATTAGCTAAGCCTACAGAAAAGACCAGTTTGTTGCCAACCAGGTCTTATTTCTTTTGCTTTGATGGCCTGATAAGTTAAAATGTTGTTTTCCTGGTTTTGTTTTTTCAAGTTTAACACTGAAAGCAAGTAACCTGATTTATGTGCTACCAAGCATATCTGTGTTGGGAGAAATAACCCCATAAATAAATATCTTATTGGCTTTACCCAAAAGCACAACTAATTATTGTGAGCAGCTGTGTCTGGTGTGAATGAACTGCATTGCCCACAATCCCTTGCAAATCATATAGATATATGCACTTGCCAAGACTGTGAAGATTCTCACCCAGGCAGCCGTCTGACAAATCTCAAATTCAATGTCATGCAAATTTTAAATTAATTATACCATAGTAAATTACTTTCTAATAGTTTAAAAATATGATATAAATTATGCTTTCTCATAAAACATTTAAAAATAAATATCCTCAGGGAGCCACCAATTCAAAAAATACTAAGAAAAACTCCCAACTACACTCTCAAAGCAAAAAACAAAAATGTGAGAATAACTCCACAAATAATACTGACAAGGAGCCTATAGCGACAAACACCACTGTGTTAGAGGAAAAAAAGACCTCAGCCACCCCTTCTGTCAATACCAGCAGAAAGGACAAGCTAGTCATATGGCAAGACTAAGACAGAAAGCCTGCCACAGCAATGCTGCATTCATGAACTGTACTCGAGATGACATCAGTGGTCAGAAAAAAAGGGAGTTGAGCCCAAACTATAAAAACTCAACAATCCAAAAAGCACACAGTGAGCAGCTCCTGGCAATAGCAGTCAGCAAAATATTGAGCCCACAACAATCAAAACAGCAGCCAAAAACTCCTTGCAAGAACAGCAGCAAAACGCCAAGTCCAATATAAATAAGGCAGCAACCTGAAGCTCAGACAACAGGTGTTTCGCCCATGCGGCTTCGTCAGGGAGCTCTTCGTAAAGAATGTTGTATATCCATTCCAAAATCAAAAGGAGGACTGCCAAAAGAAAAAGAAAAAAAACAATATTCTCACAAATAACAAAAAAAAAGCAAAAAATTGAGAAGAATGAAAGAGAGACTAACATACTAGGGCTTAATCACTGAAGAGAGACTTACTTTTTAAGAACACAAGCAAGAAAACTGCCTCCACGCCCGCTGCACACGCCGCTGAAACAAAGCACAGGAAAGCCTAAAAAACGCTGACCATACGCGGTAAAAAAAAAAAAAAAGAGGAGGAGGAAACCGACTGACGTCAGGGATTCCCCATGCACACAGCTGATATCAGCAAAGCACCAAAAAAAAACCCAGAGAAAACGCCGAGCATGCACGGTAAAAAAAGAAAGAAACAGACTGGCATCAGGGATTCCTAATGCACACGGCAGCAGCCGGGTTAGGAAGGAGGATTAAAAAAAAGAAGAGAAAACTAAGCAAATATTGAAAATGCCAAAAAACGGCTGATATCAAAAAAATCAAAAAATAAATATCAAAAATTCATAAAGATTTGACTAATCCTCCTGGGAGACCAATAGTTGCTCTGCGGGGGTCACTTCTGGAACCCCTTTCTACATTCGTAGATTCTTTCTTGCGACCATTCGTGTTCAAGATTCCATCCTATGTACGAGATACAATGCATTTTCTCCAGATTTTAGCAACAGGCCATGATAAGGATTTACCTATGGATCTGTTTATGGCGACAATGGATCTTTTTTTCCCTGTATAGGAGTATTCTACAGAAGGGAGCCCTTCAGGTGGGACGTGAGACACTTTTATCACGCACAGATTTGAGTGGCGCACAGGTGGATTTCATCTGCGAATTGATGTCATTGGCGATGACAACAATTTTTTTTTGTTTTGATAACTAATTTTTTCAGCAAGTGAAGGGGGTGGTCATGGAAGCCACAATGGCCCCATCGATTGCTAACCTGTACATGGTCCATTTCAAAGAGAAGTGGCTGACAAATGGACCTTTTCAGTCTCATGTCTGTCTTTGGCTCCGATATATTGATGTTTTTCTTCTATGGTCCGGGTCTGTAGAACGGTTGTAGCTTTTCCATCACTGGCTTAATGCCTGTGTTGATAATCTTTCTTTTTCTCTGGATTATAGTATGACCTCCATTTCTTTTTTGGACGTATCTTTGACACGCCAGGGGGTTTGCCTGGTTTCTACAGCTTATTGTAAACCCACACATAGAATGGCTTTTCTTCATTTTTCGAGTGTACACCCTTAACGTTTGAAGAACAGCTTGCCTTTTGCTCAGTTCGTACGTTCTCGTCATAATTGCTCTTCAGTGTCAGAATACAAGGCACATTCACAGTACCTTGAAGATTCTTTTTTATCATGTGGCTATCCGTTTATTCTAGTTCGTAGAGCCCGAGTTAGGGCTCGATATAATGAGTGTACTTGGTTATTTACCCCTCGCCAGCGTTCCACGGATACTGCTTTTGTACATTATGTTTCCTGATTCAATTCTTTGAGTTATCGTCTTTCTAAGATTGTTCATCGTTATTTTCATACTGTACGATTAATTCCTGATTTAGGCGATCGACAGCTGAGAACGGTCTATACCAGGAATCATAACCTATGTGATATTCTTTGTCCTTCAGTTTTTCATGAGATTCAGTGGCTGCACATACAACCCCAGGCCACGTAAGTTGTGGGAATTGTTCTGTTTGCTTTATGATGCAGGCTTGTCAATCATTTTTCTACAGTCATAAGCTGTATTATCTTCATTCTGCTACCACTTGTAATAGTATTGGGGTTGTTTATTTGCTATTGTGCCCCTGTAGTCTAGGATATGTTGGTAAGACCAGAAGAGCACTGCAAATACGTCTTATAGAACATAGAAGCAAACTTCGTCACCAGGTGGAGGGAGCTCCACTAGTTAAACATTGCCAGCTATATCATCATTGTTTTGAAGATTTGAAGTGCCTGGTCATTACTCAATGTTTGCCTTCCATTTATGGAGGTGATTGGGACAAGACCTTGATTCGGCTTGAACAGCGTTGGATTTTTTGTTTAAATACAATTACACCTGCTGGTCTCAATGACTTTATTGAATGGAAGAACAGTTTCCGATTGGTCTATTTTTTGTCTACGAAATGTACATCATAATATGAACATTTTGAAACTCTTCTAAGCATTTCCTGTAGAGGTGGGTAGGGTGGTCATTTTTGATATTTATTTTTTTTTTTTTTTTGTTATCAGCTGTTTTTTCGGCATTTTCAATATTTGCTTAGTTTTCTCTTCTTTTTTGCCTGCCTTCCTAACCCGGCTGCTGCTGTGTGCATTAGGAATCCCTGACATCAATCTGTTTCTTTCTTTTTTTACTGCGCATGCTCGGCATTTTTCAGGCTTTCCTATGCTTTGTTTCAGCGGCGTGTGCAGCGGGCGTGGAGGCAGTTTTCTTGCTTGTGCTCTTAAAAAGTAAGCCTCTTTTCAATGATTAAGCCGTAGTATGTTAGTCTTTCTTTCATTCTTCTCAATTTTTTGCCCTTTTTTTTTTTTTTTTTTTTTTGCTATTTGTGAGAATATTGCTTTTTGCTTTGGCAGTCCTCCTTTTTTATTTTGGAATGGATATACAATGTTCTTTATGAAGAGCTCCCTGACGAAGCCACATGGGCGAAACACCTGGTGTCGGAGCTTCAGGTTGCTGCCCTGTTTATTATGTTGCACTCCAACTTGCCCTGTTTATATTAGACTCAGTGTTTTGCTGCTGTTCTTGCAAGGAGTTTTTGGCTGCTGTTTTATTGTGGGCTCAATACTTTGCTGACCGCTACTGCTAGGAGCTGCTCACTGTGTGCTTTTTGGATTGTTGAGTTTTTACAGTTTGGGCTCAACTCCCTCTTTTGCTAAAGGTTTTTTTCTGACCACTGATGTCATCTCGAGTACAGTTCATGAATGGAGCATTGCTATGGTAGGATTTCTGTCTTAGTCTTGCCATATCACTGGCTCGTCCTTTCTTTTGGTATTGACAGAAGGGGTGGCTGAGGTCTTTTTTCCTCTAACATAAAACATTTAAACATTCATGGCACTAATTATTCTCCAAAGCAATAGTTTTTATCTACAGTCCATAACCACATTATTGATCAGATCATTTTCAAGATATATATATAAAATTTTAGATATTGGCAGTTTTGCAAATTGGACATATCTAAATGCCATAGTGGCACTTAAATATTGGCAGGATTTTCAGCAGCAGTATCTGGATAGGAGCTGCCACTGAATATCCAGGCTGAGAGGTGCTAACCAGGTAAGCACCACCAAATATCAGCCGGCTGACCTCCTGCTGCCCGGCCAACTAATAACTTTGAATATCAGCTCAATATGAGATTTACACAACAAAAAGAAATCTGAATAAATGTACATATTTTAATAACCCTCAATATAGCATTTAAGAACCATTTTTGGGAACTACTGCTCCAAGTATATAGTTAGCCCTATGAATATGAATACATTTTCAGTCAGAATGTTATCTAAGTTGTAATGTTTAATAGCAACAAAAAGATGTGCTTTTCAATATTGGAGTGGAGGCCTAGTGGTTGGGGCAAGGTACTTGAGGCCGGAAGGTCGGGAGTTCAAATCCCACTAGAGGACAGCAACCCTCCATAGCCCATGTTCCCTGTAAAATAGTTATCTCCAAGTTATAATGCCCTGTTCAATGTAATTTCAGTTTGTTCAATGTAAACCGTACTGAAGCAGAATAGCGCGGTATATAAGAGAATGTAAATAAATAAAATATGTACAGAATTACTGGGGCACAACCAGACCACTACCTACACACAGAACGCCACAACTATATGCTTAAACATCACACTTTTTCAGTGTATAGGCTTGTCATAAACAGGCACATTTTTGTTCCTCACTCCAGTGAGGTCCAATCAGAAACCACTCTGACTAATGTTCTTGCTATATTCTGCTAAAAGGCAAAGAACTGCTGAGAGGTTATTTCTTCCCTTAACTTATAAGATAGAACTTTACCTGTTTTGGTTGAGATATTTTGCTATGTTACTCTATTTAAATTACCAAAACAAATGAAAGAATTATCATTTTTTGTCGTTTTCCTTAATTTATTTTGTCCTTTTCTTCACAGGAAGCAGACTCCTACATGCCTTACTAAAAACACACACAAAAACAATCAGTCAGGGCTTAGGGCAAAATGTACCATGAGCCTCCTACCATATCCTTCATCAAACGTCAGAAAAAAAGGAATTGCATCCATGGCTAGTCCTAAGAAATTTCCACAGATCTCGAAATAGTAAATCATTCCAGACACCACTTTTTTTTCCTACAAAAACTTCCGCTACACTATATTGGTGCCAATTCATCTGGACTGAATTGTGGAAGAGCATTACACTTCTTGTGCGCTGCTTCCTGAACTGAAACTAATATTTACCAGTTTAATTTCAAAAGGAAGCATATTCCAAACAAGGAAAGTACCTCATCTTTAAAAAAAATTGAATAGATTTCAACTGACTAGTTGTCTTTTTTTTAAATATCTTTAACCAGCTAACCATGAAAATCATATTACAGTGGTGTGAAAAAGTCTTGCATTAGTTCCAAATTGGCAGTTTTTAGTTCTTTGGATCATAGGGACAAAATGCATTATAATTTACAACCTCTTCTGCATGCCATTTTTTTCCCTTTTGTCTGTCTTTTGTACAAATCTGACAAATTTACCATGACTTGAGCATTCTTTTATGATTGTTTAATACCCATGTTCATTTGGTTGTGAACCTGTGCCCAAAAAGTTGTGTTTTCTGTGCCGTGTATGTTGGCAGTGTGCATGTTTTCTTCTTAATTTCATTAGGTAGCCCTGAAAAAGACTGTTTTTTATTGTTGGTGGCCATTAATACTTGGTGGGCCAGCCCTTGCTCTTTCTCACTAGATGACATCTGTCTGGCATGGAGTTGACCAATTTGATGAGGTGTTCTCGCATTATGATACAATTACAGGCTGCAAAGACTCAATCAGCTCTCACTTAGTCCGCAACTGCTTCTTGGCGATCTCAACTGATACCCTGTACTAAAGATTCTTAATCAGGTTGAGACGGGGTGATTGCACTGGCCATTCAATGGTCTGAACTCAGTTTATTTTCTTCCAGTTGGCGACAGTTTTCGCTCGGTGGCAAGGTGCATTGTCATCCTGGAAGAAATATTTGCCAGGAAACATTGCTCAGCTGATGGCAGCATGCACTTCTGCAGAATTCTATGTATTACACTGCATTCACCAGCCTGTCACCATTCACCGGCCCTGCTCAACATTTCTGTCCCTCTACCTTCCCCCCTGGGCACTGAATCTCCTCTCTCCCCCCCTTAGCAGTAATTTAAGAAATGCTACCTCTCAATGGCCTGAAGCCTTTTCTCTGCCACATCCGCCTCTCTGACAAAGTCCAGTGTCCAGCAAGGACAGGATTTGGCAGAGGGAGGGAAACATTTCTTAAATTACTGCTACTACCACAGGGGAAGTGGGGAGAGAGGGAGAGATGCTGAGTGTGGCCTAAATGTACCCAGTTGGCTTTCAGATAAAATGGCATTCAAGCTAGTAACCTAGAGATGAACAGCTCATAATATATTCATGTTTCCTTGATAAGTTCCGGCATTATTACATAAATGTTAACGTCCCAGTACATTGGTTTTCCTTGCACTTTTCTAAGAGCTTCGAGGTCAGCATTCACTGGTGCTGGATCCGCTACTGTTAGGCAGAAATTTAATGAGACAATTGATGATATCATCACAGCTAAATATAGCCAGTTAGTGTCAATCAGCTATCTTATCCAGTTAGTATACAGATGATATTTATCCAGCCTGACTGAAATCATTATATTGCACTGGATATCATAGAATATTAATGCTGTTCAATTAGCTTATAATTAGGGCTTCTGATTTTAGGTTTTAATCAGTAACCATGAAAAATACCCATGATGCAAAAAACAACAAAGTAGGTGTTTATTGGATAAACACCACTTCCCTAGATACTTTTTCACCCCCTTCTGGCCTGTCTTATATCCGTAACTCTGTATGTTTATTCTTTTCTGCGTTAACAACTCCTAAGTGACACAAACTATATTTTTCATTCCACTGGAAAAGATACCTGTGGCGTGAAAATACCGATAAACATTGATTTTTGTACTGTCAAAAGTCTATAGAAGTCTATAAATTAATGAACGGAGTGGACCGGGTAAACGTAGATTGATTGTTTACGTTATCAGAATATAGAAAGACTAGGGGACATGCAATGAAGCTACAGGGTAAACTATTTAAGACTAATAAAAGAAAATATTTTTTCACCCAACGTGTAATCAAACTCTGGAATTTGTTACCGGAGGATGTAGTAAAGGCTGTTAGTGTAGCTGGGTTTAAAAAAGGTTTGGACACATTCCTGGAGGAAAGGTCTATAAACCATTATTAAGAAGGGACCCAAGATATCAATGCTTGACCCAATACAAGCATTGTGGAACCTGTGTCTTTTGGGGAAACTGCTAGGTACGTATGCTTACATTGGCCACTGTTGGAAACAGGATACTGGGCTTGATGGACTTTGGTCTGACCCAGTATGGCATATCTTATGTTCTTATAATATGGAGTCTTCCAACACCACTGGCTGCCATATACCTTTCATGAGGAAACCTCCTCACATAAGTTTTGCCTTGGTCACCAAGAATGTAGAACATGCTTTAGTCGCTGAACAGAACTTTCTCCCAGTTAGCCTTGCTCCATTTTGAGTACTTTGATGCTCACTCAATGCATCTGTTCCACTGTTAGTGGAGGCTTCCTCTGCGCCTTACAGCCCCTCAATCTGTACTCAAAACATCGTCTCCTCACAGTGGAAGTACAAACTGCAACGGAACACTTCTCCTTCCATTCCCGCAGGAGCTCAGGGGAGGTTAGCTTGCGGTTGCCAAGAGATGCCCTTTTCAAGGCCCTGTCATCCCTCTTGGTTGACTTTCTAGGCCGACGGCTACGATGTTGGTCTGCATATTTCCCGTCTCCTTATGCCTCTGCAGGATGTGTCACACAAAAGTGGGTGGAATAGAATCCAACCCCTCGCTGTGGCCTCTCCTTTTTAATAACTTTTACAACTACAGGAACCTTTTCAACCTGATGCAGGGTCAACATGTTTATGTTTATGTTTATTGAGCTTGATAAAAACCGCCTTTCAAATGCAATCAAGGCGGTGTACAGTAAAAAGTCACATAAAATCCGGCCTAAGCTGGAGGATAAGATAGGAAATGTACAATAATAATAATTATATAAAAAATTAACCAAATTAAAACAAGTATAAATTATAAAAAATTATAAGAACAGAAAGAGAGGAAGGAAAGAAAGGGAAGATAACTAATACAGGACAGACTAATACAAAGGAGGACATCATACAAAAGGAGAGGGAATATCAAACGCTAGGGAGAACAAGTGAGTTTTCAGGTTGTGCTTGAAGGTAGTGTGAAGTGGTTCGAGGCGAAGGGAGGAAGGGAGGGAATTCCAGAGGGCGGGGCCAGCAAAATTAGAAGGCAGAGAGACGAGTGAACTGTAAGTGAGCGCGGGAGGGTGGAGGAAGAGAGAGACGATTAAGGTGAAAGGAGCGGGGGGCGTGTCTAGGAGAGTGAAAAGATAGTAGATCAGCCAGATAAGAAGGGATGCCAGTATGAAAGACCTTATGTAACAGAATCAACATCTTATATTGGGAGCGAAAAGAGACAGGTAACCAGTGAAGATGAGAAAGTAGAGGGGTGACGTGATCACGAATGGTAGAAGAGGTGATAAGGCGAGCAGCAGTGTTTTGTATCCTTTGGAATCTGGCTATCTGATTTTTCGGGAGACCAAGAAATAAAGAATTAGAGAAATCGACCCGAGACATGACCAAAGATAGAACCAGTGTAGTTAGGGCAGAAGAAGAGAGAAAAGGGCGAACGGAGCGGATCTGAAGAAGGAGGAAAAAGGAAGTTTTGACAATATGAGAGATATGGGTGCAAAAAGAAAGATCAGAATCAAAATAAACACCTAGATAACGAAACGTGGAGACTAAGGGAACTGGAGTGCCAGAGAAGGAGGGAGCCAGTGAAGGGGAGGGACCACCATAAGTAAACCAAATAGCAAGGGTCTTAGTCAGGTTCAGGTGGAGACAGTTAAGAGTAAGCCAGTGAGCAACAGAAGAAAGGCAAGAGTTGAGGGGAGAAAGGTCGGGACAGGAAGAAGAAGTATGGTGAAGCAAGAGAATATCATTGGCATAGAAGAAAGCTGATATACCGGACTGCTGGATAAGAAGAGCAAGAGGGGCCAGAAAAAGATTGAAAAGCAGAGGTGCGAGGACAGAACCCTGGGGGATCCCACAAGAGAGATGATGCGAGTCAGAAGGGGGGACTGCAGATGAAGAAGAAAGAACTGCGCAGGAGCGGGAAGAAAGGAAAGAGTGAAACCAGTGGTGAACAGTGCTACAGAGACCAGCTTCCCGAAGACGGTGAAGAAGAAGAGAGTGGTCAACAAGATCGAACGCAGCTGAAAGATCCAAGGCAACCGCCACCGAAACATCACCACGATCATGTGCTACATGTAGTGCATTAGTGAAAGCTAAAAGAACAGTGTCAACGCTATGCCCGGGGCGGAAACCAGACTGACGGGGTGAAGATAGTTAGTGGAATCAAGATGGTGGGAGAGCTGAGCGAAAACAAATTTTTCCAAAAGTTTGGACAAGAAAGGAAGATTAGACACCGGCCGATAGTTGGAAGGAAGTGAGGGATCAGAAGAGGGATTCTTTAAGATAGGACGAACCAAAGCGTGCTTCCAGGGTTTAGGGAAGATTCCCGTGGCAAGACTAGAATTGAACATAGTGAGAATATATGAAAAACAGCCGAGGGAAGAAGTGAGAAGCCAAGATGAGGGGATAGGATCAAGCGAACAGAAAGTTTTCTTAGAGGAGGAAATGAGATGGAGTTCAGGTGCTGTAATGGGGGAGAAGGTAGCCCAGAAGTGAGAAAGCTGAGAAACTGGCGGGGGGGAAGGCAGGGGAGGAGGAGAGGAAATAGGGGCAGGACAAGAAGGTAGGGAATCCCGTAGGGAATTAACTTTAGAGATGAAGAAGGAGGCCAGACGAGAAGGGGAGGGATGGGATTGAACCGCGGGAGCCGAGGATGGGGCGCATAAAGAAAGAAGAGATCGAAAGGTGGAATACAGATGACGGGTCTGATTAGGAGCAAGAGAAATTGCAGTGGAGAAGTAATCACGCTTTGCAGAATGAAGCTGAGAGCGGTAATATGAGTGATGAGACTTAAAGATGGATAGATGAATAGGAGAAGGATCCTTGCGCCATAGGCATTCGGCCCTCTGGAGGTGAGTCCGAAGTAACCGTAAGCCATGGTGGTACCAGGGATGAGAGGGGCAATGACGAGGTGGCCGGGAGCGCAAGGGAGCAAGACGGTCAAGAGCGCTAGAGAGAGAAGAGAACCAGGTAGTAGCTTGAGAGTTAGGGGACAGAAGTGGAAAGTCAGAAGGGAGAAGTTCAGAAGCTGGGGGAAATTGTTGGAGAGTGAGGGGGGTGAGGGCACGTGAGAGATGCCTTGAAGACAAGAGGGGAGAGGACGCAGGAGAGACAAAAGATAAGTGGCCGGGAAGTGAACACGAAAGAGTAAGATAGAAATGATCAGTCCACGGGAAGGGTGTAGCCGATATACCTGATAAAGTAAGGGGGAAGGATGTAGGGGTCAGAAGTAGATCCAAGGTGTGACCAGCTTGATGAGTTGGAAGGGTAACATGTTGAGAAAGAGATAGATCTTGAAGAAAAGAAAGAAAGGAGTGCTCCCTTGCCGAGGAGGGAGCATCTATGTGAAGATTAAAATCACCAGCAATAATCAGACAGGGGAATGCCAAGGAAACTTCGGTGATGGTTAATAAGAGAGCGTCCCAGAGATGGGAGCGGAGAGCTGGGGGGGAATAAACCAAAAGAATATAAATAGAGGGGGAAGTGTGAAGACGAAGTAAGAGAGCTTCGGGATAGTGCAAGTGAGGAGAAGAAATCTGGGTAAAGGAAAGAGAGGGGTGAAACAGAGCAGCTACGCCGCCACCGGACCGGCCACGGCGGGGGACGGAAGCTGCAGAGAAATCAGGGGGGAGACAGCGCGCGAGAAGTGCGTCCTCACCTTCACGGAGCCAGGTCTCTGTGAGGAGAGTGAGCCCTGGGGGGGACCGAAGCACTAAATCCTGGACCAGCAGGGTTTTATTACGAAGGGATCGACAATTAAGAAGACCAATAGAAAAGGAGGAGGAGGAAGAAGAGGAGGAGGAGGGAACCAGTACCACGTGTGGCGGAACCGAGGAAAAGAGGGGAAGAGGAGAAGAAAAAGGGCAGGGACGAAGGTTAGCAACAAAACGGAAGCGTGGAGGAAAGGGTTTATCTGGGCGCCTACCCCAGATTACAGGAATGGCAGCCATGGGGGGAAGAGATAGAGAAGGAGATGAATGGAGAGGGAGAGAGGACCTAAATGGGACAGTTGAGAAACACGTGGGCCTAGTCAAGGAAACTGGCAGGGAATGTGAGAAGCTGGACTCACCGGAGGGAGCGGTGGAAAGAAAGGCAAGGATTAATCCCAGCCAGCTCAAGAAGTAAAGAGGACTTCGGACCCCGGAGCGACCCCAAGGAGCGCACCTAAGGAGCACGGCGTGCTCCTTAGGTGCGCTCCGTCGCGCGCCGCGGCGACGAGCGCCACAGGCGTCGCCAATTTATCTCTGCAAAGCAGTGTACCTAGTGGACGCGGCCGCGGGAAACCGGAAGGGGAGGGCCCAGCAAATAGCAGCAGCAGACTGTTGACCCAAGGTGCAAGGGCAGCGGCTAGTGGACATATTCAGACCCGAAACGTGACACATTATAAGCTAGAAGAAAAGCTAAGTGTTTAATTTGCTTCACTTATCTAAAAATATTATTAAAAAGGAGAGGCCACAGCGAGGGGTTTGATTCTATTCCACCCACTATTGTTTGACAACTCCGACAAAAAGAGATTTTTACTGTTGTAAGTCAGGGTTTTTTATGTAAGATTTGTTATTTAATTCTGATTGGGGGGTCCTTTTGATTTCTGCAGGATGCAGACAACTGTGCTCTGATTACAGCTGACCTTGCTGCAATCTGTGGGCGGGAATACCCCTCCTCATGTAAAACCACCACCCAGACCCGGTCCTCCATTGATAGAAAATACAACTTCTTCACTATGCCAGGACATTGAGCATCAGAAGCGAGGCACACCAGTTGAGCCACACTAAATTCAAACCCTGTGTGCCGCCAAAATACGATGCACTGATCGGCTAGCAAATATGACTTTCTATTGGCTGATAAAATGCAGTATTCTTTTCGTTCATTTTTATCCTACTTTAACAGAGAATCAGAATCATACTGCATGTCAGCCATACAAATGTTCAGACAAGTAAATTCAAATGTAGAAATGGCTGCAGAATGAAATTTACAACAAAACAAATCAGCCAGGATTCAGCCACAGAATTTGGAAAGACTGTCAAAATAAAGCTGATCATGCAGCCTATGCAAGACTTTTACACACCACTACAATAATTAATACCTGCTTGTTTTAAGAATCTTAGAGAAAGTTCTCTTTTCTTACTGTGTCTCATTGTCAAAGTCAACCCTCAAGGCAAATTTCTATACTTACTACTACTTACTTACTACTATTATTTATCATTTGTATACTTCTGAATCTTATTCTAGTACTCTAATGCAATGCTCTCAACCCTCTCCTGGAAGCACATCTAGCAAGTCAGTTTTTCAGGACTACCACAATGACTATGCATGAGCTAGATTTGCATATAATAGAACTCCAATATATGCAAATTTATCTTTCATACAGTTGTGGTCAACATTACTGGCACCCTTGCAGTTCAACCCCTTAATGTCCAATACCTCCCAAAATAAAAAAGTGGCCAGTGAAATGGCTTTGGACTATATATACACACATATTTGACATATAATAGAATCAAATAAACAAGACCAATTAAAAAAGGAAATAGTATAAAAACTGTGACATTGCCAGGATATGATTACTGGCACCCTTATAAAGGATTCAAATCAGTTGGAACAGACGAACCATATTCCCATTGCAATAAAATTAGACGCACCTGTGATCAACTGTCAGTACTCACATGACTTGAATGACGGCTCTAATGTTTAAAATACCAACATTCATTCCTGGTTACATTTTCACAATGGTGACGTCAAGCCATCGTCACCAAACATTAAACTTCAAAGGGGTACAAGTCCATCTCCAAAAACCTTGGGATACCTGTGTTTACAATTCGCAATGTTAAGAAGTTTTCTGCTCATGGAATTGTTAAGAACCTCCCAGGATATGGTGGGAAAAGGAAAATTAATCCAAGTCTTTGAACGTTAGTGCAAACTGTTGGAAAACACCACGTACAATATCCAAAGAGCTTAAGGATGATCTAGAGCAATCTGGAGTGATAGTTTCAACCCGCACCATGTGTCATGCACTGAACAAAGAAGGACCTCATGGGAGAAGGCCAAGGAGGGCCCCACTGCTCAAAGACAGAAATATAAAGGCATGCCTGATCTTTGCCCAAACCTACCTTGAGAAACCACAATCGTTATGGAAAAATATTCTGTGGACAGGTGAAACCAAACTTCAGCTCTTTGGCAATGCAGACCAGCAATACATTTACAGGCGAAGAAATGAAGCTTATAAAGGAAAAACCACCCTTCTTACAGTTAAATATGTTAGAGGTTCCATAATGTTGTGGGCTGTTTTGCTGCCTCAGGAACTGGAGGCTTGGAACATATTAAAGGAATCATGAAGTCAGAGGACTACCAATGTATTTTGGAGCGAAATATGCTACCTAGTGTAAGAAAGCTAGGTCTGGGTCGAAGGTCATGGGTCCTCCAGCAGGACAATGACCCAAAACATTCATCCAAAAGTACTAAAGAATGGTTAAAAAAAGAAAAAATGGACTGTTTTAAACTGGCCAATAATGAGTCCTGATCTCAATCCAATCAAGAACCTTTAGAAAGAGCTGAAATCTGCCATTCTAAAAGGAATTCTGGAAACATTCATGAGCTGGAACAAATTGCAGTTGAAGAGTGCGAGAAAATACCAGCAGACAGATGTATGAAACCTATAGATATCTACAAGAAACATGAAGGCTATCGCTGCCAAGGGTTGTGCAACCAAATATTAGTGAAGGATGCCACTAATCCTACCCAGCTCATAATTTTGTTTTTTTTCTCAGAAACTACTACGTCTAAGCTGCAGAGACATCTTTTTTTAGTTATATACCTTTGAATACTATGATGAAATACAGTTAGAATATTTCCAATTATTTCTTAAGATACTGTACACATACACAACATACCTAAAATACAAGACTGCCAATAATGTTGATCACAACTGTATTCATTTTATTAGAGTGGTCTAGTGGTTAGGACAAGGTACTTCAGGCCGGAGGGCCAGGGGTTCAAGTCCCACCTGGGGACAGCAATCTCAGGCCGGAGGGACTGGGATTTCTAGTCCTGTAGGCACTCCTTGTGGTCTTAGGCAAGCCACTTAACCCTCCATTGCCCATGTTCCCTGTAAGTATTAGTGTATGTCTCTCATATCCCCTCATGTTAAATGTATCCCCCAAATGACCGCTTTGACCCGGTGAAAAGCGGGATATAAATACAGCTAAATAAATAAATAAATAAAATTAGTCCTGAAACTTAACTGTCTAGATGTGCCTCCAGGAGAGGGCTGAGAAACACTGCACTAATGAATAGACTGTGAAAGGACACCACCACTCCTTGACTATCATAACCAGGTCTGGTTTTCAGCACATCCACAATGAAAAACAATATTAGCATAAAATAGAACATGAATATTCATTATGGATATCATAATAAGCAAACCTATTGGTGGCATGAGTGGAATGAAGCTGCCTAGTCCTACAGTAGAACGTTTCTTCTCCCTATTTGTAGTGTACCTTGGTTATGTATTTTGGAAAAATATCTAGTATATTACCTGACTAGCATATGAATAATAGGAAATAACACATTTTGAAACTTATCTGAATATATTAATGCACCATGAAATGCTGAACAGTAAAGTAATATTATTTATCAGGCATCGGGTATTGTCCAATGACAGCAGAATAATCAGCCCAAGCGAGTGATGTCATCCAACAGTGCCGACACTGACAAGCTCCCAAAGAATTCTGGAAAAGCTTTTCTTAGCATGTGTGGGAATTTCTGCACACATACCGCCTGATGGACCCCCCCCCCCCCCCCTTCAATCTGGTATAAAGGCTTATGAGCTGTGACACGGCCTTGAAGAGGAAGACCCTTACTCTCATAAGCAAAGGATATACATTGGGCAATCCATTTAGATAAAGTTCTTTTGGAGACTGGAAGTCCCAAATGACTACAGCCAAAAGCTATAAAAAGTTGCGAGGACTTTCTATGTTGCTGTGTTCTCTGTAGGTAAAAGGCTAAGGCTCTTTTACAATCCAAAGTATGAAGGTTTCTTTCTGCATTAGAGGCGTGAGGCCTCGGAAAAAATACAGGAAGAAGAAACAACCCCACCCGCGGTGTTGTAAACCAGAAAATGAGGCTGTTTTTGTATTATGCTGCTCTCTGTTTGGTTGTACTGCATTAATAAACAGATTTTGGAAAAAAAATACAGGAAGATAAAATGACTGATTTAAATGAAAAGGCGAAACCACCTTTGGCATAAAGCGTGGATGAGTTTCTAAGAACAACCTTATCATGATAAAACCTAGTATAAGGAGGATCAGCCACTAAAGCTTGCTGTTCACTAATGCAACGTGCAGAGGTGATTGCAATTAGGAAAATGACCTTCAAGGTCAAAAACCTAAGGGTTGTAGTGGCTAAAGGCTCAAAAGGCAGCTTCATGTGCTGCCCTAGAACTAGATTTAGATCCCATGCCAGCGGTGGTGGCTTAATGGGAGGTTTGGTTAATAGAAGACCTCTCATAAATCTGGATATGAGTGGATGAGAGGAAATTGGTTGTCCATTCAGAGGCTTATAAGAAGCTGCAATTGCACTAAGATGGACTCTTACCAAACTGGTCTTTAGACCAGAATTCGATAAGTGAAGGAGATACTCTAGTATCGATTGTAAGGGTATGACAAGGGGGTTTAATCCCTTCTTGGAGCACCATATAGTAAAACATTTCCACTTGAAGGCATAAGATCTTCTTGTGGAAGGTTTTCTAGAAGCCTGAAAGATATCCTTTACCTGTTGAGACAGGCTGAAATCCTGGAGGTCTAAGCCTTCAGCAACCAGGCCGTGAGATGCAGGGACTGGGGACTTGGGTGCCATAGCATCCAGTCTTCTAGGGAAAGGAGATCTGGAGCATGACCTAACTCCAGAGGTGCAGCTTTAGAGAGATGCAGAAGCAGGGGATACAACGCTTGGCGTAGCCATCGTGGCGCTATGAGAATCATACGACCCCTATCTCTCTGAAGCTTGAAGAGTGTTTTGGGGATGAGGGGAATGGGTGGGAAGGCATAAAGGAAGTCCTGACCCAGTGAAGGAGGAAGGCATACCTTGCCTGACAACTGTGAGCTGGAATCCTGGAACAGACCTGGGGAAGTTTGGCATTCAGTGGACTTGCAAAGAGGTCTATGTCTGGAGTGCCCCAGAGATGAAATATCTTTGCCACCTGGTCTAGGTGGAGAGACCACTCGTGAGGCAGAAGTACACGACTGAGTTTGTCTGCCCAAAGGTTTTGAATGCCTGGAAGATATACCACTAGAAGGTGAATTAGATACTCTCTGGCGAGGGCCCACAGTCGTAAAGCTTTGTTGCATAATGACAGAGAGCCTGTTCCGCCCTGCTTGTTCACATAGAACATGGCTACTTGATTGTCCGTCTGAACTAGGACTGTCTTGTAGCTGAGCTTGGGGTGGAATACTCAAAGAGCTAAATAGATTGCTCTTAATTCCAGGAGGTTTATGTGTAGACCAGCCTCCTGTGGAGTCCAGGTGCCCTGGGTAGAAAGATGATTCAGGTGTGCTCCCCAACCCACCTGTGATGCATCTGTTGTTAGGGTGGCCTGAAAGAGGGGTTGATGAAAAGGAGACCCCACTGTCAGATTTTCTAGTGATTGACACCATTGGAGGAAGAAAATTAGTCGTTGAGAGTTTATTATTTTGTCTGATAAATGTCCTGTGGCCTGTGTCCACTGTGTGGATAGCGTCCACTGAGCTGTTCGCATGTGGAGGTGAGCATATGGGACTACATGAACTGTGGATGCCATATGTCCCAGCAACTGTAGTAGCTCTCAAGCAGTTAGGGAGGATTTCCCTGCTGCTTGAGAAGCTAGTTGCATTATGCAAAGACACCGGGCCTGTGGAAGGAAAGCCTTTTCCTGTCTGTTATCTAGACAGGCCCCTATGAATTCCAGGCATTGGGAAGGAACAAGTTGGGATTCTGGGAAGTTTATTACCAACCGCAAGTACTGGAGGATTCGCATTGTGCGAGACAGTGCAGTGCTGGCCTCTGCAACTATAGGGGCTCGAATGAACCAATCGTCTAAGTAAGGGAAGACGAATATCCTCAGGGTTCGCAGAAATGCAACTACTACTGCCATGCATTTCATGAATACTCTTGGTGCTGAAGCCAGACCAAAGGGAAGAACCCTGTACTGGAAATGTTTTCCTTTGAAAAGGAATCGTAAGAATTTCCTGTGATCTGGATGGATCAGAATGTGAGTGTATGCATCCTTTAAGTCTGGAGAGCAAAGCCAATCCTGGCTTTGAAGGTATGGCAGAAGAGTTCCTAAATAAATCATTTTGAACTTCTCTCGGAACAGGTATTTTTTCAATTCTCAGAGGTCTAGAATGGGTCTGTGTCCTCCTGTTTTCTTTGGAATAAGAAAACAGGGGGAGTAGAACCCTGCACCCCGTTGAAGAATGGGTACCTCTTCTATTGCCCCTTGGGCAAGAAGTGTTGAGATCTCGTGATCTAGCAGATTGTCTCCAGAGGTTTGAGAATTGAATTGCCTTAGAATTGTAGGAGGGGGCATGCTGTGAAAATGAAACTTGTACCCCTCTCCTACAATGAGAAATGTTTGTAAATAATTAATGGCATGCTATCGCATGCTAATGCATTGTTATTGTTGCTTGAGTTGACTTCAATTAATTTCAAGATGTAAAAAGTTACTACAATTTGATATTGTTCATGAAAGGTTAACTGTATATAGTTACAACGCTGTTCCATGTAAAACCTTGCTTAATATTTGTTATATGTAAACCGCCTTTGATCTCTGGAAAAAGCGATATAGAAGAATAGCATAAATAAAATAAATAAATAAAAAATAAAATGGATAGAGCCCAATCTTCTGCTGTTATCTGATGCCATCTGTTGGCAAAGTGGCATAACCTGCCTGGGATATTGGGGGGTTGGGGACCCCCTCAGAGGCAGGAAGGCTAAGCCTCTAGGAAGGAGTCAAAGCCCTTGAGGGGGCTGAACCTGCGGAGGGCTGAACCTGACCCTGAGTTTGACTCTGAAGGGTATAGCAAGGATAACATTTCCTCTTTTTGCTGAAAGAGGGTTTTTTATAAGGCTTCTTTTTGGCTGGAGTGGCTGTAGATTTTGACAATCTATCTAGAGTGATATTGTCAGCATCTAACTTGTTAGCCTTTTCCTGCCAGTTCTTGCCAAAGAGATTCTCTCCCGTGCAAGGAATGTTGCCTAACTTGTCCTGTACCCAAGTCTCCAAGTCTGATGCCTGAAGCCAGGCAAACCGTCATGCCCCAATGGCAATAGCAGAGGTTCTGCTGATGCATTCAAAGCAAAGGCTGCACGATTCACAAACCTGGAGACATCTTGAGCATGCTTAACTAGAGCAAGAAAGTCTTGTCTCTTGTCATATGGGAGCAGTGGGCTCATAAGCTCCAAGTCTCCTGTAACTTCTTTGAGGAACATTCCCATATATAGTATATATCAACTGATCCTAGCTGAAAGCATGGAACCTGACATGTTCGGCGGCCAGAAGCGTCCAGAGTCCTGCATTCACGACCTGGGGGACTGGATGCATGCCTCTTTGCACTTTTCATCCTACGTATGGCTGACTCCACCACCATTGAATGGTGTGGCAGCTGAGTCTTTTGAAATCCAGGACATGGCGGAACATGATACATAGTATCAAGCCTCCTAGAATGAGGAGATGTAGTCAGAGGTGTCGCCCACATTCTGAGCATCAAGTTATGCAGAACTTCATGGATGGGCAGAGTGGCTGCCTCCTTTGGAGCTTTAGGATATTGGAGAATTTCCAATTCCTTTGCTCTGGGTTCCTTTTCAGGAGCTACCGTGATTGAAAAGCCCTAGGCCACATCACGAATAAAATCCTGAAAAGACATGTCCTCTGGAGGTGACATTCTGCGTTGGGGAGAAGAGGGATCTTCCGGGAGAAAACCTCTGGTACCAGCAGAATTGTCAGAGTCTTCGGAATCGGAGGATTCGAAGTATTCCTGACCACGATGCTCATGCAAAGCATGGTCCCAGTATCGATCGAAGTCGGTACCGAGTTGATCCGGTACCGATCTTTCAATTCCAGCCAAAGATGATGTGGGAAGAATATCCGTACCGGTACCGGTGTCTGTACCGGTGTAGGTACCGGCATCGGTATTGATGTCGGTACCAATGCCCAATGAACCATAGGTGTCAACTGTACCGCAGCTTTGAAAAGAGCTGCAATGCTGCGTTCGATAGTGAGGAACCTCTGGTCTATCGACGCTGCCGATGCCTGGGTATCGGTACCAGTGAAAACGGCTGGGACCCTGAGCATGGCACCAGTAGTTCTTGCGAGGTCGAGGCCTCGAGAACATCCTGGAGCCCAACTGATGCTTTGGAGGCCGAAGCCTCCCGCCGGGACTGTTTTGCCGGTGTGGTTCCCTCAAGGGCAATGCCAATGGCCTTTCGATGATTAGCAGGAGAGCTACCCTTTGAGGACCGGCTTTTATATTTAGTTACCTGAGATCCATGGGAGGAAGAGGAGGCTCTTGAAGATGTCGATGCAATGGATCTGGCATCTGAAGAAAAGAGGGTACCGAGCTTTGCAGCCCGGTTCTGGTCTTCTTCTTTTAGTCATCCACATACAGGAGAGACATTCAGATGGAGAATGTTCAGGCCCTAAATATTTAAGACACCAATCATGGGTGTCAGTGATGGAAATGGTACCGCCACTTAGTACATTTTTTAAAACCACTAGTTGGTTTTTCCATGTTTCAGGAATATGAGGCCTAATGCCCAAAATGGTGCCTAGCACCGAAAAAGAAAATTTTCTTAAGAGAAACAGTTCAAAGTATTTTTTTTTTTTTTGAGAAAAGAAAATAAAAGAACCGGCGGTACTGGTAGGCGTCATGCGGAGGCAAACGCGACCACAAGAAAACAATTTTAAAGATGGAATTTTCTGCGGTGACAGGGTATGGGTCCTGTTGGCTCCGCGGAAAACGAAGAACTGAAGAGGGACAGTTGAAAAGGCGGGAAGGCAGTGTGCATGTGCTGAGGGATGCTCCCAAAAGCGTTCCTATTGGACACTGGGTAGCATTACCGCGCAGGCTCCGTCGGTACCGACGATACCCATATGTGAAGACTACATTCCTGCTTGTTCCTGGAGATTCCACTATTCACTTTTCTCCATTGGGAAAACTGGCCATTTAGTCCTACCCTCTGCTTTCTATCTTGTAACCAGTCCTTGATCCTCAGTAGTACACTGCTTCCTATCCCATTACATTTTAATTTCGCCAAGAATTTCTCACAAGGGACCTTGTCAAAGGCTTTCTGAAAATCCAGATACTCCATATCAACCGATTCACCTTTGTCTGCCTGTTTATTCACGCCTTCAAAAAAACATAACAGATTAGTAAGACAAGATCTTCCTTGTCTAAAGCCATGTTGGCTGTCTTCCATTAAGCCATGACTATTTACATGTTCAGTAATTTTGTTCTTTATAATGGTTTCTACCATTTTTCCTGGTATTGACGTCAGGCTCACCAGTCTGTAGTTTCCCGGATCACCCCTGGAACCATCCTCCAGTCTTCAGGTATTATAGATGATTTTAATGATAGTTCACAGATTACTAATAGTAGATCTGCAATCTCATTTCAGTTCTTTCAACACCCTTGGATGTATACCATCCAGTCCAGGTGATTTGCTACTCTTCAGTTTATCAAATGATTGTAATACATCTTCCCCGTGTATCAATATTTCTTTCAGTTGTTCTCCGGCATCACCTTTAAATTTCATTTCAGTCATGGGTAAAATCCTACATCTTTCTCAGTAAAGACATAAGCAAATAAGTCATTCAGTCTCTCCGCTATGGCCTTGTCCCCTCTTAGTGGCCCTTTTACCCCTTTATCATCTACAGCAGCTTCCAGAAATTGACCTATTCCAAGAGATAGGAGCTCTTTTGCACAGTGCCACACATGCATCTAATAGTTGGTGAGAGGTTGTATACGTGGACTTGGTGCAAAGACTGAATAGCCCCCATCTTGCTGCTGGATTGTAGTTTGCATCCTAGTACATTTTAGTGGAGGTCTACTTTCTTAGCAATTTTAACTAAAGTCCTTTCAGCTTAGTAGCTATTATTTATTTATTTAACCAGTTTTTATATACCACATTATCCTTCAATCAAAGCGGTTTACATTATGTAATCACTACAAACAGGTACTGGATACATTCCCTAGTCCCCAAAGGGCTCACAATCTATGTGTACCTGAGACAACGGAGGGTTAAGTGGCTTGCCCAGGCCACAAAGATTGCCTACAAGACTAAAAACCTCAGTCCCTCCGGCACTCAGACACCACACATGTACATAGCTGAGGCAGATGGAACCACACATTGCCTTCAAGATTACTACTACTACTTATAATTTACAAAGCACTGCAAGGCATAAGCAGTGTTGTACATATACACATAAAAGACAGTGCCTGCTTCATTCAAGAGCATGAAAACCACAGCCGAGGAACCATCCTTAAAATTTTCCCAATGGAGAAAAGTGAATAGTGGAGTACCCCAGGGATCTGAGCTGAGTCTGCAGCTTTTTAACATATTCGTAAATGACATGGAAATGGGAATAACGAGTGAGGTAATCAAATTTGCAGATGACACAAAATTATTCAAAGTTATTAAAACTCAAGAGGATTGTGAAAAATTGGAAGAGGACCATGATAAATTGGAAGACTGGGCAGCCAAATGGCAGATGAAATTTAATGTGGACAAGTGCAAAGTTATGCACCTAAGAAAGAACAATCCAAACTATGGTTACACGATACAAGGTTCCACATCAGGAACTACCACCCAGGAAAAAGATTTAGGCAACATCGTGGACAACAAGTTGAAACCCTACGCCCAGTGTGCAGCGGTGGCTAAGAAAGCAAATAGAATGTTAGGAATCATAAGGAAAGGAATGGCGAATAAAACAAAGGATATTATATTGCCTCTATCTCATCCCATGGTGCGACCGCAACTTGAATATTGTGTGCAATTCCGGTCGTTGTATCTTAAAAAGGATATAGCATTATAAGAAAAAGTACAGAAAAGAGCTACCAAAATGGTAAAGGGGATGGAAGGATACCCCTATGAAGAGAGGCTAAAATGATTATGGCTCTTTAATCTGGAAAAGACACGGCTAAGGGGAGATATGATAGAGGTCTATAAATTAATGAATGGAGTGGAACGGGTAAACGTAGATCAATTGTTTGCACCATCAACATATAGAAAAACTAGGGGACATATTTGGAAAATCCTTAAATAAAATTTAAAAAAAGAAAAACTAGGGGACATGCAATGAAGCTACAGTGTAACCTATTTAAGACTAATAAGAGAAAATATTTTTTCACTCAACATGTAATCAAACTCTGGAATTCGTTACCGGAAGATGTAATAAAAGCTGTTAATGTAGCTAAGTTTAAAATAGGTTTGGACAAGTTCCTGGAAGAAAGGTCCATAAACCATTATTAAAGGGGATATGGGAAATCCACTGCTTGCCTCACTACAAGCATGTGGAACCTGTGTCTTCTGGGGAAATTGCTATGTACTTATGACCTAGATTGGTCACTGTTGGAAAAAGGATACTGGGCTTGATTTACCTTGGTCTGACCCAGTATGGCATATCTTATGTTCTTATAAGATTTTGCAGTACCGATCGGCCAAATCTGCTATCTCATCAGGAATCTCCATCCAGACAATGGTGAGAAGGAAAGGTGGACCCAAAGTCCATGTTGCAGCTTTGCATATCTTTTCCATGGAAACAGAGTACTTATGAGCCACCATTGCAGCCATGGCTCCGACATGACCCTCAAAGGCTAGGCCTGCATGGGCATAAGTGAAAGAGATGAAGTCTGTGAGCCAAACTGAAAGAGTGCATGTGGAGATGGAAGATCCTAGCTTGCTGGGGTCAAAAGAAAAATGCTTTATGGACTTTAAGAGCTTTATTCACTCTAATTAGAAAGCTAAGGCTCCAGTCCAACATGTGTGATGCAGCTTCCTCTTTGCAAGAATGGGGTTTTGGAAAAAAATGCTGGAAGGACGACTGACTAAAATGGAAGCCCAACATCACTTTTGGAAGAAAATTGGGACGTGAGAGAAGAACTCTATTGCAGAAGACTTTTGTGAAAAGGTGGATGAACTACTATAGCTTGAAGCCCATTCATTCAAAATTTAAAAGGCTAGGAATTAAGCGGCTCAAAAGGAGCTTTCATCTGTTCTGTGAGAACCATGCTGAGGTTCCAAAACACTGTGGTATGCTTACAGGTGAGTTACAAAAGAAACAAGTCCTGCATGAAGCAGACAGCTAAGGAGTATACAGAAATGGGTTTACCTTCCACACCACAATGGTAAACTACAATTGTACTGAGGTGAGCCTTATGGAACTGGACATGAATCCAGACTCTGAAAGCTGCAGAAGATATTCAAGCAGTGTTTGCATGGGACAGTAAAAGATCTACAGACAGTTCCCCACAAACAACGAGCCTCTTCCATTTAAGAACATAAGACCTCCTCTTTGAGGCCCTCCTAGACACAAAGTCATTGGTACCACCAACTGGCAGACCGAGATCAGAAAGCGTAGTTACTCACCTGTAACAGGTGATCTCTGGGAACAGCAGGAATTTAGTCTTCACATATGGATAACATCGGTACCGATGAAGCCCGCATGGGAACGCTCCCCAGCATCCTATAAGAAAGCCTTTAGGAGCATCTCACTGCACCTGCATAGCTGCCTTCCTGTCTGTCCAGCTCTCCCTCCTCAGTTGAATTTGTAGCTGAGATAAAAGGAAAGAAAGAAAAAAGACCTACAACTCCTAGGGGAGGACGGTGGGTTGTGAAGACTCAATTCCTGCTGTTCCCGGAGATCACCTATTACAGGTGAGTAACTACGCTATCTCCAGGAACAAGAAGGAATGTAGTCTTCACATATGGGACTCCCTAGCTCGGAGATGCCAGAGAGATAACCTCAGGGTCATCTGTGGAATCACAGGTATGCCTAAAGAGGTTATGTATCCTCCAAGGATGCCTGGTATCGAAACCCAGGACGGAGGGTAGGAGTTGATCTAAGTTTGAAAGAGATGCTGGAGAACAGCTTGGCCAAACAAAGTATCCCAGCGGGAGTCCTTGTCCAGGCAACAGCAAGCAGCAAAAGTATGGACAAAAGACCAAGTTGCTGCTTTGCATATCTCATCAATAGAGGCAGCCAAGGCTCAAATATTATGTGCATTGACGTGACCCTCAAGAGAGATTCCTGCCTTTTCATAAGCAAAGGAGATGCAGTCCACTATCCACTTGGACAGAGTCTGTTTGGATACTGGCAAACCCAGGTGACTCAAGTCAAAGGAGATGAAAGGTTGGGAAACTTTTCGGTGAGCTCGAGTTCTCTGAAGATAAAAGCCAAGGCACATTTGCAATCCAGAGCGTGGAGGGTTGCCTCTCGCCCTAGAGAAATGAGGTCTAGGGAAAAAGACAGAAAGGTAGACTGACTGGTTTAAATGGAAGGGCGAGACCATCTTTGGCATAAAGTGAGGATGAGTCCTAAGGATAACCTTATCATGGTGGAATCGTGTATAAGGAGGATCAGCCACCAAAGCCTGGAGCTCACTAATGCATCTTGCTGAAGTGAGGGCAATAAGGAAGATGTCCTTCCATGTGAGAAACTTCAGTGAAATAATGGCTAGAGGTTCAAAGGGCGGCTTGAGAAGCTGTCCTAGAACAACATTAAGATCTCATGCCACTGGAGGGGGCTTAATGGGAAGTTTATTAACAGAAGACCCTTCATGAAGCTTGCTACTAGCGGCTGAGAATTTATGGGCTGGCCATCTAAGGGCATTTAAGAGGCCGCAATTGCACTTAGATGTACAGTACTCTTACCAAATTGGTTTTGAGTCCAGAAGAAGATAGATGGAGGAGATACTCAAGTAATGCCGCCACCGGAGCTGAGAAGAGGTTAAGATCCCTTCGAGAACAGCAGAGAGAAAATCTACGCTACTTGAAGGCATAGGAGCGCCTAGTGGATGGCTTCCTAGAAGCTAAGAGGATGTCCTTAGCCTCCTGGGAAAGGTTAATGTCCTGGAAGGATATGCCTTCAGCAGCCATGCTGTGAGATGGAGGGACTGTGGATTGGGATGGAGCAGCGTCCCCTCCTCCTGAGAGAGGAGATCTGGAGCAGTCCCCAGATCTATGGGTTGAGCCCGAGACAGACGTAGAAGGAAAAGATACCAAGGTTGATGTGGCCAGCATGGGGCTATGAGTATCATGTAGCCCCTGTCTCTCTGGAGTTTGAAAAGAGTCTTGGGAATTAGGGGAATGGGAGGAAGGCATATAGGAAGCATTGACCCCACTGGAGACGAAAAGCATGCACTTGCTGGCTGTGCAGTGCAGGAGTCCTGGTGCAGAAGTGAGGGAGCTTGGCATTCTGAGAACTTGCGAACAGGTTTATCTCTGGAGTCCCGCAGATTTGAAAAATGTGAGAGACTTTCTCTTCATGAAGAGACTACTCATGGGGGAGAAGGACTCGGCTTAGTTTGTCTGCTAAGACATTGTGTTTGCCTGGAAGACACACCACATGCAGGTGAATGCGATGCTGTAAGGCAAAGGACCACAGATGTAGAGACTTGCTGCAGAGGGTCCAAAAGCCTGTTCCGTCCTGCATGTTCAAGTAGAATGGCTACTTGATTGTCCATCTGGACTAGAACTGTGCAGTCTCGAATTTGGTCCTGGAACACTTTGAGAGCATTGTGAATGGCTCTGAGTTCCAGCAGATTTATGTGGAGTTGTGACTCCTGACGAAACCAGAGTCCCTAAGTGGAGAGTGTGTCCAGATGAGCTCCCCAGCCCAATCTGGACGCATCCGTCGTCAGGGTATATTGATGTGCTGGCATCTGAAAAGGTAACCCTAACAGGAGGTTTTTTGGGGATTGCCACCACTGGAGAGGCGAGATTAGGAGGGTAGAGACCGCTATTTTGTCTCTCAGGTGACCTGAAGCCTGAGACCACTGGGATACCAGTGTCCACTGCATTGTGCGCATATGTAGACAAGCATATGAGACAACATGCACTGTTGATGCCATATGGCCCAGAAGCTGTAGCATTTCTCGAGCAGTGAGAAAGTTTTTGAGGCATGCCTGAGATGCTAACTGATTGAGTCAAGATGAGCCCCTATAAACTCACTTAGAGTTTGAGAGGGGACGAGTTGGGACTTTGGAAGATTTATTATAAATCCCAAGTGTTGTAGCACATTCATGGTATACAGGAGGAATAGGCTGGCCTCTAGAGAGGTGCATGCTCGAATGAGCCAGTCGTCTAAGTAAAGGAAGACAAAAGTCCCTCGAGTCCTTAGGAATGCAGCCACTACCGCCATGCATTTTGTGAAGACTCTTGGGGCAGAGGCGAGACCGAAAGGCAGGATTCTGTATTGATAATGTCTCCCTTGAAACATAAAGCACAGGAACTTTCTGTGCTGCGAATGAGTAAGTATATGAGTGTATGCTTCCTTTAGATCTAGAGAACAGAACCAATCCTGACTCTGGAGATAGGGGAGAAGGGTTCCTAGGGAGATCATTTTGAACTTCTCCCATAATAGGTACTTGTTCAGTTCTCTGGAGATCCAGAATGGCCCTATACAATCCCATTTTCTTTGGAATGAAGAGGTATGGAGAATAAAAGCCCATTCCCTGTTGGGGATGGGGGGATCTCCTTCCAATTGCACCCTGCAAGAGAAGGGAGGTGACCTCTTGAAGCAACAAAGCAGTGAGAGGAGGTTGAGAACGGAACTCTTTTGGAGGGGTCGGGGGGGGGTAGACTTGGTAGATGAAGCTTGTACCCCTCCCGTACTATGGACAAAGTGCACTGCTCTGTGGGCAAATTGACAGAGTCTGCCAGAGATGTGGACGGGATCTGGAATCTCCAGAGGCAGAGTTGCTATGTTCTCTAAAGAGGAGTCAAAGACCCTGAGGAGGCTGGGTCTGCTGAGGTGACTGTGATTTAGTAGTCTGAGCCTTTTTTTTATACTTTGGTGGTTGCTGTCCCTCCATGGTGTTGACACTGAACAGCAGGATATAAGAAGGATAGTACTTCTTATTATCGAAAAAAAGCTTTCTTTACTGCTTTTTTCCTAGCTGGGTTGGCAGTAGATCTAGATAGCCTACTGAGGGTAGTGTTCTCAGATTCTAACTGAGAGGTTTTGTCTTGCCAATCCTTGCCAAAAAGGTTTTCACTGGTGCAAGGGATATTACCCAGCTTATCTTGAACCCATTATTCAAGATCCAATGCTTGAAGCCAAGCAATCCTGTGTGCACTGATGCAGATGGATGACGCCCTGCTGATGCATTCAAAATAGTCAAAAGTTGCTCTGTTAAACTTTGAAACATTCTGAGCATGCTTTACAAAAGTGAGATAATCTGCTCTCTTGTCATCAGGGAGGAGCCATTAACTCCAAATCCTTAGCCATCTCTCTAAGGAACATACTCATATAGAGTATGTAGGAACTAATCCTCACCGAAAGTATGGAGGCCTGAAAACAACGTTGCCCAAAGGCGTTGAGGGTTCTCGATTCCCTACCAGAAGGGTTCGAAGAATGTGTCTTAGCACTCTTTATTCAATGCATTGCCGATCCCACCAACATGGAATGGTGCGGCAATTGCGTCTTTTGGAAACTAGGACACTTCCAAACCTGGTACATGGTATCGAGCCACTGGATATGGGGAGAGATGGTAAGGTGTGTCTCCCACATACAAAGCATTAGGTTGTGAAGTATCCGATGGATAGGAAGAATAGCAGCTTCCTTCGGGACTGTAGGCTATTGAAGAATTTTGAGTTCTTTGGCCCTAGGCTCTTTCTCCAATGTCACTGTTATGGACAGACCCCCTAGCAACATTGCGAATAAAGTCTTATTTATTTTATTTATTATTTATTTTATTTATTACAGTTTCTTATATACCGCGCTATTCGGCATCAGCGCGGTTTACATCATAACATAACTACCATGGTGACAAGGTGTCTGGTTTTACATAGAACAGGTAATAAAACTTGGATAACAGGGTTAACTATCTACATAACTATATACATAAGCTATTTACACTGCAGGATAGGTAGAGTCAGATCATGAGTAAGGGGGCATCTATAAGGGGTGGTTTCTTGAGAGGGATATCCAGTCTCAAAGGTTGTCTGGGAAGTATTGGGTGAAGAGGTAGGTTTTGAGTGCCTTGAAAAGACATGTCCTCTGGAGGGGGACATGTGACATTGCAGAGACGGAGATGGGTCTTTCGGGATAGTTCTCATGTCCCGGGTATCGACCGATTCATCATCCGATGAATCAGAATCCGAAGATTCAAAGTATCGACGAGCAGGGTGTTCCTGCTCCGCACGAATTCGGTACCGATCAAAACCGGTAGCTGAGATTGCGGTGCCAGAACCTCGGTACCGGAAACAGATTTGAGGGCCAGCATGGATGATAGCATGGTAAACGGCACATAAGTCGATGCGGGTTGTATCAGTACAGGAGCCAGTACCGATGCCTGCGGAACCGGTTGTAAAGGTTTTACTAGTACCAAGGCCGACAGGAAAGCTGCTAAGCTTCGCTCGATGGCCAGGATACACTGATCCATGGAGCTTGCTGATGCTTGGGTATCGGAATTGCGGGCCACGATCCCTGATCATGGCACTAGGAGCTCTCCGGAGGTGGAGGCCTTGACAGTATCATGGGACAGCATTAAGGCTCTGAAGGGAAGGTCCTCCCACCGGTGTTGTTTGGCTGGTGTGTCCCCCTCCAGGGCAATGCCTGAGGCATCTCGATACTTAGAAGATCTACCCTTGAAAGGCCGGCCAGCCTTTGGTGAAAACTTAGGTTTCAATACCTGAGATCCTTGGGAGGAAGATGAAACTCTCGATGAAGTCCATGCTAAAGATAAAGATACGGAGGCAAAGAGGATGTCCAGATTCGCAACTCGATTCTGTAGGCCTCTCTTTATCATCTTCCTTCAAAGAGGACATTGTGATGGCTGATGATCCAGCCCTAAGCATTTCAGACACCAGTCATGGGTGTCTGTGGCCGAAATGGTACCGCCACATTTGGAACACTTCTTAAAACCACTCGTTTTTCCATTTTGTCTGTGACAAAAAGGAAGGCCTAAGCATAAGATGGTGTCGATGCACCTGCAGGAAAGGATAATTCTTTCCCTTACAGAAATTTTTTTTTTTTTGAAAAGAGAGAGAGAGAAAAAAATAAAGCACCGACGGGAGTCGGCACCAGCGTCGACAGGAAGGCAGACGCAATCACAAAAAATATGAAAGAAATTTTCTGCAGTGACAGGAACTGCTTCTTGTCGGCTCCGCAGAAAATGAAGAACTAAGGAGGGAGAACTGGAAAGGCGGGAAGGCAGCTACGCAGGCGCAGTGGGATGTTCCCAAAGGCTTTTCTATTTGACACTGGGAAGCATTCCCGCGCAGGCTTCATCAGTACAGATGTCACCTATATGTGAAGACTACATTCCTGCTTGTTCCTGGAGATAGTTAATCCTCACAGATTTGATGTTGAGAGACTAAGGGCTTGATGCTAGCATGCAACATTGTAACATTCCCCTGCGATATCAGATTTGGTCCCTGCCCTAGAAATAGATCACGGAGAGTTCTAGAAGTAGAGCAAATTATGGATGTCAGGGGCCAATAAGAAGCAATGAGTTTCAAGAGGGTCTTTGCAATGAGAGGTATTGGGAGATATGCATACAGAAGACCCTCAACTGAGGAGGAAGACAGAGGCTAGTTGCGCTCTGTGACTCCATCCTGGAGCAGAACTAAGCCACCTGGGCATTGTGAGGAATGGCGAAGAGATCCATCACAGGGGTGCCCCACTCCCAAAAGATTTGGGGGGCCATCTCACCAGGGTCCATTTGTGCAATGGAAGGACTCTGCCTGTCTGCCAGGACTCTGCCTGTCTGCCTGTCTGCCAGGACATTTTGTTCAATTGGTGATAAGTGGCTCTCAACTCCCCCCATGAGAGACAGTGAAGTTCCACATTTTGACTGTTTCACGACATAAGAGGTCTAATCCCATTCCTCCCTCCTTGTTGATGTAGAACATGGAGACTTGATTGTCACTCTGAATAAGGACGATTGGTTGGACAACCAATCTCTGAAAGTCGTTAGACATTTGTTATTGCTTGTAGTTCCAAGAAACTGATCCGATACTTTCATGAAGGAATACTCCCAGGTAAGTGAAAGCCCTCAGCTAAGTAAATACCTTTGTAGACACGGGTAAGAAGGACATCATCCTTGTTCCCTCATAGCAGAGCTTGCTTTCAATCGAAAGAAGCTCTCCTCTTGTACATTTATGCTACAGAGATATTTAAATATCTCTATCATATCTACTCTATCCCACCTTTCCTCTAAAGTATACATATTAAGATCCTTAAGTCCGTCATCATATGCTTTATAACAAAGATCACTAACCATTTTAGTAGCCACCCTCTGCACCAATTCCAACCTGTTTATATCCTTTTGAAGGTGTGGCCTCCAGAACTGCAGAAATGAGGTCACACCCAAGACTTATACAGAGGCACTATCACCTCCTTTTTTCTGCTGGCCATTCCTCTCCCTATGCACCCAAGCATCCTTCAGGCTTTTGCCATCGCCTTTTCTACTTGTTTAGCTACTTTAAGATTGTCAGACACAATCACGCCCAGGTCCCACTCTTCTTTTGTGGACAGAAGTACTTCATTCCCTGGACCAAAAACATATCCCTGTGGCACACCACTGGTAGCCTCCCTCTCCTCAGAGTGAGCTCCATTTATCTGTACCCTTTGTCATCTCCCACTCAACCAATTCCTAACCCAGTCAGTAATTTTAGGGTCCATCCCCTAGGGTGCTCATTTTGTTGATAAGTTGCCTGTGTGGAACAGTGTCAAAGGCTTTACTGAAATCCAAGTACACCACGCCTAGGACTCTCCATCGGTCCAACTCCCTTATTGCCCAAAGAAATCAAATTTGTCTGACAAGATCTGCCTCTGATGAATCCATGCTGCCTCTCATCCTGTAATCCATTGGACTCCAGAAACCTCACCATTTTCTCTTTCAGCAGCGTTTCCAATAATTTACTCACCAAAGAAGACTAACCAGCTTGTAATTTTCAACCATATCCTTATTTCCAATTTTGTGTAAAGGGACCACACGTGCCTCTCTCCAGTCCTCTGGCACAACTCCCGACTCCAAAACTGTTCATGAATACCAATTGTTTTGTTCAATTGTACCCAAGCAATTGTAAACTGCTTTGACTTTTAGAAAAGTGGTATAGAAGTGTTAAATAATATTCTGGATATTGAAGCTTTAATGGAAGAGGCAGACTTCGATTTACTGGCAGTTATGGAAACATGGTTCATGGAGAACCATGAATGGGGTGTAATTATACCAGACTATAATTTATTCAGCAAGGACAGGCTAGGAAGAAAGGGAGGAGGAGTGGCACTATATGTACAAGATATTAAAGCTACAAAATTGTAAGGCTTTCACGATAAAGGGGCAGCATTGTGGGTTAAACTGGAAAGAGAGAATGTGGCATCCATTTCCATTGGTGTAATATACAGACCTCCTTCACAGGCAGAAGTGGACAAATTTAATTAAAGACATTTCAGTATCGCTCTGAAAGAAGAGGTGCAGCTGACAGGTGATTTCAATATACAATATACAATATTCAATATACAATATACTAGAATCCAAGATCAGTGTTGGGCACTCTAGTGACTAGTTCCCTCTGGATACTGTTGTTAGCTTCCAGCGTTTACAGGCCATATTAGGTATTACCATGTTTGTCCAGATCGATACTGTAAACCCAGGGATATGCCAGTGTTGTTAACTACCATCGTTTATAGGCCATATTTGGTATTACCATGTTTGTCCAGATTGATACCTTAAACCCAGAGATATGCCAGTGCTGATGCTATGTTAGAGCAATGTCATCTTTAGCTAGATAAGAACATAGGGACTTGGGATGTACCATAGTGGGTCAGACCAAGAGTTCATCAACAGATCCAGCTGCACATACACGAAACAGGCTCCCTCCACGGGACAGGCTCCCGCACCACGACAAACCCAGCTCCACATCCACGGGACAGACCCCCGCAACAGGGCGACCACCACAGATCCGGCTCCACCTCCACGGGACAGGCTCCCGCACCGCGACAGATCCAGCGTCACATCCACGGGACAGGCCCCCGCACCAAGACGACCGCCACAGATCCAGCTCCACATCCACGGGACAGGCTCCCTCCACGGGACAGGCTCCCGCACCGCGACAGACCCAACTCCACATCCACGGGACAGGCCCCCGCACCAAGGCGACCAACACAGATCCAGCTCCACACACACGGGACAGGCTCCCTCCACGGGACAGGCTCCCGCACCAAGGCGTCCGCCACAGATCCAGCTCCACATCCACGGGACAGGCTCCCTCCATGGGACAGGCTCCCGCACCGCATCAGATCCAGCTCCACATCCAAGGGACAGGCTCCCTCCACGGGACAGGCTCCCGCACCGCAACAGATACAGCTTCACATCCAAGGGACAGGCTCCCTCCACGGGACAGGCTCCCGCACCGCAACAGATACAACTTCACATCCCCAGGACAAGCCCCTGCAACAAGTACAGCTCTCCTCAAAAAAGCAAACAACAGACGAAAACCTAAGGACACAGGCGTCGCCCTATCAGAACATCACAAGCTATCAACATGCACACCACATACTTCCTCCCACTATACCTACTAGTCACACAACTCCTCCCACCAACTACACACCCCCACTACCCCCAAACAAACACACCATGGTACCCACCAACTGCACTGCCATATCTCGGTCCACAACACACACACAAAGAGACACTCGCAACCTCCCAAACAAAGAGACAAAACAGACACAAATCAAACCCCAACAACCGCACTAAGGAAGCACACGTCGCAACAACCTCTTCCACAAAGAAAACATCAATTGAGCTCATAAACGCCAGATCCATCTGCAACAAGATACACACTCTGGTAGACCACATTGAAGAGCGACAGCCAGACATAATATGCATCACAGAGACATGGCTCAACCCTACCGACAGTGTACTACTCAACCAACTAGTACCGAACAACTACTCAGCATACAACTGCCCACGCATCCACAAGCGTGGAGGAGGAGTCCTAATAATAGCAAAAACAGAACTCAAGTTCAAGACACTGAATCTCACAGATACAAAGCAGTGTAACACAATTAGCATCAAGAACAAGAATATTGCAATCTGCCTAACCTACAGAGCACCCCGTGCTCCACCCGACGAACTAGCCTTCATACTCGAAGAAGCCTGTGCCATAACGTCAAACAACAAACCAGCACTACTAATCGGAGACTTCAACCTCAAGTCCGCCAATACAAAAGATGCAGAGGCCTTCCTTCAGGCAATGTCATCACTTCAATTCACACAGATAGTCAATGCACCAACACACAGACTAGGATCATCCCCAGACCTCATCTTCGCATCAAACTACCTAACTTCAAGAGACCTAATCTCTACACCCACCATCACCCCAGTACCATGGTCTGACCATTACTTAATCGAGACAAATCTGCAATCACAAGAAAACTGGACAAGCGAAAGAGCGAACTTCCCACACACACAAAGACGATTCAAGTCCTTTGACAAGGACGAATTCATCCAGGACACAATACAACACTTGAACATTGACTCAGAGGACCTGGAGGAACAAGTTTCCAACTGGAACAATGTCCTAGCTAACGCCGCCAAACCATCCGTTGACAGGACCAAGAAACAACACCACAACAAGAGACAAAACAAACCATGGTACTCAGCAAAAATACGACAGGAAAAGAGGGAGCTCAGGAAAATTGAACGGAGATGGAGAAAAAACAAAACTACTTCCGACCAACATCTTTACCTAACAAAGCAAAAACAATACAATGAACACATCAACCAATCAAAGAGAGAATTCCACACAAACCTGATAAATTCTTCCATCAACAAACCCAGAGAACTTTTCGAAATAGTAAAAACCCTGACAAAAGAGCAAGCAGCAGAAAGAGAAATACAAGTGGATCCACAGATATTCGCCGACCACATCAAAGACAAATTTCACTCCACAGAGCGCACAACACCCAGTAGAACCAACAGAACGAACGTCCACCCCAAAACCTGGGGCACATTCCACTCACCCTCAAAAGAGCAGATATCAGACATCATCTCCACAATCAACACAAGCACTGCTCCTACAGACCCTTGCCCAGTGTCATGGGTCAAAGCCACCAAAGCAAGCCTCATACCAAACATTCATAAAATGGTACACAACTCACTCACTCAAGGACTCATGCCACAGCAATTAAAGCTTGCCTCAGTAAGACCAATCACAAAGAAAACTTCTCTCGACAAAAAGGACCCAGCAGCATACCGACCAATCTCCAGCATACCCTTCCTCGCAAAAATAATCGAAAAGACGGTTCAACTACAACTTCAGGAACACATTGACGAACACGGAACTCTCGACGACAACCAACACGGATTTCGTCCCAACCATGGAGTCGAAACTCTCCTGATCTACCTCTTCGACAGCATCATAAGAATAATTGACGACATCAGGAATGGAATTATAATGATCTTCATCGACATCTCCTCAGCGTTCGACACAGTTGATCACAATATACTCCTGGAGAGACTGAAGAACACTGGTATACACGGTACCACTCTAAAATGGTTCCACTCGTACCTAACAGAAAGACAGCTACAGGTCAAGGTGGGACAGGACACCTCCCGGCCCATAAACGTCCAACAAGGAGTACCACAAGGATCCGCACTCTCAGCACTCCTTTTTAACATCTACATCCAACCAATATGCAACATTATGAAAGAGAACAACATCCAATACACAATATACGCAGACGATATAATGGTATACTCCCCGATATCAATCGAAAACCCGGACTTCTCTAAGATAGCAGACTGCCTTACCCAAATGGCGAAGTGGTGCCAAAACAACAATCTAGCTATAAACTACAACAAGACTGAAGCTTTAATCATCACTCGAAACCAAAGCTTCACACACCCACCAAACATAAAGATACAAAGCACCACGATACCGATAAGATCGGAGGTGAGATACCTTGGGGTTACTCTGGACAGTAAACTCAACCTCAAACCACACATAGACAAAACAATCCAAAAAGCATATTACAGGATGCGAATCATCAGGAGACTGAAAAAACTCCTCGCTCCAGAACACTTCCGTACAGTCTGTCAAGCACTGATAACCCCAATACTGGACTTCTGCAATCCGATATACCTCGGACTACCAAAACAAGCTCTCAAACCACTACAGCTGGCACAAAACACTGCAGCTCGAATCATATCCGGAGCCGCAAGGCAGGAGCACATCACACCTACACTAAAGGACTTACACTGGCTCCCAATCATTGCTCGCATCAGATACAAGACTATCATAAACCTATTTAAGATAAAAGAACACACATCAGCCAACAGCCTCCACCTGCTCATACAACCGGAAACCAGCGCACGTCCCAGAAGAAGTCAAACACGCAACCGAGTCAGCACCCCAAATGAGTACAAGCACACACGCAAGGACACAACAGACAGAGCTCTCTCCATGGCTGCTCCAACAATATGGAACAATCTACCGGACGATCTAAGGGCAACTCCAGACCTCAAAGACTTCAGAAAACAACTGAAAACCATGCTGTTCATAGAGCACTATGGTCACATCACATAACCTAAGAGAATGGATAACAGCACTCCAATCCTCCCAAACAACTGAATATATATAAAATATGATTCTAGCACCACTGTAAATAGCCCACCCTGTATATAGCTCAAACAAATCAAGCACCCAACACATCCCTCACACAACTAAGTTTTATCCTCACTGCATGTACAACACACACACTTTACCTGATTGCTTGCTGTGATACCACCTTGATTATTAAGATAAGGCGGTTTAGAAATACTGTTAAATAAATAAATAAATAAATATGCTAGATATTAATCGGGACATCCCTGCTGCGGTATATAGAAGTAGGGAGATTCTGGATTCTTTACAGGGAGAACTATTCTGACAACTGGCAATAGAACCCACACGTGAGTAGGCCATACTGGACCTGGTTGTAACGAATGAGGAGAGTGTTCTGATGTTATAGTGATGATCATATCACAGCCAGTCATCATCGGATGGTGTGGTTCAGTATTGGCACTAGGACTGAAAGTCCAGTCAAAAGTGAGGGTCCTAGACTTTAGGAACAGTAATTTTGCCAAGATGGAATATTACGAACAAAAGAATTACATACTTTGGGAAACAAAACTTCAAACTTTTATAACCAAGCTTTATTATTAATAAAGATTACTGCATACTAAAAGGTTATATACAGGATACAGATAAAAGAAGTTCCAAAGCAGATTAAAAAAAGGATGGGGCTTTCATTTCCTTATTTAAAAAAGGATCAATAAATAATGCTGGAAAAAGCCACATTTCATTAAGTTTTAAATTGTGCAGTTTGACTGAGAAATGAAGTTTAGAGTCAAACAAAAAGCAAACGTGTTTATATTACAATAAAATAAACAGCAGCTTTACTAAGACATATGCTCATGGCTGACTACAGAAGGCAACTAAAGTGATTTCCTTCTGTTAAGATGTAACTAATTAAAAATGTTTCCACCATAGAGATGCATCATTACAGAAGGAAAATATGAATTAAACTGTAGACAAACAAGTTTTTCGTGTCATGCTATGAATGTGCTCTATATGCTGTTAATCTCAGTATCTTCTCCTTCCAACCCTCCCATTTTTCCTTCCCCCCCCCCCTCTCTGCAATAATTTATTAAAATATCTCATGGCAGAAGCAAACTGTCATCAAATTAGTTAACTTACAGGGTAGTTCCAACACTATCTTTTTACATAACAGGATCCTTCCCCCACAGTCGTCACGGTAGTGATTTCCTGATTAAGATATTTCTGATACAGTGTAAGTTCTTTCAGAATAAGGGACAATATAACATTACAGTATTTATTTTATCTTTCAGTGGCATTAGCTTTTTTATACAGACAGCATTTTATAAGGTATTTGTACACTCTTTAATGTGTCTTCCTCATCTCTCTTTTTCTTTTTTATCCTTTTTTGGCACCATTATATTTATGGCTTTTATAGATGTTCTTCATGTACTTATTTTAATAGTTGTTTTTATAAAGTTCATGGTGTAACACAGACAATTAGCACATCTACAGTATGCACGTGGGTGTTTTCATTGTTTTTTCCTTCTATGATTGGTTCACAACATGATTTTATGTTCTCATGTTATTATTATATTATTATTATTATTTTATTATTATTTGATATTTAGATATATGTTATTATGTATTCTTATTGTTTTTAATTGTACTTTTTCGAGGTTTGTCTCCCAAAATCCCCCTGAAGAAGGCCTTATGGGCCGAAACACGTGGGGGTCAGTAAAAGGGGTTTGTCTAAACCTGAAATCCGCCGGTCTGCGTACCAGCTCTTTTTGGTTTCTAGTTATATGCTGCATGTACTCTGTTTCTCTTCTTTGGTTGGTCCCCATATACACGTAAAAGACAGTGCCTGCTTCATTCACGAGCATGAAAATCACAGCCGAGGAACCATCCTTACATTCTAGACATTGCCTCTCAAGGTCAAGCCATAAGCGAGAAGGGAGTCGGGTCCTCCAAAAGAACTGGTCCCCGACGCAATAGCCCCCAGCTTTGGGGAAGGCAAAAAGCACAGTCTCCTCAGGAGCTGTATCAGATCCACAAACCAGGACCTCCGTGGCTAATCCAGTGCCACCAGAATAACTAAGATCAGATAGCAGATCTATGAAGAAACACACAGAACAGCGGTTTCCTGGGCCATGGCTGAACCAGGGTGTCGACACCCTTGGAGCAGACCTCCTTGCAGCGACTGAAGAATCTGTTGACTTTGGCATTGGTCTGGGTCGCCATTAGATTCATCCAAGGACAACTCCACCTGCCTAGAATCCTCTGGAATGCTGATGGAACTAACTCCTGCTCCCCAGAAACAAGGATGACAAGTGAGAGTATCCGCCTCTACACTGTCACTAACCATAATGTGTTGCGCCAAGAGGGCCAGCAGATTTTCTTCTGCTCAGGAGAACAAGAGGGACATTCTCCATGGCTATTCTGGCATTCCTTGTACCCCCTTGCCTATTGACATATGCCATTGCCATGACATCGCCTGAGAAGATCTGGACTGCTCGACTCTGGACCAGGGGGCAAAAAACACAAAAGGTCCAAGCAGTGGCATAAATTCAGCCCAAGTAGTCCCTGCAATGCAGAAGGGCTCAGGCAGGAAGGAGGCCCACATAGCGGCATGGCAACTTACTTTGTTTGCTGCTCTGCCTCCGCTCCAGGCCCAGCAGCTGTTACCTCCCAGGATGAACTCTCGAGATAAAATCTGTATCGTGAGACTTCGACTTGGGAGGAAACAGTTGCTGGGCCTGGAGCAGCAGAGAAGTGAAAGTGGCAGCTGCAATTTGCAAAGTGCAGAAAACACTGTTGATCCTCCTACATATGGAAGTGACGTCTCCATGCAAAAGAAGCCCGCCATAACCAATGTGCAGCATACGTTCAGTTGATGCACACAACCAATCTGAGCACTGACTCATCACATGTATGGCCGCATCTCAATTCAAAGGCTGGCACCAAGGCGGCCACTAGACAAGGCAATCAGACCGCGCAACAGATGAGGTCAGGCCACCCCCACCCCCACAGCAGTGGCTGCAAAAGTACATTCACTAGAATGTACTCACCCTTAAGGAGACCAGTACGGGTAGGCAGTGCTGGGCTCAATGCCACTTCCCCTGCTGTCTATCTTTATCTTTATTACATTGCTTGATATACTGCCCAAGCGTGTGCATCAGGGCGGTGTACAATAAAAACATCAGAGAAAACGGAAAGGAAAAGGAACGCCAATGGTTTGACAGGAAAGAGAGAGTGCAGGATAGAGCAACAGTAGTCGAGGAGACAAAGGAGCTGATAGGAAAGGGGACTAACGGGAGGGTGAGATGTCGGGGTCTGGGAGGTTGAAAGGGGCACCAGTGTGCACTACTGCCAAAGATAGCTACACTGATACCAAATATCTTCTCAGAGAATGCTAGGAGAAGTCCACCATCTGCTGAGACAGAGAAAATACCGAAGCTCCCCTTTGGGGATGGTTTTTATACCATGGGTGATGTCGCAAAGCTTTGGGAATTTTTCTCTGTCTCACCATCTGCTGGTAGGGGGGACACAACCCACTAGTCTGGACTGGTCTAGCAGGATGTACTTGGAAACAGTGTTCTCCCATATGACAGGATTTCTGTCTGAGTGCCTGACCCAGTGGTACTTTGTTAAGAAGATAAAAAGGGGCCCTTAAGAATGGTGGAAGGAACCTTAAGATAATGGATATTCATGGAGAAACAAACCATCTATAAAAGAGTTCCAGTTCTTCTACCAGAGTAGCTGTTGGTGGCTTTTTCTTTCTCTCAACTAGCACTTTAACCCCTACATTAAGGCAAATTGCATAGAGAAAGGAGTAATGTCAATCCCTAGGCAAAACCATAAAATAGTGAAACAGAGGTCCATCAGTAACAACCAACCATAAGTGAACCCAAATTAAAATAGCCACTCAAAACATTTTGTCAGACTTAGTAGCCAGTTTCATGACCAAATTACATTAGTCCATTTTATTGTATATCATTTTATTTAAATATTTATGTCCCATTTCTAAACCTTTCATTTCCTTAAAAAGTCTTTCAAAGTTTGATCAAACACAGTACTGTTTTGAATGGATTGAACTACTAAAGGTTGTAAACGGGGGCGCTGGGTGAGAATGTCCACAGTCTTGGCAAAGGCAAATATTAGTATGACTTGCAAAGGATTGTGGGAAATGTAGTCCATTCATACCAGAATCAGCCGTTCACAAATAAATGAGTTGTGCTTGCTTGAGTGTTAAGCAAAGAAAATATATTTTATTTATGGGGTTATTTCTCCCACACAGATTTACTTGGTAGCACAAAAAGGATACTTGCTTTCAGTATTATACTTAGGAAAACAAATCAGGAACAACAACTGAACTTCTTAAGCAATCAAATCAAACAATAAAGACCTTGATGGGAACAGAAAGGTCTTTCAATGGGCTCCTGCTAATACCTTTTAGCAGTGCTCCAAAAACAAAACAAAACCCAAAAAAAGGAATCAAAAACTGTTCTTTTTCAAGGATAACTTCTTGTATTTTCACACACACCTAGAAGTGTCCTTTTAGAGCCCACGTGCAATTATGCAAGGCTTAATTGCTAACAATTAACCAGCTGCAAACCTCTTGGCTGGTTTACTTTCTATACGTGGCTCAAATCCTACCCAAAGGCTTTCTTGTAAACCTTTCTGGGTAGATAAAAGAACAAGATATATTTCTTTTTGATGGTTGTTGCATTTGTGAAAGTATATTACCACAGCAGCCTAGACAGAGAGCAATCCATGTAGTCACACTGTTCATTTATAATATCTACTTCCTCTTCAACTATCATAGAATCAATATCATGGACTGGCTCAGGGGAATTTCTTAATGGAGCACTCTCAGGACAGTACTGGTTTCTCTGCTGTCTTCCAAGTGAAGAGCTAGGGCATAGATCAGTGTTCATACCCGAGCTTCCATTGCTGTTAGGGTTCCTCTCCAGAACTCCTGGCCAGTATGTAGTCCAGTTTTTATGTCCAGCCTTCCAATCAAGATCCCTGGACACTGGGTCTCTCTTCACATACCTTCATGCACTGGTCTTAGGGTCCCTTCCAAATGCAGCCGTCTCCCTCACAGGTGCCGTCCAGGGATTCCTGGCTCTGTAACCCCACTCCTCTGGCTTTCCCCAGTCCAATGGAGTATGCTTGCCTCTGGAATGACTCCCAGCACACGTACTGCTATGAACTCCTTTAGACCTCCAAGATGCTTTCCTCTTCTTTCTTCCACGCTGCTTCTTGCTCTCTCTGTCCTTGAGCTCTGGGTTCCTCTGCTCCTGCTTCTGCTGCTTCTGTGTAGAATAGGCTTTACTTTTAACTTGTTTAGAGGGATGCTCCACCCTAGCACAGCCCAGCTGTGCTGAATCAAGCCCTGCCCTTGGAGATGAGTGATTGGGGATTACCTCATAGTTCTCCTGATTGAACACACATTTCCCCACTTCAGCTCTTCTATAGGGTGTTTGAAACCTGGTGCATTCTGGGACTGGTAGTCTTTTATGGAAACATTCTGTTTTATTATTTCTACCAGCAAAGACAGGTTGCTTGTTCAGAGCCAATTCACCTCTATTATAGCTCCTTCCTGAACTATGATAAGCTTCCTTATCACAAGGTTTACCGTCCTGCTTCAGGGGATTCAATGGTACTTACCTGGCCAATAGATTCCATCCAAAACTTAGAGTCATCAAACCAACCCCCACCAGTAGCTACCACTGGCAATCAGTGAATCCCACAACCTCTATTTTTTTTATTTTTTGTTTTTTGTCGGGGGTAATCGGTTGAAGTAGAAGGACCACACCTTTCCCCTCATTACCGAAAGAACCCTTTTACTCAAAAAGGCCACAGCGAGCCCATTTACCGTACATATTCATTTCATACAAAACCCAGTACTTAACTGAAGCAGACAAAACCATTGTCTCTCATAGGCGAATATTGGATGTTTTGGATGTTCAGAACCCTTTTACTCAAAAAGGCCACAGCAAGCCCATTTACCATACATATTCGTTTCATACAAAACCCAGTACTTAACTGAAGCAGACAAAACCATTGTCTCTTATAGGCGAATATTGGATGTTTTGGATGTTCAGTTTTGTCATTGAATTAGGGTTTGTTTTTTTTAGTAGCAATAGATTCCATCAGCACGATCTAATTCAGAGGCATTGAAATTCCTTCCTCAGGCTCACCCTGCTATGCAGTCCCTTAGAAAAAAAAATTGCAGTATTCCCCTTAAAAAAAAAAAAAAAAAAATTTCAGCTTCTGCACTCTCAGCAGTCTTCTTTGGTATGCTAACATTAGCAAAAGAGCAGGGATGAATTGGCTTTCCAGGAGGCAATGACATCAGCTGTGAGAACTATGGACTGACTCAACTTGCTTTACCTTGCTTGGAGAGAGCTTTCTCTAATAGGGAAATGGGACATCCCAGTGATGTAGGCTCTACCATCCTGTTATTTTGCACTGCGACACTGAAGCGCCTTTATCTAGGTGGTGTTAATAGACTGAGTGCCTTTTGGCATGATGGTAATACCAATGGAAAATTGCTCTGAGGGGCCAAGTGGTGATGTTCCACTGCATTCTGAGGCTCAGCATCAAAGGCCCAAATGCAACACAGTAGTTTGGTGACTATCAGAGATGGTATGGATTTTCCCCCACATGAATCTGGAGCCATCTCTGGTAACGTAAAGTCACAAAAGATGTTCGAGTCCACTTAGGATATTAGAGGGTGTGGCATCCAAGCTGATACACTCAGAATGTGCAAAATCCCAGACAAAACTATGAGCTGCTCAGAATGAAAGGATCCTTCAAAGAATCCCTGGTGTCTATTAGGCATCTGAGGTGATGTAGATCAGACATTCCCATTCCACCCCACCCCTACAGAGAAAGGCCTAGAAGGGCTGTGGGCACAGAACAGCAGAGATAGGACAAACACCACCAGTCCTCAAGGTGTCATATGTGCATGGCGGACAGCCCCACCATGCACTCTCGCATGCTGCTGTCAAGGTCTTCAGGCTCATCCATGCAGGTGATCTACCACGAGATGGACCCAAGGCTTTCAGGTAAACAAATTTTGCAGAAAGAGGTCAAATGCTGGATAAGTTTAGGTGAGAGACTACACCAGAAGGGACAAAAAAGAAAAAGAGGCATGGGGTAAGCACCATCTTATGTGAGCCCAACTATATTAGATAAAGGAGTCTGGTGGCAACTGTCCCCTTGAGTGTTGAGGAGATATCATATTGATATGAAGAATTGGCTCCAACAAGGATTCTTGGTGCCATTCTGTCCATCATCTGGGTACAGAGAAGCTACCAGGAGGAACTCTCAGTCTACAAGCTACTTAGTGTATGACTACCTCCAACATCAGGGAAATGGGGGGTTGTGATCCAACCCTGGGAGATCAGTCATTGAAGATATGCTGCCTGCTACTGGAGGGAGAAATATTGTGTGAGTGCAGGTAGACAGGCAGATCATGGAAAAGCTCCTCCTGTCAGGGAAGCAGGGTCCAAAACCAGAGACCATGCTTTCAGAACTGCACTGCCACTGCTGGAGGGAGAATTGTTCCAGTTGCACGGACTTGAAAATAACTCTCAAGGGTGACTCAAAAGCACCTGTACCAGAACTGGGAACCATGAAGTCATGAGTAGAGAGCTGCTACTGAAGGGAGAACTGCTCCTGTTAGCACAGCTGACTAGGAAATCTTGTCTGTGTAGTTTGATTATCTAGGAGGGGGCGTCAACGAGGGAGATGCAGCAGCCACAAGGCTGTGAAAAATGGGTCCTGTAGTTTGTTGAAACCTTTTCATACAGATGTAGAGGGAAACATGGAGCAAAATTAGTTACAGATAAAAATGTGAGAACGCGAGAGAGAGAAGGAGGGGGAGGGAAGCGCTACACCAGCACAGGTACGCAGATTAAGGCTGAGGGAGAGGAGCAGTATCACACAGGAGGAATCAATCATGCCCAAAGAGTTTCCTGGATTCTGGGAGAGCAAGTGAGACTTGGCACCATCGTAAATATCATCACTCTTATGTGTGGCTGATTACAGGTCAACATTGAAATCGTTACTGACTTTAAAAGGCCCTAATCTGTAGTATCTCGGTGAGCTGAACACAAATATAACATTAAAAAAAATTTATTGGCTCTCGTTTTGAAGATATTGCACGTAGTTCATTTTTGATGTTTCACCGTGTAAATTTATCCAGTAGGACATCAACAACATCCCAAATAAGCCTTGAATGATGTAATATTGCATCACATTGCATAATACCAGCATGCACACATCATCCAGAGCTGATTGCATCATTTTCTGATGCAATGCAATACTACTGCCAGACGGCTGCTGAAGCCATCTGACGTCAGCAGTGTACTATATGCAGTCGGAAAGGTTGAGCATTTAAAATATTTCAGACTGTGTGCGAGACAGTTTAAGCTACTGTTCCATGTAACTTTTATTAATCATATAATTTTAGCCATTTAGGTACAATACAGAACAGTAATGCCGAGAAAGTGCATTAATACCATTGACAATTTCTGCTACATTTGTGGGGAAGTGACATCTGCCAACCAGAAGACAAGTATCACTTCTCAACTGAAGAAGGCATATCATCTTTACTTCGGATGCAAGATTGGTGACCAAGACAAGCCTTGGGGCTCGCATATATGCTGCACTACATGTACAGCACAGCTTTCACAGTGGTTGAAATGCAAAAGACCATCAATGCTGTTTGCAGTCCTCATGGTGTGGAGAGAGCCAAGCAACCATATAAATGACTGTTACTTCTGCTTGGTTCCTCCTCTTTCCAGCGGAATAACGAAGCAAAAGAAGTCAAGCATAGTCTACCCAAACATTCCGTCTGCATTGAGACCAGTTCCACATGGTGAGGGACTTCCTATTCCAGAACCTCCATCAGAATATTCTCTTGATTCATCTGATGAGGACAAAGGTGAGCCGACCTGTTCCTCTCCTGGTCCGTCAGCATGCAGTGACCCAGATTTTCACTGGGATGCATTATCAACTCCACACAGAATAACACAGGAAGAACTAAATGACCTGGTTCGTGATTTGGACTTATTCAAGAACAAGGCAGAATTGCTAGGATCAAGACTCCAACAATGGAATCTTCTAGAAGATGTCAACATTACTTCATATCGAAAGCACCACCGGCAGTTGGAGCCTTTCTTCAGAAAGGAAAGTAATTTGGTATTCTGTCCGATATTGAAAGCCTCATGAATGCCTTAAAAATCACTCATGACCCACAAGACTGGAGACTATTTATAGACTCTTCGAAACTGAGTCTGAAGGCTGTGCTTTTGAACAATGGAAACCGTCTTCCATCTATTCCAGTAGCGCATGCCATCCACATGAAAGAGACATACAATAACTTAAAGCATCTACTGACTTCCATTAACTATAACAAGAACAGCTGGCACCTCTGTGGTGACTTGAAGGCAGTTGCCCCTTTAATGGGACTGCAGCAGGGATATATAAAATACATGTGTTTCTTATGTGAGTGGAATAGCCGAGCAAAGGATTGGCACTACTTACGGAAGGAATGGAATCACAGAAAAAATATAACAGTTGGAGAGAAGAATATCCAGCACCTAGCTCTGGTTGAGGCTCACAAAATCCTGCTACCACTCCTTCACATCAAACTAGGTTTGATGAAAAACTTTGTGAAAGCCATGGACCACACTTCGCCAGCTTTCTGATACCTGCATGAAAAATTCCCTCGACTCAGTGAAGCAAAGAGGGAGTTTTTGTGGGTCCTCAGATTCGAGAGCTCTTCAAAGATGATCGGTTCAACAACTTGCTGCAGGGTGATGCGAAACAAGCATGGAATGCTTTTCGCCTAGTGTCAACAAACTTTCTCGGGAATGTTAGGGCAGAAAACTACAAGAAACTAGAAGACATGCTGATGCAGTATCAGAAACTTGGCTGCAATATGACTCTAAAGATCCATTTCCTTGATTCCCATCTCGATTTCTTTCCTGACAACTGTGGTATGGTTACTGATGAACAGGGCGAATGTTTTCACCAGGTCACCAGGGCCTGCAAAATCACCATAGAAACAAACATAGAAATATGACGACAGAAAAAGACCACATGGCCTATCTAGTCTGTCCTTCCATAACAACAACTACAACAGTCCACTTTTTACCTTTAGAGATCCTCTGTGTTGGTCCCATGCTTTCTTGAATTCAGTTACTGTCCTCATCTCTACCACCTCCACTGGGAGACTATTCCACGGATCCACTACTCTTTCCGTAAAGAAATATTTCCGCATATCACTCCTGAATCTATCTCCCTTCACCCTCATCCCATGTCCCCTCGTAGCAGAACTTGCTTTCAATTGAAAGAGGCTCTCTCCCTGAACATTTATGCCACGGAGGTATTTAAACATCTCAATCATATCACCTCTATCCCGCCTTTCCTCTAAGGTGTACATATTAAGATCCTTAAGTCTGTCCTCATATGCTTTATGATGAAGCCCATTAATCATTTTGGTAGCAACCCTCTGCACCGACTCCATCCTGTTCACATCCTTTTGAAGGTGCGGTCTCCAGAATTGCACACCATACTCCAAATGAGGTCGCACCAAAGACTTATACAGAGGCATTATCACCTCCTTTTTTCTGCTAGCCATTCCTCTCCGTATGCACCCAAGCATCCTTCTAGCTTTTGCCGTCGCCTTTTCTACCTGTTTAGCTACTTTAAGATCATCAGACACAACCACGCCTAGGTCCCGCTCTTCTTTAGTGGACAAAAGTACTTCACCTCCTATACTGTTATTGCTCCCTTGGATTGCTGCAGCCTAAATGCATGACCTTACATTTTTTAACATTAAATCCCAGCTGCCAAATTCTAGACCATTCTTCAAGCTTAGCTAGATCCCTCCTCATGTTATCTACCCCTTCCTGGGTGTCTACTCTATTGCAGATTTTGGTATCATCCGCAAAGAGGCAAACCTTACCCGACAGCCCTTCCGCTATATCACTAACAAAGATGTTAAAAAGAATCGGACCAAGGACAGATCCCTGGGGCACACCACTGGTAACATCCTTCTCCTCAGAGTGAGCTCCATTTACTTGTACTCTTTGTCGCCTCCCACCCAACCAATTTCTAACCCAAGCAGTAACTTTAGGGTCCATCCAACCAATCCAACTTCTCCAGCCCTTGAACTGAAGAACCATTATGCAGCCCTGGAAGTGGAGGAGGTGAAAGCATCCCTGGAAAGGAAAGAACCAGAGCTCAAGTACCCCAAAATTGCAGAATCAGTAACCACAAGAAAACGAAGGGTAGTGGTGGTTGGAGACTCTCTTCTGAGGGGTACTGAGGCGTCCATCTGCCGACCAGACTTGATGTCCAGAGAGGTATGCTGTCTGCCTGGTGCCAAAATCCAAGATGTTACGGAGAGTTTGCCGAGACTCATCAAGCCCACTGACTATTACCCAATGTTGCTAATCCATGTTGGAACAAATGATACTGCCAGGTATACCTCAGAACGTATCAAAAGTGACTTCATGGCTCTGGGACAGAGGGTGAAGCAGTTAGGTGCACAGGTGGTGTTCTCTTCAATCCTCCCTGTTGAGGGTAAAGGCCAAGGCAGAGAGGCTCACATCCTGGTGATGAATGCATGGCTGCGTGGATGGTGTCATTGAGAGCATTTTGGTTTCCTAGACCATGGGATGCTGTTCCAAGGGTTGCAGAGCAGAGATGGCATCCATCTGTCCAAGAAAGGTCAACGCATCTTCAGTAGTACGTGATTTCTTTTACATTAGGGATATCTCATACCTTTTTTACTTTTTTATTCTTTTAATTACATAGATATGATTTTATATATTGTGGTTAGAATTGATCCTGTGGTAATTATGAACCATTTTACTTATTCTACTCCTGCCTCTATCCATTCACATGTAGTTGCAGAGGTTATGCATAGCATGTTTTTTTATATATAGTCTTCTACATATTTTTTATATGTGCTTTTTCTATATATGTGATATTTACACACCCTGTTCATATTATATTAACTTTTCATATATTATTTATGATCTTATTGGTTTTATCATATTTATTATTTATTAATTAATTACGTTTATTTAATGGTTTTAATATGTGTTATAGTTTTAATGATTCTGTATTTGCAGCAAACCTGCATCCCCTGATGAAGTAACAATACAAAACACGGCCTGTGTCGGGCTCTCAGGTTTTATAAACAACAAATAAAGTATCCTTATTTTACAACTACGTATCATAGACTGGGTGTCTTTTACATTACGTGGTGTAGTGCTCCTTTGGTAGACTGGCTAATCTACTGAAGAGGGCTTTAAACTAGATTCGTTGGGGATGGGTGAAGAAAGCCACCAGGTAAGTGAAAGCCCCCAGGTAGGTGATACATTAAATAACTTTATGGAAATGGGTAACACGGGTAACATATGGAAAGCAGTGTGTATAAATGTCCGTAGCATGGGAAATAAGATGCCTGATGTTGAAGCTTTGGTAGGAGTGGCTGACTTGGATTTAGTGGCAGTTACAGAAACATGGTTCACAGAAAATCATGATTGGGATGTAACTATACCTGGCTATACTTTATTCAGAAAGGACAGGGTAGGAAGTAGGGGAGGAGGAGTGGCACTATATGTAAAAACTACTATTAAAGCTTTGGAATTACAGCGCTTAAAAGTGAGAGGGGAGGCATTGTGGGTTAAACTAGAAAGAGGGAAAGAGAAATCTATTTACATTGGTGTGATATACAGACCTCCCTCACAAGAGGAAGAGGTGGACAGAGAGTTAATTGAAGACATGTGCAGCATTGCTAGAAAAGGGGAAGTGCTACTGATAGGAGATTTCAATATGCCAGATGTTGATTGGCACATTCCTGCTGCAGTATCATCTAGAAGTAAGGAGATCCTGAATTCTCTACAGGGAGAACTATTCAGGCAACTGGTAACAGACCCCACACGTGAAGGGGCCATACTGGACTTGGTGCTTACCAATGGTGAAAGTGTTTCTGATGTTGTAGTGGGAGATCATTTTGCATCCAGTGATCACCAGATGGTGTGGTTCAGTATTAGGACTAGGACTGTTAGAATCCATTCAAAGGTGATGATCTTAGACTTTAGGAAGACTAACTTTGTGAAGATGGGCCAATAGCTCAGGGAGTCGTTAGTTGGATGGGAACAGCTGAGGGATGTAGAAAAACAGTGGGAAAAACTGAAAGGGGATATTTTAAGGGCAACCAATCTTTTTGTTAAAATAGTAAATAAAGGTAAAAGGAAAATGAAACCTCTATGGTTTTCGAAAGAAGTAGCTGAAAAAGTGAAGAAAAAGAGGAAGGCCTTCATGAAATACAAGAGATCACAGAGAGAGGAAGACAGGCATCTGTATTTGGAAAAACTTAGAGAAGCTAGCAAAGTAGTCAAGAAGGCAAAGATTCAAAAGGAGGAGGAAATAGCCAATGCAATAAAATGGGGGATAAGACATTTTTCAGATATATTAGTGAGAAGAGGAAGGGCAAGAGTGGTATTGTCAGACTCAAGGGTGCAGGGGAGGAATATGTAGAAGCTGATAAGGATAAAGCGGAATTGCTTAACAAATATTTTTGTTCTGTGTTCACAGATGAAGAACCAGGAGCAGGACCTCAGAAAACACCCACAAATAGGAACAGAAGCAAAGGACATCTTGAACAATTTTCAAAAGACTCTGTTCGTGAGAAACTAGCTCAACTTAAAGTAGACAAAGCGATAGGACCGGATGGGATACACCTGAGAATACTGAGGGAACCTGGGGACGTTCTAGCAGCTCCACTGACTGACCTTTTCAATGCCTCGTTGAAGTCGGGAGTGGTGCCAAAGGACTGGAGAGAGGCTCATGTGGTGCCTTTACACAAAAGCGGAAGTAAGGATGTGGTTGAAAACTACAAGCCGGTTAGTTTAACTTCGGTGGTGAGTAAATTATTGGAAACGCTGCTGAAAGAGAAAATAGTGAGGTTTCTGGAGTCCAGCAGATTACAGGATCCGAGGCAGCATGGATTCACCAGAGGCAGGTCTTGTCAGACAAATCTGATTGATTTCTTTGACTGGGTGACCAGGGAGTTGGACCGAGGGAGAGCCCTAGATGTGGTGTATTTAGATTTCAGTAAAGCCTTTGACACTGTTCCGCACAGGCGACTTATAAACAAACTGAGCACCCTAGAGATGGACCCTAAAGTTACTGCTTGGGTTAGAAATTGGTTGGGTGGGAGGCGACAAAGAGTACAAGTAAATGGAGCTCACTCTGAGGAGAAGGATGTTATCAGTGGTGTGCCCCAGGGATCTGTCCTTGGTCCGATTCTTTTTAACATCTTTGTTAGTGATATAGCAGAAGGGCTTTCAGGTAAGGTTTGCCTCTTTGCGGGTAGATAACATGAGGGGGGATCTAGCTAAGCTTGAAGAATGGTCTAGAATTTGGCAGCTGGGATTTAATGTTAAAAAATGTAAGGTCATGCATTTGGGCTGCAGCAATCCAAGGGAGCAATATAGTATAGGGGGTGAAGTACTTTTGTCCACTAAAGAAAAGCGGGACCTAGGCGTGGTTGTGTCTGATGTTCTTAAAGTAGCTAAACCGGTAGAAAAGGCGACGGCAAAAGCTAGAAGGATGCTTGGGTGCATATGGAGAGGAATGGCTAGCAGAAAAAAGGAGGTGATAATGCCTCTGTATAAGTCTTTGGTGCGACCTCATTTGGAGTATAGTGTGCAATTCTGGAGACCGCACCTTCAAAAGGATGTGAACAGGATGGAGTCGGTGCAGAGGGTGGCTACTAAAATGATTAGTGGTCTTCATTATAAAGCATATGAGGACAGACTGAAGGATCTTAATATGTACACCTTAGAGGAAAGGCAGGATAGAGGTGATATGATTGAGATGTTTAAATACCTCCGTGGCATAAATGTTCAGGGAGAGAGCCTCTTTCAATTAAAGCAAGTTCTGCTACGAGGGGACATGGGATGAGGGTGAAGGGAGATAGATTCAGGAGTGATATGCGGAAATATTTCTTTACGGAAAGAGTAGTGGATCCGTGGAATAGTCTCCCAGTGGAGGTGGTAGAGATGAGGACAGTAACTGAATTCAAAAAAGCATGGGACAAACACAGAGGATCTCTAAAGGTAAAAAGGGGACTGTTGTAGTTGTTGATATGGAAGGACAGACTAGATAGGCCATGTGGTATTTTTCTGTCATCATATTTCTATGTTTCTATGATATCGCAACGATGGAGCAAAGATACCAGGGAAAATGGTCCACTACAATGCTGGCTGACTACTGCTGGACACGCCCCAGAGAACCTCCCGAACAGCTGTACAAGAGACAGGCAAACAAATCTAAGAAGTAGTCTATGACTTGGTTTTTTACAGGTATTAACCGAAGGCCTATTATATTTACTATTGACATGCTTTTCATGATGTAAACATTAATTCTTGTAGATTACAAAAAACCTAGAGCCAACTTTACAATTTCACTGTCATATTCATGTTCAGCATATAAAAATTGTTAAAAAATGACTATTTTTATTTCAGTAACATGACTTTTGTAAAAATTTGCTGACCAGTGTTATATCCTGCTTATCCATGGAGAACTTCACAGACCCTGTCCATCTAGAACAGTAGTTCTCAACCCAGTCCTCTGGGACCCCCATGCCAGTCAGGTTTTTAGGATATCTACAATGAATACGCATGAGAGAGATCTGCATGCACTGCTTCCATTTTATGCAGATCTCATGCATATTCATTGTGGGTATCCTGAAAACCTGACTGGCCTGGGGGCCACAGAGGACTGGGTTGAGAACCACTAGTCAAAGCAACCAGGCCAATCTGGTGCCACCAGTAACCCCCTCACCCCCCCCAATCTTGGGAGGGTCATTCTCCTGTGAGAAACTTGGCCTATGAGTGACCAAGGAGGAAAGACTTACATATAGAAGACCCCATACCGGCCAAGGCTGAATGACAGCACGTATGTCCACTACCATAAGCTCTCCCCTCCTGCTAAAAAAAACCCCAAAAAAAACAAACACACATCCTGTTCCATCTAGGCATACTGATGGGTTACCATTAGTCAAAAACCAGCCAATCCCACTTGCTCAATAGCAACTGAAATGCTCGAGGACTAATGACTATTCCCAGGATTCAGAAACTGCCAGCATAAAAAAAAAATCCACTTGGACATATGCCATGCAGGTAGTGTACACTGCTTTTAAGTCCAGAGGATGACTCTGCCCATTTGCAAAGCAACGCCACCACTACTGTCATATTCCTGTTCACATAGGTCACCGCTGTGGTATTGTTGTAATCATGCAAACAAGCTCTCTCAAAGTAGGCTTTGGAAGCTGAACATTGCCAACTGACTTGTTTGAGCTTTCAGCCTGTTGATGGTCAAGGATGCCTCCTGCCAAGACCAAGAGCCCTGAGCCCTTTGGCCACAACAATGAGCTCTCCATGCCACTGACTTGCATCAGTGGTGACGATGACAGTCACAGGGTTCCAAATCTAATCCTTTAAGGAGATGAGATGAAAGCTGCCACCACTGCAACTCCTTCTTGACCCTGGGCGAAAGATGAAATTGAATCTTGTAATTCTGCAGGCTAGGTGTCCATATCAACAGAAATGACCTCTGCAGAGGTCGCATGTGTGCCCTCTGCAAGAGCACAAGATCTAGGGCCACCACCACATTCTTAATAGCTGTAGGTAGTCCTATACTCTCTGAGCCTGCAGGGATCAAAACTGGGTCAAGCGCAATGTTCTGACCCTCTCCAACATCTATAATATGCTCTACCCAAGCAAACTCCCAGCAAACTTGAAGGACTGGGAGGAAACCAATTGACCTCTTGGCATAATTTAGCATCCAACCTACCTCTCCAAAAGCAGGATGGCCGTAGTAGAAGCATTGTGCTGAGCCTTCCCAGACTAACAGTTGTCCAGACGGACCTGGATTCTGTTCTTGCACAAAAAACATAGCCACTATCTTAAAAAGCTTTGGAAAACGTCAATGGAGCTGTCGCCAGACCAAATCTAAGGGACTAGAAAAACAGAGAATGACTACCCAGCATGCAAAAAACACACACACAGAAACCTTGATACTGTGGATACATGAGAATGTGAAGAAATGCCCCGGAGATATCCATGAAGTCAGAAACACACCTTTACACATTGCTGCCAATACAGACTGCAGTTTCCATAAAGAACATTGGCATATAAAAAGCAGATGCTGACCCTTTTGAGGTAGAGAGTAGGATGAAAGGTGCTCCCTTTCTTGAGAACTACAAAATAGGTAAGAAAAGCGGGCTCATCCAAAGCTCTTGAAATTGCACCTGAACTACTGCATCCCCTAACTGCAGTTAAGAGTTTTAGCCGCTACTATTTTGGACTCTGAACTACATGGGTATTCCAAAAAGGTGTCCTGCAAATTCTATTATGTAATCCCCTGAATCATTTTGAGAACCCACTGATCCAAAGTGATTCCAACTCACTCTTTGTAAAAGTGATGAAGACTACTGCCAACAGGTACCAACTTGAAGTGGGCCCACTGTGGCTCACTGAGCTCCTTTGGTCTCCCAGGGGAACTCCCTCCACTGTCTTCAGTTTGCACACCCTTTGCAAGAGCAAATTCTATCTCAATTTGCCTGAAGCATACGACAAGAAAGAATGCATCAAACAGTCCCACACCAGTCCCTTGGATGGGAATGAATGGACGTACCGCTATCCAAAGGATAAAGGCGATCCTCCACAGATGCTGAGGCTTGACTTTGCCCAAAGTCTTCAACCAGCTTCTCCAAATCTTCTCCAAATAAAAGCTTACACCAAAAAAGCAACTCAATCATGCTTAAAAGCAGAATCTGCAGACCAGTGGCAGAGCCAAACCTGGGCACAACTACTACAACCACAGACTTTAAAGGGATGTGAACTAGGTCATCTGCCAAGGAAGCTGCAGCAGACTCCAATCTGACAGCCTTTGGGGACTCCAGAAGCTGAGTCCAGCAGAGGACGGCCAGAGCTACAGTACATAGCCTCCACAAATCGTTGGCTGAACATCCAGGGTCAAAAAAAGGACCTTCCAATCCTGCAAATCCTTTAAGGCTAAACCACCTTCTATCAGAATGTTGGCCTTTTTAATGACCACTGTCACCATGCATCGACCCTTGGTATACGAACAACTGCTCCCGTGAGGGAGCGGATAGAGCTTGGCCAGAAGCAGACTATCCCTCAACACCAAACTATGTCACTCAGCCACAACCATCTTGTGCAATGCTGGATGCAAGGCAAGTCTTAAAAGGGTTTACACAAATCCTCCAAAAAGGGTCTCTACACAGTGTTTTCCACCGTTGGCTCCACAATTCTCAGGGCACTTGAGCAATAAAGGAAGCTAGTTCCTCCCTATGAACAAATAAACCACAGGAGAGTCATCACCCTGAGAAGGCAGCAACCTCCCCTCTCCCCAGTTGAGCTGCTCAAGTGACAGTTCTCTCTCCTTGTTCTCCATTTCCCAATCACCCCTCAGGGGAGCAGCAGAGCTGGAACCCTTGTAGTTCTTCAAAGGTTTCCCCCTTGGACCTGGGGCACTTAATGCTCATCAACTCCCCCTCTCAGGTGAGGAATCTACTCCATTAGCTCCAATGCTGAGCACTAGAAAGGCAGCATGGACAACTGAAATTCCACCAGAGCTTTATGCATATAAGCAGACAGCTCCTTGAAAAATTGCTGCCCCCGAAACCCGGCAGCTAAGGTTGCAGAAACCTGTGTTTCCTGGATCTTTGTGTATCAGGCACATGCTCTTGTTTCTCTCGCCAGCTGGGAAACATGTGGTTCATGCCCTACATGGCCGCTGAAACCCACACCCAACATCTCCTCAGCTACCCAGGGACAGCAACAATGAAACAGAGGCCCTGTCCTCTGAAAAATCCCTTCAGACTGTCCTCCAACAGTGCCATACATGCTCTCCTTATACTTCCTTTTTTTTCTTTTCAAAAGATGTTTAAATAATCACACCAGTCCAAATAAAAGGAATAGCCAAGGACAATTTGAGAAGAAGCTTGCTGTGGAAGCAAAAACGCGGAATAAAGATTTTTTCAAGTATATTCGTAGCAAAAAACCTGTGAGAGAGTCGGTTGGACCATTAGATGATAGAGGAGTTAAAGGGGCACTAAGAGGCGACAAGGAGATAGCGGAGAGACTGAATGAATTCTTTGCTTCGGTCTTTACTGAGGAAGATGTAGGGATGTTACCCATGACTGAAGTGGTATTTAAAAGGTACGGAAGAATTGAAGGAAATATCGATACATCGGGAAGGTGTATTACAACTATTAGATAAACTGAAAAGTAGCAAATCACCTGGGCCGGATGGTATACATCCAAGGGTCTTGAAAGAACTGAAATATGAGATTGCAGACATGCTATTAGTAATCTGTGAACTATCATTAAAATCATCTCTAATACCTGAAGATTGGAGGAACACCAATTTTTAAAAAGGGCTCCAGGGGTGATCCGGGAAACTACAGACCGCTGAGCCTCTTTATTTATCATTATTTGCACGTCAGTACCGGGAAAAATGGTAGAAACCATCATAAAGAATAAAATTACTCAGCATGTAGATAGTCATGGTCTGGGAGACAGCCAACATGGCTTTAGACAAGGAAGATCTTGTCTTACTAATCTGTTATGTTTTTTTGGAGGTGTGAATAAACAGGTGGACAAAGGTGAGTCGGTTGATATAGTGTATCTGGACTTTCAGAAAGCCTTTGGTAAGGTCCCTCATCAGAGACTTTTGGCAAAACTAAAGAGTCATGGGATAGGAGGCAGTGTACTACTGTGGATCAAGAACTGGTTAAAAGATAGAAATCAGAGGGTTGGGCTAAATGGCCAATTTTCCCAATGGAGAAAGGTGAATAGTGGTGTACCCCAGGGATCTGTGCTGGGTCCGCTGCTTTTTGACATATTCATAAATGACCTGGAAAGTGGAATAACGAGTGAGGTTATCAAATTTTCAGATGACACAAAACTATTTAAAGTTGTTAAAACCCAAGAGGATTGTGGAAAATTGCAAGAGGATTTGGATAAATTGGAAGACTGGGCATCAAAATGGCAGATGAAATTTAATGTGTACAAGTGCAAAGTTATGCACCTAGGGAAGAACAACCCAAACTATAGTTACACAATGCAAGGTTCCACATTAGGAACCACCACCCAGGAAAAATATTTAGGCGTCATTGTGGATAACATGTTGAAACCATCGGCCCAGTGTGCAGCGGCAGCCAAGAGAGCAAATAGAATGCTAGGTATCATAAGGAAAGGGATGGAAAATAAAATAAAAGATATTATAATACCTCTATACCGTTCCATGGTGAGACCACACCTTGAACATTGTGTGCAATTCTGGTCGCCGTATCTTAAAAAGAATATAGCGTTATTAGAAAAGGTTCAGAGAAGAGCCACCAAAATGGTAAAGGGGATGGAAGGATACTCCTATGAAGAAAGGCTAAAAAGGTTAGGGCTCTTTAACCTGGAAAAGAGACGGCTGAGGGGAGATATGATAGAAGTCTATAAATTAATGAATGGAGTGGAACGGGTAAACGTAGATCGATTGTTTACGTTATCAGAATATAGAAAGACTAGGGGACATGCAATGAAGCTACAGGGTAAACTATTTAAGACTAATACAAGAAAAATATTTTTTCACTCAACGTGTAATCAAACTCTGGAATTTGTTACCTGAGGATGTAGTAAAGGCTGTTATTGTAGCTGGGTTTAAAAAAGGTTTGGACAAGTTCCTGGAGGAAAGGTCCATAAACCATTATTAAGAAGGGACCCAGGATATCAATGCTTGACCCAGTACAAGCATTGCTGAACCTGTGTCTTTTGGGGAAACTGCTAGGTACGCACGACCTAGATTGGCCACTGTTGGAAACAGGATACTGGGCTTGATGGACCTTGGTCTGACCCAGTATGGCATATCTTATGTTCTTATGACAACTGGGAGGGAGGGAGAGGGGGGCAGGGGTCCAGAAGGAAAAAAAAAAGCAGTCACCTCACTTAACTCGCCATCCCCCTAAGCTGGGGCTCAGAAGAGCAGCTTCCACAGCCTTTCAGGACTAAGACCTGTAGGTCAGAATACTGGCACCATATCAAAGCTCAATTAGGGTTGACTCATAAGAACTAGGCCAGGAAACTCATCCAGTCTGCTACAGACCTTAGACTGTGCCACCAGGGGCCAGGCTTTGGATTCTGCTGCACCAGACCAATTACAACCATCTGCTGAAAGCAGAGAATACGAGCAGGTTCAGTGATGCACAATCCTTATATTGCTGTTTCTATTTTCTGGCTGGGGAGCACAGCCCCACTTGTCTGGATTGATCTAGCAGGATGAAAAGAAAGGTGAAGTTTTACTTACCAGATAATGCCCTTTCCTTGAGTCCTGCTAGACCAGTCCAGACAAGTGAATTTGTCCCCCGTATCAGCATATGTAGAGACAGAAAATATTCCAGAGGCTTCTTCTGGCATCACTGACATCATTAGCTTGAGCCACTAGGGATATATTTAGTTTTCATACGGCAAGTATGTGGCAAGAGCATTTGACTTCACAAAACCTCAGCAAAAATAACATTTAACAGAACAGGAAGCTTAACCATGTACAGGATCATCTGCAACAAAAGACTTGTCAGATGTTCATGAGCCCAAAGGCCAACCACAGAGTATCGCAGACCAACAGAGGTACCAGAGGTGGGTCCTGGACTGGTCTAGCAGGACTCAAGGAAAGGACATTATCTTGTAAGTAAAATGTCACCTTCCATAGCTTCCTACTAGACCAGTCCAGACAAGTGGGACGTGCTAAAGCTACACCTCCACTGGGCAGTAAGAAGTCATGGCAGCCTTTTAAGACCTCTGAGCCAAAGGCCATGTCTGCCCAAGCATGGACGTTCAAGGGGTAATGCTCGACAAAGGTGAAACGTGATGGCCGCGTTGCCATCCAACAAATGTCTGAGGGACTACCGAGCTACGCTACAACATGAGAATGCTTGCGCCTGAATGGAATGTGAATGCAAACCCTCTGGAAACAGCTTGTTCCACAACAGATACGTGGAGGCAATAGCCTCCTTGATCCAGTGCCCCAAGGTAGAGATTTAGCCGCCACGTCTCAATTACACTGATCCACAAACAGCAAAAAAGATGGTCTGACTTGCATAAAGAATTAGGAACCTTCAAGCAGCAGGGAAGCACTCTCCGGATATCCACCAGGTGAAGGTCCTTGTTCTTCCCCAAGGCACTGCTCCTTGGAAAGGAGAGAAGACAAACTACTTGATTCACATAGAAAGAAGATACTATCTTGGGAAAAAGGCAAGGAATGGGCCAAATACATATGGCCTCCTCTGAGAAGCATCCCAGCATGATAATACCTGTAGCTCGGAAATACATCTCGCCAAGCAGATTGCAACCAGGAAGACAGTCTCAGAGTTAGACTTTCAAGTATGGCCTGCTTCAAGGGCTCAAAGGACTCTGATATAAAGGCCTAGAGCACAGGCAGGGATTCCACGAGGGAATGACTGAACACAGGGGAGGACGCAGGAAACGGAAACATCCAGGTGCGAGGCTATAGATCACTCCAACATTGTTTCTCTAGAAACAGGACACAGCTGCAACCAGAGCTTTCGGGGAGCTAAGGGAAAGACCATTGTCCAAGCCATTCTTAAGGAAGGCAAGCTGTTGTTGTTACGTGCTGTCGAGTCGGAGTCGACTCATGGCGACCCTCTGGATAGCTATCCTAAATTGTGTTCGGTCTTCAGTCAGGCGGCTCATTGTTGACAGACTGGTACCCGTAGCTGCTGTTATTGTATCGATCCATCTCATTGCTGGCCTTCCTCTTTTGCTTTGACCTTCTATCTTGCCAAGCATGATGTTTTTCTCTAATGATCTCTCTCTTCGCATGATGTGTCCAAAGTATGAAAGTCGAAGTCTTGTCATCTGAGCTTCTAAAGAAAGCTTAGGTTTGATCTCCTCTAGTACTGACTGGTTTGTTCTTCGGGCAGTCCATGGTATACACAGTATTCGCCGCCAGCACCATAATTCAAAGGCATCAATTTTCATCCTGTCTATCTTTTTCACTGTCCAGCTTTCACATCCATATGATGTTACTGAAAATACCATGGCTTGAACAAGTCGAATCTTTGTATGGAGAGAGACATCTCTACTCTTGAGAATCTTATCTAGGTCTTTCATAGCCATTCTGCCAAGAGCAATGCGTCGTCTGATTTCTTGACTGCTTGTTGCTTCTTTATTGATAGTTGATCCAAATAGGTTAAAGTTGTTCACGATTTCAATTTCTTCTCCTTCAACGATGAACCTGTTGATTATGCCAGTTGTCATGATCTTTGTCTTCTTTACATTAAGGTGCAGGCACATTTTGAAACTATGTTCTTTGATTGTGAGAAGGTGAAATTAGACTTACCTGCTAATTGTAGTTCCTGGAGTGTAGCCAGGCTAGTCCCGGACCACTGGGTTCCCTATCTCATCCAGCAGCTTTGGAGACTGAGAAAACTCCTCCTCTTTTTTATGATGTCACCGGTATATCCATTCGGGATCTGCCTCCTGCCATCAGTAACCTATTGACAAAGCAGACTCACCGGAGACACAAGTAAGCGTGTAAACACTAAAACAAGTTGACTTAACCCGCTATATTAAGCAATTAACATATGTACAAACAGAACAGAATGCTCTGATACCATTAACTTTAAGAGACGCAGGCTTCTCCCTAAGAGCAAGGAAGAAAGAAGGCCCCACAGAAAGACAGCTAGGTACGCTCCCCCCAGCGCCCGTATGATCACAAAACAGAATGAACTCTTACCAGTAAATGCCGTCAATACTCGTGAGGCAAACACTTCAGGCGACAGACACAGTACAGCTCCAGGGTAGGGATACGGGACTAGCCTGGCTACACTCCAGGAACTACAATTAGCAGGTAAGTCTAATTTCACCTTCCTATTCGTGTAACCAGGCTAGTCCCGGACCTCTGGGTAAGTACCAGAGCAGTAAGCTAGTCAAGTATGGGAGGGTCCCGAAACACCAGCCTGAAGCACAGCAGTCCCGAAGGCAGTATCAACTGCTCCTTGGACGTCCAGGCGATAATGTCGGACAAAGGTGTTTAAGGAGGACCACGTGGCCGCCTTGCAAATCTCCAGTGGCGGAACCCACCGAAACTCCGCCCATGAAGACGCTTGCACCCTGGTGGAATGAGCCCGAAGGCCAACCGGTACCGACTTGCCTTTGAGCATATACGCTGACGCAATAGCCTCTTTAATCCATCGGGCAATGGATGCTTTGGAGGCAGCTTCGCCCCTCCGCGGACCCGCAAAGAGAACGAAGAGCCTATCCGACTTGCGGAAACTAGCCGTCCGAGCAAGATACTTCTTTAAGGCCCGACGAGCATCCAAACTGTGAAAATTGCCGACAGAGCCCGCCGAGCGGCGCGAAAAAACTGGCAAGGAAATTTCCTGATTCACATGAAAGGGGGATACCACCTTAGGGAGAAAGGAAGGGACCGTCCGGAGAACCACCTTCGACGAGAAAAATACCAAATAGGGCTCCCTGCAAGAAAGAGCCTGCAATTCGGAAATTCTCCTCGCTGAACAAATCGCCACGAGAAACAACCTTCAAAGTGAGATCTTTAAGAGACGCCCGGGAGAGCGGCTCGAAGGGCTCGCCCTGCAAGGCGTCAAGGACGGAGGGAAGATGCCACTGAGGCACCACAGGACGCGACGGAGGCCGCAAGAGCGACCCTGCCCGTAGGAAGCGTTTAACATCACCATGACACGCAAGCGATTGCCCCCCGATTTTACCTCTGTAACAGGACAGAGCCGCGACCTGCACCCGCAAGGACGCAGGAGCTAATCCTTTCTCGAAACCATGCTGAAGGAAATCCAAGATTTGAGGGATGGAGGACCGCAAAGCCACATACCGCCGGTCCATGCACCAAGCCTCAAAGACACGCCAGACTCTTATGTAGGCTAAGGATGTAGACCTTTTCCTGGCTTTCAACAGAGTGGTTATAACGGAGGCCGAGTAGCCTCTTTGCCGCAACCGCGCCCGCTCAAGAGGCAGGCCGTAAGCGAGAATCGATCCACGTGCGGCATGAGAAGGGGCCCCTGCGACAGAAGATCCGGTTGGTTCGGAAGTCTCCATGGCTTCGCCACTAGCAGTCTCACCAGATCCGCGTACCAAGGTCTGCGCGGCCAATCTGGCGCAATCAGGACGACGCATCCGGGGTACAACTGCACCCGCTGCAGAACTCTGCCGACGAGAACCCACGGAGGGAAGACGTACAGGAGCTGGTCCGGCGGCCAAGCCCGACTGAGAGCATCGAGACCTTCCGACATACGCTCCCGTCGTCTGCTGAAGAAGCGATCCACCTTCGCCGACGCGAACGTCACCATGAGGTCCATGGCTGGCAAGCCCCACCTGCGGACGAGCATCTGGAAGACTTCGGGATGGAGGACCCATTCCCCCGGGTCCACCCGAAAGCGACTGAGAAAATCTGCTTGCACGTTGTCGACCCCGGCCACATGCGCCACTGACAGGGCCAGCAAGTTCTCTTCCGCCCAAGCGCACAGGACCGCTGCCTCGTCCTCCAGCAGAATGCTGGTGGTGCCCCCCTGTCTGTTGACATACGCCACCACGGTGGCATTGTCGGAAAACACGCGAACCGCCGCATCCTGAAGTAATGACTGAAACGCTAGTAGCGCTAGGAAGATTGCTCGCAACTCCAGTCGGTTGATGGACCAGTTCCTTTCCTGAGGAGACTATACCCCCTGCGCGAACCGGCCTTGACAATGAGCACCCCAGCCGCAGAGACTGGCATCGGTCATCACTGTGACCCAGGACGGAGCAACCAACGGCTGTCCCACCGTGAGGGAGGCCGGACACAACCACCACCGGAGCGACTGGCGCGTCACTTCCGGGCAGGGCAGTGTCCGGGACAGAGGATCTTCTTGATGCGACCACCGACGAAGTAAAGCCCGTTGTAAGGGTCGCGTGTGCGCTCTCGCCCAGGGCACCGTCTCTATGGACGCGGCCATCGTCCCCAGCAACTGTAAATAACGCCAGGCCGATGGCGCGCGGAGACGCAGGAAACGGACCACCAGACGTCTGAGGTTCCATGCCCCGACGGGCATGAGGAACCCCTTCCCGATCTTTGTGTCGAAGCGGGCTCCGAGATATTCGAGGTTCTGTGATGGAGTCAAATGACTCTTCGCCAAGTTGACAACCCAGCCGAGTTCCTCCAGAAACGCTACCACACGAGCCGTGGCGGACACACTCTCGGCGCGCGACTTCACTCGAATCAACCAGTCGTCGAGGTACGGGTGTACTAGAATACCTTCTCTCCTCAGGGCCGCCGCCACTACCACCATGACCTTCGTGAAGGTGCGTGGAGCCGTCGCTAAACCGAACGGCAGGGCGCGGAATTGAAAGTGCCCAAACGGAACAGCGAATCTGAGAAATTGATGGTGCTCCTGTCGGATGGGAATGTGGAGATACGCCTCCGACAAATCTCCCCCTTTTGGACCGCTATACTATCACCGACCGCAGGGTCTCCATGTGGAAATGCGACACGCGGAGACACCGATTCACCCCCTTGAGGTCTAAGATGGGACGGACACCTCCGTCCTTCTTTGGAACCACGAAGTAAATGGAGTATCGACCGTCTCCGCATTGGTCTGGGGGAACCGGCACTATAGCCCTGAGTTGTAATAACCTTTGAACGGTAACTCGCATGGACGCGATCTTGGAAGGCGACTTGGCGGGGGACCGCACAAAGGCGGGACGGACGGGCTTCCGCAACTCCAGCGCATAATCTTCGCGAATCACCTCTAGGACCCACTGGTCTGACGTTACCCGGACCCAGGCAGGATAAAAGTCTTGCAACCGTCCTCCCACCGGCACCAAGCTTGCCTGGGCCCCCCGTATCTCATTGCTGCTTTTTGACCGGGAAGGCAGAGGACGAGGAAGGTCCAAAACCTCTTCCCGCCCCTCGAAACCCCCGGAAACCCTGATTCTTACTAGGGTAACGGCCCCTTTGACTGGGAAAGAATCGCTGCGACCGAAAACGCCGAAAATCACGCGGCTGGCCTCTACCCCCCTGAAAAGGACGGGCTGGCTTGGCTTTATCTTCGGGCAGCTTGCCGCCTTTGGACTCGCCCAGATCTTTGACCAACTTCTCTAAGTCCTCTCCAAACAAAAGCCTCCCTTTGAAGGGCAGTTTTCTTAGACGAGCCTTGGAAGAAGTGTCCGCGGCCCAGTTACGAAGCCATAAGTAACGGCGAGCCGCTATAGCGGACGCCATGCTGTTGGCCAGGCTACGCATCAGGTCATACTGCACGTCGGCCAAATAGGCCGCTCCCGATTTTAACTTGGCTAGTTCACCGGGCCCTTCAGCTTCCTGGTCACCCTGCACCCGCTGGGACCAGCGGAGACAGGCCCTAGCCACCCAGGCCCCACACATGGCGGCCTGGAGGGACAAGGCATTGACATCAAAAACCTGCCGCAAGAGAACCTCCAACTTCCGATCCTGTGGATCCTTGAGAGCTGCACTACCCTCCACGGGGATGGTAGTTTTCTTAGTGACCGCCGCGACGGCGGCATCAACCTTGGGGGACTTAAAAACCTCTTTATCCTGATCCAACAAGGGATACAGGCGGCCCATGACTCGCGACCCCTTCATCGGAGCTTCTGGGGCGTTCCACTCCTCCTGAATCATCTCTCTGAAGACCCTGTGTACCGGGAACGCCCACTGAGTCCTACGGAACACCTGCAGTAAAGGATCTTCTAGAGTGTCATCGTCGGACGCACCTGGAACCGGCATATTGAGAACTTTGAGGGATTCTGCTATTAACGCAGGAAGCTCCTCCTTTCGGAACACGCGAACCACCCTGGCCTGATCCTCCTTTTCAGATAGTTCGCCTTCCTCCAGCTCCTCTTCTGCTTCTAAGTCACGGACGTCCTCCTCTGACAAGTGTCCCTCAGAGGCTATAGAACAATCCGCAGAGGAGGCCTCAGTCCGCGGCCTCTTGGCTCGGACGGCGGGCTCCTCGGATAGAGACGGCATGGCAGTTCTCTTTAGACCCGCCATTGGCTCCTGCCGCTGCCCCTGATGTGGACCAGCAAGAAAAGCGTTTTGTAGAAACATCACAAAATCGTTGGAAAAGATAGTAGTCCAGTCCTTGGGCAGCGGGGCGGCAGGCCTACCAACATCCGGTGCCGAAAAGGGCCCTGCCACCGGCTCCTCCCGGACTGTCTCCACCACCAGTGTGGAAGAACCACTGGGCTCAGACAGGTGGATCTCCTCCCTGTCAGACCTGGAGGGGTCCATGCCAGAAGAATCTTTTACACAGGCCTTACAGACGCCTGAGGAGCTCTTCCTTAAACCACAAACCAGGCAAAGTGGTTTAGAAGACATGTCAGCCCGGAGGTGTAGAGGCAGAGGCTAAGCTCCCCTGAGGAAGAGCTGCTCAAAATCACCGCAAGCTGTACGATATCTCCCGATACCGTTATTGATTATTATTTTATTTATTTTTTTTCAAGGAGTCCTCACCCAATTAGCCGAAAAAAAACCCAAAAAGAAACAAAAACCGCTCCGGAGTAACCAAAAAAGAACGAAGGAGGAACTCCGGAGTAAAATCGGGCAGAGGAAGTGAGAACAGTCAGCCGGGCCGCGGGCACCACGCGGCTAGGCCCGACACGCGGATTAGCGCGCCAAAAATATTCCCTGTCAGAAATGGACAAAGTCAGGCCTCCTTACCTTGAAGTGCTGCGTGCAAGGGAGCTTCAGCGAAAAAAGCACAAGCAGGAGCCACAGTGCATCACTGAACCGCCACGGAGAAAGACTGACCCAACTAGCAGTCTGCTCCGGGAAACGCAGATGGGATCGCTCCGAGCCTGCCAGCGCGCTTACAGGCAGCCTTCTGTGTGGCGCTGGCTAGGCTGGTCTGATACTCGTTTCCAGCCGCAGAATGCGGCAAAACCCCCAGGGACGGCAAAAGGAAGAAAGAACTGCCTCAGCAATGCCGAAGCAAGTAGGGGAAATAAAAGGAAAAGGGAGGGGAGGAGGCAGAGGAAAAAGTAAGCAAGACGCCTGCACTAATGCTCTTAAAGAGACAGTACTGTCCAGCAAAGGCTGCCCTCCCTAGTGACAAAAACAGCAGCTTAGACAAAAGCAACCCCCCAAAACTAACTCAATTGTCTCTCCAGTGAGCCCGGGCCTCCGGGCTCCTATCTCACAAGCTGCTTGGAGACTGAGGTAACTGATGGCAGGAGGCAGATCCCGAATGGATATACCGGTGACATCATAAAAAAAGAGGAGGAGTTTTCTCAGTCTCCAAAGCTGCTGGATGAGATAGGGAACCCAGAGGTCCGGGACTAGCCTGGTTACACGAACAAGAAGCAAATGTTTCAGATCATCTCACCTTCAGCCAGTAATGTGGTATCATCAGCATAGCGAAGGTTGTTGATGAGTCTTCCACCAATCTTCACACCTCTGTTGTCTTCATACAATCCTGCTTCTCTGATGATTTGTTCTGCATATAAATTAAACAGGTAGGGGGAAGGTATGCAGCCTTGTCTTACACCTTTGTTTATTTTAAACCATTCTGTTTCTCCTTGTTCCGTTCGAACTGTTGCTTCTTGATCAATGTACAGATTGTGCAAGAGTACAATCAGGTGTTCTGGTATACCCATGCTTCTTAATGTGTCCCAGAGTTTCTCATGGTTTACACAGTCAAAAGCTTTGCTATAGTCGATAAAGCACAAATAGATATCCTTTTGGTATTCTTTAGTCTTTTCAAGGATCCATCTCACATCCGCAATGTCGTCTCTCGTTCCTCGCCCTTTCCTGAACCCTGCTTGCACTTCAGGTAGTTCTTGTTCCAGGTATGGTTGTAGTCTCTTTTGAATAATCTTTAGTAGAATCTTGCTGGCATATGGGATCAGAGCGATTGTGCGATAATTTCCACAGTCAGTTGGATCACCTTTCTTTAGTATTGGTATAAACACAGTTTTTTTCCAGTCAGTTGGCCATGATGTTGTCTTCCATATTTCTTGGCAGAGCCTTGTAAGTACGGAACAGCTGCATCAGATTGCTGAAATACTTCTATGGGAATGCTATGAATGCCTGGTGCTTTGTTCTTTGATAAGGCTTTCAATGCTGCTTCAACTTCTTCTTTCATCACCAATGGTTCCCGATCATAAGGCACAGGTTGAAAACGGCTGTTGATCCACTTGATCTTTATCATATAAAAACTCTGTATATTCCTTCCATCTTTTCTTGATCTTCTCACGCAGGGACAGCAAATCCGCTATAACAGGCCTAGGTCTAATGTCCATGGCACCGATGCGCAAAAGACACCAGATATGTACCTAGGCCTCACCTTGAGGAGCATGGACACCATAGCAAGAGAATAGCCTTTATGCATTAAGCAACAACTCTCAAGAGCCAAGCCATAAGCGAGAAGTGAGCCAGGTCATCCAAAAAGACCAGCTCAGGCTGGGGACAGTTGCAGAGGAAGCTCCCCAAACCATGGCCTCCATGGCCAATCCAGCAACACCAGGCCAATCCAGCCTGGATGCCATTCTATGCATTGAAACTGATGTCCCATTAGTGGACATAGAAGAAAAACATACAGAAGACAGTTTAGATTAATTTAAAATTTGATATACCGCCATATCGAAACAGCAAGGTGGTTTACAATAAAAACATAGAAAATATGAAAGCAACACCATTAGTATAGAAAAGTGGCCAGGATTGATCTAGGATGTCTAGACCCTCACAGAATGCTTCTCTGTGGAGACTGAAGAATCTATGCGCTTTGACAATGGATTGAGTTGCCCTCAGGTCCATCTCAGGATGGCCCCAGAGGCGAAAAATCTACTAAAATGCCAACTTAGCTCCCATTCTCCGGAACTGAGGGAGTGGCGACTGAGGACGTCTGCATCCATGTCGTCTATTCCGGAAATGTATTGTGCCAGCCGAGCTAAGAGCTTCCTTTCTGCCCAAGAGAATTAGGAGTGTCATCAGGGATACTCTGGCACTCTTCATGCCCCCTCCCCCGATTGACATACACCACCAATGCAGCATTGTCTGAGTACACCCAGACTGCTCTGTCCTTAACTAGGGACCAGAAGTGCAAAAGGGATAGACTAAAGGCCCTTGCCTCTAGATGGCTAATGGGCCACCCTACCTCCCAGTGGCTCCAACAGCCCCAGGATCCAAGTTGTCACACCAGAAAGACCAGTCTCTCTGCAGACATGAGAAGAGGTCTGGGGAGGGCAACCCAAATCCTGGGAGTTCCTTGTCAGGTACAGATCTCGCAATCTCGGGGAAACCTACAGTCACTGAACACTTACAAGGAGGGTGGCAATCAGAGGAGTGAGCACTGGAGTAGAAAGCCCGATGGTCATCCTCCTTTATGGTGCCATCTGCCACCTCCTGCAGCGAGGACAATAAGGCTGGATCACCCATCGCTGGAAGAGGAGGAATAGGCCTTTCAAGAGTGCATAAGAGACTTCCATACAAGTGCTGCAGGTACTGGAATCCAGCGATGAGGCTCTCCGCCTTCCAAAGACCAGAAGGCATCTCTTAGAAACCAGCATATTAATCTTCACCACTGGTGCAACACAAGATTTAGGCAACCCAAGATTCGAAGAGCGATATGGTGTATATGTTGAACATACTTGCAATTGGAGTGCAGATGGAAATAGCAAAGGGATGGAGATCTGGGAGAGCACCAGCACCTGAAAAGGTATTAAGTAAAATAGCATACATTTATAGGATGAGCAAAATTCATGCATACAAAATGCACAGGATTGAGAGCTTTCAAAGGAGATGGCAAAAGTATACTGAGTGGTTACAGAAGGAGAATAATGAGGTAGTGGGCTGATGCTAAATAAGAGTATCAAAGGAAATAGTTAATCAGGAGGAGGGGGACACTGCAGAATCGGGGGGGGGGGGGAGGAGGGGAAGTAGAAGGGAATATTAACATATTAACAGCTTTTCTATACCACCTTAGATAAAAGGCGGTATAGGAAAGCTGTTAAATAAATAAATAAAACAAACATAATAAAAATTGTACAGGAAAATTGGAGAGGAACCTAGACTGTGAAGTGTTGTACAGTATGGTTAGAAAAGTAAGCAGGTGCATGTTGTGATGATGGACACAGTTGAAGGTAGGTTATACCAGTGTTGTGTAAAGCAGTTGGAAAATGTTGTGTACCTTTGTAGTGTACTAAATAAAAATCAAAATTATAAAAAAAAACAAAAAAAAAATTTAGGCACGCCCACTGGCATGACACACCACACACCAAGGCTGTGCAAAAAGAACCTGTGTGCACTACAGCCACAAGGGCCGTGTGAGAAGCTAGGGCCATGGGTCAAGGGTGTGTTGTGGACATATACCAGGGGAGGCACATAAACATTACAGCAAAGTGCAGGAAGCGATATCAGCATGTGCCAGCAACTGGACAAGACAGGAAAGCGTAGTTACTCACCTGTAACAGGTGATCTCCGGGAACAGCAGGAATTAAGTCTTCACAAACGGGTATCGTCGGTACCAACGGAGCCTGCGTGGGAACGTTCCCCAGCATCCAAAAGGAAAGCTTTTGTGAGCATCCCACAGCGCATGCGTGCTGCCTTCCCACCTCACTGCCTCTCTCACTTCAGTGGAGTTTAAAGCTGAGCCAAGGAGAGAGACACAGAGAGAGATAGATAGAGACAACTCCTAGGGGAGATGGGTGGGTTGTGAAGACTTAATTCCTGCTGTTCCCGGAGATCACCTGTTACAGGTGAGTAACTACGCTATCTCCAGGAACAAGCAGGAATGTAGTCTTCACATATGGGGACTTTCCAGCTGAAAGATGCCAGAGGAATGACCCCAGCAAGCAGGGTCATACTTCCTCCCATGGATCCCTGGCATTCTACCGGGATGGAGGGTAGGAGTTGCATTAAGTCTGAAAGAGATACTGTAGGACAGCATGGCCAAAAGAGGCATCCCGACAGAAGTCCTTGTCCAGACCATAGTGGGCTGTGAAGGTATGTACCGAAGCCCAAGTAGACGCTCTACAGATATCATCTATAGACACAGAGCGGAGATTAGCAAACGAGGCTGCCATTGCTCTGACATTATGAGCTGTAACATGCCCTCGAGGGAAAGACCTTTACTATCATAAGTGAAGGATACGTAGTTTGCAATCCACTTAGATAGGGTTCGTTTGGAAACTGGAAATCCCAAATGACTAGAATCAAAAGCAACAAAGAGCTGAGAAGACTTCCTATGTTGTTCAGTTCTTTGAAGGTAAAAGGCTAAAGCTCTTTTACAATCTAAGGTATGAAGGTTCCTTTCTGCACTGGAGGCATGAGGCCTAGGGAAGAATACAGGAAGGTAAATCGACTGGTTTAAATGAAAAGACGAAACCACCTTTGGCATAAAGTGTGGATGAGTCCTGAGGACTACTTTATCATGGTGGTACCTTGTATAAGTAGGGTCAGCCATTAAGCTTGCAGTTCACTAAAGCGCCTAGCAGAAGTTATTGCAATTAGGAAAATGAGCTTCCAGTAAAGGAATTTTAAAGTCGTAGTGGCTAAAGGTTCAAAAGGCGGCTTCATAAGTTGGCCAAGAACAAGATTCAAGTCCCATGCCACTGGTGGCGGCTTTATGGGGGGCTTTGTCAATAGTAGAACTCTCATAAATCTTGACATAAGTGCATGAGAAGAGATTGGTTGTCCATCTTGGGGCTTGTGAAAAGCCACAATAGCACTGGAGATGGACTCGCACTGAATTTGTCTTAAGACCAGAATTTGAAAGATGGAGGAGATACTCCAAAAGTAACTCCATGGGCACGTAAAGGGGGTGAAGCCCCCTTTTTGAACACTATATAGAAAACCTTTTCCATTTGAAAGCGTAGGAACACCTTGTGGAAGGTTTTCTCAAAGCCTGAAGGATATCCTTCACTTGTTGAGAGACGTGGATATAGAGTAGGTACTCACCTGTAACAGGTGTTCTCCAGGAGCAGCAGGAATCATTCCTCACATATCGGTGACGGCGGCGCCGACGGAGCCCCCATGCAGAGCATTTCCCCAGCTTTCAAAGAAAGCCTTTGGGACTGCAGCACGCATGCGCGGTCCCCTTCCCGCCGAAGGGTGCCATCTTGCTCAGTCAGATGACATAGCTAAAAGACAGCAAAAAAACAAAAATAAATCATATGACTGCAACTCCAAGGGGAGGAGGGAGGGTTGTGAGGACTGATTCCTGCTGCTCCTGGAGAACACCTGTTACAGGTGAGTAACTACTCTTTCTCCAGGACCAAGCAGGAAATCAGTCCTCACATATGGGACTCCCCAGTTTAAGGCTACCGGGGACCCAAAGCTGAAAAATTGAGCTCCCTCTAGAGCCTCAACATGTACGAAAAGAATCTTCTCTGAGAACACCCCCGTACGGTAGCCCAGCACCAGGGCCGGAGGGTAGGAGTTGCCTATACCTCAAAGAGATTACGGAGTACAGCCTGTCCGAAAGCACTGTCCCTGCGGGACTCCCTCTCGAGGCAGTAGTGGGACGCAAATGTCTGGCTTGAAGACCAAGTAGTGGCCCAGCAGATATCTACCAATGGAATAGAGCGGAGATGAGCCACTGACGCAGCCTTCGCCCTGACATGGTGAGCCGCGACTCGACCCTGCAAGGAGAGGCCGGCTGCCCTGTATGCCCAGGCGATATAGTCTGCTACAAAGATGGACAGGGTACGCTTGGAGACAGGTAACCCCAACTTATTAGGGTCAAAAGAGACGAAGAGCTGGACAGACCTTCGATGCTCCTGCGTATGGTCAAGGTAGGACAACGCCTTCCTACAGTCCAGGGAATGTAAGACCATCTCAGCCCGGCTGGCATGCAGCCTGGGAAAGAAAGTCAGAAGAACCACCTCCTGATTGAGGTGGAAGGAGGAGACAACCTTGGGAAGGAACTTAGGGTGAGTCCGTAAGACTACCCTGTTCCTATAGAACCTAGTGTATGGTGCCTCTGACACCAGGGCTTGAAGCTCGCTCACTCACCTTGCTGAGGTAAGAGCTACCAAAAACAACGCTTTCCAGGAGAGAAAGCGCAAAGGACAAGTAGACATAGGCTCAAATGGTGGGCAAGTAAGCCGCTGCAAGACCACATTCAAATCCCACTCAGGGGCAGGTGGACGAACTGAAGACTTAAGCAAAAGTAGGCCTCTGAGGAAGCGAGCCACTAAAGGGTGGCTTGAGAGAGACTGACCCTCCACCGGTGAATGATGCGCAGAGAGAGCACTGAAATGGACCCTAACAGAGTTGGATTTAAGGCCTAGATTGGACAGGTAAAGCAAATATTGCAGCACCACTGGTACCAGGCATGAGAAAGGATCCTGTTTGTGTTGAGCACACCAGGTGGAGAACCTATGCCACTTGAGGGCATAAGACTTCCGAGTGGACTGCCTCCTAGAGGCCAAGACCACGTCCTCCATTTCCCTAGGCAGCAGTAAGGGTGCTAGAACTACCCTTTCAGCAGCCAAGCTATCAAATGGAGGGACTGGAGGTTGGGGTGTAAGAGAGATCCCTGCTCCTGAGACAGGAGATTGGGTTGCAGCCCCAGAGGAAGAGGAGTGTCCACCGCCAGTTGCAAAAGAAGCGGGAACCAGGGTTGCCTTGGCCACCTGGGGGCCACCAAAATCACCGAGGCCTTGTCCCGGATCACTTTGAACAGTGTCTTGGGCACTAGAGGCGTGGGAGGAAACGCATATAGGAGGCCTGTAGACCATGGAATGAGAAACGCATCCGCTGCTACTCTGAGAGGATGTGGTTGTCTGGAGCAGAACCTGGGCAGTTGAAGGTTCAGTGGACTGGCAAAAAGATCTATGGTGGGAAGACCCCATCTTAAGATCTGTTGAACCACCAGAGGATTCAACTGCCATTCGTGTGGCTGTAGAATCCTGCTCAATCTGTCTGCCAGGTAATTCTCTTGTCCAGGGAGATAGACCGCCCTGAGAAGTATGCCATGATTGACTGCCCAGGAGCACAGGTCCTGTGCTTCCTGACAGAGAGGTCGGGACCCTGTGCCCCCCTGCTTGTTCACATAAAACATAGCAACTTGATTGTCCATCTGAACTAAGACGGACTGGTGAGAGAAAGTCCGCAGGGCTAAGCGGATCGCTCTGAGCTCTAGGAAATTGATTTCCTGTGTGGCCTCCCAAGGAGACCACAGGCCCTGAGTGCATGCTTCTTGGCAATGTGCACCCCAACCTTGAAGAGAAGCATCGGTTGTCAGCACCTGAGAGTGTGGAGGTGCTTGAAAAGGCACCCCTTGCACCAGATTCGGAAGATGAAGCCACCACTGTAGAGAAGAGGCTAGTAGCTTGGACACCCTGACCTTGTCCATCAGGTTTCCTGTGGCCTGCAGCCACTGAGCTCTAAGGCCCCACTGGGCTGGCCTCATGTGCAGACGGGCATTTGGAGTTACATGGACCGTGGATGCCATGTGGCCTAAGAGCCTCAGGAATTGTTTGGTGGAGACCAGAGAATTGCTGTGGAATTGTCTGGCCAGATCCATCAGTCTGTGGGCCCTGTCCAAAGGTAAAAAGGCCTTTGCCTGAAGGGTGTCTAGTCTTGCTCCTATGAACTCCATGTTCTGTGAGGGGCGCAAAGGGGACTTAGCGAAGTTTATGACAAACCCCAGATGCTGGAGAAGAGAGACAGTGCGGAGGGTGGCTTGCTTGGTCTCCTGTGGAGACTGACCTCTGATGAGCCAGTCGTCCAGGTAGGGAAACACAAAAAGTCCTTGAACCCTGAGATAGGCCGCCACCACCGCCAGGCACGTGGTGAAAACCCTGGGGACGGAGGTTAGGCCAAACGGGAGTACCCTGTACTGGTAATGGTTTCCTCCCACGACAAATCGGAGATATTGTCTGTGGTCTGGATGAATAAGGATGTGAGTATACGCATCCTTTAGGTCTAAGGAGCATAGCCAATCTCCCTGCTGGAGGTAGGGCAGCAGGATTCCAAGGGTAAGCATCTTGAACTTTTCCCTCTCCAGGAACTTGTTGAGATTCGGCAAGTCTAGAATGGGCCTAAGGCCTCCTGTCCTTTTTGGTACTAGAAAGTACCTGGAATAGAAGCCTTGACCTCTCAGGTGGTGGGGCACCGGTTCCACCGCCTGTTCCTTTAAAAGACTCGCTAACTCCTGCAGGAGTAAGTCCCTGTGCAGAGGGAGTCTTGGAGCCTCCCCAGGAAAGTAGGAGCGAGGTACCTGGTAGAAGTGGAGAAGATAGCCCCTCTGGACTATGCTGAGCACCCAGGAAATCCCTCGTTACGGCTGACCACCTGTGGGCATACAGGGTCAGCTGGCCTCCTGTGCTGATGGGGGCCAGCTGAGGAGGAGAGGCTATGCCACTGGAGTCAAAACCCCGCTCCCTGCTGTGCAGGAGCCGGAGCTGGTGGCTTGGGGGTTTTCTGCCTACGGGGCCCATGTCCCTGTCCTGCTGACCCTGCTGGAGAGCTATGGAGGCCTGAAAGTGAGGGTATGATTTGTAGGCAGATGACTTCCTCGGGTAAAAGGTCTTTTTTCCCGAGCCCTTCTTCTGAGAAGGGGCAGAGTTTTTCCTGGATAGCCTTGTCTGGGTGAGAGTCTCGGACTCAAGTTCTGCAGCCTTTTCAGTCATGGGCTTGCCAAAGAGGTTTTCACCTCGGCAGGGGACATCGACCAACTTGTCCTGCACCCATGGCTCGAGGTACGATGACTGTAGCCAGGCCTGACGGCGTGCACCAATGCCGGCCGCGGCTACTCGGGCCGAAGCCTCGAAGCCATCATAGGCTGCTCGAGAAATAAACTTCGAGCACTCCCGGATCCCCGATGACAGGGCCTTGAACTTCTGCAAAGGTTCATCGGAGAGACCAGCAAAGAACCCGGCAATCTCCTTTGCCAGGTCTCGAAGGTACATGCCCATGTACAGCTGGTAGGTCTGGACACGACAAGCAAGCATAGAGCCCTGGAAGCACTTTCTACCGAGGGCATCCAGATTCCGGGCCTCCCGGCCAGGAGGCACCGAGGAGTGCATCTTCCGACTCTTCAGACGATGCATGGCCGAATCCACAACCATGGAGTGGTGCGGTAGCTGTGCCTTTTGGAACCCGGGGCTCTTGGGGACTCGATAGATGGAATTGACCCACTTGCTCAGAACCAGCGTCGAGGCCGGCGCCTCCCACATGCAGAAGAGCAACCGCTCCAGCATCGGAGGAACCGGGACAGTAAAGGCCTCCTTGGGAGGAGAGTCATACTGCAGGGCCTCGAGCTCCTCGGCTCGAGGCTCCTCCTCGGGGTCCATGGGGAAGGCCAAAGCCTTGGCCATGTCCCGCACGAAGTCCGAGAACCGGGTGTCCTCTGGGGAGAACCATCTCCGGTGAGTCCAAAGGGACACACCGGGTCCGAAAGGTGTCCAGGGACTCCTCGTCCTCCGTTTCCCAGCCCGACCCCTTGGAGGAGGAATCGAGCAGCTCTGGTCGGGCAGGCACCGATGCCATCCACCCCTACGCCGAGGGTACCGGTGTCGACAACCTCGAGTCTATCCTCGGTCCCAAACGGGAGGCCGAGGATAGACTCGAGAGCGCATGGACTTGAGGATCAGCTTGGCCTCCGGGGTCGACTTGGACGTCGATGTCCCGGTGGTCGGGGCAGATGCACCGGTGAGACAGGCGATCAGTGCCCGCTGCTGTTCCATGAAGGCAGCCAAGCTGCTCTCCAAGGCCGTCAACCTGAGTCTGAGCTCAGGAGATTCAGCAGGCCCCAACGGCATCGGGCCCGACGTTGGCTCCCCCGGAGGAGAGTTCACGAGGACTACAGTACTCCGCATGGGGGCTCCGTCAGCACCGACGTCACCCATATGTGAGGACTGACTTCCTGCTTGGTCCTGGAGAACTAAAAGTTCTATGCCTTCAGCAGCCAGGTCCAGAGGTGCAGGGACTGAGGATTGGGATGCAGAAGCTTCCCGTTTGCCTGAGAAAGGAGATCTGGAGCATATCCCAACTCTAGAGGAGTTGCTTGAGAGAGACGCAGAAGCAGAGGGTACCACGATTGCCTTGGCCAATGTGGAGCTATGAGAATCATATAACCCCTGTCTCTCTGAAGCTTGAAAAGAGTTTTGGGAATTAGGGGAAAGGGTGGGAAGGCATAGAGGAAGTCCTGACCCCAATGGAGCTGGAAAGCATCGTTTGCTAGACAGTATTGAGCTGGAATTCTGGAACAGAATCTGGGAAGTTTGGCATTCTGTGGACTTGCAAAGTGGTCTATATATGGTGTTCCCCAGTTTTGGAACACTCGAGCCAGTTGGTCTGACTGGAGAGACCACTCGTGTGGCAGCAGTATTCAACTGCGCTTGTCTGCCTACAAGTTTTGAATGCCTGGAAGGTATACCGCTAGAAGGTGAATTTGGAGCTCTCTGGCGAGGGCCCATAGTCACAAAGCTTCGTTGCATAGCGACAGAGAGCCCGTTCCGCCTTGTTTGTTTATGTAAAACATGGCAACCTGATTGTCGGTTTGGACCAGAACTGTCTTTTGACTGAGCTGGGCCTGAAATGCTATTATAGCATTGTAAATGGCTCTTAGCTCTAAGAGGTTTATTTGAAGAAAGGCCTCTTGTGAGGTCTAGAGACCCTGAGTGGAAAGATCGTGCAAGTGGGCTCCCCAACCCAGCTTGGATGCATCTGTCGTCAGGGTGATTTGGGGCAGTGGTTGCTGGAAGGGGGGAACCTACCAGGAGGTTCTGAGAGGGACTGCCACCACTGCAGGGACAAAATGAGACGTGTCAAATTCTTGATTTTGTCCATTAAGTGACCTATGGCTTGTGTCCACTGCGAAGAGAGAGAGTCCACTGAGCCGCTCGCATGTGTAGGCGGGCATAAGGGACCACATGTACAGTGGATGCCATATGCCCCAGCAGCTGAAGCATTTTCCAAGCAGTTAGGAGGGTTTTCTTTACTGCTTGGGAAGCCAAATCTATTATTCATAGACAGCTTGGCTGTGGCAGGAATGCCTTTGATTGCTGCGTGTCTAAGCGAGCCCCTATGAACTCTAGGGATTGAGAAGGGGTGAGGTGAGACTTTGGGTGGTTGATTACCAGACCCAAATATTGGAGAATTCTAATGGCACGAGAAACCGCTCGTTCTGTTTCTGGAGCTGTTGGTGCTCTGATGAGCCAGTCGTCTAAGTAAGGGAAGACAAATATCCCCAGAGTTCTCAGGAATGCTGCTACTACAGCCATGCATTTTGTGAAGACTCTTGGGGCAGAGGCCAGCCCGAATGGAAGGACTCCGTATTGGAAGTGGCTTCCTTGAAAGCGAAATTACTTCGAAATCGAAGGTATTTCCTGTGATTTACATGGATGAGGATATGCATGTATGCATCTCTTAGATCTAGAGAACATAACTAATCCTGATTCTGAAGGTATGGTAAAAGTGTTCCGAAGGAGTCTATAGGTTGGCTATAGACTAGTCTATTCAAGGTGGTATTGTCAGATTCAATCTGATTAGCCTTGGTCTGCCAATCCTTCCCAAATAAGTTTTCACCTGTGCAAGGAATGTTTCCTAACTTCTCTTGCACCCACTCCTCTAGATCTGATGCTTGGAGCCAGGCAATGCGCCGTGCTCCGATAGCAATAGCAGAGGTTCTGCTAATAGCTTCAAAGCAGTCAAAAGCTGCACAGTTCACAAATTTGGAGACATTTTGAGCGTGCTTGAGCAGAGTGAGGTACTGAACCCGTTTATCATCGGGAACAAGAGGGCTCATGCATTCCAGATCCGCTGCAACCTCCTCTAGAAACATTCCCATGTAAAGGGAATATGAGCTAATCCTAGCTGCTAGCATGGAGGATTGAAAGCATTGACACCCAAAGGCATCGAGTGTCCTCGATTCACAGCCTGGCAGGTTGGAAGAATGCGTTTTAGCACTCTTTATTCTCCGCATGGCTGATTCCACCACCATGGAATGGTGTGGTAACTGAGTCTTCTGAAACCCTGGAGAAGGTGGGGCTCGGTACATGGTATCGAGGCGTCGAGAATGCGGTGACACCGTTAAGGGAGTTTCCCACATTCTGAACATAAGATCTTGAAGGATATGATGAATGGGCAGCATCACTGCCTCTTTAGGAGCCATAGGGTATTGCAGAATTCTTAGTTCTTCCCTAGGTTCCTTCTCAGAAGTAACCCATGATTGAAAGCCCTTTAGCTACATCACGTATGAAATCCTGAAAAGACATGTCTTCTGGAGGAGACATTCTGCACTCAGGAGAAGGAGATGGATCCTTCAACAGTACTGCTCTTGTATCGGTAGAGTCATCGGAATCGGAAGACTCATCGGAGCTTTGCATCGATTGATGCTGGTACCGATGAATATCGGTACTGTGGCGTTTCGGTTCCAACACCTCGATGCCGGAGAAACTCTCGAGGCTCGACATGGGAGGAAGCCGTCCCACCTGAGTGGGTGCCACTGGAGCCGGTACCGGTGTCGGTACTGAGCTCATTTGAACCGTCTGTAGCGGTCTTAGCGGTACCAAGGCAGCTAAGAGGGACGCTAGACTGTGTTCAATAGCAAGGATTCTCTTATCCATTGCTAATGCCGATGCCTGGTCGGTACCAGTAGAAGCGGCTACGACCCCAGAACATGGCAACAGAAGTTCTGCAGAGGTGGAGGCCTCTGGAACATTCTGAGACCCCGTTTGTGTTTTGGAGACCGAAGACTCCCGCCGGGGCAATTTTGCTAGTGTACTTTCCTCAAGGGTAGTGCCAGTGGCATCTCGATGCTTTGCAGGAGATTTACCCTTCAAGGACCGGCTAGTCTTTACAGACTTTTGTTTAGTTACCTGAGATCCATGAGAGGAAGATGAAGCCCTGGAGGACGTCAATGCAACTGACATCATATCGACAGTGAAAAGAGAACCCGCCTTTGCAGCTCTGTTCTGCAGGCCCCTTTTGGTCATCTTTCTACAGGAGAGGCACTCCGCTGGACAATGTTCAGGACCTAAATATTTGAGACACCATTCGTGGGTGTCGGTGACGGAAATAGTACCGCCACAGTTTGAACATTTTTTAAAAACACTAGGTGGCTTCTCCATGTCTGGAGATTTTTGGGCCTAGTGCCCAAAATGGCGCCTAACCCCAGGAGGGGTGAGAGGCACCGAAGAAAAGAAAAAAAGTTTTTTTGTTTTTTTTTTTTAAGAAAATAAGAAAAGAGAACTGGCAGTACCGGTAGGTGTCAAATGAAGGCAGACGCGACCACAAAAAACAAGAAAGAAGATAAGGTTTTCTGCGGTGACAGGAGAGACGTCCTGTCGGCTCAGCGGAAAACGAAGAACTGAAGTGAGAGAGGCAGTGAGGCGGAAAGGCAGCACGCATGCGCTGTGGGATGCTCCCAAAAGCTTTCCTTTGGACGCTGGGGAGCGTTCCCACGCAGGCTCCATCGGTACCGACGATACCCATTTGTGAAGACTACATTCCTGTTTGATACCACACCAAGCTGCCCAACCCAACTTATGCCACAGCAATGGATAGTGTCAGGAGACCCCACAAGCAGTCTGACATGCAGAGACTCAGTCTAGTACTCACCCTCAGGGAGCCCCAAGACAGGTAAAACCATGCCAGACTCAGTGCTACTCCCCTGTCACCGTACCTGCAGTCACATACCTCTGAAGAGCCTTCTATAATCTCTGGGTAAGAAGAGGAAGGGGGCACCGAGGTTGTGTGAGGCTCTGAAGAATTCTTTCCAAACTCCTTTTCCAATCTTCTGGTTGCTCAACGGGCCCTTGAGGATAAGGATATAGAGCTAATCCAATTCTCCTCCTACTTAATGGCTTCTGAAAAGAGCACCAGTTTGAAGGGTGTCTGGTGGAGCATCCCATGTTGTGCTCTAGTGAGAAAGTCACCTGCCGGTAGTCATTCACGAGAGAAATTAATCCTTCCCTGTTCAAGCTCTTTTTGTTCAGATTTTATCAGAGCTGGCTTAGGCGGATAATGGCACTGTGATGTCAGAAGAAGCCTCTGGAATATTTTCTCTGTCTCCATATCTGCTGGTAGGGGGACACAGGCTACCTGTCTGGACTGGTTTAGCAGGACGATATGGACCATGGGCATTTTCTCAGTTTTTGGTGCTGTCAACTCTGCACCCTCCTTTCTGAGCTCCCCTTCCTAGCTCCAGCAAATCCAAAGCAACTCCTGGCTGGCTACAGCCAAAAGCAATAGGAAGAGAGTAAGCTGGCAAGACATTAGCTCTTGAATGCAAATCCAGCTCCAAACAGAGTCCTTTTGATAGGTCACTTCGGATTATATTCCATAAGAGCATAAGAAAAGCCATGCTAAATCAGACAAAGATTCACTAAGCCCAGCACCCTGTCTCAAACAGTGGCCAACCTGGGTCACAAATACATGGCAAATTCCAAAAAATAGATTTCTCTCATATAGCTCCTTCCACGGATGAGCAATTTCTCTACAATGCTTACCCAACTAATTTATTTTCATGGACCTTTTCTTCAGGAAGTCCTCAAAACCACTTTCAATCCCACTGTTAGTCACCCTGACCATATCCTGACAAGATTCCACAGCTTCATTATGGGCTGCATGGGGGGGGGAGGGAGCCTTTATGATTTGTTTTCAGTCTGCTGGCTATTAGTTTCATGGAGTGTCCTCTTATTTGTGTGTTTGACAAATTAAACATATTTGCCATTTATCGATTCCATCACACATGATTTTATAAACTATGATATCTCTTCTGTCATCTTTTCTTCAAGCTGAAGAGCCCTAACATTGTTAGCTTCTCTTCATAGGGGAGGAATTCCAACCCTTTATCATTTTTGTAGCCTTTCTCTGGGCTTTAAATTATATTTCTGTCTAGCCCCATTTTATGGTTATAGTGAATACCTAGTACCATACCTGCCACCACAACTTAAGAAAGCATCAATTAGATCAATTCTTAAAAAAACGAACCTCAATAAGGACCCAAGCTCCTTCCGACCAATATCAAGCCTTCCTTTCGTAGCCAAGATAATTGAAAAAATAGTGCAGCAGCAATTACAAGACTACATAGACAACTACGCCCCTTTGGACGCTTACCACTACAGATTTAAGCAAAATCATAGTGTAGAAACACTGATTACAGCACTTATGGACACCATTGTAACGGGCATAAACAACATGCATGAAGGATTCATCCTACGCTTTATAGATATCGCTGCTGCTTTTGACTCCATTAACCACAACACTATGCTACAAAGGCTTAGAGATACAGGAATAAATGGTACAGTCCTAGATTGGTTTGTCTCATACCTATCCCATCATACTTAGCAAGTGAGAATTAAAAAAACCAATAATCCAGACCTTTCATCTTACAACAGGGTGTTCCACAAGGCTCAGCCCTCTCAGCAGTGCTATTCGACATTTACGTTCAATAAAGCACAGTTACTTACCTGTAACAGGTGATCTCTGGGAACAACAGGAATAAGTCTTCACATATGGGTACATCGATACCGACGGAGTCTGTGCGGGAACGCTTTCCAGCGTCCAATCAGAACACTTTTGGAAGCATCCCAACACGCCTGCGTGCTGCCTTCCCGCCTTTCCCAACTGCCTCTCCTCAGTTAAGTTTTAAAGCTGAGGCAAAGAGAGAGAGAGAGCAAGAAAGGGAAAGATAGAGATAGAGAAATGCAACTCCTAGGGGAGGTGGGTGGGTTGTGAAGACTTATTCCTGCTGTTCCCAGAGATCACCTGTTACAGGTAAGTAACTGTGCTATCTCCAGGAACAAGCAGGAATGAGTCTTCACATATGGGGACTCCCAAGCTGAGATGCCCAGAGGGAGTCCTAGCATGTTGCAAGTCTAGAAAGAGCCATGCTATTCCTCAGGACCTCAGGCATCCTGGGGATGGAGGGTAGGAGTTGAATACAGAAAAGGAGCTGTGGAACAGCTGGCCTAGAACAGGGTTTCTAAAGGGGAAGACCCTGTATAGAGGGCATTTAGTAGTAAAATATTGTAATATGGGCCTCCCTTGTTGGCATTGCAAAAGTCTACTGAGGTTCATATGGATCTGTTAGAAGAGCCAGTGAAGAACCTCAAGGAGTACCTCACTGAGAAGTAGAGGTAATAAAAGTAGAAAAAACAAGTGGAGGTCAGAACCCTTCAGGGTGAGAAATAGCCCCAGGGGAAAACTGGGGTAGTATAAGAGGTAGAGCTTTAGCGGAAGACGCAGAAGGTACTACTAGAGAAAGCTTAAGCTGTTTTGGTCCAAAAACAGTACAAACCTAGGACCAAAAGAAAAATTGAGTCTGACCCAACAGGACTGGCAATGGAATCAGTCCATGTAGGAGAGAACGTGTATGGAGACCCTTGTATTTGATAAGAAAGTAAGGACAGACTTATGAAGCACTAAGCTTTAGATTAACTGAAGCTCCGCAATGTCTTTCCTAAATGGGGTCAATTAGGAAAGAAAAAGTACATGGAGAGCTTCAGGGGTACCTAGCCCTAAAAGGTTATGGTAAGGAAAAATTTGTTAATTACCACAGGAAGTGGTTATATGTGTAGAACCCTAAGTATGCTGGCACAGCATTGATAGGGGTAGTGCCCATCTGTCAGGATCATATAGGAATGTATGGATATCTGAACCTAAACAGACAGATAGATAAGTATGTGGATACATATCTACCTAAAAGATATATCTGAGTATATATATATATATATATAGGGTATATATGCATATATAGAGAGAGAGATATGTATGGGCAGAAGATACACAGATTATCTATCTATCTATCTATCTATATCTATATCTATATATATATATATATATATATATATATATATAAAACTATATATAAATATGTAGGCATATAGACACATGTCTCCAGGTATGTGGATGGAGAGATGTCTATAGAACCAGATCCCCCCTAGGGATATGGGGAGAGAGAAAGATTCCTCTAATAGCAAGAAGGTTGATAACTGCTTGAATAGATGCATAGAGAATCCTCTTTCCCTGGTTATGACTGGCAGAGTCAGAGGAATGGTCTCCCTGACAAGAAGGAGTCTAGATTCCTTTCAGAATTTGAGCTCTTGAATAACCAGGATGGCCTACGTGAAAAATGCAGAGGATAACTTCAGTCTGCAGGCAGCAAGTCCAGATCTCTCCAGAATTGCAGTATGGAGAATGGATGACGCCACTGGAGAAAGATACCATAGTGACCCGCCTATGAGGGCAAGGTGGGTATCAGGTGTCCTTTAGCTGCCACTGAAAGAAAATTACCTCTGGCGAGAAGACCAAAGGAGATATGGGCCAAGCCAGAGAATTGGCCATTCTTTAGATTTTCACGTGATGAAAGGCCTGAGTCTTATGTCTCAAAAGAGATTTAAGATGAGATGGTAAGGGTAGGGAATACCTACCAGTCATGAAAACATGACTGGGGGAACCCCTCCTAACCATCTCGGGTTATCTGCTAGTCAAAATACTAATGCTCTCTAGCAAGGGCCCATAGTGCAAAGCTACTTTGTAGAGTTGCAGAGAGCATGCTGCAGGTTAGTTAGAAGAAAAACTGACTGTTTAAAGCCAGTGGGTAACAAACTATTCTGCCAAGGACAAGGGGGCAAAGAATAGAAGTTAACCAACCAGTCTGTGATAATAGGGTTTTCCAAACAAGGTTGATAACCTGTTTGGGGTTTAGCACTGAGGCTAGAAGAATTGCTAGTGGAGGGGAACCCCTGGTTGTGTGGTGAACAGAACCAGTGGCTTAACCGCTAGGAATTGCTGTATCTGCAGCAAGTACCAGGGCAGTGGAAGGAAATTTCTTTTGCCCTCCTTTTTTAGATTGGGAAAAAGAGACAGACATAGTAGGGCTTCCTATTGTCTGATGAGCTGCCCTAAGGTAATAAAGGGGGAGATAACTCTGGAAGGGAGAATCCCCCTGTGGAACAGGTAGAGGACCGTAGGGGCTTACCAGTGTAAAAGAGCCACTCTTACAAATCAAATGTTGTAGTAAGAGGGAGGTAAAGAGTAGTTACTCACCTGTAACAGGTGTTCTCCAGGAGCAGCAGGAATCAGTCCTCACATATGGGTGACGTCGGCGTCGACGGAGCCCCCGCGGAGCAATTTCCCCAGCCTTCAAAGAAAGCCTTTGGGAATTGCAGCGCGCATGCGCGGTCCCCTTCCCGCCCAAGGGTGCCATCTTGCTCAGTCTGATGACATAGCTAAAAGACAGCAAAAAAATTAGCAAAAACGAAATGATAGGACTGCAACTCCAAAGGGAGGAGGGAGGGTTGTGAGGACTGATTCCTGCTGCTCTTGGAGAACACCTGTTACAGTTGAGTAACTACTCTTTCTCCAGGAACAAGCAGGAAGTCAGTCCTCACATATGGGACTCCCAAGCTTAAGGCTACCGGAGACCTCAAGCACAAAAATGAGCTCCCTCTAGCTCAGCAGTATAGAAGGAAGGAATCTTCTCTGAAAATGCCCCTGACCGGTAGCCCAACACCAGGGCCGGAGGGTAGGAGTTGCCTAAACCTCAAAGAGATTATGGAGGACTGCCTGACCGAAAGCACTGTCCCTGCGGGCAGGGCCGGATTTACCTTGAGTGAGGCCCTACGCCAACAAAAATTGTGGGCCCCCAGCAGGGGCGGCCCAAGGGGGGTGCGGGGCCTCATTTGCATAAATATTTGCATAATGTTACCATATACTAACTTTTAGTAAACGTGCCTCTTAATGAGTGTATGGATAAAGAAAGACTAAAAGATTTCTACATTACTATAATCCAGTGCCAACTGCCAGACACATTAGGAACTACTACAAACACTGCCCATTTAGAACCCATAGCAAACCCGCCGTATCCTAACAGCACTACCAGGACTCACAAAGCACCATACTCTACCAATCAAAAGGCAACACTGCAAATATTAAACCAATACACTTCAGAGAACAATAATACATGACCTACTGGGGAAAGAGAACAAGTGGCAATGTCAAATAGGAATTATATAAACAGAACACCTCAGCTCAGTTACACATGCAGAACATAGACCATCACCAAACAAGTAATCACAATTTAGAAACAGGAAGACAATAACACAGGTACACTAAAAAAAAATTTTTTTAAACTGCCTCTAATGTTTCGATTGATTTTTACATTTTTTGGTGCGCTGAATCCAAATCTGGTAACCACTTTGCTCCATCAAGTACAGATTTTTTGCTACATTGGGTTAGCAGTTTGAGGTGAACGTTTCAGATTGAGTGCGATCGAGATAAAAGTTTCTTGGATGAATTCTTTATACTAATTGTTTAGTAGTTATTCAAATAAGAATAAAGAAAATTGTAACAAGGCAGCACATAAGAATAGAGTAATGTCAACAAAACACACTGTGATGGTAGCAAAATTGTCTGCACTTAGAACAGCCACATACATGTGCACAAACATTGAGCATATAAGAGCGAGGTTAGACACAAAGCAAAGCAAAGAAATGTGCAAAAATGTTGTACAGGTATGTATGTAAGAATAGAAAACACAAACCGCACCATTGCAATACATGAAGACAAACACCCGATGGTGTGAAAATAAAATTCTAATAAATGAGATCCGACACTGTGGTAATAACTAGCAAATTTTTATTTCAAAGTTTAGTAAAAACACGATATTTGTCAACACAGTTTAGATTTTAAAGTCATTCTTGGGTCAATCAATCTCCTGGTGGGCCCGTTTCTTCTTCCCCGAATGCTTCTCTTGGTGCGCTGCTTGGCGTATTTTTCATCTGGGGTTTCCCGCAGCAGCAACCAGCAGAAATCAGCCATCATAGTGGTGTTCCATCTTCCTTGGTACCTTCTCTCTGCGTCCTTGATGTCCTGGTGAAACCTTTCACCTTGTTCTTCACTGTACGCCCCCAAGGTTTCGGGAAAGTAGTTCACATGGGAGTGCAAGAAATGGACTTTCAGGCTCATGTTACAGCCTTGTTCTTTGAAGGCATTGAGCATCCTGGCAACAATATCCTTATAGTTCTCATTCCGCCTGTTCCCCAAGAATTTGAGAACAACATCCTTGAAGGAATCCCAGGCTTCTTTTTCCTTCTCAGACATCGTTTCAGCGAATGCTCCATCTGAAATGAGTTTCCTTATATCAGGGCCAACAAACACTCCTTCCTTTAGCTTTGCTTCAGAAAGTCGGGGGAACTTTGAGCAAAGGTACCGAAAGCACTCACCATCTTTTGGAAGGGACTTATGAATTGCTTAATGAGACCCAACTTAATGTGGAGAGGTGGTAATAGAATTTTATCACGAGGTACCAAGCTCTCATGAAGAACATTTTTCTCACCAGGTCTCAAATACTCCCGAATTGGCCAGTCTTTTTTCCCACAGTGTAGATCGCGGGCCCGGCTATCCCACAAGCAAAGGAAGCAGGGATATTTGGTGAAACCGGATTGCTGCCCTAATAGCATGGATAGAATTTTAAAGTCTCCACAAATCATCCACTTATGCTCATCATAACGAATCTTCTGAAGAATCAGGGCCAAATTCTCGTATTTTTCTTGGAGAATAACAGAGTGAGCAATAGGAACTGAAGCGAATGTGTTGCCATTATGAAGAAGAACACCTTTTATGCTGTCTTTTGACGAATCAATGAACAGCCGCCATTCAGCAGGATCATACTTGAGTTTAAACTTTTCCATCACTCCGTATATATCGTTGCAAAATACCAAATCTTCCTCTTTGCTGAAATACTTCAAAAATTGTGTCTCGCGGTTGCGGTACCAATAAAAAGTTGTTCCTGGTGACAATAGATTTTCTGTTTAAGCCGAGAACCTAGCAGTTGGGCAGCATCTTTTGGGAGTCCTAAATCCCGGACTAAATCATTCAATTCAGCTTGAGAGAAAAGTTCAGGTTTCGGATCTGGTTCAGTTTCAAACTCGGAAGTACTGGACTCATCGGGAAAAGCCATCTGATGAGTCTCATCATGATCAGAACCGTCCACACAAATATGATCCAAAGATTTTGGTGGTTCAGGCACAGGTACTTCATTGCTATGAGGCATAGGCCTAATTGCTGAGGGAAGGTTGGGTAACTTATTACGTTCTTATTTTTTAAGTTGTATCCCTTCACAATGCAAGAGCAAAAATAGCAGTCACTGCTGTGGTCTCTTTGTTCACGCCACATCATAGGTATTCCGAAACGAAATGCTTGTTTTTTACCTTTCATCCATAAGCGTAGATCTTCCTCACATGTCTTGCACACTTTGTGAGGAGCCCACGGTTTGTCTTGATCGCCTAACTTCAAACCGAAATAGGCGAAATATACTTTTTTAATAAATGCAGAAATGTTCCTCTGCCGCTTTTTCACGGTATATTCCCCACAAATAAAACAAAAACTGTCCGGAGAGTTGACGCAACCTCTGGCTCTGTGAGCCATCACAAATACACAGCACTGCAAACTACAACTGTAGTGAACCACTTCGGAATAAAGCTGGATTACGACTGAGCAAACAAAAGGTAATAATGAACTTGCAAGAAACTGAAATTTGACAGGAACGTTCATGTCGCAACCACCGTGTTTGAGCGAGCGAACGAGGCGAGGCGAACAGGAAAGAACATGCGCCAGCGCGAGTACTGGATTTAGCCCCCCACCTCCCAATTGTCCTGTTAATGTATAAAATGAATACAAAACACTCTAAAATATCATGAGGGAGTGTTTCTAGTTAGTTAACCATTACAACCTCTATTTTGGGCCAAGAAAATAAACTGCAGTCGGCTAAAAAGAAATTATGTGAACATTCCTTATATGGGTAAGAAATCTAATTTTGCAAGAAAACGTGACGTGATGGAACATTTTGGCTATTTTTCCTGGATTCAGCACCCCAAAATCTATAGGAATCAGTTGCAAAACTGGAGGCAGTTTTTTGGTAGTGTACCTGTGTAATTAAACTGGGAATCCCAAAAGCCAAACTTGGAATGTACAACACTGTAGAAATAAAACTATACATTAATTTGCTCTTGTACTAAACAAAGCGCAGACGTTAATGATGCACATTTACCAGAGCTGACATATTCCAATTAATAAATTCAAAATAAAGAGATATTTTTCTACCTTTTGTGCATTTTTTTCAGCTGCAATTGCTCCAGCCACTTTCTTCTGGTTTCTTCGTATCTTCTGCTAACTCTCCATCATCTGCTGTCCATTTGTCCTTTCTTCTCTCTTCTAGTTTTTTTCCATTCTCTCTCTACATCTGCTTTAACATACTAATCTTTCTCCTTTTGCTCTTTCCTCATTCCTATTTCATCCACTCAAATTTTACCCCTCCATCTTCAATCCCCACTTACTCTCCCAATACCCGGCCAATTGTAGATTTTTTATCCCTCCCACACAAAATATTTTTCCCCTCTCCATTTTACTCTTCCAGCCCCATCCCATTCTAATCCTCCCCCAACATCAGCTCCCTTCTAGTTCCAGCCTCACCCAGCATCCATTCCCTTCTAGTCCCTGCATCAGCCCATTTCCAGACCTAGCCACCCATCAGCCCATTTCCAGTCCTAGCAACCCCCCAACCCAATACCAGTCCTAGCCCCCCATCAGCCCACTTACAGTCCTAACCCCCATCACCCCATTTTCAGTTTAAGCCCCCCCTATAACCCATTACCAGTCCTAACCCCCCATCAGCCCACTTCCAGTCCTAACCCCATCAACCCATTTCCAGTCAGCCCCCCATAGCCCATTGCCAGTCCTAACCCCATCAACCCTTTTCCAGTCTGCCCCCCATAGCCCATTGCCAGTCCTAACCCCCCCCCCCATCAGCCCACAGCCCATTACCAGTCCTAACCCCCCCCCATCAGCCCACAGCCCATTACCAGTCCTAACCCCATCAGCCCACCTCCAGTCTTAACCCCCCCAGCCCATTTCCAGTCCTAGCCCCCCCGTAGCCCATTACCAGCCAGCCCACATCAGCCCACAGCCCATTACCAGTCTTAACCCCCCCAAAGCCCATTACCAGTTCTATACCCCAACAGCCCATTACCAGTCCTAACCCCATCAGCCCACCTCCAGTCTTAACCCCCCCAGCCCCTTTCCAGTCCTAGCCCCCCATAGCCCATAACAAATCTTAACCCCTCCCAACGCCCATTACCAGTTCTACCCCCCCCCCCAACAGCCCACAGCCCATTACCAGTCTTAACCCCCCCAAAGCCCATTAACAGTTCTAACCCCCCCCCCCCAACAGCCCACAGCCCATTACCAGTCCTAACCCCATCAGGCCACCTCCAGCCTTAACCCCCCCCAGCCCATTTCCAGTCCCAGCCACAGCCACAGCCCCCCCCAATAGCCCATTACCAGTCCTACCCCCCCCCCCATCGGCCTAAAGTAAAATTTAATTTTAAAAAAAAAAACTGCTGGCTGCCGCCGCGGGGCCCCCTCTGCTGCCGCAACGGCCCCCTCTGCAAGCTGAATCCGTCGGTCCGTCGGTCCCTCCCTCCCTCCGTGCAGGCTGTGAGAGGCGCGAAGGGAGAGTGTCTCCCTCGCGTCTCTGTTAAGCCCGCAGGAGCTGATGGGAAATTTCCCAGCAGCCCCTGCGGGCTTAACAGAGACGCGAGGGAGACACTCTCCCTTCGCGCCTCTCACAGCCTGCACGGAGGGAGGGAGGGAGGGACCGACGGACTCAGCTTGCAGAGGGGGCCCCCTCGGGTCAGTCCATGCTGCGGCGGCAGCCAGCAGTTTTTTTTTTTAATTTTATTTTTTAAAAAAAAGCTAATTCTATTTTTCTGGGCCCTTGCCAGCTGTGGGCCCTACGCCATGGCGTACATGGTGTATAGGTAAATCCGGCCCTGCCTGCGGGACTCCCTCTCCAGGCAGTAATGTGCCGCAAAAGTCTGGCTTGAAGATCAAGTAGCGGCCCGGCAGATGTCTGCCAACGGAACAGAGCGGAGGTGTGCCACTGACGCAGCCTTCGCCCTAACACGATGAGCCGTGACTCGACCCTCCAACGAGAGGCCGGCTGCCCCATAAGCCCAGGCGATACAATCAGCTACCCAGATGGCAAAGGTACGCTTGGAGACAGGTAGCCCCAAGTTATTGGGGTCAAAAGAAACGAAGAGCTGACCAGCCCTCCTATGCTCCCGCGTACGGTCAAGGTAGAAGGACAAGGCCCTCCTACAGTCCAGGGTATGCAGGACCATTTCAGCCCGGCTGGAGTGTGGCCTGGGAAAGAAGGTCGGAAGAACCACCTCCTGGTTGAGATGAAAAGGAGAAACCACTTTTGAAAGAAACTTAGGGTGAGTCCGTAAGACCACCCTATTCCTGTAGAACCTAGTGTAAGGAGGATCAGACACTAGGGCCTGCAGTTCACTAACACGCCTAGCAGAGGTAAGCGCTACCAAGAACAAGGTTTTCCAAGAAAGAAAACGCAGAGGGCAGTTAGCCATAGGTTCAAAGGGCGGACAGGTAATCCGCTGCAAGACCACATTCAGATCCCATTCAGGGGCTGGTGGACGCAAAGGAGGCTTAAGCAGAAGGAGGCCTCGGAGAAAACGAGCCACCAAAGGGTGGTTGGACAGAGGCCTGCCATCTACCGGTGCGTGATGTGCAGAGAGAGCACTTAGGTGGACTCTGACAGAGTTGGACTTAAGGCCCAGATTGGAGAGGTAAAGCAAATATTGCAAGACTACTGCCACCAAGCAGGAGAAGGGATTCTCAGACTGCTGAGCACACCACACGGAGAAGCGACGCCACTTAAGAGCGTAGGACTTCCGGGTGGAGGGCCGCCTGGAGGCCAAGACGACCTCTTCCACCTCCCGAGGCAGCAGGAGGGGAGCAAGGACTACCCTTTCAGCAGCCAGGCCATCAGATGAAGGGACCGGAGATTGGGGTGTAGGAGAGACCCGTGGTCTTGTGTCAGGAGATCGGGCTGAAACCCCAGAGGAAGAGGAGTGTCCACCGCCAGTTGCATTAGAAGCGGGAACCAAGGTTGCCTCGGCCACCGGGGAGCCACTAGGATCAGCGAGGCTTTGTCTCGGAGAACTTTGAAGAGCGTCCGAGACACCAGTGGCATGGGAGGAAAGGCGTACAAGAGGCCTGTGGACCATGGAATCAGAAAAGCATCCGGCGCTACTCTGAGAGGATGAGGTTGTCGAGAGCAGAATCTGGGTAGTTGCCGGTTCAGAGGACTGGCAAACAGATCCAAGGTGGGGAGTCCCCACTTGAGAAAGATCTGCTGAACCACTAATGGATCCAATCTCCACTCGTGTGGTTGGAGGATCCTGCTTAGTTTGTCTGCCCGGTAATTTTCTTGACCTGGGAGATAGACCGCTTTGAGGAGTATGCCGTGGCCGACTGCCCAAGAGCACAGCCGTTGTGCCTCCTGACAGAGAAGGAAGGAGCCTGTGCCTCCTTGTTTGTTCACGTAGAACATTGCTACTTGATTGTCCGTCTGGACCAGTACAGACTGGTGAGAAGTGAGGTGGGAGAAGGCTCTCAGAGCTAGGCGGATGGCTCTGAGCTCCAGGAAGTTCATCTGCTGTGCAGACTCCCAAGGAGTCCAGAGGCCTTGAGTACATGTCCCTTGGCAATGTGCTCCCCATCCCAGGAGAGAAGCATCGGTTGTTAGTACCTGAGAAGGAGAAGGAGATTGAAAATCCACTCCCAGTACTAGGTTTGGCAGATGAAGCCACCACCGCAGAGAAGAGACCAGCAGGTCCGAGACTTGTACTGAGTCCGTCAGGCTCCCCGTGGCCTGATGCCATTGAGTGTGAAGGCACCACTGGGCGGGTCGCATGTTCAGGCGGGCATTGGGGGTCACATGGACCGTGGAAGCCATATGGCCGAGCAGTCTCAGAAATTGCCTGGCAGAGACCAGGGAATTGCTGCGAAAGTGGCTGGCGAGATTCATGAGCCTGTGGGCCCTGTCCAGAGGCAGGAAGGCCCGCGCCTGAAGTGTACTTAACCTTGTGCCGATGAATTCGAGATCTTGAGAGGGGAGCAAAGTGGACTTTGCGAAGTTTATGACAAAGCCCAAGTGCTGGAGCAGAGACACAGTGCGATGAGTGGCTTGAGTGGCCTCTTGGGAAGACTGGGCCCGGATGAGCCAGTCGTCCAGGTATGGAAACACAAAAAGGCCTTGAAGTCTGAGATAGGCCGCCACCACTGCCAGGCATTTGGTGAAAACCCGTGGGGCGGAGGATAGGCCAAAGGGCAGGACCCTGTACTGGTAATGATTTCCTCCCACAACAAATCTGAGATATTGTCTGTGGTCTGGATGAATAAGGATGTGAGTATAGGCATCCTTTAGATCTAAGGAGCATAGCCAGTCTCCCTGCTGGAGGTAGGGCAGCAGGATTCCAAGGGAAAGCATCTTGAACTTTTCCCTTGCCAGGAACTTGTTGAGGTTTCGCAAGTCCAGGATGGGTCCGAGGCCTCCTGTTCTTTTTGGTATCAGAAAGTACCTGGAATAAAAGCTGTGACCTCTCAGGTGGTGGGGCACCGGTTCCACAGCCTGTTCCTGACGAAGACTTGCCAACTCCTGAAGGAGTAAGTCCCTGTGGAGAGGGAGTCTTGGAGGCTCCCCTGGAAAGTAGGAGGGAGGTACCTGGTGAAAGTGTAGAAGATAGCCTTTCTGAACTATATGAAGTACCCAGGTATCTGATGTGATGGCTGACCACCTGTGGGCAAAGTGGACCAGCCGGCCTCCCGTGCTGAGAGAAACCAGCTGAGGGGAAGAGGCTATGCTGATGGAGTCAAAAACCCCCACCCTGCTGAGCAGGGGCCGGTGTAGTGGGCTTGGGGGCCTGCTGCCTACGGGACCCATTACCCCGTCCCTTGGCCTGCTGACCCTTTTGGGGAGCTGCTGAGGCCTGATACTGAGGGTAGTATTTATAGGCAGCCGCCTTCCTCGGGTAAAAGAGCTTTTTCCCCGAGCCCTTCTTCTTCTGAGAAGGGGCAGAGGTTTTTCTGGACAGCCTAGTTCTGGTCAGAGTCTCGGTCTCGATTTGTGCAGCCTTTTCAGCCATGGGTTTGCCAAAGAGGTTTTCACCTCTGCAGGGGACATCGACCAACTTGTCCTGGACCCATGGCTCGAGGTCGGATGACTGAAGCCAAGCCTGTCGGCGTGCACCGATGCCGGCTCCGGCTACTCGAGCCGATGCTTCGAAGCCATCGTAGGCTGCCCGAGAGATAAACTTCGAGCACTCTCGAATCCCAGTGGACAAGGCTTGGAACCTCTGCAAAGGTTCCTCGGAGAGACCAGCCGAGAACCCGGCAATTTCCTTTGCCAGATCTCGGAGATACATGCCCATATAGAGCTGGTAGGTCTGGACTCGACAAGCAAGCATAGAGCCCTGGAAACACTTTCTACCGAGGGCATCCAGGCTCCGGGCCTCCCTGCCGGGAGGCACCGAGGAGTGCATTTTTTGACTCTTGAGTCTATGCATGGCCGATTCCACCACCATGGAATGGTGCGGTAGTTGTGCCTTTTGGAAGCCAGGGCTCTTGCGGACTCGATAAATGGAATCGACCTGCTTGCTTAACACCGGCGCCGACGCCAGGTTCTCCCACATGCGGAAGAGAAGTCGTTCCAGCATCGGAGGAACCAGTACAGTAAAGGCCTCCTTCGGGGGAGAATCATACTGGAGGGCATCGAGCTCCTCGCTCGAGGCTCCTCCTTGGGATCCGCGGGGAATGCCAAGGCCTTGGCCATATCCCGCACGAAGTCCGAGAACCGGGTGTCCTCCGGGGGGGACCGTCTCCGAGGTTCGGACTCGGGCGAGTCCGATGGGACACACCAAGTCCGAAAACTACCAGGGGACTCTTCATCCTCCGATTCCCAGTCGGACTCCGCGGAGGAGGATTCGAGTGGCTCCGGTCGGGCGGGCACCGATGCCCTCTGCTCCGACGCCGAAGGAGTCAGCGTCGACGACCTCGGTCCCGAACGGGAGGCCGAGGGAGACCGCGACCGAGGATCGACTCGAGCTCGGATGGACTCGAGGATCGGCTCGGTCTCCGGGGTCGACTTGGACGTCGACGTCCCGGTGGCCGCGGCAGACGCATTGGCAAGGCCAGCGATCAATGCCCGCTGCTGGTCCATGAAGGCAGCTAAACTGCTCTCCAAGGCCGTCAACCTGAGTCCAAGCTCAGGAGACCCAGCAGCCCCTGACTCGGGCCCCGACGGTGTCGGGCCTGACGTCAGCTCCTTCGGAGGCGAGTCCACGAGGACCACAGTACTCACGTGTCCAGGCGACTCCATTTCGAGACGAGGATGTTTCGAAGGCCTCTCCGACTCCGAGGACCCGGGACGGCTGTTGGGGCTATGCGACCTGGCCCTCGAGGAACCAGGAGCGTCCGCCGACGCCACCCTCGCGGGTTTTTTCTTCCTATGATGTTCCCAGGTAGGAGACCCCCGCTCAGAGGAACTCCGACGATGCTCAGGACCGGAGTCCCAGGACGTCGAAGCCTCTGACGAGGTCCGGGCCCGGCCGGACGCGGAGTCAGAGAAGATTCGTTCTCGTTGATGCTGCCGACTCAACGCTTTTGAGGACATTTTGCCACACGGACCACAGATCATCGGGTCATGATCGGGTCCGAGGCAGCGGAGGCAGCAGTCGTGTGTGTCGGTAAGAGACATGAGTTTCTTACAGCGATCACACTTCTTAAACCCGCTGGCAGCTATCGAGGGAAAAAGGGCCCCTGCGAGGTCAAAAGACAGGGCTGCCAGTGAAAAGGAAAAAAAATGGCGCGAACGCTTGTCACGAAGGACAAAAAAACGAAAAATAAAGAAACGGACCCGATACCGGCGTAGCAGGTCCGGGCGGGAAAAAGGATCCGGCGTCGAACCGAAAAAGAATAAAAAATAAGAGAGAAAATCAACTTTTTCAGCGGTGATCACAAACAGCGTCTGTAGGGCTCCGCGGAAAAAAGAAGACTGAGCAAGATGGCACCCTTGGGCGGGAAGGGGACCGCGCATGCGCGCTGCAATTCCCAAAGGCTTTCTTTGAAGGCTGGGGAAATTGCTCCGCGGGGGCTCCGTCGGCGCCGACGTCACCCATATATGAGGACTGACTTCCTGCTTGGTACTGGAGAAGACAGAGTTGAAGGAGACTGACTATGCAAGAAGTCTCTGAAAGGTAAGATGATACATGCCAGTACAGGGAAACAACTGTCTTATTGATAGTTGTCACTTCTCTTATTTATTTATTTATTTATTTATTTAACAGTTGCTTATATACCGCTACCTTCCACAGATCAGGTGCGGTTTACAGTGAACAAGGAATGAACAGATTTACAAGTCTGTTTTACATGGAACATTAGTTAACTAGGTACAATTTTGCTAAATACATTAAACATGAATGGACTAAATATGGTAAAATTTGTTAAATAACAATCGAACTATTTACATATTTTGAACTATTACATATATCTATTTACAAGAATTACAAGTAGTTATTTAATCGACTTTAATTGTAGTTAGGTAGGAGAATTGGAGTTGGTGTACCCTAGGTCGCTATTAACCATTACCTGTTAGAGGTAAGGTATTTTCAAGTGTGCCAAAATGGGAGATGAATAGATATGTTTTTAATTTCTTGCGGAGTTCCTTTGCATCATTTAATGCCCTTATTTCTTCGGGGAGGGAGTTCCATAGGGTGGGAGCTGCATGTGAAAACGCTTTTTTATTAGTAGTTTTTTAGTAGTTGTGAATTCTTTCGGGATCCTAATTTTATTCGTGTGGCCTCTCCGTAGCGTAGTTTGGGATGTGTCTTTAGTGATAAGTTTTGTTAAGGGGACTGGGGCCATTGTATTTAGTGTCTTAAATGTAGTGATAATCAATTTGTGATTTATTCTGGATTGAATTGGGAGCCAGTGAAGGTTTGCTAGTATAGGGGTAATGTGTTCAAATGGTGGAACCTTCATTACAATTCTTGCTGCTGCATTTTGGGCAAGTTGGAGTCTTTTAATGTTTTGTTTTGTTGTTCCTAGTAGGGTGAGATTTGCGAAATCAAAGTGTGGTGTGATGATGGCCTGGACAATGCTCAGAAAATCATGTAGAAGTACAAGAGGACGTAATTGTTTTAAAATTTTGAGTTTAAAGTAGATTTTCTTAGTGATGTTTCTAATATGTGTGTCCATACTAAGGTGTGAGTCAAGGGTGACACCTAGGTATTTCACTTCATTTTTTATAGTAATGTTGTGATTTTGGAGAGTGATGTGTGTTGGAGGTATGTAGGATTGATTTTTAGTTACTATTAATATATCCGTTTTAGAATGATTGATATGGAGATTGTGTTCCTTTAGCCAGATTGTTAATTCAGAGAAGCATTCTGTTAACAGTTGTAGTGGGAGTGTTGGGATTGTGAATGGTATGTACATCATCATGTTGTCTGCGTATATGTGATAGTGGACTTTAAATTTCTTGAAAATGTCACAGACTGGTTGAATATATATATTAAATAGGAGGGCAGAGGGGGCGGAGCCTTGTGGGAGACCAATTTCCTGTTTGTATGTTTTAGAAGTTTGTGTTAGTTCGGACGGTTTGGGTTCGATCAGTTAGATATGAGGTGAACCAATTTTGTACAGTTGAGTGGATTCCTATTTGTTTTAGTCTGTTAAGCATTAGAGCATGGTGTACACTGTCAAATGCTGCAGAGATGTCTAGAAAGAGGAGAATGAAAGCTTGTTTAGGGTTATCAATACCTCGTATTAATGTATCGAGGAGTACTGTTAATAGAGTGTCTACACCATGGTATGTTTATGTTTATGTTTATTTGAATTTGATATACCGCTCAGGCCGAAGCATTAGAGCGGTTTACAATAGGGGCGAAAGCCATATTGTTGGTCATCAAGTGGGGCTGAGGTTTCTATATGATCTTGTGTTTGAGTTTGGACGACCTTTTCAATCAGTTTAGCCATAAATGGAATGCTAGAGATAGGTCTGTAGGAGTTGGGTGATGTTTTGTCAAGGGTGTTATTTTTAATTATTGGTCGGATTTGTGCATGTTTGAGGGAAGGTGGTAAGTATCCTTGGCGCAGCGACAGGTTGACTATGGGAAGGATAAAGGGGGATAGTGTAGTGAGGGTATGCTTGATCCAGTTTACCGGACATGGATCAAGTTGAGAGGTCGTAGTGTTCAGGTTTGAAATAGTAGTCTTGATAGTGTCTTTGGTTATAGGGTGGAAGTCGGACCATTTTTCTAATTGATGTTGGTGGGAAAGGGATAGAGGATTTGGTGTGAATGCAAATGATTTTACTTTATTCATATAGTGGTTTGCTAGAGTCTGGGCAGAGATATCGATAGTATCGTTGCTGGTCCCATATGAGTTATTAGTTAAGTTTTGGACGATACTAAAAAGTTCTCTTGGTCTATTAATGGATTTGTTAAGTATGGTTGAGTGGTAATTTTTCTTTGCGCCGTCTGAAGCTTCTTTGTACATTTTAAGGTGGCTGTGATACGCATTGTAATAAGGGATGGATTTGGTTTTGCGCCATTTAGATTCAATATTTCTCAGTTCTCTCTTCATACGTCTTAAGGTGCTGTTGAACCAGGGGGCATCTCCTATTCTAGAGTAGCTTTTCTTTTTAATGGATTGTTTATAAGCAGCTGCATTGTTAATTGTTTTGTGCCAAGTTGCGACAGCTTCATCTAGGTCAGTTGGTACAAGGGTGAGATAGGGAATAGTTAGATTGATAAATTCATCAGCGTTAAATTTTGTGAATCTAGGTGGAGGGGTAATTTGTAGGTTATTTTTGTTGTTTCTTCCAGTGTAGGCTAAGGTGAATTTGATCAGGTGGTGGTCTGACCAAGGAACTGGTATACACTCAAGCGATGACTGGTTGAAGTGTTTTTGGAAAGCTTCTGGTAGAAAGACTAGATCAAGGGTTCCACCTTTCTTATGAGTCTTTGTATTGATTATTTGGAGGAAACCCATATCTGCTATTGATTCCAAGAAAAGAGCTGAGTGTGAAGGTGGCAGGGATGGGAGGTTAAAATCTCCTAGTGATATTATAGGGTTGGAGACTGTGGATGAGCTGAGGAGTTCTATTAGGGCATCTAAGTTTTCAGATTTTTGATCCGGTGGCCTGTATAATAAGCAAATTTTGAAATGATCTATTTTTAAGATGAGGGTGTCAATGTTATTTGGGAGATCAGATGGATGTGGTTTAGCCTTTAGTTCTTTTTTTGTCATTATAAGGACACCACCTCCTTTTTTAGAGTTTCTGTGTGTATGAGATATGTCATAGATGTTCGTGTTGAGTTGGTTCAGGTAAACAACATCAGAGTCAGTTAGCCAAGTTTCAGTAACACATAGGATGTCTGGCTTTTGATCATTTAGTAAGTCAGTGAAGATAGGTAGTTTATTTTTCATAGATCTTGCATTTATTAATATACAGGACAAAGTTTGAATGGTTGTTGGTTGAGTGTGTAGATGGGCGAATGTAGTGGGTTTTATATGTATTAGTCTGTGGTGATTTATTTTTATATTGATGCCAATATGCATTTGAGATGAAGGGGGATCTGGGCGGATGCTTCTCTGAATTATTGGGATTGGTTTGTAAATATTGTTGTTTTGACTGTTTGTCAGTGTGATAAGTGTCAAAATTATTAAACAGCTGCATATTAGTTTTAGCCAGAAGGTATTTGAGCAAGACATTTTGGCAACAGTATATCAACAGTATATCTTTTTCTACTGGCAACAGTATATCCTTTTCTACTGGCAACAGTATATCCTTTTTTATTGGCAACAGTAATTGTTATGTAATTACAGTTTTCAAGTTAGTTGAATACTGGCAACAGTAATTGTAGGGCATTTAGGAAAGAGGAAAGAGGAAAAGAAAACCTGTTAAGTATGGGCATGATCATCATAAAGACTCTTAGAGTAAAAGAAAAGATGTCTCATGAAGAGATATCTAGAAAAGGTTAGGATGAAATTAGTGCAGATACTTCAAGTGAAAAGAAGCAGACTGCCACTCTAACCATCAACCAAAAGGGGAAATAATGATCTATTTGAAACCCTGCGACTACTGGGTTTGCTGACCCTGTTGAGGTTGTGGTTTCTGCAGACCAGGACGATGTTTTCCCTGTTTGGGAACATCTGTATGATGGGCAGAAGATGGATAAAACGTTTTCCCCCTAGGGGAAGAAAGTTTGATAGGACAATTCCTACCAACTGGGAAAGAGGAAGGTGTAGAACAGCCTCTGGAAAGAGGAATGTCAGTGGTTAACTGAGCAACTTGGAGTAAAGACTCTTTGTTAAAGAGATTTTCTCCAGTGCAAGGAGTATTTCCCAGTCTTTCTTGTGCCCATTTGTCCAAGTCTGAAGCCTGGAGCCAGGCTTTACGTCGTGCCCCTATAGCTATAGCAGAAGTTCTGCTAACAGACTCAAAGGAGTCTAGCGAAGCACGAGTAAGGAACCTAGAAATATTTTGAGCATGACTAACCAGTGAGAAATAGTCTGCACTTTTGGGCTCTTGAAGAAAAGGAGTCAAAAAGAGTAATTTCTTTGTGACCTCTTCAAGAGATAAACCCATATAGAAAATATCTGAGAGAATTCTTGCTGAAAGCACGGATGCCTGGAAGGTTTGGCGTCCAAAGGCATCTAAAGTCTTCGACTCATGACCTGGCGGATAAGAAGAATGCTTTTTAGTACTCTTCACCCGCCTCATTGCTGATTCTACAACAATGGAATGATGAGGAAGTTGAGTCTTCTGAAAACCTGGAGAGGGGGGCACCTGATATAGAAGATCAGTTGCCCTAGAAGGTGGGGGTACCGTTAAAGGAGCTTCCCACATTCGTAAAAGGAGATCCTGCAAGGAATGATGCAAAGGAAGCATGATGTTCTCCTTTGCTCTCCCAGGAATATACAGGGATTCTGTATTCCCTTGTTTAGGATCCTGTCCAGGTATAGGAATGGCAAGTGATTTTGCCATATCCAGGAGAAAAGCTTGAAAAGAAAAATCCCCAGAGGGAAATTCTTTAGGACAGGATAGATCTGCTGAAGAACTAGCCTTGGCACCGAGGGATCTATCCAACTTTATAGGAAGATAAGATCCTGAATGGTGGAGTATGGAATCCTTAGAGGATGGTCGCCGGTACCTCAGGAGTCGGGACCAGCAACAATCGGTAGCACATCATCCATACTAGGGATCGATTCCAAACTCGGTATCGAGGGAAGCGAGCCTGATGAGAGAAGCATGGAAGGCACCGACAGCAATGGTAATGTGGATACCGGTACCAATTCCGGCACCGTATCCGATACCGGTGGGTGAAGGCCAGCCAGTGACAACTCTAACGGTATCGAAGAAACCGAGAGTGCCGGACATGGATCATCGGACCGTGCCTTTGGTACCCAATCCTCCAGACTGGAGATCAATTCCAGACTCGGCATCGAAGGAAGCGAGTCTATCGATGCACATCTGGAGGGTACAGACGTCGGTACTAGTATCGGTACCGGGATCGATACCGATACTGGAAGGTCGGTCTGTAGCATAGCCAACGGCCCCGTAGGTACCGAGGATGCCAGACTACGATCCTTGGTGAGGAATATTTCATCCAACACCATTGCCGATGCCGGGGTATCGGTACCGCTCGAAGCGGATGCCACCACCAAACATGGCTCAGGTATGTTCTGTGAGGGGTGAACCTCAGGAACAACCTGAAACCCCACACAGGCTTTGGAGGCTGAAGACTCCCACCGGGGTTTTAAAGCCAGTGTGTTCTCGAGGGTAAGGCCAGAAGCATCTCTATGATGTGCATGAGATCTACCACTCGAGGACTGGCTAATCTTAAAAGACTGTTTTTGGGTTACCTGGTCCCGTGTAGAAGAAGAGGTGGTCTGTGCCCTGAAGTTGGATGGGGATCGCGTATTGAGGGGAATTCGATGCTGAAGACTTCTTCCCACAATACTATTGCAGGAGGGACACTCTGGAGGAAAATGGTCAGGACCCAAACAGGTTAGACACCAATTGTGAGTGTCTAAAATTAATTTTGTACCGCCACAGTTTGCACATTTCTTGGGAATAGTGGCTGGCAGTTCCATGAAGGAAAGTGAGTAGGCCTAGCAGGCCTAAGAAAACTGTGAGGCACTAACAAGGAAAAGTATTCCTTAAAAAGGAAAAATTTTACAAGAAAAAAGAAAAGAAACACCGGCGGTACCAGTGGCGTCGGGGAAGGCAGCCGCGACCACAAGAAAACCAAAAAAAATAAAAGAAGAATTTTCTGCGGTGACAGGAGGACGTCCTGCCGGCTCCGCGGAAAAACGAAAACTGAGGAGAGGCAGTAGGGAAAGGCGGGAAGGCAGCACGCAGGCGTGTTGGGATGCTTCCAAAAGCGTTCTGATTGGACGCTGGGAAGCGTTCCCGCGCAGACTCTGTCGGTACCGACGTACCCATATGTGAAGACTCATTCCTGCTTGTTCCTGGAGATATATGCAAAATCATAAAGCAATACAACATTCAGTACAGGATCTACGCGGATGATATTATGGTTTTCACCCCCATAAACATCAGGCAACCTTACTCACAAATCACTGCTTGCCTCGAAACAATCTCCTAAAGGTCTTTTTATCGGAGTCGTGTTTGTCTATACATACAGGGTTACTCTGAACGATTATCTGAAAGTAAGATGTATCTTGTAACTTGCTAACACAACCTTATACCATATTACTATTATCAGTGACTATTAGGGGTCTCAGACTCTGGGCATACAAAATACTCATTTGACTTTGAGATAGTGCCCGTATTGCATCAATGACCCATAAATGTTATAGCCACGTTTGTAAACAGTTGTGGAATTGAAATTTGAATTAAACAGTGCTAACTTAGTTTAATAGTGCTTAACTTTTAGCTTTGTCCCCAACACTATCCACCGCGCTTCTTCTGCGTTTCACCCAGTTTGGTTTCATCAGGGGGTTATCTTGAAAAGCACTGAAAAATAAAGCATGTTCAAGTTCGTTTCGTACATACTTTCATAAGAATTTATTAGAGTTCATATAGCTCCAACCAGCAATGAAAAGAAGTTTCCAGGCTAAAGAAATCCTTACCCTAAATTAAGCAGTTGTTTTTCGCTCGTATTAAGGCATCAGTTTGAAGCACCGCTCCGAACTTGTCAATGATTTAGACGCCGCGCATGCGGATTGAGTTTTTATACCTAATCAAGTCTCCCCTAGTGGCATGAAATGGTAAAGCCATTTAAACTCGATTAAATGCACATTTCCCATTCGACTCTAGAATTCAATCCCCTAGGAGATACTGTGTCCAGTTTATAGATCCATCTTTGTTCATACCATAGCAATGTTTGTGCTCTCGATCGACCCTGTTGCCCTGTCAATACCTGGTCAATGCAAAAACAGCGCAACTCTTCATATGAATGCTGTGATTCCAAACAATGGTACACTATAGGTGCTTCCCGTTTTTTACATTTGAGTCTACTTTTATGTTCAGTCGTACTTGGAGAGTTCTTACTGTTTTCCCTACATATAATAGACCGCATGGGCACAAGATGCAGTAAACAAACATCGATGTATAAGTGGTTGAATGTCGCAGGTAATAAATTTTATTGTGATAAGTGAATTCTGTCACTTCTTTAGTAATGTGACAAATATTGCATTGTCCGCACTTTTTATGTCCTATTATGCCTGAGGCATCCATGGTACAAAGCGGCCGTAACACCGCCGGACTCAGTATCTCTTTTAAACTTCTGTGTCTTTGCCATACACAGCGGATGGCCTTATCCTCAAGACCAGGAATACTATTTAACACATTTGCGTGTCGCTTTATTATCTTTTTCAGGTATGGTGCAAATGGGGAATATTTGGTGACAAGGTTGATGTGTGAATCGGAAGGCACTAAAGGAACTGGCTTCGAAGGTGGATGTAGTAGCAAATCTCGGTTGCTATAGAGTGCCCGTTTGTAAGCTTTGTTAATCACTGTTGATGGATACCCCCGTTCAGAAAAATTATGTTTCAAAACTTTAGACTGCTTTTTAATGTCATGGAGATTGGTACAATTTCGCCGGTATCGCATAAATTGTGATATAGGTAAACTATCACGTAATTGTACGGGGGAGCACTGCTGTAATGCAAAAGCGTATTTCTATCCGTTCCTTTTCTAAAAATAGAGGTGTGCCAGCCATTGTCACTTTTGGTTACAATGACATCCAGAAAGGTAATACTATTAAGATGGTAAGTAGATGTAAATTTTATATGGATGTCTCTAGTGGCGATCCAGTCAAAAAATTCCAAAAGGCGTTAACTCGGCACTTGCCATAACAAAAAAACATCATCGATGAACTTGCTCCATAATTTTAAATTATTCTTGTAGGGGAATATATCTAGATGTTCCCGTTCAAAATGATGCATGTATAGATTAGCTATGGAGGGGGCACATGTGGCCCCCATAGCTACACCTGATAATTGGTGATATATGTTACCATCAAAGATGAAAATTTTCAAACACCGTAAGGTGAGTAAGTTCTGATAAAAACTCAAATTGACTGTTGGAGAGATCACCACGGGTTCTTAGAGCCTGCATTACACTAGCATATGCCGCATCTTGAAGAATCACTGAATATAATGAAGTCGGAATCACTGTATATAATGAAGTACTTATAAAGGATACTACCCATTTTTTACAGATTTTAGAGAACTATACTCAGCTAGCTGCATTGCCGAATGTCATTCTAGCTACCCTAGCTGTGACTTCATTATATACAGTGATTCCTCATAGCTAATCTATACATGCATCATTTTGAACGGGAACATCTAGATATATTCCCCTACAAGAATCATTTAAAATTATGGAGCAGGTTCATCGATGATGTTTTTTTGTTATGGCAAGTGCCGAGTGAACGCCTTTTGGAATTTTTTGACTGGATCGCCACTAGAGACATCCATATAAAATTTACATCTACTTACCATCTTAATAGTATTACCTTTCTGGATGTCATTGTAACCAAAAGTGACAATGGCTGGTACACCTCGATTTTTAGAAAAGGAACGGATAGAAATACGCTTTTGCATTACAGCAGTGCTCCCCCATACAATTACGTGATAGTTTAACTATATCACAATTTATGCGATACCGGCGAAATTGTACCAATATCCATGACTTTAAACAGCAGTCTAAAGTTTTGAAACGTAATTTTTCTGAACAGGGGTATCCATCAACAGTGATTAACAAAGCTTACAAATGGGCAATCTATAGCAACCGAGATTTGCTACTACATCCACCTTCGAAGCCAGTTCCTTTAGTGCCTTCCGATTCACACATCAACCTTGTCACCAAATATTCCCCATTTGCACCATACCTGAAAAAGATAATAAAGCGACACACGAATGTGTTAAATAGTATTCCTGGTCTTGAGGATAAGGCCGTCCGCTGTGTATGGCAAAGACACAGAAGTTTAAAAGAGATACTGAGTCCGGCGGTGTTACGGCCGCTTTGTACCATGGATGCCTCAGGCATAATAGGACATAAAAAGTGCGGACAATGCAATATTTGTCACATTACTAAAGAAGTGACAGAATTCACTTATCACAATAAAATTTATTACCTGTGGCATTCAACCACTTGTACATCGATGTTTGTTGTTTACTGCATCTTGTGCCCATGCGGTCTATTATATGTAGGGAAAACAGTAAGAACTCTCCAAGTACGACTGAACATAAAAGTAGACTCAAATGTAAAAAACGGGAAGCACCTATAGTGTACCATTGTTTGGAATCACAGCATTCATATGAAGAGTTGCGCTGTTTTTGCATTGACCAGGTATTGACAGGGCAACAGAGTAGATTGAGACCACAAACATTGCTATGGTATGAACAAAGATGGATCTATAAACTGGACACAGTATCCCCTAGGGCAGCGATGGCGAACCTATGGCACGCGTGCCAGCTGTGGCACGCGAAGGCCTTGCAGCTGGCACGCGGGTAGGTCCGCAAAAAAGAAAAAGCTGGCTCTGGCTGCTGCCGCGGACGCGGCAGCGGCAGAGTGCAGTGTCCCGCAAGGCCCCCTCCGCCCGCTAAGCCCCTCTGCAAGGGCTTTCAGATTCGCGAGGGAGAGCGTCTCCCTCGCGTCTCTGTTAAGCCCGCAGGGGCTAATGGGAAATTTCCCATCAGCCCCTTTAGACGCGAGGGACTGATGGGAAATTTCCCATTAGCCCCTGCGGGCTTAACAGAGACGCGAGGGAGACGCTCTCCCTCGCGAATCTGAAAGCCCTTGCAGAGGGGCTTAGCGGGCGGAGGGGGCCCCGCGGGACATTGCATTCTGCCGCTGCCGCGCGGCAGCAGCCAAAGCCAGCTTTTTTTTTTTTTTTAAATATGCCATTGGGGGGGGGGTTAGGACTTCTAATGGGCTAGGGGGGGAGGGGTTAGGACTGCTAATGGGCTAGGGGGGGGTAGGACTGCTAATGGGCTGGGGGGGGTAGCGGGTAGGACTGCTAATGGGCTAGGGGGGGGGTAGGACTGCTAATGAGCTAAGGGGGGTAGGAATGCAAAGGGGCTGTTGGCTGATGTGGGCTGTCTGGAAATGGGGTGATGGGGGGTTAGGACTGGTAATGGGCTATGAGGGGGTTAAGACTGCTAATGGGCTTTGGGCTGATGGGGGCTGTCTGGAAATGGGGTGATGGGGGTTAGGACTGATGATGGGCTATGGGGGGGCTAGGACAGGAAATGTGCTGATGGGGAGGGGTTAGGACTGGATGGGCTGTGGGCTGTTGGGGGGGTTAGGACTAGTAATGGGCTATGGGGGGGTTAAGACTGGTAATGGGCTGTGGGCTGATGGGGGCTGTCTGGAAATGAGGTGATGGGGGGTTAGAACTGCTAATGGGCTATAGGGGGGGGTTAGGACTGATAATGGGCTAAGGGGGGGGCTAGGACAGGAAATGGACTGATGGGGAGGGGTTAGGACTTGAGGTGGGCTGATGTGGTTAGGACTGGTAATGGGCTGTGGGCTGATGGGGGGGGTTTAGGACTGGCAATGGGCTGTGGGGGGCTGACTGGAAATGGGCTGATGGGGTTAAGACTGGAAGTGGGCTGATGGGGGGTTAGGACTGGTAATGGGCTATGGGGGGGTTAGGACTGATAATGGGCTATGGGGGGGTTAAGACTGGTAATGGGCTTTGGGCTGATGGGGGATGTCTGGAAATGGGGTGATGGGGGGTTAGGACTGGTAATGGGTTATAGGGGGGCTTAAACTGAAAATGGGGTGATGGGGGTTTAGGACTGGAAGTGGGTTGATGGGGGGCTAGGACTGGTAATGGGTTGGGGGGTTGCTATGACTGGAAATGGGCTGAGTGGAAGGGGAGGCTTGAACTGCAAATAGCTGATGGGGAGGGAGCTTGGAATGGAAATGGGCTGTGAGGGAAGGGAGCTAGGACTGAAAATGGGCTGATGGAGCAGCTAGGATAGGACTGGAAATGGGCTGTTGGGGGGAGCTAAGATTGGAAATGGGCTGTGGTGGGGGCTTGAATTGAAATGGACTCATGGAGGGGCTAGAACTGGAAGTAGGCTCAAGGGGGGTGCTTGGACTGGAATTGGACTGAGTGGAGGGGAGCTATGATTTGACATGGGCTGATGATGGGGCTAGGAAATGACTAGAAATGGGCTAATGGGGGGCTAGGATTGGAAATGAGCTGATGAAGGGACTCAGACTGAAAATGGATGGGGGAGCTAGGACTGGAAATGGGTTGATGGGGGGCTAGGACTGGAAATGGGCTGATGCAGGGACTAGAAAGGAATGGATGCTGGGTGAGACTGGAACTAGAAGGGAGCTGATGTTGGAGGAGGATTAGAATGGGATGGGGCTGGGAGAGTAAAATGGAGAGGGGAAAAATATTTTGTGTGGGAGGAATGAAAAATCTACAATTGGCCGGGTATTGGGAGAGTAAGTGGGGATTGAGGATGGAGCGGTAAAATTTGTGTGGATGAAATAGGAATGAGGAAAGAGCAAAAGGAGAAAGATTAGTATGTTAAAGCAGATGTAGAGAGAGAGAATGGAAAAAAAGACTAGAAGAGAAGAAAGAACAAATGGACAGCAGACGATGGAGAGTTAGCAGAAAACATGAAGAAACCAGAAGAAAGTGGCTGGAGCAATTGCAACTGAAAAAAAATGCACAAAAGGTAGAAAGATATCTCTTTATTTTGAATTTATTAACTGGAATATGAAACCTCTGGGAAATGTGCATCATTAACGTCTGTGCTTTGTTTGGTACAAGAGGAAATTAATTTATAGTTTTATTTCTACAGTGTTGTACATTCCAAGTTTGGCTTTTGGGGTTCCCAGTTTAATTATTGCCTTCCTGTTTCTAAATTGTGATTCCTTGTTTGGTGATGGTCTGTGTTCTGCATGTGTAACTGAGCTGAGGTTTAATTGACGTGCTGGCACTTTGAGGAAATTCTTTGGTTTTGTGCGGCAGTTTGGGCACTCGGGCTCAAAAAGGTTAGCCATCACTGCCCTAGGGGATTGAATTCTAGAGTCGAATGGGAAATGTGCATTTAATCGAGTTTAAATGGCTTTACCATTTCATGCCACTAGGGGAGACTTTGATTAGGTATAAAAGCTCAATCCGCATGCGCGGCGTCTAAATCATTGACAAGTTCGGAGCAGTGCTTCAAACTGATGCCTTAACATGAGAGAAAAACAACTGCTTAATTTAGGGTAAGGATTTCTTTAGCCTGGAAACTGCTTTTCATTGCTGGTTGGAGCTATATGAACTCTAATAAATTCTTATGAAAGTATGTACGAAACGAACTTGAACATGCTTTATTTTTCAATGCTTTTCAAGATAACCCCCTGATGAAACCAAACTGGGTGAAACGCAGAAGAAGCGCGGTGGATAGCGTTGGGGACAAAGCTAAAAGTTAAGCACTATTAAACTAAGTTAGCACTGTTTAATTCAAATTTCAATCCCACAACTGTTTACAAACGTGGCTATAACATTTATGGGTCATTGATGCAATACGGGCACTATCTCAAAGTCAAATGAGTATTTTGTATGCCCAGAGTCTGAGACCCTAATAGTCACTGATAATAGTAATATGGTATAAGGTTGTGTTAGCAAGTTACAAGATACATCTTACTTTGAGATAATCGTTCAGAGTAACCCTGTATGCCTCGAAACAATGACAAATTGGCTCAAAGGACAGAACCTATCCATAAACTTAAAAAAAAAAAATCAGAATTGCTACATATCACAAGCAATACCATGTTCTCTCCACCGGAAGTAATAAAGATCCTTGACTACACCCTAACGAACAAACAAGAAGTTAAATACCTTGGAGTCACTTTTGACCAACAACTCAACTTCCAACCTCACATAAAAAGAACCAGAACAGCCTTCCTCAAACTTAGAACAATACACAAACTCAAACCACTACTCAGCGACAATGACTTTCGAACAGTATGTCAAGCCATAGTAACACCCATAATAGATTACTGCAACATAATCTACCAAGGCCTTCCAAAGAGAACAATACTGCCAGCGTCAAAGTCAGGGATTCTACCCTCAATGCCAAACTCAAGCCAGACCTACCAAACAGCTCCCCCTGACGCCTTTTGCGTTCCCTCTGGGTCTTAGCTGACATCAGGAGGCAAAGCAGGCAGGAAGACACATCATGGTCTGCCCCGAAGCATTTGATGCAGGTACTGTGGTGATCCGTACAGGATATAGTGCGGTTGCACTTGCCACACTGCTTCAAACCACTGGTCAAAGACATAGCGGGAAAATCAAGACCCACAAGATCAAACTCAAACGCCTTGACCAGCTAGGCCGCAAGTAGAAAAACCTGCGGGACAAAACAAGAAAAAGAAAAATTATCTGAGCGAAAACCACGACGCTGAGGTGGAGGACTCGGACAGCAGAAGGTGATCGAATCAATGCCATCGAGAGAAGAAAAGCACCAGTTTGAAAAATCAACTTTGTCTGGGGTGCACAAACAGCACATCTGCAGGGCTCTGCAGAAAAAAGAAGAATGAGGCAAGATGGCACCTTTGGGTGGAAAGTGACCATGCATGCGCAGTGTAACTCCCAAAGGCTTTCTTTGAAAGCTGGGGAGTGGATCTGTGCGGGCTCCATTGGCACCAAAGCCTGCTTGTTCCCGGAGAATAATTCTTCTCAGTTTTTTTCTCCATTCCTTTTCTTTTTTTTAAATAACCCTAACATTCTATTTTGCTTTTACAGCAGATGCAGCACACTGGGCTGAAAATATCAATGTATTGTCCACAACGACTCCAAGATATTTTTCTAGGTATAGCCTAATGGCTAGAATAGTGGACTAGGAATGAGGAAGTGAGGGTTCAAATCCCACCACTGCTCTCATTAACATTGTGCTGAGCACTGGGAATGATGGAGTGCTTTCTTCTCTATACCCGCTAGATATTTTAAGCACATCTCTGTAGCCTAGGGTCAATAATACAGTGCACCCCTGAAGGCCAGGCCCAAATGGTCCTAGGTCTAAGTGGCAAGAGAGGTGGGAAGTAGGTACTAGTCAAGCTTTTGGAAGAGTGGTAGATGCATGGAATAGTCTCCCAGTGGACGTAGTAGAGGCGAGTACAGCATCTGAATAAAAGAAAGCATGGGACAAACAAAGGTGGTCTCTAAAGGAAAGAAAAAAAAAGGACTATACCGGTTGATATGGAAGGGATGACTAGATAGAAACTTGACAGCGGAAAAAGACCATATGGCCTATGTTTCTTTCATAGGGAGATATATCTCAACTACAGGTACAAGATGCTAGGTTCTGAGTTAGGTGTCACCATTTTGTACCACTAGTTGAGATTTTTCTCCCTATGAGCATCACCCCTAAACTTTATACTTGCCCAGGGTCGAATTTATGATTATGGCACCCAAAGGCAAGAGCAGATCAGAGACAGAAGAAATCCCAAAGACTGGAGAACCAGCAGAGGAAAAAAAGGAAAGCCAGGGTGCCACAAATGACATCCTTTGAAGCAGCACATGCACATGCTTTCACATAAGCAGGAGTAATTGGCCTGGGAATTTTTGATGCCTTCCAATTTTGGCAATTTAGGCAGTTGCCTGCATTACCAAAGTCTAGATTCACATGAAATTTCAACATCTTCTTCGGTCCAAGCCAGAGTCCTCTGTAGCAGTTTATTTAACCCACAGCTATCAACTCTGGAAGGACAGCCTAATTGAAGCCTTAGTGGTGCCAAACCTTTTCCACTTTACGATGTGGAACTTGATTGTGCCAAAAAGGGATATTTAAGCAAACTGAAATGTTTGTAGTGTTCCACCAATCTGTAGCTTTCAATAACTATCTCAGAGTTCTTTAGACAGCTCCATGATGGCATCTTTAGACCTTTGCTTCATGCCATGTAAAGCAACAGCTCGATTATTCATCTAGGAGTATTTGCATAAGTTCAACTACCATGACTGAATATAGGTCAAACCTAACTAGCATATTATGGGCCTGGTTAAGGCAATGCATTGAACAAGAGCTAATTTGTGTGAGTATTTGGGCAATCAAGAACTTAATTTCTAATTCTTAATTACTTTTTAAAAAAATATTTCTAATAGTTCATAATAGTTATTTCACTTTGAAAGTACAGTATAGGTTGGGTAGATCAATGAAACAAACTTCTACCTTAATGTCTTCTGAACTGTATTTTTCAACTGCAGAATATGCAAAATGGATAAAGATGTGAAGACACTTAGGTGGCGACTGTATACTTCTTAAACTTTTGACTCAATTTACAATACATGTGCTGCTTTATAATAGACATGACAAGGTATACCATCATATTTCAATATTGTTTTATTACCTGCAAGCAACATTGGGATTGGCATTTCTTGAGAGCAGCAACTCTACGCATTTCACAATCTTCTCTTCTGAAGAACGAGCAGTACAAGCTGCCATCAGCACAGTATATTTATCTATATCAAGAAGCAGAATTGAAGAAAATAGATCTGGGACTACCCAATTTGCATAGAGCCTTAAGAAAATCCTATATGATGGAACTATGCAAATTTAAAGTTTTAATATTAAAAGTTTACAGATGTAAAATGTATAGAGCTAAAAATCATTCAATGTAATGAGGCTGCCTGTAATTGTTCAGAGTCACCAGTGAATTCTATATAGAAATAAATCCACAAATTGTTAGCACTCAGCATTGTACTTAGAAAATCCCTCAAATAAGTTGGCATATGACTTTGCTATTCACAGTGGCTGTGTTCCCACGGCACACTTTCTTCAGAATGGATATGCGCAGGGCTTTTTTTTATGGGGTACGCACACAATGGTATGGCGTACCGGCACCTTTATCACTACCTGTCAAAATTAACCCATGGTCCTCATGTATTAATGAAAAAAACCCTACATATGAGTACCGGCACTTTTACTGGGACAAATGCACTGGATATGGAAAGTATTATAAAACAGACAAGCATCAGGAAATTGCAAATTTCTCTGTCAGGTTGGCTGTGATTTCAAAAATTCTTCCAAAACTGAATACGTTGTACTATCTTTATTGTGGAAGTGAATATTAGTGAAGAAAGAGCTGAAGTTGACCCTAGTCCAATTAAAACACCAAGTTCATACTTCAGTTATGAACTTGCAATATCTCAAATCAAGAGGGAATCACAGTTAGCATAGTATTAAAAAATTAATTTTCTTTCTACAGGGCCAAAAACTTCTTCCTTTCTCCTTTTACTTCCAGCTCAAACAGAACCACCACTGTGATTATTTTAATAGACCCAACCCTCCCATTGCTGCTAATTTGGTCATGGAAGTAATATTCCTGGTGCTGGGAACCATGAACCAGGGGCTCATTGCAGGTAATGACTTTAATTTAACTGTTTTTGCACCAATGGACATCAAGACAGTGTACATAAGGACTTACAAGGGTGAATTACCAGAGAAGGCATATAAGAACAAAGAATAAGGGTGAGGCAGAGCAAACAGCCATTTCCTGGGTACCGGTCATTGCCCTCGACATTCCTTTCTCCCCCCCCCCTTCAATGCCGCTTTCAGATCTCGGCTCCCCTGATCTCCTCTGTGTTTCCTTGCCATTCCCCCTAGATGTATCCCATGTCTATAGCTACTGTGTTGTCTGTCTTGACTAGATTGTAAGCTCTGATGAGCAGGGACCGTATTTAACATATGTCTGTGCAGCGCTGCGTACATCTTGTAGCATTATGCAAATGTTCAGTAGTAGTAAGAATGCCTGGTGCCAGGCAAGCAGTGGTGAAAAATACCAAGTCTGGATTGAACCAGGCACGTTCCACTGAACTACCAGGCCAGCCAAAGTTGCATAAAATCTAAACATTCATAAACCTCATGAAGCTGGAAGAAGAGAAATCAAAAAGGAAAATTCCTCAACCAAGGCTTAACTAAATGACAAAGGATAAGCATTTCTGCAGCCCTGCCCTTTTAGTTAGTTATTTTTACTAGAAGAAAAAGCTTTTTAAAGATCAATTATATTACGGACAAATTAAAACACCATGGAGAAATAGATGTCCTTCTGAAAATTTACTTTCAACTTCTAAAGTGCGTGTTTAATTTACAGGCTGCACAACTCAGACATGTATCCATACATAAGATATGTGTTTAGACTGTATCTGAATAATATCTTGTTATGCAATTAGAATTATTCATATGGAATTAAGCAGTGTTTAAACAATGGTATAAAATCTATGAATTGGTGAAGTGTCTACTATGCGCGCATATTTTTAAAGACATATATGCGCTTAGTTTCCAAAACCTCCTCCATCCTCCCTCGTGTGCATACATTAAAGCAAATGAAAATCCACTTATGCAAATTCAACTTAACCATATAATCCTTATATTCTGCACACAGATCCCAAATAAGCCTTTCAAATCTACCTGCATAGGACAAGGTTATGCAGATGGAAGTATGCAAGGCAGCAAATAGTCATATATTTTCAGATGAAAATACTGAAAAGAAATCTGGCCAGCTAAGGCGTTAGTCAATTAGATTTGTGGTATTGCAAATATCCTGTAAATATAACTATCTGGATATGTTAGGTGTTCCTGGGGATAAATTTGGGTCAGGAGACAGAAATTAGCTAGCATAAATTCAATACCAGTTAGTTACCCAGCTTCAATCTAGTCAGTCAATCAGATTTAAGCCTAAATTTAAGCCACAATTTAGCTGGCTAGGTTACACATAGTTGATTTCCTTAGTCACTCAGTTATTAGCTAAATACCAGCTCCTTAGTTACTACATAGTTTCATGACTGCTTTAAAATAAAAAGAAAGAAAACGAAGTAATACCAGCTCCTTAGTTACTACATAGTTTCATGACTGCTTTAAAATAAAAAGAAAGAAAACGAAGTGCTTCCTGGGTTCTTAACTTCACTGTTTCCTGAAAGGAGGTTATAGCTCAGGGGCGATAGTGCAGAGATCTGAATCATTATTTACTGATCTTATGAGCGGATATTCATCCTACCTGAGTTTAGCTACAAAAATATTAACCTCATGACACTACATGTCAGCAAGCCTTCCCTGCATATTATCTTAGAAGCAAGATGGCTGCAGCCATCTCCAGGTGTCTATGGTCAGGGCAGAGACTCTCAATAGCATCTCAAAAATCACATGTTGTTCATGCTCCTCCCTTTAAGTTATTTGTAAATTAAATTAATTTTGATCATCTTTGGGAATGCAATTGATGGACTTCCTGCGCCCTTTCCAGAATCATCAGGAAAATTAAAAAATTGCCTTAGATGCACAGATAAAAGCAGATCAACCAGAGTTCAGTGAGACAGTATTTGATCTTGAAGGACTGCTGAGAGAGAAGCTGCTACTACTGGGAAGGAATATGCGCTGGTACTTAACAGGAAATTCTCAAAATCTTTGGAAAAAGGAAATATTTTTGATTAGCTGGTAAAATCTATATATATGCAAAATTCTGTGTTTATTAGGTCAGTTAGGGTATAGTTAAACCAGCAAATCTTTCAGCTGGTTCAGGAAAAGACATGAGGAAAGCCTTTTAGACCTAGTCCTTAGTGGAACACAGAATCTGGTGTGAGAGGTAAGTGTGCTGGGGCCATAACACTATCACTACTACTATTAAACATTTATAAAGCGCTACAAGGCTTATGCAACACTGTACAGAGACACTGATTTAATAAATGGAGGAAGGACAGCAAGGAAAATCCACTGCACTAACATTTCATTTTCAAAAGGGAGATTATGATACAATGAAAAAAATGATTAAGAAAAAACTAAAAGGAACAACTGCAAAACGTTGAGAGAGTTTGCATCAGGCTTGGGCATTATTTAAAAATACTGTATCTTGGAAGCCCAGAGCAGACGTATTTCATGCTTTAAGAAAAGTGGAAGGCCAAGTGACTGCTGGCATGGTTTAAAGGTGAGGTCAGGGAGGCGGAGCCTGAAGCAAAGTAGGATGGACGTGTAGAGTGAGAGCTCCGGAGGGGCCTATTGCAGAATCCGGTGACTGCGCTATTTGCAGCATGAAGATACGGAGTTTCCTGAACAGAGGCGGTGTAGCAAGATGTCGGGATCCAAGCCAACCCGATTGCATTTTGCCGCGGGACAGAGCACGAGCGCCAAAAGAACAAAGACAGAGCCTTCGTCCTCACAGAAAATGGTGGCCGCGCGAGAATATCCAGAGGCTATGCAAGAACTGCTGAATGAGGTACAGGCTGTTAAGGAAATTGTGACAGCAAACAGCAAATCGCTCTCTAATGTTCAGGAAAACATCAGAAGATTAAAAAGCAGCGTGGAGAATCTCTCGATGCGACAAGAAAAGATGGAACAAAAAGTGGCAGTGCATGAAGAGAGAATGAAGACACTTGACAAACAGGCCAAACAAATTGAACGGTTGCAGAGGGAGCTTGAGGACAATAAGTCGGGCCAGGAGGAATAATATCAGAATTGTTAGTGTGCTGGAAGCGGGGGAAGGGAAAGACATTTATCCTTTTCTATACAAGCTAATCCCAACAATCTTAAAGCTCTCCTTCGATATGCCTTTTGAAATAGAAAGCACACACCGGGTCCCTTCACAAGCTCTGCTAAACAGTAAAAAAAACAAGGCCGATTATCCTGAAGGTCCTACGACATCAACAGGTTGTCAAAGTTATGGAGGCAGCTCGTGCTCGATACCCACTGGATTTTGAGGGACACAAACTGATGTTCTTTCCGGACTTCGCTAAGAGCACCGTGGAAAAGAGAAGATGATTTTTGGAGCTGAGACCGCGGCTCCAACGGCTGCAAGCAAGATTTGGATTGTTCCACCCAGCAAGAATGAGAATCACACTCCATAACAATACGAGAACTTTTGATGATCCTGATGCCCTCTACACCTTTATTGAAGAGAAAGAGCTGGAACTGATGAACTGGGATCATCAATGAATCAGATATACTACGGGATATGTTTGAAAGAGAGGTGAAAGGAGATGTGAAGGTTTTGGAGTGGCATGTTAAAGTGGATGGGATGTTTCTTCACATGACAACTGCACGTATACCTGGTTTAACCAGCCTACATATGATAGATAAGATCATACTTGACTGCGCAGTCAATCAGGGGAAAGTGGGAACAGTCCCTCTGTGTCAGTTCTGCCTGCCTTGGGTTCACTTATTTATTTATTTATTTATTTAAATTCTCTTACATACCGCACTATTCAGCATCAGCGCGGTTCACATAGAACATAACATCTCAGTACAGTCAACATGCATGAGTTTACAGATAACAAGGGAAGGAACTTGGATAACAAGGGTAACTGTAACAAGGGTAACTTATTAGGTTTGTAGAGTTCTCCCCCCTTCCAAGGTCCACGGGAAATGGTAATGTAACTTGACCCCCTAAGACCGTGGGGGGATGGGGTGGGTTACTAGTTTCGGGGGTATGTTCTGTTAACGTTTTGGTTATCTGTAATGTTTGATGAAAAATAAAGATATAAAAAAAAAGTGAGGTCAGAGGCTGTTATAGCCAAAAAAACATCTTTCAAAAAAGTAGAAAAAGTAACCAAATAATGAAAATAGGAAACATAAGCATTGGCAAGTTAGATACAAGGCACTGATAAGGCAGGCAAAGAGAAACTGAAAAAAGAAGCTTGCCATGAAAACAAAAACAAAGTTTTTCAAGTACACTCGTAGTAAAAACGCCTGCAAGAGTCGTTTGGACTATTTAGATGATAAATGGGTAAAAAGGGTACTAAGGGAAGACAAGGCCATAGTGGAGAGACTGAACAAATTCTCTGCTTATGTCTTTACTGAAGATGTAAGAAAGTTACCCATGCCAGGTGGTGACATTTCGTTTACCATATAATGTTTTTTCCTTGAGTTCTGCTTGACCAGTCCAGACAAGTGGATTGTGTTCCCCTGCCAGCAGATTGGTGGAGACAAAGAAACAATCAAAAGCCCAGGTTTCAACAACATCATTCCCATGTCCCTATCCTCCTCAGTCACCAGAGATCTCTTCAGTATTCAATCCCAAGCATATGGGAGAACATGGCAGGCTTCAACCTCAATGTGGGCAACAATGAGTAATCAAACAGTAGAGAACTATGTACAAGAAAGGATAAACAGAAGGCTGTCAGTAGAAGATGGAAGTGTAGAGCCAAGTATATAAATCATAGCTGACCCAAGGGTACTGTTGCAGAAGAACTGAGCAAACAGTTCCAGGGACGGGCCCAGGACTGGTCTAGCAGGACTCAAAGAAAGGACATTATCTGGTAAGTAAAATGTTACCTTCCATATCGTCCTGCTAGACCAGACCAGACAAGTGGGACGTACCAAAGCTACCCCTCCACTGGGTGGGAAAATGACAGCTGCTCATAAAACCCTTGGGCCAAAGATTTTCTGCCCAAGCATGGACATCCAAGTGGTAATGCTTGATAAAAGTGGAAAGTGATGGCCACGATGCTGCCTGACAAATATCTGCAGGGGCTACTGAGCTCCACTCTGCCCAAAAGGACACTTGTGCTTGGGTAGAATGGGCACATAAATCCTCTGGAACTGGCCTGTTCCACAATAGATATGTCGAGGTAATGGCCTCCTTAATCCAGCACCTCAATGTAGACAGCCTCCGTGTCACCCTTGCGCAGAATAGCAAACACAAAGAGATGGTTGGACTTATGGAAAGGAATTCATAACCCCCACATAACGGAGAAACACCCTCCGGACATCCACAAAGTGAAGATTCTTATCCTTCCCCAATACTGTTCCTTAGAGAAGGAGGGCAGGCAAACCACCTGATTCACACGAAAGAGAGAAAATCACCTTAGGCGAAAAGGAAGGCATAGGCTGAATGGAAATGGCCTCTTCTGAAAAAGACAGATAAGGATTTCGGCAGCTCGGAATCCTCCTTCTGGAACAAATCACAACCAAGACCACCGTCTTGAGCATCAAATCCTTCACAATAGTGTGCTTCAATGGCTCAAAGGACTCAGACATCAGGGCCCTGAGCAGTAGACACAGATCCCAGGAAGGGACCACAGACCGGACAGCATAACGCAGATGACAAACTCCTGAAGAAAGCATGAACCATCCAGGTATAAGGTTAGAGTCTTACCAACCACCAGACCTCTGAAACAGGCTGAAGCTGTCACCTGAACCTTCAGGGAGCTAAGAAAGCAACCCTCCTCCATACATTCCTGCAGAAAGGCCAGCAGAGACAGCACCTTGGCTGCCTCAGGAACCAGCTGCTGTGTGCTGCACAATCATTCAAAGAGGCATCAGACCCGCATGTATACCCGACTGGAAAACTTCCTCCAAACTCCAAGAAGAGTGGAAACCACCACCGGAGAGTAGCCCTTACACGTTAGCCCTCTCCTTTCAAACTGAATTATTAAATTTTAAAGAAATTTTTAAGGGGGGGGGGGGATGACACTGGACATCCGTCCGTTGAGCTCCGTGGAATAAAGGAGACCGAGCAAGATGGCACCCTTGGGTGGGAAGGGTACCATGCATGTGTGGTGGCATCTCCCAAAGGCTCTCTTTTCAAGTTGGAGAGATGCTTCTGCGCAGGCTCCGTCTGCGCCGACATCACCCATATGTGAGGACTCTGTTCATAGAAAACACTGCCTCTGTCATATATAAAACCACAATGAAAATGTATGAGAGAAATTTGAATATGATGGAGGCAGGTGTTATCCTGAAAACCTGACTGGCAAGGTGTGTCTCAAGGAGTGGGTTGAGAACTCTGGATTAAGGGCATTTTTTCTGCTCATAGATTCCACATCCAACAGTACCAACCATAGGGTCCCTTTTTGTCAGTTTATTCTTTATGGGCTATGGTCTCCATATCCATCTGTGATACACTACTATGGTTTTGTAGTTTTTAAAAAAGCACAAGTTGATCATATCTTCTACTACTACTGAACATTTGTATAGTGCTAAAAAGACACATGCAGTGCTGCACAGATACATGTAAAAGATGGTCCTGCTGATCAGAGCTTACAGTCTAGTCAAGACAAGACAACAAAGTAGCTGTAGACATGGGATACATCTATGGGGAATCGCAAGGAAAAACAAAGGAGAGGAGTTAAGTCAAGATCCAAAAGCAGTAGTGAGGAGGTGAATTTTCAGCCTGGATTTGAAAAGCGTCAGAGAAGGCGTCTGACGTACAGACTCAAGTAGTTTGTCCCAGGCATAAGGAGCAGCAAGGTGAAAGGAGCGAAGTCTGGAGTTAGCAATAGAAGAGAAGAGAAGTGAACAGATAGAAGCGATTTGGCAGAAGAGTGGAGTTCCTGAGGAAGGGTGTAGGGAGAGAGAAGAGGGGAAAGGTAGTGAGGAGCTGCAGAGTGAATGCACTTATAGGTCAGCAGAAGTTTGAACTGGATAGAGAGTCAATGAAGTGACTTGAGAAGAGGGGTAATATGAGCATGATGAGGCTGGCAGAAGATTAGCTGCGCAGCAGTGTCGAACAGATTGAAGGGGAAAAAGATGATTCAGAGAGAGACCAACAAGAAGTATGTTACAATAGTCTAGACAGGAGGTGGCTAAGGAGTGGAAAAGTGTCTTAGTAGTGCGTTCAGAAAGGAATGAGTGAATTTTGTTAAGAACATAAGACATGCCAAACTTGGTCAGACCGAGGACCATCAAGCCCAGTATCCTGTTTCCAACAGTGGCCAATCTAGGTCATACGTACCTAGCAATATCCCCAAAAGACACAGGTTCCACAATGCTTGTACTGGGTCAAGCATTGATATCCTGGGTCCCTTTTTAATAGTGGTTTATGGACCTTTCCTCCAGGAACTTGTCCAAACCTTTTTTAAACCCAGCTATACTAACAGCCCTTACTACATCCTCCGGTAACAGATTCCAGAGTTTGATTACACGTTGAGTGAAAAAATATTTTCTCTTATTTGTCTTAAATAGTTTACCCTGTAGCTTCATTACATGTCCCCTAGTCTTTCTATATTCTGATAGCGTAAACAATTGATCCACGTTTATCCGTTCCACTCCATTCATTAATTTATAGACCTCTATCATATCTCCCCTCAGCCGTCTCTTTTCCAGGTTAAAGAGCCCTAACCTTTTTAGCCTCTCTTCATAGGAGTAGCCTTCCATCCCCTTCACCATTTTGGTGGCTCTTCTCTGTACTTTTTCTAATAACGCTATGTCCTTTTTAAGATACGGCGACCAGAATTGCACACAATATTCAAGGTGCGGTCGTACCATGGAGCGATACAGAGGCATTATAATATCCTTTGTTTTATTCTCCATCCCTTTCCTTATGATACCTAGCATTCTATTTGCTTTCTTGGCCGCCGCTGCACACTGGGCGGAGGGTTTTAACATGTTATCCACGATGACTCCTAAATCTTTTTCCTGGGTGGTGGTTTCTAATGTGGAGCCTTGCATCGTGTAACTATAGTGTGGGTTGTTCTTTCCTAGGTGCATAACTTTGCACTTGTCCACATTAAATTTCATCTGCCATTTGGATTTATTTATTTATTTATTTAACCGTATTTATATACCGCTTTTCACCGGGTCAAAGCGGTGTAACATATAACAAGGGGGGGTAAATTCTTTATAGGGTGGGGCCATCACCAGGGGGGCAACAATAATGATTTGGGGTGGACATAGACATGTACATTTTGCAGTAATCTAAGCATTAGTTCTTGAGGATGGGGTGGGTTTCTGTTCAGAGATGTTCTCGGAATAGGATTGTTTTCAGCTGTTTCTTGAATGATGTGATGTCGGTGTTGTTTCTGATGAGGGTTGGCAGAGAGTTCCAGAGGGATGGGGCATAGAGTTCGAAGGCTCTGTTGCAGGTCCGTTGTGTGGATTTGGTTCTTTTGTGGGGGACGATTATGGAATTATTGGAGGATTGTCTGGTTGGTCTGTTGTGAATCGGGCGGGGTAGTAGAGTGTGGAGTGCGGTGTTCCGTGTTTGGTGGATAGTCTTGTGGGTGAGTAGTATAGCTTTGTACTTAATTCTTGCTTCGATTGGAAGGATGTGGAGGTCTCTTAGGATTGGGGTGATGTGATCCCGTTTTTTCGCATTCTGGATAATCCTTGCTGTGGTATTTAAGGCAGTTCGGAGGGGGTTGGTTTGTGTAGCGGGTAATCCATGGTAGATTATGTTGCAGAAGTCCAGATGGGGGAGTGTCACCGCTTGCATTACTGTCCTGAAGTCTTGAGGTTCTAGGAGGAGTCGGAGGCGTTGCACAGTTTTAGCTTTGTGGAATATCGTCCCGGTGGTTTTGTTGATTTGGTGTTTAAAGGTGAGGGCTTGATCAATGATAACGCCTAGATACCTTATCTGAGGTTGGATCTGAATTTGTGTGGTTCCTATGTGGAGGTGGGTGGGTGGTTTGAAATCTGGTTCTTTTGTTACTATGAGGGCTTCGGTTTTCTTTATATTGATGGAGAGGTTGTTCTCCTGTAGCCAGTTGGACACATCGGTGAAGCAGGCTGATAGCTGATCATTTGCTGGGTTGGTGGTTGTGATCGGTGCGTAGAGCATTATGTCGTCTGCGTATATGTGGAAGCTGATGTTGTGGGTGCGTATGATTGAGCAGAGTGGACGGAGATAGATATTGAAGAGCATGGCTGATAAAGTGGATCCTTGTGGTACTCCTTGATGTTGGTGGTAGGGGGGTGAGGTTGTGGTGGAAGTGCGGATCAGTTGCTGTCTGTTGGTTAGATAGGATCGGAACCATTGGAGCACAGTGTCTTTGATTCCAATTTGGATGCCCAGTCTTCCAATTTATCCAGATCCTCCTGCAGTTTTCCACAATCCTCTTGGGTTTTAACAACTTTAAACAGTTTTGTGTCATCTGCAAATTTGATAACCTCACTAGTTATTCCCTTTTCCAGGTCATTTATGAATATGTCAAAAGTAGCGGACCCAGTACAGATCCCTGGGGTACTCCACTATTCACCTTTTTCCATTGGGAATATTGGCCATTTAGCCCTACCCTCTGCTTTCTATCTTTTAACCAGTTCCTGATCCACAATAGTACACTGCCTCCTATCCCATGACTTTTTAGCTTCGCCAAAAGTCTCTGATGGGGGACCTTGTCAAAAGCTTTCTGAAAGTCCAGATACACTATATCAACCGACTCACCTTTGTCTACCTGTTTATGCACACCTTCAAAAAAACATATCAGATTAGTAAGACAAGATCTTCCTTGTCTAAAGCCATGTTGGCTGTCTCCCATTAGGCCATGACTATCTACATGCTGTGTAATTTTGTTCTTTATGATGGTTTCTACCATTTTCCCTGGTACTGACGTCAGGCTCACCGGTCTGTAATTTCCCGGGTCACCCCTGGAACCCTTTTTAAAAATTGGTGTTACGTTGGCGACCCTCCAAATCTTCAGGTATTACAGATGATTTTAATGAAAGTTCACAGATTACCAATAGCAGGTCTGCAATCTCATATTTCAGTTCTTTCAACACTCTGGGATGTATACCATCCGGTCCAGGTGATTTGCTACTATTCAGTTTATCAAATAGTTGTAATATATCTTCCCGGTGTAGCGATATTTCTCTCAATTCCTCTGCAGTATCACCTTTAAATACCACTTCAGTCTTGGGTAACATCCCTACATCTTCCTCAGTAAAGACCGAAGCAAAGAATTCATTCAGTCTCTCTGCTATAGCCTTGTTTCCTCTTACTGCCCCTTTTACCCCTCTATCATCTAATGGTCCAATTGACTCACAGGCCTTTTGCTACGAATGTACTTGAAAAAGTCTTTATTTCGTGTTTTTGCTTCCGTAGCAAGTTTCTTCTCAAATTCCCGCTTTGCCTGCCTTATCAATGCTTTGCATTTAACTTGCCAGTGCTTGTGCTGTTTCCAGTTTTCATCATTTGGCTCTTTTTTCCATTTCCTGAAGGTTGCTTTTTTGGCAGCAACAGCCTCTCTGACCTCACCTTTAAACCATGCTGGCAGTTTTTTGGACTTTCTTCCACTTTTCTTAATGCGTGGAATACAGCTGGTCTGGGCTTCGAGGATAGTATTTTTAAATAACACCCAAGCTTGCTGTAAGTCTTTAACCTTTGGAACCGCTCCTTTTAGTTTTTTCCTAACTATATTCCTCATTCTATCATAGTCTCCCTTTTGAAAGTTAAAAGGTAGTACTGTGGATTCCTTTACTATCTGTCCTCCACTAATTAAATCAAACATGATCATACTATGATCACTATTGCCAAGTGGTCCCAACACCCTTATTTCTTGCACCAGATCTGGCGTTCCACTAAGGACTAGGTCCAGTATGGCTTCCCCTCTGGTCAGTTCATGAACCAGCTGCTCCAAGAAGCAGTCATTTATTTCATCTAGAAACTTTATCTCTTTAGCTTGTCCTGCTGTGACACTGACCCAGTCGATACCGGGATAATTGAAATCACCCATTATTACTACTCTGTTGTGACTTTTGTTAGCTTCCTTGATTTCTTTGAGCATTTCATCATCCATTTGTTCATTCTGGCCAGGCGGTCGATAGTATACTCCCACTGCCATCACCTTCCCCTTCATAAATGGAATTTCAATCCATAGAGATTCTACAGCAAATTTTGTTCCCTGCAAAACTTTAATCCTTTCTGACTCAATGCCCTCTCTAACATAGAGCGCAACCCCTCCACCAATTTGATCAGCTCTATCATTACGATATAGTTTGTATCCAGGTATCACAGTGTCCCACTGGTTATCCTCCTTCCACCATGTCTCTGAGAGTGCAATCATATCTAACCTCTCATTTAGTGCTATATATTCTAACTCTCCCATCTTATTGTTTAGACTTCTAGCATTGGCATACAAGCATTTTAGAGACTGTATTTTATTAATATTAATCTGGCTATTGGTAGGCATGGGCAATTTGGAATCTTTATGCTCTGTCTGCTCCTTACTCAAGGGCATTTGGGCTACTATACTCCCTTTTGGAACCTCACTGCTTTTGGTAGTATCCTTCAAGGATACCTTTGTCCGAACCATGCACTCCTGGGTGACTGTCGGCTTTCCCCTATTTTCTAGTTTAAAAGCAGTGGGAATGTGATTCTTCAGTTCCTTCTGTAGAGAAGGAAACGACAGGTTTTAGCTGTTAGCTGGATGTGTGTGGAGAAGGAGAGAGGAATCAAAGACGACCCCAAGGTTGCGAGCTAAAGAGACAGGGAGGAGTAGACAGTTATCCACAGAGATTGAGAAAGGTGGAAGGGGGGAGGAGGTTTTAGGGGGAAAAATAAGCAACTCAGTTTTGGCCATGTTCAATTTCAAGCGGCAGTGAGACATCCAAACGCCTCTCTGATATAGGACTTTGTGGTACCGTACTCTCTTGGTTTTCTTCTCTTTCATAAATGGATACTTTTCAGGTGAATGTCTGAAATTTTCTTTTCTCCCCTCATACACTTCCCTGTGGCATACCTCAGGGTTCCGCACTATTTCCCCTACTTTTTAAGATCTTCTTAAGTCCTTAGGCCATACCGATATAGAATCTAGGCATTTCCAGCTATATGTATACAGATGATATTCTCCTGCTTTCCGCTACAGATAAATTTTCCCTAGATCCAACCCAGACTGTATTGCCACCTGGCTCCGAGAAGAGTCATTTAAACTAAACCCCAAAAGAAAAAAAAAAAAAAAAAAAAAAACATTATTGGCAGCCTTGTTATGTACAATATCTTCAGAAATAACTGCAAATATTCTAGATGTATGTTATAATTTTTTTAATTTGTTCAAAGGTATACAACAAAAAATATATATGTCTGTGCAATTTAGACATAGTAATTTCTGAGAAAACAAACAAAATATGACCTGGACAGGTAAACTCACACCCTTCACAAATATCTGGCTGACAAATATCTTGGCGATGACAGCCTCCAACTGTTTCTTGTAGCCATCTATAAGTTTCTCCCACTCTTCAACTGTGATTTGTTCCAGCTCATGATTGTTTTTAAGATTCCTTTTACCAATGGCAGATTTCAGCTCTTTCCAAAGATTCTCGATTGGAATGAGATCAGGACTCATTACTGATCAGTTTAAAACAGTTCATTTTTTCGGTTTTAACCATGCTTTTGTACCTTAGGATATTTTGGGTCATTGTCCTGCTGGAGGACCCATGACCTTTGACCCAGACCTAGGTAGAACATTTTACTCCAAATACCCTCATAGTCTTCAGACTTCATGATTCGTTTAATATACTGCAGGCCTCAAGTTCCTGAGGCAGCAAAACAACCCCACAACTTTATGGAATCTCCACCATATTTAACCGTAGGAAGGGTGTTTATTTCTTTATAAGCTGCTTTTCTTTACCTGTAAATGCATCGCTGGTCTGCATTGCCAAAGAGCTCAAGTTTGATTTCATCTGTCCATAGAACATTTTCCCAGAAGGACTGCGGTTTCTCAAGGTAGATTTGGGCAAAGATCAGGTTACCTGTTTATGTCTGTCTTTAGCAGTGGGGTCCCTCCTTTGCCTTCACTCCTTCTTTGTTAGTGTATGATGCAGGTTGAAACCACCACTCCAGATTGCTCCAGGTCAGCCATAAAGCTCTTTGGATGTTGTACGTGGTGTTTTTCGAACAGTCTGCACTAATCTTCAAAAGACTTCTTGGATTAAATTTTCCTCTTCCCGCCACCTGGAAGGTTCTTGGCAGTTCCATGAGCAGAAAACTTCTTAACAATGCGAAATGTAGACACTGAAATCCCAATAGAATTGACCTTGTACTCCTTTGAACTTTGTTTGGCGATTATGACTTTTCTGATGGTCTCAGCTTTCTTGTTTTCAACATTGTGAAAATGGAACAGGGAGTGAATGTAGCCATTTTAAACATTAGAGTAATCATTCACTGGTTGATTCAAGTCATGTGAATACTGACAATTAATCACAGGTATCTTTTACTGCAGTGGGAATGTGGTTCTTCAGTTCAAACTGATTTGAATTGTTTATAAGGGTAACAATCATGTCCAGGCAATGTCCCAGCTTTCATACTATTTCCTTTTTTTTTATTTTTTTTATAACTTTCTTTATTTATAGTAGGCAAAGGAGAATACAATACGTCATTATATACAACCTCAATCATCAAAACCAACTATACAGATCTCCAGCATACAACAGGATTATGAGTAGCAATAAGAATATTAAGACAAATGTGTCAAAAGCTCAACAAGAACAAAACTTTCCACCTCTTTCGTGCAGTGTGCTTATGAACTGCCTAAATCCACACAAGATGCCAGGCTCTACCAGGCAGTCTAGAGAGTAAAACAGGCTATAAGAAGGCAGGTGCAGCAGGGGGGAGGAGAGGGGCAAGGAAGGAGAGGAAAGGAGGGAGGGACCAATGAAGAGAGAGTGGGCGAGGCGGGGGGGGGGGCACCAGTAACACCAAGATATTACACATCAAAGTCCATACTATTTCCTTTTTTAATTGGTCTTGTTTTGATGTGGGCCACTTTTTTTGTTTTATATAAAAGGAGATATTGGACATTAAGGGGCTAAACTGCAAGGGTGCCAATAATGTTGACCACAACTATAATACAATGTATACGTACATTTTAGTTTTGTCCAGGGTTAGTTATATCTCTGAGCACTTAATATGTTTTCACCCAACTACCTTATTCCCAGAGCGATAGTCTTCATGTTACCATAACTAAAAATATCACAGACTAGCAAAAGACTAAACAAGTGAGAGCTTCTCCCCCTTCCAATTTTAACATGGTAGAATAAATTGCCATCAATAATGGGGATACTGGAAGAGAATGGTAACTGTAGGAAAGCTTTGAAGATGTATCATAATCCAACTGCTGAATTATGATACACTGGTCCTAATACAGAGTTGGCTGCTTTTATGGAAGATGGATTCTTCCTTTAGATAGGATGCAAATTTGGTTACTTATGATTTGTTTGAAATGTTGCTTTATGTATGTAACTACTGTAAGCATTTTCAGGACTACAGACTAATAAAAAATATTACAAAAAAAGGGTTAAGAAAAAGGTGAAATTTGACCTTACCTGATAATTTTCTTTCCTTGAGCCCCTCCAGTCCAGTCCAATCTCATGGGTTATGCCCTATCACCAGAAGATGGAGGCCGAGAACCACTGGTTTGATAATGTCACCCTATAAGGGATATGGAGTAGCTCTCCTCACACTCTATGTTTAACTAAGCAGACTCCACAAAGAACTGCTATGAATTTAGCTTATCAATTAACCACCAACTACACACATGTCAGAATAGAAGGAACTGAAGGCTCCTGCTCTGAAAATGACCTACAGTAGAATAGCAGATACAGCTCAAAGCTAGGCCAACCCCCCCCCCCCCAATAAATACAGAAAGTACAGGGGGAAAGCACTTCAAAGCAGTCACATGACTGACGCGAATGTGTAACAAACCTGATAATGAGCTCTTTTCGACATCCGGACTCAAGAAACAGACAGGGCAGGTTCTGGACTGGACTAGAGGGACTCAAGGAAAGAAAATTTTACCTTCCGCATTGTCCTTCCAGTCCAGTCCAGAGATGTGGGATATACCAGAGCAGTACCTAACGACAGAGGGGGTGGTAGGAGAATGGCACGCTAGCTCAGCCTGCAACATTCACGTGCCTGAACATCCAGACGGTAGTGCTGCACAAAGGATTGGAGAGAAGACCATGTTGCTGCTTTGCAAGTATCGATTGGAGGCACTATAGAATGTACTCTGCCCAAGAAGCTGCTTGAGCCCTGATCGAGTAAGCCCTAAGCCCTGCTGGCAGCACCAAACCTAACAATTAGCGAGCAGTGCAGCTGCACAGGGCACGAACAAAATAGGGGCACATTTTGAGTTACATTTCGGCTCCCCCCCACATGGCCTGCCCTTGCCTCACCACTACTGCTTTTTGTGTTCCCTTGGCAGCAGTGGAGCAGACAGACAATTGAAAAAAAAAAATAAAACATCGGTCTTTCCAACTCTGCGCTTGCATGTTCATAGAAACATAGAAACATGATGACAGAAAAAGACCACATGGCCAATCTAGTCTGTCCTTCCATATCAACAGCTACAACAGTCCACTTTTTACCTTTAGAGATCCTCTGTGTTGGTCCCATGCTTTTTTGAATTCAGTTACAGCCCTCATCTCTACCACCTCCACTGGGAGACTATTCCATGGATCCACTACTCTTTCCGTAAAGAAATATTTCCGCATATCACTCCTGAATCTATCTCCCTTCACCCTCATCCCATGTCCCCTCGTTGCAGAACTTGCTTTCAATTGAAAGAGACTCTCTCCCTGAACATTTATGCCATGGAGGTATTTAAACATCTCAATCATATCACCTCTACCCCGCCTTTCCTCTAAGGTGTACATATTAAGAACCTTAAGTCTGTCCTCATATGCTTTATAATGAAGCCCACTAATCATTTTAGTAGCCACCCTCTGCACCGACTCCATCCTGTTCACATCCTTTTGAAGGTGCGGTCTCCAGAATTGCACACTATACTCCAAATGAGGTCGCACCAAAGACTTATACAGAGGCATTATCACCTCCTTTTTTTTGCTAGCCATTCCTCTCCGTATGCACCCAAGCATCCTTCTACTGTAGCTTTTTCCATTGCCTTTTCTACCTGTTTATCTACTTTAAGATCATCAGACACAACCACGCCTAGGTCCCGCTCTTCTTTAGTGGACAAAAGTACTTCACCTCCTATACTGTATTGCTCCCTTGGATTGCTGCAGCCCAAATGCATGACCTTACATTTTTTAACATTAAATCCCAGCTGCCAAATTCTAGACCATTCTTCAAGCTTAGCTAGATCCCTCCTCATGTTATCTACACCTTCCTGGGTGTCTAATCTATTGCAGATTTTGGTATCATCTGCAAAGAGGCAAACCGACAGCCCTTCCGCTATATCACTAACAAAGATGTTAAAAAGAAAAGAATCGGACCAAGGACAGATCCCTGGGGCACACCACTGATAACATCCTTCTCCTCAGAGTGAGCTCCATTTACTTGTACTCTTTGTCGCCTCCCACCCAACCAATTTCTAACCCAAGCAGTAACTTTAGGGTCCATCCCTAGGGTGCTCAGTTTGTTTATAAGTCGCCTGTGAGGAACAGTGTCAAAGGCTTTACTGAAATCTAAATACACCACATCTAGAGCTCTCCCTCAGTCCAACTCCCTGGTCACCCAGTCAAAGAAATCAATCAGATTTGTCAGACAAGACCTGCCTCTGGTGAATCCATGCTGCCTCGGATCCTGTAATCTGCTGGACTCCAGAAACCTCACTATTTTCTCTTTCAGCAGCGTTTCCAATAATTTACTCACCACCGAAGTTAAACTAACCGGCCTGTAGTTTTCAACCATATCCTTACTTCCGCTTTTGTGTAAAGGCACCACATGAGCCTCCCTCCAGTCCTTTGGCACCACTCCCGACTCCAACGAGGCATTGAAAAGGTCAGTCAGTGGAGTTGCTAGAACGTCCCCAAGTTCCCTCAGTATTCTAGGGTTATCCCATCCGGTCCCATCGCTTTGTCTACTTTAAGTTGAGCTAGTTTCTCACGAACAGTCTTCTGAAAATTGTTCAAAATGTCCCTCGCTTCTGTTCCTATTTGTGGGTGTTTTCTGAGGTCCTGCTCCTGGTTCTTCATCTGTGAACACAGAACAAAAATATTTGTTAAGCAATTCCGCTTTATCATTATCAGCTTCTACATATCCCCCCCCCCCCTGCACCCTTGAGTCTGACAATACCACTTTTGCCCTTCCTCTTCTCATTAATATATCTGAAAAATGTCTTATCCCCCAATTTATTGCATTGGCTATTTCCTCCTCCTTTTGAATCTTTGCCTTCTTGACTACTTTGCTAGCTTCTCTAAGTTTTTCCAAATACAGATGCCTGTCTTCCTCTCTCTGTGATCTCTTGTATTTCATGAAGGCCACCCTCTTTTTCTTCACTTTTTCAGCTACTTCCATCGAAAACCATAGCAGTCTCCTTTTCCTTTTGCCTTTATTTACCATTTTAACAAAAAGGTTGGTTGCCCTTAAAATACCCCCTTTCAGTTTTGCCCACTGTTTTTCTACATCCCCCAGCTGTTCCCATCCCAGTAACGACTCCCTGAGGTATTGGTCCATCTTCGCAAAGTTAGTCTTCCTAACGTCTAAGATCCTTACCTTGGAATGGATTCTAACAGCCCTAGTCCTAATACTGAACCACACCATCTGGTGATCACTGGATGCAAAATGATCTCCCACTACAACATCAGAAACACTTTCACCATTGGTAAGCACCAAGTCCAGTATGGCCCCTTCACGTGTGGGGTCTGTTACCAATTGCCTGAATAGTTCTCCATGTAGAGAATCCAGGATCTCCTTACTTCTAGATGATACTGCAGCAGGAATGTGCCAATCAATATCTGGCATATTGAAATCTCCTATCAGTAGCACTTCCCCTTTCCTAGCAATGCTGCGTATGTCTTCAATTAACTCTCTGTCCACCTCTTCCTCTTGTGAGGGAGGTCTGTATATCACACCAATGCAAATAGATTTCTCTTTCCCTCTTTCTAGTTTAACCCACAATGCCTCCTCTCTCCCTTTTAAGCTCTGTAATTCCAAAGCTTTAATAGTAGTTTTTACATATAGTGCCACTCCTCCTCCCCTTCTTCCTACCCTGTCCTTTCTGAATAAAGTATAGCCAGGTATAGCTACATCCCAGTCATGGTTTTCTGTGAACCATGTTTCTGTAACTGCCACTAAATCCAAGTCAGACACTCCCACCAAAGCCTCAACATCAGGGATCTTATTTCCCATGCTACGGGCATTTATACACACTGCTTTCCATATGTTACCCCTGTTACCCATTTCCATAAAGGTATTTAATGTAGCACCTACCTGGGGGCTTTCACTTACCTGGGGGCTTTTTTCACCTATCCCCAACGAATCTAGTTTAAAGCCCTCTTCAGTAGATTAGCCAGTCTACTACCGAAGATGCATTGACCTTTCTTGGACAGATGGATGCCATCTCTGCTCTGCAACCCTTGGAACAGCATCCCATGGTCTAGGAAACCAAAACGCTCTCGATGACACCATCCACGCAGCCATGCATTCATCTCCAGAATGCGAGCCTCTCTGCCTTGGCCTTTACCCTCAACAGGGAGGATTGAAGAGACCACCACCTGTGCACCTAACTGCTTCACCCTCTGTCCCAGAGCCATGAAGTCACTTTTGATACGTTCCGAAGTATACCTGGCAGTATCATTTGTTCCAACATGGATTAGCAACATTGGGTAATAGTCAGTGGGCTTGATGAGTCTCGGCAAACTCTCCGTAACATCTTGGATTTTGGCACCAGGCAGACAGCATACCTCTCTGGACATCAAGTCTGGTCGGCAGATGCATCAGTACCCCTCAGAAGAGAGTCTCCAACCACCACTACCCTTCGTTTCCTTCTGGTCACTGATTCTGCAACTTTGGGGTACTTGAACTCTGGTTCTTCCTTTTCCAGGGATGCTTTCACCTCCTCCACTTCCAGGGCTGCATAATGGTTCTTCAATTCAAGGGCTGGAGAAGTTGGATTGGTGATTTTGCAGGCCCTGGTGACTTGTGTCCAACCATCGACATTCTGTTGGCACCCATCTTCTCCTGTGCTAGAGAGCTTGGTTGCTGCAAGAAGCATCTCATCAATGTACTTCTCACTGTCTTGAATGCTCCTCAGCCTCGCCACCTCCTCTCTGAGTTCCTCCACTTGTTTCCTCAGAGCTTCGGCATGCAGGCACCCTGCACATGGAACTGGTCCTTCAACTGGCATTAGGACCTCTGTCTGGACTGAGGCAGAAGCTGTAACGGGGGCAACAGCTTTAGCAATACAATTTTTCCCAGCCATTGTTCTGTTCATGGAGCTTAGGTATCTGTTAAAGCAAAAGAGAGAGATCTACCAAGTACCAGCCGGTTTCCCAACTGTCCTTACAGAGAAAAAGCAGTTAAATCTCTTTAATTATATTCAAAATGCGCTGATCCAATTCTCTGTGATTTGTTAAAGGGGGAGGTGCCCTATAAAGCAAGACTCCTCACTAGGGGTGGGTGGGAGTCAGGGTGGGTAGGGAGGGAACTAACACCTGATTAGGTGTTAGCAGTTTCCAAACCTGAGGAGGTTACTAGAGTTCAGCAACCTACTGTGCTCAAGGAAAGTTCCCCTAAAGCACCAAAAAGAAAGTAACCTTGCTTTAAAAAATATACAAAAAACCCTTTTAAAAGCTCCCAGTCAGAGAGCTAGCAATGTAATATAATAAAAACAAACAAACAAACAAACCCTCAAATCCTTACTGTTTGTTGATCTGTAGAGCCCTGGTTAGGAAAGCCTGATTCTTCCCTCCTCTGACATACCCTTGCGTCCGAGGGAGGGATCAGACCAGCCATTCAAGTACGGAGTTGCAAAGACCCACACTTGAATGGCTGGTCTGGTCCCTCTCTCTTCTGACGCGAGGGTACGGTCAGAGGAGGGAGGGATCAGACCTGCATGCAGGCGCAGAATCAGAAAGACCCAGGTGTTTGTTTTTTTTAAATTGGATTTTCGCTCCACTGCTGCCACCACCAAAGGAACATGAAAAGCGGTGGCAGCTGGGCAAGGGGAGGGGGAACCAGCTGGAAATGGAGCAGACAACAAACCTGTGATGGGGGGAGGGTTGCCAGATGTGAAAGTCGCACAGGGCACGTTTATGGCTTGGAACGGCCCTGCCTGCCAGAACTGACTGACTCTTAAGCAAGTAGGTGGATGCAATAGTTTCCTTAAGCCATTGATGCCTTCAAAGCTGCTTATCCTTTATGTGGCCCTCAAAAAAGCGCAATGATGATCTGATCATCGAAACTCCTTCAATCTCTTCAAGTATTGGTGAAGCACCCTCTCGATGTCCAATAAATGCAACTTCCGAGACGCCAAGTCACTACCCAAAATCAGAAAAAATAATAAATAAGACTAGAAGAATCACTGCCTGATTAAGGTGAAACACTGACACCACCTTAGGCAGAAACGATGACACCGGAGAAAGTACTACCTTTGCTTGCGTAGGGAACCTCTTCTGGTGATCTCCAGACAAGGCTTGAAGCTCCAAAATCCTGAGCCAATAGCCATTAGGAGTACCATCTTTAATGTAAGTTCTTCCAAGGTAACATGACCGAGTGGTTCAAATGGAGCTTCCGCGAGAACCAACAAGATCAATTTCAGTCCCACAACAGAACTTGCTTTCTAAACTGAAGGGCAAACATGCCTAGGTGAGAAGCTAAGGAAACTCCCTTAATTCTGCCTCAAAAACAAGCTAAGGCTTGCACTTGAAAGCGCAAGAATTCAGGGAGAGTCCTTTGTCTAGCCCCGCTTGCAAGGCCAATACATCAGGCAGAGACTAAACGAGAGAATGAAGCACCCTTTTGTTGCACCAACTCTCAAATGCACGCTAGACCTGAACATAGGCCCAAACAGATTAAAAGGCTTGTAGGTGACTGCCTACCGGAACCATCCCCACCTTCATTGGGATTTTAGAGCTTCCTGGGGCTCCCGATGATTGCTTTCTACCTCTTCCATGACACCCCCCCCCCCCCCTCCCCAAAGGGCTGGCCTCTAGGAAGGTACCACAATTGCTAGAAAGCAACAAAGAGTGTCAGACAAAACCTTCCGGTCTCTGAAAATGTCCTCTTGAAGAGGATGTAGACTTACTTCCATGTAGCTCATCTTCTGGAAGCCTTGGGACCTTCGAGTTACCCAAATCCTTCATCAATTTCTCTAGTGCTTCACCTAACATGAGTATATCCTTAAAAAGGAGTTTACTCAGACAGGTCTTGGATGCTACATCCACTGACCAATTATGCAGCCACAGCAAGCGCTGTGCCATCAATACTGAGGCCATATTCTCAGCCGAAGCTCTAACTAAATCACACAGCAGGTCTACGATAAAGGCAGACGCAGACTCCAGCCTAGCTACCGCTGATAAACATCTCAGAAAGTCTTGAGCAGATGTGGGCAATGTCTGAGCCAACCTCTAAACATCGTTAGAACCACACAGGCACCACAAATGGATACCTGTAAGTTCAAGGTGGAGACCTTGAAGGACTCTGTCAGACTACCTCTAATTTGTGGTCCTACACGTCCTTCAAAACTGCTCTGCCTTCCACCAGAATAGTCGTCTTTTTGGTAACCGCTGACACCGGGCATCCAACTTTGGAAGCCGCAGAAATTCCTTCTCCTCTGGAGAAATGGGATATAAATGCATCATGGAGAAAGCTGATGTGCAGACCAGCCTCTGGTGACTCCAACTCTGCCGCAAACATGTCATTTAGGACTATGCAATACTGAAAAAATCCCCAATAGTGATAAATTCAAACCAATAGCATGAGATCACCAAGATGTGCAAGTTCTCAAAGTGTTTTTTTGTCAGACCTGCCAACAGGAGAAGAGTGTTTACTCAATCTCAAAAGCTGGTCAAGTCCATTTTAATCAAATATGGTTCTAAGTGTATGATTTAAAACACTTATCTGGTTTAATAGACCGCAATGTGGCAGAATGGAATTTCTTGCTGCAAAGTCCTCAAACGAACCTGTTTCTTTTTCTACCTTTCCAGACATCGATGAGGATCATGTGATAAGCATATTACCTTTCATGCAAAATACCTCAAAGATTATAACATTGCTTAAAAAACATTGGTCGATTTTGAGCCTTCATTAATGTTTTTCAAAACCTCTTACCATAACATTTACATGAGATTCAAACTTGCGGGACATTCTTGTTAAATCTGCTTTGTCTACTGATCGCCCTTTAACAACACATGAAGATCGTTCCGGCCATACAGCATGTGACCAATGTCAGTTTTGCTCACTGATTCTATCGGGCAACACTTGGGAAAACCCCATCACGGGAACACTTTATCAATTTCAGTGGTCCACTTCTTGCACATCAGACTTTATGGTATACCTTTTGCAGTGTCTGTGTAATTTATTATATGTTTGCCGCACCACTCACACAATAAAGATCAGACTGGGTGAACATGCTTCTCACTTGTGTTTGCAGGTGCACTCAGCTCCGATAGTTGAGCATTGTCTGAAAATGGGCCACAATTTTGAGGACCTTAACTAGCAAAGCATTGATCAAGTACCATACAATCCTCCAGGCAGTGATAGGGGTTCTCGTCTTCAATGGCTTGAGCAACATTGGATCTACATTTTAAAAACATGGTACACCAAAATGGTCTAAATCGTGAGATTGATTGGCTAAGCCTATTCTGACTGCCCAATGGGAAGGGGGTATCCCTGTTTTCATATGGAGTGATTCCCTTTCTTATTGGTGGTTCTAATTTATGATGGCAGTACTTACCAGCCAATGAATTAACATGCAGCTTCTCAAATCATCTGCAGTTTTTTCAGCGTTTGCTGGCAGTTATGCTTTGAATTTTGGTTTGGAGGGATGGACTGAGCACCTAATTGGCACGTGAAACAGGGTCGCTTGAAGACTCGAAACGTGCACATCGTGCAGTGTACAGTCATTTGAACTTCTCCTTCCTCTGCAGCAAGAAGTTCCATTCTGCCACATTGCAGTCTGTTAAACTAAATAAGTGTTTTAATCATACACCGATTCAGAACCATATTTGATTAAAATGGACTTCACCAGCTTTCGACACCGAGTAAACGCTCTTCTCCTGTTGGCAGGTCCGACAAAAAAAACAAATACTTTGAGAACTTGCACATTTATGACTATGCAGCAGAAGGAGAATATCCAGAAGTCGCCTAAACCCTAACAAGAGATCCTCCATCATGCCCTCCTTTGTCAGGAAATTCTCACTGATCTTAAAGGCTGCCAATGTCTGGAAGATCAGTCTACCACCGAGCAGAATTGGTGGTGCTTATTATTGTTGGATCCTCCCCCAGCAGGATCTTGCCTTCCTTGAGCTCATTCCCCGATGGATTACCCCACTGATTTGATGGCCTCTGCAGATGACCCTAGGAACCCCGACAGAACCAAACTGCACTCCTCCCAAGCTTCATCGCACTAGATCCTCCAGGGCTTGCACAGTCCTCTGGCCACTGACTCCAGCTCCTCTGCCCTCACTATCAGACCCGTTAGCCAAGGAGAACATTGCACCAGGCCCTGCTTCATATAGAAGACGTGGTGCAAAAGGAGGAAAGATTTAGGGGAAATTTGACACTTTGGTCCCAAACTCCTTGAGGGTGGTCAACCTTGCTTGCTGAACCCCCGACTGTCCTAGGAGATGCATTGGGTCCTCAAGACAGCTCCCAGACTCCATTTCATTACCTGTCAACATAGCGGTGCTTCACACCAAAACCGCAGGTTGCTGTGACTGAGAGGAGACCTGCTACAGTGCTGCCTTGCTCCCCAGGGTCTAATCACCTTCCTTTCCTGAAGGCCTCAAACCCAGGTGTAATTCCTCTGCCATGCAGCCCTCTGTTACACAGCCGCAGCAAAATCAAGAGAGTTTGCTCTAGCAGCTGCCACAAGCTGCATGGTTTGTGAGCATTGAGATCCGCTGTGGCCCTGCTCGATCTATGATCAGGCCTGCCCCTCTCACTTGCACTGGCGCTTCCTGTGCCAACTATCCTGGCCAGCCATGCCACTCTGCAGCAACTATGAATGGTGCTCCCTCCTCATCGTCACAGCTTCAGTCTTGTTGTAAGTCTTAAAAAAAAAACACACACACAAAAAAAGATTTTAAAGGGCCTGGCCCTATCACAGTTGCTTCCCCTGGCCCCCTCTCCCAAATGTTGGAGAGGAGAAACAAGAAACACCAAGGGTCCCAAGAAGGATTACCTTGACTTGGTGAGGCAGGGGCTCAAGGGGGAGGGAACCAAACTGTCCGGTTCTGCACTCCAGGGCCTAAGAATTGCCAAATACCTGAGCGCTGAGCCCTCTGTGGAACTGGCCAATGTAGTTCCTTTCAATTTTCTTTTTTTTTTCCTTGTCAGTCTACAGTGGAGTCCAGACTGCAGAGAAGCCTGCTGGAGACTGAGAAATACAGGTGTGAGGAGAGTTCCACAAATCTCTTATTAGAGTGGCATCATCAAGTGGTTCTCTGTCTCCATCTGCTGGTGATAGGGCATAATCTGCACATCTTGACTAGACTAAAGGGACGATGAGAAGAAAAATAAAATAAAATTTACCTTATGACACTTTCAAAACTATTTTAAAAAAAAACTTCAATACACTACTTTACCTTTATCAAAACTTGCATTAGCACCTCTGTCCAACAGAATATGTACCAATTCTAAATTAGCAACATTAGCAGCATACATCAGAGGGGTCCATCCAAACTGAAAACGAGATTCTACATTCACTCCTGTCAAAATAAAATAAAAAGTTCTACTTTAGATGGGTTTCAATGATAACTACTGCAATAACCCACAGAACATACTGACCCCAAATACCCACAGTACTACATTTGGTATATACTTCCTTAATCTGTTTAGTTGATATTAGAGTCTAAAAAAGCAACAAGGCAGTATGATCTGAAAGCAGGTCAGATGGTAAGAGTTTTCTATAGAAGGAAGGATTACAGAACTGGAATTATAATCATAGCTAGTAACTGACATCCAACAGTTTCCTAGTTTTGTTCTTTTGCCAGTTATACTAAATACACCACAAACATAAGAGCTAAATGTTAACCTACAGAGATAGTTCCAGATTCCTTCCATCTGGCATACTAATGCAGCCTTTTCAGTAGGAAAGGTTTGGTCTTACCTGCTAATTTTCTTTCTTCTAGTCCTACTAGACCAGTCCAGAGGCATGGATTTTGCCCTTCCAGAAGATAGAGACAGAGAAACACTTTTAAGTCCTGTCCTATATAGGGCACTGTGCAGCCAATTATTCAGTATTTCTTGTAAAGCAAATGTAAGCACCGCTCTAATTTCCTTCAAGCCAGAAAGAAGTGGTCCCCTAGCCGCTACAAGAACCACAGCTACACATCTGGGAGAACCCAAAGGGACTCAAGCTGTACAAATAATTGTCAGATGAGTACACCCATTTTGTAAAATGACACAGAATGCAAAGTAAAACTACAAAAGACTCCCCCTGTAACCCCCCTTCCCTGTGGTGTCCCCCAGGGTTCAATGTTGGTCCCCCTTCTCTTTAATGTCTTCCTTGCTCCACTTGCCCTCATTATCCAGCAATCTGGTTACTATTATTCTGATGACATTATCCTCCTGTATCACACCAGTCCCCGCTCTCCTATCACCACCCCACTTGATGCCTGCCTCTCTCACGTCTCCTCCTGGTTAAATAGCAATTTCCTACACATTAACCCATCCAAATCTGCAGCTCTCTGGTTTACCTTTGGTGCCCCCGTCCCCCATGTTGTCTGCTACCCCAAATACCTCTTGTAACAACTCTCCGGTACTCTGGGGTCACTCTGGATTCCTTTTACCTTTCACCAGCACATTTCCTCAATTATTCATTGTTCTTTCATTTCCCTATGGCAAATTTGTGCCATCTAGCCTTTTCTTTCCCCTTCATCTCTAGCCACCCTTGTATTGTCACGTATTACGTCCAGACTCGACTATTGTAATGTTATCCTCTCAGGTCTTCCACAATATCAATTTTGCCAGTTACAGCTCATCCAGAACACTGCAGTTCACCTTCTCACTCACTCCTTCCCATCTGATCATGCTACCTCTGCTACTACCGCCCGCACACTCTCTGACGGAAGCAGTCTCCTGTCAAGGCCTGCACAATCGCGCGCCCAATACCTGCCCGTTCGGAATGTCACGCCGCGAACTACAGTTCACGCTGCCAGCAGTAGAGTGAGATCGGGTCCCGCAGACAGAAGGGGCTGGACTCTGGGACTCCCAGTTTCCCCCTTCTGATACCCTGGAACGGAGCCGCACTCCAAGGCAGGCTCTGCCTCTGCTGCCTTTCAACTTCGCTATGCAGTCGCCATGCTCCGCTCTTCTCTTTTTTTTTTTAATGCTGTCAACTGCCGTTTTTATGGCAATCGGACCCTGCCAGAGCCCTTCAGCAACCAAAGGAAAGTATTTACTTTTATCTGCTTAACCCTATCTAAACTTTCCTCCTTGCCTCACCGGGAGCCTGTCAGGCTAGGTCCTATCCAGCTGCTGAGGACTGAAAGACTGAGCCTCTGACACCAGGGAGGGTTGGGATCATTCAGTCCTCAGCTGCTGGAGAAGGTTGACAACCCTACAGTTTCCTGGACTGGCCCCGAGAGACGAGGAGGAAGTGCTCATTACTGTTCACAAGGTTATTTACACTGGTGACCCTCGGTATTTAGCAGACCTTATCCACCTCCAGGCTTCCTCACGCTTATTTCGGACAGCTCATGGAAACACTCTCCCTTCCCTACCCCCGCACAAGCACACCCTGAGCTCTCCCGCCACTCCACATTCTTCTTCCTGGGCCCTGCACTCTGGAATTCATTACCACTTACACTCAGTACTGAACCGTCTTTTCCCAGATTTAAAGCCACTCTCAAGACTCGCCTATTTCACTTTGCTTTTGATATTCCCTTCCCCCATCCCAGAGTGCCCTTTTCTCCCACCTGCTTAGCTTCCCTTCTCCTCTTTCTCTGGACCCAGTTAATGTGTCTGTCCCTTTATCTCTCAATCTATATCTCTCCATCTGCTCCCTTTCTTCTTTCCTGTCTACCAATGGCATTCCTTTCCTTTTCCTGTTCGCAGCCAATATTTGATTTGTACACCGCCCTGACGCTTTGTGTGGGCGGTGTATCAAGCACCAAAATAAAGATAAAGATAAAGACTCTGGCATGGTAATGTAGGGATCCAGAAAATTAACAGATAAAACCAAACTCTTTCTTCCTTACCATCCTCCAGACTAATCCAAACCCATGGGTCATATCCACTACAATGGGTGTGACCCAAAACACATTGAGGAAATGCAAGACTCTAAAAAATTGTCCCCACAATCCTTCCTCCATAAGAAGGACAGCAAGACCAACTGCTAGAAATGTCAAAAGTACATTTAACAAAGATGATGCAGTTTGAATTGACACTTCAGAGAAAGCGGAGTTGCTTACCTTTAACAGGGGTTCTCCGTAGACAGCAGGGATATGCAGCCGCACTTGATAGGCGACATCTGACATTAGACGTGCTGGGCTCTTCCTAGCTTAGACAAGTTTTTGGTCAGAGCATGCACACTCTGCTTTCCGCCCTGCCGGCTACATAGTACTTCAGTTTGTCACATAGCTGAGCAGCCGTCAGGCAGGAGTCGTCCATGAAAGAAAACACTGAAGATGTGTCTCGTGATTCAGTCGCAGTGGGCCGAATGTCATCGCAGTCCTCTGTTCTTTATGTGGGGGGTGGGGGAGGGTTCTGTCTTTTTTTGTTGATTCCTGAGGACTGCCTGGCCAAAGGCGAGGTCTTGAGCTGAGGAGCAGTCCAAACTGCAGTGCTTGACAAATGTGTGAATTGAGGTCCAAGTGGCTGCTTTGCAGATATCTTGTATAGAAACAGATGATAAGTAGGCTATGCTAGCCACTGTAGCCCGTAGACGATGGGGTGTAATGCCGTCAGCCTTGGAGGATACAGAGACAAGCCAGTCATCGAGGTAGAAATAAATGCAGTGGCCCTGACTTTGCAGGTGTACTGCAACTACAGCTAGACACTTGGTGAAGACCCGTAGGGCAACAGGGAAGAACTTGGTACTGTTAATGCTAGTTTTTGAACTTGAAGTGGAGATACCAGTGGAGAGGATGGATGGGATGTGAGCATAGGCGTCCTACAGGTCCAGGGAGGCCAGCCAATCATTCCAGCAGAAAAGAGGGAGGACAGTGTTTAGGGAGTCATTTTGAATTTTTAATTCACTTGATATAGAGGTTGAAGTCGCGCAGGTCGAAGATGGGCTGAAGTCCACCGGTTTTCTTTGGGATGAGGAAGAAGCAGAAGTAGAATCCCCGATTGCACTATTCAGGAAGGACCGGTGCTATAGCGTCGTTGTGAGGAGGTGCAAGATCTCCTGCTGTAGGATGTGCTGATGGTGAATTGGAATTGGTTTCACCAGTTGTGGGGGTTGGGCTTGTGGAGGTTTTATGAAGTTGATTCTATATCCTCCCTGGACTTTGCTAAGAACCCACTGGTTGGTGGTTATGAATTGCCACACCTCTCTGAAGTGCTGTATCTGGCCACTGGCAGGTAGTCAAAAGCTGGAACTGGCTTTCTGAGTGGTAGTCCGAGTGGTTGGGTGTTGCTTTCTCTCCTGTGTCCGGGAATGTTGCCTATAGGCCATCGTATTAGAGCGCTGTGGCTGCTGGCAAGGATAAGATTGGAATAGCTTTCACGGATACAATTATTGAAAATAGTGGTAGCAATATGCCCTGCGGTATTGAGGGAAATGTGTCCTGTGAGCTAGCACCAGGGGGCTCTGCCGGTGAAGCTGCTAGTTCTTGAACTGTGGAGAAGTGATCCTTGACCTCAGAGTCAAAATACTGCACTTTTGAACTGAAAAGGCTATCCCCAAGGCATGGGGCATCTTCCAGACAGTCGTAGAGGTCCTCTCTGAGGCCAGACACTCACAGCCAGGCCGCACGACGTTCAGAGATGGTGGTGGCTGATAAATGAGCCATGGAGTCAATAGTATCATAGATTGTGCAGATGATGTGGTAAAGTGATTCGTGTAGGTTAGACAGTAGCTGAGACAAATCCTCTGTAGGCAGGGCGGAAGGTTCATCCGATCGCAGGAGATCATGATGGTAGTGTAGAGATTGTAGCCGGTGCGCAAGGATTCTTATTGCTAGGAGGCTGCTCTGATAGGACTTCTGACTGATGGCATCCAGTCAGATCTTGCCCTGGTGTTGAAAGGATGATTTTGTGCTCTTAGACATTTTGAGCATCATTTCCGAGACGACTAATTGATGAGGGAGTTGCTGGTGTTGGAACCCTGGATATATATTTTTTTAATTTTATTAATATTACAGAGATTAATATAAACATTCTCAGAAACCAGTAGTCTCCATATTATACAACAACAGGTTATGGACAACCTTTAACTATAGCATTTCCCCGCTCTCTCCATATAAACTGGTATTAGCCACATCGATAAACATCTTAAATTCTCTACTTTCAGAACATTGTGCACTTTCCAGATCGGTTTCCCGATACCCGCATGCACATTCTCGCGGTGCTTTAATTTAAATCCCTTAATACCCTTCCTAACACCCTCCCCTCCCCCTCTCCCCCCACACCCACCCGCTCTATGATCTTATATCCGCTTCTCTCCCCTCCCGTCACATATCTATACCCCCTCCCTTTTATATCTCATCCCCCGTCTCTCTGCTGAAAGACCTCTGCCCCCCCCCTCTCCGCCTGCCATGTGCCCAGCCACTCACACACTCTCTTCCATATTGGTGCCCTGATCTCCCCCTTTCCCCGCCTCAACTCAGTCAGTCTGTGCATCAAACACATCTCAGCCATCCTTCTAACAAAGCCGGCCGGCTGTGGGGTGGCCGCCCCCACCCACTGCTGCGCAATCTCGTAGCAAGCCGCTACTATGCAGTGATGTAGCACTCCACTGTCCCGGTTTGGAATGTCCTCTTCTAACTGATGCAGCAAACAAACCTCTGGTGTCCTTTGCAATCTGTATCCTGTCATGTGATAAATCATTTCCAATATCTCTATCCAGTAAGCTTGCAGCCTGTCACACTGCCACCACATATGTATCCAATCTCCTCGCACCTGACATCCCCTCCAGCAATGATCAGTGTATCCCCCTCCAGCTCTCTGTTTAAGTACGGGGGTCCAGTACCAACGCATTAATACTTTATAGGCATTTTCTTTTACCTGTGTAGCGATAGACACCCTTGCCACCGTCCGTATAATTTTATCCTGAGTTTCAGCTGTCCAACGCACCCCCAGATCCTCCTCCCATTTTTTCATATAGCCCAATTTACTTTCTCTGCCCTCCATTAAACCTCTGTGAATCCTGGACAAAATTCCTTTGTGTCCTAAATGACCAGAACACAACACCTCGAACCACCCCCTATTTTCCCAAAGATCCTTCCATACTTTCCGCTGTCTCACGAAGGGGCTCACTTGTAAATAGGCATAACGGTCACAATGCTCCAATCCATATAAATCCCGCAGGCCCTCAAATTCCATTGGCCCCTCCTTATTCACTACTTGAGAGAGATGAGTTAGCCCCGCCTGTGCCCATCTGCGCAAAATAGCGGCCCCAGGTCCCTGTCCCTTATCAAAACAAGCCTCCAGTGTCATGCCCTGTATATAGCCTTTATCTTGTACTAAGAGTTTTCGATTTTGTTTCCACACTTGCAAACTATGCGCTATTAGAGGGTGTTGACATTGATGTTCTAAGAGAGTACCACCCTCCACACTAGTCTAACCAGGCTGACTCCCCGTATAGCCTCGTCTTCCATTCTAACCATGTTTCGTCGTGCCTCGATGCCATTCATAGATCGTTTTCAGTTGCGCTGCCTCATAATATTTTCGAAAGTTAGGTACCCCTAACACTCCCTCTCCTCTAGCTCTTTGCATGATGGCGATAGCTACTCTCGGCCTTCTATTGTGCCAAATAAATCGATTCACGAGTCGTTATAACTGTTTGAGCTTTCTAGGCAGGACCTGTATGGGCAGCGTCTGAAATAGAAACAAGAATCTGGGCAAAAGTAACATCTTTATTGTGGCGATCCGTCCAAACCATGAGAGGTAACCCCTCCCCCACCCATCCAGAAAACTCTCTACCTGCTTAAAAAGCTTCGGATAATTAAGCTCATATAAAGTTTCCATCCTATTACCTATCTGAACACCAAGATAGCAAATACTGTCTCTAGCCCACCGAAAGGGATATTTGTCTTTTAAGTAGCTCTGAGTGCCCCCCTGTACTGTTAAATTTAATATTTCTGATTTTGTCCAATTAATGGTAAACCCCGATAACCTGCCAAATTCCTCTAGTTCCCACATCAAGATGGGAAGGGAAAATCTAGGCCTACCCACGCTCAAAATTATGTCATCAGCGAAGAGAGAGATTTTGAACTCTCCACCCTATTTTTATTCCCTCCACATCTTCCCGCTCCCTCACTCTCTCCGCAAATGGTTCTAACGAAATAGCAAAAAGTAACGGGGATAGGGGGCATCCCTGTCTCTTCCCTCCCCCCTGCTCAAAAAACTCTGAATAGGCCCCATTCACCCTAACACAGGCTTTCGGGTTATAATACAGCGCTTTTACCCAGCTTTGAAATTCTGCCCCCAGGCCTATTCTGTCCATTACCTGGAAAAGAAATGGCCAAGACACCTGGTCAAAGGCCTTTTCTGTACCTAGCGACAGCATTACAGCCTCTCCCCTATTGTGCTCAGTATGCCAGATCATGTTCAGGATCTTCCTAATAATTGTCAGCTACTTGCCTACCCGCTTGATCATGGTGTATTAGCTATGCGCTTAAACAAGGTGATAGGGAAGTTAACACCTTAGCCAGCAATTTGGCATCCAAATTAAGCAATGATATAGGTCTATATGAGGCACACTCTTGGGGGGTCCTTTCCTTCTTTATGTATGAGGGTTATTCCCGCCTATCCCATGGTGTCTGCCAATCTCCCTCCCTCCCTTGGCAGATTGAAGAGCCGCACTAGTGGTGTTATTAACATTTCTCCAGGACCAAGCAGGAAGTCAGTCCTCACATATGGGTGACATCGACAATGCAGGCACGCATGCGCGGTCCCCTTCCCGCCTAAAGGTGCCATCTTGCCCAGTCTCTCTTTTTCCGTGAAGCCCGGACGTGTGTCCTAGTTCTCCCAGATAATAGTTGGATTTTTTTGCGATTCCTTCGCTATTTTTTCTCCGGTTCGATGCCGGTTCCCCTCCCGCCGGGTTCGGTACACCAGTATCGAGCCCGATCTTCTTTTTTCGGTTTTTGTCCTTCGTGGCTGGCGTTCGCGCCCTTTTTTTCTTTTTCCCTGGAAGGCCGGTGCTTTGACCTCGCGGGGACTCTTTTTTCCCCGATGGCTTCCAGTGGTTTCAAGAAGTGTGATCGGTGTAAGAAGTTAATGTCTCTCACCGACACGCACGACTGCTGCCTTCGCTGCCTGGGTCCTGATCACGATCCTAAGATCTGTGGACCATGTGGAAAAATGTCCACCAAGGCGCTTCGAAGTCATCAGCACCAAAAGGAAAGGCTTTTCTCCGACTCGGCCTCCGGCCGGGCCCGAACCTCATCTGAGGCCTCGACATCTCGGGAGTCCTCGGACAGGGGGTCCCCCGATCGGGAACGAAAGAGGAAGAAGCGGCTCGCGAGGAGGTCCCTGGCTCGAGGGCTAGGTCTCGGACCCCTGACCGCCGTCCCGGGCCTGTGGAACAGGAGAAGCGACCAAATGTACCTCGTGTGGAGCCGGAGTCTGCTGGACACGTAAGTCCTGTAGTCCTCGTGGACTCTCCTCCCAGAGAGCCGACGTCGGGCCCGGTGCCGCCGGGGCCCGAGTCGGTGGCTGCTGAGTCTCCTGAGCTGGGTCTCAGGCTGACAGCCTTGGAGAGCAGATTGTCTGCCTTCATGGAACAGCAGCGGGCACTAATGGCCAGCCTGTCTGGCGCATCTGCCCCGACCACTGGGACATCGACGTCGAAGTCAACCCCGGAGACCGAGTCGATACTCGAGACAATGCAGACTCAAGATTGACCTCAGTCGCGGTCACCCTCGACCTCCCGCTCGGGACCGAGGGTGTCGACGCCGGTGCCTTCGGCGTCGGGGCGGGTGCTCACAGGCCCCGCGCGGTCGGAGCTCGATTCATCATCGGACGAGTCCGCCTGGGAGACAGAGGACGAGGAGTTCCCAGATACCTGTCGGACTCACCGCAGTCTGAGCCTCGGAGTAGATCCCCTCCGGAGGATACCCGGTTCTCGGAGTTCGTCCGGGATATGGCCACTGCACTGGCTATCCCTGCGGACCCCGAGGAGGAGCCTCGAGCCGAAGAGCTCGAGGCCCTCCAGTATGACTCTCCTCCGAAGGAGGCCTTTACTTTTCCGGTTCCTCCGATGCTGGAACGGCTCCTCTTCCGGATGTGGGAGGCACCGGCCTCGGCGCCAGTTCTAAGCAAGCGGGTCTATTCCATTTATCGACTCCGGAAGAGCCCTGGGTTTTCAAAAAGCACAGCTACCACACCATTCCATGGTGGTGGAATCGACCATGCATCGTCTGAAAAGTCAGAAGATGCACTCCGCGGTGCCCCCTGGCAGGGAGGCCCGGAACCTGGATGGTTTTGGTAGAAAGTGCTTCCAGGGCTCGATGCTTGCTTGTCGTGTCCAGTCTTACCAGCTGTACATGGGCATGTACTTGCGAGACCTGGCCAAGGAACTGGCCGGGTTCTCTGCTGGTCTCTCCGGGGAACCTTTGCAGAGGTTCAAGTCCTTGTCCTCGGGGATACGGGAATGCTCTAAGTTTATGTCCCGCGCTGCCTACGATAGCTTCGAGGCTTCGGCCCGAGTTGCAGCAGCCGGCATCGCAGCCCGACGCCAGGCGTGGTTGCAGTCATCGGACCTCGAGCCTTGGGTTCAGGACAAGTTGGTCGATGTCCCTTGCCGAAGTGAGAACCTTTTTGGCAAGCCCATGACCGAGAAGGCCGCACAGCTCGAAACCGAGCACCTCACAAGGACAAGGCTGTCTAGAAAGACTTCTGCCCCTTCTCAGAAGAAGGGCTTGGGTAAAAATCCCCTTTACCCGAGGAAGGGCACTGCCTACAAACAGTTCCCACAGTACCAGGCCTTCCAAGCTCCCCCACAGGGTCAGCAGGCCAAGGGGCAGGGGAATGGGCCCCGTAGGCAGAGGGCCCCCAAGCCTTCGGCTCCTGCTCCCACTCAGCAGGGTGGGGGTTTTTGACTCCTTAGGCATAGCCTCTCCGTCCCTGCTCTCCCAACCCTGCACAGGAGGTCGACTTACCCTGTTTGCCCACAGATGGCCACTCATCACTGGGGACAGTTGGGTGTTAAGCATCGTCCCACAAGGGCTATATGCTACACTTCCAGCAGCTGCCTCCTCCATACTTCCCAGGGGAGCCTCCAAGGCCTCCCCTACACACAGATCTTCTCCTTCAGGAGCTCCAAGGTCTGTTGCGAGACAAGGCAGTGGAGCCTGTGCCTCCCTACCTCCAAGGTCAAGGGTTCTACTCCAGGTACTTTCTCGTACCAAAAAGAACTGGTGACCTTCGGCCTATTCTCGACCTCAGAAATCTCAACAAGTTCCTAGAGAAAGAAAAATTCAAGATGCTTATTCTTGAAACACTTCTGCCCTACCTCCAGCAGGGAGATTGGCTATGCTCCTTAGATTTAAAGGATGCGTACACTCACATCCTCATTCATCCAGACCACAGAAAGTACCTCAGGTTCATTGTGGGAGGAAACCATTATCAGTACAGAGTACTGCCTTTCGGCCTAAACTCCGCCCCCAGGGTCTTTACCAAATGCCTGGCAGTGGTGGCGGCCTACCTGAGAAATCAGGGTATCTTTGTCTTCCCCTATCTGGACGACTGGCTCATCAGGGGTCAGACATGCCAGGAGGCCAGACAAGCCACCCTCCGAACTATTGCTCTTCTTCAAATCCTGGGGTTTGTCATAAACTTCGCAAAGTCCACTTTGCTCCCCTCCCAGAACTTGGAGTTCATAGGAGCAAGGCTGGACTCTCTGCTGGCAAAGGCTTTCTTGCCAGAACACAGAGCCCAAAGACTGATAAATTTGGCAAACCAGTTTCTCAGCAGGTCACTGGTCTCCACCAGACTCTTCCTGAGGCTTCTTGGTCACATGGCTTCAACAGTACATGTGACCCTCAATGCCCGCACAGTGGTGCCTCAGAACTCAGTGGACACAGGCCACAGGGAGCCTCAGAGACAGAGTAAGGGTGTCCAGACCATTCCTGAACTCCCTCCGCTGGTGGCTACACCCACCCAATCTACTGCAAGGGGTGCCTTTTCAGATTCCTGGGTTCACAGTGGTGTTGACCACAGATGCCTCCTTACAGGGCTGGGGGGCTCATTGTCTGGGCAAGTGCACCCAGGGACTGTGGTCTCCCTGGGAGGCCACGCAGCAGATCAATCTACTGGAACTCAGGGCTATTCGTTTAGCCCTCATGACTTTCTCTCAAACCCTTGCTCATCAGTCTGTCTTAGTTCAAACAGACAACCAAGTAACCATGTTTTATGTGAACAAGCAGGGCGGCACTGGGTCCAGGCTCCTTTGGTCAGGAGGCACAGGACCTTTGCTTGTTTGCTCTCAGGCACAACATGTTCCTCAAGGCTGTGTATCTCCCTGGCCAGGAAAATTACCTTGACGACAAGTTGAGCAGGATTCTGCAGCCCCACGAATGGCAGCTCCATCCCCCCCCCCCCTAGTGGTTCAGAAGATTTTCCTGAAATGGGGACTTCCCATCCATAGATCTGTTTGCCAGTCCATTGAACAAACAGCTGCCAAGGTTCTGCTCCAGGCAACCGCATCCTCTGCGGCTAGCAGCAGATGCTTTTCTGATTTCCTGTTCCCAGGGCCTCCTTATGCGTTTCCTCCCACGCCCCTGGTGGCCCGAACCCTATTCAAATTTCTACAGGACAAGGCCTCGATCCTGCTGGTAGCTCCCAAATGGCCGAGACAGCCTTGGTTCCCTCTTCTGCTTCAACTGGCAGTGGATCCCCCACTGCCTCTGGGATTGCAGTCCGACCTTCTCTCTCAGGATCAAGATTCCCTTCTGCACCCAAATCTCAGAGTTCTCAATTTGATGGCCTGGAGGCTGCAAGGGTAGTTTTGGCTCCCTGGGGCCTACCTCAGGAAGTTGAGGAGGTTGTCCTAGCATCTAGAAAGCAGTCTACTAGGAAAACCTATGCACTGAAATGGAAAAGGTTTTCTGTGTGGTGTCAGCTACGTACGGAAGATCCTTTCTCCTGTGCTGTACCAGTAGTGCTTCAGTACCTACTGCACTTATCCAATCAGGGACTTAAGTCCAATTCTGTTCGGGTCCACCTCTCAGCTCTAGCAGCTCACCACTCAGTGGTGGAAGGACATTCTCTGTCGGTTCACCCCTTGGTGTCCACCAGGAAGAAGGCAGCACCTGCCACGTAGATAACCGTAGCAACCAAAACACAAAACGTAGGCAGAATACCTCTCACTTGGTTTGCAGCTTGTCGTGCTGTAAGGGCTTGTGTGCATCAGTGATACTGAGAGCTAAACTATCAGTAGTTTAACTAATGGCAGGATCTCCCAAGATGGACAGGTCTCAGCTGAGGTGCCAGACCAAGACAAACCACCCATCTGGGCAGCAGCAGAATGGGATAGTGTTGACGGCGGAGGATCACATTTTTGTGACAACGGCAACACCACCAAACTTAAACTGCGTGGAAGAAAGGCCCGTCAATCTACTTCTGTATCTTGCCATGAAAACCCAATGGATAGTTACAACAAAACAAATTGTGCTATGGTGCTGGAAGATGAGAGCCCCAGGTCGGAAGGCACTCAACTAGCTACTGGGGAAGAGCTGAAGACTTTTCAGAGTAAAGCCAGCATTTATGATGTGGTTGGATCAAAGCCCTCGGGAAGTCTGACTGCTGATGTAGCTGCGCATGAAATGAGAGTCAGAAGCTGTAAAGATGTCTTACACATTGGAACATGGAACATACGAAGCATGAACCAAGGGAAGTTGGAGGTGGTCAAGAATGAAATGGAACGTGTACAACTTGATCTGTTGGGTGTCAGCGAACTGAAATGGACTGGCATCGGGCACTTTGCATCAGATGATCACATGGTCTACTATGCTGGAAATGAAAGACAAAGAAGAAATGGTGTTGCATTTATAATAAAGAAGAAATTTGCAAGAACTGTAATGAAATACAATGCAGTCAGCGAACGCTTAATCTCTATTCGTCTACGAGGATTGCCTATCAACACAACTATAATTCAAGTGTATGCCCCAACAACCGCTGCAGAAGAGAATGAAATTGAAGAGTTCTATGAACAAGTACAAGCTGAAATTGACAGAACATGCAAACAGGATATCCTGATAGCCATGGGTGACTGGAATGCAAACGTTGGCAACAAAGAAGAAGGAAAAGTAGTTGGAAAATATGGACTTGGCAACAGAAATGAAGCTGGAGAAAGACTGATAGAATTCTGCAAGACCAATGATCTATTCATCTCAAACACCTTCTTCCAGCAACATAAGCGGCGACTGTACACATGGACTTCACCCAATGGATTGTATAAAAATCGAATTGACTACATCTGTGGAAGTCAACGATGGAAAAGCTCTATAACATCAACCAAGACAAAACCTGGAGCTGACTGTGGTACAGATCATCAACTACTAGTATGCAAACTCAAGCTAAAGTTGAAAAAGAGCAAACCACTCATGAATGCAGCAAAATATGACCTTGAGAATATACCACTGGAATTTAAAGACTGCCTGCAAAATCGATTTGCTGCTTTAGATACAAATGACAGAGCTCCGGAAGAGTTATGGAATGACATCAAGAAGGTTGTGTTGAAAGAAAGCGAGAAGTCTCTACAAAAGGTGAAAAAGCAAAAATGGCCAAAATGGATGACGGAAGAAACTCTGAAAATTGCCCAGAAACGCAGAGAAGCTAAAGCCAGAAGAGAAAGAAAGACAATCGCAGAACTCAACACAGATTTCCAACGTGCAGCAAGACAGGACAAGGAAAAGTACTACAACGACACATGCAAGGAAATAGAAGCAGAAACTATTAGAGGAAGAACAAGATCGGCTTTCCTAAAGCTACGAGAGTTAAAGAAAAAGTTTCCGCCTCGAATTGGAATGTTACAAGATGCTCAAGGTTCTATGTTGAATGATGCTGAGAAGATCAAGAAAAGGTTGAAGGAATATACAGAGTTTTTATATGATAAAGATCAAGTGGACCAACAGCCATTTCAACCTGTACCTTATGATCGGGAACCATTGGTGATGAAAGAAGAAGTTGAACCAGCATTGAAAGCCTTATCAAAGAACAAAGCACCAGGCATTGATGGCATTCCTATAGAAGTATTGCAGCAATCTGATGCAGCTGTTACCATACTTACAAGGCTCTGCCAAGAAATATGGAAGACAACATCATGGCCAACTGACTGGAAAAGATCTGTGTTTATACCAATACTAAAGAAAGGTGATCCAACTGACTGTGGAAATTATCGAACAATTGCTCTGATCCCACATGCCAGCAAGATTCTACTGAAGATTATTCAAAAGAGACTACAACCATACCTGGAACAAGAACTACCTGAAGTGCAAGCAGGGTTCAGGAAAGGGCGAGGAACGAGAGACATCATTGCGGATGTGAGATGGATCCTTGAAAAGACTAAAGAATACCAAAAGGATATCTATTTGTGCTTTATCGACTATAGCAAGGCTTTTGACTGTGTAAACCATGAGAAACTCTGGGCCACATTAAGAAGCATGGGTATACCAGAACACTTGATCGTTCTCTTGCGCAATTTGTACATTGATCAAGAAGCAACAGTTCGAACGGAACAAGGAGAAACAGAATGGTTTAAAATAAGCAAAGGTGTAAGACAAGGCTGCGTACTTTCCCCCTACCTGTTTAATTTATATGCAGAACAAATCACCAGAGAAGCAGGATTGTATGAAGACAACAGAGGTGTGAAGATTGGTGGAAGACTCATCAACAACCTTCACTATGCTGATGATACTACATTACTGGCTGAAAGTGAAGATGATCTGAAACATTTGCTTCTCACAATCAAACAACATAGTTTCAAAATGGGCCTGCACCTTAATGTAAAGAAGACAACGATCATGACAACTGGCATAATCAACAGGTTCATCATTGAAGGAGAAGAAATTGAAATTGTGAACAACTTTAACCTACTTGGATCAACTATCAATAAAGAAGCAACAAGCAGTCAAGAAATCAAACGACGCATTGCTCTTGGCAGAATGGCTAAGACAGACCTAGATAAGATTCTCAAGAGCAGAGATGTCTCTCTCCATACAAAGATTCGACTTGTTCAAGCCATGGTATTTTCAATAACATCATATGGATGTGAAAGCTGGACAGTGAAAAAGACAGACAGGAAGAAAACTGATGCCTTTGAATTATGGTGCTGGCAGCGAATACTGTGTATATCATGGACTGCCCGAAGAACAAACCAGTCAGTACTAGAGGAGATCAAACCTAAGCTTTCTTTAGAAGCTCATATGACAAGACTTGGACTTTCATACTTTGGACACATCATGCGAAGAGAGAGATCATTAGAGAAAGACATCATGCTTGGCAAGATAGGAGGTCAACGCAAAAGAGGAAGGCCAGCAATGAGATGGATCGATACAATAACAGCAGCTACAGGTACCAGTCTGTCAACAAAGAGCCGCCTGACTGAAGACCGAACACAATTTAGGATAGCTTATCCAGAGGGTCGCCATGAGTCGACTCCGACTCGACGGCATTTAACAACAACAGGCAGAATACAAACTTTTATTAGTCCTTATATGATTAAAAAAGGGAGGCCAAACCCAACACAGGCCGTGTTTTATGGGTACTTCGTCAGGGGTGAGGCACACCATAAACTACAAAACAAAAACATCCATAAATATAATAAGAACAAGTTAAAAACAATAGAACGTACCAGTAATCATAAATACACAATTAATAAATAACAATTATAAAACAATAAATAGATTAAAAAAAAAAGATTGAACATGAATAATCATAACCAAAATGCATGACAAAATAATGTATTACACCACATAAAAAGTCATATTATGTTACTGAATAAATAAATAACTAATAAAACCAATCATCATAAACAATCATAATAACAGTACATATGAATAAAAAGTAATAAATAACAATATCATAAGAAACAAGCAAAACCATAGACACCAATTACAGTTATAAAAACAATAAAAGCATCGAGGAAACAAGTGCATAACTATTAAAACATTGACACCATGAAATCTTGAAAAAGGAGAAATCCAAAGGGGGTGTGAACCATATAGCACTCAACTAAGGGAGTCAAAAATCCATGTGGCCTATTAACAGAGAAACAGGAGCGAGGAGATCAGAGAGGAAGAACATAAAAAAGAAGCAAGTTACCTTGGACCAGGAGTCAACACAGCACGGGACAATCGATCTGCTGTGAGATGATAAATGAACAATGTGCTGTAAATGATAAAACTAATAAAAGCAAATAGATAAATAAGTAGGAGAAATTGTGTCACACAGTGACCATAAAGCCATAAAAACGCTATTAAAAAGGAGCCAAAATTAAATGTTAAGAAAATCTAAAAGCATTAAACTAAAAAACCTAAAACAAATGTGTTACCGTAATAGCCCAGTAGGCAGTTTACACTCCGTGTTGTGGACGCACCAGCGAGAGAGAGATAATTTGTCCAACCGCGTCAGTGAATCTACCAAATGAAGCAACAAAATAAACTTCTAAAAATGAAGGTAGCAGCAAAGTGAAAATAAGATGTACAGAATTAATCTTATGAAAATAGAAAAAAGGGGGGGACTCATACCTTTCACCGTCAAGATAACAAACGCATTCAGAACCGTGGCGGCTTTCTTGTATCAATTGAAAAAAACGCGGGCGTATGCGCCTTTTAAATACTCTGTACAACCGCGGGGAAAAAAGGAAGAGAGAGAAGATACAAATATTGTAAAATGAATGTTAAAAATCATGTCTTATGTAAGAAACATTTCAACCTGACACATAAATTTATGTGAAAAGGCACCTATCCATATAAAAAGATCTTGTAAACCAAGGTATACCCGTATAAAACAAAAAGAGGCATTACACGACGGACCGCCGCAAAACTATCATAAATTGCAAAGGGGGAAAGGCACATCAATTATGTATTACACCACATATGAAAAACCACATAATAAAAAGGGGAAAAAAACTTTCTATAACACAATAAAGACAGCCTCTAAGGGGTGCCAAAAACTGATTGGTTTCAAAATGCAAAACAAGCCATCGCACCGAAGTGTGTAGCCTCCATTGTACCAAAACAACACGAATGTAAATCCTTGCCTAAAAATAGCAATAAGAACAATGAATGAAAATGAATAAAAGAACTGGGTATAAATAAACTAGTCAAAAGGACATAAAAAGCGCCTTAAAAACAACAATGGATCCCATGGGTAGAACCATACACGGAGAAGGGCCAAAATAAAAAATACAGGGAGCACTAGATTAACAAAAAAAACATATAATACAAATCAAGCAATCTCATCAATATCACCTCACTGGTACGTTAAATATAATAAGAACAAGTTAAAAACAATATATGGATGTTTTTCTTTTGTAGTTTATGGTGTGCCTCACCCCTGACGAAGTACCCACGAAACACGGCCTGTGTTGGGTTTGGTCCCCCTTTTTTAATCATATAAGGACTAATAAAAGTTTGTATTCTGCCTACGTTTTGTGTTTTGGTTGCTACGGTTCACCCCTTGGTGTCCAGGTTTCTCAGAGGCTTGCTCTTGCTCAAGCCTCCAATCCGTCCTCCAGCTCCTGAGTGGGAGTTGAATGTGGTCTTGCAGCAACTGACTCGCCCACCTTTTGAGCCGATGGCTACTTGTCCTCTACGCTTCCTGTCCTGGAAGACACTCTTCTTGGTAGCCCTAACCTCGGCCAGGAGAGTGAGTGAGCTTCAGGCCCTGGTCTGTGACAGGCCTTACACCCGCTTCTATAGAAACAGGGTAGTCCTTAGGACTCATCCAAAGTTCCTCCCAAAGGTTGTCTCCTCTTTCCACCTCAACCAGGAGGTGGTTCTTCTGACATTCTTCCCTAGGCCTCATGCAAGCCAGGCTGAAGCAGTTCTGCATTCCCTGGACTGTAGGATGGCCTTATCCTTCTACCTTGACCGTACGCAGGGCCATAGGAGGGCTACTCAGCTCTTCATATCTTTTGACCCTAATAATTTGGGGTTAGCTGTGTCCAAGCGTACCTTGTCCATCTGGGTGGCTGACTGTATCACCTGGGCTTACAGGGCGGCTGACCTTCCTTTGCAGGGTCAGGTCACGGCCCATCGTGTCAGGGTAATGGCTGCCTCAGTGGCTCATCTCCGCTCTGTACCGTTGGTAGACATCTGCAGGGCTGCAACTTGGTCCTCAAGCCAGACTTTTGCAGCCCATTACTGCCTGGAGAGGGAGTCCCGTAGGGACAGTGCTTTTGGCCAGGCAGTACTCCGGAATCTCTTTGAGGTCTAGGCAACTCCTGCCCTCCAAGCCCTCCGTTGGGCTACCGGTGGAGGTTCTTTCAGTGAAAAGCCTTTCTTTGATGCTGGGACTAGAGGGAGTTCTCTTGTTCAGCCTGGGTTCCTGGTAGCCCAGAGCTAGGGAGTCACCCATATGTGAGGGCTGACTTCCTGCTTAGTCCTGGAGAAAGAGTAGTTACTCACCTGTAACAGGTGTTCTCCAGGAGCAGCAGGAATCAGTCCTCACAACCCTCCCTCCTCCCCTGGGAGTTGCAGTTATATATAGTTTATTTTGTTTTTTGTGTGCTGTTCTTAGCTAGGTCATTTGACTGGGCAAGATGGCACCTTTAGGCGGGAAGGGGACCGCGCATGCGTGCCTGCATTCCCAAAGGCTTTCATAGAAAGCTGGGGAAATGCTCCGCAGGGGCTCCATCGACGTCACCCATATGTGAGGACTGATTCCTGCTGCTCCTGGAGAACATCTGTTACAGGTGAGTAACTACTCTATCTCCAAATCGTCTATAAAAGCGCACTGTAAGCCCATCGAGCCCTGAAGCCTTATCAACTTTTAGCTGTTTTATCGCGCTCCATACTACTTCTGCTCTGATGGCCTGATTTAACTCCATTTGTTCCCCCTCATTTTACTTCGGCAGCTGCAAAGAATCTAGATAGCTCTGTATTCTCTCCCTCTGTGGAGTTCCCGGGCTTTATATAACTCCTGATAGTATCCCCTAAATGCGTCCTGAGTCTCCCCATCTTTGTGTACCAGCCCCCCTTCCTTATTCCGAATTTTCATTATGTGTGATTGCAGTTTCCTCTGCTTCAGTTTCTGCGCCATGAAGCGCCCCGCTTTGTTGCCACCCTCAAAGAAATCCTGTCTCAAAAGCTACATTTGGTATCGGGTCTGTTCAGCCTGCATTTCGTTTAATTGGGCTCTGACTGCTAGCACCTGACCTCGGTAAGCTCCTGGCTGCCCCAGCGCATCTAATTCTTCCAAGGCCATCAATTTCATGCACAAGGCCTTCGTTCTCCCCTCCCTTTCCTTCCTCTTCCGCGCCCCCCATTTAATTAAAATACCTCGCACTACTGCCTTATAACCATCCCATACTCCTCCCCATGCTACCTCCCCATTATCATTCCAGTGAAGGTATTCGTGAGTTTCTCGCTCTGTGTCCTCTCGTACCTTCCCATCTTCCAATAAGGATTCATTAAGTCTCCAAAACTGTCTACCTTTCCCCTCCACCTCTATTGTAAATCATACCTGCACGAGCGCATGGTCGGACCATGTAACAGACTCATTCTCCACCCCCTTAAGCCTTCCTCCCAGTTCTTTCAAAACCCAGCCATGGACATGTGAATAGTAGGAAAATTGCCTCCTCTCGGGATGATGGAATCTCCAAGCATCGATCAAACAATGTTGATTTACAAAATTACGGTACCTTCTCCCTATCTGCCCGCTTACCCTCTCTCTTCCCTGTGGCATCTCTGGCAGGATTCCAGGTTACATTGAAATCTCCCCCACAGATTAAGTTCCCCTCCCCCTCATTCAGCTTTGTCCAGAATTCACTTTGCACCCCTGTTGGCGCATAGACATTTATTATACAATACCATTCATTCCCCAATTTTAAATGCATCAACACATAGCGTCCCGCTTTATCCCTTATCACAGTGTGCACCAACAGCTTCAATTTGTTATCAAACAGAATGGCCACCCCTCCTTTCTTTTCTACCAGGTTGGAAGCATACACACATACTCCATATCCCCTGGGTTTGATAAGGTGTTCTGTCGCTCTTGTCAAGTGCGTTTCTTGGATGAGCACTACCGCTGCCTTCTGGCGCATTATTTCTTTATACAATTTTTGTCTTTTAAATGGGGAACTAAGCCCTTTGACATTTAAGGATACAATTGCTAACTCACTGTTAAGTTATACTCTCCCCCTGCACCCCCCCTCCTTCCCTCTTCTCCTCTGCATCCCATCCTTCCTCCCCCCTCTCCTGCCCTTCCCCCATCCCTCCTCCCCCCCTCCCTCCTCCCCCCTCCCTCCCTCCCCTCCTTCCCGTCCCTTCCCCTGTCTCATCCTTAGAGATTCGACTTCCATGTACTGTGACTACCACTCAGACCATCCCCTGCCTTAACCCTACTAGAACTCCTCTCACCACCCTTACCCCATTCCTCTTATCGTCCACCCCCCTCAATCCTACTCCCCTCCTCCCCATATATCCCCCCTCCTCCCGAGTTAGCGATACCTCAAGAGCACCTCACTTACCCCTCCCCTTCCTCTCTCCCACCCACCTTCCCCCTTACACACTGCCCCATTAAATCACATCTTGTAACAATTCACTTAACATTGTCCATCTTTCCAAGTCTTTAGTGATATCAAAGAAAGCTCAGCATCTCGTGCTTCTTCCTCAACTTGCTTTTGTCGTCACCGCTGTCCCTCCGTGACTGCCTTTAGCGAGGCGCGTTAGCCTCTGCCCACTGGCCGGGACTCTGTGCCATCTCAAGCCTTCCCCCCTGGACGGAAATTTTGTAGATGCTGCAGTAATCGCTGCCCCCTCCACCTCATCAGGAATATTTGTTAGCCCCAAATTGCATAATGCAGTCCATGCTTCCTCACAGGACTTCACCTTCCTGGATACCCCTTTTACTGTGAACAGCAGACCAAAAGGATATAGCCATCTGTATCACAGACCCTCTCCTCAATAGGGCCGTTACATCTTTCAGCTCTCTCCGGCGTTGTAGCGTTCCAAGGGACAGGTCCTGGTACAGTTCCACCGCGTGTTCCTCCCACTTGATGTGCCCCAACTTCCGGGCCGCCCGCAAAATGCGTTCTTTGACTTTGAAAGACTGCATGTATACCACAATGTCTCTCGGTCGGTTATCTCTCTTGGACCCTAAGCCCCTATGCGCACACTCTATTTGTAGAGGGTCATCCGCTGTTCCCTCAAGAGCCGCAACGCATAGTATATATCCAAAAACGTTAGTGATTACTTCGGCACTGTTTTTATATTTAGCGTCCTTGGGTATGCCTCACACTCTTATATTACAGCGCCTAGAGCGGAATTCCAGATCCTCAATCTTTGCTTTCATTTCTTCCTGGGCTTGCTTGAACTTGTCACAGCCTTTTTGTAGAATCTCCATGACTTCCCCCTGCTGCTCCACCTGCTGTTATGTTTCTTCCACCCGGTTTCCCAGATCCACCAAGTCTTGTCTCAGAGATTGTAAAGTCTCTTTGAGCTCATTTTTTAACTCCGCTTATTTCTGCTTTGAGTTCCTCTTTCAACTGCTCCAGCCACATCTTAATCATGTCGGCTACTCCTGGGGCCCCCTATCCCTCCATCTCATCTGCCTATTCATCCACATGGTCTGCCACCATTTTGTGTTCCTTCTCCCCATCTTTTCTTCCTTTGGGGAACGCATATGACTAACGAAATTCCACCAACCTTTTCTTGGTAGACATCCCTCCTCTAGCTTTCTCCCTGTCCCCAAAGGCACGGGGGTGTCCACAGTCGACAACTGCTACTCAGCCCTTTCTGTGACTCTGATCGACCCGGGCAATGTGTGCTGCCTCTCAGTAATACTCTCCTCCCCAGGTGTTACCTGTATTGAGGACTTAACTGGGCCTTGATGGACTGCCCCGCGTTTCTCAGAGCTATGCTTAGCTCTACTGCTCAAGGTCCCCTGCTGCACTTTATTCTCCCCCAGCACCAGCTTGTACCTCTCTCTTCCTCTGCATTGTATTTCTCAGCACTTCTTTTGCTCCGTGCCCCCGTCCGATCTCCTGGGCTACCCCTCCTGCTCTCTCCAGGACATTTACCGCCACTGTAGCTCCTTTCAGCCTTGTCTCCCTCACTCTAGGTTGCCACGTGGTCTCCTAACTCCGGCTCTCCTCCGCTTCAGCAGCAGCAGCTCCCGTTATACACCAGATGGTTGTTTGCAGCTCTGCATGCTCCTTTCCAGCGCTGAGGACGTTGCCAAGCTCAGCCTCCCTCCAATCTGCCTGCAATGCGCCATTCACCCCTGCCCTCCAATCTACGCACTCACGATCGCTTCTCTCTCCAATCGTCAGCCTCACGCTCCTCCAGAGCGCTTCAATTGCAATCCGGCAGAGACACGCCGCACTCTCCCTCCAGCGATCCTGTGCCTGCCACTCACACCTCTCAAGTTGCGGTCTCTGCGGCCTGCGTTCACTGCTGTCTTCACGCCATGCGGTACCGCTCCCACTCTCCACCAACCCGGGTTTCACGTTTGGCCGCCGCGGCCTGCCCAATTGCTCTCCAAACACCATCGGGAAGTATTTTGCTGACTTCCCCTGTATCGCGCCACAACCTCCCTTTGATTTGGGTTGCTTATTACACCTTTGTGCATGGTTCGATGGCGGAGCCCGTCTATGGCTCCGCCATGTAATCTGGTGATGTCACCGGAAGTCCGGAACCCTGGATATTTAAGGTTTAAGTATTGTGAGGTCGCATGCACAGATGCAGGATTTTTCCAGATGGAGGCTTGCAGATCTTCTAAGATAGGAGGAAGTGGCAAGACATTGACTTTCTTGGGAACACTGTACACTTGTAGTGCTATACAAACGTTCAGTAGCAGTAATAGTAGGATGGACTGAAAATCTCTTTTGTTGGTGGGGGTCCAAGAGTCACTGACAGCAAGGGCTCAGGAGACTTTCTGGAGGAATTCGGGATATGAATAGTCTTTGGGTGGTTCTTCTGATCCGTGTTCTGGCACTGAAACATCCAAGGGTGGCTGTGCGTCTGATGTCTTGGAGAAGGGGGCACTTCCAGAGGGAACACATGTCCTCTTCCAGTGAGGGAGGGGAACCTCCAGTGGACCGGAGGTGGGGGGAGACAAGAGTCTGCTGCAACCTCCAGGGTGGTGCACTGCGAGGTCAGCGGTGCTGCCAACATTGCTGTCTGCAGGATGAGGCACAGTTTTCCATGAATTTTCATAAGAGCGAAATTAGTAATGCGTTTGGAGTGGATACCCCAGGGAGTTGAGTCTCTCTAGAGACAAAGCAGGCATGGCAAACTCATTTTGTCTGGCCATCTTGAGGGCTGGTTCCCCAAGGAATCCCAGATTCTTATGACTCTGCCATTTTTGGCAGCCGGCTGTTCTTGATGATGCTTGTGTTTAGATTTACTTTTAACCATCCCTCTGGGCCCCCCCCCCCTCTTCCCCAAGGCTGCAGCTGGTTCAGGGGGAGCTGCAGGGTCGGGGGGGGGAGGGGATGGAGCCACGGGCTCTTGGCTTGTATTTACTGAGCTGGGGCTGGTAGGAGGTCTGCCTCTGCCCACATAGCTGCCCAAGGGGCTCCAAATTATGCCAGGTCTGAGCCCGATGGGAGGGGGAACTGAAGAGGACAGGGATTGAATCCGATTCACTGCCATGTGTTGACTGGTACATAAAAAAAAAAAAGATGTATCTGTTAGACAAACACAAAGGGGAAAGAAAAAGAAACAGCTATTTATTTGAAGATTTAACATTGGCACCCTCCCGAGAGGATTGTCAAGGGCAGGGGGCGTGCATGAGAGTTCTTTTCTTGTTGTTTTTGCGATGGAAAAGGCAACGCTATGAAGAACATTGGAAGCACTGGTAAAAATGAAGAGGAGGCAGTGCAAAGTTGCTGAGGAAAGGAGAGCCGTGGCAGCTTTTGCACGGTCAGTGAAAAGAAAACTGAAGTACTACAGAGCCAGCAGGGAAAGAAACAGAGCGTGCATGTTAAGATAAGCCAAAAGACTTATCTAAGCTGGGAGAGTCCAGCACACTGGCAGCATCAGAGATGTCACATATTAAGTGCAGTTGCATCCCCTGCTTGTCTGGGGAGAACCATAGGAAGGGTTCATCTACAGGACAGAGCTTGTAGCTTCAAAATCTGTCTCACCAAATAAGCAGCGACAAGACTACCACCACCTTTACAGTAAGATCCAGACACCTGCCGCAAAGGCACAAAGGAGAAAAAAATAGAACCAAAGCCTAAAACAGCGTGACCCCTCCCCCACCCGTCAGATTCAAAATGCCCTTCAAACTCTAGTATACGCCGAGAACATAGACCTTGTACATATCTACAGAAGAGTCATCATAACCTCAGTCAAGGCCTCTCAAGGATCACGCCATAAGACGGAAGGGAGATAAGTTAATCAGAGCTGCCCCTATATATGGAGGCCTCTCTTTCGGTAGCCCAAGACCCTGACCAGGCTGAAGACGAGAGATTTGTGTAGCATGTTCTCCTGGATCAATCCAGAGCAGGATCAGACAAAGTACTTGGCCCAGAAGCAACCACAGGAGAAGACAGAGAGAATGTCTATTATTTATTAGGGTTTATGAACCACCTTTATGAAGAGGTTCACCCATGGCGATGTACATCAGGTCTCTCCTGGCACAGAAAACTCATACTAGTGGTAGCATAACAGATTAGAACCGTGAGAAACTTGCAGGTGGGAAATAAATAGCAATAAATGATACAATGTCTGTAAGGTACACCTTAAAACAGCATAGTAAAACATTCAAACAAAAACATGATACAATGTAAGCAGAATACAAATGACATACCTTAATAGGCAGCATGGTAGAACATTTATATAACAGGATACTCAAATGTTAGTACTATAAAATGAAACATCCTAATAGGACTATTAAGTCCTCCAACATTCTGCTGCCTATCAAGAGAGTGCTTGTCTGCTTTCAAATAGAGCAGGTTGATGTCACTACTGCAAGAAATTAAGCTGATCCCTATGGAGATACAGGAGCTTCAAACTGGGTGATGTGGTCAGATATCCTATTCTGTGTATAACTAAGAAAAGTGAGTGAGGGAGGGGGTGATCGCAATTCTATCAAGTAAAAAAAGGTTCCATTTACGTTGTATGAAACAGGGGGGGGGAAGAAAGAAGGGAAATTGCCAGGGTCAGGTGGTATGGGTAGTTAGTAGGGTGGCGAACCATGTGATATTCATCTTAAATATACAGGGTGGCCCAAAAAAAGTGAGAACATCTCATAACAAAGTTTATTTAAAAATTCAAAAAGACAGATGTAAACAATTGACAAATTAAAAGAAAAAAAGATGGCGACCGGAAATTGTCAAAATAAAGACATTATATAGCTAAAAAAGGTAAATAAGTAAACTATTTAAGCTTTTAATTTACGAGATGTTCTCACTTTTTTTGAGCCACCCTGTATATGCACCTAAAGGAGCTAAAAAAAACAGTGATTTTTTTTCCAGCAGGCCTTTTCCCACTTAAAATGCAAGGCCAAGAGAACTATATGGATTGGAGAGGACAACAAATTGTGATTCTGCTAGCCAGGACCTTTGGGGAAAGTAAGGAGCTATTTGGCAGAAAGGAAGGCCCTAAGGCAGATAACAGTTTGGAATGGGTGGACACATGGAGGCTGTTGCACACAGGGTAGAAAAAGACTTCACCTATTGTTCTGCCAAGGCCCAATCTTACTCTTGTCTGGAAGTTTACCAAGCTTCACAGAGTTGAAGGAGTGCACATTTCTCCCATAGTTGTGAGTGACCATACCATGGTTCACTTGATAATGGATCTGGGGGAAGAGTGATGGAGGAAATCAGAAGACAAGCAAATGTTAAAACTGCTTCAGCATAATCAAGTTCAAGAATCCATGAAGGCTTGGTGAGTTTTTGATGCATAATAAGGATACACCTACTGGATTCTCATGGGAAGCCGGGAAGGCCTTTATGCGGGGCAAGCTGCTGCAATCATCCAGGTTAAAAAAGCCAAAGAATCCAAACTACAAAACTTTGCAGGGGGAATTGCAGCTGTTGCAGACGTGGCACAAGCAAATTGGCAGTCATAAGGTAAATCAAATTAGTTAAGGTCTTTTGGAAAATTGAAGCTACTGAAGTAGAGCATACAAAATTTCTGTTGTGCCTATCTAAACAGAATTTTGTGGAGTCTGGTGGGAGAGTGGGAAAACTGCCGAAATGGCAGCTGTGTAAACAAAGCTCCCGGCATATGTGTAAACAGGTTCTGCAGCACCATTGCGCAGCCCTCATGTGGAGGAGAGCGTCTGGGATGATGTGGACCGTGGAGGCCATGTGTCTGAGAAGGCGCAGGAGGAGCAGAGCGGGCACAGAGAGACACTGCTGCATATCCCAAGCCAGAGTCCTGAGATGGTCTGTTCAGTCCCTGGGCAGGAAGGCCTTGGACTGGAGAGTGTCCAGTCTTGCCCCAATGAACTCCAGACAAGAAGACGAGACTTGGGGTAGTTTATGACAAAGCCCAAGTGCTGCAGGACCTGGATGGTGCGTGCAGTGGCCTGCTGCACCTCCAAGGCCGTGCCTCCCTTTATGAGCCAGTCATCCAGGTGGGGGAAGGCGGCCACGACTGCCAGGCATTTTGTGAAAACCCATGGGACGGAGGCCAAGCCGAAAGGCAGTACCCTGTATTGATAGTGCCTGCTATGAACCGCAGGTACTGCCTGTGTTTGGGAAGAATGAGGATGTGGGTAAAGGCATCCTTCAGGTCTAAGGAGCATAGCCAATCTCCCTGATGGAGGTGGGGCAGCAATGTTCCAAGGGAGAGCATCTTGAACTTCTCCCTCACCAGGAACTTGGAGGTTGCGCAGGTCGAGGATGGGCCTTAGGCCCTCTGTCCTTTTTGGCATGAGGAAGTACCTGGAGTAGAAACCCTTGCCCTTAAGATGGTAGGGCAGAGGTTCCATCGCTTTGTCCTCGAGAAGACCTGCCACCTCCTCAGTAGAAGGTCCCGGTGGAGGGGAGACCTGAGGGGCTCTCCCAGAAAACAAGAGGGAGGTGTGAGTCATGTGGAGGAGTTAACCCTCCCTGACCACCCAAAGTGCCCAGGAGTCGGTGGTGATGGTCAACCACCTCGGAGCATAAAGGGTCAGACGTCCCCCTGTGGACTGCTGACCTCCTTGGGGTAGAGAGGCTATGCCCAAGGAGTCAAAATGCCCCCCTGGCTGGGCTGGGGCCTGGAGTTTTAGAGCCTTCTGCTTACGAGGGCCATGTCCATGTCCTGCTGACCCTGTTGGAGAGCCGGGGAGGCCGGAAAAGGTGGATAGTTTCTGTAAGCAGCCCTTTCCTTGAGTAAAAGGAATTTTTACCTGAGCCCTTCCATCAGGGAGGGGCAGCAGTCCTTTTAGAGAGCCTGGTCCTCATCATGAACTCGGTCTCCAGCTCAGCAGCATTGTTGGTCAAGGGTTTGCCAAAGAGGTTCTCTACTTGGCATGGGGCATCAACCAATTTGTCCTGAACACACTGCACGAGGTCAGACGACTGTAGCAAAGCTTGGCATCATGCACTGATGCCTGCCACCGCTACTCGAGCCGCCGACTCAAATCAGTCATAGGCTGCCCAAGACACAAACTTGGAGCACTTACAGATGGCCTTGGCCAGGTTCTTGAACCGTTGCAGGGGTTCCTTGGAGAGACCAGCTGAGAACCTGGCGAGTTCCTTAGCCAGGTTTCGCAGGTACATGCCCATGTACAGCTGGTAGATCTGGATGTGGCCAATGAACATCGAGCCCTGGTAACACTTTCTGCCGAGGCTCCAAGGGGACGTCGTGGTGACAGTGGGTATCGGGAGATTCCTCATCCTCCGTCTCCCATTCGGAGTAGTCCATCGAGGACTCTTAGGAGGGTTGGTCCGTGGGCCCTGGGGCTGACCCCGGCCCGTGGCCCCCCGGTGCCCATAACCAGTGCCAAGCAAACTTGCCGGGGATGATCGCGGTCCTGTCAAGCGAGAATTAGATCGAGACCTTGGCCGAGGATTGACTCAAGGCCGAAGGACCTAGAATTTGGCAGCTGGGATTTAATGTCAAAAAATGTAAGGTCATGCATTTGGGCTGCAGCAATCCAAGGGAGCAATACAGTATAGGAGGTAAAGTACTTTTGTCCACTAAAGAAGAGCGGGACCTAGGCGTGGTTGTGTCTGATGATCTTAAAGTAGCTAAACAGGTAGAAAAGGCAAAAGCTAGAAGGATGCTTGGGTGCATACGGAGAGGAATGGCTAGCAGAAAAAAGGAGGTGATAATGCCTCTGTATAAGTCTTTGGTGCGACCTCATTTGGAGTATGGTGTGCAATTCTGGAGACCGCACCATCAAAAGGATGTGAACAGGATGGAGTCGGTGCAGAGGGTTGCTACTAAAATGATTAATGGGCTTCATTATAAAGCATATGAGGACAGACTTAAGGATCTTAATATGTACACCTTAGAGGAAAGGCGGGATAGAGGTGATATGATTGAGATGTTTAAATACCTCCGTGGAATAAATGTTCAGGGGGAGAGCCTCTTTAAATTGAAAGCAAGTTCTGCTACGAGGGGACATGGGATGAGGGTGAAGGGAGATAGATTCAGGAGTGATATGCGGAAATATTTCTTTACGGAAAGAGTAGTGGATCCGTGGAATTGTCTCCCAGTGGAGGTGGTAGAGATGAGGACAGTAACTGAATTCAAAAAAGCATGGGACCAACACAGAGGATCTCTAAAGGTAAAAAGTGGACTGTTGTAGTTGTTGTTATGGAAGGACAGACTAGATAGGCCATGTGGTCTTTTTCTGTCATCATGTTTCTATGTTTCTAAGATCGGCTCAGCCTCCAGGGACATCTCAACATCAAGGGTCCAGTGGTCAGGGTGGATGGACCATAACAGCGCCCGCTGCTGGTCCATGAAGGCAGACAAACTGTGCTCCAGGGCTTACATTCTGGACTCCAGGCCAGAAAGCTCCGCAGCCTTCGGCATGGGCACCAGGTTGGGTGGCGGGAAGAGTACCAGTGCAATACCAGAGGTGAGTATGAAACTCAGAGAAGAAAAATCTAAATTTTCTCCGAGGACAAGCTAAATGAACATCTGAAGGGCTCTGTGGAAAAAGGGAGACTGAACAAGATGGCACACTTGAGTGGGAAGGGGATCATGCATGCAAGGTAGCATCTCCCAAAGGCTTTCTTTGAAAGCTGGGAGGATGCTTCCGTGAGGGCTCCGTCGGTGCTGACGTCACCCATATGCGAGGACTGACCTCCTGCTTGTTTCCGGAGAAAAGACGGGATCCACCTTTTCTCTCTTTCCTCTCATAGCATGGGAGGGCTAACACCACAAAGTAATTATCTTACATGTATATGGGTAGTTTTAGGTGATAAGCAGTTGATACCATTGTTTAGTTTTGTTAAGCTTGGCTTATGTTTGACATCCTCAAGTGCCTCATTGTATATACTATAGATTCGTTATAACCATGACACAAAACTGTTGGCATTGTTTAATCTGTCATGGATCTTCGAGTTCATAAAAATTAAAGCTGTAAAAAAGCAAAGTGTGATTTACTAAAAGCTTTTGCTCGTCAGATACAGCCATAAGGATATGCTTCGGTTTTCATAATTTCCTCAAAAGGCAAAGTACACAAACATTTTTTCTCCAGTTTTAATATTCATGTTTTTTAATCCCTGGTTGCATTATATATTTTTTATTGAAAAATATATTTTAAAAAACTAGTCATCATTTACTAATATAGTCAGCATCCACTATCTGCCAATGGATCCATAGGAATGGGCCCTGCAGCAGATATTTTGCACTATATGCTTGTTTACTAGGGGATAATGCAGTCTGCTAAGGCAGAAGTCCTCCAACTTCTGAAGTGAAGGGCACATATGGCATTTCAAATCATGAAAAGGGCTTGACGGGGGTGAGAAGGGTCAACTTTGAAAAGGGTTTGCAGAACTGAGGTGGTGAGGGGAAGGAGAAAGATTTTGGGAATCATGTCTTTCCTTTTTAGCAATTTCAAATGCTAGATAAAGGAGAGAGACAGTGGGCATGGTTCCCAGCAGGGAGACATCTAGCCATACCCCCATTCCTCCTCCAGCATCTCCCATTTGGGGGAGGTGGACTGATAGCAGGGAAGGTAGGTGTGGCATGCAATCTTCCATTCATTCCTCTCAACATATGCTCCTTTCCTTCCCCCCCCCCCCCCGAGTCCTCTCTTCTTGTGACCCTACTTCCTCTCTTCACTCCCTTATACCTTCTCCCTCCCTCTTCTCTCACCTTCTCTATTTTATTCAACTTATATCTGCATATCAAAATATTTCTATGCTGTTACATGTACACATAACACTGAAAACCCAAAATAAAAAAACAGTAGTAATAATATTAAGCCATAGTTAAATACTAAACCAAAGGAATGAGTTTTAGAAGCTTTCCGGAAGTCTAAATAATCCCAAATAGTACTAATGATATAACTTTTCCCTCCCTCCCCAAAGGGATCAGACATTCCTAAGCCATCACATATACCCAGCTTTATAATACCAATAGTGGAGAATATCAACTCCTCCTGTATCCTCTCCACTTTCTCCGTAGAGCAGGGGTCTCCTGGAGGGCTGCAAACCAGTCAGGTTTTCAGGATGTCCCTAATGAATATACATGAGATACATTTCCATGCACTGCCCCATTGCATTCAGATTTCTCTCATGCATATTCATTAGGAACATCCTGAAAACCTGACTGTTTTGCAGCACTTCAAGACTGGAATTGGAGACCCCTGTCATAGAGGGAGGGAGGATCTCAGTAGTGGAAAAGCTAAGCAGGGAGGGATAAACAGGTAAGGACCACCAAGACGGAAGCCTAGCTGCTCACAGTCTGCTGGCTGAAATCTACAACTGCATTAGGGAAGGAGAAAAAGAGGCTGGGTGGAGTGCATGGTTAGACCTCCAAAAGAAAAACTTCTGAAGTCTAGATCTCTTCTGGGGACAAGAAAATCTTATTTCAAGGGCCACTTCCATCCCTCAGGCTGGCGGGAGTCCTTGTCCAAGCAGTAATGGGCTGTGAAGGTATGAACTGAGGCCCAGGTGGCTGCTCGACAGATGTCGTCGATAGACACAGAGTGCAGATGAGCCATTGAAGCTGCCATGGCTCTCACATTGTGAGCAGTGACATGGCCCTCCAGAGAAAGATTCTTACTCTGATAGGCAAAGAAAATACACTGAGCAATCCAGTTAGACAGTGTTCTCTTGGAGACTGGAAGTCCTAAATGAGAAGGATCAAAAGCAACAAAGAGTTGAGAGGACTTTCTATGTTGCTGTGTTCTTTGTAAGTAAAAAGCTAAAGCTCTTTTACAGTCCAAAGTATGAAGATTTCTTTCTGCATTAGATGCATGAGGCCTTGGAAAAAAAACACAGGCAGGTAGACCGCCTGGTTTAGATGAAAAGGCGAGACCACCTTTGGCATAAAGTGTGGATGAGTCCTAAGGACTACCTTATCATGATGGAACCTTGTACAGGGTGAGACAGTCAAACCTGCATTTTTGAAATGACTGTCAAAAATAAACGGATGGATATTTCAAAATTTTATTGTTACTATCTTAATGTACATTAAAAAGCATTTAAGAAACAACATTCACTGTTTAAAAATAACGCCAGTAAGATGGTGTCCTTCCCGATTGAGACAAAAATGCAAAATCGTTTTCATTCATAGCCTGAACAACCTGAATTTTGTACGGGTGATGGTGTAAATCTAACCTCAAGATTCTTTGGACGCTCGTGTTTGCCATGCCAAGTGCAGCACTCTGTCGACGCGCCGATCTCCGAGGGCTTCTTTCCACAGCAACTCTCACGTGGTCAATATTCGCGGGAGTTCGCACTGATCTTGCACTGCCACCCCTTCTGCTTCTCGTTTCACCAATTGCTTCAAAGTTTGTCACCCACAATTTGATTGAATTAACAGACGGCACTGGCTTATTTCAATTAATTTGAAAATTCGTCCGGAAACGACGCTGAGCGGCTGCATAACTACCACTTTGGTAAAACGCTTTCACAGCGAATGAACGTTGTTGTTTAGACCACTGCTCCATGGCGACTGAAATGCTTAGTTGTGGGGGACACAATGGTAACCTTGCTAACTCGCTCCGCCCACTTTCACGGCTCTCCCGCCCTTTTCAAAAATGCAGGTTTGACTGGCTCACCCTGTATAAAGTGGATCAGCTACTAGTGCTTGCAACTCACTGATGCGACGTGCTGATGTGATTGCAATGAGAAAGATAACTTTCCAAGAAAGAAATTTCAATGAGGTAGTAGCTAAGGGTTCGAAAGGTGGCTTCATAAGCTGACCAAGAACCAGGTTTAAGTCCCATACCACAGGTGGTGGCCTAATGGGACGCTTAGTTAGAAGAAGGCCTCTCATAAATCTTGCTACAAGAGGATGGGAGGAAAAAGGCTGTCCATTTAGAGGCTTGAAAAAAGCTGCAATAGCACTCAAATGGACTCTTACTGAGTTAAAGTCTTGCATTGGATAAATGAAGGAGATACTCCAGTAATGATTCCAAAGGTATCACAAGGGGGTTGAGACCCTTCTGCAAGCACCTTATGGTAAACCTTTTCCACTTGAAAGCATATGAGCATCTTGTGGAAGGTTTCCTGGAAGCATAAAGGATATCCTTTACTTGCTGAGGGAGGTTAAGGTCATGAAGATCTAGGCCTTCAGCAAACCAAGCCCTGAGATGCAGAGACTGAGGATTGGGATGCCATAACATTCCGTTCTCCTGGGACAGGAGATCTGGAGCAGACCCTAACTCCAGGGAGGGAGCTTGAGAGAGAGATGTAGAAGCAGAGGGTACCACACTTGCTGTGGCCAATGTGGAGCTATGAGAATCATACGGCCTCTGTCTCTCTGAAGCTTGCATAGGGTTTTGGGACTCAGGGGAATGGGTGGAAAGGCATATAGGAAGTCTTCACCCCAATGAAGGAGGAAAGCATCCTTGGCCTGAGAGTCCTGAGCTGGAATTCTGGAACAGAACCGGGGAAGTTTAGCATTCAACAGACTTGCAGAGGTCTATGTCCGGGGTTCCCCAAATCTGAAAAATCTTGGCCACCTGGTCTGCATGTAGAGACCATTCATGTGGAAGCAGAACTCGACGGAGTCTGTCTGCCCAAGAGTTTTGTATGCCTGGAAGATACACTGCCAGGAGAGGAATCTGAAGCTCTCTGGCGAGGGCCCATAGTCGCAAAGCTTCGTTGCAAAGCGACATAGAGCCTGTTCCCCCTGTTTGTTCACGTAGAACATGGCTACTTGATTGTCCGTATGAATGAGGACTGTCTTGTAGCTGAGCAGGGTGTGGAACACTCGAAGAGCAAGGAAGATTGCTCTGAGCTCCAAGAGATTGATATGTAGATGAATCTCCTGCGGAGTCCAGGTGCCTTGGGTGGAGAGGTTTTGCAGATGAGCTCCCCAACCCATTGGTGAAGCATCTGTTGTGAGGGTTGCCTGGGGTGAGGGTTGTTGAAATGGGGACCCCAGCAACAGGTTCTGAGTGGACCGCCACCATTGGACGGACAAAATAAGGTGATTTGTGTTTGCTATTTTGTCTGACAGGCACCCTGATGCCTGGGTCCACCGAGTGGATAAGGTCCACTGGGATGCTCTCATATGGAGGCGAGCATAAGGAACCACATGCACGGTAGATGCCATGTGGCCTAGTAGTTGTAGCATTTCTCGGGCAGTGAGATGGGGCTTCAACACTGCTTGAGAAGCTAACTGCACCATGCGAAGGCAACGGGCCTGGGGAAGATAGGCCCTTGCTTTTCTGGTATCCAGCAAAGCTCCTATGAACTCTAGAGACCGAGTGGGAGTTAGATTGGATTTTGGGATGTTTATGACCAGACCCAAATACTGAAGGATACGCATTGTGCAAGATAGAGAAGTCCTGGCCTGTGACTCTGATGGGGCTCGAATGAGCCGTCGTCTAAGTAAGGGAAGACGAATATCCCTAGAGTGCAGAGAAATGCTGCTACCACAGCCATGCATTTCGTGAATACCCTTGGTGCTGAGGCCAGGCCAAAAGGAAGCACCCTGTATTGGTAGTGCTTTCCTTGAAAAAGGAACCGAAGGAACTTTCTGTGAGTTGGATGGATGAGAACATGGGTGTACGCATCCTTGAGATCTAGAGAACAAAGCCAATCCTGACCCTGAAGGTATGGCAGCAGAGTTCCTAGAGAAATCATCTTGAATTTCTCTTTGAACAGGAATTTGTTCAATTCTCTGAGGTCCAAGATAGGTCTGTATCCCCCTGTTTTCTTTGGGATAAGGAAATAGGGGGAGTAAAACCCTGTACCCTGTTGGTGGATGGGTACTTCTTCTATTGCCCCTTGGGCAAGAAGCATAGTGACCTCTTGATCTAACAGGTTGATGAGAGAGGTCTGAGAATTGAACTGTCTTACCATTGTGTGAGGGGGTATGCACAGGAAGTGCAGTTTGTACCCCTCTCTTATAATGGAGAGTGTCCAATGCTCTGCTGTTATCTGCTCCCACCTGGAGGCAAAGTGACATAACCTTCCTGGAATGGTGGAAGGCTCTGATCCATTGAGGGCCAGGAAGGCTAAGTTCTCTAGATGAAAGTCAAAGGCCTTATGGAGGCTGAGACTGCTGAGACGGTTGAGGCTTAGCAGTCTTTGCTTTCCTTTGCTTAGGTGGTTGCTGACCTTTCCGGACAGGCTGACCTGCAGAACGTCCTCTCTGGGAATAAGAGGGATAAAACCTCTTCATTTCTGAGAAGAAAGAAACCTTTCAAGAAGTCTTTCTCGCAGGATCAGCTGTGCCTTTGGATAGCCTATCCAAAGTGGAGCTGTCAGCATCTAATTCGTTGGCTTTTTCTTGCCAATTTTTGCCAAATAGATTCTCACCTGTACAAGGGATATTGCCCAGTTTGTCCTGCACCCAGAGCTCCAAATCGGATGCCTGGAGCCAGGCAATTCTACGTGCACCTATGGCAATGGCAGAGATTCTGCTTACGCACTCAAAACAGTCAAAAGCTGCACGGTTGACAAACTTAGACACATTCTGGGCATGTTTGACCAGTGTGAGAAAATCCTGCCTTCTATCCTCAGGAAGAAGAGGGCTCAAAACCTCTAAATCACCTGTGACTTCTTTAAGGAACATCCCATATATAAAAAATATAGGAACTGATCCTGGCAGAAAGCATGGAAGCCTGTTAAGTACGACGTCCAAAGGCATCCAAAGTTCTACACTCACATCCTGGAGGATTAGAGGCATTCTTATGCACTTCTGATCCTTCTCATAGCTGACTCCACCACAATAGAGTGGTGAGGAAGCTGAGTTTTCTGGAATCCAGGACAAGGGGGGACTCAATACATGGTATCCAGTCTGCGAGAGTGAGGAGAGGTGGTGAGAGGTGTTTCCCACATTCTCAACATGAGATCATGTAAGATCTCATGGATAGGCAAGGTAGCTGCCTCCTTAGGAGCTTTGGGATATTGTAAAATCTCCAACTCCTTAGCTCTGGGCTCTGTTTCAGGAGTCATAGCAATGGACAACCCACGAGCCACCTCCCTGATGAAATCTTGAAAAGAGATATCTTCTGGAGGAGACATCCTTCGTTTAGGAGAGGAAGGCTCCTCCGGGAGAAGTATCCCGGTACCAGCAGAGCTATCAGAATCCTCGGAGTCCTCTGAGGATTCGAAGTATCGTCTGTCCGGATGCTCTTGAAGAGCCCGGATACCCATACCAACCGAAGTCGGTACCGGGGGGGAATCGGTACCGGTGTATCAGCACCGGAAGGCATCGCATGACTAGGTGCCGGCAAAGCCGATACCGATGTCAATGTCGATGCTATCGGTACTGCTCCCGACACCGGTGCCGGCATTGGTGCTGTTTGAATCGTCTGAATCGGTGCCGAGGGCGTCGATGCCGCAAGGAGAGCCACCAGACTGCATTCAATAGCCAGGAACCTCTGGTCTATCGACGCTGCCGATGCCTGGGTATCGGTACCAGAAAGAGCCGGTACCCAGAGCATGGCACCAGTAGTTCTGCCGAGTTGGAGGCCTCGAGAACATCCTGGATCCACGATAATGCTTTGGAAGCCAAAGCCTCCCGCCGGGGCAACTTTGCCAGTATGGAACCCTCAAGGGCAACACCAGAGGCATCTCGATGCTTGGAAGGAGATCTACCCTTTGAGGACCGGCTGGACTTATGTTTACCTAAGATCCATGGAAGGAAGACAAAGCCCTGGAAGACGTCGATGCCACCAAAGCTGCATCGGAGGGAAAAAGGGCACTGAGCTTGGCAGCTCGGTTCTGTCGACCCCTTTTGGACATCATGGCGCGAGCCATGCACTCGGAGATGGAGTGATCAGGACCTAAACATTTAAGATACCACTCGTGGGTGTCAGTGGCGGAGATGGTACTGCCACACTTGGTGCATTTTTTAAAACCCGAGGCTGGTTTCTACATGGTGGAGGAAATTTTGGGCCTAAGGCCCAAAATGGCGCGTGCACCTGGAAAGAAAAGTTTGGAAAAAAAAAATTATTTTTTTTTTTAAGAAAAGAAAGAAGAACTGGCGGTACCGGTGTAGCGTCGAGAAAGGCAAACGCGACCACAAAAAAGAAGAATAAGGAAAATAAATTTCTGCGGTGACAGGAACACGACCTGCTGGCTCCACGGAAAACGAAGAACTGGAGAGAGGCAGTTGGGAAAGGCGGGAAGGCAGCACGCAGGAGCTGTGGGATGCTCCCAAAAGCTTCCTAATTGGACGCTGGGGAGCATTCCCGCACAGGCTCCGTCGGTACCGACGATACCCATATGTGAGGACTACATTCCTGCTTGTTCCTGGAGATAATAAAGCACATTAATGCAGTACTGCCTTTCAGCATACCTAACCCTAAATGTTAAGCCACATTTTTGCTTTGTCTTTGTTAGTCAGTTCTTGTTCTTAATTTATTAAGCTGGATAATCATTGTTGATACTCGACTAGAAAGGCATGAACATTTATGACATGATTATAGACACCTACATACACAGGTTTGGAAGGTTTCAATGAAAATATATAAGAACATAAGATATGCATACTAGGACAGACCAAGGTCCATTACGTCCAGTATCCCGTTTCCAAAAGTAGCCAATCTAGGTCACAAGTACCTAGCAGGTTCCCAAAAGGCCACACAGTATCCACAATGCTTGTCTTGGGGCAAGCAGTGGATTTCCCAGGTCCTCTTTAATAATGGTTTATGGACCTTTCCACCAGGAACTTGTCCAAACCTTTTTTAAACCCAGCTACACTAAAAGCTTTTATTACATACTCCGGTAACAAATTCCAGAGTTTGATTACATGTTCTCTTATGTCTTAAATGGGTTACACTGTAGCTTCTTTGCACGTCACCAGTCTTTCTACTTTCTGATGGTGTAAAACAATCTACATTTATCCATTCCACAACATTCATTAATTTATAGACCTCTATCCTATCTCTCCTCAGCCGTCTCTTTTCCAGGTTAAAGAGCTCTAACCTTTTAAGCCTTTCCTCATAAGGGTACCCCCTTCCATCCCCTTTACCATTTTGGTAGATCTTTTCTGTATTTTATCTAATTCTTCTATATAATTTTTAAGATATGGCAACCAGAACTGCACACAATTTTCAAGGTACGGTCGTACCATGGAACAATTCAGAGGCATTATAATATCCTTTATTTTATTTTCCATGCCTTTCCTTATGATTCCTAGCATCCTATTTGCTTTCATGGCCGCTGCTGCACACAGGGTTTCAACGTGTTATCCACGATGACGCCTAAATCTTTTTCATGGGTAGTGGTTCATAATGTGGAATTTTGCATCAGGTAACTTGTTTTTTCCTAGATGCATAACTTCGCACTTGTCCGCATTAAATTTCATCTACTATTTGAACATCCAGTCTTCCAGTTTATCAAGGTCCTCTTGCAATTTTTCACAATTCTTTTGCGTTTTAACAACTTTGAATAATTTTGTGTCATCTGAAAATTTGATTACCTCACTCGTTATTCGTAATTCCAGGTCACTTATGAAGCGGATCCAGCACAAATCCTTGGGGTACTCCACTATTCATCTTTCTCCATTGAGAAAATTGTCTATTTAACGCTAATCTGTACTTTCTATCTTTTAATCAGTTCCTGATCTACAATACTACACTGCCTCCAATCCTATAACTTCATAATTTCACCAAGGGTCTCTCATGAGGGACCTTGTCAAAGGCTTTCTGAAAATACAGAAACACTATTTCAACTGGCTCACTTTTGTCTACCAGTTTATTCACACCTTCAAAAAACTAACAGATTAGGAAGATAAAACCTTCCTTGGAGGGTCACGTGATGCGGTGAGAGCGAGCAGACATGTGTCGCTCGAGCTCTGGTCGCCCCCACCTAACGCCGTGGATCTAGTGCAGAAAAGTGAGCGAAAGTGTCTTCCAAATAAAAATACTGCACCAGGAGAGCGTCCACAGAGTTCGGAGAGGGGAAAGGCCAATGGTGGTGGCGGCAGCAAAATTCAGGCGCCGGGACAAAGTCCGCATGGTGGCCCCTAGCAAGATTGCGGACATACCGGCGGCTCCGAGCTCACCTACCTCTCCGGCCTTCTTGGAGGAAGTGTCGGTGGCAGTGGCCTGCGCATTATCAGCGCAGTTTGAGGCACTTCACAGCAAAATGGATACGCTGCACAGCTCGTTCGGAGACATGGGTAACAGGCTACAGGAAGCAGAGGGCCGTATTGGGAGCGCAGAGGACAGCATCGAGGAGCCGACGCAGGAGGTGGGAAGAAAGAGAGAAATTACAGTCCCAGGAGGCCAAAATAGATGACCTTGAAACTGTCCAGACGCAATAATTTGCGCTTCATGGGGATCCCGGATAGCGTTTCGGACAGAGACTTGCGGCAATAGCTTGAGACCTTGATCACACAGCTGTTTGAAAGCTTAGAAGGCTGGTGGGAAGATCACGATTGAACGGGCACACAGAGTGGGGCCGAAGCAAAGAAGAGATTCTTGGCCCAGAGTAGTCCTGGCCAAATTCTTGCATTACCCACAAAAAGAAGCAGTGCTGAGAGCGGCTAGGAAGAAAGAGGATGTTGTTACAGAGAATCTAAAGTTGCATATTGCTCAGGACTATTCTGTAGCATTAAGTCAACGACGGAGAGCATATGCACCCCCCCTGTGCGCAAAAGTTGATAGACGCAAATATTAAGTTTTCAGTCCAGTACCCAGCCAGATTGCATATCACCCACAAGGGAAAACACAGAACATTTGAAGCTGCCGAGGATGCAAGAAGTTACATAGAGGAACTCCTGCGTGGTGGGATGGCAGACAGACATTCATAAATAAAACATTTAAAGGCTATTTTGCTTGTTCAGGAGAATGCCTGAGTGGAGCACCCATCCTGAGTAACTTTTAGAAGAGCCACCGGGCCATGGATGGTGTAAAACAAGAGGCCTGGGGTAGGCCTCCTTGAGACGCTACGGTGTAGCTTCGTGGACAGTGCCTGGGGAAAAACAGACTGTCTCAGTTCAGCAAAGCTCTCTGTTATAAGATCTGAAAATTGTGTTTCCCCCCTTTTTCTCTTTCTCTTTTTTCTCCTCTCTGTTTATGTTCTGTTGCATAGGGGGGGAGCAACCGTATGCACTAAGCGAGATCTCTAGGGTTTAGGAAAGTAGAGGTAGCGGTAAAGGTTAGGAAGGGAAAGAGTTTACAGCTGGGCAGGGGAAGTTCTGATGCAGACACTGACAAACAACTACCGGGGAAGCTCCAGGCTGGGAGAGCTTCTTCCTGGACAGCATTGTGTAACGTGTGGCATAGACCTGAGCCCGAGCCCCCCCCCCCCCCGCCAACCTGAAGATAGTTTCCTGGAATGCATGTGGAGTGGGAAGCCCGATAAAGCGCAATAAACTCTTGAAAGCATTGGCCAGACAGCATTGCGATATTGCCATGTGACAAGAAACCCATCAGATTGCTGAAGAGCATCTAAAAATGTGCAGGGACTGGGTAGGACAGCAGAGGGGAGCCCCTGTGCAGGGAAAAAAGGGTGGATTGATTATCTTGATCCATAAGAGGGTGTGGTTTGTGGTGGAAAGGGAAGTTACTGATCCAGCTGGAAGGATTTTGTTGCTGCAGGGGCTCTTGGAGGGGAAACCCGTTATTTTGGGTAATTTGTATAGTCCTAATGTGTTGGATCAAGAGCTCTATACACGTCTTGCCACTAAAGTGGAACAGCTGCCCGAGATTTCTTTGATACTGGGTGGAGATTTTAATGGAGTGTTTGATGTGGAATTGGATACATCACGGGGGGAGGGGGAGGGGGAGGCGTACAGGCGCGATTGCAGACGGCACGTGTGTTGGAAAACTTTCGGAAGCGGATAGGAACAGTGGATCTCTGGAGGTTGTTGCACCCCCTAGAAAAGGATTTTACACATCAATCTCGAGAGCATGGCACGAGTGTTTGAATTGATCATATTTTAATAATCGGAAGGCCTTTTTGCTCAAGTGGGGGATGCACTGATTGGTCCTACAGAAATCTCAGACCATGCGTGGATATGGGTCGACCTTTATGGGGGGGGAAGCTTATAGAACTCGTATTTGGCGGTTCCTATTGGAACTGTATAAGGATGTCCAGTTCCATCAGTTTCTGGGGCAAAAATGGCAGGACTTTGCAATGAACAATAAAAGGGTACCAAGAAGATCCAGAGTTATTTTGGGAGACAGCCAAAGTGTTGCGGGGAGATACTATAGGTTTTTTTGGCTAGGAAATGCAGACTGATATCAGAGCAAATTGTCCGTCTGGAAAAACAAGTGACTAAAGCTAGACGGAAATATGCCAGCTCCCCTGGTACTGTGACTAAGAAGGAACTCTGGGAAGCCCAAATAGGTTTAAATGAGTTGTTGCACAGACGAGCAAAAAAATCGGTTTTATATTATCGCTATCAGCTATATCGATTCGGGGACAAACCGGGGAAACTTTTGGCGCGTTGTTTGAGGGGGAGCAGGGGAATGAGAACGATAGCAGCGTTACAGGATGAACATGGGCTACTGCACAGAGACAGTAAAGGGGGTCCCCTGCTAGAATGGAGTATTATTTGAGGGAATTAGATCTGCCTAAACTAGGGGAGGAACAGAGAGCCCAGCTGGGCAGACTCATCACGGAGCTGAAGTGCAACAGGTAATTTCTAAGGCGAGTTGCTGCAAGGCGCCAGGCCTGGATGGGTATGGGGCGGAATTTTATAAATTGTTGCTTAGTGCTGTGTCTCGTGCTCTAGTGGAGGTTTTTAGTAGAAGGGATGAGCAAGGTACATTTAGGTGGGGGAAAAACCAGGCACATATTATCTTAATCCCTAAGCCGGGCAAAGACCCGGTGCAAGCGGCCTCATATAGGCCCATTTCCCTACTGAACTTTGATTTGAAAATACTGTCTAAAATATTGGCGGGGGTTTTAGGTGACTTAGTACATGATACACAGGTTGGATTTGTGAAAGGGAGATATGTGGTGCATAACTTGCGGAAAATCCTGGCATCGTTGGAATGGGTGCAGGATCATCAATTACAGTCACTACTGGTCAGTTTTGATGCGGAAAAGGCATTTGATAGAGTCAACTGGCAGTACCTGCGACTGTTGTTACCATACTATGGGCTGGGGCATCTACTGGAACAGATCAATGCATGTTTCAAGTTGGTTGCCTTTACAAGGCAATGTTGACTTTACTCCGGGTTCTGACACCGCGGTCTTTCGGGAGTGGCGTTCGGGGGGAATCCAAAGTATCGGGCATGTGGTAGATGTAGCAGGTAAATGCAAAATGTTTGCTTCACTGTGTAGAGAATACAATCCGAGATCCAGTCATTATTTTGTGTATGCTCAGCTCTCTCATTACGTAGCTTCCTTTCCGGAGACAGAGTTAAGGGCAGAAAGTTCGGTACAGATCCTAGAATTTTTTGCTTTGGGTGAAGAAGAACCACCTACTATTTCAGTGTTAAAATGTAGGTTGGATCACTATAGGCCAATGCCAGATTATTTAGGGATGGAGGCAGCGTGGGCGACTGAACTGGGGCAAGCGATAGCGCCAGGTTCCATAAGGAATGCTTTGCGGAAGATAGTTGATTTGGTAGAAGGTGCAAGGTGGAGGGAAGTGCAATTTAAATGTTTGACCAGAGCGTATTTCTCTCCAAGACGAGAAGGGGGTTGCCCATGCTGTATGAACCTCTTGCTAATTTGAGCCATATGTGGTGGGGCTGTAAGAAAATATGCCCCTACTGGACACGGATCAGCATCAGTCTAAGTAAGCTACTTAATCAGAAGATTAAATGGACAGGACCCTTGGTCGTCTTAGATCAGCTTGGACCAATATACCCGAAGGGGAAATGGGAGCGTTTACTGGTGCGAAAGGCCTGTCTGGTGGGCAAAGGCCCAATACTCCATAGATGGAGAGAACATGTGTCCCTTACCTACTGGGAATGGCGCAATAGCTTTCATCAGCTGATGCTTTCAGAACGGTGGGGGGCTCGGGGAAATGTCCGTCGTTGGTCCATTTTTTTGCTGATCTGGGAACCTTATATCCAGACGTTGGGACCTTATAGCCGTAATGAAATACTGCAAGTGGGTTGAGAATCCTTGGTGTGGTATGGAGGGCGGGGGATGGGATGATGGGTCAAGAACAATGTTGTATTAGTAATGAAAGGTAGGAGTTCCTCCTTGAGATGGTAGGAAGGTTGTGACTGGGAAGATGGGTGTGGGGATAATCCAAATGTTATAATCCACTTGATGACTGGTGGTATACTTCCTGGGTGGTGGATAAGAAGCAATCCTGCCCGGAGGTAGTATGTAATTATGTTTGCTGTATACGTTATATTGGTGGTAAATAAACAGAGTTTAAAAAAAAACCTTCCTTGGCTAAATCCATTTTGGCTTTCTCCCATTAAGTCATGGCTATCAAAATGTTAAGTAACTTAATAATTTTGTTCTTTATAATAGTTTCTACCATTTTGCCCAGTACTGACATCAGGGTCACCCATCTGTGGTCTCCAGAATTCCACACAATACTCCAAATGAGGTAACACCAAAGACCTATATAGAGGCACTACGACCTCCTTTTTTCTGCTGGCCAATCCTCCCCCTATGCACCTAAGCACCCTTGTGGCTTTTGCAGTTTCTTTTTCTACCTGTTTAGCTATTTTAAGATTGACAGACACAATCTTCTTTTGTGGACAGAAGACTCCCCCCCACTACACTGTACCACTCCCTTGGATTTTTGCAGCCCAAATGCATGACCCTGCATTTTTTGACATTACATCTCAGCTGCCAAATTCTAGACCGTTCTTCAAGCTTAGCTAGATCCCTCTTCAATGTTCTCTACTCTAGTCTACTCTACTGCAGATTTTGGTATCATCTGCAAAGAGGCAAACCTTACCTGACGGCCCTTCCGCTATATCACTAACAAAGATGTTAAAACGAATCAGACCAAGGACAGAACCCTGTGGCACACCACTGACAACCTCTCTCTCCTCAGAATGAGCTCCATTTACCTGTACTCTTTGTCACCTCCCCCTCAACCAGTTTCTAATCCAATCAGTAATTTTAGGGTCCATCCCTAGGGTGCTCAGTTTGTTGATAAGTTGCCTGTGCAGAATGATGTCAATGGCTTTACTGCAATCCAAATAAACCACATCTAGGGCTCTCCCTCGGTCCAGCTACCTGGTCATCCAGTCAAAGAAGTCAATTAGATTTGTCTGATAAGGCCTGCCCCTGGTGAATCCATGCTGCCTCCGATCCTGTAATCCATTGCACTACAGAAACCTCACTATTTTCTCTTTAAGCAGATTTTCCAATAATTTACTCACCACAGAGATTAGACTAACCAGACTGTAGTTTTCAACCACATCCTTACTTCCACTTTTGTGTAAAGGGACCACATTTGCCTCTCTCCAGTCCTCTGGCACCACTCCAGACTCCAAAGAGGCATTGAAAAGGTCAGTCAGTGGAGTCGCTAGAACATCCCTAAGTTCCTTCAGTATTCTTCGATGTATCCCATTCAATCCCATCACTTTGTCTACTTTTAGTTTAGCTAGTTCCTCCCGAACACAGTCTTCTGAAAATCGTTCGAGATCCCTGTCGCTTCTGTTCCTATTTATGGGTTTTTCTGGAGGTCCTGCTCCTGGCCCTTCATCTGTGAACACAGAACAGAAATGCTATGATCACTATTGCCTACTGGCCTCAACACCCTTCTCTTGCACAAGATCCTGCGTTCCACTAAGGACTAAGTCAAAAATAGCTTCCCCTCTTGTCGGTTCATGAACCAGCTGCTCCAAGAAACAGTCATTTATTTCATCTAGAACCTTTACCTCCCTAGCATGTCCTGCCGTGACCCTGACCCAGTCGATATCAGGGTAATTACAATCACCCATTATTACTATTGTGCTGTAACCTTTGTTAGCTTCCCTGATTTCTTTTAGTATTTCATCATCCATTTGTTCATTCTGGCCAGGCGGTCGGTAGTACACCCCAACTGCCATCGCCTTCCCCATTTTACATGGAATTTCTATCCATAGAGATTCTCGTGTATTGTGTTTCCTGCAAAACTTTAATCCTGTGTGACACAATGCCTTCTCTAACAGAGTGCAACCCCTCCACCAGTTTGATCTACTCTATATATAGTTTGTACCCAGGTATCACTGTGTCCCATTGGTTGTCCTCCTTCAGCAGGTCTCAGATGCCAATCAAATGTAACCTCTCAATGAGTGCTATACATTCTAACTCTCCCATCTTATTTTTAAGACATGTAGCATTTGCATAAAGGCATTTTAGAGGTTGTATTTTATTCACATTAATCTGGTTATCAGTAGACAGAGATAATTTGGAATCTTTCAGCTCTATCTGCTCTGTACTTAAGGATAGCTGGGTTACTCTGTCTTACTTTGTATGCTAAGTTATATTTTGATTTGATTTGATTTAAATAAAAAGTTATCTGGCAGTACTAAGACCTGACAGAATTCATTGTTTTTGTTGAGTCAAAAATACACAGATTTATCAGCTTTAACCCAAAAAATCCCCTTTTCCCTAAGATTTAGAGTATTTTCCAGAAGATAAATACTTGCGAGTGCAGATCTTTTTACAGCTGCGGCAGTCCCTTTTGGTAGTAATGAGATGGTTTTCAACTGGCCAATGAAGTACAACAGACTAATTTGTTTACTAAATAATAATTTACCTGCATCTAAAAGTTCTTCAACCAAATTCACATTGCCCATCCTTAGAGCTTTCTTTAATGTTTCTTCTTTGTCTTCTATCTGCAATGAATTCTTCAACTGTTAAAACAAGTTTAAAAAAGTAAAATATTGCAAAATAACCATGTTTATACTTCTGAATCTTTCATCACAGTATTCTTACAAAAAGAACTTAGTAGTCAGCATTTCCTGTAGCATATTTCAAGTTAAGTTAATAGCATTTCAAAATAGATTCAGAATACGCAGACTCTGGGAAGGTAGGAGTCATGGCCATTGTGAAAAAATGAAGTCTATTGCCCAGGTTCAAACTGTATACATTTTGGGTATCAAAAATTAACCATGTTCCGGGACTCCTGGCCAAAGGAAACCCTGGGAAACAGAAGGCTTAGACCACCCTAACTCTAGTAGCGGTCAGCTGTAATTCAGCAGGAAGCATAAAGGATCAGCTGGAAGTTGCTGGTCTAAACCAAAACACACATAAAGGATATCTACTTCTGCGGGGTATAAAAAAAAAAAATGCAGCTATGCTGCATTACATGATTAAACAAAAAACAGCAATTTTCATGTCATTCATTAGATTTCCTAGACACTACCACCACAAAACCATAGAAAGACTTAAGTCAATTTTTTAAGTTCATAGTTACACAAATATCTACACAGATCCAGCATTCCTCTTCACTTCCAATTACCCATATGCTAGTATAAAAAGCTGTATTTTGATCTGGCAATAAAGAGTTCGACAACACTGGTACCACCAGCGAAAAAAGCACAATCCCTCATCTGCAGATGCAACTCATTTCTAGAATTACCAAACGCTTGTCTCAAAATAAAGCGTAGTTACTCACCTGTAACAGGTGTTCTCCAGGGACGGCAGGAATCCGTCCTCACTTATGGGTGACGTCGGCACCGACAGAGCCCGCGCGTAGCAATTCCCCAGCTTTCAAAGAAAGCCTTTGGGATTGCTTCCATGCATGCGTGGTCCTCTTCCCACCCAAGGGTGCTATCTTGCTCAGTCAGATCCCCTAGCTCGAGCCCTACCAAGCAGATGGCAAGGGAAGGATAAAAATCCAGCAACTCATCAGGGGAGGTGGGAGGGTAATGAGGACTGATTCCTGCTGTCCCTGGAAAACACCTGTTACAGGTGAGTAACTATGCTATCTCCAGGAATAAGCAGGAAATCAGTCCTCACTTATGGGACTCCCCAGATACAGGCTACCGAACCTGTAAGCAAAAAATGCCTCCGCGAAGGCGTGAGCAGAAGCCAATGCCCGAACGAGCCGAGTCTTCGGGTCCCTGGGGCGAAACCCTAGGTAGCCGTCGAGAAGGGTCGGAGGGCAGGAGTTGCTTATACCCCGAACAGATTACGGAGTATAGCCTGGCCGCAGGCACTGACCTGGCAGGACACTCTCCATGAGCAAAGGCGATGCAGTCTGCCACCCAGATGGAGAGGGTGCGTTTTGCGACTACATGCCCCAGGCAATTGGGATCGTAAGTTACAAAGAGTCGGCCAGACTTGCGATGAGGCTGGGTGCGCTGCAGATAGAAGGTAACAGCCCTCTTGCAGTCGAGTGTATGCAAAACTGTTGATGCCTGGTCGGCATGGGGTCTCGGGAAGAAGGTCAGCAAGCCTATCTCCTGATTGAGATGAAAATCCGAGACAACCTTCAGCAGGAACTTGGGGTGGGTTCAGAGGACCACCCTGTTCCTAAAAAAATGGGTATAAGGGGCTTCAGCCCTAAGAGCCTGTAGCTCACTGACTCGGCGGGCCGAGGTCAAAGCCACCAGGAAGACCACTTTCCAGGATAGGTGTTGAAGCGAGCACGTCGCCATCGGCTCGAAGGGTGAACACGTAAGCTGTATGAGCACTACATTCAGGTCCCACTCTGCTGGGGGAGGCCGAATGGGAGGTTTGGGCAGCAAGAGGCCATGCATAAAGCGGGAGACCAAGGGCTGCTCCAAGAGGGGTTTGTTCTTTACGGGGAGGTGATTTGCTGAAATGGAGCTCAGGTGTACCCTGACAGAGTTCGACTTCAGCCCCTCCTTCAAAAGATAGAGAAAGTACTGGAGGACCCAACGAGCGGGACACGAGAAAGGGTAGATCTGGAGCTCAGAGCACCAGACCGAGAAACGTCGTCACTTGAAGGCGTAAGCTCGCCTGGTCGAGTCCCTCCTCTACCTCCTCCAGGAGGTCTAGCGGGGCTACGGAGACCCATTCAGCCGCCAGGCTGTAAGGGACAACGCGGCCAGGTTCGGGTGTAGCACCCACCCATCCTCCTGCGTTAGCCCAGGGGATCCAGAGGCTCGGATGTGAGCCGAAGCAAGAGTGGGAACCACGGCTGCAGAGGCCACAAGGGAGCGAGTATCATCGATGCTCATTCCCGCTGAGCTTTGTGGAGGGTCCTCGCAATGAGAGAAGGGAATGCATAGAGAAGCCCAGAGGTCCAACTCAAGAGGAACACATCCCGCGCCTCCCTGCACAGGTGCAGGACCGGGCGCAGAAGAGGGGGAGCTGTGTGTTCGTTGGGCTGGTGAACAGGTCCACTGTCGGGGTCCCCCACCGATGGATCAGCAAGCTGGCCACCTCCGGGTCCAGCCGCCATTCGTGAGGGCAGAGGATCCTGCTGAGTATGTCCACAAGGACGTTCTCATGGCCCGGGAGGTAGACTGCTCGTAGGATCATCCCCCGACGGAAGGCGAAGGAGCAAAGGAGGACCGATCCTGTGCCCCCTCCTTGTTGATGTAGAACATCGCCACTCGATTGTCGGTCTGCACGAGCACCGACTTTCCTTGGAGATTGTCCTCGAAGGCCCTCAGGGCCCACCGGACCGCCCGAAACTCAAGCAAGTTGATCTGCTGTTGAGACTCTTCGGGTTACCATTGCCCCTGCATACACAGTGCACCACAGTGGGCTCCCCACCCCAGCAGGGAAGCATCCGTTGTCAGCACTGGTTTGTGCCGTGAGGTCTAGAAGGGCAGCCCCCGGAGCAGGTTGCAGGGGTCCTGCCACCAGTCTAAGGACCTGCGAAGGTTGTGGGAGACCCGAATGGGGTCTCTGAGGTGACCGGAGGCTGGGTTCCACTGATTGCGGAGGCACCACTGGGCCGACCGCATGTGCATGCGGGCATGTGGAACCACATGGACAATGGAAGCCATATGCCCCAGGAGGCACAGCATAGTCCGTGTCATGACCCGACTGTTGCTCTGGACCTGGGTCACCAAGGCTCGGAGGTGAGCCGCACATCTGCCAAAAGAAAGGCGATTGCCCGCCAAGTGTCGAGGCGTGCGCCGATAAACTCCAAGGATTGTACCGGTTCAAGGCGGGACTTGGGGTAGTTGATTAAGAACCCCAGGCCCTCGAGGAGGAGGATCGTACGTGATGCCGCCAGGCAGGCTTCCCCGGCCAAGGGTCCCATGACGAGCCAGTCGTCGTGGTAAGGGAAAAACGGTACGTTATGCCGTCTGAGGGCGGTGGTGGCTGCGGAGAGGAACTTTGTGACGACCCACGGAGCAGATGAGAGTCCGAAGGGGAGCACCCTGTATTGGTTATGCTCCCCTTGCACCCTGAAGCGCAGGAACTGCCTGTGCTGGGGGTGGATCAAAATGTGGGCGTAAACGTCCCTGAGATCCAAGTAGCACAGCCAGTCGCCCTGCTGGAGGAAGGGCAGCAGGACACCAAGTGATAGCATTTTGAACTCATTTTGAAATCTCCCGCATCAGAAACTTGTTTAATTTTCGGAGGTTGAGGATGGGCCGTAGGCCCTCCGTCTTCTTCGGGACGATGAAGTACCGGGAATAGAAGGTGCGTCGGTATCCTCTCGACCGCTCGCAAGGCAAGGAGGTTGTCTAATTCCCGCTATAGGAAGGTCCAGTGCGCAGGGAGTCGAGAAGGTTCCACTGGGGAGAAGGGAGGGGGAAGCCTGTCCAGACAGAGACGGTAGCCGTCCCGGACTACTCTAAGGACCCAAGTGTCCGACGTGATGGATGCCCACTGAGGGGCAAAGGAGCACAGGCGGCCCCCCCACCGGCTGCAGTGCTTCCAGGGGGCGAAAGGCTATGTTGTTGGTGTCAAAGCCCCTGGGGGGGGGGGGGCTGAAGCAGCGCCGGGGTTTGGCCTTGGGCCGTTTCGGCTTCCGGTGACCATGGGGCCCACACTTTCCGTGTGTCGTGTTGGTCGGCGCAGGAGTGGGTGGGTACAGTGGGTAGCCTCGGAAGGGAAGACCGTTCCGCGGAAAAAAAGGCTTCTTAGTTTGCTGTTTCTTCTGAGGGAGGGAGGCGGTCTTGCGGAAGAGGTGGGTTCGGGTGACAAACTCCCTTTCTATCTCGGCAGCCTTATCCTCCATTGGTTTACCGAAGAGCTGCTCACCAAGGCAGGGTATGTCTAGGAGCTTTTCCTGGACCCACTGCTCCAAGTCTGAAGACTGGAGCCATGCCTGGCATTGGGCCGCGATGCCAGCAGCCGCCACTCAAGTCGAGGACTTGAATCTGTCATAGCGCGGAAGAGGTATTTCTAGCACTCCATGATGGACTTACGAAAGGTCCAGAACCTACTGAGCTGTTCGCCTGTGAGGCCCGCGGAAAACCCCTCCGAGTTCCTTGGCTAGGTCGCGCAAAAACCTGCTCGTGTACAATTGGTATGCCTGAATACGGCATGAGAGCATGGACCCTTGAGAGGCCTTGCAGTCTAGGGCATCGAGGGCTCTCAACTCCCTGTCCAGCGGAACCGAAGAGTGTGACTTTGGGCTCTTTTGTTTTCTCATAGCCGATTCCCCCACCATAGAAGTGTGAGGGAGTTGGGTTTTCCTGAACCCAGGGCCGCACTGGACCCTGTACATCGCATCAAAGCGCTTGCTCACGATGGGGACCAAAGCAGGGGTCTCCCACATGTGGAGTAGCAGCCTGGACAGAATGGGGCGGGGGGGGAACTGGAACAGTAAGAGATTCCCAATGTGGGGGCTCGTACTGCAAGATATCGAGCTCTTCAGCTCAATGTTCCTCCTCAGCCTGGGTAGCCAAGTTGAGAGCCCGTGCCATATCCCATACAAACACCACGAAGGAGGTGTATTCAGGTGGCCAACGCCTCTGAAAGGTGAGCGGGGAGGGTCTCTGGGGAGGTATCCCCGTCTGACTCCCAGCGGAGAAATCGGAGGAGGAACCCGATTCAGGCTGGTCGCCATGTCTGGATGCTGAGGCCCGCTTGAAGCCGGAGGCACTGGAGGAGATCGCCCCCGAGGAACGGGAGGGCAAACGAGAGACGCTGAGGACCCTCACAAGGCCCATGGCTCTCGTGGGTTTCCAGGGTGGGTTTTGGTGCCCCTCTCGAGGGAACCTCGGTCTCTAGGCGCAGGCCAGCGAAGCTGGATACGAGCGCCTGCTGGGAAGCTATGAACACAGAAACGCTACGTTCTAGTGCCAGCATATGGGACTCCCACGCAGGCATGGGGCCCTGCGACGCAGACACCAGGGTCACCGGGTCGGGTGTCAAGAAAGAGAGGGGGTCCTTGCCGGGACAGCCCTCAGGAGATCTGGCGCCATCGCTGGGGGGGCCTCAGAGTCTGTATGGGGTACCTTAAGAGGCCACTCCTTATCCGACTCTCGGGAACGCTGAGTTGGGTTAAGCGACAGGGCGCGGGAGCACTCGCGCTTGTCGGGAGCCCCCAACAGTGACTTTGAGGCCTTCTTCTTCTTACGCCACTCCACTTCAGGGAACCCCAGATCGGAGTGCCGTCTTGAGCGTGGGGCCGAGGTGGGGGATCCCATCGGCGGAGAGACGACCGAGGGTGCCACCGGGGATTGCGAGGCAGCCTTATGGAAAATGTCTTCGGACTTCTGCTTACGACTGAGCAGGGCTTTGGAGGACATTTTCTTACAAAGAGAACAGAGCTCTGGATCATGGTCGGCCCCGAGACACCGCAGACAGCAGTCATGGGTGTCCGTAAGTGACATGTTCTTGGAGCATCTATTGCATTTTTTTAAGCCAATGGCCATCGGGGCAAAAAGGGCCCCCGCGAGGTCAAAGGCTTTCTTTGAAAGGTGGGGAATTGTTCCGTGCAGACTTCGTCGATGCCGTCACCCATAAGTGAGGACTGACTTCCTGCTTGTTCTTGGAGAATCAAAGTAACCTGAAGAAATATACAGTTGGATCGATTTCTGTAATAAGGCTGATGCCTCTACCACATCAGCTCTTTGAATTTGATACCTGACCCTAACTGGAAACCAATGCCGGAAACAAAGGTAACAGTCATTGTAAGACAAACCAACTGTTAATCTTGCTTCTGTATTCTGAACTATTGTACAAGTCTCTTTCTTGGGCACTATGTGAATAGTGTTAGAATAATCTTGTCTAAAATCAGGGCCTGAACCATTACTTGCAAATTTTTCTGTTAAATACAGCCTCTGTTGCTGGATCATTCAAAGACACAAAACACCAAAGAAATCTGGTGCTTCACAGTAAACATTTAGACCAATAAAACACCCAGATTATGGACCACCTGGCCAAAGAGCACTAGGGGGCTGTAAGGGTAAATGATGCAAACTACAGAGGCCACTGCCTATAGAAGCACTACAAAATGGAGGACAGCATCAGAAAATGGAAGAGAGACACAAAATAGAGTCTGTACTAGCTTGGCCATGAGAATGTTGACAGCTTGCATGCATGCTATACTCAATACCCGAGATACTGAAGCCATGGTCTTAAAGTGGACATTAACAGAAAAATTACATCTCTGGTATTTGTTTCACGGTGCCCAGTATCAGAAACTGGACTATCGTGAATTTTCACAGGACTGGAAGTCCTGACTGGACTATGACATTTAGTGTAAATACCTGGTGCCAAGGACAGACTTATTTGCCTATTCAAATTCTCAGACCCAGACCTGGACCAATCACCTGGAGCCACACCAGCAATCAGCTGACCACATGGCAGCAAGGAAAAGGTATTTCTAAGGATAGAATTAGAATTGGGGGCCTTTTGTTCCTGATTGATGCTGACAAAGAAGATACCAGACCCTGCCTGTAACATCCATTACTAATCTTCTCAGCCTGTAAGTGCCTGTCAGGCTCACCCTGTAACACACTGCCAGGCTACAGTCTGCCCCTGTACCAGTTTCTCTTTCCTGCTAACCAGTGCCGTCTCATAGTCCATGGGACATCTATCCGACCGCTCCAGGATCTCCTTTTCTTACGAGTCCAATGGACATTTATATACCCCATAAAGCTAATGCACACAAAATCCTCAGGATCCAACCACTGAAGATTCAGCTAGAAGAAAGGAAGAACAGCAGCTTCCTTGACCACAGATGTCACTCTAAGCCTCGAGGAAAGAAGGCAGCCCCCACATACAGCGATGGTGACGTATGGAGATGGGAGAAAGCAATCAGCAACTTGTTATGATGATTCAACTGTGGGCACTGTGGCTGCTAGCATGACTGAAGAAGAGGTGGTGTTGCTTGTGCCCATCTTAAGTCTCAGGAAATGATGGGAGAACTGTTCAGGGAGCAACTACAGTGGTGCTAATGGATTTTCCCTTGGAAAACCATAAACTCTTCAAATTGGAATCAACAGTGTGTGAAATTGATTGGTAAGGTGCTTTGTGGGCAAACAACTTTCAAGTTTTTAACCTAGCCACAATAGTGTCTACTCAAGGAGCAGAAATTGAGACTTGAAACACTAGATCGGCCTCTTTGAGTTGAAAGTGAAAAAACTGGTATAGGAAGAAAATTTTGATTAAAGAGGAGAAATTCTAAATTCTCGTTCCCCGACGAGTCCAGATGAGTAGGTTATACTCCCTTGCCAGCAGGTGGAAGAAGATTTATACAGAGTGATAACATAACTGACAGTTGCTCAACTACTGGTGCAGCACTCTGAGAAGCCAGCATGACACCTCCCGAGCAAAAAGCAAAATTGAACATTAGTAACCAACTGTAAATTGCAACAATCTGGAACAAGTATTTGGATCTCTTACCATAACTGATGATATTCACCATTTTGTTCTTCATTCCTTTCCTACTAAGTCCCAACATTCTATTTGTTTTTTGGGCCACTACCAAGCACACCGAGGATGTCAATATATTGTCCATGATGCCTATGGAGAAAGCTTATATACCTGATAATTTTCTTTCCCTGAATCCAAGAAAACTATCCATAGGGTCACCAGGAGTCTGCATCGACTCCATGGCACTTAACCACAATTCACTCTGCAGCTGGAGCCACCCCCAATCAGAAAGGACTCATAGCATCTCATTTTAAGTGAACCAGTTTTACCAGGAACCATGAATCTCAAGACCGCTGAGAGCTCCTAAAGGACTAAGCCTTCTTAGACCTAGCATTATAGGCTGAGGAGGTCCTACCCAGACTCTTAGCAGTCCAAGGGCGTCTCCAAGCCACATAGGCCTAAAGTGCATCCAGCAGAGCCTTATCTTCAAGAAGCCTTTGAGACGTGCTTCTGAAAGGTCTTTCACCAACTTCTCCAGATCCTCCCCAAAAAGGAAGCTTGCTCAGATGTAGCTTGGAGGCAGCATCAGCCAACCAACTGTGGAGTCACAGCCAACGCTGACCAAAACAGCTGCTGCCAAAGACTTGGAAGAGGTCTTGATCAAGTCACACACACACACACAGCACCTGACTCCAGCCATGCAGTCTCCAGGCAGTATAGCAATTGCTGGACTCGGTGGAAAAAGAGCTCTGCCACCATGCCCACCCATAGCACTGCCTGCCAGTTCCTGGAAGAGGTTGGAAATGCATTCTTAAGAAGGGTTTCCACTCTCCTATCATGAGATTCCTTAAATGTGGTGCCCTCTTCCACCAGGATGGACATATGCTTCATCACCACTATGACCAGGGCATCCACACGAAGGACCCGAAAAGGTTTATCTAGCTCTTCATGAAGCAGCAGATACAGTTAGAGAGACCTTAGGGCCACTGTTCCCTCTAAGCTGTGCGCGTGCACACACCTCGCCAAGCGAGCGCACATACTTTACAACAGAGCGCACAAAAATTACAGCTCTGATTCTGATAGAAAACACCACAGACGTCTTAAAATTTAAAAGTTATGATTGTAATTACTAGAAATTTCCTGCTTCATTTAGGAATCGTCTATTTTCATTTAATTTGATTAAAATCAATGTGGTGTACATACTGTATTCTGACTTGTAGTCAAATTTTAAAGTATATAACTCTGAGTGTCATTATGTGGCGCACAAAAATTTAACCTTCCTTCAAAAGCTGCACACAGCTGATATTTTATGCGCACACAGCCTACAGAAAATTAGAGGGAACATTGCTTAGGGCCCCTAGGACCGAGCTTAGAGATCTCCCATTGGGAGACAAGGAGCTTATAAATAGACTCAGGAAGAGGAAAAGTTGTACCAGAACAAGCTCAGCTATACACAAAGCCGCCACTGCATCCTGTATGTGAAATAGGCAAATCAGATAGATCCTCATTTTCCACAAGAGGAATGTCCCCTTCCTCCTAAGACTCACCTTCCAGAGAAAAGGAATCCTTTTCATCAACCTAGACATTGCCCCTAGGACAGAAGGCTGGGTTTTTTTGAAGGGGGCAGGCTCAGAGAACATGGGGAATCATCAGGAGACTGAAACCACTCCTTGCCCCAGAACACTTTCGTACCGTCCTCCAAGCACTGATAACCCCAATACTGGACTTCTGCAATCCGATATACTTGGGACTACCGAAACAAGCCCTCAAACCACTCCAGCTAGCACAAAACACTGCAGCACGAATAATATCCGGTACTGCAAGACAGGACCACATCACACCCACCTTAAAAGACTTACACTGGCTCCCAATCGGTGCACGCATCAGATACAAAACTATCATAAACCTATTTAAGATAAATCAGCACACATCAGCCAACAGCCTACACACCCTCATTCAACCAGACAACAGCACTCGTCCTAGAAGAAAACAAACACGCAACCGAGTCAGCACCCCAGGTGAATTCAAACACACACGCAAGGACACAACAGACAGAGCTCTCTCCATGGCTGCTCCAACTATATGGAACAAACTACCAGACGACTTGAGGACAACTACAGACCTCAAAGACTTTAGAAAACAGCTAAAAACCATGCTGTTCATAGAACACTATGGACACATCACATAACCTAAGAGAATGTATAACAGCACATATTGCTGCCTGTACAGATAATGTTTTACAGCACCACTGTATATAGCCCACACTGTACATAGCTCAAACCATTCTAGCACGCAACACACCACACCTTGTACATAGCTCACCCCAATCTAGCACACGATACAACACACACTCAACTAAATTGCACCCTCACTGCATGATTAACACACTCACTTTACCCGATTGTTTGCTGTGATACCACCTTGATTAATAAGATAAGGCGGTTTAAAAATACTGTTAAATAAATAAAATAAATAAATGGGTGTGCTCGGAGGCTCTGTGCTGCTGCCCTGAGTCACACCGAGGGCTGCCGAGGAGAAGCAGCGGAATCACAACAGTAATGATAAATCAGGAGAGATCAGCAGAGCTAGTTGCATTTTTTTAAACGACTGGCCTCTGCTGCATCAGTGCCACCTCCAAAACTGTACTGCTTTAGGTGGATGTCTAGTCTGCCTAGCGTTAGGACCAGCCCTGGCAGAGAGCCAAATACTGCCCATTGAAATCAACAGGAGAAAAAAAAAGGAAAACAAATTGGAAACAAATTCTGAAAAAAAAAATAAAGAGCATGCAGATAAGGACAGCAAGAGGGAAGGGGGAGGGACCTGGGCTCCAACATACCAACCCCCTTCAGTGGCCCCCATGGTGTTCACCTGCTCATCTATGTAGCCTAGTGGTTAGGGGAGCAGCCTGAGGCCAGAAACACCAGGGTTCAAATCCCACTGGCACTACTGTAAGCCCTCCAGGGACAGGGAAATATCTATAGTAGCCGACTGTAACTTGCCTTGAGCTACTACTGGAGAGGTAAGAGCTAAATAAGCAAGATAAGATAGTAACCCAGAAGAAACAGCATTGGATTCAAGGCAGCTGTCAGCTCCAGGAGACATGAGCATGCCACGCAAACTCCAACGCATATTCATCATCCCAGATGATCTCCAACACCCATTGGTCGTGTGTGATCTGGGCCCAAGCCAGGGAGAAGAGTTGTAGCCTCTCATCAAGCTACGTCCCGGCTTGGGTTCCCCTCGTTTCATTGTGGCTTCTTAAAGGTCTGGCCATAGAAGCATAGTAGCCTCTGCCGGTCCCCCTGGCTCCGAACGCAAACTTTCCTCTCACGGGGAATTGTGACCTCTGAAAGGTTGTGAAGCACACACCCAGAAACCTGCGAAAATCTCAGGCCTGTCCCCCTAGGCACCATCAGGGGTTTTCTGCCCCTGGGCTTGTCCTCCGGCAACCGACCTCCCTTCGAATCTCCAAAGGTCTTTCAGCAACTTTACCAGCACTTCATCGAAAAGAAGCAACCTTTGAAATGGAGCTTGGACAATCACACTTTCAATGACATGTCCACAGACCAGTTGCGTAGCCATAAGAGATAGCGAGGCGCCACCGATGCAGTTATGTCCTTAGAGCAGGCCCTCACCAAGTCATAGAAGGCATCCGCCAGGTAGGCTACTCCTGATTCCAAACATGAGCACCCCTGATAAAGACTTCAGGTCATGCAAACCCTGGGCCCACCGAAGGCAGCTCTGACCACGCAGGCCCCACAGACAGAAGCCTGTAAAGTCATAGCGTTGGCTTCAAAAGGCCCGTTTTAGCATTGTCTCCAACATTCCATCCTGGGGGTCCTTCAGCACTGTTCCCCCCTTCCAGTGGAATGATCGTCTTCTTTGTTATGGCCGTAACCAGCACATTCACCTTACAGATTTTTAAGGCCTCCCCATTCTTCTGGCAGAAGTGAGCACAATCAGGCCATAGTCCACCTCCCACGCAAGCTTGCTTCCGGGAGCTCTCACGCCACGTTAATCATCTGCTTAAATTGCCTTGTGCAGAGGGAAGAAATGCTGAGAATTCCCTGCAGTAGCAGTCTTCCAGGTCCATCTCCTCCTGCAGAGCACTGACCATAATATTCAGAGCTGCCAAGGAGCGTGAAATCAGGGCTAAGAGTACTTCCTTGCAGAAGATCCAGATCATTGTAGGCTCAACGGAGAGCGAAGCTCCCCTTCCTCAATCTCTATTTCAAGAGGATCCTCCACTCTCCGGAAGTCCCCTCTAGGGCTTCCTCCGAGGATACCGAATCCCAGGAAACCAGCTCTCTCTCCTGATCCAGCTGCTCCGGAGGACACTTGGCCCTAGGAGTTTCTTCCACCTCTGGGAGGGATAGCCTCTCCTTCCTGGGTTCCAGCTCTGTTTTGAGACCCTTCAGGTACTTGACAAACCCCTTTCCCTGCTTCAAGCAAAATGCCTTGTGTAGAAGGATGACAAATTCCAGGGAAAAAGGCAACCCACTGCCGTGTTCCTCATCTGCATGCTTGCGCTTTTTCTGGGCTTTCAAAGAACTGCTGGAGGACTTACTCCCCACTGGCACATTCCTAGTACTGCCCAACATGGCAAGCTTCTCTCCCCCTGAAGCCCCCATTAAAATGACCGCCATTCTCACTTCAGATGGAACACGTAGCTGCACTACAGAGCTGCTGGCTGCCTTGTCACTTGGCACGGCCTTGTCCTGTGCATCTATGGAGAAGCCCCCTGCCACCAGCGTGGCCTCAGCCGACCTCCGTTCCTACGCACATAAGCAGCATAGTCTTGTCAGCGTTAAGCGTGCCCCTTCTAGCGCTACACAGGCCAGTTTGCCTTGTTTGTCCAACAGCATCGCACCTTTAGACGCACCTGTTCCTTGACCTGCGCATGCCTAACAACGATTGCAATAGAGTGCTGAAACCGCAGAAAAAAAGAAAACCACCAAGCGCGAAGTCCCTGACACCCAGACTCTGCTGCTACTCACCACTCTGGGGAACTGCAGATCAAGGTCCTCAGACCCTCTCAGAATCACAGCGGGAGGCATGTAGGAGGGGAGGGGCCCGGGTACCCAGGTTTACACTTTGCTCACTGGGGGGACGAAAGCTGGTCTGAACAGCTAACTCAACACACTTCAGGGGCTGACTGGATGCATGCTGTCAGCTAATAATTGGCATGCAGCCCTTATCTTTTTTTTTCTTTTTTGTAATCTGCTATCCTTCACTTTTGCTCTAGGAATCTGAATAGCTGCAAGAGCACTGCCTCTACCAGAAGGAAATAAATAAAGCACAGGCCAAAGCAATCATCCTTCAGTGCCATCCAGAAGCACTGAGGCCCCACCATCTGCTGGAGACTGAGCAATACTGGTCAATCTTGAAAAGCATAGAGCCCTTATAGGGTGACATCACAAGGGTGTGATCATGGTCAGTCTCCATCTGCTGGCTGAGGGGCATAACCCATGCATCCGGATAGGAGAGGAGGGATGATTTAGAAAAGGAAGTTAGTATCTCTGTGTGCATCTGCGATGCCGAGAATATAAAAGAGGAGAGCACTATCTGATGGACACAATTCCCTAAATGCTATATTAGTCAGTGGTAGTATGCTGCAGCTGTTGGAATTGATTTTCTTATAGACAGGGCTGGCTCAAGGGTTTCTGCTGCCTTAGGCAGGCTCCCCAATGCCACACCTCAGCACCTTCAGCACCACAGCAGGCCTTGAAGTGCCCACACACGTGCTCACTCACGGTCTGTCGCTTCTTTGTTCTCCAATGTAACTTCCTGTTGGAGAGGGCAGAAGCAGCAGGCTGCGACGGCATGCATGCACATGGCCGTTAAGGCCACTGCTTCAAAGAAGGGATGGGATCAGCATGCCACCCAACCGCCTAGTTCACCTGGTGGGCAGAACGGGTCTGCTTATTGAAATATAACAAGCCATTTTTTCTTTGGGGGAGGAGGGGGTCATTTCTCTTCCATCTTGCATCACATGCAGAAACATAGTACAGAGCTTCTCCTCGCTCACATCTTTTCTTTGAGACTAGAAGGGCATTCCAGTGATCTACCCCCAAAACCTTCCTATGGATAGGATTCAACCAATGGGATCTGCTGCTAATTACATTGGAAGCAGGAAGGGTATAATCACTCACCTGAGAGGAGGATGTGGGGTGGAGGGGGAATTACAAAACTGTAGATAGGTTTTAAACTCTGAAAAATATCCAGACATGCTAGCATTCCCCTTCTAGCTTCCAGACATTAATGTATACATCAGTTTAGCCAGACAGTTCTGCAGAGGTCAATTCTCTCTAGTGTTTATTTCTACAGCCCCTAAGCTATTAGAGTTTTTGCAGACAATATCAACATTTTTTTAATCTACAAAAGCAAATTGGTAGAATGAGGTAAAAATAGAAATTACACTTACCTGGTAATTGTAGTTCCTGGAGGGTCCAGTTTAGTCCTCCACATCAGGGTAGTGCACCTTGTCAGACGGCTGCCTGGGTGAGAATCTTCACACTCTTGGCAAGTGCATATTTCTATATGATTTGCAAGGTATTGTGGGCAATGTAGTTCATTCACACCAGACACAGCTGCTGACAATAATTTAGCTGTGCTCTTGGGTAAAGCCAATAAGATATTTATTTATGGGGTTATTTCTCCCAACACAGATATGCTTGGTAGCACATAAATTAGGTTACTTGTTTTCAGTGTTAACTTGGAAAAACAAAGTCAAAATCAGGAAAATAACAAATGAAAAGTCACAAAGCAAGAAACAAACTGTTCTTTTCAGGTTAACTTCTGATTACTTCCCACATAGATAGATACAGAAGTGATTCTCTCCTAGCTCACAAGCAATTAGGTAAGGCTTAATTGCTAGCAGTTACCAGCTGAAACCCCTTAGCTGGCTTGCCTTCCACTGTGTGGGTCAAATCCTGCTTCAGGAGCTTTTCTGAGTAGATTAAAGAACAAATTTGTATTTCTTTGTGATGGTTGCTGTACTTTATAACAGAAAGTTACCAACGGAGTTTAGATAGAGAGCAGTCCATATAAACAGGATCCTCATCTGCTATTATTCCCCCTTTGTTCAACAAGCATGGGTTCAATATCATGGATTGGCACAGATGAATCTCTCAATGGAGCATTTTCAGGAGAATACTTGTTTCCCTGCTGTCTTTCAAAGTTATAGCTAGGGCATAGATCAGTGTTCATACCTGAGCTTCCATTGCTGCTAGAGTTCCTCTCTATATAGCCTGGCCAGTATGTAGTCCAGTTCTTATGTCCAGCCTTCCAATCCAGATCCCTGGACACTGGATCTCTCTTCACATACCTTCTGGCACAGGTCTTAGGGTCCCTTCCACGTGCAGCCGTCTCCCTCACAGGTAGCCTCTGGTGATTCCTAGCTCTGCAGCACCATTCCTCTGGCTTTCCCCAGTCCAATGGTGTATGCTGGCCCTTGGAATACCTCCCAGTATACGTACTGCTTTGGACTCTTCTAGACCTCTCAAAGGCTTTTCTCCTCTTTCTTCCAGAGGGTTTCCTTGCCTCTCTGTCTGTCCGGTTTGGCTTCTGCTTCTGAAGATCCTTCAGATGAAACCGATGATCCTTCTCTGGATATCCAAGGGGATCATGAAGATAGTCATCTGTAGAATAAACTCTACTCTTATTCTGCTTAGATGAGTGATCCTCCCTAACACAGCGCAGCTGTGCTGAATCAGGCCCTGCCCTTTGAGATGAGTGCTTAGGGATTACCTCATAGCCCTCCTTATTGAACACACGTTTCCTCACTTCAGCTCCTCTAATGGCTGTTGGAAACCTGGTGCATTCTGGGACTGGTAGTCTTTTATGGCAAAATTCTGTTTTCATATTTCTACCAGAACTGACAGGTTGCTTGTTCAGAGTCACTTCACCTTTTCTATAGCTCCTTCCTGAGCTATGATAAGCTTCCTTATCACATACCCCCCTGCAGCAAGGAGACTGGACCAATCAAATCTTCTCCCTATGGGAATGTATACTACTGGAGCTCCCATCAGCCCCCCAGTGAACTGTTAACAAGCAAAAACCAAATGGAAAACAGCAAAAAGACCCCTCCCCCAAAAGCTGGACTTCCTCCCAAAGGAAGGAACCGAGACTGTGCAGATTGCGGCCACCTGGAGCACTGAGCGAAAGCAGACACTGTCATCCGGACAGAGAAAGAAATGACCGGACTCGAGGGAACCCAGGTAACGCCAAACGAGCGTTCTCTCACACTGTATCAGCGCGCCGAACGATAAGGCAAAGGCCACGGGAGGGAATGAGGACTAAACTGGACCCTCCAGGAACTACAATTACCAGGTAAGTGTAATTTCTATTTCCTGAGCGGTCCTCCAGTTTAGTCCTCCACATCAGGGATGTAACAGAGCAGTACTCAACGGGAGGGACCCCCCCAACCGGCGCGCAGAACCACCGCACCGAAGTCAGAATCGCGAGACGCCAGGACATCCAGCCGGTAATGCTTACTAAAGGCATGTAGCGTGGACCAGGTAGCCGCCCTGCAAATGTCGAATGGGGGAACCAAACTGTGTTCCGCCCAAGAGGTTGCCTGCGCCCTGGTAGAATGGGCGCGCAGACCTACCGGGACCGCCCGGCCCTGCAAGATATACGCCGACGCAATAGCTTCCTTGATCCATCTAGCAATGGAGGACTTCGACGCCGCCTCCCCCTTGCGTCGACCACCAAACAAAACAAAGAGGCGGTCCGTCTTACGAACCGACTCAGTAGCTTGGAGGTATTGACGGAGCACCCGCCGAACGTCCAAACGATGCAGACCTCCTGAACCGTCCTCCTCCGTAGAATCAAAAACCGGAAGAAAAACGGCTTGATTCAAATGAAAAGGAGATACCACCTTAGGAAGAAAGGAAGGGACAGGACACAATACCACTCTGTCCCGAGAAAAAGAAAGGAAGGGTTCCCGACACGAAAGCGCCTGTAACTCCGAGATACGGCGAGCCGAACAGATGGCCACCAAGAACACAGCCTTCAACGTGAGATCCTTGAGAGACGCAAGACGAAGAGGCTCAAAAGGCTTCTGAACCAAAGAGTGCAACACCAAGTTCAAATCCCACGGAGGAACGGTGATCCTGCGCAGAGGACGCAGCTGAAACACGGCTCTCAGAAAACGTTGTATATCCGTGTGAGCCCCCAGGGGAACCCCCAAGACCTTACCCCTGTAACACGCCAGAGCCGCCAATTGCACCTTTAGAGAATTTGCAGCAAGACCTTTGTCAAAACCGTCCTGCAAGAAATTGAGAATGGCCGGAACGGAAGCCGTCATGGCCCGGAGATCACGCCTCGAACACCAGTCTTCAAAAAGTCGCCAGACGCGCACATAAGCGAGCAACATAGAAGTTTTTCGCGCCCGAAGAAGAGTCGCAATAACCGCTGAAGAATAACCTTTGCGCTTCAACCTAGCCCTTTCAATGGCCAGACCGTAAGCGAGAATCGATCCACTTGTGGCATTTGTAGCGGCCCCTGAAGCAAGAGATCCCGCAGGAGCAGCAACCGCCACGGAACCCCGTCGAGGAGCCGAATTAGATCCGCATACCACGGACGCCTGGGCCAATCTGGAGCCACCAGAAGCACCTTCCCCGGATGTGCTTCTATGCGCTGAATCACTCGACCGATCAACGCCCACGGAGGAAAGACGTAAAGAAGCCCGGGAGTCGGCCATGGGCAAATGAGAGCGTCTATGCCTTCGGACATGGGTTCTCTCCGTCTGCTGAAGAACCGAGAAGTTTTGGCCGACTGAAAGGTCACCATGAGATCCATGATCGGTGGCCCCCATCTGCGGACTATCTGAGCGTATACCTGCGGGTGAAGTTCCCACTCCCCGGCATCCACGTGCACTCTGCTGAGGAAATCCGCCATCACGTTTTCTTTTCCGGCAATGTGTCCTGCCGAAATGGCTAGCAGTCGGGGCTCCACCCACTGGAACAACAGGTCGGCCTCCGCTTCCATCGCTCTGCTGCCCGTGCCGCCCTGACGGTTGAGGTATGCAACCGTTGCCGAGTTGTCGGAGAGTATCCTCACCGCCCGACCTGTCACCAGAGGTTTGAACGCCTGAAGAGCCCGCAGTACCGCTCGCAGTTCGAGACGGTTGATCGACCAGGAAGCCTCCAGGACGGACCACGCACCCTGCGCGAAGCGACTGTCGCAATGAGCTCCCCAGCCCGCCATGCTCGCATCCGTTGTCACCGGCAGCCATACCGGCTGCTCCAGGGGAACCCCCGCCTGCAACGTCCTCAAGCTTAGCAACCAGCGTAACGACTGCCGCACTCTCCGCGGACAAGGCAACCTCTGGCTCAGCGAATCCGTCTGATTTGACCAATGCCGTAAAAGGGCTCGTTGCAGCGGGCGCATATGAAACCTGGCCCAGGGAACCACATCTAAAGTCGCTGCCATCGTTCCAAGAACCCGAAGGTACCACCAAGCCGACGGAGCCGGGAACGCTAAAAATTTGCAAACCAAGTTGCCTAGGGCCCGTGCCCGACGATCCGGCAGAAACACTAACCCCTTCTCCGTATCGAAGAGAACCCCGAGATATTCGAGGGACTGGGTCGGTACCAGCTGGCTCTTTTTCCGGTTCACCACCCAGCCGAGACTCTGCAGAAGGGCTATCACTCGGCTCGTGGCCCGCAAGCTCTCTCCCTTGGTCTTCGCTCGAATCAACCAATCGTCGAGATAAGGATGAACTAACACCCCTTCCTTTCGCAAGGCCGCAGCGACTATCACCATGACCTTGGTGAAAACCCTTGGCACCGTGGCGAGGCCGAATGGCAGCGCTTGAAACTGATAATGGCCCCATGGGAGAGCGAAGCGGAGAAACCTTTGATGAGCCTCCCTGATCGGAATATGTAGGTAGGCTTCGGAGAGATCGAGAGACGTCAAAAACTCTCCCTGACGCACCACAACCAAGATGGACCGCAGAGTTTCCATCCGAAAATGAGGGACCCGAAGGCAGCGATTCACCCCCTTGAGATCCAGGATAGGACGGAGGGAGCCGTCCTTCTTTGGCACCACGAAATAAATAGAGTACCGACCCGAACCGAGATCGGCATCCGGAACTGGTACCACCTCCCCCAAGGCCAGCAGATGGTCCAATGTTGAGCGAACGGCCAACACCTTGTGAGGACCCTTGCAGGGGGACAGAACGAAGGCATCGTGGAGAGGACAGGCGAACTCGAGAGCGTACCCCTCCCGGACGATCTCGAGGACCCACTGGTCCGAAGTTACGTGGACCCAGGAAGAAAGAAAATGACGAAGCCGCCCTCCGATCACCGGACTTCCCTCCGGGGTCCGCCTCGCTTCATTGCGGCTTGCGACTAAAGGAAGAGGAGGGAGAAGAAGAGGCAGCCGAGAATCCTCTACCCGCTCCTCGAAATCCTCGAAACCCCGAGGATCTATTCGCCAGTCGTCCGCGCTGGGACCCCCCAAACCTGGATGCCCGGAACCTGCGAAAGTCACGAAACGAGCCTCTAGTCGAGGAAACACCCTTATTTTGTCGGGGCTTATCCTCCGGCAGCCGCCCGCCTTTAGATTCACCGAGGTCCTTGACCAACTTATCCAGATCGTCCCCGAATAACAGCCGGCCCTTAAAGGGGAGTTTGCTGAGGCGCGCTTTAGAGGAGCCGTCAGCAGCCCAATTGCGCAGCCAAATAGAACGGCGCGCCACCACGACAGACGCCATGCTATTGGCCAATGTTCGAAACAAGTCATAGTGAACATCCGCCAAATAAGCGGACCCCGATTCCAAGCGGGCAAATGTCCAACAAACCCTGTTGGTCGAGATGGGAATCCTGTCACAAATGCTGAGCCCAGCGCAAACACGCCTGAGAGACCCAGGCTCCACAAATAGAGGCCTGCAAGGACAAGGCATTAGTTTCAAAGGCCTGCTTCAACAAACCATCCACTTTTCTATCCTGGATATCCTTCAAGGCCGCGCTGCTCTCAACCGGAATCGTAGTTTTCTTGGTGACCGCCGAAACCGCAGCGTCAATTCGCGGAGAACGAAATCTCTCCTTATCCTTGTCCGCCAAAGGGTAAAGGCGATTCATCGTTCTGACACCCTTCAAGCCTGAATCAGGGTGATCCCACTCAGCTTGAATCATCTGATCCACCACTCTGTGGACTGGGAAGACCGTTTGAGAATCCCGAACCGCCTGAATGAGAGGATCTTCCAACACCTCTTCCTCCGCGGGTCGCCCGACTGACAAATTCAGGGCTTGGAGAGATTCCATAATTAAGGGAATCAGTTCCTCCCTGCGAAAAACCCGGATGATCCGAGCCTGCTCCTCAGGTTCCGGAATCTCCCCTTCCTCCAAATCCTCGAGTCTATCCTCGGGATCTACATCAGACCAGTCCTGCTCTTGCCAGGCTAGTTCAGGGAGTTCCATGTCAGACACGCGAGCACGCTTGACCGCCTTAGGGATGTCCGCTCGCCCTCCCTCCAGCTGGAGAGACGGCGGAGCCAAAGCGGCCATGCCCGGCTCCGAACCTTTCCCCAAGCGGCCCCTTTGGAAAGCTTGGTGCATAAGAAGCACGAACTCAGGAGAAAAATCCCCCCAGGCCATCTCGGGAGACCCCAAGGTTTGGAGACCCGCCTGCGGAGTAGAAGTAGACGGAAGAGAAGGCAAGATAGGTCTTGCAGCCAGTTCCTCCCCACTGGAAACTGGAGGGACCACGGAATCCAAGATAACACTGGCCTCCATTGGTTGTTGCAGCTCTGGCGGATTGCAGGCCTTGCAAACTCCTGCATCCGAGATGGCCCCTTTGCGGGACCCACAAATCACGCACTGCGGCCGGCGGGACATGTGCAGAGAACCGCAATAGTTGGAAGGGATCTGCAACAGTGCAAAAACGGACAGGAGAGAAAAAAAAAACAGTCCAAAGTGCCACAGGACTGCAAATCCCAACCCGTGCAACAAAGGCCCCTTTTTTTTAATTTTTTTTTTGTATGTGTTTTTACACACACCGACTTACTGCTAAAGAATCAGCTAGTAAGCAAAGCTGCCTGAATCCAGACGCCCCGAATCAAACGCGCCCCAGCACAGCCCCTGCAGAATAAAGCAGGAGCCGAAAATAAAATGGCCGCCGGCACTCCGGAGCGCCGAAAAAAAGGCGCGAAAAATAAAGAAAACTAAAGAAAAGGAAAAGAAATGAAAAACCGCGATCCAGCCAAGGAGAAAAAACGGGGCTACCCCAAAACCGACGAAAAATAAAAAGAGACTTACCCCGAAGGCAGGACAGAGCACGGCAACGGAGCTGAGCTCAAGAAGAAACACACTGCAATGACCCCGCGGTGCGAGAGAACACCGACCGGCAAGGAAGGGACCTGGGGTCCGTCGAGCCTGAAAAGTACTCCCAAACTAGGAGGGGGCAATTGAGGCCGGACTCCTCCTCCGAACAGGCTTGGAGGGGAGATCAGCAGCTACAGGAGTGCAGCCATCGTGCCGTTGCTCAACAGTAGGCAGACGGTCTGCACAATCTCGGCTCACCCCGATGCAGAAGCAAACTTTAAAGAGACAGACACCTACACTGCAAGAAAAACAAAATGTGCTACAAGGAGCAAGAAAGGAAAACAAGTAAAAATTATCTAGTCCTAACACAGAAGTGAGTCCACAAAAGGCTCACACCGCCTCCTGCTGCAAGGAGACTGGACACACTGGGGGGGCTGATGGGAGCTCCAGTAGTATACATTCCCATAGGGAGAAGATTTGATTGGTCCAGTCTCCTTGCTGCAGGAGGAGGTGCACTACCCTGATGTGGAGGACTAAACTGGAGGACCGCTCAGGAAAGTTTCAATAGTAAGTTAGTGTGGCTCAGTGATTACAGAACAGTAAAATGAAGGTGAATGTAGGGAAATCTATAGCTATGTGGTTGGATAAGGGTTATCCTGATGCAGTAACTTCTAAATCCAGATATCCAGTAGAGTTTTCTCCTGTGGTTTGGAACTTGGGGATTTGGATTGATTCTGAACTGGCCTTTGAGCTTTATATTACTTACTAACAGTCCAATCAGCTCTTTATCAGCAACGGTGAAACTGCTCAAGTCTTTAAGGTTAGAACAACTTGGCAAGTGGTAGAAGGGTTGGTTATAATTCAGAATATTTTACAGGAAAAAATATATCTTTGTAGTGGATTCAAGTAATTCAGAATAGTGTGGAATAGCTTTAGGGTGGTTTGAAGTTGTTGGATAATATTACCCCTATGCTGCAGCAATTCCACTGGCTGCCAGTGGCTCTGTTGGGTTGGTTTAAAATATCAATGTTATGTTTTAAGATTTCGCATGATATGGGTTCTCCTTATTTGCTAAGGTGTGGTTTTGTGCAATTCTGGTCGAAGTGTACAAACACAACAGGCAGGCTTGAGGTCCCTACAGTGTGGGAGGTCTGGCATCAGTGGGTGCAGAATACAGCTTAGTCTGTAGTTGGGTCATCTATTTAGAATAAGCTTCTGCTTTTGTTCTGGTCAAAAGCGATTTGCAATTCCAGAAACTAGTGAAAGGGTAGCTATGGATTTTAGCATATGGCGATGTTCAGATGCAAGACTGACCCATCTAGAGTGGGTATTCACTGGATGAAGGAATCCTGTAAATCTTGGAGATTGATTGAGATGATCCTGACGAGTTGGGGCATTTGATTGTCAAATGTATGCTGGAAGGGTAATGTGGGGAAATTAGTCCTTACCTGCTAATTGTCTTTCCTTGAGTCCCTCCAGTCCAGTACATGTGGGTTATCTCCCTCCACCAGCAGCTGGGGACTGAGCATGTCTGATTTCTGATGTCACAGTGTTAGAGCTCCCCTCCCCCCCTTGGGCTCCAGGAGTCAGTATCCTATTAACAAAAAAGATCTCGAGAGAGCTTAACAAACTAAGACAGGAATGGAACCTCAGGGCTGCTAACTCAAACTCAAAATGTTTTGCGCCTCCCTCCCCCTCCCCCCTCCTCCCATAACTGTATCACTGTAACAAACTACCAAAACTATATACAAAGTGGGAATACTTGCCAAAAACCACCAACTCTCAATAAGGAAGATTCCAGTCTGTAACAGATGTGATTCTTAATTTATTCTTCCCAGCAAATAGCTGGACATGACCATTCCTTTAGACCCTAAGGCACAGAAGAAGAAAGGTACATATCCCCCAAAAGAGAGATTTCTGGAGGGAATCAAACAAAGAATTAGCAGGTAAGGTCTAATTTCCCTTTACTAATTGCCCCTCCAGTCCAGTCTGTGTGAGACATACCAGAACAGTAAACGGAAATTACACTTACCTGGTAATTGTTCCTTGAGGGAGTACAGTTCAGTCCTCCACCTCTGGGTAGTGCACCTCCTCCTGCAGCATGGAGACTGGACAAGTCAAACTTGTGACATCACCGGGTATATCCTGCTTGTCTTCTCCCATGACCCCCCAGTGACCTACTGACAAAGCAGACTCAAAGGAGCAAACAAACAACCAATTAAGGTACGAAAGAAATAATTGGTCCTTACCTGCTAATTATTGTTCCTGAAGGAACGACAGTCCAGTCCCTTTACTTCTGGGTTGCGTAACCCTTCCAGCAGCTTGGAGGCTGAGTCAAACCCTTTTGAGGTTGGTTAGGTATAAATACCCCTGGCACCACCCCTAAGCCCCAGTAATCTATAGAAAAGCAGACTTAATATACAAACAACCAAAATCCAAAAACCATTTTTTTTTTAATATATGTAAATAATGTAGGAAGAGGAAAGGACCCCAAAGAGCCAACACGAGGAGAAGGGAGGAGAAGGTTCACCTGAGGCTGCCGCAGCCTTCCCCAATCCCCAATTCACCTGACCTGTGCAAGACCCCTTCCGCCTCTGCTTCGGCCTGGTAATTCGGACCGCTATACTCCCAGTAACCCGGGTGGGATCAGGGACTGGACTGTCGTTCCTTCAGGAACAATAATTAGCAGGTAAGGACCAATTATTTCTTCCTTCTCGTCACTCCAGTCCAGTCCCTTTACTTCTGGGATGTAACAGAGCAGTTCAAACTTGGGTGGGGTTCGCTAACCCGGAACGAATTATCGCGTTCCCGAACCTAGCATCTGCAGAGGCCTGCACATCCAGCCTGTAGTGTTTGGTAAAGGTATGTAGCGACGACCAAGTCACCGCTCTACAAATTTCCAGCGGCGGTACAAGGCTGTACTCCGCCCAGGAAGCGGCCTGCGCCCGCGTGGAGTGGGCCCGCAGCCCTCCCGGAACCTGCTTCCCTTTCAGGATATAGGCGGAAGCAATAGCTTCCCTGATCCATCTAGAGATAGTCGCCTTAACCGCGGCCTCCCCTTTGTGAGGACCCCCAAACTGGACGAACAAACGTTCTGACTTTCGAAAGGAGGCCGTACGGGAGAGGTAACGTTTCAATGCTCTCCGTACATTCAATCGGCGAAGTCTGCCATCCTTCCCTTCCCGCCCGACGGTAGGGAAAGCGGGCAGCGACACTGGCTGGTTAAGATGGAAAGGCAAAAATACCTTGGGTAAGAATGAGGGAACTGTCCGTAAGACTACCTTGTCCTTGAAAAAGGAGAGGAAGGGGGGGTGGGAAGACAGCACTTGGAGATCGGAAACGCGTCTGGCCGAGCAAATGGCAACCAAGACCACCGTCTTCAGCGTCAAGTCTTTAAGTGAGGCTTCCATTGCTGGCTCGAAAGGCTCTCTGGACAAGGCATTTAACACCAAGTTAAGGTCCCAGGGGGGGGGATCACTGATCTCTTCTGGGGGCGCAGGCGCCTAACCGCTCTCAGGAACCTGGCCACGTCCGGGTGGACTCCCAGGGGCTTTCCTCGGACCTTGCCTCTATAGCAAGCGATGGCTGCCACCTGGACTCGTAGGGAGCTGGGAGCAAGACCCTTCTCAAAACCTGCTTGCAAAAATTCTAGGATTTCAGGGATAGAGGCTGAAAATGGCTTCTTCCGGCGCCCTGTACACCAGGCTTCGAAGATGCGCCATACTCTTACGTAGGAAAGACAGGTCGAATGCTTTCGCGTGCTCAGCAAGGTAGAAATCACTGAACCCGAATATCCCCGCTTCCAGAGCCGTGCCCTTTCAATAGCCAGGCCGTAAGCGAGAATCGATCCACGTGAGGCATCTGGACAGGCCCCTGACTCAGAAGGCCTTTCCTGCAGGGGAGCCGCCACGGCTTGTCGACCGTTAGCCTCACTAGATCCGCATACCAAGGACGACGAGGCCAATGGAGCAATGAGGATGACCAGCCCTTGGTGGGTTTCCACCTTCCGAAGAACTCTTCCGATCAAGGCCCAAGGTGGGAACACGTACAGGAGCCCCTCCGAGGGCCACCTCTGAGCGAGAGCATCCAGGCCTTCGGACATTCTTTCCTTTCTTCGGCTGTAAAAACGATTTGCCTTGGCTGACGAATAACGGGCCATGAGGTCCATCACTGGGGGACCCCAAAGGGAGACAATCTGGTTGAAGACTTCCTGGTCCAGCTCCCACTCTCCGTGGTCGATCTTGAACCTGCTGAGGTAATCGGCTGTAACGTTGTCCGATCCGGCCACGTGCTGAGCTGACAGGGCCGACAACCGGGGCTCTGCCCATCGGAACAGGCTGTCCGCCTCTTTCTCTAAGGCGGGGCTGCTTGTTCCCCCCTGGAGGTTGATGTAGGCCACCGTGGTGACATTGTCCGATAGGACGCGGATTGCGTTTCGCCTCACTAATGGCTCCAGCGTCTTGAGGGCCAACACTACTACTCGTAACTCCAGCCTGTTGATGGACCACTGCGACTCTATCGAGGACCAAAGACCCTGGGCGAAATGGCCCTGGCAATGAGCTCCCCAGCCCGACAAGCTGGCGTCCGTTGTCAGCAGGATCCACTGAGGAGTTGAGGGGCATCCCGCATTCCAGGTTCTTCGGACACCTCCACCACTGTAGAGCCTTCTTGGTTCGCGGCGCGCAGGGTAGTGGTACGGACAAAGGATGAATCTGCGGAGACCAACGACGTAATAAGGAGCGCTGTAGAGGCCGCATGTGGGCCCTGGCCCACGGGACTACCTCTATTGTCGCCGCCATAGTACCCAGCAATTGAAGGTAAAGCCACGCTGAGGGGTTCCGCCTCTCCAGGAACTGTGCTACGAGAGCCCTTAGATCCTTTGCCCGCTTCCGGGGGAGAAACACCTTTCCTTCTCTGGTGTCGAATCTTGCTCCGAGGTACTCGAGCTCCTGAACGGGTACCAACTTGCTCTTCGTCCGATTGATGATCCACCCTAACTCCTCCAGGACCTTTACCACTCGAGCTGTAGCCGAGAGGCTTTCCGCTTCTGATTTCGCCCTGATCAGCCAATCGTCGAGGTATGGGTGAACCAGGATCCCTTCCTTTCGTAGGGAGGCGGCTACCACCACCATAACTTTGGTGAAGGTCCGGGGAGCCGTAGCTAGACCGAAGGGTAGTGCCTGGAATTGGAAGTGTCCTCTTGGTACCGCGAATCTCAGGAACTGCTGATGAGACCTTCGCACTGGGATATGTAAATAGGCCTCTGTCAGGTCCAGAGATGTCAGAAACTCCCCTGTTCTTACGGCCATAATGACTGATCTCAGAGTTTCCATTCGGAAATGGGGTACCTTGAGGCAGCGATTGACCTGCTTTAAGTCTAGAATGGGACGAAAGGATCCTTCCTTCTTTGGAACTACAAAGTAAATGGAGTACCGACCGGAGCCAAATTGGTCTGGAGGGACCGGAACCACTGCCCCGAGTGCTAAAAGTCTTGAGAGAGTGACTTCTATCGCCCTCTTTTTTGCTGGAGAGCCGCAGGGGGATTGAATAAAGGCTGGAAGGATCTGCTTTCCAAATTCGAGAGCATAACCTTCTCTGATCACTTCCAGGACCCACTGGTCTGACGTGACCCGGGACCAGGCGGGAAGAAATAGCCTTAGGCGGCCCCCCAAAGGTAAGTCGCCCGCCTGGACCCCCTCTATCTCATTGTGATTTTCTAGGTCCCGAGAAGGAGGTAGAGGCCCCAAAGCCTCTCCCTGCTCCTCGAAACCCCTTAAAGTTCGAACCCCTGGCCGGGAAACGACCCCTAGGAAAGGGGTTTGACCTGGCTGGACGAAACCTCCGGGGGTCTCTTGGTTGGCTCCGCGATGGCGCAGGAAGGCGAGCCTGCTTCGGCCTGTCCTCCGGAAGCCTGCCTCCCTTGGACTCGCCAAGATCTTTTACCAACTTTTCCAAATCCTCGCCGAATAATAATCTCCCCTTAAAGGGGAGACGACCCAGCCGGGCCTTTGAAGAAATATCGGCTGCCCAATTACGGAGCCACAAATAGCACCTAGCTGCGACAACTGATGCCATGTTCTTAGCTAGGCTCCTGATGAGATCGTACTGGCTATCCACCAGGTAGGCTGTACCTGACTCCAATTTAGCTGCAATGGGCTGTAAGTCTACTGCGGGGCCCTCTGTCAGCTGAAGTTGTTGGGACCACCTCAAGCAGGCCCGCGCCACCGAGGCCCCTGACACCGAGGCCTGCAAGGCAAGGGCACTAACATCAAAGGCCTGCTTTAGCAAGGTGTCCAACTTTCTATCCTGTGTGTCTCTCAAGGCCGTGCTACCTTCTACTGGGATAGTCGTCTTCTTAGTAACTGCGGAGACCGCCGCATCCACTTTGGGTGACTTCAGCAATTCTCTGTCCGATTCTGGTACTGGATAGAGGCGTGTCATGGAACGCACACCCCTCAGGGAGGACTCGGGTTGGTCCCACTCTTCCTGAATCATTTGGCGGACAACCCTGTGGAGAGGAAAAACCTTTTGAGACTTTCGGACCGCTTGGATCAGGGGGTCCTCCAGCGCTTCTTCCTCAGTCGGAGTGTCCGAGGCCACCTTGAGGACTCTCAGGGATTCATTAATTAGCCCCGGGAGTTCTTCACGACGGAAGACTCGTACTATGTGGGATTGATCCTCCTCTGGGATCTCTCCTTCTTCGAGTTCGTCTTCTTCCTCCTCTCCTATCTCCTTATCGGAGAGCTCCTCCTCCTGCATGCCATGAGGAGGGGACGAGGGAGGCTCTTCGCTTCCTAGCCTTGCGCGTTTAGCCGGGATACCGGAATCATGGGGCATGGCCTTCAATGGTTTAACCCCCAGGCCTTCCTTCCCTGTGCTCGAGCCTCCTGCCCCCCGCCCCTGCTTGCGCATGCAGTAGGCCTTGTGTAACAGGAGGATGAAATCAGGAGAAAATAGATCACACGTATCCTCTTCACCCAGGGCCGATGGGAGGGGGGGGGAGGGGGGACCTGGAATTCCGGATGTTGAGGGCGGAGGGAGGGGAGGCTCTCTTTCTCCGACCAAAGTCTCCGCTGAACCCTCATTAGCTTGAGAGATGGACAACTGGATGTCCTGCTCCACAGAGGAAGCTTCTGCAGCGCAACCCTTGCAGATACCTGAGTCTGAGGCAGTGCCCCTGCGAGTGCCACAAGAAGGGCACCTTAGTTTGCCAGACATGGTGAAAATAATGTGAAACAAATAATGAACTCCGCTTCCCTGGCTCCCTGAATCAGACTCAAAGTAAAAGGAGGCAGAGAATGGAAAAACAAAAATTCTTAAAATCCTTAAAAATTCTTAAAAATCATCTAGCTATCTAAAGATGCCGTCTCTAGGCTGAACAAAGTCACAATTTCTTGAACAGACTCCTGTCCCCACCCCCCCCGACAGAATGTAGCCTTCGGAGCAAAATAACGCTGTGTAAAACAGACAAAAAAGGATTCTTGGCTACAACAATTAGGCTTGAGGGAGATCCCCAGTACTTGCGGTTTGAAGATGATTAAATCGGCGGTCCCTCCGGGAAAGAAAATTGCCCTCCGGAGTCCTGCACGTGACTAGGCCTCAGCCACGTGGAGAGCAGGCCGGGTCCCGGTGTCTCCGCTCGCACCGCCGGACCCGCTACCCGTCAGCCGCGAGATCCCTCAGCCGTCTGCCAACTCCGGGCGCTCCCGAGCTGCTTTGTCAAGCCGGGAGCGAGGAGGGACGGCACATCGGAGCCTCAAGCGCTCAGCCGCCTGAGGGCTTCGGCGCGAGGCGGAAGAGACTGCTGCCGAGGTCTAGGGCTGAGTGCCTTACTGTTTCCCGGTCCGCCCCTGCCGCCGGCAAAACCTCTACGGAGAGATGAACCTTCTCCCACCGGGCAAGGCTCTAGCGAGCAGAAGCTCGATCTCCGGAGGAGAGAGAGGGGGGGGGGGGGAGGATGAAAAGAAATCAAGAAATCAACGAAAAACAAAGAAGTAAGTTTACAATTACAATAAATTACAATAAATTAAATTTAAATTAATTTAAGATTCAGCAAGAATAAATCAGCAAGAATAAAAAGGAGACTCCAGTAAGCCCTTGGCTTACGGAACCCTCCAGCTGCTTGGAGGCTGAGAATACTGGGGCTTAGGGGTGGTGCCAGGGGTATTTATACCTAACCAACCTCAAAAGGGTTTGACTCAGCCTCCAAGCTGCTGGAAGGGTTACGCAACCCAGAAGTAAAGGGACTGGACTGGAGTGACGATAAGGAACACAATGCTATGCTTAAACTTCAACTTTTAAACTACAGTGCCCTAAGAGAAAGGGCTGCGAACACCCTCCTGCTTGTCCCTGTCTCCCTGTGCCCAAAACAGCGGAAGACAGACAACCAGAAGGAAGGAGAACTAAGGAAGAACACAGGCAGAAAAGGCACTCTCGCGATTACCAGCAAAACAGAGCCCGCTGATGACTCTATGAACCGGAAACCCTCTTCTAACTGACGCCTTGCGCCTGAGTTGTTCATCCTCGGGCGGGAATGAGGACTGAACTGTACTCCCTCAAGGAACAACAATTACCAGGTAAGTGTAATTTCCATTTCCTTATCGGTTCTACAGTTCAGTCCTCCACCTCTGGGATGTACCAGAGCAGTAATCATTGGGAGGGACCTTTCCAGCCGGCTCACCACCCAACCAAACAGGCACCGATCACTGCCTGCTCCTCCCGTCAATATGCGTTATTGAAGACACGACCGAGAGCCCACTCTGACCCTCTTCACTGGCGAAACAGCAGAGAGCTCTGCCCCAAGCATCTCTAGTGCACCTGAAGGACATGCTCGCCACCGCCAAGGTACTGAATGCCCTACAAACAAACAGACATACTGATAAGGCTGCCGGAGCCCCGCCAGAAAGAGCCGCTGTAGACCTCCCTCGGTACGCGACCTCCCCAGGGCGTCAAGGTTGAGCTACCACTTCTCCCCTGGGCGACCTGCTTCCGCAGAGGGACAGGTGGCGAAGAGACCTTCCAGAAAGCTACATCAACTTTCCCTAATGCCCCAGCAGCGCAAGCTACGAGCAAGGTGTTCTTGCGTAAGTCTCGAAACCAGCAACTAGACCGGCACAGGCGGATTCCACGAGGAAGAGCTGAACTGAGGTCCGTCCAGGGACAGGAGGGATGCGAATTGAGTGAACTCTGCGTTCCCAGTAGTATAAGAGATGTTAAAGAGGGAACGAGCAACCGGGCATACTCGTACACTGCACCCATACTCTGGAACAAGCTTCCGTATGAGTTACGACTGATCAACAATATTCAGGACTTCAGAAAGAAGCTTAAAACCCACCTTTTCCAAGAACATTACGGTATCACCTAGACAGTTTTTTCATCACCCTCTCACTACCCAAGTTGCCTAACCCCTGAAGCTTAGGAGGCAAAATAGACCCGATGTCAATGTTAGTAGGATTGCATATACAAATGTATTCTATGTACTTGAAAAACCTGTAATGTATATTTAAAATCTGATCAAACAAATGTTTATTAGCTCACTTTGTTACTCACACCTGGATGATCAAAATGTAATGTATATTTGAAATTCTTTGTGATTCTGGTGTACCCTTCCCTCAAATCATACTGTATCTTTGATTGAATAAGTTACTCCCTGTATTTACACCATGGTCCGCTGCTGATCGCTGGAAGTGGCGGCTTATAAATGTTTACCAAATAAATAAATAAAGGGAAAAACCACCTGTGGCAAAACCCTACGGAACTGGCCACGAGGTCACCCTCTCTCTGGGTAAGACAAACTGTTCATGCCAGGCCCACGCCGGCAACTCCTAAATTCGCCTCGCCGCACTGAAGACCACCAACCTACTGTCTTCCAAATTGAGCAGATCCGGTGGAATACCTAGCTTACGAAAAGACTGCAGTCTGGTAACCATCAGAGCAAGCGTACCACCTTGACCTGGGAACCGCAGCCACTCCCCGCCTGATGCCCCTATAGCAGGGCATAGCTGCCCACTGAACTCCCCAGGACCTGGCTGCGAAGTCTGTGTCAACCCATCCTGTAGGAAACTCCATCCCAGGGGGACAGACACTGCTATTGCACGAAGCTGCCTCCGCGAGCCCCCATTCTAACCGATGCATCCTAAAAGTACCCAGGCCTCTTTTTCTTATTTTCTTTTAAAACTTAACCGAGCCATGGCCACTCCGTAGGGGATAACTGATCCACTGGAGACAGTCGAAAGAAACCCTGCAGCCACCGCTTCTCCAACCGCGGCAACCTCCCTGGGTTCCCGACGAGCATCCGTACGCAGGCGACGTTCTAACAGATGCGCCCTAAATGCACAGGCCTCTTTTTCTTATTTCCTGTGAAAACATAACCGAGCCATGGCCACCCCGTAAGGGATAACTGATCCACTAGAGACAGTCTAAGGAATTCCTGCAGCAACAGCTTCTCCAATGCCGGCAACCTCCCTGGGTTCCCGACGAGTATCCGTATGCGGGCGAAATACCACAGGTGTCTCGGCCAGCCCGAGACCCCCTACCAACAACTTTCCCCGATGCCCTTTGACACGCAAAAACTCGACCTACAAGTGCCCCAGGAGGAAAGTTATAGAAAGGACCGGGCCATGGCCTCCGTTGTACCAATGCGTCTATGCCTTTCGGCATCCTCCCATGTCGCCTGCTAAACATCGACCCGTCTTCGCAGACTGAAACGTCGCCATGAGTTCCAATATGGGCTGACCGCATCCGAGCCCGCGAAGGCGAACTCCTCCAGATGCAATCCCCCTTCTCCGGCCTTTACTCGGACTCCGCTAAAGAAATCCTCCACCACATTGTCCCCACTGAGAACGTTGGCTGCCGAGGCTGTAACTGCACACACCGCCTCTTCGCTCGGGCCATCCTGGCCACCCGACCGACTCTGCCCTGCCGATCAATGTAGGCCACCGTCCCGGAGTTCTCGGACAGTACTTTGACTGCTCGATCTGCCACCGTGGCCGTGAACGCCTGCCACACTCGATAAACCGCTCGCAGTCGATTGACCACTGGACCTGCTGCATGTGCCAAGCGTGTTGCGCAAAAGGATCTCTGAAATGTAGCGGAGTCTAACCAAACTCCGGCCAAGCTCCCAGAGGAAGGATCAGAACCTTATATGAAAGAACTTGGAACAATTATTAAGACATCCCCAATCTTTTTTTTTAATTATTTTTTTTAACAATTCCATAAGGGCCACCAGGCACACAACCGAACAGCCTGCCATAACTAATGTACATGTAACGGACGGCTTTGAATATGACCCTACAGACATCCAGCGCTTGCACTGAGACAAGCACTGTATAGCCTATTTGTCTTCGTGGCGCACTGCCACGACCCGAAGACCTGGACCGGCCACCAAAAGAAGCTGGACACTGGACCCGAAGGAGCCTGGTCTAACCCAGCCCAGCACTTCCTATATCCTTAAGATCTGAGCCTCCCGCAAGGTCTCTGCCTTGGCTGGAACCGGATGAGCATAAGTCTATGGCCCTGCGGCTAACTCTCACGAAGCAGCGAGACTCAACGATGCCTTGAGGAAAGGGAAGGCCTAGTGGTTGGAGCGAGTGGCCAGCCGACCAACGGATTGAATCCCACTCACGTACCTCAATGTAGGGTCAGAAGAACTGAGGATTCTGGTCCCACCAGGTGCGCCGTCTAGCCATGAGCTACATATACCTCCGCAGGTACCAAAAACTTAAATTGTGAACCCCTTCAGGATCAAGAGGAATAGAATACAGCATCTGACTGTTGAGCACCTTGACTTGCACACACAGACAGCAGAACCAAACCAAATAAATGACTGGGCATGACTTTAGCACCCCAAGGCAGTGGAATGACCTTAGAACTTGAGGGGACCGTGATTTTCCTGTCCTCCCAGCCCCCCTGCCCGCATTAAGAAGAGGCTGAGAATAGGTTGAGTGGTGGACCTGGGACCTTGCCTCCTGGGCAGCCGAGACGTAGAAGGGAAAGCTGATGACTGTGACCCTAACTAATCAGCGGCTCCCTCCTGCATCTGCAACCCCATGTCAAGCTCTCTCAGGTTATCCCACTCGACCTCTCTCAGTACTGGACAATCACCTGAGCCTGAGACCACAGACTGAACATAGAAATGCAGATGCACTCAAGGGTGAGTGCACCTAAGAATTATGCTTAAGCCAATGCGAGCACCTCCAACATGCAGCTCCACATGTCCAGGTGTCCAACTCCTGTCACCCCAAACACAGGACAGCGAGCACGCTTAAAACTAGGAAACCGCAATGGAGCAGACAGCGAGACTTGACTTCCGCTATCAAATCTTCCAGGACCCTGGAGCGCTAAGCCCTGGGCTGTACTATCCAGCATGGGCCTTTCCCCAGAAGACCCAGTGTTCCAGCTACATGGCCAAAGCTGCGCTCTGATTGTATAGGCTCTAGAAACCAATGCGACTGACCTGCTGCCGCTACATTACATAAAGCAACTCTCATCTGCCGACCAATTGGGGAGGTAGCCTTTGATCCTGGGAGGGACCTGCTAAAGGGAGCTATGAAACAGGCAGGTATCCCCCCTTCCCCCCCCCCGGCCTTCCTGCAAATACAGAAAGAGCAGCAGGGAACACCAACAGCCTTGGGCCCAGAAAACTTATAGGTTGCCGCTAGCATGAATCCAAAAAACGAATGCAATCTCATATTTTACCCACCCCCATGGATGGGAGCACTGAATAGTATATATGCTTCATGAACAGCACTGCTATCTGATGGCCTTTAGAACACAAGACCCTGCACAACGATACGGCAGACAAGGAATTTAATCCTTGTCACACCATCCTGATTTGCAGCATCTCACAGCTGCATGTTTGGAGCTAAGCGCCTTTTTTTTTTTGACTTCCAGAGATTAGTCAAAGAATAACTCCACTCAGTCACAGAAAGGCATTAATGAACGCCCCAGCTGCCCTCTGGCGGCCACAGACAACCGTACCGGCCTTTATTGGTTTATAGCATTGATTATCCAAAGGTTCCCTACAAGCATAGGAATAGTAAGAACCGCCCCATAAAATGTAAAAGATCCTCGGCTATCCTAAACCTTAGGGTGCCAATTTAATTTACTTTCAAGAAACTCATCTGCCCTATGAGGCGCGTGTGAAGTTTCACCCTGCTTTTCCCTCCAGAACATAAGAAAAGCGAAGGGCTAACCGCTATTCAACCAGAAGGGTTTACAGTACCAAAAATCAGAACACGAGGATAGGTGGCTTTGCTTAACCGCTGTTCTAACTGGCCACAGATTTACCTGAATGGCCAAATCCAATTACTGACGCCTGCTGCTGACAGACACTGCTAACTGCCAGAATGCAGGCAAAGTCAAAAACACACCACATGAAATAATCCCCGAAATAATTACATTGGATAATCACACTAACATAAACATTCTAATAACCTTAAATTAAAAGTAAATTGAAATTAAATTAAAGTAACATCAAATTAACATGAAAATTAAATTAAAATTAAATGAATTCCTTATCTGGGTATAGCAGCGTGGAACAGCGTCACCTGTCCAAACGCGGGTTGCTCTGCCCTCTGCCACGAGGCCGCAGCCCTGCGGAGAAAATGGTGCCGATCTGAGGCAGGCCCATTTGGCGCCAAACACCACAGCTGCGGTAACAGCCCTCAAGCCCCTCTATTCGGGCTCGAGAGCCTCCCCTGCGGCGTAGGAATTCAGCAACTACCCCGCTGTAGCTCCGGGGTGAATAGCTTTCAAGACGCGCTGCTGCCCTGCTCCGTGAGCAGCCGACGCTATGAGCCCAGGCCTGCTGGCTGAAGAACCCCCAACGGCCTGAGGCTCCCGCCGTGCCGGGAATCTGCCGCATGTACACCTCCAGAATGCAGATGTGATCCACAGAGCTCTCCCCCGTACAGTCCTGGGGAGAGATCATCACCGGGCACAGAGAGACCGAAGAAGCCCAAGCAGAGAGGCTAGTTGGCAGCATGTACTTTTAAAAGGGACAGATCCTCCGTTTATAGTAAGACAGGCTAGATGAAAATAAAGAAACTGAAGTATAAATTGAAATTAAATTGAAAGTAAATTGGAATTAAATTAAAATTGAATAAAAAACTTAAAGAATTTAACCCAAAGCAGGGAAAAAGAAAATCAATGTAAATCAAATCCTGACTAACTGCTCCTAAACTGAGTCTCAAGTGAGCCCAGCACCTAGGCTCACTACGTCCTCCTGCTGCATGGAGACTGGACACAGTGGGGGTCATGGGAGAAGACCAGCAGGATATACCCGGTGATGTCACAAGTTTGACTTGTCCAGTCTCCATGCTGCAGAAGGAGGTGCACTACCCAGAGGTGGAGGACTGAACTGTAGGACCAATAAGGAACTAGGTTTGGGAGGGACCTGCAAATCCAGCTTGAAGCACCGAGGCTCCATCACCCGCAGCTTGCACATCCAATGATGCATGAAAGTATGCAGTGAGGACTACATCGCTGCCTTGTAAATGTCCATCGACGGAACCAAGCTGTGCTCTGCCCAGAATGCCGCTTGGGCTCTGGTCAAGTGTGCCCGAAGACCTTGTGGCACCACTTTACCCATCAGCAAATAGGCTGAGGCAATTGTTTCCTTCACCGAGAGCGGCACCAAAGCCTTGGAGGCTGCCTCTACACAGATTCCAATACAAGACGAAAAGCCTATCCAACTTCTGGAAAAACACCATACGCCTCAGATAACAACTTAAAACCCTGCGCAAATCTAGCAAGTGCAGTTGATGATCTTCCTCAGACTCTGCAAGGGTGAGAAACCTGAAAGCAACACAGTTTGATTTAATTTAGGCGTATGCATTTCCAATTACTTCTCTAGCATTACATCAAGTGATGAGTGTTATAAGGCTTCCAAGCCCTTATCCAACTTCACAATGGTCCCCTTTTTGTGTATAAATTAATACATCTTATACTTTGACTCTGTTATCATTATGATTTTAATGGCATTTATCACAGACTTTTAATTCGTAAAACAATTTTACATGTACATGTGTTTATAAAAATATATATTTTGAAATTTTTTTTATATAATCAATAAATCAAATTAAGTCAGTCAATCCTAACCTCCCAAGTGCTTAGCACATTTAATAGCACCCCCTAAAATAATTTTAAAAAAAAACACCTTTTGACCCTAGGTGTTTCTAGCTTACCAAGGTCTTAAATCTAATACTGCCCATGGCAACAGCATGTGAGTATCCAAAACAACCAATCAGAAAGTAATACAATTCAGTTCATAGCTTTCACAGTAGAAATAATAAAAAATTAAATATATGTGTATGGTAATGCAAAATGCAGTACATCACAGATAAAGATGCATGAATACCACCCATGTGTGGTATTCATATGTTTTTGTGTGTATTTGCTATGCATTCTATGTGTACTGTTCATATGTTGCATGAGGTTGGTGGAGCATTTCCAGAGGACATACTTTGGGGGAGGTAGTTTTGGGGGACTCGTGGAGAAATCGAGGTGGGAAGTTTTTGGAGGTGGAACATTATCAGGGTTCAATGTGCAGGCTGGTAAGACAGTTGTGAGGGTGTAATTTCCAGAAGGGAGGCAGCTTGCAGGGTGGCGGAGCAGATGGTGAAGTGGTAGTAAAGTGTCAGGGGTAGATGTGAAGAAGTGTTTTTTATGAGTAAGGGCAGTGTGCAAGTTGATGGGGCAATTGTATGGGAGTAGTTTTTGGAGCTTAGGCATTTGGAAGGGTGGCAACAGCAGTCTGTAGGATGGTGAGGGAGCTGCAGGGGTTAGGTTTTAAATGGGGTACTTTGGGGAATATGGGGCACTTGCAGGAGTGTTTACTGGGTGAGGGCAGTCTGCAGCATGGTGAAGCAGTTGCAGGGGGGATGTAGTGTTTTCTAAGGTCTTAGATAGTGCTGGGGAGGAGTCTGCTGTCTTGGTACATGTTGGTACCAATGACATAGGAAAATGTGGTAGGGAGGTTCTGGAAGCTAAATTTAGGCTTTTAGGTAGGAAGTTGAAATCCAGAACTTCCAGGGTAGCGTTCTCCGAAATGCTTCCCGTTCCACGCGCAGGACCCAATAGGCAGGCAGAGCTCCGGAGTCTCAATGCGTGGATGAGACAATGGTGCAGAGATGAGGGGTTCGGATTTGTTAGGAACTGGGGAACATTCTGGGGAAAGGAGGGGCTCTTCCGAAGGGATGGGCTTCACCTTAACCGGGATGGAACCAGGCTGCTGGAATTAACCTTTAAAAAGGAGATAGAGCAGCTTTTAAACTAGATAATAGGGGAAAGCCGACAGTCGCCCAAGAGCGCATGGTTCGGAAGAATGTATCCTTGAAGGATACTACAAAAAGCAGAGAGGTTCCAAAAAAGAGTAAAGTAGCCCAAATGCCCTCGAGTATGGAGCAGACAGAACTTAAAGATCCCAAATTACCCATGTCTACCAATAGCCAAATTAATATGAATAAAATACAGTCTCTAAAATGCTTGTATGCAAATGCTAGAAGTCTACAAAACAAGATGGGAGAGTTAGAATATATAGCACTAAACGAGAGGTTAGATATGATTGGAATATCAGAGACATGGTGGAAGGAGGACAACCAGTGGGACACTGTGATACCTGGGTACAAACTATATCGAAATGATAGAGCTGATCAAATTGGTGGAGGGGTTGCGCTCTATGTTAGAGAGGGCATTGAGTCAGAAAGGATTAAAGTTTTGCAAGAAACAAAATTTGCTGTAGAATCTCTATGGATTGAAATTCCATGTAAAAAGGGGAAGGCGATGGCAGTGGGGGTGTACTATCGTCCGCCTGGCCAGAATGAACAAATGGATGATGAAATGCTCAAAGAAATCAAGGAAGCTAGCAAAAGTTACAGTGCAGTAATAATAATGGGTGATTTCAATTACCCCGGCATCGACTGGGTCAGTGTCACAACAGGACATGCTAGGGAGATAAAGTTCCTAGATGAAATAAATGACTGCTTCTTGGAGCAGCTGGTTCATGAACCGACCAGAGGGGAAGCAATATTAGACCTAGTCCTTAGTGGAACACCAGATGTAGTGCAAGAGATAAGGGTGTTGGGGCCACTTGGCAATAGTGATCATAGCATGATCGCCTTTGATTTAATTAGTGGAGGAGGGATAGTAAGGAAATCCACAGTACTACCCTTTAACTTTCGAAAGGGAGACTATGATAGAATGAGGAAAACAGTTAAGAAAAAACTAAAAGGAGCAGTTGCAAAGGTTAAAGACGTACATCAAGCTTGGGTGTTGTTGAAAAATACTATCTTGGAAGCCCAGACCAGCTGTATTCCACGCTTTAAGAAAAGTGGAAGGAAGTCCAAAAAATTGCCAGCATGGTTTAAAGCTGAGGTCAGAGAGGCTGTTGTTGCCAAAAAAGCATCTTTCAAGAAATGGAAAAAAGAGCCAAATGATTAAACCTGGAAACAGCACAAGCACTGGCAAGTCAAATGCAAGGCATTGATAAGGCAGGCAAAGAGAGAATTTGAGAAGAAGCTTGCTGCGGAAGCAAAAACGCGAAATAAAGACCTTTTCAAGTACATTCGTAGCAAAAAACCCGTGAGAGAGTCAGTTGGTCCATTAGATGATAAAGGGGTTAAAGGAGCACTAAGAGGCGACAAGGCGATAGCGGAGAGACTGAATGAATTCTTTGCTTCGGTCTTTACTGAGGAAGATGTAGGGATGTTACCCACGACTGAAGTGGTATTTAAAGGTGTGGAAGAATTGAAGGAAATATCGATACATCGGGAAGATGTCCTACAACTATTAGATAAACTGAAGAGTAGCAAATCACCTGGGCCGGATGGTATACATCCAAGGGTGTTGAAAGAACTGAAATTTGAGATTGCAGACCTGCTATCAGTAATCTGTGAACTATCATTAAAATCATCTCTAATACCTGAGGATTGGAGGATCGCCAATGTAACACCAATTTTTAAAAAGGGTTCGAGGGGTGATCCGGGAAACTACAGACCGGTGAGCCTGACATCAGTACCGGGAAAAATGGTAGAAACCATCATAAAGAATAAAATTACTCAGCATGTAGATAGTCATGACCTAATGGGAGACAGCCAACATGGCTTTAGACAAGGAAGATCTTGTCTTACTAATCTGTTATGTTTTTTTGAAGGAGTGAATAAACAGGTGGACAAAGGTGAGTCGGTTGATATTGTGTATCTGGACTTTCAGAAAGCCTTTGACAAGGTCCCTCATGAGAGACTTTTGGCAAAACTAAAGAGTCATGGGATAGGAGGCAGTGTACTACTGTGGATCAGGAACTGGTTAAAAGATAGAAAGCAGAGGGTAGGGCTAAATGGCCAATTTTCCCAATGGAGAAAGGTGAATAGTGGTGTACCCCAGGGATCTGTGCTGGGTCCGCTGCTTTTTGACATATTCATAAATGACCTGGAAAGTGGAATAACGAGTGAGGTTATCAAATTTGCTGATGACACAAAACTATTTAAAGTTGTTAAAACCCAGGAGGATTGTGGAAAATTGCAAGAGGATCTTGATAAATTGGAAGACTGGGCATCAAAATGGCAGATGAAATTTAATGTGGAGAAGTGCAAGGTTATGCACCTAGGGAAGAACAACCCAAACTATGGCTACACGATGCAAGGTTCCACATTAGGAACCACCACCCAAGAAAAAGATTTAGGCGTCCTTGTGGATACCATGTTAAAACCCTCGGCCCAGTGTGCAGCGGCGGCCAAGAGAGCAAATAGAATGCTAGGTATGATAAGGAAAGGAATGGAAAATAAAACAAAAGATATTATAATGCCTCTATATCGTTCCATGGTGAGACCGCACCTTGAATATTGTGTGCAATTCTGGTCGCCATATCTTAAAAAGGATATAGCAATTTTAGAAAAGGTTCAGAGAAGAGCCACCAAAATGGTAAAGGGGATGGAAGGCTACTCCTATGAAGAAAGGCTAAAAAGGTTGGGGCTCTTTAACCTGGAAAAGAGACGGCTGAGGGGAGATATGATAGAAGTCTATAAATTAATGAACGGAGTGGAACGGGTAAACGTAGATCGATTGTTTACCTTATCAGAATATAGAAAGACTAGGGGACATGCAATGAAGCTACAGGGTAAACTATTTAAGACTAATAAAAGAAAATATTTTTTCACTCAACGTGTAATCAAACTCTGGAATTTGTTACCGGAGGATGTAGTAAAGGCTGTTAGTGTAGCTGGGTTTAAAAAAGGTTTGGACAAGTTCCTGGAGGAAAGGTCCATAAACCATTATTAAGAAGGGACCCAGGATATCAATGCTTGAACCAATACAAGCATTGTGGAACCTGTGTCCCTTGGGGAAACTGCTAGGTACGTATGACCTAGATTGGCCACTGTTGGAAACAGAATACTGGGCTTGATGGACCTTGGTCTGACCCAGTATGGCATATCTTATGTTCTTATGTTCTAATAGGCCAGTATGCAAGGTGGCAAGGAAGTTACAGGTTGTTTTGAGGGGGGGGTCGTGGTGTGGTGTGGCAGTTGTTAGGGCTGGGACAGTTTGCAAAGGGTTTTTTTTTCATGGTGGGGATATTTGGAAGGTTGGTGGGGCAATTGTGAGGGAGTATTTTTGGGGGGTGGGGGCAAGGGCAGTATGCAGGATGATGGAGCAATTTGTGGGGTGGGGGGGAGGAAGTTTTGGGGGTTGGGAAACAGGAACAGAGAATTTGCTCTTTTCAAACTCCCTAATTATTATGTTTCATTCAGGAGCAATGTCTTCAAAATGGGTTAGTCTTGCGCATATCATGACAGCGATGAACCTCACTCCTAAAACAGAGTATGCAGGGAGTAGGATCTCAGTCTCTCAGATTTACTAACGCAGGTCATAATACTTGTATTGGGCCAAAGAGAGCTTCCTCTTCTATTTTTGGCAAGCTTTCTTTGTGTATTCTCTGTAATCAAATACAGGATTTGTGGCATAATAGTCTATTTTCTTTTGGAGTCCATCTAACCATTTTCATTCCTTTTAGTTGTTTCATTAGTTTCTGTGGTTTATCCAAACATGGTCACCATGGTCTATGGCTGTATTAGGGATGTTATTTTCTCCTGAAGGATTTGAACTATTGCTACCATCAGCATTACTCCTAATACATAAGCTACGGGTGGACACCTTTTTAACATGGGTGATGGTCGGCCAGTATGTATTCTTTTTCCTTCCTACAAATACCTTTTATCATAGTGTTGCCTTAGTATATATCTTATACAACAGATCACCACATGAAGGTACTCAACAAGACTGAGGAAGACAAACATATTCTATTCCCTCTTTGACCTCACCCACCATATGTAAGATTCTGTGCTACAGAAGCTGGAACTTCTTTTCCCATAGAAATGCATTAAGCTATTGGTTGGGGGAGGGGGGTATTTCTCTGGAATCCCTAGTCCAAACTGGTCCATTTTCAAACTAGGTCTTAAAAAAAATGATTTTTCCCCATGTCAGGTTTCATCCTATTCCATTAAAGTTTTCAGAACTATTTTTCCACCAAATAGACAGACATTCTTGAACCTGTTTTATAATTCTTTCCAACTTACAATGGATAGGAAAAAATAAAAACATTAGAACAGGACTCGACAATCCTGGGTACCAGGTCACCATGGCACCTAGAAATTGCACTCTGGGCACCCAGGATTTCAAGTCCCCCAAATTGCTAGGCAGGAACACATAATCTGCTGGTCTGACATGAGGAGAAAAAAAAAGCACGGAGGCTAACATACACGAAAACTGGAATGTAGTTAGGTTGCAGTACAGGTGGACGACCCTAAAGCATTAGGAAGAGCTCTTCTTCTTGATCCACTTATCACAGGTGCAAACACAGCCTGAGGGAGAGTTCATCCTGCAGTGGCGATCAAGCAGAAGAGCTCGCTCTGACAGGCAGTCATTGTTTTTTTTTCCTGTTCACAAACCAGTCCTCTAGTATCCCCAGGCCAGTCAGATTTTCAGGATATCCACAATAAATGTGCATGAGAGATCTGCATGCACCTTTGTATGCAGATCTCTCATGCATTTTCACTGTTGATATCCTGAAAATCTGATTGGCCTGGGGATACCAGAGGAATGAGTTGACAACCACTGACCTAAATGGATACCATGCTACTGCTGCTGCCGCCAAAGCCCTGCAGTAATCCGCCTGGCATCAGCAGCAGTGGAAGCAGCAGCAACATGGTGTCTGTTTATCTGAAACAGTCCTGGATTTACTCTTCTGCTTGATCCACCGCCACATGGTGAGCTCTCACAGGCCTTTGGAATTTTGGCAGCATCAGGCAGGGCGTGGGGGGCTTCTCTTTCTTCTGTGCCTCCAGCTTGCAACCTTCCTTGGCATGGTTTGCACTAACCAGGAAATGGACAAAGGTAAGAATAGGATCCCACTGGCAGCACCAGCCAGAGATGAGGTGAGAACTCAGGGAAGTGAGGAGGTTAGTCAGCCTCTTTCCAGCACTGAAGTACTGCTAGGGAGGCTCACATTATCCATTTTCTTAAGTACTCTTGGAGATTGTGAGCGAGAGACTGTGTAAACAGGGGTGGGATGTCTTTCTGAGAGAGGGGGGCTATGAGAGAGATGGAGGGAGAAAGACTGGCTTGGGAAGTCATGAGAGAGTGAGATACTAAGATTAGAGAGCACTGGGTGATAGCTGTGAAAGAGAAAGACAATGGTGGGGTAGGGGGCTATGAGAGAGAGAAAGAAAGAGAAAGCACAGTTACTTACCTGTAACAGGTGATCTCTGGGAACAGCAGGAATTAGTCCTCACATATGGGTACGTCGGTACCGACGGAGCCCGTGCGGGAAAGCTCCCCAGCTTCTTAGAATAGAAGCTTTTGGGACCTCCCACTGCACATGCGCACTGCCTTCCCGCCTTCCTGAACAGCTCTCCTCAGTTTCGAGTTTATAGCTGAGTCAACAGAGAGAGGACAGGAAGATAGATAGATAAAAGATACAACTCCTAGGGGAGGTGGGTGGGTTGTGAGGACTAATTCCTGCTGTTCCCAGAGATCACCTGTTACAGGTAAGTAACTGTGCTATCTCCAGGAACAAGCAGGAATAAGTCCTCACATATGGGGACTCCCTAGCTTAGATGCATGGGATCCCCTGTAAAGGTTCGCCATCTTCGTATGGATCTCAGGCATCCATTCTGGGAAGGTGGGCAGGAGTTGTTTAGGAATGGAACAGGTGCTTGAGGACAGCCTGGCCAAACAAGGCATCCCGGCGGGAGTCCTTGTCCAAACAGTAATGGGCTGTGAAGGTATGAACCGAGGCCCAGGTAGCGGCTCGACAGATCTGATCTATGGAAACAGAGTGCAGATGAGCCATAGAAGTTGCCATGGCCCTCACATTGTGAGCAGTGACATGGCCTTCCAGAGAAATGTTTTTGCTCTGGTAAGCAAAAGAAATACACTGAGCAATCCAATTGGAAAGTGTACGCTTGGAGACTGGAAGTCCCAAATGGGAAGGATCAAAGGCCACAAAAAGTTGAGAAGACTTTCGATGTGGCTGAGTCCTATTAAGGTAAAAAGCGAGAGCTCTTTTACAATCCAGAGTATGAAGGTTCCTCTCTGCATTGGATGCATGAGGAGCTGGAAAAAAAGACAGGTAGATATACCTCTTGATTAAGATGAAAAGGCGAGACCACTTTAGGCATAAAGTGGGGATTCGTCCTAAGGACCACCTTATCATGATGAAATCTTGTGTAAGGTGGATTAGCCACTAAAGCCTGCAGCTCACTGATGCGGCGAGCCGAAGTGACTGCAATGAGGAAGATGACCTTCCAGGAAAGAAATTTCAAGGAGGTGGAAAACATTGGCTCAAAAGGTGGCTTCATAAGTTGACCGAGCACTAGATTCAAATCCCATGCGACCGGGGGTGGTCTGATGGGAGGTTTAGTGAGAGTCAGGCCTCTCATGAATCTTGCAACAAGAGGATGAGAGGAGATAGGTTGTCCATTTATATGTTTCAAGGATGCTGCAATAGCACTTAAATGGACTCTTACCGAATTCGTCTTGAGGCCTGCATTGGAGAGATGCAGGAGATAATCAAGAAGAGAATTCAAAGGAAGTGCCAGAGGGTCAAGACCCTGCTGAGCACACCAAATGGAGAAACGTTTCCATTTGAAAGCATAGGAACGCCTGGTAGAGGGTTTCCTAGAGGCAGAAAGGATATCTTTCACTGGTTGGGAAAGATGAAAGTCTTGAAGGTTTAAGCCTTCAGTAACCAAGCACTGAGGTGAAGGGATTTGGGGTTTGGGTGCCACAAAGTCCCCTCCTCCTGAGACAGGAGGTCTGGCGCAGCTCCCAGATCCAAGTAGGATCCCTGGGAGAGCTGTAGAAGTAGAGGGAACCACACTTGGCGTGGCCAGCGTGGAGCTATGAGGATCATAGTTCCATGATCCCTCTGGAGTTTGAACAGAGTCTTGGGAATCAAAGGAATGGGTGGAAAGGCATATAGGAATGCCTGATTCCAATTCAGGAGAAAGGCGTCCGTAGCCTGAGCTCCCTGACACGGAGTTCTGGAACAGAACCGGGGAAGTTTGGCATTCCACGGACTTGCAAAGAGGTCTATGTCCGGGGTCCCCCATTCCTGAAAGATTCGGTTTATTTGGTCCAAATGTAGGGACCATTCGTGTGGCAGCAGAACTCGACTGAGCCTGTCTGCCCGAGAGTTTTGAACTCCTGGGAGATACACTGCTAGCAGGTGAATCTGATGCTCTCTGGCGAAGGCCCATAGTCTTAGAGCTTCGTTGCAAAGCGACAGAGAGCCCGTCCCTCCTTGTTTGTTTATGTAAAACATGGCCACCTGATTGTCCGTCTGAACTAGGACAGTGAGGTTGGCTAGGAGGGAGTGGAAGACCTTGAGGGCAAGGTAAATTGCTCGCAGTTCCAGAAGATTGATATGAAGGGTGGTCTCCTGTAGAGACCAAGTGCCCTGAGTGGAGAGAGTTTGCAGATGGGCTCCCCACCCTGTTTGGGAGGCATCTGTTGTGAGGGTTGCTTGGGGTAGCAATGGTTGAAATGGAGCCCCCAACAACAGATTCTTGGTGGAAGTCCACCAGTGGAGGGACCAAAACAGACGATCGGAGGTTTGTATTTGGTCTGAGAGCGCTCCTGACGCCTGAGTCCACTGAGTGGCCAGGGTCCATTGAGCTGCTCTCATATGAAGACGAGCATAGGGCACCACATGCACTGTGGAGGCCATATGACCCAGTAGGCGTAGCATTTCCCTGGCTGTCAAGTGAGTGCTGGACTGAGCTTGGGAGGCCAAACTCAGGAGGCGCTGGCCTCGAACATGTGGAAGGTAGGCCCTTGCAGTGATGGTGTCCAACTGGGCCCCTATGAATTCTAGAGATTGAGTAGGGATGAGTTGGGACTTGGGAAGGTTTACTACCAGTCCCAGATACTGCAAAAGGCTCCTTGTGTGGTCCAGGGAAATCTGGGCCTGTGACTGAGTTGGAGCTCGGATGAGCCAGTCGTCCAGATATGGGAAGACAAAGATTCCCATGCCTCTTAGAAATGCGGCTACGACTGCCATGCATTTTGTGAATACTCTTGGAGCAGAGGCTAGACCGAAGGGGAGTACTCTGTATTGGAAATGTTTTCCCTGAAACAGAAAGCGAAGATACTTTCTGTGGGATGGATGGATGAGTATATGTGTATACGCATCCTGTAGGTCTAGAGAACAAAGCCAGTCCTGACCCTGGAGGTAAGGAAGGAGAATGCCGAGAGACAGCATTTTGAATTTCTCCTTGAAGAGAAATTTGTTCAATTCTCTCAGATCTAGGATTGGTCTGAATCCCCCTGTCTTCTTTGGAATGAGAAAATAAGGGGAGTAGAAACCGGACCCTTGTTGAGGAAGAGGAACCTCTTCTATGGCCCCTTGGGCAAGAAGAGAGGAAACCTCTTGACCCAACAGGGTTAGGAGAGATGGGGGAGAATTGAATGGTCTCACCATATGATGGGGAGGAAGGCTGGAGAAATGAAGTTTGTAACCCTCTCGAATGATAGAGAGGGTCCATTGTTCTGTTGTGATTTGTTCCCATCTGGGAGCAAAGTGAACCAACCTTCCGGGTATGGTGAGAGGTTCTGGTTGTGTTAGAACCAGAAGTGGCAGGTTCCCTAGGAGCAAGTCAAAACCCCTGAGGGGTTGGAGCCTGCTGAGCTACAGTAGCTGCTGCAGGCTTAGCTCGTGCTTGTTTGGATTGCTGACGCTTAGCAGTATAGCGAGGTTGAGAAGACTGCTGGCCAGTATTTGAAGCAACTCTGGCCTTCTTATAGTAAGGCCTTTTAAAAGACTTTTTCTTAGTAGGAATTGAAGTGGACTTTGAAAGTCTTTCCAAGGTGGCATTTTCAGCATCCATCTGGGTGGCTTTGATTTGCCACTCTTCCCCAAATAAGTTCTCACCTGTACAGGGCAGATTCCGTAAGCCATCTAGAACCCAAGGTTCCAGATCAGAGGCCTGGAGCCAAGCAAGACGTCGGGCTGCAATAGCAATGCCCGAAGCCCTACTGGCTCCCTCAAAGGAATCATATGCTGCCCTATTAGAGAACTTAGAAACCTCTAAGAGTTGTTTCACTAGGGAAAGGAATCCCTGCTTTTTATCCTCAGGGATAAAGGGGGCAAATTGCCGCACCTTTTTGGCAAGTTCCTCCAGGAACATGCCCATATAGAGACTGTAGGAATTAATCCTGGCTATAAGCATACTAGCCTGGAAAATTTTCCTACCAAAAGAGTCCAAAGTCTTACATTCCCGTCCTGGAGGGGTGGAAGAGTGCCTTTTGGTACTCCTAATCTTCTTCATTGCAGACTTCACCACAATAGAGTGGTGGGGCAATTGAGTCTTTTGGAAACCAGGAGAAGGAGGGACCCTATACATGGTGTCCAACCTACGGGAATAAGGAGACAAAGTCAAAGGATTTTCCCAGAAATCCATCAGTTGTTCTTGAAGGATTTCATGGATAGGCAGGGTAACTGCCTCCTTAGGGGCCTTTGAGTATCCCAAAATATCCAGTTTTTTGGATCTGGGTTCCTTTTCAGAGGATGTGGTAATAGAAAGGGCTGTAGCCATATCTAAAACAAAGTCCTGGAAGGACAAATCCTCTGGAGGGGACATTCTCCTTTTAGGAGAAGAGGGCTCCTCAGGTAAGTTGAGTGAAAACTCAGCAGAATCATCAGAGGAGTGAAAATCCTCAGAGGAATCGGTGCTTTCCTCTAACGCACGATACGCGTACCGATCGGTATCGATATCGGGCGTATCGGGTATGGAACCGGTATGGAGCGAAAGCCCATACGGTACCGACTTGCGTTTAGAGGTGGACGGCCTCGATACCGGCATGGCGGACGATACCGGTATCGGGCCCGGAACCGCTGAAAGCGGAACCGATGGCGTTGCAGCTTTAATGAAAGCCATGACGGCCTGCTGCATGGACTGTACAGTATCGCCCATGGACGCCATAGCTGCCTGGATGTCGGTACCGGAGTGACCCGGTACCCCAGAGCAGGCTAACAGGTGATCTGTCGAGGCCGTAGCATCGATATCAACCTGAGACCCCTGAATTGGCGTTTTTGGAAGTTGGACTTCCCGCCGGGGTTGTTTGGCTGGGGCAGGGTCCTCAAGTTCTAAGCTAAGAGCCTCTCGATGCTTTGAAGGAGATTTGCTCTTTGAGGACTTGCCCACAGAAGGTTTGGTTACCTGAGATCCATCCGGAGAAGAAGACCTGGATGACTGTGATGCTGTATTCTCTGAAGCAAACAGCACATGGAATTTGTTGGCCCGGTTCTGCAGCCCACGTTTAGACATGTGGGAGCAAGATGGGCAGTCCGGTATGGAATGGTCAGGCCCCAAACATTTCAGACACCAGTCATGGGTGTCTGTGACTGAAATAACAGCATTACATTTGGTACACTTCTTAAATCCAGGGGCTGGCTTCTCCATGAGGAGAAATTGAGTAGGCCGAGAGGCCTCTCTGAAGTGACCAAAAAGCTAAAAAATAAGAAAAAAGAATTATAATTTTTTAAAGAAAGAAAGAAAAGACCGGCGATACCGGTATCGGTATGGGGAAGGCAGGTACGCGGTCTAAAGAAACAAATAAAATAACAATTTCTTCAGCGGTGACAGGAACACGACCTGCTGGCTCCGCGGAAAAAGAGAAACTGAGGAGAGCTGTTCAGGAAGGCGGGAAGGCAGTGCGCATGTGCAGTGGGAGGTCCCAAAAGCTTCTATTCTAAGAAGCTGGGGAGCTTTCCCGCACGGGCTCCGTCGGTACCGACGTACCCATATGTGAGGACTTATTCCTGCTTGTTCCTGGAGATAGAGAAAAACACTGGATGAAAGCAGGGTGCAAGAGTTATGAAAGACTTTTACTTCATATATTGCCAGGTCATGGAGATACATGAAGCAAAAAAAAAAATTTGCATCAAGTACAGATATAAAGGGTCACAAAGTTGTTGACAATGTACTCATTGGGCGTGGTGGGAGGAGTAAGAGAAGGGTCACTGCCTTCTGTTGGCACTGTGCAAAGGCAAGTTAAAAACCCGATCAATTAAGCTCTTCCTCCCCACAGAAAATAGGAAAACAGTAAATTAGGCCCTAAAAAAGGAGCAGCAATACACCGGGGAGGGGAGGAGGCCTGCAACCTCGATACCAGCCACTGGCTCCTAGATTCTAAGAAAATTTGTCAAGGCGTGCATTAGAACTTCTCTCAGTGCCAATCACTGACAGATTAGCTAGTACTACAATCTTATACAATTTTAATTAAAAAGAGATATGATTACACTAGTGTTACGACAAAAATGAGCACACAGATGCAGTAAACCTTTACTCAGCAATTTAACAGGAATTCACTTTATACAACTCTTCACTGAGCACACAAAATCCAAAAATTCTGGAAAAAAAATAAAGGGTCCTGTTCCCTAAAGGCAGAAGAAAAGATAGCTAAAGATGGCAAGTGGGACGACAAAACTTTTTTCAGGTATATTGGGATAGAGGAAAAGCAAAGGTGAATTGCAGGACTGTGTTGGGAACAGATTTGTGAGTGACACAGAAAAAGCAAAAAACGCTAAACAAATACTTTTCCAGGATTTTCTTTAGTAAAAACAGAGCAGAAGGACCCACCTGTGATCAACAAATATACAAATGGGAATGAGTAGATATCACACCATTCACCGAAGATGATGTATTAGAACAACTTGCAAAACTGAAAGTGGACAAGGCCATGAAACCGGATGGCATACATCCCAGGATATTGAAAGAGTTCAGAGTGGTTCTTACAGGGCCATTAAAGGATGTTTTTAATAGATCTTTGGAGACAGGAGAAGTTCTACAAGACTGGAGAAGGGCTGATGTAGTACCTTTTCACACTAGTGGTAGTAAGGAAGAAGTGACAAACTACAGACAGTAATCCTTAACTTGATGGTAGGAAAAGTAATGGAGGGGCTCCTGAAAGAGCAAATAGTGGAATTCCTCAAAACCAACAGGTTGCATGATCCGAGGTAACATGGTTTTACCAAAGGACGATCTTGCCAAACAAATCTGGGTGACTAGAGAACTAGATCAAGGGCATTTGATGGATGTCATCTACCTGGATTTCAGCAAAGCCTTTGATACTGTTCCTCATCGGAGGCTTATCAATAAGCTTAACAGCTTGGGGATGGGTCCCAAAGTGGTGAACTGGATCAGAAATTGATTGACTGACAGATGACAGAAAGTGACGGTAAATGAAACTCACTCAGATGAAAGGAAGGTGATTAGCGGTGTGCACCGGGGTTCAGTCCTGGAACTGGTACTGTTCAATGTATTTGTGAGTGATATTGCTGAAGGACTGAATGGAAAAGTCTGTCTTTTTGCAGATGACACAAAAATTTGCAAAAGAGTGAACTCCCCCTGAGGTAGTGGATAACATGAGGAAAAATCTACAAAAGCTGGGCAGAATGGTCTAATGCTTGGCAGTTAAGATTTAATGTGAAGAAGCGTAGTGTTATGCACTTGGGAAGCAGAAATCCAAGGGAATTGTATGTGATAGGGGGCGAGAGGTTGGCATGTACAGACCAGGAGGACCTCAGAGTGATTCTTTCCGACAGTCTCAAGGTAGTGAAAGTGTGACAAGGCGGTGGCAAAAGCCAGAAGGCTGCTGGGTTGCATTCAGAGAGGAATTACCAGCAGAAAGGGAGAGGTACTAATGCTACTATACGAGTCGCTGGTGAGGCCTCACTTGGAATATTGTGCTCAGTTTTGGAGACCATATCTCGCAAAGGATATAAAAAGGCTGGAAACGGTTCCGAGGAAGGCAACCAAAATGATTTGGAGCCTGTGTCAGAAGACATACGAGAAGAGACTTGAAGACCTAAATATGTATACTCTAGAGAAGAGGGACAGGGGAGATATGATTCAGACCTTCAAATACTCAAAGAGTATTAATGAACAAACATACCTCTTCTAAAAACGAGAAAGCTGTAAAACTAGAGGGCATAACATGAAGCTGCAAGGGGGTAAATGTCAGGACTTTTTCATCGAATGGAGGAGGCAAATACAATGACAGATTTCAAAATGGCATGGGACAAACACAGTGGATCCCTTTATAGCAACAAGATTAAACCAAAATAAACAAACATATCTCAACAAATAGGGGTGACCTACACAGAGCAGTATAACACAAAGATTTTACTAATCCGATAAGCCTCTCTCTGGCTGCAGATGTTGCCACCTGAGAACAAACATCTTCTCCACCCCCTCCCCTACACCAATTACCTCTGCTTATCTTCACAGCTTAATGTCAGTTTTATTTGTTACATAGGAAGAATGGAGACAGGCAAATTGCTTATAGGGGCGGCAGAGTATGAAAAAGTACCTGGACTCCTCCACATCTCTCCCCCCCCCCCCAGGTGCAGCAGACAGATCTGAGGGACCTCCCTCTCCTATCTGCCAATGCTGAACCAGGGAGATCAGTTCTCTAATTAAGCCCTGGAGCAAGACCAGAGAATTCCAGCTACATTAGGATGAGATCCTATTTTACTATCAGCTGAAGATGGAGAAAAACAGGAGTCTGGCTGCACAGTGCCTTATACACTAGCGTAAAAAATTGTGGATACACATGTAAAATTTGAGCTCTCCGCGATAATTAACGTAAGTAAGACGGATATTAAGTATTCTATATACAGTCAAACCTCGGTTTTCATGATTAATCCGTTCGAAAAAGTCTGACTAAAACCGAAACGTATGAAAACTGAAGCAATATTTTCCATAAGAAATAATGTAAATCCAATTAATCCGTTCCAGACACCCAAAAATATTCACAAAAAATACATTTTATAGAGAATAACTATATTTTTACATACAGAAAACAATGAGAAATAAATATAAATGACTAATGAAATGGATAAATGAACATTTAACATCACTGAAAGCAAGCTAAGTACAGTACTGTACAGTACAGTATGTTAACATCTGGCCTTAGCCACCCCTGACAAGCTGCTGTGCCCAGCTCTCTTCGGAATCACATTGAATTCAGTCCATTAAAATACCTTTACATTATCTGCTCAATGCTTCAGAATGGCAGAAAATCTTAATGATATAGCTTCAGACGTACCCTGCAAGAGAAAGAACTGCCTCCCACATTCATGCAACATCTCCTGCTTACGTTGACAGCTTTTCTTCCCTGCTACCGGGACAAAATCTCAGTCAAAAGACGTTGAAAACCGAAGCAATGCATGAAAACCGGGACAAAATCTCAGTCAGAAAAGACGTTGAAAACCGAAGCGTATGAAAACCGGGGCAAATGAAAACCGAGGTTTGACTGTATTAGATACACTTTGCAGACTGTTGCCATAACATTTGGGAACATATTACAAACAAATATCAACATTTATCAGAAAAAAAATTTGATTTGGATTCAGACAAGGTAATTGATGTCTTTTTCTCAGGAAAATGATATTTTTCATGAAACTGTTGATACACTAAGCAGGTTTCATGCAGAATCTCATGTATAAGCTGCCGCTTCAGATGTGTGCTATACTGCCAGGTGTATACAAGCTGTATCAAAGTCATATTTGTGCTTTTGTTATTTTTACAAATTTATTTTATTTATTAGCAAAAATATTTTTAAAAAAATGACAAATGCTTAATAAAAAGTTTCCAATTTGGAATATGTTGTTGTATTTTGTAGATTAATGATGGCAGCAACAAAGAGGGTTGACTAGACCCCTAAAAAGAGAGCAACAGCCATTACTTTGAGAAATGAGTGGTACAGCTTTCGTGAAATCACTCAGATGGGCCATGGAGCGACAGCATCTGGTGTACAAAAGTTGTGTGCTCGCTTCAAAGTCACTGAAAGTGCTGCAACTCAGAAGGGAAGAGGAAGGAAAAAGTCTACAACTCCAAAAACGGACAGAATGATTGTTAAATCGTAAATCATCTGCCAAGGACATCAATCAGGAACTTATGGATCTTGGTGTGTCCGTTACTGATCGAACTGTTTGAAACAGGCTACTCAATGCAGATCTGAGGGCAAGAATTTCAAGAAAGAAACCTTTTCTGAATATTCAGCAGAGAAAACGATGACTCCAGTGGGCTAAAGAGCACCCAAACTGGACTGGATCAAACAGTTTTTTCAATAAAAAAGGCAAAACACAATGACTACTATTGCCAAATTTCATGTTCTGAGGCAACTGGTCTTTATTATGCATGAGCTAAAAGAAAAAATAAATAAAACAGCACAGTCCACAAAAGTGTAAAAAGAATACTCGAAGACAAAAGCGGTATAAAAACCTTTTTAAAAAATACATCCCCCCCCCCCCCCAAGTCCGGATTGGCAACACTTTCCCCTAGGGGAGGACTGCCGTTCTCAAGCTTGTACTTTACAGTTCATCCCTCTTCCATCATGTCACATTCTTCTATTCTTTCGCCTCCAAATATTTCATTTACCACCACTCCGAGAACGGGGCATTGGAAGCTGCTTGCAGCCCTGCACCCCTTCTCCTCCATACCCTTGCCGAACGTGTTGCGCCTGCTCCGCAAGAGGGCGCCCAGCAGCTAATAACTGCTAAACTGGGCATAACTGTCAGGGTCTGCATAGCTGCTCCTATGAACTGCGTTAACTTTACAAAATTGGCTGTCAATATAATCGTTCTGAAGGGAAATGTTAACAAATGACAGAATTACTTTATTTTGACACACAACTGTCAGTTTTAACTCCCGCACCCTTGCATCCCGCCACATTCACTTTCTACTGAACAGCCTTGCCCTAACCCCGGCCAGAGGAAAAGTCAAAAAGCATGATGAATATCTACAATTCCGCAGGCCTGAGCCTAGACGAAAGATTTTCCTGTTCAGTCACTCAACTCCGCAGATACCTGAAAAGATTGTTCATTCAGGAATCCAACATCCCAGCTATCTTCGCTATCACTACTCTCTCCGCCTCCCGCCAACGCGAAGAAACCGCGCTCCGCCATCCTGAACACCACTTCAGTTTTCCCCCACTTAGACCTCTTAAACAACGCCTTCCACCTATCTCTTCCCACTTCACGCACACCCTTCGTCACTTCCGTTCACGGCCTAAGCAGTAAGCATGTGCATGTGCTGGAAACGGAAGTGTAGCTAACGATACTGTTTCCTTTCCTCTGAAATGGCTTTATTTTAGCTCTGAGGGTTGACTACTATGTAACCTTGTTACCGTGGAAGTAGGTTAGGGTTATTTGAACCCTCTACTGGGAATAACTTTATCAATATAACGTTCGCTATACTATAGTCCAGGGACAGCAGAACACCATTTTGTTTGGAGGGAAATTTCCAGCCATGCTCCTAAGCTTTCTAGTTGTTAATGTGGTCTTGGGCAAAATATTGGTCCTCCGCATCCCGCTGCTTATGCTTTAGTATTTAATGAGTTGAGTTAAAGGTTCCATAAATCCCTTTTCATCAGCAAAGGCTAATTCCATAGGAGTTTTATTAACATAAGTGAATCGCAAATATTGACGAAAGCTAGATTTCTTTGTTCTTACTGTGTCCTTTGGTGAATGTATATTTTATGTTCTTATATTTTATATCTTTATGAATGATTTTTTCATTCATTATGTCATGTACCTTTTTCTGTAACTAAAACAAAGCATTGTACAAACAATAAATACATTGTTTAAATTAATAAAAACAACATTTACAATAAAACAAACAACATAAAATATTTTCATTCACAAGCCGACTAAGCGTCTTTTAGGGGGCAAATAAAAAGCCAATATATTTCTTATAAAAGTCAGGAAGTTTGTCTCCTGATATAATTCAGTGTCTTAATGCATTTTGAATTGTATTTTTTAGACAATAGAATGTGATAAATGTACAAGGGTATGAATACTTCTACAAGCTGCTCACATTGGAGACTCCTCTAGAGCCTCTTTCCCTTTCGTATCTCCAGACCCATCTAGCTACGCAGCCATTTTCGGAGAACTGATTGCTTCTCCTCCACAGGCAGTAAAGCGTGGGAAAAGCAGCCTGGGGAAGACAGTGGAGAGTGAGTTTTTGCAGCCCTTGGAGCAGATTTTTTTTGCAAGATTTTATGTTGGCATTACACATGGCTTACTGCTTTAAAAGACAGCAGGCTGCATCTTTAAGCGCAGTACCGGCCTCCCAACCAGATAGAGAGGTACAGTCTGCCCTTAGGGCATCACAGGAGGCTAAAGCCCTAGATCTAACACTCCAGTTGAAACAGCACCTTGGTGAGTCGGGGTCCTGGCGGGCTCCGGATTCTCTGCGATCACATCACTCCCAAGGAACTGGTAGAAGGGCCCTCAGACATCTGGGAAGCCCCAGGGAGTCTAGGGATAGAAGAAGGGGAACTGTCCCTGGGGGACGATCCCACAGTCATCCAAGTATTCCATCGTGAGGAGCTAGCAGCCCTCATTAGTCATTAGTGTTGAATATGGCAGCGCCCTTGGAGGGAGTGGAGGATGCCCTAAAAGATCACCTGCTGCGAACAGCTCTGAATTCCCATTCATTGGGTGATTAAGAAAATGTTTGAGTCAGAATGGGCGCTTCCAGAGGCTACTCTAAGAGGCGGCAGGATGATGGTTTGCCTTTACCTTATCTCGCAGGAAGAGCGGGAGCTATTCCGGATGCCGAAGTTAGATGCTCTAGTCTTGGCAGTCATAAAGAAGACCACCATTCCAGTAGAAGGGGGCACTACCCTGAAAGACCTCCAGGATCGTAAGCTGGAGTCTCTGCTTAAGCTGGCCTTTGACACTAGCACACTGTCATTGCAGGCCTTCATTTGTACAGCGTATGTCTCCAGGGCGTCTATACACTGGCTGCAAGGCATGCACTCCACGAGCCTGGAGGACTCAGTAGAGCAGGAACAGGCCAAGTTGGAATTGGCCTCAGTGTTCATGGCAGACACCTTTTATGATTTGATCCAGGCCTCATCAAAGTCCACGGCATCCATTGTTGCAGCACGCCGTTTTCTATGGCTCTGCAATTGGCCGATGCAGCTTCCAAGTCCAGGCTCAGTAAACTTCTGTTTAAGGGGAAGTTGCTGTTTGGGAAGACTCTGAATAAACTGGTTAAGGACCTGAGAGACGCCAAAGGCGGGAGGATCGCCAATGTAACACCAATTTTTAAAAAGGGTTCCAGGGGTGATCCGGGAAACTACAGACCGGTGAGCCTGACGTCAGTACCAGGAAAAATGGTAGAAACCATCATAAAGAATGAAATTACTCAGCATGTAGATAGTCACGACCTAATGGGAGACAGCCAACATGGCTTTAGACAAGGAAGATCTTGTCTTACTAATCTGTTATGTTTTTTGAAGGAGTGAATAAACAGGTGGACAAAGGTGAGTCGGTTGATATTGTGTATCTGGACTTTCTGAAAGCCTTTGACAAGGTCCCTCATCAGAGACTTTTGGCAAAACTAAAGAGTCATGGGATAGGAGGCAGTGTACTATTGTGGATCAGGAACTGGTTAAAAGATAGAAAGCAGAGGGTAGGGCTAAATGGCCAATTTTCCCAATGGAGAAAGGTGAATAGTGGTGTAACCTAGGGATCTGTGCTGGGTCCGCTGCTTTTTGACATATTCATAAATGACCTGGAAAGTGGAATAACGAGTGAGATTATCAAATTTGCAGATGACACAAAACTATTTAAAGTTGTTAAAACCCAAGAGGATTGTGAAAAATTGCAAGAGGATCTTGATAAATTGGAAGACTGGGCATCAAAATGGCAGATGAAATTTAATGTGGACAAGTGCAAGGTTATGCACCTAGGGAAGAACAACCCAAACTATGGTTACACGATGCAAGGTTCCACATTAGGAACCACCACCCAGGAAAAAGATTTAGGCGTCATTGTGGATACCATGTTAAAACCCTCGGCCCAGTGTGCAGCGGCGGCCAAGAGAGCAAATAGAATGCTAGGTATTTATTTTATTTATTTATTTATTTATTTATTTACATTTCTTATATACCGCACTATTTGCGATCAGCGCGGTTTACATAGAACAAACAGTATCCGACAATAAACAAGAGTCAGGTCATTACAATGAACAGGAGCAGTAAACTTGGATAACAGGGGAAACTATCTACATGTGTGGAACATTGAAATAGGTAACTGTATATATGTGAGATGGAGTTATTGTGTGTTGCTCATACATGGTGGGTGGGGTTCGGGGGAGGCTGTGAGGTATTTAATGAAGAGGAAGTGTTTTAAGGCCTTCCTAAACTGGCTCAAGTTGGGGATAGCTCTGATGTGTGGTGGTAGGGAGTTCCAGAGGCTTGGGGCACTCAGACTGAAGGCTCTGTTTGAAGTTGATATGGCGCATCTTGTCATAGCTTTTGGTATTGCTAGCATGTTGGCTGCAGAGGTTCTTCTTATCCTGTTGGGTGTGGGTGGTTGTATGAGGTCACATATTGTGACGCCTTCCAACGCTCTCACCGCACTGCCCCTAGGGGTGGCACGGCAGATTGTCTCTGTTTGGACACTTATAGTGCTATTTGGTATAGACACCTGCCTGATGAGAGACGGTGGATCACCTCCTTAATTGTAGTTGTGGTTTGCTTTTATTAGCAGTCCGAATAGAAGGAGCACAGGACAATTTATAACATAAATTGCTTTTATTTTGATTTTCTGTAAGGAAATTATTCGTGGCAAAATTCCAGAAAGGTAAAACACATTCAACCAAAGGTATAGGATTCTTCTCCAAAATGTGCAAGGTGAATTTCTTCCATAAACTTCTCAACCTTGATAGCAGTATTTTCTAGTATTTACAAATGCAGTAGAAATATCTTTGTGCATTACTCACAAACTTTGGCAATATGAAAAGCTTTACTTTCCTTGCTGACTTCAAGTTTAAAACATTACTCAGAGTGCTACCTCTTAGCTTTTAAACCACTAGCTTTTTCAGCTGACGTTACAGCAGCAATAAAACTAGCTAGGCTTTCACATGAGGGTTTTTTTTATCCACTTGTCTGCTTTCCAAGCATACAATGATATCTGAACTCCTGACGTCTTCTTATTTGTTTCATACAGCATAAAGGAAAACTTTATACATTAGACACACAGAGACTGCAATCCATCGATTCAGCAGAGGACATTGATTTATCAGAGAGACAGTCTACGTCCATTTCTGTTGGGGAATTGTATGGCTCTGAGCTTGGGGTAATCTCTGGTTTAACCTGTTGTATGTTCTTCAGAAGCTTACAAAGGTTTCTCCACTTTAGCTCACAGTTCCCCTCTGTAACTGGGTTGGAACCTTTTGCTTTTCTCCCCCTTAATAGTTTCTCATCAGGAAATGCAAAAGCTTCTTGACTAGCAGTAACTCTCCTCCTAACAGGCTTCCTATAATATCTGTGTGGAGGTTCAAGACTAGAACTGCTATATTCTGATTCAGAGGTAAAATCCAGGCTTCTCTGCCGGTTCTTTCTATGCCCACACCCTTTGCACTTGCCTTGTAAGTAGTGGTCAGTCCTTCTGGGCTTAGCAAAATTAACAGCTTTGAAATCCTGCTTCCTTCCCTGGTTTACTGGCCTTTTCCTTTGGCTCCTAGCCTGCAACCGGTCCTGCCTTTGAACAGACCTTCTTTGCAGTCTTTCTGGTGTCTGAGCACATACCGTTTGATCAGTACCTGATTCCTCCTCCCACTCAGCTGATTCTTCAAAGAAACTTTGTCCTCGGGGTTTTGCTAGTTTCCCTTTAGCATTGCAATTTCCTTTGCACCATCCTGTGCCTAGTCCTCGTGTGTGTGAAGCTCTGGAATCAACTCTCAGCTGATTCTCCAGCTCCTGTTCCTCTCTCTCCCCACTTCCTGTGTGACGCAGCTTATATGTTCTGTGAACTGTTTGCTTCTCTGACCCCACCCTCTCTCTGCTTGCAGCTGTCCTAGAGGTTGGGCGTGGCTTCAAGCTAACCCTGCTTCTATGTGCCTTAGTTTCATTCTCTCTGTGGGAAATGTGCTTCTGTGATCCCATCCCCCGCTTGTGGGAACAAATCTCAGAGTTTTTTCTACTTTTAAAGGGCTCTGCAGCCTTCACATCATCACAATATTGAGGAGGCGGATAACCCGTTGATGGCTTTGAATGTCATCACTAAGGTCTTGAAGCTAATCCTGGCTTGGATGGGGAGCCAGTGCAGCTGCATCAGGAGGGGTGTGATGTGCTCTCTCCTTGGTGCTCCAAAGAGGATTCGCGCAGCGCAGTTCATGGCGAGTTGTAAGGGATGTAAGGTTGCCTGAGGGAGTCCTTGTAGGATGGCGTTTGCATAATCAAAATGAGGGATGATGAGGGCTTGGTAGATGGTACGGAAGTCGCTCAGCTCGAGTAGAGGGCGTATGTGTCTGAGGGATCTGATCTTGAAGTAGATCGCTCTTACTATTTTTGCTATGTGCTGCTTCATGTTGAGGTTCTGATCCAATGTGACTCCGAGATACCGTATGGCTGATTTTACTTGTAGCTTGGCGTTGTCTACTTCCAAGTGGTTAGGTGGAGTAAATTCCGGATTTCTAGAGATGAACAGGACCTCAGTTTTCTTATGTTGGATGCGCAGATTTTGGGAGAGGAGCCATTCTGATATTGCATTGAAGCACTTGGTTAGTGGGGTGAGGTCCGGGCAATCCAGTGATATTGGCAGGTACAGTAGGACATCGTCTGCGTAAATCATGCAACTCACGTTGAAGGATCTAATGATGTTACAGATGGGTTGGATATAAATGTTAAACATAAGTGACGATAGGGAGGATCCTTGAGGGACTCCTTGACTTTGTAGGAATGGCTCGGATGTGGTTCCGTTTGCTCGTACATGTTGCCATCTTCCAGACAGGTAAGACCTACACCACTCAAGCGCTGTTTCGGTAATGCCTTTCTCTCTTAGCCGAATCAGGAGAATCTCGTGGCGGACTGAGTCGAAGGCTGCCGCAATATCTAGAAAGATAAGTGCGAAACCTGTACGTGAGTTGTCAATGCCTGAGATTATGGTGTTGAAAAGAGTAGTGAGTAGTGTTTCCACTCCGTGTGACTCTCTGAACCCATGTTGTGATGGATCTAGAGGTGCGTTAGTGTCCACATGATCTTGTAGCTGCCTGTAGACTATTTTTTCAACGATTTTGGCGAGCATCGGGATACTGGATATGGGTCTGTAAGACTCGACCTTTTGAGGGTCTAATTTGGTGTCCTTAAGCAGCGGTCTAACGGAGGTCTGTTTGAGCGTGGATGGGAACGACCCGGTGCTGAATGATAGTCCTATCATTTTAGCTAAGATTGGGGCAAGGTCGGATCGCAGATCTTTTATCCAGAATGCTGGACATGGATCTGAGTATGAAGTGGAGGTATGATAAGGAAAGGAATGGAAAATAAAACAAAAGATATTATAATGCCTCTATATCGTTCCATGGTGAGACCGCACCTTGAATATTGTGTGCAATTCTGGTCGCCGTATCTTAAAAAGGATATAGCGATTTTAGAAAAGGTTCAGAGAAGAGCCACCAAAATGGTAAAGGGGATGGAAGGATACTCCTATGAAGAAAGGCTAAAAAGCTTAGGGCTCTTTAACCTGGAAAAGAGATGGCTGAGGGGAGATATGATAGAAGTCTATAAATTAATGAACGGAGTGGAACGGGTAAACGTAGATCGATTGTTTACGTTATCAGAATATAGAAAGACTAGGGGACATGCAATGAAGCTACAGGGTAAACTATTTAAGACTAATAAAAGAAAATATTTTTTCACTCAGCGTGTAATCAAACTCTGGAATTTGTTACCAGAGGATGTAGTAAAGGCTGTTAGTGTAGCTGGGTTTAAAAAAGGTTTGGACAAGTTCCTGGAGGAAAGGTCCATAAACCATTATTAAGAAGTGACCGAAGATATCAGTGCTTGACCCAGTACAAGCATTGTGGAACTTGTGTCTCTTGGGGAAACTGCTAGGTACATATGACCTAGATTGGCCACTGTTGGAAACAGAATACTGGGCTTGATGGACCTTGGTCTGACCCAGTATGGCATATCTTATGTTCTTATGTACCCGAGGATCAGCTGAAGGGCCCAAAACGGAGATCCTCAGAGAGGACAGGCCAGAGATTTTAAGAGATTCTGCACCACGCATTTTCGCTCCCTATCAGAAAGGGAGATATGGGTCACATTCTTTTTGGGGTTTCAGAGGAGCAGGTCGATGCTCTTTCTCCAGCTCAGAACTTCCAGCAAAGAAACCTCAATGATGCCAGGTAGGCCCAGGTGGAGGTAGCCATCAGACGTTGGCTACAGCAGTTTTACTCCACCCGGGTGAGGATTACCTCCAACCAGTGAGTCTTGGCTATGCACTGGAATTTGCCAGGCCCCTCGCCAATGCCTTTGTCCCCTCTCCTTGCAAGGCTCCAGGTAAGGTGGAGGCTGTACAGGCAACCGTGCAGCAGCTCTTGCAGTTGAAGGCCGCAGAGCCGGTTCCACAAGACTAGTGCTGGTCCAGTCATTACTCCATTTATTTTGTCGTCCCCAAGAGGGGTTCTGTCCTATCCTCCATCTAAAGCATGTCAATTGCGCGCTACGGGTACCACACTTCAGGATGGAAATCCTGAAATCAGTCATCCTGGTGGTAAGACAGGGCGAGTTCATGACTATGTTGGATCTTTCGGAGGCCTATCTCCACATTCCCATTCGACCAGACCATCATAGGTACCTGTGTTTTGCAATCCCCGGCAGACGTTTTCAGTTCAGGGCATTTTCCTTTGGGCTGGTGACTGCTCCGCGCACATTTACCAAGGTTACGGTGGTGGTGGTGTCGGCCTTGAGGCAAGAAGGAATTCTGGTGCACCCCTTTTTGGATGATTGGTTAATCCAGACAAAGTTAGAAGCCATGGGGGTGGCAGCCACCCATCAGGTGATGGAGCTATTGCAAAGTCTGGGCTGGGTGGTCAACCTAGCCAAGAGTCAGCTGCAGCCGGTGCAGCAGCTGATTTACCTTGCGGTGCAGTTCGACACACAGGCTGGATTGGTGTCGTTGCTGGAGGGGAGAGTCATTCGGCTTCACGCGCAGATAAGGAACTTGTTGAAGCGCAAGGTGCCAGTAGCATGGTATTATCTACAACTGCTCGGTTCAATGGCAGCAGCACTAGACCTAGTGCCTTGGATTCAGGCGCACATGTGGCCCCTACAGCAGGCCCTGTTGTCCAGTTGGTCCCCCCAACATCAGTCGCTGTCTCAGAAAGTGCTGTGCCTGGTCTGGGTTCATCACAGTCTGAGCTGATAGCTCAGGACCGACAAGAATATGGCAGGAATCAGCTAGAGCAGCCACAGTGGATCCTAGCCATGACAGATGCCAGCCTCACAGGGTGGGAAGCACATTGTCTGTCACAGGTGATCCAAGGATGGTGGACACCAGAGGAAGCCACCTGGTTGATCAACAACTAGAGATGAGAGCGGTTTTTCTGGCCCTGCAAGTCTTCCGATCACTGATAGTGACAAGGACAACATTCAGGTGGACTTTATCAGTCAGCACCATCTGTACACCAGCGAGTGGGAATTGAACGCAGCAGTGTTTCATGATATCATCATGCGTTGGGTAACGCCAATGATGGATCTAATGGCTACGCTGGTGAACACCAAAGCAAGTTGCTTCTTCAGCAAGCGCAGCGAGACATGTCCGAAGGATTGGACGTGTTGGCTCAGAAGAGGCCAGTGGACAGTCTCCTGTATTTGTTTCACCTTGAGCACTCGTGGGACAGCTCTTGCAGTGCATAGAACTGCACCTGGGGCCCGTGATCCTCATTGCGTCAGATTGGCCATGGAGGTCATAGTAGGCAGACCTGCGTCAGTTGTTGATAGACGAGCCCTGACGGCTCTCAGACAGGGCGAACCTTCTGTCACAGGAACCGGTGTTGATGCCTCAAGTGGATCGGTTCTTGTTTACGGCTTGGTTCTTGAGAGGGCACGGTTGAAATGGAAAGGTTTCTCCGCATCCATGATTATGACCATGTTGAAGTCTCGGAAGAGGTTCACGAATTTAGCCTATGTCCAGGTCTGGAGAGTGTTTGAAAACTGGTGTGGGTCTGGGGATCTTTCTGCTCTTTCGTGCTCTCTCCCACACATTCTGCAGTTCTTGCAGGACGATCTGGAAATGGGCCTGCCGCTTAGTTCTCTGAAAGTGCAGGTAGCGGCACTTTCCTGTTTTTGGGGACCGATTCGGGGGATCTCTTTTGGAGTCCATCTGAATGTAACATGATTCCTGACAGCGGTAATACAGGTCCGGCCTCCATGGCGGGCCATAGTTCCAACGAGGGATCTGAACAAGTGCACCATTCGAGTCACTGGCCTTGGTGTTGTTAAAAGATCTCACCCTGAAGACAGTGCTCTTGGTGGCGATTTGTTCCGCACAGCGAGTTTCCGAGCTCCAGGCTCTGTCTTGTAGAAAGCTGTTTTTGCTTCTCTCCAAGGAGCGGGTGGTCTTGCTGGTACACTCCTTCCTCCCAAAGGTGCTCTCACGTTTCAGTTTGAATCAGACGGTATCATTGCCGGCATTCCCAACATTGGAGGATACAGAAGAGAATCGTAAATTGCACCTGTTGGACCTGCATTGGGTTCTACACAGATACCTTAAGCGTACAGAGTCCTTCTGAGTTTCCGATCGGTTGTTCGTGTTGTTTGGGAGGCCCCGAAAGGAAGCAGTGGCCTCCAAGGCCTCCATTGCCTGGTGCGTGAAACAAACAATTTGCACAGCCTATGCGACACAGAGGAAAGTTCCTTCTGTGGGCCTAAGGGCTCATACAACCCGGATGCAGGCTACTTCATGGGCAGAACTCACCCTGGTGCAGTGACTTGGTTGTCCCTGCACACCTTTGCAAAGCATTATCGTCTGGACGTCCAGGCTTTGAGCAATGCGAGGTTTGGAGCATCAGTGCTTCAAGCAGGACTCGGTGGGCCCTCCCTGGGTTAGGTACTGCTTTGGTACATCCCATGCATATCTGGAGATACAAAAAGAAAGGCAAAATTAGACCTTACCTGCTAATTGTCTTTCCTTGAGTATCTCCAAGCCAGTCCATCACCCTCCCGATCTCAGTGGTATGGAGTGGTGAGTCAACGGAGTTTAAGGCTGGTGTTTTTTCTCAGGGTATGTGTTCAGTGTTTTGAGTAAGGTTGTGCATGAAGAGATGGCGTAGAGAGAGGCTAATATGTGGAGGAGACTTCAATTTAACGATGGACCCGGGGAAGGACAACACTGGGAGGGTGGAAGGTCAATGGGCAGACAGGCTCCGGTTTAAGTGGTTCATGCGTGCACTGGATCTGTTGGATGCTTGGTGCTTCCTGAACCCCAGGAGAAGGCAATTTACCTTCTGTTTCCCAGTTCATGGGACATATTCCAGAATTGATATGATCTGGGTTGGGAAAGAGGGCACGGTATGGCTATTAGATGCTAGCATGGAGGTGATAACATGGTCGGAGAATGCACCTCTGGAAGTTCGCATAAGGGCTAGGGGAGATGAAGAGGGGACAACATTTTGGCAATTGAATGACTCCCTCCTGGAGGATACAAGAGTGATACAAGAAATTGAGAAGCTAGTACCCGAGTACTTTAGGGAGAATGATAATGGGGAGGTGGGATGGGATGGCTTTAAAGCGGTGATGTGGGGTACCCTAATTAAATGAGGGCAAGGAAGAAATGGGAACAATGCGTGCAGGTGTATAAACTATGTTGTCAGTTGCAATGATTGGAATATGCAGATGCACAGGATAAAATGGGGTGATACCGAGGCCAGGTTCTTGCGTCCCGCGCCCAGTTAAATGCCTTAGAAACTGTAGAGGTCCATTATAAAATGCAGCTGGCTTGACAGGAATATTTTGAAGGTGGGAATAAGGCGGAAGCTGCAATCTCAGATACTGGCAATTAGGGGGGGGGGAGTGAGGGATAGCAACTCGGTCTGCAAAGGAAATGAGAGTGGAGTTTATTAAATTCTATAGTCGCTTATATGCAGCACCTGCTCATCCCCCGTTAGAACAAATAGAAAGCTATCTAGCATCCGCCAACCTTCCCAAATTGGGGCAGGAAGAGCGAGAATCACTTGACAAAGAAATCAATGCTATGGAGGTAATGCGCTATAAAAGAACTAAAAATGACAAGGTTCTGGGCCTCGACGGCTTTGCTGCATGTTTTTAAAAAAAAAATGGAGAACTTACTGCAGGCCTCATTAGTACAGTTCTTCAATACACCAAGGGAAGGGGGGACTGGAATCTCACTGATCCCCAAAGAGGGGAAAGATCCTCAAAACTGTTCCTCATATAGACCAATCTCACTCCTAAATCTGGATGCGAAGCTTTTTTCAAAAATATTGGCCCAATGCCTAAACTGCGTGATCTTGGGCTTGATTCATGAGGGCTAGGTGGGCTTCATGCCGGGGTGGCAGGAGGCAGACCATGTTTGCAAGATCCTTACCCTCATTTGGGTGGCCCGGCAGCACCCAGAACCAGCCTTATTGGTATCGATAGACGCTGAAAAGGTGTTTGACCACATGTCGTGGGATTTTATTTTTTGGATCTTAGGGGTGATGGGTTTCGGGGAAAAATTTGTGGGTTGGGTGTGGGCACTGTACTTTAGGCCCCAGGCCTGTGTGAAGGTCAATGGTCGTTACTCTGAGTTTTTCCCACTAGGATGGGGAACGAGGAATGGGTGACCAATATCTCCTATTTTATTTGCGCCCACTATGGAGCCACTTGCAGCTTGAATTAGATCTAGTCAAGATATACAGGGTATTTGTGGGGGGGGACAGGATCATCACATTTCTCTCTTTGCAGATAATGTTTTGGCAGCAACCCAGCTGGCCACCTCCATACCCATCATAATATGAGAACTAGGGGAGAATGGGCACCTCTCAGGGCTTTGAATAAATTGGGACAAATCTACTATTCTTAATCTTAACATATCAAATAGCCTAAAGGCAAGACTATAAGCTACATTGCCACTAAAGTGGGCTGAACAGTATATTCGCTATTTAGGAGTCTATATAGGAAGAAATCACACTGATTTAAACACATTGAACTATACCAGACTGGTGCGAGAAGTGGAGCTCTTTCTGTCCAGCTGGGGTAGGAAATATCTTTTGTGGCTGGGAAGAATTGCAGCAGTAAAAATGCTGTTGCTCCCGTGCTTCCTGTATCTCTTCCAGGTGCTCCCAGTGGAGATGCCCATTAGGGTCCTGAAATGAATGCAACAGCAAATACTCCGCTTTATTTGAGGAGAGCGGGCCCCCGGGCCACCAGATCGGTTATGCAAACGCTGCATGCTGAGGGTGGGCTAGGGCTTCCAGATATGCTGAAATACTACCAGGCCATGCAATTAAAGACAGTATATATGTGGTTGAGGGATAAAAAGAAACAATGGGTGAGCATTGAGGGGTCGGTGTTGGACCCAGACTTGCTTGATGCTATTATATGGCGAGGGGGTAAAATTTGGGCCTGAATCATGCTTCACAATGGGGGTGGTAAAGTAGTGTTATCAATCATGCCCATTACTGCTTGTTTTGAAAGGGAAGCATATATTGGCAAGGTGGGAAGCAAAAGGGGTAATATGGGTGTCCCAGTTCACACACCAGGGGGGGATATGGCCCTACAAAGGCCTGTGAGAATTATATCAGCTAGGGGAACGGGATCGCTATGGCTATCTCCAGATTCGGAGCTTCTTACAAAATAGGCGGATATGGGAGAAGGAGTGGTTTGAGAGGTTGTGTCTTCTGGGAGGGAAAGACATATTGTCAAAGATATATATATATATATATATATATAGGGGCCTTTTGGGGAGTGGGGCGGCAAAGCTGGGGTATATGGAAAAATGGGAGAAGGATTTAGAGGTAAGTTGGGACAGAAAGACCTGGGATGAAATATTCTTGGGAGTTATGAAGCTCTCCATTGCCGTCCATATTTTGGAAAATGGATACAAACTACTCCTCCGGTGGTACCTGACCCCAGTAAGGTTAAAGAAGGCAGGAGTACTGGGCACTGATGCCTGTTGGTGATAGTGTGGAGGAAAGGGTACCTTTATTCATATATGGTGGGAGTGTCGGGTTGTGCAAGAATATTGGAAAATGGTGAGGCAATTGCTAGTAGACATAAGGGGTGGAAGTTACCAAGGCAATCGGCGATATTTCTGCTCCACAAAAAGACAGAGGTGGTACCTTGACAGTATCGAAGGGTGGTAGCACATTGCATCGTGGCGGCACGATGTGAAATAGCTGCTCACTGGAACCAACCTATTCTACTCGGTCTGACAAGTTATAAGCAAACGTTGGTAGCTCTGCATAAGCTCCATAAGCATGCAGCAGCAGTGTGTGTGCCTTTGAGTCAGTCCTGAATCCTGGCGACCCAGAAGCTCCTGGGTTTTCTTGGCAGTGTCACCGGAAGTAGATTGCCAGGCCTTTCTTCCGAGGCAGTGGAGGGTTAAGTGACTTGCCCAAGGTGTGCTAGTGGGAATCGAATCCTGGTTGCTTGGTTACCAAGCGAGTGTTCTAACCACTAGGCTACTCCTCCACTCCATATGACCTTAAAATATGGGTAGGGTGAACAAGTTGAACAATCCTGGGGTTGTGTGAGGAAGTGGGCAACCAGTCAAGGATGAGAGGAGAAGTTAGGCTCACTTTGGGAGGTGAGAGTGTGGTTCTGCCATGCTTGGAGGAATAACAAGCACTGATATAGGCAGGGGAGGAGGGGAGAGGGATGATTTGAATCAAAAGTTGCAGTTGTAGTGTCGTTAAGGCCACCATTGGCCTTTGTTGTTGTTTGTGTTATGGAAAAAGTTTAATAAAACTTTAAAGTGGAAAAAAAAAATCAGACATTGCGTCTGGGGCTTGTGATAAGGAAGCTTATCATGACAGAGGAGAAAGGGATAAAGGAAAGGAATTCACCCTTATAAAAGGACCTATTCTACAAGGTCAGAGGAACAAAACCCCAATCACACCTAGAAAGCAGGAAATTCCCAGATGGGATAGGTTTCAGAGTTCCCCTAGTGGAGAAAAGGAGAGGGAATACACACCCAAAGTAAAGGACCCTTACGTCACTGAGTTCCCTAATTACCCAGCTGCCAGGAGGCAAGCTGATCTCCGTCACCTGAGAGGAAAAGAGGTGGGGCTGGAACCTTGGGGATTTAAGTCTAGGATAGAGAAAGAAGCAGAGAAGAGGAGGAGGAGGAGCGTCCCAGAGAGAGTCTCAGGGAGAGACCCAAGCAGAAACACAAGCTGGAGGACAGGACGAGGAAGCACAGGAGAGTGGTGGCCAGAGCATGAGGGAGGAAAAGCTGCTACAAGCCCAGGCCCAGTTATGAGCCTTGAAAGCTTGTCTAATACAGAGCAGTGCAGAGTTGCAAGGGATACTCTCAGCTCTAACGGAAGGCAGTCAGCTGAACCCTATGAACTGGAAGGAGAAGTAGAGCCTATGCAACTAGGTGAACCAGACCTAGCTGTGAATAACGAAGACTCATACATGGATTGCTCCTTGTGCCAATCCTTTACTGCAGAGGGATTGAAGGAAAACCACCCTTAAGAGAAAACCTTCAGAGTCAGGTAACTTTGAAAGCCTGTAGATGGTTTTGTGCATGTCCTGTGTTAAAGAAGAAATACGTTTGCTGAGAAAGCCAGAGCAAGCTGAAGCTCTCTGATTGGGCTTAACAAACAGCTGCTATCCAGAGCAGTGCACCGGCAAGAAGCCGAACTAATGGTGAAAGGAAGTAAAGTTTTTGGCTTTGTTTTTGAATATTCCTAAAGCCTTGAATAGAGCATTATTTGCTTATGAGAAGTTTTTGTTCCTGTTAAAAGTTTTACTCTGAAGGAGACAAACAGCCTGGAAGTGTTTGGGACTATGAGAACAGAAAACTGCCATTGAGAAATGCTGTTTTTGTTTGCTTTAATCAACAATGCTAGCCAAGCTGGTAGCATTGACTGTTAGAAGGCTTTATCTTTGAGCTGAAGAACACTATAAGCTGAAAGTTTGCTTTGAGTTTATTTTTGTCCTGATGTGTATTGTGAAGAATCCTGGAGAAAGAATCCAGATTCTTTTTGTGAACCTTTTGCGTTGGAGTCAATAAATTCTGTCATTGCCTTACTATTCTAGCCAACTACAAGTGGTTTTTTTTCTACCTGAAGCCAAGTGAATGGTGACTGAACTACCTTTCCCAAGGGGCATGGCAAAGGAACCAGTCAGTTAAAGGCTAAAAGGTGAAACTTTCTATGATAACCACGCCCCTCCATATTGGAAGTAAGGGGCAAGGGTGTGACAGGCTTGGAATACCTGTGCAGCAGCATGAAGATCAAGACCAGCCCTGGCTGTCCCTTCAGGAAAAAGTGCTGCTTAAAGCCACGATTGTGGCAAAGACCAGTTCTGGCTGCCTGCAGGGATCTGATCTCCTGCAGGCAGAAGATAAGGAGATAGCTGCAATCAAGGCACTGTTGCAAGCTGTCTGTCTGTGGAAGATGGGATCCCCAGGGGCAGACAGCTTGCATCTGGGCTGCAATGGCAGCCTTCCCCTTCTCTTCTGCCCATGGGAGATTGGATCCCCATGGGAAGAACAGAAAGGAAAGCTGGCTACCCAAAGGGATCCAAGCCAGTCATGGCCCGCATTAAAGAATTAAAAAAACAAAACAAAAGTTAGATGGGAGGGTGGAGGGGAAGTGAACTTAAAAATCCAAAGCAGGGGTGTAGGGCATTCCCTAGGGGGGATGGTGAAAGGGAAGGGGACAGAGTCTGGAAGGGGAACAAAGAGTGGGAGAGGTTGGAGGCCGGGAAGGAAGAGTGAAAGGTTAAAGGGGATGAATGCATGGGGACAAAAGGTTACAATGCCTGTTTACCTAAAGGCGTGTTCCTTCGCCCAAGAACACACACACACAATCATACCACATTATACACTCGCACACTCAGGCACCCCACCTTCATAGGACAGACATATATCCCAGCTCCACACTACTTACACACGTACACAAACACAAACCTCACCTCTGAACCAAACACACACAAGCTCCCCAGCTCTGCAACAGCACCCACACACATGCACTACAGCCTTGCACACCACCCACACAAAGGCACCCACCACCACATCCTGTGCGCAGACTGGCACACCTGATTGCAACATACACACACATAGACACTTGCTATCTGAAGCTATAGCTGTTATCTAAAGATGATGTACGGTGTGGGACATCTGGCACTGGACTCACGAGACTTGAGAGCATGAGACCAGCATGAGAGAACCGGGAGGCGGAGCGTGAGGAGATCACGAGTGCTGGCTTCTAAGATTTTGACCTGGCTTCTAAATTGTCACAAAATTTGTCAAGGCCTGCATTTAATACAGCATCATATTGAAGCACATTATAGATAGGGTTCCTAGTTTGCTACAATCCCGTGGCTGTGATACCTGCAGCAAAATCTGTCTTTTAACACAGTAATTCATGATTCTTGCTGCTGCCTCCTCCTGGTTACAGCTACTGTGTCAAGAGCCAGCTGCTGTCACCACTTTGCAGCTCTGTCGCTGGTTGCTGGCATTCACAACCTCTGCATTCTCTATGCTGCCAACTGTTATGTACAGCATTGGTTACTAACTTCTTTTGTAAGTCAGACAAACTTGAAGAGGAGGAGCACTTATACCCTGCTCGATGGTGCAGGCCACTTTATTCCACAGCAAGGAGCATTTGGAATTGGATCCATATGGTCCAGGCAAGGTGAGTCACTGAAAAACACATCACACAGTGGAGAATATAGCTCCTGGTAGACAATCAGAATACAAGCAGGGAAGTCAGATAGTCTGGGCTGGACAACATGGTAGCCAAGACAATCCAGTTCCCTTGAGTGAAATCTACTTAGCTGAAAGAGCTGCACTAGTCAGAGCAACCAGGGAGAGCAGTGCAGCCACAGATACACAGACAAAACAAAGCACACAGAATCTGGCAGGAAAGGGACACAGATACAAGAAGAGCAGTAGCTAGAGAAAGTGAGGCATGAAACTGACAGGACACAGCTGACACAAGTAGGGTGCTGGGATGTGTGGCCAGTAGCACATGAGCAAGTCTGCAGAAACCATGACCCGTGGCCATTGAAAGTCAAGGCCAAATTTACAGGCATGGATGTGGCCTTGCAAGTTCCCAACCCCAGGTCACAGCAGATGCAAAGTACATTGTGCACATGGTTGTAGGCAGAGCAGGTACATGGAGGTACAACAGAAGCAAGCAGCCACACTTTGGCAAGATAGTGCACAACCACAGATGACAGCTGCAAGAATGCACATATGTCACATTGGGAACCAGAATGTCTGCATGGAGAGGTGGAAGTTATGACCTGCATCTGGTACCAGGATGAGCCCACTGACTGCATGCCACAGCCTGTGTACACCTGGGCAGGGCAGACCCTCAATCCAAAGGCAACAGAGTTGAAGAGTCTGGTGGTAGACTGTGGCAGAACTGCGGAAATTAGTGTATGGTTCACATCTATCACCAGAATCCAATTCCACATCATATGTGACATTGAGCTGCTTATGTGCAGATACAGAGCCATGTGGAGGACTCTGCCCAGATTGCTACAGCGACTCCGGTGGGAGCAGTGGGGTAAGTCATGGCATATATGGGATAGATGTAGGAAGGAGACCTGGTTGCCATCTGCAATGGACAAAGCTAGGAGATGCATGCCATCAACATGGATGGCCACACTGGAGTACTAGCTACCCTGCCACAGCAGTCAAGGCATAGGCTAGAAGGGTGACTTGCAGCAGATAGCCCTATAGCTGCAGGCACATAAAATGGAGAGGGCCCAGGTGGTGCCTATCAGGACATAATATCTACAATCATATGGAGTGGCAAGGGGGGAAGACAGAAGCAAGGTCATGGACCCACAAGAAAGGCCACATGGACAAAGAGCAGCAGTGCAGGGGACCCAGCCAACTCAGGGTGTCATCCTGGATGGTAACGGGATGAGAAGATGGTATACAGGAGCACTGTGTAGATGCTACACAGTCAGCACCCAGGTGCATGTATAAGGCAAAACTGTGTGTGGGATAGTAATGTAAGTTAGTGAAGAGTGTGAATGGATGTGACGAGTAATGGCCTCACTCTCACATAGGTAGCATATGTTGAGAGGGCCACAGATGCTGTATTCCCCCCCTCCCTCCCCCAGCCCGGGTATGCAGTGGCCTTGGACTTGAGGTGCACAATACCCAATACAGAAACACTGACCCAACAGGGGGATGCGATGGTGGTAGAATGTGCATGGCCCTGGAACTGAAGTGGCATACATAGGGACAACAGGCCTACATATGGATGTAGTGCTCAGGGGGGTTCCTACAATGATAGACCATGTGGTGCCTCTGGAACCCTTTCCCCCTCCATTATGTTGAGTACCAGAGGTAATGGCTGCCCTGCAATTTGCCACATCTGCCATGGTCAACACATGAACAGATCAAGCAGAGCAAGCACATATAGCAGGGTGCACAGGGGGCTAGTGAAAACAGAAACATAATGCATCAATGCCTCTTACACATCTGCACTCAGCAATTAACTAAACAGGAACCCTCTGTCTTGCAGTTGCAGAGACATCTGCAAATGCCACGCCACCACCACCATCACTGGCTGCAGTAGGACCCCAACTGCTGTGTCCATGCCTGCTACTTGTAGCCCAGCCATTTCCACCACCACTGCCTGCTACAGGAATCCAACTGCTGGCTGCACCATTGCCTCCAGAATCCTTGCTTCTAGCACTACCAAGACCTCTTGCAACCACAGTGCTTTGGAATAACATCACCACCACCACTGAGGAAGCAGCCAGCAGAAGAGCAGCTCCCCAATATGGGCGGTGGCCACATCTGAGGAGGAGGGGAAGAGGACTCTACAGATTTGGTCATTACCCTTGTTTAGGAGCAAGGGCAGGAGGGCCAGCAGCAACTCCCCAAGGCAGGGGAGACAAATGTCTGAATAATCGTAGAGGGTCCTGAATAGGTCATAGATCCTAAGCCTGAGGTTAGGGATAGGAATGAGAGGGAGAGGAGGTTGAGAGTGGGGATGTATGGAAAGGGGGTGGAGGGAAGGGAAAATTGACTTAGCTCATGCCTTTCTCAGAAGTTCAAGGTGAGTTATATTCAGGTATTTTTCGTGTCCCCATAAGGCTTACAATCTAAATTTGTACCTGAGGCAATGGAGGGTTAGGGGACTTGGCCAAGATCACAAGGAATGGCAGTGGGATTTGAATCAGGCTTCCTTGGATCTCAGCCCACTGATCTAACCATTAGACTACTCCACTACAATGGTTGAAGGACCTTAAGAGGTCATAGACCCTGAGCCTGAGGGTGGGGAGCAGGAGGGAGAGGGGGTTGAGAGCAGGGTGGTACAAGTGGAGGGTGGGGATAAGCAGGGGAAGGTTGGGAGTGGGGAAGCAGGTGAGACAGGCTGGTGCATCAATGCAGGAACTGGTCACCCATTCTTTCCAACCTGCTTCCATTCTGGGGCAGGCGTGACACCATGAGGTCCCATGGTCCTTAGGTTGTGCTGAAGTCCTGCAGTACCTGATGGGATATGTTGAGGGAGTGGGGGCTGGTTTCTGAATAGCGCAAGGACAGAGAGTGTTGGGGAAGCAGTGTTCAGGGCTGTTGTTTGGGTTAGGGGTGCAGATAACTGCTGCTGAGAGGTAAGAGAGAGGGTTTTGGAGAGGGGAAGTGCATAGGGCTGCTGAGGGGGTAGGATTGGAGGTGCACAGGACTGCTGCTGTGAGATTTATTGATTTATTTAACAGGTTTTATATACTGTTTTATCATTTCAATCAAAGTGGTTTACATTGAAACTTAAACTTGGTAATGTACATTAAACAGGGACATTGATAACTTGGATTTTTCTGAGGCAATGGAGGGTTAAGTGACTTGCCCAAGGCCACAAGGAGTGCTAGTGGGAACTGAACCCTGGTCTCTTGGTTCCCAAGCCAGTGTTCTTAACCATTAGGCTACTCCTAATGGGAGAGGTATGCTGAGGCGAGGGGCATGAGGTGGGTTCACTTGTATCATGTGCAGTTGTAAATACCCACCTTCACATGAATTGCCTGTGTAAAAGGTCATTTCGTGCTGTTACACCTCTTTGGTATGGTTGTCTGGTCCTACCATGCCTTGGCCCTTCTGCATCAGCATCATGGTCTTCATCTGAAGAGTCCCATTCTTCAGGCAAGGTTTTTTGGGGTGACTTACATGTCTGGATGGAGGAGTGGAATGGTACATGCCTTACCTAGCAGCCATCCACCACTTATTTTGCCGCTCTCAAACCTCTCATAGATTTCAGACCGAGTGAAAATACAGGAACCTGGAAATCAAGGAAATACATCTGTTATTTAACCCAGCATATTGCACATGATCTGCATGTTGAGTGAGTAGAATGTCTTTCTGTTCTAGAGATAGCCTCCCTCCCTCATGGGGGCCTGAAGGCCACATGTGTGTAATAAGTCAACCCCAGCACTGATGGGAATCCATCCATCTCATGGAATTGTATCATGGTTTATTGCCTCTGGGAAGGCTACATATTCAGCTGTGTAGATTACAAAGGCCCTCAGGAATTGGGAGATGCATTGTGATACAACTGACTGGCTTTGGCCCGCAGTTGCAATCAAAACAAATTGAAAATTGCCATTGGCTAGGAAGTTGAGGGGCGTTGTGACCTTGAGGTGGACAGGATGGGCTGGACCCTGTGTGTGTGGTGGAGCGGTTCCAGCTGCTAACAGAGATGGTGGATGACTGCCTTATCAAAGCAGAACCTAGTGAGGCACTGCTCATCCGTGAAGTCCATGAATTGTGTTCTGGGTCTGTAGACCCTGTGATATGGATGGTTCCTGATGGCCTTTCTGCTCTCCTGGTGACTCTCATGCAGAAAGGCCAGCACAAACAAGGTGTTAATTTCATTCATGGCTTCTACCTCCAACCACCAGTAGTCTGTGACTCCCTAGCACCAGCAATCAAAGCACTGTATGTACACCTCACACTCCCACATACACTCACCTCTCCAGGTACCTACAGTCAAACATACCGTCAAGTAGCATAGACCCACACAGAGAGACAGAGGCTAAGGGTTACAGCAAGGCACACAGTAGGTACATGGCACCTTGGCAATGGGAACACTGATGCAGCAAGCGTCAGGGTAGGGTACACAGAGTATGTGGGATTTGCAAGGCTGGGGGATGGGGGTCTGGGAGTTGATGGTGAGGTGTTCTTTGTTTTTTTTTGGGGGGGGGGCTAGAGGCAGGCACAGGATAGAATGAAGGGACAGAGAGATTAGCTCAAAAGACACTTACATGGACACAGATGACAATCAAGCCAATGATCAAGTCAATCTCATTAATGGACTGGATAACTCAAGACAAGCCTTTGTGATTGTATTCTTGGACACAGCATCCTACTAGCAAGACTGCCAAATAGGCATAAAAGATAATGTCCTCAAATGTTTCCAATCCTATATATAGGAACGTACTCAACAAGTACAAATAGGGCACCTTACTTCTCAACCATATAAACAGGAGAAAGGTATCCCCCAAGGTTCCTCACTCTCATCTTTACTCTTTAATATATACCTACAACCCATCTGTGACATCTTTACGAAATTCAAACTAGGCTACCACATTTATGCGGATGACATAATGTGCTACCTACCATAACAAATCCCAATTTTCATCAACTCACAACATGTCTCAACAAAGTAACAAATTGGTTAAAGCAACATAACCTACACATTAATCTAAACAAAACAGAAATTCTTTTCATAACAAGAAACCAAACTTTCACCCTGCCACCTAGCCTAAAACTCATGGACACGGAACTAGATATAAAGCAAGAAGCAAAATACTTAGGGGTTACCTTAGATCAAAATCTTACGACGTCTACCCATATAAAACAAATCTCAAAAACAATCTTCTAGAAACTATGAATAATCCAACAACTCAGACCATACCTGACTAACAATGACTTCCAAACTGTACTATGATCATGCCTCACCTTGACTTCTCAAACAGTATTCCACATGGTCTTCTTAAACAAACCATCAACCAACAACAAATGGCTCAAAATGTAGTAGCATGCATCATCTTTAAGATCATTAGCTCAGAACACATTACACCTATTTTATACGAACTATATCGGTTGCCCATAGTGAGCCGAATAAAATATAAAATTCTCACAACAACCTTCAAACTCATAAAAGAAATACCTCTCTCATTTATTTCCTCACTGATTAAAATCCCATCTTCAGAAAGAACCAGAAGAAATTGCAATAAAAATACATTATTAGTCCCAACTAATTACCGCAAAACAAACCAATCCACAAGCAACAGATCATTCACTTATTTCTCACCCATTCTCTGGAATACCCTTCCAGACAAGCTAAGAGCCATCAACAACTTTAAAGACTTCCAAAAGGAATTAAAGACTCATCTATTTATAGAACATTTTGGTAAAACAGAGAATAGCCACAAAAATATCCCCAACTTAACAACTTACATATTGATATAAACAAATGTGATATGTTATTTTTACAATGTAATATAAGGCTTGTATTCCATTCATTCACCATTCTGTAATATAATTTTGTATGTCTGTATTCTGGGGAGAGAGACTACGTGGCTAATAATACGTAGCCTGTCACAGTTGCAAAGGTACAAAGCTGATTCATCTTTACTGTATGTCTGCATTCTGGGAAAAAGGGATATGTGGATAATAAGCCTGATGTATGGAATGATTTTCTGACTTCCTTACTGTATGTCTGCATTCTGGGAAGAGAGACCATGTGGCTAAATAATACATAGCCTGACAATTATTAATTACCAAATTTGCTATAAAAATAACTGTGAAACAGAGAGTGGGTGTGAGTGCTTACTGAAGCATCTCACCCTTTACTTGCAAGCAAAGTCATTAAACTCTGCTTTACTGAGAAGTCTGTTATTGTGTAAAAAGTTATGTTTTCTTACAGATTGGGGGCTCGTCCGGGATTATGTCATCGCTGGAGGAGACCACCGCCATTGAGGATAGGGAAACGCGTCCCATTAAGTTCAATGGCCTTGTTCAGCGACGGCGGGCTCCAACAGTGTACTGACAACAGAATCCCGAGACCATGAAAGGAAAAATCAATACAGACTCAGTGAAGCAGACTAGGTATTAGATAAAGACAAATGACAACCAAGTAATTCTGTGCACAGACCAAGGTAAGAAACAAGACTCTAAAGTATTACCTTGGTGGTTGGGTATTGAGACAGACTGTTGTGTGTATGAGATGTGTCCTAGACACAAAGTGAGTGCGGAGTCTCAATCCGCAGTTCCAACACATCCGTGAGGAGTGTGGCCGGAGAGAGATGAAGTGAAAGGCACATTGGTGAAACAGGTCTCAATGGGTATCAGGAATTTTAAATGAAACTCGAGTAAGGATGGGGTCAGAGATAAGGACCCCGAGGACATTCCCCTAGACAGTCTATTAGAGAGAATGTTGAAATATTGGAAAGATAATAAGAGTACTCAGGATAAAGATAAAACTGAGATGATAAGATACTGTTATTTTACATAGAATAAAAAAAGAAAACATAAAAGCTAGCTGCAGTTTGGCACAGACGAAGGGTGGCTATGTCAAATCCTTAACTTATATGTAAGCAGTGACAATACTAATTCAGCAAGTGTTTGCTACTGCCAAAAAGGAATAGCAATGGTGCATGAAAATGGTCATTAAGCAGGGAATTCTTTAGAAGCCAGAGAAACATAGATTAGCAGATGAGACTGCTAAGGGAGCTGCCTTAGAGGTAGACTTAACCCCTATATACAATTTAACCCCAGAAATAGGGAGTCAGGCAGCAAATCCTCTTATCTTAAAAATGATATAGCATTATTAGAAAAGGTAAAGAGAAGAGCCACCAAAAGGGTAAAGGGGATAGAAGGATACTCCTATGAAGAAAAGTTAAAAAGGTTAGGGCTCTTCAACCTGAAAAAGAGACGGCTGAGGGGAGATATGATAGAAGTAGTATTTTTAGTAGACACAGGAGCTTCCCGGACATCCTTAAATTATATACCAGAGGGAATGAGATAAACAAATCAGAAGCTTACAGTCTCAGGAGTAAAAGGAGAGGGTTTTTCGGTCTCAACATTTGTGCCCACCCTGTTAAAAATGGACCATGAGGAGATAGAGGGACAGTTGTATATCCCAGAAGCAGGGAGTAATCTATTAGGAAGGGATATGATTACACAGTTAAACTTAGAAATAAAGGTGAAAGACAGCCAAATCATTGTAGAAATGGCTGTCCTCACCAAAGAAGAAGAGAGTCAAATAGACCCTATAGTCTGGGCAAGGGAAGGAAATGTGTGGATTTCTGTTACCCAAGAACCCTGGTGTGTTGCCGGTGAGGGGAGGGCCAGAATACACTTTCACTAACTTTATAATTTGGAAAGAAGAAGAGAAAGAGTTGGTTAAGGATTTATGTATAAATTTGTTTATTGAACACAGCACACACAACAATAACAAACCAGAACAGCATCACACTAACAAATCAACTGAATATCACAGCCAGGAGTCAGGGTTCAACAAGATCATACCCCTCCAACCCCCCCCCCCCCTGTGTCATATACAATCCTTCCTCAGGAGACAAGAGCATACACGAAGAGCACTACAAACCCCAGTGCCACCCACCATTCAAAAAGCTCTACACACAGAGATATCAATAGAATATATGCCACATCACGTGCTTATGGCTACTCCGCTACCCACCAGAGCGCCACCGTGGGCGTACCTTACCGCTAGAACCCAGCGACCCTTCCAATCCACTAACCCACCATCCATTCACAGATCCCATTCCCCAGCTCTCCCTGCCCACATGTGTGAGTCCAGGCCACATCCTAACAGCAACTGCCACACTCCCAATCCCTCGCACAACCACCATTCACATTCAATGGGTATCTACCTCCCTCCCCTCCCCCACCAACCCCAACCCTCCCTCCCCCCATGCCAGACCACCCACCGCTTCATCACCCAAGCACATTAAGGATTCGACTCCGTTCTCGCGGAGACAAGGTGTATAAGTATGGACCCCATTCCTCCAAGAACCGATCAGTGGCTACATCCCCATGTTTGGCCCCTTGCTGCTCGAGCAGTAACAACCGATGTACCTCCCTCCGCCACTGACCCATGGTCGGGCCACAGGGGAGCAGCCAATTCAGCAAAATCACCCTCCGAGCTACTAATAGAACCTTATGGACCCAACGCCTCAGGCCTCCCCCCAGACCGGCCACCCAGCTAGTCATACCTAACACCAACACCCTGGGGTCCCGTTGAACTGGACAGCCCAAAACCCCGGTAAGACACCCCACAAGGGCCTTCCAGAATCTAACCACCACCAAGCATTGCCACCACATATGTCCCAGATCTGCTCGGCCCACCCCACACCGGGGGCAGCTCGCGGTAGCCCCGCAACCCGCCCTATACGCCCGACAGGGAGCAAAGTGGCAGCGTCGCAGAATACGATATTGCAAATCCCTAAAATCCGCCGACTTAAGTCTCCGAGGGATATCCGCTAGCAAATGCACCATATCAACCCCTCTAAGCTCCACCCCCAGGTCATGTGCCCATGCAGCTGCCAAGATGCCTTCATCAGGAAACCCTTTAAGAGAGAGATATTCCTTGTGTAATGTGGCCACCCGAGCCCGTTGCACGCTCCCCGCATACAACAATTCCTCGAGTTTGGAACAGATATCTGTATGCAGATTCTGACCATCCAAACTTCGAATATAGCTGCGTAGTTGTAAATAGGGGAACCAATCCCGAGGTACCAAACCATATCTACTCTGAAGGTCCTGAAAACCGAGGGCCTGCCCACATTCATTCACTACTAGCTCCAGGGCCACAATCCCCTTAACCTCCCAGCCGCGAAATGCCCCCCCTAGCATCCCCGGCCCAAAAGCCCCATTCCCATACAGAGGCAAAAAGGGGGTCGTCCCAGGGTTCCAAGAACACTGAGAACATAACAGATGCCAAACCCGTCGCATGACTTTAAAGATAGGGTGCCCCCCTACCAGGGGAGGTAAGTCAGCTGCCGCCGCATGTAATATATAGCGCAATGCCAGTGGCTTCGCCACTTCCTGCTCATACTCCAGAGGTATATAATCCACCGAGGTCGCCAGCCAATCCCGCAAATTCCTCAGCAGGCAGGCAACATTATAACTCCGCAGATCGAGGGCTCCCAGACCACCACCTCCACACGGTCTCTGCAAGATCTTAAGACGTAACCGCGGTCTCTTCCCCCTCCAGTAAAAGAAAGCTAAACATTTCTCCACTTTTGCAATCTCCCTCCTCGTCAGCAAGATGGGCAAGCTCTGCAACATATAGAGCCATTTAGGAAATATAATCATCTTATACAAAGCTACCCTAGCTCCCAAAGAGAGCGGTAGGTCTCGCCAACCATGCAAGCACTCCGCAGTCTGTGACAACAATGTCGCCAAATTAACCATCTGCAGGTGTGCTATATCAGCAGTTAAATAGATCCCCAAATAGTGAAGTTTGGTCCCTGCCCACTTCAGGGGGAAGGCTTCCCAATCCCCAGACAAGGTCTGCTGCAGATCCAAGGCCTCAGACTTGTCCAAATTTAACTTCAGGCCCGAAAACATCCCAAAATCCGCTATCAACCTCAACAAGACAGGTAAGGTCAGCTTAGGGACCCCCAGGTACACTAGAATGTCATCAGCGAAAGCCGAAATCCGGAATTCTGCGGCGCCCACCCTGGCCCCAACCAATCCCCTATGTGTCCTTATGCGCTCCAAGAGAGGTTCCAAAGTTAAAACAAACAAGAGCGGTGACAGGGGGCAACCCTGCCGTGTCCCCCTCCTAATCTGAAAGTCTTGAGTGAGGGAACCATTAATCAAAATCCGCCCTCGGGGATCCGAATACAAAAGCTTAACCGTATCCAAAAAGAACCCCCCTATCCCCATGGCCTCTAACAAATGATACATGTATGACCACTCCACTCGATCAAATGCTTTCTCAGCGTCAAAGCTGATTAATAAGGCTGGCTCCCCCGCCGCGGCAGTCAAATATAACGAAGAAACGATCTTACGCAGATTCTTGATAACGTGCCTACCTTTCACAAAACCCACCTGATCCTCCTTAACCAGTTGAGGGATATACTCAGCTAGCCTATTAGCCATAACTTTGGTCAGAAGTTTGATATCCACGTTCAAAAGCGAAATAGGCCTATACGACTCAGGTAACAACCCATCTCTACCAGGTTTAGGAATCAAGGTAAGCACCGCACTATTCTTCTCATAGGGGAAAGCCTGACGCTCGATCAAATCCGAATAATATCGTCGTAGCGGCCCAACCACCCGGTCTCCCATTAACTTATAGAATTCACCCCTAAACCCGTCGGGACCCGGCACCCGACAATTACGCAGAACCTTTATGGCCCCCCGGATTTCCGCGTCCGTAAGCGGGCCATTAAGAAAAGCACGCTCTTCCAGAGAAAGACTAGGCACATCAATCGCCGCAAGAAATTTCTCAGCCTGCACTAAGTTCCCAGTGCCAGTACCATAAAGCGTCTGATAATATTCATGAAACCTTTTCTCGATGTAAGCTTGCCCAGTCCGTATCACACCCCGGGTATCCCGCAGGGCCCCGACAGTGGTCTGCCCTCGACTAGTCTTCACCAACCTGGCCAGCAGGCTCCCCGCCCGACTACCGTACCTATAAAACTTATATCTATAGTAGAGCAAAGATTGCTGTGCCCGTTCATGCAACAGCGCATTCACCTCCTGCTGCAATCTACTAAATTCCAATTTCTGCCCCCTCGTTGGATGCTGTGCTAGCTTCCGCCGCGCTTGGCACAGCTGTATTTCCAGCATAATTAAACGAGAAGCATAAGTTTTCCTTTTCCGGGCACCAAATTCAATAATTCGCCCTCGCAAAACCGCCTTGGCAGTCTCCCAAAAAAGAATGGGGTTATCCCTATGCTGCCCATTGAATTCCTCAAATTCGGCCCACTGCGAGTGTAAGAAAGCCTCAAACTGGGCCCCCCGGGTATAGCTGAGCAGATAGCGCCACAAAGACCCACCCCTCTGCCCCCCCCCCCCACCGCACATCCAACCAGACAAAGGCATGGTCCGACACCTCCACCGGCCCAATCTCTGTGCCAGTGACTTTAGGAAATAATTCTTGAGACCCCAAAAAATAATCCAACCGGGACCCCGTGTCATGGGCTCTAGAGACATGAGTATAGTCCCTATCCAGGGGGTGCAGCACCCTCCAAAAATCTAACAAATTAAATCCCTCACACACTCCCCGAATCCACTGAGATTTCTTGTCCTTGGTCAACCCTCGGTTCCCAGACCGATCTATCGTTTCATCTAACACACAATTGAAATCCCCTCCCATAATGAAAGGAGTTGGGCCGAGGTCACTCAAACATTTATTCAATCTAGTATAAAAGCGAGCATCATATATATTTGAGCCATAGATATTTACCAAGCCTAATTTAACTCCCTTAATGGTCCCCACTATAATAACAAACCTTCCATCTGGATCACAAATGGTATGTTCCACCTCCAAATCCACCCCCCTCCTAATTAAAATCACCACTCCTGCTTTCTTCCCACCCGAGGAGGCCCCATAGACCCTCCCGACCCAGCCCTTGGCAAGCTTGTCATGCTCTAGGGCACTCTGATGCGTTTCCTGTAAGAAGGCAACATCAGCCCGTTGATCTCTAAGAACACGCAAAATCTTATAACGTTTCACCGGGGATCCGATACCACACACATTCCAAGTAATCAGCCTCAAACCCTCACCCATGATCATCCACATACATACGAACCATACAGAAAAGCCCCACCATACACAAAGACGAAGGGAGCTCCCCCAGCCTAGAGCTCCCCCCATCACTCTTCCCCATACACACTTGTCTCAGTTGTCCCGCACCCCTCCCACGTTGAAGCCTGTCCCTATCTGTCTGACCCCTAGGAGGGCCTGGCATGTGTCCCCTAGTCCTTCCCCCTCTCCCCAAGCCCCCCCCAAAGAATCGCAAATGCCCACTACACTCCCAACCCCCACCCCCGCCCCGGCCCTCCCCCCCCACCAACCCCCCCCCAAAAAAAACACCATCCTCTACCCATGTGCCCAGAAAGTAGCAGCCCCCCCAAACAGCCCAAGAGAAGAAACAACAACTCCCCCCTCCACCCCCTCCCCTTTCCCTACCCCTTCCGCCCCCCAGCCCTCCGCTCCACCCACCTACCCGCTTCCCTTCTCTCACTAAACTACCCTCCTATTCCTTTAATGTAGTGCACACAACCCCCCGCCGAATCCGGCCGAGGCTGACTCCCGTGCCGGACACCGCAGGGCCGCCCCCGCCCCCCTCCCAGCAAACACACAAGAACAGTCAGTATCCAGTACAACAACAGTAGTTCCACAAATAGTCCCCCCATCACTCTCAAGGCCCAAACAGAACCCGGTGCCTTTAAACATGTGAACACACAAACAGAGTAGGAGACAGTGCTAGACAATACCCTGCAAAGCAGCCCTCCCCACCAGGAAAGAAACCCCAGTCCCACTCTGGCAAACATGGAACTGCCCCAAGAGTCCCGCAAACCCAAACAGGGCGCTGCTTCTCACTCCAGGCACCATCCCCGACTCTCCTGCAGCACCGCCGCTCGACAAGCACGCAACCATGCTCAGGCCACTCCACCACGCTGTCATCAGCCGAAGTCCATCTCGTGCTCAGGAATCTTCTCTCTGTGCCGCCGCTGATATCTCCAGGCCCGCCACAAAAGCCTGAGCTGCACCCGCCGACTCAAACACATGCTGCCGCCCCAGGTGTGTGACCCGAAGCACCGCCGGGAATGCCAAGGTGAAGCGCACATTCTTTCTCGCCAGTTCAGCACAGAGCGGTGAGAAGGCTTTGCGTTTTGCTGCAACCAGAGCGGAATAGTCTTGAAATATCAGCAACTTTTGATTCTCCAGCCGCAATTCCCCTTTCTTACGGTAGGCTTGCATGAGCTGAACTTTATGCTGAAAGTTGAGGAGCTTCAAGATCACCACTCTAGGTCTGGACCCATTTTGCAATTTGGCGCCAAGTCGATGCGCCCTCTCCACCTTAAGATCCCCCACCAAAGCGTCCAGTCCCAATTCCTTCGGGAGCCACTTTTCAATCAGTGGAATTAGCAACTGATCAGTGGTAGTCTCCGGTATGCACCAGTCGCAGATTATTGCGGCGGGACCTATTCTCGAGGTCGTCGACTTTGGCCAGCAAGGCCTCCACTTTCTTGGCCTGCGCCTCGTGCTCAGCCGCGCGCTTCCCCTCCTCCTCTTCCAGGAGCGCCACACGCTGCTCCACTTCTGCAATGCGGTGGTCCATCTCAAGCAGCGCCGTCTCCATCGACTCCAGTTTCGCCATGATCCGATCAAATTTCGGGTCCAACAATTTAACAACTTCCCGGGCTAGCTCCTCCGTCGCGGAGCCCACGCTTTCAGCGCTCGGGGAGGCAGGCTGCGACTCAGGAGGCCTAGCAGTGCCACTTTTTCCCCCTTTGTCTCGATCTTTTCGGGCAGGCATCGGCATTGTAAGCACCGTCTCCCGTTTCCACTCACAGCACACCAGGCTCTATCCACTCCTGCCTACCGCCGGCGTGACAGGGCTGTAAAAGTGAGGATAATTAAGAGAAAAACATGAGGCGGCCCCGGAGCGAGCGAAGAGACGTCTCACTCGCTCATGTGTCACCGGAAGCTGGTTAAGGATTTAAAACGGAGCTTGGTAGAAGCCCCGGTTCTGGCCTTACCCTCACTGGACAAACACTTACATTTGTTTGAGGACCCCTAAGGCTACTCCCCCATTTACAGTAACACTCAAAAAAATGGGCAGGGAAGAGACAACCAGTAGCATATTTATCTAAAATCTTAGATTCGGTGTCAAGGGGATGGCCAGAATGTGTTCAGGCAGTAGCGGCAACAGCCCTATTGGTAGAAGAGAGTAGGAAATTGACATTCGGAGGGGCCCTGGTAGTAAGTACCCCACATCAAGTGAGAACCATCTTAACCCAGAGGGATGGGAGGTGGCTCACTGATTCACAAATCCTGAAATATGAAGCAATATTAATGGAAAAAGATGACCTAGTGTTGACCACAGATCAGTGTTTAAACTCAGCTGACTTCCTATGGAGTGGAACGGGTAAATGTAGATCGATTGTTTACGTCATCAGAATATAAAAAGACTAGGGGACATGCAACGAAGTTAGAAAAATAGATTTTTTTTTTCTCACTCAACATGTAATCAAACTCTGGAATTTGTTACCGGAGGATGTAGTAAAAGCAGTTAGTGCAGCTGGGCTTAAAAAAAAGGGGTTTTGGCCAAGTTAAAGGTCCATAAACCAAAAGGGACCCAGAATATCACTGCTTGACCCAATACAAGCACTGAGGAACCTGTGTCTTTTGGGGAAACTGCTAGGTATTTGTGACCTACTGTAGATTGGTCACTGTTGAAAACAAGATACTGGGCTTGATGGACCTCGGTCTGACCCAGTATGGCATATCATATGTTCTTATTTACTGAAAGGGAAAAATGAAAACTCGAAGATATAGGGGCAATAGAAACTGAAAAGGGGAAATGGGTTTTACCCGATGGCAGGCAGATGATAAACAAACAAATAATGAGAGAAATTATGGCCATTCTACATCAAGAGTGAAGGAGTAGCCTAATGGTTAAGAACATTGGATTCGGAATCCAGAGACCAGGGTTTGATTCCCACTAGCACTCCTTGTGGTCTTGGGCAGGTCACTTGGCCCTCCATTGCCTCAGAAGAATCCAAGTTATCAATGTTCCTGTTTTAGTGTACGTTACCAAGTTTGGGTTTCAATGTAAACTGCTTTGATTGAAATGATAAAGCGGTATATAAAACCTGTTAAATAAATAAATAAGAGAGTCATTGGGGTATATGGGAATATACACAGTAGCCAAGCAAGTGTGTGAGAAGTGTATAACCTGTAAGAAAATAAACAAAATGGTCCTTAGGAAACAACTGCAGGTAGACAGAGACCCTGGTCTTGGTCCATTCTAAAGTATACAGGTTGATTTCACTGAGTTGCCCCTGGTTGGGCGGGTGAAGTACCTTTTGGTAATAGTGGACCATTTGACGGGATGGGTGGAGGCATATCCCATGGCAACTGCCACAGCAATAGGAGTAGCAAAGATAGTTTTGGAACAAATCATTCCAAGATATGGGATGATAGGTCACATTGACTTGGACCAGGGAAGTTATTTCACAGCCAAGGTATTGCAAAACATAATGGAAACTCTGGGAGTATCCTGGGATTTCCATACTCCATGGCATCCACCTTCCTCAGGGAAAGTGGAACGCATGAATCAGACTATAAAGAAGCAGTTAGCCAAATTGATGTTAGAAACAAAATTACCTTGGACTAAGTGTTTGCCCTTAGCATTGTTAAGAATCCGAGCAGCCCCTCGGAAAGATTTAGGATTGTCTCCCTACAAAATGTTATTTGGATTACCCTATATGGGACAATTAAAGGAACCTCCCAAGTTTGAAACTAAAGATAAGTTTCTTAAAGAATATATACTTGGCTTGTCCTCTTCTTTATCTGTTCTCAGGAATAAAGGATTGTTGGCACAAACACTCCCATTGGAGTTTGCAGTTCACAGTCTCAAACCAGGACAGTGGGTCTTGATAAAATCCAGGAAGGAGTCTAAATTGCAATTAGACTGGGATGGCCCGTTCCAGGTCTTACTGAGTACTGAGACTGCTGTAAGAACTGCGGAAAAAGGTTGGACGATTAAAGGTCCAGTTGAAGCTCCTTCAGACGCACAATGGAAGGTCCAGGGAACTATTGACCCTCTGTGCCTGAAAATACTAAGGAAACACAGAAGAACAGAAGTGGAGTTCGTTAACAAGGACTAATAAAAATTCTAACATGGACAAAGAAAATTGGATGATGTTGCTATGATGGGGAGGATCACTTTCTCTGTTAAGGGGAATGACATGGGATCTAGGACAGGGAAAGGGATGGACTGATGAACAAATACAAACATGAACACGATAGGGAAGGATGTATCCTAACATATTAACTGTAACCGTACCAGAGGGAGAGGGATCGGTGAGCCTAGAATTTGATGCCCGCCAAGTGATAAGTTGTAATGGGGGATACTACGAAAAGTTGTGGGGAAATAGTCATAAGTATATGTGTCCAGAGACTGCTCAGACACTGGTGTTCGGGATGCCCTGTTACGAGTGGTCACAAGTTTGGTGGACCACCGAGGATGGAGGCTGGGTTTCCCCAGAGGGGAAGAAACACCCAGTTCAAAATAAAATAAAAATAATAAAGAAACATAATATTCAGCAATGTAATCCAGGAAGTTGCAACCCCATCGTGGTCACCCTCTTTGGAAGGGATGACTCACTGGATGGGACCTATGGACTAGGGATAGATATTAGTGGGGAAGATCCCCTGGGAAGATTGAGGATAAGAATACCCCTCAAGAATCAGACTCAGGTCCCCACACCATTCCCCAGTATATCTTTTGAACCTAATAAGGACCCTAACATAGTTAAAATAGTAGAGATTAAAGATTTGAGGGACACTCTAGAGGTGAAAACAGGTTATGAGGATGTAAACGCCTGGATGGAATGGGTTAAATATACCGAAGGAAATCTCAACCGCAGCAATTGCTACGCATGTGCCTCCGGGAGGCCCATTGCACAGATTGTGCCCTTACCCTTGAGGTGAGATACAGATCTCAATGGAGTAAGATGCCTCATATCTCTGTATCAGGAAAAAACGGCTTGGGGAAATGAAAGTTGCAAGTCATTGAATTTTCTCTTTCCTCCTACAGACTTGAAGGAGGTAAAAGTTCCCCCCACATTTTCAACAGTGTTTGGAAATCACTCCACCTGTCTCACCAGGCGGGGGAAGAATTACACAAGGGAAGTGGGGGAACTGAACACCTGCATTCTAAGCCTAAATCTGACAGGGATGGAAGGAGAAGAGAAAAACTACTCCAACCTGGTAATCCCTAGGGCAGACCTGTGGTGGTACTGTGGAGGGCGGATGTTGAGACCAACATTGCCTACCCTATGGTCAGGAACATGTGCAGTAGTTCAATTGGCAGTTCCTTTCATCTTGGCGTTCACAGAACAGGACAAGGGGCAAATACAAAAGGAAAGGAGGAGTACCCTGGGAGCCTCATCTGATGACAGGATATATATAGATGCAATAGGAGTCCCTCGGGAAGTTCCGGATGAGTATAAAGCACAAAACCAGATTACAGCTGGATTCAAATCCCTGTTATGGGTAATTACGATAAATAAAAATGTAGATTGGATAAATTATATCTATTATAACCAACAGCGGTTTATCAACTATACCCGGGATGCAATAAAGGGGATCACAGAACAATTGGACGCCACTAGCAAAATGGCCTGGGAGAACCGAATGATGTTAGATATGATGGCAGCTGAAAAAGGGGGCATGTGTGTAATGTTGGGGGGGAAATGTGCATTCATCCCCAATAACATGGTCCCTGATGGTACCATCACTAAAGCCCTGCGAGGATTAACTATCTTGGCAGAGGAATTGGCAGAAAATTCAGGTACGGATACCTCTCTCACTGGATGGTTGGGGTCATGGTTTGGGAAATGGAAAGGGGTGGTAGTATCTATATTTACTTCTGTACTTGTTGTAATTGGAGTATTAATTACGGTGGGGTGTTGCATAATACCGTGTATAGGAGGGTTAACTCAAACATTGATAGAAACAGTAAGCACTAAACAAATGATAGTATCATTTCCAGTGCACAAAGGTGCAATGTTAATAATGGACGATAAAAGGGAAGAGAGAGAGTTAGGAAGAATGTTATCTAAGTTAGAGGCTTCTTATGGAACTGTGGAGTAAATGTAAAAAGTAACAAGAAAACTTTAAAAAGAAAGAGGGAGGGGTTTGATATAAACAAATGTGATATGTTATTTTTACAATGTAATATAAGGCTTGTATTCCATTCATTCATCATTCTGTAATATAATTTTGTATGTCTGCATTCTGGGAAGAGAGACTACATGGCTAATAATACATAGCCTGTCACAGGTGCAGTTACAAAGCTGATTCATCTTTACTGTATGTCTGCATTCTGGGAAAAAGGGATGCATGGATAATAACACGTAGCCTGATGTATGAATGATTTTCTGACTTCTTTACTGTATGTCTGCATTCTGGGAAGAGAGACCATGTGGCTAAATAATACGTAGCCTGACAATTATTAATTACCAAATTTGCTATAAAAATAACTGTGAAACAGAGTTTGGGTGTGAGTGCTTACTGAAGCATCTCACCCTTTACTTGCAAGCAAAGTCATTAAACTCTGCTTTACTGAGAAGTTTGTTATTGTGTAAAAAGCTATGTTTTCTTACAATATGCCAAAATCAGTCCCCACTGACCCAACATTAATGACCAACACTGGCTGATACTAATTTCATGTACACACTTCCTATGTAAATCTGTTCTCATGTACATATACCTTATGTAAATATGTTAACTATAATATTGTTGCAAAGAATAATCTTGACGTTTATTGTATATTCGCTAAATTTCAGTTCAATGTAACCACACATTTCTAGTTCTGTTCACAAGTTCAATGTAAAACTTCTGTTATGTTCAATGTAAACCGCCCTTGATCTCTAGAAGGGGTGGTATATAAAAACATATAAATAAAAATGATTCACAAGCCAAGCTCCCCCAATCACTAATGACTCAGCCAGTCGCAAAAGACAGCAAAGTCCCCTGCATATTATACTGGCCTGCATGTCTCCAGGTGTTTGTAAGATATATCACGGATGTGCAGACTCAGATGTTGCCCACACTACACCCAGAAATGCACCCAGAATGCCCAATCTAAGACGTGTCTTAGGTAGAATCGCATCATACAGGCTTTCTGAAACTGCAATCTACACCTGTCTGCAGCTTCCATGGTTTCTGGCACCACTGACATGTTTAGATTGCCTATAGGCTTTCTAAAATAACATAGTGTTATAGTGTATATAGAGGAGTACAAAACTAGTTCAAGTTAAAGGCAAGTTTAATTCTTGTTCCCAGTAATCAACTAGCATGGGTAGCAACATAGGACAGATTGAATATAGCTGTTTGTAAAGGTTTCTCCATAATGACCATCTAGTGACAACAGCTAAGAACAGATTAAAAAGACTAGAGTCTGGGCAGAATTAAGAAAATTGAACAGAAGTGAAATTATAAAAAAAATCGTGGTGATTTCTGCAAGTAAAAAAGACCACTTATAATAAATAAATATTTTTTGTCATCCCTCCAGTCCAGTCGCATGGGTTGTCTCCCTCCACCAGCAGCCCGGGACTGAGCATGTCAGAACTTTCTGATGCCACAGTAGAAGAGCCCTCTAGCATCGCCTCTATGGCCGTAAACTCAGTCCCTAACAGTTGGTGAAGAATTCCTCCACTGAAAGGACTTGCAGAAGAGAAGAGAGCAAATAGTGCCCTTAGTTGCTGATTTGATTGAAGGGGGTGTTTTATTATTTCATTTAACATTTCTTATATACCACCTTTCATGATATCAAGATGGTTTACATTGTACAAACTGAAATTACATTGAACAGGGCATTATAACTTGGAGATAACTATTTTACAGGGAACATGGGCAATGGAGGGTTAAGTGGCTTGCCCAAGACCACAAGGAGCATCTGTGGGACTAGAAACCCCAGTCCTTCCGGCCCAAGGTTGTTGTCCTCTAGTAAGATTTGAACCCCCTGACCTTCTGGCCTGAGGTACCTTACCCCAACCACTAGGCCACTCCTCCACTCCTTTTGCTTTCCAGCTTGCCTGACGTATTAAAAAAAAAAGAATATAGAAAAGGAGAGCAGTACACAGGCAGTATTGTAAGTTGATAGCTGGAACCAGAACCAGGGTCATTGAGTCAGCCCGGTTCGCCTGGGGAAAGGGACCTGGTGGTCCAGGTCCCTTTCCCCTTCCTCCAGGCCGAGATTTCTGCCTACCAAATTAGAAGGAGCTGCCTCTAATTAAATGCATATCACTTTGGGACTGATAGTGTTCGGTACACTTTAAAAAAATTTAAAACAGAGAACAGAGACTGAAGCAGTAGCACTGAACGTGGGGAGGCCTTTCCCTGAGCCAGGGCAGCTTGAACGGCGGTGAGTGCTTCACAGTGCTGATGCTCCTGACAGTCACAATGAGTTGCTTTGCTGAATTAAGGGACAAGCAGTGCAATAGTATATGGGCAGAGAAACAGGTGTGTGCCACTCGTGCCATAAGGAAGACACAGCAGCAGAGATGGAGTTGGCAGTGGCCAGGACTAGTGAGGAAAACCTCCCGGGCAGTAAAATCACAGGCTGCATTGCCTGTAGGCCATTTTGCTTTCCACTCCCTATCCTCAGGTGGCTGTAGGGGAGCCTGGATGGACCTTGGGGGTGACTCCCTTAACAATTTCTGGTCCTTCTCAGGTTGCTTTTTCACCCAATTCATCTTGCTTATACATCAGGCTTATTTGAGGCAGATGGTTCAGTGCTGGTAGGTAGCCCGGCTGCCCCTTCCCCAGTGGGGGAGCAGTTGATGGGTCCCATAGTGAAACACAGGCAGCTGGACCCATTCCTGTTGGAGGATTAGGGGTCCCCCAGTTCGGAGGTATCCCAGGTCCCAAATGAGGGTCCCTCGGACCTCTGGGAAGATACCCCAGTGCATGATTTCGAGGAGGGGGAGATTTTCCCCGGGGATGACCCAAATATGGTGAGTGTTTAAGAAAGAGGAATTGGCAGCCTTGATATCGTATTCCCTAGCAGAGTTGAATATCAATCATTTACTGGAGGCAACAGAGGAGCCCTTAGAGGAACCCTCGTTACAGGGGCTTAAAACTCCCTCTACAGCCTTCCCAGTGCATAGGGCAATTAAGCAGTTGATTGAGGCAGAGTGGGAGGTGCCTGAGACTGGTCTGAAGGGTGGCCAAGCCAAGGGGTGGTTGTATCCCATTCCACAGGAGGAAAGAGATCTGCTCAAGCTGCCAAAGGTGGATGCCTTAGTTACGGCAGTAACAAAGAAGACAATGATCCCAAAAGAGAGAGGAGTGGCCCAGCAGGATGTGTAGGACCGCAGGCTGGAGACATTCCTAAAACAAGCATTTGAGACAGCTGCCCTTACTTTGCAAGCCTTGATCTGCAGAGCCCTGGTGACTCGAGCGTGCATTAGGTGGGCACAGGCGCTGCCAGAAGGTGCAGCTGAATACCTGGTGGTCTCAGAGGCAGGCAAACTTGAGACAGTGTCCACATATCTCGCAGATGCATTTTATGATATGGTCCGAGCTACCTCCAAGACCTTGGCTTCAGTGATAGCAGCACGGTGCTTCTTATGGCTTTGGAATTGGTCGGCAGATGTCTCATCTAAGTCCCACCTCAGCAAACTCCCTTATAAGGAAAAGTTCTAGCTTAGGGAAGCCTTGGAGAAACTGGTCAAAGATCTGGGAGATAGCAAGGCCAGGTTACCGGAGGACAAGCCTTTGGGGCTCAAGTCCTCCGCCCCGCCTAGGGGCCAACAGCAGGATTTTCGTCATTTTCACACGTCCCAGTTTGCTCCATTTCAGCGGGTTCGTTTTGCCTCCAGGGGCCAGTTCTTTAGAGGACAACATGGTACAGGCAGTGGATACTATGCCAGGACTTCCATGGCAAATAAGAAGTCGCAATGAAATGAGACTGGTCCAAATGGAGTTAGTTCTGTTAGGAGGGTGCCTTCAAAGTTTCTACTCCGCTTAGGCCAACATCACCATAGACCAATGGGTCTTGGAAATTGTTTGGGATGGCTTTGCCTGGAGTTTCCATGCCTGCTACCGGAGGCTTTCATGCTCTCCTCATGCCATGCTCTGGCCAAGGCACGGGTGGTGCAAGATACCCTGCAGCGCCTCATCCAATTGCAGGCAATAGAACTGGTTCCATCTGATCAGTGAGGATTAGGTTGGTACTCCATCTATTTCTTGGTCCCCCCAAAAAAAGGAACATTTCGGCCGATGTTCGACTTCAAAGGGGTCAACTGAACCCTTCGAGCACTACACTTTTAGATGGAGACATTGTGGTCAGTCATAGTGGCTGTCCAAAAGGGAGAATTTGTAATGGCCCTGGATTTGATGGAAGCCTACCTACACGTCCCCATCTGACCCAGGCATCAGCAGTTTCTCTGGTTTGCTCTGCCAATAGGTCATTTCCAGTTCAGAACAATGCCTTTCAGTCTGGCTACAGTGCCATGCAGCTTTATGCAGAGTTATGCTGATGCATCCCTATCTCGACGATTGGTTAATAAGGGCTGAGCACAGAGAATCTTCGCACAGGAGTGTCTTTGGAGCCCCCAGATTGGATTCTTATGACGACGGATGCCAGTTTGTCTGGATGGGGGACTCATTGTCTGACCCAAGTAATCCAAGGCTGGGGGTCCCCGGAGGGACAGACTTGGTCCATCAATTGACTGGAGATGAGATTTGTGTTTCTGGCCTTGCAGTTCTTTCACCCACTGATATACCACAAGGCAGTGTGCGTCTGCTCAGACAATGCCACCATAGTGGCTTACATCAATCGCCAGGGGGACATGGGCAGTGCAATGCTTGTGGAGGAAACATGGCCTTTGCTCCTGTGAGTGGAGAGCAATGTTGTGGTCTTGTCTGCAGCCCATGCTGCGAGCAAGGAGAATGTGCAGGCCAAATTTCTCAGTCGGCACTGTCTGGTCCCTGAATCAGGTGGTATTTCGCCAAATAGTTCATCAGTGAGGACAACCAGTTATGGACCTCATGGCAGTGATGGACAACGCCACAGCAGCCTGCTTTTACAGAAGGCATTGGGAGTGCATGTCGGAAGGGTTTGATGTGTTAGCTCAGACACAGCCCTCGGGGAAACTTCTCTATATCTTTTCTCTATGGGCACTGATCAGACGTCTCTTGTGCAAGATAGAGACCGCCTCGGATGCTGGTAATCCTGATAGCGCCCGAATGGCCGAGACGGACGAGCCACGGCATCTCCCTCAGCGACGCGACTTCCTGGTGTAGTGTCCGATTCTCAAACCACAAGTGGATTGATTTTCAATTACAGCTTGGCTCTTGAAAGGGTGAGATTGAGGAAAAGAGGCTATTCGTCGGTGGTGATTTCTACTTTACTGAAGGCCCGAAAGCGTTCAACCGCCTTCTCTTATGTCAGGGTCTTGAGAGTGTTTGAGAGTTGGTGTGCTGACAGGGACATAAGTGCTCCATTGGCAGCGGTTCCAGATATCTTTGCCTTCTCAGGGCCAAACCCTTCTCGAGAAGGGTTTGTCTCTGCATTCACTAAAGGTTCAGGTGCAGCACTGACTTGTTATTGGGGGCGAGTGCAAGGCTGCTCCTTGGCGGCTGACCTGGATGTAGTCTGTTTTCTGTAGGCAGTGAAACAGGTATGTCTGCTGGTGCGATCCTAGGTTCTGCAGTGGGACCTGAATTTGGTGTGCTCGGTGTTGGTGGAACTGCCATTTGAGCCCTTGGCAGCAGCTATGCTTAAGGATCTTACCCTGAAAATGGTTTTCCTGGTGGTGATTTGTTCGGTGAGATGAATTTCAGAGTTGCAAGCCCTCTCATGCAGAGAGCCGTTTCTCATGATTTCTAGGGAGAAGATGGTCCTCTGGCTGGTTCCATCTTTCTTGCCCAAAGTGCTTTCTCTCTTTTATCCTAATTAGGCAGTGTCACTTCCGGTGTTCACGGCAAATGGGAAAATTCTGGGGGAGAGGCATTTACAATTGCTGGATGTTCGAAGGACACTTCGTAAATATCTGACGCACATGGAGGCTTTCCGTAAATCGGAACATATCTTCATGTTGTTTGGAGGCCTGAGAGAGGGGGAGGTGGCGTCTAAGGCCTCAGTGTCACAATGGTGTTCTGGGCAGAATTGGGACTCGTTCCACCTGTTGATATTTGCAAAGCGCCAACCTGGTCTTCGTTGCACAGAGTTGCTTGGCATTATCGCATCGATGTTCATGTGCAGGACGATGCACGATGTGGGGGAGCATTAAGAACATAAGAACATAAGACATGCCATACTGGGTCAGACCGAGGTCCATCAAGCCCAGTATCCTGTTTCCAACAGTGGCCAATCTAGGTCCTACGTACCTAGCAATATCCTCAAAAGACACAGGTTCCATAATGCTTGTACTGGGTCAAGCATTGATATCCTGGGTCCCTTTTTAATAGTGGTTTATGGACCTTTCCTCCAGGAACTTGTCCAAACCTTTTTTAAACCCAGCTATACTAACAGCCCTTACTACATCCTCCGGTAACAGATTCCAGAGTTTGATTACACGTTGAGTGAAAAAATATTTTCTCTTATTTGTCTTAAATAGTTTACCCTGTAGCTTCATTACATGTCCCCTAGTCTTTCTATATTCTGATAGCGTAAACAATTGATCCACGTTTATCCGTTCCACTCCATTCATTAATTTATAGACCTCTATCACTACTTCAGGCCGAGCTCTCCGGTCCCTCCCATTAGGCTGTTACTGCTTTGGTACATCATACGTGTATGGATTGGACTGGAGGGATGATAAGGAAGGTGAAATTAGATCCTATCTGATAATGGTCTTTCCTTGAGTCCTTCCAGTCCAGTCCAGAACCTGCCCTAAGAGTCAGAGGGTGGATAGAGCCTGGGTTGTGTGCAATTTTCAATGTTATATGGGGGGGGGGAGAGAAGTAACGGCATTCAGCTATTTCTTATTTCAATCTGCTAGTGTACATAGTTGACAAAGCGCCTGTTGTGCTTGCTGGACAGATTTGATATTTAGCAAAAAAAATTAAAACGGGAGATAAGACATGGATATGCAGAGAGTGAGAGAGAGACTGAGTAGATGAGATGGATTGAATAGTGTTTGATACTATGGTGTCCTTTTGGGGTCCCCAGCTGCTGGTGGAGGGAGACAACCATGCTTCTGGACTGGACTGTAGGGACTCAAGGAAAGGCCATTAGCAGGTAGGACCTAATTTCACCATTGTGACAATATAACTAGAAACATAGAAAAATGACGACAGAAAAAGACCACATGGCCTTTCTAGTCTGTCCTTCCATATCACCCACTACAACATTCCCCTTTTTTCCTTTAGAGATTCTCTGTGTTTGTCCCATACTTTTTTGAATTCAGATACTGTCCTCATCTCTACCACTTCCACTGAGAGACTATTCCACGGATCCACCACTCTTTCCGTAAAGAAATATTTCCACATATCACTCCTGAATCTATCCCCTTTCACCCTCATCCCATGTCCCCTCGTAGCAGAACTTGCTTTCAGTCGAAAGAGGCTCTCCCCCTGTGCATTTATGCCATGGAGGTATTTAAACGTCTCAAACATATCACCTCTATCCCACCTTTCCTCTAAGGTGTACATATTAAGATCCTTAAGTCTGTCCTCATATGCTTTATAATGAAGACCACTAATCATTTTAGTAGCCACCCTCTGCACTGACTCCATCCTGTTCACATCCTTTTGAAGGTGCAGTCTCCAGAATTGCACACAATACTCCAAATGAGGTCGCACCAAAGACTTATACAGAGGCATTATCACCTCCTTTTTTCTGCTAGCCATTCCTCTCCATATGCACTCAAGCATCCTTCCAGTTTTTGCTGTCGCCTTTTCTACCTGTTTAGCTACTTTAAGATCATCAGACACAAACTAATGCAGAATCTAGTAAATAGTTCCGTTTTATATGGAAAACATGGGAACAGTTACCAACATGTAACATGTCTGATGTCAGTAAGACAATAAAATATCATTATATGCACATTGATTAACATATTTATAATTGCCATCAATATATATGAATCAGAATAGCAAGCAAGTAGAAAAGCACAAATAAAACATAATAGAGCAGATTATGTTTATGCTTATTAAAATTCTTATATACCATCTATAACTGACAACAATTTTCTAATTGATAAAGAATATGAACAAGGGCAGGCTTATTAGTTTACATTATATTGACTCTATGGAACAGCAAGTACATTCTAGAACATGGTAGCGTGCTTAAAAGTAACCTAAGGTGAGCCTTGGTCAGTAATTGCCAACTAAGTGGAGGAGAAAATAGTGGACATGCCTTAAAATGATCTGTTTACATGAAACAAAGATCTCACCATAAAAACAAACATGCAAATACTATCCATGCTCCTAAAACTTTGAAAGGACGAACCCTTTCTTTTAGCACTAAAAGCAAGACAATAGAGTGGATGTTTTTAAAGACCTTTTACTGGTGTGTTAACCTGAAAATTAACGTGTGCATACAAAAACAATTCTCTTTGGTTTCCAAGTATAGGGCTTTGTATAGATAGCTTCTATAAATTTTATTTAGTGAATGAAACTGTTTTAGTAAGCTAGATAATTATTGACTTTGCAGTCCCAATTATGTAGGTAATTGAGCTAGGACTTAAAATGTTCCATTCATTTTTTTAAATTTTTTATATACACATTTTCAATACCCTGTCTCAAACAAGTGAAACAGCAAAGTAAACATCAAAATCACCATAGAATGAAACAAAGAAATAGACTTCAAATAACAGTAAAATAAAAAGGGGGACCCAAGAAAAGGAAAATATAACATATCAAAAAAAAATTAATCAAAGGGCATGACCTCAAAACCAGCACCCTAAAACCCCTACAGTGACATTTGTGGGGCATTCCCCAGGACTAACAAACCCTCTCTAGCTTCAAGAAATTCTATTAGCATTTTTGGCTCAAAAAAGGAAAATGTTTTACCATCATAGACTATAACACAAACATAAGGAAAACGAAGCACATATTGCAGCCCAGGGGCCAAGGCCCTAGAACGCAGAACCAAGAACCACTGACGTTGCTTTTGTGTGCATCTTGAAAAGTCAGGAAACATATGAATAGGAGAGCCAAAAAATAATTTATCCATATAGCGGAAATAAAGTTAAAACACCAGGTTGCAATCCATTCCAAGGCAAAAGTCAATATCAGGGTACTCCGCTAGGTCACAACCTCCAAGGAGGACTCCAAAACCTCCATTAGGTTATCCCCAACAGTAGCTTCTTGGCCTGGAGATGACTGTCCTGGACCTGGAGCAAGATATTGAGCCCTCACCAATGGAGGAAGGTTCCCAGGATCCATCCCTAGAACCTCAGTCAGGTATTTCCTCACCATTTTGATTGGTGATATCAGCAGAGATCTAGGGAAATTTAACAGATGCAAATTATTGCACCTAGCCAAGTTCTCAAGATACTCCATTCGCCTGATTGAGATGGCACTATCTTTCACCAGAAGGTCATTCACCAATTGAAAAGCATCCATTTTTGACTCGAGGGTAGTCATTCTAAGTGCCTTGGATTGTTCCACTACCGCCTGGGCCACAAGTTCCTAACAAGGCGACCTGAAACGGTTTGAAGAGAGGAGTTAATACTTGAATAACACCTCATAGTGACTCCAGTGACACAGCCTATGGTATCTGCACCTCACCAACTCATCGACCAGAAGAGACCTCACCCTGCTCCTGGGCAATATCCTCTAAAGTTTTTCGAGTGTTCTTCTGCTCTTCATTCTCCAGGGGAGGCAAAACTGCTGCTGAGGTACCTCTCAACTGGGACAAACTTACAGACTCAACAGACCACAAGTGTCCCAGAATGCCGACAGCAAAATCACTTCTGAGATGGGAAGGCAGCGTACACTCGATTGGGCTCAATGAAGCTCCTTCACTGCTGCCTGTCACACCTCCTCCGGGTGAGTTGAGAGTTACCAGAGTCAAAGCAGCTGAGGCAACGCCGAACATCTCCAAAGTTGGCTGGTGCAAAGAACCAGCTCTCTGGAAGGTTAGTCCGCCCCTTCCCCTTCCTCTTAATCATATCTCGACAGGCAAAGGTCCCTCAACGCCAACAAAACGGAGTGAGAGCTGACACGTCCTCAGTCTCGCACCCTCACAGCGCCATCCTGGAATCTCTCATGTTCTATTCATTTTATAATTTTAAGCTTTTATATAAGACAGCAAGGGCTATATATTAAAGGTTTTATCCCATTTTGTATCTGTAGAAAAAATACTTAATTATAGAGGCTTAATCTAATTTAAAAGGAATCTTATATGGATTAATTTCAGTGCACTGAGAGTTCGATACAGAAACCCTGTGCTAGAGCCTAGCACTAAAGCTCTAGTGCAGCATTGTTTTAAAGCAAGTTTACCACAGACATTTTACTCAGAAATGCTGTAAGCAAACAACGTGCAAATAAGCTGTGCACAAAAGTTTGCGCGTGCACAGGATAATATTGCTGTTATGCGCCATATAGCATTTCAGCACACTTTCCTTGTTGTTTTTTTCAGCACTCTCTTCAACAAAGCAAGAAAAAGTTGCAGGATGCTGCACGCTCAAGAAACATATAAATCCCTCACTAGTAATTGCCACAGACCTAAGACCTCACATCTAAATCTCAGCATTGAGTTCAGCCTTCTGGTCTTGTATGCAGTTCTCTGCATCTGTGCTGCATAGCCAATTGCTTCATTAGCATCTGTTTAAAAGGATATAAAGGTGCTGTGTACCACCATAAGCTCAGTCATTTATGCATTGGCTACACTTGAATTAAATCCCTTCCTACATTTGGTACTCACACTAGTGTGGAAAATTATATGCAAACACTGCTCTATTGCCTGCGCTAACAGCAGCACACTTTTCTGGATCAAACCCTGAGAAAGAAAAGAAATCCAGCTAAATAAAAGTTCTATTGAGACTGACAATGTATCATGAATTATAGAGGTCATCAACTTTTAGGATTCCTTGTGAGACCCTAAGCAATTTATCTTCCTGTCCTGAAACCTAGGACCAGGAAGAGGTTTACAGATAGGCTGAGAAAGTGAGAACCTTTAACAAATCAGACTTAATGATTTAAATTCTTTGTGAAGGGTGACTCACTCTTTGCCGTGCTGTGTAAATAGTAAAATTCTTTGCAGTCATTGAATTGAGTAAAGATGAAAACCTCTCAGTAGGGGTATTTTAATCAATAACAGTGTGGGAAACATATATTTTCCCAGTGGAGACAATGACTTTATTGAGGAGAGGTATTTATTGATTGTGCACCTATTTTTTAATGTGAGGACGTTATGGGGCAAAGGATATCTAAGATGGACAGATGAGGGGGAAGCAAAGAGGAGGAAGTGTGGGTGACTAAATACGTACGTTTTTAATGGATTATTTGGAAAAAGGGATAACTGAATGGGAAGCGTTGTGTCAGAGAAGGACTTGACAGGGACCCTGGTGCCCAGAGTAGTTCTTGTGCAAAACTCTCACTTGGTGTGTGCTGAATTTTTATTGAAGCCTGTGAAGCTACAGCAGACTTACAAATATGTTTACTTCTTCCTAAGTCAGGGATAAATCTATTAGAATGAGAAGTGCTTGATTAGGGCTTTGGAGGGGAGCAGTGTTTGTAAAAAATAGCTATTTGTTTTGTGCAGCCTAATAGGCCAATACAGAAAACTAATGCGGCCTTTAAGCACGAAAAACAATATATTTAAGCATACTTTATGCGGCCTTTAAGCACGAAAAACAATACGTTTAAGCATACTTTAAGCACATTTAAGCTAACGTCAAATGCAGAAAAGAGACAGATACGCAAGTAAATAGCAACAGAAAAAAATAGTGGCCAAATAACGCCACGAGTATTTAAATGGATTAAAATTGCAGGTAAATGAGCTGCACATAAAAATCTGGTATGCAAATGATTGCTGCGCCCGATGCAGAGACAGCCGCAGAAGATTTTGCAATCATCTTTAACGCCAGTCTCTCTACTCCTGTGTCTGAGGTGGCTTAAACCTTTAGCGCATGCCCCCGACAGGATTTTGATGGCATCAGGGGTAATCACAGCCCCAGAAAAATCACCCGATGTCATCGAAATACTGTCAGGAGCCAGTGCCCTGACAGTCACTCCCTGGTGGTACCAATCCCACCCACCGCCCCACTTAAAAAAAACTAACCTGTTAGTCTAGCAGCCCACCTCCATCCCACTTAAAAAAAACCTAACCCGGTGGTCTAGCAGCCCAGAACCCCCTCCCAGTATCTTTCAAAGTGGGAGCACTGCCTACGCGCTCCCGTTCCCAATCCGCCATCTTGGAAAATGGCACCTTGCCCCACACAGTGCATCCTGGAAGTCTGACCTTACTTGGTGCATCCCAAGATGCATCATGTGGGGCCAGGTGCTGCCATTTTCTAAGATGGCAGACCGAGAGCAGGCGTGCATAGGTGGCGCTCCTGCTTTAAAAGATACTGGGAGGGGGTTCTGGGGCCGCTAGACCACCAGATTAGTTTTGTTTTAAGTGGGATGAGGGATTGAGGGGTTCTGGGGCCGCTAGACCACCAGGGAGTGAGTTTCTGATGGGGCACCAGCCCCCGATAGTATTTTGATGGCATTGGGAGCTTTTCCTGATGCTGCGATCGCCCCTGATACCATCAAAGTCCTGTCAGGGCTGATATGCAAATTAGCTATGCGGTGCCCATTTCTTTGGGAGAGCATGCCAAACCAGTGCCAATTTCTTGTGCTCATGTGTTTGGCTTGCTTTCTCACTTTAATACTGCCATTTTGTGCAAAGTTTAATGCATGGCTCATTTGCATATGAGCCTCTTTCTGCATAACTGTGCTGAAGTCGGGGCTATCAGTGTGCTGCAAACAGGCGTAAAAAGCTGATAGCACATGACTTCAGCACTCACTTTCTGCATCGGCTTGTAAGAGAGGAGGCAGAATGACTAATAGAATCTCTTCACTGAGGCCTTGCAGGATACCCAGGTGATATATACTTTATACTCCAATGGGAGTGCACTATTCTGATTTATAATATAAACAAATATGATAAAAATTAACAATCACATTTAATGAGTATTTAGGTATTGCAGTATAGTAAATAATTTTAAATACATGAAAATTAAATAATTAAAAAATTTACCTGACCAGAATAGTCCCATTGGAGACCTGGATATGTATTTTTCAGAACACCATATTCACCCTATAGATGGTCCATGGCATCAAGTCTGGAGCTGATTCCATGGGCCAGGGCACACATAGCCCTCTTCAAAGATACTAGCTAGCCCTCTGGTCTCTCTGTTCTCAGTTGTTCGACCAGCCAATTCCTGAGATCAATGAGCTACTGATATGGTGGTTGTACTCCTGCCATCTGATGGCAGGAATGCCCCTGAAAGCACCAGATTAATTGATTTTCACCTCAAATGCCAGCCTGAAGGGCTGGAGACCTCACTATCTAAGCCAGTTTGTCCAGGAACCGGGGTCCCCTCAGGAGGCCTCCTTGGCAATCAACCAGTTGGAAGCCAGAACGGCCTGGGTGTTCTCAGTGGAACTCACAGTGCTGGAGTAGCTTTCAACATGGCAGAGCTGTATCATTGGGTGGAGATGCATCTAGTTGCTTTTTAGCTACACACATCACAGACTGACTTTATGAGTCAGAACATTGTGGATCCCAGTGAGTGGAAATTAAGCTCTTGTACTTTTGACCTCAGAGTGCGGAGGATGCCAGAGTGAAGAATCTTTCAGCTACAGGAAAGATCTGCAGATAGCAGGCTTGGATGCCCTTTTTCAGGTGCGGCTGCAGGAGGGACTTCTGTATGTCACCTTTGGTGAGCCTCACTCTAGAAGTAGCCTCAAACTTGTTAAACGGTATGACACCATATGATTACTTAAAATCCGTTTAATATATTCAACCCACCAACCATGAACGTATATCTCACGTCACTACTTAAGATAGCATTTTAGAACCTGCTGGCCTCAGTACATTCTTATGGCACTACAGTAAGGGTGTAAACCCATTCACTGTGCCGCATATCACATCAATGGCCAGCTGTCTAAGATGACATACCTTAAAACAGCATAGATACACATGTGCCAATAATTAATCCTTCAATAAACTCACTCAAAATAGGCAAAGTTGTGTTATATTAACATACCACCCCAAACGTGTATTTAAACCACTCTTTTTATCCTTTACCTATCGTTCCTAACGCTTTTTTTAAAAATAATAATTTAAATGGCAACTGTGTCTCTAAACATTAATAACCAATCAATTGTTACATAATAAATTACACAATGATAGCCAATAAGCGGGGCTCAGTGAGCCATTCTCAGTCACGTGCTCAATTCTGATGTTAGTCAAGAGCTTCTAATAGTGGTATTTAAAGGTGATACTGCAGAGGAATTGAGAGAAATATCGCTACACCGGGAAGATATATTACAACTATTTGATAAACTGAATAGTAGCAAATCACCTGGACCGGATGGTATACATCCCAGAGTGTTGAAAGAACTGAAATATGAGATTGCAGACCTGCTATTGGTAATCTGTGAACTTTCATTAAAATCATCTGTAATACCTGAAGATTGGAGGGTCGCCAACGTAACACCAATTTTTAAAAAGGGTTCCAGGGGTGACCCAGGAAATTACAGACCGGTGAGCCTGACGTCAGTACCAGGGAAAATGGTAGAAACCATCATAAAGAACAAAATTACACAGCATGTAGATAGTCATGGCCTAATGGGAGACAGCCAACATGGCTTTAGACAAGGAAGATCTTGTCTTACTAATCTGATATGTTTTTTTGAAGGTGTGCATAAACAGGTAGACAAAGGTGAGTCGGTTGATATAGTGTATCTGGACTTTCAGAAAGCTTTTGACAAAGTCCCCCATCAGAGACTTTTGGCGAAGCTAAAAAGTCATGGGATAGGAGGCAGTGTACTATTGTGGATCGGGAACTGGTTAAAAGATAGAAAGCAGAGGGTAGGGCTAAATGGCCAATATTCCCAATGGAAAAAGGTGAATAGTGGAGTACCCCAGGGATCTGTACTGGGTCCGCTGCTTTTTGACATATTCATAAATGACCTGGAAAAGGGAATAACTAGTGAGGTTATCAAATTTGCAGATGACACAAAACTGTTTAAAGTTGTTAAAACCCAAGAGGATTGTGGAAAACTGCAGGAGGATCTGGATAAATTGGAAGACTGGGCATCCAAATGGCAGATGAAATTTAATGTGGACAAGTGCAAAGTTATGCACCTAGGAAAGAACAACCCACACTATAGTTACACGATGCAAGGCTCCACATTAAAAACCACCACCCAGGAAAAAGATTTAGGAGTCATTGTGGATAACATGTTAAAACCCTCCGCCCAGTGTGCAGTGGCGGCCAAGAAAGCAAATAGAATGCTAGGTATCATAAGGAAAGGGATGGAGAACAAAACAAAGGATATTATAATGCCTCTGTATCGCTCCATGGTACGACCGCACCTTGAATATTGTGTGCAATTCTGGTCACCGTATCTTAAAAAGGACATAGCGTTATTAGAAAAAGTACAGAGAAGAGCCACCAAATTGGTGAAGGGGATGGAAGGCTACTCCTATGAAGAGAGGCTAAGAAGGTTAGGGCTCTTTAGCCTGGAGAAGAGACGGCTGAGGGGAGATATGATAGAGGTCTATAAATTAATGAATGGAGTGAAACGGATAAACGTGGATCAATTGTTTACGCTATCAGAGTATAGAAAGACTAGGGGACATGTAATGAAGCTACAGGGTAAACTATTTAAGACAAATAAGAGAAAATATTTTTTCACTCAACGTGTAATCAAACTCTGGAATCTGTTACCGGAGGATGTAGTAAGGGCTGTTAGTATAGCTGGGTTTAAAAAAGGTTTGGACAAGTTCCTGGAGGAAAGGTCCATAAACTACTATTAAAAAGGGACCCAGGATATCAATGCTTGACCCAGTACAAGCATTGTGGAACCTGTGTCTTTTGGGGATATTGCTAGGTACGTATAACCTAGATTGGCCACTGTTGGAAACAGGATACTGGGCTTGATGGACCTCTGTCTGACCCAGTATGGCATGTCTTATGTTCTTATGTTCTTAACCTTCTTTTGAGCTCATTCATAAGGTTTCACTTAAGGATTTGACCCTTACAGTGATTTTCCTGGTGGTGATAGTTTCTGCCATTTGGGGATCATAACTGCAGGCCTTGTTCTGCATGGAGCCTTTCTTGGTCTTCCTGACAGCATCTGTCTCATTGTGGCCTATACAGCACAGTTACTTACCTGTAACAGGTGATCTCTGGGAACAGCAGGAATAAGTCTTCACATATGGGTACGTCGGTACCGACGGAGTCTGCGCGGGAACGCTCCCCAGCGTCCAATCAGAACGCTTTTGGAAGCATCCCAACACGCCTGCGTGCTGCCTTCCCGCCTTTCCCAACTGCCTCTCCTCAGTTAAGTTTTAAAGCTGAGGCAAAGAGAGAGAGAGAGCAAGAAAGGGAAAGAAAGAGATAGAGAAATGCAACTCCTAGGGGAGGTGGGTGGGTTGTGAAGACTTATTCCTGCTGTTCCCAGAGATCACCTGTTACAGGTAAGTAACTGTGCCATCTCCAGGAACAAGCAGGAATGAGTCTTCACATATGGGGACTCCGAAGCTGAGATGCCCAGAGGGAGTCCTAGCATGTTGCGAGTCTAGAAAGAGCCATGCTATTCCTCAGGACCTCAGGCATCCTGGGGATGGAGGGTAGGAGTTGAATACAGAAAAGGAGCTGTGGAACAGCTGGCCTAGAACAGGGCTTCTAAAGTGGAAGACCCTTATAGAGGGCATTTTGTAGTAAAATATTGTAATATGGGCCTCCCTTGTTGGCATTGCAAAAGTCTACTGAGGTTCATATGGATCTGTTAGAAGAGCCAGTGAAGAACCTCAAGGAGTACCTCACTGAGAAGTAGAGGTATTAAAAGTAGAAAATACAAGTGGAGGTCAGAACCCTTCAGGGTGAGAAATAGCCCCAGGGGAAAACTGGGGTAGTATAAGAGGTAGAGCTTCAGCAGAAGACGCAGAAGGTACTATTAGAGAAAGCTTAAGCTGTTTTGGTCCAAAAACAGTACAATCCTAGGTCCAAAAGAAAAATGAGTCTGACCCAACTGGACTGGCAATGGAATCAGTCCATGTAGGAGAGAAAGGGTATGGAGACCCTGGTATCTGATAAGAAAGTAAGGACAGACTAAGGAAGCGCTAAGCTTTAGATTAACTGAAGCTCCGCAATGTCTCTCCTAAATGGGGTCAATTAGGAAAGAAAAAGGTACATGGAGAGCTTCAGGGGTACCTAACCCTAAAATGTTATGGTAAGGAAAAGTTTGTTAATTACCACAGGAAGTGGTTATATGTGTAGAACCCTAAGTATGCTGGCACAGCATTGATAGGGGTAGTGCCCATCTGTCAGGATCATATAGGAATGTATGGATATCTGAACCTAAACAGACAGATAGATAAGTATGTGGATACATATCTACCTAAAAGATATATCTCATTATATATATATATCTTGTGATGGCGCAGCGGGGTTAAACGCTAGTGAAAGGTGCAGAAATCACTCTTTTTCCCCTGCAGCTAAGAGCAGTGCAGGCAGAGAAAGGGTTAAACCTTCAACTAATGGAAAAAACCCTGTGCTCAGAAAGCAGGAGAGTGAGCCACACCTCAGCTCCATGACAACCAGGGGAGCTGACGTAAGAGGAAGGGGGCGGAGTCAAAGCCCATAGGACAGCCCCAAACATTTAGCCACGAGGAAACAGAGAGAGATCAGCAAGGACAGGAGCAAGAACAGGGAGTTCAGGAACAGGAAGAACGTCGGCAGCAAGGAGCTGTAAGAGTTCTGGAAGAGACCCTGAAAGGAGTTCTGAGGGGACCTGTGAGAGGAACCGAGATGGGAATTTAAGCAGGAGCAAAGTTCCAAGTGAAAGGCTGCACAGACACTCTGATTGCAGGCAACGTGTGAGTAGCTCTAGTTCAGAGAGAAGCACAGCTGCATATGAGCAAGTGGCTGATTGGAAGCTCTGGAGACAGGAGTTGGAGTCAGACCCTGTTGAGCAGGAGAACAGCCGGGAGCAGAGGAAGCAGTCTGGGGACAAGAGGTTGCCTGTAAACTTGCCAGAAAGGGTACGGAAGGCCAGGAAAAAGGTGAGCCCTTTTGAATCTGTTAAGGCAGTACTCAAAGTGACTGGTATTCTGAGTTGCTCCCCCACAGCTCCGACTAAAGAAGAGTCCCGTTTGAAACAGTTAAAGGCTTTATTATATCAGTGGAAGCCTGGTCAAGAGAAGCCTGTATTTAAAGAAAGCATATCAGACTCAGAGGGAGAGCCCATGCAGTTTCAAGAAGCTGGTGCTGCTAGTGAGGATTCTGATATGGAAACTGTGCATTTTGCCAGAGAGGGTAAAATCTATGAACTGTGATACTAATAGTAAGTGCTGGAAGAAGCCTGACATTGGGCCAGGAGGATTTTACACGGGAAGAGGCAGAGAGCTGCTGGAGTGTAAAAGCCAGGCCAATTAGGCAAAACCTGGAAGAAAAGAGCATTACTGCTTTTGGTGTTTTAAAGAAGCATTTTCATTGCTGAAGGAGAAAGCAGTAAATGTTTTATATCAGGAAGAAGCTGGAAGACAGTGCTGTGAAAGGAACATGCCTGTATGTTTAGAAGCTGAATAATCCTGTTTCAGTTAAAGAGACTTTACTTTGGAGAAGTATCCTTTATTTCTGTTATTGGGATAGTAGGTGAACCATTGTGCAACAATAACAATAAAACTTATTGTTAACCCTATTCCTTGCTGACTCGTCTGTGCCACAAGTAGAAGGGAACAGAAACTGCAGCACTTAAAGGGATACCAAGAAATATGTGGTCGCACCACTCCTACTAGGCACCCGCATATATAAGGGGTGGTCGCGACAATATATATATAAATATATACTGTCACGGAGACCCTGGGTAGAGCCTCTGTGGACCCAATAGGCCAATGCCTAGGGTATTGTGGTTTTAATAAACTGCTTCTCTCCTTTAAACAGAGTCAGTCAGTCAAGTGATTAAAGCAAAAATTAGGGTTTTATTCCCTTTCCCGGACAGAAAACATTCCTTGCAAAAGCACACAGAACAATAACAGCAACTGAACGAAAACAGCTAGAACATCTCTTCTTCTTTCCTTGTTCACGTCACAAGGTCACATTGGCTGAAGTTAACACAAAGAGGTAATGTCATCTGATAGACAAATCGTGCAGTCCATTGGCTCAGGGTCTGTACAACTGTTAACACTCTCCCACTGCATTAAGCCTGGACCACTCCCAATATTCTCCGTATCACATTCCTTACATGTGCTGGAGCCTGGCTTATTCGCTTGTGGCTGATAAACCCCTTTTCTTCCAAGGTACTTATCAAAGTCAGGGTTATAGAAACCTGGGACAGATAATGTCTCTTTCTGGTTTGCCTCTCTTGGCTCTCTTAGTAGGAAGTCTGAGTATCTTTCTGAGTTAAAACCCTGCTCAGGGCTGTGCCCATTAAAACTTCCAGCCTCTCTCTATAAAAATAAGGCTTCAAGCTTGTTACCTTACTGCAGGCTTTGAAGTCCGCCTTGGGCTTTCTTTCCCCTGGCACAGTTCCTCCAGCTTGAGCTAGGTTCCTCCGTGGCTCATGCAATCCCTCAGAGACACTGCCCCACTTCCTGCTCGTGTGGGAATCCTCCCTAGGACTGTCGTTCCAGAGACCCGCTGCTCTACTGCTCCCTTGGTCTCTCTTGGAACTTCCTCTGAGAGCTTTGGGTCCTCCCAGACCTCCAAGACCTCCCCTGGAACTGGAACTTCCTCTGGGACTCTCAGCTCTTCTCCAAGTCTTTCTCTCGTACTCCTTGCTCTTGCTGCTCTGACCACTTCCTGGTTCTGACCAGGAACTTATATACCTCTCCTCTCTGCACGTTACGTCAGATTCTGAGGACAGGTGATCCTGATGAGTTTCTCTAATTCTACCTGCGTCACTACTAGAGAAGGGAAACTTCATTTTAAACCCTTTCTGCTTTACTTGTGCTGACGGCCCTGGCTGCTCAGCTGTTTTCACACACGCTGAGTCTTCCTGTCCAGTCAAGTTTGAGGTAAGCTCTTCCTTTTTACTAACCTCCATAGGTTCCACTGCATCACAATACACATATAGGGTATATATGCATATATAGAGAGAGAGATATGTATGGGCAGAAAATACACAGATAGATATAGATATAGATATATATATATGAATATGTAGGCATATAGACACATGTCTCCAGGTATGTGGAAGGAGAGATGTCTATAGAACCAGATCCCCCCTAGGGATATGGGGAGAGAGAAAGATTCATCTAATAGCAAGAAGGTTGATACTTGCTTGAATAGATGCATAGAGAATCCTCTTTCCCTGGTTATGACTGGCAGAGTCAGAGGAATGGTCTCCATGACAAGAAGGAGTCTAGATTCCTTTCAGAATTTGAGCTCTTGAATAACCAGGATGGCCTACGTGAAAAATGCAGAGGATAACTTCAGTCTGCAGGCAGCAAGTCCAGATCTCTCTAGAACTGCAGTATGGAGAATGAATAGAAGATGCCACTGGAGGAAGATACCATAGTGACCCGCCTATGAGGGCAAGATGGGTATCAGACGTCCTTTAGCTGCCACTGAAAGAAAATTAACTCTGACGAGAAGACCAAAGGAGATATGGGCCAAGCTAGGGAATTGGCCATTTTTTAGGTTTTCACGTGATGAAAGGCCTGAGTCTTATTTTATTTATTTAACAGTTTTTATATACCGCACAATTCATCATCAGTGCGGTTTACATTAAACAACATATACCTATCAATATAAAACTGACGTAGGTTTACAGATAACAGGGAAAATAAACTGGGTATGAACATGGGAGAACTATATAGAATTAAACAGGTAACATCATGGATTGGTATTTACAGAGATGCAGTCTTATGTCTCAAAAGAGATTTAAGATGAGATGGTAAGGGTAGGGAATACCTACCAGTCATGAAAACATGACTGGGGGAACCCCTCCTAACCATCTGGGGTTATCTGCTAGTCAAGATACTAATGCTCTCTAGCAAGGGCCCATAGTGCAAAGCTACTTTGTAGAGTTGCAGAGAGCATGCCGCAGGTTGGTTAGAAGAAAAAACTGGCTGTGTAAAGCCAGTGGGTAACAACTATTCTGCCAAGGACAAGGGGGCAAAGAATAGAAGTTAACCAACCAGTCTGTGATAATAGGGTTTTCCAAACGAGGTTGATAACCTGTTTGGGGTTTAGCACTGAGGCTAGAAGAATTGCTAGTGGAGGGGAACCCCTGGTTGTGTGGTGAACAGAACCAGTGGCTTAACTACTAGGAATTGCTGTATCTGCAGCAAGTACCAGGGCAGCGGAGGAAATTTCTTTTGCCCTCCTTTTTTAGATTGAGAAAAAGAAACAACAGACATAGTAGGACTTCCTATTGTCTGATGAGCTGCCCTAAGGTAATAAAGGGGGAGATAACTCTGGAAGGGAGAATCCCCCTGTGGAACAGGTAGAGGACCATAGGGGCTTACCAGTGTAAAAGAGCCACTCTTACAAACCGAATGTTGTAGTAAGAGGGAGGTAAGACAGAGTTGCAGGAGACAGACTATGCAAGAAGTCTCTGGAAGGTAAGATGATACATGCCAGTACAGGGAACAACTGTCTTATTGATAGTTGGCACTTCTCTTTTCCCCAAAGAGGAAGAGAAAACCTGTTAAGTATGGGCATGATCATCATAAAGACTCTTAGAGTTAAAGAGAAGATGTCTCATGAAGAGATATCTAGAAAAGGATAGGATAAAATTAGTGCAGCTACTTCAAGTGAAAAGAAGCAGACTGTCACTCTAACCACCAACCAAGAGGGGTAATGATGATCTATTTGAAACCCTGCGACTGCTGGGTTTGCTGACCCTGTTAAGGATGTGGTTTCTTCAGACCAGGGCGATGTTTCCCCTGTTTGGGAACATCTGTATGATGGGCAGAAGATGGAGAAAACTTTCTCCCCCTAGGGGAAGAAAGTTTGGTAGGACATTTCCTACCAAATGGGAAAAAGGAGGGCGTAGAACAGCCTCTGGAAACAGGAATGTCAGTGGTTAACTGAGCAACCTGGAGTAAAGACTCCTTGTTAAAGAGATTCTCTCCAGTGCAAGGAGTATTTCCCAGTCTTTCTTGTACCCATTTGTCCAAGTCTGAAGCCTGGAGCCAGGCTTTACGTCGTGCCCCTATAGCTATAGCAGAGGTTCTGCTAACAGACTCAAAGGAGTCTAGGGAAGCACAAGTAAGGAACCTAGAGATATTTTGAGCATGACTAACCAGTAAGGAATAGTCTGCACTTTTGGGCTCTTGAAGAAAAGGAGTCAAACACAGTAATTTCTTTGTGACCTCTTCAAGAGACAAACCCATATAGAAAATATATGAGAGAATTCTTGCTGAAAGCATGGATGCCTGGAAGGTTTGGCATCCAAAGGCATCTAAAGTCTTCGACTCACGACCTGGCGGATAAGAAGAGTGCTTTTTAGTACTCTTCACCCGCCTCATTGCTGATTCTACAACAATGGAATGATGAGGAAGTTGAGTCTTCTGAAAACCTGGAGGGGGGGGGCACCTGATATAGATGATCAGTTGCCCTAGAAGGTGGGGGTACCGTTAAAGGAGCTTCCCACATTCGTAGAAGGAGATCCTGCAAGGAATGATGCAAAGGAAGCATGATGTTCTCCTTTGCTCTCCCAGGAATATACAGGGATTCTGTATTCCCTTGTGTAGGATCCTGTCCAGATATAGAAATGGCAAGTGAATTTGCCATATCTAGGAGAAAAGCTTGAAAAGAAAAATCCCCAGAGGGAAATTCTTTTGGATAGGCCAGATCTGTTGAAGAACTAGCATTGGCACCGAGGGATCTATCCAACTTTATAGGAATATAAGATCCTGAATGGTGAAGTATGGGATCCTTAGAGGATGGTCGCCGGTACCGCAGGAGGTCGGGACCAGCAACAGTCGGTAGCACATCGTCCATGCTAGGGATCGATTCCAAACTCGGTACCGAGGGAAGCGAGCCTGATGAGAGAAGCATGGAAGGCACTGACAGCAATGGTAATGTGGATACCGGTACCGACTTTGGTACCGTATCCAATACCGGTGGATGAAGGCCAGCCGGTGACAACTCTAACGGTATCGAAGAAACCGAGAGTGCCAGACTTGGATCATCGGAACCGTGCCTTCGGTACCATCTGGTGTCGGTACCAAGGCGAGTCGGTACCCAGTCCTCCAGACTGGAAATCTATTCCAGACTCAGCATCGAAGGAAGCGAGTCTATCGATGCACATCTGGAGGGTACCGACGTCGGTACTAGTATCGGTACCGGGATCGATACCGATACAGGAAGGTCAGTCTGCAGCATATCCAACGGCCCCTTAGGTACCAAGGACACCAGACTACGATCCTTGGTGAGGAATGTTTCATCCAACACCATTGCCGATGCCGGGGTATCGGTACCGCTCGAAGCGGATGCCACCACCGAGCATGGCTCAGGTATGTTCTGTGAGGGGTGAACCTCAGGAACAACCTGAAACCCCACACAGGCTTTGGAGGCCGAAGACTCCCACCGGGGTTTTAAAGCCAGTGTGTTCTTGAGGGCAAGGCCAGAGGCATCTCTATGCTGTGCATGAGATCTACCACTCGAGGACTGGCTAGTCTTAAAAGACTGTTTTTGGGTTACCTGATCCCGTGTAGAAGAAGAGGTGGTCGGTGCCCTGAAGTTGGATGGGGACCACGTATCGAGGGGAACTCGATGCTGAAGACTTCTTCCCACAATACTATTGCAGAAGGGACACTCCGGAGGAAAATGGTCAGGACCCAAGCAGGTTAGACACCAATTGTGAGTGTCTAAAATTAATTTTGTACCGCCACAGTTTGTACATTTCTTGGGAATAGTGGCTGGCGGTTCCATGAAGGAAAGTGAGTAGGCCTAGCAGGCCTAAGAAAACCGTGAGGCACTAACAAGGAAAAATATTCCTTAAAAAGGAAAAATTTTACAAGAAAAAAGAAAAGAAACACCGGCAGTACCGGTGGCGTCGGGGAAGGCAGCCGCGACCACAAGAAAACCATAAAATAAAAGAAGAATTTTCTGCGGTGACAGGAGGACGTCCTGCCAGCTCCTCGGAAAAATGAAAACTGAGGAGAGGCAGTTGGGAAAGGCGGGAAGGCAGCACGCAGGCATGTTGGGATGCTTCCAAAAGTGTTCTGATCGGACGCTGGGGAGCGCTCCCACGCAGACTCTGTCGGTACCGACGTACCCATATGTGAAGACTCATTCCTGCTTGTTCCTGGAGATCGTCATTTCTCTCAAAGGTGCTGTCCTCCTTTCATCTTTACCAGTCTGTCATTCTGCTCTTCTTCTAAGAGGAGGATCTTCAGAAGGATCTTTTCGCTGCATCTGGTGGACAAACGGAGAATGTTGGTCAGATATGTGGAAATTACTGTTCCCTTTCTTTGGTTGAATCAATCTTTTTGTCCTTTTCGTTGGTCTGAAGAAAGAGCAGGCAGCGAGCAAGTCCTGATTGCCTGCTAGATTATAGAGTCTATTGGGTCAGCATACCCTCTGACAGGTATAGTATGCTGGAGGGGGTGACGGTGGCACTTTCTAGCCTGCAAGTTTGACAACAGCGTGCCACCAGAAGGTTACATTTAATGAAGATATATCTTTCCAACAATGCATAATGTGATGAATTGCCACAGATAACATAATACAAAGGTCAATTTCCGAAGTGATAATAACAAATAGAGGTACAAAAATTCACTTTACTGAAAACTTCAAGCAACTAAACATATATTAATTCACTTATGGTTAAAAGGTCTTTTCACGTGCTGTAAAGGTCTCAGACTCAGCGGCACAGTATCGGATTATGAAACTCCAAAAATGCCTGTATCATCAATGACCAATATGCACGTTTTTCATTATATAAAAATACCATAAGTGAATTTTCATATATTGTTAAGCTTTCAACTGCTTATCATTTCAACTGCTTAATTATCCAACAGGTCCCAAATTTTTTTCTTAATTACTTAGCTTGTCCAGCTGCTTAGTTGACATGTTGGACAATTAAGCAGTTGAAATGATAAGCAGTTGAAAGCTCAACAATATATGAAAATACCTCCCCAATTAATTACACACAGCGACTTCGAGCAGCACATTTTGAATACACTTAAAAGAGATTTAACTGCTTTTTCTCTCAAAGGACAGCTGGGAAACTGGCTAGTACTTTGGTAGGTCTCTCTTTTGCTTCAGCAGATACCTAAGCTCCACCAACTGAACAATGGCTGGGAAAAATCGTATCGCCAAAGCTATTGCTCCTGTTACAGCTTCTGCTTCTGTCTAGACAGAGGTCTCAATGCCAGTTTGAAAGACCAGTACCATGTGTCGGATGCCTGCATGATGAAGCTCTCAGGAAACAAGTGGAGGAACTCAGAGAGGAGGGGGTAAGGCTGAGGAGCATTCAAGACAGTGAGAAGTATATTGATGAGATGCTTCTTGCAACATCCAAGTTTCCAACAGAGGAGAAGATGACGAAGGTTGGACACAAGTCACCAGGGCCTGCAGAATCACCAATTCAACTTCTCCAGCCCTTGAACTGAAGAACCATTATGCAGCCCTGGAAGTGGAGGAGGTGAAAGCATCCCTAGAAAGGGAGGAACCTGAGCTCAAGCACTCCAAAGTTGCAGAATCAGTGACCACAAGGCAGCAAAGGGTAGTGCTGGTTGGTGACTCTCTTCTGAGGCGTACTAAGGCGTCCATCTGCCGAACAGACTTGATATCCAGAGAGGTATACTGTCTGCCAGGTGCCAAAATCGAGATGTTACGGAGAGTTTGCTGAGACTCATCAAGCCCACTGACTGTTACCCAATGTTGCTAATCCATGTCGGCACAAATGATACTGCCAGGTATCCCTCAGAGCGTATCAAAAGTGACTTCATGGCTCTGGGACAGAGGGTGAAGCAGATAGGGGTGCAGGTGGTGTTCTCTTCATAAGAACATAAGATATGCCATACTGGGTCAGACCAAGGTCCATCAAGCCTAGTATCCTGTTTCCAACAGTGGCCAATCTAGGTCATACATACCTAGCAGTTTCCCCAAAAGACACAGGTTCCACAATTCTTGTACTGGGTCAAGCATTGATATCCTGGGTTCCTTCTTAATAATGGCTTATGGACCTTTCCTCCAGGAACTTATCCAAACCTTTTTTAAACCCAGCTACACTAACAGCCTTTACTACATCCTCTGGTAACAAATTCCAGAGTTTGATTACACGTTGAGTGAAAAAATATTTTCTTTTATTAGTCTTAAATAGTTTACTCTGTAGCTTCATTGCATGTCCCCTAGTCTTTCTATATTCTGATAACGTAAACAATCGATCTACGTTTACCCGTTTCACTCCATTCATTAATTTATAGACTTCTATCATATCTCCCCTCAGCCGTCTCTTTTCTAGGTTAAAGAGCCCTAACCTTTTTAGCTTTTCTTCATAGGAGTATCCTTCCATCCCCTTTACCATTTTGGTGGCTCTTCTCTGAACCTTTTCTAATAATGCTATATCCTTTTTAAGATACAGCGACCAGAATTGCACACAATATTCAAGGTGCAGTTTCACCATGGAACGATATAGAGGCATTATAATATCTTTTGTTTTATTTTCCAATCCTTTCCTTATGATACCTAGCATTCTATTTGCTCTCTTGGCTGCCGCTGCACACTGGGCTGAGGGTTTTAACATGTTATCCACAATGACGCCTAAATCTTTTTCCTTGGTGGTGGTTCCTAATGTGGAACCTTGCAATAACATTTATTAAAAGAGGGCTGCTACAAAGTACTCTGTCCTGTGCTGCTGAGGTAAGCTATATTCTGATTTGATTTAAATTATAGCTCTTTGCTGCTGCTAGGCTCTAATATATTATGAAATTTAAACTACAAGCTCTCTGCTGGGTTCTAAATTTAACCAGAAAGCTCTCTTCTGTGTTTTAACCATGTACCTGTTGAGGGTAAAGGCCAAGGCAGAGAAGCTCACATTCTGGAGATGAATTGCGTGGATGGTGTCATCAAGAGCGTTTGGTTTCCTGGATCATGGGATGCTGTTCTAAGAGTTGCATAGCAGAGATAGCATCCATCTGTCCAAGAAAGGTTGACGTGTTTTCAATAGCACATTGGCTAATCTACTGAAGAGGGCTTTAAACTAGATTCGTTGGGATGGGTGAAAAAACCCCCCAGGTAAGTGAAAGCCCCCAGATAAGTGAAACATGAAATACCTTTATGGAAATGTGTAAAAGGGACAACATATGGAAAGCTGTGTGTATAAATGCCCCTAGCATGGGAAATAAGTTCCCAGATGTTGAAGCTTTAATGGGAGAGGATGACTTGGATTTAGTGGCAGTTAGAGAAACATGGTTCATAGAAAACCATGGCTGGGATGGACCTATACCAGGCTATTCAGAAAGGACAGGGTAGGTAGAAAGAAGGGGAGGAGGAGTGGCACTATATGTAAAAAATAATATTAAAGCCTTGGAACTACAGAGCTTAAAATGGAGAGAGGAGGCACTGTGGGTTAAACTAGAAAGAGGAAAAGAGAAATATATTTGCATTAGCATGATGTACAGACCACTCTCACAGAAGGAAGAGGTAGATGCTATGTATGACTTCAATTAACTCTCCATTTCCAGGAAAGGGGAAGTGCTACTGATAGGGGATTTCAATATGCCAGATGCTAATTGGCACATTCCTGCTGCAGTATCATCTAGAAGTAAACAGATCCTGGATTCTCTACAGGGAGAACTGTTCAGGCAACTGGTAACAGAACCCACACATGAAGGGGCCATACTGGACTTGGTGCTTACCAATGGTGAAAGTGCTTCTGATGTTATAGTGGGAGATCATTTTACATCCATTGATCACCAGATGGTGTGGTTCAGTATTAGAACTAGGACAGTTAAGATCCATTCAAAAGCAAGGGTCTTAAACTTTAGGAAAACTAACTTTGTCAAGATGGGCCAATACCTCAGGGAGTCGTCAGCAGTATGGGAACAGCTGGGGGATGTAGAAAAACAGTGGGCAAAACAGAAAGGGGATATTTTAAGGGCAACCAACCTTTTTGTTAAAATAGTAAATAAAGGTAAAAGGAAAAGGAGACCACTATAGTTTTCGAAAGAAATAGCTGAAAAGGTGAAGAAAAAGAGGGAGACCTTCATGAAATACAAGAGATCACAGAGAGATGAAGACAGGCATCTATATTTGGAAAAACTTAAAGAAGTTAGCAAAGTAGTCAGGAAAGCAAAGATTCAAAAAGAGGAAGAAATGGCCAATGCAATAAAATGGGGGGATAAGACATTTTTCAGATATGTTAGTGAGAAGAGGAAGAGCAAAAGTGGTATTGTTAGACTCAAGGGTGAAGGGGAGGAATATATAGAAGCTGATGAGGATAAAGTTGAATTGCTTAACAAATATTTCTGTTCTGTGTTCGTAGATGAAGAACCAGGAACAGAACCTCAGAAAACATCCACAAACAGGAATCAGAAGTGAGGGGCATCTTGAACAATTTTCCGAAGATTGTGTTTGTGAGAATCTAGCTAAACTTAAAGTAGACTAAGTGATGGGACCGGATGGAATACACCCTAGAATACTGAGGGAACTTGGGGACATTCTAGCAGCTCCACTGACTGACCTTTTCAATGCCTCATTGGAGTCGGGAGTGGTGCTAAAGCACTGGAGAGAGGCACATGTGGTCCCTTTAGACAAAAACAAAAGTAAGGATGTGGTTGAAAACTACAGGCCAGTTAGTTTAACTTCTGTGGTGAGTAAATTATTGGAAGCGCTGCTGAAAGAGAAAATAGTGAGGTTTCTGGAGTCCAGTGGATTACAGGATCCGAGGCAGCATGGATTCACCAGAGGCAAGTCTTGTCAGACAAATCTGATTGATTTCTTTGACTGGGTGACCAAGGAGTTGGACCGAGGGAGAGCCCTAGATGTGGTGTATTTAGTTTTCAGTAAAGTCTTTGACATCTTTCCTCACAGGAGACTTACAAACAAACTGAGTACCCTAGGGATGGACCCTAAAGTTACTGCCTGGTTTAGAAATTGGTTGAGTGGGAGGAGACAATGGGTACATATAAATGGAACTCATTCTGAGGAGAAGGAGGTTACCAGTGGTGTGCCCCAGGGATCTGTCCTTGGTCCAATTCTTTTTAACATATTTTTTAGTGATATAGCAGAAGGGCCATTAGGTAAGGTTTGCCTCTTTGCAGATGACACCAAAATCTGCAATAGAGTAGATACCCAGGAAGGTATAGATAACATGAGGAGGGATCTAGCTAAGCTTGAAGAATGGTCTAGAATTTGGCAGCTGAGATTTAATGTTAAAAAATGCAAGGTCATGCATTTGGACTGCAGCAATCCAAGGGAGCATAATAGTATAGGGGATGAAGTACTTTTGTCCACTAAAGAAGAGCGGGATGTTGGTGTGATTGTGTCTGATGATCTTAAAGTAACTAAACGGGTAAAAAAGGCGACAGCAAAAGCTAGAAGGATGCTTGGGTGCATAGGGAGAGGAATGATTAGCAGAAGAAAGGAGGTAATAATGCCTCTGTATAAGTCTTTGGTGCGACCTCATTTGGAGTTTTGTGTGCAATTCTGGAGACCACAACTTCAAACAGGCTGGAGTCAGTTCAGAGGGTGGCTACTAAAATGGTTAGTGGTCTTCATTATAAAGCCTATGAGGACATACTTAAGGATCTTAATATGTACACTTTAGAGGAAAGGCAGGATAGAGGTGACATGACTGAAACATTTAAATACCTCAGTGGCATAAATGCACAGGAGGAGAGCCTCTTTCGATTGAAAGCAAGCTCTGCTACGAGGGGACATGGGATGATAGTGAAAGGGGATAGATTCAGGAGTGATATGTGGAAATATTTCTTTATAGAAAGAGTGGTGGATCTGTGGAATAGTCTCCCAATGGAGGTGGTAGAGATGAGGAAAGTATCTGAATTCAGAGAAGCATGGGGCAAACACAGAGGATCTTTAAAGGAAAAAAGGGGACTGTTGTAGTGGTTAATATGGAAGGGCAGATTAGATAGGCCATATGGTCTTTTTCTGTTGTCATGTATCTATGTTTCTTGGGCTGGGGAGCTCATTGACAAAGCTGGATTGTAGGGCTGATATCTGTAGCCTGCTCTGAGCCACTGTGGCCTGCTCAGACTCAAAAGCCTGAAGCCAAGCTAGATTCTTGGTACAAGTAATTTCTACTGTGCTCAAGCTTCAGACCTGCTGATCAAGTAATTGCCTGCCAAGTTTAAGTGTATATACAGCAAAAACTATTCTTTCCCAGCCATGACTATGTGCAAGAGAACCCATTCCTGAAGCTGTTCTCATCTAACATACTGTTCCACTGGTCCTGCACATTCGCAACCATGTATGAGCCTGCATACTATCATTTTCTCTCACCATGGAACTTTATCTGGAAATGACCATCTGACAACTACTACCTGATTCACTGAAGATGTCGCACAGTATCTCGGATCAACCAATCACCGTGCTGTGATGAGAATTCACCTTAAGGAATTATACGCTGGGCACTATTCTGGACAGACTCACTTTCAACTCACTTTCTACTTTCTGCCACACTCTTCTATTTTGAAGTCTTCAGCCTTTTGCCATTGTCTGTACTTTATCTGCTTTCCAGCCTGCCTGTTTCCTCCTGAAAAGACAGAGAGTGTGCAAGGCCATTCCCTTACAGAGAAAGACTCTCCCACAGGACTTAGACTCTGTAATCACGTGGCTCACCTGGATGGCTGCAGCCTGCATTCAACAGCTGCCACCTTTGGACTTTATGCTGTTCCAGAATTTTGGATCCAGCCAAGCTACCTCCTGGCAAAGCTAAAGGTACAGGCACCGGTCTTGCATTTTTCCCTGGTGGGTGGTTTAGTCAGATAGACAGATCATTTTCTATTCTTTCTAAATGCAGAGCGAGTCTGTGACTTTTGGTTGATAGCCAGTGATTTATTATTTCTGCCTAATTGTAATCATAGAGCTGCATAACTTGCTACCTCATTATTCAAATTTATTCTATATTTACTTTATTTTTCTATCATGGTTCATTTGTCAGCAATTCCATAGAAACCTGGACAAAAGGGAAGTAGCAATTTCTCCTGGACCAATCAAGTAATACATATTTGCTACTTATAATCCCAACAGGATGGCCTAGGGCTATTGGAACTGCAGGGAAGCAGTGAGGTCCATCAACTGCCTTGAGACAAGGGCCATTAGGTTGACTCTTTGGCATTTCCAGTCCCCAGTTGAGGGCCCGGCGGTTCAAGTGTTCTCAGACAATGCCATGTTGGTGGCTTGTGTCCATTGGCAAGGCAGCATGAGGATTTCCAGGGTAGTCTTGGAGATGGCACTCCCATGTGCCTGGGCATTGAAGAATCTTCTAGTTTGTAAGCTCAGCACATCACTGGGGTGGCTGCTGTGGAAACAGATTTTCTCAGCTGGCAATCTCTGGTTCCAGGATAGTGGAAATTGAGTCAGGAGGTGATTCTGTTGTTTCTGTGCCACCGGGGTCGCACCGACAGGGATCTGATGACAACCTGCTCCAATGCCAAAGTGTGCTGCTTCTTCAGTCGCCACATGGAGATGGGGTCTGAGGGTGTCAGTGCCCTGAGTCGACCTTTGACCTAGTCAACACCTGCTGGGGCGTGTGATTTGGTGTATGGAGTGCTAGCCAGGAAAGATTATTCTGGTGGCACCGGATTGACCGATGAGAGTGTGAATTGGAGATCTAATATGGCTCCTGCCAGCGCCACCTCTTTGTTTGCCTCCATTTCGGTGCCTATTGCGTCAGTAGCCACTTGTCACGGAGGATCCGGCTCCCTTCTTACTTAAGGCTTGGCTCTGTAAGGAGATGGTTAGCGCATATGGGCTACTCTCCAGCAATGTTTTCCATTCTTCTCAGAGTCTACCAACCTGGCATAAGTGCAGGTCTATTGCCTTGAATGCTGGTGCAGTATACAGCAGCTGGCTCCTGAAGTGGCTAAGGTGCTGCCTCTGTTGGCCTTTTCTGCAGGATGGTCTGGATAAGGGCCTTTTATCAGCTCCATGAAGGTTCAGGTGGCAGCTTTGGCCTGTTTCAGAGGTCTGTTGGCTGATACATTTCTAGCCTTATGTCTGGATGTTTCGTCTTCATCAGGGGGTTCAGCGTCCGCATCCTCCTCTCCGGTCAGTGATTCGTTCCTGGGATCTATGTCTGGCTTTGGGGCCCTAATGTTGGAGCCCTTTGAGCCATTGAAGAGCACTACTCTGAAGGATTTGACACTGAAGATGGTCTTCTTAGTCGCGATTTGTTCTGCAAGGTGGATTTCTGAGCAGCAGGCTCTGTCTTGCCGAGATTCTTATCTGTCTTTTTCAAAGGAGGCCGTTTCCATTCGGCCTGTACCTTCTCTCTTGCCTAAGGTGATTTCTCCCTTTCATGTGAACCAGGTGGTCTACTTGCCTTCCTTCTCTAAGGGGCAGTGTCAGAGGAAGGATAAGGATCTTCATCTTGTGGATGTCCGGAGGGTGCTTCTCTGGTACTTGGAGGTTCCCAATACCTTTCGTATGTCCGACCATCTTTTTATGCTGTTTGCTGGCCCATGCAAGGGTGATGTGGCGGCTAAGTTGACTTTGGGGCGCTGGATTAAGGAGGCCATTGCCTCAGCATATCTATTGCGGGACTGGCCAGTTCCAGAAGGTTTGCGCACCCATTCTACCTGAGGGCAAGTATCCTTGTGGGTGGTCAGTAGCCCCTACAGACATTTGTTGGGCAACAACATGGGCATCACTTATCACTTTTGTCAAGCGTTACTACTTGGATGTCCATGCGTGGGCTGACACGGCCTTTGGCTCAAGGGTTTTGCTAGCTGCTTTGTCTTATTCCCACCCAGTGGAGTCATAGCTTTGGTATATCCCACTTGTCTGGACTGGTCTAGCAGGATGATATGGAAAGTGATATTATACTTATCAGTTAACGTCCTTTCCTTGAGTCCTGCTAGACCAGACCAGAGCCCACCCCTGAAAACTGCATTTGCTGTCTTCTTCTGCTGCAGTACCCTTGGATCCACTATGATTTTTATACTTGGCTCTGCAGGTTCATCTTCTACTTTCTGTTTATGCTTTCCTGTAGATAGTTCTCTACTGTTGATTACTCATTGTTGCCCATGATTGAGGTTGTGTGAGGCTTGCCATGTTTCTCCCATATGCTTTGGAACAAATACTAAAGAGACACCTGGTGGCTGAGGCAGATAGAGGCATAGGAGTGATGCAATTTAAACCTGGTCTTTTCATTGGTTCTTTGTCTCTACCAATCTGCTGATAGGAGAACACAACCCATTTGTCTGGACTGGTCTAGCAGAACTGAAAGAAAGGACATTAACTGGTAAATAAAATGTCACCTTGTTGAGTTTTAATATCAAAGTCTCAAGGGGGCTAGAAAAGATAATTGAGGGAGGCACAAGGCTGAAAATTTGCCTATAGTGCCTTAAACCCTTGTACTAGTCCTGGGTCCACTATCCACTCCAGCTGTAGTGGGGAAAAGGAAGCAAATTCAAAGGCTTCGGCTCTGGGTTGGTGACAAAATGTTTCAGATTGGTAACTTGGCATGATCTGGTAGAAAATCACCTTTACGCAGTCCTGTAAAAATCTGAGCAAATCAAGATAGTCTGTCTAGCTACCTAATGCTCTTTGAGCCCAATATTGCAAGGCATTTTCACAGTTTATAGAGCTCTAAACTGTGCAAATACCCCAAAGCGGGATATTTAGCGGCACTAACACAGTTAGTGCTGCTGAATATCCCTGACTAACGCCACTATATGCCCTGATGTTAAATGGCTAGCATCGGGATGTGTCGAGGGTATTCCAGGGGAAGTATTCGAAGATAACTGGTCAGCAGCAATATTCCACAGCTGCCTGGTTATCCCTCAGCGGTGAAAGATAGGCGCAGCAAAAGCTATCTCCTAACTTTTGCCGCCGAAGCTATCAAGGCAGCGGCTGAACTTCGCAGCAGCCCGATTAGCTTTGCGCCGTGCAAGGCTGTGCAGTAAACCTGGATATTCAATGCCGGTGGCCAGATATAGTCCTGGCATTGACTATCCAGGTTAAGTCTTCAGCAGCAACAGCTAGGCGCCATGCTTGTGCTAGCCACCGCCACTGAATATCTGGCCCTTTGTTTTTAACATGACCTCGTTTGATACAAATGAAAAAGAAAATCTCATAGTCATATTTAAAAACAGGACAACCAGATGAAAAATTAAATATTGCTCGAGACTTTCCTCAAAGTCTTCTTTAACTAAAGCAAGTTCTATGAAGGCTAGTCTGTAAAACCAAAGAAATCATAGAAACATTTGGAAAACATTTGCACCACTTAGAGGCAGTTCTGGGGAATACATGCTCTGCGATTAATTTATGGAACCATATAATATAATGTCAGAAGTATAAACAGAAACAGAGAAAGTTTTAAAGGGATCTTTAATGCCACAAAATAGGTAATATGAAATGAAATAATAATTGATGAGGTGTGTTTTCAGCTGTAGTAGCCTTTAAGCTTGTAGTAGCCTTTAAGCTTGTTCTTTTCAGCATCCCAGAGCACTCTTTAATAAATTTTTTATTTATTTATTTAGACAGTTTTGTATACCACCTTATCCTTCAATCAAAGTGGTCACACCACAATTGGGGGATACATTTAACACGAGGGGATATGAGACACATACACTAATACTTACAGGGAACATGGGCAATGGAGGGTTAAGTGACTTGCCCAAGACCACAAGGAGCACCTGTGGGACTAGAAACACCAGTCCTTCCGGCCCAATGTTGCTGTCCTCTAGTGGGATTTGAACCCCTGACCTTCCGGCCTGAGGTAACTTGTCCCAACCACTAGGCCACACTCCCAACCACTAGGCCACACTCCACATGCCATATGTTAATGAAAAAAAAATAAACCAAATGTAAATTTTAAACCAAGAAGGGTGGAAGTCTCATTTGTGATGATTTTTATAATTATATAGTTCTGTAAATCTGAATTCTTCCTAGCAATTTTACAGTATGTTTAAACAGTACAATGTGAAGGGGTATACAATGTTCTCGGTCCTCCTTAAGGAACAGCAGCCCAACTCACCTTAAATAGGGGCATAGCTGAGTAACCTGAGATCCAGGGAGGGCCCTGGTGAAGAAGTCAAAAACCCAGGCATAGAGAGGGAGGGACGCCCAGCCCCAGACCAGGAGAAGGAAGGCCTGTGGAGTATGTTCACACTGTGGGATCGATGCAGCAAAATGTGTTGCCATTAACACAGGCAATAGCACAATGTTTATGCACAATTTTCTACACTGGTGTGGGTGCAGAATGCAGGACGGGATCTAATGAGAGCATAATTAATGCACAAATGGTTGTTCTAACAGCAATACTGAGCACATTTAAATACATTTAAATAGATGGTAATGAATCAATTCGCTCTGCAGCACAGATGAGCAGAAGACCTGACGGCTGGCCCTTGAGAGGCGTAGACTGTCTACTTTAGAGTGGTAGTGGGCGTCCTGCTTAAGGCCCAGAGGGCCTCTGTTTCCTTAGCTGATGTGAGAGTCTGGAGGGTTTTCGAGAGATGTTGTTCCTTTTGGACCCTAGAGGCCAGGAAGGTGGACATTGTCACCATTTTGTCCTTTTACAGTCCAGTTTAGACCTGGGATCAGCTCTGAACGCAGACTGCAGCCTTAGAATTTTACAGATATGTCCTTGGCAATGCACCCTGACCCCTCTCACTCAAGGCTGACTCAACCATTAGGCAAAGTAGGTGGCCGCCTACAGTGGCAGCTTCTGGGGTGCAGCAAAGAGCAATGCATTCTAAGCTAAACAATAGAGTCTGACAGCTAGGGGAGGCATAAGGCTTAAGGTTTGTCTAGCGCACCAACACCTTCAACCAACTCTGGGGCTGGCCCTTTTCCCACTTTCTCAAGATAATGGAACAGATCTGCTGCCAGTGAACCCAGTTGTTTTTCAGTGGAGTCTCTGGTATTGAAGGCACTGAAAGGGCCCTCCTTTGAGCCCATTCATAGATCCTTTCTCAAGGATTTGGCTTTCTTGGTGGCCATCGTGTCTGCCAGGTGAGTGTCAAAACTGCAGGCCTTCTTACAGGGAGCCTTCTTGATCATCTCGACAGCCCCTGCCTCCTTGCAGACTCTTTCATCCTTTCTCCTAAAGATGCTGTCTCCCTTTCACCTTAACCAGACCATCATCGTTCCTCCTTCATGGAGGAGGATCTTCAAGCAGACCCCTCTCTGCATCTGGTGGACATGAGGAGGGGGTTAGTCAGATACTTGGACCGACTGACAGAAGGAATTAGTAATCCCCATCTCTACTAAGGAGCGATATTCCATTTACTTCATAGTACTGAAGAAAAGCAGATCCTTCCATCCCATTCTGGATATGAAGGCAGTCAATGCCAGGCTCAGACTGTCCCAGTTCCACATGGATACCCTCAAGTTGAAATTGGTTTGGTTCAGCAAGGGGAGTTTCTGACCTCTTTGAACCTTTCCAAGTCATACTTCCATATCTTTGTCCAGGATCATCATCGGTGGTTTTTCCACTTTTGCTTCCTGAACCACCATTTTCAGTACCAGATGCTGCCCTTTGCTTTGCCACAGCCTCTCACACCTTCTTGAAAGTCATGGTGGTTGTGGTAACCTTCCTACGCTTGCAGAGGATCTGGGTTCATCTGTACCTGGACAGCTGGCTAATTCAGTCTGACTCCTAAGAGAGGTCCATTGCAGACATGTCCTAAGTGATTCAGTGGCTGGGAACGTTTGGTTGGGTGATGAACTACCCAAAGAGTAGTTTAAATCCCTCTCAGGATTTGGAGGGATGCCCGCTTTATCACTTTTGGGGCAAAGTGTTTCTCACCCTGAAGAGACTGGTAAAGCTGCAACTCCGGTGATCAATGGCTTTGATTCTTTAGCTAGTGCCTTGAGCCAAAGCACATATGCAATCCCTGTAAAGACACCTTTTGACTCTCCAATTTTCCTGCTTCCAATTGTTCGATCAGTGCCTTCCTCTTCCCTGGAAGATTAAGAGAGAGCTGGTCTGGTGGCTACAGACACCCTCTGATGGATGGAATACCTCTGGAGGTGCCAAATTGGGTGATAGTCACCACAGATGCCAGCCTTTTGGGCTGGATAGCTCATTGTCTGGGTCAGTTTGCATAGGTACACTGGTTCCTGTAGGAAGCCTCCTGGATGATCAACAGACTAACGGCCAGGGTGTTTCACCTACCTCTGGAGAGATTCTGGACTCTTCTGGAGGGCAAGGCTGTGTTCTCAGTTGGTGCTACAGCTGTGGCATATTTCAATAAGCAAGGCAGCACCGCAGTGGCTGAAGAGGTGGCAGAGGCTCATTTGGTGGATCTGTCAATGGCATACATTGCAGGAGTTGATAATGTACAAGCCAACATCTTGAGCTGGAACACCATGGATCCCAGCAAGTTGGAAGCTCTCCCTCCTCTGCCTAATTGTGCGGAAGTGGGGTTGCTGGTGGTTGATCTAGCAGTCACCCAGGTGAATGCTAAGGTAAAGTGCATTTTAGGCCAGTATGGCTAAAAGCAAATGGATCATAATTGGTGGTGATGAGCATTTTTTAAAAATGTCAGTGTTAAAAATATGTACATTCAATGCCACTATACAGATAGGTGATGGCACTCAATGTACATAGCACTCACTGCTGGTAGCTATCCTATAGCGATAGTATTCAGATGCTATACATATAGTTAAGCAGTTTAAGTTAGGACAGCATTTTTTCTGTCCTAATGTAAACTACATGTCACTGCTTTGAGGCTGATGCAAGGGTACTGAGCAGTCAAACCGAACCTTCAGCCTTACAACTTCTCCCTCTCCCTGTTTTGATAATTAAACTCAACAATCATGGTCATCCCAATATCAACCCTCCTGCAACAATCCTGTAAAATGCATATTTGAACAACATAGGGAGCATATTCAAAAACAGGACTGCAAACCGCATAAATGCTGCTGACTGGGATATTCAATGGCACTAACCTGGTTAATGCTACTGAATATCCCCTACTAACTAGGTTACATGCCCTGGCGCTATCTGGATAGTGCCAGAGCAGAGCAGTGCTGGCACCGCTGACTATCCTGTCAGTGGCAATTTTCAGTCACTCACCGAATAATAAAGCACATATAGTTAGGACAGGTGAAAAGCTCTCCTGACGTTATGTGGTTTTGCAATCCATTAGAGCTGAATATCATTGCTCACCAGATTGCGAAACTACAATCTGGGCAAACCAAACATTCAGTGCCGGTCGCCAGATATGCACTGGTGCTGAATACCTGGTTTTAATTTAAAGCAGTGGCAGTCAGCCGCTTTAGTAGTGCTGGCCGCTGCTGCTGAATATGCTTCTCCATACTTTAAATATTAAACTTGGCTTTGTATGAATGTATGTGCCTACTCTCCCTGCAGGTAAAAAAATATTTTAATGGCTGATTTTGTGTGGTTGTCAGGATCTGTTATTTTGCTTTGATTGCTTCTGCTTCAGGCAATTGCCTATTCTTGCCTAATAGTTGGGAAGGCCCTGGCTGCTATCCATGTATGGCGTGAAATACCCTCACTCCGCCCGGCATTATATGGATTGCGCCAGAGTGGTCAGAGGAAATTTTCAGTGGCACTATCCATATAATGCTACTGAAAATTCACAAATCGGGGACTTCCTAATCGTCCATCCAGTCCAGTCCAGTATTTGTGGGTTATTTCCGTCCACCAGCAGCTAGGCACTGAGTATGTCAGATTTCTGATGTCACAGTAGAAGAACTCTCTCCTCAGTCACCAGAAACCAGTATCTCAGTTCCTAGCAGCTAGGTTAGAGTTCCCACATGACTGAACTCCACTGAATGGACGTTTGATCAGGTCTCAAGGCTACTTCCAAAACAAACAAAAAAAAAACAATCCAAAGCTGATACAGAAGAAAGAGAAAGCAATGAGCTTCCCTTAAGCATACCCGGGCTCTGGCTGGGTCACTAGCCTCGGTTAAGAATTGAAAAGAGCAGGAGGTAGGGCCTGCTTTCCTGTACACCAGGCCCTTTGGTGGCATAGGGTACAGAGTTGGGGTCAAAAACCTGGTGGTCTGGCAATCTGTCCCAAGCTGAACAGTCCAGTCCCTTATTTTGGGGTTTTGGCTGTTCTTTCAATAGATTTCTTACTTGAGCCCTCCGGTTGTGCTGCAGCTTTAAGCTACTAAAAAAAAAAAAAAAATAACTGAGGCAAGACACAGCGACAGGAAGCTTGCGGATACCGTGGCTTTAAGATACAGTGCCTCAGGACTCCTGCCTTGGTTTTTACATCTTCCGGCAGTAAGAGGTTTCTTCTTTCCCTTTCTCAGTGTGGCTTTTCCCCTTCACGGTTCATCGGATCATGGGCCTGCGCCTTGGCGGGGTTTTCTTGTTTGGTGGGGTTTTCCTTGTCTTTTTGGTTCAGCTGCAACCCTATTGCTTTTTTCAGTCGGCAGAGACATTTCTTTTGCTTTTTTGCTGCGGGGAAATTACAATCCTTTCTTTTATAATGAGCAGACATGGAGGGAACATCGGGAGCCTCCAAAGCACCATATCCACAGGTTTCAGCTCCCGCAGTTTTAGCGGGAAACGTGGCCATTTTCTCCAGTCCTTCCATTTTGTCTCAGGAGATGGAATAGCAGATTTTAAAGTCTTCTCAGGGGTCTTCTGCAGCTGGGACTTTGGGTTCAGGTATACATGATCCTTCTACCTTTTCTTTTTCCTTTGATTTTCTGTTGAAGGTCCATCAGGTCTATTGTCTTTCGCAGAAGCTGGGGAGCGCATCTTAGGCTCCATTTCCCACTGCCAAATCAGGGGGTCCTTCTTCCTAAGAGAAAACGTATTCATGAGGTGTCATGGGCTGAATAAAGCCCTTTGCATTTTCCAGCTTCTGATGACACTATGGAAGACCCGCCTAACCTCTGGGGAGAAGGGGCTGGGCCCGAGCTGGAAGAGGGAGAGATCCCTCAGGGGAAGACCCCAATGTGGTGAGGGTTTTTCATCCCGAGTAGTTAACTGCCTTAATTTCTCACTCACTTGCAGTGCTCAATATTGTCCCAGCACCCCTAACGGCGGAGGAGTCATTGGAGGACCCTTTGCTACAGCACCTTAAGTCTTCTCACGCCACCTTCCCTGTTCACCGCGTAATTAAACAAATGATAGAGGCAGAATGGAAAGTGCCGGAGGCTGGTTTAAAAGTGGGCAGAGCCATGACTCGGCTATATCCCATTCCACAAGAGGAGAAGGAGCTCCTCAAGATGCCTAAGGTGGATGCCCTGGTCTCGGTGGTTATCAGTAAAACCACTATCCCTGTAGAAGGAAGCACAGTGCTCAAGGATGTTCAGGACTGCAAACTCGAGGCACTTCTAAAGCAAGCCTTTGACACCTCCATCTGTGGGGTCTATGTCACCAGGGCTTCCGTTCTCTAGAGCCAGGGTCTGGCGACATCGGAGTTGGAGCCTACCAACTCGTTGCCAGAGGCAGCTCAGCTCAAGTCTGCCTCAGCTTATTTGGTGGATGCCTTTTATGACCTTGTACAAGTCTTGTCTAAGACCATGGTCTCTATCATTGCTTCTAGACGCTTTCTTTGGTTACGGAACTGGTCGGCGGATGTGTCTTCCAAAACCCAGTTGAGTAAGCTGCCTTTTAAGGCCAAGTTGCTCTTTGGGGAAGCTCTGGATAAGCTGGTTAAAGATCTGAGAGAAACTAAGGGCGCACGATTACTGAAGGACCGGCCGAAGGCTCCCAAGCAAGGCGCTACTCCCAGGGGCCAGCCCAGGCATTTTTGTAAGTTCCAGGCAGTGCGGTTTGTCCCATACCAGCATGGTCGTTATGTGGTGAGAAACAGCCCTTTCGAGGCTATTGGGGTGCTTGGAGAGGTTATTACACCTCTATCCTGGCCCCTTCCAAAAAACCCAAATGAAGCAAGGCTGGCCCAGGCAGAATTGGTACCAGAAGGGAGTCGGCAACTGCAGTTTTATTCCACCTGGGTCAAAGTGACCACCAACTAGTGGATCCTGGAAGTCATCAGGGAAGAGTAGCCATTGGAGTTTGTGCACCCCCTCTCCCCCGCCTTTGTACAATCTCCTTGCAAGGCCTTCGCCAAGCAGCCGGCGGTCTGCCTCATGCTGCAGTGCTTGTTGTCGTTGGAAGCTGTGATTCCGGTCCCGTCCAACCAATGTGGGTTAGGTAGATACACCATCTACTTTGTGGTCCCCAATAAAGATAGACCTTCTGCCACATCCTAGATCTCAAACATGTGAACCACACCTTGAGAGTTCCTCATTTTCACATGGAGACCTTATACTTGGTAATTGTGGCTATCAGGATGGGAGCGTTTTTGTTGGCTCTGGACCTCATGGAGGCGTACCTTCACATTCCAATCTGGCTGGACCATCAACAGTTCTTGTGATTTACAGCACCAATGGGCCATTTCCAATTCCAGGTGTTGCCCTTCGGCTTGGCTACTGCTCTGCAAATGTTTACCAAGATTATGGTAGTGGCAGTGGCAGCTCTACGCCAGCAAGGCATCTTGGTTCACCCCTATCTTGATGATTAGCTGATTAGGGCCAGATCACAGGCTGAGAGCATGGCGGCCACTCAGAAGGTAGTTGCTTTTCTTCAGGGCCTTAGTTGGGTAGTGAATCTGGCCAAAAGCCACCTTGAACCCACACAGAAGCTGGGGTACCTGGGAGCACACTTTGACACCAAGCTGGGGTGCGTCTTTCTCCCTCTTGAGAGGGTGCAAATGATTCAGGCTCATGCAGAGCTTTCTAAGCATGAAGGCCTCCTTGACATAGTATTAGCTGCACATTCTAGGCTCTATGGCAGTGGCCTTGGACCTAATCCCGTGGGTGAGGGTGCACATGCATCCTCTTCAGTCAGCATTACTCTCCTGTTGGTCTCTGCAACACCATCCAGTGTTGCTAAAGTTGGTCTGTCCCTTGCTCATGAGAATGCTATTGAAGCCTCCATACTGGATTCTGGTGGTGACTGATGCCAGCCTCATGGGGTGGGGTGGACATTGCCAGTCACAGGTGATACAGGGACTGTGGTCTCCAGAGGAGAGGACTTGGTCCATCAATTATCTGGAAATGAGAGCAGTCTTCCTAGCTCTCCAGTTTTTTCTACCTCTGATCTTTGAGGGGGCCATACAGGTCTGTTCTGACAACGCAACAACAGTGGCATATATCAACTGCCAGGGGGGCATGGACAGTGCTGGTGAGAAGAATCTGGAAGCCCTCTTGGCAGCTCATGTGTCAGGAAAAGAAAATGTTCAGGCTGACTATCTCAGTCGATACCAGTTGAATCCAGGGGAGTGGGAGTTAAATGCAGCCATGTTCCATGAGCTCACAATCCGCTGTGGCATGCCAGTTATGGCTCTCATGGCCTCCATGTGCAATGCAAAGGTGACGTGGTTCTTCAGCAGGTGCAGAGAGCCCATGTCCAAAGGGTTTGATGCGTTAGCACAACTGAAAGAGAGTCTACTGTATGTCTTCCCATTGTGGCCTCTCATAGGATGCTTGTTCCAATGCATAGAGGCTTACCTGGGACATGTGATTCTAATAGTTTCAGAATGGCCTCGTTGACCATGGTATGCTAATCTGCATCACCTGCTAGTGGCATGTCCTTGGTCCTTTCCAGCCTAGTAAACTTGCTTTCACAGGGCCCAATTCTGTTTCCTCAGGTGGATCGATTCTTGCTTATGACCTGACTCTTGAAAAGGTGTACTTAAGAAGTAAAGGCTACTCAGCGGCGATGATATCCACCATGCTCAAATCTCATAAACAATCAACCTTGCTAGCCTATGTCAGAGTATGGCGAGTGTTCAAAGCTTGGTGCAAAGACGGGGAGCTGAGGCCCTTTACCGCTTCACTTTCAGACATCCTAGCGTTCTTACAAGCGGGCCTCGACAAGGGTTTGGCCTTGAACTCTTTGCAGATCCAGGTGGCAACTCTCTCCTCTAACAGGGGTCGGATGCAGGGTTCTTCCTTGGTGGCGCATCCAGATGTGGTCCGTTTTCTCAGGGCAGTGAAGCAAGTATGCCTGCCTATGTGTGCATTGATGCCACTGTGGGACCTCAACTTGGTCTTGACAACCTTAACGGGTGTTCCTTTCGAACCACTTGCTCAGTCCTCCTTGAAGGATCTTACCCTTCCATTCATAGTCACTGCTCTGGTACATTCCACAAGTACTGGACTGGACTGGACTGGAAGGACAAAATTAGACTTTACCTGCTAATTGTCTTTCCTTAAGTCCCTCCAGTCCAGTCCAGGACACCCCTCCTCCCCACTGTGTTTGCATGGTCTGCATTATTTTCTCTCTGTAGTGTCTTGCTCCTAGCAGAGGGCTCATCTAAGAATTTCATCTACAAATTTCAGCTAAGAATTTCACCCAAGAATGTCATCACATTTCTCACTGGGCTCCTTCTCACAGGGACCGGTATATGGGCAATTATGAGCCTGTATTATTCTTACTTCCTTCTCATATACTGTTTTGCTTCGTTAAGTGACTTTCATGGCTCTCTTGATTGCTATGCTAGAGAAAATGTTTCACATGATTGGATAGCTATGCTTTTTAGGCATCTGCTTTACCAACAGGATACTGGTTTATGATGACTGAGGGAGTTCTACTGTGACATCAGAAATCTGACATGCTTAGTTCCTACTGCTGGTGGACGAACATAACCCACAAGTACTAGACTGGACTGGAGGGACTCAAGGAAAGACAATTAGCAGGTAAGGTCTAATTTTGCCTTCCTAATTGTCCCTCCAGTCCAGCACTTGTGGAATGTACCAGAGCAGTGACTATGAATGGGAGGGCCCGCAAATCCAGCGTGAAGTAAATTGCTAGTCATTTCTTTCGCACAGTAAGCCAGAGCACCTGGTATTCCTAGGTGGTCTCCCATCAAAGTACTTATTAGGCCCAACCCTGCTTAGAATGGGCAGACTCAGGGTGTGTGGCAGTAAGCATAATTAGGCATATACCAATGCAAATCACGATTGTTCCACAGATCAAGTGTGCCTAAACCCGACACAGGCCGTGCTTCGTTCACCACTTCCTCAGGGGTTAACGGCTCACAATGTGACAGCCAATGTATATCGCAAATCACTTTGATTGGCAGGGCCGTGGGAACAACCTGCCCCTCACAAGCGATGTAGGTTGAACTGATATCTTTTATAAGTGCTTCATTTTTCTTTCGTAGAGCTCGGATTTTCTTGTCTAGTTCAACATCTTTCTGCTCTTTCCTTCTTAGTTCAGCATCCACTAGTGCATCCTGCCTTGAGTGAGAGCTCTAGTACCTCAGGTACTAGAGCTCTCACCCAAGGCAGGCAGGCAAGATGTTGAACTAGACAAGAAACTCCTGAGGAAGTGGTGAACGAAACACGGCCTGTGTCGGGTTTAGGCACACTTGATCCGTGGAACAATAAAGGCATTATTGGAACTTCCTGCCACGTTTCCTGACTGGTCTTGGTTGCCCACGTGGCAGTTTGCTGTTCTTTGGTGGATCCCATTTCAGAAAGTGTCCAGTTTACATGTGGATGTTCTCAATACATGTACGTTTCAAGGGGACATGGTCTTAGAGTGGCCTGGGCAGGTAAAAAATCTATATGTGTATTCCTCATTTCATATAGGAAATGGTGCGAGTAAGACCAAAGTTCCCAGCCCTTTACAGGAGAAATTAATGGGGTAATCCTCTATAATCTCTACCCCTAGTTTATTTCCCCTCGCCAAATTGTATTAAATCCAAAATAGTGTCCTTTGGATTTAAGTAGCAGTAGTTACACGTCTTAAGTTTGCAAAATGGCTCACATGCATGTCTAAATGCTGACATTTACATGTGTGAAATGCCAACACATATATATGTAAGTTACCAGGTTTCTTCCAGTGATTTTGCCCATGTCTAGATTTGTAAAATTGTGTTTCCTGTTGCATGCTACCTCTCCCCCCCAACACACACAGACTCACAAACTATACCTATACTTTGTTGTTCCTTTTAGGATGGTTCAATCTTCATTTAATCCTTGATCTCTCTTACAAATTCCTCACTTAAGGTGCTGACTGAGGGCATGCACACACTGCATTTCATAAGCTTCGTCCAAATCATGACTTACTAGCCGTTACCCATATATTTTAAGGAAAGTCATTTACAATGAATATTTCTACATTTACAATGATTATTATTAAATTTCAGAGCTTTGTGTTTCTAAATTAATTTGCTTAAAAACAGAAATTATTCTTTTATATTTAAACATTCATTTTGTCTAATCTTGCCTTGTCTCTATTGTTTCCAATTTAAATATCTCCATCCTCAGACAACATTCTCTGGCAACATACATTTCTCTGCTGGTTGGAAGGATGTCAGTTATGAAAGAAATTTTTTGTTCCAGTATGTAGGGCTCAACATAATTGCCTTTTTCTCTCTGGAGCTTGAGAATATCATCTCAGCAATGTGTCCAAGATCCTCCAGCTTGTTGCACCTGGGTCTTCTATACTGACACAATTTTTGCCTTTTTCTACTATTTTTGTAATTGAGTTTGCAGTGAATGAAATAATTTTCAAAGGCTTAGTATGACACAGACAATGGAACAGTGATTCTCATTCCAGTTCTTGGGACACATCCAGTCAAGTTTTCAAGATATCCACAATTAATATGCCTGAAAGAGATTTGTATGCATTGCTGCCATTGTATGCAAATGTATCTCATCCATATTCCTTGTGGATATCCTGAAACCATGATTGGTTGGGCATGTCTTGAAGACTGGGTTGAAAACTACTCTTCTAGAAGAACATGGTTTGCTGCTTCCATGTTCAGAGAATACGTGGAAGACTGGAAGAGCCGTGGCACTGAGCAATGTTCCAGACTGCTACTGAATCCTTCAGCGATAAATTATTGTGGCTTCTTACCCCTTCTCTTCCTAATGCCTGCCCACTGTCATCTGGGGTAGGCATTAAGCAACTCTCCTTCAGGGGTTGGTCACCTTTGAAGGAGCATATCTAGGAGGGTTGCCCTTTTGGAAGTCCTTCAGGAAAGACCAGGAGACAGGGACAGATGTTTTTACTTTATCATTTTTAGGCTCATTCTTAATTTGTGGAGTGGTTAGATCCCTGATGTGCTTTTCAATAGTATATTATTCTTGAATTTGTGAAGTTTGCAGCCAATGCTTTGCACGTATTCAGATTATTCGACACATTTGATGAACAGTGTCTTGCAGTACAGGTCTTATTCTATATCATACTGATTATTCTAATAGTCTTCTAGCAGAAACTTCAAAGAAATATCTTCATATTTTGTAACAGCTGAATAATATTGGTCTCACAGCTCATAGCAGGTTTCTCCCATATTGTTTGTTTCATTTTTATTAGTTAATAGTCATTTATAAATATCATTCCTGGAAATCAGTAATAGGCTTGCCCAAAGTGGTATACATATTAAAAGCAATAAAATAAAACTAAACTAAAAACACAAATATAAAAACATACAAAACGTTCTTCAAACTTGTAAACGGGGGCGCTGGGTGTGAATGTCCACAGTCTTGGCAAAGGCAAAATACCATTATGACTTGCAAAGGATTGTGGGGAATGTAGTCCATTCATACCAGAATCAGCCGTTCACAAATAATGAGTTGTGTTGCTCGAGTGTAAGCAAAGAAAAATATATTTTATTCATGGGGTTACTTCTCCCACACAGATTTACTTGGTAACACAAAAGGACACTTGCTTTCAGTATTGTACTTAGGAAAAACAAATCATGATATCAGCAACTGAACTTCTTAAACAATCAAACAATAAAGACCTTGATGGGAAACAGAAAGGTCTTTCTGAGGGCTCCTGCTAATACTTTTTAGCAGTGCTCCAAAAACAAAACCCAAAAAGTAACCAAAAACTGTTCTTTTTCAAGGATAACTTTCTCCTATTTTCACACACAAACAGTAGTTTCCTTTCAGAGCTCACGTGCAACTGTGCATGGCTTAATTACCAATAATTAGCCAGCTGCAAACCCCTTTGCTGGTTCACTTTCACTACGTGGCTCAAATCCTACCCTAAAACCTTCTTGTAAACTTTTCTGGGTAGATAAAAGAACAAGTTATATTTTCCTTTTGATGATTGTTGTATTTGTGAAAGTATTTTACCACAGCAGCCTAGACAGAGAGCAATCCATGTATTCATTCTGATCATTTAAAATATCTCCTTCTTCTTCAACTATCATAGAATCAATATCATGGTCTGGCTCAGAGGAATTCCTTAATGAAGCACTCTCAGGATAATATCTGTTTCCCTGCTGTCTTCGATATGAAGAGCTAGGGCATAGATCAGAGTTCATACCTGAGCTTCCTTTACTGTTAGGTTTCCTCTCCAGATATCCTGGCCAATAAGTAGTCCAGCTTTTATGTCCAGCCTTCCAATCAAGATCCCTGGACACTGGGTCTCTCTTCACATACCTTCTTGCACTGGTCTTAGGGCCCCTTCCAAATGCAGCCGTCTCCCTCACAGGTGCCGTCCGGGAATTCCTGGCTCTGTAACCCCACTCCTCTGGCTTCCTCCAGTCCAATGGAGTATGCTTGCCTCTGGAATGACTTCCAACACACGTGCTGCTATGGGCTCCTTCTTTAGACCTCCAAGATGTTTTCCTCTTCTTCCTTCCACGTTGATGCTGCTGCTTCCTCTCTCTGTCCTTGAGCTCTGAGTTCCTCAACTGATTCTGTGTAGAATATGTTTTACTTTTAACTTGTTTAGAGGGATACTCCACCCTAGCACAGCTCAGCTGTGCTGAATCAAGCCCTGCCCTTGGAGATGAGTGATTGGGGATTACCTCATAGCTCTCCTGATTGAACACACGTTTCCCCACTTCAGCTCTTCTAGAGGCTGTTTGAAACCTGGTGCATTCTGGGACTGGTAGTCTTTTATGCAAACATTCTGTTTTAGTATTTCTACCAGCTAAGACAGGTTGCTTGTTCAGTGCTAATTCACCTCTATTATAGCTCCTTCCTGAACTATGATAAGCTTCCTTATCACAAACTCAACTTCAAACTCCCAAACAACTGAACCCCAAATTGACTAAAAACCTCCTCAAAGTTGTCTTCCATACCCTCCTAAACAGTCACAACTCATTGTTGAAAAGTTTCTGTCAGTCATCTTGGAAACAGCTTCCCAAAATACTGTTGTTGTTTGGTGCTGACTCGTGGCAACCCACTGGATAGTTGTCCTAAATTGCGCTTAGTCTTCAGTTAGGCAGCTAATTGTTGATAGAGTGCATCCATAGCTGCTGTTACTGTATCAATTCATTGCATTGCCATCATTTCTTTTTTATTTATTTTATTTATTTACATTCTCTTATATACCGCACTATTCTGCATCAGTGCAGTTTACATTGAACAAACTGAAATTACATTGAACAGGGCATTATAACTTGGAGATAACTATTTTACAGGGAACATGGGCTATGGAGGGTTAAGTGGCTTGCCCAAGACCACAAGGAGCACCTGTGGGACTAGAAACCCCAGTCCTTCCGGCCCAAGGTTGCTGTCCTCTAGTGGGATTTGAACCCCCGACCTTCCGGCCTGAAGTACCTTGCCCCAACCACTAGGCCACTCCTCCACTCCTTTGTATTGACCTTCAACCTTGCCAAGCATGATGTCTTTCTCTAATGATCTTCGCATGATATGTCCAAAGTATGAAAGTTGAAGAATTGTCATCTGACCTTCTAAAGAAAGTTCAGGTTTGATCTCCTCTAATATGATGTTAGTGAAATACCATGGGCTTGGACAACTCACATCTAATTTCTTAATCTGTAGTAGCATTCTTTCCATCAAGCTCCTACATCAGTTCAAGGTATAACAACTAAGCATCTGCTTTTGTGTTTTCCTCCTGTCTATCCTGCTGCCTGTCCCCCTCCTACAAAGAGTCACTTTTTGTCTTATTCACCAGCAGTTTCATAAATTGGTTCCAGGTGCTTTAGTGCTTTCACCTTTGTTTTGAATCCCAGCTGTTTTCTCACCATGTTTCTCAGACTGCCCTTCTCCAAAGTGATCTTACTACTTTCAAAATCCATATCTCACAGAATTACCTACACCTGGGGGAATTCTGTGCAAACATTTAGAAAATTATGTGCGTGGTATTTTAAAATTCTGCATGTTTTATTAGTAAACTTTTGTGCAGAATTCCCTCATCATAAAGCCTAATACCTCCTCTAGACCAACAATTCCCACTGCCTTTTCCCTCCTCAGCTCTCTCACTCCAATCACAGTTCTCTTTCAAATACCCAAGCCTTCCCTGCCCCTCAACTTCTCTCTCCCTCTGACTTCTAGGAAGATCCCTACTGCTGTCTATCTCTCATGTACATACCCCAGCTTATCTTCTTTCTCCCCACCCCATGCACCTACACTTATCTCTCCCTTACCTCTCCTTCTTTCTTACCAGGCACATACCTCCACCTTCCCTTCTCCCCATCTCCTAGGCATGCACCCATCTCCAGCTCCCAGCCACCCACCCTAGATTTACCATTAGCCCATCTACAGCTCCCAGTCACCCCCAGACTCACCATTAGCCCATCTCCAGCCCCTCTAGACTCACCATCAGTCCCTCTCCAGTTCCCAGCCACCTCCAACTCATTGTCAGTCCCTCTCCAGCCCCTAGTCACCCCGACTCACCAGCCATTCCTCTCCACCCCCCAGTCACCCCGACTCACCAGCCAGTCTTTTCCAGTCTCCAGTCACCCCCAACTCACCATCTGTTCTCCAGCCTCCAGTCACCCTCCGACTCATCATCAGTCCTCTCCTGCCCCCGTCACCTCCCTGACTCATCATCAGCCCATCTCCAGCTACTGGACGCCTACTCACCATTAGTCCATCTTCAATAACTAACCCCCCACATACCATTAGCCCATCTCCCACCCCTCACCAATTTCCAGACACAGCCACTCACCTCCTCTGCCCAATCACAGCGGCATTTTAAACACAGCTGCAGGAGTGTTTCCCTTTGCTCCTGTGATTGTACTGATGCTGGCATCACCACATTTTAAGAAGGTAAACAGTACACTTCCTGTCCCTAGCAAGAAACAGGAAATGCTCAAGTTTACCTTATTAAAATCTCATGGTGCCGACATCGGATGTGTAGCACAGCTGCAGGAGCAAATGGAAACGCTCCTGTGGCTGTGAAGAAGTGAACAGTTAGGCAGGCTCAGGCACCCTTAAAGTTTGTGCTCTCCGAGCCTGCCTTACTGCTTGTTGTTGCCAGCACCTGTGCAAAATTCTGCAAAGCAAGTATAGGATTCTGTATAGGTGGGGAATTCTGCACAAATTCTGCACTGCACAGTTGCACAGAATTCCCCCAGGAATAATTACCATGAGCTTATTTCTTTTCAGAGCTTTTATATGTTCTATCTGTGAATGCTGTATAGCCAATGACATGTTGCCCAGCACATCACAATATATTGAAGCCTAGATCTCTATATCTAGTACATACATCCATTTCCTTGTCCAGATGGTGAAGTGCCATGAGATTTTGATTTTCTCTAAATTCTCTTTATCCTGTTACTTGACATATGGGACAGGGAATTGGGTGCCTGTATTAATAAAAAGGATTGGAGAAATATATCTCAGGCTATAGCAACTTGCTCAATCTCAGGAAATATATGTGATCAACCATATACAGTTTTCATAGAGCATTCCCTATACTAGTGGGAATCAAATTTATATATCCTACATGGGAAAATTTAGGTTGGAGAAATAGTGGGGAGACAGTCTAGGGACAAATCTTAATTCATGTACATTGAGAGCTCAGGGAAGAGATGGGAGGGTTTCAGGCAATCATAAAATAGCTACTATGTGATTCTGACATTGTTACAGCTAATTGCATTCAGATATAAACAGGAAACAGATATTTAGCCCTACTCTCTGTTTTCTATCTTTTAACTGTTCCCAAACCACAATAGTAAACTGCCTTCTATCCCATGACTTTTTAATTTCTTCGAGAATCTCTTATGAGGGACCTTCTCAAAGGCTTTCTGAAAATTCAGATACACTATGTCCACCAGCTCACCTTTATTACTACTGCTATTACTTATCATTTGTTTAGCATTACAAGGGGTATGCAGCGCTGTACAGGAACATGTAAGAGACAGTCCCTGCTCATAAGAGCTTACAGTCTTGTCAATACAGACAATATAACAAGTGAGGGCTAGAGTATATCTAGGGTAATGATAAAGAAATACATAGGAGGTGAACAAGAGACTAGGGGGATAAGGATTCAGAAGCAGTCTCAAAGAAGTGAGTTTTTTCCTTGATTTGAACAGGGCCACAGATGGAGCCTGACGTACTGACTCAGGTAGTTTGTTCCAGGCATAAGGAGCAGCAAGGTAGAAAGATGGAAGTCTGGAGTCGGCAGAGAAAGAGAATGGCACAGAGAGAAGGGATCTGCCAGAAGAGCGCAGTTCCCGAGGAGAGGTGTAGGGAGAGATAAGAGAGGAAAGAAAGTGAGAGCAGCCGTATGAAGGCACTTATAGATCAGTAGTAGAAGTTTGAACTGGATGCGGAAATGGATAGGGAGCCAATGAAGTGATTTGGGAAGAGGGGTGACATTAGCATAGCAACACTGGCAGAAGATTAGCCATGTAGCTGAGTTTTGAACAGATTGAAGTGGGGAGATATGATTCAGAGGAAGACTAACAAAGAGGAGGTTGCAATAGTCTAGACGGGAGATGACAAGAGAATGGATAAGGGTCTTAATAATGTGTTCAGAAAGGAAGGGATGAATTTTGCCAGTGCTATAGAGAAAGAAGCAACAGGTTTTAGCAATCTGTTGGATATGTGTAGAGAAGGAGACGGAAAAGTCAAAGATGACCCTAAGGTTATGAGCCAAGGAAACAGGGAGGAGCAGCATGTTATCCAGAGAAACAGAGAAAGGATGAAGGGGGGATATGGGCTTAGGGGGGAAAATAAGAAGCTCAGTTTTGACAATGTTCAGTTTCAGATGGTGGTGAGACATCCAGGTACTAATGTCAGATAAGCACGCAGATATCTGGTCCTGGATTCATTGAGAGATTTCATGTGCAGAGAGGTAGATCTGGAAGTCATCAGCATAGAGATAGTACTGAAAACCATGAAAGGAGATGAATACACCAAGGAACTGAGTGCAGAGAGAGAAAAAGAGAGGTTCTAAGACAGAACCCTGGAGTACACCAACTGGGACAGCAGTAGAGAAGGATCCACCAGAACATACACTAAATATGTGGTGGGAGAGAGAAGAAGAAAACCAAGACAGGACAGAACCCCTAAATCCAAGTGAGGACAGGAGGAGGGTATCGAGGAGAAGGTGGTAACCGATAGTGTCAAAAACAGCAGAAAGGTCAAGAAGGATGAGGATCGGGGAAAGGCCTTGGATTTGGCGAGGAACAAGTCATTGAAGACTTTGGCAAGAGCCGTCTCAGTAGAAAGTACAGTGCGAAAGCTAGATTGCAGTGGATCCAGAAGGAGTGAGAGGAGAGAAAGTCAAGACACAGCAGTGAACCGCACATTCAAATAGTTTAGAATCCAAGGGGAGTAGAAAAATGGGTAGATAATTAGAAGGACTTGTAGGATCAAGGGATAGTTTCTTGAAGAGAGGTGTAGCCACAGTATGCTTGAAGGTTGCAGGAACAGTTGCAGTAGAAAGCAATATGTTGAAGATATGACAGATGGAAGGGACAAGAGTGGAAAAGATGGAGTTTAGTAGATGGGTGGGAATGGGATCAGAGGAGCAAGTAGTAGGTTTAGAGGTGGAGCCTTTGGATCCTGATAAACCTGATCTCCTTCTCCTTCCCCCTGTTTACACCTTCTGTGTTTGTCTTAATTAGATTGTAAGCTCTGATGTTTACGCCTTCTGTGTTTGCTTAATTAGATTGTAAGCTCTGATGAGCAGGGACTGTCTCTTACATGTTTCTGTACAGCGCTGCATACGACTGGTAGCGCTATATAAATGCTCAGCAGTAGTAGTAGTAGTAGAAAAGATATGTGGTTTCTTTCTCAGTGATCTAAGAAAAGGAGGAAAGGAAGACCGAGGTTGAAGGAAGGATTAGGGAGTGAAGAGGGGGAAGGGAGGATGGAGATCACCCCAGGGTCATTTCCATCCTCCCTTCATACCTTCAAAAAATATAACAGATTAGTGAGACAAGAATCTCCTTGGCTAAATCCATGTTGGCTTTGTCCCATTAAACCACAACTATCTATATGTTCAGTAATTTTGTTCATTATAATGGTTTCTACCGTTCTTCCTAACACTGACATCAGGCTCACTGGTCTGTAGTTTCCAGGATTATCCCTGGAACCCTTTTTAAAAATTGACGTTACATTGGCCATCCTCCAGTTTTCAGGTACTATAGATGATTTTAATGATAGTTTACAGATTGCTAATAGTAAGTCTGAAATTTCAATTTTTAGTTCTTTTAGCACCTTAGGATATATACCATCTGGTCCAGGTGATTTGCTACTCTTTAGTTTATCAAATTACTTTATTACATCTTCCTGGTTTATTGAGATTTTTTACAATTTTTCTGATACATCATCTTTAAATATCATTTCTGGCATGGGTAAGTTTCCTATATCTTCTTTAGTAAAAACCAAAGCAAAGAATTCATTCTCTACTATGGCCTTGTCCTTCCTTAGTGCCCCTTTTACCCCTCTATTATCTAATAGTCCAACTGACTCTTTTTTGCTATAAATGTACTTGAAAATGTTTTTGTTATTGCTTCCATGGCAAGCTTCTTTTCAAATTCTCTCTTTCCCTGCCTTATCAATACCTTGCGTCTAACTTGCCAATGCATATGTTGTGTCCTGTTTTCATCATTTGATTTTTTCTATTTTCTGAAAAATGCCTTTCTTCATGGACAAGCAGGATGAGTCCTCATGTATGAGTGACATCCCCAAAGGAGACCTGCATGGGAATACTCCTCAGCTTCTATTGGAAGCTTATGGAAAGCTCCACCATGCCTGCACGCCTTCTTCCCACCTGCCACCGTGTTGTTATCTTGATTCAGTCTTTCATTTTCCACAGAGCCCCACAGACACATTCCTGTCATCCTCTGCTTGGTAAACTGTCTTTCTCTGGGAACAAGCAGGAAGTCAGTCCTCACATATGGGTGACATCGGCACCAACAGAACCTGTGTGGTAATCTCTCCCCAGCTTTCATAGAAAGTCTTTAGAAGTTCTACCACAGATGGGTGGTCACCTTCCTGCCCAAGGATGCCATCTTACCTCAGTCTTCTTTTTTCCGCGGAGCTCATCAGACGCTTGTCTGTTCTTCGGGAAAAACTTGGCGTTTCTTTGCTTATATTTTGTTTTTCTGTGCGATTCTTCACTCAGTTGCATATCATTACCGTCCTGTACCTGGAATTGTCGCTTCCTCGGCGTCACATTTTTCTGGGGGTTCCATCCTCTTTTCTTCACTCGGTGCGTGGGTTTTTTCTCGTGCCCTTCCCTGACTAGGACCTTGGAGTTTGATCTTGCAGGTTTCCTTTTTCCTGCTATGTTCTCAGTGAGCGGTTTTAAAAAGTGGAGCAGTTGTGCCCACACTATGTCCACAACGGCTGCCTTCAACGCATTGGGGCTGACTATGACAACTCCACATGCCTGCTCTGTCTCCAGATGATGAGCAAGGGTCAGAAGAATCGTGAAAGGCATCAGGAGGTGCTGTTTGGCCTCAAGGCCTCGCTTTCAGCCCCAGCCTCGACCATGGAATTGATTCCCCTGAAGGTCACCACAGACTCACTGGCTTTGCGTGGCAACCGTACCCGCTCTGAGCCCCGGGTTTGTGGAACATTGGACCAGGGATCATCTACAGAAGACCATCCCTGGAAGGACTGGGCTCCGCCCGAGTTGAAGTCAAAGGCCAGTGCTAGCACTGGGGGTAAGACCCACAGTCACAGGCACCGCAGTCCTTGGCGCAATGCTGAGGGCGATAGCCAGGAGTGGCTCTTGAAGCTGCCCTGGCGGGAGGAGATGCCCTCTTCCTCAGAGGGTTGCAAGAAGTCTGAGATCATCACCATCGGCGAGTCCCCTCCAAGAGAACAGGCTTCGGGCCCATGACCATTGGGACCTGCAATGGTGGCTGCGGAGCCCTCAGCCCTTCAGGCCAGGATGGCTTCCTTGAAGCATAGCCTTGCATCTTTCCTCCAATAGTGTACTGCCTTGATACCCACCTCCTCCAGTTCCTCGGGTTCAGACACCAGTCTCTACCACAGGGGCATCGCTGGCAGAGGTGCTGCCAATGTTGGAGCGGTTTGGGTCAAATTCCAATGCCAGGGCTCAATCCCCAATCTACTCACCATTCCTTCTTCTCTGCATGTTGGATTCTGAGTGCCCAGAGCCTTGGCCCCCGGTTACTCCATATGGACATTGGCGCGATGCCTGTTGGTGATTTGAACTCCTCTCAGAGTCTGATTCCAAATGGGAGATAGATGAATCCCCCGAGACCATTCAGCATAGCAATGCCCCTTAGGACCTTTCTCTTCTGCAGGAGTGCTGGTGGTCCCCACCCGAGGACCTCTTCTTTCTGTACTTTGGACAAGTCAAAGGCCCTGGCCTTCGTGGTAGAATCAGAGGAGGAACCTCAGGTGGAGGACCTCGAGATCCTCCAGTACAATTTCCCTCCTAAGGAGGGTCTCACGGTGCCGGTTCCCCCTATTTTGGAACAGTTCCTGTTCAGGATGTGGGAAGCTCCAGTTACAGTTCTCATTGTGAGCAAGCGGCTCAATTCCATGTATCAAGTCCACAAGAACCCAGGATTTTAAAAGACACAGCTACCACACAATTCTAAGGTGGTGGAGTCAGCCATGCACTGAAACAAAAGTCAAAAGATGCACTCCTCAGTGCCCCTGGGTAGGGAAGCCCACACCATGGATGGCTTTGGTAGACGGTCCTTCCAGGGCTTGATGCTCGACACCTGTATCCAGGCTTATCAGCTGTACATGGGCATTTACCTGAGGGACCTGGAAAAAGAACTTGCTGGGTTCTCAGCTGGTATCTCTGATGAATACCTCCAGCGCTTCAAGAACCTGGTGGCAGCGGTCAAGGAGTGCCCCAAGTATGTCACTCGGGTGGCCTATGACGGCTTCAAGTGTGTGGCTAGAGTGGCTGCTGTGGGCATTAGTTCCCACCGCCTGGCATGGCTACAGTCCTTGGACTTGGAGCAATGGATCCAGGACAAGCTGGTCGATGTCCCATGCCAGGGAGAGAATCTCTTCGGCAAGCCCATGATGGATGCTGAGCTGGAGACTGAATTGCTGATCCAGGACCAGGCTTTCATGAAAGACTGCTGATCCTTCCTGCTGGAAGGATTTGAGGAAAAGGTCCTTCTACCCAAAGAAGAAAAAGGCCTACGGACAATACCCCCAGTATCCAGCCTATCAGGCTCCCCCACAGGGGCAACAGACCAAAGGCCAGAGGTCGAGCCCCCATAGGCCTAAGACCCCCAACATAGTAACATAGTAAATGACGGCAGATAAAGACCAGTATGGTCCATCTAGTCTGCCCAGTGAGATGGCAATAGCTGCAACTGCCGCTCCATGCAGGCCACCCCCTCCCCATGTCTTTGTTTTAGGGGTGAACCCACCGCTCCGTGTAGGACACCCCTGTTTGTTGAGAAATTAGATAGTTAAGTTTATTTTAATTTTATCCTGTTGCTGTAAAGGGATCCATTGTGTCTGTCCCATGCCATTTTGAATTCTGTCACTGTATTTGCCCCCAACACTTCCATCGGGAGGGCATTCCAAGCATCCACCACTCTTTCAATGAAAAAGTATTTCCTGACATTGCCTTTCAATTTACCCCCTTGCAGCTTCATGTTATGCCCCCTAGTTTTACAGCTTCACCATCTTTGGAAGAGGTTTGTTTATTATTTCTCTTCAAGTATTTAAAGGTCTGAATCATATCTCTCCTATCCCTCCTCTCCTCCAGAGTGTACATATTTAGGTCTTCAAGTCTCTTCTCATAATGCTTCTGACGCAGGCTCCAAATCATTTTGGTCGCCTTCCTCTGAACAGTTTCCAGTCTTTTTACATCCTTTGCAAGATATGGTCCCCAAAACTGAACACAGTATTCCAAGTGAGGCCTCACCAGTGTCTTATACAATGTCATTAGTACCTCTTCCTTTCTGCTGGTAATTCCTCTTTGTATGCAACCCAACATCCTCCTGGCTTTTGCCACCGCCTTGTCGCACTGTTTTGCCACCTCGAGATCCTCAGAAATAATCACACCAAGGTCCTTCTCTTGATCCGTGCACATCAACCTCTCGCCCCCTATTGCATACATTTCCCTTGGATTTCTGCTTCCCAAGTGCATGACACTGCACTTCTTCACATTACATCTTAACTGCCAAGCATTAGACCATTCTTCCAGCTTTTGTAGATCTTTCCTCATGTTATCCACTCCCTCAGGGGAGTCTACTCTGTTGGAAATTTTCGTGTTATCTGCAAAAAGACAGACTTTTCCATTCAGTCCTTCAGCAATATCACTCACAAATACATTGAACAGTACCAGGCCCAGGACCGAACCCTGGGGCACCCCGCTAATCACCCTCCTTTCATCCGAGTGAGCTCATTTATCATTAATGAATGGAGTGGAACGGGTAAACGTAGATCAATTGTTTACCTTATCAGAATATAGAAAGACTAGGGGACATGCAATGAAGCTACAGGGTAAACTATTTAAGACTAATAAAAGAAAATATTTTTTCACTCAACGTGTAATCAAACTCTGGAATTTGTTACCGGAGGATGTAGTAAAGGCTGTTAGTGTAGCTGGGTTTAAAAAAGGTTTGGACAAGTTCCTGGACAAAAGGTCCATAAACCATTATTAAGAAGGGACCCAGGATAGCTTGAACCAATACAAGCATTGTGGAACCTGTATCCCTTGGGGAAACTGCTAGGTACATATGACCTAGATTGGCCACTGTTGGAAACAGAATACTGGGCTTGATGGACCTTGGTCTGACCCAGTATGGCATATCTTATGTTCTTATGTTCTTATCACCTTCTGTCGTCTGTCAGTCAACCAATTTCTGATCCAGTTCACCATGTTGGGAACCATCCCCAAACTACTGAGTTTATTGATAAGCCCAAACCCCAGACAATGCCTCAGCTGCAACCTGCTGGGGGCTTTTGACTCCTTGAAGACAGCCACTCTTCCCAGGAGGGTCAGCATCTGCTCTACATGGGGAGGAGACGTCTGGTGTTCTTCGCTCACCGGTGGCCCAGCATCACCACCAACGCCTGCGCTTTACAGGTTGTGAAGTATGGATACCTCTTCTACTTCGAGCAGGTGCCACCACCCTTCTATCCAGGGAAGTTCCCGATGGACCCCCCTCCATCAACAATTCCTTCAGCAGGAACTCGCCGGCCTCCTCCTCAACCAGGCAGTGGAGTTCATCCCCTTGTTTCAGATAGGAGAGGGGTTCTACTCTTGTCACTTCTTGGTGCCCAAGAAGACCAGAGGATTTCAACCCATCTTAGATCTGCGAAACCTCAACTGCTTCTTGCTGAAGGAGAAGTTCAAGATGGTTTCCCTTGGAACAGTGCTGTGCTACCTCCAGTGGGGAGGTTGACTATGCTCCTTGGATCTAAAAGCTGTTTATACCCACATCCTGATCCATCCCATGCACTGGCAGTACCTCTGATTCGGTGGTGATGGCTACCCTTCGGACTGGTGTCCACTCCTGGGGTATTCACAAAGTGCTTAGCGGTGGTTACTGCCTTTCTGAGGATGCAAGGCATGTTTGCATTCCCATATCTGGATGACTGGCTCATCCAAAAGAGCATGCCCGATGAGGTCTCTCATGTAGTGCGCTGCACCATCCTCGTATTCGAATACTTGAGGTTTGTCATTAACTATCCCAAGGCCCACCTGCAACCCACGCAGCACCTCAAGTTCATCAGCACCCTCCTTGACACTGCTCAGGCTAAAGCGTTCCTTCTGACCGACAGGGCCCAATGACTGTTGAATCTCGCCTGGATGGTGGTGTCAGCACCTCGTCCTTGCCTCACCCCCTGGATCATATGGCTTCTACGGTTGATGTCACCCCATACGCTTACCTCCAACTGCAACAGGCCCAGTGGAGTCTCTCCACTCAGTGGACAGAAGCAACAGGGCACCTGGAGGGCACAATCTAGGACATCCCGCCACTCGCCGACTCCCTCATCTGGTGGCAGCAGTCACTGAATCTCCTGGCAGGGCTTCCATTTCAGGCTCCCTCACATCTGCATATACTCACCATGGTTGCCTCCATGCTCAGGTGGGGGTCCCATTGGGATGGCCTCTAGATACAGGGCATCTGGTCGTGGGCTGAGACCCGGCTGCATATCAACCTCCTCGAGCTCAGAGCTGTTACAAAGGCCCTGCAGGTGTTTCAAACCTACTTAGCCAACCAAATTGTCCTAGTACAGACGGGCAATCAAGTGGCAATGTTTTACCAAAACAAGCAGGGTGGAACAGGCTCGTGCCCCCTCTGTTGGGAGGCAGTCTACCTCTGGAACTTCTCCATCAACTGGGGTATGCTTCTCAGAGTGGTGTACCTCGTGGGGCAAGTCAATGCCTTAGCACACAGGTTCAGCTGGGTGTTCCAGCCCCACAAGTGGCGGCTCAATCTATAGTTCTCCAGCGCATCTTCAGCAGGTGGGGCATTCCAGCGAAAGACCTTTTTGCTAGCCCAAGCAATGCCCAGTTGCCTCATTTCTGCTCCAGGCTTCCGGCCCCTGCTCAGATAGCAGCTATTGTCTTTCTTCTGCCTTGAGACAAGGGTCTCCTGTATGCATACTCTCCCACCCCCCTGGTAGCCAAGAACCTCTTCAAGATACAGATGTACTGGGCCAAGATTATTCTCAGGGCCCCTTGCTGGCCTGGACAGCCATTGTTCCCCTTGGTGCTCAGTGTCTTTCAGGCACCCCCAGTTCCCCTGGGCTGTGCCCCGGATCTGCTCTTGCAGGGGGAAGGGACCCTCCTGCTTCCCAACTTCCAGTCTCTAACTCTGACAGCATGGCTGCTGAGAGAGTAGTCCTGGCCCAGTTTCACCTGCCAGGGAGGTCAAGGATGTCCTCCTCGCATCCCATAAGGATTCCACCAGACAGTCATACGCCTTCAACTAGCATAGGTTCGTGGGCTGGAGTGCAGATAAAGATATCAGTCCTTTCTCCTGCCTGGTGCAGGAGGTCCTGTAGTACCTCCTTCACCTCTCCCATACTGGTTTGAAGTCCAGTTCTATATGGGTACAACTCAGTGCCCTCGCGACTTACTACCATCTAGTTGACGGTCAGTCCCTGTCTGTTCACCATCTTGTTGGCCACTTCATGAGAGGTCTGCTGCTTTCACGACCTCCCATCTGCCTGCGTACGATGGTGTGGGACTTGAATATGGTTCTCAGAAAGCTCATTGTTCCTCCCTTCAAGCCCCTTGCCTCTTGTCATCTCAAGTATCTCACTTGGAAGGCAGTCTTCCTCATGGCGCTCACGTCTGCATGCAGGGTCAGCAAATTGCAGGCATTAGTGGCTCATGCCCCTTGCACTAAGTTGTATCATAATAGGGTGGTCCTTCATATTCACCCTAAATTTCTACCTAAGGTGGTCTCCTCCTTTCACCTCAACCAGGAGGTAGTTCTACCCACCTGTTTTCCGAGGCCTTATGTGAGCAGGGCTGAGGCCTCTCTTCACAGTCTCGATTGTAAAAGAGCTCTGGCCTTCTACATTGAGTGACAAAGGCTCACCACCGCTCATCTCAGCTGTTCATATGACCCAAACAGGCTCAGCATTGCGGTCTCTAACACACCCTTTCTGCCTGGGTGGCCAACTGTATTTCCTTTGCCTATTGGCAGGCTGATCTCTCTCTGGAACATCATGTGACAGCCCATAATGTCCGGGCCATGGCTGCCTCTGGGGCACATCTGTACTCCATCTCCCTTTTGGAGATTTGCCAGGCTGCTACCTGGTCTTCAACGCACACCTTCACAGCTCACTATTGCCTTGATGGGGATTCCCGTTATGACAGCACCTTCGGACAGGCTGTGCTGTGGCATCTCTTCGGGGATTGATACAACTCCTCCCTCTGGCCTTTCTTTCTGTCCAGGCTACTGGAGCATTGATTCTCTGCTTGAAACTGGGTCTGCATTCTGACCTTCTGGCCTCTCAGCGCTCTTTGCTGTCATTCACAGTCCATTTTTCGGTCACCCGTGGTTTTTACAGGATTTCAGGAACCTGTAGCTAGGGAGTTCCATATGTGAGGACTGACTTCCAGCTAGTTCCCAAAGAAAGCATAGTTACTCACCTGTAGCAGGTATTCTTTGGGAACAGCAGGAATCAGTCCTCACTACCCTCCCTCCTCCTTGTGGTTGTTTACTTTTTCTGCTTGATTAAGCTATGTCATCATACTGAAGTAAGATGGCACCCTTGGGAGGGAAGGTGACCATGCATGTGTGGTAGAACGCCCAAAGGCTTTCTATGAAAGCTGGGAAGTGGTTACCGCGTGGGCTCTGTTAGTGCCGATGACCCCCTTATGTGAGGACTGATTCCTGCTGTTCCTGGAGAACACCTGCTACAGGTGAGTAACTAACTACATTTTCTCCCCTGCAGGGGTTTTTGTGCTTTGAGTATTTTTGCTTTTTCTCTACCATCGCGGTTTCTCATTCCTCTTTTGGTTTTTCCCTTTAATCGCTGTTTTAGTTCTTGCTGCAGTTCCTCAGGTCCCAACATTGATATCCCAGTTGAGCTGTGCTACAACAGCAAGCCCTTTGATTTTGCTGTGGCTTTTTCCCAAATGACATGACCCAAAAACCTGCCATTGGGTTTAAGAGGTGTTCCCAGTGCGCTAAAACCATATCTGCTACGGACATGCACAGCTGGTACCTTCAGTGCCTGGGTCTTGATCATCAGCCCTTTTCTTATAATTTGTGTTTGCCGATGACAAAAAGAGGACTTAAAGGTTTAAGAAAGCGCAAAACCTTTTTTTGGTGCTCAGAAGTCCGATCCATTGCCTTCGGCATCGACGACACCAGTTTCAATGGCTTCCAAGGCTGCATCGGACATTGGTGGTGCATCAACATCAAGAAGCTCTTGAGCTGCTCAATTGAAGCCAAGCACCTGTAATGCCCCAGAGTATCTGCCATCAATCAGTCTCCACCAGAAGGTGAAGAAGGATTCAACCGTGTCTTCTTCGGCACCGAGGGGTAATCGCACTGAGCACTGAGTGAAGACTCTGGTGCATTGTTGACAGAGCCCATCGAGGCAGGTGTCAAGAGCGATGGGGGTCTGCATGAGCACCCCTTGAAGGTGCCCTGAAGGAAGGAGAGGTCATCCTTTAGGACATCGGAGGGCACTGACAGCTGAGACCCAGTCGCTGATACCCCTGTGCGGATACCGGGTACATTGGTCAAAGTTGCTCAGGCCTCGCAGCTTTTTGGATCAGCAGCCATGGAGAAGCATCTCTGCAAGTGCTCAAGAACTGCAATGTGTGCTGCTATTGGTGCAGCATGCTGGGGCCTCGACATTGGCTGCATCAACATTGGCCACCAGACAGCTGATCCTTGAGACACTTGCCCTGCCTGCGGGAGAGGCACTGACAGGCCCCGATACTGGTGTCTGCCTGGCCGATATCTCTCTCTAGCATTTCAGAGTCCTATTTGCCCTCGAAGTCTAGATGGGTATCGGTGCATCATCGCTCCTGAAGGAACTCCCAATCCCCTCGGGACAGGACAGCTATCCAGACAGAGACTCAAAAGTACTTCAATTTCCTTTCCAAGTCTGACTCAGAAGGCTGGGTCACGGACGTGGAATCTGAGGACTTGTCGGAGGGCAGGTCCCCTGAGCTTCCTTCAGACCCTTCTCCACTTCTTGAGTGGTGTAAGTCCCTGCCTGTGAACATGACTTCTCAAGAGTTTGTAAGAGATAGCTAAAGCCATACATTTTCTTTGGAGACCAAGGATGAGCCCAGGGCAGATGAGCTGGAGATCCTGCAGTACTCCTCAGCCCCTAAGAGGTGGTGACAGTGTCCATGCACCACATCCTGTAAAGAGTACAAATGAGAATGTGGGAGAACCCCCTCACTGTGCCTCTGGTTAGTAAAAGGCTTGATTCCACGTACAGGCTGCCAGGTTCGAGAAGCCTCAGCTTCCTCACCATTCCTTGGTGGTCAAATCCGCCCTAAAGAGAATCAAGAGTACCAAGACTCATTCCTCAGCACGCCAGGGAGGGAAGCTCGGACATTGGGCTCTTTAGTTAGAAGATGTTTTCAGAGTTCCATGCTTGTAGCCCATGTGGCCTCTTACCAGCTCTACATGGGCATGTCCTAGAAGAACATCATGTGTGACTTGGCTGATCTGGCCCTGTTTCTTCCTTCAGAGAAATCAGATTAGTATTGTTCCCTGGTGGCCCACGGCAAGGACTGTTCAAAGTTCATGGTCCAAGTGACCTGTGATATCTTTGAAATGGCATCCAGAAATGCTGTCATAGGTATTGACACCTGGTGACTCACTTGGCTCCAGTCGTCAGACCTGGAACAGTCAGTGCAAAACAAATTGGTGGACATCTCATGGCACAGAGGGAATCTCTTCGGGGAACAAGTCAAAGAGAAGATTGGCTATATTGAAAAGCAGCATGTTACTCTTACCAGGCTCTCCAAGCACATGTCTGAGCTATCATAGGAGGTACCAGGGCAAAAACCAGAAAAAGACCTATTATCCTTGTAGGCATAGGTACTTTCCCAGGCCCCAGATCTCCCACCCCAAGCAAGCTCCTCACCAACAGCTGCATCGTGAGAAGCCTCAGAATGCCCAATGGTTCCTCAGCCAAAACCTGGGGTGGAGTTTTGACTGGTTCCTTTGGAGCATAGCCAATCTTCTAACAACCGCAGTAGAAAACCCTCCGGTTGTGGGAAGGCTCACTCTTTTCGCACAAAGGTGGCCATTCATAACCTGAGACTCATGGGTTCTACAGATCATCAAAAGCGGTTACGGACTACATTTATTGGAACTACCACCAAATTGCCCCCCTCCCCCAAGGGAGCATCATCTCGAACCTCTGCATCATAAACTTATTCAGAGAGAAATCACCACTCTCTTGTCAGATCTTGCGATCAAGCTCGTGCTACCAGAGCAAAGAGGTCAGGGGTTTTATTTCAGGTACTTCCTGATCCCCAAGAAAACGGGGAGATACCATCCCATTCGAGACCTAAGAGATCTGAACATGTACATGATAAGAGAAAAGTTCAGGATGATTTCTCAAGGCACCCTGCTTTCTTACCTTTGAAAGAAGATTGGCTATGCTCCTTGGATATGAAGGACACCTATACCAATATACAGATACATCCCGCCCACAGGAAGTATCTCAGATTCATCCTGGAAGGACAGCACATCCAGTACCAAGTGCTGCCATTTGGCCTGACTGCAGCATCTCATGTCTTCACAAAATACCTCGCAGTAGTAGTTGCTTACCTCCAAATGCTGCAAGTGTTTGTCTTCCCCTACCTAGAGGATTGGCTGATCAAGAGTACCATTCTGGAAGGAGTTCAGGAATCAACACAATTGATCTTTCGGTGTTAGAACTACTAGGGTTCATTGTAAATTACCCAAAGTCCCAGTTTCAACCCACCCAACATTTGGAATTCATCGGAGCCCTGTTCGACATGACTCAGGCAATAGCCTTCCTGCCATACGGCCAACTTCTCAGATTGACAGCACTTGTGCGGGTAACTCAATTAAGTCAGCAGGTAACAGCTTGCAGGATTTTGACTGTGCTAGGCCTCCAGAAGAGGCAAGCTCAGTGTACTCTGAGCATTCAATGGGCACAGACCATGGGTTGACTCAGGGATTGTCTGTGTGTCATCACCCCTCTTGTTCAGTTATTACACTGATGGACAGTCCACCACAATTTGCTCAAAGGTCTTCCTTTCTAAATTGCTCTGCCCCAGAAAATTCTGACAACAGACACATCTAAGCTGAGGTGGTCCATCCAAGAAAGTCTTCATTAGATCAACTTCTTGGAACTAACAGCAATGGGGAACTCTCTAAGGGCTTTCCGAGATTTACTGGCCAAGAAAATTGTTCTGGTTCAGACCGACTATCAGGTCACCATATTCTACATCAACAAGCAGGGAGGAACAGGTTTGTACCTACTGTGTTGGGAAGCAGTCAGGTTGTGGAAGCTCACCATTACATACAAGATGGACTTGAGAGCCACATACCTGCCAGGCGAGCAAAACACTCTGGCAGACAGAATGAGTTGAGTCCTCCAGCTATATGAGTGGATGCTGGACAGGGAAGTTGTGGCTTATATCTTTCAAGAGTGGGGCACCTCCTCGATAGATCTATTTGCCACCCCCACAGAATGCCCAGGTCGGTCAGTTCTACTCCAGAGTAAGATCCCACAGCAGACTAGTGTCAGATGCTTTCCTCCTTCTTTGGGGGGAGGGTCTTCTGTACTCTTATCCTCCAATACCTCTCATTGCAAAGACTCTCCTGAAGCTCAGTACAGATGATGGCATGATGATTCTCAGCACTCCTTGGTTTCCCCTCCTGCTGTCGCTCTCCAATCTAGAGCCTTTATGACTCAACCATACATGTGATCTAATAAAGCAGGAGGATAGGACAATGTTGCACCCCATCACCCAGTCCTTGGCCCTCACGTTGTGGATGTTGAGAGGCTAATGTTGTCTTAGCTCAACCTGCCATATGGTGTAACTGAAGTCCTTTTGGCCTCCAGGAGGGTCTCTATGAGAAAGTTTTACTTTTGCGAATGAAAGAGGTTTGTTGTCTGGTATGAGGGCCAAGCCCTAGATCCTTTCATCTGTTCCATACTAAAATGACTTGAATATCTTCTACAACACTCCGAGTCTTGACTTAAGTCCAACTCTGTCAGAATCCACCTCCTGCAATTGAAGCTTACCATTGTGGTGTGGAAGGCAAGTACATTTCGGTACAGCCTTTAGTTGTTCACTTTATGTGAAGCTTACTTTTCTTGAAGCCTCCCTTCAAACCTCCCACAATGTCTTGGGACCTCAGTGTGGTTCTTATGCAGCTCATGAAAGATCCCTTTGAGCTGCTCTGTTTCTGTCCTCTGAAGACCTGGAAGGATTGTTTCTAGTGGCAGTCACTTCAGCATGCAGAGTGAGCGAGCTTCAGGCTCTAATGGTTCATCTGCCTTTCACCTAATTCCACCATAATAGAGTCGTCCTTCATACTCATCCTATATTCTTTCCAAAAGTGATATCGTATTTCCACCTTAATCAGTCAATTGTTCTTCCAACAGTTTTCCCAAGACTTTATACCCACAAAGGACACAGTTGCACAAGATGGTCTGAAAGTGAGCCTTAGCCTTCTACTTCGGGCTGCTGTTTCCAATGATGTCTTTTAATTTGGCTGGCAGACTGTATCTCTTTCGCTTATGCCCAGGCAGACCTGAACCTTGAAGGTCAAATCACAGCTCACAGTGTCAGAGCTATGGCTGTGTCGGTGGCCAACTTACACTCATTCTCCATGGAAGAGATCTGCAGGACTGCAGCATGGGCTTCAGTCCACACATTCATATCTCGCTACTACAGTACTTAGATGGGGATTCCCGATGTGATAGAATCTGTTTGGGGATTAGAATCCAACTCCATCTCCCCTAAGCCCATTCTGTTCAGTCCTGGCTACAAAAAAAATAGGGAAGAGAGAATCACTGCTATTGTACATAGCTGGCCTTTTGACCATCAGACCTGTTGCCATGCCGCAGTTGAGTTTCTTGATGGCCTCCTTGGTTTTCAGTAGCCTGTAGCTTGGGAGTCCTATACATGAGGACTCATGCTTGTCCATGGAGAAAACAACTATAGTAATGTTCTTTGTGGACAGCAGGAATTAGTCGTCACAACCCTCCCACCTCCCCGAGGAGTTGTCTTCTGCTACAGCTTTGTTATCAGTCTGAATCAAGATGGCACCGTGGCAGCAGGCGGGAAGGAGGCACACAGGTGCAGTTGGGCCTCCCAAAAGCTTCAACTAGAAGTTAGGGAGTGTTCCTGTGCAGGGCTCCATCAGGGACATGAGGACTAATTCCTGCAGTCCGTGGAGAACCCCTTCTATAGGTGAGTAACTACCTTTTTTTGCTATAACAGCCTTTTTGACCTCACCTTAAACCATGCTGGCATTTATTTGACTTTCCTTTCACCTTTCTTAAAGCATGGAATACATCTGGGTTTCCAAGTTAATATTTCTAACTAATGCCCAGGCCTGATGTAAACTCTTTGCAGTTGCTCCTTTTAGTTTTTTCTTAACCATTTTCCTCATTTTATCATAGTCTCCTTTTTGAAAGTTAAATGCTAGTGCTGTTGATTCCCTTGCTATCCTCCCTCCATTTATTAAATCAACTATGATCATGTTTCTTGCTCCCAGTGTGGCGGAGGTGCAGAGGCACAAGTTGGATAGGTGACTCTTCCTCAATGTACAGCTTTCTGATGCACTGTATACTATAGCTAATGTGTATGCTCCCAATGAGAACCAGACAGTTTTTTGCTGAGATAAAGGCTTCCTTGATGAGTTTCACACAGGGACTGGTAATTTTAGGCGGGGATTGTAATACATGCTTTCAGCCCCACCTGGATTCCACAGGCCAAGGGCTGCAAAGGCAGACTAAGGCTAGTTGGGCATTTGGTGGTGTGCTAGGGAATTTGGGTCTTCAGGATGTCTGGTGGCAGCACCACTGTGGGTCACACAATACTTGTATTTTTCCTAGGTCCACCATGTTCACACACGGATTGATTATTTGCTGGCAGACCAGTGCCTATTGGGCAAGATTGCGAGCATGGAAAAAGGCATTATTACATTGTTGGACATGTCCCCTGTTGGGTGGAGTTGACGGATTTGAATGGGGAGGGGAATCCGGACTTAGGCCTTGTAAGGGGACTTCTTCTAGCAGATTGACAGGGTTGAAGCGCATGCTCAGTTTGTACAGGAATAATTTGAGCTCAATGCAACAGGGGAGGTGTCCATGCTGCTCGTGTGGGATGCTTTTGAGGCTACAGTTTGGGGGTGGCTCATGGCGGAAGCAGCAAGGTATTGCCGAAGGTGTGAACGCAAGCTGCACTCTTTCCTTGTGGAGGCTCAGCAACTGCAACTCTGCCATGCGCAGATGGTATCGAAGTAGGCTTGGAAACAATGGCAGGTGGTGAGGGTGCGCCTGGATGACATGAACAGCGAGGCTTAGAATTTATGTGGTGTCAATTGCAGCAGACCTTTTATGAGAAAGGTAACAAAGTTGTTACGTTGTTGGCTCTCCGACTGCGTAAGCAGCAGGTGGATCAGATGGATCAGATGCCAGAGATACGGAACCATCAGGGGCAGCTCCAGCGGGAACTGAGAAAGATACATGCAGTATTTGCTGAATTTCTTGAGGGCCTGTATGCAGGGGAAGCAGTGCACAGGGAGCAGATAAAAGAGTGTCTTCAGGGGGTAGATCTGGTCTCCCTGGCAGAAGCTGACTGGGACTGTCTGGAAGCCGAAATCTTGGCTCAGGAACTGCAACTGGTCATCCAAGTGTTGTCGACTGGGAAGGCTTCAGGTGCAAATGGCTTCATCCTGGATTATTACAAAAAATATGAAGCACGGTTGACTCTAGTTCTCTCTGACGTTTATAATGCTGTCCTGTGGGGAGCGGACTTGCCTCCCTCGCAGATGGACGCTGTGATCTCATTGATTCCAAAACCGGGTAAGCTCTGGACTGAGGCAGCCTCCTACTGCCCCATATCCTTACTGAATGTTGATGTCAAAATTCTGGCGAATAATACTGGCGGCCAGGTTGAACTTGATCCTCCTGAGGCTGGTGCAATGGGACTGGGTGGAGTATGTGGTGGGGCGGCAGTTGGTATATAATATCTGGCGAATGCTGCAGGTGATCTATACGGCTCAACAGGAGAAGCAGCCTGCACTCTTCTTGGGGGGGAGAAGCAGCCTGCACTCCTCTTGGGGGTAGACACAGAGAAAGCATTTGACTGGGTGAACTGGGATTTTTTGTGGGGGTTCTTGGATAAGATTGGCTTTGGGCCATGTTTTCAGAGTTGGGTAAGGAGTCTGTATAAGGGATTGCGGACCTGTATTTGTGTTAATGTTGGGAATTCTAGGTACTTTTGCCTGGGTAGGGGTATGCATCAGGGTTGTCCACTGTCCCCCCTGCTCTTCGCTCTGGTAATGGAGCTCTTGACTCAGCAATTTCACGCTTTTGCGGAGGTTAGTGGGGTTTGCGTCAGAGGGGTGGAGTGCAAGATTGTGCTTTTTGATGATGATATCATCCTGTCCCTAACAAGACCCCTTGTCTTTCTTCTGGGCGCCATGTGCTTATTTGCAGCCTACTCACAGGTGTCAGGGTTTAAAATGAACTATTCCAAGATTTTGAACATCTCCCTTGACTGGCTAATGTGTGTGCAGTTGTGTGAACGGTTCCCCTTTAAGTGTTATTTGGGAATCCACTTGACGGTGAACTCTGCGGTCTTGTATTGGGCCAATTATTTGCCCTTGCTTCGGACGGTGTAACAGGACTTGGAGCGGTGGAATGGTTTGTTGGTTTGGCAGGATCATGGTGATCAAAATGGTGGCTTTACCCCGTTTTCTCTACTTGTTTCAAGTGCTCCCTATTGAGCTGCCGCCGGGGGTTTTGGATGCCTGGCAGCGGATTCTTTTGAAGTTCATTTAGCAGTATCGATGTCCCCGGATAGCACAGCATGTGTTGTTATGCCCATCGACAACTGGAAGAGATGGGGCTTCCTAACTTACGCTGGTACTACGCGGCTGCCCGGGGATGGGTGGGGGTGGAATGGATGAACCCAGCTAGTACTAAGTGCTAGGACCAACTTGAGCAGGTTCTGCTAGGTTGCCCAGAACTTGGGGAGCAGTTTTGACTGTGTGCAGGTCTGCATCAGGGCAGAGCCTGTGTGAACTCCTATGTGGAGCATACCGTATCATGCTGGGATAAATATTTTTGGCAGAGGGGGTCTTCTTTGTCTCTCATCGCCTATAATAAAGAACAAGGCCTTTGGGCCATGTAGTTATTCGATTATCTTTCAGCATTGTGAGTGAGTGGGCTTGAGTCGCGTGAGTCAACATTTTGAAGACAGCCTCCTGCTTCCTTTTTCAGAACAGCAGGAGGATTTTGACCTGCCTAGTCATCATGTCTTTTCCTATGCACAGTTGTCACAATGGGTAGGACAGGTCATTAAAAGTCAAGTGACCCATCCACTTTTGGATTTGGAATTACTATGTGAAGACCGAACTTCCACCAAGGGGTTGATCGCTGCCCTGTACATGTGTTTGCAGAAAAGGGTTGAGGGCAGGGGAAAGCATAGGGAATACTGGGCTCAGGAGCTTGGTTTGCCTTCTCATGAGAAGTACTGGGTGCAAATTGAGGGCCAGCTGTGGAAGAGCTCTCTAGTGGTAAATGTCCGGGGGACTAACTATAAGCTTCTGTATGGCTGGTAAATTACTCTGGTGAGGCTTGCCTGGGCTTATCCGGGAATGTCGGCTACATGTTGGCATAAGTGTGGCTTGAGTGGTACCTTGGCCATGTGTGGTGGGCTTGTCCAAAGGTACAGGGCTATTGGTGGGGTATGCAGTTCAGAGTGGCGAGGCTCGTTGGTCGAGACTTGCCCTGGGATCCGGGGATTTTCCTTTTCCATCGCTCTGTTGTGGAGGTTAAGCAGCCCCAACTGGCACTGATGAGGCATTGTTTGAATGCCGCTAAGTTGAACCTAAACAGGTGGTTCCGCGATACATGCACAGTGGTTGGTGCGTATGTGGGACATATATGCTATGGAAAAGGGGATAGTTATTCACAGGTGGGGGTGGGCATGCTTTGATCAAATCTGAGGCCCCTTTGTGAAAATGTATGGCTTGCACAAGGTTGTTTGAATTTCTTTCTCTTTCTGGCGGGGTGGGACGGGCTTCCTATGGGGGGGGGAGTTTAGGGGTTGGAGGGGGTAGAGCTTGAGGGGGGAGTTTATTTGATACTACAAAAACACTTCATAAAAACGTGGCTGGTCTTTGATGCTATAGCTATTTCCCATCTTGGCCTATAACACTGTTTTGTTTTATGGTTCATACTTGTGGACTTTATTTTGTTAATAAAGCCTTGAAATAGAAAAAAAAATCTGATCATATTTATGATCAATATTGCCAAGGGGTCCCAACCCTGTTACCTTTTGTACCAGATCCTGTGCTCCATTAAGGACTAGGTCTAAAATAGCTTTCCCTCCTGTCAGTTCCTGAACCAGTTGCGCAATGAAGTAGTTATTTATTACATCTAAAAACTTATCTTCCTAGCATGTGCTATTTGACTGAGTTGATGCTGGGGTAATTGAAATCACCCATTATTACAGTGCTGTAAACTTTATCAGCTTCCCTAATTTCTGCTAGCATCTTGTCATCCATCTATTCATTCTGGCCAGACAGACGGTGGTATACCCTCCGCTGCTATTCCCTTCCCCTTTTTACATGGAATTTCTATCCATAGAGATTCTACAGTGTATTTTGTTTCCTGCAAAACCTTTATCCTGTTTGACTCAGTGCTCTCCTTAACATATAGCACTACTCCTCCACCAATTTGATCTACCCTATCATTATGATATAATTTGTACCCTGGCATCACAGTGTCCCATTGGTTATCCTCCTTTCACCATCTCTGAGATGCCAATTATATCTAACCTCTCATTCAGTGCTATATATTCTAACTTTCCCATCTTATTTTTTAGACTTCTAGCATTTGCATACAGGTATTAACAGTCTGGCTATAAAATGACAGGGATAATTTGGATTCTTTCAACTCTCTTTTTTACTTATAGGCAGCTGGGTTACTTCTACCTTTAATGGAATCTCTCTGTTGGTATGCCCTAACTTCTCTGATTTGCTAGTATCTTTCAAAGATACATCATTCTGAATCATGTTCTCTTGGGTGACTGTCATCTTTCCCTTATTTTCTAGTTTATCTCTCCTTGCTTTGGGTTTCTTGCATTAATATTATAGTTATGATACTTTATTTTTCTTAAGAAGTTGTATTAAACATCTCTTCTCTTGATATGTTATCAAATGTCTATTTTTTATAAATATGTGTACATGTAAATATGTTTGTATGCATACGAGGTATGACAAAAAAGAAACGAGACTGTGACAGCCACGCCCATGACTCAGTGCCAGCTAGGTAAACTCTTATGTCACTGTGTTGTGCAACATCTCGCCACTATTCTGCTATAATATTTTTCATCTCTCTCACTGTTTTTCTTTTTCAGTTTTTTTTGTAGCACACTGCTCCATCGCTTTGTCACACAACTGGAGGTGGCAGAAATATGGAGCAAAGAATCAACTTGAAATTTCTGGTTAAGAACATAAGATATGCCATACTGGGTCAGACCAAGGTCCATCAAGCCCAGTATCCTGTTTCCAACAGTGGCCAATCTAGGTCATACGTACCTAGCATTTTCCCCAAAAGACACAGGTTCTGCAATGCTTGTACTGGGTCAAGCATTGATACCCTGGGTCCCTTCTTAATAATGGTTTATGAACCTTTCCTCCAGGAACTTGTCCAAACATTTTTTAAACCCAGCTACACTAACAGCCTTTACTACATCCTCCGGTAACAAATTCCAGAGTTTGATTACACGTTGAGTGAAAAAATATTTTCTTTTATTAGTCTTAAATAGTTTACCCTGTAGCTTCATTGCATGTCCCCTAGTCTTTCTATATTCTGATAACGTAAACAATCGATCTACATTTACCCGTTCCACTCCATTCATTAATTTATAGACTTCTATCATATCTCCCCTAAGTCGTCTCTTTTCCATGTTAAAGAGCCCTAACGTTTTTAGCCTTTCTTCATAGGAGTATCCTTCCATCTCCTTTACCATTTTGGTGGCTCTTCTCTGAACCTTTTCTAATAATGTTATATCCTTTTTAAGAAACGGCAACCAGAATTGCACACAATATTCAAGGTGCGGTCTCACCATGGAATGATATAGAAGCATTATAATATCTTTTGTTTTATTTTCCATCCCTTTCCTTATGATACCTAGCATTCTATTTGCTCTCTTGGCGGCCGCTGCACACTGGGCCGATGGTTTTAACATGTTATCCCCAATGACGCCTAAATCTTTTTCCTGGATGGTGGTTCCTAATGTGGAACCTTGCATCATGTAACCATAGTTTGGGTTGTTCTTCCCTAGGTGCATAACTTTGCACTTGTCCATATTAAATTTCATCTGCCATTTTGATGCCCAGTCTTCCAATTTATCAAGATCCTCTTGCAATTTTCCACAATCCTCTTGGGTTTTAACAACTTTAAATAGTTTTGTGTCATCTGCAAATTTGATAACCTCACTCGTTATCCCCCTTTCCAGGTCATTTATGAATATGTCAAAAAGCAGTGGACCCAGCACAGATCCCTGGGGTACACCAATATTCACCTTTCTCCATTGGGAAAATTGGCCAATTAGCCCTACCCTCTGCTTTTTATCTTTTAACCAGTTCCTGATCCACAATAGTACACTGCCTCCTATCCCATGACTAGTTTTGCCAAAAGTCTCTGATGAGGGACCTTGTCAAAGGCTTTCTGAAAGTCCAGATATACTATATCAACCGAAGTTGCAGTTCGTTGGCCAAGTGTCAGACGGCTGCCTGGGTGAGAATGTTCACAGTCTTGGCAAGTGCATATATCAGTATGATTTGCAAGGGATTGTGGGCAATGCAGTCCATTCACACCAGACACAGCTGCTCACAATAATTAGTTGTGCTTTAGGGTAAAGCCAATAAGATATTTATTTATGGGGTTATTTCTCCCAACACAGATATGCTTGGTAGCACATAAATCAGGTTACTTTCTTTCAGTGTTAAACTTGGAAAAACAAAACCAGGAAAACAACATTTGAACTTGTCAGGCAATCAAAGCAAAAGAAATAAGACCTGGTTGGTAACAAACTGGTCTTTTCTGTAGGCTTTAGCTAATATTTTCTTAGCACGTATCAAACAACAAACAAAATCCACAAAGAAAGGAAAAACTGTTCTTTTCAGGTTAACTTCTTATATCTTCCCACATAGATTCAGAAGTGATTCCCTCAGAGCTCACAAGCAATTAGGTAAGGCTCAATTGCTAGCAGTTACCCAGCTGAAACCCCTTAGCTGGCTTGCTTTCTACTGCGTGGCTAAAAATCCTACTCAGGAGCTTTTCTGAGTAGATTAAAGAACAAGTTTGTATTTCTTTGTGATGGTTGCTGTACTTTGTAACAGAAAATTACCAAAGGAGTTTAGACAGAGAGCAGTCCATGTAAACACATTCTTCATCTGCCACGTCTCCCCCTTCTTCAACAATCATGGGCTCAATATCATGGATTGGCACAGATGAATTTCTCAATGGAGCACTTTCAGGAGAATACTTGTTTCCCTGCTGTCTTTCAAGGTTATAGCTAGGGCATAGATCAGTGTTCATACCTGAGCTTCCATTGCTGTTAGAGTTCCTCTCTATATAGCCTGGCCAGTATGTAGTCCAGTTCTTATGTCCAGCCTTCCAATCCAGATCCCTGGACACTGGGTCTCTCTTCACATACCTTCTGGCACGGGTCTTAGGGTCCCTTCCACGTGCAGCCGTCTCCCTCACAGGTACCGTCTGGAGATTCCTAGCTCTGCAGCACCATTCCTCTGGCTTTCCCCAGTCCAATGGTGTATGCTGGCCCTTGGAATGCCTTCCAGTATACGTACTGCTATGAACTCCTTTAGACCTCCCAAAGGCTTTTCTCTTTTTTCTTCCAAAGGGTTTCTTGCCCTCTCTGTTCGTCCGCTCTGGCTTCTGCTTCTGATGATCCTCCAGATGAAACTGAGGATATCCAAGCTGATCATGAAGATGATGAGGAGGATTCTGAGGATAATTCTCTGTAGAATAAACTCTACCTTTATTCTGCTTAGATGAGTGCTCCTCCCTAACACAGCGCAGCTGTGCTGAATCAGGCCCTGCCCTTTGAGATGAGTGCTTAGGGATTACCTCATAGCCCTCCTGATTGAACACACGTTTCCCCACTTCAGCTCCTCTAATGGCTGTTGGAAACCTGGTGCATTCTGGGACTGGTAGTCTTTTATGGGAAAATTCTGTTTTCTTATTTCTACCAGAACTGACAGGTTGCTTGTTCAGAGTCACTTCACCTTTCCTATAGCTCCTTCCTGAGCTATGATAAGCTTCCTTATCACACAAGTCATCACAGGGGATGAGACTTGGGTCTTCCAGTATGAACCTGAAAGCAAGAGACAGAGCCTGCAGTTGAAGACTCGACTGTCACCCAGACCCAAGAAAGCGTGCATGTCTAAATCAAGGATCAAGGTCATGCTGATCGCATTCTTCGATCAGAAGGGAGTAGTCCATCATGAGTTTGTGTCTGAGGATCAGACAGTCAACCAGCACTTCTACCAGCAGGTCCTCAATCACCTTCATGACCAGGTTCGGTGCAGCAGGCGGGCTCTGTGGAGAGACTAGTCATGGCTGCTCCACCACGACAACTCGCCCACACACACCGGCTCAGTGTGAGGCAGTTTTTGGCCAACAATCAGATCACAGCTCTTGACCACCCTCCTTATTCCCCAGATCTCGCACCGTGCAACTTCTGGCTCTTCCCCAGGCTGAATGTGCTCAAAGGAACTCATTTCGCCTCTGTAGAAGAAATCAAGGCCACTGTGACGAGGGAGCTGAGGGACCTCAAGGATGAGGACTTTACCGAGTGCTTCCATACGTGGCAGAAGCGAATGCAGATGTGCATTAACTCTGGGGGGATTACTTTGAAGGGGACAATGCATAATTTCTCTGTAGATTTTGTAATAAAACATTTATGGGACAGTCTCGTTTCTTTTTTGTCACACCTTGTATATACACTGTATATGCAGAAATGCACACACATTAGTAATTTTGTTGATGTAATCAAATAAGTGGATTAGGGAAATGCAATAAATGTTGCCTATTGATCTTTGACATTGTGCCTTTAAAATGATTGGCAAACTAGTGAGTTCTGGAGCAGGGCAGAAAGTTGTTAATGAGGAGACCATTGGTCAATGGACAGGGTTGCCAATTGGTTGGTATTTACCCAACCTGACTTTTGTTTAGAACATAAGATGTTCTATACTTGGTAAGAACATAGGTCCAAACCCAGTATCCTGTTTCCAACAGTTGCTAGTCCAGGTTACAAGTACCTGGCAGGATCTCAGAGTCGATTCATTCTTTATTGCTCATACCTAGAGATTAGCAGTGGCCTTCCCAAGACTACATAGGGGTTAATAATTATTCATGGTTTTCCTCCATAAACTTGCCAAAATCTTTTTTAAGCCCACCTTCACTCCTACTACTACTACTACTACTCTGAACATTTGTATAGTTCTACAAGATGTACACAGCGCTGCACAGACACATGTAAAAGACAGTCCCTGCTCATCAGATCTTACAATCTAGTCAAGACAGACAACACAGTAGCTGTAGACATGGAACACAGCTAGGGAGAATTGTAAGGAAACACAAAGGACCTTCACTGTCTTGATCACATCTTCTGGTAAATCCCACTGTTTAATTATGTTTTAAATTAAATAATACTTTCTCCAGTTTTTTTAAATGTCCTATTTATTAGTTTTATTGAATGATTCATGCAAAGAAGAGGGTTTTGGATTTGTTAGGAACTGGGCAACATTCCGTGGAAGGGAGGGGCTTTTCCTAAAGAATGGGCTCCACCTTAACTGGGATGAAACAAGGCTGCTGGCATTAATCTTTAAAAAGGAGATAGAGCAGCTTTTTAAACTAGATAATAGGAGAAAGCTGACAGTAGCCCCAGGAGCTCATGGTTCTGAAGGATGTATCCTTGAAGGATACTAGCAAAAGAGGGCATCTCAAAAGAGAGTTCCAATAAAGATAAAAGTAACCCAGATACCCTTAAGTACAGAGATGAAAGATTCCAAATTACCTAGATCAACTGATAACCAGATTAATATGAATAAAATACAACCATAAAAATGACTGTATGCAAATGCTAGAAGTCTAAAAAATAAGATGGGAGAGCTAGACTATATAGCACTAATTGAAAGGCTAGATAATATTGGCATCTCAGAAACCTAGTGAAAAGAGGATATCAATGGTGAAATCAGGGTACAAATTAAATCATAATGATAGGGTAGATCAAATTGGTGGAGGGGTGGTGCTATATGTTAAGGAGGGCATTTAGTCAAACAGGATAAAAGTTTTGCAGGAAACAAAACACACTGTAGAATCTCTATGGATAGAAATTCCATGTAAATAGGGGAAGACAATAGCAGTGGGGGTATACTACCGATTGCCTGGCCAGAATGAACAAATGGATGATGAAATGCTAAAATAAATCAGGGAAGCTAACAAAAGTTACAACACAGTAATAATAGGCGATTTCAATTACCCTGGTATTGACTGGGTCAATATTACAGCAGGACATACTAGGGAGATGAAATATATAACTGCTTCTTGGAGCAGCTAGTTCATGAACCGACAAAAGGGGAATCTATTTTGTACCTAGTCCTTAGTGGAACACAGGATCTGGTGCAAGAGATAAAGGTGTTGAGGCCACTTGGCAATAGCGCTCATAGCATGATCGCATTTGATTTAATAAAGGGAAGAAGGATGGCAAGGGAGACTATGATAAAATGAGGAAAATAGTTAAGAAAAAAATAAAAGGAGCAGCTGCAAAGGTTAAAGATTTACATTAAGCATGGACATTCTTTAAAAGTACTATTTTGGAAGCCCAGACCAGATGTATTCCACGCTTTAAGAAAAGTGGAAGAAAGGCCAAAAATCTGCCATCATGGTTTAAAAGTATCTTTCAGGAAATGGAAAAATAAGCCAAATGACGAACCTGGGAAACAACATAAGCATTGGCAAGTTAGATGCAAGGCATTGATAAGGCAGGCAAAGCAAGAATTTGAAAAGAAGCTTGCTGTGGAAGCAAAAACGCATAATAAAACGTTTTCAAATACATTCATAGCAAAAATCCTGCGAGAGAGTCAGTTGGACCATTAGACGATGGAGGAGTAAAAGGGGTGTTAAGTGAGGACAATGTCATAGCAGAGAGACTGAATGAAGTCTTTGTTTTGGTCATTACTGAAGAAAATATAGGGAAGTTACTCATGCCTGAAATGGCATATAAAGGTGATGTATCGGAATAATTACAAGAAATATCGATAAACCCGGAAGATGCGCTGCACCTATTTGATAAACTGAAGAGTAGCAAATCACCTGGATCAGATGATATACATCCAAGGGGGTTGAAAGAACTGAAACATGAGATTACAGACCTGCTATTAGTAATCTGTGAACTATCATTAAAATCAACTGTAGTACCAGAAGATTGGAGAATGGCCAATAATGATGAGGTTGCTAAATGGTGTGGCATAAGATGCATTGTTATCAATAAATCCGTTGTTTGACCTCTGTGTAGGAAAAGAAAAAAAGCAGAAAGCATAACAAATATAAGAACATTTTCAAGCATTTATTTTGTCAAGTATAATGAGTTTTTTCTAATAATTTTTTAATTTATTTTTGTGAGTTCCATTGTTTATATTAGAGATTTATACATTCTTTTGGTACTCTTTATTTTGGTGTATATATTTTTATGGATTGCAAAACATATCTGTACATCATAACACCCATTCCCCCCTTTCACAAAACATTCCCACACACCCATCCCTTTCCTCCAAAACCCCCCCCACACCCTATTCCCATTTAACATGGTATCATGGGCCCACACTCCCACTGTATGTCCAGTATTGCACCATTCCCTGTGTGGTATACTGCCCCCTCCCCTCCCCTCTTCTCCCTGGGCACCTCAGGCTAAATGTTGCTGCTGCAGCAGGGCACTGGCGACGGCCCATAGACTGTCATATATTACTTCTGCTGCTCCCTCCACTGCCTCCCTCATGAGCCACAGCTCAGGCACTACGGCATCCCTAGAGCACACAGGCTCCTGAGTTCTGCCTGCATCATGTGGGGATGGGGAGCAGTGGAGATGGCCACTGGGGGCTGCTGTGGCAGCCTTTGGCTGGCCAGTCCTACATGGGCAGACCCCTGAGCCTGAGGATCCAATAACGTGCTTGTGGGGTGATCGGCCCTGCAGGGTGTTGGGTGACGTAATGGCAGTTCTTCAGGTCCAGATGCCTCTCTTGCCTCCACCTTTACAACTGGTGCTGGCAGCACTGCAGCCACAGTCACTAATGGTCCTTGACGTTCCACTACTGCTGTCTGCCCATCCCTCGTCTCCACAGCAGTTGCTCCAGGCTCCTCATCCATGCGTTCCTCATTGCTCCAGGCTCCTCATCCATGCATGTCCCTCATTTCCTCAACATAATGTCTTCTGTCCTCCAGCTCTTCACTGTCTGCCTCCTCCTACTCTTCATCCCCTTTTCCTCATCCCCCTCTTCTTCATCCTCCTCCTCCTCTTCTGTGTCTTCCTCCTCCTCTTCTGTGTTGTCCTCCTCTCCTTCCTTCTCCTCCTCTTCCTTTTACTCCACCATGTGTTCTTCCTACTCCTCGCCATCCTCGGAGCTCCCTTTTTGCTTAGGCCCCATGCTAACAGCCATGGAGACTGTCGCAGTGGTTGTGGAACTGGTAGAGGTAGAGATGCTGTGCTGCTGCTGTGATGGCATGCTGGTGTCTGCTGTGTTAAAGGTGTCCTGTGCGGACCAGTCCTGCTGTGTGGCAGGCCCCTGTAGAGCGCCCTGCTGCCATTGTGCTGTGTAAACCAAAGTTTTCAATCAGTACATGTGGCATTGCATGGCATCTCACAGTTACATGTTGCACAGTCACATAGAAAGGCAGGCCCATGCTAACTCAGTTACATTATGACATTGTCTATGGCTGTGGGCTAGGCCTTCCCCTCTCCATTCCTAGACCCTGGTTCCCCTGATATATTTCCATGGCTTTCTATTCCATGCTTGACTGACCTCTCCGATACCATATATACTGCTAGATCACAGGCCCACATCCCTGCCAGCCTAGCTAACATAGCTGTCTGCATGTGGCTCACTGGTGTGGGTTTCTCTCATGGATGACTCCTGGCTCACTTGCTGCAGCTGCTGTCTCTTCTCAGAGGCGTTGGATGAGGTCTGGAGTACGGCACCTTACAGTCCTCAACCTGCATTTCAAGGTCTCCAGGGTCCGCCTCACACCAAAATCCTTGTTGGAGAGATTAGTGCGATCATAAGGTGTCATTTCAGCTTCATACAGCACTCAAGCCTGTCCCCCTCCCACAGGTGCAAAATGTACAAAACAAGTACTGCCTCTTCTGCCCCCCACTGTACCTTCTGCACTGTCATCTCCCATCCCTCCACCACAGAGCCTACAGTACTCTCTCCAGGCATTTACATCATGCTTTGGTGCTGCAGTGCGTACACAGACCTGGTAGGCCAATTGGCCCTCAGCCTCTATACAAATTCTTTCTCCTCCCCTAACACACATATCACTCCCTTGCCTATACACATGGATATGTTGGAAGGCATATTGAGCAATGCACGGCCTGCCCTCCAAACTGCGTATATCCACGATATGTGGTTAGTCCTCTAGGTCCCATATATATGGGCATTTTGTCCCTCCTGTGCATTGCCCGCATTTCTCCAATATAGCATCCGTCCTCAAGCCGCATAAACGGGCTTCTGCGCCACCCACCGCACATTCGCTAAACCTCATATTCATGGTTTACCTGCATTTAATCCGCCTTACTCACGATTCACGCTTTTTTTTGAGTGTGTATTTTCCTGCGCATTGTGATGCCTTCAACACCTTACTGAATATCAAGCCCACAGTACATATGTCTATTTGAACATCAAGTACAATCACAAATCAAAAAGGAAATATCTTCATGTTTTCAATGGTTGACATTCCAATTCAGCAACACAGAAAAGTCCTCATAAGGAAAAGAAAACCAATCACCCAGTCAATTACACTGAATCGATTTATTATTTATTTATTTATTATTTATTACAATCTTTTATATACCGCTCTATTCGGTATCAGCGCGGTTCACATGAAACAAAATCACCAGAATAACAAGCTATTCTGTGTTTACAGAGAACAGGTATACAAATTTGGATAACATAGGGAACTATTTACAAAAATTATTTACATACAGGCGTCATGACAATGCACAGTGATCCTAGATATCATATCGAGAAGGTTGATGAGGCTAGCTGATAATGATGTTGTAGCTACTTTTGTTGGTGGATTTGGCCAGTCTTATTAGAATGCACATTGATTTATCTTTTAATTTTGCCCAGCAACAAGATAAAAGTGCAAAGTTTATTAAACTATTTTTATATTTTTTATTTATTTATTTGGAACATTTTTCTATACCGCTGCTTCCAGAGATCAGGGGTGGTTTACAATGAAACAATGTGATAATGTAACAGTGGTAGAGGATAGTTTTCATTAGAGATATTTTCATTTGATGAGTTTTGAAGACTAATCTCATTAGTTTTCAGAAGTTCTTTTTTATTTTTGCATAGTAGTTTACTCCTGCTCTGTTTTATTCCAGCTCAGTTGGAAGACTGCGGCCTTGATTTTGTCCATCTAGGTGTCATTTTCATTTCATTTTATTTATTAAAGTTTTATATACCACAATTTGACAAAAAATAATTTATAGCAGTTTCTAATATATAACTAAAAACTCATTCACTAACAAAACTTCCTAAATCATTCATTCCACACACACATAAATATACACTCAAAACAGACCTATGCAATATAAATTGCTGCTCAGCTATATAATAAAGGTCCTAAAATATCAACTCCCTTATGGAAAAGTAATATTTTAATCTAATCCTTCTCCAAATGTGGAACATTTGGCAACTTATTCCAGCATTCTGATGCTGCCTCAGAGAAAACTTTGTTCCTCTATTTCACCATAACAAGAACAGATGAAATACTTAGCAGATAACCTTGAGCTGAATGCAGATGCTCGGGCAGTACTATGATAGCAATTGTGAGGTATATAAGACATTAAATAAAAAGGAGAGAGGAGCCCAAAATGGTAACTGGATAGGACACATTTTGTTTTGATGCTCAGTTTTGGTGTAAGTTCCTCAGAGCTTATCCTACAAGAATCTTTCATGCCAAAACGTAAAGCTAAGCTGAAGGGAGCCCTCCCCCAAAAGCATGAAGCATTTGCAGTGGGACAGAAAATCTTGGAAAACTTTGCAATGATTATTTCATGTATACCAGTGGCCGGAGCCTGGAAGAGCACCCACTTGGGGAGTAATGTTTTGCTCATTCCCATCCCCTTATCTCCTATGGGTCCAAACACTCCTCCAGATCCATCAGCATTGGTGGCAGTGCAGTTGAGCACTGATGTCCCAAGGGCAATTTAAGTTGATGTGGCTGGTGAGGACCCCTGTGTCCCGTTTGGCAGGAGTTCCATTGGGGAGGGAGTGACTTTTTCTCCTCTTGAGGGGTTTGTGCAGAGTCAAGGACTTGCAGTTGTGCCTGTGGGCAAAACCATCTCTTCTTCGCAGTCTGAAATTTACCTTTGCGCGCCCCTGACTCACCCCCAGGAAATAACTTTGGACTCTATCTGGCTGCCCTGGAAACTGATTATAATTATGTGCTGGATTTATTCAAAATGCTTCAGTGAACATTGCTAAGATTGATAACTTGGAATTTAATCTGGCCAACCAGCAAGAGGAAATCATAGTGCTTCTGTCCTCTATTAAGCAACTTGAGAAAGTGTAGGAAAGAATGGCCCAGGACAGGATAATTTATCAGTGGAAAATTGAGAACTACTAATCTGTTATATTTTTTTGAAAGTGTGAATAAACAGATAAACAAAGGTGAGTCGGTTGATACAGTGTATCTGGATTTTCAGAAAGCCTTTGACAAGGTCCTCATCAGAGACTATTGGCAAAATTAAAAAGTCATGGGATAGGAGGCAGTGTACTATTGTGGATAAGGAACTGGTTAAAAGATAGAAAGCAGGGAGAGACCACGTGACGCATGAGCGAGTAAGAGGTGTCTCGGCTCGCTCCGGGGCTGTCCTGCTATTATTCTGAAATTGGAAGAGACTAACCCAAAGAATTACCTCCAAAAGTAAGTGATCGGAAAGGAGTGTTGGTGTGGAGCTACCCCCTGAGAGATCCAGTCGAAAATGCCTTTGCCAGTACGCAGAGAGCGCGAAAAAGCTCAGAAGTCCGGGGCCTCTTCAGCAGCAGGGCAGACTGCCAACATGGCGCAGCAGTGGTCCCCGGGTGGTGAGAGCTTGGAGTCGGCGTCTGAGGAGATGGCACGGGAGGTGGCGAAACTGTTAGACCCAAAGTTTGACTTGATTTTACATAAGTTGGAGACGGTGGGGGAGACACTCACAGAGTTCAGCCAGAGAGTGGACGAGCTGGAACACCAGTTTGCTGCGATAGAGGATGAGGAGGGAAAGCAGGCCCAGGAAGTAGACTTGTTCCGTAAAAAGGTGGATGCCCTACTTGATAAAGTAGATGATTTGGAGAATCGATCAAGAAGAAACAATTAGAGAATTGTAGGCATCCCGGAATCCAAAACCGATGCGATGCTGCTGACAATTGTAGAGAATTGGCTACCGCAGGAGCTCGGATTGGAGGGCCTGGTTGGCAAAATGAAAGTGGAGCGTGTGCATCACCTGGGGCCTAAGACGGAGAACCGGCAGCGATCCAGAGTGACCATCACACGGATCTTGAATTGCCAGCACAAATGGCAGTTGCTGCAGGCGTTCCGGAAAAAGCGAGATCTGCTGCTAGACAACCAGAAAGTACTTCTGTTCCAGGACTACTCGGCGCCTGTTGCTGTGAAGCGGAAAGAATGTTCGCCGATATGCGCGGCTTTATTCCAGAAGCAGTTGTGCTTCACTTTGGCATTCCCAGCTACGCTCCGCATACAGCATGAGGGAAAAAACCATGTGCTAACTTCAGTAGCTGTGGCACAGAAATTTGTGGAGGAGCTGGAGCAGTGTGGATCAGAGAGAGGCTGGGTGTCCTGAGAGGACCACTACGCGGTGGCAGATGGAACGGATACTTGAGCCTGGAGGTCAGGATGGGGAATGGAGCAGACGGCAGCACAGAGGCTACGGGACTCTGTTATATAATGTTCCTAATATGTTTGAGCAACCAAGACAAGAAACGTGAGCAGTGTACAAAGCTTTTATTGGTCCTTATGTATTAAAAAGAGGGGGGCCAAACCCAACACAGGCCGTGTTTCGTGAGTATTTTGTCAGGGGTGAGGCACTCCAACAAACTACAAATCAAAATAAAATCATAATGGAACACAGTAAAAAACAATAACAAGAATGAAATAATGAATAAATACAATAATTAAAAACCATGTTAAAAAACAATTAGTAATAGAATCAAGAGTACAGAAAAGTGAACACAAGTAATCATAAATAAAACATAATAAAATTGTCAAATCCACCACATGAATAGAGAGCCATATCATATAAATAAATAAATAAATAAATAAAACCATTGTCGTGTTAATTAAAATGAACCTAATACAACCACAAATGAACAAGATATAAATAACAGTATTGTGAGGAACATATAAATACAAGGCAACATAAACACCATTGTAAATGTAAAAGCAAATAAAACCATTATGTACATGAATACTGTCATAGAGCAGGAGCTAATAAAAGTGAGGATATAGGAAAAGAAGCTGTCTGTTCCAAAACAAATGACGTGCAGAGAATGCAATTGTCTAGCAAAACAGCTAGAGGGAGCAGGCATGCACTTACAGAGGCTGAGTGGACACACCTAGTTAATCAGCAGCACCTGAGAACTAGCCCGGGAAGCTCAAAGGCAGAAGACCTTTATAAGCAAGGGGCTGGAGACAGAAAGCAGAGCAGCACCGGAGAGCAGAGCACTGCTGAGAAACGGAGCACTGGAACCAGGACTACTGGCACGGCTGCAGGGACTGGAAGAGAACCAGAAGGTCCCAGGGAGAGAGACAGATGGAGGAGAGTCAGTCCTGTGGAAGTCGTGGTAGCCAAAAACTCCAGAGGTAAAGAGCTAAGAAGCAGGAAGCCAGGCTTGGAGAGAGGCCCACGCTTGCCAGAAAGCCTGGAGACCAGATTGAAAGGTACCAGAAGCTTTCAAGAGAAAGATTGCCAGAGAGACTGGGTCCTAAGGGAAATACCTGAGGAGGACACTTTCAGCTATGCCTATTACAGGAAACCAAGGTATGATGATTCTTTATTCATGAAGAAAGGCTCAGCTGCTAGAAGCCCTTATAAAACAGATGCCCAGTTTAAAGGAAGAGAAAGCAGGCCAGAGTTTCACCAGCCAAGATATAGAGGCTATAAAACAGGCCATGCTCATTTAAGAACCTTGGAACAATTGTATGGAAAACAAGGGAAGAGAAATAGGGACTGGCCAGTGATAACAGCCAGAGAAGGCCCCAGCTCAGAAGAAGATAATAGTGATTTAGAACCAATGCAAGTGGAGCATATAGACCCTATTCCCTCATCTCAGGAGGAATTGATGGATTGTTCCATGTGTGTTGTGGGTAGTTTGGAATCACTACCAGAACTGTGAGCCTTACAGATATTACCTTAAGAAGTTTTCATATTTGTGCTGATTGAAAGAAGAACGTTCAGACATATAATTTACTCCAATGTTGAAAGAATCCTTGGTTAAATTCCTTTCCACAACTGTGAAGATTATAACAGTTTACTTTGTACCTTGAGTTTGTTTTATGTCTGAAAAGAAGGACTTTCTTTAATTTTGTAGCCCAACGAATCTTTTTGTGAAAATGGAAATAAAAGCCTTATTCTCCCTCCATTTGGCTTACATGACTTACTTGCACCAGGAGCAGGACTACATAGACCAGGCTGCACCTGGCCTTAAACAACCCTCCTCTCCTAAATTTAACTATATGCCCAACCTCCCCGTTCAGCCACCGGCCACCAGGGGGAAGTTGGCGACATAAATGGCGTAGTTGTTCGGATTTTTGGGCCTAAGAACTACAAAAAGAGAAAAGAAAGAAACCACCACCAAGGTTAAAAAACAAACAAACCCTGAAGTGGAAAAGGAAAACCCGGAGTGGAAAAGGAAAACCCAGAGTGGAACAGGAAAACCCGGAGTGGAAGGAAAACCCGGAAGGGGAAAGTCGTGGTGTTGCTGGCAGTGGTGGCAGAGTGCTATAAGGAGGAGCAGCAGTGTCTTTTTCCAAAAGTTGACTCAACCCCTGTATCAGGTAAAATGTAGATGAGCATGACCTGTGCTGGATATGGGTGTAAGATTTGAAAGAAAAAAAAAAAGGGAGAGAGTGAACTGATTTTTGGTTATCAGGCTGCACTTGGTTTTCTCTCTGATTTTTTTTTAGGCATACCATCGCTATGGATCAGAAAGAGCTATGTGCATGGATGGCCCTCCAATTCAACAAGCAAAGAGAACTGGCTTGCCAAACTCAGCAGCAGGCAGTACTGGCCATGCACAAGCAGCAGAAGCCCATCTTACAGATGATGGAGGCATGGGTAACTCATCAGCAGAAGTCACAGGAAACAGCCGCAAGTCATCAGGGACAGAATCCTGGACTGGGTAGCTGTTCAGCTGGATAATGGTCTGTTGACGCTTTAACTGTAGGGAAGTTAAGTGCTACAGATGATATTGATGACTTCCTTGATTCGTTTGATAGGATTGCACATTCGGCGGCTTGGCCAAAGGAACAATGGGCAATTCGCCTGGCAGCTTCTCTTACAGGGGAGGTGCTGTCAGCTTACAGGGCGATGCCTCCTACTTTAGTAAAGGATTACCATGAGGTAACCAAGGCCATCAGGGATCGCCTCGGCCTCACACCACTTGTGTATAATCGTATGCTACGAGCCGCTTACCTTAAGATAGGTGAGACACCTAAGGCTCTAGGCCATAGGCTAAGGAGCTTAGCAGCGAAATGGTTAAAACCGGAGGAAAAAACTGTAGACACTTTAATGGATATGATAGTGTTAGAACAATATATGTCTGCAGTACCTAAAAGCGTGCAGAGCTTCTTCATTTTGCAGAACTGTCACACCACTGCAGAAACCATTACGCTAACCGAGCGTTATTTGGAGGCGGAATTGGCCACCCAGCAAAGTGGGGAAAGTCCAAAGATGGCAGCTGGTGCGATAAAGCAAACATCAGAAAGTCTCTCACGCTATAAAACTCAAGGAATAACAAATGTTAGTTCTGTGTTGAGGGACCGCTCTAAAAGATGTTTTTCATGTGGGAAAATGGGCCACATAAAGAGCGAATGTCAGACCCGTACTGCTCTCATTGGTGAGAACATGAAAGCATTACAGGAGAGATTTGTATTGGATGTAACGGTACAAGGCATTGATGCCAAGGCTCTCCTGGACTCTGGCGCGGATCAAACCATGATCTCCCAAAAACTATGGTCTTTGATCAAGGAGCAAGGTGAGTCCCACCAGATCGGCCAGAGGGGAGGGTAAAGATAAAGTGTATTCATGGGGCTGCAACATATTATCCGGTGTTTAAGCTGATTGTGAAAGGCTTTGGTATTGAAAGAGAAATGTTGGTTGCAGTTGTACCCAAACTACCCCAAAAGCTAGTGCTAGGCAGAGACTGGCCTCAGTTTAAAAGAGGTTTAGAAAAAGGCTTGTCTCCCCAGGAAGTTTTTGTGTCCACATGCACTCCCTATAAGATAATGGCAGTTCCCAGTCCCCTCTTGGGGAAGACTAAAAAGCCCGAGCAGAAAATACAGGAAGAGCCCCTGAAGAAATTTGTATTAAAATTCTGTAAAACTTCTAGGCAAGCTTGTAGTCCCCAACGAGCATCCGCCCAGGCCGCGGGCTATGACTTATATAGTGCCGAAAATCAAGTGATACCCAAGCAGGGCCGAGCCTTAATTGACACAGGCATACAAACAGAGTTACCATAAGGGTGCTATGGTCGTATTGCGCCTCGATCTGGCCTGGCTTACAAACATTTCATCGATGTAGGGGCTGGAGTAGTAGATCCAGACTACAGGGGCTCCCTTAAGGTCCTTTTATTCAATTTTGCAGAGGCGGACTTTAATGTCAAAATAGGGGATCGCATTGCCCAGTTGATATGCGAATGAGTTGGATTCCCAATCCTGGAGGAGGTGGCTATGGTGACTCCCACGAGCCGGGGAACCGGAGGTTTTGGCTCGACGGGACGAAGCGATATGGAAGGTTTTGTAGCGGTGGGTAAAGACCAGCTGGACGAAGATCTGGGCCCTTGGTTAGATGACTGCAAAGCCTGTCCTAAACTACGGGTCGGTGACAAACTCTCCAAGACCCAGAGGCAAGAATTGGCCAAACTGCTAGAAGAATTCAATGATGTGTTGACGCCGGTTCCAGGAGAGACAGCTTTGGTCGCCCATGAGATAATTACACCCCCAGGAAAAGTCATAAGACAAAGGCCCTACCGTTTACCGGAGGCCAAGAGGCAGGAAGTGATAACCCAGGTACAAGAGATGTTACAAATGCGCATTATCGAGGAATCACGAAGTCCTTGGTGTAGTCCGATTGTGTTGGTACCTAAACCAGACGGCACCATGCGCTTTTGTATTGATTTCCGCCAGGTCAATGAGGTGTCCACCTTTGATGCATACCCAATGCCCCGCATCGAAGAACTGCTACACAGGTTAGGTCAAGCAAAGTTCCTCACGACTCTGGATATGACTAAGGGGTATTGGCAGGTACCCCTGACAAGAGACGCACGCCCCAAAACAGCTTTTAGTATGCCCCCCGGGCTGTTTCAATTCAGGAGGATGCCCTTCGGGTTGCACAGAGTGGCTGCAACCTGCCAGCGGTTAATGGATATAGTTTTGCGTCCCCACCAAAGCTATGCCACAGCCTATATGGATGATGTAGTCATTCATAGCATTACCTGGGATCAACACCTACTTCACGTAAGAGCAGTATTAAAGGTAATGAGACAAGCGGGTCTAACGCTAAATCCTGATAAATGCATGTTTGCAACCCAAGAGGTCCGATATTTGGGTCACCTTGTAGGCCGGGGTACGGTGCGTCCCTTAATGAACAAGGTCGAGAGCGTTAGAAATTTTCCCGTCCCTCAAAATAAAAAGCAGTTACAGAGTTTTCTCAGACTCATTGGCTATTACAGTCGCTTTATCCCTCACTTTGCAGAGGAAAGCGTACTGTTTACCGATATGTTAAAAACAAATGCCCAGAATATCTTACAATGGTCCTCGGATGCTGATGTGGCCTTTGAAAACCTGAAAGAGAAGTTATGCAGAGCACCAATACTACGAGGGGTAGACTTTCGCCAACCGTTTTTGCTGCAGACGGATGCTTCCGAAACTGGCCTGGGGGCCATTCTCTCCCAGATGCAGGAGGGCGCTGAGCATCCCCTCATGTTCTTGAGTAGGAAGTTGTCACAAGCCGAAAGAAAATATTCAACAATTGAAAGAGAATGCTTGGCGATCAAGTGGGCAGTTGAGTCCTTGAAATTCTATCTAACTGGGAGAAAATTCATTCTTATTACTGATCATGCCCCGCTTAAATGGTTAAGCCACATGAGGAATAACAACAGTCGCCTAACCGGATGGTATATGGCGTAGCAACCTTATGACTATAAGGTAGAGCATAGATGAGGGAAGCTGCATTATATTGCTAATGCCATGTCGCGAATTACGTGCTGTAGGGAAAATGATAACTCAGCCCGTAATATTTAAAGAAGGGGGATATGTCATAGAGCAGGAGCTAATAAAAGTGAGGATATAGGAAAAGAAGCTGTCTGTCCCAAAACAAATGAAGTGCAGAGAATGCAATTGTCTAGCAAAACAGCTAGAGGGAGCAGGCGTGCACTTACAGAGGCTGAGTAGACACACCTAGCTAATCAGCAGCACCTGAGAACTAGCCCGGGAAGCTCAAAGGCAGAAGACCTTTATAAGTAAGGGGCTGGAGACAGAAAGCAGAGCAGCACCGGAAAGCAAAGCAGCACCGGAGAGCAGAGCACTGCTGAGAAATGGAGCACTGGAACCAGGACTAGTGGCGCAGCTGCAGGGACTGGAAGAGAACCAGAAGGTCCCAGGGAGAAAGACAGACGGAGGAGAGTCAGTCCTGTGGAAGTCGTGGTAGCCAGAAACTCCAGAGGTAAAGAGCTAAGAAGCAGGAAGCCAGGCTTGGAGAGAGGCCCACGCTTGCCAGAAAACCCAGAGACCAGATTGAAAGGTACCAGAAGCTTTCAAGAGAAAGATTGCCAGAGAGACTGGGTCCTAAGGGAAATACCTGAAGAGGACACTTCCAGCTATGCCTATTATAGGAAACCAAGGTATGATGATTCTTTATTCATGAAGAAAGGCTCACCTGCTAGAAGCCCTTATAAAACAGATTCTATTCGTCCGTAAGAGTACCCCTAGTTATGTAATGTATATAATTTGTACATAGTTCTTTCCCTTGTTGTTTTTCTCCATGTTTTACATTCCCTGTTCTATGTAAAAAACTCAGTGTAACTTGTTACATTCTTGGTTGTTCTGTTCAAATGTAAACCGCACTGATTATAATAGCGCGGTATATAAGAAAGAAAAATAAATAAATAAATAAAATAAATAAATGCCCAGTTTAAAGGAAGAGAAAGCAGGCCAGAGTTTCACCAACCAAGATATAGAGGCTATAAAACAGGCCATGCTCATTTAAGATCCTTGGAACAATTGTATGGAAAACAAGGGAACAGAAATAGGGACTGGCCAGTGATAACAGCCAGAGAAGGCCCCAGCTCAGAAGAAGATAATAGTGATTTAGAACCAATGCAAGTGGAGCATATAGACCCTATTCCCTCATCTCAGGAGGAATTGATGGATTGTTCCATGTGTGTTGTGGGTAGTTTGGAATCACTACCGGAACTGTGAGCCTTAAGATATTACCTTAAGAAGTTTTCATATTTGTGCTGATTGAAAGAAGAACGTTCAGACATGTAATTTACTCCAATGTTGAAAGAATCCTTGGTTAAATTCCTTTCCACAATTGTGAAGATTATAACAGTTTACTTTGTACCTTGAGTTTGGTTTATGCCTGAAAAGAAGGACTTTCTTTAATTTTGTAGCCCAACGAATCTTTTTGTGAAAAGGGAAATAAAAGCCTTATTCTCCCTCCATTTGGCTTACATGACTTACTTGCACCAGGAGCAGGACTACATAGACCAGGCTGCACCTGGCGTTAAACAACCCTCCTCTCCTAAATTTAACTATATGCCCAACCTCCCCGTTCAGCCGCCGGCCACCAGGGGGAGGTTGGCGACAATACTAAAATAGTATGATGCTAAAATAAAACATACCAAACAGGAGAAATTGAAAAGGGGAAATAAACTAAAATTCATGGGCCACTCAGAGGAGATTGTAATATAGAAGCAGGAGTGAAAAGACAGAAGAGAGTAAAAACCAGAGGAGAAATACCTTGGACCAGATGATTACACAGCACAGAACAATCTATATGCTGTCAAAATAAAGAATAATAATACCGATAAAATCAAATGCCATGAGGAATTAGTGAAATTTAAAAAATGACTATAAAATATAAACATGAAACCATAAGAAAACTGGCCACAATGACGAGGCATTACTTTAAACCAAATCAAGTACCAGAAAGAATGGAACAACATGAACAAAGTGCAATTATATAAATAAAAGGTGATCCATAATAGGACAGTTGGAATCTCACATTAGTGAATTACTCACTGTAACTTGCACACGCCAACAAGAGATTAGTGAATATGCAAATCATATATATCACCTCCCAAAAACAGCAAACAGAACCCGCTGCAAGCATAAAAAATATAAAAATTCAGCAAACCTGAACCAACCACGCAGAAAAGGTTTTATCAAAAGATAAAGGAAGGACCATGTACCTTTCAGCAGAACCACCATATAAACCGCAGTACCGTGGGCAGAACTGAATCTTGGTGCTGAATGAAAAAACGCTGACGCATGCGCACTCTAAATAGCGTGCAAATCACGGGAAAAGTGAAGCCAACCAATCTAAGTGATGTAAGGGAACTATTGAAAACTAATGTGACCAGAGGCAGAACAAACATACACATATTGCAATAAAACCAATTGTATATATATATATAAGAAGAACCGGACAATAAACAGAACGAACTACATATGTAAAAACAACTTGTGCAATAAAAACCATGCTAAGAGAAGGACGAAGAGCCCATCGTAGAATCATGAGAATGACAGGACAATGAAGGGCACAAACCATAAGCGCTACTATATATATGGACCATCATTGGGCAATAAAAGACAGAAACCATATATCACTAGGGGTAACCTATAATGGAACACATGAATATACCAAAGGAAAGGTGGCTTGTGGTGCAAATATCGGCAGTAAATGTCTATCAATAAAAAGGAGCAGTAGGAGGACGGATAAAATCAGGAGAAACAATATAAAATAGGACATATAAAACACATAAAAAATACTGCCCAAGGTAAACCAGATATGACCAATAAATAAATAAATAAACTAAAAGGGACCATACCATCAGAGAAATACAGACAAATCCCGTTCTAAATTCAATCCATAGGGAATTATTGTATTAAGAGAAAATATGAACTTCTGTTGTAAACGAAGAAGTGTTTTATCAATGTCACCTCCTCTCCAATTGGGAATGACCTTATTAATCACAAAAAATTTCAAATCTGTCACCTTATGTCCTTTATCCATCCAATGTTGTATAAGAGGCTTATCAGTGAGTTTCCCATTAATACAGTTCTTGTGTTCCACAATACGCACACGAACAGATCAGATGGTCTTGCCTACATATAACAAATTACATGGACATTGAATAACGTAAATAACATGGGTGGTATCACAGTTTGCAAAATCTTGGATGTAAAATTTAACCTGTGTGACCGGATGAATAAATGCCTTCCGTACCGGTAACACGTTAACACAAACTGAACAATGACCACATTGATATTGACCCTTATGCGTAGACAACAACTTCCTCTCTGTGAATGCAGATGGCACCAAAGGGTTGCGCAAATTGACATTGCGCTTATGGGCTATCACGAGTGAAGTGTCTTGAAAGCCTGGAATAGCCTGAATCAGATGCAACTCTTTTTTAAGAATGGAAACGATGTTCCGAGACTGCAAGGAATACAAAAGTGGACAAACTATCTTAGTATGAGTACCCTTATCTCATGGTTTCAATAATTCGGTGCTCAAAGTATTACGAGCTCTGACATATGTCCTATTTATACATAGTTGGGGATACTGCCGGGCCACTAACCTATTTTTTAATTCTGAGGCTTGTTGCTCAAACTCAGATTCTGTGGTACATATACGTTTAACTCTCAAAAATTGACCAATGGGTAAATTATTTCTTAGGGCCGGATTGTGAAAACTGGTATAGTGCAATAACTGATTTCTGTCAGTATGCTTCCTATATAACATTGTGCTGAGACTGCTCCCCTCTTTCTTAATCAACAAATCTAAATACGGGATCTGTGACTTCTCTCCTCCATGGCAACAGGAATGCTGCCAGACTGGAGGTGCGACTTCAGTACTATATCCCTGTAGGTCTTGTCTATGTGCCTCTCTGTCTTCCTTATGTCCTCCAAGTATGCTACTCTATCCTCCAGAGATCGGACTTGTTCCCTGAGAGCAAAGAGCTCTTTGCACCTAGTGCACACGTAAGACCCCTCACCAACTGGGAGAAAATCATACATGTGACACTCAGTGCAAAAGACTGGAAAGCCCCCATCTCACTGCTGGACTTCTGTCTGCATCTTAGTTTTAAGGTTGTGTTTAGGTATTTAAGTTGTTTACTTACTAAGGTTTACTGGGGATATTTATACTAATAAACCATACCTAATACATTTAATGAACTTTGTTTACCTTAAGCTTAATTAATCTCAAGTCCTTAATGTATGCCTGATGAAGATAAACAGCTGCACCTGAGAGTGAATATGGCATCTCCTTCCCTTTAAGAGGTTTAAGCACCTATAAAACTATGATTATCCCAGGTGTGGGAGGGTGTCGAGGAGGGAAAGAAGACTTATTAAAAGTTGACTGCTACACAGTGCCCTGTCCTGTGCTTCTAAGGTAATCTGTGACCAATAGCCTGGGTGATTCACACAGCCCTTTCTTGGAAAGAGGGAGTCTTTCAAAATGCCCCTTTGATCTATCACTTGGTTTTAACACCTTTTTAAAACAATTTCACAGGTATCTTGCCCCCTATCTAGAAGGCCTCTTTGTAAAGGTCTCTAGAAACAATTTATTACTCAAAGAATACTGACCCTGTTTTTCCTTTTATGCTAAATTATACTCTGATTTGATTTAAATTAAAGCTCTTTGCTGATGTTAAGCCCTGACTGAGTATTAAATGTTAACTAGACACTCTCTGCTATGTTTTAAATTTAAACTGAAAGCCCTTTGCTGGGTTTTAAACTTAAACTGAAAGCTACCTGTTGAGTTTTTAATTTAACTAAAAGCTCTTTGCTGAAACTAGGCCCTGACTGATTTAACAAATTCACTGGATTCTAATTTACACAGATTAATCAGCTTTAATCTAAAGAATTCCTTTTCTCCCAAGATTTAGAAAAATCTCCAGAAGTAAATACTTACAATTGTAGATCTCTCTCTAGAAGTAGCAGTCCCTTTTTGTAGTCCATCTGCCATCATATACTATGTTACTATATTATTTGTTCTGTAAAAAAAACAAATAATTATTATTCAGAGTGCTCACTTATTTTCTCAATTTTTATCTCCTCCTTTCAGTTTACAAGATGTGCACCACCATGTGGGTCATTCCAGAACATGAATAAGGGGTTTGTACATGCGTCGGGGACACTTATGTGCCAAAAACATCCCAGACCGTATTCTGAAACACTGCTGATATGCATGTCCAAGGCACTAGCATGGAGATCTCAGAACATGGGCAGGAGAGGGCAAAACGGGGGCATGGTCAGCCGCAGAGACGTAGAAAGCATATTGAAAGGTTCATGTACATATTAAGTGTTTCCCAGAAACATCAACATTATTCCTGCTGAAACGTGGACTAAGGCCAGGACTAAGGGGTGAGGACAAAATCACATATCATAGTCTCCTTAAACTGATGCTTCCTCCTGAGGTAAGGCCTGATACTTCCCTCTTGTACAGATACTTAATTTTGTATCATTATATACACACTGGCTAACAGCACCAGTACAGCTATAGTAAGAGTGGTAGAGTTTGGGTAATCTTTGTCCCGGTTCGAGTAGTGATTATGCAGGTGGTACAGGGAGGTACAGCAAGGGTCATCCTAAGGGGCCCCAGGGCTACCGCAAGTATAATGCAAAACCAGAAATATACCATGATTATAGTATCTTAATGAATTTGTTTAAATGTTGCGACCTCTTCACTGAGATTCTGCCAGCTTCCGGTAGGTGGCAGGAGTAGGGCTGTAGACTCTTACAGCGGTGGTAGTCGCCGCAGCGTAAGCCGCAATGGCGATCCTGGATTGCTTGCTGAAGTCCAGTGACAAAGTTCAGTAGCTGCCACTGGTTTTACTCGACTGTGATGAATTCCATTATCTGATCCTATGGCTAATAGAAATATACCATGATTACAGTATCTTAATGAATTCGTTAAAATGTTGCGACCTCTTCACTGAGATTCTCTCACTTCCACAGCTTCCACCGTACGTAGACCTGTCAGCTTCCGGTTAGTGACAGGAGTAGGATTGTAGATTCCTCAAGCTTCTGCCATACGTAGACCTGCCAGCTTCCGGTAGGTGGCAGGAGTAGGGCTGTAGACTCTTACAGCGGTGGTTGTCGCCGCAGCGTAAGCCGCAATGGCGATCCTGGATTGCTTGCTGAAGTCCAGTGACAAAGTTCAGTAGCTGCCGCGGGCACGGTGGCGCGTGCCTGTAATCCCAGCTACTGGGGAGGCTGAGGCTGGCAGATCTCTTGAGTCCAGGAGTTCTGGACTGCAGTGTGCTATGCCGATCGAGTGTCCGTACTAAGTTCGGCATCAGTATGGATGACTGCAGCATCACAGGGTGCCAGTGTGATTGGGCAATCAAACTCAGAGAGGGTTCACCAGTGCTAAATGTCAAAACATATCCTTGTCAGTGCTAAGGGACCCTCAGAATAAGGGCACTCAAAGTGAAAACCGCACAAATGCATGCCCATATATGCACATTTTGTGGGACCAATGGTGTTGCTGTTGAGCATGTATTAGTGCTGTTTGCACTGCTGAATGTCTGTATTCTGAGGATCCCTATTATTGACAAGGATATGTTTTGACATTGAGCCATAAGGAACCTATGCTGATTCCTTCTGGATCATTTTACATAGGGTACTCTAGTAAGATCAGATATTGTTGGCAGCCATATATTTGCTGTGCCTGGCACTGGGAGACACGACTGATGTAGTGCCAACATTCCCCGGATTTTCCAATGCGACCTACATCCCTACCCATGCCAGGATCAATGAGAGCTGCAAGAGTGGTGATATATCTGGAGTCTGGCTACTTGGTGTGATGGCACAGGGATCCCCCCTCCCATGCCCACACAGCCCTGACCAGGGGAGCAGTGTCACAAAGATGGCTGTGGGAAGGCAGACAGGGTTGCCCCATAGGTAGCGGATGTATACAGACCAACATATACCACAATGAGACAGATGCAGCTGCTGTGAAAAAACCCAGTACTCAGATAGGTGGGCCTCAGATGCCATAGCCAGAAGGCCCTACTACAACTGATCATTTGTATAACACTACAAGCCGTACACAGTGCTGCACAGGCACATGTAAAAGATGATCCCTGATCAGCGTAGCTTATGATCTAGTCGAGACAGATAACCCAGCAGCTGTGGACAGGATACATCCAGGGGACATGGTCAGGAAACACAAGGGAGCTTCGGCGGATCAGATCCAGCAGTGGCAACGATGAGGTGAGCGCTCAGCCTGGATTTGAGAGGGACAAGGGATGAAGCCTGACATACAGACTCGGTTAGTTTGTTCCAGGCATAAGGAGCAGCAAGGTGAAAGGAGCGACATCTGGATTTGGTAGTAGGAGAGAAGGGCACAGATAGAAGCAATCTGACAGAAGAATGGAATTCACAGGGAAGAGTGTAGGGATGGATTAGAGGGGAATGGTAGTGCAGAGCAGCAGAATGAGTGCATTTATAGCCCATAGGCATGAAACGGGCATACATTTGTTGCTCAGCAATATTATGCATCCTTTGGGGACCTGCAATGTTAGTTTAGGATCATCTCCAGGAACAAGCAGGAAGGTAGTCTTCACATATGGGTGACATCAGTACTGACGGAGCCTGCACGGGAACGCTCCCCAGCATCCAATAGGAAGGCTTTTGGGAGCATCCCACTGTGCCTGCATTGCTGCCTTCCCACCTTCCCAACTATCCCTCTTCAGTTCTTCGTTTTCCATGGAACCAGCAGTAAGCAAATCCTGTCACCACAGAAAATTTGTTTATTTTTTTTTCTTTGGTTTTTTGTGGTTTGCGTCTGCCTTCCCGTCAATGCCGGAACCGACTACCATCGGTTCTTTTCTTTCTTCTTTCTTATTCCTGTAAAAAAAAGAAAAAGTATAACTTTCTTGGGCACATCGACACCATTTTAGGCCTTAAGCCTACCATTTGTCTATTAGTAATCTGTGAACTATCATTAAAATCATCTCTAATACCTGAAGATTGGAGGATCGCCAATGTAACACCAATTTTTAAAAAGGGTTCCAGGGGTGATCCGGGAAACTACAGACCGGTGAGCCTCACGTCAGTACCGGGAAAAATGGTAGAAACCATCATAAAGAATAAAATTACTCAGCATGTAGATAGTCACGACCTAATGGGAGACAGCCAACATGGCTTTAGACAAGGAAGATCTTGTCTTACTAATCTGTTATGTTTTTTTGAAGGAGTGAATAAACAGGTGGACAAAGGTGAGTCGGTTGATATTGTGTATCTGGACTTTCAGAAAGCCTTTGACAAGGTCCCTCATCAGAGACTTTTGGCAAAACTAAAGAGTCATGGGATAGGAGGCAGTGTACTATTGTGGATCAGGAACTGGTTAAAAGATAGAAAGCAGAGGGTAGGGCTAAATGGCCAATTTTCCCAATGGAGAAAGGTGAATAGTGGTGTAACCTAGGGATCTGTGCTGGGTCCGCTGCTTTTTGACATATTCATAAATGACCTGGAAAGTGGAATAACGAGTGAGATTATCAAATTTGCAGATGACACAAAACTATTTAAAGTTGTTAAAACCCAAGAGGATTGTGAAAAATTGCAAGAGGATCTTGATAAATTGGAAGACTGGGCATCAAAATGGCAGATGAAATTTAATGTGGACAAGTGCAAGGTTATGCACCTAGGGAAGAACAACCCAAACTATGGTTACACGATGCAAGGTTCCACATTAGGAACCACCACCCAGGAAAAAGATTTAGGCGTCATTGTGGATACCATGTTAAAACCCTCGGCCCAGTGTGCAGCGGCAGCCAAGAGAGCAAATAGAATGCTAGGTATGATAAGGAAAGGAATGGAAAATAAAACAAAAGATATTATAATGCCTCTATATCGTTCCATGGTGAGACCGCACCTTGAATATGGTGTGCAATTCTGGTCGCCGTATCTTAAAAAGGATATAGCGATTTTAGAAAAGGTTCAGAGAAGAGCCACCAAAATGGTAAAGGGGATGGAAGGATACTCCTATGAGGAAAGGCTAAAAAGGTTAGGGCTCTTTAACCTGGAAAAGAGACGGCTGAGGGGAGATATGATAGAAGTCTATAAATTAATGAACGGAGTGGAACGGGTAAACGTAGATCGATTGTTTACGTTATCAGAATATAGAAAGACTAGGGGACATGCAATGAAGCTACAGGGTAAACTATTTAAGACTAATAAAAGAAAATATTTTTTCACTCAACGTGTAATCAAACTCTGGAATTTGTTACCGGAGGATGTAGTAAAGGCTGTTAGTGTAGCTGGGTTTAAAAAAGGTTTGGACAAGTTCCTGGAGGAAAGGTCCATAAACCATTATTAAGAAGTGACCGAAGATATCAATGCTTGACGCAGTACAAGCATTGTGGAACTTGTGTCTCTTGGGGAAACTGCTAGGTACATATGACCTAGATTGGCCACTGTTGGAAACAGAATACTGGGCTTGATGGACCTTGGTCTGACCCAGTATGGCATATCTTATGTTCTTATGTTCTTATGACATAATGAAGAAACCAGCTAGTGATTTAAAGAGATGTTCTAAATGTGGTGGTACCATCTCGGCTACCGACACCCATGACTGGTGTCTCAAGTGTCTTGAAACTGACCACCAGCCATCAGAATGTCCTTTGTGTAGGAAGATGACAAAGAGAGGCCTGCAGAATTGAGCTGCAAAGTTAGGCACACTCTGTCTCAGACACATTGTCTTTAGCATCAATGGCATTGTCTTCCTTTCATGGATCTCAGGTATCAAAACATAAGTCTCCTTCGAAGACACACCATTCCCCCAAGAGTAGATCTCTATCTAAGCATCGAGATGCCTTGAGTATTGCCACATCACTCAATGGAAGTGGAATTGACAATGCATTGAATTAAAAGTTCAAAGACACATTCTTCTAACCTTCCAAGTAGAGATTCGAGAACTCTCAATACTTTTGGGCATCTATGCTTTCAGCCAGAATAAGTTCATACATACTCTACATGTTCCTCTTGTCAATGTTCCCTCTCCTCCCTGATAAGAGAGCTGATTACCTCACCTTGGTCAAATATGCTCAAAATGTTTCAAAGTTTGTAAATAGGGAAATTTTTGACTGCTTTGACTGCACCAGTAGAGCTACCTCAATCTGCATTGGAGCACGCAGGATTGCTTGGCGTCAAGCTTCGGATCTTGAACAATGGGTTCAAGATAAACTGATGAATAGGCTTTCTAGAACCACTGCCAACCCAGCTAAGAAGAAAGCAGCTGCAATGAAAACTTTATTGAATAAGAAAAATAAGTTTTACCCTTCTTACACACCTGCTTCACAATATCAACCTCAGGGTGCTCAGAATAAGCAACAGTCTCCTAAGAACCAACCAGTTCCATAGGCTCAATCTGCTCCTGGTTTTGACTTTTTCCTAGAGAACATAGCCACTCTACCTCTGAAGACCCCCCCCCCCTCCCTCCAACATTGCAGGCAGACTCTGTCATTATGTTCACAGGTGACATCTCATCACTTCAGAGCAGTGGACTCTGACCATAGTGACAGAAGGCTACATGGTTCACCTGGAAACTCTGCCCCCCTCCACACTAATAGGGGAATATCCTTCTCAGCCTCCTCTCACTGCTCTTTTACTGCAAGAGACGTTTGGCAAAACATCTATCAGAAGGCACCATAGAGGAGGTCCCAATATCTTAACAAAGAAGGGGTTCCTACTCTCCGTACTATCTCATACCAAAGAAAACCAAAGAATACAGACCCATTATGGATAAGAACATATAAGAACATAAGATATGTCATACTGGGTCAGACCAAGGTCTATCAAGCCCAGCATCCTGTTTCCAACAGTGACCAATCTAGGTCATACGTACCTAGCAGTTTCCCCAAGAGACACAGGTTCCGCAATTCTTCTACTGGGTCAAGCATTGATATCCTGGGTCCCTTCTTAATAATGGTTTATTGACCTTTCCTCCAGGGATTTGTCCAAACCTTTTTTAAACCCAGCTACACTAACAGCCTTTACTACATCCTCCGGTAACAAATTCCAGAGTTTGATTACACGTCGAGTGAAAAAATATTTTCTTTTATTAGTCTTAAATAGTTTACCCTGTAGCCTAGTCTTTCTATATTCTGATAGCGTAAACAATCGATCTACGTTTACCCGTTCCACTCCGTTCATTAATTTATAGACTTCTATCATATCTCCCCTCAGCCGTCTCTTTTCCAGGTTAAAGAGCCCTAACCTTTTTAGCCTTTCTTCATAAGAGTATCCTTCCATCCCCTTTACCATTTTGGTGGCTCTTCTCTGAACTTTTTCTAATAACTCTATATCCTTTTTAAGATACGGCAACCAGAACTGCACACAATATTCAAGGTGCGGTCTCACCATGGAACGATATAGAGGCATTATAATATCTTTTGTTTTATTTTCCATTCCTTTCCTTATGATACCTAGCATTCTATTTGCTCTCTTGGCTGCCGCTGCATACTGGGCCGAGGGTTTTAACATGGTATCCACAATGACGCCTAAATCTTTTTCCTGGGTGGTGGTTCCTAATGTGGAACCTTGCATTGTGTAACCATAGTTTGGGTTGTTCTTCCCTAGGTGCATAACTTTGCACTTGTCCACATTAAATTTCATCTGCCATCTTGATGCCAAGCTTCTAATTTATCAAGATCCTCTTGCAATTTTCCACAATCCTCTTGGGTTTTAACAACTTTAAATAGTTTTGTGTCATCTGCAAATTTGATAACCTCACTCGTTATTCCACTTTCCAGGTCATTTATGAATATGTCAAAAAGCAGCGGACCCAGCACAGATCCCTGGGGTACACCACTATTCACCTTTCTCCATTGGGAAAATTGGCCATTTAGCCCAACCCACTGCTTTCTATCTTTTAACCAGTTCTTGATCCACAGTAGTACACTGCCTCCTATCCCATGACTCTTTAGTTTTGCCAAACGTCTCTGATGAGGGACCTTGTCAAAGGCTTTCTGAAAGTCCAGATACACTATATAAAGCGATTCACCTTTGTCCACCTGTTTATTCACACTTTCAAAAAAACATAACAGATTAGTCTCCCATTAGGCCATGACTATCTACATGCTGAGTAATTTTATTCTTTATGATGATTTCTATCATTTTTCCCGGTACTGACGTGAGGCTCACCGGTCTGTAGTTTCCCGGATCACCCCTGGAACCCTTTTTAAAAATTGGTGTTACATTGGCGATCCTCCAATCTTCAGGTATCAGAGATGATTTTAATGATAGTTTACAGATTACTAATAGCAGGTCTGCAATCTCATATTTCAGTTCTTTCAACACCCTTGAATGTATACCATCCGGCCCAGGTGATTTGCTACTCTTCAGTTTATCTAATAGTTGTAATACATCTTCCCGATGTATTGATATTTCCTTCAATTCTTCTACACCTTTAAATACCACTTCAGTCATGGGTAACATCCCTACATCTTCCTCAGTAAAGACCGAAGCAAAGAATTCATTCAGTCTCTTCCTATCGCCTTGTCGCCTCTTAGTGCCCCTTTAACTCCTCTATCATCTAATGGACCAACTGACTCTCTCACAGGTTTTTTGCTACGAATGTACTTGAAAAAATCTTTATTTCGCATTTTTGCTTCCACAGCAAGCTTCTTCTCAAATTCTCCCTTTGCCTGCTTTATCAATGCCTTGCATTTGACTTGCCAGTGCTTGTGCTGTTTCCAGGTTTCGTCGTTTGGCTCTTTTTTCCATTTCCTGAAAGATGCTTTTTTGGCAACAACAGCCTCTCTGACCTCACCTTTAAACTATGCTGGCAGTTTTTTGGACTTCCTTCCACTTTTCTTAAAGCGTGGAATACAGCTGGTCTGGGCTGCCAAGATAGTATTTTTCAACAACACCCAAGCTTGATGTAAGTCTTTAACCTTTGCAACTGCTCCTTTTAGTTTTTTCTTAACTATTTTCCTCATTTTATCATAGTCTCCCTTTCGAAAGTTAAAAGGAAGTACTGTGGATTTCCGTACTATCCCTCCTCCACTAATTAAATCAAAGGCGATCATGCTATGATCGCTATTGCCAAGTGGCCCCAACACCCTTATCTCTTGCACTAGATCTGGTGTTCCACTAAGGACTAGGTCTAATATGGCTTCCCCTCTGGTCGGTTCATGAACCAGCTGCTCCAAGAAGCAGTCGTTTATATAATCTAGGAACTTTATCTCCCTAGCATGTCCTGCTGTGACACTGACCCAGTCGATACCGGGGTAATTGAAATCACCCATTATTATTACTGCGCTGTAACTTTTGTTAGCTTCCTTGATTTCTTTGAGCACTAGAGGACAGCAACCTTGGGCCGGAAGGACTGGGGTTTCTAGTCCCACAGGTGCTCCTTGTGGTCTTGGGCAAGCCACTTAACCCTCCATAGCCCATGTTCCCTGTAAAATAGTTCTCTCCAAGTTATAATGCCCTGTTCAATGTAATTTCAGTTTGTTCAATGTAAACCGCACTGATGCAGAATAGCGCGGTATTTATTTATTTTTATTTATTTACATTCTCTTATATACCGCGCTATTCTGCATCAGTGCGGTTTACATTGAACAAACTGAAATTACATTGAACAGGGTATTACAACTTGGAGATAACTATTTTACAGGGAACATGGGCTATGGAGGGTTAAGTGGCTTGCCCAAGACCACAAGGAGCACCTGTGGGACTAGAAACCCCAGTCCTTCCGGTCCAAGGTTGCTGTCCTCTAGTGGGATTTGAACCACCGACCTTCCGGTAAGAGAATGTAATAAATAAATAAATAAATAAATCATCCATTTGTTCATTCTGGCACGGTGGTCGATAGTACACCCCCACTGCCATCGCCTTCCCCTTTTTACATGGAATTTCAATCCATAGAGATTCTACAGCAAATTTTGTTTCCTGCAAAACTTTAATCCTTTCTGACTCAATGCCCTCTCTAACATAGAGCGCAACCCCTCCACCAATTTGATCAGCTCTATCATTACGATATAGTTTGTACCCAGGTATCACAGTGTCCCACTGGTTGTCCTCCTTCCACCATGTCTCTGATATTCCAATCATATCTAACCTCTCATTTAGTGCTATATATTCTAACTTTCCCATCTTATTTTTTAGACTTCTAGCATTTGCATACAAGCATTTTAGAGACTGTATTTTATTCATATTAATTTGGCTGTTGGTAGACATGGGTAATTTGGGATCTTTAAGCTCTGTCTGCTCCATACTCGAGGGCATTTGGGCTACTTTACTCTTTTTTGGAACCTCTCTGCTTTTGGTGGTATCCTTCAAGGATACATTCTTCCAAACCATCCGCTCTTGGGCGACTGTCGGCTTTCCCCTATTATCTAGTTTAAAAGCTGCTCTATCTCCTTTTTAAAGGTTAATGCAGCAGCCTGGTTCCATCCCGGTTAAGGTGAAGCCCATCCCTTCGGAAGAGCCCCTCCTTTCCCCAGAATGTTCCCCAGTTCCTAACAAATCCAAAACCCTCATCTCTGCACCATTGTCTCATCCACGCATAACACTTATTAAAAGAGGGATGCTACACAGTACCCTGTCCTGTGCTGCTGAGGTAAGTTATATTCTTATTTGATTTAAATTATAGCTCTTTGCTGCTGCTAGGCTCTAACTTATTATGAAATTTAAACTACAAGCTCTCTGCTGGGTTCTAAATTTAACCAGAAAGCTCTCTTCAGTGTTTTAAATTTAAACTCAAAGTACTTTGCAGGATCTCATAAACCTGAACAAGTTTTTCATCCACAAGAAGTTCAAGATGAGGTGGGGTTGCGCGGTGCAGTTCTTCTTTGGTTCCGCTCCTTCCTCACTGCTCGCTCTTTTTCTGTTACCCTAAATGGTAAATCATCCGGTTCTCTCCCCCTCACTTGCGGTGTCCCCCAGGGCTCGGTGTTGTCTCCTTTGCTGTTTAATATTTTCCTGGCCCCCTTACTTCTTTTATTACAGCAGTACCCGGTATCTTGTTATGTTTATGCAGATGATATTATTTTGCTCTTTCATACTTCTCCACTTTCTCTGGATCTTTCCCCTTTAAACTCCTGCCTCTCTCATGTGGCCTCTTGGCTTTCTCAGCACCTTCTCCGGCTTAATCCCTCTAAGTCCACTGCTATGTGGGTATCACTGAGTGGGTTGTGTCCGTCTGCTGCCCCTATGATTGATTCTATTCCCATTCCTCTGGTATCTTCTTTTCGGTATCTCGGGGTGATTCTTGACTCCTCCCTTTCCTTCCGTGATCATATCTCTCTCCTCACTAGGCGTTCTTTCGCTATCCTCCGCCGGCTTCGGGCTGTCCGTTCACTTTTTCCTCTCGGTTCTCTGGTTACTCTCGTCCTTGCTCTCATCGTTAGTCGTCTTGATTACTGTAATATCTTTCTGGCCAATCTTCCCAATTACCAACTTAAACGCCTTCAACTCATTCAGAATACAGCTGCCCGTATTATTACTTTCGCCCGTCGCTTCGATCACATTACCCCCATTCTCATTCGTCTTCATTGGTTGCCCCTCCGTGTTCGGTTTCACTATAAACTCCTTATCCTCACTCATCGTGCAATTTACACTAATAATCCTCTATACCTGGCTGATTTAATTTCTCTTCACACGCCCTACCGTCAACTCCGCTCCCTTCATGCAAATCATCTGGCTTTACCGTCCTCGTCTCATGCACATCTAGAAAAGACCCATCATGCTGCATTTTTCTTTCTTGGTCCTTGGCTGTGGAACGCCCTGCCTCCGTCCCTTCGTTTAGAACCCTCCTACCCTCAGTTCAAAGCCTCACTCAAAACCCATTTGTTTCAGAAAGTGTTTGATCTCACTCCCGATTTCCCTCCCTGATACCGCTCTAGGTTGATGTTCCTGTCCTAGCTCAGTTTGGTCCTGCTACCCCCTTTGTCTGCCTCTGTTGGTTGTGCTGTTTGTCTTTTGTCTGTGTTTGGTTGTTGATTATTGTTTATCGTTTATAATGTTATTGTGCTATTCTTTTTCTTTCTTTCCTATTATTTTTGGCGTTCTTTTTCCGAAGTTTGCAGTGCTGCCTTTTATTTTGTTTGTACACCGCTTTAATGTCCCGACAAAAGCGGTTTATCAAGTGTGAAATAAAGATAAAGATAAAGATGGTTTCTCTAGGGACCCTCCTACCCTATCTCCAGAGTCAGGACTGGCTCTGTTCTCTAGATCTCAAAGAAGTGAATACACATATCCTCATTCATCCAGAACACAGGAAATATCTACACTTCATGTTTCAGGGAGGACATTATCAATACAAAGTCTTGCCCTTCGGACTCGCCTCTGCCCCAAGAGTCTTCACAAAGTGAATGGCTGTTGTAGCCGCATTTCTAAGATCTCTAGGGATATTTGTCTTCCCTTACTTAGATGACTGGCTCATAAAGGCAGGCACCTCCCAAGAGGTCCACCTGTCTCTCTCCTTTACCATGCAGGTACTTCAACATTTGGGATTTGGGATAAATCTACCAAAGTCCCATCTTGCTCAATAGTCAAGGGCATTTCTACCTCAGCCCAGCTGTTCTCATCTCATTCAGTTGGCATCTCAGGTATATCTCAAAGTCTCAAAGACCACCTGACTGCCCAAGAAATGCTGCAGCTTCTAGGTCATATGGCCTCAACAGTACAGGAGGGAGGAGTAGCCTAGTGGATGGGGCAAGGTACTTCAGGCCGGAAGGTCGGGGGTTCAAATCCCACTAGAGGACAGCAACCTTGGGCCGGAAGGACTGGGGTTTCTAGTCCCACAGATGCTCCTTGTGGTCTTGGGCAAGCCACTTAACCCTCCATTGCCCATGTTCCCTGTAAGTATTAGTGTATGTGTCTCATATCCCTGCATGCTAAATGTATCCCCCAATTGTGCTGTGACCGCTTTGATTGAAGGATAAGGTGGTATACAAAACTGTCTAAATAAATAAAATAAATGTAGTACCATATGCCCGCCTGCATATGTGCACAGCCCAATGGGCTTTGATTTCCCAGTGGAAACAGACCTCAGGCCATCTCTTGGACAAAATCCAAGTGTCTGCCTCTCTGGCCACATCTCTTCTATGGTGGTGTTCCCAAGAGAATCTCCTCGTCGGCTCACCTTTTCAGATGCCTCCACATCAATGTACCCTGATGACGGATGCCTCCAAACTGGGCTTAGGAGCCCATCTAGGGACCCTCTCCATTCAGGGCCTCTGGACAGAAGAGGAGTCCAAGCTCCAGATAAACTTACTGGAACTTCAGGCAATCTTCAACACCCTCAAGGGGCATCTAAGCTCCTAGAGGGTCCTTGTCCAGATGGACAATCAAGGAGGAACAGGATCTTGGCCTCTCTGCAGAGAGACCCTCTATCTCTGGTCCTTTACAATTATACATCAGTTATACCTCCAAGCGGTGTAACTCCCAGGGGAGCAAAATGTTTTGGAAGACAGACTGAGTCGGATCCTCCTTCCCCATGAATAGTCTCTCCACACAGAGGCAGCATCCTTCATCTTTCAGACTTGGGGAACTCCAGAGATAGACCTGTTTGCCACTCCGCAAAATGCCAAACTTCCTCGCTTCTGCTCCAGTAGTCCCATGTTGGGCAACCAGGAGGTGGATGCTTTTCACCTCCACTGGTGTCAGGAGTTCCTGTATGCCTTTCCTCCCATTCCCCTGATTCCCAAGATGCTTTTCAAGCTCCAAGCAGACAGGCCTTCATGATACTCATAGCCCCGCGTTGGCCACGTCAACCGTGGTTTCCTCTCCGACTACGTCTGTCTCATACTCAACCCCTAGATCTCAGATCTGCTCCAGATCTCCTCTCTTAAGGGGGGGGGGAGGGCATTGATTCATCACAATCTGCAGTCTCTCCGCCTCACGGCATGGCTGCTGAAAGCATAGTATTTCAGGATCTGAACCTTACCCAGAAGGTTAAAGAGATCCTGTTGGTCTCTAGAAAGCCGTCCACCAGATGTTCTTACGCTTTCAAGTGGTGTAGATTTTCTCTCTGGTGTTCCCAGAAGGACCTTAATCTCTTCTCAGCTCCAGTGGAGGCACTCCTCCATTATCTCCTCCACTTATCCTCATCTGGTTTCAAGACCAACTCGGTATGAGTTCACTTCAGTGCAATTGCAGCCTCTCATCATCCTTTGGATGGACAGCCCATTTCCTCACAGCCGCTCGTAGCATGCTTCATGAGGGGTCTCTTGCCCATCAAACCTCCCATCAGACCACCACCAGTGGTGTGGGATCTCAGTGTTGTTCTGGGGCAACTTCTTAAGCCGCCCTTTGAACTCTTAGCCACTACTTCGCTAAAGTCTCTAACATGGAAGATCATCTTCCTCATTGCACTCACTTCAGCTAGACGCATTAATGAGCTTCAAGCTTTGGTGGTGGACCCACCTTACACATGGTTCCACCATAACAAGATTGTCCTAAGGACTCACCCTCACTTCATGCCGAAGGTGGTGTCTCCTTTTCATTTGAATCAGTCTACCTTCCTATCTTTTTTCCTAGACTACATTCATCTAGGGGAGAGGCAACCCTCCATACCCTTGACTGCAAACGTGCCTTAGCATTCTATCTTCAAAGGCCTGCAGAACACCGTAACACTTCTCAGTTGTTCATCTCCTTTGATCCCAGTCACTTGAGGTTGCCAGTATCAAACATACTCTTTCTAAACGGATAGCAGATTGCATCTCATTTGCTTATGATAAAGCAGGACTATCCGTTGATGATCATGTCACTGCCCATAATGTTCGTGCCATGGCTACCTCAATGGCAAATCCACTCTGTGTAGCCATTGATGAAATCTGCAAAGCAGCAACTTGGTCTTCAGTTCATACCTTTGCTGCTCACTACTGTCTGCAATATCCAAACGAGTTTAGAGTATTGTATATAGTATCAAGTTAACCTGTACATAGTTCTCCCGGTTATCCCCTGTTTTATTTTCCTGTTCATTGTAAACTCAATGTTTGCCTGTATGCATTGTAGTATGTTTTTGTTCGATGTACACTGCGCTGATTATAATAGCGCGGTATAGAAGAAATGTTAAATAAATAAATAAATAAATTCCCACCGGGATGCTATGTTTGATCAAGCTGTACTCCAGCACCTTTTTCAGACTCAAGGGTAACTCCTACCCTCCATCCCAGAATCTAACGATACCAGACATCCATGAAGGATTCATGACCTCTTCTACTCTGCCTTGAGGCAAACTTACCGGTTCTGAGGTCATTCTCTTTGGCATCTGAGAGCTAGGGAGTCCCATATGTGAAGACTACATTCCTGCTTGTTCCTGAAGATAGCGTAGTTACTCACCTGTAACAGGTGAACTCCAGGAACAGCAGGAATGTAGTCTTCACAACCCACCCTCCTCCCCAGGAATTGTAGGTTTTCTTTTCTCTCCTTTTCTCTCAGCTACAAACTCAACTGAAGAGGGAGAGTTGGAAAGGCTGGAAGGCAGCAACGCAGGTACAGTGCGATGCTCCCAAAAGCCTTCCTATTGGATGCTGGGAAGTGTTCCCACGCAGGCTCCATCAGTACCGATGTCACCCATATATAAAGACTAAATTCCTGCTGTTCCTGGAGATCACCTGTTACAGGTGAGTAACTACAGTTTATGTACTTGGTGAGAGTCTTTCCCTAGCAGTTTAAGGCATGTTTGTAGAGATTACCAGAGCAGGAATCACTGGGGCTAGTTCCTAATACCACATACTATTTGATACAAGGTATGCCCTGATATACATGTTCATATTTACATTCTAGTACCATATTAGGGTGCACTGGGCTTACCTAGCACTTTTCAGGGAACTGCAGACTCATCCACTCATGCAGAAATGAACTTCAGACTCATGCACTGAATTATTCGGCATGACTCATTTGGTCAAACCCTGATGAAGGCAGTGCCGAAACACAGTTGTATCGGTTTAAAATATTTGTGGCTTGACTCACCGAAAAATGTTTTGGGAAGAGTACAACAAATTGAATAAAAACTTAAAAATTCATAGTATATACTGTACAATAAAAATAGCAAACAATTCAATTTAAAAATCAACATATATACATAATCCAAGTATAAATATAACAAAAATAAAAGCATTATGGGAATTATTTTAGAAGCCTTATTTGTGATTTCCACATGGAAAAATCCAGCATTTATACTTGGAAATGGCATCATGGAAATGTTGACTTTAGAAAGGACTAAATTTACATGTGGATATCCTTACTATCTAGAAACTACAAGGGGATGTCAGGGGCATGATTAGTGTGGATCCTGGGTGCTTCCAAAATTTACACGTGTATTCCCCATTTTATATATGGAATGCAGGTATATGGCCAAAATTATCCACATCGGGATTTACACCTGTCTTTTCAGTTCTTAGCTGTTGATACGGTAAGACAGTCAAATCTGAGTTTTGATTGTTCCAATTGGTTTTCCATTGTTTTTGCTAATTCTATTGGAGTTTATCTGTGAGTTTTTCAATTTTTACCTACTGCTTGAGAAGACTCTTACTGGCTTCTCTCAGTATTGCACTAGTGGTTATACCACCTGATGACATCAGTGAAAGTTGCTCAAGTCTGCCTCCACCTGATGGTAAGGGAACATAACCCAGCTGTCTGAACTCGTCTAACAGGATTCATGGAAATTAAATTACCAGTATGATTAAAATGTCTCCATATACCTTCTGTGCTGCCTTATTCCTATTTTAGAAAAAGGTTTTATATTTGGCAGCGCCTTTTCTAAACTATTGCCTGAATTGTTTATGTTGTGAGCCCGATGTCTCAATTCCGATCTCCACATACTATGCAAAGTTTGCCTTCGCAAATAATTTTGTTTTCTTTTTTTTTTAAATCAGTAGTTATAATACTTCTGCTTTGGCCAGCAGACTCATGTTCCCAGTTAGGTGGAATGACAGGACATTATCTCCCTGTATTGTACTAACTTTCAATCACAGCCAAAAGCCCAAAAAGGTACCGTCTTCAGCTCAAACCTAACAATTTATCCTAGCCAAAAAATGACTATGGATAGCTTTGGACAAATAGATCAAGTCAGAATTTATTAGGATACTTGTTATATGGCTGTTGATGGTTGTTTATTCAGATGGTTGTCTGTGATTTTAAAAAAAGCAGTTGTGCATTTGTTTCTTGAATGAGCTGAACTTCAGGACATACTACATTTGCTTGGCAGGGTAACAATACTGAGGATCATTGAGAATCTTAAGATCTCAGATTTGGAAACAATAAACTAAACGGCCAAAAAACAATGGAACTGTTGTTCTGTAAGATGTGACATCTTGCAAAATCTTGAATGATACTGAGTGCAAAGAATGAACTTCACATTGGTCAATGAAAAAAATTGTAATAACTATGTTGAAATAACAACGAGCTTGTTTTGGAATATTTGTGCTAATTTACTAGCTTTGTATAGATAAAATTCTAGAGTTAACAAAAAAGGCCCTGATCGGTTTGGAATTTTCAGAGTGAAACATCAGCTTGATTGACAATCTGACAACCTTGATGTCCATATTCCTTTGTGGAAGGAGGTAGGGAAGGTGGGCAGGGGTATGTTGCAAGTTTTCTCAATAGTAGGTAATGGAATGTGAAATGTTTCCTGATAATAGTTTCAAAACTAGGTTTTCTGTAACACTACAGTGAATGTATGCTCATAGTTAATACTTATAATCTGGCCCTCACAGCTATGATTTAAGTTTTAAAATGTAGCATTGAGACTGAGGGGCTCTTTTACTAAAGTGCATTATGTGGTTAATGCAGGGTTTGATGAATCCTGGGAACCACGTCGCCATGGTGCCTAGAAACTGCATGCTGGTACCCAGGTTTTCATGCTCCTGAAGGTTTTAGTGTGCTCCAGTGCTACAATGAAAATGCCATATTGCTAGCTTCCCCAATGTGATTGGCTCACTGCAAGAAGCTTGAACTTCATGGTGAAACTTGAAACCACATGTTCAGCCTGAACTTCCTTCCGCACATGGCTCAAGTTTTGCTGAAAGACAGTTGCCATGGGGAGCTTATTGGTATAGTGTTTTCAGTGCAGCTCTAAACAGAGGAATGGTGAGTGAAAGGACTGGCAAAGGCTGGGTAGGGGGCTCTGAGAGAGAGAGAGAGACTGGATGAAGGCTGGGGGACTATAGAGCAAGAAAGATTGAATGCAAGCTGTGGGGGCTATGGAGAGAAAATGAGTCTGGGTGAAAATAGGATGCAGGACTATGAAGGGAGTGAGAGACTGGGTGAAGGCTGGGGGACTATGGAGAGAGGAAGACTGGGTGAAGTTGGGTGTGGGGGCTATGAGAGAGACTTTTTTTGCTTCATGTATTATCAGGCCATGGTGATATATGAAGCAAAAAAGAAATTGCCACAGATGCAGCTATAGGGGGTCACCAATAAACTGCTGACAGCATGCTCATTGGGAATGGTGGGATGTGCAGGACGAGAAAGGTCACTGCCTTCCATTGGCATTGTAAAATGGCACTTTAAGGAGCATGTTTACTAAAGAATGCACCAGGCCACTAATCTAGTGCGGAGGCCTGCGCCAACTTCAGGGAGCATGTGCATCCATCCCCCTGCCATTGACATGTTGCTAATGCATGGCACCATGGAAAGTGCCATGCAGGTGGACTTAACACTACCCACACTTAGCGACAATTGTGGTTAGCGGCCATGCTAACCGCAGTATGTTGTCAATGCACATATCCTGCCTCAAAGTGCCCTGTCTCCACCCAATTGCATGCTACTCAGTTAGTACAAGATTTTTAGTGCAGGGCACCACGCTAACATTTAGCATTGCACATTTACCACGTGCTAAGCCCCCACACTAACAGCATGGTTTAATAAACATGCCCTTAAGAGCCTGATGTATTAAGCTTTCTTTTCCTGTTTATGCAAACAGTAAGTAAAGTCCTAAAAAAGGAGCTGCGATACACCTTTGTAAGTTGGCTCCTAGATTCCAAGAAAGTTTATCATGGCCTGGGTTAACGTGCATTTCAGCACTTTACCACTTTCTTGGGACCATGGTAATTATTATTGTGCAGGCAGGACAATAACCATGCTCTGAAACATACTGTGTGATGAGGCAGGGGCAGGCAAGGAAGAGGCAGAGAATGGACCTTGATGGCACATTACAGTTAGCATGGGCATCAGTAGGATGCACTAATTGTCAATCTTGCATTTAATGCAGTTATACCTACCTCTATTCAATTGATGGCATTAGAGCCAGAATGTACTTTAAGGGGCTTGCCTGCACAATAACTGTCGAGCACATGATCCAAAATGCATATTAGGGCAAAAAATACCGCAGTTTAGTAAAAGGGCCCCTGAACTCACTGTTTGCACATTTTGCAGGCTAAAAGAGATAATAAAACACACCAAATATATAATGTCCAAGAACCAGCTACAATTATTTTTCGAAGACTGAAGAGCAAGTCAACAATATTCTGTTCCAAAATAACAAGGTAGTATTATTATTTGGTGGCATAACACCCTATTGTTTATGTTATCTAATGACGGAATGAGTTCCAGTACATTCTTATTAAAATAGCAGTTTCTTATTTGAAATATATACAGAGTTAGCTCTTGTTGCTTGTTGTTCCTTCAAACATCAATTTATCCATATCCTACTCAATCCAAAACAATCAAAACCTTTCATCTCTGTTCATACTACCTGCTATGTGACGTCCAATTTATATGATGTATAAGCTTTTTTTTTTAATACAAAGAATTTCAGAACAGTGGTTAATATTCTGCATACTTTAAAGTCTATACTACAATTGCTATTTATGAAGCTCAGCAAATTCCACTTTTCCAAAAGACTTATTTCCCAAAGGTGTTTGGGAAATATAATCATTTTAAAAGTTTAATGCTTGCTTTTGTGGCCTTACGCAGTCTTGGGCTCATGTCCTGAAAGAGCACATTTGAGATTTAAAATCTATCTCCTAAGTATTGCTGCACTGAAAGAAATGTGATTAATTAGAACAGGAGGAGGGACCTTCTCTAGTGTAACATTTCAGCTTTGGAAGTTCATTCCCAGAAAGTTACACCAGGAATCTATTTGGCCTGTAGATGTTTGAATAAAAATGGCCTTTTAAATGTGCCTTTGGGGATCACTAGGATCTTAACTTTAGTTTAATCCTGAATTTTTACTTGTTTTTATAGCACTGTGTGTATTTCTGTGCTAACTGTTGAACATCCCTAGTACTTGAAGAAGGACGATGCATAATTAATGTAGAGGAAAAGCTGCTGCCATGCATTAATGGCATGACCGATAACATGCAATGTAGTTAGAGCACCTAAGAACATAAGATATGCCATACTGGGTCAGACTAAGGTCCATCAAGCTCAGTATCCTGTTTCCAACAGTGGCTAATCTAGGTCATACGTACCTAGCAGTTTCCCCAAAAGACACAGGTTCCTCAATGCTTGTATTGGGTCAAGCATTGATATCCTGGGTCCCTTTTTAATAATGGTTTATGGACCTTTCCTCCAGGAACTTGTCCAAACCTTTTTTTAAACCCAGCTACACTAACAGCCTTTACTACATCCTCCGGTAACAAATTCCAGAGTTTGATTACACATTGAGTGAAAAAATATTTTCTTTTATTAGTCTGTTTACCCTGTAGCTTCATTGCATGTCCCCTAGTCTTTCTATAGTCTGATAACGTAAACAATCGATCTACGTTTACCCATTCCACTCCGTTCATTAATTTATAGACTTCTATCATATCTCCCCTCAGCCATCTCTTTTCCAGGTTAAAGACCCCTAACCTTTTTAGCCTCTCTTCATAGGCGTATCCTTCCATCCCCTTTACCATTTTGGTGGCTCTTCTCTGAACCTTTTCTAATAATGCTATATCCTTTTTAAGATATGGCGACCAGAATTGCACACAATATTCAAGGTGCAGTCTCACCATGGAACGATATAGAGGCGTTATAATATCCTTTGTTTTATTTTCCATTCCTTTCCTTATGATAGCTAGCACTTGGCCGCTGCTGCACACTGGGCTGAGGGTTTTAACATGTTATCCACAATGACACCTAAATCATTTTCCTGGGTATTGGTTCCTAATGTGGAACCTTGCATCGTGCAACCATAGTTTGGGTTGTTCTTCCCTAGGTGCATAACTTTGCACTTGTCCACATTAAATGTCACCTGCCATTTTGATGCCCAGTCTTCCAACTTATCAAGATCCTCTTGCAGTTTTCCACAATCCTCATGGGTTTTAACAACTTTAAATAGTTTTGTGTCATCTGCAAATTTGATAACCTCACTCGTTATTCCCTTTTCCTGGTCATTTATGAATATGTCAAAAAGCAGCAGACTCTGCACAGATCCCTGGGGAACTCCACTATTCACCTTTTTCCATTGGGAAAATTGGCCATTTAGCCCTACCCTCTGCTTTTTATCTTTTAACCAATTCCTGATCCACAATAGTACACTGCCTTCTATCCAATGACTTTTTAGTTTTGCCAAAGGTCTCTGATGAGGGAACTTGTCAAAGGCTTTCTGAAAGTCCATATAAGCTATATCAACCGACTCACCGACTCACCTTTGTCTACCAGTTTATTCACACCTTCAAAAAAACCCCCATAGATTAGTAAGACAAGATCTTCCTTGTCTAAAGCCATGTTGGCTGTCTCCAATTACGCCATGACTATCTACATGATGAGTAATTTTGTTCTTTATAATGGTTTCTACCATTTTTCCCGGTAGTGATGTCAGGCTCACCGGTCTGTAGTTTCCCGGATCACCCCTGAAACCCTTTTTAAAAATTGGCGTTACATTGGAGATCCTCCAATCTTCAGGTATTACAGATGATTTTAATGATAGTTCCTAATAGCAGGTCTGCAATCTCATATTTCAGGTCTTTCAACACCCTTGCATGTATGCCATCTGGTCCAGGTGATTTGCTACTCTTCAGTTTATCAAATAGTTGTAATACGTCTTCCCGGTATATCAATATTTATTTCAATTCCTCTGCAGTATCACCTTTAAATACCACTTCAGTCATGGGTAACATCCCTGCTTGCAAATTGGTCCGTGTTTCACAGAGTAAATATTACCAAATACTGAAAAAGACTCTGTATTACAACTAGAAAGTAAACTTAGCTATATCAGCGACTGCTTATATCAAAACATCTATATCTAATTTCTGAATAGATGACAACGTGGTCTCAGTATTACCGGGCTTAAGTCAGAAGACTGACTAAACGCCCTCCCTTAACATCAATGACCACTCTCCTGTTGTCAGCTGTTTTTTCAAAAAAGTGCAAAATTTAAATATTTCTTTAAAATGCTTAGCTTAAAATGCTTAGCTTTGAAGAGCTTTCCAAGCTTAGACAAGGGTGTTGCTTCCCAACGCATCAAGCGCTACGCGTTTCTCCAAACAAGGGTTCCTCAGGGGAAAACTTGCTAAGCTCTTAAACACCCGCTAGCGTCCCTACTCCAAAGAGTCTTTGTTAAACTGCTTAACGGTGGGTAATGGGTAACATCCCTACATCTTCCTCAGTAAAGACAGAAGCAAAGAATTCAGTCTCTTCGCTATAGCCTTGTCCCCTCTTACTGCCCCTTTTACCCCTCTATCAACTAATAGTCCAACCGACTCTCTCACAGGGTTTTTGCTACGAATGTACTTGAAAAAATCTTTATTACGCGTTTTTGCTTCCACAGCAAGTTTCTTCTCAAATTCTCTCTTTGTTTGCCTTATCAATGCCTTGCATTTAACTTGCCAGTGCTTGTGCTGTTTCCAGTTTTCATCATTTGGCTCTTTTTTTCATTTCCTGAAAGATGTTTTTTTGGCAACAGCCTCTCTGTCCTCCTCTTTAAACCATGCTGGCAGTTTTTTGGACTTCCTTCCACTTTTCTTAGAGCATGGAATACAGCTGGTCTGGGCTTCCAAGATAGTATTTTTAAACACCCAAGCTTGATGTAACTTCTCCTTTTAGTTTTGCAACTTCTCCTTTTAGTTTTGCAACTTCTCCTTTTAGTTTTTTCTTAACTATTTTCCTCATTTTATCATAGTCTCATGTTTGAAACTTAAAAGGTAGTACTTTGGATTTCCCTACCATCCCTCCTCCATTAATTAAATCAAACACAATCATGCTATGATCACTATTGCCAAGTGGCCCCAACACCCTTATCTCTTGCACCAGATCTGGTGTTCCACTAAGGACTAAGTCCAAAATGGCTTCACCTCTGGTCGGTTCATGAGCCAGCTACTCCAAGAAGCAGTCATTATTTCATCTAGAAACTTTATCTCCCTAGCATGTCCTGCCGTGACACTGACCCAGTCAATACCAGGGTAATTTAAATCACCCATTATTATTACTGTTCTGTAACTTTTGTTAGCTTCCCTGATTTCTTTGAGCATTTCATCATCCATTTGTTCATTCTGGCCAGGCGGTCTATAGTACAACCCCACTGCCATCATAGTAACATAGTAAATGATGGCAGATAAAGACCAGCATGGTCCATCCAGTCTGCCCAGCAATACGGCAAGAGTAGGTGCACCTGTCGCTCCATGCAGGCCACCCCTCCCCATGTCTCTGTTTAGGGGTAGATCCACCACTCCATGTAGGACACCCCTATTTGTTGAGAAGTTAGATGGTTTCGTTTATTTTGGTTTTATCCTGTTGCTGTAAAGGGATCCGCTGTGCTTGTCCCATGCTGTTTTGAATTCCGTCACCGTGTTTGCCCCCACCACTTCCATCGGGAAAGCATTCCAAGCATCCACCACCCTTTCAGTGAAAAAATATTTCCTGACATTGCCTTTCAATTTTCCACCTTGCAGCTTCATGTTATGCCCTCTAGTTTTGCAGCTTCCCCATCTTTGGAAGAGGTTTGTTTGTTCATCGTTCCTCTTTAAGTATTTAAAGGTCTGAATCATATCTCCCCTATCCCTCCTCTCCTCCACAGTGTACATATTTAGGTCTTCAAGTCTCTTCTCATAAGGTTTCTTACGCAGGCTCCAAATCATTTTGGTCGTTTTCCTCTGAACAGTTTCTGAACACAGTATTCCAAGTGAGGCCTCACCAGCGACCTGTACAGTGGCATAAGTACCTCTTCCTTTCTGCTGGTAATCCCTCTTTGCATGCAGCCCAACATCCTCCTGGCTTTTGCCACTGCTTTGTCGCACTGTTTTTCCACCTTGAGATCATCAGAGATAATTACACCACGGTCTTTCTCCTGAACCATGCACACCAACCTCTCGCCCCCTATTGCATACATTTCCCTTGAATTTCTGCTACCTAAGTGCATGACACTGCACTTTTTCCACATTAAATCATAATTGCCAAGCATTAGACCATTCTTCCAGCTTTTGTAGATCTTTCCTCATGTTATCCACTCCCTCGGGGGAGTCCACTCTGTTGAATATTTTTGTGTCATCTGCAAAAAGACAGACTTTTCCATTCAGTCCTTCAGCAATATCACTCACAAATACATTGAACAGTGCCGGGCCCAGGTCCGAACCCCGGGGCACCCCACTAATCATCCTCCTTTCATCCGAGTGAGCTCCATGTACCATCACCTTCTGTCGTCTGTCAGTCAACCAATTTCTAATCCAGTTTACCATCTTGGGACCCATGCCCAAGCTACTGAGTTTATTGACAAGCCTCCTATGAGGAACAGTATCAAAGGCTTTGCTGAAATCCAGGTAGATGGCATCCATCACATGCCCCTGATCTAGTTCCTTGGTCACCCAGTCAAAGAACTCAATCAGATCTGTTTGGCAAGACCATCCTTCAGTGAAACCTTGTTGCCTCTGATCTTGCAACCTGTTGGTTTTGAGAAAGTTCACTATTTGCTCTTTCAGGAGCGCCTCCATTACTTTTCCCGCCACCGAGGTAAGGCTCACGGGTCTGTAGTTTGACACTTCTTCCTGGTCACTACTTTTGTGTAGAGGTACGACATCAGCCCTTCTCCAGTCCTGAGGAACCTCTCCTGTTTCCAAGGATCTGTTGAATACATCCTTTAATGGCCCTGCAAGAACCTCTCTGAGCTCTTTCAGTATCCTGGGATATATCCCATCCGGTCCCATGGCTTTTTCCACTTTCAGTTTAGCAAGTTGTTCCAACACCTCATCTTCTGTGAATGGTGTGGTATCTACTTCATTCCCATTTTTATATTTGGGAGTCACAGCTGGTCCATCTCCAGGATTTTCTTTAGTAAAAACAGAGCAGAAGTATTTGTTTAGCAATTTCACTTTTTCTATGTCACTTTCCACGAGTCCTTTCCGAGCACTTCTGAGTCCTGCAATTCCAACTCTGATCTTCTTCCTTTCCCGAATATACCTGTAGAAAGTTTTGTCGCCACCCTTAATATCTTTAGCCATCTTTTCCTCTGCCTTTGATTTTGCTATCTTTATTTCTCTTTTTGACTCTTTGAGTTTGATCCTGTATTCGTTTCTGTGTTCTTCTGTTTGCAAGCTTTTGAATTTTGCAAAAGCTGTGTTTTTTGCCTTTATTTGAGCAGCCACTTCTTTGGAAAACCAGGTGTGGACAGAGAATATAGTAGGCCTGCAAATCTCCTCCATAGAAACAGAGCACAGGTTGGCCATGGAAGCAGCCATGGCTTGGACATTGAGCACTGACATGACCCTCAAGGTTCAGATCTGCCTGAGCATAGGCAAAGGAAATGCAATCTGCCACACAAATGGACAGCATGTGTTTGGAGAGACGGCCATGCCCAGCTTGCTGAGATCAAATGAGACGAAGAAATGAATAGGGCGACAGTGCTCAATCCAACATGTGCAGCTCTATCTTGTTGATGTGAGGCCTGGGGAAAAAGGTAGGCAAGGCCATCAACTGATTCAAGTGGAAAGCAGAGACCTCCTTAGGCAAGGATCAGAGGGGAGTATGCAGCACCACCTGGTTGTGATGGAACCTCATGTACAGCAGGTGAGCCACCAAGGCCTGAAGCTCACTGACTCAGAAAGCAGAGGTGAGCACCACGAGAAACAACCTTCCAGGTAAGGAATTTTAGAGGGCAGGTCACCAACGACTCAAAAGAAGCTGACAGGAGCTGCCTCAAAACCACATTAAGATCCCACTGGTAGGGGCTTAATCAGAGGTTTAGGAGAGGAGCAGGCCCTGCATGTTGCAGGTCACCAGTGGCCAAATGAAGATGGACTTGCCCCCTAAGCTGCAAAAGCAGGCACCATGCTCAGGTGGACCCTATCAGAATTGGACTTTAGGCCCGAATTGGAATGATGCAGGAGGTACTCCAGCAACCCTTCCACAGAGCAAGAGAAGGGATCTGGCACCTTGTCAGCGCACCTCCTGAGCTGGTCTCAGCTGCTTTGCATTATCTGCTGTGTTAGCAGTCAACATGTAGCATTTGCATAGGTGCATCTTATTAGTTTACCACAACATGTGTTACATAATAACATATATTATCGTAAAATAACATAAGATTGTGCATTTAACACGTTAAGAGGCAAAGATTATGCATTATTCTTTTAATGCACATTAGTAACTACTCCTTAATGTGTCATTATAAAATAGCAACTAAATAAGTGCCTACTTGCCATCTTAAACTAAGCATCCCCTTATAAGGACTCTTATATGGCATCTTCATTCCTACCAGTAGTACTGTAAGACTACCAGTAAGGGTCAACTAGCACCATCTTCAACATGGTACCGGAAGAAGAAGGAGCAGCTGGGAATCACTGCTGCCCCCAAACTCTAGACCACCAAGGATTGCTTCAAGTAGGCCCAGGGGGCTCACAGGATTGAGGGGGTCTTCTTGGAGAGAGGTTAGGGGAATTTTTCTGAGGGTTTGAGAGAGGGTCTGCAGGGTATCTTCAGGGGGTAGAGGGCTTGACCCTGCTACATGTGGTTTCTAGGGGTGGGGACTGGGTAGGACTTGACTGGGGGGGGGGTCCATGCATCTTCTGGAGGATACTAGACCCCAGGAGTATCAGATTGACGAGGATACCAGGGAGCAGAAAAACAGAGCTTGTGAGGTTGATCACGGATTGCATTATTCATTTCCCATGGGATTCACTAACCTGCAGTATTGAGTTACCACAATTAATGACTCCCAAGTTAAATTAAGCTGTGGTAAAATGTGAAATTTTATCGACTGACTCCCATAGGCACCTATGTGGTTTTCTAAAATACTAGCACAAGGAGCAGAGATTGTGTCTTAAATGCAGACACAGGGTAAATGAGCATGTGTAAAATACACCAGTATGTGCATAGATTAAGTTATTTCATAGTCATCTCATATTTGCATATTCCACCTGCTCTCCACCTAGACTGCGCTCCTGGCTATACCTACTGATAAAGTATGTACATTCATGCCACATACTTACTATAGTTGGAATTTTGTACCAGGCTATTTAAGCTTATATGTAGTCACATATGGGTGAAAATAAAATTACCCTCTTAATGTGTTGGTCCATGAAAGAAGAGAGAGATCTGGGCATGATTGTTTCTGATGAACTTAAAGTGCCTAAACAGGTAGAAAAGGCGATGGCAAAAGTCAGAAGGATGCTTGGGTGTGTAGGGAGAGAAATGGCCAGCAGTAAAAAAGGGTAATAGTGCCTCTGTATAAGTCTTTGGTGAGATCTCATTTGGAATATTATGTGCAATACTGGAGACCACACCTTCAAAAGGACATAAACAGGATGGAGTCGATGGAGAGGATGGCTACCAAAATGGCCAGTGATCTTCATAATAAACCATATGGGGACAAACTTAAAGATCTCAATATGTATACTTTAGAGGAAAGACGAGACACAGGAGATATGATAGAGACGTTTAAATACCTCCATGGTATAAATGCACAGGAGAGCCTCTTTCAATTGAATGTAAGCTCTGCAACGAGTGGACATAGGATGAGGGTGAAAAGGGATAGACTCAGGAGTAATAAGTGGAAATATTTCTTTATGAAAGAGTGGTAGATGCATGGAATAGTCTCCCAGTGGAGGTAGTAGAGACCAGGACAGTATCTGAATTCAAAAAAGCATGGGACAAACACAGAAGATCTCTTAAGGAAAAAAGGGAATTATTGTAGTTGATATGGAAGGGCAGACTAGACAGGCCATATGGTCTTTTTCTGCTATCATGTTTCTGTGTTTATTGATTTACTAATGTATTTGATTTATACTGTTGGATTATTTTTATTAATCTGTAAATTTTTAATTTATTATTATTTATATTTTATGTCACCTGGAGCATTTGCATGAAAAGGAGGTATATAAATTGTAGAAATAAAACAAATATATTCATAAATAAATATTGTGAATTCCATAATTTCAAAATAAACTTTCTTACTTTTATAGAAATACAGTACTTCAGAATATAAGCCATATTCTATAAGAGAGTCATATCATAAAGTTTCTGTTTTTGCAAATCCAACCATTCTAAGCCCAATCTAACTACTATTTGCTGTGACTAATTCCACTGCTTGATTTATTGGCTTAAACATAATTAGCATACTGGTGTTACTTTCCTAACCAAACTGCATTAACTTGTGCTTGAAATAAAATATTTCGCCCTTATTCACTGATAACCATACCTTGAACACTACTACTCTCCCTTTGCCTCAGAATGGTGACAGTATAAATTGTATGCATGCCAAGCTCATTTTTTGACTAAGAAGAAATACTTGCTTTACGTATTACATATTTATAGCAAGCTAAAAAAGTAGTGTTTTGGGTCCTGCACTTACAATGTGTACATGTAAGCAATAACAGATGACAAGGTGTGTGCTCAAACTGTGATGACCACATGAACAGGGTTAAGCTCTTCCTTGTTCCTTCAGGCATAAAAGAAGAGCAGTTATCCCACCCTGAACTTTAGATTTTGTTTGCACATATACCATCCCTCTTAGGAATGCTTTCACACTGGACTCTAGAAAAGTAGTGTTTTCAGTCTTGCATATACAGTACAATATGTCTATGCACCACAAGCCATAACACAAAAGAAGGTGTGCATTTGCACAATGATTGCCATGTGCACTGTGTTTTTGTTTCATGGCTTTAACCACGTAAATTGTGATGTTATCCAGTGAGAACACATCCAAGGCTAAATGTGAAGAGAAGTAACCTCTTGCAAAAATAACTTTACTGCTGGAAATCAGAATTCTGTTGGCTTCAGCCATACATGGTATATATACTATACATCTCTCCCTCTACCTAGATATATATATATATATATATATATAAAACATAACTGTATAAAATGACATGATGATCTGCATCTGTATTTTAATTGAGTACTCTGAGTGTGTTCATGAAATGAAGTCATCCTGGTGTATTCTGCCTGAATTTTATGTAGTTCTGTTTCAGGCAGTCAATAAATATCATTTAATTTTACAGATTAAATTAGTTTCTAATATTGATGAATTATGTCATGGCACAAAACAAGTAGCTAAAAAACGAGAGATTTCATTATAGCTTTGCAATGCTACAAACTATCTGAGGAGGATTATTAAGCCAAGACATACCAAAAAAACAACAAAAAAAAGACATTTAGACATGGCCAAAGTATAAAACACATCAGTTACCTCTGCTATCTCATTTAAGAGGGCAGGTGTTTCCATAACCATTTGTGATTTTGCCACTTTTAAATTAGAGATTTAGTTTCAATCAGTGAGCAGTGAAATTTTAGCCTGCATATAATAGACAAGCAATATGAATTGTTTTTCTCTCCCATAGTTCAAAATATAATATTTCTTACAACAAAATAAAATAAAATACTTTAACCAAATATTGAACATTCATAACAAATGGAAAGTGCAAATACATTTTTCTGAACATTTTTTAAATATTTTTTTGGTTAAATGTTAATGCCTATTTCTGCTATCACGTTACTCTTGTTTGTATGTTATCTTATGGGTTATTGGTTACTTGTTAAATGTTTATTAACTGTGTTCCATGTAATTTAACATTAGTTCTATCTGTTCCCTGTACACCACTGTGACTAGTAGATTCAGCGGAATAAAAAAGTTGCTAAATAAATAAATAAAATATTTAAATTGCAAAATGTTGTGTATATATGCCATCAGATTTCCACACATGTGCAAGATGAATGAAACAGGGATCTTCCACTGGATAAGAAATTTGTTCAAAAGTTCTGCTTCCTGAAAGATTTTTATTTTATTTATTTATTTATTTATATTCTCTTATATACCGTGCTATTCTGCATCAGTGCGGTTTACATTGAACAAACTGAAATTACATTGAACAGGGTATTATAACTTGGAGATAACTATTTTACAGGGAACATGGGCTATGGAGGGTTAAGTGGTTTGCCCAAGACCACAAGGAGCACCTGTGGGACTAGAAACCCCAGTCCTTCCGGCTCAAGGTTGCTGTCCTCTAGTGGGATTTGAACCCCCGACCTTCCGGCCTGAAGTACCTTGCCCCAACCACTAGGCTACTCCTCCACTCCTTTTTTGCGATTATGATGGACAGCTTCGAGCTGAACAGAAATATAATTTCAGATTAACTGTGTCATGTAGGAATCTGGAGAAACATGAAATTAAATTTTGACATATTGTACTAGTTTGCCTGAGCTAAAAATTTTTGTTTCTGATTTCATTTGTACTCAGCATCTGATGCATCTCGTCTCAGTTTCCGACAATAGTTGGCCAGAATTGATGAGTTCCAGTTGCCCTGATACTGCTTTTCCATTATCGCAATGTCCTGGTGAAACCATTCACCATGTTCGTCGTTGATTGTACCAAGATTAGCAGGGAAGACGTCCAAGTGTGAATGCAGAAAATGAATCTTCAGTCACAAGTTGCACTTTATGGTTTTGTATGCTTGAAGCTTCTTGTGAACCAGCTGGACATAGTTTGGTGCCCTGTAATTACCAAGAAAATTCTTAACAACATCCCTGAATGCCTTCCATGTGATTTTCTCAGGCTCCACTAGCAGATCTTCGAACCGCTTGTCATTGATGATGTGTCTGACTTGTGGACCCACAAAAATGCCTTCCCTAATCTTGGTATCAGGTATTCTTGGAAACATCTGTCTCAAATATCGAAATCCTTCACCTTCCTTGTTCATCGCTTTCACAAGGTTTTTCATCACTCTCAATTTTAAATGAAGAGGATGCAAAAATATCTTACTTGTGTCAACAAGTGGTTCATGTGCCACATTTTTCTGTCCTGGAACCAAACGCTTACTGAGCAGTCAGTTCTTTTTTCAATCTGTTTAAACACATAGTTTTTTTTCAAATTATCTGTTCAAATACAACATATTTTTGTTCAAATACAATACATTTTTAGTTTAGTGATTTTTTATTGCAGTGAGGCCTTAGGGACTGTGCTTATGACTCCGGTGCCAGTTTTTGATTGGACCAGGAGCACGAGGCAGCTCCTGGCGCAAATGGGAGATCTGTTTAAACTGCACAGGCATGGCAATCTCTTGTCTTTGGCATTGTATTTACAGCTACGGGATAGCACTGTGTTTTGTTCACTTCATTCTCCTGTCTCTTGTGAGTTTTTTGTGGTACTGGAACAGTTTATGTTTAGATATTATATTTTGTTAGAGTATCATTGTGTTATTGTTTCTACGTTTGCTTCAAGGATGGTCATTTCAATTATCACGCTTCCTGAAGAAGCCATGGATGGCGAAACACCCGGTATCGGGGCACTGAAAGACCAATGGAGAACATAGAACAATATAGACATTCATTAAGCTAAGTACCCTGAGAATTATGGAACTGAACTGAACAGTTTCTCATTGGTGCTGTTGATATTTGTATCGGCTCCATATGATCAGCTGGTTTCTTTCTCCATCATTTTCTTTACCGCAGAATCTCAGTGACTAAGTATTTTTTGGCAGCATTTTGCAGTATTTTTAGAAGTATTGAAACACTTTAGACATGCTTTGTGTGAATTTGGAATGCCAACAGCTCTGAAATAGACATGTGACAGCATCAATTTTGTGAAGAAGAGTGGTGCTATGTTTTGCTGTAGTGCTTCACATGTTAGAGGTTTTTGACCATTGATGTTTGGATTTCCAACCAGGTATTGTGTTTGTACCTGGTTGGCTCGCCCTCATTTTGTTTGGGTGCAAATGAGGACCCGGAAGGATACTGAGGTCTCTTCCTCTTTAAAAGAGCTAGGCTGTAATGTGTATGTGGTTTTTTGGATGCTCTATAATATGATTGTTTGATCTGTTTATTTTGATTTTTTTTGTATTGTTTTTATTTCAGATTAAGGAGTTTTAGGGGGGGGGGTTTGTTGAATCATCAATATTAGTGACAGAGCTGGGGTTTTTTTTCATTTTTTTCTTTTGTAAAAATATTCTATTATGGACTAGCAGGTATATTTACTAAAATGTGATTGTTTACCATGCATTCAGCCATCAACATTAGCATAGGAGGTGCATTAAGAAATGGGGGCATGCATGGCATGTTCCCATGCTGTAAACACTGCCCCATCACCACGCCCTGCGCTAATCCAATTGCCTCGAGTACAGCAGGTGCAGTTACTGCCACCCATTAAGATGGTGATAAGTGCACCCATGCTAATGGTGCCTGTGCTAACTCAATGCATAGTTAACACCCACACTCCCCCTCTAACCTGCCCAGTCTCTGCCCCGACCCACAGTAAGCAGTTAGCATAGGATTTTTAGCATGACTGCATTTTTAGCTTGTGCTAACGGTTACCACACACGTGGTAAACCCCATGTTAACCATTGGTGCACTTTGGTAATCATACCCTTAAAAGACTCTTTTTTTTAAATTTCATGCATTAGCATTGTTATTGTCTTTTCACTAGGTATTTGCCTCATGTTAATTAATTCTGTCTCTCTCCATGTGCCTCTCTGTTGTGGACAGCTATACAGTCTCCTTCAGTTTTACACTAAGGTGTTTGCACAATGTTGAAATATTAGATATGTTACCTTTTGCTTATGATTCTGATACTCTGTGCTTTAATTCCAGAAGGTGGAGCTGTTATCTATTGGTGGTTTTCTTTGTATCATGTAGGACGTCTTAACCTGCGGTCTCTAGTTGGAATGTGTAAGGAAAGATGGCTTAGTGGTAACAATACAACATTACCTAAAGTGACCTATTTCCCTTACCCTCTTCACAACTTGCAACTTCAGATTAGCACATTTATAGACCTCATATATGTTTGTAATTGAGAAATAATATTTCTGCCTCACAACTGTTTAGTAAAGTCAAAATTGTGGACTCAAATTGTGAATAAAGCAGGCTGGAAATGTGTTGCAGAGTCAGAAATTTAAAACAGAGGAAAATGTCCAAAGGAAACAGAGTAGACATGAAGGCACATTTTAGACAGAACGCAGAAATCGGAACTGAGACATCAAGATCAGATGTATTCAGTTATGATGGTCTTTTTGAACTACTTTGCTAAACATGGAGCTGTTTCTAAAATTCATACCCACGTGCAATGGAAGGAGCCATTTTACAAATGTACAAATAGAAACATTGACAGGGAAACTTGACAACATACATGTGCTAGTGCCGGCATTTCACATGCGCTATTGCACTTATACACGTGTATTCCCCGTCTAAAATAGGGAATACACGTAGATTTTTGATCCATCCTGGTCGCTCCCTAACCATGCTCCTGACACGCTCCTGTGTAATTTAGATGTGATTGGGATATCTTTGTGTAAATTGAGCCTTTCCTAAAATGACTATTTAGACGTGACTGCCACTTACACGTGTATGTGCTGGTGTGTAAAGGCTTCTAAAATAATTCCCATAGTAAAAAACACACATGGGGGTAATTTTATAAGGAGCCATGGAAGTGTATGTACCATCTATGCATGTTATGCATGGACATTTAGTGATTCATGTGTGTTAATGGGCCTTTACCCATAAGTACATGCATAAGGCCCATGATGTATACTTTCACTATGGGCCTTCGCATGGGCAGAGCTTGGGTGGAGATGATAGTTACACATGTATTTTATAAAACACAAGCTTACATGCATTAGATATGCACGCAGGGCCGGCCCATTCACTAGGCAGGCTAGGCAACTGCCTAAGGTGGCAGACCTGTGGGCAATGTGGCGTGGTGCCCACAGCAGGAAGCAGTTCAGAAGTCGCAGGCCATGGGTGCTGAAGCACATGGCCTGTCACGGACCGCTGCCACCCCGCCAAGCCGAGCCTTCTCCTCTCCATCGACCCCACCAATGGAATCAGTGGCAACGGGGGGAAGGGGGAGAAAGGGGGCGGCAGAAACCCTTGAGCCAGCCCTGAATGCACAAACATTTGCATCAGCCATCGGGCTGGTGTAAGTGCTTGTGCTTAGATTTAATGTGCATTTTCGACCTCTTACATCCCTATTTAGAAAGTATTTGCATGCTTTACTTTGTAAAATAGGTACAAATTATGCACATTAAAATACTTATTAACCTAGGCTTCCCTTATAAAATTTCCTTCTAAGGGGGATCCTCCTCTATTCCCATCCCGCTTTCAGTCAGTGTATCTCAGGGCTCCAGGGCCGGATTTGCCTATACGCCACGTACGCCGTGGCGTAGGGCCCACAGCTGGCAAGGGCCCACCGGGAATGTTTTTTGCACAGGGCCCCGCGTTTCAGGGGGCCCCGCGCAAAAAACATTCTGATCCATCATTAAAATTAAAAAAAAAAAAAAAAGCTGTCGCTGCCTCTGCCGGGGCCGCCGCGGCAGAATCGAGTGTGCCGCGGGGCCCCCCCTGCCCAGCAGAGCCTGGCCTGCCCTCCCCGGTATCACCTCTCGAGTCTCAGCTGCCTCCCTCCAGTCACACGCGCCGGCTTTCAGAGCGCGAGGTGAGTTTCTCCCTCGCTGCTCTGTTAAGCCCGCGGGGGCTGATGGGAAGTCCCATCAGCCCCCGCGGGCTTAAACAGAGCAGCGAGGGAAAAACTCTTCCCTCGCGCTCTGAAAGCCGGCGCGTGTGACTGGAGGGAGGCAGCTGAGAGAGGTGATACCGGGGAGGGCAGGCTCTGCTGGGCAGGGGGGGCCCCGCGGCACACTCGATTCTGCCGCGGCGGCCCCGGCCCCGGCAGAGGCAGCGACAGCTTGTTTTGTAAAAAAAAATTCGCTGGGCTGGGGTGGGCTGGGGGGGTTAGGACTGGTGATGGGCTGGGGGGGTTAGGAGTGGTAATGGCTGTGGGCTGTTGGGGGGGTTAGGACTGGTGATGGGCTGGGGGGGGTAGGAGTGGTAATGGCTGTGGGCTGTTGGGGGGTTAGGAGTGGTGATGGGCTGGGGGGGTTAGGAGTGGTAATGGCTGTGGGCTGCTGGGGGGGTTAGGACTGGTGATGGGCTGGGGGGGGGTTAGGAGTGGTAATGGCTGTGGGCTGTTGGGGGGGTTAGGACTGGTGATGGGCTGGGGGGGGTTAGGAGTGGTAATGGCTGTGGGCTGTTGGGGGGGTTAGGACTGGTAATGGGCTATGGGGGGGTTAGGAGTGGTGATGGGCTATGGGGGGGGCTATGGGCTATGGGGGAGCTAAGTCTATATGGGCTGATGGGATAAGGACTGGAAGTGGGTTGATGGGGGCTTAGGACTGGTAATGGGCTATGGGGGGGGGGGCTTAAACTAAAAATTGGGTGATGGGGATTAGGACTGGAAATGGGCTGGTGGGATTAGGACTGGGAGTGGGCTATGGGGGGCTAGGACTGGTAATGGGTTGGGGGGGTTGCTAGGACTGGAAATGGGCTGGGGGATTAAGACTGGAGGTGGGCTGATGGAGTTAGGACTGGTAATGGGCTGTGGGCTGTTGGGGGGGTTAGGACTGGTAATGGGCTATGGGGGGCTAGGACAGGAAATGGGCTGATGGGGAGGGGTTAGGACTTGAGGTGGGCTGATGGGGTTAGGACTGGTAATGGACTGTGGGCTGATGGGGGGGTTAGGACTGGCAATGGGCTATGGGGGGGTTAAGACTGGTGGGCTGTTGGCTGATGGGGGCTGTCTGGTAATGGGCTATGGGGGGTTAGGACTGATAATGGACTATGGGGGGGGCTAGGACAGGAAATGGGCTGATGGGGAGGGCTTAGGACTTCAGGTGGGCTGATGGGGTTAGGACTGGTAATGGACTGTGGGCTGATGGGGGGGGGTAGGACTGGCCATGGGCTATGGGGGGCTGACTGGAAATGGGTGGAGGGGGTTAGGACTGGAAGTGGGCTGATGGGGGGTTAGGGACTGGTAATGGGTTATAGGGGGGGCTTAAACTGAAAATGGGGTGATGGGGGGTTAGGACTGGAAGTGGGTTGATGGGGGGGCTAGGACTGGTATTGGGTTGATGGGAGGGGCTAGGACTGGAAATGGGCTAATGGGGGGCTAGGACTGGAAATGGGCTGATGCAGGGACTAGAAGGGAATGGATGCTGGGTGAGGCTGGAACTAGAAGGGAGCTGGTGTTGGGGGAGGATTAGAATGGGATGGGGCTGGGAGAGTAAAATGGAGAGGGGAAAAATATTTTGTGTGGGAGGGATAAAAAATCTACAATTGGCCGGGTATTGGGAGAGTAAGTGGGGATTGAGAATGGAGGGGTAAATTTTGAGTAGATGAAATAGGAATGAGGAAAGAGCAAAAGGAGAAAGATTAGTATGTTAAAGCAGATGTAGAGAGAGAATGGAAAAAAAACCCCCAAGAAGACAGAAGAAAGGACAAATGGACAGCAGATGGAGAGTTAGCAGAAGACACGAAGAAACCAGAAGAAAGTGGCTGGAACAATTGCAACTGAAAAAAAATGCACAAAAGGTAGAAAAATATCTCTTTATTTTGAATTTATTAACTGGAATATGTCAGCTCTGGGAAATGTGCATCATTAATTTTTGCGCTTTGTTTAGTACAAGAGGAAATTAATTTATAGTTTTATTTCTACAGTGTTGTTGTATATTCCAAGTTTGGCTTTTGGGGTTCCCAGTTTAATTATTGTCTTCCTGTTTCTAAATTGTGATTCCTTGTTTGGTGATGGTCTATGTTGTGCATGTGTAACTGAGCTGAGGTATTCTGTTTATATAATTCCTATTTGACATTGCCACTTGTTCTTTCCCCAGTAGGTCATGTATTGTTGTTCTCTGAAATGTATTGGTTTAATATTTGCAGTGTTGCCTTTTGATAGTTAGGGTATGGTGCTTTGTGAGTCCTGGTAGTGCTGTTAGGATATGGCGGGTTTGCTATGGGTTCTAAATGGGCAGTGTTTGTAGTAGTTCCTAATGTGCCTGGCGGTTGGTACTGGATTATAGTAATGTAGAAACCTTTTAGTCTTTCTTATCCATATACTCATTAAGAGGCATGTTTACTAGAAGTTAGTGTATGGCAGAGCTACTCAATTCCAGTCCTGGTGGTCCACAATCCTGCAGGTTTTCAGGATATCCCTAATAAATATGCATGAGATATATATGCATTGGAGATATCCTGCCAACCTGACTGGTTTGTGGCCCTCCAGGGCTGGATTTGGAGACCCCTGCCTTACATCTCTGTCATTTACGATTGTGAGTGGGCAAGGTGCAGATGTCCAAGACATCAAAAAAGTTAGATAGCATTTGTCACATTCCTCCTTGCTTCTCACCACCACCAAAATATTATCTATTAGACAACTTTTTGGTGGTGGTGAGAATCAAGGAGGAATGTGACACATTCTATCTACCCTTTTGATGTCTAGGATATCTGTACCTTGTTCACTCACAATCTTAAATGACAGAGATGTAAAGCAGGGGTCTCCAAATCCAGCCCTGGAGGGCCACAAACCAGTCAGGTTGGCAGGATACCTCCAATGCATATATATCTCATGCATATTTATTAGGGATATCCCGAAAACCTGCAGGATTGTGGACCACCAGGACTGGAATTGAGTAGCTCTGGTGTATGGTAACATTATGCAAATATTTATGCAAATGAGACACCTTATGCAAATGAGGCCCCGCACCGAGTCTCCGCACATGGCCCCGCACCCCCCTTGGGCCGCCCCTGGGCCCACCGGAGGGCTTTAGAGGGAGCCGGGGAAGCCCGCGCGAGGCCCCGGCTCCCTCTGTACAGCCGCCAGCGTGAAGAGCCTTTTCCTTCACGCTGGCGGCTGTTTCTGTGAAGCCGCGAATGCTGGGAAAGGTTAAAGGTTGCCCTTTAACCTTTCCCAGCATTCCCGGCTTCACAGAAACAGCCGCCAGCGTGAAGGAAAAGGCTCTTCACGCTGGCGGCTGTACAGAGGGAGCCGGGGCCTCGCGCGGGCTTCCCCGGCTCCCTCTGAAGCCCCTCAGACAGCCGCGATGCTGTCCGGGGGGCCAGGACTGCATGGGGGGGCCCAGGACTGCACGGGGCGGGCCAGGACTGCACGGGGGCACGGGGGGGGCCCAGGACTGCACGGGGGGGCCCAGGACTGCACGGGGGCGGGCCCAGGACTGCACGGAGGCACGGGGGGGGGGGACACGGGGGGGCCCAGGACTGCACAGGGGGGGCCCAGGACTGCACGGGGACATGGGGGGGGGGGCCCACAATTTTTCTTGGCGTAGGGCCTCACTCTAGCTAAATCCGGCCCTGCAGGGCTCTGTCTTTGGATCTCTATTTTTCTCTCTCTACACTCAATCTCTTGGTGCACTTATTTCCTCCATGGTTTTCAGTACCAGCTTTATGCTGATGACTCTCAGATCTACCTCTCTGTGCCTGAAATCTCTCCAGGAATCCAGTCCAAGATCTCTGCCTGCTTATCCAACATTGCTGCCTGCATATCTCACCACCGTCTGAATATGAACATGGCCAAAACTGAGCTCTTTATCTTTCCCCCTAAACCCACCTCCCCCTTCCTCCCTTCTCTATTTCTGTGGATGACACTACACTCCTTCCCATTTCCTCAGCTTGCGACCTTGGGGTCATCTTTGTCTCTACTCTCTCTTTCTCTGGGCACATCCAACAGATGGCTAAAACCTGCCGCTTCTTTCTCCATAACATCAGCAAAATTCATCCCTTCCTTTCTACTCACACTACTAAGACCTTATCCATTCACTAGTCACCTCATGCCTTGACTATTTTACCTGCTCCTCGCTGGTCTCTCTCTGAATCATCTCTCCAAACTCAGCTGCTCGGCTTATCTTCCGCCAGTGTTGCTATGCTCATGTAACCCCTCTTCTCAAGTCACTTCACTGGCTCCTTATCAGTTTCCACATTCAGTTCAAACTTCTATTGACCTACAAGTGCATTCATTCTGTGGCTCCTCACTACCTTTCCTCTCTTATCTCACTCTACACCCCTCCTTGGGAACTCTGTGCCTCTGACAGATCCCTTGTATCTGTGCCCTTCTGTGCCACGTTCATTCCATCTTGCTGCTCCATATGCCTGGAACAAAATACCTGAGTCTGTGCCTCAGGCTCCTTCTCTAGCCCCTATTCAAATCCTGGCTAAAAACTCTTTGAAGCCGCTTTTGGATCCTGATGCTCCTCACTCTCTTGTCCACTACTTAGGCGTAACTTACCATACTCCAGTCCCCAGTTTCACTATGGGCTCGATAAGGCATTTACATGGTTTAAACCATGTAAATGCCACTGAGCAGCAGTGGTTAGTGCCACTGAATATCCCCGCTTATCTCCACTACATGACCTGATGCTAACCGCTTAGCACAGCGGCATGTTGTGGGCGTTCTAAGGGGCGACACCGGTTGCTAACTAGGCAGCAGTGATATTGCACTGCTGCCCAGTTAGCACCTGCAGGCAAAAGATAGGCACAGCACAAGCTGGCCTATCTTAACCCATGGGAGCTAATTGGGCAGCGGCTCAATATCACCGCTGCCCAGTTACAGTAGCTTCTGCGGGCTTGTGGGCTGTGTGTTGACCCCATATATTCAATACTGGGGCTGCATATGACCCCAGCATTGAATATCCGGGGTTAAAGGTTGCCAGCAATGTCTATGCACCGTAACAGCTCATAGCCATCCCAGAAGAATATCGGGCCCTATGTGTTTTGATTAGATTGTAAGCTCTGATGAGCAGGGACTGTATCTTACATCTAAATGTACAGTGCTACGTACGTCTTGTTACCGGAGGATGTAGTAAAGGCTGTTAGTATAGCTGGGTTTAAAAAAGGTTTCGACAAGTTCCTGGAGGAAAGGTCCATAAACCATTATTAAGAAGGGACCCAGGATATCAATGCTTGACCCAGTACAAGCATTGCGGAACCTGTGTCTTTTGGGGAAACTGCTAGGTACGTACGACCTAGATTGGCCACTGTTGGAAAGAGGATACTGGGCTTGATGGACCTTGGTCTGACCCAGTATGGCATATCTTATGTTCTTATGCTATACAAATGATTAGTAGTAGTAGCAGTGGAGCTCCTACCTGAAGCAGCAAAAACTGTTGGGCTGGCCCTGCAACACTATCTCATTTGGTGGTGTTAGTTGCCCCTGTGACTGGTTTGCTGCACGATAACTGCACAGGGATGAATGTATCCGCTCCCCTGCAGTTATTCCTAAGCCCCATGATCGTAACATGGCACGTAATACTGACGTGTGGCTTAATAAACATGCCCCTTAGTTTGAGGATCACGAGAGGACTTTCCTTGTACTTGAGGTAGTGCTCATCCCTCCTGTACAGGTACTTTTGTTCTTGGGGTTAATTCTTTCCCACAGGAAGGCTAGTTATTACTGAGTTAAATGTGTGATAGACATTCTAGAGTCAACAATATTATTTAGCAGAAGTTTAAAAAGTTCCAAATGTATTACTGAACTAGGGCATGATTTATGATTTTATACCAATGAGAAAATTGTTTTGGATAAATTAGATCCTTACAGTGAAGAAAAGAGGAAGTGAATTCTGATACAAGTGTGAAAGGGGGGGGGGGGGTTCTGTGAAACTAGATAAAACTGACAAAAAACAGATCTATAAATAAATGATAACAGACAGTACAGTGCAGGACAAATCAGCAACGAATAAACCACACACACACACATATATATATATTTATTTATTTAGAGAGAGAGAGAATATAGGGTAGCTTCCTCGTTTTTTTTCTAAGGGGTTGAGGACCACCATGTTAAATATATTCTGAAAGTTGTAACTTAGAATTAGTGCACAACAGAATAAAAGATGTATTATTTATTTGGTGAAAGATTATTTTGCAGTCTGTGCTCCCCCATTTCAAGGCACCAATCAAAATGTATTTAGGTCCATGACAGCACAAGTTTGGGAAGTCTTTCCCAACTGGCTTCCCTATACAATTGAACAAAGACGACACGATCTGTGAATCTGCGGAACCGATCTAATGCAAGGTTCCCCTTGTTAAGCATGCTTAAAAAAATGTCATAGAAAACTAAGAAATCGATGCCGTACCTCGACATTTCAGCTAAGAGTAAGTTTCCGCGGGCCGTGTGCCAGCATGCTTTCTTGTGACACCAAGGACAAACCTTTGCTGCAGACGGTTGTCAGTTGTGAAGGTGCAGTAGACACTTAAATACCCCCCTCCTCCCAATATTCAGCAAACTCCTTCACCGTGTCCGGGAAAAGGTAATTTGTGTTGATTTGAGCGCCCAGTCATTTGGGAAAGTTGACCCATATCCGGCTCCACAGTCCGGGATGGATAAGCAAGGAGGGCAGAAGGATGATAATTAGCTAAAACGATAAAAGCGCAATTTCTGAATCTTTCATACTTTAGAAAATAAGTTGAGAGATTTAGGCTGTAAATGGCGAGATTACTTTTTGAACTACAGAAACTTTTAGGGTCACTAAATTCCTGAGGTCTGCCGTCTCACAGTGAAAAAAAAAATCAAGTCACCCTACACTGAAGAAAAGAAAGTTTCTTTGGCTAGAACTTTCCCACACTGATAGATTTAGCGATCTGCTGAATGACAGATGACCCTGCCCCAGCACTGAAATAAGCGCCTAGCGCCCTTGCTTCCAAAAGAAGTGTGCCGATTGCCAGGGCTGCTAGGGACGTTTAAAAGCAGTTTCCCTTATGATCACTCGTGGAAAGCGGAGGGACCGTCGTTCAGTATGTATTAATAAATCCAGCGGCCCTGGAAAGGAGAATAACCCAATCCTGCCATCCGAGGAGCTCATGTTACCGGAGTACACCGGATCGGGCGGGGGGAGGCTGTCAAACTTCGGTCTCTGTCCTGCCGAAGCACGGAACCGCCTGCCCCTGTTATATTTCATTTCAAGTTCTGGGGAAAAATAAAAGATCGGCGCTGATCTGACAGCCCCCGGGAGAGTCAACCAGGGACCAAACAGCTGAGCTGATATCCGTGCCAGTTCATGAACTACTACTACATAATAATGAATAATAAGCATGACAACTGTGCTAAAGGGAAGGCAGTAGGGACGCAAGGACAGGTCCCCCCGCAGGTATGACAGCCAGCCATGCAGCAGAGTGAGAGAGATACTTGGAGGCTGCCTGTACTCCGAGAGCAAGAAGAGCTTCTCTCCCATGCACAGTCCTGCTCTAGGGAGCGAGAAGGAGACAAGCTGGGGCTAAGCGTAATAAAAGATCTTGCAGGGAGGGAGAGCCACGAGGAGCCTGTCCTGGGCAAGGAGGGAGAGAGAGGAGGACAGGCAGGCTGCCTCTCTCCTCCTTTTGAACTTGGGCAGAGACCGAGACAGGGAGGGAGAAAGTGACATCATCAACCCGAAGTGAATAAGGTGGGAGAGCAGGAACAGAGTGGACTAGTGAGATTTAGCAAATTAACAGTCACGGCTCACAACTAGCCGCCCAGCACGTCCTGCCACTGCCATGCAGCGATCACCCATTGAGAAGGCAAATGTGTTCTCCAAGCTCTTCTTCAGGTAAGAAGGCGTTACGAGGGTATTTTTGTGAAACACGTGCTAAGGGTTTCTTCATGACAGGTGTTTCTTTTAACCGTTGCTCTTATTAAAGAAAAAAATGGCTTTGCTTTTTCACAAAGATCAAATGGGCATGCTGCTATACTTTGGTAAAAAAACAATCTTGACTGGTAACGTGAGGGCTCTGTACTAAGTGTATTTAATATTAGCACTGTCTATTTATACTGGACCTTATGAGACACTTAAGATCCGAGCAACCTCGGCACTTTATTGCTTAATTCCCTGCCTTCCTATTTTACACGCATACGAACAGCAACAGTTAATAATCCCAAAATAAAATCACTAGTTGGCATGCACTGCCATCTTCATTCTTTCTTCCGGTTTTAGAGTCAGACAAGCATGTTCTCTAAACAAATACAGTGAATAACTTCGTATGCTAGTTAGCAGGTATATTGCTTTCTAACTGCTATAGGAATCTGCAACTACTAAAGCGCTACAGCTGTTCGTTGTGAGCCAAAATTATAATTTCCCCGCAAATTTCCAGAGTTGTATCCTTAACCTCTCAAAACAAGCATAATCTGGGAGTCCGTTTCCTAACCTCTCACCCCGCTTCTGATTTATTTTTAAAACGTTTAAAGGGCCAAACGGGCCAAGAGCGCGGTGGCTCCTTAGGCGCGCGGGCAGTGACCTATCAGGATGGTTTCTGTGCCTCGTGCTGGCCAGGCCACCTCGGCCTCTTCCAATCGGGGCGCAACGCTGAGCTCGCAGTGCTCAGCTCGACCCTAGCGGGAACCGTCGCTTGGAGGCGCGTCGGAAAGTTCGGGGCCCTCCTAAAGCCCGGGGTATGTAGTGCGGATGGGCGCTTTTGTGGCATGTGGGAGTTGGAAACCAGGGTCAAGGGGGTCGGCTGGTTCAGACTACAATTAAAAGTACGTCTTTGGCGTCCGTGGAACTGCTGCGTGGGAGAAGTGCTGGACGGACAGCAGCTCTCCTTCTTCCACAGACATGACCTGAGGGAGATTTTCTGGCTCCTGAACGTTAGAGGCGACGGTTCAGGGAGAGCTGCTCTTCCCGAAGTTTGAGCAATGAGCAGTATTATGCCCAAATAGGTCTGTTCATTTAAAGGCGCGGCAGCTAGCTGGTGATGATATTTCATCTCTGCAGGGCCGGCCCAAGAGTTGGTTCAAGGAGTTAGCACCCTAGACAAACGTTAAGCCCTGGCTGTCAGAAGAATTGCTGAGCTTTGAATGCCCTACTCCTTGCCACGCCCCCCCCCCCCCCCCCCGAAATTGTTACCCTAGGGCAGCGATGGCGAACCTATGGCACGCGTGCCAGCTGTGGCACGCGAAGGCCTTGCAGCTGGCACGCGGGAAGGTCCGCCATCGAAAAAACAACAACAACCCTGTCTGCTGCCGTTGTCGGGGCCGCCGCGGCAGAATCGAGCGTGCCGCGGGGCCCCCCTGTACCCACCGGCAGAGCCTGTCCTCCCCGTAGCAGCTCTCTCTTTGGAGCTGCAGTCAGACTCGCCGGCTTGCAGAGCGCGAAGGGAAGAGTTTCCCTTTCGCGACTCTGTTAAGCCCGCGGGGGCTGATGGGAACTTCCCATCAGCCCCCGCAGGCTTAACAGAGCAGCGAGGGAAACTCTTCCCTCGCGCTCTGCAAGCCGGCGTGTCTGACTGCAGCTCCAAAGAGAGAGCTGCTACGGGGAGGACAGGCTCTGCCGGTGGGTACAGGGGGGCCCCGCGGCACGCTCGATTCTGCCGCGGCGGCCCCGACAGCGGCAGCAGACAGGTTTTCTTTTTTTTTTTTAATTTTCCCTGGGCTGGGCTGGGCTGGGGGTGGGGGTTAGGAGTGGTGATGGGCACTGGGCTGGGGGGTTAGGAGTGGTGATGGGCTGGGCTGGGGGGGGGTTAGGAGTGGTGATTGGCTGGGCTGGGCTGGGGGGGGGGTTAGGAGTAGTGATGGGCTGGGCTGGGCTGGGGGGTGTTAGGAGTAGTGATGGGCTGGGTGGGGGGGTTAGGAGTGGTGATGGGCACTGGGCTGGGGGGTTAGGAGTGGTGATGGACACTGGGCTGGCTGGGGGGGGGTTAGGAGTGGTGATGGGCACTGGGCTGGCTGGGGGGGTTAGGAGTGGTGATGGGCGCTGGGATGGGGGTGTAGGAGTGGTGATGGGCGCTGGGGGGGGTTAGGAGTGGTGATAGGCGCTGGGGGGGCTTAAACTAAAAATTGAGTGATGGGGGATTAGGACTGGGAGTGGGCTGATGGGGAGGTTAGGACTGGAAATGGGCTGGTGGGATTAGGACTGGGAGTGGGCTATGGGGGGCTAGGACTGGTAATGGGTTGGGGGGGTTGCTAGGACTGGAAATGGGCTGAGTGGAAGGGGGCTTGAACTGCAAATAGCTGTTGGGGATGGGGCTTGGAATGGAAATGGGCTGAGGGGAAGTGGGGGGCTTGAACTGCAAATAGCTGATGGGGACGGGGCTTGGAATGGAAATGGGCTGAGGGGAAGTGGGGGGCTTGAAGAAGGGAATGGATGCTGGGTGAGACTGGAACTAGAAGGGAGCTGATGTTGGGGGAGGATTAGAATGGGATGGGGCTGGGAGAGTAAAATGGAGAGGGGAAAAATATTTTGTGTAGGAGGGATGAAAAATCTACAATTGGCCAGGTATTGGGAGAGTAATTGGGGATTGAGGATGGAGGGGTAAAATTTGTGTGGATGAAATAGGAATGAGGAAAGAGCAAAAGGAGAAAGATTAGTATGTTAAAGCAGATGTAGAGAGAGAGAGAATGGAAAAAAAACTAGAAGAGAGAAGAAAGGACAAATGGACAGCAGACGATGGAGAGTTAGCAGAAAACATGAAGAAACCAGAAGAAAATGGCTGGACCAATTGCAACTGAAAAAAAATGCACAAAAGGTAGAACGATATCTCTTTATTTTGAATTTATTAACTGGAATATGTCAGCTCTGGGAAATGTGCATCATTAACATCTGCGCTTTGTTTGGTACAAGAGGAAATTCCTATTTGACGTTGCCACTTGTTCTCTTTCCCCAGTATTCACTGAAATGTATTGGTTTAATATTTGCAGTGTTGCCTTTTGATAGGTAGGGTATGGTGCTTTGTGAGTCCTGGTAATGCTGTCAGGATACGGCGGGTTTGCTATGGGTTCTAAATGGGCAGCGTTTGTAGTAGTTCCTAATGTGCCTGGCGGTTGGCACTGGATTATAGTAATGTAGAAATCTTTTAGTCTTTCTTTATCCATACACTCATTAAGAGACATGTTTACTAAAAGTTAGTGTATGGTAACATTATGCAAATATTTATGCAAATAAGACCACTTATGCAAATGACGTGCTGGCACTTTGAGGAAATTCTTTGGTTTTGTGCGGCAGTTTGGGCACTCGGGCTCAAAAAGGTTAGCCATCACTGCCCTAGGGCCTAGACGACTGCCTGGTTTGCCGTATGACTGGGCTGGCCCTCTGGAACTTTCCGAGAGATCCGAAGTCCAGGGAAATGAGGAGGGAAATTGATAATTTTGGTCTGGGGAAAAAGGGCAATATTGGACAGGGCATGCTCAAGTAGACTGACTACTGCTAGCCAGTAGAAAAGCACTGTGTACACTTGTAGCGCTATCAATAGTAGTAGTAGTTTGAAGAACAGTACAACTTTCAAAGTAAGTGTCTAGCTGAGGATGGGTGCCTCCGCTCCAGTGACTAGCCTTTCCTCATAGGGACTTACAGGGTCAATAGCTTCTTTCCATAAGGACTTACTCATTCCTGGTAGTAGAAATAGAGTCTGTGCACTGGCAGATTTAGAGGCCCTTTTACTATAGCCCATTAGGATTTTACAGTTAATATGCATTTAGCACAAAAACCAACATGCGTTAAATGCAAAGTCTCTGAGGTTTGTGGGAGCATGGTCAGCATGTTACTGGCAAGGTACAGGTACCATGCAGATGGGTACCCGAATGCGCAGCATAGCTAATGTGAGCACACCTAATACCACCAACAGAGGTATTTCTAGGTGCTCTCATGCTAATTGCCACATTGACAGCGCATGATATGTACCCCTCATGCTAACTGCAGTATGCTTTCCATGCCCACACTCTGCTCATACCCAGCCTTATCCCACCACCCCTTTGCACGATGGGCAATTAAAAAGTGTTTTAGTAACCGATAGTTGCCTTGCCCGCACATTAGCTATCACTGTGGTCTTTTACTACCTGCTAAAACATGTGTTCACCACTTAGCGGACTTTAGTAAAAGGACCCCTTTAGTATTAACATTTATATAACCAAACAAGAAATTAATTCAATTTAGAAATAAGGAAATTTTAACTAATTCAAGGTATGCTGGATTTAATTTCATTTTGCTAAATTTAAGATGTGTAAAAACATGCCGTAGTTCTGTACAAGGGTTGTGCTCCAAGAACCATTAATTCAGTAATTATAAAATCTTCTATGTTACTTCCCCTAATACCAGTGCTAGTAGGATTTTTCGCAATAATCTCTAAGGGGCATGTTTACTAAAGAACACTATTTGCGCCGTGTCCCGTTAGCACGTGGTAAGGTACCTTACCGCGCGATAATCGCACTTTAACAGGCGATAAGGTACCTGGCGCCTGTTAAAGCGCCATTATCGCGCGGTAAGGTACCTTACTGCACACTAACAGAACACGGCGCAAATAGTGTTCTTTAGTGAACATGCCCCTAAGGCTTCAAGGTGTGTGGGAATTTCATTTTGTAAATTTGTATGCCTTTTACTTAGGTTTTTAAAAATAAATGTTAGCAACTGAAATTTCATTTTTGTTATTGTCTCTTCTTACACGTAGCTTATGTCTAAAGCTAGCATATTATTTGTAAGTCTGCAATTATTAGAACTTTTACATATAACTTTAAGAAATTCCAAATTTATAAGTTGCTTTTCATTGAAAACTCTCAAAATCACAAATTGTATCATTTTATTGCTAATGTAAATCATTAATATGCATATGTTTGATAAGGCTCTCCTTTACGTTCCATTTCAAAAACTGTAATTTAGCAGAATATAGATGTTGGTTTTTACTTTTAAAAAAATTTAAGACATGCTAAATTACATGTATTAGAATCCTTTTCGTGTTCTGAGATGTCTCCATAGTGAAAGATTAATCGTTTTGCATATGAAATGTAAAATTGCAAAAAGTGGAGTGGGGTGGGGGGGGGTGGGGTGGGGGGGGGCGACATCTCAGTTATTCATCTCTTTGCCAAGGTAAAACTGAGCTTGAAACGCCCACCTTTCTAATTATATTTTGAACATAGATCCTTGGTAACATTCCTATGCATTAAGAAATAGCCCAAAAAACACACTGATTAAGTAATTTTGATATAGTGCACATTTTGTTTGGTGCTAGGTAAAAATTGTACAATGTAAAATATTGCTGTTCAACTTATTAATAAATTGTTTAGGATGACTTTGAGTCACCCATCTAGACCAATTATAAGTTTGCATATAATGAATATCTTGGTTAACTGCCTTTGGCCATTTAGTTAAATAAATCATAATAGCAAATAATTATTAATGGCTAAACAGGTTAATCACAGTAAATAGCTGCTAAGTAATTTATGGCAAGTGGTCTTTGGTACCTTGTTCTTTGATTTACATGTAGTAAAAGTACACTCTCTTCAATGTGTTATAAAACAAAGGTGGATATCACAAATCTAGGGTGTAATAAAAACATAAAACACACTTCAGGAGTCAGGCATGCAGTACTGAGATTCATTCTCAATGAGGTTTTATGTTATTGACCTAGCATTTGTAAAATCTCGTACAGAAGCTTGTTTGAGAAATACAGTCATTTCAAAGAAAATCAACAAAGCAGTCACATTTGATGCAGGCTTTTGAGACAAGTGAGTTTCTTTCTTCAGGCAATAAACTTACATTGTTTGTTTTTCTTTGAATTAATTTTGGCTTTGGTGGGCTAACATGGAATTCCTTTTCTATTTCAAGAAATCAAGATATGTTTAGCGAAAGGCAGATAATCTCAGACATCTTCTTTGAGTTGGTGCCGAAAGCACCTATGGATATAAGATGCGATATTAAATGCCACTAAGTGCCATTTCATTTATTATTTAACAGTTTTTATATACCACCTTATCGTTAAATCAAATCGGTTTACATTGAACTCACATGTTTACAGAGAACTTATGAAACTTGCAATTCCAACAACTTGTAAAGGGGGTGGAGTGGGGAAGGGGGCATGGAGACATGCAGGTAATGCAAAGAAGCACAACTTATGTACAGAGGGGAGCCTGGAACCATGCAGGTGATGCAATGAAGCATAATTTATGTACAGAGAATATGTATGCATTAACACGACTCTACATTCTGGGGGCTTTCTGTGAGCCGCACCCAGGGGATAACTGCTCAGCAGTGATATTGAGCTGCTGCCCGATTTATCCCTCCCTCTGCATTGAAAGGTATGTGGCAGTCACCTCAGGATGAAAAGAATTCAGCCCCTGGCTAGTAAATATGCCCATGCAACAAATTGCATGGACAAACGGCCAGAGAAGGGCTGTGCTGTAATCCAAGGCCATTTATGCCATCTGTAGCCCACAAGAGGGGCTGCCCCCTTTCCCTTTCTCTTCTTTGTTCTCTTTGTTAAGTTTCTGGTTTCGATTCTGGTGCTGTAGGGGGAAGGGATAGCCCCTTACCTAAGGGAATATGATTGGGCAGGCACCCAAGGGAGCACCAGTCAGAAACCTGAACGTAGGTATGAACTGATGGTATGAACTGAGTATATAAAGATTGTACAGCTCCTGACTCGGGGCTCAGAGTCTTTGGAAATGATTCCTCTGGGTCTGTGCTAGCACAAGAAACTGGCTTGTATTCCCATGAGACTCTGGGTGTCCTTTCCTGACTCTTTCTCCGCAGCAGGTAGGCATAGAAAAGACTGGCCTTTCACCACCAAAGCTAACTGGGCACTGACTGACTATCACTGTCGTCCGCTTAGCTTCCTGCTTTGCCGGCCTACCTGGATATTCAATGCCAAAATGGCTGGATATGGCCCTAGCATTGAATATCCTGGTTTAGCATTTAGCAGTGACAGCTAGGTGCTGTAATCATGCTAGCTGCTTCTGCTGAATATCAGACCTATAGTCTATTAGGACCTCAGCTACTATTCAGCACTTCTAAAGCGCCACGCACGCAGCGCTGCACAGCTAATCTACAAGAGGTAGCCAACATACAAGAGACAGTCCCTGCCTGTTAGTCATGTTCATCGGTGCTTACAATCTAGTTAACTTAGTGTTTTAAAAGGTAGTCAAATCTGTGAATATGACAGGTGAAGACCAATTTTTATCTAGCTGTTGGGGAGAAGTAAGGGCTGCTTGTTGAAAACTGCATCCAGATGACCAGCTGAAGATGCTAAGAGGACTCCTATGGTGGCTAGTACAGGAACTTCTGCTGTCTTTATTAATGATCTGAAGGAATATATAACTCAGAAGATGCTTAAGTTTGCTGAAGATGATACCTTGGCTAGAACAGTGAGTCAAGTATATGAAGGAGGTACATTTCATAAATATTGATGAAGATATGGGGTAGAATATGATGGACTATAGTTTGATGTGGATAACTTTCTATGTGTTACCTAGGGATGTCTGCGTTTGCCGGCTTAAGGTACACACATATTTTCTAAAAGGCTCTGTGAGCACCAGGCCTTTTCTAAACTACATATAGTGCTGATAAAGATACATGTATGTTTTGATGCAAACACAGAACAGAAATGCCATTTGATAAATGAATACGTTCAAGAATAGTGGCATAACTAGAGGTTTTATACATATAAGTGGTGCTGCATACATGTATGAGATGCAATTTTTGTAGCTTATGTATATAAATGGTGGATTTAGTAAGTGTGCTTGGCCAGGCTAATAAGAGAGCAATCCTCCGAAACATGAAATTTCTTCCCAGTAGGGCCACTTTAACTATTTTCTCCGCCCCCTTTATTTATTTATTTATTTATTTATTACAGTTTCTTTTATACCGCGCTATTTGAGATCAGTGCGGTTTACAATGAACATTAAAACTACACATCTCAGTTTAGTGATTTGTGCTTACAATAAACAGGTATAATAACTTGGGTATACAATTAAACAAGTTTCTTAACAGGGAGAACATGATAAATATATACAGGCCACTTAATGTAACTATATAAAGGGTTATATGAACAGCACAAGCTTCTCAAGGTGGAAGGAGGTTAACGTGTAGTTGCGAGTATTCAGACTAAGAGTGTAAGATGCATGGGCTTGAGGAGCTGTCATGAGGTGTGAAAGAAGGTGGGTGTGATGGGGAGACTGAGACATCATAGTGAAGGAGAAAAAGGTAATGCTTCAGTGCTTTCTTGAATTGGGAGAGATCACTGATGGCTCTGATAGTTGCCGGTAGAGCGTTCCAACAAGATGGTGCAAAGAAGACAAAGGCTCTAGATCTGGTAGCTTGGGAACACTTAGTGCTTGCCTTAGGTAGAATGAGGGTGTTTGCAGCATTCAATCTCCTTAGCCGGTTAGGAGGTGTGATTGATACTAGGTCAGTGATGGCAGTAGCCGGGTATTTCTTGATGGCTTTATGGGTCATAGTTAGAATCTTGAAAGAGATCCTGGCTTGTATGGGCAGCCAATATAACTGTTTTAGTATTGGAGTGATGTGGGATCTTCTGGAGGCTCCATGAAGGATTCTTGCAGCAGAATTCATTGCAAGTTGTAAGGGGTTGGTCGTGCTCTTTGGTAGGCCGTGTAATATCGCATTAGCGTAGTCAAGGTGAGGCATTATTAGGGCCTGAAAAACAGTTCGAAAGTCTTCAGGTTCTAACAGCTGCCGAAGATGGCGGAGGGTCCGGATTTTATGATAGACTGATTTTGTTATGTTATTGATGTGAGCCTTCATATTAAGCTGCTTGACCCCAAATAATCTGATGGCTTCTGTCCCACTGCTGCAACTTTCCTCCTCATTGCCAACTGATGGGGAGGCAGCTGCACACCATGTCTTTAGGTTGACAAAACATCTCTCTACCCTCCTTTTGACTTATGCTGGCCAACTCAAGTGTGGCAGAAGATAATCTTCCTTTCAACCTGTGCAGTCCAGTTTATGCATGACTCGAAGCAAATGCCAACAGGTAAAGGTGCCTATATAGACATGTATTAGCATTCTAAAATATAGAATATTTTGAAGGACTGCCAAGAACACGCTTTCTTGACATCGCTACATGTTTCCATCTATATTTCCTTATCATCCTGCTAGACCAATTGAGACTAGTGAGTTATGTACACTTACCAGCAGGTAGAGGCAGACTTGAGCAGCTTTTAGTGATGCTATCACTTGGTACATCTTCTGGGGCAGCACTGAGAGAAGTTAGTATCTGTCTACTTCCATCAGGTGACAAGGTGTGTAGATAGGCCTATCTCCCCTAGCCCAGACCACAGCCCTGTGGTCTATGTAACTGAGACCTGTAGGCCCAATGTTGCCCGGCACTTTGGTAAGCCCCTTTCTCCAGCACTATTACCCATGGGGCCCCTGAGGAGCATGATAAGTTGGGCATAAGCCCCTCTTTACTCTTTCTGTCTCTGTCTGCTTGCAGAACATTTCTGTACTTTCTGAATTTTTACTAAATTTGTTTTCTTTAGCCATTCTTTTCTATTGGCTTCAATGTGGCTCCCTGTGATGCTTTTAACCCGTTTTTGGACAGCTCACATAGTCTTTCTTCTGGAGGATTTATTAGATTTGTTACACTCAAACAACTATGAAATACCGGCAATAATAAAAAATATTAAAATGTTGCAGACAATAGAAGTTTCACATAGTGTATATGTTTTTCATACACTGGTCCAATATTGTATATTGTCCGTCTTCAGAAAAGATAGGATTCAGTTCCAATATTCATTGACATAAACATACTGTATGATACTATTGAAACTTCAGTTTTCATTTAAAACACTTTATTATGATATAATATAGTTTGTCAACAGTCCATTCTGACAGCGGAATATGATACACGTGAAAACACTTCTGATGCAGTGCGTCTATTGCACCATTGAAACACCTAGAACAGAATGCTTGACAGCAATTAGTTTAGACTATATTAGCCCAGCGTATGAAAAACATACAAGGCCGATATACGCACCAAAAACTCTGATACTAAGTAACTTACAGTTATCTAAACCTATTTTCTAAAGTCTACAACTACTTTTATTTGCAAAATAGTAGCTATTACAGCATTATAAGCTACTTACTATTTTTTGTGATCTTATGTTGAGCCGCCAGTACCGTCAAAATCAGCAAACTTCGAATACCTATTAAACTAACTAGATCTCAGATTAAAAATCTGTATATAACGCTTTTTGACATAACGATAATAGCTAAACATAGTTCCATTGAATTTATAACCATTAATTAGTAAACAGTTGAGTAGTAAGTATGGAAACCTTATGCATGTAAAACATACGCTGGTCCAAGCAGTTTTAAATTTAAAAAATGTCAAGCCTTATTGTTCTTAGGCAGTCGGGGCCTCCTAAGCCTATGTAGTCCTGCCTGGATTTCCCCAAACAGTCAGAGAGGTGTTGGGATTCCCTTTTTGTGCCTGTCTTCTCACTGCCATTTTTATCAACAGTTAGTTTTTTTTGCGGCCTGTGCTGTTCTTTTCAGCTATTCTTTGTTCATGGTTCTTTTTTTTTTTTTCTTTGTCACATGAGCCTTGCAAGCATGCCCGATACTTTGCATTGTGCCACGTGTGACTCTCATCAGGTGAGCTCCGTGATGGGCTCTTTTGTCCCTTGTGCGATAGGGATGCCCGGAGCTTGATTTTTTTTTTTTGGCCTTGTAGGGGTCTGATTCCTATTCTAGTGCCCTCCACACTTGTCTAGCCCACAGGGCAGGCAGCCATTTAGAGGCCTGCAAGGTATCTGCTCAGAAGGACAGGAGTGAGGAGGCCTCTGGTCCTGGCCAGCAGCTCCCCTCCAGTCCCCAGGGCTCTCTTTTTTGCTGATTATGAGCAGCAGCTATTGAAACAGTTCACTTCTATTATCAGGCCTTTATTGTTGCTTGCAATCCCCTTTGTTAGATTGGAAGGCCAGACTTCCCTTATCAGGGACCCAGGCCCTTGAGTGGATCTACTATGACTGGCAAGGGGGGTTAAGCGACCCCACCTGACTCCTTCACCCGTGCATTCCTCTAGGATCCAAGCCTACAGGTGTTGGTTGAGATGCTGAAGATGCTTTCTCCAGAATGTGAGCCTGAGGAGGAAGGGGAGCTTTCTCTTACAGAGGGGCAAGATCCTTCTGTGATCCACTTTTTTCACAGAGAGGATCTTTTGGTGCTGATGCAGGATGCTATGGTGGCCTTATGCATTGTGGAGCCTACCCTGTGATACCTTTCTAGATAGGGTCCACCTGTGAAGCTATCAGGTGCACTTCTGGCTTCCTTCCTTTGCCAGGGACCGTGTGGTGGGTCTTGGTCTACTAGAAAGAGAATTCAAGGCTGGGCCTTTAAGGGCCCAAAGGTTCTCTCTTGGTTGTATCCCATGTCCCAGGGTGAGCTGGATCAGGTTTTTTTGCTCCCTTCACTATTCCAGTGGAAGGGACAAGTGGATGACTGCCAGTGTAAAGGGATGTTGTGCTTATGGAGTCTCATGATAGGAAGGTAGAGACCCTCCATATGAATGCCTTTGTGGCCTCATCCTTGGGTTCCCATTCAGTCTTAGGTGTGGGCCTTGTAGCCAGAGCACTTGTACTGGGTTCAGCAGTGCCAGAGACCCTGGAAATTGTGAGATTGAAGTCTGGAGCCATTTACATAGCGATGCCTTTTATGACTTGATCAGGATGTCCTCAAAGTCCATGACAGAAGTTGTTGTGGCTTGATGGTGGTTCTAGATTCACAGTTTGTCAGCTGATGCGACCTCTAAGTTGTGACCTTGGGGAGATATGCTCTCAAAGGCTCCTAGAGGACAGGTCTAGGATGTTAGTTGTCTATCTCGAAGGCCTTGTATGACGCTTGAAGACACCCTTGCACTGCTAGTAGTCAAGGAAGAGCCTATTCTTCCTATGGAACTCCCAAGAATGGGCAGTCCTTTTGGAGCTCTCAGGAATTTTGGGACTCAGCAGCTTCCTCTGGAGCTGGTAAGGCTCTGCAATGAGCTCCTATAGGTTCCTGCTGTATCTCTGATTGGACCCATGTCATATAAGACCAGTGGGTGTTAGCGGTTCTGAGTCAGGGATTTGCAATGGAGTTTACAGAGTCTCTGAGGGATGCTATTGTAAAATCTCTCTGCTCAAGTGGGTGACAGTCGAAGACTTTACAGCGCCTTCTGCACTTGCAGACTATTCTACTCTTCCCCCTACAGAGCAAGGCCATCTACTTCATATTGCCCAAGAAGAGAGGTTCCTTCTGGCCTATTCTAGAACTAAGTGGTCAATGCCTTACTCAGAGTCCCCATTTCATCATTGCATCCATTTGGTAAGGGGAGCTCCTTACCTCCGTAGATCTCACCAAGGTATACTTTCATATTTCAATCCGGAATCAACACCAATGATTTTTTTACTCCTGTATCCTGGCCACCACGTTAAGTTCCAGGCTCTTTCCTTTGGCCTGGCCATGGCTTCTTGCACCTGCTAAGAAGGTCATGGTAGTGCTGGTGGCATTTCTAAGCAAGCAAGGGATCCAAGTTAACCCATATCTGGACAACTGGCTGATTTGGTCAGACTCTCTGCAGGAGTTTGGAGAGGACATAGCCCTAATGATTCAGTGGCTAGAATGGCTGGGATTGCTGATCAGTGATCTCAAGAGCAGCCTGAATTTCACCCAGGATTCGCAGTATCTTGGAGTTTGAACACTTTTCTGGATTGGGTCTTCCTTATGTTGGAGAAGTTGCTCAAGCTGAAGAACCAACTTGTTTTTTTTTTGTGTGCAGCCTACTTCTCGGGCTTGGGGATACCTTCCACCCCTAGGGTCCATGGCATCAATACTGGAGCTGGTTACTTGAGCCAGGACACACATGTGCCTGCTGCAGAGGCATCTGCTGTCTGTTTGGTCTTCCTGCTCAGAGCTGTTCATCAAGACCCTTCCTGTCTGCCAAGAGATTAAGGATCAGTTAGCATGGTGACTTCTCTCGCCATCTGATGATCACAATGCCTCTGGAAGCACCTGATAGTCACCAAGGATGCCGGGCTGGGGAGCTCATTGTCTAGGTCATATGGTCCAGGGCTTATGGTCCCTTCAGGAGGCCTGGTCAGTCAACTAATTGGAAGCCAGAGCAATCCATTTGGATCTGGTGCGGTTTAAATTCTTCTGGAGACCACACCTTCAAAAGAATATAAACAGGATGGAGTCAGTGCAGAGGATGGCTACCAAATGGTCAGTGATGTTCATCATAAGGCATATGGGGAAAGACTTAAATATCTTAAAATGATGCATACTTTGGAAGAAAGGCAGGAGAAGGGAGATATGCGAGAGATGTTTAGATACTTCTGTGACATAAATGCACAGAAGAAAAGCCTCTTTCAATTGAGAGAAAGCTCTGCAACGAGGAATTATAGGATGAAGATGAAAGGGGATAGACTCGAGAAAAATTTGCGGAAAGATTTCTTTCTGGAAAGAGGGGTAAATGCATGAAATAGTCTCCCAGTAGAGGTAGCAGAGACGAGGACTGTATCTGAATTCGGGAAAGCATGGGACAAACACACAAGATCTCTAAAGAGGGGGGAAAAAAGGGACTGAAACTCCCTCCCACACCTTCCTATGTCGTTGGTACCAACATGTACCAAGACAGCAGACTCCTTCCTAGGTGGTGTGTGAGGTCCACTACCTTCACACCGGGCAAGCATGTTACCAGGGGACCTTTACGTCCACCAGCCACAAGAGCTACCTAATGATCGCATCACCAACTATCACGGCTGTCCTAACTCTTCCCTCATGGACACATGGCTACAGGATCACTTCCTGCCACACCAGGTCATGTGACAGAGTATCACCCTGGTGGTCACCAGACCTGGACTTGGCCATCCAGTACCTCAAGAAGGCTGTGTGCTCTGAACCCATCCTGATTTACCCTGATTTCTCTTTACTGTTTATTGTGCAAACTGATGCTTCCTTATCGTCCCTCCAAGAGTCAGTTACGGCTGGCCCAGAAGCTAGAGTATTTGAGAGTGTGCTTTGATACCTGCGTGGGCAGGATTTTCCTGCCGGTTCGCCTGGCGCAGGAACTACGACAGTGGATATGGCAGGTCCTGAAGATGGCAAGACCATCAGCGTGGCATTATCTGCAGGTTCTGGGGACCATGGCAGCCACTCTTGAGCTAGTCCCATGGGCAAGGGCACACATGCAATTGCTGCAGAGGGCTTTGTTCCGTCAGTGGTCCCATCAGAGTCGGCCCCTGTCCCAAGTACTCCCCTGCCTGCGGAGCGCCAGGAAAGCCCTCAGTTGGTGGCTGCATGTGGGGAGCCTGGAAGGAGTCCCCAGTGTGGGTTCCGCTGATGACCGATGCCAGCCTGTTAGGTTGGGGAGCCCATTGCGAAGGACGCTTTGTTAAGGGACAGGAGTCCGCAAGAGGCCCTGTGGTCGATCAACAGGCTCGAGATGCGAGCGGTGACCCTGGCGCTAGAAAGTTTCGAGCCATGGTTGCAGTGAAAGGTGGTCCAAGTCCTCTCAGACAATGTGACCATGGTGGCTTACATCATCTGACAAGGAGGCATGGGCAGTGCAGCCCTGGAGGAGGAAGCCGAAAGGCTGTTCGGATGGGCAGTGATTCATCTCCAGGCATTATCGGCGGTGCACGTAGAGGGAGTTGACAATGTGACGAAAGACTACCTCAGCCGAGTGTGCATGGGCCCTGGAGATTGGCAGCTCAATCAGGAAGTGTTCGAGCAGGTGGTCTGCCGATGGGGCACACCGGTCATGGACCTAATGGCAGTATTCGAGTTGGCCAAGGCCTGCCGTTTTTTCAGCAGAAGAAGAGAAGCTGTCCAAGGGCTTGGATGCTCTAATTCAGCAATAGCTCAAAGAGGGTCTTCTCTGTTTTTCCCCTGTGGATGCTCATAGGCTGGTTAGTGCAATGGATAGAGGCACACCAGGGATTTGTAATTCTGGTGGCACCAGACTGGCCTAGGTGCCCATGGTATGCTGACCTGATTTGGATACTGGCGGATTGACTGTGGTGGTTTCTGGTTCGGAAGGACCTCTTGACGCAGGGGCCACTTCGCATGCCCCAGGTGGATCAATTCTTGCTTACGGCATGGCTCTTGAAAGGACAAGGATGAAGAAAGGATAATCAGGCTTGGGGATAGCGACCTTGCTACATGCCCAGAGGAGGTCCACGAACCTGGTGTGCATCTGTGTAGGGTGCATCTTTGAATCGTGGTGCGGAGAGAGGCAGGCATGCCCTTCCACTACCTCTGTCAACATCTTGGCGTTCTTGCAATCTGGTTTTGATTAGGGTCTAGCCACCAGTTCCTTGAGGATGCAACTGGCGGTGATTTCCGGTTATTGCAGGAAAACCCACGGTGCCGTGTACACACTCAGACGTGCTGAGCTTTCTAGGGGCGGTGACCCACCTCAGTCTGCCAAAGAGGGCAGTGGTACCGCCTTGGGATCTCAATCTGGTGCTGACGGTGTTGTCTAGGGAACTCTTTGAGCCATTGAGTTGAGTTTCCCTGAAGGATTTGACTCTGAAAATGGTATTCCTAGTGGCGATTTGCTCGGCACGCAGGATTTCGGAGCTTCGGACCCTGTCATGCCAGGAGCCATTCCTTCTCCAAGGAGAAAGTGGTCCTGCGCCCGGTACCTTCATTTTTGCCCAAGGTGGTGTCAGTATTTCATGTAAATCAGGCCATTTCTTTACCGGCTCTGGCGGGTGTGGATGTGGGCGAGAGCGGATGTGGGCCCTGCTACTTCACAGCTGTGCCACCTGGATGGTAAGAGTCCTGCGAAGGTATGTGAAAAAGGCATCATCCGTCTGTTGGTTCTGTTTGGCCGGCCGTGCAAAAGTGAGGCGGCAGCTAAGGCCTCCATTTCCAGATGGATCAGTGACGCAATCACGTCTGCATACATCTTGAAGGCTAGAGCAATGCCGGCGGGGTTGTGGACGCATTCCATGAGGGCTCAGGCGGCCTCGTGGGCAGAATATAGTTTAGTTCCGCCAGTGGAGATCTGTAGGGTGGCATACTTTTTTTTTCTGAACATTTTCGCCTGGATGTCCAGGCGGCGTGGGACGCTTGTTTCAGATTGGCAGTGCTTCAGGCTGGTTGTGCGGGTCCCTCCCGTTAGTTTAACTGCTCTGATACATCCCAGAGGTGCGGGACTGGACTGGAGGGACGATAAGGAAAGAGAAATTAGACTTACCTGCTAATTGTTGTTCCTTAAGGAACTCCAGTCCAGCCCCAGAACCCTCCCTGAGTGCTTTCTGTGATGATCTCTGCACACCCCGCCCCGGTCCTGAAGCTGGTTCCCTTGGTGGAGGAAGTGGCCAGGGGGAGTGTGTAATCAGCGTTTGGGGGGGGGGGGGGGATGGAACAGAAGAGCTGTCGGTTGTTCGCTCCCCGCTGGTTGAAGTTGCTCAGGCGTTCAACAGGTAGGCCTCCCCATCCTGGAGGGGGGGATGGGGTATCCTTCCCAGGGGATGGAGGGGGTGCTAGTTTATTTAAACGTAGAAGTGTTTGTTGCATATTTAACTACTTATTTTTTGCTCCTCTGAGTCTTCTTTGTCAATAGGTACTGGGGCTGGTAGGCAGTGTCAGCTGCATATGTACACTAGAGTCATCAAAAAGATGACATGCTCAGTCTCCAAGCTGCTGGAAGAGGTACATTACCTAGAGGTGTGGGACTGGACTGGAGTTCCTCAAGGAACAACAATTAGCAGGCAAGTCTAATTTCTCTTTCAGAGGTGGGTCTAGGAGCCATTCTAGCCCAGGAAGTCAGGGGTGAAGAACATCCTGTAGCATTCATCAGCAGGAGGCTGCTTCCTCAGGAACAGCATAATGCAGTGATGTAGAAGGAAGCCCTGGCTGTCAATTGGGTGCCTGAGACCTTCAAATACTACCTGCTCAGCTGAGTGTTTATGCTGGTAATGGTCCACCAAACTCTCAAGTGGCTGGCTCAACATAAGGAGTCCAATGGCCGTTGTATGCAATGGTTTGAGTCTCCAACCCTTCCAGTTTTGGGTCTGCCATAGGGCTGGTTGGACTCGCCTGAATGTGGCTTCCTTTCTCGGGTGTGGGTCCTGGGTGAGGCAGGTGCTCATCAGGGCATGGTTGAGCGGAGGAGTAGGGGGAGGGTGTGTGATGGGGTCTATAAAATGTTACTCCAAAGGGAGTATCAACAGTCCCCTTTAAGAGAGGCTGCAGACCAGAGTTCAGGGTTGGGAGGGCATGGCTTACAGGGAGAGGTTAAGAACCCAGCAGGTTGCAGTAAGGAGGGAGGGGAGGACGATAGCCCGTTTGTACCCGCTTTCCCCTGACGAGAAGGAGACCTTAAAGATACCTAAGGTGGATGCTTTGGTTACTGCCGTGACAAAGAAGACCACCATTCCAATGGAAGGTGGAGCTGCACTGAAGGATCCACAGGACAGGAGGCTGGAGACCATGTTGAAACAGGCTTTCAAGGCCAATGCCCTAACTTTACAGACCTCCATCTGTGGACATATGTAACCCAGGCGTGCCTATGTTTTTTGTCCAAGGCCTGCCAGAATCGGGGGCAACCTCCGAAGTGGCAATGTTGGAATCAGGAGCAGCCTATCTGACTGATGCTTTCTATGACCTGATGTGGGTCTCTTCCAAAAGCATGGCTTTGGCAGCTCGCTGCCTCTTACAGCTGCGCAACTGGTCTGTGGATGTGTCATCCAAGGTGCAGCTGTCAAAGCTTCCTTTTTAAAGGTAAGCTGCTCTTCAGCAGCAGGTTTCCGTGCTAGGATTTGGCCATTCAGGGTCATCGGCGGCACAACCACCTACAAATTGAGCCCTTTCTGAAATTGTCATTTACATAAGGATGCTATTTCCATGTTTATACGCTTGGAAATTGTGCAGACAGCCTCTAAATGTCGTTATGCCATCTGCAAATTTGATCGCCATGCTTGCTGATCTCTTTTCCAGATCATTTCAGTGCAGTAGATGTTACCAGATGCCAGTTCCAGTACAGATCCCGAGACATTCCACTATTTACGGGTCCCCTGTGAGAAAACTGGCCATTTAGTCCTATTGTGTTCCTGTTTTTGATCCATTTCCCATTCTATAATAGCACATCATCTCCTTCCTCAGGAGAAGTTCATAAGGGGCTTTGTCAAGTACCTTCTAAAACATCCAGATACATATCATTTGGCTTACTCACATGTTTATTAACCCTTTGAAAAGACAGCTTGGTGCTGCTTTTCAGAACAAGTTCTATCATTTAACTGGCACTGAACTCAGATTCATTGGTCTGTAGTTTCCAAGATCGCCTTTGAAGCTCTTTAAAAAAAAAAAAAAAGAATAATCAAACAGGAAAGCCTTCCTAATTGTCCCCACTTCTTTTTTATAAGGTTCTGTCCCTTTCTTCCGGGAGCTTGGCCGGAGCGTGGTTAGACTCAGCTACATTTTGGGGATCCTTTATGTACAAGGCGCTTTAGTGTACGCAGCACGCCCAGTGTTCCATCGTCTGACTGGAACGGTACGCGGTACGTCAGCTGTGGCAGGCATTCACGGACACGGTAGCGGATCGAGCGCTGTAGATGCTGTCTGAGATCTCCGGGATGGTGGCCTATTTCGATCGGCAGGGTGGAGTCGGTCGGGTGGTCAGGGTGGCCCGAGCGAAGGGACAGCGTGCGCGGTTGAAGCCTTGGTGGCCTGCCGGAGGAGTGAGATTGCATCAGGCGGTGTGAGCGCCGCGTGTGCTCAGATGTGGTCAGCCCATATTGGACCTCATGGCGACCTGTCAGTCTGCGGCGACGGGTCGATGTTTAGCAGAGGACATATGAGGCTACTGGATAGCGTCGACGCATTGGTACGGGGCCGTGGCCCGGTCCATTCTATGCCTTTCAGAGGTCATTGTGAAAATGGCCGACTGGGGCTGGTTGCTAAGATATGTGCTCTTCATTAGTCAGTGGGGACCATTACCAGTGTATTCTGCAACATTTGCGTGAGCTTGCATAATCTTTACTTGCAACCAATCGAAATAACTGTCCAAAACCAGTTGATGCAGTCACTACTTAAATTTGCCTCGCTTGACAGTAAAAAAAAAAAAAAAAAAAAAAGACATATTTATTTTATACCGATAGGTCACTCACAGCATATTTGGCGATTCCTCGTCCTGGTGTTAATCATGCAGATAATTTCTGCTCTAGTTGTGGTGATGTGACTTTTACATCACAAAAATGGCATATGACTGTGGCGGTTCAGAAAGCCTACAATTTATATTTTGGCTGCAGAATAAAAGATCAGGATAAAAGCTAGGCGCCACACATATGCTGCAATACATGTGTAGCAGATCTCGGGCTGTGGATGGATGGGAAAAGACCATCAAAGTCTTTTGCGGTTCCAATGATCTGGAGAGGGCCCATGGATCACGTCGGCCATTGCTACTTCTGCATGGTTCCTCCAATTCCGAAGGGCATATCCAGGTGATGTAAGCGGTTGGCCTACTGGCATTGCGTCGTGGGCGTGGCTACCAGAGTCTCCTTTCTTTTTTGTCCCACCATGTAAGACTCCACATCTTCTGAAACAACACTGGACTCTGGGGCACTTGACACCCTCTTATATGCCCTTGGTGGATCACGCTTGGTTTATTGCAACTCCTTGCTTAGCTGCATTCCACATTCTCAATTAAAAAGACTCCAACTGGTCCAGGACATAGCTGTAGAGCTACTTTGTGTTGCAAAGAATAAAGCCCTTAAGAGGTGTGACAAATAGGGTGTTTGACGCTGGTGGTTTTTTCCATTTCCCTCTTTTTGCTTCCCACCTCTGTCTGGATGGACCTCAGTTCCGTTCTCCCTCGTGGAATCCGGCCGTGCCTGTTTAGTTGTCGGTTTGGGACTTACGCAAGAACACTTTGCTTGTAACCTGCGTTCCTTGGACCTTAGGTGCGGTTCCGTCGCTTTCTGGGAGGTCTCTTCGCTGCCTGTCCCTCCGTGGAGGCGGGTTCTGCGGGAGAGCGGCAGGTTGCTAACACTTGACACCCTGGTGGGGTCGAGAGCCAAGGTGGAGCTCAAGCGGATTTTTCAGGCGGAGCTCCGGTAGCCTTCTCAGTAGGTCTGTTTCTAGGGTGTTCAGTGTGTTTGCGATGGCGAGTTTGTCTTTCTGAAGCACTAGCGCTGCTTGGGGCAGAGTTCTGTGCTGTTTTCACCAGTGAAGAGGATCCAAGTGGGCTCTCGGTCGTGTCTTCCTGGTTGGCTTACCACCTGTTGACGTGAGGAGCGGGCTGGGGTCGGTGCCTGCTCTGTTCGTTTAGGGGCCGAGCCGACTGGATAGGTCCCTCCCAATGATTACTGCTCTGGTACATCCCAGTGGTGGAGGACTGAACTGTAGGACCGATAAGGAAATGGAAATTACACTTACCTGGTAATTGATGTTCCTTGAGGGAGTACAGTTCAGTCCTCATTCCCGCCCGGGGATGGATGTTTCAGACGCGAGGCGTCAGTTCCGAGTATGCTTTCGGATCCTAGAGTCGGCAACGGGCTCTGATTGGCAGGTAATCGCGAGAGCAACCTTTTCTGCCTATACTCTTCCTTAGTTCTCCTTCCTTCTAGCTCTCTGTCTTCCACTGTTTGGTGCGCAGGGGGACAGGGGCACGGAGGAGGGTGTTTTCGGCCTTTCTTTTTGGGGCCCTGTGATTTTAAAGTTGAAGTTTGGGCATAGCTTTCTATTTAGTACTTTAACTGGTTGTTTGCTCTTTTGAGTCTGCTTTGACAGTAGGTCACTGGGGGATCATGGGAGAAGACCAGCAGGATATACCCGGTGATGTCACAAGTTTGACTTGTCCAGTCTCCATGTTGCAGGAGGAGGTGCACTACCCAGTGGTGGAGGACTGAACTGTACTCCCTCAAGGAACATCAATTACCAGGTAAGTGTAATTTCCATTTTTTCATACCTTCTTGGACCTTTTTGAAGTGTACTGTCATATTCCGATCTGAGAGCAACATCATCAGTTCCTTTGCTTTTGCTGTTTAGGTTGCCATTTTCAGTTTTTTTTCTCAATCCTTTGGCTTGGTTATGGTACCTTGCACCATAAAAGTCATGTTGGTGGTGATGTGGTGGTGACGGTCTTCCTGTGTGAGAAGGGAATCTGGTTTCACCCATATTTGAACAACTGTCTGATTTCCTCCCACTCCATGGAGAATTCCAGGTGAACATGAGCCTCTTTGCCCCACTTCCTCTCCGGATTGCTGTTGTCTATCGTCCTCCTGACAAGGCTTTTTCTTCTTTTCTCTCTGACTTTGACTCTTGGCTTTTCCTCTTTCTTATCCCTACCTCTCCTACTCTTATTCTTTATGATTTTAACATCCATGTTGATAACCCCTATCCTCTTACTCTGAAGCTCCTCTCTCTTACCTCCTCATTTGGCCTTCAACTTTGTTCCTCTGCCCCCACTCACCTTCATGGCCATTGTCTGAATTTGGTTTTCTTTTCTTGCTCCTCTCCCTCTAACTTCAATAATACTGTTCTTCCTTTATCTGATCATCACCTTCTCTCCTTTAATCTTCACCTCCCTCCCCCCCCCCCCCTGCCTTGTCCTGTCTCCTCCACTCTTTTTAGGAACCTTCTTGCCATTGATCCCTTGGTTCACTCCTCTACCATTTCTCCTTCTCTCTCCTCTGTTTTGTCCTCCAAGTCTGTTGATATGGCAATGATGTCCTATAATGCTGTGCTCTTCTCAGCTCTGGATGTTCTCGCTCCTCTCATCCCTCGTCCTGTAAGGCGTTCCTTACTTCAGCCCTGGCTCTCTCCCACTATTCGCTATCTTTGCTCCTGTGTCTGCTCTGATGAGCGTACCTGGCTCAAATCCCGCTCCCCTGAAGATTTCCTTCATTTCAAATTCATGCTCTGCTCTTTCAAATCTGCTTTAGCTCTTGCCAAACAAGATTACTTTGTTTGCCTGACTAATTCTCATGCCTCTGATCCTTGCCGTTTCTTCATTGCTCTCATTGTAGACACCCAGGAAGGGGTAGATAACATGAGGAGGGATCTAGCTAAGCTTGAAGAATGGTCTAGAATTTGGCAGCTGGGATTTAATGTTAAAAAATGTAAGGTCATGCATTTGGGCTGCAGCAATCCAAGGGAGCAATACAGTATAGGAGGTGAAGTACTTTTGTCCACTAAAGAAGAGCGGGACCTAGGCGTGGTTTGTGTCTGATGATCTTAAAGTAGCTAAACAGGTGGAAAAGGCGACAGCAAAAGCTAGAAGGATGCTTGGGTGCATACGGAGAGGAATGGCTAGCAGAAAAAAGGAGGTGATAATGCCTCTGTATAAGTCTTTGGTGCGACCTCATTTGGAGTATGGTGTGCAATTCTGGAGACCGCACCTTCAAAAGGATGTGAACAGGATGGAGTCGGTGCAGAGGGTTGCTACCAAAATGATTAATGGGCTTCATTATAAAGCATATGAGGACAGACTTAAGGATCTTAATATGTACACCTTAGAGGAAAGGCGGGATAGAGGTGATATGATTGAGATGTTTAAATACCTCCGTGGCATAAATGTTCAGGGAGAGAGCCTCTTTCAATTGAAAGCTAGTTCTGCTACGAGGGGACATGGGATGAGGGTGAAGGGAGATAGATTCAGGAGTGATATGCGGAAATATTTCTTTACGGAAAGAGTAGTGGATCCGTGGAATAGTCTCCCAGTGGAGTTGGTAGAGATGAGGACAGTAACTGAATTCAAGAAAGCATGGGACCAACACAGAGGATCTCTAAAGGCAAAAAGTGGACTGTTGTAGTTGTTATGGAAGGACAGACTAGATAGGCCATGTGGTCTTTTTCTGTCGTCATGTTTCTATGTTTCTATGTTTCAATTCTCTCCTCAAAGTGCCTCCGCCTCTGATCCCTCCTTCCCTTTCTGCCCAGGCTCTGGCTGATTACTTCCATGATAAAATCCATAAGATCACTCTTCAGTTTCCCTCTAAATCCCCGATTTCCCTTTCCTGTTTTCATTCTCTCCCCCCTTCTCATCCTACCCTCTCTTCCTGCCCCACGATTTCTGTTGATGAAACTACTCTTCTTCTCTCCTCCGCCAAGCTCACCACTTGCTCCTCTGATCCTGTCTCCTCCCATCTCCTCTCCTCTCCTCTATTTCATCTACCGTTGTCCCCTCCATTTCTCATATTCTCAACCTTTCGCTCTCCACTGCTACTGTCCCGGCTGACTTTAAACATGCTGTGGTCACGCCTCTCCTTAAGAAACCCTCACTTGATCCCTCTTGTCCTTCTAATTATCGCTCCATCTCTCTCCTTCCTTTCGTTTCTAACTGCTCTAACGTGTGGTTTACCACCGTTGTCTTGACTGCCTCTCTTCCCATGCTCTTCTTGATCCCTTACAATCCGTTTTTTGTCCTTTGCACTCTACTGAAACTGCTCTTGTCAAAGTCTCCAGTGACTTGTTCCTGGCTAAATCTAAAGGCCTTTACTCTGCCCTTATCTTCCTTGACCTTTCTGCTGCCTTTGACACTGTTGACCACGATCTTCTCCTTGACACTTTGTCCTCGCTTGGCTTTAGAGACTCTGTTCTCTCCTGGTTCTCCTCATATTCCTCTGTTACCCCGCTCTCGGTTGGTATCCCCTAGGGTTCTGTCTTGGTTCCCCTTCTTTTTTTCTCTCTATACCCAATCCGATGGTGCGCTTATTTTCTCTCATGGTTTTCAGCACCATCTCTATGCTGATGACTCCCAAATCTCTCTCTCTACTCCTGATCTTTCTTCTGCTTTCCAGTCCCGGATCTCTTGCTGTCTCTCTGTCATTGCTGCCTGAATGTTCCATCGTCGCCTGAAATTGAACATGGCCAAGACTGAACTTCTTGTTTTTTCTCCTAAAATTTCCCTTTCTCCTTCTTCTTTTTCAGTCTCTGTTGATGGCTCTGTTCTCCAACCTGTTTCTTCTGCTCGCAATTTGGGTGTTAGTTTTGACTCTTCGCTCTCTTTCTCCTCTCATATCCAACTCATCGCTAAGACCTGTCGCTTCTTTCTCTTCAACATTGGCAAAATCCGCCCCTTTCTCTCTGAGCTCACTACTAAAACCCTCATCCATTCCCTAATCACCTCCCGCCTTGATTATTGTAACCTCCTTCTTGCTGGTCTCCCTCAGTCTCATCTCTTCTCTCTTCAGTCTATTCAGCACTCCACTGCCCGTTTGATTTTCTGTCAGCCTCGTTTTGCCCACATCACTTCTCTCCTCAGATATCTTCACTGGCTCCCTATCCGTTTCCGTATTCACTTTAAGCTTCTCCTTCTGACCTATAAGTGCATTCACTCTGTGGCTCCTCAGTACCTTTCTTCTCTTATGTTTCCTTATTTTCCCCCTCGTGTACTCCATTCTTCTTCCCAGTTGCTTCTTGCTATGCCTTTCTCCTCTATTGCCAACTCCAGATTCCGCTCTTTTCACCTTGCTGCTCCCTATGCTTGGAATAAACTTTCTTTGTCTATATGTCAGGCATCTTCTTTGCCCCTCTTCAAACTCAAGTTAAAAGCTCATCTTTTCGCCTCTACCTTTTTACTCTTGATTTTGCTGTTCTCCTTCCTTCCCCTCTTTTATTTCAACTTTTCTTTCTTCCTCTTACACTTGTTCTTACCTCTTTCCTTTGTCCTGTCTCTCCTGCTCTTGTCTCGTTGCCCTTGTTCTTATCTTTTTTTTCTACTCCTTTTCTTGCTCTGTCTTTTTAGATTGTAAGCTCTTTTGAGCAGGGACTGTCTTTTTGTGTTTTCATTGTACAGCACTGCGTGTGCCTGGTTGTTGTTGTTAAGTGCCGTCGAGTCTGAGTCGACTCATGGCGACCCTCTGGATAGCTATCCTAAATTGTGTTCGGTTTTCAGTCAGGCGGCTCATTGTTGACAGACTGGTACTCGTAGCTGCTGTTATTGTGTGCCTGGTAGCACTTTATAAATGCGTAGTAGTAGTAGCCAGGTTATCCAGTGGTTGGAGAAGCTGGGATAGGTGTTCAACTACCCCAAGAGCAGCTTGATTCTGTCCTAGGACTTGGAGTGCCCGTTTCAACACTTGCTTGGACGGTGTTTCTCATCCCAGAAAGGTTAGATAAGGCTTTTGCTCTCAGACAGCTCCCAAGGCATGGGGCTACTTGCAGCTCCTGGAGTGAATGGTGTCAATTATGGAACTGTTAACTTCAACAAGGACACACATGTACGCCCTGCAGGGACACCTTCTGACTCGCTGGTCTCTCTGCTCCCAGTTGTTTGAACAGCACTTATCTCTTCAAGGTGGAATTGGCTGGTGACTACAAACGCACTCTCTGATGGACGGGATGCTGGCCTTTTGGGGTGGGGGTGCCTTGTTTTGGTAAGTTTGTTCAGGGGCACTGGTTCCCTCAGGAAATCTCATGGTTGATTAACAGACTAGAGGTCAGGGAGATCCACCAGGCTCTGGAATGGTTGGTCTCTTCTGGAGGGCAAAACGATCAGAGTGCTTTTGGACAATGTCATGGCAGTGGCGTTCATCAACCGGCAAGGCAACACTTGTAGTGCTGCAGTGGCCACAGAGGTGGTAGGCTTATCTGGTGGCTGTTGATAGCCCATGTACTGGGCATCAGCATGCAAGCTGAATTCTTGAATTGGAACATGTGGCTCCTGTTGAGTGGGAGTTAAGCCCTTGGCTTTATTCTGTGTTTTGATCTGATGGCCATCCAGTGGAAACCCCAGCATTAAAATATTTTTCAGCCACAGGATGTGTCAGTGGACTTGCATACTCTTCTTCAGGAGTGGCCTTTAAAGGAACTCCTGTATTTCTTTTCCCCATGGCCATTGGTGAGCCGACATCTGTGCAGAATTTGATCTCAGAGGATTGGTCGTTTTAGTGACACCATGATAAGTGAATCTATTGAGCCTGTTGGTAGAATTCCCTTTATTGCTACCTCAGGAGAGGGGACGTCTGCAGCAGAGTCCTCTGGTTATGGAGGATACCATTCCCTTCTCAATTACAGCCTGGCCCTTGAGAGTTATAAGCCCTCTAAGGATGTAGAGTATCCCTTCTTGAGAGCCTTTGAGAGGTAGTGTTCTTCTCAGGCTCTGGATACCAGGAAGGTGGGCATAGTCACCATTTTGTCCTTATTACAGTTTAAGTTGGATCAAGGTTTAACTCTCAACTCTCTCAAAGTTCAGGTGACCGCCCATGCGTGCTGCTGGGGGCATGTTTAGGGAGTGTCCTTATTGATGCACCCTGATGTGTTCCTCATGAACACAATCAAAGTACCAGCAGACTACAAAAAAACTAAACAAGCCATGAGTAACCGAGCATTTTCATTCATCACCCTATCCTTTGGAATTCCTTCCCCAACACTCGGAGAGCCATTAAGGATCTCCAAACATTTAGAAAACAAATTAAGACCATCTGTTTATTGAATACTATGGTAATGACATTATAACCCTCCAATCCAAGCAGAAAACCCCATCATAATAATCCCCCCTCACCACCTAATGATCAACCTTACACCTTAATGCTGCATAAAAACATGCTGCACTGTAAATAGTTAACTTTGTAAATAGTTGTTAAATGGATCCACCCAATTTTTTTATATTTCCTTTTGTTGATTACCCCACACTTGTTTAATGTATCCAGTTGAGTTCTATGTAAACCGCCCTTGATCTTTTGAAGGGATGGTATATAAAAAGCTTGCAAATAATTAAAGAGGCGAAGCAGATTCGTCTGTCTGTGTGTCCGATTGCACTGCAGTGAATTCTGTCTCTGGTGTTGAAGACACTGAAAGGTCCCCTTTTTGAGCCCTTGCAGATGGCCTTTCTCAAGGATTTGATACTGAAGGTGATATTTCTGGTATCTATTCTGTCCACCAGGCAGATATCAGAGCTTCAGATCTTATCTTTCAGGGAGTTTATTTTGGTTATTTTGACAGCATCTGTCTCCTTGTGGATTTTGCTGTCCTTTCTCTCAAAGGTCCTTTCAACTTAACTAGGATATCATCCTGCCCTTCTTGTCAGAGAAGGACCTTTAAGCTGACCCCCTGCATTTGATAGACTTGAGGAGAGTGTCGGTGAGGTAACTGGAGCTTATATTTTTTTTCATCAGTTGGACCGTCTTTGTTCTCTTTAGCGGCCTAAGGAAAAGACAGGCAATAGTCAAGTTCTCGATTGCCTATTGGATCAAGGAGGCTATTAGTTTAACCTACCTTCTGTGTGGAAAGCATGTGCCACAGGGAGTCCAGCTCACTCCACTAGGGCAAAGGCATCCTCCTGGGTGCAGTCTGCCTTGGTGTCCTCAGAGGATATCTATAGAGTGGCTGCTTGATCATCTCTAAGCATCTTTGTGAAGCATTACAGGTTTCCTAAGCATCCCTCCAGTTGTGCTCCCCCTCCAGCAGCTTGGAGAATGAGCTCGTCATCATTCTGATGACCCTCGGGTATAAATACCACTAGCACCTCCCATCAGCTCTAGTAAGCTCAGTCTCCAGGCAGCTGGAGGGAACACTAAGCCAGGGTTAGGCTTACTGGAGAGACACAAGGAAAGATAGTGGGGTTTAGTTTAATTTGGCTTAGCTTTATTTCTTTTGATTTCTTTAAATTTCTTTTTCTGCTAGTTCTGTATTGCGGGCTTTCTGTGGTGGGAGAGAATTCCCCCCCCCACCCCACCCTTCCCTCTAGCCGACATCTTCGGGGCCCAGAGGAGGCTTCCGACGAAGAAAAACAGAGGGCTAAACAGAAGCAGTTCCCAAACTCTTCAAGGCTGAGGAGCCGCCTGGGCAAGTTTCTTACTCCAGAGCCTGCTGTCGGCGTCGGTCCCGCCTCGTGGCTGAATGCGAGGGCGGGAACTGGCAATCACCCGGGAAGAGAGGGGAAGCAAGCAGGAAGAGGTGGCTGCACAGTGCATTGCTCGGTGGCGATCCGTGTGGTGTGCCTGACCACGAGGTCGCCGTCCATGCGCTTTATCAAGGCCTTTCACTGCTGGGGAGTGAACGGAACGGCGGAGGTAGGTGGTAGAGTGATTTTGCGTGTTTTGTCATGCGCCTGATCCGGGGCAGCACCAGGGAGCAGTTTTTGGTAACGGGGGCTCCCGGGGAAGTTTGATTATTCTCTTTTACTGTGTTATATTTAAAAAAAAGAGAAAAGACATAGATGTGATTAGATACCCAATATATATAGAGTTAGTTCCTCCTCTCGGGTTACCAAGGTGAGATTAAGTACTTGAGGGTGCGACCCCCATGTTTGCTAGACCGCAGTGCTTGGTATGCGGGACCCGGCAGGCAGCGGTGTCGGAGGCTGGCGTCTGCAGGGGTTGCGCAGTAGAGGCCGCCTCCATGGAGCAGAGAATCCAGGCCAGCATAGCTCTGGATCCGCCAGCTTGCGCCTCACAGGATTCGGAGGAATCTCTGGGAGCAATGCTCTGTTCAGGAGTTCCTCTACTCTCAGCATCTGAACAACCGGTCCCTCCTCAGCCTCAGCTCGAGGAGCTTTGGGAGGTTTCTCCCCAGAATTTGTGTTGCTACTGCATAAGGCGTTTTGTCTGCGTCAGCAGGAAGCGCAGGGGCAGGTGGTGGCACACGACTGCGTGGCTACGCGAGCCGTGGGGTCTAAAGAGGAGGAGACAGGTGTACTGCCTAAGCAACTGAGACTGGCAAACGAGGAAACGTTCCACTCCCCTTTGTCGGAGGATCTGGAAGAGGAGGCCTCAGACCGGGAGTTGGGGGGGGAGGATGAGGAGGAACTCAAAGTGGGTGAGATTCCAGCAAGCCAGGATTGTTCGGGTCTTTCTCTGGGAGGAGTTGCCGGCGTTAATCGGAGAGTCCTTGAAGGTCCTCAATATTGTGCCGGGCATTCCAGTGGAGGACTAGTCAGGCAGTTAGGAAGTCTCAGAAGGTTTTCCCAGTCCACCGGGTTGCTCGACAAATGATTCAAGAAAAGTGGGATCAGCCGGAGTCCAGGCTAAGGGGGTCTGGCCTGTACCCCTTGCCAGAGCTCGAGAGGGAGCTCTTGCGGTCGCCTAGAGTGGACACTGCGGTTTCGGCAGTCATCAAGAATACTATACCGGTGGAGGGCAATGCGGCCCTGAAGGATACCCAGGACAGGAATCTGGATACATTATTGAAGCAAGCCTTTGACATCAGTGCCCTGGCTCTCCAGGCATTAGTGTGTGGCGCTTGGGTAGCCCGCGCTTGTCTGTGGTGGTCAAAACAGCTTCAGCTGTCTAGTGACCCTCCAAGCGGATCGCCAGGGGAGGCGGCAAGAATTGAGTTGGGGGCAGCCTACCTTGCGGATAGCCAGTATGATCTTATCAGAAGCTTAGCGAACAACATGGCTTCTGTGGTAGTGGCTCGTCGTTACCTCTGGCTCCATAAGTGGGTGGTGGATGGTTCTTCTAAGGCTCGCCTCAGCAGACTGCCCTTCAAGGGAAAGCTTCAGTTTGGGGAGGATCTGAACAAGTTGGTGAAGGAATTGGGCGAGTCTAAGGGAGGCAGGCTCCCTGAGGATAGACTGATGCAGAGTCGCTTCTCCGCTCCTGCGTGGTCCCAGCTACGGGATGCCCGGAAGTTCCGGGCGACTCAGTCGGCGCCCTTTCAGAGAGGATTGTCTTCTAGAGGGCAGGCTTTCCAGGGGTTTTGAGGGGCAGGAAGGGGATTTGGAGCCTCTTCCTCTGCTGTGGGCCCTAGGAAGCCGCAGTGAAGTGAGGGGGGCTCAGGCATAGGTTCTGCCGGTGGGGGGACGTCTTCGGCAGTTCCTGTCTGCCTGGGCCCGACTCACATCCGATCAGTGGGTTCTGGAGGTAATTCGAGATGGTTATGCCCTCAAATTGGCAAGACCAGTTTTCCCATCGTTCATGCAGTCTCCTTGCAGATCTCCAGCCAAGCTTGCAGCGGTGGAGGAGATTCTGGACTGGCTGCTGTTGTTGGGAGCGGTTGTGCCAGTACCCAGAGACCAGTGTGGCTGTGGTCGATACTCCATCTATTTCATGGTACCAAAAAAGGAGGGCTCCTTTGTCCAATCCTCGACCTGAAGTGAGTCAATTGTTGCCTCAGGATTCCTCATTTTCGCATGGAAACTCTGAGGTTGGTGATAGTGGCGGTGCGACAGGGAGAGTTTCTAACATCTCTCGATTTCACAGAGGCATATTTACATATTCCTGTTTGGGAGTCGCATCAGCAGTTTCTGCGGTTTGCGGTACCAAGGGGACACTTTCAGTTCCAGGTATTGCCATTCAGCCTTGTGACTGCTCCTTACACCTTTACCAAGGTAATGGTAGTGGTGGCAGTGGCGCTACGCAAATAAGGGAGCCTGGTCCATCCGTACCTCGACGACTGGCTGATCCATGCCAAGTCCAAGGAGGAGAGCCTGAAGGCAACGGACAGGGTTGTGGGGCTCCCACGGAGTCTAGGGTGGGTGATCAATCTGGCAAAGAGCAGATTGGCTCCCGCCCAGGAGATAGACTATCTGGGGGCGAAGTTTGACATTGACAAGGGCAGGGTGTGCCTGCCAGTACAGAGGGTGAAAGAGCTGCGGCTTCTGGTGCGCCGGTTTCTGCCTATGAAGGTGCCTTTGGCTTGGCATTATTTACAGGTGCTGGGGACTATGGCGGCGACGATCGAGTTGGTGCCCTGGGCCAGGGCCCACATGAGACTGCTCCAGCGGGCTCTTCTGCGTCATTGGTCCCATCAGCTTCAGCTGTTATCGGTACAGCTCCCTTGCCCTCCGGCGACCAGGGAAGCCTTGCATTGGTTGCTTCATCCGGGCAATCTAGAGCGAGGCATGCCCCTAGAGTCCCCGCTGTGGCTGCAGTTGACGACGGATGCCAGCCTGACTGGTTGGGGGGCTCACTGCGAAGGTCGCTTCGCCCAGGGGAGATGGAGTGCCACGGAAGCCCAGTGGTCCATCAAAAGATTGGAGTTACGGGTGGTGGCTCTAGCTCTCAGGGCCAGTGGGTTCACCAGAGGGCGGTCCAGGTGCTTTCGGACAATGTGACCATGGTGGCCTACATCAACCGGCAGGTCGGCACGAGCAGTCCTCCCTTGGAGGAGGAGGCAGAGGGTCTTCAGGACTGGGTCGAGGCCCATCTGGTGGCCCTGTCGGCGCAGCATGTAGCCGGGGTGGAAAACATAATGGCAGATTTCCTGAGCAGGTGCAGGGTGGATCACGGCGAATGGGAGCTCTGTCAGCAGGTGTACGAGCAGGTGGTACACCAATGGGGGCCGCCCATCATGGATTTTACGGCAAGGTGGGGGTCGGCAAAGCAAACCGTTTCTTCAGCAGAAGAAAAGAGAGGACGTCGGAGGGCCTAGATGCTCTGGTTCAGAGGTGGCCCACAGAGGTGCTTCTTTATGTGTTTTCTCCGTGGGCGCTGATAGGCAAGGTCCTCCAGCGAGTAGAGGGCCACCGAGGGTGGGTGGTTCTCATAGCCCCAGACTGGCCATGTCGTCCATGGTATGCTGATCTCATTCGGCTGTTGGCTGACCGGCTGTGGTGTCTTCCTGTGAGGGACGATCTTCTGGTTCAGGGGCCCTTGTGGATGCCGCAGGTGGATCGGTTCTCGTTTATGGCCTGGCTATTGAAAGGGTAAGGCTGCTTAAGCGAGGATATTCCAGGGCAGTGATCTTGACCTTACTGAATACCCACAAACGTTCAACCTGCCTCTCCTATGTCAGAGTCTGGAGCATTTTTGAAGGCAGGTGCGCAACACAGCAGACGAGGCCTTTGGCAGTTTAAGGTTCCAGAGGTGTTGGAGTTCTTACAGGCGGGGTTTGAGAAAGGCCTTGCGGCCAGCTCCCTGCAGGTGTAGTTGGCTGCTATTTCTTGTTACAGGGGCAAGATTCAGGGTAAGGCGTTAAGTGAACATGCAGATGTAGGTCGGTTCCTGAGGGCAGTAAGGCGCCTATGACCTCAGCAGAGATTGTCGGTTCCTCCCTGGGATCTCAATCTGGTGCTGAATACTCTAGCGGGGGAACCTTACGAAACAATGGAGCGGGCCTCTTTGAAGGACTTGATGCTTAAGACCGTGTTTCTGATAGCAATCTGTTCGGTCAGGCGTATTTCTGAGCTTCAAGCTCTGTCTTGTCGCTCGACTTTTCTCTCTTTCTTCAAGGAGAAGGTGGTCTTGCGAACGGTACCTTCTTTTTTGTCCAAGGTGGTTTCGCTGTTCCATGTGAATCAGTCAGTCACCCTCCCTTCCTTCTCAAGGGTGGGGAGCTGGATTGAGGAGGCTCGGCTTCACCATCTGAACGTGCGTAGGGTCTTGAAGCGTTACCTGAAATGCGACATTCCGCAAATCGGAATGGCTGTTCGTTTTGTTCTGAGGACCGTGTAGAGGAGAGGCAGCGGCTAAAGCTTCCATTTCCAGGTGGATCAGAGACCATTGCTGCGACATACATACAGAAGGGTAGGCTGGTTCTGGTGAGATTCCGGGCCCATTCTACCCGAGGCCTAGCGACCTTGTGGGCGGAGTTTTGTTTGGTTCCGCCACTGGAGATCTGTAGAGCGGTGACTTGGTTTTCCCTGCATACCTTTGCCAAGTATTACCGGTTGGATGTTCAGGCAGCGGGAGATGCTGGATTTGGGGGAGCGGTGCTTCGGTCCGGTCTGTCAGGTCCATCCCAGAGGAAAGGGACTGGACTGGATGAACGCTTAGGAAAGAGTAATTAATTAGGCCTTACCTGCTAATTAGCGTTCCTGAAGGAACTCCAGTCCAGTCCCTGATCCCGCCCAGTTTCAGGTCAGTCGTTGGCCCGAAGCTTCAGGTAGACAAGAATGGAAAAGCTGCTGAGGGTTCCTCACAGAGGGATTCCGGTGAAGGTGTGGACAGACCAAGTTTCTTGTGGTAAGAGTGCTTAAGGGCAAGTATTGTTTCAGATAAACCTCCTCCTCTTCGGGGGTGGGGGGGGGGTGGGAAGTCTCTCCCCAGGGAGGTGGGAGGCGGGAGGCGGTGTTATAAAGTTAAGGTTCTTTTAAAAGTTATTTGTTTTGGTTGATTGTCTCTCCGTTAAGTCTGCTTTGTCAATAGAATACTGGAGCTGGGATATTAAATGGGGGAAGCAGCAAGATGGCGACAGGAGACTCTCTAACCTGTGAGGCTGCAATTCAACGGCGCTCGCTGCTTTCAGCGTGATTCTGAGCCTCGAGTATGGGGTGGAGGAAACGCAAGCAGGCTGTCCTTCCTCCTAGGGTGAATCTGCCTGGCCCGTCGGTTCAGCGAATGCTCACTGATTGTGGCTTCACGGCTGGAGCGGGAGCAGCGTCTTTGGCGGCGCCGGCAAAAGGAGTGTCGGCGCTGAGTGCATCAGGGGTTTGGCTTTCGCCGGAGGAGCGCATCCCCCCCCCCCCACTGCGTCCCAGAAGTGTTTCCCCTATCGGAGTTGCTCTGCCTGCCGGCCTGCCTGTGAGCAAGCCGGTGAAAGCAGAGTTAGGAGGCTCTTTGGGGGGGAGTTTTTCCTCGGAGGGAGCCATGGTACGCCAGATGGCAGCAGAAAAGGTTGCTACATCGGAGGGACAAGCTGCAGTCATGCCTAGCCGACTTGAGAACCTTCCAGGAGTATCTATGTTGGAAAGACCGGCGGTGATTACGTTGGAAGCACTATGGGATGGACTGGCTGCTTTAAACACCTCCCTGAAAACCTTTTTGGGTAATGTGAGTACAGAGATAACTGAGGTGACGTTAACTTGTGCCACCCTCTCTGCTGTTCAGGATGGTCAGGTTGAGAGACTTTCTAGGTTGGAGCAGGACGTTGGGCAGCTCCGGGACTTGGTGGCTGCCCAGGTTAAGGACAGAGCGGTTTCTGATAGAAAAATGGAATATCTGGAGAATCGGGTCCACCAGTGTAACCTGCGGTTCCTGAATTTCCCACGTTCTCCTCTATTATCAATGGAGATGGTGAGGAAGTACTTTGGGGAAATTTTTAAGATCCCCCAGAGCAATCCCCACCCCTTGTATGGGCCCAGTATTTGTCCTTGGGGCCGTGGGAACGTGGCTCCACCATTTTTTCTGCTCCATCTCCTGGACTGGGTAACCTCACAGGGTTTTTGGAATCTTCCCTGTAGGTCATTACTGATAAGGCTACTCTCCTTGTAACCCTGGCACTGGAGTCTGATAAGTTTTATATTCTTAAATTGTATTTCAAGAATCTCAATGAAATGTTTCTAGGTTCTAATGTGTGTATGTTTCCTGGCATATCTCGTGTGACGCAGTTGAGAAGGAATGACTTTTTAGCCCTTCACCCTAGGGTTTTGGCTCTGGGGGGAACTTTTGAGCTTAAATTTCCTGTAAAGTGTTGTGTGGGTTTTTCAACAAAAAAATTGTTTTTTGATCCTAGACAACTTCAAGAGTTCTTGGAGGCTAGGGAGGTTGTGGTAGTAGAAGTAGCTGGACCTTCTCATACGGCTGACGCCTAAGTCTCTACCTGTTTGCATTATATGTTGTGGTTAGATAATATAGTATAGGACCATTGTGGTCTTTACTTTCTGTTTTATTTTAATTTCCTAGTGCTTCCTCAATTTCCTTATTTTGTGGTTTAAATTTTAAATGGGTGTATATTTTCTTGAAGATGAGTTGTTATCTAATTTCTTTCTTATTGGTTATTTGTTTGTAATACCCATTTTCTTTTTCATTCAATGTACTTTTTGGATGTATCATTTTGTATAACTTCATAGATAAAGAATTAAAAAAAAGAATACTGGAGCTGGTGGGAGGTGCCAGTGGTATTTATACCCGAGGGTCATCAGAATGATGATGAGCTCGGTCTCCAAGCTTCTGGAGGGGGAGCACAACCCATAGGAAAGGGACTGGACTGGAGTTCCTTCAGGAATGCTAATTAGCAGGTAAGGCCTAATTACTATTTTGTTTGTGGGCTGGAGTGGTTGGAACCTTGGCAGGGCATTTCCATCCAGAGCATCATCTTACCTCTACTGTGAGTCCTGACTGTTTTGGGTACGTTCCAGTCATCTCGATTGGTCTAGCACAGGGGTGGGCAATTTATGGCCCGCCACAGTTTTCTGCGGTCCGTGGAATAGGGTTCCTTAGCGTCCCTCTAGTCCAGTCCCGGAACCATAGAGTTGTGAACCTCCACCAGCAGCTTTGGAGACTGAACATCTTCATCTCTTTGATCATCCAGCTATATGCAGCCCCAAGGACCGCCCACACATCAGTATCTCAGTCTCCAAGCAGCTTGGAAGTCAGAGCCCAGAACTGGGCTCCTTAGGAACAAATAAGCAGAGCTTTAGTGTTTTATTATTTTCTAGATTTAGGTGCTGGGCTGCTGCTGTGGAGGAAATCTTTGACTGTGTCCCTTCTGTCTTTCTCTAATCTGTTTTTTTTCTCTCTGTCTCTCTCTGTCAGTCTCCCCATAGGTCAAACAAGCAGGGGAGCTGCACAGGACACAGGTCTCCTTTCTACCGAACCCCCTTGGTGGGTGAGGAGAAGGTTGAAGACAATTACAGGCAGCAATTGAATACAGCAGTAGGCTCTGAGGGTCCCCTGACTGATTTAGGGGTTCCCCGAGCTGCCCTGAGCGGTTATTACTCTGTTATTGACTCTGATAACTGCTACTCAGAGCTTGTGACAGGCACGCTGGACAGCACTCTCAGTGTTTTGACCCCCCCTCCACTCCTGTGTGTGGGTGAGTAGAGTTTGAAGCTTTTTCTTTCTAAAGGCAGTGGTGGAGGCCTTGGGGTGGCCTGGAATCAGCTCTGGGGAGTGTTTTAGACCTTTTGGGTATTTTTTCTGGTCCTTTTTTTGGCGGGATCGGGTCCGGCGGCCATTTTGGATTTTTTTCAAAGTTGTTTTTCTTCGTGTTTTTTTTTAGGGATAGGAGCTTCGTTTTTGCATTTCTTGGTCAGATATCAGCTAATTGACTCCAGCTCTATCTAATCCTGCAATTTGGAGCGTTTTTGAGCACTTTTAAAATCACAATTTTTTTTCTGCTCTGTTTGCTTCAGCAAGGTGTTCCTGCTTTGCTGGCAAAGGGTTGTGTGCATAGCCATGCCTCCTAGTCCTCGGTGTCTGGTCTGTGGCATTCGTAGAAGTAGTAATTTGGAAGCCCGAGTCTGTGCCACTTGTTCTGCTGTAGGTGCTGGCATGGAGGACCCTCTGGAGGGCTCCAGTGCAGATCTCCCACCTGTATCTACAGAAGGGACATCAGAGCAGGCAGAGACGGTCCTTGGTCCTTGGTCCGGGGATTTCTGCAGTGCCGGAGCGCCTGTTAGCGGGGGGCGTCCAGGAGGGATCCCTGGGAGTTCCGCCAGCCTTTTTCTCTCTCATGCAGGAGGCTCTGGCTCTCTTGCAGCTGGCGGGGGGAGGCTCGGTCCTGCCCCGCCGTGGGCTAAAGCGTCCACTTTCAGTAGAGGGAGACACTGGTCCACAAAAGAAGAGCCGGCCCCCGAGTGTTGCGGATTCTGCGCCTCCTGGGGACGAGTTCCACGAGGGGCTGGGGGAGGCTCTCGAGCTGGAGTCTGCGGAGGATTTAGAAGACAGCGAGTTGTTGGACGACGAGCAGAATAGTGCGTGTATTTCGTAAAGAGGAACTTCCGGCACTGATTGCCGAAACCCTCAAGGTATTGAACATACCCGTGGAAGATGCCACTGCGGAGGACAAGTTGGAGGATCCCTTGATGCAGGCGGTGCGCACTTCCCACAGAGTATTTCCGCTCCATAGGGTTTTTAAAGCTATGATCCAGGAGGAGTGGAACAGTCCAGAGTCCGCTTTGCGCGGGGCTAGACTGTTGCCTAAATTGTATCCTCTGTCGGAGGCTGATAGAGACCTCTTTCGTTCGCCGAAGGTGGACGCGGCAGTTTCCGCGGTTACTAAACGGACTACTATCCCGGTGGAAGGTGCTGCGGCGTTGAAGGACCCGCAGGATTGGAAAGTTGATAGCTTGTTGAGACAGGCGTTTGATGTTGCTGCCCTGTCAATGCAGGCGGCGGTGGCCGGGGCCTGGGTGGCGCGCGGCTGCCTCCGCTGGTCTCAACAGTTCCAGGGGCCCCAGTCGGCGGAACAAGAGGCCGCGGCGTCCAGATTGGAGTCGGGTACCGCTTATTTGGCGGATATCCACTATGACCTCATTAGGGGGTTAGCTAACGGCATGGCGTCGGTGGTAGCGGTGCGTCGTTCTCTTTGGTTACGCAATTGGGCGGCTGATGGCTCTTCTAAAGCTCGCCTTAGTAAGCTGCCGTTTAAGGGCAGGCAGTTATTTGGAGAGGACTTGGATAGGTTGGTAAAAGATCTCGGGGATTCTAAGGGGGGTCGGCTTCCGGAGGATAAGCCCAAGCAGGGGAAGCCGACCTTCACCTTCCGGGGGTCTCAGCAGTCCTTTCGGAGGTTTCGTGCCTCCCGCTTTGGTCAGTCCCAGCATTCCAGATATCTGGGGCGCGCGGACAGAGTTTCCGCGGATTTCGGGGGGCAGGTAGAGGTTTTGGCTCCTTCCAGGCGCAGGTCCCCAAAAAGTCACAATGAAGCGAGGCCGGCTCCGGTGGCGGTGATTCCCGTAGGGGGCAGACTGCGGGATTTCTACCCTGCCTGGGCCGCTATCACATCCGATCGGTGGGTGTTAGAAGTGATACGAGAGGGATATGCGCTCGAGCTACATCGACCGGTGCTGGATTCCTTCGTTATGTCCCCGTGCAGCGCTCCCTGGAAACGACGAGTCGTATCCGATACACTTTCCCGGCTGCTTCGGCTCTGGGCGGTCGCCCCCGTACCGGAGGGGCAGTTAGGGTCCGGTCGATACTCCGTCTACTTCGTAGTGCCGAAAAAGGAGGGCACCTTTCGACCAATCCTGGATTTAAAGAGAGTGAATCGGTGCCTCCGGGTGTCGCATTTTCGCATGGAAACGCTGCACTCGGTCATAGCGGCGGTCCGCGAGGGGGAATTCCTAACGTCCCTAGACCTTACGGAGGCCTATTTGCACATTCCCATTCGCCGGGAACATCAAAGATTTCTGCGGTTTGCGCTGCCGATGGGCCATTTTCAGTTTCAAGCCGTGCCCTTCGGCCTAGCGACGGCGCCACGGGTCTTCACGAAGATCATGGTGGTGGTAGCGGCGTTCCTGCGGAAGGAGGGTGTCCTCGTGCATCCCTATCTCGACGACTGGTTGATCCGGGCGAAGTCGAGGGAGGAGAGTCTCCGGGCGACGGCGCGGGTCGTACAGGTTTTGCAGTCGTTAGGCTGGGTGGTCAATCGGGCGAAGAGCAGCCTTCTTCCCTCGCAGACCTTGGAGTATTTGGGGGCGCGTTTCGAGACCGGCAACGGGAAGGTTTTTCTTCCAGTGCACAGAGCGCGGGCCCTGAGGCGGCTGGTGGAGCAGTTTCTAGCGAGACGGGCGTCCTCGGCTTGGCAATACCTTCAGCTTCTCGGCACGATGGCGGCGACCATCGAGGTAGTTCCGTGGCAAGGGCGCACATGCGGCCCCTGCAGCGAGCGCTGCTGCGTCGATGGTGTCATCAGTCCGACTCGCTAGCTCGTCAGTTAGTTTGCCCCTTGGGGGTTCGGCCCAGCCTTCGCTGGTGGTTGCGTCGGCGCTCTCTGGCGAACGGTATGCCCTTGGAGTCTCCCGTCTGGCGTCTGCTGATGACGGATGCCAGTTTGAGCGACTGGGGGGCTCATTGCGAGGGCCAGATTGCTCAGAGCCAATGGTCCTCGCGGGAGAGCCGGTGGTCCATCAACCGACTGGAAATGAGAGCCGTGTGGTTGGCTCTGACAGCGTTTCAGCCTTGGCTGCAGGGAGCGGCGGTCAGGGTGCTATCCGACAATGCCTCCACGGTAGCCTACATAAATCGCCAGGGAGGCACAGGCAGCGCGGTGTTGGAAGCGGAGGCGGATCTGCTTCTGGATTGGGCAGAGCGGCATCTTCAGTGTCTGTCGGCCCAGCATATCGCGGGGGTTCACAATGTGGAGGCGGACTTTCTGAGTCGTCGCAGGGTAGACCCCGGAGAGTGGTCTCTACATCCCGAGGTATTTGCGTTGCTGGTCCGTCGTTGGGGTCTGCCGATAATGGACCTCATGGTGACCTTCGAGTCCGCGGAGGTCGAAAGGTTCTTCAGCAGGCGTCGGGAACGCATGTCGGAAGGCCTCGATGCATTGGCACAAAGGTGGCCAAGATACGGGCTGCTCTAGGTCTTTCCTCCGTGGGCTCTGCTGGGTCGCCTGGTACAGCGGATCGAATGGCATCCGGGTCCCGTGGTTCTGATTGCCCCGGACTGGCCTCGTCGGCCTTGGTATGCGGATCTGGTGCGGTTGAGTGTGGCCGATCCGTGGCTCCTTCCTCCTCGGCCGGATCTCCTTCGGCAGGGGCCGCTGCAGATGCCTCAGGTGGCTCGATTCTCGCTTACGGCATGGCTATTGAGAGGGCGCGAATGAGAGCCAAAGGTTATTCTCCGGAGGTCATTGCTACCTTGTTGCGGGCGCGGCATCAGTCTACGTCGCTAGCGTATGTCCGGGTCTGGCGTATTTTTGAGAGCTGGTGTGCGGCTCGTGAGTTGCGGCCTTTGCGGACCTCCGTTCCTCAGATCCTCTCCTTCTTGCAAGCAGGGGTGGACAAGGGCCTGGCGGCCAGTTCGTTGAGGGTCCAACTTGCAGCTCTTGAGTGTTTTCGAGGCAAGGTTCAGGGCCAGTTAATGGGGTCCCATGCGGACGTGAAGCGCTTCTTGCGAGCGGTGTTGCTTATGCGTCCTCCGTGCAGGGCTTTAGTGCCCTTGAGGGACTTGAATTTGGTGTTGAGGTCTCTGGTGGCTTCGCCGTTTGAACCCTTGGCACAAGCTTCGTTGAAGGACTTGACGTTGAAAACGGTGTTTCTGGTAGCGATCTCGTCAGCTCGCAGGATCTCGGAGTTGCAGGCTCTTTCATGTAGGGAACCCTATCTGTCTTTCTCTGCCGACAAGGTGGTATTGCGACCGGTTCCCGCGTTTTTGCCTAAGGTAGTTTCGGCGTTTCACATGAATCAGGTGGTGTCTCTCCCAGTGTTTGCCAAGGAACGGGGCAAGCACGTGGATAACTCCTTGCACGCGTTGGATGTCCGTCGAGATCTTCGTCGGTATTTGAGGGAAACGGCGGCCTTCCGTAAGTCCGATCACCTATTTGTCGCATTTGGCAGTCCACGCAAGGGGGAAGCGGCGTCTAAGTCTTCCATTTCCCGCTGGTTGAAAGAGGCGATTTCGTCGGCATACCTTTTACACGGCAGGATGGTTCCTGCCGGGCTTCGGGCTCACTCGACTAGGGCGCAGGCGGCGTCTTGGGCAGAAGTGAGCTTGGTACCGGCGGTGGATATTTGTCGGGCGGCGACGTGGTCGTCCTTGCACACCTTTGCTAAGCACTATCGTCTGGATGTGCAGGCGGCATCGGATGCGCGGTTTGGGTCTCGGGTGCTTCAGGCTGGACTAGCGAGGCCCTCCCGTTGAGATTTACTGCTCTGTTACATCCTCTATGGTTCTGGGACTGGACTAGAGGGACGCTAAGGAAGAGTAAATTAGACTTACCTGCTAATTGTTGTTCCTTGCGGAACTCTAGTCCAGTCCCGGATCCCTCCCTGTCTATCTGTTCTCGCTGCCAGCCAAGAAGGTAAATTCATTATAGGAGTCTGCCAGGGTTTTTGTTCTCTATACTTTCGGTCAGAGCTCCTCTGCTTGCAGCACGCCTTAGTTTCCTTTCGGGGTCAAATCTTGGGGGTGAGCGGTGGCGCCTCTTGTTGCATGCATTTTGCACAAGGGTCGCCACGGCCGTTCTGGTCCGCCTTCCCGTAGGCGGGAGGTTGTTCTTACGCAATTGGAAAAAAAAAAAAAGAGAGAATTTTTGCTCGTAGTGGGAACTTTAGGGTCAGGATCCTTTTTTTCCACTGTATTGTTATATCTACTTATTTGTTGCTCTGCTTAGTATGCTTTGTCAATAGGTACTGATGTGTGGGCGGTCCTTGGGGCTGCATATAGCTGGATGATCAAAGAGATGAAGATGTTCAGTCTCCAAAGCTGCTGGTGGAGGTTCACAACTCTATGGTTCCGGGACTGGACTAGAGTTCCGCAAGGAACAACAATTAGCAGGTAAGTCTAATTTACTCTTGCCAACTGACCGGCTGCCGGCACAGATATAAAACCGGCCCTTGAAAAGCCGTTTTTTTGCTCTGGCCGTGAGATCGGGAGTGGCCAGAGCAAAAAAACGGCTTTTCTCCTGCAGTCCGCAACGCAATCATGATCCCCGATCGATCTCCGGGCTGTGCAGCCGCTGCTTCTGCTTTTCACAGAGCAGCGGCTGCAATAAAGTTAATTTGAAAAGGAAAAGAAACCTGTGAGAAGCCCGCCCCCTCTGACATTACTTCCTCGGGCGCTGACCGGAGGGCTCCTCACAGGTTGTCTTTTCCTTTTCAAATTAAGTTTATGGCAGCCGTTGCTCTGTAAAAAGCAGAAGCAACGGCTGCACGGGGGTGAACTTCGAAGCAGCACTAAGGGGGGAGGGTGAAGCAGCACTAAGGGGGGGTGAAGCAGCACTAAGGGGTGAAGCAGCACTAAGGGGGGGGGGTGAAGCAGCAGCAGCAGCGGCTGCAAGGGGAAGGAGGTGGCAGATGGAACGGACAGATGAAAGGTGAGGGCTGGAAGAGAGCTGAAAGAGGGGTGAAGGAGGTGGCTGGAATAGAGCTGAAAGGGGGGAAGGGGGTGGCTGGAAGAGAGCTGAAATGTGATCTCAAAATATTTTTGTATATAAATATCTGTTTGCTCCTTTTTATCAGAGTTCCTTTACGATTGCTTTTTATTTATTTATTATTATTATGCAATTTACACTTCGCATTAAATGAAATGTAATGTTAACTAATGAATATGATCAGTTTTAGAAGGTGCGGCCCTCTGCTAACACCGGCCCTCTCAAAGTGGCCCCCGAGCCAAAACAATTGCCCACCCCTGGTCTAGCAGGTAAGGAAGGACAAATTTACATACCTGGTAATATTCTTTTGAATCCTGCTAGACTAGTCCAGCACTTGCCTGGGAAGACTATTCCTAAAGGTTTGGGTTGGGAGCCCTGCTGCCTCTTGATTCCATTATCAGTATCTGACATAGTCAGTTGTGGTATGAGAGCCAAGTATTCTGAATGTTCCAAATTATGGTTGTTGGTGAATATCCTTATCTCATTTTTTTCTGAGTTTTTCAGTATTGCGTACTGCTTGGGAAGTTTCATACTGGCTTTTCTCAGTGCTGTACCAGTGGATATATTAGTTATGACATCACTGAAAAATGTTCTATTATACCTCCACCTGCTGGCCTGGGAGCATAAATCACTTGTCTAGACTGGTCTAGCAGTATTCAAGGAAAGAAATTACCAGGTATGTAAATGTCTGCATAAAACTACCTAGGAACTGGGTAGTGGAGATTAAACTTTGAGTCCTCAGAGAAAGATTGCAGAGTGGCAGTCCTCATTGGGAAGGCAGTATCATGCAGCATTACAAAAACAATTTCTGATCCTCAGGGACAATATGTTAAGCTAGGATTGAGATTGCAAGGCCACAAGATGATCTTAGTGAATATCTAAGCCCTGAACATCAGCAGAAGCATGTTCCTGCAGGAAATAACACAAAAATGCTTGGATTTGGGAGACTTACCTGTTGTCATGGTTGGTGATTTTAATGAAGTTATGGACCCAACATTGGACGAATTCCTGGGGGGTTAAGGGGATGCATGGAGTCAAAATTTGTCCACTTTGAGTAATCAGTTGGATCTAGTGAACATGTGGCGAGCACTTCACCCCATGTAGAAGATTTTTTTTTCACATGTCTTAGACACATGCCTCTGCTAAACTGACCTCTATTTTAGTGTTGCAGAAGTAGGTTGTGAGAATTTTTGAGACAGAAATTGGACCCCTATCAGATCATACATCCATATGGATAGTGGGAGCCTCCCCTGCTTCTCTCAGGAAGAGAGATGGTAGGCGTGTCCTCTGTTTCTTTGTTTGGACTCCTAGTTTCAACTGTTTTTTTTTTAGAAGGAATTAGGAGGATTACTGTAGAAACAATGGACAACATAGGGAGAATGCCTTCTTTTGGGAGACTGCTAAAGTAATCCTAAAAGGGGAAGTAATTTCTTAGGTGGCCCAGAAAAAAAAGAGAGCATGAACGATTTTTGTGGTTAGAAAAACAAATGCAGTTACACAAGAGACAGTTTGAGCAGTTTCCAATCAGCAAGATACAGAGAAATAAAGGCGGTGCAGGTAGCCTTGAATACCTTACTTCATGAGAGAACAAAGAAGGAGATGACATGCTATAAATATAAAGGACCTGATATTCAAAGGCATTTACACAATTTGCAGACCTGCAAACTGTGTAACTGCCACTAAGAAGGATATTTAGCAACACTAACATGGTTAGTGCCGCTGGATATCAGCGGGTGCTGCTGCTATATGTGCCGACGCTATGCAGTTAGCATAGGGGCGTTCCGTGGTAGAGCGGAGGTGGCAGCCATCGCTAACCGGACAGCAGCGTTATTGAGCCGCTGCTCAATTAGCGACACGCAGGTAAAATAAGTCACAGCAAAGGTTGACCTAACTTTACCCGTGGAGGCTAATCAGGCAGTGGTACAATATCACCATTGCCTGGTTAGCTTCAGAGTTCTGCGGTGAACCTGAATATTCAATGCTGGTGACCAGATATAGTCCTGGCATTGAATATCCAGCATTAGTTTTTAGTGGCAATGGCTAGCCGCTGCTGCTGAATATCGGACCCAAACTGTTTTGCTATTATCATAAGCCAGGGATGGCTTCCAGCACAGATGACCCAATCATTAATAGGTCTGAAATTTAGTGAGGGGATATGGGATAAAAATGGGTGTGTACTTAATGAGGGTTGAAAAATAGCTCAGTAGTTTGCAGACTATTTTGCTTGATTGTATGCTGCTTAGACTGTCAACTATGCTACTGTTATGAGCTTTATGCATTGGGTTAAGCTTCCGAGGGTATTTCAAGCAGAGCTAGAGAGAGATTTATTTATTTAACAATTTTTTTTATACCGTGTTATCTTAGAATCAAAACGGTTTACATTATAACTCACACTCTTACATAGGACTTATTATACTCACACATTTACAGAAAACTTGTTATGGAACACAGGGCGGGGTGTCATGCAGGGGGTGCTTTGCAGCATAGCATATACAAATGAATCTGCATACAAACAGAATATGGTAGAGGTCTAGCTAATATGGCGATTGGTGGATTCCTTGAAATGGTCAACGAAAAGGATAGTTTTTCGTTGCTTTCTAAAGTCCTTCATATCAGTCCTTCATATATTGAATGCTCCAGTACAAATGGAAGAAATTAGGTATTCTGACCATCAACTGCCTCTACACAAAAGCACAATGGGCAGATGGCTTTTTGGGAGAATTTTGAAAGTTATTGGAATTATAGCTGTGTGGCTTCCTGGAAGAGTAGTTGAGCAGGGGATATTTACCAGGGGGGTTCTTGTGCATTGATAGCAGTCATATCAAAGCTTGGGAGAGATGGTAAGCAGGCTCAATCCTACATTCCTATCTTCCTATTAAATGAGGACATCAAGTTACTAGCAAGGGTCTTTGCAGAGTGACTGACCGTGCAAGTCAGAGTATGTGTTTGTGTATGTGGTTTTGAGTGTTGCATGGGAGGATCTGGTGTGCTCATCGGAAAATCTGGGGGGACATGAATGCCTGGGCCAGTACCTAGACCATAGGGATGGCTTCATCATCACCAGGTGCCAGTGTGATCGGGCAGAATAAATCAGAACAGTTTGTCTATAGTGAAATGTCAAAACATGTTTCTTAGTGTCTTTCCAGTCCAGTCCCTCTCCACTGGGTTGTGCCCCCCCTTCCAGCAGCATGTAGACTGAGCACATCATCCTTTTTGATGACCCTGGGGTATAAGTAGACCTGGCACCTCCCACCAGTTCCAGTTTTGTGCTCAGTCTTTTAGCAGCTATAAGGGGTGCAGCAAGCCAGAGATCTGGCTTACTAGAGAGACTAAGATTAGGCAGGGTTTGGGTTCCTGTTTTTTCCTTTAATTTGTCAACTTAGTTAATTTAGCTAATTTTTAATTTTTTAATTGTATGTAATTTTATTTAATTTTATTTCTTCTGGGCATTTGGAGAATTCCCCCCCCTCCCCCCGGTTCCTCGATTGCGGGAAGGAGTTTCACAGCCGGGGATTGCCTGGGGCCAACAAGGGGAAGCTGTGCCGTTCTTCCCGCCTCGCTGCTGAAGCCCTAAGGCGGATGAGTGAGCGGGTGGGAGGACGAGGGGACTGCCCGGCATCGACGGCGCTGCTCTTCCTGGCTGTAGGAGGCAGAACGCATAGCGGGAATTGAGCCCGGCCTGGGGAGAAGCAGAGAAGAGTGCTGGTGAGCAGAGGCACCTTGCGGGAGCTGTTTCCATGTTCGCCGACCACGTGGTGTCCTGCGGCCTGCGCTGCAGCTCGGGCAGGTGAGTTTTTTTCTATCGCGCGCTTTTCAGCCATATGGGGCCGGCTCCGTATAGCCCAGGAAAGCTTTGGGAAGGGCAGCGGTAGCCTAGGCCTCAATCGGAGAGGGAAGAAAGGGGAAGTATTTCCTTTCCTCGCTTAATTGAATAAGTAAAAAAAAAAAAGAAAAGAGGTATAGTAGTTTTAGTATCCTGTTTTATTTACCTCGTTGGTATCTCCGGCTACAAACCGTGATCATGCCAGCTAGGCCCCAATGCTTGCTCTGCGGGACCCGCCGGGGAGCAGTCTCGGAGGTAGGAGTTTGCAGAGGCTGTGCCGCAAAGGCAGCCTCCTTGGAACTGGGGATTCGGGTGCTCCGTCGGGGTCCTTAGTCCGGCCTGAGTCTCCCCAAGATTTGGCTTTAGATCAGCCCAACCTGCCGCCTTCTCAACCGGGGCCCTCCACCTCCTTATATGGTTTGGAGGGTGAGGATGGGGAAGAATTTTCCCCAGAGTTCGTCTTGCTGCTTCATAAGGCATTTCGCCTTCGTCAGCAAGGACGGCAAGGACAGGGAGCAGCACAGGCAGGGGCAAAGCCTCGGCAGCCCGACGCTAGGGAACAGGAGGAGGCAGGAGCCACGCCTCCTAAACGGACACGACTGGCGCAGGATGAGGACCTCTGCTTCCCTCGGTCAGAACCCTTTGAAGGGGACCCTTCGGACAGGGAGGTGGGGGACGAAGAAGAACTCAAAATTCCTGAGGAACAGGCCAAGATTGTTCGAGTTTTACGCCGGGACGAGTTACCGGCTTTGATCGGAGAAGCTCTGAAGGTGCTGAACATGTCAGCCGGAGTCCCAGCGGAGGAAGAGGTGCTGGAGGACCCTTTGATTCAAGCATTCAGGAAGTTACAAAGGGTTTTCCCGGTGCATCGAATGGTGCGACAGATGATCCAGGAAGAGTGGGATCAGCTGGAATCTGCGTTGAGAGGAGTATGGTCTATGTCTAGGCTGTACCCTTTACCGGAGGGTGAGAAGGAGTTGCTCTGCTTGCCTAGGATGGACGCGGCGGTGTCAGCGGTCACTAAGAAGACTACTATACCGGTGGAAGGCAGCGCCGCTCTCAAGGACTCCCAGGATGGGAAGTTGGACACCCTGCTGAAGCAGGCCTTTGATGTTAGTGCCTTGGCCCTACAGGCCTCGGTCTGTGGGGCTTGGGTGGCTCGAGCCTGCTTACGCTGGTCTGAACAAATTCAACTGGCAGGGGAACCCTCCAGTGAAGGGCCTGGGGAGGCAGCGAGAATTGAGTCAGGCACAGCGTACCTGGCGGACAGCCAGTACAATCTCATCAGGCATCTAGCAAAAAAATATGGCTTCAGTGGTGGTGGCCCACCATTATCTCTGGCTCCGCAATGCTTCCAAGGCCCAGCTCAGCTGGCTCCCCTTTAAGGGTAAGCTACTCTTTGGGGAAGACCTGGATAAGCTGGTAAAGGACCTGGGGGAGTCAAAAGGAGGTAGACTCCCAGAAGATAGGCCGAAGCAGAATCGGTGCTCTGCTCCCAGACGGGCTCAACCACGGGAGGTGCGGAGCTTCCGGACTAACCGGTCTTCGTCCTTTCAGAGAGGTCGATTCCTCCCTAGGGGACAGGGCTTCCGGGGGTTTCGGGGCGCAGGAAAAGGTTTTGGTGCCTCTTCCTCTGTCTCGGGAGCTAGAAAACCCCAATGAAGCCATGGGGGCCCAGGGAGGAGAGCTGCCGGTGGGAGGCCGTCTTCGGCAGTTCCTTTTTGCCTGGGCCCGGGTTACAATAGACCAATGGATTTTGGAGGTGGCTCATAAGAACATAAGAATATAAGATATGCCATACTGGGTCAGACCAAGGTCCATCAAGCCCAGTATTCTGTTTCCAACAGTGGCCAATCTAGGTCACATGTACCTAGCAGTTTCCCCAAGAGACACAAGTTCCACAATGCTTGTACTGGGTCAAGCATTGATATCTTCGGTCACTTCTTAATAATGGTTTATGGACCTTTCCTCCAGGAACTTGTCCAAACCTTTTTTAAACCCAGCGACACTAACAGCCTTTACTACATCCTCCGGTAACAAATTCCAGAGTTTGATTACACATTGAGTGAAAAAATATTTTCTTTTATTAGTCTTAAATAGTTTACCCTGTAGCTTCATTGCATGTCCCCTAGTCTTTCTATATTCTGATAAGGTAAACAATCGATCTACGTTTACCCATTCCATTCCGTTCATTAATTTATAGACTCGAAAGTTATGCTCTCAAGTTTGCAAAACCCGTCTTTCCCTCCTTCATTCAGTCTCCTTGGTCGCCTGCCAAGCTGGCAGCGGTGGAAGAGACGCTCAAGAGGCTGAGGTCGCTGAAGGTGGTCGTTCCCGTTCCCTCAGATCAGCACGGAAACGTTCGATACTCAGTATATTTTGTGGTGCCCAAAAAGAAAGGGTCGTTCCGTTTGATTCTCGATCTGAAAGGGGTCAACCGCTGCCTCCGGGTCCCTCATTTTCGAATGGAAACGGTGAGGTCAGTGGTGGTAGCAGTGCGGCAAGGGGAGTTTCTGACTTCCCTCGATCTCACAGAGGCATACTTGCATATTCCCATCCGCAAGTCCCATCAACAGTTCCTGCGTTTCGTGGTCCTGCAAGGACACTTCCAATTTCAGGCGATGCCTTTCGGCCTGGCGACAGCGCCGCGCACCTTCACCAAGGTTATGGTGGTGGTAGCCGCGGCTCTCTGCAAGGAAGGGATTTTGATCCTTATCTCGACGATTGGCTGATTCGGGCGAAGTCCGAACGGGAGAGTCGGGAGGCCGCGTCCAAGGTGGTCGGATTGCTGAGGACCCTAGGATGGGTTATCAATTTAACAAAGAGCAAGTTGGTTCCCTCCCTGGAGATCGAGTATCTGGGAGCAAGGTTCGACACGGGCAGAGGCAGAGTATTCCTGCCAGGGCAGGGGTGCTTCGGGATCTGCTGCGCCATTTCCTGGCCATGAAGGCACCCTCAGCTTGGCACTATCTTCAGGTGCTGGGGACCATGGCGGCGACTATAGAACTGGTTCCGTGGGCCAGGGCCCACATGCGGCCTCTTCAGCGATCCCTGCTCTGCCGTTGGTCACACCAATGGCAGCCCATGTCAGCGACTCTTCCTTGTCCGGAGGTGGTCAAGGAGTCCTTACAATGGTGGCTCCATCCGGGTCCGCTAGAGCGCGGCATGCCCCTCGAGTCACTGGATTGGGTGCAGCTGACGACGGATGCCAGTCTCTCTGGTTGGGGGGCCCACTGCGAAGGACGGATTGCTCAAGGCCTGTAGGACGTGCAGGAGGCACAGTGATCCATCAACAGGTTAGAGTTGAGGGCGGTCTCTCTTGCCCTGAAAGCATTTGGACACTGGATGGGTCGGAGGGCGGTCCGGGTGCTCTCCGACAACATGACTACGGTAGCATACATCAGTCGTCAGGGCGGAACGAGCAGCCCTTCCCTGGAAGAGGAAGTGGAGGCGCTGATGCTATGGGCCGAAGTCCATCTAGTGGCCTTGTCAGCGCAATGTGTGGCAGGAGTAGAAAATGTAACAGCAGATTACTTAAGCCGTCACAGAGTGGATCACGGAGAATGGCAGCTCTCTCAGGAGGTGTAACAGAGGATTGTGCTCAGATGGGGACCTCCCATCATGGATCTGATGGCGATTTGGGAGATGGCTAAGGCGAGCCAGTTCTTCAGCCGAAGAAAGGAGAGGATGTCGGAAGGCTTGGATGCTCTAGTTCAAAGGTGGCCGTCTGGTCTTTTGTATGTGTTTCCTCCGTGGATGCTTATAGGCGGGACCATTCAACAGAGGCTCACCCAGGGCTGGTGGTCCTTATTGCCCCGGACTGGCCTCGCCATGGTATGCCGACTTCATGTGGCTCCTGGCTGATCGCCTCTGGTGCCTGCCAGTGAGGGATGCTCTCCTGGTCCAGGGTCCAGTGCGCATGCCACAGGTGGATCGGTTCTCGATTACGGCCTGGCTATTGAGAGGGCTCAGTTGCGGAAGCGGATTATTCGGGAGCGGTGATTTCCACTCTGCTAAGTTCCCATAAATGATCGACCTGTCTTTCCTATGTGAGGGTCTGGTGTATATTTGAACACTGGTGTGTGGAGAAACGGAAGAAGGCCCTCACAGTGTCGGGTTCCTGAGGTTCTGGATTTTTTGCAGTCCGGTTTCCAGAAAGGCCTGGCAGCCAGCTCTTTGAGTGCTCAGTTGGCGGCTATTTCCTGTTATAGGGGCAAGATCCAGGGCAAGCCCTTAGGTGAGCATGCAGATGTAGGAAGGTTTATGAAGGCGGTGCGGCGGCTGTGACCTCAACAGAGATCGCTGGTCCCTCCGTGCGATCTCAACCTTGTGTTAGATTCCCTGACCGTCGAAACCTTTGAGCCGATGCAGCGTGCGTCTCTCAAGGACCTTACTCTTAAGACAGTTTTTCTGGTGGCTATCTGTTCGGCCAGACGTATCTCGGAGTTTCAGGCTTTATCCTGCCGTCCCCCCCTTTCTAGTATTTTCTAAAGAGAGGGTGGTTCTCCGGATGGTGCTATCTTTCTTACCCAAGGTAATCTCGATATTCCATGTGAATTAGTCAGTTTCCCTTCCGTCCTTTTGCGGGTCTCGGAGGGGGGGACAATGTATGCTTACGTCATTTAGACGTGCACAGAGCCCTGAAGCGTTACCTGGTTCGCACAGAGTCTTTTTGTAAGTAAGAACAATTGTTTGTTCTATTCGGTGGGCCGTGGAAAGGTGAGGTGGCAGCTAAGGCTTCAAGTTCCACGTGGATCAGAGAGGCCATTGCTTCGGCCTATATTTTGAAGGGATGGCAGGCCCCAGTTGGACTTCGGGCTCATTCCACTCGAGCTCAGGCGGCCTCGTGGGCGGAATTCAGTTTGGTTCTGCCGCTGGACATCTGCAGAGCAGCTGCCTGGTTGTCCCTGCACACCTTTGCCAAGCATTATCGGTTGGACGTCCAGGCCGTGGAAGAAGCGAGGTTTGGAGGAGTGGTTCTTCGGTCCGGTCTTGCTGGGCCCGCCCAAGTTTGAACTGCTCTGATACATCCCAGTGGAGAGGGACTGAACTAGAGAGACGTTAAGGAAAGAATAATTAGACCTTACCTGCTAATTAGCGTTCCTGAAGGAACTCCAGTCCAGTCCCTAAACTCGCCCATTTTTTTTGTTTATCCACAGGCATTGCCGGCCCGAAGCGCTAAGCAAGGATAAGGGTCGGAGGAATCTCCGCTAAGGATTTCGATGGGGAGGCGAGTTGGATGGCTCAGTTGCCTCGACAAGAGTTGTCCGGTTTCAGGTAAGCCTCTCCTTCTCCGGGACGGTGGGAAGTTATCCCGGGGGAGGGTGGCGCTGGTGGTTTAGAGTTATTGTTTGATTTATAGTTATTTACTTGTCTCTCTGTTAAGTCTGCTTTGCCAATAGGTTACTGGAGCTGCTGGGAGGTGCCAGCTCTACTTATACCCCAGGGTCATCGAAAAGGATGACGTGCTCAGTCTACATGCTGCTGGAAGGGGGGCACAACCCAGTGGAGAGGGACTGGACTGGAGTTCCTTCAGGAACGCTAATTAGCAGGTAAGGTCTAATTATTCTTTCCTGTCACTAATAAGAGACTCTTAGAATAAGAGGATTTAACAATGCAGACAGCACTAAGACATGCCCAAAAGCACCTTTATTAGTCTCTAAAAATGTGGTCCCTTATTAGTGACAGGGTACCTCGGTGGCGGGAAAAGAAATGGAGGGGCTCATGAAAGAGACAATAGTGGACTTTCTTGAAACCAATAGGTTGCATGATCCTGAGGCAACATGGTTTTCTCCAGGAACAAGCAGGAAGTTGGTCCTCACTTATGGGTCACGTTGGCGCCAACAGAGCCCCATGCGGAGCAAATCCCCAGCTTTCAAAGAAAGCCTTTGGGAATTGCTACCATGCATGCGCGGTCCCCTTCCTGCCCAAGGGTGCCATCTTGCTCAGTCTCCTTTTTTCCACAGAGCCCTTCGGATGTTGTTCCTCTGTGTCCCGGAAAAAGTGATTCTTTTTTCTCTTTCCTTTGCTGGTCCACACCGGTATCCTTCCTGCCTCCGACTTCGGTACTCCGGTATCAAACCGGGTTATTTTTTCCACTTGTACCTTTTGTTCCTGAGGCGCTTTCGTGCCCTTTCTGTCCCTGTTTTTCCTTGCTGGCAGCATGCAGGGTCTTTGACCTCGCCAGGGTCCTTTTTCCCCCTATGGCTACCAGCGGTTTTAAGAAGTGTGATCGGTGAGGGACAATCATGTCCCTCACTGATACACACGATTGCTGCCTCTGTTGCCTCATGCCGGATCACGACCCGACGGCCTGTGTAAGAGGATGTCCTCTAAGGCCCTGAGGAGCCGTCAGCAGCAGCAGCATGAAAAATCTTTCCCCGAGTCCTCCGTGCCTCTGAGAGCCAGGACGTCGTCTGAGACCTCGACGTCTCGGGGGAACACTCTGAACCCAAGCGTCATCGAGGTTCCTCGGAAAGGGGTTCCCCTTCGCAGGAGCACAAGAGGAAGAAGTCCTCAAAGGTGGTGTCTCTGGATGGCTCTGGCATTGGGCCTTCTCGGGGCCAGGCGCGGAGCCCCAAGTGCCTGCCCGGGTCATCGGACAGGGAGCAGCCTGCCAAGGTTCCTCAGCGAGAACCGGATCCGTCGAGGCAAGTACAGACCGTCCTTGTCGAGGACTCCTCTCTGGGGGAGCCAGAGGCTGCAGAGCCTGCTGAACTCGTGTCCAGGATGGCGGCTTTGGAGCGCAGTTTCACTGCTTTCATCACAGAGCAGCTGGCGCTGATATCCGACATGTCCAGTTTCTCCGCCCCATCCACTGGCCCCTCAACATTCAAGTCGACCCCAGAGGCCGAGCTGATCCTCAAGGCCTTTCGGGCCCGAGTCGATCCTTGGCCGAGGTCTCCCTCGGCCTCCCTTCGGGACCGAGGTCGTCGCTGCCGGTGTCGGGGTGGAAGGCGCCGGTGCCCTCTGCCTGAGGAGCCCCTCAAGTCCTCTTCGGAGGCCTTAGCTTGGGAGACAGAGGACAAGGAGTCCCCGGACACCTGCAGACACAGGGATGTCCCATCTGATTCCCCGGTATCCAAACCTTGGAGAAGGTCCTCGCTGGAGGATATGGGGTCCCTGGACTTCGTGCGGGATGTGTTCAAAGGCTTTGACTTTCCCCATGGTGTCCGAGGAGGAGGCTCAAGTCGACGAGCTCGAGATCCTCCAGTATGAGGCTCCTCCTCGGGAGACCCTCACGCTACCCATTCCTCCAATCCTGGAACGACTTATGCTCCGCATGTGGGAGACACCGGCATTGACGATGGTGATCAGCAAGAGGCTTGACTCAATGTATTGGGTCCGTCGAAGCCCTGGATTCCAAAAATCACAACTGCCGCACAACTCCATGGTTGTGGAATCAGCCATGCGTTGGCTGAAGAGTCAGAAGATGCACTCCTCGGTGCCCCCCGGCAGGAAGGCCCGTAACTTGGATGCCCTCGGCAGAAAGTATTTCCAGGGTGCAATGCTGAATTGTCAACTCCAGGCATACCAGCTGTACATGGGCATGTATCTGAGAGACCTGGCAAAGGAGCTTGCCGGGTTCTCGGCTGGTCTCTCTGAGGAGCCTTCGCTGCGCTTCAAGGGTCTGTCCAAAGCCGTCCGTGAGTGCTCCAAGTTTATGTCTCGGGCGGCCTATGACGGCTTGGAGTCGGTGGCTCAAGTAGCTGTGGCAGGTATCAGTGCACGCTGCCAAGCCTGGCTGCAGTCGTCCGACCTCGAGCAATGGGTTCAGGACAAGTTGGTCGATCTCCCATGCCAAGGAGAAAATCTCTTCGGCAAACCCATGACTGACAATGCCGCAGAGCTGGAGACCCGAATACATGATGAGGACACAGCTCTCTAAGAAGACCTCTGCCCCTTCTTCTAAGAAGGGCTCGGGTAAAAAGCCCTTCTACCCGAGGAAGGGAGCTGCTCACCAAAATTACCCCCCTTATTAGGCCTCCCCGGCTCCCCAACAGGGGCAGCAGGCCAAGGGACAGGGGCATGGCTCACGTAAGCAGAAGGCCCCCAAGCCTCCAGCTCCTGTCCATCCTGGTGGGGTTTTTTTGACTCCCACAACATGGCCCCTCTTCCAGCCGGAGTCAGGCAGTCTACAGGAGGCCGACTCGCCTTGTTTGCCCACAGGTGGACATCCATCACCACCGATTCTTGGGCATTACAGGTGGTCAGGGAGGGCTACTTTCTACACCTAGCCCAGGTGCCTCCACAATACTTTCCAGGAGAGCCTTTCAGGTCTCCCCTTCACCAGGAACTCCTTTTGAAAGAGTTGGCAGGTCTTCTCGAGGATCAAGCGGTGGAACCGGTGCCCATCCACCTTCAGGACAGGGGTTTCTACTTCATGTACTTTCTGGTACCAAAGAGAACAGGAGGCCTCAGACCCATCCTATACCTGCGCAATCTCAACAAATGCCTGGTACGGGAGAAGTTCAAGATGCTCTCCCTTGGAATATTGCTGCCTTACCTCCGCGAGGGAGACTGGCTATGCTCCTTAGATCTGAAGGATGCCTACACGCATATTATGATCCACCCAAACCACAGAGAATACCTCCCGCTTTGTGGTGGGAGGAAACCACTGCCAGTACAGAGTACTTAACTTTGGCCTTGCCTCGGCCCCCAGGGTATTCACAAAGTGCCTGGCGGTGGTCACGGCATTCATCAAACTTCAAGGAGTCTTCGTCTTTCCCTATCTAGACGATTGGCTCATCAGGGGCACTTCAGTCAACGAAGTGTGACAGGCCATGGCCCGTTCCATCCAGATACTGCAGCACTTGGGGTTCGTAATCAGCTACCCCAAGTCTCATCTGGAACCGGCCCAGGAGCTCGAATTCATTGGGGCAAGTCTCGACACCATCCAGTCAAAGGTCTTTTTGCCCATGGACAGGGCAAAGCAACTCATGGCCCTGGCAGGCCAGCTAAGTCGCAGTCTCTCAGTGCCAGCAAGACAATTGCTGTGTCTTCTGGGCCACATGGCCTCCACGGTTCATGTAACCCCAAATGCCCGCCTCCACATGCGAACTGTGCAGTGGTGCCTCAGAGACCAGTTGTCCCAGGCAATGTTCCCTCTAATTTTCTGTAGGCTGTGTGCGCATAAAATATCAGATGTGCAGCTTCTGAAAGAAGGTTAAATTTTTGTGCACCACATAACGACACTCGGGGTTATACTTTACAATTTGACTACACATCAAAATACAGTATGTACACCACATTGATTGCACTAGAAAATATTGTACAACTTATGAAAACCATAAATAAACAACAACTTTTCAATTTTAAGATGTCTGTGTTCTTTTCTATCAGAATCAGAACCGTAATTTTTGTGCGCTCTGTTGTAAAGTATGTGCGCTCGCTCGGCGAGGTGTGTGCGCGCTCACACACGCACAGCTTAGAGGGAACAGTGGTCCCAGGCCTCGGAACACCTCAAGGACAGGATCAGGATCACCAGAGCCCTGGTGCGATCCCTTTCCTGGTGGCTTTACTGGGTTGGGGAGCTCATTGTCAGGGGTACCGTACTCAGGGAGTGGGGTCCCGGGAGGAGAGTACACAGCAAATCAACTTGCTGGAGCTACGCGCCATTCGCCTCGGTCTTGCAGTCTTCAAACCCTACCCAAGCCACAGAGCTGTCCTAGTCCAAATGGACAACCAGGTAGCCATATTCTGTGTGAGCATACAAGGGGGCACAGGGTCCCACATCCTATGTCAGGAAGCCCTAAGCTTGTGCTCCTTTGCAATTCTTCTGAAAGCGGTGTACCTGTCCAGCCAGGACAACTGAAAGGCTCAGCAGGATCCTCCGACTGCATGAGTGGCAACTCGATTGGAAGGTGGCCCACCAGCTCTTTCAGACCTGGGGGATGCACAACCACAGTTAGCCTGGTTTTTCTCAAGGCAACCGCACCCAGTCAGAGTGGCCGCCGAAGCCTTTCTAGTCTCATGGTCGGCGGGGTTTCTGTACGCATTTCCGCCGACCCCCCTCTGGTCGCCCAGACTCTGTTCAAGATTCTTCGTGACAGAGCTCTTGTCATCCTCATAGTGCCGTGGTGGCCCAGGCAACCGTGGTTCCTGCTTCTCCTGCAACTGGCGGTGGAGACCCCCATTCCCTTGGGCTCGTCCCCAAGGCTCCTATCCCAGGAGGGGGGCTCTCCCAATCTTCGCTCTCTGTTGCTGACAGCGTGGCTGCTGAGAGGATGACTCTTGCCCCACTTCTCCTCCCAAAGGAAGTGGAGGAGGTCTTACTGGCTTCTCGCAAACCGTCCACTAGACGGACGTACACCTTCAAGTGGCGCAGATTTGCTATTTGGTGTGCTGGGCGGAGGGTGGATCCCTTCTCCTGCCCAGTTGTTGTGGTTCTGCAATACCTGCTCCATCTCTTTGAGCAGGGCCTTGAAGTCTAACTCCGTCAGAGTGCATCTCAATGCCCTGGTGGTAAACCACTTTCTCGTAGATGACAGGCCTCTCTCTGCTCACCCAGTGGTGTCCAGATTTCTCTTAAAGCCCCCGGTGCGTTCCCTGGCAGCCGAGTGGGATCTTAATGTTGTCTTGGGACAGCTCACTGGGCCGCCCTTTGAGATGAGCCGATGGCCACGTGCCATCTTTGTTACCTCTCCTGGAAAGTGGTGTTCTTGGTGGTGCTTACCTCTGCCTGCAGGGTCAGTGAGCTCCAGGTCCTTGTAGTCGAGAGGCCTTATACCAGGTTTTACCAGAATAGGGTGGTGCTCCGGACGCATCCCAAGTTCCTTCCAAAGGTGGTTTCTCCGTTTCACCTCAATCAAGAGGTGGTGCTTCCCACCTTCTTCCCAAGACCGCATGCGGTCCTCCATACCCTGGATTGTAAAGGGCCCTGTCCTTTTACATTCAGCGTATGCAAGGTCACAGGAAAGCTTCTCAGTGTTTGTTTCCTTTGACCCTAGTAAGCTGGTGGCGGCTGTGACGAAGCGTACACTGTCCACCTGGCTGGTGAATTGCATTGCCCAGGCTTATGAGGCAGCGGGTTTGCCGCTGGAGGGCCGAGTTACGGCTCATAGGGTCAGGGCCATGGCGGCTTGGGTGGCTCACCTCCGCTCTGTTCCGTTGGCGGACATCTGCCAGGCTGCCAACTGGTCTTGGGGGCAGACATTTGCAGCTCATTACTGCCTGGATAGGGAATCCCGATGGGACACTGCCTTTGGCCAGGCGGTACTCCGGAATTTATTTGAGGTCTAGGCAACTCCTGCCCTCTGATCCTCTCTGTGTTCAGGCTACCGGAGTGTCACTCCCTTGTTAGGGTTGTCCTAGCGGCTGCTTGTGTCTCTCCTGAGGGAGTCTTTTTTGTCTATGGTTTCAGGTAGCCTGTAGCTGGGGAGTCCCATAAGTGAGGACCGACTTCCTGCTTGTTCCTGAAGAAAGTGTAGTTACTCACCTGTAACAGGTGTTCTCCAGGGACAGCAGGAATCAGTCCTCACTACCCTCCCTCCTCTCCTTGGAGTTTCAGCCCTTCATTTCATTGTATTTTGCCGTCTTTTTAGCTAGGTCATCTGACTGAGCAAGATGGCACCCTTGGGCGGGAAGGAGACGGTGCATGCATGGTAGCAATTCCCAAAGACTTTCTTTGCAAGCTGTGGATTTGCTCCGCATGGGGCTCCGTCGGTGCCGACGTCACCCATAAGTGAGGACTGATTCCTGCTGTCCCTGGAGAACACCTGTTACAGATGAGTAACTACGTTTTACCAAAGGATGATCATGACAAACAAATCTGATTGAGTTCTTTGACTGGACGACCAGAGAACTAGATCAAGGGCATGCAATGGATGTGATCTACCTAGATTTCAGCAAAGCCTTTGATACTATTCCTCATAGGAGGCTTATCAATACACTGATGGGTCCCAAGGTGGTGAACTGGATCAGAAATTAGTTGACTGCAGATGACAAGAGGTGATAGTAAACAGAACTTGCTTGGATGAAAGGAAGGTGATTAGTGGCATGTTCAATGTACCATATAACTCCAATACTACAAGATCTGCACTGGCTACCAATCTCCTCACGGGCAAAATATAAATCAGCACTCACCATCTTCAAAATTAAAAACAGCATCTCAGCAGGAATACTACAAGAACTCATTAGATCGAAAACAAGCAAAAGACCAGACAGAAACAGCACCAAGTACAATATACCAACACTAACTATATTCACAAGAACAAACAAATCCACATCCACGAGAGCATTCTCTCTAGCTGCCCCGGCAATCTGGAATGCCCTCCCAGATAATCTAAAATCAACAACAAATATAAAAGAATTCCGGAAGCTACTTAAAACCACCCTATTCACTGAACAATCCAATGAAGACCACCAATCAACTCTAACCACCACACAAAAGGACAGGTCCCTTTCGACTTAAGAGTTCATGACACTAAAAACCACCCTATTCATTGAACAACTCAATGATGAACACCAATAACCCTAATCATGGAGACCCCCTCTTCAGACATGACCCAGGCATCAGACCCAGAAGGCGAGGCACATCAGACACTATCATCATACCGAGTGCCTTTGCAAGAAAACACACTTCAAGAAGAGCATTATCCCTGGCCGCTTACGCGCGAAGGAACTCACTCCCCGACAACCTGAAATTAACAAAAGACCTCAAAGACATCCGGAAGATGCTAAAAACGACCCTTTTCACAGAACACTACAATATCGTATGAGCTGTCCAAACAAAATGTCTAAATGTAAAAATGTAAATAGTTCATATACATAGCTCACACTGTACTGTATATAGCTCAGCACGCAATCAACCTCCTCACACCACTCACACACACACTCCTCGATTTTTAACTGCATGCCCACACCCACACACCCAACCACTTGATTTGTTTGCTGTGTATTTGATTGGCTTGCTGTGTAATCGCTTTGATTTCAAGATAAAGCAGTATATAAATCCTTTTAAATACATTAATTTTATTTATTTGCTGAAGGACTGTTTTTTTGCAGATGACATAAAACTTTGCAACAGAGTGAACTCCCCGGAGGGAGTGGATAATATGAGAAAAGATCTGCAAAAGCTGGAAGAATGGTCTAATACTTGGCAGTTAAGGTTTAATGTGAAGAAGTGCAGTGTCATGCACTTGGGATGCAGAAGTCCAAGGGTATGAGATAGAGGACAATAGGTTGGTGTGCATGGACCAGAAGGACCTTGGAAGTGATTGTTTCTGAGGATCTCATAGTGGTGAAACAGTGTGACAAGGCGGTGGCCAAAGCCAGAAGGATGCTGGATTGTATACAGAGAGGAATTACCAACAGAAAGGAGGTACTAATGCCACTGTACAAGGTGCTGGTGAGGCCTCACTTGGAATATTGTGTTCAGTTTTGGAGAGCATATCTCACAAAGGATATAAAAAGACTGGAAACAGTTCAGAGGAAGGGCCACACAAATGATTTGGAGCCTGCGCCAGAAGATGTATGAAAAGATACTCCAGGACCCAAATATGTATACTCTAGAGCAGGGGTCTCAAACTCAAATTGCTTTGAGGGCCAAATGAGGACTTGTAGAGTAACCCGGGGGCCGCACAAGACGCAGGCCTCATTTGCATAAGGGCATCATTTGCATAAATATTTGCATAATGTTACCATACACTAACTTTTAGTAAACATGCCTCTTAATGAGTGTATGGATAAAGAAAGACTAAAAGATTTCTACATTACTATAAACCAGTGCCAACCGCCAGGCACATTAGGAACTACTAGAAACACTGCTCATTTAGAACCCATAGCAAACCTGCCGTGTCCTAACAGCACTACCAGGACTCACAAAGCACCATACCCTAACTATCAAAAGGCAACACTGCAAATATTAAATCAACACATTTCAGAGAATAACAATACATGACCTACTCGGGAAAGAGAACAAGTGGCAATGTCAAATAGGAATTACATAAACAGAATACCTCAGCTCAGTTACACATGCAGAACATACACCATCACCAAACAAGGAATCACAATTTAGAAACAGGAAGACAATTAAACTGGGAACCCCAAAAGCCAAACTTAGAATGTACAACACTGTAGAAATAAAACTATACATTGATTTCCTCTTGTATTAAATAAAGTGCAGACGTTAAAGATGCACATTTCCAAGAGCTGACATATTTCAGTTAATAAATTCAAAATAAAGAGATATTTTTCTACCTTTTGTGCATTTTTTTTTCAGTTGCAATTGTTCCATTCACTTCTGGTTTCTTTGTGTCTTCTGCTAACTCTCCATCGTCTGCTGTCCATTTGTCCTTTCTTCTTTCCTAGTTTTTTTCCATTCTCTCTACATCTGCTTTAACATACTAATCATTCTCCTTTTGCTCTTTCCTCATTCCTATTTCATCCACTCAAATTTTACCCCTCCATCCTCAATCCCCACTTACTCTCCCAATACCCGGCCAATTGTAGATTTTTCTTCCCTCCCACACAAAATATATTTCCCCTCTCCATTTCACTCTCCCAGCCCCATCCCATTCTAATCGTCCCCCAACATCAACTCCCTTCTAGCTCCTGCCCCACCCAGCATCCGCTCCCTTCTAGTCCCCGCATCATCAGCCCATTTCCAGTCCTAGCTCCCTCCCCTCACAGCCCATTTCCTTTCCAAGCCCCCCTCCCCATCAGCCCATTTCCATTCCAAGCCCCCTTCCACTCAGCCCATTACCATTCCAAGACCCTGTCCCCATCAGCTATTTGCAGTTCAAGCTCCCCCTTCTACTCGGCCCATTTCCAGTCATAGCACCCCCCCCCAGTCCATTACCAGTTCTAGCCCCCCCCCTAGCCCATTATCGGTCCTAAGCCCCCCAACAGCCCACTTCCAGGCCTAACCCTTCCATCGCCCTATCTTCATTCTTAGCCCCCCAATAACCCCATTTCAGTCTTAGCCCCCCAATCAGACCACCTCCAGTCCTAACCCCCATCTGTCCATTACCAGTCCTAACCCCCATCACCCCATTTTCAGTACTACCCCCCCCAGCCACACATCAAGTCCTGCTCCCCCCCCACATCAAGTCCTGCTCCCCCCCCACATCAAGTCCTGCTCCCCCCATCAAGTCCTGCCCCCCCCACATCAAGTCCTGCTCCCCCCCCCGTCCTGCTCCCCCCATCAAGTCCTGCTCCCTCCCTCCCTCCCCCCCCCCCCGGGAAAATTAAACTTTAAAAAAAACCCAGCTTCTGCTGCTGCTGCTGCCGCTGCCGTGGCCGGCAATAGCAGCAATATCGCAAGTCCCGCGGGCTCCGTTCCCCCCCCTCCCTCCCTCCCTCCCTTCCTTCCTGCTTGCCTGCCAGTTCTCCGCTTCGGCTTCGGCTTTCAGAGCCGCGAAGGGAGAGCTTCTCCCTCGTGACTCTGTTCAGCCCGCTGGGGCAGATGGGCAGATGGGAAGCTCTCCCTTCGCGGCTCTGAAAGGCGAAGCCGAAGCGGAGAACTGGCAGGCAAGCAGGAAGGAAGGGGGGGGGGAGCGGAGCCCGCGGGACTTGCGATATTGCTGCTATTGCCGGCCACGGCAGCGGCGGCAGCAGCAGCAGAAGCCGGGGTGTTTTTTTTTTCCCCCTATGCATCGCGGGCCGCACAAAGGTCTCTCGCGGGCCGCATGCGGCCCGCGGGCCGCGTGTTTGAGACCCCTGCTCTAGAGGAAAGGAGGGACAGGGGAATATGATACAGACCTTTAAAAATTTAAGGCGTATTAATGAACAAACAAATCTTTTTCAAAGACGGGGAAGCTGTAGTACTAGGGGGGCATAAAAATGAAGATGCAAAGGGGTAAACTAAAAGGCAACATCAGGAAATACTTTTTCCACTGAACGGGTGGTGGATGCTTGGAATGCCCTCTCGATGGAAGTGGTGGGAGCAAATACAGTGACAGAATTCAAAATGATATGGGATAGACACAGTAGATCCCTTTATAGAAACAGGATAAAATCGAAATAACTGTCTCTGATATCTCAACAAGTGAAGGTGACCTGCATGGAGAGGTGGGTACACCCTTAAACAAAGGCATGGGGAGGGGTGACCTGTATGGAGCGGCAAGCACACCTACTCTTGCCACCTTGCTGTGCAGACTAGATGGACCATGCTGGTTTTTATCTACCGTCATATACTATGTATGCTACTAAATCGCTATGGAGAAGCTCTTCTGAGTTTTTTTTCTTTTTTTTCTGGTCCATACTTAGAATTGTACAGACTATTTTCAGAGATGACTTATGCAAACATAACTAAAGATGTCTTCTACTGCCATGTATGTTGTGATGCAAGGTATGTCATGACAAACATATCATTTTCTACCTGCTTTTATACTACCTTAGAGTGCACTGAGATTACTTTGTAGTGTTCTGGGCATGCAAAAGACTGGTATATATAGTCTAGTTTGCATCAACATTTATGTATCAGGAGTATTCATGTGTAGTTTGTATCAGCACAAAACTGTCAGTGAAAGGAGGAGCTTAGGAGATGCACGTTTTACAGGGGGAGGAGTCACTGTTCACGGGTATATAGCGGAGATGAGCGGGATTGGAAATGTCCATCTTTTCAGAAATCGGTGAACGCAGGGACGTACAAAGCTGTTTGCTGCGTATAGCTGTATCTTGTACTCCATAGTGTTTTGTTGATGTCGCGCTGAACACGTCTTTTGTCTTTGATTCTGAAACCGTGGGTGTGTCTATCACCATGGCTGCGGAATCATTTAAATCAGGCTTGTTTTCTATTGGACGTGCCCACGGGCCGGATGTGCATGTTCTGGAATTGGGCTTTACGTTTCTGAAAATACAGAGCACTTTAAAAATATTTGAAAGCAATTGTGAGACAGTATATTTGATAATTTAGTAAAAGGGGATTGAATGACTGACTTAGATCCCAGGAAACAATTAATCATGAATATCAACCAAGAGAGTTATCAAATCTCTTATAATAAGTTCATAAATGGCTGTAATCAGTTCTTTTTATATATTACATCAAAAGTATAAAAAAAGGAAGAGTTAATGTAAGGGTTAGTGTGAGAGAAAGGATCCTTCATATAAATTGGCAGCTACAAAGAATCATATACTGTAGCTTCTTTCCAGAATTTTGAAACAAATAATTGTTCGCTGTTTGGCCAGAAATCAAAATAAACAATTTCAAGTTTCAAGTCTCTATCAAGTCAGAAGTTTCAAGAAGCCATGGAACAACTGGTTTGTGACGCTAATAAATCCTCTTTAAAAGGCAAAAACTCTAGTACTGTATTCTCATGTTGTAAACAATAATGAAAGGATATATGAAAGGTGTTAGCAGCCACACAGATAAGTTAATTGTGGCATCAGTTTAACAGGAGAATGCTGTGGTGGCGTTGGTCTGGTATTCTGTGCCAGCTTGTGATAACAGATGGAGATGAGGGAAATGAAAATGACAAATATCTCAAGCATTCTGGATCCATTGCAAACTGACCTTTGTGCTCTACATTCTACTGAAATGGCCCTTGCCAGAATCTGCAATCAACGGTACTTGGTCAAATTCAAGGGCCTCATCCTTCTTGACCTATCTGCTGCTTTTGCATTGTTAATTATCATCTTCTTCTTGATACCTTGTAATTGCTTGGATTTCAAGGCTCTGTTCTGTCTTGGTTTTCTTCATCTCTTCTATTGCACTTTCAGTGTATGCTCTGGTGGATTCTTCTCCACTGCTATCCCACTTTCACTTAATATACCTCAAGGCTTTGTCTTGGGATCTCTTCTGTTCTCTCTCTGCACCCATTCCCTTGGTGCGCTGATCTCCTTTTGTAGTTGTCAGTAACCATCTTTATGTTGATGATTCTCAGATTTACGTCTCTACACCAGAAATCTCTCCAGGACTCAAGCACGGATCTCAGCTTGCTTGTCTGATGTTGCTGCCTAGATGTCCCGCCACCGTCTGAAATTGAATATGGCCAAGACTGAATTTCTTATCTTTCATCCTAAACCCACCTCCCCCCTTTCCTCCCTCTTCTTGCAAACTTGGGATCTTCTTTGACTCTTTTCTCTCTTTCTCTGCACATATCTAACATAGCCAAAACCTGTCATTTCTTTCTTGGTAAGACCAGCAGAATTTGTTTCTCTCAGAACATCATTACCAAGATTCTTATCCACTATCTCATCACTTTCTGTCTAGCCTAATGGTTATCAACTGGGGTGTAGCAGAGCTGGCGCATGCAGGAGCAGGAGACGAGGCGAACACCCAGGAGGTGTGTCGTGGAGCCAGCTCATGCAGTGGCCACAGCAGCCCCAACATACTCATACTATGTTGAGCTGTGCTCTTTCTCTATGTTGTAGTATCTGGGTCTGTTATGATTTTAATTTTGGGTCCGCAAAGTGAAATCACAGTAAGTGCACTTGCTGCTTCATCCTGGAGAAGGAGTGCAGCTCAACATACACTAAATCAGGGGTCTCAAACACGCGGCCCGCGGGCCGCATGCGGCCCACGAGAGAACGTTGTGCGGCCCACGACGGAGGGAAACAAAAAACCCCAAAAAACCCTGGCTTCTGCTGCTGCCGTTGCCGCCGTGGCAGCGGCAGAATCAACTGTCAAATAAAAAAAAAAAACTGGCTTCTGCTGCTCAAGCAGCAAAATCAGCTGTCCTGCGGCCCCTTCCCCTCTGCCCGGAGATCCCTGAGTGTGCTCCATCAGTGGCGTGCTTTTCAAGCCGCGAAGAGAGTATTCCCCTCTCACGCGGCTTGAAAAGTGAATAGGCTTAAGCCGCGCGAGAGGGAAATACTGTCTTTGCGGCTTAAAAAGCCCGCCGCTGATGAAGCAGACTCAGGGCTCTCCGCGCAGAGGGGAAGGGGCCGCGGGACAGCTGATTTTCTGCTGCAGCAGCAGAAGCCAGTTTTTTTTTTTATTTATCTGGGCTGATGGGAGGGAGGGAGGGGGGTGGGTAGGACTGGAAATGGGCTGATGGGGGTTAGGAAGGACTGGAGGTGGGCTGATGGGGGGAGTTAGGGCTGTTAATGAGCTATGAAGGGGCTGACTGAAATGGGGTAATGGGGGTTAGGGCTGGAAGTGGGCTATTGGCAGGGGGGGGGTTATGACTGGTAATGGGCTATGGTGGGGGCTAGGACTGGAAATGGGCAGATGGGGGTTAGGACTGGAGGTGGGCTGATTGGGGGGTTAGGACTGGTAATGGCCTATGAGGGGAGGTAAGACTGAAAATGGGATGATGGGGGATAAGACTGCAAGTGGGCTATGGGGGGGACTAGGACTGGTAATGGGCTATGGGGGGTCTAGGACTGGTAATGGGCTGGGGGGGGTTGCTAGGACTGGAAATGGGCTGAGTGGAAGGGGGGCTTGAACTGCAAATGGCTGATGGGGAGGGGGCTTGGAATGGAAATGGGCTGTGAGGGGAGGGAGCTAGGATTGGAAATGGGCTGATGGTGAGGCTAGGATAGGACTGGAAATGGACTGATGCAGGGACTAGAAAGGAGCAGATGCTGGGTGGGGCTGGAACTAGAAGGGAGCTGATGTTGGGGGAGGATTAGAATGGGATGGAGCTGGGAAAGTGAAATGGAGAGGGGAAAAATATTTTGTCTGGGAGAGAAGACAAATCTACAATTGGCCAGGTATTGGGAGAGTAAGTGGGGATTGAGGATGGAGGGGTAAAATTTGAGTGGATGAAATAGGAATGAGGAAAGAGAAAAAGGAGAAAGATTAGTATGTTAAAGCAGATGTAGAGAGAGAATGGAAAAAAAACTAGGAGAGAGAAGAAAGGGCAAATGGACAGCAGACGATGGAGAGTTAGCAGAAGACATGAAGAAACCAGAAGAAAGTGGCTGGAACAATTGCAACTGAAAAAAATGCACAAAAGGTAGAAAAATATCTCTTTATTTTGAATTTATTAACTGGAAGATGTCAGCTCTGGGAAATGTGCATCATGAATGTTTGCACTTTGTTTAGTACAAGAGGAAATTAATTTATAGTTTTATTTCTACAGTGTTGTTGTACATTCCAAGTTTGGCTTTTGGGGTTCCCAGTTTAATTATTGTCTTCCTTTTTCTAAATCGTTTAGTCTTTCTTTATCCATACTCATTAAGAGGCATGTTTACTAAAAGTTAGTGTATGGTAACATTATGCAAATATTTATGCAAATGAGGTCCCTTATGCAAATGAGGCCCCGCATCTTATGCGGCCCCCGGGTTACTTTACAAGTCCTCATTTGGCCCTCAAAGCAATTTGAGTTTGAGACCCCTGCACTAAATAATAATAATGGGACCCATGCTGCTGCATCTGCACTAAAGAAATTTGAGGCAGGGAAGAGAGGAGGGGCAGATGGGAGATATTGCATTGTTGTAGGAGAGGGGAGTGTTGAGAGTGAAGATGCACTGTTTGAGGGAGGGAGGAGAAGAGAGGGGGCAGGGAGATGCTGAGCAATAAAGGTAGGGTGGGGAGGATTTCTGGCTACATGGGTGTGCGGGTTGGTGGAGGGCAGGGAAAGAGACAGAGAAAATACTGGGATACAAGGGTGGATGGGGGAAGAGAGAAAGAGAAGATATGGGGCCTTATAGGTTGGTGGGGGAGGAGAGAGAGGGGGGGGGGGAGATGCCTGGCTCACTGGCTTGATGGATGGGTGGGTAGGAAGAAAGGAGAGAAGGAAGATGCCAGGCTGCATAAATTGGTGGGTGGGTGGGTGGAGAGACAGAGGGGGAAGATGCTGGTCTACATATGTTAGTTTGCTGGGTAAGAGAGGAGAGATGCTGCTCTACATGGATGGGTGGGTGGTGGAAATGAGAGAGTGGGAGGAGATGCCAGGCTACATGGATTGGTGGGTAGCGAGGAGGAGGGGGGGAGATTGAGAGAGAGAGGGAAGATGCCAAGCTACAGGGATGCATGGGCGTGGGAAAGGAGAGGGTGGATGCTAAGCATGAGAGGACAGGAACCATGTGTGAGGTCATTAAGGAGACAGAAGTGAGAGGAGAATGCTGAGTATATAGGGTAAAAATGCGGTAATGGTAAGTGGGTGAAAGATGTTGTTGTTGTTGTTGTTGTTAAAGTACCGTTGAGTCAATGTCAACTCATGGCAATCCTCTGGATAGTTGTCCTAAACTGTATTCCTTATCGTCCCTCCAGTCAAGTCCCGAACCTCTGGGTTGTGCTCCTCCTCCAGCAGCTTGGAGACTGAAAAAACGTCATCCTTTTCTGATGACACCAGTATATCTCCCTTGGATCCTCCTTCTCACCTCAGTTGTTTCAGTTTCCAAGCAGCTGGAGGATCTGTGAGCCTGGAGGTTCGAGGCTCACGTGAGAGACAATTAAGGAGAGTTAGAGTAGGCAGTTTTAATTGGGTTTTACTAATAGGATATTACTGTATAAAGCATTTTTATTTTTTTTGTAGTGTCTAGTTCTACAGTCCGGGATTGAGGTGCTAGTTCCTCTCCCCCCCCCCTCCCTTTCCACTTCTGAGTCATAGTGGATCAAGGAGTGTGGCAGGCAAACCCCCGGTGCTGCTTCACTTTCCAGTGAGTGCAGAGCCGGCAGGGTCGGTCCGGTAAGTAAAGAGCCGGCACAGTCGGTGTTCTGACGCGTGCACAGAAGTTCTGCCTGTCAGCGCTCAGACACCGGCATCGGAGGACACAGCTGCATCGCTCGGGACAGCTAAAGCAGCAGTGCTTGTTCGGCTCTGCCTTGTCCTCCAGTTTCAAGGGGTGAGCGGTGGCTGAGTTTGCAGAAGAAGCCTCGCACTCAGGACACAAGTTCTTCCAGAGGTAAGGGGGGGGCCCGGCGGCCGCAGAGTTCTCGCGAATACGCCGCGTCGGCCATTTTTAAGCAGGCCGTGCCATTTGTCTCCGGCGTGGGAAAAACCTCACTCTACATTTTGAAATTGTAGAGTCCTTTATTTAGCGGGGGAAGCTTCGTTTTTGGAACATTTCTTCAGGATTGTCCTTCTTGGGCTTCAGAGAGGCTGCAACTTTGTTTTAAAAAATATTAAAGTTTAAAGAGTTCCCCACAGAAAGATGGTGGTCGCTGACTACTATAGTGCATTAGGAGGGCACAAAGGGCGCAGTTTCTACAGGGATGCCTGCTAGACTGCGGTGTTTACTCTGCGGTTCTAAAAGAGGTACCTTATCGGAGACAGGGGTCTGTAAACGCTGTGTTTGTGAAGCGGCTACGATGGAGTGCGCCTTAGAGGAGGGTGCAGAGGGACATGGGGTTCTGTTAGCTCCAACAGATCCTCCTTCCCTTCAATCACCTCTAAAGGAACCCCTAGCCGGGCCTTCTTCCGCCCGGATCTTCCATCCACACAGGCAGCCTTGCCGGGGGGATTGGCAGCAATTTTTTCCCCGGATTTTGTAGCCCTGATCCAGCAGGCCTTCGGAGTTCAGCGTAAGGAGCTGGCGGCCAGTCCCGCGGAAGAAGTCCATGGGGGAAAGAGATCTGGATCACCTTTTAAGTGTAAGAGTGCCCGGGAACCTGTCAAAGAAGTCCAGGATAGATAAGGAGCAGAATGAGCTGTCAGTGGACTCAGAGGGGCTTCTCTCCGACGAGGGAGAGCCCGACTTGGACTTGGACAACGAGGAAGGAGAGATTTCGGACAGAGAGGATCACGCTAGGGTCGTCAGTGTTCAGAAGAGAGGAATTACCAGTCCTCATTTCTGAGACGTTAAAAGCACTTAACATGCCGGCACTGGGTCCTGCAGAGGATGCTACCTTAGAAGATCCGTTGTTGCAGGTTTTTAGAAAGACTCAAAGGCCCTTCCCAGTACACAGAGTGATCCGAGAGATGATTCAAGAAGAGTGGCATATGCCGGAGGTGACTCTTAAAGGGTCAAGAGTCATGGGCTGTCTCTACCTGTTAGTGGACCAGGATTGCAAATTGTTTGGATCTCCTAAGGTGGATGAGGCCGTCTCGGCGGTTACCAAGAAGACTACCATTCCAGTGGAAGGAAGTGTGGCGCTCAAGGATACCCAGGACAGAAAGCTAGATTCCTTGTTAAGACAAGTATTTGATGTCGATGCTCTGTCCATTCAAGCATCTATTTGCGGGGCTTGGGTGGCCAGAGCCTGCCTTCACTGGTCTCAGCGAGTTCAGGTCAGCCGTGAAGAGGACTCTACAGGGGAAGTGGCTAGGCTTGAGTCTGGTACATCCTATCTAGCCAATATCCATTACGACCTCATTCGGGGGTTGTCAAAGTATGGCCTTCACAGTAGTGGCGAGACGCTACCTCTGGCTGCGCAATTGGGCAGCGGATGGTTCGTCCAAGTCCAGACTCAGTAAGCTCCCTTTCCGAGAGAAGCTACTGTTTGGGGAAGATTTAGACAAACTTGTAAAAGATCTTGGTGAGACCAAAGGAGGCAGGCTTCCGGAAGACAAACAGAAGCAGGGCCGATCGATTCCTCCTGCCAAGGGGCAGCAAAGTGAGTTTCGCCAGTTCCAGTATTCAAGGTTTGGTCAGTCTCAAGAGGCCGCTTTCCCAGCAAGAACCAGGGGTTTCATGGCTTTCGGGGGGGCAGGAAGGGTTTTTGGGGCCTGTATCTCCTCCGTGAATCAGCGAAAGTCTCAATGAAGTCAGGATGGGCTAGGCAGTTCAGGTACCCGTGGGAGGTTGGCTAAGGGCTTTTTACGCTGCCTGGGCCCAAATTACGCCCGACCAGTGGGTGCTAGAGGTTGTTCGGGAAGGATATGCTCTAGAGTTCCACCGACCATTGAGAGACCTCTTCATGCGGTCTCCATGCAAGGCTCCCCGCAAGTGTGCCACAGTTCGAGAGACGGTACAGAAGCTACTCAACCTCGAGGTGGTGGTTCCGGTGCCCCCAGAACAATGTGGCTTCGGTCGATACTCTATATACTTCATGGTCCCGAAAAAAGAGGGAACTTTTCGTCCAATATTAGATCTCAAGGGAGTAAATCGATGCCTTCGCGTGTCTCATTTTCGTATGGAAACCCTCAGATCCGTAGTAGTGGCAGTACGGGAGGGGGAGTTCCTTACTTCCCTGGACCTGTCGGAAGCGTTTTTTCACATTGCGATACGGCAGGATCATCAGACGTTTTAGAGATTTGCAGTTCCCCTTGGACATTTTCAGTTCCGGGCTTTTCCGTTCAGCCTAGCTACAGCGCCAAGGACATTCACGAAGGTAATGGTCGCTGTGGCAGTGGCATTACGGAAGGAAGGGCTCCTGGTACATCCTTATCTGGATGACTGGTTAATCAGAGCAAAGACCAGGGCCGAAAGTGAAGAGGTTATGACCAGAGTGGTGTCATTCCTGCAGGGGCTCGGTTGGGTAATCAATATGGCAAAGAGCAAGTTGGCTCCCTCCCAGCGTCTGGAGTACTTGGGGGCTCGGTTCGATACTTACGCGGGAAGAATCTTTCTGCCTCAACAGCGGGTGTCAAGATTGCGGACGCTGGTTCGCAGGTTCCTGCACAGAGCGGCTCCCATAGCGTGGCATTACTTGCAGTTACTCAGAACCATGGCGGCGACCTTGGAGATGGTGCTGTGGGCGAGAGCGCACATGAGACCGTTGCAGAGGGCATTGCTCCGACGATGGTCACCTCAGAACAATCCTTTGTCAAGGAGGCTACCCTGTTTACCAGAGACGCGATGAGCCCTGCAATGGTGGTTGCTTCCCGAGTGCCTGGAGAAAGGGATGCCTTTGGAAGCACCGCCTTGGACCCCCCTAATGATAGAGACGCGTCTAGGTTGGGGAGCGCATTTCCTAGGCCGGTTCACCCAGGGTCAGTGGTCCGAGCGGGAAAAGACCTGGTCGATCAACAGGTTAGAATTGAGGGCGGTGACGCTAGCTCTGCAGGCGTTTCAGCCTTATCTTCAGAACGCTGCCATTCGGGTGTTTTCCGAAAACGTGATGGCAGTGGCCTATATCAATCGGAAGGGCGGTACCAGCAGTGTGCCGATGGAAACAGAAGCCGAATAGTTATTCGAATGGGCCGAAGTAAATCTGATAGCATTGTCGGCGGCACATGTAGCGGGAGTGGACACTGTGGAAGCTGACTTCTTGAGCCGTTGGGGAACACCAGTAATGGATCTCATGGCAACGTTTCAGTCGGCCAGGGTCGACCACTTTTATAGCAGAAGAAGAGAAAGGATGTCGGAAGGACTGGATGCTCTCATACAGGGTTGGCCGCAAGCACAACTTCTGTACGTGTTTTTCCTCCTTGGGTGTTGATACGAAAGGTGGTACAATGCATCGAACAGCACAAAGGGCAGGTTCTGCTAATAGCACCGGATTGGCCGCGCAGGCCTTGGTATGCAGACTTCAGGAGGCTTCTGGTAGACACGCCTTGGAGGTTGCCTCGGTGGCCAGATCTGTTAACCCAGTGTCCACTGTGCATGCCTCAAGTGGATCGATTCTCGCTTATGGCTTGGCTATTGAATGGGCGAGGCTGAGGAGAAAGGGTTATTCCACTTCAGTAATTTCCACTTTGCTGAGAGCACGGAAGAGATCTACTTCGGTAGCATATGTTCGTATCTGGCGGGTCTTCGAAGCTTGGTGTGTGGACCACAGTTGCAAGGTGCTGAAAGCGTCAGTGCCGCAGATTTTAGCCTTTTTGCAGGATTGTGTCGAAGGGTTTGGTGGCTGCTTCCTTGCGAGTGCAGGTGGCAGCTCTATCCTGTTATGGGGGATGGTAGCTGGTCTGCAGCTAAGGGGTCATCCGGATGTCAAATGGTTTTTGCATGCAGTGTTCCTTTTGAGACCCCCACGTAGGCAGGTAGTGCCCAGTTGGAGTCTCCCCTCGGTGTTGCAGGCGCTGAAAGGGGAGCCTTTTGAGCCTTTGTCCAGAGCGTCCTTGAAGGATATCACACTCAAAGTAGTGTTGCTGGTAGCCATTTCTTTGGCTCGGAGAATTTCCGAGTTGCAAGCTTTATCCAGTAGGAAACCTTTCCTCTCCTTCTCTGACTCAAGGGTGGTTTTGCGGCCGGTGCTGTCCTTTTTGCCCAAGGTAGTCTCGGGGTTCCACATGAATCAGGTAGTTTCCTTGGCAATGTTTACGGAGAAGAAGGGGAGTTGGTGGATACTAACTCCATCTCTTAGATGTTCGACGGGCGTTGAAGAAATACATCAAAGGATGGAAAGTTTCCGCAGATCGGATAGGCTGTTCCTTTTGTTTGCGGGACCCAGGAAAGGGGAGGCAGCGTCAAAAGCTTCCATTGCCAGGTGGATTAAAGAGGCCATAGTGTCTGCTTATGTTCTGAAGGGTAAGGCAGTGCCAGAAGGTCTGAGGGCCCATTCAACTAGAGCACAAGCGACAACGTGGGCCGAGTTTCAACTATTCCCGGCAGTGGAAATTTGTAAGGTGGCCACCTGGTCGTCTTTGAATTCCTTTGTTAAGCATTACTGTTTGGATGTTCAGGCGGAGGGGGATTCTTGTTTTGGATCAGCAGTGCTTCAGGCTGGTCTTGCAGGTCCTTCCCGTTAATTTTTCGGCACTGCTCTGTTACGTACCCAGAGGTTCGGGACTAGACTGGAGGGACGATAAGGAAGGGTAAATTAGGCTTACCTGCTAATTGTTGTTCCTTGAACTCCATTCTAGTCCCATATCCCGCCCTAGTTTTTAAGTTTTTGGGTAAACTGGTGCTTGAAGCGTGAAGAGTCTGACAGGTAAGTACGCAGGCGTTAATTTCTAGAGTATGTTTTCTTCATTCTTGTGTTCCTTATACAGAGGAAGTATATATCTCAGTACTATCTATAAACGTTTCTGAGATTTAGGGGGACAACTGTTAAACGGTGGTGTTTTTTTCCCCTTATAGAGGGTTATTTAGTTAGTAGTTCCACTTTATGGTTACTGGTTACTTACTTGTTGCTCCGGTGAGTCTGCTTTGTCATTAGGTAACTGAGGTGAGAAAGCGGATCCAAGGGAGATATACTGGTGTCATCAGAAAAGGATGACATTTTTCAGTCTCCAAGCTGCTGGAGGAGGAGCACAACCCAGAGGTTCGGGAGTAGACTGGAGTTCCTCAAGGAACAACAATTAGCAGGTAAGCCTAATTTATCCTTTTGGTCTTCAATCAGATGGCCAATTGTTGATAGACCGGCATCCATAATTGCTGTTGTATCAATCCATTGCATTACTGGACTTCGTCTTTTGCACTGACCTTCAGTTTTGCCAGCTTGATGTCTTTTTCTAATGATCTTTGTCTTCACGTGATGTGTCCAAAGTATGAAAGTTGAAGTTTTATCATTTGAGCTTCTTTTTTTTTTTTAATTTTACATTTTTTATACATTTTAAGTACACTGTCATTACACAAGTGAAACAGTAAAATAAATATCAAATTATCATTCAATGAAATAAGGAAATAAAACTTATTACCAGCCCACAATACAGGAAAAAGAGACCAAGAAAAGGAAAATATATCATATCAATTATAAAACCTAAGGGCACAACTTCAACACCAGCTGCCTAAAACCCCTACAGTGGCATCTGTGGGATACTCTCAGAGACCAACGTTCCCTCCCTAGCTAAAAGAAATTCAACTAACACTTTTGGCTCAAAAAAGTAAATGTTACCATCAAACACTATAACACAAATACAAGGAAAACGAAGCACAAATTGCAGCCCAAAGGGCCAAGACCCTAGAACGCAGGGCCAAGAACCCTTGGCGCAGTTTCTGTTTGTTTCCTGATTTTTCAAGATGCATACGTATAGAAGAGCCAAAAAATAACTTATCCATAAAGGAAAATACAATTTAAACACCAAGTTGCGATCAACTTCCAAGGCAAATGTTAGAATCGGGTTACGCCGCTGAGTCACTACTTCCAAAGATGATTCCAAAAACTCTGTCAGGTTGTCCCCAGCAGAGACTCCCTGGCCTGGAGCTAGAAGCTCAGGATCAGGGACAAGATACTGAGCTCTTACCAGTGGAGGGAGATTCCCAGGGTCCATCCCTAGAACCTCGGTCAAATACTTCTTCACCATTTCTTTTGGTGGTATAAGTGGGGATTTAGGAAAATTTAGCAGATGCAAATTATTACGTCTAGCCAAGTTCTCAAGATACTCAATTTGCCTGGCTGAGATAGTACTATCTTTCACCAGGTCATTATTAACCAGTTGAAAAGCATTAATTTTTGACTCAAGGGCAGTCACTCTAGATGCATTAGTCTCCAATGTCTTAGATTGCTCTACCACAACCTGAGCCACAAGAACCATCCCCCACAAAGCAGCCCGAAACAGATTGAAGAGAGGCGTTGATACTTTGAATAACATCCCACAGTGATTCCAAAGTCACAACCTATGGAATCTGCACCTCATCCACTTGTTGACCAGAAGGCGCCTCGCCCTGAAACTGGGCAATGTCCTCAAGAGTTCTTTGAGGATTCTCCTTCCCCTCCAAACATCCAGTCGTCAGGGGAGACAAAACTGCTGTCGAAGTACCTCCCAATTGAGGCGACCTAGCAGGCTTCTTGATCTGTGAGTGTCTGTGAATGCCGACAGCCGAAACACTTCTGGGATAGGGAGACAGCGTACATTGAATGGGGCTTAGTGAAGTTCCTTCACTGCTGCCCGCCACACCTCCTCTGGGCAGGTTGAGAGAAGCCGGAGTCGAAGAAGCTAAGGCAACGCCAGTGTCAGCTGACGAAAAGAGGCTGGTAAGGAGCTCTCGGGGGGAGGGGGGGGGTTGAGCCTCCCCTTTCCCTTTCTCTTGCCCATAAAACGACAGGTAAAAAAAGTAACCTCCAATGCCAACAGTTGCAGTGAGAGCAAGCGTGTCTTCAGACTTGCACCCTCACAGCGCCATCTTGGAACTCCATTAGTCTATCATTTGAGCTTCTAAAGAAAGCTTATATTTCCTCTAGTACTGACTGATTTGTTCTTCAGGCAGTCCATGGTATACACAGGATTCTTTGCTGCACCATAATTTGAAGACATTGATTTTCTTCCTGTCTTTTTTTTCTTCATTATCCAAATTTCACATCCATATGACGTTACTGAAAATACCATGGCGTGGACAAGTCAGATGCATCTCTGTACTGGAAAAGCTTGGCTAGGTCCTTCAGAACCAATCTAAGAACAATGCGTTGTCGGATTCCATGACCGCTTTTCGTTTCCTTATTGATTATACATTCAAGGTACAGTTGTGGTTAACATTACTGACACCCTTGAATTTTAGGTATGTTGTTTACAATATCTTAAGAAATAATTGGAAATATTCCAATTGTATGTCATCGTAATATTTTAATTATATGTTCAAAGGTATACAACAAAAAAAATGTTTGCAACTTAGATGTAGTAATTTCTGAGAAAAAATTAAAATATGACGGACAAGATTAATGGCACCCTTCACTAATATTTGGTTGCACAACTGTTGGCAGTGATGACAGCCTCCAAACGTTTCTTGTAGCCATCTATAAGTTTCATACGTCTGTCTGCTGGTAGTTTCTCCTACTCTTCCACTGTGATTTGTTCCAGCTCATGAATGTTTCCAGGATTTCTTTTACCAATGGCAGATTTCAGTTCTTTCCAAAGGTTCTCGATTGGATTGAGATCAGTACTCATTGCTGGCCAGTATAAATCTGCCATTTTTTCTTTTTCAACCGTTCTTTTGTATTTTTGGATGTATGTTTTGGGTCATTGTCCTGCTGCAGGACCCATGACCTTTGACCCAGACCTAGCTTTCTGACTCTAAGTAGCATGTTTCATTTTAAAATACCTCGCTAGTCCTCTGACTTCATGATTCCTTTAATATGTTCCAGGCCTCCAGTTCCTGAGGCAGCAAAACAGACCCACAACATTATGGAACCTCCACAATATTTAACTGTAGGAAGGGTGTTTTTTCCTTATAAGCTTCATTTTTCTGCCTGTAAATGTATCACTGGTCTGTATTGCCAAAGAGCTGAAGTTTGATTTCATCTGACAACGGAACATTTTCCCAGAAGGACTGTGGTTTCTCAAGGTGGGTTTGGGCAAAGATTGGGTGTGCTTTATATCTGTCTTTGAGCAGTGGGGTCCTCCTTGGCCTTGAAACTACCACTCCAGATTGTTCCGGGTCAGCCTTAAACTCTTTGGATGTTCTATGTGGTTTTCCAACAGTTTGCATTAACGTTCAAAGACTTCTTGGATTAATTTTCCTCTTTCTACCACATTAGAAAAGCTATTATCACCAAAAATAAAACTTCAAAGGAGTACAAGACCATCTCCAAAGACCTTGGGATTCCTGTGTCTACAGTTCACAATGTTATTAAGAAGACATCTTAAGATGACATCTTTATTTATTTATTTATTTAGTGTACACTTGTATCCCGCCACTTCCAGCGATCAGTGGCGGTTTTCTATACAAAAGGGTGCGGTTGTACAGACCAGAATTTAAGCATACAGTAGGATTGCAGGGGAGGGTAAAAGTCAAAGCAAACGGTTACAGATTTACATTTGATTTCTTGAGAGGAGGCTTTACATATATACATAAATTACATAATTACAGGATGCATTTCTTGTTGCATATGATTTTTAGTAGCCATGTTGTTCGACTGGATTACATTGACTAGGTTAGGTTGTAATGAGTCTGAAATAGGTGAGTCTTTAGTTTTTTCCTGAAGTCCTTCAGGTCCTTATTTGCTCTCAGTTCGTGGGGCATTTGGTTCCAGAGTCGTGGAGCCATAAAGGAGAACGCTCTGTTAGTGGTGTTAGCATTGGAATTTCTCAGGCTACTTGGGACTTGAAGGGTATTGCTATTCACTGTTCTTCTGCTTCTGTTGATTGGTTGTGCTGAGATTAAGGTGTTGAGGTAAGAGGGTGCTACATTATGAACAAGCTTGAATGTGGTTACTAATATCTTATATTGGATGCGGGCCGTGATGGAGAGCCAATGTAGCTCAATTAGGACGGGAGTGATGTGCTCTGTTAGACCTTTTTTCATGATGACTCGGGCTGCTACGTTTTGTGCCAGTTGAAGAATGTTAATGGTTTTTTTAGGCAGACCTTGTAGAATGGCGTTGCAATAATCCAGGTGGGGAATGATGAGGGTTTGTGCCACTGTTCTGAAGTCGGTGTGATCAATAATGTTCCATAGTGGTTGCAGGACTCTTAATTTGTGGAAGATGGCCCGATTGGTAATTCGGAGGTGCTTGTCCATATTTAGGTTGCTGTCCAGCATTACTCCTAGGTATTTTATTTCGGGCTTTGTGGTATAAACAACGTTGTTCATGGTAACAACCATAGATTAGATGTTTTTACCAGCAGACCACATTCCGAGACTACAATCTGCTGTTATTCATTCAAACTGTCGGCACTCTTATATGCAACCAGCCACCCAATCGGAACCAAAAGGGTCCTTCCAAGAGTACCTTAATTTCAACATCTCATAACGCTCTCTTAACCAAACTGCTATTCCACAGGCAGTATCATTCTGCACAACCTCATCCAGCACACGCCCCCTGGCAGTGACCCACATATGATCATGCAAACCACACATACTAGCATTACCCCGGGTAGGAATATCTCTTACACCATCCCACCCTGCATTATACCTACACAGAAACTCTTCAAGAACATACCAATCTCTCTACAAACCATAACGAACCCAGAAAAACATATTGGACCCGAAAAACTAATCCAAAAAACAAATCAAGCCTCCCTCCCAGTCTACAAAAATCATATACAGAGGCTCCATTCCATATGGGCATTCAGACCCCCCGGACTCACTGTGTTTAGCTGGTAGATCCACCTCTGTTAACAGAGAGACAGATATTTATTACGATCAGTACTATCACTCCCAATTTGATCTATACAAAAGCATTACAGGTCTGTGAACACATGTCCCTTACTTAAACAATGTGACTTAATGGGGGCCTCATGACAAGCACGCTGCAGCTGGCTCCTATGCTTTCCCATCCTAAGCTTAAAAGACCTCGTGGTTTTGCCAATATACAGAAACTTGCATTGACCATGAATCGGATATACAATGAAGGAGGAAGTACATTTTAGGGTGTCATTGCTCCCCGCACATACATTGGCATTGTGTGGGGAGCTCTGCACGGGGGGCAGGAGGAGGAGGGTCAGAGGAGGAGTAAGGGCATGGCAGAGGCGGACCCTGACCCCGGATGTACAGTGCCGATTGTGGTCATGGCCCTGTATGTCCAGGGTTGTTTTCTAAGACGGGGACCTTTTCTATCTTGGAGGTGGAATAAATACCCCTAACAGAGGACAGTGTGGTGGGGCTTGCACTGACCAGATGAGCAATGCAGGGGGAGCTCTGCCGCCCAGTCCTGGTCTTGACAGGCCCAATCGGGGATCAGGTGGCAGGGAATGGGTAGCTGACCTTGCTTGCGGCCAATCAATGCTCCTGCATGGCCTCCCGGTGCCACGGCACTGAGGCTCCATGCAGGAGCCTTGAGTGGTTTGTACGGGGAACAAGCCAGATGTGCAGTGGCAAAGAACGGGGCACGTCCTGCATGTCCAAGCCTGTTACATCTGATTCTGATCCTGCGGGAAAGTATAGCTCCCACGGTTCAGAATCGGGTGCCAATCTGGGCTGTCCAGATTTTGGATGTCCGGACAGGCCCCGATGGTAATCAGGTCCGTTGTGTAATGGATATCGACATCCATTATGTTCAAAACATTTCACACACAAATAAACATTACAGATAGGACACGAGCCACATGGATAATGGCCTACTCCTCCACCCTTTGAGTCACCATAGGTCACAAACGAGACTGACATAAGATCTTTTAGATTCCGTCCTCTAGACCATACAAGCCGTGCCTGTTTATTTTGAAGTTCTGGAATGATCTGAAGAACTGGAATTTTTTTTAAATAATACATTTGTATTTTATGACTCAATGGAGAATAGGGGGTAACAAAGTGAATAAATTCAGAGTCACCCCTCTTTTGACCTGAACACCTAGGTTCTAACAACCCTAGATGATCATTATATTTTGCACCTCTATAGGCTTTCTTTACCACCGAATAGGGATGCCCCCTATATATTTATTTATTTATTTAACGTCTCTTCTATACCGCACTATTCATATCAGTGCGGTGTACAGTTAACAGAACCTTATACAATACAATGCAGTCGGGCTGCATTGTATTTACAGTAAACAGGAACTAAAACTTGGATAAAACTGGGGTAACTTTCTACAGACTATATACATATATATAAATTCGGTACTTAAATGTTTAGCCTGAGTCTTGAACTCGATCATGGAGGAATAGTTCCAACAATATCGAACATATTAGACCCTCTTAGCAGGGCCGGATTTACCTTGAGTGAGGCCCTATGCCAACAAAAATTGTGGGCCCCCAGCAGGGGCGGCCCAAGGGGGGTGTGGGCCTCATTTGCATAAGGGGCCTCATTTGCATAAATATTTGCATAATGTTACCATATACTAACTTTTAGTAAACGTGCCTCTTAATGAGTGTATGGATAAAGAAAGACTAAAAGATTTCTACATTACTATAATCCAGTGCCAACTGCCAGACACATTAGGAACTACTACAAACACTGCCCATTTAGAACCCATAGCAAACCCGCCGTATCCTAACAGCACTACCAGGACTCACAAAGCACCATACTCTACCAATCAAAAGGCAACACTGCAAATATTAAACCAATACATTTCAGAGAACAACAATACATGACCTACTGGGGAAAGAGAACAAGTGGCAATGTCAAATAGGAATTATATAAACAGAACACCTCAGCTCAGTTACACATGCAGAACATAGACCATCACCAAACAAGTAATCACATTTTAGAAACAGGAAGACAATAATTAAACTGGGAATCCCAAAAGCCAAACTTGGAATGTACAACACTGTAGAAATAAAACTATACATTAATTTGCTCTTGTACTAAACAAAGCGCAGACGTTAATGATGCACATTTACCAGAGCTGACATATTCCAATTAATAAATTCAAAATAAAGAGATATTTTTCTACCTTTTGTGCATTTTTTTCAGCTGCAATTGCTCCAGCCACTTTCTTCTGGTTTCTTCATGTCTTCTGCTAACTCTCCATCGTCTGCTGTCCATTTGTCCTTTCTTCTCTCTTCTAGTTTTTTTTCCATTCTCTCTCTACATCTGCTTTAACATACTAATCTTTCTCCTTTTGCTCTTTCCTCATTCCTATTTCATCCAGTCAAATTTTACCCCTCCATCCTCAATCCCCACTTACTCTCCCAATACCCGGCCAATTGTAGATTTTTTTATCCCTCCCACACAAAATATTTTTCCCTTCTCCATTTTACTCTTCCAGCCCCATCCCATTCTAATCCTCCCCCAACATCAGCTCCCTTCTAGTTCCAGCCTCACCCAGCATCCATTCCCTTCTAGTCCCTGCATCAGCCCATTTCCAGTCCTAGCCACCCATCAGCCCATTTCCAGTCCTAGCAACCCCCCAACCCAATATCAGTCCTAACCCCCCATCACCCCATTTTCAGTTTAAGCCCCCCCTATAACCCATTACCAGTCCTAACCCCCCATCAGCCCACTTCCAGTCCTAACCCCATCAACCCATTTCCAGTCAGCCCCCCATAGCCCATTGCCAGTCCTAACCCCCCCCATCAGCCCATCAGCCCACAGCCCATTACCAGTCCTAACCCCATCAGCCCACCTCCAGTCTTAACCCCCCCCAGCCCATTTCCAGTCCTAACCCCCCCATAGCCCATTACCAGACAGCCCCCATCAGCCCACAGCCCATTACCAGTCTTAACCCCCCCCAAAGCCCATTACCAGTTCTAAACCCCCCCAACAGCCCATTATCAGTCCTAACCCCATCAGCCCACCTCCAGTCTTAACCCCCCAGCCCATTTCCAGTCCTAGCCCCCCCATAGCCCATTACCAGACAGGCCCCATCAGCCCACAGCCCATTACCAGTCTAAACCCCCCAAAACCCATTACCAGTTCTAAACCCCTCCCCCAACAGCCCATGACCAGTCCTCACCCCATCAGCCCACCTCCCTTCTTAACCCCCCCCCCCATTTCCATGCCTAGCCCCCCCCCCATAGCCCATTACCAGACAGCCCCCATCAGCCCACAGCCCATTACCAGTCTAAACCCCCCAAAACCCATTACCAGTTCTAAACCCCCCCCAACAGCCCATTACCAGTCCTAACCCCATCAGCCCACCTCCAGTCTTAACCCCCCCAGCCCATTTCCAGTCCTAGCCCCCCCCCATAGCCCATTACCAGACAGCCCCCATCAGCCCACAGCCCATTACCAGTCTTAACCCCCCCAAAGCCCATTACCAGTTCTAACCCCCCCCCAACAGCCCACAGCCCATTACCAGTCCTCCTCATCAGCCCACCTCCAGCCTTAATCCCCCCAACCCCTTTCCAGTCCAAGTCCCAGCACCTTTCCAGTCCCAACCCATTTCCAGCCCCAGTCCCAGCCCCCCCAATTACCAGTCCTACCCCCTCCCCCTCCCCCGGCCTAAAGTAAAATTTATTTTAAAAAAAAAACCTGCTGGCTGCCGCCGCGGGGCCCCCTCTGCTGCCGCGGCAGCATGGACTGACCCGCGGGGGCCCCCTCTGTAAGCTCGGTCCCTCCCGCCGTGCCTCCGTGTCTCCCTCCGTGCAGGCTGTTAGAGACGCGAAGGCAGACTGTCTCCTTCGCGTCTCTGTTAAGCCCGCAGGGGCTGATGGGAAATTTCCCATCAGCCCTGCGGGCTTAACAGAGACGGGAAGGCAGAAGGAGACAGTCTGCCTTCGCGTCTCTAACAGCCTGCACGGAGGGAGACACGGAGGGAGGGACCGAGCTTACAGAGGGGGCCCCCGCGGGTCAGTCCATGCTGCCGCGGCAGCAGAGGGGGCCCCGCGGCGGCAGCCAGCAGGTTTTTTTTTATTTTATTAAAAAAAAAAGCCTAACTACTTCAATTTTTGTGGGCCCTTTGCAGCTGTGGGCCCTACGCCATGGCGTACATGGCGTATAGCTAAATCCGGCCCTGCCTCTTAGAGAAATGCAAAAATGTGTTTCTATCAGTAGTTTTCCTGAATATTGTTGTTAACTAAGTGCCCTCATCTTTCGTTATCATTACATCAAGAAATGAAAGCTCCTGCTTATCACAACATATTGAAAACTGAATATTTGAGTCTCTTGCATTTAACCACGCAAAAAATTGCATCAAGGGTTCTCTAGAGCCCTTCCATTGCATAAAGACATCATCAGTGTAGCTTCGCACACTTTAATGTGGCACACATATGAGGAGGCAGGGCTTAACCATTTCTCTTCATAGACCCTCATGAAGAGATTCACAATCGATGGTGCAAAAGTGGCCCCCATAGCTACTCCCTTCTACTGATGTTATATACAGTCCACAAATCTAAAATTTTGTCTCAAAGCCAAATTAGTTCCATCATAAATTTTATGAGATTCAGTTAAGTCATTCCTTTTGTGTTAGGGACTCAAACATCACCTGCACTGCATCATCCTGTAGGATACTAGTATAAAGAGAAGACACATCCATTGTCACAAGCCAAATGTAATTTCTCATACAGTAATCAACAGTTTCTCCCAAAATATTAAAACAATGGGTAGTGTCATGAGCATATGATGGAATATCTTTAAGCATGGAGCGTAGAAATGAATCTATGTAAACTGATAAAGGCTCCAGTATTGATCCTCTAGTCGAGAAAATCGGTCTCCCAGGAGGTCTAATCAAATTTTTGTGAATTTTGTGTAACGGGTAAAATGTTGCAATACAAGGCGCAGATATGTTAAGGAAATGATACTCTTTCTTATTATTAATCCTATTAGCGTAGGCTTGCTGTGATAACTCCTTAATAACTATCTGTAAACGAGGTATAGGATCTAAGAACATAAGATATGCCATACTGGGTCTAAGAACATAAGATATGCCATACTGGGTCAGACCAAGGTCCATCAAGCCCAGTATTCTGTTTCCAACAGTGGCCAATCTAGGTCACAAGTACCTAGCAATTTCCTCAAAAGACACAGGTGTCGCAATGCTTGTATTGGGGTAAGCAGTGGATTTTGCGGGTCCCCTTTAATAGTGGTTTATGGACCTTTCCTCCAGGAACTTGTCCAAACCTTTTTTAAATCCAGCTACACTAACAGCTTTTTTTACATCCTCTGGTAACGAATTCCAGAGTTTGGTTACATGTTGAGTGAAAAAATATTTTCTCTTATTAGTCTTAAATAAGTTACACTGTAGCTTCATTGCATTCCCTAGTCTAACTGTAAGACTTCTCTGAAGAGGAGAACTTTAAAACTGAAGTACCATCGGGCACGAAAGCAGAGTGCCAGACCATCGCTACACCCTGCCTGGCGTCAGGCGAGGGAGCAGGAAGGCAAACCTCTCCCCACTCGCTGGCCCAAGGCCAATCAGGACCAAAGAGGAAAATTGAAGCGCCATCAGGTGTACCCACACCTGGCGGGCCCACGCCTGAGGGCCTCGCCAGAGGGCCCTTTGGCATGGCCCTTAGTTGTGGAACTAAGGCAGCCAAACCACATCAGAAGACACTCCAATCAATACAGAATTACTCCAGATCCACATGAAGCCAACAAATCAATGAACTGTACGCACACAAGGGACTTGATAGCTATCTCCCCTTTACTCCTATTGACTGTATAGCTCTTTCTTGTCAAATGCTAAAAATTATAAGTATAACCTAAGTATGAAAGCTAATCATTAACAGTGTAAATCTGTGCTAATTAATCAATTGTAGCAGCAAGTAACCTGTCTGTATCTGCTGCTCCTAGACACAGATTCCCATTTCTTATAAATGCTTTGATTGCACGTGGTACAAACATTAACCATCCACATTTATGTAGCCTTGTTCTCCCCACTAACTAAATATCCTCTCACTCACCACTGATAGCATTATTATCCAACAGGATCACACAAAGAAAGCAACCTTTCTCATGTTATAAGACGAAATTGACCAATCCAGCCACGCCAAGATTTCCACACAATCTAGTCAATCTCACATTAAAAAAACAAAACAAAAAAAAAACGGAAGGGCTTCTAGCTACCCAACTTCTCTTACTACTAGCTACCATCTTAATAAAGCCATCAGATACTGCATGCACATGGAAAAACCCAATCCCAGTCCTCTACAGACCCAGACAACAACTCGCACCTCAATCATGGTATCCCAACTATCAAGAGACAACACCGCCTTATACAGATACAAACAAATGAGACTACACAGACACTCTCGCAACCTAAACTACAAACCACAACATTCAAATGCTCCCTAATAAATGCACGATCTATCCGCAACAAAATATACTCCATATCAGACTACATCCAAGACAACGAAGTAGAAATCATGTGTATAACCGAATCATGGCTGACGGACGCGGACTCCTAAACCAACTCACACCTGCAACGATGGACTTCCATCACTTGAGGATGAGGCAGAGGAACCCTCATCCTCTCCAACAAGCAACTAAACCTGAAAATCACAGACAACCTGTCAACCCCACTCTAAACTCTATAATCCTTGAAAACAAGAGCATAATAAGCCTAATTTATAGAGCCCCAACCCTCTTGATCCTGATGACCTCTCTCCATATAACTGAACTTGCTACAAGATACTCTAACAAAGTGAAACAACCAATAATACTAGGAGATTTCAACTTGAACTCCCTAGCATCTACACAAGCTACATCATTCATCAACACCTTAAGCTCCATGGACTTCACACAAATCATCGATACCCAAACACATGATAGTGGAAACACCCTCGACTTAGTGTTCATCCCATCCAACCTCCATTCTCATATCAACTACAATGTATCCCCAGTACATGATCACCTTCAAGTTACCTATCAACCCGACACAGCCAAGATATAACTACTTAAATAACCCTCAACGCTTCAAAGAATTCAATAAAGACACCCTCCTCAAACAAATCCTTCCAACTCTAGACAGCAAATCTACAGATCCCCTAGCACTTATATCTAACTGGAATGACACTATCTCACCAGCAGCCCTTGCATCACCTAAGAATAACACATCTCATAGAGACAATAAAGCCCCTTGGTGGTACTCTGATATAAGACGAGCAAAACTCACATTAAGAAGACTGGAACGTAAGTGGAGAAGAACTAAAGATCAGACAGATAGACAAGAGTACAGAGTAAAGCAACAAGAATACAACAAACTGATACTGGACCATAAAAGACAACACCATACAAACCTCATAATGAAGTCACTCACTCAGCCGCCCTAGAGAGCTTTTTGCAATAGTCAAAGACCTAACCAGAACACCCCATAACAACAATGCAGACTTACTAACCCCTGAGATATATGCAACATATCTACAGAGCAAGCTCAATTGCCCGCATACCTCAACAAACCTGCCTTCACTTCCAGCATCACCATTATCAAAACAGGATACCCAAAGAATTGAACAGCATTCTACTCAATCTCTGAAGAATACTGCACCAACTTAGTAAAAGCTCTCAATACAACAACATCACCTCTCGACCCCTGCCCCACCATCTGGATAAAAGCTGTCTCAAGAACTAGCTCCAATGCTATGCAGAATAGTAAACCTTTCCCTCGCACAAGGAATTATGCCACCACAGCTCAAAATCTCTTCAATAAAACCTCTCATAAAAAGCACAGCCTCCGACCCAAGCTCACCATCTTCATATTGTCCAATATCAAGCATACCACTCCTATACAAGATAATCGAAAAAACCGTACAGCATCAACTACAGGACCATGAGGACTCAAACTTCCCCCTCGACCCACAACAGCACGGATTCCGAGAATCCCACGGAGTTGAAACACTATTCACATCATTGATGAACACGGTCCTTAAAGGGATCAAAAATGTAAAACATGGCTTCTTACTTATTTTCATTGATATTTCTGCTGCATTTGACTCAATATTACACTCCTCACTCCTGGACAGACTGGCAGAGATTGGAATAAGTGACACTCCACTGACCTGGTTTCGCTCCTATTTAACCGACAGAACAACAGAAGTGAAGATAAAGAATAGCAAATCAAGACCATTTACTCTACATCAAGGCCTACCTCAAGGCTCAGCCTTATCTGCCTTACTCTTCAACATATACGTTCAACCAGTCTGCAAGATCATACAAAAACATAACATACACTACCATCTATACGCAGATGACGTTATGATATACTCTTCTATCGACACCACGAACACAGACTTCTCATCCATCACTGCATGCATGATAGAAGCAACCGAATGACTAGCACAACGCAATTTAACAATCAACTACAAGAAATCTGAAGCCCTCGTAATCACAAACACTTCATTCAACCCCCCAAACAACATACTAATTGGAAATTGTCCAGTCCCAATTAAGAATGAGGTAAAATATCTGGGAATACACCTGGACCAAAGGCTCAATTTCCAAGCCCATATCAACAAAACCACCTCCAGAGTCTATTACAAAATTAAGATCCTATAGAACCTACAACTTGTATTAGAACTGAAGCACTTCAGAACTGTCTGCCAGGCAATAATCACCCCGCAGCTGGACTACAGCAATATGATACTCGGCCTACCCAAGAGCACAACCTACACCCTGCAACTGGCACAAAATACTGCTGCTAGATTAATTTACTGGATCAAAGAAACAAGAGCATATCACCCCCAACTTTAAAAGACCTCCACTGGCTACCCATCAGATCCAGAATAGAATATAAAACCATAATGATGACATACAAGATATTAAATAACCAGTCCACTCAATGTTTAAACAAAATCATCAAAAGAGTATCAAACACATGTTCAAGGAGGAAGTTCCACCAAAACACCCTCTCAACACACATGTTCAACTCTTCACAAAGATTGCTTCACAGAGCATTCGAATACTATACACCTCCACTATGGAACTTACTCGCACACCACCTAAGAGATATTACAGACATCGCCGACTTCAGAAAATATCTAAAAGCCTACCTTTTCAACAAGCACTACAACAGCATATTAAACACACAACCACTGGATTGAAATCCCTACACAACTGCCCCATAACAAGATGTCGTCTTGCTTAGTATCTATATATTGTAAATTGTTTATAGCGTTGTAAACAGTTAAATGTAAATAGTTCTTATACCGTTCCTTGTAAGACATGTTCTGTTTCACTGTAAACCGCTTTGATAAATTGAAAAGCGGTATATAAGAAATGTAAAATATACAGCAACATCACCCAACTGCCGCATAGCCTCTTCACAATATGCCTCCCTATCACAACAATTCCTCCCCCTTATCACATTTTTGCATTTCTCCAGCCTCCATCCATTGTAGCTCTGAGAGGGTGTTCCCTATTCTCAATTTGTTCGTTATCGATGGAACTGTTCCTCCATGAGTGAGTTCAAGACTCAGGCTAAATATTTAAGTGCTGAATTTATATCTAGGGGGTATCCCTATTCAGTGGTAAAGAAAGCCTATAGAGGGGCAGAATATAATGATCATCTGGGGTTGTTAGAACCTAGGCGTCCAGGTCAATAAAGAGGGGGCAACTCTGAATTTATTCACTTTGTTACCCCCTATTCTCCATTTAGTCATAAGATACATTGTATCTTTAAAATAGTTTCCCAGTTCTTCAGACCATTCCAGGACTTCAAAATAAACAGGCACGGCTTGTATGGTCTAGAGGACGGAATCTGAAAGAGATCTTATGTCTGTCTCGTTTGCGACCCATGGTGACTCAAAGGGTGGCGTATGGCTATTTTCTGTGTGGCTCTTGTTCTATCTGTAGTGTTTCTTTGTGTGAAACATTTTGAACATAATGGATGTCGATATACTTGCATCAATATACTACATGTACTTCTTTTTCGTTGTATATCTGATTTGTTGTCCATTCAAGCTTCTGTATATTGGCAAAACCACTAGGTCTTTTACGCTTAGAATGGGAGAGCATAGGAGCCAGCTGCAGCATGCTGGTCATGAGGCCCCCATTGTGTCACATTGTTTAAGTTAGGGACATGTGTTCACAAACCTGGAATGCTTTTGTATAGATCAAATTGGGAGTGATAGTTCTGATCATAATCAATATTTGTCTTTCTGTGAACAGAGGTGGATCTAAAAGCTTAACACAGTCCGGGGGGGTGGGGGGGGGGTTGAATTCCCAGATGGAATGGAGCCTCTGTATATGATTTTTGTAGAGTGGGAAAGCGGCTTGATTGTTTTTTAGATTAGTTTTTCAGGTCCGATATGTTTTTTTCTGGGTCCGTTATGGTTTGCAGAGAGATTATTGGTATGTTCATGAAGAGTTTCTGTGCTGGTATAATGCAGGTTGGGATGGTATAAAAGATACTCCCACCCAGGATAATGCTATGCGTGGTTTGTATGATCGTATGTGGGTCACTGCTGGGTGCGTGTGCTGGATGGGGTTGTGCAGCATGATACTGCCTGTGGAATAGCAGATTGATTAAGAGTGTTATGAGTTGTTGAAATTAGGTTGCGATTGGAAGGACTCTTTTGGTTCAGATTGGGTGGCTGGTTGCATATGAGAGCGTATGCCCCGTGTTTGCCGATGGTTTGAATGAGTAACAGCAGGTTGCAGTGTCGGAATGTGGTCCGCTGATAAAAACATTTGATCTATGGTTGTAGCAGTTTCAGCTGGTATAGACTAAGTTGTAATAAATTGATTGAGAGCTTTACTTCCTGTTCCTTATATGTAGGGTGGTTCTGATGCTATAACATGTACAATTTGGTTTGCCTCATCCGCGGCATGGATTGATGGCACATTGCAGGCTCGTCTCCCCCTGATGTGGTTACAAAACACCATATGGGCATCCACAGTAGCGTTGGGGCACTATGCAGATAAGATTTGTGTCCTTCCATTTTGGATCTTTGTGTCAAAACCAAGTGCTGCAGTTTCCTGCATACATGCTCTATGGGCTATGTTATTTAAGTGTGTGGGTGTTCATTTTGTGAAAAATTAAAGAAAACTAAGGAAAATGATTTAGCTTAAATAAGAGAGCAAGATTGGATATACACCTGACCTTTGGGAGTTTTTCCAGGATTATTGATGTTCTGGAGCCTAGTCCATGGCCTAGATTGATATGCCTGGACATATATGCTCAAGGGTCTGAGATCCTTTTCTTCCTTTAAGATAGTGAAGCATTTGACCCTCGTTATTGTTTATATGGTAGAATGAAGTGCTTTTGGTGGATGTATCTCCTTTCTTCATTCTTTTATTTTTGGATACTAAAGTTTTTTTTCCATTTTAACTTTTTATTAAAGGTTTCAGTACGTATATAGTACAAACATCTTCATATACCGCATGTTACGTTTTTTGCACCCTTCATACAAACTATTGTATTTTCCCCTAATCTCAATATTGCCTAATCTTCTATCTTCCCCCCCACCCCCCTCCTTCCCTTCCCAACCCTATATCCCTCTTCAATTGTTCGTTTGTCTATATCTCTTCCTATCTTCGTGTTCTTCCCCCTGTCAGTCAGTAACATGGTATCGTCAGCATTGGTGAAAGACTCCAACAGCTCTCACAATCTTCATACCTCAGTTGAAAAATAGAAGGGAATGAGAGACCAGGAGAGGGAGTGAGATAGGGGTGGAGGGGGGATGGCAGGGCTAGGGGAGATGGGCTGGGCAGGAAATGGAAAGTTGATAGGTATGCGAAAACTAAAAAAGAGGAGATGTGAGGAATAGAAGGTTACATAGAGGGTGAAATTTGAGTGGACTAAGAAGCAGGAAAGAAAGAAAAAGGGAATGATCAATATGTCAGAGACAGAGGTAGGAAGGGAATTGAGGAAGATAAGAGGAGAAAGGAAAAAGGATAAATGGACAGCAAACACTGGAAAAAGTTGGCAGAAGACAGACAAAGAAAGCAGAAACTAGGACTACCGTGATTGAAAAAATAAAATACCCAGACAACAGAGATAGAAAGAATTTTATTTTGAATTTATTAATTGGAATATGTTAGCTCTGGGAGATGTGCATTGTGGATGGTTTTCTATTTTGTTCAGTACAAGAGGAACTGCATTTCTGTTTCTAGCTTCTCAGTGTTGCAGTACCTGCTGAGTTTGACTTCTTGGGATTCCCAGTTCAATTTTTGTCTTCATATTTCTAATTATGGTCCCATGTTCTGTATTTGGGGAGAGTCTGTCTGTGTTTGTGACTGAGGTGCGGTGGCATTAGTATATTTGTTTCTGTTGCAGTCCCACTTGTTCTGCTTACTAGAAGCAGATGTATTGATGTTCTATGGCCTGTAGATCTCCTTCTAAGCATCGAGATGCCTCTGGCGTTGCCCTTGAGGATTCTGCACCGGCAAAACTGCCCCGGCGGGAGGCTTCGGCTTCCAAAGCATTATCGGGGCTCCAGGACGTTCTCGAGGCCTCAACCTCGGCAGAACTACTGGTGCCATGCTCTGGGGTACCGGCGATCTTCTCCAGTACCGACATCCAGGCATCGGCAGCGTCGATAGACCAGAGAGGTCTGGTGGCTCTCATTGTGGCATCGATGCCCTCGGAACCGCGTCAGACATTTCAACTGGTACCGCACCGACTCCGGCACCAGTATCGGTACCGGTACCGATAGCATCGACATCGACATTGGTGTCCGCATTGCCGGCACCCAGTCATCTGATACCTTCCGGTACCGATACTCCGGTACCGATTATTCCCAGTACCGACTTCGGTCGGTATGGGTATCGGGCTCTTCAACAGCACCCGGACAGTCCTCAGAGGAATCTGAAGATTCTGATAGTTCTGTCGATGCAGGAATGCTTCTTCCAGAGGAGCCCTCCTCCCCTAAGCGCAGGATGTCTCCTCCAGAAGATATTTCCTTTCAGGATTTTATCAGGGAGGTGGCTCGGGGTCTCTCCATTACTGTGGCCCCTGAAACAGAGCCCAGAGCAAAGGAATTGGAAATTTTACAGTATCCCAAAACTCCTAAGGAAGCAGCTACCTTGCCCATCCATGAGATCTTGCATGATCTTATGTTAAGAATGTGGGAGACACCTCTTACCACCTCGCCTCATTCTCGTAGACTGGATACTCTGTATCGAGTCCCTCCTTGTCCTGGTTTCCAAAAAACTCAGCTTCCTCACCACTCTATTGTAGTGGAATCAGCTATGAGAAGGATCAAGAGTGCAAAGAGGCATGCCTCTAATCCTCCAGGACGTGAGTGCAGAACTTTGAATGCTTTTGGATGTTGTGTCTTCCAAGCTTCCATGCTTTCTGCCAGGATCAGTTCCTATAGTCTATACATGGGAATGTTCCTAAAGGAAGTCACAGGTGATTTAGAGGCTTTGAGTTCTCTTCTTCCTGAGGATAGAAGGCAGGATTTTTTCACATTGGTCAAACATGCCAAGATGTTTCTAAATTTGTCAACCGTGCAGCTTTTAACTGTTTTGAGTGCATAAGCAGAACCTCTGCCATTGCTATAGGTCCACATAGAATTGCTTGGCTCCAGGCATCTGATCTGGAGCTCTGGGTACAAGACAAACTGGGAAATATCCCTTGTACTGGTGAGAACCTGTTTGGTAAAAATTGGCAAGAAAAAGCCAATGAGTTGGATGCTGACAACTCCACCTTGGACAGATTATCCAAGTCCACAGCTGATCCTGCTAGAAAGAAATCTTTCAAGAAACCATTCTTTTCTATAAAGAAAGGATATTATCCTGCTTATTCTCAGCAGGGACATTCTGCAGGTCAGCTTGTCAGGAAAGGTCAGCAACCACCCAAACAAAGGAAAGCAAAGACTGCTAAGCCTCAGCAGTCTCAGCCTCCACAAGGCCTTTGACTTTCAGCTAGAGAACTTAGCCTTCCTGGCTCTCGTTGGACCAGAGCCTTCCACCATTCCAGGAAGGTTGTGTCACTTTGCCCCCAGATGGGGGCAGATAACAGCAGAGCATTGGACACCCTCCATCATAAGAGGGATACAAGCTTCATTTTTTGAGCATGACCCCTCCCACAATGATGAGGCAGTTCAATTCTCCGGCCTCTCTCATCAACCTGTTAAGTCAGGAGGCCACTATGCTTCTTGCCCAAGGGGCAATAGAAGAAGTACCCATCCATCAGCAGGGTACAGGGTTTTACTCCCCCTATTTCCTTATCCCAAAGAAAACAGGGGGATACAGACTTACCTTGGACCTCAGAGAATTGAACAAATTCCTTGTCAAAGAGAAATTCAAGATGATTTCTCTTGGAACTCTGCTGCCATACCTTCAGAGTCAGGATTGGTTTTGTTCTCTAGATCTCAAGGATGCGTACACCCATGTTCTCATCCATCCAACTCACAGAAGGTTCCTTCGGTTCCTTTTTCAAGAAAAACACTACTAATACTGGCCTCAGCACCAAGGGTGTTCACGAAATGCATGGCTGTGGTAGCAGCATTTCTCGGCACTCTAGGGATATTCGTCTTCCCCTACTTAGATGACTGACTCATTCGAGCCCCAACAGAGGCCAGAACTTCTCTATCCTGCACAATGCGTATCCATCAGTATTTGGGTCTGGTAATAAACATCCCAAAATCCAGTCTAACTCCCACTCAGTCTTTAGAGTTCATAGGAGCGTTGCTGGATACCAGAAAGGCAAGGGCCTATCTCCCCCAGGCCCATTGCCTTCGCATGGTGCAGTTAGCTTCTCAAGCAGTGCTAAAACCTCATCTCACTGCCCGAGAAATGTTACAACTACTAGGCCACATGGCATCTACTGTGCACGTGGTTCCCTATGCTTGCCTTCATATGAGATCCAACAAAATTCACCCCACAAAGTGAAACAAATCAAGTATCTAATAAATAAGAATCACTTATATCAAAACCTCATTCTTTTTACTCAGTTAAATAGATTAAGTTTAAAAACAATTTTTTGTCGGAGCTAGGCCGTAGGAAGGGCTGGGAGAATCCAGACCTCCACCAGGCTGTCAGCTTCTTTTATTTTATTAATGGTTCTTTACCAAACTATTCACTTATCTCAAATCCTTTGTTGACCATCCACAAAATCGTCGCTCTTCAGAAGTGTATAACAGCACGACGTGCACGTTTCGGGGGATTGAGCCCTGTATCAAGTGCTTTCCAAATTTCAGAAGTAAAGGCAACAAAGACCAAAAAACGCCGTCAAAGCAGCTAAGCATTCAACCTTAGCTGCTTTGACGGCGTTTTTTGGTCTCTTTGTTGCCTTTACTTCTGAAATTTGGAAAGCACTTGATACAGGGCTCAGTCCCCCGAAACGTGCATGTCGTGCTGTTATACACTTCTGAAGAGCGACGATTTTGTGGATGGTCAACAAAGGATTTGAGATAAGTGAATAGTTTGGTAAAGAACCATTAATAAAATAAAAGAAGCTGACAGCCTGGTGGAGGTCTGGATTCTCCCAGCCCTTCCTACGGCCTAGCTCCGACAAAAAATTGTTTTTAAACTTAATCTATTTAACTGAGTAAAAAGAATGAGGTTTTGATATAAGTGATTCTTATTTATTAGATGCCTTCATATGAGGGCAGCCCAGTGGACTTTATCCACTCAATGGACCAAGGCATCAGGATGCCTGTCAGACAAAATAGCAAACACAGGTCACCTTATTTTGTCCCTCCATTGGTGGAAGTCCACTCAAAACCTGTTGGTGGGGTCCCTTTTTCAACAACCCTTACCCCAGGCAACTCTCACAACAGATGCTTCTCCGATGGGTTGGGGAGCTCATCTGCAAGACCTCTCCACCCAAGGCACCTGGTCTCCACAAGAGACTCATCTACACATCAGTCTCTTGGAGCTCAGAGCAATCTTACTTGCTCTTCGAGTGTTCCACACCCTGCTCAGCTACAAGACAGTCCTCATTCATACGGACAATCAAGTAGCCATGTTCTACGTGAACAAGCAGGGGGGAACAGGCTCTCTGTCACTTTGCAACGAAGCTTTTCGACTATGGGCCCTCGCCAGAGAGCATCAGATTCATCTCCTAGCAGTGTATCTTCCAGGCATACAAAACTCTTGGGCAGACAGATTCAATCGAGTTCTGCTTCCACACGAGTGGTCTCTACATGCAGACCAGGTGGCCGAGATTTTTCAAATTTGGGGATCCCCGGACATAGACATTTTTGCAAGTCCGTGGAATGCCAAACTTCCCCGGTTCTGTTCCAGAATTCGGGCTCAGGGTGCTCAGGCCAGGGATGCTTTCCTCCTTTACTGGGGTCAGGACTTCCTGTACGCCTTTCCACCCATTCCCCTAATTCCCAATACCCTGTTCAAGCTTCAGAGAGACAGAGGCCACATGATTCTCATAGCTCCACATTGGCCACAGCAAGTGTGGTACCCTCTGCTTCTACATCTCTCTCAAGCTCCCTCCCTGGAGATAGGGTCTGCTCCAGATCTCCTATCTTAGGAGGACGGAATGTTATGGCATCCCAATCCCCAGTCTCTGCATCTGAGGGCTTGGTTGCTGAAGGCCTAGATCTCCATGATCTTAACCTCCCTCAGCAAATAAAGGATATCCTTTATGCTTCCAGGAAGCCTTCCACAAGATGATCTTATGCTTTCAAGTGGAAAAGGTTTACCATATGGTGTTCGCGGAAGGGTCTTAACCCCATTGCCATACCTCTGGAATCATTACTGGAGTACCTTCTTCATTTATCCAATGCAGGACTTAAGACTAACTCAGTGAGGGTCCATTTGAGTGCTATTGCAGCTTCCTTCAAGCCTCTAAATGGACAACCTATGTCCTCTCATCCTCTTATATCAAGATTTATGAGAGGCCTTCTGCTAACTAAGCCTCCCATTAAGCCACCTCCTGTGGCATGGGACTTAAATTTGGTTCTTGGTCAGCTCATGAAGCCACCTTTTGAACCCTTAGCTACTACCTCCTTGAAATTCCTTTCTTGGAAGGTTATCTTTCTCATTGCAATCACATCAGCATGTCGCATCAGTGAGTTGCAAGCACTAGTAGCTGATCCACCTTATACAAGGTTCCATCATGACAAGGTAGTCCTTAGGACTCATCCACGCTTTATGCTAAAGGTGGTCTCGCCCTTTCATCTTAACCAAGCAGTCTACCACCCTGTGTTCTTTCCAAGGCCTCATGCATCAAATGCAGAAAGGAACTTTCATACTTTGGACTGTAAAAGAGCTTTAGCCTTTTACTTACAAAGAACACAGCAACATAGAAAGTCCTCTCAACTCTTTGTTGCTTTTGATCCTTCTCATTTGGGACTTCCAGTCTCCAAGAGAACACTATCTAACTGGATTGCTCAGTGTATTGCCTTTGCCTGTCAGAGTAAGAATCTTCCTCTGGAGGGCCATGTCACAGCTCACATTGTGAGAGCCATGGCAGCTTCAATGACTCATCTGCACTATGTGTCTATCGACGACATCTGTCGAGCAGCCACTTGGGCCTCGGTTCATACCTTCACAGCCCATTACTGCTTGGACAAGGACTCCCGCCGGGATGCCTTGTTTGGTCAGGCTGTTCTCCAACACCTGTTCCATACTTAATCAACTCCTACCCACCATCCCTGGTAGGATGCCAGAGATCCATGGGGCGAAGTGGAGCCCTTCTCAGGGACGCACAACCTCTGGGGTCTCTCCCTGGCATCTAAAGCTAGGGAGTCCCCATATGTGATGACTACATTCCTGCTTGTTCCTGGAGATAGCATAGTTACTCACCTGTAACAGGTGATCTCCGGGAACAGCAGGAATTTAGTCCTCACAACCCACTCACCTCCCCTAGGAGTTGTATCTCTCTGTCTATCTCTTTCCTTTCCCTCTCTCTCTCTTTGTCTCAGCTTTAAAACTCAACTGGAGAGAGGCAGTTGGGAAAGGCGGGAAGGCAGCACGCAGGCGTTGTGGGATGCTCCCTAAAGCTTTCTAATTGGACGCTGGGGAGCGTTCTCGCGCAGGCTCCGTCAGTACCGACGATACCCATATGTGAGGACTAAATTCCTGCTGTTTCCGGAGATCACCTGTTACAGGTGAGTAACTAAGCTTTGCTGCTACTCAAGCGATGTGTGAATCAGAATATTTTTTGTATGGTGACTTCCCTAGAGAAATGTCCTAGTTCTGATCTGCACCTTTTGTAGGGCGTTTGTAGATGCAGAACGTGTTTACATTTAACTACTATACTGTGTCAGATGAGTCCTTGAGGGCCAGGTGTTCAGTATCTCACATATGTGAGCATCATCTGTTGGGTATGTCCCAATGGAAAAAAGGTTGAGAACCACTGATCTAGATTATTGCAACTTGCTCCTCGGTGTTCTCTCATTGAATCATCTAACTCACCTTCAATCTGTTTAAAACTCAGCTGCAAGGCTTATCTTCTGCCAGTGTGGCTATGATCACATAACACCTTTTTCTCGTATCACTTCATTGGCTCTCTCCATTTTTATATACAATTCAGATGTCTACTGCTGATCTACCAATATATTCATTCTGCAACTCATTACCTCTCCTCTCTTATTTATCCCTACACTCTTTCTTGGCAGCTCTGCTCATCAAGCAAATCGCCTTTATCTATGTCTTTCTCTTCTACTGCCAACTCCTAGATTCTTTCTTTCCACCTTGTTGTGCCATATGCCTGGACTAGACTGAGTCAATACCTCAGGCACACATGGCCTGCCGCTGTTAACCCCCCCCCCCCTCCAAAGCACATGGCCTGCCGCAGGTGCCGTGCCATACTGCCCACAGAGGTCTGCCACCCTAGGTGGCTGTCTAGTCCTCCTAGTTTATGGGCTGGCCCTGGCTGCATATGCCTAGTAGTGCTTTATATGTGATAAGTAGAGTGGTACAAATACCAGACAGTTATGGCATGCAGCTGTTTGTCCTTCTTGGATACAGTATAATGTTAGTGTTTTTTTCTTAAAGAAAAAAAAATGTGATGTATTCACTTTGTCTGCCTGCCTGTGTACATGTCTGAGTTAATTTTATAAAAGGGCACATACGTGAAAAGTCCCAAAATACATTGCTTTTATAAAATAGCTGCATCTGCCTATGTGCCTTTTATAAAATAAACTCGTATAATGACCTCCAATTGCACACAAATGATCTTGCATAAATTTATACTGGCTCCAAAGAGAAATTCTAAATGTGTGTTTATACTTTATAAAGGTAATATTTATGTTCTTATTATTCTACTAGAAACATTCAGATGAGTGGGTTATGCCCCTTAGCCAGCAGGTGGAGGCAGACTAGAGCAGCTTTCAATGATCACTTTGGTATATCTGTTGGTGCAGCACTGAGAGAAGCCAGTATTGCCATTCTCCAGCAGGTGGCAAGGTTTTTGGACTGGTGCAGTAGTAGATAGACCAGTCTTTTCTGGCTCAGACCATGGTCCTGTGGCCTGTGTATTAAGACCTGTAGGCTCAAAGTTGCTGGGAGTGCAAGTACACCCCTTGTGCCAACAGCTGCCCTGTGTCCAGCACTGTTGCCTACAGGTTGCAGCACTGGTTGGCTAGAGAGCAGGCAGGAGGACCCCCATGGGACCCCTGAAGGAAATGCTTTGGGCCCAGGCTCCTCTTCCCACTTGCTGTTCCTTATCGTAACTCCAGTCCAGTCCCTTTCCTCTGGGTTGTGCTTCCCTTCCAGCAGCTTTGGAGACTGAGCTCATCATTGATTTCCTACCCTCAGGTATAAATACCATTGGCACCACCCACCAGCTTCCTGTAAGCTCAGTCTCCAAGCAGCTGGAAGGAGGCAGTAAGCCGGAGGAAGGGCTTACTGGAGAGATATAGGCTAGGGACTTTGAAGTTTTGTTCCTTTGCTTTAAATTACCTTTAGTTTCTTTTTATTTGTCTTTATTATTTTGGGTACAGTGTCTTTAAAGAGATTTAGGTTTAAGTTGCCCCCCCCTCCCTTCCTCCCGGGTCCGTTCTTCCCTCGTTGAGGGCTGCGAGAAGGAGGCTTTCCTGCCAGCAGTTGGTCCGCAGCCTGACCGGAGAGGAGAAAAGCACTCTGTCCTGCGCTCTGTGGAGGGGCCGAGGTTTTTGCCGGCCGATTTGGAGGCGGAGCCCTGCCTGCCGGTCCAGCCGCGCCGAAGCCTATAAGCGGCTGAGCGCGGCGAGGTAGATTCTCTGGCGGGGAGCAGCAGAGAAGGAAGCTTCTCTCGGGCAGGCAGAGGCCGTCAGACAGCAGCGGTGAAACTGCGAGGCATCAGGAACCTCGCGGTCGCCGGCCACATGGCTTAGTGCGGCTTGCTGTAGCGTGTGGAGAGCAGCTGCAAGAGGTAGGTGAACTTTTCGTGCCCTTGGCACGTCGTGGGGGAGGTAGGGGTGGGAGAAAAGTAAAGAGAACGTTAGAGTTCTATAAGAGTAAAAAAGAAAAATAGAGTAACTTTAAGGTTGGTGTGTGTGGTGTGTATAGGTTTTTTGCTACGAATGTACTTGAAAAGGTCTTTATTTCACGTTTTTGCTTCCGTAGCAAGCTTCTTCTCAAATTCTCTCTTTGCCTGCCTTATCAATGCCTTGCATTTGACTTGCCAGTGCTTATGCTGTTTCCAGGTTTCGTCGTTTGGCTCTTTTTTCCATTTCCTGAAAGATGCTTTTTTGGCAACAACAGCCTCTCTGACCTCACCTTTAAACCATGCTGGCAGTTTTTTGGACTTCCTTCCACTTTTCTTGAAGCGTGGAATACAGCTGGTCTGGGCTTCCAAGATAGTATTTTTCAACAACACCCAAGCTTGATGTACGTCTTTAACCTTCGCAACTGCTCCTTTTAGTTTTTTCTTAACTGTTTTCCTCATTTTATCATAGTCTCCCTTTCAAAAGTTAAAAGGTAGTACTGTGGATTTCCTTACTATCCCTCCTCCACTAATTAAATCAAAGGCGATCATGCTATGATCACTATTGCCAAGTGGCCCCAACACCCTTATCTCTTGCACTAGATCTGGTGTTCCACTAAGGACTAGGTCTAATATGGCTTCCCCTCTTGTCGGTTCATGAACCAGCTGCTCCAAGAAGCATTTATTTCATCTAGGAACTTTATCTCCCTAGCATGTCCTGACGTGACACTGACCCAGTCGATACCAGGGTAATTGAAATCACCCATTATTATTACTGCGCTGTAACTTGTTAGCTTCCTTGATTTCTTTGAGCATTTCATCATCCATTTGGTCATTCTGGCCAGGTGCTCGATAGTACACCCCCACTGCCATTGCCTTCTCCCTTTTATATGGAATTTCAATCCATATAGATTCTACAGCAGATTTTGTTTCCTGCAAAACTTTAATCCTTTCTGAGTCAATGCCCTCTCTAACATAGAGCGCAACCCCTCCACCAATTTGATCAGCTCTATCATTACGATATAGTTTGTACCCAGGTATCACAGTGTCCCACTGGTTGTCCTCCTTCCACCATGTCTCTGATATTCCAATCATATCTAACCTTTCATTTAGTGCTATATATTCTAACTCTCCCATCTTATTCTTTAGACTTCTAGCATTTGCATACAAGCATTTTAGAGAATGTATTTTATTCATGTTAATTTGGCTCTTGTTAGACATGGGTAAATTGGGATCTTTAAGCTCTGTCTTCTCCATACTTGAGGGCATTTGGGCTACTTTACTCTTTTGTGGAACCTCTCTGCTTTTGGTAGTATCCTTCAAGGATACATTCTTCCGAACCATCCGCTCTTGGGCGACTGTCGGCTTTCCCCAAATATCTGGTTTAAAAGCTGCTCTATCTCCTTTTTAAAGGTTAATGCCAGCAGCCTGGTTCCATCCTGGTTAAGGTGAAGCCCATCCCTTTGGAAGAGCCCCTCCTTTCCCCAGAATGTTCCCCAGTTCCTAACAAATCCAGAACCCTCATCTATGCACCATTGTCTCATCCACGCATTGAGACTCCGGAGCTCTGCCTGCCCTTTGGGTCCTGCGCGTGGAACAGGAAGCATTTCGGAGAATGCTACCCTGGAAGTTCTGGATTTCAACTTCCTACCTAAAAGCCTAAATTTTGCCTCCAGAACCTCCCTACCACATTTTCCTATGTCATTGGTACCGACATGTACCAAGACAGCAGACTCCTTCCCAGCACTATCTAAGACCTTATCTAGGTGGCGCCTGAGGTCCGCTACCTTCGCACCAGGTAGGCATGTTACCAGGCGATCCTCACGTCCACCAGCCACTCAGCTATCTACATGCCTAATGATCGAATCACCAACTATAACGGCTGTCCTAACCCTTCCCTCATGGGCACATGGCCCTGGAGAAACTTCCTCGGTGCGAGAGGGTTTTACATCACCTGGAGGACAGGTCCTAGTTACAGGATCACTTCCTGCCACACCAGGGTGATGCTCTCCTGTCACGTGACCTCTCTCCTCCATGGCAACAGGGGTGCTGCCAGACTGGAGGTGGGACTTCAGGACTATATCCCTGTAGGTCTCGTCTATGTACCTCTCTGTCTGTCTTATGTTTTCCAAGTCTGCTACTTTAGCCTCTAGAGAACGGACTTGTTCCCTGAGAGCAAAGAGCTCCTTGCACCTAGTGCACACCTAAGACCTCTCACCAACTGGGAGAAAATCATACATGTGACACTCAGTGCAAAAGACTGGAAAGCCCCCATCCCGCTGCTGGACTGCTGTCTGCATCTTAGTTTTAAGTTTGTGTCTAGATCTTTAAGTTCTTACTTACTAGGGGTTGCTATGGGTATTTATATCAATAAAACTGTACCTAATACGTTTAATATACCTTGTTCACCTGAAGCTTAATTAATCTCAGGTCCTTAGTGTATGACTGATTTGGGTAATGAGCTTCACCTGAAAGCACCTCCTGTCTTTTAAGATGTGTAAGTACCTATAAAGCTATGATTATCCCAGGGGTGGGAGGGAGGGAAATAACACTTATTAAAAGAGGGCTGCTACACAGTATCCTGTCTTGTGCTGCTGAGGTAAGCTAAATTCTGATTTGATTTAAATTATAGCTCTTAGCTGCTGCTAGGCTCTAACTTCTTATGAAATTTAAACTACAAGCTCTCTGCTGGGGACTAAATTTAACCAGAAAGCTCTCTTCTGTGTGTTAAATTTAAACTAAAAAGTACTTTGCTGTTACTTGGCCCTGAGCGATTATTTAAATTTAAACTACAAGCTCTCTGCTGGGTATGAAATGTAACCAGAAAGCTCTCCTCTGTGTTTTAAATTCAAACTTTAATTGCTGCTACTAGGCCCTAACTGATCCAACAAAAAACAGTGGGTTCACAGATTAAGTAGCTTTAATACAAAGAATTCTTTTTAGAAAATTACCAGAAGTATACTCACAGTTGCAGATTTCTCTCCAGAAGTAACAGTCCCCCTTTCTAGTCCTTCAAGACAGAGGTTCACAGAGCTCTGGTTGAGCTATTTATGCCTCTGCTGCTGAGGTAATGCTGTGACCAACTTCCTGGGCAATTAACAGTCCTTGCTTGGATAGGAGGAGTCTTTCAAAATGGCCTTTTGATCTGCCACCTGGTGTTAACACCTATTGAAAAGGTTTCACAGGTCTCTTGCCCCCTGTGTGTGTGTGTATATATAGGTATCCTTCTGTTTCCTGCTATAGGTATCCTTCTGTTTCCTAAGTATACCGATAATTCATCTTAAATCTGTCCCCGGAACAGGTTAGGGTTTCCCTGGAGGCAAGGCACCATGCCTGGCAGACCGCAGTGCCTGGTCTGCGGCACCAGGAGGGGTAGGACTCTGAGGCCAGGATATGCAGAGGTTGTAAGACCGAGGTCGCCTCAGTAGAGAAAGATATTCAGCTGGTGCTTCCTTTGCCGCTCTCTAACTCTCAGGGCTCGGAGGATCCCCTGGAGGGGGGGGGGGACGTGTTGTACCCTCCTCGTTGGCCACGGCCCTGGAGCATCCAGTCCCTCTACTGGCTCAGCCTACACCCTCTTCGAGCATGGGGGCTCTGGAAGGTGAAGGTGGGGGAGTTTTCTCTCCGGAATTTGTTCTCCTTATGGATAAGGCTTTCTGTTTGCGGCAGCGTGGAGCAGCCAGACAGGAGGGGACAGTGATTCAGGAGGAGACGGCTCTTCCCCCAAAGCGGCCTAGATTAGCAGTGGAGGATACCCTACGGTCCTCGTCCGAAAATTTGGAGGGTGAAGCCTCCAATAGGGACCTGGGGGAAGTTGAGGAAGAACTGGAAGAGGGAAAAATCTCTGAGGAAGAACAGACTCGGATTGTGCGGGTCTTCAGGCGGGAGGAGCTCCCGGCCTTAATCAGTGAGACCTTGAAAATACTCAATATGTCAGCGGATGCTCCAGCGGTCGAAGAGGTGCTGGAGGACCCGTTGATTCAGGCGGTCTCAGAAGGTTTTTCCGGTTCACCGGGTTGTTTGCCAAATGATTCAGGAGGAGTGGAATCAGCCGGAATCCAGCCTAAGGGGAGTACGGGCTATGGCTCGTCTGTACCCATTACCTGAACAGGAGAAGGAGTTGCTGAAGTCGCCTAGGGTAGATGTGGCGGTGGCGGCGGCGGCAGTGACAAAGAAGACAACTATTCCAGGGAGTTGCGGCTCTTAAGGACTCCCAGGATAGGAAACTGGATGCATTGTTGAAACAGGCGTTTGATATCAGTGCCTTGGCGCGCCAGGCTTCGGTCTCGGGGGCCTGAGTGGCCAGGGCCTGCTTGCGGTGGGTGCAGCAGCTTCCAGGGGCTGGCGATACGTCCGGGGAGGCCCCGGGGGAGGCGGCCAGGATTAAGTCAGGGGCTGCGTACCTCACGGACAGTCATTACGATCTCATTAGGAGTCTGGCGAAGAATATGGCTTCGGTGGTAGCCGCCAAGCGCTATCTGTGGCTCCGCAATTGGGCAGCGGATGCTTCGTCTAAATCCCGCCTCAGCAGGCTTCCCTTTAAGGGGAAGTTGCTGTTTGGGGAGGATTTGGATAAATTGGCGAAAGAGCTTGGTGAGACAAAGGGAGGCAGGCTTCCAGAGGACAGGCCGAAGCAGAATTGGACGCCCACTCTGGCGTGGAGTCAGCAGAGGGATTTTCGGAGATTTCGGACTACCAGAACGATGCCCTTTCAGAGGGGCCGTTTTCCCTCCAGGGGACAAGGCTTCCGTGGATTTAGAGCAGCAGGAAGAAGTTTTGGTGCCTCTTCATCTTCCTCCGGCACTAGAAAGCCACAATGAAGCAATGGGGGCCCAGGAGGGAGTGCTGCCGGTGGGAGGTCGGCTTAGGCAGTTTTTCTCCACCTGGGCCCAGGTCACGTCAGACCAATGGGTTCTGGAAGTGATTCAAAGTGGGTATGCCCTCAATTTCACAAGACCTGTTTGTCCGGCATTCGTGCAATCCCCTTGCAGATCCCCAGTAAAGGCCGTGGCTGTGAAGGCTACTTTGGAGCAATTGATCGCGCTAGAGGCGGTAGTACTGGTATATGTAGACCAGTGTGGTTGCGGTCGATACTCCATTTATTTTGTAGTCCCCAAAAGAGAAGGATCGTTTCGGCCGATCCTGGATCTAAAGCTCCTCAATCGCTGTCTCTGGGTTCCGCATTTTCACATGGAGACTCTGAAGTCCGTGATTGTGGCCGTCTGGCAGGGGGAGTTTTTGACGTCCCTAGATCTTACGGAAGCATATTTGCATATTACAGTACGCAAGTCTCACCTGCAGTTCCTGAGGTTTGTGGTGCCAATGGGACATTTTCAGTTCCAGGCATTGCCTTTCGGTCTGGCAACAGCTCCGAGGACTTTCACCATGGTGATGGTCGTAGTGGCCGTGGCACTCCACAAGGAGGGAATCTTGGTCCATCCCTATCTCGACGATTGGTTGATTCGGGCAAAGTCCGAGGCGGAGTCGCTGGAAGCAGCGGCCAGAGTGGTAGGATTACTAAGGGAACTAGGCTGGGTCATCAATCTGGCAAAGAGCAGGTTAGTACCTGTGCAAGAAATAGAGTATCTGGGAGCAAGGTTCAACACCTACAGAGGCAGGGTGTTCTTGCTGGAACAAAGGGCAAGGAACTTGAGGAGCTTGGTACGACAGTTTCTCGCCATGCCGGCTCTCTCGGCTTGGCATTATTTGCAGGTGTTAGGGACCATGGCGGCGACGATTGAGCTGGTGCCGTGGGCCAGAGCTCACATGAGGCCGCTTCAACGGGCCCGCTTTGTCACTGGTCCCATCAGTGTCAGTCCCTGTTGGTAATGCTCCCCTGCGCTCCGGTGACCAGGAAAGCCTTGCGGTGGTGGCTCGCTCTGGGGAATTTGGAGCGAGGTATGCCTCTTGAGCCCCCGCTGTGGCTTCAGTTGACCACGGATGCCATCCTGACGGGATGGGGTGCTCACTGCAAAGGCAGTTTCGGCCAGGGTCTATGGAGTCCGGGGGACGCCCGGTGGTCCATCAACAGATTGGAACTGAGGGCAGTAGCCCTGGCTCTCAAGGCATTCGAGCATCTGGTTTGGGGGAGAGCAATCTGAGTGTTGTCCGACAATATCACAACGGTGGCCTACATCAATCGTCAGGGCTGCACGAGCAGTCCGCAGCTGGAGGAAGAAGCGGAGAGCATGCTGCAGTGGACCGAGGTTTATCTGTTAGCCATGTCGGCTCAGCATGTGGCCGGGGTAGAAAACGTAATGGTGGATTATCTGAGTAGACACAAGGTAGACCACGGCGAGTGGGAACTTTGCCAGGAAGTGTTTGGACGGGTGGATCTTATGGCGCGTTGGGAGTCTGCCAAGGTGAGCCGGTTCTTCAGCTGCAGAAAGGAAAGGATGTCGGAGGGTCTCGATGCTCTGGTTCAGAGGTGGCCCTCTGAAAGACTTCTGTATGTTTTCCCGCCTTGGGCGCTCATAGGGAGGGTCTTGCAGCAGGTGGAGGCACACAGAGGGTTAGTGATCCTCATTGCTCCGGATTGGCCGCGAAGACTGTGGTATGCAGACCTGGTCAGGCTTCTGGTCGATCAGCTGTGGTGCCTGCCATGCAGGAGCGATCTTCTGGTCCAGGGACCTTTGAGGATGCCTCAGGTGGATCGGTTCTTGCTTACGGCTTGGCTCTTGAAAGGGCGTGGCTCCATAAGCGGGGATATTCCGGAGCTGTGATTATAACATAGTTGAATGCCTGCAAGCGCTCGACGTGCCTCTCCTATGTGAGAATCTGGAGAATATTTGAAAGTTGGTGTGCAGGCCTGGGGAAGAACCCCCTTTCGGTGTCCGTGCCAGTGGTGTTAGAGTTTTTGCAAGGTGGTTTTGAGAAGGGCTTTGCGGCAAGTTCCTTGCGGGTGCAGTTGGCAGCCATTTCCTGTTATAGAGGAAAGGTCCATGGGAAGCCCTTGGGAGAAAATGCGGACATTGGTAGGTTCCTGCGGGCGGTTCGATGTCTTCATCCACAGCGAAGGTCGGCGGTCCCCCCCCCCCCCCCCCGGGACCTTAATTTGGTTGCTGAATTCGTTAGCTGGGGAACCTTATGAACCAGTAGGGAAGGCTTCATTGAAGGATTTAACTCTCAAGACGGTGTTCCTTGTGGTAATTTGTTCCACTAGGCGTATTTCGGAGCTTCAGGCCCTCTCGTATCATCTGCCATTCCTTGCCTTTTTTAAGGAGAAGGTGGTTTTGCGTATGGTGCCTTCCTTCATGCCTAAGTGATTTCACCTTTTTCATGTCAATCAGTCGGTTTCTCTCCCTGCCTTTCCAAGGGAGGGACCGGGAGCGGTGTATGCGCTATTGCACAGTCTGGATGTGCATAAGTTGCTGAAGTGTTACCTCAGTCGTACGGCGGTTTTTCGAAGGTCAGAACGCTTGTTTTGTTCGGGGGACCACGTAAGGGTGAGGTGGCGGCCAAGGCTTCCATTTCAAGGTGGATCAGGGAAGCAATCGCGTCAGCCTACATCCTGAAGGGTAGAAGAGTCCCTGAGGGGTTTTGGGCACATTCGACCCGAGCCCAAGCGGCATCGTGGGCAGAATATTGGTTGATACCGCCGCTGGATATTTGTAAGGCAGCTACGTGGTCGTTTTTGCATACCTTTTGCGAAGCATTACCGATTGGATGTTCAGGCGTTGGCAGATGCTGCATTTGGGAAAGCGGTGATTCAGTCCGGTCTTAGGAACCCCTCCCAGACTTGAACTGCTCTGTTACATCCCAGAGGAAAGGGACTGGACTAGAGTTACGATAAGGAAGAAGTAATTAGACCTTACCTGCTAATTGATGTTCCTGAAGGAACTCCAGTCCAGTCTCTGATCCTGCCCAGGGTTGTCGCTATTATGTTTCAGGATTTGGTTGCCGGCCCGAAGTTGCCTAAGAGGTGAAGATGATTACTGGAGGCTCCTCCGCTGAAGGCTTCGGTGGGTCTGGTTCAGTGGAGGGCCCTGTTGGTTGAGTAGGCTGGGTCGGGTGCGGTATCAGGTAAGTCTCCTCCTCCTCCTCTTTGGGGGGTAGGAGTCCCTTCCGGGGGGGGTGAAGGGAGGGGATAAGATTCTGGAGTTTTGTTAATTGACGTTTAGAATTGCTGTTTGGTTTTCTTTGTCTCTCTGAATTTGCTTTTTCAATAGAATACTGGAAGCTGGTGGGTGGTGCCAGTGGTATTTATACCTGAGGGTCAGCAAATCAATGATGAGCTCAGTCTCCAAAGCTGCTGGAAGGGGAGCACAACCCAGAGGAAAGGAATTGGACTGGAGTTCCTTCAGGAACACTAATTAGCAGGTAAGGTCTAATTACGTCTTCTCTATCTGCTTGCTAAGCCTTTTCCTAATTTTTCTTAATTTTTCTATTATTTTCAATTGGCTTTCTTTGGCTCTTTGACTGAACAAAGTGACTTAAAAAAGACTAAGGCTTTTCCCAGGCCTCTGTAGGCATCTGGGAGTCCTTCTTGGATTTCTTCCACTGGCTGCACTGCCTGGTGTATGGTTCCAGTTGGGTGAGCTCTGCAGCTGGCTCTTTTGGCCCCAAATGTGATGACAGCCTCAGGGTAAATGTTTTTTGGCATTGTTAGGACCCTCCATGGAGGACCCAGGGCCCATTGCTAGTTTTGTACAGTATAAGGCTATAGTAGAGAGACCAAATGAATCTTTTGCTTCAGTCTTTACTGAAAAAAGATGTAGGAAATTTACCCATGCCAGAATTGATATTTAAAAGTGATATATCAGATGAATTGAAACAAATCTCAATAAATTGAGAAGTTGTAATACAGCTATTTGATAAAATAAAGAGTAGTAAATCACTTGGACCAGATGATATGCATCCCTAAGGTGCTAAAAGAACTGAAATATGAGATTGCAGATTTACTTTTAGTAATCTGTGACCTGTCATTAAAATCATCTGGCCACTCTCCAATCTTCAGGTACTACAATGTGACGCCAGTTTTTAAAAAGGGTTCTAGGGATAATCAGACAACTACAGACCAGTGAACCTGACGTCAGTTCCAGGCAAAATGGTAGAAACCATTATAAAAAACAAAATTACTGAACATATAGAAAGTCATGGTTTAATGGCAGCCAACATAGATTTAGGCAAGGAAAGTCTTGTCTTACAAATCTCTTGTAATTTTTTGAAGGTGTGAATCAACAGGTAAATGGAGGTGAGCTGGTTTATATAGTATATATGGCTTTTCAAAAAGTCTTTGACAAGGTCTCTCATGAGACACTCTTTGGGAAATTAAAATTCATAGTATAGGAGGCAATGTACTATTGTGGATTAGGAACTGTGTAAAAGATAGAAAATAGAAAAAGGTAAATACTGGAGTACCACAGGAATCTGTTCTGAGCCTGCTGCTTTTTAACATGTTTATAGATGACCTGGAAATGGGAATGAGTGAGGTGATCAACTGACAGAAAATTATTCCAAGTTGTTAAAACACAAGAGGACTGTGAAAAATTGCAAGAGGACCTTCAAAAACTGGCAGTCCAAATGGCAGATGGCATTTAATGGAACAAGTGCAAAATTATGCACTTAGGAAAGAACAATCCAAACAATGGTTACACTATGCAGGATTCCACATTACGAATCACCACCCAGGAAAAGGATATGGGCATCATGGATAATATGTTGAAACCCTCTGCCCAGTGTGCAGCTACGGCTAAGAAAGCAAACAGAATGCTAGGAACCATAAGGAAAGGAATAGAGATTAAAACCAAGGATATTATAATGCTTCTGTATTGCTCCATGATGTGACTGCACTTTAAATATTGTGTGCAATTCTGGTCGCCATATCTTAAAGGATATAGCAGAATTAGAAAAAGTACAGAGAAGAATGGCCAAAATGGTAAAGGGGTTGGAAGGATATCCCTATGAGGAAAGGCTTAAAAGGTTAGGGCTCTTCAACTTGGAAAAGAGATGGCTGAGGGGAGATACGAGGTCTGTAAAATAATGAATGGAGTAGAATGGGTAAAGGTAGATTTGTTTGCTCTTTCAAAACGTAGAAGGATTAGGAGAAATGCAATGAAGCTACAATATAGCACATTTAAGAGTATTCGGAGCAAATATTTTTTCACTCAACGTGTAATCAAACTCTGGAATTTGTTGTTGGAGGATGTAGTAAAAGCTGTTAGTGTAGTTAGATTTAAAAGAGGTTTGGACAAGTTTGTGGAAGAAAAGTCCATAAACCATTATGAAAGAGAACGTTTTGGGAACCTGACAGGTACATGTGACCTGAATTGGCCACTGTTGGAAACAGGATACTGGGCTTGATGGACCCTTGGTCTGACCCAGTATGGCATATCTTTCGTTCTTATGTTTTATTGCCTCTGCCATATTTTCCATGATTTTTCCAGTCTGTGGGAATGGCAGCCATTTTGAATGGCTGCATGATCCCCATTGGGGAGGAATTTGGTGAGGAGATTAAAGCTTGCAGGCTCCTGAAGGTCCTTTGGTGCCCCAGGGTCTGTTTTCAGCCAGAATTGATCATCTCCTGAAACAGCTTATGGGCTCTTTTCAGTCCTTAGTAGCTGCTTGGCAGCCTTCCTCAGAGGTATGAGACTGTGTCCTCTTGCTTAGGGGACTCAGAGCGCTTGTGGGTCTCCCCCCCCCCTCCACCAAAGTGGTAAGAGGGTTAAGCACCCATTTTTATTTTTGCCTGCCTGTTCTTCTGGGAGCCCAACCTTATCCCCTATGGGGGAACACTGGGGAGAAAATGAAGAATCCCTGTGTCCAATGTGTGAGCCAATGGAGGAAGGGAAGCTTCCCCTGGCAGAAGGAGAAGATCATTCAGTGATCCACTCCTTGCATCGGGAGGATCTGTTTACACTTGTACAGATGTTATAGCAGCTTGACACATTGACGCACCCCTTCAGATATAGGTTTCTTAAGCAGATCCTATGCTAGATGAGTTGCATTGTCCCTATGGCCCTTTCTCCTCTTTTAACCCTTTCTAAAGCTCATGTCCTCTCAGTGGGAGGCATTGGAGCTGGGACTGAGGCGTACTAAGGTCCTAGCTCAGATATCTTCTCTGCCTCAAGAAGAGATGGAACAGCTTTTTAGAGCTCCTACAGTGGATGCCTTTTATGTTAGAAGGGTGGGAACCCTCCTCAAGAGTGCTTTCACAGCTTTGGCCTTGAGTACTCGGGTGGCGTTTTGTGCAAGTGTGGTGGCCCAAGCGCTCTTGTGTTGGAGCCAGAAAAGAATTTCCTTATTGCATGAAGGTAGCAAGATTGGAGTCTGGAGTATCATTTATGTTGGATTCCCTGCACAACTTGGAGTGGAATAGAGTAGCATAGTGGTTAGAGCACTGGCTTGGGAGCCAAGAGACCATGGTTCAATTCCCACTAGCACTCCTTGTGGCCTTGCACAAGTCACTAACCCTCCATTGCCTCAGAAGAATCCAAGTTATCAATGTCCCTGTTTAATGTTCATTACCTAGTTTAAATAATAAATAAACTTGATGAGGCGCTCCACTGTGGTCATGACAGCAGCTGTGTCAGCCTGAGGGTTGCTTTGACTCTAGAAATGGTCTGCTGGAGTTATTTATTTATTTATTTACATTCTCTTATATACCGCGCTATTCTGCATCAGTGTGGTTTACATTGAACAAACTGAAATTACATTGAACAGGGCATTATAACTTGGAGATAACTATTTTACAGGGAATATGGGCCATGGAGGGTTAAGTGGCTTGCCCAAGACTACACCTGTGGGACTAGAAACCCCAGTCCTTCCGGCCCAAGGTTGCTGTCCTCTAGTGGGATTTGAACCCCCGACCTTCTGGCCTGAAGTACCTTGCCCCAACCACTAGGCCACTCCTCCACTAGTTGTGTCCAAACTGCAGTTTGAGAAGCCTCCTTTAAGGACAGGTTGCTCTTGGGGATGTCTTAGAAAATCTGGTGAAGGACCTAGGAGAAACTTGCCCATAGAGGCTCCATGACAATAGGCCCAGGGGTTTCAAGGGTTCCTCTCTCAGGGCTCAGTGGGCAGCAGGAGGGTATTTCATGGAAGGAAAGAGCTCTGGCATGGTCTTTTCATCCGATGAATCTGGTCCCAAGAATGGTCAGTCCATCTGAGAGCACTGGGATCCATGAATTGAGCAGACACTTCCTCAGGAGCTGGCAAGTCCTCTTGTTGAGATCTAGCAGGTCATTTTTTTTGAGGGACAGGTGATTGGGACATATTTCTGGCTGTTTTACTTGGAATGGACCCACATCAAATTAGACTACTAGGTCCTCGGAAGTCCTTGAAAAGTAGTTAGCATAGGACCTCCTGGAAGGCCGAAGCCCAGTAACTCAAGGGGCCCTGGTTAGTGACCAGCTTATGCCTGACCATTTGATTATGGCAAGGGAGTGGTGATAGAAGAAACTCTTCATCGCCTCCTGCAGTGGAGGCACATACTGGAGTTTGCAGAGAATCTTCAGGAGGAATTGTGAAGTTTCTTTGCAGTTCCTTAGCCAAGAGAGAGGCAATCAAGGAAGAACTTCAGTGCCTCCTGCAGCAGCAACCAGTTGTACCCATTCCCTCTACAAAACAAGGTCAAGTGCAGAATTCCATTTATTTTGTCATACCAAAAACAGGCAGGTCCTGCAACCCATTCTGGATCTGAAGGAAGTTAATGCCAATTTCAGAGTGCCCCATTTCTACATGGAGACCCTAAGGTCATTGCATCGGCCTGGCAAGGGGATTTCCTTATCCTGTTAGACCAGCCCAGACAGGTGGGTTTTGTTCTCTAGCTAAGAGGTGGAGGCAGACCAGAGCAATTTTCAGATTTGTCATCAATATTACATATGCTGGTGCAACACTGAGAGAAGCCAGTATTCTGCTTCCAGCAGGTGGCAAGATGTGTTGACTGGTATAGCAGCACCCATAGGTCTGTCTCATTATTGAGACCTATAGGCCCAAAGTTTGCTTGGTGTTTGGGTAACCCTTGTTTCTTCAAGCTGACAGCTGTCCTGAGTCCAATGCTGTTTCCTATGGGCTCCCGTGCTGATGGGTTGGAGAGTGGACAGGAGGACTCCATGGGGCTCCTGAGGGGGCTTGGTAAGTCTAGGCCAGGGCCCCCTTCCCTTTTGGTGTCTTCTATCTGCAATCTTGCATCTTTTCTTTTTTCCCCCTATATTTTCAATTGGCTCTGTTTTGCTTCTTGAATAAAGCAGCTTCAAACAAAGAAAAACCTTAAGGCAGCTGTTTTCACAGACATGTGTAGGCAGAAGGGGCAGCCCTTCTCAGGTTTCTCCCACTGGAATAACAGCTTCTGCGATTCTCCTTACTGGTAGATGTTTCCTTTTCGCCACAGGTGTTTTTTTCATTGGAGCTTTATCCTTGTGGCTTTTTTGTTTTCCTGCCGCAGTGCTGATCAGTATGTCCTGAAGCAGCCTGCTGTCCCAGTGTTTTTTTTCCTATTGCTGGAGTTTTTTCCCTTTAAGAGCTTTGGGAGAGCCTTGGGGAACATTTTTGGCATGTTTGGGATCCCACACAGGGATCCAGGAGACTAATGCTAAATTTGGTGCCTCTGCTGCATTTCTGATCACCCAAGCCTCTACTTGCTGACTAGGAGGCTTCCTGAGGGGACCATTACTCCTGTAAAAACTGACCCATTAGCGCTAAGAGACTTGTCCAAGGTCACAAGGAGTAGCAGTGGGATCTGATCCCTTGGGCAAGAGCCAGACACTGAGTGAACATCTGGGAACAAGAACCCAGTGTTACGCTAATCTTTCAGGAAATGGAAAAAAGAGCCAAACGATGAAACCTGGAAACAGCACAAGCACTGGCAGGTCAAATGCAAGGCATTGATAAAGAAGGCAAAGAGAGAATTTGAGAAGAAGCTTGCTGCGGAAGCAAAAACGCAAAGTAAAGTTTTTTTCAAGTACATTCGTAGCAAAAAACCTGTGCGAGAGTCAGTTGGACCATTAGATGATAGAGGAGTTAAAGGGGCACTAAGAGGCGACAAGGCGATAGCGGAGAGACTGAATGAATTCTTTGCTTCGGTCTTTACTGAGGAAGATGTAGGGATGTTACCCATGACTGAAGTGGTATTTAAAGGTGCGGAAGAATTGAAGGAAATATCGATACATCGGGAAGATGTCTTACAACTATTAGATAAACTGAAGAGTAGCAAATCACCTGGGCCGGATAGTATACATCCAAGGGTGTTGAAAGAACTGAAATATGAGATTGCAGACCTGCTATTAGTAATCTGTGAACTATCATTAAAATCATCTCTAATACCTGAAGATTGGCGGATTGCCAATGTAACACCAATTTTTAAAAAGGGTTCGAGGGGTGACCGGGAAACTACAGACTGGTGAGCCTGACATCAGTACCAGGAAAAATGGTAGAAACCATCATAAAGAATAAAATTACTCAGCATGTAGATAGTCATGGCCTAATGGGAAACAGCCAACATGGCTTTAGAGAAGGAAGATCTTGTTTTACTAATCTGTTATGTTTTTTTGAAAGTGTGAATAAACAGGTGGACAAAGGTGAGTCTGATATAGTGTATCTGGACTTTCAGAAAGCCTTTGACAAGGTCCCTCATCAGAGACTTTTGGCAAAACTGAAGAGTCATGGGATAGGAGGCAATGTACTACTGTGGACCAGGAACTGGTTAAAAGATAGAAAGCAGAGGGTTGGGCTAAATGGCCAATTTTCCCAATGGAGAAAGGTGAATAGTGGTGTACCCCAGGGATCTGTGCTGGGTCCGCTGCTTTTTGACATTCATAAATGACCTGGAAAGTGGAATAACGAGTGAGGTTATCAAATTTGCAGATGACACAAAACTATTTAAAGTTGTTAAAACCCAAGAGGATTGTGGAAAATTGCAAGAGGATCTTGATAAATTGGAAGACTGGGCATCAAAATGGCAGATGAAATTTAATGTGGACAAGTGCAAAGTTATCCACCTAGGGAAGAACAACCCAAACTATGGTTACACGATGCAAGGTTCCACATTAGGAACCACCACCCAGGAAAAAGATTTAGGCGTCATTGTGGATAACATGTTAAAACCCTCGGCCCAGTGTGCAGCGGCAGCCAAGAGAACAAATAGAATGCTAGTTATCATAAGGAAAGGAATGGAAATAGAACAAAAGATATTATAATGCCTCTATACCGTTCCATGGTGAGACCGCACCTTGAATATTGTGTGCAATTCTGGTCGCCGTATCTTAAAAAGGGTATAGCGTTATTAGAAAAGGTTCAGAGAAGAGCCACCAAAATGGTAAAGGGGATGGAAGGATACTCCTATGAAGAAATGCTAAAAAGGTTAGGGCTCTTTAACCTGGAAAAGAGACAGCTGAGGGGAGATATGATAGAAGTCTATAAATTAATGAACGGAGTGGAATGGGTAAACGTAGATCGACTGTTTACATTATCAGAATATAGGAAGACTAGGGGACATGCAATGAAGCTACAGGGTAAACTATTTAAGACTAATAAAAGAAAATATTTTTTCACTCAATGTGTAATCAAACTCTGGAATTTGTTGCCGGAGGCTGCTAGTGTAGCTGGTTTTAAAAAAGGTTTGGACAAGTTCCTGGATGAAAGGTCCATAAACTATAATTAAGAAGGGACCCAGGATATCAATGCTTGACCTAGTAGAAGCATTGCAGAACCTGTGTCTTTTGGGGAAACTGCTAGGTACGTATGACCTAGATTGGCCACTGTTGGAAACAGGATACTGGGCTTGATGGACCTTGGTCTGACCCAGTATGGCATATCTTATGTTCTTATGTTCTTATAATCCTGCAGAAGCACAAGCACTCCCTGGCCCAACTTACCCATTCCAGAGTTGAAGTTGTTGAACCCAAGAGCTGCAGGCAGACCCATGCCCTGGGAGCTGCCCAAAAGCAAAAATCTAGAGCTGCAGTAAAGCCCAATCAAACATGTTAGGACAAGAAATACACCACTCAATCATGTGTAGAACAGGCAGCCAGACATTCCAAGCTCCGTGAAGGAAATAGACTGCTCCTGGGGTATTCAACCACCCATGCCTGCGCCTCCAGACACCAGACCACTCGAGACACGTCTAGGAATGTTCCAAAAGCGAATCAATCCATAATTTAATAAGGAATGGGAGACCCTGGATTCCTTAGTGAAGGAGGCCTTCATGACTGTCCTGACTCTTGGAGGTCAGGACATGGAAACAGAAAAACCACTGATAATACTACCAGATAAGGATATGGAAGCATGCCTCAGAAGTCCAAGGGGGATAGACACCCTTCACACTGGACCCATATGAAGACTGATCTGAGAGTCTGATGGCTTGCAATCACCACCTACAGGCCCATACAGAGAGAGGTTGTTTTTTTTAAACAGGAAGAGAGGAAAACACACACACACACACAAGTGGAATAATCTGCCACAACAGAAGAAGCTAAAATAGTTCTCTCAGCCATTGCTCTCCTGTGTCAGGAGCCACAAGAAAACTCCACAAGGCAGGCCAGAAAGGGTTTTGCCAGCTCTAGGGTGTACTCCTATAAGAGGACCTCTAGGACCAAAGGACAAGAGCTAATATGAGCCCATTCCAAGCAACTAGCCAGAGTTGCTCAATCACCTGCCCCTCAAAAGGGATCCATAAATCTCACTGAGAAGGTTTTGCAGCCCCTGAGCATAGTCCTAAAGAGTTGTGAGGGTGCTGAAATCCCTGAAAGGACCCTTGAGAGGAAGAAGCTGCCAGAACAGTTCCCTATCTTAAGCCATTGCCACACTCCTCCTCACTGAGTCCTAATAGTAAGAAATCTCTAGGTCTTTCTTCTGGGAGCCATTAAGGGTGAACTTCACTAAGGGCATCCACCTGATACTGCAGGGTTTCCCAACCCCCTGGGGTTCCCAGTTACTAAGCAAACTCTGTCCAGTTGGGTGGAGTACTGCATTATCCTTGCCTACAAGCAGGCAGGGATCTCACTGGACCAGAGGGTCATGGTGCACCGTGTCAATGCCATGGCTACTTCCGTGTCAAATCTGCGTTCCGTCCCCATGACAGAAATCTGCCGGGCCGCCACCTGGTCTTCGGTTCATACCTTCACAGATCACTACTGCCTGGAGAGGGAGTCCCGACGGGACAGCGCCTTCGGCCAGGCTGTACTTTGTAATCTCTTCTGGTTCCCAGCTGGACACCTGGATCTTGTGAGAGTCTCTTTATAGGGATTCAGCTGCTGCGGATCAAGACTCACCCTTACAGGTCATTGTGGCATTTTTACAGGTTCTCGGTAGCCTGTAGCTGGGGAATTCCATATGTGAGGACTGACTTCTGCTTGTTTTCCAGGGACAGCAGGAATCATTCCTCACAACCCTCTTTCCTCCCCTTGGATATGCTTCTTTACTGTATTTTATTTTTGCCATCTTAGCTATGTCATTAGACTGAGGCAAGATGGCACCCTTGGGCGGGAAGTAGACCACGCATGCGTGGTGCATCTCCCAAAGGCTTTCTTCGAAAGTTGGAGAGATGCTTTCACACAGGCTCCGTCGGCACCGATGTCACCTATATATGAGGACTGATTCCTGCTGTCCCCAGAGAACACCTGTTACAGGTGAGTAACTATGCTTTATCCATGATAACACCTAAATATTTTTCCTGGGTGGTGGTTCCTAATGTGGAGCCTTGCATTGTGTAACCATAGTTTGGGTTGTTCTTTCCTAGGTGCATAACTTTGCACTTGTCCACATTAAATTTCATCTGCTATTTGAACGTCCAGTCTTCCAATTTATTAAGGTCCTCTTGCAATTTTTCACACTCCTCTTGGGTTTTAACAATTTTGAATGATTTTGTTTCATCTGCGAATTTGATTACCTCACTCGTTATTCCCATTTCCAGGTCATTTACGAATATGTTAAAAAGCAGCGGAACTAGTACAGATCCCTGGGGTACTCCACTATTTACCTTTCTCCATTGGGAAAATTGGCTATTTAGCCTTACCCTCTGCTTTCTATCTTTTAACCAGTTCCTGATCCACAATAGTACACTGCCTTCCTATCCCTTGACTTTTTAATTTCACCAAGAGTCTCTCATGAGGGATCTTATCAAAGGCTTTCTGAAAATCCAGATACACTACATTGACCGACCCACCTTTGTCTACCTGTTTATTTACACCTTCAAAAAAATATAACAGATTAGTAATATAAGACCTTCCCTGACTAAAGCCATGTTGGCTGTCTCTCATTAAACCATGATTATCTACATGTTCAGAAATTTTGTTCTTAATAATGGTTTCTACCATTTTTCCTGGTACTGACATCACTTGCCTAAAGTGCTGTCTCCCTTTCATGTGAACTAGATTGTTCGTCTGCCCTCCTTTTCTAAGGAGCAGTGTTGGGGGAAGGATAAGGATCTTTGCCTTGTGGATGTCCAGAGGGTGCTACTCTGGTACCTGGAGGTTACGAATTCCATTTGTAAGTCTGATCATCTTTTTGTGCTGTTTGCTAACTTGCACAAGAGTGAGCTGGCGGCCAAGTCGACCTTGGAGCACTGGATTAAGGAGGGTATTGCCTCTGCATCTGTTACAGCGGGATTACGCTCCCATTCTTCCCAAGCACAAGCATTCTCTTTGGTGGAGCGGAGCTCGGTGGCCCCAGCAGACATTTGTCGGGCAGAGATGTCTGGCATCTCTTTCCACTTTTGTCAAGCATTACCTCTTGGATGTCCACGTGCAGATGGACAAGGGTTTTGTGAGTTGTCTTCTTCCGGCCCAGTGGTGTTGTAGCTTTGGTATATCTCACTTGTCTGGACTGGTCTAGCAGGACGATATGGAAGGTACCATTTTACTTACCAGATATTGTCCTATCCCTTGAGTCCTTCTAGACTGGTCAAGGCCTGCCCCTGAAACTCTATTGCTCTGTACTTTCTGCTGCAGTACCATTGGGTACACCATGGTTTATATTTGGCTCTGTATGTTCGTTTTCTACTGACAGTCTTCTGTTCTTTTTTCCTGTACATAGTTCGCTACTATTCAGTACTCATTGTTGCCCACATTGAGGTTGTGTGAGGCTTGCTTTGTATATCCCATATGTTTTGGGACAAATACTGAAGGGACCTCTGATGGCTGAGCATGGGAGTGATGTCATTGAAACCTAGGCTTTTCATTGGTCTTTGTCTCCACCAATCTGCTGTTAGGGGAACACAACCAATTTGGACTAGTCTAGCAGGACTCAAAGAAAGGACATTATCTGGTAAGTAAAATGTCGCCTTTTTAGGGAGGAGAGTGATTGCTGAGAATCAAAAAGAAGGTTGCTGCTTCAGCTGCAATCTCACTCTGTGATGAAGTTTGATAGAAACAGATCTCTGAATCTGTTGAGGCTGTTTCTAGTAATTATAGCATCTGTGATAAAAAATAACCTCACCTGTGTAGGTTCAATGAGGTTTGCTTTGAAGAAGTAGATGTTGAAGGATGGAAAGCCGAGAGATGCTGTAGGGTAGCGCAGTGATCTTTGATCATACCAACAGCTTCTTTCACTTTTTCTTCAATGAGCGAATCCTATATACAAGGGGCATCTGCTAACTTAAGAGTGGATATCTTTAGGCAGACCGGAATCTCATAGCCATGCTAAGCATCAGGCTGCAATGGCAGAAGTAGATATCTTGGATGAAATTTCAGAAATGCCATAGGCAGATCCGATGAGATGAGTGCCACATTTTTTTGCTTTGGTTAAGATGGAAGTCAGTTGGGACTGCTGTATTTTAGCTAGATCAAGAGTGAAAACGTTTGAAAGATGGTGTGCAGGTTTTCAACCATATATCACAGATGGGCTGCAGTGCAAGCAGAAAGCATGGATCCTTGAAAAATGTTCTTCCTTATCCTACTAGACTAGTCCAAATGAGCAGGTTATGCTCCCTAGCCAGCAGGAGGAGGCAGACTTGAGTAACTTCAGTGATGTCATCACTTGGTATATCTTCTGGTACTTCACTGAGAGAAGCCAGTATTGTTTGCCTCCAGTAGGTGGCAAGGTGTGTGGACTGCTACAGCAGTGGCCTGACTCTCCTTGCCTACACCATGGTGCAGAGCCCTTGGATTGAGTCTGAAGAGCCTAACATTGCTCATACCATATCTCCTGGAGAGGGCAGCCTCCCTGTGTCCATGTTTCTTATGAGTTACATGCACTAGTGGGCTGGAAGAGGAGCAGGAGAGCCACAAAAGGCCCCTGAGGAAGGTTCGTAAGTTGGGCTTGGGCCCTCCCTTACCTTTTGGTATTCTAATCTGAACTTTGCAATTTTTTTCTTAATTTTGGTGATCTTTCTTCTATGCCCCTTTTTTCCTTTTGATTTCAATAGGGGTTTCCTCATTGATCTCAAATAGGAAACAACTGGCTCTCTGCTTCTTTGAAAAAAGCAGTTTCAATTACGGGAAAAAAAAACCCTTCCTCAACCAGGCCTCCCTTGGCCTGTGTGGCTTTCTAGGGCTTGCTTCCCTAATTACTGTTACTTGTTCTAGTTTATTGTAAACTGTTATATACTTGTTTCTAATTCAATGTAAACTGTTCTATACAAACTGTTCCATGTAAACCGTTATACTGTTTTTGTTATATGTAAACCACACTGATTCCAAAGAGCACGGTATATAAAATCAAATAAATAAATCAAATAAATAAATAATAGGGTTTCCTCTTTTGGCTCATTTCCTTTTTCAGGACTGCTATTTTGCTTTGGCTCTGTGGCATTTTTCCAGCGTATTTTCTTATGTTTTTCTTTTCCCTTTTGCCGCAGTTCTTAGCCATGCGGCCTGAAACAGCTTGCAGCCCCTATTGTTTTCTTTTTTTTAAATGTAATATTTATTCTGTTTAAACCAAAAATTCACAATTATCTTGCTTAAGTAACAAGAGAGCATATCAAAAACCAATTACAAGAAGGAAATGAAATCAAGGTAATACACAATTAAGCACCCTAACATTGTAACTCTGCCCTTTGCTTGATTGTGGTCTAATGTAGTGGAGATACACAAGAAACCTAAGAATAAAGAAAGAAAGGCTTTAGGCACTAAACCCTGAATACTATAGAATATAGCATCTATCGCCCCGCACCATTCATTGGCTGAAACCTCGCTGCACCAAATTCTTCTTCAGGTCTAAGAAGGCATGGAGCTACTCTGGAGAGAAAAAGATATATATTTAACATTCATATAGGTAATAAAACATTTACTGGGATACCTCAAGCGAAAGCTAGCTCCTAGCGACATAGGGCCTGATATTCTAAAGATATTTATATGGTTTACTGACCTGTAAACCATGTAAATGCCGCTGAATGGGATATTCAATGGCACTAACACGGTTAATGCCATTTAATATCCCCAACTAATGCCGCTATATGTCTCGATGCTAACCGCTTAGCATTGGGGCATGTCATAGGTGTTCCAGGGCATGTCATGGGTGGTGACAGTTGCTAACTGGGTAGCAGTGATATTGCACCATCCCAGAAGAATATCCGGCCCATAGCCTCTTGTCTCATAGACAGAAACAAACGTCGTCTCTCTTGAATGGGATGACTCACATCAGGATATTTCCTAATTGTTTGCCCTAAAAAAGGCACATCCATTTTTTTTAAAAAAGAGGGATAAGATTCTGCATAGATCTGATTCAAGGACAAAATTAATCAGTAGTCGCCCTTTCTGTAACCTCAGTTAGTGATGTTTCCAAGAAGTTGCTGAAATCCAAAGGATTGCTAGATTCTACAGGCAATTCTTGAGGACTCTTTCCTCTGGGCAAGAAATAAATCTAGTTTACCAGGGGAAAAGCACTCTTAGGAACTTGTAACACTTCACGTAAATATTTTTTAAACAATTCTATAGGTGACATGTTGGATATACACTGGGAAAGTTTAAAATACACAGATTTAAACAGTGTAACTTATTTTCAAAATGGTCTAACTTTTGATGAATCAAAACTTTCTTTTAGCTGATCAATAATGTCTTTAATTTCGTTCCCCATATTGGAAAACTTCTCTTGAGTCTCCTTGGTCAAAATCTCTTGTTGAGCAGAAATTTGTCCAACAGATTGAGCTAATGTGGAAATATCCAGTGAATGGCAGTAGAGTCAAAGTCAAGAGCCAATAGAACCAGACAGCTAGCTGTTAGAAATGGAGCTCAGAGCACTTTGCTCCAAATTTAACAGGGAACCAATCAGACACTGCCGCAGTTCACATGCTGACAACTGCTTGAACATGGGTATCTCTCCATTGGTGTCCTGTGCAGCCAAGCTTTCTTTCGCAGGGCCTACAGGAGGAGCACCTCCATCTTTTGCTGTCCACTATGGAGGAAGCGGCCTCAGCCGACTTGGCTTGACTTTTCCCCTTAAGCACTTAGGAGCCATAGGAAAATTGCAAAGGGAAAAGACATGGAGCAGCTCATGCGAGAGCCTTCTGTGGTGCCACCATCTTGACTCCACCCCTTCACCTTTAGCCCCTAGCAGTTTATCATGGCTGCTGTTTTTTGCCCCCATTAGGGCTGCAATGTCCAGGACATTTTTTTGGCCCTTTTTCAGACAACACCCCCAGGGAACCTGGGACCTGATGCCATGACTGTTTGCCCCTGCTTTCTCTTTTTTTTTGTTTTTCTTTCCACTGTTGAGCTCCACAGCATCTTCAGGGGGTAGCATGGGACCAGTGAGATCTCAGCATAGTGGCGTGCAACTACTAGTACGGTTACTAATCATTTATATAGCGCTACAAGACATATGCAGCACTGTACAGACACATATAACGATGGTCTTTGCTCTTCAAAGCTTACAATCTAATTAAAATAGACAATACAAGAGAAGAATAAGGGCAGAATAGGGAAGGGTCAGAAGACACAAGGAAAAAGGGATCAGGATCCAAAAGCAACATCAAAGACATGAGCCTTTAGCATGGATTTGAAAAGGGACAGAGATGAAGCCTGACATACAGATTCGGATAATTTGTTCCAGGCATAAGGAGCAGTAAGGTGAAAGGATCGAAGTCTGGGGTTGGCAGTGGAAGAAAAGGACAAAGAGATAAGCAAGCAAATAGAAGAGTGGAGTTAACGAGGAGGGGTGTAGGGAGAGAGGAAAGATAATGAGGAGCAGAAGAATGAATGCATTTATAGGTCAGAAGGAGAAGTTTAAATTGGATATCGAAACGGAAGGGAAGCCAATGTAGAAATTTTAGAAGATGGATTTGTATGAGTATATTGAAGCTGCCAAAGATTAGTCGTGCAGCATCTTAACAGATTGAAGGGGAGAGCTGTGACCCAAAGGGAGACCAGCAAGAAGGGTTGCAATAGTCGAAACGGGAAGTAATTAGAGAGTGGACAAGTGTTTTTAGTAGTATGTTCATAAAGGAAGGGGCAAATTTTGTTAATGTTTATAGAGAAAGAAATGAGAGGTTTTAGCTAGCTGTTGGATATGTGAGAATGACAGGGAGGCATCAAAGATGATACCAAGTTTATGGGCTGAGGAAACAGGAAATAGAAGAGTGTGATCTACAGCACCACTTGTGCGCCCACTTGCACTGCAGCTCTCAAAACAGCCCTTGGGCTATATTCAGTTGGCTAGCTGCTTAGCAGCCCTCTTTTTTGGGAGGGGGGGTCATGCCCCTGCTTTTCTTTTGTACTGCTTCATTCCTCTGTGAGCTCAGTCTTTCCCAGTGGGGTTGTTGAAGGACTGGAGGAGAGTTCAGACTGTTGGAAGATAAGTCTGAGAGGATGGAGTGGTGGTTCCTCTAGGGGTTGGTTAAGATTCGTGAGGAATCAGGTTTTTTTTTCCACTGTTCGGCCTGCACAGGATGTTACGGAGGCATTGTAGCCTGTGGAGCAGGTTTTGGGTGAGTTAGCAGGCAGTTCAGGTGGGCCAGTTATTTGGCTGAATTACTACTACTCTATGGCCCTATATGGTAGTGCAAGGGCTTTTAGAAAGAAAAACCTCTTCAACTGGGTCACCAGGGTCCCGAGATCCTGTCTTGACTGTCACCTCGACCAAGGTGGGTTAGATTAGCCATTTTGCCCCATATGGGAGAAGTCCACTTCACTAATGAAATGCATGATTGTCTTAGTGGAGAGAGGTGATGCATGTGGGGAAGTCTTAGTCTGAAGGTCTTACAAAAGACTGGGCAGTGGCTGCTTTCGGTTTTACAGAGTGGACTCCAACGTTTGCTGGTAACCTGGTAGCTTCAGCGATAGGTCTGTGGTCCCTTACTCCCACAGTTGCAGGTGAGTTCATGAGAACAGCTGGCTTGGATGGGGTCAGGTGGTCATTTAGCTTGGCCTCCTTCCAAAGGCTAAGAGGCTCACAGCACCCTGCCTAGATGGCTGCTGTTGGTTAATGCTGGTGCAAAGACTCTCCAGAATCCATGGCAGTGGCTTAGAAGAAAGACAAGGGGACACCCCACAAAAGTCATAAACAGCAGAAATATCAACATTCCCACAGTTCAAGATAGCCCTTTATTGAGGCCAACTTGGCCGTGTTTCGGCAGAAATTCACCTGCGTTGGCATCAATGTAGTTTGCCTTTTTGTTTTGGAGGGGCAAAGGGTAAGGCAGTTGTACTGACAGTTGGGACAGGGGTACCAGATCACCATTAGTGCCTGAAACATTTGGGAGGGGTTACCACCTCCCCATGCCCTTCCTAAACTACACATTGGTGGCACCTTCCATATAGTTAACAATATCAAAACAACATTATCAATGGATAAAAAGTGAAAATCATGATGATGATAAACACAAAGGAGGCGATTTTCAGTGGCGGCCAAGAAGGCAAATAGAATGCTAGTAATCATAAAGAAAGGAATGGAGAATAAAACAAAGGATATTATAATGCCTCTGTATCATTCCATGGTGTGACCGCGCCTTGAATATTTTGTGCAGTTCTGGTCGCTGTATCTTAAAAAGTGTATAGGGAAATTAGGAAGATCACTAGGGAGTCCAAGATGCAGACACGTGTTAGCTGGTGCTCTGACTGCTCCAACTTTTACCTTTTTTTCCTATTCTTTTACCTTCAAAAACGCCTTGTAAGAGGAAGGCTAAAGTTTGGGAGTTGCCAAAGAGCATGATTGCGGCTAAGGGTCCTCTCAGTGTATTCGTGAGGCCCGCTGGTGCAGAGCAAACTCCGGAGCAAAGCTTGCTTGGAGTGTCAGGAGCGGAAGGAGGCTTGCTGTGCCTCTCAGAGCTACAGGTCACCCTTAACCCGGAGACACAAACCCCTCCAGTTCGGCCCGCACTCCATGGCTTGGGAACAGCGGAGGCAGACTCTCTTGGTGAAGAGAGAGTTGGGACTGGCATGCCAAGGTTTGTGGGGAGTCCTGTGGCAGAAGTTATCATGGCTGCGGTGTCTGCTGGAGCGGTGGAGAGCTTTGTTGCCAATGGAGTGTCCCCATTACCTGTGGAGCTCGTTTATCGTCTGTCACGGAAACACAGGAGGTAAAGCCAGTAAAATCTTTACTTATTCACCCAACAGCTGTTACTTTGGGAGGGCTTACAGGCTCTGGAATTTTCCTTTTCATTTCAATTTGGTGCCCTCCAGAGTGCTCTTCTATTGTTCAGTCTGCAGACCAGCAGAAGCAGGAGGTGGCCCGATTAAGCTCCAAGGTGGCCCAGCTAGAAGTTAAAGTGGAGGACACTGTAACCATTTCAGGTACTGTTACTAAAGATTTATTAAGTATCCATGGGAAGATCGAAATGTTAGATAACTCTGTTAGGAAGAGGAATTTATGCTTGTTAAACTTTCCTCGTGTTCCTGCTGTCTCGCCGAAGGATTGTTTATTTCTTATGCTACGTCTGTATTGAAAATTCGTTTACATTCAGTTCCTCCTTTTCGCAAGGATTTTCTATTTGCCAACTGCCAAACGTAAAGACCATGGAGCTTCTTTACATGTACATTCTCCACTAATGGACTCTTTGGATCTGAACCGGGTTCCTAGAGACTACAGATCCTGGATTTATACTGAGGGCTACTTTGTTGCTGAGTCTGTCCTTGAGCATGATCGAGATTTATTCTTGAAATTATATTTTAAGGCTAGGAATGAGTCCTTTACAGGGGTGGGGGGAGGCAATTAGGATGTTTCCTGATGTCTCTAAAACCACCCAGAAACGTAGGCAACAGTTTCTTTTGCTGCGTCCTCAGGTTTTGCAGTTAGGAGGTCTATTCTTTCTGCGTTACCCATATAGATGTCTAATTAAATATCAGAGTTAGTGATACCTTTTTTGAGCTAGCACACTTAACTCAGTTTGTCGCAGGTAAGAGTGTGGCTCTGTCTCAAAAGCCTATGGCTCTTTCATCTACCCCCTCTACTTAGAGGCGGAGTTTTTGGTTTGTGAATAGTAATATTCTGCATTAGTCTTGTGTCTTATTTCTTGGCATTTTTCTTTTGATTATGTCTAGGCCACCTCTTTACTTGTGGGCTAGTGAATGTAATTCTTCATGTCTTAGTGTAATGTTAGGGAAGGCTGTGCCTTCTTATTCTACTGTTGTATTCTTTTCTGTAACAAGGTGTGTTATCTTGTGTAATCTTAAATTGCATAAATAAACAACAAAAAAAGGATATAGCAGAATTAGAAAAGGTACAGAGAAGAGCCACCAAAATGGTAAAGGGGATGGAAGAATACCCCTATGAGAAAAGGCTTAAAATGTTAGGACTCTTCAACTTGGAAAAGAGCCGGCTGAGGGGAGATATGATAGAGGTCTATAAATTAATGGAGTGGAACGGGTAAGCTTAGATCAATTGTTTACGCCATCAAAAAGTAGAAAGACTACGGGACATGCGATGAAGCTACAGTGTAACCCGTTTAAGACTAATGAGGTAAAAAATATTTTCTCTTAACATGTAATCAAACTCCGGAATTCGTTACCGGAGGATGTGGTAAAAGCTGTTAGTGTAGCTGGGATTAAAAAAGGCTTGGACAAGTTCCTGGAAGAAAGGTCCATAAACCATTATTAAAGAGGAACCAGGAAATCTACTGCTTGCTCCAATACAAGCATTGTGGAATCTGTGTGTCTTTTTGGGAAACTGCCAGGTACTTGTGACCTGGATTGGCCACTGTTGGAAACAGGATACTGGGCTTGATGGACCTTGGTTTGACCCAGTATGGCATTTCTTATGTTCTTAAGTACAAAAAAACATAAACCATAATAATAATGGAAAAAATAATCCCAAGTGCAGGTACAAAATGTTGTGTTTTGAGTTAGGAGTCATCACCCAAGAAAAAGATTTTGGAGACATTGTGGATAATGCTTTGAAAGGAAGTATTTGAAAAAGAATGGAGAACAAAACTGAAAATATTATTATGCCTTTGTATAGGTCTATGATGCAACCACACCTTGAATGTTATAAGTAAGTGTGGTCACCCCATCTTGAACGAATACAGCAAAACTAGAAAAGGTTCAGATAAAGCAAACAAATATAAAGGAGATAAAACACTTCCCTTATGAAGAAAGGCTAAATATCACTTATGGTTCTTCAGCCTGGAAAAAGATGATGGAGAGAGAATATGGTAGAAGTTTATAAAATCATGAGTGGGGAGAACAGTTAAATAGGGAATGGTTGTGTAATCTTTCAAACAACATTAAACAAAAAGGCACTTCATGAAACTAGCATGTAGCTTTAAAAGAAACCATAGAAAATAATTTTTGCACCCTGCACAATTAAGCTTTGGAATCTGTCGCCCGAGGACATAGTCAAAGTGATTAATATGTGTGGGGGGGGGGGGGGGAGAGGAGGGGAGGAGAAAGGGGAGTTCAAAAAATATAAATTATTAGTCAGGTGGATTTGGGAAAGCTATTGCTTATTCCTTGAAATTAGTGAAGGGAAATTAGATCTACTTTTCAGATCTGCCAGATGCTTGTGACTCGGACTGGTCACTTTTGGTGACAGGGTGCTGGACTCGATGCACTTTGGTCTGATTCAGTATGGCCTATCTTATGCTCTTATGATTTAATTTATTTTTTAGTGTTTAGCTCATGCCTTTCCAGCGGTAGTTCGAGGCGAGTTACAATCAGGCAATGGAAGTATTTCCCTGTCCCCAGAGGCAATGGAGGGTTAAGTGGCTTGCCCAAGGCCACAAGGAGTATCAGTGGAATTTGAACCCTAGTGGTGCGCCTTTAGAATCTAGGGGTGCATATGTCTTCCTGCCTCAATAATTGGCTGGTCAAAAGCACATCTTGTGAAGGTTCATAGAATCAGTGACTACAACCATCTATGTATTGGAGTCAGTAGGTAGGATTCGTTGTAAATTACTCATCAGCAACAAAGGGGAAGAGGAGACGGGAATAAAAATTTTACAAAATACAACCAAGCCTTTGAAAAAATGTTGGAAGGCCATGATTATAAATGCTTACAGTTTAGGCAACAAAGTTCCTAATCTGGAAGATCTGATGGTGGAAACGGACTTGGACCTTCTGGTCATTACACAGACATGGTGCAGTGAGTTTCATAAATAGATGTTAAGCGTCCAGTCCCAGAGTCCTCCAGTATCTCTTGCTTGGTTAGGTCCTCAGGTTGTCCAGCACCCAGCATTCAGGATCCAGTGATCAGCTTCCCATATCCAACAATCAGCATCCAGTAGTCCATGCCAATATACGATAGTAAACAATAAGCATACAGTAATCCGCATACAGTATATCACAGTCAACAATCAGCATCTAGTAATCCATGTTCAGTATCCAATGGTCAACAATCAGCTGTATCAAGAGTCCTAAGCCAAAAAAACAGCTGTGAATCCTCTAAGTCAATGGGGCTCCCAAGTTCCTTATTCGGAGACCCCTGTTCATTTAGGGTTAATTCTGGGGTTCCCACGGATAGTCTATTGTCAGCCCTCCCCTGTTCTATACTCCCCTCCCAAGGGACTTACAAAGAGATTTTAGAGAGAGTCTTCCTCCCCCTTCTGGGAGAGACCCCAGGGAGAGTTCACAACTCCCTCAGCCTATGCTCCCACCATGAGCCCCATGCTTGGGGATTTACTATCACTACTCCTCAGATGGGTCAGACTGAATCCTGGTCTGCCCTACCTGCCACCACCTACATAGCTATCCCTGGTCAGCTGTAACCACCTGCTAGCAGGTATTAAGTGATTCTTTCTAATCAGAATGGGACATGGGCACCTCTTATACCTGAGGGTCCTGATAGGCCTTCTGTGATAGGATGCATGCTCTGCATATACTTCCTTCTCTTCTAAGAGAGCCTACCTGTGGTTTCTCAGCCTGATTCTACCTGTCTCTTCCCTCCTGGGACAGGGAATTGGCATTGAGGCAATTCTTCCCCTTCTTATTGAGCACCTGGAACTTTTATATGTCTGGAGAGAAACGAAATACGGCATCAGTTGAGGGTTGGAATTCTTCATTAATTCTAGCTATTTAAGTGGTGCATGGTCATTTATTAGGATAAGGGGCCAGGGCTGCCCAGAAAATAGTCGTCCGGTCGGGAACGTGCCGGTTTCGGCCTCTGTCTCCCGCTGCGAAGTGGGGACTCCTGCAGACACGTGTCCTCCTCTGCGGCATCCATCTTGGCTGGGGCAGCTTCCTCCCTCCTCCCCTCTGCACTTCCGGATGCCTCTGCTTCCTGCCGGCCTCGCGATTCTCCTGCCGCTCGGCACAGCACCTCCAGCTCCCCCTGCCGATACGGAGGCAGCGCTGCTAGCAAGCATAGGAGCTCCCGGGACCAGCGCGGACACTCACGGAGCAGACATGAGGTCCGGCACCGTCGGAGTCGGTGCAGAAGCCAGCGCACTACATCTGGGAGCCTCCGGAGCCGGTGCAGAGAAGCGGGGAGCCGTCGGAGTCAGCGCAAAAGGCAGCGCTCATTGTCAGGGAGCTGGCGCAGGGCCCGAAGCAGGGATCGTAGGTGGCGCAGAAGCTCCAGTCGCGGGCATAATCAGTGCAGTACCTCCAGCTCTCTTTCTCCCCAGCACCACAGGAGCAGGGCAAAGGATAGGAGGAGCAGGCTCAGCACAGGCAGCTCTCTATCCACTCACCTCCACAGGAGCAAGGTAAGAGGCAAGAGGAGACAGAACAAAAGGAGCAGGCACAGCACTGAGAGCTCCCATGCTCACAAAAGATCACGCCGAGACAACTCTCCCTCTGCTCATAGCTCCTGCAGCTACCGCTCAGTCAACAGCATCTTTAGTGGACCTAAAGGCTCTTCTCCCGCTCTCTCCTCCTCACCTTCGCGCTCAATCTCGCCTTCCCACCAGGATGTCATCGAAATACCTGTTCCCAGCGCACCAGCAGCCCCTATGCCCTCCTCACAGGGAGCTCCAGAGTCTTTGCATCTTCTCAAGGGCATGCTGCAACAGCGGGCCTCCGCCCTGTCCAGCCTGGCTTCCAACCAGCCATCTCCCCCTACTCTGGACACCACGGCCGCTACGACACCACCCCAGCTAACTCTGGCCTCTCCGCCGCAGCATCAGACAGGCACAGAGGACCCCTCACAAGGGGAGGCAACGTCCCTAAGGGACTCTCTCTCCAACCCGGACAACCCCGCGGGCCCTCCCAACCCCCCGGAGGACCTAACCTACTTCAAGTTTGTTCGCAAGGTCATCTCAGCTCTCTCCATCGCTTCTGTAGAAACTCCGGATCAGCACGACGAAGTACAAAATGCTCTCAAGTTTGTTGAGGCTCCAAAGAGCATCTCCTCTTTGCCCGTCCACCAGCTCCTCCAGGACAATCTCACAAAGATGTGGCAGACACCAGCGTCTAACCAGTCCTGCCCACGCAAATTAGACGCTAGGTATGTCGTTCAACCCATCCCTGGGTTTGACAATCAACAACTACCCCACCAATCCATCGTCGTTGAATCAGCCCTTAAACGATCCAAGTCCTCGTGCACTTCTAATAATGCACCACCGGGGAAGGACAATAAGCTTCTGGACGAGGTAACGAAGCGGATTTACCAAGGGACCATGCTAAATGCCAGAATTGCAGCCCATCAATTCCAACACGCTATCTACCAGGACATGCTAATTAGCAACATCCGTTCCTCCATCTCCCAACTGGCTGAAGTCCCATCCGCCATCTCCGCACCCCTTGCCGAGCTCGACGACTGCACCAAGCACCAAGGCCGGGCCGCACACGACGCCTTCGAGACAGCCGCCAGAGTGGCCGGGGCTGCTATCTCCGCGCGCCGACTAGCTTGGCTCAGGGCCTCAGGCCTACAGACAGACGCTCATGACAAAATTGCAGATACACCCTGCACTGGCGATTCCCTTTTTGGTGACAAAGTCAAGGACACGGTGAATGACATGCACGAGCGCTGCGCCACCCTTCAAACTCTGGAAGAAAGCGCTGATCGGCCACGTCCCTACCGCAAGATCAACTCCCGTAACTCTTCTGCCCCTAAGCGGTACAACTCGTATCGCAAGTGGCACCAACCCCGCTACAGACAACAGCATTACCAAGCTCCTTACAAACCAAGACAGCGTCAGCGGGAGCGCACACAGAAAAAGACCTCCTCCGGGCCCGCGAAAAACAACCCTAATTTTTGACTCGCCGCCCTTCCGGCACCTTCCAACCGGGGGACGCTTATCTGCGTTCCTGCACTCATGGGAGGGGATAACAACAGATCAGTGGGTGCTCACCATCATCGAGCAGGGCTATCGCATAAAATTCTCCTCCAAACCGCCTCAACGTCCTCCTTCTGCGAGCATCGTTCCTACGCAACATCTTGTCTCCATGGCCACGGAGATCGAATCACTCCTGGCATCCAGGGCCATCGAACCTGTTCACTCCAGCCAGATCAACACGGGATTTTACTCCAGGTACTTCCTTGTGCGCAAGAGGTCTGGGGGCGTACGGCCCAACCTCGACCTGCGCAAACTCAACAAGTGCATAGCCAAGGAGAAGTTCAGAATGCACTCTCTCTCCTCCATCTTACCCCTCATCCAACCCGGGGAATGGCTTGCATCCCTGGATCTCCAGGACGCATACACTCACATCCCCATCCACCCTCATCACCGGAAGTTTCTGCGCTTCAAGGTTGCGACAAATCATTATCAATACAGAGTACTTCCCTTCGGACTTTCTCCCGCCCCCAGAGTATTCACCAAGTGCGTAGCGGTAGCTGCCGCTCATCTTTGCAAACTCGGGGTGTGTGTCTTCCCCTACCTGGACGACTGCCTATTCACTGCAACCTCTCCCTCGGAACTGCAGGTAGTGGTCAAGAAGGCCACCTCGCTGCTCTCCTCCCTGGGCTTCCTGGTCAACCGGCTGAAGTCTCACGTTTCACCTTCTCAGAGGCTGGACTTCATTGGTGCTCGCATAGACACCACACTGGCCAGGGCCTTCCTGCCACGGGACAGAGTACACACCATCATCACTCTTGCTCTCAAGATCCTCGAATCTCCACACTCTATAGCTCGGACCCTCCTACGTCTTCTGGGGCACATGGCAGCCACCACACATGTCCTACCTACGGCGAGGCTTTGAATGCGGGTCCTCCAATGGCATCTCCGCACACACTGGTGTCAGCACACGCAGCCTCTGTCCACCCTGATTCCCATCAATCTCAGAGCGGCCAAGGCGATATACGCTGGTGGACCCTCTCCACCAACCTGTCGCAGGGCAAATGTCTCCAACCCCCTGCTCATCAGATCACTGTGACCATGGATGCATCGACTCAAGGCTGGGGAGCCCACTGTGTAGGGATGCACACTCAGGGCTCGTGGGCTGCCTCTGAAAAAAACCTTGCACATCAATGTCCTCGAGCTCAGAGCTGTCCGCCACGTGCTCCTGGCCTTCCGGAATCTAATAACGGGCAAAACAGGATACTGACCGACAACCAGGTGACCATGTTCTACATAAACAAACAGGGCGGTACTGGGTCTCGAACCCTATGCAAGGAAGCCCTTCTCACCTGGCACCTGGCTCTTTCTCTGCAATGCAACCTCCAGGCCTGCTACCTACCGGGGGAGGAGAATGTCTTAGCCGATCGGCTCAGCAGGCAGCTGAACCCCCACGAGTGGACACTCCACGAAGAAGTGTCATCGTTCCTCTTCAAAGAGTGGGGCTTTCCACAAATCGACCTCTTCGCGACACAGGACAATGCCAAATGCCCCCTGTTTTGTTCCAAGAGACCAGCTCCTCAAAGGTTAGCGGCAGACGCCTTCGATGTGGCATGGAGCCATTGGCCCCTGGTCTATGCATTTCCGCCAACTCCTCTCATTGCACGGACCATCCAGCGCATCATCAGGGACCAAGCGCTAGCCATCCTGATGGTCCCATACTGGCCCAGGCAAATCTGATTTCCATACCTACGCCGCTTTGTGTCTGAACCTCCCATTCGCCTTCCCCTGAGGCCAGACCTACTTGCTCAGGACAGTGGCATGATTCTCCACCCCAACCTGCGGATGCTAGCACTGACTGCGTGGAAGCTGAAAGGATAACTCTGGCACCACTCAACCTCCCGGCCGAGGTCCAGCAAATCATACTCGCGGCTCGGCGCCCCTCCACCAGAAAATCATACAACCTCAAATGGCGCCGCTTCTGCATCTGGTGCGAGCCATGGCATCTGGACCCCTTCTCATGCCCGATACCTCTACTCCTCCAATACCTCACATCACTCTCAACACTCGGCCTGAAAACTCAATCCATCAAGGTCCACCTGTCCGCCATTGCTGCTTTTCACCACCGCGTGGGAAACACGTCGGTAGCGGCTCTCCCTATCGTAGCCAGCTTTATGAAAGGTCTGTCCAATCTACACTCTCCGGTCAGGGAGCCCGTGCCCGCATGGGACCTTAACGTCGTCCTCAATCAGCTCACGGGCAAGCCCTTCGAGCCTCTTCAGTCCGCAGAAATGAAGTTTGCCTCCTGGAAAACACTGTTCCTCATCGCCATCATGTCAGCCAGGCGAATCAGTGAACTGCATGCTCTGGTGGCCTACCCTCCTTACACCATTCTGCACCAGGATTGTGCCTGCCTCCGGACACATCCCAAGTTTCTACCCAAGGTGGCGACCGCCTTCCATATCAACCAGACCATCGAACTGCCTTGTTTCTGTCCCGAACCGCACTCCAACCAGGATCAGCAGCGCCTTCACACGCTCGATTGCGTCAGGGCCCTACGATGCTACCTCAGCAGGACTGCCCCACTACGCAAGGGGTCTCAACTCTTTGTCTCATATGACCCTAACAAATCCAGCCGCCCGGTATCCAAGCGCACTCTTTCTGGCTGGATTTCTTCTTGCATTTCGTTCTGCCTGTTGCTCGCTGGAGCTCACCCCTCCGCAGGAGTCAGAGCGCATCACCTGCGGGCGTTGGCCGCCACCATTGCCAACCTGCGCTCTTTTCCTATACCTGACATCTGCAAAGCTGCCACGTGGTCCTCTGTCCAAACCTTCCAGAAGCATTACTGTCTGGACGGTACGGATTGCGATGGCTCCTCCTTCGGACTAGCAGTCTTATCTGCTGCCGCCTCTCCGGCCCAGTGATAAACCAAGCTGTGCCTTGCTGTTTTTGCATCTGATGCACCGTTGTGACTTATTGCGTTGCTGTTCTGTTGAGGTGATATGCTGCATCTTGTTTAGTGCCTTATTCGTGTGGAGTTTCCTGATTGTTGATTGCACAGTTCTCTGTTACATGCTTGTTTGCACACCTTGTTATGCTGCTCAGATCTGCTGCTATGTTGTAATGATGTTGTACTACGCCCATCTCTGGCGAAATGTTGTTGTGATGTTGCACTACGCCCACCTCCGGGTGCTCTGTTCATTAAAACTGCCTTGTTGCACCTTACGGTCCTATTGCCTCTGCTTTCTTTGGTTCCCCCGCCGCTGCAATATAGCTGGGGAGGCACCATTTGTGGCTGACTCATCCTGCTTGTCCTGGGAGAAAACGGAGTTACTTACCTGTAACGTGAGTTCTCCAGGGACAGCAGGATAAGTCAGCCACACTTTCCCACCCTCCTCCCCGGCGGGGGCAAACTGTCTTGTTCCGCCTCCTAGCTCGTGACATCGCCTCAGCTTGGAAGATCTGGCCAGCTAGGGGCGGACCTGGAGGTGGGGCTACTGGTCAGGCCCAGAGGGCTAAAGCCTTCTGGGCTAGTGAGAGTACTTCCGTCTTGGCTCCGTCAGATGACGTCACCATTTGTGACTGACTTATCCTGGTGTCCCTGGAGAACTCACGTTACAGGTAAGTAACTCGGTTATCTCCAGGAACAAGCAGGAATGAGTCCTCACATATGGGTATGTCGGAACCAACAGAGCCTGCGCGGGAAAGCTCCCCAGCTTCCCAAAAAGGAAAGCTTTTGGGGCCTCCCACAGCGCATGCGTGCTGCCTTCCCGCCTTCCTGACCAACTCTCCTCAGTTCTTCTTTTTCCGCGGAGCCAGCAGGTTGTGTTCCTGTCACCGCTGAAGAAGTTGTTATTTTAATTTGTTTCTTTGGCCGCGTGTCTGCCTTCCCCGATTCCGAACCGGTACCGCCGGTCTTTTTTCCTTTATTTCTTTAAAAAAAAAAAAAAAATCTTTCTTTTTCCCCACTTGGTGTGTTTGTTCTGTGAGGCCTCTAGGCCTTCTCAAATTCTCCCTCATGGAGAAACCAGCCTCTGGTTTTAAAAAATGCACCAAGTGTAGCGGTACTATTTCAGTCACAGATACCCATGAGTGGTGTCTTAAATGTTTGGGGCCTGACCATTCCATTCCGGATTGTCCATCCTGCTCTCTGATGTCCAACCGTGGCTTACAGAACCGAGCAGCCAAGTTTCATATGCTGTTTTCTACAGATACTCCAGCATCAACATCCTCCAGGTCTTCCTCTCCTGATGGATCTCAGGTAACCAAACATTCTTCAGGCAGGTCCTCAAAAGGCAAATCTCCCTCTAAGCAGCGAGAGGCCCTTGGGTTTGACCCTGAGGACCCTGCCCCAGCCAAACAACCCCGGCGGGAAGCTCCGGCTTCCAAAGCTCCTCCTATGGGGTTACAGGTTGACATCGATGGCACGGCCTCGACCGATCACCTGTTAGACTGCTCTGGGGTTCCGACCCAAACCGGTACTGACATCCAGGCAGTCGTGGCGTCTATGGGTACTACTGTACAATCCATGCAGCAGGCCATATTGGCTTTCATTAACGCTGCAACGCCCTCGGTACCGCAACAATCGGTTCCGACTCCGGTTCCGGTACCACAACCGATACCGGTACCCAGAGCATCTACTTCCAGTAGAATGCCGGTTCCGGTCTCCGGTTCCGGAGGTTTTCTTGATACCGATCCGGTTCCCGGTACGCCCGATGTCGATACCGGTTGATACGCGTATCGATCTCTGGAAGCTAATAGGCGGTACTTCGAGTCTTCTGAGGATTCTGATACCTCAGATGATTCTGCTGAAGTATCTCTTACTCTTCCTGAGGAGCCCAATGTTCCCTCTAATTTTCTGTAGGCTGTGTGCGCATAAAATATCAGCTGTGCAGCTTTTGAAGGAAGGTTAAATTTTTGTGCGCCACATTACGACACTCGGAGTTAAATACTTTAAAATTTGACTACACATCAGAATACAGGATGTACACCACATTGATTGCACTAGAAAATATTGTAGAACTTGTGAAAACCATAAATACACAACAACTTTTAAATTTTAAGATGTCTGTGTTGTTTTCTATCAGAATCAGAACCGTAATTTTTGTGCGCTCTGTTGTAAAGTATGTGCGCTCGCTCGGTGAGATGTGTGCGCGCGCACACATGCACAGCTTAGAGGGAACAGTGGAGGAGCCCTCTTCTCCAAAGAGGAGAATGTCTCCTCCAGAGGATTTGTCCTTTCAAGACTTCATTATTGAAGTAGCTAAAGGACTCTCCATTTCAGTAACCTCTGAAAAGGAACCTAGAGCAAAAAAATTAGATATTTTAGGATACTCTAAGGTTCCCAAAGAGGCAGTCACCTTACCCATTCATGAAATTCTTCAAGAACACATGATAGGGTGAGAGGAGCCTCCCACAAGTCCATCTCCACATTCTCGTCGTTTGGACACCATGTATCGGGTCCCTCCTTCTCCTGGTTTTCAAAAAACTCAGCTCCCTCACCACTCTATTGTGGTGAAGTCTGCTATGAAAAAGATAAAGAGTACCAAAAGACACTCTTCTACCCCTCCAGGAAGAGAATGTAGGACTCTGGATGCTTTTGGTAGAAAAACCTTCCAGGCTAGTATGCTTATTGCCAGAATCAATTCATACAGCCTCTATATGGGCATGTTTCTGAAAGAGATTGCACTGAAGATACGTCATTTTCTCCCCTTTATCCAAGAGGATAGAAAGGAGGAGTTTCTTCTTTTGCTAAAGCATACTCAAGATGTTTCAAAGTTCTCCAACAGAGCAGCCTTTTACTCCTTCGAGGGAGCTAGCAGAGCCTCGGGCATTGCCATAGCTGCTCGCAGACTTGCTTGGCTCCAGGCCTCTGATTTGGAACCCTGGGTACAAGATGGGTTGGGTAATTTGCCCTGTACAGGTGAAAATCTGTTTGGCAAGGAGTGGCAAATCAAAGCCACTCAAATGGATGCAGAGAATGCTGCTTTAGATAGACTTTCTAAGTCTACCTCTACCCCTGCCAAGAAAAAATCTTTTAAGAAGCCTTTCTATAAAAAGACCAGATTTTCCACAAATACTGGCCAGCAATCTTCCCAAGTTCGCTTTGCTCCTAAGCGTCAGCAATCTAAACAGGCCAGAGTAAAATCTGCAGGGGCTGCTACAGTCCAGCAGTCCCAACCCCCACAGGGCTTTTGACTTGATTCTAGAGAACTTAACCTTTCTGGCTCTGCAACAACCAGAGCCTCTCACCATTCCAGGAAGGTTAACTCATTTTGCTCCCAGATGGGAACAAATCACATCAGAACAGTGGACCCTCTCTATCATCAGAGAGGGCTACAAACTACATTTCTCCAGCCTTCCTCCCCATACCATGGTGAGACAGTTCAATTCTCCCCCATCTCTCCTGCACCTCTTGGGTCAGGAGGTGACCACCCTTCTTGCCCAAAGGGCAATAGAAGAGGTTCCTCTTCTTCAACAGGGGTCAGGGTTTTACTCCCCTTATTTTCTCATCCCCAAGAAAACAGGGGGGCACAGACCCATTCTAGATCTGAGAGAATTGAACAAATTTCTATGCAAGGAGAAATTCAAGATGCTCTCTCTAGGTACTCTCCTTCCATACCTACAGAGTCAGGATTGGCTTTGTTCTCTAGATCTAAAGGATGCGTACACACATATACTCATCCATCCATCCCACAGAAAATTTCTACGATTTCTGTTCCAGGGAAAACATTTCCAATACAGAGTACTAGCCTCTGCTCACCAAATGCATGTCAATAGTGGTTGCATTTCTACGCACTCTGGGAATATTTGTCTTCCCATACCTGGACGACTGGCTCATCCGAGCTCCATCTCAGTCCGAGGCTCAGACTTCCCTGGACCACACCAGACGCATACTGCAGTATCTGGGACTTGTCATCAATCTGCCAAAGTCTCAACTCACCCCTACTCAGTCCCTAGAATTCATAGAGGCCTGGCTAGATACCACCACTGCAAGGGCCTATCTTCCTCAGGCCCGTTGCCACCGTCTAGTGCACTTGGCCTCTCAAACTCAGTCCAGAAGCCACTTGACTGTCAGGGAGATGCTACAACTGCTAGGCCACATGGCATCCACAGTTCATGTGGTGCCTTATGCTCGCCTACATATGAGAGCAGCTCAATGGACTTTGTCCACCCAATGGACCCAAGCATCAGGAGCTCTCTCAGACCAAATAGCAACCTCAAAACGTCTTTTTTGGTCTCTCCAATGGTGGATGTCCACTCAAAATCTGTTGTTGGGGGCCCCCTTCCAACCTTTGTTACCCCAAGCAACTCTCACAACAGATGCCTCCCAAACAGGTTGGGGAGCTCATCTCCAAGACCTCTCCACTCAGGGCACTTGGTCTCCACAGGAGACCACCCTTCATATCAACCTTTTGGAGCTGCGAGCAATTTTCGTTGCTCTCAAGGTCTTTCATACCCTCCTCATCAATATGACAGTCCTTGTTCATACCGACAATCAAGTAGCCATGTTCTACATAAACAAACAAGGAGGGACTGGCTCTCTGTCGCTTTGCAACGAAGCTCTAAAATTGTGGGCCTTCGCCAGAGAGCATCAAATCCATCTCCTGGCAGTATATCTCCCAGGAATCCAAAACTCTTGGGCAGACAGACTCAGTCGAGTTCTGCTTCCACACGAATGGTCCCTGCACATGGATCAGGTACTCAGAGTCTTTCAGAAATGGGGAACCCCGGACATAGACCTGTTTGCAAGTCCGTGGAATGCCAAACTTCCCCAGTTCTGTTCCAGAATTCCGTGTCAGGGAGCTCAGGCCAGGGATGCCTTCCTCCTTCATTGGGGTCAGAGCTTCCTGTATGCCTTTCCACCCATTCCTTTGATTCCCAAGACTCTGTTCAAACTTCAGAGGGATCAAGGATCTATGATCCTCATAGCTCCACGCTGGCCACGCCAAGTATGGTACCCTCTACTTCTGCATCTCTCCCAGGCCCCCTCCCTGGATCTGGGAGCTGCTCCAGACCTTCTGTCTCAAGAGGGGGGGACTTTGTGGCACCCAAACCCCAAGTCCCTTCACCTCAGAGCTTGGTTACTGAAGGCCTAGACCTTCAAGATTTCAATCTTTCTCAACAGGTGAAGGATATCCTCCATGCCTCTAGGAAACCTTCCACCAGGCGTTCTTATGCTTTTAAATGGAAAAGATTTTCCATTTGGTTTGCTCAAAAGGGTCTTAACCCTCTAGCACTGCCTTTGAATTCTTTACTCGAATATCTCCTGCATCTTTCCAATGCAGGCCTTAAAACAAATTCTGTAAGGGTCCATTTGAGTGCTATTGCAGCATCTCTTCAGCCTATCAATGGACAACCTGTTTCCTCTCATCCTCTTATTGCAAGATTTATGAGAGGCCTAACTTTAACTAAGCCTCCCATTCGGCCTCCTCTGGTAGCATGGGACTTAAACGTGGTTCTTGGTCAGCTTATGAAGCCACCCTTTGAACCCTTAGCCACTACCTCCTTGAAATTTCTTTCCTGGAAAGTTATTTTCCTAATTGCAGTCACTTCTGCTCGCCGCATCAGTGAACTGCAAGCTTTAGTGGCTAATCCACCTTATACAAGGTTCCATCATGATAAGGTAGTCCTTAGGACAAATCCTCACTTTATGCCTAAAGTGGTCTCATCTTTTCATCTTAATCAAGAGGTATATCTACCTGTCTTTTTTCCAACTCCTCATGCATCCAGTGCAGAGAGGAACCTACATACTCTAGATTGTAAAAGAGCTCTTGCCTTTTACATCCACAAGACACAGCAACATCGAAAGTCTTCTCAGCTTTTTGTTGCTTTTGATCCTTCTCATTTGGGACTTCCAGTCTCAAAAAGAACACTGTCCAATTGGATTGCTCAGTGTATTTCTTTTGCTTACCAGAGTAAGAACCTTTCTCTGGAAGGCCATGTCACAGCTCACAATGTGAGAGCCATGGCCACCTCTATGGCTCATCTTCATTCTGTATCCATCGATCAGATCTGTCGAGCAGCCACCTGGGCCTCGGTTCATACCTTTACAGCCCATTACTGTTTGGACAAGGACTCCCGCCAGGATGCCTTGTTTGGTCAGGCTGTCCTCAGACACCTGTTCCATTCTTAAACAACTCCTGCCCACCTTCCCTCAATGGATGCCTGAGATCCATAGGAAGATGAGGAAACCTTGGAGAGGGATCTTCCCGGCATCTCAGCTAGGGAGTCCCCATATGTGAGGACTCATTCCTGCTTGTTCCTGGAGATAGCACAGTTACTTACCTGTAACAGGTGATCTCTGGGAACAGCAGGAATTAGTCCTCACAACCCACCCACCTCCCCTAGGAGTTGTATCTCTCTCTCTCTTTCCTTTCCTCTCTCTATTGTCTCAGCTTTAAACTCGAACTGAGGAGAGTTGGTCAGGAAGGCGGGAAGGCAGCACGCATGCGCTGTGGGAGGCCCCAAAAGCTTTCCTTTTTGGGAAGCTGGGGAGCTTTCCCGCGCAGGCTCCTTCGGTTCCGACGTACCCATATGTGAGGACTAATTCCTGCTGTTCCCAGAGATCACCTGTTACAGGTAAGTAACTGTGCTTTATCTTCAATCACAGCATTTCTGCCACTCCCTCTCTACCTCTTTTGTTTTGCCTCCGAGAGTTGATAGGGTTTCTGCCAAACTACTTTCCCAGGGATGGTTTCAATTCGATGGACGCCCAGTTGAGTGCATCCCGGAAGAGGGGAAAACACATCTTGAAATTGGGTTACCACATAGCTTAACTACACTTTCTGCTGGGGAGTCACTCTCCTATTTTCAGGGGTTGGGTGTCCCGTACCATCCCTACATTAGGGCCTAAATCTTCTCCTTTGTTAGCAACCACCTGGTTAGTCCGTCCCGGCTTACCCAAGGCTTTAGCAAATTAACATGGTAGACCTATTTATTTATTTTATTTATTTATTTTAGTATACATTTGTATACCGCTACTTCCAGCGATCAGCAGCAGTTTTTGATTATAGATTGGAAATTGTCAAATCATGACAGGAAATTTTTGAGGTATAAACACATTGATTAGACAGGAAAGCACAGCACACAGAGAACTATTTTTACAAGGGAACATGGGCTATGGAGGGTTAAGTGGCTTGCCCAAGACCACAAGGAGCACCTGTGGGACTAGAAACCCCAGTCCTTCCGGCCCAAGGTTGCTGTCCTCTAGTGGGATTTGAACCCCCGACCTTCCGGCCTGAAGTACCTTGACCCAACCACTAGGCTACTCCTCCACTCATAGTATTTACCATGGTCTTGGTCCACCTCGTATGTGACCGGCCCTAGCCGCTTCGTCTCCAGAAACGGACCCCTTTATTTGGCCATCAGCTTGTTGGCTGAAGTGGGTATCGACATTAGTACCTGGTCCAGAGTAGGAATTCCCTCTTCTTAGCACCTTGGTTATAATACACCTTCAGCTGGGCCTGGGTCCTCTTTAGGTTTTCTCTCACGGCCTCCCAAAGTCTTGCCAGTTTCTTCCTTAGCTCCTGCAGGTAGTCAGAAACTGAGATGACTGCTCGTTCTTCATCCACCCCTGTCTCCTTTATTACTTCTAACAGACCTCGGGTCTGGCGGACAAACATCAGTTCGATGGAGAGAATCCTAAGGAGGCCTGGGACTCTTCCAAATAGGACATAGGGGATGAGCATATCCCATTCCTGGATGTCCTTCCCTAGGCATTTCTTTATCATGCGGATCCAGGTCCAATTGAACCTTTCTACCAGGGTCTGGGGATGGTATGTGTCTGTCTTTAAATATTTAAGCCCAAAAAGCTTGAATACTTCTCCTAAATTATGGGACAAAAAATGGTTCCCATGGTTGGTTAGCACTTCATGAAGGAACCCTACCTGACAAAAAATCGTCAATTATTCCCAAACTATTCCCCATGTATTCATCTTTCTCGGGGGAATGGCCCTGGGGTACTTAGTGGCGTAGTCCACCATCACTAGGAGATATATATATTTAACTGGGTTTATATGCTGTTTTTCACCTGGTCAAAGCGGTTTACATTGAACAAATACTTGGTTAAAGAGAGCAATAAAGAATTATATACAAGCTGAGCTAGTAACAATTTAATTATTTACAAGAGATAATTCTGGCATAGTGCCATAACTATAGTGTGGGTCATTGTCATGGGAAGAGTTGAGTAGTTGTTCCATAGAGGTCAGTAAAAAGGAGGGTTTTAGGTGTTTTCAGAAGGAGAAGGGGTGATGTTTCTTATGGCATCTGGTAAGGTGTTTCAGAGGGATGGTGCAAAGAATTCGAATGCTCGATGCAAAGTCTGTTGGGAGGACTTTATCTTAGAGTGGAGTATGGTGAGCTTGTTGTTTGTGGAGGATCTTCGGGGTCTGTCTGAGGTGAGTGCAGTACGGACTGGAAGTATATGGTTGGGGGACGTGTAGTGTTTTGTGAGTTAAGAGTAAGGATTTATATCTGATCTGCTGGAGGGTGGTAAGCAGTGGAGCTGTTTGAGGATAGGGGTGATTATGGCTGTGTTTGGAAACTCCCTGGATTATTTGTGTGGTTGCATGCATGGCAGTTTGAAGTGGGAGGAGGGTGGCTTGTGGAAGGCTCTGTTAGATTGTTACAATAGTCTATGTGTGGGAGAGTGAGTACTTGGAGGGTTGTTTGGAAGTCTTCTGGGTTGAGAAGCGGGCGGAGGCATTGTATGGTTTTAGTTTTGAAGAATATTGTTTTGGCTGTTGCTGTAATCTGATCCTTGAAAGTTAACTGCTGATCAAGAATGATACCAAGGTATTTTAGCTGTGGGCAGACATATATTGATAACCCCTGGCACTCTTCTCCAAGGGCCCAATAAATATCCACTGCTACCTGATCTAATGACTGCTTCATTACAAGCAAAGGGGTGAATGGAGATCTGTCAGGGACCTTCTGAGACACCTTTTTGACACTCCAGACGTGACCCGCAGTAAGACTGCACATCCTGGTAAAGGCCGAGCCAGAAGAATCGGGCGGTAGCCTGTCTGCAGTCCCGGCTTCCCCCAAATGGCTCACCAAGGGATGCGCATGGACCAGGGTTAATAGGGTCCTTCTGAAAACTTCAGGATCATCACTTGTTTATGTTCTCCCTGCGGGTCCCTCTCCATAACCAATATGAGCTATTATGTAGCTTCTGATACTTGGGACCTTGGGTCCTTTCCTTCCCCTCCTGGGTGTCTTCAGATTTTTCCCAATACACTTTTAGAGAGAGGTCATTTTTCTGCTGTTTTGCAAACTGATGAAACTTCTGCATAACCTCCTCCCCTACTGCTTCCATCTGCTCAGGGGGAAGCAACCCTTTCAATTTTTCTAGCCTTTTTTCATTTTTGGCCTTCCTACTCTTTCCTGGTTCCACAATTATCTTTTGATCCAAAAAGGGAAATACATCCCCTAGCCAGAACCTCTCTTCCTGCTCAGTGGAATAATCTTTTGCCCTGGTGGACTCCCATCCCTCCTTAGGAGCCAACATTGCCTCCTTCCTAACTGTCCATCCAGGCCAATCCAGTATGTCCACCAGGAGCTGAGGACTGAATATGACCAAGTTCTGATGTCACCTTACAAGAGCTGCCTCTTCAGCTCCAGAACTGTCTTTCAGTCCATGGCAGCTGAGTGAAGACCTTCTGTGTAGTGGACTCCACTGAACGGCAATAAGGGCAGGAAAACGATAGAATTCAAAGAAAAAAGAAAAAAAAAGGCAGGTTTACTTATTTGGCTGGGGTCCTTCACCTTCCTGTATTTTTGTGAGGGTGACGAGGGCAGGCAGAGCAGCAGGGCCTGCCTTAGTTCTTGGCACTGGCAGAGCTCAGGAGAACTCGGGATAAATTAACTGGGTTTCCCCATATCCCTTTCCCCCCAGCAGGATAATCCAAGGGGTCTGTTGGCAACAGACTGCTGGCTTTCCTCAGGCTCCATGATGGGGTTTGCTGCAAATTGTGCTGCCTGTACAGGAATGGCTAAAGTCTGTTGAAAGAAAAAAAAAAAAGCAAAGCAAAAGCGCAAACTGAGAAGGAGGCTTCTGAGCATCATAGGGAAAGCCATGGACGGCAGTGTGTGAGTAGCTTGGGTTGTGTGCAGCAGATTGCTGCGGGCAGAGTCCCCCCGACCTTCCTTTTTGGCAGCTCCTGCGGTGTCGCGTGGCAGTGCGGTTGTGGCTTCGTTGTGTGCTGGGGCCTTTGGTTCTCTGCACGGCCGCAGTAGCGTCAGGGTCAGACAGTGTATAGGCGTGTTCTGTGGCTTGGTTGTTCTTCCCTGGTTGTTTCTTCTCTGGCTCAGTTCCCTTTTCATCCCCGGAGTAGGTGCGGGAGTGTGATCATGCAGAAAGGGAAAAGTGCAGCGGCAGCTAAAAGGATGCTCTTGGAGGACGAGATTTTGGCGGGAAAGACAGCCATTTCGGGCAGGCAGTCATTTCCTCCGGAGATATATGCAAACCAGAGAAAAAGGCCAAAAAGAAGGGGAGCCACTGTTCAGAGCCTCAGGCAGGGGTAGCGCTCAGTGCAGAGAGCCTAGGGACTGTTTTTCCCCCAGATTTCAGGAAAGCAGGACAGTTTGGGCCAGAAACAAGCTGGAGCTGGGGTTGCATTCGATTCCCTGCAGGAGGGACACCCAGAGGAGGGATCTCCTTCAGTGTAAAAGGCCAGAGAAGATCCTGAACCCTGGCTAGGTCAGGACTTTCTGCAGTCTCAGACCTTGAAGGAGCTGGGAGAAGGTCCCTCAGATCTCTGGGGTGAGACCCCCCGTCTCACCCCTGGGTTCAGTACTGGAAGAGGGTGAGATTCCACCAGGAGAGGATCCAAATGTGGTCCATGTATTCTATAAGGAGGAACTTTCGGCCCTCATTAAGCATTCTTTGGCGGCCTTGAATATTGTGCCTCCATCGGCAGTAGCAGAGAAGCCTCTGGAGGATCCCTTGTTACAAGGTTCAAAGGGGCTCACGTTTGTTTCCCAGTCCACAGAGTGATCAAGAAAATGATTGATTCAGAATGGGAGTGGCTTGAAGCTACGCTGAGGGGCGGCAGGGCAATGGGTCGTTTGTATCCTATCCTGCAAGAGGACCGGGACCTGCTCCGGATGCCCAAGGTGGATGCCTTGTTCTTCGCCATGACCAAAACGACAACCATACCAGTGGAAGGCGGAGCAGCATTGCAGGATCTCCAGGACCGTAAACTGGAGTCTCTCCTCAAGCAGGTATTTGATCCTAGTGCCCTGATAATACAGGCCGCTATTTGTGGAGCTTGTGTGTCCCGGGCTTCTATTTGCTGGATTGAGGGGTTGGCACCTCCTGATCTGCAAGGGCAGATGACCTCGGATGGGGCTAAGCTGGAGTCAGCTTCAGCCTATTTAGCAGATGCCTTCTATGATCTGGTCTGGGCCTCCTCCTAAGTCTATGGCCTCAATTATTGTGGCACGCTGGTTTTTATGGCTTCGTAATTGGGCAGTGGATGCTTCCTCTAAGGCTAGACTAAGTAAACTTCCGTTGAAGGACAAGTTGCTATTTGGGGAGATGCTGGATAAGCTGGTCAAGGACCTAGGCGACTACAAGGGCGGCCGACTGCCAGAATATAGACCTAAAGGACCAAAGCAGTGGCCCCCCCCCAAAACAGTCAGCTTAGGGACTTCCGCAGCTTCAGGGCCAACCATTTCGCTCCCTACCAAAGGGGTTGTTACGGAGTAAGGGGGCTGCCCTTTCAGGGCTACCGGGGGACCAGGTGGAGTTCCTACTCCGCTCCACAAATCCCTTCCAAGAAGCCCCAGTGATGCCAGGACAGTCCAGGTGGAAAGCATAGCAATCTGCTATAGCAGTTTTATTTTGTCTGGGCATCTATCACAACCAACCAATGGGTTCTGGAGATTGCATAAGAGGGATACACTGTAGAGCTTGCACAACCCCTATCCGACACCTTTGTGGCCTCGCCTTGCAAAGCCCTGGAAAAGGCAAAGGCAGTCCAGGAGACGTTGAACCGGTTGTTCCTAAAGGCGGTGGTCCCGGTGCTGCTAGACCAGTGCAGCTCAGGTCGATACTCCATTTATTTTATGCAGCCCAAGAAGGGAGGGTATGTTTCGGCCCATTCTAAATCTCAAGAATGTGAATCGTGCACGCCGGGTGCCTCATTTCCGGATGGAGACATTGCACTCGGTCATCTTGGCAGTGTGACAGAGCGAGTTCCTGTCTGCCCTGGATCTTACGGAGGCTTATTTTACATATTCCAATAAGGCCGGAGCGTCACACTTTCTGCGCATTGCAGTACCAATGGGGCACTTTCAGTTCCAGACACTACTGTTCGGCCTGGCAACCATTCCCCACATCTTTACCAAGATCATCATGGTGGCAGTGGCCTTGCGCAAAGAAGGCATTCTGGTGCATCCCTATTTGGACGAATGGTTGATCAGGGCAAAATCGGCAGCTGAAGGCGTTTCCATCACAGAGAGGGTGGTGATGTTCCTTCAGATTTTGGGTTGGATAGTCAATCTAGATAAGAGTCAACTGGAGCCAGTGCAGCGGCTGGTCTACCTGGGATCTCTGTTCAATACGGCCTCAGAACAAGTCTTTAACAGGACAGAGTGCGGAAGGTTCAGGTGCCGGTGCAGAGGTTCCTGAGCATGAAGGCTCCATTGGCATGGTATTATCTTCAGTTGCTGGGCTCGATAGCGATGGCATTGGATCTGGTGCCATGGGCAAGAGCACTTATGCGGCCACTGCAGCAGGCCTTGCTCTTGCGGTGGTCTCCTCAACATCATCCCTTGTCCCGGAAATTGGAATGTCTGGCCGACGTGCGAAGGGGTCTGGCCTGGTGGGGGCAGACAGAGTGTCTAACAGCCGGTATCCCGCTGGAGCCCACACAATGGATATTGGCAACAACAGATGCCAGCCTCACGGGGTGAGGAGCGCATTGTCTGTTGCAGGTTATGTAGGGGCAGTGGTCCAGTCAGGAAAGTGCATGGTCCATCATTCACCTGGAGATGACAGTGGTATACTTAGCCCTCCAGTTCTTCCATCCCTGGATAGCCCGCAAAGTGGTGCGGGTGTTTTCAGACAACATGAATACAGTGGCGTACCTCAGTCGGCAGGAGGGCATGGGCAGTGCAACCCTGGCGGAGGAGATTCAGCCCATCCTGGAATGGGCAGAAGAGCATCTGATGGCGCTCTCTGCGTCTTATGTCACAGGCAGAGACAATATACAGACAGATTTTCTCAGCTGACACGGGTTGGATCCGGGAGAATGATAGCTGAATGTGTCTGTTTATCACAACATTAAGGTGCGCTGGGGGTGGCAGTGATGGATCACATGGTCTCTCTGGGCAACACCAAAGCAAGCCGGTTTTACAGCTGATGCAGAGAACACGTCAGAGGGGCTCTGCACTATCTCAACATTGGCCTGAGGAAGGGCTGCTCTGTTTTTCCACCGTGAGCACTGATTGGACGCACTCTACAGAGGATAGCAGCTCACAACGGGCCAGTGATTTTGATCATGTCCGATTGGCCACAGAAACCTTGGTATGCAGACTTAGTTCGGCTTCTGATCGACCAGCCTTGGAAGCTGCCTGATAGAATCAACTTGCTCTCGCAGAGGCCCATACTGATGCCGCAAGTGGATCGAGTCTCGCTTATGGCTTGGCTCTTAAGCGGACACGCTTGCAGCAGAAAGGTTATGCCCCAGTGGTCATCACAACCATGTTGAAGGCCAGGAAGAGTTTGACTTCCCTGGCTTATGTACGGGTCTGGCGCATATTTGAGGCATGGTGCTCCCAGAGGGACATTTGTCTGTTCTCTTGTTGATTGCCAGACATCTTTTTGTTTTTACAGCATGGGCAAGAGGAGAGGCTAGCCCTAAATTCGTTAAATGTCCAGCTGGCTGCCCTCTCTTGCGTGTGTGCGGGCGAGTGTGCGGGAGATCCTTGGAGGGTCATCCGGATGTGGTTCAGTTCTTTAAGGCAATGAGATAAGTGCGACTTCCTTTTCGTTTGGTGGTGCTGCCATGGGAACTTCACCTAGTCCTAGCTGCCTTAAGAGGCTCCGTTCGAGCTGCTTTTGAGTGCTTCGCTCAGGGACCTGATGTTGAATGTGGTATTTCTAGTCGCGATTTGTTCGGCTAGGAGGATTTTGGAGCTGTAGGCCCTATCGTGTCGGGAGCCGTTTTTGCAGATCACTACGGAGGAAGTTGTGCTGCAGTCTGTGCCATCCTTCCTTCCTAAGGTGGCCTCTCGATTTCCCTTTGAATCAAGTGGTTTTCTTGCCAGTATTTGCTGCACAGGAACAGTCAGTGGAGGTATGCCGGTTTCATCTTTTGGATTTGCGCAGAGTGCTGCGTAGGTACCTTAAGCACACAGAGTCCTTACGGAAATTGGAACAATTGTTTGAGTTCTTTGGTGGCTCATGAAAGGGGGAGGCCGCCTCCAAGGCCTCTATCATGCATTGGGTGAAACGGACCATTGCTGTAGCTTATTCCGGGTGTGGGCAGGTGGTACCGCCTGGCTTAGAGCTCATTCTACTAGAGCGCAGGTGGTTTCCTGGGTGGAATGCAGTCTGGTGCCCCCGGCGGACATCTATCAGGCAGCGACATTGCTGTTGCTGCATACATTTACACGGTACTATCACTTGGATGTTCAAGCAGCGTAAGATGCGCATTTTGGGGCGTCAGTGCTCCAAGCAGGACTCACAGGTCCCTCCCTTTCTTAGACTGCTCTGGTATGTCCCATGAAAAGACAATTAGTAGGTAAGATCTAATTTTGCCATCTTCTCCCAGTCTCTCCCCAATACTCGGGAGATACGGCAACCATTGGATTACTGCTACCTTTAGGGGTTGGGTTCTTTCCTCCCAGGTTACCCCAGCTTCATAGGTGGGCTCTCTCACTATATCGCTATGCATACACCGAACATTCATTATGCCACTAAAACTCACTATCAAACTCCCAATGCCCAGCGTTTCAGCAAGGGGTCCAGATACCAGGGACTGGTTGCTCCTAGTGTCCATTAGGGCTATAAGGTCTACTCTCCCCAACCATACCCCTCTTCTCGCCTGATCCATCTTCCCCTCTATAGTGGGAAGACCCATCCTCATCCACATCCCCAAAAAGGAGCAGTCCATTTGAGGGCAGTCCTTTTTATTTTTATTTATTTATTTTATCTTATCTTTATAAAGTTTTCACATAATACATTCAAGCATACACCAGAATGAAACATCAATGGTACAGTAATATAAGTCATGGGGGGGGGGGGGGGGATATATATACCATTACACTTCACCCACAATAAAAGGAAATATCCGGAGGTTCCAGGAAATAAAAAAAGAAAAATAATAAACAGGGATAGAAATATCAATCCCTATTAAATTATTAATATAAAAACTTACACAAACAGAGCGGAGATTTGTGTCAGCCATATGGAATATTATGTTCATCACATTAACTTCCCTGGCGGAAAGGAACTCCGAAAGTTGTCCCAGATCAAAAAACAGAAATACATTTTCTTTATAGGTAATAATACATGGTGAAGGAAATTTTAACATAAATGTACCCCCTAGAGAGAACTCTGGAACGATATCCCAAGAATATTTTTCTACTTAACTAGGGGGTATGTTTAGTAAACCGTCTTAATGTTACCGGCATTATTTGCAGTCTTACTGTGACAAATGCCATATAAGGTAGTGGGCGTTCTGGTCTTAAGGTAGCATTTTGAGTTATCGCACGATAAAGTCCGTTATCGTGCGATAGAGGGAGCCGTGGCACGTTAATGTGTGTTAGCCTTAATTAGGCGCGCTGACCTGCAATCACAGCAACGGAGGTGTAGCACAATGGTTAATACATTGACTGCTGATACAGTGGTCATGAGTTTGATCCCTCATTGGGCTCAGTTAAAAGACTGTCTGAGGCAATCCCTTTTCCTGCTTGTAACAGTCAGACACATCCCAACAATTTGCACTGCCAGCCAAAAAAGCCTCACCCCAGTGCCGCAACCTAATGCACCTTTTAGGGCGCACCATTAGGCACATCATAAAGCACCACGTCATCCAAGGTAGGTCATAAGGTGCCCCAGAGGGTGGCAGGAAAGGTTGGCACCCTCCAAGGCAGCATATAAGGCGTCCCATAAGCTGGCCAAACCTAAGGTGCCGCGAAAGATGCCCCAGGGATGCCAAAGTGACATAGGAGATGGTGCCCAGAGGCACAAAGGTGCTCCAAAGTCACAAGTATGAAAGGTATGGCTCAAACACAGATGTAACCATAACACTGCACAGGGCACCAAGGAAAGGCAATGAACAAGTGATGGAAGGAAGTAGATGATGGAGCTCATGGACCAGCCAAAGCTGCGTGCAGCCCATGTGGCAGCAGGTAAAGTGGACAAACATATCGGGGGCAGCTGTACCGATGTACAGGTTGATGTTAATGTATAGTGCAACAATGACAGTGTGTGGCAGAGGATGGGGATATGTGTCTACCAGAGGAGGTAGAGGTGGCAGGATAAGTGCAATGACAGGAGGACAGAGGAGAGCAGTGCCATGCAGAGCAGACACAGGAGAGGCAAGCATGAAGAGCCGTAATGCAGAAAAGTGTGCCAATGCAGGACATGGGGTAGCAGCCTGCACAGTAGGGCAGGACGCCACACAGCTGGCACACACACACATAGACGGACAGAAGGATGGATGGCAACAGTGATGAGGGTATAATGTGGCGGCAGCACAGATCTGCACAGATATGACTGTTACATGAATGAAATGTAGTTGTGTAGGACAGCCATAAAAAAAAGCGATAGTTTGTCTGTAGTGGTTCCCCTCGAGGCTCTTTAAAAATGGAGGCCGGAGGGTTTACCTGACATGCGCGGCGTCTTTTGGCAGAACCGTTTGAACTCTCCCCGCTATCGGGAGTATAGCATTACTGCTGGGTGAGAAAGCGTGGGCAGCATCATAGGTGAGATTTTATGTCTTGACATGCTTTAGGTGGTTTTTATAGTAGGAGATAGGGGTAAAATGGATAGGATTGGAGGTTTATTATGGTTTTGTATTTTGTTTATCTTTAGATTGACTACGATCCCCTGAGGAAACAACATAGTGAAACGTCTCAGTGGTACCGGGGATTGACGTTGGGATCTGGAAAAATAGTACGAAAGAGCAGACCCTTTTCACTGTGGGAAGTTGTTATCACCATTATTTCAATTTATGCTAAGTTTGGCATCTTCAGAAGTACATTATTATAGTGGAACATAATACTGTGGAAGAGGGTTCTGTTTTAATTCCATTGAGGTCGTTGATGTGATCATGCAATTAGCCTTATTACGACGTAAGTCTATAAGGCGTTGCTAATGTTTAACTGAGACCTCAAAGAAAATCATTGTTGGATATATTTTTTGAGGAAAATTGGTTTGAATACTCTAGTCCAGAACATTGTGATAGTGAACGAAAAAACCTTTTGCAGTTACGGAGAGATCGTTCAAACAGTAGGGGCCATAGATATTTGTGTTTACACAGCCATGGCAGGCCCAGACGGGTGGAAAGATGTTTTTAGTTTTACTCAAGATCATATTCAAAATCTCACCAAGGAGAAGACCCCGTTTGCACAGCTGACTTCGGTAGAAGACTTGTCTCAAGAAGCAACATGGGACGCATTGTTGAAATTACAGAAGAAAAAAGTTAAGATGGAGCTTCATCGATTCTCCCTTATTGAGTATATCAACCGCCAACAGATTCCTAGAGGGCTTCGTATGTACAAAGAGCCTAGAAAACCTTCTATGGAAGTGGAATTCGTTGAACAGTGGAACTGAATTTTAAACAAATGCTCCCTAGATCTGATGGTGCTGATAGTGGATACAGTTTTTTGCAGTTACGGAGAGATCGTTCAAACAGTAGGGGCCATAGATATTTGTATAAAAAAAAGGGGAACAGAGAGGAATCTAACCCATGACCTCTGCTACTGAAGTCATTGTATTAACCATTGTGCTACATCACTATGGGAGTTATCATACCAATGACTGGCTACAGAAAGAGTGCACGTCACCATAAAACTGTCTGCTGTGGCTACCAGGATAGGATAGAACCAACAGTACCCATAATGCAATTCACATGCAGAACAGCAGTCTACATCTGCTCACAAGATGGGGTATGCACCTCTACAGCATGTCAGCTTGGTAGGGGGGAATGACCGTGCGTGTTACTGGCACAGAGTACCCACAGGCCATGCACATGTGCGTGTTTTGTACTCACCCTGAGGGTGAGGTGGAGTGGCCAGCACCAGGTCTGCAGTACCCGGGTTGGTTGAGGTGGGCTATGCTGCAGGTCTCCATCAGTGCCAGTGTGTGACAGGTATTTGTTGCAGACACCTTTAGGAGGTCTCTGTGTCCATTTGTAATTGCCAGTCAATGGACCATGATGCACACAACATAGTGCATATCCACTGTGCTTGCTATGGTCACCTGTTTAGGGAGCAGGGATGTGTCAGGGCTCACATGGCAACAATGTGCTTAGCAAACTGCCCTCTCTGGGTCAGGGTGGGGGACATGATCTGCCCCCAACAGACCCGCACTCTCACCCTTTGCAAGGGGGGCAGTGGAGGTACATGAGGACAGGCTGTGGGACCAGCAATCCCAGTCCTGATGGCAAACGGACAGCTGCTGAAGATCTGCAGTGGGGACAGCTCAGCTGCCCCCCACTACAATCTGACATTCACCAGCAGAGGGCAATCAGTGTGCACCTGCTGCACCCTGCAAGGTGGTGCAGCCATACAGATGCTAACTGCAGACAGTCTGCTAGCTAGTACATAGTGCATGTTCCTGGAGGAACTGTGTGCACCCAAAACTGGGATGTCAGCACACACACCACGCAGGTATATCAGTGATTGGGCCCCAGAAAAGAGAACCCATAAATATCACTTGAAAGAAATACTGTATAGCACTATGGGGGAACCTAGCCATGCCATGGTCACTGCTCAGTCAGTGAGAGCGACCTCCCAGCATGACATGCTGTGGCCACCCTGTCCGTGCAGGTGGTGGTCGGACACTACAGTGTCCCAGCCATTGCCCTATACCCTGTGCAAATGCATCCTGCCCATGCCACCCTGTCTGGGCCATACCCCCACAGTACCTTGCTCCTCATTATGCACATTGGCAGGTTAACACTGGAAACAGTGCAAGCAATGTGGGCTCAGTAAAGTGTAGGCAGCCACAACACACTGGATAGACAGACACACACTCCCACACCTATGCCAGCATTGTGCAAATATAGAGGTTTGTTTCAGCCCTGGCCACCACAACAGTCCTGGGCACAGTGCGGGCATTGCTATGGTATTCAATACTGTTAGGGTCACTCCCCGAGGTGGTAAACACTGTCAGAATCAATAACTGAAACACACTCCACAGTTATCAGAAAGGTTGCTATGATGCATCTCTATCAACAAATTGTGTTTAACTTAGGATTTGTTAGCTGACATTAATCATAGCAACCTTTTGATATAGTCCGCACTGTGCCCCAGCTGGACCACAGCATGTGCCGCATGCAGCCCCCTTATCCCATTTACAGCATCAGTACAGTTGCTCTTTCCTACGTGCCCACTCTGCTGTTGCTGCACATGTGCACGCCATAACAAACCTGCCCAGTCTAAACGACAGAAACCCCGATCAGCGCTATTTCAATGTGGGATCATTCACTTTGTATGGGGACAGAGCATAGACCCTTCCAGACATGATATCTTAATTTTTACTCTTTGTCAGTAGTGTTGCTTTATGTTTATCATTAATATCACTATTGGCCAGCTTGGTTATTGGGATTTTAAATGTGGTTCTGGTCATTTTATATGTTTATTTGCCTTTTTGGTTCCTGCACATGTATCACTACTATCACTTTTCTGGGTTTCCCTGCCTTTGCTACACATTGCTGACTTAAATGGTTTCTCTTTCCTGCAAATGTGCCTAACGCGAGGGTTTCACTGGCATTAGTTTTCAGACCCGGATTTCACAGCGTTAGTGTGCCTGGAGCCTCTCCCCTCCCACTCTCCGCCCATTGACCCCTTCTCTCCGCCCTCTGGGAAGCCTTACTCCACCCTTCAGACCCGGATTTCACAGCGTTAGTGTGCCTTAACGCCGCCGCTGCTGCGTTATCGCGCAATAACGATAATACCACCGCTGCGACATTAAGACGGTTTAGTAAACATACCCCTAGGTCACATGTTAAAGGTCGGGGTAAATACGGACATGAGACCCAAAAAATAACACCAAGAAGTTCCTAAAATAAGAAGAAAGAATTAAAGATGTATCTGACTCAAGAGCCAGCATAAGCAGCAGAGTAGACCGCTTGATAACCTCCAAGAATCCCTTCTGAAACCCAGTGAGGTCTCCAGGGGCCCCCATGACATCCCCATTAGCAGCTCGAGGTGGCCGGCATCCAAGGACAAATATTGGGCCCTAACAATGAGAGGCAGGCCTTCCGGAGGAATCTTAAGAGTCTCCCAGAAGTATCTGCGTACCATTTCCAAGGGAGACAGAATAGGAGATTTAGGAAAGTTTAAGTCTAAGATTATTCTTCCAAATTTGATTTTCAAGGTATTCCATCTTCCTAGAGAGTGCAGACTTATCCTTAATTTGGGCAGCACACAGACCCCTGAGCTGATTGAGATCTTTTTTCCAGAGCTCACCCTGTGCACAAAAGACATACGAAACTTTTAAATTCACCACATTCAGCTCTGTACTCAGTTCTAGCAAAAGTCAAAAGGGAAGAATTAATGGAATCTATCGCATCCCACAGAGCATCAAGAGTGAAAGCTGCAGATTTCATCAACCTCAAAGACCCGGGGTTCAGTCCCATCACAAGTTTAGAAGCCCTGGCCACCAAACCAGGACTAGATGCTCCCGCAGATCCACCAGACACCTGACCAGTGAACTCAAAATGAGCTGACAACAGTGTGGAGCCTGCTTCACTCCCTGATGACAATGTGCTCATTGGCAGACCGGTGGGGAGCACTCCTTCGATGTTCTGATCTCTTCCGGGTCGAGGCGGGGGGGGGGGGAGGGGGTGCTACGTTGCTCCAGGGATAGCTATCCAGGGAAGCACCCTGGATGGCTGAGCTTTCACCCTACAACACTGCTGAAGATGCTGCTTCAGTTCCAGAGACAGCAAACCCACAAGCATCCAACATCTTCTGTACAGCAGCTGTTTCACCAGCCTGGCCCAAGGGTAGGTCAGCTTGCTTTCTCTTCCTTTGACCCATTTCCAGAGGCAGAGGCACCATTCAGCTGGTGAGAGTCAGAGACGAGTTGCCTTCTGGGAACAAACTCTGCTGCCATCTTGCCTCCGGAAGCGGTAGTTCTTTTTAAAAAGCGTCCCGCCTCCCCAAAGGAAAAACACCTAAGAGGGGCCCTATTGTTTGGGTGGGATGTACTATCCACAGGATTCCAGCGAACTTTCCCCAAATCCCTGGATCTTGTTCTTCCTTGCCCCCCTTAGGGCTCCCCTTCTCCTCCCAGGATATTTTGGTTTGTGAGCCTTTTGGGGCCTCTGACGATAGGGCTTTTCTAGAGAGGAGCTCTTCTCGCTTCCCTACCCTCCAAATACTGCTCGGCCAAGGCTGTGGCTGTTTACAGGGTCTTTGGGCCCTGCTGCATCACCCAGGTTCTCATGGGGGAGAGGGGGGAAAGAATAGTCAAAAGTTATTCCATGGTAATCAGTCTTTATATCCCCTGCATATTGCAGGGCTGACTCCAACCAGTGTGTAGTGCAACTAGCAGGGCTTGTGACATGGCCCTAGGGTGTTCCCTTTTTCTAATCTCCCTAGTTTGGAATTGTCCCCAATATTGTTCCGGGGAAAAACCCTAGCCTGTCCTGTATCACTGCCTTTACGTGTGTATAGTCCAGGACCTTGGGCGTCTCCTATTAATTAAGGGGCTAACCGAATGGCTCACTGGTCCAATGGCCATCTAGCTACGGTGGCTACCCTCTCAAAAGTTGTTAGAAAAGCCTCAGGGTCATCCCCTGGTCCCAAGTTAGTAAGGTTTGGCCCAGCCTGCTAGGGTTTGCTCTATAGTCTGTTGGATGCGGCCCACCTCTGCATCTTGATGAGCCACTACCTGGTGTACACCATCTGCCAAGCGCTGGACCTCCTTCATCTGTGCTTCTAGAACTTGAAGGACGTGTTACTGCTGCTTCCATTTTTGCTCCAGGGCTCGGGTGAACTGAAGAGCCAGTGCCTGCTTCTGAAGCTTCTGCTGCTCCACCAGCCATTTGAAGGCCTCGCTTGCATCCCTGAAAATAGAAGAAAGGACAACCAAGTACAATTCTTTCAACACAACCCAGGATTTCTCAACAGACTCCCCTGCTATGTGCCTACAGGTGGAGTCTTCACTCTGTCAATTTGTTGTCCCCCAGCCACAGGCAGCTTCGCCCATTATCCAGCAATCAGCCTTCCATATACAATGATCAGTATCCAGTAGTCCATGTCCAGTATCCCAAAATAAAGGAATGAAATACTCTCAATCTACTCCAGAAAGTGTGAACAATTGACTTCTGAATTTACTTCAAGCAATCTTCCAACAAGCTATTATCCGTGGCACAAAGGTCTCAGAACTGACGGGCCACCATTGGTTTGTTTAAAACACCAACTGGTCAAGTGCCCTATGTACACTTTCTGGAGTAGATTGAGAGTATTTCATTCCTTTATTTTGGTATTCTTATTACTCTCGTAACAAAAGACCAATATTTGTTTGTATACTACATGTCCAGTATCCTACAACCAGCAATCAGCATCTGGTAATCTGTATCCGGTATCCCACAATCAACAAAAAGCTGTATCAAAAATAAACCAGTAATAGATCCTCTGATTCAATGGTGTGTCCTGGCTAGGAGGTCCTTATTCAGTCCCCTGTCCATTTAGGGTGAGTTCTGGGGTTCCCACGGATAGTCTGTTGTCAGTCTTTCCCTGTTCTTTACTCTGCCCACCAAAGGACTTACAAAGGGGTTTTCGAGGAAGTCTTCCCTTCCTTTCTGGGAGGGACCCCAGGAGAGTTCACAACTGCCTCAGTCTTTGCAGATAGCATGCAAATATTCTCCTGATCCAGATTCAACTCCTCACTATCTTGCTGGTCTCCCACTACCAGCCCCAAACTTGGAGATTTACTATCACTACTCCTCAGATGAGTCAGACCGAATCCTGGTCTGCCCTACCTGCCACCACCTACATAGCCATCCCTGGTCAACTACAACCACCCGCTAGCAGATATCAAGTGATTCTCTAATCAGAATGGGACATGAGCACCTCTTATACCTGAGGGTCCTGATAGGCCTACCTGCCACTACCCAAGTAGCCGCCTGTGGTAGACTACAGCCGCCTGCTAGCAGCTATTAATCTGAATGGGTGTTGGGCACCGCTTTTATTCAGGTGGTTATCTTAAACTGAGGATCCTGATGGGTTTTCTGTGGTGAGATGTATGCACTGTCACAATGGGATAGTGCCATAATTTATTTAGGAGAGAAAGAGAGAGGGCAGAAAAGGGGGAGGAAGTAACTTTCTATGTTTAAAAAAAAAAGTTTAAGCAGCTGTAATGTAGGGCACATGGGGAAAAATGGAAACTCTGTGGTTCATCTTGAAAAGAGGAGATGACACTTCCATCTATACTGTTGTAGTTTACAGTCCTTCTTGGAAGAAATGGACCGAAACCTGATAAGTGATATTGCAAAGGTAGAAATGAATGGAAAGGGGGTGATATTGGGAGACTTTAATCTTACTGGATTTGGACTGGAGTAGCCTGTCTGCAAATCTACAAGGGACTTTGCTCAAACAATTGGTGACAGAATCCACCAGGAAAGGATTGATGCTGTTTTTTGTACTCACAAATGGAGAAAGTGTGTCTGTCTTTGTGGGTGCCCACTTGGGCCATAGTAATCACCACATGGTATACTTTTGACATAAAAGCTAAGGCGGAGTTCAGTCACAACAAACTCAAGGGCCTGGATTTCAAACATGCTGATTTGAGTAAAATGAGAAGGTACCTGTAACAGGAGCTGCCAAAGTGGGAGGAAATGAGGGAAGTGGAAAGGCTGTGGACTAAGCTGATAAGGGCCATGAAAAAAGTAATAAATCTTTATGTAAAGAAAGTAAATAAAACAAAAAAAAATGATATCGGTCTCCAAAGAAGTGGCTGCAGAAATAAAGGTAAAAAAGGCAGCATTCACAAATTACAGATCACAAGAAGGCCATAGAAAAGAACATCAAATAAAGCTGAAAGAGACAAAGAAATCAGATTGACAAAAGCACATGTAGAAAAAAAAAATGAATAAAGATATGAAGCGAGATGGCAAGACCTTTTTCAAGTGTATTGGAGAAAGGAGGAAGGGTAGAGATGGACTTGCAAGGCGCAAAGGTGCTGCAGACCGATTTGTGGAAAGTGACAACTTAAAAGCAGAAATACTGAAAAAATATATGTCTGGTCCCTGTCCACGAAAGAAAGTCCTGCATTGGGACCACAGATTGAAAAAATTGCTATTTGTAATGGAGTAGATAACACACCTTTCATGGAAGAAAGTGTTTATAAACAGCTTGTAAAAGTAAAGTGGGCAAAGCCAAGGGATAAATCCCAGGATGCAGAGGGAGTTCAGAGGTTCTGGAGGGACCTTTAAAGGAGGTGTTTAATCCTTCAAGATGGGAGAGGTTCCATGGGATTGGAGAAGAACTGATGTGGGACTTCATCACAAAAGTGGTAGCATAGAAGAGGTGGGAAATTGTAGGCCAGTAAGCCTTACGTCGGTGGTATGTAAAGTAATGGAGATGCTGAAGGAAAGGATAGTGAACTTTCTAGAATCCAATGAGTTGAAAATCCGACATAACATGGTTTTTACCAAAGAAAGATTATGTCAAATGAATCTAACTTTCTTTGACTGGTCGACCAGAGAACTTGAACGATGCCATTTGCTGGATGTGATATACTTAGCTTTCAGTAAAGCATTTGATATTGTTCCTCATAGGAAGCTCATGAATAAACTGAGCAGCCTGGAGATAGGTACCAAGATGGTGAACTGGAACAGAAATGGGTTGACTGACAGATAAGAAGAGGATATGAGATAAAAGGATGGTGGTAAATAGAATTCTCTTGGAAAAAAGAGAGGTGAATATTGGAGTGCCTCAAGGATCAGTCCCTGGAGTCTCTGTTCAATGTCTTTGTGAGCTATATTGCTAAAGGGGTACATGGAAGTTTGCTTTTTTGTAAATGACGTGAAGATTTGTAATAGAGTGGACATCTAAGGGAGCAGACAACATAAGAAGTGATTTAAAAACATTAGAAACATGGTCTAATGCTTGGCAGTTGAGCTTTAATGTGAGGAAGTGCGAAGTGTTGTATTTTGGATGCTGAATTCCAAAGGAATTGTATGTGATAAGAGGAAAGATGTTAATGTGCATGGTTTAAGAGAGGGATCTTGGGCTGATATTGCATCCTAGGATGCACAACGCAGGGTCAGCAGTCCCAGGATGCAACCTGGAGGATCACTCTGCCATATAAGGCATTATTTACCTTATATGGCAGTCTGACTCCATCTTGTGCATCCCAAGCACTGCCATTTTGCAAGATGGTGGCATGGGAACAAAAGCATGTGGACAATGCTCCTGCCCCACAATGTTTAAGGTACTTGTGAGGGTTCAGGGGGGGGGGGGGGGTTGGCGGTTAGGGTCCACTGGACCATCAGATTCTTTTTTTGGTTTTGGGGTTGTTGGGGCCACAGGGCCACCAAATGTTTTTTTGTGTGGGGGTGGGGGAAGATTGGGCCCCACTCAGCCACCAATGATTTTATTTTTGTCCAGGGGTTTGTGTCTGGGGAGGCACAAGCCCCCTGACATTATGCCAATGACAGGACTTCCCCTGATGCTTGGATCATCTGAGGTGATGTCTCAAATTTCACCTCAGATGATCCTGTTTCTCCAGGACAGCATGACAAATTTACACTGATTCCTGTGCTGAGGTGTTTTGCTTGTTCTCCCAGTTTAATGCTGACTTTGCGCACTGGTTAATTTACATATTGTATTGCTGGGAAAAAGGTCAACGCTAAACTTGCACTATGAAACCCTGCTCTAGAGCGTTAGGCACTGGACTATAGAGCGGGGTTGCTGCCTTGGCCTGACAGTGCCTAACTGAATAGCAGTTTGAATCTTTCACTTATGCCTAGGCAGATTTAATCCTGGAAAGGCATATCAAGGCTCATAATGTCAGAGACATGGCAGCTTTGGTGGCCCACCTGAGGTCAGCTTCCATGAAAAAGATATGAAAAGATGAAATATGGACTTCACTTCTGTATTCACATCGGATTACTGTTTGGAGAGGGATTCCTGAAATAATAAGTTTAGACAGCTTGTCTTGCATAGTCTTTTTGAGGTTTAGGATTTCCCAGTTTGCCTTTGTTTAAAAAAACATATATACAAAAGTTCCTTTGTGAACTAAACATAGGGGTATGTTTATTAAAGGGCAATAAGGTAACAGGCATTAATGGCAGCAATAAGGGGTGTTATATGCGCAAAAGGCTCTGGGCAGGTACGAGGCGTTCTGGCGTTAAGGGTGCAATGGGCCATTTAATGGGTGTTAACAGGACATTGGGTGTTAAGGTGGCAAGCGTGCACCTTAACACCCAAAAACGGCTGTCATGTTATTGCCCCAGCAAAAGCTAACGTACGCTAATGCAGGACAGGTTGGAGCTGAAGGGCCTGACAGATTCTGGGCATTTGACATGCCAACCTGTAAGTGTGATAAGCATGTGGAAGGCAGCTGTACTTATGCACTGAGCGGTGCCCATGTAAAATGCTGTAATGTCAGTGTGTGGCATAGGATGGGGAAGACGTGTCCCCCCAGTGGAGTCAGAAGTGGCATGATGTGTACAGTAAAGGAGGACAGAGCAGAGTGGCGACGTGAAGATCAGGCACAGGAGAGGCGTGAGTGAAGCGTCCAAATGTGGAAAAGTGTACTTGTGTAGGCCATGGTGTAGCAGCTTGCACAAGAAGACATGACTGCACAGAGCCACCCAAGGCTGATGGATTGGCTGCAGGAAGGATGGTGGCAGAGGAGAGTGTGGCATGGGCTGGCAGTACCGATGTACTGGAGGTGCCATCCCCAATGCATTTGTACTGTGGGGAAAAACGTGTCACTGCCATGTGTAAAGCCTGATACAAGACATATAGGTCTCGCACCTGTCCCAGCCACTCAACCAACATACAACAACCCAGACAAAAGTGCATACAACAACTAGACAGGAGTCGCTCAAACTGGGCAAAAGGGGCAAATATGGACATGATTTGATACCTGCAATTGGTTATCTGTGGGGTAAGATGTATTTGTATGTAATACAGAGATGTGATGGAGCCAAAGCTATACAGTCACAGTCATGATATCATCATACCTGACTCATGTTGCACAAGTAGTTTACAGCTATATGCATGTAGCTGCCTGTTAGTATACCGTTGCATGAGTGCAGTCACATCGGGTTACGTTGTACCGAAAACATGGCAATGTTTGATGAAAAATAGGGACTGTAAGAACCTGCAGTCAGCTGAGGCAATGGAGGGTTAGGTGACCTGCCCAAGGTCACAAAGAGGTGTGGGCAAACCATGAAGATTGTGCATACATAAAATGCCACAGTAAAACATTCCACATTGTCACAAAAGGAGTGCTAGTGGTCTTGAACCCTGGGTCCCAAGCTAGTGCCATGACCATTACGCTACACCTCCAAGCAGTTGCCAAACATCTGCAGGGTGAATATGTTTGACCCTCTACAATAGGCTGTAGCAGAGCCAATAAAGCAATGCTCCTAGAAGGGCATGATGTTGAATCGTCTTTCTGCTGACCCAAATTGTGGCCAGAACACGTAACAAACTCTAAGGATGTGTGTCTACCAGGTCACATCAGAGCCCGGACTGTTAGTTATGAAAATGAACAGAATAGCACACAGTCACAAAAAAAAACAAACAAGTGGGAATCAAACCCCCTATATCCTGTTTCTAGGGACATTGTACTAACCAGTAGGCTACACCTCCACACTCCTCTGCACAGCAATGGCTTGATTCAAAGAGACTGCAAGTAACTGCTTATAATGTCTGCTGTGTGTGCCTATATAGGTTAGCCCCTCCAGTACCCATGATGCACTGCACAGGCAGAACAGAAGTCTGCAGATGATCACCAAATGGAGAATTCACTGATTTATCACCTCAGCTCAGTAAGATGCACTGACAGTGTGTGATACAAGCACAGAACAGCTACAAACTGTGCTACTGAGCAATTTCGGCGGTCACCCTGAGAGTGAGGATTGGTGCCCAGCTCCTGGCCCCCAGAGCTTGCACTGCTAGAGATGGTCTCTGCCGGCTATTCTGCAGGTCCACATCACTGCCAGCATGTGACAGATATTGTCTGCAGTGTGTTATGCTATTCACTTTGTTTCCTCCCCAATTGCAGCATGACTTAGGCACCTGTCACATCTGGACAAGGACCTTCCTAGAACAGCACATGTCAGTGCCAAGTGTTGCAGCAGCTGATGCCATGGCTGTCAAATGCAGTGGGAGCTTCCAGGCTTGCCTGGGGCTGTTGCTACAGTCCTGCCAAGACCACAGTGAGTAGACCAGGAACAGCTGCTGTCCTAACCATCCAGGACTACCAGTCCAGCACAGCAAGTAAGTCAGATTGCACCAGCTGGTCACCACAGTGCTGTTTCAGCCATGCACATACCAACTATGGCTGGTTAGTACACAATGTATGTGCAGAGAGCAACCAGGTGCACCCTGGCTTGGACTAACCAGCATTTAGCACAGTGATTGGGCTTCCAGGACAGAGAGTGCACCCACATTACTGGAGCTGGACTGTATATAACACTATGTGGATACAAAGCCATGCCATAGTCACAACTCGGTCAGCGTGAGAGTGCCTCACAGCGTGAACTGCTGTGACCATCCAGGCTATGCACATGGCAGACGGGAACTACGAAGTCTCAGCCATTGACCCTACTTCTGATGCAGGCACATCCTGGGCAAAGCGCTCTGTCTCAGGCCATACCCGTAATGCTCTGCTCCTCATCATGCACATTTGCAGAATAATGCTGGGAACAGCTTAGGCAATGCGAGGCACAGTGCAGTGCAGAAGGCAATAGAACTCTAGGGACACACACACACACACACTCATACACACACACACACACTCATACACACACTCATCACCACGCTGTGCAAAAGTGGGGATGGGTGGCATTCCTGCCTGCCACTTATGTCTCCATATCAGCTCAAGCATTGTTAACATATGCTCATGGTGCAAATGCTAGTAGCGCACTCTGACATTCATGCATATTGTTAACGCCTGTTCAGTGAGCCGGTGCTATCAGCCTGCCTTTCCATCCAGCTGTGGATAGTGGAGACCTGTCCGTTTGGCTGATGGGTGTCTGTACCCTTGCTGGCTGATGCTTTGGGGGCTGCACATGCTGGTGCAGTACCTGCACTGTAGGCTAAAATGTATCCAAAGGGACATGCAATATATGATACACAGCCAGATCTTGAATCTGTGACCCTCTGTGCATCCAATGGCTTTGTGAGTTGAGCCACAGAGCTGCCATATGGATACATCAGTCCCTGGGGCTGACATCTTATCCATTAGGCAGACCTGGGCACATGTTGCGATGCAATTGGCACATAGGACCATGACATGGGTCTTGTCTGGTGCAGGTGGGTGACGCTGCATCCACCCCCACACCGTGCTGCCATTCCAGCATGCTGTCAGTGTGGGTGGTGCACAGTACCAACTGGTCCACCATGCGGCTTTGACAGATGCCTAAGGCACCAGGTCCAGATGGGTGGGGCAGAGGCACATATTGACGGACAAACTGTCCGCCCCAAACTGCCACTGACAGAACCTCATGATCGCCTGCCACTGATATGTCTTGGGGAGGGGGGGGAGGCAGGCAGCCACAGCTGAGGTATTTCCCCAGGTGCCTGCATTTTGCAGCTCCCTGTAGCGCTACAGCTGCTGGCGCTATATTCCTCTTCCTCTGGAGCTGATGTCAGTGGCAGCAGGGGGTGGGCTGGCTGGGGTCCCCGCCTACGGTGCCAGGAAGCCTTGGCTCGCCCCATGTGGTGCATCACCTTTCCATAGCAGCAGCATGTCTGTGCCACCTATGTCGATGTGGGATCATGACAGATACCACAGATGTACCACCTGGGCAGCTGCCTGGTCTGCCTTGCACCCCAGCAATCCCTCCTGCATGACCGACATGCCACCTCCTTTGCCCCACCATCAACATGGTGCCCTTTCATACTTTTGGACTATGCTGTTGCTGCTAATAGAGCACTACTTTCACTGTCTTGGGCTCCCCTAACTGCGCATCACATTGCAGTTGTTTTGAATAGGGTGCATTTTGATGGAAGAGAGCTTTTCTGTGAGGTTTTACTTGGCGCTAGGGTTCCAGCATTAAAGAGCTTTAATACACGTTAGCGCAAACAGGCGTTAAGGGAACACCTGTTAACGCCCTCTCTCTGCCCTGTTAACGCTTACTGTCCGCCTACTGCACCCTTAATGCTGCAGAAGCCTTTAACGCCCATTAATGCAACTTTTTCGCAGCATTAAGGGCGCAAGGGTGCCAATAACAGGCGTTAATGGCACACTTGTTACATTAATGTCCTTTAGTAAAGATACCCCATAGTCCATAGTTATTTGTTGCTTGTTGGCACTTTTTTCCCCCTTTTTCATTCTTTTCAACTCAGCATAAGGAACAAAATAACTCCAAAAAATTTAACAGAATGGGAAAAGGATTTTGTTTGGGGGAAGCAATGGTGAAAAAGCACATTGGAAGTAATTTTATAATGAGCAACGTAAAGCTGTTCATCGATGCATGTAAATTATGTGTTTTTCCATGACCTTCTCACATGGATGTGTACTTATGCATGTACTTTGGTGATTGCTATTCTATAAGTATGCAGGGGAGTTCATTTGCGCAGTTTTGGTGTGGGTGTGCATATGGGTGAAGTTTCAGCATAGTGTTTCTGCGAAATCTAGGTGCAGCTATTTATACCTGTTATAGAGCATACATAAGTGCTCATGCTTAATTTGTGTGTGTTTTTCCACCACTCACTCCCCTGTTTTATAAAGTATGCACGTACTTTATAAAATAGCTGCAAAATGTATGCTTGACAAAGTGTGTTAAACTAGATGATCTTATAAAATTACTCATTGAGTTTAAAAATTGGCTAGATCAGACTAGGGGTTCCAGAAAAATAAGTTCCACCAAAAAATGGTTAATGCATTTCTATGGGAGAAATAAGGCCTGTTTCTGTGGCATAGAAACACTTTATGCAATGAAATATAGCATTTAGGTATCTGCAGTGGGGCAGGGCATGCAAATTCCTGTCTTTGCTTGATAAGTTAAAAATCACATTATTACTACACACACAAAATAATACAAGTCTAAGGCTGAGAGAGAGAGAGAAATTGGTTTATATGTTGGAGACTGAAAGAAGGCTTCAGGAATGCATTCCCTGGAAGGCCGATTGCTTGTCATCCTGCTAGACCATTTCAGGTGTGGGTTATGCTTCCTTGCTAGCAGGTGGAGCCAGACTTGAGCATCTTTCAATGATGTAATCGGGAGGTATAATCACTGGTGCAGCACTGAGAGAAGCCAGTAATTGTCTGCTGCCAGCAGATGGCATGGTGAGTGTGAATTGGTGCAGCAGTGCTAATAGGTCCATACCATGATGCACAGGCCTAGGATTTGAGCCTGACCAGGGTCCTTTGTAGTTCCGAGTGAAGGTTTGCCTTTGACTCCTTGAGCTGACAGCCGCCCAGGACCCAGAGCCATTTCCCATAGCATCTGATGGGCTGAGGAGGAACTGGTGGATCTCTAGGGGCCCATAAGGAGAGTCAGCAAGTTGGACCCAGGCCCCCTTTCTTTTCTGCTGCCTTTTCCATCTTTGGATCCTTTTTTCTCCAAGTTGCTTTTTTTTCCCCCCTGTTTTCGCCCATAGACTTTAATGGTCTCAGTTGACTGTCTTGCTGCATAAAGCAGCTTAAAAAAACCCCTCTGGTCAGGCCTGTTTTAGCAGTGGGGCTCTCCCAGCCTGTGTAGGTAGGCCTTTGGGAAAGCCCAGATTTGGGTTTCCCCAACTAGTCTGACAGATCCAAGGATTCCCGATCCAGGATTCCCAATTTTTGCTTCTTCAGGGTACTTGCCGTGGTTGCTGTTTTTATTAGGTTTTTTGGCTGGCTTTTTTGAGCCGTTTTTCACGTTTTCTTTTTATTTTCTTTTTTGCCACATGGAGCACGAAAAGCATGCCACGTGTCTGCACCTGTACCCAGTTGTTACCCACATAATGAGAGATACTGTGGACTCCTTTTGCCCTCTGTGATGGAGATGGAAGGGCCCAGGAACCTTTGGCATCAGGGCCCCACAAGGGGGGCCCAGGGTCCAGTGCCAATGTTGGGGCCTCCTTGTTGTTCTTTTCTGTGCCCACATTGACTTCAGAGTGGGCAAAACTAATGACCTCACAGAGAGTGGAGGCGGCCCCCGTCTTTGTCCAGAAAGACCCCATAGACCTTGAAACAGCTCCTATGGGGAAATTTGAGCCCTCGGGTGATGCTGCCATGGCTGTTTTGGGGACTATAAGCGCCCATCTCGCCCTTTCACCCAGGCAGTCCTCCAGGAGCCTGGCCTTAGCACTTGCAGGAGTGAGCTGGTCAGTGGAAGACTATCTTTTCTTGTCTGGAGGAAGAAAATCTGAGGAGACGGGGAAATTGGTGGACAAGGGGTGGTCAGTGGCTCATCTTTTCCATTGGGAGGATCTGCTAGTGTTAATTCAGGGTGCTTCATCAGTGCTGGAGTTTGATGAACCTGCTATTGATCCGCTGTCTACGTGAAGCCTAATTTTGGAGGATGCCAGATGCCTGTTGGGGTTCTTCCCACTGCCAGGGGCCTTAGATAAGCTCCTGATCTCTCAGTGATAATATCTAGACTTTGCCCTCAAGGGTATGAGGGCTCTGGGTTTTTTTTTGTATTTGCTACCTCAGGGCAAGTTGAATCAGCTCTTTGGGTTACCACATGAAGTTCATGACCATTCCAGTGGAAGGTGGAATAACGCTGAGGGAGGTCCATGATAGGACGGTGAGATCCTTCTAAAGAATGCCTTCATGGGACAAACACAGAGGATCTTTAAAGGTAAAAAGGGGACTGTTGTAGTTGTTGATATGGAAGGACAGACTAGATAGGCCATGTGGTCTTTTTCTGTCATCGTGTTTCTATGTTTCTATGGCTTCAGCCGTGGGTTTCTAGACAGCCCTTTGTGCTGGTCTTGTTGCCAGAGCCATTTTTCTCTGGGTTTTACAGCTGCCAGATAGCCCGGAAGTGGTCTGACTGGAATCAGGGGCTGCATTTATGGCTAACGCCTTATACGATCTGATCAGGGAAATCTCTGGATCTGTGGTGGTGACAGTAGTGCTCAGGCTGTGGCTTTGATTGTGCAACTAGTCGGCGGATGTAGGCCTCCAAGTTACGTCTCAGCAAGCACTTCTTTTGGGGTGATCTGCTGGAGAAATTGGGGAAGGACCAGATGAGGCTGATCCTCAGAGACTGCTGGAAGAAAGGCCTAAGAGTGCTTACTCGGTGGCTCAAAGGAATTCTCGGGGAGCCTGGAAATGCCCAGAGGGATCCAAAGGCTTCATTTCAGCTCATTCCTTTTATGGATCTTGGCCCAGGAAGGGCTAGCCCATTTGGGTGCCCAGCGACCTTGGGACTCCTCCTCAGCTGTTTCCATAGCCATCAAATGCTTACAATGAGATCTGGCAAGTCTCTTCTGAGGAGCAGTAGTTGGAAAGTGGCTAAGGCACTTTCTCTCGGAATTGACCCAGATCACTTCAGACCAATGAGTGCTAGAGGTACTGGGTCAGGGATACGCATTGGAGTTTGCAGATCCTCTCGGAGTCTGCTGAAGTAAGCGGTGGTCTCAGACATGTTACAGTCTGCAACTGCAGGAAGTATTGTCATACTCCTGTCTTCTGCAGCGTAAGTTCAGGGCATTCCATCTACTTTGTAGTGCCCAAGAAAGGAGGATCCTTTCAGCCCATTCTTGACCTGAATGAGGTCAATGTGAGACTGTTTCTCATTTTTGAATGGAGACCATCCACTCCATCATTATCTGTTCCTCACCTCTCTGGACCTCGCCATGGCCTACTTTCATATTCCCATCAGAGACCAGCAGGAGGTGGCATGTTTGGGGGAGGGGGGGGGGTGTTTCAACACTCTACAAGGTCATTGTTCCTCACAATGGAGAGGATGCTTAAGCTACAGTTGCAACTGATTGAGTTCTGTCAGCAGTCAGTCCCAAGCCCAGGGAACAATCTGTGGCTTTTGGAAGTTGCTTATTGGGTGGTTCTGTTGATCGATGCCGACCTGAAAGGCTGGGGAACTCACTGCCTAGGTCAGATGAGGCAGGCGGTTTGGTTTCCTCAAGAAGCCTCCTGACCCATCAACTTGGCTGGAAACCAGGGCAATCCGTCTGGTCCTTGAGGCATTCAGTCCTTGTTGAAGGCAAAATGGTCCGGCTCTTCTCCAACAATGCCATAGCAGCGGCCTATGTTAACCCGTTTTGGACCAGCGTATGTTTTAAATACATACATTTTCCATACTTACTACTCAACTGTTTACTAATTAATGGTTATAAATTCAATGGAACTATGTTTAGCTATTATCGTTATGTCAAAAAGCGTTATATACAGATTTTTTATCTGAGATCTAGTAAGTTTAATAGGTATTCGAAATTTGCTGATTTTGACGGTACTGACGGCTCAACATAAAAAGATCACAAAAAATGGTAAGTAGCTTATAATGCTGTAATAGCTACTATTTTGCAAATAAAAGTATTTGTAGACTTTAGAAAATAGGTTTAGATAACTATAAGTTACTCAGTGTCAGAGTTATTGGTGCGTATATCAGCCTTGTATGTTTTTCATACGCTGGGCTAATATGTTGTCGAAACTAATTGCTGTCAAGCATTCTGTTCTAGGTGTTTCAATGGTGCAATATCGACGCACTGCATCAGAAGTGTTTTCATGTGTATCATATTCTGCCGTCAGAATGGACTGTTGACAAACTATATTATATCATAATAAAGTGTTTTAAATGAAAACTGAAGTTTCTATAGTATCATACAGTATGTTTATGTCAATGAATATTGGAACTGAATCCTATCTTTTCTGAAGATGGACAATATACTATATTGGACCAGTGTATGAAAAACATACACTATGTGAAACTTCTATTTTCTGCAAAGTTTTAATATTTTTTATTATTGCCGGTATTTCATAGTTGTTTGAGTGTAACAAATCGAATAAATCATCCAGAACAGAGTAAGAATATGCGAGCTGTCCAAAATGGGTTAACAAGCAAGGACGGATCTGGAGTGCCAGGGTGTTGCTTGATGTGGCCACTTTGTGCATCTAGATGGAAGAGCACTTTGTGAGTTGCTGACAAAGCCACTTAGTGGGTATCGACAACATGCAGGCTGAATTTCTCAGTCAAAGCACAATGGATCCCAGGTAGTGGGAGTTGAGTCCCCACATTTGAGCTCATAGTAGAGAGATGAGATATCCCAGTATTTGATCTGATGGCCACATGCTACAATACAAAGTTGAACAATTTATTTAGTCGCCATAGGGACTTACAAATAGTGAACTTGGATGTCTTCAAATGTGACCCCATGGTTCTCTGTCTTCCCCCCTATGGCCTCTGGTGAGCTTACCTCCTCCTCAGGATTCGTACATCTCCGGGCCTGCTGATACTGATCATCCCAGACTGGCTGCAGAGGCTATGGTATGCAAACCTGATGGGTCTGCTTTAGAGGTTCCTGCTTCGGCTTCTGCAGGAGAGGAGCCTTCTTCATCAAGGGTCCCTGATAACAGAGGACCCTGTTCTCTTCTCACTTATGGCTGTGCCCTTAAGAGGTGAAAGCTAGCTAACAGCGGCTACTCAAATGCAGTCATCAATACTCTGCTCAAGGCCCATAGGCCTCATCCTTCTTAGCCTATATGAAAGTATGGAGGTGTTTTGAGAGGTGAGGTTCTTCTCAGGCCCTGTCAGCTGGGAATGCAGGCATTGGAGTAGTGTAAGCCTACCTGCAGGCAGGTTTGAAGTAGGGCTTTGCCCTGAACTCAATTCAGGTTGTGGCCTTGGCATACTACCATGGGCAGGTGCAGGGTTTGCCCTTTTCAGTCCACCCTGATGTCACTCACTTCCTTAGGAGAGCTGAGCAAATTTGACCTCCCATGTGCACAATCGTCCCTCAGTGGAGCCTGTCATTGGTGTTTAAGGAGTTGAAAGGTCTGCCTTTTGAGTCCATTTGCAAGGTTACTATCAAAGATTTGACTCTCAAGGCAGTTTTTCTGGTGGCATTTACCTTCGCCAGATGGAGCTTCAGGCTGTTGTGAGCTTTTTTTGCTGATTTCTAGCTGTTCCGTCACCTTGTGAATGGTTCCATCCTTCCTGGTGAAGGTGATTTCCCCTTTTCACCTAAATCAGGAAGTGGTTTTGCCCTCCTTTTTGGAGGATGACCTCCAAACGGATCCCTTTCTGTGTCTCCTCGATGTGAGAAGAGTGTTGCTCAGATACCCGGAGGTGACTAATGCTTGTCAATTACACCATCTTTTTGTGCTTTTCAGTGGTCCCAGGAAGGGACAGAAGGTGGTCAAGGCTTTCATTTCCTGCTGGATCAAAGAGGCCATTGGTTGAGCATACCTTTTGGCTGGAAAGCAGGTTCTGGAAGGTCAAAGTTCACTTGACTATGTTGTAGGCCTCCTCCTGGGCTTAATCTGCCTTGGAGTCCCCAGAGGACATCTGTAAGACAGCTACCTGGTCCTCCTTGAGTACCGTCACGAAGCATTACAAAGTGAATTTGGGAGCAAGTGTAGATGGTGGTGTTGACAAGGCTATTCTGGTCCAAGTGTTGTCTTATTTATTTAATTTATTTAACATTTCTTATATACCGCCTTTGTCTTGACTGCTTGTGTACATGTAGCAGGATGATAAGGAAGGAGAAATTTTAATCATACCTTAGCAGGATTCAAGGAAAGGAGATAAGATGATTAAAATTTCTTCTCCTAACCCCAGTCAATAAGTGTTGAAATCTTGGACATCTGCATTTCAGGCAGGAGTGAGAGCTTGTACATTCTTTTTGTATCTTTTTTCTTGTTGAAGATATGCATCTTTTAATAAGGTACAATTTTCAGTTTTTCACAATGTTTCCTGTGGTTATATTTAAAGTTATTTGTACCACATTCATGCATGATCCTGTATGAATGTTTGATTAAGATTAGCAAAGCAGAATACCAGTTTCATAATAGTGGGGGTGGCCCAGTAAGAGGAGCTTTTCAAAAACCTTCAGCATTAATAACTCCTGAGAACTGATATCATCAGAATGAAAGAGAATCATAGCAATGATTTTGCTTGTCTTAGCAGTTATCAATCATCTCTATTTTTTCTTATTAGTTCTTTACTTTAAACTGTATAGTAGCTCCTATAATGTATTTCATTGACACCTAGAAAACAAATCAAGGTCTATTAAGAACAATTTCTTCAAAGGTCTTATTTCTAAATAGTGAGACTAATGCAAGAAGCTGTGTGTTAGAGCCATGTGCTAAAGCTCAACTCTTGGTTTTCCAGCACACATGCCCAATGTTGTAGCCAAATCGTATGCAAAAATTTGCATGCAAAAAAATGCACAAACAGGGGACAGCATGCCAGTTGCCATAGAAAAATCTGCATATGGGTGTATACTAGCTGCGCAATCAGTATTTTGTGCATTGGAATGGTCTCATTTAAATTTCTGCAGTTGGACAGATTACCTATCATTTCACAACTGCTGCACCTTAACCCTATGTTCGGTGACAGGATTACCTCTGCTCCTCATTTCCCTGACATTTTTATTTTATTTGTCCACCCATCCCCTTCAGTAAAACAATAAAAAATGTTCATGCTGGCACAAAAAAAAAGACACACTAGCCACAGAAAAGTTAGGTAACCTTTTACTGCAGCTCAGACTCTGTGTTAAAATCCCCAAGCATTAGAAAACTAGACATTAGGTCTTCGGGTTGTATGCACACTTCTTTGCATCTGGGTTTATTAGCTAATGCCTTCCCTATTATGGAATTTATATGGGCAGTGCGCTGATATCTATGCAATCTTTTGCACATGATTTTCTTCTGCACAAAATAATTTTCAATATAGGGCAGCCACAATAGCGTAACAAATTCTGCTAAGAACCCATGCTAAGCTGTGCTCTAAGCCTCCTTGTATTTTGCCTCTCTATAAGGTTTGCATGTGTAGATGAATTCTTTCAAAATTAATTTGACTTGTCATCTCCTTGGAGTGGAGGAGTAACCTGGTGGTTAGTGCCGTAGCCTGGTGATTAAGAGATTAGGGCTTGATTCCCACTGATATTCCTTGTGGTCTTGGGTCACACTTTAGCAAGAAAACTCAGAGGCTGCTGAGTTGTCAGGAGTCAGCATTGACTAAATGGCACACATTCCATTTACAATGTACACCTTGTAGCACTATACAAATGATAAGTATAAACTTTGGGCCCGATTTTCGAAGGCTGTTACACAGGTAAATAACCCATGTTACCTGTGTAAATGCCTTAACTGGGTTTTTCCAAAAGCACCGCCATGGGTAGTGCCTTTGGAAAATTCCAGTTAAGTCTCTAACACGCCCAGATGCTATCCGCTTAGCATCGGGGCATGTTTGGGGCGGAGTGGAGGCGGGGAATGGCACTAAGCGGGTAATCGATTTTCGATGCTGCTCGCTTAGCGCTCTGCGCCTTAAAGATACTGTAGGTGAGGAAAACCCTCGCCTATCTGGGTCTAAACAGGCAGCATCAAAATCGCCTCTACTGGCTTAGCCTTGGCGGCTGCTGGCCTGTGTGGCGTGACCCGGATTTTCATTTCCATCACCGTGGAAATGAAAATCTGGGTTAAGGGGGTCGGCGGGCAGGCTATGCGCCGACGTGGCACATAGCCTGCCTAAATGAAGATCGGGCCCTTTGTAAATAAAAATGATTTTTCACAGGTTTTTTTGTATGCATTTGTATAATACTTAGTAGAGGTTTTTCATCTATTGATTCTATTCATAGCTCTTCTATTGCAGTGCCTGAATGGATCTTCATTATAGGCACTTCAGATTTCCTAGCAAAACTTGGGACAATACTCATATTGAGGACTCTCTCAATAATACGTGAGGACTATGGATCAATTTTAGCAGGCATTGAAAAAGGTGTTGGTACTCCAAACTACCACATACCCCCTCCGAAAAAGACATGATTATAGGGTCTGGCTTATGAATACTTTGAAGGTCATTTTATAATAGGGCCTTATAGTTAGGCGCTTACAGAGGCATCTATGTAGGCAGTATTTGATAAGGGTAAGTAGGTGCCTTTAAAAAAAAATACTAGCGTATATCACAGAGAATATGCCTTGAATGTGAGCACGACCACTTAACACCTGCTCATGAGCAGATGTAAATGTTTACACATACTTCATGCATTTATGCATGTAGATTACAGTATTTTATAATCTGTGCTTGTCTGTGAAAACGCCACCACTTCTTCTCCCAGATTGTGTCCTCAGCTACATCTACTGGCAGAGAATGCCAAAGTTTGACTTTTACACCGGTTGCTCTTTATAAGAGGCCATTTACGTGCATATGTGGCCATATACGTGGGAATGACTTTTTAAAATTACCTCTTATTTGCTTATCTGTGAGAAACATTTATGAAGGAAAGTGATAAAATTGCTTCACTATTATATTTAGCTATATTCTAGAGTGATTGGTCTCTAGTTCCAGTAAATGCTATAATCCTCCTCTGTGGGTGAATACATAGCTCTTTATTATACTCACAAGACTGTGTCTATAACAGGGAATCTCCAGAAACAAGCAGGAATGTAGTCTTCACATATGGGTATTGTCGGTACCAACGGAGCCTGAGCGGGAATGCTCTCCAGCGTCCAATTAGAAAGCTTTTGGGAGCATCCCACAGCGCCTGTGTGCTGCCTTCCCGCCTTTCCCAACTGCCTCTCTCCAGTTCTTCGTTTTCCACGGAGCCAGCAGGTCGTTTTTTCTTCTTTTTCATTCCCATCTTTTTCATTCTTTTTTTGTGGTAGCGTCTGCCTTCTTCGACGCTATACCGGTACCGCCGGTTCTTTCTTTCTTCAAAAAAAAAAAAAAATTTGTAATCTTTTTTTTTTTTTCGACTTTCCAGTCTTTTTTTCTGTCAGGTGCCACACGCCATTTTGGGCATTAGGCCCAAATTTTCCTTCAGAATGGAAAAACCCGCCTCGGGTTTTAAAAAGTGTTCCAAGTGTGGCGGTACCATCTCCGTCACCGACGCTCACGAGTGGTGCCTTAAATGTTTAGATCCTGACCACTTCATCTTAGAGTGTGTTGCCTGTGGGATGATGTCGAAGAGGGGTCGGCAAAACGAGCTGCTAAGTTTAGCACCCTTTTTCCCTCTGATGCAGCATCCGTGGCATCGACGTCTTCCAGGGCTTCGTCTTCCTTCCATGGATCTCAGGTAACCAAATATAAATCTCTCCGGTCCTCAAAGGGTAGATCTCCTTCCAAGCATCAAGATGCCTCTGGCGTTGCCCTTGAGGGACTTGTACCGGCAAAATTGCCCCGGCGGGAGGCTTCGGCTTCCAAAGCACTATCGGGGCTCCAGGATGTTCTCGAGGCCTCAACCTCAGCAGAACTACTGGTGCCAATGCTCTGTGGTACTGGCCGCTTCATCCAGTACCGATACCCAGGCATCGGCAGCGTCAATAGACCAGAGGTTCTTGGCTATTGAACGCAGTCTGGCGGCTCTCCTTGCGGCTTCGGTGCCTTCGGGACTGCTTCAGACGGTTCAACCGGTATCGACACCGACAGCATTGACATCGGCGACTGTGTTGCCTACACTGAGTCATGCTGTTTCCTCTGGTATCGACAGGCCGGTACCGGACACCTCTGGTACCGACTTAAATCGGTACCGGTATCGTGCTTTACAAGAGCACCTGGACAGGAGATAGTTTGAATCCTCCGATGACTCTGAGGATTCTGACAGCTCTGTTGGTACCGGAGTACTTCTCTCTGAGGAGCCTTCCTCTCCTAAACGTAGGATGTCTCCTCCAGAGGATATATCCTTTCAGGATTTCATTCGGGAGGTGGCTAGAGGTCTTTCCATCAGAGTGGCTCCTGAAACAGAGCCCAGAGCAAAGGAATTGGAGATTTTACAATATCCTAAAGCTCCCAAAGAGGCAGCTACTTTGCCTATTCATGAGATCTTGCATGATCTCATGCTAAGAATGTGGGAAACACCTCTTAACACCTCTCCTCATTCTTGTAGGCTTGATACCATGTATCGAGAACCTCCTTGTCTGGATTTCAGAAAACCCAGTTACCACACCACTCCATGGTAGTGGAATCAGCTATGAGAAAGATCAAGAGTGCAAAAAGGCATGCATCTAATCCACCAGGACGTGAATGTAGGACTCTTGATGCCTTTGGGCGTCGAACCTTCCAGGCCTCTATGCTTTCTGCCAGGATTAGTTCCTACATTTTATATATGGGAATGTTCCTTAAGGAGGTTACAGGAGATCTAGAGCTTATGAGCCCTCTCCTTCCTGATGATAAGAGGCAAGATTATCTTACACTTGTCAAACATGCCCAAGATGTTTCCAAGTTTGTTAATCATGCAGCTTTTGACTGCTTTGAGTGCATAAGCAGAACCTCTGCCATTGCCATAGGTGCTCGTAGGATTGCCTGGCTCCAGGCATCTGACTTAGAACTCTGGGTACAGGACAAACTGGGGAATATCCCTTGCACAGGCGAAAATCTCTTTGGCAAAAATTGGCAAGAGAAAGCTAATGAGCTGGATGCTGATAATACCACTTTGGATAGACTATCCAAGGCTACAGCTGATCCTGCAAGGAGAAAATCCTACAAGAAACCATTCTTCTTTAAAAAGAAGAGGTTTTACCCCTCCTATACCCAGCATTGGCATTCTACAGGTCAGTCTGCCCGAAAGGGACAGCAGCCACCAAAACTAAGAAAAACAAAGTCTGCTAAGCCTCAACCGGCCCAGCAGAGCCTCCACAGGGGCTTTGACTCCCATCTAGAGAACTTGGCCTTCCTGGCCCTCAACGGGCCAGAGCCCTCCACCATTCCAGGAAGGTTGTGTCATTTTGCCCCCAGATGGGAGCAGATAACAGCAGAAGAATGGACTCTCTCCATTGTAAAGGAGGGGTACAAGCTTCATTTCCTCAACATGCCCCCTCCTACAGTTGTAAGACAGTTCAATTCTCAGACTTCACTCGAGAATCAGTTGGGTCAAGAGGTCAATTTACTTCTTGCCCACGGGGCAATAGAAGACGTACCCATTTCCCAACAGGATACAGGGTTTTACTCCTCCTATTTCCTTATTCCAAAGAAAACAGGGGGACACAGACCCATTTTAGACCTCAGAGAATTGAACAAATTCCTGTTCAAGGAGAAGTTCAAGATGATTTCTCTAGGAACTCTTCTGCCATACCTTCAGAGTCAGGATTGGCTTTGTTCTCTAGATCTCAAGGATGCGTACACCCATGTTCTCATCCATCCAACTCACCGAAGATTCCTTCGGTTTCTATTTCAGGGGAAGCACTACCAGTACAGGGTTCTTCCTTTTAGTCTGGCCTCAGCACCAAGGGTGTTTACGAAATGCATGGCTGTAGTGGCAGCATTTCTTCGCACTCTAGGAATATTTGTCTTCCCCTACTTAGACGACTGGCTCATTCGAGACCCATCAGAGTCAGAGGCCAGAATTTCCCTATCTTGCACAATGCGTATACTTCAGTATTTGGGCCTGGTAATAAACATCCCAAAATCCAACCTAACTCCCACTCAATCTCTAGAGTTTATAGGAGCTATGCTGGATACCAGGAAAGCAAGGGCCTATCTTCCACAGCCCCGCTGCCCTTCGCATTGTGCAGTTAGCTTCCAAAGCAGTGTTAAAGACTTATCTCACTGCTCGGGAAATCTTACAATTGCTAGGCCACATGGCATCTACCGTGCATGTGGTTCCCTATGCTCGCCTCCATATGAGAGCAGCCCAATGGACTCTATCCACTCAGTGGACCCAAGCATCAGGCTGCCTATCAGACAAAATAGCAAACTCATGTCGCCTTATTTTGTCCCTACAATGGTGGCAGTCAACCCAGAACCTGTTGGTGGGGTCCCTTTTCCAACAGCCCCCACCCCAGGTCACTCTAACAGACGCCTCACAGGTGGGTTGGGGAGCTCACCTGCAAGATCTCTCTACCCAAGGCACCTGGACTCCACAGGAGACCCATCTACACATCAATCTCTTGGAGCTCAGAGCAATCTTCCTTGCTCTTCGAGTGTTCCACACCCAGCTGAGCTACAAGACAGTTCTAATTCAGACGGACAATCAAGTAGCTATCTTCTCTCTGAACAGGCAGGGAGGAACAGGCTCTCTGTCGCTTTGCAACGAAGCTTTGCGACTATGGGCCCTCGCCAGAGAGCATCAGATTAATCTCCTTGCGGTGTATCTGCCAGGCATTCAAAACTCCTGGGCAGACAGACTCAGTCGAGTTCTGCTTCCGCACGAGTGGTCTCTTCGTGCAGACCAGGTAGCAAAAATTTTCAAATTTGGGGAACTCCGGACATAGACCTCTTTGCAAGTCCGTTGAATGCCAGACTTCCCCGATTCTGTTCCAGAATTCCGGCTCAGGGTTCTCAGGCCAGGGATGCTTTCCTCCTCCATTGGGGTCAGGACTTCCTATATTCCTTTCCACCCATTCCCCTAATTCCCAAAACCCTATTCAAGCTTCAGAGAGACAGAGGCCATATGATTCTCATAGCTCCACATTGGCCTCGGCAGGTGTGGTATCCTCTGCTCCTACATCTCTCTGAAGCTCCATCTCTGGAGTTAGGATCTGCTCCAGATCTCCTGTCTCAGGAGGACGGGATGTTGTGGCATCTTGATCCCCACTCTCTGCATCTCAGGGCCTGGTTGCTGAGGGCCTAGACCTTCATGGTCTTAACCTGTCTCAACAAGTGAAGGATATCCTTTATGCTTCTAGAAAGCCTTCCACAAGACGCTCTTATGCTTTCAAATGGAAAAGGTTTTCCATATGGTGTTCGCAGAAGGGTCTTGACCCCCTGGCGATACCTCTGGAATCATTATTGGAGTATCATTTATCTAATGCAGGGCTTAAGACTAACTCAATACCAGTCGATTTAAGTGCTATTTCAGCTTCTTTCAAGCTTTTAAATGGACAATCTATTTCCTCTCATCCTCTCATAGCAAGATTTATGAGGGGCCTCCTAACTAAGCCTCCCATTAGGCCACCGCCGGTAGCATGGAACCTAAATCTGATTCTTATACAGCTCATGAAGCCGCCTTTTGAACCTCTAGCTACTATCTCCTTGAAGTTCGTTTCCTGGAAGGTTCTCTTTCTCATTGCAATCACATCAGCACGTCGCATCAGTGAATTGCAAGCATTAGTGGCTGATCCGCCTTATACGAGGTTCCATCATGATAAGGTAGGACTCATCCACACTTTATGCCAAAGGTGGTCTCACCTTTTCATTTAAACTAAGCAGTTTACCTACCTGTGTTTTTTTCCAAGGCCTCATGCTTCAAATGCAGAAAGGAATCTTCATACTTTGGACTGTAAAAGAGCACTTGCTTTTTTACTTACAAAGGACACAGCAACATAGAAAGTCCTCTCAACTTTTTGTTGCTTTTGATCCTTCTCATTTGGGACTTCCAGTCTCCAAGAGAACATTGTCCAATTGGATTGCACAGTGCATTTCTTTTACCTATCAGAGTAAAAACCTTTCTCTGGAAGGCCATGTCACAGCTCACAGTGTGAGAGCCATGGCAGCCTCAATGGCTCATCTACACTCTCTGTCTATTGACGACATCTGTCGAGCAGCTACTTGAGCCTCGGTTCATACCTTCACAGCCCATTACTGCTTAGACAAGGACTCCCGCCGGGATGCCTTGTTTGGTCAGGCTGTTCTACGACACTTGTTCCATACTTAATCAACTCCTACCCACCATTCCCGGTAGGATGCCAGAGATCCATGGGGGGAAGTGGAACCCTTTCACAAGGGCACACAACTTCTGGGGTCTCTCCTTGGCATCTGTAGCTGGGGAGTCCCCATATGTGAAGACTACATTCCTGCTTGTTTCTGGAGATAGCATAGTTACTCATCTGTAACAGGTGATCTCCGGGAACAGCAGGAATTTAGTCTTCACAACCCACCCACCTCCCTTAGGAGTTGTATCTCTCTTTTCTTTTCTTCCCCCCTCTCTCTCTCTTTGTCTCATCTTTAAAACTCAACTGGAGAGAGGCAGTTGGGAAAGGCGGGAAGGCAGCATGCAGGCGCTGTGGGATGCTCCCAAAAGCTTTGTAATTGGACGCTGGGGAGCGTTCCCGCGCAGGCTCCGTCGGTACCGACGATTCATATGTGAAGACTAAATTCCTGCTGTTCCTGGAGATCAGCTGTTACAGGTGAGTAACTATGCTTTTTCTATCAATGAGCAGAAATGAATCAGGTACAAGTGGATGATGTCTAGCTTAGTCCCTCGATTTTTATTTTTTCTACTATGCTGAATAGATGTGAAAACAATGCTCTCCTAAACTGAAGATGCTTTTTCGCTTTACTTGGGTATATTGGTTTTCGTCATTCTTTTTCTCTTAAAGAAAAGTAATTTTATTTTTTAGACATGTTTTGCTAGTATTTTATTATGTCAAGTATGCACACACTTGAGTATAAAATACGTATAAAATATGCAGATTAACCAGACTGTTGTTGTTAAGTGCCATCGAGTCGATGTTGACTCATGGCGACTCTCTGGGTAGTTGTCCTAAACTGTGTTCAGTTTTCAGTCAGGTGATTAATTGTTGATAAAGTGGCATTCATAGCTGCTGTTATTGTACCAATCCATCACATTGCTGGCCTTCCTCTTTTGCACTGACCTTCAACCTTGCCAAGCTTGATGTCTTTCTGTAATGATCTTTGTTTTCTCATGATATGCCCAAAGTATGAAAATCAGTGTCTTCTTATTTGAGCTTCTAAAGAAAGCTGTAGTTTGATCTCCTTTAGTACCGACTGATTTGTTCTTTGGGCAGTTCATATTATACACAGTGGGCCCGACATTCTTCTGGGATAGCTATGCGCTGCTACAGTGCATAGCCATCGCTGCCACCGACCTTTAGCCCCAGATATTCAATGCCAGGGTCAGATGCAGTCCTGGCATTGAATATCCGGGGTTGCTGTACAGCCCACAAGCCTGCAGAAGCTAACTGGGTAGCAGCTTATCCAGAAAAGGCTATCATTGTAAATACTGTAGCAGACTCTAGAACATCAGTACATCTAATAGGTAAACTGAACAAGTTGAATTACCACAGATCTCTACATAAAAACTCCTTGCTAAAAGAATACCTGGCCTGAGTCACATGCTGAACACAGATAAACCCTCACCAAGTACAGAACAATTTACCACAAACTAAAAATAGAAAATTGTAGACAAAAATTAAACTGAAACCCTAAAAGCAGCACTTAGCATGCACTGTAATACCAGAGAAGTAGAATCAGCAAATTATTTCCCCCTGTACTGTGCAAAATATAAAGATAGCTGATGCAAAGGTCAAAAATTGACCTATCCCAGTCATTAAATTGAAACTAAAATTATTTTTTCTATCTTTGTTGCCAGGACATTTCATTTTTATAATCTTCTCACTTTCAGTTTCCGGTTTCTGCTTTCTTCTCTCTTAACTCTATTTCTAAAGTCTTCTGTCCATTGCCATTTATTTTCTCTTTTCCTGGCTTTATTTCCTTCCCTCCACTTTCTGCTTCCTTCCATGTATTTTTGCTGCTTCTCTATCCACTTTGATTTCACTCCTCTTTCTCACCAGTAAGTCCTTATTCTCTCTCTATTTTTTATTATTTTTTACTGTATCTACCTATAGCTTCCATTTCCCTCTCCCCAGAGCTCCCATTCTCCCATCTCTCTCTCACTTTCCCTGCCTCTCACTAACCCCCCTCTCTCCATCTCATCTCCCATGCCCCACGTCCATCATTTTCCTCTCTCCTCCCTTCCCTCATGCCCCCCATGTCCAGCATCTCCCATTTTCTTCCTTTCCCCCATGTTTTGAGTCTAGTATTTCAGCTTCTCTTCACCAATCCTGCATAGTCTAGCATTCCCCCTTCTCTATTGTGGCAGGGTTAGCATGCTTTAGTATCCAGGGAGCTGGAAAACCCCGTAACACCCAGCCCCAAGAATGCCCCTCAGTCAGGGCCATCTGTGTAGGGAGGAAGAAAGAGCCCCAGAGTAAGCCAGGTGAGAAGGATCTGGGCTCCATTCAATCTGGATTTTAGAGATCTCCCTGCACTAAGGAAAGGAAATCTGGGTTAAAGGCGTGGAGCCCAGAGACTGGGTGGTTTCCCAGGAACCTGGGGAAGAAGGTGGGGCTGATATTGCTTCCTGGCAAGACGAGGAATATGAAAGGCCACTCCCAAGGCAGCAAGGAGCTCCATGCGAGCTTTCCATGGTTCCCAAGGCACCTGAGCCTATGGAGCTAGGAGAAGCAGAACCTTGGGATTGCATCTTTAAGGACATGGATTATCAGGAAGCTGGACCTTCAAGCATCTGAGTTTCCTTGCTTGTCTCATTGTGGATTTGGACTGGGCTGGGGAATACCTAGGAGAGATGTGGGTGGAAAGCTTCCCAACTCTTCTCCAGGCCATTGAAAGAGTAAGGGTTTACCAAGATTTTAAAAAGTTGAATGGATTGAATTGCTGCTGAACTGCCTGTAACATTATTTATTGTTATTGATGATAAGTGTATTTGTGAGAAGCCCTCTTGGTGAGGACAAGCTTAAGAGGGTCTCACAGCCCTGTGTGATACCCAGAAGGGAGTAGCTGGTTGATTTTGGGCAAGGAGCTGTGAAGAAAACCTGGACTAGCTTACTTTTTAGCTTTACCTGTTTTTATAGAGACTGCACGTACAGCATAGGAGTTATCCTTGTTTTTGTTACTTATGGTTTTGCTTTATGATTCAGGACTGCTGGAGAGTTGCAAAGCTGCGCTGCACCCAGTTCCCTTCTGTCCATGAAAGAAGAGCAGGACCTGGGCATGACTGTTTCTGATGATCTTAAAGTGGTTAAATAGGTGGGAAAAGGTGACGGCGAAAGCCAGAAGGATGCTTTAGTGCATAGGGAGAGGAATGGCCAGCAGAAAAAAGGAAGTGATAGTGCCTCTGGATAAGTTTTTGATGTGACCTCATTTGGAATATTGTGTGCAATTCTGGAGACCACACCTTCTGAAGGATATGAAAAGGATGGAGTCGGTGCAGAGGATGGCTACCAAAATTGTCAGTGGTCTTCGTTATGAACCATATGGGGACAGACTTAAAGATCTCAATATGTATACATTCGCGGAAAGGTGGGATAAAAGAGATATGATAGAGACGTTTAAATACCTCTGTGGCATAAATGCACAGGAGTAGAGCCTCTTTCAATTAAAAGTAAGCTCTGCAAAGAGGGGACATAGGATGAAAGGGGATAGACTCAGGAGCAATATGTGGAAATATTTCTTTACGTCTAGAACCGTAATCTCCAGGAACAAGCAGGAATGTAATCTTCACATATGGGTATCGGTACCGACGGAGCCTGTGTGGGAACGCTCCCCAGCGTCCAAAAGGAACGCTTTTGGGAGCATCCCTCAGCACATGCGTGCTGCCTTCCCGCCTTTCCAACTGTCCCTCTTCAGTTCTTCGTTTTCCGCAGAGCCAACAGGACACATACCCTGTCACCGCAGAAAATTTCTTCTTTAAACATGTTTTCTTGTGGTTGCGCCTGCCTCCGCATGACACCTACCGGTACTGCCGGTTCTTTTTCGTTCTTTTCTAAAAAAAAAAAAAAAAAAAAATACATATACTTTTGAACTGTTTCTCTTCAGAAACGTTTTCTTTTGGTGCTAGGCGCCATTTTGGGCATTAGGCCCCATATTTCCTAAAAGATGGAAAAACCAGCTAGTGGTTTTAAAAAATGTACTAAGTGTGGCGGTACCATCTTCATCACCGACACCCATGACTGGTGTCTAAAATGTTTAGGCCCTGACCATTCTCCATCTGAGTGTTCCTCCTGTATGGGGATGACTAAAAGAGGAAGACAAAACCGAGCTGCAATGCTCGGTACCCTCTTTTCTTCGGATACCAGGTCCATTGCATTGAGGTCTTCAAGAGCCTCGTCTTCCTCCCATGGATCTCAGGTAACTAAACATAAGAGCCGGTCCTCAAAGGGTAGCTCTCCTTCAAAGCATCGAGAGGCCATTGGCATTGCCCTTGAGGAAACTACACTGGCAAAACAGCCTCGGCGGGAGGCTTCGGCCTTCAAAGCATCAGTGGGGTTCCAGGATGTTCGAGGCTTTGACCTCAGCAGAACTACTGGTGCCATGCTCAGGGGTTCCGGACGCTTTTACTGGTACTGATACCCAGGCATCGGCAGCGTCAATAAACCAGAGATTCCTCGCTATCGAATGCAGTCTTGCAGCTCTCCTCACAGCTGCGGTACCATTGACACCGGCGGTTCAATGAGCACTGGTACTGACAACGGTACCGATGCCAGTACCAGCACCAGTACAGATACCGGTACCAGCACTGACAGTACCGGCCCCAGTGGAAATCCTTTCCATGCCGACTTTTTCTGGCATCGACAGATCGGTACCGGACCAACTCGGTACCGACTTCCATCGATACCGAGACCGTGCTTTGCATGAACATCGGGATCAGGGATACTTCGAATCCTCTGATTCCGATGACTCTGATAATTCTGCCGGTACCAGTGTGTTTCTCTCGGAAGACGACTCTTCTCCCCAACGCAGAATGTCTCCTCCGGAGGACATGTCTTTTCAGGATTTTATTCATGATGTGGCCTGAGGCCTTTCAATCACGGTAGCTCCTGAAAAAGAACCTAGAACAAAGGAATTGGAAATTCTCCAATACCCTAAGGCTCCCAAGGAGGCAGCCACTCTTGCCCATTCATGAAATTCTTCATGATTTGATGCTCAGAATGTGGGAGACACCTTTGACCACATTGCAGAGCAGAGATGGCATCCATCTGTCCAAGAAAGGTCAACGCATCTTTGGTAGTAGACTGGCTAATCTACTGAAGAGGGCTTTAAACTAGATTCGTTGGGGATGGGTGAAGAAAGCCCCCAGGTAAGTGAAAGCCCCCAGGTAGGTGATACATTAAATATCTTTATGGAAATGGGTAACAGGGGTAACATATGGAAAGCAGTGTGTATTAATGCCCGTAGCATGGGAAATAAGATCCCTGAAGTTGAAGCTTTGGTGGGAGTGGCTGACTTGGATTTAGTGGCAGTTACAGAAACATGGTTCACAGAAAACCATGACTGGAATGTAACTATACCTGGCTATACTTTATTCAGAAAGGACAGGGTAGGAAGAAGGGGAGGAGGAGTGGCACTATATGTAAAAACTACTATTAAAGCTTTGGAATTACAGAGCTTAAAAGGGAGAGAGGAGGCATTGTGGGTTAAACTAGAAAGAGGGAAAGAGAAATCTATTTGCATTGTTGTGATATACAGACCTCCCTCACAAGAGGAAGAGGTGGACAGAGAGTTAATTGAAGACATACGCAGCATTGCTAGGAAAGGGGAAGTGCTACTGCTAGGAGATTTCAATATGCCAGATGTTGATTGGCACATTCCTGCTGCAGTATCATCTAGAAGTAAGGAGATCCTGGATTCTCTACAGGGAGAACTATTCAGGCAATTGGTAACAGACCCCACACGTGAAGGGGCCATACTGGACTTGGTGCTTACCAATGGTGAAAGTGTTTCTGATGTTGTAGTGGGAGATCATTTTGCATCCAGTGATCACCAGATGGTGTGGTTCAGTATTAGGACTAGGGCTGTTAGAATCCATTCCAAGGTGAAGATCTTAGACTTTAGGAAGACTAACTTTGCGAAGATGGGCCAATACCTCAGGGAGTCGTTAGTGGGATGGGAACAGCTGGGGGATGTAGAAAAACAGTGGGAAAAACTGAAAGGGGGTATTTTAAAGGCAACCAACCTTTTTGTTAAAATGGTAAATAAAGGCAAAAGGAACAGGAGACCGCTATGGTTTTCGAAGGAAGTAGCTGAAAAAGTGAAGAAAAAGAGGGAGGCCTTCATGAAATACAAGAGATCACAGAGAGAGGAAGACAGGCATCTGTATTTGGAAAAACTTAGAGAAGCTAGCAAAGTAGTCAAGAAGGCAAAGATTCAAAAGGAGGAGGAAATAGCCAATGCAATAAAATGGGGGGGATAAGACATTTTTCAGATATATTAGTGAGAAGAGGAAGGGCAAAAGTGGTATTGTCAGACTCAAGGGTGCAGGGGGGGAATATGTAGAAGCTGATAAGGATAAAGCGGAATTGCTTAACAAATATTTTTGTTCTGTGTTCACAGATGAAGAACCAGGAGCAGGAACTCAGAAAACACCCACAAATAAGAACAGAAGCGAGGGACATCTTGAACAATTTTCAGAAGACTGTGTTCGTGAGAAACTAGCTCAACTTAAAGTAGACAAAGCGATGGGACCGGATGGGATACACCCTAGAATAATGAGGGAACTTGGGGACGTTCTAGCAACTCCACTGACTGACCTTTTCAATGCCTCGTTGGAGTCGGGAGTGGTGCCAAAGGACTGGAGAGAGGCTCATGTGGTGCCTTTACACAAAAGCGGAAGTAAGGATGTGGTTGAAAACTACAGGCCGGTTAGTTTAACTTCGGTGGTGAGTAAATTATTGGAAACGCTGCTGAAAGAGAAAATAGTGAGGTTTCTGGAGTCCGGCGGATTACAGGATCCGAGGCAGCATGGATTCACCAGAGGCAGGTCTTGTCAGACAAATCTGATTGATTTCTTTGACTGGGTGACCAGGGAGTTGGACCGAGGGAGAGCTCTAGATGTGGTGTATTTAGATTTCAGTAAAGCCTTTGACACTGTTCCTCACAGGCGACTTATAAACAAACTGAGCACCCTAGGGATGGACCCTAAAGTTACTGCTTGGGTTAGAAATTGGTTGGGTGGGAGGCGACAAAGAGTACAAGTAAATGGAGCTCACTCTGAGGAGAAGGATGTTACCAGTGGTGTGCCCCAGGGATCTGTCCTTGGTCCGATTCTTTTTAACATCTTTGTTAGTGATATAGCGGAAGGGCTGTCAGGTAAGGTTTGCCTCTTTGCGGATGATACCAAAATCTGCAATAGAGTAGACACCCAGGAAGGTGTAGATAACATGAGGAGGGATCTAGCTAAGCTTGAAGAATGGTCTAGAATTTGGCAGCTGGGATTTAATGTTAAAAAATGTAAGGTCATGCATTTGGGCTGCAGCAATCCAAGGGAGCAATACAGTATAGGAGGTGAAGTACTTTTGTCCACTAAAGAAGAGCGGGACCTAGGCGTGGTTGTGTCTGATGATCTTAAAGTAGCTAAACAGGTAGAAAAGGGGACGGCAAAAGCTAGAAGGATGCTTGGGTGCATACGGAGAGGAATGGCTAGCAGAAAAAAGGAGGTGATAATGCCTCTGTATAAGTCTTTGGTGCGACCTCATTTGGAGTATGGTGTGCAATTCTGGAGACCGCACCTTCAAAAGGATGTGAACAGGATGGAGTCGGTGCAGAGGTTTGCTACTAAAATGATTAATGGGCTTCATTATAAAGCATATGAGGACAGACTTAAGGATCTTAATATGTACACCTTAGAGGAAAGGCGGGATAGAGGTGATATGATTGAGATGTTTAAATACCTCCGTGGCATAAATGTTCAGGGAGAGAACCTCTTTCAATTGAAAGCAAGTTCTGCTACGAGGGGACATGGGATGAGGGTGAAGGGAGAGAGATTCAGGAGTGATATGCGGAAATATTTCTTTACGGAAAGAGTAGTGGATCCGTGGAATAGTCTCCCAGTGGAGGTGGTAGAGATGAGGACAGTAACTGAATTAAAAAAAACATGGGACCAACACAGAGGATTTCTAAAGGTAAAAAGTGGACTGTTGTAGTTGTTATGGAAGGACAGACTAGATGGGCCTTGTGGTCTTTTTCTGTCATCATGTTTCTATGTTTCTATGTCCTCATTCTAGGAGATACCATGTCCTGGTTTTCAAAAGATTCAGCTGCCAAACCATGCGTACGATGAAAAGTGCAAAAAGACATGCATCCAATCCTCCAGGACATGAATGTAGAACTCTTGACGCTTTTGGGCATCAAACATTTCAGGCTTCCATGCTTTCAGCTAGGATCAGCTCATATATTTATATATGGGAATGTTCCTCAAAGAGGTCACAGGAGATTTGGAGCTTATGAGCCCCCTCCTCCCTGAAGACAAATGACAGGACTTCCTTATTCTTGTCAAGTATGTTCAAGATGTCTCCAAGTTTGTAAACTGTGCAGCCTTTGACAGCTTTGAATGCATCAGCAGAACCTCTGCTATTGCCATTGGTGCACGTCGGATTGCCTGGCTTCAGGCATCAGACTTGGAGATTGGGGTACAGGATAAATTGGGAAACATCCCTTGCACAGGAGAAAACCTCTTTGGCAAGAATTGGCAGGAGAAGGCTAATAAGATAGATGCTGACAATATCACTTGAGATAGATAGATTGTCAAAATCTACAGCCACTCCAGCCAAAAAGAAACCCTATAAAAAACTCTTTTCCAGCAAAAAGAAAGTTTTATCCGTCCTATACCCAGCAAGGGGAAACTCAGGGTCAAGTTGCCCAGAAGGGTCAACAACAACAATACAGACAAAAGAAGCCAAAAGGCCTTAGAGGTCAACCAGCTCCACAGGCCCAGCCCCCTCAAGGGTTTTGACTCCTTCATAGAGAACTTAGCCTTCCTGCTTCTGAAAGGTCCAGAACCCCTAAACATTCCAGGCAGGTTGTGTCATTTTGCCAACAGATGGCACCAAATAACAGAAAATTGGACTCTGTCCATTGTGGGAGAGGGGTACAAGCTTCATTTTCACAGTATGCCCCCTCCTAGAATCGTAAGACAGTTCAATTCCCAAACCTCTACAGGCAATCTACTGGATCGAGAGGTCTCAACACTCCTTGCTCAAGGAGCAATAGAGGAGGTGCCCATTCTTCAACAGGGTGCAGGGTTCTACTCCCCCTGTTTTCTTATTCCAAAGAAAACAGGAGGACACAGACCCATTCTAGACCTCAGAGAATTGAACAAATATCTGTTCCGAGAAAGGTTCAAAATGATTTCTCTGGGAACTCTTCTGCCATACCTTCAAAGTCAGGATTGGCTTTGTTCTCTAGATCTAAAGGATGCATATACTCACATTCTGATCCATCCAGATCACAGGAAATTCTTACGGTTCCTTTTCAAGGGAAAACATTTCCAATAGAGGGTTCTTCCCTTTGGTCTGGCTTCGGCACCAAGAGTATTCACGAAATGCATGGCAGTAGTAGCTGCATTTCTGCGAACCCTAGGGATATTCTCCTTCCCTTACTTAGACGACTGGCTCATTCGAGCCCCCACGGTTCCAGAAGTCAGCTCTGCACTGTCTCGCACAATGCGAATCCTTCAATACTTGGGATTGGTCATAAACCTCCCAAAATCCCAACTTGCTCCATCTCAGTCCCTAGAGTTCATAGGAGCTTGTTTAGATACCAGACAGTCAAGGGCTTTTCTCCCACAACCCCGCTGTCTTCATATAATGCAGCTAGCTTCTCAAGCAGCGGTGAAGTCCTCCCTAACTGCTCGAGAATTACTACAACTATTGGGACATATGGCATCCACGGTTCATGTGGTTCTCTACGCTCACCTTCATATGCGAGCAGCCCAGTGGACCCTATCCACACAGTGGACAGAGGCAACAGGACATCTGTCGGACAAGATATCAAACTCACAAAGACTGATTTTGTCTCTCCAATGGTGGCAATCGCTGGAAAATCTTCTAGTGGGGTCTCCTTTCCAGCAACCCCTATTTCAGGCCACCCTAACAACAGATGCATCACAGGTGGGATGGGGAGCACACCTGCATCATCTCTCTACCCAGGATACCTGGATTCCACAGGAGACTTGTCTTCACATAAACCTCCTGGAACTCAGAGCAATCTACCTAGCTCTTTGAGTATTCCATGCCCAGCTCATCTACAAGACAGTGCTAGTCCAGACGGACAATCAAGTAGCCATGTTCTATGTGAACAAGCAGGGCGGAACAGGCTCTCTGTCGTTATGCAACGAAGCTTTATGACTATGGGCCCTCGCCAGAGCATCAAATTCACCTTCTCGTGGTATATCTTCCAGGCATTCGAAATCTTTGGGCAGACAAACTCAGCCGAGTACTGCTGCCTCACGAATGGTCTCTCCACCTAGACCAAGTGGCCAAGATATTTCAGATTTGGGGAACCCCAGACATAGACTTATTTGCAAGTCCATTGAATGGCAAACTTCCCCGGTTCTGTTCCAGAATTCCGTCTCAAAATTGCCAGGCAAGGGACGCCTTCCTTCTTCACTGGGGTCACGACTTCCTCTATGCCTTCCCACCTATTCCCCTCATCCCCAAAACACTGTTCAAGTTTCAGAGAGACAGAGGTCGTATGATCCTCATAGCGCCACGATGGCCATGCCAAACGTGGTATCCCCTGCTTCTACATCTCTCTCAAGCTCTACCTCTGGAGTTAGGCTATGCTCCAGATCTCCTCTCCCAGGAGAACGGGATGCTATGGCACCCGAATCCCCAGTCCCTGCTTCTCAGGGCCTGGTTGCTGAAAGCTTAGAGCTTCAGAATCTCAACCTTTCCCAACAGGTAAAGGATATCCTTCAGGCTTCTAGAAAACCTTCCACAAGATGCTCTTATGCCTTCAAGTGGAAACGTTTTACTATATGGTGTTCACAGAAGGGGTTAAACACCCTTATGATACCTTTGGAATCGATACTAGAGTATCTACTTCAGTTATCAAATTCTGGTCTAAAGACCAATTCAGTAAGAGTCCATCTTAGTGCAATTGCAGCTTCCTATAAGCCTCTAAATGGACAACCAATTTCCTCTCATCCACTCATAACAAGATTTATGAGAGGTCTTCTATTAACAAAGCCTCCCATCAGGCCTCCACCGGTGGCATGGGATTTAAACCTAGTTCTCGGGCAGCTCATGAAACCCGCCTACAACCCTAAAGCTTTTGTCCTGGAAGGTCATCTTCCTAATTGCAATCACCTCTGCACGTTGCATTAGTGAATTGCAAGCTTTAGTGGCTGATCCTCCTTATACTAGGTTTCACCATGATAATGTTGTTCTTAGAACTCATCCACACTTTATGCCAAAGGTGGTTTCGCCTTTTCATTTAAATCAATCCATTTATCTTCCTGTATTCTTTCCGAGGCCTCATGCCTCTAATGCAGAAAGGAACCTTCATACTTTGGCTTTTTACCTACAAAGAACACATCAACATAGAAAGTCTTCTCAACTTTTTATTGCTTTTGATTCTAGTCATTTGGGACTTCCAGTCTCCAAGAGAACTCTGTCCAAATGGATTGCACAATGCATATCCTTTGCTTATGAGAGTAAGAGTCTTCCTCTTCAAGGCCATGTCACAGCTCATAATGTGAGAGCCATGGTATTCTCTATGGCTAATCTTCACTCTGTGTCTATTGATGACATTTGTCGAGCAGCCACCTGGACTTCGGTTAACACCTTTACAGCCCACTACTGCCTAGATAAAGCCTCCCATCGGGATGCCTTCTTTGGCCAAGCTGTTCTTCAAAATCTCTTCCAGACCTAATTCAACTCCTACCCACCAACCCTGGTGGGATGCCAGAGATCCATGGGAGGTAGCATGGCCCACCTTACTTGGGTGGCAGCTTCCTGGGGCTATCTCCGTGTCATCTTCAGCTAGGGAGTCCCCATATATGAAGACTACATTCCTGCTTGTTCCTGGAGATAGCATAGTTACTCACTTGTAACAGGTGATCTCTAGGAACAGCAGGAATTTAGTCTTCACAACTCACCCACCTCCCCTAGGAGTTGTCTCTCTATCTCTTTGTCTCTTTCCTCTCTCCCTCTATTCTTTCACTCAGCTACAAACTTAACTGAAGAGGGACAGTTGGAAAGGCGGGAAGGCGGCGCGCATGTGCCGAGGGATGCTCCCAAAAGCGTTCCTATTGGACGCTGGGGAGCGTTCCCGCACAGGCTCCGTCAGTACCGACGATACCCATATGTGAAGACTAAATTCCTGCTGTTCCTGGAGATCACCTGTTACAGGTGAGTAACTACGTTTTCTGATACCATGTGGCCCTGCATGTATACAGTGCTAGCACGGGGATTGCAGAACTTGGGCAGAAGGGGGCAGAACGGAGGCACGGCCAGCCACATAGACGTATAAAGCATATCCAGGAAAGACCCATGCATGTTTTCAGTGCACCCGCTTATGTCCAAGTTAGACCTGTGGAATAAGGGCAGGACTTAGAAAATATTCCGCTCTGCTCTACAGTGCAGCCCATTTGGAGGCATGGCCGTAACAATAATATTCTGCATCAGTGTGTCTGCAGTCTTGGAAAACAATGGATGCAGTTGTACAGAACGGAAAGCAGAGGTGAGTGATGGTTGTTTGGTAAAGTAACATTGACAAACACCCCCACAGACATATTTAGAAGTGTACTAGTGTTTATTCTGGCAATCCTGACAATTGCTGCCTGTGCCAAGGGAGCGGAGCCAGGGTTCCCTAACAACTCCTATGTCCTATAGTATGTGACTGTGGATGGAGTCCTGGGACACTATGCTCCAGTGTTATACCAGCTGTTGATAGGTGCAGGTCATCTTTTTTTGCAGAGGTATGTTTTTGAGACGTGAGAATGTGCGTGGGGTTTGCATGATGCACCAGAAGATCATCTGTGCCCATCCACCTATCGGGGGGGGGGGGGGGCATGACTGGCTGGCCTGTACATGGACCATAGGAATGACTGCTATGCTAGTACACTTGTTTTTGTTATATCATGCAGGTGAGCCTGATCGGTGGATATGAGTACCTTGAGAGCTGCTGAATGAGCATGCTGAGATTGTATGGTTGTTGGGCCCCTGAGGAAGCTTATGTGAAATGCATTGGTAGTGCATCTCCTCCTGTAGCATGGAGACTGGACATGTCAAATTTGTGACATCACTGGATATATCCTGCTGGTCTCTCCCATCAGCCCCCAGTGTGTCCAGTCTCCATGCCGCAGGACGTAGTGAGCCTAGGTGCTGGGCTCACTAGAGGAATAGGTAAAGAGCATTTGTTAGGATAGTTAGTCTTAAGGGGTTCATTTTCAGCGTTTATTTTATTTCCCTATAACTGTTTTTGATTTTACAGTGTCCCTTAGAAAAAAAAAATATTATTTGGTCAGGATTTGAACCAGCTTCCTCGGCTCTCTTTTCACTCATTGGGTCTGCTCCGGTGCCTTGATCTGCTCTCCCCTCCTGATTTGCACGGAGGAGAGTTGAGCAGCGGTAAACTAGCTCTGCCTGTGTGCTCCAGCGTACCTCGTGGTGATTCCTGGGCAGCACGTTGGACACCGGCGAGCCCTCACCGCAATCGCTGCTCACAGCTCCTGGGAAGCAGCGCTGCGGATAGCAGGGCCTTTGAGCGTGCCGACAAAGGAGATTGCCTGAGGGCGCGTTGGAGGTCGGAGGAGCGGGTGAGTGTGCCGCGCGAGCAGGTGCAATGGCTGGGGACCCTCAGCGGGCATCGGCATCGGCAAGCAGAAACAGCGTTTTTTTGGCGGTCCGTCTCTCCTGCGTATTTTAGACTGCACGAGTAGGCTGCAAGGTGGCGGCAGCTCTACGGGTCGCTCAAACTCCTTAAGGAAGACAGTTTATTCTTAAAACTTGACGTAACTTAATTTAATTAAATTTAAGGTAGTCCGGCTGAATTTATTTTACTTTCCTTTCAGTTGTGTCTCTCAGATCTGGGAGGAGACATAAAAAAAAAAGGAATATATATATAAAGGAAAGGCAGGAGGAACAATTGAGGAGAACTAATTTATGATCAGTCACACCTTTATTGATGACAGATAATTTATTTATTGTCTCTTGGGGCTCATGCCTCCTCGGCCACAGTGTTGGTGGCACTCGCAGAGGTGCAGTATCGGACGCCGGAGTTGGCAGGGACTGCGTTACGGTCTCAACCACTATGGAGCAGGAGATTCGAGGTAAGGCTGGTGAGGAGCCTCAGAGCCTGTCGCCAGGGGCGAGGGTAAGTCTCTGCTAGAGCTTCTGTCCGTGTCCCTTCTGGACAGCCAAGTGGGGTCAGCTGTACCCATGGCTTCAACAGGAGCTGGGGGAGAGGGGGTGCCTGTTGTTTCTGGTGGCTTGGTTTTTCTTTCCCCTGTTTGGTACTGGTGATACATCAAGCTTATTGCGTACGACAGCATCGGATGGTGACAGAACCGTTACCGCTTGGGGCTGGGGGACAGTCGACCTCAGCAAAACCTGGTAGCAGTCTTGGAAGGCCTCTCAGGAGGGCATGTCCTCTTGAGGCTCAACCCTTGGATTCAGATTGGCCTGAGGCGGAGGATGTAGAGTGCGAACCTGAATCAGGAGTGGAAGAACTTGAGGAAGGGGAGAATCCGGCGCCTGAGATGCAGGCGAGAATCATACGATTTTTCAGACAGGAAGAGCTTACGGCGTGGAGTCTCTGCAGGCGCTCAATCTTATTTCAGGGCCAGTGGAAGACTTCGGCTGTGTTCCCGGTTTACCGAGTACTTGACTGGATGATCCAAGATGAATAGGATCTGTCAGAAGCTGGACTGCGAGGGGTTAGAACTATGAATAGGCTCTACCCCTTAGCGAGCAAAGAGAAGGAGAGGTTCTGTTTGCCACGTATAGATGCTACAGTATCGGCTGTCACGAAAAAGACAGCTTTCCCGGTGGAAGACAGTGCGGCCTTGAGGGATGCATAAAAAAAAATATATGGACGGCTTGTTGAAACAAGCCCTTGTGGTTAATGCCCTCTCTTTGCAAGCTTCCACCTGCGGAGCTTGGGTGGCGAGAGCTTGTCTCAAGTGGTCACAACATTTGCAGCAGCCATCTCAGCTGTCTCAGGAGCGCTTAATGGAGGTGACGCGGCTAGAATCCGGTTCGACATAGTTAATGGATGTCCTCTATGATTTGTATCAGGGCATTGGCAAATTGTTTGGCTTCCCTGGTAGCAGCATGCCGTTACCTGTGGTCGAGAACTTGAGTGGCAGATAGTTTGTCTAAGTCACGTCTTAGCAAGTCTCCTTCCAATGGGAGGTTCTTGTTCGGTGAAGATCTTGATAAGTTGGTTAAGGATTTGAGAGAGCCCAAAGGCGAAAGGCAACCGGAAGACAAGCCTAAACAGCAGAGTACCCTGTCGTCTGCGCGCGGTCAGGTTCAAGACTCCTCGCTTGGGAGTGTTTCAAAGAGGAAGAATCCCCTCCAGAGCGCAAGGTTTTTGTGGCTCTAGAGCCGCAGGCAGAGGCTTTGACCTTTGCCACGGCACTCAAGAAGACACAATGAAGCGAGGCGGGCCCAGGTAGGCATTCAACTGTTAGGAGGATGGCTTCGGGAGTTTCTTTCTACCCGGGTCTAGATAACCTCTGATCAATGGCTGTTGGGGGTAATAAGTGAGAGTTATGTCCTTGAATTGGCCTGACCAGTCCTAGATTCATTTGTCCTTTCTCCTTGCAGGGGGCAGCAGAGACCGGTAGCGATGCGGCAGACATTGACTCATCTCTTGCAGCTAGGAGCGGTGGTACTGGTTCCGCAGGAGCTCTATGGCGTTGGTTGTCACTCCACTTTACTTCGTGGTTTCAAAGGGACGGTCCTTCCATCCTATTCGGGACCTGAAGGGAGAGAATTGCTGGCAGCAGGTGTTTCTTTTTCGAATGGAAACATTGCAGTCAGTATTAGTGGCGGTTCGGCAGGGGAAATCCTTGTCATACCTCGTCACATCCCTTGTCACATCCCTCTCAGATCGGCTCATCAGTTTCAAGCCTTGCCCTTCGGTTTGGCAATGGCTCCGCGCACCTTGCCACCACCCACTCCCTAACCTTGAGGGTTTGAGGAGGGGTGGGCCTTGAGATTAAGGTTGTAGTTGTGTAGATCGAATGATAAGGCAGGCAAAAGAATATTTCTTTTTATAAGGATTTATTTCTCCCGCTTCAAAAGGATAGGACAAACATAAAGGATAATGTATTGTAGCCAAAAACACAGGAACAATGAAAATAAGGCTCTTTAAAGGCTGTGCTCAAAAATGTCCATTAATGTTGGAGTTCACATTCCCTCATTTATTTATTTATTTATTTACATTCTCTTATATACCGCGCTATTCTGCATCAGTGCGGTTTACATTGAACAAACTGAAATTACATTGAACAGGGCATTATAACTTGGAGATAACTATTTTACAGGGAACATGGGCTGTGGAGGGTTAAGTGGCTTGCCCAACACCACAAGGAGCACCTGTGGGACTAGAAACCCCAGTCCTTCCGGCCCAAGGTTGCTGTCCTCTAGTGGGATTTGAACCCATGTGAACTCTACTTGGCAATCAAAAGCAAGGAAAACAATAATGTCCATGTGCTATAACCAAACAATGCTTCAGCTTATTCTTAACTTCAGATAAGCTCTTCAGCCGGGCACTTAAATAGCAAACATTTCAGGTTATCACAGAAAAAGGACCATTCAAGCTTTGCTTTTCTATTCCTTGTCAATCAGACAGGTTGAGCAGTCCATTGGTTGATTTAACTCAATCATTGGCAAGGGAAGAACCAATGGCACATCTGCTTCTGGGCTCTGCACTGACTGCACTACTTTCTGCTCAGGAATGGTTCGTTTGTTTAAGAATTCTTTGAACTCTTTTAGGAGGGCTTCAGCCTGCTTTCTATATGGGCTGGGCTGAGAATTAGCTCCTTCCTGAGGTGAGTAATTGTTTGTGGGTTTTGCTTCAGGCAAACAAACAATGTCGTCTCTGTTACAATGCTCATTCAATGAACTGGAGTTACCCCTCCCCCACTTGTCTCTGTAAGCCAGTGTTGGGTTATTCAGTTCATTTGCATGTGGAGTGTTTCTAAACAGCACTTCAAACTTAGGGCCTCCTAAATCCTCCCGGCATATATCTCTACCATTTAAAACAGCTGTGTCCTTGTAGCTAGCCTGCTTGCTAACTCTGTCAGCAGTTTGGTGAGAAAAGCTGGGTTTAGATAAATGAGTTTCAGGTTGCAGCCAACTGTCTTCATAAAACCTGGGCTTGCCCTGGGTTTTAAAATTAACATTCACACAGTCTGGCTTCTCATAAAAGCTGTTATCAGAATTAAAGACACGCTGTACCTTATATTGAGGAATGTCTGAAGGTTCTTTAGCAGTCTGCCTTTCTTTCCATGGGTCAGCTCTCTGCTCCAAAAGCATAGGCTTTATGCCTGGGTCTCTCAGTGCCTCGCCCCTCTCTTGTTCCCAGAAGGCTTTTCCAGGCACTGAGTCTCCTTGGTACCTGCTTCTTGGCTTTGAAAGCGTTCTCCTAGTATTGCAGCTGGGGAGCGTTTCTCCTTCAAAGTCAAAGGTTCTGGCATCCAAGGCTAGTTCCTGCCTTCCAGGTTGCTTCCTTTGTCCTTGCTTTGCTCCATCCCTAAAGCACACTTCTGCTGGCTTTGTCCAGTGTTCTGCTTTCTCTCTCCAGCGTTCAGCTTCCTTCCTCCATTCCTTCTCTTTCCCTTTCTGTCTTCTGTCTTCCTTCTCTCTGTTTAACAAGGTGCCTCTGCTCCGGGGAACCCGCCTCCTGCTAGGGCGTGCCCAATCAGCAACTCTGCTTCTCCCCTCCCCCGAGGTGAGCTGTGTTAGCTGATTAGCCATGTGCATCTTGTGCTGAGAAGGGAAAATCCTGCATTTGCCTGCAGTACCCGAATCTTCCACCGGGTCACTATCTGTTTCCATGGCTTCTGGCAATGCTACCGCATCACAGATCCCCCCCCTTAAGATATCACGGGCTGGTTTAGGAGAATCCGGACAGCACGTGATACATCCTATGGGCTCTGGGTTAGAGGGTTGTACTGCATGCAATTGTTTTGGAGAGACTATTGTGGCTAGGTTGGCCAAGGCCACCCTATTATGCCATGGCTTTAACACATTGATGTGGTAGACTTGCCTGCGACCCTTTTTATTCTCAACTAAATATGAGACGGGTCCTACGGGACGTACAGTCCGACATGGGCCTTTCCAGTGGCTCTCGAATTTCGGCTCAGTCCCTGCCACCATTATTATAACCTTTTCTCCTATCATTAGTTGATGTTGTTTGGTATTCCTGTCATAATAGGACTTTTGTTTGTGCTGACTATGCTGCAGGTTCTCTACTGCCACCTGTGAGGTTCGGCGTAGCCGCTTCTTCAAGTCCCTTAGGAACTCTGGAACCTCTACTTCCTTGGTGTCCGGTTCCACCCACTGTTCCTTCAAGATATCCAGAATCCCACGGGGAGACCTACCATACAATAACGCGTATGGCGCCGTTCCCAAAGAGGCTTGTTTTCTTTCCCTACATGCGTAGAGAACAAAAGGGAGCATCACATCCCAATGGTCCATCTCACCCTCCAGACTTCTACGTAGCATTCTCTTGAGTGTCTGGTTTTGTCTTTCGACTAGACCATTTGTCTGAGGATGGTATGCCGCTGTCTTGATGTGTTGGATACCAAAGGCATCCCATACTTCCATGAGGTATTTCGAGAGGAAGTTGCTCCCCCTATCAGTGAGGACTTCCCTAGGGAAACCTACTTCGCAGAATAATTTAATGAGCTCATTAGCTATCACTTTTGCAGAAGTAGAGCGGAGTGGCATGGCCCACGGGAATCGGGTAGCGTGGTCCACTACCACTAGGATGTAGCGAAACCCTCTAGGCGTTTTAATCAGCGGTCCGACTATATCTATCCCTATTCTATGAAGTGGGTCTTTGATCACCGGAGATGGTATCATAGGGACATCCTTGGGATGGGTGGCGGAGACACGTTGGCAAGTGGGGCAAGCCTCGCAGAACCGGGTCGTTTCTTTAAAAACACCCGGCCAGTAGAACCTAGCTAGAATCTGGTCGAGGGTCCCTTGACTGCCTTTATGTCCCCCTACAGGGTGGTCATGTGCTAACCGTAGCACAGTGTTTTTAAAAGTAGTCGGTACTACTAACTGTTTTCTGGTGTCTCCAGTGAAAGGATTTCTACTCTCTCTATAGAGTATACCTGACGTGAGGAGAAATCTAGGCAGTGTGTCCCTAGGGTCCTGAGCCCACTTGAACGCATGTGTGAGAGCAGGATCTGCCTGCTGCTCCTTTGGAAATGTAGGGAACTTACTCATCAGCTCCTCAGGTACCCACGGTAACTCTTGCCCTGCCTGTACTTCGGCCTTATTTCTAGAGCGTGACTGTTGCTCCTTACGCTTTTCTGCTTTACCCTTCTTTATTTTGGGGTCAGGAGTGGTCACTAAGGCATCATCAGAGGGAAGGACTTCCCCGGGATCCTCTGATGTAGTTTCTTGGCTTTCTAGGGCTGAGGTCTGGGCTCTCGTAGAGACCATTGCACCTTTCTCTTGCAATTCTCTTTTCATTTCCCTATAGAACTGAGGCCAGTTTCTGCCTAGAATAACCGCATGTGGGAGACGTGGGACAACTGCTAGCGGGATAGTTCTTTGGGCACCTAAGCCTGCTATGTGCAGATTGTACACAGGGTAGGAAGATGTTTCTCCATGAACACACCTGATCTTCACTGCATCTACAGGAGGGATTACTTCTGGGGCCTGCCGGGCTTCTATTGCTTTCCAGAACTCCTCAGAGATCATACTTAACTCCGCTCCTGAGTCTAGCAAAGCTTGAGTGGTAATCCCTTGTACAGATACAGCCAGAAGAAACCCTGGTCTATCCTCCATGTAGCTATCCGCAATTAAAGCAGTTTTCACAAAACAATATTTCTGTACATGTCCTACCTGCCCACATTTGTAGCATTTTAACTTACATGCAACACTTTTCCTAAAAGGCATGCACATGCTCACTGGATCTTCCTGCACCCTCCTTCTCCTTTCTGATCCGCCTGCGCTCAACTCATGGGAAGGGGTGCTACCTCTCTGGGCAGTTAACTCTGCCTCTATATACCTCTCAGAGAGAGCAACCGCTTCCTGGGGAGTTTTGCAATTTTGCAGGATCAGGAAGGTGCGGATTTCTGATGGAAGAGCGTCCATATACTGCTCCAACACTAACTCGTCCAGAATGGAATCAACAGACCTCCCTTCTGGAGTTAGCCATTTGTTTAACAAACCCCGAATTCTGTGGCATAAGGACTTAGGAGTTTCGCTCTGCCTGAGTCTCACGCTCCTCAAGCGAGAGTGGTAGACCAGCGGAGTGAGACCCAGTCTCTCCCTTATTGCCTTTTTTAAGTCGTCATAACTCCCAGCCAACTCAGCGGGCATGGCGCGGTAAGCTGCCATTGCTTCCCCGGTGAATGACACGGCTAGCCTTAAGGCCCAGTGTTCCTTTGGCCACAAGCTAAGCCGAGCTACCCTTTCAAAACTTTCTAGGTAATCATCTATATCGTCCTGACTGGTAAGTTGTCCAAAATTAAAGAGAGTTCCTGTTGGTACATTAACAGGCTGCACAGTGTTAGTCAAGAGAAAACCTGTATCAGGCGCTGGTACAGTGGCTCACTTCCTCTCCTGCAAGCACTCCTCCAATAGAGTCAGTAGAGGTTGCTGCTGCTCCTTTAAACTTGCAGTCGCTCTCTGCTGTGCTTCTAACGCGAGGTCAGCCTGGCGTTCTAGCTGCGTCGCCATCCAGGTAAATATCTCCTTGGGATCCATCGCCATTTTGGGACTCCTGTAATAGAAACAAAACACAGACCCAAGTGCGGTATCCCAACACTCTAACTTCTCTGTGTTTCCTAAAAAAAAAAATTTTTTTTCCTTCTTTTTCCCCAGTTACCACTAGGGGACACCCTCGCCCTTGGTATCCTCGCAACCCGGGGAGGATACCCTTTACCTGGCTGAGGTGTATTCCAAGCACGTCAGGAATGGCTCCTGTAGCCTTTTTGCAGTCCTTCCTCCTCTGCTGGGCTCGTCAGCTCTTCGGCCGGGGTCCAGTGGAAGATGTTCTTCTGCAGCTCCTGCTGTGGCTCCTTTTGCGCCTGCGCCGAATCCTTAATACTACGCCACTTTTGCCACCACCCACTCCCTAACCTTGAGGGTTTGAGGAGGGGTGGGCCTTGAGATTAAGGTTGTAGTTGTGTAAGTCGAATGATAAGGCAGGCAAAAGAATATTTCTTTTTATAAGGATTTATTTCTCCCGCTTCAAAAGGATAGGACAAACATAAAGGATAATGTATTGTAGCCAAAAACACAGGAACAATGAAAATAAGGCTCTTTAAAGGCTGTGCTCAAAAGTGTCCATTAATGTTGGAGTTCACATTCCCTCATGTGAACTCTACTTGGCAATCAAAAGCAAGGAAAACAATAATGTCCATGTGCTATAACCAAACAATGCTTCAGCTTATTCTTAACTTCAGATAAGCTCTTCAGCCGGGCACTTAAATAGCAAACATTTCAGGTTATCACAGAAAAAGGACCATTCAAGCTTTGCTTTTCTATTCCTTGTCAATCAGACAGGTTGAGCAGTCCATTGGTTGATTTAACTCAATCATTGGCAAGGGAAGAACCAATGGCACATCTGCTTCTGGGCTCTGCACTGACTGCACTACTTTCTGCTCAGGAATGGTTCGTTTGTTTAAGAATTCTTTGAACTCTTTTAGGAGGGCTTCAGCCTGCTTTCTATATGGGCTGGGCTGAGAATTAGCTCCTTCCTGAGGTGAGTAATTGTTTGTGGGTTTTGCTTCAGGCAAACAAACAATGTCGTCTCTGTTACAATGCTCATTCAATGAACTGGAGTTACCCCTCCCCCACTTGTCTCTGTAAGCCAGTGTTGGGTTATTCAGTTCATTTGCATGTGGAGTGTTTCTAAACAGCACTTCAAACTTAGGGCCTCCTAAATCCTCCCGGCATATATCTCTACCATTTAAAACAGCTGTGTCCTTGTAGCTAGCCTGCTTGCTAACTCTGTCAGCAGTTTGGTGAGAAAAGCTGGGTTTAGATAAATGAGTTTCAGGTTGCAGCCAACTGTCTTCATAAAACCTGGGCTTGCCCTGGGTTTTAAAATTAACATTCACACAGTCTGGCTTCTCATAAAAGCTGTTATCAGAATTAAAGACACGCTGTACCTTATATTGAGGAATGTCTGAAGGTTCTTTAGCAGTCTGCCTTTCTTTCCATGGGTCAGCTCTCTGCTCCAAAAGCATAGGCTTTATGCCTGGGTCTCTCAGTGCCTCGCCCCTCTCTTGTTCCCAGAAGGCTCTTCCAGACACTGAGTCTCCCTGGTACCTGCTTCTTGGCTTTGAAAGCGTTCTCCTAGTATTGCAGCTGGGGAGCGTTTCTCCTTCAAAGTCAAAGGTTCTGGCATCCAAGGCTAGTTCCTGCCTTCCAGGTTGCTTCCTTTGTCCTTGCTTTGCTCCGTCCCTAAAGCACACTTCTGCTGGCTTTGTCCAGTGTTCTGCTTTCTCTCTCCAGCGTTCAGCTTCCTTCCTCCATTCCTTCTCTTTCCCTTTCCCTTTCCGTCTTCTGTCTTCCTTCTCTCTGTTTAACAAGGTGCCTCTGCTCCGGGGAACCCGCCTCCTGCTAGGGCGTGCCCAATCAGCAACTCTGCTTCTCCCCTCCCCCGAGGTGAGCTGTGTTAGCTGATTAGCCATGTGCATCTTGTGCTGAGAAGGGAAAATCCTGCATTTACCTGCAGTACCCGAACCTTCCACCGGGTCACTATCTGTTTCCATGGCTTCTGGCAATGCTACCGCGTCACAACCTTCGCCAAGGTTATGGTCGTGGTAGCGGCGGCACTGCTGAAGGAATGAATTTCGTTCTCCCGTACTTCGATGATTGGTTGATTCAGGTGAAATCTAAGGCCGAGAGTGTTCGAGGTACAATCATCAAGCTCTGGCTCTTTGGCAGTTGGTGCGCAAGTTTCTTTCGACTCCAGCCCCGTCAGCTTGGAGTTAACTGCTCGTACTGGGGACAATGGCGGCATACCTGGAGGTGGTACCATGGGCTAGTGCTCACTGGCACCTGTTGCAGTAGTCGTTGCTCTGACGCTGGTCACACCAGAACAATCCTCTGATCAAACGTCTTCCCTGTGCAGTGTGGGTCAGATGGTTTCTCCGGCGGTGGCTTGCCCAAGCAATCTGGCAGAGGGCATGCCATTGGAACAGCCGCAGTGGCTGCCGGTGTTGACAGATGCGAGTCTCGCAGGTTGGGAGCCGCATTATGGGACTCTCTTCACTCAAGGAACTTGGAACGTCCAAGAGGTCCAGTAATCAATCAGCTGCCTGGAACTGTGAGCAGTGTGTCTAGTACCCCAACTGTTCGAGGCCGCAGTGAAAGGTCGAGGAGTGCGAGTGCTTCGGACATTTTGGCGACCGGTGGCTTGCCTCAGTCGGCAGGGCGGTACGGGAAGCTCTGCTATGAGGGAAGAAGCAGAAGATCTGTTCACCTGGGTGGAGCCGTGTCTACAGGCAATCTTGGCGGCGCACATTGCTGGAACGGTCAATGGGATGGCAGATTTTCTCAGCAGAATCCGGGTGGATGCCGGAGAGTGGGAGCTTCATCAAGGGGTGTTGCTCAGATAGTCTGCAGGTGGGGTCCTCCGATCAGGGATCTCATAGCGACTTTTCGTTCGGCCAAGGCGAGTCATTTTTACAGCAGAAGGCGAGAGAGGATGTCGGAGGGGATAGATGCCCTAATGCAACATTGGCCATCGCCCGGTTGGTTCTTTGTTTTCCCTCTGTAGGCTCTCATTGTACGAGTGGTAAAGCTCATCAGGCGTGAGTAGTTTTAGTGGCACCAGATTGTATGAGGCGTCCGTGGTATGCGGATCTGGGTCAACTTCTCGACGGGGAGCCTTGTCAATTGCCGGTGACAGCGAGTCGGTTGATTTAGGGTCCGCTTCGAATGCCTCGGGTGGATCGGTTCTCGCTTACGGCTTGGCCATTGATAGAGCGAGGACAAGAAGAAGAGGTTTCTCTAGAGAGGTGATTGCGACCTTATTTCGAGCCAGATAGGGGTTTGCATCCCTTGCATATGTGCGAGTTTGGCATATATTGGGGATTGCGGCTCCCAGCAGCAGAGCAGGTTTATGACTTCCACTGTTTTCGTGTCTATGGTATTAAGTTTCTTGCAGGATGGTGTTGATAAGGCCCTAGCAGCCAGCTCATTAAGGATTCAGCTGGCAGCTTTATCCTGCTAGAGGTAAAGTTCAGGGAGTGGCCTTGGGTGCCCACATCGAGGTGGTGCGTTCTCTAAAAGAGGTCTCTCGGCTACGACCTTCTCGCAGAATGATGGTGCCTCCATGGGATCTCTATTTGGTTTTAGGGGCGTTGTCTAAGGAACCGTTGGGAGCCATTGCACCAAGCTTCAGTCAAGGATTTCTCCTTAAAGACAGTGTGTTAGTGGTCAGCTGTTCAGCACGATGAGGTTCGGAACTGCAGGAGTTGTCTGGTCGAGAGACATTTTTGTCCTTTTCTAGGGAAAAGGTGTTGTTGCAACCTGTGCTGTCGTTTTAGCAATAGGTAGTTTCTTCCTTGAACGTGAATCAAACGCTTTCTTTGCCAGTATTAGGAGCTTCTCAGGAAAACGTCATAAGAACATAAGATATGCCATACTGGGTCAGACCAAGGTCCATCAAGCCCAGTATCCTGTTTCCAACAGTGGCCAATCTAGGTCATACGTACCTAGCAGTTTCCCCAAAAGACACAGGTTCCGCAATGCTTGTACTGGGTCAAGCATTGATATCCTGGGTCCCTTCTTAATAATGGTTTATGGACCTTTCCTCCAGGAACTTGTCCAAACCTTTTTTAAACCTAGCTAAACTAACAGCCTTTACTACATCCTCCGGTAACAAATTCCAGAGTTTGATTACACGTTTGATTACACGTTGAGTGAAAAAGTAGTCCACGTTGCTTGGATATAAAGAGTTCTACATCAATATTTAAAGGTTTCAGAGATTTTTTGTAGGTCGGAACGCCTGTTCATCCTGTTTGAAGGTCCCCGTAAAGGGGAAGCAGCAGATAAAGCTTCATTTTCTAGATGGGTACGTGAAGCAATAGCGTCAGCAAATATTTCGCAAGGTCACAGGTACCAGTGGGGTTACAGGCTCACTCTACTAGAGCGCAAGCAACGTTTTGGTTGGAACACAGTTTGGTTCTGCCAGTGGAGATCTGCAGAGCGACCTCTTGATCATATCTCCATACCTTCAGTAAACACTAAAATGGCTGTTTCGGGTCCGTGGTGATGCGAGCCAGATTGAAAGGTCCCTTCCAATGATTACTGCTCTGTTACATCCCAGAGATAGAGGACTGAACTGGAGGAATGATAAGGAAATAGAAATTACACTTACCTGGTAATTGTTGATCTCCAGGAACAAGCAGGAATGTAGTCTTCACATATGAGTATTGTCGGTACCGATGGAGCCTGCGCGGGAACGCTCCCCAGAGTCCAATAGGAAAGTCTTTGGGAGCATCCCACAGCGCCTGCGTGCTGCCTTCCCGCCTTTCCCAACTGTCCCTCTCCAGTTTTTCGTTTTCCGCGGAGCAGACAGGTCGCACATCCCGTCACCGCAGAAAATTCCCTTCTTATACTTCTTTTTTGTGGTAGCGTCTGCCTTCCCTCGACGCTATACCGATACCACCGGTGGTTCTTTTCTGTTTTCTAAAAAAACAACAACTTTGTTTCTGGAGTCTTTCTCCAGTAACTTTCTTCTCGGGTGCCACGCACCATTTTGTGCACTAGGCCCAATTTTTTCCCTCAAAATGGAAAAACCTGCTTCAGGTTTTAAAAATTGTTCTAAGTGTGGCGGTGCCATCTCCGTCACGGACACCCATGAGTGGTGCCTTAAATGTTTACGTCCTGACCACTCTATTTCAGAGTGTGTTGCCTGTGGAATGATGTCAAAAAGGGGCCGGCAAAACCGAGCTGCTAAGCTTAGCACCCTTTTTCTCTCCGATGCAGCGTCCGTGGCATCGACGTCCTCCAGGGTTTCATCTTCCTCCCATGGATCTCAGGTAACTAAACATGGATCTCCTCCTTCTAAACATCGAGATGCCTTCGGTGTTGCCCTTGAGGGACTTTCACCGGCAAAATTGCCCCGGTGGGAGGCTTCGGCTTCCAAAGCAATAACGGGGGCTCCAGGATGTTCTCGAGGCTTCAACCTCGGCAGAACTACAGGTGCCATGCTCTGGGGTTCCGGCCGCTTTAACCGGCACTGATACCCAAGCATCGGCAGCGTCGATAGACCAGAGATTCTTGGCTACTGAATGCAGTCTGGCGGCTCTTCTCATGGCCTCGATGCCCCTGAAACAGCTTCAGACAATTCAGCTGGTACCGGCAACGACTGCGTCGACATCGGCAGGTATTCTACCGGGACCAAGTCATGCGTCTCTATCCCGCATCGACAAGTCGGTACTGGACCACTTCGATTGCACGATCACCTGGATCAGAGATACTTCGAATCACCTGGATCAGAGATACTTCGAATCCTCGGATGAGTCTGAAGACTCCGAAGGCTCTGCCGATACCAGAGTACTTCTTCCCGAGGATTCCTCTTCTCTTCAGTGTAGAATGTCTCCACCAGAGGATATGTCCTTTCAGGATTTTATCCGAGATGTGGCCCGAGGTCTTTCCATCACAGTGGCTCCTGAAAAAGAGCCTAGGGCAAAGGAATTAGAAATCCTACAATACCCTAAAGCTCCCAAGGAGGCAGCTACCTTACCTATTCATGAGATCTTGTATGATCTTTTGTTAAGAATGTAGGAAACACCTTTAACCACATCTCCTCATTCTCGTAGACTCGACACCATGTATTGAGTTCCTCCTTGTCCTGGGTTTCAGAAGACTCAATTACCACACCATTCCATGGTGGTGGAATCAGCCATGAGACGGATGAAGAGTGCAAAAAGGCATGCATCTAATCCTCCAGGATGTGAGTGGAGGACTCTTGACACCTTTGGACGTCGATCCTTCCAGGCTTCCATGCTTTGTGCTAGGATCAGTTCCTATATCTTGTACATGGGGATGTTCCTTAAGGAAGTCACAGGAGACTTAGAGCTTATGCCGGGCATCTGACTTGGAAATCTGGGTACAGGACAAACTGGGGAATATACCTTGCACAGGAGAGAATCTCTTTGGCAAGAACTGGCAGGAAAAAGCTAATGGGATAGATGCTGACAATATCACTTTAGATAGATTGTCCAAATCTACAGCTGATCCTGTGAGGAAAAGATCCTCTAAGAAACCATTCTTCAGCAAGAAGAAAAGGTTTTATCCCTCCTATACCCAGCAGGGACATCGTTAGGTCAGTCTGCCCAAAAGGGACAGCAGCAACAACCTAGGCAACAAAGGAAGCCAAAAGCAGCTAAGCCTCAACCGGCTCAGCAGACTCAGCCTCCACAGGGAATTTGACTCCTGTTTAGAGAACTTAACCTTCCTGGGATGGTGGAGGGTTCTGGGCTGTTCAGGGCCAGGAAGGCAATGTGATTATCTCCAGGAACAAGCAGGAATAAGTCCTCACATATGGGTACGTCGGTACCGACGGAGCCCGTGCGGGAAAGCTCCCCAGCTTCTTAGAATAGAAGCTTTTGGGACCTCCCACTGCACATGCGCACTGCCTTCCCGCCTTCCTGAACAGCTCTCCTCAGTTTCTCTTTTTCCGCGGAGCCAGCAGGTCGTGTTCCTGTCACCGCTGAAGAAATTGTTATTTTATTTGTTTCTTTAGACCGCGTACCTGCCTTCCCCATACCGATACCGGTATCGCCGGTCTTTTCTTTCTTTCTTTAAAAAATTATAATTCTTTTTTCTTATTTTTTTAGCTTTTTGGTCACTTCAGAGAGGCCTCTCGGCCTACTCAATTTCTCCTCATGGAGAAGCCAGCCCCTGGATTTAAGAAGTGTACCAAATGTAATGCTGTTATTTCAGTCACAGACACCCATGACTGGTGTCTGAAATGTTTGGGGCCTGACCATTCCATACCGGACTGCCCATCTTGCTCCCACATGTCTAAACGTGGGCTGCAGAACCGGGCCAACAAATTCCATGTGCTGTTTGCTTCAGAGAATACAGCATCACAGTCATCCAGGTCTTCTTCTCCGGATGGATCTCAGGTAACCAAACCTTCTGTGGGCAAGTCCTCAAAGAGCAAATCTCCTTCAAAGCATCGAGAGGCTCTTAGCTTAGAACTTGAGGACCCTGCCCCAGCCAAACAACCCCGGCGGGAAGTCCAACTTCCAAAAACGCCAATTCAGGGGTCTCAGGTTGATATCGATGCTACGGCCTCGACAGATCACCTGTTAGCCTGCTCTGGGGTACCGGGTCACTCCGGTACCGACATCCAGGCAGCTATGGCGTCCATGGGCGATACTGTACAGTCCATGCAGCAGGCCGTCATGGCTTTCATTAAAGCTGCAACGCCATCGGTTCCGCTTTCAGCGGTTCCGGGCCCGATACCGGTATCGTCCGCCATGCCGGTATCGAGGCCGTCCACCTCTAAACGCAAGTCGGTACCGTATGGGCTTTCGCTCCATACCGGTTCCATACCCGATACGCCCGATATTGATACCGATCGGTACGCGTATCGTGCGTTAGAGGAAAGCACCGATTCCTCTGAGGATTTTCACTCCTCTGATGATTCTGCTGAGTTTTCACTCAACTTACCTGAGGAGCCCTCTTCTCCTAAAAGGAGAATGTCCCCTCCAGAGGATTTGTCCTTCCAGGACTTTGTTTTAGATATGGCTACAGCCCTTTCTATTACCACATCCTCTGAAAAGGAACCCAGATCCAAAAAACTGGATATTTTGGGATACTCAAAGGCCCCTAAGGAGGCAGTTACCCTGCCTATCCATGAAATCCTTCAAGAACAACTGATGGATTTCTGGGAAAATCCTTTGACTTTGTCTCCTTATTCCCGTAGGTTGGACACCATGTATAGGGTCCCTCCTTCTCCTGGTTTCCAAAAGACTCAATTGCCCCACCACTCTATTGTGGTGAAGTCTGCAATGAAGAAGATTAGGAGTACCAAAAGGCACTCTTCCACCCCTCCAGGACGGGAATGTAAGACTTTGGACTCTTTTGGTAGGAAAATTTTCCAGGCTAGTATGCTTATAGCCAGGATTAATTCCTACAGTCTCTATATGGGCATGTTCCTGGAGGAACTTGCCAAAAAGGTGCGGCATTTTGCCCCCTTTATCCCTGAGGATAAAAAGCAGGGATTCCTTTCCCTAGTGAAACAACTCTTAGAGGTTTCTAAGTTCTCTAATAGGGCAGCATATGATTCCTTTGAGGGAGCCAGTAGGGCTTCGGGCATTGCTATTGCAGCCCGACGTCTTGCTTGGCTCCAGGCCTCTGATCTGGAACCTTGGGTTCTAGATGGCTTACGGAATCTGCCCTGTACAGGTGAGAACTTATTTGGGGAAGAGTGGCAAATCAAAGCCACCCAGATGGATGCTGAAAATGCCACCTTGGAAAGACTTTCAAAGTCCACTTCAATTCCTACTAAGAAAAAGTCTTTTAAAAGGCCTTACTATAAGAAGGCCAGAGTTGCTTCAAATACTGGCCAGCAGTCTTCTCAACCTCGCTATACTGCTAAGCGTCAGCAATCCAAACAAGCACGAGCTAAGCCTGCAGCAGCTACTGTAGCTCAGCAGGCTCCAACCCCTCAGGGGTTTTGACTTGCTCCTAGGGAACTTGCCACTTCTGGTTCTAACACAACCAGAACCTCTCACCATACCCGGAAGGTTGGTTCACTTTGCTCCCAGATGGGAACAAATCACAACAGAACAATGGACCCTCTCTATCATTCGAGAGGGTTACAAACTTCATTTCTCCAGCCTTCCTCCCCATCATATGGTGAGACCATTCAATTCTCCCCCATCTCTCCTAACCCTGTTGGGTCAAGAGGTTTCCTCTCTTCTTGCCCAAGGGGCCATAGAAGAGGTTCCTCTTCCTCAACAAGGGTCCGGTTTCTACTCCCCTTATTTTCTCATTCCAAAGAAGACAGGGGGATTCAGACCAATCCTAGATCTCAGAGAATTGAACAAATTTCTCTTCAAGGAGAAATTCAAAATGCTGTCTCTCGGCATTCTCCTTCCTTACCTCCAGGGTCAGGACTGGCTTTGTTCTCTAGACCTACAGGATGCGTATACACATATACTCATCCATCCATCCCACAGAAAGTATCTTCGCTTTCTGTTTCAGGGAAAACATTTCCAATACAGAGTACTCCCCTTCGGTCTAGCCTCTGCTCCAAGAGTATTCACAAAATGCATGGCAGTCGTAGCCGCATTTCTAAGAGGCATGGGAATCTTTGTCTTCCCATATCTGGACGACTGGCTCATCCGAGCTCCAACTCAGTCACAGGCCCAGATTTCCCTGGACCACACAAGGAGCCTTTTGCAGTATCTGGGACTGGTAGTAAACCTTCCCAAGTCCCAACTCATCCCTACTCAATCTCTAGAATTCATAGGGGCCCAGTTGGACACCATCACTGCAAGGGCCTACCTTCCACATGTTCGAGGCCAGCGCCTCCTGAGTTTGGCCTCCCAAGCTCAGTCCAGCACTCACTTGACAGCCAGGGAAATGCTACGCCTACTGGGTCATATGGCCTCCACAGTGCATGTGGTGCCCTATGCTCGTCTTCATATGAGAGCAGCTCAATGGACCCTGGCCACTCAGTGGACTCAGGCGTCAGGAGCGCTCTCAGACCAAATACAAACCTCCGATCGTCTGTTTTGGTCCCTCCACTGGTGGACTTCCACCAAGAATCTGTTGTTGGGGGCTCCATTTCAACCATTGCTACCCCAAGCAACCCTCACAACAGATGCCTCCCAAACAGGGTGGGGAGCCCATCTGCAAACTCTCTCCACTCAGGGCACTTGGTCTCTACAGGAGACCACCCTTCATATCAATCTTCTGGAACTGCGAGCAATTTACCTTGCCCTCAAGGTCTTCCACTCCCTCCTAGCCAACCTCACTGTCCTAGTTCAGACGGACAATCAGGTGGCCATGTTTTACATAAACAAACAAGGAGGGACGGGCTCTCTGTCGCTTTGCAACGAAGCTCTAAGACTATGGGCCTTCGCCAGAGAGCATCAGATTCACCTGCTAGCAGTGTATCTCCCAGGAGTTCAAAACTCTCGGGCAGACAGGCTCAGTCGAGTTCTGCTGCCACACGAATGGTCCCTACATTTGGACCAAATAAACCGAATCTTTCAGGAATGGGGGACCCCGGACATAGACCTCTTTGCAAGTCCGTGGAATGCCAAACTTCCCCGGTTCTGTTCCAGAACTCCGTGTCAGGGAGCTCAGGCTACGGACGCCTTTCTCCTGAATTGGAATCAGGCATTCCTATATGCCTTTCCACCCATTCCTTTGATTCCCAAGACTCTGTTCAAACTCCAGAGGGATCATGGAACTATGATCCTCATAGCTCCACGCTGGCCACGCCAAGTGTGGTTCCCTCTACTTCTACAGCTCTCCCAGGGATCCTACTTGGATCTGGGAGCTGCGCCAGACCTCCTGTCTCAGGAGGAGGGGACTTTGTGGCACCCAAACCCCAAATCCCTTCACCTCAGTGCTTGGTTACTGAAGGCTTAAGCCTTCAAGACTTTCATCTTTCCCAACCAGTGAAAGATATCCTTTCTGCCTCTAGGAAACCCTCTACCAGGCGTTCCTATGCTTTCAAATGGAAACGTTTTTCCATTTGGTGTGCTCAGCAGGGTCTTGACCCTCTGGCACTTCCTTTGAATTCTCTTCTTGATTATCTCCTGCATCTATCCAATGCAGGCCTCAAGACGAATTCGGTAAGAGTCCATTTAAGTGCTATTGCAGCATCCTTGAAACATATAAATGGACAACCTATCTCCTCTCATCCTCTTGTTGCAAGATTCATGAGAGGCCTGACTCTCACTAAACCTCCCATCAGACCACCCCCGGTCGCATGGGATTTGAATCTAGTGCTCGGTCAACTTATGAAGCCACCTTTTGAGCCAATGTTTTCCACCTCCTTGAAATTTCTTTCCTGGAAGGTCATCTTCCTCATTGCAGTCACTTCGGCTCGCCGCATCAGTGAGCTGCAGGCTTTAGTGGCTAATCCACCTTACACAAGATTTCATCATGATAAGGTGGTCCTTAGGACGAATCCCCACTTTATGCCTAAAGTGGTCTCGCCTTTTCATCTTAATCAAGAGGTATATCTACCTGTCTTTTTTCCAGCTCCTCATGCATCCAATGCAGAGAGGAACCTTCATACTCTGGATTGTAAAAGAGCTCTCGCTTTTTACCTTAATAGGACTCAGCCACATCGAAAGTCTTCTCAACTTTTTGTGGCCTTTGATCCTTCCCATTTGGGACTTCCAGTCTCCAAGCGTACACTTTCCAATTGGATTGCTCAGTGTATTTCTTTTGCTTACCAGAGCAAAAACATTTCTCTGGAAGGCCATGTCACTGCTCACAATGTGAGGGCCATGGCAACTTCTATGGCTCATCTGCACTCTGTTTCCATAGATCAGATCTGTCGAGCCGCTACCTGGGCCTCGGTTCATACCTTCACAGCCCATTACTGTTTGGACAAGGACTCCCGCCGGGATGCCTTGTTTGGCCAGGCTGTCCTCAAGCACCTGTTCCATTCCTAAACAACTCCTGCCCACCTTCCCAGAATGGATGCCTGAGATCCATACGAAGATGGCGAACCTTTACAGGGGATCCCATGCATCTAAGCTAGGGAGTCCCCATATGTGAGGACTTATTCCTGCTTGTTCCTGGAGATAGCACAGTTACTTACCTGTAACAGGTGATCTCTGGGAACAGCAGGAATTAGTCCTCACAACCCACCCACCTCCCCTAGGAGTTGTATCTTTTATCTATCTATCTTCCTGTCCTCTCTCTGTTGACTCAGCTATAAACTCGAAACTGAGGAGAGCTGTTCAGGAAGGCGGGAAGGCAGTGCGCATGTGCAGTGGGAGGTCCCAAAAGCTTCTATTCTAAGAAGCTGGGGAGCTTTCCCGCACGGGCTCCGTCGGTACCGACGTACCCATATGTGAGGACTAATTCCTGCTGTTCCCAGAGATCACCTGTTACAGGTAAGTAACTGTGCTTTACCCCCAGATGGTGTCAGATAACAGCAGAAAATTGGACTCTGTCTATTGTACGAGACGGGTACAAGCTTCATTTCCTCAGCATGCCCCCTCTTACAGTAGTAAGACAGTTCAATTCTCAGGCCTCTCTCAACGACCGGTTAGGTCAAGAAGTCACAATGCTCCTTGCTCAAGGAGCAATAGAAGAGGTGCCCATTCCCCAACGGGGTACAGGGTTTTACTCCCCCTATTTTCTTATTCCAAAGAAAACAGGAGGACACAGACCCATTCTGGACCTCAGAGAATTGAACAATTTCCTGTTCAGAGAGAAGTTCAAAATGATTTCTCTAGGAACTCTGCTGCCATACCTTCGGAGTCAGGATTGGCTTTGTTCTCTAGATCTCCAGGATGCGTACACTCATGTTCTCATCCATCCAACTCACCGAAAGTCCCTTCGATTCCTATTTCAAGGAAAGCACTACCAATACAGGGTTCTTCCTTTTGGCCTGGCTTCTGCACCAAGAATGTTCACAAAATGCATGGCTGTGCTGGCAGCATTTCTCCGCACCCTGGGAATATTTGTCTTCCCTTACTTAGACGACTGGCTCATTCGAGCCTCTTCAGAGCCAGAGGCCAGGGTTGCTCTGTCTCACACAATGCACATTCTTCAGTATTTGGGACTTGTCATAAACTTCCCAAAGTCCAACCTTGCTCCCACTCAATCCCTAGAGTTTATAGGAGCTCTTCTGGATACCAGACAGACAAGGGCCTTCCTTCCACAGCCCCGCTGCCTTCGCATTGTACAGTTAGCTTCCCAAGCAGTGCTAAAACCTCACCTCACTGCTCGGGAAATGTTACAGTTGCTAGGCCACATGGCATCCACCGTGCATGTGGTTCCTTATGCTCGCCTCCATATGAGGGCAGCCCAGTGGACCTTATCCACTCAGTGGACTCAGGCGTCAGGTTGCCTGTCAGAGAAAATAGCAAACTCAGATCGCCTTATTTTGTCCCTCCAATGGTGGCAGTCACCGAAAAATCTTCTGGTGGGGTCTCCTTTTCAGCAACCCCCACCCCAAGCAACTCTAACAACAGATGCTTCACAGGTGGGTTGGGGAGCCCACCTGCACGGCCTCTCTACCCAGGGTACCTGGACTCCACAGGAGGCCCATCTTCATATCAACCTCCTGGAGCTCAGAGCAATCTTCCTTGCTCTTCGAGTATTTCACACCCAGCTCAGTTACAAGACAGTCCTAGTTCAAACGGACAATCAGGTAGCCACGTTTTATGTGAACAAGCACTCTGCAACGAAGCTTTGCGACTATGGGCCCTCGCCAGAGAGCATCAGCTTCATCTCCTTGCGGTGTATCTTCCAGGCATTCAAAACTCTTGGGCAGTCGAGTTCTGTTTCCACACGAATGGTCTCTCCATGCAGACCAGGTGGCCCAAATTTTTCATATTTGGGGAACCCTGGACATAGACCTCTTTGCAAGTCCGCTGAATGCCAAATTTCCCCGGTTCTGTTCCAGAATTCCGGCTCGAGGTTGTCAGGCCAGGGATGCTTTCTTCCTTCATTGGGGTCAGGACTTCCTGTATGCCTTTCCACCCATTCCCCTAATTCCCAAAACCCTGTTCAAGCTTCAGAGAGACAGAGGGCATGTGATCCTCATATCTCCACGTTGGCCAAGGCAAATGTGGTACCCTCTGCTCCTACATCTCTCTCAAGCTCCGCCTCTGGAGTTAGGAACTGCTCCAGATCTTCTTTCTCAGGAGGACAGGATGCTGTGGCATCCTAATCCCCAGTCCCTGCATCTCAGGGCCTGGTTGCTGAAAGCCTAGAACTTCACGGTCTTAACCTTTCCCAACAGGTAAAGGATATCCTTCATGCTTCCAGGAAACCTTCCACAAGGTGCGCTTATGCATTTAAGTGGAAAAGGTTTACCATATGGTGCTCGCAGAATTGTCTTAACCCTCTTGTGATACCTCTGGAATCATTACTGGAGTACCTCCTTCATTTATCAAATGCAGGGCTTAAGACCAATTCAGTGAGAGTCCATTTGAGTGCTTTTACAGCTTCTTTCAAGCCTCTAAATGGACAACCTATTTCCTCTCATCCTCTCATAGCCAGATTTATGAGAGGCCTTCTTTTAACGAAGCCTCCCATTAAGCCACCACTGGTGGCATGGGACTTGAATCTGGTACTTGGGCAGCTCATGAAACCACCCTTTGAACCATTAGCCACCACCTCTTTGAAATTCCTTTCCTGGAAAGTTATCTTTCTCATTGCAATCACATCAGCACGTCGCATCAGTGAATTGCAAGCGTTGGTGGCTGATCCTCCTTATACGAGGTTCCATCATGATAAGGTAGTCCTTAGGACTCATCCACACTTTATGCCAAAGGTAGTTTCGTCCTTTCATTTAAACCAATTGGTTTATCTTCCTGTATTTTTTCCAAGGCCTCACGCCTCAAATGCAGAAAGGAACCTTCATACTTTGGACTGTAAAAGAGCTTTGGCCTTTTACTTGCTAAGGACACAGCAACATAGAAAATCCTCTCAACTCTTTGTTGCTTTTGATAATCGTCATTTGGGACTTCCAGTCTCCAAAAGGACACTGTCCAGCTGGATTGCACAGTGTATCTTTTGCCTATGAGAGTAAGAACCTTCCTCTTTTGTATTTTATTTATTTATTTACATTCTCTTATATACCGCGCTATTCTGCATCAGTGCGGTTTCCATTGAACAAACTGAAATTACATTGAACAGGGCATTATAACTTGGAGATAACTATTTTACAGGGAAAATGGGCTATGGAGGGTTAAGTGGCTTGCCCGAGACCACAAGGAGCACCTGTGGGACTAGAAACCCCAGTCCTTCCGGCCCAAGGTTGCTGTCCTCTAGTGGGATTTGAACCCCCGACCTTCCGGCCTGAAGTACCTTGCCCCAACCACTAGGCCACTCCTCCACTCTTGAAGGCCATGTCACAGCTCACAATGTGAGAGCCATGGCAGCCTCAATGGCTTATCTTCACTCTTTGTCTATCGACGACATCAGTTGAGCAGTTGCTTGGGCTTCGTTACATACCTTCACAGCACATTACTGCTTAGACAAGGACTCTCGCCAGGATGCCTTGTTTGGTCAGGCTGTTCTTCAACACCTTTTCCAGACTTAATCAACTCCTACCCACCATCCCTGGTAGGATACCAGAGATCCATGGGGGGAAGTGGAGCCCTTTCACAAGGGCACACAGCTTCTGGGGCCATCTCCCTGGCATCTGCAGCTAGAGAGTCCCCATATGTGAAGACTACAGTCCTGCTTGATCTCCAGGAACAAGCAGGAATGTGTCGTCACATATGGGTATCGTCGGCGATACCCATATGTGAAGACTTATTCCTGCTGTTCCCAGAGATCACCTGTTACAGGTAAGTAACTGTGCTTTCCTGGAGATAGGATAGTGTCGCCCCCACCTGGCTGGGCATATAGCCAGGCACCAGGATGGAGTCGCCTTGCTGCCCTAGAATAAGTCCTCCCAATATGGCTGCCAGGAGGGCTGCTGGGATATGTAGTTTCACGTATCCATATTAGGCAAAAGTAGTTGTGCAGACAAGTGGTCAGGCGAAACAGAGAAATATTTATTTGTTGTGTTCTGGGGTTTCCATCATATTCACAAGTAACAGGCTGAATAAACAATAATGGGATTCTTCTCCAAAGCAAAGGTATAACTTTTACAAAAGTATGCACAGGAATACTGGTATTAGCAATAGATAGCTTCTTAGGAACTTGCTTTCAAAGCTCAGATTATAAAGCTTCTCATGGGCACATTAGCTTCTTATGGGAGTATTTACTTCACAGCTCCTTTATAACAGAAACAGCTTTAAAATGTCCACTGAGCTTTCCCTTCAGTTTCAGGCCTTAAAGAGCAACAGCTTGATTAACAACGTTCAGCTGTTCTCTGTGCTGCGTCCTTCAATCAGGTAAGTTCCTTACTATGGCATTCACTCATTCAAACAGGTTTTAAGCTTAGCACACTTCTAATTCATTAGCTTTACAATAAGAACACTGCATCTCATCGGAGCTATCTTCATAGTCTTCATAGCAGCTTCCTATATCCATTTCCTCAATGGCATCCTCACAACATTCTTCAGAGGGTACCTGGCTGTAGAGCTGACTAGTTTGTTTCTGGAGCATTTCATTCAATCTCTGTAATAGAACCTTTTTCTGCTCTATTTCTTCAGAGAGCTGGGAGTGCTGACCTGCAGACAAGCTATTGTTTCTACTGCTAGAGCTTAGCTGGTTATTATAATTATTCCTTCTATCAGGAACTAATTCTCTTAACTTTCTTTCAGGCAGGAATTCTGGAAGACACACTTGCCTTAGTTCAGGGCCGTTTAGTAGCTCTCCTCTTTCCTTGCCAGAGCCATGCTGCTTTCTCTCTGCAGACACTTCTCTCCGTTGTAGCAAACTTCCTTTCTGCTGAGACTGCCTTGGACCGGTTCCAAGCAGATCCCACTGCTTGTCTTTGAGCTTGAGCCCAGCACTTCTCGTGCCTCCTGGGGCCCCTTCTCCTCTAGCTCCAGTTCCTCTGGATTCTCTTCCAGGTCCTCTGGGTTCACTGCCACTCCTTCTTCTATCCTCTCCTCGTCTTCCTCCTTCACTTTCCGGTCCTCCTCTCCTCCCTGACTTTCCAATCACAGGAGTTTTAAAGTGCTCCCTCTCAGGGACCATGCCTCTTTCCCAGCACACGTGGGAACTGCTAGGCTTCACTCCAGCCCTGACGTGCTGAAGTGGGTGGGGCTTAATGGTGACTGTGCTATGAGTCAAAGGTTCTCGGTTGCTGGGGAAACCCTGAATGCTCTCACTCTTAAAGGCACAGAGTTCATTCTCCTGGCATTCCATAGCCTCTGAACTGCCTTCATCATCACACATTCCCCCCCTTAAGATATTACGGGCTGGGGTGTTTTTATCATCGCAGCATGTAATTCTCCTAAAAGAACCCTTCTGATCCTGTCCTTCGTGCCTACCCTGGGTATTAGTGGCTAGCTGAGTTAGGGCGATCCTTTCATGCCAGGGTCTGAGCAAGTTAACATGATATAACTGTTTACGTCCTTGCCTATTCTGTAATAAATAGGTTACTGGGCCCACTTGCTTGATTACATGGAAGGGACCCTTCCATTGACTTTCGAATTTCGGGACTGCTCCCGCTACCATAACTATGACCTTTTCGCCCACAGCCAGCTGGCGTGGCTTAGTATTACGGTCATAATATGACTTTTGACGCTGTTGGCTTACTCTTAAATTGCCTTCGGCCATCTGTGAGGTACGCGTTAAGCGCCCTCGCAAATCCTTAAGAAATTGGGGAACCTCTGTTTCCTGTATTCCCGTAAAGGGGTCCAGGCTTTCCCGATATAAAACCCCTTGGTCTATTTGAAACTTGGGCAACGTATCTCGCCCCTCTCTGGCAAATTTAAATGCTGGGGTAAGAGCAAGGTCAGCTTCTGGCTCTTTTGTAAAGGAGGGAAATTTAGCCACTAATTCCCCCGGAACCCAAGGAAATTCCATCCCATCCCTGACCTCCTCTCTACTCTGAGAACGAACTCGTCGCTCACGACGCTTCTCACTCTTTGGCTTTTTTACTTTGTTTACAGGGATGGTCACTAAATCTTCATGGGAGGTAAGATCTTCCGTCTCTCCCACTATAGGTTCTTCCTCTGCGGCCTTTAGGGCTTTGGACTGGGTTCGTGTAGAAACCATTCCCTTCTTGGCACCCAGACCTTGTTGCACCCCTCTCTGGAATTGAGGCCAATCCCTCCCGAGCACTACCTCCTGCGGTAATCGGGGAACTATTGCCACAGGGATCCCTCTTTCAATCCCTAAGGCCTTCACTCGGACATGGTAAACAGGATATGTGGACGCGGTTCCGTGAACACACCTTATTTTTACTGTGCCCATGGGTGAACAGGGTGTCTCTGAATCCGGGGCCCTTATCTTGCGCCATAAGCTTTTGGACAGCATGGACTGATCCGAGCCTGAATCAAGCAATGCTTTTGTGGGTATACCCTGCACTGTAATATCTAATAGAAAGCCTTCACCAACCTTACTAGGCTCATTCAAAATTAAGGCTGTCCTCATTTTACAGTCCCTCTGTAAATGCTGTTCGCTACCACACCGGTAACACGCTCGGTTCACAGGCTTTCTTCTAACTATGGGAACACATTCATTCTTTGCATTCTTTCTATCCCTATCTGACACAGCAGCAGACATTTTAGTGAAAGCCACAGTTTTGTCCTTAGCTACAGCCTCTGCTTCTAAAAACCGCTCAGAGAGCACTATAGCTTTCTGCGTACTTTTACACCCTTGTAACATGAGGAAATTCTGCATTCTTTCTGGAACAGCGACTAGAAATTGCTCAAGAATAATATCATCTAATATCATCTCCAATGTTTTACGCTCTGGCTCCAGCCATTTGGATACCAGCCCCTTTAACCGGTGATAAAACGCCCTTGGTGTCTCACCTGAATGCAATTTAGCGTTCCTTAACTGACGGTGATAGACTGAGGGTGTCAATCCCAGCCTATCCTTTATTGCTGTTTTGACTTCATAATAGTCATTGGCCAAAGTTGTAGGTACGGCTTGGTAGGCAGCTAATGCTTCACCCGTTAGCGAAACAACCAGCCTCACCGCCCATTGCTCTTGTGGCCAACTGGCTATTCGAGCCACCTTCTCAAACGCTTCTATCTCCCTCCTTTAACTGTCCAAAGTTAAGGGTCTCTTTGGACCACGGTCCAATTGCTCGGGCTAACCCCAGTCCTGTGAAACCTGTAGTGGCTGGGTCCGGCTCTGGTGTCTTCTTAGTCTCCTTTACCCAGGCCTCCATTAAGTCCACCAGTGGCTTCTGTTGGGCCTGCAACCTGACGGCAGCTCTTTCCTGGAGCTCCAACGATAACTCCTTCTGGCGGTAAAATTGCGATGCCATCCACTTAAGAACTTCCTCTACTTCCATGATTCTTGTCTTTCTTATCAAAGACAAAAGAACAAATACACCACCCAAGTGTGGCACAAAACACTCGGTGTCTTTCCCTCTACCTGCTCCAACCGCCCCACTCAGTACCGGTATCCTTAACGACCCTTTAGTTAAATACCCTGTACCTGGTACTAGTGGTGCGTCTCACTCAGCAGCAGTGTAGGGTCTCCGCAGGACCTTGGACTCCCTGGACCAGTCGAACTCTGGACTCTCTCTCTCCCAGTCTCAGCCGCTCGTACTTCCAGTCGGCGTCCTCCTGTAGAGTTCTGGAATACGCTGTGCAGTTTCCTTTGCACATGCGTGTTCAACGCTGATCCTGCCAACTACGCCACTCTGTCGCCCCCACCTGGCTGGGCATATAGCCAGGCACCAGGATGGAGTCGCTTTGCTGCCCTAGAATAAGTCCTCACAATATGGCTGCCAGGAGGGCTGCTGGGATATGTAGTTTCACTTATCCATATTAGGCAAAAGTAGTTGTGCAGACAAGTGGTCAGGCGAAACAGAGAAATATTTATTTGTTGTGTTCTGGGGTTTCCATCATATTCACAAGTAACAGGCTGAATAAACAATAATGGGATTCTTCTCCAAAGCAAAGGTATAACTTTTACAAAAGTATGCACAGGAATACTGGTATTAGCAATAGATAGCTTCTTAGGAACTTGCTTTCAAAGCTCAGATTATAAAGCTTCTCATGGGCACATTAGCTTCTTATGGGAGTATTTACTTCACAGCTCCTTTATAACAGAAACAGCTTTAAAATGTCCACTGAGCTTTCCCTTCAGTTTCAGGCCTTACAGAGCAACAGCTTGATTAACAACGTTCAGCTGTTCTCTGTGCTGCGTCCTTCAATCAGGTAAGTTCCTTACTATGGCATTCACTTCACTCATTCAAACAGGTTTTAAGCTTAACACACTTCTAATTCATTAGCTTTACAATAAGAACACTGCATCTCATCGGAGCTATCTTCATAGTCTTCATAGCAGCTTCCTATATCCATTTCCTCAATGGCATCCTCACAACATTCTTCAGAGGGTACCTGGCTGTAGAGCTGACTAGTTTGTTTCTGGAGCATTTCATTCAGTCTCTGTAATAGAACCTTTTTCTGCTCTATTTCTTCAGAGAGCTGGGAGTGCTGACCTGCAGACAAGCTATTGTTTCTACTGCTAGAGCTTAGCTGGTTATTATAATTATTCCTTCTATCAGGAACTAATTCTCTTAACTTTCTTTCAGGCAGGAATTCTGGAAGACACACTTGCCTTAGTTCAGGGCCGTTTAGTAGCTTTCCTCTTTCCTTGCCAGAGCCATGCTGCTTTCTCTCTGCAGACACTTCTCTCCGTTGTAGCAAACTTCCTTTCTGCTGAGACTGCCTTGGACCGGTTCCAAGCAGATCCCACTGCTTGTCTTTGAGCTTGAGCCCAGCACTTCTCGTGCCTCCTGGGGCCCCTTCTCCTCTAGCTCCAGTTCCTCTGGATTCTCTTCCAGGTCCTCTGGGTTCACTGCCACTCCTTCTTCTATCCTCTCCTTGTCTTCCTCCTTCACGTTCCGGTCCTCCTCTCCTCCCTGACTTTCCAAACACAGGAGTTTTAAAGTGCTCCCTCTCAGGGACCACACCTCTTTCGCAGCACACGTGGGAACTGCTAGGCTTCACTCCAGCCCTGACGTGCTGAAGTGGGTGGGGCTTAATGGTGACTGTGCTATGAGTCAAAGGTTCTCGGTTGCTGGGGAAACCCTGAATGCTCTCACTCTTAAAGGCACAGAGTTCATTCTCCTGGCATTCCATAGCCTCTAAACTGCCTTCATCATCACAATAGTTACTCACCTGTAACAGGTGATCTCCGGGAACAGCAGGAATTTAGTCTTCACAGCCCACCCACCTCCCCTAGGAATTGTATCTTTCTATCTCTCTCTCTCTTTCTCTCCGTCCCTCTTTCTTTTGTCTCAGCTTTAAACTGAACTGGAGAGGGACAGTTGGGAAAGGCAGGAAGGCAGCACGCGGGCGCTGTGGGATGCTCCCAAAGGCTTTCGAGGATACCCATATGTGAAGACTAAATTCCTGCTGTTCCCGGAGATCGCCTGTTACAGGTGAGTAACTATGCTTACCTTGAGGAACTCCAGTTCAGTCCTCCATCCTGCCCGGGGATGATCAATCAGACATGGGTCTTTGGTTTGGGGGGGGGGGGGGTTATCGCGGTGGTATCTTTTCTTTCTTCGACCTCCTGTGGACTTCCACCCTTCCTTCTGTCTGTCTTACTCTGATCTGGGGGGGGGGGGGGCAGAGGACAGGGGCAAGAAGGAGGTTGTTCCTTTCCCCTTTATCTTAGAGGATTTTAGTTTAAAAGTTAAAGGTTAAATTTAGAGTTGTAATTAATACTTTAGCTACTTATTTGTTGCTCCTTTGAGTCTGCTTTGTCAATAGTTCACTGGGAGCTGATGGGAGAGACCAGCAGGATATATCCAGTGATGTAATGAATTTGACATGTCCAGTCTCCATGCTGAAGGAAGAGGTGCACTACCCAGAGGTGGAGGACTGAACTGGAGTTCCTCAAGGAACAACAATTACCAGGTAAGTGTAACTTCTATTTCACAGCAATGTGTGGATTAAAAGGAATATTAGATAGATTTGATATTTGTATCAGTGGGATTTTTTTGGATCACTGCTGTTATGGTGTCGATCTGTGGCCAAGATTTAGTAGCCAGGATCAATTGACCCAATGGTGCTGAGATCCTTTTTCTCCCCTAATTAGTGATTGATGATGTTTGAATGTAATGTTTCTGACAGTGTGATATTGGGTGGGATGTAGTTTTGGTATTGAATTACTTTAAAGCAGCATGTATGGTACAGGGCCTATGAGTACAGGGATGTGCTCAAGCTCTGCTGGGTCCTGTCCCCTCCAGCAGAAAATTTGTGCCAGAAGGGAGTGGGTCCCACCAGAGCTTGAGTGCATGCCTGCGCTTAGAGACCCTGTTATGCACGCCACGTAAAAGTCTGTACTATTGCTGAGCTGACAATTAGCAGTACTAGTCTGGTCTGATAGTGTGACCATGCTACGCAAAAAAGAATTGCTGTGGACCACAGTCTGACAGTGTAGGGATTTTAATGACGACTCGTTCCACACATTTTGAGGGTTGTTTTTTACTTCACCCTGCTCCTTAGTGCTTTTGGTTCACTCTTGCAAGGGTGAGTGCCTTGTTTGGACTCCATTTATTTAAAAAGACAATTTTGGAAGCCCAAACAAAATATATTTATTTATTTCAGGCACTTGATATACCACCAACAAGCAAATAGCTATCACAGTGGTTTACAAAGTAAATATGAAAAGGGAAAAATCAACAGAAAGAAAGAAGAAAAGGAAAGACGGAGTATTAGTGTGGGGATGGGGGGAGGGATGGTAAAGTAAGCAGATTACTGGCAGAATCAGGAAAGCATTTGCCAGGTCTTGAGGTTTTTCTTGAAAATGAGGAAAGAGGGTTTGGACCGATAAGAGAAAGGGAGAGAGCTCCACAGGGATGGGTCAGCATAGGTAAGGAAGAGCTTCTAGAAACAACAAGGCACAGAGCAGAAGGGGAGAGGGAGAGGACAGCAGCATTGGATAAATGAAGGGAGCAACTTGGGCAGTAAAGGGAAATAAAAGTGGCCAGGTAAGGGAGGCATGATGTGAACAGGGCTTGGTGAACCAAAACAAGAGTTAGAACTAGCTGAATGAATTGAGAGAGTGAAAGTGGGTCAGCCAGAATGAAGATGACAAAGTGCAAAAAAGGAAGATTTGGATAAGGAGTTCAAATGGGATTTAAAAGAAAGGGCAGAATCAAGGATAACACCCAAGGTTTTAGAGTCATGGAATTGGAGCAGTGAGGAAGCTATGACTGGGGAAAGGAGTAAGGAAACAGGTGGAGAGGGGAATTAAATTGCTTCACATTTGCTGGTATTGAGGATAAGATGGTGGTTACAGAGCCAGTGATGAACAGCTGTGAAACATGCTTAGAGAGGAGAGAGATCTGAAGAAGAGGAAGGAACAGTGAAGAGAATCTGAATATTGTCTTTGTACAGAAAGGGTCTGCAGCCAAGGGACTGAATAAGGAGGGGGAGAGGGGCCATAAAATGTTAAACAAAGTGGGAGCAAGAAGAAAACCCTGAGGGACCCCATAAAGAGGAAAAGAAGTGAACAGCCTAGAGTTAGAAGAACATCTGGAAAGTCCCAACAGGTAAGAAGAGAACCAAATAAGACCAGAATTGCAGATCCCGATGGAATAGAGCCATTGAAACAGGTGAGAGTGATATACAAGATCAAATGCTGAAGAGAGATCTAGAGTGATGAGAATAACCAAGTTACCATGATCTAAAGAGGACCAGACATTATCTAAAGAGGACACATGACATGTCTTAAGCACAGCAGAGGTTCAGTTGAGTGTCCAGATTGAAAGCCAGTCTGAGGGTGAAGGAGCAGAGAGCACAATTTGTTCGAGAAGTTTAGAGAGGAATGCTAGATTTGAGATGGGACGGAAATTTGAGAGAGAAGGGCCAAGAAAGGGCTTTTTGAGGCAGGGATGAATAATGGCATGTTTCCAAGGAGGAGGGACATATCCTGTAGAAGGCTAGCGTGAAGTAAAGGAAGGATGCTATAGGAAAGGGTGGGGGCAAGTCTGGAGACTAAGCACGCTGGCCAAGGGTCCAGAGGGGAAGAGGGATGGGCAGGTGGCTTTAAAAGCGTGATTTAAGAAAGATAGAGGGTGAGAAGAGAGGACCGAGTTGAGACAAGAGGGGGTTGGCTGGTCGGAGGATAGTAGGGACAAGAAGGAGAAGAAGGCTGTTTGAAAAGAAGCACGAAGAGAAGCAATCTTATCGAAGAGAAAAGAAGCAAAGGGGTGAACTGAAGGGGCAGAAGAGGGAGACAAGGAATCAAAGATGAAAAAGCTGGCGAGGTTTGTCAGAAGAGAAGGAAAGAAGGATAAACGGCAGGCAACATGGTTTAATGGTGAGATGGAAGAGGCAGGGAAGGCCTAAAGGGCATTTTTCAGAAAATGGAAAACAGGCTCTGATGAAGAAAATAGGGATGAGCCCAAGCACTGGCAAGTTTGATGTTAAAAGGTAATAAGGGAGACCAAGAGAGACTTAATAATAAATTTGCTGTAGAAGCAAAAAATACTAAAACCTTTATTCAAGTGCACCCACAGCAAAAAGCCCATGAGGGAATCGGTTGGACCGCTGGATGATCAAGAGAGTGCTCAGGGAGGATTTCTTTGCCTCAATCTTTACTGAGGAGAATGCTGGGATTTTCGATGTGGATGGTTTGAAGCAACTAAAACATTTAAGTGTAGAAGATGAAAGATCAAATTGACAAATCTCCGGGATCATATGGTATTGACCGCAGAGTCCTGAAAGAACTCAAACATGAAATTGCTAACCTGTTACTAGTAATTTGTCACCTATCATTTAAATTGGTCACAATTTCAGAAGATTAGAGGGTGGCCAATGTAAGGCAATCTTTTAAAAGGATTCTGGGGATAATCCAGAAAAGTATAGACTAGTGAGCCTGATGTCAGTGCTGGACGAAATGATTGAAGCTATCCAAAAAACAAAAGGCCGATATTCAAAGGTAGTTATCTTGTTAGCAGTATGTGCTAACCGGATAAGTGCTGCTGAGCCTAATATTCAGCAGCACCGTCTGGATAGTGCTGCTGAATATTATCTCTTGCCACCTTGGCATTATCTGGATAATAATAATTTAATATAACTCCTGTGTATTAAACTTGAAAATAATTTATAATCATTCACAAAAAAAGAGGGAAAAGGAGGAGAATGCATAACCATTGGAACTTATGCACAATACGTACCCTTCTAATCATTGCCCACCTAGGAAAAAAACTCTTACATTTTCTTAAACAATGCTCAAAAAATAGTGTTCAAAAATCGTATTTTGCAAAATTCAAATTCAGTCACCACTCTGTGCAAATTAAGAACAAAAATATACACAAGACTGCTTAAAAAGCATAAATACATCCCTTTGCTGATATTGATCTTACATCTCATTGTCCTCAGACTTTCAACACAGCACTATGTTTTGCCATCCAAGGCTTCTTCAGCAAGGTGCAGGGAATATACTAGAAAAAGAAAATATTTAGGGGGTTATTTTAGAAATCTTAAAGGGGATATATACCTGTAAGTGTAACCACTTACACATGTAAATCACATCTACATTATAAAGGTAATTTTTAAAAAATACTGATTTTTCATGTGGATGCTCATATCACATCTATGTTGCATTGGAGTGTATTGGGGGTATGGCCAGGTTGGCACCAAAATCTACATGTGTATCCCCAATTTATATGTGCATCCTCTATATGAAAGACTAAAATTATCCATGCCCAGATTTACGCCTACTCTCTGACACAAATAGGGAAAAAAGTGTTTCTTTTGCCTTTCCCTTTATAAGACGATTAAGGGAATATCCCCTTCATCCCCAATGTTTACTTCTGTCTTTATCACAGCAAAGGAAAGATAGAAGCCTCTACAGTTAATTAGTGGCATCTACAAGTCTAGATTTGCAAAATAGCAAAGATTTCATGTGTAAGTGCTGACCTTTACATGTGCAAGTTGTAAAATGCTGGCACTTACAAGTGTAAGTTGGCGGGTTTCCAATGTCAATTTTTCCCACGTGTATCTTTATGAAATGACATCCCCTTGCGTTCCTGTGCTTCCTTCTTTGATATAAAGCTCACGTCCATGGTGATGGGTGGAGATATGTTGATATTGCAATGGATTTACACAAATCCACCCTCTCCTTTAAGAGTGGCATAGTTTTACAGGTATTTTCACTCGGACGTCACTGTATCCACATAACTAGCCTTTCTATAGCGTGCCTTTTAATATCTTATAAGAAACTTAAACATAGAATGGTGTGTTGTAAGAAACAGTAAGACCGACCAAGTTCTGCTCAACCACATCTTTTCAATATGCTCACAGTTTGGAGAACTGCTGCTGCTGCTGCGCTACTATGAAAGCTGGTTGCCACAAAACAATCCAAAAGATAATCAAAAAATTAGAAGAATGCTAACAAAATTCTACTCACTGTCTTAAATGCCCAAATATTCTCTGAATCAGCAGGGAGAAAAGCAAACAACTGCTCCCATCCAATTCAAAACCTGATACTCACAATCTGATTGGACAAATAAATAGCCTATAAAATGAGACTGGCATTGTAGGAATTCACAGAACCCCTGCCATTCAATTCCTCTATTCAGTCCTATCGGAGCAACTGCCGGCCAATGAAAAATATAGTTCCGTTCTCTTCTAATTGTGAAGATATATCAACCTGGCAGGGCAACTGCCAAACGTTCAGAATCCAATACCGTAAATCCTTTATTCAGTGTGAAATTTGTAGCCAGTGTGATCTCAAAGGGACCTCTTCCCTCCCGCATTGAATCATATTCAAATGTTCTGCAATCCCATTTTTAATTCTGCATGTGGTATGTCAAATATACAATAAATTACATGGGCGCTGTATAACATAAATCACCCATTTTGTATTAAAATCTGGATTCTCTTTGGATTTATACAAAATTGGTAAATTTGGATGATGAAATGTATCACCCTCAGTGGTATATTGACAGTAATTCCAAAACCTAAACATCAGAATTGTCCCCTGATTTGCGCCTTGCCATAGTCTATAAGAGCCAGTCAGGTGACAAAGATCATTTTGAAGCACTGGAATATCTTATCAGCACATTCAGTGTTTCATTAGTACCCAGGTTTTTGCAATCAATTATGGGAGAAACCTACATGATATGTTGGTCTCCTGATATTTACCTCTTGACTTGACTGATCCGCATGTTATATTCTTTTGGGCCACAGGCAGTGAGGTCATTGCACGTACTGTCAATATACCACTGAGAGTGATACATTTCATCATCCAAATTTACCAATATTGTATAAGTCCAAAGAGGATCCAGATTTTAATACAGAATGGGTGATTTATGTTATATAGCGCCCTTGAAATTGTATATTTGACATACTACATGCAGAACTAAAAATAAGATTGTAGAACATTTGAGTATGATTCGATGCAGTAGTTAAGAGGTTCCTTTGAGATCACATTGGCTATAAATTTCACATCAATTAGAGGATTTATGGTATTGGATTCTGAACGTTTGGTAGTTGATCTGCTAGGTTGATATCTTCACAATTAGTCAGAAGAGAACGAAACTATATTTTTCATTGTCAGAGAGCTGATCCCATAGGATATCGGGGGGGGGGGGGGGGTAAATATGAGGAGACCAACATATCATGTAGGTTTCTGCCATGATGGATTGCAAAAACCTGGGTACTACTGAAACACTGAATGTACTGATAAGATATGCCAGTGCTTCAAAATGATCTTCATCTCCTGACTGGCTCTCACAAAGTATGGCAAGGCACAAATCGGGACAATCCTGATGATTAGGTTTTGGAGTTAATAACAGATCACGATTAATATTGAGAGTGTGCTTCATGACTTTCTGTACTATACTGCAAGGGTATCCTCTTTGCAAAAAGCGATTCTGCATGTCTGGTGCAAATTGTTGCACTGTTGTACATGTCCTCTTGAAGTGAAAAAATTGAGCTAAATGGATGTTATTTTGGAGAACCTAAGGATGAAAACTTGAATATGATAACAAAATATTGCAGTAATTCACCTTATGATTATCTTAACATGCATAATGTCCCTGATGGACAAATACTGTAAGATTCAGGAAAGGTATACTCATTACACTGATGTGGCTGATGAAATGCAAATTTGGATTGCAATTAAACCATACCAGAAATGTTTCCACTTTATCATGTGAATCTTGCCAAATGAAAAAAATGGCATCTATATAACAATACCACAAGCATATCAATAGCCAATAACTAAAGGAGTCAGGACTGACTCAAAGACACACATTGCACATTTGCAAAAGGGTATAAAAATGATTTTTCAAAATTTGCCATATATAAACAAAGCAATGGAGAGGCCATCATCGACCACATGGCTATACTGGGCAGATTAGATGGACCATACTGGTCTTTATCTGGCGTCATTTACTATGTTACTACCCATCACCTGGAGAAAACAATCAATCTTATAAATTTCATCAATGCATTCAAAAATTCATTGCAACCCACTGAAGAATTATACCTGAAGATGTATGAATTTAAAACTCATAATGCTTCATCCTGAGGTATATTTATGTATAATGCCTCAATTTCAAATGTCACTAATAACCAACCAGTTTGCATTGGTACTTTAGTGACACAGTTGATGAAATCAGAAGGTCAAACACAAAGGATTGTTGTAATGGTAATAATGGTTATAAAAATGTATCCATACTTTGATACTGGCTCAAATACTAACTTAATGCCAGCCACAATAGGGTGATTCGGGTGTGCGTGTGTGTGTGTGCATAAATGACGTATGTATTTTAGATGCAAAATAATCACTGGAATAATGAGTCAAACAAATCATCCTTTGTTGTAGACACAAACAACCCTTTATTCAGTACTTGTAATTTAATGATATCAGTTGTCACAATGATAAGTCAAATACATTGAATACTATTGCATTCCTTATCATCCTGCTATATCAGTTCATTGAAGTGGGCTATGCCTCCTGCCAGCAGGTGGAAGCAGACTTGAGCAACTTTCAGTGATGTCATTACTTGGTATATCTTGTGATGCAGTATTTTATTTATTTATTTAAACATTTTTCTATACCGCCTCTTCCAGAGATCAGTGGCGGTTTACATTGAAACATTAAAACTTAATAATAGTAAACTATTATTTTACAATGAACATTAGAAACTTAATAACAGAAAACTATTAAATTTACAATATAACAGATAACAGATGTAGAACATTTTTAACATTTAACGCAGAGTCAAGCACTAGAACAAAAAATTTGAAATGTGGCTAAACACTTGCCATAACCTAGAGTTATATACATTAATAAATTAAAATGAAATTATTTACATATGGAAATAATCAACTGAATTTCAAGTTAGCTGCTCGAGAAGGAATATGGAAGTGCGCTGTAGGATTATATCTAGGTAGGGTCACAGTATGGTCTTTGTTCAGTGTTAACCTGTGGAATCTGAACATTGTCATGCTGGAGGCTGTGGTAGTGCAGTGTGAATAGGTGAGTTTTTAATTCCTTTCTAAAAAGTTGGAGGTCTTTTATTTCTCTGAGCTCGATAGGAAGGTTGTTCCACAGCGTTGGTGCAGTGAATGAAAATGCAGAATTACTTGTCTTCTGATTTGTTTTTCGAAAAGAATCCGGGACTAGTAGCATGTGTAAGTTAGGTCTTCTTCTTAATCTGTTTTCATGTGAGACAATGATGAGTGTAGACAGAAAGGACGGAGCTATTTTGTTAAAGATCTTGAACGTGGTAACCAATATTTTATACATAATTCTACAAGACACGGGAAGCCAGTGTAGGGAGTAGAGAATAGGAGAAATGTGGTCAGATATTTTCGCTTTGAAAATGATTCTTGCTGTAACATTTTGTGCTAATTGTAAAGTATGTAGGTTTTTTTTTAGTGATGCCTTGAAGAATGCCATTGCAGTAGTCTAGATTGGGTGTTATTAGAGATTGGACTACTGATCTGAAGTATTGAGAGAAGCCAATATTGTCTGCCTCCTGTCTTGGCTGCAGGAGGGACTTTCTTTTTGTGATTTCCTTGTAAATGTTTAATCACTTTGAATAAGGTTAAGTATATGTTTACTGACCCTCTTCATTTGGAAAATCTTTTGAATATCAAGTAGAGTCTTACACAGGGGCGGCTCAAGGCAATCTTCTGCCTGGGGCGAAGTATGAAACGGCGCCTCCCCCCCACCTTAGAGGGGGTGGGCTTTTTCAGAAATCCAATCAGAGACTGAACCAAACCAAACCAAAAAGCCGATTAGATTATATGGAGGAAATGCAAGATGTTTGCACACAGGGTCATATCAAGCTGCAATCGCATCCTGTGCAACTTGCAACTTGGGCGCACGCCCCCCCCTTCCCCCATACCTCTTTCCAGCACTGCCTGCTCTTTCCCTGCTGCTGTCGCCCTCTGTTTTTTCATGGCGGTGCCAGCAGCAGGGAAAGAGCAGGCAACGCTGGACGGAGGTATGGGGAGGAGGAGGGGGGCATGCGCCCATTCTCCAGGACCAAGCAGGAAGTCAGTCCTCACATATGGGGTGACGTCGGCGCCGACGGAGCCCTCGTGCGGAGCATTTCCCCAGTTTTCAAATAAAGCCTTTGGGAATGTAGCGCGCCTGCATGGTCCCCTTCCCGCCCAAGGGTGCCATCTTGCTCAGTCTTCTTTTTTCTGTGGAGCCCGACGGACGTGTGTCTTAGTCACCCGGTTAAAAGTTGATTTTTTTTCCTTTGAAGATTCGTGGTTTTTTGCCGGTTCGACGCTGGTTCCCCTTCCTGCCTGGGCACGGTACACCGGTATCCAGCCCGGAGCTAGTTTTCGTTTTTTGTCCTTTGAGACTAGCGTTCGTGCTTTTTTTCTTTTTCACTGGCAGCCCGGTCCTTTGATCTTGCAGGTGCCCTTTTTCCCCCAATGGCTGCCAGCAGGTTCAAGAAGTGTGATCGGTGTAAGAAACTAATGTCTCTCACCGACACACACGACTGCTGCCTCCGGTACCTCGGGCCCGATCATGACCCGATGATCTGTGGCCTGTGCGGCAAAATGTCCTCTAAGGCGCTGAGGAGCCGTCAACATCAACGGGAAAGGATCTTCTCTGACTCTGCATCCGGCCGGGCCCGGACTTCGTCAGAGGCCTTGACGTCTCGGGAGTCCGACCCCAAGCATCGGCGGGGCTCCTCTGAGCGGGGGTCTCCCTCACGGGAACACAAAAGGAAGAAGAAACCCGCGAGGGTGGCATCGGTGGACGCTCTTGGTCCCTCGAGGACCAGGTCGCATAGCCCCGACCGCCGTCCTGGGTCCTCGGAGTCGGAGAGGCATGCCAAATTGCCTCGTGTGGAGCCGGAGTCCCCGAGTCACGTGAGGGCTGTTGTCCTCGTGGACTCTCCTCCGGGGGAGCCGACGTTGGCCCCGACGCCATCGGGGGCCAAGTCGGTGGCTGCGGAGTCTCCTGAGTTCGGACTCAAATTGACAGCCTTGGAGAGCAGCTTGGCTGCCTTCTTGGAACAAACAATAGTAAATACAGTCCAATTCTTTTTAAACGGTAAACACCAAGGTAAGAAGTCAATCACGCCGTTTAATAATTAAACACAGCAATTCAGAAACTATCTTATTTCATCAATGAGGTGCTTGTCTCAGAAAAAACTGACGGCACTTTATCATAGGCTTATAGCCACTGAACAATGCCAGCTTTCACATCAATGACCAAGCTCCCTCATAGGTTTTCTTAAAGTTCTTGTGGTTTCTTTAATTTTTCTTATATATCCCAAATCAATCCTCTAGAAAAAATTCTTAGTGATAAACATTTCAATAGAGGAAAAATAGACTTAGCTTAACGCAGCTTAAAAAAGCCAGCCAGATGACCAAAGCAGGGCAATTCCAACGCCTTCGATTAGGCACCCCGAGCGTTTCACAGAAAAAAGTTTCATCAGGGAATTGTCCATCCACGGCTAAGCAAAAACATAAAAATGTGAAATTAATACAGTGTTTCATATTGCTTCATTGAAAATTTAAAAGCTTATTCTTTATCAAAACCTTATAATAGGATGCTGCCAGCGTATTAAAACAACGAACATAACAAACACTTAGCAGTTAAAGGTACTGTTCGCATTGACGCCGCGCATGCGGGATCATGACTCGACCACCATTTTTAAAGGCTTCTCAATCACATGTTAACATCAGGTTGCACTGTCAACTAACAAGTTACTCAGCCGTGACAAGAGCTGATATCTTGTAAACATTTAACAAAAGGTGACTGCTGCATTCAAAGGCAAGGCATCAAATCCAGTCGATAATTTAAACCCAATTCACGTTCAGAGCCTTGCCATAACAAAAAGATATCATCTATATATCTATGCCAGGTTTTAATCCGTTGCTGGAAAGGAGACTCTCGCAGCCACTGATCTTCAAAATGAGCCATATACAAATTGGCGATGGATGGAGCGCACGTAGCGCCCATAGTAACTCCCGAGATTTGTTGGAAAAGGACTCCATCGAAAATGAAAAAATTATGAAAAATGGCTATTCTTGCCAATTGTAACAAGAACTTTAATTGAGAATCACTAACATCACCACGTTGTTTCAATGACCGTTCCACTACGGAAAAAGCTGCTGATTGTGGTATGCTAGTATATAAGGAGACTACGTCAAAGGTAACGAGTAGCACATCTGGTTGATTGGCCCAACAGGACAGGCCTTGTAAAATAGTCAAAAAATGGGTAGAATCCTGTACAAAGGACGGGATCAACCTAACCAGAGGTCGTAAAAAGGAATCCAAAAATATAGAGATGGGCTCTAAAAGGGATCCTCTCGTAGAGACAATAGGGCGACCAGGTGGGTGAAGCAAATCCTTATGAATTTTTGGTACAAGGTAAAAAGTGGCTACACTAGGGGCCAGCGGGTTCAAGAAATCATACTCCTTCTTACTCAAAAAATGATCAGTGAGAGCCTCAGAAGTAATCTTTTTGATTTCAGTTTTCTACCCATTTTTTGACTATTTTACAAGGCCTGTCCTGTTGGGCCAATCAACCAGATGTGCTACTCGTTACCTTTGACGTAGTCTCCTTATATACTAGCATACCACAATCAGCAGCTTTTTCCGTAGTGGAACGGTCATTGAAACAATGTGGTGATGTTAGTGATTCTCAATTAAAGTTCTTGTTACAATTGGCAAGAATAGCCATTTTTCATAATTTTTTCATTTTCGATGGAGTCCTTTTCCAACAAATCTCGGGAGTTGCTATGGGTGCTACGTGCGCTCCATCCATCGCCAATTTGTATATGGCTCATTTTGAAGATCAGTGGCTCCGAGAGTCTCCTTTCCAGCAACGGATTAAAACCTGGCATAGATATATAGATGATATCTTTTTGTTATGGCAAGGCTCTGAACGTGAATTGGGTTTAAATTATCGACTGGATTTGATGCCTTGCCTTTGAATGCAGCAGTCACCTTTTGTTAAATGTTTACAAGATATCAGCTCTTGTCACGGCTGAGTAACTTGTTAGTTGACAGTGCAACCTGATGTTAACATGTGATTGAGAAGCCTTTAAAAATGGTGGTCAAGTCATGATCCCGCATGCGCGGCGTCAATGCGAACAGTACCTTTAACTGCTAAGTGTTTGTTATGTTCGTTGTTTTAATACGCTGGCAGCATCCTATTATAAGGTTTTGATAAAGAATAAGCTTTTAAATTTTCAATGAAGCAATATGAAACACTGTATTAATTTCACATTTTTATGTTTTTGCTTAGCCGTGGATGGACAATTCCCTGATGAAACTTTTTTCTGTGAAACGCTCGGGGTGCCTAATCGAAGGCGTTGGAATTGCCCTGCTTTGGTCATCTGGCTGGCTTTTTTTAAGCTGCGTTAAGCTAAGTCTATTTTTCCTCTATTGAAATGTTTATCACTAAGAATTTTTTCTAGAGGATTGATTTGGGATATATAAGAAAAATTAAAGAAACCACAAGAACTTTAAGAAAACCTATGAGGGAGCTTGGTCATTGATGTGAAAGCTGGCATTGTTCAGTGGCTATAAGCCTATGATAAAGTGCCGTCAGTTTTTTCTGAGACAAGCACCTCATTGATGAAATAAGATAGTTTCTGAATTGCTGTGTTTAATTATTAAACGGCGTGATTGACTTCTTGCCTTCTTGGAACAGCAGCGGGTGCTGATCGCCGGTCTGACCGGTGCATCTTCCCCGACCACCGGGACCTCGACGTCTAAGTCAATCTCGGAGGCTGAGCCGATCCTCGAGTCAATGCAGTCTCGTCGATCCTCGGCCAAGGTCTCCCTCGGCCTCCCGTATGGGGCTGATGTCTTTGACGCTGGTACCCTCGGCATCGGGGCGGATGGCATCGGTGCCCGCCCGACCGGAGCCGCTCGATTCCTCCTCGGAGGGGTCGGGGTGGGAGACGGAGGACGAGGAGTCCCCGGACATGTTCCGGACCTGGTGCGTCCCATCGGATTCACCGGAGTCCGAGCCTCGGAGAAGGTCCCCCCCGGAGGATACCCGGTTCTCGGACTTCGTGAGGGACATGGCCAAGGCCTTGGCCTTCCCCGTGGATCCCGAGGTGGAGCCTCGAGCCGAGGAGCTCGAGGCCCTCCAGTATGACTCTCCACCGAAGGAGGCCTTTACTGTACCGGTTCCTCCGATGCTGGAATGGCTGCTCTTCCACATGTGGGAGGCACCGGCCTCTGCGTCGGTTCTCAGCAAATGGGTCGATTCCATTTATCGAGTCCGTAAGAGCCCTGGGTTCCAGAAGGCACAGCTACCGCACCACTCCATGGTTGTGGAATCGGCCATGCATCGCCTGAAGAGTCAGAAGATGCACTCCTCGGTGCCCCCCAGCAGGGAGGCCCGGAACCTGGATGCCCTCGGTAAAAAGTGCTTCCAGGGCTCTATGCTGGCTTGCCGTGTCCAGACTTACCAGCTGTACATGGGCATGTACCTCCGAGCCCTGGCAAAGGAGATTGCCGGGTTCTCTGCTGGCCTCTCCGAGGAACCTTTGCAGAGGTTCAAGGCTTTGTCATCGGGGATTCTGGAGTGCTTGAAGTTTATATCTCGAGCAGCCTATGATGACTTCGAGGCTCCGGCCCGAGTAGCAGCGGCTGGCATTGTTGTACGCCGTCAGGCCTGGCTACAGTCATCTGACCTCGAGCCATGGGTCCAGGACAAGTTGGTCGATGTCCCTTGCTGGGGTGAGAACCTCTTTGGCAAGCCCATGGCTGAAAAGGCTGCAGAAATCAAGACCGAGACTCTCACCAGGACAAGGCTGTCCAGGAAGACTTCTGCCCCTTCTCAAAAGAAGAAGGGCTCGGGGAAAAAAACCCTTTTACCCGAGGAAGGCCTCTGCCTACAAATCCTACCCTCAATTCCAGGCCTCTACAGCTCCCCCACAGAGTCAGCATGCCAAGGGGCAGGGACATGGGCCCTGTAGACAGAAAACCCCCAAGCCGCCAGCTCCGACTCCTGCACAGCAGGGAGCAGGGTTTTGATTCCCACTGCATAGCCTCTCCTCCACAGCTGGTTCCACTCAGCACAGGAAGCCGGCTGACACTCTACGCCCACAGGTGGTCAGCCATAACAGGGGATACCTGGGTACTGAGCATAGTCCAGAAGGGCTACTTGTTCCACTTCAACCAGTTACCTCCCTCCTATTTTCCAGGGGAGCCTCCAAGACTTCCTCTTCACAAGAACCTCCTCCTTCAGGAGTTGGCAAGTCTTCTAAAGGAGCAGGCGGTGGAACTGGTGCCTCACCACCTGAAAGGGCAAGGCTTCTATTCCAGGTACTTTCTGGTATCAAAGAGGACAGGAGGCTTCAGGCCCATCCTGGACTTGCAAAATCTCAACAAGTTCTTGGAGAGGGAAAGTTCAAGATGCTTACCCTTGGAATACTGCTGCCCTACCTCCAGCAGGGAGATTGGATATGCTCCTTAGACCTAAAGGATGCTTATACTCACATCCGCATTCATCCAGACCACAGACAATATCTCAGATTTGTAGTGGGAGGAAATCATTTTCAGTACAGGGTACTTCCTTTTGGCCTAACCTCTGCTCCCAGGGTTTTCACCGTGCCTGGCGGTGGTGGCAGCCTATCTCAGAAACCAGGGCATCTTTGTCTTCCCATACCTGGACGACTGGCTCATCAGGGGTCAGTCTCCACAGGAGGCCAGACGAGCCACTCTTCGCACTGTCTCTCTTCTCCAGCACCTGGGCTTCGTCATAAACTTCGCAAAGTCCACTTTGCTCCCCTCACAGAACCTAGAGTTTATAGGGGCGAGGTTGGATACCTTACAAACAATGGCTTATTTGTCCTGGAACAGGGCTCACAGACTGATGGCTCTGGCCCAGCAGTTTCACAGTGGATCTCTGGTCTCTGCCAGACATTTCCTGAGGCTTTTGGGCCACATGGCATCTACGGTCCATGTAACTCCAAATGCTCGTCTGCATATGCGGCCTGCTCAATGGTGCTTCAGAGCTCAGTGGGTGCAGGCCACAGGAGATTTAAGAGACAGAGTAAGAGTGTCCAAACTACTAGCGGCCTCCCTGCAGTGGTGGCTGCATCTCCCGAACCTGATCAAAGGGGTGCCTTTCCAGGCACCACCACACACACAGGTGCTGACGACCGATGCTTCTCTTCAAGGTTGGGGTGCACATTGCCAGGGGGCATGCACTCAGGGCCTCTAGTCCCCTTGGGAGGCCACACAGCAGATCAATCTGTTGGAGTTGCGAGCTATTCGATTAGCTCTACAAACTTTCTCTCATGTCCTCTCTCACCAGTCTGTCCTGATTCAGACAGACAACCAAGTGGCAACCCAGATGGCCGAGGCAACCGTGGTTTCCACTCCTTCTGCAATTGGCGGTGGACACTCCACTCCCTCTGGGGGTGCAACCCGATCTCCTGTCTCAGGATCAGGGATCTCTCCTGCACCCCAACCTCCAGTCCCTCCATTTGATGGCCTGGCTGCTGAAAGGGTAGTTCTAGCCCCCTTACTTTCACCTAGGGAAGTGGAGGAGGTGGTTTTGGCCTCTAGGAGACAATCCACCCGGAAATCTTATGCCCTCAAGTGGCGTAGGTTCTCCACCTGGTGTGCTCTGCGCCAAGAGGATCCGTTTTTGTGCCTGGTACCAGTGGTTCTGCAGTATCTGCTTCACCTGTCGGACCTAGGCCTTAAATCCAACTCTGTTCGGGTCCACCTCAGTGCTCTATCAGTGCTCCACTCGCCGGTGGAGGGCCAGTCTCTGTCGGTCCACCCCTTAGTGGCCCGCTTCCTCAGAGGCCTGCTTTTGCTCAAGCCTCCGATTCGTCCACCAGCCCCTGAGTGGGATTTGAATGTGGTCTTGCAACAACTTACTCGCCCACCGTTTGAGCCAATGGCTACCTGTCATTAACGCTTCCTTTCCTGGAAGGCGTTGTTCTTGGCGGCTCTTACCTCGGCCAGGCGTGTGATTGAACTACAAGCTCTGGTTTCTGATAGACCCTACACACGGTTCTATAGGAACAAGGTGGTCTTACGGACTCTTCCTAAGTTCCTTCCAAAGGTTGTCTCCTCCTTCCACCTCAATCAGGAGGTGGTTCTTCCGATCTTCTTTCCCAGGCCGCATGCCAGCCGGGCTGAAATGGTCTTGCATACCCCGGACTGTAGGAGGGCATTGTCTTTCTACATTGACCGTACGCAGGGGCATCGAAGGGCTGTTCAGCTCTTCGTATCTTTTGACCCTAATAGGCTGGGGTTACCTGTGTCCAAGCGTACCCTGTCCATTTGGGTAGCAGACTGTATCCCCTGGGCATACAGGGCAGCCGGCCTCTCCTTGCAGGGTCGAGTCACGGCCCACTGTGTCAGGGCGAAGGCTGCGTCAGTAGCTCATCTCCGCTCTGTTCCGTTGGCAGACATCTGCCGGGCTGCTACTTGGTCTTCAAGCCAGACCTTTGCGGCTCATTACTGCCTCGAGAGGGAGTCCCGCAGGGACAGTGCTTTCGGACAGGCGGTACTCCGTAATCTCTTTGAGGTTTAGGCAACTTCTACCCTCCGGCCCTTGTGTTGGGCTACCGTTCGGGGGCGTTCTCAGAGAAGATTCTTATCACGCATGCTGGGGCTCTAGAGGGAGCTTATTTTTCAGCTTTGGGTTCTCGGTAGCCTAGAGCTCGGGAGTCCCATATGTGAGGACTGACTTCCTGCTTGGTCCTGGAGAAAGCGTAGTTACTCACCTGTAACAGGTGTTCTCCAGGAGCAGCAGGAATCAGTCCTCACGACCCTCCCTCCTCCCCTTGGAGTTGCAGTCATATATTTAATTTTGTTTTTTTGTTGTCTTTTAGCTATGTCATCAGACTGGCAAGACGGCACCCTTGGGCGGGAAGGGGACCGCGCAGGCGCGCTGCATTCCCAAAGGCTTTCTTTGAAAGCTGGGGAAATGCTCCGCATGTGGGCTCCGTTGGCGCCGACGTCACCCCATATGTGAGGACTGATTCCTGCTGCTCCTGGAGAACATCTGTTACAGGTGAGTACCTACGCTATCTGAAAGGCACCGGCACTTTAAGCAGATCTGTCCCTCTCTACTCTGACATTGCGTCACAGGAGGGAGGGACCAGACCTGCTTAAAGTGCTGCGAAAAGGCTTGGGGGGAGGGGGGGGCGCATTTTGGCTGCCTGCTATTGTCCTGCCAGCGGCGGCAGGGCAACAGCAGACAGTTGAAATGTGCCCCCCCAAGCCTTTCCGCCCTGTGTGGCTGCACCGCTTGCACAGGTCTAGGTACGGTCCCGTTTACACATCAAGGAACTAAAAGACAGCAAGAACCAACAGCACAGTTTATAAAACTAAATTATAACTCATATTTATTTTGTTGTTATAAACTGCGTTATGGTTCTTGCTTTTTCTTTTTCAACATATATTTTGCATCCACAGTAGGTGCAGAGCAGAACCATGACATTCACCCACAGAACTCAATATTTAAAAAAAAAAAAGAAAATCTGATTCTGATCATCTCACTAACAACAACAACTACTATTCTCCAGTACCAGGCATATTGTGAACTAATACAAAACCCGACAACAAAGAGCAAACCTACCATACCATATCAGCACAAATTTCCAAAACTCACATAAGGAGGCCATCCAAAAAAAGTGTCACTGTAAATACTACAGTGGGCCCTGGAACATCCATACACCTATTTGAAAAGCTGAACACGTCAAATTACAACAGTACATTATAGATCTTTATGTACAAACTCCATGTTAACAGAACACCTGACCTCAGTCACACACTCACAGCATCAACCCTCACCAAGTACAGAATAAGTAACCACAACTAAAATAAAATAAAAATATGTAGACAAAATTTAAATTGAAACCCCAAGAAGCCAGAGTCCACATGCAGTGCAACATCAGATAAATAAGACATGCAGTTCTCCAATACTGTGTAAAATATAAAAATAGCACAAAATCCAATCACTAAAATTAAATAAAAATGATTTTTTTCTACCTTTGTTGTCTACCATTTTATTCTCTGATCAAGCTGGTCCCGATCTGAGGCTTCTGCTTTCCTGTCTTCTCTTGGCTCTCTTTCTGTGGTCTATGGTCCATGGTCCATCTGCCATTTCTTATCTCATCTTTTGTTTTCTTCACTTCCTTCTATCAGCCCATTTCCAGTTCCAGTAACCCTCCCCAGTATCAGCCCTCTTTCCAGTCCTCCCCTCCCAGTACCTTCCAATGTCAACCGCCTTGCATTCCCACAACTGCCACTGGTGTCCATTTCCTTCCAGTCCCCCTCCTTCCCCATTGTCCAGCCCCTTCTAGACCAAATATCATCCCAGATATCAGCTCACATCCACTCTCAGTGCCACCCCCCCAGTCAGCTCCCTTCCAGTCACCCTACCCTCTGTCTATCCCCCTTCCAGTGGCATTTGCATGTCAGCTCCCTTCCAGCCTCCTCCCCATTACCAAACCACCTACCACTCCCACCCCCAAGTGTCAGCTCCCTTCCAGTCCCCCTTCAGTACATCCCAGATGTCAACTCCTTTCCAGCCCCCTCCTTCCCCTGTGTCAGCTCCCTTCCTGCCCACTCCTTCCCCTAGCAGACCCTCTCATTATCTGCTCCCTTCCAATCCTATTCTACGATCCTCCTGCATTAGCCCATTTGTAGCCCTAGCCCCTAGTTTTCTTCCAGGGCCAGCAGCACTCTCCTCCCCTCCCCCATTAGCCCATTTCCAGTCCTATCTCCCTTATAAGCCCACTCTAGTCCTAGCCCCCCAATCAGCCCATTATCAGTCCTAGCTCATTTCCAGTGCTAGCCACCCATCTGCCTATTACCAGTCCTAACCCCCCACCCAATAAGTCCATTTCCAGTCCTAGCCCCCTGATCAGCCCATTTCCTGTCCTAGCCCCCCTCCTGATCAACCCATTTCCAATCCTAGCCCCCCATAGCCCATTACCAGTCCTAACCCCCCCATCAGCCCATTTCCAGTCCTAGCCCCCCCATCAGCCCACTTCCAGTCCTACCCCCATCAGCTCACTTCCACTCCTAACCCCCCATAGTCCATTACCAGTCTACCCCCCATCAGCTCACTTCCAGTCCTAACCCCCCCCAACAGCCCATTTCCAGTCCTAGCCCCTCCCCCAGGAAATTAAAATTTAAAAAATAAAAACCTGGCTGCTGAACCTGCTGCCGCTGCGGGGGCAGCAGCAGCAGAAGGAAGTGCCCCGCGGCCGCCCCGACAGAGCCCTCTTCTCTCCCTTCAGCACTGCCGGCTTTACGGAGCCGCAAAGGGAGAGTTTCCCTTTCTCACGGCTCTGTTAAGCTCGCTGGCGCTGATGGGAAACAGGATTCCTGTTTCCCATCAGTGCCGGCGGGCTTAGCAGAGTGCGAGAAAGGGAAACTCTCTCTTCGCGGCTCTGTAAAGCTGGCAGTGCTGAAGGGAGAGAGGAGGGCTCTGTTGGGGCGGCCATGGGGCACTTTCTGCTGCAGCTGCCGCGGCGGCTCTAACGGCATTTTTTTTTTTGAAGACCAAGTGAGGCGGGCTTTTTGGGGGCAGTTTTTGCCGCCTCCAAAAAGTTGCTGCCTGAGGCCACCGCCTCACTCGGCCTAATGATAGAACCGCCCCTGGTCTTACAGAGGTTTTGTGTTATGGTATATAATTTTTTAAACTTTGTTTAGTGGTTTAGTTTTGGATTGTCCTGTAAGTTTTTGCTTGCTTCTGGTTGTTAGAAATGATTGTCCTCCCTTAATGTGGGCTAGAAAACCTTTTCTTTTTCTTCTTTCTTTTGATTATGTATTTACTAAAAGGTGTTTTCATGGTGTTATGCTTGATGTGTATACCTATAAAATTCGCAAAAAAAAAAAAATCGTCTGCCTCCAGTAGGTGGCAATGTTTGTGGACTGGTATGCAGCAGTGCAGATAAGCCTGCCTCTACCTGGCCCAGAATATGGTCCTGTGGCTTGTGGGACAGAGACCTGTAGGTCCATTGTTTGCTCGGAGCTTGGGAAACCCGCCTGTCTCCTGGAGCCAGCGGCATGCCCTGTGTCTACCACTGCTATCCTCTGGTTTCTAGCACTTGGGCTGGAGAGTGGACAGGAGGATCCCAAGGCACTCTTGAGGGAATTTGGTAAGTCGAGCCCCAGCTCCCCCTTTCCTTTTGCTGAATGCTTTTTTTTTGTTCTTGTCCTTTTTCTGATTTTGTTTTTTCTTCCCATTGAATTCAGTGGGTTGTATTTGTCTGTCTTGCTGTTTGCAAAAAAGCAGCTGTAAAAAAAAGGTTTTTCTCAGCAGCTTGTTCTCCCAGGCCTGCCTGGGCATCTGGGGTTTGCCTGCTAAGGTTTCCCTAGTTAGCCCAACAGATGCTGAGATTCTCTATTCGGGAATCTACCTGTTCCCTTTGCGGGGGTCAAAGGCCCACACATCCCATGCAGGGAACCTGGGGCATCAAACTTCTGTTTTGAGCGGTAAGGAGATTAAGCGTCTCCACTTTGTCCTTCGCTTATCCATTCATCCGGGAGCCCAGCTTTATCCCCTACAGGGGGTTCGATAGGATGCCTGTAGAGAAATCCTTTACTCCAGAAGTAAGTCTGAAGAGGATGGGGTGATTCATCTATTTCGCAGAAGGGACCTTCCTATGCCCTTTCAATATAGAAGCTCTGCATTTTGTAGAGCCTGCTCTCAGATGAGGTTAGCAGGGGGAGGGGGCCCTTTCTTGGAGGGTATCTGGAGTCCTACTGCATTCATGACTCTACCTAATCCTATGTGGCAGCTCGTAGGGTCTCAGGGAGAAAACCCATGAGCTGGGCCCTAGGAGCCCTAAGATCTTGCTTAAGCTATACCCTCAATCTCAGTGTGAGCTGGATCAGCCTTTAGAGCTCCCTTGGTTGATCACTCTTGTCATAATAGTTATACAGCACATATCCATCTCAGTGGATGGGGCTGCTGCATCGAAGGAGTCCCCATGTTAGTTGAGGCTCTCCTTGAGAGTGTCTTGGCAACCTCCATCTTAGGCTCACCAGTTGCACTGTATGTAGGCCTAGTGGCTCAAGCCCTCTTATTCTGGTTCCAGTATCTGCTAGTCATTCTGGATGCTGTGAGATTGGGGTCTGGATCACCTTATGTGACTGATGCTCAATTTGACTTGATCAGTATTTCTTCCAGGTCCATAGTGGGGGTAGTGGCTAGGTGGGAGCTTTGACTCTGCATTTGGTCAGATGATGCTCCCTCCATCCTTAAAGGAAGGTTTGTCCAGCAATAAGGTTAAGGTTTAAGGTTTATTTATTTGATAAAAACCGCCTTTCTGTGATAATCAAGGCGGTGTACAATGATAAAATTACATTAAAACTTGGCCAAGGCCGAGAAAAGGAAAAGAAATGTACAATAACTTGGATTGCTCATTGAGGAGGACCTGGAGAGGTTGGTGAAGGTCTTAGAGGCTTGCCAAGAGGCTTCTGGAAGTGAGGCCTAAGGGCATTAGGACTGCATCTCACAGGGCTTTGCATGGAGCATGGGGATGCTCTTTGTCTACTGGGAGCCCAGGTAAGGCCTATATCTTCTGTGGGTCCAAGCCTAAGCAAGGCCAGCCCTTTTAGAGCACTCAGTGGTCATAAGACTGGATTGTGATTCCTTCTGGAGTCAGTAAGACCCCACAGTGAGATCCGGCAGGTCCTATCTGGGTACCGCCAATGGGGGGCAGCTCTGGCTGTTTCTTCCAGAATGGACCAAGATCACATCAGACAAATGGGTCCCTAAGGTCTTCAGGCAGTGTTACATGCTGGAGTTTGTAGAACCTCCACAGAACACCTTTTTTAGAGTCTCCCTGCAACTCCACACTCAAGCAGGTGATGATCAGGGAAACTCTGTTCTCCAGGAACAAGCAGGAAGTCAGTCCTCACTTATGGGTGATGTCGGCACTGACAGCCCGCACGGAGCAATTACCCAGTTTTCAAAGAAAGCCTTTGGGATTGCTACCACACATGCGTGGTCCTCTTCCCGCCCAAGGGTGCCAGCTTGCTCAGTCTCCCTTTTTCCACGGACCCTTGCTCTCTTTGGAGCTTACGGGAAATTATTTCTTCCCGGGCTTCGCACCCTTTTTTTCTCTCCAACCGCTTGCTGCGTGGGTCTTTGCCCCCATGGCCACCGGGTTTAAAAAATTCAATAGATGATCTAGCAACATGTCACTTATGGACACTCATGACTGCTGTCTAAGGTGTCTGGGAGCCGACCATGACCCAGAGCTCTGTTCGCTCTGTAAGAAAATGTCCTCTAAGGCCCTGCTCAGCCATAAGCAGAAGTCCGAAGACATTTTTCGAAAGAATGCCTCGGAGTCTCTGGTGGTACCCTCGGTCGTTTCCCCTCTGGGGGGTTCTGGCCCTGCGGCACCGCGTTCCAGGCGGCATTCTGACCAGGTGTCCCCCAAGGTGGAACAGCGCAAAAAGAACGACGCCTTGAAGTCGCTGTCTGGGGCCCCTGACAAGCGTGAGCGCTCCCGCGCTCGGTCGCTTAACCCCATTCGGCATTCCCGAGAATCAGACAAGGAGCGGCCCCGCAAGGTACCTCGCAGAGAAATGGAGGCCTCCGGTGAAGGCGCCCAGTCTCCTGAGGGTCATCCCAGTGAGGACCCCCTCTCCTCCTCGACGCCCAATCCGGTGACTCCAGAGCAGGTCACCACTCGGTCCATGCTACGTCTCTTGGGCCACATGGCCTCGACTGTGCATGTGGTTCCTCACTCCAGCCTGCACATGCGGACGACCCAGTGGGGTGTCAGCTCCCAATGGAGTCAATCCCTTGGACACCTCAGGGACCCCGTCAGGGTTCTTCCTGACCTTCGTTTGTCACTAAACTGGTGGTAAAACTCCCGCAGGAGGGTACTGACCACGAATGCTTCCCTGTTAGGGTGGGGAGCTCATTGTGGGTCTCTCTGCACACAGGGGCAGTGCTTGCTGGTGGAGGCTGAACAGCAGATAAACCTGCTCGAGCTCCAGGCCATCTGGTGGGCCCTGAGGGCCTTCGAGAATGTCCTCAGCGGGAAGTTGGTTCTGGTGCAGACCGACAACTGGGTAGCGATGTTCTATATCAACAAAGAGGGGGCAGGGGGTCGTGCTCCCTCTGCAGTGAAGCAGTCCTCATTTGCTCTTTTGTCGCCCGGCTTAGGGTGTCCCTCAAGGTGACGTACCTCCCAGGTCAGGAGAATGGCCTGGCGGACAGGGTCAGCAGAATCCTTCGCCCCCATGAGTGGCGCCTCGATCCCAGTGGCAGACTGGCTGTTTCTACGCTGGGGCACTCCAGCGATGGATCTCTTTGCCAGCCCTCAGAACACACAACTCCCTCGCTTCTGTGGCCCGGTACTGCATCCAGGCAGGGAGGGCCCCGTTGCATTTCTCCTGGACTGGTTCTCCATTCTTTTCTATGTATTCCCTTCTTTCCCCCTCATTACGAGGACTCTGTTCAGGGCTCAACGGGACGGGGCATCGCTGATTCTCGTGGCCCCCTCGTGGCCTCTGCAGCCTTGATTCCCACTCTTGCTCCGGCTGTCGTCAGATCCTCTGATCCCCCTGGGCTCTGCCAGGGACTTGCTGATGCAGGAGGAGGGTCGGGTACTACACCCGAATCTACCCTCCCTATCCCTCACAGCCTGGCAGCTGAACGGGTCTCTCTAGCCTCTCTGGCCCTTCTGGAGGAGGTTGAGGAAATCCTCCTTGCCTCAAGGAAGGACTCCACTAAACGAGCTTATGCCTTTAAGTGGAAACGCTTCTCCGTCTGGTGCTCGGAGTACAGATTTACCTCTTCTCATACCCGGTTTGGTGGGTTCTCCAGTACCTTCTCCACCTCTTGAAGGAAAGGCTGAAGCCGAACTTGATCCACTGTATATTGTCCTGTGTCCTTTCTCTCTCCCTCTCTCCTGTCAGCGATTGTAATGTCCTTTTCTTTCTTCCTGGCCTGGTGCCTACCTTAAAGTTTTATATTTTTTTTTATATTATAAACCGCTTTGCTTCTCCAGAAGGGCGGTATATCAAATAAATAAACATAAACATAAACATAGTTCATCTGAGCGCCATATTGGCTAATCATCTCCCTATCGAGGGAAAGCCTCTCTCGGGGCAACCACTAGTCTCCCACTTCATGCGTGGCCTTCTGTTATCCAAGCTGCCCATCCGTCCCCCTCCGGCGGAATGGGACTTGAACGTGTGGTTCTCACGCAGCTCACTCGTCCACCCTTCGAGCCGATGGCGATGTGTTCAGTCTGACATTTGTCCTGGAAGGTGGCCTTCCTGGTGGCACTGACCTCATCTCGCCGAGTCAGTGAGCTTCAGGCGCTCATGGCGCCCCTTACACCTGGTTTTATCGGAACAGGGTGGTCCTCCAGACGCATCCTAAGTTCTTACCCAAGGTCGTGTCGGCCTTTCATCTCAAAGAAGAGAGAGTGCTCCCGACCTTCTTCCCGAGGCCCCAAGCCGATCAGGCGTCGGCGACTCTCCACATCCTCGACTGCAAGCGGGCCCTCGCCTTCTACTTGCAGCATACCCAGACTCATCGCAAGTCTGACCGGCTCTTCGTGACCTATGATCCCAGTAGGCAGGGACAAGCAGTCACCAAGTGCACCCTCTCTGTTTTGGTGGCAGAATGCATCGCGTTCATCCATGCGAAGGGGGGCGTCCCCCTGGATCGTCGAGTCACTGCACATGGGGTCCGAGCCAAAGCGGCCTCGGTGGCTTCGCTGTGCTCCGTGCCCATGATGGACATCTGCAGGGTGGCAGCCTGGTCTTCTACGAATACCTTCACCATCCACTACTGCCTGGAGAGGGAGTCCTGCCGGGACAGCACCTTCGGCCAAGCTGTACTCCGTAATCTGTTCAGAGTATAAGGAACTCCTACCCTCCGACCCTTCCTCATGGCTACCGAGGGTTTTGCCCCAAGGACCCGAGGATTCTGGCTTCTTCAGCTTCTGCTCATGGCTTCGCGGAGGCATTTTTTGGTTACAAGTTCTGTAGCCTGTAGCTAGGGAGTCCCATAAGTGAGGGCTGACTTCCTGCTTGTTTCTGGATAAGGCATAGTTACTCACCTGTAACAGGTGTTCTCCAGGGACAGCAGGAATCAGTCCTCACTATCCTCCTGCCTCCCCTGATTAATTGCTGAATTTTTGTCCTTCCCTTGCCATCTGCTTGGTAGGGCTCGAGCTAAGGGACCTGACTGAGCAAGATGGCACCCTTGGGCGGGAAGAGGATCACACATGCGTGGTAGCAATCCCAAAGGCTTTCTTTGAAAGCTGGGGAATTGCTCCGCGCGGGCTCCTTCGGTGCTGATGTCACCCATAAGTGAGGACTGATTCCTGCTGTCTCTGGAGAACACCTGTTACAGGTGAGTAACTACATTATGCCTCTAGCAGTTGCATGCTATTCTACCGATGCCCTCTATAGAGCAGAGCCAGAGGTGTTATTCCTTCTATTTCATAGTGCCCAAGATGGGAGGGTCTTTCTGGCTCTTCTGGACCTGAAGGTGATCATTGCCAAACTTTGAGTTCCTCACTGTTGCATGGAGAACTTCAGGTCATTCATTGTGTCAGTCTGGCAGGAAGAATGCTTTACCTGTCTGGATCTAGCTAAGGTGTGCTTTCACATTCCCATTTGGGAGCAACACTAGCAATTTCTTAGCAACTGTGTACCTGTCCACCATTTCCAGTTCTGGACTCTACCCTTTGACCTGGCCATGGCTCATCATACCTTCCCAAAGGTGGCGGCATTCCTGTGAAGGCAAGGGATCTGAGTGCACCCATACTTGGACAGCTGGCTGTTTTGATCAGACTCCTGGGAGAAGGCCAAGGATGACACAACCCTAGCATTTCATTGGCTAAAGAGACTTGGATTGGTCATCAACTATCTCAAGAGCAGCCAGATTAATTCCCAGAACTTGGAGTGAGTATCTGAAGGCTCAGTTCAACACTTGCGAAGTGTTCTCACACAGGTAAGGTTGCTGAAGCTGCAGAGTCAGCTTAGGGAGTTTTGTGCTCAGTTGGCTCCTGGACCTGGTACTACCTCCATCTCCTAAGGTCCACGGTGTTGACCCTAGAACTAGTTCTGTGGGCCAGGGCAAACATGCACCTCATTAGAGACATCTGGCTCGCTGCTTTCCCTTGTCTTGGTTGTTCGACCAGATCCTTCCTCTCCTTCAGGAGATCAAAGAGCAGCTAGTCTGGTGGTTGCAGTCTTGCCATCTGATGAATGGGATGCCCCTGAAAATGTCACATTGGATGATAGTCACCACAGATGCCAGCCTGAAGGGCTGAGGATCTCACTGTCGGGGTCAGTTTGTTCAGGGACTCTGGTTCTTCAGGGTGCCTCCTGTGCAATCAACTGGTTGGAGGCCAGAGTGCTCCACCTCATGCTGAAGGAGTTCTGTTCCCTTCTGGAGGGCAAAGTAGTCTGCATGTTTTCGGACAATGCCACAGATGTGGCGTACATCTCCAAGCAAGGCGGGATTCACAGTGCGGAGAGGCTCTCATGGTGGTGGTGCTGTGTCATTAGGCAGTGGGACATCTATTCTATTACTAATCGTTTATATAATGCTACCAGGCATACGCAGCGCTGTACATATAGATGTAAGGCACAGTCCAACTCATCATGGCTTACAATCTAATCAAGACAAAACACATAGAGTCCAATTCAGATCGGGGGCCATATAGGCCATCCGGATGTCCAAAACTTGGACATGCCCCAAAGACACCCGATTCTGCAACCGCGGGAGCTATATGTTCCTGTGGTTGCAGAATCGGAGCATCTGAACAGGCCGGATATGCCCTAATTCTGCTGCAGGAGACATCCTTCGCCCTGCATGGCCAGCCCTCCCTATGCTCCTGCTGGAGCGCCGGTGCTGTGGCACCCCATCGCCATGGTACTGGGACACCCAGCAGGAGCCCTAATTCCCTGCACCTCTGGAAAAAAAGTGTTGCCCTGCTGCCTGTAGGGGCCTCCAAGGCTCGGGATCAGGTGGAGGGGATCCTTCTGCTGTTGCTCACCTAGTCGTAGGGGTCCACGTGGGCCCACCACCACTCCGCCCACTCTCCTCCTCCAGTACTCCCCCTCCCACCCCCGTCCAGCTCTCCATGCACAAACCCTCTATATGTGCTGGCTCCAGAACCGCATCAAGGGTCTATTCGGGGGTTGGACGTCCATCCTGGAAGTCCAACCCTACTATTTGTGGATCAAATTGACCCCCATAGTGAAACTAGGGACTAGAGCTGTGTAAGATATACATAAGTAGTGGACATGAGAATGAGGAGCATCAGGATCCAAAAGCAGCTTCTAAGAGGTGGGATTTTAGCCTGGATTTGAATAGGGTTAGAGAAGGAGCCTGACGCACAGACTCAGGTAGTTTGTTCCAGGCATTTGGAGAGCGAGATGGAATGAACAATGTCTGGAGATGGCAGCTTTAGAGAAGGGCACAGATAAAAGGGATCTGCCAGAGGGGCAGAGCTCCCGAGGAGGGATGTAGAGTGAGATAAGAGAGGAAAGGTAGTGAGAAGCTGTAGAATGAATGCATTTGTAGGCCAGTAGGAGAAGTTTGAATTGGATGCGGAAACTGATAGGGAGCCAGTGAAGTGACTTGAGAAGAGGGGTTACATGAGCATAGTGATACTGGCGGAAGATAAGCCATGCAGCTGAGTTTTGAACAGATTGAAGGGGAGAGAGATGATTCAGAGGGAGACCAGTGAGGAGCAGGTTACAATAGTCAGGGCGGGAGGTGATTAGTGAGTGGATAAGGGTCTTAGTAGTGTGAATAGAAAGGAAGGAATGAACTTAGTTAAAACCTGCCATTTCTTTCACTATAACATCAGCAATCTGTTGGATGTATCTAGAGAAAGAGAGTCAAAGATGACCCCAAGGTTGCGAGCTGAATAAATGAGGAGGGGTGTAGTGTCATCCACAAAAATAGAGAAGAGAGGAATAGGGGAGGTGAGTTTAGGGGGAAAGATAAGTAGCTCAGTTTTGGCCATGTTCAATTTCATATGGCCTATAGCCCACATATTAGGTGAAGGCAGTGTGCAGGTAGACTTGAGTCGGATCTCTGTGGATCTTAGTGAGAGGGTGTTAAGTTCTCATGTGTTTGATCTCATATAGCAGAGGAAGGGCCTTCCAGTATTTGACTTGATGGCCACTCAGGAGCATGCCAGAGTGAAGAATGTTTTCAGCTGCAGGATGGATCCACAGCAGCGGGCTTGGGTGCCCTTCAGGAGCAGCCCAGGAGGTCTTCTGTATGTCTTCCCTCCATGACCCTTGGTGAGCTATCTACTGCACAGAATTTGGTCCCACCCAGGACTAGTGATTCTAGTGACTCCAGAATGGCCATGCAGACCATGGTATGCAGATCTTTTGAACTCCTCCAACTCTTGCTTTCTCAAGGGAGGGGCCTCCTGCAGCGCGGGCCCCTTGTGATGGAGGATCCTGTTCACTTCTTACTTAGAGCATGACCCTTGAAAGGCATAGGCTGTCCAGGAAGGGATACTCCGTTAACAGTAGAAGAAGACACTCTGTTTAAGGCATGGAGAGCCTCTACTTCTTTAGCTTAGGTAAGAGACTGAGGGGTTTTTGAGAAATATTGTTCCTCTCAGGCCTTAGAGGCCAGGGAGGGTGGACATTGTCACTGTGTTGTCCTTCTTGCAGTCTGGTGTGGACCAGGGGTTGGTCTTAACTGTTAGGGTACAGGCTACAGCCCTAGCATGCTACAGGGACCATATCCAAGGCTTGTACTTGGCAGTGCACCCTGAAACTTCCTTAAGAGAGTGAAGCAGATTTGCCCTCCAGTACACCTGATTGTTCCTCAGTGGCATCTCTCTGATGAAAGCTCTTAAAGGGCCCCCCCTTTTGAGCCCCTTTGTAAGGCCTCTCTTAAGGGTTTAACCTTTAAAGTGAATTTCCTAGTTGCTGTTGTATCTGTCAGATGGCCTTATCTTGCAGGGAGCCTTTTTTAATCATCTCAAACATTTCTGTCTCTTTACGGAATGTTCCTTCATTTCTCCCAAAAGTGCCGTCTCCCTCTCACCTTGTGATCCTCAATCTTAATGTCATCAACATTCAACTGATAGGAAGGAAAAAGACCTCAGAGAATGCAACAGGTCAAACATAATACCATGTTGCTCTCAAACATCTTAGGTTAGAGGAAAAAACCTTCCATTCATCATTATTTTTTTTTTACTGATATACATATTTTTGATGCTGGAAAATACTAATTTTTTACTGATATGAATGATTTTGCTGCTGTAAAATACTCAATAAATGATCATTCTTCCCTTTCAGGGCCACAGCATATTTCTCTGAAATATGATTTGCAGATTTCACCATCAGTTCTCCGACATTGTTAGCATTTCGCTAATACTGCATCAGGGAGAAATCATTTTTTTTTTTTTATACAAAATGCTTTCAAAACTTCTGCTTGAGTTCGCCTGAAACCTCCTCACAACAATCCCTCTATATAGAGGTCTGGTGGGCATCTAAATGGCCGTCTGTCCTGTGGGTGGAAACCTGTGGGAGAATCAGAGGAGGTATTTGAATCAGTATCGGGCCCTGGGTCCACCAGAGGGGTTCCAGTAATGCCAAAAAAGTTGTGTTCAGGTGATCCCCATCAAACAAGGGGCAAAGAGAGCCCACTGTGGAGCTGACTCAATAAGCAGCCACAAGACGCACATCAGAGGCTCCATGTGGTAAAGAAAAAAATACGCAGAAAAAACTGGCATAGGCTGTGGTGTAAAGGGAGCCCCGAAAAGGGAATTCTAGCAACTGAAAGATCAGTTAAGGAAACCCTAGAGGACTTCTTCAGTCACATCCACAGACTTGGGAGGCCCCATTGCCAGAGAAACAAAGAAGACCTTTAAAAAAAATTGGAACTGCTTTATTCCAAGCAGCAAAGGGAGCCAAATACAGCTAATTGAAAATAATGGCTAAGACAGTAAAAAATTCAGAAAAAATTAAGCACAGCTCAGCAAGCAGATAAAGGATAGCAAGATGCAAGGGAGATCTGGGCCCAAACTTACCACACCACTCAAGGCCCTATGGGGTTCCCTGTCTGCTCTCCAGCCCATCAAGTGCTAGGAACTCATTGGTAGCAGCGCCGGACTCAAGGCAAGCTGTCAGCTCTAGGAGACAGGGGCGTTCCAAAGCTTTGAGCAACCTTGAGCTTACAGGTCTGTCACACAGGTCACAAGACCATGGTCTGGTCCAGATAGGCCTATATGCACTACTACACCAGTCCATATACCTTGTCACCTGCTGGAGGCAGACAAATACTAACTTCTCTCAGTATTCTACCAGAGGATATATGAAGTGATGACATCATTTCAAGTTGCTTAAGTCTGCTTCTACCTGCTGGCAAAGGAGCATAACCCACCCATCTGGACGGTCTAGCAGGATGATAAGGAAATAGAAATAGTAAATATGTGATACTACTTAAAGTTCATAACTGCTTACAGATGGATTTCTACTGTGGTCTCACCTTCCTCAACCCCATACCTGCCTGCTTCAGGAAGAAGCCAATTTCCTCCTATAGTTCAATGCAATAGAGCAGGTTCTCCACACGTAAAGTTACTACTCTAGATGCTTCCTGATTCCTAAGAAGTCATAGGACTTGCATCTTATTTTAGATCTCAGATTTTAACCTCGTTCTCCAAAAAGAACCATTCTAAATTGACTCTTCCTTCTCTGTTTTACCATATTTCAAGAAAGGAGATTAGCTGTGCACATTGGATCTCAAGTATGCTTACACACATATTCTGATCTATCCATATTGTAGAAATTAGGGGGAGGGCACTAAGGAGGGGAATAGGATATAAATCATGCCTTTTCTCTGAAGTTCAAAGCAAGTTATTTTCAGGTACAGTAGGCATCTTCAGTTTATTCTTCATACAGATTGCTGTCAGTACAAGGTCCTCCCTCTGGTTCTTGATTAGCCTTCAGGGTCTTTATTAAGTGCCTGATGATGGCACCTCTATCTGCATAAGTGGGAAGTCACCCTGTCCTAACAACAAATTTTTCCAGCATTGCTTTGAGAAACGACATAGACTCCCATCTTACTCAGGGAACCTTGTCAAAGTTTGAAAGATTTCTCATCAGTCATCTGGCTCTTCAAGACATATTTAAGCCCTTCAAGCATGTTTCCACTTTCTTTGAAATTGTTCATTATTTATATGGACAGACAAGTTGCCATGTTTTATATCAGCAAGCAGGAAGAGACAGGATTCTTCTACCTCTGAATGGAAGCAGCAAGGATTTGGGACCCTGTCATCAATTGCATCCAAATGTAAGCTATTTATCTCACCATTGTACAGAATCAAATAGTGAACAGACTCATTGTAAATGGCCCATGGAAAGAAGAACTGTGCATATCTTCAAGTCTTAGGGAACCCCTCTCCCAGTAGACCTCTTTGCTAGCAACAAAAATGCAAAGCTACCACTTTATTGTTCAGTTCATCCATCCTCTGTTTCACTGTGAAAGGATGCCCTGGCAATTCTTTAGACTTGACATTTACTTTACACTTATCTCCCCATTCTGCTGATAGCAGACTCTGCACATGTTTCAGCAGAGACCCAGCACCATGATTCTAATAGCCTCCTACTTTCCCCAACATGGTTTTGTTAACTCAAAAGGCTAGCAGTTCTACCTCCATGCAGGCTCCAAATATTTTCAACATTAATCATTCAGAATGAGGACTGGCTTCTCTATCCTAATCTCAAATCCTTTGCTCTGCAATCTCAAATCCTTTGCTCTTGCAACATGAAAACTGAGCAGCATTTATTTTCTATCTCAGGTCTGCCAACTCTGATTCAGGACATATTAATTGTAGCAAGGAAATCATCTACCAGACAGATCTATACCCTTAACAGATTATTAGCAGTTCATTGGGAACCAAACAAACATAATAGCATAAAAGACCTTTTATATTAGTTTACATATCCCTACCCTTTTAACAATTCCCATAACTCTAAACAGCTATGCTCACTAATACAAAGATGCAGTCGGCATTCCAGCAGCAAGATGGGACCATTCAGTCTTTTGCATTGTGTGCCACATCTATGATTGTCTTCCAGTGGTGAGAAGTCATATGTACATACTCTCTGCAAAGAACTCTTGACTATCAGAGTAAGTCCGATTTTTTTGGAGGAGCTGAGCCAGACAGGGAGGTATATAGGGGAGACCTATAGGTATATAGTAGAAAAGTACCACCTCCAGTCTGGTAGCTTCGGTGCTGCCTTGGAAGAGAGGCCACTTGGAAGAAAAGCATTACCTTGGTGTGGCAAGAAATGATCCTGTAGCCAGGATCTGTCCTCCAGGGGATGCAATATCCTCTTGCACCAAGGATGTCTCTCCAGGGGATTCTGCCCAGGAAGGAAGGATTAGGATGGCCATTTTACTTAGTGATTCAATCATTAGCATGTAGGTATTTGAGTGAGTGGTGAGTGTGAGGATCGTTTGGTCACTTACCTCCCGGGTACGATGGTAAACCAAAATACAAAAACCCAATTTACACAAGTGTTGCAAAAAAATACAGCACAAAAAACAAAAGCGTACACTCATAAAACTCGAGGGAAAAACAAAATAAAGTATTCTTAAAGAATATATTTTTAATTAAACTTAAACATTTAAACAGTTCTTCATTACAAAAAATGCTGTTATGTCATAGAGAAAAAATACCACCTATTATTGTGGCCAAAAGATTACTCATAGAGAATATTTATATTATATCAGCAAAATATCCCGACGCAAATCCTGGCGCCGAAAGCATTTCACTCCCACAGGACTTTCTTCAGGGGATAGCCAGAACTTGTCAACATTTCATTGCATACAGAGTTAGTGCTAAAAAAAATTCTTCCATCGACTGACATGCTGCGAGGAGCGGTGAATTTTCTGCTTAGATACTGTTGTCCCAAATGGGTTGAATTCAGGTATTGACTGGGCTGCCTGTTAAGATGGTTGAGTGGTGTTGGGGTGGTTGTGGTGTGGGGTTTTTTTGCATTTGATTTTTTATATAACTAGATTTTTCTGGTTGTTTGGTTGTGTAGTTAAGTTAGAATTAATATGGAAGGATTTTTTTAGCACTAGCTCTGTATGGGATTAAGGAACGTTTAGGCATGATCGTATGGTTAAAGCGGATACCCTTGATTGTTTTGGGGATCTGATGGCGTTGATGATAGCTTAGCTTTCATGTAATGTTTTTATGAATGGATTGTGCGATTTAAGTAGTTTCCTTCGATTGCTTGTGGTTTTGATGGTGGCAGCAATAGCTTGGCCTTTTGACAGGCTTTTGTGAATGGGGCTGGCTTCTGGGTTGATTGCACTGTGCTGGTGCTGCGTTTTTTTGTAGGTATTTAAATGCCTAGCCAGCTTGGGCTGTTCCTAATAAAATCTTGAATGGCAATCCCGTTTTGATAACAGAGATGTATGCTCCAAAGGTAGTTGCTATAAGTATTTGTGGTAGAGTATTGTTATATTCTTTGATGTACTTTTGTGTATAGAAGGTATGATCGGTTTTAAATTATTGTTTTGGGATGTGCTATTTTCTCTCATATTTTATTCTTTTCTTTGTGAATGAGTAGAAGGAAATATTCTTATTTGTTAGGTAACAGTAGTGTTTTGTTTTTATTTGGTAGGTATATGGCAATGTGAGAATCATGATTTCTGGATGAAGTATGTGGATTCTTTATTCGAATATGAGCTTGGGTGACTTGTTGAAGAAACTTCTGTAGCAATGGAATGTTTGTTCATTTGGTTGACACAAGATCTCCAGGAGCAAGCAGGAATGTAGTCTTCACATATGAGTATCGTTGGTACCGACAGAGCCTGCGCAGGAACGCTCCCCAGCGTCCAATAGGAACACTTTTGGGACCATCCCTCAGCATATGCGTGCTGCCTTCCCGCCTTTCCAACTGTCCCTCTTCAGTTCTTCATTTTCCGCGGAGCCGACAGGATCCATACCCTCTCACCACAGAAAATTCCGTCTTTAAAATTGTTTTCTTGTGGTTGCGTTTGCCTCCGCACGACACTTACCAGTACCGCCGGTTCTTTTCTTTTCTTTTCCAAAAAAACCCAAACAAACTTATACTTTGAACTGTTTCTCTTCAGAAACCTTTCTTTTTTGGTGCTAGGCGCCATTTTGGGCACTAGGCCCCATATTCCTAAAACATGGAAAAACCAACTAGTGGTTTTAAAAAATGTACTAAGTGTGGCGGTACCATGTCCGTCACTGACACCCATGATTGGTGTCTTAAATGTTTAGGGCCTGAACATTCTCCATCTGAATGTCTCTCCTGTCTGGGGATGACTAAAAGAGGAAGACAGAACTGGGCTACAAAACTCGGTACCCTCTTTTCTTCGGATGCCAGATCCATTGCATCGACATCTTCAAGGGCCTCCTCTTCCTCCCATGGATCTCAGGTAACTAAACAAAAAAGCTGGTCCTCAAAGGGTAGCTCTCCTGCTAAGCATCGAGAGGCCATTGGCATTGCCCTTGAGGGAACCACACCGGCAAAGCAGCCCCAGTGGGAGGCTTCGGCTTCCAAAGCATCACTGGGGCTCCAGGATGTTCTCGAGGCCCCGACCTCGCAAGAACTACCTATGCCATGCTCAGGGGTCCCGGCCGTTTTTACTGGTACCAACACCCAGGCATCGGCAGCGTAGATAGACCAGAGGTTCCTCGCTAGCGAACGCAGCATTGCAGCTCTTCTCTCAGCTGCGGTACCGTTGGTCCAATGGGCACCGGTACCGACATCGATACCGATGCTGGTACCTACACTGCTACAGACACCGGTACCGGTACCGACAGTACCGGCCCCGGTGGAAATTCTTCCCACGCCTTCTTTGGCTGGAATCGACAGATTGGTACCGGATCAACTCGGTACTGACTTTGATCGATACTGGGACCGTGCTTTGCATGAGCATTGTGGTCAGGAATACTTCTAATCCTCTGATTCCGAAGATTCTGACAATTCGGCTGGTACTGGAGGGTTTCTCCCAGAAGATCCCTCTTCTCCCCAATGCAGAATGTCACCTCCAGAGGACATGTCTTTTCAGGATTTTATTCGTGATCTGGCCAAAGGCCTTTCAATCACGGTGGCTCCTGAAGAGGAACCCAGAGCACAGGAATTGCAAATTCTCCAATATCCTAAAGCTCCAAAGGAGGCAGCCACTCTGCCCATCCATGAAATTCTGCATAACTTGATGCTCAGAATGTGGGAGACACCTCTGACTACATCTCCTCATTCTAGTAGACTTGATACTATGTATCGTGTTCCGCCATGTCCTGGATTTCAGAAGACTCAGCTGCCACACCATTCAATGGTGGTGGAGTCAGCTATGCGTAGGATGAAAAGTGCAAAAAGGCATGCATCCAATCCCCCAGGTCGTGAATGCAGGACTCCGGATGCTTTTGGGCGCCAAACTTTCCAGGCCTCCATGCTTTCAGCTAGGATCAGTTCATACATACCATATATGGGAATGTTCCTTAAGGAAGTTACAGGAGACTTGGAGCTTATGGGCCCATTTCTCCCAGATGACAAGAGACAAGACTTTCTTGCTCTAGTTAAGCATGCTCAAGATGTCTCCAAGTTTGTAAATCGTGCAGCCTTTGACTGCTTTGAATGCATCAGCAGAACCTCTGCTATTGCCATTGGCACAAAACGAATTGCCTGGCTTCAGGCATCAGACTTGGAGACTTGGGTACAGGACAATTTAGGCAACATTCTTTGCATTGGAGAGAATCTCTTTGGCAAGAACTGGCAGGAGAAGGCTAACGAGTTAGATGCTGACAATACTACTCTAGATTGTTGAAATCTACAGCCACTCCAGCCAAAAAGAAGCCTTATAAAAAACCCTCTTTCAGCAAAAAGAGGAAATTTTATCCTTCCTATACGCAGCAGAGTCAGTCTCAGGGTCAGGTTGCCCAAAAGGGACAAACTAGACAGCAAAAGAAGCCAAAAGGCCCGTGAGCCCAACCAGCTCCACAGGTTCAGCCCCTTCAAGGACTTTGACGCCTTCCTAGAGAGCTTAGCCTTCCTGCCTCTGAGGGGTCCCCAACCCCCCAATATCCCAGGCAGGTTATGCCACTTTGCCAACAGATGGCATCAGATAACAGCAGAAGATTGGACTCTGTCCATTGTAGGAGAGGGGTACAAGCTCCATTTTCACAGGATGCCCCCTCCTACAATTCTATGGCATTTCAATTCTCAATCCTCCTCAGACAATCTGCTAGATCACGAGGTCTCAACACTTCTTGCCCAAGGGGCAATAGAAGAGGTACCCATTCTTCAACAGGGTGCAGGGTTCTACTCCCCCTATTTTCTTATTCCAAAGAAAACAGGAGGACACAGACCCATTCTAGACCTCAGAGAATTGAACAAATACCTGTTCCGAGAGAAGTTCAAAATGATTTCTCTTGGAACTCTTCTGCCATACCTTCGAAGCCAGGATTGGGTTTGCTCTCTAGACTTAAAGGATGCATACACTCACATTCTGATCCATCCAGATCACAGGAAATTCTTACAATTCCTTTTTAAGGGAAAACATTTCCAGTACAGGGTTCTTCCCTTTGGTCTGGCTTCAGCACCAAGAGTATAAACGAAATGCATGGCAGCAGTAGCTGCATTTCTGCGAACCCTGGGAATATTCGTCTTCCATTACTTAGACGACTGTCTCATTCGAGCCCCTACAGTTGCAGAGGCCAGCACTGCACTGTCTCGCACAATGCGAATCCTCCAATACTTGGGGTTGGTAATAAACTTCCCAAAATCCCAACTTGTTCCTTCCCAATGCCTGCAATTCATAGGGGCTTGTCTAGATACCAGACAGGCAAAGGCTTTCCTTCCACAGGCGCGGTGTCTTCACATAATGTAACTAGCTTCTCAAGCAGCAGGGAAATTGTCCCTAACTGCTCGAGAGCTACTACAGTTGCTGGGACATATGGCATCCACAGTTCATGTAGTCCCATATGCTCGCCTCCACATGCGAGCAGCTCAGTGGACCCTATCCACACAGTGGATACAGGCCAGAGGACGTTTATCAGACAAAATAGTAAACTCTTAACGACTAATTTTGTCTCTCCAATGGTGGCAATCACTAGAAAATCTGACAGTGGGGTCTCCTTTCCATCACCCCCTTTTTCAGGCCACCCTAACAGATGCATCACAGGTGGGTTGGGGAGCACACCTGAATCATCTCTCTACCCAGGGCACCTGGACTCCACAGGAGGCTGGTCTACACATAAACCTCCTGGAATTAAGAGCAATCTATTTAGCTCTTCGAGTATTCCACGCCCAGCTCAGCTACAAGACAGTCCTAGTCCAGACGGACAATCAAGTAGCCATGTTCTATGTGAACAAGCAGGGCAGGACAGGCTCTCTGTCATTATGCAGTGAAGCTTTACGACTGTGGGCCCTCGCCATAGAATATCAAATTCACCTTCTAGTGTTATATCTTCCAGGTATTCAAAACCTTTGGGCAGACAAACTCAGTCAAGTACTGCTGCCTCACAAGTGGTCTCTCCACCTAGACCAGGTGGCAAAGGTATTTCATCTCTGGGGCACTCCAGACATAGACCTCTTTGCAAGTCCTCTGAATACCAAACTTCCCCGGTTCTGTTCCAGGATTCCGACTCACAATTGTCAGGCAAGGGATGCCTTCCTCCTTCACTGGGGTCAGGACTTCCTTTATGCTTTCCCACCAATTCCCCTCATCCCCAAAACACTCTTCAAGCTTCAGAGAGACAGGGGTCGCATGATTCTCATAGCACCACGATGACCATGCCAAGCGTGGTATCCCCTGCTTCTACATCTCTCTCATGCTGCACCTCTGGAGTTAGGGCATGCTCCAGATCTCCTTTCCCAAGAGTATGTGACGCTATGGCACCCGAGTCCCCAGTCCCTGCATCTCACGGCCTGGTTGCTGAGGGCTTAGACCTCCAGGATTTCAACCTGTCCCAACAGGTAAAGGATATCCTTCAGGCTTCTAGAAAACTTTCCACAAGAAGATCTTATGCCTTCAAGTGGAAACGTTTTACTATATGGTGCTCCAAGAAGGGATTAAACCCCCTTGTCATACCTTTAGAATCGATACTAGAGTATCTCCTTCACTTATCGAATTCTGGTCTAAAGATCAATTTGGTAAGAGTCCATCTTAGTGCAATTGCAGCTTCTTATAAACCTCTGAATGGACAACCAATTTCCTCTCATCCACTCATATCCAGATTTATGAGAGGTCTTCTATTAACCAAATCTCCCATTAAGCCACCACCGGTGGCATGGGATCTAAATCTAGTTCTCGGGCAGCTCATGAAGCAGCCTTTTGAGCCTTTAGCCACTACAACCCTTAGGTTTTTGACCTGGAAGGTATCTTCCTAATTGCAATCACCTCTGCACTTCGTATTAGTGAACTGCAAGCTTTAATGGCTGATCCTCCTTATACTAGGTTTCAGCATGATAAGGTTGTTCTTAGAACTCATCCACACTTTATGCCAAAGGTGGTTTCGCCTTTTCATTTGAATCAATCAATTTATCTTCTTGTATTTTTTCCGAGGCGTTGCACCTCTAATGCAGAAAGAAACCTTCATACTTTGGATTGTAAAAGAGCCTTAGCCTTTTACCTACAGAGAACACAGAAACATAGAAAGTCCTCACAACGTTTTATAGCTTTTGACTCTAGTCATTTAGGACTTCAAAAGAACTTTATCTAAATGGATTGCCCAATGCATATCCTTTGCTTATGAGAGTACGGGTCTTCCTCTTCAAGGCCATGTCACAGCTCATAACGTGAGAGCCATGGCAGCTTCCATGGCTAATCTCCATTCCGTGTCTATCGATGACATTTGTCGAGCAGCCACCTGGGCTTCAGTACACACCTTCACAGCCCACTACTGCCTGGATAAAGCCTCCCGTCGGGATGCCTTCTTTGGCCAAGCTGTTCTTTAAAATCTCTTTCAGACCTAATTCATAGTAACATAGTAAATTATGGCAGATAAAGACCAGCATGGTCCATCTAGTCTGCTCAGCACGATGGCAAGAGTAGTGCACCTGCTGCTCCGTGCAGGCCACCCCTCCCCATGTCCCTGTTTAGGGGTGAACCCACCACTCCGTGCAGGACACCCCTATTTGTTGAGAAATTAGATGGTTCAGTTTATTTTGATTTTATCCTTTTGCTGTAAAGGGATCAACTGTGTCTGTCCTATGCCATTTTGAATTCCGTCACCGTGTTTGCCCCCACCACTTCCATCGGGAGGGCATTCCAAGCATCCACTACCCTTTCCGTGAAAAAGTATTTCCTGACATTGCCTTTCATTTTACCACCTTGCAGCTTCCTGTTGTGCCCTCTAGTTTTACAGCTTCCCCGTCTTTGGAAGAGGTTTGTTTTTTCATTATATCCCTGTAAGTATTTAAAGGTCTGAATCCTACCCACCAACCCTGGTGGAATGCCAGAGATCCATGGGAGGAAGAATGCCTTCCTTTCTAGGGTGGCACCTTCCTGGGGCTATCTCCCTGGCATCTTCAGCTAGGGAGTCCCCATATGTGAAGACTACATTCCTGCTTGTTCCTGGCGATAACGTAGTTACTCACCTGTAACAGGTGATCTCCGGGAACAGCAGGAATTTAGTCTTCACAACCCACCCACCTCCCCTAGGAGTTGTCTCTCTCTCTCTTTGTCTCTTTCCTCTCTCCCTCTATGCTTTCACTCAGCTACAAACTTAACTGAAGAGGGACAGTTGGTCTAAATTCCTGCTGTTCCCGGAGATCACCTGTTACAGGTGAGTAACTACGCTTTCTGGTTATCCCCTGAAGAAACTCCTGTTGGAGTGAAACGCTGTCGGCACTAGGATTTGCATGAGGGTATTTTTCTGATACGATGATGACAGATCTGACACATCACCTAGTATACATGTAAAACCGCTCTGATGCGTAAGTAAAGGGCGGTATATCAAATGCCTAAACCATAACCATAACCATGGGATTCTAGACAGTACTGGGGAGAAACTGGCTGTCTTGGTACTTATGAGTACCAGTGATATAGGAAAGTGTTGGAGGGTGGTTTTGGATGCCAAATATAGGCTTCTCAATAGAAAGTTGAAATCTAGGATCTCCAGGGTTGTATTCTCAGAAATTCTACCCGTTATACACACACACTACCCAAGAGACAGGCAGAGCTCCGGGGTCTCAGTGCATAGATGAGATATTGATGCAGAGGAGTAGGCTTTAGATTTGTTAGGAACTGGGCAACATTCTGGGGAATAGAGTATTTTCCAGAAGGATAGGCTCAACATTAGCCGGGTAGAACCAGGTTTCTGGCACTAACCTTTAAAAAGGAGAGAGAGCAACTTTTAAACTAGATATTGGGGGAAAGCCAACAGTCGCCCAGGAGTGCATGGTTGGAATAATGTATCTTTGATAGATACTACCAAAACAAGGAGATTAGGGTATGCTGATAGAGAGGTTGTAATAAAGATAAAAGTAGTCCAGGTGCCTTTGCGTAAAAGGCATAGAAAGTTGAAAGATTCCAAATAACTCCTGTCAACTGTTAAGTATTGTCAATGTGAACAAAAACATACTTGAAATGTCTGTATACAAATACTAGAAAACTGAAAAATAAGATAGGAAAGTTAGAATATATAGCACTGAATGAAAAGGTAGATATAATTGGCATCTCAGAGACTCGGTGGAAGGAGGATAACCAATGGACACTGTGATACTAAGGTACAAAATTTCTCCAGGAACAAGCAGGAAGTCAGTCCTCACATATGGGTGACGTCAGCTCGATTGAGCTCACACGGAGCATTTCCCCAGCTTTCAAAGAAAGCCTTTGGGAACCGACACCACGCATGTGTGGTCCCCTTTCCGCCCAATGGTGCTACCTTGATCAGTCTCCCTTTTTTCCGCGGAGCCCTTCCGACACACATCTGTACCTCTGAAAAAGTCTTAAAAATGTTTCTCTCTAATCCGCTTTTACGGTCCTCTTCCTACCATCCCCAGTGTCCCTGCTTCAGCAGTGGGCCCCGAGACTTTGTTTTTCATTTTTCATTTTTTTCTTGACCAGTGCGTTTTCGCACCCTTTTCAACCGCTTGCCGAGCCAAAGGTATTCGACCTTGCAGGGATTCTTTTTGCTCCCATGGCCTCCGGTTTCAAAAACTGACAGATGCTCCAAGAATATGTCGCTCATGGACACCCATGACTGTTGTCTTAGGTGCCTAGGAACTGACCACAACCCGGAGCTCTGCTCCCTTTGTAAAAAGATGTCCTCCAGGGCCATCCTGAGCCATAAGCAGAAACTGGACAACATTTTCCGCAAGGCAGCCCCGATAGCTTCCCGCTCCACCAACCTTCAGCTTCTGGGTTCCCAGCGGCCACTCTGTGGCCCCAGCACCACTCGGATCCTTCCCCGCCGGTTCAGAAGCAGCTTCAACTCCTCTGCTCAGATAGCGGCTGCTGGTATCAGGGCCAGGTGGCAGGCCTGACTCCAGACCTCAGATCTCGAACAGTGGGTCCAGGAGAAACTGCTGGATGTACTGTGCCTGGGCGTGCAATTTTATGGCTAACCGATGGAGGACAGAGCAGCGGAGATTGAGATGGAGTATGTAACCCACACCTATCTCTCCCGAAAGACTTCTTCCCTCCTGTGGAAGAAGCAACAGGGCAAAAAGCCTTTCTTTCAAAGGAAGGGTCTCCCCTATTGGGGCTACTCACCTTACTCTCCAGCGCTGGCTCCATCCCAAGGCAGATAGAGCAAGAGCGGCCACCAGGGCCCGTGTAAGCCAAAGGGCTCCAAAAGCCAGACCACAGCACTGGCCCACTCGGCCTCAGGTTTTTGACACCAAATGCATAGCGACTCGCCCTCCAGCGACCACCCATCTACCGGTGGGAGGGTGCCTGGTCCACTTTGATCCCCAATGGGAGTCTGTCACCTCAGACACCTGGGTCCTCCAGAACGTCTGGGAAGGTTCCCTCCTTCACTTGGACCAGCTTCCTCCACCCTTCTGCCCCACGGAACCCCCTCAGCTCCCCATGCACCAGATCTTCTTGGCGCAGGAGCTTGCCAACCTCCTCAAGGAGCAAGCAGTAGAAGTGGTCTTGCTGTATCTCAGAGGTCATGAGTTCTACTCCCATTACTTCCTCATGCCAAAGGGGACAGGCGGTTTCCAACCCATCCTCGATTTAAGAAATCTCAACAAGTACCTGGTGTAGAAGAGGTTCAAAATGCTCTCCCTTGGTGCCTTGCTGCCCTTCCTCCGGCAAGGTGAATGGCTATGCCCCTTGGACCTTTGGGATGTGTACGCTCACATCCTCATCCATCCCAAGCATAGGAAATACCTGCATTTCAGGGTGCAAGGGCACCGCTATCAATACAGGGTGCTTCCTTTCGGCCTGGCTTCCGCCCCATGCCTCGTTCACCAAATGCCTCGTGGTGGCCGCGGCTCACCTTCGATTGCAGGGTACCTTTGTCTATCCCTATCTAGATGACTGGCTCGTTACAGGGGGGATGGCCGACGAGCCGCAGCGGGCCATGGCTTGCACCGTCCTTCTCCTCGAGCACAATGGCTTCATGGTCAATTACCCGAAGTCTTGCCTCACTCCATTGCAATCCCTGGAGTTCATTGGCACGTGCCTCGACACTCGGCAGGCGACAGCTTTCTTTTCCCAAGACAAGGAAGATCACCTCTTTGATCTGGCATCCACGGTGCAATGCCACGACGCGGTATTGGCCGAAGCGATGCTCAGTCTCCTCAGCCATATGGCCTTGACGATTCATGTTGTCCCAAATGCCCAGCTGCACATGCGGGCGGCGCAATGGTGCCTTTGAGCCCAGTGGTCTCAGGCAAAAGGTCGCCTCCGAGATGCCATCTCTATCACTCTGCTACTCACAGAGTCCCTCGACTGGTGGGACGCCCGGAACGATGTGATCTTGACTATGGATGCCTCACTCATGGGCTGGGGAGCCAATTGCGGTGTGCTCTGCATGCAGGGGACTTGGACCCGGGAAGAGTCCCTGCAGCCGATCAACCTTCTTGAACTCCAAGTGGTCCTCCGAGCGTTCAGGCACTGTGCTCATCACCAGGTGGTGCTCGTCCAGACAAAGTAGAAATATTCTGTATGAACAAGCAAGGGGGCACTGGTTCTTACAACCTCTGCTTGGAGGTGGTAGCCCTTTGGTCCTTCGCAGTTCACCAGGGCATAATCCTATGGGCCACCTATCTCCTGGGCCAGGACAATGTCCTGGCAGACAGGTTAAGCTGGCTCCTCCAGCCTCACGAGTGGTGACTCTGCCTGCAGATGGTGCAGCGGCTGTTCCGGTGTTGGGGAACTCTGGTCCTAGACCTCTTCACCAGCCCAGCGAACTCTCAGCTCCCACAGTTCTGCGGCCTGGTTCACCACCCAAACAGGAAAGCCCCCTATGCCTTCCTCCTGCTGTTGATGCATGGCCTCCTGTATGCATTTCCCCCATTCTGCTCATAGCGCAAACTCTCCTCAAAATACAGCAAGACAGGGCCTTTGTGATTCTTGTGGCCCCGCAATGGTCTCGACAGCCCTGGTTCCCGCTGCTGCTCTGCCTTTCATCGGAGCTTCTGGTTCCCCTGGGCAACGCGCCGGGCTCATTGACGCAGGAGGAAGGTCTGCTACTTCACCTGAACTTGAGGTCCTTATCCCTCATGGTTTGGCGACTGAATGGGTTGCTCTAGCACCCCTTCATCTCCCAGTGGAGGTCGAGGGCATACTGCTGGCCTCATACAGGGACTCGACTAGGAGGGCTTATGCCTTTAAATTGCATTGTTTCTAAGTGTGGTGCTCGGACATAAGGGCCGATCTGTTCTCTTGCCCCACACGGTCCTATGGTACCTGCTCCATCTCTCGCAGGCGGGCTTGAAGTACAATTTGGTCAGGGTCCATCTGAGTGCTATCTCGTCTAACCCACCACCCTGTCGGGGGTGGACCTCTCGCGGGTCAACCACTGATTTCCCGCTTCATGCGCAGGCTGCTGCTTTCCAAGGCCCCCATCCGATTGCCTCCGGCAGAATGGGACCTCAGCATCGTCTTCATGCAGCTGACTCAGCCGCCCTTTGGGCCGATGGTGTCCTCACTTCTGCATCTTTCCTGGAAGGTGTTTTTTCTGGTGGCCCTCCCCTCGGCCTGGAGGGTCAGTGAACTTCAGGCCCTGATGGCTGATGCCCCTTCCTTATCATTCCTCCAGTTCTGCACCGCTGAGTAGTGTACATCTTCCTGCAGCATGGAGACTGGGCATGTCAGAAGCTTGACACATCTACCGGTGACACCTCCCACCAGCTTCCAGTGTGTGCAGTCTCCATGCAGCATGATCTTGTGAGCCTAGGGTTTAGGCTCAACTCGAGGAACACATAAGGAGATTTAGTTGTCTAATATTTTCGTTAAGATTTGGTTTTAAAGGGTATTTGGGTTTTTTTTTGGGTACTTTGTACCTTTAATTTATTTTTATTGCTTGAAAAAAAAAAACAACTCTATGCCAGTAAGGGCAGAGAAGGGGGGCAGTGGAAGGGATTCCTGCTTCCCCTTCCCTTCAATATTCCTTTTCTTTACTGCCCTGTTAGCACTCCCTACCTTGTGAGGACGGTGGGGAGATGTGTTGCATGTGTTCAGCTGCTGCCCGATTCAGTCGGCAGCACAAGATAGTGCTGTGAGGTGAAGGCTGCAATTCAATCGGCATTGGAGCTGACCGGCAAGGTGTTCTGACAGCTGCTGGCAGGAATCCAGTTATTTATCTTCTCTCTTTCCTCCGGATTGGGAGGAAAGATAGCAGGGCCTTTTGGAGGAACTGCGGAACCTCTGACTGCCAGCTGAGGCCTGCAGCCTCATGTTAAGCCGGGGGCTAGATTTTTGGAGGTGGCCATTTTCATCAGAGGTGATTTTTCCCGTGGTTTTTGCAGGCAAGGGGTTTAGCTGTTCAGGCAATCCCCATGGCTACCTGACATTACTTTTTTAAAATATATTATTATTGGAGCTTGCCCCAAGCCTCTGGAGTGCCTGTAGTTAGGCATTTGAGGTAAAAAAAAAAAAAAAAAAGTTTTGGATAGCGTTGTTTTTTTTCTGTAAGGTTAGTAGTAAGCTTGACTGTGGGGCCATACCCGGTGGTTGGGAAGCCTCCAGATCTGGTAAAGCGGAGATTGGTAGCTGATGCCTGCTCGTCCACAGTGCCTGGTGTGCGGAACCCGGAGGGGCAGAGTTTTGGTTGATGGCGTGTGTCGTGGCTGTGCAGCAGAAGTGGTACAGATGGAGCAGGAGTTACAGGATCAGAGTAAGGGAGAACCTCTCTCCATGCCCTTAGGGGCTGAAGGGGAGGAAAAGGAAAAGGGAGGGCGAGACGCCCCTCTGTCACCACAGACAGACATCGAACTTGTCGCTTCCAGATACGAATGCGCCTCGTGGGGCAGCATCCACTGCCCTGGAAGAATGTTCCCCGGATCTTGTGCTACTGCTGCATCAAGCGTTTTGTCTTCGTAAGTGGGGGGTCTGCTCATGCGGGATCATGACTCGACCACCATTTTTAAAGGCTTCCCTAGCCTGCACAAGGCGTGTTCTTCAGTATCTGGGACTTGTAATAAACATACCAAAATCCCATCTCACCTCTACTCAGTCTTTAGAGTTCATAGGGGCCTTGCTGGATACCACAACTGCAAGGGCCTATCTTCCCCAAGTCCGTTGCCTGCGCTTGGTGCAGTTAGCCTCACAAATTCAGTTAAAGTCCCATTTAACTGCTCGAGAGATGTTACAACTGTTAGGCCACATGGCATCCACCGTGCATGTGGTTCCTTACGCTCGCCTTCACATGAGGGCAGCTCAGTGGACTCTGTCCACCCAATGGACCCAGGCATCAGGGTGCCTGTCAGACAAAATAGCAACCTCCAGTCGCCTCTTTTGGTCTCTCCAGTGGTGGAAGTCCACTGAAAATATATTGCTGGGGTCCCTCTTTCAACAGTTGCTATCCCAAGTAACCCTTACAACAGATGCCTCTCCAAGGGGTTGGGGAGCTCATCTACAAGATCTCTCCACCCAGGGCATTGGGTCTCCACAGGAGACATCTCTACACATCAACCTCTTGGAGCTCAGAGCAATTTTTCTAGCTCTGAGTCTTCCACACCCTGCTCAGCTACAAGACAGTCCTCATCCACACGGACAACCAAGTAGCCATGTTCTACGTGAACAAGCAGGGCGGGACTGGCTCTCTGTCGCTTTGCAACGAAGCTTTGAGATTGTGGGCCTTCGCCAGAGAGCATCAAATTCATCTCATGGCAGTGTAGCTTCCAGGGGTTCAAAACTCTTGGGCAGACAGACTCAGTTGAGTTCTGCTTCCACACGAATGGTCCCTCCATGGGAACCAGATAGCCAGGATCTTCCGAATTTGGGGAACCCCGGATATAGACCTGTTTGCAAGTCCGTGGAATGCCAAACTTCCCCGGTTCTGTTCCAGGATTCCGTGTCAGGGAGTTCAGGCCAGGGATGCCTTCCTCCTTTATTGGGGGCAAGACTTCCTCTATGCCTTTCCACCCATTCCCCTAATTCCCAAGACACTGTTCAAACTTCAGAGAGACAAGGGGTCTATGATCCTCATAGCACCACATTGGCCACGCCAGGTGTGGTACCCTCTACTTCTGCATCTCTCTCAAGCTCCCTCCCTGGACTTGGGATCTGCTCCAGACCTCCTGTCCCAGGAGGAGGGAACGTTGTGGCACCAAAATCCCCAGTCTCTTCATCTCAGAGCCTGGTTGCTGAAGGCCTAGACCTTCAAGATTTGCATCTTTCTCAGCAAGTGAAGGATATCCTTCATGCTTCCAGAAAGCCTTCCACTAGACGTTCCTATGCTTTTAAATGGAAAAGGTTTACCATTTGGTGTGCACAGAAGGGTCTTAACCCTCTTGCAATACCTCTGAATTCTTTACTAGAGTATTTGCTGCATTTATCCCATGCAGGCCTTAAAACAAATTCAGTAAGAGTCCATTTGAGTGATATTGCAGCATCCCTTCAGCCTCTCAATGGACAGCCTATTTCCTCTCATCCTCTTATAGCAAGATTCATGAGAGGCCTTCTTTTAACTAAACCTCCCATTAGACCACCTCCAGTGGCATGGGACTTGAATCTGGTTCTTGGCCAGCTTATGAAGCCACCCTTTGAACCCTTAGCCACTACCTCCTTAAAATTCCTTTCTTGGAAGGTTATTTTTCTCATTGCAGTCACCTCAGCTCGCCGCATCAGTGAGCTGCAAGCCTTGGTGGCTAATCCTCCTTATACAAGGTTCCATCATGACAAGGTAGTCCTCAGGACTAATCCACACTTTATGCCTAAAGTGGTCTCACCTTTTCATCTGAACCAGGAGGTGTATTTACCTGTCTTTTTTCCAGGATCTCATGCATCAAGTGCAGAGAGGAATCTCCATACCCTGGATTGTAAGAGAGCGCTCACTTTTTACTTACAAAGGACACAGCAACATAGAAAGTCCTCTCAACTCTTTGTTGCTTTTGATCCCTCTCATTTGGGACTTCCAGTCTGTAAGAGAACTCTGTCCAATTGGATTGCTCAGTGTATTTCTTTCGCCTACCAGAGTAAGAACCTTTCTCTGGAGGGCCATGTCACAGCTCACCTTGTGAGGGCCATGGCAGCCTCTATGGCTCATCTAAACTCTGTGTCCATCGACCAAATCTGTCGAGCGGCCACCTATGCCTCGGTTCATACCTTTACAGCCCATTACTGCTTGGACAAGGACTCCCGCTGGGATGCCTTGTTTGGTCAGGCTGTTCTCAAACACCTGTTCCATACCTAATCAACTCCTACCCCCCATCCCTGGTTGGATGCCCGAGATCCATAGGGGCAGGTAGAGCCCTTCTCAGGGACTCACAACCTTGGAGATCTCCCTGGCATCTCTAGCTGGGGAGTCCCCATATGTGAAGACTCATTCCTGCTTGTTCCTGGAGATAGCACAGTTACTTACCTGTAACAGGTGATCTCTGGGAACAGCAGGAATAAGTCTTCACACCCCACCCACCTCCCCTAGGAGTTGTATCTCTCTATCTATCTTTCCTTTCCTCTCTCTCTCTTTGTCTCAGCTTAAAACTCGAACTGGAGAGAGGCGGTTGGGAAAGGCAGGAAGGCAGCGCGCAGGTGCTGTGGGATGCTTCCAAAAGCTTTCTTTCTGGACGCTGGGGAGCGTTCCCGCGCAGGCTCCGTTGGTACCGACGATACCCATATGTGAAGACTTATTCCTGCTGTTCCCAGAGATCACCTGTTACAGGTAAGTAACTGTGCTTTCTCTGCAGAGAGGTGGTGCTTGTACATCCTTACCTGGAAGATTTGTTGATTCGGGTGAAATCACGAGCAGAGAGCAAAAAAGCAACGGACAGAGTGGTTCGGTTCGTGCAGAGTCTTGGTTGGATAGTCAATGCCTCCAAGAGTTGATTGGTGCCGATGCAGTCATTGGAGTATCTCGGGGTTCGGTTCGACACGAGGGTTGGAGCGTTCTCCTTCCTTCCGGAGGCTCGAGTTCTGGCATTGCGTGCCTTGGTGCTCGGGTTTTTAAAGCTGCAGGTACCGATGGCGTGACACTACATTCGGGTATTAGGTACCATCGCAGTGACCCTCGAGGTAGTTCCTTGGGCTCGGGTGCACATGCCGCCTTTGCTGAGGTCTCTGCTCAGGTGGATTCATTGAACAAGTGCTTGTCCTGCCCGGGGAAGGTTCAAGCATCCCTCAGATGGTGGCTGCGACGAGAGAACCTGACGGCAGGAATGCTGTTGGAACAGCCACAATGGGTTCCGGTGATGATGGATGCCAGCCTTGCAGGCTGGGGAGCTCATTGCGAAGGACTCTACGAGCAAGGACTGTGGAGCGTGGAGGAAGCTCGGTGGTCTATCAATCATCTGGAGTTATAGGCGGTGGCTCTGGCCCTAAAAGCGTTCGAGTCAGTGTTGTTCAGGCGAGCGCTTCGAGTGCTGTCTGACAACGCCTCCGTGGTGGCGTATCTCTATTTGCAAGGCGGAACGGGCAGCGTTGCACTGGAAAAAGAGGTGGAGGTTCTGTTCAAGTGGGTAGTGCCTCGGCTTCTGGCGCTGTCGGCGACGCACATTGCAGGAAAGGACAATGTGATAGCAGATTACCTCATTCGGGTTTGCGTGGATTCCGTGGAATGGGAGCTGAATCCAGAGGTATTCAGGCAGTTGGTAATCAAGTGGGGAATGCCGCGGATGGATCTCATGGTGACTTACGACACGGCCAAAACCAGCCGGTTTTTCAGCAGGAGAAGAGAGGATGTCCAAAGGGATCGATGCCTTAATTCAAAGGTGGCCAGACCACGGTCTGCTGTCTTTCCCCCCTGGGCACTCATAGGCTGAGTGGTTCAGCGCATAGAGAAACATCGAGGAACCATGATTTTGATAGCGCCAGACTGGCCGCGTCGTCCATGGTACGCGGACCTGGTGAGGCTGCTTGACGGTCAGCCCTGGCAATTACCAGTTCGGGAGGATCTGCTTCTGCAGGGTCCTCTTCGGATGCCACAGGTAGCTCGATTCTCGCTTATGGCTTGGCCATTGAAAGGGCTAGGTTGAAGAAGAAAGGTTATTCACCGGCGGTGGTGGCTAATTGCTGGCGGCTAGGAGACATTCCACTTCCTTGGCCTATATTCGCATTTGGCGTATCTTTGAAGGATGGTGTGAAGCTAGGCAGTTGCGTCCATCGGTAGTCTCAGTTCCAGAGGTGCAGAGTTTTCTTCAGGATGGTTTTGATAAGGGTTTGGCAGCCAGTTCGTTAAGAGTTCAGCTGCCACTATAACTTGTTATCGTGGTAAGGTACAAGGGCATGCAGTGGGAACTCACCAGGATGTCTTACGTTTCTTGAGAGCGGATTCTCATTTGCAGCCTCCTCGCCGCGTGTTAATTCCTCCATGGGATCTCAATTTGGTGTTGGGGACGTTAACAGGAAGGTCTTTTGAGCCAATAGGGGAGGCCTCAGTGAAGGACTTGACGTTGAAAACGGTGTTTCTGGTGGCTATCTATTCGGCATGTCGGGTTTCGGAGTTGCAGTCTTTATCTTGCAGGGAACCTTTCCTAATGTTCTTCAAGGAAAGGGTGGTGTTATGCCCGGTTCCGTCGTTTTTGCTGAAAGTGGTTTCGCCATTTCATCTGAATCAGTTGGTCGCCTTACCGGTGTTAAGATCATCAGGTGGGGAGGGGGTCGATCATAACTTGCGGTTGCTGGATATGAAGAGAGTGCTTTGTCATTACTGCTGAGTCGCAACTTGCTCCTCAGCTAACACCTTCTTGACACATTGCTGCCTGGAGAGGGAGTCCCATCGGGATGCCGCTTTCGGCCAGGCTGAACTCTGTAAACTGTTTGGGGTTTAAGCAACTCCTGCCCTCTGACCCTTCTGTAGCTACTGGGAGCATGGTCTTCCAGGAATCCAGGATCCTCGGGCTGTCTTCGGTTACCATTGACTGCTCACGGCTCGCCGTGGCATTTTTCTACAGGTCCTCTGTAGCCTGTATCTGGGGATTCCCATTTGCGAGGACTGACTTCCTGCTTGTTCCTGAAGAAAGCGTAGTTACTCACCTGTAACAGGTGTTCTCCAGGGACAGCAGGAATCAGTCCTCGCAACCCACCTACCTGCCCTTGAAGTTGCCCACTGTTCTTGGTATTTTTTGTCTTTTCCTGAGCTATGTCATCTGACTGATCAAGATGGAACCCTTGGGTGGGAAGGGGACCACGCATGTATGGTGGCATTCCCAAAGGCTTTCTTTGAAAGCTGGGGAAATGCTCCGCTCGAGCTCCATCGGTGCCAATGTCAACCATATGTGAGGACTGATTCCTGCTGTCCCTGGAAAACACCTGTTACAGGTCAGTAACTATGCTATATTGCAATGTTAGATCAAATTGGTGGAAGGGTAGTGCTAAAGAGGGTATTGAGTCAAACATGATATATCTTGATGAATATAAATTCCATGTGAGAAGAGGAAGGGAATAGCAGTGTGGGGTGTATTGCCATCTGTCTGGTCAGAATGAAGAGACAAATGATGAAATGCTAACATAAATTAGGGAAGCTAACATAATTGGCAACAGTAGTAATGGATGATTTAAATTGCCCCTGTATCGAATGGGTGGATATCATATCAAGACATGCTACAGAAATAAAGTTTCTGGACGAAATAAATAACTGCTTTATGGAGCAGCTGGTTCAGGAACGGACACAAGGAGGAACTGTTTTGGTCCTAGTCCCTAGTGGAACGCAGGATCTGCTGTGAGAAGTGATGGTGTTTGGTTCACTTGGCAATAGTGATCATAGTATGAACAAATTTGATTTAATAAATGGTGGGTGGACAGCAAATAAATCTAGCACTGAACTTTCCAAAGAGAGACTACGATAAAATTAGGTAAATGGTTGGGAAATACTAAAAGGAACAGCTGTAAATGTTTAACTCAGGCCTGAACATTCTTTTAAATAATATCTTGGAAGTCCAGAACAGATGTATTTCACACTTCAAAAGGGTAGAAGGAAAGCCATGTGACTGCCACCCTAGTTTAAAGGTGAGGTGAGAGAGGTTGTAATATCCCAAAGAAATATTTAAAAAAATACAAAAAAGGATCCAAATGAAGAAAACAGGAAATACTATAAGCACTGGCAAGACAGATGCAAGGCAACAAAGATAAAATTTGAAAAGAAGTCTTCTGTTGAAGCAAAACTCATAATAAAACCTTTTTCAAGTACATTTGAAACAAAAATGCTGTGGAGGAGTCAGCTGGACCTTTAAGTGATAGGGGATGAAAGGGGTGCTAAGAGAGGACAAGGCCATAGCACAGAAACTAAATTAATTCTTTGCTTCAGTCTTTACTAAGAAGACGCAGGGGAGATACCTGTGCCACAAATGATATTTAAAGGTGATGAATTGGAGGAATTGAAACAAATCTCGGTGAACTTGAAAGATGTAATAGGACAATTTGACAAACTAAAGAGAGAAAATTGCCTTGACCGAATGGTAAACTTTTCCTGGATGCTGAAAGAACTCATAAATGCAATTGCAGTTCTACTATTAGTAATTTGTAAACTATCATTAAATTGTTTATAGTACCTGAAGATTGGAGAGTGGCCACTATAATGCCAGTTTTTAAAAAGGGTTCCAGGAGTGATCTGGGAAACTATGGGACAATGAGCCGTAAGTTTGTCCTGGGCAGATGGTAGAAATGATTATAAAGAATAAAAATACTGACTATATAGATAGTCAGTCATTATCTAATAGCACAAAGCCAACATGGATTTAGCAAAGGGAAGTCTTTGCTTACCAGTCTGCTACATTTTTCGAAGGTATGAATAAACAGATAGATAAAGGTGAGCCGGTGGATATAGTGCATCTGACTTTTCCGCAAACCTTTGATAAAGTCTTATGAGAGACTTTTGAGGAAATTAAAAATTCATAGGATTGGGGGTTGTGTCCTATTGTGGACTGGAAACTGGTTAAAAGATAGAAAACAGAAAGTAGAGCTAAATAGGCAATTTTCTCAATGGAAAAAGTGAATTGTGGGTTTCATTAGGCTCACTGCTTTTTAACATGTTTATAAATGACCTGGAAATGGTAACAATGAGTGAGGTGATCATATTTGCAGAAAACACAAATTGATTCAGAGGATTGTGAAAAATTGCATTGGAACCTTGAGAAATTGGGAGACTTGCTTCCAAATGGCAGATGAAATTTAATGTGGACAGGTGCAAAGTTATGCACCATTGGAAGAACAACCCAAACTATAGCTACACGATGCAAGTTTCCATATTATGAATCACCACCCAGGAAAAGGATAATAGGAATCCAGGCTCCGGCCCCCCCTTTCCCTGCCACTTGACCCAAGGCTGTCCTGCTGTGGCCTGGATCGGGAGGCAAGGACTGCCCCCCAGCACCTGGTCCCAGCCCGGGAAGAATCCCCAGCCCCGATCGTGCCAAAAGTGCTGCTTATTCTACCTTTGAGGTGGAATAAGCAGCACATCCCCACTGACCCAGCAGGACATACAGGGCTGTGACCGGAATCAGCCCTGTGCGTACTGCCAGGCTGGCCCGCCCCTGCTCCGCCCTGATCCCACCCCCCGCCGGCTCTTCCCATCCTGAGCATCAGGACGTATGGGGAGAGCCGGAGGGAGAATTGGGCCCAGACGGCTAGCGGGGCTGTGAATAATATGTTGAACTACTCTGCTCAGTGTGTAGTGATGGCCAAGAAAGTAAATAGAATGCTATGAATTATATGGAAAGGAATGGTGAATTATAGAAAGGATTTTCCCTTTTTCCTCGGCTCGCAACCTTGAGGTCATCTTTGATTTCTTTGTTTCCTTCTCCACACATTCATCTGATAGCTAAGACCTGCCGTTTCTTTCTCTATAACATCAACAAAATTCATCCATTCCCTTCTGAACATACTACTAAGACACTTATCTACTCCTTAATCACCTCCCGTCTTGACTATTGTAACCTACTCCTTGCTGGTCTCCCTCTGAATCTTCTCTCTCTCCTTCAATCTGTTCAACATTCTGCTGGGCGGCTAATCTTCTGCCAGCTTCGTCATGCTGATAATCTCCAGGAACAAGCAGGAATGTAGTCTTCACATATGGGTATCGTTGGTACTGACGGAGCCTGCGCGGGAACGCTCCCCAGCGTCCAATTAGAAAGCTTTTGGGAGCATCCCACAGCACCTGCGTGCTGCCTTCCCGTCTTTCCCAACTGCCTCTCTCCAGTTCTTCGTTTTCCGCGGAGCCAGCAGGTCATTGTTCCTGTCACCGCAGAAAATATTTCCTTCTTCTTCTTTTTTGTGGTCGCGTCTGCCTTCCTCAACGCTATACCGGTACCACCGGTTCTGCTTTCTTTCTTTTAGAAAAAAAAAATATAAATTTAGTTCTTTTTTTTTCAAATTTTTTCTTCCTCAGGTGCACGCGCCATTTTGAAAATTTCCTCCATTATGGAAAAACCCGCTTCGGGTTTTAAGTGCACCAAGTGTGGCGGTACCATATCCGTCACCGACACCCATGAGTGGTGTCTTAAATGTTTAGATCCTGTCCACTCCATCTCAGAGTGTATGGCTTGTGCCATGATGTCCAAGAGGGGTCGACAAACCGGGCTGCTAAGCTTAGCACCCCTTTTCCCTCCGATGCAGCCTCTGTGGCATCGACGTCTTCCAGGGCTTCGTCTTCCTCCCATGGATCTCAGATAACTAAACATAAGTCCAGCCGGTCCTCAAAGGGTAGATCTCCTTCTAAGCATCGAGATGCCTCTGGCGTTGCCCTTGAGGGTTCTGCACTGGCAAAATTGCCCCGGCGGGAGGCTTCGGCTTCCAAAGCATTAATGGGGCTCCAGGATGTTCTCGAGGCCTCAACCTTGGCAGAACTATTGGTGCCATGCTCTGGGGTTCCGGCGATTTTCTCCGGTACCGATACCCAGGTATTGGCAGCATCGATAGAGCAGAGGTTCCTGGCTATTGAACGCAGTCTGGCGGCTCTCCTTGCGGCATTGACACCCTCGGAACCACATCAGACAGTTCAGCCGGTACCGGCACCGGCTCTGGCATCAGTACCGGTACCGATAGCATCGACATCGTTGTCTGCATTGCCGGCACCCAGACAAGCCATGCCCTTCGGTACCGATACACCTGCTTCATTGGGGTCAGGGCCTGCTGTACGCATTCCTGCCACTTCCACTGATTCTGAAGACCCTCTTCAAACTACAAGGGGAGGATGATTCTCATCACCCCATTTTGGCCTCATCAACTTTGGTTTCCCCTGCTCCTTCGACTGACACAGTGCGGGCCTCTCAGTCTCGAGTGTGTATCCAATCTCCTCTCACAGGACCAGAGGACCCTCCTTCACCCCAGTCTGAAGGCATTATGGTTGAAGGTGTGGCTGCTGAATGCTTCATCTTTTCTCACCTCCACCTTCCAGAGGACGTAATGCAGGTCTTATTAGCATCTAGGAAAGATTCTACTAGATGTACATATGCCTTTAAATGGCATAGGATTTCCCTCTGGTTCTCCCAGAGAGCTCTAAACCCATTCACTTGTCCAGTGGAACAACTTCTGCAATATCTTCTCCATCTCTCTGCGTCTGGGTTAAAGACTAACTCAGTGCAAGTCCACTTCGATGCCATTTCGGCCTCTCACCGTCCAGTTGCTAATCAGCCTTTCATCACATCCACTCGTGGCATGTGTTATGCGAGGCCTTCTTTTAACATGGCCACCAGTCAGACTGCCTATGGTTGGACCTCAATGTTTTCCTATCACAGCTGCTCAAACCCCTGTTTGAACTTCTGGCTATAGCTTCACTGAAGTTCCTGACATGGAAAGTTCTCTTTCTTGTTGCTCTCACATCAGCCCGCCGTGTTAGTGAGTTGCAAGCTCTCGTGAATTATGCTCTGTACACTCGTTTCCACCATGATAGGGTGGTCCTCCGTACACATTCCAAATTCCTTCCAAAGGTGGTTTCCCCTTTCCATCTTAATCAGTCCATCTCTTCCAACCTTTTTTCCAAGACCATATCCATCTAAGGCGGAAGCATCACTACATACCCTTGACTGTAAAAGGGCTCTTGTCTTTTATCTTGACAGAACTAAGGGTCATCGTCAGTCCTCACAGCTCTTTGTCTCCTTTGACCCAAGCCACCTGGGTCTCCCAGTCACTAAAAGGACACTTCCTACCTGGATTGCTAACTGCATTTCTTTTGCATACCCAAAAGCTGGATTTTCTCTACAATGACATGTCACAGCCCACAATTGCCAGGCTATGGCCACCATGATAGCCAACCTTTTCTCTGTGTTCATCTTAGAGGTTTACCAAATGGCCACATGGTCTTCAGTTCATACCTTTGCTGCCCATTACTGCCTCGACAAAGAGTCCAGTAGGGATGCTAAATTTGGCCAAGTCGCTTTACGGCATCTTTTTGGACTTAACTACATTTCCTCCCACCAACCTTTAGCCAGCTACCTTACGAAGTGTGTGCCCAAGCAGTTGGGTCTGACAGATCCCTGCTTTACCCTGCTGGTGCTTCAGGGTTCCTCCCTAGTGGTACGGTCCTTCTCTATGTCCTTCACGGCAACCGGAAACTGGTGAGTCCCATATGTGAAGACTGCATTCCTGCTTGTTCCTGCAGATAACGTAATTACTCATCTGTAACAGGTGATTTCCATGAACAGGAATCAGTCTTCACAACCCCGCCCTCCTCCCCTCCGAGTTGTAGAGTGGGTTTTCTTTTGTTTTCTGTTTTTTTTTTTCCTTTAAGCTCTAGGCTTGACTGAGAAGAACTGTTGGGAAGGCAGGAAAGCATGCATGGAGGGATGCTCCCAAAAGCATTCCTATTGGATGCTGGGGAGTGTTCTCACATGGGGCTCCGTTGATGCTGACGTCACCCATATGTGAAGACCGATTCATGCTGTTCCTGGAGATCACCTATTACAGGTAAGTAACTACGCTTTATCCTGTCTGGAACCTTTCCTTATGATTTCTAAGAAGAAAGTGATCTTGCATCTGGTTCATTCCTTCTTGCCAAAAGTAATTTCTTCCTTTGATCTTAATCAGATGGTGTCCCTTCCAATCTTTTCAGGTTTGGGAGAGAACTCGGAAAACTGGCATTTGTGTCTGCTCGACATCCGTAGGGTCCTGTGCCAGAATATGAAGCAAACAGAACCTTTTTGAAAGTTATATCTCTTCATCATTTTCACTGGGCTGTGCAAAGGGGGAAGTGGCATCAAAGGCTTCCATAGCACGGTGGTTGAAGGAGGCTATTGCCTCGGCCTACTTGCTTAAAGGTAGGTCTGTCCCACTTGGATAGCACGCTCATTCAACCAGAGCGCAAGTGGTGTTGTGGCCTGAGTAACCGATGGATATCTGTAAACAGCTACTTAGTGCCTTACAAAGGTATGCAGAGACAACCATCTCCTCAGTGTCCAAGCCAGTACTGCTATAATACATCCCATGTGTCTGGACTGGACTGGAGAGACTCAAGGAAAGAAAATTAGCAGGTAAGGCCTAATTTCACCTTCTGTATGGAATATTCCTTTGAAAATGAGATTGCAAGTTCACAGGTGCAAAGTACTTAAAGGTTCAAAGGGGCTAGTGAAAGCAATTTTCAAAACTGTCTAAATGGTGAACTAAAGAACTAGCTGTCAAGATCTAGGACGTGAATATTGTCTCCCAATACATGCATAGCTGCCAACTCAGTTCCAGCAGAGACATTTTAGGCCAATCCTGGATTTCTGATAATCCTATCCTGATGCATTATGGACAAGCAGCACTGTTTATAATAGGTAGAATCGGGGACTACAAATATTGCACTTCATTGGGAATATAAATTTAAAATTAGGGCTGTCCTAAAATGTCCCATTACAGCTGGATAGACTGGCAATTATGTGGGTCTAAATATATCTACTACTACTACTACTATTTGTATAGCACTACAAGACATACACAGCACTATACAGGGACATGTAAGAGATAGCCCCGGCTCATCAGAGCTTACAATCTAGTTAAAACAGACAGCACAACAACTGGGGACTAGGATATGTTTAGTGATTTTTTTTTCCTGCATTGCCCCACCTGAAGATAAAGAAGGGATATGATATACAGGTATTTTTGTTGGATTTGGAATTAGCTCATGCCTTTTTCAATAGTAGATGAAATCCAAACCTTAAAAAAATCCTTTTGTAAAGTAGCTTTTAGTGAATTTTCAAACTACCTGGATAGCTTTCCTTTTAACATTTGCTACAAGCTACATGGGTAACAAACTACTTGCTTATCATGCCACCGTTTATAAAGATATAGGAGGCAATTTTTATTATCAATCCACCTCACAGTATTTCGTTGCTAAAAGCATAATAGGAGGAGGTTCAACTGGTTTTTCCTTCTTTTATCAATAACATCCACAGTTAGTGGTAAGATTCTAACAGCATCACAGTCATCCTTCCAACAGAGCCATCAAATGGCAGCCAGTAATTCAAGTTGCATTTGCAATTTTAATGCTTTAATATTATCTGTCCATGGTTAAGCAAAGCTTTATAAGGATAGGATTATGAAGTTCTTTGGAAAAGCAAAATTACTATTATCAGGTAAACATCAGATGACAATTTAGGCTCTAGATTAATCAACCAAATGCTAAATTTATGACAGATAAATACAGTCTGGTATTTTTTCCTTTTGTTGGACTATGCCATGTAAAATTGGAAATGATTGCCCTTCGTTATTGCCCTGTTATTGACATTTCTTTATAGTTCAAGCGAAAAGATTTTGAAACCTTAAAGGTTAAGATGCAAATAGTATAGTACTGAAGTTCTTTGCTTAATTTTCTAACTCTATATGAGCTAGAGTACTTATAAAATTTAATTAATCATTAATGACTGATCTGTGCAATGTTGGGAGGTTCTTAAATAAGAAGCCCTCTTCTAAAATTGTTTGGATCTTACATGGTTATCCTACTTGTAATTAAATTATTTTTTTCAGATGGACAAAACCTATTTTGAAAAAGGGCTACAGGCAGCGATTGGAGTTGACAGACATTTATCAGATTCCCTCTGCTGATTCTGCAGATACTCTTTCAGAAAGATTAGAAAGGTAAGGTGAAGTGTTTGTTATATTTACACAGACACAACTCTCAGATTTGGAAGGGCATTCTTTGCGCAAGGAAGATGGGAGTAGGGGTGGGAAAGCGAAGTAGTTTTATCACCTCAAACCATTAGCTTAGTAACAGTACATTTAGGAATATGTTTAATAAGCCCCTCACTGGTAATGCCAGTGTGTGGGCCGCAGTTACTGAACTACAATGCAGCAAACCAATTGTGGGAGCATTTAATGCTACTCATTGAAGTGGCTTCACTTGCACCCACTCTACTTGCGCCAAGCAAGTAGCACAGGATATAAGTGTCGGTGCTAGCTGCGCCATAGCAGGAACTCCCCTGTCCTACCCAGTCGCCGACATGACTTGGGCCAGAAGGGTAGTGCAGGGGATTTGGTGTGGGGCCCTGCGCTACTTTTCAGTACCACACCAAAACCGCATGTTAACCCCACACTACCCTTTTAATAATCATTACTCTTAGCTTAGTAATTGGAAGCACATTCACAGATTGTTAATGGCCTGAGAGGAATATGCTGAAAGAAACGAAAAAAAAAAGAGATTCTCCAGGAACAAGCAGGAAGTCAGTCCTCACATATGGGTGCATTGACGCTGATGGAACCCGTGCGGAGCATTTCCCCAGGTTTCACGAAAGCCTTTGGGAATGCTACCACGCACGCGTGGTCCCCTTCCCACCCAAGGGTGCCATCTTGGTCAGTCTCCTTTTTTCCATGGAGCCCAACGAATGCTTGTCCTGTTTTTCCCAAAAAAATCCTCTGAAAATTATCCTTAAAAGTTGTTTTCTTCTGGTTTGTGTACTGGTTCCTCTTCCCGCCTTGAGCAGGTGTGTTCTTGGCTCCCCCTTCTTTTTGATGAGGCTTGGCCTTGGCTGGCGTTTGCGCCCTCTTTTTGCCCAGGGGTCATCGACCTTGACCGGGTGTCCCCTACCATGTCCCCCGGTGGGTTCAAAAAGTGTGACCGCTGCAATAAAATCATGTCTGTTACAGACACCCATGACTGCTGCTTACATAACCTCATCCTGGACCACGACAGTACCACCTGTAACCTGTGCCAGGTCATGACTCCGAAAACCAACAAGAAAAGGTCGGAGTTGCAGGAGAGGATGTTCCCGTGGTCTGACTCAGCCCCAGCTTCCCTGATGCTGAGCCCCAAGCTGAGCACCTCCCGCGAGGCTCAGGCGTCTTTGGAGTCACACAGCGGTGGCTCCTCCGTAAAGACCCCGGACCCCGGAAAGAAAAAGAAAAACTCCTCGATTAGTCGAGGTTCCACTGGTAAAAACTGGTAAGGTCCAATGGTGGGACTCTGGTAACTCTGAGCAATGTCCCCCTAAGATCTCTAAGGAGTCCTCGGCTGGTGGTGACCATGCAAAGCTCCTTGAGGCAGCGATCCTCGTCGCCCTTGATGCCCACAGTGACAGCTGTGGAGCCTTCTGGCATTAAATCAAAAATGGCAGCCCTGGAGCAGAATATTTCTGCCATCCTGGCCTTGCAGAAGGCAATGTCAGGTTCGTCCACATCTTCCCCCACAACCGACTGCGGGGAAGTCCCTGGGTATCAAGCCAGGCCCTGAGCACCACGGGCCTCTGGCGAGCCCTCTGCACCAATCGAGATCAGGTCCTGATTCTCGGGTGTCCGGTCCTCCCCAGCCAGTTTCCAGGAGTCTGACCTGAGATCCACTGGAGGATTCTGGTTCCTCGGGGCCAGCCTCGAGGTGCAGGGGTCTCGAGCCTCGGAGTCCTTGATGCCCTCTGGCTCTGATTGGGAGGCTGATGTCGAGGCCTCTCCCGAGACTTCTCGACACCGAGACATCCCTTCGGAGCCATCTCCCCTGGAGCCCCGGCGCCATTCCAACTCCCCTGAGGACGTGGCCTTCCATGACTTTGTCTGGAACATGCCTAGGCCCTTTTGGTCCCCACAGAGTCAGAGGAGGACCTGCTCACCGAAGAACTGGAGATCTTCCAATATGAGGCCTCGCCAAAAGAGACTCTCATGGTGCCGGTACAGCTGATTCTCGAGAGGCTACTTCTGCGTTTGTAGGAGATCCCGGTCTCGGTGCAGGTAGTCAGCCGATGCCTTAACACCATCTACCATGTCAAGAAGGGCCCGGGTTTCCAAAAGTTCTAACTCCCGCATAACTCTATGGTTGTGGAGTTTTCTATGCAAAAACTGAAAAGTCAGAAGAACTACTCTTCTGTTCCTTCGGGCAGAGAGGCCTGAGCCCTCAACGCCCTTGGGTGCAAGTGTTTCCAGGGATCCATGCTAGGCTGTCGGATACAGGCTTATGAATTGTACATAGGCATGTACCTCAAGGGCCTCATCCAAGAACTGGCGGGCTTCTCTGCAGGCCTCGCCGGGGACCCCCTCCAGGGGTCCCAAGCCCTGACAGCCAGGATCTGGGACTGCTCAAAGTTCCTATCCTGCGCCACCTACGATGGCTTTGAATCCACAGACCTCCGACCTCAAGCAGTGGGTGCAAAAGAAGTTGCTAGATATCCCCTGCACTGGCGGGGAAAACTTGCTTGGCAAGCCCATGGCTGACAAGTTGGCTGAGATAGAGGCTGAGGTCATGATCAGGCAGAGGCTCTTGAGGAAAACCTTGACCTTTCCCTGGAAGAAACCGTCAGGAAAAAGACCACTTTTTTTCCCGAGGGAAAAGAGTCTTCATCAGCGCCATTAGCAACCCTACTCGGGGCAGCAGCAACAGGGCCCCCAGCCCAAGAACCAGGGTCATGGGCAGAGGAAGCCAAAGACTCAGAAACCAGCCTGGGGGGGGCTTTTGACTCCCTGGGCGGGACCTCCCCCCCCCCCCCCCGGTGACCCTCCACAGCCCACAGGGAGTCGCCTGGTGCTCTTTGCCCAGTGGGTCCTACAGGTGGTAAAGGAGGTTTATCTCCTCAGGTTCCAGCAAACACCCCCAGGGTTCTTCTCAGGAGAGCCAGTGCAGCCTCTTATTCACCAGACTTTTCTCTGTTCAGAGCTTGCAGGATTACTCACGGACAGGATGGTAGAATCTGTACCCAGGCATTTGTGGGGAAAAGGTTTCTACTCCAGGTATTTCTTTGTTCCCAAAAGAACTGGGGGCTCAGGCCCATACTAGACCTGCAAAACCTGAACAAGTTTCTGATGAGAGAGAAGTTCAAGATGCTCTCCTTTGGAACCCTGCTACCCTACCTCCACCAGAGAGATTGGCTGTGCTCCTTAGACCTAAAGGATGCATATACCCACATCCTGATTCACCCCTCCCACAGACAGTACCTAAGGTTTGTGGTGGGAGGAGAACACTACCAGTACAAGGTGCTTCCATTTGGCCTGCTTCCTCGCTAAGGGTCTTTACAAAGTGCCTGGCGTTCGTGGCTGCCCACATGACCCTACAAGGGGCCTTCGTCTTCCCCTAGCTGGACAACTGGCTCATCAGAGGCAGCACGGCCTCCAAGGCCAGCCAGGCTGCAGGACAAAGAATCCGCCTCCTGCAGCACCTAGAGTTCATCATTAACTACCCCAAATCCCACCTCTCTCCAGCCCAAAACCTGTAGTTCATAGGTGCCCAGCTGGACACGTTACAGGTCAAGGCCTTCCTCCCAAAGGAAAAGGCACATCGCCTCGTGCAGCTGGTGGGAGAGCTGCAGACTCACCGGTTCATATTGGCTCACCTCCTCCTCTGCCTACTGGGCCACATGGCCTCCACAGTCCACGTCACGCCCCAGCCCGCTTGCACATGCGGGCAGCACAGTGGTGTCTCCGCTCCCAGTGGACTCAGGACATGGGCAGGTTGTGTGACAGGGTCAGGGTCACCCTCCAACTGTCGGACTCCCTCAACTGGTGGCAGTCCCTATGCCACTTCCAGGCAGGGATGCCCTTCCAGGTGCCCGCACCGCAAACGGTCCTGACCACAGATGCCTCCTGCCTGGGTTGGGGTGCACACTGCGGAGACCTTCGCACTCAAGGCAGCTAGGCACAGTAGGAGTCGCTCCTGCAGATCAACCTCCTGGAGCTCAGAGCCTGGCCTTGTGAGCATTCTGCCACCTCCTGTGCAATTGACCTGGGCTGATCCAGATGGATAACCAGGTTGCCATGTTTTATGTGAACAAGCAGGGGGGTACAGGTTCGTACTCTCTCTGCCAGGAAGCGGTGGCTCTACTCTCCTTTGCGGTACGCCACGGAATGCTCCTATGAACAGTATACTTTCCAGGTCAAGACAATTGCTTAGCGAACAAACTTAGCAGAGTTCTCTGCCCACACAAATGGCGTCTGAACCCCAGGGTGGTGCAAAGACTCTTCTGCCTCTGGGGCAGGCCCGTGATGGACCTATTCGCCTCCCCGGACAACATGCAGCTGCCCAGCTTCTCGCAACAGCCGCACCCAGGGAGGATGGTAGCAGATGCCTTCCTGATCCTGTGGTCCGAGGGCCTCCTCTATGCCTTCCCAATGACATCGCTGGTGGCCAAGACCCTCTTCAAGGCCCAGAGCAAGCAGGCATCAGTAATTCTGATCGCCCCCAGATGGGCCCGACCACCCTGGTTCCCTCTGAAGCTCTCCTTGTCGGTGTCACTCCCAGTCCCACTTGGTCAGGATCCTGACCTCCTGTCCCAGGAGGAGGGCTCCCTTCTGCACCCCAACCTGTGGTTGCTAGCGTTGACGACATGGCTGCTAAAAGGGTAGCCTGAAGGAAGTCTAGCCTGGCCTCCCGAAAACCCTCCACCAGACTAGCGTATGTCTTTAAATAGAGAAGATTCTCCATGTGGTGTGAAGAGAGAGGAAAGAACCCTTTCTCCTGCCTCGTGCAACTAGTGCTTACTGCACCTCTTGCACGCCAGCCTGCAGTCTAATTTGGTGAGGGTGCCCCTGAGTGCCATAGCCGCTCACCATCACCCTGTAGAGGGGAAATCCCTCTCAAACCAGCTCCTGGTCTCCAGGTTCCTCCAGGGCCTCTTGCTAGCGAAGCCCCCTCTCCACCCTCCGATGGCGGAATAGGACCTTAATGTGGTGCTCTCCCAACTTACCAGACCGCTGTTCAAGCCTCTGGCCACCTGTTATTTGAGATACCTCTCCTGGAAAGTGGTCTTTCTGGTGGCCATCACATCCGCTCGGAGAGTGAGCGAACTCCAGGCCTTGGTGGCGGACCCACTGTATACAAGGTTATATAAGAACAGTGTAGTGCTCCGCACACACCCCAAATTCCTCCCAAGGTGGTATGTCCCTTCCACCTCAACCAGGAGGTGGTCTTCCCAACTTTTTTCCATGGTCCTACGCCGGCAGGGAGGAGACCATATTACATATGCTAGACTGTAAGCGGGCCCTGTCCCTCTACCTGCAGCGGACTCAGGCTCATCGCAAAGCTCCTAAGCTCTTTGTGACATTTAACCCCAGTAGACTGGGGCTCCTGGTAACAAAGTGAACTCTGTCCACTTGAGTGGCGGACTGCATTGCCTTCGCCTACAAGTGAGTGGGCCTCTCTTGAGCACCGGATCACTGCGCATCGCGTGTGGGCTATGGCCACGTCAGTAGCCAACCTCCGCTCAGTGCTGGTGACAGAAATCTGCAGGGCCGCCACATGGTCTTCAGTTCATACGTTTGTAGCTCATTACTGCCTGGAAAGCGAGTCCCGCAGGGACAGTACCTTTGGGCAGGCAATACTCTGTAATTTTTTTGCGGTGTAGGCAGCTCCTGCCCTCTGACCCTTCTGTGTTCAGGCTACCGGAGTGATAGTATCGCTGGACGCTAGGGTCTTGCAGAGTCTCTGTCGGGTCTCACCTTCTGCAGCTCACAGCTACCCGTTCGGGTGCTGTTGGTGCTGTCATGGTTTGGTCTTTCGGCAGCCTGGATCTGGAGAGTCCCATATGTGAGGCCTAACTTCCTGCTTGTTCCTGGAGAAAGCATAGTTACTCACTTGTAACAGGTGTTCTCCGGGAACAGCAGGAATCAGTCCTCACAACCCTCCCTCCTCCCCTTGGAGTTGCCTCCCTACATTGTTTTATATCCTTTTTCGCTGTGTCATCTGACTGACCAAGACGGCACCCTTAGGCGGGAAGGGGATCATGCATGCGTGGTAGCATTCCTAAAGGCTTTCTGTGAAAGCTGGGGTAATGCTCCACGTGGGCTCCGTCGACGTCACCTATATGTGAGGACTGATTCCTGTTACGGAGAACACCTGTTACAGGTGAGTATCTATGCTTTATCTCTCTTGGAGAATATCGCTAGGTCATGACCAAAATGGTTAGCACATTTTGGGGCCAATGCACTACATTTTAGTAATTTGCAAAACATTTGGCAGTTTATAGAGCAGTAATGGATTTAGGGTTTTGCAGCCAGAACCGTATCAAGCTAGAATTGCACCCTGTACTTCTTGCACATCTGGTGCGCTGTCCCCCCCCCCTCCCAATACCAGCTGCTGCCAGCTCTTGCCCTGCTGCTGCCACTCTCTGTTTCCTCCATGACAGCACCTGCAGCAGGGCAAGAGCTGGCAGCGGTTGGACAGAGGTATTGGTGAGGAGGGGGCACGCCCGATGTGCAAGTTGCCGGCAGCAGCAGAGCAGACCCGATTAAATTTTAAAAACCCCAAACCACGCGGGTCTTTATGCAGGTTTGGTCCCTCCCTTCTCTGACATGTCAGAGCAGGGAGGTATCAGATCTTCTTAAAGTTAGGTCTGCTCTGCTGCTGCTGGTGCCACCGCCGCTGTTGAGAGAACAAAAAGTGGTGGTGCAGGGCAACAGCAGGCAGCCGAAAAGCACCCCCTTATCTCTTGTGTGCTGTGAGGCTGCACCACTTGCACAGGGCGAGGTACGGCGTTGTTTGCAGTCTGGCTCAGCCACTGTTTCCCTTTCTTCTTATTGGTAATAGTCTGCTCAGGGCAAAAACCCATGGTAGGATCTCAGCAGCCCAGCCCTCAGGTACCTCCACAACCCTGCAAGGGCTGCAACACCATGCTTCCCTTAGTTGAACGCACAATGTACTAACTAAATAGAGCAGATGAAGGGGTCTTGCAGCCTGGATCCCAATCCACTACAACATTCTGCAATCCTCTGATTTTTGTCACCCCCAGAATTTTGCTGTCTTTTTTGTGTTGAAATTGAGTCCTTTTAGTGAAGATAGCTTTCCAAAATTACTGCACACAATGTGGACAAGCAGGGTAAGTGCTCACATATGGGTGTTATCAACAGAGCCCTGCCTGCAAAACCACTTTCTGCTTCTAGAAGCTTTTGGAGTGGGTCCAGTGTGCCTATATGCTTATTTGCATCTACCACTGCCTTGCCTCCTCTTCTCAGTCTTCTTTAATCTGCGGAGCCCTGAAGATGTGTTTTCCCATGGTCTATGACATTTGGCTTTCACTATTAATCTTTTGCCATCAGAGTTTAGATTTTAGTGAGATTTTGCTCTCTTTACTTGCTGCTGCTGCAGGTTTCCTTTCTTTTAGTGTCATTTAGTCAGGCTATTCCACCATTTCTAAGTTTCCTTTAGCTTTCTAATTTCATTGCTGTAGATTGCATTTAGACCTCGGCACCCCTGTCAGGTTACCTTTTTTTTAAATTGAGTCATTTGATTTTGCTACAGCTATTTTTCCAGGCAAGATGTCCTTCAAACTCACCAATGGGGTTGTAAAGTACACCCATTGCAACAAGACCATGTCTGTGATAGACACCCATAATTGGCACCTGCAGTGATTGGGGTCCAACCATGAATCTTTTTCTTCTTGTCATTTGTGCTTGCAGATGACAAATAAAGGATCAAGGGTCAAGAGAAGGAGTGCAAAAGGATCAAGGGTCAAGAGAAGAAGCTTTGGTCCTCCTAAGAAAGTCTACATCAGATCAATTTCTTGGAAATGAAAGTGGTTGTGAACTCTCTAAAGTGCAAAAGAGAAAAGTGCTGAGTGGTCCGATCTATCAACATTGGCATCTGTCTTCATGACCTCAGGAGCTGCATTGCAACAAACCAGCCACAGGAGCAACTAACACCAGCCATTGAGTCACGTTAGTTGCACCTATTCTACTTCAGAGGCTGAAGGTGTGTCAGCATTGAGGAGTTATTGAGCCTACTTAGTCGCTAGCATCATAGGATGTTCCAGGAGCAGTCATTCACTGATTCCTGCCCAAAGAAGTCCCCACCTGAGGAGCTTTCTTTCCATAGTTTTGTGTGGTTTATGGCCAAATCTATACCATTTCAGTTGAAAATGGAGAAGGAACCCAGGGTAGAAGAATTGGAAATTATCCAGCTTTGTCATTCCTAAGGAGGTAGAGACAGTACCTGTTGACTGCATCCTTCAAAGGCTATAGATTAGAATGTGGGAGATCCCCCCTCTCCCCTTCTTGTGCCTCCAGTTAGCAAGCAACTTGACTTTATGTGTAGCCCAGAAGGATTCTGGATTCAAGATGTTTCAACTGCTGCACCATTCCATGATTATCAAATCTGCCCTCAAAAGAAGCAAGAGTTCGAAGACTCATTCTTTGGTGCTCCCAAGGAGAAAGGCAAGGATATTGGATTTTTTGGGGAGAAAATTCTTGCAGGACACTATGCTCACTTCCCATGTTGTGCTTACCAGCTTTTTATGGGCATGCACTTGCAGAAAGTCATGTGCAATCTGGATGAGTTTAGACTCTTTCTTCCAGAGTGAGCCATGTAGCTCTGATCCTTAGTGAGTCAAGGGAAGGAGTATGGAGAATACATTGCTGAGTGACATATAATATTGTTGATATGGCACTGAGCTCCTCTTCATAAGTATTGGCATCTAAGGTCCTCATGGCTTTGCACCTCAGACTTACAATATTTTGTTCAGGAGAAGCTTGCTGACATGTCATACCATAGAGAGAATTTCTTCAGAGATAAGGAGCAAGAGACTGTATCAGGCAGCACAGTAACACTCTTAAGACCCTCTCCAGACCCTCTTTCAACTAGACCTTCTCGTCATCCAGGAAATTCCAGAATGAAGAGCTAAGGAGGTCCTATTGCTCTCATAGGCATAGGTATTCTCCTCCTTCCTGCTTGACCCTTGGCATGTCTCACAATGAGACAGGCTCAGTGGACTCAGTCTACTCCTGGCTCCAGGACATCATCTGTGTCTCTATTTATTGTGTGTCACAGATAATGTCCTGGAACTTGGAGTAGACTGAGTCCACGGATAGTGAAGACTCTCCTGAAACTCAGGCGTGACAGAAGCACTATGGTTCTCATAGCGGGCCATCTCCAGGAACAAGCAGGAATGAGTCTTCACATATGTTTGAATACCTTCTGCACTTGTGTCAGTTTGGTCTTAAAACCAATTCCATTAGGGTTCATCTTAGTGCACATGGTGCTTACCATCAGCATGTAGAAGGTAAATCCACCTTGTATAGCCTCTAGTTGTTTGCTTCATGCAGGGCTTTCTTCTCAAGGAGTCTCCTCTTAAACTTCTTGCAGTTTTTAAAGATCTCAGCATGATTTTAACTCAGCTGGTGAAAGCTCCTTTTGAACTCCTGGATGTCTGTAGAGTGAAGCAGCTAACCTGGAAAGTCTTGTTTTTGGTGCAGTGACTTCAGGCCAGGATCGGGCGGTGGGAGTTCTCTTGTGGCATCACAATGTGGAAAGGGGGTCTGCAGGCTACAATCCCCACACTGCCCAGCACTTATTCCACCATTGGAATAAGGCGGGCATCCATCTTGTGCTGGGAGAAGTACAAAGGCCTGACCTGAATGACCTCTGTCTGTCCTGGTACATGGCTCTGCCCCTGTCGCACCGCCTCCTGCCCCTGCTCAGCACTGCCCACACAAATGCTCTTACGTGCAGAGAGCGCTGCGACCGAAATAGCATTCCAAGGCTGAGCCGAGTTGGACATCCATCCTGAACATCCAAGCCCACTATTTGTTGTTCAGAATGCCAGCCTTAGTGTCTGTTTGTTGTGACACCATTTATTCCTCTTTTGAGGCACCCTATAACTAGGGAATCTCATATGTGAGCACTATCTTGCTTGTCTAGGGAGAAAACAAACTTACTTCCCTGTAGCAAGTGTTCTCCATGGATAGCAGGATAAGTCTTCAAAACCTTTCCATCTATCCTTGGAGTTGTATTCTATAGTCAGCTTTCAATAGATGAGAAGAGGCGGCATTGCAATGACAGGTGGGAAGAGATATAGAGGCGCCATGGGTCCCTTTCAAAGGTTTCTAGAAGAAGCTGGAAAGATTTTCCACACAGGGCTCATTAGTGACCTTACCCATATGTGAGGACTTCTCTTGCTGACCATGGAAAATAACTGCTACAGATAAATAATTTTGAAAATAAAATCATACAGCAGAAGGTCCTAACAGTATGATTAATTCTCTCCCTTCAACTTTAAGCTGATAACTACTCTATATGAAGATTCTATAAGGTGGAGTACCATAAATTGCCAACTTTTTATTTTTGTTAAGTCTTGGAGACCCATGTCCTACTGAACCTCGGAGGGCATTTGGGTCAGTGTTCGGCTCCAATTGCTATCTGACCCATCAGCTCCTCTGGGTCTGATGCCACAATGCGCTAACATCGAGCACTTTGAAACCCCACCATCCCGCCAAAGCAGCGAAGGCACCAGGAGGAGGACAGGCGCTATTTTGACATTTTGTTGGAGTTTGACTCCAATGGGTGAGAGACAGAAGAGGAGTCCCCAGACTTGGAGAGGCACCAAGACATACTCTCGGACCCATCACCTTCTTACAAGAGATGGCCGTCTCTGCTTGAGGACATCTCATTCCAAGTTTGTCTGGGACTTGGCGAAGCCCCCCCATTCCTCCTGGAGTCTGAGGAGGAACCCAGGACAAGGAACTTGAAAACCTCCAATACCCCTCGCCTCTCAAAAAAGCAGTGGTGATGCCAGTGCACTGTATCCTCCAGCGCCTGATGTTCCGATTGTGGAAAAATCCCCTGATGGTGCCTGCCATCAGCAGGAGGCTGGATTCAATGTACAGGGTACAAAACAGCCTGGGCTTTGAGAAGTCATGCCTGCCCCATAACGTCATGGTGATAGTAAGCCATGCACTGCATAAAGAGTTTCAAGACTCACTCCAAGAGACTGCACACAACTAAGCTTTCAGATTTTACAATTGCCTGCTTTTTAAATATAACTTTTAACTGCTGGATATAAGTTTTAGTAATATTTTGACTGCCTGCATTCCTTGCATAGCCTTTAAATCAACTATCTGAGTGTGCACTCAGTTCATATAAGGTCTACTTGCCAGGGACACTTAAGTTCCCACCCATCTCACCCCTCACTCCACCCACCCCAGGGTTGCATTGCCTATAATCATATACATGGACATCTGTCCTTTAATTAGGTCTTACACCCACCTTTTCTCCTTCTCCTAGGACTGAAAAATCAGCATGTCATGTATTCAATGCAATAACTGTGGTGCTTTCATTCTGAGAAGAATCATTTGGAACCTAAGAACTTGCCCTATATGCCTCAATTTACAGTAGCTGCTATGCATAATGAATTGACTCCACCAAGGGAAGAATTAGCTACAATTAAACACACCTCTTCTAGGGTACAAACTAAACAAAATATACCACTGCTCCCACAAAGAATCAAACAGCCCAGGAACAAATTGATCACAGTGTGCTCTGGTAGGTTGCGACATGTAACGCAGAGACATCCTATTCTCCAGGACCAAGCAGGAAGTCAGTCCTCACATACGGGTGACATCGATGTCGATGGAGCCCTTGCAGAGCATTTCCACAGCTTTCCATGAAAGCTTTTGGGAATATAGGCATGCATGCGCGGTTCCCTTCCCGCCTAAAGGTGCCATCTTACCTCAGTCTCTCGTTTTCCGTGAAGCCCACCGGACGTGAGTCCTAGTCATCCCGAAAAATTGTTTGATTTTTTGCGACTATTCGCTCTTTTTCTTCTCCGGTTCGACGCCAGTTCCCCTCCCGTCGGGTTCGGTACACCGGTATCGAGCCCGATCTTTTTTCGGTTTTTGCCCTTCGTGGCTGGCATTTGCGCCCTTTTTTCTTTTTCCCTGGAAGGCCGGTCCTTTGACCTCGCGGGGACTCTTTTTCCCCGATGGCTTCCAGCGGTTTTAAAAAGTGTGATCGGTGTAAGAAGCTGATGTCTCTCACTGACACACACGACTGCTGCCTTCGGTGCCTCGGTCCGGATCATGACCCTAAGATGTGTGGACCATGTGGAAAAATGTCTTCCAAGGCACTGCATAGTTGTCAGCACCAGAAAGAAAGGCTTTTTTCTGACTCAGCCTCTGGCCTGGCCCGGACCTCGTCCGAGGCCTCGACATCTCGGGAGTCGGATCCCGAGCACCGTCGTGGCTCCTCAGAAAGGGGGTCCCCCGATCGGGAATGCAAGAGGACGAAGCAGCTTGCGAGGGCGTCATCGGAAGAGGTCCCTGGCTCCTCGAGAGCTAGGTCTCGGACCCCCGACCGTCGCCCCGGGCCTGTGGAACAGGAGAAGCCTTCCAAAGTCCCTTGACTGGAGCCGGAGTCTGCTGGACACGTAAGCCCTGTAGTCCTCGTGGACTCTCCTCTCAGGGAGCCGACGTTGGGCCCGGCGCCGCTGGGGCCCGAGTCGGGAGCTTCTGAGTCTCCTGAGCTGGGTCTCAGTTTGACAGCCTTGGAGAGCAGACTGTCTGCCTTCATGGAACAGCAGCGGGCACTGATGGCCAGCCTATCTGGCGCATCTGCCCCAACCACCGGGACATCGACATCGAAGTCGACCCCGGAGACCGAGCCGATACTCGAGTCGATGAAAGCTCGAGGTCGACCTCCGTCGCGGTCTCCCTCGACCTCCCGTTCGGGACCGAGGGCGTCGATGCCGGTGCCTTTGGCATCGGGGCGGGTGCTCACAGGCCCCGCGAGGTCGGACCCTGATTCCTCATCGGACGAGTCCGCATGGGAGACGGAGGACGAGGAGTCTCCCGACACCTTCAAGACTCGGTGCGTCCCATCGGACTCACTGCAGTCTGAACCCCGGAGTAGATCCCCTCCGGAGGATACCCGGTTCTCGGAGTTCGTCCGGGATATGGCCATTGCGTTGGCTATCCCTGCGGACCCCGAGGAGGAGCCTCGAGCCGAGGAGCTCAAGGCCCTGCAGTACGACTCTCCTCCGAAGGAGGCCTTTACTGTGCCGGTTCCTCCGATGCTGGAACGGCTCCTCTTCCGGATGTGGGAGGCACCGGCCTCGGCGCCGGTTTTAAGCAAGCGGGTCGATTCCATCTATCGACTCCGGAATAGCCCTGGCTTTCAGAAGGCACAGCTACCACACCATTCCATGGTGGTGGAATCGGCCATACATTGCCTGAAAAGTCAGAAGATGCACTCCGCGGTGCCCCCTGGCAGGGAGGCCCGAAACCTCGATGGTTTTGGTAGAAAGTGCTTCCAGGGCTCGATGCTTGCTTGCCATGTCCAGTCTTACCAGCTGTACATGGGCATGTACTTGCGAGACCTGGCCAAGGAGCTGGCTGGGTTCTCTGCTGGTCTCTCCGGGGAACCCTTGCAGAGGTTCAAGTCCTTGTCCTCGGGGATCCGGGAATGCTATAGAGCTTACATTATTAAACAATAAAGGTGTGTCCTTTCAACAATGCTTTGTCCAATATTTAGGGTTTGAATATTGTTCACATTTGTTTAATAATGTATGCTCTATAGCATCTCTTTTTTCCAGTAGAATGCCCTTAATTGTCATAATTTTTGTGCTTCCTGGGTCTGGGTTTCCCAATGTGTTCTTTGTTCTCTTGTTTAATTATTTATAATTTTAATTTTAGTCTCATGTACTAATGGTATTATTGTTGTTTGCGGCCCATTACTGTCTGGAAAGGGAGTCCCGTAGGGACAGTGCTTTTGGCCAGGCAGTACTCCGGAATCTCTTTGAGGTTTAGGCAACTCCTGCCCTCCTGCCCTCTGTTGGGCTACCGGTGGAGGTTCTGTCAGTGGAAAAGCCTTTCTGTGATGCTGAGACTAGAGGGAGTTCTCTTGTTCAGCCTGGGTTCCTGGTAGCCCAGAGCTAGGGAGTCACCCATATGTGAGGACTGACTTCCTGCTTGGTCCTGGAGAAAGTAGTTACTCACCTGTAACAGGTGTTCTCCAGGAGCAGCAGGAATCAGTCCTCACAACCCTCCCTCCTCCCCTGGGAGTTGCAGTTGTACATAGTTCATTTTATTTTTTGGTGTGCTGTTCTTAGCTATGTCATTTGACTGAGGTAAGATGGCACCTTTAGGCGGGAAGGGAACCGCGCATGCGTGCCTGCATTCCCAAAAGCTTTCATGGAAAGCTGGGGAAATGCTCCGCAAGGGCTCCATCGATGTCAATGTCACCCGTATGTGAGGGCTGATTCCTGCTGCTCCTGGAGAACACCTGTTACAGGTGAGTAACTACTCTTACATCAAGAGATATCCCTGCATAATGCCTTCTCTGCCTTGGATAATGAGGGTGCCCAATCTGTGGAAACTGAAGTGCCCTTAAATATGAGAGTCAACGCCCAATCTACTGATAATGCACCAAATATGAAGAAAAAAAATCACAAAACAGAAAACTACTACTACTACTTATAGATTCCATCACCAACTTGGGAACACAGTTCAAAGGAGAGAAGATGGTCAAATGCCTCCCAGGGTCTTCAGCCAGCTGGAATATGAACCAAATTGTTGGTATAGTTAGTGCAGAAAGTAAGCACTCCAAAATTGATGTTGTCATCCACTTGAGTACAAATGACCTGGCTAGAAACAGTTCCTCTGCAGTTCAAAGGGACTTCCAGACTCTGGGAGAGAAACTCAAGCCCATTGTTAACACTATAGCATTCTCAGAAGTTCTACCTGTTCTTGGTAAGGGGGCAGAAAGGCTGCATCACATAAACAATTTTAATGCATGGCTACAAACCTGATGCAAAGAAGAAGAATTTAGATATATAGGCGACACGGGAAATAGATGGATCAACAAGAGACTATACTGTGCTGATAGACTACATCTCTCAGTCACAGGGAAAAGGATCCGAAGTGAAGAATTCAGGCAGTATGTGGACAGGCATTTAAACTAGGGAAAGGGGTGACGGATGGAGAAGGACCAGTTCAGGACGTTGCTCCCAGCAAAGCATAATAACATTGGAAACAGCCACACTTTTAAACCACACATCAGAGGCAAGTAGGAAGAGGCATGTAGAACAGTATCCATGCAAAATACAGGCAAGCCAGTCAACAAATGCTGGAAATCAATGAGCAAAAATGCTCAAAGTCTAGCCAACAAAGTTCCTGACCTAGAAGCCTAATGGTGGAAATGGACTTGGACATTGTGGCTATTACAGAAACATGCTTTAACGAGTCGCATGAATGGGATATAGCCATAGCTGGCTATAATCTATTTAGTAGAGAGGGTAGAAAAGGAGGAGGAGTAGCCCTGTATGTTAAAAGTAGTATTAAAGCTGCTGAAATGCAGGGGATGTGGAGAAAAGAAGAAGTGTTGTGGATTGTGTTGGAAAGAGGAGATGGCACTGTCGTCCATACTGGTACAGTCTACAGGCCTCCAACTCAAACCAAAGAAATGGACAGCGAATTGATTGATATTGCAAAGATAGCCACAAAAGGGGAAGTGATCATAGTGGGTGACTTTAATCTACCTGATATGGATTGGAGTATTCTTCTGCACATCTGGAAAGAAGTAAAAAAAATTATGGATGCCTTCCAAGATGCATTACTTAGACAAATGATGATGGAACCGACCAGGGAAAGCTCGAAGCTGGATTTAGTGCTCACCAATGGAGATAGCATGTCGAATATCTGGGTGGGTGCCCATGTGAGAAGCAGCAATCATCACACGGTGTGGTTTGAGATAAAAGCCAAGGTGGAGTCGAATCACAGCAAGCTCAAAGTCCTAGATTTCAAAAACAGACTTTGGTAAAATGGCCAAGTACCTGAAGGAGGAGTTGGCAGGGTGGGAGGGGATAAGGGAAGTGGGATTGCAGTGGGCTATATTAAAGGCGGCAATAAAAGGGGCAACAGATACATATGTAAAGAAAGTAAATAAAAACAAGAGGAAAAGGAAACCTATTTGGCTCTCCAAAGAAGTGGCTGTAGAAATAAAGGCAAAAAACACAGCTTTCACAAAATTTAGAAGTTTGCAAACAGAAGAACACAGAAAAGAATACAGGATCAAACTAAAAGAGTCAAAAAGAGAAATAAGGATAGCAAAATCAAAGGCAGAAGAAAAGATGGCTAAAGATGTGAAGTGTGGTGACAAAACATTTTTCAGGTATATTCGAGAGAGGAGGAAAATCAGAGGTAGAATTGCAGGACTCAAAAGTGCTGGGAACGGATTTGTGGAAAGTGACATTGAAAAAGCAAAAATGCTAAACACATACTTCTGCTCTCTTTTTACTAAAGAAAATCCCGGAGAAGGACCACCTATGATTGACAAATATACAAATGGGAGTGGAGGAGATGCCACACCATTTACAGAAGTTGATGTGTTCGAACAGCTTGTAAAACTGAAAGTGAACAAGGCCATGGGACTGGATGGGATACATCCCAGGATACTGAAAGAGCTCAGAGAGGTTCTTGCAGGGCCATTAAAGGATGTTTTTAATAGATCCTTGGAGACAGGAGAAGTTCTGCAGTACTGGAGCAGGGCTAATGTGGTATATCTTCACAAAAATGGTAATAGGGAAGAAGTGACAAACTACAGGCCAGTAAGCCTTACCTTGGTGGCAGGAAAAGTAATGGAGGTGCTCCTGAAAGAGCGAATAGCGGACTTTCTCAAAACCAAAAGGTTGCATGATCCGAGGCAACATGGTTTTACCAAAGGACAATCTTGCCAAACAAATCTGATTCAGTTCTTTGACTAGGTGACTAGAGAACTAAATCAAGGGCATGCGATGGATATGATCTACCAAGGTTTCAGTAAAGCCTTTGATACTGTTCCTCATAGGAGGTTTATTAATAAACTCAACAGTTTGGGGATGGGTCCCAAGGTGGGTGACCTGGATCAGAAATTGGTTGACTGACAGACAAAGGTGATGGTAAATGGAACTCAGTTGGATGAAAGGAAGGTGATTAGTACTGTGCCCCAGGGTTTGGTCCTGGGACCGGTACTGTTCAATGTATTTGTGAGTGATATTGCTGAAGGACTGAATGGAATAGTGTCTTTTTGCAGATGACACGAAAATTTGCAACAGCGTGGACTCAACTGAGGGAGTGGATAAGATGAGGAAAGATCTACAAAAGCTGGAAGAATGGTCTAATGCCTGGCAGATAAGATTTAATGTGAAGAAGTGCAGTATCATGTACTTGGAAAGCAGAAATCCAAGGGAATTGTATGTGATAGGGGGCAAGAGGTTGGTGTGCATGGACCAGGAGAAGGACCTCAGAGTGATTGTTTCTGATGATCTCAAGGTGGCAAAACAGTATGAAAAGGCGGTGGCAAAAGCCAGAAGGATGCTGGGTTCCATACATAGAGGAATTATCAGTAGAAAGGAAGAGGTACTAATGCCACTGTACAAGTCGCTGGTGAGGCCTCACTTGGAATATTGTGTTCAGTTTTGGAGAACATATCTCGTAAAGGATATAAAAAGACTGGAAACTATTCAGAGGAAGGTGATCAAAATGAATTGGAGCCTGTGTCAGAAGACTTATAAGAAGAGACTTGAAGACCTAAATATGTACACTCTGGAGGAGAGGAAGGACAGAGGGGAGATATGATTCAGACCTTTAAATAAGAGTATTAATGAACAAACAAATCTCTTCCAAAGACAGGGATGCTATAAAACTAGAGGTAACATGAAACTGCAAGGGGGTAAACTGAAAGGCAATGTCAGGAAATACTTTTTCACTGAAAGAGTGGTGGATGCTTGGCATGTCCTCCCAATGGAAGTGGTGGGGGCAAATACAGTGACAGAATTCAAAATGGCATTGGGACAGACAGTGGATCCCTTTATAGCAACAGGATAAAATCAAAATAAACATAACTATCTCTTATATCTCAACAAATAGGGGTGACCTAAACGGAATGGTGACTACACCCCTAAACAAAGGCATGGGAAGGGGTGACCTACATGGAGCGGCAGGTGCACCTACTGTTAGTTACCAGAACAGATTGGGTTCTTTATTCTATGTATCAGTTACCCCAACTGATACTATTTCTTATGTATATCTCAATTACCACAACTGAGTTTCTATGAATCAGTTACCCCAACTGATATTATTTTCTCTGTTATCACAACTGATGCTTATGCAATGAATTTGTTTTTCGTCTCCCTGGATCCTGCTTCTCAGTACAAGCGCTTGGGAACAGCAAATAAACACACTATAGGTATGATTATAAGCAGCTCAGTTTATTCAGGGTATACATGAGCTTATATAGCCTAAAAATGTACCATATACGTCATAGAAAGTTAGACAGATGCAAGGCTGAATTATATTAGTGTAAGGGGTCATCTTTGCACATCTATTTGCAAAGTTAAAAGGTTATCGTTACAGAGCTTTGCTCTCTTATTTTTCCATACAATGTGTGTGCATTCCTTTTGCAAAGCTAAGTTAAAGAGCTTTTCTGCAAGGTTAGCAAATGACCTATGTCTTACATTCACAGTAAACAAGCTAACAGACTTGTCTGCAAAGTTGGTAACTGACCTATGTCCTTCATATACAGCAAGCAGACTGAAAGATTCTTCTGCAGACTTGGAAAATGACCTGTGGCCTACACTGGCAGCAAGCATACTTGTAATAACCCTGATATGTCTGATACATATATAAAATTCCTTCTAATATATACATATTATTCCTCCATCCATAATATTCCTCCTATCACCTACTCTTGCTGCCTTGCTGGGCACACTAGATGGTACCATACTGGTCTTTATCTGCCGTCATATACTATGTTACTATGTCACTCCTCCATTCCACTGGGGAGAGAGGCTCGTATCCTTGATGGTTTTGGAAAGCTTTGTTATCAGAAGTCTGTGCTGGTGGCACAGGTCTTGTCTTATCAGCTCTATATGGCCATGTTCCTCAAGGACGTTATGGGGGACCTCTCTGAGTTCTCTACTCTGATACCACCGGAACGCCTTGAGAATTTCTGTTCCCTGTTGGGACGAGGAAAGGACTGCTCAAAATATGAGTAGGGCGGCCTATGATGCTTTTGAGTCAGTCAGTTGAGTGGCAGTTATAGGCATCGGTGCCCGTTGCCTGGCCTGGCTCCAGTCTTCAGACCTCGAACAATGGGTCCAAGACAAGTTGGCTGATCTACCCTGATGGGGAGTAAATCTATTTGGGTAGCTCATGGAGGTTAAGGCCAATGAGAGAGAGCAACTCACCAGGACTCGGCTCTCCAGGAAGAGCATAGATCCCTCCAGGAAGAAGGCTATGAGTAAAAAGACTTTTTAACCAAGGGCAGGTATTACCCAAGCTACCAGGGCTACCGGATTGCGCCACCTGCCCAGCAGTGCTGTCCTAAGCCTCAGAAGGCCCAGCGCGCTCCACAACCACAGCCTGGGGCGGGGTTTTTTATTGCTTCCTGAGGCGCATGACCAATCTACCCTTGTCCCTGGAGGCGTCCCTGCAGGTGGCGGGGTTGGCTGGTCCACTTTGCTCACAGGTGGCCCGTAGTAACAACACTCACCTGGGCTTTAAGGATCATCCAGAACGGATACTTGTTGCATTCCGCCCAGCTGCCTTGTACGTTCTTTCCAGGAGAGAACCCTCTTGACCTGGTTCATCACGGTCTTCTCCTGCAGGAGGTCAGCACCCTGCTGACCGACCTCACCATAGAACACGTACCACCAGAAGAGCAGACGAGGTTTCTACACCCGGTATTTGCTGGTTTCCAAAAAGACCGGGGGTTTTCAATCCATCCTGGATCTCAGGAACCTCAACTGCTTCTTAGTATGAGAGAAGTTCAAGATGATCTCTTTAGGAGTGCTGCTCCCATACCTCCAAAAGTATGATTGGCTCTGCTCCTTGGATCTAAAGGATGTGTACACACACATCCCGATCCACCCTCTTTATGCTAAGCGGACGACACTTCCAGTACCATGTTCTGCCTTTTGGGCTGGTGTTGGTTCCCAGGGTCTTCACAAAGTGCCTACCAGTAGTAGTTGCCTACCTCCCAGTCCCTGAGGTCTTCATCATCCCTTACTTTGACAACTGGCTGATAAAGACCTCCACGCTGGATAGAGTTTGGCGATCAGCCTCCCTCACCCTTGAGAGTCTGGGGTTCATCATCAACTACCCAAAGTCACACCTCCAGCCTTCACAATGTCTGGAATTTATCAGGGCTCTTCTCGATACCACTCAAGCCTGGGCCTTCTTACTGGCGGACTTCTCGAACTGCCTCACCGAGACAGTCAGCACTGTCCAGCGCAATTGTTTTACCATGTGCGAGAAATGCTGTGCTTGCTAGGCCATATGGCCTCCACAGTGCATGTCATGCCACTGGCCCATTTACACATGCGTCAGGCGCAATGGAATCTGTGCACTGAATGACATCAAGTCACAGACCATGTCAGGGACAGAGTGGTCATCACGCCCCTCGTCAACCCCCTCTACTGATGGCTTCAGCCGTAGAACCTGCTCAAGAGACTTCCCTTACAGCCCCTCCGCCTCATTGGATGCTGACCACAGATGCGTCCAAGTTGGGCTGGGGAGCGCATCTTGATGGTCTGTACATGCAGGGCTTGTGGTTGGAGCAGGAGAGCATACACTAGATCAACTTTGTGGAACTTCGGGCCATTGCAAACGCCTTTCATGCTTTCCAGATGCAGCAGACCAACCAGATAGTCCTTATTCAGACAATCAGGTGACAATGTTCTACATCAGCAAACAGGGGGTACGGGGTCGTACCTCCTCTGCTGGGAAGTGGTACGGCTTGTAAATGGGGGCGCTGGGCGTGAATGTCCACAGTCTTGGCAAAGGCAAAATACTATTATGACTTGCAAAGGATTGTGGGGAATGTAGTCCATTCATACCAGAATCAGCCGTTCACAAAATAATGAGTTGTGTTGCTCGAGTGTAAGCAAAGAAAAATATATTTTATTTATGGGGTTAATTCTCTCACACAGATTTACTTGGTAACACAAAAGGACACTTGCTTTCAGTATTGTACTTAGGAAAAACAAATCATGATATAAGCAACTGACCTTCTTAAGCAATCAATCAAACAATAAAGACCTTGATGGGAAACAGAAAAGGTCTTTCTGAGGGCTCCTGCTAATATCTTTTAGCAGTGCTCCAAAAGCAAAAACAAAACCCAAAAGTAACCAAAAACTGTTCTTTTTCAAGGATAACTTTCTTCTAGTTTCACACACAAACAGTAGTTTCCTTTCAGAGCTCAAGTGCAACTGTGCATGGCTTAATTATCAGTAATTAGCCAGCTGCAAACCCCTTTGCTGGTTCACTTTCTCTATGTGGCTCAAATCCTACCCTAAAGCTTTCTTGTAAACTTTTCTGGGTAGATAAAAGAACAAGTTATATTTCCTTTTGATGGTTGTTATATTTGTGAAAGTATTTTACCACAGCAGCCTAGACAGAGAGCAATCCATGTATTCATTCTGATCATTTAAAATATCTCCTTCTTCTTCAACTATCATAGAATCAATATCATGGTCTGGCTCAGAGGAATTCCTTAATGAAGCACTCTCAGGATAATATCTGTTTCCCTGCTGTCTTCCAGATGAAGAGCTAGGGCATAGATCAGAGTTCATACCTGAGCTTCCTTTACTGTTAGGTTTCCTCTCCAGATATCCTGGCCAATAAGTAGTCCAGCTTTCCAATCAAGATCCCTGGACACTGGGTCTCTCTTCACATACCTTCTTGCACTGGTCTTAGGGCCCCTTCCAAATGAAGCCGTCTCCCTCACAGGTGCCGTCCGGGAATTCCTGGCTCTGTAACCCCACTCCTCTGGCTTCCTCCAGTCCAATGGAGTATGCTTGCCTCTGGAATGACTTCCAACACACGTGCTGCTGTGAGCTCCTTCTTTAGACCGCCAAGATGTTTTCCTCTTCTTCCTTCCACGCTGATGCTGCTGCTTCCTCTCTCTGTCCTTGAGCTCTGAGTTCCTCTACTCCATCTGATTCTGTGTAGAATATGTTTTACTTTTAACTTGTTTAGAGGAATACTCCACCCTAGCACAGCTCAGCTGTGCTGAATCAAGCCCTGCCCTTGGAGATGAGTGATTGGGGATTACCTCATAGCTCTCCTGATTGAACACACATTTCCCCACTTCAGCTCCTCTAGAGGCTGTTTGAAACCTGGTGCATTCTGGGACTGGTAGTCTTTTATGAAAACATTCTGTTTTATTATTTCTACCAGCAAAGACAGGTTGCTTGTTCAGAGCCAATTCACCTCTATTATAGCTCCTTCCTGAACTATGATAAGCTTCCTTATCACAAGCTATGAACGTTCACTGTTGCCCATGGCATGGACCTCAAGGCATTGTACCCGCTGGGCAAGTTCAGTGTGTTGGTGGACCAGCTAAACAGGGTTCTCCAACCACATGAATGGACCCTCAACAGGGAGGAATGGACCACATATTCTGGATGTGGGGCACTCCATCTTGTTTGCTGCTCCAAACAATGTCCAGGTGACTCATTTCTGCTCCAGGGTGGCATCCAGTGACAGGCTGGTGGCTGAGGCCTTCCTTCTGGACTGGGGAGTGGGAATGCTATATGCATACTCCCCAATTCCTGTAATAGTGAAAACGTTGTTCAAGCTCCAGGCCAACAAGGGCACCATGATTCTCATTGCCCCTTATTGGCCCAGATAGCTGTGGTTCCCCCTGCTGCTTCACCTCTCTCAGCTGGAGCCTCTTTTTGGCTGGACTGCAACCTGGATCTCATCTCACAGGACGGCGGGACCCTGCTTCACCCCATTGTGCTGCCCGTGGACCTCACGGTGTGGATGCTGAGCGGGCAGTCCTCTCAGAACTCAACCTCCCTGAGGAGATGTAAAATGTATTGTTAGGTTCCCGTAGGGACTCCACCCACCATTTTTACACATTCAAATGGTGCAGGTTTTCTTTCTGGTGCATGGCCATTGCTCAGGACCCCTTTTCTTGCACAGTGGAGTTGCTACTAACGTATCTTCTCCACCTCTATAACTTGGGCCTCAAGTCCAATTCCATCTGAGTGCACTTGAACGCAATAGGGGCATACCATCATGGGCTGGGTGATAATCTCATCTCTGCGCACCCACTGATGGTCTGCTTCATATGAGGTCTCCTCCTCTCTAAATCTCGGGTCAGGGCTCCGCTGATAGCGTAGGATCCCAATGTGGTTCTTGGGCAGCTCCCCTCTGTCCCCTTTGATCCACTAGCCTCTTGCCCGCTGAAATACCTGACCTGGAAAGTTATGTTCCTTGTGGCGGTCACCTCCACTCATCAAAATAGTGAACTACAAACTCAGGTGGTGCATGCGCCCTACACCAGATTTCATCAGAACAGAGTGGTCCTGTGGACACACCCATGTTTCCTGTCCAAGATGGTCTCTCTGGTTCACCTTAACTAGTCGGTGGTCCTGCCCACCATTTTTCCTAAGCCTCATGCCAGCAGGGCGGAGGCCACATTGCACATGTTGGATTGCAAACGTGCTTTGGCTTGCTATCTGGAAAGGACAAAGACCCATTGGCGTTTCACCCAGCTCTTCATCTCCTTTGACCCTAACCAGCTGGGCGTGGCTATCTCCAAACATACTCTGTCCATTTATTTAGGTAGCAGACTTCATTTCCTTTGCATATGCAAAGGCTGGGCTGAGCCTGGAACATCATGTCCTGGCCCATGATGTCCACGCTATGGCTGCTTCAGTGGTGAATCTGCGTTTGGTAGGGCTGCCACATGGTCCTCTGTACACACCTTCACAGTCCACTACTGCCTCGATGGGGATTCTTGGTGTGACAGTAACTTCGGCCAAGCTGTACTCTGGCATCTGTTTGGGACTTAGATTCAACTCCTTCCCACCAGCCCTTCTGTCCATCCTGGCTACCATAAAGAGTCTTCCTGATGTTGAAGTTTGAGGATGCAGAATCAGATGAGTCCCGTGGAGGGACTACTCAAGCCATTTCTTCAGTTTATCTTGTTTGGTTGCCCTGTTGGACTTCTTTTTGATGTTTTTCTGTAGCTAGGACAGCGATGGCGAACCTATGGCACGCGTGCCAGCTGTGGCACGCGAAGGCCTTGCAGCTGGCACGCGGGAAGGTCCGCCATCGAAAAAAAAACAACAACCCTGTCTGCTGCCGTTGTCGGGGCCGCCGCGGCAGAATCGAGCGTGCCGCGGGGCCCCCCTGTACCCACCGGCAGAGCCTGTCCTCCCCGTAGCAGCTCTCTCTTTGGAGCTGCAGTCAGACTCGCCGGCTTGCAGAGCGCGAAGGGAAGAGTTTCCCTTTCGCGACTCTGTTAAGCCCGCGGGGGCTGATGGGAACTTCCCATCAGCCCCCGCAGGCTTAACAGAGCAGCGAGGGAACTCTTCCCTCGCGCTCTGCAAGCCGGCGCGTCTGACTGCAGCTCCAAAGAGAGAGCTGCTACGGGGAGGACAGGCTCTGCCGGTGGGTACAGGGGGGCCCCGCGGCACGCTCGATTCTGCCGCGGCGGCCCCGACAGCGGCAGCAGACAGGTTTTCTTTTTTTTTTAATTTTCCCTTGGTTGGGCTGGGCTGGGGGTGGGGGTTAGGAGTGGAGTGGTGATGGGCTGGGCTGGGCTGGGCTGGGGGGCTTAGGAGTGGTGATGGGCTGGGCTGGGGGGGGGGTTAGGAGTAGTGATGGGCTGGGCTGGGCTGGGGGGTGTTAGGAGTAGTGATGGGCTGGGGTGGGGGGGTTAGGAGTGGTGATGGGCACTGGGCTGGGGGGTTAGGAGTGGTGATGGACACTGGGCTGGCTGGGGGGGGTTAGGAGTGGTGATGGGCACTGGGCTGGCTGGGGGGGTTAGGAGTGGTGATGGGCGCTGGGCTGGGGGGGGGTAGGAGTGGTGATGGGCGCTGGGGGGGGTTAGGAGTGGTGATAGGCGCTGGGGGGGCTTAAACTAAAAATTGAGTGATGGGGGATTAGGACTGGGAGTGGGCTGATGGGGAGGTTAGGACTGGAAATGGGCTGGTGGGATTAGGACTGGGAGTGGGCTATGGGGGGCTAGGACTGGTAATGGGTTGGGGGGGTTGCTAGGACTGGAAATGGGCTGAGTGGAAGGGGGCTTGAACTGCAAATAGCTGTTGGGGATGGGGCTTGGAATGGAAATGGGCTGAGGGGAAGTGGGGGGCTTGAACTGCAAATAGCTGATGGGGACGGGGCTTGGAATGGAAATGGGCTGAGGGGAAGTGGGGGGCTTGAAGAAGGGAATGGATGCTGGGTGAGACTGGAACTAGAAGGGAGCTGATGTTGGGGGAGGATTAGAATGGGATGGGGCTGGGAGAGTAAAATGGAGAGGGGAAAAATATTTTGTGTAGGAGGGATGAAAAATCTACAATTGGCCAGGTATTGGGAGAGTAATTGGGGATTGAGGATGGAGGGGTAAAATTTGTGTGGATGAAATAGGAATGAGGAAAGAGCAAAAGGAGAAAGATTAGTATGTTAAAGCAGATGTAGAGAGAGAGAGAATGGAAAAAAAACTAGAAGAGAGAAGAAAGGACAAATGGACAGCAGACGATGGAGAGTTAGCAGAAAACATGAAGAAACCAGAAGAAAATGGCTGGACCAATTGCAACTGAAAAAAAATGCACAAAAGGTAGAACGATATCTCTTTATTTTGAATTTATTAACTGGAATATGTCAGCTCTGGGAAATGTGCATCATTAACATCTGCGCTTTGTTTGGTACAAGAGGAAATTCCTATTTGACGTTGCCACTTGTTCTCTTTCCCCAGTATTCACTGAAATGTATTGGTTTAATATTTGCAGTGTTGCCTTTTGATAGGTAGGGTATGGTGCTTTGTGAGTCCTGGTAATGCTGTCAGGATACAGCGGGTTTGCTATGGGTTCTAAATGGGCAGCGTTTGTAGTAGTTCCTAATGTGCCTGGCGGTTGGCACTGGATTATAGTAATGTAGAAATCTTTTAGTCTTTCTTTATCCATACACTCATTAAGAGACATGTTTACTAAAAGTTAGTGTATGGTAACATTATGCAAATATTTATGCAAATAAGACCACTTATGCAAATGACGTGCTGGCACTTTGAGGAAATTCTTTGGTTTTGTGCGGCAGTTTGGGCACTCGGGCTCAAAAAGGTTAGCCATCACTGAGCTAGGAAGTCCATATGTGAGGACTTCCTCCTTGTTCCTGGAGAAAGCGTAGTTACTCACTTGTAGCAGGTGTTCTCCAGGAACAGCAGGAATAAGTCCTCACAATCCTCTTTCCTCCCCGTGGAATTGTTCTTGTTAAGCTTTTTCATCATACTAAAGGAAAGATGGCTTCAGCAGGTGAGAAGGCAGGCTCACATGCGCAATGGAGCTCCCAAAAACTTCCTATGGAAGCTGGGGAGCATTCCCACACAGGCTCCATCGGTGACATCACCTATATGTGAGTACTTACTCCTGCTGTTTCTGGAGAACACCTGCTACAGGTGAGTAACTACACTTTCTACTCTGTTCATTATTTTATAGATCTCTATGATATTTCCTCTCAGCTGTCTCCTCTCCAAGTTGAAGAGCCCTAACCTTTTATTCCTTTCCTTACAGAGAAATCCTTCCATCCCCTTTGTTGGTTTCATAGTCCTCCTTTGAACCTTTCCCAATTCTACTATATCTTTTTTTTTTTTTTTTTTTAGATGTGGTGACCAGTACTGCATGCAATACTCAAGGTGTAATTGCACCATAGAGCGATACAGTGGCATTATAATATCCATTGTTTGATTCTTCATTCCTTTCCTTATAATTCCTATCATTCTATTAGCTTGCTTGTCAATGATAACACTTAGATCCTCTTCCTGAGTGGTGGCTCCTAATGTGGAACCTTGCATCATGTATTGATAGTTTGGGTTGTTGTTCTCTAAGTGCATAACTTTGCACTTGTACACATTAAATTGCATTTGGATGCCCAGTCTCCCAATTTCTCAATCCTCGTGCAATTATTCACTATCCTCTGGTGATTTAACTACTTTGAATAATTTTGCATAGTTTGCAAATTTGATCGTCTCACTCTTTTCCATGTCATTTATAAATTTAATTTAATGTAGTTTCTCCTATTCTGTTTCAACCCTACTAAGGGGTATGTTTACTAAAGTGCATTATACTTTTGCAGTTAATGTGGCATTTTTGTGCAGATAGTACACAAATTTGCAATTAGCGCAGTGCTATCTGTTGGGTGCGTGCACAGCGTTTCCCCAGCAGATAATGCAGCAAAATTGCAGAGAGCACAGCACAGCAGTACCTCAGATGCAGATAATGCCACCCATTGAGGTGATGTTATCTGCACCAATGCTGTCTGAAACTTTGATGGTTACCATGCACTGTTGACCCCCATGGTAACTGCGTGTGTCAGACACGCTCACTCTCTGCCCATTTCCCTCCCACTCTGCCAGTTAACATGGTTTGTGCAGATAGTGCAGAAAATCACTGCACTATCTGCAATTGCCTTGTGCTTTCTATTAATGCATCTGGATAGTGCACACTATCTGCCTTGTAAACAGGAAGAGCAGTTTAGTAAACCCGCCCCTAAGTATATAGCTCAGAGCGCATTACAAATAAAGCGTTAGAACAATTGAAATAAGAGGAGAAAGGGATAGAACAGAGAAACATAATGCTGAGACTGAGTTTCTTGGACTATAAAAGTGACCTATGAAACTTGTGATATAAAATTGGGTAGAAGAGGGAAGCTTGAAGAACTTTAGCAGAGATGGTAGAGTGCAGATTGTTTCACCATTTGGTTTAAAGAATTTCTGGAAAATCCATGCTTTCAGGGATTTTCTGAAAAAGAAAGAGGCCGTAAGTTTCATTTCTGTTGGAAGATTATTCCAAGCTTTTGGGGCTGTTGCTGAGAGTCTTCCAAGGTGTCGATAAGTCAGAATGATTTGGGAGATGGTATTGCAATTTTGCAAGCCTCAGACGATCATAATTCCCTCAGTGGATTTTAGTTTTGGATGAAGTGAGACGTGCTAAATCTTCTCTAAATTTGAAAATTAATAGTATGAGTTTAAAATAGATTCTCCCTGTTATAGGGAGCCAGTGGAGTTTTTGTGAACCATACTGAATCAGAAGTATATAACATAAACCCACAAACACTAGCTAACTATTTTGCATCCAAGCTTAAAAATAAAAACGCTAGCCACACCATCCCTTCCCTAGACCACCCATTAAACCTCATCACATGGGATAGCTGTACCCAGTAGACCAAAATATCTACTAAACATTATAACAAACATCAACATCACAACCTCCTCATTGGATCCATGCCCAGTATCATGGATAAAATCCACAAAAAAGAACTCGCCCCACATATCCTCCATATTGTTAATTAATCACTCTCCCAAGGAATCCTGCCCGCTGACCTTAAAACTACATCCATACGTCCTATACTTAAGAACAAGACACTTGATGAAAAAGACCCAAGCGCATACAGACCTATAGCCAGTATACCATTTGTTGCCAAAATAATACAGTCATTCAATTACAACTCCAAAATTACATTGACCTCAATGTACCATTAGACACCCACCAATTTGCTGCTAACACTTGCTGCTAACACTAATGGACCACCTCATCAGAGGCACAGACAATCCTAATCGTGCATTCATTCTCTTTATTGACATTGCGTCAGCATATGACAGCCTTAGCCATGACACCCTCATCTCGAGATTAGCACAAATAGGAATAGAAGGCACAGTATTACACTGGTTCAAATCATACATATCAAACCGTAAACTTCACGTCCAAATAGGCCAAGACTCATCAGAGACATTCCCTCAAGAACAAGGAATACCCCAAGATTCTGCCCTCTCAGCCCTCCTTTTTAACCTATACCTGCAACCAATTACCAACATCTTCAGAGAATTCAACTTTGGGTATTACATCTATGCAGATGATATTATGTTGTCTCTCCCCATAGACTTAAATAACCCTACTTATCATAATCTATCAGACTGCATTATCAAAACGGAATCATGGTTAAAGTCCAACCTTAATATTAACTACAAGAAAACGGAAGTGCTATACATAATCCTATACATAACTAGACCTCTCTGGATGTTAGGTGATTTTAATCTTCCAGCCTTGTCTAAGAAAAACTCCACAACATTTATGGATGCAGTGTCTACACTAAGCTACGAACAACTAATACATACCTCAACTCACACAAAAGGAAACACACTAGACCTTATTTTTGCCCCTTTCTATACACTAGAAACCAACAACATTCCCCCACCACAAATCCTTCCAGTACCTTGGTCAGACCACATGGCTATAGTATTCCATATCCCATCCACACTCCCAAACTCTAAAGACTCTGCTACTTCTACAGCTTCTCCAGCTCGTCGCTTCAGACCATTCAATAAAGAGGCCTTCCTCGAAGAAACTCTACCCAACCTCAACCTTAACCCTACAACCTTTAAATTAACTGACATTATACACAATTGGAACTCCACGCTAAGCAAGGCTTCACTCATAACTCAGACCATGCAATCCAATAAAAGATCTCATACTGCTATCTGGTTCACAACAGATCTACGGAACTCTCTTCGGAGACTCAGGAAACTAGAGAGAAAATGGCGCCACTCCAGGCTCCCCCAAGATCAGGAAACATACATGAAGACACTGCAAGAGCACCGTATCAGTATCACCCAGAGAAGGAAGGAATATCATACCAACATTCTTATGCGCTCCCTCAACAGGCCCCATGATCTAGGAGTGGAGGAGTGGCCTAGTGGTTGGGGCAAGGTACTTCAGACCGGAAGGTCGGGGATTCAAATCCCACTAGAGGACAGCAACCTTGGGCCGGAAGGACTGGGGTTTCTAGTCCCACAGGTGCCCCTTGTGGTCTTGGGCAAGCCACTTAACCCGCCACAGCTTATGTTCCCTGTAACATAGTTATCTCCAAGTTATAACGCCCTGTTCAATGTAATTTCAGTTTGTTCAATGTAAACCGCACTGATGCAGAATAGCGCGGTATATAAGAGAATGTAAATAAATAAATAAAAATAAATAAATTTCGTCTAATTCAGTCTCTCACAAAAGACACATCATATCAACAGCCTGAGTGTTTACCACACCCACAAGACCTGGCTATCCACTTTTATAATAAAACCAACGTACTCTTCTATAATATTAGAAAGACCATCATTCCTATAGCAAAAGCACCAATATGCCTTGAATTCCTTCCAACCATACTCCGCTGAACATATTGCAGACATAATAAAGGGTCTCAACTCTACCACCTCCCCCGCTGATCCATGCCCCTCTCACTGGATCAAATCGGCAAGTTCTGAATTAAGTCCTCATATCTCAAAAATTGCAGACCTCTCTTTCTCTAAAGGCTTGGTGCAATCACCACTTAAAACCGCAACCATCAGACCCCTCCTAAAGAATCATAAATTGGATCCTCAAGACCCAAATTCCTATCGTCCCATAGCTAGCCTCCCCTTCTTGGCTAAGATATTGTAGAAGACAGTCCAACAACAAATCCAAGACCATATTGATTCCTACTCCCCGTTGGATCAACAGCATGGTTTCCGGCAACAACATGGTATTGAAACCTTGCTCACCTCACCTTTTGATAACCTGGTTAAAGGAATGAATAAAAAAAAAACAAGGCTTCATTTTGATCTTCCTAGATATTGCTTCAGCCTTCGACACAGTCTCTCACAGCCTCCTACTTGAACAACTACAGCTAAAGTGCATCAAGAACCTAGCACTGGAATGGTGTCGCTTGTATCTAACGGACCACCAACAACTAGTTCGCTTAGGTACTCAAACATCATCGAAGTACCAGCAAACCCAAGGAGTTCCGCAAGGATCCTCCTTATCAGCGCTTTTCTTCAACTTATATATTCAACCAATTTGCACGATCATCCAATCCTTTGACATACTCTACCACATCTATGCTGATGATGTGCTACTATACTCCTCATTCTCTATAAGCAACTCTAACTGCACGAAAATCACTGATTGCTTTAATGCAGTTACCGACTGGTTAAACTCACACAACCTAAGGGTGAACTACAAAAAGACTGAAAATTATTCATCTCAAAGTATCCAGCCTTCATACCACCAGCTATTCTTCAGATCAAGGATGCCGAACTGAATACTAAATGTGAAGTTCGATATCTAGGTATCGCTCTAGACCAGCACCTGAACATGGAATCGCACATAAACAATATCACCAAGGCTATTTATCTCAAAATCCATTCCCTCCGTCAGCTTTGACTACTACTTGAACCCTCTGACTTACGATCTGTTTTCCAAGCTCTTATTATGCCTCATTTTGACTACGCTAACATCATTCTTCAAAGCCTCTGTGTCCACACACTCCATCCTCCACTACAAATGGCCATGAATACTGCTGCACGAACCAGCTACGGAGTTTCCAAATACGAGCACGTAGCACCTCTCCTAATGCAGCTTCACTGGCTGCCTATAGCCGCTCGCCTTAAGTACAAAGCCCTCCTTGTCTCATTCAAGATCCTCCACCAGCTCTCTGCTACCACCTTAGAAGACCTCCTACATTGGACTCCTGACAGCAGAATTAGGAGGATAAATATGGCAAATACCCTTGCCATTCCCCACTCTGGCTAGTAAAACTTCCCAATATATTAGGCATAGAGCTTCCACCTTATTTGCACCTCTGCTGTGGAACTCCCTCCCTGCTCCAGTTTCTACTATCACTGACCTTTCCTCCTTTAGAAAAGCAATAAAAACACATCTCTTCCAGCAATACTTTGACCATGTAACATAGCCCACTACTGCCTTACTTCCCTCCAGTGCCTGAAACCATGCTCCCCTTACTGTTTGTAAATAGTTTACTGCTAGGGGTGTCTTATTCCTATGATCACCCTGCTATGAAAACTACTGTGGTTTTGTTCTAATTGTTAAGCTCTGTTATGTTACTGTTCATTGTAAACTAGTTCAATGTAAACCTGTTCTATGTGTTAAGCTGTTGTACTGTAAACCGCACTGATTTAAAATAGCGCGGTATATAAACCCAAATAAATAAAATAAATAAAAATATTAAGAAATCAAAACTCTACCCCTTTTCAAACCATCAAGATTAATAATATTGTACTCCCTGTTAAGCAAAAGGTGAAATACCTTGGCAGAATACTAGATCAATCTCTCAGCATGCTCCCACATATCTTCAAACTGAAAACTGTTCAGCACCTTAGACCCCTGCTAGACATCAATGATTTCAAATCAGTAGTCCAGGCCCTTATTACCCCACATTTTAACTACTGTAATAGTCTGTTACAGGGTCTACCAATCAAAAACATAAGCTTACTACAGAGAGCACAAAATATCACAGCTAGAATTGTCTGTAAGGCCCACCTAACTGATCATATAACCCCCATCCTATATGAGCGCCACTGGCTCCCATTTCTAAGCCGAATAAAATATAATATACTAACAGTAACTTTCAAACTTATCAATAACATCTCTCCGTCCTTGTTATCAACCCCCATTCATACTCAACGAGATACCTGATCCCGCAGGCAAAATGCTAGCCACTCGCTTGCAACCCCCCACTCTATCCGCAAGACAAAACAGACCACAAGCTCCAGAGACTTCACATATCTCACCCCCAGTCTCTGGAACTCCCTCCCACTTCCGCTATGATCGACCAAAGACCTCCAAATATTTAGGAGAGAACTCAAAACTTACCTCTTCCTTGCACATTAGGGAAACACAAACATAGACCCCCCCTTGCAAGCTACATCACAACACAGCTTCTGAGAGGCACGCACATTCTTTATCCTCAAACTCAAAGAAAATCATCATAATCAGAGATTATTTGCATAGTTTATTAGCTTCTTGTTCTAAGCAAAATGTAAATTGTAAATTGTTATGTTAATTGTAATTTCAAAGTTTATGATGTAAAACGTTATACCACCATTCTATGTAAAATGTTCTGTTCTTTGCAAACTGCCCCTGATCTTTGGAAGGGGTGGTATAGAAGAATCAAATAAATAAATAAGAGATGTGGCAGTGCTGTCAAATCTAGAGGCTCTGAAAATTAGTTTGGCTGTTGTGTTTTGAAAGGTGTGCAATCAAGCAATTTGCTGTTTGGATAGTAGGTAGACTAGATTGCAGTAGTAAAGGTTGGGGAGAATGATTGCTTGGACTATTTTGCGACAAAGGTTTGTGCATAGGCATCGGAAAGGGGTGGGCCTCATGGGCCCTGGTCCCACCAAAAATTGCAGTGGCAGGCAGCAGATTGCCCACAGGAATCCCCTCCACCGTAAGCAGAAGAAAAGCCACAATTGCGGCAAAGGCCCTTCTTGTCTGCCCACGGGAGATTGGCTAAGAATGAGATATGTAAGATCTCCAGGAACAAGCAGGAATGTAGTCTTCACATCGGTACCGAGGGAGCCTGCGCGGGAACACTCCCCAGCATCCAATAGGAACGCTTTTGGGAGCATCCCTCAGCACATGCGTACTGCCTTCCCGCATTTCCAACTGTCCCTCTTCAGTTCTTCATTTTCCGCGGAGCTGACAGGACACATACCCTGTCACCGCAGAAAATTTCTTCTTTAAACTTGTTTTCTTGTGGTTGCGCCTGCCTCTGCACGACACCTACCGGTACCGCCGGTTCTTTCTATCTTCTTTAAAAAAAAAAAAAAAAAAATATATATTTTTGAACTGTTTCTCTTCAGAAATTTTTCTTTTGGTGTTAGGCGCCATTTTGGGCATTAAGCCCCATTTTTCCCAAAAGATGGAAAAACCAGCTAGTGGTTTTAAAAAATGTACTAAATATGGCGGTACCATCTCAATCACCGACACCCATGACTGATGTCTAAAATGTTTAGGCCCTGACCATTCTCCATCTGAGTGTTCCTCCTGTATGGGGATGACTTAAAGAGGAAGACAGAACCGAGCTGCAAAGCTCGGTACCCTCTTTTCTTCGGATACCAGGTCCATTGCATCGACGTCTTCAAGAGCCTTGTCTTCCTCCCATGGATCTCAGGTAACTAAACATAAGAGCCGGTCCTCAAAGGGTAGCTCTCCTTCAAAGCATCGAGGCCATTGGCATTGCCCTTGAGTAAACTACACCGCAAACAGCCCCGGCGGGAGGTTTCGGCCTCCAAAGCATTAACGGGGTTCCAGGATGTTCTCGAGGCTTTGACCTTGGCAGAACTACTGGTGCCATGCTCAGGGGTTCCGGCCACCTTTACCGGTACTGATACCCAGGCATCGGCAGCGTCGATAGACCAGAGATTCCTCGCTATCGAACGCAGTCTTGAGGCTCTCCTTACAGCTGCGGTACCGTTGACACCAGTGGTTCAACGGGCACCGGTACCGACACCGGTATCAATGCCGGTACCAGCACCGACAGTACCGGCCCCGGTGGGAATCCTTCCCATGCAGACTTTTTCTGGCATCGACAGATCGGTACCGGACCAATTCGGTACTGACTTCGATCGATACCAAGACCATGCTTTGCATGAACATCGGGATCAGAGATACTTCGAATCCTCCAATTCCGATGACTCTGACAATTCTGCCGGTACCAGAGTGTTTCTCCCGGAAGACTCCTCTTCTCAACGCAGAATGTCTCCTCCAGAAGACATGTCTTTTCAGGATTTTATTTGTGATGTGGCCCGAGGCCTTTCAATCACGGTAGCTCCTGAAAAAGAACCTAGAGCAAAGGAATTTGAAATTCTCCAATACCCTAAGGCTCCCAAGGAAGCAGCCACTCTGCCCATTCATGAAATTCTTCATGATTTGATACTCAGAATATGGGAGACACCTTTGACCACATCTCCTCATTCTAGGAGACTCTATACCATGTATTGAGTTCCACCATGGTAGTCCAACAAAGAAGCACAGATCCACGTGCTATGTAGAACTCAGTAACAAAACGTGGACAGCAGTAAGGAAGGAAATTCTTTTATTTGGTCACCAGTAGCCTATGGCCCGACACGGGCCGTGTTTCGCAACCTTCTTCAGGGGCAGGCTAAACTAAAAACATAATAAATCATAAATAAATAGCACCATAAAGTAAAAACATAAATAAATAAATTAACCATAAAAACACCAAGAGTGTTAAAATACATGAAATAGAAATAAATAAATAAATATCAAATCAGTAACACATATACCTATAATTACATAAATATAAAAATATAAAAAATTGTACCCTATATTCAATGTGTGTATCTGATTTCACCAATAACTCATGACTAGCACAGCCAATATAAGTAAAACAATGATAGTGAATTAATAAATACATTACTCAAAACGAATTATACATTGCCATAAAAATAAATTATACAATAAAAGATTTTGATGGAAAACATATAAAAACAAGGATAAAGGAATAAAAAACACACATTCATGGAAATATACTTTAAAAGGGGCTTCAAGGGTTGTATGGTATGTATTCATGTGCATAATTAAATTACATATATATAACCTACAAGTTAGAATTACAGGAATAGGATTCAGTGGAATCAGGGGAAGCAAAAAAAAATCTCTCTCAACACGATCGTCACAAAACGTTTCAAAAAATGGTTCAACTACCTGTAAGTTGAGACATCAATCTTCCAAACTTATGGTTTCATTAATTGCCGCTTCTAATAGTGACACAAAAGGGAAATAACAAGCCTACATCGAATCATATACAGTGTGATACAGTAGAGCCAATGGAGGTTAGTGGGACTGAAGAACTCACCTCAAACTTGCCTAGGCAGGAGGATTCAGCATGTTTAAGAAGGGCTGAGCACCCGGTGCCATCAGCACAAATAGAGCAGAAGAGGTTTAAAATGAGGTTTCCTTTCCTTAGCAGTGACGCAGATAGAATTGACGGATCTCATCAAAAACACCTGTCCCCAGAAGCTGACGTAATGTGCAGAGGGGGAAGGTACAAAAAGCCCTGGTTAGAACCAGGAAGTGGAGGAAGTGGAGGAAGTAGCGTTGGTACCAGAAGCACCAGAGGCACCCATGAAGGCACCAAGGGAAGTCGGTGTTTGAGAGGAAACCAGAGAGAAAGCTAAACTGACTCTGAGGAGGAGAGTGGCAGTCAGATGCAGGTGGAGTTCCAGCATCAGACAAGCAAGGCTCAGAGGCAAAGAGAGACACAGAATCCCAGGAGACGTTCTAACTCCAGGGGAGGCTTTGGAGGTCTGGGAGGACCCAGAACTCTCAAGAGAAGCTCCAGGAAAGGGAACTGTAGCAGTAGAGAAACAGATCTCTGGAGAGATAGTCCCGGGGAGGTTTTTCACACAAGCAGGAAGTGGTGCACTGCCTCAGAAAGTTTACCCAAATCACGGAGAAACTTTCTTCAAGCCAGAGAAGCTTTGCCAGGGGAGAGAAACTCCACAGCTGACACCAGACCCGTTTATAAGGTAACAGGTTTAAAGCCTTGTGTTTGGGAGAGGAGAGAAGCTGAGAGTTTTAATAAGCCCTGCACTGAGCAAAGTTTTAATACAGGAAGGTGTGCAGACTTCCAAGCAAGGGAGCCAGGGGAGGCTTATCAAAAAGAGACTTTCTCTACAAAAGGGTTCTACAATCCTGATTTAGATAAGTGCCTGGGAGAAGAGAGAATTTATCTTCCCCCAGTAAGTGAACCCAGCTCCAGCACATGTACTGAATGTGACCCAGGGAGTAACAGACGCAGTCCAGGTTTAGCACAATGGGAAAGCAGTAACATTTACCCTGAGCCTGAACTGATGGATTGCACGATATGTTTGTCAGATGAAATAACATCTTTATGCTGAAGTCTTGTGAAAGGAACAAGGAAGAAAGAAAGATTATTCCAGCTGTTTTTGTTTAGTTTGTTTCTTCGTTCTGTATGTTTGCAAAGTAATGATATCCGCCAGGGAACGGGAATAAAACCCCACTTTTACTTTACCACTCTGACTGACTGACTCTGTGTATAGAAGAGGAGGCAGTTAAGTATCCACAATACCCTAGGCAGTCGCCTAGTGGACACACGGAGTCTCTTACCTTGACGACCCGTGACAACAGTCATATATTATTACCAACAAATGCCTGATATTAAGAACTATATTTATAGGACTCATAATGAGTTATTTGCACATACTCTAACACCCGAGTGAATCTGTCTATCCAGGGGATCATCGTAATCTTCAAAATACCCCGCGGTGTTGGAAAACACGCTATCGCTGTTATACTCGTGCTCCAAAACTGTCAATGACGAAACAACTAAAAACTGTACCTATTATAAACACAATATTAGTTATTTGCAACTTCTCTGCCAATGAATAGTCTACCTCTCCAGAGGGTCACATAAGTCTTAAGGCTCTCTACGATTTAAAAAAAAAAAAAACCTCTGCAATTTTAAAACCACCATCAGTGTCATATTCATGCTCAAAGAATTACACAGGTACACTAAAAAATTTTTTTTTTAAACTGCCTCTAATGTTTCGATTGATTTTTACGTTTTTTGGTGCGCTGAATCCAAATCTGGTAACCAATTTGCTCCATCATGTACAGATTCTTTGCTACATTGGGTTAGCAGTTTGAGGTGAATGTTTCAGATTGAGTGCGATCGAGATAAAAGTTTCTTGGATGAATTCTTTATACTAATTGTTTAGTAGTTATTCAAATAAGAATAAAGAAAATTGTAACAAGGCAGCACATAAGAATAGAGTAATGTCAACAAAACACACTGTGATGGTAGCAAAATTGTCTGCACTTAAAACAGCCACATACATGTGCACAAACATTGAGCATATAAGAGCGAGGTTAGACACAAAGCAAAGCAAAGAAATGTGCAAAAAATGTTGTACAGGTATGTATGTAAGAATAGAAAACGCAAACCGCACCATTGCAATACATGAAGACAAACACCCGATGGTGTGAAAATAAAATTCTAATAAATGAGATCCGACACTGTGGTAATAACTAGCAAATTTTTATTTCAAAGTTGAGTAAAAACACGATATTTGTCAACACAGTTTAGATTTTAAAGTCATTCTTGGGTCAATCAATCTCCTGGTGGGCCCGTTTCTTCTTCCCCCGAATGCTTCTCTTGGTGCGCTGCTTGGCGTATTTTTCATCTGGGGTTTCCCGCAGCAGCAACCAGCAGAAATCAGCCATCATAGTGGTGTTCCATCTTCCTTGGTACCTTCTCTCTGCGTCCTTGATGTCCTGGTGAAACCTTTCACCTTGTTCTTCACTGTACGCCCCCAAGTTTTCGGGAAAGTAGTTCACATGGGAGTGCAAGAAATGGACTTTCAGGCTCATGTTACAGCCTTGTTCTTTGAAGGCATTGAGCATCCTGGCAACAATATCCTTATAGTTCTCATCCCGCCTGTTCGCCAAGAATTTGAGAACAACATCCTTGAAGGAATCCCAGGCTTCTTTTTCCTTCTCAGACATCGTTTCAGCGAATGCTCCATCTGAAATGAGTTTCCTTATATCAGGGCCAACAAACACTCCTTCCTTTAGCTTTGCTTCAGAAAGTCGGGGGAACTTTGAGCAAAGGTACCGAAAGCACTCACCATCTTTTGGAAGGGACTTGATGAATTGCTTAATGAGACCCAACTTAATGTGGAGAGGTGGTAATAGAATTTTATCACGAGGTACCAAGCTCTCATGAAGAACATTTTTCTCACCGGGTCTCAAATACTCCCGAATTGGCCAGTCTTTTTTCCCCAAGTGTAGGTCGCGGGCCCGGCTATCCCACAAGCAAAGGAAGCAGGGATATTTGGTGAAACCGGATTGCTGCCCTAATAGCATGGATAGAATTTTAAAGTCTCCACAAATCATCCACTTATGCTCATCATAACGAATCTTCTGAAGAATCAGGGCCAAATTCTCGTATTTTTCTTGGAGAATAACAGAGTGAGCAATAGGAACTGAAGCGAATGTGTTGCCATTATGAAGAAGAACACCTTTTATGCTGTCTTTTGACGAATCAATGAACAGCCGCCATTCAGCAGGATCATACTTGAGTTTAAACTTTTCCATCACTCCGTATATATCGTTGCAAAATACCAAATCTTCGTCTTTGCTGAAATACTTCAAAAATTGTGTCTTGCGGTTGCGGTACCAATAAAAAGTTGTTCCTGGTGTCAATAGATTTTTCTGTTTAAGCCGAGAACCTAGCAGTTGGGCAGCATCTTTTGGGAGTCCTAAATCCCGGACTAAATCATTCAATTCAGCTTGAGAGAAAAGTTCAGGTTTCGGATCTGGTTCAGTTTCAAACTCGGAAGTACTGGACTCATCGGGAAAAGCCATCTGATGAGTCTCATCATGATCAGAACCGTCCACACAAATATGATCCAAAGATTTTGGTGGTTCAGGCACAGGTACTTCGTTGCTATGAGGCATAGGCCTAATTGCTGAGGGAAGGTTGGGGTAACTTATTACGTTCTTATTTTTTAAGTTGTATCCCTTCACAATGCAAGAGCAAAAATAGCAGTCACTGCTGTGGTCTCTTTGTTCACGCCACATCATAGGTATTCCGAAACGAAATGCTTGTTTTTTACCTTTCATCCATAAGCGTAGATCTTCCTCACATGTCTTGCACACTTTGTGAGGAGCCCACGGTTTGTCTTGATCGCCTAACTTCAAACCGAAATAGGCGAAATATACTTTTTTAATAAATGCAGAAATGTTCCTCTGCCGCTTTTTCACGGTATATTCCCCACAAATAAAACAAAAACTGTCCGGAGAGTTGACGCAACCTCTGGCTCTGTGAGCCATCACAAATACACAGCACTGCAAACTACAACTGTAGTGAACCACTTCGGAATAAAGCTGGATTACGACTGAGCAAACAAAAGGTAATAATGAACTTGCAAGAAACTGAAATTTGACAGGAACGTTCATGTCGCAACCACCGTGTTTGAGCGAGCGAACGAGGCGAGGCGAACAGGAAAGAACATGCGCCAGCGCGAGTACTGGATTTAGCTCCCCGCCTCCCAATTGTCCTGTTAATGTATAAAATGAATACAAAACACTCTAAAATATCATGAGGGAGTGTTTCTAGTTAGTTAACCATTACAACCTCTATTTTGGGCCAAGAAAATAAACTGCAGTCGGCTAAAAAGAAATTATGTGAACATTCCTTATATGGGTAAGAAATCTAATTTTGCAAGAAAACGTGACGTGATGGAACATTTTGGCTATTTTTCCTGGATTCAGCACCCCAAAATCTATAGGAATCAGTTGCAAAACTGGAGGCAGTTTTTTGGTAGTGTACCTGTGTTATCAGTGAGAGAACAAATGAAACCAAAGGTATTCTAAATAATGCACTATCAGGAGTGTAAATCAACCACCCAGCCTTGAAATTAAAGGATACTAAAAACTTACAGAGTAGATCGAAGTGTCCAGTATAAGCGTTTTCAGGATTGCCGCCGGCACATTACACAGGACGCCGGCGCTTTCGCTATGCAGCCTCCATTATTCTCACGGGATATATACACGTCTGACGTTACAAAGAACCTCATACATATTTAAATATTGGAAAACACAGGGAACCTCTCCTACTCACACTATGTTTAAAACCGGATCATTGAAATGTTAATAGAAATCAGTCAATCACATCTGCACCGCGCTACGGACCAATATAATCATTACAGCCTCACACTTATTACACCTTTCTCTTTGGACATAAACTTCTAATATCAGAGGTGTATAAATATTATCTATCACTTCAATCCAAAATCCATCTATATGCTTAATCGTGCAAGACGATTCACAATCAATACTTACAAAAAATCTGTAACACATCAGAGACAGTCATGAATATAAGAATTCAGTAAATCTATGAATCATTATCAGAACGATTATACTGAACAAGATGACAATATCTCACTACCACAGGGCACCCTTACAAAAAAACGGATAAATCATTATCCATATTCAACCCTTTAGGGTGCAAGCTATCCAGTGCAAAGATATATCGTTCTTCCAATCTACAGATGGTTCTTTCAACATTTCCTCCTCTCCAATTCATTTTAACCTTCTTAATTACAAAAAATTTTAGATCTGAGATCTTATGCTTAAATTCCTGCCAATAATGACTGACAAGGGGTTTATCAACCACTCCTATTTTGAGGCAACTCCTATGTTCTATGATTCTGACACGAACTGGGCGAATGGTCATTCCCACATAGAATTTCATACATGGGCACTGTATTACGTAAATAACGTGACTCGTACTACAATTGGAAAAATCATCCAAACAAAATTCTTGGCCGTTAACTGGATGGACAAATTTACTTTTAATTGTGAGAGTACGGATGCATACAGAACATGCACCACACTGGAAATGGCCTTTATGAGACGATAAGAAGGCCCTCTCAGTCAGTGCAGATGGAACAAGCATTTCCTTATCGGTCCTACAGTTCAGTCCTCCACCACTGGGTAGTGCACCTTCTCCTGCAACATGGAGACTGGACAAGTCAAACTTGTGACATCACCGGGTATATCCTGCTGGTCTTCTCCCATGATCCCCCAGTGTGTCCAGTCTCCATGCAGCATGAGGACATAGTGAGCCTAGGTGCTGGGCTCACTTGAGAAGCAGTTTAGGAGCAGTTAGTCAGGATTTGATTTACCTTGCATTTCTTTTGCCCTTCTTTAGGTATAATCCTGTAAATTGAATTCATTTTCATTTTCATTTAATTTCATTTACTTTTACTTTATTTATTTTCACCTAGTCTGCCTTAGTGTAAAGGGGGGTTCTGTCCCTTTTCAAAGTTCACGCTGCCAGCTAGCCTCTCTGCTTGGGATTCTTTGGTCTCTGTGCCCGGTGATGATCTCTCCCCCAGGACTGTACGGGGGAGAGCTCTGTGGAACACTTGCATTTTGGCAGTGTCCATGTGGCAGATTCCCATCGCGGCGGGAGCCTCAGGCCGTTCGAGGTTCTTTAGCCGGTGGGCCGGGGCTCGCAGTGTCTGCTACTTCTGGTGGCGTGAGGCAGCAGCGTGTCTGGACAGCTCTTCACCCCGCAGCTACAGCGGGGTAACTGCTGCATCCCGACGCCACAAGGGAGTCTCTTGAGTCCGCATGGAGGGGCTCTGAGCTCTTGCCGCCTCTGTGGTGTTTGGCGCCAAACGGGCCTGCTTCGGATTGGCGCCATTTTCTCGGCAGGGCTGAGGCCTCGTGGCGGAGAGCGGAGCAGCCCCACGTTTGAGCAGACGACGCTGTTCCACGCGGCTACACCCAGATAAGGACTTCCTTTTGCTGTTACTTTTAATTTTAATTCTAATTTTAATTTCCTTTTAATTTTAATTTCCTTTTAATTTCATGATAGTTTATAGTTCTTTGACTGCAATGTGATTGGTTTGGGTTTTACTTCTTGGGGGGTGCCTTTACCTTTGTCTGCATTCTGGCAGTTAGCGACGTCTGTCAGCAGCAGGTTTCCGTGCTAGGATTTGGCCATTCAGGGTCATCGGCGGCACAACCACCTACAAATTGAGCCCTTTCTGAAATTGTCATTTACATAAGGATGCTATTTCCATGTTTATACGCTTGGAAATTGTGCAGACAGCCTCTAAATGTCGTTATGCCATCTGCAAATTTGATCGCCATGCTTGCTGATCTCTTTTCCAGATCATTTCAGTGCAGTAGATGTTACCAGATGCCAGTTCCAGTGCCGATCCCAAGACATTCCACTATTTACGGGTCTCCTGTGAGAAAACTGGCCATTTCCTGTTCGGTAATCCAGTTTAGTCCTCCAACATCGGGTAGTGCCCCTCCTCCTGCAGCCGGGAGACTGGACCAATCAAATCTTCTGTAGTATATATGCAGCCGGAGCTCCCAGAAGTCCCCAGTGTGTCCAGTCTCCCTGCAGCTGGAGGACTTCTGTGCCCTTGCTGGGCACGCTAAGTGACACTTGAAGGAGCAACACTAGTTAGTTAGTTCTTTTGGGGTTTATTTCTGGTCCTTTATGTTCTATTTCCTTTGCTAGGTAGCTGTATCTTTAAAAAAAAAAAAAAAAAAATAAACAGGGGACTTTCTGGGGAAAGCCAGACCTGCCTTGGGCTCCTGCCTTCCTGCCTGGGAATCTCTGAAGCCTGGGTTGAGCTCTCCCCAAGGCTGTTCGGGGAAGAGCCATACCGGCTGCAACATTGCCTGTCACTTGGAGAAGTGGGCTGAGTTCCTTGCTGTTCCCAGAGCTGGTAGGAATTTTCCTTGTTTTAAGCTTTCAGCTCTCTGTTCTTTGCTTGGGCAGAGGCTCTGTCGGCTCCCCTGGCTTCCAAATTGCACTTTTTCCTGCCTTTTTCGCTTGCCCTTTATTAGAGGGTCGTTTTCTTTCTTTTCCATATTATTTGGGTACCTTTGTATTTTCGCGCCGTTTTTTACCGCGGGTGAAAAAGTGCGGCGGCCATTTTGGATTTCTAAAGTGTGCTTTTTAAGGGCACTTTTTAACACTTGCGCACGGGTTCCCCTGGTGTTTTTGGGGTTTCTTTTGCTGGCGATTTTGCTCAGGGCACCCCTAGGATTCTGGGGAGTATTTTGTTTACTGTAAAAAAAAAAAAAAAAAGGGGTTTTAAATTTAATACTGTGCTGAATTGAATAAGGTTAGTCCCCTTGGTGTGGGCTTCCCTGTTCCTGTTGCCTTATTTTTCCCTGAGGGCAGGTGGCCTTGTCATGGCTGCCAAACCTCAGTGTGTAATTTGTGGCTCCCGCAGAGGTACAATGACTGACTCTGGAATCTGTAAGAGCTGTGCTGCAGTTTCTTCAGAACTGGAGCTGCCTATTGAAATTAAGGAACAGCATGTGCCCGGGGACCCTTCTCTTTCGGGGGACAGTGTCCCTTCACCGAGCATCCTTCCTTCTGGTCTGGGCCCAGCGTCTAATACGTCGGTCCCTGAGCTCCAGCAGGCGGCTATGGTGGCGTCGCCTATAGACTTTTCCCCGGATTTTGTTCTTCTCATGCATCAGGCCTTCCGCTTAAGCCGGTCTGGTCATTTGCCGGAGGCTTGGCCCGCCTCTCTCCCCCCAGCTTCCGCAGGGGGGGTTCAGCGGTCTTCCCAACCCGCTGTCAAGCGGCCCAGGTTGGGGGACCAGGATCAGGACGCCCTTTGCCTCCCGGATTCCGAGGCTGAGGGGGATCCGGATATTGAGGCGGAGGAATTAGAAGACGGAGAGCTTCCAGAACCGGAAGATCAGGCTCGCATCATTCGGGTGTTTCGAAGGGACGAGCTGGTACCTTTGGTCACGGAGTCTCTCCAAGCACTTAACCTCTCTGCGGTGCGGCCGCTGGAGGAGGAGGGTCTCGAGGATCCTCTCATTCAGGCTGTCAGGGATGCCCAGGTAGTTTTTCCTGTGCACCGAGTAGTTGAGCAGATGATCCATGCGGAATGGGAGCAACCGGAATCCGCTTTGAAAGGGATTCGACCATGAATCGTCTTTACCCCCTTGCCGACAAGGACAGGGACTTGTTTAAGTCTCCACGGATGGATGCTGCCGTTTCGGCAGTGACTAAGAAAACCACCATCCCGGTTGAAGGGGCCGCGGCCCTGAGGGATGTTCAGGACAAAAAGGTTGATAATTTGTTGAAGCAAGCCTTCGAGACCAACGCCTTATCGTTACAAGCTTCTATATGTGGGGCGTGGGTAGCTCGAGCTTGTTTGCGATGGTCGCAGCACCTGCGCTCGGGGTCCGGTATGGACCAACAGGGGCTGTTGGACGTTACCCGCGTGGAGTCGGGATCGGCCTACTTGGCGGATCTGTGTTATGATTTAATACGCTTCCTAGCTAATAGCATGGCCTCCATGGTAGCGGCACGACGGTCCATCTGGTTGCGCAATTGGGTGGCCGACGGTTCTTCCAAGTCTCGCCTCAGTAAACTACCCTTTAAGGGCAGGTTGTTATTTGGTGAGGCTCTGGATAAGTTGGTGAAGGATCTCGGTGAGTCGAAGGGTGGTCGGCTTCCAGAGGATAAGCCTAAGCTTAATAGGTCGTCCACCTCAGCGCGCGGCCAGTTTCGGGATGCACGCAGATTTCGTTCTTCCCGGCTGTGGACTTCGCAGCGCGGCCGTTTTGGAACCCGTCATCAAGGGTTTCGTGATTTCAGAGGAGCGGGAAGGGGCTTCTCCGGAGCCGCCTCTTCCTCGGCCTCTTCCTTTAATCGCAAACCACAGTGAAACTGCAGGTGAAACGAGGCGGGCTCTAGAGGAAAACCCGGTCATCGGGGGTCGTTTGCGCGACTTTCTTCCTTCTTGGGCCCAAATTACGTCAGATCGGTGGGTGCTGCAGATTATAGAAGAAGGTTATGCCCTAGAGTTTGCGCACCCACTTCCGGATTCGTTTGTTCTGTCTCCCAGCAAGGGAGCTCAAAAGGTGCGGGACATCCGCGTGACCCTGGATCGGCTTCTCTCTCTGGGGGCCGTGGTTCCGGTCCCGCCTTTGGAAAGAGGCGCAGGTCGCTACTCCATCTATTTTGTGGTTCCCAAAAAGGGCGGTTCCCTTCGTCCGATCTTGGATCTCAAAGGCGTGAATCGCGCTCTCAGAGTACCGCACTTTCGCATGGAGACCCTGCGGTCAGTCATCGTAGCGGTGCGTCAAGGGGAATTTTTGACATCCCTCGATCTTACAGAGGCCTATTTACACATTCCCATCCGGCCCTCCCATCAACGGTTTCTCCGCTTTGCGCTCCCGTGGGGCCATTTTCAATTCCGGGCCATGCCGTTCGGACTCGCCACGGCTCCCCGCACCTTCACAAAGGTAATGGTTGTAGTCGCGGCGGCGTTGCGCAAGGAGGGCATCCTGGTCCATCCATATCTCGACGACTGGTTGATTCGAGCGAAGTCCAGTCGGGAGTGTGTGCAAGTCACGAGCAGGGTGGTGGATCTCCTTCGGTCCCTCGGATGGGTGGTGAACGAATGCAAGAGTTGTCTGTCTCCGACACAGGATCTCGAGTATCTGGGAGTCCGCTTCGACACAGCAAGGGGCTTGGTGTGCCTTCCGGAGCGACGCGTGCTGGCGTTGCGGGCTCTGGTCCGTCTCTTCCGGGGGATGCCAGCTCCGTCGGCGTGGTGGTACCTGCGGCTCCTCGGCACGATGGCGGCGACCTTGGAGGTGGTGCCTTGGGCGCGCTTCCACATGCGTCCGCTGCAGAGTGCTCTTCTGCGACATTGGTCCAACCAGTTCGACTCGTTGAACAAGAGATTGCCTTGCCCAAAGACGGTTCGCCGATCCCTCCGGTGGTGGCTCTCCGCCGAGAACCTGTCGCGAGGGATTCCCTTGGAGCCTCCTCTGTGGGTTCCGTTCACGACGGATGCGAGCTTAACCGGCTGGGGGGCTCACTGCGAGTTCCGCTTTGCTCAGGGGGAATGGTCTCCCCTGGAGGCCTCTTGGTCGATCAACCGTCTCGAATTGCGGGCAGTCCGGCTAGCCCTGGTGGACCTGGAGACCCTGGTTCTCGGACGGCCGGTGAGAGTCCTGTCGGACAATGCGTCCACTGTAGCTTACATCAATCGCCAAGGGGGTACCGGCAGCGTGGCCCTGGAGGCAGAAGCGGCGGCCTTGTTCAACTGGGTGCAAAATCGCCTTCCAGCGATCTCGGCGGCTCACATTGCGGGCGTAGACAATGTCCAGGCCGATTTTCTCAGCAGAGTGCGGGTGGACCCCGGAGAATGGGAGCTAAACCCACAGGTTTACGCACAAATTGTCCGGCGGTGGGGTCCACCCATCATGGATCTCATGGCGACCTTTCAATCAGCCAAGACAGGGCGCTTCTTCAGCAGGCGAAGGGAGCGCATGTTCGAGGGGCTCGACGCTCTCATTCAGCCGTGGCCCACGTCCGTTCTTCTTTATGTCTTTCCTCCGTGGGCTCTGATCGGCCGGGTCGTACAACGTATCGAGAGCCACCGGGGTCGCGTGTTACTGGTGGCCCCGGATTGGCCCCGGAGGCCCTGGTATGCCGATCTGGTCCGGTTGCGTGACGGCGTTCCTTGGCTCCTGCCCGCTCTACCGGATCTTCTTCTTCAGGGTCCCTTGCGGATGCCCCAAGTGGATCGATTCTCGCTTACGGTTTGGCCATTGAGAGGGCTCGGCTGAAAAGGAAGGGCTACTCCCCCGCGGTGATTTCTACCCTTCTGCGGGCGAGGAAAATGTCCACTTCTCTTACTTACGTTCGGATTTGGAGGATTTTTGAAGACTGGTGCTCCCGGCGGGGAGTCCGGGCGGCGACGGTTTCCGTGCCCGTCGTTTTAAGTTTTCTTCAGGATGGTTTCGATAAGGGCCTTGCGGCTAGTTCCCTAAAAGTCCAGCTGGCGGCTATCTCGTGTTACCGCGGCAAGGTTTTGGGTCGTCTGCTCGGGGCTCATCCGGATGTACGCTGATTCCTTACGGCTGTTTTTCATTTGCGGCCCTCCCGCAGAGTTTTCGTTCCTCCTTGGGACTTGAATTTAGTTCTGAGGGCCCTGGTTCATGAACCTTTTGAGCCCCTGCGCAGGGCGTCTCTGAAAGATCTCACGCTGAAGGCGGTTTTTCTTGTAGCCATCTGTTCGGCACGGCGCATTTCAGATCTGCATGCATTGTCCTGTCGAGAGCCTTTCTTGTCTTTTTCCGCGGATCGGATCGTTCTCCGTCCGGTTCCTTCCTTTCTGCCAAAGGTGGTGTCTCCCTTTCACATGAATCAGGCAGTGTTTCTTCCAGTGCTTTCTTCGCAATCTGTCGGGTCAACGGACAAAGGTCTTCTCCGGCTCGATGTGGGTCGTACGCTCCATCGTTATTTAAAGGTTACCGAGTCTTTTCGGAAATCTGACCGGCTTTTCGTGCTCTTCGGGGGTGCGCGTAAAGGGGAAGCGGCAGCTAAAGCCTCCATTGCTAGATGGCTCAAAGAGGCGATCGCGTCCGCGTATCTGTTGCAACAGCGGTCTGTTCCGGAGGGTCTGAGGGCTCATTCCACTAGGGCTCAGGCGGCCTCTTGGGCGGAGTATAGCCTGGTTCCGCCGGCAGATATCTGTAGGGCGGCCACTTGGTCGTCTCTGCATGCTTTCAGTAGACACTATCGCTTAGATGTGTCAGCGGCTCGGGATTCCTGTTTTGGTTCGGCGGTTCTGCGCGCCGGATGGCAAGGTCCCGCCCGGTCTTAACTGCTCTGTTACATCCCGATGTTGGAGGACTAAACTGGATTACCGAACAGGAAATGGAAATTACACTAACCTGGTAATTGTAGTTCCTGGAGGGTCCAGTTTAGTCCTCCTTCCCTCCCGACTATCTGCTAATGTGGTGCGGCGCGCCTTTCCGAACGGTTGATATTAAGACGGTTCCTCTTGCCGTTTGGTCCCTCTGTGGCAGCCGCGTTTTTTGCAGAGGCTCTTCCCTGTCTCGGGGGTTCAGGCAGCTCCTGAACTTCTGGTGGGGAGCGGTGTTTTGATTCCTGAGGCGTCGGTGCCGGCGCAATGCAGTGTTCTGACTTCCTCGTTTGGGGAGGGGGTTGGATATTCCTTGGGGGGGAACAAATTGTTCTTTAATTAGGTCATTTTGTATATTAATCTAATGTGTTGCTTCGTTAAGTATGCTTTGTTACTAGTACACTGGGGACTTCTGGGAGCTCCGGCTGCATATATACTACAGAAGATTTGATTGGTCCAGTCTCCCGGCTGCAGGAGGAGGGGCACTACCCGATGTTGGAGGACTAAACTGGACCCTCCAGGAACTACAATTACCAGGTTAGTGTAATTTCCATTTAGTTCTATTGTGTTCCTGTTTTTGATCCATTTCCCATTCTATAATAGCACATCATCTCCTTCCTCAGGAGAAGTTCATAAGGGGCTTTGTCAAGTACCTTCTAAAACATCCAGATACATATCATTTGGCTTACTCACATGTTTATTAACCCTTTGAAAAGACAGCTTGGTGCTGCTTTTCAGAACAAGTTCTATCATTTAACTGGCACTGAACTCAGATTCATTGGTCTGTAGTTTCCAAGATCGCCTTTGAAGCTCTTTAAAACAAACAAACAAAAAAAAACACCAATTAGTGTTACATTATTAACTCTTCAATCTTTAGAGATCATTAATACTAATATTATGATTGAGTCTGGCTGATATTATGAATGATCACTATTAGACAAAAATTAGCTAGGTTAAGAAACTTTGATTTGGTTTTCTGCACTATGTTATCAGAGCGCAGCTTGCCCATTTGGCGGGAACACTGCCCATCTGGGCCATCTGGGGAAAGGCCCCTGCTGGGGATCGTGAGAAGTGTTGCTGGATGGCACAGTCCGGGGCTTAGTGTTCCAGGGTCCTGGAAGGGTTGATAGCGGCAGTCAGGCCTCCCTGTCTTTGCTATGACGGTCACCTAGGTTCAAGCGTCCTGTGTTTTGGGTGACAGGAGTGGGACACCTGGACATGTGGTGCTGGATGTTGGATAGGCTCATACTTCTTAGGCGCACTCTCCTTGAGTGCGTCTGCATGTCCGTGTTCCGTCTGTGATCTCATGCTCAGGTGATTGTTGCAGCAATGACAGAGATCGCTTGGGATATCGTGAGCGGGGTTGTCATGGTGTTGCATGGGGTTGCCAATGCAAGACGGGGCCATCCTGAGGAGTTTGGGCCTCAGTCATCAGCTTTCCCTTCAGTGGCACGGCTGTCCAGGAGGCGCCGGTCCAGTTCTTCTCTGCCTCTTCTCAATGTGGGCAGGGGGGCTGGCAGATCTGGAAATTCACATCCACTGCATGTTCTACTGTTTTACCTCTGTCTTGGGGTTCTGAGGTCATATATTCCCAATCATTTGTTTGGTGGGGTGCTGCTGTCTGTTGTGCAAGACAAGGTGGTCAACAGTCGGAGGCTGTCGTCTATTCCCCTTACCCCTGAAGGTGCTCACAATTTAAGTTTTTTGTACCTGCGGAGGTGTATGTTGTTAAAGGCTAGCAGGCGCACCTGTGGGACCAGAATCCTCGGTTCTTCCGACCTTCCGTTGAGGTGCACGTGTGGGGTTTACTCCCTTGGTCAGCTAGCAACTTGCTTCACCCATTGGGCCTTCCCTTTCCTCAAGGCATCGTTGCGTCCCACTTCTTCGTGGGGGCTCGCCGCAGGGCCTGGAGTTATGCTCAGCCGGTTCCAGCCAGGGCTGAGTCCTTGGGGGGAGGCTCCGATCCTAACGATACAGGGAGTGCTGGGATCCGTTCAACCAGGTTCCTTCGGGCCCAGCGTACGTCGTCTTTTGCTGGCCGGTTTAGGTCTTCGGGTCGTGGCGGTGCTCCGAGAAGACCAGTAGGCTGCACAGTGCTTGTCTTGGAGCAAGCACAGGATATCTGTAGGTTCATATTCAAAGCCGTCCGGTTACATGTCCCTCCATTGTGGAATGCTGTACTAGTAGGCATACTTCATATGCTGGGCTTACAAGTTGGCTTGCGCGCTGCTCGGCATCAGCCAAGGTGACTGCCGGTTTAGGCTGTGCAGTCAGCCTGGAGGAGGGGCCTTGCATTCTCTGGACAATGCCCTGTTTGGTTGTGTGCCTTGTGGCCCTTATGGAGTTGTAAAAAGGAAAAATAAAAAAAATAAAAAAAATAATCAAACAGGAAAGCCTTCCTAATTGTCCCCACTTCTTTTTTATAAGGTTCTGTCCCTTTCTTCCGGGAGCTTGGCCGGAGCGTGGTTAGACTCAGCTACATTTTGGGGATCCTTTATGTACAAGGCGTTTTAGTGTACGCAGCACGCCCAGTGTTCCATCGTCTGACTGGAACGGTACGCGGTACGTCAGCCGTGGCAGGCGTTCACGGACACGGTAGCGGATCGAGCGCTGTAGGTGCTGTCTGAGATCTCCGGGATGGTGGCCTATTTCGATCGGCAGGGTGGAGTCGGTCGGGTGGTCAGGGTGGCCCGAGCGAAGGGACAGCGTGTGCGGTTGAAGCCTTGGCGGCCTGCGTTTCGGTGGGGACACTGTGGTGGCGAATGTCCTTAGTGGGGTCCGAGTGTTTGCCGGAGGAGTGAGATTGCATCAGGCGGTGTGCGCGCCACGTGTGCTCAGATGCGGTCAGCCCTTATTGGACCTCATGGCGACCTGTCAGTCTGCGGCGACGGGTCGATGTTTAGCAGAGGACATATGAGGCTACTGGATAGCGTCGACGCATTGGTACGGGGCCGTGGCCCGGTCCATTCTATGCCTTTCAGAGGTCATAGTGAAAATGGCCGACTGGGTCTGGTTGCTAAGATATGTGCTCTTCATTAGTCAGTGGGGACCATTACCAGTGTATTCTGCAACATTTACGTGAGCTTGCATAATCTTTACTTGCAACCAATCGAAATACCTGTCCAAAACCAGTTGATGCAGTCACTACTTAAATTTGCCTCGCTTGACAGTAAAAAAAAAAAAAAAAAAAAAAGACATTTATTTTATATCGATAGGTCACTCACAGCATATTTGGCGATTCCTCGTCCTGGTGTTAATCATGCAGATAATTTCTGCTCTAGTTGTGGTGATGTGACTTTTACATCACAAAAATGGCATATGACTGTGGCGGTTCAGAAAGCCTACAATTTATATTTTGGCTGCAGAATAAAAGATCAGGATAAAAGCTAGGCGCCACACATATGCTGCAATACATGTGTAGCAGATCTCAGGCTGTGGATGGATGGGAAAAGACCATCAAAGTCTTTTGCGGTTCCAATGATCTGGAGAGGGCCCATGGATCACATCGGCGATTGCTACTTCTGCATGGTTCCTCCAATTCCGGAGGGCATATCCAGGTGATGTAAGCGGTTGGCCTACTGGCATTGCGTCGTGGGCGTGGCTACCAGAGTCTCCTTTCTTTTTTGTCACACCATGTAAGACTCTACATCTTCTGAAACAACACTGGACTCTGGGGCACTTGACACCCTCTTATATGCCCTTGGTGGATCACGCTTGGTTTATTGCAACTCATTGCTTCGCTGCATTCCACATTCTCAATTAAAAAGACTCCAACTGGTCCAGGACATAGCTGTAGAGCTACTTTGTGTTGCAAAGAATAAAGCCCTTAAGAGGTGTGACAAATAGGGTGTTTGACGTTGGTGGTTTTTTCCATTTCCCTCATTTTGCTTCCCACCTCTGTCTGGATGGACCTCGGTTCCGTTCTCCCTCGTGGAATCCGGCTGTGCCTGTTTAGTTGTCGGTTTGGGACTTACACAAGAACACTTTGCTTGTAACCTGCGTTCCTTGGACCTTAGGTGAGGTTCCGTCGCTTTCTGGGAGGTCTCTTCGCTGCCTGTCCCTCCGTGGAGGCGGGTTCTGCGCGAAAGCAGCGGTTGCTAACACTTGACACCCTGGTGGGGTCGATAGCCAAGGGGGAGCTCAAGCGGATTTTTCAGGCGGAGCTCCAGTAGCCTTCTTAGTAGGTCTGTTTCTAGGGTGTTCAGTGTGTTTGCGATGGCGAGTTTGTCTTTCTGAAGCACTAGCGCTGCTTGGGGCAGAGTTCTGTGCTGTTTTCACCAGTGAAGAGGATCCAAGTGGGCTCTCGGTCGTGTCTTCCTGGTTGGCTTACCGCCTGTTGACGTGAGGAGCGGGCTGGGGTCGGTGCCTGCTCTGTTCGTTTAGGGGCCGAGCCGACTGGATAGGTCCCTCCCAATGATTACTGCTCTGGTACATCCCAGTGGTGGAGGACTGAACTGTAGGACCGATAAGGAAATGGAAATTACACTTACCTGGTAATTGATGTTCCTTGAGGGAGTACAGTTCAGTCCTCATTCCCGCCCGGGGATGGATGTTTCAGACGCGAGGCGTCAGTTCCGAGTATGCTTTCGGATCCTAGAGTCGGCAACGGGCTCTGATTGGCAGGTAATCGCGAGAGCAACCTTTTCTGCCTATACTCTTCCTTAGTTCTCCTTCCTTCTAGCTCTCTGTCTTCCGCTGTTTGGTGCGCAGGGGGAGATGGGCACGGAGGAGGGTGTTTTCGGCCTTTCTTTTTGGGGCCCTGTGATTTTAAAGTTGAAGTTTGAGCATAGCTTTGTATTTAGTACTTTAACTGGTTGTTTGTTTGCTCCTTTGAGTCTGCTTTGACAGTAGGTCACTGGGGGATCATGGGAGAAGACCAGCAGGATATACCCGGTGATGTCACAAGTTTGACTTATCCAGTCTCCATGTTGCAGGAGAAGGTGCACTACCCAGTGGTGGAGGACTGAATTGTACTCCCTCAAGGAACATCAATTACCAGGTAAGTGTAATTTCCATATTCTTTAAATTTGCATTGCGTCTATGAGCAATTGTTAATTTCATATCCTGAAATGCTGGCATAGTCTGAATCAAATACCAGTGCTTTCTTAGTATTTTAGCTATTCGATGAAAATGGTAAGAAAATAAGAGGGGGCAAACAAAACCTACATCGTTATTCTTTTTCTGTTGTAATAATTCCTGACGGGGGCAAACCAGGGCCCTACGGTACGCCCTCCTAATAGTATATTGTGGATGGGCAAGGGCAAGTTCAGGGTCAAGTTGCCCAGAAGGGTCAACAACAACAATGCAGACAAAATAAGCCAAAAGGCCTTAGAGCTCAACCAGCTCCACAGGCCCAGCCCCCTCAAGGGCTTTGACTCCTTCATAGAGAACTTAGTCTTCCTGCCTCTGAAGGGTCTAGAACCCCTAAACATTCCAGGCAGGTTGTGTAATTTTGCCAACAGATGGCACCAAATAACAACAGAAAACTGGACTCTGTCCATTGTGGGAGAGGGGTACAAGCTTCATTTTCACAGTATGTCCCCCTCCTATAATTGTAAGACAGTTAAATTCCCAAACCTCTACAGGCCGTCTACTGGATCAAGAGGTCTCAACACTACTTAACAAACTCATTTGTGGGATTGACAACATTCACATGGCCATTGCAATGATTTTTCTGGACATATCAGCGGCATTCGACTCAGTCGACCATAAGATTATGCTAGCTAGACTTCACGAAAAAGGCATCCGTAACCAAGCCTGGAACTGGTGCAAATCTTACTTAGATGAGCGATGGCAACAGGTCCGTACAGGCAACATTACATCTGAACCCTTCAAACAGAAACAGGGAGTACCTCAAGGCTCATCTCTATCTGCGCTGCTTTTTAATATATACATGCAGCCAATCTGCCAAATCACCAGAGATTTCGGTATATCTTGCCTATTATACGCAGATGACGTGCTAATATTCACACCGATCAACATATCAAATCCTGACTACTCTCCACTAATCAACTGTTTCAATGCAATAACCGACTGGCTTCTCAATCAGAACATGAGAATAAACTTCAAGAAAACCGAAGTACTCATAGCCACAAGAAACAAGCAATTTTCTCCGCCAACCACCCTCATAGTAAGAGATGCAGAACTCCCAATTAAGGCCTCCATAAAGTACCTCGGTGTGATACTCGATCAACAACTCAATCTTAAAGAGCACATAAAGAACACAGTAAGGTCAATTTACTACAAACTAAAAACACTGCGCCACCTGAAACCAATGATGGAGACCAAGGACTTCCGTACAGTTTTCCAAGCAATAGTCACACCGCATTTCGACTATGCGAATATCATCCTTCATGGCCTCCTCAAGAATACACTAAATCCACTTCAACTGGCGATGAACGCGGCAGCCCGCATCTTATCTGGAGCTTCTATAAGAGATCATATAGCACCAATACTGATCGATCTGCACTGGCTCCCGATAAACTGCAGAATAATATACAAAACCCTCCTCATCACATTCAAGGCTATTAATAAATTATCTCCTGCATCGATCTCAAAGCTCATCACCCACACACCAAACAACAGACCCAGGAGACTAGTAGCAGAAAACACACTAGTTACTCCTAGTATCTCCACAAAATGGACACAACAAACTACTAACAGAGCTTTTGTGTCCTATGCTCCCAAGTGCTGGAACAAACTACCTCCAAACATCAGATCAATCAGGGATATCACCCAATTTAGAAAGTCCATCAAGCACTATTTATTCACTTTGCACTTCAGGCTACCATACACACAATAGAACTGGCTCCCGCCTCACTCAAATAACTCCTACACATAACAACAATCCAGAACAAAGGATCAAAATGTGAAAACACTGTATTCTTGTCAAATATCAAATCTTGATGTAACCTATTCAATGTATATATAATTTGTATAATTATGTAGATAGTTACCCCCAGTTCACACCCAGTTTATCTTCCCTGTTATCTGTAAACCTAGATCAGTCATGTATTGACAGGTATATTATTGTTCAATGTAAACCGCACTGATGATGAATAGTGCGGTATATAAAAAATGTTAAATAAATAAATAAATAAACACTCCTTGCTCAAGGAGCAATAGAGGAGATACCCGTTCTTCTGCAGGGTGCAGTGTTCTATTCCTCCTATTTTCTTATTCCAAAGAAAACTGGAGGATACAGACCCATTCTAGACCTCAGAGAATTGAACAAATATCTGTTCCGAGAAAAGTTCAAAATGATTTCTCTGGGAACTCTTCTGCCATACCTTCAAAGTCAGGATTGGCTTTGTTCTCTAGATCTAAAGGATGCATATACTCACATTCTGATCCATCCAGATCACAGGAACTTCTTACGATTCCTTTTCAAGGGAAAACATTTCCATTACAGGGTTCTTCGCTTTGGTCTGGCCTCGGCACCAAGAGTATTCACGAAATGCATGGCATGGTATAATGAGAGGAGTGGACTAGTGGTTGGGGCAAGTTACCTCATGCCAGAAGGTCGGGGGTTCAAATCCCACTAGAAGACAGCAACCTTGCACCGGAAGGACTGTGGTTTCCAGTCCCACAGGTGCTCCTTGTGTCTGGGCAAGCCACTTAACCCTCCATTGCCCATGTTCCCTGTAAAATAGTTATCTCCAAGTTATAATGCCTTGTTCAATGTAATTTCAGTTTGTTCAATGTAAACCGCCTTGATATGAAAGGTGGTATATAAGAAATGTTAAATAAAATAAATAAATAAAACCCTGGGGATATTCATCTTCCCTTACTTGGACGACTGGCTCATTCGAGCTCCCATGGTTCCAGAAGTCAGATCTGCACTTTCTCGCAAAATGCAAACCCTTCAATAGTTGGGATTGGTCATAAACTTCCCAAAATCCCAACTTGCTCCATCTCAGTCCCTAGAGTTCATAGGAGCTTGTCTAGATACCAGACAGTCAAGGGCTTTTCTCCCACAACCCTGCTGTTTTTGTATAATGCAGCTAGCTTCTCAAGCAGCGGTGAAGTCCTCCCTAACTGCTCGAAAACTGCTACAACTATTGGGACATACGGCATCCACAGTTCATGTGGTTCCCTACGCTCGCCTTCATATGCGAGCAGCCCAGTGGACCCTATCCGCACAGGGGACACAGTCCACAGGACCTCTGTTGGACAAGATATCAAACTCACAACGACTGCTCTTGTCCCTACAATGGTGGCACTCACTGGAAAATCTTCTAGTGGGGTCTCCTTTCCAGCAACTCCCATTTCAGGCCACCCTAACAACAGATGCATCACAGGTGGGATGGGGAGCACACCTGCATCATCTCTCTACCAAGGGTACTTGGACTCCACAGGAGGCTTGTCTTCACATAAATCTCCTGGAACTCAGAGCAATCTATCTAGCTCTTCGGGTATTCCATGCCCAACTCAGCTACAAGACAGTCCTAGTCCAAATGGACAATCAAGTAGCTATGTTCTACGTGAACAAGTAGGGCGGAACAGGCTCTCTGTCGTTATCCAACGAAGCTTTACGACTATGGGCCCTCTCCAGAGAGCATCAAATTCACCTTCTCATGGTATATCTTCCAGGCATTCAAAACCTTTGGGCAGACAAACTCAGCCGAGTACTGCTGCCTCACGAATGGTCTCTCCACCTAGACCAGGTGGCCAAGATATTTCAGATCTGGGGAACCCCAGACATAGACCTATTTGTAAGTCCACTGAATGCCAGACTTCCCCGGTTCTGTTCCAGGATTCCGGCTCAAAATTGCAAGGCAAGGGATGCCTTCCTTCTTCACTGGGGTCACGACTTCCTCTATGCCTTCCCACGCCAAACGTGGTATCCGCTGCTTCTACATATCTCTCAATCTGCACCTCTGGAGTTAGGCTGTGCTCTAGATCTCCTCTCCCAAGAGAATGGGATGCAATGGCACCCGAATCCCCAGTCCCTGCATCGCAAGGCCTGGATGCTGAAAGCTTAGACCTTCAGGATCTTAACCTTTCCCAACAGGTAAATTATATCCTTCAGGCTTCTAGAAAACCTTCCACAAGATGCTCTTACACCTTCAAGTGGAAACGTTTTACTATATGGTGTTCACAGAAGGGGTTAAACCCCCTTATGATACCTTTGGAATCGATACTAGAGTATCTATTGCATTTATCAAATTCTGGTCTAAAGACCAATTCAGTAAGAGTCCATCTTAGTGCAATTGCAGCTTCCTATAAGCCTCTAAATGGACAACAAATTTCCTCTCATCCACTCATAACAAGATTTATGAGAGGTCTTCTATTAACAAAGCCTCCTATCAGGCCATCACCGGTGGCATGGGATTTAAACCTAGTTCTCGGGCAGCTCACGAAACCGCCTTTTGAACCTTTAGCCACTACAAACCTAAAGCTTTTGTCCTGGAAGGTCATCTTCCTAATTGCAATCACCTCTGCACGTCACATTAGTGAATTGCAAGCTTTAGTGGCTGATCCTCCTTATACTAGGTTTCACCATGATAAGGTTGTTCTTAGAATTCATCCACACTTTATGCCAATGGTGTTTCACCTTTTCATTTAAATCAATCAATTTATCTTCCTGTATTCTTTCCAAGGCCTCATGCCTCTAATGCAGAAAGGAACCTTCATACTTTGGATTGTAAGAAAGCCTTGGCTTTTTACCTACAAAGAACACAGCAACATAGAAAGTCTTCTCAACTTTTTATTGCTTTTGATTCTAGTCATTTGGGACTTCCAGTCTCCAAGAGAACGCTGTCCAAATGGATTGCACAATGCATATCCTTTGCTTATGAGAGTAAGAGTCTTCCTCTTCAAGGCCATGTTACAGCTCATAATGTGAGAGCCATGGCAGCCTCAATGGCTAACCTTCACTCTGTGTCTATTGATGACATTTGTCGAGCAGCCACCTGGACTTCGGTACACACCTTTACAGTCCACTACTCCCAATATAAAGCCTCCCGTCGGGATGCCTTTTTTGGTCAAGCTGTTCTTCAAAATCTCTTCCAGACCTAATTCAACTCCTACCCACCAACCTTGGTGGGATGCTAGAGATCTATGGGAGGAAGCATGGCCCACCTTACTTGGGTGGCAGCTTCCTGGGGCTATCTCTCTGGCATCTTCAGCTAGGGAGTCCCCATCTGTGAAGACTACATTCCTGCTTGTTCCTGGAGATAGCGTAGTTACTCACCTGTAACAGGTGATCTCCAGGAACAGCAGGAATTTAGTCTTCACAACCCACCCACCTCCCCTAGGAGTTGTATCTCTATCTCTCTGTCTCTTTCCTCTCTCCCTCTATTCTTTCACTCAGCTACAAACTTAACTGAACAGGGACAGTTGGAAAGGCGGGAAGGCAGCGTGCATGTGCTGAGGGATGCTCCCAAAAGTGTTCCTATTGGATGCTGGGGAGCGTTCCCACGCAGGCTCCATTGGTACCGACGATACCCATATGTGAAGACTAAATTCCTGATGTTCCCGGAGATCACCTGTTACAGGTGAGTAACTATGTTTTCTTGGTGAGGTTAGAGTCAATGATTATTCCTAAGTGTTTGATTTTATTGCCATATGTGAAATGGCATTGTAGAAAGGGTGTCCAAGTGCAATCTGGGACATCAAGGGCAAGGCTTGCAGATTTTAGAAACAGACGATCCTGGCATGGATGCTCCTTCTGGCATCCACATAGATGTTCCCTTTACAAAACGCTGGGTGGAGACGTGTATTATATGTTAGTTTGCATAAAGGGACATCTATTGGCATGGAAAAAACAAAAAGAAGAGCCTGCATTTCTCGTCAGTGTCAGTTGTCAACATGGAAAACATAGGGGATATGAGTGTTTCTCCAGGAACAAGCAGGAAGCTAGCCCTCACATATGGGTGACGTCGGCGCCAACGGTGCCCGCGTGGAGCATTTCCCCAGCTTTCAAAGAAAGCCGTTGGGACATGCTACCACACATGTGTGGTCTCCTTCCTGCCCAAGGATGCCATCTTGCCCAGTATCTTTTTTTTCCACAGATCCCCAACAGACGCCTGCCCTGTTTCCCTGGAAAAATCCTTGCTAATTATTCTTAAAATAGTTAGTTTCCCGGATTGTGTACCGGATTCTCTTCCTGCTTCGAGCCGGTGCCGGCATGGCACAGTTCTTGGCTCCTTTTGTCTTTTTTGAGCGAGGCTCATCTCAGACGTTTGCGCTCTTTTTCGCCCGGGGGACGTCGATCCCGTCCAGATGTTCCCCACCATTTATTTATTTATTTACATTCTCTTATATACCGCGCTATTCTGCATCAGTGTGGTTTACATTGAACAAACTGAAATTACAATGAACAGGGCATTATAACTTGGAGATAACTATTTTACAGGGAACATGGGCTATGGAGGGTTAAGTGGCTTGCCCAAGACCACAAGGAGCACCTGTGGGACTAGAAACCCCAGTCCTTCCGGCCCAAGGTTGCTGTCCTCTAGTGGGATTTGAACCCCCGACCTTCCGGCCTGAAGTACCTTGCCCCAACCACTAGGCCACTCCTCCACCATGTCCCCAGGTGGGTTCAGAAATGCGACCGCTGCAGTCAAACCATGTCAGTCACCAACAGCCATGACTGCTGCCTGCGTTGCCTGGGCCCGGACCATGAAAACCCCTCCTGCAACTTATGCCAGGCCATGACGCCTAACAGCAATAAAAGGAGGTTGAAGTAGCAGGAAAAACTGTTACCCAGGTCCAGCTTGACACCTGCCTCCCCGATGCCAAGCTCCAAGCCTAGCACTTCCCGTGAGGCCTGAGCATCCTCTGAGTCCCATGGCGGTGGCTCCTCCGAGAAGACCTCAGATCCCGAGTGAAAGAAGAGAAATTCCTCGAAGTCTGCCGAGGTTGCACCAGAGAAACCCAGTAAAACCGCCCGGAGGGACTTGGGCGGCTCTAAGAAGCGCCCTACAAAGGTCCTCAAGAAGGATTCCTCGGCCTGTGGAGACCGTTCAAAGTTCCATGAGACCGTAGTCCTTGTTGAGGACACACTTGCGAGAGTGCCAGTGCTGGGCCCAAGGTCCTCTGTGTCTGTGCCGAAAGCTGCGGAACGCTGCGGAACTTTCTGGCTTGGAAACCAGAATGACAGCCTTGGAACAGAACATCACTGCTATCCTGCCTCTGCAGCAGGCAATGATGGCTGTTTCATCCGCATCATCTGCCCCGATGATCAGGCCCCCGACTGTGGGGGAGTACCCGGTTGTCAAGCCGAGCTCTGAGCGCCCTTGGCCTCAGGTAAGACCTCGGCGCCGGTCGAGGTCTTTGACCCATTCCTCAGGCATCCGATCCTCCCCGTCCAGTTTCTGTGACTCGGACCCCAGGTCCTCTGGAAGCCGCCAGCTACTCGGCACCAGCCTTGACATGTGTTGCAGGGCCTCAGACTCGTCATCACCAGTCGACTCTAAGTGGGAGACCGACGACGAGGTGTCTCCAAAAACCAAACAGCACCAAGATATTCCCTTGGACCCATCATCCCCCGTGCCCTGGTGCCATTCTCCTCCAGAAGATATGGCCTTCCATGACTTTGTGAAGGATATGGCTAGAGCCCTCTCTGTGCAAACCAAGGCGGAGGAAGATCCGTGCACCGAGGAATTGGAGATTCTCCAGTACAAGTCTCCAGTCAAGGAGACTGTCACGGTGCCTGCGCAGCCAATCCTTCAGCGGCTGCTACTTAGAATGTGGGAGACGTCGGCCTCTGTGCCAGTGGTGAGCCGGCACCTCGACACCATGTACCATGTCTGGAACAGTCCTGGGTTCCACAAGCCCCAACTCCCACATAACTCCATGATCGTCGAGTTGACCATGCAGAAACGTAAGAGCCAGAAGACCTGCTCTTCGGTCCCTCTTGGAAGAGATGCTAGAGCCCGTGAAGCCCTTGGGTGCAAGTGTTACCAGGGCTCCATACTGGGTTGCCAGATTCAAGCCTATGTACTGTACATAGGTATATACCTGAAGGCCCTAACCCAGGATTTAGAAACATAGTAAAATGACGCCAGAAAAAGGCCACATGGCCTATCTAGTCTGTCCTTCCATATCAACAACTACAACAGTCCCCTTTTTTCCTTTAGAGATCCTCTGTGTTTGTCCCATGCTTTTTTGAATTCATATACTGTCCTCATCTCTACCACCGCCACTGGGAGACTATTCCACGGATCCACCACTCTTTCCGTAAAGAAATATTTCCGCATATCACTCCTGAATCTATCCCCTTTCACCCTCATCCCATGTCCCCTCATAGCAGAACTTGCTTTCAATCAAAAGAGGCTCTTCCCCTGTGCATTTATACCATGGAGGTATTTAAACATCTCAATCATGGAGTCACATGATGTGGTGAGCCTGGGTGGACATGCGCCTCTTGAGCTCTGGGCCCTCCCCCCTCTCCGTGCCGGTAAAAACGCCGATTTCGAGCAACAAATAGGCTGCACATACGCTGTAGTGCGGAGTGAAGACAGCGGAAGACAAGCGGAGGCGGAAGGTATGGCAGCAGCGGTGAAAGCAGGACACCGAGAGAAAGAAAAGCCTGCCGTGCAGCCTAACATGGCGGAGCTGCCTCTGACGCCCCGAGCGACGGCTGCACCAGAGCTAGTGGAGGAGATCTCGCTGGCAGTAGTGGGGGCACTCTCCTCACAGTTTGATGCCCGGAATGGCAAAATGTACTTGCTGCAGACCTCAATGGGAGCCTTGGGCAGCAGAGTTCAGGAGGCTGAAAATCGGATTGGGCAGACGGAGGAGAGTGTGACGGAGCTGCAGCAGGAGGTAGGTCTCATGAAAGCAGTGCTACAGGCACAGGAGGCCAAGTTAGATGACCTGGAAAACAGGTCTCACCGTAAGAACCTGCGCTTCTTGGGCATCCCTGACAATATTTTGGACCGGGAGTTAAAGCCCTACTTGGAGAAATTGGTCTCACAGATTCTGGAGAGCGGAGAAGAAGGGGACCTGGTCAAAATTGAAAGAGCTCATAGACGGTCAGGGGATGGCCGGCCTTCTGTAGTTCTGGCAAAGTTCCTGAGATTTCCACAGAAGGAGGCAGTGCTACGAGCAGCTAGAAAAAAAGGAACTATTTCAACAGACAATATTAAGCTGTGGATTGTGCAGGACTATTCGGCGGCCTTGGGACAGCGCAGGTGGGCATATGGGCCTTTGTGTCAAAAGCTGATAGACAGCAATATTAAGTTTATGGTGCAATATCCTGCCCGACTGATTGTCATCCACGAGGGAGCACGCCGGATCTTTGAGTCAGCTAAGGAGGCAGCCCACTACGTGGAGGAAATAACTCGGAGGGCAACAGCTTCATCAGGTGGACCCTCCAGCAGCAGGGAGAACGCGACATGAAGTGGCAGAGACAGTGAGTAACAATGGCGGTGTTCTAGCAGTGGGGAATCAAGAGCCCAGTTTCATAGCTCGGAGGGACTGAGGACTCTATCTGATGAGAGCTTGACTTGGGTTCCAGAACTGGGGTTCACAGGATTTTCTTGTTCTATTGTTTTGTTTATAAATCTTTGTTTGTTGAAGCCGTATGCTGGAAGATATGATAAAGAGGGGGAACGGGGTGGGGAGGGTTGGATAAGAGGGATTGACAATATTGGTAAGTGGATAGGGAATGCTGAAGGTAGGGGAGGGACCTAGGCGGAGTTGGGATAGTGGAGCGGTGATTGTGTGGGGGGGGGGGGGGGTACCACACACACAAGTTGGTGACTCTATAGGTGGAGAGAGGGGAAGGGTACAGTAGAAATGATGATGAGGAGTAGGGGGAGGAGTGGGGGAAGAGGGGGAGGGAGGGGGGAGGAGGTTGGGAGAGGGGAAAGGGATTGGGAGGAGGGAGGGGGTGGAGCCACGAAGGGGATATGTAGAACGGAAGATAGCTTACCAGGAGTGGAAAGTGGTGGAGGTAATTCGCAATGAGCGGGAGGTGCAGAGGGGTTTCAGGCTGGGAAGGCTCTTTCTGGAGAAAGATTACGTAATGAGAGTTTTGAGCCCGGACTGTATTTACCAACCCGAAGATCATTTCTTGGAAGGTATGTGGGATAGGGAACCCAATCAAGCGGTATAAGTTGTTGAAAGCCCTAGCCAGACAAATCTGTGATGTAGCCTTGCTACAAGAAACCCACTAGACTGCGACAGAACACTACAAATTGCAGAGGGATTGGGTGGGATAAGAGTGGGGGGCACCGGCAAAAGGGAAGAAAGGGGGAGTGGTCATTTTGATTCATAAACGGGTGAGATTTGTGTTGGAGCAGGAGTATTGTGATCCGGATGGAAGATTTGTGCTCTTATTTGGGGTGCTGGAGGGGAAACCCATGGTGCTGGGGAATCTGTACAGTCCTAATACTCTGGATAGAGAATTGTATATGCGATTGGCATCTAGGGTAGAGCAGCTACCAGAGGCCCCTTTGGTAATGGGGGGGGGGGACTTTAATGGCGTGCTAGATGTGGAGCTTGACACGACAAAGGGAGGGGATAGAGGGCGAGTGCAATCCACCAAAGCACTACAACGGCTGCGCCGCAGATTGGGGACCGTAGACCCGTGGTGTCTGCTACACCCGACGGATAGGGACTTCACCCATCAATCTCATGCGCATGGTTCGAGTGCACAAATAGACTATATTTTAGCCTCTGAAAGACTCTTTGCTCACATTTTAGATGCACAGATAGGCCCAGTAGAAATTTCAGACCATGCCTTGATCTGGATCGAATTGGAGTGGCATGATGTCAGTACACGTGTGAAAAGATGGAGATTTCCATTAGATCTATATAGAGACACAGCGTTTCACCTCTGTTTGAATCAGAAATGGCAAGATTTTGCTTTTTATAATCAGGAGCACCAAAGCAACCCAGAGCTTTTTTGGGAGACGGCTAAAGTGGTGCTGAGAGGGGACATTATTGGTTATGCAGCACGGAAAAGGCGATTGGCATCTGAACAGATAGTCCGACTGGAACGGCAACTGGTGAAGGAAAGGAGGAAATATATGAGCTGTCTCAATGTAGAGAATAGGAAAGGGTTGTGGGAGACTCAAGTGGCTCTTAATGAGCTGCTTCATAAAAGAGTGAAGACATTATTTCTGCATTATCAGCTATACCAGTATGGGGATAGGCCAGGGAAACATTTAGCACGTTGTCTCCAGGGGAGCAGGGGTACTGGGGTGGTGGCCGCTTTGCGGGATGACCGGGGTCAACTGCACAAAGACAGTAGGGTGATAGCTCAGGTGTTTCGGTCCTTTTATCAGAAGTTATATTCGGCAGAGGAGGGATCCAGGTCTAGCATGGAGGATTATTTTCGGGCGTTGAATTTGCCTAGGCTAGGAGAGGAACAGAGAGCCCAGCTGGATAAGCCTATAATGCTCTGTGAAGTGCAGCAGTCATCCAGAAAGCTAGTTGTTCTACGGCGCCTGGTCCTGATGGGTTTGGGGCGGAATTTTATAAATTGTTGAGCGATTTGGTATCACCTGTTATGATGGCGGTGTACCACAAGTGGGTGGAGCAAGGTACTGTTAGGTGGGGAGAGAACCATGCACACATTATTTTAATACCTAAGCCGGGAAAGGATCTGCTCCAGTCAGCTTCATATAGGCCCATTTTGGAAGGTATTATCAAAGATATTAGCTGATCGGCTGGCATTGGTTTTGGAAGACCTGGTACATGGATTGTAAGTCGGGTTTGTGAAAGGCAGGTATGCAGTGCGAAATCTGCGAAAAATCTTGGCATCGTTGGAATGGGTCCAGGAGCATGTCCTTAATTCGCTGTTAGTGAGCTTTGATGCGGAGAAAGCTTTTGATAGGGTGAGCTGGCAATATCTGCAATTCCTCTTGCCGTGGTATGGCCTAGGTGAGTCTTTCTGTAGAATGGTGGATCTATTATATATGGGACCTACGGCGGGGGTGGTATGCAATGGAGTGATGTCGAAAAATGTTTTCTTAGAGCGAGGTACACGGCAGGGATGCCCGCTTTCGCCTTTGCTGTTTGTGCTGACCTTGGATCCTCTGATATGGATGATAGAGGCGTCGCGGGAGGTCCAGGGGGTGCAGATCGGAAGGCAGGGTTTCAAGAAGGCTGCTTTTGCAGATGATATGCTGGTACACTTGCTCTCCCCGGAGCAGTCACTGCCGAGATTGATGGCGGAATTTGAGAGATTTGGAAACTTTGCAGGACTCTGCATTAATAAATACAATTTGGAAGCCTTGGATGTGTCGGGTACGCTTCAAGGGAGCTGTGGTGACTCCTTCCCACTTAGATGGGCAAAAGATTCCTTCTGTTACCTAGGGATTCTCCTGACTAGGAATCTGGCGGAATTGTATAAGCGGAACTTCGAGCGAACGCTTCTCAAACTTTGTACGCAGTTGTGGGCATGGAATCCCCTTCCTCTGTCACTGCTAGGGAGGGCGGCTGCACTGGGGATGGTAGTGCTGCCTACGGTGCTGTACTGGCTGCAGATCCTCCCCATTTGGCTGCTGAGGCAGGACCAGAATAGATTGGAACAGGAGATCCGTGGCTTTCTGTGGAAAGGAGCACAGGCACGGATCCCGCTGGGTCGCTTGACAGGGGGATGGAGAGAGGGGAGCATCGGCATTCCAGATCTGCGACTATATGCGTTGGCATGTCAGGCACGTCATAGGAGACTGGTTGGGTGGCAAGGAGGTATACACCCCTAGGGCCTTGGAAGAGACCATGGTAGTGCCACAGACGTTACTGGCGGTCTTACACTTGGAGACTTCGATGCTGCAAAGAGTGAGTGGGAGTGGGGTGCTGATGTACGTGCGGAAAACATGGAGTCAATTGAATAGCTATTGGGGCAGATCTCTGGCGGTTTTGAGTTGGTTGCCACTATAGGGCAATATTACTTTTATGCCAGGTTCGGAATCGGCTGATTTCCAGACATGGCACAGACTTGGTATTCGGAATGTTGGACATGTGGACCTGGAGGGGAAGGGTAAATCCTTTGAGACTCTGGGAAGGGAATATGAGGTGAGTAGCAGTCAATTTTTTGCATATGTCCAACTTTCCCACTATGTGGCCTCTCTCTCGTAGGATGAGTTAACGGGGGAACGTTCAGCACAAATATTGGAATTCTTCTCACTGGGAGAAGCATCTCCGCCAACTGTTTCAGGTTTGAAGAAAAGATTAGAGCAATATAGGGCAGTCCCAAGCTATTCAGGAGAGGAAGCCCCGGTGGGCGGAAGAATTGAATCAGGTGGTAAAGCCCTTTGTCGAATTGCGGGCTTGGTAGATGGAGCCCGATGGCGAGAGGTTCAGTTCAAGTGCATCATTTGAACACACTTTTCTCTGAGAAGAGCTCTGAGAAGCCATCTTACTCTGGATGGTAGCTGCCCGAAGTGCTTCTGTCCCCTAGCAGATTTGGGTCACATGTGGTGGTGATATTGGAAAATTCAACAGTATTGGGTGCGGATAAGTATGTACTTGGGTGGCCTGCTCAAGCAACAGCTCACCTTGACAGGGAACTTGGTAGTCCTGGATCAACTTGGACCACTTCATCCAAAGGGAAGATGGGAACGTATATTGGTGAGGAAAGCATGTCTGGTGGGTAAAGGGCCGATACTTCACAGATGGAGAGAGCCAGTGCCCCGTACTTTTTGGGAATGGCGGAATTGCTTTCATCGATTGATGCTTTTTGAGAGAAGGGGGGCGAGGGGAAATGTCTCACATTGGTCTTCTTTCTTGTTGATTTGGGAACCCTATATTCAAACATTGGGACCACGTATACGTAATGAAATATTGCAGGAGGGTTAGGATGGGGGCTGGAGATGAGTGTCAGGGATGGAGGGTGGGTCCTAATAAATACAGGGCTAAGGACGGTGATTGGGAAGGGGTGCGTAGACGGATTTTTCACTCCGGGGGGTGTGGATTAGGGTAGCAGCTGGGGAGGGGGGGGGAGGGAGGGGGGAGAGGGGGGAGTCATGTTTGTCACTAAAGGTTGTTTTAGCTCTGCGGCGGTGGATAAGAGTTCACCCTGCTGGGAGATGCACTGTATTAGTAGAGTGTTATGTGATGTGATATGTGTGGATTAATAAACAGAGTTTTCAAAAAAAAAGTCTCAATCATATCACCTCTATCCTGCCTTTTCTCTAAGGTGTACATATTAAGATCCTTAAGTCTGGAGATCCCACGTGATGCGTGAGTGAGCAAGACATGTCTCTGCTCGCTCCGGGGCTGCCCTGGAAAATATAGTTGATTAAACGGAAATTATCCCCGCTAACCCGATTTGTCGAGGAGAGGAGAAGGAGAGGAAGTAAGGGGCATGAAACGCAGTTCCAGAGCTGACGGAGCAATGGCTGCGGTCCAGAAAAAAGACAAGGACAGACCGGGTAAATCTGGGGCCTTTGCGTCCATGCCGCCGCACCCGGCCTCGCCAGGGGCAGAAAGTGCAGATTCGAGCACAGAAGACCTAGCCAAGGAGGTGGCAAAACTCCTAGAGCCTAAGTTTGATCTGGTGCTCAAAAAGCTTGAGATTCTCGGCGAATCTTTGACAGACGTGGGAAGGAGAATGGAAGAGCTGGAGCAGCGTGTGTCAACCATTGAGGATGAGGAGGGGCAGCGGGATCGAGAGCAAAGGGAGCAGCGCAAACAAAAAGAGGCGCTCCAAGCTAAGGTTGATGATCTGGAGAACAGATTGAGACGGAACAATTTGCGAGTGGTGGGAGTGCCTGAGTCACAGATGGAGAATATGCTCCTACCGCTGCTTGGAGAATGGTTACCGAAGGAATTGGGTCTCAATGCTCTGGTCGGGAAGTTAGAAATTGAGCATGCACACCGGATTGGTCCGCGAAGAGAGGACCAGCAGAAACCCCGAGTGGTCATCATGAGGCTGCTTAATTTTCAACACAAAGTGCAGGTCTTGCAGGCCTTTCGGAGACACACAGAACTGCAACTGGACAATCATAAACTTTAAATTTTTCAAGATTACTCTGCAGCGGTAGCGCAGAAGAGGAAAGAGCTTACCTCCATCTGTGCAGCACTGTTCAGGAGGAAAATGCGATCTACCCTAGCATTCCCGGCGACGTTGAGAGTTGCGAGCCAGGGACAAAACTTTGTGTTTGATACTGCGAGCGCAGCGAACCAATTTTTGGCAGGATTGCCGGGGGACGGCACAGAAGATGGATGGCAGACATAGAACTGTAGGCTCGGATTATGTAGGGCTGGAAGGCTGTGAACGGGAGGCAGCAATGGAAAAAAACTGTTCAGTGTGATATGGAAGGTTAGCAGCTGGGGGGAACCCAGCGAAGAATAATGGTCACCTGCAAGAGGGACGCAATGTTTATTGTTCTGTTATTTTTACTAAGGGGGGTTAAGCGGGGTTTGAGTTGATACAGAAGCCTGGGGCAGCCCTGCGGCATTTAAGTGGGACATACCTCAGCGGGTAGAGCTGAGGCGTGGAATTATTTGTACTGTGGGGTACGGGGACTTGATGGTGTTGAGTGAGGGGGGAAGGGGGGAGGGGAGGGCGGGGAAGGGAGGGTGGGGAGGGGAGGGGTGTTGAATGGTGTATGAGTGTGAGAGAGTCATGGATGCAAAAGAGAAAATCTGTGGGAGTGGAAGGGCAGGGAAGCATGGACCCCAAGCATTCAGCAGGAAACGGAGCTGATGAGCACATGTTTTTTCAAAAGCGGCCCAACTTTGATGACAAGCCTGGGGTTGAGGCTGGGCAGCCCGGGGCTTCAGGTTGCGCTGGAGAACCGATAGTGATTCAACTACCTGGGGAGAGGATAAGTGAGAGATGATCTTAGGATAACCACCTGGAATGTAGCAGGGGTGAGCACACCAATCAAAAGAACAAAAATCTTGCAGGCCCTAAAGAGAGGAAGAACGCAAATAGCGATGCTGCAAGAAACTCATTTGAGTGCAAAGGAACATGTAAAGCTTAATAAAGACTGGGTGGGGCAGGTTTTTTCAGCATCCTCAGGGGGTAGGAAGAGAGGGGTGGTGATCCTCATAAAGGGGTTTACGGTAGAGGTTATTAGAGAGGAAATGGACCCGCAAGGAAGATTTCAGTTTCTGCATGCCAAAATCCAAGGGGAGGAACTCTTTCTGGGGAACATATATGCCCCGAATAATTATGATCACCAGTTCTTTACGCTTTTGTTGAAAAAGATAATGGGGGCACCGAAGATACCACTGATACTGGCAGGAGATTATAATTGTCCACATGACCCGACCCTAGATAAGTCGCAAGTGGGGACGGTCAGAGGGGAATGGAGCAACAAAGGTGTGTGGGATATTTATGTAAAATGGGTGGTCTGATAGACTCGTGGAGGACTTTGCATGGCGCAGAGCGGGACTACATGCATCTGTTGAGAGTGCACCAGACATGGTCCAGGATTGATTATATCCTTATCTCGAGAGAGACCTTTGGGAAAGTGATAAGGGTAGAGAAGCTCCTGCCCAATCGGGGCAGTGGGAGCAACTCAGCCTCCAGCCCCGGACAGCATTAAAGCGGCGCCCCAGCAAGGCGTGCCCGCGCCTGAGGGCCTCGCCAGAGGGTCCTTTGGCGTGGCCCTTAGGCGCGGCACAAAGGCGCACACAAGCAGAACCAACATAAAGAAGGACGGACCCCCCGAAAGAACCCACCGGAACTCCAGAAGGCAATGAAAAAGCAACAAAAAACCCAAAAAGAACACGGAAATCACCTCAGTGAAAACACATCAAGAAACCAGGCATACCTACAAACTACATCAAGGTACGCCTACAAACCATGCCACCATTCCTAGCTCCCATATACCTCCTGTCACCCCTCCTGACCATCAACCCCCCCCCTGCAGTCACACTCACCAACCTACCCAGACCAAACACCACAACCATCCAAACCACCAACATCTACAACCCCCCCTCACACAGAACACCACCCAAACAACACACACAACAACCTACATCCCCACCCCCCCGAACAGCACCCCTCTATCCATTTCACTAATTAATGCTCGATCGGTCAGAAACAGATACCACATGCTACACGATCTGATTGAAACCCAAAAGATTGACATCCTATGCATAACAGAAACTTGGCTAACGGACACAGACACAGTGATCATGAACCAACTGACACCGACAGGATACAGCCTTCAACATTGCCCCCGAACACACACCAGAGGAGGAGGCGTAGCTATCATAGCAAAAAACAACCTTCACCTCAGGCATCACGCATCAGAAACAACCAATGAAGCGGACATACTCACCCTCACCAATAAGCACATCTCACTCTGCCTAGTCTGCTGAGCGCCCACCCAAAGCACTGATCTAACAAGGATACTTCAACACATATCTGAGAGCACCATCTCCACAAAAGAGCAAATAATCCTAGGAGACTTTAATCTCCCATCTCTCCAAGACAAGCAAGCAGAAAACTTCATCAATGCTATGGAAGCAATGAACCTATCACAGATCATACACGAACCATCGCACGAAAAAGGAAACACATTGGACCTCATATTCCTAAACTCCCAAACCGCCATCTCATGCAAGAACCCAGAGATCACACACGTACCATGGTCTGACCACTACCTCATCAGCATCTCCCACACCTACCACCACATGAACAGCATGGAGAACAAACAACACACAAGAAGATTTAAAACGTTCATCAAAGAAGATTTCCTGGCACAAACCCTACCTGAACTCCAAACAAAATCCAGCAATATTGACGATCTGGTCTGCAACTGGAACGCCACAATCTCCGCTGCAGCCAGCACAAAAAACAAGACTAAATCCAGACACACCTCGGCAAAAGCTCGATGGTTCACACCCAATCTCCAGAAGCTGAAGACCAAACTCAGAAGAGCAGAAAGAAAATGGAGAAAAACCAAAAAAGAGGACGACAAAAAGAATTACTTATATGAATTGGACGCATACCACACAGAAACGGACAAAGCAAAAAGGGCCTTCCATACAAAGATCATAAACACGTCAATAAACAAACCATGAGAACTCTTCAATGTTGTCAAACAACTGACAAAAGCGCCCAACCACTCCGACCAACTACCAAACATCCCACCTGAACTACTAGCACAACATTACAAGCAGCTTCAACAACCACAGAATCCACAACTGAACGCAGAGACAACAGCAAACCACCCCATCACCACAGACAGAGACTGGAACACATTCGAAACAGTCACAAAAGAGGAAATATCATCCACCATCTCTCGACTAAATACCACCACCTCCCCACTAGACCCTGTCCTACAGAATGGATAAAGAAAACAAAAGATGACCTGAGCACACCATTAACCCGCATTGTTAACGAATCCCTTAAAACTTCAATCATCCGACCAACCTTAAAGAAACACAACCTGGATCCCCTCGAACCCACCTCCTACAGACCTATAGCAAGCCTCCCGTTTACCGCCAAACTCATTGAGAAGGTAGTTCAGAGACAACTCCAAGAACATTTAGATGCTAACAACATATTGGACCCACAACAACATGGCTTTCGTCCACTCCACGGAGTCGAGACCCTCATGACATCGCTAATGAACATCCTCCTCATGGGAACTCAAGCCAAGCACTCTGGATATGCCATGATCTTCCTGGACATATCAGCTGCCTTCGACACCATCTCCCACAACATCCTCATACACAGACTACAAGCAATCGGCATCAAAGATAACGTACTCCAATGGTTCCGTTCCTACCTGACCAATAGACAACAACTGATCCGCACAAACCTATCAACCTCCCCCCTGTTCCAGCAACACCAAGGAGTACCCCAAGGATCCACATTATCTGCCATGCTCTTCAACATCTACCTGCAACCACTCTGCTCAATCATACGCACATACAACATTAACTACCATATCTATGCGGACGACATAATGCTCTATGCTCCAATCACAACATCCAACCCAACAAATAAACACCTATCGGAATGCTTCACCGAGGTATCCAGCTGGCTACAAAAGAACAACCTATCCATCAACATAAAGAAAACTGAAGCCCTCATAGTAACAAAGGACCCAGACTTCACACCACCTACACACCTCGACATTGGAACCACAAAAATACAAATACAACCACAAATAAGATACCAGGGAATCATCATAGACCAAGCACTCACACTCAATCAACAGATCAAAAAAGCCACCGCAACAATCTACCACAAGGCTAAAACAGTACAACGTCTCAGACCTCTTCTTGAACCACAGGACTTCAGAACAGTGATGCAAGCCTTGACACTCCCCCACCTGGACTACTGCAATATAATATACCATGAACTTCCAGCCACTCATACCAACCCACTTCGAATTGCCTTAAACACCACAGTAAGAATTATCAAGAATGCAAAAAAACAGGACCATATCACCCCAGTCCTGAGGGAGCTACACATACTCCCTCTAGAAGCAAGAATCAAATACAAATCCGCCCTACTCACCCACAAAGCTCTCTACCAAACTCAAACCTCCCAGCTCCGCACTCTACTGCTTCAGCCAGCCCACAACAGAACAACCAGACAAACCACCAATAACTCCCTCACCATCCCACACAAAAGAACGAAATGCAATCAACGGACCTGCAACAGAGCCTTCGAACTATATGCACCATCCCTCTGGAACTCTCTACCAAATCACATCAGAAGCAACACAGACCTCTTATCCTTCAGGAAACAACTTAAAACTGCACTATTCCAAGAATTCCTCGGACCAGAGATAAGCACCCACCACTGACTCCCTCCCAACCACCATATTTCGTCCCCCTGAACATATGTCATATGTAACCATAACACAATGTCTATGTCTACGTCCCAATGAATTGTTAACAATCATTATTGTTGGCCACCAGGTGACGGCCCCAAACCCTTGTAATTGATTATTGTATGTTCCACCGCTTTGACCCGGTGAAAAGCGTGATATAAATACAGCTAAATAAATAAATAAAATAAAATTGAGCCGATGGTAGTGTCTGACCACGCTAGGGTAGTGCTGGATTTAAAGGGGCCAAAGTTTCAACTTCAGAGATCTTATTTCCCATGCTACGGGCATTAATACACACTGCTTTCCATATGTTACCCCTGTTACCCATTTCCATAAAGGTATTTAATGTATCACTTACCTGGGGGCTTTCACTTACCTGGGGGCTTTCTTCACCCATCCCCAATGAATCTAGTTTAAAGCCCTCTTCAGTAGATTAGCCAGTCTACTACCAAAGATGTGTTGACCTTTCTTGGACAGATGGATGCCATCTCTGCTCTGCAACCCTTGGAACAGCATCCCATGGTCTAGGAAACCAAAACGCTCTCGAAGACACCATCCACGCAGCCATGCATTAATCTCCAGGATGCGAGCCTCTCTGCCTTGGCCTTTACCCTCAACAGGGAGGATTGAAGAGAACACCACCTGTGCACCTACCTGCTTCACCCTCTGTCCCAGAGCCATGAAGTCACTTTTGATACATTCCGAGGTATACCTGGCAGTATCATTTGTTCCAACATGGATTAGCAACATTGGGTAATAGTCAGTGGGCTTGATGAGTCTCGGCAAACTCTCCGTAACATTTTGGATCTTGGCACCAGGCAGACAGCATACCTCTCTGGACATCAAGTCTGGTCGGTAGATGGACGCCTCAGTACCCCTCAGAAGAGAGTCTCCAACCACCACTACCCTTCGTTTCCTTCTGGTCACTTCTTTTTCGCCATATAGTCAAGATATCATGAAAAGTATAAAACGACATATGAATGTGGTGCACAGTATTCCAAGCATTAAAAGAAAAATCTATCAGATGTGTTTGGACCCGTCATCGTAATTTTAAAGAAATTTTTAGTCCTGCGGTAATACAGCCTGTAAGTGACCCGATGGAGATCAGATTAAAGGGCCATACACATTGTGGTCAATGTTCTCTGTGTGAGGTTAATTTGGAGATCTCTTCTTTCGAGTATCATGGCAGAAGTTACGTTTTACAGCATTCCACGAATTGTGCTTCCACACGGGTGATTTATGCTATAAAGTGTCCTTGTAACCTCATTTACATTGGAAAAACCTTATGTACCTTGAAAGCTAGATTAACTGAACACCGTAGCAGGCTTCGGTGCAAAGTTTTGACAGCGCCGATTGTCGAACACTGTTTAGCACACAATCATTCCTTTTTAGATCTACGATGTTTTTGTGTGGAACAAGTTGCACGAAGCATGGGGAGAAAATCATTGGATCAGACTTTAATTTACCAAGAACAACGCTGGATTTTCACTTTACAAACAGTTTCCCCAGGGGGACTTAATTCCCAGATTGATTGGTGCTTGTGCGTATAACTAGCTTTACTAAAGAGGTTTCAAGGTTTTTATTCAATGGCATAAAAGGACCTCCTTACGAGCCCTAGCCGCATGCGCGGCGTTTATTTCTTTGGGTGCTCAGAATCGCCATTGAGATGGGATCGTGGTTGGTGAGCAGCAGACAGTTTTAAACAGTTATTTTTGTCGGTATGGATAACTGCAATAGTTTAAGGTCTTCTCAAAAGTATTTTTTAAAATATTTGTTATTGAGTTAAGAATTTTTTGTTTCTCCTTTTAGCCAATTTCGAGAACTTGGAAGTCAGTGCATAACCCCTGATGAAACTAATCGTGAAACGCGGCAGCGCTGAAAGTGGCGTTGGGATTTCTTCCTTTAAAGATAAGCCTGACTTAGTTGAAGTTCTAAGCTAATGGTTTTTTATAACAAAAAGTATAAGAAAATTATAAAAAAAGTATAAGAAACATTTTCAAAGTATAAGAAATATTTTCAATATGGGTCATTGATGCAAATATTGGAGCAAGTTGGTTAAGAAACAAATACCGTAGCTCCATTTAGTCTGAGACCCATTGTTCTGGAGAAAGTGAACTGCCTAATTATGTATTAGGAAAAAATTGAAAATTCATTATACTCATAAGAGTGGAGTAAGCATATCTTTCTAGAGCTTAATCGCAATCTTACTCTGATAAAGGTATAGACCTGTATAGGTTGTTACATACATAAAAGTGCGGCTGTACAGGCCAGGTATTAAAGCATACATCATGATTTAGTGGAAAAGTACAGGTCGTATCACTCGAATTATAAGATTCACATTTGATTGCAGGCTAGTAATTTCACATGTATATACATATTTACATATTGCTGGGTCTATTGTTGGCTATAACACGGAGTTCTTTCTTTGTACCTGTTGTGACCCAAACATTGACTTCCAAGTCGACCCTGGAGACCGAGCCGATACTCGAGTCCCTTGCGGCTCGAGGTCGTCCTCGGTCGAGGTCTCCCTCGACCTCCCGTTCGGGACCGAGAGTCTCGATGCCGGTGCCTCAGGCGTCGGGGCGGGTGCCCAGAGGCCCCGCAGGGTCTGACCGCGACTCGACCTCGGACGAGTCTGCTTGGGAGACCGAAGACGAGGAGTCTCCTGACACCTTTAAGACTCGGTGTGTCCCCTCGGACTCACCGGAGTCTGAACCCCGGAGTAGATCCCCTCCGGAGGATACTAGGTTCTCGGAGTTTATCCGGGATATGGCCGCTGCCCTGGCTATCCCGGCTGACCCCGAGGAAGAGCCTCGAGCTGAGGAGCTCGATGCTCTGCAGTACGACTCTCCTCCGAAGGAGGCCTTTACTGTCCCGGTTCCTCCGATGCTGGAACGGCTCCTCTTCCGGATGTCGGAGGCACCGGCTTCGGCGCCGGTTTTGAGCAAGCGAGTCGATTCCATCTATCGGCTCCGCAAGAGTCCTGGCTTTCAAAAAGCACAGCTACCACACCATTCCATGGTTGTGGAATCGGCCATGCATCATCTGAAGAGTCAGAAGATGCACTCCGCGGTGCCTCCTGGTAGGGAGGCCCGAAGCCTTGATGGCGTCGGTAGAAAGTGCTTTCAGGGCTCGATGCTTGCTTGCCTTGTCCAGACTTACCAGCTCTACATGGGCATGTATTTGCGGGATCTGGCCAAAGAATTGGCCGGGTTCTCTGCTGGTCTCTCCGGGGAACCCTTGCAGAGTTTTAAGTCCTTGTCTTCGAGGATCCGGGGATGCTCTAAGTTCATGTCCCGTGCCGCCTACGATGGCTTCGAGGCTTCGGCCCGAGTAGCGGCTGCCGGCATCGCGGCTCGACGCCAGGCGTGGCTGCAGTCATTGGACCTCGAGCCATGGGTTCAGGACAAGTTGGTCGATGTCCCTTCCCGAGGTGGAAACCTTTTTGGCAAGCCTGTGGCCGAGAAGGCCGCACAGCTCGAGACTGAGCACCTCACTCGGACAAGGCTGTTGAGGAAGACCTCTGCCCCTTCACATAAGAATAAGGGCCCGGGTAAGAAGCCCTTTTACCCGAGGAAGGGCACTGCCTACAAACAGTACCCACAGTATCAGGCTGCCCAAGCTGCCCCCCAGGGTCAGCAGGCCAAGGGCCGGGGTAATGGGCCCCGTAGGCAGAGTGCTCCCAAACCTCCGGCCCCTGCTCCCACTCAGCAGGGTGGGGGTTTTTGACTCCTTGAGTATAGCCATAACTCCCTTGCAGACTCAGCCCTGCACAGGAGGCCGCCTAACCTTGTTCGCCCACCAGTGGCCCTTGATTACTCAGGACAGTTGGGTGCTGGACATAGTCCATCGAGGATATGCCCTGCATTTTCATCAACTGCCTCCGCCACACTTTCCAGGGGAATCTTTCCGGCCTCCCCTGCATACAGACCTTCTCCTCCAGGAACTACAGGGTCTGTTGGTGGACAGGGCGGTGGAGCCTGTGCCTCCCCACTTCCAAGGTCACGGTTTTTACTCCAGGTATTTCCTGGTACCAAAAAGAACCGGTGGTCTCCGACCCATTTTGGATCTCAGAAACCTAAACAAGTTTCTTGTAAAAGAAAAGTTCAAGATGCTTACTCTTGGAACTCTTCTGCCCTACCTCCAGCAGGGAGATTGGCTATGCTCTTTAGATCTAAAAGATGCTTACACTCACATCCTCATTCATCCAGACCACAGAAAGTAACTCAGGTTCATTGTGGGAGGAAACCACTATCAGTACAGGGTACTGCCTTTTGGACTGACCTCCACTCCCAGGGTCTTTACCAAGTGCCTGGCAGTGGTGGCAGCCTACCTGAGAAATCAGGGCATCTTTGTGTTTCCCTACCTGGACGACTGGCTCATCAGAGGCCAGACTTCCCTAGAAGTTCAGCAGGCCACCAGCAGAACCATAGAACTGCTCCAAAAGGTGGGCTTTGTCATCAACTTCGCAAAGTCCACTTTGCTCCCCTCCCAGAACTTGGAGTTCATAGGAGCAAGGTTGGATTCTCAGCTGGCAAGAGCGTTCTTACCAGTGGACCGAGCACAAAGGCTCATGGACCTCGCCAGCAAGTTTTTGCACAGGTCCCTGGTCTCCGCCAGACTCTGTCTCAGGCTTCTGGGCCACATGGCGTCGACAGTACAGGTGACCCCAAATGCCAGGCTCAATATGAGACCTGCACAGTGGTGCCTTCGGACTCAGTGGTCCCAAGCCAAAGGCAGTCTCAGAGACAGGATTAGAGTGTCCCACCGTTTCCTGGCCTCCCTCGACTGGTGGTTACATCCCCCCAATCTGCTCGTGGGGGTGCCTTTTCAGATCCCACCTCATTCAGTGGTACTGACCACCGATGATGCCTCTCTGCAGGGTTGGGGAGCACACTGCCTAGACAAGTGCACCCAGGGCCTGTGGTCTCATTGGGAGGCGCCCCAGCAGATCAATCTACTGGAACTCAGAGCTATCCGCTTGGCCCTCAAGGCCTTTACTGCTTCCCTGACACAGCAGTCTGTCTTGATCCAGACAGACAACCAGGTAGCCATGTTCTATGTAAACAAACAGGGCGGAACTGGTTCCCAACCCCCTTGCCAGGAGGCCCAGAACCTCTGTTCCTTTGCCCTGAAACACAACATGCTCCTCAAAGCAGTCTATCTTCCAGGCCAGGAGAATTCCCTGGCCGACAGTTTGAGCAGGATTCTGCAACCACACGAGTGGCAGCTGCATCCTTTAGTGGTTCAAAAGATTTTCTTGAGATGGGGGCTTCCCTCCATGGACCTGTTTGCCAGTCCACTGAACAACCAGCTGCCAAGGTTCTGCTCCACAATCCACAAATAAACTCAAAGATGCTATATGTCTTTTTCATTAAAAGAACCAATGGTCTCAGATTACGATTTGCACTGCTCCAGAGAAAACTCTTAAGAGCTACATGCCGCAATAGCATCAATGACCATAATGACATAATAGCTTTGGTTCTGAAAAAGGTCTTATTCCAAACTGAATAATTCTCAAAAATCGAACTTATCTTAAATTTTGATCCAGTTTCCAGATTCAAATTGTGCCAATGTTGCAAATGCCCCAACGCCACCTCATCGGTATCCGTTCCACGTTTCGTTTCTTCTTCAGGGGGTATGCAAACAGTGTATTAGCACTATAAACAAAAAGATGCAAATGTTACTGAACAACCATAGTTTATATGATAAATTAAAGCCAAAGGATGACAGTCGAACCTGAACCGGACTAGAAGATTTCCAAGTATAGGCTTGTGCAAGTTATAATGCGTTTAATGTGGCTGCCCAGCCCTCTCAAAAAACGCCGCGCATGCGAGTTGGAACTGCACACGAAATGATTAAATACCTGCATGCCCATGACGTCAGGCTCACCGCTGTCAAATACAAATGATGATGCAAAAATGTACTTTAAATTCAAAATGCACTAACAATTGAGTTCTACAGACAGGCTCTCCATTCAATCATGTTATTGAGTCCACCAGGAAAAACTGATTGTAATGTGTAGATCCATTTTTGTTCTCGTAATAAAAGGGTTTTCGCTCGAGATTTGCCAGAGCTACCTTTTAACACCCGATCCAATCCGAAACAACGCAAATCTTGGAATGCATGTCCGTGTTGTACACAATGGGTCACAATGGGGGCTTCCATCACCTTGCAACGAAGCCGACTACGATGTTCCCCTAGCCGGGTTCTCAATGGGCGCGTGGTTTGCCCTACGTACAACAACCCGCAAGGGCATCTAATGGCATAAGTTATAAAATCAGTACCGCAGGAAGTTTGATGCCGCAGAACATAATGTTTCTCATGATACATAAAGGCGTCAGCTTCTTCTATTATCTCACACATGGCACACTGGCCGCATTTCCGATGGCCCCCACCAGTGCCATTATTCAGTGGAGCCTCTCTGAGCTTCGCAGGACTAAGCTTTTCTTTCAAATTAGATGAACGCGTCCACACACAACGAATGCGTTTGTTTTGCAGACCCGGAAGTGTAGTTAATACTTTCTGATGTTTTCTCAAAATACGTTTAATGGATCCACTCAAAGGGGAGTATCGAGTGATCAGATTGATGGTGTCTTCTTCAACTTCCTCTGCATTATTAATGGTACGGGGTTTCAACAATAACCCCCTATTATTATAAAGCGCACGTTTATAGGCAGTGTGTATCACAGACAGCGGATATCCCCTTGTTTGAAAAGTTTAAAGTACATTTTTGCATCATCATTTGTATTTGACAGCGGTGAGCGGTGGCTGACTGTATCACCTGGGCTTACATGGCAGCTGACCTTCCTTTGCAGGGTAGGGTCACGGCCCACCGTGTGAGGGCAATGGCTGCATCAGTGGCTCACCTCCACTCTGTTCCATTGCAAGACATCTGCAGGGCTGCTACTTGGTCTTCAAGCCAGACATTTGCAGCCCACTACTGTCTGGAGAGGGAGTCCCGTAGGGACAGTGCTTTTGGCCAAGCAGTACTCCGGAATCTCTTTGAGGTCTAGGCAACTCCTGCCCTCCTGCCTTCTGGTTGGGCTACCTGGGGAGGGTGTGTCCTTGCAAAGCCTTCACTGTGTTGCTGAGACTAGAGGGAGTTCTCTTGTTCAGCCTGGGTTCCTGGTAGCCCAGAGCTGGGGAGTCACCCATAAGTGAGGACTGACTTCCTGCTTGGTCCTGGAGAAAGAGTAGTTACTCACCTGTAAGAGGTGTTCTCCAGGAGCAGCAGGAATCAGTCCTCACTACCCTCCCTCCTCCCCTTGGAGTTGCAGTTGTACATAGTTTAATTTTTACATTTTTGTGTGCTGTTCTTAGCTATGTTATTTGACTAAGGTAAGATGGCACCTTTAGGCGGGAAGGGAACCATGCTTGCATGCCTGCATTCCCAAAGGCTTTCATGGAAAGCTGGGGAAATGCTCCGCTGGGGCTTCATCGGCGTCGATGACACCCATAAGTGAGAACTGATTCCTGCTGCTCCTGGAGAACACCTGTTACAGGTGAGTAACTACTCTTTCTGCGAGCAGTGTACCTCCAAGGCTAGGACAACTGCTTAGCAGATAGGCTGAGCAGAGTCCTTCGCCCACACGAGTGGCGCTTAAATCCCAGAGTAACGAAGCAGCTCTTCCACCTCTGGGCCAGGCCCATGATGGACATATTTGCCTTTCCGGACAACAGGTAGCTATCCTGCTTCTGCTCCCTTCAGCTGCACCCGGAGAGAGTGGCAGCAGATGCCTTCTTGATCTTGTGGTCTGAGGGCGTACTCTATGCATTCCCATCGACCCCTCTTTTTGCTAGGACCCTCTTCAAGGTCCAGAGTGAAAGAGCATCAGTTATACTAATTGCCCCCCTGGCTCAGGCAATCTTGGTTCCCTCTGCTGTTTTCCCTGTTGGTGACACTCCCAGTCCCTCTTGGCCGAGCCCCGGACCTCCTGTCCCAGGATGAGGGCTCCTTCCTGCACCCTAATTTGGGGTCACTAATGCTAACAGTGTGGCTGCTGAAAGGGTTGCGTTGGCCCCATTCAGTCTTCCAGGAGAAGTCAAGGAGATCCTACTGGCCTCCCAAAACTCTCCACCAGATGGGCTTATGCCTTTAAGTGGAAAAGGTTTTCCGCCTGGTGTACGGAAAGGGGGAGAATCCCTTCCCCCTGCCATGTGCAACTAGTACTTCAGTACCTACTGCACTTGTCACACACTAGGCTGAAATCTAACTCGGTGAGGATACATCTGAGCGCCATAGCTGCTCACCACCACCCTATCAAGGGAAAGCCCCTCTCGAGTCAGCCCCTGGTCTCCAGATTCCTCTGGGGCCTTCTGTTATCTAAGCACCCTCTCTGTCCTCCAGCGGCAGAGTGGGACCTCAACATGGTGCTCTCCCAGCTCACCAAACTGCCGTTTGAGCCCCTGGTCACTTGCCACCTTCAGTACCTGTCTTGGAAAGTGGCCTTTCTGGTGGCCCTCGCATCTGTTTGAAGAGTGAGCGAACTCCAGGCTCTGGAGGCAGATCCACCATATACAAGGTTCTATAAGAACAGGGTAGTGCTCTGCACACTCCCCAAATTTCTCCTGAAGGTGGTGTCTTCTTTCTATCTCAACTAAGAGATGGTCCTCCCCACCTTCTTCCTCCGGCCTCACACCGGCAAGGAGGAACTAGTACGTCATACACTAGATTGCAAATGGGTCCTCTCCTTGCTCCCTTTTGGAGCTTGCGGGGATACCCTTCCTAAATGTTTTCTTCCCGGGCTTCGCGCCCTTTTTTTCTTCAAACCACTGGCCATGTGGGTCTTTGATCTCGCAGGGGCCGTTTTCGCCCCCATGGCCACCGGGTTTAAAAAATGCGATAGATGCTCTAGGAGCATGTCGCTTATGGACACTCATGACTGCTGTCTAAGGTGTCTGGGAACCGACCATGACCCAGAGCTCTGTTCGCTCTGCAAGAAAATGTTCTCTAAGGCCCTGCTCAGCCGTAAGCAGAAGTCTGAAGACATTTTTCGAAAGGCTGCCTCGGAGTCCCCGGTGGCACCCTCGATCGTCTCCCCTCCAGTGGGTTCTTCCCCCCACGGCACCACGTTCCAGGCGGCATTCAGACCAGGGGTCCCCCAAGGTGTAATGGCGCAAAAACAAGAAGGCCTCGAAGTTGCTGTCTGGGGCCCCCGACAAGCGCAAGTTCTCCCGCGCCCGGTCGCTTAGCCCCATTCGGCATTCCCAAGAGTCGGACAAGGAGCGGCCCCGCAAGGTACCTCGCAGAGAAACGGAGGCCTCCGGCGAAGGCACCCAATCTCCTGAGGGCCCTCCCGGTGAGGACCCCCTCTCCTACTCGAAGCCCGATCCGGTGACCCCGGTATCGGCGTCCCTGTGCCCCATGCCCACGTGGGATTCCCGTATGCTGGTGCTAGAGCGCAGCGTTTCTGCATTCATTGCTTCCCAGCAGGCGCTCATGGCCAACTTCGCTGACTTGCGCCCAGAGCCTGCGGGTCCCTCGCGTGGGACACCCCATTCCGTCTAGGAAACCCCTGAGAGCCACGGGCTTTGTGAGGGTTCTCGACGTCAGTCTTGCTCGCTCTCCCATTGCTCGGGGGCGAGATCGTCCAGGGTCTCTGGCTCCAGGCCACTAGCCAACGGATAGTGCAAACCACCCAGCTTGGATCCCTTGACTGATTTCTCGGACTGGGAATCCAATGGGGACACATCCCCAGAGACCCGCACCCGTCGGACCCCTTGCTGCCTGGTCTCCAGCAGTGTTCACCACCCGAGGACACCTCCTTTCTGGTGTATCTCCAGGAACAAGCAGGAATGAGTCTTCACATATGGGTATCGTTGGTACCGATGGAGCCTGCGCGGGAATGCTCCCCAGCATCCAGTAAGAAAGCTTTTGGGAGCATCCCACAGCACCTGCGCGTTGCCTTCCTGCCTTTCCCAACCGCTTCTCTCCAGTTCTGCTTTTCCGCGGAGCCAGCAGGTCGTGTTCCTGTCACCGCAGAAGAAGTTCTTTATTTTTTTCTTTATTTTTCTGTGTCGCGTCTGCCTTCGACGTCAGACCGGTACCGCCGGTCTTTTCTTTTCTTTTTTTTTTTTTCGCTAAAAAAAACAACAACAAAAAAACCCCTTTTCTTTATTCAGCTGTGCTTTTTCATTTTGGGCCTTAGGCCTAAATATTTTCTCCTCATGGGTTCTCCACTTCCGGGTTCAAAAAGTGCACAAAATGTGGCGGTACTATTTCTGTCACCGACACCCATGATTGGTGTCTGAAATGTTTGGGTCCTGACCATTCCATCATGGATTGTGTGTCCTGCACCATGATGTCTAAGAGAGGTCGGCAGATCCGAGCAGCCAAGCTCAGTACCCTGTTTCCCTCTGATGCAGCCTCGGTGGCATCGACGTCTTCCAGGGCTTCTTCTTCCTCCCATGGATCTCAGGTAACCAAACATAAATCTAGCCGGTCCTCGAAGGGCAAATCTCCCTCTAAGCATCGAGATGCCTCCGGGCTTGTCCTCGAGGATTCCGCTCCGGCAAAATTACCCCTGCGGGAAGTTCCGGCTTCCAAAGCATTGTCTATGGGGTCACAGGTTGACATCGATGGCTCGGCCTCGACCGATCACCTGTTGCCGTATTCTGGGGTACCGGTGGCCTCCACTGGTACCGACATCCAGACTTTGGTGGCGTCGATGGATCAGAAAATTCTGTCCATGCAGCGCACCCTTACGCAGGCCTCGACGCCTCCGGTACCCCAACAAACTCCATTGCCGATACCGTTCCCGGTGCCGGTACCGATTGCATCGACATCGGCTTTGGTGTCGACTGCAACGGTACCTTGTCCTATGATGCCCATCGGTACCGAACCGGTACCGCTTAGTCCCAATGTCGATCCCACTCGGTACGCGTATCGGGCTTTACAGGAGCATCCAGACAGGCGATACTTCGATTCCTCCAAAGACTCTGATGAGTCGGAGGCTTCTGTCGATGCACCGATACTTCTTCCTCAGGAGTCTGCTTCTCCAAAACGAAGTATGTCTCCTCCAGAGGACTTGTCTTTTCAAGACTTCATTAGGGAAGTGGCTAGAGGCCTCTCCATCACAGTGGCCTCTGAGTCAGAGCCTAGAGCCAAGCAATTAGATATTTTGCAATATCCTAAGGCTCCTAAGGAAGCAGCTACCTTACCTATTCATGAGATTCTGTATGATCTCTTGTTGGCATGTGGGAGACTCCTCTCACCACCTCTCCTCATTCTCGTAGGTTAGACACCATGTATCGTGTCCCTCCCTGTCCTGGTTTTCATAAGACTCAGCTTCCTCACCACTCTATTGTGGTTGAGTCTGCTATGAAGAAAATAAAGAGTGCAAAGAGACACTCATCTAACCCTCCAGGACGTGAATGTAGGACTCTAGATGCTTTTGGCCGAAGGAATTTCCAGGCCAATATGCTTGCTGCCAGAATCAACTCCTATAGTCTCTATATGGGGATGTTTCTAAAAGAAGTCACAGATCATCTGCAGACTTTAGCTCCTTTTATTTCAGAAGATAAAAGGCAAGAGTTTCTCACTTGGCTCAAACATGCCCAAGATGTTTCCAAATTCTCCAACCGTGCAGCCTTTGACTCTGTTGAGTGTGTAAGCAGAGCCACGGCTATTGCCATAGGTGCACACAGAAGCCTCTGATTTGGAACTCTGGGTCCAAGATGAGTTGGGAAACCTTCCTTGTACAGGTGAAAACCTGTTTGGCAGGGATTGGCAAGCAAAGGCCACTCAGATGGATGCTGAGAACTCTGTTTTGGATCGACTTTCAAAGTCTACCTCTGCCCCTGTTAAGAAAAGATTGTTCAAAAAGACATCTTTTTCTAAAAAGGGAAGATATTATCCTGCTCATGGGCAGACATCTTCTGCAGGTCGTTTTACTGCAAAACGTCAGCAACCGCCTAAACAGGCCAAGTCAAAGGCTGCCAGGCCTACCACAGCCCAGCAGCCTCAACCTCCTCAGGGCCTTTGACTTGCAACTAGAGAACTTATCCTTTCTAGCTCTGGAAAAACCAGAGCCCCTCACCATTCCAGGAAGGTTGACTTACTTTGCTCCCAGATGGGAGCAAATCACAGCAGAGCAATGGACCCTCTCCATCATAAAGGAAGGGTACAAGCTTCATTTCTTAAGCCTTCCTCCTCACACCATGGTGAAACAGTTCAATTCTCCAATATCTTTCCTCAACCTTCTAGGTCAGGAGATTGCTACCCTTCTTGCCCAAGGGGCAATAGAATAAGTACCTCTTCTTCAACAGGGCTCAGGGTTCTACTCCCCCTATTTTCTTATCCCAAAGAAAACGGGGGTCTACAGACCCATATTAGATCTCAGAGAATTGAACAAGTTTCTATTCAAGGAGAAATTCAAAATGATTTCTCTAGGGGCTCTGCTTCCATACCTTCAGAGTCTGGACTGGCTTTGTTCTCTAGATCTCAAGGATGCGTACACCCATGTCCTCATCCATCCAACACACAGAAGGTTCCTTCGGTTCCTTTTTCAAGGAAAGCACTACCAATACAGGGTGCTTCCTTTCGGTGTTCACGAAATGCATTGGAGTAGTAGCTGCATTTCTCCGCACTCTGGGAATATTTGTATTCCCATATCTGGACGACTGGCTCATTTGAGCCCCATCCCAGTCAGAGGCCCAGACTTGCCTAACCTGCACAATGCGTATCCTTCAGTATTTGGGACTAGTAATAAACATCCCAAAATCCAATCTCACCCCTACTCAGTCTCTGGAGTTCATAGGGGCCTTGCTGGATACCACAACTGCAAGGGCCTATCTTCCTCAGGCCCGTTGCCTACGTCTTGTGCAGTTAGCCTCCCAGATTCAGTTAAAGTCCCACTTAATTGCTCGAGAAATGTTACAACTATTAGGCCACATGGCATCCACCGTGCATGTGGTTCCATATGCTCGCCTTCACATGAGGGCAGCTCAATGGACTTTGTCCACCCAATGGACTCAGGCATCAGGTTGCCTGTCAGACAAAATAGCAAACTCTAGTTGCCTTTTTTGGTCTCTCCAGTGGTGGAAGTCCTCTCAAAACCTGTTGCTGGGGTCCCCTTTTCAGCAACCACTACCCCAAGCAACTCTCACAACAGATGCTTCTCCAAACGGTTGGGGAGCTCATTTACAAGATCTCTCCACCCAGGGCATCTGGTCTCCACAGGAGACTTCTCTGCATATCAATCTATTGGAACTCAGAGCAATATTCTTAGCCCTCAGAGTGTTCCATACCCTGCTCAGCTACAGGACAGTCCTCATCCATACGGACAACGAAGTAGCCATGTTCTATGTGAACAAGCAAGGCGGGACTGGCTCTCTGTCACTTTGCAACGAAGCTTTGCGACTGTGGGCCTTCGCCAGAGAGCATCACATCCATCTTCTGGCAGTATATCTTCCAGGCGTTCAAAACTCTTGGGCGGACAGACTCAGTCGAGTTCTGCTTCCACATGAATGGTCCCTCCACATGGACCAGGTAGCCAGGAGTTTTCGAATTTGGGGAACCCCGGACATAGACCTCTTTGCAAGTCCGTGGAATGCCAAACTTCCCCGGTTCTGTTCCAGAATTCCGTGTCAGGATGCCTTCCTCCTTCACTGGGGTCAAGACTTCCTTTATGCCTTTCCACCAATTCCGCTAATTCCCAAAACACTATTCAAGCTTCAGAGTGATCGAGGGACCATGATCCTCATAGCACCACATTGGCCACGCCAAGTGTGGTACCCTCTACTTCTGCATCTCTCTCAAGCTCCCTCCCTGGACTTGGGCTCCGCACCAGACCTTCTATCCCAGGAAGAGGGAACATTATGGCACCCAAACCCCCAGTCGCTCCATCTCAGGGCTTGGTTGCTGAGGGCTTAGACCTTCAAGATTTTCATCTCTCTCAGCAAGTCAGAGATGTTGTTTATGCCTCCAGAAAGCCTTCTACTAGACGTTCCTATGCTTTCAAATGGAAAAGATTTACCATTTGGTGTTCAGAGAAGGGTCTAAACCCTCTTGCAATACCTCTGAATTCTCTACTAGAGTATCTCCTGCATCTATCCCATGCAGGTCTGAAAACGAATTCAGTAAGAGTCCATTTGAGTGCTATTGCAGTGTCCCTCAAGCCTCTCAATGGACAACCTATTTCCTCTCATGCTCTTATAGCAAGATTCATGAGAGGCCTTCTTTTAACTAAACCTCCCATTAGACCACCTCCAGTGGCATGGGACTTAAATCTGGTTCTTGGCCAGCTCATGAAGCCACCCTTTGAACCTTTAGCCACCACCTCCTTGAAATTTCTTTCTTGGAAGGTTATTTTTCTCATTGCAGTCACCTCAGCACGCCACATCAGTGAACTGCAAGCTTTGGTGGCTAATCCACCTTATACAAGGTTCCATTATGATAAGGTAGTCCTCAGGACCAATCCACACTTTATGCCTAAAGTGGTCTCGCCTTTTCATCTGAACCAAGAGGTATATTTACCTGTCTTTTTTTCCAGGACCTCATGCATCAAGTGCAGAGAGGAATCTTCATACCTTGGATTGTAAGAGAGCTCTTGCTTTTTACTTACAAAGAACACAGCAACATAGAAAGTCTTCTCAACTCTTTGTTGCTTTTGATCCTTCTCATTTAGGACTTCCAGTCTCTAAAAGAACACTGTCCAACTGGATTGCTCAGTGTATTTCTTTCACCTACCAGAGTAGAAACCTTTCTCTGGAGGGCCATGTCACAGCTCACAATGTGAGAGCCATGGCAGCCTCAATGGCTCATCTAAATTCTGTGTCCATCGACCAAATCTGTCGAGCGGCCACCTGGGCCTCGGTTCATACCTTCACAGCCCATTACTGCTTGGACAAGGACTCCCGCCGGGATGCCTCGTTTGGTCAAGCTGTTCTCAAACACCTGTTCCATTCCTAATCAACTCCTACCCACCTACCCTGGTTAGATGCCAGAGATCCATGGCAGGAGTTAGAGTCCTTTTCAAGGACACAGAACCTGGGGTTCTCTCCTGGCATCTGCAGCTAGGGAGTCCCCATATGTGAAGACTCATTCCTGCTTGTTCCTGGAGATAGTACAGTTACTTACCTGTAACAGGTGATCTCTGGGAACAGCAGGAATAAGTATTCACAACCCACCCACCTCCACTAGGAGTTGCATCTCTCTATCTATCTTTCCTTTCCTCTCTCTCTCTTTGTCTCAGCTTTAAAACTTGAACTGGAGAGAGGCTGTTGGGAAAGGCGGGAAGGCAGCGTGCAGGTGCTGTGGGATGCTCCCAAAAGCTTTCTTACTGGACGCTGGGGAGCGTTCCCGCTCAGGCTCCGTCGGTACCGACAATACCCATATGTGAAGACTTATTCTTGCTGTTCCCAGAGATCACCTGTTACAGGTAAGTAACTGTGCTTTATTCGGGACATGTCTTGGGCCCTCAACCTGGTCACCCTGGCCGAGGAAGACCCTCGTGCTGAAGAACTCTATATTCTTCAGTATGAGGCCCCACCCAGGGAATCCCTCACCGTGCTAGTGCTGCCAATCCTCTCCCGGCTATTGCTCCACATGTGGGAGGCCCCGGCTTCGGTCCCCATCGTGAGTAAGCGCCTTGACACAATGTACAAGGTGTAGCGTGAGACAGGCTTCCATAAGACATAACTTCCACACACCTCGATGGTGGTGGAATCAGCCATGAGGAAGCAGAAAAGCTCGAAGTCCCACTCCTCTGTCCCACCGGGCTGAGATTCCAGAGCCCTTGATGCCCTGGGCTGCAAGGCCTATCAAGGTTCCATGCTCTCCTGTCGCATCCAGGCATACCAGTTATATATGGGTATGTTCCTCCACAACTTGGCAAAAGAACTTGGAGGCTTCTCCGCGGGCCTTGAGGGCGAGCCCCTCGATAGATTCCGCACACTGTTGAAATCAGCTGATTTCTCCAAGTATATCTCTCGAGCCTCTTACAATGGCTTTGAGACTTCGGCTCGGGTGGCAGCCATGGGCAACGGAGCCCACTGCCAGGCTTGGCTCCACTCTTCAGATTTGGGTGCAGGAGAAGTTCCTGGACGTGCCCTGCCTCGGCGAGCAACTTTTTGGTAAGCCAGTGGAGGAGAAGGCAGCTGAGATTGAGACGGAGTATGTCACTAGGACCCGTCTCTCCCACAAGACCTCTACGCTACCTCGGAAGAAGCAGCCTACCAAGAAGCCCTTCTTCCCCAGGAAAGGCCTCCAGTACCACGGCTACCCGCCGTACCCGGCTATCCCTGTGCCGACCACTCCCGCGCAGGGGAAGTCTGGCAAGGGTCACCGGAAACTCAAGGGACTGAAGGCCCAGACGCCGGGTTCCCCACAACTCCTCAGGGGTTTTGACGCCAGCGGCATAGCCCCTCGTCCTCCGGCGATACAGCAGCCCGTGGGTGGACGCCTGTCCAGCTTCGCCCCGTTGTGGGCGTTTAACCTCGGACACCTGGGTTCTCCAAATTATCCAGGAGGGCTATCGCCTCCACTTTGACAAGCTCCCACCCCCTTTCTCCCTGGCGGAGCCTTCTCGACTCGCCGCACACCAGCTTCTGCTGCAGCGGGAATTACACTCTCTCTTTGCCCAACGGGCAGTCGAGAAGGTCCTGCCCCACCTTCGAGGTCGGGGCTTTTATTCCCAGTACTTCCTCGTCCTGAAAAAGACAGGGGGTCTGCGGCCTATCCTCGACCTCCACAGGTTAAACAAGTTCCTGGTGCAGGAGAAATTCAAGATGTTATCCATAAAGAAGAACAAGTAGACGACTATGTTCTTCCCGCTGTGTCGGCAAGCCAGCAGTTTACACAGCGGACAGAGCATAGTCATCTACTTGTTCTTCTTTGTGGATATGCAGCATTTCCTGTGATGAGCTCCCTGAAGAAGCCGGTTGGCGAAACACCTGGTGTCGGGGCTCCGGTGTCGTTACTATGAAGACAAGACGTTTTTGAGGTTCTTTGCACTGCTCTTTGCTCCTTGCCGTTTGTGGCTGCCTCTCTTCATTGCCTCCAAAGCTAAGTTTCTTCAGCTATTTATATCCCTTGATGTATTCACTGTGTTATGCTGAACGGTGTTAACAGTTTTACCAATAGTATGTGCTAGATTTGGGCTTTTATTTTGTGCCCCAGTACTGAGGGTTTTTTTTAGACTGATGATGTCATCTTGAGCTTTATTGAGTGATAGGCATTGCTGTGGCACCATTCAATATGCTCGTCCTCTTTGCTCTAGTTGGCAAGAGGCTGGATGAGGTTTTTTTTCCTCCATTTACCATTGGTACTGTTTTTTATTTTTCTTTTTGGTGCGGGTTTCATACTTAATTTTTCTTTTTCTTCTTTTTTTGCTTCTTTTGTTCTGTTTGGGAGTTTGTTGTTATTTGGCTACTAACCTAGCCACCAGATTGAGAAACAGGTGTGATCATATATGTTTAGTGCATATGCACTGCAAAGCATCACTTTCTTTCCTTGCATAGTTCCATGACAACGATATAGTTCCCTTTCACATTTTGAATGGCTTTATGCATTTCAAAAGCTACTGTTTCTCACTCTTGTATTAAAAGAGGAATAGTATACTATTTTTACCCATCCTAGCTTCGATTTCCCATGCTCCACAGATATTAGATGTCTCTTGTACAAACACTACATGTGTGCCTATCTTCCTTAAAAAAGCCAGTCTTTTCTCTCTTTCCTGGGGAGTTTAGCCCATCCACATTTATTGTTGTGAATTTTACCTCAATCATAGACTTCCCATACAGATTTTTCTACAATGCTTATTTTTACAAATGCCTTCCTGGAGCCTCCCAGCTGGATGTCCAGTCAGGCTCTAATCTTTAACCAAACTTTTTTCCATTTATGTATACCTCCATCTCACCACAAACACTTCCCCCTTGCTGTCACAACACTCTCCTTTTGACCCTTCTCTTGTTTTTTTGCTAGCCCATCTCTTTCCCTTCCCTCCCTCTTACTTCCTCGTGCTACCCCATTTCTCCTTTCACATCAATCCATGCTTCCATCATCCATCTCCACCATTCACTCATTCTTTTCTCCCCAGATCCCATTCTGGCCCCTCCACCAGGGCTCGTGCAACCCACTGTGCAAACTATGCATCAGGCAGCAGCCCCATGAGGATGGCACAGTTGGCACAGTGAGCTAACCAACGCAGGCGAGCAGCAGGCAGCACAGTCAGCTGTTCCCACTGGCATGTAGAGGGCGGCAGACAGGCATTAAAGAACAGCATACACATGAGCTTTAAAGCCCCACACTGATTTGTAGTTGGCAGAGGTTCCTGAATCCTGCTCCACAATCACTCTCTGAATGGTAGAGTCACATGAGGCAGGAAGTTCACACTGATTTCGTGGTTTGAGAGATCAGCTCGAACTTCCTGTCCTGTGTGACTCCACCATTCAAGGAGCTGATTGCCACTGTAGAAAGCTGCTCAACTACATCAGTCTGAACTCTAGTGAAGCACAATGGGTAAGTTAGATGCCTGGTGGATGGGATGTCAGAGAAAAAAGAACAGTTTGGGACAAGGCTGTGGGATTAAGAGACATAGAGACTAGAGGAAAGCTAGTTGGGGTTGGAATTATCAGCGACCAGGGCTGCCGTGACCCATTATGTAAACTGTGCACTCACACAGGGATGGGATCCTTTTTCAGGGCAGCACGATTGTCACAGTGAGCCCTTCCCTGCAGCCATCACCTGATGTCTCTCTCTCTTTTCTCTTCCCCCCTCCACAGCCATCATCTGATCTTTTTCTCTCTCTCATTCTCTCCCCTCCCCTGGCACCCTACAGCCAGCACCCAATATCTCCATCTCTGTCTCTCATTCCTTCGGCCCCTGCATCCAACACCCACCATATTACCAGACCTCTTTCCCAGTGGCGTGGTGGACAAGAAGTTAAAAGCAGCATGGGGCTTTGAAGCCCATGCGTTGCTGCATGTCTGAAACTCCTCACTGTTTTTAACTTTGTCCACTGTGCTGCCGGAAGGGACCTCTGGTGGTTGAGGCGAATAGAGGCACGGGGATGATGTCATTGAAACCTGAGCTTTTCATTGGTTCTTTGTCTCCACCAGTCTGCTGGTAGGGGAACACAACCCATTTGTCTGGACTGGTCTAGCAGGACTCAAGGAAAGGACATTAACTGGTAAGTAAATTGTCACCTTATATTGCAAAGAAGAGAGACCATGTAATGCCACTTAAAGAGCTACATAGGCTGCCTGTGGCAACCCATGTAAATTTAAGATACTTTTGTTAACTCATCCAGAATACTATACTAGACTTCCTATCTATCTCAGCTATATTTTAGTTTTCTACACTCCACAAGGGTTGCTAAGATCCTCACAAGGCAATTATATGGCCATATCTGTTAATACAAGTCTTTGATTTGTATTTTTCCAAAATGACACTTTTAGCTACTAAGCCCTTCATCTTTGGAACTCCTTCCCCAGGACCTTCGTCAGGAGAGCTTGTATACAAAATTCAAGAAAGGGTTCTTTAATAATGCTTTTGATTAATCTATAACTAGCTCCTTGTAAAATCCTGTTTTCTCAACTTCAGTTTTCCTTTTTCTCATTTGCAGTCTCTGATGATTTTTCCCCTTACTTCTGTTTCTCAGCTACATGTATTGCCCAAAGTGAATTATTGTTGTCCTATTCATACCTTTATTATGCTCCTCTTTTTTCATTAGTAATTGCATTGTCTCTGTTTATGGACCAAATCCATTTTAACTGATGTAAACCACCATGCTGTAAAACTTGAATAGCAGGATAACAAATCTTTTAAATAAATAAATAAATCAGCAAACAAACCAGCTAACCAACCTCTACTCAACTACTCCAGTAAGACTTTAGGAGCCAACCTAAATGTAACAGAAGTTAAGTTAAAAACTCTTAAAACAGATTTTTCCATATAAACCCATAAACTCTCCTTTATCCCAAGTTTTAAGTCGCCAAGTTTGCCAGCAAAGTAATGATCACTTGCTCACAGAGGCTTTGTCTACTCTCAGCTTTCACTCAGACAATATAAAGTTTGCAAACTGGGCTGAAATGATTCTATTTAGTGCCTCTGAATCATGCATAACTTTATTTTGGATGCATAGAAAGATTCTTACAGGACAAAATGGGAGCATGGTACTGTACTGTTTGATGCAATGCTTATTCCCATAGATTACTGCTTTCATTCATAGATTTGCCGAACAATAAAGTTGTGGCTGAACTGAACAAAACCTCAACTATTTTTGTGAATAGCAACAGTTATTGCATCAAAATGCTAAATGTCTGATGGTGTTTCTTTTTTTTAATTGTAAGATAAGATATTGCTGCAAACAAGTCATCCATGACTTTAGAGTCACAGTTCAGAATAGTTTGCCTTTGTTTTCTTCTGGCTAGGGATTGGATTCTCTCCAAAAACCTTTTTCTGCCTATTGTTTGTGCACTAGTCTTAAGAACTACAGCAGGTTTCTTAAAAACATACAATGTGACCTTTTCATGAATTAACTCCCTGCAGGGTGATGTATGATTATGTATTTAAATCTGCCAAATGTGTGGCTGAAACTTGTTTTTAACTTTTATGGAGCTATCAAGCTATTGAAGAATAGATGCGTAGGGTCTCTGGATGGTTTTGTCTTATTGGTTACCTTAGCAAAGTCTCCTTGGATATACTTTAGTGAATTTAACTATTCTAGAAGTATATACTCACACATTTTACCCATGAAACATGATAACCTTGAGAGGTTTTTGTTTCTCTTTTAGAGAATGGGACAGGGAACTGGCAACATCAAAGAAGAAACCAAAACTTATTAATGCACTTCAACGATGTTTTTTCTGGAAATTCCTTTTCTATGGACTCCTGTTATATTTAGGGGTAAGATCATTTTTTAAATTATCTATGTAACTGTATCTTTAATGATGAAGTCAGCAATTCTGGTATCTGTTTCCTGGGAATGCTAGAGAAAAACATAAAAAAGGATAGTCGTTGCGCCTTTTTTAACACTGTTCTTGGTTCTTGTTTTTCTTTTGATGATGGATTAAATAAATGTGATTGTTTTCTTGTTTCTTATTTGCACTGGTGGGAATTTGATTCTTCTGTCTACTATAAACTTAGGGGCCAAATTCAGACGGGTTTATGCAGTTTGCAGCACATGCAAATCGCATAAACCCTGGCGATCCTGATATTCAGAGACACTTTCTGTATAGTGCCATTGAATACCCCCACAGACCACAGTAAAGACGCCTGATTAATTCTGCAGTGGTCTGTGGACAGAGCTGGGGCTGTCTCGGCAGTTATCCCAGTTAATGGCAATATTCAGTCACTAACTGGATAGCTAAACTGCAAAACGTTAGGACAGGTCAATGGCTATCCTAACTTTATGCAGATTTGTTATCTGATATCACCAGATGCCAGATAGACTCTGATGCTGAATATTCAGTTTCACTTTCAGCTGTGGCAATCAGGTGCTTTAAAATACACTGTCTGCCATAGCTGAAGTCGCGTGGTGCCTGATCCTGTCAGTGTCTTAGGTTTTCTGTCTGTTTTACATTTTTTTTTGTTTTTTTGCATTCGCCAATACAGGCCTCATTAGAAGTCTTAGGCTTCTCAATTGGATATTTTGTTAAAATTTGAGTTGTTTATTTTACTGGGGTGGCATGTCCCAGAAAAAGCCTCCCAGCAAGTTCTAAAAATATACTTGGTGCAACAGGACCATATCTATCACGGATATTCAATTTGTGGCTATATTGTCTAGGGCCCAAACATGATCCCTCTTATTGTAATTTGTATTCAGAGATGTTAAAAAGAGAGCTCAAAGGGTCATATAAAGCAGCACAAATTAATTTTTGGTGCAGATAAGTTTCATTCATCAGCATTGGAGGCATTGGTCAGGAGCTGCATTGGTCAGGAGCTGCATTGAACCCTGGGAATGTATTGACATTGAGTGTGCATCAGTTACCCTCAACAGTAAACATTTGTAGAGGCCATCAGGAACAGCCCCCATTTGATTCCTGCCTGAGCAAAATGAGGGATTCAACTCATCTTCATTGGCATCAAGGTTTCATGAGACCATATACCGGGTTGGAGGCAAGAGTTGCACTTCAGTGGAGCATGATGTTGAGAGCATTGAGGCACCAAGGAATCCAGGGTCCTTGAATCATCCCTGATGTGAGGACTGCTCGTCCTTCTCAGCACCAGAGGGGTTGCAACAGACTCCAAGAGGCCAGGATCAGCCTGCCAATATACCTGAACTGTCTCCTACTATAATCCTGATGCCTTTGATATCAGCCTTCAAGGACCAGCTCATGAAGAAATTTGAGGAATGGATGTTGTGTATCTTTGCTTCTAATTAGAGTAGACTAAAGCCTTTAGACAGTCTACCTGAACAAGCCGGGGGCTGCTGCCAACAAACAGATGTTATCCAGTTGGCTAGCAGACTGCATTTCCTTTGCTTATGCCCAGGCAGGCTTGATTCTTGAGGGTCATGTCATGGCTCATAATGTCGGAGCTATGGTTTAGTCAGAAGCCCACTTGAGATCAGCCTCCATAGAGATTTACAGAGTTGCAATGTGGATTCCTGTCGATACATTCATATCTCACTACTGTCTAGAAAGAGAGTTCCAACAACATGCTAGTAGATTTGGCCAGTCCATCCTTCAGAATCTGCTTGGGGAATAAAATCCAATTCTATCCCTCCAGGCTCATTTTCTTTCATTTCCAGGCTGCTTTCCAAAAACAAAACAGAAAAAAAAAACATTTTAACAAAGGCTGGTTGTCATCAAAAACAAGATTGCAGTGCTTTGCATATTCATGATGATCCTCCTTTTTCTGTTGAAGGTTCCTGTATCAAGGGATCTCATGATGTGAGGACTAGTTATCCTGCTTGTCCACAGAGAAAACAGACGTTTCATATCTATAGTAGTTGTCCTTCATGGACAGTAGGAGAACAAGTCTTTACATACCCTCCCACCTCCCCAAAGAATTGTAGTCTACATTCAGCTTAAGTATTAGATTGCATAACAAAACAGTAGATACGAAGAGTCAGCATGTGTGGTAAACCCTTCCAAAAGCTTTCGGAAAAATCATAAGCTGGGAAGCTGGTTCCTATAATAGTTCCTGGTTCTTGCACTGGGTTTCATCAGTGACATCACTCAAGTTGTGAGGACTTCTATCTTGCTGTCCATAGAGAATACCTGCAACAGGTAAATAACTTGGTTTTAGTATCATCTGAAACCTGGTGAGTAACATAGTGCCTGTCCTTTCCTGGTGACTAGCCTTAGATTTATGATTGTCTGAGCACAAATAGGATTGCAAGTCCTTACATGAGACTGACATAATCTGATTAAGTCTGGCACAGAAAAAGCTTGTCTAACTTCACCTAGCTTCTAGAAGCTTTAATTCCTCATCCACACCTGTGCTGTATGTCATGTACTCTGCCATCACATGGAGCATCCTTAATCTCCAGGAACAAGCAGGAATGTAGTCTTCACATATGGGTATCGTCGGTACCGACGAAGCCTGTGCGGGAACGCTTATTTTTATTAGTATTTTCCTAAAAATTTCTGTAAAAGAAAAACATTTTCCTGATGCCTCTCCTTATTATTGTGGTCTGATTTTGGTAATGTATTGGAAGAAGGTGCACTTTTGGTATATTACTTTGGAATTTTTCTTGTTACCGTTTTTCCTTCATTCATTTATTTGAATGTATTTTAAAAAATTAAAAAAAAATAATTTGATAAGCGTAAATGTGACAGTTCTTCTTTATATGGCAGTCAGACGCTCTGGTCTCTCTACTAGCATTTTGCCTGGCGCTTCTTAACTGCAGGTCTATCAAATCCAAATGTAATCTTGCTTTGGACCTCCTCCTCTTACACGATTTAGATATTCTCTGTCTTATAGAGAGCTGGCTTCAGGAGAGAGAAGACCCAACTCTATTGCTGTCCCCCCCCCCCCCCCCGGATTCTCAGCCCTCTCAGCACTTCCAACCTTCCGTCGAGGAGGAGGAGTAGTCCTCCTTTATAAGGATAGTATTCTATAGCTGAACTTCCTGAAACCATACCAGCTGGAGATTTTAACATCCATTATGACAATCTCTCCAGATCTCAAGATAAATCCTTTACTCAATGATCACGATTTTATTCAATATGTTCATAAGCCCACCCATTCAGTAGGACACACTCTCTGGACCTTATTTAAACTCTCCAAGAATCAGTGTTACACCCCACAACTTCCACCACGAACCTACTCCCTTGGTCAGACCATTTTTAAATTTGTTTTCTTCTTCCCTTGGATACTTCTCACCATCCACAGTTGCCAACACCCAGACTACATACCATTGACAGATTACCCCAATTTCCTGCGGTAGATATGCTGTTCCCCATTGATTTTGTCTCTCTACCATAATGACCAAACAGCTTTCTAATCGGACAATCTCTCACAGGCACTAGAGGTTGTTAGCCATATCCCATCCTTCATAGAAAGTCTTAGCCTGGTACCACTCGGGGCTTCGTATGCTTAAACAGCAACTAAGATCAGCTGAAAGAACTGGAGAAAAGCCAAACTACTTTTGACTCTGGTGGCATTCCAAAACTGCCATTCTCATTATGGAGACTAGGTTCTCACAGCAAAAAAAGAATACTATTCATCTTTAGTGAGAAACATGGCCTACTTCCCAAAAACTATTTTCTCTATCGCTGCTCAGCTCTCCTCTTTAGACTTTAGATCACAGGCTTCCATTGGCCTGATTGTTGGCTAGATTCCCTAGCCCAGTACTTTTCAGATAAAATCCATACCATTAGGTCAAACTAATTCTCCTCTACCCCTTCACACTACCATGACCTGCCAGAGAACCCACTCCATGTCTTATGCATACCTAGTCAGCATTTACTACTACCACAGAACTTTCCTTGGGAAAAATGGCTTCCTCAATTAGAAAAAACACATGTTCATTAGGCCCTATACCCCCATCATGGCTTGCAGAACAGTCTCTAGAATTAATCCCCATAACTCACTCCATCATCGTGAATAGTTTTCATTCTGGCCAAATTCCTCCTGGCTGAAAAAAAGCATAGATGGCCATCCCAAAGGGTCGAAGACTAGATCCAGCTGTACCAGCCAACTATCGCCTGATTTCAAATCTGCCATTTCTGTTAAAATTGATCAAACACATAATCCTCCCTCCGCTTAGAGGCCACTTAGAACACACTTCCACTTATATCTTTGGCAATCTGGTTTCGTGCACATCAAAGCACTGAAACCATTGTTACCTCTGTTCTAAATGCGATCCACAATGCAATTGACTAAGACCAAATTTCATTAAGAATTCCTTTAGATCTTTCTGCTGTCTTCATCCTTGTAGACCATAATATCCTCCTCTCCCATCTTTACAGCATTGGTGTCCTCGAGAGGATGTTCTCCTAGTTCACCTCTTTCCTTTCCGGTCACTCCTTTCAAGTATCTGCTGGAAATGCCACTCACAACCCCAGCCATTGTCTTGTAGGGTCCCACAAGGTTTGACTCTTCCCCTCTACTTTTCAATGTTTTTCTTAGCCTTCGAAAAACACTTATTCAATCAACAGGTTTATCCTTCTATATCTATACCGATAATATTCTTCATACTGCTTATACAGACTCTCACCATCCCAACTTAACACATATAAATTCCTGCTGTTGTAAAGTCTCAGCATGACTGCATTTCAGTGCCCTTTGATTAAATCTTAAGACCACAGCCATCTGGATTACTGGTGGCTCCACAGCTCCAACCATCTCCCCCCTAATGGATAATTCTCCCATCACACAGAAATCCTCTCTTTTAAATATTTGGGTATCATTATTGACTCGCATCTTTCTTTCTCAGATTAGCCTATTTTGGGGTCCTTTATTTTCTTGCCCTCCGCCTTTCTTAGATCCCATAACGCAGACTTCAGTCATTCTTAGCAGTGTCATTTGCCTGACTAGACTATTGTAATGTACTATGTGCTGGTGTTCCAGCCTATGAGATAAAGAAACTGCAATCCATTCAGAACACTGCCCTCCAAATTCTTTCCCACGAAAGGAAATTTGACCATATCATGCCACTACTGATCCAAGATCATTGGCTCCTGATTCTCCACCAGATACGCCATAAACCTCTAACCCTGACTCACAAATCCTTGCACAATAATGCCCCTGAGTGTCTCCCCCTCACGCTGCCTACATTCCTTGCATGGCCATAGATTATTCATTCTCCCTCCCTACCAAAGCATGGTATGAAAGTACAAGAAACTCTGCCTTCTTCTTTCTTGTCCCCTCTCTGTGGAACTGCCTACCAGCCCAGATCAGTCTTGAGACTAACTACAAAAAATTCAAAATTGTCCTTAAGATCTTTCTTTTCTAACAGGCTTTTGGGGTTGGGCTGGACCCCCAGGGATGACTGTGCCATCTACCTCTTATTATTGGTCTGATACTTGCTATATATATTGCTTTTTGTATTTTGATTTCCTCTATGTAATCTATTTGTTTATGCTTTATGTATTGCAATGCAATGTGTGCCTTCGAGTCAGTCCTGACTCCTGGCGACCCAGAAGCTCCTGGGTTTTCTTGGCAGTGTTGATATATGATTTTGACCCAGACTTTCTGACACTAGTTAGCACATTTTGCTCCAAAATACCTTGATAGCCCTTTGACTTCATGATTCCTTTAATAAGGTTCCAGGCCTCCAGTTCCTGAGGCAGCAAAACAGCCCAACAACATTATGGAATCTCTACCATATTTAACTATAGGAATGGTGTTTTTTCCTTATTCTTCGCCTGTAAATGTATCATAGGTTTGCATTGCCAAAGAGCTCAAGTTTGGTTTGATCTGTCCACAGAACATTTTCCCAGAAGGATTGTGGTTTCTGAAGGTGAGCTTTGTCAAAGATCAGGCGTGCCTTTATATGTCTGTCTTTGAGTAGCAGGGTCCTCCTTGGCCTTTACCTATGAAGTCCTTCTTTGTTTATTGCACAGCATATAGTGCAGGTTGAAACCACCACTCCAGATTGCTCCAGGTCAGCCTTAAGCTGTTTGGATGTTGTACGTAGTGTTTTTCCAACAGTTCGCACTAATCTTTGAAGACTTCTTGGATTAATTTTCCTCCACCCACCACGTCCTGTGAGGTTCTTGATAGTCCCTTGAGCAGAAAACTTCTTAATAACATTGCGAACTGTAGATACAGGAATCTCAAGGTCTTTGGAGATGGCCTTATACCCCTTTGAAGTTTGATGTTTGGTGATGATGGCTTTTCTGATGGACTTCAGGCAGCTCTCTTGTCGTCACCATTGTGAAAATGGAACAGGGAATAAATGTGGCCCTTTTAAACATTAGAGCCATCGTTCATGGGTTTCTTCAAGTCATGTGAGTACTGACAATTTATCACAGGAGCATCTAATTTAACTGCAATGGGAATGGGTTTGCTCAATGAAGCCTCTCAATAGAACATTAGTATTTGCAACCATCTTCCATCTTATTAAAGGAATCAACAAGGAAACAAAATCAGGAGAAATATCCAACTGGTTCTGTGAAACCAATGACCCAGTAGCAATCTTTAAAAGTCTTAGGCAAAGAAACATTGTGGTCATTGATCACAGGTACATCTCATTTTACTGTAATGGGAATGTTCTTCTGTTCAAACTGATTTGAATTGTTTATAAGGGTGCCAAAAATCATGTCCTGGCAATGTCCCAGTTTTTATATTATTTCCTACTAGTTCCTCTTTTAATTGGTCTTGTTTTATTTGATTCTTTTATGTGTCGAATATGTGTGCATATAAAGTCCAAAGCCATCTCACTGGCCACTTTTTTTTTTTTTTTTTTAGGAGATATTGGACATTAAGCAGTTGAACTGCAATGGTACCAATAATATTGACCACAACTGTAATTCTTTGTTTTCAGTAGGTTGGAACAAAAACAAAATTTGCATTAATATAATCACAGAAGAAACTATAATGTACTTTATAGGGTGAGGTCAAGAAAACTAAACTCTCAAAAAGGCAGTTTTTGGTTGTTCTGCAAGTACGAATCATAAGAAAGGCCAAACAACCATTTGGACCCAGAAAGCTGCCTGTTTTGATTTCGTTAAGAAGGGCTCACTCTAAGCTATGTCTGAAACCATGAAGTACAAGCAACTTATTTTATAGCATAGTATGCCATCACCATGGAGTGTAGTGGAAGAGTAGCTAAGTGATTAGAGCAACTAACTAGTACCCAGAAGATCAAGGGTTTATTTCCCACTGGCACCCCTTGTGATCTTGGGTAAGTCACTTTATCTTCTATTGTCTTGGAAGAAAAGGCCTGGCAATCTACTTCTGGTGATACATTACCAAGAAAACCCAGAAGCAGCTGGGTCACCAGGAGTCTGCACTGACATGATGGCATTAAAAAATAAAAAAGGAAATGCCATCACTCATGCAATCGTGTAGTTAATTTAGAGTATCTCAGCTTAGCACCATATGCCTTCATTTTTCAACTGAAATATATAGTACTATGCAATAGAAGGACAAAGTTTAATTTTCTCCATGATCTTGAGATGCGTTCTTAGTGCCATTTACCCGCATACCTCTGGCCTCCACTAATATTGCTGTGGGATCCTGTCCTGACACTTAGAAGTCACGTGAATGCTCCCAGAGAGATGACAAACGTTCTTTGGGTACAAGCTAAGTTTGCACCATCTAGGGCATTTCCATTTAGCTAACATTTTGAAGATTTTAGTAGTTTAGCTTGGTGAAAGAAGTCAAGAGGGAGAAAAGAAGGGCCATGAATGGAAGGTGGAATTATTGAGAAAGGAAAAAAAAGGGGGCCGAGAAAAGGTAAGTGTATGAGTAGATTAGGGATATGTGAGGGTAACTGCCATGAACTTAAGTGGAATTATGTAGATTTTTAAATGCATGACTGTGTAGTTCTACAACCTCTGCAATCAGCTTCGGTCAATTAGATGAATCTTTATACTGTATACACAACAAATACAGCAGTGAATGATAATATTTACAATTTTTTTGTGCACTAAAGAAATTGCAGACATGAGAGATCACAGTTTTGGAACAAATTTCAAAGACATTTATCTGAGTAAATAGCGATTTATCAAGGTAAATTGTCTTCTGAAAATTGGCTTCCCCACCACATAGCTAAAAGTACGTATGTGTGTGCTCTTTTGGGATAATTTTATGAAGGATTCTTTATGCATATATTCTAGTATAAGCATCTTAAATTCCTCTTATAAAATCAACTCCCCCCCACACACACATTCAAGCCCATACCTATGACAAGTAAGAACATAAGATATGCCATACTGGGTCAGACAAAGGTCCATCAAGCCCAGTATCCTGTTTCCAACAGTGGCCAATCCAGGCCACAAGTACTTGTCAGGTTTCCAAAGTAGGTGTATACTTGTTCATGACCTAAGTATAGAAGACATGGTTGGGGAGGAGTTTGGACAGAGTCACAAAATGTGCACATATGTTAAAAAAATACACACTTATGCATGTACTTCAGCCATGTCCGTTTACTCCACCTCCTAAGTTGCTGTAAATGTATATGGCCATCTTGTAGTTTAAAATAGTGCCTACTTAGCCTCTCAGCCTAGGCGACCTGTTATAAAATTACTTCCGTTTGTGCACTTCCAGCTTCCTTTGTGATGCTTTCCTTGGAAACTAAGGGGCTTGTTTACAAAGCCGCGGTAGTGGTTCGCGATCGCGATCGCAACCGCGGCCCCATTGAAATCAATGGAGCCGCGGCTCCGATTACGATCGCAAACCGCTACCGCGGCTTTGTAAACAAGCCCCTAAATTTCTTAGATTATGTTCAAATCTATGCACATTATTTTTCATTGAAATTTCACCTGCACAAAAAGTGTAAAATCTGTATGTACTTTGAACCTATGGCAATTTTCAAATGAAAAGTACATTTGCATGCTCTGTAAGTTTAGTTCTTTCTGCTTTTGTTTCTATGTCGGTCTCTCTATTTCTCCCAATTGTGCTTTGTGATTTTATGGAGTTCGTTTCTTTTCTTTTCTTTTTTGTCTTTGTTTTTTGTTTTATTGTAAACCTTTGATATACCTGCCCAGGTGTATGGCGGTATAACACATTTTTAAATAAATATAAACATATGTACTTTTCATTGTAAATCAGATACAAAGTTAGTGGCTATTAAATGCCCATGGACTTTGCACATAGTGGTAAAATTGTCCCTGTGTAATCCTACTCTTATTATTCTTGCACATAAAAGTGTTGACTGTGTCCTTGAAAGATGATTGATTTTGTTTCACACAGATAGAATTTGGAGAGTTTCCTCCTTTTTTATAATAATAACTTATTTTTGATTTAGCTTTAATGGTAGCATTGACCCTTTGGCAGGAACTTGTGCTCCAGAATTTTCTTGCAGCCCCTTCCCAATTTTGTTTTTTAACTTGAATGCTTTCAATGTTTTTATTTATTTGCTCACTGGTTCTTGATATCCTGCTCACAGTCAATTAAGACCCTAGAGTGGCTTACAATAAAAAAAACAACAAGAAAAACATACATAACCAAGACCCACAAAATATCAAGATACATAGACTCCCAGTACTCCCCAACCACCCAGTATTGACCCACTCTAACCAAGCCCATCCTCACTGTCCCAGGGAAAGCCTCTTCAAACAGCCATGCCTTTATAAGTTTCCTGAAGCACTGGTAGTTCTTCTTAGCATATACATGATCCAGCAACCAATTCCATAAATCTGGCACAAAACACCATAAGCACCTATGCTGTGCAGCACTCAACTTTTGTGTGGACAACAAGGAACCTCCAACAGACCTTTTGGGGTGAGCGCAAAACTCTGCCCATCACACAAGGTTAAAGCAAGTTTGCTAGGTACATGCCATTTCAGTCTTTTTAGGATTTAGCCTTCATCTACTATTGTGCAACCATATAGCAACCTCCTGTAAATCTCCGTTCAATAAATGTTGCTGATTCTGGCTTGAGTCAGTTGGAACAATAAGGGGCATGTTTACTAAACCGGGCTAACGGTTAACCCGGGCTATCTGAAACTAGGTCCCATTGAATAATATGGGACCTAGTGACAGATAGCCCGGGTTAACCGTTAGCCCGGTTTAGTAAACATGCCCCTAAGAGTTACATTATCAGTATACAAGTGATATTCTAGCCTTCACTGATCTAATGGTCAACCTACTAATAACCATTTGTATAGCGCTACAAGGCTAACGCAGAGCTGTACATACAGATGTAAGACACATTCCTTATTGTACCTCCAGTCTAGTCCCTTTCCTCTGGGTTATGCTCCCCTTCCAGCAGCTTTGGAGACTGAGCTCATCATTGATTTGATGACCCTCTGGTATAAATACCACTGGTACCACCCACCAGCTTCCAGTAAGCTCAGTCTCCAAGCAGCTGGAGGGAGGCAGTAAGCCAGAGGACAGGGCTTACTGGAGAGACATAGGCCTAATGGGTTTTTTGTTTTGTTTTTAGTGGGCTCCTTGGTCCTAAGAATTAGATTGATCCTTAATTTTTCCTTAATTTAATTTAATTTTTCGGATACTGTTTTTTTAAGAAGGGAGATTTAGTAGTAAGCCTTTCCCCCCCCCCTCCCATCCCTCACTGGTCTGTTTGTTTCCCCTTGGTGAAGGGTAAGAGGAAGAGACTTGTCTGCCGGCATCTAAAAGCCTGGAAAAGAAGGGAGGAAGGCAGAATTTCCTGCTGCTCTGTGTGTGGCCGAGGGTTTCTTTCTGGCCGGTACACAAGCGGAGCCCTGCCTGCCGGTCCCGCCGCTCCGAAGCCAGAAAGCGGCTGAGTGCGGCGAGGAGGAGGAGGATTCGTCGACGGGAGAGCAGAGGAGATCAGCAGCTTTCTGTAGGTGGGCAGAGGCAGTCGGGGACAGCGGCGGTTAAACCGCGAGTGCAGCAGAAGCCTCGCGGCCGCTGGCTACATGACCTAGCGTGGCCTGCTGCAGCGTTTGGAGAGTAGCTGCAGGAGTTAGGTGGCTTCTTTTTTTGCGCGCCTTCGGGGGGGGGAGGGAGAAAGAGAAAGTGGAGTTTTTCCTTTACAAGTGTTGGTAAAAAAAAAAAAAAAGAAAATTAGTTAAGGTTAGAGGTGCAAATATATATTTGGTATGCTTCTGTATATATAAGTATATCAATATATCTTCTTAGGTACTTTTGGTCTGTTTCTTTAATAGATTTTGATTTCTTTTGGTGGCACGGCACCATGCCTGGTAGGCCGCAGTGTCTGGTCTGTGGCACCAGGCGGGGCACGGTCTCTGAGGCCTGTGTTTGCAGAGGCTGCGCGGCCGAAGCCACCTCAGTGGAGCAGGAAATTCAGTTGGCTGTTCCCTTGCCATCTTCTGACTCCCAGGGCTCAGAGGATCCATTGGAAGGGGGGCATGTTCTGCCCTCTCTGCTGCCCTCTGTCCTGGAGCACTCAGTCCCTCCACCGGCTCAACCCATGCCCTCTACTTCCTTGGGGGCCCTGGAAGGAGAAGGAGGGGTAGGTTTTTCCACGAAGTTTGCTCTCCTTATGCACAAGGCGTTCTGTTTGCATCAGCACGGAACGAGTAGGTTGGCATCCGCTCAAGGGAGCGGGACGGTAACACAGGAGGGGACAGTGGTACAGGAGGAGACAGCTATTCCCCCTAAGCAGCCTAGATTAGCGGTTGAGGATACACTAAGGTCCTTGTTGTCCGAAAATTTGGAGGGCGAGGCCTCCGATAGGGACCTGGGGGAAGTTGAGGAAGAACTAGAAGAGGGAGAAATTCCTGCGGAGGAACAGACCCGGATTGTTCAGGTTTTCAGGTGGGAGGAGCTCCCGGCCTTAATTGGAGAGACCATGAAGGTACTCAATATGTTGGCGGATGCTCCAGCAGAGGAGAAGGTGTTGGAGGACCCGCTGATTCAGGCAGTCAGAAAAGCTCAGAAGGCTTTTCCGGTTCACCGGGTGGTTCGTCAGATGATTCAGGAGGAGTGGAATCAGCCGGAATCCAGCCTAAGGGGGGTATGGTCTATGGCTTGCCAGTACCCATTGCCAGAATTGGATAAACAGTTGCTGCGATCACCTAGGGTGGATGCGGCAGTGACAAAAAAGACAACTATTCCAGTGGAAGGCAGTGCGGCCCTTAAGGATACCCAGGATAGGAAACTGGATGCAGTGCTAAAACAGGCATTTGATGTCAGTGGTCTGGCACTTCAGGCTTTGGTTTCGGGGGCCTAGGTGGCCAGGGCCTGCTTACGTTGGTCACAGCAGCTTCAAGGGGTGGCGACCCGTCAGGTGAGGCCCAGGAGGAAGCAGCCAGGATTGAGTCGGGGGCTGCATACCTCGCGGATAGTCAGTATGATCTTATTAGGAGCCTGGCGAAGAATATGGCCTCAGTGGTGGTGGGGTCAGGCGTTATCTGTGGCTCCACAATTGGGCGGGCGGATGCTTCTTCTAAAGCACGCCTCAGCAGGCTTCTCTTTAAGGAAAAGTTGCTGTTTGGTGAGGATTTGGATAAATTGGTGAAAGAGCTTGGTGAGACCAAGGGAGGCAGGCTCCCAGAGGACAGATCGAAGCAAAACCGGATGCCCGCTCCGGCACAGAGTCAGCCGAGGGAGTTTCGGAGGTTTTGGGCCGGCATCCTTTCAGAGGGGCCGTTTCCCCTCCAGAGGGCAAGGCTTCCGAGAATTTAGAGGAGCAGGAAGGGGGTTTGGAGCCTCTTCGTCTTCCTCGGGTCCTAGAAAGCCACAATAAAGCAACTGGGGCCCAGGAGGGAGTGCTGCCAGTGGGAGGCCGTCTAAGGCAGTTTTTCTCCACCTGGGCCCGGGTCACGTCAGACCAATGGGTTCTGGAGGTGATTCAAAGAGGATATGGCCTCGAGTTTGCAAGACCAGTTCTTCCGGCGTTTGTGCAGTCCCCTTGCAGATCCCCAGTAAAGGCCGCAGCGGTGAAGGATACACTGGAGTGGCTGCTCTTGCTAGAGGCAGTGGTACTGGTTGCTTTAGACCAGTATGGTTGCGGTCGATACTCCATTTATTTTGTAGTCCCCAAAAGGGAAGGCTCCTTTCGGCCGATCCTCGATCTAAAGCGCCTTAATCGCTGTCTCAGGGTTCCGCATTTCCGCATGGAAATGCTGAAGTCCGTGATTGTGGCCATCCGGCAGGGGGAGTTTTTGACGTCCCTAGATCTCACGGAGGCATATTTGCATATTCTGATGCACAAGTCTCACCAACAGTTCCTGAGGTTTGCGATGCCAATGGGACATTTTCACTTCCAAGCCTTGCCATTTGGTCTGGCAACGGCTCCGAGGACTTTCACCAAGGTGATGGTCGTGGTGGCCGCGGCACTCTGCAAAGAAGGGATCTTGGTCCATCCGTATCCCGATGATTGGCTGATTCGGGCAAAGTCCAAGGCGGAGAGTCTGGAGGCGACGGCTAGAGTGGTAGACCTGCTAAGGGAACTGGGCTGGGTCATCAATCTGACAAAGAGCAGGTTGGTACCCACGCAAGAAATAGAGTATCTGGGGGCAAGGTTCGACACCGACCGAGGCAGCGTGTTCTTGCCTGAGCAAAGGGCAGAGAAGTTTGGTGCGGCAGTTTATAGCCATGCCGGCACCTTCAGCCTGGCATTATTTGCAGGTGTTGGGGACCATGGCGGCAATGATTGAGTTAGTGCCAGAGGCCAGAACTCACATGCGGCTGCTTCAGCGGGCTTTGCTTCGTCACTGGTCCCATCAGCGTCAGTCCTTGTCAGTAACGCTACCCTGCCCTCCTGTGACCAGGAAAGTCTTGCAGTGGTGGATCGCTCTGGGGAATTTGGAGCGAGGAATGCCTCTCAAGCCCCCGCGGTGGCTTCAGTTGACCACGGACGCCAGTCTGATGGGGTGGGGTGCTCACTGCGAGGGCAGTTTCGCCCAGGGTCTCTGGAATTGGATGGAAGCCCAGTGGTCAATCAACAGATTGGAGATGAGGGCGGTGGCCCTGGCTCTCAAGACATTCGGGCATCTTGCCCAAGGGAAAGCTGTCCGAGTGTTGTCTGACAACATCACCACAGTGGCTTACATCAACCGTCAAGGCGGCACGAGCAGTCCGCAGCTGGAAGAGGAAGCGGAGAGCTTGCTGCAGTGGGCCGAAGCTCATCTGTTAGCCTTGTCGGCTCAACATGTGGCCGGGGTAGAAAACGTAACAGCAGATTACCTGTGCAGGTACAAAGTAGACCAGGGCGAGTGGGAACTTTTGCCAAGAAGTGTACGAATGGGTGGTAGCCCATTGGGGAGTCCCGGTCATGAATCTCATGGCTCGTTGGGAGTCGGCCAAAGCAAGCCGGTTCTTCAGCCGCAGGAAGGAAAGGATGTTGGAGGGTCTTGATGCTCTGATCCAGAGATGGCCCACTGAGGGACTTCTGTATGTTTTCCCGCCTTGGGCTCTCATAGGAAGGGTCTTGCAGTGGGTGGAGGCACATCGATGTTTAGTGATCCTCATTGCTCCAGAGTGGCCGCAGAGACCATGGTATGCAGATCTCATGAGGCTGCTGGTCGACCGGCCCTGGCTCCTGCCATGCAGGGGCGATCTTCTGGTCCAGGGACCTCTACGGATGCCTCAGGTGGATTGGTTCTCACTTACGGCTTGGCTTTTGAGAGGGAAAGCCTCCGTAAGCGGGGATATTCGGGAGCTGTGACTATGACATTGTTGAATGCTCGCAAGCAATTGACGTGCCTCTTATGTGAGAACCTGGAGAATATTTGAGGGCTGGTGCGCAGGCTAGGGAAAGAGACCCCTTTTGGTTTCAGTGCCGGAGGTGTTAGAGTTTTTACAAACGGGTTTCGAGAAGGGCCTGACGGCCAGTTCCTTGCAGGTGCAGTTGGCAGCCATTTCTGTTATAGGGGCAAGGTCCATGGAAAGCCCTTAGGGAAGTATGTGGACATAAGTAGGTTCCTGCGGGCGGTTTGGCGTCTTCGGCCGCAGCAAAGGTCGACGATCCTTCCTTGGGCTGTTAATTTGGTTCTGAATGCATTGGCCGAGAAACCTTTTGAGCCAGTAGGGAAGGCTTCTTTGAAGGATTTAACTATCAAGGCAGTGTTCCTAGTGGCGATTTGTTCTGCTAGGCATTTTTCGGAGCTTCAGGCCCTGTCGTGTCATCTGCCGTTCATCTCTTTCTTTAAGGAAAAGGTAGTTTTGCATATGGTACCTTCCTTTTTACCTAAGGTGGTTTCACCTTTTCACGTGAATCAGTCTGTTTCTCTTCCTTCCTTTCCAAAGTAGGGGCGAGGAGCGGAGGATGCGCGTTTGCACAGTCTGGATATGCGCAGGTTGCTGAAGCATTACCTCAGTCGTACAGCGCTTTTTCGGAAGTCTGAACGATTGTCTTGTTCGGGGGACCGCGTAAGGGTGAAGCAGTGGCCAAGGCTTCCATCTCGAGGTGGATCAGGGAAGCCATTGCGTCAGCCTACATCCTGAAGAGAAGAAGGGTCCCAGAGAGGTTTCAAGTGCATTCGACCTGAGCCCAAGGGGCATCATGGCCAGAGTATAGTCTGGTTCCGCCACTGGACATTTGTAGAGCGGCTATGTGGTCGTCTTTACATACCTTTGTGAAACATTACCGGTTAGATGTTCAGGTGGCCGCGGATGCTGAGTTTGGGAGCGTGGTGCTTTGGTCCGGTCTTGGGGATTCCACCGAGACTTGAACTGCTCTGTTACATCCCAGAGGAAAGAGACTGGACTGGAGGTATGATAAGGAAGAAGTAGTTAGACCTTACCTGCTAATTAGTGTTCCTGAAGGAACTCCAGTCCAGTCCCTGATCCCGCCCAGTGTTGTCAGTATTATGTTTCAGGATACAGATTGCCGGCCCGAAGTTTCATAAGAGTGGAGATGATTTCCGGAGGCTCCTTGCTGAAGGTTTTGGTGGTAACTGGGCCGGCAGAGTGCCTGTTGGTTGGGTAGGCAGGGTCGGGTGCGGTTTTCAGGTAAGTCTCCTCCTCCTCTTCTGGGGGGTAAGAAGTCCCTTCCGGGGGAAGTGGGAGGGGAAAAGAACCTGGACTTATTGGTTATTACTGTTCGAAGTTAGAGTTAATGTTTTGTTTTTTCTTGATTGTCTCTCCGTTAAGTCTGCTTTTTCAATAGAATACTGGAAGCTGGTGGGTGGTGCCAGTGGTATTTATACCAGAGGGTCATCAAATCAATGATGTGCTCAGTCTCCAAAGCTGCTGGAAGGGGAGCACAACCCAGAGGAAAGGGACTGGACTGAAGTTCCTTCAGGAACACTAATTAGCAGGTAAGGTCTAATTATGTCGTCCCTGCTCATCGGAGTTTATTTATTTGGTTTTCATTTGTATACCGCTACTTCCAGCGATCAGAAGCGGATTACTTTGCACGACAAACTTAGATACATATGCTAGGAATCGGTATTTACATTTTGATTTCAGGATAGGAATCAGTATTTACATTTTGATTTCAGGATAAGAGTATACATATGTACAATTTTTACATGGGATGAGCCTTGTAATTGCGCTTGAGAGTAATTTCATAGTCATGTATTTAAATTTATAGTCCGAGGAATGGGTTCTTTTGGCTCTTGTTTATTGGTTAAGTTAGGTTATATTGTTCCTGAAAGAGGTGTGTTTTTAGCTTTTTTCTAAAGTCTTTTAGGTCACTGATTGTTCTCAGATCGACTGGTAGCTGGTTCCATAATGTAGGTGCTGAGTACGTAAATGCTCTATTGCTTGTGCAGACTTTGACAGATCTGATGTTAGTTGGGATGTAGAGGGTGCTTGCGTTGTAGGTTCTTCTATTTCTGGTAGGGGGTTGTGTGTTGATGAGGTTGAGGTATGATGGTGCTATGTTATGCATGAGTTTGAATGTTGTTACTAGAACTTTGTATTTTATACGGGCAGTTATGGGTAGCCAGTGTAGTTCGATTAATATTGGTGTGATATGCTTGGTGATTTTCTTCTTCATGATAACCCTGGCTGCCACATTTTGAGCCATTTGTAGTATTTTTAGGGTTTTTTATGGCAGACCTTGAAGGATGGAGTTACAGTAGTCTTTGTGAGGAGTGAGTAGTGTTTGTGCTACTGTTCTGAAATCTGAGTGATCAGTGATGTTGCGCAGGGTTTGGAGAACCTTTAGTTTGTGAAATATATACATAAGAACATAAGATATGCCATACTGGGTCAGACCAAGGTCCATCAAGCCCAGTATTCTGTTTCCAACAGTAGCCAATCTAGGTCATATGTACCTAGCAGTTTCCCCAAGGGACACAGGTTCCACAATGCATGTATTGGTTCAAGCATTGATAACCTGGGTCCCTTCTTAATAATGGTTTATGGACCTTTCCTCCAGGAACTTGTCCAAACCTTTTTTAAACCCAGCTACACTAACAGCCATTACTACATCCTCCGGTAACAAATTCCAGAGTTTGATTACACGTTGAGTGAAAAAATATTTTCTTTTATTAGTCTTAAATAGTTTACCCTGTAGCTTCATTGCATGTCCCCTAGTCTTTCTATATTCTGATAAGGTAAACAATCGATCTACGTTTACCCGTTCCACTCCGTTCATTAATTTATAGACTTCTATCATATCTCCCCTCAACCGTCTCTTTTCCAGGTTAAAGAGCCCTAACCTTTTAAGCCTTTCTTCATAGGAGTATCCTTCCATCCCCTTTACCATTTTGGTGGCTCTTCTCTGAACCTTTTCTAAAATTGCTATATCCTTTTTAAGATACGGCGACCAGAATTGCACACAATATTCAAGGTGCGGTCTCACCATGGAACGATACAGAGGCATTATAATATCTTTTGTTTTATTTTCCATTCCTTTCCTTATCATACCTAGCATTCTATTTGCTCTCTTGGCCGCCGCTGCACACTGGGCTGAGGGTTTTAACATGGTATCCACAATGACGCCTAAATCTTTTTCCTGGGTGGTGGTTCCTAATGTGGAACCTTGCATCGTGTAACCATAGTTTGGGTTATTCTTCCCTAGGTGCATAACCTTGCACTTGTCCACATTAAATTTCATCTGCCATTTTGATGCCCAGTCTTCCAATTTATCAAGATCCTCTTGCAGTTTTCCACAATCCTCTTGGGTTTTAACAACTTTAAATAGTTTTGTGTCATCTGCAAATTTGATAACTTTACTCGTTATTCCACTTTCCAGGTCATTTATGAATATGTCAAAAAGCAGCGGACCCAGCACAGATCCCTGGGGTACACCACTATTCACCTTTCTCCATTGGGAAAATTGGCCATTTAGCCCTACCCTCTGCTTTCTATCTTTTAACCAGTTCCTGATAAACAATAGTACACTGCCTCCTATCCCATGACTCTTTAGTTTTGCCCAAAGTCTCTGATGAGGGACCTTGTCAAAAGCTTTCTGAAAGTCCAGATACACAATATCAACCGACTCACCTTTGTCCACCTGATTATTCACTCCTTCAAAAAAACATAACAGATTAGTAAGACAAGATCTTCCTTGTCTAAAGCCATGTTGGCTGTCTCCCATTAGGTCATGACTATCTACATGCTGAGTAATTTTATTCTTTATGATGGTTTCTACCATTTTTCCCGGTACTGATGTCAGGCTTACCGGTCTGTAGTTTCCTGGATCACCCCTGGAACCCTTTTTAAAAATTGGTGTTACATTGGCGATCCTCCAATCTTCAGGTATTAGAGATGATTTTAATGATAGTTCACAGATTACTAATAGCAGGTCTGCAATCTCATATTTCAGTTCTTTCAACACCCTTGGATGTATACCATCCGGCCCAGGTGATTTGCTACACTTCAGTTTATCTAATAGTTGTAATACATTTTCCCGATGTATCGATATTTCCTTCAATTCTTCCACACCTTTAAATACCACTTCAGTCATGGGTAACATCCCTACATCTTCTTCAGTAAAGACTGAAGCAAAGAATTCATTCAGTCTCTCCGCTATTGCCTTGTCGCCTCTTAGTGCTCCTTTAACCCCTTTATCATCTAATGGACCAACTGACTCTTTCACAGGCTTTTTGCTACGAATGTACTTGAAAAGGTCTTTACTTTGCGTTTTTGCTTCCGCAGCAAGCTTCTTCTCAAATTCTCCCTTTGCCTGCCTTATCAATGCCTTGCATTTGACTTGCCAGTGCTTGTGTTGTTTCCAGGTTTCGTCGTTTGGCTCTTTTTTCCATTTCCTGAAAGATGCTTTTTTGGCAACAACAGCCTCTCTGACCTCACCTTTAAACCATGCCTGCAGTTTTTTGGACTTCCTTCCACTTTTCTTAAAGCGTGGAATACACCTTGTCTGGGCTTCCAAGATAGTCTTTTTCAACAACAGCCAAGCCTGATGTACGTCTTTAACCTTTCTCAGGGGGTATACAGCTAAAAACATATAAAACAATAAAATAAAATTTAATAATTAATTAAATGCGCAAAAAACCCCAAGAGAGAGTAGTATAAAAACATAAATAGTACATAGCAATGAAATAAAAAGCATATAACATTCAAATTATACAATAAAAAATAATAATAAATATAAATATGTACAGGCGCAGGAACAGAGGCATAACGTGAAAACAAATATAAATTGATCATGTTATACACAAAACAGATAATGCAGCACATGTATGTGCCCTAGTATATTATAAAAAAGATCATACAGTCACCCATTAAACAAACGTGATACCCAAACATGCAATAAATTAAATATGGTCAAGCATATTGAGTGGTAAAAATCCATGAATATCGTAATACTTACATTGATAATGTACTCACAGAAAAAAAACCCTGTATATGAAGAGCCAATACAATAGTGACAAAACCTCAAGCGTATCTGTAATTAATGAGCTATTGAAGCAGTACACCAGACTACCAGAAGCAACTAAAAGGCAAAAAAGAAGGGTGAGAAGGGGTGAAAACAAGAATAAATAAAGGACTGTCTGCTGGTTTCTTGGTTAAGTATAGTTAGAATTTTACTATGCTTAACCACGAAACCAGCAGACAGTCCTTTATTTATTCTTGTTTTCACCCCTTCCTTTTCGTCTCTCCGGGCCAGTCCAGGAACAGTAGGGTAGTCAACCTCCTTCAGCAACTGAGGACTGAAAAAATCATCAAAGCTGTGCTGACAGCCTACCTTGCTGCCCCTGGTGTCAGAGAGCCAGTCTTTTCAGTCCTCAGCAGCTGAAGGACGTCTTTGCTGACAGGCTCTGAGAGGGGAAAAGGAATTTGACTTAATTTCTCCTTGCTAGCCCTAGCTGGGTTAGTTTATCTGCCTTTCTGGTGGTCTTTGCCCTTTGAGGGGTGCAGTTTAAAAAAAAAAAAAAAAAAAAGAATAAACGAGGAAACCTGTGCTGGAAGGCAAACGGTCAGTTTTTTTTTTTTTCAAAGCCTACCGGCTTAGCTTACATACTTGCACAGAGCCGTTGCCTTCTACGGCGGTAGAGACAGAGCCTGCCTCACAGACCGCTTTTCTTCAAACTGGCAGATCACGGTTCTGGGAGCCCCGGAGTTCCGTCTTCTGTTTGGTCAGACTCCCAATCTTCTCGGCCGCGAGCAGCGGTGCTGACAGGTTGGTGGAGAGAAGTACTTTCTAGTAGGTGTGTGTGTCTTTCTCCTTGTCGGGAGCGTCTTTTAGAGGGGCGTGTGACAGTGGGTATGAACCGGAACGGAGCAGCGGTTTCGATTCGCGGGGGTCTGTTCTCGGAGGTCCCGGGGCCTTAGTGGCAGTGGAGAATGCATCGGGGCCTTCGGGGGCAGGACAGCCTCAGGCAGAGCTTGAAAAGGCGGGAACGGTGGCCATTTTAAAGCCGGCTGCCATTTCTCCTGCGTTGCCCCGAAAGTCGGTAAAGAGAGAGAAAGTGAAGAACTCTGCCCCGGTGCTAGTGGAGGGCCCTGTGAAGGTCACAGACATTCCGGAGGGGTTTAGCAATTTTTTCTCTCCGGATTTTATCTTATCCATGCATAAAGCTTACTGCTTAAGGTTGGAAAGGGGGCAGGGCAAAGAGGTGGGCTCTTCCCTGCCAGGGCTCTCCACATGTTCGGCCTCTCCAGGGGATCCCGGAGAGGGCACTTCCAAGTCGGGAGTGTCTCAAGCAGGGGCAGAGGAGTTGTTGGAGCAGAGAACCCCGGAGGTGCTGGGCCCAGAAGAGGGGAAGCTTCTCTCAGAGGCTGGGTTGGATTTGTGGCTGGAGGAACTAGAGGAAGGAGAGTTGTCCTCTGGGGAGGACCCCAATCTTTTTAGGGTATTTAGGAAGGAAGAACTGGGGGCATTAATTGCGCACGCCCTAGCGGCATTGAATATTACGTTGCCGGCGGCTCCGGCGGAGCCATTGGAGGATCCCTTGTTGCAGGGGTTTCGAGCGGAGAAACGGTGTTTCCCGATACATAGAGTTATTAAACAGATGATTGAATCTGAATGGGAGTTTCCCGAGGCTTCCTTACGGGGGGCACGGGCGCTCAGCTGCTTATATCCGGTTCCTCAGGATGACAGGGAGTTGTTGCGTATGCCTAAGGTGGATGCCTTGGTATCGGCTGTTACTAAAAAGACTACTATCCCTGTTGAGGGGGCGGCGGCTTTAAAGGATTTGCAAGATCGAAAACTGGAGACCATTCTGAAGCAGGCCTTTGATACCAGTGCGCTGGTGTTGCGCACTTCTATCTGTGGCGCTTATGTATCCCGGGCTTCCATTCGGTGGTTGCAAGTGGAGGCTAGTCCGGGTTTGGAAGGAGTGTCTGCGCCGGAAGGGGCGAAATTGGAATCGGCTTCCGCGTATCTCGCCGATGCATTCTACGATTTAGTACGGATGTCGGCTAAATCTATGGCGTCGGTTGTGGCTGCTCGACGGTTTCTTTGGCTGAGGAATTGGGCAGCGGACGCATCGTCTAAGTCTCGGCTTAGTAGGCTTCCTTATAAGGGTAAGCTGCTCTTTGGTGAAGCGTTGGAAAAGATTGTGAAGGATTTGGGGGACTCCAAAGGCGGCCGCCTTCCGGAGGACCATCTGAAGGGGCCAAGGCCGGGCTCGTCTCAGCGGAGTCAAGGCAGAGAGTTTCGTAGATTCCGCTTGTCCCGGTTTACCCCTTATTCCAGAGGACGTTTTCTCTCTCGGGGCCAGCCCTTTCGGGGCGCTCGAGGTTTCGGACGGGGATTTGCCGGTCCTCAGTCTAGCGCCTCTAAAAAGCCGCAATGAAACGAGGGAGGTCCAGGCGTAGGTGCGCTTAGGAGGTCGGTTGCGGTTTTTCCTCTCCGCCTGGGCCGCCATTACAACAGACTGCTGGGTACTGGAGATAATTTGGGACGGCTATTCTTTGGAGTTCGAGCAACCCCTACCGGGAGCGTTCATTCGGTCGCCGTGCGGGGGTTCGGCAAAATCTTCGGCGGTGGAGCACACGCTTCAGCGGTTGCTACGTATTCAGGCGATCATCCCGGTACCTCCAGACCAGTGCGGGTTAGGTCGCTACTCCATTTATTTCGTCGTCCCCAAGAAAGAGGGTTCCTTTCGACCGATTCTCGATCTCAAGCATGTAAACTGCTGTTTAAGGGTGCCGCACTTTCGGATGGAAACTCTGCAGTCGATCATCCGGTCGGTGAGACCGGGGGAGGTGCTTTCGTCCGTAGACTTGACGGATGCTTACCTACATATTCCCATAAAGCCTCACCATCAAAAGTTCTTACGTTTTGCAGTGCCCATGGGTCATTTTCAGTTTCAAGCCTTGCCCTTCGGGTTGGCTACGGCCCTCGCATATTCACGAAGGTGATGGTAGTGGTAGCGGCAGCGTTGCGGAAAGAAGGTATTCTCGTGCATCCTTATTTGGACGACTGGCTTATCCGGGCTCGTTCTGTGCCGGAGTCGCAAGAGGCCACCTCCAGGGTGGTGGCTTTTCTAGAGAGTTTAGGATGGGTGGTGAATCGCACCAAAAGTCAGTTAGCTCCGGTACAGTCTTTGGTATATTTAGGGGCGTTGTTCGACACGTCTCGCGGAGCGGTGTTTCTGCCGGAGGTCCGGATTCAAAAGATCTTGCGTCAGGTGTCCGCTTTTTTGCGCCTCCAGGAGCCAACGGTATGGAAATACTTGCAACTCCTGGGTTCCATGGCAGCGACCTTAGAGTTGGTACCCTGGGCCCGGGCCCATATGCGACCGCTTCAACACTCGTTACTGTCCCGCTGGTCTCCGCAGCTCCACCCTCTCAGCCGGCGGCTGCCTTGTCCGGTCGAGGTGGCCAGCAGTCTGGCCTGGTGGACCGACCTCGCGCATCTCAGGGCGGGAATGCCCTTGGACACGCCAGAGTGGGTATTGGTCACCACGGATGCCAGTCTTTCTGGCTGGGGGGGCGCATTGTCTGGCTCAGGTGGCACAAGGTCTTTGGTCGGAGGAGATGTCCCGTTGGTCCATCAATCAGCTGGAAATGTGAGCGGTGGCACTAGCATTGCAGAACTTCGAGATGCTGGTGAGCGGCAAGGCAGTGCTAGTTTTCTCGGACAATGCGGTCACGGTGTCCTATATCAACCGACAGGGAGGCATGGGCAGTGCGGTCTTGTTGGCGGAGAGTCTGACGCTCATGCAGTGGGCGGAGGAGCATTTGCTGGCTCTTTCAGCGGCACATGTAGCGGGAAAAGAAAATGTGCAAGCGGATTTTCTCAGTCGTCAGCTGCTGGATCCGGGCGAGTGGCGGTTAAACGACGCCGTCTTCCGCGACATAACGCAGCTCTGGGGTCAGCCGGTTATGGATCTGATGGCGACCTTCGATAATGCCAAGGCATGCCGGTTTTTCAGCAGAACCCGGGAGCGCATGTCCGAGGGTCTCGACGGCTTGGTTCAGCCATGGCCGACGGGGGAGCTTCTCTATGTGTTTCCTCCGTGGCCAATGATCGGACGAGTCGTTCACAGGATTGTTTGTTATCCAGGGACGGTGATTCTTATTGCCCCGGATTGGCCGCGACGAGCGTGGTATGCGGACCTCGTACGCTTGCTGGTCGACCAGCCGTACCGATTGCCGAGTCGGATGAATTTGTTATTCCAGGGTCCAATCCTCATGCCGCAGGTGGATCGCTTCTTGCTTATGGCCTGGCTCTTGAAAGGCAGCGGTTGAGGCGGAAGGGTTTTCCCGCAGCGGTGGTCATTACCATGTTACAGGCTCGCCGGAAGTCCACGTCGTTTGCCTATATTCATGTTTGGAAGATCTTCGAACGCTGGGAGGCTCGGCGGTGGAAGTGCCGGACGTTTTGGCTTTTCTCCAAGACGGTCTGGATAAAGGTTTAGCGTCCAGTACCCTTAGGGTACATCTAGCGGCTATAGCTTGCTATCGCGGGAGAGTGCGCGGTCGGAGTTTATCGTCACAGCGAGATGTGCAACAGTTTTTTCGGGCGGTGCAGAACGTGAGGCCGCCCAGAAGGCCGGTGGTGCCTTCTTGGGATTTGAATGTGGTTTTGCGAGCCTTGACGCGCGCTCCGTTTGATCCAGGGAAAACCCTGCCGCTTCGAGAGCTCTCTTGGAAAACTGCCTTCTTGGTTGCGTTCTCAGCTCGCAGGATTTCGGATTTGCAGGCGCTGTCCTGTAGGGAGCCGTACATTCAGTTTTTAGCCGAAAAGGTGGTTTTACGACCAGTGCCTTCTTTTCTTCCTAAGGTGGTTTCTGGTTTTCATGTGAATCAGTCAATTTCGCTGCCTACTTTACGGTCGGCCGCAGCGGAGGAGAGTGCCATGTCCCTTCATAAGTTGGATATGGGAAGAGTACTCCACCGGTATCTCCAACGGACGAAGGTATTCCGGAAATCGGACAGGTTGTTCGTGTTGTTTGCAGGGGCCCGGAAAGGGGAAGCAGGCTCTAAGGCTTCGATCTCGCGCTGGGTGAAACAAGCGATTGCGGCTTCCTATGAGGCCGTCGGGAAGTCGGCGCCAGAGGGGCTGAGGGCTCATTCGACTCGGGGGCAAGCGGCGTCTTGGGCCGAGTGGGCCTTGGTTCCGCCGGTAGATATTTGTCGAGCAGCGACCTGGTCGTCCTTGCATTCTTTCGCGAAGCATTATCGTTTGGATGTTCAGGCTGCGGGTGACGCGAAGGTTGGCGCAGCTGCGGTTTTGGCGGGGCTGTTGGGTCTCTCCCGAGAGTAGGTACTGCTTTGGTACTGCCCTACTGTTCCTGGACTGGCCCAGAGAGACGAAAAGGAAGAAGAAATTAGACCTTACCTGCTAATTGTCTTTCCTTGAGTATTCTCCGGGCCAGTCCAGGACCCTCCCAGTGGTTAGGGGAACTTGGTTCTTGGATTTTTCTGGCCGGTGACAGCCGCAGTGCTTTGGTTTCCAGGATCGCTGGCCGGAGATTCTCTAGATTTTGCTGGGCAGGTTTTTGATTCTCCATGAAGACTGCGAGTCTTACGCAGAGGTTCTGGCTAGGGGGCTCCCGTTGCGTTCGGTACCACGTGTCCGCTCTGGGATGCTTCTTTGAAGGGGACATAGATTTTGACATAGATTTTTGATTTTTGCTTTTTGATTTTGTTCTTGGATTTTTGTGCCTGGCTGTTTTTGCTTCACTGCTTAGGTATTCTTAGACTGGCTCTCTGACACCAGGGGCAGCAAGGTAGGCTGTCAGCAAAGTTTTGATGATTTTTTCAGTCCTCAGTTGCTGAAGGAGGTTGACTACCCTACTGTTCCTGGACTGGCCCGGAGAATACTCAAGGAAAGACAATTAGCAGGTAAGGTCTAATTTCTTCTTCTCACCCTTCTTTTTTGCCTTTTAGTTGCTTCTGGTAGTCTGGTGTACTGCTTCAATAGCTCATTAATTACAGATACGCATGAGGTTTTGTCACTATTGTATTGGCTCTTCATATACAGTTTTTTTTTTCTGTGAGTACATTATCAACGTAAGTGTTATGATATTCATGGATTTTTACCACTCAATATGCTTGACCGTATTTAATTTATTGCATGTTTGGGTATCACCTTTCTGTTTAATGGGTGACTGTATGATCTTTTTTATAATATACTAGGGCACATACATGTGCTGCATTATCTTTTTTGTGTATAACATGATCAGTTTATATTTGTTTTCACGTTATGCCTCTGTTCCTGCGCCTGTACATATTTATATTTATTATTATTTTTTATTGTATAATTTGAATGTTATATGCTTTTTATTTCATTGCTATGTACTATTTATGTTTTTATACTACTCTCTCTTGGGGTTTTTTGCGCATTTAATTAATTATTAAATTTTATTTTATTGTTTTATATGTTTTTAGCTGTATACCCCCTGAGGAAGGCGGTAACGCCGAAACGCGTTGGGGTTGGTCAATAAACATTGCTTATCATCCTTGATGACTCGTCTCTTGCTCTTTGTGTATCTGCTGTCTTTGCAAGAGCGCTGCTCTTCGTTGTGTCTGCTCCCGTCTTTAACCTTTGCAACTGCTCCTTTTAGTTTTTTCTTAACTGTTTTCCTCATTTTATCATAGTCTCCCTTTCGAAAGGCTCAGTTGGTTAGCCGGAGGTGTTTTTCCATTTTTAGATTGCTGTCGAGGGTTACCCCTAGGTATTTTATCTCGTCCTTTACAATGTAGGAGTTGTTGTTCATGGTGATTGTTTTGGGTGGTTTGAAGTCTTGTTTTCGGGAGACGTACATTACTTCTGTCTTTTTGTGGTTTATGGACATGTTTTGTTGCAACCAGGTTTGCATCTCATTTAGGCATTTTTCAAGATGATTGTAGTTCGGATTGTTTATGTCCAGTTGCGTGTATAACATTATGTCGTCTGCATATAAATGGTATTCGATCTTGTGTTTCTGAAATATTGTGCAAACCGGTTTTATGAAAGGTTGAAGAGTAGAGATGATAATGCTGATCCTTGCGGAATTCCTTGGTTTTGGGGGAATGCCTTCGCCTTTTCATCGTTGAATTGGACCTGCTGCATTCTGTTTGTTATGTAGGGTGTAAACCAGTTTAGGGGGGTTCCTGTTATTCCTATGGATGCCAGTCTGTCGATGAGTGTTCTGTGGTGTACTGTATCAAAGGCCGTTGATATATCTATAAATCTTCCAGGCCTTTGAGTAGATTATCTAGAAGTACTAGTAGTAGAGTTTTGACACCGTGATGTTGTCGGAAACCGTATTGTTGGTTGTCCAGTGCTTTTCTGGAGTCAATGTGGTCCTGTAACTGTTGTTGGACTGCCTTTTCAATAGTCTTCACTAAGAATGGAATGCTTGATATTGGTCGGTAGGAGGTTGGGTCTTCCTTTTTGAGTGCTTTGTTTTTTAGTATGGGTCTTATGAGAGATTTTTAAAGTGGGGTTGGCATGGTTCCTTGCTGGAGTGATTGGTTCACTATGTGCATAATGTATTGGGCAATTTCTTGCTTTGTTGCCTTGATCCATGCAGTTGGGCAAGGATCTAGTGGGGAAGTTGTAGTGTTTAGGTTTGTGATTATGTTTATTATTTGTTTTTCTTCAGTTTTGTGAAAGACACTCCATTCCTCGTCCTTGTTTGTGGTTGCGACGTGTTGTAGGGAGTAGTTTGTGTTCTGGTTTTATGTAAATATTGTAATAAAAGTACACTGTAAATATTGAATAAAAGTGGCTTCATCACTCCCCCTCTTCAAATCTCTGCTAAAGACTCATCTCTTTAAGGCTGCCTTTGGTCCCTGAACTCCATTCCTTGTATCTCCTTTGTCGTTTTGCTCCCTTCCCTACTTTATCCTCCTTCCTTCCTTATCCTATTTGTCTTGATTAGACTAAGCTCTAAGGAGCAGGGCCTGTCTTTTCTGTGTTTGTGCAGTACTGCGTATGCTGTAGCGCTCAATAAATGTTTATTATTATTATTATTATTATTATTATTATTATTATTAACATAGTGACCTGAGTTCATCATATTTAAGGAGTGGACACAGTCAATGTCAGGCACCCTGAAACTCTGCCTCAAGTGATATCCCTTTGTTTCCTTATGGGGATTTCTCATCTTATTAAGGCTCTGGGCAATTGCCCTGCTTGTCCTCCAAAGTTGGCATGATCCCTAAGCTATGAACATAAGTTAAAATAAAAAAAACTCCTATAAATTCCTAGCTCTGCCAGTAAACATAGCTGTTGTCTTACTCAAAACAATCTTTTCACAGTGAGATTCTTAGTTTGACGTTTTTAGGTTGATGCAAAATTATACCTAATCCACTAATGCCAGCACATAAAACAGGTGTCTCATTCAGAATCTGATATGATTTTTCTTTCTTTGTATATAAATGGCCAGCTGGCAGTTCATCCATCAGGTCTGTACGGTACTTATTATGGAATGACTGCAGCTCCAAAACAGAAGCAAAGGAAGAAAACACTTGTTTCTGGAGTACTGTGGAGCTGCTAACAGACTCTAGTCCTTTAGAGGGTAATTTTATAAATTTTCACACAAAATGCCGTTTTAGGCATGTACAAAAGAACATAAGATATGTCATACTGGGTCAGACCAAGCTCCATCAAGCCCAGTATCCTGTTTCCAACAGTGGCCAATCTAGGTCATATGTACCTAGCAGTTTCCCCAAAAGACACAGATTCCACAATGTTTGTATTGGGTCAAGCATTGATATCCTGGGTCCCTTCTTAATAATGGTTTATGGACCTTTCCTCCAGGAACTTGTCCAAACCTTTTTTAAACCCAGCTACACTAAGAGCCTTTACTACATCTTCCGGTAACAAATTCTAGTGAAACAATATTTTCTTTTATTAGTCTTAAATAGTTCACCCTGTAGCTTCATTGCATGTCCCCTAGTCTTTCTATATTCTGATAACGTAAACAATCGATCTACGTTTACCCGTTCCACTCCGTTCATTAATTTATAGACTTCTATCATATCTCCTCTCAGCCGTCTCTTTTCCAGGTTGAAGAGCCCTAACATTTTTAGCCTCTCTTCCATCCCCTTTACCATCTTGGTGGCTCTTCTCTGTACCTTTTCTAATAACACAGGTCTGCAAAAAATCTTTTTTTCGGGAGCTGTTTTGGTTTTTCCACGTAATCTTTGTTTTTTGGTGCGCTGAATCCGAAAATGACCTCCATTTTGTCATAGGACATCACGTTTCCTGACAATTTAGGTAACTATGTTAAATAAGGCAATACCTCAAAATAAATGGAAATAGACTTATAAAATTAAAGTTTTATTACAAAATTTTCATGAAAATCCTTTTTTGAACTGAAATGAGCTCACCTACACACACTAAACTTGATTCTTCTTCCTTGTGAGGTTCCTCTTGGTGCATTTACGCTTGTGAGTAGCATCTGGAATGTCTCTCTGAAGCATCCAACAGTAGTCTGCCATCACTGTAATGCTCCATTTTCCCTGGTATTTCCTTTCCATCTCTTTAATGTCTTGGTGGAATCGTTTACCTTGTTCCTCACTCACAGCTCCCAAATTTTGAGGAAAGTAGTCAAGGTGGGACTGGAGGAAATGCACTTTCAAACTCATCAGGCAACCTAAAGCTTGAAATGCTTTCAGCATTCGTCCAACGATCTTTTTGTAGTGAGGATCTTTGTCATTGCCTAAAAATTTCTGTACGACTTCTTTAAATGCAATCCACCCTTCTTTTTGAGGATCCGTCATGGTATTGACAATCTCTTGATCAACTATAAGCCTTCTAATGTCTGGTCCGACGAACACACCTTCCTTCAATTTTGCCTCCGACAGGCTTGGAAACCTGGTGACCAAGTATTTGAAACATTCTCCATCTCTTGGAAGTGATTTTACGAATTGCTTCATCAATCCCAATTTTATGTGGAGAGGTGGTAGAAGAACTTTATGGGAAGGTACCAGAGTTTCTCGGAGGACATTTTTTTCACCGACTGTTAGCACCCTCGGCTGCCAACTCTTCTTGGTCCAGTGATTTTGTCGGTCTCGACTGTCTCATAGACACAGAAAACAAGGATATTTGGTATACCCAGCTTGTTGCCCGAGCAGCATGCACAAGACCTTGTGATAAGGAAGCTTATCATAGCTCAGGTAGGAGCTATAGAAAAGATGATGTGACTCTGAACAAGCAACCTGTCAGTTCTGGTAGAAGTGAGAAAACAGAATTTTCACATAAAAGACTACCAGTCCCAGAATGCACCAGGTTTCCAGCAGCCATGAGAGGGGCTGAAGTGAGAGAATGTGTGTGCAATCAAGAGAGCTATGAGGTAATCCCTAAGCACTCATCTCAAAGGGCAGGGCCTGATTCAACACAGCTGCGCTGTGTTAGGGAGCAGCACACATTAGAACAGGATAAGAATAGAGCTTATTCTTCAGATAACAGCTACAGAGGGAGGAAGAGATACAGAGACAGCAACGGCTACAAGCTCAAGCACCAGTATCACCTGGAGAAACAGAAGCCAAGCCAAGCAGATAGAGAGAGAAGGAAACTCTCTGGAAGGAAGAGAAGAAAGGCCATTGGAAGGTCTGGGAGATTCCAAGGCAGTACTCATACTGGGAGGTATTCCAAAAGCCAGCAGAGTCCATTGGACTGGATTCAGCCAGAGGAATGGAGTGGCAGAGATAGGAATCACCAGTGGCTACCTGGAAGAGAGAAGACTGCATGTGGAAGGGACTTTCAGACCAAGGCCAGAAGGTATGTGAGAGAAGATCCAGCGTCCAGGGATCAAGATTGGAAGGCTGGACATCAGAATTGGATTACATATTGGCCAGGCTATACAGAGAGGAATAATGATAGCAGGAGAGGCTCAGGTATGAACACTGATCCAGACCCTATCTATAATAGAGAATGGCAGCAAGGGAATAAGCATTCTCATGATAGTGCCTTGATGAAAGACTCATCTGTGCCAATGTATGATATTGACCCTATGATTGTTGATGCAGGGGGAAATACAGCAGATGAAACTATTTACATGGACTGTTCTTTATCTAAATGCTATTGCTAGTTTTCTATGAGCAAACACATCAGCCATCACAAAGAAACCTAACTTTGTTCTTTATTTCCACTGCAAACAGCTCTTAAAGCAGGATTTGGGCTCACACAGTAGCAGCCAGCCAGCTAAAGGCTTTCAGCTGGTCCATTGATAGTAATTAGGGCTGCACCTGATTGTGTGTGTGAGCAAGGGAGAATCCCTGCTGAGATGGGCGTGGAAAATAAGCAGAAGTTAACCTAACCAGCAAAGTTTATTCTTTACTTTGTGCCTTTGTATTTGGTAATTATTTGCTAAGAAAACATTAGCTAATTGCCTGACAAGCTGAAGGTTGTTTTCTGGTTTACTTTGTGACTTTTGTTATCCATTTTAAACACTGCAAGCAAGTAACCTCATTTATAGTGCTATCAAGCATACATGTGCTGGGTGAATTAAACCCCATCAATAAAAGAAGTATTTTATTGATCTTACCACTTGGTTTCACAACTCAAATTATTGTCATCAGCTGTGTTTGGGAGTGAATGAACTACAATACCCACAATACCTTGCAAGAATCATATTAATATATGCATCGTCAAGATTGTGTAAGTTCTCACCCTAGGCAGCCGTCTGACAACCTTCAAGTCCCCACACACTTGCCAACCATGGTCTTCATGTTTAAGTTTACGAAGAACCAATTCCAAGTTCTCGTAGGTTTCCTTCAAGTGTACGGAATGACCTACAGATATGGAAGCATAAAAACCGTTGTGGAGTAAAACTGCTTTGAGACTTCTTTTTGAAGAATCTATAAAAAGATGCCATTGCTCTGAATCATATTGGATTTTAAATTGACCCATCAGACCTTCGACATCGATGCAATAAACCAACTTGTCGTCCTGGGCGAAGTAAGGAACAAACTCCTTTTCACGATGTCTGAACCATGAAGATGACACTCCTGACAACAATAAATTCCTGCTTTTCAGCCTTGATGCGAGTAACTCAGCAGCATCTTTGGGAAGATTCAAGTCTCTTACCAAATCATTCATCTCCTCCTGAGAAAACAATTTTGGTCTTGTATCATCTTCAAAGTCAGAACTTGATTCGTCATCTGGTTCAGGTATGACTTCACCTTCATCGGAGCTAGGTATCTCTTCCAAGGTAGCAGGGGGCTTGGGTATTGGTATATCTGTGCCATGGGGGATGGGACAAATTGCCGAGTGAAGATTGGCGTATGAAATGGAATGCTTCCATTTGGAATTAAACCCTTTCACATCGCATGAACAAAAGTAACAGTCGTCACTATGGTTCTTTTGCTCTCGCCATAGCATAGGAATCCCATAACGGAAAGATTTTTTCTTACCCTTGAACCAGTTTCGGAGGTCCTCAACACACCGTTTGCACACTTTATGAGACGCCCAGACTTTATCTTGATCTCCAATTTTTAGTCCAAAGTATGCAAAGTATACTTTTTTCCCAAAGTCTGTAATATTCTGCTGTTGCTTCAACACTGTATATTCACCACAGATGAAACTGAAACTGTCTGGCAAATTAATAGACTTTCGTGGAGCCATAACATAACGGTTGAAGAATGACGAGCTAACACGAATTGCGATGAAAAAGTGTGAACAGTCTAGAACCAAGAACCTGATGATGATAAGTGTACAAATGTGGCATGCAGGAGAGAGCAGCTCTGTGTCTGTACACGAGACGTCACAGTGCTGGCCACGCCCCCCTGCACTGACCGGAGCTGCTGCTATCTGCCCTGTGTCCCCCTCCCACTGGATTCTTAAGGAAAGATTAACCTCTTCTACCATTAGAAGCACAGACTTAAAACTGGCTTAGCTTATGTATATATTGCTGACAATCAGATTTACAGTGCTATATTTCTTTTTAAATAACTCGGACAACATCTTTAAGGTTTTTTTGGCATTTTATATCTTAAATGCGCTTATTTATTTATTTAAAGGGTATTTCTATCCCGCCTTATCCTTCAATCAAAGCGGTGAGCACAGCAAACGATCATTCGAAGTGTTGTGTGTGTCAGTTGAGCATATGTATAGTGTGGGTGCGTGTGTGCGAGTGTGTTGATTATAGTGGGCTATTTACAGTGTGCGCTATGTACAGTATATACATGGGTTTCTGGGTCCAGTCCTGGCTGTTTCTGTGAGCTGTTATTGAGACCAGATTGGATCCAGTTGTAGATTCAGGTTAAGCGTTTGGGCCGTAGTGTTCTGTGAAGAGTACCGTCTTCAGGTGCTTTCGGAAGTCCTTCAGATCTTCAGTTGATCGTAAGTCGTGAGGGAGTGAGTTCCATATTGATGGGGCCGCCAAGGAGAGTGCCCTTTGTGTGGTGGACTTGCATGCTTTTGTGTAGTTGTTTGGGGTGCTGAGTGTGTCTGTTGTGGCTTTTCTTCTTGGTCTGTTGCTGGTGTTAGGGAGTATGAGGGCTTGGAGGCTGAGTGCTGATCTCTTGTGTCTGATTCTGAATATGTTTAAGGTCATTTTGTATTTGATGCGTTGGCTGATTGGGAGCCAGTGGAAGTCTTTGAGGATGGGGGTGATGTGTGCTTGGGTTGTGGAACCGGTGATTATCCTGGCTGCTGTGTTTTGGGCCATTTGAAGTGGTTTGAGTGATTGCTTTGGTATTCCGTTGTAGATCGGGTTGCAGAAATCCAGTATGGGGGTTATGAGCGCTTGGCAGACTGTGCGGAAGTGTTCATGGGAGAGTAGAGGCTTGAGGCGTCTGATTATTTTCATTTTGTAGTATGCGTTTTTGGTGGTCTTTTTGATGTGTGATTGTAGGTTCAGCTCTTTGTCAAGGGTTATTCCGAGGTATTTCACTTCGTCCTTTAGTGGAATTGTCGTGTTGTTGGTTGTGATGAATGTTGGGGGGATGAAGTCGGTGTTTCGTGTGATGATGAGTGCTTCTGTCTTGTTGTAGTTGATGGCTAGGTTGTTGTGTGTAAGCCAAGTGGACATGTTGTCGAGACAGTTTGCTATCTTAGAAACATAGAAACATGATGACAGAAAAAGACCACATGGCCTATCTGTCATCCTAGTCTGTCCTTCCATAACAACAACTACAACAGTCCACTTTTTACCTTTAGAGATTCTCTGTGTTGGCCCCATGCTTTTTTGAATTCAGTTACTGTCCTTATCTCTACCACCTCCACTGGGAGACTATTCCACGGATCCACTACTCTTTCCGTAAACAGATATTTCCGCATATCACTCCTGAATCTATCTCCCTTCACCCTCATCCTATGTCCCATCATAGCAGATCTTGCTTTCAATTGAAAGAGGCTCTCTCCCTGAACATTTATGCCACGGAGGTATTTAAACATCTCAATCATATCACCTCTATCCCGCCTTTCCTCTAAGGTGTACATATTAAGATCCTTACGTCTGTCCTCATATGCTTTATAATGAAGCCCATTAATCATTTTAGTAGCAACCCTCTGCACCGACTCCATCCTGTTCACATCCTTTTGAAGGATCCAGAATTGCACACCATACTCCAAATGAGGTCGCACCAAAGACTTATACAGAGGCATTATCACCTCCTTTTTTCTGCTAGCCATTCCTCTCCATATGCACCCAAGCATCCTTCTAGCTTTTGCCGTCGCCTTTTCTACCTGTTTAGCTACTTTAAGATCATCAGACACAACCACGCCTAGGTCCCGCTCTTCTTTAGTGGACAAAAGTACTTCACCTCCTATACTGTATTGCTCCCTTGGATTGCTGCAGCCCAAATGCATGACCTTACATTTTTTAACATTAAATCCCAGCTGCCAAATTCTAGACCATTCTTCAAGCTTAGCTAGATCCCTCCTCATGTTATCTACACCTTCCTGGGTGTCTACTCTATTGCAGATTTTGGTATCATCCGCAAAGAGGCAAACCTTACCCGACAGCCCTTCCGCTATATCACTAACAAAGATGTTAAAAAGAATCGGACCAAGGACAGATCCCTGGGGCACACCACTGGTAACATCCTTCTCCTCAGAGTGAGCTCCATTTACTTGTACTCTTTGTCGCCTCCCACCCAACCAATTTCTAACCCAAGCAGTAACTTTAGGGTCCATCCCTAGGGTGCTCAGTTTGTTTATAAGTCGCCTGTGAGGAACAGTGTCAAAGGCTTTACTGAAATCTAAATACACCACATCTAGAGCTCTCCCTCGGTCCAACTCCCTGGTCACCCAGTCAAAGAAATCAATCAGATTTGTCTGACAAGACCTGCCTCTGGTGAATCCATGCTGCCTTGGATCCTGTAATCTGCTGGACTCCAGAAACCTCACTATTTTCTCTTTCAGCAGCGTTTCCAATAATTTACTCACCACCGAAGTTAAACTAACCGACCTGTAGTTTTCAACCACATCCTTACTTCCGCTTTTGTGTAAAGGCACCACATGAGCCTCTCTCCATCCTTTGGCACCATTCCCGACTCCAACGAGGCATTGGAAAGGTCAGTCAGTGGAGTTGCTAGAACATCCCCAAGTTCCCTCAGTATTCTAGGGTGTATCCCATCCAGTCCCATCGCTTTGTCTACTTTAAGTTGAGCTAGTTTCTCACGAACACAGTCTTCTGAAAATTGTTCAAGATGTCCCTTGCTTCTGTTCTTATTTGTGGGTGTTTTCTGAGGTCCTGCTCCTGGTTCTTCATCTGTGAACACAGAACAAAAATATTTGTTAAGCAATTCCGCTTTATCCTTATCAGCTTCTACATATTCCCCCCCTGCACCCTTGAGTCTGACAATACCACTTTTGCCCTTCCTCTTCTCACTAATATATCTGAAAAATGTCTTATCCCCCCATTTTATTGCATTGGCTATTTCCTCCTCCTTTTGAATCTTTGCCTTCTTGACTACTTTGCCAGCTTCTCTAAGTTTTTCCAAATACAGATGCCTGTCTTTCTCTCTCTGTGATCTCTTGTATTTCATGAAGGCCTCCCTCTTTTTCTTCACTTTTTCAGCTACTTCCTTCGAAAACCATAGCGGCCTCCTTTTCCTTTTGCCTTTATTTAGCATTTTAACAAAAAGGTTGGTTGCCTTTAAAATACTCCCTTTCAGTTTTGCCCACTGTTTTTCTACATCCCCCAGCTGTTCCCATCCCACTAACGACTCCCTGAGGTATTGGCCCATCTTCGCAAAGTTAGTCTTCCTAAAGTCTAAGATCCTCTCCTTGGAATGGATTCTAACAGCCCTAGTCCTAATACTGAACCACACCATCTGGTGATCACTGGATGCAAAATGATCTCCCACTACAACATCAGAAACACTTTCACCATTGGTAAGCACCAAGTCCAGTATGGCCCCTTCACGTATGGGGTCTGTTACCAATTGCCTGAATAGTTCTCCCTGTAGAGAATCCAGGATCTCCTTACTTCTAGATGATACTGCAGCAGGAATGTGCCAATCAACATCTGGCATATTGAAATCTCCTATCAGTAGCACTTCCCCCTTCCTAGCAATGCTGCGTATGTCTTCAATTAACTCTCTGTCCACCTCTTCCTCTTGTGAGGGAGGTCTGTATATCACACCAATGCAAATAGATTTCTCTTTCCCTCTTTCTAGTTTAACCCACAATGCCTCCTCTCTCCCTTTTAAGCTCTGTAATTCCAAAGCTTTAATAGTAGTTTTTACATATAGTGCCACTCCTCCTCCCCTTCTTCCTACCCTGTCCTTTCTGAATAAAGTATAGCCAGGTATAGTTACATCCCAGTCATGGTTTTCTGTGAACCATGTTTCTGTAACTGCCACTAAATCCAAGTCAGCCACTCCCACCAAAGCTTTAACATCAGGGATCTTATTTCCCATGCTACGGGCATTTATACACACTGCTTTCCATATGTTACCCCTGTTACCCATTTCCATAAAGGTATTTAATGAATCACCTACCTGGGGGCTTTCACTTACCTGGGGGCTTTCTTCACCCATCCCCAACGAATCTAGTTTAAAGCCCTCTTCAGTAGATTAGCCAGTCTACTACCAAAGATGCGTTGACCTTTCTTGGACAGATGGATGCCATCTCTGCTCTGCAACCCTTGGAACAGCATCCCATGGTCTAGGAAAACCAAAACACTCTCGATGACACCATCCACGCAGCCATGCATTCATCTCCAGGATGCGAGCCTCTCTGCCTTGGCCTTTACCCTCATCAGGGAGGACTGAAGAGAACACCACCTGTGCACCTAACTGCTTCACCCTCTGTCCCAGAGCCATGAAGTCACTTTTGATACATTCCGAGGTATACCTGGCAGTATCTTGTTGTAGTCGGTGCTGTTGAGGTTGATAGGCTGTAGATCATGATGTCATCTGCGTAGATTGTGTAGTTTATTTCGTGGGCGGATATGATGTCGCAGATCGGTTGTATGTATAGGTTGAATAGTAGTGAGGATAGCGCGGATCCTTGTGGTACTCCTTGCTTGATCTTCGTGGGTTGTGATGTTTTGGTTCTGATTTTGACTTGGAACTGCCTGTCTGTTAAGTATGAATTGAACCAATTTAGGACGGTGCCGGTTATTCCAATGTTCTGTAGTCTGGTTAGGAGGATACTGTGGTCCACTGTGTCGAAGGCCGCTGATATGTCTATGAAGATCATTAGAGTTCCTTGGTTGTAGTTGTCTATGGTCTGGATGACATCATTGAATAGGTATAGTAGAAGTGTTTCGACTCCGTGGTTGGGGCGGAAGCCATGTTGATGTATATCCAGCGGGGTGTGCTCGTCGATGTGATCCCGGAGCTGTTGTTGCACTGCCTTTTCTATGATTTTAGCCAGAAACGGTATGCTGGAGATTGGCCTACATGTAGGCTGCTGGATTGCTCTTTTCTAGGTTGGTTTTCTTGGGGATTGGCCTTATTGTGGCTAGTTTCAGCTGTTCTGGCATGGTTCCTTGGGTTAGGGAGTTGCTTACCAGGTTGTGTATGTCGCTGAGGAAGTTCTGCTTAGTTGCTTTGATCCATGGGGCTGGGCATGGATCCGTGGGTGCGGTGCTTGTGTTGAGAGCGGAGATGATATCTGAGATTTGCTTTGTGGAAGGAGTGTGGAATTTGTCCCAACTTGTGATGGGTGTGGTTGGGCTGTTGGTTTCTGTGGGTATTTGTGGTGGTGAGCAGCCTAGTATTCTCTGAAGATGATCTGCAAATTAATCTTATGTGAATTAATTAATAGTATTTTGAATTAATTAATAGTAATTTGAAAAAATGTGATAAATTTCAAGACAATTTTGTATGTTGTGGCAAATCATGACGCCTAGGAGTTTTTTCAATATTTTATTTGTTTTCAGCACACCAAAATACATGGAAATTAGATGAAAATAATCAAACAGCTTTTTAGTCGCAGACCTGTGTAACGCTATATCCTGTTTAAGATATGGCGACCAGAATTGCACATAATATTCAAGGTGCGGTCTCACCATGGAACGATATAGAAGCATTATAATATATTTTGTTTTATTTTCCATTCCTTTCCTTATGATACCTAGCATTCTACTTGCTCTCCTGGCCGCCGCTGCACACTGGGCCGAGGGTTTTAACATGTTATCCACAATGACGCCTAAATCTTTTTCCTGGGTGGTGGTTCCTAATTTGGAACCTTGCATCGTGTAGCCATAGTTTGGGTTGTTCTTTCCTAGGTGTATAACTTTGCACTTGTCCACATTAAATTTCATCTGCCATTTTGATGCCCATTCTTCCAATTTATCAAGATCCTCTTGCAATTTTCCACAATCATCTTGGGTTTTAACAACTTTAAATAGTTTTGTGTCATATGCAAATTTGATAACCTCACTCGTTATTCCCTTTTCCAGGTCATTTATGAGTATGTCAAAAAGCAGCGGACCCAGCACAGATCCCTGGGGTACACCACTATTCACCTTTCTGCATTGTGAAAATTGGCCATTTAGCCCTACCCTCTACTTTCTATCTTTTAACCAGTTCCTGAACCACAATAGTACACGGCCTCCTATCCCATGACTCTTTAGTTTTGCCAAAGGTCTCTGATGAGGGACCTTTTCAAAGGCTTTCTGAAAGTCCAGATACACTATATCAACCGACTCACCTTTGTCAACCTGTTTATTCACACCTACAAAAAAACATAACAGATTAGTAAGACAAGATCTTCCTTGTCTAAAGCCATGTTGGCTGTCTCCCATTAGGCCATGACTATCTACATGCTGAGTAATTTTGTTCTTTATGATGGTTTCTACCATTTTCCCCGGTACTGACGTCAGGCTCAGCGGTCTGTAGTTTCCCGGATCACCCCTGGAACCCTTTTTAAAAATTGGCATTACATTGGCGATCCTCCAATCTTCAGGTATTACAGATGATTTTAATGAAAGTTCACTGATTACTAATAGCAGGTCTGCAATCTCATTTCAGTTCTTTCAACACCCTTGGATGTATACCATCCGGCCCAGGTGATTCGCTACTATTCAGGTTATCTAAATAGTTGTAATACATCTTCCCGATGTATCGATATTTCCTTCAATTCTTCCGCACCTTTAAATATCACTTCAGTCATGGGTAACATCCCTACATCTTCCTCAGTAAAGACCGAAGCAAAGAATTCATTCAGTCTCTCCACTATCGCCTTATTTTATTTATTTATTTATTTATTTATTTAATGTCTTTTCTATACCGCGCTCTTTAGAATCAATGCGGTTTACAGTCAACAATGAGTTGTACAGAGCAGGCGGGACCCGTACTGTACTTACAAAGAACAGGTGTTGCAAGTGGGATTATCTGGGGTAACTATGTACATAATAAAATATAGTTGTCTACTCCTAAATGTCCAAGTTGTACATGACTCTTCAGAAGAGACCTAGTCCCGTGAAAAATCTCACAAGTTTTATGGAAGATTGTCCAGAAAAGTTCAGAACTCTCACCTCCTGGCAGGATTACTGGGAGCTGACTTATTCACTAGTACCTTTAGGATGCATGCTCATGGTATGAGGATCCTCAGCTGAGGTCCCTGCTTCTAATCAGAACAATCGCCTCTTAGTGCCCCTTTAACACCTCTATCATCTAATGGACCAACTGATACTCTCACAGTTTTTTTTGCTACAAATGTACTTGAAAAAGTCTTTATTTTGCGTTTTTGCTTCCGCAGCAAGCTTCTTCTCAAATTCTCCCTTTGTCTGCCTTATCAATGCCTTGCATTTGACTTGCCAGTGCTTGTGCTGTTTCCAGGTTTCGTCGTTTGACTCTTTTTTTCATTTCCTGAAAGATGCTTTTTTGGCAACAGTCTCTCTGACCTCACCTTTAAACCATGCTGGCAATATTTTGGACTTCCTTCCATTTTTCTTAAAGTGTGGAATACAGCTGGTTTGGGCTTCCAAGATAGTATTTTTCAACAACACCCAAGCTTGATGTAAGTCCTTTGCAACTGCTCCTTTTAGTTTTTTCTTAACTATTTTCCTCATTTTATCATAGTCTCCCTTTCGAAAGTTAAAAGGTAGTACTGTGGGAGAGTCAGCGTTGCCTCATACCGGGATTGGTCGCAGTTCCTGTTTCTTCTCTGATTGGCTGCAGAAGTCCTTCCTGCTACTGCTCGTTGGCTCCTGCAGCATATTTAAAACGTCGGCTGCCTGAAGAGGGTGAGAGTCAGCGTTGCCTCATACCGGGATCGGTGGCATTTCCTGTTTCTTCTCTGGCTGCAGAAGTCCTTCCTGCTGCTTCTCGTTGCCTCCTGCAGCATATTTAAAACGTCGGCTGCCCGAAGGTGGTGAGAGTCAGTGTTGCCTCATACCAGGATCGGCGGCAGTTCCTGTTTCTTCTCTGATTGCCTGCAGAAGTCCTTCCTGCTGCTGCTCGTTGGCTCCTGCAGCATATTTAAAACGTCGGCTGCCTGAAGGTGGTGAGAGTCAGTGTTGCCTCATACCAGGATCGGCGGCAGTTCCTGTTTCTTCTCTGATTGGCTGCAGAAGTCCTTCCTGCTGCTGCTCGTTGGCTCCTGCAGCATATTTAAAACGTCAGCTGCCTTGCGGCCGTGGTCACGCGCCCAAAGGGGGCATAACCAAAGGGGGAACGCCCCTTTGGTGCCCCTTCGGTGCCACTTTGGGGCCTTGGGCCCAAGACGCCGTGGGAATGCCTAGGAGCCACGCGAAGAGGAAAAGTAAGAAGTGTAAGACCACCAAAGAACCTGTTGCTGCTACTTCTACTCCTGTGGGTGCTATTGGCCCTATAGATCAACATGTGGTGATTTTACCTAATCCTGTCCCTGTGGTTCAGAGTTCTTCTTCTCTTGTCTCCGGGGTTTCCTTGAGTTCCATCGATAGGACTCCTCCACCCAACCCTGAATCTTCTCAAGCCTCAGCTATGATTTCCTCTTCTTCTGACGTATCTTCCTCTTCTGGTGAAGACGAGGGGTCTCTTGTTCTTTCATTGCCTACTCCTTGCGAGGTACTTCCTATTATTCCTATATCGGCTGGTGGTAGTGAAGCTTTGGTTTCTTCTCAGACTGCTAATGAGGGTGAAATTACTTTATCTGACATTTGGAAGCAAGTTTCTGCAACTAACTCTTTATTATCCAAATTTATGGATCAAACTGCTGTTTTCTCTCAACAGGTTGTTAGTAGATTGCATACTGTGGAGGTTTCAGTTAATAATTTATCTAAGCGTGCTGATAAGGTTGATGCACATGTTGTCTCTTTGCAGTCGGCCAGTGCATCGGCCTTGAAAGACACTGTTCTTTTGTATCAACAGTTGGAATCGCTAGAGAATGTTTCTCGCGCTAAGAATTTACGTGTGCTGAACTTTCCTAAAACGCATCTTCTGTCACCTATTAACTTTAACTTTATTCCACACTTGATAGACCGCTTACGTTAAAAACATTAAAGCGGTGTACAAATAAAATAAAAGGCAGCACTGCAAACTACGGAAAAAGAACGCCAAAAATAATAGGAAAGAGAGAAAAGAATAGCACAAAACTGTACAAACAATAATAAATAACAATTAACATGGGCACATGTTAAAACAATAAACAGTAGTCAAGTAACATAAGTTAAAAACAATAAAATCAAACAATAATAGGCAATAAAATAGCCACCAATTAACAATATTCAAACACTAACCAATAATTAACACCAAAAATATAAAAACAAAGAATGCAGACATCACCACTAACAAAGACAAACAGAAGGGGGACAAGACCAACTAGGCTAGGACAAGACACTAACCGGGGACGGTATCAGGGAGGGAAAATCAGAGGGATAAATCAGGGGGGGGAGATCAAACACTTTGTGAAACAAATGAGTTTTGAGAGAGGATTTAAACTGTGAGTAGGAGGATTCTAAGCGGAGGGATGAAGGCAAGGCATTCCATAACCAAGGTCCGAGAAAGAAGAAAGCAGCCTGACGGGTCTTTTCAAGATGGGCATGAGATGGAGACGGTAAGACCAAACGGTTAGCGTGAAGGGAGCGAAGCTGGCGGTAGGGCATGTGAAGGGAGATTAAATCAGCCAGGAATAAAGGGTTATTGGTATAGAGTGCACGGTGAGTAAGGATCAGAAGTTTGTAATGAAACCTAACACGGAGGGGCAACCAGTGAAGTCGAATGAGAATGGGAGTGATGTGATCAAAGCGGCGGGCGAAGGTGACAATACGGATGGCAGTATTTTGAATGAGCTGTAGACGTTGAAGTTGGTACTTGGGGAGATTGGCCAGAAAAATATTACAATAGTCGAGACGGCTAATAATGAGCGCAAGGGCGAGAGTGACCAGGGACCCAAGGGGAAGAATGGAGCGAACAGCCCGAAGACGATGAAGAATGGCGAAAGAGCGTCTTGTAAGGGAAGAAATATGATCATGGAAAGAGAGAGAAGAGTCAAGAATCACCCCGAGATACCGAAAAGAAGACACCAGAGGGACGGGGATAGAATCAATCATGGGTGCAACTGACGGACATGACCCAGAAAGCGAAACCCACATAGCAGTGGACTTAGAGGGGTTAAGACAGAGGAAGTGCTGTGAAAGCCAGGAGGCCACGTGAGAAAGGCAAGCGTTGAAGGGAGAAAGATCTAGGAGAAGTGGAGAGGTATGAAAGAGCAAAATAATGTCATCTGCATAGACATAACAGGACACAGAATATTGCTGTAGTTCCAGAAGCAAAGGGGCCAGGAAAATATTAAACAACAAAGGGGACAAAACAGAGCCTTGGGGGACACCGCAAGTAAGAGGAAAAGAACTGGAAGACTTACCATTTAAAGTAACAGAAAAGGAGCGGGAAGTGAGGAAAGAACGAAACCAAAGAAGAACCGCCCCATGTAACCCCACCTCAGCGAGTGAGAAGGAGAGTGTGATCGATTAAATCAAAAGCCGCGGATAGATCAAGAGAAACCAAAAGAGTGAGATCACCACGGTCATGTGCAACGTGTATTTCATTTAGAACAACAAGAAGGACAGTCTCAGTGCTGTGACCCTGACGAAAACCGGCCTGCCGGGGGTGAAGTGTATTTGTGGACTCAACATGGGAAGACAACTGATGGAATGCAAATCATTCCAAAAGTTTGGCCAGGTAGGGAAGGCTTGAAACAGGGCGCCAGTTGGCAAGAACAGAGGGATCAAGAGAAGGTTGTTTTAAGAGTGGATGAACAACAGCCGATTTCCAAGGAGAGGGGAACAAACCAGAGGAGAAACTTGTATTAATGATAGTAGTGATAATGGGGACCAGCTGTAGGGAGGGTTCAGATAGCCAACGAGAAGGAATAGGGTCAAGGGAGCAGGTGGTCTTACGGGATGTGGATAGCATCGAAAAAATTTCAGCCGGGAGGATCAGATAAAAAGAGGACCATGTATGGGCAAGAGCCCGATTGGGCAGAGCGGTAGATGACAACAGCGCATGATCAGTAGCAACTGGGTCGTAAGGGGAAGCAGGTGGCGAGGGCGGGGGAGGAGGGGGAGTAGGAAAGGAAGACCGAAGGTCAAGAACTTTCTGGGAAAAGAAGGTAGCCAACGAATGGGGATCTGGGGACTGAGTGGCCATGGCGCGTGGAGAACTAGTGGATGAAAGTTTATGCAAGATCTGAAAGAGCTGACGAGAAGAGTTCGCCGCTTCAGTAATTTCAGCCTCGTAATATACCCGCTTGGCAGATTGAATGGCCAAACGGTAAGCAGCATAAAGCTGTTTGAAACGGACATATAACTCAGAAGAGGGGCGGCGAGACCAACGGCGATGCACCTTCTATTTCGTCAATATTGTAAAGAGGTTTTGTTGCTCCCTGATGTTGATAATATTGTGATTGATCTTTCCTTCTACTTGTCTGTTCGAGAAACACCTGGGGAAACTAGTGTAGCGCAGGGTGATGAGTCTAATCTTTCCAATTTAACCAATTTCTTGGAAAATTCCCAGGCTCCAATTTCCACCCGCGCTACCCTAGTGGTCACTCTGGTCAATCTTGGGGACAAGGCTTCCATTATGAAAGCTTTTTTTTCTAAAAAGGATTTTCTTTTTTATGGCTAGAAGTTGTTCATTTTCCCCGATGTTTCTCGATACACGCAATCTTGGAGGAAGTCCTTCCTTCAACTTAAACCTAGAGTGCTGGCTGGGGGAGGTACCTTCTTCCTTCGCTTTCCATGTAAATGTTTGGTGTCCTTGCACGGTGTAAACTATGTATATTCTGATCCTTCTCAGCTTGAATCTTTGTTAGCTTCGATACCGGCTTGAGAGGAGTATATTTTAGCTTCCAGTTGTGTTTTTTGTAATTTGGTAGAGGTTGGGGGTTGTAGCCTTAAATAGTTAATCCTGGTATTTTGCTGCTGCTGTACTCTCCGTGATGTGGGTTGTGATGTGGTATATATATTCAGATGTTTTTCACTATATGTTTATACTGTTATTGATTTCGGATGTACCACTCATTTTTATTGTACTATGTTATTTGGTTGGCATTCAATAAAATTAAAAAAAAAAAAAAAAAAAGGTAGTACTGTGGATTTTCTTACTATCCCTCCTCCACTAATTAAATCAAATGCGATCATGCTATGATCACTATTGCCAAGTGGCCCCAACACCCTTATCTTAATAAATGGGCGGTTATAGAATTAGGTTAGGCATAAAAGTATGTGCAGTGTAAACTCTAATCTCCAGGAACAAGCAGGAATGAGTCTTTACATATGGGTATTGTCGGTACCGATGGAGCCTGCGCGGGAACGCTCCCCAGCGTCCAATCAGAAAGCTTTTGGGAGCATCCCTCAGCGCCTGTGTGCTGCCTTCCTGCCTTTCCAACTGTCTTTCCTCAGTTTTCGTTTTTCCGCGGAGCCGGCAGGACGTCCTCCTGTCACCGCAGAAAATTCTTCTTTTAATTCTTTTATTTTTTGTGGTCGCGGCTGTCTCCCCAACTCCACCGGTACCGCCGGTGTTTCTTTTTTCTTTTTACTAAAAATTTTTCCCTTCAGAATATATTTTTTCTTCTGTCTTAAATTTGAGACCGCAGCCCTCCGGCTACAGTTTTGTGAGAAGAGAACATCGAGTTTCTCTCGATACCAGGTTCCCGTCCAGTGTCAGGGCATCGAACATTTCTTCTTCTGCACGGGATCAGGTAACCCACAAACAGTCTGTTAAGACTAGCCAATCCTCGAGTGATAGGTCTCATGCACGGCATGAAGACGGCTCTGGCCTTGCCCTCGAGGGTCCATTGGCTTCAAAACCCCGGCGGGAGTCTTCGGTCTCCAAAGCCTATGAGGGGTTTCAGGTTGTTCCTGGGGCTCACCCCTCACAGAACATACCTGAGCCATGCTCGGTGGTGGCATCCGCTTCGAGCGGTGCCGATACCCCAGCATCGGCACTGGTGTTGCACGTATCACTCCTCACCAGGGATCGTCATCTGGCTTCCTCGGTACCTTCAGGACAGGTGGATACGCTCCAGATTGACTTTCCAGTATCGGCATCGACACCGATACTACCACCGAAGTCGGTACCCTCTAGACACGCATCGATAGACTCGCTCCCCTCGATGCCGAGTCTGGAATCGATCTCTAGTCTGGAAGACTGGGTACCGACACGTCTCGGTACCGATACCTATCGGTACCGGACGCTAGGTACTGAGGATGATTACCGAAGGCGTTCTGTTACCTCGGTACCAATTGAGCTGACACCGATGATTCCGACAACGCTACCGGTATCGGTATCCACAGTAGCATCGGGGCCAGCTCCTTCCATGCTTCTTTCACCAGGGTCGCTCCTTTCTATACCAAGTCTGGAGTCGATACCTGGCATGGACGATGCAGTACTGACTGTCACAGGTCCTGACCTCCAGTACCAGCATCCATCCCTTAAGGATCCTTTTTTGCACCGTGCAGGATCTTATCTTCCTATATACTCAGGTAGATCCTCCGGTGCCCGGGCTAGTTCTTCCGATCTAGCCTGTCCTGGGAAGGTTCTCTTTGGAGGTTCTTCTTTTCAGGATTTCCTCTTGGATATGACAAGATCCCTTTCCATTCCTATCCTGGCCATGATCCCACACAAGGCTCTGTTTCTACTGGAACAAAGGAGAACATAATGCTTCCTTTAACATCATTCCTTGCGGGATCTTCTTCTAAGAATGTGGGAAGCACCTTTAAGGGTACCCCCACCTTCTAGAGCAACTGACCTTCTGTATCAAGTGCCCCCCTCTCCAGGGTTTCAAAAGACTCAACTTCCTCATCATTCCATTGTAGTGGAATCAGCAATGAGGAAGGTGAAAAGTAAGAAAAAGCACTCTTCTTACCCACCAGGTCGTGAGTCTAGGACACTAGATGCCTTTGGACGTTGTCACCAGCAGAGGCTAAACTAGTGTTATTTAGCTTAGTGCACTACTGGCCCTGACCTTTCTATTGAAAGAAAGTGTAGTTGCGACTTGAGGGTCAGGTTTAAACAAGGATTTATTCCCCTCCCGGGGTTTTGCTGGATTTCCAAAAATGATACAACTTCCAAACTCAAAAGATAGCCATGCTTCTGGCATTAACAAATGGTTAAAGAAAAATACAGCTTCTTGCTTAACAAATCAAATGACAAAGCAAAATAGATAATTCAGGTAAACACCTGGGCAGCTTCCTCTGTGCAGACTTGTTCTCTCTAGCAGGCTTATCTGCTTTCAGCGTAGAGAGGTCTCTTCAGTAATCAATAAAGAACAGTCCATCTTTTCATCATAAGACAAACATTCATTTTGGTCAATACACATAGGCTCCTCAACTGCCTCGTCTTCCCTATGGCAGAGAGTTTGCAACTTCCTCCAGCCAGTGACTGGTCTCTCTTCAATACTCTCCTCACGGTCAGGGAGATAATTATCTGAGCCTTGATAAAACTGCTTTGTAGTCTTTCTATTGAACTTTGCTCTTGTCAGTTTTCTGCCAGGCTTTACATACAAACATTCAGGTTCCTCATTCATACATATATCCTGAAGCAGTTCACTATCTCTTTCACAAGGATGTGAATATCTTAAAAGCTTCTGACTTTCATTAGCAAAGGGTTTCCTACCAGCTGTTCTGCACCCTCCCCGTTGACTGCTGTCTCTGTGAGATCCCTCCTGCGTCACTGCAAAGGGCTTTCTGTAGTTAAGCTCACGGCTGGAGAATGGCTTCCTGCTCTGTCTCCCAGCCCTGCTTGGCTTCTTATTCCAGGCCTCACAATAAACAGGGTTAGGCTGAAAATACTCTGACCTTTTGTTGAAGGGTTTCAGGTTTTCTCTAACCTGCCAGGTTTCACAAATGCTTTCTGCTTCTGTGTCCTCAAAACCTTCGTCAGAAATCATACAGGAATCACATTCAGCCTCCCTTCCTGGATTCTCTCTCTCCTGGACTCGAGCATAATAAGGATCCTCCTCTCTGGCCTGCTTCTGAACAGTGGCCCGTTCCTGAACTAACTCTGCTTGCCTGCCTGCTTTCTTATGCAGAGTTAGGGGCGTTTTCCTGCACATGTGCAGAGTGTTTCCCTCAGTGTTTGGGGAGTGTCTGTTGGCTGGGCGTGCCTTCAGGTCTTGTGCCTCAGCCTGCTCTGGTTGCCTATAGCAACTATGAAGCTTTTTCTCTCCCTCTCTACCAGAGTCTGTGCCGAACTCTTCAGCTTTTTGTGTCTTAAAGTTACAGGGCAGATTTTCGGTGTTACAACGTCAAACCTTCCAGACATCCATGCTGTCAGCAAGAATTCTCTCATATATTTTTTATATGAGTCTATCTCTTCAGGAGCTCACAAAGAAATTATATCTTTTGGCTCCTTTTCTTTCAGAGCCCAAGACTGCAGACTATTCCTTACTACTTAGTCATCTTCAAAATATCTCTTGGTTTCTTACTCGTGCTTCCCTAGACTCATTTGAGTCTATTAGCAGAACTTCTGCTATAGCTATAGGGGCACGACGTAGAGCCTGGCTCCAAGCTTCAGACTTAGACAAATGGGCACTACAAAGACTGGGTAATACTCCTTGCACTGGAGAAAATCTCTTCAATAAGGAGTCTTTACATCAGGTTGCTCTGTGGTTCACTGACTTCCCTGTTTCTGAAGGCTATCCTAAGCCTTCTCCTTCCCCAGTAGGTAGGAAATGCCCTACCAAACCTTCTTTCCCTAGGAGGAGAAGGTTTTCTTCTTCTCCTGCCCACCATACAGATGTTCCCAAGCAGGGGAGGCATCGTCCTGGTCTGAAAAATCCAAACGCTCACCAGGCTAAACAAACCCAGCAACCATAGGGTTTCTGATTAATCATTTTTCTGCCTCTTGGGGTTTACAACCTACAGTTGACTTCTTCTTAACAGAAGTTTTTCACTGTTTTTTCATTAAAAACTCTACACATGGATTTCTTTTCTTAGGACATCCAGTTAATTCTAGATATGCTGAGCTGTCAGGATATTCATGTCTATGGGTTACAGAATTCTCCTCTTCTTCCTGCCAAGAAGAGAGGTTTTACAACTGTCACATGACAGTTTCTCTGTACCAACATGAATTTTTTCCTCCCACAGACTTACCATATAGTAAGTCACCCTTCAGCTCTTATTTCTCTACCCTCTTATCCAGGTTTCTCCCCTGTAAGAGTGGTACCATACCACTGGAGGACTTCTTTAGCCTTTCTAGTCTTTCTTTCCTTTCCAGTGTGGAGTTTTTTCTCTTGAGTAAACTCCCTCCTTTTTGCCTGCGCAGTTCATCAGACAGAGACACGGCTTTTCTTGTTCTGTCTGTTCTTTCTGTTTTACACAGAAAGATTCTCTCTGCTGTCTTATTCAGCAGCTACCCATGCAGGAGTTCTAGTGATTGGACTACTGGTACCTTTCCACAAGTTTCCAGTCTTGTCCTCCACTACTTCTGTCTCGCCTTAGTAGTGACTCCAAGACAGTGTTACATTTTCTTGGATAATCCTTATCACTACAGGCTTATCACACTCTCTTCTATTCTTGCCACCTCCAATCCCTTGGGTTTGGCAGCATAGTTGACCTGACTGCTGGTTTCTTCCAAAAGCCAGTTCTGTCTCCCAATTCTCCTGCATAATGCTCTCTGCAATCCTACAGAGAAGGTTTCCACTATGGGCCCTTGCTAGAGAGCATGGGTTTTTTTTCTCTAATAACTATCCTACATGGTTGAAAAAGGCTTCCTCAGTCATGTCCCATGACTGTGGGGGTTCTTCACACCCTACTATCTCCTTTTCAAACAAAGGACATAAGCCTTCTCTACGTGAAAGTCTAAAGAGTTGTCCAATTCCTACAGGGAATATGCTCTTTTTTTCCTTGCAGCTTGTCCTCATGGTATCCTAATCCTTCATGGACAGCACATATTTAACTAAAAACCACATGATTCCCCTTTTTGTCCCTCAAGTGGGTCAACCTGGTATCTCATTCTATGTGTTTTCTGTCCATTTACCATGTTAGGGTTCTGCAGAACTCAGGACTTGCTGTTTACAGACTGATATTATCCTCTGTTTTTTCACGCAACCATCCTGGTTATTTCACTGGATAGCATTCCTGCACCATCATAACCAGGGGGAATAGATTCTCTATATATCTTTTCAAGTAGGTTACACCTTCTTGTTATTGGATGAATCTTTCCTCTTCACATCTCCCATGTGAATGTTCTATAGGCATATCTCTGCTTAATTGCAGACATTTATCTTTAGACCTATATATTCATATATGTATATATATGTATATACATCTCTATAGATACATATGTCTGTCAGCTGCATGTGCATATGTTATGCCCCTCTAAATCTCACTATAGACATATATATATACCCATATATATATATATACATACACATATATATATATATATATGTGTATCTGTCGAGATGCTTCGTTATAGGTAGATATGTATTTACATACTTATCTCTCTAACTGTCTATGCTCATAAAGGTTTTACCTTCCTATATGTTCCAGACAGTGGGCTTTGCACATCTTCATACTGTTCCACAGTATGTTTGGGGTATTATGCACGCAACCCCTGCTGTGGTACTGACAGCTCCTACCATAACCCTAGGTTAGGTATCCCTGAAGCTCCATACTCCAATATCTTCCTACCTCTCACCAGTTAGGAAAGACATGGTGGATCTTCAGTAGATCTGAGGTTTCAACTCCTCAGACATCTGTCCTTTCTTTGGGAATACGGGGTTTTTCCCATACCCCTTCTTCCCTCAAGGACTAGGCCGGTTTGTCCAAATCGGTCGGTCTTCCTCTTTTGCTCCTAACTGTGAGTAACTCTGTAGCCAAAAGAGTTTTCAGCTTTTTCCATAAAGCTTCCCACTAAAGACCTACCGTTTTTGTACTGCCCCAGTTGAATCCTGGGGTCACCTGTCACTTCCAGATTTTGACCTTCACCATCACTTCAGTGAGGTCACCTTGAAGATTCCTCTACTGGATCCCCAGTAGACTCCATTAGCCTCTCTACTTCCTGCAAAGTAGGTGAGGTCCATATTGCAATTGTTCATTTCAATATATTTCATGATATTTATCATACATACAAGGACTCCTGGCCTGTAGTCCTATCTTAGGTTAGCTGTTTTCTATAGCTCCTCTCTTTTTCAACTCCTACCCTCCATCCTCAGGATGCCTGGCCATATGAGGTGTAGCATGTTTCAATCCCCAACATGCTAGGGCTCCAGGCATCTTAGCTTGGGAGTCCCCATATGTGAAGACTCATTCCTGCTTGTTCCTGGAGATAGCACAGTTACTTACCTGTAACAGGTGATCTCCGGGAACAGCAGGAATAAGTCTTCACAACCCATCCACCTCCCCTAGGAGTTGTATCTCTCTATCTATCTTTCCTTTCCTTTCTCTCTCTTTTTGTCTCAGCTATAAAACTCAACTGAGGAGAGACAGGCGGGAAGGCAGCATGCAGGCGCTGAGGGAGGCTGCCAAAAGCTTTCTGATTGGACGCTGGGGAGCGTTCCCGCGCAGGCTCCGTCGGTACCAACGATACCCATATGTGAAGACTTATTCCTGCTGTTCCCAGAGATCACCTGTTACAGGTAAGTAACTGTGCTGCATATTTTTACAGTAGGTGTGCTCAGAGGCAAAGCATGGACAGAGTCATGAAATACGTGCATATTTTATAAAATACGCGCTAACATTTATACCTATTCTCGAGTAGATGTAATGGCCACACCTACAATCTAGGTGTGATTTGTGCTTACTTGCCTTTATAAAATAGGCTTAACTTGCTTTCCTGTCCTATTAACCTAAGTGCCCTGTTATGCAATTACTCAATTCGTGAAGATTAAATGTGTCTTTAAAATGAGTCAGAAGTAAGAACAAAGAGACAGGGGAACCAGAAACTAAATAACATTCACAAAACTGAAGCCCACATGCTTGCTTATGAAACAATCAGATCTTTGGTATCTAGAGGACATGGTCAAGTAATTTTCATTCATATTATTGTTGAGGTATTTTTTTCTATGTAATCTCCTGTTTCTAGATTCTGTTCTGAACCATTAGGATTCCCATTGTATTTTGGCTCAGCAGTTTCTTCCTTACACTTCCAGTTCAATTGGAACCAATGCAGGAATAAGGTGCTATGAGCCTTCATTTGCAGCTGCCCCTAGATTTTTTTCCTGTATTTTATAATCTCCAGGAACAAGCAGGAATGAGTCTTCACATATGGGTATCGTCGGTACCGACGGAGCCTGTGCGGGAACGCTCCCCAGCATCCAGTAACAAAGCTTTTGGGAGCATCCCACAGCGCCTGCGCGCTGCCTTCCCGCCTTTCCCAACCGCCTCTCTGCAGTTCTTCTTTGCTGCGGAGCCAGCAGGTCGTGTTCCTGTCACCGCAGAAGAATTCTTTATTTTTTTCTTTATTTTTCTGTCGCGTCTGTCTTCTTCGACGTCAGACCGGTACCGCCGGTCTTTTCTTTTCTTTCTTAAAAAAAAAAAAAAAAAAAACAACTTTTCTTTCTTCAACTGTGCATTTTCGGTTTGGGCCTTAGGCCTGAACATATTTTCTCCTCATGGAGAAGCCTGCTTCCAGGTTCAAAAAGTGCACGAAGTGTGGCAGTACTATTTCTGTCACCGACACCCATGACTGGTGTCTAAAATGTTTGGGTCCTGACCATTCCATCACGGATTGTGTGTCATGTACCATGATGTCTAAAAGAGGTCGGCAGAACCGAGCAGCCAAGCTCAGTACCCTGTTTCCCTCTGATGCAGCCTCGGTGGCATCGACGTCTTCCAGGGCTTCTTCTTCCTCCCATGGATCTCAGGTAACCAAACATAAATCTAGCCGGTCCTCGAAGGGCAAATCTCCCTCTAAGCATCGAGATGCCTCCGGGCTTGTCCTCGAGGATTCCGCACCGGCAAAATTACCCTGGCGGGAAGTTCCGGCTTCCAAAGCATTGTCTATGGGGTCACAGGTTGACATTGATGGCTCAGCCTCGACCGATCACCTGTTGCCGTGTTCTGCGGTACCGGTGGTCTCCACTGGTACCGACATCTAGACTCTGGTGGCATCGATGGATCAGAAGATTCTGTCCATGCAGCGCACCCTAACGGCGTTTATGCAGGCTTCGACGCCTCTGGTACCGCAACAGTCTCCGTTGCCGGTACCGACTCCGGCACCGGCATCGTTCCCAGTGCCGGTACTGATTGCATCGACATCGGCTTCGGTGTCGACTGCAACGGTACCCTGTCCTATGATACCCATCGGTACCGAACCGGTACCGCTTACTCCCGATGTCGATCCCACTCGGTACGCTTATCGGGCTTTACAGGAGCATCCAGACAGGCGATACTTCGATTCCTCCGAAGACTCTGAGTCGGAGGTTTCTGTCGCTGCATTAGTACTTCTTCCTCAGGAGTCTGATTCTCCAAAACGAAGAATATCTCCTCCAGAAGACCTGTCTTTTCAGGACTTCATTAGGGAAGTGGCTAGTGGCCTCTCCATTACAGTGGCACCTGAGTCAGAGCCTAGAGCCAAGCAACTAGATATTTTGCAATATCCTAAGGCTCCTAAAGAAGCAGCTACTTTACCTATTCATGAGATTCTCTATGATCTCATGTTGAGTATGTGGGAGACTCCTCTTACCACCTCTCCTCATTCTCGTAGATTAGACACCATGTACCGTGTCCCTCCTTGTCCTGGCTTTCATAAGTCTCAGCTTCCTCACCACTCTATTGTGGTAGAGTCTGCCATGAGGAAAATAAAGAGTGCAAAGAGACACTCATCTAATCCTCCAGGACGTGAATGCATGACCCTTGATGCTTTTGGCCGAAGGGTTTTCCAAGCTAATATGCTTGCTGCCAGAATCAACTCCTATAGTCTCTATATGGGGATGTTTCTAAAAGAAGTCACAGATCATCTGCAGACTTTAGCCCCTTTTATTTCAGAAGATAAAAGGCAGGAATTTCTCACTTGGCTTAAACATGCCCAAGATGTTTCCAAATTTTCCAACCGTGCAGCCTTTGACTCTTTTGAGTGTGTAAGCAGAGCCTTGGCTATTGCCATAGGTGAACGCAGAATTGCTTGATTACAAGCCTCTGATTTGGAACTTTGGGTCCAAGATGAACTGGGAAATCTTCCTTGTACAGGTGAAAATCTTTTTGGCAGGGATTGGAAAGCAAAGGCCACTCAGATGGATGCTGAGAACTCTGTTTTGGATCGACTTTCAAAGTCTACCTCTGCTCCTGCTAAGAAAAGGTTGTTCAAAAAGACAATTTTTTCTAAAAAGGGAAGATACTATCCTGTTTATGGTCAGCAGGCATCTGCAGGTCGTCTTGCTGCAAAGTGTCAGCAACCACCTAAACAGGCCAAGTCAAAGGCAGCCAGGCCTCCCACGACTCAGCAGCCTCAGCCTCCCCAGGGCCTTTGACTTGCAACTAGAGAACTTAGCTTTTCTGGCTCTGGAAGAACCAGAGCCCCTCACCATTCCAGGAAGGTTGGCTTACTTTGCTCCCAGATGGGAGCAAATTACAGCAGAGCAATGGACCCTCTCCATTGTAAGGGAAGGGTACAAGCTTCATTTCTTGAACCTGCCTCCCCACACCATGGTGAGACAATTCAATTCTCCAGCATCTCTCCTCAACCTTCTGGGTCAGGAGATTGATACCCTTCTTGCCCAAGGGGCAATAGAAAAAGTACCCCTTCTTCAACAGGGCTCAGGGTTCTACTCCCCTTATTTTCTTATTCCAAAGAAAACAGGGGGCTACAGACCATATTAGATCTCAGAGAATTGAACAAGTTTCTATTCAAAGAGAAATTCAAGATGATTTCTCTCGGTACTCTGCTGCCATACCTTCAGAGTCAGGACTGGCTTTATTCTCTAGATTTCAAGGATGCATACACCCATGTCCTCATCCATCCAACACACAGAAGGTTCCTTCGGTTCCTTTTTCAAGGAAAGCACTACCAATACAGGGTGCTTCCTTTTGGTCTGGCCTATGCACCAAGGGTGTTCACGAAATAAATGGCAGTAGTAGCTGCATTTCTACGCACTCTAGGAATATTCGTTTTCCCATATATGGACGACTGGCTCATTCGAGCTCCATCCCAGTCAGAGGCCCAGATTTCTCTAACCTGCACAATGCGTGTCCTTCAGTATTTGGGACTGGTAATAAACATCCCAAAATCCCATCTCACCCCTACTCAGTCTCTGGAGTTTATAGGGGCCTTGCTGGTTACCACAAATGCAAGGGCCTATCTTCCTCAGGCCCGTTGCCTACGCTTGGTGCAGTTAGCCTCCCAGGTACAGTTAAAGTCCCATTTAACTGCTCGAGCGATGTTACAACTATTAGGCCACATGGCATCCACCGTGCATGTGGTTCCATATGCTCGCCTTCACATGAGGGCAGCTCAATGGACTTTGTCCACCCAATGGACTCAGGCATCAGGTTGCCTGTCAGACAAAATAGCAAACTCCAGTCACCTATTTTGGTCTCTCCAGTGGTGGAAGTCCCCTCCAAATCTGTTGCTGGGGTCCCCTTTTTAGCAGTTGCAACCCCAAGCAACTCTGACAACAGATGCTTCTCCAATGGGTTGGGGAGCTCATCTGCAGGATCTCTCCACCCAGGGCATCTGGTCTCCACAGGAGACTTCTCTGCATATCAATCTATTGGATCTCAGAGCAATATTCTTAGCTCTCAGAGTGTTCCATACCCTGCTCAGCTACAGGACAGTCCTCATCCATACGGACAACGAAGTAGCCATGTTCTATGTGAACAAGCAAGGCGGGACTGGCTCTCTGTCACTTTGCAACGAAGCTTTGCGACTGTGGGCCTTCGCCAGAGAGCATCACATCCATCTTCTGGCAGTATATCTTCCAGGCGTTCAAAACTCTTGGGCGGACAGACTCAGTCGAGTTCTGCTTCCACACGAGTGGTCCCTCCACATGGACCAGGTAGCCAGGATTTTTCGAATTTGGGGAACCCCGGACATAGACCTCTTTGCAAGTCCGTGGAATGCCAAACTTCCCCGGTTCTGTTCCAGAATTCCGTGTCAGGGAGTTCAGGCCAAGGATGCCTTCCTCCTTCACTGGGGTCAGGACTTCCTTTATGCCTTTCCACCAATTCCCCTAATTCCCAAGACACTATTCAAGCTTCAGAGAGATCAAGGGACCATGATCCTCATAGCACCACATTGGCCACGCCAAGTGTGGTACCCTCTACTTCTGCATCTCTCTCAAGCTCCTTCCCTGGACTTGGGCTCTGCACCAGACCTTCTGTTCCAGGAAGAGGGAACTTTGTGGCACCCAAACCCCCAGTCGCTCCATCTCAGGGCTTGGTTGCTGAGGGCCTAGACCTTCAAGATTTTCATCTCTCTCAGCAAGTCAGAGATGTTATTCATGCCTCTAGAAAGCCTTCTACTAGACGTTCCTATGCTTTCAAATGGAAAAGATTTACCATTTGGTGTTCAGGGAAAGGTCTAAACCCTCTTGCAATACTTCTGAATTCTCTACTAGAGTATCTCCTGCATCTATGCCATGCAGGTCTGAAAACGAATTCAGTAAGAGTCCATTTGAGTGCTATTGCAGCGTCCCTCAAGCCTCTCAATGGACAACCTGTTTCCTCTCATCCTCTTATAGCAAGATTCATGAGAGGCCTTCTTTTAACTAAACCTCCCATTAGACCACCTCCAGTGGCATGGGACTTAAATCTGGTTCTTGGCCAGCTTATGAAGTCACCCTTTGAACCCTTAGCCACCACCTACTTGAAATTCCTTTCTTGGAAAGTTATTTTTCTCATTGCAGTCACCTCAGCACGCCGTATCAGTGAGTTGCAAGCTTTGGTGGCTAATCCTCCTTATGCAAGGTTCCATTATGATAAGGTAGTCCTCAGGACCAATCCACACTTTATGCCTAAAGTGGTCTCACCTTTTCATCTTAACCAAGAGGTATATTTACCTGTCTTTTTCCCAGGACCTCATGCATCAAATGCAGAGAGGAATCTTCATACCTTGGATTGTAGGAGAGCTCTCGCTTATTACTTACAAAGAACACAGCAACATAGAAAGTTTTTTCAACTCTTTGTTGCTTTTGATCCTTCTCATTTAGGACTTCCAGTCTCTAAGAGAACACTGTCCAACTGGATTGCTCAGTGTATTTCTTTCGCCTACCAGAGTAGGAACATTTCTCTGGAGGGCCATGTCACAGCTCACAATGTGAGAGCCATGGCAGCCTCAATGGCTCATCTAAACTCTGTGTCCATCGACCAAATCTGTCGAGCGGCCACCTGGGCCTCGGTTCATACCTTCACAGCCCATTACTGTTTGAACAAGGACTCCCGCCGGTATGCCTCGTTTGGTCAGGCTATTCTCAAACACCTGTTCCATTCCTAATCAACTCCTACTCACTTACCCTGGTCGGATGCCAGAGATCCATGGGGGGAGGTAGAGTCCTTTTCAAGGACACACAACCTGGGGTTTCTCCCTGGCATCTGCAGCTAGGGAGTCCCCATATGTGAAGACTCATTCCTGCTTGTTCCTGGAGATAGCACAGTTACTTACCTGTAACAGGTGATCTCTGGGAACAGCAGGAATAAGTCTTCACAACCCACCCACCTCCCCTAGGAGTTGTATCTCTCTGTCTATCTTTCCTTTCCTCTCTCTCTCTTTGTCTCAGCTTTAAAACTCGAACTGGAGAGAGGTGGTTGGGAAAGAGGGGAAGGCAGCGTGCAGGCGCTGTGTGATGCTCCCAAAAGCTTTCTTACTGGACGCTGGGGAGCGTTCCCGCGCAGGCTCCGTCGGTACCGACGATACCCATATGTGAAGACTTATTCCTGCTGTTCCCAGAGATCACCTGTTACAGGTAAGTAACTGTGCTTTCCTTCCTATCTTACTTTGAATCTTTTTACTCCAGTAATGGACCTCTGTCAGGGTCATGCATCAGTGCTTTTTCCAAAACTCTTACATCAGGAACTTTAAATCCAGCCAGTCGTCACAATTGCGTAATGATTTTATTTATTTATTTGGATGATTTATTTTATTTATTTAGTAGTTTTCTATACTGCTTTCTCTTAAAATCAAAGCGGTTTACAATGTAACATGCAGTTTTTACATAACAATGGGAGAGGGGGCATGCATGAGATTGGTTCAACTATTTACAGAATGAGCTATTTACATTATATTATAAAAAGATTAATTAGTTGGATTGGGCGGAGGGGTAGAGATGGGGTAAGTGGTGGGTTAGGTGGGTAGGAGGAAATCACTGTCTGGGTTAAGGGCTTGTGTTCATTCTGTTATGTAATGTCTCCAAAATGTTCCACAGAGAGTTGTTTTCAGCTTCTTCCGGAAGTTCTTGAAGTCTGAGGTGGCTCTTAGAGAGTCTGGGACTGCATTCCATAGCGCAGGGGCATCCAGGGTGAAAGCTCTTCCGGATGTGGATGGTTTGGATTTGGTGTATACGCTGGGGGGTGGTGATGGTGTCGATGGTGATCTCGAGCAGTTGTTCATATTAATGAGGTTCTTAAATACTTCTGCCGAGAGGGATTGCTTGAATTTGAAAATGTTTAGAGCAGATTTATATTTGATATGGGAGGTAATGGGGAGCCAATGAAGGTGGTTCAAGAGGGGGGTGATGTGGTCATATTTAGATGACCCAGTTATAATACGGGTAGCGGTATTCTGTACTGGTGGAGAGCGTGTTTGGATAGGCCTAGGTATATGGGGTTGCAGTAGTCCAAGATGGGCGTGATTATAGCCTGGAGCATGGTGAGGAAGTGTTCTAGGTTGAGTAGTGATTTGAGCCATCTGATGATACTCAATTTGTGGTAGGCGCTCTTGGTTGTCTTCTTTATGTGGGATTGTAGGTTTAATTTGCGGTCCAGGATGACTCCAAGATACTTCACTTCTGTTTTGATGGATATGGTGTGTTTTTTGAGCTGGATTGAGTATGGTGGAGTGAATCCTGTGTTTCGTGTGACCAGGAGGGCTTCAGTCTTAGTGTAGTTGATGTTTAGGTTGTTTTGGGTTAGCCAACTTATTTCTTCTAAGCAGTCTGTCAATTTTGAGTAGTTTGGGTTGTCAAGGTTGATTGGAGAGGGAGAGTAGATCATTATGTCATCAGCATATAGGGTGTAGTGGACCTTGTGCCTTTTAATGATTGTGCAGATGGGCTGAATGTATAGGTTAAATAAAAGAGCAGAAAGGGAGGATCCTTGAGGTACGCCCTGTATTGACCAGAATGGGGTAGAGGTGCTTGTTCCATATTTCACTTGTATTTGTTGGTTGTTGAGTTAGGAAGAGAACCAGTTGATCGTGGTGTTGTATAGACCAATGGCTTTTAGTCTGTCTGGTAGGATGAAGTGGAAGACCGTGTCAAAAGCTGAGGAGATATCGATGAATATTAGTAGAAAAAGCCCATCTTGATATTGTCCATTCCTCTGATCAAGTTGTCAAATAGGTATATGAGTAGAGTTTTGACACTATGGTAAGATTGAAAGCTGTGTTGGTGGGGGTCCAGTGGCGCATGAGAGTCAGTGTGGTCCTGTAGTTGATGTTCGACAATTTTCTCTGTGACCTTTGTGAGGAAGGGGAGGCTAGAGATGGGGCAGTATGCTGCAGGGTCATTTTTTCCATAAGGCTGAGTTTTTGGGTATTGGTCGGACATGCATGTAACCTTGCGATAAGGATTGATGTACATTGTGGATGAGTTAGCTTAGTTCTCCTTTGGCTGATTTAATCCAAGTTACCGGGCATGGATCCGATGGAGCGGTGCTGGTGTTTAGCTCTGAGATGATTTGTGTTATCTGACCGGTAGATGGGATGCTGAACTCCACACAGATCTGTTTGCTTTCTGTTGAGCTGGTAGTGGTGTTGGCCGTACCATCGGGGGAAGAGGTGTATTTGGACTGGAGGAAGTCGGCGAATGTTTATGGGTATATGATTTCATATTCTTTGTGGGTGGGTTTTTTAGTGAGAGTTCTAACAATTTCAAATAATTCTGTGGGTTTGTTGACAGATTTGACTATAAGGTTGGTATTTGACTATAAGGTTGGTATTGTATTCCTTTTTGTGTTGATAGGTTGTTGTATTCTTGTTGTTTCGTGTTATAGAGCTGCAGGGTACCCTTGGTTTTGTTTTTTTCTCCATTGCCTTTCAATTTTTCGTAGGACTCTCTTTGCATTTCTTATTTCGCCTGTATACCATGGGGACGATCTGGGCCTTTTTTTTGCAGGCTTGGAGCTGTCTGGTGCTTTTGCTGCTGCAGAGATGGTTGTGTTCCAGTTGCCAATTAGTTTTTCTAGGTCACTGATGGCTTCCTCTCCTCCAGGTACTGTAAATGTTACTTCTTTAACCCTCAGTGCCAGTTGACTTGGGGAGGACCTAAGCTGGGAACTGAACCCAAGTTCTACCACATCATTCAGGCACTGCACTGCCCCTTAATTCTTTACATTTTTGATTTTCATTCCATTGCTGTGAAGTGGTGAATTTTTGAAAGCTGTTCCCAGTTTGCTTTTATCATCCTTATAGGTCTAAGGGGCCTGTTTACTATAGTGCAGTAGGTTTTTGCACTTTAATGCATGGTAAATGCAAAGCCTATACGGTAACTATTAAGGGCAGATACTGCATCTCAGAGATTTGCCAAACAGCCACTTGGTCTTTGATGGATACCTTTGCTGCCCATTACTGTCTTGATAAGGACTCTAGTCGTGATGCACAATTTGGTCAAGTCATCTTACAGCCTCTTTTCGGCATTTAACTACACTTACTGTCCTTGGCCGACTACATTATGAAGAGTGTGCCCAAGGGGCTGGGTCTGACAGATCCTTGCTTTACCCTTCTTGTAGTTCAGGTTTCCTCCCTGTTGGCATGGTCTTATTTCTATCCTTCATGGTAGCCAGGAGTTGGGAAATCCCATATGTGTAGAGTGATTTCCTGCTTGTTCCTGGAGATAGTGTAGTTACTCACCTGTAACAGGTGATCTCCTGGAACAGCAGGAATCGGTCTTCACAACACGCCTACCTCCCCCCCCCCTCGGAGTTGTAGATGGGACTAAGTTCTTGTTCTTAATTTTGGTTTTCCTATGAGGTTTTTTATTTTTTAAATCTCTATGCTATATACCTGACTGAGGAGAGCTGTTGGGAAGGCGGGAAAGCAGGTAGGCTTGCATGCAGGGATGCTCCCAAAAGCATTCCTATTGGATGCTGGGGCGTGTTCCTGAGTGGGACTCCGTCGATGCCGATGTCACCCATATATGAAGACTGATTCCTGCCGTTCCCGGAGATCATCTGTTACAGGTGAGTAACTACGCTTTCAGAAAACCTTTGGTAAGGTCCCCATGAGAGCCTAGCCTCTTGGGGAAATTAAAAAGTCTTGGGATAGGATGCAGTGAAATGTTGTGGATTAGGAAATGGTTAAAATATATAAAACAGAGTAGCGCTAAATGGCCAATTTTCTCAATGGAGAACTGTTAATAGAGTTCCCCAGGGATGTATACTGGCCCTGCTGCTTTTTAACATATTCATAAATGACCTGGAAATGGGATTAATGAGTGAGGTCATCCAATTTGCAGATGACACAAAATTATTCAAAGTTGTTAAAATACAAGATGATTGGGAAAATTGCAAGAGGACCTTGATAAATTGGAAGACTGAACATCCAAATGGCAAATAAAATTTAATGTGGACAAGTGCAAAATTATGGACTTAGGGAAGAACAATCCAAACTACGGTAAACGATGCAAGGTTCCACATTAGGAATCATCACCCAGGAAAAGGATCTAAGTGTCTTTGTGGCTATTATGTTGAAACCCTCTGCCCAGTGTGTAGCGGCGGCGAAGAAAACAAATAGAATACTTGTAATTATAAGGAAAGGAATGGAGAATAAAACCAAAGATATTATAATACCTTTGTATCAGGACTGACTCGAAGGCACACATTGCATTTATTGTATCTCTCCATGGTGTGATTGTACCTTGAATATTGTATGTAATTCTGGTCACCATATCTTAAAAAGAATATGGCGGAATTAAAAAAGATACAGAAAAGAGCCACCAAAATGATAGAGGATGGAAGGATACCCCTTCGAGGAAAGGCTTAAAAGATTAGGGCTCTTTAACTTGGAAAAAAGACAGCTGACAGGAGGTATGATAGAGGTCTATAAAGTAATGAATAGAGTGGAATGGGTAAACATAAAGCGGTTGTTTACTCCATCAAAAAGTAGAAAGGCTAGGGGACACACAATGCTACAATGTAGCTCATTTCAGACTAATAATAAAAAATATTTTTTCACTCAACGAGTAATCAAATTCTGAAATTCATTACTGTAGGATGTGGTAAAAGCTGTTAGTGTAGCTGGGTTTAAAAAAGGTTTGGACAAGTTCCTGGAGGAAAAGTCCATAAACCACTATTAGAAAGGACCAGGGAAATCCACTGCTACCCCTGGGATAAACAGCATGGAATCTGTGTGTCTTTTTGGGAATCTGACAGGTACTTTTGACCTGGATTGGCCACTGTTGGAAACAGGATACTGGGCTTGATGGACCGTTGTTCTGACCCAGTACGGCATATCTGATGTTCTTAGGTATGTTCCCAACATGCTTTAAAATCTACGGGCGGCATTTTCGAAGGCATTTACACAGGTATCTGCCCTAGTTACCTGTGTAAATGCCTTATCTGGGATTTTCGAATGGCACCTTTCGAAAATCCTGGTTAAGTCCCTAATGCACCCAGATGATATGCATTTAGCATTGGGGCATGTTGGGGGCATTCTGGGGCGGAGGTGGGGCAGGGATTTTCTATGCTACCTGCTTAGCCCTCTGTGCCTTAAAGATAGGTGAGGTTTTTTCTCACCTATCTTTAAGGCGCAGGGGCTAAGCTGGTAGCATCGAAAATTTCTGCTACTCTCTTAACCTCAGCGGCTGCTGGCACATCCAGCATAACCCAAATTTTAACTTCTGTTGCTGCGGAAGTGAAAATCTGGGTTAAGGGGGCCGACGCAACGCATAGCCTGCCTAAATCAAAATCGGGCCCTATGTTTTCTTTTGAGTCTGCAAATTTATTTGCCCTTTAAACCTCTTTAAAAATTACCATTCATTCTCATTATTATAGCATTTATCTATACAAATGAAGAGACTCATTCATGAATGAAGGGAGGCGTAGCCTAGTGGTTGGGGCAAGGTACTTCAGGCCGGAAGGTCAGGGGTTCAAATCCCACTAGAGGACAGCAACCTTGGGCCGGAAGGACTGGGGTTTCTAGTCCCACAGATGCTCCTTGTGGTCTTGGGCAAACCACTTAACCCTCCATTGCCCATGTTCCCTGTAAGTATTAGTGTATGTGTCTCATATACCTGCGTGTTAAATGTATCCCCCAATTGTGTTGTGACCGCTTTGATTGAAGGATAAGGCGGTATACAAAACTGTCTAAATAAAATAAATAAATAAATTAATACTTTAGAGATGTCATAATCTTCTACAGTTCATTGTCTTAACTTGTTTGCAGTTGGAATTTCATCTTGCTTTGCCGTATAGAGTTGATTTTCACATCTGTGTTTAATGATTTTCTTTCTGCCAGACATTCCTTAAACTTCTTGATCCTTGTCCTTTCATATCTCTCAGCAATATTTGATACATTGAATTATGAAGGACTTCTTTTTTCCCTGTTTATTTTGAGCATCACCTCTATTCTACTACATTGGCTTCTGTCTTATCTCTTTTCTTTTTAACGCTGGTTGATTCAAATATATTTTTTCTCATTTACCTCTTTATACTAGTATAGTACAAAGTTCAAAACTAAGTACTTTGGATGAAAGGGATATTCCAAGGTATTTACACGGTTTACAGACCTGCAAACTGCATAAATGCTACTCACCAGGAACCTAGTTACAGTAGTGCCACTGAACATCCCCATTTTGGGCTGCTATATGCCCTGATGCTAAATGCATAGAGGTGCATTCTGTGCTGGCCATCCCTCCCCCATATGGCAGATCAGAATTGGGCCGTACAGAGGTAGACCTGATTCTGATCATCCGGGGGTTAGATGTGCTGGGCCCCGATTCTGATTGGCTGCATTCCAGCCCACATACTCTGCTAACTCAGCCAGGCTTCTGAATGGAACTGCAGTTCCATGGCGTCCCATTCGCCATGGTACTGTGGCTCCATTCAGGAACTGCAATCCCCTGACGCAGAAAAATAATCTTCTTTCCCCGCAGCCTGACCCCCAATCTAGCTGTTCATGGCCAGGGTCGGGCTGCAGAGAACCTCCTGCATCCCTCGCCCTCCTTACTGGGCCAGGCTGTGTAGTTTTGCTCCAAGGTGGAATAAGTCCCCCGTCTCCATGGCCGACCCTGGATGTACAGGGCTGACCTTGGAATTGGCCCTGTACATCTGGGGTCGCTCTCTGCCCACCGCCTGCCCTCGCTCCGCCTCTGCCTCTGTTCTGATAGGGCCGATTTTAAGCAGCAATCTAAAATGTTGCAAACTAATTTTCTTCAAAGAGGGTATCCTAAGTCTATAGTGAAGCAAGCCTATACTAGAGCATTGTGTAACCATCGTGCATCATTATTGGAGGTGGGGTCTACTAGAGCACGTGTCCATGTACCTGATATGTTTGTAAATTTTATTACTAGATACTCCCCTTTAAGTATGGACCTTCAGAGAATTCTGCGTAAACATAGTAACATACTGGCTACGGTACCAGGTTTGAATGATAAGGTTGTACGCTGTGTCTGGCAGAGGGATCATAATCTGAAGGATCTACTTAGTCCTGCGATTTTGCCATCTGGGGGAGGTGTGATGACAGTCTATGGTGGGGGTGGACATACTGCATGCGGTACCTGTGATATTTGTGCAATCACGATGAATGTAGATACATTTACATATCAGGGAGTTACGGTACGTATTCGTGGTTCGACCACTTGTAGTTCAAATAATGTGGTGTATGCGATTGTATGCCCTTGTGGTCTTTGTTATATAGGGAAGACAATTCGTCCGTTTCGTATCCGTATGAGAGAACATCGGAGCCGTCTTAATTGCAAATGAATGGAGGCCCCAATGGTACAACACAGTGTGGAAAAGGAGAACACGTTTAATCAGTTTCGATGTTTATGTTTGGAGCAGGTAGTCAAGGGAGGACAATCAATCAGGTTCTGATTAAGAGAGAACAACGGCTGATTTTTAGTTTGAACACTCTGGTTCTGAAGGGTTTGAATAGCCAAATAGAGTGGTCTGCTTGTTTTTGATTGACATAAGTTAGTGGTTAGTAGTTGGTGGAAGTTGTCGGGTTTGTTGTAGCCGGTTATAGTAGTGGTGATCAGCTTAATGTTTTGATTGGTTAACATTAGGGAATTGGTCTATCCTAGGGGGTTTAAAAATGAGTTGAGAATGATTAGTCCGCATGCGCGGCGTTTTTTGCTGATTGCCGGCTGCCTTTGGTCGGTCGGTGTAAGAGTATGTATAGACGTGGGCAGCATCTTTGGTGAGTGGTAGTCTATAGTTTGTGGTTATGGGGTGTATAAGTGGTTAACATTTTAATTCATGAGCACGTGAGGGAGATTAGTTAAGGATTTATGTTTTTTGTTTGTTTGTACGTAGTAATTTTAACGGTCCCCTGAAGAAATTACGTTGAAACGTCTGGCTGGTACCGGGGCGGTACGTTGGGATCAAAAATTGATGTGCAGAGTCAAGTCCTCCTTTTTTGTGGAAAGTTGAGTATATTGCTCTAATTTTTGGAGCTATTGAAAGTACAAGAGTTATTGACAACATAAGGAGTTATTGACAATATAAGGATGGACATTTCTATTGAATTTTATGTGATAGAGGCTACAGAGGTCGTTGATGTTATATAACACAATTGCTGTAATTGGGTGTGAACCTTAAGACAGCAGTGTTTTTTCTACTGAGACCTCGCATGTCTTTGGGTTCTCTCAGAGTGCTGAAAGTGAACGATAAAATTTGTTCTTTTGCAGTTTTGTATATCGTTCCGTGACCAACATTAAGTTTTGTGAGGACATGATTATTGGCACCCTTATAGTGTCCCAGTTTTTATACTATTTCCTACCATTTTCTTTTTTAATTGGCCTTATTTTATTTGATTCTTTTATGTGTCAAATATGTGTGCATATATAATCCAAAGCTATTTCACTGGCCACTTTTATAAAGGAGATACTGGACATTAAGGGGTTGAACTGTAAGGCTGTCAATAATATTGACCTGTAATGAACTGTAATGTTCTTTCCTTGAGTTCTGTTATACCAGTCCAGACAAGTAGGTTGTGTCCCCCTACCAGCAGACGTTTTGTCTCTCATCCGGCTGAATGATGGGTTGGATGTCTTCAGAGGGCGGCAGGTTATGCCTCTTTTAGCAGAAGTGGGCCTGGATCACTGAGGATAGCTGGGTTCTAGACACTATTCAACATTGCTATGTTCTGGAATGCAAGAAGCCTATCCCAGACATCATCTTTTACGGCATAAGCACATGGGGGGAGAGAGAACCGCCATTCAGGTCACACTGGTAAGATTGCTTCATCTGCGGGTGGTTGTCCTAGTCCCCCCTGCCGAGCGAGGCAAGGGTCGGTACTCCATGTATACTGTGGTGCCAAAGAAGGACGGTTCTTTTTGGCTAGTCCTTTATGTCTAGGGGGTCAACGCCCATCTGCGAACTCTACCGTGTAGAGACTCTTCAGTCAGCAATTCAGACAGCGCAGTGAGTTCCTTACATCTTTGGATCTAGCCGAGACCTATTTCCACATTCCTATCCACAAGGATCAACGGCACTGTTTTGCTGTGCTTGGCTCTGATTTTCAATTTGCCGCTCCTCCCTTTGGCCTGTCCATCACTTCAAGGACATTCTCGATGGTCATGATGTTGGTGGCTGCTGCGCTGAGGTGCTAAGGGATCAGTTTTCACCCATATCTGAACGATTGGCTCATTTGAGCTAAGCCATAGTGAGAAGCATCTTGGCTTTCAGCCCATGTGGTACAGTTCCTGGCGTGTCAGCTGGGTGGTCAGTTGTGGGTAGGCTCACTTGGAGCCTTCCCAATCACTGGGAAGTTTGGGATTATCTGCAGTTTCTTGGCTCGCTGGTGGTATTGATCGAAATGGTACTTTGGGCATGAGGTCATATGAGACTGCTGCAGTGGTCCTTGCTATCTCATTGTTCTCCAAATTCTCAGGATTTTGAGGCCATGCTTCCCTTCCAGCTGGCATGGTCTCCAGCATACATTGATGGAGGAAGCCCCAGCATCCGAGGAGGGGCATTCCACTGGATGATCATTCGTGGCGCCTCCTGTCATCAGATGTTAGTCTTTTTGGCTGTGGAGCCCATTGTGAGAGTTGAACAGCTCAGGGTTGTTTAGAGCAGCCTGAAATCGGCTTAGCCCATTAACTGCCTCGACACAAGGGCCATTTATTTCACCTTTTTGAATTTCTGGTTCCAAGTCTGGGGCAGAGCAGTCCAGGTATTCTCAGACAATACCCTTGGGGTGGCATATGTTAACCAGCAAGGGGACATGAAAAGGGCCAGAGTGGCCATGGAGATGACCCTCCTTTTCTCTTTGCCCGAAAGTAACCACCTGGCTCTTTCAGCACAGCACATTGCAGGAGTCAACAATGTGGACACAAACTTCTTCAGTTCCTACTCTCTTGATCCCAGGGAGTGGAAATTGAGTCAATCAGTATTCTGCGCCTCTGGGGTCTTCTCGAGATGGATCTGATGGAGACCCGATCCATTGCCAAAGCGCACAGATTCTTCAGTTGTCGCAGGAAGGCAGACTCTGAGGGCATTGACACTCTAGTTAAATCTTGGCCACAGCAGTATCTGCTGTATGTGTTTACTCCATGCTGATCATGGGACACGTGCCTCACTACATAAAGTGACATTCTGGGAGTGGTATATTTGTACATACGTTTTTATAGCTGTTGCAACACACTTGATTTCCCACAATGGATATGCTTGGATTCCAACCTGCTAATCTTCGATAATAACCTGTTAACTTCCAGTTTCCTTTGTTTAGAAATCCTCACTACATAACTAATAATAATACCTCTCAATTACGCTTTGAAAGCATCCCATATAACTCAAAACTGTTGCTCACCAGTATCATTAAATTCAAAAGTGGGTTGTGATGGGATCTACAGAATGTTACCCATCCCTCTCCAAAGGGAGTATCAACAGTCCCTTTTAAAAAAGTCTGCAGCCTGGAGTTCAGGGCTGGGAGGGCATGGTTCACATGGAGCGCTTAACAACCCAGCAGGCTGCAAGAGGGGGAGAGGCCTGTGGAGCCAGAAGTCCTTCCAAGGCAAGCCACGCAAATGAGTTCTGAGGTAGGAACTTTAACTGGGGCTAGAGGAAGGGCCGGGAGAACCAGCTTATGGAGGTTTAACAAGCTGGGAGAGAAGTAAAGCTGATTTTGTTTTCTCTGAACTGCTGTCTGTTCTGGGTTTTGCTTTGAAGAAGTTTAACATGCTGGGAAAGAATAAAAAAAACTGCTTTAGTTTTCCCTGAACTGCTGTCTGGCCTGTGTTTTAAAGAAAACCCCTTCCCACTGCACAACATGCTACCATATATGGTGGCAGCTTAGGGATTTTCTCTAACCATATGACTGAGGGCAAATCCACATCCTTCCAGGGCTGGGCCTCTACTGCAGGTCAGGATTTTTTTGTTTGTTTGTATGGGCTAAAGAGGGTTAGCCTCACTCTAGTTAGGTAGCTTGAAAAAGATGTAGTCAGTGCTGGACAGGCAGACTTTGTTTTGGCCGCTAGAGGCCACTAAATGTTTGTTGGAGCTAGAATACTGCACGATTAACTCAGCTGCAGAAGAGGAAGCTGTGGTAGTGTTGCAAGAGAACAGTAATAAGCCAGGATGGAGCAGCTCCTCCACATTCTGGTAGCAGGTCAGCAGGAACAGCAGCAGTATCAGTAGCAACAGCAACAATATCAGCAGCAGTTTCAACACACCCTGCTGGAAGGGCAGCAAGAGCAGCAGCATCAGATACAGGATCTTATTTGAGTGCAAGGGGAGCTACAGAAGAATTCCCTAGCTCAGTTGACCTAGGCCCTGCAGAGAATGCAACTCCAACCTCCAGCACAAGCACTTCTTAAAATACAGTAACAGTAGAAGATGAACCGGACCATTTTTTGGTGAAATTTGAATGAATAGCCCGCATGGCTGGGTGGCCAGAGGCGACATGGACTATCTATTTGGGGAATCTGATGACAGGCAGCAGTCAAGCTGCATTCCAGGATGCCAACCCTGATAGGTGATCTACGTATGCACCTGTCAAGACTGCCATACTGGAACGGGCCAGCAGTACCCCAGAGGCCTACCGCCAGTGATTCAGAAAGGGGAGGGCTCCAGATAAAAAAGAGCCCTCGGAGGTTCCTCTTTCGGTTGAAGGATCTCCTATGAAAGTGACTGGGAAAGACCAGGCTCAAGATAACCAAGATTGTGTTATTGGAGTAATCTTTGGAGGGCTTAACCGCTCTTATGAAACAGTGGATACGTCAGCACCCCAAGCTTACACTGGAGAGTGCACTGGAAATAGCTGAAGGGTATCATGAAGCCCAGCTGGTGACTGAAGCGGACAATGAGAAGGGGAACAAGTCACCCATCAGCCTATTAAGAGAGAAGGGGAAGCCGTAATGGATGTTGGCTCCCATGTTCTGACCCCAAAGCCATCTCCTAGGCGAGGGTATGGCCCTAGCCACAACCCCTTCACCTGTTTTAGGTGTGGAGCCCAGGGATACTTAGCTCAGGAATGTCCCCTGGGTACAGAAGAACCCATGAATGTCAATCTAACTAACCCTCACATCTGCGCTTTTGTGGACACTCCCCACTCTGGAGCACAAAACTTTGTAATTCCAGTGGAGCTTGAGGGAACCCACCTCCAGGCTTTGATAGTGTGGTGAGGAGAGCTCTCAGGAAGAGATGGAAGTGGAGGAAAACCCTTTTTTTCCTTTTAAAACAGGTGACAGTTCACTTGTGCACAGAGCTTGCAAGAAAAAACTCAGCTCTCTGCTAAGGCCAGGCCACGCCCTAGTTCAGACAGGGAGCCAAGCTGGCTCAGTGATTGGTCACACCTGTGCAAAGGCAAGGGAGTGCCCAGCAGCAAACGGCTTTTAAAAGCACATTCAGAGCAGAGAGAGAGAGAGGCACATGGAAAAAATGCACAGGAGAGAGAAGCACATGGACACGAGAGAAGGGAGACACACACCCAGGAGACGCAGCAGAGAGCCAGAAGGAGAAACTCTGAGAGATCCTGGAAAGGGAGAAAGGTTCCAAGGAAACTTTCAAGAGAGTAACTATCTGGGAAGCAGTGGAGAAAGACACCAGAAGGCTGAGTTCCATGGCTTGAAAGCTATCAGGAGGAAAGGAATCAGTAGTTGTCTGAGAGACCCACCCCAAGATAAAGCCAGCACTTGCAGAGCTAAACAGCTTGCAGGAAAACAGTTTGCTACAGTTAGTGGCCAGGAGCCTGACCTAACGTCTTCATCTGCTAAGAGGTGGGTGGATAGTTTTATGCATGGAGAAAATAGAAACCCAGATAGGAACAGAGAGACTGAGCTTTTAACACTAGAAGCATTAAGGAAACTGTTTGCAGAGAGGAAGCTTTACCCTCCCAATACCAGTGTGCCTTCTCAGGGTGATGTGCTGTGGAAACAGTTCCAAGAGTTTTTAGAAGACAGGAAGTCTGGGAAAGTTTATAAAACTGGTGAAAGAGAAAAGTACCCGGTATCCATAGTAGATATGCAGGTGGATTCTTGTATGCCAGACTCTGACTCAGAAATATCATCAATGGATTGCTCTTTTTGTCTCAAGGAGAATTAAGCATTGTGGAACAGGGTTGCAAGACTGTGAAACAATATAGCTTCTAATTCTTATGACAGCAAAGAGTTGAGAAAAGCCAAGAATGTGTTTTACTAAGTATATGAGCTTCTGAAGCCCAGGGGCTGTCGTTAGTAAAAGCTTGGTTGGGAAAAGAAAACAGCAGCAGTGAAACGTTTATCTTGTTATGTTCAATGACCACCAGGAGCTGTGCTATGTACAGATTTATTTGAATGAAAGCTGCTGCTCAGTGAAAGAAGCCTTTTTGTTGCATTTTTTTCCTGTTATCCTGATTTACTCTTATGTTGGAGAAGCATCCTTTTTGCATTTGTGTTTTGAGCTTTAATGCCTTGGGAATCCTACAATAAAATAAATTTTCTTGCTGCCTTAAACCACCGGACTCACAACTACATTTGTCCGTATATAAATAAGTCAACTACAAGTCCCAGAATCCCTGGGGACAAACAAGGGAAGCTTTATTTAAAAAGGACATTATAAGGCTGTTCTATGCTTGTAAGCCCTCGGGCCCAAGCTAGGGCATCGCAGTAGATTCCAGAAGTGTGCGGACTCTTTCATCAGGAAACCTTAACCTGATTTCAAATTGACTATGCGAAGATGGTAACACTGGCCTGTGTACATTGAGACCAGAGGCCGTATCCAACAGCACAGGTTTCACTTAAGATTCCAGCAGGGAAAGCCACAATCTCCAGGAACAAGCAGGAATGTAGTCTTCACATATGGGTACCGTCGGCACCGACGGAGCCTGCATGGGAACGCTCCCCAGCGTCCCAAAAAGAAAGCTTTTGGGACCATCCACCACACATGCGTGCTGCCTTCCTGCCCAACTACCTCTCTCACTTCAGTTCTTCATTTTCTGCGGAGCCAACAGGATGTGTCTTCTGTCACCGCAGAAAATCTTCTTTTATTTTTATATTTTTTGTGGTTGCGTCTGCCTTCCGTCGACGCCTACCGGTACCACCGGTGCTTTTCTTTCTTTTCTTCTAAAACCTTTTCAATTTTAGTGCTTTTAGCAAGGTTTTTTTTCCCTGCTCTGGTGCTTGGCGTCATTTGGGGCATTAGGCCCTCTTTTTCCTTACCATGGAAAAACCAGCCACTGGTTTAAAAAAAAAAAAATGTTCAAAATGTGGCGGTACTATTTCTATTACCGACACCCCATGACTGTTGTCTTAAATGTTTAGGTCCTGACCATTGCTCGGTAGAGTGTCTCTCCTGCAGGAAGTTGACTAAAAGTCTTCAAAATCGAGCAAATCAACTCGGTGCCCTTTTTGCTTCAGACATAGCGTCTGTAGCATTGATGTCTTCCAGGGCTTTGACTTCTTCCCAGGGATCTCAGGTAACTAAACACAAGTCTTCTAAGACTAGCCAGTCCTCGAAGGGTGGATCTCCCTCTAAACATCGAGATGCTACTGGCGTTGCCCTCGAGGACAATTTACCGGCAAAACAGCCCCGGCGGGAGTCTTCGGGCTCCAAAGCTTTATCGGGGCTCCAGGATGTTCCAGAGGCCTCAACCTCGATGGAACTACTGGTGCCTGCTCGGGGGTTGTGGCCGCTCCCACCGGTACTGACACCCCGGCATCGGCAGTAACGGTGGACAAAGGACTCCTCACTATTGAATGCAGTCTAGCGACTCTTTTAGCTACTTCGGTACCGCTAAGGTCGCTGCAGACGGTTCCGCAGGCACTGGTACCGATACCAGTGCCAGTGCCTTCGGTACCTCTTTCAACAGGCATGCTTCCCCCGATGCCGAGCTTGGAATCTCTCTAGCATGGGACATCGAGCGGTACCAACGCCATCTGCTTCGGGAGAACCCAGTGCTTCCTCCTTTTGAGTCTTCCGATTCTGATGACTCGGATGATTCCTCCGGTACCAGAGCTGAACTTTTGCAGGATTCAACTCTTTTTCCTCAACGCAGAATGTCTCCTCCTGAGGACATGTCTTTTCATGATTTTGTACGTGATATGGCAAAGGATCTTGCCATTACAGTAGTACCTGAAAAGTGGCCTAGGGCAGAAGAATTGAAAATTCTTCAATATCCTTTGGCTCCAAAGGAGACAGCTATGCTTCCTATTCATCAGATCTTACATGATCTAATGTTAAGGATGTGGGAAGCTCCTTTGACAGTATCTCCACATTCTAGACGTCTTGACACTATGTATCGAGTACCACCTTGTCCAGGCTTTCAAAAGACTCAGTTACCACATCATTCTATGGTGGTAGAGTACGCCATGAGATGGATTAAGAGTGCTAAGAGACACTGTTCCAATCCACCAGGTCATGAGCCTAGAACACAGGATGCCTTTGGTCGATGCTTTCAGTCCTCCATGCTGTCAGCAAGAATCATTTCCGATATATTATACATGGGAATGTTTCTTGAAGAGGTTACAAAAGACTTAGAGCTTTTGAACCCTTTTCTTCAAGAGGATAAACGGACAGATCATTTGACTTTGGTCAAACATGCTCAGAATGTCTCTAAATTTATGAATTGTGCTACCTTTGACTGTTTTGAATGTATTAGCAGAACTTCTGCTATATCCATAGGAGCATGTCGTATTGCCTGGCTCCAAGCTTCGGACTTAGAGGAATGGGTGCAAGATAAGCTGGGAAACATTCCTTGCACAGGAGAAAATCTCTTTGGCAAGGATTGGCAGCTCAAGGCTAACGAAATTGACACTGATAATAGAACGTTAGACAGATTGTCAAAATCTACAGCTAACCCAGCCAAGAAAAAGGTTTTCAAAAAACCTTTTTTCTCTAAGAAGTAGAGGTTCTATCCATCTTCCACCCAACAAACACATGTTCTCCAGTAGGGACAACAACAAACTAGACAAAGAAATGCACAACCTTAGAAGGCCCAGCAAGCTCAGCCTCCTCAGGGTCTTTGACTATTGTCTAGAGAACTTAGCCATTCTTCCTGTTCTAAGCCCAGAACCTTTAAATATTCCAGGCTGTATCTGCCATTTTGCTAAAAGATGGCAACAAATCATATCAGAAAATTGGACTCTATCTATCGTGAGTCTGGGATACAAGCTTCATTTCCTCAGCTTGCCCCCTTCCACGTTAATAAAGCAGTTCAGATCTCAGCCACCGGTCTCGGACCTGTTGTGGCAAGAGGTCACCACTCTTCTGGCTCAAGAAGCTATAGAAGAGGTTCCAATGTCCCAGCAAGGCACAGGATTCTATTCCCCCTATTTTCTCATTGGAAAGAAATCGGGGACTAAGACCAATCCTGGACCTCAGAGAACTGGACAAATATCTAGTCCGGGAAAGATTCAAGATCTCCCTCGGCACACTTCTTCCATACCTCCACGAGCAAGATTGGCTATGTTCTCGAGATTTAAGGGACTCTTACATGCATATCCTTATTCATGCAGATCACAGAAAGTTCCTTCGATTCCTAGTCAAAGGAAGGCATTTTCAATACAGAGTCCTTCCTTTCGGACTGGCCTCTGCTCCAAGAGTCTTTACAAAATGCATGACAGTAGTAGCAGCATTTATGAGGACCCTAGGAATATTTGTCTTCCCTTACTTGGACGACTGGCTCATTTGAGCATCGTCAGCTCTAGAGGCAAGTCATGCTCTTTCCCGAGCAATGCAAATTTTGCAGTACTTGGAATGGGTCATAAACCTTCCAAAGTCCCAGCTCACTCCATCTCAATCCCTCGAGTTTATAGGGGCTTGCTTGGACACACAGCAGTCAAAGGCTTTCCTGCCTCAGTCTCGATGTCTGCGCATCATCGAGCTAGCATCTCAAGCAGTGCTACAAACCTTCTTCACTGCTTGACAGATGCTTCAGCTTCTAGGACACATGGCATCTACAGTCCATGTGATTCCTTATGCACGCCTTCACATGCGAGCGGCCCTGTGGACCTTAGCATCACAATGGTCCCAAGCCTCAGGATGCATGTCAGACAAGATCAGGGTTACCACACGCCTGATTGCGTCTCTGCATTGGTGGCAATCTCTGGAAAACCTTACAGTAGGCTCTCCTTTTCAGCAACCTCTACCTCAGGCTATCCTAAGAACAGATGCTTCCAAGTTGGGTTGGGGAGCCCACTTGGGCAATCTGTTTACCCAGGGTCTCTGGACCCCACAAGAGGCTTCTCTACAAATAAACCTCCTAGAACTAAGGGCCATCTCCAGTGGTATTCGAGTCTTTTGCTTCCATCTCATAAACAAAACAGTTCTGGTGCAAACCGACAATCAGGTGGCTATGTTTTTACCTAAACAAACAAGGCGGAACAGGCTCTCTGCAATTATGCAACGAAGCTTTGCAACTGTGGACCTTTGCCAGAGAGCATCACATTCATTTGTTGGCAGTATACCTTCCAGGCATTCAAAACGCTTGGGCGGACAGGCTCAGCCAAGTCCTGTTACCACACGAGTGGTCTCTCCACTCATATCAACTTGCTCGAGTTTTTCAAGTCTGGGGAACTCCAGACATAGACCTCTTTGCAAGTCCACAGAATGCCAAACTTCCCCGGTTCTGTTCCAGACTTCCAGCTCGAAATTGTCAGGCGAGGGATGCATTCCTGCTCCATTGGGGCCAGGATTTTCTCTATGCCTTCCCTCCAATTCCCCTAATCCCCAAAACCCTATTCAAACTCCAGAGAGACAGAGGTCGCATGATACCCATAGCTCCCTGTTGGCCAAGGCAAACATGGTATCCTCTTCTCTTAGGTCTCTCTCAAGCCACTCCTCTGGAGTTGGGGAGTGCTCCGGATCTTCTGTCCCAGGACAACGGATCCCTTCTGCACCCCAATCCTCAGTCCCTTCATCTCAAGGCCTGGCTCCTCAAGGCATAGAATTTCAAGATCTAGGCCTTTCACAACAAGTGAAGTATATTCTTCTAGCTTCCAGAAAACCTCCCACAAAGCGTTCTTACGCTTTTAAGTGGAAGAGGTTCTCAGTCTAGTGTTCCCCAGAGGGGACTTAATCTGCTCTTGGTACCAGTGGCGTCCCTTCTAGACTATCTCCTTCACTTATCAGCTTCTGGTCTTAAGACCAATTCTGTTAGAGTCCATCTTAGTGCTATTGCTGCATCTCATAAACCCTTCGATGGACAGCCAATTTCCTCTCATCCTCTTGTTTCAAGGTTTATGAGAGGTCTACTTTTTAACAAAACCTCCCATCAAACCACGTCTGGTGACATGGGATCTTAATATTGTTCTGAGTCAACACATGAAGCCACCCTTTGAACCTTTAGCTACTTCAGAGCTAAAGTTTCTTTCATGGAAAGCCATTTTCCTAATTGCTATCACTTCTGCAAGATGCATTAGTGAATTTCAGGTTTTAGTGGCTGACCCGCCTTATACAAGGTTTCATCATGACAAAGTAGTCTTGAGGACTCATCCTCATTTTATGCCAAAGGTGGTATCACCTTTTCATTTAAACCAATCGGTTTATCTTCCAGTCTTCTTTCCTAGGCCTCATGCCTCCAGTGCGGAAAGAAATCTTCATACCTTAGATTGTAAATGAGCTCTGACTTTTTATCTTCACAGAGCTCAGCCATTTACAAAGTCTTCTCAGCTTTTTCTGGCTTTTGACTCTAGTCATTAGGACTCCCAGTCACAAAAAGAACTCTCTCTAAGTGGATTGCAAACTGTATTTCCTTTACCTATCAGAGTAAAGGAATCCCTCTTGAAGGCCATGTCACGGCTCACAATGTTAGAGCCATGGCAGCCTCAACAGTTAATCTTCGGTCAGTTGCTATTGATGAGATCTGCAAAGCAGCAACTTGGCTTCTGTTCATACTTTCACTGCCCACTATTGTTTGGACAAGGACTCCCGTCGGGATGCCTTGTTCGGTCAGGCTGTTCTACAGCATCTCTTCCATTCCTAGATCAACTCCTTACCACCATCCACTCTTGGATGCCTGAGGTCCCTGGGAGGAAGCATGGCCTATCTTACTTAGATCCGCAACATGCTGGGGACATCCCTAGGCATTTTTAGCTGGGGAGTCCCCATATGTGAAGACTACATGCCTGCTTGTTCCTGGAGATAGCGTAGTTACTCACCTGTAACAGGTGATTCCGGGAACAGCAGGAATAAGTCTTCACAACCCACCCACCTCCCCTAGGAGTTGTCTTTCTCTATTTTTCTTCCACTTCTCTCCTTTGGTCTCAGCTTTCAACTCAACTGAAGTGAGAGAGGTAGTTGGGCGGGAAAGCAGCACACATGCGTGGTGGATGCTCCCAAAAGCTTTCTTTTTGGGATGCTGGGGAATGTTCCCGCGCAGGCTCCGTCGGTGCCAATGGTACCCATATGTGAAGACTTATTCCTGCTGTTCCCGGAGATCACCTGTTACAGGTGAGTAACTACGCTTTCTAGGTCGTGGTGCTGCCCTGGCTCCCGTATCCAGTGGTGATCGGCCGAGACTACCCAAACTTCGGAGTGATATGGGCCTGGCTAACTGATGGCTGTCGGACCAGAAAGAATTCCCAAAGATCTTCCCCCTGAAAGTCCTGGATATATATGTCGAGAATCCCAAGCTTGTTAAGTCCCGGAGTTAGTGTCGCTGGGAAAAGTGATGCTACCAACAGAATCTGGGGGCAGTTATGGGGGAGGGATCCGGAGAGTGAGCACCTAGGGAAGAAACTCCTGGGGATAGCTCAGCACTCGGCAGTAGTGATCCAAATACAATTGTCCCCTTCCTTGAGTGGGGGCAGAGGAAGACCCATGGAGCTTCAGGAAAGTCCCTTAAATTTGCCTGAGAGCAGGCTTTCGAGGTGGATGAGGTTCCAGAAAATAACGGACTGTCCTCTGCAAGAACCTTTCCCTATTTTGTGCTAAAGGGAGATTTATTAAACAGAGGGTGCCATAGAGAAGGAAGAGAACAACTGATAGAGCCATGGCTCTATCATCAACAGGTGTTGTCATTGGCCCACAGCTATTTACTAAGAGGACACCTGGGGGTGGAGAAAACATAGAGCATGTTTTAGCCCAATTTTTCTGACTCGGGGTCCATAAACTGGTGCAGTTATATTGCCAGTCATGCTCTGCCTGCAAACTTCATAACCCCGCCAGACTCTGACCTGCCCCTTTAGTGCCTGTGCCCATCATTGAAACCATATTTGAAAGAGTGGCCATGGATCTGGTAGGACCCTTGGAGAGAACCACCCGAGGCAACAAGTATATTTTGGTCATACTGGACTACACTTCCTGATACCCGGAGGCCATTGCTTTAAGGAATATGAAAGCTACTATGATCGCGAGTGCCCTCTAGGAAGTATTCTTGCAGGTGGCTATACATAATGAGATCTTCACCGATCAAAGAACATCCTTTGTATCCAAGGTGATGAAGCAAGTGTGTGCCTTGGTAAAGGTCAAGATGCTGCGAACATCAGTATATCACTCACAGACGGATGGCCTCATTGAGCAATTCAGCAAAACTCTGAAACAAATGTTAAAGCTCGTGCAGGAGGATGGGAAGAATTGGGACATTCTCCTACCCTATTGGATGTTTGCCATCTATGAGGTACCTCAGAGTTCCACGGGATTTTCGCTTTTTGAATTGCTCTTTGGAAGATGACCAAGAGGCATATTAGGCGTGATAAGGATAACCTGGGAAGAAGAACCCCGTGCCAGGCGTAATTTGGAGGAGTACTTTATACAAATCCAAGACTGACTGAGGAAAGCTGGAGAAGTGGCCAAATTCAGTGTGGAAAAAGCTCAGTCTGAACAGGCCAGTGGCTACATTTGGGCAGCTGTGTACCACGCCTTCCAACTGGGAGACACAGTTTTTGTCTTGTTGTCCTCAGCTGAGAACAAGTTATTCTGTAAATGGTAGGGGCCCTATGAGGTGAAAGAGAAAGTGTGGTCTGTTAATTACAAGATTGCCCAGCCAGATAATATGGTAAATTTTGGCTTTCTTCAGTTTAACTTATTTACAAAATGGATTCCAGTGACAGCTATAGTATACAGGGAGATGATTTTGGGCCAGAAATTTCAGCCCCATTGGATCCAGCTCAAGTCCTGATTGGAGATCAGCTCTCTGGTGCCTAGAGAAGAGATTTAGAAGGCTTGATCCACCAGAACCAAAAGGTGTTCTGCATCCACCCGGGATGAAGCCATCTCATTTGTCATGATATCGTTACTGACCCTGGGGTGGTTGTCTGGCACTGACACTACCAGATTCCGGAGGCCCGGCAACAGGCTGTTGCCAAGGAGCTGGAGAGATGCTTAACCTGGGAGTGCTAGAGTCTGAGTGACTTGCTGCTTCTTATGTCTGGAACAAACTACCTGAGTCTGTATGTCAGGCGCCTTCTCTGGCCTTTTCAGATCCAGACTGAAAACTCAACTCATCTCTTCGCTGCTGCTTTCGTTTTTTGATTCATCTGATCTCCCTCGTGTTTCCTTACCATTCCCCCTAGATTTATCCTATGTCTACAGTTATCATTTATTTATTTAGTTTATTTATTTAGCTGTATTTATATCCCGCTTTTCACCGGGTCAAAGCGGTCAATTGGGAGATACATTTAACACGAGGGGATATGACACACATACGCTAATACTTACAGGGAACATGGGCAATGGAGGGTTAAGTGGCTTGCCCAAGACCACAAGGAGTGCCTATAGGACTAGAAATCCCAGTCCCTCCGGCCTGAGATTGCTGTCCCCAGGTGGGACTTGAACCCCTGGCCCTCCAGCCTGAAGTACCTTGTCTTAACCACTAGGCCACTCCTCCCACTCATGTCTGTCTTGGCAAGATTGTAAGCTCTGAGACTTCCGGTGATGTCATTGGACTATATGGCGGTGCTGTAGAAGGGCTCCGCCACCAAAGCCTGCATAGTGGAAATTGAGCACCCCTAGAAGTGTCAGGACAGCGGCGCAATGCAGGGGCATTGAAAGGAGTAACCCCCAAAACAAAGAGGACGGGTGAGAGCAGCATGTTAATCCTCAGAGGAGCCATTAAAGGAAGATTGCGGAAGCAGAGAGAGGGACCGCGTGGTAGAGGTGAGCAGCGGGCGAGCACGCCAAGGAGATAGCGTGTCGAACCAGTGGGTTGGGGAGAGAATCGGCAAAGCAGAAGAGAACAGCCAGGAATAGCGCAAGAGAGGCGGCAGTGAGCGGGAACCCAGAAGGGAAATAGCGAGGGCTTGCAGAAAGGAGGAGCGAGCCGGGAGTCTGCTGATGAACAGCTGCATGAGACAGCGGAGAGGAGCCTGTTTGGGGGGAGAGTGGCAGTAAAGAGAGGAGGACCGCGGCAAGAGGACCGGAGGGTAAAAGAATAGCAGAAGAAAAGTGCTTAGCAGTGGGGAAAAATAATAATAAAAGGAAAGATAAAAAGAAAAAGCTGAAGTGAATCCAACATCGGAGGGGAAGAAAAGAACGCTGATAAGGGAGAAGGACACAAAAAGCAACAGCAACCAGTAACGTACAGTATTAAGCACAATACAGGGGAACAGAACCCAAAGGTATTAAATAAAATAATAAAAAAATAACAATAATTCTTGAAGAGCTAAAAAGCAAGAGACCAGTTTGACAGAGTGAATAGCAAGAAAGATACGAAAAGAGACACTGAGTACGTCTAGCAGGCGCAGAGTGCTGAAGGAGTACCCTGAGCAACAGGGACAGGGGAAGAGAGTGCAGATGGAGAAAGCAAAGGGAGGGATGTCCTCCAAGAAAAAACTGGCGGAATTCCGATCTTCATATACAATATCAAAAGGAAGAAACAATGGGGAGAAGGAAAACAAAATGGTGGCTGAACAGGCGGTAGAGCAGGAGGATGAGATGGGGGGGGGGGGGGGGGCATGGAATCCAGGAGTAGCAGACATGATTAAGATGTGGCTGGAGGAGAAGAACTCAAAATGGAAATCAATGGAGTCAAAAATGAGTTAAAGGAGACTTTGCAAACTTTAAGACAAGACATCGTGGAACTGGGATCCAGGGTGGAAGAAATAGAACAGCAGGTGGAACAACAGGGGGAAGTAACAGTGGATTCACAAAAAGGATTGGAAGAGTTAAAGCAAGTCCAGGAAGAACTGAAAGAAAAAACCGAGGACCTGGAGGATCGATCATGGAAATGTAATATCAGAGTGAGAGGCATCCCAGAGGACGTTAAATACAAAAATTGTGAGGAAGTAATTACGGTACTAAAGTCTTTGGACATGTGCTACAAGCAGCAGCCCTAGAGGAGGGAGTAGAGGATGAACCTCTGCAAATAGAGCGAGCACATAGGGGGCTGCATCCCATTAGAGACAACGTCCAAGGGACATAGTGGTAGGCCTGAATTAGTTTAAGAGTAAAGAGCGCATATTGAGAGCTTCCAGGAAATTGGGACAAATCAAGTGGGAGGAACATGCGGTGGAACTGTTTCAGGATTTGTCCCTTGGAACGCTTCAATGTCGGAGAGAGCTGAAAGAGGTGACGGCTGTTCTGAGGAGGGAAGGGCTGCGCTATAGATGGCTATATCCCTTCGGGTTGTTAATAACTGTGAAAGGTGTGCCCAGGAAGGTGAGGAACAGTGAAGAAGCATGGACTGCACTCAGAAACTTGGGACTAAATACTCTTCCAGAAGGGGTGGTGGTGGGGATATCTGCATCAAAAGCAAATACAACACCTTTGTCCAGGGGGGACAGTTCGAAATGGCACAGAGTATCGGCCACAGGCGGAAGTTGACACGTCTTAACACCGGGAACCATGGAGTGACAGCAGCAGCGAAGAAAGACGACTGAGGAAGTTAAATTGAGAAGCTGTACTCTAATGGACTAACTAAAAGAAATAGACTGTGCAATATTGTCTGGTGATTGGGAAAGTGAAGAGACTTAATAGGAGAGGGGTAGTGTGTAGGGGGAGGGGGATATGGGATGGAGTGTATTGAGGGTTGCTGAACTTAAATGTTAAATAAGGACGTGGGTAGGTGGGGAAGAGGGGGTATAAGGAGAGGTAGGGGGTTTGATAGAGGGTGGTAGGAGATGAGGGAAGGGGGCAGGGGGGTGAAGGGGGAGGGGGAACAGTACAGATAAGACAGGTGGGGGTCTGATGGTCAGTCACAATTTATGGAGGTGGAGTTTCCTTGGAAGAGACGGGGGAAGGGGAAGGGTAGAGGGGTGGGAGGGGGCAGGGTTAGGGGGAGGGGGAAGTGGTGAAGAGCAGGAGGAGGGAAGCTCAAGGAGGGGGGGAGGGAGGGAGGGAGGGGGAGGAGGAGGCAGGGGGACAAGCGCTCAGGGAGAAGGGGGAGTGTAAAAAAACTACCCAAGGTGAGTTGAAAATAGTATCGTTAAATGTAAAAGGACTGAACTCACCATTTAAACGACAGAAATTGTATAAAGAAATAATATGCCAAAAGGAAGCGGTAGTGTTTATACAGGAGATGCATTTGATGAAAGCGACAGAATATCTAGTTAAACCCTGGGGATATGGAGTATGTGTACATGCCTCTAACACAGTGGAAAAGAAAAAAGGAAGGGTGGCTATATTGATAGATACAAAGTTAAAGATGCAATTGCAAACTGTGGTAAGGGATAAAGGGGGGAGATATGTGTTATTGCTGTTAAAAGTGGGAAATGAATGGTATTGCATTGTGAATGTATATGCTCCAACAGGGGTGCAAATTGAATTTTGGACAAAATTGAATGAGGAGGTGGGGAAATTGGGGGAGGGACATCTCATATGTGGAGGAGATTTCAATTTAATGTGGAACCCAGCTAGAGATGCCACAGGGAAAAGAGAGGGCAAGAGGGCGGATAGGATGAGATATCGCAGGTTTGTATCACAACAGTGCTTGATTTGATGCATGGAGATTCTATCACCCAGGGAAGAGACAATTCTCTTATTTTTCATCAGTGCATGGATCATATTCCAGAATAGATGCTATCTGGGTATCGAAGGAGATTGGGGGGGGGGGGGGAAGAATCAAGGGGGCGGATATGGATTTGATTACATGGTCAGATAAGGCATTGGTATAGGTCAGATTGGCAATAGAGGGGGAGGGACAGGCATACGGTTTTGGAGACTTAATGAAACATTACTAGAAGATGGGAAGGTTAGAGAGGAAATTGAGAGGGGAACCAGGGAATATTTCAAGTGGAACGACAATGGGGAGGTAGCATAGGAAGGAGTTATGGGATGGGTATAAAGTGGTGGTGAGAGGAATTTTAATTAAATGGGGGGCGCGAAAACGGAAGGAATGGGAGGGAAGGGAGAGGGAACTGAGAGTAAAATTGTTGGAACTAGAAGAACTAGATGCACAAGGAAAGCGAGGAGCATACCGAGGACAGGTGCTAGCAGTAAGAGCACAGTTAAATGAAATGCTGGCTGCAAAGATAAGGTACCATATGCAGTTATTGAGATGGGGATTTTTTGAGGGAGGAAATAAAGCTGGGAGATACTTGTCACAGAAGTTGAAACAGAGGCAGCTGCGATCACATATAATGAAAATTCGTAACCAGGGAGGGGAGGTGGTATGTAAGGATGGGGAGATTAGGGAAGCCTTTAGGAGATACTATCAGGGGTTATACAAAGCTAGGGATGCTCCACAGAAGGAGAGAATACAGAGTTATCTTGACTCACTAAAATTTCCGAAATTAGAGGGGGATCAAAAAGAATTAAACAGGGTTATAACAGCAGCAGAAGTACAGAGAGCTATACAACAGTTGAAAGTAGACAAGGCTCCAGGATTAGATGGGTTTATAGCGAGATTCTATAGAAGTTTTGGAGATACAGTCAAACCTCGGTTTTCATGATTAATCCATTCGAAAAAGTCTGACTAAAACCGAAACGTATGAAAACTGAAGCAATATTTACCATAAGAAATAATGTAAATCCAATTAATCCGTTCCAGACACCCAAAAATATTCACAAAAAATACATTTTATAGAGAATAACTATATTTTTACATACAGAAAACAATGAGAAATAAATATAAATGACTAATGAAATGGATAAATGAAAATTTAACATCACTGAAAGCAAGCTAAGTACAGTACTGTACAGTATGTTAGCATCTGGCCTTAGCCACCCCTGACAAGTGCTTTGCCCAGCTCTCTTCGGAATCACATTGGATTCAGCCCATTAAAATACCTTTACATTATCTGCTCAATGCTTCAGAATGGCAGAAAATCTTAATGATATAGCTTCAGACGTACCCTGCAAGAGAAAGAACTGCCTCCCACATTCATGCAACATCTCCTGCTTACGTTGACAGCTTTTCTTCCCTGCTACCTCCGAGCCTGAGGGGGCGCTCCAGAGAACGGGCAGGCGGTGGACGAGATCGGGGCCTTCCTCTCTGCGCAATCCTTGCCTCTCTAACTCTGACCAGGCTCGAGAATGTGTTTCATTTACGTGCTCAGCTGGCTTTCGCTTCTCATCACGCTGGCGATCAGTGAGTCCAGGGGGCAGTGCTGCCGGGACCGGGCGGGCATTCTGGCAGTGTATACAGACCGGTGTGCAGCGCGAGGGTGTATGTATTTACAGTACTGTACTTTACGAAAACCGAGGCGATGTACGAGAACCGGGATAAAATCTCAGTCAAAAAAGACGTTGAAAACCGAAGCGTATGAAAACCGGGGCAAATGAAAACCGAGGTTTGACTGTATAATCACGGAGCCTTTAATGAGGCTATTTAATCTTCCAAGGGAGGGAGGCAGATTAGCGGAAGCTATGGGGTGGGCAGGAATAACCATAATACATAAAGAGGGAAAAGATCCACAAAAGTGTTCATCTTATCGATCTATCTCGCTGTTCAATTTAGATGCCAAATTATTAGCTAAAATACTAGCCACACGTTTAAATCAGATAATAGGGCAGCTGATCCATTATGATCAAGCAGGATTCATTCCCGGCAGATAAGTAGCTGACAATATCAGAAAGATTTTGAATATGATCTGGTCCACGGAACAAAGTAGGGAAGAGGCCTTACTGCTGTCCATAGATGTAGAAAAGGCCTGACCAGGTGTCTTGGCCGTTTCTTTTCCAGGTAATGGAAAGAATGGGATTGGGGGAAGAATTCTTAAACTGGGTAAAAGCGCTTTATCACAACCCGAAGGCCTGTGTTAGGGTGAATGGTGCCTACTCGTAATTTTTCGGGCAAGGGAGAGGAACGAGACAGGGCTGCCCCCTATCACTGCTACTTTTTGCCATCTCATTAGAACCGTTTGTGGAGAGGGTGCGAGAGCGGGCAAATATAATGGGCATAAAAATAGGGCGGAGAGAATATAAAATATCCCCCCTGTTTGCAGACGACATAATTTTAAGCCTAGCTAGACCTCGCTTCTCTATCCCAATTTTAATGTGGAAATTAGAAGAATTTGGCAGGTTGTCGAGGTTTACTATTAATTAGAATAAATCGGAAATCTTAAATTTATCACTACAGGGGGACGTGCAGGGAATATTACAGGAGAAGTATCCATTTAGGTGGGCTAGAGAAAATATTAGATATCTAGGCATCCAAATAAGTAACAGGATAGAAGCCCTATATAAGCTCAATTATCAGAAGTTATTCGGGCAGGTAGAAAGTTTGGTAGATTGGGGGCGAGGATACCTCTCATGGTTTTGACAGATTGCTACAATAAAGATGATGCTATTGCCAAGATTCTTATTTCTATTTCAGACGCTGCCAATAACGGTTCCGCATAGAAAGTTAAAACAGTTACAAAGAAATGTTAATCGATTCATATGGCAAAATAGACGGCCAAGAGAAGCTATGACAATAATGCAAAGAGCTAAAGGAGAGGGAGGACTGGGGGTATCAAATTTTAGAAAATACTTATGAGGCTGCTCAACTGAAATCGATATAAGAGTGGCAACAAGGAACAGTGGGTTCAAATGGAAGAAGATTCAGTAAGGGGAGAGAGACTGGACAAAATAGTGTGGAAGGGGAGTAACACCCCAGAAAATAAACACCAAAATCCCATAATAGATCATAGCTTGAAAGTGTGGAGACAAAATAGAAAATTATGAGTACAGGACAAAGGATATACACAGGGCATGACATTGGAGGCATGTTTTGATAGGGGTCATGGACCAGATGTGCATATCCTGCGCAGATGGGCAAAGGCGGGACTAACATACATCTCTCAAATAGTGAGCAAGGAGGGCATTCTAGAGTTTGAGGGCATTAAGGATCTATATAGGCTGGAGGACAACGATAACTATGCATATTTACAGCTGAGTCATTTTTTGAGACAGCAGAAGGTGTGGAAGGATCTTTGGTTTGAGGCATTATGTTCAGGTCATTTAGGGCAAAAAGGAGTAGTATCCAAAATTTACAAAGGATTAATAGAGGGAGGGGAGAATAAATTGGGATATATGTTAAAATGGGAGGAAGATTTGGGGGTGAGCTGGAATGAAGAGGTGTGGGATAAAATAACACCGACGGTGGCAAGTATTTCCATTGCCACACAAGTAAAAGAAAATGCTTATAAAATATTATACCGCTGGTATTGGATGCCAGCACGTAAAAAGAGTGGGAATAGGACACACTGACCAATGTTGGAGGGAATGCCACGATAGGGGGGATTGGCTCCATATGTGGTGGAAGTGTGAATGGATACAAGCATACTGGATAAAGATTTTAGATATGATTTATGAAATGACAGGATATAGATTGCAAAGGAAACCAGAGGTCTGCTTACTGCATCAACTAGAAGGAGGATATTCCAAAAAGGGATGGTGGGGTGCTGCATCACTGTATAGTAGCAGCAAGATGTGAGATAACACAGCACTGGGGGGGATTGGGCAAACCACAACTGGCAGGCTTTGTCAGAGTAGCAGAGATGAGTTTGATGCACAGACTGACGGAGATGAGGCGGGGGAAAGGGGAGAAAAGTATAGAACAATGGAAGAGAGTGTGTAAATGGCTGGAAACATGGAAGGATGGAGAGAGGGGGAGGAAGGTGGAATAAGGCTGGGCGAGCTATAGTTAAGAAACTCTGGGATACATGTCCTAAGGGAGAATTAATGGTGAATGGGAGAAATGAGAGGGGATACACACAAGTGGATGGATGAGCGGGAGATGAATGTATGAATGAAGAGCGAGGGAGGAAGGGGGGGTGGGAGAGGGGAAGGTATTTGGAGGGTCAAATAGGAGGGGGCAACAATAAAGAGGGGATATATATGTTCACATAAGCAAGTGTTGGGGAAAATGTATAAGGTTATGAGAAGAGTGGATTGTAATACATATCAAGATTGTTAATAAAAAAAAATTAAAATGACATAGGCAGGGGGGAGGGGACTATTTGAATTGGAAGCTAAAGCTGTAATGTTGTTAAGGCTGCTGCTGGCCCTTGGTGTTAAGGAAAACGTTTAATAAAAAAAATTTAAATTGGAAAAAAAGATTGTAAGTTCTGAACAGGGACCATCTTTTACATGTGTCTGTGCAGTGCTGCGTATGCCTTGTAGTGCTATAAAATGTTCAGTAGTAGTAGCAGAAGTAGTAGTCCCCCATCATCTTGGTTCCTAAACCTGATGGAATCATCAGATTCTGCATTAACTTCCAGAAGGTCAATGCAATTTCTAAACTGGAAGCATATCTTATGCCCAGAGTAGATTAGTTAACTGAGTGACTCGGTGAAGCACGCTTTATATCAACTTTGGATCTGGGCAAGGAGAAGACTGCTTTTTCGACATTGCAAGGTGTTTTCCAGATACAGTACTGCCCTTTGGATTACACAAGGCTCTTGCCATGTTTCCACACTTAGTCAACCGCTTACTGAGACCGCACAAGGAGTATGCGGCTGCATACCTTGACGACATCGTCATCTACAGTGGAGACTGGACCACCCATCTAACCCAAGTACAAGCCATGTTGACCAGGCTGTGGAAGGCCAGGTTGATGGCCAACACCAATAAATGTTTTCTGGGGTGTCGGGATGTTCATCACCTGAGAGATTAATCAGGAATGGGCAGATGCGACCTCAACTGTGGAAGGTGGATGCCATTGCCCAGGCCACCACCCCGAAGCTGAAGAAAGAGGTTCCTGCTTTTCTTGGATTGATTTGCTATTACAGCAATTTCATCCTTAATTCTGCTGAGGTGGCGGAGCCATTAACCATTCTCCTCTGAAAGAGAGTCCTGAATGGATTCAGTGGTCACTGGGCCTGGACCTGGCCTTCCAGAGCCTCTAGAAGGCCTTGTGCTCTGAACCCATCCTGATTAGCCCTGATTTCTCTCTACCATTTATTATTTATTTATTTGGTTTTATATACCGCACTATTTAAGATCAGCGCGGTTTACATGGAACAAGAGAACAGAACTAAATAGGCATCACAATGAACTGGAGCCGTTAAGGCAAATTAAACCTTAATCTATATACAACAGGGGTGACAATTAGGGTAGAACCTTGGACAACTATATACATGATGATTGGAGGAGTATGATGTGTAGGTAGGTTTGGGCTGTGGTGAGGAGGTGGGTCCAGGATGGACTTTGCTACATGTTCAAAGTATAGCTGGAAGAAATGTGTCTTTATTGCCTTTTTGAAGTTTGCCAGGTCAGATATGACATGGATTGGGACAGGGAGAGAGTTCCAGAGCGAAGGCACATACAAGGTGAAGGCTCTGTGCTTGACAGTTTGAGAGCTATCTGGCTGAGGCAGGGATGGTAAGAGTGTTAGCCATGCTAGACCTTCTATTACCATTATACGAGTTCTTCCAGGGCGGTTGCAGAGAGGTGGTGCAGGATTTTAAATGTCATTATGAGGGCTTTGTACTTGAGGCGGCTGGCTGTAGGGGGCTAATGAAGTTGCTTTAGGATGGGTGTCACATGCTCAAATCTGGAAGCTCTGTAAAAGATTTGATCTGCAGTGTTCATGGCCATTTGTAGGGGATGGAGTGCACAATTAGATAGGCCATGTAGGATGTTTGCATAGTCGAAGTGAGGGATGATAAGAGCCTAGAATACAGTGCGGAAGTCAGCAGGATCTAGTAAAGGCCGGAGGTGACGGAGGGTCCGTATTTTGAGGTATATTGCTTTAGTGATATTGTTTATATGGGATTTGATATTCAGGCGCTAGTCCAGAGTGATCCCTAGATATCGTACCTCTTAGGTTGTTTTCAGTTCTGCATCTTTTACCTGTAGGGCAGAAGGTAGTATGAAGGTTGGATCCCTTGTGATGAATAAAAATTCTGTCTTCTTACAGTTCACCCTTAGATTGTGAGTTCCCATCCAGTCCGAGACTCATTAAAGCAGTCTGTAATTGCGGTGTAATTAGGACTGCCCATTGAGAAAGGGGTGTAGAGCAGCACATCGTCTGCATAGATGTGGCACAGTATGCTGTAGGATTGAATGATCGCGCAAATTGGTTGGATGTATATATTGAAAAGCAAGGCAGATAGGGAAGAACCCTGTGGTACTTCTTGGGTTTGTTGGTACTCAGCTGATACAGACTGATGCTTCAGAGGTAGGCCTAGGAGCTATTCTGTCCCAGGAAATCAAGGTGAAGAAAGCGGCAGGTGCACCTACTCTTGTCATCTTACTAGGCAGACTAGATGGACCATACTGGTCTTTTTCTGACGTCATTTACTATGTTACTATGGTATGCCCTAGTATTCATCAGGAAGCTGCTTCCTCGGGAACAGCACTATGTGGTGATTGAGAAGGAAGCCCTGGCTGTCAAATGGGCACTTGAGATCTTCAAATACTACCTGCTCGACTGTCAGTATACTCTGGTAACGGACCAACAACCCTTCAAGTGGCTGGCTCAACATAAGGAGTCCAAAGGCTGCATTATGCAGTGGTTTTTGAAATTCCAGCCCTACCAGTTTCTGGTCCACCATAGGGCTGGTCAGACTCATCTGAACTAGAACTTCCTTTCCCAGATGGGGGTCTTGGGTGAGGCAGGCGGTCATGAGGGCATGGTTGAGCTGAGGGGAACAGTGTGTGATGGGGTCTATAAAATGTTACCCATCCCTCTCCAGAAGGTGTATCAACATTCTCCTTTAAGCAAATCTGCAGCCCAGAGTTTTCAGGACTTGGAGGACATGGCCAACAGGGATAGGTTAAGAACCCAGCAGGATGCAGGAGGGAGAGAGAAGACTGCGGAGTGAGAAGTCCTTCCAAGGCAAGCCGTGTAAAGGAGTTCTGAGGTAGGAACTTTGGGGCTGGAGGAAGGGCCGGGAGAACCCGGAGGTTTAACAAGCTGGGATAAAAGTAAGCTGACTTTATTTTCCCTGAACTGCTGTCTATTCTGGGTTTTGCTTGTGGATGTTTAACAAGCTGGTACAAAATAACTTTAATTTTCCCTTAACTGTTGTCTGCCTGTATTTTAAAGAAAACACCTTCCCACCGCATGCCACACTACACAGCCCTTAACAGGATAAGAGCGTGGAGCTGAAGCAATTTTCCCTCCTCTTATATCAAAAAGACTGCAGTCTAGCGGAGCCTCCCATATCACACTGATGTGCTGTATTGTATTTTGTATAAGTTCGGGGAATATGGAAGGTTGATAGTGTGTCTGAGGTAAAAGGTAAATGTGATTCCTTTTTCCTTTCTTGTGCTAGATTTATCTGTATATTCAATCCTGAGTTTTCAAGACATCCTTTCCTAGGAGTGGTGAAGTGGAGTCTCAGTCTACAGAGCCGTGCAAAACAGATGCATTTTTTTAATCTGAAGGGATTGTTCTTCCTTTTTTTTTTAATGCTGCTAAGGCAAGTAGAGCAAGGTAAAATATGCACAGGGGATGAGATCTTTCATTTACATTTTTTGTATTTTTTCATCCATGTGAACCTTTTCTTACACTTCTATAACATTCGCTTTACCTTTCTTTTAATTGTGGCATTTTTTTCCACAATAAACATTTCTTCTCTTTTTCTTATTTTACCAATGAATGAGTTAGGCAGCATGTTTTTAAAACATTTTTAAATAAAGCAGGATGATTGAATTATGACCTGCCATTAAAATGTGAGCATGCTTAATGGACTACTGCTGTTCTTTTATAGGTGAACAGATAGGGCTTTTTTCAATTTAATATTTATTATTTTTTTAAATAGTGTACAGAAAGACAAATTGTAATTCATTTGAGTTTATCAACATGAAAAAAGGGCCTCAAAGAGCACAATATAAAACAAATTAAGTACTGGAAAATAATATTCTAAAAAACCCAACACTCTAGAAAAATAAGAAAAGAGCAGTTCGCAAGCAAAAAAAAAAAAAAAGCAAGACGAAAGATGTTCTATATCATTCTTAACTAATTAAATCCCCCATTTTTTATCATCCTGCTAGACCAGCCCAAACAAGTGAATTATACTGCCTTATCAGCAGGTGGAGGCAGACTTGAGCAACTTTCACAGATGTCATCAGCTGGTATAATCACTGCTGCTACATTGATAGAAGCCAGAATTGTCCTCCAACTGCAGTTGGCAAGGCATATGTGAGCTGGTATTGTAGCAGCAAAGCGCAGACAAACCAATGATACCAGGAGTCTGTTCAGAAGGTCCAAATCATTTATTTGTGCACAAGTCTCAAGCAAGGCAATTTCAAAATGGCTGAGCAAAGTTTTCAAGCATTACAACAACTTTTATAGACTCCTGTTCCATTCTAGGTATAGAAAAACATTTCATTGGTTCCGGTACTCTCCCGTACCTCCCGTAGCCCTTCTATTGGTCCCCGTACTGATAAGTTTATCCAGTTATGTTCCTTCTGTGGGCTTCTGTGGGCATGACACCTGCCTGCCCCCCTTCTAGTCCCAATTACAATGGTCAGTTCATCAACTTGTTACTTTCACACTTTCAAGGTTATGGGACCAATTTGTGCGTGCAGAAGAGCAAGGTTCTGTAACTCATCTGTCAGCACTCCTCATTATTTCTCTGCAAATGTACTTTTTCTTATCAGTAACTTTTAAACATGTCTTTTCTGTATTTTTCCATTTCTTAATTCTGCAGTTCTGCTTATCTAAGCTAATTCAATATTTCTACTGAGTTCTTTCTTACAATAGCAGCATATTGGGGGATGTGCAATCCTATATGCCTCTCCACAGGCCTCATTTACAGGTCAAGCTAGCCATGCTGGCCTGCCTATGTCAGACACCGTGGGTCACAGGCCTGCACCTGCCACAGTATAACAATGTAATGGACCCAACTCTCCTTACCCACACCATGGTGCAAAGGCCTTGGACTGAGCCTGGAAGAACCCTTCGAAGCTTCGAGCAAAGCCATGTTTTTGACTATTTAGCTGACGGCCGCCAGGATCCAGTGCTGTTTCCCACAGGTTACTAGCATCTAGGGGGTTGAGCAGATGGACCCTGCAGGGCTCCTGATGGGACGCAGGTAAATTGGGCACAGGCTCCCCTTCCATCCTGCTGTCCCCTCGATATCCTTGGAATTCTTTGGATACAAGTTGACTCTGTTTATCTCTTCTATTTGCGCTTTCTTTTTGTAATGTGGTGTTTTTCTATTGGTTCAATTGGCTGTTTTGTTGCATAAAGCAGCTTCAGAAAAAAAAAGATTGATTAGGCCTAAGTTGGCAGTGGACCTTTTCTGGCCTTTCAGGGAGGCCCGATTTGAGTTTCCCAGACCAGCCTGACAGGTGGAGGGACTCCCTTTTTGGCTCCCCTGATTTTTTTTTCCAGTTTGGTGATCTCTTTGCAGTGGTCATGGTTTTTTTTGCAGTTTTCATATTTTTTTTGTCAGGCTTTTCTCAGTCTTTTTTCATTGGAGGGGGGATTGCTGTTTGTTATATATATTTTTTAACTTAGCTGTGTGGAGCAGGGCAAGCATGCCACGTGGCCACACCTGTTCCCAGTGTGGAACTCGCATGGTGAGCTCCGCAGTGGGCTCCTTTTGCTCCCAATTTGATGGGGGATGTAAGGACCCCAGTTTTTCAGCATCTTGGTCCCCTGGAAGGTGCCCAGGACCCAATGCTGACATTGGGACTGCCTCAACTTTTCCTTCTCCACCCGCAGTCACCACACAGTGGGTGTTGCTCAACAAGAACCTATGGGGATCTCAATGGAGCATGGAGGAGGCCCCTGTCTCCAGCCAGAGAAGTCCCATGGGCATTTTGGAGCCACAGGAGAGCTTCTCACCCAGCAGAGACCAGCAGCTGCTGAAACAACTCCTGGGATATCTTCAGTCTTGCTTAGCTGCTTCAGGGGGTCCAGGACCTCATCCTCCCCCCACTGGGGAATCCAGGTCCTCAGGTAGTACTTTGTAGCCATGTCTGGGCTAAATGCCTCTTCCTTGCCCATTCCCATGGGTGCTCCTGGCCTTGTCCCTTGAGGGAGTCAACTGGGTGGCAGAAGAGGATTCCCTTGGTTTAGGAGGTGAGTCAGAGGAAGAAGGGGAACTTTCTCTTCTGGAGGGCGAGGACCCATCATTGGTCCATCTTTTCTGCCAAGAGGAGCTCTCAGCATTGATTCAGGACACCATGTCAGTAATGGGACTCGAAGATACTGCTCCCAACCTGCTGTCCAAGGGAAACCATCAGGTGCCCTCTGGGGTTTTTCCTGCTGTTGGAGGCAATGGAAAAGCTTCTGGTGTCCTAGGGGGACCATCTGTAATTGGGGGCACAAGGGGCCAAAGCCCTGGCCATTTTTATCCACTGTCTCAGAACAAGCTGGATCAACTTTTTCGGCTGCTACAAGTGGATGCCGTAGTCTTGACTATGACAAAGTGCAGCATTATACCTCCAGTGGGAAGTTGGCTTCAGCATTTTCTCTCAGAATGGACCCAGATCACTTTGAATCAGTGGGTACTGGGGATTCTGGGTCAGGGGTATGCATTGGAGTTTGCAGCATTGCTCAGACATACCTTTTTGGAGTCACCCTGCAGCCCGTGAAAGCGGGCAGTGGTTGCAAACATGCTACAATGCCTCCTGTTGTTGTAAGCTATCATACCAGTGTCTTTTGCAGAAGGAGGCCAGGGCTTTTATTCCATCTACTTCATTGTGCCCAAGAAAGAAGGATCCTTTTGGCCCATTCTCGATATAAAGGTAGTTGGCTTGAAACTCCAAATTTCTCACTTTCAAATAGAGATCATCTGCTCCATCATTGTATCTGTGTATCAGGAGGATTTCCTCATCTCCCTGGACCTGGCTGAGGCATAGTTTCATATTCCCATCAGGGATCAAGATTTGAGAGTCCTCCACATTTGCATCCTGGATAATCATTTTCAGTTCATGGTTCTGTCCTTTGGCTTGGCCACAGCTACCTGCACTTTCTGGCAAGGGATGATGGTGGTGACAGCCTTCCTGTGTCAGCAGGGCATCTAGTTGAATTCCTACCTGGATGACTGGCTCATCCAGTCAGATACACTGGAGAGGTCCAGGGATGACATGGCTCTGGTGATCCAGTGGCTGGAGCATTTGGGGCTAGTGATCAATTATCCCTAGAGCAACCTCTGTCCCTCACAGAAGTTGATTTATGGATGCGTTTTGACACCACTGTCTTGACTTTCTCTCCTTTCATTCCCTTCTAAATCCACTGCAGTCTGGCTTTTGCCCTCTAGTTCTACTGAGATGGCTCTTACCAAAGTCTCCAATAACTTGTTCCTCGCCAAATGCAAGGACCTTTACTAAATCCTAATCCTTCTTGACCTTTCTGCAGCTTTTGACACTGTTGATCACCACTTTCTTCTCAATACCCTGTCCTTGCTGGGATTTAGGGATTCTGTCCTGTCATGGTTTTCTTCTTTGATCCATGGACAAGCAGGAATGAAGTCCTCACATATGGGTGACGTCACTGATGGAGCCCCACGAGGGGACGCTCCACCACTTCTATTGGAAACATTTGGGAGGCTCCACTGTGCCTGCGCCTGTCTTCCCACCTGCCGTGGCGCCATCTTCTCCAGTCTTCATTTTCTACAGAGCCCCACGGATGTGCTTCGGTTGTCCGATGGTAAGCATTCTTTTTTTTGCCCCTTCGGGAGTTGTTTTCTCTTGTTTATCCTTTTCACCTGCCGTCGGTAGCACCAGGCCCATTGATCATGGTTCTGCCCTCAGTTCCAGCATTTCTTTCGGTAAGCTTTTTTATTTTCTTTTCCTTGTTCCTGTGACTCACTGGCAGCATCAAGCTGTTTGATTTAGCCACGCCATTTTCCCAGACATGTTGCAAAAGCCGGCCAGCGTGTCAAAAAAATTTACCAAATATGTTAAGACCATCTCAGTCAGCGATAAGCACAATTGGTGTCTCCAGTTTCTGGGTCCTGATCAGCAGCCCTCTTCTTGCAATCTGTGTTTGTAGATGACAGGGATACGCCTGAAGGGTCGAGAGAAGTAGACACAATTGCTCTTTGGTCAGAAGTCTGATTCAGCATCTTTGGCACTGGCATCAGTCCCTATGGATCCTCTGGGTTCTGCCAAGGGTGCATCAACACAGCGAGAGGCTCCTGGACTCAATCACAGCCAAGGGGCTGCAGTGGCCTGGAGCATCTGCCTTCGGTCAGCGTCTGCTTGGAATTGAAGAAGGACTCGAGCTTGACTCCATCGATGTTGAAGGGGGACCCTTCCAAGCACTGAGCTAAGCCTCGCGTGCATCGGCATTGGAGCTCTTTCTGGTGTGATGCTGCGAATGATGGCTGTGAATGGCCCACCAAGGTGCTCCAGCAAGAGGAATCGACCTCCAGAGTGGTGGAGGGGCACTGACCATCTCCCGATAACTGAGGCCATGCCCATACCCTGCAGGGATGCTGGAGATGTTGGTCATAGCGGCCTAGGCCCCGAGGTCTTTGAAATCAGCAGCAATGGAGGAATGCCTCTAGACCCTTGAGGCCCATACAGCAGCAATGCTGTAAAAGCAGTAGGCTAGTGCTTCGGTGCCCATGGCATCGTCATTGCATGTTGTGCAACTGATCCTTGAGACGCATGCATTGCCTGCGGAGGCACTGACAATTGGGATCTCTCCTGAGTATTTCAGGGTCTGATGTCCCGATGAAACCTCGAAAGCACATGATGCCTCATCAATCCCGTAGATGCTCCAACTTCCCTCAAAGTTGGAGGGCGCTCCGGGCAGAGCCTCGGAGGTACTTCAACTTCCTCTTGGAGTCGGACACTGATGGCTGGGTGACTGATGTAGAATTGGAGATCCTGTCTTCTGAGCTTCCGCTGGACCCCTTCCCTCCACACCAATGGCAGAAATATCCTCCAGAGGACATGCCCTTTCAGGACTTTGTGTGAGGGATATGGCCAAGGTCATTCTGTTTTCTCTGGAGGCAGAGGATGAGCCCCGGGTGGAGGAGCTGGAGATCCTCTAGTTACCCCTCTGCTCCTAAGGAGGCAGTAATGGTGCCGGTGCATCATATCTAACAGAGGCTGCAAATGAGGATGTGGAAGAACACCCTCATGGTGCCCTCTCTCAGCAGGAGGACAGACTGTGGTTCAGAAGGCCCCCAGATTTGAAAAGCCTCAGCTCCTGCATCACTCCTTGATAGTGGAGTCCACTCTAAAGAGGATTAAGAGCGCTAAAACTCATTCCTCGACATCCTCAGGCAGGGATGCTCAGATGTTGGACTCTTTTGGAAGGAGGTGCTTTCAGAGCTCCATGCTAGTGGCCAGGGTGCTCTACTACCAGCTATACATGAGCATGTTCTTGAAGGACATTATGCTTGATCTCGCCGAATTGGCCCCATTTCTCCCCTCAGAGAAATTGAACTCCTATTGTGCCCTGGTGGGCCATGGCAAGGACTGTTTGAAGTTCATGGTCCTAACAACCTACAATGCCTTTGAGTCGGCCTGTAGGGCAGCGGTGGTGGGCAGTGGGGCCTTTCAGCTCACCTTGCTCCAATCTTCTGACTTGTAATAGTTGGTACAGCATAAGCTGGCAGACGTGCCATGCTGGGGAGAGAATCTCTTCGGAGAGCACGTGGAGGTGAAAACTTTTAGCTTTACTTAGATTCTTGATATACTGCCCTGTCTGAGGGGCATTAGAGCAGTTTACAAAACAAAATTGTCTGTGAGAAAAGGAAAATGGAAAAGAACACCATAGTCAGACAGGACAGTAGAGAGCGAGACCACAATTGAGAGAAGGAAGAGAAAGGAAAAAGAGGGGGAGGTAGGGAGAGAGAAAGAAAAATCTCAGGTTATGGGCACAGCAGACTGACTGAGGGAGAGGGAGATTAAATGCAGTGGCGATATAGAGAAGCAGCAAATTACCCTCACTAGGCACTTGAGGAAAACGTCCGATCCCTCTTGCAGGAGGTATCAGGGAGGTCAGAAAAAGACCTACTACCAGTGTGAGCACAGATACTTCCCTAGTTCTCAGAACTGTCAGAAGGCACTGAGAGAAGTCTCAAAAGGCTCAACTCACTCTGCACCCAAGCTGGGGGCAGGCTTTGACTGGTTCCTTCAGAGACTGAAAAGCTTGTGACTGGGGGGGGGGGGGGGACGGTTCATTCTTTTTGCCCACAGATAGCCACTCATAACTTCAGATTCATGGGTGCTGCAGATAGTCCAGAGCGGCTACATGTTGCACTTCGCTGAACTGCCACCCCTCCAAGGGAGCGTATCCCTTCAACCCTCTGCATCTCAGCCTCTTGCAAGGAGAAGTCTCCACCCTTCTGGCCAATCTCACCATGTAGCCTGTGCCTCCAGAACACGACGGGTGGGGTTTTATGCCATGTACTTCCTAGTTCCCAAGAAGACGGTGGGGGGGGGGGGGGGGGAGTGTTTCATCCCATTCTGGACCTCAGAAATCTCAACACCTTCCTGGTACGAGAAAAAGATGGTCTCTGTGGGGACCCGGTTCCCTTATTTTCAAATGGACAATTGGCTATGCTCCCTTGATCTAAAGGATGTGTATACCCACATACTGATCCATCCCGCCCACTGAAAATATCTCAAATTTGTCCTGGGGGGATAGCACTTCCAGGATACCCTTTGGACTGGCCTCGGTGCCCTGGGTCGTCACAGTGGTAGTGGCCTATCTCAGAACACTAGGACTCTTTGCCTTCCCTTATCTGGATAATTGGCTCATAAAAAGCATCACTCCAGATGGAGTCCAGCAGTCAACACAGTTGACAATTCAGGTGCTTGAGGTGCTGGGGTTTGTGATCAATTACCCAAAGGCTCACCTTCAGCCTGCCCTGTATCTGCAGTTTATAGAGACCTTTCTTCCGCTGGACCGTCTTCAATGTTCACAGCTTTGGTCCCCGATACCATGCGGAAGCGTCAGATAACAGTTTTGGGGATGCTGACTATGCTTGGTCATGACCTCCATGGTGCACATCACTCCCCTGGCTTATCTGTCGAGACAAGCTCAGTGGACTTTGAATACTCAGTGGAAGCAAGCCCCTGGGATCATCTGGTGGTCAGCGTACCTCTAGTCCAGTATCTGCACTGGTAGGGATCCTCAAAACCTGCTCAAGGGTCTCCCTCTTCAGACTGAGCCTCCCCAGAGAACACTGATGTGTCCAAGCTGGGTTGGGAGGTGCATCTGGATGGCCTTCGCATGCAAGGCGTTTAGTCCGAAAAGGAGAGTCTCCATCAGATCAATTTCTTGGGATTACGGGCGATAGCAAATGCCCTTCGGGCTTTCCATAAACAAGAAGGGGGACACAGGTTTGTATCTCCTATGCTGGGAGGGGGTCTGGCTGTGGAAGTTTGCCATTGCTCATGGTATGGAGTTAAAGGCCACATATCTGCCTGGAGAGCAAAATTCCCTGGCAGATCAGCTGAACTGTGTCCTCCAGCCGCACGAGTGGACTCTGAACAGGGATGCCGTGTCCCAGATTTTTCAGAAGTGGGAACCCCCTTAATAGATCTGTTCGAGCAATGCTCAATTGGATCAGTTCTGCTCCAGGATTGCCTAGTGCAGCTGGTTGGTGCTGGATGCTTTCCTCCTGCACTTGGGGAGAAGTCTGCTATATGCGTATCCTCCCATTCCTCTCATAGCGAAAACCCTTCTGAAACTCCAGACCGACAGGGGTATGATTATTCTCATGGCACAGTATTGGTCCAAGCAGCCATGGTTCCCTTTTCTGCTTCAGCTTTCCTGGTGGGGAGCCCCTGCAGTTTGGCTATGCTCCAGATCTCATCTCATAGGAGCAAGGGAGCCTGCTTTACCCCACTGTCTGGTCCTTGGCCCTCACTGCATGGTTGTTGAGTGGCTAGTCCTTTTGGAGCTTAACTTGTCTGGCGGTGTGATTGAGGTTCCGTTAGCACTGGGAGGGTCTCGACGAAGACTTATGCTTTCAAGTGTAGAAGATTCAATTCCTGGTGCGCTGACTAGGCACTGTACCCCTTTCATTGCTCTAACGACAGGCTGTTTAAGTACCTCCTGCATCTTTCGTAGTTGGTTCTCAAGTCCCAACTCTGTGAGGGTCAATCTCAGTGCGATTGGGGCCTACCATCGCTGGTCAGAGGGGAAGCCCATATCTGCTTAGCCTTTGGTGGTTCACGTCATGTGGGACTTAATCCTTTCTAAACCTCCCTTCAAGCCTCTGGCATTAATGACTTGGGACCTCAATGTGGTTTTGGCACAGCTCATGTTAGCTCCCTTTGAGCTGCTCGCTTTCTGCCTTTTGAAGTTCTTGACTGGAAGGTCTTGTTTCTTGTGGCAGCTACCTCAGCATACTGTTAGTGAGTTCCAGGTTCTGGTGGCTCACCCCTCGCATACAAGATTCCATCATAATAGAATGGTTCTATGCACTCATCCATGATTCCTCCTGAAGGTGGTATCTGCCTTCCATCTTAATCAGTCATTCTGCAGACTTTCTTTCCAAGGCCTCATGTGTAGAGGGGAAGCGGCACTGCACACACTGGACTGCAAGCAAACCTTGGCCTTCTACCTAGAGTGGACGAAGGCCCACTGAAAGTCCATCCAGCTGTTTTCTCTTTTGACCACAACATGCTAGGGTTTGCAGGTTCCAAACGCAATCTTACTGTTTTGCTGGTAGACTGCATCTCTTTTGCTTATGCTCAGATTGGCCTGAACCTTGATGGTCATGTCACAGCTCACAACGTCAGAGCCATGGCCGTGTTGGTGGCCAGCTTGCGCTCGGTCTCCGTGGGAAGAGATCTGCAGGACTGCAATGTGGTCTTCTGTCCACATGTTAATATCCCACTACTTTCTGGATGTGGATTCCCAATGTGACAGCAACTTTGGTCAATCTCTTCTCCGGCATCTCTTTGGGGATTAGACTCCAACTCCATCCCACCAAGGCCCTACTGTCCATCCTGGCTACCAAAAAATTAAAGGGCCCGATATTAAGTTAGGACAGTTAGGCATGAGTACAGTGCCTAGCCATTGCCACCATCCTCTAACTTCGGATATTCAATGCTGGGGTCATATGCAACCCCGACATTGAATATCTGGGGTCATCACACATGCCCGGAAGCTGCAGAGGCTAACCGGGTAGCAATGATATTGCACAGCTGCCTGGTTAGCTTCTATGGGTAAAAGATAGGTGCTGCAAAATCCGGTCTATCTTTTACCCATAGAAGCTAACTGGTAGCAGTGCAATATTGCCGCTACCCGATTAGTCTATGTCGCCGCCCATGATACGCCCTGATGCTTAGTGGTTAGCATCGGGGTGTGTAGGGGAGAAGATCGTGGATATTCAATGGCACTAACCACTTGACCCTGAACTCCCCTCCCTCAAGATTCAGCTGGTAGCCTTAACATGCTACCAGGGGCAGATACAGGGTGAGTTCTTGTCAGTCCACCCTGATGTCACTCGCTTCCTTAGGACAGCTAAGCACATTCAATCTCCTGTGTGCCCGAACGTCCCTCTATGGAGCCTCTCAGTGGTGTTGAAGGTACTGAAAGGTTAGCCTTTCAAACTCATTTGCAAGACCTCTTTTTAAAGCTTTGACTTAAAGCAGTTTTTCTGGCAGTTCTTTCTGTAAGAAGGATCTTGGAGTTGCAGGCTTTATTCTGACAGGAGTCCTCTTTTCTATTTTTTTGCTAATTTCTATGACTTCCACCACCTTGCAAACAATTTCATCCTTCCTTCTGAAGTTGATTTCCCCTTTTCACCTAAATCAGGAAGTGGCTTTGCCCTCCTTTGTAGAAGATGACCTCTAGTTGGATCCCTCGCTGTGAGGAGAGTTTTGCTTTGATACTTGGAGGTGACTAAAGACTTTTGGTAGTTGTATTATCTGTTTGTGCTTTTTAGTGATCCAAGAAAGAGTCGGGCAACAGCCAAATCCTCCATTTCCCACTGAATGAAAGAGGCTATTGCTTCTGCAAAGCTGTTTGCCAGGAAGTGGGTGCTGGAGGGAGTCAAAGCCCACTAAACTAGGTCACAGGCTTCTTCCTGGGCTGAAGCTGCAGAGGACATCTGCACGACAGCTACTTGTCCTCCTTGCGTACCTTCGAGAAACACTACTAGTTGCATATGGGAGCAAGTGCTGCTGGCGCCTTTGGCAAGGCTGATCTGGCCAGAGCATTGTCTTCCTCTCACCCGGTTTCCTGACTGTTTGTTTGGGTACATCCCACTCATCTGGACTTGTCTAGCAGGCTGATAAGGAAGGAGAAGTTTTAATCATGCCTGATGATTTCCTTTTGTTGAATCTTGCTAGACCAGTCTTATACCTGCTATGGAAGACTTTGCTGTGGGTTGGAGAGTACTACTGCCATTTTAATTCTTAGCTATTGCAGAACCTGACTAGCTGCAAGATGTGATAAGACAGCCCAATCTGAGTTCTGATTGTTCCAGTTGGTTTTCAGTTATTTTTGCTAATCATTTTAGAGTTTCTCATTTTTCAGTTTTTGCCTATAGATGAAATCAGTGAAAATTGCTTGTGTCTGCCTCCACCTGCTAGTAAGTCCCAACAAAAGACACATGCACTTGTAGAGCAGAATGCAACAGCCGAAGGAGCAAGGCGAAGAAAAACTCAGCCCTTTGTATATTGATCCAGCCTTTATTGACCACCCCTTTATATAAAAAAGGTTTGCACTGGTAATACAATATGTACATTATTCTTCATAGCTCTGCAGCATTGTTATAATCCTGGTTTCAGATTATCTTTGTTCTCAGTACCGCACACCACAGTAAGTGCCTCTACAGCTGCTTTCTGCCTTACCTTTACAATTTTTATAATTTATATAATCTCTAGACTTACAAACAATTATAAATGTAACTGCATATTTTATGACTTGCAAATCACATCTAAATAATATTTTTAGCTTTCACATGACAGAGCAATCTCTCTTGTAATCCTCCAGTCAAGCATATGTTATATGATTGTGATATGGAACTAAGGTGGCATGCAAGTTTTTTTTAGAATACTCACAGTATGGCTGTTCTCATTCTTATATTGTTTTATTATAATTTTAACATTTATTATTTTTACTTTTTAATGTTAGTTTTAAATGATGTTATGTTATTGATTTTGATTTTTTTTTTTTGTAATTTGAACTTTATTGATTCACCATAGTCACAATACAGTACCATGCATCGCTATCCATAACACAATGCGTACACCCATCTTACCATTGAAAACATAGTAACCATAAACATAACGGCCCCTCCACTCCCCCTTATATTCACATAACCATTTACTTTATTCATATCTATGGCATTGCTTATGTTACCCCAAATACCCACCATAATCAAAAAACAAAATTACATCTTATATACCTCTTGTGAACTTATATCCACTTGGTGAAATCTTTTTGGAAATATTAACCCCCTTCTATATCCCCCCCCAACCAAGGATCCTCCCCCTTCTCTATACATCTTCCAACCACTTCAGCAACCCTCCTTACCTCCAAGCCTCATACCAGTGCCAGATCTTATGATATTTCACCTTCTGGCCCTTCCTGTAGGCCTCTACCAAGCACATATTCCTCACATGCTCCACATACATAATTACCTCCCTCATATGTGGCTCCTCCCTCGCTTTCCATCTTTTCAACACACACACCCTAATCGCCACCACCCAGTACCTCAAAAAAGCAGTTAATTGTTCATTCCCCCCTCCTCCATCTCCAGGAGACACACCATTTCAGCGGTCATTGCAATCTGCACCTGGGTAATCTCTTGATACACTTCAGCCTCTTTCCTCCACAGTTCCTGCACCTTGGGGCACCCCCACATCATATGCAACCGATCACCCTTTCCTCCACACCCCCTGCAACATTTATCTGATTGATTTCGGCCTATGGCCTGTATCTTAGCCGGAGTCCATATCATTTGCAGGCGCATTTTCAAACAGTTCTCCAAAAGAGAGGTGCCCCCCCCAATATGCCTCTCTTGCTCATAGATATTCCCCCACCTCCCCGCATCCCAAATACCCCTCAGTTCCCCCTCTTGCTTTGCATTTAACAATTGGTATAATCTCAACATCACACCCTTGAGGTCTTCATGTTTATCCATTAGCTCCTCAAAAGTGGTAACTTTAGCCTGCAGTCCCTCCCGTACCCCTTTCTGTTGCAGATAGTACCAAAGTTGCATGTACCCAAATCAGTCTCCCTCCGTCAACCCATAGCCTCCTTCAGCTCAGCAAACTTCCTTAGTTCCCCCCCCTGAAAATATTAGTTGCCCCACCTTATACAATCCCTTGCTTGTCCATTTCCTAAACACTCCCCCCTCCCTTCCATGTATAACCCCCCCATATGTCTTATGTGAATCATTCTCGATACTGTTTTACTGCCTAAGAGGAAAGATTTCCATTTTCTCCAAATGTTCGCCATCAACACACTCATAGGGTTCTCTCCCCCGCCAACCTCCCCCCCCTCCTCCAAAATTGTCTCCAAACTATCCTCCTGTCCCTTTTCCATACCCACCCACTGAGGAGTCTCACCCCTTTCCCACCATGCAAATAAAGCCCTCAGTTGTGCCGCACCATAATAGTGTGCTATGCACGGCACCCCAAGGCCCCCCTCCTCTCTGACCCTAAACATAGTCCTCCTCGCCCCTCTAGGGGTTTCCCCATCCTATATAAAATTCATAATCATCCCCTGAATTTTCCTCAACACACCTCTCGGCACCCTACAGGGTAGTGCCGAAAACAAAAACAGAAACCGTGGTAAGACATTCATCTTAATAGTTGCCATTCTGCCCAGCCAGGTTAAATGCAAGCCCCCCCATCTAGAAAGATCCTTCCTCATATTCTCCAACAGCGGTGTATAATTCCATTCTCACAAATTCTCCAAGGTATTGCTTAATTGTATTCCCAAGTACCTGAACAGTTTCTTTACCCATTTAAACGCAAACCCTGCCCGCAGCCTCCCCTCTAGATCTGCAGAAAGGTTAAAGCCTAGTATTTCCATCTTGCCCATGTTCATCTTATAGCCTGGCACCTCACTATATCGTCTAATTGCTTGCAGCAAGTTTGGAAGGCTTACTAATGGCCTCTCCAATGTAAAGATCACATCATCCACGAACAAGGCTATTTTTGACTGTTGATCCCCCTCTCCAATCCCCCCTATATCCAGCTGCCTACTCCGCCAACAGCTCTATTACCTAAGCAAAAAGTAACGGCGACAATGGGCACCCCTGTCTTGTCCCCCTCCCCAATACAAAGCTCTCTGAATACCAGCTATTCAACTTTATCCTTGCCATCGGCCTTGCATACAGGGCTCGAATCCAACTTACAAATCGTTCTCCCAGTCCTATTCTTCCCAATACCTGGACCATAAACTGCCACTCTACTCTGTCAAAAGCCTTTTCAGTATCCACCGTCACAAACACTGCTTCCTGCCCCCCTCTATGTAATCTCCAAATTATATTCAGAATTTTCCTTTTATTATCTCCCCCCTGCCTGCCCCTTATAAACCCAGTTTGGTCCTGATGCACCAATTTATGAATTACATTCTGTAGTCTCATGGCCAATATCTTTGCCAATACCTTCACATCCAAATTAATCAGGGAGATCGGCCTATACGAAGCACAAACAGTATTATCCTTTCCCGGTTTCGGTATTATTGTAATCCCCGCTTCCGCCATTGTTCTTGGCAGTGCTTCTCCATGCAAGCACGCATTAAATACCTTCGCCAAGATACTTTTAACCTGTTGAAACAGCAAACTGTAAAACTTAGCTGAAAATCCATCTAGCCCTGGCGCCTTTCCTATCTTCAGCATCCTTATGGCCTTTTCCACCTCCTCGCTAATCTCCCTTCCCAACTCCTTCTGCTCCTCTGCCGTTACCTTCGAAAGCTGGCACTCATTAAGAAATAGCTCCCCCTTCCTTATCTCACTGGTATATAATTGCTCATAGTATTCCTTAAACACTCTCTGACGATTTATGGACCAGCCGTCCTTCTTGATTTCTTATCCCCCTCATCCAGACCCGCTGCTGCTTAGACTTCAGCCTACTAGCTAATACCTTCCCCATTCGGTTCCCCCCTTCGAAATAGACCTGCTTCAACAAGGCCATTTCATGCGCCATTACTGCTGCTCAGCTGACTAAGCTCCCCCCTCAACTTCACCAATTCCGCTATCACCTGTGAATCATGAACACTCTGATGCTGTCTTTCCAAGCCCTCTATTCTGCACAACAGCTGCCCCTCTGCCCATCCCTTTCTCTTTTTCTCCTGCACTGCCATGCTTATCAGATGCCCCCTGGCTACCACTTTCAAACCTTCCCAGACCGTTCCCACTACCACCTCCCCATTCATGTTAATCTCCAGGTAATCCTCCACTATCTCTTTTATTCGTGCCACATACTCTGGTTCCTCCAACAAAGCATCATTTAACTTCCAAAACTTAACCCCTTCATCTCCCTCGCCCACCTCAAAACTAGCACTAACTGGTGCATGATCCGACTAGGTTATGTTCCCCTGATCTACATCACTAACACTACTTGCCCATTTCCCATATCATATCCAACCTACTATACGTACAGTGCACCTGGGAGTAAAAAGTATATACCTCCTCTCTCCTGGGTGTCTGCACCTCCACACATCCACCAGTCCTAGATGTTCCTTGAGCCTTAAAAGACATGCCCTTTCTTTCCCCCCTCCTCCCTTCACAATCCCACTGTTATCTAACCTTGGATTTAAGGTTAGATTAAAATCTCCCCCTAGAACAATTGGAGTTGCTCCCCAGCCTTCCAGCTCTGCTGTCAGACCTGTGAAGAACTCTTCTCTCTGTGCATTTGGCCCATACACACTTATTATCCACACCTCCTCCTCTTTAATTTTCTACTTTACCGCTACCCACCTTCCCTTTTTATCTCTGTGCTCCTCCACCACTGCGTCCTGCAATTTTCCACTGCCAAGTAGTCCTACTCCTCCTTTTCGGGGATTCGCCCTTTGTCCTGCCAATACTGCCCTAGGATATGTCTTGGAGCACACCAATCTCTCCTGACCTACCCTCAAATGCATCTCCTGTATACACATCACATCAGCTTTCATTCTCATCCCCTCCCGTTCCATACACCTCCTCTTTCGCCACGTTCTCAGCCCTTTTGCATTCACTGTGGTTATTACCAATGGCTGTTATTTCCCCCTTTCCCCCCCTGCCCAGCCCCTCCCCTTGATACCCCTCCCCCCTTTCTAGCCGCTGAATCCCAGGGCTATACATGAAGTAGTGTCGCCCCACCATCCCCTCTCATCTCCCCTCTTCCCCACTCTATTCCCCTCCTTCCAACCTAACCCCACAGCTGATGCTCCCCCTCCCTCTCCACCCGCCCATTGTTATCACCAATCTCCCATACCACAGAACAACAAAACACCCCACAACCCCTCAGTCTCGCCCCCCCCTTTAGCTCAACCCCCCCCATACCTTTATAGAGATCCTTATTCATATCTCATTATATTCCCCTAAACCCACATCTCACCTCCCCCTTTATCCTTCTTCCCATAAGAATCATAAATGCATGCAATAGGTTCTGCTCCTCCTTCTCCCATCTACACATCCCACAACTCTACCCACAGTCATCTCTTTGCACTTTTCCGCTGTATTTTCCTTGTATCTCTCACTTCTCCGACTGAGGTGGTTGTTGCCCCTTCTTCCGTTGCTCTGCTGGTTTCACTTGCCATCCTTTTTGCGCTCTCCTCTCGCATGCCTGCCAAACCTCCACCTCCTTCGACTCCAGGCCTGCTTCCTTCAATGCTGTCAGCGCTGTGTCCACCGTCTGCACTTGCCAGGTCCTCTCTCCTTTTGTAAAAGACAATCCAAAGGGGTACAGCCAGCGGTAGTACAACCACTCCTCTCGCAGGGCTTTAGTTACAGGCCCCAACTCGCTCCTTCTTCGTAAGGTCCCCAATGATAAGTCCGCATATATAGCCACTGGGCAGCCTTGCCGTTGAAAAATACTCGGTCCTCTCATTTTAGCTGCAATCCTTTCCTTTATTTTGTACTCCTTTAGGCAGATGTCCCAGGTTATTTTAGCCCCGACTGGGCCCAACGCCCGGTGTGCCCGCTCCATCTCTATAGACTTAACCAAGTCCTCTTCATCCCCCTGGTGCGGGGCCTCCAAACATATTGACATGGCTGCTTTTTCACAGTCTTTGAACTCCTCTTCCTCTGAGACCCTTCTGATACGCAGGTTATTTCTTCTCGACCTGCTCTCTAAGTCCTCCAATTTTAGCTGCACTTGATCTCTCCAATCTCTCTCCCTGCTTTCCTTCTGATCCAGTTCTTCTTGCCAGATTTCCAGCGACTGAAACCTGTTTTCATGGCCCCCATCCGATAGTTCAGCTCCTACACCTCCTCCTTCATGCCAGCTAGCATCTCCCCCAATTCATTTTTTGCCCTTTGTACCTCTGATTTCAGCTCCGCAAACCACTCCTGGAGCTCCTCTCGGGTCACCACAGTGCTCACTCCTGCGCTTCTCTCTTCCTCTGCTCCCCCACATACTTTGCTGGCCTTCTCCACATGGTTCGCCAGAGCCCCTTCTGTCAGCGCCGTCCTCCTCTCCCCTGGCACAGGCATAATCGTGGATATCCGCGGCTTTTTTTCTTGTCGCCATGTCCCGCCGTCACTCCTCACTCTGTCCTGCTGTCGGAAGAGCAGCGCTCCGCCACAAAGGGGTATTTTTCAGCTTTTTTTTGCGGGATGGCCCTGGAGCTCTCCGCTCAAGCAGCCATTATGGTGGGTGACGTCACTTCCTTTGATATGGTTTTAATCATTTTTAATGTTTGCATCTGTTCGACTCAAAAACATAACACCTGATGAAAGGCATTTTATACCAAAACACTATCAGTGTAGGGATGGTCAGTAAAGGCTGGTTCAATATACGAAGGGTTGAGTTTTTCTTCGCTTTGCTCCTTCTGCTGTTCCACCTGCTGATAAGGCAGCATAACCCACTCATCTAGACTGGTCTAGTAGGATTCAAGGAAAGGAAATTATCAGGTATTTTCAAAACAGGCCGTGACAAATTTTCTTTGGATTTATGAGCCAGATCAAATGCTTAGGAGCTAGCAGCTGAGACCTCTTCTCCCCCCTCCCTTGTCTCCTTTGAAGTTGAGCGGAACAATCTGATTTATTAAGGCTTTTCCCCCACTATGTTTCTCAACCCAGTCTTCGAGACATACCTAGCTAGTCAGGTTTCAGGATAACCACATCTATTTACAATACACTATTGCATGCAGGACCTAACCAACTCCCTAGAAACAACACAGAGAATTAGCCAAGCCACACAAGCTACCATGACTTAACCCCCCTATCCCTACAAACACTGAACTGTAGATAGTTTTCCTTTTTACCACCTGTCAGAAAGTTAAAATCTGGCTATTATTACTTCAGTGTAGATAGTTATACATGTTTTAATGTAATTTAGCAAGTACCTGTTGTACCTTTCAAACTTGTTGTTCTCTGTAAACCGCAATTGATCTGAAATTGCGGTATATAAATCACTGTTAAATAAATAAAATAAATAAATGAATGTGGGGCCTGATATTCAGCGCCAGTGACTGGTGCTGCTAAAGTGGCTAGCCAACAGTGCTGAACTTAAAAACCAGATATTCAATGCCAGGGCCATATCCAGGCTCTGGCCTTAAATATCTGGGCTGCCTGATACATAATACAACATCAACATGCCAAATTCTACATCGTTCCAAATATTATAACAATCTGTACACTGTAACCTATTCAGTTTGGGGTTCATTCCAAAATGCAAATAGGCTGCCTGGATTTGCGGGATGCAAAAACGTCTAGATCCGTATTCTTAAACTACACTGCCCTGCATGTACATGGCGCGAAAATGGGGAGTTAAGAATATGGGCAAGAGGGGGGCGGAATGGGGGTGTGGCAAGCCGCGGAGACATGGCAAACATATTCAGGAAAGGCCCATATATGTCCTGAGTGTTTCCCATGGATGCCTGTTATACCAACGACAATGTGGAATAAGGCCAGCCCTTATAAAAATATCTGCTCTGAACTTCAACATGTCCCATATATATGAATGGCTATGACACGTCTGTATTGAACTGGTGTGTCTGCTATCTGGGAGGACACAAGATGCAGTTGTAAAGAATAGAATCACAGATGAAGGATGTTTGTAAGGTTAGGGACCAATAAAAAAGACCACTACAGAAATATAAATCACTGCAATAGTCTTTATTCTAGCTATACTGTCATTTGCTGTTGGGCTAAAGGGGCTATTCTAGGCTTCCTATATAATTCCAGTGTTCGGAAAGATGGGAATGTAGATGTGAGGATGGTATGTGAGTTAGTATGGAGCAGATTCCTGTTCATCTGAGAAATGTAGAACAGATGTGTTGTCCTGAGATGCCATGCCATTGTTTCTTACCAGCAGTTTATAGGTGCAGGGCATGTTCTTTGTAGATGTATGTTATTTGTGACTACAAGCAAGCGTGTGTGTGTGTGCGTAGTATGGGGGTCCAGGGGAGGCCCTAGTGTGCTGATCTGCAAACCTGGGGGGGCGTATATGCCTGGCCAGTACCTGGACTGTGGGGCTGACTGCAGCATCACCAGGAGCCAGTGTGGATGGGCAATATATTCTGAAAAGCTGCTCTGCACCAACATAGCATAGCAGCATGTCGCGGTCAATGGTAGGGGACCCTTGGAGCGGGGGCATGCTGCAGTGCAATTAGCACTAATACATATCTGACTGCACCATATTATTTGTGACTGCAATTACTAAGGTGTTCTTCAAATGCCATGTTTGTTTTGCTGCAGGGTTTGGCTGGACAAATATCTCACTTTCCACTTGCTTATACAATAGCTTTGGTGCACGTACATAATCTGGTAGTGTTATGGGCATGCAACAGACTAGTATATATACTATCATACGCCCCCCAGCCCTCCGCCTAGGGGTCAGAGGGTTGGGGCTGCCATGATGTCCTTTATGCAGAAAATAACTATAGCGTTTACTCCCGCTATGCCTTATGGGAGTGGTAGTTTTTAGTCCTCTGATAAAAGGATAGCCGTGAGTCGAGTGTAAGGCAAAAATTGACAAGAAAATTTATTCCCCTTCCCAAACAGACTTAGTGCAGAACAAACAGTACTCTTCACAGGAACCTTTGCTTGAAGGTTATTTACAGATACAAAATAGCTGTATTTTCATACTCCTGGCTTCCAAAACGTGCAAGGTATTTTTCTCTACAACAAAGTAGTAAATCAAAACAGCTTCTTCTTTTTCCTCAAAGAAGAAGATTCCTTTCCTCTGCTTTATCTCTGCTCATTCACCCAAATCTTTAGCGAAGAGATTTAATGTCGTCTGCGAGACAGAGCGTACAATCCATTGGAATTTCTTCTGAGTCAGCAGAATTAAATTCCCATTGCATCTCCTCAACCTCAGGGCTTACTGTGCTTTGTTTCAAGCTGTTACTGCTAGGCCAGGAATAACCTCTCTCTAAGAACTGGGGCATTTCCCTTGGGTACAGTTCTAGATGGTGAGGTCTTGTAAGGTTTGTGGCTGTGGGGATTCTTCCCTGGCTCTCCCCTAGTTCTCTCCAGCTGCTAGGCAATGCTTTATACCTTTCTGCATTCAATTCCTGCCTAAAGCACTGCCCTAGCTCTTTAGTACAAGCTGAGCTTCTTGACTTCCCTGGTTTAGTGTTAGGTTCCCACCTGTATAGACCTTGAGACCTTTCCTCCGGCAGTGAGATCTGATGGGCTCCCAACTCTCTCCGTCTAGGCAGGTTCCTAGTAACTGGCTGTGCCTTCTCTCCTTCTGCTCGGTTAGTCTCACTTCCTGAACTACAACCAGGTTCTTCACAGAGTCTCCACTTCTCTGAAGCTCTCCGTGTGCCAGTCTCTCCTTCTTGGCCACTGCTTCCTTCTCTGCCACTCCTTCCACCTCTTTGCTCTCTGCCAGGCCTTCTGCTTCCCTCCTTCTCTGCCTCCTTCTCCTCCCTTTCTGGGGCTACTGAGCAGCGTTTATCTTTCCGCTCTCTGAAGCTTGGCTCGGCTTTTTTAAGCAGGTGAGTAATCAAACTCCAAGCTTGCTGCTACGTCAGAGCTTGGGTGTGTCAGCTCAACTGCTCCCTCTCTCTGCTTGCTTCTCTTGTGCAGACCCTGAGCTGTGTGTGTTGGCTGACTGTCATTTTTAAAGGTAAAATCCACCTTTTTTTCTACTTCCATAGGCTCTGCCTGTGCTTCTGTATTACAATACTCTATTTTGTATGGCCATATCTGTTTCATCCATATTAATGTGTTGTTTGCATGAGCATAACACTGTCAGTGTGAGTATCAGCTTAGGAGACGTACATTTTTGCAAGTGGGGGAGTGGCCACATGCAGACTGCAAGCATCTGAGATGTCTTTCTTGTCAGAATACGGTGGGCATGGGGATGTAGGCTGCGCTGGGGATGTATATCTCTGAGTCCGGAACAGTGGATGCGTCTGTATCCACAGTTTCAAAATAAGATTTATTAAGTTCCTGTTTTCAGGTTTGACGTTTCTGCTAGCCAGATGTATCTGTTATCGAACACGCTCTTTTTGTATAATCCAAGTTATCAATGTCTCTGTTTAATGTAATTACCAAGTTTGCTACAATGTAAACCACTTTGACTAATGATAAAGTGGTATTAAAAAAACAACCTGTTAAATATAGAGATTTTGCATACAATGGCGGCAGTGCTTGCTAATTTATCTCATCTCATGCATATTCATTGTGGCTATCCTGAAAACATAGCTGGCTAAGTGTGTCCTGAGGACTGGGTTGAGAACCACTGCTCTAAAGGAAAAGAAAGTTTAATAAATCAGACCCTTAATTTACTTCTACAGGCCACTTGCAGAAATTCCCCGCTAGTAGCCCCCCTTTAGCACCCACTCTCTCCCTGTCACACCTTTTGTCATTCAGTCTTACCTTTATTCCATTCTTCAGCACCATTCACTCACCTTCCTTAAAATCTGCTACCACCTGCACCAACTCCTCACCCCAGCTAGTCCTCACCATCCAGCAAGACACTGCCATTCCTCCCAACCCCTCAGCCAGCCCCAGTAACCAACCAGCCAACCAACCAGCCAGCCATTTCCCCCTTCCTAAGACAGCTCCTCGTATCCCAGCCAGTTAGCCATTCCCCCCTTTCTCAGCCAGATAGCCTCTTTCATCCTTCTTAGCTAGCCACAGAGCCAAAAATTCACTCATCTCTTTGTAGCTGTGGGAGCAGAAATATCCACTTCCATGCACATCTGTGTAAATCTGAGTCACACAGTGTAGGAACTCTCACCATGGTCTCCAATTCAAATCTCGCAAGACCAGCATGAGAGCTCTTGCACTGTATGGCTCAGACTCATAAAGAGCCACACAGAAAAGGAGGAAGATGTTCCTCCTCCAGCAGTATCTCCACAATAGAAAAATACAACCAAACTGCTATTTAAGGCACAAAATCTCAGGCACCAGCAACAAATTTCTAGTCATCATGACAACCTGGCGCCTTGCCAAGTCCCTAGATTAAAATTTCTTAATGTCATTAGTTAAACAGACTTCAATGCCAAAGCACATCCACACTCGCATAAATTAGGTACCAGTCCAGAGCGAGATGTATAACAAAAGTTTTATTGCGGGATATTATAAAAGCCAATACCTGATACGGCTGTGTTTCAGCCCTGCCTTCATCAGGGGTTTTGGCCTATAGTAAGGATACACATAAAACATAAATTAAAACCAAATAAAATCAATACATACTTATCTTTAAACATTAAAAATTATAAAACAATATCAATATCCATAATGGAGTGCCATGCCATAAAAACGAAAAGTATAATCGCTATAAACGGAGCCACTTATAAAAGAAAGTTAAAACATAAATGAACATCAGATATGGACAGGGCTACATATATATTAAACAACCTCATATATCAATACCATAAAAACAATCTATAAAAGGTATTAGAAACAACTAGTATGGAGTCAACATAAGAGAGCAATTCATAAAGACTTTACTATACTTCATATAGTAATCATAGTATACTATTGTGCAAAGGAGGGAGGAAGCACATGTGGGTTGTAAATAAAGAAAAAAAGAATTGTACTGGATGGTTTCCATTCAACCTTGCTTGTCAGTAGCGCGGGGGAAACCTGCTCTATCTAAAAGAGAAACCATTGACATACTGTATCGCTAAAATTTAGAAACAATGATAGGACAGACCAGGATAGGGCACAGCCTATTGGTTTATATTCTTAAATTAAAGACGTTGTATAGGCATTTCCAGAAACTTCATACATGGGTCAAAATGTATTTTTAAGACAATAATTGTAAAAGGCTAATGAAGGAGCACATATGGATGGTCTTAAAAATATTTTTGTTATGTCTATCAGAGGCACTTGGTTGTTATGGCTACTAATACACAAAGACCACATAAAAGCAGTCTAAACACCATCAAATATTGTCTTTAAAAAAGAACTACAAGCAAAATTGGTGTATAAAAGAGGATAGATCCATTTAATATCCTTAAATAAAACTCATTCAGTAAACTACCATAGGTTCATCGGAAATGGGATGTTAAGGATAAACATTAAACTGATTCCAATAGAGTCATTTACGAAATTAGAATTATAAGAAACAAAGCTGACACCATAAAAGTTAAAAAGGTTGGAAAAAAGCTGTTTAATTGATAACCGCTTTGGTGCAGGAACCCTTGTGAATTTATTCAGGGTTAGAAACGGAGCTGAAATGAAATATGATTATGAAAGGGCATTCAAAACGCATTTGAACAATAAGAACATAGATAAATTGCTCAAACTTCCCAGGTCGATTAAAACCAACAAAAAATTATCGTAAGGTCCTTGAAACTGGGTGAATATTAAACCCATTCTAATAGAATCATTTCGGTATTAAAAATACAAACTGACACCATACAAAAGTTTAAAAGTTTAAAAGGAGAAAGCTTCCTAGTAAGTAAGCACTTCGCTGAAGGAACCCTTATTAACGATTAAAAACCAAGCTAAAACCAAACTATAATTGTGAAAGGTATTCAAACTTATTTAAAAAGTAATAAAAATCTTTAAAAGAATCAAATGACCCGAACATTCTCAGTGAATTAAACTCAAATTAAAAAGGGGGGATGAAGGTGGAGCCCATCAAATTGTAGCCTCCATTTTTTCACATGTAACTTTCCATGCAAAACACTATAGCTCAGAAAAGGGGGTGCCGCTTTGACTATTTAAAAAAGAATCACAGAACTGACATTGCGAGACATCAACATGCTTTTCCAGCCATTGGCAATGAACATTATGTGAAACCAACGGGCAATCAAAAAACGCTGTGTAGTATTCAAAATGTGTTTTAAAGGATTGCATTAGGCTATGTTCCAAATTGTAGACTCAAATCCAGCATCATCTGTAAAACATCAATCGGAAGATCTCAGGCAACCGAACATTATGCAGTGTTTCTTTTCCAGTGTCTTCATAAAGAGTTGCAATTGACCATATTTCAAATCGTGTATTGTCAAAATCATAATAGTGCAATTGATACAGAACTCATATTAAACCTTAAAAACTAAGGCTATGGGATAGATTTTGAGTAGCATTTAGCGGGAATGTACATCCAGTTTGGACATACATCCCTGCTAAACGCCCATGCTGGATTCCCTGACCAAAGCTCCCTGCATGTACAGGGGAGATCTGTGGAGAGCTCTGGACAGGGGCGAGAGGGAGCAGACTGGAGGAGGAGCGTAGGCGCGGTGGAGGTGGGTCCCTGACCCTGGACGTACAGGGCAGATTCTGGTCACGGCCCTGTACATCTGGGATTGCTCGCTTAAAAGGGGGATTTATTCCACTTCGAAGGTGGAATAAATCCTTTCGATGTTGGAGGACAGCACGGTGAGGCAATACCGACAAGGTGAGGTGCAGGAGGAGGAGCCCCACAGCCCGATCCTGGCTGTGGCAGGCCCAATTGGGGGTCAGGCGGTTCGAAAATGGACAGTTAACAGGCTTGCTGGCAATCGGGGCTCGTGCATGGCGTCCTGGTGCCATGGCGATGGGATGCCACAGCACCGGGCTCCATGCAAGAGCCTCGGGTGTTTGTACAGGGAGGGGACTGGACGTACAGTGGGCTGGAATTGGGTGCACAACCGGCCTGTCCAGATGTTCCTGCGCCAACTCAGCTGAGCATGCTTGGCTCAAATCCCACACCCCTGGGGACTTTCTACACTTCAAATTCATGACTGTCAGCCATACCACGCGCCAAACAAGACTATTATGTCCATCTGGCTAACTCTCTTGCCTCTGACCCTCACCATCTCTTTACAATTCTCAGCTCTCTCTTCAATGTGCCTCTGCCTCTGACCCCTCCCTCTCTCTGCATCTAAAATCTCTCTGGCAATCCAGGCCAGCATCTCTGCCTGTCTTTCTGACATTGCTGCTTGGATGTCTCACCGCTACTTGAAACTGAGCATGGCCAAAACTGAGCTTCTTTTTTTCTCCCTAAACCCTCTTCTCCCCTTTCTCCTTTCTCAGTCTCTGTGGATAACTCCGTCTCCTCAGCACACAGCCTTGGAGCCGTCTTTGACGCCTCTCTCTCTTTCTCTACACACATCCAACTGTTAGCTAAAACCTGCTGTTTCTTTCTCTACAACATCTACAAAATTCACCCATTCCTTTCTGTACACACTACTAAGGCTCTTATCCACACAATCACCTCCCCTCTAGAGTGGAGTGGAGTGGAGTGGAGGAGTAGCCTAGTGGTTGGGGCAAGGTACTTCAGGCCGGAAGGTCGGGGGTTCAAATCCCACTAGAGGACAACAACCTTGGGCCGGAAGGACCAGGGTTTCTAGTCCCACAGGTGCTCCTTGTGGTCTTGGGCAAGCCACTTAACCCTCCATAGTCCATGTTCCCTGTAAAATAGTTATCTCCAAGTTATAATGCCCTGTTCAATGTAATTTCAGTTTGTTCAATGTAAACCGCACTGATGCAGAATAGTGCGGTATATAAGAGAATGTAAATAAATAAAATAAATAGACTACTGTAACGTACTCCTTGCTGGTCTCGCTCTGAATCTACTGTCTCCTCTTCAATCTGTTCAACACTCTGCTACACAGCTAATCTTCTGCCAGCCTTGTTATGCTCATATTACCCCTCTTCTCAAGTCACTTCATTGCTCCCTATCTGTTTCCGCATCCAGTTCAAACTTCTGCTGACCTATAAGTGCATTCACTCTGCATCTCCTTACTACCTTTCCTCTCTTATATAACCCTCCTCGGGAACTCCACTCTTCTGACAAATCACTTCTATCTGTGCCTTTCTCTTCTATTGCTAACTCCAGAATTTGCTCCTTTTACCTGCTGCTTCTTATGCCTGGAACAAACTACCTGGGTCTGTACGTCAGATGCCTTCTCTGATCCTTTTCAAATCCAGGATGAAAACTCACCTCTTTGCTGCTGCTTTCAGATGTTGATTGACCTGATCTCCTTTGTGTTTCCTTACCATTTCCCCTAGAGGTATCCCATGTCTGCATCTACTGTGGTGTCTGTCTTGACTAGATTGTAAGCTCTGAAGAGCAGGGATCGTCTTTTAGACATGTCTGTGCAGAGCTGCATATGTCTTGTAGCACTATACAAATGTTCAGTAGTAGTAGTAGTAGTAGGAACATGGAGACCTTTTTAAGAAAACGGTGAGACCCAATACTACTAGAATGGTATGCCCTTTTACTTATTCACAGTTCTCGAAGGACATTACCCAAATAATATGAGATGAATGGCACATTGTGCAAATGTTACCTTGTTTCTCGGAAATTAATCTTATGGTGGCTCAAGAACAATTTTAATTTGCGCAATCTTTTGGTTCCATCAGCTCTGACACAACGACCTTATCAATCTAAATACAAAGCACATTTTCAATGTGGCCAATGTTCCGTTAGCACCCATGCTATATCCTTCAGGAAAGAATTTATTCATCCGATCACACAAAGAAGATACCCTTTGAATGATTTCTCTAATGCAACTCTGATAATGTCATTTACGTTGTCATGTGCCCTTGTAAAATGCTATATGTGGGGAAGACCACAAGGAATATAAGTACGTGAATCATTGAGCACAGAAGTTGTCTAAAGAGACAACTAAAAGATATACTCTTAGTGCAGCACTAGATTCAGCAGCAACTCAAGATTGCAGAACTAAAATTTTTTGTTCTCAAAGTGGTTAAACCAAGCTGGAGAGGGGGGGTAGTTTAGACAAGGTGCTTTTATGACTAGAACAATGCTTTATTTTTCAACTTCAACAATGACCTCCACTGGCCTTAATATGGATTTGTCCGTTTTTCACATATCCTCTGATCCTTTTTTATTCCTTTTATTTATCGATCTATATATTTATTTATTTTTTAATTTAGCCATTTTTATAATTCATCGATTTTTATGGGTTGTCCCTCCCCCCATCTCCTTTCCTCCCCCTTTCCCCTACTGCCTGCCCTCTCCTCCTCCCACCCCCTCCCTTCTCCCTTTCCACTTGTCTTCTTCTGCCTCCTTCCCTTCCCCCTTCCCACGGTCTCCCCTCTCTCCCTTTCCGCTCTGCCTTCTCCCTTCCATTCCCCTCCCCTCCCACTTTCCCCTCCCTATTCCCGCTTTAACCCCTTTTAACCCATTTTTTCTGTTAAAATATTTATGTATTTATTTATATGTTTAGCCTATATATTTTTAACTTTTAATCTTTTATATATATTCATTTAGCCTCTTCGTTTTTTTAAGGTTTAGTATGAGTTCTGTATCAATTGAGCCATTATGGATTGTGACAATATACGATTTGGAATATGGTCATTGCAACTCTTTACAAAGACATTCTGGACAAGAAACACTGCATAATGTTTGGTTGCCTGAGATCTTCTAATTGACCCTTTGCACATTGATACTGGATTTTACAGTCTACGATTTGGAACATAGTCTGATGCAATCCTTTTGTTAACACATTTTGAATACTACATAGCGGTTTGATCGCCCACTGGTTTCACATAATGTTCATTGCCGATGGCTGGAAAAGCACATTGGGGTCTCGCAATTTCAGTCCTATGATTGTTTTTTTTAGAAAAGTGGCACCTCCCTTTTTTTGAGCTGTGGAGGCCAATTCCATTCAGGCCATGCAGACCCTGTGCAGCCAAACAGAAGCCGTACAGAGGTAGACTCGATTCTGATCCCGCGGGTGCTAGATGTGCCCGCAGGATCAGAATCAGGTCTACGGCCTGGACATGCAGGCCAAGCCCCAATTCTGATCGGCATGCACGCCCACCACATACCCGTTTACCTCAGTCAGGCTCCTGAATGGAGCCACAGTGCCATGGCATCCTGTCGCCATAGCACTGCGGCTCCATTCAGTAGCTGCAATCCCTGGCCACTGACCAAGCTTTTTTTTTCACCACAGCCTGACCCCTGATCTGGCCTTCCAAGGCCTGGGTCAGGCTGTGGGGAACACCTTGCGCTCCTCACCTGCTTTCCCTGGTCCCGTGCTGCGATCCCCCTCCGTCCAGGGGGACGTATTCCACCTTAGAGGTGGAATTAGTCCACTGTAGATTAGAGGCCCCAGACGTACAGGGCCGATCTCTTGTTAAAATGGTAAACTCTCCTGCTATACCTATTTGACGATATACTCAACCTCATAGATAACAGCAAAAATGGAATACTCATGATCTTCATTGACATTTCATCAGCATTTGATACGGTGGACTACGGAATCCTACTAGCAAGACTACAGAACATCGGATTACATGGAGCCACACTGAGGTGGTTCCACTCCTACTTAACGGACAGACAGATACAGGTCAAGATTGGCCCCAACACCTCCCGACCCATAAAGGTCATGCAAGGCGTACCCCAAGAATCCGCCCTATCAGCACTACTATTCAACCTTTACATCCAGCCAGTATGCAACATCATACAAGAACACAGGATAAGATACACAATCTATGCAGACGATATCATGATATACACACCAATCACCCTCAACAACCCAGACTACTCAAAGATAACAGAGTGTTTAATGCACATGAACAGCTGGTTTCAAGACAACAACTTGACAATAAACTACAACAAGACCGAGGCCCTAATCATCACACGAAACTCCGACTTTATCCCTCCTCCCAACATCAAGATAGACACCACAACCATACCGATACAACCAGAAGTGAAATATCTCGGAGTGACTCTGGACAAAGAACTGAACCTCCAGTCCCACATCTGCAGAACCGCCAAAAATGCATACCACAGGATGAGCCTAGTCCGACACCTCAGGCCCCTCCTCTCTCAAGAACACTTCCGCACAGTATACCAGGCTTTAATAACCCCAGTCCTAGACTTCTGCAACCCAATCTATCTTGGCCTAACAAAACAAGCCCTCAGGCCCCTGCAATTGGCACAAAACACAGCAGCACGCATAATAACAGGCACCAAAAGACAAGAACACATCACTCCCACTCTAAAAGATCTACACGGGCTACCAGTCAGCTCCCGCATCAGATACAAGACAGTCATAAACATCTTCAAAATCAAACAACGCACATCAGCTCTCAGCCTACACCCACTCATACAACCCGACAGCAGCACAAGACCAAGGAGGAAATGCGCATCCAACCAAGTCAACACCCCTAAGGACTTCAACAAGGTATGCAAGGACACCGAAAAACGAGCCCTTTCAAAAGCGGCTCCAAAAAGCTGGAACACACTCCCCGATGAACTAAGAGCAACATCAGACATTAAGGACTTTAGGAAACTACTAAAGACGACACTCTTCATTGAGCACTATGGGAACATCACATAAGCTGTGCAACAGACAATATCCCAACTCACCAAAATACCATCAAGACCAGATCATAGTACTGAAGCAAAGCCCAATGTACATATTTATTTATTTATTTAACAATCTTTTATATACCGCAACCTTCCAGTGATCAGGTGCGGTTTACATATAACAGTCAAGGAAACAGGATAACATTTCTGTTTTTACATTAAACATTACATGAATTATGTACATTTTAACTTTAACAATTAAACTTTGGAGAACTATGTACAATCAACTATGTACAATCAGCAAAAGTGAGTTCAACGAGGAAGGTAGCGATTTATAAACATCGTAGGCAGTGTTAAAGGTCGTAATATCGTGGGACAATGTGGTATTAGGCTACATAGTATTGTAGATAGCGCACGTTATAAATAGCTCACCACGAATCAACAATCACCTACACTCACTGCATGTGCACACTAAACACAAGACTTTGTGATCGTTTGCTGTGTAGACCGCCTTGATTGAAGGATAACGCGGTATAGAAATCTGTTTAAATAAATAAATAAATAAAGGTATAAGGAAAAGGAGACTGCTATGGTTTTCGAAAGAAGTAGCTGAAAAAGTGAAGAAAAAGAGGAAGGCCTTCATGAGATACAAGAGATCACAGAGAGGAAGACAGGCATCTATATTTGGAAAAACTGAGAGAAGCTAGCAAAGTAGTCAGGAAAGCAAAGATTCAAAAAGAGGAGGAAATAGCCAATGCAGTAAAATGGGGGGATGAGACATTTTTCAGATATGTTAGTGAAAAGAGGAAGAGCAAAAGTGGTATTGTCAGACTCAAGGGTGAAGGGGAGGAATATTTAGAAACTGATGAGGTTAAAGCATAATTGCTTAACAAATATTTCTGTTCTGTGTTCACAGATGGAGAACCAGGAGCAGGACCTCAGAAAACACCCACAAACAGGAACAGCTGTGAAGGGCATCTTGAACAATTTTCAGAAGACTGTGTGAGAAACTAGCTAAACTTAAAAGTAGACAAAGCAATGGGACCGGATGGGATACACCCTAGAATACTGAGGGAACTTGGGGACATTCTAGCAGCTCCACTGACTGACCTTTTCAATGCCTCACTGGAGTTAGGAGTGGTGCCAAAGGATTGGGGAGAGGCACATGTGGTCACTTTACACAAAAGCGGAAATAAGGATGTGTTTGAAAACTATAGGCCAGTTAGTTTAACTTCGGTGGTGAGTAAATTATTAGAAGCGCTGCTGAAAGAGAAAATAGTGAGGTTTCTGGAGTCTAGCAGATTACAGGATCCGAGGCAGCATGGATTCACCAGAGGCAGGTCTTGTCAGACAAATCTGATTGTTTTCTCTGACTGGGTGACCAGGGAGTTGGACCGAAGGAGAGCCCTAGATGTGGTGTATTTAGATTTCAGTAAAGCCTTTGACACTGTTCCTCACAGGCGACTTATAAACAAACTGAGCACCCTAGGGAAGGACCCTAAAGTTACTGCTGAGGTTAGAAATTGGTTAAGTGGGAGACGACAAAGAGTACAGGTAAATGGAGCTCACTCTGAGGAGAAGGAGGTTACCAGTGGTGTGCCCCAAGAATCTGTCCTTGGTCCGATTCTTTTTAATATCTTTGTTAGTGATATAGCGGAAGGGCTGTCGGGTAAGGTTTGCCTCTTTGCGGATGATACCAAAATCTGCAATAGAGTAGACACCCAGGAAGGTGTAGATAACATGAGGGAGGGATCGAGCTAAGCTTGAAGAATGGTCTAGAATTTGGCAGCTGAGATTTAATTTGAAAAAATTCAAGGTCATGCATTTGGGCTGCAGCAATCCAAGGGAGTGATATAGTATAGGAGGTGAAGTACTTTTGTCCACTAAAGAAGAGCGGGACCAAGGCGTGATTGTGTCTGATCTTAAAGTAGCTAAACAGGTAGAAAAGGCAACAGCAAAAGCTAGAAGGATGCTTGGGTGCATAGGGAGAGGAATGGCCAGCAGAAGAAAGGAGGTGATAGTGCCTCTGTATAAGTCTTTGGTGCGACCTCATTTGGAATATTGTGCAATTCTGGAGACCGCACCTTCAAAGTGATATAAACAGGCTGGAGTTGGTTCAGAGGGTGGCTAATAAAATGGTTAATTGTCTTCATTATAAAGCATATGAGGACAGACTTAAAGATCTTAATATGTACACCTTAGAGGAAAGGCGGGATAGAGGTGATATGATTGAGATGTTTAAATACCTTCACGTCATAAATGCACAGGAGGAAAGCCTCTTTCGATTGAAAGCAAGCTCTGCTACGAGGAGACATGGGATGAGGGTGAAAGGGGATAGATTCAGGAGTAATATGCGAAAATATTTATTTATGGAGAGAGTGTGGATCCGTGGAATAATCTCCCAGTGGAGGTGGTAGAGATGAGGACAGTGTCTGAATTCAAAGAAGCATGGGACAAACACAGATGATCTCTAAAGGACAAAAGGGGACTGTTGTAATGGTTGATATGGAAGGACAGACTAGATAGGCCATGTGGTCTGTTTCAGTCATCATGTTTCTATGTTTCATAGTGTTTTGCACGGATAGTTACATTGAAAATTGGAAGATACAATTTGACAGGCTCCAACTTTATCCCTCCTTTTTAATTTGGTTTTAATTCACTAAGAATGTTCAAATAATTTATTTGATTATTTTAAAGATTTTTATCACCTTTTAAATACCTTTGAATACCTTTCACAATTATAGTTTGGTTTTAGCTCAGTTTTTAACCCTTAATGTATTTATAGGGGTTCCTGCAGCGAAGCGTTTACTTACTAGAAAGCTTTCTCCTTTTAATCTTTTTAACTTTTTATGGTGTCAGTTTGTATTTTTAATCCTGAATTGATTCTATTAGAATGAGTTTAATATCCACCCTAAGATCCTGGTTTCAAGGACCTTATGGTAATTTTTTGTTTTGGTTTTAATCAACCGGGGACTTCTGGGCAATTTATCTAAGGTCTTATTACTGTTCAAATGCATTTTGAATGCCCTTTTACAATCATATTTAGTTTCAGCTCCATTTCTAACCCTGAATGAATTCACAAGGATTCTTGCACCAAAGCGGTTATTCATTAAGAAACTTTTTTTCCAATCTTTTTAACTTTTAATTCGAATTTCGGAAGTGACTCTATTGGAATCAATCTAATGTATATCTTTAACATCCCATTTCCAATGAACTTATGGTAGCATCCTGCACATTATATAGTTTTAGTTTACTGAACGAGTTTTATTTAAGGATGTTAAATGGACAGATGCTATTTTATAAACCGATTTTGCATGTAGTCTTTTTGAAAAAACAGTATTTTATGGTGTTTAGCCTGCTTTTATGAGGTCTTTGTGTATTAGTAGCCATGACAACCAAGTTCTCCCCTTTTTGCACCAAAAGACGTTTTTAAATATGCGGGGGGGGGGGGGGTACACTGTGCCAGCTTTCACAATGATCTGCGTTTCTGCGTGTTTATCTTGTCTCAAGCAGGTCACTTGGCAAAAATACATTCAAGGATATTTTAATCCTTGTTTTGGCATTATTTGAAGTTGTAACCGATTATGCTTTGCTACCTTCAATTTGTTTGTTCTTTCATCAATCTCTTTACAATCTACTATCAGCTTCTTCTGCTTTAAACAGCAGTTTTTGTTCATGCCTCTGATAGACATAACAAAAATATTTTTTAAGACCATCCATATGTGCTGCTTCTCCGTTAGCTTATTTATACTATTATTGTATTAAAAATACATTTTTTGACCCATATATGAAGTTTCTGGAAATGCCTATACAGTGTCTTTAAGAATGTAAACCAATAGGCTGTGCCTTATCCCGGTCTGCCCTATCATTGTTTCTAAATTTTAGCGATACAGTATGTCAGTGGTTTCCCTTTTAGATACAGCAGATTTTCCCCCGCAGTACTGACAAGCAAGTTTGAATGGAAATCATTGGTACAATTCTTTTATTACGTTATTTACAACCCACATGTGCTTCCTCCCCCCTTTGCACAATAGAATACTATGATTAATATATGAAGTATAGTAAAGTCTTTATGGATTGCTAATACCTTTTATAGATTGTTTTATGGTATTGATATATGAGGTTGTTTAATATACATGTAGCCCTGTCCATATCTGATGTTCATTTATGTTTTAACTTTCTTTTATAAGTGTCTCCTTTAATTATATTTTTTGGTTTTATGGCATGGCACTCCATTATGGATATTGATATTGTTTTATAATTTTCAATGTTTGAGATATGTATGTATTTATTTATTTTGTTTAAGTGCCATCAAGTCAGTGTTGACTCATAGTGACCCAGCTACCTATGGGTTTTCTTGGCAATGTATCATCGAAAGTAGATTGCCAGCCTTTTAGGCAATGGCAGGTAAAGTGACTTGCCCAAAGTCACAAAGAGTATCAGTGGGAATCGAACCCTTGATCAGTTGCTCTAACCACTAGGCTACTCCTAGTGTTTCATGTGTATCCCTACTATAGGCCAAAACCCCTGACAAAGGCAGTGCTGAAACACGTCCGTGTCGGGTAGTGGCTCTTATAATCTCCCGCAATAAAACTTTTATTAGTTAAAGAGATCCAGTTGTAGCTGATGTGCTATTCTGGTTACCAATAAAATCCTCTTGGCTACAGATATAGGGCCTGATATTTAGCAACAGCGGCTAGCACTTGTAGCTCTTGTCACTGAATACTAACCCTGGATATTGAATGCTGGGGCCATATCCGGCCATTGGCATTGAATATTCAGGTCACCAGACAGGCTAGAAGCAAACCGAGAAGCAGTTATATTGAGTCACTTTCCAGTTAGCTCCCGCAGGTAAAGTTACTCCAGCCTTTGCTGCGCTGAACTTTTATCTGCCGGTCACTAACTGGGCAAGGGTGATATCAGGTCGCTGGGAGCTGCCTCTGCTCTACTAGGAACACCCACGACATGCCCCGATGCTATCCATGTTAGTGCTGCTGAATATCCCACTAAGTGGCATTTACACAGTTTGCAGGTCTACAAATCGTGTAAATGCCTTTGAATATCCCTCCCATAGTTTCTAATGTTTTCTGTGGCTTGAATAAGAGGCCAGACTAAAAACTCATATAAAAGATGCTTGCATTATAGAGATCCACAGGACCACTGAGCCACGTTAATTTTGAACAGGATATGAATATTTGCCAAAGTTCATGAGTAACGTTCATTTGGAAATGTATTAAGCCTAGAACTTGGGTGTACTAAGCCATAAATCAATTAAAAGATTTTTCTGATGGTGAAAGGGGATGGAAGGGGATGGAAGGATACTCCTATGAAGAAAGGCTAAAAAGGTTAGGGCTCTTTAACCTGGAAAAGAGAGGGCTGAGGGGAGATATGATAGAGGTCTATAAATTAATGAACGGAGTGGAACGGGTAAACATAGATCGACTGTTTACGTTATCAGAATATAGGAAGACTAGGGGACATGCAATGAAGCTACAGGGTAAACTATTTAAGACTAATAAAAGAAAATATTTTTTCACTCAACGTGTAATCAAACTCTGGAATTTGTTACCGGAGGATGTAGTAAAGGCTGTTAGTGTAGCTGGGTTTAAAAAAGGTTTGGACAAGTTCCTGGAGGAAAGGTTCTTAAACCATTATTAAGAAGTGACCGAAGATATCAATGCTTGACCCAGTACAAGCATTGTGGAACTTGTGTCTCTTGGGGATACTGCTAGGTACATATGACCTAGATTGGCCACTGTTGGAAACAGAATACTGGGCTTGATGGACCCTGGTCTGACCCAGTATGGCATATCTTATGTTCTTATTTGAAGGCATTTTCTATTGCACATTTGTACTGTTATATCTTTGTATTAGGAATTAGCTATTCTTAATCCAATCACTGTAACTATAATGATCCTTCTGATTAGAATAAAATGGCATATCACCTGAGGCCCTAATTACCTTCTGCATGCAGGTCTTTTAAAATGCTGGCTGTGAGCATTAAAAAACACAAATATTCATTGCTATCTTGGATAGTTAGTGGCACTTAGTGTATGTATAGATCACTGAATGCTGACAGCATTATATATAGTGATGATATTTAGCCACTATCCATATAGCTGAGCAGTTTAATTCAGGACAGCTTTTTTCCCCTCCTTAATTAAACAGTTAGCTGTACTGATAGTGACTGAATATTGTCGTTTTATGTATAGCTAAGCGAAGCACACTGGCTTCACCTGTCACTATCCAGATAATGTTGGAATATTTAGAGGGAATTTTCAGCTGTACTATTCATATAGTGATGTTAAAAATTCCTAGATAGAGGATTTAGTCATGTAGTGGCAGCCTCTAAACACTATCCAGCTCTATGAGCTCTCTATCAGTGTGGTCAGCGAAAGTTGAAAAAACACGAACCACAGAAAGTTTGCCAACTCAGACTTCTCCTGAAATTCAAGCCACAAACAGAACCTTTCCCAGAGAGCAGATATGAGAAGCTCTTTAATTGGGACTCTATCAACACATCTTAAAGATGGGTCCACATGCGAAAATGGACATCCTGTGGACAGCATTGATATTTTAAATGTTGCTTCGCATAATGCTGGGCTAAAATTTTAAGATCTTCAGTACATGTTTGCTTTCATAGAAGTGGGAGGTGGGGGGGGGGGGGGGGAGGGAGGGAGGGAGTCCCTCTTGTTTTAGATTTTTAATAGTACCTGAATGTATTTGTACTGTTGCTTTATATCCTGTGTAAAACCTCAAGTGGATGTTTGAAATAACGTTTTGTCTTTCTTCTTCCAGGAAGTCACCAAAGCAGTGCAGCCTCTCTTGTTGGGAAGAATTATAGCTTCCTATGACCCAGACAACAGGCACGAACGATCTATTGCATATTATCTAGCCATTGGTTTGTGCCTCCTTTTCCTAGTGAGGATGCTGCTATTACATCCTGCCATATTTGGTCTTCATCACATAGGAATGCAAATGAGAATAGCCATGTTTAGCTTAATTTATAAAAAGGTAATTTTTCTATTTTCTGGAACAGCTAAAATACTAAAACTAGATACAATTGTATTATAAATGCTAACCACGGGTATCTAAAAAGGCAATTAATAGAATAACAATACAGAATGTGGTCTAAGGTTTATATTAGGTCCATACTTTATAGATTTATTTATTTTATTTTATTTGAATATCTAGATGTGTTGAATATTTCCACTGTTTAATAATTAATATTTTACTTTTATCTATATCATTGATTTATCATTTTGATCACGTGTGGAAAGTTAGTTTGCCAAGTAATACAGGTTAATAGGTTAACTAATGCGGGTTGTATAAAATATTATTGAAATTCCTGTTAAAAGCAGCAATGAATCTAGTTTATGATAAAATTCAGATTTGCATGTAGGAGTCTAGATTTTTCCATAGCAAGTGTAAAGAACTATTGAAACATTATTTTCCAAAGCTGTTCCATTTTTTAAAGTCAGTATCTCTCAATTCAGCTTTGGATAAGCCTTCAGTCTCTCACTTCTCTGTACTTCTCATCCACTCACAATCAATTATCACCTCAGTAACTGATTTATTTTAGCTAATTTTATGCCTTTTTTAATGTTTTTACATCACTTATTTGAGGAAAGCACAGGTCCATTAAAAGGGATTCACTTAATATTTCATTTTCTTTTTTTACAGACTCTTAAATTATCGAGTAGAGTACTAGATAAAATAAGCACTGGGCAGCTTGTAAGTCTCCTTTCTAACAACCTGAACAAGTTTGATGAGGTATGTTTGTTACTTTATCCACTCTATGGACCATGCAGATAGGTATGGATTACTATGACTATTCATATAACTCAATGCAGTCAGCCTAGTCATAATCAAATGCTAGTAAGAAATCAGTAGGCTGTGAAGAAAATATTCAAAGTTACATTATTTTCCTTTCATGGTTATGACTGCATTTAGGAAATATTAACAAATGTCTTCCCATCCTTCATTCTCCTTTATTACTCTTAAATTTACTAGCTAGCAGTGCAAGGCCAGCAAAATTTCACTCCTACGTGTGTGCTAGTGATAGTGCCCTTCTGACCTAGAACTGCATGGATCCAGATTTTGAAGTCAGTTTGCTGATAAAATTGAGTTAGGATTAATCTTTTGCATCTCTGTTCTTTTCTAGATTTCTGTCATACACTTCACTCATACTTGTAATTTTTTAGGGACCCATAAATATCACATGAGAGAAATACTATATAGCACTATGGGGGAACCTAGCCATGCCATGGTCACTGCTCAGTCAGGGTGAGAGTGACCTCCCAGCAGGACATGCTGTGGCCACCCTGTCCGTGCAGGTGGTGGCCGGCCACTACAATGTCCGAGCCATTGCCCAATGCTATGTACAGATGGATCCAGGCCAGGCCATCCTATCCTGGCTATTCCCACGGTACCTTGCTCCTCATTATGCACATTAGCAGGCCAATACTGGCAACAGTGCTAGCAGTGTGGGCTGTGGAGGGTGTTTGCAGCCACCACACACTGGATAGACAGACACACACTTCCCACACCTATGCCAGCATTGTGCAACTATAGAGGTGTTTGGCAGCCTTGGCCACCGCACCAGTCCTGGGCACAGTGCAGGCATGGCTATGGTACACAATACTGTTGGGGTCACTCCCCAGGGTGGTAAACACTGTCAGACACAAAACCTGTAGCACACTCCAGACATCAGAAAGGTTGCTATGATGCAGCTCAATCAGCAAATTGTGCTTAACTTTGGAATTGCTATCTGCCAGTAATCATAGCAACCGTTTGATAGACGTTTACTGTATTCCCATGTTTAGGGTGGCATTGCCAAGGTATGCAAGTGCTAGTATTGGGAGATGCACGCAGGGCCCAACATCCTGCCGCTCCAGGAGGCATTGGATAATGGAGCCTGTGGGTGCGGGTGTGTCTGCCCCTGTTGGCAGCTGCTTTAGGGCAGAGGTTCCCAACTCCAGTCCTGGTGGGCCAAATACTGTTCGGGTTTTCATGCTGTCCCTCATGAATATGCATGAGATACATCTGCATACCATGGGGGCAGCGCATAGAAATGCAGCACAGGCATCTTTATTAGAGGCAGCATGGAACCTGGATGGTGTTTGGCCCTCCAGGACTGCATTTGGGAGACTCTGCTCTACGTAATGCGCATGTTTATGGTGTCTGTGCTCTGTAGGGTAAAATGTAGGTATTTTGGGCATGTTTACGTCATCTGCAATAAAGGTTCTGTCTGTATTAGCACGTTTTAGTAGTGGGTAAAATATGGGGACTGGGTTGGCAGGAACCACAGCTGAGACTTGAACCTGTGACCTTCTGCTTCTGAATACACTGGTTTTGTGCACCGCACCACCGTGTTGTCACAGAGTCAGTGCATTCCCAGGTGATACCATGACTGTTCGTCAGACAGGGCCTGTCTGTTGCAGTGCATGGCACCCACCTACACAGGGCTAGGCCACAGTCTGCTCTGGGCAGCTGCCACTGCCCCCTCCACCACCAGTATCCCTCTGCCACCATGCTGACATGCCCTTCTGCTGGTGATGCTGGTGGAGCGCAGTCTCAGGCCATCCAGTGTGCGGGTAGGCGGCTGCCTATGGTGCGTATTCTGGGGTAGAGGTGCCTGCATAGGTGTCCACGCTTCCCCCCAGCACCGCCTGCCAATGTTCCATGCCCTTGGGGGTAGCTGCTGGGTACTATCCCCGTGACACTGTGGGAAACACAGTCGTGCCCATGTTGGGCCTTCAGCAGTTGCTGTCTGGCTGCTCTGCTGTTTCAGCATTTGTATGAGCCACCTAGGCATCACCCTAGTCCGCACTGTGGCCCAGCTGCACCACAGCATGTGCCGCCTGCGGCCCTCTGTATCCCCTTTTCCGGCATCTGTCCAGTTTCCCGTTCCGACATGCCCACCCTGCTGTTGCGGGACATGTGCATGCCATAGGACACCTGTCCAATAACAAGGGAAAGCCCTGATCAGCGCTATTTCACTGTGGGCTCATTCACCTTGTATGGGGACGGAGCATAGACCCTTCCACGATTAATATCTTTGTTTTGGAGCTTTCTCAAGGGGGGGGAGTGATGTTTCCCATTAATATCACTATGGCCAGCTTGATTATGTTTTTTTTCCAGTTTGTTGAGGTCATTTTCAATGTTTATGTGCCCTTTTGTTTTGTGCACATGTATCACACTTATCACTTTTTGTAGGTTTCCCTGCCTATGCTGTACATTGCTGACACTTAAATGGTTTCTCTCCTCTGCAAATGTGCATCTAACGGCAGGTTTTCAATCGCGTTAGGATTCAGCTCTTCAGATCAGCGCGTTAGTGTGAATGGAGCCTCTCCCTGCCCACACTCCGCCCATTGACCCCTTCTCTCCGCCCTCTCTCCACCTTCTGCGGTGTTTTACCGCGCCGCGGAACGTCTACGATCGTTAAGTAACGTTAATGCTCGTTATGAGACGTTAACGATCGTTAACGTCTCATAACGCTTTAACATTACTTAACGATCGTTAACGTTACATAACGCGCGTTATGTAACGTTACCACAGTTTAGTAAACATACCCCCAAGAATGTCTTTTGCGCTAAAGCTTAATCTGTGTTTTGGAAGTTAGGCTGACCCTATGAGGATGTGGGTCCTGGAACATTTAAGCCTTAGCAGCCCTTTCCCCCACCCCCAAGATATTGAAGAGTAGGGAGAGAGGAGTCCAGGGCCTGTAATATGTGTTTTGCTGCCCTGTGTAAATAGGTGTGCTTCCACCCTTCCCTTCCTCCCCCCAAAGCACTATAATGGAGTCTTTCAAGCACAGAATTAACCCTGTGTATCAGGCTCCACATAATATAAATGCATATTAAACATTTTAAAACATATGAAAATCAGTATTAGCCCTCTAAAGCTAATTATATCACATTCATGTCAGTAAAAGTGAATTTGAGGGGAGGGTGGGGCAAGATGGTGGGTGGCTAGCTCTGAAGCTTGCTGTATTTCCTCAGAGAAAATTGATTGCCTTGCTGTAGAGTGAGGTAGAACGAGGAAGGGTGTAGTACATGCCTCCTCTTTGTCCTTGGGCCCTAAATTTGTTTCGGGCCTGATGGATATGCTTGTTTGCTGAGTGCAAGATCCACTTTGTTCTACCCTGGTGGACCTGCAGAGAGAGAGAGGTCTGGAATTGGAAGCCTGGCATCCTCCCAGACCATGGATGTCAGCTTAACATCTGAGCTGGGAAGGCAACCTCCTGACCCAGCTTTGTTTTTACCGGTTGAGGGGGGTTTGGTGCATTGGCTAAAGCCTAGGTGGGGCCTTTGGATCTTGGAGGAGTTTGTGAAGGTGAAGACCGTAGGAAGCTGGAGACTTCAGATGCCGTGCAAGGAGAAACTTCATCACCATTTCCACATACTGCTTCTGATGCTGTAGCCTTTTCTGGTGGCATACAGTGGGATTTTGTTCTGGAGAGATCTCAACAGATTACTCTGGAGTCCCTCTGGCTGGTGATTGAGGGCTTGGGTAAGGTCTTAATGGGCCTGCAAACCATGTAATTGCCACTTTGCGGGATATTCAATGGCATTAACACGGTTAATGCCACTGAATATCGTGGGTGCTGTTCTACTACATACCCAGATACTAAACGATTAGCATCGGGGCATACAGGGGGTATTCTGGGGCAGCACCCATCGCTAACTGAGCAGCAGCAAAACTGAGCTGCTGCCTGATTAGCAATATGTGGCGAAAGTCAGATGCAGTAAACTCTGGGCTAACATTCGCTGCAGAAGCTAATTGGGCAGCGGCTAATCGGGCAGCCCAGATATGACCCTGGCACTGAATAATTGGTTTTAAGTTCAGCACCGGTGGCTAGCTGCTTCAGCAGCACTAGCCACCGGCGCTGAATACCATGCCCGATCTTATCTATATGAAGTGTTGGGGCAGTGATGAAAAAGGCGGAATGACGGGTGGATTCATATGTTGCCTTGGAAGGAAGGGGGAATGTGTAATCAATTTTCATGTACTGAGTGGAGATGACGGGTGGAGACAAATAACAAGTGTTGAGAGGTAGGTCAAGGGCCTCTTCGTGAATGGCCTTATAAGAAAGGGTTAGAATTTTGTGTTGTATTCAAAAGGTTATTGAAAGCCAATGATGGAGAATCATCAACGGAGTAATGTGGTCATACCTTCTTGCTTGTGAAAGTGTGTGAACTGTAGTATTCTTTATCTTTATTGGGTTTCTTGCTGTACTGCACCTTTGGAGCCATCAGGGCGGTTTACAAAAGAACAAAATACAGGAGTGGCCAAAAAGGCCGGGAGCGGAAAAGAACTTCAATTCTTTGACAGGAAAGCAACAGTCACACTAGAAGTAGAGAGAGAGAAAGGAAAGAAAAGAGGTCAGGGTAAGGAAAAGGGAGTTAGGAGAGGTCAGAGATCAGCGGAAGGTCATAGGTGAAACAGAAAAGATGAGTTTTAAGAAGCGACTTGAATTTAGGGTATGATTATTCCTGACGGAGGGGAGGGGGGAAGGGAGTTCCAGAGGAACAGTCCTAGAAAAAAGAATGCTGAGTGACGAGTTCGTTCCAGGTGGGCACAGGATGGGGAAGGGAGATCCAAGCGGTTGACATGTATAGAACGAAGGCTAACGGGATGCCAGACAGAAATGTAAGGAATCAGCCAGGTACTATGGGGTATGGGTGTAAAGGGCCTTGTGGGTCTGGATCAAGAATTTAAAGATAATACGATGAGAGACTGGTAACCAGTGCAGTTGAATTAGGTGAGGCATGATGTGGCTATAACGGGTGGTATGGGAGGTAATCCGGGCAGCACTGTTTTGGATCATCTGTAAGCGATGGAGTTGGTATTGAAGGAGATCAACAAAGATGATGATGAGTAATCGATTCATGAAACTACCAAGGAGAGAAGAGTGATGAGAGAGGAAGGGGAAAGAGCAGCACTAACAGCTCTAATATGACGAAGGAAGAAAGAGCAACGTGTGAGGGTGGAAATGTGGGTGTGAAAGGATAGATCTGGGTCCAGTATCACTCCCAGGTAATAGAAAGAGGACACCAGAGGGATTGGGTCACTAAAATGTTTAGGGGATAATGTGGGGCAGGAATTGCCAAAAGTGAACCACGTTACTGATGTCTTTAAGGGGTTGAGATGGAGGTTCGTGGATAGCCCGTTAGCAACATATGATAGACAGGTGTTAAGAGGGGGAAAGAACTGGGGAGGTGTGACGGAGAAGAATGATGTCATCAGCATAGTAATATGCTGAGACACCAGACTGCTGCACCAGGAGAACGAGAGGAGTCAGAAAAATGTTAAAGGAGCGGTGCGAGAACATAACCCTGAGGTACCTTGCAGTGTAAGGGTTGAGAATCGGAGGCACTGGAATTAGAGACCACAGAAAAGGAGCGGGAATAGTGGAACCAGCGAAAGACAGTGCCCCGCAGACTGGCATTCCTAAGACAGGAGAGAAGGATATAATAGTCGACAAGATCAAAAGCGGCTGAGAGGTCCAAGGAGACAGCTAAAGAAATATCACCCCGATCGTGCAGTATGTGGAGCTAATTAAGAAAGGATAGAAGGATAGACTCTGTGCTATGGCCAGGGTTAAAATTGGATTGTCATGGGTGCAGGAAGTGAATGGAGTCAAGATGAGTGGAGAAGACTGCCTATTCAAGAATCTTAGAAATTTATTTATTTACTTATTTACAGTAATGTTTTTTATATACTGTCTTTCTACAATTAAAGACGGTTTACAGGGAAATCAGAACTAACAGTATGAGAACATCTGTTTTACAAAGAACAAGAACTTAATAAACGTAAGTAACATTTGTTTATCATGCCGGAAGTGGCAACTATGTACAATACAAGGGAGAAGTTTAGGAGGGGAGGTTGAGTGGAGGGGAGGGGGGTTGGGAAATCTAGGTAGGATTTTTATCAGAGTTGGGTTGTAGGTTGGTGTTGTAGCACTCATGAAAGAGGAACGTTTTAAGTTTTTTTCGAACTTCGACATGATCTGAGCAATTTCGGAGAGCAGGGGGGCGGGCATTCCATTCTGTGGGAGCATAGAGGGAGAAAGTACGATTGCAGGTAGATTGTGAACTTTTGAGTCTTCGTGACGGGATGTATAATAAGTTTGCAGAGTTTGGTCTGCGGGATCTGGAATTAGAAGGCTTAAGAGTGAGCCAAGACAAGGGGCAGATTCATTATGGATAACTTTGTGAATTAGTGTGAGGGTTTTAAATTTCATCCTGAACAGGATAGGTAGCCAGTAGAGTTGTAGTATAGGGGTGATGTGGGAGCTTCTGGAAGTCATAGATATCAGTCGCGCTATGGTGTTCTGAGCTAACTAGAGGGGATGAATGTTGTTCTTTGAGAGACCATGATATATTAGGTTGCAGTAGTCGAGGGTTAGGGTGGTGAGGGCTTGGCAGACAGAGCGGAATAAGTCTGGGTTTAGTAAAGGGCGGAGATTTCTTAGTGTTCTGAGTTTGGAGTAGATTGACTGAGTTGTTATCTCCAGGAACAAGCAGGAATGAGTCTTCACATATGGGTACGTCGGTACCGACGGAGCCCGCGCGGGAACGCTCCCCAGCATCCAATCAGAAAGCTTTTGGGAGCATCCCACAGCGCCTGCGTGCTGCCTTCCCGCCTTTCCAACTGTCTCTCCTCAGTTTTCGTTTTTCTGTGGAGCCGGCAGGACGTACTCCTGTCACCGCAGAAAATTTCTTTTTTAATTCTTTAATTTTTTGTTTTCTTGTGGTCGCAGCTGCTTTTCCCGCCTCCACCGGTACCGCCGGTGGGTTTTTTCTTTTCTTTTTCTTAAACTCAGGGATTTTTTCCCTCAGTTTCTGTCTTAAATTTTTTGGGCCTGTAAGGCCTCTCCATCATGGAGCCGCCTTCTTCTAAGAAGTGCCTTAACTGTGGAAATACAGTTTTCTTTTTAGACTCCAATAACTGGTGTCTAACCTGTTTGGGTCCTGACCCTTTCCCTCCGGAGCCATTAGGCTACAATTTTATGAGAAGAGATTTTCCATTTCGAGTTTCCCTCGATACCGAGTTCCCTTCCAGTGTCAGGGCACCGACCATTTCTTCTCTACAGGATCAGGTAACCCACAAACAGTCTGTTAAGACTAGCCAATCCTTGAGTGGTAGGTCTCATGCCAAGCATGATGACGGCTCCGGCCTTGCCCTCAAGACCCTATTGGCTTCAAAACCCCGGCGGGAGTCTTCGGTCTCCAAAGCATTTCAGGGGTTTCAGGTTGTTCCTGGGGCTCACCCCTCACAGAACATACCTGAGCCATGCTCGGTGGTGGCATCCGCTTCGAGCGGTACCAATACCCCGGTATCGGCACCGGTGTTGAGTGATCCACTCTTCACCAGGGATCGTCATCTGGCGTCCTCGGTACCTTCAGGACCGATAGTAACGTCCCAGATTGACTTTCCTGTATCTGAGCCATGCTCGGTGGTGGCATCCGCATCGAGTGGTACCGATACCCCGGCATCGGCACTGGTGTTGAGTGATTCACTCTTCGCCAGGGATCGTCATCTGGCATCCTCGGTACCTTCCGGACTGATCGTTACGTCCCAGATTGCCTTTCCAGTATCGACAGCATCGCCGATACCACCACCGACGTCGGTACCCTCTAGACATGCATCGATAGACTCGCTCCCTTTGATGTCGAGTCTGAAATCAATATCTAGTCTAGAAGACTGGGTACCGACGCGTCTCGGAACCGACCCTTATCTATTCCGGATACGCAGTACCGAGGATATTCACCAAGGGGTTCTGGTTGCTTCGGTACCACTTGAGCAGCCTCCGATGACTGCTTCGATGCCGTTATCGCCTCCGATTCCGACACAGCTACCGGTATCGATGTCGGTTCCTGCAGTTACATCGGGACCAGCCACTTCCATGCTTTTTTCTCCATCGCTCCTTTCTATGCCTAGTTTGGAGTCCATACCTGGCATGGACGATGCAGTACTGACTGCCTCAAATCGTGACTGCCAGTACCAGTATCCATCTAGTGGGGCTCTTTTTCTCTGGTGCCCAGGCTGCTGCTTCAACTTTAGCCTATCCAGGGATAGTTCCCATTGGAGATCCTTCTTTTCAGAAATTTCTCCTTGACATGGCAACATTCCTTGCCATTCCTATCCCTGGCTGTGATCCTACCTGAGGCTCTCCTGCAGAAAAGGAAAATATGATGCTTCCTTTACATCATTCTTTGCAGGATCTTCTTCTGAGAATATGGGAAACACCTTTAAGGGTTTCCTCACCTTCTACAGCAACTGATGTTCTGTATCAGGTGCCCCCCTCTCCAGGGTTTCAAAGGACTCAACTTTCCCCATCATTCCATTGTAGTGGAATCAGCAATGAGGAAGGTGAAAAGCAAGAAAAAGCATTCTTCTTATCCGCCAGGTCGTGCATCTAGAGCACTTGATGCCTTTGGACGTCAAACCTTCCAAACATCTATGCTGGCAACAAGGATTATCTCTTATATTTTCTATATGAGTCTATCTCTCCAGGAGGTCACAAGGAAATTATCTCTTTTGACTCCTTTTCTATCAGAGCCCAAGGCTGCAGACTATTCCTTACTTCTTAGTCATAGCCAGAATCTCTCTTGGTTTCTTTCTCGTGCTTCTCTAGACTCTTTTGAGTCTGTTAGCAGAACCTCTGCTATAGCCATAGGAGCACGACGTAGAGCCTGGCTCCAGGCTTCAGACTTGAACAGATGGGCACAACACACACTGGGTAATTCTCCTTCAATAGGGAGGCTTTACGTCAGGTTGCTCATTGCTCCACTGACTTCCCTGGTTCTGGGGACCACTCTAAGCCTTCTTCTTCCCCAGGAGGTAGGAAATGTCCTACCAAACCTTCTTTCCCTAAGAAAAGAAGGTTTCACTCTTCTCCTGCCCATCATCCAGATGTACCCAAGCAGGGGACACCTCGTCTTGCTCTGAAGAATCCAAACTATAGCCAGGCTGAACAAACCCAGCAACCATAGATTCCTGAAGGTTGCAACTTACAGTTAACTTCTTCTTAGCAGAAGTTTGTTCACTGTTTTTTCTTTTAAAGCTCTACACATGGTTTCCTTTCTTCAGGACATCTTTTTCCTCCTAGATATGCTGAGCTGTCAGGATATTCATGTCTATGGGTTACAGATTTCTCCTCTTCTTCCTCCCATGAAGAGAAGTTAACAACTATCCCATGATAGTTTTCTGTCCCAACATGAACATTTTTTCCTTCAGCAGACTTACCATATGGTAAGTCACCCTTCAGCTCCTGTTTCTCTACCCTCTCATCCAGGGTTTCCCCTGAATGAGTGGTACCATACTGCAGAGCTTCTCTAGCCTTTCATTCCAGTGTAGAGTTTTTTCCTTGAATAAATTCCCTTCGTTTCTCTGGGCAGCTCATCAGACAGGGACAGGAAGTTTTCCTCTCCCTTTGTCTGTTCTCTCTGTTTTACACAGGAAGATTCTCTCTGCTGTCTCTTTCAGCAGCTGCCCATGCAGGAGTCCCAGTGATTGAACTACTGGTACTTTTCCACAAGTTTCCAGTCTGTCTTCCACTACTTTCTGTCTAGCCTTAGTAGTGATTCCAAGATAGTACTTTATCTATCTTGGATAATCCTAATCACTTCAGGCTTCTCACATTATCTTCTTTTCTTGCCATCTCCATTTTCTTGGATTTGGCAGCACAACTGACCTACAGTCAGTTTTATCTCCTAATTCTCCTGCATAATGCTCTCTGCAATCTTCAGAGAAGCTTTCTACTATGGGCCCTTGCTAGAGAGCATAGGATTTTGTCTCCGATGGCTATTCTATATGGTGGAAAAGGCTTATCAGTCATTTTCCATGACTGTTAGGGTTCTCCACACCCTGTTGTCTCCTGTTATAATACAGGATATAAGCCTTTTCTGCGTGAATGTCCAAAGAGTTTTCCAATCCTGCAGGAATATGCTCTTTTTTCCTTACAGCTTGTCCTCATGGTATCCTACTCCTTTATGGACAGCACATATTCTACTAGTAACGCATGATACCACTGTGTCCCTCCAGTGGGTCATCCTGGTATCTCCTCCTATGCGTTTTCTGTCCATTTACCATGTCAGAGTTCTACAAAACTCAGGACTTGCTGTTTACAGACTGATATTATCCTCTGTTTTTTCACGCAACCCTCCTGGTTATTTCACTGGATAGCATTCCTGCACCTTCTTAGCCCGGAGGAATAGATTCTCTATATATCTTCTCAAGTAGGTTCCACCTTCTTGTTATTAGATGAATCTTTCTCCTTCACATCTCTCATGTGAATGTTCTTATGGGCATATCTCTATCTGCTTAGTTGCAGACATGTATCTTCAGACATACATATTCATGTACATATGTCTGTAAGCTGTGTGTGCATATGTTATGCCCTATATATATATATTGTAACACGGAAGATCTGCCCTCTGCCTCAGAAGCACAGAAATCTGCTGTTTGCAGTTTAGATTCTGACAGGCAGGCAAGTCACAAGGTTCCCAGTTACCATAGGCAACGTAAACAAACTCAGACACGAGGTCTGCAGTCACGCCTAGCTAGTAAGCATTCCCCAGCTGCTGATGAGAATGGCTTTCACCTGTGCAAGGGAACGCTCAAGAAGCTGTATAAAAAATGCTCAGTGCAGTCAGAGTTAGACTGGCAGGACGAGAGGAACTGGCAAGACACGAGAGACTTGCAAGACTCAGAAGAAAGCTCGGAATATTCAGGAAATACAGACACAGAGTCAGAACTGCCTGGAACTTCTAGCAGGAAGCCACAAAGGAATTCACAGAAAGAAACACGGAGAGTTTCACACGGAGAGGTCAGCTGTAAGAAGCACTTACCTCTGAGGCAGCTTGAATTTCCTAAGCACCGGGCTGGGCTGAATGAATGGGAGGCAGTGGAAGGCAAACCGTATGTATCTGAAAAACATGGCAGCTTAAAACAGTTACAAACCCTAGAGAGGGAAAGAAATGCTATTGAAGATGTGTGTATGTCTGACCCTGAAGAGTTTGTGCCAGTGAAACCCTGCAAAAGATTTCCAAGAGAGAAATCCTCATATAATAGAAGAGAACAGTGTTATGGTTTACAGCCAAATGTAAAAGGCAGGAAGGGTAAAAGTTTTAAGGATAAAGCTTACTCAGAGAAAGGTGTTTCTCCTACCTGCTATTACCAGCTTTATGATAGCTATTTGCCCTGCTGTGAAGAAGGCTGTTCAGAGTGCACTGTTAGAGATACGGGACTAAGAAAGGTGCAAACTTTCTGTTATAATGAAAATGCTGCAAATGATAGAGTAAAGTGTGAGTCTATGATTACAGAGGCTGGTATTGAAAGCCCATGTGATGAAGCCATGGATTGTACGCTATTGTTATCCGATATGGTTTCCTCCTTATGCTGAAGCCAGGATAAGAGTACCTCGTGAGTGCTGAGAAGAGACGGCTAGCATATCGGATAAAACTTTATCCTGATTTATGAGTTCTGTTGAAGCAAGATGCTGTGTTTAAGTTTTCTTCAGTTTACCAGAAGAATGGTTGTATCCTGAGTTTTTGTATTATAACCTTTTTTGAAAATCCAACCCCGGGAGGGGAATAAAAATCCTTTTGAAAAACCTGACCACTTGACTCACAACTACAACTTTCTACAAGAAAGGTCAGGCCCAGCAGTCTGGCTGTTAGCCTAGGCCACAGTCCAGCTCCTGCTGGTGACTATATCTATCTATCTATATCTATATCTATATATATGTGTGTATCTGTCGAGATGCTTCTTATAAGTAGATATGTATTTCCATACTATCTCCCTAACTGTCTATGCTATAAAGGTTTTTACCTTCTTAGAGGTTCCAGACAGTTGGTTTGCATATGTTCATACTGTCCCTCAGTATGTTGGGGGTATTATGCACACAACCACTACTGTGGTTCTGACAGCTTCCACTTTACTCTAGGTCTCGCTATCCCTGAAGCATCATGCTTCCATATCTTTCCTATCTCTCACCAGCTAGGAAAGACAGCGTAGATCTTCAGTAGTTCTGAGGTTTCAGCCCTTCACACATCTTTCCTCCTTGGGAATACGGGCTTTTTCCCATACCCCTTCTTCCCTCCAGGACTGGGCTAGTTGTCCAAATCGGTCAGTCTTCCTCTTTTACTCCTAAATGTTAATGACTCTGTAGCTAAAAGTTTTCAGCTTTTTCCCATAAAGCTTTCCACTGAAGACCTGCCGTTCTTATACTACCCCAGTTGTCAATTGGGTCACCTGCCATGTCCAGATTTGGACCTTCACCTTCACTGCCATGAGGTCACCTTGAGGATTCCTCTACTGAATCTCCAGTAGACTCCATCAGCCTCTCTACTTCCTGCAATCCAGTAGGTACGGTCCATATTGTGATTGCTCTTTCAATATTTTTAATAGTAATTATCATATATACCAAGGACTCCTCTCCTGTAGTCCTTAGGTTAGCTGTTTTTCCTACAGCTCCTCTCTTTTCAACTCCTACCCACCATCCCTCATGGGATGCCAGAGATCCATGTGTGGGAAGTGCAGTCCTGTTCCACGGACACACATTTTATGGGATCTCCCCCTGACATCTATAGCTAGGGAGTCCCCATATGTGAAGACTCATTCCTGCTTGTTCCTGGAGATAGCACAGTTACTTACCTGTAACAGGTGATCTCTGGGAACAGCAGGAATAAGTCTTCACAACCCACCCACCTCCCCTAGGAGTTGTATCTCTCTATCTATCTTCCTTTCCTCTTTCTCTCTCTCTTTGTCTCAGCTAGGAAACTCAACTGAGGAGAGACAGTTGGAAAGGCGGGAAGGCAGCACGCAGGCGCTGTGGGATGCTCCCAAAAGCTTTCTGATTGGACGCTGGGGAGCGTTCCCGCGCGGGCTCCGTCGGTACCGACGTACCCATATGTGAAGACTTATTCCTGCTGTTCCCAGAGATCACCTGTTACAGGTAAGTAACTGTGCTTTATGTAGGTGCTCATGGAAGGAGAGATGCTGGTCGAGTGTTATGCCTAGATATTTAACTTCGGATTTTACAGTTATCATATAGTCACCTAGGGTGTATGAAGGTTCGGTGAATAGGTGGAAGACTTCTGTTTTGGTTAGGTTGATAAGGAGATTGTGTTGTTGGAGCCAGTGTCTGATTTGTTTGAAACAGTTGCTTATGTAGGTAAAGTCAGGGCTTGCAATGTTAAACAGGGTGAAAAGCATAATGTCGTCCGCGTAGAGATGATGCAAAATGCAATGTGTGCCTTCGAGTCAGTCCTGACTCCTGGCAACCCAGAAGCTCCTGGGTTTCCTTGGCAGTGTCACCGGAAGTAGATTGTCGGGCCTTTCTTCCGAGGCAATGGAGGGTTAAGTGACTTGCCCAAGGCCACAAGGAGTGCTAGTGGGAATCAAACCCTGGTTGCTTGGTTACCATGCCAGTGCTCTAACCACTAGGCTACTCCTCCATAGAGATGATAGTGGATTTTAAATTTTGGAAGATTTTACATATGGTTTGGAGGAAGATATTGAAGAGAAGGGCAGATAAACTGGAGCCATGGGGGATACCTAGGACTTGAATGAATGGCTGGGAAGTCTTGTCATCAGTTCTTACTTGCTGTGTTCTGCAGTCTAAGTAAGAACAGAACCAGTCAAAGGTAGGTACAGTACTTCTAAGACCGATGTCGTAAAGCCTGTCAAGGAGTTGATTGTGAGGAAGTGAGTCAAATGCTGCTGATATGTCTAGGAAGATTAGGAGGAATACTCGAGTGGGAGTCTGGATGTAGGGGATAACTGTGTCTAGGAGGGAGGTAAGTAGGGTTTCAACATCATCATTCCTTTTGAAGCCATGTTGAAAAGGGTCAAGGGGGGCGTGGTCATCAATGTAGTTTTGGAGTTGAGTTTGGACTATCTTTTCTGTTATCTTCGCAAGTAAGGGGATGCTTGAAATTGGTCTGTAGGATGTGGGAGACGAGGGGTCAAGCTTTGACCCTTTCAGTATAGGTTGGATTGAGGTCATTTTGAGGGGGGTTGGCATGATCCCAGTGCGGAGGGAGGTGTGAACTAAGTTATGTATGTATGGAGCAAGATTTTCTTTGGTGGTTTTACCCGTGAGACTGAGCAGGGATCTGGTGCTGATGCAGGGGTGTTGAGTAGTTATTATGTTGTCTAGGGAAGGCAGGTCGAATTTTTCCCAGGTTGTGTTAGAGGCAGAATTGGAGGGTAAGTGAATGACATGTTGGAGATATGGGGGTTGAGGTGGGAGGAATTTAGAGTGAAGTTGGTCTGCTATTGTTTGTGGGGTTAAGGGTTGGAGACAGGACAGTAGTGAGCGGGATCAGTAGGGTCAAGGGAAGGGTTCTTGATGAGGGGATGGACTAAGGCATGTTTCCAGAGGGTTGGAAGGTGCCGGAGGCTAGGCAGGAGTTAAGCATGGAGAACAGAAAAGGAATGAGAGCAAGGGATGGCTCCAGCACAGTTTGTTTTTTGGGTGGCGGAGATGAATCTGGAAAGTTCTGTGGGGGAGATGGGCTGAAAGGAGGACCAAGTGTGTGACATAAATGGGGACGAGGGTGGTGAGGGAGGGGGGGGGGATCTAAGTGGAGTAGTGCTAATCAGAAGGGAAGAACGGAGACGATGGACCTTTGTAGCAAAAAAAGAAGCTAATTCTGAGGGGCTAGGTACTGAGGATGGATCCTTACCAGTACAAGAGATATGGAGGGAAAACAGAAATTTGAGATGGGTAGAGTTGGCGGATAGAGTTGGATGCAGAGGAAATAAGGTTGGAATAGTAGGAACGTTTTGCTTCGGTAATGATGACGATAATTGAAGTGCTGGAGGGATTCAGAGGTCCTGTCCTTTCTCCAGAGTTGCTCTGCATGGCGAAGTTGTGCATGCTGCAGGTGCAGTCTTGGGTGATACTATGGGCAGTGGGAGGTGGGCTGAGGCTGGCGTGGGCACACGGGGTAAAGGATGTCGAGGATGGAGGAAAGGTACGAGTTCCAGAGGGAGGCTTGGGCTTCGGCCGTAAAAGTAGAAAAATCCATGGGAAAGAGATGATCGGCATAAGGGAAGTATAAGAGGGTGGAAGGGGTAACAAGATGGGATCAGTAGGGGGGTTCAACATTAGGCGCAGAGTGGTGTCTGGGGCCGGAGGCCCTGCGGGGAAGAATGGGAGGGGACTACTGAATCATGAAAGTGATGCAGAGGTGATCAGTCCAAGGCAGAGGGTTGGTGGAAATGTATAAAGGTGCATAAGGAGAGTCTAGTGAGGTGATAAGGAGGTCCAGAGTGTGTTGGGCTATGTGGGTGGGAAAGTAATATGTTGTTGGAGGTTGTGGTCTTGGAGTAGCTTGATGAAAGCATGATCATGAGCTTAGGTTAGGCAGCAAAAATGTATATTAAAATCACCAAGATAAAACAGATGCGGAAACCGAAGGGAGGCTTCAGAGATGGTAAGGGTGAGGGCTTCCCAAAGATGAAGATGAAGGGAAGGAGGGGCACAGAGAAGGATGAAGTGGATGGGCGGGGAAGAGTGCATACGAAGCAAGAGGGACTCAGGGTAGTGGGGAACAGGAGATGAAAGCTGGATGAGGGGCAGTTCTGAGCAAAATAGGGCAGCCACTCCGCTTCCAGATCGCCCTATACTGGGGTGGCTATTGCTGAGAAGCCTGGGGGGAGGCAGCGGGCAAGGATGGGATCCTTCCCCTCCTGCAGCCATGTTTCAGTCAAGAGGAGGAGGTCTAGATGGGATTGAAGGAGAAAATCTGAACTGCCTGTAATTGTTTCAATTGATCTAAGGCAAACCAGAGCAAACAGAGTTACAATAGTCTAAGTGGGAAATAACCATACCAAGTAGAACTGTAGTCTTTGTGGGAAAGTCAAAAAATGTGCGCACTGTGTGAAAACAATGAAATGCAGAAAAGGACAATTTGACTAACTTGCTGATTTATAAAGTGAAAAGGAGTTCAAAATCAAGGATAATTCCTAGATAAATGAAAGAGGGTTGTAGAGTAAGTGAGGCATCTACTGTAACAGGCTAGGCGCTAATCTCCAGGAACAAGCAGGAAGTTAGTCTTCACATATGGGTGATATTTGCACTGACGGAGCCCGGCGCGGGAACACACCCCATTATCCAGTAGGAATGCTTTTGGGAGCGTTCCTCCAAGCATGCATGGCTGCCTTCCCACTTTCCTCCTGGTCTCTCCTCAGTCGTCTTTTTTCCATGGAGCCATCTGGACCTTGTCCCTTTCAGCCGCGTCTTAAGACTTCAAAGGTTTTTCACTAGTACCTTCAAAAGTACTTAGTTTGCCTCCCATCGATTCTGGTTCCCCTTTTTATTTTATTTTAAACAATTTTACTTTATTTTCAGTTTTCTCAGAAACTTTTGTTTGAGGCCTATGGCCTCATTGGGCACCATTGCCCAGTTTGATTTTGCCTCAGTCTTATTCCCTAATATGGAGAAGCCCTGGAGTGTTTTCAAAAAACCATCCAAGTGTTCCAGCACAATTTATATCACTGATGAACATTCTTGGTGCCTAAAATGTTTAGGCCCAGACCACAATATCGATTCTTGTTCATCCTGTCACCATATGACTTCTCAAGGTAGAAAGAACCAGGACAAACAGACTCAGCTCCTTAGGTGCACTCCCTGGGGGCGTTGACTCCTTACATGTGTCCAAGTCCTCACCAGCAAAGGAGAAGTATCGCTCAGAGTCACCAGTGCTTAAGAAAAAGAAGACACCGGTCTCGGCATCGAGGTCCTCGACTTCCAGGTCGGTGTCTGCTTCAGACACCGAGCATTGGCATTGACACTGGCACTGTCATTCATGGCATTCTAATGCAAACCGTCCATCGAAGCAACTCCAGCGGGAGGTGTCACCCTTCAAAGCCACATAGGCGTTCAGGGATGCCTCCAAGGTCCAATCCTTGGTAGCGCCCCGATATCAGCATCAGGAGCTGTGGCCCACGCAGCTGTGTCTGGAGCCACTCCTCCCCTGGTACTGTCATTGGATGACCGTATTGTTGCCATCAAGCGCAGCATCGCTAAGCTCTTAGCTGCAGTAACGCTGATGACATCAAATGTTCCGCAGTTGGCACCGGTTCCATCGATGCCAACGACAGCCACAGAGCTTTGAACACTTACACAGGCACCCCCTGCCTCATATAGCTCAACGGAGCAGCTGATACCAAGGCCCTCGGCACCACTGTGTTCGATACCCTCTACATTGAAACAGCAAAGCTCTGAGCAGCGAAGGTATTGAACATCTCATAAAGATTATTTGGCTTCCTTCCGGGCTCTGATTCTGAAGAGGCCTCCGAGGTGGAATCTATCGATTCTGATAACCATAGGGAAGTACCGTCGGATCTATCACCATCTTATGAATGTCAACATTCGCCGCCCGAGGACATATCCTTTCAAGATTTTATTAAGGACATTGTGGCAGCTCTTGATGTTTCAGTGGCTATGGAAATGGAACAGAGAGCTGAGGAGCTCGATATTCTTCAATACCCATCGGCGCCAAAAGAGGCTGCTACCCTCCCGGTGCATAGCATCTTAAAAAATCTAATAGCTCAGATGTGGGAGGCCCACATGCCAACCCCTGTGATGAGTAAGAGGTTTGATACCCATTATAGAGTCTCTCCCTCTCCAGGTTTCCAGAAGCTACAACACCCCCACCACTCCATGGTTGTGGAGTCTGCCATGAGGAGGGTAAAAAGACAGAAAAATCACTTCTCAGTACCCCCTGGAAGAGAGGCCAGGACTCTGGATGCATTTGGAAGGAAGGCATTCCAAGCTACAATGCGAGCCTCTAGGATAGACTCCTATATGCTACCGTATATATGGGCATGTTTCTCAAAGATGTCTCGAGACTTGTCAGAGTTTACCACCCTGCTGCCCCCCGACAAAGCAGGTGGTTCATCAGGTCTTGGTAACACATGCCGAGAATACATCAGTTTTTTTTTTTTTAACAAAAGCAGCATTCAATGCATTTGAGGCCAATAGCAGATCTGCTGCAGCCTGCATTGGAGGTAGGAGAATAGCATGGCTCCAAGCTTCTGACCTGGAACAGTGGGTCCAGGACAATTTATCAACCTACTCTGTAATGGTGAAAACCTCTTTGGTCAGAGGTGGAGGGAGAAGGCCGGTGAGATAGAAACTGACGACCTCACCATGAAGAGGCTTTCAAGGAAGACAACAGATTCTTCTACGAAGAAGACTACCGCTAAGAAACCTTTCTTCCCTAAGAAGAAAAGGTTTTATCCTTCATATTATTCCTATTCTGGCTACTCTGCCCCACAACAGCCACAGAGACAGCAGCGTCAGAAACAGGGCAGGAAACCCAAGGTTTCCAAACCACAGCCTGCAGCTACTGCTCAGCCTCCTCAGAATTTTTGACTACTTCAAAAGAGCATGGCCAATTCTCCCATAACCTTTCCTCTTCCTCCTATGATCCCAGGAAGACTGGTGCATTTTGAACACCATTGGATCATCATCACTTCCAAGCCCTGGACTTTACATCTTGTCAGTCAGGGCCTACAGCTGAAATTCCATGATCTTCCTCCCATTCACTTTTTGGGACAACCCTCCTTGGTTCTCCTTCACTCCTCCTTACTTCAACAGGAAATTCTCTCACTACTGAGACAACGGGCTATAGAGGAGATTACCCCATCTCAGCAGAGCCTGGGATTCTACTCCTGATACTTCCTAATTCTGAAAAAGACGGGAGGTCACAGGCCCTATATTAGATCTCTGAAATCTCAACAAATTTCTCATCAAGGAGAAATTCAAGATGATTGTTCTAGGCATTCTTCTGCCATACCGTCAAAAAAATGATTGATTGGCTATGCTCTTTGGATCTAAAAAATGCTTATACACACATCCTGATCCACCCAGATTATAGAAAGTTTCTCAGGTTTGTTTTTCAGAACAACTACCAGTACCGAGTCCTCCCATTCAGACAGGCCTCAGCACCCAGAGTCTTCACAAAGTGTTTGGCTGTTGCAGCCTACCTTTGAACTTTGGGGATCTTTCTGATCTCCAGGAACAAGCCGGAATGTAGTCTTCACATATGGGTATCGGTACCGACGGAGCCTGCGTGGGAACGCTCCCCAGCGTCCAATTAGAAAGCTTTTGGGAGCATCCAACAGCACCTGCGTGCTGCCTTCCCGCCTTTCCCAACTGCCTCTCTCCAGTTCTTCGTTTTCCGCGGAGCCAGCAGGTCGTATTTCCTGTCACCGCAGAAATTATCCCATCTTTTTCATTCTTTTTTATGGTAGCGTCTGCCTTCCTTGACGCTATGCCGGTACCGCCGGTTCTTTCTTTCTTCAAAAAAAAAAAAAAAAAATTTGTAATCTCTTTCCTGGACTTTCCAGCCTTTTTTCTGTCGGGTGCCATGCGCCATTTTGGGCACTAGGCCCAACTTTTCCTTCAGAATGGAAAAACCCGCCTCGGGTTTTAAAAAGTGTTCCAAGTGTGGCGGTACCATCTCCGTCACCGATGCTCACGAGTGGTGCCTTAAATGTTTAGGTCCTGACCACTCCATCTCGGAGTGTGTTGCCTGTGGGATGATGTCGAAGAGGGGTCGGCAAAACCGAGCTGCTAAGCTCAGCACCCTTTTTCCCTGCGATGCAGCATCCGTGGCATCGAAGTCTTCCAGGGCTTCGTCTTCCTCCCATGGATCTCGGGTAACCAAACATAAATCTGGCCAGTCCTCAAAGGATAGATCTCCTTCCAAGCATCGAGATGCCTCTGGCGTTGCCCTTGAGGGACTTGTATCGGCAAAATTGCCCCGGCGGGAGGCTTCGGCTTCCAAAGCACTATCGGGGCTCCAGGATGTTCTCGAGGCCTCAACCTCGGCAGAACTACTGGTGCCATGCTCTGGGGTACCGACCGCTTCGTCCGGTACTGATACCCAGGCATCGACAGTGTCACTAGACCAGAGGTTCTTGGCTATTGAATGCAGTCTGGCGGCTCTCCTTGTGGCTTCGGTGCCTTCGGGACTGCTTCAGACGGTTCAACCGGTATCGACACCGGTTCCGGCACCGATATCGGTACCGGTATCGACAACATCGACATCGGCGACTGTGTTACTGACACCGAGTCATGCTGTTTCCTCCGGTATCGACAGGCTGGTACCGGACCCCTCCAGTACTGACTTCGATCAGTACCGGTATCGTGCTTTGCAAAAGCACCCGGACAGGAGATATTTTGAATCCTCCGATGAATCTGAGGATTCTGACAGCTCTGTCGGTATCAGAGTACTTCTCTCTGAGGAGCCTTCCTCTCCTAAATGCAGGATGTATCCTCCAGAAGATATATCCTTTCAGGATTTCATCCGGGAGGTGGCTAGAGGTCTTTCCATCACAGTGGCTCCTGAAACAGAGCCCAGGGCAAAGGAATTGGAGGTTTTACAATATCCTAAAGCTCCCAAGGAGGCAGCTACTTTGCCTATTCATGAGATCTTGCATGATCTCATGCTAAGAATGTGAGAAACACCTCTTACCACCTCTCCTCATTCTCATAGGCTGGATACCATGTATCGAGTACCTCCTTGTCCTGGATTTCAAAAAACCCATTTACCACACCACTCCATGGTAGTGGAATCAGCTATGAGAAGGATCAAGAGTGCAAAAAGACATGCATCTAATCCGCCAGGACGTGAATGTAGGACTCTTGATGCCTTTGGGCGTCGAACCTTCCAGGCCTCTATGCTTTCTGCCAGGATTAGTTCCTAGATTTTATATATGGGAACGTTCCTTAAGGAGGTTACAGGAGATCTAGAGCTTATGAGCCCTCTCCTTCCTGATAAGAGGCAAGATCTCTTACACTTGTCAAACATGCCCAAGATGTTTCCAAGTTTGTTAATCGTGCAGCTTTTGACTGCTTTGAGTGCATAAGCAGAACCTCTGCCATTGCCATAGGTGCTCGTAGGATTGCCTGGCTCCAGGCATCTGACTTAGAACTCTGGGTACAGGACAAACTGGGGAAAATCTCTTTGGCAAAAATTGGCAAGAGAAAGCTAATGAGCTGGATGCTGATAACACCACTTTAGATAGACTATCCAAGGCTACAGCTGATCCTGCAAGGAGAAAATCCTACAAGAAACCATTCCTCTCTTAAAAAAAAAAGAGAGGTTTTTACCCCTCCTATACCCAGCAGGGGCATTCTGCAGGTCAGTCTGCCCGAAAGGGACAGCAGCCACCAAAACAAAGAAAAGCAAAGTCAGCTAAGCCTCAACTGGTCCAGCAAACTCAGCCTCCACAGGGGCTTTGACTCCCATCTAGAGAACTTGGCCAGGAACTTGGCCTTCCTGGCCCTCAATGGGCCAGAGCCCTCCACCATTCCAGGAAGGTTGTGTCATTTTGCCCCCAGATGGAGTGGAGTGGAGGAGTGGCCTAGTGATTGGGGCAAGGTACTTCAGGCCGGAAGGTCAAGGGTTCAAATCCCATTAGAGGACAGCAACCTTGGGCTGGAAGGACTGGGGTTTCTAGTCCCACAGGTGCTCCTTGTGGTCTTGGGCAAGCCACTTAACCCTCCATAGCCCATGTTCCCTGTAAAATAGTTATCTCCAAGTTATAATGCCCTGTTCAATGTAATTTCAGTTTGTTCAATGTAAACCGCACTGATGCAGAATAGCGCGGTATATAAGAGAATATAAATAAATAAATGGGAGCAGATAACAGCAGAAGAATGGACTCTCTCCATTGTAAAGGAGGGGTACAAGCTTCATTTCCTCAACATGCCCCCTCCTACAGTTGTAAGATGGTTCAATTCTCAGACTTCACTCAAAAATCAGTTGGGTCAAGAGGTCAATTTACTTCTTGCCCACGGGGCAATAGAAGAAGTACCAATTTCCCAACAGGGTACAGCGTTGTACTCCCCCTATTTCCTTATTCCAAAGAAAACAGGGGACACAGACCCATTTTAGACCTCAGAGATTTGAACAAATTCCTGTTCAAGGAGAAGTTCAAGATGATTTCTCTATGAACTCTTCTGCCATACCTTCAGAGTCAGAATTGGCTTTGTTCTCTAGATCTCAAGGATGCGTACACCCATGTTCTCATCCATCCAACTCACCGAAGATTCCTTTGGTTTCTATTTCAGGGGAAGCACTACCAGTACGGGGTTCTTCCTTTTGGCCTGGCCTAAGCACCAAGGGTGTTTATGAAATGCATGGCTGTAGTGGCAGCATTTCTTCGCACTCTAGGAATATTCGTCTTCCCCTACTTAGACGACTGGCTCATTCGAGCCCCATCAGAGTCAGAGGCCAGAATTTCCCTATCTTGCACAATGTGTATACTTCAGTATTTGGGCCTGGTAATAAACATCCCAAAATCCAACCAAACTCCCACTCAATCTCTAGAGTTTATAGGAGCTATGCTGGATACCAGGAAAGCAAGGGCCTATCTTCCACAGCCTCACTGCCTTTGCATTGTGCAGTTAGCTTCCCAAGCAGTGTTAAAAACTCATCTCACTGCTCGGGAAATGTTACAACTGCTAGGCCACATGTCATCTACCGTGCATGTGGTTCCCTATGCTCGCCTCCATATGAGAGCAGCCCAATGGACTCTATCCACTTAGGCAGCCTGATGCTTGGGTCCACTATCAGACAAAATAGCAAACTCAAGTCGCCTTATTTTGTCCCTACAATGGTGGCAGTCAACCCAAAACCTTTCCAACAGCCCCCACCCCAGATCACTCTAACAACAGACACCTCACAGGTGGGTTGGGGAGCTCACCTGCAAGATCTCTCTACCCAAGGCACCTGGACTCCACAGGAGAGCCATCTACACATCAATCTCTTGGAACTCAGAGCAATCTTCCTTGCTCTTCGAGTGTTCCACACCCAGCTGAGCTACAAGACAGTCCTAATTCAGACGGACAATCAAGTAGCTATGTTCTATCTGAACAAGCAGGGAGGAATAGGCTCTCTTTCGCTTTGCAACGAAGCTTTGCGACTATGGGCCCTCGCCAGAGCATCAGATTCAACTCCTTGCGGTGTATCTGCCAGGCATTCAAAACTCTTGGTCAGACAGACTCAGTCGAGTTCTTCTTCCACACGAGTGGTCTCTTCATGCAGACCAGGTAGCAAAACGTTTTCAAATTTGAGGAACTCCGGACATAGAGCTCTTTGCAAGTCCGTTGAATGCCAAACTTCCCCGATTCTGTTCCAGAATTCTGGCTCAGGGTTCTCAGGCCAGGGATGCTTTCCTCCTCCATTGGGGTCAGGATTTCCTATATGCCTTTCTACCCATTCCCCTAATTCCCAAAACCCTATTCAAGCTTCAGAGAGACAGATGCCATATGATTCTCATAGCTCCACATTGGCCACGGCAGGTGTGGTAACCTCTGCTTCTATATCTCTCTCAAGATCCATCTCTGGAGTTAGGATTTGCTCCAGATTTCCTGTCTCAGGAGGACGGGATGTTGTGGCATCCTGATCCCCAATTTCTGCATCTCATGGCCTGGTTGCTGAGAGCCTAGACCTTCATGGTCTTAACCTGTCTCAACAAGTAAAGGATATCCTTTATGCTTCTAGAAATCCTTCCACAAGATGCTCTTATGGTGTTCGCAGAAGGATCTTGACCCCCCCTGGCGATACCTCTGGAATCATTATTGGAGTATCTCCTTCATTTAACTAATGCAGGGCTTAAGACTAACTCAGTAAGAGTCCATTTAAGTGCTATTTCAGCTTCTTTCAAGCTTTTAAATGGACAACCTATTTCCTCTCATTCTCTCATAGCGAGATTTATGAGGGGCCTCCTTCTAACTCAGCCTCCCGTTAGGCTACCACCGGTGGCATGGGACCTAAATCAGGTTCTTGGACAGCTCATAAAGCTGCCTTTTGAACCTCTAGCTACTACCTCCTTGAAATTCCTTTCCTGGAAGGTTGTCTTTCTCATTGCAATCACATCAGCACGTCACATTAGTGAGTTGCAAGCATTAGTGGCTGATCCTCCTCATACGAGGTTCCATCATGATAAGGTAGTCAGGACTCATCCACACTTTATGCCAAAGGTGGTCTGACCTTTTCATTCAAACCAAGCAGTTTACCTGCCTGTATTTTTTCGAAGGCCTCATGCTTCAAATGCAGAAAGGAATCGTCATACTTTGGACTGTAAAAGAGCACTCGCTTTTTACTTACAAAGGACACAGCAACATAGAAAGTCCTCTCAACTCTTTGTTGCTTTTGATCCTTCTCATTTGGGACTTCCAGTCTCCAAGAGAACATTGTCCAATTGGATTGCACAGTGTATTTCTTTTACCTATCAGAGTAAAAATCTTTCTCTGGAAGTCCATGTCACAGCTCACAATGTGAGAGCCATGGCAGCCTCAATGGCTCATCTACACTCTGTGTCTATTGACGACATCTGTCGAGCAGCTATTTGGGCCTCGGTTCATACCTTCACAGCCCATTACTGCTTAGACAAGGACTCCTGCCGGGATGCCTTGTTTGGTCAGGCTGTTCTATGACACCTGTTCCATACTTAATCAACTCCTACCCACCATTCCCGGTAGGATGCCAGAGATCCATGGGGGGGGGGGGGAGTGGAGCCCTTTCACAGGGACACACAACTTCTGAGGTCTCTCCCTGGCATCTGTAGCTAGGGAGTCCCCATATGTGAAGACTACATTCCTGCTTGTTCCTGGAGATAGCATAGTTGCTCACCTGTAACAGGTGATCTCCGGGAACAGCAAAAATTTAGTCTTCACAACACACTCACCTCCCCTAGGAGTTGTATCTTTCTTTTCTTTTCTTTCCCTCTCTCTCTCTTTGTCTCAGCTTTAAAACTCAACTGGAGAGAGGCAGTTGGGAAAGTTGGGAAGGCAGCACTCAGGGGCTGTGGGATGCTCCTAAAGGCTTTCTAACTGGACGCTGGGGAGCGTTCCCGCGCAGGCTCCATCAGTACCGACGATACCCATATGTAAAGACTAAATTCCTGCTGTTCCCGGAGATCACCTGTTACAGGTTAGTAACTATGCTTTCCCCTCCTTAGACGACTAGCCACTAAGGGCAGATTCTGCTTCAGCAGTCATCTCCGCCCTAAATCGAACCATTCGTGTTCTTCAGGAGTTAGGTTTCATGATAAATTATCCAAAATCACATCTCACGCCAACCCAGGATCTCAAGTTTATAGGAGCTCGATTAGACACGGTAAGAAGCAGGGCATTCCTGCCAGAGGACAGATGCCTTCGTCTCATTGACTTAGCCACACAGGTCCAGCAACAATCATCAGTTACGGCCAGAATATTTCTGTGCCTCTTAGGCCACATGGCTCCCACAGTCCATGTTGTGCTCCACGCCTGTCTCAACATGAGGATTGGGCAGTGGATCCTCTCACAACAATGGAAGCAGTCCACAGGTCACTATCTGACCTCATCATCACTCCACAAATGAGAACAGCCCTTTAGTGATGGTGCACACCACAGAACCTGGTCATAGGGTCACCTTTTTCAGAAGTCTACACCGCAGTATACTCTAACAACCGATGCATCAAAACTAGGCTGGGGAGCCCATCTTAACGACCTTACAACACATGGCATTTGGTCTACTCAAGAAGCGCTTTTCCAGATCAATCTCCTAGTAGAGCTCAGGGCATTGGCCATCAGTCTTCTCTCCCCATCTCAAGGGGCAGTCTCTTCTCATACAAATGGACAACCTGGTGGCTATGTTTTATATAAACAAGCTAGGGGGAACAGGCTCTCGGGCTCTATGTATGGAAGCCATTTTCCTTGGGAACTGGGCAATTCCTCAAGGAATTCACCTTCATGCAGTATACCTTCCAGGAGCAGAGAATCACTTAGCAGGCAGACTAAGCTGGATCCTCCATCCACACGAGTGGATGCTGGAACCTCAAGTAGTGCAGTACTTGTTCCACCTCTGGGGGAAGCCACTACTCGACCTCTTTGCTTCTCCCCTCAATGCCCAGCTACCTCGTTTCTGTTTGAGGATTCCTTCCCCTCACAGGGAGACATTGGATGCATTCCTCATCGATTGGGGACAGAATCTCCTTTATGCTTTCCCTCACCTTCCACTCATAGCAGAAATACTCTTCAAACTCCAAGTCGATCGGAGACAAATGATTCTCATTGTCCCTTACTGGCTCAGACAACCGAGGTTTCCTCTGAAAATTTCTCAAGCACCTCCCCTCAGTCTCGGTTGTTCACTAACCCTACTCTCTCAGGAACAGGGGACCCTTCTGCACCCCAGCCTCAAGACACTCCGCTTGACAGCGTGGAGGCTGAGTGCTTTGTCCTATCGAACGTAGATCTCAAAGAGGATGTATTGCAGGTATTCCTATCTTCAAGGAAAGATTCAACCAGACATTCTTATGCTTTTAATTGGCACAGGTTTTCCATCTGGTGTTCTCATAAAACACTAGATCCTTTCGCATGTCCCATTTCAGACTTAGCTGCTCCATTTGTCCTCCTCTGGCCTTAAGACCAACTTGATGCGAGTACATTTATCCGCCATTGCAGTCTCCCACAATACTTTGCATCTCCACACACCCCTTAATAGCCAGATTTATACCTGGTCTTCTCCTGACCAAGCCGCCTTTCCGTCCTCCTCCCGCACGATAGGATCTAAATGTTGTTCTTGCAAAGCTCATACGCAGTACTTTTGAACCAATGGTTTCAGCTCTTTTAAAGTTTGTAACATGGGAGCTTCTTTTTCTTATAGCAGTCACTTCAGCTTGAAGAGTCAGTGAACTGCAAGCTTTGGTGAGCTATGCTCCCTATACCTCTTTTCACCATGACAAGGTGGTCCTTCGCACGCATCCTAAGTTCTTGCTGAAGGTCGTCTCCTCCTTCCACCTAAATCAATCTGTATCGCTACCAGCATTCTTTCCAAGGCCTCACACCTCCCCGGCTGAGGCCAGATTTCATACCCTAGATTGCAAGAGGGCATTGGCATTTTATCTAGACCATACTAATGACTATCACCAATCCTCTCAGTTGTTTGTCTCTTTTGACCAAAGTTATCTAGGGGCACCAGTATCCAAAAGAACACATTCAAGTTGGCTAGCAGATTGCATATCCTTCGCTTATTCCCAGGCTGGGCTGTCTCTTCCACACCATATGACAGCTCATGATGTCAGAGCCATGGCTACTACTGTAGCTAATCTCTGATCTGTCCCTATCTCAGAGATCTGCCAAGAGGCGACATGGTCGTCTCTGCATACCTTCACGGAACCCTATTGCCTGGACGAGACTCCAGAGCTGATGCTCACTTCGGATAAGCTGTTCTGTGTAACCTTTTTGAAATTTAGACAACTTGCCCATCACCTTTCTGACTACCTCGCGAGGAGTACTCTGAACGAGCTGAGTTTGTCAGATCCCTGCTGCAACTTCTAGCTGCGCTGGGATTCACTCTGTTGTCTTAGGCTAGGGCAAGGGTGAGGAACCTTTTCTCATTTGAAGGCCGCATGAGAGCTAACATCCTTCCAAGAAGGCCACATTCTAAAAAAAAACAAAACAAATTTACTGCAAAATGTAAATAATTTAATACTGATTTAGCTTTTATACAGAATTAACCCTTTCAAGTATCTTATACTGCCATACAGCAGAGTGCATACTAACAATGTTTCAATACTAACAATGTTTCATACTAACAATGTTTAAAAAATATATATATAATTTTAAATAACTAAGCTAGCTGCTTACCTTTCAGTGACTCTTCTTTTTTGCAAGAAAGCAATGATATATCAGGCTGCAACGTGCTGTAGCTGTAGTCTTAACTGGTCTTCTAGGTATTCATCTGTAATTTGTGATCTTAAGGATGTCTTAATTTGTGTTAAGTAGGAGAATGTAGATTTGCAACGATATGTTGTTGAGAAGCAGGAGAGCAAGTGTCGTGCGTGTTCCCTGAGGTGAGGATATTCGACGGCATTTTTCCATATTTGAATGGGATATTTTTTTCTGTCAAACAGCGACTTCAGAATATAATCTTCCGAGAGCTCAATTAACTGAGGAAGATGTAGGGATGTTACCCATGACTGAAGTGGTATTTAAAGGTGCGGAAGAATTGAAGGAAATATCGATACATCGGGAAGATGTATTACAACTATTAGATAAACTGAAGAGTAGCAAATCACCTGGGCCGGATGGTATACATCCAAGGGTGTTGAAAGAACTGAAATACGAGATTGCAGACCTGCTATTAGTAATCTGTGAACTATCATTAAAATCATCTCTAATACCTGAAGATTGGAGGATCGCCAATGTAACACCAATTTTTAAAAAAGGTTCCAGGGGTGATCCGGGAAACTACAGACCGGTGAGCCTGACATCAGTACCAGGAAAAATGGTAGAAACCATCATAAAGAATAAAATTACTCAGCATGTAGATAGTCATGACCTAATGGGAGACAGCCAACATGGCTTTAGACAAGGAAGATCTTGTCTTACTAATCTGTTATGTTTTTTTGAAGGAGTGAATAATCAGGTGGACAAAGGTGAGTCGGTTGATATTGTGTATCTGGACTTTCAGAAAGCCTTTGACAAGGTCCCTCATGAGAGACTTTTGGCAAAACTAAAGAGTCATGGGATAGGAGGCAGTGTACTATTGTGGATCAGGAACTGGTTAAAAGATAGAAAGCAGAGGGTAGGGCTAAATGGCCAATTTTCCAATGGAGAAAGGTGAATAGTGGTGTACCCCAGGGATCTGTGCTGGGTCCGCTGCTTTTTGACATATTCATAAATGACCTGGAAAGTGGAATAACGAGTGAGGTTATCAAATTTGCAGATGACACAAAATTATTTAAAGTTGTTAAAACCCAAGAGGATTGTGGAAAATTACAAGAGGATCTTGATAAATTGGAAGACTGGGCATCAAAATGGCAGATGAAATTTAATGTGGACAAGTGCAAGGTTATGCACCTAGGGAAGAACAACCCAAACTATGGTTACACGATGCAAGGTTCCACATTAGGAACCACCACCCAGGAAAAAGGTTTAGGCGTCATTGTGGATACCATGTTAAAACCCTCGGCCCAGTGTGCAGCGGCAGCCAAGAGAGCAAATAGACTGCTAGGTATGATAAGGAAAGGAATGGAAAATAAAACAAAAGATATTATAATGCCTCTATATCGTTCCATGGTGAGACCGCACCTTGAATATTGTGTGCAATTCTGGTCGCCGTATCTTAAAAAGGATATAGCGATTTTAGAAAAGGTTCAGAGAAGAGCCACCAAATTGGTAAAGGGGATGGAAGGATACTCCTATGAAGAAAGGCTAAAAAGGTTAGGGCTCTTTAACCTGGAAAAGAGACGGCTGAGGGGAGATATGATAGAAGTCTATAAATTAATGAACGGAGTGGAACGGGTAAACGTAGATCGATTGCTTACCTTATCAGAATATAGAAAGACTAGGGGACATGCAATGAAGCTACAGGGTAAACTATTTAAGACTAATAAAAGAAAATATTTTTTCACTCAACGTGTAATCAAACTCTGGGATTTGTTACCAGAGGATGTAGTAAAGGCTGTTAATGTAGCTGGGTTTAAAAAAGGTTTGGACAAGTTCCTGGAGGAAAGGTCCATAAACCATTATTAAGAAGGGACCCAGGATATCAATGCTTGAACCAATACAAGCATTGTGGAACCTGTGTCCCTTGGGGAAACTGCTAGGTACATATGACCTAGATTGGCCACTGTTGGAAACAGAATACTGGGCTTGATGGACTTTGGTCTGACCCAGTATGGCATATCTTATGTTCTTATGTTCCATCTGCAGCTTCTCTGGGGCCTCAGATACATCAACTAAATGAGGTTGAAAAGCCAATTTGAGGGTCATGTCATGCTTCTCAAAATCTCTGAATCATTCATTGTATTCCTTGATTAGCGAGTCTATAACGGATTCATATTGTTTGAAAAGTTCAAAAGAATATTTTTCTTCATTAATCATTTTTACTAGGTGAGAGAAGTGCTCTTCAGGAAGCTCATTTTGGCCAAGAAGTGATTTAAGAAATGTTAATTTTTTCTGAATATTTTTATTTCTTGCCACATATCATATATAGACTTGGTGTTACCTTACAATGAAACGTTCAAGTTATTTTGCTTTGTCATTATATCACACAGAAAAGCAACATTGCTATGAAATTCCTTGCATGATAATTCAGTGTTCATTCCTTTCCTCGAAAAATTGGATTATTTGTTCACGCAAATACAAAACTTTGACTAAAACCTGTCCTTGTGATAACCAGTGCACTTTCGAATGGTAGGGCAAATCAACACTAATTACCTCATTATCCATCATTAGCATCTCACAAAATTGTCGCTGTCTCGTTGCATTTGCTCAAATATAATTCACAATTCCTACACCTTTCTGCAAAGTGCCATTTAAAACAGTGGATTTGGCACAGAGACTTTGTTGATGCAAAATGCAATGAAAAGAGAAGATCATTTTGGCTTGAAACCTCTTTCTTAAGTTGTGCGATAAAGCCTTCATTCTTCCCTGTCATAGAAGGTGCACCATCTGTGCATACACTTACTAAATTAGCCAGATTCAGTCCAAATTCACGACATTTGTCTTTAAAATTGTTAAACACATTGATTCCTCGCGTTCTGCTCTTTAGAGTGCTCAGAGTAAGCAACTCTTTGTAAACTCGAAAATCCTTAGGGGCTTGTTTACAAAGCCGCGGTAGCGGTTTGCGATCGTAATCGGAGCCGCTGCCCCATTGATTTCAATGGGGCCGCGGCTGCGATCGCGATCGCGAACCACTACCGCGGCTTTGTAAACAAGCCCCTTAGTTATGGCAGAAACAAAATACAATACTTGCGCTGAGTCAGTGCAATCAGTTGATTCATCCAGCGCTATTGAATAGTACACATTTTCTTTTTGGATTATTTCTTTCAGTTGATCTACTACATTGAGTGCTAATTCATGCTGCCGATCAGCATTAGTTCTTCTTGAAAGAGGCAGTTGTTTGTATTTGTTAACCTTAGTTGCGTTTCCGATACTCTGCACTAATTGGAATAACTGTCTCTGCTTTTGCTTCCCTTCTTTCAATTTTTGTAAAGCAATCTTTCGAGATTCACCTTCTAGCTTAATGTATTTATTGTCCTTATGAGCAGAGTAGTGTTGATGTGCATTGTATTTTTTTACCGTTGAAATCACACAATCACAGAGCAAGCAACTCATTTTATCTTTCTCAGAAACAACATAGTATTGCAATTCCCACTCATCGTTAAACACTCTGTGTTCTGCTTTCAGCGACCTTTTCATTTTTTTCGACATGATGGAAAGCAAAAAAAAAAAAAGTAATCAAGCGACAAACACACTCTGAAGGAAGGAACCACAAACGCTGCACTCTCTATGCCAGCCAGTTAGTAACTGTCACCACAGTGTTGCCAGAAGGTGGAGAAGAAATTTTGGTTTCAAAACTAGCACCAATTCTCTTAATCATGAATTTGTTTCTTCACATATAAATTTGAATGAAAATGTTGAGAATGTATTCAACATCACACACCGGGTACCTCCTCGTACCGTGGTTTTACGTCCTACACGTGCCAAGGCTGAGGCACACTCTCATCTACGCAACGCACTTCGACTCGCACGCGCGACCACTACGCTTCACCGCCAACTACAAACTAATTCACTAATGTGTTCTCTCGTTCAGAATCCAACCCTTACTCTTCCTCCGCATTCTCCTTCAAGTCTCATCGTGATATATTTATCCGAAGGCGTGATGTTACGCCATGCCAGTTCCGCGTCTGTCAGCGTCTGTTATCGGGTGTAGTGTCTATCGCCAGTTCCCCGTACTGACGTCGCCGGCAACGGACATTTCGGGCGACCTCTTTATTGCCTCCAAGAACTAAAATTACATAAGCGATACCACCTTATCGCGGCCAGATAATGGCTTTTACTGAGAATCATCTCTTAGCGGAATCGCCATATTGCCAAAATTAGTTCACATATGTTAATCAATGTCATATATATAACAATATGAAAACTTGTCTAAGAAGGCCACAGAAGGCTGCACATCACGCTCCAAAAGGCCGTAGGTTTCCCACCCCTGGGCTAGGGAGTCCCATATGTGAAGACTGACTTCCTGCTTGTTCCTAGAGATAGTGGAGGAGTAGCTTAGTGGTTAGAGCAACTGCCTAGTACCCAGAAGATCAAGGGTTCAATTCCCACTGGCACTCCTTGTGAGTTTGGGCAAGTCACTTTACCCTCCATTGCTTTGGAAGAAAAGGCTAGCAATCTACTTCCAGTGATACATTGCCAAGAAAACCCATAGGTAGCTGGGTCACTATGAGTCAACACAGACTTGATGGCACTAAAAAAAAAAAAAATCAACCTGCCCACCTCCCCATCAAGTTGTCCCCTTTTTTCTCATTCCTGGTATACAAAGATTTTTATTTCTACGCTATTCACCTGATTGAGGAGACCAGGAGGGAAAGCGGGAAGGCAGCCACGCATGCATGGAGGAAAACGCCCAAAAGCATTTCTATTGGATGCTGGGGAGTGTTCCCGCGCCAGGCTCTGACGGTGTCGATGTCACATATATGTGAAGACTGATTTCTGCTGTTCCCGGAGATAAACTGTTACAGGTGAGTTACAAAATGTAGTTACAGAGATTGGAAATTGCCAGTGATCCAATCCATGTAGTGGTAGCTTTTGTGGGTTAAATGTAAGTGAATTTGTACAACCTTTTCCAGACAGGGATTTGTTAGGGAAAGGTTGGGCGTAGAGATTATCTGTATATACTAAAAAGAGGATATATATAAGGAGACACCAGACTTTTGGATGAGGATTGCCAGTGGACTTAAGAATATTTTATTTACTTATTTAAGTTTTTTTATACCACCTTATCTTATAATCAAGGCGGTATAAAGAATATGTTAGAGCAAGGGAGAGAAGAGTGAGCACTGAAGGACTCCACATGATAGGAGATGCATAGTAGAACGGAAATTGCAAACAGTCACTTGACATGTGCAGGTTTGAAGGAAAGAAATGAACCATGACAGCATCTTACCTCTAATACCTATGTCATAGAGATGGGGGAAAATAAACATGGTTTAGTAAATCAAAAGCAGCAGTAGTCACAGCGAAAATGAAGCAATACCATGCAGAAATCCTGCAGTGCTCTCCAAACAAACCGCATGACCTATTCAACCTAGTGAAGACCCTAACAAAAGAACCTTCCCCCACCCAACCAAGCCTGCTAAACCCACAGGAATTCGCGGACTACCTACAGTCCAAAACAAGCCAGACCAATAATACCAAGAACCCCGCTCCGTTGCACGAGCCACACCATCCAACGCCACTGAATACCTTCTCTAACTCATCCAACAAAGGCATCCAGGACATCATCACGGTCATCAACACCACCACAGCTCCAAACGACCCCTGCCCAGCAATCTCCAGGAACAAGCAGGAATGAGTCTTCACATATGGGTACGTCGGTACCGACGGAGCCTGCGCGGGAACGCTTCCCAGCGTCCAATCAAAGAGCTTTTGGAAGCATCCCACCATGCCTGCGTGCTGCCTTCCCGCCTTTCCCAACTGCCTCTCCTCAGTTTTCGTTTTCCGCGGAGCCGGCAGGAAGTCCTCCTGTCACCGCAGAAAATTGTTTTATTTCTTTAGTTTTTCTTGTGGTCGCGGCTGTCTTCCCCGACGCCACCGGTACCGCCGGTGTTTTCTTTTCTTTTCTTGTAAAATCTTCCTTTTTCAAGGGATATTTTTTCTTCATAGTGTCTCACGGTTTCTTAGGCCTTTTAGGCCTCTTCTTTTTCCTTCATGGAACCGCCAGCCACTTTCTCCAAGAAATGTTCAAACTGTGGCGGTACAACCTTATTTTTAGACCCTCGAAGTCGGTGTCTAACTTGCTTGGGTCCTGATATCAGTTCGGTGTGAAGAGGTTTTCGACATTTAGGTTCCCTCGATACACGGTTTCCCTCCAACTTCGGGGCACCATCCCTTTCTTCTACACAGGATCAGATAACCCACAAACAGTCTGTTAAGACTAGCCAGCCCTCGAGTGTTCGATCTCATGCACAGCATGTAGACAGCTCCGGCCTTGCCCTCGAGGGCCCACTGGCTTCAAAACCCTGGCGGGAGTCTTCGGTCTCCAAAGCGTTTGAGGGGTTTCAGGTTGTTCCTGGGGTTCACCCCTCACAGAACATACCTGAGCCATGTCCGGTGGTGGCATCCGCTTTGAGCAGTACCAATACCCCGGCATCGGCACTGGTGTTGGATGAAACACTCCTCACCAGGGATGGTCATCTGGCGTCCTCGGTGCCTTCGGGACCGGTGGATACTTTCCAGACTGACTTTCCATTATTGGTACCAGCACCGATACTACCACTGACGTCGGTACCGTCCAGATGTGCATCGATAGCCTCGCTTCCTTCGATGCCGAGTCTGGAATCGATCTCCAGTCTGGAGGACTGGATACCGACTCGCCTTGGTACCGGCTCTCGGCGGTACCGAAGGCTCGGTTCCGATGATTCAGATCCGCAACTCTCGGTTCCCCCGAGGCCGTTTGAGTTCAGACACGGTACCGAAGTCGGTACCGATGTCCTCATTACCCTTGCAGTCGGTGCCTTCCATGCTTCGCTTATCAGGCTCTCTGCCCTCGATGCCGAGTTTGGAATCGATCTCTAGTCTGGAAGACTGGGTACCAATACCCTTTGATACCGACACCGATAGATACCGGAGGCTCGGTACCGAGGATAGCGGCCGGAGGTTTTCGGTTACCTCGGTACCGATTGAACTATCACCGATGCCTGCTCCGATGTCTCTGTCGGGCTCGGCTCCGAAATCGGAACCGGTATTGGCATCAGTACCGGTATCCTCAGTAGCATCGTGGCCAACTCCTGCCATGCTTTTTTCAACAGGATCGCTCCCTTCTATACCAAGCTTGGAGTCGATACCTGGCATGGACAATGTGGTAATGACGGTCGCTGCTCCTGACAGCCAGTACCGGCGACCATCCCTTAAGCATTCCACACTGCACCGTGCAGGATCTTCTATTCCTATATATTTGGATAGCTCTTTCGGTGCGCAGGCTAGTTCTTCAGATCTAACTTGTCCAAGGGAGATTCCTGTTGGGGATCCCTCTTTTCAGAGTTTCCTCCTGGATATAGCAAGATCTCTTGCCATTCCTATCCCGGGACATGATCCTGCACAAGGCTCTGTTTCTACCAAAGCAAAGAAGAACATAATGCTTCCTTTGCATCATTCCTTGCAGGATCTCCTTTAAGGGTACCCCCACCTTCCAGAGCAACTGATCTCTTATATCAGGTGACCCCCCTCCAGGGTTTCAAAAGACTCAACTTCCTCATCATTCCATAGTAGTGGAATCAGCAATGAGGCGGGTAAAGAGTAAGAAAAAGCACTCTTCTTATCCACCAGGTCGTGAGTCTAAGACACTAGATGCCTTTGGAGGTCAAACCTTCCAGACATCTATGCTTTCTGCAAGAATTCTCTCATATATTTTTTATATGAGTCTATCTCTTGAGGAGGTCACAAAGCAATTACATCTTTTGACTCCTTCCCTTCCAGAGTCCAAGAGTGCAGGCTATTCTTCACTGCTTAAGCATCTTCAGAATATCTCTTGGTTTCTTACTCGTGCTTCCCTAGACTCTTTTGAGTCTGTTAGCAGGACTTCTGCTATAACTATAGGGGCATGACGTAGAGTCTGGCTCCAAGCTTCAGACTTGGACAAATGGGCACAGCAAAGACTGGGACATACTCCTTGCACTGGAGACAATCTTTTCAACAAGGAGTCTTTACGTCAGGTTACTCAGTTCCACTGACTTACCTGTTCCTAGGGGCTGTTCTGCACCTTCTTCTGTCCCAGTAGGTAGGAAATGTCCTGCCAAACTTTCTTCCCATAGGAGAAGAAGGTTTTATGCGTCATCTGCCCATCATACAGATGTTCCCAAACAAGGGAAGCATCGTCCTAGTCTGCAGAATTCAACCTCTCACCAGGCTCAGCAAACCCAGCAACTGCAGGGTTTCTGATCAATCTCCATCAGATGCTTGTGACTCTTGGGGTTAGAATCTGCAGTTCTCTCTTCTCAATAGAGGCAATCCACTGCTGTCATTCTAAATCCTAGACATGGATCTCTTCCCAAAAGACATCCATTTTTTTTATGTTCTATGAGCTGTCAGAATGTTCATGCTTATAGGTCACAGGGTTCTCCTCTTCTTCCTGCTAGGGAAAGAGGTCTAACCACTATCAAACGATATTTTCCTGTGCCAGCATGTCTTTTTTCCTTTCTATAGACTTACTACTTTGTAAGTCTTCTTCAGCTCCATTCTCTATCTCCAGGAACAAGCAGGAATACGTCATCACATATGGGTACGTCGGTACCGACGGAGCCCGCGCGGGAAAGCTCCCCAGCTTTTCAGATTAAAAGCTTTTGGGGCCTCCCACTGCACATGCGCGCTGCCTTCCCGCCTTCCTGAGCAGCTCTCGTCAGTTTCTTTTTTTCCGCGGAGCCAGCAGGTCGTGTTCCTGTCACCGCTGAAGAAATTGTTAATTTTATTGTTTTCTTTAGACCGCGTACCTGCCTTCCCCATTCTGAAACCGGTACTGCCGGTCTCTCTTTCTTTCTTTTAAAAAAAAAAAAAAATATATATATTTTTCTTTTCTTCAGCACAGCTTGGTACTTTGTTAGGCCTTCAGGCCTACACAATTTCTCCTCATGGAGAAGCCAGTTCCTGGTTTTAAAAAGTGTACCAAGTGCAGTGCTGTCATTCCTCTTACAGACACCCATGAATGGTGTCTTAAATGTTTAGGACCTGACCATTCCATACCGGACTGCCCATCCTGCTCCCAGATGTCGAAACGTGGATTGCAGAACCGGGCCAACAAGTTCCATGTGCTGTTTCCTTCAGAAGCATCACAGTCATCCAGGTCTTCCTCTCCGGATGGATCTCAGGTAACCAAAACTCCAGTGGGCAAATCCTCTAAAAGCAAATCTCTTTCTAAAGATCGAGAGGCTCTCAATTCTGAGTTCGAGGATTCTGCCCAGGCCAAAAAACCCCGGCGGGAGGCTCCGGCCTCCAAAGCAATCATGGGGTCACAGGTTGACATCGATGGCGCGGCCTCGACGGATCACCTGTTGTACTGCTCTGGGGTACCAGCCCATACCGGTACCGACATCCAGGCAGCAGTGGCGTCTATGGGCAATACTGTCCAAGTCATGCAGCAGGCCATTCTGGCTTTTATTAATGCTGCTACGCCCTCGGTACCGCAGCCAGCGGTACCGGGTCCGGTTCCGGTTCCGGTAATGGCTTCCATACCGGAACCGAGGCCATCGTCTTCCAAATGCAGATCGGTTCCGCATGCCGGATCCGGGCTTTTGCCCGGTACCGATCCCATACCCGGTACGCCCGATGTCGATACCGAACGGTATGCGTATCGTGCGTTGGAAGCACATAGAGGATACTCTGCTTCTTCAGAGGATTTTAACTCCTCTGATGATTCTGATGAGTTCTCCCTTGATCTTCCTGAGGAGCCTTCTTCTCCTAACAGGAGAATGTCTCCACCAGAGGATTTGTCCTTTCAGGACTTCATCATAGAAATGGCTAAAGGTCTTTCTATTGCTTCATCCTCTGAAAAGGAACCCAGATCAAAGAAACTGGATATTTTAGGATACTCTAAGTCTCCTAAAGAGGCAGTCACCCTGCCTATCCATGAAATCCTTCAAGAACACTTGATGGACTTATGGGAGGCTCCTCTAACATTGTCTCCTTCTTCTCGCAGGTTGGACACCATGTACCGTGTCCCCCCTTCTCCTGGTTTCCAAAAAACCCAGTTGCCTCACCATTCTATTGTGGTGAAGTCTGCAATGAAGAAGATAAAGAGTACCAAAAGGCACTCTTCTACTCCTCCAGGGCGAGAATGTAAGACTCTAGACTCTTTTGGCAGGAAAATTTTCCAGGCTACTATGCTTATAGCCAGGATTAATTCCTATAGTCTTTACATGGGCATGTTTCTCAGTGAAATCGCTCTAAAAGTTCGGCATTTTGCCCCCTTTCTCCCTGAGGATAAGAGGGAGCAGTTCATTTCCTTTTGGATATTTCAAAGTTCTCCAACAGGGCAGCTTTTGATTCCTTTGAGGGTGCTGGTAGGGCTTCGGGCATTGCTATAGCAGCCCGACGTCTTGCTTGGCTCCAGGCTTCTGATCTAGAACCTTGGGTCCTAGATGGCTTAAGAAATCTGCCCTGTACAGGTGAGAACTTATTTGGTGAGGAGTGGCAAATTAAGGCCACTCAAATGGATGCAGAAAATGCCACCTTAGATAGACTTTCTAAGTCTACCTCCACTCCTGCCAGGAAGAAGTCTTTTAAGAGGCCTTATTACAAGAAGTCCAGATTTTCTACAAATACTGGCCAACAATCCTCTCAGCCTCGTTTTGCTGCTAAACGTCAGCAACCTAAACAGGCAAGGTCAAAGCCGGCGGCGTCTGCTACGCCTCAGCAGGCTCCACCCCCTCAGGGGTTTTGACTTGCCCCTAGAGAACTTAACTTTTCTGGCTCTAGAACAACCAGAGCCCCTCACCATACCCGGAAGGTTAGCTCACTTTGCTCCCAGATGGGAGCAAATTACATCAGAGCAATGGACCCTCTCTATCATCAGAGAGGGTTACAAACTCCATTTTTCCGACCTTCCTCCTTATACTATGGTGAGGCAGTTCAATTCTCCCCCATCTCTCCTGGCCCTCTTGGGTCAGGAAGTCTCCTCCCTCCTTGCCCAGGGGGCAATAGAGGAGGTCCCTCTTCTTCAACAGGGGACGGGATTCTACTCCCCTTATTTTCTAATACCAAAGAAGACAGAGGGCTTCAGACCAATTCTGGATCTGAGAGAATTGAACAAATTTCTTTTCAAGGAGAAATTCAAAATGCTTTCTCTGGGCATTCTCCTTCCATACCTTCAGAGTCAGGATTGGCTTTGTTCTCTAGATCTAAAGGATGCGTATACACACATACTCATCCACCCATCCCACAGAAAATACCTTCGATTTCTGTTTCAGGGAAAACATTTCCAGTACAGAGTACTCCCCTTCGGTCTAGCCTCTGCTCCAAGAGTGTTCACCAAATGCATGGCAGTCGTAGCTGCCTTTCTAAGAGGCCTGGGAATTTTCATATTCCCATACCTGGACGACTGGCTCATCCGAGCTCCCTCTCAGTCCCAGGCCCAAATTTCCCTGGACCGCACAAGGCGTCTTCTGCAGTATCTAGGACTGGTAGTAAACCTTCCCAAGTCTCAACTAATCCCTACTCAGTCTCTCGAGTTCATAGGGGCCCAGTTAGACACCATCACTGCAAGGGCCTACCTGCCTCAGGTCAGGGCCCAACGCCTGCTGAGTTTGGCCTTCCAAGCTCAGTCCAGCAGTCATTTGACAGCCCGGGAAATGCTGCGACTTCTGGGCCACATGGCCTCCACGGTACATGTGGTGCCCTACGCTCGTCTGCATATGAGAGCAGCTCAATGGACCTTGGCCACCCAGTGGACTCAAGCATCTGGAGCGCTCTCCGACCAAATACTCACCTCAAGCCGTCTATTTTGGTCCCTCCAATGGTGGACATCCACCAAGAATCTGTTGTTGGGGGCCCCCTTCCAACCTTTGTTGTCCCAAGCAACCCTCACAACAGATGCCTCCCAGACAGGGTGGGGAGCTCATCTTCAGAACCTCTCCACTCAGGGCACTTGGTCTCCGCAGGAGGCCACCCTTCATATCAACCTCCTGGAACTGCGAGCAATTTACCTTGCACTCAAGGTCTTCTATACCCTCCTTGTCAATCTGACTGTCCTAGTTCAGACAGACAATCAGGTAGCCATGTTCTATATAAACAAACAAGGAGGGACAGGCTCTCTGTCGCTTTGCAACGAAGCTCTCAGAATATGGGCCTTCGCCAGAGAGCATCAAATTCACCTTCTTGCAGTGTATCTTCCAGGAGTTCAAAACTCTCGTGCAGACAGACTCAGTCGAGTTCTGCTTCCACACGAATGGTCCCTACATATGGACCAGATACGCAGAATCTTTCAGGAATGGGGGACCCCGGACATAGACCTCTTTGCAAGTCCGTGGAATGCCAAACTTCCCCGGTTCTGTTCCAGAACTCAGTGTCAGGGAGCTCAGGCCCACGATGCCTTCCTCCTGCATTGGGGTCAGGAATTCCTCTATGCCTTTCCACCCATTCCTCTAATATCCAAGACTCTGTTCAAGCTCCAGAGGGATCACGGGACTATGATCCTCATAGCTCCCCGCTGGCCACGCCAGGTGTGGTTCCCTCTACTTCTGCATCTCTCCCAGGGATCCTCCCTGGACCTGGGAGCTGCGCCAGACCTTCTGTCTCAGGAGGAGGGGACTTTGTGGCACCCAAACCCCAAATCCCTACATCTCAGAGCTTGGTTACTGAAGGCCTAAGTCTTCAAGACTTTAATCTTTCTCAACCTGTGACAGATATCCTTCATGCCTCTAGGAAACCTTCCACGAGGCGTTCTTATGCTTTCAAATGGAAACGTTTTTCCATTTGGTGTGCTCAGCAGGGTCTTGACCCTCTAGCACTTCCTTTGAATTCCCTCTTGGACTATCTCCTGCATCTTTCAAATGCAGGCCTTAAGACGAATTCAGTAAGGGTCCATTTGAGTGCTATTGCAGCATCCTTAAAACCTATAAATGGACAACCTGTCTCCTCTCATCCTCTTGTTTCACGTTTCATGAGAGGCCTGACTCTAACTAAACCTCCCATCCGACCTCCTCCGGTAGCATGGGATTTGAACCTAGTTCTAGGTCAGCTTATGAAGCCACCTTTTGAGCCTTTGGACTCTACCTCCTTCAAATTTCTTTCCTGGAAGGTTGTTTTCCTTATTGCAGTCACTTCGGCTCGCCGCATCAGTGAACTGCAGGCTTTAGTGGCTCATCCACCTTATACTAGGTTTCATCATGATAAGGTGGTCCTTAGGACGAATCCCCACTTTATGCCCAAAGTGGTCTCGCCCTTTCATCTTAATCAAGAGGTATATCTACCTGTCTTTTTCCCGGCTCCTCATGCATCCAGTGCAGAGAGGAACCTTCATACTCTGGATTGTAAAAGAGCTCTTGCCTTTTACCTCAACAGGACTCAACCACATCGAAAGTCTTCCCAACTTTTCGTGGCTTTTGATCCTTCTCATTTGGGACTTCCAGTCACCAAGCGTACACTTTCCAATTGGATCGCTCAGTGTATTTCTTTTGCTTACCAGAGTAAGAACATTTCTATGGAGGGCCATGTCACAGCTCACAATGTGAGGGCCATGGCCACTTCTATGGCTCATCTTCACTCTGTGTCCATAGATCAGATCTGTCGAGCAGCCACTTGGGCCTCGGTTCATACCTTCACAGCCCATTACTGCTTGGACAAGGACTCCCGCCGGGATGCCTTGTTTGGTCAGGCTGTCCTCAAACACCTGTTCCATACTTAAACAACTCCTGCCCACCTTCCCTGGATGGATGCCTGAGATCCATGCGAAGATGGTTTACCCTTGGAGGGGGATCTCCCAGGCATCTTAGCTAGGGAGTCCCCATATGTGATGACGTATTCCTGCTTGTTCCTGGAGATAGCACAGTTACTTACCTGTAACAGGTGATCTCTGGGAACAGCAGGAATTAGTCATCACAATCCACCCACTTCCCCTAGGAGTTGTATCTCTATCTATCTTCCTGTCCTCTCTCTCTATTGTCTCAGCTTTAAACTCGAACTGACGAGAGCTGCTCAGGAAGGCAGCGCGCATGTGCAGTGGGAGGCCCCAAAAGCTTTTAATCTGAAAAGCTGGGGAGCTTTCCCGCGCGGGCTCCGTCGGTACCGACGTACCCATATGTGATGACTAATTCCTGCTGTTCCCAGAGATCACCTGTTACAGGTAAGTAACTGTGCTTTACCCTCTTACCAAGCTTTTCCTCTGTAAGAGCGGTATTGCTTCACTGGAGGGCTTTTCTTCAGCCTCTCTAGTTTTGTTACTTTTCCAGTGCGGAGTTCTCCTCTCTGAATTGACTCCTCTTTTTCAGTCTTGCTTTGAGGCAGTTCATCAGACATGTCCAGAGTTCTCTACTCCTGTTCTGTCTGTTCTTTCTGTTTTTAAACGGTAAGATTCTTTCTGCTGTCTGGCAAGCAGCTGCCAATGCAAGAGCCTTAATGTTTGGACCACTGGTTCTTGTCCACCAGCAACCAGATTTGTCCTCCACTAACATTCTGTCTGGTCTTAGTAGTGGCTCCAAGTCAGTGCTGTCATCTGTCTTGAAATTTTTTCTCTACAAGCTTCTTGGATTGTCTTCTTTCTGCCATCTCCATTCCCCTGGGTTTGGCAGCATAGTTGACATAGGTACTGGCTCTCCAGCAGCCAGTTCTATCTCCTCATTCTCCTGCATCATGCTCTCTGCAGTTCTACAGAGAAGCTCTCCACTATGGGCCCTTGCTAGAGAGCATGAGGGGTTTTTCTCCAACAGCTATCCTAGATGGTTGGAAAAGGCTTTTTCAGTCATGTCTCCCATGACTAGAAAGGTTCTCCCTTTTTTCACTTTCTCCTTTTTAATATAAAGGACATAGGCCTTCTCTTACGTGAAAGCTTAAGGAGTTGCCAATTCCCTGCTTTGGTCCATACTATTTCCAATCGGGAATGTGCTTTTCTTCTTGCAGCTCGTCCTCATGGTAAGAACACATGATACCTCTTTGCCCTTAAGCAGGTCAGCATGGTATCTCATTTATCTCCAGGAACAAGCAGGAATGAGTCTTCACATATGGGTACGTCGGTACCGACGGAGTCTGCGTGGGAACGCTTCCCAGCGTCAAATCAAAGAGCTTTTTGAAGCATCCCACCACGCCTGCGTGCTGCCTTCCCGCCTTTCCCAACTGCCTTTCCTCAGTTTTTGTTTTTCCGCGGAGCCGGCAGGACGTCCTCCTGTCACAGCAGAAAATTCTTGTTTTATTTCTTTAGTTTTCTTGTGGTCGCAGCTGTCTTCCTGACGCCACCGGTACCACCGGTGTTTTCTTTTCTTTTTCTGCAAAATCTTCCTTTTCCTCGGGATATTTTTTCTTCATAGTGTCCCGCGGGTTCTTAGGCCTTAAAGGCCTCTTCTTTTTCCTTCATGGAACCGCCGGCCACTTTCTCCAAGAAATGTTCAGACTGTGGCAGTACAACTTTATTTTTAGACCCTCGAAGTCGGTGTCTAACCTGCTTGGGTCCTGACAAGAGTTTGGTGAGAAGAGGTCTTCAACATCAATGTTCCCTCGATACACGGTTTCCCTCCAACTTCGGGGCACCGTCCCCTTCTTCTTCTACACAGGATCTGGTAACCCACAAACAGTCTGTTAAGACTAGCCAGCCCTCGAGTGGTAGGTCTCATGCACAGCATGTAGACGGCTCCGGCCTTGCCCTCGAGGGCCCACTGGCTTCAAAACCCCGGCGGGAGTCTTCGGTCTCCAAAGCAGATAAGGGGTTTCAGGTTGTTCCTGGGGTTCACTCCTCACAGAAAATACCTCAGCCGTGTCTGGTGGTGGCATCCGCTTCGAGCGGTACCGGTATCCCGGCATCGGCACTGGTGTTGGCATCTTAGTAGTGGCTTGAAGTCAGTGCTGTCATCTGTCTTGGAAATATTTTCACTACAAGCTTGTTGGATCGTCTTCTCTTTCCCCTGGGTTTGGCAGCATAGTTGACATAGGTACTGGTTGTCCTGCAGCCAGTTCTATCTCCTCTTTCTCCTGCATCATGCTCTCTGCAATTCTACAAAGAAGCTCTCCACTATGGGCCCTTACTAGAGAGCATGGGGGGCTTTTTCTCCAACAGCTATACTAGATGGTTGAAAAAGGCTTTTTCAGTCATGTCTCCCATGACTAGAAAAGTTCTCCTTTTCATATAAAGGACATAGGCCTCCTCTTACGTGCAAACTTAAGGAGTTGCTAATTCCCTGCTTTGGTCCATAGTATTTCCAATTGGGAATATGTTTTCTCCTTCCAGCTCGTCTTCATGGTAAGAACGCATGATACCTTTTTGCCCTTAAGCAGGTCAGCTGGGTATCATTTTTTATGCGTCTTCTGTTCACTTACCATGCTAGAGTTCTAGAATACTCGGGACTTGCTGGCTGCAGACTGATATCATCCTCTGCCTTTCACGTAACCATCCTGGTTATTCCACTACCTAGCATCTCTGTAGCTCATAACCAGTGGAAATTGATTCTCTATATATCTTCTCAAGTAAGTTCCACCTTCTTGTTATTAGACAAATCTTTCCTTTCCACTTTTTCCTATGTGAATACCATTTGTGTAGGCATATCTCTGTCTGCTACATTGCAGATTCCCATATATAGGCCTATATATATATATTCATACCTATAGCATACATCTTAGAGATGTCTATGCCTATCATTTGTGTGTATTTTATGCCCTTCATATCTCACTATAGATATATTCTTCTATATTTATATGATATATATCTATATCTATCTATCTATCTATTTATCTATATATATATATATATATATATTTAAGAATATATGTATCTCTCGAGATTTTTTACTATGGGTAGATATGTATTTTGTATTTATCTACCTGACTGTTCAGGCTCATATAGCTATATGATTCTGACAGATGGGCTTTACCCATTCTTATGCTATCCAACATGTTTTTGGGGTTCCACAACCACTTCGGTGGTAGTTAACAACTTCCACCATAACCTTACGGTTAGATACGTCTGAAGCTCTCCATCTCCCAATATCTCTCCTAGCTGACACCAGTTAGGAGAGACATTGCGGATCTTCAGCTAATCACATGCTCTAACGCCTCCAGCGTTTGTCCTTTCTTTTGGGATACAAGGGGTTCCCATACCTTTCTCCCCACAAGGACTGTGCCTGTTTGTCCATATCGGTTAACCTTTCTCTTTTGTTTCTAAGAGTGAGCCACTCTGCTGCCAAAAGAGTTCATTTTTTGTCATAAAGCCTTCCGCTGAAGGCCCACCGTTTTTGTACTACCCCAGTTTTTCCTACTGGGGTTACCTGTTACCTTTCAGGATTCTGACCTGCACTGTTTTTCCTACAGGTTTTTTACTCCACTTACAGTGAGGTCCTCTTTGAGGTTCCTCTACTGGTTTCCCAGTTCATCCCATGAACCTCTATACGTCTATGAAATCCTGTCAGGGGAGGTCCATATTGCAATATCCTTTGCAATATCATTGATGACAATTATCATCCACACATGGACTCCTTGTCTGCAGTCCTATGCTCGGTTAGCTGTTCAACAGCATCTTTCTCTCCAACTCCTGCCCTCCATCCTCTGGATGCCTGGTGTTGTGGGGTATAGCATGTTCCAACCTATGACATGCTAGGATTCCAGGCATCTCAGCTTGGGAGTCCCCATATGTGAAGACTCATTCCTGCTTGTTCCTGGAGATAGCACAGTAACTTACCTGTAACAGGTGATCTCTGGGAACAGCAGGAATAAGTCTTCACAACCCACCCACCTCCCCAGGAATTGTATCTCTATCTATCTTTCCTTTCCTCTCTCTCTCTCTTTGTCTGAGGAGAGGCAGTTGGGAAAGGCGGGAAGGCAGCACGCAGGCGTGGTGGGATGCTTCCAAAAGCTCTTTGATTGGACACTGGGAAGCGTTCCCGTGCAGACTCTGTCGGTACCGTTTACGCATATGTGAAGACATTCCTGCTGTTCCCAGAGATCACCTGTTACAGGTAAGTAACTGTGCTTTATGCGTCTTCTGTTCACTTACCATGCTAGAGTTCTGGAATACTCGGGACTTGCTGGCTGCAGACTGATTTCATCCTCTGCTTTTTACGTAACCATTCTGGTTATTTCACTAGCTAGCATCCCTGTAGCCATAACCAGTGGGAATAGATTCTCTATATATCTTCTCAAGTAGGTTCCACCTTCTTGTTATTATATGAATCTTTCCTCTCCACATTTCCTATGTGAATACCGTTCTGTAGGCATATCTCTGTCTGCTTCTTGCAGACACCCATGTAGGGGCATATATATATATATTCATATCTATAGTATACGTCTTACAGATGTTTGTGTCTATCATTTGTGTGTATTTTATGCCCTTTCATATCTCACTATAGATATATTCTTATACGTATATCTATATATCTATATCTCTCTATCTTTATATATATCTGTCGAGATATTTTATTATCGGTAGATATGTATTCTGCATTTATCTACCTGACTGTCGAGGCTCATATAGCTATATGATTCTGACAGATGGGCTTTACTCATACCTATGCTATCCAGCATGTTTGGGGTTCTACACTCACAACCACTTCTGTGGTAGTTAACAACTTCCACCATACCTTAAGGTTTAGGTGCCTCTGTAGCTCTCCATGTTCCAGTATCTCTCCTAGCTGACTCCAGTTAGGAGAGACATTGCGGATCTTCAGCTAATCACAGGCTCTAACGCCTCAGGCGTTTGTCCTTTTTTTTAGGATACAAGGGGTTTCCATACCTTTTCCTCCCTCAAGGACTGTGCCTGTTTGTCCAATTCGGTCGGCCTTCTCTTTTTGCTTCCAAGGGTGAGCCACTCTGGGGCCAAAAGAGTTTGGCTTTTATCATAAAGCCTTCCGCCGAAGGCCCACCGTTTTTGGTACTACCCCAGTTATTATTGGGGTCCCCTCTTACCTTTCAGGAATCTGACCTCCACTGTTTTTTCCTACAGGTTTATTACCTCCACTTCACAGTGAGGTCCTCCTTGAGGTTCCTCTACTGGGTTCCCCAGTAGCTTCCATGAACCTCCTTACTGCTGTGTAATCCTGTTAGGGGAGGTCCATATTGCAATATTTCTTTCAATATCATTGATGATAATTATCATCCACATATGGACTCCTTGTCTGCAGTCCTATGCTAGGTTAGCTGTTCCACAGCACCTTTCTTTCTTCAACTCCTACCCTCCATCCTCATGATGCCTGGTGTTGTGGGGGATAGAATGTTCCAACCTATGACATGCTGGGACTCCAGGCATCTCAGCTTGGGAGTCCCCATATGTGAAGACTCATTCCTGCTTGTTCCTGGAGATAGCACAGTTACTTAACTGTAACAGGTGATCTCTGGGAACAGCAGGAATAAGTCTTCACAACCCACCCACCTCCCCAGGAGTTGTATCTCTATCTATCTTTCCTTTCCTCTCTCTCTCTCTTTGTCTCAGCTTTAAAACTTAACTGAGGAGAGGCAGTTGGGAAAGGCGGGAAGGCAGCACGCAGGCGTGGTGGGATGCTTCCAAAAGCTCTTTGATTGGATGCTGGGAAGCGTTCTCGCGCAGACTCCGTCGGTACCGACGTACCCATATGTGAAGACTTATTCCTGCTGTTCCCAGAGATCACCTGTTACAGGTAAGTAACTGTGTTTTCTGGATAAAATCTCTGCCCGTAGAACTCAGCCTGTTCCTGGCCAAACTCATAGACCTATCCTTCTCAACTGGGACATTCCCATGAAGCCTGAAGCAAACATCCATCAGGCCACTTCTAAGAAAAACAACAAACTGGACCCCCAGAAGGTAGACTCATACAGACCAATCTCAAGCATCCCACTACTGGCCAAAATAATTGAAAAGGTTGTCCAACACCAAATCCAACACCACAGTGAGACCACGGCTCCTCTTGACCCATGTCAGCATGGATTCAGAGAATCACATGGCGTCGAGACCCTCCTGACCACCCTCTTCAGCACCTTAACCACCGGAATAGACAACATCAGACAAGGATTTGCCCTAATCTTCATGGATATTGCTGCGGAATTCGACTCCGTCAGCCATGAACTACTCCTGGCATGTCTCAAGGAGAAGGGAATCCACGATACAGCGCTAAGCTGGTGCAAGTCATACTTGACAGACAGATGGCAATATGTGCGAACCGGCTCCACGACCTCCGAACCTTTCCAACAAGAACAAGGCGTGCCACAAGGATCCTCACTCTAGGCCATGCTTTTCAATATATACATGCAGCCCATTTGCGCTCTCATCCGCTCCTTCAAAATCGCCTGCCTGGTATATGCTGATGACGTACAGCTCTACAAGCCGTTCTCAACCGACCAGCCTGATTTTTCACCGACCTGCTTCGATGCTGTCACCAACTGGCTCCATACACAAAACCTCAGAATAAACTTCAACAAAACGGAGGCCCTATTCATTACCAGGAACCAAGCATTTACTCCTCCTGCCTCACTAAAAGTATGGAATGCCGAGCTCCTAAGCAAGCCTACTGTACTCTACCTAGGGGTCACACTAGACCAACAGCTAGACTTGAAAGCCCATATAAGCAACACGGTCAAGGCAGTTTACCACAAAATACGGACAATCCGACACCTACGACACCTGCCGGAGCCAGACTACTTCCAAACAATCTATTAGGCCCTTGTAATCTCCCACTTTAACTACGCCAACTCAATTCTACACTGACTCCTGAAGAACACGCTGAACCCACTTCAGCTTGCAATGAACGCAGCCGCCAGAATATTGCATGGAGCCTCTAGGAGGGATCACGTAACCCCAATCTTGAAACAACTCCATTGGCTGCCGGTCCATTGCAGACTCTCCTTCAAAATGCTATTGATGACCTTCAAAGCCATCTACAAGTGCTCCTCCACCTCCCTCACAGACCTCATCCAGCCCACACCCCCAACAGACTGTCACCTTGTAACTGCAAATTAACCTCATTAAATTTAGTAAACAAATCTGTTAAATGAGCAATGTCTGGTTTCCATTTCATTAAATTTTCTTTCAAAATGAGATGTTCAGCATCCAAAAACTCTAAAACGATCTCAAAAAGTGAAAAAATCTTATCAAACATAAGTCTTTCGAGAGCCAGCGTACTTCAATGTGAAGGAGTAATCAATGAAAGTCCTCGTCATTTTCTTCACACAACTGCGCAAATAACCTAGAATTCAACGCGTTGCTACAAATCTTGTTTACTGCGTTTATGACGAATTGAAGAGATTGATGCAATCTGGCACTCAGATTTTTAGCTACTAAATGTTGTCGATGAATGACGCAGTGAATTGCAAACACCCCGGGTATATTTTGTTTTAAATGGCTTATAAAACTGCGATAGCGCCCAAACATTGCTGGTGCTCCATCTGTTGCTGCCGATATTATATTTGATAAAGGGATCGCTCTTTTTCCATGAAATAATCTTTCAAAACATTGAATATTGATTCGCCTTTAGTGTCTGTTGTCAAAGTTCTCGCAAAGAGCAGTTCTTCATGGATTTCTTGGTCCATAACAAAACAAACAAACATATGCCAATAATAGTGCTTCATTATCAGTGTAATGTTGACTCGTCCAGTTGAATAGAGAAATGGTTCGTTTGCAGATAATTACACAAGAAGCTTTCAACATCATGGCTCATTTCATCAATACGTCTTTGAACTGTGTTGTTGCTCAAAGGAATTCTTTTCAGTATATTATATGCAGGCTTGTGTAGAACAGTTTTTTTAAAACCTCTTCAACAGCTGGCAAAATCAGCTGTTCCCTGATAGTATGAGACTTTCCTGATTTTGGTATGAATAGTGAGATATTAAAAGATGCCCGCAAACCATCATCGTCTCTTTTTGACTTTGAAGCGAACGTACTGTCCACCGTGGTTCTCTTCTGAAGTTTTTCTTTCAGTGTTTTAAAGTATGTCAAATCTTTACTTGTTTTATCAGGGTGACACCTTCTCAGATGATCCTCCAGCTTGGATGGTTTCATAGCGTCATTGCTTAAAACTCTGTTGCACAAAAGGCACACGGGCAGATGTTTGTCCAATAGGGATGGAATGAAGCCGAACTTCAAATAATCAACGCTATACTGCCTACATTTTTTTTTAGCCTGGGTCATATTGGGTAGAAGTTATCTGTCGACAAAAATGAAGCTACAGGTAGTCGTCGACTTACGACCTATGCGACTTATGACTGATCGACTTTATGACCGTTTGTCTGGCCATGACTTGCAGCCCGCGAGAGCAAAAACGCCAGCCCTGAATCGTCCTGAGGCGAAACGCCAGTGGAATCCTGATCGGTGTGTGCGCTACCAGTCTAGGCAGTAAGAAAAAAAAACCCGGTGAAGATTTCACCCTGTGGCTCTAAAGGCACAGCTACCTAATAAAAAATAAATCAAAGAAAATTAAGTGGTCCGACTTACGACCACAATCGACTTATGACCGGTATGTCGGAACCAGACGTGGTCGTAAGTCGACGACTACCTGTATTTAAATATGATAAGACAGAGCAATTCAAAACTGATTCCTGCCCAGACAGCACACAAATATTTTAAAAATATATTTTTTAGGAATTTAGGAAAAATCGACTTTACCTAAAGTCGTGATCAGCGTCTACGGCTCTACGCAATCGAAGCGACTACAAAAATATATATACAATTATGTACTTACTTTTCTTAGGCACTCCTAAAGAAGATGATTTTGATTCACGACTTGTACCTATTTATATTTTGAATGTATTTTCAAACCACTTTTCTTCTCAAAACTCAGAAAACAAATGAACGGTGTTTGTCTCTAACACTCTTATTTATAATTGATGAATCAAACAAGTCTGTGCAAAGCTTTGGTACAAGTCTGGACAAGTGTTATTCACTGCAAGTACACGCGCGATGTGTTGCTGCTGGTATGAAAACTTGTAAAAACTTGCACATGAACGTAGCACACCACAAAGCAGATAGGTACTGACGTACTCGGGAGTCGCTTCACTGCTCCGTCCCTTTGAATTGGAAAAAGGTTTAAAAGAATTGTTGAACCCATACAATATTTATTCTATCAATTTTTATATTTATGCTTTTAAAAAGGAGTTGACCCTTTTTAACCTCCTTGTTTTTAATTTGGCGATTTTCAGCCATCTCAATGTCGCTGGGGAACTTTAGAATGATATGGTTCTCGCATGTTTCCTTTGTATATGAAGCCTCCTTTCCTTTGCTAGTTTTGTCTCCTGTCATAAGGAGGTATATTAAATTTTACCAATTGGTCATATGGTCTTTATACGACAGGTACTTAAACAATTTTATAAAATATAATTTATATATATATAAGTAATTTCTATGTCTATTGTAAGTATTATGTACTTACAATCTGTGTTAGGTGAAATAAGACATTTACGGAATGCCTAAATGTTGATGATGATCTTCCTAAATGGGGTGGTCCGCTCACATGGACCCCCCATTTACATCTCGTACACCCCCAATTTTTTTTCTCGCTGACATAGACCCCCTGCAAATCAAAATCGACCTTTGGGGGTCCATATAGGATACTTTGGGAACCATTGCTTCAGCACTACTCCCATACTAGCAACAAATCACAACCAGCCATACTCAACTGCCAGGATACCACCCCCAGCACACCCACATCACACTGTTGCAGCCCCACCCTTTAGCACGACGGTACACACAGTATATTGAACGTGTATATAGTTATCTAATACTGCAAATAGCTGCCAATGTGTATATAGCCATCTAATAATCAGATAGACGCCAAGCATCCCCCGGTCAAGGCTGTACATCTGCGATCTGAATGAACAACCTGTATATAGTTAGACAACCTGTAAATAGCTGCCAGCCGATCCGGTCACCTGCGACCTGATCGCTCAGCCTGTACATAGTTACCCTTGTTAGTCCCAAGTTGTAACACCTGTTCATTGTAAGGACAGCGCAGGTTCTGCCTGCACTGTACAAATTTTGTTGACTGTAAACCACACTGATTCTAAAGAGTGTGGTATAGAAAAGACATTAAATAAATAAAAGCAGCTGAGAGGTCTAATGAAATGGCCAGGGCTCTGATCTAGGCCACTATAAATTTTGCTGAGGATAGCAGTTTTAGTTTCTGCACTGTGATGCAGGTCAAAACTGGATTGCTGAGGCTGTAAAACAGGGGTCTCCAACTTCAGTCCTGGAGGGCCGCAAACCAGTCAAGTTTTCAAGATGTCCCTAATGAATATGCATGAGCAGGGGCGGCCCAAGGGGGGTGCGGGGCCATGTGCGGAGATTAATTGCGGGGCCTCATTTGCATAGGGAGCCTCATTTGCATAAATACTTGCATAATGTTAACATGCATTTTTAGTAAACATGCTTCTTAATGAGTGTCTGGATAAAGAAAGACTAATAGATTTCTACGTTACTATATTCCAGTGCCAACCGCCAGGCCCATTAGGAAGTACTATAAACACTGACCTTTTAGAACTCATAGCAAATCCACCATATCATAACAGCTCTGCCAGGACTCACAAAGCACCAAACCCTACCTATCAAAAGGCAACACTGCAAATATTAAACCAATACATCTCAGAGAATACCAATGCATCTCCTACTGGGGAAAGAGAACAAGTGACATGGTCAAATAGAAACTACATGAACAGAATACCTCAGCTTGGTTAAAATGCAGAATATAGACCGTCACCAAAGAACAAGGGATCACAATTTAGAAATAGGAAGACAATAATTAAACTGGGAACCCCAAAAGTCAAACTTGGGATGTACAACAACACTGGAGAAATAAAACTATAAATTAATTTCCTCTTGTACTAAACAAAACACAAAAGATGTTAACAATGCACATTTCCCAGAGCTGATATATTCCAGTTAATAAATTCAAAATTAAAAGTATTTTTCTACCTTTTGTTGCTTGTGCATTTTCTTTTCAGTTGCAATTGCTCCAGTCACTTTCTTCTGGTTTCTTTGTGTCTTCTGCGAGCTATCCATTTTCCTTTCTTCTCTTTTAGATTTTTTTCCAAATTTTTTCTCTATATCTGCTTTAACATACTGATCTTTCCCCTTTTGCTCTTTCCTCCATTTCTTTCCTTATTGCTTTATCATCCACTCAAATTTCACCCTTCCATTCTCAATCTACACTTACTCTTCCAATACCCAGCCCTTCGTAGACTTTTCTTCCCTCCCACACAAAATCTTTTCCCCTCTCCATTCTCATTTCCCATCCCTTTTTAGTCCTCCCCCAAAATCAGCTCCTTTATAGTTCTAGACCCACCCAGCATCTGCCCCTTCTAGTCCTAGTCTCCCAAGCTTCCACATCAGCCCATTTCCAGTCCTAGCCTCCCATATGCTGTTTTCCAGTTCCATTCCAGCCCCCCCCATCAGCCCATTTCCACTCCAAGCTCCCCATCAGCCCATTTCCAGCCCTTTTCCAACTCCCATCAGCCCACTTCCAGTCCTATTCCAGCCCCCATCAGCCCATTTCCACTGTCCTATTCCTGCCCATCACCCATTTGCAGTCTACGTTCCCCCCATCAACCCATTTCTAGTCCTATCCTAGCTCCTCATCAGCCCATTTCCAGTCCTAGCCCCCATATGCTCTTTTCCAGTTCCAATCCAGTCCCTCATCAGCCCATTTCCTCCACGCTCCCCCATCAGCTAATTTCCAATCCTAGCCCCCTCATCAGCCCACTTCGCCCTATTCCAGCCCCCATCAGCCCATTTCCAGTCCTAATCCAGCTCTTCATCAGCCCATTTACAGTCCAAGTTCCCCCCCATCACAGCCCATTTCGTCCATTCCCCCCCACCATCACAGCCCATTTGCAGTCCTATCTCCCCCACCATCACAGCCCATTTGCAGTCCTCCCCCATCACAGCCCAATTGTAGTCCGTTCCCCCAATCACAGCCCATTTCCAGTCTGTTCTCCCCCCCCCACCACAGCCCATTTCCAGTCTGTTTCCCCCCCATCCCAGCCCAATTTGTCCGTTCCCCCCATCACAGCCCATTTCCAGTCTGTTCCCCCCACATCACAGCCCATTTCCAGTCTGTTTCCCCCATCCCAGCCCATTTTCAGTCCGTCCGTCCCCACCATCACAGCCCATTTCCAGTCCTATCCCCCCCACCATCACAGACCATTTGCAGTCCTCTCCCCATCACAGCCCATTTCCAGTCCGTTCTCCCCCTCCACATCACAGCCCATCACAGCCAATTTCCAGTCTGTTCCCCCCATCACAGCCACTAGTCTCTCTAAGCTGTGCACGTGTGCGCGCGCACACACCTCGCCGAGCGAGCGCACATACTTTACAACAGAGCGCACAAAAATTACAGCTCTGATTCTGATAGAAAACAACACAGACGTCTTAAAATTTAAGTTATGATTGTAATTACTAGACATTTCCCGCTTCATTTAGTAATCGTCTATTTTCATTTAATTTGATTAAAATCAATGTGGTGTACATACTGTATTCTGACGTGTAGTCAAATTTTAAAGTATATAACTCCGAGTGTCGTTATGTGGCGCACAAAAATTTAGCCTTCCTTCAAAAGCTGCACACAGCTGATATTTTATGCGCACACAGCCTACAGAAAATTAGAGGGAACATTGATCACTGCCGTTCCCCCCCCCCCCCGTCACAGCCCATCCAGTCCTAGCCGCCCCCCCGAAGAGCCCCGCGCCTTCTAAGGGGCTGCAGAGGGAGCCTGGGAAGCCCGCGCGAGGCCCCGGCTCCCTCTGCACAGCCCGCCAGCGTGAAGAAGCTTTACCTTCCCGCTGGCGGCTGTTTCAATGAAGCCGCGAATGCCGGGAAAGGTTAAAGGCAATGGACAGAAAGGTCAGAAATTGGACAGTAATTGGTTGGATTTGATAAATCAAGTGATATGCTCTTCAGGATGGGATGGATCAGTGTCTTCTTCCAGGATGCTGGAACTTACCCTTAGGAAAGACTGTAGTTCAGGAGGGTACAGATAATAGGGCAGAGTCTTAATGATGGTTCTACCAGCCAGGCAGAAGAGAGGGGCTTGAAATCACAGGTAGTTTTATGAAAAGAAAAAAGGATTTTGTTTATACTTGTGTCTGTAACTGGGTTAAAGGAGGACCAGACATAGATAAAGACATGAGAAGGGGCTGAGGAGTCTTATAAAGTACGTTGGTGGGGGAGGGGGGAGAGTAGGCTGAATTCTGTAGATTTTGTCCAAGAAAACAAGTGCTAATGAATCTGGGGATGGCCCTGCCCAAGGGACAGAGCATGTGTTTTTTGAAAGGGAAGAAAGTTGTGAGGCTACAGAAAAACCTGTCTTAGGGCATTGTGTGACATTTTGGATTTGACTGGAAAAATAATTTCTTTGCGGAGTGCATCTGTGAGTGATGAGCACATTGTTCATTGAACAGAGCAAGCTCAGGGAGAAATCTGGATTTCCTCTAAGCTCTCTCAGCTATGCTGTTCTGTCGCCTAAGAAGATGGAGACTAGGGTGAAAATATGGATGATACTTTTTTCCATGGTAGGAACATTGGATGAAAGGGGCCACTGAATCTAGTGCATGATGGTTCGGTACATGCACATTATTTTTCAAATGGTGTAACTTCTTTCCACTCCTTTGCTAAACAATAAAAATCTCTACCAGCAGATATGGAGATGGAGAAACATTCCAGAGGCTTCTTATGACATCATCTTGCCATTAACAGTAAGTAGCCCTAGGGGCATACAGCAGATGGATGCAAGTTTTTACAGTTCTGATGACATTTGGAAAAAGATCTGAGATTGATATTGCTCGTAGCATTCGCCTTGGGAGGTGGATTTTTCACTGGAGCGCAATTCTGGAGGATCCACCAGAGTCATCCTTAAAACCGGTGCTCTTTTGGGTGTTGACATAAGGAGGAGGGGACTTGCTTCAGCTCCTTGTCCTTATGTTTAGGACCTGTTGAACAGCCAGAAAATTGGAAAAGGTGTCTGGGAAGAATTCATCAAAGCCTCACACAACTTCAGTGCTGCTTCCTCCTCCTTCCCCCTTCTCTCCCCCGAAGTTTGAAGAAAGCTCCTCAGAGGTATGTGACTTCAGGTCCTGGCAGGAGGGGAGTAGCACTGACCCCGGCATTGTTTTTTATCTGCTTTGGGCTCCCTGAGGGCGAATACCGAAACCCAAGTTTGTCTTGTCTGATTTTGTTTTGTGGGGACTATCTGACCTCGTCCGAGTGGTGCTCAAGTCAGGTTTAGGCTGCTTGCGGTGTTTGTTGGTACGGTGCCGGTTCTTACTGCACCATTGAGTTGCCTGTACATGTTGGTTGCGCTTCCCATGCTGCTTCTGCACCTCTATTGTGCTCTTTCTCTGTTCGTGTCTGCAGCATATGATGGGTTGCTCACACGCGTGCCACAGTGCGCCATTTCAGCATACGCTAAACCTTTGCTGCCCTGCTGTTAGATTGACATGAATACTTCTAAGAGGCACTTCCTGGTTTACTGAAGCAAGCATAGAAACATAGAAATATGACGACAGAAAAAGACCACGTGGCCTAACTAGTCTGTCCTTCCATATCAACTACTACAACAGTCCCCTTTTTTCATTTAGAGATCCTCTGTGTTTGTCCCATGTTTCTTTGAATTCAGTTATCCTCATCTCCACCACCTCCACTGGGAGACTATTCCACGGATCCACCACTCTTTCCGTAAAGAAATATCTCCAGGAACAAGCACGAATGAGTCTTCACATATGGGTATCGTCGGTACTGACGGAGCCTGCGCGGGAACGCTCCCCAGCGTCCAAGAGGAAAGCTTTTGGGAGCATCCCACAGCGCCTGCGCGCTGCCTTCCTGCCTTTTCCAACTGCCTGTTCCTGTCACCGCTGAAGAATTTCTTTATTTTCTTTTATTTCTTTAGTCGCGTGCCTGCCTTCTCGACGCCGGACCGGTACCGCCGGTCTTTTCTTTCTTTATTCTAAAAAAAACCAACAAAAAACCTACTGTTTCTCACTTCAGTGCTTTTTTCTTCTTGGGCCTTAGGCCTACGAACATTTTTCCTCATGGAAAAGCCTGCCTCTGGGTTTAAAAAGTGCACGAAGTGCAGCGGCACTATGTCTGTCACCGACACACATGAATGGTGTCTAAAATGTTTAGGTCCTGACCATTCCATCACGGATTGTGAGTCCTGTTCCATGATGTCAAAAAGAGGTCTACAGAATCGAGCAGCCAAGCTCAGTACCCTGTTTCCCTCGGATGCAGCTTCGGTTGCATCAACGTCTTCCAGGGCTTCTTCCTCACATGGATCTCAGGTAACCAAACTTAAGTCCAGCCGGTCCTCGAAGGGTAAATCTCCCTCTAAGTATCGAGATGCCTCCGGGCTTGCCCTCGAGGAATCCGCACCGGCAAAATTACCCCAGCGGGAAGCTCCGGCTTCCCAAGCTTTATGGGGTCACAGGTTGACATCGATGGCTCGGCCTCGACCGATCACCTGTTGCCATGTTCTGGGGTACCGACATCCAGACATTGGTGGCGTCGATTGATCAGAATATCCTGACCATGCAGCGTGCCATCACGGCATTCATACAAGCTGCGACGCCTTCGGTACCACAACAAACTCCGTTGTCGGTACCGACTTCGGCACCAGTACCGATTGCATCGACATCCACTTCGGTGTCGACTGCAGCAGTACACTGTTCTGTGATGCCCATCGGTACCGAATCGGTACCGATCACTCCCGATGTCGATACCGCCTGGTACGCGAATCGGGCTCTGCAAGAGCATCCAGACAGGGGATACTTCGATTCCTCTGAAGACTCTGATGAATCAGAGGTCTCTGTCGAAGCATCGGTGATCCATCCTCAGGAGCCCTCTTCTCCAAAAAGGAGAATGTCTCCTCCAGAGGACTTGTCTTTCCAAGACTTCATCAGGGAAGTGGCCAGGGGCCTTTCCATCTCAGTGGCCCCTGAGACAGAGCCTAGAGCCAAAAAATTAGATATTTTACAATATCCTAAGGCTCCTAAAGAGGCAGCCACTTTACCAATACATGAGATTCTTTATGATCACATGTTGGGCATATGGGAGACTCCTCTCACCACTTCCCCTCATTTTCGCAGGTTGGACACCATGTATCGTGTTCCTCCTTGTCCTGGCTTCCATAAGACTCGGCTTCCTCACCACTCCATTGTGGTGGAGTCTGCTATGAAGAAGATAAAGAGTACAAAAAGGCACTCTTCTGCTCCTCCAGGAAGAGAATGCAGGACTCTAGATGCCTTTGGCAGGAGAATTTTCCAGGCCAGTATACTTGTTGCCAGAATCAACTCATATAGTCTCTATATGGGGATGTTTCTAAAAGAGGTTACAGATCACCTGCAAACTTTATCTCCTTTTATTTCAGAAGATAAAAGGGAAGAGTTCCTCACCTGGCTCAAACATGCCCAGGATATTTCTAAGTTTTCCACCCATGCAGCCTTTGACTCCTTTGAAGGTGCCAGCAGAGCCTCGGCTATTGCCATAGGTGCACGCAGAGTTGCTTGGTTACAAGCTTCTGATTTGGAACCTTGGGTTCAGGATGGACTAGGAAACCTTCCTTGTACAGGTGAAAACCTTTTTGGCAAAGATTGGCAAGCAAAGGCCACCCAAATGGATGCTGAAAATTCTTCTTTAGATAGACTTTCAAAGTCTACTTCTGCTCCTTTTAAGAAAAGGTTGTTCAAAAAGGGTTTTTTTCCCAAAAAAGGGAAATATTATTCTGCTTATAGTCAGCAGTCATCTTCTGCAGGTCATTTTGCTACAAAGAGACAGCAACAACCGAAACAGGCCAAGCCTAAGGCTGCTAGGACTGCTACGGCCCAACAGCCTCAGCCTCCTCAGGGCCTTTGACTTACACCTAGAGAACTTAGCCTTTCTGGCTCTAGAACATCCAGAGCCTCTCACCATTCCAGGAAGGTTAGCTCACTTTGCTCCCAGATGGGAACAAATCACAAGAGAGCAATGTACCCTCTCCATCATAAGGGAAGGGTACAAACTTCATTTCTCAAAAATTCCCCCTCACACCATGGTGAGACAGTTCAATTCTCCAACATCTCTTCTCGGCCTTCTGGGTCAGGAGATTGCTACCCTTCTTGCCCAAGGGGCAATAGACGAAGTACCCCTTCTTCAACAGGGGTCAGTGTTCTACTCCCCCTACTTTCTCATCCCAAAGAAAACAGGGGGCTACAGACCCATATTAGATCTCAGAGAATTGAACAAGTTTCTATACATGGAGAAATTCAAGATGATTTCTCTCGGTACTCTCCTTCCATACCTCCAGAGTCAGGACTGGCTTTGTTCTCTAGATCTCAAGGATGCGTACACCCATGTTCTCATCCATCCAGCACACAGAAGGTTCCTTCGGTTCCTTTTCCAGGGAAAGCACTACCAATACAGAGTGCTTCCCTTCGGTCTGGCCTCTGCTCCAAGGGTGTTTACAAAATGCATGGCAGTAGTAGCTGCATTTCCACGCACTCTAGGAATATTTGTATTCCCATATCTGGACGACTGGCTCATCAGAGCTCCATCCCAGTCAGAGGCCCAGGCTTCCCTGGCCTGCACAAGGCATATTCTTCAGTATCTGGGACTTGTAATAAACATCCCAAAGTCCCATCTCACCCCTACTCAATCTCTAGAGTTCATAGGGGCCTTACTGGATACCACCACTGCAAGGGCCTATCTTCCCCAGGCCCGTTGCCTACGCTTGGTGCAGTTAGCCTCTCAGATTCAGTTAAAGTCCCATTTAACTGCTCGAGAGATGTTACAACTGTTAGGCCACATGGCCTCAACCGTGCAGGTGGTCCCTTATGCTCGTCTCCACATGAGGGCAGCTCAATGGACTTTGTCCACCCAATGGACCCAGGCATCAGGGTGCCTGTCAGACAAAATAGCAACCTCCAGTCGCCTTTTTTGCTCTCTCCATTGGTGGCAATCCACCCAAAATCTGTTGCTGGGGTCCCCCTTTCAACAGGTGTTACCCCAAGCAACCCTTACAACAGATGCCTCCCCAAAGGGCTGGGGGGCTCATCTACAAGATCTCTCCACCCAAGCCATCTGGTCTCCACAGGAGACATCTCTACATATCAACCTCTTATTTATTTATTTATTTATTTGCATCTCTTATATACCGCGCTATTACAATCAGTGCGGTTTACAGTGGAACAGAACATAAAACAATGTAGCAGTTACATTGGGTTTACAATAAAACATGGGATACAAACTTGGAAAAACAGGGGGAAAAACTATGTACAGTGTTATAGAAGTGGAGGATTAAAGATCAAATGAGGGCATGGTTAAGGGTTGTAATGTGAAGAGTGGATATGTAACAAGAGGGGTATCAGGCTAACGGTTTTTGTAGTTGGGGTTGCGTTAATTGTGAATCTTGGAGAGTACGTGTATTATGTAGTTGGGGTTGCGTTAATTGTGAATCTTAGAGCTCAGAGCAATTTTTCTAGCTCTCAGTCTTCCACACCCTGCTCAGCTACAAGACAGTCCTCATCCACACGGACAACCAAGTAGCCATGTTCTATGTGAACAAGCAGGGGGGGACTGGCTCTCTGTCACTTTGCAACGAAGCTCTGAGATTGTGGGCCTTCGCCAGAGAGCATCAAATTCATCTCATGGCAGTGTATCTTCCAGGAGTTCAAAACTCTTGGGCAGAGAGACTCAGTCGAGTTCTGCTTCCACACGAATGGTCCCTCCATGGGGACCAGATAGCCAGGTTCTTTCAAATTTGGGGAACCCCAGACATAGACCTGTTTGCAAGTCCGTGGAATGCCAAACTTCCCCGGTTCTGTTCCAGGATTCCATGTCAGGGAGTTCAGGCCAGGGATGCCTTCCTCTTTCACTGGGGGCAAGACTTCCTCTATGCCTTCCCACCCATTCCCCTAATTCCCAAGACACTGTTCAAGCTTCAGAGAGACAGGGGGTCTATGATCCTCATAGCACCACGTTGGCCACGCCAAGTGTGGTACCCTCTACTTCTGCTTCTCTCTCAAGCTCCCTCCCTGGACTTGGGATCTGCTCCAGACCTCCTGTCCCAGGAGCAGGGAACATTGTGGCCCCCAAATCCTCAGTCTCTTCATCTCAGGGCCTGGTTGCTGAAGGCCTAGACCTTCAGGATTTGCATCTTTCTCAGCAAGTGAAGGATATCCTTCATGCTTCCAGAAAGCCTTCCACCAGACGTTCCTATGCTTTTAAATGGAAGAGGTTTACCATTTGGTGTGCAGAGAAGGGTCTTAAGCCTCTGGCAATACCTCTGACTTCTCTACTGGAGTATTTGCTGCATTTATCCCATGCAGACCTTAAAATGAATTCAGTAAGAGTCCATTTGAGTGCTATTGCAGCATCCCTTAAGCCTCTCAATGGACAACCTATCTCCTCTCATCCTCTTATAGCAAGGTTCATGAGAGGCCTTCTTTTGACTAAACCTCCCATTAGACCACCTTCAGTGGCATGGGACTTGAATCTAGTTCTTGGCCAGCTTATGAAGCCACCCTTTGAACCCTTAGCCACTACGTCCTTGAAATTTCTTTCATGGAAGGTTTTTTTTTCTCATTGCAGTCACTTCAGCTCGCTGCATCAGTGAGCTGCAAGCCTTGGTGGCTAATCCTCCTTACACTAGGTTCCATCATGACAAGGTAGTCCTCAGGACCAATCCACACTTTATGCCTAAAGTGGTTTCTCCTTTTCATCTGAATCAAGAGGTGTATTTACCTGTCTTTTTTCCAGGACCTCACGCATCAAGTGCAGAAAGGAATCTCCATACCCTGGATTGTAAGAGAGCACTTGCTTTTTACTTACAAAGGAAACAGCAACATAGGCAGTCTTCTCAACTCTTTGTTGCTTTTGATCCCTCTCATTTAGGACTTCCAGTCTCTAAGAGAACTCTGTCCAATTGGATTGCTCAGTGTATTTCTTTCGCCTACCAGAGTAAGAACCTTTCTCTAGAGGGCCATGTCACAGCTCACAATGTGAGGGCCATGGCAGCCTCTATGGCTCATCTAAACTCTGTGTCCATCGACCAAATCTGTCGAGCGGCCACCTGGGCCTCGGTTCATACCTTTACAGCCCATTACTGCTTGGACAAGGACTCCCGTCGGGATGCCTTGTTAGGTCAGGCTGTTCTCAAACACCTGTTCCATACTTAGACAGCTCCTACCCCCCATCCCTGGTTGGATGCCCGAGATCCATGGAGGGAGGTAGAGCCCTTCTCAGGGACTCACAACCTTGGGGATCTCCCTGGCATCTCTAGCTGGGGAGTCCCCATATGTGAAGACTCATTCCTGCTTGTTCCTGGAGATAGCACAGTTACTTACCTGTAACAGGTGATCTCTGGGAACAGCAGGAATAAGTCTTCACAACCCACCCACCTCCCCTAGGAGTTGTATCTCTCTATCTATCTTTCCTTTCCTCTCTTTCTCTCTTTGTCTCAGCTTAAAACTCGAACTGGAGAGAGGCATATGGAAAAGGCGGGAAGGCAGCGCGCAGGTGCTGTGGGATGCTCCCAAAAGCTTTCCTCTTGGACGCTGGGGAGCGTTCCCGCGCAGGCTCCGTCGGTACCGATGATACCCATATGTGAAGACTTATTCCTGCTGTTCCCAGAGATCACCTGTTACAGGTAAGTAAATGTGCTATTTCCGCATATCACTCCTGAATCTATCCCCCTTCACCCTCATCCCATGTCCCCTCGTAGCAGAACTTGCTTTCAATTGAAAGAGGCTCTCCCCCTGAACATTTATGCCATGGAGGTATTTAAACGTCAAAATCATATCACTCTATCCCGCCTCTCCTCTAAGGTGTACATATTAAGATCCTTAAGTCCGTCCTCATATGCTTTATAATGAAGACCACTAACCATTTTAGTAGCCACCCTCTGCACCGACTCCATCCTGTTCACATCCTTTTGAAGGTGCGGTCTCCAGAATTGCACACTATACTCCAAATGAGGTTGCACCAAAGACTTATACAGAGGCACTATCGCCTCCTTTTTTGTGCTAGCCATTCCTCTCCGTATGCACCCAAGCATCCTTCTAGTTTTTGCCGTCGCCTTTTCTACCTGTTTAGCTACTTTAAGATCATCAGACACAACTACACCTAGGTCCCACTCTTCTGTAGTGGACAAAAGTACTTCACCCCCTATACTATATTGCTCCCTTGGATTGCTGCAGCCCAAAGGCATGACCTTACATTTTTTAACATTAAATCCCAGCTGCCAAATTCTAGACCATTCTCCAAGCTTAGCTAGATCCCTCCTCATGTTATCTACACCTTCCTGGGTGTCTTCTCTGTTGCAGATTTTGGTATCCGCAAAGAGGCAAACCTTACCCGACAGCCCTTCCGCTATATCACTAACAAAGATGTTAAAAAGAATCGGACGAAGGACAGATCCCTGGGGCACACCACTGGTAACATCCTTCTTCTCAGAGTGAGCTCCATTTACCTGTACTCTTTGTCGCCTCCCACTTAACCAATTTCTAACCCAAGCAGTAACTTTAGGGTCCATCCCTAGGGTGCTCAGTTTGTTTATAAGTCGCCTGTGAGGAACAGTGTCAAAGGCTTTACTGAAATCTAAATACACCACATCTAGGGCTCTCCCTCAGTCCAGCTCCCTGATCACCCAGTCAAAGAAATCAATCAGATTTGTCTGACAAGACCTGCCTCTGGTGAATCTATGCTGCCTTCGATCCTGTAATCTGCTGGACTCCAGAAACCTCACTATTTTATTTTTCAGCAGCATTTCCAATAATTTACTCACCACCGAAGTTAAACTAACCGACCTGTAGTTTTCAACCACATCCTTACTTCCGCTTTTGTATAAGGGCACCACATGAGCCTCTCTCCAGTCCTTTGGCACCACTCCAACGAGGCATTGAAAAGGTCAGTCAGTGGAGCTGCTAGAATGTCCCCAAGTTCCCTCAGTATTCTAGGGTGTATCCCATCCGCTTCCATGACTTTGTCTACTTTAAGTTGAGCTAGTTTCTCACGAACACAGTCTTCTGAAAATTGTTCAAGATGTCCCTCGCTTCTGTTCCTGTTTGTGGGTGTTTTCTGAGGTCCTCCTCCCGGTTATTCATCTGTGAACACAGAACAGAAATATTTTGTTAAGCAATTCTGCTTTATCCTCATCAGCTTCTACATATTCCTTCCCTTCACCCTTGAGTCTGACAATACCACTTTTGCCCTTCCTCTTCTCATTAACATATCTGAAAAATGTCTTATCCCTCCATTTTATTGCATTGGCTATTTCCTCCTCTTTTTGAATCTTTGCTTTTCTGACTACTTTGCTAGCTTCTCTAAGTTTTTCCAAATATAGATGCCTGTCCTCCTCTCTCTGTGATCTCTTGTATTTCATGAAGCCCTCCCTCTTTTTCAGCTACTTCTTTCGAAAGCCATATCGGTCTCCTTTTCCTTTTACCTTTTATTTACCATTTTAACAAAAAGGTTGGTTGCCCTTAAAATATCCCCTTTCAGTTTTGCCCACTGTTTTTCTACATCCCCCAGCTGTTCCCATCCCGCTAACGACTCCCTGAGGTACTGGCCCATCTTGGCAAAGTTAGTCGTCCTAAAGTCTAAGACCCTCACCTTTGAATGGATTCTAACAGCCCTAGTCCTAATACTGAACCACACCATCTGGTGATCACTGGATGCAAAATGATCTCCCACTATAACATCAGAAGCACTTTCACCATTGGTAAGCACCAAGTCCAGTATGGCCCCTTCCCGTGTGGGGTCTATTACCAATTGCTTTATTGCTGGATTCTTGAGTCTGCGATTCTTGCATGGAGTCTTCTGATGCGCCCTTGGAGGGTATGTCTTCCCTCTTGCATTGATGGGACATGGTTCCCTGGCCTTGTCATCTTCACTGCAGGAGACAGCAGAGGTAGGGATGGCAAAGGATGATCACCAGACCTTGAGCTTGAGTGCTTGCTCTTCTGGCCGCTTCCCCTCTTTTAACGGTCCGAAAGCTACTCTGTCCCCCTTAGGATGGTGGCCCTATTCCTGACAAGGAGCTCCCAGTTTCCAGGTTGTCCTTCCCAGAATTCTTGTCATTTCTGCAGCAAGCTTGGGCTTTTTGGCGTGGCAACTCAGATCATGGGGCTTTTGGGTCTTCTCGTTTTCTTTCCACTCGTTCAGAAGGGAAGCTTGTGGTAAGTCAATGCCTGGACTGGTGCCACTTCCTAAGTGATCTTGATGAAGATTGATGTCTAGAGATTTGGATCGACTATCCTTTGACCAAGGTCCAGAGTCCCTATACCTCAGGTGATGATTCTACCCTGGAGGACAAGATGTCTTCTCCTTCGGAGGATCACAACAAACCTGGTATTATCCGCCTGTTCAGGAAGGGAGAGATAGTGGCTCTGATTGCTCAGGTGTCATCTGCTCTGCATTTGGCTGACCCTCCACCAGCAGAACAAGGGCCACAGGTTCATCCCCTCCTGCAGGGTTTGAAAGTCTACTAAGCCCTTTTGTTTTCCACCTCTCTAGTAAAGGGGCTGAAAGCTTGTAGAAAGCTTTACGCCCTGTCACAGGAAGGCTGCATCACATGGATCAGCACATGATCAGTGGATGCGCTTGTCATGGTGATTACAAAGCAGACCACCATCCCTATGGAGGATGGTGCAACCCTGAAGGACCCCCTGGATTCTAAGAAAGAATTGCTCCTGAGGAGTCTTTTCTTGACTTATTTTATTTATTTAACAAGTTTTTTTATATTGCTTTATCATTTCAGTCAAAGCGGTTTACATTGTAACTTAAACTTGGTAATGTACATTTAACAGGGACATTGATAACTTGAATTTTTTCTGAGGCAATGGAGGGTTAAGTGACTTTCCCAAAGCCACAAGGAGTGCTAGTAGGAATCGAACGCTGGTCTTTTGGTTCCCAAGCCAGTGCTGTAACCATTAGGCTACTCCTCCACTCCACTCCACTCTACTGTTATCCTACAGTTGGCTGTGTGTGTGGACTTGATGACTCAAGCTCTTCTCCATTGGATTCAGTCACTCGCCCCAGAGGATACTGCCTCTCTTTTGTAATCAGGAATGGCCTTTTGGTTGGATTTTATGTATGATCTTTTCCGCTTAGCGGCTAAAGACATTCTGCCCGACATTCAGTTGTGCAGACTATGTTCCACTATGGCACATAGTCATGCCCGCCAACCCCTAACCCTGGATATTCAATGCTGCGGTGATGACATTGAATATCTAGGTTTGCAGAGAGGAAACTGTTGTAGAATCTAACTGGGTATCGGTGATACTGCATCGCTATCTAGTTAACTCCCGTGGATAAAACTAGACAGAGCAAAACCTGGCCTAGTTTTACCCAAAGGTCACTAATCGACAGTCTAAGCGACAGTCTCCAAAATGCCCACGACATGCCCCAATGCTAACCGCATAGCATCAGGGTGTGTAGCGAGGTTAGAAGGGGATATTCAAAGGCACTAACCGTATAAGTGCATTTTAATATCCATATTAAAGGCATTTACATGGTTTACTGGGCTGTAAACCGTGTAAATGTCTTTCAGATATCGGGCCCATTGCTCTTTGGACGGTGATGCGCCGTTGGCTATGGCTTTGCCACTGGGCAGTGAATACATCCTCAATGTCCTGGTTGTCCCAGCTTGCCTTTAAAGGGAAGCCTTTGTTTGGAGAGGACTTAGAGAAACTGGTTAAAGTTTTTGGGTGAGTTCAAACCTCATCACCTCCAGAAGAGAGACAAGAGGGGCCTGGGAAGCATACAGTTGCATCCTTCTCCTTGACGCACACCTGTTTTCCTCATTCATACTACATGGAGCCTTGGAGTTCCTGGGATTCCTGTAGGTACTGTCCCCAGAAAGCCCACCTTCTCCTCTTCTGATTTTCTGTTCAGGACTCAGTCCTTTCATGGGCTCGCGGGCCTCAGGATACTACCAGCTCCAGAAATGCCATCTTTCTTCCAGCACAATGATGGGTTGAGTGCCCATTCTGGGATGCCTCCAGTGGGTGGTAGGCTGTGCCTGTTCTATCAGGAGTGGGCTCGGGTCACCGAGGATCGCTGCAGTTATGTTTTGGAATGCAGAGAGCCTGTCCAGGATATCTTCATCATTTCCCCATGTGGCTCTGTGACAAAGAGCAATGTTCTGATCACACTGGAAAAGTTGCTCCTCTGTGGGCGGTGATCCTGGTTTCCCCTGCAGAGCAAGGCAAGGGCTGATATTCCACCTACTTCATGGTACAAAGGAAAAACTGTTCCTGTCGGTCAATCTTCGACGTCAAGAGAGTCAACTCCCTCCTGCGTACTCTACACTTCCATATGCAAACCCTGTGGTCAGTGATCTAGGTGTTGTGACGTGGAGAGTTCCTTATTTCTCTGGATTTACCTGAAGCTTATTTCCTCATTCCTGTCCTTGAGATCAATACATGCTTGGTTCTTTTTCAATTTGCCGTTCTTCTGTTTTGCCTCTTCACCGCCCCAAGGACGTTCTCAAAGGTCATGGTGATGGTGGCCACTGCGCTGAGGTTCTAAGTTATTTGTGTTCACCATATCTGGACATTTTGCTCATTTGAGCCAGGTTGCAGTCAAAAGCGTTTCTGGTTTCGGCCCATGTGGTGCAGTTTCTGGAGAGTCTTGGTTGGGTAATAAATTAAGGGAAGTCACTTGGAGTCTTCTCAATCACTGCAGTACCTGGGAGCATGATTCAACCCTTGGGTAGGCAAGGTCTTCCTACCTGAGGAGAGGGTGAAAACGTTGTCACAACTGGCAGCCTTTCAGACTGAGCAGGCTCCCAGGGTTTCAGATTATCTATAGCATTTTGACTTGATGGCATTGTTGATCGAAATGGTGCCTTGGGCATGAGCTCATATGAGTCCGCTACAGAGGTCCTTGCTTTCTCATTGATCTCCAAGCTGTCAGGATTTTGAGGCTAGGTTTCCCCTCCAACTGGAAGTGGTGTCCAGCCTACAGTGGTGGAAGCAAGCCAACAGCTGAAGAGGGCTATGCCATTCAGTGATCATGTGTGGCTTCTCCTGCCAACTGATGCTAGCCTGTTTGGCTAGGGGAGGGGGGAGCCCGTTGCAAGAATCGCTCAGCCCAGGAGCTTTGGAGCAGCTGAAAATCTGCATGGCCCATCAACTGTCTTGAGGCGAGGGCCATTCATCTGGTCCTTTTTCACTTACAGGCCCTAGTCAAGGGCAGAGCAGTCTGGGTGTTCTCAGACAATATCACGGCAGTGGTTTGTCAACCAGCAAGGGGGCAAAAATCATGCTGGAATGGCTCTGGAGATGACCCTCCTATTCTGGGCAGAGAGGAACTGCCTAGCTCTTTTGGTACAGCACATTGCCGGAGTCAATAATGTGGAGGAAAACTTACTTAGTCACCACTCTCAAACAGAGTCGGTCTTTTTCAGCAGATTGTGTACCTTTTGGGGCTGATGGCGAACCAGTCCAATGTCAAAGCATGCAGATTTTTCAAGTCACCACAGGGAGGCAGGCTCTGAGGGCATCAATGCCATTGTTCATTCCTGACCAAAGCAATGCCTTTTGTATGTATTTCCTCTCTGGCCGTTCATCATGGTGCACGTGCTTCACCGCACAGAGCAACATCCAAGATGGGTTGTCCTGATGGAGCTGGATTGGCCACAGAGGCTATAGTTTGAGGACTTGATTTGGCTCCTGCAGGAACCTCCTGCGGTTGCCCCCAGTCCGAGGCTGTTATGTCAAAGGCCGATCATTCTAGATGTCCCAGCTCCCACTCGCTTATGACTTGGCTCTTGAGATGTGTCATTTAGTGTGTAAAGGAACTTTTTTGAGCAGTGGTGCCATGAGTGTCAGGTTAGATCTAATACAGCGGATTTGCTATCTTTGCTTGTCTTTTTTCAGAATAGCCTGGAAAAAGGTCTCTCCCTTAGTTCCCTGAAGGTTCAGCTTGCAGCCTTATCCTGTTTCAGAGGACTGGTGGTGGGGCAGTCCATAGTCTCACATCCAGGTGGTACAATACTTGCATCCTCCCCTGCATTCAGTCATTCCCTTGTGGAATCTGTCTGGTGCTATGGACCTTGATGTTGGAGTCCATTTGAGCCCTTGAAGTGAATCACACTTAAAGATCTGACCCTTAGGTCTGTCTGTCTTGATTGCAATCTGCTTATCAAGACATCTGAGCTACAGGCATTGTCATGTAGGGACCCTTACTTGTCATTCTTAGGAGGCTGTGTACATTTGGTCCGTTCCTTGTTGCCCAAGGTGGTGTCTTCCTTCCATGTAAACAGGTGGTCTTTATGCCCTCCTTTTCTGGGGAGCAGTGCTGTGGGAAGGACAAAGACCTTCACTTCGTACATGTCAGGAGAGTGTTTCTCTGGTCTCTTACGGTTACTAACTCCTTTTGTGAGTCTTTTGTGCTGTTTATGGGACTGCATAAAAGTGACATGGCTGCAAAGTAAACTTTGGGACGCTGGATCAAGGAGACAATTGCCTCAGGTGTAGCTGTTTTAGAACTGGCTGGTCCTGGAGGGTTTGTGTGCACATTCCACTCGGGTGCAAGCATCCTTCTGGGCTAAGTGCAGCTTGGTCACCTCTTCAGACATTTGTAGAGTGGCAAAATGGGCATCACTTTCTACTTTTGTCAAGTATTACTGCTTGGATATTCACGCTCGGGCATACATAGACTTTGGCTCTGAGCACTTGAAAGATGCTGTGTCTTCTTCCTGCCTGGTTGAGTCATAGCTTTGGTATGTCCCATTTGTTTGGACTGGTCTAGCAGGATAGTATGGAAGGTGACATTTTATTTACCAGAAAATGTCCTTTCCTTGAGTCCTGCTAGACGAATCTAGGACCTGCCACTGGAATCTGTTTTTGGTTGGCCCTGCAGGCTCATACCCTTCTGTCAAGCCTTCTCTTTGAATCTGATCTTGTGCATAGTTAAGGTTCAATGGAACAGGAATCTTATTTTTACTGAGGTTGTGTGCAGTTGGAGATCCTGACCATGTGTTTGTGTCTGAATATTGGAGTATGCTCCAAGAGTGCTGGCTGTTAATGGCATGATGATGTCATAAGCCTCTGGAATGCATCTCTGTCGCCACATCTGCTAGTAGGGGAACACAGCCTACTTGTCTGAACTGGTCTAGTAGGTGTGAAGAAAAGATAAGTAAAATGTCACAGCTGACATCAGTAAGGATGATTGTACTACTTTACAACGTCTCTGTTTTGCAACCTTCTGAATTGACCTTATCTTTTTGACATGCTTCTTTTAACGAATACAGACACAGCAAACTCAGCGTCCTCTTGTGTCTAAACTGTGCCAAAGTTAAAGAGCTCAGGTTAAACAGGCTATTTCTACACAGCAGAAGCAGCAGTCTTCATTTTAACTATCAATCGCATCTTCAATTGCTGCAGAATATGCATTCTATATGTTCTGTGGAGGTTGGGTTCAGTTATTCATTTCAGCTTGGTTGAAAGAAAACAGAGAATTGGGCTAAATGGCCAATTTTCTCAGTGGAGAAAGGTCAATAGTGGCGTACCCTATGGATCTGTGCTGGACATACTGTTTTTTTGACATATTTTTATAAATAACCTGGAAATGGGAATAACGAGTGAGGTGATCAAATTTTCAGATGACACAAAATTGTTATTAAAACACAAGAGGATTGTAAAAAATTGCAAGAGGACCCTGATAAATTAGGAGACTGGACGTCCAGATGGCAGATGACATTTCATGTGGACAAGTGCAAAGTTATGCACTTAGAAAAGAAAAACCCAAACTACAGTTACACAATGCAAGGAACCACCACCCAAGAAAAGGATTTAAGCATCATCGTGGATAATAGGTTGAAATCCTCTGCCCAGTGTGCAGTGGTGGCCAAGAAAGTAAATAGAATGCTAGGAATCATAAAGAAAGAAATGGAGAATAAAACAAAGGATATTATAATGCCTCTGAATCGCTTCATGATGCAATCACAGCTTGAATATTGTGTGTAATTCTGGTCACCATATCTTAAAAAGGTTATAGCAGAATTAGAAAAGGTACAGAGAAGAGCCACCAAAATTGTAAAGGGGATGGAAGGATATCCCTACAAGGAGAGGCTTAAAAGGTTAGGGCTCTTAAATTTGGAAAAGAGATGGCTGAGGTGAGATATGATAGAGGTCTAGAAAATAACGAATGGGGTAGAACGGGTAAATGTAGATCAGTTGTTTACTCCTTGAAAAAGTAGAAAGCATCACTTTGGTATGGTAGGAAGTGATCCTGTAACTAGGACCTGTCTGCCAGGAAATGTAAAACTCTCTCGCACCGAGGAGGTTTCTCCAGGGCCACGTGCACACGAGGGAAGGGTTAGGACAGCTGGCGATTCGATCATTAGGCATGTAGATATCTGGGTGGCTGGTGGATGTGAGGTCCACCTGGTAACATGCCTTCCTGGTGCCATACATCACTTAGACAAGGTTTTAGATAATGCTGTGTAGGAGTCTGCTATCTTGGTACATGTTGGCACCATTGACATAGGAAAGTGTGGGAGGGAGGTTCTGGAGGCCAAATTTAGGCTTTTAGGTAGGAAGTTGAAATCTAAAACTTCCTCTTTGTCCCTCTAGTCCAGTCCCAGAACCATAGAGTTTAGAATCTCCTCCAGTAGCTTTGGAGACTGAAACACGTCATCGCTTTGATGACCTCTGCATAAGTAGTCCAGGACCGCCCCTTCCTCTCCAGTACTTTCAATCTCCAAGCAGCTGGAGAGCTTCTGAGCTCTAGGTTCACTCAGCACAAATAAGCAGAGCTAGTAGTTGGTCTTTAGGTTTCAGTGTAGTGGAGTTTTGGAGAAAATTTGGGTTTACTTACTGTTTTGGTTCTTGCAGGGAAGGTGCTGCTGCTGGAGGTGTCCCGTTGTGCTGCTTTCTGAAGCTGTTTTTTGTTTTGTTTCTGTCCCTGTTTCTCTTTATTTCCTCCCCTCTTCCCCCCCCCCTCGGGCTCTCTCCCCTTCACTTTAACGAGCATTGGGGGGTCTGCGGCAGCACCTTGGCCTCCCTGCTCCCAAACCAGCGCTAATGGGTGAGGAGCAGGTGGCAGGCTCCAAAGCTTAATGCCAGGTTATCAGGCATCTGAAGCGCTGGTAACACATGATAGAGCAGCCGGAGCCGAAGCCGCGATCCGGCTGAGCTCCGGCGTTGATTCCGTCTCTTCTCCAGGACCAAGCAGGAAGTCAGTCCTCACATATGGGTGACGTCGGCGCCAACGGAGCCCTCGCGGAGCAATTTCCCCAGCTTTCAAAGAAAGCCTTTGGGAATTGCAGGGCGCATGCGCGGTCCCCTTCCCACCCAAGGGTGCCATCTTGCTCAGTCTTCTTTTTTCCGCGGAGCCCTACAGACGCTGTTTGTGATCGCCGCTGAAAAAGTTGATTTTATTTGTTTTTCTTTTCTCGGTTCGACACCGGATCCTTTTCCCGCCCGGACCCGATACACCGGTATCGAGTCCATTCGTAATTTTTTTGATTTTTGTCCTTTGTGACTAGCGTTCGCACCATTTTTTCTTTTTTCACTGGCAGCCCTATCTTTTGACCTCGCAGGGGCCCTTTTTCCCCTGATGGCTGCCAGCGGGTTTACAAAGTGTGATCGGTATAAAACTTATGTCTCTTACCGACACACACGACTGCTGCCTCCGCTGCCTCGGACCCGATCATGACCCGATGATCTGTGGTCCGTGTGGCAAGATGTCCTCTAAAGCGTTGAGTCGGCAGCAACAAAAAGAAAGAATCTTCTCTGACTCCGCGTCCAGCCGGGCCCGGACCTCGTCAGAGGCTTCGACGTCCCGGGACTCCGGTCTTGAGCATCGTCGGAGTTCCTCTGAGCGGGGGTCTCCTGCCCGGGAACATCATCGGAAGAAGAAACCCGCGAGGGCGGTGTCGGTGGACGCTCCTGGTTCCTCGAGGGCCAGGTCGCATAGCCCCGATAGCCGTCCTGGGTCCTCTGAGTCGGAGAGGCCTTCGAAACATCCTCGTCTCGAGATGGAGTCTCCTAGATACGTGAGTACTGTAGTCCTCATGGACTCACCTCCGAAGGAGCCGACGTCGGGCCCGACGCCGTCGGGGCCCGAGTTGGGGGCTGCTGGGTCTCCTGAGCTCGGACTCAGGTTGACGGCCTTGGAGAGCAGTTTGGCTGCCTTCATGGACCAGCAGCGGGCATTGATCGCTGGCCTCACTGGTGCTTCTGCCCCGGCCACCGGGACGTCGATGTCCAAGTCGACCCCGGAGACCGAGCCGATCCTCGAGTCCATGCGAGCTCGAGTCGATCCTCGGTCGCGGTCTCCCTCGGCCTCCCGTTCGGGACCGAGGTCATCGACGCCGACACCCTCGGCATCGGGGCGGAGGGCATCGGTGCCCGTCCGACCGGAGCCGCTCGATTCCTCCTCCGAGGAGTCAGCCTGGGAAACGGAGGACGAAGAGTCCCCTGGTACTTTTTGGACTCGGTGCGTCCCATCGGACTCGCCTGAGTCCGAACCTCGGAGACGGTCCCCCCCGGAGGACACCCGGTTCTCGGACTTTGTGCGGGATATGGCCAAAGCCTTGGCATTGCCCGCGGATCCCGAGGAGGAGCCTCGAGCCGAAGAGCTCGATGCCCTCCAGTATGACTCTCCCCCGAAGGAGGCCTTTACTGTACTGGTTCCTCTGATGCTGGAGCGACTTTTCTTCCGCATGTGGGAGAGCCCGGCGTCAAGCAAGCGGGTCGATTCCATTTATCGAGTCCGCAAGAGCCCCGGGTTCCAAAAGGCACAACTACCGCACCATTCCATGGTGGTGGAATCAGCCATGCATTGACTCAAGAGTCAAAAGATGCACTCCTCGGTGCCTCCCGGCCGGGAGGCCCAGAACCTGGATGCCCTTGGTAGGAAGTGCTTCCAGGGCTCTATGCTTGCTTGTCGAGTCCAGACCTACCAGCTCTATATGGGCATGTATCTCCGGGACCTGGCAAAAGAAATTGCCAGGTTCTCTGCTGGTCTCTTCCCGGCCCTGTCAGCTGCTGCGGGTGAGTTCTGACTGTGGGGTTGTAAACTAGCATAGCCTGGGGGAGAGAGTACAGAAGCGGAGGCTGCAACAGGGCAGTTAGGCCGTCCGCTCGTTTTCGCGTGGGAAGCGCGATGGCGGCTATTTTTTAGCACCGCAGAGAAAAAGATAGCGTTTCTTTTAAGATCTTCACAGGGTTTGCAGCCTCGTTTGGGTCTTTGGTGTCCCGCACAGGCCTGTCCCGTTCGTGGGGAGCAACGGTGGTGGGAAAAAAAAAAAAAGGTGTTTGGAGGCACACTGCCTGTGCTTGTGTAAGACTGTCTGGAGAGAGCAGGTTAGCTATACAGGGGTTATGCCGGCTAAGCCTCGCTGTTTGGTGTGTGGTACGAGGCGAGTTGAGCTGTTAGGGTCAGGTGTGTGTAAGATCTGTACCCTCGAAGCGACCGTTATGGAAGACCCTCTGGAAGGGTCCAGTGGTGACCAGTTGGTAGGCTCTCAAAATAAGGGGGAAACCCTGGCAGTCCCGTTGGTGTCAGGGGAGCAGGGGACGGGACCTTCCTCGGGGGAAGGGGCGGTTCTGTTCCCGGCTCCCAGTCAAGCGACGAGTTTGGTGGGGATTCCGCCGGACTTCTTCTCCCTCATGCAACAAGCCTTTGCCTTGTTGCAGCCAGCAATGGGGGCATCTGCTCAGAGCCCGCGAGGATGGAAACGTCTTGGTTCTGCGGAGGTAGACTCTGGCCCACCCAAGAAGAACAAAGGGGCAAGTGTGGAGGATCCTGCGTCGCCTATCTGGGAAGACCTAGAGGCAGGTGGTGGGGATTTTGTGGACGGCTCGGAAGATGAGTTGCCCGATGTGGAACAGCAAATTAGAGTTGTCCGGGTGTTTACGAAGGAGGAGCTTCCTGCTCTAATTACAGAGACGTTAAAGACGTTGAACATGCCGTCAGTAGAGCCGCCTTCAGTTGAGGTCCTGGAGGATCCGCTGTTGCAGGCAGTGCGCACGTCCCAGCGGGTGTTTCCCCGTACATAGAGTGTTTAAAACTATGATCCAAGAGGCGTGGGACGTGCCAGAGTCGGCCCTGAGGGGTTCTAGAGCAATAGCTAAGCTATAATCCCCTTTCTGTTCAGGATAGGGAACTCTTTCGTTCTCTGAAAGTAGATGCGGCGGTTTCGGCAGTCACAAAAAAGACCACGATCCCTGTAGAGGGGGCCGTGGCGTTGAAGGACATGCAGGACAGGAAATTAGATACCCTGTTGAAGCAAGTGTTTGATATCAGTGCTCTCTCCATGCAGGCTTTGATAGCAGGGGCATGGGTGGCGAGAGGCTGCCTGAGATGGTCCCAACGATTACAGGGGGATCAGTCGGGAGAACAGGAAGCCGAGGTATCACGTCTGGAGTCAGGCACCGCTTACTTGGCGGATATTCATTATGACCTCATCAGAGGCCTGGCAAAGAGTATGGCATCGGTCGTAGCAGCGCGGCGCTATCTGTGGTTGAGAAACTGGGCGGTTGACGGGTCGTCTAAGGCGCGTCTCAGTAAGCTTCCATTTCGGGGAAAGCTATTGTTTGGAGAGGATTTGGAGAAGTTGGTAAAGGATTTGGGGGAATCCAAGGGGGGACGTCTGCCTGAGGATAAGCCCAAGCAAGGCCGGGGTGCTTTGGGATACAAAGGGGCTCAGAGAGACTTTTGTAGGTTTCGGTCCTCTCGTTTTGGTCAACCGCAGCGGGGGAGGTTTCCAGTGCGAGGCCAGGGATTCCGTGGATTTCGTGGGGCAGGTAGAGGTTTTGCGTCCTTTCAGTCCTCATCCCTTAAGAAGTCGCAATGAGATGAGGCAGGCTCAGGTAGGGGGGTTGACCGTAGGAGGAAGGTTACGGTTGTTTTACCCTGCCTGGGTCCATCTTACTTCAGACCGGTGGGTGTTAGAAGTGATTCGAGAGGGATATGCACTAGAGCTTCATCGGCCTGTGTTAGATTCCTTTGTCCTGTCCCCTTGCAGGATGCCAAGCAAGGTGCGCGCAGTGACGGAGACGCTGCAGCGGCTTCTACAGCTCAGGGCGGTGGTCCCCGTTCCGGAGGATCAGTGCGGGTGCGGTCAATACTCCATCTACTTCGTGGTGCCAAAGAAGGAGGGAACGTTTCGACCAATCCTGGATTTAAAGCGGGTAAACCGTTGTCTCCGGGTGACTCATTTCCGCATGGAGACGTTGTGTTCCGTGATTGCGTCAGTCAGAGAGGGGGAGTTCCTGACATCTTTGGACCTCACGGAAGCTTATCTTCATATCCCGATTCGACAAGAGCATCAAAGGTTCTTACGATTTGCGCTTCCCATGGGTCATTTCCAGTTTCAGGCGATGCCCTTTGGGCTAGCGACGGCGCCTCGAGTGTTCACCAAGATTATGGTGGTGGCGGCGGCGCTTCGGAAGGAAGAAGTGCTCGTGCACCCATATTTGGACGATTGGTTGATTTGAGCGAAGTCAAGGGAGGAGAGTGTCAGGGCCGCCGCTCGGGTAGTGCAGGTTATGGAAAGCCTGGGCTGGGTGGTAAATCATGCGAAGAGCAGCCTGGTTCCCTCTCAGTCTCTGGAGTATTTGTGGGCACGCTTCGAGACCAAACTGGGCGTGGTTTTTCTCCCGGATCACCGAGCTCAAGCGTTGAACTTAGTGGTGAGATTTCTGGCGTGACAGGCCCCAACGGCGTGGCAGTACCTTCAGCTGCTCGGAACGATGGCGGCATCTATCGAAGTGGTGCCATGGGCCAGAGTGCACATGCGGCCGTTGCAGAGGGGTCTCCTCCGCCGATGGTCTCATCAGTCGGACGCATTGTCTCATCGCCTAGTCTGTCTGCCGGAGGTGCAGATGGCGCTTCGGTGGTGGTTACAGAGAGACAGTTTAGAGGCCGGTGTGCCTCTGGAGCCTCCCTCCTGGAGACTTTTGACGTCGGATGCAAGTCTGGTGGGATGGGGAGCCCATTGCGAAGGACGATTGGCCCAGGGACAGTGGTCGCGGGAGGAGATGACTTGGTCCATCAACAGACTGGAGATGAGAGCAGTGTATTTGGCCCTGCGGGAATTTCTACCATGGTTGCGAGGGGCGGCGGTCAGGGTACTGTCCGACAGTGCGACCACAGTGGCTTATATCAATCGACAAGGCGGCACAGGGAGCGTGGCTCTGGAGGAAGAAGCGAGTCAGCTGTTAGACTGGGCCGAGCAGCATCTGATGGCGCAGCAGGTGGCCGGGGTGGACAATGTCGAAGCGGATTTTCTAAGCCGTCGCAGGGTGGACCCGGGGAGTGAGTTCTTCACCCGGAGGTGTTTGCTCTCCTCGTAGGACATTGGGGTCCTCCACTCATGGATCTAATGGCAACCTTCGAGTCGGCGGCCTGCTTTGTCTTTCCGCCTTGGGCTCTCATAGGTTGGGGTGGAGCAGCGCATAGAGAGGCACCGAGGACGAGTGATCCTGATAGCGCCCGATTGGCCCAGAAGACCTTGGTATGCGGATTTGGTGAGACTCCTGGTGGACGACCCATGGAGGCTTCCTCAACGGGAGGATTTGCTGATGCAGGGGCCTTTACGGATGCCTCAGGTGGCTCGATTCTTGTTTACGGCATGGCTATTGAGAGGGCGAGAATGAAGGCTAAGGCGGTCTCTCGGCGGTCATTTCTACTTTGTTGAGGGCTCGGAGACGTTCTACCTCGCTTGCGTATGTTCGGGTCTGGCGCATCTTTGAAGGCCGGTGTGCAGAGAGAAATCTGCGACCGTTAGGTGCGTCGGTACCACAGATCCTGTCCTTTTTGCAAGGTGGTGTAGAGAAGGGTCTTGCGGCGAGTTCTTTGCAAGTACAGTTGGCGGCGCTTTCTTGCTTCAGGGGCAAGGTTCAGGGTCAGTTGTTGGGGGCGCATGGTGACATCCGGAGAATTTTGCGAGCCGTGTTACTCATGCGGCCTCCGCGTAGATGTTCGGTGCCTGCGTGGGACCTGAATTTGATGTTGGAGGCCTTGGTGAAGCAGCCATTTGAGCCGTTGGCTAAGGCTTCAGTAAAGGATCTGACTTTGAAGACGGTGTTTCTCGTAGCGATTTGTTCCGCTCTTAGGATTTCGGAGTTGCAAGCGTTGTCCTGAAAAGAGCCGTATCTTTCCTTCTTCGATCATAATGTGGTTTTGCGTACAGTGCCAGCATTCTTACCCAGGGTGGTCTCGGTGTTTCATGTTAACCAGGTGGTGTCTCTGCCGGTGTTTTTGGGAGACCAGAGTGTAGGGTCGGACAACAGGTTGCGTCTTCTGGATGTGCGTCACGCACTCCGGCGGTACCTCCGCAGGACAGTATCCTTCTGTAAGTCGGACAGGTTGTTTGTGACGTTTGGGGGCCCGCGGAAGGGGGAGGCGGCGGCAAAGTCGTCTATATCCAGATGGTTGAAGGAGGCTATTGCGTCTGCGTACATTTTGAGAGGTAGAGTGGTCCCAGACGGTCTCCGGGCTCGTTCGACTAGGGCTCAAGCGGCGTCTTGGGCAGAGTTTAACCTGGTGCCTGCCGTAGACATTTGTAGGGCGGCTACTTGGTCGTCGTTGCACTCCTTTGCTAGGCACTATAGACTTGATGTGCAAGCAGTGGATGATGTGCGTTTTGGGTCTGCGGTGCTTCAGGCTGGGCTAGCAGGGCCCTCCCGTTGATGTTTACTGCTTTGTTACATCCTCTATGGTTCCGGGACTGGACTAGAGGGACAAAGAGGAAGAGTAAATTAGACTTACCTGCTAATTGTTGTTCCTTAAGGAACTCTAGTCCTGTCCCAGAGCCCACCCGGGGTCTTGACATTGCCAGCCTGAAGTTTGGTGCGTGCAGTGATGATTTTGGCAAAGGGGTTCTGGGGGTTGCGCAAGGGAGCAGAACAAATGGAATCTTTTCGCAGCAGTATTTAGTCAGCTAGTCCGCTAGGGCAGGTTTTTTGGAAAGCGTGTTTCTCAAGATTTGGTTCAGGCCTTAGAGCTGCGCTTTCCCACAGTTTAAAAACAAAACATAAAAATAAAAGGACACAAGGAAGTTAGTTGTTAGAATGTCTGTTTTATTACTTGTTTGACTACTTATTTGTTGCTCTACTGAGTCTGCTTTGTCAATAGGTACTGGAGAGGAAGGTGCGGTCCTGGACTGCTTATGCAGAGGTCATCAAAGCGATGACGTGTTTCAGTCTCCAAAGCTGCTGGAGGAGATTCTAAACTCTATGGTTCCGGGACTGGACTAGAGTTCCTTAAGGAACAACAATTAGCAGGTAAGTCTAATTTACTCTTCCAGGGTAGCATTCTGTGAAATGCTTCGTTGAAATCTAAAACTACCAGGGTAGCATTCTGTGAAATGCTTCCCGTTCCATGCGCAGGACCCAAAAGGCAGACAGAGCTCCGGAGTCTCAATGCGTGGATGAGACAATGGTGCAAAGAAGGAGGTTTTGGATTTGTTAGAAACTAGGAAACATTCTGGGAAAGGGACAGGCTCAACACGAGGGATGGGCTCCACCTTAACCAGGATGGAACCTGGCTGTTAGCATTATTTATTTTTATTTAACCAGTTTTCTATACCACCTTATCCCTTCAATCAAAGTGGTTTACATTATGTAATCACTACAAACAGGTACTGGATACGTTCCCTTGTCCCCAAAGGGCTCACAATCTATGTGTACCTGAGGCAATGGAGGGTTAAGTGGCTTGCCCAAGGCCACAAGGAGTGCCTATAGGACTAGAAACCCTGTCCCTCTGATTTGAGATTGCAGTCCCCAGGTGGGACTTGAACTCCTGGCCCTCCAGCCTGAGGTACTGTGTCCTAACCACTAGGCCACTCCTCCTTCCCTTTACAAAGGAGATAGAGCAGCTTTTAAATTAGATAATAGAGGAAAGATGACAGTTGCTTAGGAGTACATGGTTTGGAAGGATGTATCCTTAAAGGACACTAGCAAAACAGAGAAGCTAGGGCATCCAGACATAGAGGTTTGAATAAAGATAAAAGTAACCCAGATGTCCTTAAGTATAGAGCCAAAAGATTTCAAAGTACACCTATCAACTGATGACCAGATTAATATGAATAACATACAACCTCTAAAATGCCTGTATGAAAATGCTAGAAATCTAAAAAATAAGATGGGAGAGCTAGAATATATAGCACTAAATGAAAGGTTAGATATGATTGCCATCGAGAGGACCTGGTGGAGGAAGGACAACTAATGGGACACTGTGATACTTGGGTACAAATTCTATTGCAATGATAGAGGAGATAAAATTTGTGGAGGGGTTGCGCTGTGTTAGAGATGGCATTGAGTCACATAGGATTAAAGTTTTGCAGGAAACAAAATACACTGTAGAATCTCTATGGATAGAAGTTCCATGTAAAAAGCGGAAGGCGACAGCAGTGGGGTGTACTACCGACTGCCTGGCCAGAATGAACAGATGGATGTTGAAATGCTAAAAGAAATCAGGGATGCTAACAAAAGTTACAACACAGTAATAATGGGTGATTTCAGTTAGTCCGGTATTGACTGGGCCAATGTCACAGCAGGATATGCTAGAGAGATAAAGTTTCTAGATGAAATAAATAATTGCTTCTTGGAGCTGCTGGTCCATGAACCAACAAAAGGGAAGCTATGTTGGACCTAGTCCTTAGTGGAATACAGGATCTGGTGCAAGAGATAAGAGTGTTGGGGCCACTTAGCAATAGTGATCATAGCATGATCACATTTTATTTAATAAATGGAAGAAAGACGGCAAGGAAATCCATAGTACTACCTTTTAACTTTCAAAAGGGAGACTATGATAAAATGAGGAAAATAGTTAAGAAAAAACTAAAAGAAGCAGCTGCAAAGGTTAAAGATTTATATCAAGCATGGCTGTTTAAAAGTACTATCTAGGAAGCCCAGGCCAGATGTATTCCACATTTTAAGAAAAGTGGAAGGAAGGTCAAAAACCTGCCAGCATGGTTTAAAGGCGAGGTCAGAGAAGCCGTTGCCAAAAAAGCATCCTTCAGGAAATGGAAAAAGGAGCCAAATGACGAACCCTGGAAACAACATAACCATTTGCAAGTTAGATGCAAGTCATTGAGAAGGCAGGCAAAGACGAAATTTGAAGAGAAGCTTGCTGTGGAAGCAAAAACACATAATAAAACTTTTTCAAATACACCTGTGAAACACCCAGTTTGACAACTGGATGATAGAAGGACTACAAAAAGGGACTGCTACTTCTGGAGAGAGATCAGCAATTGTAAGTATTCTGGGAATTTTTCTAAATCTTGGAGAAAAAGGAATTCTTTATATTAAAACTGATTAATCTGTGTAAATTAGAATCCAGTGTATTTGTTAAATCAGTCAGGACTTAGTATCAGCTTTTAAATTTAAAACGCAGCAGGTAGCTTTCAGTTTAAGTTTAAGACCCAGCAGAGAGCCTTCAGTTTAAATTTAAAACCCAGCAGAGAGCATTCTGGTTAAATTTAAAACCCAGCAGAGAGCATTCTGGTTAAATTTAATACTCAGCCAGGGCCTAGTATCAGCAAAGAGCTTCTAGTTTAAATCAAATCAGTGCATAACCTAGCATAAAAGGAAAAGCAGGGTCAGTATTCTTTGAGCAATAAATTGTTTCTAGAGACCTTTTCAAAGAGGTCTTCTAGATAGGGCAAGAGACCTATAAAATTGTTTTAAATAGGTGTTAAAGATAAATGACACATCAAAGGGGCATTTTGAAGCACTCACTTTATCAAAGCAAGGGCTGTGTGAATCATCCAGGAAATTGGTCACAGATTACCTTAGAAGCACAGGTCTGGGACCTGTGTAGCAAGCCAGCCTTTACTAAGTGTTAGTTCCCTCTCTTCCACCCTGACTCCCACCCACCACAGGCATAACCCTAGCTTTATAGGGTCTTACATCTATTAAAGGGGGAAAGGTATTCACATTCCGTTCTAGGTTCAGCTGATTATCCTCACCAGGAATAGATGAGTTAAGGTCTTGAAAGTAATTAATCTTGAGGTGAACAAAGTTCCTTAAATTTATTTAGTATAGTTGTATTAGTACAAGTATCCCTAGCAACTTAAAACAACTTAAATAACTAAACAAAACTTTAAAACTAAGTTGCAGACAGCAGTCCAGCAGCGAGATGGGGGTTATCCAATCTTTTGTATTGTGTGTCACATGTATGATTTTTTCCAGGTTGGTGAGAGGTCTTATGTGTGCACTAGGTGCAAGGAACTCTTTGCCCACAGGGAACGAGTCCAATCTCTGAAGGCTAGAATAGCAGACTTGGAAGATATAAGGAAGTCAGAGTTACATAGATGAGACCTACAGGGACGATGCCTCTCAGCTGCCATGGAGGAGAGAGGTCTCATGAAAGGAGAGCATCACCTTGGTGAAGCAGGAAGTGATCCTGTAGCTAGGACCCGTCCACCAGGAGATGTAACACCCTCTTGCACCGAGGAGATTTCTCCAGGGCCATGTGCCCATGTGGTTAAGGTTCAGACAGCCGTTATATTGGGTGATTCAATCATTAGGCATATAGATAGCTGGGTAGCTGGTGGACATGAGGTTCGCCTGACATACAAAAATGTGGGAGGGAGGTTCTGGAGACAAAATTTAGGCTTTTGAGTAGGAAGTTAAAATCCAGAACTTCCAGGGTAGCATTCTTTGAAATGCTTCCCGTGCATTGCGCAGGGTCCAAAAGGCAGGCGGAGCTCCGGAGTCTCAATGCATCGATGAGATGATTGTGCAAAGAAGAGGGTTTTGGATTTGTTAGGGACTAGGCAACTTTCTGGGGAAGGGAGGGGCTCTTCCAAAGGAATGGGCTCCACCTTAACCAGGCTGTGATGGAGCCAGGCTGCTGGCATTAACATTTAAAAAGGAGATAGAGCAGCTTTTAAACTAGATCATAGGGGAATGCCAACCAATGCCCAAGAACACATGGTTCGGAAGAATGTATCCTTCAATGATACAAACAAAACAGGGAAGTTAGGACATCCAGAGAGATTCCAATAAAGATAAGTTACCCAGATGCCCTTAAGTAAGAGCTGAAAGATTCCAAATTGCTGATAACCAGATTAATATGATTGAAATACAATCTCTAAAATGCCTGTATGCAAATGCTAGAAGTCTAAAAAATTTAAATGGGAGAGTTAGAATACATAGATCTAAATGAGAGGATAGATATGATTAGTATCTCAGAGACCTGGTGGAAGGAGGACAACCAATTGGACACTGATACCTGGGTACAACTATATCGCTATGATAGAATAGATCAAATTGGCAGGGGGGTTGCGCTCTATGTTAAAGAGGGCATTGAGTCACATAGGATTAAAGTTTTGCAGGAAACAAAATGCGCTGTAGAAGCTCTCTGGATAGAAATCCCATGTAAAAAGGGGGAGGGCAATGGCAGTTGGGGTGTTCTACCGACCTCCTGGCCAGAATGAACAGATAGATAATGAAATGCTGAAAGAAATCAGGCAAGCTAACAAAAGTTACAACACAGTAATAAGGGCTGATTTAAATTACCTGGATATCGACTGGGTCAGTGCCACAGCAGGACATGCTAGGGAGATAAAGTTTCTAGATAAAATAAATGACAGTTTCCCCTCTTGTCGGTTCATGAACCATCTGCTCCAAGAAGCAATTTTAGACCTATCCTTAGTGGCATGCATTATCTGGTGCAAGAGATGAGGATGTTGGGGCCACTTGGCAATAGTAATCATAGAATGGTCGCATTTGATTTAATAAATGAAAGAAGGACGGCAAGGAAATCCACAGTAATCCCATTATCTCCAGGAACAAGCAGGAATGAGTCTTCACATATGGGTACGTCGGTACCAACGGAGCCTGCGCGGGAACGCTCCCCAGCTTCCCAAAAAGGAAAGCTTTTGGGAGCATCCCACTGCGCCTGCGCGCTGCCTTCCCGCCTTTCCTGAACAGCTCTCCTCAGTTCTTCTTTGCCACGGAGCCAGCAGGTCAAGTCCTGTCACCGCTGAAGAAGTTGTTTATTTTATTTTATTTCTTTGGTCGCATGTCTGCCTTCCCCGACTCCGGACCGGTACCGCCGGTCTTTTCTTTCTTCTTAAAAAAAAAAAAAATCTATATTTTTCCTTACTTAGTGTAATTTCCCTCATGGAAAAACCAGCCTCCGGGTTCAAGAAATGCACTAAGTGTAGCGGTACTATTTCTGTTACAGATACCCATGAATGGTGCCTTAAATGTTTGGGTCCTGAACATTCCGGATTGTCCGTCCTGCTCTCTAATGTCTAAACGGGGTTTACAGAACCGAGCAGCTAAGCTCCATGTGCTGTTTCCCGCTGATGCAGCGTCGGTAGCATCGACCTCTTCCCGGTCTTCTTCTCCTGATGGATCTCAGGTAACCAAACATAAGTCTAGCAGGTCCTCGAAGGGTAGATCTCCCTCTAAGCATCGAGATGCCTCCGGGCTTGCCCTCGAGGATCCTGCCCCAGCCAAACAACTCCGGCGGGAAGCTCCGGCTTCCAAAGCTCCTCCTATGGGGTTACAGGTTGACATCGATGGCACGGCCTCGACCGATCACCTGTTAGATTGCTCTGGGGTACTGGCACAAACTCCCTGTAACGATCTCCAGGCATTCATGGCGTCGATGGATCAGAATGTTCTGTCCATGCAGCGGGCTATTACAGCCTTCATTGAAGCTGCGACGCCGACGGTACCGCAACGAGCTCCGTTGTCGATATCGGCTCTGGTACCGGCACCAGCGCCGATACCGGTACCGACTGCATCAACATCGACCAGGATACCAGCAGCAGCAGTTCCTTGTCCAGGGCTATTTCTCGGTACCGATCCGGTTCCGAGGACGCCCGATGTCGATACCGCTCGATATGCGTATCGAGCATTGGAAGAGCACCCTGACAGATGGTACTTCGATTCCTCTGGTGATTCTGATTCATCGGATGAATCTCCTGAAGTATCCATAGCCCTTCCTGAAGAGCCTTCTTCTCCAAAAATAAGAATGTCTCCTCCAGAAGACTTGTCCTTTCAAGATTTCATAAGAGAAGTAGCTAAAGGATTTTCTATTTCAGTCACTTCTGAATCAGAGCCTAGAGCAAAAAAATTAGATATTTTAGGATACTCTAAGGCTCCTAGAGAAGCAGTCACCTTACCAATTCATGAGATTCTTTATGAACACATGATTGATTTATGGGAGACTCCTCTCACTCTCTCTCCTCGTTCTCGCAGGTTGGACACTATGTATCGTGTCCCTCCCTGTCCTGGATTTCAAAAAAGTCATCTTCCTCACCATTCCATTGTGGTGCAGTCAGCTATGAAGAGGATAAAGAGTACAAAGAGACACTCTTCTGCTCCTCCAGGAAGAGAATGCAGAACCTTGGATGCTTTTGGTAGGAAAATCTTCCAAGCTAGTATGCTTATTGCCAGAATCAACTCATATAGTCTGTCATGATGCGGGCACTAATAAAGTTGGTTTTAAGAAAAGAAATCCTGTTTTAGAAGAACTAGATGTGCAGTTACCTTCAGGCACAGCTAGAGGGAGCAGGAACAGACATACTGGTCTTAATGAACCTAAGCTCACTGATGACCTGCAGCTGAAAGGGAACCAGGAAGTCAGCAGTAATGGTTCACTTTATAAGCCAGAGCAGAGAGAGCAGTGGCATAAGCAGCAGTGGAAAAGAAGGCAATGGAATGAGCATATGAAGCAGCAGGAGCTGAGGAAGGAGGAGAAAGAGGAAGAAGGAACTGGAGCTGGACTAGAAGGAGAAACAGCAGAGAAGCCTGGAGGCTATCAAGGACATAAGCCTGATTGCTGTGGAAGAAGCCAAGCTGGAAGCTGGAGGAGAAACAGACCTCACAAGGTGGGAAGCCGGAAAGCCCAAACTGGACCTGTTGTGCAAGGGGAGTTTGGTGGAAGTTGCTCCAAGGTGAGAGGCTCTGCCACGCCTAGTTCCTATACTCTGCCTGTTTGTAACCTAGAGAGAAGAAAGCTAAGAACCAGAGAGGGAGGTTCTGACAGAAGCTTATCTCTAGAGGATCATTGCCCAGTTTCACCTATTCAGAGGGAAAAGCAGTTTTATAAGCAACGGAAGTTTTTACTCAGTGAGCCAAGGTATGAGGCATTGAAGATTAACTGTAATGATTGTACTGCTAAAAGTCATGCTAAAAGAAGGATTCCTCCTAGGAGAAACAAGAGTGCAGACTGGTTCACTAAACTACCGCCAGCCTTAAGAGTCCCTGGTTATGTGAAGCCAAACTCCCAAGCTGGAGATTACCATGCTGAAATAGACAGGGACAGTGGAAGCCCTTTGAATCAGTATAGGGGAGAGGATTTGATGGAAGTGGATTCTCCCAGCACTATTCCCTCACCTTTGCCTGAGGAAATGGAATGTGATTGGTGCACTGCCTATGCTCCAGAGTGTGTATGCTCCACAGAAGAATAAATGAAGTATAATTTGATGTTTATTATACTGAATATTACTTTGAAGAAGACCTGCTTTAAACTGTGAAGTAACAGTTAACTAACCAGTGAATATTGGTACCTTTTGAAACAAAGGACTGTTTCTGTTTTCTAAAATATCTCTTAGTTGAACTTTGCTTTAAACGGGGAATAAAAGCCTTTATTACCCTACACTCGGACTCTTTGTTCTTTAACAGCGCTACCTAGTGGCGAATAATCTTTGTGTCACCGGCAACCGCGTGACAAGTCTCTACATGGGTATGTTTCTAAAAGAAGTTGCAGAAAAGCTGCACACTTTCCTCCCTTTTCTTCCAGAGGATAAAAGGGAGGAATTTCTCCTTTGGCTTAAGCATACTCAAGACATTTCAAAGTTTTCCAACAGGGCAGCCTTTGACTCCTTTGAAGGTGCCAGCAGAGCCTCAGGCATTGCCATAGCTGCTCGCAGAATTGCTTGGCTCCAGGCTTCTGATTTAGAACCCTGGGTTCAAGATGGCTTAGGAAATCTGCCCTGTACAGGTGAAAATCTATTTGGCAAGGAGTGGCAAATAAAAGCCACTCAAATGGATGCAGAGAACTCTGCTCTGGATAGACTTTCAAAGTCAACCTCCATTCCTGCCAAGAAAAAGACTTTTAAAAAGTCTTCTTTCAAAAAGGGCAGATTCCCTTCCACTTCTGGCCAACAATCTTCTACAGGTCGCTTTACCACTAAGCGTCAGCAACCTAAGCAAGCCAGGACTAAGTCTACAGCTGCTGCTGCAACTCAGCAGTCCCAACCCCCTCAGGGTTTTTGACTTGATGCTAGAGAACTTAGCCGTTCTGGCTTTGAATCAGCCAGAACCTCTCACCATTCCAGGAAGGTTGGCTCATTTTGCTCCCAGATGGGAGCAAATCACATCAGAGCAGTGGACCCTCTCCATCATCAGAGAGGGCTACAAACTTCATTTCTCAGACCTTCCTCCTCACACTATGGTGAGACACTTCAATTCTCCCACATCTCTTCTCGACCTTCTAGGTCAGGAGATAACTACCCTTCTTGCCCAAAGGGGCAATAGAAGAAGTTCCTCTTCTTCAACAAGGGTCAGGGTTCTACTCCCCCTATTTTCTCATTCCAAAGAAGACAGGGGAATACAGACCCATTCTAGATCTCAGAGAATTGAACAAATTTCTATGCAAGGAGAAGTTCAAGATGCTTTCTCTAGGCACTCTCCTTCCATAACTTCAAAGTCAGGATTGGCTTTGTTCTCTAGATCTCAAGGATGCGTACACCCATGTCCTCATCCATCCATCTCACAGAAGGTTTCTACGTTTTCTTTTCCAAGAAAAACATTACCAATACAGAGTGCTTCCCTTTGGTCTGGCCTCTGCTCCAAGAGTGTTCACCAAATGCATGGCAGTAGTAGCTGCCTTTCTACGCACTCTGGGAATATTTGTATTCCCATACCTGGACGACTGGCTCATTCGAGCTCCATCTCAGTCAGAGGCCCAGATTTCCCTGGACCGCACAAGACGCATTCTGCAGTATCTGGGACTCAAACTACAGGAGCTCTCTCAGACCAAATAGCAACCTCCAAACGTCTCTTTTGGTCTCTCCAATGGTGGATGTCCATTCAAAATTTGTTGCTGGGGTCCCCCTTCCAATAGCTGTTGCCCCAAGCAACCCTCACAACAGATGCCTCCCAAACAGGTTGGGGAGCCCATCTACAAGACCTCTCCACTCAGGGCACTTGGTCCCCACAGGAGACCGCTCTTCATATCAACCACTTGGAGCTTCGAGCAGTTTTTCTAGCTCTCAAGGTCTTTCATACCCTCCTCAGCTACCAGACAGTCCTCATTCATACGGACAATCAAGTAGCCATGTTTTACATAAACAATGTGGTAAGGAGAGTGCAGCTCAGCATGGAAATAAAAGAGAAAGAAGAACTTTTTTCTTCTTTTCGGGGGATGGGTGCACTAAAACACATACACCACAGCAAAATCCATGAGAGAAACCAAGAGGGTAGAGCTAGGTTTAAGCCACTCCCAGACTCCATGACAACCCCAGGTAAGAGTAGGAGGTACAAGTGGGTGGAGTCAGAGAGGGAGGTGCCCTGCTCAACGTTTAAGTTTGAGAAAACAAACAAAGTAGGGAGAAGCAGCCAAGAGGGAGGCAGCCAAGGGAAAGGCAGCCAAGCAAGAAGCAGCCAAGATTATGGCAGCACTTGAAACAGGGTTCCTGACCCGAAACGTGCACGTCGTGCCTGAGCGTGCCTGAGTTGTCTGCAACTTGCCAATCTAGCTAAGTAGAGTTTTTAACGCTTTATATAATATTTCTTATAATAAAATGGATGTAACTGAGTGGTGGACATAACGTAGAAACATAGAAACATGATGACAGAAAAAGACCACAAGGCCCATCTAGTCTGTCCTTCCATAACAACAACTACAACAGTCCATTTTTTACCTTTAGAGATCCTCTGTGTTGGTCCCATGCTTTTTTGAATTCAGTTACTGTCCTCATCTCTACCACCTCCACTGGGAGACTATTCCATGGATCCACTATTCTTTCCGTAAAGAAATATTTCCGCATATCACTCCTGAATCTATCTCCCTTCAACCTCAACCCATGTCCCCTCGTAGCAGAACTTGCTTTCAATTGAAAGAGGCTCTCTCCCTGAACATTTATGCCACGGAGGTATTTAAACATCTCAATCATATCACCTCTATCCCACCTTTCCTCTAAGGTGTACATATTAAGATCCTTAAGTCTGTCCTCATATGCTTTATAATGAAGCCCAGTAATCATTTTAGTAGCCACCCTCTGCACCGACTCCATCCTGTTCACATTCTTTTGAAGGTGCGGTCTCCAGAATTGCACACTATACGCCAAATGAGGTCGTACCAAAGACTTATACAGAGGCATTATCACCTCCTTTTTTCTGCTAGCCATCCCTCTCCTTATGCACCCAAGCATCCTTCTAGCTTTTGCCGTCTACTTTAAGATCATCAGACACAACCACACCTAGGTCCCGCTCTTCTTTAGTGGACAAAAGTACTTCACCTCCTATACTGTATTGCTGCCTTGGACAGCTGCAGCCCAAATGCATGACCTTACATTTTTTAACATTAAATCCCAGCTGCCAAATTCTAGACCATTCTTCAAGCTTAGCTAGATCCCTCCTCATGTTATCTACACCTTCCTGGGTGTCTACTCTATTGCAGATTTTACCCTACAGCCCTTCCGCTATATCACTAACAAAGATGTTAAAAAGAATCGGACCAAGGACAGATCCCTGGGGCACACCACTGGTAACATCCTTTTCCTCAGAGTGAGCTCCATTTACTTGTACTCTTTGTCGCCTCCCACCCAACCAATTTCTAACCCAAGCAGTAACTTTAGGGTCCATCCCTAGGGTGCTCAGTTTGTTTATAAGTCGCCTGTGAGGAACAGTGTCAAAGGCTTTACTGAAATCTAAATATACCACATCTAGAGCTCTCCCTCGGTCCAACTCCCTGGTCAAACAGTCAAAGAAATCAATCAGATTTGTCTGACAAGACCTGCCTCTGGTGAATCCATGCTGCCTCGGATCCTGTAATCCGCTGGACTCGAGAAACTTCACTATTTTCTCTTTCAGCAGCGTTTCCAATAATTTCCTCACCACCGAAGTTAAACTAACCGGCCTGTAGTTTTCAACCACATCCTTACTTCCGCTTTTGTGCAAAGGCACCACTATTAAAGCTTTGGAATTACAGAGCTTAAAAGGGAGAGAGGAGGCATTGTGGGTTAAACTAGAAAGAGGGAAAGAGAAATCTATTTGCATTGGTGTGATATACAGACCTCCCTCACAAGAGGAAGAGGTGGACAGAGAGTTAATTGAAGACATACGCAGCATTGATAGGCGCCTATCACAGTTCTCCCTGTAGAGAATCCAGGATCTCCTTACTTCTAGATGATACTGCAGCAGGAATGTGCCAATCAAGATCTGGCATATTGAAATCTCCTATCAGTAGCACTTCCCCTTTCCTAGCAATGCTGCGTATGTCTTCAATTAACTCTCTGTCCACCTCTTCCTCTTGTGAGGGAGGTCTGTATATCACACCAATGCAAATAGATTTCTCTTTCCCTCTTTCTAGTTTAACCCACAATGCTTCCTCTCTCCCTTTTAAGCTCTGTAATTCCAAAGCTTTAATAGTAGTTTTTGCATATAGTGCCACTCCTCCTCTCCTTCTTCCTACCCTATCCTTTCTGAATAAAGTATACCAGGTATAGTTACATCCCAATCATGGTTTTCTGTGAACCATGTTTCTGTAACTGCCACTAAATCCAAGTCAGCCACTCCATCCAAAGCTTCAACATCAGGGATCTTATTTCCCATGCTACGGGCAGTTATACACACTGCTTTACATATGTTACCCCTGTTACCCATTTCCATAAAGGTATTTAATGTATCACCTACCTGGGGGCTTTCTTCACCCAGGTAAGAGAAAGGTGAATAGTAGAGTATCCCAGGAAATAGGGAAAACGAGTGAGGTGATCAAATCTGAAGATGGCACAAAATTATTCAAAGTTGTTATAAAGCATGAGGATTCTCAAAAATTGCAAGAGTACTTTGAAAACTTGGAAGACTGGATGTCCAAATGGCAAATGAAATTTAATGTTGACATGTGCAAAGTTATGCACCTAGGAAAGAACAACCCAAACAATGATTACACGATGCAAGGTACCACCTTAGAAACCACCATGCAGGAAAAAGATTTGTGTCATCATGGATGAAACCCTCCCATTGTGCAGAGGTGTCCAAGAAAGCAAATAGAATGCTAGAAATCATAAGTAAAGGAATGGAGAATAAAACAAGAGATATTTATAATGCCTCTGTATCATGCCATGGTACAACACCACCTCAAATATTGTGTGCAGTTCTGAGCATAAGAACATAGGATATGCTATACTGGGTCAGACCGCAGTGCTGACTGAGTGCCTTTGGGCTTTCAAAGCGCACACAGCGATTCTCTTGGATGCATGGATCTCAGTGGCTCTTTCTGCCTTCGGTGGCATCACCACCAGCCACGATCTCCTTTTCCAGTGTCTCAGGGTCTGATGCCCCGACATGCAAGCACCCAAGGGAGGACCATTATCGGTCCAGCCAGCACCTGCTTTTTCTGCCAGAGTGGTGCCGGTGCTGAGAGGAGACAAGGGGTACTTCAACTTTCTCTCTAAGTCAGTCTATGTAGGCTGGATGACAGAGGAGGGGCACCAGTCTCCAAGAGGGAGTCCCACGACATCCCCTTGTGGCTATCCCCGCCATATGAGCGGTGGAAATTGCCTTCAGAGGGGACATATCCTTCCAGGACTTCGTCCGGGACATGGAGAAAGCAATTCCCTTCTCCCTCGAGGCAGAGGGTGAGCCGAGGGTGGAAGAGCTGGAGATACTCCAGTACCCCTTGGCATCAACGGAGGCATTCACGGTGCCCCTGCACTGCATATTGCAGTGGCTCCTGCTCCACATGTGGGAGAACCCCTGACAGTGCCAGCCAACAGCTGCCAACTCAACTCAATGTATCTGGTACAAAAGGTCCCTAGGTTTGAGATCTTGACCACTCCCTGGTGGTGGAGTCCATCATGCAGCGTGCCAAGAGCTCGAAGACCCACTTTTCAGTGCCCCCTAGCTGGGAACCCAGGACTCTTGATGGTTTTGGCAGACAGTGCTTCCAGGGCTCCATGTTGGTTGCCCGCATCCTGTCCTACCAGCTCTACATTGGGATGTTCTTAAAGGACATAATGGGGGACCTCAATGAGTTTAGCTCCCTGATCTCGTGGAGCTTGGAGGCCTTCCGTGCCTTCCTGGGCCACAGGAAAAATGTGTCCAAGTACATGGTGAGGGCCACTTATGGTGCCTTTGACTCGGTGGGCAGGGTGGCTGCAGTAGGCATTGGGGTGCAGCGGCTGGACTGGCATCATTGCAGCCAGCACTTTCACCTGGAGCAGTGGCTCCAGGACAAGCTGGAGGACATGTCGTGCAAATATGAGAGCCTCTTTGGCAAGCCTATGGAGGACAGAGCAACCGAGATAGAGATCGAGCAGGTGACTATCTCTCACCTCCCACTCAAAACGACTGACCCTTCCAAGAAGAAGCACCAAGGGAAGAAGTCCTCCTTCTACATGCCGAAGTGCAAGTATTCTATCAATCCAATAAAGTCATTGATAATAGTACCGGTGGGTGTTCCAAATACCACAATCTATATGCTTTCTCCTAAACCTGTACTTTTTTTTTTTTTTGTCGGGATCGACCTACCCGAAAAGGATAGACGGAGACCCTCCCCTCAATGCGAGAAGAACCCTTTTTATCAAGTGAATGGATTCACACAAGTTCAAAAAAATAGTGTAATCACACTTATCTCAAATAAAGGCGATCTTCATCCTCAAAAGATGTTGGGTTGTAAATGTACACGACATGCATTCTTTCAGGCCTCCAAAGAGCCCTGTGTCAAGTGTTCCCCGTCGTATTCCGTCGCCATGAAAAACGCCAAACCCAATGGTTCTTTTGTGTAGCTATAATGGCTGCCAATTGGTCTAAAACCTGCATCATGTGACTGGAGATGTTGCCCAATGTGCCCAATCAGAACCCAAACATCGGACAAAGCCAATTTTTTTGGGGGGAGGGGGGGGGATCCTTCAAAATATCTCCTCGAATGACAACAAATTGTGTAAATGGAAATGGAACTGCAAATGAAAGTATCCAAAGGAAAAAGTCCTCTTATTGTAGCCTATAAGAGACTCCACCAATCCAATTCTAAATTAAGACCCGAAGGGATGATAGAGTGAAGCCAAAAAATCCAACATTGTTCACTTCATTGCAATTGACGTTCACGATCTCCCCCCTGGGGGGTGGTTGGCACACTATCAATAATTCTCCACTTAAAATCCCTGAAAGAGTGGTTCCTCAAAATGCAATGCTCAACCACTGGTGCCGAAACAACCTTTTCCTTGATCCTAGAGGCATGCTCACCGAGTCATAAATAAGACCACAAGGGCAAATCAGTATGTATACTACAAAGCTGGATTGACATGTAGATGTCCCCATAAAAGAAAAAGATCTATTCAATGTAGGGTGAGACCATTGAATACCCTCTAAAGTAGTGGCACAAAACTTACAGTGACCACAAGCCCAATGTCCTTGTAGAAGACAGTCCACCAAGCCTAGCTGAGACCTCAGAATAGAGTGAACTAATCCATCCCACAAATTCGGACCCCTCGAGTAGGCAAAACAAACCGGTTTCTGAAAGCAGGTGTGCATTTGTAAAACCTGCCAATATTTCCGCAAAAGGCTGGTTACTTGGGACGTGTAGGACATAAAATACAAAATGCCTGTAATGATGTCACACTCCTCTAGACCGCACTACTGCGGTCTCCTCCAGGCGGAGGTCACCACCATGCTGGCCAACCTGGTCATCAAACCAGTGCCCCCAGCTCAGGTGGGACAGGGGTTCTATTCCCGGTACGACCTTATCCCTAAGAAGATAGGGGGGTTCCAGCCCATCTTGGACTTCTAGGACCTGAACCATTTTCTGGTGTCCAAAAAGTTCAAGATGGTCTCTCTGGGCACCTTGCTCCCATATCACCTCCAGGGCAATTTGTTATGCTCTTTGGATCTGAAGACTGCGTGCACACACATCCCGATCCATCTTCTTCACAGAAAAGTATATGCGCTTTGTGCTCGATGGCCAGCACTCTCAGCGCTGAGCACTTCTCTGCAGGCTAGCGTCTGCTCCCCCAGGGTCTTCATGAAGTGTCTAGCAGTTGTCGCTGCTTTCCTATGGATTCTGGGGGTCTTCATCTTCATCTACTTAGATGACAAACTTATAAAGGCCTCCATGCTGAATATTGTGCGGCCCTCGGCCTTCCTGATTCAGCAACTGGGGTTTGTCATAAACTACTCCAGGTCTCATCTCCAGCCATCGCAGAAGTTCGAGTTCATCGGTGCTGCCCTCAACACCATGCGGACCTGCACCTTTCTCCCTCAGGGCATTTGAGGCACCTCTGACCAACCAGGTTGTCCTAATTCAGATGGACAATCAGCTGGGAATGTTCTATGCCAACAAGCAGGGAGGCATGGGATTGTGCCTCCTGTGCTGGGAGGCGGTATGTCCTCTGGAAGTTTGTAGTTGCCAATGCATGGAGCTGAGATAACTTACCTGCCTGGAGAACTGAATACTCTGGCGGATCATCTCAGCAGAGTCTTCTAACCCCACAAATGGATACTCAACAGGAGGGTGGTGGAGCGCATCTTTCAGGAGTGGGATACTCTGTCAATGGATCTCCTCCCCACATCTCACAATGCCCAGGTGGATTTCTTTTGCTCTGGGATTGCCTCCAGAGATCAGCTGGCCTCTGATGCCTTCCTGTTGAACAGGGGAGTGGGTCTGCTTTATGCAGACCCTCCAATCCCACTGGTGGTGAAGATGTTGCTGAAGCTTTAGGCAGATAGGGGGTCCATGATATTTATCGCCCCATACTGGTCCAGACAACACAGGTTCCACAAGGTTTCCCGGGGTAAGCAGTGAATTTCCTGGGTCCTCTTTAATAATGGTTTATGGACCTTTCCTCCAGAAACTTATCCAAACCATTTTTAAACCTAGATACAGTAACAGCTTTTACTACATACTCCGGTAAAGAATTCCAGAGTTTGATTACGCATCGAGTGAAAAAATATTTTCTTTTATTAGTTTTATATGAGTTCATTTTAGCTTCATTGTGTGTCCCCTAGTCTTTCTACTTTTTGATGGAGTTAAGAACCGCTTTATGTTTACCCATTTCACTCTATTCATTACTTTATAGACCTCTATCATATCTCCCCTTAGCAGTCTCTTTTCCAAGTTGAAGAGCCCTAACCTTTTAAGCCTTTCTTCATATGGGTATCCTTCCATCACCTTTGGCATTTTGGAGGCTCTTCTCTGTACCTTTTTTAATTCTGCTATATCCTTTTTAAGATATGGCGACCAGAATTGCACACAATATTCAAGGTGCAGTTGCACCATGGAATGATATAGAGGCATTTTGATATCCTTGGTTTTATTCTCCATTTCTTTCCTTATGATTCCTAGAATTCTATTTGCTTTCTTGGAGGCTGCTGCACAATGTGCAGAGGGTTTCAACGTATTATCCATGAAAATGCCTAAATCCTTTTCCCGAGTGGTGGAATCTTGCATTGTGTAACTATAGTTTGGCTTGTTCTTTCCTAGGTGCATAACTTTGCACTTTTGCACATTAAATTTAATCTGCCATTTGGATGTCCAGTCTTCCAATTTTTCAAGGTCCTCTTGCAATTTTTCAGAATCCTCTGGTGTTTTAACAACTTTGAATAATTTTGTGTCATCTGCAAATTTGATCACCTCACTCGTTAATCCCATTTCCAGGTCATTTATGAATATGTTAAAAAGCAGCGGACTCTGCATAAATCCCCGGGGTACTCCACTATTCATCTTTCTCCATTGAGAAAATTGGACATTTAGCCTTATTCTTCTTCGTATTTTTTAACCAATTCCTGCTCCACAATATTACACTGCCTCCTATCCCATGACTTTTTAATTTTGCCAAGAGTTTCTCATAAAGGATCAAAGTCTCATCTCACGCCAACCCAATGACTGGAGTTCATAGGAGCATTCTTAGATACCCAACAGGCCCAGGCTTTCCTTCCACAGCATCGCTGTGCCCACCTCATCGAGCTGGCAGAGCAACTGCAAAAGCAGCACCATGTTACAGCTCGAGATATGCTACGGCTCTTTGGTCACATGGCCTTCAACAGTTCATGTGGTTCCCTACGCTCAATTACACATGTGACAAGTGCAGTGGACTCTGTCTTCCCAGTGGATGCAAACGAAGGGCCGACTCAGACAAGATCCACATCGCCCCTCAACTGGTTGTTCAGTGGTGGTGTTCCGCTTAGAATCTACTCATTGGGTCACATTTTCAGATGCACTCTGATGACAGATGCTTCCAAGCTGGGTTGAGGAGTGCATCTAAATGACCTAACCACATAGGGACTGTGGATAGAACAGGAATCTACCATGCAGATCAACCTGCTGGAACTACGAGCATTGACAAATGCTCTTTGGGTTTTTCAGCCCCAACTGTTGGGGCAACCTGTTCTAGTCAGAACGGACAATCAAGTTGCCATGCTCTATGTCCACTTCCTATGCCTTGACTTTCACAAACTATCGCTCATTTCTCACTTGAGGGGAAACCAACCACTATAACAACTGGCAGATAAGGTCTCAGTTCAAAAGCACACCACTAGAGCTGGGCTTGCACCCAATGCATAGTATAGGTGTTTTATTACATCAATGACCCACTGTCAGTTTGGTATAAAACTTTAAATCCTTATTAGAAGCTTTGAAAGCATTGAAAACATTCGATTTTCTTTTAATGTTGAATAAGTGTGTACTCAGCTTCTAAGCAGGATCTGGATAAGATCTTCTCAATTTTTCTTTTATCCCGACGTTCAATCCCGGCACCAGCTGACGTTTCATGCTCTTTCGTCAGGGGACCTAGACATAACTACAAAAATACCCAACCATAAATCTGATATCCCACACCCTATTTTATTACATTAAACAATAAAATACTAGTAAAAAGGACCGCGAACTCAATCTACCTGTGATGCTGCCCGCGTCTTCTCCCATGTTACTCTAGCCGCCAAAATATCAGCTCGCCAGTGGAAAACACCGCGCATGCGCCCCTTACGTTCACTCTACCTTTTAAAACTGGCCGCAGCCAATCATTCAAGGTGAGCACCTTTCCCACAGGTTTACGTCGACTTAGCAACACAAGTTAGCCATTCAATCTGGCCATTTAACCCCGCAGGGGCCAGAGTGTTCAATTTAAAGATTAATCTCTGCTCTTTTAGATGAAGTGTTTGAGCCAATGTCTTCCCTCGGCTAGCCCATCGAACTAGAGCCAAACATAAACACCGTAACTGCTCGAACTCATGAGCCCTCTGTTGACAATGGGTGACAATGGGAGCTTCTACATAGCCACAGCGAAGACGACTGCGATGTTCACGCATACGGATACGAAACATACGAATCGTGTGACCTACATAACAAAGGCCACACGGACAAATAATCGCATAGACAACCCCTCTTGACTCACAAGTTGTACTACTCTTTATAGGCAATGAGATCCCCTTATAAACAAATGTATCCAAGCTTAAAGTAATAGCACAAATGTCACACATACCGCACGGGAAATGCCCTATTGGGCCATGATTCTGTGTCTCCTGCATACTGCTTGGTACTCGAGCCGGGCTCAACATATCCTTCAAGTTTGGTGCTCTCTGCCATACACAACGGATCTTACTATTCTCCAACCCTGGAATGGTGTTTAAAACAGTACCATGTTTACGTAAAATTTTTTGTAATTCACCACTCAGGGGGGAGTAAGTAGTAATTAGATTAACCGGAGTGTCCGACCGGGCCCTCCTTCTCTTCCCCATGTCCGTTCCCAATAGTGTAGATCGGTGATTATAAAGTGCTCGAATATACGCCTGTCGTACCACCTTTACTGGGTACCCCCTGCTCACAAAATCCTTCTGTAGATTAACTGCCTTACATTTAAAATCCTCTCGATCGGAACAGTTCCTACGAAATCGTAAGAACTGAGAAAACGGCAGCCCAGCTTTCAGCCGTGGTGGATGCATGCTATTATATTGTAAATAGGTGACCCTATCTGTCGGTTTTTTAAAAACCGTTGTTAGCCATTGTTCGGAGGACCGGGTGATTTTTACGTCCAAATAATTTAAAGTCTCAGCATGACACTGACAAGTAAACTTTATAGATGACTCCCACGAATTCAACCATTCTACAAATTCTTCTAACAATGAAACCGTACCTCGCCAGAGTACAAAGATGTCATCTATGAAACGCTTCCAAAGCACAATATGTGGGGAGTATAGCGAATTATCTATCCAACGCTGCTCAAAAAATCCCATATAAAAATTTGCGATGGATGGGGGGCGCAAGTAGCGCCCATAGCTACCCCTGTTTTCTGCTGATATATCGTTTCTTGAAACTCAAAGTAATTATATGTAATGGTCAATTCAGCTAGCCTAAGAAGAAAATCTTGCTTCTGTTCTGTCATGTCTGGACGCTGACTTAACACCTTGCCCACTACTACTAACGCTTCCTTTGCCTGACAGCATGGCTGCTGAAGAACTAGTGCTCGCTGACCTCGACTTGCCGCAGGATGTCAAGGATATATTCCTGGCATCACACAAAGACTCTACCAGACAATCTTATGCCTTCAAGTGGCATAGATTTGCACTCTGGTGCTCCCCAAAGGGCATTGACCATTTTTCTTCCCCGGTGGAGTTCCTTTTACAATATCTCCTCCACCTGTCCTTAACACTAACTCAGTCAGAGTGCACCTTAGTGCTATTATGGCTTCTCAGAAACCACTACAGGGACAGCCTGTTTTCTCACATTCCTTAGTAGCATGCTTCATGCGGGGGCTCTTGCTCTCCAAACCATCCATTAAGCCACCTCCGGTGGCCAGGGATCTCAATGTGATTCTTGTGCAACTACTAAAGCCTCCTTTTGAGCCTTTGGCCACCACTTTTGATGTTATTGTATTAGCTTTTTTAGTTTTCATTATTTTATTGTAAACCACTTTGACATTTGTGAAACATAGTACATAAAGTACAAAATAAACATAAGAACATAAGATATGCCATACTGGATCAGACAAAGGGTCCAGCAAGCCCAGTATCCTATTTCCAACAGTGGCTATTCTAGGTCTGTAATACCTGTCGGGTTCCAAAAGGTATACAGATTCCATGCTGTTTGTCCCAGGGGTAAGCAGTAGATTTCCCCGTCCTCTTTAATAATGGTTTATAGACATTTCCTCCAGGAACTCGTCAAAACCTGTTTTGAACCCAGCTACAATAATAGCTTTTATTGTATCCTCTGGTAATGAACTCCAGAGTTTGATTACGCACTGAGAGAAAAAAATATTATCTCCAGGAACAAGCAGGAAAGTAGTCTTCACATATGGGTATCGTTGGCACTGACGGAGCCCGCGTGGGAACGCTCCCCAGCGTCCAATAGGAAAGCTTTTGAGAGCATCCCACAGTGTCTGCGTGCTGCCTTCCTGCCTTTCCCAACTGTCCCTCTCCAGTTCTTCGTTTTCCACGGAGCCGACAGGTCGCACATCCTGTCACCGCAGAAAAAAATCCCTCCTTATTCTTCATTTTTGTGGTCGCGTCTGCCTTCCCTCGACGCTACACCGGTACTGCCGGTTCTTCTTAGAATCATTTTTTCTTTAAAAAAAAAAAACAACTTTCTGGAGTCTTTTCCATTAATTTTCTCCTCAGGTGCCACGCGCCATTTTGGGCACTAGGCCCAACTTTTCCCTTAAGATGGAAAAACCCGCTTTGGATTTTAAAAAGTGTTCTAAGTGTGGCGGTACCATCTCTGTCACCGACACCCATGAGTGGTGCCTCAAATGTTTAGGTCCTGACCACTCTATTTCAGAGTGTTCTGCCTGTGGGATGATGTCGAAAAGGGGCTGGCAAAACCGAACTGCTAAACTAAGCACCTTTTTTCCCTCCGATACAGCCTCCGTGGCATCGACGTCTTCCAGGGCTTCATCTTCCTCCCATGGATCTCCGGTAACTAAACATAAATCTAGTTGGTCCTCAAAGGGTAGATCTCCTTTTAAACATCGAGATGCCTCTGGCATTGCCCTTGAGGGATTTTCACCAGCGAAATTGCCCCGGCGGGAGGCTTCAGCTTCCAAAGCACTGATGGGGCTCCAGGATGTTCTTGAGGCTTCAACCTTGGCAGAACTACTGATGCCATGTTCTGGGGTTCCGGCCATTTTAACCGGTACCAACACCCAAGCATCGGCAGCGTCGATAGACCAGAGATTCTTGGCTATTGAACGCAGTCTGGCTGCTCTTATTATGGCCTTGATGCCCCTGAAACCGCTTCAGACAATTCAACCGGTACCGACACCGGTACTGGTACCGGCACCAACACCGGTACCGGCACCGAGTGCATCGACATCGGCAGGTATTCTACCGGGACCGAGTCATGCGTCTCTATCCGGCATCGACAAGTCGGTACCAATCTACTCCGATATTGACTTCGATTGGTACTGGTACCGTCCTTTGCATGATCACCTGGATCGGAGATACTTTGAATCCTCGGATGAGTCTGAAGACTCTGCCGATACCAGAGTACTTCTTCCCGAGGATTCCTCTTCTCCTCAGCGTAGGATGTCTCCACCAGAGGATATGTCCTTTCAGGATTTTATCTGAGATGTCGTCCAAGGTCTTTCCATCACAGTGGCTCCTGAAAAAGAGCCTAGGACAAAGGAATTGGAAATCCTACAATACCCTAAAGCTCCCAAGGAGGCAACTACCCTGCCTATTCATGAGATCTTGCATGCTCTCATGTTGAGGTTGTGGGAAACACCTCTAACCACATCTCCTCATTCTCGTAGACTCGACACCATGTATCGACTTTCTCCTTGTCCTGGGTTTCAGAAGACTCAATTACCACACCATTCCATGGTGGTGGAATCAGCCATGAGACGGATGAAGAGTGCAAAAAGGCATGCATCTAATGGTCCAGGACATGAGTATAGGACTCTTGACGCCTTTGGACGTCGAACCTTCCAGGCTTCCATGCTTTCTGCTAGGATCAGTTCCTATATCTTGTACATGGGGATGTTCCTTAAGGAAATCACAGGAAACGTAGAGCTTATGAGTCCTCTCCTGCCTGATGATGAAAGGCAAGATTGTTAAACATGCCCAGGATGTTTCCAAGTTTGTGAATCGTGCAGCCTTTGACTGCTTTGTATGCATAAGCTGAACTTCTGCTATTGCCATAGGTGCACGTAGAATTGCCCGGCTCCAGGCATCTGACTTGGAAATCGGGGTACAGGACAAACTTGGGAATATACCTTGCACAGGAGAGAATCTCTTTGGCAAGAATTGGCAGGAAAAAGCTAATGAGATAGATACTGACAATATCACTTTGGATAGATTGTCTAAATCTACAGCTGATCCTGCAAGGAAAAGATCCTCTAAGAAACCATTCTTGAGCAAGAAGAAAGTTTTATCCCTCCTATACGCAGCAGGGACATCGTTTACGTAAGTCTGCCCAAAAGGGACAGCAATAACAACAACCTAGACAAAGGAAGCCAAAAGCAACTAAGCCTCAACCGGCTCAGCAGACTCAGCCTCCACAGGGGCTTTGACTCCTATCTAGAGAACTTTGCCTTCCTGGCACTGAACGGCCAAGAACCCTACACCATCCCAGGAAGGTTATGTCATTTTGCCCCAGATGGGGTCAGATAACAGCAGAAAATTGGACTCTGTCTATTGTAAGAGAGGGGTACAAGCTTCATTTCCTCAGCATGGCCCCTCCTATAATGCTAAGACAGTTCAAATCTCCAGGAACAGTCTTCACATATGGGTACGTCGGTACCGACGGAGTCTGCGCGGGAACGCTTCCCAGCGTCCAATCAAAGAGCTTTTGGAAGCATCCCACCACGCCTGCTTGCTGCCTTCCCGCCTTTCCCAACTGCCTCTCCTCAGTTTTCATTTTCCGCGGAGCCGGCAGGCCTCCTCCTGTCACCGCAGAAAATTCTTGTTTTATTTCTTTAGTTTTCTTGTGGTCGCAGCTGTCTTTCCCGACGCCACCAGTACCGCTGGTGTTTTCTTTTTTTTTCTTGTAAAATCTTCCTTTTTCAAGGGATATTTTTTCTTCATAGTGTCTCACGGTTTCTTAGGCCTTTTAGGCCTCTTCTTTTTCCTTCATGGAACCGCCAGGCACTTTCTCCAAGAAATGTTCAAACTGTGGCGGTACAACTTTATTTTTAGACCCTTGAAGTTGGTGTCTAACCTGCTTGGGTCCTGACAACAGTTTGGTGAGAAGAGGTCTTTAATATCGAGGTTCCCTCGATACACGGTTTCCCCCCAATTTCGGGGCACCGTCCCCTTCTTCTTCTACACAGGATCAGGTAACCCACAAACAGTCTGTTAAGACTAGCCAGCCCTCGAGTGGTAGGTCTCATGCACAGCATGTAGACGGCTCCGGCCTTGCCCTCGAGGGCCTACTGGCTTCAAAACCCCGGCGGGAGTCTTCGGTCTCCAAAGCCTTTCAGGGGTTTCAGGTTGTTCCTGGGGTTCACCCCTCACAGAACATACCTGAGCCATGTCCGGTGGTGGCATCCGCTTCGAGCGGTACCGATACCCTGGCATCGGCACTGGTGTTGGATGAAACACGCCACACCAGGGATAGTCATCTGGTGTCCTCGGTGCCTTCGGGACCGGTGGATACTCTCCAGACTGACTTTCCATTATTGGTACCAGCACCGATACTACCACCGACGTCGGTACCCTCCAGACATGCATCGATAGCCTCGCTTCCTTCGATGCCGAGTCTGGAATCGATCTCCAGTCTGGAGGACTGGGTACCGACTCGCCTTGGTACCGGCTCTCGGCGGTACCGAAGGCTCGGTTCCGATGATTCGGATCCGCAACTCTCGGTTCCCCCGAGGCCGATTGAGTTGCCACTGGTTGACCTTCATTCACCGGTATCAGACACGGTACCGAAGTCGATACCGATGTCCTCATTACCCTTACGGTCGGTGCCTTCCATGCTTCGCTTATCAGGCTCTCTGCCCTCAATGCCGAGTTTGGAATCGATCTCTAGTCTGGTTTTCGGTTACCTCGGTACCGATTGAACTGTCACCGATGACTGCTCTGATGTCTGTCGGGCTCGACTCCGACATCGGTACCAGTATTGGCATCGGCATCGGTACCGGTATCCACAGTAGCATCGTGGCCAACTCCTGCCATGCTTTTTTCAACAGGATCGCTCCCTTCTATACCAAGCTTGGAGTCGATACCTGGCATGGACAATGTGGTAATGACGGTCGCTGCTTCTGACAGCCAGTACCGGCGACCATCCCTTAAGCATTCCACACTGCACTGTGCAGGATCTTCTATTCCTATATATTTGGATAGCTCTGTCGGTGCTCAGGCTAGTTCTTCAGATCTAACCTGTCCAAGGCAGATTCCTGTTGGGGATCCCTCTTTTCAGAGTTTCCTCCTGGATATAGCAAGATCTCTTGCCATTCCTATCCCAGGACATGATCCTGCACAAGGTTCTCTTTCTACCAAAGCAAAGGAGAACATAATGCTTCCTTTGCATCATTCCTTGCAGGATCTCCTTCTAGGAATGTGGGAAACACCTTTAAGGGTACCCCCAGCTTCCAGAGCAACTGATCTCTTATATCAGGTGCCCCCCTCTCCAGGGTTTCAAAAGACTCAACTTCCTCATCATTCCATAGTAGTGGAATCAGCAATGAGGCGGGTAAAGAGTAAGAAAAAGCACTCTTCTTATCCGCCAGGTCGTGAGTCTAAGATACTAGATGCCTTTGGACGTCAAACCTTCCAGACATCTATGCTTTCTGCAAGAATTCTCTCATATATTTTTTATATGAGTCTATCTCTTGAGGAGGTCACAAAGCAATTACATCTTTTGACTCCTTTCCTTCCAGATTCCAAGAGTGCAGACTATTCCTCACTGCTTAAGCATATCCAGAATATCTCTTGGTTTATTTCTCGTGCTTCCCTAGACTCTTTTGAGTCTGTTAGCAGAACCTCTGCTATAGCTATAGGGGCACGACGTAGAGCCTGGCTCCAAGCTTCAGACTTAGACAAATGGGCACAACAAAGACTGGGACATACTCCTTGCACTGAAGAAAATCTCTTCAACAAGGAGTCTTTACGTCAGGTTACTCAGTTGTCCACTGATTTACCTGTTCCTAGGGTTGTTCTACACCTTCTTCTGTCCCATTAGGTAGGAAATGTCCTACCAAACTTTCTTCCCACAGGAGAAGAAGGTTTTATTCATCACTTGCCCATCATACAGATGTTCCCAAACAGGGGAGGCATCGTCCTGGTATGAAGAATCCAACCTCTCACCAGGCTCAGCAAACCCAGCAACCGCAGGGTTTCTGATCAGTCATCATCAGATGCTTGTGACTCTTGGGGTTTAGAATCTGCAGTTTGCTTCTTCTCAATAGAGGCAATCCACCGCTTCATTCTAACCCCTAGACATGGATCTCTTTCCAAGAGACATCCATTTTTTCTATATTTCTATGAGCTGTCAGGATGTTCATGCCTATAGGTCACAGGTTTCTCCTCTTCTTCCTGCTAGGGAAAGAGGTCTAACCACTATCAAATGATAGTTTCCTGTGCCAGCATGTATTTTTTCCTTTCTATAGACTTACTATTTGGTAAGTCTTCTTCAGCTCCATTCTCTTCACCCTCTTACCAAGCTTTTTCCTCTGTAAGAGCGGAATTACTTCACTGGAGGGCTTTTTCTTCAGCCTCTCTAGTTTTGTCACTTTCCAGTGCGGAGTTTTCCTCTGAGTTAACTCCTCTGTTTCAATCTTGCTTTGGGGCAGCTTATCAGACATGTCCAGAGTTTTCTACTCCTGTTCTGTCTGTTCTTTCTGTTTTTAAACAGTAAGATTCTTTCTGCTGTCTTGCTAGCAGCTGCCTATGCAGGAGCCTTAATGTTTGGACCACTGGTTCTTGTCCACAAACAACCAGATTTGTCCTCCACTAACGTTCTGTCTAGTCTTAGTAGTGGCTCCAAGTCAGTGCTTTCATCTATCTTGGAGATTATCTCACTACAAGCTTTCTGGATTGTCTTCTATTTCTGACATTTCCATTCTCCTGGGTTTGGCAGCATAGTTGGCAGAGATACTGGCTCTCCAGCAGCCAGTTCTATCTCCTCATTCTCCTGCATCATGCTCTCTGCAATTCTACAGAGAAGCTTTCCACTATGGGCCCTTGCTAGAGAGCATGGGAGTTTTTTCTCCAACAGCTATCCTAGATGGTTGGAAAAGGCTTTTCAGTCATGTCTCCCATGACTAGAAGGTTCTCCCTTCTTTTACTATCTCCTTTTTGATATAAAGGACATAGGCCTTCTCTTACGTGAAAGCTTAAGGAGTTGCCAATTCCCTGCTTTGGTCCATAGTATTCCCAATCGGGGATATGCTCTTTCTCCTTGCAGCTCGTCCTCATGGTAAGAACACATGATACTTTTTGCCCTTAAGCAGGTCAACATGGTATCTCATCTCTATGCGTCTTCTGTCCACTTACCGTGCTAGAGTCCTGGAATACTCGGGACTTGCTGGCTGCAGACTGATATTATCCTCTGTTTTTCACGTAACCGTCCTGGTTATTTCACTAGCTAGCATCCTTGCAGATCATAACCAGGAGGAATAGATTCTCTATATATCTTCTCAAGTAGGTTCCACCTCCTTGTTAGATGAATCTTTCCTCTCCACATATCCTATGTGAATTCCGTGCTGTAGGCATATCTCTGTCTGTTTAATTGCAGACCCCCGTATATAGGCCTACATATTCATATCTATCTTTTGTGTGTATTTTATTTCCTTCCGTATCTCACTATAGATATATTCTTATATGTCTATCTATATATCTATATGTATATATATGTATATATATCTATATCTATCTATCTATCTATATATATATATGTATCTGTCGAGATATTTTATTATAGATAGATATGTATCCACATACTTATCTATCTGACTGTCTATGCTCATATAGCTATATGATTCTGACAGATGGGCTTTACCCATATCTATGCTATCCAGCAGGTTTGGGGTTCTACACACACAACCACCCCTGTGGTATTCAACAACTTTTATACCATAACCTTAGGGTTTAGGTACCTCTGAAGCTCTCCGTGCTCCAATATCTCTCCTAGCTTACCCCAGTTAGGAGAGACGTTGTGGATCTTCAGTTAATCACAGGCTTTAACGCCTCAGGCATTTGTCCTCTCTTTTTGGGATACAAGGGGTTCCCATACCCTTTCTCCCCACAAGGACTTGTGCCTGTTTGTCCAAATCGGTTAGTCTTTCTCTTTTTGCTCCTAAGAGTGAGCCACTCTGCCGCCAAAAGAGTTCGGTTTTTGTCATAAAGCCTTCCGCTGAAGGCCCACCGTTTTTGTACTACCCCAGTTTTTTTACTGGGGTTACCTGTTACCTTTCAGGATTCTGACCTCCACTGTTTTTTCCTACCGTGAGGTCCTCTTCGAGGTTCCTCTAGTGGGTTCCCCAGTAGATCCCATGAACCTCCATACTTCTGTGAAATCCTGTTAGGGGACGTCCATATTGCAATATTTCATTTCAATATCATTGATGACAATTATCATCCACACATGGACTCCTTGTCTGCAGTCCTATGCTAGGTTAAGCTGTTTTCCACAGCACCTTTCTCTTTTCAACTCCTACCCTCCATCCTCAGGATGCCTGGTGTTATTAGGTATAGCATGTTCAAATCTATGACATTCTGGGACTCCAGGCATCTTAGCTTGGGAGTCCCCATATGTGAAGACTCATTACATAAGAACATAAGATATGCCATACTGGGTCAGACCAAGGTCCATCAAGCCCAGTATCCTGTTTCCAACAGTGGCCAATCTAGGTCATACGTACCTAGCAGTTTCCCCAAAAGACACAGGTTCCACAATGCTTGTACTGGGTCAAGCATTGATATCCTGGGTCCCTTCTTAATAATGGTTTATGGACTTTTCCTCCAGGAACTTGTCCAAACCTTTTTTAAACCCAGCTACACTAACAGCCTTTACTACATCCTCCGGTAACAAATTCCAGAGTTTGATTACACGTTGAGTGAAAAAATATTTTCTTTTATTAGTCTTAAATAGTTTACCCTGTAGCTTCATTGCATGTCCCCTAGTCTGTCTATATTCTGATAACGTAAACAATCGATCTACGTTTACCCGTTCCACTCCGTTCATTAATTTATAGACTTCTATCATATCTCCCCTCAGCCGTCTCTTTTCCAGGTTAAAGAGCCCTAACCTTTTTAGCCTTTCTTCATAGGAGTATCCTTCCATCCCCTTTACCATTTTGGTGGTTCTTCTCTGAACCTTTTCTAATAACGCTATATCCTTTTTAAGATACGGCGACCAGAATTGCACACAATATTCAAGGTGCGGTCTCACCATGGAACGATATAGAGGCATTATAATATCTTTTGTTTTATTTTCCATTCCTTTCCTTATTATACCTAGCATTCTATTTGCTCTCTTGGCTGCCGCTGCACACTGGGCCGAGGGTTTTAACATGTTATCCACAATGACGCCTAAATCTTTTTCCTGTGTGGTGGTTCCTAAAGTGGAACCTTGCATCGTGTAACCATAGTTTGGGTTGTTCTTCCCTAGGTGCAAAACTTTGCACTTGTCCACATTAAATTTCATCTGCCATTTTAATGCCCAGTCTTCCAATTTATCAAGATCCTCTTGCAATTTTCCACAATCCTGTTGGGTTTTAACAACTTTAAATAGTTTTGTGTCATCTACAAATTTGATAATCTCACTCGTTATTCCACTTTCCAGGTCATTTATGAATATGTCAAAAAGCAGAGGACCCAGCACAGATCCCTGCTTGTTCCTGGAGATAGCACAGTTACTTACCTGTAACAGGTGATCTCTGGGAACAGCAGGAGTAAGTCTTCACAACCCACCCACCTCCCCTAGGAGTTGTATCTCTATCTTTCCTTTCCTCTCTCTCTCTCTTTGTCTCAGCTTTAAAACTTAACTGAGGAGAGACAGTTAGGAAAGGCGGGAAGGCAGCACGCAGGCATGGTGGGATGCTTCCAAAAGCTCTTTGATTGGACGCTGGGAAGCATTCCTGCGCAGACTCCGTCGGTACCGACGTACCCATATGTGACGACTTATTCCTGCTGTTCCCAGAGATCACCTGTTACAGGTAAGTAACTGTGCTTTCTCAGACCTCTCTCAACGACCTGTTAACTAAAGAGGTCACTATGCTTCTGGCTCAAGGAGCAGTAGAAGAGGTACCCATTTCCCAACGAGGTACAGGGTTTTACTCCCCCTATTTCCTTATTCCAAAGAAAACAGGAGGACACAGACCTATTTTAGACCTCAGAGAATTGAACAAATTCCTGTTCAAAGAGAAGTTCAAAATGATTTCTCTAGGAACTCTGCTGCCATACCTTCAGTCAGGATTGGCTTTGTTCTCTAGATCTCAAGGATGCATACACTCATGTTCTCATCCATCCAACTCACCGAAGGTTCTTTCGCTTTCTGTTTCAAGGGAAGCACTACCAATACAAGGTTCTTCCTTTTGGCCTGGCCTCTGCACCAAGGGTGTTCACAAAATGCATGGCTGTGGTAGCAGCATTTCTCCGCACCCTGGGAATATTCGTCTTCCCTTACTTAGACAACTGGCTCATTCGAGCCCCTTCAGAGCCAGAGGCCAGGGTTGCTCTGTCTCACACAATGTGCATCCTTCAGTATCTGGGACTGGTCATAAACTTTCCAAAGTCCAACCTTGCTCCCACTCAATCCTTAGAGTTTATAGGAACTCTTCTGGATACCACTTAGCTTCCCAAGCATTGCGAAAACCTCATCTCACTGCTCGGGAAATATTACAGTTGCTAGGTCACATGGCATCCACTGTGCATGTGGTCCCTTATGCTCACCTCCATATGAGGGTAGCCCAGTGGACTCAGGTGTCAGGTTGCCTGTCAGACAAAATAGCAAACTCAGATCGCCTTATTTGGTCCTTCCAATGGTGGCAGTCCTCCAAAAACCTTCTGGTGGGGTCTCCTTTCCAGCAATCCACACTACAACCCACTCTAACAGATGCTTCACAGGTGGGTTGGGGAGCCCATCTGTACAGCCTCTCTACTCAGGGTACCTGGACTCCACAGGAGGCCTGTCTTCATATCAACCTCCTGGAGCTCAGAGCAATCTTCTTTGCTCTTCAAGTAGTTCACACCCAGCTCAGCTACAAGACAGTCCTTGTTCAAACGGACAATCAGGTAGCCATGTTCTATGTGAACAGGCAGGGCGGAACAGGCTCTCTGTCGCTATGCAACGAAGCTTTGCGACTATGGGCCCTTGCCAGAGAGCATCAGATTCATCTCTTTGCAGTGTATCTGCCAGGCATTCAAAACTCTTGGGCAGACAAACTTCCACACGAATGGTCTCTCCATGCAGACCAGGTGGCCCAAATTTTCCAAATTTGTGGAACCCCGGACATAGACCTCTTTGCAAATCTGCTGAATGCCAAACTTCCGTGGTTCTGTTCCAGAATTCCGGCTCGAGGTTGTCAGGCCAGGGATGCTTTCCTCCTTCATTGGGGTCAGCACTTCCTATATGCTTTTCCACCCATTCCCCTAATTTCCAAAACCTTATTTGAGTGGAGGAGTAGCCTAGTGGTTGGGGCAAGGTACTTCAGGCCGGAAGGTCGGGGGTTCAAATCCCACTAGAGGACAGCAACCTTGGGCTGGAAGGACTGGGGTTTCTAATCCCTCAGGTGCTCCTTGTGGTCTTGGGCAAGCCACTTAACCCTCCATAGCCCATGTTCCCTGTAAAATAGATATCTCCAAGTTATAATACCCTGTTCAATGTAATTTCAGTTTGTTCAATGTAAACCGCACTGATGCAGAATAGCGCGGTATATAAGAGAATGTAAATAAATAAAAAAAATAAAATAAATAAATATTCAAACTTCAGAGAGACAGAGGTCATATGATTCTCATAGCTCCACGTTGGCCAAGGCAAATGTGGTACCCTCTGCTCCTACATCTCTCTCAAGCTCCGCCTCTGGAGTTAGGATATGCTCCAGATGTTCTCTCTCAAGAGGGTGGGATGCTATGGCTTCCCAATCCCCAGTCTCTGCATCTCAGAGCCTGGTTGCTGAAAGCGTAGAACTTCAGGGTCTCAACCTTTCCCAACAGGTAAAGGATATCCTTCATGCTTTCAGGAAACCCTCCACAAGAGGCTCTTATGCATTTAAGTAGAAGAGGTTTACCACATGGTGCTCACAAAAGAGTCTTAACCCTCTTGTGATACCTCTGGAATCATAATTGGAGTATCTCCTTCATTTATCAAATGCAGGGCTTAAGACCAATTCAGTGAGAGTCCATTTGAGTGCTATTGCAGCTTCCTTCAAGCCTCTAAATGGACAACCTAGTTCCTTTCATCCTCTTATAGCGACATTTATAAGAGGCCTTCTTTTAACGAAGCCTCCCATTGAGCCACCACCGGTGGCATGGGGCTTGAACTTGGTACTTGGGCAGCTCATGAGACCGCCCTTTGAACCATTAGCCACTACCTCTTTGAAATTCCTTTCCTGGAAAGTTATCTTCCTCATAGCAATTACATCAGCACGTCGCATCAGTGAATTGCAAGCATTGGTGGCTGATCCTCCATATACAAGGTTCCACCATGATAAGGTAGTCCTTAGGACTCATCCACACTTTATGCCAAAGGTGGTTTCGCCTTTTCTTTTGAACCAAGCGGTTTACCTTCCTGTATTCCTTCCAAGCCCTTACGCCTCAAATGTAGAAAGGAACCTTCATACCTTGGACTGTAAAAGAGCTTTGGCCTTTTACTTGCAAAGGACACAGCAACATAGAAAATCCTCTGAACTCTTTGTTGCTTTTGATATTAGTCATTTGGGACTTCAGGTCTCTAAAAGGACACTATCCAGCTGGATTGCACAGTGTATATCATTTGCCTATAAGAGTAAGAACCTTCCTCTTGAAGGCCATGTTACAGCTCACAATGTGAGAGCCATGGCAGCCTCAATGGCTTATCTTCACTCTGTGTCTATTGACGACATCTGTAGAGCAGCTACTTGGGCTTCAGTACATACCTTCACAGCCCATTACTGTTTAGACAAGGACTCCCACTGGGATGCCTTGTTTGGTCAGGCTGTTCTTCAACACCTGTTCCGTACTTAATCACCTCCTACCCACCATCCCTGGTAGGATGCCAGAGATCCATGGGGGGAAGTGAAGCCCTTTCACAAGGGCACACAACTTCTGGGGTCATCTCCTTGGCGTCTGCAGCTAGGGAGTCCCCATATGTGAAGACTACATTCCTGCTTGTTCCTGGAGATAGCATAGTTACTCACCTGTAACAGGTGATCTCCGGGAACAGCAGGATTTTAGTCTTCACAACCCGCCCACTTCCCCTGGGAGTTGGATCTCTCTCTTTCTCTCTTTCCTTCTCTCTCTTTTGTCTCAGCTATAAACTCAACTGGAGAGGAACAGTTGGGAAAGGCAGAAAGGCAGCACGCAGGTGCTGTGGGATGCTCCAAAAAGCTTTTCTATTGGACGCTGGGGAGCGTTCCCATGCGGGCTCCATCAGTGCCGATGATACCCATATGTGAAGACTAAATTCCTGCTCTTCCCGGAGATCACCTGTTACAGGTGAGTAACTATGCTTTCTCTGATTAGTCTTAAATGTGCCACATTGTAACTTCATTGCATGTCCCCTAGTCTTTCTACTTTTTGAAGGAACAAACAGCTAATCTATGTTTATCTATTCCACTGCAGTATTTTATTTTATAGACCGCTATCATATCTCCCCTCTGCCCTAAACATTTAAACCTTTCCTCATAGGGATATCCTTCCATCCCCTTTACCATTTTGGTCACTTTTCACTATACCCTTTCCAGTTCTGCTACTGTATATCCTTTCCAAGATATAGTGACCAGAATCACATATGATATTCAAGGTGCAGTCGTACCATGAAGCGATACAGAGACATTATAATATCCTTGGTTTTATTTTCTATTCCTTTCCTTATGATTCCTAGCATTCCTTTTGCTATCTTGACTGTGGCTGCACACTTGGCAGAGGGTTTCAATGTGCTAACCATGATGATACCCAGATCCTTTTCCTGGGCGGTGATTTCTAATGTGGAACCTTACATCATGTAACTGCAGTTTGGATTGTTCTTCCCTAAGTGCATAATTTTGTACTTGTTAACATTCAATTTCATCTGCCATTTGGATGCACAGTCTCCCAAGTTTTCAAGGTCGTCGTGCAATTTTTCACAATCTTCTTGCGTTTTAATAACTTTGAATAATTATGTGTAATCTTGTAAATTTGATAATCTCACTCGTTATTCCCATTTCCAGGTCATTTATAAATTTGTTAAAAAGCAGCAGACCCAGCACAGATCCCTGGGGTACTCCATTTATTCACCTTTCTCCATTGAGAAAATTGTCCATTTAGCCCTATTCTTTGTTTTCTATCTTTCAACCAGTTCCTAATCCACAGTAGTACACTGCCTCCTATCCCATGACATTTTAACATATATTAATAGATTTCTGCACTCTCCAGAGCTTTGGCTAAATTATTTTCCTGTCAGTCTGGCATCGCTGCCCCCTCCCAGACCTGCCAACTCTCTCAAGTGCATAACTTGCACAGCAGATTGTGTTGGCCTTGGGATTAGGAGGTCACTGTATCTTCTGGCCTTGTTGTCTTTGCACATGGGCCACAGATGTTTCTGTTCTACTGGCACTTCTGAAGAATGCTAAGTGATGTAAGGCATAGGGGGCAGGGTTATTGTAGAAACACAGGAACCGACCCTCCCCCCAAGTTCCAAATGGCCCTTCTCTAGTTATGCCACCACGAAAAGGCAGATAATCACGTGTAACAACAAACCCAGTCCAGAGGGTGATTATGTGGAAGAAACAGAGCTTTATTGATAATCTTATTGCCAACCCGACACAGGCCGTGTTTCGCACACTTCGTCAGGGGTTGATCAGGTAGATAAACTAAAAACATAAATACATAAATATGAATCATAATATATGCTGTGTAAAACAATAAAACAATAAAAAAACATGCTGGAATAAAAAACTATATCACATATAAATACATCTAATAACTGTTAAAAACATATTGCATATAAAAGGGTAAAAAGTGTGGATGGAGTGTGCCAAATCAATAATCAATAAATACATAAAAATAAACATTAGAAGCTCCTCAGGGGGGAACTCTATACATATAATCAATATAAAAAGAAATATAAAAAGGAAGAAGAAGATGTAGAGTGTGACAAACAACATTTATAAAAGAATTAGTTACCTCTGTAGCGATTGCTAGGAATACATCTCTGAATGACCTTATTATAAAGGTAATTCTTGTGCAACTAAAAATAAACAATAAATACAAAATTCATAATTTGTAATAAAAGCTGCATCAAAAAACAGAGTATGTGTGTATTTATTATTTTAATAGATGACCGGAAGAGACCAAAATGAAAGAAAACGTGGCAAGAGCGTGCGGTGATAGTAAATCTTAGTTTCCTAATGTATGCCCTTAATAGGGGATAAAAGCTCGTTCTAAGACATCTTAAAAACAAAACTTCTATTTTGTGGGTACTGTAAACATATAGCGGAAGTTAATGGACTCACATAATCCTTCTCTAGGTATGGCCATGTCCAAGGGTTATTGTGGGACTGGCCTGAAACTAATTTATTATATATTTTAGAATCATAGGGTTTTCTTTTAATTGTTGGAAAACAAAAAGGCTCATCTGTATCATTTTGTAATTCTTTTTTTACACGCATATGGCTGCTTTTGATTTTGATGCTGCTTTTTGGTAATTTTGTATGATTTCATTATGCTGGAGTTAGCAACAATGGAAAATGTATGCTTGAAAATACAAAAGTTGCAGCATTGTAAGCAGAGGAATTATTCTCTGTTGCAGTAAGTTCCTGAAAATGCTTATTGGTACCACTTACATTCTCTGCTTTTCTAATTTATTTAAAAAGAAATAACTCTGAGTAGTAACAAATGTTTGGACTGCACTGTTTTTAGCAACATAATATGTACAACAGTTGATCTTTTCTTTGCTATATTGCGTTATACTAAGTAAATAACTTCAAAAGCTTTTATTAATCCATTCTCCATGCACTACTCTTTTGTATGTATAGGCACTCTCTCTGCATTGCCTGAACAATGTACGGTACTGTTTTACCTGAACAGTCAGGGATAATCGCAGACTGAACTTTGCCCTTTGGAAAAGCTGAGGTTTATGTGTGGGATATGGACACACATTGCTGTGACCTCATTGTAATTAATACCCTACATCCTATGTGCTAAAATTCACAAAACATCTTCTGTTAATGTGTTTTGTTCAATTTTCTTATATATCATTCAATAATGTATGAGAATTTCACATTTCACATTTCCTTGCCCACATAATGCAGGACTGAATTTTACTAAGGAACTTCAAAATATTTTTCTCTGACTTTTTATTTTACAGGGTCTGGCACTGGCTCACTTTGTGTGGATTGCACCATTGCAAGTAGTGCTGTTGATTGGGTTACTTTGGGACCTGTTAGAAGCTTCTGCATTTTGTGGACTTGGTTTCCTTATACTAGTTGCCCTTTTCCAAGCCTGGCTAGGAAGAAGTATGATGAATTACAGGTGACACCTTTATTTGAATGGTTTAAGAAACATATTAATGAAAGAAATCCTTGTGCAAATAACCTGAACTCCTTTGCTCTTTTAAGAGCACTGTTAAAATTAGATTAACATAAGTTAAGTTGAACAGTAAACTATACTTGGAAAGTACAGCTAAAAGTGAGAAATATAAAAAGAGTATGTTATGTAATTGGTTAGATTGAAGGAAGACTAGAGGTACATTGAGCCAAACAGTTGAAAAAGAATGTTCGGGAAGGATAATTTTCTAATGCCAGTTACCTGTGTAAAAGGACTGTCTAAAAATTTGTGTACCCTTTACTCGAGTAAAAATATGTATAGGATTAAGAGGAAGTGTTCTCGGGTGATGTGTTTTGGGCAGGATTAGGAAATAGCATGTGTAAGTGCATGCCATTTCCTACTCAAATTTAACTTATACAAATGTACCCATGGCCATTTTCAAAGGGAAAATATATGCTGCTTTCCCTTTGAAAATTTGTACAAAGTTTGCAGGTGCAAAATACTTGCAAACTTTGCATTTTGGCAAACTGATTAAAAAATTGCCCCCTTAATTACTACTGATTTCAAACACAAGTTCTCGTATTATTAGCCAACAGAGATATATTAACTATGCTGGGCTAACAGTTAACCTGTGCTATTTGAAACTAAATTCCATAACATGGGACCTTGTTACAAATAGCACGGTTAACCGTTAGCCTGGTTTAGTAAACATACCCTTTAATATCATTGATATCGATAAGTATGGGCTGGTTCACTAAACTCTTCCCCATAAACAGAACTGGAAAAAACGTTTTTGTAGATCAAGCCTTGTATTTTGCTTCTGTAAATGTACATCAGCAGGCTAAAAATGTAATCATATTAAAATCTAATGTCTGGCATGATAAATTCATGATTGGACTAGATTGGATAATATAACAAGTATCTTAAATTTTATGGGGCTCTAAAATACTGATGATCAATTTTACCACAATCTGAATGGTTAAGAATGTGTGATATAAGCAATAACACATCATAGCAGTTCTTGTCGGCCCACATAAGACTCTGCCTGAAGTTTACCAGGATATGGAATTCTCCTACCCTGTTAAATTCTTCTGTTCTCGCTATCCTGTTTTCCTTTAACCCCCCTGCTTTTGCAAATAAAAATGATCTGATGTTGACAGCTGTTAGAAACACTAGCCTTTTAATTTATTCAAAATTTCAGTTTTGCAACTAGAGACAGAATCTTTATGATGTGCTTATAAAGTGAGAGAAAAGCAGCAAAAAACAAATCCTAAAATTACAACAACCTGTGCACTTCCTGTAGAATAACAAGCAGGTACATTTCATAGTTGCTGTATTTCAGTATTTTTATTGTTCCTCCACTAAGCCTAATTGGCACAGTATATTGTGTAACCAGCTGAAGTGGGATAGATTAGGAGCAGAATGTCATCAGCAGGGTGTACTCAGTCTCCAGCAAGTCTTGATTCCGATTTGTTGGCTGACAGTTACATGAACCAGTATATATCCTATTTACTTAAAACGTTACTAGGTGAATAATTCTTTTTCATAGATTTTCTGAATTCCAAATGGCCTCGTTCATGTTTCCTGCTAATTTATCTTCATGAAACCGGTGCACACCCATTGACACACTGTACTGTAGAAAAAATGCTGTGGATGAACAAAGTCATTAATTCCATGGACCATTTCATTATTTATGACTGAATGATGTTTTACCAAAATTGTGTTCCAGGCAACATATAGAGTAAATAGGTACTGAATACATCATCACATAAAGACATGCAAATCATAAAAACCATAGAAAGTAGGCTCTTATCAGCAGGGACTGTCTCTTACATGTCTCTGTACAGTGCTGCATATGCCTTGTAGCACTATACAAATGATAAGTAGTAGTAATAGTACGGTAAATATATATTATGCTGTCTATAAATTGGAAGGCTCACTTAATTTCCATATAGAGATCAACAGCTTTATTAATAACAGTTAAACAAAGTAAGACTGGCATAACCAATTAAGATATCCTTCAAGATATTGTTTATTTACTTTTCATCCTACTAGACTAGTCCAGACAAGTGAATTATGTCCCTCTGCCAGCAGGTGGAGGGTAGACTTGAATTTTAGTGATGACATTATTATTGTAGGTATATCTGCTGGTACAACACTGTGAAAAGCCAGTATTGTCTGCCTCCAGCAGGTAGCAAGGTGTATGGACTGGTATAGGGGTGAAGATAGGCCTGAGACTCATAAGAACATAAGAACATAAGAACATAAGAAATGCCATACTGGGTCAGACCGAGGTCCATCAAGCCCAGTATCCTGTTTCCAACAGTGGCCAATCTAGGTCATACGTACCTAGCAGTTTCCCCAAAAGACACAGGTTCTGCAGTGCTTGTACTAGGCCAAGCATTGATATCCTGGGTCCCTTTTTAATAGTGGTTTATGGACCTTTCCTCCAGGAACTTGTCCAAACCTTTTTTAAACCCAGCTATACTAACAGCCCTTACTACATCCTCCGGTAACAGATTCCAGAGTTTGATTACACGTTGAGAGAAGAAATATTTTCTCCTATTTGTCTTAAATAGTTTACCCTGTAGCTTCATTACATGCCCCCTAGTCCTTCTATATTCTGATAGCGTAAACAATTTATCCACGTTTATCCGTTCCACTCCATTCATTAATTTATACACCTCTATCATATCTCCCCTCAGCCGCCTCTTTTCTAGGTTAAAGAGCCCTAACCTTTTTAGCCTCTCTTCATAGGAGTAGCCTTCCATCCCCTTCACCAATTTGGTGGCTCTTCTCTGTACTTTTTCTAATAACTCTATGTCCTTTTTAAGATACGGTGACCAGAATTGCACACAATATTCAAGGTGCGGTCGTACCATGGAGCGATACAGAGGCATTATAATATCCTTTGTTTTATTCTCCATCCCTTTCCTTAGGATACCTAGCATTCTATTTGCTTTCTTGGCCGCCGCTGCACACTGGGCGGAGGGTTTTAACATGTTATCCACGATGACTCCTAAATCTTTTTCCTGGGTGGTGGTTTCTAATGTGGAGCCTTGCATCTTGTAACTATAGTGTGGGTTGTTCTTTCCTAGGTGCATAACTTTGCACTTGTCCACATTAAATTTCATCTGCCATTTGGATGCCCAGTCTTCCAATTTATCCAGATCCTCCTGCAGTTTTCCACAATCCTCTTGGGTTTTAACAACTTTAAACAGTTTTGTGTCATCTGCAAATTTGATTACCTCACTAGTTATTCCCTTTTCCAGGTCATTTATGAATATGTCAAAAAGTAGCGGACCCAGTACAGATCCCTGGGGTACTCCACTATTCACCTTTTTCCATTGGGAATATTGGCCATTTAGCCCTACCCTCTGCTTTCTATCTTTTAACCAGTTCCCGATCCACAATAGTACACTGCCTCCTATCCCATGACTTTTTAGCTTCACCAAAAGTCTCTGATGGGGGACCTTGTCAAAAGCTTTCTGAAAGTCCAGATACACTATATCAACCGACTCACCTTTGTCTACCTGTTTATTCACACCTTCAAAAAACAGATCAGATTAGTAAGACAAGATCTGCCTTGTCTAAAGCCATGTTGGCTGTCTCCCATTAGGCCATGACTATCTACATGCTGTGTAATTTTGTTCTTTATGATGGCTTCTACCATTTTCCCTGGTACTGACGTCAGGCTCACCGGTCTGTAATTTCCCGGGTCACCCCTGGAACCCTTTTTAAAAATTGGTGTTACGTTGGCGACCCTCCAATCTTCAGGTATTACAGATGATTTTAATGAAAGTTCACAGATTACCAATAACAGGTCTGCAATCTCATATTTCAGTTCTTTCAACACTCTGGGATGTATACCATCCGGTCCAGGTGATTTGCTACTATTCAGTTTATCAAATAGTTGTAATATATCTTCCCGGTGTAGCGATATTTCTCTCAATTCCTCTGCAGTATCACCTTTAAATACCACTTCAGTCTTGGGTAACACCCCTACATCTTCCTCAGTAAAGACCGAAGCAAAGAATTCATTCAGTCTCTCTGCTATAGCCTTGTCTCCTCTTACTGCCCCTTTTACCCCTCTATCATCTAATGGTCCAATTGACTCTCTCACAGGCCTTTTGCTACGAATGTACTTGAAAAAGTCTTTATTTCGTGTTTTTGCTTCCGTAGCAAGTTTCTTCTCAAATTCCCGCTTTGCCTGCCTTATCAATGCTTTGCATTTAACTTGCCAGTGCTTGTGCTGTTTCCAGTTTTCATCATTTGGCTCTTTTTTCCATTTTCTGAAGGTTGCTCTTTTGGCAGCAACAGCCTCTCTGACCTCACCTTTAAACCATGCTGGCAGTTTTTTGGACTTTCTTCCACTTTTCTTAATGCGTGGAATACAGCTGGTCTGGGCTTCGAGGATAGTATTTTTAAATAACACCCAAGCTTGCTGTAAGTCTTTAACCTTTGGAACCGCTCCTTTTAGTTTTTTCCGAACTATATTCCTCATTCTATCATAGTCACCCTTTTGAAAGTTAAAAGGTAGTACTGTGGATTCCTTTACTATCTGTCCTCCACTGATTAAATCAAACATGATCATACTATGATCACTATTGCCAAGTGGTCCCAACACCCTTATTTCTTGCACCAGATCTGGCGTTCCACTAAGGACTAGGTCCAGTATGGCTTCCCCTCTGGTCGGTTCATGAACCAGCTGCTCCAAGAAGCAGTCATTTATTTCATCTAGAAACTTTATCTCTTTAGCTTGTCCTGCTGTGACACTGTCCCAGTCGATACCGGGGTAATTGAAATCACCCATTATTACTACTCTGTTGTGGCTTTTGTTAGCTTCCTTGATTTCTTTGAGCATTTCATCATCCATTTGTTCATTCTGGCCAGGTGGTCGATAGTATACTCCCACTGCCATCACCTTCCCCTTCATAAATGGAATTTCAATCCATAGAGATTCTACAGCATATTTTGTTCCCTGCAAAACTTTAATCCTTTCTGACTCAATGCCCTCTCTAACATAGAGCGCAACCCCTCCACCAATTTGTTCAGCTCTATCATTACGATATAGTTTGTATCCAGGTATCACAGTGTCCCACTGGTTATCCTCCTTCCACCATGTCTCTGAGAGTGCAATCATATCTAACCTCTCATTTAATGCTATATATTCTAATTCTCCCATCTTATTGTTTAGACTTCTAGCATTGGCATACAAGCATTTTAGAGACTGCATTTTATTAATATTAATCTGGCTATTGGTAGGCATGGGTAATTGGGAATCTTTATGCTCTGTCTGCTCCTTACTCAAGGGCATTTGGGCTACTATACTCCCTTTTGGAACCTCACTGCTTTTGGTAGTATCCTTCAAGGATACCTTTGTCCGAACCGTGCGCTCCTGGGTGACTGTCGGCTTTCCCCTATTTTCTAGTTTAAAAGCTTCTCTATCTCTTTTTTAAAGGTTAATGCCAGCAGTCTGGTCCCATCCTGATTAAGGTGAAGCCCATCCCTTCGGAAGAGCCCCCCCTTTCCCCAGAATGTTCCCCAGTTCCTAACAAATCCAAAACCCTCATCCTTGCACCATTGTCTCATCCACGCATTGAGACTCCGGAGCTCTGCCTGTCTTTTGGGTCCTGCACGTGGAACAGGAAGCATTTCGGAGAACGCTATCCTGGAAGTTCTGGATTTCAACTTCCTACCTAAAAGCTTAAATTTAGCCTCCAGAACTTCCCTACCACATTTTCCTATGTCATTGGTACCAACATGTACCAAGACAGCAGACTCCCCCCCAGCACTATCTATGATCCTATCTAGGCGGTGCGTGAGATCTGCTACCTTCGCACCAGGCAGGCATGTTACCAGGCGATCCTCACGTCCACCAGCCACCCAGCTATCTACATTCCTAATGATTGAATCACCAACTATAACAGCTGTCCTGACCCTCCCCTCATGGGGACATGGCCCTGGAGAAACGTCCTCGGTGCGAGAGGGTTTTACATCACCTGGAGGACAGGTCCTAGTTACAGGATCACTTCCTGCCACACCAGGGTGATGCTCTCCTGTCACGTGACCTCTCTCCTCCATGGCAACAGGGATGCTGCCAGACTGGAGGTGGGACTTCAGGACTATATCCCTGTAGGTCTCGTCCATGTACTTCTCTGTCTTTCTTATGTCTTCCAGGTCTGCTACTCTAGCCTCTAGAGAACGGACTCGTTCCCTGAGAGCAAAGAGCTCCCTGCACTTAGTGCATATGTAGGACCTCTCACCAACTGGGAGATAATCATACATGTGACACTCGATGCAAAAGACTGGAGAACCCCCATCTCGTTGCTGGACCTCTGACTGCATCTTAGTTTAAAGCTTGTGTTTAGGTCTTTTAAATCGGTATATAATAAGGATTGGTGTAGATGCTTATACTAATAAAAGTGTATCTAATACCCCTAATACACCCTGTGTACCTGAAACTAATTAATCACAGGTCCTCTGTGTATGACTGATTTGGATTAAGAGCTGCACCTGAGAGCAGCCCCTTTCCTCTAAGATGTCCAAGTACCTATAAAACTACAATTTCCCCAGGGGTGGGTGGGTGCTGGGGAGGGAGGGGGGGAGATAAGTCCTATTAAAGAGGGCAGTTACAAGGTACCCTGTCCTGAACCCTCAGCAGGGGGATGGGGGTACCACACAAGGCCCAGTTAATTGAGAGAGGCAAGGTAAGTACAGCTGAGAAGGCTGAATTAGCACACCACTAAGACAAACACTAAATAATTAAACAAACAACAGTTAGACAAACAGTAAATAATTAAATAAACAGCTAGAACTCACAGTAAGATGTCCCAGGAGGCAAAAATCCACTCACTAGCAGAGCTCTGTAAAAGTTCAGCCTTTCTCTGATCAGAGAAAAGCAAACTAAAACAGCCTATGCACACGTGGAGAAAACAGGAACAAGGTTACAGGATACCTCAGGGGGAGGGGGTCAGGGGGAGGAGTCACTCAGGCAGGCAAGGACAGGAAAAAGCTTAACAGCAGGCTCTGGGGAGAGAGATTAATTCAAAATGGCTACCACACACACAGGGGGAGGAGTCACTCAGGCAGGCAAGGACAGGAAAAGCTTAACAGCAGGCTCTGGGGAGAGAGATTAATTCAAAATGGCTACCACACAAGGCCCAGTTAATTGAGAGAGGCAAGGTAAGTACAGCTGAGAAGGCTGAATTAGCACACCACTAAGACAAACACTAAATAATTAAACAAACAACAGTTAGACAAACAGTAAATAATTAAATAAACAGCTAGAACTCACAGTAAGATGTCCCAGGAGGCAAAAATCCACTCACTAGCAGAGCTCTGTAAAAGTTCAGCCTTTCTCTGATCAGAGAAAAGCAAACTAAAACAGCCTATGCACACGTGGAGAAAACAGGAACAAGGTTACAGGATACCTCAGGGGGAGGGGGTCAGGGGGAGGAGTCACTCAGGCAGGCAAGGACAGGAAAAAGCTTAACAACAGCAGGCTCTGGGGAGAGAGATTAATTCAAAATGGCTACCACACACACAGGGGGAGGAGTCACTCAGGCAGGCAAGGACAGGAAAAGCTTAACAGCAGGCTCTGGGGAGAGAGATTAATTCAAAATGGCTACCACACAAGGCCCAGTTAATTGAGAGAGGCAAGGTAAGTACAGCTGAGAAGGCTGAATTAGCACACCACTAAGACAAACACTAAATAATTAAACAAACAACAGTTAGACAAACAGTAAATAATTAAATAAACAGCTAGAACTCACAGTAAGATGTCCCAGGAGGCAAAAATCCACTCACTAGCAGAGCTCTGTAAAAGTTCAGCCTTTCTCTGATCAGAGAAAAGCAAACTCACCTATACTAAGGTGCTGAGATGTTGGGTTGACTCTAACTCTTCTTGCCCTCATTATGGTGCAGAGGCCTTAGATTGAGTCTTGAGGGGTCCAACGGTTTGGAGCATGGTTACATCTGTGTCACCTGGAGCGGACTCCCAGCCTTTGTCCATGCTGTTTCTATGGGTTTATAAATACTGGTGAGCTAGAAGAGGCGCTGAAGAGCCCCATGGGGCCACTGAGGAAAGGGATTGATAAGTTAGACCAAGGCCCCCCTTTTCTCTTGCTATCCTTCACTGCTTTGGTTCTCTTTTTCTGGTTTTTTTGTGGATTTTCTTTTTCTAAGTGCATTTTTTTTCCTTTGACTTCAATGGCAGGTAATTGGTTCTTTGCTGCTGTGATTAAAGCTGCTTCAAATTGAAAAAAAATATCTTCCTCACCGGGCCTTCCCAGGCCTGTGTAAGCATCCAGGGCTCCCTTAATATGATTCTCTAGTCAGCATGACATGCCTCAGGATTCCCTTTTTTGGATTCCCGTTTGCCACAAATCTGTTTACTTTTATTTTTCGGCAGTTTTTTTGTTTTGTTTTGTGTTTTTTTCATCTTGCCACCGTGGTTTTCAACAGCCCAATGTGGTTCCTAGCAGTATTTTACTGCAATGCAGTTTTGTGCCCATGATTGGGCTGCGATGCCCAGGGCACCTTTTTTTGCCACCATACTGAGACCCCTGGCAGGGGGACCTGGGGACTGATGTCGTGCCTGTGGCTCCTGCTAATCCTTTCCTTTTCTGTTTGCCATCAGTGAGCTTTGCAGCCATTTTGGTGGTCCTGCTGAGAGCAGAGCATGGCAGGATGTCCTTTCAAGGCTCAGGGCCTGGCTTGTGGGTTGGTTTGTGCTGTAACTCATGAAACAGCCTTCAGGCTGTACTCAGTTGGTAGCTGCTCTTCAGAACCCTGCAGGAGGATTTGTTGCCCAAGTGTACCTTCCAAAGACATGGGACCCCCTACGTGCTCTTGTAACGGGCAGTTAGAGAGGTCTTGAACCCTGCTTTGCCCTTCCTCTTCTTCTTTCCTTTGTGAGCCCAGCCTTTCCCTAAGGGGTTTGTTTGAAGGACCTGAGTGACATTACAGCCACCGCAAGGTAAGTCTGAAGAGGACAGAGTGGTGGTTGGTGCCATTTGGGACCCCTGCAATATCCATCTTTTTATGACTATGATCTCTTTATGCTTTGGATAATGTAAGGCAGCTCCATAGATTTTGAAGTTGACTTTCAGGTGAAGGTAGAGTACTGGTCCCCTTTGTCCCTGGTGAACCTATCACTCTGCGATATTCCACCTTCTTCAGGTCCCTTGCAGTAGCACATGGGCTTTTAGGGAACAAAACCCTATACTGGACTCCTGGGGGTTCTAAAGTCCTGTCTTGGTTGCTCCCTAGCGAGCTGGAACAGTCCTTTAGGCCTACTGGAGTGGAAGTCCAATTCTCCAGGACCAAGCAGGAAGTCAGTTCTCACATATGGGTGACATCGATGTCGATGAAGCCCTTGCAGAGCATTTCCCCAGCTTTCCAAGAAAGCCTTTGGGAATGCAGGCACGCATGCGCGGTTCCCTTCCCGCCTAAAGGTGCCATCTTGCTCAGTCTCTCTTTTTCCATGAAGCCCACCGGACGTGTGTCCTAGTCCTCCTGGAAAATAGTTAGATTTTTTTGGCGATCCTTCGCTATTTTTTCTCCGGTTTGCCGCCGGTTCCCCTCCCGCCGGGTTCGGTACACCGGTATCAAGCTCGATCTTCTTTTTTCGGTTTTTGCCCTTAGTGACTGGCATTCGCGCCCTTTTTTTCTTTTTCTCTGGAAGGCCGGTCCTTTGACCTCGCGGGGACTCTTTTTTTTCCCCGATGGCTTCCAGTGGGTTTAAAAAGTGTGATCGGTGCAAGAAGCTAATGTCTCTCACCGACACACATGACTGCTGCCTTTGGTGCCTCGGTCCTGACCATGATCCTAAGACATGTGGACCATGTGGAAAGATGTCTTCCAAGGCACTTCGAAGTCGTCAGCACCAAAAGGAAAGGCTTTTTTCTGACTCGGCCTCCGGCTGGGCCCGGACCTCGTCTGAGGCCTTGACATCTCGGGAATCGGATCCTGAGCACCGTCAGGGCTCCTCGGACAGGGAGTCCCCCGACCGGGAACAAAAGAGGAAGAAGCAGCTCGCGAGGGTGTCGTCGGAAGAGGTCCCTGGCTCCTCGAGAGCTAGATCTCAGACCCCGACCGTCGCCCCGGGTCCGTGGACCAGGAGAAGCCTTCCAAAGTACCTCAAGTGGAGCCAGAGTCTGCTGGACACGTAAGCCCTGTAGTCCTCGTGGACTCTCCTCCCAGAGAGCCGACGTAGGGCCCGGCGCCGCCGGGGCCCGAGTTTGGAGCTGCTGAGTCTCCTGAGCTGGGTCTCAGGCTGACAGCCTTGGAGAGCAGACTGTCTACCTTCATGGAACAGCAGCGGGCACTGATGGCCAGCCTGTCTGGCACATCTGCCCCGACCACCGGGACATCGACATCGAAGTCAACCCTGGAGACCGAGCCGATACTCGAGACCATGAAGGCTTGAGGTCGATCTCGGTCGCGGTCTCCCTCGACCTCCCATTCGGAACCGAGGATGTCGACGCCAGTGCCTTCGGCGTCGGGGCAGGTGCTCACAGGCCCCGCGTGGTCGGACCCTGATTCCTCATCGGACGAGTCCGCCTGGGAGACGGAGGACGAGGAGTCCCCCGACACCTTCTGGACTCGGTGCATCCTGTCAGACTCACCGCAGTCTGAGCCCCAGAGTAGATCCACCCTGGAGGATACCCGGTTCTCGGAGTTCGTCCGGGATATGGCCACCGCGTTGGCTATCCCTGCGGACCCCGAGGAGGAGCCTCAAGCCGAGGAGCTCGATGCCCTACAATATGACTCTCCTCCGAAGGAGGCCTTTACTGTTCCGGTTCCTCCGATGCTGGAACGGCTCCTCTTCTGGATGTGGGAGGCACCGGCCTCAGTGCCGGTTCTAAGCAAGCGGGTCGATTCAATCTATCGACTCCGGAAGAGTCCTGGCTTTCAAAAGGTGCAGCAACCACACCATTCCATGGTGGTGGAATCGACCATGCATCGCCTGAAAAGTCAGAAGATGCACTCTGCGGTGCCCCCCGGCAGGGAGGCCTGGAACCTCGATGGTTTTGGTAGAAAGTGCTTCCAGGGCTCGATGCTTGTTTGCCATGTCCAGTCTTACCAGCTGTACATGGGCATGTACTTGCGAGACCTGGCCAAGGAGCTGGCCGGGTTCTCTGCTGGTCTCTCCAGGGAACCCTTGCAGAGGTTCAAGTCCTTGTCCTCGGGGATCCGGGAATGCTCCAAGTTTATGTCCCGCGCTGCCTACGATGGCTTCGAGGCTTCGGCCCGTGTTCCGGCAGCCGGCATCGCGGCTCGACGCCAGGCATGGCTGCAGTCATCAGACCTCGAGCCATGGGTTCAGGACAAGTTGGTCAATGTCCCTTGCCGAGGTGAGAACCTTTTTGGCAAGCCCATGACCGAGAAGGCCGCACAGCTCGAAACCGAGCACCTCACGAGGACAAGGCTGTCTAGGAAGACTTCTGCCCCTTCTCACAAAAAGAAGGGCTCAGGTAAAAAGCCCTTTTACCCGAGGAAGGCCACTGCCTACAAACAGTACCCACAGTACCAAGCTGCCCCTCAGGGTCAGCAAGCCAAGGGGCAGGGTAATGGGCCCCGTAGGCAGAGGACCCCCAAGCCTCCGGCCCCTGCTCCGACTCAGCAAGGTGGGTTTTTTGACTCCTTAGACATAGCCTCTCCGTCCCTGCTCTCCCAACCCTGCACAGGAGGTCGCCTCGCCCTGTTCGCCCACCAGTGGCCATCCATCACTGGAGACAGTTGGGTGTTAAGCATAGTCCACAAGGGCTATCTACTACACTTCCAACAGCTGCTTCCTCCATACTTTCCAGGGGAGCCTCCAAGGCCTCCCCTGCACACAGATCTTCTCCTTCAGGAGCTCCAAGGTATGTTGTTGGACGGGGCGGTGGAGCCTGTGCCTCCCCACTTGTAAGGTCAAGGGTTCTACTCCAGGTATTTCCTGGTACCCAAAAGAACCGGTGGCCTTCGACCTATTCTAGACCTCAGAAACCTCAAGTTCCTAGAGAAGGAAAAGTTCAAGATGCTTACTCTTGGAACACTTCTGCCCTACCTCCAGCAGGGAGATTGGCTATGCTCATTGGATCTAAAGGATGCGTACACTCACATCCTCATTCATCCAGACCACAGAAAGTACCTCAGGTTCATTGTGGGAGGAAACCATTTTCGGTACAGAGTACTGCCTTTTGGCCTCACATCCGCTCCCAGGGTCTTTACCAAATGCCTGGCAGTGGTGGCAGCCTACCTAAGAAATCAAGGAGTCTTTGTCTTCCCCTATCTGGACGACTGGCTCATAAGAGGTCAGTCATGCCAGGAAGCCCGACAGGCCACCCTCAGAATTATTGCTCTTCTTCAAAGATTGGGGTTTGTAATAAACTTCGCAAAGTCCACTTTGCTCCCCTCCCAGAACTTGGAGTTCATAGGGGCAAGGTTGGACTCTCTCCTTGCAAAGGCATTCTTGCCAGAAGGCAGAGCCCAAAGACTGATAAACTTAGCAAGCCAGTTTCTCAACAGGTCACTGGTCTCCGCCAGACTCTGCCTGAGGCTTCTAGGCCACATGGCTTCGACAGTACATGTGACCCCCAATGCCAGCCTCCATATGAGGCCTGCACAGTGGTGCCGTCAGACTTAGTGGCCACAGGCAGCCTCAGAGACAGGATAAGGGTGTCCAGACAATTTCTGAACTCCCTCAGCTGGTGGCGGCACCTGCCCAATCTGCTACAAGGGGTACCTTTTCAAATTCCTGGGTACACAGTGGTGTTGACCACAAATGCCTCCCTGCAGGGCTGGGGAGCTCATTGTCTGGGCAAGTGCACCCAGGGCCTGTGGTCTCCCTGGGAAGCTGCACAGCAGATCAATCTACTGGAACTCAGGGCTATTCGGTTAGCCCTCAAGACTTTCTCTCCAACTCTGGCTCATCAGTCTGTCCTAGTTCAAACAGACAACCAGGTAGCCATGTTTTATGTGAACAAGCAGGGCGGAACTGGGTCCAGGCTCCTTTGTCAGGAAGCACAGGACCTTTGCTTGTTTGCCCTCCAGCACAACATGCTTCTCAAGGATGTGTACCTTCCAGGCCAGGAAAACTACCTGGCCGACAGGTTGAGCAGGATTTTGCAGCCCCACGAGTGGCAGCTCCACCCTTTGGTGGTTCAGAAGATTTTCCTGCAAAGGGAACTTCCATCCATAGATCTGTTTGCCAGCCCACTGAACAAACAGCTGCCAAAGTTCTGCTCCAGACAACCGCATCCTCTGCGGATAGCAGCAGATGCTTTTCTAATCCCATGGTCTCAGGGCCTCCTGTATGCATTTCCTCCCACGCCCTTGGTGGCCCGAACCCTGTTCAAGATTCTTCAGGACAAGGCCTTGGTTTCCACTTCTGCTTCAGCTGGCAGTGGATCCTCCACTGCCTCTGGGGTTGCAACCCGACCTCTCTCAGGACCAAGGTTTCCTTCTGCACCCCAATCTCAAAGCTCTCAATTTGATGGCCTGGAGGCTGCAAGGGTAGTTTTGACTCCCTGGGGCCTACCTCAGGAAGTTGAGGAGGTTGTCTTAGCCTCTAGGAAACAGTCCACTAGAAAAACTATGCTCTCAAATGGAAAAGGTTTTCTGTGTGGTGTCAGCTACGTACAGAGGATCCTTTCTCCTGTGCTGTACCAGTAGTGCTTCAGTACTTTACTGCACTTATCAAATCAAGGACTTAAGTCCAATTCTGTTCGGGTCCACCTCTCAGCTCTAGCAGCTCACCACTCACTGGTGGAAGGACATTCTCTGTCGGTTCACCCCTTGGTGTCCCGCTTTCTCAGAGGCTTGCTTTTGCTCAAGCCTCCAATCCGTCCTCCTGCTCCTGAGTGGGAGTTGAATGTGGTCTTGCAGCAACTGACTCGCCCACCTTTTGAGCCGATGGCTACTTGCCCTCTACGCTTCCTGTCCTGGAAGACACTCTTCTTGATAGCCCTAACCTCTGCCAGGTGAGTGAGTGAGCTTCAGGCCCTGGTCTGTGACAGTCCTTATACCTGCTTCTATAGCAACAGGGTAGTCCTTAGGACTCATCCGAAGTTCCTCCCAAAAGTTGTCTCCTCCTTCCACCTTAACCAAGAGGTGGTTCTTCCCACATTCTTCCCTAGGCCTCATGCAAGCCGGGCTGAAGCAGTGCTGTATACCCTGGACTGTAGGAGGGCCTTATCCTTCTACCTGAACCGTACGCAGGGGCATAGAAGGGCTACTCAGCTCTTCAATCTTTTGACCCTAATAATTTGGGGTTAGCTGTGTCCAAGCATACATTGTCCACCTGGGTGACTGACTGTATCACCTGGGCTTACAGGGCGGCTGCCCTTCCTTTGCAGGGTCGGGTCACGGCCCATCGTGTCAGGGCAATGGCTGCCTCATTGGCTCACCTCTGCTCTGTACCGTTGGTGGACATCTGCAGGGCTGCAACTAGGTCTTCAAGCCAGACCTTTGCGGCCCATTGCTGTCTGGAGAAGGAGTCCCGTAGGGACAGTGCTTTTGGCCAGGCAGTACTCCGCAATCTCTTTGAGGTTTAGGCAACTCCTGCCCTCCAGCCCTCCGTGGGGCTACCGGTGGAGGTTCTGTCAGTGAAAAGCCTTTCTTTGATGCTGGGACTAGAGGGAGTTCTCTTGTTCAGCCTGGGTTCCCTGGTAGCCCAGAGCTAGGGAGTCACCCATATGTGAGGACTGACTTCCTGCTTGGTCCTGGAGAAAAAGTAGTTACTCACCTGTAACAGGTGTTCTCCAGGAGCAGCAGGAATCAGTCCTCACAACCCTCCCTCCTCCCCTTGGAGTTGCAGTTGTACATAGTTTATTTTTTTACATTTTTGTGTGCTGTTTTTTATCTGTCATTTGACTGAGCAAGAAGATGGCTCCTTTAGGCGGGAAGGGAATCGCGCATGGGTGCCTGCATTCCCAAAGGCTTTCTTGGAAAGCTGGGGAAATGCTCCGCAAGGGCTTAATCGACGTCAATGTCACCCATATGTGAGGACTGATTCCTGCTGCTCCTGGAGAACACCTGTTACAGGTGAGTAACTACTTTTTCTTGGCTGTTTCATAGTTCATGATTGTCCTGGGATTAGGGGATTACTGCATGTGAAAAATCTCAGTTTGGAAAGCTTGAGGTTGTTCAGAAGGCCGTGATGGTATCCAACTTTGACTTTCAGATGAGTGCTCCACCCTCAGTTGTAGCCTGATGGCTGCAGCCATAAGCGCTATGGCCTCTTGCTCTCAAGGTTGAGATTTGTTCCTGGGAATATATGGCTTGTGTTGGGGCAGATGGTCAGTGAGTCCAGTCTCTTTCTGGAAACTAGCAGGTTTTCAGCAGCCTACCGAGGTGGTATCTGTTGGTTGAGGCTGGTTCACAGTTTCTTCCAGCTCCATGGCGGTGGTATTGGCCAGTTAGTAGTTCTGATGTTCTTCCAAAAATGGTTCCGGTCTGTGGAGGAACAGTTCTTCTTAAAGACTGCTTTCTCTCCAGGAGAAGAAGCTTGACCATAGATGCTCTGGGAAGAAAGGTATATAGAAGGGTGAAGGGACCTTTAAGGCTATGCGTTGCCTTCTGACAAAGGGGCCATTCGATCTTGCCATGGCCATTTTTCTGGATGTGTCTCAAAAGCTGACAACCGGTTTCAAGAAGTGCACCAAATGCGCCAGGACCATCTCAGTCACAGACAAACACAATTGGTGCCTTCAGTGTTTGGGTCCCAGCCACTAGCCCTCTTCTTGTAATCTGTGCCTGATGATAAGCAGGGGCCTGAAGGGTCAGGAAAGGCAAAGAGTCCCTCTTCAGGCAGTCTGATTTAGCATCTTTGGCTCCAATATCGGTCCTGATGGTCCCATTAGGAACCACAGTGGCATCAACATCGAATCTATGCATAGTCGGAGGGATCACCAAGGAGAGCCCCAATGATTCTTTGACTTTCTTTCAGAGTCAGACTCAGATGGCTGGGTGACTGATGTGGAATCGGAGATCCTGTTGGACAGCAGGGTTCTTGAACTTCCATCGGACCCCTCTCTGCTGCATGAACATTGGAAATCTCCTCCAGAGGACATGTCCTTCCAGGACTTTGTGAGGGATAAGGCCAAGGCCATCCCCTTTTCTCTGGAGGTGGAGGATGAACCCAGGGTGGAGGAGTTGGAGATCCTCTAGTACCCTAAGGAGGCTATGACCGTGTCGGTGCACCAGATCTTGAAGAGGCTGCAAATGAGGATGTGGGAAAACCCCCTCATGGTTCTCTTTGTCAACAGGAGGCTGGACTTGATGTACCGGGTCCGGAAGACCCCAGGTTTTGAGAAGCCTCAACTTCCACACTACTCTTTAGTGGTGAAGTTTGCCCTGAAGAGAATCAAGAGCAATAAGACTCACTGGATTCCATTGGCCGGTGATGCTTCCAGAGCTCCATGCTGGTAGGAGAAGTTTGAACTAGATGTGGAAACTGATAGGGGGCCATTGAAGTGATTTGAGAAGAAGGGCTACTTGAGCATAGTGACACTGATGGAAGATAAGCAGTGCAGCTGAGTTTTGAATAGATTGAAGGGGAGAGAGATGATTCAGAGGGAGACCAGTGAGGAGTAGGTTACAATAGTCAAGGCGGGAGGTGACTAGTAAGTGGATAATAATAGTGTGAGCAGAAAGGAAGGGACACATTTTTCTTATACGAGGGGTACCCAAAAAAACCAGGAATAACATTGCCGTGGGCGGAGCTTGTGTAGTACGCACTTCTACCGCTAGGCGTGTATAGTGCAACTCATTGTCAGTTCAGTGCCACCTGTGTTGTCGACCTGGCTTGTTCTGTTCATCTGCAGTGATTGTTTTTGCTAGCGCTGTTTTGTTCTTGTTTCTTTTTTTATGATGACAAGTTTAAGTGAACAAGTGAAATTTTGTTTTCTACTCGGTAAAAATGCTGCTGAAACTGTTTTAATGTTGAAAACAGCTTATCAAGATGACGCTATGGGAAAAAGTCAAGTGTACCAGTGGTTTGCTCGGTTTAAAAATGGCGACATGTCGATTGATGACAAACCTCGTTCTGGGTGTCCATCAACTGCCTGAATCGACGAAAATATTGAAAAAATTAGAGAGCTTGTGCTCACAGACCGTCGACAGACAATTGATCAACTGTCAGAGATTAGTGGGTTATCTTGGAGCTCGGTTCAGCGAATTTTAATGGAAGATTTGGGAATGAAAAGGGTTGCTGTCAAGTTTGTTCCTCGGGTTCTGACTGACAATCAAAAGGAACATCGAGTTGAAACATGTCGTGTTTTGAAACAACAGCTTGAAACTGATCCAGATTTTCTGTCAAAGGTCATTACAGGTGATGAGTCATGGTGCTATGGTTACGACCCAGAAACAAAGCAACAGTCAAGCCAATGGAAGATGTCATCGTCACCCCGTCCAAAAAAATGTCGTCAAGTCAAATCAAACATCAAAACAATGCTGATTTGCTTTTTTGATGCCAAGGGGGTAGTTCATTCAGAGTTTGTTCCCCCAGGTCAGACCTTCAATCAAACCTTTTATTTGGAAGTTTTAAGAAGATTGCGCAACAATGTTCGTCAAAAAAGACCCGATTTGTGGCAGACAGGAGACTGGTTCTTCCACCACGACAACGCACCTGCACACACAGCCATCTCTGTTAGACAGTTTTTGGCTAAAAATGGCATGGTTCCGCTGCCCCACGCACCTTACTCGCCTGACCTGGCTCCGTGCGACTTTTTCTTATTTCCATGCATGAAAAGGGGCATGAAAGGACACCGATTTGACAACATTGAAGAAGTCAAGAAAAAAAGGAGGGAGGAGCTGTCAGCCGTTTCTAAAGATGACTACAAAAAATGTTTTGAACAGTGGAAGCACCGGTGGGACAAATGTATCAGTTGTAATGGAGAGTATTTTGAAGGGGATAAGGTTGTTTTGTAAAGAATTTGAAATAAATAGCTTTTAAAAAATAATTCCTGTTTTTTTTGGGTACCCCCTCGTATTATAGAGGAAGAAATGGCAAGGTTTAGCCACCTGTTGGATATGCCCAGAGAAAGAAGGAGTAGAGTCAAAGATGACCCCAAGGTTTCGAGCTGAGGAAATGAGGAGGAGTGTAGTGTCATCCATAGAAATAGAGAAGGGAAGAAGGGAGTTAGTGGGTTTAGGGGGAAAGATAAAGAGCTCAGTTTTGGCAATGTTCAGTTTCAGACAGCGTTGAGACTACCAGGGAGCAATATCTGATAAGCAGGCAGAGATCTGGGAATGGATTCCTGGAGAGATTTCAGGTGCAGAGAGGTAGATCTGAGAGTTGTTAGCATAAATATGGTACTGAAAACCATGGGAGGAAATAAGTGCACTAAGGGACTGAGTGTATGGAGAGAAAAATAGAGGTCCGAAGTCAGTCCTGAGGTACACCAACTGAAAGTGGGATGGCAGTAGAGGAGGATCCACCAGAACATACGTTAAAGTGCGCTGAGAGAGATAAGAAGAAAACAAGAACAGAACAGAACCCCTAAATCCAAGCGAGGACAGGGTATAGAGGAGAAGGTGGCGATCAACAGTGTCAAAGGCAGAAGAAAGGTCAAGAAGGATGAGGATCAAGTAAAGCCCTTGGATTTAGCGAGGAACAAGTCACCAGAGACTTTGGCAAGAGCCATTTCTGTGACATGTAGAGGATGAAAGCCAAACTGCAATGGATCCAGAAGGGCTTGAGAGGAAAAAGCCAAGACAGCGGTAATGAACTGCTCATTCAAGTAGTTTTGAAGCAAAGGGGAGGAGAGAGATAGACTGATAGCTGGAAGGAGAGGCAGGGTCCTTAAGTACAATGATTTGCTGACTTGATGCCCTTTAGCATTTTCTCCTCTGCTGATGTTCCCTCATGCAATATCTTCAAGAGTCTAGACATGAAATATAGGTGCCATACATCCTCTGCTTTGGTTCAAGTCTCAACTGAAACTTCTCACCTAAAGTGCAGATGTCTTTGATACATTCATACTGGTCTGAATACAAGGCAAGTCTTAAGATGCATGATTCCAAGGCAGTTGAACACACCATCGTTAAATGCAGAAAACCCTAGCCATGGTGCCCTCTCCAGCAAAAACAGTTGCAAGCTCTTCTGCACCTCAATGCCTTCTAAGAAGTCCCAATAAACTGACGCAGATGTCACTCTATCACCATTGGCACAGATACAGAAAGTTCATCAGTCTTCAGCCTCACAAACATAATTCTAGTGCCATCAAGCACAGCATCTCAAACTTTTCTGTGCAATAATACTTCCAGCACAGAATTATTGTAGATGTTGTTTTATTCACCAGTTCAGTTATTGGATTCAGATCTATCATCTCCTGCTCCAAACTATCTTCCTGCACTGGATACTTCAAATAGTCAAGATGTGGATTTAAAGCCATTTTCATTGACCCCAGTTTTGATCACAGTGGAAGAAGAATCCTTCTGTCAGTTTCATAATTCTATGCCTTCTTACAGAAGCTGTTCAATGATTTTCTCAAAAGCTGCTGAAAGAATCTGCCAGGGTCAAGTTGCTCCCCAGACCTCTCAATCTACAGGAGTATCCCCTGCACAGAAAGCTCCATATTATTCCTAGGATCTAATAATACCTCTTTTACAATTTGGATTCTGAGTCACAAGGCGATCACTCTAATGCCATCTTCCCCATGATCAGAACATTCTCAGACTGGACTTGAAAACTAGGGAAATCTTTTTATTCTAGAATTATCTTGAGTTGAGGGGGAATCTCTTCTGATTCTTCTATTCCTCTAACAGGGAATTCATTACCTTATGAAGACATCTCTTACCCTAGGTTTGTGCAACTCATGGCAAAAGCGATTCTCGTTGTTCTACAGCAAGAGCCAAAAATCTAGGGCAGACGCATTAGCCTATTAAAATTCATAGAAACTCCAAAGGCCACAGTTACACTACCCATCTGTAGTTTACTACATGAAGAGCAAATTCTTATGTGGCAAATGCCAGTGACAGAGCAGCCAGCTTCTGAAAAGCTGGACCTCAAGTACATGAAAAGGACCTTGATAAATTGGAATATTGGGTATCCAATTGGCAGATGAAATTTAATGTGGACAAGTGCAAAGTTATGCACCTAGGAAAGAATAACCCAAATTATGGTTACATGATGCAAGATTCCACATTGGGAACCACCACCCAGAAAAAAGATTTAGGCGTCATCATGGATAACATGTTAAAACCCTCCACCCAGTGTACAGCAGCAGCCAAGAGAACAACTAGAATGCTAGATATCATAAGGAAAGGAATTGAAAATAAAACAAAGGATATTATAATGCCTCTGTATCATTCCATGGTGCGACCGCACCTTGAATATTGTGTGCAATTCTGGTTGCCATATCTTTAAAAAGATATAGCGTTATTAGAAAAGGTACAGAGAAGAGCCACCAAAATGGTAAAGGGGATAGAAAGATACCCCTATGAAGAGAGGCTAAAAAGGTTAGGGTTCTTCAACCTGGAAAAGAGACTGCTGAGGGGAGATATGATAGAGGTCTATCAATTAATGAATGGAGTGAAACGGGTTAACGTAGATCGATTGTTTACGCCATAGGTGTCAAACCTGTCCTGGAGGGCCACAATCCTGCCAGGTTTTGGGATAGCCCTAATGAATATGCATGAGATATATATGCATTAGAGATATTCTGCCAACCTGACTGGTTTGTGGCCCTCCAGGACTGGATTTGGAGACCACTGCTTTACACCTCTGTCATTTAAGATGGTGAGTGGGCAAGGTACAGATGTCCTAGACATCAAAAGGGTAGCTAGAATGTGTCACATTCATCCTCGATTCTCACCACCACCAAAAAGATGTCTAATGGACAATATTTTGGTGGTGGTGAGAAGTGAGGAGGAATGTGACAAATTCTATCCAACCTTTTTGATGTCTTCGACATCTGCACCTTGCCCACTCACAATCTTAAATGACAGAGGTGTAAAGCAGTGGTCTCCAAATCCAGTCCTGGAGGGCCACAAACCAGTCAGGTTGGCAGGATATCTCTAATGCATATATATCTCATGCATATTCATTAGGGCTATCCCAAAACCTGGCAGGATTGTGGCCCTCCAGGACAGGTTTGACACCTATGGTTTACGCCATCAAAATATAGAAAGACTAGAGGACATGCAATGAAGCTACAGGGTAAACTATTTAAGACTAATAAGAGAATAAATTTTTTCACTCAACGTGTAATCAAACTCTGGAATTTATTACTGGAGGATGTAGTAAAAACTTAGTGTAGCTGGGTTTAAAAAAGATTGGACAAGTTCTTGGAGGAAAAGTCCATTAACATTTAAAGGGGACCCAGAATATCCACTGCTTGACCCAATACAAGCATTGTAGAACCTGTGTCCCTTGGGAAAACTGCTAGCTACTTGTGACCTAGATTGGCCACTGTTGGAAACAGGATACTGGGCTTGATGGACCTTGGTCTGACCCAGTATGGTATAGCTTATGTTCTTATGTATACAACTGACTCCTGGATTCAACAAAATATAACTTTCTTATACATCTGTAGTAGCCTCCAAGATGAGAAAGCCACAGTGGGACTTCAAGTTTGTTTGCTTGTCCAGTTCCCTTCAAACCATATTGGAGTGGTGGACTACAAAAACAAATCTGCATAAGGAACTTGCCTTTGCACCTCAGGAACATTGGTGCATATTAAATTCATATGCTACCAAAATAGGCTGGCGAACTCACCTCAACATTTGACTCACTCAGGGAGCCTGATCAATTCCAAATCAGTTCTAATTATGGTAGACAATCAATGACAAAGTGCAGAGTCCCTCTGACTATGCCCAGAAGCGACAAGAATTTGGGACTTTGCACTCCTCCATCACATAGCAATCCAATTACTTACATACTAGGGAGTCAAAACCAGTTGGCATACAAGCTTAGCAGAGCTCTTCAGCTCATAAGTGACCCTAGATTCTCAAACCATTCGGAATATTTTTCTGAAACAGGGCACTCTTGAAATAAGCTTGCCAGTAACGAGAACACTAAGCTTCCCCCTCTACGTTTCATTGCACCTGGCTCCCTCTTGAGTAGTGCAGGATGTGCTACCAGTTGATTGGATTTGTCTGTCCTCTATACTCAGTGTCGTACCTAACCCCGTGCGAGTGGTACAGATGCGCAGGATGCAAAGAAATAGGGGCGCATTTGGGGCTGCCAGCCTCAGCATTGCCATGCTCCACCACCACTGCTTTTCCTGTTGCTGTGGCAGCAGCCATGGTGATGGCAGCAGCAGACATCCAATGTAAAAAAAAAAAAAAAAAAGCTGTTCTTTCTGACTCTGTGCTTGCATGCAGGTCTGATCCCTCCCTCCTCTGCTTGTGTCACTTAAGTGTAGAGTTGCAAAGTCTTGCGTTTTGAATGGCTGGTCTGGTCCCTCCCTCCTCTGACAGGAGCCTACATAGGAGGAGGAAGGGATCAGGCCTGCATGCAAGCACGGAGTCGGAAAGACCCTTTTTTTTTTTTTAATTGGATATCTGCTCTGCTGCTACCATTGCCATCACTGCTGCTGCCAAGACAACACAAAAAGCAGCTGGGCAAGGACAGGCAGCGCCGGGGAAAGCCGGCTGGATATGGAGGTAAGTTGGGGAGGTGCTGGGCATGGGGCAAATGACAAACCTGTGATGGGGGTGAGGAGGTGTGCCAGTTGTGCAATTTGCATAGGGTGCATTTATGGCTTGGTATGGCCCTGTCTATACTTATCAACCCATTCCAGTGTTAGCCAAAACCTTATATTAATTCCAAAAGAGATCCAGTATAATGATTCATAGCACCACACTGATTTCATCAGAACTATTTTCCTGTTCTTTGGACTCTGTTCTTCCGTTGTGCAGGCTCCCATTCTTCCCTGTCTTAATATTGCAGAATGGGATACTTTCCACATTCCATACCCAAATCCCTTGCTCTAATTGCATGGAAATTGAACAGTACCCAATTGCTTCCTTTGATCTGCCACCTCCAACCAAGGCCATTTTGGTGGCAGCATGCAAACTTTGCACATGGCGTACATATGCTTTGAATTGGAAAAGTTCTCAATCTTCAACTTTACTAATGTGAAAAAACACCTTTCAATGTTCTCCAAATGTCATTCTTTTGTACGTCTACAATCTTTATGAACTTGGTCTACAGTACAGTAATCCTCTGTTAGAGTTCACTTTCATGGGCTGTCAGTCTATCATATCTTAGTACACAGTACAAAACGTGATATGGTGGAAAAACAATTTATTGAAATCAGACCTAGCAACCCGACACAGGCCGTGTTTCGATGACCTTCATCAGGGGTTGTCTAAATAGGTACTACAAACATAAAAACAAACAATATTAAAAAACAATGTAAAGGTGAAAGAACAAATGGACATGAACATGCTCTAACTAGAGAAGTAAAAATAATAATAAATAATAGTTATTACAATGATAATAATAATAATATAAATAATTAGTAATAGATCTCTCATAGTAAATACTTAAAAATTAAATAGATAAAATAATAAAACAATAAAAATACAGTACTAGAAATGCGATACTCAAAAAAATTAAAACCATAAAAAATGATATAATAAAACAGACCACAACTAAGTTTAAAAACACAACCAAATGCAATCCTTATAGGAGGTGACAAGCATATAATTATAATGTCATTACCTTCTTTGTAGAAACGGTGATTTTCAAACCTCACAAGGAGGCACACGAACTCATTAATTTAATTTAATTGCACCTTTAATTGCACTATTTAATTTTTAAGTATTTACTATGAGAGATCTATTACTAATTATTTATATTATTATTATTATCATTGTAATAACTATTATTATTTATTATTATTTTTACTTCTCTAGTTAGAGCATGTTCATGTCCATTTGTTCTTTCACCTTTACATTGTTTTTTAATATTGTTTGTTTTTATGTTTGTAGTACCTATTTAGACAACCCCTGATGAAGGTCATCGAAACACGGCCTGTGTCGGGTTGCTAGGTCTGATTTCAATAAATTGTTTTTCCACCATATCACGTTTTGTACTGTGTGCCTGGTTTACGTGATAATCTGCCCTGTGTTGGACTGCCTTTGGCTTTGGCATGTTTACCCCGTGGAAAGACATCTTGAGTTTCGGGGATGATGCTCTTGAGAAGCTCGCACCACAAGAGTCCCTGTTAGACTCGAACGATGAAGAATCTGATGATCCATGGAATAAATGGGAGGAAGTGGTTGAGCTCACCAAAAAGATGGTGAAAGAACAAATGCATTCGGCCTATCTTTTAGAATGTTGCAGGTCTAAGATCATTCCAAGAGGACTACGAATGAACAAAGCACCAGGACTCTATACTACAGAAGAAGGTTTTATAAAATGCTGGAATGCGATACTCAACAAATGTTCCCTGGACCTTATGATCCTTCTCATCACAACCGCAAATAAAAAATCAGAAATCCTAAAATCAGAAGTTGATGAGAAGTTAACTATACTTAGAGGATGTGACAAGCAATATGATAAGATTCTTGCAGATCACCAGAGAAATATACAACATTTTAAACAAGACATCAAGAATATTAAAATAGATAAGTTCAAAAGAGATGAGGAAGACTATAGAGTGGGCTATGTATACCATTGGAGTAAGAAAATAGATAATGACAGACTTTGGTTCAAAAGGAGGACCACCATTTTTGACCGGAAAGAAAGTACAACTGAAGAAGGTAACAATGAAGGTCCCCTAGAACAAAGGAAGAAACGCAGTAGGAGTGGGTCGGGAGAATTTGATAATTCTGCTTCACTCTTTTCCACAAAAAGAGTCTAGTAGGTCCCAAAGATTAAATAAAGACAGAGAGGAACGGTGTTCAGATACCCCCAAAGAACCTTTTTTCAATATGGATGCTCTATGGAAGGGAGGGGGTCGAGAGAACTCACGCACGCGCCAGAGAAAAAAGAAAACAGACAGAGACATAGAACAAGATTATGGGGAACAGTACGGCCAAGTTTCACATTACAGGGGCCACGGCCAATTTTACAGGGGTCGAGGCCGAGGCAGAGGGAGAGGGAGGGGACAATGGAAGACGGACCAATCAGAGGAAAGGAGATATTAACTAAACAGAAAGAGTCTAGTGTGATTAATAATGTGGTCAATATTTCTCATTATACCCTCACCAAAGATGAAGAATCTATTCTGAACAGGGGACTTACATTCGTTCCCAAAAATAAAGCCGATACTTTTGAAATACAAGTAGATTTATACAAGTTTTTTAGGAAACTCAAAATTAAACAATTTTTTTCAGAATGTCCACAAGGACCGGGTGATATTTCAATTATTAGTAAAAAATCATCCTGGATGCCACCTCCAAAAACAGATCCAATTTTAGAAACATTTGAAAAGATAGTTCTTAAACAAGTTTTAGAAATTACCAAAGAGGTTCCATCTTCCTATCAAAATATTTCCCAAGGAGAGAGATTAGCCATCTTATCTCTTCAGAAGAACAATCAGATTATTATAAAACCAGCGGACAAGGGTGGAGCTATTGTGGTTCTAGATAAATACGACTATATCAATGAAGTTAATAGACAGTTGAACGATAGCACTTTTTATCAGAGACTAAGTAAAGATCCGACTACAGATATCAAAAATACTATAGACAACATTGTTCTCTCAGGGTTTGAAATAGGCTACATTACAAAAAAAGAAAGAGATTTCTCCAGGACCAAGCAGGAAGTCAGTCCTCACATATGGGTGACGTCGGCGCCGACGGAGCCCTCGCGGAGCAATTTTCCCCAGCTTTCACAGAAAGCCTTTGGGAATTGCAGCGCGCATGCGCGGTCGCCTTCCCGCCCAAGGGTGCCATCTTAGCCAGTCTTCTTTTTTCCGCGGAGCCCTACAGACGTACCCGTCGTGTCCCCGCTAAAAAAGTTGATTTTCGTGAGTTTTACTCGTTTTTCAATTCGGTTCGACGCCGGTCGTTTTCCTGCCCGGACTCGCGACGCCGTTGCGAGTCCTTCCCTTATTTTTCGGTTTTTTCTGATTTTGGTCAGTTTCGTTTTCGGTTTTTCACTGGCAGCCCGGTCCTTTGACCTTGCAGGGGCCCTTTTTCCCCCGATGGCTGCCAGTGGTTTCAAGCGGTGTGGTCAGTGTGACAGAAATATGTCACTCACTGACACACACGATAATTGCCTCCGCTGCCTGGGCCCGGATCATGAAGAAATGATCTGTGGAGCCTGTGGCAAAATGTCCTCCAAAGCGTTGAGGAGTCGGCGGCATCAGCGGGATAGAATCTTCGCTGACCCCAGCCGTACCCGGACCTCGTCGGAGGCCTCGGCATCCAGAGGCTCCAGCTCTGAACATCGCCGAAGCTCCTCCGACAGGGGTTCTCCCTCCGGAGACCATCGCCGGAAGACAAAACCCGCGAGGGCGGCGTCGGTGGACGCTCCTGGCTCCGCGAGGGCCAGGTCGCATAGCCCCGACAACCGTCCCGGGTCTTTGGAGAAGGAGCACCTCCCGAAGCGACCTCGCCTGGAGTCGGAGTTGCCTGCTCGGGTAAGTCCTGTGGTCCTTCTGGACTCGCCTCCGAGAGGTCCGACGTCGGGCCCGACGCCGTCGGGGCCCGAGTCGGGGACTGCTGGGTCACCTGAGGTTGGACTCAGGTTGACGGCCTTGGAGAGCAGACTATCTGCCTTCATGGACCAGCAGCGGGCACTGATCGCTAGCCTCGCTGGCGCCGCTGCCCCGACCGCCGGGACGTCGACGTCTAAGTCGACCCCGGAGACCGAGCCGATCCTCGAGTCCATGCGAACTCGAGTCGATCCTCGGTCGAGGTCACCCTCGGCCTCCCGTTCGGGACCGAGGTCGTCGCCGCCGACTCCCTTGGCGTCGGGGCGGCCGACGCCTCCGCCTGCCCGAGCTGACCCCACTGATTCCTCCTCGGAGTCGGTCTGGGAGTCTGAAGAGGAGGAGTCACCTGATTCCTTTCGGACTCGGTGTGTCCCCTCGGACTCACCTGAGTCCGAACCTCGGAAACAGTCCCCTCCGGAGGATGCCCGGTTCTCGGACTTCGTCAGGGATATGGCCAAGGCTTTGGCCTTCCCGGCGGATCCCGAGGAGGAGCCTCGAGCCGAAGAGCTCGATGCCCTTCAGTACGACTCTCCCGCCCAGGAGCACTTTACTGTACCGGTGCCTCCCATGCTGGAACGACTACTCTTCCGCATGTGGGAGAGTCCGGCCTCGTCGCCGGTATTGAACAAGCGGGTCGATTCCATCTATCGAGTCCGCAAGAGTCCTGGCTTCCAAAAAGCACAGCTACCACACCATTCCATGGTAGTGGAATCGGCCATGCATAGGCTGAAGAGCCAGAAAATGCACTCCTCGGTGCCCCCTGGCAGGGAGGCCCGTAACCTGGATGGACTTGGTAAGAAGTGTTTCCAGGGCTCTATGCTGGCTTGTCGTGTCCAGACCTACCAGCTATACATGGGCATGTATCTCCGAGACCTGGCTAAAGAGCTAGCCGGATTCTCTGCTGGACTGTCCGAGGAACCTTTGCGGAGGTTCCTAGCCTTAACATCTGGTATTCGGGAATGCTCCAAATTCATGTCCCGAGCAGCCTATGATGGCTTTGAAGCATCGGCTCGTGTGGCCGCAGCCGGCATCGGTGCCCGCCGACAGGCTTGGCTTCAGTCGTCTGACCTTGAGCCTTGGGTGCAGGACAAGTTGGTCGATGTCCCCTGCAGAGGTGAGAACCTCTTTGGCAAGCCCATGGCTGAAAAGGCTGCACAAATCGAGACGGAGACTCTCACCAGGACCAGGCTTTCTAGGAAGACCTCCGCCCCTTCCCAGAAAAAGAAGGGCTCGGGAAAAAAGTCCTTTTACCCGAGAAAGGCGGCTGCCTACAAACACTACCCCCAATATCAGGCCCCTCCAGCTCCCCAACAGGGTCAGCAGGCCAAGGGACGGGGTAACGGGTCCCGTAGGCAGCAAGCCCCCAAGCCTGCACCACCAGCCCCTGCTCAGCAGGGTGGGGGTTTTTGACTTCCTTAGCATAGCCTCTCCCCCTCAGCTGGTCCCTCCCAGCACCGGAGGCCGGCTGGTTCACTTCGCCCACAGGTGGTCCAACATCACTTCAGATGCCTGGGTGCTTCAAGTCGTGCGAGAAGGATATCTTCTCCACTTCCATCAGGTCCCTCCCTCTTATTTTCCGGAGAACCTCCGCGACTCCCTCTGCACAGGGACTTACTCCTTCAGGAGTTAGCAAGTCTTCTTCAGGACCAGGCTGTGGAACCGGTGCCCCACCACCTGAGAGGTCAAGGCTTTTATTCCAGGTATTTCCTAATACCAAAAAGGACAGGAGGCCTAAGACCCATCCTGGACTTGCGCAACCTCAACAAGTTCCTTGTGCGGCAAAAGTTCAAGATGCTTACCCTTGGAATCCTTCTGCCCTACCTCCAGCAGGGAGATTGGCTATGCTCCTTGGATCTAAAGGATGCCTACACGCACATCCTCATCCACCCAAGCCACCGCCAATACCTAAGGTTTGTGGTGGCCGGAAATCACTACCAGTACAGAGTACTGCCCTTTGGCCTGTCCTCCGCACCGCGAGTCTTCACAAAATGTCTCGCGGTGGTGGCGGCCTATCTCAGGCTTCACGGCCTCTATGTTTTCCGTACCTCGACGACTGGCTCATCAGAGCGTCGTCCCCTCCGGCAGTCACCAATGCCACACACCGCACGGTGACTCTTCTGCAGTACTTGGGCTTTGTCATAAACTTCGCAAAGTCCACTTTGCTCCCCTCACAGGATCTCGAGTTCATCGGCGCAAGACTGCACACTCCTCAGGCTCGAGCTTTCCTGCCTCTCGACAGGGCTCAACGGCTCATGGACCTAGCCGGCCGTTTTCGCAGCCAGTCCCTGGTCTCCGCCAGGCGCTTCCTGAGACTACTCGGCCATATGGCTTCCACCGTCCACGTGACCCCCAATGCTCGCCTGAATATGCGGCCGGCTCAATGGTGCCTTCGCAAGCAGTGGCAACAAGCCACCGGCGGGCTAGCCGACTTAGTGCGCCTCTCCAGACCGCTGGCCTCTTCCCTACAGTGGTGGCTTCATCGGCCGAACCTGGTGCTCGGAATGCCTTTTCAGTCGCCTCAGCCGACTCAAGTGCTGACGACCGATGCTTCCCTCCTGGGCTGAGGAGCTCATTGCCAGGGGCATGTACTCAAGGTCTCTGGACCGCGTGGGAATCTGCTCAACAGATCAACTTCCTGGAGCTCAGAGCTATTCGTCTGGCGCTCAAGGCTTTCTCCCACCTGACTTCTCACCAGTCCGTCCTTGTCCAGACGGACAATCAAGTTGCCATGTTCTACGTGAACAAGCAGGGCGGCACGGGCTCCTTCCTTCTCTGCCGAGAAGCTCAAAAGCTCTGCTCTTGGGCCGTCAGTCACGGCATTCTTCTCAAAGCAGTTTATCTCCCAGGCCAGGAGAATTGCCTGGCGGACAAACTCAGCAGGATACTCCAGCCGCACGAGTGGCGTCTGGATCCCTTGGTAGTCCAGAAACTCTTTCTGAAGTGGGGCCTCCCCACGATGGATCTCTTTGCCAGTCCTCTCAACCGGCAACTTCCTCGCTTCTGCTCGCGTCAGCCACATCCCCTTCGGGTAGCGGCAGATGCATTTCTGCTCTCATGGTCGGAAAACCTTCTCTATGCTTTTCCTCCCATCCCGCTGGTCTCCCGAACTCTGTTCAAGGTTCTCCGGGACAAAGCGTCCATGATCCTGGTGGCTCCTCGCTGGCCCAGACAGCCGTGGTTCCCACTCCTGTTGCAATTAGCGGTAGAGGATCCGTTCCCTCTGGGGTTTCAACCGGATCTCCTAACACAGGATCAGGGGTCTCTGCTACACCCCAACCTCAGATCTCTCAATCTAATGGCCTGGCGGCTGAAAGGGTAGTCCTTGCTCCCCTTCTCCTGCCCGCAGAGGTGGAAGAGGTCGTCCTAGCTTCTCGGCGACCTTCTACCCGCAAATGCTACGCCCTTAAATGGCGTCGCTTTTCCGTTTGGTGTGTACAGCAGTCTCAGGATCCCTTCTCCTGCTCGGTGTCGGTGATCTTGCAGTACCTGCTCTACCTCTCTAACATGGGACTTAAGTCCAACTCCGTCAAAGTTCACCTCAGTGCTCTTTCAGCACACCATGTGCCGGTGGACGGCAGACCTCTTTCCAGCGACCCTCTTGTAGCACGGTTTCTCCGAGGTCTCCTTCTACTAAAACCACCTCTGCGCCCGCCAGCACCTGACTGGGATCTGAATGTGGTTTTACAGCGGATCACCTGTCCGCCTTTTGAACCGATGGCTACCTGTTCTCTGCGTTTTCTTTCGTGGAAAACCTTATTCCTGATAGCGTGTAAGTGAATTGCAGGCCCTCGTGTCTGATCCTCCCTTCACTCGGTTCTACAAAAATAGGGTAGTCCTGGGGGGGCGGAGCCTGATGTCCAGCGGGTTAGACGCTTCGCGCTGAAGCTCCCGAGAGGCCTACTCAGAATCCTGACTTAATACCTACCTAAACTTAATATTTTGCTCCGAACTTACCGGGGTACCTTGGGGGGGATGGCGGCCCACAAACCAGCGCGCTTAGACTTCGGGTCTCCCTCTTCTTCACACGGAAAACGCTCCAAAACAGAGTTGTCTTCCCCACAAAAGACAGTTCCACTTCGGGAAAACCCCGAAATGCAACAGGAGATCTTGGAGGAAATACGCGGTGTGAAGGAACTGGTACAGTCCAACGGAGAAGCGCTCCGAGCCATGCGAGAAGACTTCGGTATGCTTCAGGACCGGCTTGAAGGTCTCTCACTACGGCAGGACAACATGGCGGGGGTCCTCGACTCGCACGCGGTGCGCTTGGTGAAACTGGACAAGGCTGAGCGTCAGATACAGAATCTTCAAAAAGAGTTAGAGGATAGCAATAATCGAGCCCGTCGCAACAATGTAAGGCTCATTGGAGTACCGGAGGGGGCCGAAGCAGGAGATATAAGAGAATTCCTGGTCAAAACTCTTCCCTCCTTGCTGAAGATCACTTTTCACAGAGATCTGGAAATTGACCGAGCACATCGTGTTCCTACCAACATGGCCCTCAATCGGACGACCCCCCGGCCTATCATCTTTCGATTACTGAGATATCAACAAGTTGAGCAGATTCTAAATGCTGCCCGGGCGAATCATCATCTGGAGTTTGAAAGTCATAAAGTCTCCTTCTTCCCTGACTTGGCAAAGCCCACAGTTGACCGTCGGAAGAGACTCCTTGCTTTTCGCCCTAGACTTCAACAGCTACAGGCTCGCTTTGGCCTATTGTATCCAGCGAAGCTCAGAGTGACCCTCCATAACCAAACTAGAACATTCGAAGATCCTGATCTACTAGCAACATTTTTAGACTCCAAAGAAGCAGACCAGATGCGCTAATCCAACCACTTGGATCTGTAATCTGCCGGAACTGCCCGCCATTTTGAATGGCCCGACGCGGTGATCACCGCCTGGAATAGAGACTGCCTGGACTTTTCTTTCTGTCTATATATAACTTTCTCGGTCTCCTATCCCTCCATGATGTGTACCTCGGTTGGATTCGGAACACGCACAGCTATACAGGTTATATGTTTCAATTAGGCCTTCTCTGGGGTTTCTCCCCGCAGACACATGGTCGCCAGTAATTTCTGGGGTTCTGCTTCTTCTCTAACGCACTTCGGTGCTTATTTTTTTATATGGGGCGCTTCATTGGTTTTCATTAGCTTATTGTCTATCATGTCATGTGTACAGCCATATACAGTTAATATGAGGGACATTGTGAAATTATGTGCGTTATCATGTTCTTTCTCAGAATTTTTAACTTTTCTGAATGGCCTTATGTAAGCTCTTATCATTGAATGTCAAAGGCATCAATAATCCAATCAAAAGAAAGAAAATCCTTAGCTATCTTAATCATGAGCATGCTGATTTAGTGTTTCTTCAGGAAACGCATTTAAACTCCGCTGAAACACTGAAACTTAATGCCAAGCCTTACATGGTGGCTGCCTACTCTCCCGCCGTTTCCAAACGGTGTGGGGTAGCCATCTTGGTTAAGAAGTCTTTGCAAGCTACTGTACTGGATACTAGCTCTGATAAGGAGGGTAGATGGGCCCGTGCACACCTTAAGGTTGGAGATAGTGAAATCACATGTATTTGTATTTATGCTCCGAATGTGGATAACCCTGCTTACTATGCAAGTATTGCGCAGTTGGCACAGGCCTCTGCCAATACTCCATTAATACTTGGCGGCGATTTCAACCAAGTACTTGATCCTTTGATAGATAGACAGCCGCCTAGAACGAGTGGTCCACCCAAGAGTCTTGATACCCTTACAGCTCTGATGAAAGATCTTGCGTTGGTAGATATATGGAGGCTACTTCACCCCTCCGACTTAGAGTTCACCTTTTTCTCAGCCCCCCACCACTCACAATCTAGAATAGATTTTTTTCTTATCTCCAAAACACTGATACCCCAAGTGGACACGGCTAGGATTCATCCTCTCCATATTTCAGATCATGCTGCCATATCTTTCTCATTACATGTCACTACGCAAGGTGAACATCCCCGTGCTTGGTTTTTTGATAGATCCCTACTAGACCAAAAAGATTTTCAGGTTGACATAAAGGCCGCTATCCAAGACTATTTTCATTTTAATTCACCCCATGACACTGCGAGCTGGGCTTGGTGGGAGGGTTTCAAGGTGTCTATCCGTGCCACTATAACTAGCTATCAAATCCGACAGGGGAAACAACGAAAGCAACATTTACTGATTCTAGAACAACAGATACAAGCTGGAGAGCGTCTCCTCACGTCCCGTACTGACCCATGTATTTTACTTCGCTTACAACGCCTTCGTTTTCAATACAATCAACTTTTATATACCGCTGCTGCTAAAAATATTGAATCACAACAAGGGATGTACTATCGGGAAAATAACCGTGCTGGCAAATTGCTAGCCAATGCCCTGAAAGGTCAAAAAGAAGCCAAGCGTGTTACCGCTCTCCGCAATCCGTCGGGGGGAGCTTGGTCACTAAAGATACAGAAATATTAGAACTCTTTCGTGATTTTTATACTCGGCTTTATCAATCTGAATGTGACTTCGAGCCAGAAGTATTTGAACGATTACTATCAGGGGTACAGCGACCGACCCTATCTGACGAAGATAGAGAGGCCATGGACAAACCATTCACTTTATCAGAAATTCAATCGGCACTCAAGAGATGTGCCACAGGTCGAGCCGCAGGCCCGGACGGTCTCCCAGCTGAATTCTACAAAACTTTTAACGCTGACTTAGCTCCGTTTTTGAAACTTTATTTTTCTGCTCTGGCCGAGGAGGGATCTCCCTCTGGATCCTTCTCAATGGCAAATGTAGTAGTTTTTGAGAAAGAGGGGAGAGATCCGCAACTAACAGCTAATTATCGTCCAATTTCCCTACTACACGCAGACTATAAAATATTTGCCACCATTCTCTCCACCCGGCTCTCTGACAAGATGTCTACTTTAATACACCCAGATCAATGCGGTTTCATTCCCGGTAGATCAACTGCTGATAATGCTAGGACCCTATGTCATGTACTAACTGCCGCAGTTAATCTTGATCGACCATTGGTTGGCCTCTCACTTGATGCTGAGAAGGCCTTCGACCGCTTAGAATGGCCCTTCTTGTTTGCAACTCTTCGCTGGTACGGATTCGGAGAAGGCTTTCTCCGTTGTCTCCAAATCATGTATGCACAGCCTACAGCTAGTATCTGTGCTAATGCTTTAAAGTCTCAGCCATTTCCCCTGCAACGCGGTACTCGCCAGGGATGCCCACTGTCTCCACTTCTTTTCGATCTCGCACTCGAACCCTTAGCTTTACTAATCCGGCAATCCAAGGATATTCATGGAGTCCCTTTCTCTCATAGGGAAATCAAAATTTCAGCATATGCTGATGACCTGATGCTCTTTGTCTCCCTGGACTCAGTGCCGGCTGTCCTAGAGCAAATTGGTAAATATTCACAACTCTCGGGCTATAAGATAAATTGGACCAAATCGGTAGCCTTTCCACTAAATCCTTTGATCCATCAGGCAGATATGCAATCCTTTCCCTTTTTATGGCAACCTCGCATGGTCAAATATCTTGGGGTGCACTACTGCTCTCCTTTAGAAGACACCATCACCTTTAATGCTAAAGACTTAACCTCTAAGGTCCGGGCGCTTACTCAACGCTGGACTCCTTTAACACTTACTTGGTGGGGCCGCCTAGAAACCATTAAAATGATGATTGTTCCCAAAGTGAACTACATTTTAGAAATGTTACCATGTCTCCTACCTCGACGTACATATAAAGATTTAGAGGGTCTTCTGACTAGATACTTATGGCAAAACAAGACACCTAGGATAGCGAAACATAAGTTACAAGCAGATAAAGAAAATGGTGGTGTCAGATTCCCTGATTTCCTGAAATACCACCACTCTTTTCTACTCAAACAAGGCGCTCGATGGCTGAAAGACCTAACACCGAGTAGACCAGTGTGGCTAGATATAGAGGAGGACCTTTGCAAACCAATCCCTCTTACTTATCTCCCTGGTATGACTCTCCCATCAGACTCCCACTATCCACCAATGCTCTTAGACACTTTAGGTGCCTTTAATACCCTTGAGCAATCTCTAGACTCCCGACTTTGTCCGCTAGATAGACTCCCGCTTTGGCACAATCCTCGATTTCAAATACAAAATAAACCGATGGTGTGGAGCCCCTGGTACACTAGGGGCATTTGGATCCCTAACCAGCTGTTCTCTGATGGTCGCTGGAAGACTTTTAGCGAATTACAAACTGAATTTGGTCTCCCAGCGAAACACTACTTTCAGTTGGTGCAACTTCAGCATTGTCTTCGGAGTGCTAAGGTGCTCCCGCCATCGGAACCCCATACCCAAGGATTGTCGGAGATTATCCGATCTATCGGGAGCTTATCGGGTGTAGCATCTAACTTTTACAAAACTTTATGTAATACTGTAAATAGAGGCACTCCTACAGCACAGAAATCTTGGGAGCAGGAAATGCATGTAACTTTGACCCCGGAGCAATGGAGCCTAGTCTGGAGCAAGGTGACACGGGTCTCTCGATCCGCCTCACTCACTCAGACACTTTTCTTTCTAGCCCACCGATGTTTCTATACTCCTGACAGGTTAGCCAAATGGAACGCCACCCAGAGCAATAGATGCTGGACATGCCATGCGGCCATTGGTTCACTCACTCATGTTATGTATGAATGTCCTGCATTACAGTATTACTGGAGTCGGGTCTGGGGTCGTATTCAATCTATTTTGCACTTTCAAGAGCCCCTCACTTGGAAGATAGTGGGACTCCGCTCAGCTGCGGGGATCCCCTCTCTTCCCAAATCGGCTTACTTCCTTTTAGACTTTATGCTGGGCATAGCTATTTCCCTAATTACGAAATACTGGAAAAATAGCTCCCATCTGAGCCCCAATGAATGGTGGAATCATGTCTGTCTCTACAGTAAATATGAGCAAATACCTCGTATGTTAGCTTCTTCCGCTCAGACCCCCCACCACTTGTCTAAATGGAAGATGCTCAACGACTATGTTCAAACTGCTCAATGCTCTCATCTGACTGTTTAAATCTGTGTAAATCTCTGTCACATGACCTTTCTGTATCGCAGATACTATTTCTGTTTGTTTTGATGTACAATTACTGTTGTTTGTAAGCGCTTATATGATGATACTTATCAGCTTAGAGAAGAAGCATAGGGGTGGGGGGTAATTGGGGTTGCTTTTCCTTATTGTATGTTTGTATTTGTTTCCTTTGGTGTGTTGTTTCTTTTTGCTTGTTGTAAAATGAAAATAAAAGTTAAAAAAAAAAAAAAATAGGGTAGTCCTACGGACTCACCCAAAATTTCTTCCAAAAGTTGTCTCCCCTTTTCACATCAATCAGGAGGTGGTACTTCCAACCTTCTTTCCCAGGCCTCACTCCAGCCGAGCTGAACGAGTCCTGCATACCCTGGACTGTAGAAGGGCATTGAACTTCTACCTTGACCGTACGCGGGAGCACCGTAAAGCTGCTCAGCTTTTTGTGTCTTTTGACCCCAATAAATTGGGGCTCCCGGTCTCCAAGCGTACGCTGTCCATCTGGGTTGCTGACTGTATCGCTTGGGCTTATGGGGCAGCCGGACTCTCCTTGGAAAGTCGAGTCACGGCTCATTGTGTTCGGGCGAAGGCTACGTCAGTGGCTTACCTCCGCTCTGTTCCGCTGGCAGACATCTGCCGGGCCGCTACTTGGTCTTCGAGCCAGATTTTTGCGGTCCATTACTGTCTCGAGAGGGAGTCCTGCAGGGACAGTGCTTTCGGACAGGCAGTCCTCCGAAATCTCTTCGAGGTTTGAGCAACTCCTACCCTCCATCCCGGATGGGGGCTACCGGTGGGTAATAATTCAGCGAAGATTCCATCCTTCTGTACTGCCGAGCTAGAGGGAGCTCATTTTTGTGCTTAGGGTCTCCGGTAGCCTTAAGCTTGGGAGTCCCATATGTGAGGACTGACTTCCTGCTTGGTCCTGGAGAAAGCGTAGTTACTCACCTGTAACAGGTGTTCTCCAGGAGCAGCAGGAATCAGTCCTCACAACCCTCCCTCCTCCCCGTGGAGTTGCAATCATCTGCTTAAGTTTTTTTGCAAATTTTTATGCTGTCTTTTAGCTATGTCATCAGACTGGCTAAGATGGCACCCTTGGGCGGGAAGGGGACCGCGCATGCGCGCTGCAATTCCCAAAGGCTTTCTGTGAAAGCTGGGGAAAATTGCTCCGCGAGGGCTCCGTCGGCGCCGACGTCACCCATATGTGAGGACTGATTCCTGCTGCTCCTGGAGAACACCTGTTACAGGTGAGTAACTACGCTTTCCTGATAGTGGGATCACCTGTGACTCCCACTATTTATATATTGCCTAAAATCCACAAATGTCTTGAAAAACCTCCTGGGCGACCCATTGTATCATCGATTGGCTCCATCCTTGAACCCCTTTCCAAATTTTTAGATATATTTTTACGTCCATATATTTAAAAAATGTGGTCATATGTTCGCGATTCAGCACACGTAATTGAGATTTTATCAACTTTTGATATCTGTACTACCGATATCATTTTAGTGACTCTAGACGTAGAGTCACTTTATACAAATATACCACAAAAAGAGGCATTAGAAATCATTACGTACTATTTTTTGAAACGAACAGACCAACGTATTCCCACAACCTTTCTTCTTTCTTTGGCGCGAGTTGTACTTTTTGAAAATTTCTTCTGTTTTAGAGAATTATTTTACAAACAGATAAAAGGGGTGGCCATGGGGTCAACCATGGCCCCTGATGTGGCCAATCTATATGTACATAATTTTGAGGAAAGTTTTTTAAAAGAACATCCATTTCAGGACAATGTGATTTTATGGTTAAGATACATAGATGACGTTTTAATACTTTGGAAAGGTAACGAGGACCACTTAGGACAGTTCAATTCATGGATTAATCAGTTAGATAATAACTTAAGATTCCAGTTGACATATGATTTCTATAAGATTCCATATTTAGATCTTTTGATCCGGAAAGAAGATATTGGATTTTCAACAACCTTATACAAAAAACCAACTGATAAGAATCATTTTTTGCACTATAATAGTTTCCATAATTTATCTCTAAAAAACAATCTTCCGGTGAGCCAATTCCTCAGGGCTAGAAGGGTATGCTCAGATTTACAGGATTTTGAGAAAGAGGCAGTCAATATGAAGAGGAGTTTTTTGGAGAAAGGATATCCCATGAAATATGTAGATTCCGCATATAAAAGAGCTAAGAACACGTCGCGCGATCTACTCTTAACACCTAAAGATAAGAAGCCCAAAAAAGGATTAGTTTGTCCTCTATTGTATTCCCAATTTTCTGCTAAGATAACCACTATTCTGAAAAAAGAATGGCATATTCTTCAGTCCCTGCCGGCTTTTCAAGACCAGGATCTTATCGTTGCTCACAAACGGAATATGAATTTACGTAACTTATTGGTGCCTTCAGCGCTCACGGAGAAGAGATTTTTAACGAGGTATAGAGGCCAATTTCAGTGCGGTAGATGTGCTGTCTGTTTGAACGTCCTACCAGTTAGGAATGTTTTTATCCATCCCAACACACACGAAAAGTTTCCGATCAAAGATTTCGCGAATTGCGATACTCAGAACGTCATTTATGTAATACAGTGCCCCTGTAGAATGCTCTATGTAGGCAAGACTACCCGTAAGATCAAAACTAGGATTATGGAGCACAAAAGTTGCATTAAGAGGAATGTGGAAGATAAACCCCTAGTCTCCCATTGGCAGACATTAAAGCATAAAGTAACTGATTTATAGTTTTTTGTGATTAAACAAGTCAAAACCAATTGGCGAGGAGGAGATATGAACAAGACCATTCTTCAGCTTGAACAGAAATATATCTTTCAACTAAATACTCTTGTTCCAAATGGTCTTAATTTAGACCGAGATTTCTCTGTTTTTTTATGAGACAAACAACAGCTACATTTATAGTTGGATATTATAATCTTCATCCCATTAATTTTTCTACTAGCTCACTACTGTTTTTATTTTTATTTTTATTATTTTTTTATTTTTTGGTTATCCCACTTTTTTCCTTTCATGGATATTACTTATATTGTTTTTAACTAGGTTTTGATATATATTTTTATAATTTTAATTTTTATACTATTATTATATTAAAAGTTTTTTTATATTTATAATTATTATTATTGTTTATTAATTTTTTTAATTACAATTATTTATTGTTTTATAATAATTTTTAATTATTTATTGTTTTAATATTTTTATTTTTATTTCATTTTTATTTTTATTTTTATTTAAAGGTTATTAAGCACCTTCCACATATATTTGAGTACCCATGATTGTAATGAAATTTCTTAACATACTACCTCATACTTTTTATTTTTATTTTTATTTTTATTTTAATATTAATTTTTATTCTATTTATAATTATAAATTGTTTCCACTATTAATTTTTAATAATATTAATTGTTCTTACTATTTTATGAAATTCATTATATACTTGCTACTGGTGTATTTGTTGGTTAAGTTTTTAAACGATAACATAATATAAGTAGTATCTCACTGGCTATAATAAGCATCAACACTAATACATTTGATGATTTGATGACTCGGTTTTTTGGTTTGGCAGGCTACAAGAAATTTCTCCTTCCCATCCAAATTTACTGTAGCGTTTTTCGAACTAGTGTGAGTTTGTATGAATTGACATAGGTTAGCCACGCCCCCTGTGTTTCCCGCTCTCGGGATTCACATAAGGTTCGCGCATGTGTCGGCGTTTTTTTACTGCTAAACAAGCTGACACTCAAAGACGGATCTTTACTTCCTGCGTCTGTGAGATCGTTTTTTGTCAGCGATTTAGAACGGTATGAGACAATCTATAATCTAAAAGACTCCCGAAGCTAGAAGAGTCCTAATTAGTGATTTATAATACTGACAATTTCGGTAGGAGATGTTTAATCCATGATGTTAGTGGTTCTTGTTAGCGATTCAGTAAGAGACAAAACTCCCGAAGTAATAAGAGTCCTAAGTGGCGATTTATACAGCATTGTTGCAATCGACAAGAGAGATTTACTATGCCAATAGTGTGCATAAGTTTTTTATATATATATATATTTATTATTTTTTTATAGATTTTTAAAGATCCAACAAAGAGGAGAGGTGATAAATAGTGTTTTACACAACACCTGTTTTTATTGTGTTTTTTTATCGGTTTTTAGAAGATCCAACAATGCTGTTAACTCATGAGAAGTAAGAGCAAGATGCTACAATGTATTATTTCTTTGTTTTGGTCTTACCTCTCTGCTTTTCCACATGTTTTTTGAGTATCCCTTAGACATTGGACGTTCTTTTGATGTGAGCTTCACTTTGTTCTTTAAGATTCCTCTAGCTAATTTATGTTTTTGGACTTTTTTTCCCGTATATTTCTGGACTAATTAAATAAAATGTCTTTGGTTTAGTTGGCCCTGTGATGAACCTTTGGCCCGATTTTAAACAATTTCTCCTTTTCGTAGAATATTTTATACATGTTTTCTTGGCCGTGTCGCCCATCCAAGCCTGCTGCGTTTCAGTTCCATTTCAGTTTCTTAAATTTAGTTTAGATTTAGGTTCATAGTCTGTCTCCAATGGTATACATGTGCTTTACTCTTTGCCTTCTTCATTTAGTTTTTATTCTATTGCAAGTGTTTAAGCCAACACCTCCATTAATGAGTTCGTGTGCCTCCTTGTGAGGTTTGAAAATCACCGTTTCTACAAAGAAGGTAATGACATTATAATTATATGCTTGTCACCTCCTATAAGGATTGCATTTGGTTGTGTTTTTAAACTTAGTTGTGGTCTGTTTTATTATATCATTTTTTATGGTTTTAATTTTTTTGAGTATTGCATTTCTAGTACTGTATTTTTATTGTTTTATTATTTTATCTATTTAATTTTTACGTATTTACTATGAGAGATCTATTACTAATTATTTATATTATTATTATTATCATTGTAATAACTATTATTATTTATTATTATTTTTACTTCTCTAGTTAGAGCATGTTCATGTCCATTTGTTCTTTCACCTTTACATTGTTTTTTAATATTGTTTGTTTTTATGTTTGTAGCACCTATTTAGACAACCCCTGATGAAGGTCATCGAAACACGGCCTGTGTCGGGTTGCTAGGTCTGATTTCAATAAATTGTTTTTCCACCATATCACGTTTTGTACTGTGTGCCTGGTTTACGTGATAATCTGCCCTTTGTTGGACTATCATATCTTAGTAGACAGAGGTCCAGCTTTCCAGTGTCCCATTGTTTCAGGATTCATGAAGGTACTTTTTCATGTGAAACCAACAATATAGAAACCTCCTGTTCCATGAGACCTGAGTGGTTCCCTTACTTCTCTGGTAAACTTGTCAGTGAGTTGATGGAATCCTTGTCTCAAACATCAACATAGTTTAATTGTATCACTTTACTATGCTAAGAAGTGTTCCTATCAGTTCTATGTAAACCGCCATGACTAGTAGATATGACAGTATAAAAGAGTTGTTAAATAAATAAATACAATAAATCTAACCTGAAATGGACTCTTTCTGGGAGGGATTACTTTGACTAGAAGGATCAATAAACTTCAAAATTTGGTCAAATATAAACCCTATACTAAGTTTCATCATAAGTTAGTGTTCTTACATTATCATCCTAAATTTTTGCTGAAAGAGGTCACACCTTTTTATTTGCATTAAGAGATAGTACTACCAACATTATATACGAAAATGCACAAGCATCACCATGAGAAAGTTGCTCAACATTCTGGACTGCAAACAGGTTATCACCTACTATCTTAAAAGAACAGAATCTATCATAAAGTCTATAAAACAGTTTATATCCAACGCCAAGAAACCTAGAATTCCAGTGGCAAAGCATATTCAGGGGGGCAAATACTAAAGTACATTATGACAATAATGCCACGTTATTTGGCATGTTAAAGGGCAACGAGTTGAATTCTAATGAGATGTAAAGCATGCAAAACACCTGATTAGTATTCCTATAAATACTTCAGCTTGTAATTAATCACAGAAAGCTGTGGTTCAATACTGGTGTTATTTTTTATTCTGGAAGTATTGTGCCGCAAACATGTGACCTGATGGGGTACCCACCTTTTGGCACCAACAAGCCTGCTTCCTGTTTTTTGTACTTCTCCTTCGGTTTGACACCGGATCCTTTTCCCGCCTGGGCCCGATAAGCTGGTATCGAGCCCACTCTCCCTTTTTTGGTTTTTGTCCTTCATGACTAGCGTTCGCGCCATTTTTCTTTTTTCACTGGCAGCCCTGTCTTTTGACCTCGCAGGGGCCCTTTTTCCCCCGATGGCTGCCAGCGGGCATAAAAAGTGTGATCGCTGTAAGAAACTTATGTCTCTTACCGACACACATGACTGCTGCCTCCGCTGCCTCGGACCCGATCATGACCCAATGATATGTGGTCCGTGTGGCAAAATGTCCTCGAAGGCGTTCAGGAGTCGGCAGCACCAGAAGGATAGGATCTTCTCTGACTCCGCGTCCGGACGGGCCCAGACCTCGTCAGAGGCCTCGACAACTCGGGACTCCGGCCCCAAGCAGCGTTGGGGCTCCTCTGAGTGGGGGTCTCCTTCGCGGGAACACCACAGGAAGAAGAAACCCGCGAGGGCGGCATCGGTGGACGCTCCTGGTTCCTCGAGAGCCAGGTCGCATAGCCCCGATAGCCGTCCCGGGTCTACGGAGTCGGAGAGGCCTACCAAGCAACCTTGTCTCCTGGACACGTGAGTGCTATTGTCCTCGTGGACTCTCCTCCAAGGGAGCCGACGTCGGGCCCGACGCCATCGGGGCCCGAGTTGGGGGCTGCTGGGCCTCCTGAGCTCGGACTCAGGTTGACGGCCTTGGAGAGCAGCCTCGCTGCCTTCATGGAACAGCAGCGGGCATTGATCGCCGGTCTCACTGGTGCATCTGCCCTGACCACCGGGACATCGACGTCCAAGTCGACCCCGGAGGCCGAGCCGATACTCGAGTCCATGCGGGCTCGAGTCGATCCTCGGCCGTGGTCTCCCTCGGCCTCCCGTTCGGGACCGAGGTCATCGACGCCGGTACCCTCGGCGTCGGGGCGGAGGGCATCGGTGCCCGCCCGACCGGAGCCGCTCGACACCTCCTCCGAGGAGTCGGGCTGGGAGACGGAGGACGAAGAGTTACCCGACACCTATCGGACTCGGTGTGTCCCATCGGACTCGCCGGAGTCCGAACCTCGGAGACGATCCCCACCGGAGGATACCCGGTTCTCGGACTTCGTGCGGGATATGGCCAAGGCCTTGGCCTTCCCCGTGGATCCCGAGGAGGAGCCTCGAGCCAAGGAGCTCGAGGCCCTCCAGTATGACTCTCCCCCGAAGGAGGCTTTTACTGTACCGGTTCCTCCAATGCTGGAGCGGCTGCTCTTCCGCATGTGGGAGACCCCGGCCTCAACGCCGGTGTTAAGCAAGCGGGTCGATTCCATCTATCGAGTCCGGAATCGGCCATGCATCGACTGAAAAGTCAGAAGATGCACTCCTTGGTGCCTCCTGGCCGGGAGGCTCGGAACCTGGATGCCCTCGGTAAGAAGTGCTTCCAGGGCTCTATGCTTGCTTGCCGTGTCCAGACATACCAGCTCTACATGGGCATGTATCTCCGAGACCTGGCAAAGGAGATAGCCGGGTTCTCTGCTGGTCTCTCCGAGGAACCTTTGCAGAGGTTCCAGGCCTTGTCCACCGGTATTCGAGAGTGCTCGAAGTTTATCTCTCGAGTAGCCTACGATGGCTTCGAGGCTTCGGCCCGAGTAGCCGGGGCCGGCATCGGTGCCCACCGACAGGCTTGGCTACAGTCATCCGACCTCGAGCCATGGGTGCAGGACAAGTTGGTCGATGTCCCCTGCCGAGGTGAAAACCTTTTTGGCAAGCCCATGGCTGAAAAGGCTGCAGAACTCGAGACCGAGACTCTGACCAGGACTAGGCTGTCCAGAAAAACCTCTGCCCCTTCTCAGAAAAAGAAGGGCTCGGGAAAAAAGACCTTTTACCCAAGGAAGTCCTCTGCCTATAAACAATACCCTCATTATCAGGCCTCTACAGCTCCCCGTCAGCAGGCCAAGGGGCAGGGTCATGGGCCCCGTAGGCAGAAGGCCCCCAAGCCACCAACACCGGCCCCTGCTCAGCAGGGTGGGGGTTTTTGAATCAGAAAGCATAGTCTCTTCTCCTCAGCTGGCTTCTCTCAGCACAGGAGGCCGGCTGGCCCACTTTGCCCACAGGTGGTCAGCCGTCACATCAGATGCCTGGGTGCTTCATATAGTCCAAAAGGGCTATCTTCTCCATTTTCACCAGGTACCTCCCTCCTATTTTCCAGGGGAGCCTCCAAGACTCCCTCTGCACAGGGACCTACTCCTTCAGGAGTTAGCAAGTCTGTTAAAGGAACAGGCTGTGGAACCAGTGCCCCACCACCTGAGAGGTCACGGCTTTTATTCCAGGTACTTTCTGGTACCAAAACGAACAGGAGGCAGCAGACCCATGCTAGACTTGCGCAACCTCAAGTTCCTGGAGAGGGAAAAGTTCAAGATGCTTACCCTTGGAACCCTGCTGCCCTACCTCCAGCAGGGAGATTGGCTATGCTCCTTAGATCTCAAGGATGCTTATACTCACATCCTTATTCATCCAGACCACAGACAATATCTCAGATTTGTTGTGGGAGGCAACCACTATCAGTACAGAGTACTACCCTTTGGCCTGACCTCCGCTCCCAGGGTGTTCACCAAGTGCCTGGCAGTGGTGGTGGCCTACTTAAGGCTTCAAGGTCTTTTTGTTTTTCCATACCTGGACGACTGGCTCATAAGGGGCCAGTCTTCCCAGGAGGCCCGTCAAGCCAACCTTCGCACTGTGGCTCTGCTTCAGCACTTGGGATTTGTCATAAACTTCGCAAAGTCCACTTTGCTCCCGTCCCAAAACTTAGAATTCATAGGAGCAAGGCTGGACACTCTTCAGGCGAAGGCTTTTCTGCCACTGGACAGAGCCCACAGGCTGATGGATCTAGCCAGGCAGTTTCACAGCAATTCCCTGGTCTCTGCCAGGCAATTCCTGAGACTTCTCGGCCATATGGCTTCCACGGTTCATGTAATCCCCAATGCCCGCCTGCACATGCGATCTGCTCAGTGGAGCCTTCGAACTCAGTGGCATCAAGCCACAGGGAGCCTTGCGGACTCAGTAAGAATATCCAACCTACTCGTCTCCTCTCTGCAATGGTGGCTTCATCTTCCGAATCTGGTACTCGGAGTGGTTTTTCAATCCCCTCCGCATTCTCAAGTGCTGACGACAGATGCTTCGCTTCTAGGTTGGGGAGCGCATTGCCAAGGGACATGTACTCAGGGTCTCTGGACCCCTTGGGAGGCTGCTCAACAGATAAACTTCCTGGAGCTACGGCGATACGCCTAGCTCTGAGAGCCTTCTCCCACCTCACATCTCACCAGTCTGTACTGGTCCAGACGGACAATCAAGTTGCCATGTTCTACGTGAACAAACAAGGAGGCACTGGCTCCTTCTTTCTCTGCAGGAGGCACAACGGCTGTGCTCTTGGGCCGTCAATCACGGGATCCTCCTCAAGGCTGTCTATTTCCCAGGTCAGGAAAAATACCTGGCAGACAGACTGAGCAGGATCCTGCAACCACACGAATGGAGATTGAATCCGTTGGTGGTTCAGCAGATCTTTCTCAGGTGGGGCCTCCCCACCATGGATCTTTTCGCCAGTCCTCTGAACCGGCAACTCCCAAGATTCTGCTCCAGACAACCGCATCCTCTCAGAGTAGCAGCGGATGCGTTTCTGATCTCGTGGTCCACAGGCCTACTGTATGCGTTTCCTCCCACGCCACTAGTGTCCAGAACACTGTTCAAAGTCCTCAAGGACGGGGCCTCATTGATCCTGATAGCCCCCAGGTGGTCACGGCAACCGTGGTTCCCGCTTCTGCTGCAACTGGCGGTGGACACTCCTCTTCCTCTGGGGTTTCAGCATGATCTCCTGTCTCAGGACCAGGGGACTCTCTTGCACCCCAACCTCCAGTCCCTTCATCTGATGGCCTGGCTGCTGAAAGGGTAGTCCTGGCTCCCCTACTACTGCCTCGAGAGGAGGAAGACGTAGTCTTAGCCTCTAGGCGGCAATCCACCAGGAAATCCTACGCTCTTAAGTGGCGTAGATTCTCTGCATGGTGTGCTCAGCACAGCGAGAATCCCTTCTCGTGCTTGGTAGCGGTAGTATTGCAATATTTGCTTTACCTCTCCAATCTAGGCCTTAAATCCAACTCTGTCAGGGTTCACTTCAGTGCTGTCTCAGCACACCACTCACTGGTGGATGGGCGGCCTCTTTCCAACCACCCTTTGGTGACTCGTTATCTCCAGGAACAAGCAGGAATGGGTCTTCACATATGGGTACATTAGTACCGACGGAGCCTGCACGGGAATGCTCCCCAGCATCCAATCAGAAAGCTTTTGGGAGCATCCCTCAGCGCCTGCTTGCTGCCTTCCCGCCTTTCCAACTGTCTCTCCTCAGTTTTCGTTTTTCCGCGGAGCCAGCAGGTCGTGTTCCTGTCACCGCAGAAAATTTCTTTTTTAATTCTTTAACTCTTTGTTTTCTTGTGGTCGCGGCTGTTTTTTCCCACCTCCACCGGTACCGCCGTTGGGTTTTTTCTTTTCTTTTTCTCAAACTCAGGGAAAGTTTTTCCCTCAGTTTCTGTCTTAAATTTTTTGGGCCTGTAAGGCCTCTCCATCATGGAGCCTTCTTCTCCTAAGAAGTGCCTTAACTGTGGAAATACAGTTTTCTTTTTAGACTCCAACAACTGGTGTCTAACCTGTTTGGGTCCTGACTCTTTTCCTCCGGAGCCATTAGGCTACAATTTTATGAGAAGAGATTTGCCATTTCGAGTTTCCCTCGATACCGAGTTCCCTTCCAGTGTCAGGGCACCGACCAATTCTTCTCTACAGGATCAGGTAACCCACAAACAGTCTGTTAAGACTAGCCAATCCTTGAGTGGTAAGTCTCATGCTAAGCATAATGACGGCTCCGGCCTTGCCCTCAAGACCCTATTGGCTTCAAAACCCAGGCGGGAGTCTTCGGTCTCCAAAGCCTTTCAGGGGTTTCAGGTTGTTCCTGGGGCTCACCCCTCACAGAACATACCTGAGCCATGCTTGGTGGTGGCATCCGCTTCGAGTGGGACCGATACCCCGGCATCGGCACCGGTGTTGAGTGCTTCACTCTTCACCAGGGATCGTCATCTGGCGTCCTCGGTACCTTCGGGACCGATCGATACGTCCCAGTTTGACTTTCCAGTATCTGAGCCATGCTCGGTGGTGGCATCCGCTTCGAGCGGTACCGATACCCCGGCATCGGTACCGGTGTTGAGTGCTTCACTCTTCACCAGGGATCGTCATCTGGCGTCCTCGGTACCTTCGGGATCGGTCGATACGTCCCAGATTGACTTTCCGGTATCGACAGCATCGCTGATACCACCACCGACGTCGGTACCCTCCAGACATGCATCGATAGACTCGCTCCCTTCGATGCCAAGTCTGGAATCGATATCTAGTCTAGAAGACTGGGTACCGACGCGTCTCGGAACCGACGCTTATCTATTCCGGATGTGCAGTACCGAGGATACTCACCAAGGGTTTTTGGTTGCCTCGGTACCGTTTGAGCAGCCTCCGATGTCTGTTTCGATGGCGTTATCGCCTCCGATTCCGGCACAGCTACCAGTATCGGTATCGATGTCAATTCCTGCAGTAACATCGGGACCAGCCACTTCCATGCTTTTTTCACCAGGATCGCTCCTTTCTATACCTAGTTTGGAGTCGATACCTGGCATGGACGATGCAGTTCTGACTGTCTCAAATCGTGACTGCCAGTACCAATATCCATCTAGTGCGGATCTTTTTTGGCACCGGACCACAACATCCTCTGGTGCCCAGGCTGCTGCTTCTACTTTAACCTATCCAGGGATGGTTCCCATTGGAGATCCTTCTTTTCAGAAATTTCTCCTTAACATGGCAACATTCCTTGCTATTCCTATCCCTGGCTGTGATCCTACTCAAGGCTCTCCTGCAGAAAAGGAAAATATAATGCTTCCTTTACATCATTCTTTGCAGGATCTTCTTCTGAGAATATGGGAAACACCTTTAAGGGTTTCATCACCTTCTACAGCAACTGATGTTCTGTATCAGGTGCCCCCCTCTCCAGGGTTTCAAAAGACTCAACTTTCCCCATCATTCCATTGTAGTGGAATCAGCAATGAGGAAGGTGAAAAGCAAGAAGAAGCATTCTTCTTATCCGCCAGGTCGTGCATCTAGAGCACTTGATGCCTTTGGACGTCAAACCTTCCAAACATCTATGCTAGCAACAAGGATTATCTCTTATATTTTTTATATGAGTCTATCTCTCCAGGAGGTCACAAAGAAATTATCTCTTTTGACTCCTTTTCTATCAGAACCCAAGGCTGCAGACTATTCCTTACTACTTAGTCATATCCAAAATATCTCTTGGTTTCTTTCTCGTGCTTCTCTAGACTCTTTTGAGTCTGTTAGCAGAACCTCTGCTATAGCCATAGGAGCATGACATAGAGCCTGACTCCAGGCTTCAGACTTGAACAGATGGGCACAACAAAGACTGGGTAATACTCCTTGTACTGGAGAAAATCTCTTCAATAGGGAGGCTTTACGTCAGGTTGCTCATTGTTCCACTGACTTCCCTGTTTGTGGGGGCTATCCTAAGCCTTCTCCTTCCCTAGTAGGTAGGAAATGTCCTACCAAACCTTCTTTCCCTAGGAAAAGAAGGTTTCACTCTTCTCCTGCCCATTATACGGATGTTTCCAAACAGGGGAAACCTCGCCCTGGTCTGAAGAATCCAAACTCTAGCCAGGCTGAACAAACCCAGCAACCATAGGTTCCTGGAGGTTACATCCTACAGTTAACTTCTTTTTAGCAGAAGTTTTTTCACTGTTTTTTCCTTCAAAACTCTATACATGGATTCCTTACTTTTCTTCCTAGATATGCTGAGCTGTCAGGACATTCATGTCTATGGGTCACAGGTTTCTCCTCTTCTTCCTACCAAGAAGAGAAGTTAACAACTATCCCATGATAGTTTTCTGTCCCAACATGAACATTTTTTCCTTCCGCAGACTTACCATACGGTAAGTCACCCTTCAGCTTCTACCCTCTCATCCAGGGTTCCCCCTGAATGAGTGGTATCATATCACTGCACGGCTTCTCTAGCCTTTCATTCCAGTGTAGAGTTTTGTCCCTTGAATAAATCCCTTCTTTTCTCTGGGCAGCTCATCAGACAGGGACAGGAATTTCTCCTCTCCTTTTGTCTGTTCTCTCTGTTTTACACAGAGAGATTCTCTCTGCTGTCTCATTCAGCAGCTGCCCATGCAGGAGTTCCAGTGATTAGGCTACTGGTACTTTTCCACAAGTTTCCAGTCTGTCTTCCACTACTTTCTGCCTGGCCTTAGTAGTGATTCCAAGATAGTGCTTTCATCTATCTTGGATAATCCTAATCACTTCAGGCTTCTCACACTATCTTCTTTTCTTGCCATCTCCACTTCCTTGGATTTGGCAGCACAGCTGACCTACAGTCAGTTTTCTTTCCTAATTCTCCTGCATAATGCTCTCTGCAATCTTCAAAGAAGCTTTCCACTATGGGCCCTTGCTAGAGAGCATGGGGTTTTGTCTCTAATGACTATTCTGTATGGTTGGGAAAGGCTCCTCAGTCATTCTCCACGACTGTGAGGGTTCTCCACACCCTGTTATAATACAGGATATAAGCCTTTCTGCGTGAATGTCCAAAAAGTTTTCCAATCCTGCAGGAATATACTCTTTTTCCTTGCAGCTAGTCCTCATGGTATCCTATTCCTTTATGGACAGCACATCTTCTATTAGCAACGCATGATACCCCTTGTGTCCCTCCAGTGGGTCAACCTGGTATCTCCTCCTATGCGTTTTCTATCCATTTACCATGTCAGAGTTCTTCAAGACTCAGGACTTGCTGTTTACAGACTGATATTATCCTCTGTTTTTCACGCAACCATCCTGGTTATTTCACTGGATAGCATTCCTGCACCATTTTAGCCAGGAGGAATAGATTCTCTATATATATATTTCTCAAGTAGGTTCCACCTTGTTTTTAGATGAATCTTTTTCCTTCACATCTCTCATGTGAATGTTCTTATGGGCATATCTCTATCTGCTTAGTTGCAGACATGTATCCTCAAACATACATGTTCATGTATGTATATATCTCTATATACTTCTATAGATACCTATGTCTGTAAGCTGTGTGTGCATATATTATGCCCCTATATATAGATAGATAGATAGATAGATATATTTGTGTATCTTTCGAGATGCTTCCTTATGAGTAGATATGTATATACATACTTATCTCCCTAACTGTCTATGCTATAAAGGTATTTACCTTCCTAGAAATTCCAGACAGTTGGCTTGCATATGTTCATACTGTCCCTCAGTAAGTCGGGGGTATTATGCACACAACCACTACTGTGGTACTGACAGCTCCCATTTTACTCTAGGTCTCGCTATCCTTGAAGCACCATGCTTCAATATCTTTCCTATCTCTCACCAGCTAGGAAAGACAGCGTAGATGTTCAGTAGTTCTGAAGTTTCAGCCCTTCACACACCTGTCCTCCTTGGGAATACGGGCTTTTTTCCATACCCCTTCTTCCCTCCAGGACTGGGCTAGTTGTCCAAATCGGTCAGTCTTCCTCTTTTACTCCTAAATGTTAATGCCTCTGTAGCTAAAAGAGTTTTCAGCTTTTTTCCATAAAGCTTTCCACTGAAGACCTGTCATTTTATACTATCCCAGTTGACGCCTGGGTCACCTGCCAATTCCAAATTTGGACCTTCACCTTCACTGCCGTGAGGTCATCTTGAGGATTCCTCTACTGCATCTCCAGTAGACTCGATCAAGCTCTCTACTTCCTGCAGTCCAGTAGGTAACGTCCATATTGTGATTGCTCATTCAATATTTTTAATGGTAATTATCATACATACCAAGGACTCCTCCCCTGTAGTCCTTAGGTTAGCTGTTTTTCCTACAGCTCCTCTCTTTTCAACTCCTACCCACCATCCCTCATGGGATGCCAGAGATCCATGTGTGGGAAGTGCAGTCCTGTTCCAGGGACACGCATTTTATGGGATCTCCCCTTGGCATCTACAGCTAGGGAGTCCCCATATGTGAAGACTCATTCCTGCTTGTTCCTGGAGATAGCACAGTTACTTACCTGTAACAGGTGATCTCTGGGAACAGGAATAAGTCTTCACAACCCACCCACCTCCCCTAGGAGTTGTCTCTCTCTGTCTTCCTTTCCTCTTTCTCTCCCTTTGTCGCAGCTATGAAACTCAACTGAGGAGAGACAGTTGGAAAGGCGGGAAGGCAGCACACAGGCGCTGAGGGATGCTCCCAAAAGCTTTCTGATTGGACGCTGGGGAGCGTTCCCACGCAGGCTCCGTCGATACCGATGTACACATATGTGAAGACTTATTCCTGCTGTTCCCAGAGATCACCTGTTACAGGTAAGTATCTGTGCTTTCTCCGAGGCCGCCTCCTGCTTAAGCCTCCTTTACATCCACCGGCCCCTGAGTGGGATCTGAATGTGGTCTTACAGCGGATTACTTGTCCGCCATTTGAACCTATGGCTACCTGCCCTCTCCGTTTTCTCTCCTGGAAAACCTTGTTTCTGGTAGCTCTTACCTCTGCTAGGCGAGTAAATGAACTTCAGGCACTAGTGTCTGATCCTCCTTACACTAGGTTCTAAAGGAATGTCTTACGGACTCACCCTAAGTTTCTTCCTAAGGTTGTCTCCCCTTTTCACCTCAATCAGGAGGTGATTCTTCCGACCTTCTTTCCCAGGCCGCATGCCAACCGGGCTGAGATGGTCCTGCATACCTTGGACTGTAGGAGGGCGTTATCCTTCTTCCTCGACCGTACCGGGAGCACCAGAGGGCTGTTCAGCTCTTCATTTCTTTTGACCCCAATAAGTTGGGGCTACCTGTCTCCAAGCGTACTTTGTCCATATGGGTCGCTGACTGTATCGCCTGGGCTTATGGGGCAGCCGGCCTCTCGTTGGAGGGTCGAGTCACGGCTCATCGTGTCAGGGCGAAGGCTGCGTCAGTGGCTCATCTCCGCTCTGTTCCGTTGGCAGACATCGGCCGGGCCGCTACTTGGTCTTCAAGCCAGACTTTTGCGGCCCATTACTGCCTTGAGAGGGAGTCCCGCTGGGACAGTGCTTTCGGACAGGCAGTACTCCATAATCTCTTTGGGGTTTAGGCAACTCCTACCCTCCGGCCCTGGTGTTGGGCTACCGGTCGGGGGCGTTCTCAGAGAAGATTCCTTCCTTACGTACTGACGAGCTAGATGGAGCTCATTTTTTTCGGCTTGAGGTCTCCGGTAGCCTTAAGCTGGGGAGTCCCATATGTGAGGACTGACTTCCTGCTTGGTCCTGGAGAAAGAGTAGTTACTCACCTGTAACAGGTGTTCTCCAGGAGCAGCAGGAATCAGTCCTCACAACCCTCCCTGCTCCCCTTGGAGTTGCAGTCATATAATTTATTTTGCTAATTTTTTTGCTGTCTTTTAGCTATGTCATCAGACTGAGCAGGATGGCACCCTTGGGCGGGAAGGGGACCGCGCATGCGCGCTGCAATTCCCAAAGGCTTTCTTTGAAAGCTGGGGAAATGCTCCGCACGAGGGCTCCGTCGGCGCCGACGTCACCCATATGTGAGGCCTGATTCCTGCTGCTCCTGGAGAACACCTGTTACAGGTGAGTAACTACTCTATCACACCAATGCAAATTGATTTCCGTTTCCCTCTTTCTAGTTTAACCCACAGCTCCTTCTTGCTCCCTTTTAAGCCCTGTAATTCTGTAGTCTTAATATTATTTTTTACATATTGTGCCACTCCTCCTTCCCTTCTTCCTACTCTGTACTTCCTGAATAAAGTATAGCCTGGTATAATTACATCTCAGTCGTGGTTATCCATGGACCTTGTCTCTGTAACTGCCACTAAATCCAAGTGAGCCTCTTCCATTAAAGCCTCAACATCTGGGCTCTTATTTTGCATGCTACAGGAATTTATGCACACCGCTTTCCAGATGTTGCCCCTTTTACCCATTTCTACACGGGTATTTAATGTTTCACTTACCCGAGAGCTTTCGCTTATCTAGGGGATTCTACTTACCTAGGGGCTTTCTTCAACCATCCCCAATGAACCTAGTTTAAGCCCTCTTCATTAGGTTTGTTGCAGAAGACACTTTTATCCTTCTTGGATAGGTGGATGTCATCTCTGCTCTGCAGTCCTTGGAAAATCATACCATGGTCCAGGAAACCAAAACACTCTTGTTGACACCATCCACACAGCCATGCATTCATCTCCAGGATGCAAGCTTCTCTGCCTCGGCCTTTACCCTCAACAGGAAGGATTGACGAGAACACCACCTACATACCTATCTGCTTCACCCTCTGTCCCAGAGCCATTAAAGCACTTTTGATACGCTCGGAGGGATACCTAGCAGTATCATTTGTGCTGACACGGATTATAGTCAGTAGGCTTGATGCGTCTTGGTAAACTCTCCATAATGTCTTGGATTTTGGCATCTGGCAGACAGCACACTTCTTTGGACATCAAGTCTAGTCAGCAGATGGATGCCTCAGAACTCTTCAGAAGAGAGTCACCAACCACCACTACCTTTCACTTCCTTGTGGACACAGATTCTGCAACTTTGTGGTGCTTGAGTTCTGGTTCTTCCCTTTCCTGGGATGCTTTCACCTCCTCCACTTCCAGGGCTGCATACTGGTTCTTTAAGGGCTGGAGAGCTTTTTATAAATGGCTTGTTGATAATTACTCTCTAAGCTTGAATTAAGTATATTTCTGAGGTAGTCATATGCAGTGCTTTGTCGTTTAGACTGCTGAACATCAGGGGGGGAAGTGGGGGGAAATGTGATCATAGCTCAAATGAGGCAGTTGGAAAGACTATAGTCTTTGAACCAAGTATGTATGTTAAATGTTTATTTTGAAAAAAACTTTACAAAAAAAGCTATGGGAGGATATTCTGTGGCAGCAGCTAGCACTGATAAAATGGCTAGCCATTGCGGCTGAATCTTGGACCCAGAAAGTCAGTGCTGGAACCATATCTGGCTGCCCGCATTGAATATCCGGCTTGACCAGATAGCACATTAGTTAACTGACTAGAGGCAATATTCAGCCAGTAGCTGGTTAGCTGCAATGGCTAAATTTTAGATCCACACACTGCCTAATGGCTTTGAATAATGAATAATGCCCCCCCCCCCAGGTTTCCTTAGCAGTGCTGTTGACTTAAACTTGTAATAATAAATGTGTAAGTTTTCAGAATTATTGTTTTTATATTCTAACTGATGAGATTTGTATTCGCTGTACAATATAATCTAATGTGAAACTGCCATGATTTTTACTTTTTACAGAGACAGGAAGGCAGGAAAGATCAACGAGAGGCTAGTTATCACCTCAGAAGTCATTGAGAACATACAGTCAGTGAAGGCTTATTGTTGGGAGGATGCAATGGAAAAAATCATTGAAAATCTCAGACAGTAAGTTGTAATCTTTGCAAATAATTAACAGGACTATACTGTAGTTCTCAACATTTTTTTTACTAATTTAACTTGAAAAGGCCAGATTGTTACAGGTGTTTAGTTAATTATTTAGTTATATCTCCAGGAACAAGCAGGAATAAGTCCTCACATATGGGTACGTCGGAACCGACGGAGCCTGCGCGGGAAAGCTCCCCAGCTTCCCAGAAGGAAGCTTTTGGGGCCTCCCACTGCACATGCGTGCTGCCTTCCCACCTTCCTGACCAGCTCTCCTCAGTTTCTCTTTTTCCAGCAGGTCGTGTTCCTGTCACCGCTGAAGAAATTATTGTTTTAGTTTGTTTCTTTAGACCGCGTACCTGCCTTCCCCATACCGAAACCGGTACCGCCGGTCTCTCTTTTCTTTTCTTTAAAAAAAACAAAAACAAAACTTTATCTTGCACAACTTGGTGACTTCGGTTAGGCCTCAGGCCTACACAAATTCTCCTCATGGAGAAACCAGCCCCTGGTTTTAAGAAGTGTACCAAGTGTAGTGCTGTTATTTCTGTCACAGACACCCATGAATGGTGTCTTAAATGTTTGGGACCTGACCACTCCATTCCGGACTGCCCATCCTGCTCCCAGATGTCTAAACGTGGGTTGCAGAACCGGGCCAACAAATTCCATGTGCTGTTTGCTTCAGATAATCCAGCATCACAGTCATCCAGGTCTTCCTCTCCGGATGGATCACAGGTAACCAAACCTTCTTCGGGCAGGTCCTCAAAGAGCAAATCTCCTTCAAAGCATCGAGAGGCTCTCACTTTTGAATCTGAGGACCATGCCCCAGCCAAACAACCCCGGCGGGAAGCTCTGGCTTCCAAAGCACCATCTATGGGGTTACAAGTTGACATCGATGGCACGGCCTCGACTGATCACCTGTTAGACTGCTCTGGTGTACCGGCCCATACCGGTACCGACATCCAGGCAGCAGTGGCGTCTATGAGCAATACTGTTCAGACCATGCAGCAGGCCATGCTGGCTTTTATTAATGCTGCGACGCCCTCGGTACCGCGTTCAGCGGTACCGGGTCCGGTTCCGGTATCGTCTCCCATACCGGAACCGAGACCATCGACTTCCAAACGCAGATCGGTTCCGCATGCCGGATCCGGGCTTTCACCCGATACCGATCCCATACCCGGTACGCCCGATGTCGATACCGATCGGTATGCGTATCGTGCGTTGGAAGCAAATAGAGAATACTCTGATTCTTCTGAGGATTTTGACTCCTCTGAGGACTCTGATGAGCTGTCTCTAGTTCTTCGTGAAGACCCCTCTTCCCCAAAGAGGAGAATGTCTCTACCAGAGGATTTGTCCTTTCAAGACTTCATTATAGAACTAGCTAAAGGATTTTCTATTACCACATCCTCTGAAAAAGAACCTAGGTCAAAGAAATTGGATATTTTAGGATACCCTAAGGTTCCTAAAGAGGCAGTCACCCTGCCTATCCATGAAATCCTTCAAGAACACTTGATGGACTTATGGGAGGCTCCTCTAACGTTGTCTCCTTACTCTCGTAGGTTGGACACCATGTACCATGTCCCTCCTTCTCCTGGATTTCAAAAGACTCAGCTGCCTCACCATTCCATTGTGGTGAAGTCTGCGCTGAAAAAGATTAAGAGCACCAAAAGGCACTCTTCTACCCCTCCAGGGCGAGAATGTAAGACCCTAGACTCTTTTGGCAGGAAAATTTTCCAGGCTAGTATGCTTATCGCCAGGATTAATTCTTACAGTCTGTATATGGGCATGTTTCTCAGGGAACTTGCCCTAAAAATACGGCATTTTGCCTCCTTTATCCCTGAGGATAGAAAGGAGGAGTTAATTTCTCTGGTGAAACAGCTTCTAGATGTTTCTAAGTTCTCCAACAGAGCAGCTTTTGATTCCTTTGAGGGTGCCGGTAGAGCTTCGGGCATTGCTATTGCAGCCCGACGACTTGCTTGGCTCCAGGCCTCTGACCTAGAACCCTGGGTCCTGGATGGCTTACGGAATCTGCCCTGTACAGGTGAGAACTTATTTGGTAAGGACTGGCAAATTAAAGCCACTCAAATGGACGCAGAAAATGCTACATTAGATAGACTTTCTAAGTCTACCTCTACTCCTGCCAAGAAAAAGTCTTTCAAGAGGCCTTACTACAAGAAGGCCAGATTTTCCACAAATACTGGCCAACAATCTTCTCAGCCTCGCTTTGCTGCTAAACGTCAGCAACCTAAACAGGCAAGATCAAAGCCTGCGGCGTCTGCCACTCCTCAGCAGGCTCAACCCCCTCAGGGGTTTTGACTTGCCCCTAGAGAACTTAACCTTTCTGGCTCTAGAACAACCAGAGCCCCTCACCATTCCCAGAAGGTTAGCTCACTTTGCTCCCAGATGGGGGCAAATTACATCAGAGCACTGGACCCTCTCTATCATCAGAGAGGGCTACAAACTTCATTTTTCCAACCTTCCTCCATATACCATGGTGAGGCACTTCAATTCTCCCCCATCTCTCCTGGGCCTGTTGGATCAGGAAGTCTCTTCTCTCCTTGCCCAAGGGGCAATAGAAGAGGTTCCTCTTCTTCAACAAGGGACAGGATTCTACTCCCCTTATTTTCTCATAACAAAGAAGACAGGGGGATTCAGACCTATCCTAGATCTGAGAGAATTGAACAAATTTCTGTACAAGGAGAAATTCAAAATGCTTTCTCTAGGCATTCTCCTTCCATACCTTCAGAGTCAGGATTGGCTTTGTTCTCTAGATCTCAAGGATGCGTACACACATATACTCATCCACCCATCCCACAGAAAATATCTAAGATTTCTGTTTCAGGGAAAACATTTCCAGTACAGAGTACTTCCCTTCGGTCTAGCCTCTGCTCCAAGAGTGTTCACCAAATGCATGGCAGTTGTTGCCGCATTTCTAAGAGGTCTGGGAATTTTTGTATTCCCATATCTGGACGACTGGCTCATCCGAGCTCCATCTCAGTCAGAGGCCCAGATTTCCCTGGACCGCACAAGGCACCTTCTGCAGTATCTGGGACTGGTGGTAAACCTTCCCAAGTCTCAACTTACCCCTACTCAGTCTCTGGAATTCATAGGGGCCCAGTTGGACACCACCACTGCAAGGGCCTACCTACCTCAAGTCCGGGGCCAACGTCTGGTGTGCTTGGCCTCCCAAGCTCAGTCCAGCAGTCACTTGACAGCCAGAGAAATGCTGCGACTTCTGGGCCACATGGCCTCCACGGTACACGTGGTGCCCTACGCTCATCTTCATATGAGAGCAGCTCAATGGACCTTGGCCACCCAGTGGACTCAAGCATCAGGAGCGCTCTCCGACCAAATACTCACCTCAAAGCGTCTGTTTTGGTCCCTCCAATGGTGGATGTCCACCAAGAATCTGTTGTTGGGGGCCCCCTTCCAACCTTTGTTGCCCCAAGCAACCCTCACAACAGATGCCTCCCAAACAGGGTGGGGAGCCCATCTACAATCCCTCTCCACTCAGGGTACTTAGTCTCCACAGGAGACCACCCTTCACATCAACCTCCTGGAACTGCGAGCAATCTTCTTTGCCCTCAAAGTCTTCCATACCCTCCTTGTCAACCTGACCGTCCTAGTTCAGACAGACAATCAGGTGGCCATGTTCTATGTAAACAAACAAGGAGGGACAGGCTCTCTGTCGCTTTGCAATGAAGCTCTCAGATTATGGGCCTTCGCCAGAGAGCATCAAATTCATCTTCTGGCAGTATATCTTCCAGGGGTTCAAAACTCTCGGGCAGACAGACTCAGTCGAGTTCTGCTTCCACACGAATGGTCCCTACATATGGACCAGATAGGCAGAATCTTTCAGGAATGGGGAACCCCGGACATAGACCTCTTTGCAAGTCCGTGCAATGCCAAACTTCCCCGGTTCTGTTCCAGGACTCCGTGTCAGGGAGCTCAGGCCAACGATGCCTTTCTCCTACATTGGGGTCAGGAATTCCTATATGCCTTTCCACCCATTCCTTTGATTCCCAAGACTCTGTTCAAACTCCAGAGGGATCACGGATCGATGATCCTCATAGCTCCACGCTGGCCACGCCAAGTGTGGTTCCCTCTACTTCTGCATCTCTCCCAGGGACCCTCCCTGGACCTGGGAGCTGCGCCAGACCTTCTCTCTCAGGAAGAAGGGACTTTGTGGCACCCAAACCCCAAGTCCCTACACCTCAGAGCTTGGTTACTGAAGGCCTAAGCCTTCATGACTTCAATCTTTCTCAACCAGTGAAAGATATCCTTCATGCCTCTAGGAAACCCTCCACGAGGCGTTCCTATGCTTTCAAATGGAAACGCTTTTCCATTTGGTGTGCTCAACAGGGTCTTGACCCTCTAGCACTTCCTTTGAATTCTCTACTAGACTATCTCCTGCATCTCTCTAATGCAGGCCTTAAGACGAATTCAGTAAGAGTCCATTTGAGTGCTATTGCAGCATCCTTAAAACCTATAAATGGACAACCTGTCTCCTCTCATCCGCTTGTTGCAAGGTTCATGAGAGGCCTGACTCTAACTAAGCCTCCCATCCGACCTCCTCCGGTAGCATGGGACTTGAACCTAGTTCTGGGTCAGCTTATGAAGCCACCTTTTGAACCGTTGGTTTCTACCTCCTTGAAATTTCTTTCCTGGAAGGTCCTTTTCCTTATTGCAGTCACTTCGGCTCGCCGCATCAGTGAACTACAGGCCTTAGTGGCTCATCCACCTTATACCAGGTTTCATCATGATAAGGTGGTCCTTAGGACGAATCCCCACTTTATGCCCAAAGTGGTCTCGCCTTTTCATCTTAATCAAGAGGTATATCTACCTGTCTTTTTTCCAGCTGCTCATGCAACCAGTGCAGAGAGGAACCTTCATACTTTAGATTGTAAAAGAGCTCTTGCCTTTTACCTCAACAGGACTCAGCCACATCGAAAGTCTTCCCAGCTTTTCGTGGCTTTTGATCCTTCTCATTTGGGATTTCCAGTCTCCAAACGTACACTTTCCAATTGGATTGCTCAGTGTATTTCCTTTGCTTACCAGAGTAGAAATATTTCTCTGGAAGTCCATGTCACAGCTCACAATGTGAGAGCCATGGCCACTTCTATGGCTCATCTTCACTCTGTATCCATAGATCAGATCTGTCGAGCCGCCACATGGTCCTCGGTTCATACCTTCACAGCCCATTACTGTTTGGACAAGGACTCCCGCCGGGATGCCTTGTTTGGTCAGGCTGTCCTCAAACACCTGTTCCATACTTGAACAACTCCTGCCCACCTTCCCAGGATGGATGCCTGAGATCCATACGAAGATGGCGAACCCTTGGAAGGGGATCTCCCAGGCATCTCAGCTAGGGAGTCCCCATATGTGAGGACTTATTCCTGCTTGTTCCTGGAGATAGCACAGTTACTTACCTGTAACAGGTGATCTCTGGGAACAGCAGGAATTAGTCCTCACAACCCACCCACCTCCCCTAGGAGTTGTATCTTCTATCTATCTTCCTTTCCTCTCTCTATTGTCTCAGCTATAAACTCGAACTGAGGAGAGCTGGTCAGGAAGGCGGGAAGGCAGCGCGCATGTGCAGTGGGAGGCCCCAAAAGCTTCCTTATGGGAAGCTGGGGAGCTTTCCCGCGCAGGCTCCGTCGGTTCCGACGTACCCATATGTGAGCACTAATTCCTGCTGTTCCCAGAGATCACCTGTTACAGGTAAGTAACTGTGCTTTTTGGCCCGATTGACCTTCTGCTTACCTAGGATCCTGAAGTAACATTGGCCATTCATGTCTACCTGGTATTTGTCTTTCTAGTTCTCCTTTCTCCTCTCATGGGTATAGGCTACAGATTGTGACTCCCTTAGGAATGGTTTCTGATTGCAGACTCTGCTAAGAATTTGCCCGTTAAGACTGTTTCAGAGTTATGGGAGATGATTTCAGAGACAATTGTACAGTTGAATCCTGGCCACATACTGCTTTTTAACTGAACTGTTGAATTGACACCTATATATGATTTAATTAATGTCTCTGTGGGTAATTGAGCGTGAGTTTATGTGATGATAAGAAACTAAACACATGTTGGAAGAACAGCAATGAGACAGTCAAATCTGATAGAACATCAAGGTGTATGTATATAGATGGGAGAAGGTACATCCTAAGTTTAACTCCCATATTTTCCTGCTATTCCAGTCCATTCAAGTGGGCTGTGTTCTCCTACCAGCAGATTGGGGGAGACAAAGAACCAATGAAAAGCCCAGATTTCAGTGACATCACTCCCATGCCTCTATCTGCCTCAGTCACCAGGTCTCTTCAGTATTTCTTTTGCTCCAGCAGATAGTGGATGGATTTTCCTCTCTCTCAAGACAATCTGAAGAATTGAAAGGAAAGTATTGATTTTAAACGTTCGTGTACGACCACCTTGAGGGTGACTCTTTCACTTAAGCATGATGTGGAATGTCCACTAGACTGCGATCTTTTTGGTAGTCATAGGAGGAGGGAAACTTAGTTCAGCTCCACACTGTTACACTGATAAGGGCCTATTCAGCAGCCAGAAAAATGGAAGGATTGGAAGGATTTAGAAGAGTTCAGCAGCCCCACACAGCCTCAACGCCCTCTGTCTCCCTGCTTTCTCCCGAAAATTCCAGAAATCTCTCAGAAGAATCTGCCTGTCAACCATCTTAAATAGCATGCCTACAAAGCAAAGAAATGGTTTCAGGGGAGTAGAGCTGAGCCCACTATGTATTTCTGCTTTGGCTCTCAGGGTGAGTACCAAGGCTTGACCTTGTCATTGTCCTTGTTGTGGGGCTTCTGATTCTGTCTGTCTGGGGTGCAATTTGGGGTAGACCGCTGGTGACAGTTGGCACTGTGTGGGGGTTTCCTGCTGTTTTCTGCAGATGTTACTAGTGCTTTTTACTATTGTGCACCTGGAGATCGCGCAGTTCTAGAGTGCATTCTGCCCAAGTGGCTCCAGCATGCATTTCTACTCAACCATTTCACACATTTCTGTACACGCGCTGTTAACGTTCACCTTATGGCCACTGCGGCCATAGCACATGCTGCTATTGCACTTGCATTAACTCTTTGTGTCTTCTTTCAGGGAACATTGTTTGACCTATGGCAAGCGAGGTACACCTTTTGGACTCTGCTCTTCTTGCATGGCAGCTTCTGAATCGTCCATGGAGAGCCCATTTCTCCTCTCTCAGCAGGGGGATGCAGTTGGTCCAGCCTTGCCTGTTCTAGAGCAGCAGGTGGTGGATGACGCTGTGGGTAAGGATGACCAGCTGGCTGGAGGTTCCGGCGACCATGCTGTCGGTGCTTCTCATCCTCCAGGGGTTGAGCAGTGACTATGTCCCCTGTTGTTGAGGGGTCATTTCTGAGAGGAGAGCTTCTGGAATTATTTTCCTTTCTACAAAAGGCCTGATCATCTGGTGTGGAAATTAAGACCCTTCAGTCTTGTGAGGGGCAGGCTGAGAGTGAAAACCCTGTTTGATTGTCTATGGCTAAGCGTTCATGGCAACAGGCAACCCCTGGAGATGGGGATCGACTGCAACTTGGATTCAAATGTCTCTGTTCTGGGCTCTGATGTGGATGAAGTACTCTCGCCTTCAGAGGATTGTGAAGAGGCTGGTGTTAGCTGCCTGTTTTGGAAGGAGGAACTGGCAGTGTTGGTTGTCAGGGTCTCATTTACCTTGAGCTTGTGGATGCTCCAGGCATGGAGCAGAAGCCGAAGTTGCATCCACTCCTGCCTTCCCATTCCTGGAGAAAGAACCTGTGAGCTTTTAATATTGGTTTCTTTTCATGCCTCAAAGCAGTGCAAGTATAAGCATTGTTGAACAATTACAGGGTCATTCTGAGGCCCATTGGGACATCCTTCTCTGCTGTTTGGGCCCTCTGCTGTTTGGGCCCTCATCTGACCCCAATTAACTTCCTTGCACGTTGTACGGGGAAATTAGCTGGGAATGGGAAAGGGGCGGAGTGGAGGCAGCGTTAGGGCGGGAAAGGGGCGGTCGGCGGCCCCAGACGTATAGGGCCGATTCCGGCTGCCTGTATAGGGAACTTATTCCACTTCTGAGATGGAATAAGTTCCCCTAGTCAGCAGGGGATGGTGGGCCCGGCCATCGGGGAAGGTAGGAGTGGGTAGAGGGGATTCCCCGCAGTACATCCCTGACCCTGGGAGGCCAAATCAGAGTCGGGCAACAGGGAATGAACTGTTTGGTCCAGCGACCGGGTATCATGGCTTTTGAATGGAGCTACAGTGCCATGGCAACTGGACGCCATGGCACCGCAACTCCATTCAAAAGCCCTGACTGAATTATCCCGACAAGGCCTATATGTGCAGGCTGACCAGAATCGGGGTCCTGGCCTGCACGTACAGACGTGGATGCGATTCTTATCCTGTGGGGCTAAACATGCCCTTCGGGATCAGAATCCCGGCTAACTCTGTGCGTCCGGGACTGAATCGGGCTCTATGTGTACTTTTACACGCCTTGAGTTTGACAATAATCAAAGAGCCCAGTTCTGCTGATAAAACAGCTTTTAATTTGTGGAAATGTCTTTCTTTGATTATTTATTTATTTATTTATTTATTTCAATTTTTTATATACCGCGCTATTTACAATCAGCGCGGTTTACAGAGAACCAAAGACCAGAACAACAGGCTGTTCGGTATTACATAAAACAGGAAAATAAATTGTCCTCTTATTGTCTAAGTTTGGATTTCCATACAAAGAAAATACAATCAGACAGACAGTTACACATGTTGAGAGGTTTTGAAAGGCTTGATACTGAAGTCTGAATGTTTCAACAAGCTCTGCACAATGCTGAATTGTATTAGCTAACTTTGAAATATTTGTTGCATTCATTCATCACAATACAGTACATTCCATTATAGTACATGCAATATAATTCACTATGATACACCATATAATTTTAAATCTTACTTTAGAATCTGAAATGAGGATTACAAGATCCTTCCACAGAAAAAAACTCATCAAAAAGAAGGCAATTTTAAAACTTAGGACCTGATTTTCAAACAGCATTTACATGGTTTACAGCCCAGTAAACCGTGTAAAAGCCTTAAATAGGGATATTCTATGGTATTTACATGGTTAGTGCCGTTGAATATCCCCTACTAAGTCCCCTACGCACCCTGATGCTATCCGGTTATCATCTGGGTGTGTTGGAGGTGTTCCGGGGCGGAACAGATGCGGAGACTGTCGCTTACCGGAAAGCAGCGATATTGCATGCTGCCTGGTTAGCGACCTGCGCCTAAAAGATAGGTGAGGAATATCGCTGCTGCACGGTTAGCCTCAACAGCTTCCAGTGTCTGCAGCGATCCCCAGATATTCAGTGCTGGGACCACATATGACCCCGCATTGAATAGCTGTAGTTAAGGGTCAGCGGGCAGGGCTATGCGCCATAGGGGCGCATAGCCTGCCCAACTCAATATTGGGCTCTATCTATTTAAGCATCAGTTTTGATTAGATCAGTGATTTCTGTTTGCTTCTTGTTCCTGTTAGAACAATTCCAGAGGCTTTCAGAAACTTGAAATGCTCTAATTCTACCAAATAATTAAAAAAAGCAAACATACATAAAATATATATGTGTGCACATATATAAATATGTATATGTTTTTTCATAAAGCAAGGCCTTGTAAGTAGTTGGTTATCAAGGATATCAGTGAGGTGAAAATTGAAACTTTCTGCTGTAACCTTTTGGCATTTGAATAAACTTTGATCAGTGAGATGGCTATATTCTTTGGTGTATGAGTCAACAATGAGTCAAAATATTTCTCCAAGTATAAGCAGAGGTTACATCATCCAATGGAACTGTTGTGGGAGAAATTTTATTTATTTATTTAGACAGTTTTGTATACCGCCTTATCCTTCAATCAAAGTGGTCACAACACAATTGGGGGATACATTTAACTCGCGGGGATATGAGACACATACTTACAGGGAACATGGGCAATGGAAGGTTAAGTGGCTTGCCCAAGACCACAAGGAGCATCTGTGGGACTAGAAACCCTAGTCCTTCCAGCCCAAGGTTGCTGTCCTCTAGTGGGATTTGAACCCCCGACCTTCCGGCCTGAAAGTACCTTACCCCAACCACTAGGCTACTCCTCCCAGCTCCCTCTCATTAGTCGTGTGGAATCTCCCTCGGTTTTCTTTCCTTTGTGGAGCTGAAAAGATGCCTCACTGTGATGTTCTTAAGAAGATAGAAAAACATTTCAATTTTCAGTAGCTTGATGTCTATGTTGCTGTTGTGAAGTCCTGCTCATCCCATTAATGTCTGCTAGTTAGGATTTTTGGTTAAATTATATTTTTTCTCCAGGAACAAGCAGGAAGTCAGTCCTCACTTATGGGGTGACGTCGGCACCGACGGAGTCCGTGCGGAGCAATTCCCCAGCTTTCAAAGAAAGCTTTTGGGATTGCTGCCATGCATGTGTGGTCCTCTTCCCGCCCAAGGGTGCCATCTTTCTCAGTCTCCCTTTTTCCGCGGAGCCTTTCGGACGCACCTCCTCGTCCCTCGGAAAAAGTTTCATTTTCCTTGCCTTAACAGGCTCTTTTCCTTTTTTGCTGTTGCACTGGTCCTCTACCCGTCCTCCCCTTGCTCTCCGTCGGAGCTTACGGGGATAACTTTGAGAAATATTTTCTTTACGGGCTTTGCGCCCTTTTTTCTTCTTAACTGCTGGCCGCGTGGGTCTTACCTCGCAGGGACTGCTTTCACCCCCATGGCCACCGGGTTTAAAAAAAATGTGATAAATGCTCTAGGAACATGTCGCTTACAGACATTCATGACTGTTGTCTAAGGTGTCTGGGAGCCGACCATGACCCAGAGCTCTGTTCGCTCTGTAAGAAAATGTCCTCTAAGGCCCTGCTCAGCTGAAAAGCAGAAGTCTGTAGACATTTTTCGAAAGGCCGCCTCAGAGTCTCCGGTGGCACCCTTGGTCATCTCCCCTCTGGTGGGTTCTCCCCCTGCAGCACCGTGTTCCAGGTGGCACTCTGACCAGGGGTCTCCCGAGGTGGAACGGCGCAAAAAGAAGAAGGCCTCGAAGTCGCTGTCTGGGGTCCCCCGATAAGTGCGAACGCTCCCGCGCCCGGTTGTTTAGCCCCCTTCAGCGTTCCCGAGAGTCAGACAAGGAGTGGCCCCGCAAGGTACCTCGCAGAGAAGTGGAGGCCTCCGGTGAAGGCGCCCAGTCTCCTGAGGGTCGTCCCGATGAGGACCCCCTCTCCTCCTTGACGCCCGATCCGGTGACCCTGGTATCGGCATCCCAGGGCTCCACGCCCGCGTTGGAGTCCCCTATCCTGGCGCTCGAACGCAGTGTTTCTGGGTTCATTGCTTCCCAGCAGGCACTCACAGCCAGCTTCGCTGACCTGTGCCCAGAGACAGAGGGTCCCTCGCGTGGGACACATAAATCTGTCCAGGAAACCCCTGACAGCCATGGGCCTTGTGAGGGTCCTCGACGTAGGTCTTGCTTGCTTTCCTGTTCCTCGAGGGCGAGATCGTCGAGGGCCTCCGGCTCCAGGCCGCCGGCTATCGGACAGGGCGAACCGCATGGCTCGGATCCCTCGACAGACTTCTTGGACTGGGAATCCGATGGGGACACCTCCCTGGAGACCCGTACTCACCAGGATCTCCCGTTCACTGCCTGATGACACCTCCTTTCTGGTCTTTATTCGGGACATGGCTTGGACCCTCAACCTGGTCACCCAGGCCGAGGAGGACCCTCGCGCTGAAGAACTCGATATTCTTCAGTATGAGGCCCCGCCTAGGGAATGCCTCACCGTGCCAATGCCGTCGATCCTATCTTGACTATTGCTCCGCATGTGGGAGGCCCCGGCCTCGGTTCCCATTGTGAGCAAGCGCCTTGACACTGTGTACAAGGTGCAGCGAGGACCAGACTTCCAAAAGACCCAACTTCCACACACCTCGATGGTGGTGGAATAAGCCATGAGGAAGCAGAAAAGCCCGAAGTCCCATTCATCGGTTCCTCCGTCCAAGAATCGAGAGCCCTTGAAGCCCTGGGCAACAAGGCCTATCAAGGATCCATGCTCTCTTGTCGCATCCAGGCATACCAACTATATATTGGTATGTTCCTCCGCGACTTGGTGAAAGAACTTTGTGGTTTCTCCGTGGGCCTCGAGGGCGAGCCTCTCGACAGGTTCTGCACCCTGTTGAAATCAGTGGCTGACTGCTCCAAGTATATCTCTCGAGCCTCCTATGATGGCTTCAAGACATCAGCTCGGGTGGCGGCCATTGGCATCGGAGCCCACCACCAGGCCTGACTCCAATCTTCGGAATTGGAGCAGTGGATTCAGGAGAAGCTCCTGGACGTGCCCTGCCTTGGCGAGCAACTCTTTGGTAAGCCGATGGAGGAGAAGGTGGCTGAGATCGAGACGGAGTATGTCACAAGGACCCGTCTCTCTCGCAAGACCTCTATGCTGTCTCGGAAAAAGCAGCCTACCAAGAAGCCGTTCTTCCCCAGAAAAAGCCTCCAGTACTGTGGCTACCCGCCATACCTGGCTATCCCTGCGCCGACCACTCCTGCACAGGGGAAGCCTGGCCAGGGCCACCGTAAGCCAAAGGGTCCGAAGGCCCAGGCGCCGGCTCCCCAACAACCACTGCAGGGATTTTGATGTCAGCGGCATAGCCCCTCGCCCTCCGGCAATGCAGCAGCCAGTGGGGGGATGCCTTTTCTGCTTTGCCCCGTCGTGGGCACTTATTACCTCGGACACCTGGGTCCTCTGGGTCATCCAGGAGGGCTACCGCCTCCACTTCGACAGGCTTCCAGCCCCTTTCTCCCCGGCGGAGCCGCCTCGACTCTCTGCACATCAGCTTTTGCTGCAGTGGGAATTACGCTCCTTCCTTGCCCAGCGGGCAGTCAAGAAGGTCCCTCTCCACCTTCGAGGTCGGGGCTTTTATTCCCGGTACTTCCTTGTTCCGAAAAAGACAGGGGGTCTTCGGCCCATCCTCGACCTTTGCAAGCTGAATAAGTTCCTGATGCGGGAGAAATTCAAGATGCTGTCTCTTGGCATGCTGCTGCCTTTCCTCTGGCAGGGCAACTGGCTATGCTCCTTGGATTTGAAGGATGCTTACATCCATATCTTGATCTACCCTCAACACAGACAGTACCTGCTTTTCAGGGTGCAGGGAGAGCACTTCCAGTACAGGGTGCTCCCCTTCGGTCTTGCGTCCGTCCCACTGGTCTTCACGAAGTTCCTCATCGTGGCTGCTGCTTACATTCAGCATCGGGGCGTGCCGGTCATTCTCTACCTCGACGATTGGCTCGTTATGGGCTCCTCCGTTGAGGAAGCCCTGCGGGCGATGTCACGCACTGTCCTCCTCTTGGAGAGCTTGGGTTCTTAGTCAACCACCCAAAGTCTCACCTCAAGCCGACACAGGCTCTCGAGTTCATCGGGGCGCGCCTTGATACTTGGCAGGCCATTGCCTTCTTTCCGGTGGATCGCTCCACCCACCTCCGAGCTCTGGCTGCTTGCATCCAGAGCGCCCGCTAGGTCACTGCTCGGTCCATGCTACGTCTCTTGGGCCACATGGCCTTGACCGTACATGTGGTTCCTCACTCCAGCCTACACATGCGGACGGCCCATCTTCGGTTGTCCCTGAATTGGTGGCAAAGCCCCGCAACCTCTTGCGGGGATCACCCTTCCAGGCCCCACAGCACGATGTGGTGCTAACCACGGATGCTTCCCTGTTGGGATGGGGGGCCCATTGCGGGTCCCTCTGTACACATGGACAATGGTCGCCTGTGGAGGCTCAGCAGCAGATAAACCTGCTTGAGCTTCGGGCTATCTGGTGGGCCCTGAGGGCCTTCAAGGATGTCCTCAGCAGGAAGTTGGTTATTTTTTTTTTTTTTTAATTGTTTATTTAGATTTTCTTGAATACAAAATTACACATGCAAGAGAAAAATTCCAACCATTTGAATAATACATTCAAGAGCAAAATATCAAACACATCATCAAAACACATCTAGAGAGAGAGAGAGCCACAGACTCCCGAAGGAGAGACTAAGAAAACTATAGGAGAAAAAAGGAGAATTAACTCCAGATCTAGGAGCCAAAATAAAGAGCCAACCCACCTACACATCTTCCTGCCTACTAACTCCCTCCTTATCCACAAGAAACTGACGCAAAGAAGCCACATCAATATAAACATAATCATGACCTTCATAAGTTACTAAACAACGGCAAGGAAACTTCAGAAAAAAGGAAGCCCCCAAAGCCACCACTCTAGCTCTAAGCTTGAGGAACTGCTTCCGTCGAGCCTGAGTGACCCTACCTACATCTGGAAAAACCTGAAGCTTATACCCACAAAACAGCGCATCTTTACATTTAAAGTAAGCACGTATGATTCTCAACTTAAGGGATTCAGACCCAAAGGTCACCACCAAAGTACACCACTTTGGTATGACATCGAGCGAATCCTGCAAAAACTCCGTAAGATTAGGACCTACCGAGTCATTCAAAGGAAATTCATCCTTGGTCTGACCCGAGGTCCCAACTTTAGGAAAAAAGGAATACATTTGCACAATATCCACAGAATCCTCCAAATGCAAGATTTCAGACAAGTACTTTTTCAACAGTATCTCATGAGAAAGTAAACGAGTGGATGGAAAATTTAAGAAACGAAGGTTTCTTGCATGCTGGTGATTTTCAAGCAACTCCAAACGATAAGAAACTGAAGAAATATCTTTAAGATAACCAAGATGAGAATCTTTATACGATCGGAGTTGAGAATCCACCAGGGTCAAGGAACCCACAAAATAAGTCATTTGATTATCAATCACTTTAACCTTTGTGACAACATCATGTGAGAAATTACACAAAGAGGTAACAGTGGTAGTCAGTCTGGTCTCAATTTTTTGAAACATTGACCAAATATCCGAAAGAGTCACCTCACTTTTAAGTGGTAAAGAATCCTGATCAGATGCAGCAGGGTCCACGGGAACTAATACAGGAGACATAACTTGTGAAGGTAACTTCAAAGGAGTGGACGAATGAGTAGGCTGAGGAAAAGGAGGTGGGGTCCGGATGTCCGGGCTCAAAGAAGCCCCATCCAAGGAGTGGCTAGCAAGTGGAAGGGCAGTAACATGCTTGTCCATGGGACCGGACACCTTACCTCCTTCTCCTGACGGTGCTTTAGCTGATGACTTCGCCTTCCGTTTCCCCATGAACAGCACACCACTGCTGGCGCTCCTAAGACCACCAAAGAAGCACCAAAGGAGCAAGTCTAGCCCCTTGTGACACGCCCCTTAGGACGCGACCCCGCAGGCCGCGAACACGCAGCCGCGTGTAGCCCCGCTGGGTTTTGTAGGGCTCGTGGGGGGTCTTCAACACCAGGGGCGACCACTCTCTGCCTGCAGCTGTCTCAGCAGGCACCCGGTTCCAGCCGACCATGTTGCTCCGCGGCAGGAAATACCGTGGCTGCTCCCACACAAGGCTGCTCTCTCTCCAGCAAGGTACAACACCCGCTGCGCTTTGTAGGGCTCGTGGGAGTTACTCAACACCAGGGGCGACCACTCTCTGCCTGCAGCTGTCTCAGCAGGCACCCGGCTCCAGCCGACCACGTTGCTCCGCGGTAGGAAATACCGCGGCTGCTCCCACACAAGGCTGCTCTCTCTCAGGAAGGAAGTCGACCGACAACTGGGTAGCGATGTTCTACATCAACAAAGAGGGGGGCACAGGGTCATGCTCCCTCTGCAGGGAGGCAGTCCTCATCTGCTCCTTCGCCGCCTGATGGAGGATGTCCCTCAAGGCGACGTACCTCCTGGTTCAGGAGAATGGCCTGACGGACAGACTCAGCAGAGTCCTTCGCTCCCACGAGTGGTGCCTGGATCCCAGGGAAGCAGGCTAGTGTTTCTGCGCTGGAGCACTCCAGCGATGGACCATTTCGCCAGCCCCCAGAACACACAGCTCCCTCGCTTCTGCGGCCTGATGCCGCACCCTGGCAGGGAAGGCCCCGATGCATTTCTCCTGGTCTGGTCTTCCAGTTTCCTATATGCATTCCCTCCTTTCCCCCTCATTGCGAGGACTCTGTTCAAAGCCCAACAGGACGGCGCATCACTGATTCTCATGGTCCCCTCATGGCCTTGGCAGCCTTGGTTCCCGCTCCTGCTCTGGCTGTCGTCGGAGCCTCTGATTCCCCTGGGCTCTGCCAGGGACTTGCTGACGTAGGAGGAGGGTCGGGTGCTGCACCCGAACCTACCCTCCCTATCCGTCATGGCCTAGTGGCTGAACAGGTCTCTCTAGCCTCTCTGGCCCTTCCATAGGAGGTTGAGGAAATCCTCCTTGCCTCGAGGAAGGACTCCACCAGGCGGGCTTATGCCTTCAGGTGGAAACGCTTCTCCGTCTGATGCTCGGATCACTAGATTGACCCCTTCTCCTGCCCGGTTCAGTGGGTTCTCCAGTACCTCCTCCACCTCTCGAGGGAAGGGCTGAAGTCAAACTCAGAGTTCATTTGAGCGCCATATCAGCTAATCATCTCCCTATCGATGGAAAGACTCTTTCGGGACAGCCACTAGTCTCTCACTTCATGCAGGGCCTTCTGTTATCCAAGCCGCCCATCTGCCTTCCTCCGGCGGAATGGGACTTGAACGTGGTGCTCACGCAGCTCACTCATCCTCCTTTCGAGCCGATGGCGATGTGTTCGCTCTGGCACTTGTCCTGGAAGGTGGGCCTTCCTGGTGGCACTGACCTCGACTTGCTGAGTCAGTGAGCTTCAGGCACTCATGGCTGGCGCCCCTTACACTAGGTTTTATCGGAACAGAGTGATCCTGCGGACTCATCCTAAGTTATTACTCTAGGTCGTGTCAGCTTTTCCTCCCAACCAAGAGATAGTGCTCTCGATCTTCTTCCCGAGGCCCCATGCCGATCAGGCTTCGGCGGCTCACCACACCCTCAACTGCAAGCGGGCCCTCACCTTCTACTTCCAATGCTCCCACACTCATCACAAGTCTGACAGACTTTTCATGACCTACGATCCCAATAGGCAGGGGCAAGCAGTCACCAAGCGCACCCTCTCCGTTTGGGTGACAGACTGCATCGCCTTCGCCCATGCGAAGGCGGGCGTCCCTCTGGATCGTCGAGTCACTGCTCATGGGGTCTGAGCCAAAGCGGCCTCGGTGGCCTCGCTGCGCTCCGTGCCCATGATGGACATTTGCCGGGTGGCAACATGGTCTTCTACGAACACCTTCGCCGCCCACTACTGCCTAGAGAGGGAGTCCCACCGGGACAGCGCCTTCGGCCAGGCTGTACTCTGTAATTTCTTCTGGGTATAAGCAACTCCTGCCCTCTGACCCTTCTTCACGGCTACCGAGGGTTTCGCCCTGAGGACCCGAGGACTCGGGCTCCTTCGGGCTTCGGCTTCTGCTTATGGCCTCACGGAGGCATTTTTTGGTTACAGGTCCGGTAGCATGTAGCTAGGGAGTCCCATAAGTGAGGACTGACTTCCTGCTTGTTCCTGAAGAAAGCGTAGATACTCACCTGTAACAGGTGTTCTCCAGGGACAGCAGGAATCAGTCCTCACTACCCTCCCGCCTCCCCTGATGAGTTGCTACATTTTTGTCCTTCCCTTGCCATCTGCTTGGTAGGGTTCGAGCTAAGGGACCTGACTGAGCAAGACTTTTGGCATCATCCTGCTACGATGTTGAGAGCATTAAGACACTGATCTCTAGTGCTGTCAAAGCGGCCCCACATAGAGGACTTTTCATCATCTTTGATGGTTGCAGAGTCACACAGCTTCCCTGAGACCAGTTCCTTAACTGTCCTGCAACACCACCATCCAGCTTCAGCATTGTGCTGCTCATAGACTGCCATATGCATCCCCCATAGGTGATCACTCATATCACCTTCCCACACAGTCGCCCTCCTTGCCCCTTATGTCTCCATTGCATGACCTCTGCCCTGCTAGTGCAATCTCTGCCATCATGCTACATTGCCTCCCTGTACCTTTGGCTTGAACAGCTTCCCTTAACCCCACTCTCTGTCTGACCATCCTGATCCTTCCCTCCAGCTCCCTGAGACATGGTATTCCAGCATTAGCACTGCATGCGCTCTTAACACAGTGCTATTATGCTATCATGAGCTTTCCACTTCCACCCTGGGCCATGCACTACCTTCACTGTTGCTCCAGTCCATGGGTTGGGGGGGGAGCTGTGTCCATCCACATGTGTAGCCCCCACATCCCCCACCTCCTTATGTTAGCCTTAGGCACTCCTCTCGCCGTAACCCTTCTCTATCTGCCTCTTCCACAGATGGGCCCCCAACAAGATCCTCTGCTGAGACTCCAGATTCATCTGGAGTGAGCACACAACTGCATGCTGGTGTCCCTGCACAAGCCGACTATCCCTAACCCTCATGAGGACACTGCTGCACCAACAATTCTACCTCCTCAGCCAGAAGGTCATCCCCAGGATCTGCCAGACCTAGAGTTCCCCATCTCTGAGCAATCCATGGACACCTGTTCAGGTACAGCCGAACAGCAGATGCTGCTGGAAGGGGCAGAGATGATCAAGCTAAGGGCATTTTCAGCCAGGAGGTCTTCAATGCAACACAGTTGGTATGTAAAATGGCAGAGTGTCAGGAGAGGCACCAAGAGGCAGTGCTCCACCTATCCAGGGAAACAGCTGCCTACATGGCCTCCATCTTATGTTCTCTCCATGACATTGCAGCAGCTAGGCTGGCACCTGAGGCAGAGGCACCTGAGACACTTTGGAAGCAACAGCATGGCACCAGGGACTATTAGGCTACAACCTGATGAGGCCTCCAACCTTGAGGAGGAGAATGAGACAGCAAGGAAGGCATCAGGCACTACCACTGAGGTGCAGTGCCTAAGTTGGGAAGAGGGTTGGGGGGTTACAAGAGGAGAGTCAGGATGGGAAGAGGGCACATTGATAATGGTGTTGGTGAAATGTATTGCATCTTCTATGAATAAATAGGTCTACTCTAGAAACTCTCCTAGATCAGTCTATCCCTTGCTGCTTGCGCTGCTACTGTCACATGCTGACTGCCAATGTGGTTATCCTCCTCCAGCCCCTAATTAGAACATTCCATATCTACATGCATCTCTTCTTGTGGCAGTTTGATCCCCTGCTGGATGGCTATTTCATCTGTAAAGATGCAGCAGACCTGTTCAGGACTGTACAGCAGCTCTCCTCCACTCTTGTTGAGACATCGAAATCTGCTTTTCAGAAGGCCAAATGTCCACTCCAAGTGGTGGGTACACCCTTAAAGAAAGGCATGGGGAAAGGTGACTTGCACAAAGCGGCAAGTGCACCTACTCTTTCCGCCTTGCTGGGTAGACTAGATGGATCATGCTGGTCTTTATCTGCCGTCATATACTATGTTACTATGTTACCACTGCCCATGTATGTGCCAGCAGTTGGTTATAGTTCTCTTCCTGGGCTTTTGTGGGTTGTGCAATGGTATCATGAGCCATGTCCTCAGCGGGTATCCCCTATTACCTGCGGTGTCAGAAAGGAGGACACACATGCATGTAGCGCAGTTGGTGGGTAATTGTGGTCTCTGCAACAGCCATTGTAACAACTACATGAAATCAGATACATGTGTGACATCTTGTTCAACCATCCTTTGCAACCCCAACATCCCTGGGTCCTGCTACTGCTCTGGCGTGGCTGTCTGGTGATCCTGCTCTGTCCATTATGGCATCTGCCACCATGTGCTTACCCCTTCAAAAAGACTGGACACTTCCTCGTGTCCCCAACAGGGCTTTCCATCTCTGCCCTTTCCTGCAGCATCTGCTGCTCGGCTTCACCTGAACAGGTGCCAATGGGTTGCTCAGAGATGGGGAATTCTAGGCCAATGCAACCCCACAGCCACATACCTGCATGCAACCACAAATTCGGTTATGGATAACTCACCTTGTAGCCAGGCATCACTGAGGTGTCCAGTGGCAGCTGCCTGCCACAGGTCATACTTTGATAAGACAAAGGCGTCGTGGCAGGCCCCAGGGAAGCGTGCACACAGGTCTGTGATGCGCATGTGGGCATCAATGACCACCTGCATGTTCATTGGGTGGTATAGGTGCCTGTTGCGGTGTGCCTTCTCATCACAGCCAGACAGCCTCAGGACCACATGGGTGCAGTCAGTTACACTTGTAGGACTGATGGGCAGAATGCATTCTGGTTAAAGGCCTGCATGGTCCATTGTCCGGTCGCTGGTGTAGTTGGGGAGCCGCCTGAGGAGAGTAGTTGTAAATGCCCCAATGCAATGTGATGTTGCTGACTGCATGATACCTATGGTTGCTCCCACCACATGCTTGAAGCTTCTAGTGGCGAGTAAGGATAGGGCGATGGTCACCATGAGAGCCGCAATATCACATATCTTCTTTCGGTTGTGGGCTGCAGGTCATGTCTGAGCATGGCGCAAAGGTCTGTAATGGTGGCATTGTCAAGGTGGTACCACCAGAACGCCTATCCTGTGGTGAGCTGCAGGTACGTGACACTTGGTTGGTACACCCATGTTGTCTGGTAGCATCTCCTCCCTTCTCAGGCCAATACTGGCTGCTGTGGCTGCTGATGGTGCTGTTGTCTTGCCCATCTGTGGTATTTCCACCTCAGGTGTTGCATGGGTAGCCACCATATCCCTTACCTGCTTGTTTTCTCTTCCCCGTGTAACGGCATTGACAGAATTTTCATGAGATTGTCCCTTAACTGGTTAAAACACTGACCTAAAGTTGCATGGTTTTTATCCTTTGAACTGGCCATATGCTGTTGCCAAATATCGGCCTTTGGCATGGTTGTGGAGGCCCCACTCATTCATTGCCCCATTACGCCCTCATGCATACATGGTTATGACACAGTGGACTGCATCGATATTCATGCATGCATGTGTCACTCAATATGTGGTTTGCCCATGTTTGGCACTTTTGCATGGTTTTCGGCCAGATTTACTGGCCTGTCCGCCACCTAACGTTTCAAATATCGTGCCCATAGTTATTGTTTGTTGAAGTTGATGTACTGCTTTTCAAAACAATCAAGGCGGTTTACAATCTATGGTAAAATACATACAGTTAGGAAAATAACTTCATAAGTAATAGCACAACTTAATCATCCTCAAGAACCCAGCCTGACCCCAAAGACATGCTCGAAAAGAAGAGTCTTTAACAGAAATTTAAACTTTTTATAGCTGAACTCAAGATGGACATGGGAGGGTAAGCAATACCATAGTGAGGGCTGAATTCCTGGTATTCTTATATTTTGCTTTGAAATTAGGAGGGATATACAGTCTATTGCCATGCAGTGAACATAAACAACATGGAGGAGCATATGGGATAGTAAGCGAAGATAAATAAACTAGAGCTTTGTTTGTGTAAGGACTTGTGAACAAGGGTGAGAATTTTGTGATGCACTCCATAAAGAACCAGAAGCCAATGGTATTGAATCAGTCAAGGTGTAATATGGCCATAAGGTCATGTTTTGGATTGTCTGTAACCTTTTTAATTGATAAGCAGGGATGCCAGCATATTTCACATTACAGTAATCCAGACAGGCTACAACTGTACTAAGAATGAGTGATGCTTGTGTTGCGGCGTCCAGAAAGGGGTGAATGACTTAGAACCACCAAAGTGCAGTAAAGAAGATATGCCAGTTGACTGGATGAATAGATTCTAGGGGACTAAGAAATACATTAAACAATAAAGGGGAGAGGACTGAACCTTGAGGGATCACACAAGGCAATGACTGAGGTTTCGAAATGGTATTCTCAGTGGAAACCTGGAAGGAAAGACCGGAAAAGAAGTAAGTACATCACGATAGCACTTTTCTGCAAATTTTAATGCTGTGAAGGCAGGACAGAAGAATATTTTAATAAACCAGATCAAATGCAGCAATAAGATCTAATGAAGCAGTAAAATTATTTGGCCTTGGTACACTATGAACTTCACTTAGCATGGAGGTAATAATCATCTCGGTGCTATGGTGCATCTGGAATCCAGATTGCCGAGGATGCAGGGCAAGAGTGTATTCCATGTGTTCTGTTAGCTGTGAAATGATTATATATTCTGTAAGTTTATCTAGGAATGTCAGTTTGCATATAGGATGGTAGTTGGCTGGATTAGATAGATCTAATTTTGGCCCTTTTAAAATGGGACGTACCAATGGGCTCTTCCAAGCTTGGGGCATTTGACCTCCCTGAAGACTTTTTGTGATAATGGAATGGTTAATAAAAAGTAGTCCTAATGAGCATTCTATAAGCCATGATGATGGTATGGGTCCACGGGGCAAGAGGTCATTTTTGTTGAAGAGAGCAGTTTACTCAGAGAATTCTGTACTAGAGGAAAATTCAGACCAAGTGTGCATCAATCTTGGGGACAAATGGTCAGGAGAATCAAGGGGCGTAAAGGAGGAGATATGGGGCAAACTCAGCCAAATAGCATTTTGTTAGAATAATAAAGCATTAAGGATTAAGGGAATCTTGAGACCTAGGTATTTAAAAGCAGATACCTGTCGCAAGTGACACAGTGCCGTAGGGAGACCCCTCCTTTGACTCATTACCCGCAATATTTATATTAACCAATTAACTTTATAACCTGTGACCTTCCCAAAGTCCTGCAAAACTTGTTTTAGTCCACCCCCGAGGAATCCAGCCTCGACATCATTGGCCTAAAGAGAAATCTTAACGCTCAAACCCATCCATCAAAAACCCTGAAGAATCGCATAATGCATGTACAAAATAGAAAGTTGAAATATTGTCAAGAATGCGCACCTTAGGGGTTATCATTGATTCTAATTTAACTTGAGCCATATGTATAATGTAGCCAAAATAGGGCTTGGTATAAGTTGAAGATGGTGAGACAATTGCAGTCAGTGTTGAGGCCACAAGATTTCCGGATGATGGTCCAATCAATAATATTTATATTCGGTATTCTTAGGAATGTCAAAATTATTATTACATAAATTATAACGGATTCAAAATATTGCTGCGAAGATGATCACACGTAGTAGTTATAAGGATAGCGTTGCCCCCTTATTAAATCTTCATTGGCTGCCAAGAGAAGCCGTGTTTTGTTTAAGATGTTGTGTCTGGCTTTTAAAGCTATTCATAAGATTGGCCCTATTATTTATTTATTTATCTATTATCTGTCAAATAGACTGTTCCTTTGCTCTTCAACTTAATCGCTATGTTCAGCGACTTATTGCACACTGATATTGCCCTCAGCCTTCTGCCTTCTGGCAGAAGAGTCTTAGAGAAAGATGTTTCTCAGATGCAGTTCCAAAATTGTGAAATGAGTTACCTGTTGCAATTAGGGATGTTAAGGGTTACGTGCAATTTCGAAACGTTGTAAAGACATAGGGGCATGTTTACTAAAACCCCGCTAATGTGCGGGCCGCGCTAGTGTGCGGGTGCCATATAAGGAGTGGGCGTTTCTATCTGAAAAAGAAAAACTGGGATTTAAATATGCGCTAAGGTGCGCGGCGCCCATGTGCGCCCCGCACATTAGCGCATGAGAAAGCTGCGTGGGAGGCATAAGTGGCGCGCTGATGTGCAAGCAGAAGAGCAGAGCCACAGCACAATGGTTAAGACACTGACCAATGGTGCAGGGATCAGGGGTTCAATCCCCCACAGTGCCCAATGAAGACGGCTGGCTGAGGCATTACGTATTATGGGGAAGATTGCTTTAGGAGGCATTTTATTTTTATTTTAATTATCACTACTAGCAAACGCACTCTCAAAGCGTGTTAACATAAGGCGCCCCATAAGGCACATTTTAAAGTGCACTGTCCGCCAAGGCACCCTAGAATGTTGCTTATAGGGCGCTTTATAGGGTGCCGTATGAGGTACCGCAAGGTCAGAGTACTGTTTCTGATGGCAGCACTGTGCAGTGTAAGGAATGAAAAGCATAAGTAGGTGCGCTGACATGCAAGGAGGAGCAGCAGTGAAGCACAATGGTTAAGGCACTGACTGCTGATACAGGGGTCATGAGTTTGCTCCTCAGGGTGCCTAATACGTAAGGCTGGCTGAGGCATCAGCTTTGCAATGTACATTTTGCTTCCTGCAGCACTTTATTTTTATTTTATTAATTGCTGCCAGCAAACACGGAGCGTAGACCCTTCCAAAAATCATTTCTTTTTTTTGGAGCTTTCCTGGGAGTGTTTTTTATTGTTGCCCATTGATATCACTGTTGCCCAGCTGGATTATAATTTTTTAGAATTTTGTTGTGGTCATTTTCAATTTTTATTTGCTATTTTGTTCAGTGCACATGTATCACACTGCTCACGTTTTGTAGGTTTCCCCGGTTTTGCTGTACATTGCTGACGGAAATGGTTTCTCTTCCCTTTAAATCGACTCTTAACGCGAGGTATTCACTCGCGGTATTTTTTAGCTTGAATTTCAGCCCCGCTCCTGTGCGGGGAGCCTCTCCCCTCCCACTCTCCACCCATTGACCCCGTTCCTCCGCCCCTCGGGAGCCTTCCTCCGCCCTCGGAATGCCTTTCCACGCCTCTATCGCACTTCAGCGCGCCGCGCACTTGTGTGGGCCCGTTAGTGCAGCACGCACGTGTGCGGGGCACAAAAACGCACTATTAGCGTGCGCTAAGGTACCTTAGCGCACGCTCAAGTGCGCCCCGCACAATTGCGCGGTTTAGTAAACATACCCCATAGTTATGGAAAATATGTTTTAATTGTATTTAAGTGAATTGTTTATATTTTAATTTTTGTAATCACCTTTGTATGTCTTTGGATTGTAAAAGCAAACTATAAGTGCTGTTGTGAAATTAAATAATTAAATTAAATTAAAAGGTTCCCATAGCAAGATGAAATAAGGTGGAGGATAAGAGACAATCCTGCTGGGTATCATTGCAAGTAGTAAAAACAGCTGTAAATACCCAATTAACCAAGAGGTGGGCACTAGGCACTGATTAGTGTGTAGAAACTCACCCCAGGAAGGAATCAGGAAGGCCAATACCAATTGAAATGGAGCAGAAACAATATTTTAAAGCACAATAGAAGCAGATCACTTTTCCCAAAAATATTTTAGCCATACCCCCAAGGACCTTATCTTTGAAGCAAAATAGATTGGCCCACAAAATCAAAAGCTGATATTAGATCCAGTAAAATCAACAAAGCCCACTCATATTTATCAACTTGGTATGTTAAGTCATCGTGCACAGGTATTAGGAGTAACTCTATACCATGGCATGCCTGAAATTCCACTTGGAAGTAATCTGAGTCATTATTTTCCAGAAAACTTTAAAATTGAACAGTAAATGCACTCACCACATATTTGGTAGCAAATGGAATACTAGTAATAGGGCACTAGTTGGCACACAAAGCAGTATCTACAGTGGTGTGCAAAAGTCTGGAATCACTTGTAAATTTGACGTTTTTTCAACTTTGTGACCTTATATCTTAATTTCTTTTTCCTCCCAGTGGCTTTTTCTGTGTAACTCATGATAAGTGATAGATTTGGCTATTAGGGCCAACTTTTAGTATTAGTTTGGCCCTTATTTTCTGAGTTTGTTCCCCATAGTTGTCCTGTTGATAGATTTTCTGTGAAAATCGCATAATGTGTACATCGTTGGCCAACGATATATTACTGTAAGTATGCTTTAAAATATTATGGACCCACACCAGGTTTCCTTCAAATTAATGTATGCGGCCTTGAAAAAGGCCATTTTTATGTGTCAGTGATGGCTCAGTATTTGATGGGCCACCCTTTGTACTTGATCACCTGACTGCACCTTGTTGGTATTGAATGAACCAGTCTGACAAGGTGATCGTTGGTGACAATGCGGTTCCAAGCTGCAATGAGTGACTCAGTGAGCTCACACTTTGATGTTGGATGCCTCTTGGATATTTCCAAGACCACCTTGTGCCACAGGTTCTCGATTGGATTCAGATCTGGAGACTAGACAGGCCAGTCCATTGACAAAATGTTGTTCCGCTGCTTCCAGCTGATCACCTGTCTGGAACGATGGCAGGGTGCATTGTCATCTTGGAACAGGAACTTTATTTATTTATTTAACAATTTTTATATACCGTCTTTCTACAAGTCAAGACGGTTTACATAGAACAATTTATAGCAGTGTGTTTCAACTGTTTACATGGAACATAGCATTGGATACATATAGTATCAAGAATAACTATGTACAGCGATCAAAGATCAACTATTTACATATGAAAATATGAGGGGACATCTGTAGTGTAATAGAGTTTAAGTGATGGAGGAGGAGAAGGAGGGGGTGTAACAAGTGAAATGCTAAGGTGGGAGGGAATAATGTTCCAGGAAAAGATGGGTTTTTAACTTCTTACGGAACTCAGAGTGGGATGAACAGTTCCGAAGTTCAGGAGGAAGGGTATTCCATAAGGAAGGGGCATAGAGGGAGAAGGCCCTGTTATTAGTAGATTGTTTGCAGGTTCTCTTGTCTATAGGGATGGTCAGTAAGTTTTTGGTAATAGAGCGGTGTGGTCTTGTGTTATTGGATGAAAGAAGGAGTGGGGAGAGGCATGGGGCAGATTCTTTGGAAATAATTTTATGTGTAAGAGTAAGAACCTTAAATTTAATTCTGTATTGGATGGGGAGCCAGTGGAGATTGTAGAGGACAGGTGTGATATGGGAACGTCTAGGGTTATTAGTTATGAGTCTTGCTATCGTGTTCTGAGCTAATTGAAGCGGTTGAATAGTGTTCTTAGGAAGGCCATGGTAGATATGATTACAGTAGTCAAAAATAGGGATAGTGAGGGCCTGGCAGACAGTACGAAAGGAGTTTGGGCTTAAGAGGGGTTTAAGGTTTCGGAGGATACGGAGCTTAGAGTATATTATATTAGTAGTTTTCTTTATTTGGTCAGTAAAGGAAAGGTTCTGATCCAAGACGATTCCAAGATATTTCACTTGGTTTTTTATGATTAGAGTGAGATTGCCAACAGAAATGGTGAGAGGTGGGGTGTATGCAGGATTGGAAAATATCTGGAGGACCTCAGTTTTGGATTGATTGATTAAGAGATTGTGCTGGGAAAGCCAAGTTTGTAGGCTCGTTAGGCATTCACTGGCCAGGAAACAGCTGGTGTGCTGATGGCACCATGCACTTTTGCAGTATGGTGATGTATTTGGCCCCGTTGACCATTCCATTGACAATGTGAAGACGTCCAATGCCACTGGCAGCCATGCAGCCCCAGACCATGACCTTCAAAGAATGCTTCACAGTGAGGTTGAGACACTCAGGCTTGAATTCCTCTCCAGGAAATCTCCTCACATAGGTGTAGGCCTGGTTACCAAACGGGCAGAAGGTGCTTTCATCACTGAATAGCACCTTTTCCCACATTTCAGTCGACCAGGTTGAGTGCTTTCTCGCCCACATGATCCGGTTGCGCCTTTGTATGTCAGTCATCAGTGGCTTATTCCGTGCTTTCAGCCCCGGAGACCAAACTGCATGCACCGGCGACAAACTGTTGATGAGCTGACACTGACCTCACTCTTGCCTGACCACTCTTGAAGTAGCTGAGGAGAGGTCAACTTGCAATTAGTCAGGGAAATGCATTGTAGTGCACGGTCCTGGCATGATGTTGATGCACGTGGATGACCTGAACGAGGCTTGTCCACCACTGAACCCATTTCTTTCTTCTTCTGTACAATCTTAACAGCAGCGCTCTGACTGCAGCCAACTTTCCTGGCTATCTGACGGCTTGAAAATCCTTCCTCGCTCATAAAGAACACACGAACACGCTCCTCCAACGTCATGGTCCAAGTCACCTTCATGGTCGATCCAGAAAGCATATGAAATTCAAAAATTCTGCGCGTTTTTATAGCTGCACTGTTGGCTAGATATCTACATTGTGATTGGTTAGTGAAACCAGCCTCCTGATTGGTCAGAAATAACATGTGCATATTGGATAATCTCGATCCAGTTTTGACGCAGGATCCACAAAAATCGCAGTAGCTATCTCCCAGTGTCTGTAAAGTATTTAAATTGGAAACAAGGATTGAAAAAAGGCAACTCTAATAGCCAAATGTATCCCTTTTAGCATGGTACAAAGATGAATATGCTGGGCTAATGCAAAATTTAAAAAGAAAACTGTTAGAAAGTGCAAAATATGCAAAACTCACAAGTGATTCCAGACTTTTGCATACCACTGTAATCCAGGTTCCTTCAATAAAGAGTAACAATAGAGGGGGTAATTTAATAACGGACTTTATGTGCGTAAAGAGGCTTTTATAAAATTAACCCAGGGGCTATGTGCATAAAGGTATGCACAGTGCTAAGAAGATAAATACTTTTTCATGACTTGCATGTAGGTATGTTCATGGTTAAAGTTTGGGGACAACCAGACAGAATCATGATTTAAGTGCATGTTTTATAAAATGTGTGTTTGCATGTACTTTCTGCATGAACATTTATACCTTCTCCCCAGCAGGCGTAATTGTTTCTGGCTTCAATCTAGGTATGATTTCTGTTGCTTTACCCTTATGGGCATGTTTACTAAGCTGTGCTAGCTCTTAACACACACTTTAGCATGTGCTAAAGGGCCACTCTTACAGCACGTGCATTAAACAGACAGCATGGGGTTAATTTAGTGCATCTGCTTTAATGGCAGAAAGTCAACATGGATTTAGCCAAGGAAAGCTTGTCTCACAAATCTCTTATTTTTTTTGAAGGTGTGAATAAACAGGTAGATAAAGTGAGCCAGTTGATATAGTGTATCTGGATTTTCTGAAAGCCTTTGATAAAGTCTCTCATGAGAGACTCTTGGGGGTATGTTTACTAAACCGTCTTAATGTGCGCTCTGTAACGTTATCGCGCGATAATGGCGCTTTACAAGGCGCACAGGTACCTTATCGCGCGATAACGTGCGCTGCGGCGCAAACGAGCGCTGAAGGCAGGGAAAGGCTCCCGGAGGGCGGAGGAAGGCTCCACAGGGGCGGAGAGAAGGGGTCAGTGGGTGGAGAGTGGGAGGGGAGAGGCTCCCTGCACACTAACGCTGTGAAATCCGAGGCTCAAAACTAACGCCAGTTAGAGCTGATTTAAAGGGAAGAGAAACCATTTCTGTCAGCAATGTACAGCAAAACCAGGGAAACCCACAAAAAAGTGATAAGTGTGATACATGTGCACGGAACAAAAGGGCAAATAAACCTTGAAAATGTACAGAAGAAAATGTAGAAATAAAATAACCAAGCTGGCCAATAGTGATATCAATGGGAAACATCAAAAAACACTCCCAAGAAAGCTCCAAAAAAAGGATATGAATTTTGGAAGGGTCTATGCTCCGTCCGCATACAAGGTGAATGAGCCCACAGTGTAATTGCGCTGAGCAGGGTTTCAGACTCCATCGGCCAGGTTTCCTATGGCGTGCACATGTTCCACAACAGCAGGTCGGGCATGTCGGAACGGGCAACTGGACAGATGCTGGAAAAGGGGACACAGAGGACTGCAGGCGGCACATGCTGTGGTGCAGCTGGCCCACAGTGCAGACTAGGGTGATGCCTAGCTGGCCCATAGGAATGCTGAAACAGTAGAGCAGCCAGACAGCAACCTCTGAGGGCCCAACATGGGCACGAGTGTGCTTCCCACAGTGTCACAGGGGATAGTACCCAGCAGGTACCCCGAAGGGCACGGAACATTGGCATGCGGTGCTGGGGGGAAGCGTGGACAGCTATACAGGCACCCCTACCCCAGAACCTGCACCATAGGCAGCCGCCTACCTGCACACTGGATGGCCTGAGACTGCGCTCCACCAGCACCACCAGCAGAAGGGCATGTCAGTATGGTGGCAGAGGGATACCGGTGGTGGAGGGGGCAGTGGCAGCTGCCCAGAGCAGACCGTGGCCTAGCCCTGTGTAGGTGGGTGCCATGCACTGCAACAGACAGGCCCTGTCTGACGAACAGTCATGGCATCAACAGGGAATGCACTGTCTCTGTGGCAACACAGTGGTGCAGTGCACACAGCCAGTGTGTTCAGAAGCAGAAGGTCATAGGTTCAAGACCCAGCTGTGGTTCCTGCCAACCCAGTCCCCATATTTTACCCACTACTAAAACATGCTAATACAGACAGAACCTTTATTGCAGATGACGTAAACATGCCCAAAACACCTACATTTTACCCTACAGAGCACAGACACCATAAACATGCGCATTACCTAGAGCAAAGTCTCCCAAATGCAGTCCTGGAGGGCCAAACACCATTCAGGCTCCATGCTGCCTCTAATAAAGATGCCTGTGCTGCATTTCTAAGCGCCGTCCCCATAGTATGCAGATGTATCTCATGCATATTCATGAGGGACAGCATGAAAACCCGAACAGTGTTTAGCACACCAGGACTGGAGTTGGGAACCTCTGCCGTAAAGCAGCAGCCAACAAGGGCAGACACACCCGCACCCACGAGCTCCATTATCCAATGCCTCCTGGAGAGGCAGGACATTGGGCCCTGTGTGCATCTCCCAATACTAGCACTTGCATACCTTAGCAATGCCATCCTAAACCTGGGAATACGGTACACAGCTATCAAAAAGTTGCTATGATTACTGGCAGATAGCATTTCCGAAGTTAAGTACAATTTTCTGATTGAGCTGCATCATGGCAACCTTTCTGATGTCTGTGGAGTGTGCTACAGATCTTGTGTCTGACAGTGTTTACCACCCTGGGGAGTGACCCCAACAGTATTGTGTACCATAGCCATGCCTGCACTGTGCCCAGGACTGGAGCAGTGGCCAGGGCTGCCAAACACCTCTATAGTTGTACAATGCTGGCATAGGTGTGGGAGTGTGTGTCTGTCTATCCAGTGTGTGGTGGCTGCAAACACCCTCCACAGCCCACACTGCCAGCACTGTTGCCAGTATTGGCCTGCCAATGTGCATAATGAGGAGCAAGGTACCATGGGTATAGCCCCGACAGGGTGGCCTGGCCAGGATGCATCTGCACAGGGCATAGGGCAATGGCTGGGACATTGTAGTGCCCGGCCACCACCTGCACAGACAGGGTGGCCACAGCATATACTGCTGGGAGATCACTCTCACCCTGACTGAGCAGTGACCACGGCATGGCTAGGTTCCCCCATAGTGCTATGTAGTGTTTCTCTCATGTGATATTTCTGGGTTTCTTTTTGGGGCCCAATCACTGATTTATCTGTTTAGTGTGTATGCTGACATCCCAGTTCTGGGTGCATGCATCTCCTCCAGGGACATGCACTATGGACTAGCTAGCAGACTGTCTGCAGCTAGTATGTCTCTTGCTGGAACACCTTGCAGGGTGCAGTGGCTGGAGGCTTGCTGCAGGAGAATATCAGATAGTGGTGGGGCGCAGCTGAGCATTTCCAGGCCTAATGTCTGTCTGCTATTGCTTTATGGATTTGTACAGAACTGCATTGACTGCCCTGTAGGGTGTCTGTTCCCCAGCAGGACTGGGGTTGATGGTCCCCTCCACTGCCACCATTGCAGGTAGGTAGAATGTGGATCTGTTGGTGGGAGACCCTGTTTCCCACCCTCAGCCCCAGAGGGTGGGTTGGGTGGTGGTACATAATCTGCCTATGGGTCCATAAGGGCTAAACCTGACTGAGAAATACAGATGTATCCAGGGTGTGTCTGTAGGAACTACCTATCTCACACACTAGCACTGCTGGCGACCTGCAGCATGGCCTATTTCTGCCATGGAAGGTGCTGTGGACCTGGTGCTGGGTGCCCCACCTCACCCTCAGGGTGAGCACAGTGCCCGCACAATGTGACGGTGTGTAGCTACTCTGTGCCAGTAACGCACACGGTCAGTTCCCCCTACCCAGCCGAGGTGCTGTAGGGGTGCATACCCCATCTTGTGATCATCCGTAGACTGCTGATTTGCATGTGCAGTGCATCATGGGTATGGGTGGGTTAACCCTATCCTGGTGATCACAGCAAACTGTTTGTGTGGTGCCGTGTAGTCCTCCTGCAGCCAGCCAGGGGTTTGTTAGCATCTCTAGAGCTGTAGCCCACTGGTTACTTCACTGCCTGTGGAGCCAGAGATCATGGGTTCAAACCCACAGTGGGGTTATTTGATAGGGCTGTCCAAAGCATTGTCTATTTTTAATGTACATTAGTGCTGCCAGCAGAAACACCCTCAGAGTACTGTAACCATAAGGTGCCTCAGAAGGAGCTTTATAGGGCACCCTATAAAACTCCTTCTGAGGCATCTTATGGTTACAGTCCATATACGGTGCCTTATAAGGTGTCCTATGGAGTGCCTTATAGGGTGCCCTATAGGGGACATTATAGGGTGCCGTGGCGGACAGTGCACTTTATAATGTGCCCTATGGAGTGCCTTTTAGGGTGCCTTATGTGGCACCATAGGTTACGGCATGTGAGGGTGGGTTTGCTGGCAGCAATAATTAAAATACAAATAAAATGCCTCAAGAAACAATACTTACATGTCAAAGCTGATGCCTCAGCCAGCCTTATGCATTAGGTACACTGGGGGATTGAACTCATAACCCCTGTATCATCAGTCAGTGGATTAACCATTGTGCTACACCTCCGTTTCTGTGTTTGCATGTCTGGGCGCCTACTTAAGAGTACCGCGCGTTAACGCGCTTAGCGGCGCTCTGCCCGATAATGTGCGCAGCAGCGCACATTATCGCGCGATAATCCTACTTTAAGACTGCAACGCCCACTCCTTTTATGGCAGCCTGCACACTATCGCCGGGCACACGTTAAGACGGTTTAGTAAACATACCCCTTGGAGAAATTAAAAAGTGATGGGATAGGAGACAATGTACTGTTGTGAATTTGGAACTGGTTAAAAGGGATAAAACAGTGCTGCCTTGTACGCCCAGCTACAGGAGCGGCAGTTGGGATCCGGCAGGCATAGGGAGCAGTGGATTCTCCAGGACCAAGCAGGAAGTCAGTCCTCACTTATGGGTGACGTCGGCGCCGACGGAGCCCTCGCGGAGCAATTTTCCCCAGCTTTCGCAGAAAGCCTTTGGGAATTGCAGCGCACATGCGCGGTCCCCTTCCTGCCCAAGGGTGCCATCTTGCTCAGTCTCCTTTTTTCCGAGGAGCCCTACAGACGTAGTTTGTTACTGCCGCTGAAAAAGTTGATTTCTTTAATTTGTTTTCTCGTTATTTTTCATGGTTCATGTGTACCTCTTCCCGCCGGGCCCCGATATCTCCTTTTGGGCCCGTTCATGTATTTTTTATCCCAACTGGCGTTCCCGCCGTTTTTTCCTTCATCCCTGGCAGAGCGGTCTTTCAACCTTGCAGGGGTCCTTTTTCCCCCCATGGCTGCCAGTGGTTTTAAAAAGTGTGATCGTTGTGTCAGACTCATGTCTCTTACTGACACGCATGACTGCTGCCTCCGCTGCCTCGGGGCCGAACATGACCCTATGAGTTGCGGCCCGTGCAGCAAGATGTCCTCGAAGGCGCTGAGGAGTCGGCAGTCGTAAAGGGATCGGATCTTCTTTGACTCCGCGCGGACCTCGTCAGAGGCCTCGACGTCTCGCGGCTCCGGCTCAGAGCATCGTCGAAGTTCTTCTGAACGGGGCTCCCCCGGCCGGGAACACCGGCGGGAGAAGAGGCCCGTGAGGGTGGAGCCGGGGGGCGATCCTGGTCCCTCAAGGGCCAGGTCGCTCAGCCCGGTCTGACACCCCGGGTCCTCGGAGGGGGAGAGGCCTTCGAAGATTCCTCGTCTCGAAGTGGAGTCACCTGGACTCGTGAGTGATATAGTCCTCCTGGACTCCCCCACGGATGAACCAACGTCGGGGCCCGAGTCGGCGGCTGCTGGGTCTTCTGAGCTTGGTCTCAGACTGACGACCTTGGAGCGCAGTATCACTGCCTTCATGGACCAGCAGCGGGCATTGATCACCGGCCTCGCCAGTGCATCTGCCCCGACCACCGGGTCGTCAGCACCCAAGTCGACCCCGGAGGCCGAGTCGATCCTCGAGTCCATGCGAGCTCGAGTCGATCCTCGACCTAGGTCTCCCTCGGCTTCCCGTTCGGGACCGAGGTCCTTGACGCCGGCCCCGGCCTCCGCCCGCACGGAGCCACTTGATTCCTCCTCGGAGGAGTCGGGCTGGGACACGGAGGAGGACGAGTCACCCGGTTCTTTTCAGACTTGGTGCCTCCCCTCCGACTCGCCCGAGTCGGAGCCTCGGAGGCGGTCCCCCCCGGAGGATACCCGGTTCTCCGATTTCGTAAGGGTTATGGCCAAGGCTTTGGCCTTCCCCGCGGATCCGGAGGAGGAACCCCGAGCCGAAGAGCTCGAGGCCCTTCAATATGACTCCCCCCCCCGAGGGAGGCCTTTACTGTACCGGTTCCTCCGATGCTGGAGCGGCTTCTCTTCCGCATGTGGGAGAGTCCGGCCTCGACGCCGGTGTTGAGCAAGCGGGTCGATTCCATGTATCGAGTCCGCAAGAGCCCCGGGTTCCAGAAGGCGCAACTACCACATCATTCCATGGTGGTGGAATCGGCCATGCATCGACTTAAGAGTCAAAAGATGCACTCCTCGGTGCCTCCGGGTAAGGAGGCCCGGAGCCTGGATGCCCTCGGTAGGAAATGCTTCCAGGGCTCTATGCTTGCTTGTCGGGTCCAGACATATCAGTTGTATATGGGTATGTATCTCCGAGACCTGGCGAAAGAAATTGCAGGTTTCTCTGCCGGTCTGTCCGAGGAACCCTTGCAGCGGTTCCAGGCCTTGTCCACGGAGATTCGAGAGTGTTCGAAGTTCATTTCTCGAGCAGCCTACGATGGCTTCGAAGCATCGGCTCGAGTAGCCGGAGCCGGCATCGGGGCTCGCCGTCAGGCTTGGCTTCAGTCGTCCGACCTCGAGCCATGGGTGCAGGACAAGTTGGTCGATGTCCCTTGCAGAGGGGTAAACCTCTTCGGCAAACCCATGGCCGAAAAGGCGGCGGAGCTCGAGTCAGAGACTCTCACCAGGACCCGCCTTTCCCGAAAGACCTCTGCCCCTTCACAGAAGAAAAAGGGCTCGGGGAAAAAGCCTTTTTACTCGAGGAAGGTGTTTGCCTATAAGCAACACCACCCACACTATCAGGCCTCAGCAACCCCCCATCAGGGGCAGCAGTCTAAGGGGCAGGGCAGCGGATCCCGGAGGCAGAAAGCCCCCAAGCCCACCACGCAGGCCCCGGCCCAGCAGGGTGGGGGTTTTTGACTATGCCGGCATAGCCTCTCCCCCTCAGGGGCCTTCGCCCAGCACGGGGGGCCGGCTGACCCACTTTGCTCACAGGTGGTCAACCGTCACATCCGATGCCTGGGTGTTGCAGGTGGTTCAAAAGGGCTACCTCCTACATTTTCACCAGGTGCCTCCCCCCTACTTTCCAGGGGAGCCTCCCAGACCTCCTCTGCATACGGACTTACTCCTTCAGGAGCTGCAAAGTCTGCTTCAAGAACGGGTGGTGGAGCCAGTGCCCCAACACCTGTGGGGTCGCGGGTTTTACTTGAGGTACTTCCTGGTTCCAAAAAGAACAGGAGGCCTCAGACCCATTCTGGACTTACGCAACCTCAACAAGTTCCTGCAGCGGGAAAAGTTCAAGATGCTTACCCTTGGAACTCTACTGCCCTACCTCCTGCAGGGAGATTGGCTATGCTCCTTGGATCTGAAGGATGCTTATACCCACATCCTTATTCATCCGGACCACCGGCAATATCTACGATTTGTGGTGGCAGGGAATCATTATCAGTACCGAGTACTGCCCTTTGGCCTGTCCTCCGCTCCCAGGGTATTCACGAAGTGCCTGGCAGTGGTGGCAGCCTTCCTAAGGCTTCAAGGCCTCTTTGTCTTCCTGTACCTGGACGACTGGCTCATCCGGGCATCGTCTGCTCCAGAGGTCACCCAGGCCACCCAACGAACGGTGGCTCTGCTTCAGCACTTGGGCTTCGTCATAAACTTCGAAAAGTCCGCTTTGCTTCCCTCTCAGGACCTCGAGTTCATAGGGGCACGGCTGGACACTCGGCGAGCTCGTGCCTTCTTGCCTCTGGAAAGGGCCAACAGGCTCATAGCCCTAGCCGGCAGGTTCAACAGCATGTCGCCGGCCTCTGCCAGACAGTTCCTGCAGCTGCTCGGACACATGGCCTCCACGGTCCATGTCACTCCGAATGCCTGTCTGCATATGAGACCTGCTCAGTGGAGCCTTCGCACTCAGTGGCATCAGGCCACAGGGAGGATGTCGGATCTGATACAGGTCTCCGACCATCTGGTCTCCTCCCTACAATGGTGGCTTCACCTGCCCAACCTAGTGCTCGGCATGTCCTTTCAGTCTCCCCCACCATCCCGGGTGCTCACGACAGACGCCTCCCTCATGGGATGGGGGGCGCACTGTCGAGAAGCACGCACTCAAGGCCTTTGGACTCCTTGGGAAGCCGCTCAGCAGATAAACTTTCTGGAGCTCCGGGCGATCCGCCTAGCTCTGCAGGCCTTCTCTCACCTAACGTTCGGTCAGTCCGTACTGGTGCAGACGGACAATCAGGTTGCAATGTTCTACGTGAACAAACAGGGGGGGCACGGGCTCCCTCCTTCTATGCCAGGAGGCCCGGAGGTTGTGCTCGTGGGCAGTCGATCACGACATCCTCCTCAAAGCGGTTTACCTGCCAGGGCAGGACAATTGCCTGGCGGACAAACTGAGCCGGATTCTGCTACCGCACGAATGGAAGTTGAACCCCGCGGTGGTCCAGCAGATCTTCCGCCGGTGGGGCTCTCCCATTGTGGATCTGTTTGCCAGTCCCCTGAACAGGCAGCTCCCCAGGTTCTGCTCCCGGCACCCTCATCCTCTTCGAGTAGCGCCGGATGTTTTCCTCACCTCGTGGTCCACGGGTCTGCTGTATGCCTTCCCTCCCACGCCACTGGTGTCCCGGACATTATTCAAAGTGGTCCAGGACAGGGCCTCCGTGATCCTGGTAGCGCCCCAGTGGCCGAGACAACCATGGTTTCCTCTACTTCTACAGCTAGCGGTGGACACCCCTCTTCCTCTGGGGTATCAGCCCGATCTCCTGACCCAGGATCAGGGGACTCTTCTGCACCCCAACCTCCGGGCTCTGCACCTGATGGCCTAGCTGCTGAAAGGGTAGTCCTAGCTCCGCTCCAGCTCCCTCCGGAGGTGGAAGCCGTCGTCCTAACATCTCGGCGACCTTCCACCCGGAAATCTTATGCCCTCAAATGGCGTCGCTTCTCGGTCTGGTGTTCTCAGCGATCTGAGGACCCCTTCGCCTGTTTAGTATCGGTGGTACTGCAATATCTGCTTCACCTCTCCGATCTAGGTCTCAAATCCAACTCTGTCAGAGTCCACCTCAGTGCTCTCTCTGCACATCATTCACCGGTTGAAGGCCAGCCTCTCTCTTCGCACCCGTTGGTGGCGCATTTTCTCAGAGGCCTCCTTCTGCTTAAATCTCCGTTGCGCCCCCCAGCCCCTGACTGGGACCTCAACGTGGTTCTGCAAAGGCTTACCTGTCCGCCTTTTGAACCCATGGCTACCTGCCCTTTGCGTTTCCTCTCCTGGAAAACTCTCTTCTTGGTAGCCCTCACTTCCGCGAGGCGGGTAAGTGAGCTACAAGCCCTAGTGTTGGAGCCCCCGTACACTAGGTTCTACAGGAATAGGGTAGTCCTGCGGACTCACCCTAAGTTTCTTCCAAAGGTGGTCTCCCACTTTCACATCAACCAAGAGGTGGTTCTTCCGACCTTCTTTCCCAGGCCGCATACCAGCCGAGCTGAGTCTGTCCTGCACACCCTGGACTGTAGAAGAGCCTTGTCCTTCTACCTTGATCATACGCGAGAGCATAGGAGAGCGGTTCAGCTTTTCGTATCTTTTGACCCCAATCGGTTGGGGATACCTGTCTCTAAGCGTACTCTGTCCATCTGGGTGGCCGATTGTATCGCCTGGACTTACGGGGCAGCCGGCTTCTCCTTGGAGAGTCGTGTCACGGCTCACCGGGTCAGGGCGAAGGTCGCGTCCATGGCTCATCTCCGCTCTGTTCCATTGGCAGACATCTGCCGGGCCGCTACTTGGTCTTCAGGCCAGACCTTTGCGGCTCATTGCTTTCGGTCAGGCAGTCCTCCACAATCTCTTTGAGGTTTAGGCAACTCCCACCCTCCGGCCCTGGTGTTGGCTACCGGCCGGATGCGTATTCAGAGAAGATTCCTTCCTTCTGTACTGCTGAGCTTCAGGAAGCTTTTTAGGCTTGAGGTCTCCGGTAGCCTTAAGCTTGGGAGTCCCATAAGTGAGGACTGACTTCCTGCTTGGTCCTGGGGAAAGAGTAGTTACTCACCTGTAACAGGTGTTCTCCAGGAGCAACAGGAATCAGTCCTCACTACCCTCCCTCCTCCCCTTGGAGTTGCAGTAATTCTTATTATGGTTTTGCTAACCTTTTTGCTGTCTTTTCGCTATGTCATCAGACTGAGCAAGATAGCACCCTTGGGCGGGAAGGGGACCGCGCATGCGCGCTGCAATTCCCAAAGGCTTTCTGCGAAAGCTGGGGAAAATTGCTCCGCGAGGGCTCCGTCGGCGCCGACGTCACCCATAAGTGAGGACTGATTCCTGCTGCTCCTGGAGAACACCTGTTACAGGTGAGTAACTACTCTATCACGATTTGACTCTTCAATTTTCGGAGCAGCGCTGGGAACAGGTGGAGGGTAGATTGTGGAAAAGCTCGGTGGCGATTAATGCCCACGAAACTAATTATAAAATTCTTTATCGATGGTACATGATGCCTGAGTGGATTGCGCATGCATACCCCGGGGCTTCAGACTTATGCTGGCGGGACTGTGGATTGTGGGGACCTTGGCGCACATTTGGTGTCTCTGTCCCCGTATTAGTGTTTTTTGGAGGGGGATCCAGTATCGTTTAAAACAATTGGTTGGGCTACACATACCCTGGGATCCAGGCATTTTTCTTTTCGGGGTGCATGTCCCGGGCGCCAGAGCCCCGCAGCTTGCTCTGATTCGACATGGCTTGAATGCTGCTCGATTGGCACTGGCGGTGGCTTGGAAGCAGCCCTTGGCACCCTCCTTCTCTATTTGGTTGGAACGGATGTGGGACACGTACACCATGGAATGAGGGGTGGCGGCTGGAAAGCTTTGCCTCCCCCAGTTTGAGCAAGTGTGGGAAGCCTTTACTTTTAAGTATGGTTCATGACTACTTAGGGGTCCTTTAAATTCCCTGGCTTCGCTGACTTAGCATAATTACGAGTGGTGGTGTCTCCTGGCTCCTTTCTCGTTCCGTGTGTTCGGGCCTGCTAATGCTCTCTCACCAATCCTACTGGGCATGGAGAATCTTAGAGGTGGGTGGGGGGTGGTGAGGGGAGGGTGAGAGGGGGGATTTGGGGGATAAGGGTGGGTAGGGTGGTTTGGGACTACAACAAGGTGATAAGCGGGGTGTAGGGGATTAACTATTAAAAAAAAAAAAAAGGTTTTGAGAGTTTTGCCTGTGAGTTCCCAACTGTATTGCTTGTTATTGGATTGTATAAGCAACTCATGATATTACTGTTTTTGTTGTAATTTTGCGTTGCCTTTAAATTAAAAAAAAAAAAAAAGGTTAAAACAGAGATTAGGGCTAAATGGACAAATTTCTCAATGGAGAAAGGTGAATAGTGGAGTATCTCAGAGATCTGTCTTGGGTTCATTGCTTTTTAACATATTTATAAATGACCTGGAAATGGGAGTAATAAGTAAGGTGATCAAATTTGCAGATGACACAATATTATTTAAAGTTGTTTAAAACACATGAGGATTGTGAAAAATTGCAAGATGACCTTGAAAATCTGGGAGACTGGATATCCAAATGGCAGATGAAATTTAATGTGGACAAGTGCAAATTTATGCACTTAGGGCCCAATTCTGAGTTGGATGTGTTGGAACTGGATGCCCAGATTGAGCCGGGATTCTGATCCCATGGATCACGTCTAGTCCCGCGGGATCAGAATCACATCCATGCCTGTGACCCTGATTCTGATTCTGATTCTGGTTGGCCTGCACGTACAGGCCTTCCCCACTAACTCAGTCAGGGCTCTTGAATGGAGCCACAGCGTCATGGTGTCTGATTGCCATGGCACCATGGCTCCATTCAAGAGCCGTGATCCCCGGCCGCTGGACCGAAATCTTCATTCTCCGCAGCCTGACTCGCGATCTGGCCTCCCAAGGCCAGGGTTGGGCTGCGGGAATTTCCTCTGCCCCCTCCCGCCTTTTCTGCACCCTGGGCCTGCCAGATCTACCCGACTAGGGGAACGTAATCCACCTCAGAGGTGGAATAAGTTCCGCATTCAGGCCACTGGCCTTGGACGTACAGGGCTGACATGGGAATCGGCCCTCTACTTCTGGGGCCGCCGACCATCCACTGCCTGCCCTAATGCTGCCTCTGTAATGCCCTTTTCCTGCCCCGTCTAACCTCCCCGTACAACATGCGGGAAAGTTAGTCGGAGTCGGCAGAGGGGCCAAATAGCGGGGATTGACGTCCATCCCCGCTATTCATGCTTCAGAATGACCCTGTTAGGGAAGAACAATCAAACCATGGTAACATGATGCAAGGTTCCACATTAGGAATCACCATGCAGGAAAAAGATCTTGGCATTATTGTGGATAATATGTTAAAATCCTCTGCCTAGTGTGCAGCAACGGCCAAGAAAAGAAATAGAATGTTAGGAATCATAAGGACAGGAATGGAGAATAAATCAAATGATATTTTAATGCCTCTGTATCGCTCCATGGTGCGACTGCACATTAAACATTGTGTGCAGTTCTGGTCGCCATATCTTAAAAAGGATATAAGAGAATTAGAAAAGGTACAGAGAACAGCCACCAAAATGATAAAGGGGATGAAAGGATATCCCTCCGAGGAAAGGTATAAAAGGTTAGGGCTCTTCAATTTGGAAAAGAGATGGCTGAGGGGAGATATGATAGAAGTCTATAAAATGATGAATGGAGTGGAATGTCTACAATAAATGTAGATTGTTATTTTACTCCTTCAAAAAGTAGAAAGACTAGGGGAGACGCAATGAAGTTACAATGTGGCACATTTAAGACTAATCGGAAATATTTTTTCACTCAACACATAATCAAACTCTGGAATTTGTTACTAGACAATGTAGTAAAAGCTGTTATGGTTGCTGAATTTAAAAGATGTTTGGACGATTTCCTGGAGGAAAAGTACATAAACCATTATTAAACTGGACTGGGGAAATCCACTACTTAGCTCTGGGATAAGCAATATGGAATCTTTCTACCTTTTGGTAATCTGACAGGTGCAGCACTTTTGACTTGTATTGGCCACTGTTGGAAACAGGCTACTGGGCTTGATGGACCTTTGGTTTGACCCATTATGGCATTTCTTATGTTCTTATGCTTAGCACAATGGGGAAGAAAATGAGCAGGGGAGGAGTACAGGCATGTCAGCACGGGCGTTGACAGCATACATTTGCTGCCAGTGTTGCAGTTAGTACTTAATTTCCCCTCAATGGGTGGTGCTAAATGCACCCTTGTTAAGCATGATTGTCACCAGTGCATGTCACTGTGGTATCTGCTAAGGCGATGCTATGACGTCCCCAACAGCTAGCACATTACTGTTGCACATACAATATGTGCCTATGTAGCTTTATAAAACAGCCTCGAAATACATGTTTACTTGGTCTTGACATATAAGCCACTTGTTATAAATTACCCTCAGAATGATATAAGCAGAGCAAAGACTTCATTCAGCTGCCTGCTTAAAATTTTTTAGAAATATCAGAGCTACTCCAGGTAGGGTCTTTGAAGTACATGGATGGGAAAGATCTGAAAAAAGACCTAATGCAATTAAAACCCTCTTTAAAAAACAAAGGCTATCAGTGAATCCAAATTTGTAAACCCAGGACCAACACAGTCCTGCACAGTTGCAAGCCCTATCACTACAGAAACTGGACAAACTCTGTTTTTTTTTTTGTTTTAGTGTGAACTCATTTTTTATTTGAGAAACGCTCTCAAGAAAGAGATGAGCAAAAAAAGGCATTCCATTATCTTGAAGTCTACTGAGCCAATCCTTCCTTAGTGATCTATTCACCATTGAGAACAGCTCTTTCAAAGAGGTTTTGAAAGCCAAATTAAAAGCAGAAATGCTTTTTAGCTTCCAAACTAGCAGAATAATATCAAATAGTCATCTTCTATCTCTTACTTCTACTCAATAAAATAGGGGACCCTTTTACAATACATTTTTGCCTTTACCGCATATTAGGAGCAAAACCCAGTGCTAAAAGTATCAAAGCCATGCAGTAACTGTCAAGGACATTTTCAACATGTCCTTATGTTTATTATGTTCATGTTTATTATTTACTTAACTGCCCTTCAGGGTAAACAGAGCGGTTTACAATTAAAAAAAAACAACAATACAGCAAGGCTCAGGGCCAGAAAAGGAAAAGAAGTTACAACTCAGTAATAGGACAGAGAAAAGAGGACAGGGAGAGAGTAGCAGACACAGGGGAGAGGCTAAGGCTGGGAAGAAGGAAGGTCGAAGGCAAGGGTAAATAAGTGGGTCTTTAAAGCGTGTTTGAAAGTGGGGTGATGTGGTTCAAGACGGAGGGTAGCAGGGAGGGAGTTCCAGAGGGCGGGACCTACAAAAAAGAAGGCTGAGGAACCGGTGGAATGAAGGTGGGCCTGTGACGGGGGGGGGGGGGGTAGTGCAAGGCGATTGAGGTGGAAGGACCGAGGGGTGTGCCAAGGGGTACGAAAGTGGATGAGATCGGCAAGGTATTGCGGGGTAGTAGTATGAAGGGCCTTATGAACGAGTGTGAGAAATTTGAATTGGATACGGAAGGGTATGGGAAGCCAGTGAAGACGAAGCAGAAGGGGAGTGACGTGGTCTCTAGGGGAGGAGTGGGACACAAGACAGGCAGCGGAATTCTGGATTCTTTGCAAGCGTGTCAACTGGAACTTGGTGATGCCTGAGAGGACAGAATTGGAGAAATCAATCCGGGAGATGACAAGGGATAGTAGGAGGGTAGTAAGAGCAGAGGGAGAGAGGAAGGGCAGATTGCATGAATCTGATGAAGATAAAAGAAGGAGGTCTTTGAGACATGTGAGACGTGGGCAGAAAAAGAAAGATCAGAATCGAAGAGCACCCCAAGATACCGAAAGGTGGAAACTAGAGAGATGGATGTACCGGGGAAGGAGGGTGCCAGTGATGGGGAAGGGGGAAGGGTGACCGTGAGGGAACCAGATAGCAGTGGTTTTTGATAGATTGTGGTGTAAGCAATTTTGGGTCATCCAATTGGAGATAGCAGCGAGACAGGAGTCGAGTGGGGCAAGATCAGGACACAGAGGGGGGGGGGGGGTGGTATAGTAGAAGAATATCGTCCGCATAATAGAATGCCAAGATACCGAATTGTTGAATTAGCAGTGTGAGAGGGGTTAAGAAGAGATTAAAGAGCAGAGGGACCAGAACAGAACCCTGGGGAACCCCACAGGATAGGGGAAAGGAGTCAGAGGAGGTGACGGATGGAGAAGATGAGAGAACAGTGCCAGACCGAGAAGAGAGGAAGGAGTGAAACCACTGAAAAACAGTGCTGCAGAGACCAGCATCGCGAAGTCGAGAAAGGAGAAGGGAGTGATCGACCAGGTCAAAAGCAGCGGAAAGGTCGAGAGCCACCGCCACCGAGATATCACCACGATCGTGTGCCACGTGCAGGGAATTAGTGAAGGCGAAAAGAATGGTTTCAACACTGTGCCCGGTGCGAAAGCCTGATTGATGAGGGTGAAGGAGATTGATAGAGTCCAGATGGTGAGATAGTTGGGCAAAGACGATTTTCTCAAGGAGCTTGGAAAGGAATGAAAGGTTGGAAACTGGCGATAGTTGTTGGGGTCTAGAGGGTCAAAAGAAGGTTTCTCTGCACTTACTGCATAGTAAAGTCCATTACCATGTGTTTTTCATTTGCAATAAACATGGTTGCACTTAATACCTCTTCTTGAGATGGCATTGCATATCTGCACTAAGCAAAATTGACAGTGTGTGGTAATCACCATGTGTTAACTGCAATTTATTTAAAAAAATTTACATTATGCACAGTACAAACCTAGGCAGAACACAATATAACATACATGAAAGAAAATTAAATTAAAAACTACAACAATGTGCAGTCCACACTCACTCTCCACCTAGTCCCTGCCCCATCATGCACTAAGCGGTTAACAGGGGATTTTTACCATACTGGCTGCTTTTAACACTGTTTATCTTCCAAGAAACCTATCCATGGTGGGGTCCCACAGGGCTCTATGCTGGCCCCATTCTGTTTAATGTCTTTCTTGCCCCTTTAGTAACTCTCCTTACTCAGATGGGGGTAAGTTCTTATTTCTTTGCTGATGACATCCAGCTGTTCTTTACCAATGAAGAATGGGGCATCGAATTTCAAACTGCCTGTATAGCTTGCCTGCAGAAGATTGAGAACTGGATACAGGACCGGTGCAAGGTGATGAGGTGCCTTAAGCAAACCTCATCCTTTGCACCCTCTCCATTTTTGACCCCCTCTCTGGGACTTGCAGCGGTGGCATTGGCCTCAGACAGCCTCACAGCTTCCAACTCTTTCCCATCCTTTAGAGGCCTGTCATCTAGGAGAGCACCATGCTCATCGCCTCCCTGTCCTCAAACTAACATTGTACCACTTCACAGTCCCTATTCAGATTGCTATATGTGCTGTGGGTGTGTGGCATTGGAGGGTACAGCATAGGGAGCCCAGCCATTTGGTTTCAGATAACAGCCCTGGCTCCCCACATGTATGCTACTGCATACTTTGGCCATGACCCGTGCAATGAGACCATGACCACACCTGAGAGTGCCATCCATTGTCACACACAGTAGTACAACCCATTGGATGGTATATATGTATGGAACATGCATGCAACCCTGAGAGGACAATTGGGTGGGTAGATTGCCAGTACATTTGGAGTGATAATATTGCATTGTTACAGGAGAAGTCCACAGATGCTCTGGAAGGCTCCAGGATCAAGCACCCAAGCCATGCCCCTGGAGAGGACCCCATTCCAGTGGAACTTTGCCCCCAGGATGATGGTAACAGGCTAACTCAGATAGTGGAGCAGGAGTATGGAGGACAGAATCAGTCAGAGTGCCGAGGATGTCACCGGTGTTGCTGACCAGGTGTTGGAGGAGAGGTCTGACATGAGGAGCCTGATCTCTAGCTTCTGCCTTCCTGTCCTTTTCATGACAACACGGCTATACAGGGTGCAGAAGAGGATGACAGTCATGACCACTGAAGCTCTCACTGGCAATCTCTGCAGTTTCTGTGCTGTACTGAACAGTTTCTGTAGCAGAATAGGGGACATCAGCTGAACGTGTAAAGAAGTAGCAGAGTCAGCTGCAGGTCACATGTCACCTGGATAAGTCCTTTATGTAGCTGAACAGTCTCTGCAGCAATATATGGCGGCATAGGTCATGGCCTCCCTTTCCACTGTGTCTTCCATCACAGTGCCATCTTTGGGCCTATCTGGATGGATCTCTAAGAGGAATGTGACTGCAGCAGTCATTACCATTGCCATCGCCACCACTTCCAGCTGAGCCATCCCTGCGCTCACCATTGGCTCTCCCACCATCCATATTGAGACCCATTCCCCATGGAAGGGGGAACCCCTTTGCTTTCCCCCCTTCCATGAGAGTACACAGCAGTCTGCTGTGCTAGCGGATGACTTTTAAAGCTCCTCATAATCAAGAGAGATATCAACTAGCATGGTAATACTGCAATATAGGCTGGGTGAGATGATTTGGACAAGGGGGTAAGATGCAGAGAGGCAGGGGTTGGAGACAGGGACATGGAAAGTGGTAGGCACAGTTCCTCATAGCTGTTCTTTGGGGGTATGTTGGAAGGGAGGAGGGCTGATTTCTGGAGCCTGACGGGGTAAGGGTATTGGGAGGAGGGAGGTTCACGGGGATACTCCACGACCTCGACATACTCTTGATCAGAGACATGACTATTTTTTTTTTTTTATTTAACTATTTCTTTTATACCGCCCCTTCCAGAGATCCAGGGCGGTTTACATATAACAGATTAACAGTCTTGTACACATGTGTATACATTTTACATTTTACGACTCTGTCCTCCTCAACCAACTCTTACCCACCAGCTTCTCAATACACACCTGCCATAGAGATAGCAAAAGGGGTGGCGGAGTACTCATTCTCACTAAAACAGACCTCCAATTCCACCTGATCAGCGCCACCAGCACAATCCACCTCGATACAGTCACCATAGCAAACAAGCACTGCTCCATCAACCTACTGTACAGAGCCCCATCAACCTTCCCTGAGGACCTATCAACAATAATCCACCTCACCTGCAATGCCCTGAACACACGCACCCCAAGCTGGTTACTAGGTGACTTCAATCTACCAGCCTTTCATGACACTCAAGCCTCAGCCTTCCTCGAAGCCCTAAAGGAACTTGGATACAAGCAACTAGTCAATGAACCCACTCACATGAAGGGAAACATATTGGACCTTGTATTCGCTCCATTAATAGCATTTGACACTACCTACATCCCCTATACTGTTCACCACCGCAGTACCCTGGTCCGACCACAAACTAATCAAATTCCAAATTCCTGTGTTTGATCGATGCCAGAGGAGCCCCGGACGTTTGAGCAGTACCACCAGGACACCTCCACGAAATTTCCGACCTTTCGACAAGGAAATTATCCTGAGTAAAACCCGACCGCTCCTCGCCTTGACAACATTCAGCCTCGACGAGCTGATCTCCAGCTGGAATAATAGCCTCAGTACCATTGCACAATGCCCACCATCAAACAAACCACCAAGGAAACGAGCCACCGCATCCTGGTACTCCACTGAGCTGCATACATCACTCATCTACCTAAGGAAGCTGGAAAGACGATGGCGGCGATCACGATCTCCGGAAGACCAGAGAGCATATAACCTCCACCTGGCAAAACACCTTGAAGCAATAACAGAGAAAATGAGGCAATCCCACACTGATACCCTGAAACGTTCGCTAAACAAACTACATGACTTGTTCATTCTAGTCAAGAGCCTAACAAAATAACCGGGCACTGATCAAACAAATGGGATCCATCCTCAAGAATTCGCAGACTTCCTGCAATCTAAACTATGCCAGACCAATAAGACCACAGCACCCACCACCGCACAGGAGCCAACCCACCCAACACTACTAACCACCTTCTCTACCCCGTCCAGAAAGCACATTGAAGACACCATTGCCACGATCAACACCACCACGGCACAAACTGACCCCTGTCCTTCCTTCTGGATAAAGGAGCTACGTACCGAATTTAGTCCGTTCATAGCCAGACTCATGGACCTGTCTTTCGCACAGGCCCATTCCCCCAAAGCCTCAAACACACATCCATCTGACCACTGCTGAAAAACAACAAACTCGACCCCCATAAAGTTGGCTCTTACAGACCTATATCTAGCATACCGCTACTAGCCAAGATAATCGAAAAAAGAAGTCCAACGCCAAATACAACACCACATCAACGACACCTCCCCGCTGGACCCCTGCCAGCATAGATTCAGGGAATCCCATGGTGTGGAAACACTCCTCACCATCCTCTTCAGCAACATAATTGCTGGAATCAATAGCACCCGTCGTGGGTTTGTCCTTGTCGTCTTGGATATAGCCGCTGCATTTGACTCAGTAAGCCATGAGCTTCTCCTGAGGTGACTCGAAGAGAAGGGTATTTGTGACACAGCACTAAACTGGTGCAAATCATACCTGTCCGACAGATGGCAGCACGTATGATCTGGGACTTCAACATCGAAACCGTTCCACCAGAAGCAGGGTGTTCCACAGGGTTCCTCCCTCTCCGCCCTGATGTTCAACATATACATACAGCCCATCTGTAACCTCATCGGTTCATTCAATGTTGACTGCTTGATATATGCCAATGACGTCCTACTCTATATGCCATTCTCAACTGACCAGCTTGACCTCTCTCCACTGACAGACTGCTTTGACGCAGTAGCCAACTGACTCCAAACTCAAAACCTCCGAATACAGTACAAGAAAACAGAAGTTCTCTTCATCACAAGGAACCAGAACTTTTTCCCTCCAACCTATCTAAAGGTCAGGGAAGCGGAGCTGCAAACCAAGTCCACAATCCGATACCTTGGAGTCACATTAGACCAATGCCTGGACATGAAGGCGCACATAAGCAACACAGTAAGAGCAGTCTACCATAAGATCCGGACACTCAGACACTTACGCTCCCTGCTAGAACCAGATGACTTCTGGACAATCTTTCAAGCGCTGATTATGCTACATTTCAATTACGCTAATGCAGTCCTACAAGGGCTCCACACAATCCACCCTAGGGCTGCTCCAGCTGGCAATGAATACCACAGCTAGAGGTCTATATGGTGCCTCCAGGCATGACCATGTGACACCCATCCTGAAACAGCTCTACTGGCTCCCTATCCATGGCAGAATTTCTTTCAAGACCCTACTGCTGACCTTCAAGGCCATCAACGGGCTCTCCTCCGCCTCACTCTCAGAGCTTATCCACACTACTCCCCCATCAGAGCCAGAATATCTGCAGCAATCAACACACTAGCAATCCCGAAGGCAGTAACACAATGCATCCAAGCAACAGTAAGCAGGGCATTTAGGTTCTGCGCCCCTAGATACTGGAATGTCCTACCACCTAGCACCTGGGCAATCCCTCACCTAACACAATTTAGGAAGGCTTTGAAGTACCACCTCTTCCTCAAACACTACCTGGACGATTGCGCTCCATCAACCGCTCCCCCCTACCAGCACCGCCACACCAACACACTATAATTACTCTGTGATTTGACTTGATGTGATGTCTAAATGTAAATAGTTATCCCGGTTTTACCCAAGTTTAAGCACCTGTTCATTGTAAATACGGAGCAGATTCCTGCACCGTATAAGTTTTCTGTTGTTATGTAAATCGCACTGATGTTGAATAGCGCGGTATAAAAGAGACTGTAAATAAATAAATAAATACTGTTTCAAGGTCGGGGAAGGGGGTATTGGGGTATGTACATCACTGTTGTATCACATGCACTTGTTTATAAATAAACATGTGCCATTACATGCAGCTGCTCCTCCTTGATACAGTTGTCCGGTCTCCCCATGCCTTGGGCCTTTGGCATTAACTTAATGGTGTTCATCTGCAGTGTCCTGTTCTACAGGCAGAGGTTGTCAGTGCTGCAATGCAAAATTTTGGAGCATGCAGCAGGCTGTGAAAATTTTATAAACCCTGGCAGGGCCATAGAGCAAATTGCCCCCAGATCTTTTGAGGCACCTAAAATGGCCCATGAGCTGCCTAAAGATTCTCTCCATCATTCTTTGTGTGTGCCTGTGGGTCCTGTTGTAGTGCTCCTCTGACTGACTGTGTGCAGTGCCACAGAGAGGGTCAGGAGCCAAGTTCTCTATGGGTAGCCTCTGCCACCTGCATTGAAAGGGAAAGAAGGGGCACATGTTGAGTTTGGGACCAGGGTTTTTCATGTGGTTGGTGCAGAGTGTAGACCTGGTCTCTATCTGCCAGGTAATGCATCTCCCGGGAACAGGGTGCCTCCATACCATGTCTGGGGGAGGGACGGTTTACTTAGCAGCTATCCACTGCTTATCTTGGAGCTCTCAAACTTCTCATAGCTTCAGAAGTGGGTGACAATATAAGCATCATGGCAGAAACCTGGAAATCTTGGAAAAATATCGTTATCTCACCCTGCGCATTTCACACAACCTGCATGTTGAGGAATAGAATGCCTTTCTGTTCCACTAGGTGGTCTCCCTCTCTCATGGGGGACTCTCATTAGCAATTAGTCAACCCCAGCACTGATGGGAATCCAACCACCCCATGGAATTGTGTCATGATTTGTTGCCTCTGCTGCACAATCTGTGGGAAGGCTACATATTCTTCTGTGTGGGTTTGGAAAGACCCTAGGAACTAGGAGATGCATTCTGATACAACTGATTGGCTAAGGCCCACAGTGGCAACCAAAACAGATTGCAAAGTGCCAGTGGTGAGAGGTGACGATTCTGATGATCTTGAGGTAACAAATAGGTTGGCTCCTTTGTATGGTGGAGACAAAAAGTGGCTCTAGCTCTTGGCAGAGGAGTTGTCTAGCTGCCTCATCAAAGTGGAACCTAATGAGGAACTGCTCATCCATGAGGTCCATAAATTGGATTCTGAGCCTGTGGACCCTGTGATATGGGTGCCTCCTGGTGGCCCTCCAGCTCTCTCAGTGGCCCTCAAGCAGCAAGGCTAATGCAAACAATGTGCTCATTTCATCCATATCTGTTGCCTCTAATAACCTGCACTCTGTGACTGCTGCCACCACCAGCACCCAAAGCACCACCCATACACCATCTCACACACACACACTCACTTTCCCAGGCATTCACTGTCACACTCACAGACCCAGGGCCACACAAACAAGCAGGAACCCACACAGAGAGACACAGGCAGGGAGTTACAGCAAGGCACACACAGAGGCACACAGACAGGGTGTTACAGCAAGGTATACAGTAAGCAAGGGCACCTGAACAACAGGTGGGATTTGTTAGGGTAGGGGGTCTGGGGATTGGGTGAAGAGGTTCTGGGAGGGGGAGGGTTGGAGTTGAGACAGATACAGGTTAGATTAAAGGGATAGAGAGGGTAGCTCAAATGACACCAATGTGGACACAGACAACAGTCAAGCCAGTGAGTCACAAGCCAATCTCCTCCAATTACCAACAACACAACTAGTCCAAAAGTACAGCAAAGTGCCCTGCTTATTCATGCCTTATAGAAAGTACTGCTTGGCACATTTAGGGGCTATTGACCTGCACATCTACAGATGCTTGTGAAATGACATTGTGGATGTGCAGACGCAGACACCACCCAGGTTCTGCCTGGAAATGCCTTCAGAATGATCAGAGATGTGCTAGCATGGACATGTCTGTGGCGCTACTGTGTAGCTCATGGTCTTTATGAAATCATGATCTACATGTGTCTGTAGCATGCATGGTTTTCTGATTCTACTGATATGTTTAAACTGCAAGTAAGGTTTCTAAAATAACCTCTATATAATATACACATACATTTACAACTTCAGAGCAAGTGTAAATTTGAGCATGCAAATTTATGCACTAATGGGGGCAGTTCTGGGTTGCTGTTATCTCCAGGAACAAGCAGGAATGTAGTCTTCACATATGGGTATCGTCGGTACCGACGGAGCCTGCGCGGGAACGCTCCCCAGCGTCTAATAGGAAAGCTTTTGGGAGCATCCCACAGTACCTGCATGCTGCCTTCCCGCCTTTCCCAACTGTCCCTCTCCAGTTCTTCATTTGCACATCCTGTCACTGCAGAAAATATTCCCTTTTATTCTTCTTTTTTGTGGTTGCGTCTGCCTTCCCGCGACGCTACACCGGTACCGCTGGTGGTTCTTTCTTTTTTCTTCTTTTCTTCTGGAGTCTTTTCCAGGTATTTTCTCCTCAGGTGCCATGCGCCATTTTGGGCACTAGGCCCAACTTTTCCTTTAAAATGGAAAACCCGCTTCGGGTTTTAAAAAGTGTTCCAAGTGTGGCGGTACCATCTCCGTCACCGACACCCATGAGTGGTGCCTCAAATGTTTAGGTCCTGACCACTCTATTTCGGAGTGTGTTACCTGTGGGATGATGTCGAAGAGGGGCCGGCAAAACCAAGCTGCTAAACTTAGCACCCTTTTTCCCTCCGATGCAGTGTCTGTGGCATCGATGTCTTCCAGGGCTTCGTCTTCCTCCCATGGATCTCAGGTAACTAAACATAAATCTGGCCGGTCCTCAAAGGGTAGATCCTCCTTCTAAGCATCGAGATGCCTCTGGCATTGCCCTTGAGGGACTTGTACCGGCAAAATTGTCCCGGCGGGAGGCTTCGGCTTCCAAAGCACTAACGGGGCTCCAGGATGTTCTCAAGGACTCAACCTCGGCAGAACTACTGGTGCCATGCTCTGGGGTACCGGCTGCTTCATCCGGTACTGATACCCAAGCATCAGCAGCGTCGATAGACCAGAGATTCTTGGCTATTGAACGCAGTCTGGCGGCCCTTCTCACGGCTTTGATGCCCCTGAAACTGCTTCAGACAATTCAACCGGTACCGGCACCGACTTTGGTACCATTACCGACTGCATCGATATTGGCAGGTAATCTACCGGGACCAAGTCATGCTTATCCATCCAGTATCGACAAGTCAGTACCGGACCCCTCCAATGCCAACTTCGATCACCTGGATTGGAGATACTTTGAATCATCAGATGAGTCTGAAGACTCTGAAAGCTCTGCCGATACCAGAGTACTTCTTCCTGAGGATTCTTCTTCTCCTCAGCGTAGGATGTCTCCTCCAGAGGATATGTCCTTTCAGGATTTTATCTGAGATGTGGCTCGAGGTCTTTCCATCAGAGTGGCTCCTGAAAAAGAGCCTAGAGCAAAGGAATTGGAAATCCTGCAATACCCTACAACTCCCATGGAGGCAGCTACCTTACCTATTCATGAGATCTTGCATGACCTCATGTTAAGGATGTGGGAAACATCTCTAACAACTTCTCCTCACTCTCGAAGGCTCGACACCATGTATCGAGTTCCTCCTTGTCCTGGGTTTCAGAAGACTCAGCTACCACACCATTCCATGGTGAGGGAATCAGCTATGAGAAGGATCAAGAGTGCAAAAAGACATGCATCTAATCATCCAGGAAGTGAGTGTAGGACTCTTGACACCTTTGGATGTTGTCACCACGTGGCCAGCCCTCCGCCTAGGGCGCAGAGGGTTGGTCTGCCATGATAATCTTCTATTCAGAAAGTGAGACTACAGCTGTGGCTCTTGCAAGGCCTCTTGGGAGTTGTAGTCCCTTTTCTAGCTATCTGATAAAGAAGCAATTGCAGTCAGAGTGTTTAAGGCAAAATGACAAGGATTTATTCCCCTCACAATTAGAACTTTGGTGCAGAACAAAAATAGGACAGTCTCCAGGAGTTTTAGCATGAGGCTTATATACAATAACTAAGGTAATTGCTTATTCAGTCTCTGGTTCCAAAACATGCAATCAAGCAGTCTCTGGTTCCAAAACATGCAGTGCTCGTTGCAAATACAAAATGGAAAACAAAACCGCTTCTCGCACAAAGAAAAATAGTTCTTATTTCTTTGCTGTTTCTCAGCACTTTTACTTCAAGGTTTAACACCATGACTCAATGTTGTCAGCTAAACAAAGCGTACGATCCATTTGCGTATCTGCTACTTCATCAACGTTAGAGTCTATTTGCATATCTTCTGTCTCAGGACTAACAGCGTTTGTCTGCAAACTGTTACTATGGGATTTAAGATAACTTTCCTCTGTAAACTCAGGTGTTTTCCCTTTCCACAACTCAAAAAAGCAAGGGTTTAAAATACTTGTTGCTCTAGAGTTTCTTCTTTGGCTCTCCTCTAATTCTTGGCAGCTATGAGGAAATACTTTTGTGCTGGGCTCCCACCTGTGCAAACTCCGAAGGCTTCCTTTTGACTGAAGGGCTCCCTGCTCTCTCCGTTCCAGCCAGTTCCTGGTCACAGGGCGTGTCTTCCCTCCTCCTAGTCTGCTGGCTTTTCTCCCAGACCTGTAGGTAGTTTCTTTACCCGGTATCCAACTCTCAGGAGTTTCGGAGCCTCTCCAAGCCCGTCTTACCGGAGGTCTCTCCTCTCTCCTGTCTTTGCTGTCCAGGACTCCTCTTTCTCCTCCTTTCCTTCCTTGTGTGGCTTCTTTTCCTTCTCGGCCACAACTCCAACTTTCTCTGCTGCCACGGCTCCAACTGCCGTCTGAACTGCAATTACCACTCCAGCCTGCACTCCAGCCTCCTCTCCAGCTTCCTTTCTCTCCTGCTTCTCTTCTCTCTTTCCTGGGAGCTAATGACGAGGTTTTATAATTCTGTTCCCCTGGTCTTGGCTCTGCTCTCAACCTGAACAGGTGTGATTGATCAAGCTCTAGACTTGCTGCTATGTCAGAGCTTGGGCGTGTCAGCTTAGCTCCTGTCTTTCTCTGTTTACCTTTTCTTTGTAAACAGTGAGCCATGTGTTCTAGCTGCCTGTCAGTTTTAAAGTTGGAATCTTCCTTTCTCTCTATTTCCATGGGCTCCGTAGGGGTCTCTACATCACATATCCCCCCCCCTTAAGATATTACGGGCTGGCGAACCCACGCTCGCACAGCACGTAATCATTGCTTGATATGCTTTTCTACTCTGGCCAGACGTGCTGCCACTGTTCTCTCATGCCAGGTCCTAAGGACGTTCAGATGGTAGACCTGGCGGCGTCCTCTATAGTTTTCCACTGCATAGGAAACTGGACCTACTTGTTCTACCACTTTATATGGACCCTTCCATTGGGACTCAAATTTTGGTCCGGCGTCTGCTACCATCACCACTACTTTCTCCCCTATGGCTAACTGACGAGGCTTCGTCCCTCAGTCATAATACTTCTGACGTTTTTGACTGGCTTGTAAGTTTTCCTCTGAGGCCTGAGAAGTCCTTTGTAATCTACTCCTCAGATCTCGTAGAAAATGAGGTACCCCTATTTCTTCAATTTCGGGCTCCACCCATTGTTCACACAGAATATCTAAGATTCCCCTTGGGGCCCGACCGAACAGTAGTTCATAGGGGGACGCTTCTAGCAATGCCTGCGTACGCTCCCGACAGGCGTATAAGACAAAAGGGAGCACGACATCCCACTGGGACATCTTCCCGTCCAAACTACGCCTTAGCATTTGTTTGATTGTCTGATTTAATCTTTCCACCAGTCCATTGGACTGGGGATGGTAGGCGGCAGTCCTTATGTGATGTACCCCAAACGCATCCCATACTTGGGCCAAGTATTTCGACATGAAATTACTGCCCTGGTCCGTGAGCATTTCTTGGGGAAACCGTACCTCACAAAACAATTTAATCAATTCTAAGGTTATGGTTCTAGCCGAAATGTTCCGCAAAGGCATAGCCCATGGGAATCGGGTGGCCTGATCTATCACCACCAGAATGTACTGAAAACCCCTAGGTGTCTTAAGTAGTGGTCCTACGATATCCATCGACATACGCCATATGGGTGTCGATATTGTGGGGGTAGGGATCATGGGCACCGCTCGTGGCTTGGCAGAGGTGACTCGCTGACATGAGGGACAGGATTCGCAGAAACGGGCGGTTTCTTTAAAAACCCCTGGCCAATAAAAACGGGCTAAAATCTGGTCCAATGTCCCCTGTATCCCCTTATGACCACCCACCGAAGGATCATGTGCCAGCCTTAAAACCACTGCCTTGAATGTATTCGGGACTACCAGTTGTTTTCTAACCGCTCCTATCTGCGGCTCATTACTTTCCCGATATAATATTCCTTTATCTAGCAGGAATCTTGGGAGACTACCCTTCTCACTTTGGGCATACTCGAATGCCAGTTTTAACGCTGGATCTGCTTGTTGCTCTTTGGGGAAGGATGGAAATTTCTTAACAATATCAGCGGGAACCCAGGGCAACTCTTGTCCGGCCTCCATCTCTGCCCTCCCCTGAGCCCTATGCTGTCTCTCCCGACATCTATCTGCCTTGCCTTTCCTAGTCTTCTTAGAAGGGGCGTTAATCAGGTCCTCATGTATAGGAAGCTCTTTCAGTGCCTCTTCTACCTGTCCACCCTCATCCTCTGGGGGTTCATCCTTCTCTTCAGGGAGTTCATCTCTCTCTACAGGGGGTTCAACCCTCATTTCTGAGGTTCCTGCCTGGGACCTAGTAGAGACCATGCCTGTCTTGGTATGTAGGCCTTTCTCCATTCCCCTACTAAACTGGAGCCAATCCCTACCCAGCACTATATCATGGTGAAGCTTAGGGACTACGGCCACTAGAACCTCTTTTTGTGTTCCTAATCCCTTCACTGAGAGCTTATACAATGGGTAGAAGGAGGATGCACCACGTACGCAGCGGATTTTAACTCTGCCTTCTGGTCGGCTCGGTACTGACCCGATGCGAGCTTCTATTGCCTGCCAGAGCTTCTTTGAGACCATGCTCTGGTCAGCACCTGAGTCGAGCAATGCACTGGCCAAAACACCATTAACTTCCACATTTAACAGAAAACCTTCTTGTGCCTGTTTTTCCTTGGCCGTTATCGGTGCAGTTCGTATTACACAGTTTCTTTGTAAATGACCTGCTTTCCCACATTTATAACATTTTACTTTTTTCCCATTTCCATTCTGGCTTTGGCAAACAAGTGGATACACCTTTCACATTGGTTTCTAGTTCCTTTTCTGCCTTTCCAAAGTTTGCCGACCCAGATACATGCAGAGCGCCTCCTTTTGGCTTACCAGCCAACTCTGCCTCCAAATAACGCTCGGTAAGGAGGGCTGCTTCTGCTGTGGTCTGGCAACTTTGCAAGATTAAAAAGGACCTTATCTCTTGGGGAACCGCCTCCATGAATTGTTCCAAGACAATAGTGTCTACCACAGACTCGAGGGTCTTTCCCTCAGGAGCGAGCCATTTCCACGCTAAGCTCCTTATCCTATGGAAGAAGGCTTTGGGCGTTTCATTAGGTCTTAGCCTAGTATCCCTTAACATTCATCTATAGACCAGGGGTGTTAATCCCAATCTATCCCTGATTGCCTTCTTAAGTTCTTCGTAGTAAGTCGCAAGAGCAGCGGGCATGGCTTTATAGGCAGCTAAGGCCTCTCCCGTTAGGGATGTAGCGAGCCTTACCGCCCATTTCTCTGGCGGCCACTTTACAATAAGTGCAATTCTTTCAAAGGCTTCAATGAAGTCATCTATATCATCGTCCACCGTTAGCTGTCCACAAGTTAAAGCTCCACATTCTTGTGGTCCTACCACACAAGTAGGTGAGTGTTGTGCTTGTTCCGTCGCCTTCTGACCAGCAAGCAAAGCCTCTATCAAGTCCACGATGGGTTTTTGCTGGGCCTCCATGGCTGCAGCAGCTTGCTCCTGGGTGCGCTGGGCCCTCCCGTTGTTTTTCAAACTGGTTGGCCATCCAGCATAGAACTTCTTGTGGCTCTATCTACGGGACTTTTTTTTTTTTCTGCAGAGAGGGAAACCAAAGAAAGAAAGGCCCACCAAGCGCGGCACAACAACTTTCCCTTAAACCTGTCTAGGTTATACGTTGGACAAGAGCTCTCCTTCCTCCCACGAATCCTATACACCCGTGCCCAAATACCCGTTACCTGAGCACGGTGTAGACTCAAACTTTGAGAAAGGAGTCTTTCTGCTGGTCCTCGGTCCTTCTGGCCGATATTGCCAGCGGTATCTCCCACTGCTCCTCAGCCCACAACTTAGCAGGGGTTTTTTTTTTCTCTCGGTGCTCTTGTGGCAAATCCTCTGGCGTATATCCTGGTGTGTTTCTCAGTTGAATGTCCTTAAATTCCACACAAAATCCTGCCAACTATGCTACTTGTCACCACGTGGCCAGCCCTCCGCCTAAGGCGCAGAGGGTTGGTCTGCCATGATAATCTTCTATTCAGAAAGTGAGACTACAGCTGTGGCTCTTGCAAGGCCTCTTGGGAGTTGTAGTCCCTTTTCTAGCTATCTGATAAAGAAGCAATTGTAGTCCGAGTGTTTAAGGCAAAATGACAAGGATTTATTCCCCTCACAATTAGAACTTTGGTGCAGAACAAAAATAGGACAGTCTCCAGGAGTTTTAGCATGAGGCTTATATACAATAACTAAGGTAATTGCTTATTCAGTCTCTGGTTCCAAAACATGCAGTGCTCGTTGCAAATACAAAATGGAAAACAAAACCGCTTCTCGCACAAAGAAAAATAGTTCCTATTTCTTTGCTGTTTCTCAACACTTTTACTTCAAGGTTTAACACCGTGACTCAATGTTGTCAGCTAAACAAAGCGTACAATCCATTTGCGTATCTGCTACTTCATCAACATTAGAGTCTATTTGCATATCTTCTGTCTCAGGACTAACAGCATTTGTCTGCAAACTGTTACTATGGGATTTAAGATAACGTCCCTCTGTAAACTCAGGTGTTTTCCCTTTCCACAACTCAAAACAGCAAGGGTTTAAAATGCCTGTTGCTCTGGAGTTTCTTCTTTGGCTCTCCTCTAATTCTTGGCAGCTATGAGGAAATACTTTTGTGCTGGGCTCCCACCTGTGCAAACTCTGAAGGCTTCCTTCTGACTGAAGGGCTCCCTGCTCTCTCTGTTCCAGCCAGTTCCTGGTCACAGGGCGTGCCTTCCCTCCTCCTAGTCTGCTGGCTTTTCTCCCAGACCTGTAGGTAGTTTCTTTACCCGGTATCCAACTCTCAGGAGTTTCGGAGCCTCTCCAAGCCCGTCTTACTGGAGGTCTCTCCTCTCTCCTGTCTTTGCTGTCCAGGACACCTCTTTCTCCTCCTTTCCTTCCTTGTGTGGCTTCTTTTCCTTCTCGACCACAACTCCAACTTTCTCTGCTGCCACGGCTCCAACTGCCGTCTGAACTGCAATTACCACTCCAGCTTGCACTCCAGCTTCCTTTCTCTCCTGCTTCTCCTCTCTCTTTCCTGGGAGCTAATGACGAGGTTTTATAATTCTGTTCCTCTGGGCTTGGCTCTGCTCTCAACCTGAACAGGTGTGATTGATCAAGCTCCAGGCTTGCTGCTACGTCAGAGCTTGGGCGTGCCAGCTCAGCTCCTGTCTTTCTCTGTTTACTTTTTCTTTGTAAACAGTGAGCCATGTGTTCTAGCTGCCTGTCAGTTTTAAAGGTGGAATCTTCCTTTCTCTCTATTTCCATGGGCTCCGTAGGGGTCTCTACATCACAATGTCGAACCTTCCAGGCTTCCATGCTTTCTGCTAGGATCAGTTCCTATATATTATACATGGGAATGTTCCTTAAGGAGGTCACGGGAGATTTAGAGCTTATGAGCCCTCTCCTTCCTGATGATAAGAGGCAGGATTACCTTGCCCTTGTCAAACATGCTCAGGTTGTTTCCAAGTTTGTAAATCGTGCAGCCTTTGACTGCTTTGAGTGTATAAGCAGAACCTCTGCTATTGCTATAGGTGCACGTAGGATTGCCTGGCTCCAGGCATCTAACTTGGAACTTTGGGTACAGGATAAACTGGGAAATATTCCTTGCACAGGAGAGAATCTCTTTGACAAGAATTGGCAGGAAAAAGCTAATGAGATAGATGCTGACAATTTCACCTTGGATAGATTGTCTAAATCTACAGCTGATCCTGCAAGGAAAAAATCCTACAAGAAACCGTTCTTCAGTAAGAAGAAGTTTTACCCCTCCTATACCCAGCAGGGGCATCGTTTAGGTCAGTCTGCCCAAAAGGGACAGCAGCAACACCCTAGGCAAAGAAAAACAAAAGCGGCTAAGCCTCAACCGGCTCAGCAGACTCGGCCTCCACAGGGGCTTTGACTCCTATCTAGAGAACTTTGCCTTCCTGGCCCTGAATGGCCCAGAGCCTTCCACCATTCCAGGAAGGTTATGTCATTTTGTCCCCAGATGGGGGCAGATTACAGCAGAAAATTGGACTCTGTCCATTGTAAGAGAGAGGTACAAGCTTCACTTCCTCAGCATGCCCCCTCCTACAATGGTAAGAGAGTTCCAGTTAGGTCAAGAGGTCACTTTGCTTCTTGCCCAGGGGGCAATAGAAGAGGTACCCATTCTCCAACAGGGTACAGGGTTCTACTCCCCATATTTTCTTATTCCAAAGAAAACAGGTGGACACAGACCCATTTTGGACCTCAGAGAATTGAACAAATTCCTGTTCAGAGAGAAGTTCAAAATGATTTCTCTAGGAACTCTGCTGCCATATCTTCAGAGTCAGGATTGGCTTTATTCTCTAGATCTCAAGGATGCATACACTCATGTTCTCATCCATCCAACTCATCGAAAGTTCCTTCGCTTTCTATTTCAAGGGAAGCACTACCAATACAGGGTTCTTCCTTTTGGCCTGGCCTCGGCACCAAGGGTGTTCACAAAATGCATGGCTGTGGTGGCAGCATTTCTTCACACCCTGGGAATATTCGTCTTCCCTTACTTAGACTACTGGCTTATTTGAGCCCCTTCAGAGCCAGAGGCCAGGATTTCTCTCTCTCGCACAGTGCACATCCTTCAGTATTTGGGACTTGTCATAAACTTCCCAAAATCCAACCTTGCTCCCACTCAGTCTCTAGAGTTTATAGGAGCTCTGCTGGATACCAGACAGACAAGGGCCTATCTTCCACAGCCCCGCTACCTTTGCATTGTGCAGTTAGCTTCCCAGGCAGTGCTAAAGCCTCCCCTCACTGCTCAGGAAATGTTACAGTTGCTAGGCCACATGGCATCCACCGTGCATGTGGTTCCTTATGGTCGCCTCCATATGAGGGCAGCCCAGTGGACTTTATCCACTCAATGGACTCAGGCATCAGGTTGCCTGTCAGGCAAAATAACAAACTCAGATCATCTTATTTTGTCCCTCCAATGGTGGCAGTCACTCCAAAACCTTTTGGTGGGGTCCCCTTTCCAACAACCCCCACCCCAAGCCACTCTGACAACAGATGCCTCACAGGTGGGTTGGGGAGCCCACCTGCAAGGCCTCTCTACCCAGGGTACCTGGACTCCACAGGAGACCTATCTACACATCAATCTCCTGGAACTCAGAGTAATCTTCCTTGCTCTTCGAGTATTCCACACCCAGCTCAGCTACAAGACAGACCTAGTTCAATCAGACAATCAGGTAGCCATGTTCTGTGTGAACAAGCAGGGTGGAGCAGGCTCTCTGTCGCTCTGCAATGAAGCTTTGCGACTATGAGCCCTCACCAGAGAGCATCAGATTCATCTCCTTGTGTTGTATCTTCCAGGCATTCAAAACTCTTGGGCAGACAGACTCAGTTGAGTTCTGCTTCCACACGAATGGTCTCTCCATGCAGACCAAGTGGCCAAAATTTTTCAAATTTGGGGAACCGCGGGCATAGACCTCTTTGCAAGTCCACTGAATGACAAACTTCCCCGATTCTGTTCCAGAATTCCGGCTCAGGGTTGTCAGGCCAGGGATGCTTTCCTCCTCCATTGGGGCCAGGACTTCCTGTATGCCTTTCCACCCATTCCCCTAATTCCCAAAACCCTGTTCAAGCTTCAGAGAGACAGAGGTCATATGATTCTCATAGCTCCACATTGGCCACGGCAAATGTGTTACCCTCTGCTCCTACATCTCTCTCAAACTCCTTTCTCAGGAGGACGGGATGCTGTGGCATCCCAATCCCCAGTTTCTCCATCTCAGGGCCTGGTTGCTGAAAGCCTAGAACTTTGTGGTCTTAACCTTTCTCAGCAGGTAAAGGATATCCTTTTTGCTTCCAGGAAACTTTCCACAAGACGCTCTTATGCTTTCAAGTGGAAGAGGTTTACCATATGGTGCTCGCAGAAGTGTCTTGACCCTCTTGCGATACCTCTGGAATCATTACTGGAGTATCTCCTTCATTTGTCTAATACAGTGCTTAAGACCAATTCAGTGACAGTTCATTTGAGTGCTATTGCAGCTTCTTTCAAGGCTCTGAATGGACAACCTATTTCCTCTCATCCTCTCATATTGAGATTTATGAGAGGCCTTCTTTTAACTAAGCCTCCCATTAAGCCACCGCCGGTTTAATCTCTTTTTGGATGCTATTGCCTGGAGAGATGCTTTGTCAGGTTGGTCCTATATACTGTACAGTATATTGTCTTTAGAAATTCACTCTAATATAACTTCTCCATGAAACCCATCCTTATTGAGTATGCAATGCTCTTTACGAATACAGCTTTCCGCCATTCTGCATTACTATTATTACTACCAAGGCAATTTATTATTGGTTTTATAGGTTAGAAACATCAAATGTTTTTTTCTTTTCGCACCCAAAGGTGACCTTTGAAGCATATTGATAACCAGATGGTACATGGCGATCTTCCTAATGCACAGCTCCTGAGAGATTCTTTTCCGTCCCCCTACAATTCATTGCCAAAAATGTTTTGGTGAACCTTTTCAAAATTTGTTACCGATGTAGTTCTTTTGTTTTTATTGGTTTCATAATATAACTTCCAGAATGGATAACCCAATAAACACATAGTGGGCTTATCAATATATGATATACTCCTGTTGGGATTCACTTTGTCCCCTTAATTAATGCCGTATGCATTTGACTCCTTGCTTCACAGGCTCATTTCCATCTTTTTCCTCCCAGTTATGGTAGATATATATTTTTTTATCCAAATTGATTTCTTTATATTTTAAGACTCTCCTGCTTTGTGTTGGATAAGATTTTTGTTCCCTTGGTTCCCTATTCCGACATGTGCTCAGCTGATTGCCATTTAAAAAGTGCATTATATATTTATTAATATTATTATTAATTTATTATTTTAATATTGATGGCTGCATTATCATATCTTGAGTATCCTTATCTTAGGTGAGTGTTTATATAGTTAATGGATTTATACAGTAGTGACATTTACAATGATTGGTCTAAATGTTCTGTCACTGTATACTCTCACTTTATTTAATATTGAGACAGGATTGTAATATATATTATTATTTATGGTTTATTATGAATTTATTAATATCATTGTTTTATTTATTCATTTATTTTATATACCACACTTTCAAAATCAGCGCAGTTTACAGGGAACAAGTATTAATACTTTATATAGAACAGGTGTCAAAGAACAGAACAATAGAGTCAGGAATTGCACTATAACAATAAACATTTTACATTAAACAGGGGTGTCAACTGGGAGGGAGGAGTGGCCTAGTGGTTGGGGCAAGTTACCTCAGGCCAGAAGGTCAGGGGTTCAAATCCCACTAGAGGACAGCAACCTTGGGCTGGAAAGACTGGGGTTTCTAGTCCCACAAGTGCTCCTTGTGGTCTTGGGCAAGCCACCTAACCCTCCATTGCCCATGTTCCCTGTGGTATTAGTGTATGTGTTAAATGTATCCCCCAACTGTGTTCTGACCACTTTGATTGAAGGATAAGGTGGTATGCTGTCTAAATAAATAAAATAAGCTTGGGTAGTAATAGGACAAACTATCTACAGGCTGGTGAGTGGACAATGAGAAGTAGGTAAGTCTGAGCTATGGCTGGCAGGCATGATCCATAACATAGCTGTGGTATATGGTCATAATACAGTTGGAAAAGATGTGTCTTTATCACTTTCCTGAAGGCTGACAGGTCAGAAATGGAGCAGATTGGGGCAGGGAGGGAGTTTCAGAGAGTTAGTGTATATGAGAGAGCTTGGTTCTTAGCAGTTTGGGAATCCTTTCTTATTACTGACAGGATGGTGAGTGTGCTTGTCATATTTGTTCTTCGCGTTCCATTGTTCGGTGTCCAATGTATGATTTCCTCCAGGGAGATTGCGGAGAAGTTATGTAGGATTTTGATTGCCATTAAGAGGGCTTTATACTTTAGGTGGCCAGCTATTGGGAGCCAATGTAGTTGTCTTAGGATGGGGTGTCACATGTTCAGATCTGGAGGCTCCATACAGGGTTCAGGCTAAAGTGTGCATGGCCATTTGTAGAGGATGAAGTGTGCAGCTTGGCAGGCCATGGAGAATATTTGCATAGTCAAACTGTGGAAAGATAAGTGCCTGGAAGTCGGCATCCTCCAACAGTGGATGTAGGTGACGGAGGGTCCTTATTTTGTGGTATACTGCCTTGGTAATATTATTTGCGTGTTTCCATACTCAGGTGCTAGTCCAGAGTGATTCCTAGGTAATGCACCTCTTGCTTCGTCTTTAGCTCTGCATCTTTTATGTAAGGAAGGTGGTGGTATGAAGTTTGAATCTTTTGTGTTAAACAACACTTCAGTCTTCTTACAGTTCACTCTCAGGTTGTGCGTACCGAACCAGTCTGAGACTGCATTAAAGCATTCCATAATTCTGGTATAATTGGGACTGTCTGTGGAAAATGGGGTGTAAAGCAGTACATCGTCAGCGTAGATGTGGTAAAGTATGCTGTATGATTGGATTATAGCGCAGATTGGCTGGATGTAGGTGTTGAAGAGCAAGGCAAATAAGGATGAACCCTGCGATACTCCTTGTGTTCGCTGGTAAGCGGATGATGTTTGAGTGCCTATGTGTACCATTTGTTGACGGCCTGTTAAGCAGGACATGCAGCAGTCTAGGGCTACGTTCTGTATGCCTTTCTGTTGTAATCGAGCAAGTAGGAGATTGTGACAGACTGTGTCAAAGGCCGATGTGATATCAAAGAATATTAGGATGTATCCCTGTTTCATTTTGTTCATGCCCATAATGAGATTGTCTGTCTAGGAGAGTGGCCAAGAGGGTTTGACACCATGATGTTGGTGGAACCCATGCTGCTGAAGATATAGGGGAGCATAGGAATCAACGTGATCTTGGATCTGCTGCTGGACTATCTTCTCTGTAATCTTAACCAAGAAAGGGAGACTAGATATGGGCCTATAGGAATTTATGTCGTGGGTCAAACGTGGCATTTTTTAGCGGGGGTCTGACGGTGGCGGTTTTTAGAGGTGAAGGTACCAGACCTTTGGTGAAGGAAGGGTGCATGATTCTCGAAATGAATGAGAATCTCCCACCTCTGCATTCTAAGAAGAAATGTAATTGGGAAAGGTTTATTAAAAAAAAGACATTTACAAGGAAATTACAGAACCAGATTTACTCCAAAAGAAAATTTCCTGTGTGTTTTCTTGCAAATATTTAAAAACAAAAACCTTTATTGATCAATATCTGATACCATGCTCAGCATATTTTTAAAATGCCGGTTATGGCATTTAAATATTTTACATGCATTCAATGTCACTATCCAGATAGCAAGTAGTGCTGAATATACATGGTGACCGCCGTTGGCTTTATGGATAGCTCTCTGGTTTAAGTCAGAACAGCCTGTTTACTGTCCTAAATTAAATGATATAGTTATACAGATAATGACTGAATATCAATGACTGTCCATAGAGTTAGGTGAAATGCCATTGCTCCACCTTTGCTCCACCATGGCACTATCAGGATAGTGGTGTGGAAGTCTCTACGAATTTTCAGCAGCACTATCCACATAGTGCTACTAAATAGTCACAGATTGGGCATTTGTCTGCAGAGTGGGTGCTGTTCTGTGGATAAATGTTTTTGAATATCTGACCATTAACATTTATAATTTAATCAAAATAAGCCTATTGAACTAAAGAAACTTTAGGAATTTCATTTATAAAAAAATAGTTGCAGCGAAGTGCACACAATGAATAATACCAGGAGTCAGTTCAGAGATCCAAGCCAATTTATTGTGCACAAGTCTCAGGCAATGTCACATTCAAAAAGGTCTGAGCAATGGAGTCCAGTAAACAACTCCTTATATACCTTTCTTCTCCAGTTTAACATAGGCAAACTTTCTATTGGTCCCAAATGCCCCCTGCACCTATCCAATTGGGAACTCTCTATGGGCCTAGCACTCTGTTCCCCCTGCTCAGACTTCTCTAACAAAGGCACAGTTCTTAGACTTTGATACATTTCTCCTACAAGGTCACTTCTAGCTTAGAGAATGTGTGAATACAGAGCACTGGAACATATCTGTCATCAGCATAGAAGAATTCAATAAGGGATTCATACAAACTTATCAGAAGCAGTTTAAAGCAGTTTCTCTAACTTTTACTGACTTTGGTTTTTCTCAGCATTACTATTTTCAGGTGGGGGTTGGGACTCAGGCCTAGCTCACAGTCCTCTCATACGTTTACAGGCTATTCTAGGCCATTGCCTGCCACAAAACCAATAAAACCATGAACATGAGAAACAGAAATTAAGATTTACAAGCAGCCTCAAAAAGATATTTAGATTGGGTTTGAATAAGGCCAGAACACGATACAGCAAATTAGAAAGTCTATTCCAAGTTTATGGCGCAACAGGATGGAAAGTGTACAGTCAAGAGTTTGTAATGCGGCATAATGCATAAGTAAGAATGACTTAGCCAATAAGTAAAAATCAAGAGGAGAGTTATAGGGAGAGGCAAGGTAGTGAGGAGCTTTAGAATGAATGCGTTTGTAGGTGATTAAAAGATACTTTAATAGTATATGGAATTAGATAGGGGCCAATGTAGTGACTAGAGAATTATATGGATTTAGTTGCATTGGTACAAAATAAGAGCTCAATTCAGGTAGGGGCACATCCGGGCCGCCTGGATGGCCCCAAGCAAGAAGGACCAGTTTGGACCCAATTCTGGAACATTGGAGCAAAACGTTCCCATGGTAACCAGAATCGGGCCCAAGGACAGCCTGCGGGGATGTCCTTCCCGACTCTCATGGTTTCAGCCCCCCTTCTCCCTGCCGCCTGACTCACAGCTGTCCTGCCATGGCCTGGATTGGGCAGCGAGGACCCCCTCCCCCTGCACTCGGCCTGGGGGGGGGGGGGGATCTCCAGGCCCGATCGCCGGTTTTGTGCTGCTTATTTCACCTCTGAAATGGAATAACTAGCACATCCCATCGGGCCCGGCAGGACGTACAGGGCCGTGACCTGGATTGGCCCTGTATGTTATGCTGGACTGGCCTGCCCCTGCCCCTGCTTCGCCCTGATCCCGCTCCCTTCTTCCCCTGTCGGCTCTCCCCATCCTAATGCTCAGGACATATGGGGGAGCCGGAGAGGAAATTGGACCTGGATGGCTTGTGGGGCTGCATGTCCCGGTGGGACGTGCAGCCCTGCAACCTGCGTCCCTGAATTTGGCCCTTAATCATGCAGCTGATTTTTTTGACTGACCTGTGAGCAGGACTGTACCTAGCCCTATGTGAGCGGTGCGGGCGCACAGGGTGCAAAGGCTTAAGGGGCGCATTTTAGCAGTCTGCCGTTGCCTGCCATCGCCACTTTTTCTTCTCTGTGGTGGCAGGCAATGACAGACAGCTAAAATGCGCCCCTTAAGCCTTCTCGCTGGCATGCTAAGCAGATCTGTCCCCTGCTCTTGCTGGCAACTTGCACATCGGGCGCGCCTCTTCTCTCCCGCTGCAGGGGGGAGGAGGGCGCGCGCCCGTTGTGCTAGTCGCACAGGGCATGATTTAGACTCGGTACGGCTCTGCCTGTGAGTTACAGATTACAATTCTCTGCATGGGTGGTGATAAGAGGGCATATAAAGATTTGGTAGTGTGTTCTGGAAGGAAAGGATGATTTTTAGTGATTTTACAAGTGATTTTCACTCTCATATAGAGAGTGATTTTACCAGTGTTTTGGATGTGTGTGGAAAAGGAAGAGTCAAAGATAAATGAAAGGTTGTGGCCTGAGGGGACTGGGAAGATGGCAGCTTTATACAAAGAAATTGAGAAAGGGGAAAATAAGTGTTCTTTTTTGGTGGGAGAGGGCAGGGGGTGAAGTTTAGGTGGCAGTAGGATATCTATGTAGCGATGTCAGACAAGCAAGCTGAACGTAAAGACTAGATTCCTGATGAAATTTCTGGCATAGAAAGGTAAATCTAGGAATCTGCTGCATAAATATATTAATCAAAGTCGTAGGAGGGCATGTTACTAAAGTGTGTCATTGGGTAGCATGTTCAGCACACACCAAATGTGCTGCGGTAAAAAGAACTGCATGCTAAAAATCCTATAATCTCCAGGAACAAGCAGGAATGAGTCTTCACATATTGGTATCGTCGGTACCGACGGAGCCTGCGCGAGAACGCTCACCAGCGTCCAAAAGGAAAGCTTTTGGGAGCATTCCACAGCGCCTGCGCGCTGTCTTCCCGCCTTTCCCAACCGTCTCTCTCCAGTTCTTCTTTTCCGCGGAGCCAGCAGGTCGTGTTTCCTGTCACCGCTGAAGAATTTCTATTTTCTTGTTTTCTTATTCTTATTTTCTTTAGTCGCGTGTCTGCCTTCTCGAAGACCGGTACCGCCGGTCTTTTTTCTTTCTATAAAAAAAAAACAAAAAACTTATTTTTGCCTCAGTGCATTTTCTTCTGTGGCCTTAGGCCTACAGTCTATTTCCTCATGGAAAAGCCCGCCTCCGGGTTTAAAAAGTGCACTAAGTGCAGTGGCACTATTTCTGTCACAGACACCCATGATTGGTGTCTAAAATGTTTAGGTCCTGACCATTCCATCGCGGATTGTGAGTACTGCTCCATGATGTCTAAAAGAGGGTTACAGAATCGGGCAGCCAAGCTCAGTACCCTGTTTCCCTCCGATGCAGCTTCGGTGGCATCGACGTCTTCCAGGGCTTCCTCTTCATCCCATGGATCTCAGGTAAGTCCGGCCGGTCTTCAAAGGGTACATCTCCCTCTAAGTATCGAGATGTTCCCGACATCACCATTGAGGAATCCACACCGGCAAAATTACCCCGGCGGGAGGCTCCGGCTTCCAAAGCATTATCTATGGGGTCACAGGTTGACATCGATGGCACGGCCTCGACCGATCACCTGTTACAATGTTCTGGGGTACCGGCGGTTCCCGGTACCGACATCCAGACATTGGTGGCGTTGATGGATCAGAACATTCTGACCATGCAGCGTGCCATTACGGCCTTCATACAAGCTGCGACGCCCACGGTACAACAACAAACCCCGTTGTCGATTCCGGTTCCGGATCCAGCTCCGGTTCCGATACCTGTACCGCTTGCATCGGCATCAGCACCGAAAGCAGCGATACGGTATCCAGTGATGCTTATTAGTACCGATCCGGTACCAATGACTCCCGATGTCGATAACCCTCGGTACTCGTATCGGGCTCTACAAGAGCATCCAGACAGTCGATACTTCGATTCCTCTAATGAATCTGATGCATCAGAGGTTTCCATCGAAGCATCGGAGATCCGTCCTCAGGAACCCTCTTCTCCAAAAAGGAGAATGTCTCCTCCTGAGGACTTGTCTTTCCAGGACTTCATCAGGGAGGTGGCCAAAAGCCTGTCCATTGCAGTAGCCTCTGAAACTGAACCCAGAGCCAAAAAATTGGATATTCTTCAATATCCTAAGGCTCCTAAAGAGGCAGCCATTTTACCTATACATGAGATTCTTTATGACCACATGTTAGGTATATGGGAAACTCCTCTTACCACCTCTCCCTTTTCTCGTAGGTTGGACACCATGTATCGTGTTCCTCCTTGTCCTGGATTTCATAAGACTCAGCTTCCTCACCACTCTATTGTGGTAGAGTCTGCTATGAAAAAAATCAAGAGCACAAAAAGACATTCCTCTGCTCCTCCAGGAAGAGAATGCAGAACCTTAGATGCTTTTTTGGCAGGAAAATCTTCCAGGCCAGTATGCTTGTAGCCAGAATCAACTCCTATAGTCTCTATATGGGGATGTTTCTAAAAGAGGTTACAGACCATCTACACACCTTATCTCCTTTTATGTGAGAAGATAAGAGTGAAGAATATATTACCTGGCTTAAACATGCACAGAATGTATCCAAGTTTTCCAATCGTGCAGCCTTTGACTCCTTTGAGGGTGCCAGTAGAGCTTCGGCTATTGCCATAGGCGCATGCAGAGTAGCTTGGCTACAAGCCTCTGATTTGGAATCCTGGGTACAAGATGGTCTGGGCAACCTTCCCTGTACAGGGGAAAACCTGTTTGGCAAAGATTGGCAAGCAAAAGCCACCCAGATGGATGCTGAAAATTCTGCTTTAGATAGACTTTCAAAGTCTACTACTACTCCTTTCAAGAAGAGGTTATTCAAGAAAGGATCTTTCCCAAAGAAAGGGAAATTTTCTTCGGGTTATACCCAGGCCTCTTCTCAGGGTCGTTTTGCTACAAAGAGACAGCAACAACCAAAACAGGCCAAGCCTCAGGCTGCGAGGACTGCTATGGCCCAACAGCCTCAGCCTCCTCAGGGCCTTTGACTTTCCACTAGAGAACTTAGCATTTCTGGCTCTAGAACATCCAGAGTCTCTCACCATCCCAGGAAGGTTAGCTCACTTTGCTCCCAGATGGGAACAAATCACAGCAGAGAAATGGACCCTCTCCATTATAAGGGAGGGATACAAGCTACATTTCTTAAACCTTCCTCCACACACCATGGTGAAACAGTTCAACTCTCCAACTTCTCTTCTCGACCTTCTAGGTCAAGAGATTGCTACCCTTCTTGCCCAAGGGGCAATAGAAGAAGTTCCCCTGCTTCAACAGGGCTCAGGGTTCTACTCCCCCTATTTTCTCATCCCAAAGAAAACAGGGGGCTACAGACCCATCCTAGATCTCAGAGAGTTGAACAAGTTTCTATGCAAGGAGAAATTCAAGATGATTTCTCTTGGTACTCTCCTTCCATACCTCCAGAGTCAGGACTGGCTTTGTCCTCTAGACCTCAAGGATGCGCACACCCATGTCCTCATCCATCCAACACACAGAAGGTTCCTTTGGTTCCTTTACCAAGGAAAGCACTACCAATACAAAGTGCTTCCTTTCGGTCTGGCCTCTGCTCCAAGAGTGTTCACCAAATGCATGGCAGTAGTAGCTGCATTTCTACGCACTCTGGGGATATTCGTATTCCCATATCTGGACGACTGGCTCATCCGAGCTTCATCCCAATCAGAGGCCCAGACTTCCCTGGCCTGCACAAGGCGTGTTCTTCAGTATCTGGGACTGGTAATCAACATTCCAAAATCCCATCTCACCCCTACTCAGTCTCTAGAGTTCATAGGGGCCTTACTGGATACCACAACTGCAAGGGCCTATCTTCCCAGGCCCGTTGCCTACGCCTGGTGCAGTTAGCCTCCCAGATTCAGTTAAAATTTCATTTAACTGCTCGAGAGATGTTGCAACTCTTAGGCCACATGGCATCCACAGTGCATGTGGTTCCTTATGCTCGCTTTCACATGAGGGCAACTCAGTGGACTCTATCCTCCCAATGGACCCAGGCATCAGGTTGCCTGTCAGACAAAGTAGCAACCTTCATTCGCCTCTTTTGGTCCCTCCACTGGTGGAAGTCCACTCAAACAGGTGTTACCCCAAGCAACCCTTACAACAGATGCCTCTCCAAGGGGTTGGGGAGCTCATCTTCAAGATCTTTCCACTCAAGGCATCTGGTCCCCATAGGAGACATCTCTTCATATCAAACTCTTAGAGCTCAGAGCAATCTTCTTGGCTCTCAGAGTATTTCACACCCTGCTCAGCTACAAGACAGTCCTCATCCATATGGACAATCAGGTAGCCATGTTCTATGTGAACAAGCAGGGGGGGACGGGCTCTCTGTCGCTTTGCAATGAAGCTCTGAGATTGTGGGCCTTCGCCAGAGAGCATCAAATCCATCTCATGGCAGTATATCTTCCAGGGGTTCAAAACTCTTGGGCAGACAGACTCAGTCGAGTTCTGCTTCCACACGAATGGTCCCTCCATGGGGACCAGATAGCCAGAATCTTTCGGATTTGGGGTACCCCAGACATAGACCTGTTTGCAAGTCCGTGGAATGCCAAACTTCCCTGGTTTTGTTCCAGGATTCCATGTCACGGAGTTCAGGCCAGGGATGCCTTCCTCCTTCACTGGGGGCAAGACTTCCTCTATGCCTTTCCACCTATTCCCCTAATCCCCAAGACACTGTTCAAGCTTCAGAGAGACAAGGGGTCTATGATCCTCATAGCACCACATTGGCCACGCCAAGTGTGGTACCCTCTACTTCTGCATCTCTCTCAAGCTCCCTCCCTGGACCTGGGGTCTGCTCCAGATCTCCTCTCCCAAGAGGAGGGAACTCTGTGGCATCCAAATCCTCAGTCTCTTCATCTCAAAGCCTGGTTGCTGAAGGCCTAGACCTTCAAGATTTACACCTTTCTCAGCAAGTGAAGGATATCCTTCATGCTTCCAGAAAGCCTTCCACAAGACGCTCTTATGTTTTTAAATGGAAAAGATTTTCGATTTGGTGTGCAGAAAATGGTCTTATCCCTTCTGCAATACTTTTGACTTCGTTACTGGACTATTTGCTGCATTTATCCCATGTAGGCCTTAAAACAAATTCAATCAGGGTCCATTTGAGTGCTATTGCAGCGTCCCTCAAGCCTCTCAATGGACAACCTATTTCCTCTCATCCTCTTATAGCAAGATTCATGAGAGGCCTTCTTTTAACTAAACCTCCCATTAGACCACCTCCAGTGGCATGGGACTTAAATCTGGTTCTTGGCCAGCTTATGAAGCCACCCTTTGAACCCTTAGCCACTACCTCCTTGAAATTCCTTTCCTGGAAGGTTATTTTTCTCATTGCACTCACCTCAGCTCGCCGTATCAGTGAGTTACAAGCTCTAGTGGCTAATCCTCCTTATATAAGGTTCCATTATGACAAGGTAGTTCTCAGAACTAATCCACACTTTATGCCTAAAGTGGTCTCACCGTTTCATCTGAACCAGGAGGTATATTTACCTGTCTTCTTTCCAGGACCTCATGCATCAATTGCAGAGAGGAGTCTTCATACCCTGGATTGCAAAAGAGCACTTGCCTTCTACTTACAAAGAACACAGCAACATAGAAAGTCCTCTCAACTTTTTGTTGCTTTTGATCCTTCCCATTTAGGACTTCCAGTCTCTAAGAGAACTCTGTCCAATTGGATTGCTCAGTGTATTTCCTTCGCCTACCAGAGTAAGAATCTTTCTCTGGAAGGCCATGTCACAGCTCACAATGTGAGGGCCATGGCAGCCTCTATGGCTCATCTAAACTCTGTGTCCATCGACCAAATCTGTCGAGCAGCCACCTGGGCCTCGGTTCATACCTTCACAGCTCATTACTGCTTGGACAAGGATTCCCGCCGGGATGCCTTGTTTGGTCAGGCTGTTCTCAAACACCTGCTCCATACCTAATCAACTCCTGCCCTCCATCCCTCACTGGATGCCTGAGATTCATAGGTGCAGATGGAGCCCTCCAGGGACTCACAATCTGGGTGATCTCCCAGGCATCTCTAGCTGGGGAGTCCCCATATGTGAAGACTCATTCCTGCTTGTTCCTGGAGATAGCACAGTTACTTACCTGTAACAGGTGATCTCTGGGAACAGCAGGAATTAGTCTTCACAACCCTCCCACCTCCCCTAGGAGTTGTATCTCTCTATCTATCTTTCCTTTCCTCTCTCTCTCTTTGTCTCAGCTTTAAACTCGAACTGGAGAGAGACGGTTGGGAAAGGCGGGAAGGCAGCGCGCAGGCACTGTGGAATGCTCCAAAAGCTTTCCTTTTGGACGCTGGGGAGCGTTCCCGCGCAGGCTCCGTCGTCTGTCCCTACCCTCCCCCTCTCAGGCCCACCTTGTCTCCACTCGTTCTTCGGCTTTTTACTTCTTAGCCCCAAGCCTCTGGAATTCCCTTCCCCCCCCTGCTTCGCGCAGAAGAGTCATACCTATCCTTCAAGTCACAACTTAAGACCCACCTCTTCAGTCTAGAGTTTAACCTTCCAACCATGGTCTCCCCCTCCCCCTCCACTATCCACCCTCCCCCCGTTTCATGATGTTGCACCCCTCTAATGTTGTACTGTGTTTACTGTTCTCTTAGTGTCTTTCTTTTCTACCCTGTCCTATCAATTTTATGGCGTTCTTTTCCTTTTCATGCAGCCTGTTTTTAACTTGTTTTATATTGTTTTATTGTAAACCGCCCAGGTGCCTCTGGTGTTGGGCGGTATATCAAATTTTAAATAAACATAAACATAAACATACCGACGATACCCATATGTGAAGACTAATTCCTGCTGTTCCCAGAGATCACCTGTTACAGGTAAGTAACTGTGCTCTACCTGAGTAGTTCAAGTTGGGGTGGTTCTGGGGTGGAGTGTCCACATCCTGGATAGCATGGGTGTTTTTGGCATGCACTTGCCAGTGATATAGCAAGATGAAAAGATCAAAGTCTGGAGTGTGCAGAAGAAGAAAAGGGCATAGAGAGAAGAAAGCCAGAGGAGGAGCGGAGTTCACGAGGAGGGGTGTAGGGAGAGAGAAGAGAGGAACAGTAGAGTGAATGCATTTATATGTTAGAAGACGTTTAAATTGGATATGGAAATGGAAGGGGAGCCAGTGAAGTGATTTTAGAAGAAGGGATATATGAGTGTATTGGAGCTGGCGGAAGACTAGCTGGGCAGCAATTTTCAGTCCGTTAAACAGCTAAATGCCCATATAATGTCAGGTCATCTTAATAACTAATTATCCGGATAGTGGCTGAATATGCTGCTGTCTGGATAGCTGTGCCAGTCTGGGCTGAAACCAGATATTCAGTACCAGAGGATATCCAGATTCTGGCACTGAATATCTGGTTTCACTTTTGACCTTGGCAGTCAGACACTTCTAAAATGCTGCTTGTCGCAGGTTGACTATCAAGCCTGTGAAGTCCAAAGACAGACATATTCCAATCACTAAACTGAAAATAAATATAGATTTTCTACCTTTTAATGTCTGATCATTTTATTCTCTAATCATGTTAATCCAAGTCTCTGGTGTCTGATTTCCTTGTCTTCTCTTAACTCGCCCTCTAGGGTCTGGTCCATCTGCCACTTCTCTTCCCTCCTTCATTTCCTTCCTTCTCCAGGACCAAGCAGGAAGTCAGTCCTCACATATGGGTGACGTCGGCGCCGACGGAGCCCTCGTGCGGAGCATTTCCCCAGCTTTCAGAGAAAGCCTTTGGGAATTGCAGCGCGCATGCGCGGTCCCCTTCCCGCCCAAGGGTGCCATCTTGCTCAGTCTTCTTTTTTCTGCGGAGCCCGACGGACGTAGTTCGTTTTTCCCCGAGGAAAAAGTTGATTTTCCCTGTTTTTTCTCTTTTTTCTCTGGTTCGACGCCGGATCCTTTTCCCGCTCGGACCGATACGCCGGTATCGAGTCCTTTATCACTTTTTCGGTTTTTGTCCTTTGTGACTGGCGTTCGCGCCTTTTTTCTTTTTTCCCTGGCATGCCCGGTCTTTTGACCTAGCAGGGGCCCTTTTTCCCACGATGGCTACCAGCGGGTTTAAGAAATGTGATTGGTGTAAGAAACTTATGTCTCTTACCGACACACATGACTGCTGCCTCCGCTGCCTCGGACCCGATCATGACCCTTATGATCTGTGATCCGTGTGGCAAAATGTCCTCAAAGGCGTTGAGGAGTCGGCAGCACCAAAAGGATAGGATCTTTTCTGACTCTGCATCCGGCTGGGCCCGGACCTTGTCAGAGGTCTTGACGTCTCGGGACTCCGGCCCCGAGCAGCGTCGGGGTTCCTCTGAGTGGGGGTCTCCTTCGCGGGAACATCGCAGGAAGAATAAACCCGCGAGGGCGGCGTCGGTGGACGCTCCTGGTTCCTCAAGGGCCAGGTCGCATAGCCCCGATAGCCGTCCCGGGTCTTCGGAGTCGGAGAGGCCTGCCAAGCATCCCCGTGTCGAGATGGAGTCTCCTGGACACGTAAGTGCTGTTGTCCTTGTGGACTCTCCTCCAAAGGAGCCGACGTCGGGCCCAACGCCGTCGGGGCCCGAGTCGGGGGCTGCTGGGTCTCCTGAGTTCGGACTCAGGTTGACGGTCTTGGAGAGCAGCTTCGCTGCCTTCATGGAACAGCAGTGGGCATTGATCGCCGGTCTCACCGGTGCATCTACCCCGACCACCGGGACCTCGACGTCCAAGTCGACCCCGGAGGCTGAGCCGATCCTCGAGTCCATGCGGGCTCGAGTCGATCCTCGGCCACGGTCTCCCTCGGCCTCCCGTTCAGGACCGAGGTCATCGACGCCGGCCTCGGCGTCGGGGCTGAGGGCTTCGGTGCCCGCCCGACCGGAGCCGCTCGATACCTCCTCCGAGGAGTCGGGCTGGGAGACGGAGGGCGAAGAGTCACCCGATTCTTTTCGGTGTGTCCCATCGGACTCGCCGGAGTCCGAACCTCAGAGACGATCCCCACCGGAGGATACCCGGTTCTCGGACTTCGTGCGGGATATGGCCAAGGCCGTGGCCTTCCCCGCGGATCCCGAGGAGGAGCCTCGAGCCGAGGAGCTCGAGGCCCTCCAGTATGACTCTCCCCCAAAGGAGGCCTTTACTGTTCCGGTTCCTTTGATGCTGGAGCGGCTGCTCTTCCGCATGTGGGAGACCCCGGCCTCGATGCCGGTGTTAAGCAAGCGGGTCGATTCAATCTATCGAGTTCGCAAGAGCCCCGGGTTCCAAAAGGCACAATTACCGCACCACTTCATGGTTGTGGAATCGGCCATGCATCGACTGAAAAGTCAGAAGATGCACTCCTCGGTGCCTCCCGGCCGGGAGGCCCGAAACCTGGATGCCCTTGGTAAGAAGTGCTTCCAGGGCTCTATGCTTGCTTGCCGTGTCCAGACTTACCAGCTCTACATGGGCATGTACCTCCGAGACCTGGCAAAGGAGATTGCCGGGTTCTCTGCTGGTCTCTCCGAGGAACCTTTGCAGAGATCTCAGGCCTTGCCCACCGGTATTCAAGAGTGCTCGAAGTTTATCTCTCGAGCAGCCTACGATGGCTTCGAGGCTTCGGCCCGAGTAGCCGGGGCCGGCATCGGTGCCCGCCGACAGGCTTGGCTGCAGTCATCCGACCTCGAGCCATGGGTACAGGACAAGTTGGTCGATGTCCCCTGCCGAGGTGAAAACCTCTTTGGCAAGCCCATGGCTGAAAAGGCTGCAGAACTCGAGACCGAGACTCTGACCAGGACTAGGCTGTCCAGGAAAACCTCTGCCCCTTCTCAGAAAAAGAAGGGCTCGGGGAAAAAGACCTTTTACCCGAGGAAGTCATCTGCCTATAAACAATACCCTCATTATCAGGCCTCTGCAGCTCCCCAACAGGGTCAGCAGGCCAAGGGGCAGGGTCATGGGCCCCGAAGGCAGAAGGCCCCCAAGCCACCAACACCGGCCCCTGCTCAGCAGGGTGGGGTTTTTTGACTCAGAAAGCATAGCTTCTTCTCCTCAGCTGGCTTCTCTCAGCACAGGAGGCCGGCTGGCCCACTTTGCCCACAGGTGGTCAGCCATCACATCAGATACCTGGGTTCTTCATATAGTCCAAAAGGGCTATCTTCTCCATTTTCACCAGGTACCTCCCTCCTATTTTCCAGGGGAGCCTCCAAGACTCCCTCTGCACAGGGACCTACTCCTTCAGGAGTTAGTAAGTCTGCTAAAGGATCAGGCTGTGGAACCAGTGCCCCACCACCTGAGAGGTCACGGCTTTTATTCCAGGTACTTTCTGGTACCATAAAGAACAGGAGGCCTCAGACCCATCCTATACTTGTGCAACCTCAACAAGTTCCTGGAGAGGGAAAAGTTCAAGATGCTTACCCTTGGAATCCTGCTGCCCTACCTCCAGCAGGGAGACTGGCTATGCTCCTTAGATCTAAAGGATGCGTATACTCACATCCTTATTCATCCAGACCACAGACAATATCTCAGGTTTGTTGTGGAGGGAAACCACTATCAGTACAGAGTACTACCCTTTGGCCTGTCCTCCTCTCTCAGGGTGTTTACCAAGTGCCTGGCAGTGGTAGCGGCCTACCTGAGGCTTCAGGGTCTTTTTGTGTTTCCGTACCTGGACGACTGGCTCATAAGGGGCCAATCTTCCCAGGAAGCCAATGAAGCCACCCTTCGCACTGTGGCTCTGCTTCAGCACTTGGGGTTTGGCATAAACTTCGCAAAGTCCACTTTGCTCCCGTCCCAGAACTTAGAATTTATAGGAGCCAGACTAGATACTCTTCAAGCCAAGGCTTTTCTGCCTCTGGACAGAGCCCACAGGCTGATGGATCTGGCCAGGCAGTTTCGCAGCAATTCCCTGGTCTCTGCCAGGCAATTCCTGAGACTTCTCGGCCATATGGCTTCCACGGTTCATGTAACCCCCAATGCCCGCCTGCACATGCGGCCTGCTCAGTGGAGCCTTCAAACTCAGTGGCATCAAGCCACAGGGAGCCTTGCAGACTCAATAGAGGAATATTTGCCCTGCTCGTCTCCTCTCTTCAATAGTGGCTTCATCTTCCGAATCTGGTACTCGGAGTGGTTTTTCAATCTCCTCCGCATTCTCAGGTGCTGACGACAGATGCTTCTCTTCTAGGTTGGGGAGCACATTGCCAAGGGGCATGTACTCAGGGTCTCTGGACCCCTTGGGAGGCTGCTCAGCAGATAAACTTCCTGGAGCTACGGGCGATACGCCTAGCTCTGCGAGCCTTCTCCCACCTCATCTCTCACCAGTCTGTACTGGTCCAGACGGACAATCAAGTTGCCATGTTCTACGTGAACAAGCAAGGAGGCACAGGCTTCTTACTTCTATGTCAGGAGGCACAACGGCTCTGCTCTTGGGCTGTCCATCACGGAATCCTCCTCTAAACTGTCTACCTCCCAGGTCAAGAAAATTACCTGGCGGACAGACTGAGCAGGGTCCTGCAACCACACGAATGGAGGTTGAACCTGTTGGTGGTTCAGCAGGTCTTTCTCAGGTGGGGCCTCCCCACCATGGATCTTTTCGCCAGTCCTCTGAACCGGCAACTCCTGCGATTTTGCTCCAGACATCCGCATCCTCTCAGAGTAGCAGCGGATGCGTTTCTGATCTAGTGGTCCACAGGCCTACTGTATGCGTTTCCTCCCACGCCACTAGTGTCCAGAACGCTGTTCAAGGTCCTCAAGGACGGGGCTTCATTGATCCTGATAGCCCCCAGGTGGCCGAGGCAACCATGGTTCCCGCTTCTGCAGCAGCTAGCGGTGGACACCCCTCTTCCTCTGGGGTTTCAACACGATCTCCTGTCTCAGGTTCAGGGGACTCTCTTGCACCCCAGCCTCCAGTCCCTTCATCTGAAGGCCTGGCTGCTGAAAGGGTAGTCCTGGCTCCCCTACTACTGCCTCGAGAGGTGGAAGATGTGGTCTTGGCCTCTCGGCGACAATCCACCAGGAAATCCTACGCTCTTAAGTGGCGTAGATTCTCCGCACGGTGTGCTCAGCACAGCGAGAATCCCTTCTCGTGCTTGGTAGCGGTAGTATTGCAATATTTGCTTTACCTCTCCAACCTGGGCCTTAAGTCTAACTCTGTCAGAGTTCACCTCAGTGCTCTCTCAGCGCAACACTCGCCGGTGGACGGTAGGCCTCTTTCCAACCACCCTTTGGTGGCTCGTTTTCTCAGAGGCCTCCTTCTGCTTAAGCCTCCTTTGCGTCCACCGGCCCCTGAGTGGGATCTGAATGTGGTCTTACATCGGATTACTTGTCCGCCTTTTGAACCTATGGCTACCTGCCCTCTCCGTTTTCCCTCCTGGAAAACCTTATTTCTGGTAGCTCTTACCTCTGCTAGGCGAGTGAGTGAACTTCAGGCACTAGTGTCTGATCCTCCTTACACTAGGTTCTACAGGAATAGGGTAGTCTTACGGACTCACCCTAAGTTTCTTCCTAAGGTTCTCACCTTTTCACCTCAATCAGGAGGTGGTTCTTCCGACCTTCTTTCCCAGACCGCATGCCAACCAGGATGAGCAGGTCTTGCATACCCTGGACTGTAGGAGGGCGTTGTCCTTCTACCTTGACTGTACGCGGGAGCATCAGAGGGCTGTTCAGCTCTTCATTTCTTTTGACCCCAATAAGTTGGGGCTCCCTGTCTCCAAGCGTACTTTGTCCATGTGGGTCGCTGACTGTATCGCCTGGGCTTATGGGGCAGCCGGCCTCTCGCTGGAGTGTCGAGTCACGGCTCATCGTGTCAGGGCGAAGGCTGCGTCAATGGCTCATCTCCGCTCTGTTCCGTTGGCAGACATCTGCCGGGCTGCTACTTGGTCTTCAAGCCAGACTTTTGCGGCCCATTACTGCCTTGAGAGGGAGTCCCACAGGGACAGTACTTTCGGAAAGGCAGTACTCCATAATCTGGGGTTTAGGCAACTCCTACCCTCCGGCCCTGGTGTTGGGCTACCGGTCGGGGGCGTTCTCAGAGAAGATTCCTTCCTGACGTGCTGTCGAGCTGGAGGGAGCTCATTTTTTCCGCTTGAGGTCTCTGGTAGCCTTAAGCTGGGGAGTCCCATATGTGAGGACTGACTTCCTGCTTGGTCCTGGAGAAAGAGTAGTTACTCACCTATAACAGGTGTTCTCCAGGAGCAGCAGGAATCAGTCCTCACAACCCTCCCTCCTCCCCTTGGAGTTGCAGTCATATGATTTGTTTTTGCTAATTTTTTGCTGTCTTTTAGCTATGTCATCAGACTGAGCAAGATGGCACCCTTGGGCGGGAAGGGGACCGCGCATGCGCGCTGCAATTCCCAAAGGCTTTGTTTGAAAGCTGGGGAAATGCTCCGCACGAGGGCTCCGTCGACACTGACGTCACCCATATGTGAGGACTGATTCCTGCTGCTCCTGGAGAACGCCTGTTACAGGTGAGTAACTACTCTTTCTCTGACACTGATCTTTTCCTTTTGGCTTTCTTCCATTTTTCTCTGTCAAATCATGTTTAATTTTTCTTTCTTATCATCCAGTTCTCAGTCTTCATCTTTTAGTTGCTTCTTCCTACCACTGTTCAGTCTTTAACGCAGCCCTCTCATACCCCCATCTCTATATTCTTCCCCAGCCAATTATTCCCACCAACTCTCTCCTTTATCTTTCTCTCTTCTGCCCTCCCTGTGTCCAACATCTCTCCCCTTCTCTCCTGCCCTGTCTTGTGTCTCCTCTTCTCTCACCATCTAGCGCCTCTCCCCTTTTTCTCATCCTATCCCCTCCATGTCCAGCATCCCCCTCTCCCCCACCCCATGTCCAGCATCTTTCCTCCATCCACCCCATTTTGTGTCCAGCATCTGCCCTCCATTGCTACTCTGTGTCCAGCCTCTGCTCACTATCCCTTATACCCCAGCATCTGCCTTTCTTACCCCTATAACCCCTACCCCATGTCCAGCTTCTGCTATCCACTCCTCCATCGCTTGTCAGTCTGCTCTCCAACCCCCATGCTGCCAGTCCGTGTCCAGAATCTGCCTTCTGTCCCTTCACTTCCACACCCTATATCCACTATATGCCCTCCTTATGCCCTCACCTGTGTCCAGTCTCTCTTCTGTGATCCCCATCTCCAACATCTGCCCTCCATCCCTCTACCCCACCTTGTATCCACCACGTGCCCTCTATCCTTTTATGTCCACAACTGTATGTCTGCTGTCTATCCCTCCACTATATGTCCAGAATCTGCCTGATATCCTGCACATCCTTTCCAGCCATTGCCCCTCATCCCCCTTCGTGTCTTGCAGCTCCCTTGCAGTCATTGGCCCCCATCCCACTTCATGTCCTGCATTCACCTTACAACCATTACCCCCATCCCCTTTCGTGTCCTGCATCCCCCTTCCAGCCAATGTTCCCATCCCCCTTCATGTCCTGCATCTCTCTTCCAGTCATTCTTCCCAATCCCCCTTTATGTCCTGCATCCCCCTTCTAGCTATTCTCTCCCCCCAAGCCCACCCACTTGGGGCTCAGCTGGATCTTGTCCGTCAGCGGCAGTAAAATTTTATTTTTTTTCCCCCCAGTAAAGCTGCTCCATCATGGCTGAGTGCTGCTGTGAACATAGGGCAAGTTGAACTGTGTAGTTTGGGTGCTTTCCTGCAAACAGGACTGTCCAATGCCATTACTGTCCCGATCACAGCAAAGAGCAGCAGCGGCAGCAATTCAAAAAAAAGAAAAGCTGAAGAAAGTTGCCCGAGTTCAGCTTAAATTAAAAAAAGACTGCTGCCGCTGTTGCTCTTTGCTGCGATTGGGATCGCAGCAGCATTGGACAGTCTTGCTGCAGCAAAGCTCCTAAACTGCACAGCTCAGCCTGCCCAATGTTCATGGCAGCACTCAGCGCGAAGAGACAGCTAAAAGACTGGGGAAAACCCCTCTAATTTTACTGCTGCTGACTGTCCGGTTCCAGCTGAGCGCCAGACTTGCCCTCAGACTGCCTCTGCCCACGATCCTGGAGACTGGTAATAATTTATTTATTTTAAAGGCGTGTGCTACAAAATTCCCTCCAACTCTGATACGATGTGAAGCGTCAGAGGGGCAGTTGCAGCGCTTCCAAGCGGGGAATCACAAAGACCCGCACTTTTTTTTTTTTTAAATTACAATGCTCGGGTTCACTGCCACCCGCTGCTGCAAACGCAGGAACAGTGGCAATGGGGGAGGCTGTGGCTAGGATCATCATTTTGTTTTGGGTTTTTTTTTTGGGGGGGGGGGCGGTTAGGCATAGTTAGGTGGCTGCCACTGACCTGTTTTAGGGGACAATTTTTGCTTCTCCCAAATTTTGCCACCTGAAGCAGTCACCTCTTCCTACCTCATGATAGAATCACCTCTGGATTTAATGATCAAATTTAGCTCATTAAGTTATTTTTAAGATCATTTAGTCTTGACTCATAATATTTGCAAGACTTATACATGAACATCAGTCACATCAGAATTTTTAGATGCCGACTGAACTGTGAGCGCTACAATATTTTTGCCATGAGAAATTCATAGTTTTGCTTCATCTTGCAGTTTTATGAAGATGCACACTATCCTCAATACTCCTCTTACTCATTGTTCATCTTTGATGGAACTTGTGGCACAATGTTCTTTTGCATTTATTAAAAATTAGTGCTAAAAATGAAAAATATTAGTGGGCCAAAATTCAATTGTAGCAGTCAGCATTTTTTGAAATGCCAGCTGCCGCAGGTAAAAAAAAAAAAAAAATCAACATATTCAGCACCAGTATCTGGACAGTGACTGGTGTTGTGGTAGGCGAAGGCCTATGATCCACGCTGATTGAATTAGGCAGGCAGGCCTAAGCAGCTTGACCTGTAAATGAAGCCTGTGGTTAGGCTCTGAGGAGTGAAAATCCCCCCCCCCCCCATATTGCCTCCATAGAATTGAAACTTAACTCAGCTTAGCTGAACATAGCTAAGCAGAAACGAAACTTAGAAAAAGACAGTAAACCAATTTAATTAATACTGATAAGATGTGTGCAGCTTCTATGGAATTAATTAACTCTGTTGAGAGAAAGGTTACAGTGCCCTGCTTTCCCACATATTTCAGCTGGTTAGCGACCTTGGAGGAGAAAAGTATCAAAGTTGGTGAACTGACCATTGTAATTGGGACTGAAGGGGGGGAAAGCAGGTGCTGAGCCCAGTCAAAGGTCCTCATTGGATAGCTACGTAACGGTACCGGAACCAATAGAAGGTGTAAGAAGGGTTACCGGGACCAATGGAAAGTTTGCCTATGTCTAGAATGGGAAAGAAAGCTATAAAAGTTGTTGTTTTGCTAGAAACCATTGCTCAGCCATTTTGAATGTGATTCTGCTTGAATCTTGTGCACAAATAAATGATTTGGACCTTCCGAACAGACTCCTGGTATTATTGGGTTGTCTGCGCTCTGCTGCTACATATTCTTGGTGCGTTGGCCGGGAAGGTGTGGTAATAGAGGGTATACAGGGCAATATACCACGACTTTCTGCCTCTACAGGTTTGGTCCTGCCGGGATCGTGCCCTCCCGACGTGGGCTCGGCTCCCAGGCGCCACCGGTCCAGTTGCATCGGAGGGAGTTGGGCCAGGCCTCGGCGGGTGCTGGACCCGGTCGGAGCCAACACCTCAAACCCGTGAGGGGAGTCCGAGGTCCAACTCATGCGCTTGCTTGGGAAAGGGGACCGGATCCGGTGAGTATAGTTTTGATTTGACTAGACAGATGAGTCAGAGCAGAACTGTTGTTTGAACTTTGAAACTTTGGAATTTGATATTTGGTAAGAGAGCTTGATCACCTCTCAAGACGGTCCGACTAACCCCGCATGAGTATGCGCGGGGTGAAACTATCGTCTTTTTGATTTTGATTTTGGAATTTGATATAGCCTAGTCAGCAGAGACAGGATTGGGCTGTTTTTGGGATACGTTGCTAGCATGATTGTATGAATGAAGTGTGAATGAGAGGTCTGGCAGCACGGACCAAGTGAAGGCGGACTCCTGAGTAACGCATTTCCTGGCCGGGCGATCGCGTCCAGGTCGTAAAAAGGAGGAAGCGATCGTCGTCTTGTCTTGTTATTTGTTTCCCTTAAATGTTTCTAGGGCCGTGAGGACCCCTTACCCACGGTCTGCCCTCCTTTTCCCTTCTGTTTGTTGTTGCGCGCACACATCGATGTGGGAGGGGCGGGGTCTACTAGGAACACTCCGTTAGAATGTATGATCAAGTATTTTAATAAAGGATATTCAGGAGATTATGGAGTGAAAATGACTGCTTCACGATTACAACTTTTGGCCCCGAGATGGAACATTTAGTATAGGAATTGTTCGATCAGTTCATCAGAAGGTGCGAGCAGCGCACCCCGATCAGTACCCCTATATAGACTCTTGGTTAAGTATTTGTGAGAATCCGCCCCCTTGTGCAAAGCGCTGTTATGAAGAACAGTGCAGAATATTGTTAGCGTTAACAGACCAGGCCCCGAAGACAGGGACAGCTGAGAAACCCAGTCAGAAGCCTATTCTGGTAGATCCTGAGTCCCCGGGAGTTATAACTAGACAGCCCCAAGCCCAGCACCCAGTGAGAGTACCTCCGTGTCCTGCGGCAGCACCGCGGTGACGGCGGGACCCATCCCCAGAGCTAGACCCAGACCTAGAAGGGCAGATAGATGATCCCCCTCTGGATGAGGATGCTGACACGCCCGAGACTGAAGTAAAAGCTGTGTCAGAGGAAGAAGAAGAGGGAGAGACCTCCCAGGGCGAGGAAGATAGCGTAAAATCAGTTGTTAGTGCAAGCTCCTCTGTAACAAGTGAAGCATCCCAGACTAAGCGGACCATGAAGAAGAAAGTCCCTGTCAAGAAAGTTCCTGTTAAATTACAGAAAACTTCTGCCAAGAAACTGATGCCCATGTTCCCTGTAAAATAGTTATCTCCAAGTTATAATGCCCTGTTCAATGTAATTTCAGTTTGTTCAATGTAAACCGCACTGATGCAGAATAGCGCGGTATATAAGAGAATGTAAATAAAATAAATAAATAAATTACGGCAAGTCCCGGGACTGCCCGTGCGAGATGAGCATGACCAGATAGTAGCGGGACCCCTGAGTTTAGTATATGTGCCTTTCTCCACTGCTGATTTGTTGAACTGGAAATTGCATTATGCTGCTTACACTGATAAGCCCCAAGAATTAACGGAATTGATGCATACTTTTATGGAGACTCACCAACCCACTTGGGCAGATTGCCGTCAGCTCCTGTCTATCTTATTTACTACTGAGGAGCGGACACGAATTAAGCGAGCAGCTATTGATTGGCTAGCCGACAATCCCCTGACCGAAGGAGTGGTAGGAGCAGGAATAGATAACCGCGAAGCAGCTCATAAGGAATTCCCTAATGAAGACCCCCAGTGGGATCCGAATACTGATAGAGGATCCAGGGCCCTATCACGGTTCCGCCAAGGCCTCATGCAAGGCCTGAAAAAGGGGGGTCAGAAAGCCATGAATCTCTCTAAAGTGACCGAAGTTAATCAGGGCATAGATGAAAGCCCAGCAGTATTCTATGAGAGATTGACTGAAGCGTATAGAATGTATACTCCCTATGACCCAGATGCCCCAGGAAGCCTATGCATGGTGAATTCTGCTTTTGTAAACCAGTCACAACCAGATATTAGACGTAAACTACAGAAATTAGAAGGGTTTGCGGGCATGAATGCAACACAGTTACTGGAAGTCGCTCATAATGTGTATGTGAATCGTGATAATGAAAGACAGAAAGAAAGTGATCGAAGGATGAAGAAGAAAGCAGATTTTTTGGCTGCGGCTATACAGAAAAGGGGAGGTGTCCCTAGTCGAAGGAGCAGAGGAAGAGGGCGGGGCAGAGGAGATGACCGGCCCCCATTAGGCGCGAACCAATGCGCTTATTGCAAGGAAGAAGGACATTGGAGAAATGCATGCCCGCGACTCGAAGAGGTCTCTCAGGATGAAGGGGAACACGCCCCTTGGAGGGAAAGAGAGAGAGGCCGACCTCAGAATCGCAGAGGAACCAATCAAGAACAATTTCAACGAGAACGAACGGAGGCCATTCAGGGAGTGGCAGCCGCAACAGCCTATGATTTAGATGAAGCAGATTAGGACAGACCGGGCTCCGAATTCGCTTTAGGTCTCCAGGAGCCTATGGTCAGTATACAAATAGGAGACCAATTTATGGACTTTATGGTTGATACTGGAGCAGAACATTCTGTAGTAGATAAACAAATAGCCCCTTTTTCTACAAGAGCAGTCACCATTGTGGGAGCGACTGGCGCTAAAGCCACAAAGCCTTTTCTTCAAAACCGCATATGTAATTTAGGAGGACAGCAAATAACGCACCAATTCCTTTATATGCCTGAGTGCCCAGTGCCATTACTGGGATGAGATATACTAGCCAAGCTGCAGGCCCAAATAGCCTTTACTGAGAAAGGAGAAATGCAAATGACAGTAAATTCCCAGTCAAAACCTGCTGGACTAATGGTGCTTACTGTTCCTCGAGAAGAAGAATGGAGATATTTTAGTACTGAGCCAATCATTGATACCTATTTTGAACCTACTTTGAAAAGCATTGATGCCCCTCCTGGAGTATGGGCAGAGGGCAATCCACCAGGCCTGGCCAAACACATAGCTCCAATAATTGTGAATCTCAAGCCTAGTGCACAGCCAGTACATGTCAAGCAATACCCACTTCCAAGAACAGCAATTGAAGGCATCCATCACCACTTGTTAAGGCTACTGGAGTATGGCCTACTCAAAGTCTGTCAGTCACCATGGAACACTCCTCTCCTGCCAGTGAAGAAGCCTGGGACAGGTGACTACCATCCAGTGCAAGATCTAAGGAGAGTGAATGAAGCAGTTGAGACCATACATCCAGTTGTGCCAAATCCCTACACACTCCTAGGATTGATTCCCGCTGAAGCCACTCACTTTACTGTTTTGGATTTGAAAGATGCATTCTTCTGCATAAGATTAGCCCCAATTAGCCAATTGCTGTTTGCCTTTGAATGGCAGGACCCTGTCTCAGGGAGGCGGGGCCAACTCACTTGGACACGATTACCTCAAGGATTCAAGAACGCACCTACCATTTTCAGTGCTGCACTAAACCAAGATCTCTCGAGCTATCCAGTAGCCCCTGAAAGAAGAGTACTCCTCCAATATGTAGATGACCTACTGGTAGCCGCCACATCAGAAAGTGAATGTATACAAGCCACTACTGACCTCTTGCAACTATTGGATGAAGCTGGATACAAAGTTTCCAGAGCAAAAGCACAGCTGTGCCAAAAAGAAGTGAAATATTTGGGCTTTCGTCTAACCAAATGAAGCCGACAATTGGGACGCGAGAGAAAAGAAGCCGTGTACAGTATCCCAACCCCAACTACCAGAAAGCAAGTCAGAGCCTTTCTGGGAGCAGCAGGATACTGTCGGATATGGATACCTAACTTTGCTCAGATTGCTAAACCACTATATGAAGCCACCAAGGGAGAAGAAAAGTCGCCACTAGAGTGGGGACCGGAGCAAGACACAGCTTTCAAGACCCTGAAGGAAGAATTGATGTCGTCACCAGCACTCGGGTTGCCAGATGTCCACAAGCCTTTCCATCTATTTGTGCACGAGATGCACGGAAATGCTCTAGGCATGTTGACTCAGAAATTGGGACAGTGGGAGCGACCTGTAGCATACCTATCGAAACAGTTGGACACTGTGGCCAAGGGATGGCCACCATGTTTGAGAGCAGTTGCAGCTACAGCATTATTAGTGAGTGAAGCAGACAAGCTCACATTGGGACAGAATCTACGCGTCACAGTACCACATGTGGTGCTTGCCCTTATGGAACAGAAAGCAAATCACTGGCTCACCAATTCTCGAATGCTGAAATACCAAAGCATGCTATGTGAAAATCCACAAATACAACTGGAAGTGAGCCATGCCTTGAACCCAGCTACCCTGATACCAATCAGCGAAGACCCTCCAGAGCATGACTGTATAGAAGTCATGGATACTGTGTTCTCAAGTCGACCTGATCTGACAGATGTGCCCTTAGAGAACCCTGATCAAACTTATTTTGTGGATGGAATCAGTCTCATTATCAATGGACGACGTTGTGCCGGGTATGCAGTAGTCACCCGGGAGGAAGTCATTGAATCGTCAGCTCTTACATCAGGCACATCAGCCCAGAAAGCAGAATTAATAGCACTCACCAGAGCACTAGTGTTGGGTGCAGGACTTCTATAAGAACATAAGATATGCCATACTGGGTCAGACCAAGGTCCATCAAGCCCAGTATCCTGTCTCCAACAGTGGCCAATCTAGGTCATACGTACCCAGCAGTTTCCCCAAAAGACACAGGCTCCGCAATGCCTGTACTGGGTCAAGCATCTATATCCTGGGTCCCTTCTTAACAATGGCCCATGGACCTTTCCTCCAGGAATCCGTCCAAACCTTCCCCAAACCCAGCTACACTAACAGCCCTTACTACAATTTATAGAATTCTATCATATCTCCCCTCAACCGTCTCTTTTCCAGGTTAAAGAGCCCTAACCTTTTTAGCCTTTCTTCATAGGAGTATCCTTCCATCCCCTCCACCATTTTGGTGGCTCTTCTCTGAACCTTTTCTAATAACTCTATATCCTTTTTAAGATACGGCGACCAGAATTGCACACAATATTCAAGGTGCGGTCTCACCATGGAACGGTATAGAGGCATTATAGTATCTTTTGTTTTATTTTCCATTCCTTTCCTTTCCTTATGATACCTAGCATTCTATTTGCTCTCTTGGCTGCCGCTGCACACTGGGCCGAGGGTTTTAACATGTTATCCACAATGACGCCTAAATCTTTTTCCTGGGTGGTGGCTCCCAATGTGGAACCCTGCATCGTGCAACCACAGTCCGGGTTGTTCTTCCCTAGGTGCATAACCCTGCACCTGTCCACATTAAATCTCATCTGCCATTTTGATGCCCAGTCTTCTAATCCAGTGTTTTTCAACCTTTTTTGTGCAAAGGCACACTTTTTTCATGAAAAAAATCACGAGGCACACCACCATTAGAAAATGTTAAAAAAATTTACCTCTGTGCCTATATTGACTATATATAAAGTAATTCTCTTGAATAGGAATCAAACACTCACACCAACCCCCTCCCCTGCTGGTTCACACCACCCTCCCCTGCTGGTTCACTCACACCACCCCCCCCCTCCACTGCTGGTTCACTCACCCACCCCCCTGTCACTTACTCACCCCTCCTGCTGGGTCACTCACTCACTTACCCCCCCTCCCCTGCTGGTTCACTCACACCATCGCCCCCCCCCTTGCTGGTTCACTCACACCACCCCCCCCTCCACTGCTGGTTCACTCACACTCCCCCCCCCTTGCTGGTTCACTCACACTCCCCCCCCCCCTTGCTGGTTCACTCACACACACACACCCCCCTCTGCCCAAGCCGCTGCTTCTGCTTTGTACAGAGCAGCGGCTGCACTACACTTACATTGAAAAGTAAAGAGAAACTGTGTCAGGAGCCCTCCGGTCATCGCAGAGCCCGAGGAAGTGATGTCATGGGGACGGGCTCCTCACAGGCTGTCTTTCCTTTTCAAATTAACTTTATTGCAGCTAAAGTTAATTTGAAAAGGAAAGACAGCCTGTGAGGAGCCCGCCCCCATGACATCACTTCCTCGGGCTCTGCATGATCGGAGGGCTCCTGACACAGTTTCTCTTTACTTTTCAATGTAAGTGTAGTGCAGCCGCTGCTCTGTACAAAGCAGAACCAGCGGCTGCACTGCTATAGGGAATCGCGATCGCGTTCGCGCCGCGGACTTCGGCACAAAAGCCGGTTTTTTGCTCTGGCCGCTCCCGATCTTGCAGCCAGAGCAAAAAACCGACTTTTCAATGGCCGGTTTTACAACTGTGCCGGCAGCCGGCCTGGCCATGGAAAAACCGGCCAGGCTGGCTGAAAACCGGCCGGTTGGCAACCCTAATTTGTGAGCCGAGGCCACATGTTACGGATGAAATTGGAATTTTTCCCACGGCACACCAGACAATATCTCACGGCACACTAGTGTGCCGCGGCACAGTGGTTGAAAAACGCTGTTCTAATCTATCAAGATCCTCTTGCAATTCTCCACAATCCTCTTGGGTTTCAACAACCCCAAATAGCTTTGTGTCATCTGCAAATTTGATAACCTCACTCGCCATTCCACTCTCCAGGTCACCTATGAATACGTCAAAAAGCAGTGGACCCAGCACAGATCCCTGGGGTACACCACTATTCACCTTTCTCCATTGGGAAAATTGGCCATTTAGCCCAACCCTCTGCTTTCTATCTTTTAACCAGTTCTTGATCCACAGTAGTACACTGCCTCCTATCCCATGACTCTTTAGTTTTGCCAAAAGTCTTTGATGAGGGACCTTGTCAAAGGCTTTCTGAAAGTCCAGTTGCCTTGATCACAGAGTACTAGCATTTTAATCCAAACAGGAAAGACTTCTATGGCACTACTTCAGTGTTTTCCTGACATTTTTATTGAGTGTTTTTTTATGCATATAGAAAGATAAAGGAGAAAAAAATGGTTTCCTCGGTTCAGTCACTAAAACTACCAATTTAGTGCACAGAACGCTAATGCTACACATTAAATTATAGAGAGCACTGAAACTGAATTCAAGAGAGATGAAATCATGAGTGGAGTACATACAGAAACATGGAATATGACTGCAGATAAACACTTCAATGTCTTATCTATCCTGCCCATTCCCTTCCTATTATAATACCACGACTATGCTTTTTTGGCCTTTTGGCTAAGGTCCAAGAATAGGTTTTGAGCTATAAAATGAGAATATGTCTTGCAGAGCAGGCCCAAGGGTATCTACCATCCTAGGCGAATTTTCAGCCAAGCATCCTGCACTGGGCCACCCACCACTCCCCATCCTGGGAAACTCAGGGTCCTATCTCCCCACCCAGTGGTCCAGGGTCCTACCTCCCTTCCTATAGTCTAGCATCTCCCCTCTCCTAACCCCCATAGTTCAACATCTGCCTCCCACCCTCCCAGGTGTCTAGCGTCAACACTTCTCTTTCACCGAAGCATCTCGGAAGACAGGCAGACCTGGGGGTACGGTGGAGGGGGAGGGATGGGAAGTGGTACCATGGTCCCTTCATATGTTGCAGAAACAGAATGTATACACAGATTCAAAATATGCCTTCACCACTTTGCATGCACATGGAGCTCTCTACAAAGAACGAGGGCTCATTACGTCGGGAGGCAAATCAGTCAAATATGGCCCAGAAATATTGATGTTACTAGATGCCGTGTGGGCTCCTACACGTGTGGCCGTCATACACTGCAGAGGACACCAAGCAGGAAAAGGAGAAGTGGCCCAAGGAAACAGATTCGCTGATGCTTCAGCACGTAAAGCAGCCATGACAGGCCAAATTTCACCACAGGCCACACCAATACAAGCAGCATTGTTTCCAGTACCTCTTAACTTATGGACACCACGATATACCACCAAAGAATTAGATTACTACTGCAATAAAGAAGAGGGAGTACTGAAAGATGGATGGATTGAACTGCTGCCACCAGAGGGCAGTCAACCTCCAGGACGCATAGTAATCCCTGAATCATTGGGACCAGCCTTTGTCAAGGCCTTTCATCAAGCTACACATTATGGGAAGAGTGCTATGGAGAAGGCACTCAAACCACATTTTCGTATCGCTCTATTAGGAGCCCTGTCTGCCTCAGTGGCTCGCCAGTGTCTAATTTGTGCCAAAAACAATGCCAAACGGTCCCACGCCACCACCTCGAGTTCAGTCAGGAGGTGTCACCCCCATGCATCACCTGCAAGTAGATTTTACCGAAATGCCAAAAGCTGGCGGATACCGATACTTGTTAGTTCTAGTTTGTACCTTCTCTGGGTGGGTAGAGGCTTTCCCCACCAGAACTGAAAAAGCCCGAGAAGTTACCAAAGTTTTGCTAAGAGAAATTATCCCCAGATTTGAATTCCAGCAGTAATAGGGTCAGACAATGGGCCCTCATTTGTATCTCGGATTACCCAGCAGTTAGCAAGTGCCTTACACATACAATGGAAGTTACACACAGCATATAGACCCCAGAGTTCAGGGAAGGTTGAGCGAATGAATCGAACTTTAAAAGCCCAGATATCCAAGCTATGTCAGGAGACCCACCTGAAGTGGCCACAGGTTCTCCCCATAGCCTTACTTAGAATGCGCTCAGCTCCTGTAAAATCATCAGGATTTTCCCCTTTTGAAGTCATGTATGGCAGAGTTTGCCGCAGATTGGTTCAGAAATAACCAGACAAGAACTCCTAGCTCTTAGTTCTGTTCTGCAGACTCTCCATGCGTGGATACAGGACCAGTTGCCTATCAATTTGACGGAACCACTGCACCCCTACAAGCCTGGTACCTCGGTGTGGATCAAAGATTGGAAGAAGACACCGCTGGAACCGCATTGGAAGGGGCCATACACCGTCATCATGTCTACCCCAACTGCAGTAAAGGTAGCAGAAATCGATTCCTGGATCCATCACAGCAGAGTCAAGCCAGCAGCAGTTCCAGATCAGGACCAGTGGACAGCAGAGCCGCATCCTGACGTCCCTTTGCGTCTTACTCTACGGAGGCAGCCAGCAACCTAGAACCCCTCGGGGACACTCATGAACTACAGTGTCCTACAGCAGCCAAGTCTTTCGAAGAGGATTGCTGTTACTAACACAGCAAAGACATTTGTTTTCTTCATCGACTAACTGTGCCTTCATAAACTTTCATCAGGCCAACTACACTTGGTAAGTTGCCATCACAGCGAGACATCTGAGGATCTTCAATCAACACTGACACCCGTTGAATTGCTTCATTAGCAAACGGGTTGGCATTGCGCCAAGAAGAAGAGGACGTCGTGGTCAAGATTTTCCAGCGGAGATCCAGAAGAACTACAATCAACATGCATCTTTGTTTCTATTTTGTTCTGGTTGCTTGCCTGGGGAGTTTTGAACTTGCTCTTGCTTTACCCCCATGTACTGCCTGCATTACTTCCACTCGGACTGGAATGAAAGTAACTCAGACTCTGCTTTACCATTCTTACTATACCTGTACTGGTACAGTAAGCCGGTGTATTTATAACACCACTGAACTGAATGTTTGTACTAAGGGAAATACTAAAGTCTGTTTTAACCCGCATCAAAATCCATCCTATTACACTTTAGAAATACGATGGAATGATGCAGATGGAGATTTACTTAATGCTACCTCCCCACTTACCGATCCTACAAAGTATGCTGTTTTATATTTTGATGCTTGCGATGCCATAAATAGAGATAGTCGTTCTAAATGTGCCAACTGGGAGAAAACCTATGCTCATAATGATAAATATATGTGTCCCGAAGGGACTACTGGATGGGGGGCATGTACAGGTAAACGAGCTTTAGCCAATGAATATAGTACAGCCCCAATTGCAGATTACTATTGCCCTAAGTGGGAATGTGTTTTCTATGCCATATGGAAAACTGGTATGGTCGAGAATACCAGGGATAATCGAATGGCTGCCTTAACTAAGCCATATGTAAAGGATTCAGAAAATTGTAAGAAAGGTGCTTGTAATCCATTAGAATTGTTCATAGCCAATCCCAGCGCATGGAAACAAGGGTATAAGTTTGGCCTACGTATTGCAGGTTCTGGATCAGATCCAGGAACTATTGTATATATAAGATTGAATACCCAAGCCCATCGTTCATCACGGTACCATATACATAACACCTTCTATGAGACTATGCATGTAAATAAGTTTGATATCCCTCACCCTTCTCAGAATTTGTTTCTAGAATTAGCGGGAGCAGTGGTCTCCAGCTTACATATTTCAGATTGTTACTTTTGTGGTGGGACTAAAATGGGTGATCAATGGCCCTGGGAAGCCCAAGAATTAAACTACTCGATGACCTATAACCATACCGAATTACATAAAACCACTAGTGAATGGGTCTTAGCACATTCAATAGTTGGACGTCTGTGCTATGTTCGAACTGGACCCCAGTTCACCTTGCAGGTGGGACAGCTGGTCTGTCTCAGCCAAACGTTCTATAATGACACTACGAAGCAGACGTCTTGGTGGTCAGGAGTTAATGAATCTGAACCCACCAATCCATTAGCAAAATTCCCTGAACTTGCTGACTTAAGGACAAATCTTGCCCAGCCCCATGCTTGGCAAGCCCCACCTGGCTTGTATTGGATCTGTGGAACCCGAGCATATGCCCGACTTCCTATTCACTGGGGAGGAGTGTGTGTCTTAGGAACCATTCGACCTTCTTTCTTCTTGTTACCCACAGAACATGGAGAACAATTAGGATACCCAGTATACACCAAAAGACAGAAAAGAGCAGCTCTTCAGATAGGCAAGTGGCAGAAATGGGATGGGGATGATTGGCCACCCGAGAGGATTATTGCCTATTATGGACCTGCCACTTGGGAAGAAGATGGCACCTGGTGTTATCGGACCCCTGTGTATATGATAAATCGTATCATACGTTTGCAAGCAGTAGTTGAACTAATCACTAATGAAACTAGCCAAGCACTTACACTTCTAGCCAGACAAAGCACACAAATGCGCACTGCTATATATCAGAATCGCTTGGCCCTAGATTATTAGTTAGCAGCTGAAGGAGGAGTATGTGGCAAGTTGAATTTAACCAATTGTTGTTTGAAGATAGATGACAAAGGTCAAGTAGTTGAAGATATTGCTGAAAATATGCGAAAACAAGCTTATGTGCCAGTACAGACCTGGCATGGCCTTAGAATACCCAACTGGTTTGAATCCATCTTCTCAGGCCTGGGGGGACTTACTACCTTTATTATGATAATATTAGTAATTGTAGCTTTGTTTCTGTTGTTACCATGTATAAACCCATGCTGTATGCGCTCTATTAATAGTGTGATTGAAAATACCGTAGAACGTAAAACTGCTACTAAGATTTTAGCCCTATGGCACCCTACTCCCGGAACTATTGGTAAAAACCCCACTCCTGTGTAGTTAAATGATTTACATCTCACACCTTATTAGCATTCGGGTGAGATTAATCAAAGGGGGGAATGTGGTAGGCGAAGGCCTATGATCCACGCTGATTGAATTAGGCAGGCAGGCCTAAGCAGCTTGACCTGTAAATGAAGCCTGTGGTTAGGCTCTGAGGAGTGAAAATCCCCCCCTCCCCCATATTGCCTCCATAGAATTGAAATTTAACTCAGCTTAGCTGAACATAGCTAAGCAGAAACGAAACTTAGAAAAAGACAGTAAACCAATTTAATTAATACTGATAAGATGTGTGCAGCTTCTATGGAATTAATTAACTCTGTTGAGAGAGAGGTTACAGTGCCCTGCTTTCCCACATATTTCATCTGGTTAGCGACCATGGAGGAGAAAAGTATCAAAGTTGGTGAACTGACCATTGTAATTGGGACTGAAGGGGGGGAAAGCAGGTGCTGAGCCCAGTCAAAGGTCCTCATTGGATAGCTACGTAACGGTACCGGAACCAATAGAAGGTGTAAGAAGGGTTACCGGGACCAATGGAAAGTTTGCCTATGTCTAGAATGGGAAAGAAAGCTATAAAAGTTGTTGTTTTGCTAGAAACCATTGCTCAGCCATTTTGAATGTGATTCTGCTTGAGTCTTGTGCACAAATAAATGATTTGGACCTTCCGAACAGACTCCTGGTATTATTGGGTTGTCTGCGCTCTGCTGCTACAGTGTTGAATTTCCATATTCAGTGCTGACTGCCTGGTGCTATCTGGATAGCAACAAATTTCAGTGGTCTGGTGATATTTAGTGTCACCCCCCTACTAATACATTTGCACTGGCTCCCAATCGAATTCCGTATCCATTACAAAATTCTCACCTTGGTTCATCATACGCTCTGTGCTCACAAGCCGCAATATCTTGTTGATCTTCTCTGTGTTTCCATGTCCCCACTCGTAGTCTCCGCTCACTCCACATAAACCGTCTTTGTCTCCCCTCACCGTCACTGGCACATCTGCAATCAACACGCAACTCAGCTTTCTTCTTCCTGGGTCCTGCACTCTGGAACTTCCTGCCCATATCCCTCTGTCTGGAACAGACTTATGCAACCTTCAAAACCTCCCTGAAAACTCACTTCTTTACTCTGGCATTCAATCTCTGACACTGCACCATGACCTGATGTCCTATTTATGGAGTGAAATATCTCTCTTTGTCCTGTCTGTGTGCCTGATAATTTTCTCTTTTCTGTCAAAATATGGAGTTCTGTTTCATTTTCTACGAGCCTAGTGCTCATTCTGTTTGTAAAAATGTTTTAATTTTGTGAACCGCCCTGATGTTATAAAGGGCGATATATAAGTCTAAATAAAACATAAACACAAACACTATCCAGATTGTACTGCTGAATATCACGGTCCATAATGCTTATGCAGTTAGCCCTAGGTTTATAACTGTATAATATTTTTCATTTGCTGTATGGAAGTAATTTTAGAAGGGGTTGTCTAGTTTAATGTGCATATTTTGCACCTATTTTATACAGTAAAGTACTTGTGTACTTTACTTTATAAAATAGGGGTATAAGTAGTAAGATAAGCATGCCAAATCTAGATGTGACCAGTTATACCAAACCTAGATTTGGGGGTATGTCTACTAAGCTGGAATACTGGTTAACCTGGGCTATTTCCAACTAGGTTCCATGTTATTCAATAGGACCTAGTTGCAGATAGCCTGAGTTAACCGTCAACCTGGCTTAGTAGACCTGCCTTTGCTGTAAATGCCCATGAGTTAAATAAAGAAGTAAATAAATATCCAGATTTGTAGAAAATCCTCGTAAGTTACTGTATAATAGTAAGATATACATGCCAAATCTAGGTGTGACCCTTTCACCAACCCTAGACTTGCTGTAATGTGCATGAGTTAAAATAAATAAATACTCAGATTTGTAGAAAGTGCTCGTAAGTAATAATATTTTATAATTTAGACATACAAATTAAGGCTCCACCCCTGTGCTCACTCCAAATGTACATGCCATTGCTCTGAACTACGGGCCTGATTTTCATTTGGGCGGTGCTATGTGCCGCGTCAGCGCATAGCCCGACCGCTGTCTGTTTAGCCCTTGTTTTTCAATGCCGGGGTCATATGTGGCTCCAGCATTGAAAATCCATTTCTCGTTGTTCACCCCAGAAGCCGCAGGAGCTAGCCAGGTAGCAGTGATTTTCGATGCTACCAGCTTAGCCCCTGCGCCTGGAAGATAGGCAAGGTTTTTCCTTGCCTATCTTTAAGGTGCAGAGGGTTAAGCGAGTAGCATCAAAAATCGCTGCTACCCATTTAGCCCTTTTCTCTGCCCCTGCTCCACCCAGGAACGCCCCCAACATGCCTGATGCTAATCGCATGGCATCTAGACACGTTAGGGACTTATCCGGGATTTTCGAAAGGCACTGCCCATGTAGGTGCCTTTCGAAAATCCCGAATAAGGCATTTACATGGATAAGTAGGGCAGTTACCCATGTAAATAAATGCCTTTGAAAATATCGCCCTACATGTGTATGTGCCCATCCCTCCATGTAAATAATTGAAAATAGGTAACTTACACACATTGATAGCACGTAACTTTACACAGGTTGTTTTAAAATGATCTCTTATATGTCAACTATATTTTACAAATTTTGTGAAAAGGAAAACTTTTTACCTACAGACTGTACCAGTTTTTAAAGTGAAAGTACATTTGCACTTTCACTTTGAAAATTACCTAAAGAAATAGAATTCATTGTCACTTGGACTTCCTTTTTGTACGTGTGCATTTTTTGATCAAAAAATATGTGTGTTTCATTTCCTGCCCTAATCCCACCCTTGGAAATGCCTCTGCTAAAAGTGGCATAAGGCGCATACATTTGTTTGCAGACTGGATGGGCGTTTTTCAAAAAGGCCATTTCTGCAGGTAAAATATAGTTTTACTCATGCAGATGTTTTTGAAAATTGCCAGATGCTCAGATGAATTAGTTTTATTGCTTATATTCCAAATGCCATTGTCGTCGTCTGTTGAGAAACCTTTTCTGTGGGTAACCTGAGAAAGTTCCATACACAGTGGAGTAGATTCTGAACAGCGTTTAGTGGGGATGTACATCCAGTTTGGACGTACATGCCTGCTAAACATCTGTGCCGGATTCCCTGCCCAAAGCTCCCTGCACGTACAGGGGAGAGATGTGCAGGGAGCTCTGGACAGGGGTGGGAGGGGGCGGGGTGGAGACTGCACCCTGACCCTGGACGTACAGGGCCGATTCCGGAGTTGATAACTTAGATGGGAGGCTTATTCAAACCTCGGAGGTGGAATATGTCCCCCCCCACCCCATGATGGAGGACAGCATGGTAGGGCAACAACGACGAGGTGAGGTGCAGGAGGGGGATCCCCGCAGCCTGATTCCAGCTGTGGCAGGCCTGATTGGGGATCAGGAGGTGGGAAAGGGATCTTTCAGAGGCATGTGGCGGATTGGGGCTTCTGCATGGCGTCCTGGTGCGATGGCGATGGGATGCCGCAGCACTGGGCTCCATGCAGGAGCATAGAGCAGCCTAGATGGGGGCGGGGGGGCTTTGTTGGCGTCCAGCGGTACTGCTGGTATGTCCAGGTCCTTTGCACCCGATTCTGCTCCCGCAGGACGCCCCGTTCTGAATTGACCTCAGTGTGTACAGTCCTGCATATACCTGGAAGTGCTTTAAAAATAGTAGCAATAGATTAGAAGGTAAGAATCAATAGATCCTTAAGACTTTATAGAAGCTGAAGACCTTATAAAAGCTGAAGTTAAATATTTACTAAGGGTATGTTTGTGATGGTATTAGCAAGGTCAAGTTGGCCACTGCTTTTCCTTTTTCATGTGGTCATAAAATATAACAACAAAACATAGAACTAGTGGTTCTCTAAGGCAGGTTGCTGTGCTCCGATTTGGTACTGTCAGGCATTACATTAATTTTTTGTTCTTTTTGTTTTGTGACAGAGCGGAACTGAAGCTAACACAGAAAGCTGCCTATGTTAGATACTTCAACAGTTCAGCCTTCTTCTTCTCTGGTTTTTTTGTGGTGTTTTTATCTGTGCTCCCCTATGCGCTGATACATGGAATTGCACTCAGAAAAATATTCACCACTATCTCATTCAGCATTGTTCTTCGAATGACAGTCACTAGGCAGTTCCCCTGGGCTGTACAGACATGGTATGACTCTATTGGCGTAATAAATAAAATACAGGTATGTTAATCATTTATATTTAATTATTTTACTGTTTATGAAAACTTTGCTTAATCACAATTGTATTTTTTTTATTATGCAATGTTAAATTGTCCCATAGACTATATTATAACCATCATTTCTTGATGTGGGAAAACAAAGGGGCTAGATTTACTGAAATATGCTACCACATTAACCAATATATCCCATTTTATGCAATCATGCCTTATTAATGCATGTCAGTGGATTAGTGCATACTAACGCTGTAGCACACTTTAGTAAATCTGGGCCAAAATGTTTTCCCAATGAGTTGTTATGGCCATAGTAAGTTCCCCATTGTTGTAAACTTTTTTGATTCAAGAAATGCCATGAAACTATTGGGCCCGATTTTCGAAGGCCTTTACACAGGTAACTTCCCTAGTTACCCGTGTAAAAGCCTTATCCGGGATTTTCGAAGGGCACCTACTTGGGTAGTGCCCTTCGAAAATCCCAGATACTTCCCTAATGCGCCCAGATGCTGGGGGCGTGGTGGGGGCATTCCGGGGCGGAGTGGAGGCGAGCCATGGTGCTACCTGTGTAGCACTCATTTTCAATGCTACACGGTTAGCACTCTGTGCCTTAAGGATAGGGTTGGGAAATCCTCACCTATCTTTAAGGTGCTGGGGCTAACCGTGTAGCATCAAAAATTGGTGCTACACGGGTAGCCCCTGTGGCTACCTGGCTGTGCGGAGACATCTGGATTTTTGATGCTGGGGCCACATATGACCCTGGCATGGAAAATCTGGGCTAGATGGGAGGTGGGCAGGCTATGTGCCGATGCAGCACATAGCACTGCCCAACTGAAATTCGGGCCCATTATTTGGGCCATCATGAGAGCTCATTGAAATTTAAAACAAAGCTATGTTTGACATTGGTCCAAAAGCGCAGTTATTTGTTCAGCAAGTACTATATGAGATTCATGTTCTTCTATTTTAATTCAGTCTTCTTTTCATTTTCCTTTCAATAAGCATGAGGTGTTCTCCTTTTGAGTATGTACATTTGGAACAAACAAGGTGCATTTCAAACTCAAATGATTGTTACAGTGAGGAGTGGACTATATGTAGTTATGGCTTCTAGCATGTTATTCCTAGGATTGCTGACAAAGCAATACTCGGAGGCTGGCTAATAGGCTAACTACAATGGATCAGCCACTTCATTGGTTGTCCAGACTTTTTCTGTTTGGGATGTAGGGCATTGAACATTTAGCTCCGTTTCTATTCAGTATAAACTTAATGCTTCTTCTTCTTTTGTTACCTCTTTTACAGTACTTATGCAGTAAACAGAGCTGGCCCGTCCACTAGGCGGGCTAGGTTGCTGCCTAGGGCAGCAAACCTCCGTGGGCAGCAAGGCACGGTGCCTGCGGCAGGCCATGTGCTTCGACACATATGGCCTGTCGCTTCTGACCCCCCTCTGATAGGAAGTTGTGTTGGAGGGAGATCAGAAGTAGCAGACCATGTGTGCCAAAGCACATGGTCTGCTGTAGGCTGCTGCCACTGCCACTGCCACCGCATCGCACCAAGCCTTCCCCTCTTCACTGACCTCGCCAGCAGATTCGACAGTGGGGTGGGGGGGTGGCACAACTGGGAAGGGGGGGAGCGACATGGCTGGAGCCTTTGCCTGGGGCGGCAGAAACCTTTGGGCCGGCCCTGACAGTAAATCACAGAAAATATACATAATATCACCTTTAAACTAGATAAACAGTTAAGGGGTCATTCTGTCCCACGAATAATGGGGATGGACGTCCCATTGGGATGTCCATCCCTGTTATTTGTCTCCCTGCCGGCCTTGTCAATATCCTCCCCATACAAACAGCGGGTTTGTACAGGGAGGCCTAGACGGGGGCAGGAGGGGGCGTTTCGGAGGCGGAGTATGGGTGGACCATGACCCCAGACGTACAGGGCCGATTCAGAGGTCAGTCCTGTACGTCCAGGACCTCAAATCTAGACTGGGGACTTATTCCACCTCAAAGGTGGAATACGTCCCCCTGGATGGAGGGGGATCGCAGTGTGGGACCCGGGGATGTAGGTGAGGTGGTGCAGGTGTTCCCCGCAGCCTGACCCTAGCCATGGAAGGCCAGATCAGGGGTCAGGCTGCGGGGAATGAAGATTGTTTTCTGCAGCAGGGGATCGCTGCTCCTGAATGGAGCTGCGGTGCCATAGCGACAGGATGCCATGGCACTGCGGCTCCATCCAGGAGCCTGGCTGAGTTAGCTGGGTATGTCGGCTGGATGTGCGGCCATTCGGAATTGAGGCTTGGCCTGCATGTCCAAGTCATAGACCCGATTCTGATCGCATGGGCACATCTAGCCCCAGCACAATCAGAATTGGGTCTACCTCTGTTTGGCCCGAATTTGTTCGGCTGTACAAGGGGGAGATGGCCAGCACAGAATGCCTTCTTACTATATAGTTTTCTCTGCATTGGTTTCTAAATTTTTCATATACCTTTTCTCCTTTATTCCATTAAATCATAATTTTCTCCTTCATTTTGTTCATCGCTCTCATATCTTGCGTAAGCATGTGGATATCACCAACAGAACTTTCCTTGCATTGCAATACCAGTCAACAGCCAATAATTTTGGATTGAGAATTTTCACATTCAGATTATAATATTTTCATTTTTATACCATAAGAAAATCATGTAGTGAATTATGGTTAAAAGTATCTCCAGGAACAAGCAGGAATGTAGTCTTCACACATGGGTATTGTCAGTACCGACGGAGCCTGCGCAGGAACGCTCCCCAGCATCCAATAGGAAACCTTTTGGGAGCATTCCACTGCGCCTACGTCGCTGCCTTCCTGCCTTTCCAATTCTTCCTCTTCAGTTTTTTGTTTTCCGCAGAGCCGACAGGCAGCAAACCCTGTCACCACAGAAAATTTTCTTTTGTGGTCGCGTCTGCCTTCACTGTCGACGCCTATACCGGTACCACCGGTCTTTTCGTCATTTTCTTCCTTCTTTTCAAAAAAAAAGAAAAAAGAATTCTTCTTTTTGGAGGGTTTGTCCCCTCTAGGTGCCAGGCGCCATTTTGGGCACTAGGCCCTCTTTTCTTCTAAAATGGAGAAATCAACTAGTGGTTTCAAAAAATGTTCAAAGTGTAGCGGTACCATTTCTGCTACCGACAACCATGACTGGTGTCTTAAATGTTTAGGTCTTGACCATGTACCATCGGAGTGTCTCCTCTGTAGAAAGATGACCAAGAGAGGCCTGCAGAACAGAGCTGCAAAACTCGGCAACCTCTTTGCTGAAGATGCGATGTCCATTGCATCGACATCTTCCAGGGCTTCATATTCCTCCCATGGATCTCAGGTAACTAAACCCAGGTCTTCCAAGACCGGCCGGTCCTCAAAGGGTAGATCTCCTTCGAAGCATCGAGATGCTACTAGCGTTGCCCTCGAGGAAAACATACCGGCAAAACAGCCCTGGCAGGAGGCCCTGGCCTCCAAAGCACTAACGGGGCTCCAGGATGTTCCAGAGGCTTCCACCTCGGGAGAACTCCTGGTGCCATGTTCTGGTGTCATAGCCGCTTCTTCCGGTACCAACTCCCAGGCATCGGCAGGGGTTATGGATCAATGAATCCTAGCCATCGAGCGCAGTCTAGCGGCCCTCTTAGCAGCTTCGGTACTGCTAAGACCGCTCCAGACAGTTCCACAGACGTCTGTACCGGTATCGGTACCGACCGTACCTGCCTTAACCTATGTGCTTCCCCCCATGCCGGCTCCTGAATCAATATCTGGTATCGAGGGCCCAGTATCGAGATAGTCTGATGCCGACTTCGATAGATACCGGCGTCAAACAATGCAAGAACACCCAACGCGGAGATATTTTGAGTCCTCCAATTCCGATGATTCTGATGACTCTACCAGTACCGGGGTGATTCTACCGGAGGATCCATCTCCTTAACGTAGGATGTCTCCTCCAGAGGACATATCCTTTCGGGATTTCATACGTGATGTAGCCCGAGAACTTTCAATCACGGTGACTCCTGAGAAGGAACTGAGAGCAGAAGAATTAGAAATTCTGCAATATCCGGCAGCTCCTAAAGAAGCAGCTACCCTTCCCATTCACAGAATCTTGCATGATCTCATGCTAAGAATATGGGAAGCTCCTTTAACGGTGTCCTCACACTCGCGGAGACTCGATACCATGTATCGAGTTCCACAATGCCCTGGTTTTCAGAAGACACAATTACCACACCATTCAATAGTAGTGGAATCGGCCATGCATAGGATCAAGAGTGCTAAAACACATTCTTCCAATCCTCCAGGCCGTGAAGCGAGGACACTCGATGCCTTTTGGCGTCAATGCTTTCAATCCTCGATGTTATCAGCCAGGATCAGCTCTTACATTCTCTATATGGGAATGTTTCTCAAGGAGGTTACAAGGGATCTAGAACTTATGGCTCCCCTTCTTCCTGATGATAAAAGGACAGACTTCCTCACCCTGGTCAAACATGCCCAGAATGTGTCTAAGTTCATGAATTGTGCAACCTTTGATTGATTTGAGTGCATTAGCAGAACATTTGCTATTTCCATCAGTGCATGTCACATTGCCTGGCTTCAGGCATCAGATTTAGAACAATGGGTGCAAGATAAGCTGGGGAACATTCCTTGCTCAGGAGAAAATCTCTTTGGCAAGGATTGGCAAGACAAGTCTAATCAGATTGAATCTGAAAACACGACCTTGAACAGATTATCAAAGGTTATAGCCAACTCAGCAAAGAAAAAGACAACTAAGAAACCCTTTTTCAACAAGAAAAAGAAATTCCTCCCATCTTACATCCAAGCTGTCCATTGTCCAGTTTATGATCCCCAGAAGGGGCAACAGCCCAGACAGCAAAGGAAGGCAGAGGTTCCAAGAGCTCAACCAGCTCAGCATACTCAACCTCCTCAGGGGCTTTGACTCCTTCCTAGAGAACTTAGTTATCCTGCCCTTGAAAAGTCCAGAACCTCTCACCATCCCTGGCAGACTGTCATTTCACCAGAAGATGGCAACAAATAACATCAGAAAATTGGACTCTTTCCATTGTACGAGAGGGGTACAAACTCCATTTTCACAGTATGCCCCCTCCCACCATCACAAGACAGTTCAATTCTCAGGGCCCTACCACCACTCTCTTGTGTCAGGAGGTCACCTCACTACTTGCTCAAGGGGCAATAGAAGAGGTACCCATATCCCAACAGGGCATGGGTTTCTACTCCCCTACTTCCTCATTCCAAAGAAAACAGGGAGATACAGACCCATACTGGACCTCAGAGAGTTGAACAAGTATCTTTTCCGAGAAAAATTCAAGATGATCTCCCTTGGAACACTTCTTCCCTACATTCAGAGCCAGGATTGGCTATGTTCTCTAGATCTAAAGGATGCATACACGCATATTCTCATCCATACAGATCACAGGAGGTTTCTTCAATTCCTTTTTCAAGAAAAACATTACCAGTACAGGGTTCTTCCCTTCGGAGTGGCTTCTGCCCCAAGAGTCTTCACAAAAAGCATGGCAGTAGTAGCAGCATTCCTGAGAACTCTGGGGATATTCGTCTTCCCCTACTTAGTCGACTAGCTCTTCCGAGCATCAACAGCTCCAGAAGCCAGCTTCGCTCTCTCCCGCATGATGCAAATCCTGCAGTACTTGGGACTGGTCATAAACCTCCCAAAATCTCATCTCACCCCGTCTCAGTCCCTAGAGTTCATAGGGGCTCTTCTCGACAAGGCAGTCAAAGGCTTTTCTGCCACAGCCACGTTGTCTTCAAAAATTCCAGCTGGCTTCTCAAGCAGCTATGAAAACTTTGCTAACTGCTCGAGAAATGCTTGAGCTGCTGGGGCATATAGCATCCACTGTCCATGTGGTTCCCTATGCTCGCCTTCACATGCGGGCAGCCCAGTGGACCCTATCCTCTCAGTGGACACAGGCCTCGGGTCACCTATCGGACCAAATCAGAAACTCAAGACTTCTCATTTCGTCCCTACCGTGGTGGCAATCACTGGAAAACCTTCTCATAGGCTCTCCCTTCCAGCAGCCACTACATCAAGCCACCTTGACGACAGATGCGTCCAAATCAGGCTGGGGGGCTCACTTGGACTATCTCTCCACCCAGGGCCTGTGGACCCAGCAAGAGGCTTGTCTTCACATAAATCACCTGGAACTCAGAACCATCTTTTATGCTCTTCAAGTGTTCCAAACCCACCTCAGCTACAGGACAGTTCTGGTACAGACTGACAATCAGGTAGCCATGTTCTTTGTGAACAAACAGGGTGGGACGGGGTCTCAAGCCTTGTGCAACGAAGCTCTACACCTTTGGGTCTTCGCCAGAAATCTTCAAACCCACCTTCTGGCGGTATATCTTCCAGGCACACAAAATCTCTTGGCAGACAAACTCAGTCGAGTATTGCTGCCACACGAGTGGTCTCTTCATCCAGAGCAAATTGCTTGAATTTTTCAGATCTGGGGAACTCCAGATATAGACCTCTTTACAAGTCCTCAGAATGCCAAACTTCCCCGGTTCTGTTCCAGAACACGGCTCAGAACTGTCAGACAAGGGATGCCTTCCACCTCTACTGGGGTCAGGACTTCCTCTATGCCTTCCCACTCATTCCCCTCATTCCCAAAACTCTGTTCAAGCTTCAGAGAGACAGGAGCCATATGATCCTTATAGCCCCATGCTAGCCACAACAACCGTGGTATCCTCTGCTCCTTCGTCTCTCTTGAGCCAGACCTCTGGAGTTGGGATGTGCTCCAGATCTTCTTTCCCAGGAGAATGGGACGCTATTGCACCCAAATCCTCAGTCTCTATACCTCCGGGCGTGGCTCCTGAGATCCTAGAATTCCAGGATATCAACCTTTCTCAACAGGTAAAGGATATCCTTTTGGCTTCAAGAAAACTTTCCATAAGGCGAGCTTACGCCTTTAAGTGGAAAAGGTTCTCTATTTGATGTTCAAAAAAGGAACTTAATCCCTTTTCAGTGCCAGTGGAGGCGTTACTGGAGTATCTCCTCCATTTGTCATCCTCTGGTCTTAAGACCAATTCTATAAGAGTCCATCTTAGTGCCATTGCATCTTTCTACAAGCCCTTGGATGGACAACCTGTTTCCTCTCAACCACTTGTAGCAAAATTTATGAGAGGTCTACTCTTAACAAAACCTCCCATTAAGCCACCACCTGTGGCATGAGATTTGAATTTTGTCCTTAGGCAGCTCATGAGGCCGCCCTTCAAACCCTTAGCCACTATATCCCTAAAATTTCTTTCTTGGAAAGTGATCTTCTTAATTGCTCTCACTTCTGCAAGACGCATCAGTGAGCTACAGGCTTTAGTGGCTGATCCTCCTTATACAAGGTTTCACCATGATAAAGTAGTCCTTCGGATTCGCTCTCACTTTCTGCCAAAGGTGGTTTCGCCTTTTCATTTAAACCAATCGGTTTACCTTCCCGTGTTCTTTCGTAGGCCTCATGCCTCCAATGCAGAAAGGGATCTACACACTCTAGATTGTAAAAGAGCCTTGGCTTTTTACCTTCAGAGAACTAAGCAACATAGAAAGTCTTCTCAGTTTTTTGTTGCTTTTGACTCTAGTCATCTTGGACTACCAGTTTCTAAGAGAACTTTGTCTAAATGGATTGCTAATTGCATATCCTTTGCATATGAGAGTAAGGGACTTTCTCTTGAAGGTCATGTCACAGCTCACAATGTGAGAGCAATGGCAGCCTCTATGGCTAACCTTCGTTCTGTGTCCATTGACGACATTTGTAGAGCAGCCACTTGGGCTTCAGGACACACCTTTGCAGCCCGCTACTGCTTAGATAAGGACTCCCTTTGGGATGCCTCGTTTGGCCAGGCTGTTCTACAGCATCTCTTTCAGACTTAGAACAACTCCTACCCGCCTTCCCGGGGTTCGATGCCAGAGATCCATGGGAGGAAGCATGACCCATCTCAACCTGGGTTTCACAGCTTCTGGGGTCATCTCCCTGGCATCTCTTAGCTGGGGAGTCCCCATGTGTGAAGACTACATTCCTGCTTGTTCCTGGAGATAGCGTAGTTACTCACCTGTAACAGGTGATCTCTGGGAGCAGCAGATATTTAGTCTCACAACCCACTCACCCACCTCCCCTAGGAGTTGTCTTTTTCTCTCCTTTGTCTCAGCTATAAACTCAACTGAAGAGGGAGAGTTGGAAAGGTAGGAAGGCAGCGACGCAGGCGCAGTGGGATGCTCCCAAAAGCTTTCCTAATGGACGCTGGGGAGCGTTCCCGTGCAGGCTCCGTCGGTACCCACGATACCCATGTGTGAAGACTGAATTCCTGCTGTTCCCGGAGATCACCTGTTACAAGTGAGTAACTATGCTATACCTGTTTTGTTTGATGCAGTGCTCTCCAAAGAAATGTGTATGGCTTGGGTGTGGGAATTCCATAATTTATTTATTTTTATTTATTTTTTAAATTTTTTATACTGCCTCTTCCAGAGATCAGGGACAGTTTACAGATAACCAACTTGTTACATATAGCAGTTGTGTGAACTTGTTGCAAGAGAATTTTAACATAAGAACAGTTTAACTATGATAAAATGAGGAAAACAGTTAAGAAAAAACTAAAAGGAGCAGTTGCGAAGGTTAAAGACGTACATCAAGCTTGGGTGTTGTTGAAAAATACTATCTTGGAAGCCCAGACCAGCTGTATTCCACGCTTTAAGAAAAGTGGAAGGAAGTCCAAAAAACTGCCAGCATGGTTTAAAGGTGAGGTCAGAGAGGCTGTTGTTGCCAAAAAAGCATCTTTCAGGAAATGGAAAAAAGAGCCTAATGATGAAACCTGGAAACAGCACAAGCACTGGCAAGTCAAATGCAAGGCATATTGATAAGGCAGGCAAAGAGAGAATTTGAGAAGAAGCTTGCTGTGGAAGCAAAAACGCGAAATAAAGACCTTTTCAAGTACATTCGTAGCAAAAAACCTGTGAGAGAGTCAGTTGGTCCATTAAAGGGGTTAAAGGAACACTAAGAGGTGACAAGGTGATAGCGGAGAGACTGAATGAATTCTTTGCTTCGGTCTTTACTGAGGAAGATGTATGGATGTTACCCATGAATGAAGTGGTATTTAAAGGTGCGGAAGAATTGAAGGAAATATCGATACATCGGGAAGATGTCTTACAACTATTAGATAAACTGAAGAGTAGGAAATCACCTGGGCCGGATGGTATACATCCAAGGGTGTTGAAAGAACTGAAATATGAGATTGCAGAACTGCTATCAGTAATCTGTGAACTATCATTAAAATCATCTCTAATACCTGAAGATTGGAGGATCGCCAATGTAACACCAATTTTTAAAAAGGGTTCCAGGGGTGATCCGGGAAACTACAGACCCCGGTGAGCCTGACGTCAGTACTGGGAAAAATGGTAGAAACCATCATAAAGAATAAAATTACTCAGCATGTAGATAGTCACAACCTAATGGGAGACAGCCAACATGGCTTTAGACAAGGAAGATCTTGTCTTACTAATCTGTTATGTTTTTTTTGAAGGAGTGAATAAACAGGTGGACAAAGGTGAGTCGGTTGATATTGTGTATCTGGACTTTCAGAAAGCCTTTGACAAGGTCCCTCATCAGAGACGTTTGGCAAAACTAAAGAGTCATGGAATAGGAGGCAATGTACTATTGTGGATCAGGAACTGGTTAAAAGATAGAAAGCAGAGGGTAGGGCTAAATGGCCAATTTTCCCAATGGAGAAAGGTGAATAGTGGTGTACCCCAGGGATCTGTGCTGGGTCCACTGCTTTTTGACATATTCATAAATGACCTGGAAAGTGGAATAACGAGTGAGGTTATCAAATTTGCAGATGACACAAAACTATTTAAAGTTGTTAAAACCCAAGAGGATTGTGAAAAATTGCAAGAGGATCTTGATAAATTGGAAGACTGGGCATCAAAATGGCAGATGAAATTTAATGTGGACAAGTGCAAGGTTATGCACCTAGGGAAGAACAACCCAAACTATGGTTACACGATGCAAGGTTCCACATTAGGAACCACCAACCAGGAAAAAGATTTAGGCGTCTTTGTGGATACCATGTTAAAACCCTCGGCCCAGTGTGCAGCGGTGGCCAAGAGAGCAAATAGAATGCTAGGTATGATAAGGAAAGGAATGGAAAATAAAACAAAAGATATTATAATGCCTCTATATCGTTCCATGGTGAGACCGCACCTTGAATATTGTGTGCAATTCTGGTCGCCGTATCTTAAAAAGGATATAGCGATTTTAGAAAAGGTACAGAGAAGAGCCACCAAAATGGTAAAGGGGATGGAAGGATACTCCTATGAAGAAAGACTAAAAAGGTTAGGGCTCTTTAACCTGGAAAAAAGACGGCTGAGGGGAGATATGATAGAAGTCTATAAATTAATGAACGGAGTGGAACGGGTAAACGTAGATCGATTGTTTACCTTATCAGAATATAGAAAGACTAGGGGACATGCAATGAAGCTACAGGGTAAACTATTTAAGACTAATAAAAGAAAATATTTTTTCACTCAACGTGTAATCAAACTCTGGAATTTGTTACCGGAGGATGTAGTAAAGGCTGTTAGTGTAGCTGGGTTTAAAAAGGTTTGGACAAGTTCCTGGAGGAAAGGTCCATAAACCATTATTAAGAAGTGACCGAAGATATCAATGCTTGATCCAGTACAAGCATTGTGGAACTTGTGTCTCTTGGGGAAACTGCTAGGTACATATGACCTAGATTGGCCACTGTTGGAAACAGAATACTGGGCTTGATGGACCTTGGTCTGACCCAGTATGGCATATCTTGTGTTCTTATGTTCTTAAAAGTTTAATGGAACTATGTACATGTTAGCTATAATACATGGGTTATATGAGCTGGAGAGAGTATGGTTTGGCAATGCATGGGATTGGGTGGGTAACTGACATCTTGTTTGGCAAAGAAATATGTGTTTGTCACTTGTGGGTTTGCATCAGTGTTGTGTTGTCTGTAGTGTGCAATGAAAAGATGTGTTTTGTGCTCTTTTCTGAACACTTGGAGATCCTTAATTGAGTGGATAGATACGGGTAGGGAGTTCCAGAGGCTGGGGGCAGTAAATGTAAAAGCTCTGGTACTCGTGATCTGTTTTGTTTTACAAATTGTGTTGGGGATCGCGAGGAAATGTAGTGCGTTTTCTCTTTGGGATCTTGTGTCGGGGGATATGGATAAGTGTCGTGAGGATGGATGGTGCTACATTGTTTATCAGCTTGAAGGTTGCGAAGTAGTCAGCAAGGATGTGTGGCTTCATGTTACACATGTCTGATTCGTTTTGGTTAGTGATTTGACAATGCCAAAAAGTTCCCTTGGTTGGTTAAGGGCACGATTTATGATCCTGGTATGGTATTCTCTTTTAGCCTTGTTAATTGTGTCCTTGTAGGTATTTAGTAGGCTAAGGTACTACACTACTGTTTCTTTTCTTGCATTTTAGTTAGTCGCCATTTCTTTTCTAGCTTTCTCAATTTTTTTTTTAGGTTTGTAAATTCAGGGGTGTACCATCTTTCTGAACTCTTAGGTGGATGTTTGGTGGGTTTAGTAGGGGGTGATGCTACTTTTTGTATGGAATTATTCCAGGTGTATACTGAGATGTTGGGGTCTTGTGATTCAATTTTGAGTTGGGGTAGTATGCTGTATAGGAAGGTGTCTTTGTTGAAGTATGTGAATCACCTGGTTTGTGGTGGATTACTCGACATTGTGGCGGTGGGACTGTCAAGTGGAATCTGGAAGGTTACAATGTAATGGTCGGACCATGGGACTGCGGTGGCTGCTGGGGGAGTGTATCTAGGGTGATTTGCAGTTGTTGTGGAAAGAAATACAAGATCAAGGATGTTTCCCTTGTTGTGAGTGGGTAGGTTTATAATTTGTTGGAATTCCATGTTGGCCATTGAATCAAGGAAGGAGGTGACCTGTGAGGTGTTTAGTGATGGGAGGTTCAGGTCTTCTCAAATGATTTGTGGTTTTCTGAGGGAGGCCGTACATGCTGTCTTGAGGGTTGGGGTTAGGTTGTTCTCCAGGAACAAGCAGGAAGTCAGTCCCCACTTATGGGTGATGTCGGCCCAAACGGACCCCGCACGGAGCAATTCCCCAGCTTTCAAAGAAAGCCTTTGGGATTGCTGCCCAAGGGTGCCATCTTGCTCAGTCTCCCTTTTTCTGCGGAGCCCTTCGGACTCATGTCCTCGTCCCTCGGAAAAAGTGTTTCATTTTTTGGCCTCAGGCCTATTACTTTTCCAGTTGCACCGGTCCTCTACCCGTCCTTCCCCTGCTCTATCTTTTTGAGCACTTAGGGGACGTTTTTTCCTAGCATTTTTGCTGTCATGGGCTTCGTGCCCTTTTTTCCTCCCAACCACTGGCCGCTTGGGTCTTCAACCTCACTGGGGCCATTTTTGCTCTTATGGCCAGCGGATTCAAAAATGCTATACATGCTCCAAGAACATATCACTTACAGATACCCATGACTGCTCTCTGTGGTGTCTCGGGGCCGACTATGATCCAGGACTCTGTTCGCTCTGTAAGAAAATGTCATCCAAAGCCCTGCTTAGTCGTAAGCAGAAGTCTGAAGACATTTTCAGGAAGGCCGCCTTGAAATCCCCGGTGGCGCCCTTGGTCGTCTCTCCTCCGGTGGGGTCCCCCACCTCGGTCCCGCAGTCTTGGCGGCACTCCCTGAAGTGGAGCGGCATAAGAAGAAGAAGGCCTCAAAGTCACTGTCAGGGGCGCTCGAAAAGCACGAGTGCTCCCGCACTCAGTCGCTTAGCCCTCCTCTGCGTTCCCAAGAGTCAGACAAGGAAAAGGAAAGGCCCCGCAAGATGCCTCGTACAGATACGGAGGCCTCCGACGATGGCGCATGGTCTCCTGAGGGTCGACCCAGCAAGGACCCCCTCTCCTCCTAGATGCTTGACCTGGTGACCCCGGTGCCCATGTTCCCTGTAAGTATTAGTGTATGTCTCATATCCCCTTGTGTTAAATGTATCCCCCAATTGTGTTGTGACCACTTTGATTAAAGGATAAGGTGGTATACAAAACTGTCTAAGAAAATAAATAAATAAATAAATAAATAAAATAAATGCTGATGCTAGAATGCAGTGTTTCTGCATTCATCACTTCCCAGCAGGTGCTTACATCCAGCTTTGCTGGCTCGCGCCTAGAGACCGAGGTTCCCTCATGTGGGACACTGAAATCCGTCCAGGAAACCCCCGAGAGCCATGGGCCTCGTGAGGGTCCTCGATGTTGGTCTCGCTCGCCTTCCCATTCCTCGGGGACAAGATCCTCCAGGGCCTCTGTCTCCAAACGAGCCTTGGCTGCAGGATGGAGTGACCAGCCCGGATCGGATTCCTCCTCCGACTTCTCGGGCTGGGAGTCTGATGGGGATACCTCCCCAGAAACCCGTGCCCATCAGGACCTCCCATCGGACCCGTCCCCACCTGCATTTCAGCGGCGCTCGCCACCTGAGGGCACCTCCTTCCTCATGTCTGTGCAAGATATGGCATGGGCTGTCAACCTGGCGACCCAGCCTGAGGAGGACCCTCGCGCTGAAGAGCTCGACATTCTTCAGTATGAGTCCCCGTTTTGGGAATCTCTTAATGTCCCGGTTCCTCCCATCCTGTCCAGGCTGCTGCTCTGTATGTGGGAGGCACTGGCCTCTGTTCCCATCGTGAGTAAGCACCTTGACACCATGTACAAGGTCCAGCGCGGCCCCGGGTTTAGGAAAACCCAGCTTCCCCACACATCCATGGTAGTGGAATCAGCCATGAGGAAACAAAAGAGCCCGAAGTCCCATTCTTCAGTTCAGGCAGGGAGTCGAGAATCCTTGATACCCTGGGCCACAAAGCCTACCAGGGGTCCATGCTCTCCTGCCGTATCCAGGCATACCAACTCTATATGGGCATGTTCTTACAAGACCTGGCCAAAGAACTCAGAGGTTTCTCCGCAGGCCTCAAGGGTGAACCCCTTGATAGGTTCCGGACCCTGTTAAAGTCCGTCGCCGAGTGCTCAAAGTATCTCTCTCATGCTGCCTATGAAAGCTTCGAGTCCTCGGCTCAAGTGGCGGCCACTGGCATTGGGGTCCGTTGCCAGGCTTTGCTCCAATCCTTGGATTTGGAGAAGTGGGTACAGGACGTACCCTGCCTCAGTGAGCAACTCTTTGGCAAACCGATGGAGGACAAAGCCGATGAGATAGAGACTGAGCTCGTCACCTGAACCCGTCTCTCGCGCAAGACCTCAACCCTCCTTCGAAAAAAACAGCAAACCAAAAAGCTGTTCTTTCTACGTGGGGGCCTAACCTATTAGGGCTACCCGCCCAATCCCATGCCGACCACCGCAGCACAAGGGAAATCTCGGACCCAAGGTGACCGCAAGCCGAAAGGGCCCAAGGCCCAAACCCCAGCACCGCCCCAGCCAACACAAAGGTTTTGACTCCAGCTGCATAGCTTTTCACCCCCCCCCCTACCGCCAGCACAGCAGCCAGTGGGGGGATGCCTGTCCTCTTTTGCCCCTCAGTGGGCTTCCATCACTTCGGACATCTGGGTCTCTGGGTGATCCGGGATGGCTACTGTCTCCGCCTGGACAGGCTCCCCCTCCCTTCTCCCCGGTGTAGCCTCCTCGACTCCCCGCGCATTAGGTCTTCCTTCAGCGGGAGCTAATCAACCTCCTCGCCCAGCGGGCAGTCGAGAGAGTACCGGCACACCTCCGAGGTTGGGGCTTCTATTCCTGGTACTTTCTCTTCCCAAAACAGACGGGGGGGGGGGGGGAGGTTGCGGCCCATCCTCAACCTACGAAAGCTGAACAAGTTCTTAGTGCGAGAGAAGTTCAAGATGTTATCTCTTGGCATTTTGCTGCCCTTCCTCTGGCAGAGTGACTGGCTATGCTCCTTGGCTCTAAAAGACACTTACACACACATTTTGATCCACCCCAGCACAGGCAGTACCTACGTTTCAGGGTACAAGGAGAGCACTTCCAATACAGGGTGCTCCCCTTTGGTCTTGCGTCCGCCGCGCAGGTCTTTACAAAGTGCCTCTCCACGATTGTTGCCTCCCTCAGGCGACTAAGAGTACCGGTCTTCCCTTATCTCGATGACTGGCTCATCATGGGATCCTTGATTGAGGAAACCCGCCTGGTGACATCGTGCATGATTCTCCTGCTCGAGCGTCTGGGCTTCCTAGTCAACTACCCCATCCCACCTAGAGCCGTTGCAGGCCTTGGAATTCATCAGCGCATGCCTCGACACTCAGCAAGCGACTGCCTTCCTGCTGGCAGACCGTGCCAACTGCCTCGGAGCCCTGTCTGCTCAGGTCTAGAGCACCCCTCGGGTCACAGCCCGGACTATGCTGCGCCTCCTGGGCAACATGGCCTCCACCATTCATGTGGTCCCCCACGCCTGCCTGCACATGCAGATGGCCCAATGGTGCCTCAGCGCTCAGTGGAGCCCAGCTGTAGGCCACTTCAGGGACCCCATCCAGGTCTCCCGCAGTCTTCGCCTGTTCCTGGACTGGTGGCAGAACCACTGCAACCTCCTCCGGAGGCTGCTTTTCCAGGCCCCACATCACTAGCTGGTGCTGACAACGGATGCCTCCCTCCTGGGCTGGGGAACCCACTGTGGCGCATTGTGCACGCGGGGTCAATGTTTGCCCGAGGAGTCTCAACAGCAAATAAACTTGCTCGAGTTCTGGGCGGTTCAGTGGGCCGTGAGGGCCTTCGCAGATCACCTCGAGGGGAAGTCGGTGCTTGTGCAGACCAACAACCGAGTGGCGATGTTCTACATCAACAAGGAAGGGGGCACAGGATCGCGCTCCCTCTGCCGGGAAGCAGTCTTCCTCTGCTCCTTTGCCTTCCGTCGGGGGATGACCCTCAGAGTGGTTTACCTCCCGGGCCAGGAGAACGTCCTTGAGGACAAACAGCAGAATCCTCCAACTTCACGAATGGCAGTTGGATCCGGGGTTGGCTGGCTGGCTGTTCCATCGGTGGGGAACTCCAACCATGGACCCATTTGCCAGTCTGTCGAACGCACAGCTTCCCCGCTTCTGTGGCCCAGGCCCACAACTGAGCAGGGAGGGCCCGGATGCGTTCCTTTTGAGCTGGACCTCTGACCTTCTCTATGCGTTTCTTCCCACTCCCCTCATCGCGAAGACCCTACACAAAGCTCAGAGGGAACGAGTGTCGATGATACTCGTCGCTCCCTCGTTGACTCGGCAACCATGGTTCCCACTCCTGCTTCGGCTCGCGTCTGAGCCGCCGATTCCCCTGGGCTGTGTCCCAGGCCTGCTAACGCAGGAGGAGGGAAGGGTGCTGCATCTGAACCTGGCCTCGTTGTCCCTCACAGTCTGTCGGTTGAACAGGTTTCCCTAGCTCCGCTAGATCTCCCGGAGGAGGAGGTCCTTCTCGCGTAAAGGAAAGACTCAACGAGATGCGCTTACGCCTTCAAGTGGCGGCACTTCTCGGTCTGGTGCTCCGAGCTCCAGATAGACCCTTTTTCGTGTCCCACTCGGTGGGTCCTTCAGTACCTTCTCCACCTCTTGAAGGAAGGGCTGAAGTCGAACTCTGTCAGGGTACACCTGAGCACCATCTTGGCGAATCACCTCCCCATGGAGGGAAAGCCCCTCTCGGAGCAGCCCTTGGTCTCCCACTTTGTGTGGGGCCTCTTGCTATCCAAGCCGTCCATCCAGCCTCCTCCAGCGGAGTGGGACATGAACGTAGTGCTCATGCAGCTTACACGTTCATCTTTTGAGCCAATGGTGACATGCTCGCTTTGGCACCTGTCCTGGAAGGTGGTCTTTCTGGTGGCTTTGACTTCGGCTCACTGAGTCAGTGAGCTCTAGGCTCTCATGGCTGAGGCTCTTTACACCAGGTTCTATAGGAACAGGGAGGTCCTCCGTACCCACCCCAAGTTCCCGCCGAAGGTTGTCTCTGATTTTCATCTCAATCAGGAGATGATCTTGCCGACCTTCTTTCCGAGACCCCTTGCTGACCAGGTGTCGGCAGTTTTGCATACACTCGACTGCAAGAGGGCTCTTGCCTTCTATCTGCAGCGCACCCAGCCTCATCGCAAGTTTGTGCGGCTCTTCGTGTCTTACGATCCCAAACGCATGGGGCAGGCAGTCACAAAACGCACTTTCTCCATCTGGGTGGCGGATTGCATTGCCTTCGCTCATGCGATGGCGGACGCTCCAGTGGATCGGAAGGGTTACTGCATGCGGCGTCTGAGCCAATGTGGCTTCACTGCGCTCAGTGCCTCTATTGGAATCTGCCAGGCTGCGACGGCTTCGGTGAACACTTTCGCCTTGCACTACTTCCTGGAGAGGGAGTCCCGCCAGGACAGCGCCTTTGGCCAGGCTATACTCCGTAATCTGTTTAGGGGATAAGCAACTCCTGCCCTCCGACCCTTCTTGATGGCTACCGAGGGTTTCGCCCCGGGAACCCGAAGACTTAGGCTCCTTCAGGCATTGACTTCTGTTCACGACCTCGCGGAGACGTTTTTTTGGTTACAGGTTTGGTAGCCTGTAGCTGGGGAATCCCTTAAGTGAGGACTGACTTCCTGCTTGTTCCTGGAGAACACATAGTTACTCACCTGTAACAGGTGTTCTCCAGGGACAGCAGGAATCAGTCTCCTCACTACCCTCCCTTCTCCCCTGATGAGTTGCTGGATTTTTATCCTTCCTTTGCCATCTGCTTGGTAGGGCTTGAGCTAAGGGACCTGACTGAGTGAGATGGCACCCATGGGCAGGAAGAAGACCACGCATGCTTGGCAGCAATCCCAAAGGCTTTCTTTGAAAGCTGGGGAATTGCTCCGCGTGGGCTCCGTCGGTGCTGACATCACTCATAAGTGAGGACTGATTCCTGCTGTCCCTGGAGAACACCTGTTACAGGTGAGTAACTATGATTTTTTTGCCTTCCCCCCCTAAATGGAATTGGTGGCAGCTGGGGGGGTGGCACAGCCAGTCAAGTGTGCCGCTGCTGCCGCACACCTGGGCTGGCCACCCTAGGCAGCTGCCCAACTCTCCTAGTGGACGGGCTGGCCCTGGTTGGCAGCTCTGATAGCTCAGGTGTCATCAGCTTTGAGTTAGTCTGACTTGGACGAGTCCAAACCTCATCATCTCCTGGAGGATAGATCCAAAGCTAAAGAAAAAATCAAACAAACCATAAAAGGAAGATGGCCTAGGAGTCATACGAGTGCATATTCCAGTTGGTGTACACTTGTGTTCCTCTCCCGTGCTATTTAGATTACGGTTGCTGCTGCCCCTGCAAGTCCTCCTTGCTATACTTCTGAGTTCTTGTCTCAGATTCAGGCCTTTCTTGGACTTTGAGGGCGTTGGAACTCTATCATTTCCAGCGGTGCTGCCTCCTGGCCTGAAGGCCCATTCTAGGAGTGGACCCGGATCACCAAGGATTACTGAATGGTAGTCGCCATCCAATTTGACCATGTTTTGGAATGCAAGAGCTAGTTTGGGCTCCATCTCTCCTTGTGGCTCCGCAACCAACAGAGCTGCAGTTCAATGTACTTTGGATAGACTTTTCCATCTGTGGCAGTGGTCCTAGGTTCCCCCTGGCCAACCAGGGCCAAGTCCAATGTTCCATTTCTTTGTTCTTCCAAGAAGGAAGGTCCCTTCAGCAGGTCCTCAACCTCAGGGGAGTTGACACTCACCTTTCACCTCTGTGTGGAATCCCTTTCATCAGTGATTCAGGCAGTATGCAGCAGAGTTCCTTGTGCCTCTGGACTTGGTTGAGGCTTACTTCCATGTTCTTATCTGAAAGGATAGATTGTACTGTCTTTGTTTCATCATTTCTGGCTCATTTTCCATTTGCTGCTATTCCCTTTGGTCTCTCCACTGCCTCAAGGGCGCTCTCAAGAGTGATAGTAGTGGTGGCCTGCATGCTTAGGCATCAGAGGATCTGTGTACACCCATATCTAGAAGACTGACTCATTTGGGCAAGGTGCCATCCGAAGTGGCTTGGATTTCGGCCCAAGTGGTGCTGTTCCTAGAGTCTTGGTTGGGTGATTAATCAAGGAAGAGCCATTTGGGGTCTTATCCTCTGGAATGCCTGGGAGCATTTTCAACACTAGGTTAGGCAGAGTCATCTGGTCCACAGAAGGGTTGAAGGAGTTGCTGGTCCAATTGGCATCTTTCCGATTTCAACAGATGCTCAGAGTTGGGATTATCTTCAGCTTCTTGGCTTGATGATCCTGTGGCCTTCAGCACAAGCTTATATGAGGCCTGTCAGACGGCTGCCTGGGTGAGAATGTTCACAGTCTTGGCAAGTGCATATATCAATATGATTGGCAAGGGATTGTGGGCAATGCAGTCCATTCACACCAGACACAGCTGCTCACAATAATTAGTTGTGCTTGATGGTAAAGCCAATAAGATATTTATTTATGGGGTTATTTCTCCCAACACAGATATGCTTGGTAGCACATAAATCAGGATACTTGCCTTCAGTGTTTAACTTAGAAAAACAAAAAAATCAGGAAAACAACATTTGAACTTGTCAGGCAATCAAAGCAAAAGAATAAGACCTGGTTGGTAACAAACTGGTCTTTTCTGTAGGCTTTAGCTAATATTTTCTTAGCAGTGTATCAAACAACAAACAAAATTCCACAAAGAAAGGAAAAACTGTTCTTTTCAGGTTAACTTCTTATATCTTCACACATAGATTCAGAAGTGATTCCCTCAGAGCTCACAAGCAATTAGGTAAGGCTCAATTGCTAGCAGTTACCCAGCTGAAACCCCTTAGCTGGCTTGCTTTCTACTGCGTGGCTAAAAATCCTACTCAGGAGCTTTTCTGAGTAGATTAAAGAACAAGTTTGTATTTCTTTGTGATGGTTGTTGTATTTTATAACAGAAAATTACCAAAGGAGTTTAGACAGAGAGCAATCCATGTAAACACATCCTTCATCTGCAATCACTCCCCCTTTCATGGGTTCAATATCCTGGATTGGCACAGATGAATTTCTCAATGGAGCACTTTCAGGAGAATACTTGTTTCCCTGCTGTCTTTCAAGGTTATAGCTAGGGCATAGATCAGTGTTCATACCTGAGCTTCCATTGCTGTTAGAGTTCCTCTCTATATAGCCTGGCCAGTATGTAGTCCAGTTCCTATGTCCAGCCTTCCAATCCAGATCCCTGGACACTGGGTCTCTCTTCACATACCTTCTGGCCCGGGTCTTAGGGTCCCTTCCACGTGCAGCCGTCTCCCTCACAGGTACCGTCTGGAGATTCCTAGCTCTGCAGCACCATTCCTCTGGCTTTCCCCAGTCCAATGGTGTATGCTGGCCCTTGGAATGCCTCCCAGTATACGTACTGCTCCGGATTCTTCTAGACCTCTCAAAGGCTTTTCTCTTCTTTCTTCCAAAGGGTTTCTTGCCCTCTCTGTCCGTCCGGCTTGGCTTCTGCTTCTGATGATCCTCCAGATGAAACTGAGGATGAGGATATCCAAGTTGATCATGAAGATGATGATGATGATTCTCTGTAGAATAAACTCTACCTTTATTCTGCTTAGATGAGTGCTCCTCCCTAACACAGCGCAGCTGTGCTGAATCAGGCCCTGCCCTTTGAGATGAGTGCTTAGGGATTACCTCATAGCCCTCCTGATTGAACACACGTTTCCCCACTTCAGCTCCTCTAAAGGCTGTTGGAAACCTGGTGCATTCTGGGACTGGTAGTCTTTTATGGGAAAATTCTGTTTTCTTATTTCTACCAGAACTGACAGGTTGCTTGTTCAGAGTCACTTCACCTTTTCTATAGCTCCTTCCTGAGCTATGATAAGCTTCCTTATCACAGGCCCCTTCAGAAGTCCATGCTTTCTCAGTGTTCTCCCGGCTCTCTGGAGTTCAAGGTCAGACTGCCCCTCCAGTTGGAGATTGTCTCCAGCCTAAAGGGGTTGCAGCAACCGCAGCAGGGTATTCTATTGAATGATCCCTCATGGTTTCTTCTGCAGTTGGATGCCAGCCTGTTTGGCTAGAGAGCTTATTGTCAGAACCGAACAGCACATATAATTGGAACAGCTGTGAGCTGGCATGGCTCATGAACTGCTTCAATGCGGGGGCCATTTTTTGGCCCTCCTGCTCTGCCAAACCCTGATCAAGGGCAAAGCTGTCCAGGTTTACTTGGATGATTCCACGGCAGAGGCATACATCAATTGGTAAGTGGGCATAAAAAGTGCTGGAATGGTCTGGGAGATGGCTCTCGTGTTCTCCTGGATGGAAAGGTGCCTGTTAGTTCTATGGGCACAACTCACTGCCAAAGTCAGCCATGTGGTGGTGGTCTTTCTCAGTCAACTCTCCCTCAATTCTGGGGAATAAGAAGTAAATCAAATGGCCTATCTGTGAATTCTGCATGGCTGGAGTCGTACCGAGATGGATCTGATGGCGACTTGATCCAATGCCAAAGCCAACTGCTTCTTCAGTCACCGCAGAGAGACAGACTCCAAGAACGTCAATGCCCTAGTTCATCTCTGACCAATTTGCGGCCTGCTATGCATGTTTTCTCCATTGTTGCTAGTGAATAGTGTGCTTCAAAAACAGAATAGCACCCAGGATGGGTGTTCTGGTGGCACCAGATTGGCCACAGAGACCATGGAATGGGAACCTGATTTGGCTTCTGTAAGGTCCTCCTTTGCAACTGGCCTCAGTTCTGGGGCTATTACATCAAGGACCTGTTTTTCTGGATGATCTGGTTTAATTCTCGCTACTACTACTACTGACTGTTGACAGGGCCCTCTGAAAGGGTTAATATGGGGAATGGCTTGGAATTTTGGTGGCAACGTGAAGCTTGATCTGTAGCAGCTTGGCAGTGCATGTGTATAGAAGCCCAGGCCATATTTTGTAGATGTTTGTGAAAAAAATGAGCTAGAATGTTTTTGCTTGTCCTACTTAAACTTAGAAACGCCTATGCCAAATTTGACCTGTAACATGTGTTTAGCTTGACGTGTAACACGTATATAAACAAAAAGTAGTGCAAAGCATGATGTACAGCAATAATACATATTTGTACTATGTAGCAGTTTTTTTCTTAATAAAAAAAGTACTATGGCCTAGCTGGAGTAGGAATTATGGGAGAACTGCTCAAGTTTGCAGGCCCGAATTCCTCTGCTTAAGCTTAAATAGTACTGTCACTGATATAATTCTGTGTATGTGTGATTCCATTCCTTAATTGAAATTAGAGAATTGGAGTCACAGGGTTGAGACCGAATTTTGGTACCTGGTGATGCCTGGTCAAGAGTAGGCCATGCAATGAGATTCTTTCAGTCTGTGCCATGCTGGATCTCCTTTTCTCTGAATCCAAGGCAGGGATATATGGATGATTGTACGTATTAAGTACAGACAGACTCAGTCACAGGGCTTTAGTGTTTAAGAGAGGCAGTCCATCTTATATGAATAGCTGTCTTCAGCTGATCACCAAATGGGGTCTGTACCTCTCCGGTACCTCAGCTTGGAAAGACAAACTGACAGTGTGTGATACTGGCACAGTGTAGCTACAGACCATGCCATTGTGCAGGTTCTGTGTTCACCTTGAGGGATAGGATGAGTGCCAAGCACTAGGTCCGCAGTACATGTGGTGCTAGAGATAGGTCCTGCTGTACATCCCCATCACTACCAGTGTGTGACAGGTGTTCCTTGCATTGCTGCCGAAGGTAATTTGGTGTCCATCTGTATTCTGCAGTCACATGTGGCCCTCTGTGACCAGACACCACCCATGCTGGATCTCCTTTTCTCTGAATCCAAGGCAGGGATATATGGATGATTGTAAGTATTAAGTACAGACAGACTCAGTCACAGGGCTTTAGTGTTTAAGAGAGGCAGTCCATCTTATTGCCTGTGTGTTAAACATAGAAATTTATGTTAAACAAAACCCTTTAGCACAATGGTAATCAATGACTGTGATAAAGCATTAATATTATCTCCAGGAACAAGCAGGAATGAGTCTTCACATATGGGTACGTCGGTACCGACGGAGTCTGCGCGGGAACGCTTCCCAGCGTCCAATCAAGAGCTTTTGGAAGCATCCCAGCACGCCTGCGTGCTGCCTTCCCGTCTTTCCCAACTGCCTCTCCTCAGTTTTCATTTTTCCGCGGAGCCGGCAGGACGTCCTCCTGTCACCGCAGAAAATTCTTGTTTTTATTTCTTAGTTTTCTTGTGGTCGCGGCTGTCTTCCCAACGCCACCGGTACCGCCGGTGTTTTCTTTTCTTTTCTTATAAAATCTCCTTTTCCACGGGATATTTTTTCTTCATAGTGTCCCACGGTCTCTTAGGCCTTTTAGGCCTCTTCTTTTTCCTTCATAGAACCACCAGACACTTTCTCCAAGAAATGTTCAGACTGTGGCGGTACAACTTTATTTTTAGACCCTCGAAGTCGGTGTCTAACCTGCTTAGGTCCTGACAACAGTTTGGTGAGAAGAGGTCTTCAACATCGAGGTTCCCTCGATACATGGTTGCTCTCCAACTTCGGGGCACCGTCCCCTTCTTCCATGCAGGATCAGGTAACACACAAACAGTCTGTTAAGACTAGCCAGTCCTCGAGTGGTAGGTCTCATGCACAGCATGTAGACGGCTCCAGCCTTGCCCACTGGCTTCAACAGGATCGCTCCCTTCTATACCAAGTTTGGAGTCGATACCTGGCATGGACAATGTGGTAATGACGGTCGCTGCTCCTGACAGCCAGTACCAGCGACCATCCCTTAAGCATTCCACACTGCACTGTGCAGGATCTTCTATTCCTATATATTTGGATAGCTCTGTCGGTGCTCAGGCTAGTTCTTCAGATCTAACCTGTCCAAGGGAGATTCCTGTTGGGGATCTCTCTTTTCAGAATTTCCTCCTGGATATAGCAAGATCCCTTGCCATTCCTATCCCAGGACATGATCCTGCACAAGGCTCTTTTTCTACTAAAGCAAAGGAGAACATAATGCTTCCTTTGCATCATTCCTTGCAGGATCTCCTTCTAGGAATGTGGGAAACACCTTTACGGGTACCCCCACCTCCCAGGGCAACTGATCTCTCTTATCAGGTGCCCAACTCTCCAGGGTTTCAAAAGACTCAACTTCCTCATCATTCCATAGTAGTGGAATCAGCAATGAGGCGGGTAAAGAGTAAGAAAAAGCACTCTTCTTATCCGCCAGGTCGTGAGTCTAAGACACTAGATGCCTTTGGACGTCAAACCTTCCAGACATCTATGCTTTCTGCAAGAATTCTCTCATATATTTTTTATGAGTCTTTCTCTTGAGGAGGTCACAAAGCAATTACATCTTTTGACTCCTTTCCTTCCAGATTCCAGGAGTACAGACTATTCCTCACTGCTTAAGCATATACAGAATATCTCTTGGTTTCTTTCTCGTGCTTCCCTAGACTCTTTTGAGTCTGTTAGCAGGACTTCTGCTATAGCTATAGGGGCACGACGTAGAGCCTGGTTCCAAGCTTCTGACTTGGACAAATGGGCACAACAACGGCTGGGACATACTCCTTGCACTGGAGAAAATCTGTTCAACAAGGAGTCTTTACGTCAGGTTACTCAGTTGTCTACTGATTTACCTGTTCCGAAGGGTTGTTTTGCACCTTCTTCTGTCCCAGTAGGTAGGAAATGTCCTACCAAACTTTCTTCCCACAGGAGAAGAAGGTTTTATTCATCACTTGCCCATCATACAGAAGTTCCCCAACAGGGGAGGCATCGTCCTGGTCTGAAGAATCCAACCTTTCACCAGGCTCAGCAAACCTAGCAACTGCAGGGTTTCTGATCAATCATCATCAGATGCTTGTGACTCTTGGGGTTCGAATCTACAGTTGCCTCTTCTCAATAGAGGCAATCCACCGCTCATTCTAACCCCTACACATGGATCTCTTTCCAAAAGACATCCATGTTTTCTATATTTCTATGAGCTGTCAGGATGTTCATGCCTATAAGTCACAGGTTTCTCCTCTTTTCCTGCTAGGGAAAAAGGTCTAACCACTATCAAATGATAGTTCCTGTGCCAGCATGTATTTTTTCCTTTCTATAGACTTACTACTTGGTAAGTCTTCTTCAGCTCCATTCTCTTCACCCTCTTACCAGGCTTTTTCCTCTGTAAGAGTGGAATCCCTTCACTGGGAGGCTTTTTCTTCAGCCTTTCTAGATTTGTCACTTTACAGTGTGGAGTTTTCCTCTCTGAGTTACCTCCTCTGTTTCAATCTTTCTTTGGGGCAGTTTATCAGACATGTCCAGAGATTTCCACTCCTGTTCTGTCTGTTCTTTCTGTTTTTGAACAGTAAGATTCTTTCTGCTGTCTTGCTAGCAACTGCCTATGCAGGAGCCTTAATGTTTGGACCACTGGTTCTTGTCCACAAATAACCAGATTTGTCCTCCACCAACATTCTGTCTAGTCTTAGTAGTGTCTCCAAGTCAGTGCTTTCATCTATCTTGGAGATTCTCACTACAAGCTTTCTGCATTGTCTTCTATTTCTGCCATCTCCATTCTCCTGGGTTTGGCAGCATAGTTGGCAGAGATACTGGTTCTCTAGCAGCCAGTTCTATCTCCTCCTTCTCCTGCATCATGCTCTCTGCAATTCTACAGAGAAGCTTTCCACTATGGGCCCTTGCTAGAGAGCATGTTTTTTTTTTCTCCTACAGCTATCCTAGATGGTTAGAAAAGGCTTTTCAGTCATGTCTCCCATGACTAGAAGGTTCTCCCTTCTTTTACTATCTCCTTTTTGATATAAAGGATATAGGCCTTCTCTTACGTAAAAGCTTAAGGAGTTGCCAATTCCTTGTTTTGGTCCATTGTATTCCCAATCCGGGATATGCTCTTTTTGCAGCTCGTCCTCATGGTAAGAACGCAGGATACTTTTTGCCCTTAAGCAGGTCAACATGGTATCTCATCTCTATGCGTCTTCTGTCTACTTACCATGCTAGAGTCCTAGAAGTCTCGAGACTTGCTGGCTGCAAATTGATATTATACTCTTTTTTTCACGTAACCATCCTGGTTATTTTCACCAGCTAGCATCCTTGCAGATCATAACCAGGAGGAATAGATTCTCTATATATCTTCTCAAGTAGGTCCCACCTCCTTGTTATTAGATGAATCTTTCCTCTCCACATATCCTATGTGAATGCCCTACTGTAGGCATATTTCTGTCTGTTTAATTACAGACACCCATATTTAGATCTACATATTCATAATTATCTTTTGTGTGTATTTTATGACCTTCCATATCTCACTATAGATATATTTTTATATGTCTATCTATATATCTATATGTATATCTATATATTTATATGTTGTTGTTGTTAAGTGCCGTCGAGTCGGAGTCGACTCATGGCGACCCTCTGGATAGCTATCCTAAATTGTGTTCGGTCTTCAGTCAGGCGGCTCATTGTTGACAGACTGGTACCCGTAGCTGCAGTTATTGTATCGATCCATCTCATTGCTGGCTTTCCTCTTTTGCGTTGACCTTCTATCTTGCCAAGCATAAAGTCTTTCTCTAATGATCTCTCTCTTCGCATGATGTGTCCAAAGTATGAAAGTCAAAGTCTTGTCATCTGAGCTTCTAAAGAAAGCTTAGGTTTGATCTCCTCTAGTACCGACTGGTTTGTTCTTCGGGCAGTCCATGGTATACACAGTATTCGCCGCCAGCACCATAATTCAAAGGCATCAGTTTTCTTCCTGTCTATCTTTTTCACTGTCCAGCTTTCACATCCATATGATGTTATTGAAAATACCATGGCTTGAACAAGTCGAATCTTTGTATGGAGAGAGACATCTCTGCTCTTGAGAATCTTATCTAGGTCTTTCATAGCCATTCTGCCAAGAGCAATGCGTCGTCTGATTTCTTGACTGCTTGTTGCTTCTTTATTGATAGTTGATCCAAGTAGGTTAAAGTTGTTCACAATTTCAATTTCTTCTCCTTCAATGATGAACCTGTTGATTATGCCAGTTGTCATGATCTTTGTCTTCTTTACATTAAGGTGCAGGCCCATTTTGAGACTATGTTCTTTGATTGTGAGAAGCAAATGTTTCAGATCATCTTCACTTTCAGCCAGTAATGTGGTATCATCAGCATAGCGAAGGTTGTTGATGAGTCTTCCACCAATATTCACGCCTCTGTTGTCTTCATACAATCCTGCTTCTCTGATGGTTTGTTCTGCATATAAATTAAACAGGTAGGGGGAAAGTATGCAGCCTTGTCTTACACCTTTGCTTATTTTAAACCATTCTGTTTCTCCTTGTTCCGTTCGAACTGTTGCTTCTTGATCAATGTACAGATTGTGCAAGAGAACGATCAGGTCTTCTGGTATACCCATGCTTCTTAAATGTGGCCCAGAGTTTCTCATGGTTTACACAGTCAAAAGCCTTGCTATAGTCGATAAAGCACAAATAGATATCCTTTTGGTATTCTTTAGTCTTTTCAAGGATCCATCTCACATCCGCAATGATGTCTCTCGTTCCTCGCCCTTTCCTGAACCCTGCTTGCACTTCAGGTAGTTCTTGTTCCAGGTATGGTTGTAGTCTCTTTTGAATAATCTTCAGTAGAATCTTGCTGGCATGTGGGATCAGAGCGATTGTGCGATAATTTCCACAGTCAGTTGGATCACCTTTCTTTAGTATTGGTATAAACACAGATCTTTTCCAGTCAGTTGGCCATGATGTTGTCTTCCATATTTCTGCAATACTTCTATGGGAATGCTATCAATGCCTGGTGCTTTGTTCTTTGATAAGGCTTTCAATGCTGCTTCAACTTCTTCTTTCATCACCAATGGTTCCCGATCATAAGGTACAGGTTGAAACGACTATTGGTCCACTTGATCTTTATCATTTAAAAACTCTGTATATTCCTTCCATCTTTTCTTGATCTTCTCAGCATCATTCAACATAGAACCTTGAGCATCTTGTAACATTCCAATTCGAGGCTGGAACTTTTTCTTTAACTCTCGTAGCTTTAGGAAAGCCGATCTTGTTCTTCCTCTAATAGTTTCTGCTTCTATTTCCTTGCAGGTGTCATTGTAGTACTTTTCCTTGTCCTGTCTTGCTGCACGTTGGAAATCTCTAAGTTCTGTGATTGTCTTTCTTTCTCCTCTGGCTTTAGCTTCTCTGCGTTTCTGGGCAATTTTCAGAGTTTCTTCCGTCATCCATTTTGGCCGTTTTTGCTTTTTCACCTTTTGTAGAGACTTCTCGCTTTCTTCCAACACAACCTTCTTGATGTCATTCCAAAACTCTTCCGGAGCTCTGTCATTTGTATCTAAAGCAGCAAATCGATTTTGCAGGCAGTCTTTAAATTCCAGTGGTATATTCTCAAGGTCATATTTTGCTCTATTCATGAGTATATACATGTATATATGTATCTGTCGAGATTTTTTATTATAGATAGATAGGTATTCACATACTTATCCACCTGACTATCTATGGTCATATAACTATATGATTCTGACAGAGGGGCTTTACCCAGACCTCTGCTATCCAGCAGGTTTGGGGTTCTACACACACAACCACTCCTGTGGTAGTCAACAATTTTTATACCATAACCTAAGGGTTTAGGTACCTCTGAAGCTCTCCGTGCTCCAATATCTCTCCTAGCTTACCCCAGTTAGGAGAGACATTGTGGATGTTCAGTTAATCAGAGGCTTTAACGCCTCAGGCATTTGTCCTCTCTTTTTGGGATACAAGGGGTTCCCATACCCTTTCTCCCCTCAAGGACTGTGTCTGTTTGTCCAAATCGGTTAGCCTTTCTCTTTTGCTCCTCAGAGTGAGCCACTCTGCTGCCACAAGAGTTGGGTTTTTGTCATAAAGCCTTCCGCTGAAAGCCCACCGTTTTTGTACTACCCCAGTTTTTTCTACTGGGGTTACCTGTTACCTTTTTAGGCTTCTGACCTCCATTGTTTTCCTACAGGTTTATTACCTCCACTACAGTGAGGTCCTTTTCAAGGTTCCTTTACTGGGTTCCCAGTAGATTCCATGAACCTCCATACTCTGTGAAATCCTGTCAGGGGAGGTCCATATTGCAATATTCTTTGCAGTATCATTAATGACAATTATCATCCACACATGGACTTTTTCTCTGCAGTCCAATGCTAGGTTAGCTATTCCACAGCATCTTTCTTTCTTCATCTCCTACCCTCCATCCTCAGGATGCCTGGTGTTCTGGGAGATAACATGTTCCAACCTATGACATGCTGGGACTCCAGGCATCTCAGCTTGGGAGTCCCCATATGTGAAGACTCATTCCTGCTTGTTCCTGGAGATAGCACAGTTACTTACCTGTAACAGGTGATCTCTGGGAACAGCAGGAATAAGTCTTCACAACCCACCCACCTCCCCAGGAGTTGTATCTCTATCTATCTTTCCTTTCCTTTCTCTCTCTCTCTTTGTCTCAGCTTTAAAACTTAACTGAGGAGAGGCAGTTGGAAAAGGCGGGAAGGCAGTACGCAGGCATGCTGGGATGCTTCCAAAAGCTCTTGATTGGACGCTGGGAAGCGTTCCCACGCAGACTCCGTCGGTACCGACGTACCCATATGTGAAGACTTATTCCTGCTGTTCCCAGAGATCACCTGTTACAGGTAAGTAATTGTGCTTTCCCTGAGGAGGGACTTTTTCAGAGGAGTTTCGATGTTTGTTTGAAATATGAAATGGCAGTCAGTGATTTAGGGGGACTGCCCACTAGTCCTGAGTGGATCATCCTTATATTGTAGCAGCTGATAAGCATGCAATAAATAAATCCAGGAGTCTGTTCAAAGATCCAAGCCAATTTATTGTGCACATGGCTCAGTTAGTCAAAGCTTTAAAGGGACCGAGCAGTTTTTACGGAGACATACTCATTTATACCTCTTTTTTCAGTTTGATACATGAGAACTTTCTATTGGTTCCAACTCGATACATGCAAACTTCCTATTGGCTCCAACGCCCCCTGCACCTGTCCAATCAGAAATCCCTCCGGGGCCTAGCAACCAGCCCCCTCCCATAGGACTGTCCTAACAATGGTTCAGTTTCTAGGTTTGATACTTCTCTACTGCAAGGTTATCCCTAGCTCCAAGAATGCATGTATTGAAACATTTCTTTCTTTTGCACACAAGAGAATAATGAAAGACTTATGAATTCATGTAAAACTTCTTATGAAGCAGTTTAAAACAATTTTCTCATTTTTCACAGATTTTTGGTTCTTTTCTAGCTATAATGTGGGTTGGGATCCAGGCCTAACTTACAGGCCTTTCATATTTGCAGACTACTCTAGGACATAGCCTGCCACATTCCCCCCTTTGATTATTCTCACCCGCAAGTAAGAAAGGGTGAGAATTAAATCATTCATTAATTAGATCATATATTACCCTGGTGTAACAGCATCACCTTGGGGTATAGGGTAATATTGCCACATAGCTAATATTTTTGTAGCTGCCTTCCTTTCTACATTGCTATCAATGGCTGCTGACTTTATTCAACTGTGATAAATCCAGGGTTCCAGTTCTGCAACTTTAACTGCTGTTGGGGTTAAGAAGATGACAACATAAGGTCCCTTCCAATGCGGTGTCAACAGTGTCTTTCTCCACTCTTTGATCCACACCGAGACTCCAGGCTTGAGAGGATGCAGGGGTTCTGTTAGATGGATGGGCAGCTGGTCTTGTACCCACGTATGAAGACTCTGCAAAACAGAACTTAAAACCAATAGTTCGTGTCTAGTAATTTCAGATCTAATCTGTTCCATATCTCCCTTTATTTCCTATACAATAGGCGGGGGTCGCCCATACAGAATCTCAAAAGGGGAAACTCCTAAAGACTTAGCAGGGGCTAAGTATATCCTAAGAAGGGCTATAGGAAGAACCTGGGGCCACTTTAGGTGAACTTCTTGGCAAAGTTTGGACAACTGAGTTCAGGGTTCTATTCATACATTCTGAAATCTGTAGGCAGTATGCATCTGATAATGTCAATATCTCGGGGCCATACTTAATGGACTTGCTTCCTGAGGTTATCCACCCTCATTCTTTGTACAGGGCCCCATGTGCATGCAAGGTTGTAAGGGCATACTTGGAATCTGGGTACACATTTAGACAGAGCCCCTTTTCCTATTGTCAGTGCTCTGGTAAGAGCTATCAGTTCAGCTTTCTGTGCTGAAGTTCCTGGGGCCAGGGCTGAGGACTCAACTACCAGATCAAGGGTCACCACTGCATATCTGACACAACAATGTCCGTTAATGATGACAAGACTGCTTCCATCTACAAAGAAAGTCCGTCCAGGGTTCTCCAAAGGAACATCAGTCAAATCAGGGTGACTTGAGAATACAGTGTTCATAATTTCTAATCAGTCATAATTGGGTGGGGGGGGGGGGGGTCAAGACCAACTGGTAACAACGTAGCAGGATTCAAAGCTTGACTGACCTTCAATTGTATCTGGGGGTTTTCACACAACATACTCTGATACTTCAACATTCGTGAATTTGTTAGCTAGAAGTTTCCTTTGTGTTTCATAATGGTTAGAACAGAGTGTGGTACAGTAACTTGAAGATTCTGTCTCAAAGTGAGCTTGTCTGCATTGCTCACTAGGAGGGCTGTAGCTGCAACAGCTCTCAAACAAGGGGGCCAGCCTTTTGCAACTACATCCGATTTTTTTTTTTTTGACAAATAGGCTACTGGCCGTTGCCAAGATCCAAGAAATTGAGTCAACACTCCTAGAACATTTCCTTGTGACTCATGAACATAGAGACTGAAAGGTTTTCTGGACATCTGGTAGACCCAGAGCTGGTGATAACATCAGAGTGGTTTTCAAAGATCGAAAGGCTGCATTCTGTTCAAGTCCCCATTCCAATGGAGACTTTTCCATTCCTTTGGTAGCTTGATACAATGGTTTTGCTAGCAGCGCAAAATTGGGGATCCATATACGACAGTACTCTGCGGCACCCAAGAAGGCTCTCACTTGCTTCCTGGTGGTTGGAGTAGGAATACTGCATACAGCTTCTTTGCATTCTGGTCCCAGGCGTCAAATTCCGCTGGACAACTGGAATCCTAGGTATTTAACTTGTTTGACATAATTGCACCTTGGCTCTTGAGGCTTTGTATCCAGCCTCTTTAAAAAGGTGCAAGAGTTCACTGGTGGCTTGTAGACATTCACTTTCTAAGTTGGTGGCTATGAGCAAGTTGTCCACATACTGAAGAAGAACCCTTTCTCCTGGGTTCACATAGTAGCTTGAAAGATCCTGATTTAAAACAGCACTGGAGAGAGTAGGTGAATTCTTAATTCTCCAGGACCAAGCAGGAAGTCAGTCCTCACTTATGGGTGACGTCGGCGCCGACGGAGCCCTCGCGGAGCAATTTTCCCCAGCTTTCAAAGAAAGCCTTTGGGAATTGCAGCGCGCATGCGCGGTAGTCTTCCCGCCCGAAGGTGCCATCTTAGCCAGTCTTCTTTTTTCCGCGGAGCCCTACAGACGTCCCCGTCTTGTCCCCGCGAAAAAGTTGATTTTCCTCTGTATTTATCCTTTTTTCTTTCGGTTCGACGCCGGTCGTTTTCCCGCCCGGACTCGCGACGCCGGTCTCGAGTCCTCTAACGGTTTTTCGGTTTTTCTGACTTAGTCAGCTTTCGTTTTCGTTTTTTTCCCTGGCAGCCCGGTCCTTTGACCTCGCAGGGGCCCTTTTTCCCCCGATGGCTGCCAGTGGCTTTAAGCGGTGTGGTCGGTGTGACCGAAATATGTCACTCACCGACTCACACGACCTTTGCCTCCGCTGCCTGGGCCCAGATCACGAGGAACTGATCTGTGGGCCCTGCAGCAAACTGTCCTCGAAGGCGTTGAGAAGTCGGCGGCATCAGCGCGAAAGAATCTTCGCTGACCCCAGCCGTACCCGGACCTCGTCGGAGGCCTCACTGTCGAAAGGCTCCAGTTCGGACCGTCGACGGAGCTCCTCCGACCGGGGTTCTCCCTCCGGGGACCATCGACGGAAGGAAAAACCCGCGAGGGCGGCGTCGGTGGACGCTCCTGGCTCCGCGAGGGCCAGGTCGCATAGCCCCGACAGCCGCCCCGGGTCCTTGGAGAAGGAACACCTCCCGAAGCGACCTCGCCTGGAGTCGGAGATGCCTGCCCGGGTAAGTCCTGTTGTCCTTCTGGACTCGCCTCCGCGTCAGCCGACGTCGGGCCCGACGCCGTCGGGGCCCGAGTCGGGGGCTGCTGGGTCGCCTGAGCTCGGACTCAGGTTGACGGCCTTGGTGAGCAGATTGTCTGCCTTCATGGACCAGCAGCGGGCACTGCTCGCTGGCTTCGCTGGCGTCGCTGCCCCGACCGCCGGGACGTCGACGTCCAAGTCGACCCCGGAGACCGAGCCGATCCTTGAGTCGATGAGAACTCGAGTCGATCCTCGGTCGAGGTCGCCCTCGGCCTCCCGTTCGGGACCGAGGTCGCCGACGCCGACTCCCTCGGCGTCGGGGCGGCTGGCGCCGCACCCTGCCCAAGCCGACCCCACCGAGTCCTCGTCGGAGTCGGTCTGGGAGTCTGAGGAGGAAGAGTCACCTGATTCTTTCCGGACTCGGTGTGTCCCATCGGACTCTCCGGAGTCCGAGCCTCGGAAGCAGTCCCCCCCGGAGGATGCCCGGTTCTCGGATTTCGTTAGGGATATGGCCAAGGCTTTGGCCTTCCCTGCGGACCCCGAGGAGGAGCCTCGAGCCGAAGAGCTCGACGCCCTCCAGTATGACTCTCCCGCGAGGGAGCACTTTACTGTGCCGGTTCCTCCTATGCTGGAACGACTACTCTTCCGCATGTGGGAGAGTCCGGCCTCCTCGCCGGTCCTGAGCAAGCGGGTCAATTCTATCTATCGAGTCCGCAAGAGCCCTGGCTTTCAAAAGGCGCAGTTGCCACACCATTCCATGGTAGTGGAATCGGCCATGCATCGTCTTAAGAGCCAGAAGATGCACTCCTCGGTGCCTCCTGGAAGGGAGGCCCGTAACCTGGATGGCCTTGGCAAAAAGTGCTTCCAGGGCTCTATGCTCGCCTGTCGTGTCCAGACTTACCAGCTCTACATGGGCATGTATCTCAGGGATCTGGCTAAAGAGCTAGCCGGCTTCTCCGCTGGTTTGTCCGAGGAACCCTTGCGGACCTCTTTGGCAAGCCCATGGCGGAAAAGGCTGCACAAATTGAGACTGAGACTCTCACCAGGACCAGGCTTTCTAGGAAGACCTCCGCCCCTTCCCAGAAAAAGAAGGGCTCGGGAAAAAAGACCTTTTACCCGAGGAAGGCGGCTGCCTACAAACAATACCCCCATTATCAGGCCCCTGCAGCTCCCCAACAGGGCCAGCAGGCCAAGGGACGGGGTAACGGGTCCCGTAGGCAGCAAGCCCCCAAGCCTGCGCCACCAGCCCCTGCTCAGCAGGGTGGGGGTTTTTGACTCGCTCAGCATAGCCTCTCCCCCCCCGCTGGTTCCCCCCAGCACCGGAGGCCGGCTGGTTCACTTCGCCGACAGGTGGTCCAGCATCACCGCAGATGCCTGGGTGCTTCAGGTCGTGCGAGAGGGCTACCTTCTCCACTTCCATCAGGTCCCTCCCTCCTATTTTCCGGGAGAGCCTCCGCGCCCCCCTCTGCACAGGGAGTTGCTCCTTCAGGAGTTAGCAGGTCTTCTGCAGGATCAGGCGGTGGAACCGGTGCCACACCACCTGAGAGGTCAGGGCTTCTATTCAAGGTATTTTCTGATACCAAAGAGAACAGGAGGCCTCCGACCCATCCTGGACTTGCGCAACCTCAACAAGTTCCTTGTGCGGGAGAAGTTCAAAATGCTTACCCTTGGAATCCTTCTGCCCTACCTCCAGCAGGGAGATTGGCTATGCTCCTTGGATCTAAAGGATGCTTACACGCACATCCTCATCCACCCAAGCCACCGCCAATACCTAAGGTTTGTGGTGGCAGGAAATCATTACCAGTACAGAGTACTGCCCTTCGGCCTGTCCTCCGCACCGCGAGTCTTCACAAAATGTCTCGCGGTCGTGGCGGCCCATCTCCGGCTTCACGGCCTCTATGTTTTTCCGTACCTCGACGACTGGCTCATCAGAGCAGCATCCGCTCAGGAGGTCACCACCGCCACGTGCCGCACGGTGACTCTGCTGCAGCACTTGGGCTTTGTCATCAACTTCGCAAAGTCCACTTTGCTCCCCTCACAGGATCTCGAGTTCATCGGCGCAAGGCTGCACACCCCTCAGGCGCGAGCGTACCTACCGCTCGACAGGGCTCAGCGGCTCATGGACCTAGCCGACCGCTTTCGCAGCCAGCCCCTGGTCTCCGCCAGGCGCTTCCTGAGACTGCTCGGCCATATGGCTTCCACCGTCCATGTGACCCCCAATGCCCGCCTGAATATGCGGCCTGCTCAGTGGTGTCTCCGCCAGCAGTGGCGACAGGCCACAGGCGGCCTAGCAGACCTGGTGCGCGTCTCCGAGCCGCTGGTCTCGTCTATCCGGTGGTGGCTCCGGCAGCCGAACCTGGTATTGGGAATGCCTTTCCAGTCACCTCAGCCGACCCGGGTGCTGACCACCGATGCATCCCTCCTGGGCTGGGGAGCCCATTGCCAAGAGGCACGTACTCAGGGCCTCTGGACCAAGTGGGAGTCTGCTCAGCAGATCAACTTCCTGGAGCTCAGGGCGATCCGCCTAGCTCTCAAGGCCTTCTCCCACCTGACCTCCCAACAGTCCGTCCTTGTCCAGACGGACAATCAAGTTGCCATGTTCTACGTGAACAAGCAGGGGGGCACGGGCTCCTTCCTCCTCTGCCGGGAGGCACAGAAGCTCTGCTCTTGGGCCGTCAGTCACGGCATTCTCCTCAAGGCAGTTTATCTCCCGGGCCAAGAAAATTGCCTGGCGGACAAACTCAGCAGGGTCCTCCAGCCGCACGAGTGGCGTCTGGACCCCTTGATCGTTCAGAAGCTCTTCCTCAGGTGGGGCCTCCCCACAGTGGATCTCTTTGCCAGTCCTCACAACCGGCAGCTTCCTCGCTTCTGCTCTCGTCAGCCTCACCCCCTTCGGGTGGCGGCGGACGCCTTTCTGATCTCATGGTCGGGGAGCCTTCTGTACGCTTTCCCTCCCATCCCGTTAGTCTCTCGGACCCTTTTCAAGGTTCTCCGAGACAAAGCTTTCATGATCCTGGTGGCCCCTCGCTGGCCCAGGCAGCCGTGGTTTCCGCTCTTGCTGCAACTGGCGGTGGAGGATCCAATCCCTCTGGGGGTGCAACCGGATCTCCTCACCCAGGATCAGGGGTCCCTACTGCACCCCAACCTCAGGTCTCTCAACCTCATGGCCTGGCTGCTGAGAGGGTAGTCCTTGCTCCTCTCCTCTTGCCGGCAGAGGTGGAGGAGGTCGTCTTGGCTTCGCGACGGCCTTCTACCCGCAAATGCTACGCCCTTAAATGGCGTCGCTTTGCAGTCTGGTGTACCCAACAGTCTCAGGATCCCTTCTCCTGCCCGGTGTCGGTGATCTTACAGTACTTGCTACACCTCTCTAATCTGGGACTTAAGTCCAACTCCGTCAAAGTTCACCTCAGTGCTCTTTCCGCACATCATGTGCCGGTGGACGGCAGACCTCTCTCCAACGACCCTCTCGTAGCGAGGTTTCTCCGAGGTCTCCTACTACTTAAACCACCTCTGCGCCCGCCAGCGCCTGACTGGGACCTGAATGTGGTTTTACAGCGGATCACCTGTCCGCCTTTTGAACCTATGGCTACCTGCTCTCTCCGTTTTCTGTCTTGGAAAACGCTGTTCTTGATAGCCCTCACTTCCGCTAGGCGCGTAAGTGAATTACAGGCCCTCGTGTCTGATCCCCCCTACACTCGGTTCTACAAGAATAGGGTAGTCCTACGGACTCACCCAAAGTTTCTGCCTAAAGTGGTCTCCCCTTTTCACTTGAATCAGGAGGTGGTACTTCCAACCTTCTTTCCCAGACCACACTCCAGCCGAGCTGAGACGGTCCTCCATACCCTGGACTGTAGAAGGGCGTTGAACTTCTACCTTGACCGTACGCGGGAGCACCGTAAAGCTGCGCAGCTTTTTGTGTCCTTTGACCCCAATAAATTGGGGCTCCCGGTCTCCAAGCGTACTCTGTCCATCTGGGTTGCGGACTGTATCTCTTGGGCTTATGGGGCAGCCGGACTCGCCTTAGAAAGTCGAGTCACGGCTCATTGCGTTCGGGCAAAGGCCACGTCAGTGGCTTACCTCCGCTCTGTTCCGCTGGCAGACATCTGCCGGGCCGCTACTTGGTCTTCGAGCCAGACTTTTGCGGTCCATTACTGTCTCGAGAGGGAGTCCCGTAGGGACAGTGCTTTCGGACAGGCAGTCCTCCGTAATCTCTTTGAGGTCTGAGCAACTCCTACCCTCCATCCCGGATGTGGGCTACCGGTGGGTGATAATTCAGCGAAGATTCTATCCTTCTGTGCTGCTGAGCTAGAGGGAGCTCATTTTTGTGCTTAGGGTCTCCGGTAGCCTTGAGCTTGGGAGTCCCATAAGTGAGGACTGACTTCCTGCTTGGTCCTGGAGAAAGCGTAGTTACTCACCTGTAACAGGTGTTCTCCAGGAGCAGCAGGAATCAGTCCTCACTACCCTCCCTCCTCCCCTTGGAGTTGCAATCGTCTGCTTATGTTCTTTTTGCAAATTTTTATGCTGTCTTTTTAGCTATGTCATCTGACTGGCTAAGATGGCACCTTCGGGCGGGAAGACTACCGCGCATGCGCGCTGCAATTCCCAAAGGCTTTCTTTGAAAGCTGGGGAAAATTGCTCCGCGAGGGCTCCGTCGGCGCCGACGTCACCCATAAGTGAGGACTGATTCCTGCTGCTCCTGGAGAACACCTGTTACAGGTGAGTAACTACGCTATCCTTGAAGTAATCTAGTCCAGGTGAGTTGGTCCCGCCCTTCCTGTTGTGGGGTCTTGCCATTCAAAAGCAAACAAGAGTTGACTGGTGGGGGGCTAAGCGTATGCAGAAAAAGGCATCTTTCAGGTCCAGGACAGTGAAATGAGTAGCCTCAGCGGGGATCAGTCCCAAGAGAATATGAGGATTTGGTACCACTGGGTGTATAGTTTCAGCTGCATCATTCACTCGCCTCAGATCTTGTACTGGGCGGTAATCCGCTGTCCCAGGTTTCTTAACTGGGAGAAGGGGGTGTTCCAAGGTGACTGGCACTCCTTGAGAAATCCATACTTCAAAAGTTTCATTAGCTGGTCGGGAAAAAGGATACTGCTTCACATGCACTGGTTCCGCTCCTGGCTTGAGGGTGACAAAGACAGGGGCTATTTTCTTTGCTAGGCCAGGTGGATTATCTTCTGCCCATACTCCAGGTGGGGCTATAAGGTTGGTGGGTATACAGGAACTAGCTGGCTTGACTGGAGATGCACTATAGAACCGCTACTCTTCTTCTCGGGGAACAGTCAGCACCATCAATCCAGCAGGCTTTGGGTTCACAGTCATTTTCATTTCTCCCCCTTCAGCAAAGGGTATTTGTGCCTGGAGTTTTGCAAGCAGATCTCGGCCCAAAAGTGGAATAGGGCACTCAGGCATATAAAGGAACTGGTGCGTTATTTTCTGTCCCCCTAGTTTACACATGCGGTTCTGCAGGAGAGGCTTTGTGGCCTTAGCCCCAGTAGCTCTGACAATGGTGATGCATCGAGAAAACAAAGGGGCTACTGGCTTTAGTATTCTGCTCCTGTATCCCCCATAAAGTCCATATATTGGTCCCCTATTTTCAGACCGACCATCGGCTCCTGGGGACCCAGGGAAACTTGGAGCCCGGTCTGGCCTAGTCTTCATCCATGCTGTAGCCCTCTTCGGCTGCCACTCACTCTATAGCTGCTTCCCTCTCTTGCTGGAACACTGTGCTCGGTTTATTCTTTCATGACTCTAAAATCAAGTACTCCCTCCTCCACTCCTGGGGGTGGAGTCAAGATACGGGCATTCACTTCCCTAGTGTCCTTCTTCTCTGCAATGGGCGCACTGATTTGCACCCAGTGGGGGCCGATCATTTTCACGACCCCTTCCACTTCCTCTGCTCCTTCGATTAGGAAAACCTCCTCCACGTCATTCAACTAAAGTATCAGCAAGAAGATCTGTTTTCTTCTTTATCTTACATTCACTTTCTCTGTCACATTCATTTTCACAATTCACAAAAACTTTCTGAGCAACTTCCATTAACTGTGCTGTATTCATACCCGCAAATCCATTCATTTTCTGTAATTTTCATCTTACATCTCTCTGGGACTGACTGACAAAAACTGCATCTACCATACACAAATTCTCCTGGGCTGCTGGATCGCATGGGGTATATAGTGAGGGCTGCCTGCACTATTTGGATCCCACTTGGGGTTATCAAGGCTGATGGGTCTGCATAATACTGTTCATTAGTTCAATCAAATCCTAAGGTTCCTCCGTGTAGGAGGCATAATTCAGCTTTCAGTTCAGTAAATCAGTGGCAGAAACAAAGCTGGTCAGCTGGCTAGTGCAAAGCTGTCCCTGGACCTAGTGCAGTAGGATAACGTGAACCTCCCTTTTACTGGTAGTTGTGCTTCTGAAGGCATACGGCAATCGGGACTGTCTGGGTTCCACTTCATGTTCTCGGGCGCTGGCTGTGAGTGACCCTGAACTGGCAAATGAATCCTTGCTTGTAGTGTCATCGGTGGACTGTGGCCCACTCAGAGTACTTTAAACTGTACCGGGGCTTTCGGTCAAGAGGGGATGTACGTCCTTCTGCTGCGGAGGTGGCTGGTGAACTACTTGGGGTACATTTGCAGGGAGGTGTCCCCCCCCCCTGCCCCAGGCTCTGCCCGGGGTGGTGGCAGAGCTGAGGGAACTGGCCTATAAAGATAATAAACGGGCAGGTTTTTTTTTTCCTCACAAACATTCAACCAGGAGTCTATGTAGGGGAACTGGTCAAGGAACATTTTCTGTACAATCTGATGAACACGGGAAACTACTGAGCCATAAAGTAGCTAACACTGGCCACCCCCTTTCAGAAAGCATTTCTAATAGGGACGGAGACATTTTAAGTCTGTAGTCTCCAGCAAAGCCCTTGCTAAAATTCCTAGTCATACATTTCAACAAAATCTGCATGGATTCTGACCCCCCCCTTCCCCCATGGTGACGTATTTGACAACAGACAGAGGGGGCGGGCAGTCAGGCTGCATTTTCTTATGAACTAAACATAATGGATGTGTGTGCTCATTCTAAATAAGAACAATTTAGATAAAGTCCTTAAAATATAAAACTATTATTTTGCAACATGTTATAACAACAATCCCAACAGAAAGAACTATGGCTCCTAACATGACGGCCACATATCTGTTACGTATGACTGGAATAAAATTACTTGGCATGAAAACTAACTGCCAGCCGTAATCAGCATTTAAGCTGAAAAATATCTCTGCAAAAGAAATTACTTTAAATCTTACAGTTTTAGGAAGCAGATATTCAAAAGACATTCCGAATACTTTTTTCATAAAGTGGGTGGATATCTAGAATACATATACTCCCTTTTTTTTCCCTTTTTATTTTTATTTTTTTTATTAACAATAATAAGTATGTCTTCTATGAGATGCTTGCCGCAGTATATCAGGAACTAGAATTCAAGCACGAACTCCTTATTCACTCAGGATTTAAATCACTTTGCAATCTGGTAACTACTGGCTCGGAATGCTTCATAGTCCTGTCAGGGTTCTTAACCTCTACTTCGTAGGGCAAAGGGAAAACAAAAGCAGTTTCCTGAATTTTTCTATCATTTTCTATTTAAACCATTACAGTGCTTACTGAAAATTTGATCATATAAAACACAAGACAAGGCTAAGCCCACAAATGCATTATACCTATAGCTCTACAGAAATCCTTTTCACTTGGTCCGTACAAGTACAGGAACTCAAAAGGGGTTAATAAGAACTTAACCCTTTCCAGGCTATGCCCAAAACTGTCGGGATCCACAATCTTGACTAAACATTCTTATTAAATGATATATAATACATGACCATAGCAGAAGGAACATCACTATTAGAACATATTGAATAAAACAGGTACAATTTTCCTGAAATAAGCACAAATTAACCCAGCTGCAGAGTGTTGAGATTAAGCCTTGACAGGGTTAAAAGACACTACACATTCCTTTCTCCAGACACGCCCCTTCTCTCTCCGCTAGCCAGTTTCAGGCTGTGCGGAAGGAAAAAAAACCAAAAACTGGAATGAATGAGATAGCTTCTTCACTGAAAGAGTGACTTCTGAGTTTGTTTCCTTCTGTCTTCTTTTCTGCTTAATACTATTTCTTAATCGGTAAACTGTTCCACAATTTACCCAACAGAATAATCTCACATTTATACCAGAAGGGAAACTCGCGGTTTCAACAGATAACAGAAATCAGATACAGAAAACACATAGTAAGGACAGACAAACACCAAACGCTTCCTCCTTTTCGCGACCTGGGCGCAGTCGCCTGGCCAGGAACTGCGCTACTCAGGAGTCCACTCTCGCTCGGTCTGTATTTCAAGACCTCTCAATCACACAGGCAATCATATTATAACAAAAATCATTTTTCAAGTGCCCAGGTTTTCTGACTGACTATTTCAAACAAGAAGGGTCGATGGCTTCGGCTTCCGCTTTCTCTTTTGCGGAGCGTACTAGGACCGCCCTTATGAGAGGTGATCGGGCTCTCTTGTCTCTCTTATACTTATGCAAGATTTCCCCAGTTAGTCTATACCAAATCAGTCTGGCGCATACTTATGCAAGACTTTTTCCCCAGGCTGCACTGACTTTTAAACAAGAAAATATCTACTCACCGGATCCAGTTCCTGATGCCAAACCAGTTCTTGGGTTGGATCCTGGACTCCCCTCGGGTTCTGAGGTGTTGGCCAGCTGGACCCAGTGGCCCGCCGAGGCAAGGCAGAACCCTCTCCGATACAATAAGACCGGTGGCGCCTGAGAATTCCCCTGCGGTCGTACAGACATGGTTCCAACCAGACCAAACCTTTGAGGCGAGAAGTTGTGGTATATTCACTTGCATACCATCCCCTGCTCGCACATTCCCGGCCCAACGCACCAAGAATATGTAGCAGCTGATAAGCATGCAATAAATAAAACCAGGAGTCTATTCAAAGATCCAAGCCAATTTATTGTGCACATGGCTCAGTTAGTCAAAGCTTTAAAGGGACTGAGCAAAGTTTTTACAGAGACATACTCATTTATACCTCTTTTTCAGTTTGATACATGAGAACTTTCTATTGGTTCCAACTCGATACATGCAAACTTCCTATTGGCTCCAACGCCCCCTGCACCTGTCCAATCAGAAATTCCTCCGGGGCCTAGCAACCAGCCCCCTCCCTTAGGACTGTCCTAACAATGGTTCATTTTCTAGGTTTGATACTTCTCTACTGCAAGGTTATCCCTAGCTCCAAGAATGCATGTATTGAAACATTTCTTTTTTTTTTGCACACGAGAATAATGAAAGACTTATGAATTCATATAAAACGTCTTATGAAGCAGTTTAAAACAATTTTCTCATTTTTCACAGATTTTTGGTTCTTTTCTAGCTATAATGGGGGTTGGGATCCAGGCCTAACTTACAGGCCTTTCATATCTGCAGACTACTCTAGGCCATAGCCTGCCACAATATGGTATGAGGCAATGGTATATATGAACAATTGAAGAAAAACATTAAGTTGTTTGTAATAGAAGATAAAGCATATAATGATTCATTTGTTTGCTTTTGTGATGTCATGATTTAAAAGAATAACATCTTTGGTTGTAAGAGCTTTAAACAGCCTGGCTTGGTAATTAATTGTTGTGTTTTCATATGCTGATTTTTTTCTTTAGTAAGTCAGAGCTGTTTTTCGCCAGACTTGCAAGTTGATATTTGAAATGTCTGTTTTCTTATCCGCAGAGCTGGTATGTGTAAAAACTACACAGATTTGTTTTGTGTGCTTCACTCTTAGGTCTTAAGGTGATTTCAATTGTTTTTTCTGTATTTGAGCTATGCGGTTTGGCTTTCAGATAAAAGGTGCATTTTGTTTTGAAAGCTTAAGTGAAGATTAGAAATATGTTGTAGCACTGTGATTTTTAGACATACTGATTTTAGTTTTGGTAATCCTCGGTCTAGGTAATTATTTCACTATTATGATTTTCCTTATGTAGCTGATTCAGATTAGTTTCCTTCTGTTATGGAAAGTGCTCTGTTACCTGATATTATTAGTATTCAATTGGTTGTACTTATTGTCCTTCCTATGAGATTGTTTGATAAAATGTTTTGAAAGAATAGTTTTCATGTCATAAGGATTTTAGTTACATTGAATGTTTAATACTAATTAGGACATATGTAGAGAGTTGTCATTTTGAATGAGCTGAAAGAAATGTATATCTTCTACCTGCAGTTATTTAAAAGTAGCAATAAGTTTTAATAGTTGTTTCTAGAAGCTTTAGTCTATAAGGATTAAGGATTAGTATGATATGAAAGTCTATGCATATAGTGCGCGGCATTTTTTGGAAGTCACATTATCTGAGAATCTTTTAAGAGTGAACGTTGGCAGCATCACGATCCCCCTGAGGAAACTCATTTTTGAGTGAAACGTATGATTGGCGCCTGAAGGAGGCGTTGGGGAACACTCAGCAGAATATTTGACGCTAAGCACGATTTTGAAGCTAAGCACAATTTTATTTTGTTTAAAGTTGGAAGCCTTGGTGGAGGAAATTTTCTATAAAAGTGAAAAATTATATGCTGGATTGCCCGAATAGTCCTTGATGCTATTAAGCGCTAGTTACATGAAACATGCTATTTGTTCAAGCGCTGCTTAGAATGAGACATACTGGACATATTTAGCATATTAGACATTTCTATTTTGTGGTTTTGAACAATATAAAAAATAATCTAAATAATATAAAAAAAACATTTCTACCGAATAATTAAGTACCACGTTGGATGTAGGTTATCATAGAGCAATTTGTATTATTGAGTTATGCATATAGTGTGACAAGGCGGTGGCAAAAGCCAGAAGGATGCTGGGTTGCATACAGAGAGGAATTACCATCAGAAAGGAAGAGGTACTAATGCCACTGTTCAAGTTGCTGGTGAGGCCTCACTTGGAATATTGTGTTTAGTTTTGGAGACCGTATCTCGCAAAGGATATAAAAAGGCTGGAAGTGGTTCAGAGGAAGGCCACCAAAATGATTTGGAGTCTGCATCATAAGACTTATGAGAAGAGACTTGAAGACCTAAATATGTACACTCTGGAGGAGAGGAGGGACAGGAGAGATATGATTCAGACCTTTAAATACTTAATGGACAAACAAACCTCTTCCAAAGACGAGGAAGCTGTAAAACTAGAGGGCATAACTTGAAGCTGCAAAGGGTAAACTGAAAGGCAATGTCAGGAAATACTTTTTCACTGAATGGGTGGCGGATGCTTGGAATGCCCTCCCAATGGAAGTGGTGGGGGCAAGCACAGTGACAGAATTCAAAATGGCATGGGACAGACATAGTGGATCCCTTTATAGCAAGAGGATAAAATCAAAATAAACACAACTATCTTTTACTGTATATCTGAACAAATAGGGGTGACCTACCTGGAACAGTGGGTACATCTCTAAACAAAGGCATGGGGAGAGGTGACCTGCACGGAGCGGCAAGTGCACCTGTTCTTGCCACCTTGCTGAGCAGACTAGATGGACCATCTGCAGTCATATACTATGGGGTATGTTTACTAAACTGCGGTAGTGTCACTCGCGTTAGGTTCCTGTAAGGCGCCCTGTAAGGTGCCTTTAAGGTGCCTCATAAGGCGCCCTATAGGGCTCCTTAGGCTAAGCACCGGATTAGGCACTCCTGGGCAAGGCACTGTAGAAGGCACCCTGGGCTATGGAACCATAGGTTGAGGTGGTCTAACAAGGTTACGGTGCCCTAGATTAGTGTGCCCTAAGGGCTGAAAGATGCTTCAGGATGACATGCATGACCTGTGAGGCATAGAGACAGATTTAGCCCTAACACTAGATAGAGCACCGAGGAAAGGCAATGAACAGGTGAGTGAAGGAGGTAGAACTGGGAGCTGCTGGACCTGCCATATCTGCGGGCATCCCATGTGGCTGCCAGTACTGTTTGCCAACACCCTGTGCTGTGGTACAGTTGCCCCCACCATGTTTGTCATGTATAGTACTGGAAAGACATTGGGTGGCAGACGATGGGAATACGTGTCCCCCAGTGGAGGTGGAGGTGGCAGGATAGTTAAAATGATGGGTGGACAGAGGAGTGGTGGTGCCATGCAGATCAGGCACAGGCGAGGCAAGCACGATGAGGCGCAATGCAGGAAACGGTAGCAGTGCAGGACATGGGTTGGCAGCCTGCACAGGCAGACAGGACTCTACACAGCTGACAGACGCAGATAGACGGACCAAGGGAATGTTGGCAATTGTGGCAAGGGTATTATGGGCTGGCAGCACAGATCTGCAAAAATATGACTGTTATAGGCATGCACACTATTTGAGTAAGACAGGCATTAGAGGAGGGAACAATGAGGAATTGAACCCATGAACACTGCCGAGAATGGCATTGTATTAACCAGTAGGCTATACCTTCGTGGTGTATGTCACAGCAATGGCTGGGTACAGAAGGACTGCAGGTCACCGCACAAACTGTCTGCTCTGAGTGCCAGGATAGGGTAACCCCACCAGTACCCATGATGCAATGCACATGCTGAATAGCTGTCTACAGCTGATCACCAAATGGGGTCTGCACCTCTCCGGTACCTCAGCTTGGAAAGACAAACTGACAGTGCATGATACTGGCACAGTGTAGCTACAGACCATGCCATTGTGCAGGTTCTGTGTTCACTTTGAGGGATAGGATGGGTGCCAAGCACTAGGTCCGCAGTACATGTGGTGCTAGAGATAGATCCTGCTGTACATCCCCATCACTACCAGTGTGTGACAGGTGTTCCTTGCATTGCTGCCGAAGGTAATTCAGTGTCCATCTGTATTCTGCAGTCACATGTGGCCCTCTGTGACCAGACACCACCCAGATTAGTGTGTACCCCATGTTAGGGTCTGGCTGACATGGGCACCTGTTATCAGGGAAGAGAGGTCCCTAGACTTACATGGGGTCTGTGTAGCAGTGCCTGTATAAAGTAAAAGTGGTATACACTACATACCCCAAAGGGCCCACATCACCCTTTTTGTAGGTAAGGGACAGGTGCCCCAGCCCCGGTGAAGCAACCTCCATTCTGCTGGTATAAGTCAGCCCTCCAGGGTTGGTGTGCCAGAGCCATACCTGTGACTGGGGCAGTGGCAGACCAGCAGCAATGTTGGGGTTAGGTCTGGAAAACCCCAACTGCCTCACACCACTGCCAGTCAACAGCAGACAGCACAGTCAGACTGCACCTTATAGGTGTTCCAACCATGCACAGTCTAACTGCAGACAGTCTACTAGCCAGTCCATAGTGCATGCTCACAGAGGAACTACATGCACCAAGCAGGCATCTCAGTGATTGGGGCCCTGGGATCACAAAGGTATCACTGGAGGCAGATAGTGAGGAGCGCTATGTGGGAACCTAGACATGCCATGGTCACTGCTTGGTTAGAGTGAGTGCCCTCCCAGCATGACATGCTGTGGCCACCCTGTCCATGCAGGCAGTGGTTGGGCACTACAGTGTCCCAGCCATTGCCCCACATCCTGTGAAGATGCATCCTGGCCAATCTGCCCTGTCCGGGCCATACCCACAACACATTGCTCCTCATTATGCACATATTCAGGCTAACACTGGTAACAGTGGGACATTTTGGGCCCAGAGAGGGGTGGGCAGCCACAGAACAATGGATAGACTTACACACCCACACACTCCTATTGCAGCATTGTGCAAAGATAGGGGTGGTTGGCAACACTGCCCGCCACACTGGTCCTGATCACAGTGCCGACACTGGTAAACTGTGTAGGAAGTAGTAGTAGTGCTCTGGTGATAACTGCAGCTCAATGCTGAGGCCAACAGCCTGACTCTCCATGCATCTTTGGATTGTGGAGCCTGTATGAGTGGGTGTTTGTACCCCTGTTCACCGCTGCTTTGGGCTTTGCACATGTTGCTGTTGTATCTGCATTGTAGGGTAAAATATAGGGACATGCTCTGCAGGAACCACAGCTGGGACTTGAACCTTTGACCCTCTGCTTCTGGACACACTGGCTGGGTGTACTGTGCCACAGATGCATGGTAGTCCCTGGGGCTACCTGTACTTTTCCTCAGCCAGACCTTTTATGTTGCACTGCACACCACGTACTGGTACAGGGCATAGCCTAGGTCCACTGCAGGCAGATGCCACTGCCCCCTCCAGCATGGGCACCCTCCCCCCCCCTGCCATGCTGTCATGACCATATGCTGTCGGTGCTGGTAGTGCGCAGTCCCAGGCCATCCACTGTGTGGGTAGGTGGTCGCCTAGGGAGCAGGGTCTGGGGCAGGGGGGAATACATGAGCATCCTCACATCCCCCCCATCACCACCTACCAATAGTATGTCCCTTCCGCTTGGGAAGGATTGGCTGGGGGGATGTTAGGTCAGTGCCCTGGCAACTGTTAGCTCGGGTGGACCAGGTAGATGTAGGTGGATTGTGTTTGGCCTTTGTCAGCTGCTGTCATGCTGATTTCCGGTTTCTATTTTCCTAGATGCCTGCCTAGTCCACCCTGTGCCCTAGCTGCCCCTGCTACATGTCCCGCCTGCAGCCCCCTATGCCCCATTTGCACCATCGCCATAGTGGCCTTTCATACTTGGGCACTATGCTGTTGCTGAAAATGGAGCACTACTATCTCTTTTCTTGGGCTCCCTACCTATGCTGTACATTGCTGACACTGAAATGGTTTCTCTCTCCTGCAAATGTGCATCTAACGGCAGGTTTTCATTCGTGGTAGGAGTCAACCCTTCAGTTCAGCGCGTTACTGTGCAGGGAGCCTCTCCCCGCCCACTCCCCGCCCATTGACCCCTTCTCTCCGCATTCTCTCCACTCTCTGCGGTGGTTACCGCGGCCGAGAACGTTAACGATTGTTAGGTAACGTTAACACGCGTTAACGTTAATACCTGCGACGCTCCTGCCCGGGCCCGAGAGCTTACAGGCAGGAGTGGCCTTGTAATGTCTCTGAGGAATAAAGCTTGTACTGGTCCCTGGGAATTCTGGGACTCGTAGTGTACTTGTATTTCCTTCAGGATTAAATTGTAGTCGTCACACGAATGGTAAGGCTGCAAGAAATTTATTGTTGTGGGGATATTTTCCAGCGCATCAAAATTCAATGGTACAGAACGCAAAAGGTGCAACTTCAACCCAAACAGCTGAAACCAGGAACATAGGAAGTACAACTGAAATTAAGTTAGCTTCTACTTGGCTCTTCACAATCACAGCAGCTTTAACTCAGCAGTGCCTCATGTGGTCTTTCAGAATTATTGCAGCACCAAACAAACAGCTGTTCCTTCCACAGCGTGGCTTCTCAAAACAACAAATGAAAACAATTTGTAAACCTTTTAGTTTGGCAGCAAGTACAGCAAACTCCCTGTATTCTTTTCATACAGTGTTCAAGGGTTTCTTACATTGCTGTCCTCTTTGAGGCAAATTGAGCAATCCATTGGAGAAGGGTCTCCTTCTAAGGTAGGCAGGTAATTATCCACTTGCATGCATTCATCAGAGCTAAGGCTATCGCTGTCTCTGTCAGGCTTGCTAAGCTTCCCTGACCTCAGTTCCAGAAACTCTTGAAACTGTTTTAAAAGCAATTCAGCCTGTAACTGCTCTTTATCCGTGTGAAAGTCTTTGGTAAGGGTAACGCCCTTCCTCCACTTGCTATCAGCTTCTGCAGCTGGGTTTACCTTGTGAAGGTTAGCAAAAATAAAAGGTTTCTCTAGTAAAGCAATAAAAGTAGAAAAGTCAGCTTCACCTTTAGCAGGGTTTGAATAAGAACTGGCACCTTTCCTCCAGAAGTCTCTCTGGTTCAAAAACTCCGCAGCCTTACTGTTATTTCCTCTGCTCTGTGAATTTCTCTTTGAAAAGCTTTCTTCCTGCTTCACCTCCTTGCTTCTGTAGCCTTGTTTGCTACCAGACCAGATACCTTCTTTCCATGTGCTGAATTTGCTAGCCTTCCCACGCCCAGGCTCTACCTTGTAGTAAGGTTCTTTCTTAGAGTGTGCTTGGCTCCAAGGTTTACTGCTCCAAGGTTCTGCCTTGCTCCAGGGTTCTAGCGTTTTCCTCCTTCCTTTTCCCTCTTTTTCTCTTTCCTCCTTTCCTTCTCTCCTCTTCCCTCTCTGCTTGGGGATTTAAAAGGGCTTCATTTCCTGGCACGCCCTGACCTTCCCCTGAGCGTGCCCAATCAGTGCAGAAGCCTGTCTCCTCCTCTGAGCTGGGGCGTGTCCTGTGCTCAGCAGAGAGCTGTGTTTTTTTCAACTCTGCATTGGAAATCCTGTGTGCTAGTGCTGTTTCATTACTTCTACCAGGATTTTCCCCTATCTCCACCTCTTCTGGAGGGCATTCCTCACCACATACCGCACATTAATGTTACCTAACGATCGTTAACTTTACCTAACACGTGGTCTGTAACGTTACCGCAGTTTAGTAAACATACCCCTATGTTACTATGTTACTATATGTTAGTTTGTATGAGGAAGTACTACTTTGATGGTATGAGCAAGTGATGAGAAAGTACTGAGTCTAGTGAGATGTGATATTAATTATAAATAGAAAGATTTTTTTGATGGACAGTAAACTGGTGAGGATGGTCTAATGTGAAGTGATGTGTTGATTTAATGAATATGTAAAGGGAGATGAGATTCTATGATTGATTTGCAGTGGTAATGTTCATAGTACAGCTAGTATTTCCTTGCCATCTGTATGGGTTTGTACTGTAAAATGAGATGGATTCTCTGAGTCAGTGGATTGGGAAGAAGAATGTATTGTACACTGCAGTAATAGCTGGATAGAAGTACACATCACAGATAATTTGGCACAACAGATTGGCTGTATGTTTACAGTATAATGGCTCTTTTAGTGAGAGATTGCTGAGTTGTCAAGGCCTTCTTGCCAGATAACAGCATGCCTTGTTAAAGAGGTTTCCTTTAAGAATGTCAAAACAGAAGACAGTTAAAGTAAAGTATGAATGTTGCTAATTTCTGTATATACACAAATAACTTCTGATTCCATTTGGAAGTAGTATTATTGAGAAATAAATCCACATGATCATGATTTTATTAAATTGTTTAAGATTATTTTACAGAGATTCTGGATTTGACAGTTGTGATAGAGGGGGGAATCCCCTCAAAAACAATTAACCATTCCTTTACTCATGCTTTTATTTTTAAATACGTTTTGGTATGTTTTGTTTTCTAGGTTATGGGTCTGGGTTTATCCTGGTTAAGAGTTTTGTCTGCTCATTTTATTCTTGTTGTTACAATGCAAATACTGAGAAATGATACCTCCTGGAGCTTCTTATACCTGCAGATAAGAACCTCTGTGGAATGAATCCTGTTTCTTTCATGATTAGTTTGTAATTGATATGAATGAATGGGAAGAGCTTCATGCATGTGTGATAGCTTTTTGATATATTCAGATATCTGACAAGTTGCATGGATTTGTGATATTACAAAGACTAAGAAAAATTATGAAGATGTTTAAAAGAAAAGATACAATTTAACAGCTTTGCTGAAAACTGAATTGCGTGTCAAAGTCAAAGCAAGTTTGTTATTAAAGGGAATTAAAAAAAGAGTAAAAAGAAAATTAAAAAAGGAAGATATATAGTGGATTCAGTCTGTGGAGTGCAGATAATGATATGCATTTATCACAGTGCTTGTGAAGATTTGATGGTTTTCATTTCGTGATTTCTTTTTATTTCTTAGTGTGCAAGAAGCGTATTTATATATTAAAGAAAAGATGTTAGATTAGGGATTTAGCTTTTATAATTCACAAATAGTGAATGATGCAATTTCATTCTAACAAGTCAATTAAGTGAAGAAATTAAACCAAGGTGGTAAATGTGTGTTATGTTTTCTTTTTATACTAGTAGATTAACTGAAAATCCTGGTGCATATCGCATCCCTGAAAGTGTAAGAGTGGCCATCCCAGTCTGTTTTAAGCTGTTTGTAAGTTTATTGGAGGAGTTGTCTTAAATTCTCATGTTGAGTGCTTCAGTTATTATGGATACCTGCCTCCTAATATCACAAACATCAAGACTGATTAACTAAATTAGTATCACTGAATGAGGTAGATTCAAATGTAAATAAATTTACCTTGTGCAAGAGATTAAATAGACCCTTTTATTATTATGCTGTTTTGGGCTGAAAGTAGTGTAGCAAAGATAAATATTAAGCAATGACAATTTAATTTTTAATTGGTTGACATTCTGGTTTTTTTTAAAGTTTTGTCTTTATGTAATGATGCTTATATCTCCAGGAACAAGCAGGAATGTAGTCATCACATATGGGTATCGTCGGTACCGAAGGAGCCTGCGCGGGAACGCTCCCCAGTGTCCAATTAGAAAGCTTTTGGGAGCATCCCACAGTGCCTGCGTGCTGCCTTCCCGCTTTTCCCAACTGCCTCTATCCAGTTCTTAGTTTTCCGCGGAGCCAGCAGGTCGTCGTTTCTGTCACCGCAGAAAATTCTTCCTTGTTACTTTCTTTTTTTGTGGTCGTGTCTGCCTTCTTCGATGCTTTACCGGTACCGCCGGTTCTTCTTTCTTTATTTTTGTTTAAAAAAAAAACCTTAGTTCTTTTTTCCTCTTTTTCCCAGGTGCACGCGCCATTTTGGGCCTTAGGCCCAAAAATGTTTCCTACAATGGAGAAACCTGCTTCAGGTTTCAAAAAGTGCACCAAGTGTGGCGGTACCATCTCCGTCACCGACACCCATGAATGGTGTCTAAAACTAAAAAGTCCAGATACACAATATCAACCGACTCACCTTTGTCCACCTGATTATTCACTCCTTCAAAAAAACATAACAGATTAGTAAGACAAGATCTTCCTTGTCTAAAGCCATGTTGGCTGTCTCCCATTAGGTCATGACTATCTACTGTGGTGGAGAAGCAGGCTCAGAAGGCAGAGAAAGAAAGGAAAAACAGCCTTTTTTTCTTTTCACAAATTTTTTCTTTTCACAAAGAAACTGCAAGCACAGGAAGGGTTAACACCCAAACTAAAGGTAGAGATTCCCTGCAGAGGAATGCAGACCTAGGAACATGCCCTGTTCCCATGGAGACAGAGGGAGGAGAAGGGAGTGGTTTGGAGGCGGAGTCAAGAGCCATAGGACAGCCCCAAACATTTAGGCAGGGAAGTTACACTCAGGCAAGGCAGAATCAGACACGGCAGAATCAGCCACGAGGGAACAAGGAAGGAAAGGCAAGAGAGACACAGACGCGAGAGAAACAGCTTGCACAGAAGCAGTTTGGAAGCAGGAGCAGAGAGCTGAGAAGGCCAGTGGAGAGCTCAGGGGAGGAGTCCTCAGAGGAGGAAATATTCTCCAGAGGTTCATGGCTTAACTCTTCTCACTGTAAGGAGCCTACAGGGAGGAAAAGCACTACAAGCAAGGTGAGCCCTTTACAAACCTTAAAGGAGCTGCTAAACAGGGAAAGCTTTTCCTGCCCTTCCCCCACAAGCTCACGTTCTGCTAAGGGTACCTGGGAGAAAGTCTTAAAGGCTTTACAACCTACAAAGGCTTCCCAGGAAGATACCAGGGAGAGCAGATATCAGAAGGAGTCTAGTGTGAAGGAGATGGATATGGAGAACAGTTTGGATGCAAGCAGTGTTTCAGACATGGAGATAGACTGTGCTGTCTGTGCTACGGAAGAGTAAAAGAACTGAATAGGGTTTCAATGAGCTGGAGGAAACCCAGGTGTTCTTAATTACTAAATGTGTTACCTTGTGCTAGAGTAAAAGAACTGAATAGGGTTTGTTACCTGGAAAAACCCAGAAGTTCTTGATAAGGACATTTTAAGAAAGCCCACAACTTTTAGCTAGGCTTTTAAATGGTAGCTTGACTGATAAAGCTGCTGGGATAAGGAAGCCAGGAAGAAGCTAAAAGTCACAGTGTAACTGGAAGAAAATACTACTGCATTGAAAAGCCTCTGGGTGGACCAGGGAAAATTGCCAATACCTTCTGTGAGAGTAACAGTGGATTTATAGTGCCTCCTGTGGACCAGATACAGAGTGCTGTTGTAAATAGAGTTTTTACATGGAACAAAGGGTTAAAGTGAACTAAGCCAAGGACTGTACAATAGGCTTGTGTCTTGTATGGAGAAGTATCCTGAACTTTATTTTGTAAGCTTCAAACAATTCTTACCAAAGAATTGATTTTGGTTAGGAAATCCTTATTTCTCAAATAAAGAAATATTCCTGCGACCTTTGGCACTTGGCTCTAATCCTTTCACGGACACAACTACATGCTATTGGGCTAATTTCATACAAAGGACAATCGGACCCTCTCCCGTATCACTAGGCAACTGCCTGGCCACACGGGGGAGCTCAGACACTACATGCTGAGTAATTTTATTCTTTATGATGGTTTCTACCATTTTTCCCGGTACTGATGTCTGTAGTTTCCCGGATCACCCCTGGAACCTTTTTTAAAAATTGGTGTTACATTGGCGATCCTCCAATCTTCAGGTATTAGAGATGATTTTAATGATAGTTCACAGATTACTAATAGCAGGTCTGCAATCTCGTATTTCAGTTCTTTCAACACCCTTGGATGTATACCATCCGGCCCAGGTGATTTCCTACTCTTCAGTTTATCTAATAGTTGTAATACATCTTCCCGATGTATCGATATTTCCTTCAATTCTTCCGCACCTTTAAATACCACTTCAGTCATGGGTAACATCCCTACATCTTCCTCAGTAAAGACTGAAGCAAAGAATTTATTCAGTCTCTCCGCTATCGCCTTGTCGCCTCTTAGTGCTCCTTTAACCCCTTTATCATCTAATGGACCAACTGACTCTCTCACAGGTTTTTTGCTACGAATGTACTTGAAAAGGTCTTTACTTCGCGTTTTTGCTTCCGCAGCAAGCTTCTTCTCAAATTCTCCCTTTGCCTGCCTTATCAATGCCTTGCATTTGACTTGCCAGTGCTTGTGCTGTTTCCAGGTTCCGTCGTTTGGCTCTTTTTTCCATTTCCTGAAAGATGCTTTTTTTGGCAACAGCCTCTCTGACCTCACCTTTAAACCATGCTGGCAGTTTTTTGGACTTCCTTCCACTTTTCTTAAAGCGTGGAATACAGCTGGTCTGGGCTTCCAAGATAGTATTTTTCAACAGCCAAGCCTGATGTACGTCTTTAACCTTTGCAACTGCTCCTTTTAGTTTTTTCTTAACTGTTTTCCTCATTTTATCATAGTCTCCCTTTCGAAAGTTAAAAGGTAGTACTGTGGATTTCCTTACTATCCCTCCTCCACTAATTAAATCAAAGGCGATCATGCTATGATCATTATTGCCAAGTGGCTCCAACAACCTTATCTCTTGCACTAGATCTGGTGTTCCACTAAGGATTAGGTCTAATATGGCTTCCCCTCTGGTCGGTTCATGAACCAGCTGCTCCAAGAAGCAGTCATTTATTTCATCTAGGAACTTTATCTCCCTAGCATGTCCTGCCATGACACTGACCCAGTTGATACCGGGGTAGTTGAAATCAACCATTATTATTACTGTGCTGTAACTTTTGTTAGCTTCCTTGATTTCTTTGAGCATTCATCATCCATTTGGTCATTATGGCCAGGCGCTCGATAGTACACCCCCATTGCCATTGCCTCCCCCCTTTTACATGGAATTTCAATCCATAGAGATTCTACAGCAGATTTTGTTTCCTGCAAAACTTTAATCCTTTCTGACTCAATGTCCTCTCTAACATAGAGAGCAACCCCTCCAACCAATTTACAACCAATTTGATCAGCTTTATCATTACGATATAGTTTGTACCCAGGTATCACAGTGTTCCACTGGTTGTCCTCCTTCCACCATGTCTCTGATATTCCAATCATATCTAACCTTTCATTTAGTGCTATGTATTTTCTATGCAACTGCTTTGATTATGACTCCATATAATAAGTTCTGTAAATAGTTTACCCCTGTTAGCCAAGTTTCTGTCCCCTGTTATATGTAAACTCATACCCTGTTATATGTAAACTCATACATGTTAACTGTAATGAGCATTTTGTTCCATGTAAACCGCGCTGATGCTGAATAGTGCGGTATATAAGAGACTGTAAATAAATATATTCTAACTCTCCCATCTTATTTTTTAGACTTCTAGCATTTGCATACAAGCATTTTAGAGAATGTATTTTATTCATATTAATTTGGCTATTGTTAGACATGGGTAATTTAGGATCTTTAAGCTCTGTCTGCTCCATACTTGAGGGCATTTGGGCTACATTACTCTTTTGTGGAACCTCTCTGCTTTTGGTAGTATCCTTCAAAGATACATTCTTCCGAACCATCCGCTCTTGGGCGACTATCGGCTTTCCCTTAATATCTAGTTTAAAAGCTGCTCTATCTCCTTTTTAAAGGTTAATGCCAGTAGCCTGGTTCCATCCTGGTTAAGGTGAAGCCCATCCCTTCGGAAGAGCCCCTCCTTTCCCCAGAATGTTCCCCAGTTCCTAACAAATCCAAAACCCTCATCTCTGCACCATTGTCTCATCCACGCATTGAGACTCCGGAGCTCTGCCTGCCTTTTGGGTCCTTTTGGGAGCAGAAGCAACTCTGCACATTTCCTGTTTCCCATCAGCGCTGGCGGGCTCATATTTAACAGAGCCGTGGGAAAGGGAAACGCTCTCCCTTTTGCGGCTCTGAAAAGCTGAGCCAGCGCAGGGGAAAATAGAAGGCATGGCTCTTTCGGGGAGGCTGGGGCCGCGGGGCACTTCATTCTGCTGCTGCTGCAGCAGCAGCAGCTTCTGTGATATTTTTTTAATTTTCCTTTAGAAGACTGGGCTGGGCTGGGCTGGGGGGAGGGGATAGCACTAGAAATCGTAATGGGCTGATGGGGGTGTTAGAACTAGAAATGGGCTGATGAGGGGGTTAGAACTGGCAATGGGCTGATGGGGGGTTAAGAATGGAAATAGGCTGATCGGGAGGGGGGGCTAAGACTGGTAATGGGCTGATTGGTGGGGTTAAGCCTGGAAATTGGCTGATTTGGGGGCTAGTACCAGAAATGGACATTTGGGGGGGGTTAGGACAGGTTATGGGCTGATGGGGGGCTAGCACTGGAAAGAGCTAGGATTAGCAATGGGTTGATTGGGGGGCTAGGACTGGAGTGAGCTGATAAGGGGGATAGGACTGGAAATGGGCTGGGACTGGAAATGGGCTAATGGGGGAGGGGAGGAGAGTGCTGCTGGCCCTGGAAGAAAACTAGGGGCTAGGTCTACAAATGGGCTGATGCGGGGGGTTGGTAGAATAGGACTGGAAGGGAGCAGATACTGAGAGGGTCTGCCAGCAGAAGGAGGGGGCAGGAAGGGAGCTGACACGGGGGAAGGAGGGGGATGGAAAGGCGCTGACACCTGGGATGTACTGAAGGGGGACTGGAAGGGAGCTGACACTTGGGGATGGGAGTGGTAGGTGGCTGGGTAAAGGTGAGGAGGCTGGAATGGAGCTGACATGTGCGAATGGCACTGGAAGGGGGATGGACAGAGGGAAGTGAGCTAACTGGGGGCGGGGGTGGCACTGAGAGTGGACATGAGCTGATACCTGGGATGGTATTTGGACTAGAAGGGGCTGGACAGTGGGGAAGGAGGGGGACTGGAAGGGAATGGACACCAGTGGCAGTCATGGGAATACAAGGCGGTTGACATTGGAGGGTACTGGGAGGGGAGGACTGGAAAGGGGGTTGATATTGGGGAGGGTTACTGGAACTGGAAATGGGCTCATGGAAGGAAGTGAAGAAAACAAAAGAAGAGATAAGAAATGGCAGATGGACCATAGACCACAGAAAGAGAGCTAAGAGAAGACAGGAAAGTAGAAGCCTCAGATCGGGACCAGCATGATCAGAGAATAAAATGGTCAGACAACAAAGGTAGAAGAAATAATTTTACTTAATTTTAGTGATTGGACTTTGTGCTATCTTTATATTTTACACAGTATGGGGAACTGCATCTCTTATTTATCTGATGTTGCACGGCATGCAGAGTCTGGCTTCTTGGGGTTTCAGTTTAAATTTTGTCTACATATTTTTATTTTTACTTTAGATTGTGGTTACTTATTCTGTACTTAGTGAGGGTCTGTGTTCTGAGTGTGTGACTTAGTCCAGGTGTTCTGTTAACATGGAGTTTGTACATAAAGATCTATCTCCAGGAACAAGCAGGAATGTAGTCTTCACATATGGGTATCGTCGGTACCGACGGAGCCTGCGTGGGAACGCTCCCCAGCGTCCAATAGGAAAGCTTTTGGGAGCATCCCACAGCGCCTGCGTGCTGCCTTCCCGCCTTTCCCAACTGTCCCTCTCCAGTTCTTCGCTTTCTAATGAGCTGACAGGTCGCACATCCTGTCACCGCAGAACAAATTCCCTTCTTATTCTTCTTTTTGTGGTCGCATCTGCCTTCCCTCGACGCTACATCGGTACCGCCGGTTCTTCTTTCTTTTTTTCTTTCAAAAAAAAAAAAAAAACTTTCTTTCTGGAGTCTTTTCCAGTAATTTTCTCCTCAGGTGCCACATGCCATTTTGGGCATTAGGTCCAGCTTTTTCCCTCAGGATGGAAAAACCCGCTTCAGGTTTTAAAAAGTGTTCTAGGTGTGGCGGTACTATCTCCGTCACCAACACCCATGAGTGGTGCCTCAAATGTTTAGGTCCTGACCACTCTATTTAAGAGTGTGTTGCCTGTGGGATGATGTCAAAAAGGGTCCGGCAAAACCGAGCTGCTAAACTTAGCACCCTTTTTCCCTCTGATGCAGCCTCCGTCGCATCGACGTCTTCCAGGGCTTCGTCTTCCTCCCATGGATCTCAGGTAACTAAACATAAATCTAGCCAGTCCTCAAAGGGTAGATCTCCTTCTAAACATCAAGATACCTCTGACGTTGCTCTTGAGGGACTTTCACCAGCAAAATTGCCCCAGCAGGAGGCTTCGGCTTCCAAAGCACTAACGGGGCTCCAGGATGTTCTCAAGGCTTCAACCTCGGCAGAACTACTGGTGCCATACTCTGGGGTTCCGGCCGCTTCATCCAGCACCGATACCCAAGCATCGGCAGCGTCGATAGACCAGAGATTCTTGGCTATTGAATGCAGTCTGGCGGCTCTTCTTATGGCCTCGATGCCCCTGAAACCACTTCAGAAAATTCAGCCGGTACCGGCACCGGCACCAACTGCATCGACATTGGCAGGTATTCTACCGGGACCGAGTCATGCATCTCTATCCAGCATTGACAAGTCGGTACCGGACCACTCTGATGCCGACTTCGATCGGTACTGATACCGTGCCTTGCACGATGTCAGACGGCTGCCTGGGTGAGAATGTTCACAGTCTTGGCAAGTGCATATATCAATATGATTTGCAAGGGATATTGGGAAATGCAGTCCATTTACACCAGACACAGCCACTCACAATAATTAGTTGTGCTTGAGGGTAAAGCCAATAAGATATTTATTTATGGGGTTATTTCTCCCAACACAGATATGCTTGGTAGCACATAAAACAGGATACTTGCTTTCAGTGTTAAACTTGGAAAAACAAAATCAGGAAAACAACAGTTGAACTTGTCAGGCAATCAAAGCAAAAGAATAAAGACCTGGTTGGTAACAAACTGGTTTTTTCTGTAGGCTTTAGCTAATATTTTCTTAGCAGTGTTTCAAACAACAAGCAAAACCCACAAAGAAGGGAAAAACTGTTCTTTTCAGGTTAACTTCTTATATCTTCACACATAGACTCAGAAGTGATTCCCTCAGAGCTCACAAGCAATTAGGTAAGGCTCAATTGCTAGCAGTTATCCAGCTGAAACCCCTTAGCTGGCTTAATTTCTACTGCATGGCTCAAAATCCTATTCAGGAGCTTTTCTGAGTAGATTAAAGAACAAGTTTGTATTTCTTTGTGATGGTTGTTGTACTTTGTAACAGTAAATTACCAAAGGAGTTTAGACAGAGAGCAATCCATGTATTCACAGCCTGTATCAATAACCGCTCCCCCTTCTTCCACACTCATGGGTTCAATATCATGGATTGGCACAGAGGAATTTCTCAATGGAGCACTCTCAGGTGAATACTTGTTTCCCTGCTGTCTTTCAAGGTTATAGCTAGGGCATAGATCAGTGTTCATACCTGAGCTTCCATTGCTGTTAGAGTTCCTCTCTAAATAGCCTGGCCAGTATGTAGTCCAGTTCTTATGTCCAGCCTTCCAATCCAGATCCCTGGACACTGGATCTCTCTTCACATACCTTCTGGCACGGGTCCTAGGGTACCTTCCAAGTGCAGCCGTCTCCCTCACAGGTATCGTCTGGAGATTCCTAGCTCTGCAGCACCATTCCTCTGGCTTTCCCCAGTCCAATGGTGTATGCTGGCCTTTTGAATGTCTCCCAGTATACGTACTGCTCTGGACTCCTTTAGACCTCCCAAATGCTTTTCTCTTCTTTCTTCCAAAGGGTTTCTTGCCCTTTCTGTCCGTCCGCTCTGGCTTCTGCTTCTGATGATCCTCCAGATGATGAAGATGTCCAAGCTGAATCTGAGGATCTCCCAGATGAAACTGAGGATGAGGATAATTCTCTGTAGAATAAACTCTACCTTTATTCTGCTTTGATGAGTGCTCCACCTTAGCACAGCGCAGCTGTGCTGAATCAGGCCCTGCCCTTTGAGATGAGTGCTTAGGGATTACCTCATAGCCCTCCTGATTGAACACACGTTTCCCCACTTCAGCTCCTCTAATGGCTGTTGGAAACCTGGTGCATTCTGGGACTGGTAGTCTTTTATGGGAAAATTCTGTTTTCTTATTTCTACCAGAACTGACAGGTTGCTTGTTCAGAGTCACTTCACCTTTACTATAGCTCCTTCCTGAGCTATGATAAGCTTCCTTATCACAACGATCACCCGGATTGGAGATACTTTGAGTCCTCAGATGAATCTGAAGACTCTGAAAGCTCTGCCGATACCAGAGTACTTCTTCCTGAGGATTCATCTTCTCCTCAGCGTAGGATGTCTCCACCAGAGGATATGTCCTTTCAGGATTTTATCCGAGATGTGGCCCGAGGTCTTTCCATCACGGTGGCTCCTGAAAAAGAGCCTAGGGCAAAGGAATTAGAAATCCTACAATACACTAAAGCTCCCAAGGAGGCAGTTACCTTACCTATTCATGAGATCTTGCATGATCTTATGTTAAGGATGTGGGAAACACCTCTAACCACATCTCCTCACTCTCGAAGACTCGACACCATGTATCGAGTTCCTCCTTGTCCTGGGTTTCAGAAGACTCAATTACCACACTATTCCATGGTGGGGGAATCAGCCATGAGACGGATGAAGAGTGCAAAAAGGCATGCATCTAATCCTCCAGGATGTGAGTGTAGGACTCTTGACACCTTCGTACATCGATCCTTCCAGTCTTCCATGCTTTCTGCTAGGATCAGTTCCTATATCGTGTATATGGGAATGTTCCTCTCTCCTTCCTGATGATAAAAGACAAGATTATCTCGCTCTTGTCAAACATGCTCAGGATGTTTCCAAGTTTGTGAATCGTGCAGCCTTTGACTGCTTTGAATGCATAAGCAGAACCTCTGCCATTGCCATAGGTGCACGTAGGATTGCCTGGCTCCAGGCATCTGACTTGAAAATTTGGGTACAGGACAAACTAGGGAATATTCCTTGCACAGGAGAGAATCTCTTTGGCAAGAATTGGCAGGAAAAAGCTAATGAGATAGATGCTGACAGTATCACTTTGGATAGATTGTCTAAATCTACAGCTGATCCTGTGAGGAAAAGATCCTCTAAGAAACCATTCTTCAGCAAGAAGAAAAAGTTTTATCCCTCCTGTACCCAGCAAGGACATCGTTTAGGTCAGTCTGCCCAAAAGGGACAGCAGCAACAACCTAGGCAAAGGAAGCCAAAAGCAGCTAAGCCTCAACTGGCTCAGCAGACTCAGCCTCTACAGGGGCTTTAACTCCTATCTAGAGAACTTTGCCTTCCTGGCCCTGAATGGCCCAGAACCCTCCACCATCCCAGGAAGGTTATGTCATTTCGCCCCCAGATGAGGTCAGATAACAGCAGAAATTGGACTCTGTCTATTGTAAGAGAGGGGTACAAGCTTCATTTCCTCAGCATGCTCCTTCCTACAATGGTAAGACAGTTCAATTCTCAGACCTCTCTCAATGACCGGTTAGGTCAAGAGGTCGATGTGCTCCTTGCTCAAGGAGCAATAGAAGAGGTACCCATTCATCAATGGGGTACAGAGTTTTACTCCCCCTATTTCCTTATTCCAAAGAAAACAGGAGGACACAGACCCATTTTAGACCTCAGAGTCTTGAACAAATTCCTGTTCCAAGAGTTCAAAATGATTTCTCTAGGAACTCTGCTGCCATACCTTCAGAGTCAGAATTGGCTTTATTCTCTAGATCTCAAGGATGCGTACACTCATGTTCTCATCCATGCAACTCGTGGAAAATTCCTTCGCTTTCTGTTTCAAGGGAAGCACTACCAATACAGGGTTCTTCCGTTTGGCCTGGCCTCTGCACCAAGGGTGTTCACAAAATGCATGGCTTTGGTGGCAGCATTTCTCAGCACCCTGTGAATATTCGCCTTCTCTTACTTAGACAACTGGCTCATTCGAGCCCCTTCAGAGCCAGAGGCCAGGGTTGCTCTCTCTCACACAATGTGCATCCTTCAGTATTTGGGACTTGTCATAAACGTCCCAAAGTCAACCTTGCTCCCACACAATCCCTAGAGTTTATAGGAGCTCTGCTGGATACCAGACAGACAAGGGCTTTCCTTCCACAGCCCCGTTTCCTTCGCATTGTGCAGTTAGCTTCCCAAGCAGTGCTAAAACCTCACCTCAATGCTCGGGAAATGTTACAGTTGCTAGGCCACATGGCATCCACCGTGCATGTGGTTCCTTATGCTCGCCTCCATATGAGGGCAGCCCAGTGGACTTTATCCACTCTGGACTCAGGCGTCAGGTTGCCTGTCAGATAAAATAGCAAACTCAGATCGCCTTATTTTATCCCTCCAATGGTGGCAGTTACCCCAAAACCTTCTGGTGGGGGTCTCCTTTTCAGCAACCCCCACCCCAAGCCACTCAAACAACAGATGCTTCACAGGTGGGTTGGGGAGCCCACCTACAAGGCCTCTCTACCCAAGGTACCTGGACTCCACAGGGGGTCTATCTCCATATCAATCTCCTGGAACTCAGAGCATTCTTCCTTGCTCTTCGAGTATTCCACACCCAGCTCAGCTACAAGACATTCCTAGTTCAAACGGACAATCAAGCAGCCGTGTTCTATGTGAACAAGCAGGGAGGAACAGGCTCTCTGTCACTCTGCAACAAAGCTTTGCGACTATGAGCCCTCGCCAGAGAGCATCAGATTCATCTCCTTGCGGTGTATCTTCCAGGCATTCAAAACTCTTGGGCAGACACTCAGTCGAGTTCTGCTTCCACACGAATGGTCTCTCCATGCAGACCAGGTGGCCAAAAGTTTTCAAATTTGGCAAACCCCGGACATAGACCTCTTTGCAAGTCCGATGAATGCAAAACTTCCCTGGTTCTGTTCCAGAATTCCGGCTCAGGGTTGTCAGGCCAGGGATGCTTTCCTCCTCCATTGGGGTCAGGACTTCCTGTATGCCTTTCCACCCATTCCCCTAATTCCCAAAACCCTGTTCAAGCTTCAGAGAGACAGAGGTCATATGATCCTCATAGCTCCACGCTGGCCACGGCAAATGTGGTACCCTCTGCTCCTACATCTCTCTCAAACTCCGCCTCTGGAGTTAGGATCTGCTCTAGATCTCCTTTCTCAAGAGGACAGGATGCTGTGACATCCCAATCCCCAGTCTCTGCATCTCAGGGCCTGGTTGCTGAAAACCTAGAACTTTACGGTCTTAACCTTTCCCAGCAGGTAAAGGATATCCTTTATGCTTCGAGGAAGCCTTCCATAAGACGCTCCATGCATTTAAGTGGAAAATGTTTACCATATGGTGCTTGCAGAAGGGTCTTAACCCTCTTGCGATACCTGTGGAATCATTACTGGAGTATCTCCTTCATTTATCAAATGCAGGGCTTAAGACCAATTCAGTAAGAGTCCATTTGAGTGCTATTGCAGCTTCTCTCAAGCTTCTAAATGGACAACCTCTTTCCTCTCATCCTCTGATAGCGAGATTTATGAGAGGCCTACTTTTGACTAAGCCTCCCATTAAGCCACCACCCGTGGCATGGGACTTAAATCTGGTTCTTGGGCAGCTCATGAAACTGCCCTTTGAACCATTAGCCACTACCTCTTTGAAATTCCTTTCCTGGAAGGTCATCTTTCTTATTGCAATCACATCAGCACGTCGCATCAGTGAATCGCAAGCCTTGATGGCTGATCCTCCTTATACAAGGTTCCATCATGATAAGGTAGTCCTTAGGACTCATCCACACTTTATGCCAAAGGTGGTCTCGCCTTTTCATTTAAACCAAGCGGTTTACCTTCCTGTATTCTTTCCAAGGCCTAATGGCCTCAAATGCAGAAAGGAATCTTCATACTTTGGACTGTAAAAGAGCTTTGGCCTTTTACTTGCAAAGGACACAGCAACATAGAAAGTCCTCTCAACTCTTTGTTGCTTTTCATCCTAGTCATTTGGGACTTCCAGTCTCCAAAAGAACACTGTCCAGCTGGATTGCACAGTGTATATCTTTTGCCTATAAGAGTAAAAACCTTCCTCTTGAAGGCCATGTCACAGCTCACAAAGTGAGAGCCATGGCAGCCTCTATGGCTCATCTTCACTCTGTGTCTATCGACAACATCTGTCGAGCAGCTACTTAGGCTTGGTACATACCTTCAAAGCCCATTACTATTTAAACAAGGACTCCCACCGGGATGCCTTGTTTGGTCAGGCTGTTCTCCAACACCTGTTCCATACCTAATCAACTCCTACCCACCATCCCTGGTAGGATGCCAGAGATCCATGGGGGGGAAGTGGAGCCCTTCTCAGGGACGCACAACCTCTGAGGTCTCTCCCTGGCATCTAAAGCTAGGGAGTCCCCATATGTAATGACTACATTCCTGCTTGTTCCTGGAGATAGCATAGTTACTCACCTGTAATAGGTGATCTCCAGGAACAGCAGGAATTTAGTCTTCACAACCCACCCACCTCCCCTAGGAGTGGTATCTCTGTATCTCTCTCTCTTTTTCTCTCTCTTTTGTCTCAGCTTTAAACTCAACTGGAGAGGGACAGTTGCGAAAGGCGGGAAGGCAGCACACAGGTGCTGTGGGATGCTCCCAAAAGCTTTCCTATTGGATGCTGGGGAGCATTCCCACGCAGGCTCCGTCGGTACCGATGATACCCATATGTGAAGACTAAATTCCTGCTGTTCCCGGAGATCACCTGTTACAGTTGAGTGACTATGCTATAGTGTACTGTAGTAATTTGATTTGTTCAGCTTTTTAAATAGGAGTATGGATGTTCCAGGGCCCACTGAAGTATTTACAGTGACCTTTTTTTAGATGGGCTCCTTATGTGAGTTTTGGAAGTTGGTGCTGATATGGTATGGTATGGTAGATGTGCTCTTTGTTGTAGGGTTTTGTATTAGTTCACAATATGCCTGGTATTGGAGAATGTTTGTTGTTGTTAGTGAGATGATCAGAATCAGATTTTTTTTTTAAGATATTGAGTTCTGTGGGTGAATATACTGGTTCTGCTCTGCGCCCACTGTGGATGCAAAATATATGTTGAAAAAGAAAAAGCAAGAACCATAACGCAGTTTATAACAACAAAATAGAAATGAGTTATAATTTAGTTTTATAAAATGTGCTGTTGGTTCTCGCTCTCTTTTAGTTCCTTGGTGTTCAAACACCTTGCATTTCCTCCATATAATCTAATCTGCTTTTTGGTTTGGGTCAGTCCCTGATTGTAGTTCTGAAAAGCCCCTCCCCCTCCACAGTGGAGGAGGAGTGCGTGCCATCTCATCCTTCGCCTCAGGCAGCAGATTGCCTTGAGCCACCCCTGATAGTGAAGTACCGCAGGGATCTTTACTGGGCCCACTCTGTTTTAACATATTTATAAATGACTTAGAAACGGGAACAATGAGTAAGGTGATCAGATTTCCAGATGGCACAAAGAGACTGAATGACCAAACGGCAGATGAAATTTAATGTGGACAAGTGCAAAGTTATGCATTTAGGAAAGATCAACCCAAACTTTAGCTACACATTTCAAAATTCCACATTAGGAGTCACCACTGAGGAAAAGGATGTAGGTGTCATTGTGGATAATATGTTGAAATCCTCTGCTTAGTGTGTAAGGGCAGCCAAAAAAAGCTAATAGAATGCTAGGAATTATAAGGAAAGGAATGGAGAATAAAACAGAATATATTATAATGCCTCCATATCGCTCCATGATGAGTATTGTGTGCAATTCTGTTTGTCTCATTTAAAAACAGATCTAGCAGAATTAGAAAAGGTACATAGGACAACCAAAATTATAAAATGCAATGGAAGGATACGCCTTTGAGTAAAGACTTAAAAGGATAGGGCTTTTCAGTTTGGAGAAGAAATGGCTAAGTGGCTAAGAAGAGATATGATAGAAGTCTGTGAAATAATGAGTTGCGTAGTAAACGTTAATTGGTTGTTTACTGCTTCAAAAAAATACAAAGATTAGGGGACACTCAGTGAAGCTACAATGTAATTCATTTAAGACTACTAATATATTTTTTCACTCAAAACATAACAAAGAACATAAGAAATGCCATACTTGGTCAGACCAAGATCCATCAAGCCCAGTATACTGTTTCCAACAGTGGCCATTCCAGGTCACAAGTACTGTAAACGGGGGCGCTGGGTGAGAATGTCCACAGTCTTGGCAAAGGCAAATATTAATATGACTTGCAAAGGATTGTAGGAAAATGTAGTCCATTCATACCAGAATCAGCCGTTCACAATAAATTAGTTGTGCTTGCTTGAGTGTAAAGCAAAGAAAATGTATTTTATTTATGGGGTTATTTCTCCCAACACAGATTTGCTTGGTAGCACAGAAAGGATACTTGCTTTCAGTATTATACTTAGAAAAACAAATCAGGAAAAACAACAACTGAACTTCTTAAGCAATCAAATCAAATCATAAAGACCTTGATGGGAACAGAAAGGTCTTTTCTGTGGGCTCCTGCTAATATCTTTTTAGCAGTGCTTCAAAAACAAACAAAACCCACAAAGTAATGAAAACTGTTCTTTTTCAAGGCTAACTTCTGGTATTTTCACACACACCCAGAAGTGTCTCTTCAGAGCTCACAGGCAATTAGGCAAGGCTCAATTGCTAACAATTAACCAGCTGCAAACCTCTTGGCTGGTTTACTTTCTAAACGTGGCTCAAATCCTGCTCAAAAGCTTTTCTGAGTAGATCAAAGAACAAGTTTATATTTCTTTGTGATGGTTGTTGTATTTTGTAAAAGTATATTACCACAGAAGTTTAGACAGAGAGCAATCCATGTATTCACACTGTTCATTTACAATATTTCCTTCTTCTTCAACTATCATAGAATCAATATCATGGATTGGCACAGAGGAATTTCTTAATGGAGCATTCTCAGAACAATACTTGTTTCCCTGCTGTCTTCCAAGTGAATAGCTAGGGCATAGATCAGTGTTCATACCTGAGCTTCCATTGCTGTTAGGGTTCCTCTCCAAATATCCTGGCCAGTATGTAGTCCAGTTCTTATGTCCAGCCTTCCAATCAAGATCCCTGGACACTGGGTCTCTCTTCACATACCTTCTTGCACTGGTCTTAGGGCCCCTTCCAAATGCAGCCGTCTCCCTCACAGGTCCCGTCCGGGGATTCCTGGCTCTGCAACCCCACTCCTCTGGTTTCCTCCAGTCCAATGGAGTATGCTTGCCTCTGGAATGCCTCCCAGCACACGTACTGCTATGGACTCCTTTAGACCTCCAAGATGCTTCTCTCTTCTTTCTTCCAAAGTGTTTCTTGCTCTCTCTGTCCGTGAGCTCTGGCATCTGCTGCCTCTGCTCCTGCTGATGATGATCATGAAGATGATGATGATTCTGCTGTGTAGAATAGGCTTTACTTTTAACCTGTTTAGAGGGCTGCTCCACCCTAGCACAGCGCAGCTGTGCTGAATCAAGCCCTGCCCTTGGAGATGAGTGCTTGGGGATTACCTCATAGTTCTCCTGATTGAACACACGTTTTCCCACTTCAGCTCTTCTAGTGGCTGTTGGAAACCTGGTGCATTCTGGGACTGGTAGTCTTTTATGAGAACACTCTGTTTTATTATTTCTACCAGCAAAGACAGGTTGCTTGTTCAGAGCCAATTCACCTCTATTATAGCTCCTTCCTGAACTATGATAAGCTTCCTTATCACAGTACCTAGCAGTTTCCCAGAAAGAGACAGAGGTTCCATAATGCTTGTATTGGGGCAGCAGTGGATTACCTGGGTCCTCTTTAATAATGGTTCATGCACCTTTCCTCCAGGAACTTGTCCAAACCTTTTTTAAACCCAGATACACTAACAGCTTTTACTACATCCTCCGGTATCGACTTCCAGATTTTGATTATGCGTTGAGTGAAAAACTATTTTCTCTTATTAGTCTTAAACGGGTTACACTGTAACATCATTGCATATCCCCTAGTCTTTCTACTTTTTGTTGCCATAAGAATTGATCTACGTTTACCCGTTCCACTCCATTCATTAATTTATAGACCTCTTTCATATCTCCCCTCAGCAGTCTCTTTTCCAGATTGAAAAGCCCTAACCTTTTAAGCCTCTCCTCATCCCCTTTAACATTTTAGTGGCTCTTTTGTGTACCTTTTTTAATTCTGCTATATCATTTTTAAGATACGGTGACCAGAATTGCAGACAATATTCTCCATTCCTTTCCTTATGATTCCTAGAATTGTATTTGTCGTCTTGGCTGCCACTGTACAATGGGCGGAAGGTTTCAACGTGTTATCCACAATGACGCCTAAATCTTTTACCTGAGTGGTGGTTCCTAATGTGGAAACTTACATCGTGTAACCATAGTTTGGGTTGTTCTTTCCTAGGTGCACAACTTTGCACTTCTCCACATTCAATTTCATCTACCATTTGAACGTCCCGTCTTATTTTTTATTTACATTCTCATATATACCGCGCTATTCTGCATCAGTGCGGTTTACATTGAACAAACTGAAATTACATTGAACAGGGCATTATAACTTGGAGATAACTATATTACAGGGAACATTTTATCAATTTATCAAGGTCCTCTTGCAATTTTTCACAATCCTCTTGGGTTTTAACAACTTTGAATAATTTTATGTTTGCTGCAAATTTCACTACATCACTCCTTATTCCCATATCCAGTCATTTACAAATGTATTTATTTTATTTATTTAACGAGTTTTTTATACTGCCTTATCTCAAAATCAAAGCAGTGTGCTATATAACTCAAAACAAGTACAGAGAACTCATGTTGTAAATGTGGGTTGGGAAAATTTATGTGTGAGATGCTCAGGAGTATAACTTATTTACAGTTAAAACATCTGTACATAGGTACAATTTTTGTATAGGCATGTGTTATGAGGGGGAGGACTAGGTGTCTTCTCTGAAGTGGTCAGTGAAAAGGAAGGTTTTGAGTTGGTTCCTGAAGTCCTTAATTTCTTTGGTTGTCCTTGCTTTTTCTGGCAGTGAGTTCCAGATGGCAGGTACTGCTAGTGAGAGAGCCCTCTCCATTGCAGTCTTGTTAGCTTTGGTGTATGAGCTGGGAGTTGAAATAGTTTCTCTGGTGCTCTGTCTCTTAGGTCTGTTTTATTTTGTGCATAGCAGGTCCTGTAGAGTTCCGGCTGACATGTTTCTGATCTTGAAGATGGTCAGCGCTGTTTTGTATTTGGCTCGTGAGTTGATTGGTAGCCAGTGTAACTGAAATAAAAGGGTGTTCATACTTGGCTGACCTTGTGATGAAGCAGGCAGCAGTGTTCTGAGCTAGTTGTAAAGGACAGGTGGTTTGAGATGGAAGAGAGAGTTACAGTAGTCCAGAATGGGGGTAATAACTGCTTGACAGACAGTATGGAAGTGATCTTGACTGAGAAGGGGTTTTAGCCTTTGGATAATGGCCAGTTTGTGGAATGCATTCCTGGAGGTTCTATTGATGTGAGCTTATAAATTCCGGAAGTGGTTAAAGGTGACCGCTAGGTAGTGAACCTCCTCTTTTACTGGGATCGGAATGTCCGCTAGGGTGATTGATGTTGGGGGGGGGGGGGGTTAAAATAAATAGTGTGTGAAATAAATAGTGCTTCCGATTTTTTGAAGTTGACTTGTAGGTTGTTGGAAGAGAGCCAGTTGCTCATCTCTTGAAGACATTTTGTGATTGCTGTGTAGTCCGGTGTGTCGAGGTGGATTGGGGAATAAAGCATAATGTCGACTGCATAAATGGCAAAGTGGATCTTGTACTGTTTGAAGATATTGCAGACTAGTTGTATATAGAAGTTGAAGAGGAGATTGGATAGGGAGGACCCTTGTGGGACTCCCTGTGTTGCGATGAATGGAGTAGAGGTGTTAGATCCAACTTTGACCATTTGTTGTCTGTCACTGAGATAGGATTGAAAGCATTTGAAGGTGGTGTTATGTGGTCCAATGTTAGCTAGTCGATTTAAAAGGGTGCTGTGTGATGCGGTGTCGAAGGCTGAGGATATATCAACAAAGACAAGTAAGAATCCAGTTTTTATATTGTCGATTCCTCTGAGAAGTATGCCAAATAGGTAAGTGAGTAGAATCTCGACGCTGTGGTTAGGGCGAAAGCCATGTTGGTGTGGATCCAGAGGATCATGTAAGTCAATATGGTCTTGTAGTTGTCTCTGAACTACCTTTTTCAATTGAATAAAAAGGGAAAGCTGGAGATTGGATGGTAAGTTACAGGGTCTGAGTTGTCAGTTGAGGTGTTTTTTCGGATGGGGCGGATGGTGGCTTGCTTGAGAGCATGGGGCATATAATCTTGAGACAGAATTGCTTATAATATTGTGGATACAGTTGATTACCTCTTCCTTGACTAATTTGATCCACCCTACCAGGCAGGATTCAGATGGGCCAGTATTGGTGTTTAGGGTGGTAATTATGCGGCGAGTTTGCTCTGTAGTGGGTATGTGAAATTCACACCATTTGTGTAAGACTTTGGGTTCTGCATTTGAGGTGCTGGGGGCGATAAAGAGTGATGTCCTTAGGAGTGGCTTGTTCTTGTTGAGGAAATCTGCAAAGATTTGCAGTTGAATCATGTCTTTTTCTTTGAGTAATGGATCTTTTGTGAGGGTGCAGACGATTTCAAATAGTTCTCTAGGTTTGTTGCAAGATTTTAAGATGAGGTTAGAGTGATATTCTTGTTTATGCTTGTTGATTAAATTGTTGTAGTCTTGCATTCTTTGGTATTGAATTAGAGTGGATTGTCACCGGTCGTGTCTCCATTTTCATTATGTTAAAAAGCAGCGGACCCAGCACAGATCCCTGGGGTACTCCACTATTCACCTTTCTCCATTGGTAAAATGGCCATTCAGCCCTGCCCTCTTCTTTCTATCTTTTAACCGGTTCCTTATCCACAATATTATGCTGCCTCCTATCCCATGACTTTTTAACTTCGCCAAGAGTCTTTCATGAGGGACCTGGTCAAAGGCTTTCTGAAAATCCAGATATACTATATCAACCGGCTCACCTTTGTCATCTTGTTTATTCACAACTTCAAAAAAATATAACAGATTAGAAAGACAAGGCTAAAGCCATGTTGGCTTTCTCCCATTAAACCCTGACTATCTATATGTTCAGTAATTTTGTTGTTTATAATGTTTTCTACCATTCTGCCTGGGGAATGTAATTCAAGCTGTTAGTGTAGCTGGCTTTAAAAAAGCTTTTGGACAGTTTCTTGGAAGAAAAGTCCATAAACCATTATTAAAGTGGACTGGTGGAAATCTGCTTATCCCTGGGATAAGCAGTATGGCATCTGTCTATCTTTTGGGATCCTTGTAGGTACTTGTGACCTGCATTGTCCACTGTTGGTAACAGGATGCTGGGTTTGATGGAACTTGGTGTGATCCAGTATGACAAGGAGGCACTAGATAGACCAGTTTACCTTTTTCTGCCATCATTTTCTGTGTTACTATCTTGATCTACTTGCAGTGAAGTGAGATGTGATGAACCTTGCCATATTTATTAGACTATGTATTAGTCTCATTGGGGGGTGGGTGTCATTGAGTCTACAGCACCTGGTATTCCAAGGTGGTTTCCCATCCAAGTACTACCAGGCCCAACCCTGCTTAGTTTCTGAGATCAGCAAAGATCAGGCTCATTCAGACCAGCAAATCTGTAGATCGAAGTCTCATTTAGAAAAGTAGAAAATATTTTTAGTTTGACTTAACTGTGTTGCTCTTCCCTTTTATAATCTACATTACAGAAAACCCATTTAACAGGTATGATGTAATCACCAAAGAAATACCTTTAGAAAGAAATATTAGGCTGATCAAGTTTACTTTTTTGCTTTCTGTACATTCTATTTTATGGTCGTCATTCTGAATATTTTCAAATGGCACTTCATTCATCGTTCTTTTTTAAAGTTATTTTGTTGATATTTGTTTTAAATGTATTTACCTATTCAGTTGAATTTCATGTTATATTCATGGTCACTTTAATACTTCTTTTAACAGGATTTCTTACTAAAAGAAGACTATAAAACACTGGAGTACAATTTAACAACAACAGAAGTTGAGATGGTGAATGTAACTGCCTATTGGGATGAGGTCAGATTATTTTTTGTATTTCTATGTAGAAGGAGAGGGGAATAAAGAACAAGGATAAAGTACTTTTAAAAAATCTGAGTACATTATAAAAGGATCACTGCTCTCCTGGAAGGAATGGTTTACTCATAGCACAGTGGCAACAATGGTGACTATTAGGGTAGTCCTAGCTGATTCGGTTAAAATTCATTCCTACAGTGGGCTGGTTTTTCTATGTATCTTCTGTGTATATGATTCCATGTAGTATGTTTTGTAAATAGTTACCCCGGTTATCCAAGTTATTTATACCCTGTTACCTGTAAACTCATACGTGTTATATGTACTGAGCATTTTGTTCCATGTGAACCGCGCTGATGATGAATAGTGCGGTATATAAGAGACTGTAAATAAATAAATAAATAAATAAAATCTTAGAGAAAATAGTTAAATTACTAAATTAAAACTTTTTCAATATTAATTCTCTTCTGCGTTAGATATTTAATTCTCCAGGACCAAGCAGGAAGTCAGTCCTCATGGGTGACGTCGGCGCCGACGGAGCCCCCGTGCGGAACATTTCCCCAGCTTTCAAAGAAAGCCTTTGGGAATGCAGCGCGCATGCGTGGTCCCCTTCCCGCCCAAGGGTGCCATCTTGCTCAGTCTTCTTTTTTCCGCGGAGCCTGACGGACGTGTTTCGTTTTCACCCGAGGAAAAAGTTGATTTTGTTCTGCATGGACCCGTTTTCTTCAGTTCGACGCCGGTTTCCCTTTCCCACCTGGCCCGATACATCAGTATCGAGCCCGGACTTCTTTTTTTCAGTTTTTGTCCTTAGTGGCTAGCGTACGCGCCATTTTTCTGTTTTCACTGGTAGCCCTGTCTTTTGACCTCGCAGGGGCCCTTTTTCCCCCGATGGCTGCCAGCGGGTTTAAAAAGTGTGATCGGTATAAGAAACTTATGTCTCTCACCGACACACATGACTGCTGCCTCCGGTGCCTCGGACCCGATCATGACCCGATGATCTGTGGTCCATGTGGGAAAATGTTCTCGAAGGCGTTGACGAGTCGGCAGCACCAAAAGGAAAGAATCTTCTCTGACTCCGCATCCGGACGGGCCCGGACTTCGTCAGAGGCTTCAACGTCTCGGGACTCTGACCCCGAGCAGCGCTGAGGCTCCTCTGAGAGGGGGTCTCCCTCGCGGGAGCATCGCAAGAAGAAAAACCTGCGAGGGCGTCGTCGGTGGATGCACTTGGCTCCTCGAGGGCCAAGTCGCATAGCCCCGAGCGCCGTCCTGGGTCTTCGGAGTCGGAGAGGCCTGCAAAACAACCTCGTGTGGAGATGGAGTCCCCGGGTCACGTGAGTACTGTAGTCCTCGTGGACTCTCCTCCAGGGGAGCCGCCGTCGGGGCCCGAGTCGGAGGCTGCTGAGTCTCCTGAGCTTGGACTCAGGTTGACGGCCTTGGAGTGCAGCTTGGCTGCCTTCATGGAACAGCAGCGGGAACTGATCGCTGGTCTCACCGGTGCATCTGTCCCGACCACCGGGACATCAACGTCCAAGTCGACCCCGGAGGCTGAGCTGATCCTCGAGTCCATGCGCTCCCGAATCGATCCTCGGCCAAGGTCTCCCTCAGCCTCCCGCCCGGGACCGAGGTCGTCGACGCCGGTACCCTTGGCATCGGGGCGGATGGCATCGGTGCCTGCCTGACCGGAGCCACTCGATTCCTCCTCCGAGGGGTCCGGCTGGGAAACGGAGGATGAGGAGTCACCCGACACCTTTCGGACTTGGTGTGTCCCATCGGACTCACTGGAGTCCGAGCCTCGGAGACGGTGCCCACCGGAGGATACCCGGTTATCGGACTTCGTGCGGGATATGACCAAGGCCTTGGCATTCCCCGTGGATCCCGAGGAGGAGCCTCGAGCCGAGGGGCTCGAGGCCCTACAGTATGACTCTCCTCCAAAGGAGGCCTTTACTGTACCGGTTACTCCAATGCTGGAACGGTTGCTCTTCCGCATGTGGGAGGTGCCGGCCTCGATGCCAGTTTTGAGCAAGCAGGTCGATTCCATCTATCGAGTCCACAAGAGCCCCGGGTTCCAAAAGGCACAAATACCGCACCACTCCATGGTTGTGGAATCGGCCATGCATCGTCTGAAGAGTCAGAAGATGCACTCCTTGATACCTCACGGCCGGGAGGCCCGGAACCTGGATGCCCTCGGTAAGAAGTGCTACCAGGGCTCTATGCTTCCTTGCGGTGTCCAGACCTACCAGCTGTACATGGGCATGTACCTTCTAGACCTGGCAAAAGAGATTGCCGGGTTCTCTGCTGGTCTCTCCGAGGAACCTTTGCAGAGGTTCACTGCTCTGTCATTGGGTATTCGTGAGGGCTCGAAGTTTATCTCTCGAGCAGCCTATGATGGCTTCGAGGCTTCGGCCTGGGTAGCCGCGGCTGGCATCGGTGCACGCCGTCAGGCCTGGCTACAGTCATCGGACCTCGAGCCATGGGTGCAGGACAAGTTGGTCGATGTCCCCTGCCGAGATGAAAACCTCTTTGGCAAGCCCATGGCTGAAAAGGCTGCAGAACTCGAGACCGAGACTCTTACCCCGACAAGGCTGTCCAGGAAAACCTCTGCCCCTTCTCAGAAGAAGAAGGGCTCGGGAAAAAAAGACCTTTTACCCGAGGAAGTCATCTGTCTATAAACAGTACCCTCATTTTCAGGCCTCTGTAGCTCCCCAACAGGGTCAGCAGGCCAAGGGGCAGGGACATGGGCCCCGAAGGCAGAAAACCCCCAAGCCACCAGCTCCGGCTCCTGCCCAGCAGGGAGCAGGGTTTTGACTCCAGTGGCATAGCCTCTCCTCTTCAGCTGGCCCATATCAGCACAGGAGGCCGGCTGGCCCTGTACGCCCACAGGTGGTCAGCCGTAACAGGGGATACCTGGGTACTAAGTATAGTCCAGAGGGGCTATCTCCTCCACTTCCACCAGGTACCCCCCTCCTATTTTCCAGGGGAGCCTCCAAGACTTCCTCTGCACAGGGACTTACTCCTGCAGGAGTTAGCAAGTCTTGTAAAGGAACAGGCAGTGGAACCGGTGCTCCACCACCTGAGAGGTCAAGGCTTCTATTCCAGGTACTTTCTGGTACCAAAACGAACAGGAGGCCTCAGGCCCATCCTAGACTTGCGGAATCTGAACACGTTCCTGGAGAGGGAAAAGTTCAAGATGCTTACCCTTGGAATCCTGCTGCCCTACCTCCAGCAGGGAGATTGGCTATGCTCCTTAGACCTAAAGGATGCTTATACACACATCCTCATTCATCCAGACCACAGACAATATCTCCGATTTGTAGTGGGAGGAAACCACTATCAGTACAGAGTGCTGCCTTTTGGCCTAACCTCCGCCCCCAGGGTATTCACCAAGTGCCTGGCGGTGGTGGCAGCCTACCTATGGGTTCAAGGTCTCTTTGTCTTTCCATACCTGGACGACTGGCTCATCAGGGGTCAATCCCCACAGGAGGCCCATCAAGCCACCCTTTGCACTGTTGCTCTGCTTCAGCACCTGGGGTTTGTTATAAACTTCGCAAAGTCCACTTTGCACCCCTCACAGAACATGGAGTTCATAGGAGCAAGACTGGACACCCTTCAGGCAAAGGCCTTTTTACCCGTGGACAGGGCCCACAGATTGATGGATCTAGCCAGGCAGTTCCGCAGCAATTCTCTGGTCTCCGCCAGACAATTCCTAAGGCTCTTAGGCCACATGGCTTCCACGGTCCATGTAACTCCAAATGTCCATCTAAACATGAGGCCAGCTCAATGGGACCTCAGAACTCAGTGGCACCAAGCCACAGGAAGCCTCACGGACAGAGTGAGGGTGTCTATACTACTAGAGTCTTCTCTGCAGTGGTGGCTTCATCTTCCGAATCTAGTGCACGGGGTGTTTTTTCAAACACCTCCACACTCTCAAGTGCTGACAACTGATGCTTCTCTTCAAAGTTGGGGTGCACATTGCCAAGGAGCGTGTACTCAAGGCCTGTGGTCTCCTTGGGAGTCCACACAGCAGATCAATCTCTTAGAACGGACTATCAAGTTGCTATGTTCTATGTGAACAAACAAGGGGGCACAGGGTCCCACCTTCTATGTCAGGAAGCGCAGAAACTGTGCTCTGGGCAGTCACTCACGGCATTCTTCTCAAAACGGTCTATCTCCCAGGTCAGGAGAATTACCTGGTGGACAGATTGAGCAGCCGCACGAATGGCAGTTGAATCCTTTAGTGGTTCAACAGATGTTCCTGAGATGGGGTCTTCCAGTCCTCTGAACCGTCAACTTCCCAGGTTCTGCTCCAGACAACCGCATCTTCTCAGAGTAGCAGCAGATGCGTTTCTCATTCCATGGTCTACGGGTCTCCTATATGCGTTTCCTCCCACGCCTCTAGTGTCCAAGACACTGTGCAAAGTGATCCGGGACAAGGCCTCGGTGATCCTGGTGGCCCCCAGGTGGCCAAGGCAACCCTGATTCCCACTTCTTTTGCAACTAGCGGCGGACACTCCTCTTCCTCTGGGGATGCAACCCGATCTCCTGTCTCAGGAGCAGGGATCTCTCTTACACCCCAATCTCCAGTCCCTTCATTTGATGGCCTGGCTGCTGAAAGGGTAGTTCTAGCACCCTTACTACTACCTAGGGAAGTGGAGGACATGGTCTTGGCCTCTAGGAGGCAGTCCACCTGAACGTCTTATGCCCTTAAGTGGCGTAGATTCTCTTCCTGGTGTACTCAACACAACGAAAATCTTTTCTCATGCCTAGTTCCAGTGGTGCTGCAATATTTGCTTCACCTGTCCAACCTAGGCGTTAAGTCAAATTCTGTGAGAGTTCATTTTAGTGCTCTTTCAGTGCACCACTCCCCAGTGGAGGGTCAGTCTCTCAAGCCATCCTTTGGTGGCTTGCTTCCTCAGAGGCCTGCTTTTGCTTAAGCCTCCAGTGCATCCACCTGCCCCTGAATGGGATTTAAATGTGGTCTTGCAACGCCTTACTTGCCCTCTGCGCTTTCTCTCCTGGAAAGCGTTGTTTCTGGTAGCCCTTACCTCAGCAAGGCGAGTGAGTGAGCTTCAGGCCCTAGTATCAGATGCTCCTTATACTAGGTTCTATAGGAACAGAGTAGTCTTACTGACTCACCCTAAGTTCCTTCCTAAGGTTGTCTCATCCTTCCACCTCAATCAGGAGGTGGTTCTTCCAACTTTCTTTCCCAGGCCGCATGCCAGCCGGGCTGAGATGGTCTTGCATACCCTGGACTGTAGGAGGGCGTTGTCCTTCTACCTTGACCGTACGTCCGTACGTGGGAGCACCGGAGGGCTGTTCAGCTCTTCGTCTCTTTTGACCCCAATAAGTTGGGGTTGGCTGTCTCCAAGCGTACTTTGTCCATTTGAGTAGCCCACTGTATAGCCTGGGCTTACAGGGCAGCCGGCCTCTCATTGCAGGGTCGAGTTACGGCTCACCGTGTCAGGGCGAAGGCTGCGTCAGTGGCTCATCTCCGCTCTGTTCCGTTGGCAGACATCTGCTGGGCCTCTACTTGGTCTTCAAGCCAGACCTTTGCAGCCCACTGCTGCTTTGAGAGGGAGTCCCACAGGGACATTGCTTTCGGGCAGGCGGTACTCCATAATCTCTTTGGGGTTTAGGCAACTCCTACCCTCCGGTCAAGTCTTATTCCTCCAGGTTCCATGCTCATAGCTACATGGTTCCTTAACAGACGGGGACATGTTCTTGCTGAACATCAGATACAACCTTGTTGAATGGCCTCAGCTCCTCCCTCTGGAAAAAAAAAATTGGAACGGTGTCGTTCACTAGTGGTCTACGGCGAGAACTGCTTGAACTTCATGGTCCAGGCAACCCAGGACGACTTCATGATGGCATCAAGACCGTCTGCCTGGGGTATTGCCATCTGGACACTTACCTGGCTTTAGTCCTCAGACCTAGCTCAATTGGTACAATACAGGCTTGATGACTTGCCATGCCATAGAGAAGATCTCTTTGGTGATCAGTCTGGAGACGAGGCTGCCTTCATCAGAAAGCAGCAGGCCAAGGCACTCGGCCTAGCTGGTCTCCTATTACTGAAAGAGGATAGGGCATGTGTACTTTCCATATCCCATCCTCCCAACCCTGAACTGGCGCATCAGCATTGGGAGAAACCTCAGAAATCTCAGCCAGCTCCTATGCCAAGGCCAGTGGCGGAGATTTGGAGTGGTTCCTCCATAGCTGCACTACCATTAACCGCAGTGTAAAAACCCTCAAGTCGGCAGAGGACTCAAACTTTTGATCTGAGGGTGACCCCTCTCTACCATCGACGGAGGAGCTCTATGAACAGACCAAAGAGGTTACAAACTGCATTTTTGGATCTCTGAACAAATTGCCTGAGGAGAGTTCCTCTTTCCCTTCAAAAGAGGAGATTGACTATGCTTCCTGGATCTGAAGGATATGCTTACCCACATATAGGTACATCTTGCTCACAGGGGCTATTTCAGATTCATCCTGGGGGCAACACTTCCAGCACTGAATATTGCCTTTCGGCCTAGTCAGTGTCTTGAGTATGCGCTAATTATATCGCTGGAGTAGTTGGGTGCTTCCAATTGCTGGGAGTGTTTGTCTTCCCCTATATGAATGATAGCCTAATTGAGAATACCACTCCCGAAGGGACTCGGGAATCCACACGATTGGCCGTTTGGGTGTTGGAACTACTAGGGTCCTTTTCTTCTTACCTATATCCCACCTTCAACTCAGTAGTTATTCAGAGGAGCCCTGCATGACATGTCTCAGGTGAGAGTCTCTTCCTTCCGCATGACCGACTTTATGGACAGGTGGCAGTAGTGTGGAAGATTCAATTGAGTCAGCAGGCAATAGCGGATGTTAACTGTACTGGGCCACATGGCCCTACCGTGTACATTGCCGGCCATCAGTTTTAAAAAGTGCACCCGCTGTGCACTTCCCATTTCAGTGACTGATCATCACAGCTGGTGCCTCTACTGCCTTGGCCCGGACCATGAGCCCTCCACCTGCAATCTGGGTCTATAGATGACCAGCAAGGGCTTCAAGGGCTGTGCAAAGTAGTGTGAGTCCCTCTTTGGGCCTTCGGACTCAGTGTCCTTTGCACTGGCATCGATGTCAGCATTGACACCCTTGAGCGCTCTGTCAAAGCACAGAATTGATATTCTCCATCGATATCCAGTCAGAGCCTTGGAAGGACGTCATCTGACCATCATTGTCAAAGGGGGTGACCGGAGACTGTGCTAAGCACGGACATTGACACTGGAGCACCTGTCAGCTTGATGTCGAGGGCGATGGCTAGAAGCACCCCACAAATGTGGGAGGAATTGACTTCCAAGGCCCCAGAGGGCCACCGGCAATCTCCCAATGACCTTACCATCATGAAGTCCCTGGGATGGGTACCGGTGGCCAAGTCATTCTATCAGCCTTGATGCGCTTAGAGACCCTGTGGACAGCAGCAATTAGTCCTCACAACCCTCCCACCTCCCTAAGGAGTTGTCTTCTACTACAGCTATGTTATCAGACTGAATCAAGATGGCGCCACTGTGGCAGCATTCCTGCATGGGCTCCATTGGAGGATGCCACCCACATGAGGGCTAATTCTTGCTATCCAAGGAGAATATCTGCTACAGATGAGTAACTAATTTTTCCTCATCTTATAATGGGAACATACCTATATTGAAACACATTTCACTATCAGCCTTTGCAGCAGCTCAGAGGCATACATGTATAAATTATTGTTTTCGGCCAGGACTTTATCTGAGGGATTATGGAATTAATTTTCTTTAATCCCCAACTTTTTATTTTTGCCTCCTATTTTAAGCACCTCCTCCCGCAGCCTTGGAGACTGAGCCCGTCACTCTTTTTGACGTCACCAGTATAAGTAGAAGTGGAACCGCCTCCCTACTCCAGTAACCTATTGACAAAGCAGACTCACCAGAAAAACATTCCAAAGCTTTCTTATGACATCATCTTGCCATTAATAGCCAGTATCCCTAGGGGCACACTTCAGTATTTTTCTCCAGCAGATAGTGGGTGCAAATTTTTACAGCTCTGATAAAATCTGGTAAAAGCTCTGAGAGACTGATTTTGTTCATCAGCAGCTGCCCACAATGTGCCTTTTTTCCAGTACTGGAGGCTCCACTAGTCACCCTTAGAATTGGTGCTCTTTTAGGTATTGCCATATGGAGGAGGAGAACTGGTTCAGCTCCTCATCCTTAACTTGCCAAGGGCCAGTTAAGCAGCCAGATGTTTTTGGAAAGGAATTGGAAAAGCATTTTTCAAGCCTCACACAACTTCAGTGCTCCCTCACTTCTCCTTCCCCCTAGTTCTCTCTCCAAAAATAGAAGAAGGCTCTTCAGAGGTATGTACCTGTAGATCTTAGCAGGAAGGAAGTAGCACTGAACTCGGCATGGTTTGCTTGCCTTGGGCTCCCAGGGTGAGTACCAAAACTAAGTCTCTGTCTTGTCTGACTTGTTTTGTGGGGGCTATCCGACATCTACCGGACAGGGTGCATCTGTTGAGTTTGGGCCGCTCGGGGCATCCATTGGTGTAGCACCAGTTTTCCTGCAGTTTTTCCTGCCTCGCTGTGCTGCCTCTGTGCATTAGATGTGCTTCACACACTTCTGTATGCGCCTTTTTATGCTAAGCATGAAATATGTGCCTTTACTTTGTGCGCAGCCATAGTGCATGGTGTTAGTGTTCACTCGGCTGTAGCATGTACTGCAGCACACCCTATCAGCATGCCCTAAGCCTCTGAAGCTGGGCTGTTAGCAGCTAAGATTCATGCTGTTGGCACAGACACATGCCTGCTTCTAAGAAACCCTGCCTGGTCTATGGAAAGCGGAAGGTTAAGTCACTGGATTCTGGTTTCTGCGATTCTTGCATGGAAGCTCCAGATGCGCCTTTGAGGGGCCCATATCCCCTCTTACAATAAGGGGACACTGGTGCCCTGGCCTTCTCATCTTCACTGCAGGAGGCTGTGAATGCAGTGGTGAAACAGGATGATCTCCAGGCTTTGGACCAAGTGCTTGCTCTACTGGCCGCTCTCCTTCTCTTAAGGGTCCGATGGCAAGTCCTTCCCCCACAGGTGAGGACTCTATTCCTGTCAGGCTGCTCCCAGTTTCCAGGTTGTTCTCCCCAGAATTATTCTGCTTTCTGCAACAAGCTTGGTCCTTCTGGTGAGGCATCTCAGATCCTGGGGCCTCTGGGTCCTCGCTCTCTCTTTCCACTCGCTCGGAAGAAAGGCCAGTGGCGAGTCAAAATCTGAATCTAAAGGAGGAGCTGACAGGGTGGAAGGAGATAAGTGAAGTGGAATTGCAATGGGCTAAACTAAAGGTGGCAATAAAAGGGGCAACAGATAAATATGTAACAAAAGTAAACAAAAACAAGAGGAGAAGAAAACCTATTTGGTTTTCCAAAGAAGTGGCTGCTCAAATAAAGGCAAAAAACACAGCTTTCGCAAAATTCAAAAGCTCGCAAACAGAGGAACACAGAAATGAATACAGGATCAAACTCAAAAGAGACAAAGAGAGAAATAAGGATAGCAAAATCAAAGGCATAGGAAAAGATGGCTAAAGATGTGAAGTGTGGTGACAAAACTTTCTTTAGGTATATTCGGGAAAGGAAGAAGATCAGAGGCGGAATTGCAGATCTCCAGGAACAAGCAGGAATGAGTCCTCACATATGGGTACGTCGGTACCGATGGAGCCTGCGCGGGAATGCTCCCCAGCTTCCCAAAAAGGAAAGCTTTTGGGAGCATCCCACAGCGCATGCGCGCTGCCTTCCCGCCTTTCCTAACCAACTCTCCTCAGTTCTTCTTTTCCGTGGAGCCAGCAGGTCGTGTTCCTGTCACCGCTGAAGAAGTTCTTTATTTTAATTTATTTCTTTGGTCGCGTGTCTGCCTTCCCCGACGCCGGACCGGTACCGCCGGTCTCTTTTTTTTTTTTTTGAAAGAAAAAGAAAAGAAAAGTTATTTCCCTCACTTGGTGTATTTTTCTTCTTAGGCCTCCAGGCCCTTAGAGAATTTTTCCCCCATGGAAAAACCAGCCTCCGGGTTTAAAAAATGCACTAAGTGTAGCGGTACAATTTCTGTCACAGATACCCATGAATGGTGTCTGAAATGTTTGGGGCCTGAACACTCCATTCCGGATTGCCAGTCTTGTTCCCTGATGTCTAAACGAGGGTTACAGAACCGGCCAGCCAAGCTCCATGTGCTGTTTCCCACGGATGCACCGGCGGTGGCATCGACATCTTCCAGGTCTTCCTCTCCTGATGGGTCTCAGGTAACCAAACATACTTTTAGCAGGTCCTCCAAGGGCAAATCTCCCTCTAAGCATCGAGATGCCTCCGGGCTTGCCCTGGAGGATCCTGCCCCAGCCAAACAACCCCGGCGGGAAGCTCCGGCTTCCAAAGCTCCTCCTATGGGGTTACAGGTTGACATCGATGGCACGGCCTCGACCGATCACCTGTTAGACTGCTCTGGGGTACCGGCACAATCTCCCGGTACCGACATCCAGGCAGTTGTGGCGTCTATGGATCACACTGTTCAGTCCATGCAGCAGGCTATAATGGCTTTCATTAAGGCTGCGACGCCGTCGGTACCGCAACGAGTCCCGTTGTCGGTACCGACACCGGTACCGGTACCAGCTCCGATACCAGTACCAATGGCATCGACATTGGCCAGGATACCGACTCCGGCTCCCGGTCCAGGGCTATTTCTCGGTACCGATCCGGTACCGGAGACGACGATGTCGATACCGATCGATACGCGTATCTTTCGTTGGAAGCGGCTAGTCGATACTTCGATTCCTCTGATGATTCTGATTCATCGGATGAGTCTCCTGAAGTATCCATCACCCTTCCTGAGGAGCCCTCTTCTCCAAAAAGGAGAATGTCTCCTCCAGAAGATTTGTCCTTTCAAGACTTCATAGTAGAAGTGGCTAAAGGACTCTCTATTTCAGTAACCTCTGAAAAAGAACCTAGAGCAAAGAAATTAGATATTTTGGGATACTCCAAGGTTCCCAGAGAGGCAGTCACCTTGCCAATTCATGAAATTCTTCAAGAACATTTGATAGAATTATGGGAGACTCCTCTCACCCTTTCTCCTCATTCTCGTAGATTGGACACCATGTACCGTGTCCCTCCTTCTCCTGGTTTTCAAAAAACTCAGCTTCCTCACCACTCCTTTGTGGTGCAGTCAGCAATGAAGAGGATAAAGAGTACCAAAAGACACTCTTCTACTCCGCCAGGAAGAGAATGCAGGACCTTGGATGCTTTTGGTAGGAAAATCTTCCAAGCCAGTATGCTCATTGCCAGAATCAATTCATATGGCCTTTATATGGGTATGTTTCTGAAGGAAGTTGCAGAGAAACTGCACAATTTTCTCCCTTTTATTCCAGAGGATAAAAGGGAGGAGTTCCTTCTTTGCCTCAAGCATACTCAAGACATTTCAAAGTTCTCAAACAGGGCAGCCTTTGATTCCTTTGAAGGTGCCAGCAGAGCCTCGGGCATTGCTATAGCTGCTCGTAGAATTGCTTGGCTCCAGGCTTCTGATCTGGAACCCTGGGTTCAAGATGGTTTAGGAAATCTGCCCTGTACTGGGGAAAATCTCTTTGGCAAAGAGTGGCAAATTAAAGCCACTCAAATGGATGCAGAAAATGCTGCTCTGGATAGACTTTCAAAGTCTACCTCCACTCCTGCCAAGAAAAATTTTTCAAAAAGTCTTTTTTCAAAAAGGGCAGATTTACTTCCACTTCTGCTCAACAGTCTTCTACGGGTCGCTTTGCTACTAAGCGTCAGCAACCTAAACAGGCCAGGTATAAACCTGCAGGGGCTGCAACATCCCAGCAGTCCCAACCCCCTCAGGGTTTTTGACTTCCTACTAGAGAACTTAACCTTTCTGGCTCTACAACAACCAGAGCCTCTCACCATTCCAGGAAGGTTAGCTCATTTTGCTCCCAGATGGGAGCAAATCACATCAGAGCAGTGGACCCTCTCCATCATAAGAGAGGGCTACAAACTTCATTTCTCAGACCTTCCTCCCCACACTATGGTGAGACACTTCAATTCTTCCACCTCCCTCGACCTTCTGGATCAGGAGGTGACCTCCCTTCTGGCCCAGAGGGCCATAGAAGCAGTTCCGCTTCTTCAACAGGGGTCAGGGTTTTACTCCCCCTATTTTCTCATTCCAAAGAAAGCAGGGGGATACAGACCCATTCTAGATCTACGAGAATTGAACAAATTCTTATGCAAGGAGAAGTTCAAGATGCTTTCCTTAGGAACTCTCCTTCCATACCTGCAGAGTCAGGATTGGCTTTGTTCTCTAGATCTCAAGGTTGCGTACACTCATATACTCATCCATCCATCCCACAGAAAGTTCCTACGGTTTCTGTTCCAGGGAAAACATTACCAATACAGAGTGCTTCCTTTCGGCCTAGCCTCTGCTCCAAGAGTGTTCACCAAATGCATGGCAATAGTTGCTGCATTTCTACACACTCTGGGAATATTTGTCTTCCCATACCTGGACGACTGGCTCATCCGAGCTCCATCTCAGTCAGAGGCCCAAATTTCCCTGCATCGCACAAGGCGCATTCTGCAGTATCTGGGACTGGTGGTAAACCTCCCAAAGTCTCAGCTCACCCCTACTCAGTCCCTAGAATTCATAGGGGCCTGGTTGGATACCACTACTGCAAGGGCCTACCTTCCTCAGGCCCGTTGCCAACTTCTAGTGCAGTTAGCCTCCCAGATTCAGTCAAAGAGCCACTTAACTGCCCGGGAGATGCTACAACTGCTAGGCCACATGGCTTCCACAGTACATGTGGTGCCCTATGCTCGCCTACATATGAGAGCAGCTCAATGGACTTTGTCCACACAGTGGACTCAAGCATCAGGAGCTCTCTCAGACCAAATAGCAACCTCCAAACGTCTCTTTTGGTCTCTCCAATGGTGGATGTCCACTCAAAATCTGTTGCTGGGGTCACCCTTCCAACCTGTACTACCCCAAGCAACCCTCACAACAGATGCCTCCCAAACAGGTTAGGGAGCTCATCTTCAAGACCTCTCCACCCAAGGCACTTGGTCCCCACAGGAGACCTCTCTTCATATCAACCACTTGGAACTTCGAGCAGTGTTCCTCGCTCTCAAGGTCTTTCGTACCCTCCTCAGCTACAAGACAGTCCTCATTCATACGGACAATCAAGTAGCCATGTTTTACATAAACAAGCAAGGAGGAACTGGCTCTCTGTCGCTTTGCAACAAAGCTCTAAGATTATGGGCCTTCGCCAGAGAGCATCAAATCCATCTCCTGGCAGTATACCTCCCAGGAATCCAAAACTCTTGGGCAGACAGACTCAGTCGAGTTCTGCTTTCACACGAATGGTCCCTGCACATGGATCAGGTACTCAGAATCTTTCAGGAATGGGGAACCCCGGACATAGACCTCTTTGCATGTCCGTGGAATGCCAAACTTCCCCGGTTCTGTTCCAGAATTCCGTGTCAGGAAGCTCTGGCCAAAGATGCCCCTCCTTCATTGGGGTCAGGGCTTCCTGTACGCTTTTCCACCCATTCCTTTGATTCCCAAGACTCTGTTCAAACTTCAGAGGGATCAAGGATCTATGATCCTCATAGCTCCACACTGGCCACGCCAAGTGTGGTACCCTCTACTTCTGCATCTCTCCCAAGCCCCCTCCCTGGATTTGGGAGCTGCTCCAGACCTTCTGTCTCAGGAGCAGGGGTCTTTGTGGCACCCAAACCCCAAGTCCCTTCACCTCAGAGCTTGGTTACTGAAGGCCTAGACCTTCAGGACTTAAATGTTTCTCAGCAAGTGAAAGACATCCTCCATGCTTCCAGAAGACCTTCCACTAGGCGTTCCTATGCTTTTAAGTGGAAAGGATTTTCCATGTGGTATGCTCAAAAGGGTCTTGACCCTCTAGCACTAGCTGTGAATTCTCTCTTAGAATATCTCCTGCATCTCTCCAACGCAGGCCTTAAGACGAATTCAGTAAGAGTCCATTTGAGTGCTATTGCGGCATCCCTCAAACCTCTCAATGGACAACTTATTTCCTCTCATCCTCTTATTTCAAGATTTATGAGAGGCCTAACTTTAACTAAACCTCCCATTCGACCTCCTCCGGTGGCATGGGACTTAAACTTGGTTCTTGGTCAGCTTATGAAGCCACCTTTTGAACCCTTAGCCACTACCTCCTTGAAATTTCTTTCCTGGAAGGTTATTTTCCTTATTGCGGTCACGTCTGCTCGCCGCATCAGTGAACTACAGGCCTTAGTGGCTAATCCACCTTATACAAGGTTCCATCATGATAAGGTAGTCCTTAGGACAAATCCTCACTTTATGCCTAAAGTGGTCTCACCTTTTCATCTTAATCAAGAGGTATATTTACCTGTCTTTTTTCCAGCTCCTCATGCATCCAGTGCAGAGAGGAGCCTTCACACTCTAGATTGTAAAAGAGCTCTTGCTTTTTACTTACACAGGACACAGCAACATAGAAAGTCTTCCCAGCTTTTTGTTGCTTTTGATCCTTCTCCTTTAGGACTTCCAGTCTCTAAAAGAACACTGTCCAATTGGATTGCTCAGTGTATTTCTTTTGCTTACCAGAGTAAGAACCTTTCTCTGGAGGGCCATGTCACAGCTCACAATGTGCGAGCCATGGCCACCTCTATGGCTCATCTTCATTCTGTCTCCATCGATCAGATTTGTCGAGAAGCCACCTGGGCCTCGGTTCATACCTTCACAGCCCATTACTGTTTGGACAAGGACTCCCGCCGGGATGCCCTCTTTGGTCAGGCTGTCCTCAAACACCTGTTCCATTCTTGAGCAACTCCTGCCCTCCTTCCCTGAATGGATGCCTGAGATCCATAGGAAGACGAGGAACCCTTAAGGGTCTCATACCTTGGGGATCTCCCAGGCATCTCAGCTAGGGAGTCCACATATGTGAGGACTCATTCCTGCTTGTTCCTGGAGATAGCACAGTTACTTACCTGTAACAGGTGATCTCTGGGAACAGCAGGAATTAGTCCTCACAACCCTCCCACCTCCCCTAGGAGTTGTATCTCTCTCTCTCTTTCCTTTCCTCTCTTTGTCTCAGCTTTAAACTCGAACTGAGGAGAGTTGGTTAGGAAAGGCGGGAAGGCAGCGCGCATGCGCTGTGGGATGCTCCCAAAATCTTTCCTTTTTGGGAAGCTGGGGAGCATTCCCGCGCAGGCTCCGTCGGTACCGACGTACCCAGATGTGAGGACTAATTCCTGCTGTTCCCAGAGATCACCTGTTACAGGTAAGTAACTGTGCTGACTCAGAAGTGCTGCGAACAGACTCGTGGAAAGTGACATTGAAAAAGCGAAATTGCTAAACGAATACTTCTGCTCTGTTTTTACTAAAGAAAATCCTGGAGAAGGACCACCTGTGACTCCCAAATATAAAAATGGGAAAGTAGTAGTTACCACACCATTCACAGAAGATGAGGTGTTAGAACAACTTGCAAAACTGAAAGTGGACAAGGCCATGGGACCGGATGGAATACATCCCAGGATACTGAAAGAGCTCAGAGTTTCTTACAGGGCCATTAAAGGATGTTTTCAACAGATTCTTGGAAACATGGTTTTACCGAAGGACGATCTTGCCAAACAAATCTGATTGAGTTCTTTGACTGGGTGACCAGGGAGCTAGATCAGGGCCATGCGATGGATGTCATCTATCTGGATTTCAGCAAAGCCTTCAATACTGTTCCTCATAGGAGGCTTATCAATAAACTCGGTAGCTTGGGGATGGATCCTAAAATGGTAAATTGGATCAGAAATTGGTTGACTGACAGACGACAGAGGGTGATGGTAAATAGAGCTCACTCGGATGAAGGGAAGATGATTAGCGGGGTGCCCCAGGGGTCGGTCCTGGGCCCGGCACTGTTCAATGTATTTGTGAGTGACATTGCTGAAGGACTGAATGGAAAAGTCTGTCTTTTTGCAGATGACACGAAAATTTCCAACAGAGTGGGCTCCCCCAAGGGAGTGGTTAACATGAGGAAAGACCTACAAAAGCTGGAAGAATGGTCTAATGCTTGGCAATTAAGATTTAATGCAAAGAAGTGCAGAGTCATGCACTTGGGTAGCATAAATCCAAGGGAAATGTACGCGATAGGGGGCGAGAGGTTGGTGTGCATGGATCAGGAGAAAGACCTTGGTGTGATTATTTCTGAAGATCTCAAGGTGGCAAAGTAGTGCGACAAGGCGGTGGCAAAAGCCAGGAGGATGTTGGGCTAAATACAAAGAGGAATCACCAGCAGAAAGGAAGATGTACTTATGCCACTGTACAAGTCACTGGTGAGGCCTCACTTGGAATACTGTGTTCAGTTTTGGAGACCGTATCTTGCAAAGGATGTAAAAAGACTGGAATCTGTTCAGAGGAAGGCGACCAAAATGATTTGGAGCCTGCGTCAGAAGCCTTATGAGAAGAGACTTGAAGACCTAAACATGTACACTTTGGAGGAGAGGAGGGACAGGGGACAGACGCGCGTCTGTAAGGCTAACTGGAGCTGTTGGTGAATGGAGCCATTTGGTAAAATAGACTGTGCTGATTGTGGGATCTTGTCCGTGGTCAAAGTGTTCCCCTGAAGAAGCAATTTTGATCGCGAAATGCTGGAGCGCGTTGGTTTTGAAGCGTCGGGGGTGGACTGCCGGAAACATAGGACAACAGTTAAGTTTTCTGATGTGGCAATCCTGATAACACCACTGGGGAGTTCAATGAGAATTGGGTCATTGATGTGAATTGGGCCTTACTAACAGTGTGGGTGACTGATAAGTTAACAGTTACCAAAAGCACTGGCCCAGAATACTGAGACCCATTCTTCTTAAAAAACTATGTTTGAAGTTAGCAGTTGTTTGCAGAAACAGTGGATAAATGTGTGAAGATTAATACCATCAATTTAGATTCATATAATTTTTTCTTTTATTTTAGTGCTGTTTATATATTTTTTGGTCATTTACTATGTTACTATGAACTACGCACTACCTCCTAAGCAATATCGTCTGAGATTGGAGTCTGGAATCTGGAGATTTGGATCGCCTTTCCTTTGGCCAATGGAGATAATATGACCTGGATTGGCCACTGTTGGAAGCAGGATACTGAGTTATCTCCAGGAACGAGTCCTCACATATGGGTACATCGGTACCGACGGAGCCTGCGCGGGAAAGCTCCCCAGCTTCCCAGAAGGAAAGCTTTTGGGGCCTCCCACAGCGCATGTGCGCTGCCTTCCCGCCTTCCTGACCAACTCTCCTCAGTTCTTCTTTTTCCGCGGAGCCAGCAGGTCGTGTTCCTGTCACCGCTGAAGAAGTTGTTATTTTAATTTGTTTCTTTGGCCGCGTGTCTGCCTTCCCCGATTCCGGACCGGTACCGCCGGTCTTTTTCTTTACTTTTCTTTAAAAAAAAAATCTTATTTTTCCCCACTTGGTGTTTTTTCCTGTTAGGCCTCTAGGCCTTCACAAAATTCTCCCTCATGGAGAAACCAGCCTCTGTTTTTAAAAAAATGCACCAAGTGTAGTGATACTATCTCGGTTACAGACACCCATGAATGGTGTCTTAAATGTTTGGGGCCTGACCACTCCATTCCTGATTGCCCATCCTGTTCTCTGATGTCTAAACGTGGCTTACAGAACCGAGCAGCCAAGTTTCATATGCTGTTTTCCACAGATACTCCAGCATCGACATCATCCAGGTCTTCCTTTCTTGATGGATCTCAGGTAACCAAACATTCTTCTGGCAGGTCCTCAAAGGGCAAATCTCCCTCTAAGTATCGAGATGCCCCTGGGCTTGACCCTGAGGACCCTGCCCCAGCCAAACAACCCCGGCGGGAAGCTCCGGCTTCCAAAGCTCCTCCTATGGGGTTACAGGTTGACATCGATGGCACGGCCTCGACCGATCACCTGTTAGACTGCTCTGGGGTACCGGCTCAATCTTCCGGTACCGACATCCAGGCAGCCGTGGCGTCTATGGATCATACAGTTCAATCCATGCAGCAGGCCATAATGGCTTTTATTAGAGCTGTGACGCCCTCGGTACCGCAGTTAGCGGTACCGACTCCGGTTCCGGTACCACAACCGATACTGGTACCCAGGGCATCCACATCAACCAGGATACCGGTTCCAGTTCCCGGTTCCGGGGTTTTTCCCGATACCGATCCGGTTCCGGGTACCCCCGATGTGGATACCGGTCGATACGCTTATCGATCCCTGGAAGCCAACAGACGATACTTCGAGTCTTCTGATGATTCTGATTCATCAGATGACTCTGCTGAAGTATCTCTTACTCTTCCTGAGGAGCCCTCTTTTCCAAAGAGGAGAATGTCTCCTCCAGAGGATTTGTCCTTTCAAGACTTCATCATTGAAGTAGCTAAAGGTCTCTCTATTTCAGTAACCTCTGAAAAAGAACCTAGAGCAAAAAAATTAGATATTTTGGGATACTCTATAAGGTTCCCAAAGAGGCAGTCACCTTGCCCATTCATGAAATTCTTCAAGAACACATGATGGACTTATGGGAGACTCCTCTCACCCTATCTCCACATTCTCGTCGTTTGGACACCATGTATCGTGTCCCTCCTTCTCCTGGTTTTCAAAAAACTCAGCTCCCTCACCACTCTATTGTGGTGCAGTCAGCTATGAAAAGGATAAAGAGTACCAAAAGACACTCTTCTACTCCTCCAGGAAGAGAATGTAGGACTTTGGATGCTTTTGGTAGAAAAATCTTCCAAGCCAGTATGCTTATTGCCAGAATCAATTCATACAGCCTCTATATGGGCATGTTTCTGAAGAAGATTGCACTAAAGATGCGCCATTTTCTCCCCTTTATTCCAGAGGATAGGAAGGAGGAGTTCCTTCTTTTGCTAAAGTATACCCAAGATGTTTCAAAGTTCTCCAACAGAGCAGCCTTTGACTCCTTTGAGGGTGCTAGCAGAGCCTCAGGCATTGCCATAGCTGCTCGCAGAATTGCTTGGCTCCAGGCCTCTGACCTAGAACCCTGGGTCCAGGATGGGTTGGGAAATCTGCCCTGTACAGGTGAAAATCTGTTTGGTAAAGAGTGGCAAATCAAAGCGACTCAAATGGACGCAGAAAATGCTGCTTTAGATAGACTTTCTAAGTCTACCTCTACCCCTGCCAAGAAAAAGTCTTTTAAGAAGCCTTTCTACAAGAAGGCCAGATTTTCTACAAATACTGGCCAACAATCTTCTACTGTTCGCTTTGCTCCTAAGCGTCAGCAATCTAAACAGGCCAGGGCAAAACCTGCAGGGACTGCTACAGCCCAGCAGTCCCAACCCCCTCAGGGTTTTTGACTTAATACTAGAGAACTCAACCTTTCTGGCTCTACAACAACCAGAGCCTCTCACCATTCCAGGAAGGCTGACTCATTTTGCTCCCAGTTGGGAGCAAATCACATCAGAACAGTGGACCCTCTCTATCATCAGAGAGGGCTACAAACTACATTTCTCCAGCCTTCCTCCCCATACCATGGTGAGACGTTTCAATTCTCCCCCATCTCTCCTGGACCTGTTGGGTCAGGAGGTGTCCACCCTTCTCGCCCAAAGGGCAATAGAAGAGGTTCCTCTTTTTCAACAGGGGTCAGGGTTTTACTCCCCTTATTTTCTCATTCCCAAGAAAACAGGGGGGTACAGACCCATTCTAGATCTGAGAGAATTGAACAAATTCCTATGCAAGGAGAAATTCAAGATGCTTTCTCTAGGTACTCTCCTTCCATATATCTGCAGAGTCAGGATTGGCTTTGTTCTCTAGATCTCAAGGATGCGTACTGTCAGACGGCTGCCTGGGTGAGAATCTTCACAGTCTTGGCAAGTGCATATATCTATATGATTTGCAAGGGATTGTGGACAATGCAGTTCATTCACACCAGACACAGCTGCTCACAATAATTAGTTGTGCTTTAGGGTAAAGCCAATAAGATATTTATTTATGGGGTTATTTCTCCCAACACAGATATGCTTGGTAGCATATAAATCAGGTTACTTGCTTTCAGTGTTTAACTTGAAAAAAACAAAATCAGGATAACAACCTTTAAACTTGTCAGGCAATTAAAGCAAAAGAAATAAGACCTGGTTGGTACAAACTGGTCTTTTCTGTAGGCATTAGCTAATGTTTTCTTAGCATATATCAAACAACAAACCAAAAGCCACAAAGAAAGAAAAAAACTGTTCTTTTCAGGTTAACTTCTGATAACTTCCCACATAGATTCAGAAGTGATTCTCTCCTAGCTCACAAGCAATTAGGTAAGGCTCAATTGCTAGCAGTTATTCAGCTGAAACCCCTTAGCTGGCTTGCTTTCTACAGCGTGGCCAGAAATCCTACACAGGAGCTTTTCTGAGTAGATTAAAGAACAAGATTGTATTTCTTTGTGATGGTTGCTGTACTTTATAACAGAAAATCACCAAAGGAGTTTAGACAGAGAGCAGTCCATGTAAACACATTCTTCATCTGCTATCATTCCCCCTTCTTCAACAAGCATGGGTTCAATATCATGGATTGGCACAGATGAATCTCTCAATGGAGCACTTTCAGGAGAATACTTGTTTCCCTGCTGTCTTTCAAGGTTATAGCTAGGGCATAGATCAGTGTTCATACCTGAGCTTCCATTGCTGTTAGAGTTCCTCTCTATATAGCCTGGCCAGTATGTAGTCCAGTTCTTATGTCCAGCCTTCCAATCCAGATCCCTGGACACTGGATCTCTCTTCACATACCTTCTGGCACGGGTCTTAGGGTCCCTTCCACGTGCAGCCGTCTCTCTCACAGGTAGCGACTGGAGATTCCTAGCTCTGCAGCACCATTCCTCTGGCTTTCCCCAGTCCAATGGTGTATGCTGGCCCTTGGAATGCCTCCCAGTATACGTACTGCTCTGGACTCTTCTAGACCTCTCAAAGGCTTATCTCCAGGAACAAGCAGGAATAAGTCCTCACATATGGGTACGTCGGAACCGACGGAGCCTGCGCGGGAAAGCTCCCCAGCTTCCCAGAAAGGAAGCTTTTGGGGCCTCCCACTGCACATGCGCGCTGCCTTCCCGCCTTCCTGACCAGCTCTCCTCAGTTTCTCTTTTTCCACGGAGCCAGCAGGTCGTGTTCCTGTCACCGCTGAAGAAATTCTTATTTTAGTTTGTTTCTTTAGACCGCGTACCTGCCTTCCCCATACTGAAACCGGTACCGCCGGTCTCTTTTCTTTTCTTTCAAAAAAAAAACAAAAAAACTTTTATTAGCACAACTTGGTGACTTCGGTTAGGCCTCAGGCCTACACAAATTCTCCTCATGGAGAAACCAGCCCCTGGTTTCAAGAAGTGTACCAAGTGTAGTGCTGTTATTTCTGTTACAGACACCCATGACTGGTGTCTTAAATGTTTGGGGCCTGACCACTCCATTCCGGACTGCCCATCCTCCTCCCAGATGTCTAAACGTGGTTTGCAGAACCGGGCTAACAAATTCCATGTGCTGTTTGCTTCAGATAATCCAGCATCACAGTCATCCAGGTCTTCCTCTCCGGATGGATCTCAGGTAACCAAACCTCCTTCGGGCAGGTCCTCAAAAGGCAAATCTCCTTCAAAGTATCGAGAGGCCCTCAATCTTGAGTCAGAGGACCCTGCCCCAGCCAAACAACCCCGGCGGGAAGCTCTGGCTTCCAAAGCACCATCTATGGGGTTACAGGTTGACATCGATGGCACGGCCTCGACTGATCACCTGTTAGACTGCTCTGGGGTACCGGCCCATGCCGGTACCGACATCCAGGCAGCAATGGCGTCTATGGGCAATACTGTCCAGACCATGCAGCAGGCCGTTCTGGCTTTCATTAAAGCTGCGACGCCCTCGGTACCGCATCTAGCGGTTCCGGGTCCGGTTCCGGTACTGTCTTCCATACCGGAACCGAGACCATCGTCTTCCAAACGCAGATCGGTTCCGCATGCCGGATCCGGGTTTTCACCCGATACCGATCCCATACCCGGTACGCCCGATGTCGATACCGATCGGTATGCGTATCGTGCGTTGGAAGCAAATAGAGGATACTCTGATTCTTCTGAGGATTTTGACTCCTCTGATGATCTGTCTCTAGTTCTTCCTGAAGAGTCTTCTTCCCCAAAGAGGAGAATGTCTCCACCAGAGGATTTGTCCTTTCAAGACTTCATTATAGAAGTAGCTAAAGGACTTTCTATTACCACATCCTCTGAAAAAGAACCTAGATCAAAGAAATTGGATATTTTAGGATACCCTAAGGTTCCTAAAGAGGCAGTCACCCTGCCTATCGATGAAATCCTTCAAGAATACTTGATGGACTTATGGGAGGCTCCTCTAACGTTGTCTCCTCATTCTCGTAGGTTGGACACCATGTACCGGGTCCCTCCTTCTCCTGGTTTTCAAAAAACTCAGCTGCCTCACCATTCCATTGTGGTGAAGTCTGCGCTGAAAAAGATTAAGAGTACCAAAAGGCACTCTTCTACCCCTCCAGGGCGGGAATGTAAGACCCTAGACTCTTTTGGTAGGAAACTCTTCCAGGCTAGTATGCTTATAGCCAGGATTAATTCATATAGTCTGTATATGGGCATGTTTCTAAGGGAACTTGCCCTAAAGGTACGGCATTTTGCCCCCTTTATCCCTAAGGATAGAAAGGAGGAGTTCATTTCTCTGGTGAAACAGCTTCTAGATGTTTCTAAGTTCTCCAACAGAGCAGCCTTTGATTCCTTTGAAGGTGCCGGTAGAACTTCGGGCATTGCCATTGCAGCCCGACGACTTGCTTGGCTCCAGGCCTCTGACCTAGAACCCTGGGTCCTGGATGGCTTACGGAATCTGCCCTGTACAGGTGAGAACTTATTTGGTAAAGACTGGCAAATTAAAGCCACTCAAATGGACGCAGAAAATGCTACCTTAGATAGACTTTCTAAGTCTACCTCTACTCCTGCCAAGAAAAAGTCTTTCAAGAGGCCTTACTACAAGAAGGCCAGATTTTCCACAAATACTGGCCAACAATCTTCTCAGCCTCGCTTTGCTGCTAAACGTCAGCAACCTAAACAGGCAAGGTCAAAGCCTGCAGCGTCTGCCACTCCTCAGCAGGCTCAACCCCCTCAGGGGTTTTGACTTGCCCCTAGAGCACTTAACATTTCTGGCTCTAGAACAACCAGAGCCCCTCACCATTCCCGGAAGGCTAGCTCACTTTGCTCCCAGATGGGGGCAAATTACATCAGAGCACTGGACCCTCTCTATCATCAGAGAGGGCTACAAACTTCATTTTTCCAACCTTCCTCCACATACCATGGTGAGGCACTTCAATTCTCCCCCATCTCTCCTGGCCCTGTTGGGTCAGGAAGTCTCTTCCCTCCTTGCCCAAAGGGCAATAGAAGAGGTTCCTCTTCTCCAACAAGGGACAGGTTTCTACTCCCCTTATTTTCTCATACCAAAGAAGACAGGGGGATTCAGACCTATCCTAGATCTGAGAGAATTGAACAAATTTCTATACAAGGAGAAATTCAAAATGCTTTCTCTGGGCATTCTCCTTCCATACCTTCAGAGTCAGGATTGGCTTTGTTCTCTAGATCTCAAGGATGCGTACACACATATACTCATCCACCCATCCCACAGAAAATATCTACGATTTCTGTTCCAGGGAAAACATTTCCAGTACAGAGTACTTCCCTTCGGTCTAGCCTCTGCTCCAAGAGTATTCACCAAATGCATGGCAGTTGTAGCCGCATTTCTAAGAGGTCTGGGAATTTTTGTATTCCCGTATCTGGACGACTGGCTCATCCGAGCTCCATCTCAGTCAGAGGCCCAGATTTCCCTGGACCGCACAAGGCACATTCTGCAGTATCTGGGACTGGTGGTAAACCTTCCCAAGTCTCCACTCATCCCTACTCAGTCTCTGGAATTCATAGGGGCCCAGTTGGACACCACCACTGCAAGGGCCTACCTACTTCAAGTCCGGGGCCAACGTCTGGTGTGCTTGGCCTCCCAAGCTCAGTCCAGCAGTCACTTGACAGCCAGAGAAATGCTGCGACTTCTGGGCCACATGGCCTCCACGGTACACGTGGTGCCCTATGCTCGTCTTCATATGAGAGCAGCTCAATGGACCTTGGCCACCCAGTGGACTCAAGCATCAGGAGCGCTCTCCGACCAAATACTCACCTCAAAGCGTCTGTTTTGGTCCCTCCAATGGTGGATATCCACCAAGAATCTGTTGTTGGGGGCCCCCTTCCAACCTTTGTTGCCCCAAGCAACCCTCACAACAGATGCTTCCCAAACAGGGTGGGGAGCCCATCTACAACACCTCTCCACTCAGGGTACTTGGTCTCCACAGGAGACCACCCTTCACATCAACCTCCTGGAACTGCGAGCAATCTTCTTTGCCCTCAAAGTCTTCCATACCCTCCTTGTCTACCTGACCGTCCTAGTTCAAACAGACAATCAGGTGGCCATGTTCTACGTAAACAAACAAGGAGGGACAGGCTCTCTGTCGCTTTGCAACGAAGCTCTCAGATTATGGGCCTTCGCCAGAGAGCATCAAATTCATCTTCTGGCAGTGTATCTTCCAGGGGTTCAAAACTCTCGGGCAGACAGACTCAGTCGAGTTCTGCTTCCACACGAATGGTCCCTACATATGGACCAGATACGCAGAATCTTTCAGGAATGGGGAACCCCGGACATAGACCTCTTTGCAAGTCCGTGCAATGCCAAACTTCCCCGGTTCTGTTCCAGGACTCTGTGTCAGGGAGCTCAGGCCTACGACGCCTTTCTCCTGCATTGGGGTCAGGACTTCCTATATGCCTTTCCACCCATTCCTTTGATTCCCAAGACTCTGTTCAAACTCCAGAGGGATCACGGATCGATGATCCTCATAGCTCCACGCTGGCCACGCCAAGTGTGGTTCCCTCTACTTCTGCATCTTTCCCAGGGACCCTCCCTGGACCTGGGAGCTGCGCCAGACCTTCTGTCTCAGGAGGAGGGGACTTTGTGGCACCCAAACCCCAAGTCCCTACACCTCAGAGCTTGGTTACTGAAGGCCTAAGCCTTCATGACTTCAATCTTTCTCAACCAGTGCAAGATATCCTTCATGCCTCTAGCAAACCCTCCACGAGGCGTTCCTATGCTTTCAAATGGAAACGCTTTTCCATTTGGTGTGCTCAACAGGGTCTTGACCCTCTAGCACTTCCCTTGAATTCTCTACTAGACTATCTCCTGCATCTTTCTAATGCAGGCCTTAAGACGAATTCAGTCAGAGTCCATTTAAGTGCTATTGCAGCATCCTTAAAACCTATAAATGGACAACCTGTCTCCTCTCATCCTCTTATTGCAAGGTTCATGAGATGCCTGACTCTAACTAAGCCTCCCATCCGACCTCCTCCGGTAGCATGGGATTTGAACCTAGTTCTAGGTCAGCTTATGAAGCCACCTTTTGAACCGTTGGTTTCTACCTCCTTGAAATTTCTTTCCTGGAAGGTCCTTTTCCTTATTGCAGTCACTTCGGCTCGCCGCATCAGTGAACTACAGGCCTTAGTGGCTCATCCACCTTATACTAGGTTTCATCATGATAAGGTGGTCCTCAGGACGAATCCCCACTTTATGCCCAAAGTGGTCTCGCCTTTTCATCTTAATCAAGAGGTATATCTACCTGTCTTTTTTCCGGCTCCTAATGCATCCAGTGCAGAGAGGAACCTTCATACTCTAGATTGTAAAAGAGCTCTTGCCTTTTACCTCAACAGGACTCAGCCACATCGAAAGTCTTCCCAACTTTTTGTGGCTTTTGATCCTTCTCATTTGGGACTTCCAGTCTCCAAACGTACACTTTCCAATTGGATTGCTCAGTGTATTTCCTTTGCTTACCAGAGTAAAAACATTTCTCTGGAAGGCCATGTCACAGCTCACAATGTGAGAGCCATGGCCACTTCTATGGCTCATCTTCACTCTGTATCCATAGATCAGATCTGTCGAGCCGCCACCTGGGCCTCGGTTCATACCTTCACAGCCCATTACTGTTTGGACAAGGACTCCCGCCGGGATGCCTTGTTTGGTCAGGCTGTCCTCAAACACCTGTTCCATACTTGAACAACTCCTGCCCACCTTCCCAGGATGGATGCCTGAGATCCATACGAAGATGGCGAACCCTTGGAAGGGGATCTCCCAGGCATCTTAGCTAGGGAGTCCCCATATGTGAGGACTTATTCCTGCTTGTTCCTGGAGATAGCACAGTTACTTACCTGTAACAGGTGATCTCTGGGAACAGCAGGAATTAGTCCTCACAACCCACCCACCTCCCCTAGGAGTTGTATCTCTCTCTTTCCTTTCCTCTCTCTATTGTCTCAGCTTTAAACTCGAACTGAGGAGAGTTGGTCAGGAAGGTGGGAGGGCAGCGCGCATGCGCTGTGGGAGGCCCCAAAAGCTTTCCTTCTGGGAAGCTGGGGAGCTTTCCCGCGCAGGCTCCGTCGGTACCGATGTACCCATATGTGAGGACTAATTCCTGCAAAAGCTAGAAGGATGCTTGGGTGCATACGGAGAGGAATGGCTAGCAGAAAAAAAGGAGGTGATAGTGCCTCTGTACTAAGTCTTTGGTGCGACCTCATTTGGAGTATAGTGTGCAATTCTGGAGACCGCACTTTCAAAAGGATATAAACAGGATGGAGTCAGTACAGACGGTGGCTACTACAATAGTTAGTAGTCTTCATTATAAAGCATACGAGGACAGACTTAAGGATCTTAATATGTACACCTTAGAGGAAAGGCGGGATAGAGGTGATATGATTGAGATGTTTAAATACCTCTGTGGCATAAGTGCACAGGGGGAGAGCCTCTTTCATGTGAAAGCAAGTTCTGCTATGAGGGGACATGGGTTGAGGTTGAAGGGGGGATAGATTCAGGAGTGATATGCGGAAATATTTTTTTTATGGAAAGAGTGGTGGATCCGTGGAATAGTCTCCCAGTGGAGGTGGTAGAGATGAGGACAGTATCTGAATTTATAAAAGCATGGGACAAACACAGAGGATCTCTAAAGAAAGAAAGGGGACTGTTGTAGTTGTTATGGAAGGACAGACTAGATAGGCCATGTGGTCTTTTTCTGTCGTCATATTTCTATGTGATGGCGGCCGCAGTGCTGGGGCGCAAAGGAATCTGTGTTCATCCATATCTGGATGATCATCTCATTCAAAATAGATCAGACAGAAACATTTCAAATGTCGAGGTGTATGGTGCAGTTCTTGGAGAGTCTTGGGCTTCCGAATTACTGGAATACCTTTGAGCACGAAGAGAGTATGGAAAAGTTGTTGTCCCAACTGGCAGCTTTACAGCCTCAGCAGACTCCGAGGGGTTGGGCTTATCTGCAGCTTCTCGGCTTGGAGGGTGACATTGATTAAAATGGTACCTTGGGCACGAGCTCATATGAATCTGCTGCAGAGGTCCTTTCTGTCTCGTTTGTCTCCAAGCTCTCAGGATTTCCAACTGGTGATGGTGTCCAGTCTGTGTTGGTGGAAGCAATCCCAGCATCTGAGGAGGGGCATGCCAATGGATGATCATTCGTGGCTCCTTCAGTTGATGGATGCCAGCCTATTTGACTGGGGAGCCCATTGCGAGAACCAAACAGCTCAGGGCCATTGGAGCAGCTGGGAGTTGACATGATCCATCAACCTCCTCGAGGCAAGGGCCATTCATTTCAGTCCTTACACACATTTGGTCTCTATTCCGGGACAGATCAGTGTGGGTATTCTTGGACAATTCCATGGCTGTTTCATATGTCAACCAGTAAGGGGATACAGAGTGTTGGAGTGGCCCTGGAGATGACCCTCCTGTTCTCCCGGGCTGAAATGAACCTCCTGGCTCTTTTGGCACAAAACATTGTAGGAATCAACAATATGGAGAAGGACTTCCTCAGTTGCCACTCTCTCAATCCTGGTGAGTGGGAACTGATTCAGATGGTATTTTGGCAGATTCTGTGCCTCTGGGATCATCCCGAGATGGATCTGATGGCAACCTGATCTAGTGTCAAAGTGCGCAGATTCTTCATTGACTGCAGAGAGGCAGACTCCAAGGATATCGACATCCTAGTTTAGTCCTGTATGTTTCCTCTGTGACCACTTGTGGGGTATGTGCTTTGCCACATGGAGCGACATCCAGACTGGGCAGTCCTAGTGGCACTGGATTGGGCATGGAGACTGTGATTCTAGGGACCTGATGTGGTTCCTACTAGAACCTCCTCTGCAACTTTCCCAAGTCCTGTTGTGACAGGGAGAGGTCCTGCTGGATGACCCAGCTCCCTTCTTGCTTACAGTTTGGCTCTTGAGAGACATTGTTTAGCAGGTAGGAGCCATTCTCTTGCTACTGTTTCTATGCTCCTCAAGGTGAGGAGAGGTTCTACCAACCTTGCCTACTTGCGCTTCTGGTGCCTCTTTGAGTATTGGTGCTGTGAGCATCAGGTTGGTCCCTTAGTACCCCGAAGATTCAGGTGGTTGCCTTATATTTCAGGGGCCTGGTGATGAGGTGGTGTATAGCCTTGCACCTGGACATGTCTCGTTTTCCTCAGGGGTTATGGCACCTATATTCTCCCCCGTGTCAGTTGTTCCCCCATGGGATCTCTGCCTAGTGCTATGGCCCCCGATACTGGAGCCCTTTGAGCTCTTGAAACAGGTTATGCTTATAGATCTGACCCTTAAGACCGTTTTCTTGGTTGCAGTCTGATCGGCAATAGATCTCTGAGCTGCAGATTTTATCTTTCAAGGATCTTTACTTGTAATTCTCGGAGGAAGCTGTGTGCATTTGGCTCGTCCCCCTACCTTTTTACCCATGATGCTGTTATCCTTTCATATTAACCAGGTGGTCTATCTGCCCTCCATTACTAGGACACTGTGTCATTGGAAGAAAAAGTACTTTCATTTGGTGGATATCCAGAGATGGTTTCTTTGGTATCTTAAGGTTACTAATTCCTTTCGCAAATCAGACTGTTTGTGTCGTTCATGGGACCATATAAAGATGACGTTGTTGCCAAGTCTACTCTGGGGCGCTGGATCAAGGAGACCATTGCCTCAGCATATCTGAACCAGAGGATTTGCGTGCACATTCCACTAAAGTGCAAGCATCCTCTTGGATGGAGCACAGCTCGGCTACCCTCTCAGATATTTGTTGGGCGGCAACATGGGCATCGCTTTCAACTTTTGTCAAGCATTACTGCTTGGATATCCATGCTGAGGTGAACATGGCCTTTGGCTTAGAAGTCTTACTACTACTACTACTGAGCATTTGTATAGCACTACAAATTGTACGCAGCGCTGCACATACATGTAAGAGAAAGTCCCTGCTCATCAGAGCTTACAATCTAGTCAAGATAGACAACACAGAAGGTGAAGGCAGGGATAAAACAAGGCGGAAAGAAAAAGGAATCAGGTGAGTCAAGATCCAAAGGCAGCAGCGAAGAGGTGAGTTTTCAACCTGGATTTGAAGAGGATTAGAGAAGGTGCCTGGCATACAGACACAGTTTGTTCCAGGCGTAAGGTGCAGCAAGGTGAAAGGAGCGAAGTCTGGAGTTAGCAATATAAGAGAAGGGCACAGATAGAAGCAGTTTGCTAGAAGAGCGGACTTCCCGAGGGGGGTTGTAAGGAGTGATAAGAGAAGAAAGGTAGTGAGGAGCCGCAGAGTGAATGCATTTATAGGTCAGCAGGAGAAGTTTGAATTGGATGCAGAAACGGATAGGGAGCCAATGAAGTGACTTGAGAAGAGGAGTAATATGGGCATGACAAGGCTGGCGGAAGATTAGCCGCGCAGCCGCAAGTCTTGAAAGCTGTCATGTTTTCTTCTCACCCATTGGTGTTATAGCTTTGGTACGTTCCACTTGTCTGGACTGGTCTTGCAGGGCGATATGGAAAGAGACATTTTACTTACCATATAATGTCCTTTCCTCCAGTCCAGTTAGACCAGTCCGGTACCTGCCCCTGGAATCTATTTTGGTCTGTAATATACTCTCTGTGGTTGACCCTGTAGACTCATACCCTTTTGACAAACCTTCTCTCTGAAGCTGATCTCGTACGTAGTTATCGTTATTATTCCGTTGAGCTTTATCTTCACTGAGGTTGTGTTGTGGTCAGGTACTCTTGACCATGTGCTTGAATACAAATATTGAAGTATGCTCCTATGGATGCTGGCAATGGCAGGATGATGCCATAAGAAACTTCTGAAATGTTTCTCTCTCTCCATATCTGCTGGTAGGGGAACACAACCCATTTGTCTGGACTGGTCTAGCAGGACTCAAGGAAAGGACATTCTCCAGGACCAAGCAGGAAGTCAGTCCTCACTTATGGGTGACGTCGGCGCCGACGGAGCCCTCGCGGAGCAATTTTCCCCAGCTTTCAAAGAAAGCCTTTGGGAATTGCAGCGCGCATGCGCGGTCCTCTTCCCGCCCAAGGGTGCCATCTTAGCCAGTCTTCTTTTTTCCGCGGAGCCCTACAGACGTACCCGTCGTGTCCCCGCGAAAAAGTTGATTTTTCTTCAGAATTTCTCTTTTTTTCCATTCGGTTCGACGCCGGTCTTTTTCCCGCCGGACTCGCGACGCCGGTCTCGAGTCCTCTTCTTATTTTTCGGTTTTTCTGACTTAGTCAGTTTTTCGTTTCGGTTTTTCCCTGGCAGCCCGGTCCTTTGACCTCGCCGGGGCCCTTTTTTCCCCCGATGGCTGCCAGTGGTTTCAAGCGGTGTAGTCAGTGTGACCGAAATATGTCACTAACTGACACACACGACTTTTGCCTCCGCTGCCTGGGCCCGGATCATGAAGAACTGATCTGTGGGCCCTGCGGCAAAATGTCCTCCAAAGCGTTGAGAAGTCGGCGGCATCAGCGGGATAGGATCTTCGCTGACCCCAGCCGTACCCGGACCTCGTCGGAGGCCTCCGCGTCCAAAGGTTCCAGCTCGGACCGTCGCCGGAGTTCCTCCGACAGGGGTTCTCCCTCCGGGGACCATCGTCGTAAGGTGAAACCCGCGAGGGCGGCGTCGGTGGACGCTCCTGGCTCCGCGAGGGCCAGGTCGCATAGCCCCGATAGCCGTCCCGGGTCCTTGGAGAAGGAGCATCTCCCGAAGCAACCTCGCCTGGAGTCGGAGCTGCCTGCTCGGGTAAGTCCTGTGGTCCTCCTGGACTCGCCTCCGAGACAGCCGCCGTCGGGGCCCGAGTCGGGGGCTGCTGGGTCACCTGAGCTCGGACTCAGGGTGACGGCCTTGGAGAGCAGATTGTCTGCCTTCATGGACCAGCAGCGGGCACTGCTCGCTGGCTTCGCTGGCGCCGCTGCCCCGACCGCCGGGACGTCGACGTCCAAGTCGACCCCGGAGACCGAGCCGATCCTCGAGTCGATGCGAACTCGAGTCGATCCTCGGTCGAGGTCACCCTCGGCCTCCCGTTCGGGACCGAGGTCGCCGACGCCGACTCCCTCGGCGTCGGGGCGGCAGGCGCCGCGCCCTGCCCGGGCCGACCCCACCGAGTCCTCGTCGGAGTCGGTCTGGGAGTCGGAAGAGGAAGAGTCGCCTGATTCTTTCCGGACTCGGTGTGTCCCCTCGGACTCACCGGAGTCCGAGCCTCGGAAGCAGTCCCCCCCGGAGGATGCCCGGTTCTCGGACTTCGTCAGGGATATGGCCAAGGCTTTGGCCTTCCCTGCGGACCCCGAGGAGGAGCCTCGAGCCGAAGAGCTCGACGCCCTCCAGTATGACTCTCCCGCAAGGGAACACTTTACTGTACCGGTTCCTCCCATGCTGGAACGACTACTCTTCCGCATGTGGGAGAGTCCGGCCACCTCGCCGGTCCTGAGCAAGTGGGTCGATTCTATCTATCGAGTCCGCAAGAGCCCTGGCTTCCAAAAAGCACAGCTGCCACACCATTCCATGGTAGTGGAATCGGCCATGCATCGTCTTAAGAGCCAGAAGATGCACTCCTCGGTGCCTCCTGGCAGGGAGGCCCGTAACCTGGATGGCCTTGGCAAGAAGTGTTTCCAGGGCTCTATGCTTGCGTGTCGTGTCCAGACCTACCAGCTATACATGGGCATGTATCTCCGAGACCTGGCTAAAGAGCTAGCCGGCTTCTCCGCTGGTTTGTCCGAGGAACCTTTGCGGAGGTTCCTGGCCTTGTCCACTGGTATTCGGGAATGCTCAAAATTCATATCCCGAGCAGCCTACGATGGCTTTGAAGCGTCGGCTCGAGTGGCCGCAGCCGGCATCGGTGCCCGCCGACAGGCTTGGCTTCAGTCATCTGACCTCGAGCCCTGGGTGCAGGACAAGTTGGTCGATGTCCCCTGCCGAGGCGAAAACCTCTTTGGCAAGCCCATGGCTGAAAAGGCTGCACAAATTGAGACGGAGACTCTCACCAGGACTAGGCTTTCTAGGAAGACCTCCGCCCCTTCCCAGAAAAAGAAGGGCTCGGGAAAGAAGTCCTTTTACCCGAGGAAGGCGGCTGCCTACAAACAATACCCCCATTATCAGGCCCCTGCAGCTCCCCAACAGGGCCAGCAGGCCAAGGGACGGGGTAACGGGTCCCGTAGGCAGCAAGCCCCCAAGCCTGCACCACCAGCCCCTGCTCCGCAGGGTGGGGGTTTTTGACTCACTAAGCATAGCCTCTCCCCCCCCGCTGGTTCCTCCCAGCACCGGAGGCCGGCTGGTTCACTTCGCCCACAGGTGGTCCAGCATCACCTCAGATGCCTGGGTGCTTCAGGTCGTGCGAGAAGGCTATCTTCTCCACTTCCACCTACCTCCAGCAGGGAGATTGGCTATGCTCCTTGGATCTAAAGGATGCCTACACGCACATCCTCATCCACCCAAGCCACCGGCAATACCTAAGGTTTGTGGTGGCAGGAAATCATTACCAGTACCGGGTACTGCCCTTTGGCCTGTCCTCCGCACCGCGAGTCTTCACAAAATGTCTCGCGGTGGTGGCGGCCCATCTCCGGCTTCACGGCCTCTATGTCTTTCCGTACCTCGACGACTGGCTCATCAGAGCAGCGTCCGCTCTGGAGGTCACCAACGCCACGCGCCGCACGGTGACTCTTCTGCAGCACTTGGGCTTTGTTATAAACTTCGCAAAGTCCACTTTGCTCCCCTCACAGGATCTCGAGTTCATCGGCGCAAGGCTGCACACTCCTCAGGCACGAGCGTACCTACCGCTCGACAGGGCTCTACGGCTCATAGACCTAGCCGACCGTTTTCGCAGCCAGCCCCTGGTCTCCGCCAGGCGCTTCCTGAGACTACTCGGCCATATGGCTTCCACCGTCCATGTGACCCCCAATACCCGCCTGCATATGCGGCCTGCTCAATGGTGTCTCCGCCAGCAGTGGCGACAAGCCACAGGCGGCCTAGCAGACCTAGTGCGCGTCTCCGAGCCGCTGATCTCGTCTCTCCGGTGGTGGCTTCAGCAGCCGAACCTGATCTGCGGAATGCCTTTCCAGTCACCTCAGCCGGCCCGGGTGCTGACAACCGATGCATCCCTCCTGGGCTGGGGAGCGCACTGCCAGGGGGCACGCACTCAGGGCCTCTGGACCGCGTGGGAGTCTGCTCAGCAGATCAACTTCCTGGAGCTCAGGGCGATCCGCCTGGCTCTCAAGGCCTTCTCCCACCTGTCTTCTCACCAGTCCGTCCTTGTCCAGACGGACAATCAAGTTGCCATGTTCTACGTGAACAAGCAGGGGGGCACGGGCTCCTTCCTCCTCTGCCGGGAAGCACAGAAGCTCTGCTCTTGGGCCGTCAGTCACGGCATTCTCCTCAAGGCAGTTTATCTCCCGGGCCAAGAGAATTACCTGGCGGACAAACTCAGCAGGATCCTCAAGCCGCACGAGTGGCGTCTGGATCCCTTGGTAGTTCAGAAGCTCTTTCTAAAGTGGGGCCTCCCCACGATGGATCTCTTTGCCAGTCCTCACAACCGGCAACTTCCTCGCTTCTGCTCTCGTCAGCCACACCCCCTTCGGGTTGCGGCGGACGCTTTTCTACTCTCATGGTCGGGGAGCCTTCTGTACGCTTTCCCTCCCATCCCGCTAGTCTCCCCGGACTCTTTTCAAGGTTCTCCGAGACAAAGCCCTCATGATCCTGGTGGCCCCTCGCTGGCCCAGACAGCCGTGGTTTCCGCTCCTGCTGCAATTAGCGGTGGAGGATCCATTCCCTCTGGGGTTACAACCGGATCTCCTCACTCAGGATCAGGGGTCTCTGCTACACCCCAACCTCAGGTCTCTCAACCTCATGGCCTGGCTGCTGAGAGGGTAGTCCTCGCTCCCCTTCTCCTGCCGGCGGAGGTGGAGGAGGTCGTCCTAGCTTCGCGACGGCCTTCTACCCGCAAATGCTACGCCCTTAAATGGCGTCGCTTTTCCGTTTGGTGTACCCAACAGTCTCAGGATCCCTTCTCCTGCCCGGTGTCGGTGATCCTGCAGTACTTGCTATACCTCTCTAATCTGGGACTTAAGTCCAACTCCGTCAAAGTTCACCTCAGTGCTCTCTCAGCACATCATGTGCCGGTGGACGGCAGACCTCTTTCCAGCGACCCTCTTGTAGCGAGGTTTCTCCGAGGTCTTCTTCTGCTTAAACCACCTCTGTGCCCGCCAGCGCCTGACTGGGACCTGAATGTGGTTTTGCAGCGGATCACCTGTCCGCCTTTTGAACCTATGGCTACCTGTTCTCTCCGTTTTCTTTCTTGGAAAACACTGTTCTTGATAGCCCTCACTTCCGCTAGACGCGTAAGTGAATTGCAGGCCCTCGTGTCTGATCCCCCTTACACTCGGTTCTACAAGAATAGGGTAGTCCTACGGACTCACCCGAAATTTCTTCCAAAAGTGGTCTCCCCTTTTCACATTAATCAGGAGGTGGTACTTCCGACCTTCTTTCCCAGGCCACACTCCAGCCGAGCTGAAATGGTCCTGCATACCCTGGACTGTAGAAGGGCCTTGAACTTCTACCTTGACCGTACGCGGGAGCACCGTAAAGCTGCTCAGCTTTTTGTATCTTTCGACCCCAATAAATTGGGGCTCCCGGTCTCCAAGCGTACTCTGTCCATCTGGGTTGCGGACTGTATCACTTGGGCTTATGGGGCGGCCGGACTCTCCTTGGAAGGTCGAGTCACGGCTCACTGCGTTCGGGCAAAGGCCACGTCAGTGGCTTACCTCCGCTCTGTTCCGCTGGCAGACATCTGCCGGGCCGCTACTTGGTCTTCGAGCCAGACTTTTGCGGTCCATTACTGTCTCGAGAGGGAGTCCCGCAGGGACAGTGCTTTCGGACAGGCAGTCCTCCGTAATCTCTTTGAGGTCTGAGCAACTCCTACCCTCCATCCCGGATGTGGGCTACCGGTGGGTAATAATTCAGCGAAGATTCTTTCCTTCTGTGCTGCTGAGCTAGAGGGAGCTCATTTTTGTGCTTAGGGTCTCCGGTAGCCTTGAGCTTGGGAGTCCCATAAGTGAGGACTGACTTCCTGCTTGGTCCTGGAGAAAGCGTAGTTACTCACCTGTAACAGGTGTTCTCCAGGAGCAGCAGGAATCAGTCCTCACAACCCTCCCTCCTCCCCTTGGAGTTGCAATCGTCTGCTTTACTTTTTTGCTAATTTTTATGCTGTCTTTTTTAGCTATGTCATCTGACTGGCTAAGATGGCACCCTTGGGCGGGAAGAGGACCGCGCATGCGCGCTGCAATTCCCAAAGGCTTTCTTTGAAAGCTGGGGAAAATTGCTCCGCGAGGGCTCCGTAGGCGCCGACGTCACCCATAAGTGAGGACTGATTCCTGCTGCTCCTGGAGAACACCTGTTACAGGTGAGTAACTACGCTTTATCTGTGGACAAGCAGGAGGGTGCCCTCATATATGAGTGACATCCCCCGTGGAGCCTTTGTGCAGGAACGTTCCCCAGTTTCTATTGGAAGCTTTTGGGAGGCTCCACCATGCCTGCATGTCCCCTTCCTGCCTACCACCATGGTGCCATCTTGGATTGGTCATTCGTTTTCCATGGAGCCCCACGGATGTGTTCCTGATATTCTCCAATTGGTAAACTTTATTTTGCCCCTATGGGTGTTTCTGCACTTTTGCGTTTTGCCTTTCACCTGCCATCATGGTTCTCTTTTCCCGTTTAAAGTTTTTTTCTCTCTAGATAATTTATTTTTATTTCTTTTTCCATTGCACCCCTGCCAGCAGGTTCAAGAAGCATAGCCAGTGTGGTAGGACCATATCCACCATGGATACACATAGTTGAGGCATCCAGTGCCTGGGACTCGATTATCAGCCCTCCTGTAATATATGTTTGCAGATGACAAGAAGAGGCCTCAAAAGTTGAGAGAAGCATCACAAATCACTTTTCGGTGCTCACAGTCCAGCGTCATTGGCATCAATGACACCATGGCTTCAAGGGCTGCATCGGATGCTGGCAATGCATCGATATCGAGGAGTTCTTGAGCCCACTCAGAGCCGAGCACCCATAGTGTCCTGGAGCATCGGCTATCGATTGATCGTCACTCGAAGACTAGGAAGAATTTGGCTTAGTCTTTGCTGATACCCAGAGGTGATCAAATCGTAATAGCCATCGAAGCCCATTGAGGCCTGGTGTCGAGCGATGATGGTCCATGAGAGTATCTCTCAAAGCTGCCCCAAAAGGAGAAGAGCTCATCCTCCAAAACATCGTAGAGGCATTGACAGCCTACCGAGAGCAGAGACCAAACCGCTGATACCCGTGTACAGTTACTGGGTACATTGGGTGAAGTTGCTGCAGGAATTGGCAGCCATGGAGAAGCACCTTTCGAAAGCTCTTGAGGAGCACATCACGACGCTGTTGACGGTGCAACATGCTCAGGCCTCTACGTCGGCAGCATCGACGTCAGCTGTTGTGCAGCCAATCATGGAGGTGCACGCCTTCCCTGCAGGAGATGCAATGACATTGGGGCATCAAAAGGCCCTGACACCAGGGCCTGACTGGCTGATATCCTTCTCTAGTATCTCAGGGTCCAATGCACCCTCGAGATCTAGAAGAGGATCAATGCATCATTGTTCCTGAAGGAGCTCCTGATCCCCTTGGACCAGAAGAGAGATCCAGGCAGAGACTCAGTAGTACTTCGACTTCTACTCTGAGTATGAGTCAGAAGGCTGGATGACGGAGGTGGAATCTGAGGACCTGTCAGAGGATAGGTCTCATGAGCTACTGTCAGACCCTTCCCCACCTCATGAGTGTGCAAGTCTCCTCCTGAGGACATGACCTTCCAGGATTTTATGAGGGATATGGCAAAGGCCATACCATTTTCTTTGGAGACTGAGGATGAACCCAGGGCGGAAGGGTTGGAGATCCTTCAGTACTCTTCAGTGCCTAAGGAAGTGGTAACAGTGCTCATGCACCGCATTTTGCAGAGAGTGCAGATGAGAATGTGGGAGAATCCAGTCAGTAGAAGGCTTGACTCAATTTACCAAGTTCAGAAGGATCCCGGATTCGAGAAGCCACCCTAAAGAGGTACAAGACTACCAAGATTCATTCCTCAGTTCCCGTGAGGAAGGAAACTCGGACATTGGACTCTTTAGGGAGAAGGTATTTTCAGAGCTCCATGCTAGTAGCCTGCGTGGCCTCTATCTGCTCTTCATGGGCATGTTCTTGAAGGACATCATATGCGACCTCACCGAGATATCTTAGTTTCTTCCTCCAGAGAAATTGGAACGGTATCGTTCCCTAGTGGCTCATGGCAAGGATGATCGAAGTTCATAGTTTGGATGACCTATGACATCTTCGAAATGGCATTGAGAGCTTCTACCATAGGTACTGGGGCTCAGAGGCTCGCCTGGCTCCAGTCCTTAGACCTGGAACAATTGATTCACAACATGCTTGTTAACGTGCCGTGCTGTGGAGAGAATCTCTTTGGGGAACCGGTCAGAGAAGGCTGGCTTCATAGAAAAGCAGCACATTACCCTGCATAATCTTTCAGGGCACATGTCTGAGCTAACCTCCCATCACAGGAGATACCAAGGAGGTGGACAGAAAAAGACCTATTACTTTCGTAGGCATAGATACTTTTCTGGGCCCCAAACCTCCCAGCCCAAACAGGCCAACAACAGCATCAAGACAACCCTCAGAAAATCCAGCTGGCTCCTCTGCAAAAACCTGGGGCGGGATTTTGACTGGTTCCTTCGGAGCACAGCCATTCTTCCAATAATCACAGTAGGAAACCCTCCAGTCGGAGGAAGGCTCACTCTTTTTGCTCAATGGTGGCCCCTCATAACCTAAGACTATGGGTTCTACAATCATCCAACGTGGTAACAAACTACATTTATTTGAATAGCTACCAAATTGCCCCCCAAGGGTGCATCATCTCGACCCTCTGCATCAGGAACTGCTTCAGAGAGAAATCACCATTCTCGTGTCAGATCTCACAATCGAGTCAGTGAAACCAGAGCAAAGAGTTTGGGGGTTTTATTCCAGGTACTTCCTGATCTCCAAGAAAATGTGGGGATACTACCCCATCCTAGATCTAAGAGATCTGAAAATATACTTGGTAAGAGAAAAGTTCAGACTTATTTCTCTGGGCACCCTTCTTACTTGCCTTCAAAAAAGAGATTGGCTATGCTCCCTGCATCTGAAGGATGCGTCTATCCACACAGATACATCTTGCTCACAGGAGGTATCTCAGATTCATCCTGGGGGGACAATACTTTCACTACCGAGTGTTGCCTTTTGGCCTAGCCTCAATGCCTCGTGTGTTCACAAAATGCCTCTTTGTAGTAGTGGCATACCTCTGAATGCTGGGAGTGTTTCTTCCCCTGTCTGGACGATTGACTGATCAAGAGTACCACTCCGGAAGGAGTCTAAGAATCAACATGATTGGCCATTCGGGTGTTGGAACTCTGGGTTCGTGGTAAATTATCCCAAGTCCCACTTTCAGCCCACCTAACAATTGGAATTCATAGGAGCCCAACATAACTCAGGCAAGAATCTTCCTACCACACGACAGACTTCGCGGATTGATGGCACTTGTGCGAGAAACTCATTTGAGTCAGTAGGTATCAGCTAACAGGATGTTGACTGTACTAGGCACATGGCCTCTACAGTATATGTCACACCCTTGGCACACCTCCAAATGAGGCAAGCTCGGTGGGCTCTGAGAACTCAATGGACTCAGACCATAGGTTGACTCAGGGATCATCTGTGTGTCACTGCCCCTCCGTGTAGTCATTACACTGGTGGATAGTCCACCACAATTTGCTCAGAGGTCTTCCTTTCCAAATTGTTTCACCCCAAGAATTCTGATGACAGACTTGGTCCATCCAAGAAAGTCTCCATCAAATCAACTTCATGTAGCTAAGAGCAGTGGCAAATGCTCTAAAGGCTTTCCGAAATCCACTGGCCAACTACATTATTCTGATTCGGGCCGACAATCAGGTTGCTATGTTCTACATCAATAAGCAGTGAAGAACAGGTTTGTTCCTCCTGTGTTGGGAGGCAGTCAGGTTGTAGAAGTTCGCCATCGTACATGGGATGGATTTGAGAGCCATGTACCATCCAGACAAGCAAAACACTCCGGCAGACAGACTGAGTTGAGTTCTTCAGCCACACGCGTAGATGCTGAACACAGAGTTTGCAATTTGCATATTTTGGGAGTGGTGCACCCCCTCAATAGATTTTTTGCCACCCCACAGAATGCCCAGGTGGGTCATTTCTGCTCCAGAATAAGATCCCACAGCAGATTAGCCTAAGATGCTTCCTCCTGCATTGGGGGGAGGATCTTCTGTCCACATATCCTCCAATACCTCTCAATGCAAAGACCCTCCTGAAGCTCAAAATAGATGGGGGTACAATGATTCTCATTGCTCCCTACTGGCCCTGGTTTCATCTCCTGCGAACAGCACTCCAGTCAGGAGACGCTTCAGTTTGGCATGTACCAGATCTGATAGCACAGGATGGCGGGACAATTTTGCACCCTAGCATCTGGTCCTTGGCCTTCATGGTGTGGATGTTGAAAGGCTAATGTTGTCACAGCTCAATCTGCTGCACTGTGTAACCGAAGTCCTTTTGGCTTCCAGGAGGGCCTCTACAAGAAAGTCTTAAGCTTCCAAATGGAAGAGATTTGCTGTCTGATGTGAGAACCAGGGCCTAGATCCTTTTGTCTGTTCCATACAAAAACTGCTTGAATATCTTCTACTCCTCTCCGAGACCTAGACTTAAGTCCAACTCTGTCAGGGTCTATCTCAGTGCAATTGGTGCTTATCATCGAAGTGTGGAAGGCAAGTCCATCTCAGTGCAGCCTTTAATTGTTTGCTTTATGTGGGGGTTGCTTCTCGTGAAGCCTCCCTACAAACCTCCTGTAGTGTCTTGGGATCTCAATGTGATTCTTGCGCAGCTCATGAAAGCTCCCTTTGAGCCCTCATTTCCTGTTGTCTGAAGTTCTTGACCTGGAAGGTATTGTTTTTGGTGGCAGTCACTTCAGCACGCAGAGTGAGCGAGCTTCAGGCACTAGTAGTTCATCTGCCTTACACAAAAATTCATCAATAATAGTGATCCTCCATACTCATCCTAAATTCCTTCCGAAAGTGGTATCGGATTTCCACCTTAATCAGTCAGTTGTTCTTCCAACATTTTTCCCGAGACCTCATGCCCCCAAAGGGGAAGCTGTGTTGCATGTGGTGGACTGCAAGTGACCCTTAGCCTTCTACTTGGAGCATACAAAAGCCCATAGAAAGTCCTTCCAGCTTTTTCTTTTGACCCCCAATAAGCTAGGTGCTGCTGTTTCCAAATGCTCTCTTCAAATTTGGCTGACAGACTGCATCTCTTTCACTTTGCCAGGTAGTCTTGAGCCATGATGGTCAAGTCACAACTCACAATGTCAGAGCTTTGGCTGCATCTTATGCTCGTTCTCCATTGAAGAGATTTGCAGGGTTGCAATGTGGTCCTCAGTCCACACATTCACATCTCATTACTGCCTAGATGGGGATTCCTGACAAAAGCAACTTCAACCAATCTCTACTCCAGAATCTGGTTGGGGATTAGAATCCACCTTCATCCTCCCAGGTCCATTCTATTCTTTCCAGGCTACCAAAAAAAGGAAAAAAAGGAGAGAATCACTCATTTTGTACATAGTTCGTAGTTAAGTGGTTATGGCGTCTCGCCATGCTGCAGTTGAGTTTCACCCCTGGTGGGCTTCTCGGTGGCCTCCTCAGTTTTCGGTAGCCTGTAGCTTTGGAGTCCCATACATGAGGACTCATTCCTGCTTGTCTATGGAGAAAAGGTAGTTACTCATCTGTAGCAGATGTTGTCCGTGGGAAGCAGGAATTAGTCCTCACAACGCTCCTACCTCCCCGAGGAGTTGTCTTCTGCAATAGCTATGTTATCAGACTGATCCAAGATTGTGCTGCCGTGGCAGGCAGGAAGGAGACACACAGGTGCGGTGATGCCTCCCAAAAGCTTCCAATAGAAGCCGGAGAACATTACAGTGCAGGGCTCCATTTTGAATGTCACCCGTACGTGAGGACTAATTCTTGCTGTCCATGGAGAACACCTGTTACAGGTGAGTAACTGCTTTTTATCTGGTAAGTAAAATATCTTCTTATGGAGGTAATTTTATAATGAGCCATATAAAGTTACTTGCCATCCAGCACGTAAATCATGTATTTTCTATGACTTACGTGCATGTATGGGCACCTCCACATGTACATGTTGTGGTGGGCAGCGCACTCCTGAGCCTATGGAGACAGAGGAAAATCCTGAGGTTCAGCAGGATTTACACCAGAATGACAGGGCAAGGAAAAAAGAGAGACTCCATTACACAGAGCTGAGCATGGAGACCAGCCCAGGGGAGGAGTCCTGCAGTTCCGATTGGGCACACCCAGCCCTGAGAAGGGGCGTGCCTAAGAGAGAACGTACTTTTAAACCAGAGCATGGCTCTGAGGAGAGGAGAGAGGGGAAGCAAAAGGAGAAGGAGAAAAAGAAGGAGTACGAGATTCCGAAGGAGGCTGAGACTCATTACGAGTATGGGAAGAAGTTTAAGAAGAAGCAGCCCAGGAAGGAATACAGGAGGAAGAAACTAGAGGATGGTTGGAAAGCCAGAGGAGAGTCTAATGATACTTGGGAACCTGGCATACGAAGAAAGCCTTCAAGGCAAACACAGGTGAGAGAGCCATCATTCTCTGAAGTGTCGTTTGTACCGGAAAGCAACAAACAGAACAGCTGGAGAACCTTGGAGCCGTCTGAAGACAGTAGGGCTCTGCAAAAAGTGAGTAATTGGCCACACGCTTGCAGAGCTGAATGTAAAGATAATTCTCCTATCTATGAAACAATTGCCAAAGAGACTAGCAATTATTCTGATGCCTTTAACTTACAAGAAGAGAAGACAAACAGCCTTGAGCAGAAGGGAAGTTCTATAACAGATGATAGTACCCTATCTCACAAGGAACAGGCTGAATTGCTTCTTCAAAGCTTTAAACAATTCTTAGAATTGCAAGCTAGACAACAGCTAATTTCACAAGAAGCTAGTAATGCCTTACAGCTTGAAGGAGTAACAGAGAGTAATACAGACTTACCAGGCTGTGAACAAATGGACTGTACGATTTGTTGTATAGATAAGTCAAGCTGAAGGAAATGCTTTTGCCGTCTGTGATCTGAGAGTTACAAAGCTGTTGTTTGCACTGCTGAAAGAAGCTCTAATTACGTGCACATGTTTCCCCAGCACTGTGAGAGTAACAGGGGCTGTAAGAGGCTGCAGTGAGCCCAACTGGCCTCTGGAGGCAAAAGAGAGTAATTGGCTGAAAAGTGAAAAGCAGCAATATACCTTTGAGTTGCATTTATTCTGAGTTTTCTGTTAGCCTTTTTGAAGCACCTTTGTTTTGCCATGTGTTGGAACATTTATCCTTTGCTTTAATAAAATACTTATTATCAAGAAACCCCACAACTACAGTTTCTTTAATTTCGGAGTGAGAAGAACTGAAACTACAACTCCCAGCATTCCTGGGGTAAAGGTTTTACTCTTCCCTCATGAAGCACCAGCGGCTGCTCCTGCCTTTAACCCCTTAAGCCGGGCAGGGTCGCCGCAATGTACTTTAGATAGCTGTTGTTCTATGAGCATATGCTTCAGGCCAAAGATGTGTACTTTCAGAGTGGGTTGCATAGGGTGCTGTGTAGGCAGGACCTAAATTTACACACATAAGTTATAAAGTACTATAACTTACGCGTGTTCATTGCAAATCTAGTTGTGTGCAGTTACACCAAGTCTAGGACTGGCCTAAATACTCGTGCCTAGTTTTAGCATGTATATCTTAAGACTTACGCCCCTTTTCTTTATAAAATATGTATGATTTGTGCACATTGGAACACGTGCAAAACTAGGCGACCTGCATCAAATTACCCTCCATATGTGCTGGCACTTATATGTGGAAGTTGAGAAACTGCCACTTTCACATATAAGTGCTGAAACTTCTATGAGGTAGTTGCTGAGTTGATGCTGTTCTTTTTGATAGCTGTGTATTTATAATATGGTTGCTTCCACTGTAGGTGCCAACAACTACACATCTTCTCCTCTACCCCCTCATGCACATTTTACAGATGATTCCATATTCAGCATAACCTTTTGAAAAACACCATTAAAATTGTGAATGTCTCGACTTGATCATCCCCATTCCTACTTTAGCATTCAATGCAAAATGAGCCTTAAAATTTATGCTAATGAGACAGTAACATGCACAAGTATACAAAATAGCTCATTCCTATTTGTGCAGCAAAAATGTAAATTTAAAATACACAAAATGTATCACAGGTATATTAACATCAGAAACTTAATTATGCCTCCAGAAGGTGTAGTTAAGTTTTTGTGTTTCTGATCGCAATTATCTGTGCAACCTTCATGCACATAATTTACCATCTGTGGTAGTTTCTTCAGTTAATACATGCAATAAGCACTATGGGGGGGGCGGCGGGATTTAGCGCCAGTGGCTTGGGCTGCTAACGTGGCTAGCTGCTGGCAGTATTGGATTTTGCTACTTGGTGAGCTTGGTTAGGAGTAGCATAAGCAAACAAGTATTAAACCTAGATATTCAATGCCGGGGTCATATCCGGCTCCAGCATTGTAAAATCTGGGATAGCTGCTTTAACTGATCAGTGACCGGGCAGCAACGATATTGAGTTGCTGCCCGGTTAGCGATATGTGGCGAAAGTTAGGCCAGGGTTATCTGCGTCTGACTTTAGCCACATATCGCTAATTGGCAGCGGCTCAATATTATCACTACCCGGTTACCGATCAGAACCACCTCCGCTCCACCCTGGAATGCCCCCAACACACCCTGATGCTAAGTGGTTATCATCAGGGCATGTAAAGCCGGCAGCCAAGGGTATTTACTGAGGGAGTAGCCTAATGGTTAGAGCCCTGGCTTGGTAATGAAGATAGCAGGGTTCAATTCCCACTAGCACTCCTTGTGGTCTTGGGTAAGCCACTTAACCCTCCATTGCCTTAGAAAAAAGGTCTGGCAATCTACTTCTGGTCACACTGCCAAGAAAACCCAGGTACTGCTGGGTCACCAGGAGTTAGCATTGCCTTAAAAGCACACATTGCATTTGCAACCATGTTAGTATGGCTGAATATCCCATTCACTGTGATTAACACAGCAGCTCTGTTAATTGCTTGGAATATCAGGCTGTGTTAAGACTACTTTATTTTAGTACTTTAGCCACTAGGACTTCTAGCAATTGTTGCTTTTGGAATGCAAACTTTAAATTTACAAGTTTTAGTCCAAAATTGTTAAGGCATGAAAATAAGCTTACCGTAAGTTTGTTTATATATATTGAAAGGTAAATTGGCTTAGTTAAGTGAGAGAGAACTACAAAATTAATTATTATTAATTGCATTTATGTACCTAACGCATCATAAATACATCTCTATGATTTACAAGCAGTATATATAAAATACAACAGAAAATTCATGATAACATATGTTATATGTCAAAAAAAATAAGTACTTTAAAACGTTCGGCAGACAAGATGGACCCTACTGGTCTTTTTCTGCCGTCATATACTATGTTATTATGTTATTTTTAACACATAACAAATAATCTCCAGGAACAAGCAGGAATGTAGTCTTCACATATGGGTATCGTTGGTACCAACGGAGCCTGCGCGGGAACGCTCCCCAGTGTCCAATAGGACAGCTTTTGGGATCATCCCACAGTGCTTGCATTCTGCCTTTCCCAACTGTCCCTCCCCAGTTCTTCATTTTCCGCGGAGCCGACAGGTCAAACATCATGTCACTGCAGAAAATTTCCCTTCTTCTTCTTTTTTGTGGTCGCGTCTGCCTTCCCTCGACGCTATATCGGTACCGCCGGTTCTTTTTTGTTTTTTTTCTAAAAAAAACCAAAAAAAAAAAACCCTTTGCTTCTGGAGTCTTTCTCCAGTAATTTTCTTTTCGGGTGCCACGCACCATTTTGAGCACTAGGCCCAATTTTTTGTTCAAAATGGAAAAAACCGCTTCAGGTTTCAAAAATTGTTCTAAGTGTGGCGGTACCATCTCTGTCACCGACACCCATGAGTGGTGCCTCAAATGTTTAGGTCCTGACCACTCATTTCAGAGTGTGTTGCCTGTGGGATGTCGAAAAGGGTCCGGCAAAACCGAGCTGCTAAACCTAGCACCCTTTTTCCCTCCGATGCAGCCTCCGTGGCATTGACGTCTTCCAGGGCTTCATCTTCCTCCCCTGGATCTCAGGTAACTAAACATAAATCTAGCCAGTCCTCAAAGGGTAGATCTCCTCCTAAACATTGAGATGCCTCTGGCGTTGCCCTTGAGCGACTTTCACCAGCAAAATTGCCCCGGCGGGAGACTTCGGCTTCCAAAGCACTAACGGGGCTCCAGGATGTTCTCAAGGCTTCAACCTCGGCAGAACTACTGGTGCCATGCTCTGGGGTTCCGGCCGCTTCATCCGGCACCGATATCCAAGCATCGGCAGCGTTGATAGACCAGAGATTCTTGGCTATTGAACGCAGTCTGGCGGCTCTTCTCACGGCCTCGATGCCCCTGAAACCGCTTCAAACAATTCAACCGATACCGGCACTGACTCCGGTACTGGCACTGACTGCATCGACATCGGCAGGTATTCTACCAAGACAGTCATGTGTCTCTATCCGGCATCGACAAGTCGGTACCGGACCACTCCAATGCCGACTTCGACCGGTACTGGTACCATGCCTTGCACGATCACCCGGATTGGAGATACTTTGAATCCTCGGATGAGTCTGAAGACTCTGAAAGCTCTGCCAATACCAGAGTACTTCTTCCTGAGGATTCCTCATCTCCTCAGCATAGAATGTCTCCACCAGAGGATATGTCTTTTCAGGATTTTATCCTAGATGTGGCCCGAGGTCTTTCCATCACAGTGGCTCCTGAAAAAGAGCCTAGATCAAAGGAATTAGAAATCCTACAATACCCTAAAGCTCCCAAGGAGGCAGCTACCTTACATATTCATGAGATCTTGCATGATCTTATGTTAAGGATGTGGGAAACACCTCTGACCACATCTCCTCACTCTCGAAGACTCAACACCATGTATCGAGTTCCTCCTTGTCCTGGGTTTCAGAAGACTCAATTACCACACCATTCCATGGTGGTGGAATCAGCCATGAGACGGGTAAAGAGTGCAAAAAGGCATGGATCTAATCCTCCAGGACGTGAGTTGTCACCAGCTCTCCTTAAACCCCTGTGTATAAGTGGGTAGAGGTTAAGTGAGTGGTTTTTCCCCACTGAAGCAGCTACTTTACAAATCCTGAAGCTGGGCTTTTTGGGAAATGTAGTCCCTTCACCGAATCAATGAGTAGCAGTTGTGGAAAAGTGGTTTAAGCAACCAAAGGATTTTATTTCCCCTCCCGGGGTGGATTTCACCATGAACAAAGTAACACAAACCAGGTATTTACTGGCATAAGGACAAATCAAAGGTTCTTTAACAGAAAAGGCTTACTTCAGCAATAAACAGGTTGATATCTAGCATTCCAACATAACAATGCTGTTTCTTCACAGCTCTCTGCTTCCCAATGCTAGTAGTGCTGTACTTTCTCTTTCAAAACATGCCTTCAGCGTAATGAGATTATTTCATTAGCAAGCGATATCGTACAGTCCATGATATCTTCATCAATATTCACACACTCAGGTTCAAAGTCCATTAACTCTTCCTGGCTAGAAGGAAATGTTTGTAATGGCAATCCTGATGCCACGCCCTTTCTAACTGCTTCAGGTTTCACCTGATATTCCTGAGTTAAATACTGGCTTTCACAAACATTATCAGCACAGGTATTCTCTTCCCAGCTCCAATCCTCTGGGTAAATACAGTCACTGTAACTATTTTTATACCAGCCTTTTGGCTTACCTTTTAGCCTAGCTGGTGGAGGTTTTCTTTGTGGCTTTGGACTGGCTGTAAGTTCCCCACCTAAGCCTTGCACAGAAGATTTCACTTGCCTTCCTGGCTTCCTTTCACTTCTGTGTTCCCCTGGATACTGCAGGTAATCCACTCTGCCCTTATTATATCCTTCCCTTGGGGTTTCTTTTCTTTTCCTGAAGAAAGACTCTGTCTCACCCTTCCACAGAGACTCTGGCTTTTTCCTGGCACTGCTGTCTTCACCGTAGCTCTCATTAGCTTCCTTATCCAGCACACATGCCTCATCCACTTCTCCTTCTTCTAACCCCATAAGCTCAACTGAACTCTCTTTATCAGGGTGAATTCTAGGGCAGTGCTCAACTCCACCCCCTAGCAGGTGTCCTGCATTAGCTCGTGACTCATTCCCTGAATGGTAGCACAGGCGTTTCTCTTGCCTCTGTGCTTGGTTTCTAAGGTAACCAGGAGCCATGTGCTTTTGTTTACAGCTCAGCCCTACTCCTGTTCCTGGCTTTTTAGCCTCATCTAACGGGCTGGAAGGACCCACTATGTCACAGAGTGTAAGACTCTTGATGCCTTTGGACGTCGATCCTTCCAGTCTTCAATACTTTCTGCTAGGATCAGTTCCTATATCTTGTATATGGGAATGTTCCTTAAGGAGGTCACAGGAGACTTAGAGCTTATGAGCCCTCTCCTTCCTGATGATAAAAGGCAGGATTATGTTACTCTTGTTAAACATGCTCAGGATGTTTCCAAGTTTGTAAATCGTGCAGCCTTTGACTGCTTTGAATGCATAAGTAGAACCTCTGCTATTGCCATAGGTGCACGTAGAATTGCATGGCTCCAGGCATCTGACTTGGAAATCTGGGTACAGGACAAACTAGGGAATATACCTTGCACAGGAGAGAATCTCTTTGGCAAGAATTGGCAGGAAAAAGCTGACAGTATCACTTTGTATAGATTGTCTAAATCTACAGCTGATCCTGTGAGGAAAAGATCCTCTAAGAAACCATTCTTCAGCAAGAAGAAAACGTTTTATCCCTCCTATACCCAGCAGGGTCATCGTTTAGGTCAGTCTGCTCAAAAGGGACAGCACCAACAGCCTAGGCAACAAAGGAAACCAAAAGCAGCTAAGCCTCAACCGGCTCAGCAGACTCAGCCTCCACAGGGGCTTTGACTCCTGTCTAGAGAACTTTGCCTTCCTGGCCCTGAACGGCCCAGAACCCACCACCATCCCAGGAAGGTTATGTCATTTTGCCCCCAGATGGGGTCAGATAACAGCAGAAAATTGGACTCTGTCTATTGTAAGAGAGGGGTACAAGCTTCATTTCCTCAGCATGCCCCCTCCTACAATAGTAAGACAGTTCAATTCTCAGACCTCTCTCAATGACCGGTTAGGTCAAGAAGTCACTATGCTCCTTGCTAAAGGGACAATAGAAGAGGTACCCATTCCCCAACGGGGTACAGGGTTTTACTCCCCCTATTTCCTTATTCCAAAGAAAACAGGACGACACAGACCCATTCTAGACCTCAGAGAATTGAACAAATTCCTGTTCAGAGAGAAGTTCAAAATGATTTCTCTAGGAACTCTGCTGCCATACCTTCAGAGTCAGGATTGGCTTTGTTCTCTAGATCTCAAGGATGCGTACACTCATGTTCTTATCCATCCAACTCACCCTTACGTTCCTTCGATTCCTGTTTCAAGGGAAGCACTACAATACAGGGTTCTTCCTTTTGGCCTGGCCTCTGCACCAAGGGTGTTCACAAAATGCATGGCTGTGGTAGCAGCATTTCTCCACACCCTGGGAATATTCGTCTTCCTTTACTTAGACGACTGGCACATTCGAGCCCTTTCAGAGCCAGAGGACAGGGTTGCTCTCTCTCGCACAATGCACATCCTTCAATATTTGGGACTTGTCATAAACTTCCCAAAGTCCAACCTTACTCCCACTCAATCCCTAGAGTTTATAGGAGCTCTTCTGGATACCAGACAAACAAGGGCCTACCTTCCACAGCCCCGCTGCCTTCGCATTGTGCAGTTAGCTTCCCAAGCAGTGCTAAAACCTCCCCTCACTGCTCAGAAAATGTTACAGTTGCTAGGCCACATGGCATCCACCGTGCATGTGGTTCCTTATGCTCGCCTCCATATGAGGGCAGCCCAGTGGACCCTATCCACTCAGTGGACTCGGGTGTCAGAGAAAATAGCAAACTCAGATTGCCTTACTTTGTCCCTCCAATGGTGGCAGACAGCCAAAAAACGTTTGGTGGGATCTCCTTTTCAGCAACCCCTACCCCATGCCACTCTAACAACAGATGCTTCACAGGTGGGTTGTGAAGCCCACTTGCAAGGCCTCTCAACCCAGGGTACCTGGACTCCACAGGAGGCCTATCTCCATATCAGTCTCCTGGAGCTCAGAGCAATCTTCCTTGCTCTTCAAGTATTTCACACCCAGCTCAGCTACAAGACAGTCCTAGTTCAAACGGACAATCAAGTAGCCATGTTCTATGTGAACAAGCAGGGCGGAACAGGCTCTCTGTCGCTGTGCAACGAAGCTTTGCGACTATGGGCCCTCGCCAGAGAGCATCAGATTCATCTCCTTGCGGTGTATCTTCCAGGCATTCAGAACTCTTGGACAGACAGACTCAGTCGAGTTCTGCTTCCACATGAATGGTCTCTCCATGCAGACCAGGTGGCCAAAAGTTTTCAAATTTGGGGAACCCCGGACATAGACCTCTTTGCAAGGCCGCTGAATGCCAAACTTCCCCAGTTCTGTTCCAGAATTCCAGCTCGGGGTTGTCAGGCCAGGGATGCTTTCCTCCTCCATTGGGGTCAGGACTTCCTGTATGCCTTTCCACCCATTCCCCTAATTCCCAAAACCCTGTTCAAGCGTCAGAGAGACAGAGGTTATATGATCATCATAGCTCCACATTGTCCATGGCAAATGTGGTACCCTCTCCTCCTACATCTCTCTCAAGCTCCTTTCTCAGGAGGACGGGATGCTGTGGCATCCTAATCCCCAGTCTCTCCATCTCAGGGCCTGGTTGCTGAAAGCCTAGAACTTCATGGTCTTAACCTTTCCCAGCAGGTAAAGGATATCTTTCATGCTTTCAGACAACCTTCCACAAGACACTCTTATGCATTTAAGTGGAAAAGTTTTACTATATGGTGCTCGCAGAAGGGTCTTAAACCTCTTGTGATACCTCTGGAATCATTACTGGAGTACCTTCTTCATTTATCAAATGCAGGGCTTAAGACTAATTCAGTGAGAGTCCATTTGAGTGCTATTGCAGCTTCTTTCAAGCCTCTGAATGGGCAACCTATTTCCTCTCATCCTCTCATAGCGAGATTTATGAGAGGCCTTCTTTTAACGAAGCCTCCCATTAAGCCAACTCCGATGGCATGGGACTTGAATCTGGTACTTGGGCAGCTCATGAAACCACCCTTTGAACCATTAGCCACTACCTCTTTGAAATGCCTTTCCTGGAAAGTTATCTTTCTCGTTGCAATCACATCAGCACGTTGCATCAGTGAATTGCAAGCCTTGGTAGCGGATCCTCCTTATACAAGGTTCCATCATGATAAGGTAGTCCTTAGGACTCATCCACACTTTATGCCAAAGGTGGTTTCGCCCTTTCATTTGAACCAAGCGGTTTACCTTCCTGTATTCTTTCCAAGGCTTCATGGCTCAAATGCAGAAAGGAACCTTCATACTTTGGACTGTAAAAGAGCTTTGGCTTTTTACTTGCAAAGAACACAGCAACATAGAAAATTTTCTCCACTCTTTGTTGCTTTTGATCCTAGTCATTTGGGACTTCCAGTCTCGAAAAGGACACTGTCCAGCTGGATTGCACAGTGTATATCTTTTGCCTATGAGAGAAAGAACCTTCCTCTTGAAGGCCATGTCACAGCTCAGAATGTGAGAGCCATGGCAGCCTCAATGGCTCATCTTCACTCTGGGTCTATCGACAACATCTGTCAAGCAGCTACTTGGGCTTCTGTTCATGCCTTCACAGCCCATTACTGCTTAGACAAGGACTCCCCGCCGGGACTCCCCAAGATGGGTTGGGGGGCCCACTTGCACGATCTCTCCACTCAGGGTCTTTGGACTTCACAGGAGGTTTCCCTTCACATAAACCTCCTAGAGCTGAGAGCCATTTTCAATGCTATTCAAGTCTTTCAGAGCCATCTCAGCAACAAAACAGTTCTGGTCCATACCGACAATCGGGTAGCTATGTTCTATGTGAATAAGCAACGCGGAACAGGCTCTCTGTCGCTATGCAACAAAGCTTTGCGACTATGGGCCCTTGCCAGAGAGTTACAAATTCACCTGTTTGCGGTATACCTTCCGGGCATTCAAAACTTGTGGACAGACAAACCCAGTCGAATACTGCTGCCACACGAGTGGTCCCTCCACTCACACCAGCTTGCTCGAGTGTTTCGAATCTGGGGAACACCAGATTTAGACCTCTTTGCAAGTCCACAGAATGCCAAACTTCCCTGATTCTGTTCCAGAATTCAAAACTGACAGGCAAGAGATGCTTTCCTACTCCACTGGGGACAGGACTTCCTCTATGCCTTCCCACCCATTCCCCTCATTCCCAAGACTTTATTCATATTCAGAGAGACAGACATCATAAGATACTCATAGCTCCACGTTGGCCACGGCAAACGTGGTATCCTCTTCTTCTGCATCTCTCTCAAACCACTTCTCTGGAGTTGGGGAATGCTCCAGATCTCCTGTCGCAGGAGAACGGATCTTTACTGCATCCCAATCCCCAGTCCCTACATCTTAGGGCTTGGTTACTGAAAGCCTAGAATTCCAGGATGCTAACCTTTCTCAGCAAGTAAAGGATATCCTCCTGACTTCCAGAAAACCTTCCACAAGATGTTCCTATGCTTTCAAGTGGAAAAGGTTCTCTATCTGGTGTTCACAAAAGGAACTTAACCCCCTTTTAGTACCTGTAGAGTTGCTACTAGAGTATCTTCTACAATTATACTTCTGGTCTGAAGACCAATTCAGTTAGGGCCCATCTTAGTGCTATTGCTGCTTTTCATAAACCTTTCGATGTACAACCTATTTCCTCTCATCCACTTATATCAAGATTTATGAGAGGCCTACTTTTAACAAAACCTCCCATTAAACCACCTCCGGTGGCATTGGATCTAAATCTTGTTCTTGGTCAGCTTATGAAACCGCCCTTTGAACCTTTAACCACTTCAGACCTAATGTTTCTTTCATGGAAAGTTATTTTCCTAATTGCCGTCACTTCTGCAAGATGCATTAGTGAACTACAGGCGTTAATAGCTGACCCTCCTTATACAAGGTTTCACCATGATAAAGTAGTCCTCAGGACTCATCCTCACTTTCTGCCAAAGGTGGTATCGCCTTTTCATTTAAACTAGTCGGTTTATCTTCCTATATTCTTCCCTAGGCCTCATGCCTCCAGTATGGAAAGGAATCTTCACACATTGGATTGTAAAAGAGCCTTGGCTTTTTATCTCCAAAGAACTAAGCCACATAGAAAATCTTCTCAGCTTTTTGTGACTTTTGACTCTAGTCATTTGGGACTTCCAGTTTCTAAAAGAACTCAGTCAAATTGGATTGCAGATTGCATATCCTATACATATCAGAGTAAGGGACTTTCTCTCGAAGGCCATGTCACGGCTCACAATGTGAGAGCAATGGTAGCCTCAATGGCTAACCTTCATTCTGTCTCTATTGATGACATCTCCAAAGCAGCCACTTGGACTTCGGTACATACCTTCACAGCCTACTATTGCTTAGACAAGGACTCCCGTCGAGATGCCTCATTTGGCCAGGCTGTTCTACAACATCTCTTCCATACTTAATACAACTCCTACCCAACATCCACAGTTTGGATACCTAAGGTCCATGGGAGGAAGCATGACCCATCTCACCTGGGTTCGTAGCTAGCTGGGGTCACCCCTTGGCATCTTTCAGCTGGGGAGTCCCCATATGTGAAGACTACATTCCCGCTTGTTCATGGAGATAGCATAGTTACTCACCTGTAACAGGTGATCTCTGGGAACAGCAGGAATTTAGTCTTCACAACCCACCCACCTCCTCTAGGAGTTGTCTCTATCTCTCTCTTTCTCTATTTCTCTCCTTTGGTCTCAGCTATAAACTCAACTGAAGGGAGAGAGGTACAGAGGTGGGAAGGCAGCACGCATACCCTGTGGGATGCTCCCAAAGGCTTCCTATTGGACGCTGGGGAGCTTTCCCGCGCGGGCTCCATCAGTACCGACGATACCCATATGTGAAGACTAAATTCCTGCTGTTCCCGGAGATCACCTGATACAGGTGAGTAACTACGCTTTCTTGTCTATGGAGAAAACTAAGTTACTCACCTGTAGCAGGTGTTTCTTGTGGATAGCAGGATAAGTCCTCATAACCTACCCTCCATCCCTTGGAGTTATTTTCTGGCTTAGCTGGTAAGCAGACTAAAGAGAAGAGGCACTGTGGTATCAGATGGGAAGGTACATGCATGCACGGAGGAACTAACCTAAAAGCTTATAGAAGGAGCTGAGAGATGTTCCCACGTGGGGTTCTGTCAGTGACATCATGCATATATGAGGATTTATCCTACTATGGGTGAGTAATTTTGTTTTAATGCATGCTAAAATGCAGAAACAAAATAAGACATAAATACTCTCGCCTTAGAAAAAAGTAACTATAACAAGAAAATGAAATGAATGTTTTTTTTTCTATATACACCACTAATAAGAAAGACTTTACTGTATGAGAGGAAATGTCTTCAAATCAGTTCCATTACTAATGCCTCCTAGCCTATTTGCCTTTTTTTCCTTTCTTACGTAATGTTAGAATAATGTATCTGCACGTAGAGTGTTAAATATATACATTACATGCTTATGCTTACAGGGAATTGGAGAACTGATTGAAAAAGCAAAACGAGAAAACAATGACAAACATTTTTCCACTGCTGAACCTGGTCTCTTCTTCAGCAATTTCATGTCCCTTCCAGTTCTTCAAGACCTCAACTTTAAAATAGAAAAGGGTCAGTTATTAGCTGTTGCTGGATCTACGGGTGCAGGCAAGGTATTTCATTTTCTTTTTCTCATCTAAGGAACTTTATTTAAAAAAAAGTCATCGGTCACAGATTAAATACATTTTGAAGCACAATACTCTTTTTTTTTTTTTTTTCATCCTGCTCTTTTGTTCTTCTACCTTATTTGAAACTAGGCTGGGATCTGGTACCATCAGCCTCCATTTGCAACTACCTAGGGATTTTTTTCCCCTATTTAAATACCTGCCCAACTTATTTTAGTTCAATCAGTGCAGCAAGAGTCATTGGCTGAGAGCAATGTACTTTAAGAATTCTGCAGTCATGGGCCCTAAATCCAGCCACTAGTTGTTGCTGTTATGTGATAATTCTGACTCCCACAGCCCTGATACTCCACCTTCTCTTCTCATAAGGCTTCCTGTTACCATGGAAATCCTGTAAAGGGAAAGGAGAGGGCAGGACACTAGAGGGCTTGGGAAGGCCCCGGGCTGAATTTCATTAACAGAACCGTCTTACTGCTGTCTCTTAAGATATTGGATTACTGATTAGACAGGTGCATCAGGCCAAGACTGAGGCATGGCAGTCAAGGCAATGCTCTGGCACCTATCAAAATTTGACGTTGAGGACATTTGCCTCTCTGTCCAAATCCAGGCCTGCTGCCATTCTTCTCTTTAGAGTCCAATCAGAGTATAGCTTAGCATAGAAAGTAAAATAGAGTAAATAGTCACTGAAATAAATTTGGCTTCTAAAATACCCCTCTAATGTTTATCATGAAAGAAATTTACAATTATCATTTAAATCATACAATTTAGATTACAGGAGTGCTATTTATGGAGGAGTAGCCTAGCAGTTAGAGCACTGGCTTGGTAACCAAGGTACCAAGGGTTGATACCCACTAGCACTCTTTGTGGCATTGGGCAAGTCACTTAACCCTCCATTGCCTTGGAAGAAAGACTTGGCAATCTACTTCTGGTCACACTGCCAAGAAAACTCAGGAGCTGCTGGGTTGCCAGGAGTCAGCACTGACTCAAAGGCACAATAAATACATACACATCAATAGAATGCATAGATATTCTAATTCTGATTTGTAATTGCAATATGAGTGATATTTATAATTTATTTGTGCCAGAAAACAAGCATATATAAACGTTCTCTTTGAAATTAGGAGCAAAGTCCGTAGGTAGAAAGTATTTGTAGACTTTGTCCCAAAGTAGGCAGTATGTTTGTTTGTTTATTGAAAAACTTGATATACCGCCTATGGCAAGGTGTGCATCAGTGGTATACATAAAAGTATAAAAGGGGTGAAAGGAGCTCCATTAACAAAGGAAAGAGAAGTTTGAAGGAGGAGTATGACGTTTTTAAATTAATATTCACAGGTGAAAAGCATACTACCTGTGTAAATCAGCAATCTAAAAACTGCCCTTTCTGAATGCAGGTAAAAGTAGGTGTGTAATTCCATAATACACTTAGTTTTACCAGCATTTAAAAGAGTCTATCTCCAGGAACAAGCAGGAATGTAGTCATCACATATGGGTATCGTCGGTACCGATGGAGCCTGCGCAGGAACGCTCCCCAGCATCCAATTAGAAAGCTTTTGGGAGCATCCCACAGTGCCTGCGTGCTGCCTTCCCGCCTTTCCCAACTGCCTCTCTCCAGTTCTTCTTTTTCCGCGGAGCCAGCAGGTCGTGTTCCTGTCACCGCAGAAGAATTCTTTTTTATTTCTTTCTCTTTTGTGGTCGCGTCTGCCTTCCTCGACGCTCCACCAGTACCGCCGTTTTTTTCTCCTTTTATTTCTGTAAAAAAATATATATATATTCTCTTTTATCTTTTTTTTCAGGTGCGCGCCTTTTTGGGCCTTAGGCCCCAAAACTTTTCCTTACCATGGAGAAACCTGCCTCAGGTTTCAAAAAGTGCACCAAGTGTGGCTGTACCATTTCTGTCACCGACACCCATGAATGGTGTCTAAAATGTTTAGGTCCTGACCACTCCATCACGGATTGTATGTCCTGCGCCATGATGTCTAAAAGAGGTCGGCAGAACCGAGCTACTAAGCTCAGTACCCTGTTTCCCTCTGATGCAGCTTCGGTGGCATCGACGTCTTCCAGGGCTTCTTCTTCCTCCCGTGGATCTCAGGTAACTAAACATTAATCCAGCCGGTCCTCAAACGGTAGATCTCCTTCTAAGCATCGAGATGCCTCTGGCGTTGCCCTCGAGGATTCCTCACCGGCAAAATTACCCCGGCAGGAGGCTTCGGCTTCCAAAGCATTATCGGTCCAGGATGTTCTCGAGGCCTTGACCTCGGCAGAACTACTGGTGCCATGCTCTGGGGTACCGGCGGTCTCCTCCGGTACCGACATCCAGGCATTGGCAGTGTCGATAAACCAGAGAGTACTGGCTATGGAACGCAGTCTGGCGGCTTTCCTTGTGGCATCGACGCCCTTGGAACCGCGACAGACAATTCCACTGGCACCGGCCTCAGTATCGGTACCAGTACCGATAGCATCAGCATCGGTGTCTGCTTTGCCGGTACCGATACCCAGGTACTGGTTACTCCCGGTACCGACCTCTTCAAGAGCATCCGGACAGATGATACTTCGAGTCCTCAGAAGAATCTGAGGATTCTGACAGTTCTGTCGATGCAGCAATGCTTCTCCCAGAGGAGCCCTCCTCCCCTAAACGCAGGATGTCTCCTCCAGAAGATATTTCCTTCCAAGATTTTATCAGGGAGGTGGCTCGGGGCCTGTCCATTACTGTGGCCCCTGAAACAGAGCCAAGGGCGAAGAAGTTGGAAATTCTGCAATATCCCAAAACTCCTAAGGAGGCAGCTACCTTGCCCATTCATGAGATTTTATATGATCTCATGTTAAGGATGTGGGAAACACCTCTTACCACCTCTCCTCATTCTCGTAGACTGGATACTATGTAGCGAGTCCCTCCTTGTCCTGGGTTCCATAAGACTCAGCTTCCTCACCACTCTATTGTAGTGGAGTCAGCTATGAGAAGGATCAAGAGTGCAAAAAGGCATGCCTCTAATCCTCCAGGACGTGAGTGCAGAACCCTGGATGCTTTTGGACGTCGGGTCTTCCAAGCTTCCATGCTTTCTGCCAGGATCAGTTCCTATAGTCTCTACATGGGAATGTTCCTGAAGGAGGTCACAGATGATTTAGAGGTTTTAAGTCCTTTTCTTCCTGAGGATAAAAGACAGGATTTTCTCACTTTGGTCAAACATGCCCAAGATGTTTCTAAATTTTCCAACCGTGCAGCCTTTGACTGCTCTGAGTGCATAAGCAGAACCTCGGCTATTGCCATAGGTGTACGTAGAATTGCTTGGCTCCAGGCATCTGATCTAGAGCTCTAGGTACAAGACAAATTGGGAAATATCCCTTGTACTGGTGAGAACCTGTTTGGTAAAGATTGGCAGGAAAAGGCAAATGAAATGGATGCTGAAAATTCCACCTTGGATAGATTATCCAAGTCCACTGCTGATCCTGCTAGAAAGAAATTGTTCAAGAAACCATTCTTTTCTAAAAAGAAAAGATTTTATCCTGCTTATGTTCAGCAGGGACGTTCAGCAGGTCAGCTTGCCAGGAAAGGTCAGCAACCACCCAAACAGAAGAAAGCAAAGGCTGCTAGGCCTCAACTGGCCCAGCAGGCTCAGCCTCCACAGGGCCTTTGACTCTCATCTAGAGAACTTAGCCTTCCTGGTTCGCGGGGGACCAGAATCTTCCACCATTCCAGGAAGGTTATGTCATTTTGCCCCCAGATGGGGGCAAATAACAGCAGAGCATTGGACACTCTCCATCATAAAGGAGGGGTACAAGCTTCTTTTTTCAAGCATGCCCCCTCACACAATAGTAAAGCAGTTCAATTCTCCGACCTCTGTCATCAACCTATTAGGTCAGGAGGTCGCTATCCTTCCTGCCCAAGGGGCAATAGAAGAAGTACCCCCTCATCAGCAGGGTACAGGGTTCTATTCCCCTTAATTCCTTATCCCAAAGAAAACAGGGGGTTACAGACCTATCTTAGACCTCAGAGAATTGAACAAATTCCTTGTCAAGGAGAAATTCAAAATGATTTCTCTCGGATCTCTGCTGCCATACCTTCAGTGTCAGGATTGGCTTTGTTCTCTAGATCTCAAGGATGCGTACACCCATGTTCTCATCCATCCAACTCACAGAAGGTTCCTTCAGTTCCTTTTTCAGGGAAAGCACTACCAATACAGGGTGCTTCCTTTTGGCCTGGCCTCAGCACCAAGGGTGTTCACGAAATGCATGGCTGTTGTAGCAGCATTTCTCCGCACTCTAGGGATATTCGTCTTCCCCTACTTAGATGACTGGCTCATTCGAGCCCCAACAGAGTCAGAGGCCAGGACTTCTCTATCCTGCACAATGCGTATCCTTCAGTATTTAGGGCTGGTGATAAACATCCCAAAATCCAGTCTAACTCCCACTCGGTCTTTAGATTTCATAGGAGCTTTGCTGGATACCACAAAGGCAAGGGCCTATCTCCCCCAGGCCCATTGTCTTCGCCTGGTGCAGTTAGCTTCTCAAGCAGTGCTAAAGCCTCATCTAACTGCTCGAGAAATGTTACAACTACTAGGCCACATGGCATGTACTGTGCATGTGATTCCCTATGCTCGCCTCCATATGAGGGCAGCTCAGTGGACTTTATCCACCCAATGGACCCAGGCATCAGGATGCTTGTCAGACAAAATAGCAAACACAAGTCACCTTATTTTGTCCCTCCAGTGGTGGAAGTCCACTCAAAACCTGTTTCTGGGGTCCCCTTTTCAACAACCCTTACCCCAAGCAACTCTCACAACAGATGCTTCTCCAATGGGTTGGGGAGCTCATCTGCAAGACCTCTCACCCAGGGCACCTGGTCTCCACAGGAGAGTTATCTACATATCATTCTCTTGGAGCTCAGAGCAATCTTCCTTGCTCTGCGAGTGTTCCACACCCTGCTCAGCTACAAAACAGTCCTCATTCATACGGACAATCAAGTAGCCATGTTCTATGTGAACAAGCAGGGGGGAACAGACTCTCTGTCATTTTGCAACGAAGCTTTGCGACTATCGGCCCTCGCCAGAGAGCATCAGATTCATCTTCTGGCAGTGTATCTGCCAGGCATTCAAAACTCTTGGGCAGACAGACTCAGTCGAGCTCTGCTTCCACACGAGTGGTCTCTGCATGCAGACCAGGTGGCCAGGATATTTCAACTTTGGGGAACCCCAGACATAGACCTCTTTGCAAGTCCGTGTAATGCCAAACTTCCCCGGTTCTATTCCAGAATTCCGGCTCAGGGGGCTTAGGCCAGGGATGCTTTCCTCCTTTACTGGGGTCAAGACTTCCTGTATGCCTTTCCACCCAAATTTCCCTAATTCCTGTATGCCTTTCCCTAATTCCTGTATGCCTTTCCACCCAAATTTCCCTAATTCCAAAAACCCTGTTCAAGCTTCAGAGAGACAGAGGCCATATGATTCTCATAGCTCCACATTGGCCACGGCAAGTGTGGTACCCTCTGATTCTACATCTCTCTCAAGCTCCTTCCCTGGAGTTAGGGTCTGCTTCAGATCTCCTATCTCAGGAGGATGGAATGTTATGGCATCCCAATCCCCAGTCTCTGCATCTCAGGGCTTGGTTGCTGAAAGCCTAGATCTCCATGATCTTAATATCCCTCAGCAAGTAAAAGATATTCTTTTTGCTTCCAGGAAACCTTCCACAAGACGCTCTTATGCTTTCAAGTGGAAAAGGTTTACCATATGGTGTTCACAAAAGGGTCTTAATCCCCTTGTGATACCTCTGGAATCATTGCTGGAGTATCTCCTTCATTTATCCAATGCAGGTCTTAAGACTATTTCAGTAAGAGTCCATTTGACAGCAACCTTGGGCCGGAAGGACTGGGGTTTCTAGTCCCATAGGTGCTCCTTGTGGTCTTGGGCAAGCCACTTAACCCTCCGTAGCCCATGTTCCCTGTAAAAATAGTTATCTCCAAGTTATAATGCCCTGTTCAATGTAATTTCAGTTTGTTCAATGTAAACCGCACTGATGCAGAATAGCACGGTATATAAGAGAATGTAAATAAATAAATAAATAAATTTGAGTGCTATTGCCGCTTCCTTTAAGCTTTTTAATGGACAGCCGATTTCCTCTCATCCTCTTATAGCAAGATTTATGAGAGGCCTTCTTTTAACTAAGCCTTCCATTAGGCCACCACCGGTGGCATGGGACTTAAGCCTGGTTTTTGGGCAGCTCATGAAGCCACCTTTCGAACCTTTAGCTACTACCTCCTTGAAATTCCTTTCTTGGAAGGTTATCTTTCTCATTGCAATCACATCAGCACGCCGCATTAGTGAGTTGCAAGCGCTAGTAGCTGATCCACCTTATTATACAAGGTTCCATCATGACAAGGTAGTCCTTAGGACTCATCCACACTTTATGCCAAATGTGGTCTCGCCTTTTCATCTGAACCAAGCGGTCTACCTACCTGTGTTTTTTCCAAGGCCTCATGCATCAAATGCAGAGAGGAATCTTCACACCTTGGACTGTAAAAGAGCTTTAGCCTTTTACTTACAAAGAACACAGCAACATAGAAAGTCCTCTCAACTCTTTGTTGCTTTTGATCCTTCTCATTTGGGATTCCAGTCTCCAAGAGAACACTGTCTAACTGAATTGCTCAGTGTATTTCCTTCGCCTATCAGAGTAAGAATCTTTCTCTGGAGGGCCATGTCACAGCTCACAATGTGAGAGCCATGGCAGCCTCAATGGCTCATCTGCTCTCTGTGTCTATCAACGACATCTGTCGAGCAGCCACTTGGGCCTCGGTTCATACCTTCACAGCCCATTACTGCTTGGATAAGGACTCCCGCTGGGATGCCTTGTTTGGTTAGGCTGTTCTCCAACACCTGTTCCATACCTAATCAACTCCTACCCGCCATCCCTGGTAGCATGCCAGAGATCCATGGGGGCAAGTGGAGCCTTGTTCAGGGACACACAATTTCTGGGGTCTCTCCTTGGCACCTAAAGCTAGGGAGTCCCCATATGTGATGACTACATTCCTGCTTGTTCCTGGAGATAGCATAGATCTCCAGGAACAAGCAGGAATGAGTCTTCACATATGGGTACGTCGGTACCGACGGAGCCTGCGCGGGAACGCTCCCCAGCGTCCAATCAGAAAGCTTTTGGGAGCATCCCTCAGCGCCTGCGTGCTGTCTTCCCGCCTTTCCAACTGTCTCTCCTCATTTTTCGTTTTTCCGCAGAGCCGGCAGGACGTCCTCCTGTCACCGCAGAAAATTCTTTCTTTAATTCTTTAAATCTTGTTTTCTTGTGGTCGCGGCTGTTTTCCCGCCTCCACCGGTACCGCCGGTGGGTTTTTTCTTTTCTTTTCTTTTTCTCAAACTCTGGGAGTTTTTTTCCCTCAGTTTCTGTCTTAAATTTTTGGGCCTGTAAGGCCTCTCCATTATGGAGCCTTCTTCTCCTAAGAAGTGCCTTAACTGTGGAAATACAGTTTTCTTTTTAGACTCCAATAACTGGTGTCTAACCTGTTTGGGTCCTGACCCTTTTCCTCCGGAGCCATTAGGCTACAATTTTATGAGAAGAGATTTTCCATTTCGAGTTTCCCTCGATACCAAGTTCCCTTCCAGTGTCAGGGCACCGACCATTTCTTCTCTACAGGATCAGGTAACCCACAAACAGTCTGTTAAGACTAGCCAATCCTTGAGTGGTAGGTCTCATGCCAAGCATGATGACGGCTCCGTCCTTGCCCTCAAGACCCTATTGGCTTCAAAACCCCGGCAGGAGTCTTCGGTCTCCAAAGCCTTTCAGGGGTTTCAGGTTGTTCCTGGGGCTCACCCCTCACAGAACATACCTGAGCCATGCTCGGTGGTGGCATCCGCTTCGAGCGGTACCGATACCCCGGCATCGGCACTGGTGTTGAGCGATCCACTCCTCACCAGGGATCGTCATCTGGTGTTCTCGGTACCTTCGGGACTGATCGATACGTCCCAGATTGACTTTCCAGTATCGGCAGCATCGCCGATACGACCACCGAAGTCGGTACCCTCCAGACATGCATCGATAGACTCGCTTCCTTCGATGCCGAGTCTGGAATCGATATCTAGTCTGGAAGACTGGGTACCGATGCGTCTCGGAACCGACGCTTACCGATTCCGGATGCGCGGTACCGAGGATACTCACCAAGGGTTTTTGGTTACCTCGGTACCGCTTGAGCAGCCTCCATGTTTCGATGTCGGTATCGCCTTCGATTCCGGCACAGCTACCGGTATCGATATCGATGCCGGTACCTGCAGTAAAATCGGGACCAGCTCCTTCCATGCCTTTTTCACCAGGTTCGCTCCTTTCTATACCTAGTTTGGAGTCGATACCTGGCATGGACGATGCAGTACTGACTTTCTCAGGTCATAACCGCCAGTACCAGTATCCATCCATTAGGGATCCTTTCCTGCACCGGACAAGTACATCCTCCGGTGCCCAGGCTAGTTCTTCAGCTTTAGCCTGTCCAGGGATGGTTCCCATTGGAGATCCTTCTTTTCAGAAATTTCTCCTTGACATGGAAACATTCCTTGCTATTCCTATCCCTGGCTATGATCCTACACAAGGTTCTTCTGGGGAAAAGGAAAATATAATGCTTCCTTTACATCATTCTTTGCAGGATCTTCTCCTGAGAATATGGGAAACACCTTTAAGGGTTTCCTCACCTTCTACAGCAACTAATCTTCTGTATCAGGTGCCTCTCTCCAGGCTTTCAAAAGACTCAACTTCCCCATCATTCCATTGTTGTGGAATCAGCAATGAGGAAGGTAAAAAGCAAGAAGAAGCATTCTTCTTACCCGCCAGGTCGTGAATCTAGAACACTAGATGCCTTTGGACGTCAAACCTTCCAAACATCTATGCTGGCAACAAGGATTCTCTCTTATATTTTTTATATGAGTCTATCCCTTCAGGAGGTCACAAAGAAATTATCTCTTTTGACTCCTTTTCTATCAGAGCCCAAGGCTGCATACTATTCCTTTCTTCTTAGTCATAGCCAAAATATCTCTTGGTTTCTTTCTCGTGCTTCCCTAGACTCTTTTGAGTCTGTTAGCAGAACCTCTGCTATAGCCATAGGAGCACGACGTAGAGGCTGGCTCCAAGCTTCAGATTTGAACAGATGGGCACAACAAAGACTGGATAATACTCCTTGTACTGGAGAAAACCTCTTCAATAGGGAGTCTTTACGTCAGGTTGCTCATTGCTCCACTGACTTCCCTGTTTCTGAGGGCTATCCTAAGCCTTCTCCTTCCCCCGTAGGTAGGAAATGCCCTACCAAACCTTCTTTCCCTAAGAGAAGGAGGTTTTATTTTTCTCCTGCCCATCATGCAGATGTTCCCAAACAAGGGAAACCTCGCTCTAGTCTGAAGAATCCAAACTCAAGCCAGGAAAATTAACCCTCAATAGGGTTCTAATTAATCTTTTATAACTTACAGTTCACTTATTCTCAGCAGAAGTTTTTTCACTGTTTTTTCATTTAAAACTCTACACATGGATTCCTGTTTTTCCAGGACATCCACTTGCTCTTAGGTAGGCTGAGCTGTCAGGAAATTCATGTCTATGGATCATAGGGTTTTCCTCTTCTTTTTACTATGAAGAGAGGTTTGCCAACTATCTCATGATAGTTTTTTCCTATACCACCATGAATTCCATTTTTCCTTCTGCAGACTTACCATATGGCAAGTCTCCCTTCAGCTCCTATTTTTTCTTTACCCTCTTTTTCAGGGCCTTCCCTGTAAGAGTGGTACCATACCACTGGAAGGCTTTCTTAGCCTTTCTAGTCTTCCTGTCTTTCTAGTGTAGAGTTTTCTCTGGAGTAACCTCCCTGCTTTCATTTGGGCAGCTCATCAGACATGATCAGGATTGTCTCCTCTTGTTCTGTCTGTTCTCTCTGTTAAAAACAGAAGGATTCTCTCTGCTGTTCTATTCAGCAGCTGCCCATGCAGGAGTTCCAGTGATTGGACTACTGGTACTTTTCTACAAGTTCCAGTCTTGTCTTCCACTACTTTTTCTCTGGCCTTAGTAGTGCTTCCAAGATAGTGCTTCATCTATCTTGGATAATCCTTATCGCTTCTTTTCTGCCATCTCCAAATCCCTGGAGTTGGCAGCATAACTGAAGTGGCAGCTGGTTTTCTCCAACAGCCAGTTTTATTTCCCAATTCTCCTGCATAATGCTCTCTGCAATCCTACTGAGAAACTTTCCATTATGGGCCCTTGCTAGAGAGCATGGGGATTTTTTCTCTAATTACTATCCTATATGGTTGAAAAAGGCTTCCTCAGTCATTCCTCATGACTGTAAGGGTTCTTACACCCTTCTATTTCCTTTTAATAAAGGACATAAGCCTTCTCTATGTGACAGTCTAAAGAGTTACCCATTTCCTACAGGAAATATGCTCTTTTTCCTTGCAGCTTGTCCTCATGGTATCCTAATCCTTTATGGACAGCACATGTTTAATTAAACAACGCATGATACCCCCCCCCCCCCTTGTCCCTCAAGTGGGTCAACCTGGTATCTCATCCTCTGCGTTTTCGGTCCATTCAGCATGTTAGAGTTCTACCGGACTCAGGACTTGCTGCTTACAGACTGTTATTATCCTCTGTTTTTTCCACTCAACCATCCTGGTTATTTCACTGGATAGTATTCCTGCTCCATCTTAATCAGAGGGAACAGATTCTCTATATCTTCTCAAGTAGGTCCACCTTCTTGTTATTAGATGAATCATTCCTCTTCACATCTCCCATGTGAAGGTCCCTATAGATATATCTCTGTCTGCTTAATTACAGACATTTATCTTTAGACCTATATATTCATATATGTTCATATGTCTATATACATTCTTTAGATACATATGTTTGTCAGCCATGTGTGCATATGTTATGCCCCCTGGATCTCACCATAAACATATGTATATATATATTCCCTTATATATATATATATCTACACACATATATATATATATATATATATATATATATATATATACATAAATATGTGTGTGTATCTGTCGAGATACTTCCTTATAGGTAATTATGTATTCATATACTTATCTTTCTAACTGTCTGTGCTCATTAAGGGTTTTTTCCTTCCTGTATGTTCCAGACAGTGGGCTTGCACATATTCATTCTATTCCACAGTATGTTAAACTATTATGCACACGACCACTGCTGTGGTGCTGACAGCTCTTACCATAACCCTAGGTTCAGGTATCCCTGAAGCTCCATACTCCAATATCTTCCTACCTCTCATCAGTTAGGAAAGACATGGTGGATCTTCAGTAGATCTGAAATTTTCAATTCTCAGACATCTGTCCTTTCTTGGGCATACAGGGTTTCTCCCATACTACTTCTTCCCTCAAGAACTAGGCCAGTTGTCCAAATCTTTTGCTCCTAACTATGATTAACTCTGTAGCCAAAAGAGTTTTCAGCTTTTTCCATAAAGCTTCCCACTAAAGACCTACCGTTTTTGTTCTACCCCAGTTCAATCCTGGGGTCACCTGTCACTTCCAGTTTTTGACCTTCACTTTCGCTTCAGTGAGGTCACCTTGAAGATTCCTCTACTGGATTCCCAGTAGATTCCGTCAGACTCTCTACTTTCTGCAATTCAGTAGGTGAGGTCCATATTGTGATTGTTTATTTTGTTATATTTCCTGATGATTATCATACATCTCCAGGAACAAGCAGGAATAAGTCCTCACATATGGGTACGTCGGTACCGACGGAGCCTGCGCGGGAAAGCTCCCCAGCTTCTTAGAATAGAAGCTTTTGGGACCTCCCACTGCACATGCGCACTGCCTTCCCGCCTTCCTGAACAGCTCTCCTCAGTTTCTCTTTTTCCGCGGAGCCAGCAGGTTGTGTTCCTGTCACCGCTGAAGAAATTGTTGTTTTATTTTGTTTCTTTAGACCGCGTACCTGCCTTCCCCATACCGATACCGGTATCGCCGGTCTTTCTTTTCTTTCTTTTAAAAAATTCTAATTCTTTTTGTTATTTTTTAGCTTTTTGGTCACTTCAGTGAGGCCTCTCGGCCTACTCCAATTCTCCTCATGGAGAAACCAGCCCCTGGATTTAAGAAGTGTACCAAATGTAATGCTGTTATTTCAGTCACAGACACCCATGACTGGTGTCTTAAATGTTTGGGGCCTGACCATTCCATACCGGACTGCCCTTCTTGCTCCCACATGTCTAAACGTGGGCTGCAGAACCGGGCCAACAAATTCCATGTGCTGTTTTCTTCAGAGAATCCAACATCACATTCCTCCAGGTCTTCTTCTCCGGATGGATCTCAGGTAACCAAACCTTCTGTGGGCAAGTCCTCAAAGAGCAAATCTCCTTCAAAGCATCGAGAGGCTCTAAGCTTAGAACTTGAGGACCCTGCCCCAGCCAAACAGCCCCGGCGGGAAGTCCAACTTCCAAAAACGCCAATTCAGGGGTCACAGGTTGACATCGATGCAACTGCCTCGACAGATCACCTGTTAGTCTGCTCTGGGGTACCGGGTCACTCCGGTACCGACATCCAGGCAGCTGTGGCGTCCATGGGCGATACTGTACAGTCCATGCAGCAAGCCGTCATGGCCTTCATTAAAGCTGCAACGCCATCGGTTCCGCTTCCAGCGGTTCCGGGCCCGATACCGGTATCGTCCGCCATGCCGGTATCGAGGCCATCCACCTCTAAACGCAAATCGATACCGTATGGGCTTTCGCTCCATACCGGTTCCATACCCGATACGCCCGATGTCGATACCGATCGGTACGCGTATCGTGCGTTAGAGGAAAGCAGGGAATGCACCGATTCCTCTGAGGATTTTAACTCCTCTGATGATTCTGCTGAGTTTTCACTCAACTTACCTGAGGAGCCCTCTTCTCCTAAAAGGAGAATGTCCCCTCCAGAGGATTTGTCCTTCCAGGACTTTGTTTTAGAAATGGCTAAAGCCCTTTCTATTACCACATCCTCTGAAACGGAACCCAGATCCAAAAAACTGGATATTTTGGGATACTCAAAGGCTCCTAAGGAGGCAGTTACCCTGCCTATCCATGAAATCCTTCAAGAACAACTGATGGATTTCTGGGAAAATCCTTTGACTTTGTCTCCTTATTCCCGTAGGTTGGACACCATGTATAGGGTCCCTCCTTCTCCTGGTTTTCAAAAGACTCAATTGCCTCACCACTCTATTGTGGTGAAGTCTGCAATGAAAAAGATCAAGAGTACTAAAAGGCACTCTTCTACACCTCCAGGAAGGGAATGTAAGACACTGGACTCTTTTGGTAGGAAAATCTTCCAGGCTAGTATGCTTATAGCCAGGATTAATTCCTACAGCCTGTATATGGGCATGTTCCTGGAGGAACTTGCCAAAAAGGTGCGGCATTTTGCCCCCTTTATCCCTGAGGATAAAAAGCAGGAATTCCTTTCCCTAGTGAAACAACTCTTAGAGGTTTCTAAGTTCTCTAATAGGGCAGCATATGATTCCTTTGAGGGAGCCAGTAGGGCTTCAGGCATTGCTATTGCAGCCCGACGTCTTGCTTGGCTCCAGGCTTCTGATCTGGAACCTTGGGTTCTAGATGGCTTACGGAATCTGCCCTGTACAGGTGAGAACTTATTTGGGGAAGAGTGGCAAATCAAAGCCACTCAGATGGATGCTGAAAATGCCACTTTGGAAAGACTTTCAAAGTCCACTTCAATTCCTACTAAGAAAAAGTCTTTCAAAAGGCCTTACTATAAGAAGGCCAGAGTTGCTTCAAATACTGGCCAGCAGTCTTCTCAGCCTCGCTATACTGCTAAGCGTCAGCAATCCAAACAAGCACGAGCTAAGCCTGCAGCAGCTACTGTAGCTCAGCAGGCTCCAACCCCTCAGGGGTTTTGACTTGCTCCTAGAGAACTTGCCATTTCTGGTTCTAAAACAACCAGAACCTCTCACCATACCCGGAAGGTTGGCTCACTTTGCTCCCAGATGGGAACAAATTACAACAGAACAATGGACCCTCTCTATCATCCGAGAGGGTTACAAACTTCATTTCTCCAGCCTTCCTCCCCATCATATGGTGAGACCATTCAATTCTCCCCCTTCTCTCCTAACCCTGTTGGGTCAGGAGGTCTCTTCTCTGCTTGCCCAAGGGGCCATAGAAGAGGTTCCTCTTCCTCAACAAGGGTCCGGTTTCTACTCCCCTTATTTTCTCATTCCAAAGAAGACAGGGGGATACAGACCAATCCTAGATCTGAGAGAATTGAACAAATTTCTGTACAAGGAGAAATTCAAAATGCTCTCTTTGGGCATTCTCCTTCCATACCTTCAGAGTCAGGACTGGCTTTGTTCTCTAGACCTGCAGGATGCGTATACACATCTACTCATCCATCCCTCCCACAGAAAATATCTTCGCTTTCTGTTCAGGGGAAGTCATTACCAATACAGAGTACTTCCCTTCGGTCTCGCCTCTGCCCCAAGAGTCTTTACCAAATGCATGGCAGTCGTAGCCGCATTTCTCAGAAGCATGGGGATTTTCGTATTCCCATATCTGGACGACTGGCTCATTCGAGCTCCAACTCAGTCGCAGGCCCAGATTTCCCTAGACCGCACAAGGAACCTTCTGCAGTATCTGGGACTGGTGGTAAACCTTCCCAAGTCTCAACTCAGCCCTACTCAGTCTCTAGAATTCATAGGGGCCCGGTTGGACACCACCACTGCAAGAGCCTACCTTCCACTGGTTCGGGGTCAGCGTCTGCTGAGCTTGGCCTCCCAAGCCCAGTCCAGTACTCACTTGACAGCCAGGGAAATGCTACGCCTCCTGGGCCATATGGCCTCCACAGTACATGTGGTGCCCTATGCTCGTCTTCATATGAGAGCAGCTCAATGGACCCTGGCCACCCAGTGGACTCAGGCGTCGGGAGCACTCTCAGACCAAATACAAACCTCAAACCGTCTGTCTTGGTCCCTCCATTGGTGGATATCCACCAAGAATCTGTTGTTGGGGGCTCCCTTTCAGCCCTTGCTACCCCAAGCAACCCTCACAACAGATGCCTCCCAATTGGGGTGGGGAGCCCATCTGCTAACTCTCTCCACTCAGGGCACTTGGTCTCCACAGGAGACCACCCTTCATATCAACCTCCTGGAACTGCGAGCAATTTACCTTGCCCTCAAGGTCTTCCATACCCTCCTTGCCAACCTGACTGTCCTGGTTCAGACAGACAATCAGGTGGCCATGTTTTACATAAACAAACAAGGAGGAACGGGCTCTCTGTCGCTTTGCAACGAAGCTCTCAGATTATGGGCCTTCGCCAGAGAGCACCAAATTCATCTGCTAGCAGTGTACCTTCCAGGAGTTCAAAACTCTCGAGCAGACAGGCTCAGTCGAGTTCTGCTGCCACACGAGTGGTCCCTACACGTGGACCAGATAACCAGAATCTTTCAGGAATGGGGGACCCCGGACATAGACCTCTTTGCAAGTCCGTGGAATGCCAAACTTCCCCGGTTCTGTTCCAGGACTCCATGTCAGGAAGCTCAGGCCACGGACGCCTTTCTCCTCCATTGGGGTCAGGCGTTCCTATATGCCTTTCCACCCATTCCGTTGATTCCCAAGACTCTGTTCAAACTCCAGAGAGATCACGGCTCTATGATCCTCATAGCTCCACGCTGGCCACGCCAAGTGTGGTTCCCGCTGCTTCTACAGCTCTCCCAGGGATCCTCCCTGGACTTAGGAGCTGCACCAGACCTTCTGTCTCAGGAGGACGGGACTTTGTGGCACCCAAACCCCAAATCCCTACATCTCCGAGCTTGGTTACTGAAGGCTTAAGTCTTCAAGACTTTAATCTTTCTCAACCTGTGAAAGATATCCTTCATGCCTCTAGGAAACCTTCCACGAGGCGGTCTTATGCTTTCAAATGGAAACGTTTTTCCATTTGGTGTGCTCAGCAGGGCCTTGACCCTCTGGCACTTCCTTTGAATTCCCTCTTAGACTATCTCCTGCATCTTTCCAATGCAGGCCTTAAGACGAATTCTGTAAGAGTCCATTTAAGTGCTATTTCAGCATCCCTGAAACCTGTAAATGGACAACCTATCTCCTCTCATCCTCTTGTTGCAAGATTCATGAGAGGCCTGACCCTCACTAAACCTCCCATCAGACCCCCCCCGGTCGCATGGGATTTGAATCTAGTGCTTGGTCAGCTTATGAAGCCACCTTTTGAGCCGTTATTTTCTACCTCCTTGAAATTTCTTTCCTGGAAGGTATTATTCCTAATTGCAGTCACTTCCGCTCGTCGAATCAGCGAACTGCAGGCTCTAGTGGCTAATCCACCTTATACAAGATTTCATCATGACAAGGTGGTCCTTAGGACGAATCCCCACTTTATGCCTAAAGTGGTCTCGCCTTTTCATCTTAATCAAGAGGTATATCTACCTGTATTTTTTCCGGCTCCTCATGCCTCCAGTGCAGAGAGGAACCTTCATACTCTGGATTGTAAAAGAGCTCTAGCCTTTTACCTTAATAGGACTCAGCCACATCGAAAGTCTTCTCAACTTTTCGTGGCTTTTGATCCTTCACATTTGGGACTTCCAGTCTCCAAGCGTACACTTTCCAATTGGATTGCTCAGTGTATTTCCTTTGCTTACCAGAGTAAAAACATTTCTCTGGAAGGCCATGTCACAGCTCACAATGTGAGAGCCATGGCAACTTCTATGGCTCATCTGCACTCTGTTTCCATAGATCAGATCTGTCGAGCCGCTACCTGGGCCTCGGTTCATACCTTCACAGCCCATTACTGTTTGGACAAGGACTCCCGCCGGGATGCCTTGTTTGGCCAGGCTGTCCTCAAACACCTGTTCCATTCCTAAACAACTCCTGCCCACCTTCCCAGGATGGATGCCTGAGATCCATACGAAGAGGGCGAACCTTGACAGGGGATCCCACGCATCTAAGCTAGGGAGTCCCCATATGTGAGGACTTATTCCTGCTTGTTCCTGGAGATAGCACAGTTACTTACCTGTAACAGGTGATCTCTGGGAACAGCAGGAATTAGTCCTCACAACCCACCCACCTCCCCTAGGAGTTGTATCTTTTATCTATCTATCTTCCTGTCCTCTCTCTGTTGACTCAGCTATAAACTCGAAACTGAGGAGAGCTGTTCAGGAAGGCGGGAAGGCAGTGCGCATGTGCAGTGGGAGGTCCCAAAAGCTTCTATTCTAAGAAGCTGGGGAGCTTTCCCGCGCAGGCTCCGTCGGTACCGACGTACCCATATGTGAGGACTAATTCCTGCTGTTCCCAGAGATCACCTGTTACAGGTAAGTAACTGTGCTATACCAGGACTCCTTGCCTGTAGTCCTATCTAGGGTCAGCTGTTTCCTACAGCTCCTCTCTTTTCAACTCCTACCCTCCATCCTCGGGATGCCTGGCCATATGAGGTGTAACATGTTCAATCTCCAACATGTAGGGCTCCAGGCATCTTAGCTTGGGAGTCCCCATATGTGAAGACTCATTCCTGCTTGTTCCTGGAGATAGCACAGTTACTTACCTGTAACAGGTGATCTCTGGGAACAGCAGGAATAAGTCTTCACAACCCACCCACCTCCCCTAGGAGTTGTATCTCTCTATCTATCTTTCCTCTCTCTCTCTCTCTTTGTCTCAGCTATAAAACTCAACTGAGGAGAGACAGTTGGAAAGGCGGGAAGACAGCACACAGGCGCTGAGGGATGCTCCCAAAAGCTTTCTGATTGGACGCTGGGGAGCGTTCCCGCGCAGGCTCCGTTGGTACCGACGTACCCATATGTGAAGACTTATTCCTGCTGTTCCCAGAGATCACCTGTTACAGGTAAGTAACTGTGCTTTACTCACCTGTAACAGGTGATCTCCGGGAACAGCAGGAATTTAGTCCTCACAACCCACCCACCTCTCCTAGGAGTTGTATCTCTCTATCTATCTCTTTCCTTTCCCCCTCTCTTTCTTTGTCTCAGCTTTAAAACTCAACGGGAGAGAGGCAGTTGGGAAAGGTGGGAAAGCAGCACGCAGGCGCTGTGGGATGCTCCCAAAAGCTTTCTAATTGGATGCTGGGGAGTGTTCCCGCTGTCGCGACGCCACCCTGGTGGCTAATGGGCGCCAAGGTAGGTCGGACACAAATAAAGATAAGGTTGGGATTGGTACGTATATTTCAGGGCCCAGGGATGTATAGCCTTGGTAGCGTCCTTATTACCCAATACCCAAAGAACACAGGTTTCCAAGTGGAGGGAAAATAAGGCTTTATTTCCCTTGTCTTGCAAAGGTTCAAAGGATCAGTCCCAAAACAACAAAAGAAATGTCCTTACATCAGGTTAGAAAAAGTAAAACTCAGGTTCAGAGCAACAACTGTTCTCTTCATAGAGGTGATACAAAACAAACATTTCCTATTTCACCAGTTTACTGCTCACATGCTATGCAAGGATTCCAAGCTTCCAGTGGTACAATAACTACAATCCATTTCCTCATCTGAAAGGGATTCTACCAATTCCACTTGCATTGGTTCCTGATCATACGCCTCTGAAACAGAGTCCATGGTTCTGGGCAACCTATAATTGGGCTTTTCACCCAAACGCTGTGTGACATCCCAATGCCTTGGTTTCAGAGTGGGGCGTCGGTCATGAACTGTTCTACAAGGCGAATATTCCTCCCTCTTCATAGGTTTTATATTAGCTTTCTGCAAACATTGCTTATTCAAAAGTCTCTCATTTGATAAAAGCTTTTCATACCTTGTATCATGAGAAGTGTTACATGAACAGGGACCTTCTGTTTCCTGTCCTCTCCACAGGCTAGCTCTCTGAAGGCTGTTCCCAATTAAGTGTGGGTTACCTTGTAATGCTGGCTTCTCTCCTTGGGGTGAGGCTTGCGGCCTACTCCTGCCGAGATTCTGCCCTGCTCCTGCAATCTGGCGTGGGTTTTTCAACCGTCCTTCGGTTGACTTCACACAGCTGTCCCAGTACTGCTTTCGTGTCCCCGGATCTCCTGGATCCTTCCGTACTCTCCGTCCTTTCAGGTCTCTCTGGCCTGTTCCTCCTTCCGGCACTCCAGCAGCGTCTGTAGCTTCTGCAGTTTCTGCCACCTCTGCAGCTCCTGCCGCTCCTCCGGCTTCTGCAGGCTCTGTAACTTCTCTGCCTTCTCTGCTGCTCCTGCTGCTACCGCCACTTTCGCTTTTACCGCCACTTCCCCCTTTCCAGTCTTCCAGACTTTCTTTAAGAGGAGTTCCTGCCTTCCTGGATTGGAGGCTGGCTGGCTTTTGGTCACACCCTGTGGGGCGTGGATCCTCAGTCTTCCGGAGGTCCCTCTTGCTCCCCCTATCAGGTTCCTGAAAATACTGCAGCTTGTGCATGCCTTTTTTCGTGTTTAAGATATTTTCTTCTGCTCCCCACTGGTCTGCTGCATCACACCGCGCAGGCTCCGTCGGTACCGACGATACCCATATGTGAGGACTAAATTCCTGCTGTTCCCGGAGATCACCTGTTACAGGTGAGTAACTATGCTTTCCTGGACATGGTTAGGACAGGATTTGCAGCAATGCACATACTATTGTATTTTTAAAAGCACAGGTATAATTTTAGTTGAAAAAATTACTAAAATGAGGTGTTGTGTGGGTACTTTTTCCTATGCAGTTTTCAAAGTAAAGCTAGATATGTAGGTCCCGATATTCGAAAGGCATTTACATGGTTTAAAGTCAAGTAAACAGTATAAATGCCTTAAATGGAGATATTCAACGCCATTGAATGTCCACTACTAAGTCCCCTACGCGCCCTGATGCTATCTGGTTAGCATCGCAGCATGTTGGAGGCATTACGGGGCAGAGCGGAGGCAGAGACTTTGGCTAACCATGCAGCAGCGATATTGGATGCTGCCGGTTAGTGACCTATGTCTAAAAGATAGGCATGGAAAACCCTTGCCTATCTTTAAGGGGCAGGAGCTAACCAGGCTGCATCCAATATCGCTGCTGTATGGTTAGCCTTTGCATCATACTGTGTCTGCGACAGTCCCCGGATATTCAGTGTGCTGTCGCTGTGGCATTGAATATCCAGGTTAGAGGTCGGCGGGGAGGGCTTTACGTTGACACGGCTCATAGCTCTTCCAAAATTTGGATGACTGAACTTCAGGGCTGTTATTTTACTTTGAAAATTACTGTATCTGCAGTGAGTAAAAGAGTACTCAGACTTTGCAGCTATGTGGGCAGTCTGAAAGTTGCTCCTGTAGGCAGGGCTGGTGCCAGACTACTGGACACCCTAGGCAAATCAACCTTGTGCCTGATTTAAGCTTACTTGTGACTCACCTTGCAGCTTCCTATTGCTCTTACTTTCTAAGGCTGGCATCACAAGTATGTTCAAAATGCATGGTTTTCCAGTCAGCACATCCTGATGAGTGCGCAGTGCACAAGATCCAAGGGATCCATCAAGAGATCCAAGTTCCTTGATCACGTTTTTGAACATGCTCATGGTGCTAACATTAAAAGGAGGAACATATGTGATGGGGAGCCATAGCACATGATCCTCGTACACCCTGCCTTCTGACTCAGTTCTTTCTTCATCTGAAAGGACCCGCGGATTCTCACCAGGCATGCTGTTCCACCTGGCCTGCTCTACTTCTCTTTTGTGACCCCCCAAAATGTAGCTTCCTAGGTGATTACCTAGTTCACTTAGTAATAAGACCGGCCTTGCCTATAGGAGTAATTTTATAAAAGTATGCAGATCACCAAAAAGGGCACCTAAGTCAGGTTCCATAATAATTTTATTGTGCCAGCCGAAGATAGCATTTTGTGTATTCACCACATACAAATCTATCTATTTTATAAACAACCCATGATAAAGAATCTGCATTTCCAAATAGCACTATATACACGCATGTACTACCAATCAGCAAGTGTAGGTAGTCATCTTATAAACTGTGAGGATATATACCTATATGTAGCATCACTTATATGTTTATATGGCAGATTTTATAAGCATGCATGCACTGTAGCAGAGAAGAAGAGAGATTTCTTCAGAAAGTCAAACTTTTTTGCAGGGGAGGTGGATTTTCAAGTCAGAGAAGTGAGCAAATCTCTGCAATAAAGTACTTCTCTAAGCCCCAAGTATCAAAATTAAAGTTTTTGGGAACTTGTGCATGATTTTGATTGTAAATGCTAGTGGGTCAAAGTGCCAAGGTATATGTGTACTGCTGTTATAAAATATGGCTTTTTGTATACCTGGAAGAACTGCTTGGAACACACCCAGAACATGCTTCTCTTCCATATATGTAAATTTCTGTGTTTTGCAGAATACATATATAAAATGATAGTTTTGCTTATTTTGCCAACTGCACATGTACCTTTCCTTTTTACACATGTAACCAGCACCTGATGTTGTAAAATTATCTCTGTAATGGATAACCTTTGCATTTTTCCTACTTTATATAATGTAATACAAAAGATAAGAAACAGGAGCACAAAGTAAAAACTTAGGGCTCAATATTCTTCTGGGCAGGCTATGCGCCGCTATGGTGCATAGCCCTTCCCCACTGACCCTTAACCTCGGATATTCAATACTGGAGTCATACGTGGCCCCGGCATTGAATATCTGGGGATAGCCGCACACGCCAGAAGCCGCATTAAGTAACTGGGCAGCAGCGATATTGCATGCTGCCCGTTTAGTTCCTGCGCTGACAAATAGGCGATGGTTTTCCTCGCCTATCTTTTCGGTGCAGATTGCTAACAGGGCAGCATGCAATATCGCTGCTTCCCAGTTATTGCTTGTTGCCATCTCTGGTCCGTGCCGGAATGCCCCCACACACCTCGATGCTAACCGGATAGCATCGGGGTGCGTAGTGGAGTTAGAAGGGGATATTCATCGGCACTTGGTGCTTAAACATCAGTGGGATATTCAGTGACAGTGTCCAGATAGAAGCTGTTGCCTAATATTTCTGCTGAACTTATCCAGTTAGTGGGATTTTCAGTCAGCACTTATCTGGATTACATTTTAGGACAGCCGTTCAAGCAGCCTAAGTTGGCCAAATAAGTGCCAATTGAAAATCCCGCTAACCAGATAATGTTGGCTCTTATCTGTATAGTGCCAACATTAACATAGTAGCATAGTAAATGATGACAGATAAAGACCAGCATGGTCCATCTAATCTGCCCATTGCCCTGGCTCTGTCCATGGACCGCCCCTGCATTAACTGGATCATGTTGGGGCAGTCTGAGGAGATAGACAGCAGCACTATCCAAATAATGCCACCGGCTGGCCTCCAGTTGGTTGACCAGCTAAGAGTTCTGAGTATCGGCCTCTTAAACTCTAAAGGAATGATGTTTACATTAAAGGAGAAGTTGGGAGAACTTAGTCCATTTGCCCATATTTTTCAGGGGAAAGGGCTTGATTCTCCTTGTCTGAAACGGTCACTCAAACTTCCTAAATCTTGTCTTCATTCTAGATAGAATAAAAACTGTAAAGTATCTGAATGCAAGACAGCAGGGACAAACACAGAAGATCTCTAAAGGAATGGCAGACTAGATAGACCACATGGTCTTTTTGTACCATGATATTTATATCAGATGATCGAATTGGCAAGAGTTCTTACTAATGTTAAAGTTATCGGATTTTTTTGCAGGCAAATCTGGGATATTTATCAAGAAATTAAATAAAGATAAAGGAACAATCTTGAAAAATCAGGGACATCTGGTAACCTTAACTAATTTAGTATTTATGTAGTACCCTGAACCGACAGGCTTTACAGCAAATTATACATATGTTCTTTGAGTTACTGCTCTAGAGATCACCTAAGTGGGTAGATGAACTTTGACAGGATTACATGCCTGCAGATGTCCTTGACATTTCGAAAATTGAACAGGGATGTCTGCACCTCCCCAGACATGCCTCCACCATGCCTCCTGCCTACTTGGACATCCCACACTAGTGGTGTCTTTAAAAGCCTTTTGTAAAATGGCTCCAGAGATGTCTCTGTGGTTTGGATGTCCAAATCACAACTAAGGGGCTTGTTTACAAAGCCGCGGTAGCGATTCGCGATCGTTATCGGAGCCGCGGCCCCATTGAAATCATTGGGGCCGCGGCTCCGATAACGATCGCGAACCGCTACCGCGGCTTTGTAAACAAGCCCCTAAGACTTTTAAAGTGACCCCCATAGTAAACAAATCAGTGGATTATTTGTTTTTTTATTTAACCTTTGATTTTACTTTGAGCCATTAAACATGGTCCTGTGGAAAATATCCAGATTATAGGTAGGACCTTTGTGCTAGATTCCAAGTTTTTAGGCCATTTTCAGTTTAAATGAACCAGAAATCCCCGATTTCACAACACTTTTTACACCTTTGTAAGGCATGAGAAAGATTCATTGGTTGCAAATATGTCCTCCTGATAGAACTTTAAAGGGGACAATTTTCAAAGCTTCACACTTGATTCTCTGCCCAGCTAAGAGTATGTGCTGGCTTTCACAGAGCACACACACTACCTGGAATGCAAGGAGACATTCCTGGGCATGAGAAAGAGGGTAGGGTAGAGAACATTGTGCATTGATGTAACTTTCAAATCTATGTGGATTGTTTGCCAGCAAATTTTTGTCCATATGAATTATAGATATAAAGTGCGTTGGGTTTACTGCAGATGGTAAAGCTCCTTACCACACAATAAACACCTCACCCTATATTCTGATAATGATAAATTTGATTATTATGGTTGCTTGTCTAAATATGGGAATAGGCATGCTAATGAAGAATAATGAGCTGATTAGTTGCCAATAAGTACTAAACAAAGCACACATTGCATGAGGGAGAAAAACCCCACACCCTACATCTGACAGGATGATTTCTTTCACTAGCATGGTAATAAGAGGCCAAGAATGACAGGCAGAGAGACCTTTGTAAGCACCACTGCAGAGGAATGCAAACAGGCAGAACAGAATCTGGATTTATTGAGCCTTCGATTTGACCCAGTCTTCCACTATTGCATTTTGCCCTTAGCCTCATATCCGCTTTTAGGTGTGGGGGGGCAGAAACCACTTTAGCTGAAAGGAAACACCGTATGCATAGTGGCCTTTCTGAATATCCACAACAATAACCAGCCTCATATCTGATACTACGATGTCACATAAGAGATCACTAATTGGGTTGTATATGAGATTGACCTATGCAGTGATGGCCATCAGCTCAATATCCTGCAGGATTACTGTGTCCATGATGGGTCCACAGGTGAAGAAGAAGGCAGCTAATATCATGATTACCCTAACATACCCAGGCCAAGGGTAGATGCTATAGCATTTATCTGAAATGGTGCATTGAAGCAATCTGTGTTCTCAAAGAATCTAAAACAGGTGATGGAAGGTTTCGTTAGAGATGTATGCTGCTGAATACTTGGCAGGATAGGTGGCTGGGTGTCCCTCCACAGCTCTGATGTGTATGGCCCGACCAGCAGGCAAGGGTAAGTATATGTTGCAACATGGCACTCAGCGGCATCAACAAGGATCACAGGAAATCAGTGTGAAATGTGTCTGCACATGTAGCCACTGACATCTGCAGCTCTACACTTTGTCCAATGTGAGTGGGGTCTCAAGGGATCCAGAGGTAGTTTTTGCTACCTAGGAAGGGTCAGTAGGCTGAGACCATGGGTTCAGTGTGTTCGAGTCACACATATGGGGGGACATGGCTGGGTGCATGAGGGTGGCAACCAACATGCCTATCAAAGGGGGAAATCATGCGCCCACATAGTCAGCAATGCTTGTTAGTCAGAGTGCATGCAGCCACACCCAGGCTAGAATTTCTGCAAGACTGAACCACACAAGCTGCTGTGCATCAGAGCAACAGCAACACCTTACTGATCATTGTGTGCCAACATCCACCATGAGGACATAGGCACCTCACACAGTCCATTAATGAGTGCCACATTCCAGCAAGTGTACACAGACACATATTTGTCTATGTGTGAGGGTCAGATCACCACTGGACCCGACAATATACCCTGTGTGCTGTCCCCATAGGTACAAGGGCGATGAATGGTAGGGAAGGGGGGCAAAAGTTTTGTATTTAGCAGTAGAGCACTGATTGCCAAATCCAGAGGATGTGCCCTTCAACCTGACAGCATAGCTTTGCTATGTGCATCCCCAGGGCGATAGGTCTGATTCTGATACTGTCTCCAATGGCCATGACAGAAGAGCACAGGGAATAGAGATATAGCATCAGGGCTCTGTGCCTTGAGATGCCCTGGGATTTACAGACTGCTAGGGGTATGCAACCTCAACTACATCACATGATTAGCATCCTGTTTAGTTAGATTGCATTGTCTTATGCATTGCTTTATTCATAAGGTGAAGTCAACTTTACTTTGGTGTTCATATACAGTATTTTAATTGCAGGGTACATTGTTTACTTAGAGGTAGCTCCGGCCAAATAGTTGAAAGGTTATGGGAGGTTAAAGGCAAACGAAAAGGGTGAGTGATTTTTTTCCCACAGTTTAAAGGCTGGCTTTGAATCCTCAACCACTGGAGGCAGATATCTTGCAAAGAAGCCATTACATCTCAATGGATAATGACTTTAACAAGTCTGCACCAAACTCTCGTATTGCTGGTGATCATCTGTCCTCTCTCCTATGTGGTTCTAAGTCTGTCAGGTCCTGAGCTCAATGGAACATGATCACAGGATATCCAGCCTAGTGAATCAAATGATTCCTGCTATTTGAAAGTACTCAAAAGAATTCATTTCTGCCATTTTCTTGTGGCAGATATTATGTGAAACCATGACAGTGTGAAATATCAGAGATAATGTCCAGGCCGTCACCAGCAGCATCCTTATTTGGACAGCCAGGATATTGATTGGGCTGGGTAAATGTCTCCAACAATATATTCAGACATGTTGCCACTAATGTTCTAGCACATGGACATGGCAAAGGAAGGAACCTTGCATTCCATGCTAGACCAGCCCAGACAAGTGGGTTGTGTTCCCCTACTAGCAGATTGGGGGAGACAAAAAAACAAAAGTCCAGATTTCAGTGACATCGCTCCCATGCCTCCATACGCCTCAGCCACCAGGGGTCTCTTCAGTATTTCTTTGTCTCCAGCAGATGGTAGATGGATTTTCTTCTCTCTGAAGAAAATTCTGACAATTTGAGAGGAAAATATTGTTAAAAGCTTGTGAACGACCACCTTGGGGGTGACCTTCTCACTTGAGCATGACGTGGGAGGCTTCACTAAACTGCGGTCATAGCCATAAGAGGAGGGAAAAATTGGTTCAACTCCACATACTTACCATGATAACAGCTTATTGAGCAGTCAGAAATTGGAAGGATCTAGAAGAGTGCAACAGCCTCACACAACCTCAAAATACCCTCCCTCCTCCTCTGCTCTTCTCTGCTCTCTCCCAAAGATTGCAGAAGGCTCTCAGAGAAATTTGCCTTCCAGCCACCTTAAACATAGTGCTGCAAAAGCCAGTGAAAGAGTATCAAGGGAGTAGAGCTCAGCCCGGCACAGATCCTCTGCCTGGGGCTCTCATGGGGTGATTACCAAGGCTTGAGCTCATCATTGTTCTTGTTGGGGGCTCCCAATTTCATATATGTGGGACACAATTCGGGGTAGACTGTTGGTGCGGTATGGGGGTTTCCCGCTGCTTTTTGCATGCGCTAGTAGCATTTTCTCCTGTTGTGCGCCCCTGCATTCCGCCCAAGCAGCTCCAATGTGTGTTCCTATCCTAGCGTCTGTAATGCGCATTGCAGTAAAAACGCAGTTAACGTGTTGCAGTAAAAGCACAGTTAATGTGTGCCTTCGAGCAGTCATGGGCTTAGCACGCGCTGTTGTGATACTTGCCTTAACTCTCTATATTTTCTTCCTGGAATCGTTATTTGACCTGTGGCAAGTAAGGTGCCTCATCTCCGGTTTCTGGACTTTACTCTTCTAGCATGGCAGCTCCTGAGTTGTCCCTGGAGGGATTGCTCCCGGTGGATTCAGTTAATCTAACCTTGCCTGCCTAAGGGCAGGACATGGTGGATGACTCTGTGGGTAAGGATAACCAGCCAACTGGAGGTTCCGGCGACTGTGCTGTGTGTTGCTCCCAGTCCTCTAGGGTATCGACGGTGACTGGGTTTCCTGGTGTAGGGCAGTCATTTCTGTGAGGAGAGCTTCCAGAATCCAAATTGTCCTCCCTGGAATTATTTTCCTTTTTACAATAGGCCTTATTCTGGCTTAGAAATTCAGACCCTGTGGCCTCTGGGTTTCCCCATGAGCAGTCTTGTGAGGGGCAGGCTGAGAGTGGAAGCCCTGTTTTCTCCAGGAACAAGCAGGAAGTCAGTCTTCAGTAATGGGTGACATCGGCACCAACAGAGCCCATGTGGAGCAATTCCCCAGCTATTAAAGAAAGCCTTTGGGATTGCTGCCATGCATGCATGGTCCTCTTCCCGCCCAAGCTGGTGAAGGACTTGAGTGAGACAAAATCTTACTGCCTTCCAGAGGAGAGGTCCAAGGATCCCCTTTTCCATCAGCCTATGCCTGCTCCTCGAGGGTGCGCTGGTTGGACTCCTGGGGATCTCAGGGCTCCTGTCGCTACAGGCCTGGGAAGCTTTTATCTCCCTCTGCTTATGTACTTCAGGCTCATTTTCAGTCTTTTTGTTGAGCACATTTTGTGGAGGACCCTCCCAGGCTGCGTAATGAAGGTTTGAGGGCCCATTCCCTAGTTCCTCCAGTTGAGAGCAGCCTTTGCCTCTTCTTCAGGAATGAGCCTGGGTCACCAAGGATTGCTGGTTGCTAGTCCCCATTCAGTATGGCTATCGCCTGGAATGCAAAGAGCCTAGCCTGGGTGCTTGCATTTTCTCCCCTTGTGGGTGGGCGAACAACCAGGCCACTGTGTGAATCACCTTGGACAAGTTGCCTCTCCTGAAGACAGTGGTGCCTGTTCTCCATGACGATTGGGGCAGGGGCTGGTATTCCATCTGTTTCATGGTGACCGACATGGAAGGAACATTCTGGCCCATTCTGGATCTCAAGTGTGTCAATGAGTGCTTGCACGTCATGCATTTCTGTATGGAAACTTTGTGATCCAGGATTCAAGCAGTGCACAGTTCCTGGCATCTCTGGCTTTGGCCAAGATGTTTTTCTTATCCTAATCTGGGGATCAGCAAAGTTTCTGTGTTTGCTGTTCTTGGCTCTCACCTTCAGTTCACCACCTTTCCACTGCCCGAAGGATGTTCTCCAAGTACATGGTGGAGATGTCTGTGCCACTACGGCACCAAGGGATTTGTGTGCACCCATATCTGGACTACTGGCTTATCTGAGCCCCTTCTCCTTTAGAAGCATCTCGGGTAGCAACCCAAGTGATGTACTTTCTGATGAGCCTTGGCTGGGTGATCATTTGAGGAAGAGCCCGTTGTTGTATTCCTGGTCGCTGGTGTTCCAGGAACACGTGTTCAAAAATTTGAGTGTGCGGAGTCTCTTTTCCAGAGGAGAAAGTCAAGGCTATTGGATTGCCTAGCACTGTTCTGTTCGCAGCAGGCTCCCAGAGTCTGGCTTGATCTTCATCAGCAGTTCAAGCTCAGGTTCTTGCTCCCAATGATGGCGAAGGCCAGCTTGCGGTAGTGGCACCGGCCCAGTCTCCTGAGGGCCAGGGAGCCCATTGCTAAGGCCAAATGGCCTTGGATCTTTGGAATCGGGGGGGGGGGGAGGAGAGGGGGGAGGTGGTGTGGTCCATCAATTGCCCTGAAGCGAGGGCCATCAGGTTGACTCCTCTGCTTCTCCGGCCCCCAGTCAACAGCTGGGCAGTTCATGTGTTCTCAGACAACACCACAGTGGTGGCTTATGTTGATTGGCAGGGTAGCGTGAAGAGTGCCGGGGAAGCCCTGGAGATGGCTCTCCTGTTTTCCTGGGCAGCCAAGAACATCCTTGTTTGGTGGCTCTGAACATTGCCGGGGTAGATACTGTAGAAAATGGATTATCTCCAGGAACAAGCATGAATGCTGTCTTCACATATGGGTAATGTCTGCATCGACAGAGCCCCATGTGGGAACACTTCCCAGCATCCAAAGCATCCCTCCACACGTGTGCCTGCCTTCCCAGAAATTCTCTTCAGTCGTCTTTTTTCCATGGAACCATCAGGACCTTGTCCTAACCCCGCTGATTAAATTCACCTAAGTGCCTTTGGGTACAATAGTGCTTACCTTCCTATTGGTCTGGAGTGGTATTGAATGCTTCAATCTCTCTTTTTTTTCCATCAAGTTTTTTTCTAATATTTTTTTTCATTATTTTTCTTCATTTGTGGCGTTGCTGTTTTTCTTGGCAGGCCTAGGGTAGGCTGCCACTGCTGTTTTTTTATTTTGCCTCATGGTCTTCTCAAAAATAGAGACATCACATAGGGCCTAATTCTGCAAGGTGACTAGTGGGGCTGTACGTCCTAGTGGGACGTGCAGCCCCACTAGCCATCCTACCTGAATTCAGCCACACACCTGCCTCGCATGGCCAGAGCTGCAGTGCGTGCAGAGTCAGAGGGGGGTGGGAAGGGGTGGAGGGTGGGCGGCGTGAGGGTGGACCGAGGTGGCAGGATGTACAGGGCCGATTCAGGTCACGTCCCTGTATGTCCTGCGGGTGGGAGATAGAAGTCCTACTTATTTCACGATGGAGGTGGAATAAGCAGCAGACATGTCAGGGAATGAACCCAGGAACCACTGTCAGGGCTGAGATCAGATGCAGGTAGCACCCCACCGCCCAATCTGGGCCCTGGCTGCCCCGCTGAGGGTTGGGTGGTGGAAAAACGGGCTCGGTGCTGCAATGGCCAGGATGGCATGCAGAGAGGATGTCCCCGCAGGGACACAGGGGCATTCTGGGCCATCTCAGGGCACGATCCTACACCTGCAGGAACATCTGGCTCCCACGGTGCAGAATCGAGTCTTAATGGACCCATCCTGCTCTGGGGTGTCCAGACAGCCCAGACTTGTCCTTTCTGGGATCAGGCTCATAGTGGTTTCAAAAAATGTACTAAGTGCTGAAGTACTATTTTGGCTACCGATAAGCGCGACTGGTGCTTAAAATGTTTGGACCCACAGTGCCTCAGCTTGCCCCCTCTGTTAACTGATGAACCGGAGGGGACTCAAAAACCGTGAACCACAACGGGGAAAGCTGTTTCTGACAGACTCAGCCACTTCAGCACACTCTTCAGTGGCTTTCATACCGTTGCAGTTGTCGCATGGGTCCCATACCTCCTTGAAATCCAAGCATAGCAGTAATGCAAGTCCTCTTCAGAGGCAGAAAAGGTATCAAAGACCTCAGCCTCAATGTTTGGAGAAAAAGGTATCAAGGTCTTCGACATCGGCATCCGACATCGATACTGGCACTCCTCAGCAGGAGAACCGGGTATCGGCCAACCAACAAAACAGCCCTGGCAGAAGGATACCTCCTCCAAAGCACCAGAGGGGCTCCAGGTTCCTCCCATGGCATTGTCCTCTGCGGAACCCCCGGAAACATGCTACAGTGCGGTGGCATAGGGCTCGGTACAAGAGTCCTCCTAGTCCCACTCACCTTCGGTCTCCCTTGATCAGCGTGTACAAGCTACCTAGCAGAGTCTGGCAACTATTTTGGCGGTCATAGTGCCAGTGGTCTCTGATGCCCGACCTCAATGTCAGTGCATTGAGACATTCCATGGCATTGTTGACCGAGTCGACACCCTCACTCCCGGGGCCAATATCCCCCTTGGAACCGGTGTCTGTACTGGGCTCCAAACACCTCTGTTCTGAGGCTTTGTGGCATCGGCACCTCTCCTTGATGTCGATATAAGAACGGCATCGGCACCATGATACAAACTGTCACTACTTTGATTTTCTTCTAAGTTCTGATGTCACTTCCTCGGAATTGGACATCAAATCTGTCGAATCTGCTCCTCTCTGAGACATTACCTTGGATCCCTCTCCACCACATAAGCGGCGTCGATCACCGCTCGAGGATATGTCCTTTCAGGATTTCATCAGGGACATGGTGGCTGCCCTTTCGGTGACGGTAACGACAACGATGGAGATGAAACCGAGGGCTGAAGAACTTGAGATTCTTCAATTCCCCTAGACTCCCAAGGAGGCTGCTATGCTTCTTATCCATCACATCCTCCAGACCCTTAAGGTTCACATGTGGGAACCTGCTTTGATAGTTTAATCAATCATCAGGAGACTGGATACATAGAAACATAGAAACATGATGACAGAAAAAGACCACAAGGCCCATCTAGTCTGTCCTTCCATAACAACAACTACAACAGTCCACTTTTTACCTTTAGAGATCCTCTGTGTTGGTCCCATGCTTTTTTGAATTCAGTTACTGTCCTCATCTCTACCACCTCCACTTGGAGACTATTCCACGGATCCACTACTCTTTCCGTAAAGAAATATTTCCGCATATCACTCCTGAATCTATCTCCTTTCACCCTCATCCCATGTCCCCTCGTCGCAGAACTTGCTTTCAATTGAAAGAGGCTCTCTCCCTGAACATTTATGCCACGGAGGTATTTAAACATCTCAATCATATCACCTCTATCCCGCCTTTCCTCTAAGGTGTACATATTAAGATCCTTAAGTCTGTCCTCATATGCTTTATAATGAAGACTTTGGCAGACTATAATGCCAGCCACTGCTGCTGTTAGGACGCTCCTCATCCCCCCCCCCCTACTCTCAAGATTCCTAATGGGGCACATAGTTCCAAGTTTACCTATCCCTGTCCCCAAATATTGCTCCCTTCTTACATCCCCTGCTTAACCGAGGATAACTTCTATAGATCCACCCCCCAAAAGAGTTAATTGGTAGCCCCACATCCCACCCCATATGGAATGGTGGAATAGCCTGATGATTAGAGCAGTGGACTGAGAACCAGGAAAGCCAGGGCTGAGGTCCCAGTAATGCCCTTTCTGCTCTTGGGCGAGCCACTTAACCCTCTATTGCCTCAGGTACAAACTTAGATTTGTAAAGTGTTCGGGGACAGTGAACTGCCTACTGACCCTGCATGAAACAGCATGAACTAAATCCACATCCTGTACCAGACTATGAAAACGCACCCGTCTTATCCTAGGGCAGGCTGATATGTCACAGGAGCGTGTCAGCTGGCCTGTGGTACAGAAGAACATAAGATATGCCATACTGGGTCAGACCAAGGTCCATCAAGCCCAGTATTCTGTTTCCAACAGTGGCCAATCTAGGTCATATGTACCTAGAAGTTTCCCCAAGAGACAAGTTCCACAATGCTTGTACTGGGTCAAGCATTGATATCTTCGGTCACTTCTTAATAATGGTTTATGGACCTTTCCTCCAGGAACTTCCGAACAATATACCAAGCCCTGATCTTGCCACACTTTGACTTTGCCAACGCCATTCTCCAAGGTCTCCCTCAATCAACGCTCAATCCGTTGCAACTTGCCATGAATGCCGCAGCCAGAGTCTTAGTAGGAGCAGCAAGATGCGACCATATAACGCCTATCCTAATACAACTTCATTGGCTCCCCATACAAGGAAGGCTTGCATTCAAATCTTTGATACTCACTTTCAAATCCATCCATGGCATTACCTCCCCCTCATTAACCGACATCATCCAACCCATTCCTCCCAACAGAATAAGGAGAACCCCATCAACAAATGCGCTAGTAGTACCAAAGGCTTCAACAAAGTACACAACCGCAACATCTAACAGGGCATTCAGTATCTATGCCCCAAAATGTTGGAACGCATTACCACCAGGCATCCGTGCGATTACTGACTTAACACAATTCAGAAAGGCTCTCAAATTCCATTTATTTACTCAGTACTACCAGATTAACCCAACCCCTACATAATTGCCTCTCCCTTACCTCCTCAAGTTAACATATCAACACTATCGTACACATGTACACCATAAATTCTCAGACTCGATCTCATTGTACATATGTAATTAGTTCAGTTTGCATTCCCTGTGTTATCCAAGTTGTAACTCCTGTTCTCTGTAAAGCATAAACATGTTATCCAAGTTGTTACTCCTGTTCTATGTGAAGCCAAGCAGTTTGTTATGGTCATTTTGTTGTATGTAAACCGCGCTGACAATAGTGCGGTATATAAGAAATTGTAATAAATAATAAAATAAATAAATAAATAAAAGACTACTAATCATCTTAGTAGCAACCCTCTGCACCGACTCCATCCTGTTCACATCCTTTTGAAGGTGCGGTCTCCAGAATTGCACACCATACTCCAAATGAGGTCGCACCAAAGACTTATACAGAGGCATTATCACCTCCTTTTTTCTGCTAGCCATTCCTCTCCGTATGTCCCTCCTTTCCTGGGTTTTCAAAAATCTCAGTTGCCCCACCATTCTGTGAATGGGGAATTGGCAGTGTGTCGAGTTAAGAGTGCTAAAAATCACTCCTCCATTCCCCTGGGCAGAGTCCAGGATTCTCGATGCATTTGGATGTTGGTGCTTTGAGGCAGTAATGTTAGCATCTAGGATTAACTCCTATATGCTTTACATGGGAATGTTCCTGCAAGATGTCATGAAGGACCTGTCTGGGTTTACCATTCTGTTGCTACTAGACAAACAGGGGCCACATCAGGCCTTGATCACTTATGGTCAAAATACATTGAACTTCCTGACCAGGGCTGCCTTTGATGCTTTTGAGTCCACCAGTAGGGCAGCAGCAGTCTGCATAGGAGCCAGAAGAATGGCCTGGCTGCAAGCCTCTGACCTTGAACAATGGGTTCAGGATAAGTTTGTTAATATTCCTTGCACAGGTGAAAACCTTTTTGGAAAGGGGTGGCGTGAGAAGACGGGTGAGATAGAGACGGATGATCTCACCATGAAATGCCTTTCCTGGAAAACAGCTGATCCAGCTAAAAAGAACGCTCCTGCCAAGAAATCTTTCTATCCAGAACAAGCAGGAATGTAGTCTTCACAGTGTCCAATAGGAAAGCTTTTGGGAGCATCCCACGGCACCTGCGTGCTGCCTTCCTGCCTTTCCCAACTGTCCTCCAGTTCTTTGCTTTCCGCAGAGCTGACAGGTCGCACATCCTGTCACCACAGAAAAATTCCCTTCTTATACTTCTTTTTTTGTGGTCGTGTCTGCCTTCCCTCAGCACTATACTATAAAAAAAAACCCAACAAAACTTTGTTTCTGGAGTCTTTCTCCAGTAATTTTCTTCTCGGGTGCCACGTACCATTTTGGGCACTAGGCCCAACTTTTTCCCTCAGAATGGAAAAACCCGCTACGGGTTTTAAAAAGTGTTCTAAGTGTGGTGGTACCATCTCCGTCACCAACACCCATGAGGGGTGCCTCAAATGTTTAGGTCCTGACCACTCTATTTCAGAGTGTGTTGCCTGTGGGATGATGTCAAAAAGGGGCTGGCAAAACTGAGCTGCTAAGCTTAGTACCCTTTTTCCCTCCGATGCAGCCTCCGTGGCATCGACGTCCTCCAGGGCTTCATCTTCCTCCCATGGATCTCAGGTAACTAAACATAAATCTAGCCGGTCCTCAAAGGGTAGATCTCCTTCTAAACATCGAGATGCCTCTGGCGTTGCCCTTGAGGGACTTTCACCGGCAGAATTGCCCCGGCAGGAGGCTTCGGCTTCCAAAGCACTAATGGGGTTACAGGATGTTCTCGAGGCTTCAACCTTGGCAGAACTACTGGTGCCATGCTCTGGGGTTCCAGCCGCTTTATCAGGCACCGATACCCCAGCAACGGCAGCATCAATAAACCAGAGATTCTTGGCTATTGAACGCACTCTGGCAGCTCTTCTCATGGCCTCGATGCCCCTGAAACCGCTTCAGACACTTCAACCGGTACGGCACCGATTCCGGTGCCGGCACCGACTGCATCGACATCGGCAGGTATTCTACTGGGACCGAGTCATGCATCTCTACCCGGCATCGACAAGTCGGTTCCGTGCCTTGCACGATCACCCAGATCGGAGATACTTTGAATCCTCGGATGAGTCTGAAGACTCTGAAAGCTCTGCCGATACGAGAGTACTTCTTCCTGAGGATTCCTCTTCTCCTCAGCATAGGATGTCTCCACCAGAGGATATGTCCTTTCAGGATTTTATCCGAGATGTGGCCCGGGGTCTTTCCATCACAGTGGCTCCTGAAAAAAAGCCTAGGACAAAGGAATTAGAAATCCTGCAATGCCCTAAAGCTCCCAAGGAGGCAGCTATCTTACATATTCATGAGATCTTGCATGATCTTATGTTAAGGATGTGGGAAACACCTCTGACCACATCTCTTCATTCTCAAAGACTCGACACCATGTATCGAGTTTCTCCTTGTCCTGGGTTTCAGAAGACTCAATTACCACACCATTCCATGGTGGTGGAATCAGCCATGAGATGGATAAAGAGTGCAAAAAGGCATGCATCTAATCCTCCAGGACGTGAGTGTAGGACTCGACACCTTTGGACGTCGATCCTTCCAGGCTTCCATGCTCTCTGCTAGGATCAATTCCTATATCTTGTATATGGAAATGTTCCTTAAGGAAGTCACAGGAGACTTAGAGCTTATGAGCCCTCTCCCTCCTGATGATAAAAGGCAAGATTATCTTGCTCGTGTTAAACATGCTCAGGATGTTTCCAAGTTTGTGAATCTGCAGCCTTTGACTGCTTTGAATGCATAAGCAGAACCTCTGCTGTTGCCATAGGTGCACGTAGAATTGCCTGGCTCCAGGCATCTGACTTGGAAATCTGGGTAGGACAAACTGGGGAATATACCTTGCACAGGAGAGAATCTCTTTTGCAAGAATTGGCAGGAAAAAGCTAATGAATTCATGCTGACAATATCACTTTGGATAAATTGTCCAAATCTACAGCTGATCCTGCAAGGAAAAGATCCTCTAAGAAACCATTCTTCAGCAAGAAGAAAATGTTTTATCCCGCCTATACCCAGCAGGGACATCGTTAGGTGAGTCTGCACAAAAGGGACAGCAGCAACAATCTAGGCAACAAAGGAATCCAAAAGCAGCTAAGCCTCAACCGGCTCAGCAGACTCAGCCTCCACAGGGGCTTTGACTCTTGTCTAGAGAACTTTGCCTTCCTGGCCCTAAATGGCCTGGAACCCTCCATCTTCCCAGGAAGGTTATGTCATTTTGCCCCCAGATGGGGGCAGATAACAGCAGAAAATTGGACTCTGTCTATTGTAAGAGAGGGGTACAAGCTTCATTTCCTCAGCATGCCCCCTCCTACCTCTCTCAACGACCGGTTAGGTCAAGAAGTCACTATGCTCCTTGCTCAAGGGACAATAGAAGAGGTGCCCATTCCCCAATGGGGTACAGGGTTTTACTCCCCCTATTTCTTATTCCAAAGAAAACAGGAGGACACAGACCCATTCTAGACCTCAGAGAATTGAACAAATTCCTGTTCAGAGAGAAGTTCAAAATGATTTCTCTAGGAACTCTGCTGCCATACTTTCAGAATCAGGATTGGCTTTGTTTTCTAGATCTCAAGGATTCGTACACTCATGTTCTCATCCATCCAACTCACTGAAATTTCCTTCGTTTTCTGTTTCAAGGGAAGCACTACCAATACAGGGTTCTTCCTTTTGGCCTGGACTCTGCACCAAGGGTGTTCACAAAATGCATGGCTGTGGTGGCAGCATTTCTCCGCACCCTGGAAATATTTGTCTTCCCTTACTTAGATGACTGGCTCATTCGAGCCCCTTCAGAGCCAGAGGCCAGGGTTGCTCTCTCTCGCACAATGCACATCCTTCAGTATTTGGGACTTGTCATAAACTTCCCAAAGTCCAACCTTGCTCTCATGCAATCCCTAGAGTTTATAGGAGCTCTGCTGGATACCAGACAGACCAGGGCCTTCCTTCCACAGCCCCGCTGCCTTCGCATTGTGCAGTTAGCTTCCCAAGCAGTGCTAAAACCTCTTCACTGCTCGGGAAATGTTACAGTTGCTAGCCCACATGGCATCCACTGTGCATGTGGTTCCTTATGCTCGCCTCCATATGAGGGCAGCCCAGTGGACCTTATCCACTCGGTGGACTCAGGCCTCAGGTTGCCTGTCAGACAAAATAATAAACTCAGATCACCTTACTTTGTCCCTCCAATGGTGGCAGTCACCCAAAAACCTTCTGGTGGGGTCTCCTTTTCAGCAACCCCCACCCCAAGCCATTCGAACAAGAGGTGCTTCCCAGGTGGATTGGGGAGCCCACCTGCACGGCCTCTCTACCCAGGGTACCTGGACTCCACAGGAGGCCTCTCTCCATATCAACCTCTTGGAGCTCAGAGCAATCTTCCTTGCTCGTCGAGTATTTCACACCCAGCTCAGCTACAAGACAGTACTAGTTCAAACGGACAATCAGGTAGCCATGTTCTATGTGAACAAGCAGGGTGGAACAGGCTCTTTGTCGCTGTGCAACGAAGCTTTGCGATTATGGGCCCTCACCAGAGAGCATCAGATTCATCTCCTTGTGGTGTATTTTCCAGGCATTCAAAACTCTTGGGCAGACAGACTCAGTCGAGTTCTGCTTCCACACGAACGGTTTCCATGCAGACCAGGTGGCCCAAATTTTCCAAATTTGGGCAACTCTGGACATAGACCTCTTTGCAAGTCCGCTGAATGCCAAACATCCCCGGTTCTTTTCCAGAATTCCGGCTCGAGGTTGTCAGGCCAGGGATGCTTTCCTCCTTCATCGGGGTCAAAACGTCCTTTATGCCTTTCCACCCATTCCCCTAATTCCCAAAACCCTGTTCAAGCTTCAGAGAGACAGAGGTCATATGATCGTCATAGCTCCATGTTGGCCAAGGCAAATGTGGTACCCTCTGCTCCTACATCTCTCTCAAGCTCCGCCTTTGGAGAGGATCTGCTCCAGATCTTCTTTCTCAAGAGGACGGGATGCTGTGGCATCCCAATCCCCAGTCTCTGCATCTCAGGGCCTGGTTGCTGAAAGCCTAGAACTTCACGGTCTTAACCTTTCCCAGCAGGTAAATGATATCCTTCATGCTTCCAGGAAACGTTCCACAAGACGCTCTTATGCATTCAAGTGGAAAGGTTTACTATATGGTGCTTGCAGAAGGGTCTTAACCCTCTTGCGACACCTCTGGAATCATTACTGGAATACCTCCTTCATTTATCAAATGCAGGGCTTAAGACCAATTCATTAAGAGTCCATTTGAGTGTTATTTCAGCTTCTTTCAAGCCTCGAAATGGATAACCTATTTCCTCTCATATAGCGAGATTTATGAGAGGCCTTCTTTTGACTAAGCCTCCCATTAAACCACCACCGGTGGCATGTGACTTGAATCTGGTTCTTGGGCAGCTCATGAGACTTCCCTTTGAACCATTAGCCATTACCTCTTTGAAATTCCTTTCCTGGAAGGTTATCTTACTCATTGCATTCACATCAGCATGTCGCATCAGTGATTTGCAAGCGTTGGTGGCTGATCCTCCTTATACAAGGTTCCATCATGAAAAGGTAGTCCTTAGGACTCATCCACCCTTTATGCCAAAGGTGGTTTTGCCCTTTCATTTAAACCAAGCAGTTTACCTTCCTGTATTCTTTCCAAGGCCTCACGCCTCAAATGCAGAAAGGAACCTTCAATCTCAAGGAACAAGCAGGAATGTAGTCTTCACATATGGGTGTCGTCGGTACCGACGGAGCATGCGCGGGAACGCTCCCCAGCGTCCAATTAGAAAGACTTTGGGAGCATCCCACACCGCCTGCGTGCTGCCTTCCCGCCTTTCCCAACTGCCTCTCTCCAGTTCTTCGTTTTCCGCGGAGCCAGCAGGTCGTTGTTCCTGTCACCGCAGAAAATTTTCCTTATTCTCCTTCTTTTTTGTGGTCGCGTCTGCCTTCCTCGACGCTATACCGGTACCGCCTTTCTTTCTTTAAAAAAAAAAAAATAGATAGTATTTTCAAAACTGTTCTTTTCCAGGTGCACGTGCCATTTTAGGCCTTAGCCCCAAAATGTCTTCCACTATGGAAAAACCCGCTTCGGGTTTCGAAAAGTGCACCAAGTGTGGCGGTACCATCTCCGTCACTGATGCCCATGAGTGGTGTCTTAAATGTTTAGGTCCTGACCACTCCATCTCCGAGTGTATGGCTTGTGCCATGATGTCCAAGAGGGGTCAACAAAACCGGGCTGCTAAGCTCAGCACCCTTTTTCCCTCCGATGCAGCTTCTGTGGCATCAACGTCTTCCAGGACTTCGTCTTCCTCCCATGGATCTCAGGTAACTAAACATAAGTCTAGCCGGTCCTCAAAGGGTAGATCTCCTTCCAAGCATCGAGATGCCTCTGGCGTTGCCCTTGAGGGTTCTGTACCGGCAAAATTTCCCCGGCGGTAGGCTTCGGCTTACAAAGCATTATCGGGGTTCCAGGATGTTCTCGAGGCCTCAACCTCGGCAGAACTACTGGTGCCATGCTCTGGGGTACCAGCTGCTTTCTCCGGTACCGATACCCAGGCATCGTCAGCATCGATACACCAGGGGTTCCTGGCTATTGAACGCAGTCTGGCGGCTCTCCTTGCAGCATCGACACCCTCGGAACCGCATCAGACAGTCCAACCGGTACTGGTAGCGACTCCAGCACTGGTATCCGTACCGGTACCGACAGCTTCGGCATTGACATCGGTGTCTGCTTTGCCGGCACCCAGTCATGCGATGTCTTCTGGTACCGATACTCCGGTACCGACTTCGGTCAGTACGGGTATCGGGCTCTTCAAGAGCATCCGGACAGAAGGTACCTTGAATCCTCAGAGGACTCTGAGGATTCTGACAGCTCTGTCGGTACCAGAATACTTCTCCCGGTGGAGCCTTCCTCTCCTAAACGCAGGATGTCTCCTCCAGAAGATATCTCCTTTCAGGATTTTATCAGGAAGGTGGCTCAAGGTCTTTCCATTACTGTGGCTCCCGAAACAGAGTCCAGGGCAAAGGAGTTGGAGATTCTACAGTATCCCAAGGCTCCTAAAGAGGCGGCTACTTTGCCTATCCATGAGATCTTACATGATCTCATGCTAAGAATGTGGGAAACACCTCTTACCACTTCTCCTCATTCTCATAGACTGGATACCATGTATCGAGTCCCTCCTTGTCCTGGTTTCCAGAAGACTCAGCTTCCTCACCACTCTATTGTAGTGGAATCAGCTATGAGAAGGATCAGGAGTGCAAAGAGGCATGCCTCTAATCCTCCAAGACATGAGTGTAGAACTTTGGATGCCTTTGGACGTCGTACTTTCCAGGCTTCCATGCTTTTTCTAGGATCAGTTCCTATATTTTATATATGGGAATGTTCCTTAAGGAAGTCACAGGTGATTTAGAGGTTTTGAGCCCTCTTCTTCCTGAGGATAGAAGGCAGGATTTTCTCACGCTGGTCAAACATGCCCAGGAAGTTTCTAAGTTCGTCAACCGTGCAGCTTTTGACTGTTTTGAGTGCATAAGCAGAACCTCTGCCATTGCCATAGGTGCACGTAGAATTGCCTGGCTCCAGGCATCCGATTTGGAGCTCTGGGTACAGGACAAACTGGGCAATATCCCTTGCACAGGTGAGAATCTATTTGGCAAAAATTGGCAAGAGAAAGCCAATGAATTAGATGCTGACAACTCTACTTTGGATAGATTATCCAAGGCTACAGCTGATCCTGCAAGAAAGAAATCTTTCAAGAAACCATTCTTCTCCAAGAAGAAGAAGTTTTATCCCTCTTATTCCCAGCAGGGACGTTCTGCAGGTCAATCTGTCCGAAAGAGTCAGCAACCACGTAAACAAAGGAAAGCAAAAACTGCTAAGCCTCAACCGTCTCAGCAGTCTCAGCCTCCACAAGGCCTTTGACTTTCATCTAGAGAACTTAGCCTTCCTGGCTCTCAATGGACCAGAGCCTTCCACCATTCCAGGAAGGTTGTGTCACTTTGCCCCCAGATGGGGGCAGATAACAGCAGAACATTGGACACTCTCCATCATAAAAGAGGGGTACAAGCTTCACTTTATTTATTTATTTACATTCTGCATCAGTGCGGTTTACATTGAACAAACTGAAATTACATTGAACAGGGTATTATAACTTGGAGATAACTATTTTACAGGGAACATGGGCTATGGAGGGTTAAGTGGCTTGCCCAAGACCACAAGGAGCACCTGTGGGACTAGAAACCCCAGTCCTTCCGGCCCAAGGTTGCTGTCCTCTAGTGGGATTTGAACCACCGACCTTCCGGCCTGAAGTACCTTGCCCCAACCACTAGGCTACTCCTCCACTCCAATGCATTCACTCCTCTACTTTTCATGCATTCCACTTCCCACAATGGTAGGACAGTTCAATTCTCAGACCTCTCTCATCAACCTGTTAGATCAAGAGATCACTATGCTTCTTGCCCAAGGGGCAATAGAAGAAGTATCCGTTCATCAACAGGGTACAGGGTTTTACTCCCCCTATTTCCTTATCCCAAAGAAAACAGGGGGACACAGACTTATTTTAGACCTCAGAATTGAACAAATTCCTGTTCAAGGAGAAATTCAAGATGATTTCTCTGGGAACTCTGCTGCCATACCTTCAGAGTCAGGATTGGCTTTGTTCTCTAGATCTCAAGGATGCGTACACTTATGTTCTCATCCATCCAACTCACAGAAAGTTCCTTCGGTTCCTTTTTCAAGGAAAGCACTACCAGTACAGGGTGCTTCCTTTTGGCTTGGCCTCTGCACCAAGGGTGTTCATGAAATGCATGGCTGTGGTAGCAGCATTTCTTCGCACTCTAGGAATATTCGTCTTCCCTTACTTAGACGACTGGCTCATTCGAGCCCCATCAGAGTCAGAGGCCAGAATTTCTCTTATCTTGCACAATGCGTATCCTTCAGTATTTGGGTCTGGTCATAAACGTCCCAAAATCCAGTCTAACTCCCAATCAGTCTTAAGAGTTCATAGGAGCTTTGCTGGATACCAGAAAAGCAAGAGCCTATCTTCCTCAGACCCGTTGCCGTCGCATGGTGCAGTTAGCTTCTCAAGCAGTGCTAAAACCTCATCTCACTGCTCGAGAGATGTTACAACTACTAGGTCACATGGCATCTACCATGCATGTGGTTCCCTGTGCTCGCCTCCATATGAAAGCAGCCCAGTGGACTTTATCCACTCAATGGACCCAGGCATCAGGGTGCCTGTCAGACAAAAGAGCAAACACAAATCGCCTTATTTTGTCCCTCCATTGGTGGCAGTCCACTCAAAACCTATTGGTGGGGTTCCCATTTCAACAAACTTTACCCAAGGCAACTCCCACAACAGATGCTTCTCCAATGGGTTGGGGAGCTCATCTGCAAGACTTCTCCACCCAAGGCACTTGGACTCCACAGGAGACTCATCTACATAGCAATCTCTTGGAGCTCAGAGCAATTTTCCTTGCTCTTCGAGTGTTCCACACCCTGCTTAGCTACAAGACAGTCCTCATTCATACGGACAATAAAGTAGCCATGTTCTACGTGAACAAGCAGGGGGTAACAGGCTCTCTATTGCTTTGCAACGAAGCTTTGCGACTATGGGCCCTCGCCAGAGAACATGAGATTCATCTCCTGGCAGTGTATCTTCCAGGTATACAAAACTCTTGGGCAGACAGACTCAGTTGAGTTCTGCTTCCACACGAATGGTCTCTGCATGCAGACCAGGTGGCCAAGAGTTTTCAAATTTGGGGAACCCCGGACATAGACCTCTTTGCAAGTCCATTGAATGCCAAACTTCCCCGATTCTGTTCCAGAATTCCGGCTCATGGCTCTCAGGACAGGGATGCTTTCCTCCTTCACTGGGGTCAAGACTTCCTTTATGCCTTTCCACCCATTCCCCTAATTCCCAAAACCCTGTTCAAGCTTCAGAGAGACAGAGGCCGTATGATTCTCATAGCACCACATTGGCCACGGCAAGTGTGGTACCCTCTGCTTCTACATTTCTCTCAAGCTCCCTCTCTGGAGTTAGGATCTGCTCTAGATCTCCTGTCTCAGGAGGACGGAATGTTATGGCATCCCAATCCCCAGTCTCTGCATCTCAGGGCTTGGTTGCTGAAGGCCTAGATCTTCATGATCTTAACCTCTCTCATCAAGTAAAGGATATCCTTTATGTTTCCAGGAAGCCTTCCACAAGACGCTCTTATGCTTTCAAGTGGAAAAGGTTTACCATATGGTGTTCGCAGAAGGGTGTTAACCCCCTTGCGATACCTCTAGAATCATTACTGGAGTATCTACTTCATTTATCTAATGCAGGACTAAAAACTAACTCAGTAAGAGTCAATTTGAGTGCTATTGCAGCTTCTTTCAAGCCTCTAAATGGACAACCTATTTCCTCCCATCCTCTTATAGCAAGATTTATGAGAGGCCTTTTTCTAATTAAGCCTCCCATTAGGCCACCACCAGTGGCATGGGACTTAAACCTGGTTCTTGGTCAGCTCATGAAGCCACCTTTCGAACCCTTAGCTACTACCTCATTGAAATTCCTTTCTTGGAAGGTTATCTTTCTCATTGCAATCACATCAGCACGCTGCATCAGTGAGTTGCAGGCACTAGTAGCTGATCCACCTTATACAAGGTTCCATCATGACAAGGTAGTCCTTAGGACTCATCCACACTTTATGCCAAAGGTGGTCTCGCCTTTTCATCTAAACCAAGCGGTCTACCTACCTGTGTTTTTTTCAAGGTCTCATGCATCAAATGCAGAAAGGAATCTTCATACTTTGGACTGTAAAAAAGCTTTAGCCTTTTACTTACAAAGAACACAGCAACATAGAAAGTCCTCTCAACTCTTTGTTGCTTTTGATCCTTCTCATTTGGGACTTCCAGTCTCCAAGAGAAACACTGTCTAACTGGATTGCTCAGTGTATTTCCTTTGCCTATCAGAGTAAGAATCTTCCTCTGGAGGGCCATGTCACAGCTCACAATGTGAGAGCCATGGGAGCTTCAATGGCTCATCTGCACTCTGTGTCTATCTGACATCTGTCGAGCAGCTACCTGGGCCTCGGTTCATACCTTCACAGCTCATTACTGCTTGGACAAGGACTCCCGCCGGGATGCCTTGTTTGGTCAGGCTGTTCTCCAACACCTGTTCCATACCTAATCAACTCCTACCCACCATCCCTGGTTGGATGCCAGAGATCCATGGGGGGAAGTGGAGCCCTTTCACAGGGACACACAACTTCCGGGGTCTCTCCCTGGCGTCTAAAGCTAGGGAGTCCCCATATGTGAGGACTACATTCCTGCTTGTTCCTGGAGATAGCATAGTTACTCACCTGTAACCCACCCACCTCCCCTAGGAGTTTTATCTCTCTATCTCTTTCTCTTTTCCTCTCTCTCTCTCTTTGTCTCAGCTTTAAACTCAACTGGAGAGAGGCAGTTGGGAAAGGCGGGAAGGCAGCACGCAGGCATTGTGGGATGCTCCCAAGGGCTTTCTAATTGGACGCTGGGAAGGTTTCCCGCGCAGGCTCCGTCGGTACCGACGATACCCATATGTGAAGACTAAATTCCTGCTGTTCCCGGAGATCACCTGTTACAGGTGAGTAACTATGATTACTTTGGACTGTAAAAGAGCTTTGGCCTTTTACTTGCAAAGGACACAGTAACATAGGAAATCCTCTCAACTCTTTGTTGCTTTTGATCATAGTCATTTGTGACTTCCAGTCTCCAAAAGGACACTGTCCAGGTGGATTGCACAGTGTATATCTTTTGTCTATGAGAGTAGGAACCTTCCTCTTGAAGGCCATGTCACAGCTCACAATGTGAGAGCCATGGCATCCTTAATGCTCATCTTCACTCTGTGTCTATTGACGGCATCTGTCGAGCAGCTACTTGGGCTTTGGTACATACCTTCACAGCCCATTACTCCTTAGACAAGGACTCTCGCCGGGATGCCTTGTTTGGTCAGGCTGTTCTTCCAAACCTGTTCCAGACTTAATCTACTTCTACTCACCATCCCTGGTAGGATGCCAGAGATCCATGGGGTTAAGTGGAGCCCTTTCACAAGGGCACACAACTTTCTGGGGTCATCTCCCTGGCATCTGCAGCTAGAGAGTCCCCATATGTGAAGACTACATTCCTGCTTGTTCCTGGAGATAGCATAGTTACTCACCTGTAACAGGTGATCTTGGGGAACAGCAGGAATTTAGTTTTCACAGTCCACCCACCTCCCCTAGGAGTTGTATCTTTCTATCTTTTTCTCTTTCCCTCTCTCTTTTGTCTCAGCTGGAGAGGGACAGTTGGGAAAGATGGGAAGGCAGCACGCAGGCGCTGTGGGATGCTCCCAAAAGCTTTCCTATTGGACGCTGGGGAGCGTTCCCCCGCAGGCTCCATCGGTACCGACGATACCCATATGTGAAGACTAAATTCCTGCTGTTCCCGGAGATCACCTGTTACAGGTGAGTAACTATTCTGTATCCTTCCTTCCGAACTTATTCTTCCTATCAACTTCAGCAGCCACATCAAAAAACAGCGGGGCCCACGTCAGCCTAGCAAAGCTAAAGCTGCTAAATCTCAGCCAACTCCACAGCAACAGCCCACAACTGTTTTTTGACTGCTTCTATGAGGGCATAGCCATTCTTCCCTTAAAGGATCCTCTACCCCCCTCCACAGGCAGATTAATCCACTTTGCTCACAGATGGACCCTCATCACATCAGAACCCTAGACCTTAAGGTTGTGAGCGTGGGATAACAGCTCAGTTTCCAGGGCCTGTCTCCCACTTACTTCATAGGGGAGTCCCCCAATGGAACAACTGCATTCCACTCTACTTCAACAGGAGATAACCACTCTAGTAGTTCAGGGGGCTGTAGAGAAAGTCCTACTCCCTCAACAAGGCCTAGGGTTCTATTCCCATTATTTCCTCATCCCTAGGAAAACAGGGGGGGTCAGGCCTATCCTGGACCTCTGCAATCTCAACAAGTTCCTCATAAGGGAGAAGTTCAGGATGGGACCCTATTTCAACATTTTGTCAAGCAACCTTTTTGTCAAGCTCTTACTCTTGCTGCCTTTCTGGGCAGACTAGATGGACTGTACTAGTCTTTATCTGTCATCATATACTATGTTACTATGATTTCTGTATTTGGCTCTGCAGGTTCATCTTCGACGATCAGCCTTATCTTTTTACTTTCCTGTCCATAGTACTCTACTGTTTGATTGCTCATTGTTGCCCATGTTGAGGTTGTGCGAAGCTTTGTCATGTTCTCCCATATGCTTTGAGATAGATACTGAAGAGACCTCTGGTGGCAGAGGCATGGGAGTGATGTCATTGAAACCTGGGCTTTTCATTAGTTCTTTGTTTCCACCAATCTATTGGTAGGGGAAAACAACCCACTTGTCTGGACTGGTCTATCAGGACTCAAGGAAGGGACATTATCTGGTAAGTAAAATGTCACCTTATATCTTTAACATGGGATGGAAGACATTCACAAGGCAACAAATCATTTTGTATGTTCCCTGGAGCTGCAGACCAGACAAAGTTAATGACAATCAGGAGGTAGAGGCGAAGATCAGCAGCAATTACAGAGCTGAGAGCAGTCTGACTGCAGCGAGTTCCCATAGAGACATGATAGCTTATCTGTCAAGTCTTTGCCCTCTAACCCAAAGGTTTCAGGTTCAAGGGCAGCCAGTGACATATATTGGAGGGTTGAGGGAAGATATCTGGGTGTTCCAATGTTGTGCTCAGTCTACTGGCGTAGGATATTATGGTTTTATTTCTCATGTTCTACTTTGACAACACTTTGGGTGCAAAGAAGTAATTCTTCCACAACACCATGCTCAAAATGCTCAACAAGCCCAGAGAGCTCTTCAATATGGTCAAATCACTCACAAGGGACCCCACCCAACTGTACCAAAGACACGCTCTTAACCCTCAGCACATGGCCTGTTACCTTATGACCAAACATGGGTCCGTCAACTCCCCTGTCCTAGTCATACCTACTGTATGTGAAGCAACAGATGACCCCCAAGCATGGACCACCTTCAGGATCTTACCATTATTGACCCATCACCAGTGTACCATTCCTAGCAACAGTCATAGAAAAAGCAGTTCAAATACAGCTCCAGGAACACATTGACCAGCATGCACCCCTGGACCAACACCATAAGAACATAAGAAAATAAGATATGCCATACTGGGTCAGACCAAGGTCCATCAAGCCCAGTATCCTGTTTCCAAAAGTGGCCACTCTAGGTCATAAGTACTGTGATAAGGAAGCTTATCATAGCTCAGGAAGGGGCTATAGAAAAGGTGAAGTGTCTGGGAACAAGCATCCTGTCAGTGCTGGTAGAAATGAGAAAACAGAATTTTGCCATAAAAGACTACCAGTCCCAGAATGCACCAGGTTTCCAACAGCCATGAGAGGAGCTGAAGTGAGAAAACGTGTGTTCAATCAAAAGGGCTATGAGGTAATCCCCAAGCACTCATTGCAAAGGGCAGGGCTTGATTCAGCACAGCTGCGCTGTGCTAGGATGGAACACTCATCTCAAAGGGCAAGGCCTGATTCAGCACAGCTGCGCTGTGTTAGGGAGGAGCACTCATCTAAGCAGAATAAGAGTAGAGTTTATTCTACAGATGACCATCTTCATGATCACCTTGGATATACAGAGAATTATCCTCAGTTTCATCTGAAGGATTATCAGAAGCAGAAGCCAAACCGGACGGACAGAGAGGGAAAGAGACCCTCTGGAAGAAAGAGGAGAAAAGCCTTTGAGAGGTCTAGAAGAGTCCAAAGCAGTACCTATACTGGGAGGTATTCCAAGGGCCAGCATACACCATTGGACTGGGGAAAGCCAGAGGAATGGTGCTGCAGAGCTAGGAATCTCCAGACGCTACCTGTGAGGGAGACGGCTGCACGTGGAAGGGACCCTAAGACCCGTGCCAGAAGGTATGTGAAGAGAGATCCAGTGTCCAGGGATCTGGATTGGAAGGCTGGACATAAGAACTGGACTACATACTGGCCAGGCTATATAGAGAGAAACTCTAGCAGCAATGGAAGCTCAGGTATGAACACTGATCTATGCCCTAGCTATAACCTTGAAAGACAGCAGGGAAACAAGTATTCTCCTGAAAATGCTCCATTGAGAGATTCATCTGTGCCAATCCATGATATTGAACCCATGCTTGTTGAACAAGGGGGAATAATAGCAGATGAAGATCCTATTTATATGGACTGCTCTCTATCTAAACTCCGTTGGTAACTTTCTGTTATAAAGTACAGCAAACCATCACAAAGAAATACAAATTTGTTCTTTAATCTACTCAGAAAAGCTCCTGAAGCAGGATTTGACCCACACAGTAGAAAGCAAGCCAGCTAAGGGGTTTCAGCTGGTAACTGCTAGCAATCGAGCCTCACCTAATTGCTTGTGAGCTAGGAGAGAATCACTTCTGAACCTGTGTGGGAAGTAATCAGAAGTTAATCTGAAAAGAACAGTTTGTTTCTTGCTTTGTGGCTTTTCATTTGTTGTTTTCCTGATTTTGACTTTGTTTTTCCAAGTTAACACTGAAAGCAAGTTACCTGATTTTATGTACTACCAAGCATATCTGTGTTGGGAGAAATAACCCCATAAATAAATATCTTATTGGCTTTACCCAAGAGCACAACTAAATTATTGTCAGCAGCTGTGTCTGGTGTGAATGAACTACATTGTCCACAATACCTTGCAAATCATATAGAGATATGCACTTGTCAAGACTGTGAAGATTCTCACCCAGGCAGCCGTCTGACAGTACCTAGCAGTTTCCCCAAAAGACACAGGTTCCTCAATGCTTGTATTGGGTCAAGCAGTGATATCCCGTGTCCCTTTTAATAATGGTTTATGGATCTTTCCTCCAGGAGCTTGTCCAAACCTTTTTTAAACCCAGCTACACTGCCTTTACTACATCCTCCAGTAACAAATTCTAGAGTTTTATTACACGGTGAGTGAAAAAATATTTTCTCTTATTAGTCTACGTTTACCCATTCCACTCCATTCATTAATTTATAGATCTCTATCATATCTCCCCTCAGCCGTCTCTTTTCCAGGTTGAAGAGCCCTAACCTTTTTAGCCTTTCTTCATAGGAGTATCCTTCTATCCCCTTTACCATTTTGGTGGCTCTTCTCTGTACCTGATCTAATAATGCTATATCTTTTTTAAGATACGGCGACCAGAATTGCACACAATATTCAAGGTGCGGTCGCACCATGGAACTATACAGAGGCCTTATAATATTTTTTGTTTTATTTTCCATTCCTTTCCTTATGATACCTAGCATTCTATTTGCTCTCTTGGCTGCCACTGCACACTGGGCGGAGGGTTTTAACATGTTATCCACGATGACGCCTATATCTTTTTCCTGGGTGGTGGTTCCCAGTGTGGAACCTTGCATCGTGTAACCATAGTTTGGCTTGTTCTTCCCTAGGTACATAACTTTCCACTTGTCCACATTAAATTTTATCTGCCATTTGGATGCCCAGTTTTCCAATTTATCAAGATCCTCTTGCAATTTTTCACAATCCTCTTGGGTTTTAATAACTAAATAGATTTTTTGTCATCTGCAAATTTGTTAACCTCACTCGTTATTCCCTTTTCCAGCTCATTTATGAATATGTTAAAAAGCAGCAGACCCAGCACAGATCCCTGGGGTACTCCAACATGACTTTTGCCCACACCGCAATGCGGATCCCTACTGCTATCAACCCTCATTGAAGGAACGGAAAACAAATCAAGAGGCTTTATTCTGCTTTTTCTTGACATCTCATCTGCTTTTGACACAGTATTCAAGCAAATGCTAGGTATGATAGCAAATAGAGAGCAAATAGAATGCTAGGTATGATAAGGAAAGGAATGGAAAATAAAACAAAAGATATTATAATGCCTCTATATCGTTCCATGGTGAGACCGCACCTTGAATATTGTGTGCAATTCTGGTCGCCGTATCTTAAAAAGGATATAGCGATTTTAGAAAAGGTTCAGAGAAGAGCCACCAAAATGGTAAAGGGGATGGAAGGATACTCCTATGAAGAAAGGCTAAAAATGTTAGGGCTCTTTAAACTGGAAAAGAGACGGCTGAGGGGAGATATGATAGAAGTCTATAAATTAATGAACGGAATGGAACGGGTAAACGTAGATCGATTGTTTACGTTATCAGAATATAGAAAGACTAGGGGACATGCAATGAAGCTACAGGGTAAACTATTTAAGACCAACAAAAGAAAATATTTTTTCACTCAACGTGTAATCAAACTCTGGAATTTGTTACCGGAGGATGTAGTAAAGGCTGTTAGTGTAGCTGGGTTTAAAAAGGTTTGGACAAGTTCCTGGAGGAAAGGTCTATAAACCATTATTAAGAAGTGACCGAAGATATCAATGCTTGACCCAGTACAAGCATTGTGGAACTTGTGTCTCTTGGGGAAACTGCTAGGTACATATGACCTAGTTTGGCCACTGTTGGAAACAGAATACTGGGCTTGATGGACCTTGGTCTGACCCAGTATGGCATATCTTATGTTCTTATGTTCTTATGCTGCTAAACCAACTTTGAGATCGGAGTTCATGGCAAGCCGCTCCAGTGGTTCCACTCATATCTCTCACAATGTCACCAACAGATCAGAATAGAACAAACCTCATCACCCCCCTTCACACTACCACAAGAAGTGCCCCAAGGATCCGTAATGTCATCTCTACTATTCAACATATATGTCCGCCCCCTCTGTACAACCATCCAAAAGCATAGCATCAGATATCTAGTTTATGCTGACAACATAATAGTATTGACACCATTCTCCACAGCTGCTCCAGACTATTTCAAGCTTTCAGCATGCTTTGAGGACATGGTCCAGTGGCTCAAGCATCGCAACCTGATAATCAACTTCAACAAAACTGAGATTCTGCATGTTACCAGAGACCCTGACTTCATACTGCCAACATCCATCAAAATTGGTGAGACAGACATCCAAGTTAAAAAGTCCAAATACCCTGGAGTCACCATCGACCTGTGCCTTGACTTTCAAACACACATAAAAAATGTCACGAAAGCAGTTTACTTCAAGCTCAGAACTCTAAGCAGTCTGCACCCTCTACTCTCCTCCGACGACTTTTGCATAGTCTGCCAGGCCACGATCACCCCTCTGCTAGGATTACTGCAATTCAATTTACTATGGACTATTCAAATGCACCATCCATCCACTATAGCTTGCTCAGAACACTACAACATGAATAATCTGCAGAACACCTAGACACTCCCACATTACGCCTATTTTATGGTCCTTCCACTATCGTCTCCGGGATCTAATTCAAAAACATTACCATCATTCATAAAGCTCAGAATGGGCTTATTGCCCAACACCTCCAAAGCTCAAGCAGCAGCCCCAGCTCCGACAGGCCTCACAGGCAAGCCACAAGTAACCTATTCATCCTGCCAAAACAAATCCACACTAGAACCCAATATGCCTGCAATATGTCTTTCCTTCTCTATGCCCCCACTCTATGGAACACATTGCCACCTACCTTAGGAAATATTCAGGATAGAAAAACCTTTTGTAAACACTTAAAGACATATCTCTTCCAAGAATACTATGACACAGTATGACCCACCAAGAAACAACCCCACTTCTACCCATCTTTCACAGCACACCTAACCCCAACCCACCACTACAAAGAAATGTATGAGTATCCCTCTCTACCCTGTCACTAGGGGGGAGGAGTGGCTCAGTAGTTGGAACAGGTTACCTCATGCTGGAGGGCCAGGGTTCAGTTCCCACATAGGAACAAGTAACCTCAAGCCAGAGGGACTGAGGTCTCTAGTCCCATGGCCACTACTTGTGGCCTTGGGCAAGCCACTCAACCCTCCATTGCTTCAGGTACACCTAGATTGTGAGCCCTTCAGGGACGAGGGAATAAATAGTGCCTGTTAGCATATATCTGTAAACTGCTTTGACCCAGTGAAAAGCAGTATATAAGCACAGCTAAATAAATAAACAATAAATTGTATACCATTTTGACTGGTAGAAAAACGCTATACCAAATTCAGTTAAATAAATAAATAAATGAATGAATGAATATATATATGTATTTCTCCAGGACCAAGCAGGAAGTCAGTCCTCACATATGGGTGACGTCGGCGCCGACGGAGCCCTCGCGGAGCAATTTTCCCCAGCTTTCAAAGAAAGCCTTTGGGAATTGCAGCGCGCATGCGCGGTCGCCTTCCCGCCCAAGGGTGCCATCTTAGCCAGTCTTCTTTTTTCCGCGGAGCCCTACAGACGTACCCGTCGTGTCCCCGCGAAAAAGTTGATTTTTACTCATAATTTTCTCTTTTTTCCTTCGGTTCGACGCCGGTCTTTTTCCCGCCCGGACTCGCGACGCCGGTCACGAGTCCTCTTCTTCTTTTTCGGTTTTTCTGACTTAGTCAGTTTCGTTTTCGGTTTTTCCCTGGCAGCCCGGTCCTTTGACCTCGCCGGGGCCCTTTTTCCCCCGATGGCTGCCAGTGGTTTCAAGCGGTGTGGTCAGTGTGACCGAAATATGTCACTAACTGACACACACGACAATTGCCTCCGCTGCCTGGGCCCGGATCATGAAGAAATGATCTGTGGGCCCTGCGGCAAAATGTCCTCCAAAGCGTTGAGAAGTCGGCGGCATCAGCGGGATAGGATCTTCGCTGACCCCAGCCGTACCCGGACCTCGTCGGAGGCCTCCGCGTCCAGAGGTTCCAGCTCGGACCGTCGCCGGAGTTCCTCCGACAGGGGTTCTCCCTCCGGGGACCATCGACGGAAGGTGAAACCCGCGAGGGCGGCGTCGGTGGACGCTCCTGGCTCCACGAGGGCCAGGTCGCATAGCCCCGATAGCCGTCCCGGGTCCTTGGAGAAGGAGCACCTCTCGAAGCGACCTCGCCTGGAGTCGGAGCTGCCTGCTCGGGTAAGTCCTGTGGTCCTCCTGGACTCGCCTCCGAGACCGCCGACGTCGGGCCCGACGCCGTCGGGGCCCGAGTCGGGGGCTGCTGGGTCACCTGAGCTCGGACTCAGGTTGACGGCCTTGGAGAGCAGACTGTCTGCCTTCATGGACCAGCAGCGGGCACTGCTCGCTGGCTTCACTGGCGCCGCTGCCCCGACCGCCGGGACGTCGACGTCTAAGTCGACCCCGGAGACCGAGCCGATCCTCGAGTCCATGCGAACTCGAGTCGATCTTCGGTCGAGGTCACCCTCGGCCTCCCATTCGGGACCGAGGTCGCCGACGCCGACTCCCTCGGCGTCGGGGCGGCAGGCGCCGCGCCCTGCCCGGGCCGACCCCACCGATTCCTCGTCGGAGTCGGTCTGGGAGTCTGAAGAGGAAGAGTCACCTGATTCTTTTCGGACTCGGTGTGTCCCCTCGGACTCACCTGGGTCCGAACCTCGGAAGCAGTCTCCCCCGGAGGATGCCCGGTTCTCGGACTTCGTCAGGGATATGGCCAAGGCTTTGGCCTTCCCTGCGGATCCCGAGGAGGAGCCTCGGGCCGAAGAGCTCGACGCCCTCCAGTATGACTCTCCCGCCAGGGAACACTTTACTGTACCGGTTCCTCCCATGCTGGAACGACTACTCTTCCGCATGTGGGAGAGTCCGGCCTCCTCGCCGGTCCTGAGCAAGCGGGTCGATTCTATCTATCGAGTCCGCAAGAGCCCTGGCTTCCAAAAAGCACAGCTACCACACCATTCCATGGTAGTGGAATCGGCCATGCATCGTCTTAAGAGCCAGAAGATGCACTCCTCGGTGCCTCCTGGCAGGGAGGCCCGTAACCTGGATGGCCTTGGTAAGAAGTGTTTCCAGGGCTCTATGCTTGCGTGTCGTGTCCAGACCTACCAGCTATACATGGGCATGTATCTCCGAGACCTGGCTAAAGAGCTAGCCGGATTCTCCGCTGGTTTGTCCGAGGAACCCTTGCGGAGGTTCCTGGCCTTGTCCTCTGGCATTCGGGAATGCTCAAAATTCATATCCCGAGCAGCCTATGATGGCTTTGAAGCATCGGCTCGAGTGGCCGCAGCCGGCATCGGTGCCCGCCGACAGGCTTGGCTTCAGTCGTCTGACCTTGAGCCCTGGGTGCAGGACAAGTTGGTCGATGTCCCCTGCCGAGGCGAAAACCTCTTTGGCAAGCCCATGGCTGAAAAGGCTGCACAAATCGAGACGGAGACTCTCACCAGGACTAGGCTTTCTAGGAAGACCTCCGCCCCTTCCCAGAAAAAGAAGGGCTCGGGAAAGAAGTCCTTTTACCCGAGAAAGGCGGCTGCCTACAAGCAGTACCCCCAATATCAGGCCCCTGCAGCTCCCCAACAGGGCCAGCAGGCCAAGGGACGGGGTAACGGGTCCCGTAGGCAGCAAGCCCCCAAGCCTGCACCACCAGCCCCTGCTCAGCAGGGTGGGGGCTTTTGACTCCTTACGCATAGCCTCTCCCCCTCCGCTGGTTCCTCCCAGCACCGGAGGCCGGCTGGTTCACTTCGCCCACAGGTGGTCCAGCATCACCTCAGATGCCTGGGTGCTTCAAGTCGTGAGAGAAGGCTATCTTCTCCACTTCCACCAGGTCCCTCCCTCCTATTTTCCGGGAGAACCTCCACGACTCCCTCTGCACAGGGAATTACTCCTTCAGGAGTTAGCAGGTCTTCTACAGGAACAGGCGGTGGAACCGGTGCCCCACCACCTGAGAGGTCAAGGCTTTTATTCCAGGTATTTTCTAGTACCAAAAAGGACAGGAGGCCTCAGACCCATCCTGGACTTGCGCAACCTCAACAAATTCCTCGTGCGGGAAAAGTTCAAGATGCTTACCCTTGGAATCCTTCTGCCCTACCTCCAGCAGGGAGATTGGCTATGCTCCTTGGATCTAAAGGATGCCTACACGCACATCCTCATCCACCCAAGCCACCGCCAATACCTAAGGTTTGTGGTGGCAGGAAATCATTACCAGTACAGAGTACTGCCCTTTGGCCTGTCCTCCGCGCCGCGAGTCTTCACAAAATGTCTCGCGGTGGTGGCGGCCCATCTCCGGCTTCACGGCCTCTATGTCTTTCCGTACCTCGACGACTGGCTCATCAGAGCAGCGTCCGCTCCGGAGGTCACCAACGCCACACGCCGCACGGTGACTCTTCTGCAGTACTTGGGCTTTGTTATAAACTTCGCAAAGTCCACTTTGCTCCCCTCACAGGATCTCGAGTTCATCGGCGCAAGGCTGCACACTCCTCAGGCACGAGCGTTCCTACCGCTCGACAGGGCTCAACGGCTCATGGACCTAGCCGACCGTTTTCGCAGCCAGCCCCTGGTCTCCGCCAGGCGCTTCCTGAGACTACTCGGCCATATGGCTTCCACCGTCCATGTGACCCCCAATGCCCGCCTGAATATGCAGCCTGCTCAATGGTGTCTCCGCAAGCAGTGGCAACAAGCCACAGGCGGCCTAGCAGACCTAGTGCGCGTCTCCGAGCCGCTGATCTCGTCTCTCCAGTGGTGGCTTCATCGGCCGAACCTGGTACTCGGCATGCCTTTCCAGTCACCTCAGCCGGCCCGGGTGCTGACGACAGATGCATCCCTCCTGGGCTGGGGAGCACATTGCCAAGGGGCACGTACTCAGGGCCTCTGGACCACGTGGGAGTCTGCTCAGCAGATCAACTTCCTGGAGCTCAGAGCGATCCGCCTGGCTCTCAAGGCCTTCTCCCACCTGACCTCTCACCAGTCCGTCCTTGTCCAGACGGACAATCAAGTTGCCATGTTCTACGTGAACAAGCAGGGGGCACGGGCTCCTTCCTTCTCTGTCGGGAAGCACAGAAGCTCTGCTCTTGGGCCGTCAGTCACGGCGTTCTTCTCAAGGCAGTTTATCTCCCAGGCCAAGAAAATTGCCTGGCGGACAAACTCAGCAGGATCCTCCAGCCGCACGAGTGGCGCCTGGATCCCTTGGTAGTTCAGAAGCTCTTTCTAAAGTGGGGCCTCCCCACGATGGATCTCTTTGCCAGCCCTCTCAACCGGCAACTTCCTCGCTTCTGCTCTCGTCAGCCACATCCCCTTCGAGTTGCGGCAGACGCTTTTCTACTCTCATGGTCGGAGAGCCTTCTGTACGCTTTCCCTCCCATCCCGCTAGTCTCTCGGACTCTGTTCAAGGTTCTCCGAGACAAAGCCTTCATGATCCTGGTGGCCCCTCGCTGGCCCAGACAGCCGTGGTTTCCACTCCTGCTGCAATTAGCGGTAGAGGATCCATTCCCTCTGGGGTTACAACCGGATCTCCTCACTCAGGATCAGGGGTCTCTGCTACACCCCAACCTCAGATCTCTCAATCTAATGGCCTGGCTGCTGAGAGGGTAGTCCTTGCTCCCCTTCTTCTGCCGGCAGAGGTGGAAGAGGTCGTCCTAGCTTCTCGGCGACCTTCTACCCGCAAATGCTACGCCCTTAAATGGCGTCGCTTTTCCGTTTGGTGTACCCAACAGTCTCAGGATCCCTTCTCCTGCCCGGTGTCGGTGATCCTGCAGTACTTGCTATACCTCTCTAATCTGGGACTTAAGTCCAACTCCGTCAAAGTTCACCTCAGTGCTCTTTCAGCACATCATGTGCCGGTGGACGGCAGACCTCTTTCCAGCGACCCTCTTGTAGCGAGGTTTCTCCGAGGTCTCCTTCTGCTTAAACCACCTCTGCGCCCGCCAGCGCCTGACTGGGATCTGAATGTGGTTTTACAGCGGATCACCTGTCCGCCTTTTGAACCTATGGCTACCTGTTCTCTCCGTTTTCTTTCTTGGAAAACATTGTTCTTGATAGCCCTCACTTCCGCTAGACGCGTAAGTGAATTGCAGGCCCTCGTGTCTGATCCCCCTTACACTCGGTTCTACAAAAATAGGGTAGTCCTACGGACTCACCCAAAATTTCTTCCAAAAGTGGTCTCCCCTTTTCACATCAATCAGGAGGTGGTACTTCCGACCTTCTTTCCCAGACCACACTCCAGCCGAGCTGAAACGGTCCTCCATACCCTGGACTGTAGAAGGGCATTGAACTTCTACCTTGACCGTACGCGGGAGCACCGTAAAGCTGCTCAGCTTTTTGTGTCTTTTGACCCCAATAAATTGGGGCTCCCGGTCTCCAAGCGTACTCTGTCCATCTGGGTTGCGGACTGTATCACTTGGGCTTATGGGGCAGCCGGACTCTCCTTGGAAGGTCGAGTCACGGCTCATTGCGTTCGGGCAAAGGCTACGTCAGTGGCTTACCTCCGCTCTGTTCCGCTGGCAGACATCTGCCGGGCCGCTACTTGGTCTTCGAGCCAGACTTTTGCGGTCCATTACTGTCTCGAGAGGGAGTCCCGCAGGGACAGTGCTTTCGGACAGGCAGTCCTCCGTAATCTCTTTGAGGTCTGAGCAACTCCTACCCTCCATCCCGGATGTGGGCTACCGGTGGGTAATAATTCAGCGAAGATTCCTTCCTTCTGTGCTGCTGAGCTAGAGGGAGCTCATTTTTGTGCTTAGGGTCTCCGGTAGCCTTAAGCTTGGGAGTCCCATATGTGAGGACTGACTTCCTGCTTGGTCCTGGAGAAAGCGTAGTTACTCACCTGTAACAGGTGTTCTCCAGGAGCAGCAGGAATCAGTCCTCACAACACTCCCTCCTACCCTTGGAGTTGCAATCATCTGCTTTAGTTTTTTTTTTGCAAATTTTTATGCTGTCTTTTTTAGCTATGTCATCTGACTGGCTAAGATGGCACCCTTGGGCGGGAAGGCGACCGCGCATGCGCGCTGCAATTCCCAAAGGCTTTCTTTGAAAGCTGGGGAAAATTGCTCCGCGAGGGCTCCGTCGGCGCCGACGTCACCCATATGTGAGGACTGATTCCTGCTGCTCCTGGAGAACACCTGTTACAGGTGAGTAACTACGCTGTATGTTCTATCAAACCATTTCACAATTGTACAGTGTCATGACGCCAGCCCTCCGCCTAGGGCTAAGAGGGTTGGAGCTGCCATTATGTCCTCTGATAAAGAATAGTTGTGAGTCGAGTAGTAAGGCAAAAATGACAAGGGATTTATTCCCAACACAAAAGAATTCAGTGCAGAACAAAATAGGACAATCTTCAGGTGTTTGCTCAGAGTTATTTACAGAAAATTAAAGTAACTGCGTTTCTCACAGTCTCTGCTCCAAACATGTGCAGTGCATATCCCATGTAATCAAAAACAGCCTAGCAAAAACAGCTTCTGCTTCCAAAGAAAAATACCTCTTTTCCTTTGCTTTCACTCAGCTCTTTTATACAGGCTTTTAGCGCAGGGACTCAATATCATCTGCCAAACAAAACGTGCAATCCATAGGAACTTCCCCTAGGTCAATATCATTACTGTCCCATTGCATTTCTTCAAACTCAGGGCTTACTGAGTTTGGCTTTAAATTGTTATAGCAGGGTTTCTGGTAACTTCTCTCTGCTAACTCTGGTATTTCCCCTGGACACAATTCTGCGCAGTAAGGTTTAGAAATACCTGGGGCTGTGGAGACTCCTCTCTGGCTCTCAGCTAGCTCTCTCCAGCTGTAAGGAATTACTTTCTGCTCTTCTGTTTGCACTGCCTGCCGAGAGCACTGCCGTGGCCCTCTGCTCCTGGGTGAGTTTTTCAAACTCCTGGCTTTAGAGCTGGGTTCCCACCTAGACAGACTCTGAAGCCTTTCATCCAGCCCTGAGGACTGAAGGGTTCTCTGCTCTTTCCCCCTCAGCAGGTTCCTGACAGCAGGCTGTACCTTCTCTCCTTCTGTTCTGCTGGCTTCAATTTCAGACCTGCAGATAGGTTCCTTACAAGGTCTCCAGCTCTGGGAAGTTTCTGAGCCTCTCCAATCACGTCTCCTCCAATCTAGAGCGCTTGGCCATTTCTCAGAAGCTTTTTCTCTCTTCCTCCCTTCGGAAGCTCTGCCTCTTCCCCTGCTCTCCTCCCAAGCTTCTAGCTGGGGTTTAAATTTCTGTTCCCTGAGGCTTGGCTCTGCCTTCCTGCACAGGTGTGAGTAATCAAGATCCCAGCTTGCTGCTACGTCAGAGCTTGGGTGTGTCAGCTCAGCTCCTGTCTCCCTCTGCTTGCCTCTCTCTTGCAAATACTGAGACGTGTGTGCTGGCTGACTATCAGTATCTTTAAAGGTAAAATCCTTCTTTCCTTCTATTTCCATAGGCTCTGCATGGACTTCTACATCACAACAGCTTGCACAATCTGGAGTCGTAGGCATAAGCCTGTATTTGCACAACCATACAGCATGGCTATGTTCCCTCCCCCAGAGAGAGAAGGGCTGTTGGCACATGTCCCTCTTCTAGCCTCACAACTACCTGCCATTGTCACACCAGGCACATCATCAGATAAAGACTCCCAGTAGAATTGTACAATGGGACTGCAGCCTACTCATTTAAGGAAGAGATCACCATCTATGTGGGGAAACAGCTTTATCCAACCTGTCCCTCTCTGCATGATGTGTCTGTGTGCTTCTGCCTCTGACTCTGACACCTCTTGACTTTCCTGTATCTGTTGCTCCTATTAAACACGCTCCTGTCCATCCAGCTACACTGTGGCATGCACTCTACAACTACAGCTCTTACACCTCATAGGCTAGCTTTACCTGTTCTACCTCCTTGATATTAGAACTCCTTGTTTGACTCTCCAGCAGATGCTCAGGAGATGTGTCTTTTTTCCTTGTCTTCTCAATGAGCAGTCTAATCATTCCATACTCATCCGTACATGCATGCTGACACACTGTCTCATACAACCTTCTCTTCCATACCACACATCCCAACCCCCTTCTCCGTCGTAACAGTGGCTGCTAGAGAACTTCTCAATGTGAACCATGGTATATGTTTGCAGGGTTTGTGTTGGGTGTCTCTCACCCACTCAGCTATGTTCAGCCTGGTGCTCTGTTACCTGCCATACAGATTGGGGGAGGGACCACATGTGACAGATGAGCAGTCTGCAGGACTATGTTCTCTAAGTGGAGTCATAACAAGTTGCACTGGCATGCATTCCTTTCCAACTATATTGACTTAGCCCTGGATGACCTTGGATCCCAGATATGTTGGCCCTTGTGATATGTAGTGTGAGGCTGGAGCCCACTTGCACACATGGCCCATTTTCAAACCTGCATTAACCAAGCATGCGGAGATAGAGTCTGCGAAAACACAGTTGTATGGCCTTGCATAGATGGTGCTGTACATGGTGACCAATCAGATGATGTGAGTCTGCGCTGCACAGCTTTATGCCCACCCTGGTCATTTAGCTAAATGGTAGTAGCATCTATGACAAGCCATATGTGTGCTTGCGCCAGTGGTGCAAACTCTTTGGAGTCTGCTATAGCCAAACTTAGATCTGCATAGCTAACAGCAGAGATGTTTCTGGAGCATACAGCCATGCACCTGACAGAGAGGGCAAAGGCTGGTAAAGCTACGAATGTCCTACATGCTAACTTTGCCATGCATTACCTGGTCAGAATGGGCAGCCACACATGGTAGGGGCCTGTTATGCAAATGCATAAGGGGACCTACCAGGCAGAACTGAGTCCACACCAACATGTCAGCAGCTTCTGGTTGAGACTTACAGACACAGGGCTCGAAGGTCTTGAGCACAGTGGAACAGATACACTAATTGAATGGCTTTTATGCCACAACTGCCTATGGTACAGTGGCTTTGTTGGTGTGCTATGTAATTTCTTAGGTCTGTACATACCCACATAGTGAACATTTCCATCTATATCACACAAAATCGCAACCCAGGTTCTACCCAGCCCTGTTACTGCTGAATGGCCCTTATCTCCCTGAGTGTGCCCCTATTGGACCACCATAATCGCAGTACTCCCTGTGCCATTCTGTGAACCCAAGCAACACCTATGTACCATATCTAGGTCCCCAAAGATTTTTTTATACACAGATACCTTGGCATGCACATGTGCATGACAGCTTTGGAGCACATTTCCCCCATGACTTAACAAATTTTATGTCTGCCCCGATACCCCACAATCTGTTCTTGCACATATGCACACATTCCCCATCACATGTCTGCATTTGCCATGGTATAGATCCTTGTGTACCTCTGTTTAGCCAGTAGATAACATTGAACACTTAGAAGCAATACCTGTCATTCCCTCTAACATCTCCCCTCACATACAGTGCAATGCCTATGTGAGCTTTGTTGCCCTGCAAGTGTGCATTCTTACCATTCTCTGCTGTGACTTCCTCTTTGAGGCACTGATATAGTCTGGCCTTCTCTGCTGCATAGTCCTCCAGCATGTCTTGAGACCCTCGGCTGACTTGCAAACACTCGTCAATGTGGGGGAGACTACCCTATGTATGTAACTCTAACCTCATACTACTACTACTGTCCATTGCTGTTGGCGTGGAAACTCCTCTGTACTTTGGACACCCCACTTATACCCACAATATATTCCAGATTACTGCATATGCCATACCTGTTATATCACCTGTTATGTTTTCGGAGGCGATAAAAACATACCTTTTTCCTGAGATATGATGGACATTGTAAGATCTTGTAAATTAAGTAGTCTTGTACTATCATTTTTAAGAAGAGTATATATTGTGTTATGAGGAGGTATTGTCAGTCTGTGTTATGTTATTTTTTATTATTTATGTAATTTGCAACCTACCCTGAGCAATTTGAAAGGACAGGATAAATATCAAATAAGTAAATAAATAAATAGCTATAAGCTAGCGCAAGATATATGGCTACAATATTCCCGCTAAGAAGCTTGAAGCTGCGTGGGAATAATCCTCCAGCATTCTTGCTGGTAGGGGGAGGTGCAAATTCCTTAGCATCACAGGTCATACCTTATCTTATTTTATTTGTCTGATAATGCACTTACATTCTTCTTTAAGAAGGAGGAGTGGCCTAGTGGTAGGGGCAAGGTACTTCAGGTACTTCAGACTGGAAGGTCGGGGGTTCAAATCCTACTAGAGGACAGCAACCTTGGGGCCGGAAGGACTGGGGTTTCTAGTCCCACAGGTGCTCCTTGTGGTCTTGGGCAAGCCACGTAACCCTCCATTGCCCATGTTCCCTGTAAAATAGTTATCTCCAAGTTATAATGCCCTGTTCAATGTAATTTCAGTTTGTTCAATGTAAACCGCACTGATGCAGAATAGCGCGGTATATAAGAGAATGTAAATAAATAAATATTTTGGGCCACGTGTAAATGCTGATGTCTAGATTTTATGTCATTAATGTGATTCCCCTTTTAAGATGGGGAACTCATGTTGATATTGTAGGCCCCCCATCACACTCTCTCCATCCCCTTACCATGCCTCCTGGAAAACTTAGCATGGCGTGTAAAAGCACATGTAACTATCCCCTTTCTAAAATAGTATTTAGATGTTTATGGAAATCTGAATGTGTAAATGCTGTTATTTACACCTGAGGATGCTTCTAAAACAGGGGCTTTCATCCATTCCTCGGGACACCTAACCAGTCCGGTTTTTGGGATAACCACAATGAATATGCATGAGAGAGATTTGCTTATAATGGAAGCAGTACCTGCAAATCAATTTTATGCATATTCATTAGGGCTATCCTGAAAAACCTGACTGGCTGGTTGTGTCCTAAGGAATAGGTAGAGAATCACTGTCCTAAATAATCACCCAAATCTGAGAAAATTAGTCTGTTTTAAAAAGGACCATTGTACCAACAGGAACACTAGACTCTCAACATAAAGTTAACAGTCTTTATTCCCAAACTCTGAATTTTATCTGACAAATATATTTCAGTTCCTTGCATCATGCATGGGTCCTTTCAGTGGTTTTGTGAACTTTGACTTCCAACCCAGAGAATCTTAGTTTTTCCTAGCATTAACATAAAATAATTATTCTCCATCTATATCTGAATACCATTTGGACATTCTTTAAACTGTGCATAAGTCTGATCCAAAGCTTTGCTAGCCAGCAAAATTATTTATATGTCGTCCACATAACAATAATGTAATCTCCTCATTGTGTCAGAGATACCAAAGAACGTAAATAGACATTGAACATAATGTCAGACCTTAAGGAATCCCAGATTCTAGGTACCACGTAAAATAAACAGTTGTCATTTATCACCCTACAATTTCTCCCTTTCAGAAAGCCAGTGAAACAGTTAAGCAGGCCAACCCCCCCCCCCATCTATTCCCATGTTACTTAACAATACATCATGATTTACAATGCCAAAGGCAGCCGTTAAAGCTATATGAATCAGCAAATCCAATTTTCTCTTTTATTTAAGCAGTTTTTCTATACTGCCCCTTCCAGAGATCAGGGGCGGTTTACATTTAAACAAACCAGTTACAGAGAACAGTTATTACAAACCAAAATGGTTTAACTATATTTACAGTTACATGAGAACATGAAAACATGAAATCTTTTATCCATAAACTGACGCAGTTCTTCTAACACTGCCAAGACAGACAGTCTCCATGCTAAACAGCAGTTGAAAAAAACAATTGTGGTGAAATTGTTTAGCAACTATATTTTATAGAATTTTGGACAAATAGGGGAAATTAGTGATTGGCTGACATTTCTCAACTTGCAAGATTACTTTTTATATACTTTAATAATACTCGAAGCAGGATTTGTTTTAATTCCTAGGAGTAAGTGCCCTGCTTTAAGATACTATTTACCAGTGTATAAGCCATAGCACTGATTTATCTGGAAAATACTTTAAGCAGAAATGTAGGACAAGGGTTCAACTCATATTTTCCTTTTCCAAACTTAGCTGCACTATTTGTAATCTCTTCTGATGGCAGCAGAGTGAAATTAAGGTCAAAGGCAACCCATCCAAACTCTTGGTTGTAATTCATCCTCCACGCTTGTCAGGCAACAGAAAAAGGGTGAATTTTAGGAGCACTTCACCACATTCAATCTACAGTTGTGGTCAGCATTGACACCCTTGCAGTTCAACTTCTTAATATTCAATATCTCCTAAGAAATAGTGGTCAGTGAAATGGCTTTGGACTATATATGCACACTTATTTGATACACAAAAGAACCAAATAAAACAGGACCAATTAAAAAAGGAAATAGTAGAAAATAGTAGGAAACTGGGACATTGCTAGGACATGATTATTGGCACCCGTATAAACAATTCAAATTAGTTTGAATAAAAGAACCACATTCCCTGCAGTAACATTAGACACACCCGTGATCAATTGTCAGTGCTCACATGACTTGAATCAACCAATGAATGATGGCTCTAATGTATAAAATGGCCACATTCACTCCCTGTTCCATTTTCACAATGGTGAAGACAAGAAAGCGGCCTGAGACTGTCAGAAAAGTGATTATCATCAAACTTCAAAGAAGTAAAAGACCATTTCCAAAGACTTTGTGATTCCTGTGTCTACAGTTTGCAATGTTAAGAAGTTTTTCTGCTCATGGAACTGTTAAAAACCTGCCAGGACATGGTGGGAAGAGGAAAAGTAATCCAAGAAGTCTTCAAAAGTTAGGGCAAACTGTTGGAAAAATACCACGTAAAACACCCGAAGAGCTTAAGGCTCACCTGGAGCAATCTGGAATGGTGGTTTCAACCCTCCTCATACATCATGCACTAAACAAAGAATGACTTCATTCGAAGGCCAAGAAGGACCCCACTTTTCAAAGACAGACATAAATAGACATGCCTGAAATGAAGCTTATAAGGAAAAAAACACCCTTCCTACAGTTAAATATTGTGGAGGTTCTATAATGTTATGGGGCTGTTTTGCTTCCTCAGGAACTGGAGGCCTGGAACATATTAAAGGTATCATGAAGTCAGAGGATTATTAAGGTATTTTGGAGTGAAACGTGTTAACAAGTGTCAGGAGACTAGGTCTGAGTCGAAGATTATGGGTCCTCCAGCAAGACGATGACCCAAAACATACATCCAGAAGTACAAAAGAATTGATAAAAAGGAAAAGTGGACTGTTTTAAACTGGCCAGCAATGAGTCCTGATCTTAAGCCAATCAAGAACTTTTGGAAAGAGCTGAAATCTGCCATTGGTAAAAGGAATCCTGAAAACATTCATGAACTGGAACAAATCGCAGATGAAGAGTGGGAGAAACTACTAGCAGACAGATGTGCGAAACTTCTAAATGGCTACAAGAAACATTTGGAGGCTGTCACTGCCAAGGGTTGTGCAACCAAATATTAGTGAAGGGTGCCATTAATCCAGTCCAGGTCATATTTTGTTTTTTTTCTCAGAAAATACTACGTTGCAGAGACATCCTTTTTTTGTTGTATATCTTTGAACTTACTATTAAAATACTATGATGACATACAGTTGGAATATTTCCAATTATTTCTCAAGGGTGCCAATAATGTTGACCACAACTATAAAACACCAAGTGACTCCTCAATTCATATTACTTTTCTTGTCTGGTTAATAAACCACTTCCCAGGTATAAACACTCAACAGTTAATCTATATTAGTGCTTTCCAAACATTTATCCCATATGACCCCATTTTAGCGACTGAAAATTCATGTGACCCCAGATGATGATGAAATCAAAATAGCGGGTCTCCAGCCCCCTTCCTCTCCCTCCACTCATCTAAAGCAGGAAAGCAGCAGCAACAACAGTAGCAATTGACACAAAGTCCCTTGTGTCAGTATGCAGTGTGTGCTTACAGACCCCGGTGTATGGGTTTCTAGTCTAACAGAAAGCTTACCCAGGTGAGGGCAAGGGCCTGTGAATGTTCACTGGCTGACAGACCACATACTGTCTGCTAACTGCCACTACTTGGCATAGGTCACAGTGAAAGTCTAGAGAAGAGGAAATGGTCATGTTTCTGTAACCCCATCCACTGACAATGTGACTCCATTTGGGGTCCTAACCCCAAGTTTATGAACCACTGATTGTCCATTTTATTCTATTTCATATCAAATGCTTATTCAATTTTCTTTTTTACTCAAAGTTCAATATTTAAAAAAATTTCATATCCCTGCCAGCATAGTTCTACTGTTTCGGACTATTAACATAAGTCCTTCATCAGGAGCTACTTATCTGAAATCCTTAAGGAATTTTCTTTATCTGACCATCATGCTTCTTCCTTGCTAAAGCTTGTTATTGAGGAATCCATTTCCGGTTACTATAGCAAAGATTGCCATTCCAACTCATTAAAACAACTTGGGGCTACGGTTTTCAAGGAGAAGATCCACCATTGTTTGAAATAATTTAGTTTAATTACCCTTCTCTTTCTTCTCCCCTGACCAATGGGGGTACCCAATATATTATCCTCCATTTAAATTAGTTAAAAGTATGACTCTTCTCAATACAATGTTGAACCATTGGAGCAGATAATTTTAATTTACTTGGATGACAGCTAGTGTAATAAAGGAAAGTATTTCTGTCCATCTTCATACGAAATAGAATTGTCTCCAGTACGTCCCCCTTTCTCCATATCATAAGGTCCAGAAATTCAATCCAGTCCTGTGCATATTTAATTTGAAATTTTATATTACTTTTTAAGGTATTCAACCATTCAAAGAAGGATAATGAGTCCACTTCCATTCCATTTCACATCAATAATATACCATCCAGAAATCATAACTACACGTTTATCTTCTGTTTAAATATTGAAGGATATAATAAAGTTTCCTCCATCTGAGCCATTTATATGGAAGCAACTGATGGTGCATCCGTGGTTCCCAGGTCTGTCCTATATGTATGTTAATAAAATGTTTGTTCATATAGGAACTCATTTTGATTTAACATGATTTGTAATAGGGATATGAAATTTATTAATATTTAATTTGGAGTAAAAAAGAAAATTGAAAGGATTTTAATATGAAATAGATTAAAATGGACATATAGATTAACTGCTGGGTGTTTATACCTGGGAAGTGGTTTATGAGTCCAACAAAAAAAGTAATATAATTGAGGAGTCACTTGGTGACTTAAATATAAAATAATTGATTGTCAACATTTGTATTAAATCTGTTGCTACCCTCCTTCAGTTCGCATTTCTTCAGTTCCCAGTGCATCAATTGCTTGCTAATCTTCCCCCTAACTTTTTGCTTTTGTTGATCAACTGAAGGAGCTCTTCTATACTTCAGATAAGGTGTTATCTGGTGGATTTACTGAGGACTACTTTGGCAATCTGTAGTCAGGTTCATTGAATCAAAAGTGCTGGATCAGGCTACTGTGATTGTGGCAAACAAATCCACAGTTATCTGCATATTACTAGAATGTTTGATGCTATAGATAAAGTAACAGTATAAAGAAGTGTGTTAGGGTGTACAAATATTTGTCCTAATACCTGAAATAGATTGTGTATTTTTAAATGACATACATCTCTATGCAACTTTGTTGAAAAACATGATTATTGCTTCCTGTCTATGATCACTGTTTGAAAAAGAGGAAAATTCCCTGCAAACTAATATGTTCACAGCTATTCACTGATGTCACATACTAAGGTTATCTTCAGGGTAACAATTTTTTAAATACTTTTAATGAATGCTGAGGGATGTATACATATACACACTGTGAAAAAGGAGCAAAATGTTCCTTTTAGTTCTGTAGTTGGTTGAAGAATATGCAGCAGGGAATTGTGGGCTTTGCTAATGCAGATAAAGGAAATCAACACCTCAAAAGCCAGCGAGTTGACAGATCCCATCTTGAGAGCCAAAGAAAAATGAATTCTAGTACTTAGGCAGAGTTAAGAGATATAAAATTATATACCACATGACAGGGGACTCCATGGTTCACTGGCTCCACCTTTATTGCATTATATCTGTGCTTTATGTGGTTGGGGGCTGTTTGTGTTCTACTCCCTGACGAAGCGTTTTGTGAAACAAGTGGTGGTGCAGTGATGACAAGCTAAGTACCGTGTTTTTGTATATGCTGCAACATTGTTCTCTGTTTAAAGCCTATAAACTGTTAAGTGCATATTTACACTATATGAGCTCCCCGACATTTTGAATTAATCAATAGGGACTATGTTACATTTTTTCTCCAGGACCAAGCAGGAAGTCAGTCCTCACTTATGGGTGACGTCGGCGCCGACGGAGCCCTCGCGGAGCAATTTTCCCCAGCTTTCAAAGAAAGCCTTTGGGAATTGCAGCGCGCATGCGCGGTCGTCTTCCCACCCGAGGGTGCCATCTTAGCCAGTCTTCTTTTTTCCGCGGAGCCCTACAGACGTCCCCGTCTTGTCCCCGCGAAAAAGTTGATTTTCTTCTTTATTTTATCCTTTTTTCTTTCGGTTCGACGCCGATCGTTTTCTCGCCCGGACTCGCGACGCCGGTCTCGAGTCCTCTTACTTTTTTCGGTTTTTCTGACTTAGTCAGCTTTCGTTTTCGTTTTCCCTGGCAGCCCGGTCCTTTGACCTCGCAGGGGCCCTTTTTCCCCCGATGGCTGCCAGTGGGTTTAAGCGGTGTGGTCGGTGTGACCGAAATATGTCACTAACCGACACACACGACTTTTGCCTCCGCTGCCTGGGCCCGGATCATGAGGAACTGATCTGTGGGCCCTGCAGCAAACTGTCCTCAAAGGCGTTGAGAAGTCGGCGGCATCAGCGTGAGAGAATCTTCGCTGACCCCAGCCGTACCCGGACCTCGTCGGAGGCCTCCGTGTCGAAAGGCTCCAGCTCGGACCGTCGCCGGAGCTCCTCCGACCGGGGTTCTCCCTCCGGGGACCATCGTCGGAAGGAAAAACCCGCGAGGGCGGCGTCGGTGGACGCTCCTGGTTCCGCGAGGGCCAGGTCGCATAGCCCCGACAGCCGCCCCGGGTCCTTGGAGAAGGAACACGTCCCGAAGCGACCTCGCCTGGAGTCGGAGATGCCTGCCCGGGTAAGTCCTGTGGTCCTTCTGGACTCGCCTCCGCGACAGCCGACGTCGGGCCCGACGCCGTCGGGGCCCGAGTCGGGGGCTGCTGGGTCACCTGAGCTCGGACTCAGGTTGACGGCCTTGGAGAGCAGACTGTCTGCCTTCATGGACCAGCAGAGGGCACTGCTCGCTGGCTTCGCTGGCGTCGCTGCCCCGACCGCCGGGACGTCGACGTCCAAGTCGACCCCGGAGACCGAGCCGATCCTCGAGTCGATGAGAACTCGAGTCGATCCTCGGTCGAGGTCGCCCTCGGCCTCCCGTTCGGGACCGAGGTCGCCGACGCCGACTCCCTCGGCGTGGGGGCGGCTGGCGCCGCACCCTGCCCGGGCCGACCCCACCGAGTCCTCGTCGGAGTCGGTCTGGGAGTCTGAGGAGGAAGAGTCACCTGATTCTTTCCGGACTCGGTGTGTCCCATCGGACTCACCGGAGTCCGAGCCTCGGAAGCAGTCCCCCCCGGAGGATGCCCGGTTCTCGGACTTCGTTAGGGATATGGCCAAGGCTTTGGCCTTCCCTGCGGATCCCGAGGAGGAGCCTCGAGCCGAAGAGCTCGACGCCCTCCAGTATGACTCTCCCGCGAGGGAACACTTTACTGTGCCGGTTCCTCCTATGCTGGAACGACTACTCTTCCGCATGTGGGAGAGTCCGGCCTCCTCGCCGGTCCTGAGCAAGCGGGTCGATTCTATCTATCGAGTCCGCAAGAGCCCTGGCTTTCAAAAGGCACAGCTGCCACACCATTCCATGGTAGTGGAATCGGCCATGCACCGTCTTAAGAGCCAGAAGATGCACTCCTCGGTGCCTCCTGGCAGGGAGGCCCGTAACCTGGATGGCCTTGGCAAGAAGTGCTTCCAGGGCTCTATGCTCGCATGTCGTGTCCAGACTTACCAGCTATACATGGGCATGTATCTCCGGGATCTGGCTAAAGAGCTAGCCGGATTCTCCGCTGGTCTCTCCGAGGAGCCCTTGCGGAGGTTCCTAGCCTTGTCCACTGGCATTCGGGAATGCTCAAAGTTCATGTCCCGAGCAGCCTATGATGGCTTTGAAGCCTCGGCTCGAGTGGCCGCAGCCGGCATCGGGGCCCGCCGACAGGCTTGGCTTCAGTCGTCAGACCTTGAGCCCTGGGTGCAGGACAAGTTGGTCGATGTCCCCTGCCGAGGCGAAAACCTCTTTGGCAAGCCCATGGCGGAAAAGGCTGCGCAAATTGAGACTGAGACTCTCACCAGGACCAGGCTTTCTAGGAAGACCTCCGCCCCTTCTCAGAAAAAGAAGGGCTCGGGGAAAAAGTCCTTTTACCCGAGGAAGGCGGCTGCCTACAAACAATACCCCCATTATCAGGCCCCTGCAGCTCCCCAACAGGGCCAGCAGGCCAAGGGACGGGGTAACGGGTCCCGTAGGCAGCAAGCCCCCAAGCCTGCACCACCAGCCCCTGCTCAGCAGGGTGGGGGCTTTTGACTCGCTAAGCATAGCCTCTCCCCCCCCGCTGGTTCCCTCCAGCACCGGAGGCCGGCTGGTTCACTTCGCCCACAGGTGGTCCAGCATCACCGCAGATGCCTGGGTGCTTCAGGTCGTGCGAGAAGGCTATCTTCTCCACTTCCATCAGGTCCCTCCCTCCTATTTTCCGGGAGAACCTCCGCGCCCCCCTCTGCACAGGGAGTTGCTCCTTCAGGAGTTAGCAGGTCTTCTGCAGGAACAGGCGGTGGAACCGGTGCCACACCACCTGAGAGGTCAAGGCTTTTATTCAAGGTATTTTCTGATACCAAAAAGAACAGGGGGCCTCAGACCCATCCTGGACTTGCGCAACCTCAACAAGTTCCTTGTGCGGGAGAAGTTCAAAATGCTTACCCTTGGAATCCTTCTGCCCTACCTCCAGCAGGGAGATTGGCTATGCTCCTTGGATCTAAAGGATGCCTACACGCACATCCTCATCCACCCAAGCCACCGCCAATACCTACGGTTTGTGGTGGCCGGAAATCATTACCAGTACAGAGTACTGCCTTTGGCCTGTCCTCCGCACCGCGAGTCTTCACAAAATGTCTCGCGGTCGTGGCGGCCCATCTCCGGCTTCACGGCCTCTATGTCTTTCCGTACCTCGACGACTGGCTCATCAGAGCAGCGTCCGCTCAGGAGGTCACCAACGCCACGTGCCGCACGGTGACTCTGCTGCAGCACTTGGGCTTTGTCATAAACTTCGCAAAGTCCACTTTGCTCCCCTCACAGGATCTCGAGTTCATCGGCGCAAGGCTGCACACTCCTCAGGCGCGAGCATTCCTACCGCTCGACAGGGCTCAACGGCTCATGGACCTAGCCGACCGCTTTCGCAGCCAGCCCCTGGTCTCCGCCAGGCGCTTCCTGAGACTGCTCGGCCATATGGCTTCCACCGTCCATGTGACCCCCAATGCCCGCCTGAATATGCGGTCTGCTCAATGGTGTCTCCGCCAGCAGTGGCGACAAGCCACGGGCGGCCTAGCAGACCTAGTGCGCGTTTCCGAGCCGCTGGTCTCGTCTCTCCGGTGGTGGCTCCGGCAGCCGAACCTGATATTCGGAATGCCTTTCCAGTCACCTCAGCCGACCCGGGTGCTGACCACCGATGCATCCCTCCTGGGCTGGGGAGCACATTGCCAAGAGGCACGTACTCAGGGCCTCTGGACCACGTGGGAGTCTGCTCAGCAGATCAACTTCCTGGAGCTCAGGGCGATCCGCCTGGCTCTCAAGGCCTTCTCCCACCTGACTTCCCAACAGTCCGTCCTTGTCCAGACGGACAATCAAGTTGCCATGTTCTACGTGAACAAGCAGGGGGGCACGGGCTCCTTCCTCCTCTGCCGGGAGGCACAGAAGCTCTGCTCTTGGGCCGTCAGTCACGGCATTCTCCTCAAGGCAGTTTATCTCCCGGGCCAAGAAAATTGCCTTGCAGACAAACTCAGCAGGGTCCTCCAGCCGCACGAGTGGCGTCTGGATCCCTTGGTAGTTCAGAAGCTCTTCCTCAAGTGGGGTCTCCCCACGGTGGATCTCTTTGCCAGTCCTCACAACCGGCAGCTTCCTCGCTTCTGCTCTCGTCGGCCACACCCCCTTCGGGTGGCGGCGGACGCCTTTCTGATCTCGTGGTCGGGGAGCCTTCTGTACGCTTTCCCTCCCATCCCGCTGGTCTCTCGGACTCTTTTCAAGGTTCTCCGAGACAAAGCCTTCATGATCCTGGTGGCCCCTCGCTGGCCCAGGCAGCCGTGGTTTCCGCTCCTGCTGCAACTGGCGGTGGAGGATCCAATCCCTCTGGGGGTACAACCGGATCTCCTCACTCAGGATCAGGGGTCCCTCCTGCACCCCAACCTCAGGTGTCTCAACCTCATGGCCTGGCTGCTGAGAGGGTAGTCCTTGCTCCCCTTCTCCTGCCGGCGGAGGTGGAGGAGGTCGTCTTGGCTTCGCGACGGCCTTCTACTCGCAAATGCTACGCCCTTAAATGGCGTCGCTTTGCAGTCTGGTGTACCCAACAGTCTCAGGATCCCTTCTCCTGCCCGGTGTCGGTGATCTTGCAGTACTTGCTCCACCTCTCTAATCTGGGACTTAAGTCCAACTCCGTCAAAGTTCACCTCAGTGCTCTTTCAGCACATCATGTGCCGGTGGACGGCAGACCTCTCTCCAATGACCCTCTTGTAGCGAGGTTTCTCCGAGGTCTCCTTCTACTTAAACCACCTCTGCGCCCGCCAGCGCCTGACTGGGACCTGAATGTGGTTTTGCAGCGGATCACCTGTCCGCCTTTTGAACCTATGGCTACCTGTTCTCTCCGTTTTCTGTCTTGGAAAACACTGTTCTTGATAGCCCTCACTTCCGCTAGACGCGTGAGTGAATTGCAGGCCCTCGTGTCTGATCCCCCTTACACTAGGTTCTACAAGAATAGGGTAGTCCTACGGACTCACCCAAAATTTCTGCCTAAAGTGGTCTCCCCTTTTCACATCAATCAGGAGGTGGTACTTCCAACCTTCTTTCCCAGACCACACTCCAGCCGAGCTGAGATGGTCCTCCATACCCTGGACTGTAGAAGGGCATTGAACTTCTACCTTGACCGTACGCGGGAGCACCGTAAAGCTGCTCAGCTTTTTGTGTCTTTTGACCCCAATAAATTGGGGCTCCCGGTCTCCAAGCGTACTCTGTCCATCTGGGTTGCGGACTGTATCTCTTGGGCTTATGGGGCAGCCGGACTCTCCTTAGAAAGTCGAGTCACGGCTCATTGCGTTCGGGCAAAGGCCACGTCAGTGGCTTACCTCCGCTCTGTTCCGCTGGCAGACATCTGCCGGGCCGCTACTTGGTCTTCGAGCCAGACTTTTGCGGTCCATTACTGTCTCGAGAGGGAGTCCCGTAGGGACAGTGCTTTCAGACAGGCAGTCCTCCGTAATCTCTTTGAGGTCTGAGCAACTCCTACCCTCCATCCCGGATGTGGGCTACCGGTGGGTGATAATTCAGCGAAGATTCTATCCTTCTGTGCTGCTGAGCTAGAGGGAGCTCATTTTTGTGCTTAGGGTCTCCGGTAGCCTTGAGCTTGGGAGTCCCATAAGTGAGGACTGACTTCCTGCTTGGTCCTGGAGAAAGCGTAGTTACTCACCTGTAACAGGTGTTCTCCAGGAGCAGCAGGAATCAGTCCTCACTACCCTCCCTCCTCCCCTTGGAGTTGCAATCGTCTGCTTATGTTCTTTTTGCAAATTTTTATGCTGTCTTTTTTAGCTATGTCATCTGACTGGCTAAGATGGCACCCTCGGGCGGGAAGACGACCGCGCATGCGCGCTGCAATTCCCAAAGGCTTTCTTTGAAAGCTGGGGAAAATTGCTCCGCGAGGGCTCCGTCGGCGCCGACGTCACCCATAAGTGAGGACTGATTCCTGCTGCTCCTGGAGAACACCTGTTACAGGTGAGTAACTACGCTTTCAAGGCACTACAAGAATTTTTTTCTGACCATTGATGCTGCTGCACCGTTCCTGTTTGCTATTTACAGGGCAGTTGACAGGCTTTCCCATAGTAGCTTGGTTTTCAGCTCTGGGATTACAGACTGAGGTCTTTTTTCCATTTGCCAATTGCCAGGTGCAAGTTAAAATCTTGCTGTATCTCTGAGTAGGCTCCCCATGTTTCTACTTATCCTTTCCCCTACTCATTTAGGAGTAATTTTGTTAGTTTTGACTACGGTTTTTCTTTAACATATTGCTTAGGCTAGAAGACCAAATAGGCACCTATGTTAAGCATATTTTATGAAGACACATAGGCACCTGTGTGTCATTATAAAATTTCTTCACAATATCTTGGTAAAAAATGAATTTGTGTACATTTACAAATACAAGTATGTGCGATCTCCAGGAACAAGCAGGAATGTAGTCCTCACATATGTGTATCGTCGGTACCGACGGAGCCTACACGGGAATGCTCCCCAGCGTCCAATAGGAACGCTTTTGGGAGCATCCCTCAGCATATGCGTGCTGCCTTCCCACCTTTCCAACTGTCCCTCTTCAGTTCTTCATTTTCCGCGGAGCCAACAGGACCTATTCCCTGTCACCGCAGAAAATTCCGTTTTTAAAATTCTTTTTTGTGGTTGCGTTTGCCTACCGCACGACGCCTACCGGTACCGCCGGTTCTTTTTTTTTCTTTTCCTAAAAAAAAAAAAAAAAAAACCCTAGCCTTTCACTGTTTCTTTTCAGAAACTTTCCTGTTTTGGTGCTAGGCGCCATTTTGGGCATTGGGCCCCATTTTTCCAAAATCATGGAAAAGCCAACTAGTGGTTTTAAAAAATGTACTAAGTGTGGCGGTACCATTTCCATCACTGACACCCATGATTGGTGTCTAAAATGTTTAGGACCTGATCATTCTCCAACTGAATGTCTCTCCTGCATGGGGATGACTAAAAGAGGAAGACAGAACCGGGCCGCAAAGCTCAGTACCCTTTTTTCTTCAGATGCCAGATCCATTGCATCAATTTATGAAAACCTCAAAAAATATCAATGACTACCATTGATCTCTCAAAGCGGAAAAAGTCATTGAAATATACCATTGAGTTCTAAAAATATAGAAAACTCTGACAACTTTTTTATGTCGGGGTCTCCCGGCAAGAGTGGGAAGGAAGAAAACCGTTCCCCTCCGCGTCGGGAAATCCCTTTTGTTAAACAAAGATGAAATTCAAAGTGCACAGAACTTTTGAAATAGTGAGAAACCACTTATCTCCTGAACTGGCAATATGCGTCCTTCGTGAGGGAACACCAAAGCAGTTAAGCACACAACATGCATGTTTTGGGCCCATCGAGAGCCCTGTATCAAGTGATATTATCCCGTGTTGAAAATAATCGCCCTAAAAAACGCCGAACCCAACGGCTCTATTTGTAGAACTATGATGGCAGCTGATTGGTCAATATGTCAGAAGAGGAGTGTCCAAAATATAAATGTCCAAAGGCATTTGATTACAGCACAAGAGAAATGCCAGAAGTATGAAGATCCAAAATCATCTAAACCTATAGTAAGGAATGTGTCCTTTTTATAAGGGGCTCCACCAATCACACTCCAAATTAAGTCCCGTAGGAATGACAGTGTTTAAACGGAAAATCCAACATTGTTCACGTTTCTGTAGTTGACGTTCACGATGCCCTCCCCGAGGGGTAGCAGGAACACAGTCTATAACCCTCCAGCGAAGATCAGCAAATGTGTGATGGAACTGGATGCATTGATCAACTATAGGTGCTGAAAGAGTTTTTGATTTTATTCGAGAGGCATGTTCTCCCAATCGGACTTTTATGGGTCTAATCGTCGTGCCTATGTAAGACAGCGCACAGGGACAAATAAGCATATAAACAACAAAAGTAGACTGGCAGGTAGAAAACCCCATAAAAATAAAAGATTTACCCGTAGTGGGGTGACACCACTGAGCTCCCTCCAAAGTGGTGGAACAATACCTGCATTTCTGACAAGCCCAATGACCCGACCTAGACCCTCCTGGCGTAGAAACATCCCGATTCAGGGAAGTATGAACTAATTGGTCCTTTAAATTTTTCCCTCTGGTATACGCCAATCGGAGAGGTTTCTGAAAACAGGAATGCAGTTGCAAGACCTGCCAATGCTTTTTCAACAGATTGGTAACCTGTGCTGTATGAGACATGAACGGCAGCACCCCAGTGACCATATCCAGAAACTGTCCTATGCCAGACGAAGGGTGAGAGGAATCCTGCTGAGAACTTGGGGATAACAGCCTCTCCCGATGGGAAAACCGTGCTCTCACATACGCTTCACGCACCACCTTCATTGGATATCCACAATCCAATAAACGTATTCTTAAAGCACGTGCCTGCTGCTTGAAATCATCCAGAGATGAACAAATCCTACGAAGGCGGAGAAACTGGCCAAAAGGGAGACCCCTCCGTAAAGGAGAAGGATGATGGCTGTGAAACCATAACAAACTGTTACGTTGACTGGGCTTACGGTAAAGCGTAGTGACCAGAGAGCCACCTTGCTTTTTTTAACCAGTACATCAAGAAATTCAATTTGACAATCATGAATATGAGCTGTAAACTATATATTCGGCTTGATGGTGTTAAGCCAATTAATAAAGGACAGTAACCGTTCTTGTGTGGATGACCATAACAAAAAAATATCATCCAAAAATCTGAGCCACATTCTAACAAACTGAAAATCGCCAACAGGGTAAATGTACGTCTCCTCCATAGCCGCAAGATACAACGTAGCAGTTGACGGAACTTCAGTAGCCCCCATCGCTATACCTTGGCATTGTTGATAAAACTGCCCTGAAAAGTGAAGTAGTTCCTGGCTAATACCAGCCGAATTAAATCCAACAGAAAAAACTTTGGGATCCTGGCTGGTGCAGTGATGAACGCTGACTCCAATAGGGACAATGCTTCCTCCTGGTGGATATTGGTGTAGAGAGCCACGACATCTAAAGTCACCAATAGTGTGTTGTCTACAGGTTTTCCAAATCCAGACAAGATGGTAAGAAAATGGGAAGTATCCCGTAAATACGAACTAACCCGTTTAACAAAAGGGATTTCCTGACGCGGAGGGGAACGGTTTTCTTCCTTCCCACTCTTGCTGGGAGACCCCGACATAAAAAAGTTGTCAGAGTTTTTTCTATATTTTTAGAACTCAATAGTATATTTCAATGACTTTTTCCGCTTTGAGAGATCCATTGCATCGACATCGTCAAGGGCCTCTCCTTCCTCCCATGGATCTCAGGTAACTAAACACAAACGCCGGTCCTCAAAGGGTAGCTCTCCTGCTAAGCATCGAGAGGCCATTGGCATTGCCCTTGAGGGAACCACACCAGCAAAACAGCCCCGGTGGGAGGCTTCAGCTTCCAAAGCATTGATGGGGCTTCAGGATGTTCTCGAGGCTTCAACCTCGCAAGAACTACCTGTGCCATGCTCAGGGGTTCCGGACGTTCTTACCGGTACCGACACCCAGGCATCGGCAGCATCGAAAGACCAGAGATTTCTTGCTATCGAACGCAGTATCACAGCTCTTCTCTCAGCTGCAGTACCTGTGGTCCCTAGGGCACCGGTGCTGACATCAACACCGATGCCGGTACTGACACCGGTACAAACACCGGTACCGACACTGACGATGCCGGTACCGACGGTACCGGCCCCAATGGTAACTCTTCCCATTCCACCTCCAGCTGGAGTGGATAAAGTGATACCGGGTCACCTCGGTACCGACTTTGATCGGTACCGGGATTGTGCTTTGTAGGAGCATCGAAGTCAGGAATACTTCGAGTCCTCCGATTCCGAAGACTCTGACAATTCTGCTGGCACTAGAGGGTTTCTCTTAGAAGATCCCTCTTCTCCCCAACGCAGAATGTCACCTCCAGGGGACATGTCATTTCAGGATTTCATCCATGATATGGCTAAAAGTCTTTCAATCACAGTAGCTCCTGAAGAGGAACCCAGAGCAAAGGAATTGGAAATCCTCCAATATCCTAAAGCTCCTAAGGAGGCAGCTACTCTGCCTATCCATGAAATTCTGCATAACTTAATGTTCAGAATGTGGGAGACACCTCTGACTACTTCTCCTCACTCTAGGAGACTTGATACAAACCCACCTTAAATGCAGACGATCACACCGTAACCTCAACGTTGATGATTGAATCCAACAAATGTCTACCTAAGCTACCTACTCTACTACTCCTGTATATAGTTGTTTACAATTAATAATATAGTTACTCACAATCATGTTGAATGTCAATAATTTAAAAACTGTTGATTTAAAAGTTGATTTGTAAATAATTTAAAAATCTGTTCTATGTAAAACCTGTTCATGTTACACTTGTTATATGTAAACCGCTTTTTTATTTAAAAGTTGATTTGTAAATAATTTAAAAATCTGTTCTATGTAAAACCTGTTCTTGTTACACTTGTTATATGTAAACCGCCTTTGATCTATGGAAGAGGCGGTATATAAGAAAGTTTTAAATAAATAAATAAATAAATACTATGTATCGAGTACCACCATGTCCTGGATTTCAAAAGCTCAGCTGCCACACGATTCAATGGTAGTGGAGTCAGCCATGCTTTCAGCTAGGATCAGCTCATATATCCTATATATGGGAATGTTCCTCAAAGAAATTACAGGAGACTTGGAACTTATGAGCCCATTTCTCCCAGATGATAAGAGACAAGACTTTCTTACTCTGGTTAAGCATGTTCAGGATGTCTCCAAGTTTGTCAATCATGCAGCCTTTGACTGCTTCGAATGCATCAGCAGAACTTCTGCTGTTGCCATTGGCGCACGACGGATTGCCTGGCTACAGGCATCAGACTTGGGTACAGGACAAGTTAGGCAAAATTCCTTGCACGGGAGAGAATCTCTTCGGCAAGAACTGGCAGGAGAAGGCGAATGAGTTGCTTGCTGACAATTCTATCTTAGATAGATTGTCAAAGTCTACAGCCACTCCAGCCAAGAGAAAGCCTTATAAAAAACCCTCTTTTAGCAAAAAGAGGAAGTTTTATCCTTCCTATACCCATCAGACTCAAGCTCCAGGTCAGGTTGCCCAAATGTGACAAACTAGACAACAAAAGAAACCAAAAGGCCCGAGAGCCCAACCAGCTCTCCAGATTCAGCCCCCTCAAGGGCTTCCTAGAGAGCTTTGCCTTCCTGCCTTTGAGGGGTCCTCAACCCCCCAATATTCCCAGCAGGTTATGCCACTTTGTCAACAGATGGCATCAGATAACAGCAGAAGATTGGACTTTCTCCATTGTAGGGGAGGGGTACAAACTTCATTTTCACAGCTTACCCCCTCCTACAATTCTAAAGCAGTTCAATTCACAAAACTCTGCAGACAATCTGCTAGATCACGAGGTCTCCACACGTCTTGCCCAAGGGGCAATAGAGGAAGTACCCATTCTTCAACAGGGTGCAGGGTTCTACTCCCCCTATTTTCTTATTCCAAAGAAAACAGGGGGACACAGACCCATTCTAGACCTTAGAGAATTGAACAAATATCTGTTTTGAGAGAAATTAAAGAAGATTTCTCTGGGAACTCCTCTGCCATACCTTCAAAGCCCGGACTGGCTTTGCTCTCTTGACTTAAAGGATGCATACACTCACATTCTTATCCATCCAGATCACAGGAAATTGTTATGTTTCCTTTTCAGGGGAAGACATTTCCAGTACAGGGTTCTTCCTTTTGGTCTGGTTTCAGCACCAAGGCTATTCACGAAATGCATGGCAGTAGTAGCTGCTTTTCTACAAACCCTGGGGATTTTTGTCTTCCCTTACTCAGACGACTGGCTCATCCGAGCCTCCACAGTGACAGAGGCCAGCACTGCACTGTCTCGTACAATGCAAATCCTCCAGTACTTGGGATTGGTAATAAACTTCCCAAAATCTCAACTAATGCAGTTAGCTTCCCAAGCAGCAGGCAAATCCTCCCTCACTGCTGGGGAGCTACTGCAGTTACTGGGACACATGGCATCCACAGTTCATGTAGTCTGTGATAAGGAAGCTTATCATAGCTCAGGAAGGAGCTATAGAAAAGGTGAAGTGACTCTGAACAAGCAACCTGTCAGTTCTGGTAGAAATAAGAAAACAGAATTTTCCCATAAAAGACTACCAGTCCCAGAATGCACCAGGTTTCCAACAGCCATTAGAGGAGCTGAAGTGGGGAAACGTGTGTTCAATCAGGAGGGCTATGAGGTAATCCCTAAGCACTCATCTCAAAGGGCAGGGCCTGATTCAGCACAGCTGCGCTGTGTTAGGGAGGAGCACTCATCTAGGCAGAATAAGAGTAGAGTTTATTTTACAGATGACCATCTTCATGATCACCTTGGATATCCAGAGAATTGTCCTCAGTATCCTGAGAATCAGCTTGAGTTTGATCATCAGTTTCATTTGAAGGATCATCAGAAGCAGAAGCCAAACCGGACGGACAGAGAGGGAAAGAGACCCTTTGGAAGAAGGAAGAGAAAAGCCTTTGAGAGGTCTAGAAGAGTCCAAAGCAGTACGTATACTGGGAGGTATTCCAAGGGCCAGCATACACCATTGGACTGGGGAAAGCCAGAGGAATGGTGCTGCAGAGCTAGGAATCTCCAGACGCTACCTGTGAGGGAGACGGCTGCACGTGGAAGGGACCCTAAGACCTGTGCCAGAAGGTATGTGAAGAGAGATCCAGTGTCCAGGGATCTGGATTGGAAGGCTGGACATAAGAACTGGACTACATACTGGCCATGCTATATAGAGAGGAACTCTAGCAGCAATGGAAGCTCAGGTATGAACACTGATCTATGCCCTAGCTATAACCTTGAAAGACAGCAGGGAAACAAGTATTCTCCTGAAAATGCTCCATTGAAAGATTCATCTGTGCCAATCCATGATACTGAACCCATGCTTTTTGAACAAGGGGGAATAATAGCAGATGAGGATCCTGTTTATATGGACTGCTCTCTATCTAAACTCCGTTGGTAACTTTCTGTTATAAAGTACAGCAACCATCACAAAGAAATACAAATTTGTTCTTTAATCTATTCAAAAAAAGCTCCTGAAGCAGGTTTTGACCCACACAGTAGAAAGCAAGCCAGCTAAGGGGTTTCAGCTGGATAACTGCTAGCAATTAAGCCTTACCTTATTGCTTGTGAGCTAGGAGAGAATCTAGTCTGAATCTGTGTGGGAAGTAATCAGAAGTTAATCTTAAAAGAACAGTTTGTTTCTTGCTTTGTGGCTTTTCATTTGTTGTTTTCCTGATTTTGACTTTGTTTTTCCAAGTTAACACTGAAAGCAAGTAACCTAATTTATGTGCTACCAAGCATATCTGTGTTGGGAGAAATAACCCCATAAATAAATATCTTATTGGCTTTACCCAAGAGCACAACTAAATTATTGTCAGCAGCTGTGTCTGGTGTGAATGAACTACATTGCCCACAATACCTTGCAAATCATATAGACATATGCACTTGCCAAGAGTGTGAAGATTCTCACCCAGGCAGCCGTCTGACAAGTCCCATATGCTCGCCTCCACATGTGAGCAGCTCAGTGGACCCTCTCCACACAGTGGACACAGGCCATGGGTCATTTGTAGGACAAAATAACAATCTCTCAATGACTAATTTTGTCCCTCCAATGGTGGCAATCATTAGAAAATCTGACAGTAGGTCTCCTTTCCATCAACCCCTCTTTCAGACCACCCTAACAACAGATGCATCACAGATTGGTTGGGGAGCACACCTGAATCATCTTTCTACCCAGGGCACCTGGACTCCACAGGAGGTTGGTTTACACATAAACCTCCTGGAGTTAAGAGCAATTTATTTAGCTCTTCGAGTGTTCCACGCCCAGTTCAGCTACAAGACAGTCCTAGTCCAAATGGACAATCAGGTAGCCATGTTCTATGTGAACAAGCAGGGCGGGACAGGCTCTCTGTCGTTATGCAACGAAGCTTTACGACTATGGGCCCTTGCCAGAGAGCATCAAATTCACCTTCTAGTGGTATATCTTCATCCCTCCACCTGGACCAGATGGCACAGATATTTCATCTCTGGGGCACTCCAGACATAGACCTCTTTGCAAGTCCACTGAATGCCAAACTTCCCCGATTCTGTTCCAGGATTCTGGCGCACAACTGTCAGGCAAGGGATGCCTTCCTCCTTCACTGGGGTCAGGATTTCCTTTATGCCTTCCCACCCATTCACCTTATCCCCAAGACACTCTTCAAGCTTCAGAGAGACAGGGGTCACATGATCCTCATAGCACCACGATGGCCACGCCAAACGGGGTATTCCCTGCTTCTGCATCTCTCTCAAGCGGCACCTCTGGAGTTAGGGCATGCTCCAGATCTCCTTTCCCAGGAGAACGGGACGCTATGGCACCCGAATCCCCAGTCCCTGCGCCTCACGCCTCTAATGCAGAAAGAAACCTTCATACTTTGGATTGTAAAAGGGCCTTAGCCTTTTACATACAAAGAACACAGCAACATAGAAAGTCCTCTCAACTTTTTGTAGCTTTTGACCCTAGTCATTTGGGACTTCCAGTCTCCAAAAGGACTTTATCTAAATGGATTGCCCAATGCATATGCTTTACCTATGAGAGTAAGTGTCTTCCTCTTCAGGACCGTTTGACAGCTCACAATGTGAGAGCCATGGCAGCTTCTATGGCTAATCTCCACTCTGTGTCGATTGATGACATTGGTCGAGCAGCCGCCTGGGCTTCGGTACACACCTTCACAGCCCACTACTGCCTAGATAAAGCCTCCCGTCGGGATTTATTTATTTATTTATTTAGCGTACATTTGTATCCCGCTGCTTCCAGTGATCAGCAGCGGTTGCTATACATGGTGGAGTTGGCTGTACCGGCCAGTAATTAGAGTATATACATTGCGATTAGGGAGGGGAGAAAGTGCACAGCAAGCATGGTTACAGGATTTACAGTTGATTGCAAGTTGCAGCTACATACAGGGTACTTAAATACATATTTACAATTAAATGACTGTTAGGACTTTACAAAGGATCCTTATATACATATTTACACACTGAGTGTATCTCATGAGGTTGGTGTGTTTCATGAGGTTAAGTTGTAATGGGATTGGAAGAGGTGCGTCTTAAGTTGTTTTCGGAAGTCTTTCAGATCACAGACTTCACGTAGTTCACTTGGCAACCGGTTCCAGAGTGCCGGAGCTATAAATGAGAAAGCTCTGTTGCTGATGCACGCATTAACCTTTGTGAAGCACTTCGGGATACAGAGGGTATTGCGGTTCGGTGTTCTTCTACTTCTGTTGTTGGGTAGATTGGATATTAAGCTGTTGAGGTGTGAGGGCGCTACGTCATGGATGAGTTTGAAGGTAGTGACTAGGATTTTGTATTGAATGCGGGCCGTGATGGGGAGCCAATGAAGCTCAATTAGCGCAGGTGTAATGTGGTCAGAGAGTCCTTTTTGCATAATGATTCGGGCCGCTACATTTTGTGCCATTTGTAGAATATTTATAGTTTTTCTTGGCAGGCCTTGCAGTATGGCATTGCAATAGTCTAGGTGTGGAATGATGAGGGCTTGAGCGACAGATCTGAAATCAGTATGATCGAGGATGCTACGTAGGGGCTGCAAGACTCTTAATTTATGGAAAATAGCCCGATTGGTACTTCGAAGGTGCTTGTCCATATGTAGGTTGCTGTCAAGCATCACTCCCAAATATTTTATCTCTGTTTTGATGTTGTAGTTGTTATTGTTCATGGTGACCGTTGTAGGGGGCTCGAATCCCGGCTTCCTGGAGATACACATTGCTTCTGTTTTCTTGTGGTTAATGGACATATTATTGCGTTGGAGCCAGACTTGAAGTTCGTGTAGGCATTTTTCCAGCTTGTGGAGGTTTGGGTTATTTACGTCTAGTTGAGTATAGAGCATTAGGTCATCTGCGTAGATATGGTAGTTGATGTCGTGGCCCTGGAAAATCTTGCATACTGGTTGAAGGTATAAGTTGAATAGGAGGGAGGAGAGGGCGGAGCCTTGTGGAATGCCTTGGGTTTGCGGGAAGGGGGTTGCTTTGACATTGTTGAAATTGACCTGCTGCATCCTGTTTGTTATATAGGAGGAGAACCATTTTAGTGGGGTTCCTGAGATGCCTATGGACTCGAGTCGTTCTAATAGTGTGGGGTGATGCACTGAGTCGAAGGCTGCTGAGATGTCTATGAATATAAGCATATACATTTTACTCTTGTTTTCCAGACCCTTGAGTAGGTTGTCCATTAGGGCTAACAGGAGGTTTTCTACGCCGTGATGTTGCCGAAACCCGTATTGGTGCACATCAAGGGCGTTTGTATCATCAATGTGGTTTTGCAGCTGCCGCTGTACTGCCTTTTCATTGATCTTGGCAAGGAAGGATATGCTTGAGATAGGGCGGTAAGAGGTAGGGTCGTCCTTGTTTAGTGCCTTGCTTTTCAAAATGGGACGTATGAGTGACTTCTTGAGAAGTGATGGCATGAGGCCTTGCTGTAGTGAAAGGTTCACTATGTGGGAGATGTGCTGCACTATTTCCTCTTTGGTTGCCTTGATCCAGGAGGCTGGACAGGGGTCAAGAGGGGAGGTGGTGGTTTTTAGGTTGGTGATGATGACTTTTATCTGCTGGTCATCAACTCTCTGGAAGGTTGACCACTTTCCGGCCTGGTCAGGACTTCCCCGGGTGTTGATTACTTGTCGGGAGTTGGCTGTGTCCAGTTTTGGAGCGAGGAGGGCAGGTGCTGTGGGACTAAGCTTGCTGGCATAATGATCCGCTAGCCGTTGAGCTGTTATGGAACCGCTAGGATTGCTGTCCTGCAGAGCCTTGGTGAGTGATTTGACGAGAGCGAAAAGCTCCCTAGGTCTGTTGAGGGCCTTATTGAGAGTGTTTGTGTGGTGTGTTTTCTTTGCTTGGTTGACTTCATTCTTATATGTTGACAGGAGGTTGAGGTATGCCTTTTTGCGCTCCTCGGTTTTGTGTTTTCTCCATTTTCGTTCTTGCTTTCTCAGGTCCTTCTTCAGATCCCGTAGGGTTGTGGAGTACCAGGATTCTGATTTGGTTTTGGTTGAGCTCCTTGGGTGACTCCAGGTGGGTTTTGAGGTAGCCTCGATCCCCATGTTCCAGAGGTTTGCCAGCAGCTCAAGGTCCGAGAGATCCGTGTGTATGTGGTTTGCTACGGATTCGAGGAGGGCTTCTTTGTTGAATTTTTGGAAGCATCTTCGCTGGTTAGATGCTTGGTCTGGTTGTGATTGGTCAGGTGCTGTGGGGAGCACTAGGGATAGCTCGATTTGATGATGGTCTGACCATGGTACTTGAGTTATTCGTGGTTTGGATTTCAACAGCTTAGGATGCTTGGTGGGTATAAACACCATGTCTAGAGTATTACCCTTGATGTGGGTTGTGTTTTGGATGATTTGTTCATAACCCAGTTGCTCCATAGCTTCATGGAAAGTGTTTGATTGCTCTGTGGAGGTAGAGGCTAGGTTCAGGTCTCCTAGGATGATCTGGTTCTTTTTGGGCGCAGTAGTTGAGATGATTTCTAGGGCTGCTGCCAGGGATTCCTGCGGTGAGGCTGGTGGTCTGTAGATAAGACATATGGATAAGGTTCTGTTTTCTATTTTGAGTATGTCAATGCCATCGAGCATGCTTAGTGGTGTGCTGGTTAGAGTTAAGTCTGATTTGGCCATGATTAGTACTCCTCCTCCCCTTTTCTTGGAGCGAGGACAGTTATAAGCTGTATATCCAGGTTTGCTTATTTGATTGATGATTACTGGGTCTGTTTCAGTTATCCATGTCTCCGTGATGCATAGTATATCCGGCTTCGTGTCCGTGATGAGGTCATGTACTATGTGAGTTTTATTTCTTATTGACCTGGCATTTATTAGAATGATGGAGATAGTGGACTGAGTTGGGAAATCAGTCTGCAAGCTCTTGACCAAGTTCTTGCCTAGCTTGGTGTTGGGATGCCTTCTTTGGCCAAGCTGTTCTTCAAAATCTCTTTCAAACCTAAACCAACTCCTACCCACCAACCCTGGTGGGATGCCAGAGATCCATGGGAGGAAGGATTCTCACCTTCGGTGTCACCTTCCTGGGGCTATCTCCCTGGCATCTTCAGCTAGGGAGTCTCCATATGTGAGGACTACATTCCTGCTTGTTCCTGGAGATAGCGTAGTTACTCACCTGTAACAGGTGGTCTCCGGGAACAGCAGGAATTCAGTCCTCACATCCCACCCACCTCCTCTAGGAGTTGTCTCTCTCTCTCTCTCTCTCTCTCTTTCCTCTCTCCCTCTATCCTTTCACTCAGCTACAAACTTAACTGAAGAGGGACAGTTGGAAAGGCGGGAAGGCAGCATGCATGTGCTGAAGGATGCTCCCAAAAGCGTTCCTATTGGACGCTGGAGAGCGTTCCCGCGCAGGCTCCATCGGTACCGACGATACCCATATGTGAGGACTAAATTCCTGTTGTTCCCGGAGATCACCTGTTACAGGTGAGTAACTATGCTTTCTGGTCTTTGTGCTTACTTGTATGTGGGAAGTAATTTAGTAAGAGGTATTTTAAATGTATTTACTGGCATATACACACAAGAAGTCCGTTATAAAATTGCCTCTGAAATAAGCTTCCCCTAAATGCTGTTTATTAAACTAGTGGCACATACTTTTTCTAAACTGATGAACAACTCTCCTAAGACATTAGTGCTTTCAGACATAGGAATAAAATACTAAACAAGATTCTTAGTCAATTTGTTGATAGTTGTCAAAGTTCCCTGGGATACCAGTAATGAAACTTTAACTCTGGCAGATTTATGTTGCTTTTGAACTCTGACCCACTGCTGACCTAGAAGGCTGAACAGGAACTAGTGATAAGAATGACATTAGACTATTGTAGATAATGCTCACATTTTCTTGCCTGTCTCAGTTCTGAGCTTTGATTAAACTGACCATGTTAAATTGCAAGGTTACTGGCTATTGATTAACTTTGAAATTATTACAGCTGTCAAAATCGAAATTATAGGCTGTCCTTCATGAAGTGATGATTTCACAAGTTCTAGAGTGCTCGTGTTATCTGTTTATATAATTAAATTAGAGCTCACAATTCACAGGTAAGAAAAATATTAGATCAAGTTGGAGGGTGGGAGTTGTGTGGTTCCTGTATACAATGATATTTTGAAAGTATAATCTGTTGGGGTTTATGGAGAAAAAAGGCAGTTTTCACAGGATGAGCACAATAATTGTTATATTTGATGCTTATAACAATACCACAGAACAAAAACATTATATTATAATTATTCACAAAAATGTAAGTTAAGAACATAAGATATGCCATACTGGGTCAGACCAAGGTCTATGAAGCCCAGTATCCTGTTTCCAACAGTGGCCAATCTAGGTCATAAGTACCTAGCAGTTTCCCCAAAGGACACAGGTTCCACAATGCTTGTATTGGGGCAAGCAGTGGATTTCCCGGGTCCCCTTTAATAATGTTTTTTGGACCTTTCCTCCAGAAACTTGTCCAAACCCTTTTTAAATCCAGCTACACTAACAGCTTTTACTATATCCTCTGGTAACAAATTCCAGAGTTTGATTACACATTGAGTAAAAATATATTTTCTCATATTAGTCTTAAATAGGTTACACTGTAGCTTCATTGCATGTCCCCTAGTCTTTCTATATTTTGATGGCATAAACAATCGAGCTACGTTTAACAGTTCCACTCCATTCATAAATTTATAGACCTCTATCATATCTCCCCTCAGTTGTCTCTTTTCCAGGTTGAAGAGCCCTAAACATCTTATCCTCTCCTCATAGGGTATCCTTTCATCCTCTTAACTATTTTGGTGGCTCTTCTCTGTACTTTTTCTAATAACGCTATATCTTTTTAAGATATGGTGACCAGAATTGCACATAATATTCAAGGTGCAGTTGCACCATGGAACAATACAGAGGCATTATAATATCCTTTGTTTTATTCTCCATTCTTTTACTTATGATTCCTAGCATTCTATTTGCTTTCTTGGCTGCTGCTGAAAACTGGGTGGAGGGTTTCAACATGTTATCCATGACGCCTAAATCTTTTTCCTGGGTGGTGGTTCCTAATGTGGAATCTTGCATCATGTAATCATAGTTTGGGTTGTTCTGTCCTAGGTGCATAACTTTCCACATTAAATTTCATCTGCCATTTGAACATCCAGTCTTCCAATTTATCAAGGTCCTCTTGCAATTTTTCACAATCCTCTTGAGTTTTAACACTTTGAATAATTTATTGTCATCTGCAAATTTGATTACCTCACTCGTTATTCCCATTTTCAGGTCATTTACGAATATGTTAAAAAGCAGCAGACCCAGCACAGATCCCTGGGGTACTCCACTATTCACCTTTCTCCATTGGGAAAATTGGCCATTTAGCCCTGCCTTCTGCTTTCTATCTTTTAACCAGTTCCTGATCCACAATAGTACACTGCCTCCTATCCCATGACTTGTTAATTTCACCAAGAGCCTCTCATGAGGGACCTTGTCAAAGGCTTTCTGAAAATACAGATGCACTATATCAATTAACTCACCTCTGTCTACCTGTTTATTCACACCTTCAAAAAAATAACAGATTAGTAAAACAAGACCCTCCTTGGCTAAAGCCATGTTGGCTCTCTCCCATCAAGCCATGACTATCTACATGTTCAGTAATTTTGTTCTTTATAATGGTTTCTACCATTTTTCCCGGTACTTATGTCAGGCTCACCAGTCTGTACTTTCCCAGATCACCTCTGGAACCATTTTAAAAATTGGCGTTACATTGGCCTTCCTCCAATCTTCAGGTATTACAGATGATTTTAATGATAGTTTACAGATTACAGATAGTAGGTCTGCAATCTCATATTTCAGTTCTTTCAACACCCTTGGATGTATATCATCCGGTCCACGTGGTTTGCTACTCTTCAGTTTATCAAATAGTTGTAATACAGATTCCCGGTGTATCGATATTTCTTTCAATTCTTCTGCGGCATCACCTCTAAATACATTTCAGTCATGGGTAACATCCCAGCATCTTCCTCAGTAAAGACCAAAGCATTCAGTCTTTCCACTATGGCCTTATCCCCTCTTAGTGCCCCTTTTATCCCTCTGTCATCTAATGGTCCATCTGACTCTCTCACAGGTTTTTTGCTACAAATGTACTTGAGAAAGTCTTTATTATGCGTTTTTGCTTCCACAGCAAGCTTCTTCTCAAATTCTTTCTGCCTGCCTCATCAATGCTTTACATGTAACTTGCCAGTGCTTATGTTGTTTCCAGTTTTCGTCATTTGGCTCCGCTTTTCATTTCTTGAACGATGCTTTTTTGGAAATGTTGTCCCCTCTGCAGTGCACGGTCTGTATCTAAACTTTAGAACCAGGAATAATGCTGTCCTCGTGAATAAATAAAGTTATTATGCTCAATCATCTGCTCACACAACATCCACTTCCATATCTATGCGGATGATATAATGATCTACGCACCATTCACCACCAGGAATCCAACATATGAAGGAATAAAGAGCTGCTTCACAGACATCTCCCTATGGAAAACTAACATTTTCCTAAAAATAAACTACAAGAAGACTGAAATACTATTCATAACAAAAGATACCAGTTTCCATAACCCTTAATGACATAAACATGAATGGTCCAACCAAAGGGCCAGGTCCCCTGGCATTACTCTTTACCATCAAATGACCTTCAAACCTCACATAAGCAACTTAGCAAAACAAATATATCACAAAATCAGATCTCTCCATCATCGTCACCCTCTATTGGACTCAGCCAAGTACTGCTCAGTTTTCCAAACAATCATAGCACCCCTCTTTGACTACTGGAACTCAATTTACCATGGGCTGCCGAAAACCACTCTACTTCCACTAATCACTGCTTTGCATACTGCAGCATACATAATTCAAGGGGTGTCAAAGTATGAACATACAACTCCTATCCTCAAACAGCTCCATTGGTTGTCACTACTCATCCTCATACGCTTCAAGATCTTACTCCTTTTAAAAGAATCCACAATCAATCGTCATGTTGCCTACAATCACTCCTGAATGCCATCAATCCCTGCAGGATAAAAAGACAAAACACAATAAACATGTTAAGCATACCACAAGGAAAACCAAAAGCACTCAGTATGCCTCCAACACTGTATGCACCATCCCTCTGGAACTCCCTATCTGGTATCCTCCGATCGACAAATGAACTGTCTACATTTAGAAAACTCCTTAAGACTCACCTATTCAATGAACACTTTGGCCCCATTACATAGCCCCCCCCCCCCCATCCTCCACGGTATCAAATATAGCAGTTGTTTATGTATATAACCTATTGCTGCTCCCATCTAGGTAGCTCTCATGTAAATAAGTTATACTGTTCTATGTAACATTTATTGCATATAGTAAATATTTATTTAACCTATTTTTATTCCATGGAACATTTAACCAGTGTACAAGAAATGCTTAAGGGGGGGGGGATAGGTTAGTTACATGGTTAACTATGTACAGTATCATGTGTGTGTGTGTGACATAAACATAAGAACATAAGATATGCCATACTGGGTCAGACCAAGGTCCATCAAGCTCAGTATCCTGTTTCCAACAGTGGCCAATCTAGGTCATATGTACCTAGCAGTTTCCCCAAAAGACACAGGTTCCACAATGCTTGTATTGGGTCAAGCATTGATATCCTGGGTCCCTTCTTAATAATGGTTTATGGATCTTTCCTCCAGGAGCTTGTCCAAACCTTTTTTAAACCCAGCTACACTAACAGCCTTTACTACATCCTCCGGTAACAAATTCCAGAGTTTCATTACACGTTGAGTGAAAAAATATTTTCTTTTATTAGTCTTAAATAATTTACCCTGTAGCTTCATTGCATGTCCCCTAGTCTTTCTATATTTTGATAATGTAAACAATCGATCTACGTTTACCCGTTCCACTCCGTTCACTTATAGACTTCTATAATATCTCCCCTCAGCCGTCTCTTTTCCAAGTTAAAGAGCCCTAACCTTTTTAGCATTTCTTCATAGGGATATCCTTCCATCCCCTTTGCCATTTTAGTGGCTCTTCTCTGAACCTTTTCTAATAATGCTATATCCTGTTTAAGATACGGCGACCAGAATTGCACACAATATTCAAGGTGCGGTCTCACCATAGAACGATATAGAGGCATTAAAATCTCCATTGTTTTATTTTCCATTTCTTTCCTTATGATACCTAGCATTTTCTTTGCTCTCTTGGCCGGCGCTGCACACTGGGCCAAGGGTTTTAACATGTTTTCCACAATGACGCCTAAATCTTTTTCCTGGGTGATGGTTCCTAATGTGGAACCTTGCATTGTGTAATCATAGTTTGGGTTGTTCTTCCCTAGGTGCATAACTTTGCACTTGTCCACATTAAATTTCATCTGCCATTTTGATGCCCAGTCTTCCAATTTATCAAGATCCTCTTGCAATTTTCCACAATCCTCTTGGGTTTTAACAACTTTAAATAGTTTTGTGTCATCTGCAAATTTGATAACCTAACTCGTTATTCCCTTTTCCAGGTCATTTATGAATATGTCAAAAACCAGCGGACCCAGCACAGATCCCTGGGGTACACCACTATTCACCTTTCTCCATTGGGAAAATTGGCCATTTAGCCCTACCCTCTGCTTTCTATCTTTTAACCAGTTCCTGATCCACAATAGTATACTGCCTACTATCCTTTGACTAGTTTTGACAAAAGTCTCTGATGAGGGATCTTGTCAAAGGCTTTCTGAAAGTCCAAATACACTATATCAACTGACTCACCTTTGTCTACCTGTTTATTCACACCTTCAAAAAAACATAACAGATTAGTAAGACAAAATCTTCCTTGTCTAAAGCCATGTTGGCTGTCTCCCATTAAGCCATGACTATCTACATGTTCAGCAATTTTGTTCTTTATGATGGTTTCTACCTTTTTTCCCGGTACTGAAGTCACCCTCACTGGTCTGTAGTTTCCCAGATCACCCCTGGAACCCTTTTTAAAAATTGGCATTACATTCGCCATCCTCCAATCTTCAGGTATTACAGATGATTTTAATGATAGTTCAAAGATTACTAATAGCAGGTCTGCAATCTCATATTTGAGTTCTTTCAACACCCTTAGATGTATATCATCCGGCCCAGGTGATTTGTTACTCTTCAGTTTATCTAATAGTTGTAATACATCTTCCCGATGTATCGATATTTCCTTCAATTCTTCCGCACCTTTAAATACCACTTCAGTCATGGGTAACATCCCTACATCTTCTTAGTAAAGACCGAAGCAAAGAATTCATTCAGTCTCTCCGCTATCGCCTTTTCGCCTCTTAGTGCCCCTTTAACCCCTCTATCATCTAATGGACCAATTGACTCTCACAGGTTTTTTGCTATGAATGTACTTGAAAAAGTCTCTATTACGCGTTTTTGCTTCCGCAACAAGCTTCTTCTCAAATTCTCCCTTAGCCTGTCTTATCAATGCCTTGCATTTAACTTGCTAGTGCTTGTGCTGTTTCCAGGTTTTGTCGTTTGGCTATTTTTTCCATTTCCTGAAAGATGCTTTTTTGGCAACAACAGCCTCTCTGACCTCCCCTTTAAACCATGCTGGCAGTATTTTGGACTTCCTTCCACTTTTCTTAATGCGTGGAATACAGCTGGTCTGGGCTTCCAAGATAGTATTTTTCAACAACACCCAAGCTTGATGTAAGTCTTTAACCTTTGCAACTGCTCCTTTTAGATTTTTCTTAACTATTTTCCTCATTTTTTCATAATCTCCCTTTCGAAAGTTAAAAGGTAGTACTGTGGATTTCCTTACTATCCCTCCTCGACGAATTAAATCAAACATGATCATGCTATGATCACCATTGCCAAGTGGCCCCAACACCTTTATCTCTTGCACCAGATCTGGTGTTCCACTAAGGACTAGGTCCAATATGGCTTCCTCTCTGGTCGGTTCATGACCAGCTGCTCCAAGAAGCAGTCATTTATTTCATCTAGGAACTTTATCTCACTAGCATGTCGTGTTGTACTATGTACTGTTCAGTGTTTGGATCTTATCGTCGGTCAGATGGTTAAGTGAAATGTCCCAGGTGGTTTGTGTAAAGCAAAGTTTTCAACTTCTTCCTGAAGTATTTGATGTCAGTGGTCACTCACATGTCCTCTGGGAGCGAGTTCTATAGTGACGGAGCTTATAGTGAAAACACTCTTCCAGATGTGGATTGGTTGGTCCTTTGGTATCCATGGGGTGTAACAATCATATGCTTGATATTATTTCTCCTGGGTCTGGTGCTTATGTCTCTTATTATGCAATCTTGTAGGATGTCAGCTGATGATTGGTGGATGATTTTGAAGATGTTTAAGGCTGATGACAGTAAAAACAAGGAAGCCAATAGTTTTCATGTGCAAAGAAAGAAGGTACGAAACAAGAGAGTGTCAGGCCAGACTTCAGCAAAAAGAGTTACTGCAAGATGGCAAGTGCCTCTTTGTTTCATTCATCAAATGGGTTCAGGGCAAACCAAATTTCCTACCTGTTCTTCTCCTACTACATACTCCTCCCTCTGAGCCAGTGGTAGGAGATGTCATTTTCTGTTGCTGAGGGCCAGTCTTGTCAAGAGACATGAGTTCAGCTCTGTTGCAGCAGGAGACCACATGCAGTTAAATATGTTTTCTGCTTTCATTCCACAGAAAAGTAGATAATCATGAGATTATATTCAACCCCACCAACAATAGTGAAAAAGGAGAAGAGGCAAGGGACGAAGGAGATAAGAACTCGAGGAAAGAGCGTGGGAGAGACAGGCTGAAAAGCAGAGCAGAAATAACACTTTGAGGGATAGGAGTGAGAAGGGGGCCATAGTATCTAAGTGAAGGAAGTGAGAAGGGGAAATAATTTCTGGATGGAAGGGCTAAAGGGGTAAGCATCTAGAGGGAGAGGGGAAAGAGGCGAGAAGGAAGAATATCTGAAGGAAGATAGTATCTGATGCACAACTAGTTCTAAAACCATGGCTCCTTAGGTGCAAAAGCACTACATTGTCAGGGATGTGGACAGTATTTTTCCAGCAGTTAATATGGAGCTGTGTGACCTGTTAGGACGTGGCATACAAATAACACGGGTAAACGTAAGTACCTGTTAGGTGAGTCCATGCTAATTGCAAGGGTCATAGTGCCTGGGATTTACCCCTGTGCTAACTGTGCCATGCTCAACATGCCTATTTTCTGCCTCCTTAGCACCCCAATGTGTGATTTACAGTTAGTGTAGAAATCGGCCCGTGTTGTCAACACATGTTCCAGCAATCCAAAACATTCACAGACAGCTAGCGGCCTTTAGTAAAAGAACCCCCTGGTAATCTTTCAGCCATTTATTTAACTTTTTTTGGGTAGCAACTGCAGCAACTTCTTATTTATTTAACAAAATTGTTCTGAAATGAGCATTTATATAAACAAAACAAACAATTATTTAAAAAAAATGGAATACATTGAAAAAAACCTGCAAACAACATAGGAAACTAAACAAAACATTTTTTATGCCAACAAAACCCTTGAGAAAAGTATAAAAGAGTAAGAGGGACCAATATGATCAGAAATAATTTTCTAACAAGTAGAATAAAAGTACTTTCTCCAGGACCAAGCAGGAAGTCAGTCCTCACATATGGGTGACATCGGCGCCGATGGAGCCCCCGTGCGGAGCATTTCCCCAGCTTTCATAGAAAGCCTTTGGGAATGCAGCGCGCATGCGCGGTCCCCTTCCTGCCCAAGGGTGCCATCTTGCTCAGTCTTCTTTTTTCCGCGGAGCCCGGCGGATGTATATTCGTTTCACCCGAGGAAGAAGTTGATTTTCTCTGCGTTAACCTGTTTTTCTTCAGTTTGACGCCGGTTTCCCTTTCCCCCCTGGGCCCGATACGTCGGTATCGAGCCCGGATCTCTTTTTCGGTTTTTGTCCTTAGTGACTAGTGTTCGCGCCATTTTTTCTTTTTTCACTGGCAGCCCTGTCTTTTGACCTTGAGAGGGGCCCTTTTTCCCCCCATGGCTGCCAGCGGGTTTAAAAAGTGTGATCGGTGTAAGAAACTTATGTCTCTCACCAACACACATGACTGCTGCCTCCGGTGCCTCGGACTCGATCATGACCCGATGATCTATGGTCCATGTGGGAAGATGTCCTCTAAGGCGTTAAGGAGTCGGTAGCACCAAAAGGAAAGAATCTTCTCTGACTCCGCGTCCGGTAGGGCCCGGACCTCATCAGAGGCCTCGACATCTCGGGACTCCGGCCCTGAGCAGCGTCGAGGCTCCTCTGAAAGGGGGTCTCCCTCGCGGGAGCATCGTAAGAAGAAAAAACCCGTGAGTGCGGCGTCGGTGGACGCACTTGGCTCCTCGAGGGCCAAGTCGCATAGCCCCGAGCGTCGTCCCGGGTCTTCGGAGTCGGAAAGGCCTGCAAAACAACCTTGTGTGGAGATGGAGTCCCCGGGTCACGTGAGTACTGTAGTCCTCGTGGACTCACCTCAAGGGGAGCCGACGTCGGGTCCGGCGCCACCGGGGCCCGAGTCGAGGGCTGCTGAGTCTCCTGAGCTCGTACTCAGGTTGACGGCCTTGGAGAGCAGCTTGGCTGCCTTCATGGAACAGCAGCGGGCACTGATCGCCGGTCTCACAGGTGCATCTGCCCCGACCACTGGGACATCGACGTCCAAGTCGACCCCGGAGGCCGAGCCGATCCTCGAGTCCATGCGAGCTCGAGTCGATCCTCGGCCAAGGTCCCCCTCGGCCTCCCGTTTGGGACCGAGGTCGTCGACGCTGGTACCCTCGGCGTCGGGGCGGATGGCATCGATGCCTGGCCGACCGGAGCCACTCGATTCGTCCTCTGAGGAGTCCGGCTGGGAGACGGAGGATGAGGAGTCACCCGACACCTTTCGGACTCGGTGCATTCCTTTGGACTCGCCCGAACCCGAGCCTCGGAGAAGGTCACCCCCTGAGGATACCCAGTTCTCGGACTTCGTGCGGGACATGGCTAAGGCTTTGGCATTCCCCGCGGATCCCGAGGAGGAGCCTCGAACCGAGGAGCTCGAGGCCCTACAGTATGACTCTCCTCCGAAGGAGGCCTTTACTGTTCCGGTTCCTCCGATGCTGGAACGGTTGCTCTTCCGCATGTGGGAGGCGCCGGCATCGACCCCGGTTTTAAGCAAGCAGGTTGATTCCATCTATCGAGTCCGCAAGAGCCCCGGGTTCCAAAAGGCACAATTACCGCACCACTCCATGGTTGTGGAATCGGCCATGCATCGTCTGAAGAGTCAGAAGATGCACTCCTCGGTGCCTCCCGGCCGGGAGGCCCGGATCCTGGATGCCCTCGGTAAGAAGTGCTTCCAGGGCTCTATGCTTGCTTGCCTTGTCCAGAACTAACAGCTGTACATGGGCATGTACCTTCGAGACCTGGCAAAGGAGATTGCCTGGTTCTTATGGTCTCTCCGAGGAACCTTTGCAGAGGTTCAATGCTCTGTCCTCGGATATTTGTGAGTGCTCGAAGTTTATATCTCGAGCAGCCTATGATGGCTTCGAGGCTTCGGCCCGAGTAGCCGCGGCCGGCATTGGTGCACACCGTCAGGCTTGGCTACAGTCATCGGACCTCGAGCCATGGGTGCAGGACAAGTTGGTCGATGTCCCCTGCCGAGGTGAAAACCTCTTTGGCAAGCCCATTGCTGAAAAGGCTGCCCAACTCGAGACCGAGACTCTTACCCGGACAAGGCTGTCCAGAAAAACCTCTGCCCCTTCTCAGAAGAAGAAGGGCTTGGGAAAAAAGACCTTTTACCTGAGGAAGTCATCTGCCTATAAACAGTTCCCTCATTATCAGGCCTCTGTAGCTCCCCAACAGGGTCAGCAGGCCAAGGGGCAGGGTCATGGGCCCCGTAGGCAGAAAGCCCCCAAGCTTCCTACTCCGGCTCCTGCTCAGCAGGGAGGGGTTTTTTGACTGCATTGGCATAGCCTCTCCTCCTCAGCTGGCCCCCATCAGCACTGGAGGCAGGCTGGCCCTGTTCGCCCACAGGTGGTCAGCCGTCACAAGGGATACCTGGGTTCTAAGTATAGTCCAGAAGCGCTATCTCCTCCACTTCCACCAGGTACTCCCCTCCTATTTTCCAGGGGAGCCTCCCAGACTCCCTCTACAAAGGGACTTACTCCTGCAGGAGTTGGCAGGTCTTCTGAAGGAACAGGCAGTGGAACTGGTGCCCCACCACTTGAGAGGTCACGGCTTCTATTCCAGGTACTTCCTGGTAGCAAAGAGAACAGGAGGCCTCAGACCCATCCTAGACTTGCGAAACCTGAACAAGTTCCTGGAGAGGGAAAAGTTCAAGATGCTTACCCTTGGAATCCTGCTGCCCTACCTCCAGCAGGGAGATTGGCTATGCTCCTTAGATCTATAGGATGCTTATACTCACATCCTTATTCATCCAGACCACAGACAATATCTCAGATTTGTAGTGGGAGGAAACCATTATCAGTACAGAGTACTGCCTTCTGGCCTTACATCCGCCCCCAAGGTATTCACCAAGTGCCTGGCGGTGGTAGCAGCCTACCTCAGGGTTCAAGGCCTCTTTGTCTTTCCATATCTGGACGATTGGCTCATCAGGGGTCAATCCCCGCAAGAGGCCAATCAAGCCACCCTTCGCACTGTCGCTCTGCTTCAGCACCTGGGGTTTGTCATAAACTTTGCAAAGTCCAGTTTGCAACCCTCCCAGAACATGGAGTTCATAGGGGCTCGACTGGACACCTTTCAGGCAAAGGCCTTTTTACCAGTGGACAGGGCCCACAAATTGATGGCTCTAGCCAGGCTATTCTACAGCTAGTCTCCGCCAGACAATTCCTGAGGCTCCTAGGGCACATGGCATCCACGGTCCATGTGACTCCAAATGCCCATCTACACATGAGGCCAGCTCAATGGGGCCTCAGGACTCAGTGGCACCAGGCCACAGGAAGCCTCACGGACAAAGTGAGGGTGTCCAGCCTACTAAAGTCTTCTCTGCAATGGTGACTTCATCTTCCGAATCTAGTGCAAGGGGTGCCTTTTCAGGCACCTCCACACTCTCAGGTGCTGACAACCGATGCTTCTCTTCAAGGTTTGGGTGGACATTGCCAAGGGGCATGTACTCAAGGCCTGTGGACGCCTTGGGAGGCCACACAGCAGATCAATCTATTAGAACTGAGAGCTATCCGCTTAGCCCTGAGAACTTTCTCTCATCTCATCTCTCACCAGTCTGTCTTGGTTCAGACGGACAATCAAGTGGCTATGTTCTATGTGAACAAACAAGGGGCACAGGGTCCTGCCTTCTCTGTCAGGAAGCGCAGAAACTGTGCTCCTGAGCAGTCAATTATGGCATTCTTCTCAAAGCAGTCTACCTCCCAGGTCAGGAGAATTACCTGGCGGACAGATTGAGCAGGATCCTGCAGCCGCACGAATGGCAGTTGAACCCTTTAGTGGTTCAACAGATCTTCTTGAGATGGGGTCTTCCAACCATAGATCTCTTTGACAGTCCTCTGAACCGTCAACTACCCAGGTTCTGTTCCAGACAACCGCATCCTCTCAGAGTAGCAGCGAATGCGTTTCTCATTCCATGGTCTACAGGTCTACTATATGCGTTTCCTCCCACGCCTCTAGTGTCCAAGACGCTATTCAAGGTGACCCGGGACCAGGCCTCAGTGATTCTGGTGGCCCCCAGGTGGCCAAGGCAACCCTGGTTCCCACTACTGTTGCAACTGGCGGTGGACACTCCTCTCCCTCTGGGGATGCAACCCGATCTCCTGTCTCAGGAGCAGGGATCTCTCTTACACCCCATTCTCCAGTCCCTCAATCTGGTGGCCTGGCTGCTGAAAGGGTAGTTCTAGCGCCTTTACTATTGCCTAGGGAAGTGGAGGACATAGTCTTGGCCTCTAGGAGGCAGTCCACCAGAAAGACATATGCCCTTAAGTGGCATAGATTTTCTACCTGGTGTACTCCATACAACGAGAATCCCTTCTCATGCCTGGTACCTGTGGTGCTGCAGTATTTGCTTCACCTCTCCAACCTAGGCCTTAAGTCCAATTCTGTTAGAGTTCATCTTAGTGCTTTTTCAGCACACCACTGACAGGTGGAGGGTCAGTCTCTCTCCAGTCATCCTTTGGTGGCTCGCTTCCTCAGAGGTCTGCTTTTGCTTAAGCCTCCAGTGCGTCCACCTGCCACTGAATGGGATTTAAATGTGGTCTTGCAACGGCTTTCTTGCCCACCATTTAAGCCTATGGCTACTTGCCCTCTGCGTTTTCTGTCCTGGAAAACGCTATTTCTGGTAGCCCTTACCTCAGCAAGGCGAGTGAGTGAGCTTCAGGCCCTGGTATCAAAAGCACCTTATACTAGGTTCTATAGGAACAGGGTAATCTTACGGACTCACCCTAAGTTCCTTTCAAAGGTTGTCTCCTCCTTCCACCTCAATCAGGAGGTGGTTCTTCCGACTTTCTTTCCCAGGCTTCATGCTAGCCGGGCTGAGATGGTCTTGCATACCCTGGACTGTAGGAGGGCGTTGTCCTTCTACCTTGACCGTACGCGGGAGCACCGGAGGGCAGTTCAGCTCTTCGTCTCTTATGACCTCAATAGTTGGGGTTGGCTGTCTCCAAGCGTACTTTGTCCATATGGGTGGCTGACTGCATCGCCTGGGCTTACGGGGCAGCCGGCCTCTCAATGCGGGGTCGAGTTACGGCTCACCGTGTCAGGGCGAAGGCTGCGTCAGTGGCTCATCTCCACTCTGTTCCGTTGGCAGACATCTGCCAGGCCGCTACTTGGTCTTCAAGCCAGACTTTTGCAGCCCACTACTGCCTTGAGAGGGAGTCCCGCAGGGGCAGTGCTTTCGTGCAAGCTGTACTCCATAATCTCTTTGGGGTCTAGGCAACTCCTACCCTCCGGCCCTGGTGTTGGGCTATCTGTCGGGGGCGTTATCAGAGAAGATTCTGTTCTTGCATGCTGAGGCTCTAGAGTGAGCTCATTTTTTCAGTTTGGGGCCTCTGGTAGCCCTAAGCTAGGGAGTCCCATATGTGAGGACTGACTTCCTGCTTGGTCCTGGAGAAAGAGTAGTTACTCACCTGTAACAGGTGTTCTCCAGGAGCAGCAGGAATCAGTCCTCACAACCCTCCCTCCTCCCCTTGGAGTTGCAGTCATATGATTTATTTTGTTATTTTTGCTGTCTTTTAGCTATGTCATCAGACTGAGCAAGATGGCACCCTTGGACGGGAAGGGGACCGCGCATGCGTGCTGCATTCCCAAAGGCTTTCTATGAAAGCTGGGGAAATGCTCCGCATGGGGGCTCCGTCGGCGCCGACGTCACCCATATGTGAGGACTGATTCCTGCTGCTCCTGGAGAACACCTGTTACAGGTGAGTAACTACTCTTTATTTTCAGTTTAGAGATGGGAATACTTCAGTTTTGAGAGAGTTCTCCTCTTGTTTCTTTGTACTTGCTTAGTACAGGAGAAAATGCATTTTTGTGCCTCTGCAACATTGGACTGTATGTAGAATCTGACATCTTAGGTTTCAATTTAAGTTTTGTTTACACATTTTTATTTTTAATTCCATATTGTTCTGTTAGACCAGTCTGGACACATGGGTTGCGTTTCAATGACACCACTCCCATGCCTCTATTCACCTCAGCTACCAGAGGTCTCCTCAGTATTTCTTTGTCTCCAGCAGATGGTGGATGGATTTTCTCCTCTCTGAAGAACATCTGAGGATTGAGAGGAAAAAATTGATTAAATGCTTGTGAACAACCACCTTGAGGGGTGATCCTCTCATTTGAGCGTGATGTGGGAGGCTCCACTAGACTGCGGTCTTTTCAATAGCCATAGGAGGAGTAAAAATTGGTTCATCTCCATGCTCTTATCATGATCAGAGCCTATTAAGCAGACAGAAACTGGAAGGATTTGGAAGTCTGCAACAGCCTCACATAACCTCAACACCCCTCCATCCTCCTTTGTCCCCCCTGTTCTCTCCTAAAGATTGCAGAAGGAATATGCCTGCCAGCCGGCTTAAACACAGTGCTGCTGCTGTTACGTGCCATTGAGTCGGTGTCGACTCCTGGCAATCCTCTAGATAGTTAACCTAAGCTTAGTTTGGTCTTCAGCCAAGCGGCTCATTGTTGATAGATTGGTATCTATAGCTGCTGTTATTGTATCGATCCATCTCATTGCCGGCCTTCCTCTTTTATGGTGAGCTTCTACCTTGCCAAGCATTATGTCTTTCTCCAATGATCTCTCTCTTCGCATGATGTGTCCAAAGTATGAAAGTCAAAGTCATCTGAACTTCTAAGGAAAGGTTAGGTTTGATCTCCTTTAGTACTGACTGGTTTGTTCTTAGGGCAGTCTATGATATACACAGTATTTGTCGCCAGCACCATAATTCAGAGGCATCAATCTTCTTCCTGTCTATCTTTTTCAATGTCCATATGATGTTATTGAAAATACCATGGCCTGGACAAGCCCAAATCTTTGTATGGAGAGAGACATCTCTTCTCATGAGAATCTTGTCTAGGTCCTTCATAGCCATTCTACCAAGAGCAATACATGGTCAGATTTTTTTGACTGCTAATCCTTTCTTTATTGATTGTTGATCCAAATAAGTTAAAGTTGTCAATTATTTCAATTTCTTCTCCATCAGTGATGAACTTATTGATTTTGCCAGTTGTCAGGATCTTTGTTGTCTTAATGTTAAGGTGCAGACCCATTTTAAGACTGTTCCTTGATCTTGAGAAGCAGATGTTTCAGATCATCTTCATTTTCAGCCAGTAATGTGGTGGTATCAGCATAGCAAAGGTTGTTGATGAGTCTTCCACCAATCTTCACACCTCTGTTGTCTTCATACAGTCCTGCTTCTCTGATGATTTGTTCTGTATATAAATTAAAGAAGTAGGGGGAAAGTATGCATCCTTGTTGTACACCTTTGCTGATTTTAAGCCGTTCTGTTTCTCCTAGTTCTGTTCGAACTGTTGCTTCTTGATCAATGAAAGGTTTGTGCAAGAGAACTATCAGGTGTTCTGTTATATCCATGCTTCTTAATGTGGCCCAGAGTTTCTCATTGTTTAGAGAGTCAAAAGACCTTGCTGTAGTCAATAAAACACATATGGATATCCTTTTGGTATTCTTTTGTCTTTTCAAGGATTCATCTCACATCCGTGATCTTGTCTCTGGTTCCTCGCCCTTTCTGAACTCTGCTTGCATTTCAGGCAATTCTAGCTCCAGGTATGGTTGTAGTCTCTGCTGAATGATCTTGAGTAGAATCTTGTTGGCATGTGGGATCAGAGCGATTGTACAATAATTTTCACAATCAGTTGAGTCACCTTTCATTCAATATTGGTATAAACACAGATCTTTTCCAGTCAGTTGGCCATGAATTTGTCTTCCAAATTTCCTGGCAGAGTCTTGTAAGTATGATAACGGCTACATCATATTACTATAATACTTCAATGGGAATGCCATCAATGCCTGGCGCTTTGATAAGTCTTTCAATGCTGCTTCGATTTTGTCTTTCATTACTAATTGTTCCTGATCATAAGGTACAGGTTGAAACGGCTGTTGGTCCACCTGAGCTTTATGGTATAATGACTCTGTATATTCTTTCCATCTTTTCTTGATCTTCTCAGCATCATTCAATATGGATCCTTGAGCATCTTGTATCATTCCATTTCAAGGCTGGAATTTTCTTGTTATTCCTCTAATAGTTTTTTATTCTATTTCCTTGCATGTGTCATTGTAGTACTTCCCTTTGTCTTGTCCTGCTGCACGTTTGAAATCTGTTGAGTTCTGTGATTGCCTCTTTCTCTTCTGACTTTTGTGTCTCTGTATTTCTGGACAATTTTCAGAGTTTCTTCAGTCATCCATTTTGTCTGTTTTTGCTTTTTTCACCTTATGTAGAGACTTCTCTCTTTCTTCCTTTTTGATGTCATCCCATAACTCTTCTGGAACTCCGTCATTTGTATCTAAAGCAGCAAATTAATTTGTCAGGCAGTCTTTAAATTCCAGTGGTATATTCTCAAGGTCATATTTTACTATGTTCATGAGTGGCTTGCTCTTTTTCAACTTTAGCTTGAGTTTGCATACTAGTAGTTGGTGATCTGTACCACAGTCAGCTCCAGGCTTTGTCTTTGTTGATGTTATCAAGCTTTTCCATCATTGTCTTCCACAGATGTAGTCAACTTGATTTCTGTACAATCCATTGGATGAAGTCCACATGTACAGTCAGTGCTTGTGTTGCTGGAAGAAGGTGTTTGAGATGAATTGATCATTGATCTTGCAGAATTCTATCAGTCTTTCTCCAGCTTCGTTTCTGTTGCCAAGTCCATATTTTCCAACCACTTTACCTGCTTTGTTGCCAACCTTTGTGTTCCAGTCACCCATTACTATCAGAATATCCTGTTTGCCCACCTGTGCAGCAGCAGAATGGGATGGTGGTGTAAGCAGAGGAACACATTTCTGTGACAAATGCAACAACACTGGAATTAACTTTGCAGAAGAAAGGCCTGGAAAATCTACTGTATCGCCACAAAAACCCAATGGATAGTCACAAAACAAATTGCACTATAGTGCTGGAAGATGAGACCCCCAGGTTGGATGGCACTCAAATGGCTAGTGGGGATGAGCTGAAGTCTTCTCAGAGTAAAGCCAGCATTTATGATGTGGTGGGATCTGCTGATGTAGCTGCGCATGAAATGAGAGTCAGAAGTTGCAAAGATGTCTTACATATTGGGGCATGAAACATACGAAGCATGAACCAAGGAAAGTTGGAGGTGGTCAAGAATGAAATGGAAAGTGTACAACCCGATCTGTTGGGTGTCAGTGAACTGAAATGGACTGGCTTAGGGAACTTTGCATCTGATGATCATGTGGTCTACTATGCTGGAAATAAAAGACAATGAAGAAATGGTGTTGCATTTATTATTCTATTATGCTGGAAATGAAAGACAATGAAGAAATGGTGTTGCATTTATTATTATTAAGAAATAACTTGCAAGAACTGTAATGAAATACCAAGCAGTCAGTGAATGTTAATTTCTGTTTGTCTATGAGGAAAGCCCATCAACACAAGTATAATTCAGGTATATGCCTCAACAACAGCTGCAGAAGAGGAAGACATTGATGAGTTCTTTGAACAAGTACAGTGCTGCAAAGCCAGTAAAATAGTTTCAGGGAAGTAGAGCTGAGCCCAGCATGAATTCTCTGCCTGGGGCTTTCAGGGGGTGAGTACCAAGGCTTGACCTTGTCATTGTCCTTATTGGGGGCTCCTGATTCCATCATCTTGGGATGCAATTTAGGGTGGATCGCTGGTGACCTTGGCATGGTGTAGGGTTTCCTGCCATTTTCTGCATGTATTAGTAGCATTTTTACTTATTGTGTGCTTGGTTGGCACTCGTTTCTAGCACATGTACCCCAGGGATCTGTACTGGGTCCACTGAATTGTAACGTATTCATAAATGATCTAGAAATGGGAATAATGAGTGAGGCTATCAAATTTGCAGATGACACACAACTATTCAAAATTGTTAAAACCCATGAGGATTGTGGAAACTTGTAAGAGGATCTTGATAAATTGGAAGATTAGGTATCCAGATGGCAGATGAAATTTAATGTGGACAAGTGCAAAGTTATGCACCTAGTAAAGAAAAAAACGAAACTATGGTTACACATGCAAGGTTCCACATTGAAAACAACTACCCAGGAAAACGATTTAGGCGTTATTGTGGATAACATGTTAAAACTGCCCAGCGTGCAGCAGCGGCTAAGAGAGCAAATAGAATGCTAGGTATCATAAGGCAAGGAATGGAGAATAAAATAAAGGATATTATAATGCCTCTGTATTGTTCTATGGTGTGACTGTACCTTGAATACTGTGTGCAATTCTGGTCGCCGTATCTTAGAAAGGATATAGCTTTATTAGAAAAGGTACAGAGAAGAGCCACCAAAATGGTAACGGGGATAGAAGGATACTGCTATGAAGAGAGGCTAAAAAGGTTAGGGCTCTTTAACCTGGAAAAGAGACGGCTGAGGGGAGATATGATAGAGGTCTATAAATTAATGAATGGAGTGGAACGGGTAAACATACATCGATTGTTTACATCATCAGAATATAAAAAGACTAGGGGACATGCAATGAAGCTACAGGGTAACCTTTTTAAGACTAATAAAAGAAAATATTTTTTCACTCAATGTATAATTGAACTCTGGAATTTGTTACCGGAGGATGTAGTAAAAGCTGTAAGTGTAGCTGGGTTTAAAAAAGGTTTGGACAAGTTCCTGGAGGAAAGTTCCATAAACCATTATTAAAAGGGACCCAGGATATCACTGTTTGACTCAATACAAGCATTGAGGAACCTGTGTCTTTTGGGGAGACTGTTAGGTACTTATAACCTAGATGGCCACTGTTGGAAACAGGATACTGGGCTTGATGGACCTTGGTCTGACCCAGTATGGCATATCTTATTTTCTTATGTTCCACCCAAGTGACTCCAACTTGCATTCCTTCCCTAGAACCTGTAATGTGCATTGTAATAAAAGTGTAGTTAACACACTTCTTTTGGGCCACCACAGCCTTATCATGTGCTATTGTGATACTTGCCTTAACTCTGTCGTCTTCCAGGAAAAGTTGTTTGACCTCTGGCAAGCGATATGCCTTATCTCCAGATTCTGGACTCTGTTCTTGCATGTCAGCTTCTGAATCATCTCTGGAGGACTTGCTCCTCCTCTCTCAATTGGGGGATGCAGTTAGTCTGGCCTAGTCTATCTCAGGGCAGGAGGTGATGGATGGCGCTATGCTTATGGATATCCAGCCACTAGAGGCTCTGGTGACCATATTGGGAGCTGCTTCTTGTCCTCTAAGGGGTCTCTGGTGGCTGTGCCCCCTGGTTTGGGGCGGATCATTTCCAAGAGGAGAGCTGCTAGTCTCCACTCCATATTATCCTGCCTAGAATTCTTTTATTTTTTGCAGCAAGCCTGGTCATTCTGGCATGGAAATTTGGACCCTGCAGCTTCTGAGTGCCCCTGGGTGCAGTCTCATGTGGGGCAGGCTGAAAGTGGAAGCCCTCGTCGATTGCCTTTGGCTAAATGCCCCCGGCAAGGAACGCCCCCTGAGATGGGGGAACAGCTGGTGGCTGTTTGAGATTTTGACTATGGCTTGGATTCAGATGGCTCAATACTGGACTCTGATGTGAATGAAGAAGTACTCTCACCTGCAGAAGATTGTGAAGAGGCTGGGATGAGCTGCCATTTCCGAAAGGAGGTCCTGTAGCATTGATTGCTAGGGTTTCATCTGCCTTAAACTTGATAGATACTTCTGGCAGGAGCAGAAGCCAAAGGTGTACCTGCTCCTTCAAGCGGTTTGGAAATCCACTACTGTGTTCATGTTCCCGGGTGTGATCAAGGATATGATCCATTAGAGTGGGACTCTCCCAACTCCCTGCTTAAAGGGTTAAGGGTGTGTAAGAAGAGGAGTGCATTGAGTGTTTTGGCATTCGCAAGTTGGATGCGCAGGTTACAGCAGTTACCAGATAGACCACTATTCCTATGGAAGACGATCGGCCTTAAAGGATTTTCTGGAATGTAAGGTGGATTTGTTGTTGAGGAGCCAGTTCGCTGTGGTGACTGCTTTTCTGCAGCTGGAAGTATGTACCAGCCTGACATCTCTTCTGCTGGATGATACTAGCCATCTTTTGGAGTCGACTATGGCCTTCCTTTCTGATGTCATATGACTTGGTACATTTGGCAGCTAGTGATGGTGCCCTGACGATGGTGTCACGGCTTTGGATTTGCCTTCAGCACTGGGCAGTGGATAACATTCTCCATGGCCAGTTGACCCAACTGGCTTTTAAGAGGAAGCTTCTCAGACCTGGACGAGACAAAATTATCTCCAGGAACAAGCAGGCGTATAGTCTTCACATATGGGTATCGTCAGTTCCCACGGAGCCCGTGCAGGAACACTCCCCAGCGTCCAATAGGAAATCTTTTGGGAGCATCCCACTGCACCTGTGCCACTGCCTTCCCGCCTTTCAAACTCTCCCTCTTCAGTTCTTCGTTTTCTGTGGAGCCGACAGGCAGGAATCCCTGTCACCACAGAAACTTTTCTTTTTTTGTGTGTTCGCGTCTGCCTTCCCATCGATGCTTACACCGATGTCTTCTTTACTTTCTTTATTTTCTTCTTCTAAAAAAAAAAGGAATCCTTTTACTTGAGGGTCTTCCCCCTCTGGGTGCTTCGGCGCCATTTTGGGCACTAGGCTCTCTTTTCTTTCTTTTTTTCTAAAATGGAGAAACCTACTAGTGGTTTAAAAAAATGTTCAAAATGTAGCAGTACCATTTCTGCTACCGACACCCATGATTGTTGTCTTAAATGTTTGGGCCCTGACCATTTGCCATCGGAGTGTCCTCTTTGTAGAAAGATGATTAAGAGAGGCCTCCAGAACAGAGCTGCTAAACTCGGCATCTTCTTTGCTGCAGATGCAATGTCCGTTTCATTGTCGTTGTCCAGGGGTTCATCTTCCTCCCATGGATCTCAGGTAACCAAACCCAGGTCTTCTAAGACTGGCTGGTCCTCAAAGGGCAGATCTCCTTCTAAGCATCGAGATGATACTAGCGTTGCCCTTGAGGAAACTACACAACAACCAAACAACCCCGGTGGGAGATCCTTGCCTCCAAAGCATTAATGGGGTCCCAGGATGTTCCTGAGGCTTCCACCTCTGGAGAACTCTTGGTGCCATGTTCTGGGGTCGTGGCCTGCTCCGCCGGTACAGACACTCAGACATTGGCGGGCTCTATGGATCAGCGTATCCTAGCCATCGAGCGCAGCCTTACTGCATTCTTAGCAACCTTGGTTCCACTCAAGCCGATACAATCAGTTCCGCAGACATCAGTACCGGCATTGGTACCCAATGTGCCCCTCTCCATGCTTCCTCCCATGCCGGCCCTAGAATCGGTTTCAGGCATCGAGAGTCCGGTATCAAGGCATTCCAATGCCGACTTCGATCGATACCGGCAACAAGCAATACGAGAGCATCTGGCCCATAGATACTTTGAGTCCGATGATTCCGAGGACTTTTTCAGTACGGGACCGATTCTTCTGGAGGACCCATCTCCTTCGCCTCAGCGTCGGATGTCTCCTCTGGAGGACATGTCCTTTCAGGACTTTATATGTGATATAGCCTGGGGCCTCTCGATCACAGTAACCCCTGAGAAGGAACCGAGGGCTGAAGAATTAGAGATTCTAAAGTACCCGGCAGCCCCTAAGGAGGCTGCAACCCTTCCCATTCACCAAATTCTGCATGACCTCATGCTTAAGATGTGGGAAACACCCTTGAGAGTGTCTCAACATTCTAGGAGACTTGGTACAACGTACTGGGTACCGCAATGTCCCGGTTTCCAAAAAACACAATTTCCACCAGCATGGAATGGTGTGGTATCGCCAATGCGTAGAATCAAGAGTGCTAAAAAACATTTTTCCAACCCTCCAGGTCGTGAGGCGAAGACGCTCGATGCCTTTGGGCATCGATGCTTTCAGTCCTCGATGCTATCGGCCAGAATAAGTTCTTACATACTTATATAGGTAAGTTTCTTTGGGAGTTTGCAAGAGATTTGGAATTCATGGCTCCACTTCTTCCCGATGACAAGAGGGCTGACTTCCTCACTCTGGTCAAACATGCTCAGAATGTTTCTAAGTTCATGAACCGGGCAACCTTTGATTACTTCGAGTGCATTAGCAGAACCTCTGCTATTTCCATCAGTGCACGTCGCATGGCTTGGTTACAAGCATCTGATTTGGAACAGTGGGTGCAAGACAAGCTGGGGAATATTCCTTGCACAGGAGAAAACCTCTTTGGCAAGGATTGGCAGGACAAAGCTTCTCAACTTGAGTCCGAAAACACCACCTTGAATAGACTATCAAGGACCACTGCCAACCCAGCTAAGAAAAAGGCAGCTAAGAAACCCTTTTTCAACAAGAAAAAGAAATTCTATCCATCTTATACCCAGACTGTCCACTGCCCAGTCCATGCATCGCAAAAGGGGCAGCAGCAACCCAAACAACAGAGGAAGGCACAAGTCTCCAGAGCTCAACCAGCTCAGCAGACACAGCCTCCTCAGGGTCTTTGACTACTTCTAGAGAACCTAGTCATCCTACCTCTAAAGGGTCCAGAGCCTCTCACCATTCCAGGCAGATTCTGTCATTTTGCCGAGAGGTGGCAACAGATAACATCAGAGCAGTGGACTCTCTCCATTGTAACAGAGGGGTACAAACTTCATTTCCACAGTATGCCCCCTCCCACCATCACAAGAGAGTTCAATTCTCGGCTCCCCTTCACCACTCTTGTGTCAAGAGGTCACCTCACTACTTGCTCAAGGGACAATAGAGGAGGTACCTGTGTCCCAACAGGGCATGGGTTTTTACTCCCCCTACTTCCTCATTCCAAAGAAGACAGGGGGGTACAGGCCCATACTGAACCCCAGAGAGTTAAACAAGTATCTGTTCTGAGAAAAATTCAAGATGATCTCTCTCAGAACACGTCTTCCTTACATTCAGAGTCAGGATTGGCTATGTTCTCTAGATCTAAAGGATGCATATACACATATCCTCATTCATGCAGATCACAGGAGGTTTCTTTGATTCCGCCCCAAGAGTCTTCACAAAACACATGGCAGTAGTAGCCGCATTCTTGAGAACTCTGGGGATATTCGTCTTCCCCTACTTAGACGACTGGCTCATCCGAGCATCAACAGCTCCAGCTCCACTCTTTCCTGTACAATGCAAATCCTGCAATACTTGGGACTGGTCATAAACCTCCCAAAATCTCATCTCACCCCTTCTCAGTCGCTAGAGTTCATAAGGACTCTTCTAGACACAAGGCAGTCAAAACCTTTCCTGCCACATCCATGTTGTCTTCAAATACTCCAGCTGGCCTCTGAACAGGTATTTTTTTATACCGCTTTATCATTTCAATCAAGGTGGTTTACATTGTAACTTAAACTTGGTAAAGCATACATTAAATAGGGACATTGATAACTTGGATTTTTCTGAGCAATGGAGGGTTAAGTGACTTATCCAAGGCCACAAGGAGTGCTAGTGGGAATCAAACCCTGGTCTCAGGGTTCCCAAGCCAGTGCTCTAACCACTAGGCTACTCCTACACTCCACTCAAACAGCTATGAAAACTTTTCTAGCTGCTCAAGAAATGCTTCAGCTGCTGGGACATATGGCATCCACTGTTCATGTGGTCCCCTATGCTCGCCTACACATACGTGCAGCCCAGTGGACCCTGGCCTCTCAGTGGACACAGGCGTCGGGTCACCTGGGGGACAAAATCAGAACTTCTACATGCCTCATTTCGTCCCTACAGCGGTGGCAATTGCTGAAAAACCTTCTCGTAGGGTCTCCTTTTCAGCAGCCACTACACCAAGCTACCTTGACAATGGATGCATCCAAGTCAGGTTGGGGGACTCATATGGACAGTCTCTCCACTCAGGGTCTATGGACTGAGAAGGAGGCTTGTCTTCACATAAATCTACTGGAATTCAGAGCCATCTTCTATGCTCTCTGAGCATTCCAGGACCACCTGAGCTACCAGACAGTTCTTGTACAGACCGACAATCAGGTAGCCATGTTCTATGTGAACAAGCAGGGTAGGACAGGCTCTCAGGCGTTGTGCAACAAAGCTCTACGCCTCTGGGCCTTTGCCAGAGGCCTTCAGATTCACCTACTAGCGGTGTATCTCCCAGGCACACAGAATCTCCTGGCAGACAAACTCAATCGAGTACTGCTGCCAAACGAGTGGTCTCTTCATCCAGAGCAAATTGCTCGAATCTTTCGGATCTGGGGAACTCCAGATATAGACCTCTTTGCAAGTCCTCAGAATGCCAAACTTCCCCGGTTCTGTTCCAGAATTCCTGCTGAGAACTGTCAGGCAAGGGATGCCTTCTATCTCCATTGGGGTCAGGACTTCCTTTATGCCTACCCACCCATTACCCTCATTCCCAAGACTCTGCTCAAACCTCAGAGAGATAGGGGCCATATGATCCTCATAGCACCACGCTGGCCACGACAGACGTGGTATCCACTGCTTCTACATCTCTCTCAAGCCAAGCCTCTGGAGTTGGGATGTGCTCCAGGTCTTCTATCCCAGGAGAACGGGACACTATTGCACCCGAATCCTCAGTCTTTACACTTGATGGCGTGGCTGCTGAGAGCTTAGAGTTCCAGGATATCAACCTTTCTCAACAGGTCAAGGATATCCTTTTGGCTTCAAGAAAACCTTCCACAAGGTGGTCCTATGCCTTTAAGTGGAGAAGGTTCTCTATCTGGTGCTCAAAAAAGGAACTTAATCCTTTTATTTTTTCCAGTGGAGGCATTACTGGAGTATCTCCTCCATTTATCATCCTCTGGTCTTAAGACCAATTCAGTGAGGGTCCACCTTACTGCCATTGCAGCTTTCCACAAGCCCTTTGATGGGCAACCTGTCTTCTTTCAACCGCTGGTAGCGCAGTTTTTGAGAGGCCTACTCTTAACTAAGCCTCCCATTAAGGCACTACCCGTGGCATGGGATTTGATCCTTGTCCTCGGGCAACTTATGAAACCACCTTTTGAACCCTTAGCCACTACATCTCTGAAGTTTCTTTCTTGGAAGGTAACCTTCCTTGTTGCCCTCACTTCTGCAAGGTGCATCAGTGAGCTATAGGCTTTAGTGGCTGATCCTCCTTATACAAGGTTCCACCATGATAAAGTAGTTCTTAGGACTCACCCTCACTTTATGCCAAAGATGGTTTCGCCTTTTCATTTAAACCAGTCAGTTTACCTTCCTGTATTCTTCCCTAAGCCTCACGCCTCTAGTGCAGAAAGGAATTTTCACACTCTGGATTGTAAAAGAGCTCTAGCCTTTTACCTCAGAGAACTAATCATCATAGAAAGGCTTCACAGCTTTTTGTTGCCTTTGATTCCAGTCATCCTGGATTACCAGTTTCCAAGAGAACTCTCTCTAAGTGGATTGCAGATTGCATATCCTTTACCTATGAGAGTAAGGGACTTTCTCTTAAAGGTCATGTTACAGCTCACAATGTGAGAGCAATGGCGGCCTCTTTGGTCAGCCTTCGCTCAGTGTCCATTGACGACATTTGCAGAGCAGCCACTTGGTCTTCGGTCCACACCTTTGCAGTACATTACTGCTTGGACAAGGACTCCCATTGGGATGCCTCGTTTGGCCAGGCTGTTCTCCAGCATCTCTTTCAGACTTAGAACAACTCCTACCCGCCGTCCCGGGTTTCGATGCCAGAGATCCTTGGGAGGAAACATGACCCACGTAAACCTGGGTTTAGCAGCTTCTGGGGTCATTTCCCTGGCATCTCTCAGCTTGGGAGTCCCCATATGTGAAGACTACATTCCTGCTTGTTCCTGGAGATAGCGTAGTTACTCACCTGTAACATGTGATCTCTGGGATCAGCAGGAATTGAGTCTTCACAACCCACCCACCTCCCCTGGGAGTTGTATCTCTATCTCTCTCTTTTTCTATCCTTCTCTCCTTTTCTCTCAGCTACAAACTCAACTGAAGAGGGAAAGTTGGAAAGGCGGGAAGGCAGCGGCGCAGCCACAGTGGGATGCTCCCCAGCATCCAATAGGAAAGCTTTTGGGAGCGTTGTCGCACAGGCTCCGTCGGTACTGACAATACCCGTATGTGAAGACTCAATTTCTGCTGTTCCCAGAGATCACCTGTCACAGGTGAGTAACTACGCTTTACCGCCTTACGGAAGACAGGTCCAAGAAGCCTGTGAAGTGGGCTGGTGTACCTTAATCATCATCCTCTGCTCGTCTACTGAGGGCACGCTGGCTGGATCCCCTGGGGTCTTGGGACTCATCGTTACTGACCTGGAGAACCTTTCTTCCTACTCTCTGCTTCTGGGCTTCGGACTTGTTCTCAGTCCTTTCATGGAGCATGGGCGTAGGAACTCTGTCCCCTCCAGAGGAGGACCCTCCTGGGCTGTGCAGTGAAGGTTTGGGGGCCTATTCCCTGGTTCCTGTGGTTGGAGGCAGGCTTCACCTTTTCTTTTAGGAATGGGCCCAGGTTATCAACGATCGCTGGGTGCTAGACACTGTTCAGTTTGTCTATGTCCTGGAATGCAAAGAGCTGATTCTGGATGCCTTCGGCATCTTACCTTTTGGATCCACAATAAAAATGCTGCTGTGTGGACCACCTTGGACAGGTTGCTGTGCCTAAAGACAGTGGTGCACATCTGCCCAGACGAGTGGGACCACCATCTATTTCATGGTGCCCAAAAAGGACAGTTCCTTCTGGCCCATTTTGGACCTCCAGGGGGGTCAACAAACACTTGTGCATTCTGCGTTTCTGGATATAAACCTTGTGTTCTGTTATTCAACCAGTGCACTGAGGGAAGTTCTTGGCTTCTCTGGATCTGGTCGAGGTGTATTTTCATATCCCGATCCAGGTGGATCAGCAAAAGTATCTGCGTTTTGCCATGCTAGGCTCTCACTATCAGTTTGCTGCCCTCTCTTTCGGTCTTTCCATTGCTGCAAGGATGTTCTCCAAGATCATGGTGGTGGTGGCTATGGCAGCTGCGGTGCCGCAGCGCCGAGGGATCTGTGTCCATTCATATCTGGATGACTAGTTCAACTGCGCCCATTCCCTTTCAGAGGCTTCTCAGGTGCTGTCCTGAGTGGTGTCCTTTTTGGAAAGCCTCGGCTGGGTAATGGATCGAGGAAAGAGCCAGCTGTTGCCTTCCCAGTCCCAGAGGTTCCTGGGAGCACATTTCGACATTCGAGTAGGCAGAGTTTTCCTGCTAGGGGAGAAGATCAAAAGACTGTTGTATTGCCTGGCACTGTTCTGTGCGCAGCAGGCTCCCACAGTCTGGAATTATCTTTAGCTCCTCTGATTGATAGCAGTGAGTATAGAGATAGCTACCTTTTCTATAATCTTACCCAGAAAAGGTAAATTAGAAATCAGTCTAAAATAATCCATAATCTGGGGATCAGGGTAAGGCTTTAAAAAATATGGACAGATATTCATATTTTTCAGTGGGTCAGGAGAAATCTTCTTTAAATCGGTAATGACAGACTTTGCTCCCTTAACCACTGATGATGGACAAGAATTCCACTGCAACACTTTAAATAAAAGTCTGTTCAATCACTGAAGACAAATGTGCCCAGAAATTAACAAAAACCTAAATATCAGCTTTAACCACTGGAGTGAGCAATGACATCTGTATAATGGTACCATACTCAGAACCTTCTTTTTCTATCTAGATAAAATCTTGAGTTATTTGGGTTATCTTTTCCTAAACAGTTTATGGGTCACAGATGCCTGGCAGATCCCAAAAAGTAGATCAGATTTCCCATAACAAAAAGTGGGGTTGCAACTCATTGCTTAACTCTAGAGAAGGTTTCAAAGAAATATTGATGTGATTCTTACCTGTAAAATTCCTAATAGTTATTTAGACAGTTTTGTATACCACCTTATCTTTCAATCAAAGTGGTCACAATACAATTGGGGGATACATTTAACATGAGGGGATATGAGACACATACACTAATACTTAAAGGGAAAATGTGCCCAAGACCACAAGGAGCACCTGTGGGACTAGAAACTCCAGTCCTTCTGGCCCAAGGTTGCTGTCCTCTAGTGGGATTTGAACCCCTGACTTTCTGGCTTGAAGTACCTTGCCCCAACCAGTAGGCCACCCCTCCACTAATATGGATAAGCAGACTGGATAGGCCATATGGTCTTTATCTGCCAGGGCTTTCTATGTTTTTATGTTAATAATCTCAAACAATTCCCTAGATATACCTATTTATCCAAATCTTACAGAAAAAGTTTTTTTTTAAAATTTTTAAATTTTGTCACATTTGCATATTTGGTAGCATATTTATTATATATTGCTCTATTTGATAGCAATTTAAATTTATGCCAATGACATTCACATTTCCTAGATCATTTCTTTGGATTCTTAAGATCTTTTGAATAACAGAGTGCTGGTATGTACAGAAAAGTTTGAACTGACCAATTAGGCATATAAAGTACACCAAGTGAAATTGGTTTAATTTTGGAGAGTACTAAATACAAATCAAATCTGTAACCATTGAACTACAAGGATGAGGGATACAAAGTAAAGTTAAGTTTAATATTGAGTTAAGATGATAGATAAAGATTCCTGAAAATTCTCTGTTTTGATTATAAGTATATTAAGTATTACTTTTTGCCAAATGCAATCAGTGCACCTTTTAAGCTGTTCATTTGACTGCTAACCATATTCTACCCTGGGTGTACTGCAGGCATCGTGAAGCTTGTCCACAATTCAGGATTTCAAATAACAATTTATAATAACGCCTAATGTTATGCTGTTTGTCATTTATTATTCTCAATGGTTTTAAAAACCCTTTTTGCTTCTTGGTAAGCAAAAGGAAGCAGCTATTTATTTCCTTTTTTTATACTCTCATTTCAGTCCTCTCTTCTGATGATGATGATGGGGGAACTAGAGCCATCCGTGGGTAAAATAAGACATAGTGGCAGAATCTCATATTCACCTCAGATTGCCTGGATCATGCCTGGATCTATCAAAGAGAACATCATCTTTGGTGTTTCATATGATGAATACAGATACATGAGCGTCATCAAGGCATGTCAACTAGAAGAGGTCAGTAATTATTTTATCCAAAAGGGTTTTCATAGTTCATAATTTAATCATATTGCATATTTTATATGGCCTAACTGTCTGTAAATGACAGTGGTTGCTGAGCACTATAACTTTATATAAAATGCATGAGCTGTCCTATGCTTTCTTTATCATTTGTTATTCTTGTTTCAACATTCCAAAATATTGGAATGCGTATGTGTATGCTATTTTTGAAACAGCTTCAGGTATATTCAAAGGGTATACTCTGAATAAATGCAGCAACAATCAGGATAATTGCACTGCAGCCCTATATGGATAATATTTCTGAAAATCCTTACAGACCACCTTGGTAATAACTGGATAGTGCTGGGATAATGCAGTGGTGGAGTGTCAAGTTGTACGGAGTGTGGAGCTGTTGATCTCAGTCTACAGATAACTATTCAGATTAAATTTAGGACAACTTTTTAGCTAAATATCATTACTATCCAGATAGCTCTGGTATTGACGGCTTTATTTGTATTTTCAGCGCCCCTTGCTATATGGATAGCAGTGCCAAATATATGTGTTTTATTTAACTGGTGGAGCTGGCAATTAAAAACAATGCTGACTGTGGCTTCTAAATATCGGGCCATATATTTTTAGATTGATAGCTTTCTCCTGCTCCACTGGGCCTGTAGCTCAATTGTAACTGACTTCTGTGTTGAGTTTTTGCTCCATAAGTCTTCATGGTGAACCAGCTGGGGTTTTTAACTCTTATTTATATCCACGTCTCACTTGCTTTTAGCCCAGCCATTGCAGCTATGGTTCGTGGCATCGCTGCTCCCTCTAAAACTCATTTTTGCCAATGAATTCAGTTAATGGGTATTTCTGAAGAGTAATGGTTGAGACTTCATCCTTCAGTAGCTTTAAATACTGGAATCACAACATCCCCAGGCCTGACAGCCTCGAGAGTCCCAGTCCAAAAATCAAATCCTGGTACTGTGGCAGCAGTTGTCATTAAGCCTTCCTTACTAATGTGTAATTATGATGGTCAGTAAATACAATATTGTATTTTCCATCTATTTTATTATTGCTTTTAGACTAATTTTTTTAAACCAATGAAACCACATGTTTTATTAATGGGAAACTGAGCAATTCTCATTCTAGTAAACTAAAATCTCTTTGAATAAAGTTGTTTTCTGAATGGGATTTGGAGTTCTATTCTGCTTTCTTTATATCTTCAATAACGTCCTCCATATTGTTCTACTAGACCAGTCTAGACAAATCTGTTGTGTCACCCTACCAGCAGAGGTGGAGACGGAGAAAACATTCCAGAGGTTTCTTATTACCTCATCATGTTATATAAATCGATGTAGCTAGGAGCACACTTCATTAATTCTTTGTCCATCAAATGGTGGATGCTCCAATGAAGCTCTGGTGAAAGTTTGGAGGAAATTTGATTTTGCTCGTGAGTAACTACCCTTAGGGGTGACTTTCTTACTGGAGTCAAACACTGGAGGCTCCACTAGAGTTACTCTTAAAACCAGTGTTCTTTTGGGTATTGTCATATGGAGGAGGCAATTGGCTCAGTTCCTTGTCCTTATCTTGTTAAGGGCCAGTTAAGCATCCAGTAGTTTGGATAAGGAGTTTGGAAAAGGATTCTTCACCTCCCACAACCTCAGTGCCTCCTCTCTCCTTTTTCTCCCCTGGCTCTATAAAAGATTATTTATTTATCCAGTTTTGTATACCACCTAATCCTTCAATCAAGGTGGTTAGGGACATAACAGAGGTCTACATTCAACAGAGAGGTGGCACGACAAACACATATTTCTGGGGGTTGAGCCCCAGGACTGAGTCTTTGGTGTTCGGTGGCTGTGTCGGTAAGGCTGTGTTTATTGGGAGTTATGGTACAAATAAAACAACACCAAAACACCTAAATAATAAAAAAATAATAGAACTAAAGGTAGAGATGCTCCCTGGTTCAACAACACACTAAAATTAATGAAAAGGGATCTGCGAAAATTAGAACAGAAATGGCGAAGAACCAAATCCACCACGAACTATGAGATCTATGCAAACTCCCTTAAAAAAAATACAAAGAGGCAACAGAAAGTGCAAAGAAAAACTACCACTCCGTCATACTAACTAACTCCATAAACCGACCAAGAGAACTATTTAACATTGTACAAAATCTAACAAGCAAAAAAAAGAGAAGTAAATAAATAAAATTAAATAAATAAATAAATAAATAAAACATTGAACTCAAGCAAAATTATCACCGATATATCGCCACAAACTTTAGCCGATCACTACATGAACAAAACAAAACTACAAGCCCCCCCAACAATGTCACCTACAAAAACACACTATGACCAAACAAACAATTGGTCAGATTTCCACATAATATCCAAAGACACACTCAAGAATATAATCTCAAACAAATACAACAACATCCTATTTAGAGCCATGTCCAGTAAACTGGATAAAGAAAACACTACCAATTCTCTCCTCTTTCATACTACCTATCAGTAACCTTTCGCTAAAACAAGGATATCTACCTCCAACCCTTAAACATGCACAAATACGCCCAATCCTCAAAAATGGCAACCTTGACAAAACCTCACCCAGTTCCTATAGACCTATATCGAGCATACCCTTCATGGCCAAATTAATTGAAAAAGTAATCCAAATCCAAACTCAAGACTACATTGACACTTCGGCCCCTCTTGACGAACAGCAATATGGTTTCCGCCCTCACCACGGAGTAGAAACCCTACTTACAGTACTACTATGCTCACAAGCAACCAGGTCAAGAGCCTTCTCGCTTTATGCCCCTACCTGCTGGAACGTCCTACAATCCCCTATCAGGTCCATCAAGGACATCTCCCAATTTAGGAAAGCACTTAAACACCACTTGTTCCTACAGTACTACATGGATCAGGGACACCTTCCACATCAAGCCACGAGTGATGACCTATACATACAACCCTCGAAAAACAACCACGTAATATTGAATCCAAGCCCGCCAGACCCTGAGCCCCCTGACAAGTAACAACACAGTCCCCTAATGTCATCAAGATCGCAGATGAGCCATTTTGTACTTAGTTGAGCTATTCCATGACATATGCTGCTAATCTACGTGTATATAGTTACCCTGTTAAATCATGTGCATATCCCCATGTTTCATTGTAAGTTCAATGCAGTTCAGACCTCCTGCTCTGCACAGTTAATGTGTTTGTATACAGTTACCCTGTTAAAACCATGTTTTATTGTAAGTTCAGTGCAGGGCTCCTGCACTGTTCAGTTTTGTTAGATGTAAACCGCACTGATCCCAAAGAGCGTGGTATATAAGAAAGATAAATAAATAAATACTAGACACACTGGTAAAAGGTATCGACGACACTAAACAAGCATTCATTCTACTATTTTTAGACATCTCTGCTGCATTTGACAGTGTAAATCACACAATAATGCTAAACAGACTCAGACAAATAGGAATAAATTCAACAGTATATAAATGGTTCACCTCATACTTAAACAATGGAACCCAAACAGTAAGAATCAATACCCAAACATCTAATACATACAAACAGGAACTTGGCCTTCCACAAGGATCTGCCCTTTCCGCACTCCTTTTTAATATTTACCTCCAACCTGTCTGCAACATCTTCAAACAGTTTCACGTCCACTACCATATCTACGCAGACGATATAATGTTATACATTCCATTCAAAATCCCTAACCCACCAATGCAATTACTAACTGAGTGTTTCAACGAACTTACAATATGGCTAAAAGAACACAATTTAAACATCAATTACTCAAAAACAGACATCTTATATGTAACAAAAAATCAAACCTTTATTCCTCCAACATTTACTACACTACAGAACCACGAAATCAAAACAAAAAATGAGGTGAAGTATCTAGGTGTGATTCTGGATAAGAATCTTAGTATAGAATCTCACATCAAAAACACAAAAAAAATTCAGTACAAGCTTAAGATACTTAAACAACTATGCCCACTGGTTCACCTACATGATTTCATGAGCATAATTCAGGCAATCATTACACCCCACTTTGACTTTGCAAACACAACACTCCAAGGAATAACCAAACAGAACCTTAAAAGACTTCAGTTGGCACAAAATGTAGCCGCCAGAACTATCATGAAAGCCAGTACAATAGAACATATAACACCCATCTTAGCTAATCTACACTGGCTACCAATCTACTGATGAATAAACTATAAAATCCTAATAACCACATTCAAAGCATTAAACAAGCTGGCACCATCGGTACCGAACAACCTAATTAGCAAGGAAACACCAAAAATCAACCAAAGGAGAGGTAACACAAACAAAATTATGATTCTGAAAGACTTTACAAAATCTAAAAAGTCCACTAACAACAAGGCCTTTTCACACTCCGCCCCAATCCTCTGGAATGCACTACCCGAAGAAATCAGAATTCTAAGTGATATCAAGGAATTTCGTAAGAAGTTAAAAACACACCTATTTATGACACACTATGGTGGACAGTCAAATACTGTTACACAAACAGGCAAAGGTTAATAGAAGATAATAAAATTCTCAAACCAGAAAAACTTAATACAATTAATTGCAATCAAAGAAACACTAATTCTGTTTCTCTACTCATTGTAATATAATGATAACATAAGGACAGACTGCCAATTATCCTGTAATGTATATAGTTTAATTACAATGTAACAGTTGTATTGTACATAGTTGCTAAGCTCTGTGCAAAGGTTGTTATGCACACAGCTGTTAGATCATTGGTAACAAGTTCTAGTTCTCTGTATTAAAGCTTATGTTCTTTGTATAAAATTCACAGATGTTATATGTAAGATGAACAGGCACTTATTATTGTTTTCGCCGGTTCATACCATTGTTCTTTGTAAACCGCACCTGATCCATGGGAAAGTGCGGTATATAAGTGTTTGTTTAAATAAATAAATAAATGGTACTTGTTCAAATGAGTCCATGAACAGGTGGGTTTGAGGGATTTGCGGAAGTCCTTGAGGTCTTTTTGTGCTCTTAGTTCCTCAGAGAGAGAGAGTTCCATAGGTCTGGTGCCAAGAGTGATATCGCTCTTTTGGAAGTTGCTTGCTTTGTTTTGTGGTATCCGGCTGGCGTGCGTAGTCTATTGCTGGCTTGGGTTCGCCTGGGTCTGCTGCTTGTGTCTTTGGTTATTGTGGTCTGTAAAATTTCTGCTGAGCAGTGGTGTAAGGTCTTGAAAATGATTAGTGTTGCCTTGAATTTTTCCCTTGCCCTTATCGGTAGCCAGTCTAGCTGTCGGAGTACTGGTGTTATGTGTTCATATTTAGCCGTATCTGTAATTATGCGTGCTGCAGTGTTTTGGACCAATTGAAGTGGGTAGACAGTTTGGGTAACCGTTGATATAATGAGTTTCCGTAGTCCAGTATGGGGGTGATGACTGTGTGGAAAATGGCAAATGGTGCGGAAATGTTCTTGGCTGAGGATTGGCTTGATTAGACGAAGGCTTTTCAGAGGTATGTAGCTGTAGGCCCAGCAACAGTGGAGTAGCACTGAGCCCATCACAGTCTTCGTACCTGGACTCCCAGGACTAAGTACCAAAGAGCTGTCTTGTCTGACTTGTTTTTTGAGGAGACTTCCTGACCTTATCTGCAGGGCAGTGTGTTCATCTTGGTTCAGGGCCAGTTGGGGCGACTGTTGGTGAGGCACATTTTTTTCCCGCTGGTTCCCTCCCACCCGTTGTGCTGTCTGCATGCATTAGCTGTGCTATGCGTGCTAAGTATGTCCCTACATATTGTGCTTTAGTCTCCTGCATGCGTTGAATCTGTGCGCAGCTGTAACATACAGTGGTGGTGCCTATATCTTTTTAATGTGTCCTGATCCTGTCAAGCCAGGCTGTTAGCAATGCAGAAGGCACACATTGTTGGTGCAGATACATGCCTTCTTCTGAGAACACTGTTTGGTTTGTGGTAAGCAGAAAGTTGTTTTTGGACTCCAGCGTCTGCGCTTCTGGCAATTGAAATTTCTGAGGTGCCCTTGGAGGGCCCATTGCCCCGCTCCCAGCAGAGGGATACGGGTGCCCTACCCTTTTCATCCTCACTTGTTTGCAGCTTGTCGTGCTGTGAGGGCTTGTGTGCATCAGTGATGCTGAGAGCTAAACTATCGGTAGTTTAACTACTGGCAGGGTCTCCCAAGATGGACAGGTCTCAGCTGAGATGCCAGACCAAGACAAACCACCCATCTGGGCAGCAGCAGAATGGGATAGTGTTGATGGCGGAGGATCACATTTCTGTGACAACGGCAACAACACCAAACTTAAACTGCGCGGAAGAAAGGCCCGGCAATCTACTTCTGTATCTTGCCATGAACACCCAATGGATAGTTACAACAAAACAAATTGTGCTGTAGTGCTGGAAGATGAGACCCCCAGGTCGGAAGGCACTCAACTAGCTACTGGGGAAGAGCTGAAGACTTTTCAGAGTAAAGCCAGCATTTATGATGTGGTTGGATCAAAGCCCTCGGGACGTCTCACTGCTGATGTAGCTGCGCAGGAAATGAGAGTCAGAAGCTGTAAAGATGTCTTACACATTGGAACATGGAATGTACGAAGCATGAACCAAGGGAAGTTGGAGGTGGTCAAGAATGAAATGGAACGTGTACAACTTGATCTGTTGGGTGTCAGTGAACTGAATGGACTGGCATCGGACACTTTGCATCAGGTGATCACATGGTCTACTATGCTGGAAATGAAAGACAAAGAAGAAATGGTGTTGCATTTATAATAAAGAAGAAACTTGCAAGAACTGTAATGAAATATAATGCAGTCAGCGAACGCTTAATCTCTATTCGTCTACGAGGAATGCCTATCAACACAACTATAATTCAAGTATATGCCCCAACAACAGCTGCAGAAGAGAATGAAACTGAAGAGTTCTATGAACAAGTACAAGCTGAAATTGACAGAACATGCAAACAGGATATCCTGATAGTCATGGGTGATTGGAACGCAAAGGTTGGCAACAAAGAAGAAGACAAAGTAGTTGGAAAATATGGACTTGGCAACAGAAATGAAGCTGGAGAAAGACTGATAGAATTCTGCAAGACCAACGATCTATTCATCTCGAACACCTTCTTCCAGCAACACAAGCGGCGACTGTACACATGGACTTCACCCAATGGATTGTATAAAAATCAAATTGACTACATCTGTGGAAGTCAACGATGGAAAAGCTCTATAACATCAAAGACAAAACCTGGAGCTGACTGTGGTACAGATCATCAACTACAGTCAAACCTCGGTTTTAATGATTAATCCGTTCTAAGAAGTCTGACTAAAACCAAAACGTACGAAAACCGAAGCAATATTTCCCATAGGAAATAATGTAAATTCAAGTAATCCGTTCCAGACACCCAGCTCCTGTCACTTCTCTCACCTGCCCGATCGTCCAAAGGACAGCAAACACACAGATATTGTACTGTACGGCACTGTAATCTGATCGCTGACTCCGTCTCAACAGCAATTTGCAAGCGTACCCTGCAAGAGAAAGAACTGCCTCCCACATTCATGCAACATCTCCTGCTTACATTGACAGCTACCCTGCTACCTCCGAGCCTGAGGGGGCGCTCCAGAGAACAGGCAGGCGGTGGAGAGATCGGGGCCTTCCTCTCTGTGCAATCCTTGCATCTCTGGCTCGAGGATGTTGCTCAGCTGACTTTGGCTTCTCAACACGCGATCGGTGAGTCCGGGGGGGGGGGGGGTAGTGCTGCCGGGACTGGGCTGGCAGACCAGCGCGAGGGTGTATGTATTGCAGTACAGTATACAGTATAGGTTTTCAGATCTGGCAGCACTGGCTCACCATTCTTGACGAAAACCGAGGCGATATACGATAACCGAGACAAGATCTCAGTCAGAAAAGACGTCGAAAACCGAAACGAACGAAAACCGGGGCACACGAAAACCGAGGTTTGACTGTACTAGTATGCAAACTCAAGCTAAAGCTGAAAAAGAGCAAACCACTCATGAATGCAGCAAAATATGACCTTGAGAATATACCACTGGAATTTAAAGACTGCCTGCAAAATTGATTTGCTGCTTTAGACACAAATGATAGAGTTCCAGAAGAGTTATGGAATGACATCAAGAAGGTTATGTTGGAAGAAAGCGAGAAGTCCCTACAAAAGGTAAAAAAGAAAAAATGGCCAAAATGGATGACGGAAGAAACTCTGAAAATTGCCCAGAAACGCAGAGAAGCTAAAGCCAGAGGAGAAAGAAAGACAATCACAGAACTCAGAGATTTCCAACGTGCAGCAAGACAGGACAAGGAAAAGTACTACAATGATGCATTCAAGGAAATAGAAGCAGAAACTATTAGAGGAAGAACAAGATCAGCTTTCCTAAAGCTACGAGAGTTAAAGAAAAAGTTCCAGCCTCGAATTGGAATGTTACAAGATGCTCAAGGTTCTATGTTGAATGATGCTGAGAAGATCAAGAAAAGATGGAAGGAATATACAGAGTTTTTATATGATAAAGATCAAGTGGACCAACAGCCGTTTCAACCTGTACCTTATGATCTGGAACCATTGGTGATGAAAGAAGAAGTTGAAGCAGCATTGAAAGCCTTATCAAAGAACAAAGCACCAGGCATTGATTGTATTCCCATAGAAGTGTTACAGCAATCTGATGCAGCTATTACCATACTTACAAGGCTCTGCCAAGAAATATGGAAGACAGCATCATGGCCAACTGACTGGAAAAGATCTGTGTTTATACCAATACTAAAGAAAGGTGATCCAACTGACTGTGGAAATTATCGCACAATCGCTCTGATCCCACATGCCAGCAAGATTCTACTGAAGATTATTCAAAAGAGACCACAATCATACCTGGAACAAGAACTACCTGAAGTGCAAGCAGGGTTCAGAAAATGGCGAGGAACGAGAGACATCATTGCGGATGTGAGATGGATCCTTGAAAAGACTAAAGAATACCAAAAGGATATCTATTTGTGCTTTATCGACTATAGCAAAGCTTTTGACTGTGTAAACCATGAGAAACTCTGGGCCACATTTAAGAAGCATGGGTATACCAGAACACCTGATCGTTCTCTTGCACAATCTGTACATTGATCAAGAAGCAACAGTTCGAACGGAACAAGGAGAAACAGAATGGTTTAAAATAAGCAAAGGTGTAAGACAAGGCTGAATACTTTTCCCCTACCTGTTTAATTTATATGCAGAACAAATCATCAGAGAAGCAGGATTGTATGAAGACAACAGAGGTGTGAAGATTGGTGGAAGACTCATCAACTACCTTCGCTATGCTGATGATACCACATTACTGGCGGAAAGTGAAGATGATCTGAAACATTTGCTTCTCACAATCAAAGAACATAGTCTGAAAATGGGCCTGCACCTTAATGTAAAGAAGACAAAGATTATGACAACTGGCATAATGAACAGGTTCATTGTCGAAGAAGAAGAAATTGAAATCGTGAATAACTTTAACCTACTTGGATCAACTATCAATAAAGAAGCAACAAGCATTCAAGAAATCAGACGACGCATTGCTCTTGGCAGAATGGCTATGAAAGACCTAGATAAGATTCTCAAGAGCAGAGATGTCTCTCTCCATACAATGATTCGACTTGTTCAAGCCATGGTATTTTCAATAACATCATATGGATGTGAAAGCTGGACAGTGAAAAAGATAGACAGGAAGAAAATTGATGCCTTTGAATTATGGTGCTGGCGGCGAATACTGTGTATACCATGGACTGCCCGAAGAACAAACCAGTCTGTACTAGAGGAGATCAAACCTAAGCTTTCTTTAGAAGCTCAGATGACAAGACTTCGACTTTCATACTTTGGACACATCATGCGGAGAGAGAGATCATTAGAGAAAGACATCATGCTTGGCAAGATAGAAGGTCAACGCAAAAGAGGAAGGCCAGCAATGAGATGGATCGATACAATAACAGCAGCTACGGGTACCAGTCTGTCAACAGTGAGCCGCCTGACTGAAGACCGAACACAATTTAGGATAGCTATCCAGAGGGTCGCCATGAGTCGACTCCGACTCGACGGCACTTAACAACACCCTTTTCATACTCACTGCAGGAATTAGCTGATGCAATAATTAGCTGACGCAGTGGTGGAGAAGTTTGATAAACAAACCTTGGTCTCTCGCTCTCGATCTGCTAGCCACTCCCCTTCTCTTAGGCACCCAACAACAAGTCTGCCCAAACTTGTGGTGGGGTTGTCCTCTTTAGAATTGTTTTCATTTCTTCAGCAAGCTTGGTCCTTCTAGCAAGGCAATTCATGCCCTGGGGTTTCCGGGTTCTCTTGTTTTCTCTCCGCTCGATTGGAAGAAGGTCCTGCAACACAGGATAGTTGAAGCCTAGCCCGGGTTCAGCTGCCTATGAGATCTCAGCGGAGATTAGTCCAGAGGTTCAGACTGTCTTGTCTTTGCCTGAGGTCTGGAGTCCAGTTCTGGCACTTATGGTGAGGGCTCCAGTTTTGAGGATGAACTGTATTCTTCAGAGGATCAAAATGATTCCCATATTATCTACCTATTCAGGAAAGATGAATTGGTGGCACTAATTGCTACAGTTGGCTGATCTTCTGGTAGCAGAAGACAGGAGTCAGGATCTTGAAGAAGCTCTTCGTCCTGCTAGAATAGGAATGCACTGCATGGTTCAACATGCCTCAGGTGGACATACGTGTCACGGTGGTCACGAAGCAGACTACAATCCTGGTGGAAGGTTATGCAGCCCTAAAAGAGCACTTGAATCACAAGATGAAAGCTGTCCTGAAGAGTCCATTTTCGACTTCCTTTGTAATTCTCCAGTAAGAAGCATGTCCAGGTCTGACGATTCGAGCTCTCCTTCAGTGGATTGTCACTCTCTCCAGATAATACCTCCATTCTTCTGGAATCAGCAGAAGTCTTTCTCATCCGCTTGACATCTAAAGAAACTGCCTGCTCGACAATGGCGTGACACTGGCTGTGGCTTTACCACAGGGCAGCAGACTTGGACCCTAAATCCTTCTTGTCCTGGCTTGCCTTTAAGGGAAAACTTTTGTTTGGGGAGGACTTGAAAAAGCTAGCTAAGGATTTGGGTGAGTCCAAACCTCATTGTTTCCAGGAGGATAGTCCAAAGGGGCCTGGAAAGCAACAGGTGCATCCTCTTCCACGATGTCCATTATCCTGGTTCCCGGTATCTGGAACCTCGGAGAGTCAAGGATTTCTGTTAGTATCATCCTAGTAAGCCCACCTTTTCTTCATCCTCTGTTTTTTTTTGTCCTGGGATCAATTCTTTCATGCGGCTAGAGGACACTGGGAGTCTACCACGTCTAGATTTACCTCCTCCCATCCAGCGCAATGATGGGTTGAGGGCCCATTCCAGGACTGCTGGGTGCTGGACACCATTCAGCATGACTATGTTCTCCAGGACCAAGCAGGAAATCAGTACTCACATATTGTAATGAGGAAGATCCATCCTTTGCCTTAAAAACACAGGATTCTGTGAGAACTAGGTCAGAAGCTGACAGGTAGGCAAGCCATATGATCAGTAGTTGTCAGGGGCAACGTAAACAAACCCAGCCACGAGGTTTGCAACCCCGCCCAACTAGCAAGCAATCCCTAGTTCCTAATAGCTTTCACCTGAGTGGGGGAAGTGCTAATCAGCACTATAAGAAACTCTCAGGAAACTCAGAGAGAGAACAGCCAGGAGCAGAGGAGTCAGAGACGAGAGAGTCAGAGAACAGCTGTGAAAGTCCGTCTGTTGTGACGCAGTTTGGAACTCAGAGGCAACGTTCTTTACAGAGTGAATGGAAGCCTGAAAGAGTGAAACAGTATGTATCTGGGAGCTGTGATCCTGAAAGTGATTCTGAACCAGATTTAAGGAAGTTTACTGGCAGCAGAAATACCTGGAGGGTTAATGCTCAAAAGCCTCGTAGGAAAAGTCCAAGGTGGGTGCCGTGCTGTGAAAGCCAACCGAAGGATTTAACTAGAGAGCTAACGTGGGAGCATTTACAAGTCCCTGAAAGGGAGAGGTATTCTGTAGAAGATATTTGCATGTCAGAAGAGGAAGTGTTTGAAAAGCCTAAACCTCAGAGAAAGATTCACTGAGCAAAACCCTGTGCTGACAAGGGAGAACAATTCCTTTATTCCCAGCCAAAACCTGAAGTTAGAACAAACAAATACTTTAAAGGGAAAAGTTCTTATAAGAAGGTATGTTCTGAAAATCCTGAATGGTGGGTCTCTCCTCTCTCACACTCTGATAAATACGGTAACAGCAATTCTAGCCCTAGAGAGAGCTGGTCAGATAAGCTCCATGACGAGACATTGCAAGGAGATTTACAAACGTTCTGTAGCAAGGGAAACGTTTGTCCATCTGAAAGTCAGCATGAACCCATGGTCATTGATTATGCTAGTGAAAGCTCATTTGATGATCCAATGGACTGTACGTTAACTATCTCAGACAAAATTACCTCTTTATGTTAAACCAGTAATTGTACATTGCTTGAGCCTAGCAGTGAAGATCAAGAGTGCCTGTTTATCTACAGAGGAACTATGTGCTGAGTATTGTTTTCTTATGGCTATCATTTAATTAAGAAGCAAGAAGAAGCTATCATTATTTCCTTTATAACATGCCAGAGAGTATGGCTTTATTGTCTTAAGTTTACTGTGTTGTGCATTTGAGAATCCGACCCCGGGAGGGGAAATAAAACCCTAACTTTACCTGAACCACTCGTGTCTACAACTACTTATTCTTCATAAACATCATCAGGCAGACAGACCTGCTACCCTAGGCGGCAGCCTGCCCACCTGGTGGTGACAATATGGGTGACGTCACCAACTGAGCCCACGTAGGAATGCTTCTCAGCTTCCATAGGAAGCTTTTGGAAGGTGCTCCATGCATGTGTGCCGAACTTCTCACCCAAAGGAGCCATCTTATCTCAGTCTTCTTTTTTCCATAGAACCCTCCAGATGTCGTCTGTATCCTGGAATTTAATTGATCTTTTTTTTTGCTAGTTTCTTTGCAATTTTTCGACACCATGTTTTTCTCATTTTTTTTCCTTTTTATTTTCTTCTCAGCGTGAGGGATTTTCCTCTTATGCCTCCTCCCTGGTCGGTGAGGACGTTGGAGTCCTTTGACTTGGTGGAAACCATCAAAACCAGCCAGGGTTTCAAGAAGTGCACCAGTGCACCCAGTGTGGCCAGACCATCTCCATCATGGACCACCACAGTGGGTGCCTTCAATACCTCTGGTCTGACTACAAGCCCTCGGACTGCGCTCGCAGTTTGCAAATGACATGCAAGGAGCTTAAGAACCGGAAACGGCAGCAGGATTTGCTGTTTGATTCCAAGGTGTCGATATTGACCTCGGCATCAACACCCTCAAAGTCCCCCGCCGAGGCTTCAGCTTCACATAGAAGCCAGGCTCATTCAGAGTCGAAGGGTCATGGGGCTCCGGAATGGCAGCTCTCCTTTGATAAGGAGTGCCCCACAAGGACTGGACTTCAACCTCATCAGCATCAAAGGAAGATGCTGCGCCCAGGACGAAGGCCCATGAGCATTGACATCAGAGCTCTTGGCGTGACTCCAAAAGTGAGAGCCGGGAGCAGCCCTCCATGCTGCCCTGACGAGAGAAGCTCCCTCCTGAAGCTTGGGGGCTGCTGTAGGATTCCCGATGCCATGGCCATCAAAGAGTTCCCACCGAGGGAGCTGGCATCGGCGCCAAAGGCTGTGGTGCCATCTCTGGCAGTAGTAGAGACCTCTATCCTCGCAGAGAGGATGCAGGCCCTCGAGTGTAGACTTGCTGCATTCATTTTTCAGCAAGCTGCCAAGGAACTAGTAACCTCAGGTTCCTTGGCACCGGTGACAGCTCCATTCATGGTGAGTGATTCATCTACAGAATTGCAGCCTGTTCTAGAGGTCCATGCTCTCTTGGGCGACTCCCATGAGCATTTGAGGTCTCTCTCAGTGCAATGGGTGCCCCCCCCCCCCCCGTGCTTCAGGTTAGGGGTCACCATTTGTGGTGATATTTCGAGTTCCTCTTACACTCTGATTTGGAGATCGAAGAGGAATCTAGGCAGTCTGCCTGTCACTGCAAAGTCCCCTCTGATCCCTTGCCATTTAGAAGGCCAATGGTATTTACACCCTGTATTTCTACCAGCCACCCCAACAGGGGCAATAGGCTAAGGGTCAAAACCAGAGGCAACAGCACAAGCCAAAAGCCCCAAAGCTTCAACCAGCGCTGCATCCCCATCCAGGCGGGGGGTTTTGCCTCCTAGTTTTGGACCATCATCAGTCTTTCCCTCCCAGCCTCTGTTCCACCAAAGTTGGGGGGAGCAGCTGATGCACGTGGCCCAGCGTGCAGGCAATGCCTGTGCACTGCAGATGGTCTGCTAGGCTACCTGCTGCACTTCAAGCAGCTTCCCCCCCATCTTTTTTCCAGGAGAGTACCCTGAGAGGTGCCAAAAAATGAGGTGCACATGGTGCCTACCACAGAAACTTATATTTATTTATTTATTTAACAATTTTTATATACCGCGCTATTTGTTATCAATGCGGTTTACATATAACAAAGGTTGCACAGTCAGAAGACTGTTCTGTGCTTACACTGAACAGGAGTTTAAACTTGGAGCAACAGGGTAACTATAAACATATGTACAAGAGCAACAGGGTAACTATAAACATATGTACAAAAACACAATTAGATTGGGTTGGAATATTCAGGAAGGGCTAAGGCGAAATCAAAATACTTGTGACAGGGTTATTTATGTAGATCATGAAAGGTTTGTGGGCATTGGTGTGTGGGTGAGCAGAGGCGGGGGGGGGGGATGCTTGAGCAAAATGAAGTAGAAAAATGTGGTGTTTGATTGCCTTACGGAACTGAATAAGGTCTTTGATGGATCTAATTTCTAGTGGAAGTTCGTTCCAGCATTTTGGGGCGTAGAAGGCGAATGTTCTTTTCTTGGTCGTCTGGGTACACTTGATGGACTCTTTAGGGATGATCAAGGTGTTGTCAATTACTGACCTTCTGATTCTGTTTTTCAGGGTGAGGGTGATAAGGTCACCGAGTGTCATGGGGGCTAGGTTATTGATGATCTTGAAGATGATGAGAAGGATTTTGTATGTTAACCTGCAATGAATTGGTAGCCAGTGGAGTTCCTTAAGTATCGGGTGATATGGTCTGATCTTGCTAAACCACAGAGCACATGCGCAGCCGTATTCATAGCGAGTTGCAGCGGATTTAGGGTGTTCTTGGGGAGTCCATACAGGGCAATATTTGCGTAATCAAAGTGTGGTAGAATGAGGGCCTGGAAAATGGTCCGGAAGTCGTTATGAGGTAACATGTGCCTGAGGTGCCTTAGCGTTCTAATTTTATTGTAGACGGATCTGGTGATGTTTCGTATGGGCTTCTTAAAGTCAAAATGCTGGTCCAGAGTAATCCCTAGGTAGCGAATGGAGGGTTTACTAGGGAGTTCCGCATCTCTTACTCTTAGGGAGGATGGAGGGGAGAAATCTTTGTTCCTTGATATGAACAGAACTTCAGTCTTCTTGAAGTTTATGCGGAGATTTTGAGATTGTAACCAGTCAGTGATGGTGTTGAAACAATTGATAAGGTTAGTGAAGTCTGGTTGTTTGACTTTGAATGGTGTAAACAGCAGGACGTCATCAGCATAGATTAGGGTGGAGATATTGAAGGAGTGTATGATGTCACATATTGGCTGCATGAAGACATTGAACAGCAGCGCGGATAAAGAGGAGCCCTGCGGAATACCTTGATGTTGGTGGAAAGGTGCGGATGTAGTGGAACCGACTCTTACATGATGCCAACGATCCAATAGATAAGACCTACACCATTCCCAGGCGAGGCTGCAGATGCCTTTCTCCTGGAGACGAGTGAGAAGTTGATTGTGATTAACAGAGTCAAAGGCAGCAGAGATATCTAAGAAATTGAGAGCGAAGCCATTTTCGACCTTGTCCATTCCTCTATTCAAAGCGTTGGTTAGGGTGGTGAGGAGAGTTTCTACACCGTGAGATTCCCTGAATCCGTGTTGAGAGGGGTCCAGAGGTGACGCTACATCAATGTGGTGTTGAATCTGCCTCTGGGCAACCTTCTCTATTATCTTGGCTAAGAGAGGTATACTCGAGATTGGGCGGTAGGAGTCAGACTTTAGTGGGTCAAGTCTGTTATTCTTCAGAAGTGGTCTTATTGATGTTTGTTTGAGAAATGCGGGGAAGGAGCCTGTTGCAAAGGAAAGTCCAATGATGTTGATTAGAATTGGACTGAGTTCAACTCGCAGAGTTATGACCCAGTATGCTGGACAGGGGTCACTTGGAGCTGTAGAAGTGTTGATGATGGCGATGAGATCTTGGATGTTTTTCTCTGTTGGAGTGGTGAACATTGTGATAGGTGGAAGTGAGGTGTGAGCGTGGCAGGGGGTGGTAACTGAGACTGTGTCAGTTATGGATGTTTTGGATTGGAGGTAGTCAGCATATGACTGGGGGGAAATAGGATCGAGTTGGGTAGGTGAAGGTTCCTTAGTTAGGGATTTTGCTAGGTTGAAAAGGTCTCTGGGTTTGTTTAGAGAGCGGAGAAGGAGCTTGGCATGGTATTCGCTCATTCTGAGGTATATTTATTTATTTAACAGCTCTTATATACCGCACTATTTTTATCAGCGCGGTTTACAAATAACAAAGAATACTCAGATCAGCGGAGACTGATTGGGTTTACATTAAAACAGGTAATAGAACTTGGGGAACATGGGAATTTTCAGAATAACATAAGTCCAAACAAGTTGAAATAAAATAAACTATATACATGCTGGTGTGTCATATTCGCTAATTGTTGGTATGGGAGAATGTGAGAAGTTTCCAGGATGGGGCGGAACCTTAGGATTTGAGCGTTATGTTGTGTGAAGGGATTTAGTGAGGGATCGGGGATGTTTCTTGGTGGTAGGGGGGTAGCTTAAGAGAAGTGGAGAAGAAAGAGATGGTGCTTTATTGCTTTCCGGAATTGTAGCAGGTCTTGGATTGCTCTGATATCAGGAGGCTCTGATATAGTTTCGCGGTGGAATTTAAGGTAGTTTAGGTATGATGCTTTGTCAGTTTCGGAGCGGGATCTTCTCCATTTCCTTTCAAGTTTCCTAAGGAAGAGGAGAGATGTCCGAAGATCTGCTGTAAACCACGAGGCTGACGGTCTTCTTCTTTTAGAGCTCTTGGGTGCTAATGATTTGTCTATGGCTGGTAGTTGAGCAAATGTTTTCAGTGTGACGTTCCAGTTGGTGATTGCTTCATCAAGGTCAGGAGACATTAGTTTGAGCTTAGGTAAGGCGGGTTTAATGAACTCTTCTTTATCAAGTGGTCTGAAGTGAGAAGTAATTCTGGCTTCTGTACTGGAGTCATTGGAGGGGAAATGATTAAGCTGAGCGGGTATCTGGAACGTGATTAGCTTGTGGTCTGACCAAGGGATGGGGGTGATATCCATGTTTAGGTTGGCCTTCTGGCTGGCAGCAGAGTGGGGAGCGAAAATTAGGTGGAGGTGTTAACTATTTGCTCAAACCCAAGTGTTTGCATAGCTTCTAGGAAGGTGTTTGCTTGGGTGGACTGCAGGGAGGGTAAGTTGAAGTCTCCGAGCAGCCAGTTGGGGTTGCGAGGGTTAGCTGGGTTGCAGGCTAAGTCAATGAAGGTAGAGATGACCTCAGGTGGAGATGAGGGGGATCTATAAATGAGGTTTATGGTGATATCTTTGTTGGCAATGGTGATTATGTAATATTTCTTATCAATTCTAGTCCCGTGTAGCTCTGCGGTGGTGGTTGCACCCAGGATGTCTGGACAAAGGAATGCCCTTGGAGGCCCCAGCGTGGGTTACGCTGACGACGGATGCCAGTCTCAGGGGCTGGGGTGCTCACTGTCAGGGCAGATTCGCTCAAGGACAATGGATGGAGCTAGAGAAGGGCTGGTCCATCAACAGATTGGAGTTGAGAGCGGTGGCAAGAGCGCTGCAAGTTCTTCAGCCTTGTCTCCAGGGGAAAGCCATTCGGGTGTTTTCCGACAATGCGACCGTGGTAGCAAATATCAATCGTCAAGGGGGCACCAGCAGTGTTACATTCGAAGCAGAAGCCGAGGATTTGTTCATGTGGGCCGAGGAGAACCTTCTGGCGCTGTTGGCAGCACATGTAGCGAGAGTGGACAATGTGGAAGCCGACTTCTTAAGTCGGGTAAGAGTAGACCTAGGGGAGTGGGTTCTCCACCCAGAAGTGTTCGCAATGCTGGTGCGCCGTTGGGGAACGCTGGTGATGGATCTGATGGCGTCCTTTCAGTCGGCTCAAGTCAAACTTATATCACAATAACCATTAAGGCTGAATAATTGTCCATAGCAACAAGGTCTCAGACTTAGGCAGAACTATCGTCCAAATTCAAACAATGGACTATACGCATCCTTTTGCATCAATGACCTTATAATGTCGCTTAAAGTTATGTTTATTTTTTAAAAATTATTTTTTCAAAAAATTATTATTTCAATTGTGCTTTAAAGAAATCAGAACTTGGTGCTATCTTAGTCTTCCTGAAATCGGTGCTTATCTTAATTCTTCCTGACGCCAGATTTCAGCGCTGTTGCGTTTCACTATCAAAGCATTTCATCAGGGGTTCTATACATGCACCTTCTAGCAACGTTTAAAAACTGAAGACTTGAAACCTATTAACATGTTAAAACAGCAGAAATTGATATTCTTATCACTATCTCATAACAACCTTCATTTATATAAATGACCATTTCTTAAAAATCTTCATAATATCAAGATATCCCTTACCAATTCAACTGAGCAGTCTTCATTCTCTTCACTTACAAAAACGCTGCACATGCGGACTATTGATTGTGAAGAGTGTTATAGGGATTTTAATTACACATGCATGAACATCTGTGAAGCCAACGCAGTGATCGCTAACCTCTGAGATCATCACATTCCGCTATACGTGTCATTCTTTATTAAAGCTATATACGTACACTCCAATCTATCTGTGCAGTCAAGCCAGTAGGAATTACTGATTGTAAATTGAAAATCCAACGTTGTTCTCGAATCAACAATGTCTGATCTTTAGATTTAACATTGTATCCAGTAGAGATGTGATCTATACAAAAACAACGTAGATCTTCCAATCTATGTTTTGATTTAAGACAGTGGTCCACGATAGGGGCTTCACTTTTTTTACAATTTAATCGACTACGGTGTTCATTTATGCGAACACTGAATGGACGAATGGTTTTGCCCACATACAATAATTGTCACTAGACGTAGTATTTGGGTAAATTTACAGAGCGTACGTCAATTCATAAATATTATCGCTCAAAAAATATATATAAATGCCCTTCAATGCTTATTTGACTTTTCTCTGAAACTTGTTCATGTAATAGACGGCGAGGTCTCAGACTTCCCGACACTTAAGGCTAACTGCTAATAACTTTGGTTAGCAGGGCCGTGCCATCTAGCATCAATGACCTGCCGATAATCAGCAAATGAACAAGGTATATAAAAGACCAATATGTGCTAGATATCACCAAAAATAGATAAAATTCTATCAAAAACTTCTTGTCTTGTAAGGGTGTATCTTTGCACTATCCGATGGGTGAAGACTTATCTTAAATAGTTAAAAAAAAATTTTTTCAATGCGTGTAAAATGTCACCAAAAAATATATATTTATCTTCCAAAACTAATTGCCATGTACAGGTGAATCAACACGCATTTAATAAGTAGAAAACTTATCTTGAGTGATTAAAGGATTGCCCGACGCTGTTCCATATAGCGCTCCAACGCGTTTCTCCGTAATAGGATTCTTCAGGGGATTTCCTTCATAAATATCACAACTCCAACATCCCCATGGGAATGAGATTAAACTTGAGAGAAAAGCTCCTATCTCCCATGGCACTCAGCAGATGTTGGTAGACTCGAAAAAAATTCAAAATGATTCTGACGCTGTTCCATATAGCGCTCCAACGCGTTTCTCCGTAATAGGATTCTTCAGGGGATTTCCTTCATAAATATCACAACTCCAACATCCCCATGGGAATGAGATTAAACTTGAGAGAAAAGCTCCTATCTCCCATGGCACTCTAAAGTTAAAAAATTGAAACAAATATGTATATATATACATCAAGCATACAAGGGAATCTATTCGTGACTTGTTGCCAATATGATAAACATGAACATTTAGAACAGCCAGCTTACCAGCAGATGTTGGTAGACTCAAAAAAAATTCAAAATGATTCTCAATACTGCTGCCCACGTTTCAATAATGATGTTACTTGCATCAAGGAAAAACGCCGCGCATGCGGGCAGGCGATCTATCGACTCATTTAAATCACAAAACCCCAATCAGATTGAAGTATTGGTGAGGGCTGTCTAATTACGTCAAACAAGCACGCCATTCAATCATGTTGTTCAAACCTGTAGGTTCCACGGCTCGCAAAACAAAAATCCATCGTTGTTCTGAAAACATCAAAAATTGTTCCCGTGTCTGTGCAGGAGAAACGCGTTGGAGCGCTATATGGAACAGCGTCAGAATCATTTTGAATTTTTTTTGAGTCTACCAACATCTGCTGAGTGCCATGGGAGATAGGAGCTTTTCTCTCAAGTTTAATCTCATTCCCATGGGGATGTTGGAGTTGTGATATTTATGAAGGAAATCCCCTGAAGAATCCTATTACGGAGAAACGCGTTGGAGCGCTATATGGAACAGCGTCGGGCAATCCTTTAATCACTCAAGATAAGTTTTCTACTTATTAAATGCGTGTTGATTCACCTGTACATGGCAATTAGTTTTGGAAGATAAATATATATTTTTTGGTGACATTTTACACGCATTGAAAAAAAAAAAAAATTTTTTTTAACTATTTAAGATAAGTCTTCACCCATCGGATAGTGCAAAGATACACCCTTACAAGACAAGAAGTTTTTGATAGAATTTTATCTATTTTTGGTGATATCTAGCACATATTGGTCTTTTATATACCTTGTTCATTTGCTGATTATCGGCAGGTCATTGATGCTAGATGGCACGGCCCTGCTAACCAAAGTTATTAGCAGTTAGCCTTAAGTGTCGGGAAGTCTGAGACCTCGCCGTCTATTACATGAACAAGTTTCAGAGAAAAGTCAAATAAGCATTGAAGGGCATTTATATATATTTTTTGAGCGATAATATTTATGAATTCACATACAATAATTGACAAGGGCATAAAATGCAATACACCACATAGCTGGAAGCACAAGACGTCCTCTGTCATAATATGTATGTTTTGCCATGATAATCCAACGTTGATGTCTCCAAAGTGATATCACATATTTTGCATTCTCCAATTGAAGGATAGTTTGCCATTTTCAGTTCCTCAGATATAGGAGGAACTGTTCAGATATGTCTGAATTTAAATTGCAGTATAATAGGTTACAAAGCAAATTTCGAGCAAGAGGATATCCCCAACGAGTGATTAAATGTGCATACCAACGAGCACTATTTAATAATCGTGAACTATTATCCCCACATAAGAAAGATAATAATGAAAATAACAATGTAAATTTAGTGACCAAATATTCTCCATACAGCAGTCAGATCCAACTTATTTTGAAAAGACATAGTAATGTTCTAAATAGTATTCCGGGACTGGAAGACAAGTCTATTCGATGTGTTTGGCGATGACATAAGAATTTAAAAGAGATACTGAGCCCGACTGTATTAAAACCGCTGTCTGTTCAACCAGCAATATTGAGCAATGGCCATTTCAAACGTGGAGAATGTAAAATATGTGATATCACTTTGGAGACATCAACGTTGGATTATCATGGCAAAACATAACAGGGGAAATAAAAGCAAACTCTTAACTAAATCTATCTCCTTAGTTGTCCTTTCTGTGAGTCCAGCACCCTGGCTCACAACCTCCTCAAGCTGCTTCAAGGCTGAGCATACTGGGGCTGGTGGGCGGTGCCAGCTACATATGTACACTAGTGTAATCAAAAAGATGACAGGCTCAGCCTCCAAGCTGCTGGAAGAGGTACACTACCCAGAGGTGCGGGGCTGGACTGGAGGGACGATAAGGAACACCCATTAAATACCACTACATCCATAGAAATAAAAGGGCTGAGGCATTAAAATCTTTAGTAAACATGCCCCATAGAGAACACTCCATTCCTCAAAGAATATAAGTTAATTGTGTGATAAAAAATAAGTAGTAAAAGTAAGTGTAAGAAAGTGAGAAGTGAATCAATGATATTAGTGCAACCTAGCATAAATGCATATACTTACTTTTGGCACAAGTAAAGCAATAGACAATCGGACAATAAACTTAAAACAAACACATCAGGTTATTAAATATACATATAAAAAATTATATACCTTTTTAACCCTTTCCAGGCCAAGCCCAAAACTCTTGGGATCCAAAATTCTGATGAAATATTCCTATCAAATGGTATATAATACATGACCATAGCAGAAGGAAAATCACTATTAGAACATATTGAATAAGACGGGTACAATTTTCCTGAAATATGCAAAAATTAACCCGGCTGCAGAATGTGGATTAAAAATTTAAAGTAGGCCTTCAAAGGGTTTTAAAGTAATGTATTTCCACATAAAAGAAGTGGAGGAGTGGCCTAGTGGTTGGGGCAAGGTACTTCAGGCTGGAAGGTCGGGGGATCAAATTCCACTAGAGGACAGCAACCTTTGGCTGGAAGGACTGGGGTTTCAAGTCCCACAGGTGCTCCTTGTGGTCTTGGGCAAGCCACTTAACCCTCCATAGCCCATGTTCCCTGTAAAATAGTTATCTCCAAATTATAATGCCCTGTTCAATGTAATTTCAGTTTGTTCAATGTAAACCGCACTGATGCAGAATAGCGCGGTATATAAGAGAATGTAAATAAATAAATATATATATATAAAGACTTCATATGAAAAAAACTAATGTAAAAAGAGCCGTAGTAGTTACATGTCCATATTAACAATCAAAAATATGTGCTTTCAACCTAAATTAACTTTAAAAACTACAGCTATACAGTACTTAAAAACAATATTTATTTATTTAACAGCTCTTATATACCGCCTCTTCCAACAATCAGTGGCAGTTTACATTGAACAAAATTACAGAAACTTGGTTACAGGGAAAGCGTAGCTACTCACCTGTAACAGGTGATCTCCGGGAACAGCAGGAATTTAGTCCTCACATATGGGTATCGTCGGTACCGATGGAGCCTGCGCAGGAACGCTCCCCAGTGTCGAATAGGAACGCTTTTGGGAGCATCCCTCAGCACATGAGCGCTGCCTTCCCGCCTTTCCAACTTTCCCTCTTCAGTTAAGTTTGCAGCTGAGTGAAAGGATAGAGGGAGAGAGGAAAGAGACAAAAAGAGAGACAGACAACTCCTAGGGGAGATGGGTGGGTTGTGAAGACTAAAATTCCTGCTGTTCCCGGAGATCACCTGTTACAGGTGAGTAACTATGCTATCTCCAGGAACAAGTAGGAATGTAGTCTTCACATATGGGGACTCCCTAGCTGAAGATGCCAGGGAGATAGCCCCAGGAAGGTGCCACCCTAAAAAGGTAGGCATCCTTCCTCACATGGATCTCTGGCATTCCACCAGGGTTGGTGGGTAGGAGTTGAATTAGGTCTGAAAGAGATTTTGAAGAACAGCTTGGCCAAAGAAGGCATCCCGATGGGAGGCTTTATCCAGGCAGTAGTGGGCTGTGAAGGTGTGTACCGAAGCCCAGATGGCTACTCGACAAATGTCATCAATAGATACAGAGTGGAGAATAGCCATGGAAGTTGCCATGGCTCTCACGTTATGAGTTGTGACATGGTCCTGAAGAGGAAGACCCTTACTCTCATAAGTAAAGAATATGCATTGGGCAATCCATTTAGATAAAGTTCTTTTGGAGACCGGTTGTCCCAAATAACTAGGGTCAAAAGCTATAAAAAGTTGCGAGGACTTTCTATGTTGCTGTGTTCTCTGTAGGTAAAAGGCTAAGGCTCTTTTAGAATCCAAAGTATGAAGGTTTCTTTCTGCATTAGAGGCGTGAGGCCTCGGAAAAAATACAGGAAGATAAATTGATTGATTTAAATGAAAAGGCGAAACCACCTTTGGCATAAAGTGTGGATGAGTTCTAAGAACAACCTTATCGTGGTGAAACCTAGTATAAGGAGGATTAGCCACTAAAGCTTTCAGTTCACTAATGCGACGTGCAGAGGTGATTGCAATTAGGAAGATGACCTTCCAGGTCAAAAACATAAGTGTTGTAGTGGCTAAAGGCTCAAAAGGCGGCTTCATGAGCTGCCTGAGAACTAGATTAAGATCCCATGCCACCTGTGGTGGCTTAATGGGAGGTTTGGTTAATAGAAGACCTCTCATAAATCTGGATATGAGTGGATGAGAGGAAATTGGTTGTCCATTCAGAGGCTTCTAAGAAGCTGCAATTGCACTAAGATGGACTCATACCAAATTGGTTTTTAGACCAAAATTTGATAAGTGAAGGAGATACTCTAGTATTGATCCTAAGGGTATGACAAGGGGGTTTAATCCCTTCTTGGAGCACCATATAGTAAAACGTTTCCACTTGAAGGCATAAGATCTTCTTGTGGAAAGTTTCCTAGAAGCCTGAAGGATATCCTTTACCTGTTGGGACAGGTTGAAATCCTGGAGGTCTAAGCCTTCAGCAACCAGGCCGTGAGATGCACGGACTGGGGATTCGGGTGCCATAGCATCCCGTTCTCTTGGGAAAGGAGATCTAGAGCATGCCCTAACTCCAGAGGTGCAACTTGAGAGAGATGTAGAAGCAGGGGATACCACGCTTGGCATGGCCATCGTGGCGCTATGAGAATCATGCGACCCCTGACTCTCTGAAGCATGAAGAGTGTTTTGGGGATGAGGGGAATGGGTGGGAAGGCATAAAGGAAGCCCTGACCCCAGTGAAGGAGGAAGGCATCCCTTCTCTGACAATTGTGAGCCAGAATCCTGGAACAGAACCGGAGAAGTTTGGCATTCAGTGGACTTGCAAAGAGGTCTATGTCTGCAGTGCCCCAGAGATGAAATATCTTTTCCAACTGGTCCAGGTGGAGAGACCACTCGTGAGGCAGCAGTACTCAACTGAGTTTGTCTGCCCAAAGGTTTTGAATGTCTGGAAGATGTATCACTAGATGGTGAATTTGATACTCTCTGGTGAGGGCCCACAGTCGTAAAGCTTCGTTGCATAACGACAGAGAGCCTGTCCCGCTTTGCTTGTTCACATAGAACATTGCTACTTGATTGTCCGTCTGGACTAGGACTGTCTTGTAGCTGAATACTCGAAGAGCTAAACAGATTGCTCTTAATTCCAGGAGGTTTATGTGCAGACCCGCCTCCTGTGGATTCCAGGTTCCCTGGGTAGAGAGATGATTCAGGTGTGCTCCCCAACCTACCTGCGATGCATCTGTTAGGGTGGCCTGAAAAAGGGGTTGATGAAAAGGAGACCCCATTGTCAGACTTTCTAGGGATTGCCACCATTGGAAGGACAAAATTAGTCGTTGACAGTTTATTATTTTGTCCGATAAATGACCTGTGGCCTGTTTCCACTGTGTGGAAAGAGTCCACTGAGCTGCTCGCATGTGGAGGCGAGCATATGGGCCTACATGAACCGTGGATGCCATATGTCCCAGCAACTGTAGTAGCTCTCAAGCAGTTAGGGAGGATTTTCCTGTTGCTTGAGAAGCTTAGTTGCATTATATGAAGACACCGGGCCTGTGGAAGGAAAGCCCTTGCCTTTCTGGTATCTAGACAGGCTCCTGTGAATTCCAGGCATTGGAAAGGAACAAGTTGGGATTTTGGGAAGTTTATTACCAACCCCAAGTATTGGAGGATTCGCATTGTACGAGACAGTGCAGTGCTGGCCACTGCAACTGTAGTGGCTCGAATGAGCCAGTCGTCTAAGTAAGGGAAGACGAATATCCCCAGAGTTCGTAGAAATGGAGCTACTACTGCCATGCATTTTGTGAATACCCTTGGTGCTGAAGCTAGACCAAAGGGAAGGACCCTGTACTGGAAATGTTTTCCCCTGAAAAGGAATCGTAAGAATTTCCTATGATCTGGATGGATCAGAATGTGAGTGTATGCATCCTTTAAGTCTAGAGAGCAAAGCCAATCCTGGCTTTTGAGGTATGGCAGAAGAGTTCCTAGATAAATCATTTTGAACTTCTCTCGAAACAGGTATTTGTTCAATTCTCTGAGGTCTAAAATGGGTCTGTGTCTTCCTGTTTTCTTTGGAATAAGAAAATAGGGGGAGTAGAACCCTGCACCCCATTGAAGAATGGGTACCTCCTCTATTGCCCCTTGGGCAAGAAGTGTTGAGACCTCGTGATCTAGCAGATTGTTTGCGGAGGTTTGAGAATTGAATTGCTTTCGACTTGTAGGAGGGGGCATGCTGTGAAAATGAAGCTTGTACCCTTCTCCTACAATGAACAAAGTCCAATCTTCTGCTGTTATCTGATGCCATCTGTTGACAAAGTGGCATAACCTGCCTGGGATATTGGGTGGTTGGGGACCCTTCAGAGGCAGGAAGGCTAAGCTCTCTAGGAAGTTGTCAAAGCCCTTGAGGGGGCTGAACCTGCAGAGCTGGTTGGGCTCTGGGGCCTTTTGGCTTCTTTTGCTGTCTAGTTTGTCCCTTTTGGGCAACCTGACCCTGAGATTGACTCTGCTTGGTATAGGAAGGATACGATTTCCTCTTTTTGCTGAAAGAGTTTTTTTTTATAAGACTTTTTTGGCTGGAGTGGCTGTAGATTTCGACAATCTATCAAGTGTAGTATTGTCAGCATCTAACTCATTAGCCTTTTCCTGCCAGTTCTTGCCGAAGAGATTCTCTCCCGTGCAAGGAATGTTGCCTAAACTGTCCTGTACCCAAGTCACCAAGTCTGATGTCTGAAGCCAGGCAATCCTTCGTGCACCAATGGCAATAGCAGAGGTTCTGCTGATGTATTCAAAGCAGTCAAAGGCTGCACGATTTACAAACTTGGAGACATCTTGAGCATGCTTAAATAGAGCAAGAAAGTCTTGTCTCTTGTCATCTGGGAGAAATGGGCTCATAAGCTCCAAATCTCCTGTAACTTCCTTGAGGAATATGCCCATATACAGTATATATAAACTGATCCTAGCTGAAAGCATGGAAGCCTGAAATGTTCGGTGCCCAAATGCGTCCAGAGTCCTGCATTCACGACCTGGAAGATTGGATGCATGCCTTTTTGCACTTTTCATCCTACGCATGGCTGACTCCACCACCATTGAATGGTGTGGCAGCTGAGTCTTTTGAAATCCAGGACGTGGCGGAACTATGGATGTTTTTAATATGTGTTTGTGTTTTGTAGCCATAAGCCCCTGATGAAGACAGAAGCGAAACACTGCCTGTGTCGCCATAAGCCCCTGATGAAGATATAAGCGAAACACGGCCTGTGTCGGGCCTGGCGTTAAGAGTAAGAGTGTTCTAAATAAACAATTCCTTCCTTGCTATCCACGGTTTCTGACTGGGTTTGATGAAGTCAGAGGTGTCTCCCACATGCTGAGCATCAAGTTATACAGAATTTCATGGATGGGCAGAGTGGCTGCCTCCTTTGGAGCTTTAGGATATTGGAGAATTTCCAATTCCTTTGCTCTGGGTTCCTCTTCAGGAGCCACCGTGATAGAAAGGCCCTTGGCCATATCACGAATAAAATCCTGAAAAGACATGTCCTCTGGAGGTGACATTCTGCGCTGGGGAGAAAAGGAATCCTCTGGGAGAAACCATCTAGTACCAGCAGGATTGTCAGAGTCTTCGGAATCGGAGGATTCGAAGTATTCCTGACCATGATGCTCATGCAAAGCACAGTCCCGGTATCGATCGAAGTCAGTACCGAGTTGATCCGGTACCGATCAGTCGATTCCTGCCAAAAATGGCATGGGAAGAATTCCCACCGGGGCCGGTAACGCTGGTACCGGTATCGTCGGTACCGGTACTGGTGTCTGTACCGGTGTAGGTACTGGCATCGGTGTCGATGTTGGTACCGGTGCCCGTTGGACCAACGGTACCGCAGCTGAAAGAAAACTGCGATGCTGCGTTCGATAGCGAGGAACCTCTGGTCTATCTGGGTATCGGTACCAGTGAAAACGGCCGGAACCCCTGAGCATGGCACAGGTATTTCTTGCGAGGTCGGGGCCTCGAGAACATCCTGGAGCCCCATTGATGCTTTGGAAGCTGAAGCCTCCCGCCGGGGCTGCACTGCCGGTGTGGTTCCCTCAAGGGCAATGCCAATGGCCTCTCGATGCTTAGCAGGAGAGCTACCCTTTGAGGACTGGCTTTTATGTTTAGTTACCTGAGATCCATGGGAGGAAGAGGAGGCCCTTGAAGATGTCGATGCAATGGATCTGGCATCCGAAGAAAAGAGGGTACCGAGCTTTGCAGCCCGGTTCTGCCTTCCTCTTTTAGTCATCCCCATATAAGAGAGACATTCAGATGGAGAATCTTCAGGCACTAAACATTTAAGACACCAATCATGGGTGTCAGTGACAGAAATAGTACCGCCACACTTAGTACATTTTTTAAAACCACTGGTTGGTTTTTCCATGTTTTAGGATTATGGGGCCTAGTGCCCAAAATGGGCCTAGAACCAAAAAAGAAAAGTTTCTGAAGAGAAACAGCTTAAAGTGTACGTTTGTTTGTTTGTTTTTTTTGAAAAAGAAAAGAACCAGCGGTACCGGTAAGCGTCGTGCGGCAGGCAAACGCGAACACAAGAAAACAATTTTAAAGACGGAATTTTCTGTGTTGACAGGGTATAGATCCTGTCGGCTCCATGGAAAACGAAGAACTGAAGAGGGACAGTTGGAAAGGCGGGATGGCAGCGCGCGCATGTGCTGAGCGATTCTTCCAAAAGCATTCGTATTGGATGCAAGGGGAGCATTCCCACGCAGGCTCCGTCGGTACCGACGATACCCATATGTGACGACTAAATTCCTGCTGTTCCCGGAGATCACCTGTTACAGGTGAGTAACTACGCTTTCTGTGCCCACCAACCTCTTGCCCCCTATCGCATACATTTCCCCTAGATTTCTGCTTCCCAAGTGCATGACACTGCACTTCTTTGCATTAAATCTTAACTGCCAGGCATTAGACCATTCTTCCAGCTTTTGTAGATCGATCTTCATGTTATCCACTCCCTCAGGGGAGTCCACTCTGTTGCAAATTTTTGTGTCATGTGCAAAAAGACAGACTTTTCCATGCAGTCCTTCAGCAATATCACTCACAGGTCCGAACCCTGGGGCACCCCGCTAATCACACTCCTTTAATCCGAGTGAGCTGCATTTACCATCACCTTCTGTCATCTATCAGTCAACCAATTTCTGATCCAGTTCACCACCTTGGGACCCATCCCCAAACTACTGAGTTTATTGATAAGCCTCCTATGAGGAACTACTAGTATCAAAGGCTTTGCTGAAATCCAGGTAGATGACATCCTTCGCATGCCCCTGATCTAGTTCTCTAATCACCCAGTCAAAGAACTCAATTACGTTTGTTTGGCAAGATCGTCCTTTGGTAAAGCCATGTTGCCTCAGATCATGTAACCTGTTGGTTTTGAGAAAGTCCACTATTCGCTCTTTCAGAAGCGCCTCCATTACTTTTCCGGCCACCGAGGTACGGCTCACGGGCCTGTAGTTTGTCACTTCTTCCCTGTCACCACTTTTGTGAAGAACACATCTGCCCTTCTCCAGTCCTGAGGAACTACTCCTGTTTCCAAGGATCTGTTGAAAACATCTTTTAACAGCCCTGCAAGAGCCTCTCTGAGCTCTTTCAGTATCCTGGTATGTATCCCATCCGGTCCCATGGCCTTGTTCACTTTCAGTTTTGCAAGTTGTTCTAACGCATCATCTTCAGTGAATGGTGTGGTATCTATTTCATTCCCATTTTTATATTTGGGAGTCACAGGTGGTCCTTCTCCAGGATTTTCTTTAGTAAAAACAGAGCAGAAGTATTTGTTTAGCAATTTTGCTTTTTCAATGTCACTTTCCACAAATCCGTTCCCAGCACTTCTGAGTCCTGCAATTCCGAGAGTACTGTTTTTTAAATGCACTTCTTGTATAAGCACAACATCCACTTTTAATCTGCTGCCCTCTTTTAGTAAGGCTTGCCTTTTATACCAGGAATTGAGTCCTTTCACATTTATGGTTACGATCTTGCATTCATCAAGCTGCTTTTGCTTACTATCCATATCTGCAATTTTCTGCACCTCCTCTTCTTGCATACACAGGATCCAGGTACCCTCCCTCTTCCCATCCCTTCCTCCCCCTCTTTGTTCCCTTCCTCCCAGCCTTCCTCTTCTCTTCCTTCTTTCTACCATCTGCCTGTAGCTGAAAATTATGTGTCATTATGTGTCATCCAGGCATTAGTCACTCCTCATTTTGACTATGCAAATATCGTTCTTCATGGCCTACCCAAGAGCACTCTAAACCCGCTTCAATTGGCCATGAATACAGTGGCCAGAGTTCTTCATGGATCCCCAAAAAGCCAACATATTACTCCCATCCTATTTGACCTCCACTGGCTCCCACTAGCTTGCAGGATTTTATACAAAGCTCTCATCCTGACCTTCAAAGCATTCCACCATATCTCATCATCCTCCTTATCTGATCTCCTCCAACACACACAGAACCCCAGATCTAGACGTTCTGTAACAGAGAACATGCTAACAGTCCCAAATGACAGCAAAAAACTCACTCAAACAACCACTTTAAGAGCATTCTCTTCCTTCGCCCCTAGATGCTGGAACACGCTTCCACCTAGTATTAGATCACAAAAAGACCTGTCCCAGTTCAGAAAATCCATAAAAACACATCTCTTCCTACAACACTTCTCACAATATACTGACCCCCCTCCCACACAGACCATTGATCACGGCTAGTCAAATAAGCTCCCGAAACCTTACCACTTGATCTAGACCAAGCCTCACAAACCCTACCTTTAGAGCTCGAGCATTTAAGAACCTATTGTAAATAATTGAAAATATCTGTTAATTGTTAATCCCTGTTATCCATGTTTTTATTCCCTGTTCTCTGTAAACTTAACATTTGTTTTATGTTTAAGTACAAAATTTGTTAAAATGTAAACCGCGCTGATATCAAAAGTGCGGTATATAAAAGCTGTTAAATAAATAAAATAAATAAATATTTCTTCCCCCCACTCTCTCTTTCCAACTTATCACAGTTTTGAAAACAAATATCACCACTGCAATATAGCAGACATTGCATCGGTGGCAAAGAAGGTGCCGAGTTTCGCTGCTCTGTTCTGCAGGCCTCTCTTTGTCATCTTCCTACAGAGAAGACATTCTGACATTTAATGATCCGGTCCTAAACATTTTAGACACCAGTCATGGGTGTCTGTGGCTGAAATTGTACTGCCACATTTGGAACTCCTTTTAAAACCACTGACTGGTTTATCCATTTTGGGGGAAAAGGCCTAAGCCTAAGATGGCGTCGATGTGCCTTGAGGGAAGGGTTTCTCCCCTCAGAAAAGTTTTTTTTTTTTTAGAACAAAGAAAGAAAGTGAGCACCAACGGAGTCAGTACCAGTGTAGATGGGGAGGCAGATGCAACCACAAAAAAAACAAATTTTCTGCGATGAGAGGAATTGCTTCTTGTCGGCTCCGCGGAAAATGAAGAACTGAGGAGGGAGAGCTGGAAAAGCGGGCAGGCTGCTATGCATGCGCAGTGGGATGCTCCCAAATGCTTTCCTATTGAATGCTGGGGAGCGTTCCCATGCAGGCTCCGTCGGTACCAATGTCACCCATATGTGAAGACTACATTCCTACTTGTTCCTGGAGATAATACCTGACTGCAACACACAATAATTTGGCAATAACATATTTTGAAGAAGAATGCTGGATGGAAATGAAAGCAACTTACAATCATTTTTATCTGTGCACATTGTCATGAGGTGGACAGCACAGAGTCTAAAACTTTAAAAGGGAAAACAAAGGAAGGGCTTACTTGTCATGAGATAGACAGTACACAGCCTGAAATAACCAGAGAAGCTCTAGAAGGAGAGCTTATTTCTTATGAGGGAGACAGAATAGAACCTGAAGTATTAAAAGGGTTTAGAAATGAAGAGCTTACCTCACAGTCACAGGGTCAGTGGAGACATTCACAGTGCAAGGGGGCAGGGAGTGAAGAAACAAACATTCCTCAGGGCTGCAGTGACGCAGAGAGAATTCAGAGCTCTAATCAGGCTCACCTGTGGGAACAGTCACGTTCCACGTCCAATAGGCAGCCCAATAAAACCAGGGGAAAATCAAGTGAAGGGGGGGGGGGGGGTGAACTCACAGGCAGAGTCAGACTGAGACCCAGATGCAGTTTCAGATTCAGAGACGGAACAAGCTTTCCCCAAGCAAGGGAAACAAGCCTAGAGCACAGCCAGAGTGTGGAGGAGAGTCTGGAACCTAGCCTGGAGAAACAGACAAGGAGCAGAGAGATCCTCAGAGAGGCTGAGTTGGGAACTCCAGATCAAACAGTAAGAGACCCGCTGTCTTGGAGATCCAGGTTTGAGCAGAGGCAGTCTGACGAACCCGAGTGGATCAGGAGAGATAGAGCTAAGGTCTTCCCAACCAGAGGGGTCCTCGCACCCAGGCAAGCAGTCAGATCACCAGAGAGCAAAGGTCACACTCTGAGAGTCTCACAGGAAGCAGGAAGCAAGTGCTACACTGCTAGACCCAGCAACAGATACTGCCGGAGCAAAGCAGTCTGCAGCTCTGATAGAAAACCCTGGCTAGAGGAAGAAGGACTAGAAGCCATATTCTCTCGTGGGAAAGATAAGTACCCTCTGTATTATAAAGGGAGTGGAGTAGATTCGGGGAGGAGAAGCAAAGCATTCAGGAAGCAAGAGTTCCCTCAATGGCTTAGGGACTGGGAAGAATTCCCCAGCCCAGCTCCTGTTGCCTCTGACCCCCAGCAGCAGCACTTGTATCTCCCAAGAACAGAGTTTGCCCCAGAGCAGAGGTCTGAGTACAGGTTTGCAAAAACTCAGAGATCCCACGCAGGTCAAGCCCAAGAGGGGATGCAGTGGGAAAGCACTATCCCAGAGAATATTCAGGAGCCAATGGATTGCAGTCTAGGAGTAACAGATGATTTAGAATCTCTGCGTTAAAGAGAAGAAAAGGAAGTGTGTTTTTGATTTCTTTGGAGGAAGATAATACTTTTGTGTTTTGGGGAAAACAAAGAAGAAGCTTGGTTTTGTTAAAGTGTTCTTTTGCCTGTGATGTAACAGCTTAATTTGTGTTATCCTTATCTGAAAGCCATCCGTATGGGACAGGGAATAAATCCCATCCTTAATTCCACTTTGGACACGACTCTTGAGTCATTATTCTTCCACAACTCAAACTGGGTCTCCATCTAGGCAGCTGCCTAGGGTGACACAGTCAGCCACCAGGCTTACAAATGGCGTAGTTTTTTCGGATGCCTGAAGAGAGGAACACCGCATAAGCTACAAGGACTCACCAACGCCGGAAAACACGACCGGGACTACTTTGTGCCACACCCCAGACAACTCCAGGATTGAGAGGAGCCGAGAACCTTTTCAACGCCAGAATCACCACCTGGCTCAGGTAAAGGTATCTGGGTACAGCCGGGGTGGGATTCTGTAAAGAGGTATCTGGGAGACCTGAAATCCAAGGGTAGCTGCATTCAAAAAAAAAAAAAAAAAAAAGGTTCCGCACTTGGTATCTTTTTCTTGATTTATTGCAGGCTGCCAGCATGGAAACCTCACCAGATATCATGAACTGGATTGGATTACAGTTCGAGAGACAGCGTGACCTGGCCCAGCAGTGCCAGATGCAAGCCCTGGCAGCGATGCAAGAGCAACAGAAACCGCTGACAGATCTTCTACAAGCTCTACTGCAGGAGCGGCAGACCAACCGCAGGACTGAAGGATATTGGTGTGGGGTAGGCCCACAAACATGTGGGAGTTTATCTTTCGGACAGTGGTCGGGGAAGGATAACATAGACGATTTTCTCGAGGCATTTGAGCGGGTAGCTCAAGGTGCGGGCTGGCCTGAGCAGCAATGGGCGGTTCGTTTAGCTACCTCCCTGACGGGAGAAGCCCTAGCTGCGTACAAAGCTATGCCGGCCGCCCAAGCCATTGGCTATAAAGAGGTAAAAATAGCCATAAGGGACAGGCTAGGCCTGTCACCTATGGTGTATAGAAGAATGATGAGAGCCACAAGAATACAACCAGGCGAAACTCCGAAGGCATTAGGCCAACGGATACGGAGCCTGGTAGGGAAATGGCTTACACCAGAGGGTAGAACTAAAGAAAGTATTGTAGACATGCTAGTATTGGAACAGTTTTCGGAAGCTGTGCCCGCGGAGGTACGGGCTTTTCTCACTCTGCAGAACTGTCAGACGTCGGACGAGGCTGCCCTCTTAACAGAAAGGTTTATGGAGGCTCAAATGGCCCCTAAACTATACGGAGGAGCTAATGACTCGTATGGTGTAGCAAACTTCGGTAGAGTGATGAAAGATCCAAAAGTAGGCATACTAAGTACAGGAAAAAGTATGGGTAAAGGAAGGTTGTATGATTCTCGCCTACTGTGTTTTAAATGTGGGAAAGCTGGTCACAAGAGATACGAATGTAGGGCACGCACAGCATTTATCAGTGAAAAAGTAAAGTATAAGCAAGAGGGCTTTCGCCTCGATGTAGAAGTGCAGGGCGTGATGGCCAAGGCCTTGCTGGACTCAGGCGCCGACCAGTCGATGGTGTCAAAGAAGTTCTGGCACTTACTACAGGATAGTGGGACCTTTCCCCTGAATCAGCCTGAGGGCCGTAGCAAGATCCGATGTATTCATGGATCCTCCACTACATATCCTCTATATAGGGTAGTGGTAAAAGCTCTAGGTACTCGTAGGAAGATCCTGGTAGCAATGATTCCCCGCCTACCCTATGACATAGTTTTAGGTCGTGACTGGCCACTTTTCTGTAAGAGCATAGGGGAAGGCATGCCGGGGAAAAGGGGGTTAGTCTCTACGAGGTCCCAGGCCAACAGTTCAAAGGAGGGTTTTGAACCCGGGGAGGAGGTCGACCCCCCATCAGAGGAGGAAGTTGAGCCCCACGGGGAGGAGGAAGATAGGCCTCTGGAGGACCTATTAGGAGAATTACCCAGACATGAGGATTTGATTAACCACCCAAAAAAGGCTAATAGGAAAAGTAAGGGCGATAAGAGGCGAGAGCGCCACAGTAGGGCCCAGCTAAGGGCAGAAGAAGTAAGAGAGGAAATAGATTTTCCATGGGTACCGGCAGAACTGGTGCAGAAATTTCCCTCTTTTGCAAGAGAACAAAAAATAGATCCCGCATTAAAACGCGCGTTGGAATATGCCCAGATTGATAAAAACTCTTCCTAGGTTTTACCTAGAAGAGGAGCTCTTGTATAGAGAGAGTAAAGATCCACAGTCAGGGACCACTAGAAAACAGCTGGTGATACCCGCGGCCTTTAAAGCCACTGTAATGAGATTGGCTCATGACCACCCGGTAGGGGCACATAAAGGGGTTGTAGGTACCCTGGATCAGGTACTGGCCCGTTTTTATTGGCCGGGGGTGTTCCAGGAGATCAAGCGATTTTGCGAGGCGTGCCCGTCCTGTCAGAGGGTTGCTGCCGCAAAGCCTAGAGGGGTCCCTTTGATACCAATACCTACTATTTCCGAACCGATACGCCGGATGGCGATGGACATAGTGGGCCCCTTAGTGAAAACCCCTAGGGGATTCCAATACATCCTTGTCATAATGGATCAGGCCACCAGGTTTCCCTGGGCTATGCCGCTAAGAAACATTTCTGCAAAGGCAATAGCGGGGGAGTTAATTAAAATATTTTGCGAAGTAGGGTTCCCGAGGGAAATGTTGACGGATAGGGGAACCAATTTCCTATCCCGGTACATGACACAAGTTTGGGAGGCCTTCGGGATAGCTCACATAAAAACATCAGCATACCACCCCCAATCCAACGGGATGGTCGAACGCTTTAATCAGACCCTTAAACAATTGTTAAGACGGGGACTCGATGGTAAAATGGCTGATTGGGACACTATGCTCCCCTTTGCTTTATACGCCAGCAGGGAGCGCCTCCAGGCCTCGTTGGGAGCATCCCCTTACGAATTGATGTTCGGTAGGGCTCCCAGGGGTATCCTGGATATTTTGAGGGACCAGTGGGTGGAGCCAAAAAGGGAGGAGGTAGGGGTGCCGCAGTTCCTACAGGAACTTCGTTCGCGGTTACAGAGGGCCTCTTGAGACGCTGAACAACATCTGCAGGGTAGCCAACAGCAGCAGAAAAAATATTACGACAGGGGGAAACAACCACGGCAGCTCCCAATTGGGGATAAGGTAATGGTGATGGTATCGGATCCTGGGCCAAAATTTGAGGCTCAGTGGAGGGGGCCCTACACCATAGTGGCTCGCAAGGGACCAGTCTCCTATGTGGTGGAGACGGACAAGGGTCGCCAACAAACGTATCACATCAACGTTCTAAAACCCTGGCGTGAACGTGAGGCGGCAGTGGGGCAGGTGCAGGTACAGCTCCAGGTTAAGACGGGTGAAGCATCATGTATTTCGTGCTGTAGCGACATATGTCCCTCAGCCCGAAATGGCTTAAGTGGGGGGATATGTCATGAGGTGGACAGCACAGAGTCTAAAACTTTAAAAGGGAAAACAAAGAAAGGGCTTACTTGTCATGAGATAGACAGTACACAGCCTGAAATAACCAGAGAAGCTCTAGAAGGAGAGCTTATTTCTTATGAGGGAGACAGCATAGAACCTGAAGTATTAAAAGGGTTTAGAAATGAAGAGCTTACCTCACAGTCACAGGGTCAGTGGAGACATTCACAGTGCAAGGGGGCAGGGAGTGAAGAAACAAACATTCCTCAGGGCTGCAGTGACGCAGAGAGAATTCAGAGCTCTAATCAGGCTCACCTGTGGGAACAGTCACGTTCCACGTCCAATAGAGGCAGCCCAATAAAACCAGGGGAAAATCAAGTGAAGGGGGGGGGGTGAACTCACAGGCAGAGTCAGACTGAGACCCAGATGCAGTTTCAGATTCAGAGACGGAACAAGCTTTCCCCAAGCAAGGGAAACAAGCCTAGAGCGCAGCCAGAGTGTGGAGGAGAGTCTGGAACCTAGCCTGGAGAAACAGACAAGGAGCAGAGAGATCCTCAGAGAGGCTGAGTTGGAAACTCCAGATCAAACAGTAAGAGACCCGCTGTCTTGGAGATCCAGGTTTGAGCAGAGGCAGTCTGACGAACCCGAATGGATCAGGAGAGATAGAGCTAAGGTCTTCCCAACCAGAGGGGTCCTCGCACCCAGGCAAGCAGTCAGATCACCAGAGAGCAAAGGTCACACTCTGAGAGTCTCACAGGAAGCAGGAAGCAAGTGCTACACTGCTAGACCCAGCAACAGATACTGCCGGAGCAAAGCAGTCTGCAGCTCTGATAGAAAACCCTGGCTAGAGGAAGAAGGACTAGAAGCCATATTCTCTCGTGGGAAAGATAAGTACCCTCTGTATTATAAAGGGAGTGGAGTAGATTCAGGGAGGAGAAGCAAAGCATACAGGAAGCAAGAGTTCCCTCAATGGCTTAGGGACTGGGAAGAATTCCCCAGCCCAGCTCCTGTTGCCTCTGACCCCCAGCAGCAGCACTTGTATCTCCCAAGAACAGAGTTTGCCCCAGAGCAGAGGTCTGAGTACAGGTTTGCAAAAACTCAGAGATCCCACGCAGGTCAAGCCCAAGAGGGGATGCAGTGGGAAAGCACTATCCCAGAGAATATTCAGGAGCCAATGGATTGCAGTCTGGGAGTAACAGATGATTTAGAATCTCTGCGTTAAAGAGAAGAAAAGGAAGTGTGTTTTTGATTTCTTTGGAGGAAGATAATACTTTTGTGTTTTGGGGAAAACAAAGAAGAAGCTTGGTTTTGTTAAAGTGTTCTTTTGCCTGTGATGTAACAGCTTAATTTGTGTTATCCTTATCTGAAAGCCATCCGTATGGGACAGGGAATAAATCCCATCCTTAATTCCACTTTGGACACGACTCTTGAGTCATTATTCTTCCACAACTCAAACTGGGTCTCCATCTAGGCAGCTGTCTAGGGTGACACAGTCAGCCAACAGGCTTACAACATAAAGAAAATAAATTCTAAGTGATACCTTTTGATGGGGCTAACTTAAAACATTTGTGATTAGAAAAAGAAGTACTATCATTTTTACACCCCTGCAGTGCACTGTCCCATCCATGCTTCCCAAAAAGGGCAGCAACAACCAAAACAGTAAAGAAAGGCTCAGACTCCCAGGTCTCAGCCAACCCAGCAGACCCAACTTCCTTAGGGTCTTTGACTCCTTTCTGGAGAACATAGCCGTCCTGCCTCTGGAGATTCCAGATCTCATCTGCATTCGTGGAAGACTATGTCACTTTGCCCACAGGTGGCATCTTCTAACATCAGAACACTGGACGGACTCTATAGTAAGGGAAGGTTACAAAGTTCACTTCCGAAGTCTACTCCCCCAGTCTCCTCCAAGAGAGTTCAGTTCTCAACCCCCTCTCACCACTCTGATATTGCAGGAGGACACCTCCCTTATCTCACAGGGTGCAATAGAGGAAGTACCATTCTCCCAGCAAGGTCTGGGCTTCTATTCTTCTTGCTTTTTCATTCCAAAGAAGACGGGGATACAGGCCCATCCTGGACCTCAAAAAACGGAACAAGTATCTACTTCGGGAGAAATTCAAGATGATCTCCCTAGGTACTCCAGAGTCAGGATTGGCTCTGTTCTCTAGATCTAAAGGACACATATAGTCACCTTCTTATCCACACAGAACACAGAAGGTTCCTGCGTTTCCTGTTTCAGGGGAGACATTATCAGTACAGAGTCCTACCTTTTGGCCTCGCTTCTGCCCCAAGAGTCTTTACAAAGTGCATGACAGTGGCAGCTGCATTCCTAAGGGCTCTAGGGCTATTTGTCTTCCCCTACCTCGATGACTGGCTCATTCGAGCAATCGCATCTCTAGAGGCTGCAACACTTGGGATTTGTAATAAATCTTCCAAAATCCCATCTCTTTCCTTCTAAAACTCTTGAGTTTATAGGGGCTCTCCTAGACACTCAACAGTCAAAGGCTTTTCTACCCCGAGCCCGCTGTACTCGACTTAGCTTGCATCCCAAGCATGCCTCAAGACCTTTCTCACTGCTCAAGAAATGCTGCAACTCCTGGGCCATATGGCATCTACTGTACATGTGGTTCCATACGCTCGTCTGCATATGTGTGCAGCTCAATGGACCCTGGCTTCACAGTGGTCTTAAGCATCCGGCCGTTTGGGAGACAATACTCTCTATACATCTCATCTTGTCTCTCCACTAGTGGCAGTCCTCAGATCACCTTCTCGTAGGGTCACCTTTTCAGAAGCCTCCACATCAATGTACCCTGATGATGGATGCATCCAAATTGGGCTGGGGAGCTCATCTGGACAATCTCTCCACTCAGGGTCTTTGGTCTCATCAGGAGTCACATAAATCTGTTGGATCTCAGAGCCCATCCACAATGCTCTCAAGGTGTTCCACGACCACCTTCGCTTCCGCACAGTTCTAGTCCAGATGGACAATCAGGTAGCCATATTCTACTTGAACAAGCAGCACGGAATAGGATCTTGGACACTTTGCAACAAAGCCCTACACATGTGGTCCTTGGCCATACAGTATCAGATTCAGCTACTTGCAGTGTATCTTCCAGGCAAACAGAATCTCTTGGCGGACAAATTCACTTGAGTACTGCTACCTCATGAGTGGTCTTTCCATGTGGGCAAGGTTGCTCACATTTTTCAGATCTGGGGAACCCGATATAGACCTTTTTGCAAGTCCTCAGAATGCCAAACTTCCCCACTTCTGCTCCAGAACGTCTGCTCAAAACAATGAAGCGGGAGATGCCTTTCACCTTCACTGGGGTCAGGGTTTCCTATATGCCTTCCCTCCCATTCCCCTCATCCCCAAAACTCTTTTCAAACTCCAGAGAGACAAAGGCTACATGATTCTTATAGCCCCATGTTGGCCACGACAACCATGGTATCCTTGGCTTCTATGTCTTTCTCTGCAACTAGTAGATTTGGGGTCTGCTCCAGATCTCCTCTCTTAGGAGAATGGGACTCTGCTGTATCCCAATCCACAGTCCCTACATCTTACAGCATGGCTGCTGAAGGCATAGCATTCCAGGACATCAACCTCTCTCATTAGGTGAAAGCTATCCTTTTGGCTGCTAGGAAACCTTCCACAAGGCGCTCCTATGCCTTAAAGTGGCATAGATTCTCTCTCTGGTGTTCTAAAAGGGATCTTAACCCCTTTTCAGCTCCTGTGGAAGCATTACTTGAATATCTTCTCCACCTCTCTTCCTATGGACTCAAAAACAATTCGGTAAGAGTCCACCTAAGTGCCATTGCGGCTTCTCACATGCCCTTAGATGGCCAGCCCATCTCCTCTCAGCCACTTGTAGCACGCTTCATAAGAGGTCTTCTATTAACTAAGCCTCACATTAAGCCACCCCCAGTGGCATGGGACCTTAATGTTGTTTTAGGACAGCTTATGAAGCCGCCCTTTGAACTCCAAGCCACCACTACTCTGAAGTTTCTTACCTGGAAGGTCACCTTCCTTATTGCCCTCACTTCAGCAAGGCGCATCAGTGAGCTTCATTCAGGCTTTAGTGGCTGATCCTCCTCATACACGATTCCACCATGATAAGGTAGTCCTTAGGACTCATCCTCATTTTATGCCAAAGGTGGTCTCGCCCTTTCACTTAAACCAGTCGGTGTACCTCCCTGTTTTTTTTCCCTAGACCTCATTCTTCTAGGGTGGAAGTAACCCTTCATACTCTGGATTGCAAACGTGCTTTGGCCTTTTATCTCCAGAGAACTCGGGAGCACAGAAAATCTTCCCAACTTTTCATCGCATTTGACTCCAGTCACCTAGAACTACAGTATCCAAGCAAACTCTCTCCAGATGGATAGCAGATTGTATTTCCTTTGCTTACGACAGTGAAGGACTGTCTCTTGAGGGTCACATCACTTCACATAATGTTCGGGCAATGGAAGCCTCCATGGCAAAACTGTGCTCTGTAGCGTTTGATGAGCTATGCAAAGCAGCAATCTGGTCCTCTGACCATACTTTTGCAGCTCACTATTGCCTGGACAAGGACTCCCCCCAGGATGCCTCGTTTGGCCAAGTTGTTCTCCAGCATCTTTTTCAGACTTAGATCAACTCCTCCACCCCCCCCCCCCCCATCCCAGGTTTCGATACCAGACATCCTTGTAGGATATATGATCTACTACTTAGGCCTGTGTTCAACAGCTCTCTCTGAGGTCATCTCTCTGGCATCTCCAAGCTAGGGAGTCCCATATGTAAAGACTACATTCTTGCTTGTTCCTGGAGATAGCGTAGTTACTCACCTGTAACAGGTGATCTCCAGGAATAGCAGGAATTGAGTCTTCACAGCCCACCCTCTTCCCCTATGAGTTGTACTTTTCCTATTCTTTTCCTTATTTTATTTCAGCTACAAACTCAGCTGAGGAGGGAGAGCTGAAAAGGCAGGAAGGCAGCTACGCAGGCGCAGTGGGATGCTCCCAAAAGCTTTCCTATTGGACGCTGGGGAGCATTCACACGCAGGCTCCGTTGGTACCACCGTCACCCATATGTGAAGATTCAATTCCTGCTGTTCCCGGAGATCACCTGTTACTAGTGAGTAACTATGCTGTCTATACTTTATCAAAAATTGATTTTCCAGTCTTTGAAACGTATTTTACAGCTTCTACACATTAATGGAAAACTAATATGCTACAGATATACTGGCAAAAACCTCAATGTACTGCCATGGTTTTGATTTCCTGGACCTTGCTTTTCTCTTTAGACCAGCAAACATTAGGGATGCTAATGAGGCAGCATTCATAGCCCATAGGAAGAAAGAAAAAATAACCATCACACAATGATGACATCCAGTGGCATAAATTCTGCCTAAGCAGCCCCTGTAGTGCAGAAGATCTGAAGGAGGAAGGAGGCCCACTTGCAACCTCTCCCAGATCATTTAAAATGGGCTATTCCTGTTTTGAGGGCCTTTTCAGAATCTATTGCTTGGGGGTCATTTATTTGAATTTCTACCACTGATGGCATCAGATAGGATTCAGGGCACGCAAGCACTGGGTTGGTTTAGATGGAGTCATGATTTGTGGTCTCTCAGTGGCAAGAATGAGGACTAGTGTGGCACTGAAATGCAGGGCTGGTGTGGAAATGAAATAATAAAGCGGACAGAACACTCCTTTATGAAGAAAGGCTAACTTGGACAAAAGCCTGAGAGGGACCTGTTTACAAAGCTTAGTAAATAAGTGTGTTGCTGGGTCAGCTGGTAACATTTTAGATTACTGCAGTGATAGGGTGGGAGCAACTAAGGATTGCTGTTGCCCTGATGACTTGTGGAGGCATACTAGTCTAGGAGAGGGGGTAGAGTTGGGATCTGGGGCCAGTTTGGAATGGGCACTGCTTTTTTAAAACGGTGGGATGCGTGGTTTTGAAACTGGATGGCAGAATTAGGAGATGGGGTGGTGGATGGTGGGGGGCAGGGGAGGGAAGAATGGAACACTAGACTTCCTTGGCAGTATGGAGCAGTGTTATTCTACATGGGAGGAGGGACACACAAGAGGTTGGACTTTTCCCCATAAATAAGACAAGGAAATAGTATTGCACAGGGAATGAATTAGAGATATGGTAGATATGATCAAAAACTAGCATGCAAAAAAGAGTCACTGTTAATAGGGCACATCAAGGAAAGAAGTCTATAAAGGTAACATAACATAACATAATACTTAAATCTACAAGATATAGATTGGAGATTGAAAGTAGGACAAGCTGGGGGGAGGGGCGACTAAAGATGGCGGCAGTTTGAATTCCCTGCCAAGAGGTCCTGTGCTGTGAGTGTTTTTTTTGTTCTTCGCTTCACTCCTTCTGCGGTTGGTATGGGCAGAAGGAAGAGGAAGCAGGCTAACCTACCCCCGGGTGAAGCTGCTTCCAGTGTGGCAGGTCAGAGGATGCTCCAGATGTGTGGCTTCATTGGCGGGGGAGAGCGAGCGGCGTCTTCGGCAGGTCCGGTGGGTTCATCGGACCTGAGCACGTCTGGGGTGTTGCTGTCCCCAGAGCAGCGGGCCCCCCCGCCTTGCTCCGGAAGCGAAGTGCATCGCAGAGGAGGGCCTCCTGCCGGCGTGCTGACTAGTACGCCGAACCAGGAGGATCTGGAGGGCTCCATAGCTGATGCAGACGCTCCGTGTGGGACCCCTGGACTTGCAGTGCCACCATGGGCTGTATCCAGTCTTTTGGTCAGCCCTCTCCAGGAGGATGTTTCCCCGAGGGAGAATGCTGGTGGAGGCGGTTTGGTGAAGCCCATGAAAGTATATGGAGGTGCTATGGGAGGCCATTGCTACAATGAATTCTTCCTTGCAGAAGTTTGCTACATCTGTAAGTACTGATATTAACTCTTTAAAGGTGGATTTACAGCAAGTCTCAAGTGTGCAGAAGGAACAGGAGGGGAAACTGGCACAGCTGAGTGGGGAGCTGGATCAACTATGTGAGCTACACCATGTCCATGTGAAGGATCGGAATGTGACCAATAGAAAGTTGGAATACCTGGAAAACCAAGTCCGTAAGAACAATTTAAGACTGGTTAACTTTCTTAGGTCTCCTGTGTGTTCTCCTCTGGAAATGGTGCGGAGATATTTCCAGGAGGTCTTGAAGATACCTGGGGAGAATCTCCCGCCATTAACTAGAGTTCAGTATTTAACTACTGGCAGGGAAGTTCATGGAGCTATTGGCAACCCCCCGGGAATCTCTGGAGACCTGACGGGTTTCCTAGAGAGTTCTCTGGAGTTAGTCACAGCCCGCTCTACCCTCCTTATTACACTGGCCCTTGAGTCTGATAAGGCTTTAATTTTTCGATTGTATTTTAGGAATTTCAGTCAGCAGTTCATGGGCTCATGTGTGCGTATTTTTCCCGATTTGGCTAGAAATACTCAGCTGAGGAGGAAGGACTTTCTGGGTCTGCGGCCCAGGGTCCTTTCCCTTGGCGGAACTTTTTTGTTAAAATTTCCTGTTCGATGTTTTGTCTCGTATAAAGAGAAGATATTTATCTTTTTTGAGCCCGCTCAGCTTCTGGAGTTCTTAGTGGCTAGGGAGGATAGCATTGTGATTGTAGCTTCCCCTACGGCTGATGTGTAAGTCTTGCACTGCTTTGCTCTTTTTTCCTTTTAATGCATTATTTTCCTGAAGCCTCTCCCAGGTAATATAGTGGGCTGATTTTGGTAATGTATTATGGTAGGATTATATTCTGTTTGGTTTTGGATATACTTATGTGTTACCATGTTTCCTTCATTCAATTTTTGGAGTTGAATGTATTTTCAAAAATCAATAAATATATAATTTTTAAAAAAAAAGAAAGTAGGACAAGCTGGAAATAGAGAGCGAATGGATTCCTTGAATAAGCGAACTCCTGGAGGGATAATTAGACAGTGTTGCTGAGGTTACATTAGGAGCAATATGGGAATCAGAGAGTGGTGTACTCTTTGACTCAGTGTAATTACTGGGCTGGAAGCAAACAGAAGCAAGACAAAGATCCTAGACTTCAGAAAGGTCGACTTCAAGAAAAATAATGATTATGTTAAGGAAGCCCTGTCAGCAGCAGGAGAATTAATAGCAGAAGAGAACTATGGATAGCAATAAAAAGTAGCACTGAAATAGCAGTAAATCTTTGTGTCAGATATACTAGCAAAGAGAAGAGAATAAAGCTGATGTCCCATGAGAAAGGAACCTTAGTGGTCTCTCAATAGTTTGCATTTTAAACAGGATCAATAGTGAGGTTAGTTCATGAAAAAGATTTATTTATTTATTTATTTAATGTCTCTTCCACACGCTGTCAGTATAGACAACAGAAGCTTCTTCAGAGGAGCATTTAACAAATGTGCAGGAGCTAAAAAAGATACAAAATAACTGTCGATATTGAAAATTTCTCATGCCCAGACAACAAAATCACAAAAACAGAAACAGAAACAAAAAAAAAATTACAAGTAAGCATAGTCGATGCTTGCGCCAATGGGCGTGGATGTCTCATCACGTGCTGTGTGTGTTAATGTGGGAGGCCTGGTGGTGAGGGGTGGCTGTTTGTGTGCTATCATCCGCATAGTGTTTGAGGAAGAGGTGGTGCTTCAATGCCTTTCTAAATTGAGCCAGGTCAGAGACTGCCCGTATGTTGGGGGGTAGAGCGTTCCAGCATCTGGGCGCATAGAACCTAAATGCCCTGTTTGTCGTTGCCTGCGTACATTGTGTTATTTCCTTCGGGATTGCCAGCGTGTTGACTGCTGTGGATCTTCTGGATCTGTTAGAGGGCGTAGGATGGATAAGCTCCATGAGAGAGGTGGAGGAGAGCCTGTTGATGGCCTTGAAAGTCAGTAGTAGGGATTTAAACGAGAGTCTGCTGTGGATGGGGAGCGAGTGGAGATGTCTTAGGATGGGTGTCACATGATCCTTCCTGGAAGCACCATGTAGAAGTCTGGCCACAGTGTTCATTGCTAGCTGGAGTGGATTAAGGGTGGATTGTGGGAGCCCTTGTAGAATTGCATTTGCGTAGTCGAAATGCGGGATCACCAGCACTTGGAAGATTGTCCGGAAGTCATCAGGCTCAAGCAGGGAGCGTAGGTGACTGAGTGTCTGGATCTTGTGGTAAACTGATCTTACTGTGTTGCTTATGTGGGCCTTCATGTCCAGACATTGATCTAATGTGACTCCTAGGATGTTAGTAGATGGGCAGGGGATCAGAAAAAAATGCTGCTTGTTGGAGTCAGCTAGTCAAATTGGGAGTACTGGGAGATATAGGCTTTAACTAGGTAGTTGTTAGCACCGGCTGAAGATATACAGTAAAAATAATTTTTATAAAGGTTACTTTTTATAGGAAGGAATGCATATATGTGAGGTGGCATTTTAGAAAGGAAGTCCAGGAATTCTCCGGGAACAAGGGCATCGGGGGCCCCAAGGCCCGCAGAATAGCCCTCCTACGAGTCCTCAATGGACTACTCCGAGTGAGAGACTGAGGACGAGGAGTCCACCGATACCCATCGCCACCGCGATGTCCCATCTAACTCTCCCGTCTTCGAGCCTCAACGACGGTCCCCACCCGAGGATATGGGCTTCCTTGTTTTTGTTAAGGACGTGTCGTTCCCATCCGAGTCAGAGGAGGATCCTTGGGTAGATGTTGGAAATCCTCCAGTACGAGGCCCCTCCATGGGAATCGCTCATGGTGCCCATCCCTCCCATCTTGGAACAGCTGATGCTCCGAATGTGGGAGACATCGGCTTCAGTGCTGGTAGTGAGCAAATGGCTCAACTCGATATATCGAGTCCGCTGGAGCCAGGGCTTCCAAAAGTCACAGCTGCCACATAACTTCATGTTTGTGGAGTCGACCATGCGTCAGCTGAAAAGCCAGAAGACGCACTCCTCGGTGCCCCTGGCAGGGAGGCCCACACGCTGGATGCTATCGGCAGAAAGTGCTACCAGGGCTCAATGCTCATCGGCCGCATCCAGGCCTACCAGCTGTACATGGGCATGTATCTGAGACCCGGCGAAGGAACTCGCCGGGCTCTCAGCTGGTCTCTCCGAGGAACCCTTGCAGCAGTTCAAGAACCTGGCCAAAGCAGTCCGTGAATGCTCCAAATTCATATCTTGAGCGTCCTGTGATGGGTTTGAGTCGGCAGCTCGAGTAGTGGTGGCTGGCATCGGTGCATGCCGCCAAGCTTGGCGGCAGTCGTCCTACCTCAAGTAGTGGGTTCAGGACAAATTGGTCTGTGTCCCCTGCCAAGAAGAGAACTTCTTTGGCAAACCCATGACTGAAAAGGCTGCTGAGCTGGAGACCGAGTTCATGACAAGGAGCAGGCTTTCCAAAAATACTGCTACCCCTCCCTGACGGAAGGGCTTGGGTAAGAAGTCCTTTTACCTGAGGAAGGGAGCTGCTTGTCAAAACTACTCACCTTATCCGGCCTCCCCAGCTCCCCAAAAGGGTCAGCAGGCCAAGGGATATGGGCATGGCCCGCATAAGCAGAAGGCTCCAAAAACCCAGGCACCGGCTCTGGCCCAGCCAGGGGGGAGTTTTTGACTCATTGAGCATAGTCTATCTATACCAAGGAGATCAGCAGCCCACAGGGGGACGTCTGGCCCTCTATGTGCAGAGGTGGATCTTCACCATCACCGATTCCTGGGCACTTCGGGTAGTCAGGGAGGGTTACCTCCTTCACCTGGCTCAGACACCTCCCCCTTATTCACCGGGAGAGCCACTCAGGACTACCCTCCACCGGGACCTTCTTCTAAAGGAGTTGGCAGGTCTTCGAGGACAAAGGGGTGTAACTGCTGCCCCTCCATCTCAAAGGCAAGGGGTTCTACTCCAGATACTTCCTCATACCAAATAGGACAGGGGGCCTAAGGCCCATCCTCAACCTGTGCAACCTCAACAAATTCCTGGTGAGGGAGAAGTTCAAGATGCTCTCCCTTGGAACATTGCTGCCATACCTCCAGCAGGGAGACTGTCTATGCTCCTTAGATCTCAAGGATGCTTATACACACATTCTCATACACCCCAACCACAGGCAGTACCTGAGGTTCGTAGTAGGGGGAAGGCATTTACAGTACAGGGTGCTCCCATTCAGCCTAACCTCTGCCCCAAGAGTTTTCACAAAATGCCTGGCGGTCGTGGCCGCCTTCTTCCGGCTCCAGGGGTTCTTCATCTTTTCCTACCTGGATGACTGGCTCTCATAACAGGAGGCATGGCCTCAGAGGTGCAGCAGGCTACCGCACGCACCATCCAGGTTCTGCAACAGTTGGATTTTGTCATAAACTACCCCAAGTCTCACCTCCTCCCGACACAATGTCTGGAGTTCTTTGGGGCAAAGATAGACACTCTAGTCGAAGGCTTTCTTGCCCAGGGACCGAGCCAATCGTCTCAGGACTCTGGCTCGGGAAGTACAGTACCGTCCCTCGGTGCCCGTTCGCCTTCTCCTGTGCCTCCTCTGGCACATGGCCTCCACGGTTAATGTCACTCCTGATGCTCGCCTCCACGTGAGGGCAGCACAGTGGTGTCTTCGAAACCAGTTGTCTCAGGCCACAGGCTGCCTCTGAGACAGAGTTTCTGTGACCCGCCAGTTGGTCTGGTGACAGCCTCCCCAGCATCTCAAAGCGGGCATGCCTTTTCAGGCCCCAAGCACCTCAAGGGTCCTCACCACGGACGCATCCCTGCTTGGCTGGGGACCCCACTGTGGAGATCTCTACACTCAGGGCAACTGGTCACCAAACGAGAGCACCCAGCAGATCAACCTACTGGAAGTCTGAGCCATACACCTAGCCCTGAGGGTCTTGTGTCACCACCTGCGTCACTAGCCGGTGCTGGTCTAAAACGGACAACCAGGTGGCAATGTTCTACTTGAACCAACATGAGGGGCACGGGGTCTCGCACTCTTTGTCAGAAGTCACTGGTCCTATGCTTATATGCAATCCAACAAGATATCCTCCTAGGGTAGTGTACCTGCCAGTCCAGGACAACCTGCTAGCCAACAGGCTCAGCAGAGTTCTCCAGCTGCACGAGTGGCAGCTGGACCCCAGGTTAGCCAGTCGGCTTTTCCGTCTCTGGGGGGAACCCGTGATGGACCTGTTCGCCTGCCCAGAGAACTTTCAGTTGCCCCGCTTCTGCTCTCGGCAGGCTCACTCCTCCAGGGTGGCAGTGGACACATTCCTGGTCTCATGGTCGGAAGACCTCATGTACACCTTCCCTCCTATGCTGCTGATCACCAAGACCTTGGTCAAGACACTCCGCGGCAGAGCCTCGCTCATCCTGATGGCCCCTCGGTGACCCAGGCAACCGTGGTTCCTTCTGCTTCTACAGTTGATGGTGGAGACACCCATCCCCTTGGGGACCACTCCAGGACTCCGATCTTGGAAGGGGGGCTCTCTCCTGCACCCCACCCTGGGGTCCCTGTTGCTGACAGCATGGCTGCTGAGAGGGTGACTCTGGCCCTTTTCAACCTTCCAGTTGAGGTGGAAGACATTCTGCTGGCCACCTCTCGCAAGGCCTCTACTAGGAAAGCTTACACCCTCAAATGGCTCAGGTTCTCTGTTTGGTGCGCCAAACACAGGGCTGACCCTTTCTCCTGCATGGTTGCTCTGGTGTTACAGTACCACCTTCACATCTCTCAGTCCAGGCTCAAGTCGATCTCTGGTGGATGGTAAGCCCCTCTTGGTCCAACCGTTGGTGACTTGTTTTCTTCGGGGGCCTTCTCTTATCAAAGCCCCAGTTCACCCTCCGGCAACCGAATGGGGCCTCAGCATAGTGTTGGGGCAGCTCACTCGCCCGTCCCTTGAACCTCTGGCTACCTGCTACCTTCACTACTTCTCTTGGAAGGTGGCTTTCCTGATCGCGCTTACCTCCGCTCGCAGAGTTAGTGAGCTTCAAGCCCTTGTTGCGGAGGTACCCTATACCAGGTTCTACAAGAACTGAGTGGTTCTTTGCACGCACCCCAAATTCCTGCTGAAGGTAGTGTCGCCCTTCAATCTCAACCAGGAAGTGGTGCTCCCTACCTTCTTTCCAAGACCTCACTCCAGTTGGGCGGAGATGGTCCTCCACACCTTGGACTATAAGAGGGTTTTGTCCATCTATATCTAACGCACTCAGGACCACCGCAGAGCCTCTCAGCTTTTCATATCCTATGGCCCTAGTAGGCTGGCGGAGGCGGTGACCAAGCGTACGCTGTCCATATGGGTGGTGGACTATATAGCCCTCGCTTATGAGCAGGCGAGGCTCCCGCTGGAAGGCCGCATCATGGTGCACCATGTCAGTGCCCTGGCGGCTTCAGTGGCAAACTTGCACTCCGTCCTGAGTGGTGGACATCTGACGGGCCGCCACCTGGTCTTCAGTCCATACCTTCGCAGCCCATTATTGCCTGGAAAGAGAGTCCCAACAGGACAATGCCTTTGACCAGACTGTGCTCCGTAAACCTTTCAGGGTTGAGGCAACTCCTACTCTCTGACCTTTCTGTGTTCAGGCTACCGGAGTGCTAGTTCATCAGACACAGGGGTCCTACTGAGGTCTGTGTACATGGACTAAATTGCTGCTGCTTGCGGCTCCCCCTGAGTGGTCCTCTATTTTTGCTATGGGCTCTCGGTAGCCTGTAGCTGGGGAGTCCCATATGTGAGGACTGACTGGTTCCCGGATAAAGCATAGTTATTCACCTGTAACAGGTGTTCTCTGGGGACAGCAGGAATCAATCCTCACAACCTTTCCTCCTCCCCTTGGAGTTGCTCCGTTATCATCTTTTATTTTTGCCATCTTTTAACTGTCATCTGACTGAGCAAGATGGCACCCTTGGGTGGGAAGGGGACCATGCATGTGTGGTGGCATCTCCCAAAGGCTTTCTTTGAAAGCTGAGGGGATGCTTCCACGAGGGTTTCGTTGGTGCTGACGTCATCCATATGTGAGGACTGATTCCTGCTGTCTCCGGAGAACACCTGTTACTGATGAATAACTATGCTAAATCTGAAGTGTCCAGAGCAAAACATCCCAAAAACGCTAGGAATGTTTACAGTTTGGACTGATTTTAGCAACCTGGATGTCCTTGAAATAGACTGCCGCATGGGCTGCCTCATAGATATCTCTGCTACAAATACCTGGGGATATCTAGCCTTTGCTGAATGCATCAGACTGATCCTGTAACTGAGACATAACTTCCCATTTTGAATCGGTGTGATTATGAACTGGAAGTTATGTCTCAGTTACAGGACCAGTCTTTTTATCGACCCCTTGCATTACAAGCAGAGATTTTGGAAGTTCTCGAAAAGGCCTTGTATTCCAAAGTCATCTTGAGAAGTTGTTCAAGTCTTTGTATGTCACAGATCCTAAGGTACCATCTTTTTATGTGGTCCGTAAGATACACAAATCTTTTTGACTTCACTTCCGGGACGTCCTATAGTGACTGGGATTGGATCTTGTTTAGAGTCACTCTCCCAATATTTAGATTCTTTTTTCGCCTCTTGGTTAAGCAGGCTTCCTTGTTTATTAGAACTTCTGGTGACTTATTTAATAAGTTGGCGGCCTTGATGGAAGCTCTGGAATCAATTGTTATGGTCACTTTAGACATCTCAGCATTGTATACCCCTATTTCACAGACACAGGCAATAGAGGTTTTGATGCAATATTTGGAGTCTTTGGATTATTCTCAAAGTAAATTATTTTTTGGAGTCTTTTAATCTTAGTGTTATGACCTAATTACTTCAAATTTAATGGAGTTTTTACCATCAGATTCATGGAGTGGCCATGGGGGCCACTGTTGCCCTTTCGGTGGCCAGAATTTATACCTGTGACTTTGAAGAGCAGCATGTTTATACATTATTATTTTGGTCTGATGTCTCTACTTGGGTAGGATACATTGATGATATCTTTTTTTATATGGTGGGAGGATCAGTCTGGTTTGATAGCATTCCTTCAGTGGTTGAATACTAGGGATATTAATTTGCATTTTACTCCCCATATTTCTTCTGAATCTTATCAATTTTTTTGATATAAAGATTTTTTTTGAGGGAGGGTGTCTTGCTTTTTTTACTTCAATTTACCGTAAGACTACTTATAGGAACAGTCTTTTGGATTATCTCGTAGCTTTCATCCACGTCAGTTTAGGGATAATATCCCCGTGGGCCAATTTCTGCGTTTGCGGAAATTGTGTTCCACACATGAAGAATATGTGCATCAATCATGCCAGATTGTAATGTGTGTTAAGAGTCTTTAGTACCTTCCCAAGATTATACAAAGGGCACGTAAACATGCCTTATATATGAATTGTGACCTTTTATTGATGGAAAATAAGCACTCTTCAGAGAGGCATTCAGTATGTGTTCTGCCCTATTATTCTACACAGTGTTCTCAAATCAAGCAGTTAATATTGAAGCATTGGTTGATTTTGCAGGTACATCCTATATATAGTTTTTCCCATTATTTGCCTTCTGTAGAGGTAAAAATTTGAGAGACTTTCTTGTCCATTCTAGATTGCGTTCTCCTACAGCTGTGACTGTAACTCAGGAAGGATAGAAAAGTTGTGGTTGCAGTGTGGTTTGTGACCATACTTTACAGTTGGAGAGTTTCACTCAAGCCGATTTGGGGTTTATTTTTCATCTGAGACATCAGACGACTTGTCTTTCATGGGGGGGGGGGGGGGTGTATATGCGGTTTTATGTCCGTGTCAGAAAATGTATATTGGTTGGACGTCACGGATGTTTAAAATATGAATAATTGAACATCTCTTGGCAATTCACAGAGGAGTGGAAACATCCTCCCTTGTATTATATTGGCGTCAAATGGCCCGTAAGTTAGAGGATCTCAAGTGTTTTGTAATTCTGCAAGTTAACAAGGAGGGAGGTGAGGTGAGGATGTTATTAAACGGCTGTGTCGCTGTGAACAGACTTCATTTTCAATTGGAATATGGTGAGCCTTGCTGGGCTTAACAGCCGAATAGAATGACACTGGTTCTATTAAAGGGAGTCCTTAGGCACCTTGGGATAGATGAAGCATATGCATGCTGAGACGGGTCTATGCCGGTGACATTTGGCAAACAGATCAGTGACCTTTTTATGTAGCAGTTTGTAGAGTTTTGATTGTATTTTTGTATTTTCTTTTGTAGGTAATGATGGTTTTTTGGGAGCCCCTGTTTTAGAGTAGGTTATTTTTCTAGATTCTCTGAAGAAGCCATTTTTTCGGTGAAACAAATGGCCATAGTAGGAGTCCTGCATTGATTAAGGCTGAATGAATTGTGGCTTCTGGAATGATTAAGGCGAATTAATAGAGTTCTAGGTTGGCATTTTTGGAACCCTGCTATACTTTTTCTTCTTCTGCTTGAGAGAGATGCCCTGCTTCATCCTGCTGACTCATATTTTTGGTGATTCATCCTGTTGTGCTATTAGGTTACAACTTTTGGGTTATTAAGTTAACAATGCAACATCAAGGATATATGGGATACATTTGACTGAAGGAGATCCAATCTAAATCCAAGAGTATTGATTTATTGATCTATGACGGTGATTCTTTTTTCTAAGCTTGGTACTTTTTGAGGTTTTTGAACTGTTCAATGTTTTATGCTAAATATATTATGCTGTGAGTTTGAAAAAGAACATCAAATTGCCTAAATTATGGAATGTAATTGCGTCCTTTAACTGTCAGTATTTGGAGATGGCGGTTAAGTAGATGTGAATTGCTTTAAGATCTTATTGTTTGTCTGTAGTCATATTTCATATTATATCAACCTAGTATTTTATGCTTAGAATAGGTGTGTGTGTGAGTGAGTGGGTATGAGTGGGGGCAGGGAGTATGATTTATAATTTGGTGTCTTTTATATGTTTTGATATGTATATAATTGTAATAATTGATTATGTTATTGTTGTTAAGTGCTGTCGAGTCTGGGTTGACTCCTGGCAACTCTCTGGATAGTTGACCTAAACTTTGTTCGGTCTTCAGCCAAACAGCTCATTGTTGATAGAGTGGTATCCATAGCTGCTGTTATTGTATCAATCCATCTCATTGCCAGTCTTCCTCTTTTTCGGTGACCTTCTACCTTGCCAAGCATTATGTTTTTCTCTAATGATCTCTCTCTTCGCATAATGTGTCCAAAGTATGAAAGTCGAAGTCTTGTTATCTGAGCTTCTAAGGAAAGCTTAGGTTTGATCTCCTCTAGTACTGACTGGTTTGTTCTGCGGGCAGTCCATGATATACACAGTATTCGTCACCAGCACCATAATTCAAAGGCATCAATTTTCTTCCTCGCTATCTTTTTCAATGTCCACCTTTCACATCCATATGACGTTATTGAAAATACCATGTCCTGGACAAGCACATCTTTGTATGGAGAGAGACATCTCTGTTCTTGAGAATCTTGTCTAGGTCCTTCATAGTCATTCTATCAAAAGCAATACATCGTCGGATTTTTTGACTGCTAGTCCTTACTTTATTGATTGTTGATCCAAGTAAGTTAAAGTTATCAACTATTTCAATTTCTTCTCCATTATTGATGAACTTATTGATTTTGCCAGTTGTCAGGATCTTTGTCTTCTTAACGTTAAGGTGCAGACCCATTTTAAGACTATGTTCCTTGATCTTGAGAAGCAAATGTTTCAGATCGTCTTCACTTTCAGCCAGTGATGTGGTATCATCAGTTTAGCGAAGGTTGTTGATGAGTCTTCCAACAATCTTCACACCTCTGTTGTCTTCATATAGCCCTGCTTCTCTGATGATTTGTTCTACATATAAATTAAAGAGGTAGGGGGAAAGTATGCAGCTTGTTGTACACCTTTGCTGATTTTAAACCATTCTGTTTCTCCTAGTTCCATTTGAACTGTTGCTTCTTGATCAATGTAAAGGTTATGCAAGTGAACTATTGGGTGTTCTGGTATACCCATGATTGTTAATGTGGTCCAGTTTCTCATGGTTTACACAGTCAAAAGCCTTGCTGTAGTCAATAAAACATATATGGATATCCTTTTGATATTCTTTAATCTTTTCAAGGACCATTTCACATCCGCGATGATGTCTCTCATTCCTCGCCCTATCCTGAACTCCTCTTGTACCTCAGACAGTTCTCTTTCCAAGTACTGTTATAGTCTCTGCTGAATGATCTTGAGTAGAATCTTGCTGACATGTGGGATCAGAGCAATTGTGCGATAATTTCCACGGTCAGTTGGGTCACCTTTCTTCAGTATTGGTATAAACACAGATCTTTTCCAGTCAGTTGGCCATGAATTTGTCTTCCAATTTTCCTGACAGAGCCTTATAAGTACGTTAACAGCTTCATCTGATTGCTGTAATACTTCAGTGGGAATGCCATCAATGCCCAGTGCTTTGTTCTTTGATAAGGCTTTCAATGCTGCTTCAACTTCTTTTTTCATCACCATTGGTTCCTGATCATAAGGTACAGGTTGAAATAGCTGTTGGTTCATTTGATCTTTATCATATAAAAACTCTGTATATTCTTTCCACCTTTTCTTGATCTTCTCAGCATCATTCAATACGGATCCTTGAGCATCTTGTAGCATTCTAGTTCGAGGCTGGAATTTTTTCTCTCTCTTAGTTTTAGAAACACCAATCTTGATAGTCATGGGTGACTGGAACGCAAAAGTTGTCAATAATGAAGTCAAAGTGGTTGGAAAATATGGACGGCAACAGAAATGAAGCTGGAGAAAGACATAGAATTCTGCAAGACCAATGATCTATTCATCTCAAACACCTTCTTCCAGCAACACAAGCGCCAACTGTGCATGTGGACTTCACCTAATGGATTGTGCAAAAATCAAATTGAAAACAATGGAAAAGCTTGATAACATCAGCAAAGACAAAACCTGGAGCTGACTGTGGTAAAGATCATCAACTACTAGTATGCAAACTCAAGCTAAAACTTAAAAAGAGCAAGCCACTCATGAATATAGTAAAATATGACCTTGAGAATATACCATTCCTTATTGTCCCTCCAGTCTAGTCCCTCACCTCTGGATAGTGTACCTCTTCCAGCAGCTTGGAGACTGAGCATGTAATATTTTTGATGACACTAGTGTACATATGCAGCTGGCACCACCTACCAGCCCCAGTATGCTCAGTCTCCAAGCAGCTGGAGAAGGTAATGAGCTAGGGTGCTGGACACACTGAAGGGACAACTAAGGAGATTGGAGCTTCGGACCCTGTCATGCCAGGAGCCATTCCTTTCCTTCTCCAAGGAGAAAGTGGTCCTGCATCCGGTACCTTCATTTTTTTCCAAGGTGTCAGCATTTCATGTAAATCAGACCGTTTCCTTACCAGCTCTGGAGAGCGCAGATGTGGGAGAGAGCGTATATGGGCTCTGCCATTCCACAGCTGTGCCACCTGGATGGTAAAAGAGTCCTGCAAAGAAATGTGAAAAGGGTATCGTTCTTTTGGAGATTGGACCATCTGTTGGTTCTGTTTGGCGGGCCGCGCAAAAGTGAGGCAGCAGCTAAGGCCTCCATTTCCAGATGGATCAGGGAGGCAATCACATAAGCATACATCTTGAAGGGTAAAGCAGTGCCAGCAGGGTTGCGGCGGCATTCCATGAGGGCTCAGGCATCCTCGTGAGCAGAGCTGTAGGGCGGCATACTTTCTCTGAGCATTTTCGTCTGGATGTCCAGGCAGCGGGGGATGCTCGTTTCAGATTGGCAGTACTTCAGGTTGGTTGTGCGGGCCCCTCCCGTTAGTTTAACTGCTCTGATACATCCCAGAGGTGCGGGAATGGACTAAAGAGATAAGGAAAGAGAAATTAGACTTACCTGTTAACTGTTGTTCCTTGAGGAATTCCAGTCCATTCCCAGAACCCTCCCTAAATGCTTTCTGTGATAATCTGTGCACACCTCGGTCCTGAGCTGGTTCCCTTGGTGGAGGAAGTGGCCAGGGGGAGCTGGGGAGGCAGGGTGTAATCAGTGTTTGGGGGGATGGACTAAAAGAGCTGTCGCTTGCTCTCCCTGCTGGTTGGAGTTGCTCAGGCACTCAACAGGTAAGCCTCCCCATCCTGGAGGGGGGGGGGGGGCAGGGTATCCTTCCCAGGGGATGGAGAGAGTACTAGTTGCCCAAGACCACAAGGAGCACCTGTGGGACTGGGGTTTCTAGTCCCACAGGTGCTCCTTATGGTCTTGGGCAAGCCACTTAACCCTCCATAGCCCATGTTCCCTGTAAAATAGTTATCTCCAAGTTATAAAGCCCTGTTCAATGTAATTTCAGTTTGTTCAATGTAAACCGCACTGATGCAGAATAGCGCGGTATATAAGAGAATGTAAATAAATAATAAATAAATAATAGTTTGTTTAGACGCAGAAGTGTTTGTTGCATGTTTAACGAATAATTTGTTGCTCCTCTGAGTCTGCTTTATCAATAGGTACTGGGGCTGGTAGGTGATGCCAGCTGCATATGTACACTAGTGTCATCAAAAAGATGACATGCTCATTCTCCAAGCTGCCGGAAGAGGTACACCACCCAGAGGCGCGGGACTGGACTGGAGTTCCTCAAGGAACAACAATTAGCAGGTAGTCTAATTTCTCTTTGGAATTTAAGGACTGCTTGAAGAATTGATTTGCTGCTTTAGATACAAATGACAGAGTTCCAGAAGAGTTATGGGATGACATCAAGAAAGTTGTGTTGGAAGAAAGAGAAGTCTCTACATAAGGAGAAAAAGCAAAAGCAAACTGAAGAAACTCTGAAAATTGTCTAGAATCGCAGAGAAGCTAAAGTCAGAGAAGAAAGATAGGCAATCACAGAAGTCAAGAGAGATTTCCAATGTGCAGCAAGACACAACAAGGAGAAGTACTACAATGACACATGCAAGGAAATAGAATCAGAAACTATTAGACGAAGAACAAGATCGACTTTTCTAAAGCTACAAGAGTTAAAGAGAAAATTCCAGCCTTGAATTGATTATACTGATTAATTATAAATTAATTGATTACACTGATTAAATTAAGAAAAAATACTCTATAAAAATTATGAAATAAAATTGTATTCTGCTTCTGTGTATTTAGAGTTGTTGTCTATTGATGCTAATTATTTTCTAAAAAATTGTTAATGTCTTAAGGCTGTTTGTTACATTATTTTTTGAAGTAAAAGAAAAAAAGAATGCATCATGGAAAAGGTAATGTTAGGACACATGGAGTCCAATTCCGAAAGGGGCATCTCCGGGCTTTTTAGATGTCCCCATGCATAATGGATCCGTTAGGATCCAATTCTGGATTGTGGGAACAAAACATTCCAGCAGTGCACAGAATCGGGCCTGAGGACTGCACGGTGTACCCCTGCCTGTCTTCGGGGTTGCCTCCCTGCAGGCGCCCCTGGCATACGCGGCTAGGACTCTCCTCTTCCCCATCACCTGACCCACGGCTGCCCAGTCGGGGCCTGGATCAGATGACCGGGACCCTCGTAAACCCAGCCCTGGCCCCAAGGGGGATCTTCAGGTCCAATCACCCTACCAGTGCTGATTATTCTACCTTCGAGGTGGAATAATCAGCACGTTCCCTCTGACTTGGCAGGACGTACAGGGCCATGACATGAATCGGCCCTGTATATCCTTCCGGGCTGGCTCATCCCTGCTCCTCTCCCTTTGGCCCCCTGCTGGCTCTCCCTGTCCTACTGCTCTAGCCATGTGAGGAGAGCAAGAGAGGGAATAGGGTCCAGACGGCTTGCGGGGTTGCATGTCCCGCAATCCATCTGGACCTTATTCCCCCCTCCTGCTCTCCCCTCATGGCTAGAGCAGTGGGACGGGGAGAGCCAGCTGAACGGGGAGAGCCCACTGGGACATGCAGCCCTGTAATCCATGTCTCTGAATTGGGCCCAAAGAGGTGAATTTTAGAAGATCTGTCCTAGTGCAATTTGGGACATCTAAACGAGAACGTCTGTAAAAAATGCAGGCACAGCCAGGTGCAGATGTGATTTCACAAACCTGGATGTGCCTGATAGGGACGTCTACAGGGGCATCTACTTAGACATCCCGAGGACTGTATTTCAGAACCTAGACATCTAGGATAGCATATTGGTTAGAGTAGTAGGTTAGGAACAGGGCAGCCAGGGTTCAAATCCTGCTTCTGCTGTAGTTGAGAGTGTGCTGAGTACTGGGAATGATAGAGTGCTTTCTTCTCTACACCCACTAGATGTTTTTCAGCTAAAATGAACACTTTTGTGATGCTTGTTTGTCTCTTTGCATGCCTCGGAGTAGGTCAAAAGTTAGACGTGACACTGAATGTCCATTACATTTCTGTGATCAGGTAGGGACATCCTGGTCCCTGAGAATGTCCTAACCACACCTCCAGGTTCTTGGGAACACCTTGACTATGCTGCCTTCACGTCCCCATTCAGATTTGAACATTCTCATGCTGGGGGTGTCCCTAGAGCTGGCTTCTTAAATGGCTCTGGAAATAGTCTCTATGCCCATTTTTTGGATGTCGAAATAATAAATAGGGCTTCTAAAATGACCCCTATTATGATTAGAAGGTTAAATATTTAACACTAAATACAAAAATTATGGATTGCTGTAAATCTGGAACAAAATGGGATGGTACTTGGCTCAGCCAGGATGACTCAGTTACCTTAATCCTGCATTTCCACTTGTTTAACTCCACAATATATCTCATTGTTTCCATTTACCCTATTGAGGTGTGTTTCTTTTTTTTGTTTCTTGAGTCATATCATCGCACATGCTTAATCTTAGAGTAACTTTGGTCTTTTGATGACTTTGTTATTTACTTAGGATAAACATCAAGATTTGTCAAGAGAGGTGGGGCATTCTCCTTTCTGTACACTAGGGAGAAGCACTGGGGCTTTATGAGAACAAGGAACAGTGGCATAGCCAAGACTGAATTTTTTTATGAGACCCAAGGTTAACATAAGAAATGCCAAACTGGGTTATGCTAAGGTCCATCAAGCCCAGTATCCTGTTTCCAATAGTGGCCAGTCCAGGTCACAAGTAGCTGTCAGGTTCCCAGAAAGGTACACAGACTCCACAATGCTTATCCTGGGGTAAGCAGTGGATTTCCCTGGTCTTCTTTAATAATGATTTATGGACTTTTATTTTAGGAATTTGTCCAAACATTTTTTTAAACCCAGCTACATTAACAGCTTTTACTATAACATCTGGTAACGAATTCCAGCATTTGATTACTCGTTGAGTGAAAAAACAAGAACATAAGATATGCCTTACTGGGTCAGACCAAGGTCCATCAAACCCAGTATCCTGTTTCCAATCCAACTCACAAGTTCCTAGCAGATTCCCAAAGAGACACACAGGTTCCACAATGCTTGCACTGGGACAAGCAGTACATTTTCCGGGTCCTCTTTAATAATGGTTTATGGACTTTCCTCCAGTAAGAATTCCAGAGTTTGATTACGCATCGAGTGAAAAAATATTTCTCTTATTAGTCTTAAACAGGTTACACTGTAGCTTAGTCTTAAGTGAGCTACATCATAGCTTCATTGAGTGTCTCCTAGTCTTTCTACTTTTTGAAAGAGTAAGCAACCAATCTAAATTTACCTGTTCCACTCCATTCATTAATTTATAGACCTCTATCATATCTCTCCTCTTCCATCTCCTTTCTAAGTTGAAGAGCCCTAAACTTTTAAGCCTCTACTCATAGGAGCATCCTTCCATCCCCTTTACAATTTTAGTGGCTCTTCTCTGTACCTTTTGTAATTCCGCTATATCCTTTTTAAGATATGGCGACCAGAACTGCACACAGTGGTCCTACCATGGACCAATATAGAGGCATTATAATATCCTTAGTTTTATTCCATTCCTTTCCCTATGATTCCTAGCACCCCATTTGCCTTCTTGGCCACTGCTGCATACTGGGCAGAGGGTTTCAACGTATTATCCATGATGACACCTAAATTCTTTTCCTGGGTGGTGGTTCCTAATGTGGAACCTTATATCATGTAACTATAGTTTGGGTTGTTCTTCCCTAAGAGGCACATTCTGTACTGTGTGTCCTGGCCTCTGTGCATCCAGTCAGAACCAGATGCACAGAGGTAGACGTGATTCTGATCCCGCAGGACACATCTAGTCCCCGCGGGATCAGAATCGCATCTAGGCCTGTTTGTGCAGGCCGGGACCCAATTCCCATCGGCCTGCATGTACAGGCCTCTGCTCGGCTAATTCAGTCAGGCTCCTGAATGGAGCTGCGTCGCCATGTCTTCCAGTTGCCATGCACCATGGCTCCATTCAGAAGCTGTGAGCCCCGGCCGCCGACTACTATTTCTTTCCCCTGCAGCCGGAACCCTGATTTGTCCTCCCATGGCCAGGGTCAGGCTGTTGGGCTTCTCCTGCACCCACCTTACCTTTCATCCCTGGTTGGGCCTCCCGTCCTCCAATGTCTAGGGGGACATTCCACCTCCGAGGTGAAATAAGCCTCTGTGCAGTCTGCCGGCCTTGGACGTACCGGGCCAACTTCAGAATCGGCCCTGGACGTCCAGGGCCGCAGACCACCCACTGCTTACCCAAACTCCGCTTTCGTACTGCTTCTTCCTGCCCCCCATCTAAGCCTCCCCGGACAAACTCCTTGTTCATACGGGGAGGCTTAATTGGGGACGGCAAGGGGCACGAATAGCGGGGATGGACATCTTGTTGGGACGTCCATCGCCACTATTTGTGGGACAGAATAAACTCCTAAGTGAATAACTTTGCATTTGTCCACATCAAATTTCATCTTCCATTTGGACATCCTGCCTTCCAATTTATAAAGGTCGTCTTGCATTTTTTCACAATCCTCTCATCTTTTAATAACTTTGAATAATTTTGTCTCATCTACAAATTTGATCACCTCTTTCGTTATTCCCATTTCCAAGTCATTTATGAATATGTTAAAAAGCAACGGGCCCAACACAGGTCTCTGGGGTACTCCAATATTCAGCTTTCTCCATTGAGAAAATTGGCTATTTACTGTAGCTCTACTCTTTCTGCTTTCTATCTTTTAACCAGTTCCTGATCCACAGTAGCACACTGCCTCCTATCCCATGACTTTTTAATTTTGCCAAGAGTTTCCCAGGGACCTTGTCAAAGGCTTTCTGAAAATCCAGATATACTGTATCGACTAGCTCACCTTTGTCTACCTATTTATTCACACCTTCAAAAATATATAAGATTAGTAAGACATGTTTGCTTTCTCTAATTAAACCATGACTATCTACATGTTCAGTAATTTTTTTCTTTATAATGGTTTCTATCATTTTGCCCAGTACTGACACAGGCTCACCGATCTGTAGTTTCCTAGATCACCCCTGGAACCCTTTTTAAAAATTGGCGTTATATTGGCCATTCTCCAGTCTTCCGGTACTACAGATGATTTTAATGTTAGTTACTAATAGTAGATCTGCAGTCTTATATTTCAGTTCTTTCAGCACCTTTGGATGTATACCTTCTGGTCCAGGTGATCTGCTACTCTTCATCAAATAGTAGTAATACATCTTTCCAGTTTATTGATATTTCTCTAAATTTTGCATACCATTTCGGGCATGGGAAACCTCTCTACATAGAAACATAGTATATGACGGCAGATAAAGACCAGTGTGGTCCACCATCTAGTCTGCCCAACAAGGTGGCAAATGTAGGTGCACCGGCTGCTCCATGTAGGTTACCCTTCCCCATGCCTTTGTTTAGCAGTGTACCCACCGCTCCGTGTAGGCATCCCTGTTTGAGATATAAGAGATAGTTAAGTTTATTTTGATTTTATCCTGTTGATATAAAGGGATCCATTGTGTCTGTCCCATGCCATTTTGAATTCTGTCACTGTATTTGCCCCACCACTTTCATGGTGAGGGCATTCCAAGCATTCACCACCCTTTCAGTGAAAAAGTATTTTCTGACATTGCCTTTCAGTTTACTGCCTTGCAGCTTCATGTTATGCCCTCTAGTTGACAGCTTCCCCGTCTTTGGAAGAGGTTTGTTTGTTCATTAATACTTTTTAAGTATTTAAAGGTCTGAATCATATCTCCCCTGTCCCTCCTCTTCTCCAGAGTGTACTGTCATGAGGCTGGTACTAATAAAGATGCAAAGTTGAAAAGAAACCCTGTTTCTCACAGAGATCTAGATGTAAAATTACCTCAAAGCACAGCTAGAGGGGGCAGGAGTGATCATACAGAAGCTAATGAGGCTAGGAGATCTAACCAGTTGCACCTGGGAATGAGCCCGGGAGATTCAAAGAGAAGATCCCTTTATAAGCAGAAGTTTAATTCTAGCAAAGCAGAGTGGGAGAGGAAAAGCCAAGCAGTAAGGAGCACGACTGCAGAAAGGGAAGCAGCAGAACAAGGAGCAGAAAGACTTGGAGAAGGAACAAGGAGCAGGGCTAAGGAAAGAAGGAGAGACCTGAAGGAATGAATCCTCCTTCAGCAAGCCCAAGGGAACGGAATTCACAGAGGTGGAGTTCACAGGGGCCAAGCTACCAGAGCAGCTGTTCAGAGGGAGCCTGCTGGGGAAAGCAGTCAGGCTGGTGAGTGTGCCACTCCCTGCTCAAGCAATGTTCCTGAGTCCAAAGCTGAGAGACGTATCCAGAGAATCAGAGAACCAGGTTTGGAGGAAGACCTGCAGTCACTGGAACCTGCTGGAAAAGTTTTACCAGGTACTCGAGGAAAAGGAGTTTTTAGCAAAGCTACTTTACCACTGAAGCAGAAAGCTGAATCCATACCAGGTTTTGCTAAGCTGCCAGGAAGCACAGCATTGCCCAGAAGCTACCGGCAAAAAAACTGTTGCAAAAGAGACGTTCTTGGGAGAGAAGGCTCCAGGGAGTCCAGCTACAGAAACCCAAGGTATGAAAGCTTTATTCCTGCTAAAGAATGCTTAACTCCTAGAAGCACTGCTAAAGCAAATACTCCCTTTGTAAGAAGAAGAAAGAAACCAGAGTGGTTTCAAGAATTACCAAGAGAACTTAAAACCCAGTCTTATTGGAGGCAGGACAGTGGAGACAGTCCATGTAAAGCTGTGACAGCCAGGGACAGTATTTACTCCACGGGGGAAAGTAGTGAGGCAGAATCTATGGAAGTAGAAGATATAAATGCTATTCCCATGCCTCAGGAAGAAGATATGGATTGTGGGTTGTGTATGGCTACTAGCATAGAGTCTATAGCCACCGTGTAAATAGGAAGAAAACTTGTTTAATTGTTTTTGTGTTTGGAATGAACTGAATTCCTCCATTTTCCTTGGCACTAATTGTGAAGCTACTAACAGTTAGCCCACCTGTTTATTACTGGAACCTTTTCAAACAAAGGACATTCTTTGATTTCCACTGTCTTAATTGAACCCTTGCACAGAGGGGAAATAAAAGCCTTGTTTCCCTACACTCTTGGCTGAATTATTATGTGCACACAAGGAGCTGAAAATAGATAAGACCAAACTCCATTTTTGGCCTTACATTACACCACACTCCTTGAAAATAAATACATCGTGGAGCATGCCCTTACTGCCCTTGGCCACTAGGGGCTGCCACCATGACAGTACATATTTAGGTTTATAAGTCTCTTCGCATAAGTCATCTGACACAGGCTCCAAATCATTTTGGTCACCTTCCTCTGAACCATTTACAGTCTTTTTATATCCTTTGCGAGATATGGTCTCCGAAACTGAACACAGTATTCTAAGTGAGGCCTCACCAGTGACTTGTACAGTGGCATTAGTACCTCTTCCTTTCTGCTAGTAATTCCTCTTTGTATGCAACCCAGAATCCTTCTGGCTTTTTCCACCGCCTTGTCGAACTGTTTCGCCACCTTGAGATCCTCAGAAATAATCACTCCAAAGTCGTCCTCCTGGTCTGTGCACACCAACCTCTCACCCCCTATCACATACATTTCCCTTGGATTTCTGCTTCCTAAGTGCATGACACTGCATTTCTTCACATTAAATCTTAACTGCCAAGCAATAGACCATTCTTTCAGCTTTTGTATATCTTTCCTCATGTTCTCCACTCCCTCAGGGGAGTCCACTCTGCAAATTTTCGTGTCATCTGCAAAAAGACAGGCTTTTCCATTCAGTCCTTCAGCAATATCACTCACAAATACATTGAACAGTACCGGTCCCAGGACTGAATCCTGGGGCACACCGCTAATCACTTTCCTTTCATCTGAGCGAGTTCCGTTTACCATCACCTTCTGTTGTCTGTCAGTCAACCAGTTTCTGATCCAGTTCACCACCTTGGGACCCATCCCCAAGCTGTTGAGTTTACTGGTAAGCCTCCTATGAGGAACAGTATCAAAGGCTTTGCTGAAATTCAGGTAGATGACATCCATTGCATGCCCCTGATCTAGTTCTCTGGTCACCCAGTCAAAGAACTCAATAGATTTGTTTGGCAAGATCGTCGTTTGGTAAAACCATGTTGCCTCAGATCATGCAATCTGTTGGTTTTGAGAAAGTCCACTATTCGCTCTTTCTCCAGGACCAAGCAGGAAGTCAGTCCTCACTTATGGGTGACGTCGGCGCCGACGGAGCCCTCGCGGAGCAATTTTCCCCAGCTTTCAAAGAAAGCCTTTGGGAATTGCAGCGCGCATGCGCGGTAGTCTTCCCGCCCGAAGGTGCCATCTTAGCCAGTCTTCTTTTTTCCGCGGAGCCCTACAGACGTCCCCGTCTTGTCCCCGCGAAAAAGTTGATTTTCCTCTGTATTTATCCTTTTTTCTTTCGGTTCGACGCCGGTCGTTTTCCCGCCCGGACTCGCGACGCCGGTCTCGAGTCCTCTAACGGTTTTTCGGTTTTTCTGACTTAGTCAGTTTTCGTTTTCGTTTTTTCCCTGGCAGCCCGGTCCTTTGACCTCGCAGGGACCCTTTTTCCCCCGATGGCTGCCAGTGGCTTTAAGCGGTGTGGTCGGTGTGACCGAAATATGTCACTCACCGACTCACACGACCTTTGCCTCCGCTGCCTGGGCCCAGATCACGAGGAACTGATCTGTGGGCCCTGCAGCAAACTGTCCTCGAAGGCGTTGAGAAGTCGGCGGCATCAGCGCGAAAGAATCTTCGCTGACCCCAGCCGTACCCGGACCTCGTCGGAGGCCTCACTGTCGAAAGGCTCCAGTTCGGACCGTCGACGGAGCTCCTCCGACCGGGGTTCTCCCTCCGGGGACCATCGACGGAAGGAAAAACCCGCGAGGGCGGCGTCGGTGGACGCTCCTGGCTCCGCGAGGGCCAGGTCGCATAGCCCCGACAGCCGCCCCGGGTCCTTGGAGAAGGATCACCTCCCGAAGCGACCTCGCCTGGAGTCGGAGATGCCTGCCCGGGTAAGTCCTGTTGTCCTTCTGGACTCGCCTCCGCGTCAGCCGACGTCGGGCCCGACGCCGTCGGGGCCCGAGTCGGGGGCTGCTGGGTCGCCTGAGCTCGGACTCAGGTTGACGGCCTTGGAGAGCAGATTGTCTGCCTTCATGGACCAGCAGCGGGCACTGCTCGCTGGCTTCGCTGGCGTCGCTGCCCCGACCGCCGGGACGTCGACGTCCAAGTCGACCCCGGAGACCGAGCCGATCCTCGAGTCGATGAGAACTCGAGTCGATCCTCGGTCGAGGTCGCCCTCGGCCTCCCGTTCGGGACCGAGGTCGCCGACGCCGACTCCCTCGGCGTCGGGGCGGCTGGCGCCGCACCCTGCCCGAGCCGACCCCACCGAGTCCTCGTCGGAGTCGGTCTGGGAGTCGGAGGAAGAAGAGTCACCTGATTCCTTCCGGACTCGGTGTGTCCCATCGGACTCTCCGGAGTCCGAGCCTCGGAAGCAGTCCCCCCCGGAGGATACCCGGTTCTCGGATTTCGTTAGGGATATGGCCAAGGCTTTGGCCTTCCCTGCGGACCCCGAGGAGGAGCCTCGAGCCGAAGAGCTCGACGCCCTCCAGTATGACTCTCCCGCGAGGGAGCACTTTACTGTGCCGGTTCCTCCTATGCTGGAACGACTGCTCTTCCGCATGTGGGAGAGTCCGGCCTCCTCGCCGGTCCTGAGCAAGCGGGTCGATTCTATCTATCGAGTCCGCAAGAGCCCTGGCTTTCAAAAGGCGCAGTTGCCACACCATTCCATGGTAGTGGAATCGGCCATGCATCGTCTTAAGAGCCAGAAGATGCACTCCTCGGTGCCTCCTGGAAGGGAGGCCCGTAACCTGGATGGCCTTGGCAAGAAGTGCTTCCAGGGCTCTATGCTCGCCTGTCGTGTCCAGACTTACCAGCTCTACATGGGCATGTATCTCAGGGATCTGGCTAAAGAGCTAGCCGGCTTCTCCGCTGGTTTGTCCGAGGAACCCTTGCGGAGGTTCCTAGCCTTGTCCACAGGTATTCGGGAATGCTCAAAGTTCATGTCCCGGGCAGCCTATGATGGCTTTGAAGCCTCGGCTCGAGTAGCCGCAGCCGGCATCGGTGCCCGCCGACAGGCTTGGCTTCAGTCATCCGACCTTGAGCCCTGGGTACAGGACAAGTTGGTCGATGTCCCCTGCCGAGGCGAAAACCTCTTTGGCAAGCCCATGGCGGAAAAGGCTGCACAAATTGAGACTGAGACTCTCACCAGGACCAGGCTTTCTAGGAAGACCTCCGCCCCTTCCCAGAAAAAGAAGGGCTCGGGAAAAAAGACCTTTTACCCGAGGAAGGCGGCTGCCTACAAACAATACCCCCATTATCAGGCCCCTGCAGCTCCCCAACAGGGCCAGCAGGCCAAGGGACGGGGTAACGGGTCCCGTAGGCAGCAAGCCCCCAAGCCTGCGCCACCAGCCCCTGCTCAGCAGGGTGGGGGTTTTTGACTCGCTCAGCATAGCCTCTCCCCCCCCGCTGGTTCCCCCCAGCACCGGAGGCCGGCTGGTTCACTTCGCCGACAGGTGGTCCAGCATCACCGCAGATGCCTGGGTGCTTCAGGTCGTGCGAGAGGGCTACCTTCTCCACTTCCATCAGGTCCCTCCCTCCTATTTTCCGGGAGAGCCTCCGCGCCCCCCTCTGCACAGGGAGTTGCTCCTTCAGGAGTTAGCAGGTCTTCTACAGGAACAGGCGGTGGAACCGGTGCCCCACCACCTGAAAGGTCAAGGCTTTTACTCCAGGTATTTCCTGATACCAAAGAGAACAGGAGGCCTCAGACCCATCCTGGACCTGCGCAACCTCAACAAGTTCCTCGTGCGAGAGAAGTTCAAGATGCTTACCCTTGGAATCCTTCTGCCCTACCTCCAGCAGGGAGATTGGCTATGCTCCTTGGATCTAAAGGATGCCTACACGCACATCCTCATCCACCCAAACCACCGACAATACCTAAGGTTTGTGGTGGCAGGAAATCATTACCAGTACAGAGTACTGCCCTTTGGCCTGTCCTCCGCACCGCGAGTCTTCACAAAATGTCTCGCGGTGGTGGCGGCCCATCTCCGGCTTCACGGCCTCTATGTCTTTCCGTACCTCGACGACTGGCTCATCAGAGCAGCGTCCGCTCAGGAGGTCACCACCGCCACGTGCCGCACGGTGACTCTGCTGCAGCACTTGGGCTTTGTCATCAACTTCGCAAAGTCCACTTTGCTCCCCTCACAGGATCTCGAGTTCATCGGCGCAAGGCTGCACACCCCTCAGGCGCGAGCGTACCTACCGCTCGACAGGGCTCAGCGGCTCATGGACCTAGCCGACCGCTTTCGCAGCCAGCCCCTGGTCTCCGCCAGGCGCTTCCTAAGACTGCTCGGCCATATGGCTTCCACCGTCCATGTGACCCCCAATGCCCGCCTGAATATGCGGCCTGCTCAGTGGTGTCTCCGCCAGCAGTGGCGACAGGCCACGGGCGGCCTAGCAGACCTGGTGCGCGTCTCCGAGCCGCTGGTCTCGTCTATCCGGTGGTGGCTCCGGCAGCCGAACCTGGTATTGGGAATGCCTTTCCAGTCACCTCAGCCGACCCGGGTGCTGACCACCGATGCATCCCTCCTGGGCTGGGGAGCCCATTGCCAAGAGGCACGTACTCAAGGCCTCTGGACCAAGTGGGAGTCTGCTCAGCAGATCAACTTCCTGGAGCTCAGGGCGATCCGCCTAGCTCTCAAGGCCTTCTCCCACCTGACCTCCCAACAGTCCGTCCTTGTCCAGACGGACAATCAAGTTGCCATGTTCTACGTGAACAAGCAGGGGGCACGGGCTCCTTCCTCCTCTGCCGGGAGGCACAGAAGCTCTGCTCTTGGGCCGTCAGTCACGGCATTCTCCTCAAGGCAGTTTATCTCCCGGGCCAAGAAAATTGCCTGGCGGACAAACTCAGCAGGGTCCTCCAGCCGCACGAGTGGCGTCTGGACCCCTTGATTGTTCAGAAGCTCTTCCTCAGGTGGGGCCTCCCCACAGTGGATCTCTTTGCCAGTCCTCACAACCGGCAGCTTCCTCGCTTCTGCTCTCGTCAGCCTCACCCCCTTCGGGTGGCGGCGGACGCCTTTCTGATCTCATGGTCGGGGAGCCTTCTGTACGCTTTCCCTCCCATCCCGTTAGTCTCTCGGACCCTTTTCAAGGTTCTCCGAGACAAAGCTTTCATGATCCTGGTGGCCCCTCGCTGGCCCAGGCAGCCGTGGTTTCCGCTCTTGCTGCAACTGGCGGTGGAGGATCCAATCCCTCTGGGGGTGCAACCGGATCTCCTCACCCAGGATCAGGGGTCCCTACTGCACCCCAACCTCAGGTCTCTCAACCTCATGGCCTGGCTGCTGAGAGGGTAGTCCTTGCTCCTCTCCTCTTGCCGGCAGAGGTGGAGGAGGTCGTCTTGGCTTCGCGACGGCCTTCTACCCGCAAATGCTACGCCCTTAAATGGCGTCGCTTTGCAGTCTGGTGTACCCAACAGTCTCAGGATCCCTTCTCCTGCCCGGTGTCGGTTATCTTACAGTACTTGCTACACCTCTCTAATCTGGGACTTAAGTCCAACTCCGTCAAAGTTCACCTCAGTGCTCTTTCCGCACATCATGTGCCGGTGGACGGCAGACCTCTCTCCAACGACCCTCTCGTAGCGAGGTTTCTCCGAGGTCTCCTACTACTTAAACCACCTCTGCGCCCGCCAGCGCCTGACTGGGACCTGAATGTGGTTTTACAGCGGATCACCTGTCCGCCTTTTGAACCTATGGCTACCTGCTCTCTCCGTTTTCTGTCTTGGAAAACGCTGTTCTTGATAGCCCTCACTTCCGCTAGGCGCGTAAGTGAATTACAGGCCCTCGTGTCTGATCCCCCCTACACTCGGTTCTACAAGAATAGGGTAGTCCTACGGACTCACCCAAAGTTTCTGCCTAAAGTGGTCTCCCCTTTTCACTTGAATCAGGAGGTGGTACTTCCAACCTTCTTTCCCAGACCACACTCCAGCCGAGCTGAGACGGTCCTCCATACCCTGGACTGTAGAAGGGCGTTGAACTTCTACCTTGACCGTACGCGGGAGCACCGTAAAGCTGCGCAGCTTTTTGTGTCCTTTGACCCCAATAAATTGGGGCTCCCGGTCTCCAAGCGTACTCTGTCCATCTGGGTTGCGGACTGTATCTCTTGGGCTTATGGGGCAGCCGGACTCGCCTTAGAAAGTCGAGTCACGGCTCATTGCGTTCTGGCAAAGGCCACGTCAGTGGCTTACCTCCGCTCTGTTCCGCTGGCAGACATCTGCCGGGCCGCTACTTGGTCTTCGAGCCAGACTTTTGCGGTCCATTACTGTCTCGAGAGGGAGTCCCGTAGGGACAGTGCTTTCGGACAGGCAGTCCTCCGTAATCTCTTTGAGGTCTGAGCAACTCCTACCCTCCATCCCGGATGTGGGCTACCGGTGGGTGATAATTCAGCGAAGATTCTTTCCTTCTGTGCTGCTGAGCTAGAGGGAGCTCATTTTTGTGCTTAGGGTCTCCGGTAGCCTTGAGCTTGGGAGTCCCATAAGTGAGGACTGACTTCCTGCTTGGTCCTGGAGAAAGCGTAGTTACTCACCTGTAACAGGTGTTCTCCAGGAGCAGCAGGAATCAGTCCTCACTACCCTCCCTCCTCCCCTTGGAGTTGCAATCGTCTGCTTATGTTCTTTTTGCAAATTTTTATGCTGTCTTTTTTAGCTATGTCATCTGACTGGCTAAGATGGCACCTTCGGGCGGGAAGACTACCGCGCATGCGCGCTGCAATTCCCAAAGGCTTTCTTTGAAAGCTGGGGAAAATTGCTCCGCGAGGGCTCCGTCGGCGCCGACGTCACCCATAAGTGAGGACTGATTCCTGCTGCTCCTGGAGAACACCTGTTACAGGTGAGTAACTACGCTTTCAGGAGTGCTTCCATTACATTTCCCGCCACCAAGGTAAGGCTTACCGGATGGTAGTTTTTCACTTCTTCCCTGTTACCACTTTGGTGAAGAGGTACATAGTAACATAGTAAATGACGGCAGATAAAGACCAGTATGGTCCATATAGTCTGCCCAGTAAGATGGCAAGAGTAGGTGCACCTGCCGCTCCGTGCAGGCCAGTCCTCCCCATGTCTTTGTTTAGGGGTGAACCCACCGCTCTGTGTAGGATACCCCTGTTTGTTGAGAATTTAGATAGTTAAGTTTATTTTTATTTTATCCTGTTGCTGTAAAGGGATCCACTGTGCCTGTCCCATGCCATTTTGAATTCTGTCACTGTATTTGCCCCCACCAATTCCATCGGGAGGGCATTCCAAGCATCCACTACCCTTTCAGTGAAAATGTATTTCCTGACATTGCCTTTCAATTTACCCCCTTGCAGCTTCATGTTATACCCTCTAGTTTTACAGCTTCCCCGTCTTTGGAAGAGGTTTGTTTGTTCATTATTTCTCTTCAAGTATTTAAAGATCTGAATCATATCTCCGCTATCCCTCCTCTCCTCCAGAGTGTACATATATAGGTCTTCAAGTCTCTTCTCATAAGGTACCACATCGGCCCTTCTCCAGTCCTGAGGAACTTTTCCTGTCTCAAATCATCTGTTAAGAACTTCCTTTAACAGCCCTGCAAGAACCTCTCTGAGCTTTTTCAGTATCCTGGGATGTATCCCATCCGGTCCTATGGCCTTGTCCACTTTCAATTTTGCAAGTTGTTCTAACACATCATCTTCAGTGAATGGTGTGGTATCTATTTCATTCCCATTTTTATATTTGGGAGTCACAGGTGGTCCTTCTCCAGGATTTTCTTTAGTAAAAACAGAGCAGAAGTATTTGTTTAGCAATTTTGCTTTTTCAATGTCACTTTCCACAAATCCGTTCCCAGCACTTCTGAGTCCTGCAATTCCACGCCTGATTTTCCTTCTCTACTGAATATACCTGAAGAAAGTTTTGTCGCCACATTTCACATCTTTAGCTATCTTTTCTTCTGCCTTTGGTTTTGCTATCCTTATTTCTCTTTTTGACTCTTTTAGTTTGATTCTGTATTCCTTTCTATGTTCCTCTGTTTGTGAGCATCTGAATTTTGTGAAAGCTGTGGTTTTTGCCATTATTTGAGCAGCCACTTCTTTGGAGAATCAAATAGGTTTCCTTTTCCTCTTGGTTTTTGTTTACTTTCCTTACATATGTATCTGTTGCCCCTTTTATTGCCACCTTTAGTTTAGCCCATTACAATTCCACTTCCCTTATCCCCTCCCACCCTGCCAGCTCCTCCTTCCGGTACTTAAGCCATTTTACTGAAGTCAGTGTTTTTGAAGTCTAGGACGTTGAGCTTGCTATGATTGGACTGCACCTTGGCTTTTATCTCAAACCATACCATGTGATGATCGCTGCTGGTCACAGGGGCATCCACCCGAATATTCAACATGCTATCTATACCGTTGGTGAGCACTAAATCCTGCATTGAGCTTTCCCCGGTCGGTTATATCACCATTTGTCTAAGTAACGCATCTTGGAATTCATCCACAATTTTTTTACTTCTTTCCAGATTTGCAGAAGGAATGCTCCAGTCCACATTGGGTTGATTAAAGTCACCCAATATGATCACTTCCCCCTTTCTAGCTATCTTTGCAATATCTATAATCAATTCACTATCTGTTTCTTCAGTTTGAGTCTGAGGCCTGTAGACCACACCAGTATGGATGACAGTGCCATCTCCTCTTTCCAACACAATCCATCGTGCTGGCTCTTTTTCCCAAGTCCCCTGCATTTCAGTAGCTTTAATATTGCTTTTGACATATAGGGCTATTCCTTCTCCTCCTTTTCCATCTTCTCTATCTCTTCTGAATAGATTATGGCCAGCTATGGCTATATCCCATTCATGCATCTCGTTAAACCATGTTTCTGTAATGATCATAATGTCCAAGTCCATTTCTACCATTAGGGCTTCCATGTCAGGAGCTTTGTTGGTTAGGCTTCGAGCATTTGTGCTCATTGCTTTCCAGCATTTGTTAACTGCACTTGCCTGTGTTTTGCATTGATTTTGTTCTACACATCTCTTCCCACTTGGCATTGATGTGTGGTTTAAAAGTGTGGCTGTTTCCATTGTTCTGTTTTTGCTGGGAGTGATGTCCTGAATTTGTCCTTCCCCATCCATCACTCCCTTTCTCTAGTTTAAATGCCTGTCCACATACTGCCTGAATTTTTCACTCAGGATCCTTTTCCCTGCAACGGAGAGATGTAGTCCATCAGCACAGTATAGCCTCTTGTTAATCCATCTGTTTCCCCAATTGCCTATAAATCTGAATCCTTCTTGTTTGCTTCAGGTCTGGAGTCATGTATTAAAGTTGTTTATGTGATGTAGCCTTTCTGCCCCCTTACTAAGAACAGGTAGAACTTCTGAGAATGCTACAATTTTAACAATGGGCTTGAGTTTCTCTCACAGAGTCTGGAAGTTCCTTTGAACCGCAGAGGCACTCTTTCTAGCCAGGTCGTTTGTACCCAAGTAGATGACAACATCAGTTTTGGAGTGCTCACTTTTCTGCACTAGCTACACCAACAATTTGGTTTGTATTCCTGCTGGCTGAAGGCATTTGACCATCTTATCTCCTTTGAACTGTGTTCCCAAATTGGTGTCACTGATGATGGAATCTCCAAGTAGTAGTAGTAGTTTTCTGTCTTGTGATTTTTTTTCTTCACATTTATTTATTTAACATTTTTTATATACCGCCTTTCAGATTCTCAAGGCGGTTTACATGGAACAGAACTTGTTTACATAAAATGTTTCATTAGAACCATGTACAAAAACTGTTAACAGTACTTACTTTTAACAATTAACTATTTACAGTTCTATCTGGGGTTATAGACAATGTTTTACATGACTGGAGGGTTATGGAAGTGCTCGGTGAATAAGTGAGTCTTTAAGAGCTTCCTGAAGTCTGTGGTGTGTCAGGGGGTTCCCTGTGACACAAAGATTTTACGCCACTATGTAGAGACGTTAATGATCAAAGAGACCAGGTGGAGGGAAATAAAGGCTTTTATTCCCTGTTTAAAGCAAGGTTCAACTAAGAGATAATTCCAGATAACAGAAACAGTCCTTTGTCTTAAAAGGTACCAATATTCACACTGAGCAGTTAACTGTTACTTCACAGTTAAGGCAAGTTTTTCTATAGTAGCTTGCAGTATAAGAAACATTAAATTATATTTCACTTATTCTTCTGTGGTATGTGGAGCATACAGACTTTGGAGCATAGGCAGTGCACCAATCACATTCCATTAACTCTGGCATAGGTGGGGGAACAGTGCTTGGGTAATCCACTTCCATAGATTCTTCTCCCCTGTACTCATTCAAGGAGCATTCACTGTCCCTGTCTATCTCAGCATGGTAGTTTAAAACTTGGGAGTCTGGCTTCGCATAGCCAGGGATTCTCAAGGCTGGTGGTAGTTTACTAAACCAGTCTTGATTCTTGTATCTCATAGAAGGAATACTTGTTTTAGTAGAGCTTTTAGTAGCACAATTATCACAGTCAATATTTAATGCCTCATACCTTGGCTTTGGTGAGATAAAATCCACAGTGCTTCTTTTTCCTGCACCTCTCCCTTGGTAGCTGCAGTTCTGCCTACCAGCCGGGGACCGAGCTGTGCTTCTAGGCAGTGGAATAAAACTTCTGTTGGATTCTCCTCTCACTCTGGGTAAAAAGCTCCTGTTGCCTATAAAAGTGCTTTTCCCTCTGAACAGGTGAAACTGGGTAATGATCCTCTAGAGATAATAAGCTTCTGTCAGAACCTTTCTCTCTGGTTCTTGGCTTTCCTCTCTCTATTCTATATCCAGGCAAAGAATAGGAACTAGGCGTGGCAGACGCTCTCACCTTGGGGTAACTTCCACCAAACTCCCCTTGTACAACAGGATCAGTTTGGGCCTTCTGGCTTCCCACCTTGTGAGGTCTGTTTCTCCTCCAGCTCCCAGCCTTGCTTCCTTCACAGCAATCAGGCTTATCTCCTTGGTAGCCTCCAGGCTTCTCTGCTGTTTCTCCTTCTCCTTCTTCTACTACCAGCTCTACTCCTTCCCCGTCCTCTTCCTCTTCCTGTCCAGAAGCATTCTGCTCTGGCTTATAAAGTGAACGGTTACTGATGACTTCCTGGTTCCCTTTCAGCTGCAGGTCATCAGAGAGCTTAGGTTCATTAAGTCCGGCATGTCTGTTCCTGCTCCCTCTAGCTGTGCCTGGGGGTAACTGCACCTCTAGTTCCTCTAAAGAAACAGGATTTCTTTTCTTCAAAACAACTTTATCAGTGCCCACATCATGACACATCCCCCCTCTTAAAATATTACGGGCTGAATGACCCTCATTACAGCACGTAATCCTGGAGCTCTTCTGTGCTGATGGAAATAGCGCTAAGCCTTCGTGCCATCTTCGCAGAACAGTTCTGTGGTATACCCCTCATGTCCTTTTCCATCCTGTACCAAATAGGATGCTGGACCAAGTGATCTGACCACCACATAAGGTCCTTTCCACCGGGCTTCAAACTCTTGAGTGGGGCTTGATATCAAAAGGCTTACCTTCTCACCTCGGGTTAGATGTCTAGGCTTGGTGTCTCTATCAAAGTATTGCTGACTGCTCTTCAGCTCTTCTTTAACAAAAGGTGAAGTCCCTCTAAAACGGCTTCTTAAATTCCTCCAGAAGAGTGGAATCCCTACTTCTTTTGTATAGGTCACCCTTTGACAGGAGGCGCAGGATTTGCAAAATCGTGAGACCTCCCTGAATACTCCTGGCCAATAGAATCTGGTTATTATCCGGTCAAGGGTCCCCCGTACCCCTTGGTGACCGCTCGTCGGGTGATCATGGGCTATCCTTAGTACTGCCGCTTTGAAGGTATTTGGGACTACCAACTGTTTTCGGACATTTTTAGTCCGTGGGTCTATGCTCTCTCTATAAAGGAGTCCCTCTTCCTTTATAAAACGGGGAAAAACATCTCTTTTCGTTGAAGCATTTTCAAATGCGCGTGCTAGCACAGGGTCCTCTTTTTGCTCAGCGGCAAATGAAGGGAACTTCTCCACCAGTTCCGCTGGGATCCATGGTAGTTCTTCACCCGCTTCTAAATCCGCTCGACCTTGAGAGCGTCCCTTTCTCTCTTTGCGTTTTTGAGCCTTAGTCTTTCTGTCCCTATCTGGAGGAATATTGACTAAATCATCATGGGATAGGAGATCAACTATGCTCTCTTCCCTAGAACAGGAGGGTTTGTCTGCGGCACTCGCCCGGCCACGAGTGGAGACAAAAACCTCTCTGGGGTTCAGACCCTTTTCTAGGCCCTTCTCAAATTGTGGCCAGTCCCTACCAAGGACCAGCTCTTTGGGCAATCTAGGGACTACTGCTATCAGCATAATTTTTTCTATTCCCAGACCTTTGACCAGCAATTTGTACACGGGATACAAGGTAGCAGCGCCATGTACACACTTAATCTTTACGTGACCCTCTGGACGGTCTGGGGCGGACGCAGCTTGCTCTTGAATGGTAGACCAGAGCTTGCGCGAGATCATTGTCTGGTCCGCACCAGAGTCCAGTAAGGCTTTGGCTGCTACTCCCTGCACCGTGACATCTAGTACAAAACCTTCTGATAATAAATGCTTATGCTCCCCTATGAGAGCAGTACGTACCCTATATTCATTCATGACATGTCCCAACTTTCCACAGTTAAAGCATCTCTTAACAAGACTTTTCTCTGCCTTTTTATCACACTTTACATTAGGTGTTTTAGACTGGTAGAGACTTCCTGAGACTGGATTGAATGTCGCTATGGCTGTCTTAGCTACCCCGTCCGTAGGCTGGGTAACTAATTCAGCCTCCAAATACCTCTCGGTCAAGGCAATCGCCTCCATAGTTGAGCGACAATTCTGGAGAATAAGGAAGCTCTTTATTTTACCAGGTACTGCAGTCATGAATTGCTCGAGAACTATCATATCCAATAATGAATCTATGGATCTTTCACTGGGCCTTAGACACTTTTCAGCCAAGCGCCTCAGTCGATGACCCAATGACTTAGGCGTTTCGCCTACTTCAAGCCGGGCTGCTCGTAGCCTGCGGTTATAGATAAGTGGGGTCAAGCCCAGGCATTCCCTGATGGCTTTTGTCACTTCGCTATAATCTGCCGCTAACGCAGCGGGCATTGCCCTGTAGGCTGACAGTGCCTCTCCGGTAAGGGACACTGCCAGTCTGATGGACCATTGGTCCTCTGGCCAACCCACAGAAAGGGCAATTCTTTCGAATGCGTCCAGAAATTCATCTGGATCGTCCTTTTCCCCCAACTTCCCTAAAGTCAGAGTGTCATAGGACCCTAGTCCTACCAGACCATGGCTCAGTCCTGAGCTCTGCTTTATGAGTCCAGCGGCTGCTTCCTGTGTCTTCTGTTGATGGCTCATCCAAGTCTCCAGCATCTGCAGGACTGGCTTTTGCTGCTCCTGCATCGCCCGGATAGCATGCTGCTGTGTCTGCGCAGACAGTTCAGCCTGTTTACTGAATTGGGACGCCATCCAATCAAATAGGTCGTGTTGCTCCATCGCGATGATCCCTGAAAAGAAACAAAGAAAAACCAAGTGTGGCTGCACAAAAAAAATCAGCGCTACACTTCCTTCTCTTTTCCTTTTTTTTTTTCAAATTCTCCCTTTTAAACTGACACTTGCATCCAAACAAGTTAGGCGTTTCTACCCATTACCTGGTAGAAGTGTAGACTCAGGCTCTCAGCAACGGTGGTGCGGCCTCGCGTCGTAGCACCCTCCAGGAACTCGTTCTCCGTTCCGGATTTGCTGCGGTCCAGTCCACTTTCTCCAACTCCGATCCGGCTCTTTTCAAAGGTTCAGTCCGGATTTTCACTCCGATCCAGTTTCCTTTTGGTACTCCGGTCCAGGTTTTTCTTTCACTCCAGTCCGGTTTTCTGATACTCCGGTCCGGGTTTTCCTTTAACTCCAGTCCAGGTTTTTTTTGTGTGTTTTTTTCAAGATGAACACTGGCAATTTGTTTCTATATTTCTTTGCTGTATCTCTTAGGATTATATCCAAATCCAAACAACTACGCCATTTATGTCAGGGGGTTCCCTGTGACACAAAGATTTTACGCCACTATGTAGAGACGTTAATGATCAAAGAGACCAGGTGGAGGGAAATAAAGGCTTTTATTCCCTGTTTAAAGCAAGGTTCAACTAAGAGATAATTCCAGATAACAGAAACAGTCCTTTGTCTTAAAAGGTACCAATATTCACACTGAGCAGTTAACTGTTACTTCACAGTTAAGGCAAGTTTTTCTATAGTAGCTTGCAGTATAAGAAACATTAAATTATATTTCACTTATTCTTCTGTGGTATGTGGAGCATACAGACTTTGGAGCATAGGCAGTGCACCAATCACATTCCATTAACTCTGGCATAGGTGAGGGAACAGTGCTTGGGTAATCCGCTTCCATAGATTCTTCTCCCCTGTACTCATTCAAGGAGCATTCACTGTCCCTGTCTATCTCAGCATGGTAGTTTAAAACTTGGGAGTCTGGCTTCGCATAGCCAGGGATTCTCAAGGCTGGTGGTAGTTTACTAAACCAGTCTTGATTCTTGTATCTCATAGAAGGAATACTTGTTTTAGAAGAGCTTTTAGTAGCACAATTATCACAGTCAATATTTAATGCCTCATACCTTGGCTTTGGTGAGATAAAATCCACAGTGCTTCTTTTTCCTGCACTTCTCCCTTGGTAGCTGCAGTTCTGCCTACCAGCCGGGGACCGAGCTGTGCTTCTAGGCAGTGGAATAAAACTTCTGTTGGATTCTCCTCTCGCTCTGGGTAAAAGCTCCTGTTGCCTATAAAAGTGCTTTTCCCTCTGAACAGGTGAAACTGGGTAATGATCCTCTAGAGATAATAAGCTTCTGTCAGAACCTTTCTCTCTGGTTCTTGGCTTTCCTCTCTCTATTCTATATCCAGGCAAAGAATAGGAACTAGGCGTGGCAGACGCTCTCACCTTGGGGTAACTTCCACCAAACTCCCCTTGTACAACAGGATCAGTTTGGGCCTTCTGGCTTCCCACCTTGTGAGGTCTGTTTCTCCTCCAGCTCCCAGCCTTGCTTCCTTCACAGCAATCAGGCTTATCTCCTTGGTAGCCTCCAGGCTTCTCTGCTTTTTCTCCTTCTCCTTCTTCTACTACCAGCTCTACTCCTTCCCCGTCCTCTTCCTGTCCAGAAGCATTCTGCTCTGGCTTATAAAGTGAACGGTTACTGATGACTTCCTGGTTCCCTTTCAGCTGCAGGTCATCAGAGAGCTTAGGTTCATTAAGTCCGGCATGTCTGTTCCTGCTCCCTCTAGCTGTGCCTGGGGGTAACTGCACCTCTAGTTCCTCTAAAGAAACAGGATTTCTTTTCTTCAAAACAACTTTATCAGTGCCCACATCATGACAGGTGTCTGTGGTGGCTCTCAGGAGGAGTGGGAGAGAGTTCCATAGTGAGGGGATGTAGAATTTCAATACTCTGCATAGGGTATTCTGGGAGATGCCTGTGTATGATGTGGTGCTTGCAAGGGAGTTTTGGTGCTGGGTTCTCCTTGATCTGTTGTCAGGGGTTCTTCTGATTATGGTTTTTTAGGCAGCCAGCAGATTGGTTGTGTTGAATCTTGAATGCCACCATTATGGCTTTATATTTTATTCGGGAACTGATGGGGAGCCAGTGAAGTGATTCAAGTATGGGAGTGATATGGTCATATTTGCTGGATCTATTGATTAGTCGGGCTGTTGCGTTTTGGGCTAGTTATAAGGTTTGGGTTGCACGCTTGGGTAAGCCATGTAGAATTAGGTTGCAATAATCAAAGTGCAGTCTAATTAGCACCTGGCAAATGGACTGGAAGTGGTTCTGATCAAGTAAAGGTTGGAGGTTTTGTAGGAACTTCATTTTGTAATAGACCTTGGAGGTAGTCTTGCTAATATGGGACTGGAAGTTGAGCTTCTGGTCAAGAAGGATTCCCAGGTACTTTACCTTGCTTTTTACTGGGTTTGATCTGTTACCAATTGTTATGTTTTCTGGAGGTTTGAATGAGGGGTCCTTTGTGACTATAAGGGCTTACGAATTTTTGTAGTTGATCTTGAGGTTGCGTAGGTTTAACCATTCGGTTATTGCTGTCATGCATGAAGAGATGGTGGAGTAGTTGAGGTTCTTTGTGTCTAGGTCAGTGTATATCATTAGGTCGTCTGCGCATTATCAGTAGATTGAGCATAATGACTCTCTCTCATATAAGGGCCCTTCAGTTTCCACGGATTCGGCATCCTCATTATCCAAGGCAGAGAAGGTATTATGCAGGGATATCTCTTGATGTATAGTATGTTTCTGTGTTAGTTGCAACCTACCAGAGCCCACTGTGATCCATTTGTTCCTGGGATGTTTGATTCTTTCTGGGAGCGGTGGCGGATTTAGTTCCATTTGTACCCTAAAAGAGGTGTGTTTAATTGCAGCTAGTTCTTTCCTTAGTGGAGTCAATTCTTTATGCATAGCAGCTAACTTGAAGCATATAGGGTAAGCTCTTAGGTTCCAAATGATTCTTCTCAAAATGAAAGCACCACAGTTATTGCACTGAATACACGACATGCTGATTAAGCAGTCCTAGGAGAAGAAAAAGGAGAATGGATGGGTGTAACACCTAATTAAAAGGACAGATGTCAACGTATATGATGATTATATAGGCAATGCAGCCCTAGGTTGGGTGGGGTCAGGGGTGGGGTGGGCAGGAATCTAAGTGTTCCTGGCCAGTAGGCCTTACATGAACTGAGGGCACACTCAGATATCTGATTTAAAGGCTATGCAAGCAATGTAGGCAGTCAGAATATTCCTAATAATGATCATAATATCCAACAGTTAGAATCTATATTAGGAAAAAACAGGCAATAATAAAAGCTGAAAGCTTAGCTGTGTGGAGTCTCTTGAAGCTGTGAAGACTAGAGTTGATCAGGTACTTGTGGAGAGGCTGTAAGGCAATTAAATTAGCTCTACCCTGTGAGCAGGCTTGTAACAGACCATTCAAACAATGGAAACAGAAATATTCAAACTGAACTTTTACTTCTATCTTCCTACTGTGCAAAGGTCCCTGTTACTTTAAAATTATACCTTTGCTACAAATGTAAGTGGGAGATTTAGGTAAAAGACTAGGTCCCTGCAAATCGGAGTACTTCTTTTCCAAGTAGCTATATATCACAAGTGTCCCTGGCCAGTAGGCCTTACATGAACTGAGGGCACACTCAAATATCTGATTTAAAGGCTATACAAGGAATGTAAGCAGTCAGAATATTCCTAAAAATGAACGTATATCCAACAGTTAAAATCTATATTAGGAAAACAAAACAGGCAATAGTAAAGGCTGAAAGCTTAGCTGTGTGGAATCTCTTGAAGCTGTGAAGACTCGAGTATCTCTCTTCAGTAAAGACCGAAACAAAGAATTCATTCAGTTTTTCCACTATGGCCTTGTTTTTAGCACTCCTTTTAGTCCTCTATCATCTAATGGTCCAACTGACTCTCTCCCAGGTTTTTTGCTATGAATGTACTTGAAAATGTTTTTATTATGCGTTTTTGCTTCCAAGGCAAGGTTTTTTTTCAAATTCTCTTTTTGTCTGCCCTATCAATACCTTGTGTCCAACTTGCCAGTGCTTGATGTTTTTCTTTTTCGTCATTTGGCTCCTTTTTCCATTTCCTGAAAGATACTATCACAAAAGCCTCTCTAACCTCACCTGTGGAATACATCTGGTCTGGGCTCTCAAGATAGTATTTTTAAACAACACCAATGCTTGATGCAAGTCTTTAACCTTTGCAGCTGCTCCTTTTAGTTTTTTCTTAACTATTTTCCTCATTTTTTTCAGTGTCTCCCTTTTGGAAGTTAAAAGGTAGTACTGTGGATTTCCTTGCTGTCCTCCCTCTATTTCTTAAATCAAATGTGATCATGCTTATGATCACTATTGCAAAGTGGTCCCAACACTCTTATCTCTTGCACCAGATCCTGTATTCTACTAACTAGGTCCAAAATAGCTTCCCCTCTTGTCAGTTCATGAACCAGCTGCTCCGAGAAGCAGTTTATTTCATCTAGAAACTTTATCTCCCTAGCATTTCCTGCTGTGACACTGACCCATTATTACTATGTTGTAACTTTTGTTAGCTTCCCTGATTTCTTTTAGCATTTCATCATCCATCTGTTCATTCTAGCCAGGCAGTTGGTAATAAACCCCCACTGCCATCACCTTCCCCTTTTTAGATGGAATTTCTATCCACAGAGGTTTTGTTTCCTGTAGAACCTTAATTTTGTGCGATTCTATGCCCTCTCTAACAAAGAGCGCAACTCCTCCACCAATTTGATCTACCCTATCATTTCAATATAGTATGTACCCAGGTATATCAGTTTTCCATTGGTTGTCCTCCTTCTACCGGGTCTCTGAGATACCAATTATATCTGCTTTCATTTAGTGCTATATATTTTTTAGACTTCTAGTTTTTGCATATAGGCATTTTGGAAGTTGTATTTTATTCATATCAATCTTGTTAAAAGTTGATAGAGGTAATTTATAATCTTTCAGCTCTGTCTGTTCTGTACTTAAGGACATCTGGGATATTTTTATCTTTATTGAAACCTCTCTATAGGGATGCCCTAATTTTCTCTTATGTTAGTATCCTTCAGGGATACATCCTTCTCAACCATGAGCTCTTGGGCGACTGTCGACTTTCCCATATTATCTAGTTTAAATTTTTTTAAAGGCTAATGCGAGCAGCCGCGTTCCATCCCAGCACATCCAATAACTACCTCTCTGACTCCTTTACCTAACTCCCTCCTTTTAATTTCCTTTAACCTACCCTAGCACAAAGAACCATGCCTAGAAAATTTGTATATAGTTAATAGCCCCCTGTTAAGGCTACAGTGTTAATGTAGGAGTTCACCTACTTGTTAAAAGTAATGTAACATGTATCTATGTACATAGTTCAAATCCTGTTTATTGTAACTTTGTTGTGTTAATTGTAAACTGCCCCTGATCGCTGGAAGGGGCAGTATAGAAAAACCAAATAAATAAAATCCCATTTAAGATGGAGCCTGTCATTTTGGAAAAGCTCCTCCCTTGGAATGTTTCCCATTTTCTAACGAATCCAGAACCCTCTTCCTTGCACCATCGTCTCATCCACGCATTGAGACTACGGAGCTCTGCTTACCTTTTGGGTCCTGCGCATGGAACGGGAAGCATTTCAGAGAATGCTACCCTGGACATTCTGGATTTCAACTTCCTACCTAAAAGCCCAAATTTGGCCTCCAGAACCTCCCTAACACACTTTCCTATGTCATTGGTAGCAACATGTACCAAGAGGGCAGGCTCCTCCCCCACACTAAAACCTTATCTAGGTGGCATGTGAAGTCCACTACCTTCACCCCAGGTAGGCATGTTATCAGGCGATTATCACATCCACCAGCCACTCAGCTATCTACAAGCCTAATGATTGAAATGCCAACTATAACAGCCATCCTAACCTTTCCCTCATGGGCACAGGTCCCTGGAGAAACCACCTCAGGATCACTTCCTGCCACACAATATGATGCTCTCCTTTCACCAAGGTGATACTCTTTTTTTCCATGGCAACAGAGAGGCTGCCAGACTGGAGGTGGAACTTCAGTACTACATCCCTTTAGGTCCAGTCTGTGTACTTCTCTGTCTTCCTTAACGCCTCCAAATCTGATACTCTAGCCTCTGTAGGGCGCATTGCCGTCGCAAATGAATATCGTGCCTTTGTCTTTTAGAACCATAGCTATTGTGCCTCTTTTCATTGTTTTATAGTATTGCATGGGCATATGTTTTATTGCTATACAACTATGTCTCTTTATTCTTTATATCATGTAAATATTTAAGACGCAGCTGCCACGATGCAACAGTATAAGTGCCTAGCTGACCTGTACATAGTTTGCTCTATTATAGTTTGAAATGATCTCCAGGAACAAGCAGGAATGTAGTCTTCACATATGGGTATCGTTGGTACCGACGGAGCCTGCGTGGGAACGCTCCCCAGCGTCCAATAGGAACGCTTCTGGGAGCATCCCTCAGCACATGCACGCTGCCTTCCCGCCTTTCCAACTGTCCCTCTTCAGTTCATCGTTTTCCACGGAGCCGACAGGATCTATTCCCTGTCACCGCAGAAAATTCCGTCTTTAAATTTCTTTTCTTGTGGTCGCGTTGCCTACCGCACGACGCCTACCGGTACCGCCGGTTCTTTTCTCTTCTTTTCATACAGACATCCCCCCCCCAAAAAAAACTTAGGCTTTAGACTGTTTCTTTTCAGAAACTTTTCTCTTTGGTGCCAGGCGCCATTTTGGGCACTAGACACCATTTTGGGCACTAGGCCCCATATTCCTAAATCATGGAAAAGCCAACTAGTGGTTTTAAAAAATGTACTAAGTGTGGCGGTACCATTTCCGTCACTGACACCCATGATTAGTGTCTGAAATGTTTAGGACCTGAACATTCTCCAACTGAATGTCTCTCCTGCATGGGGATGACTAAAAGAGGAAGACAGAACCGGGCTGCAAAGCTCGGTACCCTCTTTTCTTCAGATGCCAGATCCATTGCATCGACATCGTCAAGGGCCTCTTCTTCCTCCCATGGATCTCAGGTAACTAAACATAAAAGCCGGTCCTCAAAGGGTAGCTCTCCTGCTAAGCATCGAGAGGCCATTGGCATTGCCCTTGAGGGAACCACACCGGCAAAACAGCCCCAGTGGGAGGCTTCGGCTTCCAAAGCATCGATGGGGCTGCAGGATGTTCGAGGCCTCAACCTCGCAAGAACTACCTGTGCCATGCTCAGGGGTTCCGGCCGTCCTTACCGGTACTGACACCCAGGCATCGGCAGCGTCGATAGACCAGAGGTTCCTCGCTATCGAGCACAGCATCGCAGCTCTTCTTTCAGCTGTGGTACCAGTGGTCCCATGGGCACCGGTACTGACATCGGCACCGATGCCGGTACCGGCACCGGTGGGAACTCTTCCCATGCCATCTCTGGCTGGAATTGACAAAGCGGTACCGGGTGAGCTCGGTACCGACTTCGATCGGTACCGGGATCATGCTTTGCAAGAGCATCGGGGTCAGGAATACTTTGATTCCTCCGATTCCGAAGACTCTTGACAATTCTGCTGGCACTAGTGGGTTTCTCCTAGAGAGATCCCTCTTCTCTCCAACGCAGAATGTCACCTCCAGAGGACGTCATTTCAGGATTTCATCTGTGATATGGCCAAAGGTCTTTAAATCACAGTAGCTCCTGAAGACGAACCCAGAGTAAAGGAATTGTAAATTCTCCAATATCCTAAAGCTCCTAAGGAGGCAGCCACTCTGCCTATCCATGAAATTCTGCATGGCTTGATGCTCAGAATGTGGGAGACACCTCTGACTACTTCTCCTCACTCTAGGAGACTTGATACTATGTATCGAGTCCCGCCATGTCCTGGATTTCAGAAAACTCAGCTGCCACACCATTCAATGTTAGTGGAATCAGCCATGTGTAGGATGAAAAGTGCAAAGAGGCATGCATCCAATCCTCCTGGTCGTGAATGCAGGACTCTGGATGCTTTTGGATGCAGAACCTTTCAAGCTTCTATGCTTTCAGCTAGGATCAGTTCATATATCCTATATATGGGCATGTTCCTCAAGGAAGTCACAGGAGACTTAGAACTTATGAGCCCATTTCTCACAGATGATAAGAGACAAGATTTTCTTGCTCTAGTTAAGCATGCTCAGGATGTCTCCAAGTTTGTCAATCGTGCAGCCTTTGACTGCTTCAAATGCATCAGCAGAACTTCTGCTATTGCCATTGGCACACGACGGATTGCCTGGCTACAGGCATCAGACTTGGAGACTTGGGTACAGGACAAGTTAGGCAACATTCCTTGCACGGGGGAGAACCTCTTCGGCAAGAACTGGCAGGAAAAGGCTAACGAGTTAGATGCTGACAATTCTACCTTAGATAGATTGTCGAAATCTACAGCCACTCCAGCCAAAAGGAAGCCTTATAAAAAGCCTTCTTTTAGTAAAAAGAGGAAGGTTTATCCTTCCTATACCCAGCAGAGTCAAACTCCAGGTCAGGTTGCCCAAAAGGGACAAACTAGACAGCAAAAGAAACCAAAAGGCCTGAGAGCCCAACCAGCTCTCCAGGTTCAGCCCTCTCAAGGGCTTTGACTCCTTCCTAGAGAGCTTTGTCTCCCTGCCTCTGAGGGGTCCCCAACCTCCCAATATTCCAGGCAGGTTATGACAATTTGTCAACAGATGGCATCAGATAACAGCAGAAGATTGGACTTTGTCCATTGTAGGAGAGGGGTACAAGCTTCATTTTCACAGTATGCCCCTTCCTAAAGCAATTCAATTCACAAACCTCTGCAGACAATCTGATAGATCACGAGGTCTCCACACTTCTTCCCAAGGGGCAATAGAGGAAGTACCCATTCTTCAACAGGGTGCAGGGTTCTACTCCCCCTATTTTCTTATTCCAAAGAAAACAGGAGGACACAGACCCATTCTAGATCTCAGAGAATTGAACAAATATCTGTTTCAAGAGAAATTCAAAATGATGTTTCTAGGAACTCTTCTGCCATACCTTAAAAGCCAGGATTGGCTTTGCTTTGTAGACTTAAAGGATGCATACACTCACATTCTCATCCATCCAGATCACAGGAAATTTTTACGTTTCCTTTTCAGGGGAAGACATTTCCAGTACGGGGTTCTTCCTTTTGTTGTGGCTTCAGCACCAAGGGTATTCAAGAAATGCATGGCAGTAGTAGCTGCATTTCTATGAACCCTGGGGATTTTCGTCTTCCCCTACTTAGATGACTGGCTCATTCGAGCCCCTACAGTTGCAGAGGCCAGCACTGCACTGTCCCATACAATGCGAATCCTTCAATACTTGGGATTGGTAATAAACTTCCCAAAATCTCAACTAATTTCTTCCCAATGCCTAGAATTCATAAGAGCCTGTCTCGATACCAGACAGGCAAGGGCTTTCCTTCCACAAGCCCGGTGTCTTCGCATAATGCAACTAGCTTCTTAAGCAGCGGGCAAATCCTCCCTCACTACTCGGGAGCTACTGCAGTTACTGGGACATATGGCATCCACAGTTCATGTAGTCCCCATATGCTCACCTCCACATGCGAGCAGCTCAGTGGACCCTCTCCACACAGTGGACACAGGCCACGGGTCATTTGTCGGACAAAATAACAATCTCTCAACGACTAATTTTGTCCCTCCCATGGTGGCAATCACTAAAAATTCTGACATTGGGGTCTCCTTTCCATCAACCCCTCTTTCAGGCCACCCTGACAACAGATGCATCACAGGTGGGTTGGGGAGTACACCTGAATCATCTCTCCACCCAGGGCACCTGGACATCACAGGAGGTTGTTTTACACATAAACCTCCTGGAATTAAGAGCAATCTATTTAGCTCTTCGAGTGTTCCACGCCCAGCTCAGCTACAAGACAGTCCTAGTCCAGACGGACAATCAAATAGCCATGTTCTATGTGAACAAGCAGGGCGGAACAGGCTCTCTGTCATTATGCAACGAAGCTTTACGACTGTGGGTCCTCGCCAGAGAGCATCAAATTCACCTTCTAGTGGTATATCTTCCAGGCATTCAAAACCTTTGGGCAGACAAACTCAGTCGAGTACTGCTACCTCATGAGTGGTCCCTCCACCTGGACCAGATGGCACAGATATTTCATCTCTGGGGCACTCCAGACATAGACCTCTTTGCAAGTCCACTGAATGCCAAACTTCCCCGATTCTGTTCCAGGATTCTGGCGCACAACTGTCAGGCAAGGGATGCCTTCCTCCTTCACTGGGGTCAGGACTTTCTTTATGCCTTCCCACCCATTCCCCTCATCCCCAAAACACTCTTCAAGCTTCAGAGAGACAGGGGTCGCATGATTCTCATAGCACCACGATGGCCACACCAAACGTGGTATTCCCTGCTTCTACATCTCTATCAAGCGGCACCTCTGGAGTTAGGGCATGCTGCAGATTTCCTTTCCCAGGAGAACGGGACACTATGGCACCCGAATCCCCAGTCCCTGCACCTCACGGCCTGGTTGCTGAAGGCTTAGACCTCCAAGATTTCAACCCGTCCCAGCAGGTAAAAGATATCCTTCAGGCTTCTAGGAAACTTTCCACAAGAAGATCTTATGCCTTCAAGTGGAAACGTTTTACTATATGGTGCTCCAAGAGGGGATTAAACCCCCTGGTCATACCCTTAGAATCGATACTAGAGTATCTCCTTCACTTATCGAATTCTGGTTTAAAGTCCAATTCGGTAAGAGTCCATCTTAGTGCAATTGGAGCTTCTTATAAGCCTCTGAATGGACAACCGATTTCCTCTCATCCACTCCTATCAAGATTTATGAGAGGCCTTTTATTAACTAAACCTCCGATCAAGCCACCACCTTTAGCATGGGATCTAAATCTAGTTCTCGGGCAGCTCATGAAACCGCCTTTTGAACCTTTGGCCACTACAGCCCTTAGGGTTTTGACCTGGAAGGTCATCTTCCTAATTGCAATCACCTCTGCCCGTCGCATTAGTGAATTGCAAGCTTTAGTGGCTGATCCTCCTTATACTAGGTTTCATCATGATAAGGTTGTTCTTCGAGCTCACCCACACTTTATGCCAAAGGTGGTTTCGCCTTTTCTTTTAAACCAATCAATTTATCTTCCTGTATTTTTTCCGAGGCCTCACACCTCTAATGTAGAAAGAAACCTTCATACTTTGGATTGTAAAAGGGCCTTAGCCTTTTATATACAAAGAACACAGCAACATAGAAAGTCCTTGCAACATTTTATAGCTTTTGACCCTAGTCATTTGGGACTTCCAGTCTCCAAAAGAACTTTATCTAAATGGATTGCCCAATGCATATCCTTTGCTTATGAGAGTAAGGGTCTTCCTCTTCAGGAACATGTCACAGCTCATAATGTGAGAGCCATGGCAGCTTCTACGGCTAATCTCCACTCTGTGTCTATCGATGACATTTGTTGAGCAGTCACCTGGGCTTTGTTACACTCCTTCACAGCCCACTACTGCCTGGATAAAGCCTCCCATCGGGATGCCTTCTTTGGCCAAGCTGTTCTTCAAAATCTCTTTCAGACCTAATTCAACTCCTACCCACCAACCCTGATCGAATGCCAGAGAGCCATGTGGGTTTAGGATGCCTACCTTTTTAGGGTGGCACCTTCCTGGGGCTACTCCCTGGCATCTTCAGCTAGGGAGTCCCCATATGTGAAGACTACATTCCTGCTTGTTCCTGGAGATAGCGTAGTTACTCACCTGTAACAGGTGATCTCCGGGAACAGCAGGAATTTAGTCTTCACAACCCACCCACCTCCCCTAGGAGTTGTCTCTCTCTCTCTCTCTTTGTCTCTTTCCTGTCTCCCTCTATCCTTTCACTCAGCTACAAACTTAACTGAAGAGGGACAGTTGGAAAGGCGGGAAGGCAGCGCGCATGTGCTGAGGGATGCTCCCAAAAGCGTAGTAGGAATTTAGTCTTCACAATCCACCCACCTCCCCTAGGAGTTGTATCTTTCTATCTTTTTCTCTTTCCCTCTCTCTCTTGTCTCAGCTGGAGAGGGACAGTTGGGAAAGGCGGGAAGGCAGCACGCAGGCGCTGTGGGATGCTTCCAAAAGCTTTCCTATTGGACGCTGGGTAGCGTTCCCTCGCAGGCTCCATCGGTACCGACGATACCCAGATGTGAAGACTAAATTCCTGCTGTTCCCAGAGATCACCTGTTACAGGTGAGTAACTACGCTTTCCCTGTAACCAAGTTTCTGTAATTTTTGTTCAATGTAAACTGCCCCTGATTCTTGGAAGAGGCAGTATATAAGAACTGTTAAATAAATAAATATTGTTTTTAAGTACTGTATAGCTGTAGTTTTTAAAGTTTAGTGGTAGATGTATATTTATGTGCTTTTTATTTGGATGGTCCCTTTAGTTGCTTTGATTTTTAATGTAATCACATTTAGTACAACTGACACATTAATTTAGGTTGAAAGCACATATTTTTGATTGTTAATATGGACATGTGACTACTACGGCTCTTTTTAGATTAGGTTTTTTCATATGAAGTCTTTATGTATGTATATATCTATATCTATCTTTCTATATATATATATATATATATATATATATATATATATATATATATATATATATATATATATATATATATATATATTGTCACAGCCCCAGCGGGCCCTACTGGTGGGGTCAGGTATCACACGATGATTCCTCTCCTGGCTCTGTATGAAGATGCAGACAGCCCTGCCTGGCCCTCTGGGAGTTGTGGTTTATGCCTTCTCTGGTAAAAGTTAGTTGTGCACACAGGTAAGGTTTCAAACAAGGGCTTTATTTCCCCGTCCACGAGGTTTTTCTTAACTTGGCAAAACAAATAACAAAGCTTCTCCGGGCATATAACAAAAGAATAGAGTAGAACAGAAATAGCTTTACTTCAGCCTTTAAATCTAGCAAAAGAAAAGTATTTAAATAGTCCTTCTGTTAGCAAACAGACTTTCCTTTTGCTGCTTTACTACAACCTAGTTTTACTGCTTAACTGAGAAACCTTTGTCAACAAATATATTGTTGCTTTAACTTCTAGTTAAACTCATTACTTTATCTTAGAGAGAACATATGGTCAGCAATTGATAAAGAACAATCCATATCTTCTGGACTCGCTTGTATATCAGAAGTATCACACTGCATCTGTTCATAACCACTTGTACATATGTTAGCTTGGTCAGCTGGATCACTAGAGTCAAGTTGGCTTGCTCCGTCTAACAGGAAATCACTTCCCTTCTCTGAGTAAATGCCCTGCTGGGGATTACCGTATGCCTCTGTGTATGGTTTATAGAAGCTCCTTCCCTGCTGGTGGTTAAAGGGAAACTGAAAGCATTCACTGGCTCTGCTATTAGAATGTTCGTGATAGCCTTTGAGCTTGAAAGGGCTTAGCTCCCTCTGCACTGCTGTGTGGGATTGTACTGCTCGAGACGGCACTTTGTTAAAAGCTTGGTATTTAAGATTGCTAGCAGAGTTACAAGCTCCTGTAGGTGAGAAACCTTCTTTTCTCCTGATGCTGCTAGCCCAAGGAAAGAAGTTACTCTCTGCTTCCTTTAAACTTGTTCCTGGTTGGCTTTTCCTAATAACTCTGGGTTTTACCCATTCAGGTAGGAAACAGCCTCTCTCTGTATTTACTGCTCTGTTACCTTCTGTAAGAGTCTTCCCACATCTCTCGTGACTTTCATTCACACATTCAGCGTCCAGCTGCTGACTTCCATACGTATCAAACAGGTCCTGGGACTCACTCAGACTCTCCTGTTGGTTTTCACGCTGACACAATTGTTCATTCCCTCTCTGCCACCGGTCTTGGTTCCAGGTATGAGACTGATTACCCGTCTCTCTCCCTTTCTCCTTCTTTCCCTTTCTCTCCCTAACTGTTTGTGAGCATGCCTTATGTACGTGTCTCTGGGCTCCACCTCCTCCCAGCTGATCCACATCAGGTAATGAAATCTCCATTCCCCTGCTACCTGGGTGTGTCTTCTTAGCCCTTGACCACGTGTGTCCTAGTTGCTTATAGCAACTGCCTGACAGGTTTTTGTTTATGCTGTCAGATTCTCCCTGATCTTCCATGCTGATCTCCATCTATATAGGGTCTGTTGGATCTACCCTGTGACAATATATATATTGTCACCAGCAGTGGCCCAACTAGGTATAGGTGACTAGGTACACTGCTGGGCCTGACCCTTCCAGGTAAGAAATTGTAGTTGCGACGGAGTGTCAGGTTGAAAACAGGCTTTATTCCCCTCCCGGGGTTTCAGGATTTTCAAAGTAATACACAGTATGAAATTAAGAGGTAGCCATACTTCTGGCAAACAAAATGGTGAAATGAAAACAGCTTTTTGCTTGTACAAAATCAGTAGATTATGTGAAAACCTCATTCAACTTTACAAAACCTCATTCAACTGTACAAAATCAGTAACAAAACAGGAACCAGGTGAAATAAATGCTGACAGTTTTTCTCTGTATTCTTCTAGCTTTGTGCACGACACCCTTATGCTTAGCTAGCGTAGAGAACTCTCATTAGTTATGACCAGAGAGCAGTCCATGTTCTCCTCATAAGGCATATAACTATCTGTACACATGGGTTCTTCAACTGTATTATCTTGTGGACAGAGAGTTTGAAATGTTCCTAACTCAGTTTCAGAACCTTCTTCAGAACTCTCTCTATGATATGGCAAGTACTTATCAGAGAGCTCATAGAACTGCCCTGCTCTGTTCCTAACAGGTTTCTGCAGCTTCTTGTAAGGCTTTACAAACATGCAATCATCTTCTTCACTCATACAAATGTCCTGACTTACGTTTCTTTCCTTTTCCCAAGGCTGTAAGTACTTCTGGTGGTTCTGCCTTTCAGATAAGCAGGGAACCTTATCAGCTGCTCTCCTTTCCCTCCACGGCACTCTGTGTCTAGGAAATTCTTCCTGCGTCACAGGTGAGGGTTTCCTCCAGTTAATCCCTCTGTTTGTAACAAGCTTTCTGTCCCTCCTTGAATCCTTCCTGGGCTTTCTGTCCACGGCTCACACACAACAGAATCAGCTGGAGAATATCCTGACCTTCTGTTTGAAACTTTCAAGTTATCTCTTACTTGCCAAGTCTCCCAGTCATTCTTAGCTTCTGAGCATTCACCAAACAAATCACCGTCAGGATCAGAATCCACATCCAAACCATGAGAATCCAATTCTAACTCTGTTTGCCTAACATGCTTTTTATTCAGGTTTAGGGGCGTTCTCCTGCTCATGTGCACACTGTTCTGCTGATTGCTAGGGGAGTGTTTGTTCTCTGGGCGTGCTCTCAGACCTGGTGTCTCAGCCTGCCTTTGTTGCCTATGGCAACCTGAAAGCTTTTTCTCTCCCTGCCTGTCAGCAATTGTGCTGAACTCTGCATCTCTCTGTGTCTTACAGGTATAAGGTAGAACTTCGGTGTCACAATATATATATATATATTCTTTTATGTGGAAATACATTACTTTAAAAAGGTATATAATTTTTTATATGTATATTTAATAACCTGATGTGTTTGTTTTAAGTTTATTGTCCGATTGTCTATTGCTTTACTCGTGCCAAAAGTAAGTATATGCATTTATGCTAGGTTGCACTAATATCATTGATTCACTTCTCACTTTCTTACACTTACTTTTACTACTTATTTTTTATCACACAATTAATTTATATTCTTTGAGGAATGGAGTGTTCTGTATGGGGCATGTTTACTAAAGATTTTAATGCCACAGCCCTTTTATTTCTATGGATGTAGTGGTATTTAATGGGTGTTCCTTATCGTCCCTCCAGTCCAGCCCCGCTCCGCACCTCTGGGTAGTGTACCTCTTCCAGCAGCTTGGAGGCTGAGCCTGTCATCTTTTTGATTACACTAGTGTACATATGTAGCTGGCACCGCCCACCAGCCCCAGTATGCTCAGCCTCCAAGCAGCTGGAGGAGGTTGTGAGCCAGGGTGCTGGACTCACGGAAAGGACAACTAAGGAGATATATTTAGTTAGAGTTTGCTTTTATTTCCCCTGTTAAGGTGCAGATTCCTTTGTTTTTAAAGGCAGAAGTTAAAAAAAAAAAAGAACCAGAAGGAATAGAGACAACAGGGCGGAGGGGAGAATATTCCTTCTTCCCCCTCTCCCCTCAGGATTTCGGGGGGCGGGTTCTATGGGGGCCTTCCTCAGTCTGAGACTTCTGGCTGCTTCCGAACCCATTATTGGGTGAGGAGCCACTGCAGGGGTTGCAGTTGCTTGACAGGAGTGAAAGCTGGCAGCCCCGAGTCACCCCCCCTCAGCGCCGAAGCCAGGAAGGAAGGCTGAGCGCGAGGGGTAGAAAAGCATTGCGGCAAAGAGGCCTCAAGTTAAGAGTGGCGGGGGTGGGGGGAAGACAGCAGAAACCTCTAGCCGCCAGAACATGAGGAGACAGAGCGGCCTGCAGCCGCAAGTTTGGGAGCCTGCAGCAGTGTGGGAAACTCCCCCCGCTGCATTTAGGTGTGATTTCTTATTCAGGCCTGCATGTGTTTAACCCCCTGCTGTGTTTTGGGTGCCTGGGAGAGGCAGCCACCGGAGAATAAAGCAGGACAGAGCAACCTCTTCGTAGAGGGCCATTTGCAGTTTCTTTTTCATTTCAGTTTCAGTTAATTAGATTTTATTTTATTTTAGTTCAAGTACTCTAGTGCTCTGTGCCTAGCCTGTGGAGTGTCCACTGTGCTGGGGATCCTGTTACCTACCCGGATACAGATTGAGGGAGTTCCTGGGGAGTGCCCCCAGCCCTTCCCACCATGCCGGCCAGACCGCAGTGCCTGGTATAGGATGGTATCAAGAGGTGTGAACCCCACTTAATCCTTAAGCATTCCTTGTATTATACAGCGCAAAACTTATTCAGTGCACAGTGATTTGATGCAGACATGTGGGAAAGGCCTAATCAGATAGGCCATTGTTTGCTGCTGGGCAAATTTCAGAGTGCTGTGTGCCTGGTCAGGTGATCTAAAAGGCAGTTGGTTGATACATTTTTTCTTTCTCCTGAGAAGGGTCTTATAGAAAGTCAGAGAAAGGAATAAAGATGTGTTCTTGTGACTGGCTAATAAGAACATAAGATATGCCATACTGGGTCAGACCAATGTCCATCAAGCCCAGTATCCTGTTTCCAACAGTGGCCAATCTAGGTCATACGAATGAAGCAGTTTCCCCAAAAGGCACAGGTTCCACAATGCTTGTATTGGGTCAAGCATTGATATCCTGGGTCACTTTATAATAATGGTTTATGGACCTTTCCTCCAGGAACTTGTCCAAACCTTTTTTAAACCCAGCGAGTCAAGCCTTTACTACATCCTCCGGTAAAAAATTCCAGAGTTTGATTACACATTGAGTGAAAAAATATTTTCTCTTATTTGTCTTAAATAGTTCACCCTGTAGCTTCATTGCACGTCCCCTAGTCTTTCTATATTCTGATAACGTAAACAATCAATCTACATTTACGTGTTCCACTCCATTTATTAATTTATAGACCTCTATCATCTCCCCTCAGCCTTCTCTTTTCCAGGTTGAAGAGCCCTAACCTTTTTAGCCTCTCCTCATAGGAGTAGCTTCCATCCCCTTTACCATTTTGGTGGCTCTTCTCTGTACCTTTTCTAATAATGCTTTCTCCAGGACCAAGCAGGAAGTCAGTCCTCGCATATGGGTGACGTCGGCGCCGACAGAGCCCCCGTGCGGAGTATTTCTCCAGCTTTCAAGGAAGGCCTTTGGGAATGCAGTGCGCCTGCGCGGTGCCCTTCCCGCCCAAGGGTGCCATCTTGCTTAGTCTTTCTTTTTCCGCGGAGCCCGACGGACGTGAGTTGGTGTCACCCGGGAAAAGTTAGGGGGGGGGGTTTCCGCCGATTTTCGTGTTATTTTGTCTGGTTCGACGCCGGTTTCTCTTCCCGCCTGGGCTCTGTACACCGGTATCGAGTCCGGACTTGTGTTTTTCATTTTTTGTCCTTCGTGACTAGCGTTCGCGCTCTTTTTGTGTTTTCACTGGCAGCCCGGTCGTTTGACCTTGCAGGGGCCTTTTTTCCCCCGATGGCTGCCAGCGGGTTCAAAAAGTGTGATCAGTGCAAGAAACTTATGTCTCTCACCGACACACATGACTGCTGCCTCCGATGCCTCGGGCCCGACCATGACCCGCTGGTCTGTGGCCCGTGTGGCAAAATGTCGTCGAAGGCACTTTGGAGCTGTCAGCATCAGCGTGAGAGAATATTCTCTGATTCTGAGTCTGGCCGGGCCCGGACTTCGTCAGAGGCCTCGACATCTCAGGAATCTGACCCCAAGCACCGTCGGGGGTCCTCTGAAAGGGAGTCTCCCTCACGGGAGCACCGAAGGAAAAAGAAGCTCGTGAGGGTGGCGTCAGTGGAGGCTCCTGGTTCCTCGAGGGCCAGGTCGCGTAGCCCTGACCACCGCCCCGGGCTCTCGGAGTCGGAGAGGCCTGCCAAGCTACCTCGTGTGGAGCTGGAGTACCCGAGTAACATAAGTGCAGTTGTCCTTGTGGACTCTCCTCCGGGGGAGCCGACGTCGGGCCCGACGCCATCGGGGCCCGAGTCGGGGGCTGCTGAGTCTCCTGAACTTGGACTCAGGTTGACGGCCTTGGAAAGCAGCATGGCTGCCTTCATGGAACAGCAGTGGGTGCTGATTGCCGGTCTGACCGGTGCATCTGCCCTGACCACCGGGACCTCGATGTCTAAGTCGACCCCGGAGACCGAGCCGATCCTTGAGCCGATGAAGTCTCGAGTCAATCCTCAGTCACCGTCCCCTTTGACCTCCCGTGCGGGGCCGAGGTCATCGACGCTGATACCCTCGGCGTCAGGGCGGGTGGCACCGAGGCCCGCACGGCTGGAGCCGCTCGACTCCTCCTCGGAGGAGTCGGAGTGGGAGACGGAGGATGAGGAGTCCCCGGACACCTTCCGGACTCACCAGAGTCTGAGCCTCGGAGAAGATCCCCCTGAAGGATACCAAGTTCTTGGACTTCGTGAGGGAGATGGCCAAAGCCCTGGCCTTCCCTGCAGACGCCGAAGAGGAGCCTCGAGCCGAGGAACTCAATGCCCTCCAGTATGACTTTCCTCCGAAGGAAGCCTTTACTGTACCGGTTCCTCCGATGCCGGAATGGCTGCTCTTCCGTATGTGGGAGGCACCGGCCTCGGCGCTGGTTCTTTTTTTTTTTTTTTTTAATCTTTTATTTAAGGTTTTTCTTCCTTGAATACACACAACAAAAGGGAAAACACCAAGAATTTCAAGATACAATTCAAAAATAAGAACGGGTCGATTCTATTTATCGAGTCCATAAGAGCTCTGGGTTCCAAAAGGTGCAGCTACCGCACCACTCCATGGTTGTGGAATCGGCCATGCACCGTCTGAAGAGTCAGAAGATGCACTCCTTGGTGCCCCCCGGCCGGGAGGCCCGGAACCTGGATGCCCTCGGTAGAAAGTGCTTCCAGGGTTCTATGCTGTCTTGCTGTGTCCAGACCTACCAGCTGTACATGGGCATGTACCTACGAGACCTGACAAAGGATATTGTCGGGTTCTCAGCTGGCCTCTCCGAGGAACCTTTGCAGAGGTTCAAGGCTTTGTCAACAGGGATCCGAGAGTGCTCGAAGTTTATCTCTCGAGCAGCCTATGATGGCCGCGAGGCTTCGGCCTGAGTAGCCGCGGCGGCATCGGTGCACGCCGTCAGGCCTGGCTACAGTCATCGGACCTGGAGCCATGGGTGCAGGACAAGATGTTCGATGTCCCCTGCCGAGGTGAAAACCTTTTCGGTAAACCCATGGCTGAAAAGGCTACAGAAATCGAGACTGAGAATCTCACCAGGACAAGGCTGTCCAGGAAAACGTCTTCCCCTTCTCAGAAAAAGAAGGGCTCGGGAAAGAAGCCCTTTTTCCCGAGAAAGGGTGCTGCCTACAAATCCTACCCTCAATATCAGGCCTCTCTAGCTTCCCAACAGGGTCAGCAGGCCAAGGGGCAGGGACATGAGCCCCATAGGCAGAAGACCCCCAAGCCGCCAGCACCGGCTCCTGCACAGCAGAAAGCGGGGTTTTGACTCCCACAGCATAACCTCTTCTCCACAGCTGGCTCCACTCAGCACAGGAGGGTGGCCGACCATGTATGCCTACAGGTGTTCAGCCATCACAAGAGGGATACCTGGGTCCTCAGCATAGTCCAACAAGGTTACATGCTCCACTTCCACCAGCTACCCCCCTCCTACTTTCCAGGGGAGCCTCTAAGACTCCCTCTGCACAGAAACCTCCTCCTTCAGGAGTTGGCAAGTCTTCTAAAGGAACAGGCGGTGGAACCAGTGCCTCACCACCTGAAAGGGCAAGGCTTTTACTCCAGGTACTTTCTGGTACCAAAAAGGACAGGAGGCCTCCGGCCTATCCTAGACTTGCGAAACCTAAACAAGTTTCTGGAGAGGGAAAAGTTAAAGATGCTTACCCTTGGGATACTGCTGCCCTACCTCCAGCAGGGAGATTGGCTATGCTCTTTAGACCTAAAGGATGCTTATACTCACATCCTCATTCATCCAGACCACAGGCAATACCTCAGAACTGTGGTGGGAGGAAACCATTTTCAGTACAGAGTACTTCCCTTTGGCCTAACTTCCGCCCCCAGGGTTTTCACCAAATGCCTGGCAGTGGTGGTGGCCTATCTTAGAAATCAGGGAATTTTTGTCTTCCCATACCTGGATGACTGGCTCATCAGGAGTCAGTCTCTCCAGGAGGCCAGACAAGCCACTCTTCACACTGTCTCTCTTCTTCAGCATCTGGGCTTTGTCATAAACTATGCAAAGTCCACTTTGCTCCCCTCGCAGAACCTAGAGTTTATAGGGGCAAATTTAGACACCCTGCAGGCAAGGGCTTACTTGCCCACAGACTGATGGATTTGGCCAACCAGTTCCTCAGGAATTCTCAGGTCCCCGCCAAACACTTCCTGCGGCTCCCGGGCCACATGGCATCCACAGTACATGTGACCCCGAATGCCCGTCTGCACATGCGGGTGGCTCAGTGGTGCCTCAGAGCTCAGTGGGTGCAGGCCACAGGCGACCTCCGAGACAGAGTACGGGTGTCCAGACCTCTCTTGGACTCCTTGCAGTGGTGGCTACATCTCCCAAATCTTCTCAGGGGGTACCCTCTCAGGCCCCAGCACACACAAGGGTGCTGGCGACCGATGCTTCTTTAAAGGGCTGGGGTGTACGTTGTCAGGGCACATGCACGCAAGGCCTCTGGTCTCCTCAGGAGGCCACACAGCAAATCAATCTCTTGGAGCTGCGAGCAATCCGCTTGGCTCTACAGACTTTTTCTCATGCCCTCTCTCACCAGTCTGTCTTAGTTCAGACAGACAATCAGTTAGCAATGTTCTATGTGAACAAGCAAGGAGGTACAGGGTCCAGACTCCTGTGTCAGGAGGCGCAGGCCCTTTGCTCCTTTGCAGTCAAACAAGGCATGTTTCTCAGAGCAGTTTATCTACCTGGTCAGGAGAACTTCTTGGCAGACAAACTAAGCAGGATTCTCCAGCCTCACGAATGGCAGTTGAATCCACTGGTGGTTCAGCAGCTCTTTCTAAGATGGGGACTTCCATCCATCGATCTCTTTGCCAGTCCAGTTAACCGTCAGCTGCCCAGGTTCTGCTCCAGACTGCCGCATCCTCTGAGAGTGGCAGCAGATGCTTTTCTGATCTCTTGGTCGACGGGCCTTCTGTATGCATTTCCTCCCATGCCCCTGGTGGTCCGAACTCTGTTCAAGATTCTATGAGACAAGGCCTCGGTCATTCTGGTAGCTCCCAGATGACCGAGGCAACCGTGGTTTCCACTTCTTCTGCAGTTGGCAGTGGAAACTCCATTCCCTCTGGGGTTGCAACCCGATCTCCTTTCCCAGGATCAGGGTTCCCTTCTGCACCCCAATCTCAGATCCCTCAATCTGATGGCCTGGCTGCTGAAAGGATAGTGCTGGCTCCCTTGCTTCTACCTAAGGAGGTTGAAGAGGTGGTTTTGGCCTTGAGGAGGCAATCCACCAGAAAGTCCTATGCCCTCAAGTGGCGTAGGTTCACAATATGGTGTGATCAGCGCAATGAAGATCCTTTCTCCTGCCTTGTGCCAGTAGTACTGCAGTATCTACTTCACCTGTCAGACCTAGGCCTTAAGTCTAACTCTGTTCGGGTCCACCTCAGTGCTCTATCAGCGCACCACTCACCGGTGGAGGGACAGTCTGTCGGTTTACCCCTTGGTGTCCCGCTTCCTCAGAGGGCTACTTCTTCTCAAGCCTCCGGTTCATCCACCGGCCACTGAGTGGGATTTGAAAGTGGTCTTGCAGCAACTTACTCGCCCACCGTTTGAGCTGATGGCTACTTGCCATTTACGCTTCCTTTCTTGTACGGCGCTCTTCCTGGTAGCCCTTACCTCGGCCAGACGTGTGAGTGAACTACAAGCTCTGGTTTCTGATCGACCGTACACACGGTTCTATAGGAACAGGGTGGTCCTTCGGACTCTTCCGAAGTTTCTTCCAAAGGTTGTCGTCTCTTTCCACCTCAACCAGGAGGTGGTTTTTCCGACATTCTTTCCCAGGCCGCATACCAGCCGGGCTGAGACAGTCTTGCATACTCTGGACTGTAAGAGGGCGTTGTCCTTTTACATAGAGTGTACGAAGGGGCATCGAAGGGCTACTCAGCTCTTCGTATCCTTTGACCCTAATAAGTTGGGGTTACCTGTCTCCAAGCGTACGTTGTCCACTTGGGTAGCAGATTGTATCTCCTGGGCGTACAGGGCAGCTGACCTCCCCTTGAAGGGTCGAGTCACGGCCCACCATGTCAGGGTGAAAGCCGCGTCACTAGCTCATCTCCGCTGTGTTCCGTGGGCTGACATCTGCCGGGCCGCTACTTGTCTTTATCTTTATTTAAAATTTGATATACCGCTTTCCGTCGAAACATAAAGCGGTTTACAATAAAAGGTTAGCAATGCAAAAAACATGGAAAAGAACGCCATAATAAAATAGGAAAGTAGAAGTATAAAAGCATAGACAAATAAAATAAACAAATGGGCCAAGACTTTCAATGAACATGAGAGTACAGCAAGGTGATAGGCCCATATAGGGGGAGACAAGACAATTTACGAATAGACAAAGACATATGACAACTGAAAAACATCAGGGAGGACCATCAGGAGAGAGATTAAAGGCTTGCTGAAACAAATGAGTTTTGAGTAATGTTTTAAATTGAGGATACGAGGATTCCAATCGGAGAGGTGGTGGTAATGCATTCTACAGTACTGGACCCAGAAAGAAAAAAGCTGCATGGAGGGTTTGTTCAAGATGAGCTTGTGATGGAGAGGGTAGGGACAGACGGTTAGCATGAATAGAACGAAGCTGACGGAAGGGGGTGTGAAGAGAGATCCAATCTGCAAGATATAGAGGGGTATTGGTATGAATGGTACGATGAATCAGAATAAGAAATTTATAGTGGAAACGAAAACAGAGGGGAAGCCAATACAGACGGAGAAGAATAGGAGTGATATGATCAAAACGATGAGAGAACGTAACGAGACGAGCAGCGGCGTTTTGGATACGTTGTAGACGTTGTAGTTTAAATTTTGGGAGATTAGCGAGAAAGACATTACAGTAATCTAAGCGGCTTATGACCAGGGCCAGGACAAGAGTGACTAAGGAAGATAGGGGAAGAAGGGAATGGACAGCCCTAATCTGCCGTAGGGCAGCAAATGAACGCCGAATAAGGGAAGTAAGATGTTGGTGGAAGGAGAGCGTGGGATCAAGAATCACTCCGAGGTAACGGAAGGATGATACAAGAAGAAGAGAAACAGAACCAATCGAGGGGGCTAGAGTAGGGCAGGAACCACTTAGCGAGACCCACATAGCTGTGGACGTGGATGGATTTAGATGCAGAAAATTCTGTGATAGCCAAGAGGAAATCTGGGAGAGACAAAGATTAAGTTGTGTGACATCCAGGGTTAGTGGAGAAGTATGAAAAAGTAAAATAATATTGTCGGCATATATATAAAAGGATACAGGGAACTGTTGGATCAACAAGGGTAGAGGAGCTAGAAAGATGTTAAACAGTAGTGGGGAAAGGACAGATCCTTGCGGTACACCACAGGTGAGAGGGAGGGAAGCAGAGGACTGACCATTAGAGTGAATAGAGAATGAGTGGGCTGTGAGGAAGGAACGGAACCACTGCCAGACTGTACCATGGAGCCCAACATCAGACAAACGGGAAAGAAGAGTTTGATGGTCAATCAAGTCAAAAGCCGCAGAAAGGTCAAGGGAAACAAGAAGAGTAATATCACCGTGATCATGAGCAACATGTAAGTCATTTAGGTGTGCAAGAAGAACCGTTTCCGTACTATGTCCGTGACGAAAGCCGGCTTGATGGGGGTGAAGGGTTAGTAGATTCCACGTGAGAGTTAAGTTGATCGAAGACAAAACGTTCCAGAAGTTTAGCCAGAAAAGGAAGGTTTGAAACAGGACGCCAGTGGGATAGAACAGAAGGATCAAGAGGGGGCTGTTTCAGAAGGGGGCGGACAACAGACGATTTCCAGGAGGAAGGGAAATGCCGGTTGAGAGGCTAGCATTAATGATAATGGTAATAATAGGTATGAGCTGTAAGGAAGGCTCAGTCAGCCAGTGAGATGGAATCGGGTCTAATTGGCAGGTGGTCTTACTGGATTTGGATCTTACTGGTCTTCAAGTCAGACTTTTGCGGCCCACTACTGCCTCGAGAGAGAGAGTCCTGAAGGGACAGTGCTTTCGGACAGGTGGTGCTCTTCCTTCCCCCCAGTCTTTTTCCCAAGTACATCTTGTTTTGGCCTCCCATACCAATCCAGCATCTCCCTTCTCACTGTGTGCAACATCCCCTCCTTTCTTCTCTGAGCAAGTTTCTGTTCTCACCCAATGCAGCATCTCCTCTTGCCTGCCCTCACACCGATTGGGTATTCTCTTCTTTCTACTGCCTGTCTTGCCACTTCCACTTCCCTCGGCACGCAGCAGCAGCAAAAGAGAAGGCATGGGGCCATTGAGCTTGTTCACACTACCTGACCCCGTAATCTCTTTGAGGTTTAGGCAACTCCTACCTTGTGGCCTGCTACTGTACGGGGCGTTCTCAGAGGATATTCTTATCAGGCATGCTGAGACTCTGCAGAGGGAGCCATTTTTTCATCTTTGGGTTCCTGGTAGCCTAGAGCTGGGGAGTCCCATATGTGAGGACTGACTTCCTGCTTGGTCCTGGAGAAAGAGTAGTTACTCACCTGTAACAGGTGTTCTCCAGGAGCAGCAGGAATCAGTCCTCATGACCCTCCCTCCTCCCCTGGAGTTGCAGTCATATACTTCATTTTGGGGGGGTTTGCTGTCTTTTAGCTATGTCATCAGACTGAGCAAGATGGCACCCTTGGGCGGGAAGGGGACCATGCAGGCGCGCTGCATTCCCAAAGGCTTTCATTGAAAGCTGGGGAAATTCTCCGCACAGGGGCTCTGTCGGTGCCGAAGTCACCCATATGTGAGGACTCATTCCTGCTGCTCCCGGAGAACACCTGTTACAGGTGAGTAACTACTCTATATCCTTTTTAAGATACGGCGACCAGAATTGCACACAATATTCAAGGTGTGGTCGCAATATGGAATGATACAGAGGCATTATAATATCCTTTGTTTTATTTTCCATTCCATGTTATCCACGATGACGCCTAAATTTTTTTCCTGGGTGGTGGTTCCCATCGTGTAACCATAGTTTGGGTTGTTCTTTCCTAGGTGCATAACTTTGCAGTTGTCCACATTAAATTTCATGTGCCATTTAGATGCGCCCAGTCTTCCAATTTATCAAGATCCTCTTGCAATTTTCCACAATTCTCTTGGGTTTTAACAACTTTAAATAGTTTTGTGTCATCTGCAAATTTGATAACCTCACTCGTTATTCCCTTTTCCAGGTCATTTATGAATATGTCAAAAAGCAGCGGACAGCACAGATCCCTAGGGTTCACCACTATTCACCTTTTTCCATTGGGAAAATTGGCCATTTAGCCCTACCCTCTGCTTTCTATCGTTTAACCCGTTCCTGATCCACAATAGTACACTGCCTCCTATCCCATGACTTTTTAGTTTTGCCAAAAGTCTCTGATGAGGGACCTTGTCAAAGGCTTTCTGGAAGTCCAGATACACTATATCAACCGACTTACCTTTGTCTACCTGTTTATTCACACCTTCAAAAAAACATAACAGATTGTCTAAAGCCATGTTGGCTGTCTCCCATTAGGCCATGACTGAGTAATTTTGTTCTTTATGACTCTATATCTTAAAATTAAATAATGCTGAATTAAGGAACATATAAAACGAAACTATAAAAATCAAACCATCCAGACCAAAATCAAATCCAGGTAAAAAATGGATCATAACAAATTTATATAATATTTCTCTGTGAATAAGCCGGAAGTCAGTCCTCACATATGGGTGATGGCGCCGACGGAGCCCTCGTGAGGAGCAAATCCCCAGCTTTCAGAGAAAGCCTTTGGGAGTTGCCACCACGCATGTGCGGTCCCCTTCCCGCCCAAGGGTGTCATCTTGCTCAGTCTCCTTTTTTCTGCGGAGCCCTTCGGACGTAGTCTGTGTGTCCCAAAGAAAAAAGTTTTTTTTTTTAAACTTTTCCTCCACCGGTCGACACCGGTGCCTCTTCCTGCCTTCGGCTCAGTACGCCAGTATCGAGTCCATCTCTGTTTCTCAGTTTTTGTCCTTCGTGACTGGCGTTTGCACCCTTTTTTCTCCTTTTCGCTGGCAGTCCGAGTCTTTCACCTTGCAGGAGCCCTTTTTTCCCTGATGGCTGCCAGCGGGTTTTTTAAAAATGTGTGAAGTGCGTGAAATATGTGAAGTTAATGTTGCTCACCGATACGCATGACTGCTGTCTCCAGTGCCTCGGGCCCGACCATGACCTGTCGGTCTGTGGCTCATGTAGGAAGATGTCCTCGAAGTCCCTGAGGAGCCGCCAGCAGCAGCATGATAGGATTTTTTCCGTATCTGTGCCTCTGAGAGCTAGGACCTCATCCGAGGCCTCCACATCTTGGGGGGAGCTCTCCGAACCCGAGCAGCGTTGAAGTTCCTCAGAAAGGGGGTCTCCCTCGAAGGAGCACAAGAGAAAGAAGAAATCCTCGAGGGCGGCGTCTCTGGATGGCTCTGAGCAGCCCGGCTCATCCCGGGGCCAGTCGCGCATCCCCGAGCACCAACCATGATCTTCGGAGACGGAGCGTCCGACAAAGATGCCTTGTCGAACTGGAGCAGCTGAGGCAAGTACCAACTGTCCTCATTGAGGACTCCCCTCCGGGGGAACCGGCATCTGGCTCGACCACGTTGGGGCACGAGCTGGTGGCTGCGGAGCCTTCTGGAATCGAGTCCAGAATGGCGGCCTTGGAGCGCAGTTTCACTGCCTTCATGGAGCAGCAGCGGGCGCTGATAGCCAGCCTATCCGGTTTCTCTGTCCCGATCACCGGACCCTCTACGTCAAAGTTGACCCCGGAGGCCGAGCCGATCCTCGAAGCCCTTTGGGCTCGAGTCGATCCTCGGCTAAGGTCTCTCTCGGCCTTTTGTTCGGGACCAAGGTCGTCGCCGCCGAGCCTGCTGGCGTTGGGTGGTCAGCACCGGGGTCCTCGATGCCTGAGGAACCCGCCGATTCCTCCTTGTCGGCGTGGGAAACCGAGGATGAGTCCCCAGATACCCACCGGCACAGGGATGTAGCATCCAAATCTCCAGGAACAAGCAGGAATGAGTCTTCACATATGGGTACGTCGGTACCGACGGAGCCTGCGCGGGAACGCTCCCCAGCATCCAATCAGAAAGCTTTTGGGAACATCCCACAGCGCCTGCGTGCTGCCTTCCCGCCTTTCCCAACTGTCTCTCCTCAGTTGTTCTTTTTCCGCGGAGCCAGCAGGTCGTGTTCCTGTCACCGCAGAAGTATTTCCTTATTTTTTCTTTATTCTTTTCTGTCGCGTCTGCCTTCTTCGACGCTGTACCGGTACCGCCGGTCCTTGTTCTTTTCTTCTTTAAAAAAAAAAAAAAGACCTTTTTTCCACTTCAGGTGCACTTCAGTTTTGGGCCTTAGGCCCAGAACATTTTTCCTTAACTATGGAAAAGCCTGCCTCAGGTTTTAAGAAGTGCACAAAATGTGGCGGTACTATCTCCGTCACCGACACCCATGACTGGTGTCTAAAATGTTTAGGTCCTGACCATTCCATAACAGATTGTATGTCCTGTTCCATTATGTCTAAGAGGGGTCGTCAGAACCGAGCTGCCAAGCTCAGTACCCTGTTTCCCTCTGATGCGGCTTCGGTGGCATCGACGTCTTCCAGGGCTTCTTCTTCCTCACATGGATCTCAGGTAACTAAACATAAATCCAGCTGGTCCTCGAAGGGTAGATCTCATTCTAAGCATCGAGATGCCTCTTGCCTTGCCCTCGAGGATTCTGCACCAGCAAAAATTACCCTGGCGGGAAGCTTTGGCCTCTAAAGCATCATCATCGGGGTTCCAAGATGATCTCGATGCCGTGGCCTCGACAGATCTCTTGGTGCCATGCTCTGGGGTACTGGTGGCTTCCACCGGTACCGACTTCCAGGCATTGGCGGCGTCGATGGATCAGAGAATTCTGTCCATGGAACGCAGTCTGGCGGCTTTCCTTGTGGCATCGACGCCCATGGTACCGCAACAGACTACTCCGCCAGTACCGGCACTAGCATCGCCATCGGTACCGATTTCGGTACCGGTGGCATCGGCATCGGTGTCCACTATGCCAGTACTTTGTCCTCTGAAACCCTCCGGTACCGATACCCCGGTACCGGTGATTCCCGATACCGATCCCGGTCGGTACGGGTATCGGGCATTGCAAGAGCATCCAGACAGACGATACTTCGATTCCTCTGACGACTCTGAGGATTCTGAGGAGTCTGTCGATGCAGTGATGCTTCTTCCACAGGAGGAGTCCTCTCCTAAACGTAGGATGTCTCCTCCAGAGGATTTGTCTTTTCAAGACTTTATGAGAGAGGTGGCTCAGGGTCTCTATTACAGTGGCACCTGAATCAGAACCCAGAGCCAAAGAGTTAGATATTTTACAATATCCTAAAACTCCTAAAGAGGCAGCTACCTTACCTATTCATGAGATTCTGTATGATCTCATGTTGAGGATATGGGAAGCACCTCTGACTACCTCTCCTCATTCTCGCAGGTTGGACACCATGTATCATGTCCCTCCTTGTCCTGGTTTCCATAAAACTCAACTTCCTCACCACTCTATTTTGGTTGAGTCTGCAATGAGAAAGATTAGAAGTGCCAAAAGACATGCCTCTAATCCTCCAGGACGTGAATGTAGAACCCTGGATGCTTTTGGAAGAAGAGTCTTCCAAGCTTCCATGCTTGCTGCGAGAATTAATTCCTATAGTCTTTACATGGGAATGTTCTTAAAAGAAGTCACTGACCATTTGCAGACTTTAAGTCCTTTTATGTCTGAGGATAAAAGGCAGGAATTTCTCACTGGGCTCAAACATGCCCAGGATATCTCCAAATTCTCCAACCGTGCAGCTTTCGACTCCTTTGAATGCGTAAGCAGAGCCTCAGCTATTGCCATAGGTGCACGTAGGATTGCTTGGCTTTAAGCATCTGATTTGGAGATCTGGGTTCAGGATGAATTGGGAAATATCCCTTGTACAGGTGAGAACCTGTTTGGTAAGGATTGGCAAGCAAAAGCCAATCAGATGGATGCTGAAAATTCTGCTTTGGATAGACTATCCAAATCTACAGCTGCTCCTGCTAAGAAAATGTTGTTCAAGAAAACACCTTTTTCTAAAAAGGGAAGATTCTACCCTGCTTATGGTCAGCGGGCATCGTCTGCAGCTCAGTTCCCTTCCAAACGTCAGCAATCCTCCAAACAGAGCAAAGCAAAGGCTGTGAGGCCTGCTCCAGCCCAGCAACCTCAGCCCCCTCAGGGCCTTTGACTTTCTGCTGGAGAACTTAGCCTTCCTGGCTCTAGAAGGACCAGAACCCTCCACCATTCCAGGAAGGTTATGTCACTTTGCTCCCAGGTGGGGGCAAATTACAGCAGAGCATTGGACACTCTCCATCATAAGAGAGGGGTACAAGCTTCATTTTTCAAGCTTGCCCCCTCTCTCAAGAGTGCACCAGTTCAATTCTCCAACCTCCCTCCTCAGCCTGTTGGAGCAGGAGGTTGCCACTCTTCTTGCCCAAGGGACCATAGAGGAAGTGCTCTTTCAACAACAGGGCACAGGGTTCTACTCCCCCTATTTTCTTATTCCAAAGTAAACAGGGGGCTTCAGACCCATCTTAGATCTCAGAGAGTTGAACAGATTCCTAGTCAAAGAAAAATTCAAGATGGTTTCTCTAGGAACTCTGCTGCCATACCTTCAGAGTCAGGATTGGCTTTGTTCTCTAGATCTCAAGGATGCGTACACTCATGTTCTCATCCATTCATCTCACAGAAGGTTCCCTCGGTTCCTTTTTCAGGAAAAGCACTATCAATACAAAGTGCTCCCTTTTGGTCTGACTTCTGCACCAAGGGTGTTCACGAAATGCATGGCAGTGGTTGCTGCTTTTCTGCGCACCCTGGGAATATTCGTCTTCCCTTACCTGGACGACTGGCTCATTCAAGCTCCCACTCAATCAGAGGCCAAGACTTCTCTCACCTGCACAATGCGTATCCTTCAGTATTTAGGGCTGGTAATAAACATCCCAAAATCCAATTTAGTCCCTACTCAGTTCCTGGAGTTTATATGGGCGTTGCTGGATACCACAAAGGCAAGGGCCTATCTTCCCCAGGCCCGTTGCCTTCGCTTGGTGCAGTTAGCTTCTCAAGCTCCAATGGGCTGGGGAGCTCATCTTCAGGACCTCTCCACCCAGGGCATCTGGTCCCCACAGGAGACTTGTCTACATATCAATCTCTTGGAACTCAGAGCAATCTTCCTTGCTCTACGAGTTTTCCACACCCTGCTCAGCCACAAGACAGTCCTTATCCACACAGACAATCAGGTAGCCATGTTCTATGTAAACAAGCAGGGAGGAACTGTCTCTCTGTCGCTTTGCAACAAAGCTCCGCGACTGTGGGCTCTCGCCAGAGAGCATCACATCCATCTTCTGGCAGTTTATCTTCCAGGTATTCAAAACTCTTGGGCGGACATACTCAGTCGAGTTCTGCTTCCACACGAGTGGTCCCTACATATGGACCATGTATCCAAGATTTTTCGAATTTGGGGAACCCCAGACATAGACCTCTTTGCAAGTCCGTGGAATGCCAAACTTCCCCGGTTCTGTTCCAGAACTCCGGCTCAGGGCGCTCAGGCAAGGGATGCTTTCCTCCTTCACTGGGGTCAAGACTTCCTGTATGCCTTTCCACCCATTCCCCTAATTCCCAAAACCCTGTTCAAGCTTCAGAGAGACAGAGGCCACATGATTCTCATAGCTCCACATTGGCCATGGCAAGTGTGGTACCCTCTGCTTCTACATCTCTCTCAAGCTCCCTCCCTAGAGTTAGGGTCTGCTCCAGACCTCCTTTCTCAAGAGGACGGAAGGTTATGGCATCCCAATCCCCAGTGTCTGCATCTCAGGGCTTGGTTGCTGAAGGCCTAGATCTCCAGGATCTTCATCTTTCTCAACAAGTGAAAGATGTTCTTTATGCTTCCAGAAAACCTTCCACTAGACGTTCGTACACTTTCAAGTGGAGGAGGTTTACCATCTGGTGTTCTGAGAAGGGTCTTAACCCCCGTGCCATACCTCTGGAATCGTTGCTGAAGTATCTCCTTCATCTGTCTAATGCAGGCCTTAAGACAAATTCAGTAAGAGTCCATTTGAGTGCTATTGCAGCTTCCCTTAGGCCTCTAAATGGACAACCTGTTTCCTCTCATCCTCTTGTAGCAAGATTCATGAGAGGCCTCCTTTTAACAAAGCCTCCCATTAGACCACCCCCCGGTGGCTTGGGACTTAAATTTGGTTCTTGGTCAGCTTATGAAGCTGCCTTTAGAACCTTTAGCTACCACCTCCTTGAAATACCTTTCTGGGAAAGTAATCTTTCTCATTGCTATCACATCTGCATGCCGCATCAGTGAATTGCAAGCACTAGTAGCTAATCCACCTTATACAAGGTTCCATCATGACAAGGTGGTCCTTAGGACTAATCCACACTTTATGCCTAAAGTGGTCTCGCCTTTTCACCTCAACCAGGAGGTCTACCTACCTGTCTTTTTTCCAGGACCTCATGCATCAAGTGCAGAGAGGAACCTTCATACTCTGGACTGTAAAAGAGCTTTGGCCTTTTACTTACAAAGGACACAGCAACATAGAAAGTCTTCCCAACTCTTTGTTGCCTTTGATCCTTCTCATTTGGGACAACCAGTCTCCAAGAGAACACGTTCTAACTGGATTGCCCAGTGTATTTCTTTCGCTTACCAGAACAAGAACCTTTCTCTGGAGAGCCATGTCACAGCTCACAATGTGAGAGCCATGGCAACCTCAATGGCTCATCTGAACTCTGTATCTATCGATGATATCTGTCAAGCAGCCACTTGGGCCTCGGTTCACACCTTCACAGCCCATTACTGCTTGGACAAGGACTCCCGCCGGGATGCCTTGTTTGTTCAGGCTGTTCTTAAACACCTGTTCCATACTTAATCAACTCCTACCCACCATCCCTCATGGGATGCCACAGATCCAGGTGGGGAAGTGCAGCCCTGTTCCAGGGACACACAACTTATGGGCTCTCTTCCTGGCATCTAAAGCTAGGGAGTCCCCATATGTGAAGACTCATTCCTGCTTGTTCCTGGAGATAGCACATTTACTTACCTGTAGCAGGTGATCTCTGGGAACAGCAGGAATAAGTCTTCACAACCCACCCACCTCCCCTAGGAGTTGTCTCTCTCTCTCTCTCTCTTTCCTTTCCCTCTCTCTCTCTCTTTGTCTCAGCTCTAAAACTCAACTGAGGAGAGACAGTTGGGAAAGGTGGGAAGGTAGCACGCAGGCGCTGTGGGATGCTCCCAAAAGCTTTCTGATTGGACACTGGGGAGCGTTCCCGCGCAGGCTCCGTCGGTACCGACGTACCCATATGTGAAGACTTATTCCTGCTGTTCCAAGAGATCACCTGTTACAGGTAAGTAACTGTGCTTTCCTCGGTATCCGAGCCTCTGAGAATATCCACCCCCCCCCCCGGAGGACATGAGGTTATTGGACTTTGTGGGGGATATGTCCATGGCGTTGGCGTGCCCCACAGAGTATGAGGAGGATCCTCGAGCCGACGAGCTTGAGATCCTCCATTATGAGGCCCGCCCTCAGGAGGCCCTTACTGTACCCGTGCCTCCGATCCTGGAACGACTGATGCTCCGCATTTGGGAGACACTGGCATCGGTGCCGGTGGTCAGCAAGCAGCTCGACTCGATGTATCAAGTCCGCCAGAGCCCTGGGTTTCAGAAATCGCAGCTGCAGCACAACTCCATGGTTGTGGAATCGGCCATGCACCGGCTGAAGAGCCAGAAGATGCAGTCTTCGGTGCCTCCCGGCAGGGAGGTCCACAACTTGGATGCCTTTGGCAGAAAGTGCTTCCAGGGTTCATTGCTGACTTGTCAGATCCAGGCTGACCAGCTGTACATGGGCATATGCCTCAGGGACCTGGTGAAGGAACTTGCTGGGTTCTCGGCTGGTCTTTCCGAGGAACCCTTGCAGCACTTCAGGGGCCTTTCCAAAGGCGTCCGTGAGTGCTCGAAGTTTGTCTCGGGTGGCCTATGACGGGTTTGAGTCGGCGGCCCGGGTAGCCACAGTTGGCATCGGTGCACGCCGCCAAGCATGGCTGTAGTCATCGGACCTCAAACAATGGGTTCAGGACAAGTTGGTCGATGCCCCATGCAGGGGGGGGGGGGAGAATCTCTTCAGCAAACCCATGACTGACAAGGCCGCAGAGTTGGAGACCGAGTACATGACGAAGACACGGCTCTCCAAGAAGACCTCTGCCCCTTCTCGCAAGAAGGGCTCGGGTAAAAAACCCTTTTACCCGAGAAAGGATGCTGCTTACCGAAGCTACCCCCATTTTCAGGCTTCCCCGGCTCCCCAACAGGGGTAGCAGGCCAAAGTACAGGGACATGGCCCGCGTAAGCAGAATAGCCTCAAACCCCAGGCACCGGCTCCAGCCCAGCCTGGCAGTGGCTTTTGACTCCTACTGCATGGCCACTCTTCCCACAGGGAAAAGGCAGATCAGAGGGGGCCGACTTGCTCTGTGTGCCCACAGGTGGACAGCCATTACCACCAATGCCTGGGGTTTGCAGATAGTCCAAGAGGGCTATCTTCTTCACCTAGCCCAGATGCCTCCTCACCATTTTCCAGGAGAGCCCGTCAGGTCTCCTCTTCACCGGGACCACCTTCTGAAGGAGTTGGCAGGCCTTCTCGAGGATCAGGCAGTTGAACCAGTGCCCCACCATTTTCAGGGAAGGGGCTTCTACTCCAGGTACTTTCTGGTGCCAAAAAGGACAGGAGGCCTCAGACCCATCCTTGACCTGCGCAACCTCAACAAATTCCTGGTGAGGGAGAAGTTCAAGATGCTCTCCCTTGGAATATTGCTGCCTTAGACTGTAAACGGGGGCGCTGGGCGTGAATGTCCACAGTCTTGGTAAAGGCAAATTACTATTATGACTTGCAAAGGATTGTGGGGGATGTAGTCCATTCATACCAGAATCAGCCGTTCACAAAATAATGAGTTGTGTTGCTCGAGTGTAAGCAAAGAAAAATATATTTTATTCATGGGGTTAATTCTCCCACACAGATTTACTTGGTAACACAAAAGGACACTAGCTTTCAGTATTGTACTTAGGAAAAACAAATCATGATATAAGCAACTGAACTTCTTAAGCAATCAAACAATAAAGACCTTGATGGGAAACAGAAAAGGTCTTTTTTGAGGGCTCCTGCTAATAACTCTTAGCAGTGCTCCAAAAGCAAAAACAAAACCCAAAAGTAACAAAAACTGTTCTTTTTCAAGGATAACTTTCTTCTATTTTCACACACAAACAGTAGTTTCCTTTCAGAGCTCACGTGCAATTGTGCATGGCTCAATTGCCAATAATTAGCCAGCTGCAAACCCCTTTGCTGGTTCACTTTCTCTACGTGGCTCAAATCCTACCCTAAAGGTTTCTTGCAGACTTTTCTGGGTAGATAAAAGAACAAGTTATAGTTCCTTTTGATGGTTGTTGTATTTGTGAAAGTATTTTACCACAGCAGCCTAGTCAGAGAGCAATCCATGTATTCATTCTGATCATTTAAAATATCTCCTTCTTCTTCAAATATCATAGAATCAATATCATGGTCTGGCTCAGAGGAATTCCTTAATGGATCACTCTCAGGATAACATTTGTTTCCCTGCTGTCTCCCAGGTGAAGAGCTAGGGCATAGATCAGTGTTCATACCTGAGCTTCCTTTACTGTTAGGTTTCCTCTCCAGATATCCTGGCCAGTAAGTAGTCCAGCTTTTATGTCCAGCCTTCCAATCAAGATCCCTGGACACTGGGTCTCTCTTCACATACCTTCTTGCACTGGTCTTAGGGCCCCTTCCAAATGCAGCCGTCTCCCTCAAAGGTGCCGTCTGGGAATTCCTGGCTCTGTAACCCCACTCCTCTGGCTTTCTCCAGTCCAATGGAGTATGCTTGCCTCTGGAATGACTCCCAACACACGTACTGCTGTGGGCTCCCTCTTTAGACCTCCAAGATGTCTTTCTCTTCTTTCTTCCACGTTGATGCTGCTGCTTCTTGATCTCTATCTCCATCTTATTCTGTGTAGAATATGTTTTACTTTTAACTTGTTTAGAGGGATACTCCACCCTAGCACAGCTCAGCTGTGCTGAATCAAGCCCTGCCCTTGGAGATGAGTGATTGGGGATTACCTCATAGCTCTCCTGATTGATCACACGTTTCCCCACTTCAGCTCTTCTAGAGGCTGTTTGAAACCTGGTGCATTCTGAGACTGGTAGTCTTTTATGAAAACATTCTGTTTTAGTATTTCTACCAGCAAAGACAGGTTGCTTGTTCAGAGCCAATTCACCTCTATTATAGCTCCCTCCTGAACTATGATAAGCTTCCTTATCACAAGCTCCACCAGGGAGACTGGCTATGCTCCTTAGACCTGAGAGATGCTTATGCACACATCCTAATGCACCCAAGCCACAAGCAGTATCTACGTTTTGTGGTAGGGGGCAATCACTACCAGTACAGGGTGCTCCCCTTCGGCCTTGCCTCGGCCCCCAGGGTGTTCACAAAGTGCCCAGCTATGGTTGCCTCCTTTCTCAGGATGCAAGGGGTCTTTGTATTCCCCTACCTCGACGACTGGCTCATCAGAGATTCCTTGGCCTTCGAGACCCACCAGGCCACAACTCGCACCATCCAAGTGCTGCAGCACCTAGGTTTCATGATAAACTACCCCAAGTCCAGCCTCACTCCAACTCAGCAGCTAGCGTTCATTGGGGCCAGCCTCGAAACCCTTCAAGTGGGGGGCCTATCTGCCTTCAGACAGGGCAAGCCGACTTATGACTCTGGCAGGCCAGATGAGCCGGAAGTCTGTAGTGTTAGCAAGGCTTTTCCTGCACCTCCTCGGGCACATGGCTTCCACAGTCCATGTGATCCCGGATGCCCGCTTCCACATGCGGACTGCTCAGTGGTGCCTCAGGGACCAGTGGTCTGAGGCCTCAGGATGCCTTCGGGACAGGGTCAGAGTATCCAAATGTCTTGTGCGGTCCCTAGCCTGGTGGCTCCAACCGCATCACTTGGGGGTGGGAATGCCTTTCCAGGTCCTCTGCACACGAGGATCCTGACCACGGATGCATCACTGCTGGACTGGGGAGCCCATTGTCAGGGTTTCCGGACTCAGGGACTGTGGTCCCCGAGCGAGAAGGCTCAACAAATCAATTTCTTGGAACTATGTGCCATCCGCCTAGCGCTAGGAGTTTTCAGGAAGTTCCTAGCCCAAGAATCTGTCTTGGTAAGACAGACAACCAAGTGTTCATGTTCTATGTGAACAAACAGGGTGGCTTGGGGTACCCCCCTCCTTTGTCAGGAAACCCTGGACCTATGCGCCATTGTGGCCCAGCATGGCATTCGTCTCCAAGTAGTCTACCTGCTGGGCCAGGACAGCTGGCTAGCAGACAGATTAAGCAGGATTCTCCAGCCCCATGAATGGCAGCTGGAGCGCGGGGTAGCCAGTTGGCTCTTCCAGACCTGGGGGTGGCCGGTGATGGACCTGTTTGCGAGTCCAGACAATCACCAGTTGCCCCTTTTCTGCTCCAGGTGGCCCCAACCGCAGAGGGTGGCCGCCGATGCATTTCTGATATCATGGCCGGGGACCTTCTGTATGCATTTCCCCCGACACCTCTGGTGGCTAAGCCGCTGTTCAAGATTCTCCAAGACAGGGCCTCGGTGATCCTTATTGCCCCTCGGTGGCCCAGGCAACCCTGGTTCCCACTTCTTCTGCAGCTAGTGGTGGACGCCCCGAGCCCCTTGAGGTCCTCACCAAGTCTCCTGTCTCAGAAGGGAGGCTCTCTTCTGCACCCCAATTTCAGCTCACTCAACTTGATGGCTTGGCTGCTGAAAGGGTAATTCTCGCTCTATTCCTCCTTCCAAAGAACATTGAGGAGGTCTTGCTGGCCTCACGGAGGCCGTCAGCAAGAAGAGCATACTCCTTGAAGTGGCGTAGGTTTGTGGCATGGTGCAAGCAGCGAGGGTTAGATCCTTTCTCTTGCCCAGTAGAGGTGGTTCTGCAATACCTTCTCCACCTCTCTGATTTGGGCCTCAAGTCCAACTCTGTCAGGGTGCACCTCAGTGCCCTTGCGGCGCATCACCTTTCAGTAGATGGGAAGTCTCTCTCCGCCCCCCCCCCCTTTGGTGTCTCAGTTCCTGAGGGGCCTTTTCCTCTTGAGGTCCCCGGTCTGCCCTCCGGTGACAGAGTGGGATCTCAACATGGTGTTAGGGCAGCTTACTAAGCCGCCCTTTGAGCCCATGGCTACTTGTCATCTGCACTGTCTTTTTTGTAAGGTGGTTTTCCTGGTGGCACTCACATCCGCCTGACGGGTGAGTGATATCCAAGCTCTAGTGTCGGAAAGACCCTATACCAGGTTCTATAGGAACCAGGTGGTGCTTCGCACGCACCCCTAGTTTCTTCCAAAAGTGGTCTCCTCATTCCACCTCAGCTAGGAGGTGGTTCTGCCTGTCTTTTTTCCCAGGCTGCATGCCAGTCGGGCAGAGTCGGTCCTGCATACCCTGGACTGTAAGAGGGCGTTGGCCTTCTATATCCAGCATACGCAACCGCATCGGGGGGCTTCTCAGCTTTTTGTGTCTTATGACCCCAATAAGCTGGGGATGGCAGTATCTAAGTGTACGCTGTCCACCTGGGTGGCAGACTGCATTGCCTGGGCATACAGGGCAACCGAGCTTCCTATGGAGGGTCGAGTTACGGCCCACAGGGTCAGGGCCATGGTGACATTAGTGGCTCATTTCCACTCTGTTCTGTTGGCAGACGTCTGCCAGGCCGCCACCTGGTCTTCGAGTCAGACTTTTGCAGTCCATTACTGCCTGGACAGGGAAGTCCCAGAGGGACAGTGCCTTCAGCCAGGCTGTACTCCATAATCTTTTCGAGGTCTAGGCAACTCCTGCCCTCCGACCCCTCTGTGTTCAGGCTACCGGAGTGCTATTCCCTTAGTTTGGATTTCTATTGTGGCTGCTTGCGGCTCTCATAGAGGGAGCCTTTTTTAGCTATGGGTTCTTGGTAGCCTATAGCTGGGGAGTCCAATATGTGAGGACTGACTTCCTGCTTGTTCTCAGAGAAAGCGTAGTTACTCACCTCCAGGGACAGCAGGAATCAGTCCTCATAACCCTTCCTCCTCCCCTTGGAGTTGTAGTCCTATGATTATTATTTTATTCTTTTTGCTGTCTTTATAGCTATGTCATTTGACTGAGCAAGATGGCACCCTTGGGTGGGAAGGGGACCGCGTCTGCGTGGTGGCAACTCCCAAAGGCTTTCTCTGAAAGCTGGGGATTTGCTCCGCACGCGGGCTCCGTCGGCGCCTATTTCACCCATATGTGAGGACTGATTCCTGCTGTCCCCGGAGAACACCTGTTACAGGTGAGTAACTATGCTATTAAGTTATATAATAACATAAGCTGACACTATGTTGCTAGAACTGAACCACAGATCAGAGGAAGGGTAAGGGGGGGCGGGGGGGAAGGGAAGGGGAGAGAGAGAGAGGGAGGGAGGGAGGGGGATGGAAGAGAGGGAGGGAGGGAGGGAGGGGGATGGAAGAGAGGGAGGGAGGGAGGGGGATGGAAGAGAGGGAGGGGGAGGTGGAGGAAAAGAGTGAGGGGGAGAGAGAAAGAAGGGGGGAGGAGAGAGAAAGAAGGGGGGAGGAGGGGGAGGTGGAAGGAAGATGGGAGGAGAGGGGCAAGTGATCTTGGGCAAGTTATTTACCTCCCATTGCCTCAGGTACAAACTTAGATTGTAAGCTCTCAGGTGATAAGAAAATACCTACTGTACCTGAATGCAGCAACTTGCCTTGAACTTCTGAGAAAGGTGTGAAATAAATCCACTTCTCGGGATCTTGCCCTCTTTCAGTCAGACCTCTTGTTCCTTTTAGGTGGAGTTAAGTGCATTCACATTATTTGTATGCTGCGTTAAGGTACAGGGTTCTGTGTTAGGTTTTGACACTATTGCCATGTTAGGTATAACACCATAGTGCCATTTAGTAAAAGGGCTCCTATGTTCTGGTGGGAATCTAAGGTAAAATATAAGGAGTGACCAGTGTGTACTGCTCTATAGGTCAATATCAAAATCTTGTATTTAATCCTGGAAAGGAGTGGTAGCCAACGGTGTTCAATCAGTAAAAGTGTCACATGATCACATTTTTGGGGAAGAGCAATAGGTTTAATAGCAGTATGTTGAATTCACTGTAGCCTGTTAAGTCATGTTTAATGTAACCCCATTACATAATGAATTACAAAAATCAGTTCTGTTGATAACAAGGTAACTAAATAATCCTTTTCAAGGTAAAGATGTAAAGATCGTATTTGCCTTTAACAGAAAAGATCAAGTTTTACACACCTCTTAAATATGTTCTTCAAATAAACGTTCAGAATCAAATAGTCAACCAAGAATCTTCATTGACATAACAATAGGAAGCAATTGATTGTCAATTTTTGGGCCCAAACTAGGCACAGACGACAGATCTGCATTGGGAGGATTAGCAATATTTAATTTTAAATGGTTATTTTTGAGCCAGGTATTGACTCTAGAGAAACAGTCATTAATTGGCATCAAATCAGGACAAACAGGGTCCACATAACCAATAATCTGAATAGCATCAACAAAATAAAACCCACCAATTCCAAGGGATTGCATCAGCTCTATCAATGGTCTTAGAAAAAGATTAAACAATATGGATGCTAAAATAGATGCTTGTGATGCCCCACAATCAAGAAGATATACAATAGTTCTTCAGGAACAACAGGAAGTCAGTCCTCACATATGGGTGATGTCGGCACTGACAGAGCCCTCATGGAAGCCTCTCTCCAGCTTTCAAAGAAAGCCTTTGGGACATGCCACCATACATGCTTGGTCCCCTTCCCGCCCAAGGGTGCCATCTTACTGGGTCTCCTTTTTTTCTGCGGAGTCCATCAGACACATCTATCTTTTTCCCTCTGAAAAAGTTGTTCAATTTTGTGCTGAAACCCCCATTTTTTTCTTGCCCAGGTTTCACCAGCACAGCACCGTCAGATAGCCTGGAAAATGAAATATCTGACACCGGAATCAAAACCTGGTCCTTAAGGCTTTTTGAACAGGCTGGAGGCTTCCAAGACATTTTGACCTTTCTGCCACATTTCCCAATCTTCCATCACATTTTCTGGGACTTGATTATTTTCTTTCTCCTCATATATAGCACAAAATAGTCATTTGGTACTGACACATCCATTAGTAATGGCGTACTTGTGGGTTTTTTCCCATCACTGCTATTCCTGGTTTTCTGGGGTAAACTTATTTATCTGTTGGTGCGGGACTGTCCCATTTCTTGACAACATCTGTCAGGTTCATGACCTGATCCCAATATTTCTTTGGTCTATGGTTATATAGGGGAATTCTTGCAGATTATCAAAATTACAAAAACTCCAATACTCGGTATTTGTGCAATATCAATCAATATAGCAAAATATTCCCATTAAAGTCTGAAAAGATTATCAAAATCAATTAATTACTTATATTGGCCATCCATTACAGCCTTAGGCTCCTAGAGTAACCAACTTCATCAGATTTCATCATTGGTCCCATACCAAACTTTTTAATAACTTTTTAGCAGCAGAAATACTCGCTACTACTACTACTACTTCTTCTCCAGGACCAAGCAGGAAGTCAGTCCTCACTTATGGGTGACGTCGGCGCCGACGGAGCCCTCGCGGAGCAATTTTCCCCAGCTTTCAAAGAAAGCCTTTGGGAATTGCAGCGCGCATGCGCGGTAGTCTTCCCGCCCGAAGGTGCCATCTTAGCCAGTCTTCTTTTTTCCGCGGAGCCCTACAGACGTCCCCGTCTTGTCCCCGCGAAAAAGTTGATTTTCCTCTGTATTTATCCTTTTTTCTTTCGGTTCGACGCCGGTCGTTTTCCCCGCCCGGACTCGCGACGCCGGTCTCGAGTCCTCTAACGGTTTTTCGGTTTTTTCTGACTTAGTCAGTTTTCGTTTTCGTTTTTCCCTGGCAGCCCGGTCCTTTGACCTCGCAGGGGCCCTTTTTCCCCCGATGGCTGCCAGTGGCTTTAAGCGGTGTGGTCGGTGTGACCGAAATATGTCACTCACCGACTCACACGACCTTTGCCTCCGCTGCCTGGGCCCAGATCACGAGGAACTGATCTGTGGGCCCTGCAGCAAACTGTCCTCGAAGGCGTTGAGAAGTCGGCGGCATCAGCGCGAAAGAATCTTCGCTGACCCCAGCCGTACCCGGACCTCGTCGGAGGCCTCACTGTCGAAAGGCTCCAGTTCGGACCGTCGACGGAGCTCCTCCGACCGGGGTTCTCCCTCCGGGGACCATCGACGGAAGGAAAAACCCGCGAGGGCGGCGTCGGTGGACGCTCCTGGCTCCGCGAGGGCCAGGTCGCATAGCCCCGACAGCCGCCCCGGGTCCTTGGAGAAGGATCACCTCCCGAAGCGACCTCGCCTGGAGTCGGAGATGCCTGCCCGGGTAAGTCCTGTTGTCCTTCTGGACTCGCCTCCGCGTCAGCCGACGTCGGGCCCGACGCCGTCGGGGCCCGAGTCGGGGGCTGCTGGGTCGCCTGAGCTCGGACTCAGGTTGACGGCCTTGGAGAGCAGATTGTCTGCCTTCATGGACCAGCAGCGGGCACTGCTCGCTGGCTTCGCTGGCGTCGCTGCCCCGACCGCCGGGACGTCGACGTCCAAGTCGACCCCGGAGACCGAGCCGATCCTCGAGTCGATGAGAACTCGAGTCGATCCTCGGTCGAGGTCGCCCTCGGCCTCCCGTTCGGGACCGAGGCCACCGACGCCGACTCCCTCGGCGTCGGGGCGGCTGGCGCCGCACCCTGCCCGAGCCAACCCCACCGAGTCCTCGTCGGAGTCGGTCTGGGAGTCGGAGGAGGAAGAGTCACCTGATTCTTTCCGGACTCGGTGTGTCCCATCGGACTCTCCGGAGTCCGAGCCTCGGAAGCAGTCCCCCCCGGAGGATGCCCGGTTCTCGGATTTCGTTAGGGATATGGCCAAGGCTTTGGCCTTCCCTGCGGACCCCGAGGAGGAGCCTCGAGCCGAAGAGCTCGACGCCCTCCAGTATGACTCTCCCGCGAGGGAGCACTTTACTGTGCCGGTTCCTCCTATGCTGGAACGACTACTCTTCCGCATGTGGGAGAGTCCGGCCTCCTCGCCGGTCCTGAGCAAGCGGGTCGATTCTATCTATCGAGTCCGCAAGAGCCCTGGCTTTCAAAAGGCGCAGTTGCCACACCATTCCATGGTAGTGGAATCGGCCATGCATCGTCTTAAGAGCCAGAAGATGCACTCCTCGGTGCCTCCTGGAAGGGAGGCCCGTAACCTGGATGGCCTTGGCAAAAAGTGCTTCCAGGGCTCTATGCTCGCCTGTCGTGTCCAGACTTACCAGCTCTACATGGGCATGTATCTCAGGGATCTGGCTAAAGAGCTAGCCGGCTTCTCCGCTGGTTTGTCCGAGGAACCCTTGCGGAGGTTCCTAGCCTTGTCCACAGGTATTCGGGAATGCTCAAAGTTCATGTCCCGGGCAGCCTATGATGGCTTTGAAGCCTCGGCTCGAGTAGCCGCAGCCGGCATCGGTGCCCGCCGACAGGCTTGGCTTCAGTCGTCCGACCTTGAGCCCTGGGTACAGGACAAGTTGGTCGATGTCCCCTGCCGAGGCGAAAACCTCTTTGGCAAGCCCATGGCGGAAAAGGCTGCACAAATTGAGACTGAGACTCTCACCAGGACCAGGCTTTCTAGGAAGACCTCCGCCCCTTCCCAGAAAAAGAAGGGCTCGGGAAAAAAGACCTTTTACCCGAGGAAGGCGGCTGCCTACAAACAATACCCCCATTATCAGGCCCCTGCAGCTCCCCAACAGGGCCAGCAGGCCAAGGGACGGGGTAACGGGTCCCGTAGGCAGCAAGCCCCCAAGCCTGCGCCACCAGCCCCTGCTCAGCAGGGTGGGGGTTTTTGACTCGCTCAGCATAGCCTCTCCCCCCCCGCTGGTTCCCCCCAGCACCGGAGGCCGGCTGGTTCACTTCGCCGACAGGTGGTCCAGCATCACCGCAGATGCCTGGGTGCTTCAGGTCGTGCGAGAGGGCTACCTTCTCCACTTCCATCAGGTCCCTCCCTCCTATTTTCCGGGAGAGCCTCCGCGCCCCCCTCTGCACAGGGAGTTGCTCCTTCAGGAGTTAGCAGGTCTTCTGCAGGATCAGGCGGTGGAACCGGTGCCACACCACCTGAGAGGTCAGGGCTTCTATTCAAGGTATTTTCTGATACCAAAGAGAACAGGAGGCCTCCGACCCATCCTGGACTTGCGCAACCTCAACAAGTTCCTTGTGCGGGAGAAGTTCAAAATGCTTACCCTTGGAATCCTTCTGCCCTACCTCCAGCAGGGAGATTGGCTATGCTCCTTGGATCTAAAGGATGCTTACACGCACATCCTCATCCACCCAAGCCACCGCCAATACCTAAGGTTTGTGGTGGCAGGAAATCATTACCAGTACAGAGTACTGCCCTTCGGCCTGTCCTCTGCACCGCGAGTCTTCACAAAATGTCTCGCGGTCGTGGCGGCCCATCTCCGGCTTCACGGCCTCTATGTTTTTCCGTACCTCGACGACTGGCTCATCAGAGCAGCGTCCGCTCAGGAGGTCACCACCGCCACGTGCCGCACGGTGACTCTGCTGCAGCACTTGGGCTTTGTCATCAACTTCGCAAAGTCCACTTTGCTCCCCTCACAGGATCTCGAGTTCATCGGCGCAAGGCTGCACACCCCTCAGGCGCGAGCGTTCCTACCGCTCGACAGGGCTCAGCGGCTCATGGACCTAGCCGACCGCTTTCGCAGCCAGCCCCTGGTCTCCGCCAGGCGCTTCCTGAGACTGCTCGGCCATATGGCTTCCACCGTCCATGTGACCCCCAATGCCCGCCTGAATATGCGGCCTGCTCAGTGGTGTCTCCGCCAGCAGTGGCGACAGGCCACGGGCGGCCTAGCAGACCTGGTGCGCGTCTCCGAGCCGCTGGTCTCGTCTATCCGGTGGTGGCTCCGGCAGCCGCACCTGGTATTGGGAATGCCTTTCCAGTCACCTCAGCCGACCCGGGTGCTGACCACCGATGCATCCCTCCTGGGCTGGGGAGCCCATTGCCAAGAGGCACGTACTCAGGGCCTCTGGACCAAGTGGGAGTCTGCTCAGCAGATCAACTTCCTGGAGCTCAGGGCGATCCGCCTAGCTCTCAAGGCCTTCTCCCACCTGACCTCCCAACAGTCCGTCCTTGTCCAGACGGACAATCAAGTTGCCATGTTCTACGTGAACAAGCAGGGGGGCACGGGCTCCTTCCTCCTCTGCCGGGAGGCACAGAAGCTCTGCTCTTGGGCCGTCAGTCACGGCATTCTCCTCAAGGCAGTTTATCTCCCGGGCCAAGAAAATTGCCTGGCGGACAAACTCAGCAGGGTCCTCCAGCCGCACGAGTGGCGTCTGGACCCCTTGATTGTTCAGAAGCTCTTCCTCAGGTGGGGCCTCCCCACAGTGGATCTCTTTGCCAGTCCTCACAACCGGCAGCTTCCTCGCTTCTGCTCTCGTCAGCCTCACCCCCTTCGGGTGGCGGCGGACGCCTTTCTGATCTCATGGTCGGGGAGCCTTCTGTACGCTTTCCCTCCCATCCCGTTAGTCTCTCGGACCCTTTTCAAGGTTCTCCGAGACAAAGCTTTCATGATCCTGGTGGCCCCTCGCTGGCCCAGGCAGCCGTGGTTTCCGCTCTTGCTGCAACTGGCGGTGGAGGATCCAATCCCTCTGGGGGTGCAACCGGATCTCCTCACCCAGGATCAGGGGTCCCTACTGCACCCCAACCTCAGGTCTCTCAACCTCATGGCCTGGCTGCTGAGAGGGTAGTCCTTGCTCCTCTCCTCTTGCCGGCAGAGGTGGAGGAGGTCGTCTTGGCTTCGCGACGGCCTTCTACCCGCAAATGCTACGCCCTTAAATGGCGTCGCTTTGCAGTCTGGTGTACCCAACAGTCTCAGGATCCCTTCTCCTGCCCGGTGTCGGTGATCTTACAGTACTTGCTACACCTCTCTAATCTGGGACTTAAGTCCAACTCCGTCAAAGTTCACCTCAGTGCTCTTTCCGCACATCATGTGCCGGTGGACGGCAGACCTCTCTCCAACGACCCTCTCGTAGCGAGGTTTCTCCGAGGTCTCCTACTACTTAAACCACCTCTGCGCCCGCCAGCGCCTGACTGGGACCTGAATGTGGTTTTACAGCGGATCACCTGTCCGCCTTTTGAACCTATGGCTACCTGCTCTCTCCGTTTTCTGTCTTGGAAAACGCTGTTCTTGATAGCCCTCACTTCCGCTAGGCGCGTAAGTGAATTACAGGCCCTCGTGTCTGATCCCCCCTACACTCGATTCTACAAGAATAGGGTAGTCCTACGGACTCACCCAAAGTTTTTGCCTAAAGTGGTCTCCCCTTTTCACATGAATCAGGAGGTGGTACTTCCAACCTTCTTTCCCAGACCACACTCCAGCCGAGCTGAGACGGTCCTCCATACCCTGGACTGTAGAAGGGCATTGAACTTCTACCTTGACCGTACGCGGGAGCACCGTAAAGCTGCTCAGCTTTTTGTGTCTTTTGACCCCAATAAATTGGGGCTCCCGGTCTCCAAGCGTACTCTGTCCATCTGGGTGGCGGACTGTATCTCTTGGGCTTATGGGGCAGCCGGACTCGCCTTAGAAAGTCGAGTCACGGCTCATTGCGTTCGGGCAAAGGCCACGTCAGTGGCTTACCTCCGCTCTGTTCCGCTGGCAGACATCTGCCGGGCTGCTACTTGGTCTTCGAGCCAGACTTTTGCGGTCCATTACTGTCTCGAGAGGGAGTCCCGTAGGGACAGTGCTTTCGGACAGGCAGTCCTCCGTAATCTCTTTGAGGTCTGAGCAACTCCTACCCTCCATCCCGGATGTGGGCTACCGGTGGGTGATAATTCAGCGAAGATTCTATCCTTCTGTGCTGCTGAGCTAGAGGGAGCTCATTTTTGTGCTTAGGGTCTCCGGTAGCCTTGAGCTTGGGAGTCCCATAAGTGAGGACTGACTTCCTGCTTGGTCCTGGAGAAAGCGTAGTTACTCACCTGTAACAGGTGTTCTCCAGGAGCAGCAGGAATCAGTCCTCACTACCCTCCCTCCTCCCCTTGGAGTTGCAATCGTCTGCTTATGTTCTTTTTGCAAATTTTTATGCTGTCTTTTTTAGCTATGTCATCTGACTGGCTAAGATGGCACCTTCGGGCGGGAAGACTACCGCGCATGCGCGCTGCAATTCCCAAAGGCTTTCTTTGAAAGCTGGGGAAAATTGCTCCGCGAGGGCTCCGTCGGCGCCGACGTCACCCATAAGTGAGGACTGATTCCTGCTGCTCCTGGAGAACACCTGTTACAGGTGAGTAACTACGCTTTATCATTTGTATAATGCTACAAGGCATATGCTACAAGGCGTACTTTAACCCATGTTTCAAAAAGTGCATGTATTGATTTTTCTTAAGAAAGTATCGATTTTTTTAAGCTGAGATGTATATGAAGTTATGGACTTTTAATGAGTATCTTTGCTGCTAAAAAGGTTTGATATGAGACCAATGAAATCTGATGAAGCTCGTTACTCTTGCTGCCTAAGGCTGTAATGGATGGTTAATATAAGTAATAAATTGATTTTGATGGCCCTATAAACATTTTATAGGAATATTTTGCTATAATGGTTAATTAGGAGGGCATATTCAGTGATGGCAGCCAGTGCTGTTAAACCGATTGGCTGTCACCACTTTTATTTAAAACTGGATATTCAGTGCTGGTCCATATCTCATTTTTCCATATGCATTTTATTTAGCCAGTCAGCGGTGATATTAAGCTGCCCTTATTCCTGTCCTGACTTTAGGGCCAGCTAGCAGCTCAATATATCTGCTGACCAGTTAACTAAAGGAGATGCCACGCTCTGCCCCTAGAACACCCTAATGCTAACCAGTTAGCATCAGAGCGTTTAACACAGATCTCCAGGAACAAGCAGGAATGAATCTTCACATATGGGTACGTCGGTACCGACGGAGCCTGCGCAGGAACGCTCCCCAGCGTCCAGGAAAGAAAGCTTTTGGGAGCATCGCATGCGCGCTGCCTTCCCGCCCATTTACTTCCCTCTCATCAGTTTTCCATTTTCCGCAGAGCCGGCAGGATGTATTCCTGTCACCGCAGAAAATTGTTCTTTTTATTCTTTGTTTTTTGTGGTCGCGTCTGCCTTCCCCCGATGTCACCGGTACCGCTGATGCTTTTCTTTCTTTTTTCTAAAGAATTTCTTCTTTCTTCAGAAATCTTTCCCTTTTTAGTGTCTGACGGTTTGCTAGGCCACTGGGCCTCTATTTTCCATTATGGAAAAGCCAGCCACTATCCTTAAAAAATGTTCTAATTGTGGCGGTACAAATACTTTTTCAGACACCCATACTTGGTGTCTTAAATATTTGGGTCCTGACCACTGCTCACTGGAGTGTCTTTCCTGCTGGACTTCAAACAGAAGAAATCTTCAGAATCCAGCACAACTCGATACCCGGTTCACATTGCTGTCGATGTCACCAGCTAAAATATCTCCACAGAATCAGGTAACCAAACAAAAGTCTGTAAAGACTAGCCAGTCCTCGAGTGGTAGATCTCCTTTCCAGTATCGAGATGGCTCCGGCCTTGCCCTCGAGGACATCTTGGCAATAAAGCCCCGGCGGGAGTCTTCGGGCTCCAAAGCACTAACAGGGTTTCAGGTTGTTCCCGGGGTTCCTACCTGGGAGAACATACCTGGGCCATGCTCGGTGGTTGTGGCCGCTTCGGGCAGTACCGACACCCCGGCATCGGCTATGGTGATGGATGAAATACTCCTCACCGATGAACGTAGTCTAGCGCTCTCGGTTACCTTGGTACCGCTGGAGTTGCTGCAGACCATTCCTCCTGAATCGGTATCGGCTTCGGTACCGGTATCGGCATCGGTGTCGGTACCGTCCATGCTTGCTTCGACAGACTCGCTTCCTTCGATGCCGAGCCTGAAATCCATTTCTAGCATGGAGGATTCGGTACTGACTCGTCTCGGTATTGACTTCGGCTATCGAAGACATCGCTTTAAAGAAAATCCGATGCTTCATCGTTTCAAGTCTTCCGATCCCGATGACTGCGATGAATCCATCGGTACCAAGGCTGATTTTTCCCACAAATCTAGCCTTTACCCCTCATTTTAGAGGATCCTCCTCAGGGGAGATTTCTTTTCAAGCTTTTTTGCTTGATATGGCAAAGTTACTTGCCATTTCTATACCTGGTAAAGAGTCCTTGCCAGGGGATTCAGAGACCCTGCAATCCCCCTGTATTCCAAAGGAGGTCATCATGCTTCCTTTGCATCAGATCTTACAAGATCTCCTTTTAAGAATGTGGGAAACTCCTTTAACGGTATCACCACATTCTAAGACACTTGACTCCATTTACAAGGTGCCACCCACTCCAGGTTTTCAAAAGACTCAACTTCCTCAACATTCTGTTGTTGTAGAATCAGCAATGAGGCGTATTAAGAGTGCAAAAAAGCACTCTTCTTATCCGCCAGGTCGTGAATCTAGAACTTTAGATGCCTTTGGGCGTCGATGCTTCCAGGCATCCATGCTTTCAGCAAGAATTCTCTCATATATTTTCTTTATGGGATTATCTCTTGAAGAGGTTACAAACAGCTTAAAGCTTTTGACCCCTTCTTTTCAAGAGCATAAAAGAACAGACTATTTCTTACTAGTCAATCATGCTCAAAATATCTCTAGGTTCCTTAATCGTGCTTCCCTGGACTGTTTTGAGTCTATTAGCAGAATTTCTGCTATAGCCATAGGAGCACGACGCATGGCCTGGCTCCAAGCTTCAGACTTGGACACATGGGTACAAGAAAGGCTGGGGAATACTCCTTGTACTGGTGAAAATCTCTTTAACAAGGATGCTTTATTTCAAGCTAACCATTTAAACACTGATGATATTACTTTCAGAGGATTGTCAAAACTTTCCTCTATCCCAGCCCCCTAGGGGAAAAAGGTTTTATCCATCTTCTACCCATTATGCAGATGTTCCCAAAGATGGGCAACATCACACCAGGCTAAGAAAATCAAAACCTCAACAGGCTCAGCAAACCCAGCAGTCGCAGGGTTTCTGATGTTTTATTCACTTTTCTGTGTAAGGTTTAGAACTTTTGAGCATATTTCTTTTCAACAGAAACATCTAAAATTCATCTCATCCACGCTGAAATATCAGTCATACATTGACTCAGTCCTCGACTCTGGGCATGAATCTCTTGCTACAAGAGAAATCTATCCTTTTAGCTCTAGGAGCTTTTAAAGACTATCATACCCCAGAGATAACATAAGAACATAAGATATGCCATACTGGGTTAGACCAAGCTCCATCAAGCCCAGTATTCTGTTTCCAACAGTGGCCAATCTAGGTCATATGTACCTAGCAGTTTCCCCAAGGGACACAGGTTCCACAATGCTTGTATTGGTTCAAGCATTGATATCCTGGGTCCCTTCTTAATAATGGCTTATGGACCTTTCCTCCAGGAACTTGTCCAAACCTTTTTTAAACCCAGCTACACTAACAGCCTTTACTCCATCCTCCGGTAACAAATTCCAGAGTTTGATTACACGTTGAGTGAAAAAATATTTTCTTTTATTAGTCTTAAATAGTTTACCCTGTAGCTTCATTGCATGTCCCCTAGTCTTTCTATATTCTGATAAGGTAAACAATCGATCTACGTTTACCCGTTCCACTCCGCTCATTAATTTATAGACTTCTATCATATCTCCCCTCAGCCGTCTCTTTTCCAGGTTAAAGAGCCCTAACCTTTTTAGCCTTTCTTCATAGGAGTATCCTTCCATCCCCTTTACCATTTTGATGGCTCTTCTCTGAACCTTTTCTAATAACTCTATATCCTTTTTAAGATACGGCGACCAGAATTGCACACAATATTCAAGGTGCGGTCTCACCATGGAACGATATAGAGGCATTATAATATCCTTTGTTTTATTTTCCATTCCTTTCCTTATCATACCTAGCATTCTATTTGCTCTCTTGGCCGCCGCTGCACACTGGGCCGAGGGTTTTAACATGGTATCCACAATGACGCCTAAATCTTTTTCCTGGGTGGTGGTTCCTAATGTGGAACCTTGCATCGTGTAACCATAGTTTGGGTTGTTCTTCCCTAGGTGCATAACCTTGCACTTGTCCACATTAAATTTCATCTGCCATTTTGATGCCCAGTCTTCCAATTTATCAAGATCCTCTTGCAATTTTCCACAATCCTCTTGGGTTTTAACAACTTTAAATAGTTTTGTGTCATCTGCAAATTTGATAACCTCACTCGTTATTCCACTTTCCAGGTCATTTATGAATATGTCAAAAAGCAGCGGACCCAGCACAGATCCCTGGGGTACACCACTATTCACCTTTCTCCATTGGGAAAATTGGCCATTTAGCCCTACCCTCTGCTTTCTATCTTTTAACCAGTTCCTGATCCACAATAGTACACTGCCTCCTATCCCGTGACTCTTTAGTTTTGCCAAAAGTCTCTCATGAGGGACCTTGTCAAAGGCTTTCTGAAAGTCCAGATACACAATATCAACCGACTCACCTTTGTCCACCTGATTATTCACTCCTTCAAAAAAACATAACAGATTAGTAAGACAAGATCTTCCTTGTCTAAAGCTGTCTCTCATTAGTTCATGACTATCTACATGCTGAGTAATTTTATTCTTTATGATGGTTTCTATCATTTTTCCCGGTATTGACGTCAGGCTCACCGGTCTGTAGTTTCCCGGATCACCCCTGGAACCCTTTTTAAAAATTGGTGTTACATTGGCGATCCTCCAATCTTCAGGTATTAGAGATGATTTTAATGATAGTTCACAGATTACTAATAGCAGGTCTGCAATCTCATATTTCAGTTCTTTCAATACCCTTGGATGTATACCATCCGGCCCAGGTGATTTGCTACTCTTCAGCTTATCTAATAGTTGTAATACATCTTCTCGATGTATCGATATTTCCTTCAATTCTTCTGCACCTTTAAATACCACTTCAGTCATGGGTAACATCCCTACATCTTCCTCAGTAAAGACTGAAGCAAAGAATTCATTCAGTCTCTCCGCTATCGCCTTGTCTCCTCTTAGTGCTCCTTTAACCCCTTTATCATCTAATGGACCAACTGACTCTCTCACAGGTTTTTTGCTACGAATGTACTTGAAAAGGTCTTTACTTCGCGTTTTTGCTTCTGTAGCAAGTTTCTTCTCAAATTCTCCCTTTGCCTGCCTTATCAATGCCTTGCATTTGACTTGCCAGTGCTTGTGCTGTTTCCAGGTTTCGTCGTTTGGCTCTTTTTTCCATTTCCTGAAAGATGCTTTTTTGGCAACAACAGCCTCTCTGACCTCAACTTTAAACCATGCTGGCAGTTTTTTGGACTTCTTTCCACTTTTCTTAAAGCATGGAATACAGCTGGTCTGGGCTTCCATGATAGTATTTTTCAACAACAGCCAAGCCTGATGTACGTCTTTAACCTTTGCAACTGCTCCTTTTAGTTTTTTCTTGACTATTTTCCTCATTTTATCATAGTCTCCCTTTCGAAAGTTAAAAGGTAGTACTGTGGATTTCCTTACTATCCCTCCTCCACTAATTAAATCAAAGGCGATCATGCTATGATCACTATTGCCAAGTGGCCCCAACAACCTTATCTCTTGCACTAGATCTGGTGTTCCACTAAGGATTAGGTCTAATATGGCTTCCCCTCTGGTCGGTTCATGAACCAGCTGCTCCAAGAAGCAGTCATTTATTTCATCTAGGAACTTTATCTCCCTAGCATGTCCTGACGTGACACTGACCCAGTCGATACCGGGGTAGTTGAAATCACCCATTATTATTACTATGCTGTAACTTTTGTTAGCTTCCTTGATTTCTTTGAGCATTTCATCATCCATTTGGTCATTCTGGCCAGGCGCTCGATAGTACACCCCACTGCCATTGCCTTCCCCCTTTTACATGGAATTTCAATCCATATAGATTCTACAGCAGATTTTGTTTCCTGCAAAACTTTAATCCTTTCTGACTCAATGCCCTCTCTAACATAGAGAGCAACCCCTCCACCAATTTGATCATCTCTATCATTACGATATAGTTTGTACCCAGGTATCACAGTGTCCCACTGGTTGTCGTCCTTCCACCATGTCTCTGATATTCCAATCATATCTAACCTTTCATTTAGTGCTACATATTCTAACTCTCCCATCTTATTTTTTAGACTTCTAGCATTTGCATACAAGCATTTTAGAGAATGTATTTTATCCATATTAATTTGTCTGTTAGACATGAGTAATTTGGGATCTTTAAGCTCTGTCTGCTCCATACTTGAGGGCATTTGGGCTACTTTACTCTTTTGTGGAACCTCTCTGCTTTTGGTAGTATCCTTCAAAGATACATTCTTCCGAACCATCTGCTCTTGGGCGACTGTCGGCTTTCCCCTAATATCTAGTTTAAAAGCTGCTCTATCTCCTTTTTAAAGGTTAATGCCAGCAGCCTGGTTCCATCCCGGTTAAGGTGAAGCCCATCCCTTCGGAAGAGCCCCTCCTTTCCCCAGAATGTTCCCCAGTTCCTAACAAATCCAAACCCCTCATCTCTGCACCATTGTCTCATCCACGCATTGAGACTCCGGAGCTCTGTCTGCCTTTTGGGTCCTGCGCGTGGAACAGGAAGCATTAAGGAGAACGCTACCCTGGAAGTTCTGGATTTCAACTTCCTACCTAAAAGCCTAAATTTAGCCTCCAGAACCTCCCTACCACATTTTCCTATGTCATTGGTACCAACATGTACCAAGACAGCAGACTCCTCCCCAGCACTATCTAAGACCTTATCTAGGTGGCGCGTGAGGTCCGCTACCTTCGCACCAGGCAGGCATGTTACCAGGCGATCCTCACGTCCACCAGCCACCCAGCTATCTACATGCCTAATGATCGAATCACCAACTATAACGGCTGTCCTAACCCTTCCCTCATGGGCACATGGCCCTGGAGAAACTTCCTCGGTGTGAGAGGGTTTTACATCACCTGGAGGACAGGTCCTAGATCTCCAGGAACAAGCAGGAATAAGTCCTCACATATGGGTAAGTCGGAACCGACGGAGCCCGCGCGGGAAAGCTCCCCAGCTTTTCAGATGAAAAGCTTTTGGGGCTTCCCACAGCGCATGCGCGCTGCCTTCCCGCCTTCCTTACCAGCTCTCTTCAGTTCTTTTTTTCCGCGGAGCCAGCAGGTCGTGTTCCTGTCACCGCTGAAGAAATTTTTATTTTAATTTGTTTCTTTTGACCGCGTACCTGCCTTCCCCATACCAAAACCGGTACTGCCGGTCTCTCTTTCTTTCTTTTTAAAAAAAAAAAAATCTTTTATTTTCTCAGCACAGCTTGGTAACTTTTGTTAGGCCTTCAGGCCTACACAAATTCTCCTCATGGAGAAACCAGCTCCTGGTTTTAAAAAGTGTACCAAGTGCAATGCTGTTATTTCTCTCACAGACACCCATGAATGGTGTCTTAAATGTTTAGGACCTGACCACTCCATACCGGACTGCCCATTCTGCTCCCAGATGTCTAAACGTGGTATGCAGAACCGGGCCAACAAGTTCCATGTGCTGTTTGCTTCAGATAATCCAGCATCACAGTCATCCAGGTCTTCCTCTCCGGATGGATCTCAGGTAACCAAACTTTCTGTGGGCAAATCCTCTAAAAGCAAATCTCTTTCAAAAGATCGAGAGGCTCTCAATCTTGAGTTCGAGGATTCTGCCCAGACCAAAAAACCCCGGCGGGAGGCTCCAGCCTCCAAAGCATCACCTATGGGGTTACAGGTTGACATCGATGGCACGGCCTCGACTGATCACCTGTTAGACTGCTCTGGGGTACCCGTCGATACCGGTACCGACATCCAGGCAGCAGTGGCGTCCATGGGCAATACTGTCCAGACCATGCAGCAGGCCGTTTTGGCTTTCATTAAGGCTGCGACGCCCTCGGTACCGATTCCATCGGTACCGACCCCGGTTCCGGTATCCACACCGGAACCGAGACCATCGACTTCCAAGCGTCGATCGGTTCCGCTTGCTGCATTCAGGCTTTTGCCCGATACCAATCCCATGCCCGATACGCCCGATGTCGATATCGATCGGTACGCGTATCGTGCATTGCAAGCACAGAGAGAATACTCAGATTCTTCTGATGAGTTCAATTCCTCTGATGACTCTGCTGAGTTTGATCTTCCTGAGGAGCCCTCTTCTCTAAAGAGGAGGATGTCTCCTCCAGAGGATTTATCCTTTCAGGATTTCATTGTTGATGTAGCTAAAGCACTTTCTATTGCTACATCTGCTGAAAAGGAACCCAGATCAAAAAAATTGGATATTTTAGGATACTCTAAACCTCCTAAAGAGGCAGTTACTCTGCCTATCCATGAAATCCTTCAAGAACACTTGATGGATTTGTGGGAGACTCCTCTAACCCTGTCTCCTCATTCCCGTAGGTTGGACACCATGTACCGGGTCCCTCCTTCTCCTGGGTTTCAAAAGACTCAGCTGCCTCACCACTCCATTGTGGTGAAGTCTGCTATGAAGAAGATAAAGAGTCCTAAAAGGCATTCCTCTACCCCTCCAGGGCGAGAATGTAAGACCCTCGACTCTTTTGGTAGAAAGATCTTTCAGGCTAGTATGCTTATAGCCAGGATCAATTCTTACAGCCTTTATATGGGCATGTTTCTCAGAGAACTTGCCCTAAAGGTACGGCATTTAGCCCCCTTTATCCCTGAGGATAAAAAGGAGGACTTCACTACTCTGGTGACACAACTTTCAGAGGTCTCCAAGTTTTCCAACAGGGCAGCCTTTGATTCCTTTGAGTTTGCTGGCAGGGCTTCGGGAATCGCTATTGCAGCCCGACGTCTTGCTTGGCTCCAGGCTTCTGACCTAGAACCCTGGGTCATGGATGGCTTAAGGAATCTGCCCTGTACAGGAGAGAACTTATTTGGTGAGGACTGGCAAATTAAAGCTGCTCAAATGGACGCAGAAAATGCCACTCTAGATAGACTTTCTAAGTCTACTTCTACTCCTGCCAAAAAGAAACCTTTTAAAAGGCCGTACTACAAGAAGGCCAGATTTTCCACAAATACTGGCCAACAATCTTCTCAGCCTCGCTTTGCTGCTAAATGTCAGCAATCTAAGCAAGTAAAGTCAAAGTCTGCAGTGTCTGCTACACCCCAGCAGGCTCAACCCCCTCAGGGGTTTTGACTTGCCCCTAGAGAACTGAATTGCCTCACCATGGTATGGGGAGGAAGGCTGGAGAAATGAAGTTTGTAGCCCTCTCTGATGATAGAGAGGGTCCATTGCTCTGATGTTATTTGCTCCCATCTGGGAGCAAAGTGAGCTAATCTTCCCGGTATGGTGAGAGGCTCTGGTTGTTCCAGAGCCAGAAATGGTAAGTTCTCCCCCATCTCTTCTGACCCTGTTGGGTCAGGAAGTCTCCTCTCTCCTTGCCCAAGGGACAATAGAGGAGGTTCCTCTTCCTCAACAGGGGTTAGGGTTCTACTCCCCTTACTTTCTCATAACAAAGAAGACAGGGGGCTTCAGACCTATCCTAGATCTGAGAGAATTGAACAAGTTTCTATTCAAGGAGAAATTCAAAATGCTCTCTCTGGGCATTCTCCTTCCATACCTTCAGAGTCAGGATTGGCTTTGTTCTCTAGATCTCAAGGATGCGTACACTCATATACTCATCCATCCATCCCACAGAAAATATCTTCGATTTCTGTTCCAGGGAAAACATTTCCAATACAGAGTACTTCCCTTCGGTCTCGCCTCTGCTCCAAGAGTATTCACAAAATGCATGGCAGTCGTAGCCGCATTTTTAAGAGGCATGGGAATCTTCGTGTTCCCATATCTGGACGACTGGCTCATCCGAGCTCCATCTCAGTCAGAAGTCCAGATTTCCTTGGACCGCACAAGGCGTATTCTTCAATATCTGGGACTTGTGGTAAACATTCCCAAGTCCCAACTCATCCCTACTCAGTCCCTGGAATTCATAGGGGCTTATCTGGATTCCACCACTGCAAGGGCCTACCTTCCTCTGGTCCGAGGCCAACGGCTAATAAGCTGGGCCTCCCAGGCTCAGTCCAGAAGTCACTTGTCAGCCAGAGAAATGCTGCAACTTCTGGGCCACATGGCCTCCACGGTTCATGTGGTGCCCTATGCTCGTCTCCATATGAGGGCAGCTCAATGGACATTAGCCACCCAGTGGTCTCAAGCATCGGGACTGCTGTCAGACCAGGTACTCACCTCAAAACGTCTGTTTTGGTCTCTCCAGTGGTGGACATCCTCCAAAAATCTGTTGTTGGGGACCCCCTTCCAACCTTCGTTGCCCCAAGCAACCCTCACAACAGATGCCTCCCAAACAGGGTGGGGAGCTCATCTTCAACATCTCTCCACTCAGGGAACCTGGTCTCCCCAAGAGACCACCCTTCATATCAACCTTCTGGAACTGCGAGCAATCTTCCTTGCCCTCACAGTCTTCCATACCCTCCTTGCCAACCTGACTGTCCTAGTTCAGACAGACAATCAGGTGGCCATGTTCTATGTCAACAAGCAAGGAGGGACGGGCTCTCTGTCGCTTTGCAACGAAGCTCTCAGATTATGGGCTTTCGCCAGAGAGCATCAAATTCATCTTCTGGCAGTGTATCTTCCAGGAGTTCAAAACTCTCGGGCAGACAGACTCAGTCGAGTTCTGCTTCCACACGAGTGGTCCCTGCATATGGACCAGATACACAGAATCTTCCAGGAATGGGGGACCCCGGACATAGACCTCTTTGCAAGTCCGTGGAATGCCAAACTTCCCCGGTTCTGTTCCAGGATTCCGTGTCAGGGAGCTCAGGCCAACGACGCCTTTCTCCTGCATTGGGGTCAGGAATTCCTGTATGCTTTTCCACCCATTCCTTTGATTCCCAAGACTCTGTTCAAACTTCAGAGGGATCACGGGTCAATGATCCTTATAGCTCTACGCTGGCCACGCCAAGTGTGGTTCCCTCTACTTCTACAGCTCTCCCAGGGCTCCTCCCTGGACCTGGGAGCTGCGCCAGACCTTCTGTCTCAGGAGAAAGGGACTTTGTGGCACCCAAACCCCAAGTCCCTACATCTCCGAGCTTGGTTACTGAAGGCTTAAGCCTTCATGAGTTTAATCTTTCTCAGCCAGTGAAAGATATCCTTCATGCCTCTAGGAAACCCTCTACCAGGCGTTCCTATGCTTTCAAATGGAAACGTTTTTCCATTTGGTGTGCTCAACAGGGTCTTGACCCTCTGGCACTTCCTTTGAATTCTCTACTAGACTATCTCCTGCATCTTTCCAATGCAGGCCTCAAGACGAATTCAGTACGAGTCCATTTAAGTGCTATTGCAGCATCCTTAAAACCTATAAATGGACAACCTGTCTCCTCTCATCCTCTCGTTGCAAGGTTCATGAGAGGCCTGACCCTAAGTAAACCTCCCATCCGACCTCCGCCGGTAGCATGGGATTTGAACCTAGTTCTAGGTCAGCTTATGAAACCACCTTTTGAGCCTTTGGACTCTACCTCCTTGAAATTTCTTTCCTGGAAGGTTCTTTTCCTTATTGCAGTCACTTCGGCTCGCCGCATCAGTGAACTGCAGGCTTTGGTGGCTAATCCACCTTATACCAGATTTCATCATGATAAGGTGGTCCTTAGGACGAATCCCCACTTTATGCCCAAAGTGGTCTCGCCTTTTCATCTTAATCAAGAGGTATATCTACCTGTTTTTTTCCCGGCTCCTCATGCATCCAATGCAGAGAGGAACCTTCATACTCTTGACTGTAAAAGAGCTCTCGCCTTTTACCTCAACAGGACTCAGCCACATCGAAAGTCTTCCCAACTTTTTGTGGCTTTTGATCCTTCTCATTTGGGACTTCCAGTCACCAAACGTACACTTTCCAATTGGATTGCTCAGTGTATTTCTTTTACTTACCAGAGTAAGAACATTTCTCTGGAAGGCCATGTCACAGCTCACAATGTGAGAGCCATGGCTACTTCTATGGCTCATCTTCACTCTGTATCCATAGATCAGATCTGTCGAGCAGCCACTTGGGCCTCGGTTCATACCTTCACAGCCCATTACTGTTTGGACAAGGACTCCCGCCGGGATGCCTTGTTTGGTCAGGCTGTCCTCAAACACCTGTTCCATACTTAAGCAACTCCTGCCCACCTTCCCTGAATGGATGCCTGAGATCCATACGAAGATGGTTTACCCTTGGAGGGGGATCTCCCAGGCATCTTAGCTAGGGAGTCCCCATATGTGAGGACTTATTCCTGCTTGTTCCTGGAGATAGCACAGTTACTTACCTGTAACAGGTGATCTCTGGGAACAGCAGGAATTAGTCCTCACAACCCACCCACCTCCCCTAGGAGTTGTATCTTCTATCTATCTACCTTCCTTTCCTCTCTCTATTGTCTCAGCTTTAAACTCGAACTGAAGAGAGCTGGTAAGGAAGGCGGGAAGGCAGCACGCATGCGCTGTGGGAAGCCCCAAAAGCTTTTCATCTGAAAAGCTGGGGAGCTTTCCCGCGCGGGCTCCGTCGGTTCCGACTTACCCATATGTGAGGACTAATTCCTGCTGTTCCCAGAGATCACCTGTTACAGGTAAGTAACTGTGCTTTACAGGATCACTTCCTGCCACACCAGGGTGATGCTCTCCTGTCACGTGACCTCTCTCCTCCATGGCAACAGGGATGCTGCCAAACTGGAGGTGGGACTTCAGGACTATATCCCTGTAGGTCTCGTCTATGTACCTCTCTGTCTGTCTTATGCTTTCCAAGTCTACTACTTTAGCCTCTAGAGAACGGACTTGTTCCCTGAGAGCAAAGAGCTCCTTGCACCTAGTGCACACGTAAGACCTCTCACCAACTGGGAGAAAATCATACATGTGACACTCAATGCAAAAGACTGGAAAGCCCCCATCCCGCTGCTGGACTGCTGTCTGCATCTTAGTTTTAAGTTTGTGTTTAGATCTAAGTTCTTTACTTACTAAGGGTTGCTATGGATATTTATACTAATAAAACTGAACCTAATACGTGTAATATACCTTGTTCACCTGAAGCTTAACTAATCTCAGGTCCTTAGTGTATGACTGATTTGGGTAATGAGCTTCACCTGAGAGCACCTCCTGTCTTTTAAGATGTGTAAGTACCTATAAAGCTACGATTATCCCAGGGGTGGGTGGGTGTGGGGAGGGTGGGAGGGAATTAACACTTATTAAAAGAGGGCTGCTACACAGTACCCTGTCTTGTGCAGCTGAGGTAAGCTATATTCTGATTTGATTTAAATTATAGCTCTTAGCTGCTGCTAGGCTCTAACTTCTTATGAAATTTAAAGTACAAGCTCTCTGCTGGGTTCTAAATTTAACCAGAAAGCTCTTTTCTGTGTTGTAAATTTAAGCTAAAAGAACTTTGCTGATGCTAGGCCCTGAGTGACTATTAAATTTAAAGTACAAGCTCTCTGCTGGGTATGAAATGTAACCAGAGAGTTCTCCTCTGTGTTTTAAATGTAAACTTAAACTGCTGCTACTAGGCCCTGACTGATTTAACAAAAATAGTGGATCACAGATTAATTAGCTTTAATACAAAGAATTCCTTTTAGAAAATTACCAGAAGTAAATACTCACAGTTGCAGATCTCCCTCCAGAAGCAACAGTCCCCCTTACCAGTCTTTCAAGACAGAGGATCACAGAGCTCTGGTTGAGCTATTTATGCCTGTGTTGCTGAAGTAAGCTGTGACCAACTTCCTGGGTAATTAACAGTCCTTGCTTGGATAGGAGGAGTCTTTCAAAATGGCCTTTTGATCTGCCACCTGGTGTTAACACCTATTGAAAAAGTTTCACAGGTTTCTTGCCCCCTAGGTAGAAGGCCTCTTTGTAAAGGTCTCTAGAAAACTTTATTTGTTGCTCAAAAAGTACAGACCCTGCTTTGCTTTTTGTGCTAAGCTAAATTCTGATTTGATTTAAATTATAGCTCTTAGCTGCTGCTAGGCTCTAACTTCTTATGAAATTTAAAGTACAAGCTCTCTGCTGGGTTCTAAATTTAACCAGAAAGCTCTTTTCTGTGTTGTAAATTTAAGCTAAAAGAACTTTGCTGATGCTAGGCCCTGAGTGACTATTAAATGTAAACTACAAGCTCTCTGCTGGGTTCCAAATGTAACCAGAAAGCTCTCTTCTGTGTTTTAAATTTAAACTAAAAGTACTTTGCTGTTACTAGGCCCTGAGTGACTATTAAATTTAAAGAGAATTGAAGATGGCTAAGAATAGTAGACAGGCCTGATGTCTGCAACAATAAATAGTCCAAATCTGTCCACAGATTTCTCCTTTTAAAACAAAAGGAGCACCGACAACTAACAACAAGGTGACCTATACCCTTCACCTTGACAGTTTTCCTGTACGAGGATATCTCATACTTTTAACTGCAAGGGGATCCTATCTCTTCAAAGACTTACCAAACTGTAAGTCTTCTCAACTCTGTATTACTTTCTATCCCTCTTAGCCCAGACATTCAGTCTCTAAGAGTACTATTAATCAACTGGAGGGCTTATTCTCTAAGCCATAGGATTTCTTCAATACCTACTCCAGTAAGTAGTTTCCATACAGAGTCTTTTCTCCCCCTTTGCGGTTCATCTTCTTCTATGTGTATCTTTGAGCTAACCTTCTCAGATACTTTTTTAAGGCAGTTTTTCGGACAGAAATTGGGTATCACTACTCCAAATTATGTCTGTCGGTCCTCTCCAATCTATAGGACCTAGCTTTTATGCTGCCTTAATAACAGATAATTCCAAAAGAGGGCCAGAATCCATTTGGACTATTTATTGTTGCAGACATCAGGCCTGTCTACTATTCTTAGCCATCTTCAATTCTCTTTGGCTCCAACAGAATAGATTAGGTTGCACACTGGCAATTCAACAGCCAGATCTAAGCAACCTACAACATGCTCTCTGCAATTATAAAACAAAGCTCTGCAACAGTGGGCCTTTGCCAGAGAGCTTCAGAGCTACTCCTAGTAGGTAGCTTCTAGATGGTTAAGAAGGGCTTCAGCTGGTAGACTCTTCCAGTCATGACTGTTTTTTTCCTACTCTTACCATATTCCTTAAAATTTCCTTTTAAGAAAAAGTAATCAGGGTTTAGACCACGTGAAAGCGTAGAAAATTGCACAATTCCCTTGTTCGTTCCACATCTCACTGGAACTTCCACAACAGGGATGCATTTTTTTCACTGCAGTTGGTCCTTATTCACTACTTTCCTTCTATTTTCCTATACTTCATGGTAACTTATAATGAACAAAGAACACATGATACTCATATTGCCCTCATAGAGAGGCAAACATGGTATCCCCTTATAGTGTGTCTTTTTCTCCAGCTACTGTTTGAAGTTATAGAAGGATCCAGACTTGCTGTCTTAAGACTAAGGATCTCCTCTGCACTCATTCACATACGTCTCGAGAACTGATTATTCAGGGGCTAGATCTTTTCAAGAAGTCTAGTTCTATCCCTGTAAGTGAAGAACATAATACCAGTTTCCACTAAACGTTTTCTATTAGTTCTTCCATATTTAACCAAACAGAGATTCTCCATCAGTATTCTCAAGTAGGTCTTAATCCTTCTTGTTATTGGGTCAATCTCTATACAACATCTGACTTTGAAATATTGGTTTACTGTCCATATTACTATTGCCCCAGCATACCATAACACTCAATGGACAACCAATTTCTATGGTAAATGAGGAAATACCTTCTATTACCTTTTAGGTTACCTCACATCTGAAGCTCTACATGTAAGGTCATTATCATAAGTGATATCACTTATGAAAGACTTTACTGATCTTCAAGAAATTGGAGGCTCAACGCCTAGTACAAATGTCTTTGTCTTCCTTTGGAATAAAGGGGGTCTTAGAGACCTACCCCCTTTTTTCTGCAAAGGGTATTTCTACCTTTTTCCCCAAAACAAGTCAGAGTATCTCTACTCTTTCCTAGGACCTTATTCTGCTCCAAGGACAAGAAGTTCAATTTTTTGGACTTTACAGCAGCTTTAGCTATTTCTCCAAAGTCCAACCTCATTGAACTCCCCCAGTACTTTCTTCTGGAGTTAGTTCTGGCCATTAAGGCTTCTTATCTCTTCCTGTATTGCAAAATTTATTTTTATCCCTCTACTTCACATTCAGGGAATTTCTTTGAGGACAATGTACTGGCTCTCAACCAGAGATCCATATTACCCTCAACAAGTATTTTTGAGTGAGATCCACATTAGAAAATTGGGACCCAATATTTTTTCTAATATTTATGAATTACACAAGGTCTCCCCTCTGGATACCTTGTTTAGTCAAGCTGGTCCACAGCATCTCCTACCCTCCATCCCTTGGATGCCTGAGGTTTGAGGGATAAGCATGGCCCATCTTACATTGCAACATGCTGGGGCCTCCTCCAGGCATCTTAGCTTGGGAGTCCCCATATGTGAAGACTCATTCCTGCTTGTTCCTGGAGATAGCAGTTACTTACCTGTAACAAGTGATCTCTGGGAACAGCAGGAATAAGTCTTCACAACCCACCCACCTCCCCTAGGAGTTGCTCTCTCTCTCTCTCTTTCTAATTTGTGTACTTCCCTCCTTCGGTCTCAGCTACAAACCCAACTGATGAGAGGGAAGTAAATGGGTGGGAAGGCAGCACGCATGCGCGTGGGATGCTCCCAAAAGCTTTCTTTCCTGGACGCTGGGGAGCGTTCCCGCGCAGGCTCCGTTGGTACCGATGTACCCATATGTGAAGACTTATTCCTGCTGTTCCCAGAGATCACTTGTTACAGGTAAGTAACTGTGCTTTATGAGGGGATATTCCCAATGTGTTATAGCTGGATAGCAGGTCTGGTTTTGAATATGCCCCCCCCCCCCCAATATTTATACAGTTTCTGCTACATGAACCATGTAAACCTATTATGCCTTTCTGTGTACAGATCTTAGAACATAAGAAATGCCATACTGGGTCAGACCAAGATCCATCAAGCCCAATATCCTGTTTCCAATAGTGGCCAGTCCAGGTCATAAGTACTTGGCAGATTCCCAAAGGACACCCAGGTTCCAGCTTGTCCCAGGGCAAACAGTGTATTTCCCAGGTCCTCTTTAATAATGGCTTATGGACCATTCCTCCAGGAACGTCTCCAAACCGTTTTTAAACCCAGCTACACTAACAGCTTTTACTACGTCTTTTGGTAACGAATTCCAGGGTTTGATTACACGTTGGGTGAAAAAATATTTTCTCTTATTAGTCTTAAATGGGTTACGTTGTAGCTTCATTGCATGCCCCCTAGTCTTTCTACTTTTTGATGGCATAAACAACCAGTCTACATGTATCCATTCCATTCCATTCATTCATGTATAGACCTCTATCCATATCTCCCCTCAGCAGTCTCTTTTCCAAGTTGAAAAGTCCTAATCTTTTAACTTTCCTCATAGGGGTATCCTTCTATCCCTTTACCATTTTGGTGGCTCTCCTCTGTAACTTTCCTAATTCCGCTATATCCTTTTTAAGATATGGCAACCAGAATTGCACCAAAACAAAACAATGGGACTCACAAAATATAATTCACAAAATTAAAATTGCCAATTTAATCAAAAATACTAAAAAAAACCTCTTAAATAATTTTTATTTGAAAAACAATCAAATGCCTAAATCATTATACAGAACTCAAACAGTGGATTTATAGGCACCTGTGTATCTCATGCCTTACCATCTTACAGCCTGTGATAAGGAAGCTTATCATAGCTCAGGAAGGGGCTATAGAAAAGGTGAAGTGTCTCTGAACAAGCAACCTGTCAGTGCTGGTAGAAATGAGAAAACAGAATTTTGCCATAAAAGACTACCAGTCCCAGAATGCACCAGGTTTCCAACAGCCATTAGAGGAGCTGAAGTGGGGAAACGTGTGTTCAATCAGAAGGGCTATGAGGTAATCCCTAAGCACTCATCTCAAAGGGCAGGGCCTGATTCAGCACAGCTGCGCTGTGTTAGGGAGGAGCACTTATCTAAGCAGAATAAGAGTAGAGTTTATTCTACAGATGACCATCTTCATGATCACCTTGGATATCCAGAGAATTGTCTTCAGTATCCTGAGAATCAGCTTGAGTTTGATCATCAGTTTCATCTGAAGGATCATCAGAAGCAGAAGCCAAACCGGACGGACAGAGAGGGAAAGAGACCCTTTGGAAGAAGGAAGAGAAAAGCCTTTGAGAGGTCTAGAAGAGTCCAAAGCAGTACGTATACTGGGAGGTATTCCAAGGGCCAGCATACACCATTGGACTGGGGAAAGCCAGAGGAATGGTGCTGCAGAGCTAGGAATCACCAGAGGCTATCTGTGAGGGAGACGGCTGCACGTGGAAGGGACCCTAAGACCTGTGCCAGAAGGTATGTGAAGAGAGATCCAGTGTCCAGGGATCTGGATTGGAAGGCTGGACATAAGAACTGGACTACATACTGGCCAGGCTATATAGAGAGGAACTCTAGCAGCAATGGAAGCTCAGGTATGAACACTGATCTATGCCCTAGTTATAACCTTGAAAGACAGCAGGGAAACAAGTATTCTCCTGAAAATGCTCCATTGAGAGATTCATCTGTGCCAATCCATGATATTGAACCCATGCTTGTTGAACAAGGGGGAATAATAGCAGATGAGGATCCTGTTTATATGGACTGCTCTCTATCTAAACTCCGTTGGTAACTTTCTGTTATAAAGTACAGCAACCATCACAAAGAAATACAAATTTGTTCTTTAATCTACTCAGAAAAGCTCCTGAAGCAGGATTTGACCCACACAGTGGAAGGCAAGCCAGCTAAGGGGTTTCAGCTGGTAACTGCTAGCAATTAAGCCGTACCTAATTGCTTGTGAGCTAGGAGAGAATCACTTCTGTATCTATGTGGGAAGTAATCAGAAGTTAAAGTGAAAAGAACAGTTTGTTTCTTGCTTTGTGGCTTTTCATTTGTTGTTTTCCTGATTTTAACTTTGTTTTTCCAAGTTAACACTGAAAGCAAGTAACCTAATTTATGTGCTACCAAGCATATCTGTGTTGGGAGAAATAACCCCATAAATAAATATCTTATTGGCTTTACCCAAGAGCACAACTAAATTAGTGTCAGCAGCTGTGTCTGGTGTGAATGAACTACATTGCCCACAATACCTTGCAAATCATATAGAAATATGCACTTGCCAAGAGTGTGAAGATTCTCACCCAGGCAGCCGTCTGACAAGCCTCATTATTGTTCTATATAACAATATTACTGTATTCACAAAAATATGCTCATTATAGACTTTGATAACAATACTTAGCTATAAACGCACAGATTGCCCTAAGGCAATACTTGTCATAAGCATACTAAAACAATTTCACTGGTATTTCATTATGGTTTCCTTGGCAGCTTGATGGAACCTGACCCCGGCCGCTTGTTTTGCCATCTGAAACAGCTTTCTCTATACTGCTATTGCCACAAATAATCTCTAACTGAAATAAACAAAACATATACCAATTAAATATTTTACTTATCAGAATATATCAGAATTTTTCAAAGGCTACAATATTACTAAACATTTTATACTTTAACTTACTCAGCCAAAAACGGCTTGCTGAGTGCAGATGCCAAAGGCAGCTGAACATCCGCCAGATAAAAACTCATTTGTCCAATCAACAAATACCACATCATTCATTCATGATCAACTAGCCAATCCAAACATACTATTACATTACATCATCTCACTCATTCAATCAAATACAGCCATTCCCTTGATTTTCAAAAAAGAAAAAGTTAGGGGTTGAGTGAACACTCCCTGTCATTGGGACCAACAGTGGCATCACAATCACTCATATGCCCCAAGGTACTAATAAATCAAATGCAAGTCCATCACTACCTTTGGGACTCTCACCAACATGCCAAATCTATTATAATACTAGTAGAACCATTGCCATTCAATGGACACATTGAGACTGTGGTAGGCTATGGCCTAGCATGGCCTGCTGCTATGAAAGGCCTGTAAGTTAGGCCTGGATTCTAACTCCCATTATAGCTAGAAAAAGAACCAAACATCTGTGGAAAATGAGAAAACTGTTTTAAAATGCTTAATAAGAAGTTTTTATGAATCCATAAGTCTATTATTCTCTTGTGTGTGAAAGAACAGAAATGTTTCAGTATATGCATTCCTGAAGCCAAGGTTAACCTTGCAGTAGAATTAAGAACTGTACCATTGTTCAAGCAATCCTAAGGGAGGGGGCCGGTTGCTAGGCTCCGGAGGGATTTCTAATTGGACAAATGAAGGGAATATATAACCAATGAGAAGTTTGCATGTATCGAGTTGGAACCAATAGAAAATTCTCATGTATCAAACTGAAAAAGAGGTATAAATGGTTATGTCTCTGTATAAACGTTTGCTCAGTTCCTTTGAAGCTTTGACTGACTGGGCCTGTGCACATTAAACTGGCTTGGACCCTGTCAATTGACTCCTGGACTTATTCATTGATCGCACTTTGCTACAGCAAGACCACCTGGAACAATAATCTGCCAATGATAAATTAATGTTTGCCAAAAAGAATCCTTCAGAAAATGGAAAGAGGAGACAAATGACAAACACTGGAAACAACATAAGCATTAGCAAGTTAGATGCAAGGCATTGATAAGGCAGGCAAAGAGAGAATTTGAGAAGAAGCTTGCCGTGGCAGCAAAAACGCATAATAAAACCTTTTTCAAGTACATTCGTAGCAAAAAACCTGTGAGAGAGTCAGTTGGACCATTGGATGATAGAGGGGTAACAGAGGCCCTGAAGGAGGACAAGGCCATAGCGGAGAGACTGAATGAATTCTTTGCTTTGATCTTTACTGAAGATGATGTAAGGAAGTTACCCATGCCTGGAATGGTATATAAAGATGATGTAGTGGAAGAATTGAAAGAAATATTGATAAACTGGGAGGATGTTTTACAACTGTTTGATAAACTGAAGAATAGCAAATCACCTGGATCAGATTGTATAAATTCAAGGGTGCTGAAAGAACTGAAATATGATATTGCAGACCTACTATTAGTAATCGTGAACTATCATTAAAATCATCTGTAGTACCTGAGGATTGAAAAGTGGTCAATGTAACTCCAATTTTTAAAAAGGGTTCCAGGAGTGATCCGGGAAACTACAGACCAGTGAGCCTGACATCAGTACTGGGCAAAACGGCAGAAACCATTATAAAGAATAAAATTACTGAACATGTTGATAGCCATGGTTTAATGGGAGAAAGCTAACATGGCTTAGCCAAGGAAAGTCTTGTCTTACTATTCTGTTATATTTTTTTGAAGGTATAAATAAACAGGTAGACAAAGGTGAGCTGGTTGATATATTTTATCTGGATTTTCACAAAACATTTGACAAGGTCCCTCTTGAGAGGCTCGGTGAAATTAAAAAGTCATGGGATTGGAGGCAGTGTAGTATTGTGGATCAGGAATTGGTTAAAATATAGAAAGCAGAGGGTAGGGCTAAATAGCCAATTTTCTCAATGGAGAAAGGTTAATAGTGGAGTACCCCAGGGATCTGTGTTGTGCCCACTGCTTTTTAACATATTCATGAAAGATCTGGAAATAGGTGATCAAATTTGCAGATGACACAAAATTATTCAAAGTTGTTAAAATGCAAGAGGATTGTGAAAAATTGCAAGAGGACCTTGTAAAATTGAAACACTGGATGTCTAAATGGCAGATGAAATTTAATGTAGACAAGTGAAAAGTTATGCACCCAGGAAAGAACAACCCAAACTATAGTTACATGATGCAAGGTACCACCATGGAAACCACCATCCAGGAAAAAGATTTAGGCGTCATCGTAGATAATACATTGAAACCCTTGGCCCAGCTTTCAGTGGCAGCCTTGAAAGCAAATAGAATGCTTGGAATCATAAGGAAAGGCATGGAGAATAAAACAAAGGGTATTATAATGCTTCTGTATTGTTGCCTGGTGAGATCGAACCTTAAATGTTGTGTGCAAGTCTGGTTGCCATATCTTTAAAAGGATATAGCTGAATTAGAAACGGTACAAAGAAGAGCAACAAAAATGGTAAAAGGAATGAAAGGATACCCCTGTGAGGTGAGGCTTAAAAACTTGGGGCTCTTCAACTTGGATAGAGGTCTATAAATTAATGAATGGAGTGGAATGGGTAAACGTAGATCGGTTGTTTAGGCCATCAAAAAGTAGAAAGACCAGAGGACACACAATGAAACTACAATGTAACCCATTTAAGACTAATAAGGGAAAATATTTTTTTACTCAATGCATAATCAAACTCTAGAATTTGTTACCAGAGGATTTAGTAAAAGCTTTTATTGTAGCTGGGTTTAAAAAAAGGTTTGGACAAGTTCCTTGAGGAATGGTCCATAAACCATTATTAAAGAGGACCTGGGAAATCCACTGCTTGCCCTGGGACATGCATTGTGGAACCTGTGTGCCTCTTTGGGAACTTGCCTGGTACTTGTGACCTGGATTTGCCACTGTTGGAAACAGGATACTGGGCTTGATGGACCTTGGTCTGACCCAGTAAGGCATTTCATATGTTCTTAAGTAAAAAATATACCAAAGACGACAAGTGCCAGGGCTTTCAAATGATGATCAAATTTAAATAAACATACGCAACTGATTTACCTTTTTTGTGTTTTAATGGTTTATCATATTTATTAAAAGTTAAAATAAACAATTTTTGTTTGCAATGTCAAATGTCCACAGACTTATATGAAATAAACTTATTATATTTTACAGATGACAGGATAAAATTTTATATTACTTGATCTGAAATGTTTTAACATTTTAATCAAAATGCATGCCTGCATGCAAACTGATTGCAAAGTTTTACTTGCGTGCATAATTCCCATCTGTCAGGAGGGCTATGCCATAGTAGACTGTAAAGGGACAAGATGGAAGCTGATGAAAATTGAAGAGAAACAACTGAACTAGTTGCAGCTTTGCTGAAGATAGCATTTTCCTTTGAAATTTGATAGCAGTATTAATGGTGTCATTTGCAAATCATGCAAATATACTAACCTTCAACTTGGACAGAAAATGAATGCCTCATTAATACAGTGATTAAAGCCACACTGTAGGGTGCGCAAGAAATACTTATGAATTGTTGATGAACGAAATAAATTATTGAAGTACATTAATACACAGCTTATATTCAAATATCAATGTATTCAGAGATTTTATAAACAAGATATATGTGTTGCATATGTTTTTGTCCTAAATTCATATGTATCATATAAATATCTGATGTCATATGAAAAGAAAGGAGATAAATTCACATCATCCAGGGATGCTTTTGTCGATTTAAAGCTTTCTCAATTTACCATATATCCTGAATATGACGTATGCTTTGATTTTGTTTTTCTGTATTTATTTCAAAAGGTAATGATTTCACAGATGTCAAACACACCATCTGGATTGATGTACCTGTGTTTCTATTGGGGGGGAGGGATGGGGAAGTGAAAGTAAGCAATATGGATACCTTCACACATACAAGTAAGGGTCAGATGTACTAAAGAAGATTCCCCATTTGGAGAGTGATTTATAACAGGGTGTCTAGGCAGAAAAAGCACATCACTGCTTATATTGTCTACTTTAAAAAGGCACCCAACTATCAAGCCAGTTAATGAAATTGTAAAGGACCTGGGTTGCTTGCAGGGCCGGCGCTACCATCAGATGAACTAGGTGGTCGCCTAGAGTGCTGGCCTTCCAGGTGCAACCATTGCCGCAGCTGTCGCCCCTCTTGGGATCTGCAATAATAGCAATGGATGCAAAAAGCCCCGCGGCACTAACCTTAAAACCTCGGTGCCGTGGATTTGTTTGCTTCTGCCCCCTCGGACTGCTGATTCCGACTTCCTGTTTGCTTTAAAATGTATTTATCTCATTGATTAGCAAACTACCTAGTGATTTGAAAACTGGATAGATTCAGTATTGAATCCTGAATGGGGACTGGATAGCTGTTTTGAAGGAGCCAACCACTGCTGAGGTGCAGAGAATATTACATGCTGGTTGTAGCTGCTTTAGTATTCGGCCCTTGTAAGCAAAAAAAACCCTTATATTCCACTGGGTACGCCGTTCTGAGAGTTGGGAATGGGAGGACTCAGAGTGTGTGGATTTGTCCTACAGTATTTTATTGTGGGTTGGGAGTCGGAGTCCACTAGCCTGCTACATGTATTAAAATCCATTGGGGTTTGCGATTCACTTGACCTGCTACAATTTTGTTAATTTGGGAGTTAAGGGGGCATTTGACAAATTGCATGTAAATCATGCTGGTTCACAGCAGTCTGCACTAATGCTAACCAATTTACAGTACTCCATGTTCAATTTCTTGTGTTAAAAAAACATAGGCTAAGCCTTGGAGGCTTGTGTGCACTTCTTTGCATTCGGAGGTAATAGCTAATGACCTCCTTACCAGTGCTTTTAAAGTGGCTTCAAAATCACTTTAAATTATGCCCAGATATTCAATGCCAGGGCCACATCGGCATTTTATTTATTTGTTTTTAATATACCGCCTTGTCAAGAAATCAAGGCAGTTTACATTGAACGATTATTACATGGAACCATTAACTATACATTAAACAGGCAACATTTTAACAATTGTTGGCTCTACAAACCCATGTAACATATTGAATAGTTAACTATTTATGTGGAGGCCAATTCCATTCAAGCCAGGCAGCCCCTGTGTGGCTGATCAGAAGCGGGGTGTACAGAGGTAGACCTGATTCTGATCCCGTGGGGGCTAGACATGGCCGTGAGATCAGAATTGGGCTCAGATTCTGATCGGTCTGCATGCCCAGCCACATACCCGGCTACCTCAGCCAGGCTCCTGAATGGAGTCACAGTGCCATGGCATTCTGTTGCTGTGGTACCGAGGCTCTATTCAGGAGCTGAGATCCCTGGCCACCGACCAAGCTCTTTTTTCCCCACAGCCCCACCCCTGATCTGGCCTTCCAAGGCCTGGGTTGGACCGCGGAGAACCCCCTGCACTCCCTCACTTGCATCCCCGGGTCCCACCCCGCAATCTCCCTCTGTCTAGGCAGACTTATTCCACCTTCGAAGTGGAATAAGTCCTCATCTAGATTAGACTTCTGAATTGGCCCTGTACATCCGGGGTCACGTCTCATTCTTGCCTTGCCCTCTCTTCGCCTCCGGAATGCTCCCTCCTAACTCCATCTAGGCCCCCCCCCCCATACAAACCCGCTGTTCGTATGGGGACATATTGCTAGGGCCGGCAGGAGGACAAATGACCCCCATAGTATATACATTGTAATTATGCTGAATACATTATTTACATCAAAGGTTGCATTTGTAGTAGCAGGGTCACTGTTTTTTATCTTTTAAATTCGAAGGGTTATATGTAGTCTAGTCAGTGGTTTGATCGTTCTTAATTTGGGTCTGCTGGGGTGTTTTGATAATTATTTATGTGACTGAATTTTCAAAGTATTCCTGGAATAACCATGTTTTTAGATGTTTGTGGAATATCTGTGTTGCCTAGTTAACATTTTAGCTAACCAATCAGCATCAATACTCAGTCACTGGCCAGAATAAAGTTAGGCCAACCTTTTTTCTGCCTAACTTTATTCTGTTCTAGTTACCTGGCCAGTGGCTGAATATTGCCGATGACCAGTTAAATCTAGAATCGCCCCTGGAATGCCCTAATGCTAGTGAGCTAGCTTCAGACATACAAACCGGTTAGCAGACAATATTCAGTGGAACCAAAACGTTTAAAGCCACTGAATATCTCACTGACCATGGTTTATGCAGTTAGTGAGGCTCTGGTGCAGGGTATGAGAATGATATAACCTCCAACTATATGTGGCATGCATCTAATGGGAGAAATTTGACATGTCTGAAGAATCCTGTAACTGTAAATAAGTCAATTGAGTGATGTGCTAGAGTGGCATCCTAGGACCCCCTGGGAGTTAAATTTTTTAATTAAAGCTTTGAGTGAAGTAGAGTTGACCAGAACATCTGAAGAAGACTTCTTTAAAGAAATTTGGTAGCAAAACACATGTAACCCCTTTTCCATGTGGTCCTCACAGCTGCTTGTAGCGGCTTGACAGGCTTGGAGGAACATAAATTCTATGAGCCTTTTTACAGTCTTTTAGTATGGTGCTTATGGATTTTTATCAGGGTTCTTTTGGTTGGGATAGGCATGCACCAGGAGGCCCTTGTCACTTGACAATCTCACACATCTCCCTTCTCAAATAAATGAGTCCAGGCCAGAAACTGTGTTCTGAACCAAGGGTTTACTTAAATGTTTAGGATCACTGAGCAAACAGTTGGCAGAAGCATGTTACAAACAGTTTACTCCTTTTTTTTAGTCAAAATGGTTACAGGTGGCAATGTATTACGTCAACAAACAGGGCGGCATGGGGTTATATCTCCTGTGCTGGGAAGTGGTCCACTTGTGGAAGTTTGCCATTGCTCATGGAATGAAGCTGAGGGCAACTTATCTGCCTGGAGACCTCAACTCCCTGGCAGACCAGTTGAGCTGCATCATTCAGCTGCATGAGTGGACCTTCAACAGTACTCCCATAATAGATCTCTTCGCCACTCCCTGAAACACCCAAGTGGAACAGTTTTGCTCCAGGGTTGCATCCCACAGCTGGTTGGCATTGGATGCCTTCCTCTTTCACTGGGGAGTGGACCTGCTATACGCCTATCCTCCAATTCCATTTGTGACAAAGACCTTGCTGAAGCTGCAGGCCAACAGGAGCATGATGATTCTCATCGCCCCATATTGGTCCCGCAATTTGATTCCCCCTGCTGCTCCAGCGCTCTCGGCGGGAGCCTCTGTGACTGGGCTCTGCCCCAGATCTCATATGTCAGGAGGACAGGACCTTGTTGCATCCCAAAGTCCGGTCCTTAGCCCTCATGGCATAGATGTTGAGCGGGTTGTCCTCTCAGAAAACATCCTATCTGAGAATGTTATGTAGGTCCCTCTGGCTTCCCGCAAGACTTCTACGCAAAGGTCTTACACGTTCAAGTGGCATAGGTTCTCCTCCTTGCGTGAGGACTGGGCTCTTGGTCCCTTCGTCTATGCTGTGGACAAGTTGCACCTCTCGGATTCTGGTCTCAAGTTCAATTTGGTCAGAGTCCACCTGAGTGTGACTAGGGCCTACCATCATGGTTCAGAAGGGAAGCCCATCTCAGCTAAGCCACTTGTGGCTCGCTTCATGTGGGGATTACTCCTTTCTAAACCTCTGGTGAAGTCCCTGCTGGTAGCTTGGGACCTTAATGTGGTTCTGGTACAGCTCTTGTAAGCTCCCTTTTCGCCACTCGTTTCCTGCCCTCTGAAATTCCTGACCTGGAAGGTCTTGTTCCTGGTGGCGGTCACTTCGGCATGCTATGTAAATGAGCTCCAGGCATTGGTTGCTCACCTTCCATACACCAGGTTCCACCACAGTAGAGAGGTCTTGCATATGCATTCATATTTCCTGCCAACTTTCTTCCCCACGCCAATAGGGGGAGGCATTACTGTACATGTTGAATTGAAAGCGTGCCTTGGCCTTCTACCTTGAGCAGATGAAGGCACCCAGCTGTTCATCTCTTTTAACCCTAGCAAGCTTGGGGCTGCCATCTCCAAATGCACTCTGTCGATTTGGCTAGCAGACTGCATCTCTTTCGCTTATGCCCAGACAGGCCTGAGCCTTGATGATCATGTCACGGCTCACAATGTAAGTGTCAGTGCTGTGTCAGTCAGTGCTGTGTCAGTGGCCAACTTGCATTCTGTCTCCATGGAGGAGATCTACAGGACTGTAATGTGGTCTTCCAACCACACATTCGCAATTCATTTGTGTTTGGATGGGGATTCCCAATGCAACAGCAACTTCAGCCAATCCGTACTCCGGCATCAATTTGGGGATTAGGTTCCAACTCCTTCCCACCAGCTCTTCTGTCTGTCCAGGCTACCAAAAAAGTGTACTTCTCAGTGATGTTGTACGTGAAGATGCTGGATCAGTTGAGTCCACAATCAAGCCTTTTCTCCATTTGCACCCACTATCTGGAACTCACTCCCAGTTGAAATAAGAGTCATCGATACAATCATGGAGTTCCGCCATAGACTAAAGACGCGCCTTCACAGAATGCTTTGGAACTGAAACATAACACCACAAGTCCCATGACAAAGACTCACCATCATGACTTCTCATCATCAATGTCAAGACATATACTTCTCATCACACATGAGCTTCTCCACCTTCGACCTACCTACCAACAGCTAATCACATACCACACATAGTTGCAAATTTTAATGTGCCTTCAATGTCAATGTTAAAGTTCCCATATATATTGTCGGCCGGCGCCCCTACTGGCATAGTAGAGTAAGGGCATCCGCTGACATTTAATTTGAATCAGGGAGTATTTGAGCTGCAGGACCCAAAGGATTATGGTCCTTGTAGTGTAGTGCTCCCTGAAATGAATAACTACGCCAAATGGAGGGTAAATAAGGCTTTATTTCCCCGCTTAATGCTCTAGGTTCAAATGAGACAACAAACTTAAAGTGGAGGTAATGCTTTCCTCAAACAATAAAGGTCCACCAGGGACTAAACAGTTAAATGTTGTAGGCTGTACAATTGACTGTTTAGCTGGGTTAAGGGATTTTCCAAACAATAGAAAACAATTAGAACGGAATGGTTATCAGCTTCACCATTTGTAGACTCATTTCTTCACTATGGAATTATCATGGCAAGCAGCTACCTCTTAAGCAGAAGTTACATTCCATAGGTTCGGGTTGAGGCATGGGAACACTGGAGCTATAATCCAAGTCCATTGATTCTGGCTCACTACAATCTTCAATGTTTTGAGTATTTTCAGTGTCTTCTAATTCCTCACAGAAGTTCCTTGGCTTATCGTATAACTTCCTCAGAACCCTTTTGGAAAGTGGTTTTAAATAGTTAACTTTGCTTCTTCTCTGGTACTGAGGTTTATCTACTTGCATAAAACTATCTTCATTGAAAGTCCCTTTTAGAATAAAAGGCTTCTCATACCTTATCTTCCGTGGAGTGCCACGCCTAGGATTCAGCTTACTCTGTAGCTTTTCCTGTTGATCCTCTGTCCTGTGCACTGCTCCACAATTAAGGCTGCTAGGAAAACCAGACGTGGATTTCCCGTCTTTATTTGGAGAACTTCTTTTAACAGGCAGGCTGCTTCTCTGGGCCTTATCCCATGAAGTATATCTCTCTGGGTTCCTGCCACCTAGAGCTGGCTGTAGCTGGAAATTATCCTGTTCCAGGCTTCTCTCAGAGCTTGTGCAGCTGGTCCTTCTGACCTTGCCCTTGGCACTTCCCCAGGACTGAGACTTGCCTCTGTCTGTATCCATTCTTCTCCTTCCTTCTCCTGTTACTATTCCTGGTACCCTCGCTGGTACCCTTCCGGTTGATCTGTCGGCCACCCTCCTGGGTGCCTCTCTTTGCTGCACTCTTTGCTGCACTCCTGGGTCTCTCGAGCCCCCTTGCTGGTCTCCGTGCTGGATCCTCTCTCTCTCCTGCACTCCTGTGCTGGTGCCTGAGCTCCCTTCCTGGTCTCCGTGCTGTTTTCTTTCCCTGCTCATCTGATTTCCCTTATAAAGGGATTTCCAGCTTGCACGCTGTGAGTTTGAGGACAGGTGAAAACACTCATCATTAAGGTGCTCAGAGCTTGAGCACGTGGGTTCAGGCATTGTGTAACTGTTCATGCGCCCTCTGGCTGAGCTACACTGGAACTGCGCTCTCTGGCTTTTCTGAGATTTATGCAAATCAGGAGTTTTTTTCAAGGCTGTTTCTTCCCTAGCTCCAGCCTCATGACAATATATAATCACATTGCCCAATGCCTCTTTACCCTTAATAACCTCTTGTTCATTGTAAAAATGTTGAATTTAAGTTAATTGTAAACTACATTGGTTTTTAAATTGATTGTGAACTGCTTTGGCTCTAAGATAAAGCAGTATAAAAAAGTTGATAGATAAATACCCACGCTGCTTCTCTTGTTCTCCGATTCTTTTGCCCCTGTTTGGGCTTTTGGGCTCCTCGTTTTTTGATAGCCTGTAGTTTGGGAGTACCATACATGAAGACTTACTTCCTGCTTGTCCACAGAGAAAGGGTAGTTATTCACCTGTAGCAGGTGTTCTCCATAGCAGGAATAAGTCCTCACAGCCCTCCCACCTCCCCAAGGAGTTGTTTTCTGGCTACTGTTTTGATATTCTACTGGAGAAGATGGTGCCACAGCAGGTGGGAGGGCAGGCATGCATGCGTGGTGGAGCCTGCCAGAAGCTTCCAGTAGAAGTTGGGGAGCGTTTCCACGTGGGGCTTCGTCAGCGATGTCACCCATATGTGAGGAGTTATTCCTGCTGTCCACAGAGAATAGCTGCTACGAGTGAGTAACCACGCTTTACCAAGTCGCAAGATTATTCTTTAATGCAAATCATTTTTTAAAAAATCTTAAATGCTTGGAAAAGAATTGACACAAAAAGCCCACAGTTAAACATACTGACCTGGCAATTTCAGAATTCAGCACTGGTCTGGCAATTTCTACAGTCTAACTGCAACATACAGGTGATAACATAGTCCCATCATCAGCATTTTGGCAAAAAAAAACCTGCCTTAGGAGAAAATTCTACTCTGATAATCTTCACAGCAAACTTTTAAGGGATCGATCTACTGATTTCACTTGAAATGGAGAGAACAGTCTCCCTAATTGTTGTTTGCTAGTTTGGTGCTGTGGGACTCAGGAAGCTGGGGAGGAAAGTGCTGAAGTTTAGAATCAGCAGATCAGTGTACTTGCTCATTTTACAATGCCTTGTTATAAAGCTGCTTGTCTACTGAGAAATTCTCCTTTCTTGAGTACTATTTATACCTTTGAGGTATTTGAATATCTCCATTCTATCCATTATATTCCTCTGATCCTCTAAGATATACATATTGAGGTTCTAAAAGATCCTACTTCACTTTGGTAACCCTTCTCTGGACTGCCGTACTTCATCTTTGTTTTTGTTTTTTTAAGAGATGTGGCATTAAGAATAGAATACATTATACAAGATGAGGTCTCACCAGAGGCGTCATCTTGTTCCTATGGGTAATACTTTACCTCCAGGAACAAGCAGGAATGTAGTCTTCACATATGGATGACATCGGTACCGACAGAGCCCACATGGGAACGCTCCCCAGCGTCCAATAGCAAAGCTTTTGGGAGCATCCCACTGCGACTGCATAGCTGCCTTTCCAGCTCCCTCCTCAGTTCTTTGTTTTCCGCGGAGCTGACAAGAAGCAATTCCTGTCACCGCAGAAAATTTGATTTTTCTTTTTTTTTTTTTGGCTGCTTTTGCCTTCCCGTCGATGCTGGTACTGACCCTGTCGGTGCTCTCTTTCTTTCTTTCTGTCAAAAAAAACCCCCTTTTTTGAGGGGAGAATCTCTTCCCTCAGGGCACATCAACGCCATCTTAGGCTTGTTTTCTAAAATGGACAAGCCAGCTAGAGGTTTTAAAAAGTGTTCCAAATGTGGTAGTACAATTTCAGCCACAGACACCCATGACTGGTGTCTAAAATGTTTGGGACCAGATCATCAACCATCTGACCTGTCCTCTCTGTAGAAAGATGACAAAGAGAGGCCTGCAGAATAGAGCTGCGAAACCCGGCATCCTCTTTGCCATCGATGCCATGTCGGTAGCATTGACGTCATCGAGAGCTTCATCTTCCTCCCAAGGATTTCAGGTATTGAAACCCAGGTTTTCGTCGAAGACTAACCGGGATGCCCTAGACGTTGCCCTGGAGGGAGACACACTGGCCAAGCAATCCTGGCGGGAGGTTCTTGCCTCCAAAGCATTAGTGGGGTCCCAAGATGCTCCCAAGGTCTTGACCACCAGAGAGCTCTTGGTGCCATGCATGCTCAGGGATCATAGCCCGCAACTCAGGTAACAATACCCAGGCATAGGCAAGCTCCATGGAACAATGTATCCTAGCTATTGAGCGGAGCTTAGCAGTCTTGCTAGCAGCTTCTATACCGGTAATACCTGTACAGTCGATTCCTCAGCCAACAGTACCGACGACGATACTGAAGGTGACTGCATCAACATTTTTGCCGCTTACCATGCTATCACCTATGCCGGCCCTCGAGTCCGTCTCCGATACCACGGTTCCAGTACCGAAACTTTCTGATGCCAGCTTCGAGCAGTATAGAATACGGGCAGAGCACAAGCACCCTGCCCTTCAATACTTCGAGTCTTCAGACTCCGATTCATACAATGATGAATCAACCGGTACAAAGGAAATGAGAATTCTGCCAGAGGATCCATCTCCGTCCCCACAACATCTCATGTCCCCTCCGGAGGATATGTCTTTTCAAGATTTTATCCGCGATGTTGCTCGGGGCCTCTCCATCACAGTGACTTCGGAGAAGGAGCATAGGGCTGAGGAGCTTGAAATTCTTCAATACCCTGCAGCCCCAAAGGAAGCTGCTGCTCTTCCAATTCATCGAATACGTCACGACCTTATGCTTCGAATGTGGGAGACACCCTTAACCATCTCTCACATACTAGAAGGCTCGATACTATGTACCGGGTACTGGAGTGCCCCGGCTTTCAAAAGACGCAATTACTACACCATTCCATGGTGGTGGAATCAGCAATGCGTCAAATTAAAAGTGCCAAAACACATTCGTCAAACCCTCTGGGCAGGGAATCAAGAACCCTCGATGCTTTTGGTCGTTGATGTTTTCAGGCCACCATGTTATTGTCGAGAATCGGTTCTTACATACTTTACATGGGTATGTTTCTTAGAGAGGTGCCTAAGGACTTGGAGTTGATGATTCCTCTCCTCCCTGATGACAAGAATATACCTTGCACAGGTGGACACCTTTTTGGCAAAGACTGGCAGGATGAGGCGTCTCAATTACAGTCTGAGAACACCACTCTAAATAGACTTTCTAGATCAACTGCCATTCCAGCTAAGAAGAAGATATCAAAAAACCCTTTTTCAATAAGAAAAAGAAGTACTATTCTTCTTACAACCCTGCAGTGCACTATCCCATCCATGCTCCGCAAAAAGGGCAACAGCCGCCAAAACAGCAAAGAAAGGCTTAGACTCCCAGGTCTCAGCCAACCCAACAGATCCAACCTCCTCAGGGTCTTTGACTCCTTTCTGGAGAATATAGCCATCCTGTCTCTGGAGATTCTAGATTCCATCTGCATTCCAGGCAGGCTATGTCATTTTGCCCACAGGTGGCATCTTCTAACATCAGAACACTGGACTTTCTCCATAGTAAAGCAGGGGTACAAACTTCACTTCTGTAGTCCACCCCCCCCCCCCAATCTCTCCAAGATAGTTCAGTTCTCAATCCCCTCTCACCACTCTGTTATTGCAGGAGGTCACCTCTCTTCTCTCGCAGTGTGCAATAGAGGAAGTGCCACTCTCACAGCAAGGTCTAGAGTTCTATTCTCCTTACTTCCTCATTCCAAACTAGACAGGCAGATACAGGCCCATCCTGGACCTCAGAAAACTGAGCAAATTATCTACTCCAGGAGAATTCAAGATGATCTCCCTAGGTACTCTTTTCCCCTATCTCCAGAGTCAAGATTGGATCTGTTCTCTAGATCTAAAGGATGCATATACTCACATTCTTATCCACGCAGACCACAGAAGGTTTCTGAGTTTCCTGTTCCAGGGGAAACATTATCAGTACAGAATCCTGCCTTTTGGTCTCACCTCTGCCCCAAGAGTCTTTACAAAGTGCATGGCAGTTGTAGCCGTATTTCTAAGGACTCTAGGAATATTTGTCTTCCCCTACTTAGACGATTGACCCATTCGAGCAAGCACACCTCTAGAGGCCAATCTTTCTCTCACGCGCACCATGCAAGTATTGCAACATTTGGGATTTGTAATAAATCTTCCAAAATCCCAGATCGTTCCCTCTCAAACGCTGAAGTTTATAGGAGCCCTCCTAGATACTCAACGGCTTTTCTATCTCAAGCCCACTGTGCTCAACTCATCTGGCTTGCATCCCAAGCATGCCTCAAGACCTTTCTCACTGCTCGAGAAATGCTGCAACTCCTGGGCCATATGGCATCTACTGTACATGTGATTCCATGCGCTCGTCTACATATGCATGCAGCTCAATGGACCCTGGCTTCCCAATGATATCAAGCATCCGGTCGTTTGGGAGACAAGATAAAACTCTCTACACGTCTCATCTCATCTCTCCAGTGGTGGCAATCCCCAGAACACCTTCTCATAGGGTCACCTTTTCAGAAGGCTCCACATCAATGTACCCTAACGACGGATGCGTCCAAAATGGACTGGGGAGCTCATCTGTACAACCTCTCCACTCAGGGTCTTTGGTCTCATCAAGAGTCACAACTCCACATAAATCTGTTGGAACTCAGATCCATCCACAATGCTCTCAAGGTGTTCCCTGTCCACCTTCGCTTCCACATAGTTCTAGTCCAGACGGACAATCAGGTAGCCATTTTCTACTTGAACAAGCAGGGCGGAACAGGCTCTTGGACACTTTGCAGCGAAGCCCTGCACCTAAGCTCCTTCGCCATACAACATCAGATTCACCTACTTGCGGTTTATCTCCCAGGCAAACAGAATCTCTTGGCGGACAAACTCAGTTGGGTCTTTCTACCCCACGAGTGGTCTCTCCATGCAGACAAGGTTGCTCACAGTTTCCAGATCTGGGGAACCCCAGACATAGACCTGTTTGCAAGTCCTCAGAATGCCAAACTTCCCCGATTCTGTTCCAGAACCCCTGCTCACAACAGCCAAGCAGTAGATGCCTTTCACCTTTACTGGGGTCAGGGCTTCCTATACACCTTCCCTCCTATTTCCCTCATCCCCAAAACTCTTTTCAAACTCCAGAGAGAAAAGGGCTACATGATTCTTATAGCCTCGCGTTGGCCACGACAACCGTGGTTTCCTCTGCTTCTACGTCTCTCTCGGATTCATCCAGAAGATTTGGGGTCTGCCCCAGATCTCCTCTCTCAGGAGAACGGGACACTGCAGCATGCCAATCCGCAGTCCCTACACTTAACAGCATGGCTGCTGAAGGCATAGAATTCCAGGGTATCAGCCTCTCTCAACAAGTGAAAGCTATCCTTTTGTCTTCTAGGAAACCTTCCACAAGGTGCTCCCACGCCTTCAAGTGGCGTAGATTCTCTCTCCGAAAAGGGATCTTAACCCTTTTTCAGCTACCGTGGAAGCATTACTTGAATATCTTCTCCATCTCTCTTGGTCTGGACTCAAGACCAATTCGGTAAGAGTCCACCTAAGTGCCATACGGCTTCCCACATACCCTTGGATGGTCAGCCCATCTCCTCTCAACCGCTTGTAGCACGCTTCATGAGAGGGCTTCTATTAACTAAGCCTCCCATTAAACCACCCAAAGTGGCATGGGATCTTAATGTGGTTTTAGGATAGCTTATGAAGCCGCTCTTTGAACCCCTAGTTACTACTTCCCTAAGGTTTCTTACCTGGAAGGTCACCTTCCTTATTGCCCTCATTTCAGCAAGGCACATCAGTGAGCTTCAAGCTATGGTTGCTGATCCTCCTTAAACACGTTTCCACCATGATAAGGTAGCCTCAGGACTCATCCTCACTTTATGCCAAAGGTGGTCTCGCCATTTCACTTGAACCAGTCAATTTACCTCCCTGTTTATTTCCCTAGACCTTATTCTTATAGGGTAGAAGTAACCCTTCATACTCTGTATTGCAAACATGCTTTGGCCTTTTATCTCCAGAGAACTCGGGAGCACAGAAAAGCTTCTCAACTTTTCATCACTTTTGACTCTAGTCATCTAGGACTACCAGTATCCAAGCGAGCTCTCTCCATATTGATAGCAGATTGCATCTCCTTTGCGTACGACAGTGCAGGACTCTCTCTTGAGGGTCACGTCACTGCACATAATGTTCAAGCAATGGCTACCTCCATGGCAAATCTGTGCTTTGTAGCGGTTGATGAAATATGCAAAGCAGCAACCTGGTCCTCTGTCCCTACTTTTGCTGTTCACTATTGCCTAGACAAGGACTCCCACCGGGATGCCTCATTTGGCCAAGCTGTTCTCCAGCATCTCTTTCAGACTTAGATCAACTCCTACCCTCTGTCCTGGGTTCCAATACCAGACATTCTTGGAGAACATATGACCTACTACTTAGCCCTGTATTCCACAGCTCGCTCTAAGTTCATCTCTCTGGCATCTCCAAGCTAGGGAGTCCGATATCTGAAGACTACATTCCTTCTTGTTCCTGGAGATAAGCGTAGTTACTCACCTGTAACAGGTGATCTCTGGGAACAGCAGGAATTGAGTCTTCACAACCCACCCTCCTCCCCTAGGAGTTGTACTTTTCCTCTTCTTCTCTCCTTTTATCTAAGCTACAAACTTAACTGAGGGAGAGCTGGAAAGGTAGTCAGGCAGCTATGCAGGCGCAGTGGATGCTCCCAAAAGCTTTCCTATTGGATGCTGGTGAGCGTTCCGTTGTTACTGATGTCACCCATATGTGAAGACTCAATTCCTGCTGTTCCTGTAGATCACCTGTTACAGGTGAGTAACTATGCTTTCCTGTGCACCTTAACATTTCTCTAGCCAGTGCCTTATTGCACTGTTTTCTTGAGCTAATTAACTAGAAATTTACTTGACCAGTTTATAGTTTTACTTATAACTTGTGTTATTGCCATAAAACAGAAAAACATGCTATTGGACACAATTCTTAACGTGATTAATGTTCAGTTTGTGTTTTTTTGGCTCATATTTATTGTATTACTCTTTTACTAGGATATTGCAAAATTTCCGGAAAAAGATGACACTGTTCTTGGTGAAGGTGGCATAATTCTGAGTGGAGGTCAGCGGGCAAGAATTTCACTAGCTAGGTGAATATGCAAGTTTTAATAGGGATTTTTCATGCTAAAATAAATCATATTATGTATTTGCTGTAAATGTTCAGAAAAAATCAGCTGCAGAGAGCTAAGATAAATATAAAGATAGTTCATTTTGGTACTCATTCTTTAGAATGTTATATTATGAATTGTATTTATATAGGAAAATTTAAATAACTGGTTTTGTTAATGATAGAAAATATTCTTTTGTAGTTATTACAGTGAGAACATAAAGGGTCTGATATTCAGTTTGCAGGCTATACGCCACTTCGGTGCATAGTTGTGCCCACCGACTCCTAACCCCGAATATTCAATGCTGCGGCGATGGCATTGAATATCTGGGTTTGCTGCACAGAGGAAACCACCGCAGAGCCTAACTGGATAACGGCGATATTGTACCGCTACCCAGTTAGCTCCTGCAGGTAAAACTAGGTGTAGCAAAAGCTAGGCTAGTTTTACCCACAGGTCTCTATCCAGGTAGCTGTGCAATATCGCCGCTACCCAGTTAGCAACAGTCTTCCCTTCCGCTCTTCCCTAGAATGCCCACCACATGTCCCAATGCTAACCGCATAGGATCGAGGCATGTAGCAGGGTTGGAAGGGGATATTCAGTGGCACTAACCGTGTACACGCCATTAAATATCCCAATTAAAGGCATTTACTGGGCTGTAAGCCATGTAAATGCCTTTCGAATATCGGGTCCAAAAGGCCTTAATTTCAAAAGTTAGTAATGAGTGCGTTAAGAAAAGATGACTAGCCAAAAGTGTGATTGAAAATTATTTCTTTAATTATATAGAAATATATCAGACATATAGGGAGGACAGTTTTCAAAAGAATCTAGTTGGCTAACTATGGAGATAGCCAGCTAGATTCAGTGTCGGAAGACTTTCCCCATGGTGAGTGGTTAAATATAACCATTTTCTTTCTCTGAGGACAAGCAGGATATTTTGTCCTCATAGGTAGGTGACATCATCCTATGAAGCTTGGAAAAGAGCATATAAACAAAGATCTTAGGGGGGATATTCAGCGGCAGTGGCTAGCGCAATTACAGCAGTTAGCTGTCGCCGCTGAAACTAACACCTGGATATAATGCTGGGGCTGTAGCCAGTCACTGGCATTGAATATCCAGGTTAACCGGAGAAGCAGGAGGCTAACCGGGCAGTAGTAATATTCAGCTGCTCTCTGATTAGCTTCTGTGGTGAAAGTTACGCCACCCTTTCAGGGGAACGCCCCAGTGCTAACCAACTAGCATCAGGCTGTGCAGTGGCAGCATCCAGGGATATTCAGCATACGCATGAATACAGGCCTTGCTGCACTTCCACTATGGTTTCAGTACCACTTGCGCTATGGTTTCAGTAATCAACAATATTGTTCCATCCCCTGATTCAGGCAGAATAAACAATTCCCCACCATCCCCCTCTTAACCCCCTCCCAAATGCTATAATACCCCCAGGCAAGCATTTTCTCCTCTTTCTCCCCTTCCGCACAATACCACCGCATCATGCCTTTTACTCTACATTCACTCACTCATACATGCCATCCCTTTTCCTGCCCCCCACCAAAATCTGAGCAATCCATCTCTCTGACATTTTGTTCAGTATATCCATTTTGCCAATACTGGAATGTGGGTGCCTTGTCCTGATTCCAGTATTTCAGTATGGCTTTCTTAATCTACAGTAAAGCCACCTGAACAAACCATCTAGTCAATTTAGAGACATTGCAGCCACATAGTGACTTTTCCTCTCCCACCAACAACAGTCCATATGACCATTCAATTTTCATCCCTATGACCTCCTCCAGAACATCTGAGCACAAGTCTTAGTCACATGCCAAAAAACGAATGTAACAACATAGCCACCTTACGTCTACACATCTGACATGTATCCTTCTGCCACATTACTGTAACTCTTCCCTCCCTACCTGGTACTAATGTTTAAGGAAGTTCTTGTGCGGGAGACATCAGCTGGAAAGCTCATTCCATATCTCTAAACTAACATCCCTGAGCATCTTTCATCTGCAGGGCAGAAAATATTTGAAGATACTGCAATAAGTGAACATCTGAAATTCCCTCGTTTGATCAGATTAAACAGAAGAGGGGTAACTGCCTCCTATTCAAATGCAACAGGTCTCCTATGGCCTTATATTCCTTTCTCTCCCACAACTCAAGTCTAGATTTCCCTAGTCCAGGTTGAAAAATGGGGTTCCTAATAAGCTGCAAAAAGGGGGACATAATCAAGATGTCTTCCCCTCCTTGCCCTCCACCACTTCCATGTCCATTTAAAAGGCACTAGCAACCATTGTTGACTATTCAGATTTTCCTGTTGGACTATCCAGGCATGAGGCAGACTGATAAATCTATAGGACTTCCAGTAAGCGTCCAGAAAACCCTCTGGCGCAAACTTATGGCCTCCTGTGTACATTTTGTGTATCCATTGCATCAGAGCTGCCACATTGTATAACTGCAAAACCGGCAGCCTGATACCTCACTGGTCCTGTTCAAATATTAGCTTATTCTCCGTGAACAAGCAGGAAATAAGTCCTCACGTATAGGATGATGTCACCGATGCAGCCCCGCACGAAATGCTCCCCAGCTTCCAAAGGTACACCATGCATGAGCGCCTGCCTTCCCGCTCACCACAGTGCCATACTCTCCAGTTTTCTTTTTTCCACAGAGCCCCTAGGATATGTTCCTGCAATCCAAGAAAAGGTTTTTCTCTTTGGCCCTCCTGGTTGGGATTTTTTAATCTTATTTTTTCCGCCTGTCGTTGATTAGCTGTTTGTTTCCCTTTTAGAGCTTTTTGGGCTCTTTTTCAGTGTTTTTTGTGGTTTTCCCCCTTCGAGGCATTTTCCCGCGCATGGCAGTTTTGCAATTTGATTTTGCCGAAGTGTTGTTTTTCGGCATATCTAAGCGGGCTAGTGGCTTTAAGAAATGCACCAAGTGTGGCAAGATCATTTCTGCCACAGATTGTCATAACTGGTGCATTCAATGCCTTGGGCTCGACCACGAGCCAGTATCCTGCAAGCTCTGCTTGCAGATGATTCGCCAAGGGCTGAAAGATTGGGAAAAGCAGAAGGAATCTCTCTTCGGCTCATCTGATTCAGCATATTGAGCTCCGACCCCTTTGTCCATGTTTGCAAAAGGTCTGGAGGCAGCCAAGGGGAAAGAGTAGCATGCTCATTTGGAGTTGAGGGCCTGAGCAGCGAGGGGAGGCTCCCTGCCGAGACCTCATCAATGTCGAAGGGTGAGCAACAGAAGTTCCGGATGCCGCGTCCTTGCAGCCCTACTTGACGAGATGTGGAGAGCAATGGTCGGGAGTGGCCAACCAAACTTCCCCGGTGGTAGGACTCAACCAGAATGGCAGAATCCACTCCTAGTGCCCAGGAGGGCAGCCAGATGTCTCCTGTTGCTCCTTTCATCATGGAATCTCCACACAAGGTGGCATTGCCAATGTCTGTGGCTGTGGTATTAGTTCCCTCGAAGGTGGCAGTTCTGGAGGAACCCCTTTGAGCCTTAGAAGCTCACTTGGCGACAGCGGAAGCCTTGCGGAATGCAGGCTTCATGGCGCCGAATGCATTGTCACCACATTCCTTCCAGCCTATCCTGGCGACATTTGCCCTGCCTGCTGAAGTTGGGCACATTGGGTGGGAATTCAGTAGCGACCCTGGTTGCTGGAGCCATCTCCCTCTCCAGTGTATCAGAGTCTGAAGCCCAGGGACACTGCCATCGGCATGCCGGGAGGCACGAGGGTCATCAGCATGAGGGTCATCGGCATTCTCCCTGCCCCAAGCCGTGGGAAGAGGAGACTCTGCACTATTTTGACTTCCTCTTGGAATCTGAAACTGAATGGGAGACCAAAGTGGAATTGACAACATCGGACCTTTGGTCCCCAGATGTCCCATCCAACCAATCGCCTCCACCCGTGTGGTGCAAGTTGTCCCGGAGGACATGTCCTTCCAGGACTTTATTAGGGACATGGCCAAGGCCATTCTCTTTTTGCTGGAATCAGAGGAGGAACCGAGAGCGGAGGAACTGGAACTCCTCCAGTACCCCTCAGTCCCCTGGGAAGCGGTGATGGTTCCCGTCTACCATGTCCTATTGGTTTGAGCACTGGCTTGAGAACCAAAAGACCAGGGTTAGATTCCCATTAGCACTCCTTGTGACCTTGGGCAAGTCATTAACCCTCCATTATCTCAGAAAATTCCAAATTATCTATGTCCCTGTTTAATGTAAATTACCAAATTTAAGTTACAATGTAAACTGCTTTGATTGAAATGATAAAGTGGTATAAAAAGCCTGTTAAATAAATAAATGTCCTACAGTGGCTGCAGCTGTGGGAGGTGCCAGTCATGCTTTTGATCATCAGCTGCTAGTTGAATTCCTTATGGGCCCTGGGATTTGAAAAGCTTCAATTGTCCCACAGTTCCATTGTAGTGGTCAGCCTTAAAGCAAGTGAAGAGTGCTAAAATGCACTCCTTGGTCCTCCCGAATCACAAAGCTCAGACCCTGGACTCCTTTGGGAAGAAGTGCTTCCAGGGTTCCATGCTGATTGCCAGCATCCTGGCTTACCAGATTTATATGAGCATATTCCTCAAGGATGTTATGTTAGACCTGGAGGACTTTGCTGCCCTGGTCCACAGGGACCATCATAAGTCCTTTTTGGGGTCTTGTGGCACATGGCAAGGATTGCTCGAAGTAGTGGCTGTGGGCATTGCCACCCACCAGATGACATGGCTACAGCCTTCTGACCTGAAGCAGTGGGTTCAGGACAAGATTGCTAATGTCACCTGCCGGGACAAGAACCTTTTTGGCAACCCCCTAGAAGAGAAAGCCGAGGAGCTGGAGAAGGAGCAGGTGACTCTCACCAGACTCTCCAGAAAGGCCGCGGAGCCAGCACACAAGAAACATCACGCCAAGAAGGCCTTCTCTCTGCGCCTATGCCAGTATTTCCCAACCCAGCCACAGGCGCAGACTCCCCAGCCGCAGCGGCGGGAGAATACCCCGAAGGGACAACTCACCCCCCAGCCCAAGCCGGGTATGGGGTTTTGATGGAGTCCTCAGGAGCATAGCCAGCTGACTGTTTTCTGTCGGGACCCCCACAGGTCGGGAGGGCGGTTTGTCCACTTTGACAACCTATGGGCCCTTGTCATCTTGAACACCTGATTGCTACAGATTATCCAAAGCAGTTATCAGCTGCACTTCACCCAGTTGCCACCTTCATATGTCCCCAAGGAGTACCCCATGAACCCCGCACACCAGAGCTTGCAACAGACCAAGGTTGAGGCTCTGCTGTCCAACCTCACCATTGAGCCAGTCCCTTTGGCCCAGATTTGGTAGGGCTTCTACTCCATGTACTTCCTGGTTCCCACAAAGACTGGCAGGTTCTGCCCAATTCTGGACCTGCGAAAGCTCAACTGATTCCTGATATGCAAAATGTTCAAAATGGTCTCGTTAGGGATGCTGCTCCCGTACCTCGTACAGGACAATTGGCTATGCTCCTTGATCCACCTGCATCACAGGCAATACCTTTGCTTCATGCTGGTCGACCGTCACTATCAGTACTGCGTGCTTCCTTTTGGGCTGGTCACAGTCCCCCAGGACTTCATGAAGTGTCTGGTGGTTGTGGCTGCCTTCCTCCGGACCTGGGGGGTCTTTGTCTTCCCGTACCTAGACAACTGGCTAATCAAGGGCCCCATGCCGGCCGGTGTTCAGCAGTCTGCTGTGCTCACAATTCGAAGGCCTTAGCTTCATGGTCAACTAACTGAAATCTCACCTCGATCTGATGCAGCAGCTGGAGTTCATTGGGGCCCTCCTCAATACCACTCAGGTGTAGGCCTTTCTACCGGTACACCTTCTACAGCGCCTCGTTGAGGTAGTAGGCACGTTACAGTGCCAGCGCCACACCACGGCCCATGGGCTGTTGTGAGCCCTCGGGTATATGGCTGCCATGGTGCATGTTACTCCTCAGGTCCGCCTCTCCATGCGACAGGCACAGTAGACCTTGTGTATGCAGTGGAGGCAGGTATTGGGCTGCCTGTGGGACAGGATAGTGGTCACCGTACCACTGGCACAGTCCTTAGCATGGTTGCTTGAGCTGGACAATCTTTTGAGAGGCCTACTGTTCCAGTTGGTGGCTACCCGCAAGATGCCCACAATGGACGCGTCCAAGCTCGGCTGAGGTGAGCACCTGGATGATCTCAGCACCCAGGGGCTGTGGTCTCAGCAGAAGAGTCTCCATCAAATCAACTTTCTTGAGCTTCAGGCCATAGCGAATGCCCTCTGCGCCATCCATGTGCACCTGGCAAATCAGGAAGTCCTGATTCAAACAGACAACCAAATGGTGGTGTTCTACATGAACAAACAGGGGGGAACGGGATCATACCTCCTGTGCTGGGAGGCAGTTCACATGGAAGTTCTCTCTGCTCCCTTAAGAACTTAAGAAATGCCCTACTGGGTGAGACCAAGGTCCATCAAGCCCAGTATCCTGTTTCCAACAGTGGCCAATCCAGGCCACAAGTACCTAGCAGGTTCCCAAAAAGGCACACAGGATCCACAGTGCTTGTCCCGGGGCAAACAGTGGATTTCCCGGGTCCTCTTTAATAATGGTTTATGGACCTTTCCTCCGGGAACTTGTCCAAACCTTTTTTAAACTCAGCTACACTAACAGCTTTTACTACATCCTCCGGTAACGAATTCCAGAGTTTGATTATGCATTGAGTAAAAAAATATTTTCTCTTATTAGTCTTAAATGGATTGCATTGTAGCTTCATTGCATGTCCTCTAGTCTTTCTACTTTTTGACGGCATAAACAACCAATCTTTGTTTACCCGTCAGTCCACACAGTTGTTTGTCTCCTTTGACCCCAATAGGTTTAGATGTTCACTGTCTCAAAATGTACATTATCCTTCTCACTAGCAGACTGTTTGGTTGAGCCTTGAGGATCATGTCATGGGTCATAATGTCTGTGTGGTGGCTACATTGGTGGCCAACCTCCATTCTGTGTCTGCAGAGGAAATCTGCAGGGCTGTGATGTGATCTTCTGTCCATATCTTTGTAGCACGCTACTGTCTGGATGGGGATTCCCAACAGGACAGCAATTTGGCCAGGCCATACTCCTGTAGTTTTACAATAACGTTTGGTCGTTTATTAGTGACAAATTGTACCCAATCTCAAGTGTTAATCACTCCATTCAAATCCCTAGTCAAAACGTGAAATGTTGTCGTTTTTACTGCGGTATTTCCAATCTATTGTTCAAAACCAAACATGCTATGAGACAGTTCAAACATTCGTTTGTTCAACAACCTTTTCCTTCTTTCTTAAGTCTCAACAGCTAACTAAGTGCATGGGAGGTCTCAGACTTCTGGGCATTCAATTGTAGATATTGAACTTATCTGACATAGTGCCTATTAGCATCAATGACCTTCCCAGCACCTTCGAAAAACCACAGTTTAAACTATAAACATTTGTTTTAACTTATAATTTTATGCTTAGCTTGGTGTGCTCCCAAACGCCAACCTCTGGCACCCTCTTTTGCATTTCACTCCTTCCGAGTTTCTTCAGGGGGTTTCACAAGTACAAAAATAAAAAAATCAACAGATCTTATACACGTTTACTAGTAAAAAACATCTCCTTAAAAGGTATTGATTAATCCTTCAAAACTTTCACATACCGTATAAAATCGATGCTGCAGACGCATTCCTCCTTAGGGTTTTCTAACGCCATGCATGCAGGATACTGCTGAACCCTTCCTATTATATCCCACTCTCACTATGTCACTAATCGACTCTCTCATCTCCTCCTTCACATCATGAAGTCATCTGGGGGAGCTCTCCACCTCTTCCTTTATTATCATAAACAAGCCCCCCCAGTCTATTTGAGTGTTGAGGCCCCCTGGTATCAACGTCTGTAAATTGTGAATCCATTGCTGTTCTCGTATGAGCAACATTTGTTCTTGTGTTTTGCCATTCGTTCCCGAAGAAACTCTCTGTATGCAAAAACATCGTAAGTCTTCACACCTGTGCCCTCTTGCCAGGCAATGTTGTACCAATGGTCTCATCATATTTTTACACTTTAAACGGCTCTTCTGCTCTGCCATGCGTGTTTTAAAAGGTCTGGTGGTCTTTCCTATATAAAGTAAATCACATGGGCACTGTACTCCATACACCACAAACGTGGTCACACAGGATGTGTTGCTTTTTAAGATATAATTCGTCGCATGATAAATAAAATTCTGAATTTCATAGGTAATTTCAGAAATACCACATTGGCCACATTTCCTGTGGCCAATCACCTGATTCCCCTCCATGTCTACCATGGTGTGGGCGATATCCAGCGTGCGCTAGAATAGTCTTCCTAGCAACCATTAAGGATATCCTAACGAACCTCCTTTCCTCCCCCTTCAGGCCACCCACTTGTAATGGGGATTCATCTCCTAGCAGGAGTGCATTGTAAGTCCATTCTATTGGAGTACCAGTGATCCAGTGGATGTGTTGTAACACTGTCTTCCAGTATATGCAGAGACAGTTACACTCCAAGAAAGCATGTACAGTACCAGTGTGTCCCTGTGACTTTTATAGCACAGGCAGTCTGATCCCTCCCACAGACGTATTTTGGCCCCCCTGTCCCTGGTGATATACGCCCTGTGGAGTATTTTATAATGTGTTTCGTGGAGGGCCGCGTTGGGCATTAATTTAAAGACATCCCTGAAACATCAAAATATCAGAGGTGGGTCCACTAGTTTTCCCAGTTTTTTCGTCTAGGCTTCTGCCACTACCGTCCCCCAATTCGGCTTCCTTTGCTCCCGCCCCGCTTTATACCAGAGGGAGAGCCGATTCTCCGAATGTGGGTTTCCAAAATATCCTTGTCCAATAGCATGAATCCTTCCCTATCTCCCTCTTCCCAAAATGTGCTGCTTAAATAATGGCGGCATTGCAAGTATGCCCAGAAGTGCTTGTTTGGAATCGCCCATTTTTCATGCAGCTTATTGAAGGTCGGGAACCATTGCTGTTCTAATTCTAGGAACTGCCCTGCATACCGGCAGCCCTTTGCTGCCCAAGTATCAGATGTCGATTTACTCACCTCTGGTGCAAATTCCGAGTTTCCCACTAGTGTCCCAAAAAGGGAGCGGCCTCTGTGGCATCCCATATTCTTCCTCCACCATCTCCATGCTTTCCCCAGTGGGTTAAGTAGCCAGCTGTTGCCCCCCACTGCACTGCTGTACATACCCCACTAGAGGCCACTGCATCTCTCCTGGGGTATGTACAGCAAGCTGAAAAATGAATATGGGCGGCAGCAGTCATCCATGAGACAGACCCCTTGGTGCATATCGCTCCCCGCCCACCTGTAATTCATGTAGTCACCTCATCAATGCCACCACATTGTACAGGCATAGGTCAGGCAGTCTCACTCCCCCCTGTCCCCTCTCCTCCATTTTAATGTAGCTGATCCTGGCCCCTTCCCTCGCCATAGGAAAGATTGGATCATGCTTTTATACACCCGTTCTTCTTGAGAAGGACTCATCAAGGAGTCGAGCGGGAAGAAGTGCTCCTCCACGATCAGCTCTCCTCCACGATCAGCTCTCCAAGGACCAATCAGGTCTGTGGACAGCCTTAATCACAGCTAAGCGCTCCGAGGCACGCATGTGCCTGCCGGGCCCGCACCTGAGGGCCTTGCCAGAGGGCCCTTTGGAGTGGCCCTTAGGCAGGAGCCCTGTGGCGTGAACTGACACATGCCGCAATTAGAATCCAACCAACCTTCAAGCTAATACCGACAAGATGGACAGATAACTTCTCCAACTGTACAACAAAACGAAAGACCCATACTAAGCTCTTCACACCGCCAACCAAGACTACAGCACTACCGCTCCAACTGTTGCACAAGGTCCCACAAGCGGTGAGTAACTTACTCCACATGGTGGACGCCAAAACGGAACATTTACCTCATCATGCTCTTCCTGCATACAAGACCCACAAACTCCTGTGCAGACCTCAAATATACAAACGGACGTTCTTCCATCAGATGTATGCTATTATACTAATTCTTATCCTATGCTTTTACCGAGCAAATGCTTATTACTACACTACCTACTTTACAGCCTTGCAAGCCTCCCCTATATATGTATCATACCTCCCTACCATATACCAACCTATCTACATTTCTGCTTCCTACAAACATTCCAGTAAGAGACCTACCAGGTACATTCAAATAGAGCCATCCTCACATTCATCTACATCTCAATCACTCTCCTCACATACCACCCGCATAACCATAGGCCTGATAAATGCGAGATCAATATGCAACAAAACAAACACCATTATCGATCACATCCATTAAAACAGTATTGACATCCTATGCATTACTGAATCATGGCTTAAGAATTCAGACCAGGTGATACTGAATCAAATAACACCACCTACATTCACATCATACAACTGTCCCCGAACCCACAAATGGGGAGGTGGAGTATTAAATGTCCAGGAACAAGCAGGAATGAGTCTTCATATATGGGTACGTCGGTACTGACGGAGCCTGCGCGGGAACGCTCCCCAGTGTCCAATCAGAAAGCTTTTGGGAGCATCCCTCAGCGCCTGCGTGCTGCCTTCCCGCCTTTCCAACTGTCTCTCCTCAGTTTTCGTTTTTCCGCGGAGCCGGCAGGACATCTTCCTGTCACTGCAGACAATGTTTTCTTTAAATCTTTTACTTTTTGTTTTCTTGTGGTCGCAGCTGTTTCCCCGACTCCACCGGTACCGCCGGTGGTTTTTTTCTTTTCTTTTTCTAAAAAACTCAGGGAGTTTTTTTCCCTCTGTTTCTGTCTTGAATTTTTGGGCCTGTAAGGCCTCTCCATTATGGAGCCTTCTTCTCCTAAGAAGTGCCTTAACTGTGGAAATACAGTTTTCTTTTTAGACTCCAATAACTGGTGTCTAACCTGTTTGGGTCCTGACCCCTTTCCTCCAGAGCCATCAGGCTACAATTTTATGAGAAGAAATTCTCCATTTCGAGTTTCCCTCGATGCAGTTTTCCCTTCCAGTGTAAGGGCACCGACCATTTCTTCTCTGCAGGATCAGGTAACCCACAAACAGTCTGTTAAGACTAGCCAATCCTTGGGTGGTAGGTCTCATGCCAAGCATGATGACGGCTCCGGCCTTGCCCTCAAGACCTCATTGGCTTCAAAACCCCGGCGGGAGTCTTCGGTCTCCAAAGCCTTTCAGGGGTTTCAAGTTGTTTCTGGGGCTCACCCCTCACAGAACATACCTGAGCCATGCTCGGGGGTGGCATCCGCTTCGAGCAGTACCGATAACCCGGCATCGGCACTGGTGTTGAGCGATCCACTCCTCACCAGGGATCGTCATCTGGTGTACTCGGTGCTTTCGGGACCGATCGATACCCAGATTGACTTTCCAGTATCGGCAGCTCAGTCGATACGACCCCTGACGTCGGTACCATCTAGACATGCATCGATAGATTCACTTCCTTCGATGCCGAGTCTAGAATCGATATCTAGGTGTAACGCTTGATCAGCAACTTAATATGAAGGCTCATATCAAAAACATAACAAAGTCGGTGTACCATAAAATCCGGACCCTCCGCAATCTGCGTCAACTGTTAGAACCTGATGACTTCCGAACTGTCTTTCAGGCCCTAATAATGCCTCACTTTGACTATGCCAATGCGATCTTGTATGGTCTACCTAAGTGCACGACTAACCCCTTACAACTTGCAATGAATTCAGCTGTAAGAATCCTTCATGGAGCCTCAAGAAGTTCTCATATTACCCCAATACTAAAACAATTGCACTGGCTACCCATACAAGTCAGGATCTCATTCAAGATCCTAATTATGACCCATAAAGCCATCAATAAATACCCTGCTACTGCCATTACTGATCTAATTTCAATCACACCTCCCAATCGAGCAAGGAGATCGAATGCTGCAAATACTCTCATATTACCTAAGGCAAGCACGAAGTGTTCTCAATTCACTAGATCCAGAGCCTTCTCCTTCTTTGCTCCATCCTGCTGGAACGCACTACCAGCAACTATCAGAACCATCAGTGAACTCTCCCAATTTAGGAAGGCACTGAAACGGCACCTCTTTCCTCATCACTACGATGATGCAGTCTTCTCCCCACACTCACCCACTCTCACATCTCAATGCAGCACCTCAAACTCATGCACGTCACATTCCCAGACTGATCACTCGCAATCACACCTTCCCCTCCAACCACCATGAGAAACTTATGCAGTGCCGCATAACTCATTATATTGTTGCATAAAGTAGACTGTATTTATTCATCGTGTCTCCTTGTTAAGTGACTGGTTATTTATACCCTATTTTACCTGTTATACCTGCTTAATGCATACCCAAGTTTAATTTTCCTGTTTAATGTATACCCAAGTTATTATACCTGTTTCACTGTAAGCACAAATCACGAAATTGAGATGTGCAACTCTTATGTTCATTGTAAACCGCACTGATGTCGAATAGCGCGGTATAAAAGAGACTACAAATAAATAAATAAATAAATAGTCTGGAAGACTGGGTACCGACGCATCTCGGAACCGACACGCACCGATTCCGGATGCGTGGTACCGAGGATATTCACCGAGACTTTCGAGTTTCCTCGGTACCGCTGGAGCAGCCTCCGATGACTGTTTCGATGTCGGTATCGCCTTCGATTCCGGCTCAGCTACCGGTATCGGTGTCGATGCTGGTACCTGCAGTAACATCGGTACCAGCTCCATCCATGCTTTTTTCACCAGGATTGCTCCTTTCTATACCTAGTTTGGAGTTGATACCTAGCATGGACGATACAGTTCTGACAGTTTCAGGTCATACCCGCCAGTCCCAGTATCCATTCCTTAGAGATCCTGTTTTGCACCGAACAAGTACTGGTGCCCAACCTAGTTCTTCCAGTTTAGCCAGTCCAGGGATTGTTTCCATTGGAGATCCTTCTTTTCAGAAATTTCTCCTTGACATGGCAACATTCCTGGCTATTCCTATCCCTGGCTATGATCCTACACAAGGCTTTTCTGGGAAAAAGAAAAATATAATGCTTCCTTTACATCATTCTTTACAGGATCTTCTTCTGAAAATATGGGAAACACCTTTAAGGGCTTCCTCACCTTCTACAGCAACTGCTCTTCTGTATCAGGTGCCTCCCTCTCCAGGGTTTCAAAAGACTCAACTTCCCCATCATTCCATTGTAGTGGAATCAGCAATGAGGAAGGTAAAAAGCAAGAAGAAGCATTCTTCTTTTCCGCCAGGTCGTGCATCTAGAACACTAGATGCCTTTGGACGTCAAACCTTCCAAACATCTATGCTGGCAACAAGGATTCTCTCATATATTTTTTATATGAGTCTATCCCTTCAGAAGGTCACAGAGAAATTATCTCTTTTGACTCCTTTTCTTTCAGAGCCCAAGGCTGCAGACTATTCCTTGCTTCTTAGTCATAGCCAGAATATCTCTAGGTTTCTTTCTCGTGCTTCCCTAGACTCCTTTGAGTCTGTTAGCAGAACTTCTGCTATAGCCATAGGAGCACGACGTAAAGCCTGGCTCCAAGCTTCAGACTTGAGCAGATGGGCACAACAAAGACTGGCTAACACTCCTTGTACTGGAGAAAATCTCTTCAACAGGGAGTCTTTGCGTCAGGTTGCTTATTGCTCCACTGACTTCCCTGCTTCTGAGGGCCATCCTAAACCTTCTCCTGCCCCAGCAGGTAAGAAATGCCCTACCAAACCTCCTTTTCCTAAAAGAAGAAGGTTTTATTCTTCTCCTGCCCATCATGCCGATGTTCCCAAACAGGGGAAACCTCGCTCTGGTCTGAAGAATCCAAACTCAAGCCAGGAAAATTAACCCTCAATAGGGTTCCAATTAATCTGTTATAACATACAGTTCACTTCTTCTCATTAGAAGTTTTTTCACTGTTTTTTCATTTCAACTTCTACACTTGGATTCCTGTTTCCAGGACATCCACTTGTTTTTAGGTATGCTGAGCTGTCAGGATATTCATGTCTATGAGTCACAGGATTTTCCTCCTCTTCCTACTCTGAAGAGAGGTTTGCCAACTATCTCATGATGGTTTTTCTGTACCACCATGAAGTTTTCCTTCTACAGACTTACTATATGGCAAGTCTCACCTCAGCTCCTATTTTTTCTTTACCTTCTTTCCAGGGTTCCCCTGTAAGAGTGGTATCATACCAATGGAAGGCTTTCTTAGCCTTTCCAGTTTTCCATTCCAGTGTAGAGTTCTTTCTCTTGAGTAAACCCCTTTTTTCCTGATCTGGGCAGCTTGTCAGACAGGGACAGGATATTCTCCTCTTGTTCTGTCTGTTCTCTCTGTTCAAAACAGAAAGATCTTTCTGTTCTGCCATTCAGCAGCTGCCCATGCAGGAGCTTCAATGGTTGGTCTACTGGTACTTTTCTATAAGTTCCAGTATTGTCTTCCACTACTTTTTGTCTAATCTTAGTAGTGCTTCCAAGATAGTGCTCATTTATCTTGGACAATCCTTATAACTTCTTTCTGCCATCTCCAAATCCTTGGAGTTGGCAGCATAGTTGAGCGGGCGGCTGATTGTCTCCAACAGCCAGTTTTCTTTCCCACCTCTCCTGCATAATGCTCTCTGCAATCCTACAGAAAAGCTTTCCACTACGGGCCCTTGCTAGAGAGCATGAGGGTTTTTTTCTCTAATGACTATCCTATATGGTTGAAAAAGGCTTCCTCAGTCACCTCCCATGACTGTGAGAGTTTTTTACACCCTTCTATCTCCTTTTAATAAAGGGTATAAGCCTTTCCTACCTGACAGTCTAAAGAGTTACCAAATTCCTACAGGAAATCTGCTCTTTTTCCTTGCAGCTTGTCCTCATGGTGTCCTAATCCTTCATGGACAGCACCTATTTAACTAAATAACGCATGATACCCCACCCCTTGTCCTCAAGTGGGTCTACCTGGTGTCTCTTCCTATGCGTATTCTGTCCCTTCACCATGTTAGAGTTCTACTGGACTCAGGACTTGCTGTTTACAGACTAATATTATCCTCTGTTTTCTCGCAACCAGCCTGGTTATTTTACTGGGTAGCATTCTACTCCATCTTAACCAGAGCGAATAGATTCTCTATATCTTCTCAAGTAGGTTCCACCTTCTTGTTATAAGATGAATCATTCCTCTTCACATCTTCCATGTGAAGATTCCTATAGACATATCTCTTTCTGCTTAATTGCAGACATTTCTCTTTAGACCTATATATATATTCATATAGGTTTATGTCTATATGCTTTCTTTAGATGCATATGTCTGTCAGCCATGTGTGCATAGACTATACCCCCTGGATCTCACCATAAACATATTTATATATATATATATATATATATATATATATTGTCGTGGGTAGCGCCCCCTACGCCTAGGGCGATCCACGGCAAAGATTATTTTTAGAGAGCCACAGGGGATGTAAGGTCCATCGACATAGTAAAATGGCCTTACCAAATCCGTCTGCCTAAAAGAACTCAGTAACAAGACCAAGTGGAGGGAATTAAGGCTTCTATTCCCCATCAATGCAAGGGTTCAAAAATAAGAGATGGATAAGGGAACAGAAAGTCCTTTGTTGCAAAAGGTATCAGTATTCATAAACATGTGCTTAATTGTTACACGTCACAATTAATGCAGAGGTTGGGTAACAGGAATTCAGTTCATTTCAAAAGCATAAACATTCTCTATAAACTCTTCTATGTTACTCAGAGACTACAGACTCTTGACACGAGGCTGTGCACAGGTCACACTCCATCTGTTCTGGTGGAGATAGGGAAACTGTATTGATGCATTCTGTTTCCATGCATTCCTCTTCAATAGAATCAACAGGGGAATAAACACTGTCCCTGTCTGACTCGGGTCGGTGTGCTATGCCTCTAGGGCCTTGTCTCCAATAACAGTCTGTTCTCAGGGCTTTAGGGATTTTATTAAACCAGTATGGTTTCTCCTTCTTTGTAGAGTGAGGACTTATCTTAACAGGGACTTTAGGATTCAAACATTCAATACCATCAATAAAGGTTCCATACCTGGAGCTTTGCTGGCTTGAATCCACAGTGTTTTTCCTTTTAGCAATTTTCCTGCTGTAGCAATTTCTCTGCCTGTCAGCATTAGGCAGGGCTGTGCTTCTTGGCAGTTTGGTGAAACCTGGTATGAATTCTCTTCTCTCCCTTGGTAAGAACTCAGGTTTATTATTAAATGCCTTTCCTTTCTTTCTTGGTAAAACTGGGTAATTATCTCTCAGAGACTCTAAGCTTCTCTCCAAACCATTCCCTTTGGCTCCCTGCTTAGGTCTCTCTGTTCTGGAGTCAGGAACACGGTGAGAGCAGGGCGTGGCACAGCCTCTAACATCTGAGCTGGCTCTAACAAACTTTCTTGGGACAGCTGCCCAGTCAGCCTGGCCCTTCTGGATTTCACCCCTGTGAACCCTGTACCTGTGGGCTTGCTCCTCTAGGATTTCTTCAGTTACTCCTTCTCTTGGAGATGAATCTCTTGATAGAGCTGTTCCCCCTTGGGAAGACGTCCCTCTGTCTCTGTTCCTTCTCAGGTCCTTTTCTTTCTCTGGTGAAGCCGTGCTCCCCTGTGTAGCCGTGCTTCTCCTCTCTGATGCAGCCGTGCACCTCTTCCTTAATACAGCTGGACACTCCTTCCTTGCTGCAGCCGGACACCTCTGTGTAGCCATGCACCACGTCCTTAATGCTGCTGGACCTCAACCCCGACCTCGACCTCCCTTGCAAGCATTCATCTCTGGCTTATAAGGAAATCTTTCCTGCCTGACTTCCGGGGTCATTTCCAGGTGCAAGTCATTAGGCTTCTCAAGCTCATTAGCTCCTGAATGTTCCTTCCTGCTCCCTCTAGCTGTGCCTGGAGGTAATTGCACATCTAGATTCTTAAAAGAAACAGGATTTCTTTTCAAGTTTTCAACTTTATCAATACCCACATCATGACAATATATATATGCCCCATATATATATATATATATATATATATATTTCTACACATATGTGTATATATATATCTATATACATATATATATGTGTTTATCTGTCGAGATGCTTCTTTTAGGTAGATATGTATTCACATACTTATCTCTCTACCTGTCTGTGCTCATAAAGGTATTTTTTCCTTCCTATCTGTTCCAGACAGTGGGTTTTCACATATTCATACTATTTCACAGTATGATTCGGTTTTATGCACACAACCACTGCTGTGGTCCTGACAGCTTTTACCATAACCTTAGGTTCAGGTATCCCTGAAGCTCCCTATTCCTTTATCTTCCTACCTCTCGTTAGTTAGGACAGACATGGGGGATCTTCAGTAGCTCTGAGGTTTCCAACTCCTCAGACATCTGTCCTTCCTTGGGATTACGGGGTTTTCTCCATACCCCTTCTTCCCTCAAGGACTAAGCCAATTTTGTCCAACTCGGTCAGTCTTCCTCTTTTGCTCCTAACTATAATTAACTCGGTAGCCAAAAGAGTTTTCAGCTTTTCCATAAAGCTTTCTACTAAAGACTTACCGTTTTTGTTCTTCCCCAGTTGAATCCTGGGGTGACCTGCCAGTTCCAGATTTTGACCTTCAACTCACTTCTGTGAGGTCATCTTGAAGATTCCTCTACTGGAACCCAGGAGATTCCATCAGCCTCTCTACTTCCTGCAATCCAGTAGGTGAGGTCCATATGGTGATTGTTCATTTCAATTCATTTCATGATGCTTATCATATATACAGGGACTCCTTGTCTGTAGTTCCTTTTTTAAGTCAGCTGTCTCCTACAGCTCCTCTCTTCTTCAACTCCTACCCTCCATCCTCGGGATGCCTGGGCATATGAGGTGGAGCATGTTTCAATCACCAACATGCTAGGGCTCCAGGCATCTTAGCTTGGGAGTCCCCATATGTGAAGACTCATTCCTGCTTGTTCCTGGAGAAAGCACAGTTACTTACCTGTAACAGGTGATCTCTGGGAACAGCAGGAATAAGTCTTCACAACCCACCCACCTCCCCTAGGAGTTGTATCTCTCTATCTCTCTTCCTTTCCTCTTTCTCTCTTTTGTCTCAGCTATAAAACTCAACTGAGGAGAGACAGTTGGAAAGGCGGGAAGGCAACACGCAGACGCTGAGGGATGCTCCCAAAAGCTTTCTGATTGGACGCTGGGGAGCGTTCCCGCGCAGGCTCCGTCGGTACCGACATACCCATATGTGAAGACTTATTCCTGCTGTTCCCAGAGATCACCTGTTACAGGTAAGTAACTGTGCTTTCTTGCCCGATCAGACCTAAGGCTCAAGACGTCAACCTCCAAAAGCTCTGAACACTGCGACTTCATCAGCACTGAAAATAAGTATCTATCCATCTGCCTGATCTACCACCCCCCCCCCCCCCCATGCACCAATAGAGGACACATCCAACATCCTAGATATGATATATGCAGCTAATGCCCCACACAAGAGACTCATTGTTCTAGGAGACCTGAACCTCACACCTGCATCTACAACACTTGAAACGGCTTTTCACAAAGTAGTGGAATCCATTTAACTCAAGCAAGTCCTCACGGGTCCATCCCATCGCTCTGGCTCTACACCAGATCGCATATTCGTGCCAGTTAGCACCCTAGATCATGGTCTCATGACACCACCTAAAACCACACCAATACCATGGTCATATCACCATGCTATATTATTCGAGCTCCACCACAATACCCGACAGACATCTCGGAGAACTGAAAAGCCAATCAGACGCTTCAAAGCTTTTAACAAAGAGCACTTCATCAAAGACACCATGCAGTCCCTATCCCAAGAGTTCACCGACCTGGACAAGGCCATCAATGCATGGAATACCAGCATCCTTGCCGCATCTCAACTCCCACCTCAAAAGAGCTGACACCACAACAAAAACAGGCCTAGATCTACACCATGGTATTCTAACACAATAAGAGAATCCAAGAGGAAACTATGACAACTGGAACGCTGCTGGAGACGTAACAAATCAGAAACTACATTGAAGCAATACCAGGAGATGCAAAAAGAATACAATAATCTAATAAACATAAACAACAATACCACACAAACCTTGTTCTAAAAGCCTGTAACAAACCCAAGGAGCTATTTAATATCGTTCGCACTCTTACAAATGACCCGACCATGAAGAATGAAAGCAAGATTCACCCTCAAACCTTTGCTGATTTTCTAATATCCAAGAACAATCCCAATCACACCACACCCCAAAAGAACATCTCTCTTATGGACACACCAACTACAGATGCTGGCTACACGACTACCAATCAATGGAAGAACTTCAGCATTCCATCAACCGAACAAATAGCACAAACTATCACTGCTCTAAACACCACCACTTCCACCCCTGCCCGGTGATTTGGATTAAATCCACCAAAGAAGACCTTAGCACATACATCCAAAAGATAGTAAGCACCTCTCTCACTCAGGGCCACATGCCTAAAGCACTGAAACAATCTACTATCCACCCTGTTCCTAAAACTAGCTCAACTAATAGTACCGACCCTTCAGCCTACCGGCCAATATCTAGCCTCACATTCCTGGCAAAAATAACTGAAAAAATTGTTCAGAGACAGCTTCAAGACCATATTGCCGACTATGCCCCACTAGATCCCCACCAGCATGGATTCCGCCCAAACCACGGCATTGAGACACTTCTCATACATCTATTCGATAACCTACTCAAAGGAATAGACAAGATAAAGAAGGGCTTCTTAATCATTTTTATCAACATATCGTCTGCCTTCGACACAGTTTCCCATCAGATCTTACTGAAGCGCCTAATGGAGATTGGCCTCCGAGACACCACCATCAAATGGTTTCAATCATACCTCGAAGACAGACAACAGAGAGTAACATCTGATAACCTCACCTCAGCACCCTTCCGCACAACTCAAGGAGTTCCCAAGGCTCCTCACTATCTGCTCTCCTCTTCAGTATTTACATTCAGCCTATATGCAAAATATTTAATAAATACAAGATACAATATGCCATATATGCTGACGATATCATGGCATATACCCCTATTCACCTGGACGCCCCAGACTATACCAATATATCAACCTGCATTCAAGAAATAACAACCTGGCTCACAAACGACAACTTAAACATCAACATAAAAAAATCTGGCGCAATCATCATTACAAGGGAATCCACATTCACTCCTCCTACCTCTATCAACATCTCAAATATACCGATCACAATAAGAGATGAAGTCCGGTATCTTGGAGTGATACTAGACAAACAACTTACCCTCCAAGCTCATATCGACAGGACGTCCAAAACTAGCAATGCTCTGAAGACTAAAACTTCTCCTCAATAAAGACCACTTCCGTACAGTATGCCAGGCCATCATTACACCTGTGCTGGACTACTGAAATCTCCTCTTCCAAGGTCTACCCAAACAATCCACTCGACCCCTTCAACTAGTCCAGAACACCGCTGCCTGTATTATTGTTGGAGCTTCACTACAAGACCATATAACTTCCATCCTACATGATCTGCACTGGCTACCAATCTCTTCACGGGCAAAATATAAATCGGCGCTCACCATATTCAAGATTAAAAATAAGATGTCAGCAGGAATACTACAAGAGCTCATCGGAAGCAAAGCAAGCAAAAGACTGGACAGAAACAGCACTAAAAACACCATACCAACCCCTAGTCTATTCACAAAAAACAATAAATCCATATCTATGAGGACTTTCTTTCTTGCTGCCCCTGCTATTTGGAATGCACTCACTGAAAAGCTAAGATCCACAACTGACAAAAGATTTCTGGAAGTTACTCAAAACCACCCTATTCATCGAACAATTCAATGAAGACCCCCAATCACAGTAATCATTACACGGTACCATGCCCACTCCACTCCACAAGCCGATTTACACAAGTTATGCTATCTGCACCATTCATCCTCCCATCACTTTTACTACGATATATATAAGTTTAGTTTCAGAACTCCCATTTGACCCTCCCCTCTTATGAGATTATTTAAGTCTTGAAGTATGATGTTACAAGAAACAGTTTACGTTTTGAAGTTTTGATGTTACTGTTACAATTGTAAGTTCTCTGTAAAAGTTGAAGTTAATGTAAACCGCCTTGATTAAATGAAAAGGCGGTATAGAAAAATTGTTAAATAAATAAATAAAATGTCACAGCTCACAACGTCTGAACAATGGTGACCTCTGTAGCTAACCTATACTCAATAGCCATTGATGAAATATGCCGGGCAGCAACATGGTCCTCTAGCCACACCTTTGCTGCTCACTACTGCTTGGACAAGGACTCCCGCCAGGATATGGCCTTCGGCCAGGCGGTGGTCCTCTTTAGAACTTAGCTACAACTCCATCCCCCCCCCCCCTCCGCCCACTCTCTTATCCAGATCTTCACGGTGGGGATGTCTTTGTTAAGTGGAACTCATTCCAACATCTCTGACCTGGTTTCCAACTCCCTTGTAGATATGGGAGCTAGGGAGTCCCATATGTGAAGACTACATTCCTGCTTGTTCCTGGAGATTGCGTAGTTACTCACCTGTAACAGGTATCTCCTGGAACATCAGGAATTTAGTCTTCACAACCACCCTCCTCCCCATGGAGTTGTAGGTTATTTTTATTCTTCCTTCTCAGCTACAAACCCAACTGAGGAGAGGGAGTCAGAAGAGTGGGAAGGCAGTCACACAGGCACAGTGAAGTACTCCCAAAAGCTTTCCTATAAGATGCTGGGAAGCGTTACGGTGCTCCGTCGGTGCTGACATCACCCATAGGTGAAGACTAAATTCCTGCTGTTGCTGAAGATCACCTGTTACAGGTGAGTAACTATGCTTTCCCTTTTTAACATCCCTATCCCCGGAGCTATCTGCACGACTCCTTCCCACGTTCTCCCTACTCACACATTGTCTCCAACATTACCCTCTCTTGCCCTCCACTAGCATATTAATGTAAAACAACAATGGATCAACAAGTAGATAACAGCAATTTATAAAAGTTCCCTCAGCATCTGCTCTCTCTTCCCCCCCCCCCCCATTGTAACAAGAAAATAGAAAAGAAAGAGAATTAATGAAAGCAGTACAATTTTATATAGTCCAGTCCTCATTCATTTCTGGCTATTCAGAAACTCCACCGGTAATCAAGGCCATCGTTTGTCAGCCAATCACAAAACGTTCTTTGATCCCAGTGTGGCCCCCAACAAAGCCTTTTCCTCAATCCATATTGTCCAAAAACAGAGCCACACACAGCAACTCATCCTTTCTATTTGGAGTCCCCCAGTTGTGTTCAGTCCAAAGATGTCCTCTCCAGTCCCAGTATTCATGATCTCTCCACTTCTCCTCTGCTCATAGTCTACAAAAAGTAGAGCTTAAGTACCTGGAACTTTCTGCTGTCCCTCCTCTGCCGCCATTTGCGCCAGAAAGGCCCACATTGCCCCTTGATCTTCGAACATCATGTTTTTATTTTTATATGTGAAATGGGCATGTGGCAGAAACTGCAGGGAAATCTTAGAGCCTTTCTTCTAAATCTCCATGCAGTATGATGCCAGCTGTCTTGTGTGGGACACAATCTAAGCCGCAACATCTTGAAAGATCAGAACGTGCTGCCCATCCTATTCCACTCGCTGTTTTTGCTGGTATGCTCTCAGCACCTGCTCCTTATGGGCAAACTTCAGTATCCTCACTATAACTGGCCGGGGGCCCCCCCCCCCTCACCTTGGGCCCAACTGGTAGCACAACCAGAGCAACATACAATGAGATAAGGCCTCTCCAACACCTAAGACCACTTCTAGAACCCAACGACTTCCGCTTAGTGCTACAAGCTATGATTTTTCCCCACTTGGACTTCTGTAATGGCATCCTCCAAGGTTTATCAAAGCAAGCAATAAACCAACTTCAGATGGCTCAATATACTGCTGCACGACTTATCTACAGAATATCAAAATCGGAACACATCACACCATTTTTAAATCAACTACATTGGTTCCCCATTGCAAGCAGAATTAAATTCAGAACTCTGATTACTTTTGAAACACTACATAATTCATCCTCAACCTATCTAAAATCCCTTATTCATAGAATACCAAACAATAGGGATAGGAGAGGCTGCACACAAAATACCCTAGACATACCCCCAACTTACAGAAAAACTAACAAATCTACAAGCAGCAGAGCATTCACAGTCTACTCTCTAATTCTCTGGAACTCCCTCCCAGACACACCAAGAAATATACCTGACCTTTCAACATTTCGGAAACAACTCAAGATTCACTTATTTACAGAATACTTTGGAACTCAGCTACGTACTCTCCAAGAATATTGACCCAACGTAAGCCGCAAATAATTGCCTTACATTCCATTCCAAAAATTGGATCACCCTATATCAATGATTAACACTCAACGATGGACAATACACTACTTTTATCATCATCAGTCTCCTCCCAACTATGGCCTAATATAGAGTCATTTTTACTTTTGATACTTTAATTGATTACATCTCTGGTCTAAAATTAACTTAGATATCTATAGTATTGTTTCTTCTCCAGGACCAAGCAGGAAGTCAGTCCTCACATATGGGTGACGTCGGCACCGATGGAGCCCCCGTGCGGAGCATTTCCCCAGCTTTCAAAGAAAGCCTTTGGGAATGCAGTGCGCATGCGCGGACCCCTTCCCGCCCAAGGGTGCCATCTTGCTCAGTCTTTCTTTTTCCACGGAGCCCAACGGATGTGAGTTTGTGTCACCCGGGAAAAGTAGATTTTTTCAGCTATTTTGGCTTTTTCTGTTCCGGTTCGACGTCAGTTCCCGTTCCCACCTGGGCTCGGTACACTGGTATTGAGTTTGGAGTTTTGATTTTCGGTTTTTGTCCTTCGTGACTAGTGTTCATGCTCTTTTTGTGTTTTCACTGGCAGCCCGGTCTTTTGACCTTGCAGGGGTACTTTATCCCCGATGGCTGCCAGCGGGTTCAAAAAGTGTGATCGGTGCAAGAAACTTATGTCTCTCACCGACACACATGACTGCTGCTTCCGTTGCCTCAGGCCCGACCATGACCCGCTGGCCTGTGGCCCATGCGGCAAAATGTCGCTGAAGGTGCTTCGGAGCCGTCAGCATCAACGTGAGAGAATTTTCTCTGACTCCGCGTCCGGCCGGGCCCAGACTTCATCAGAGGCCTCGACATCTCAGGAGTCCGACCCCGAGGGCCGTCGGGGTTCCTCTGAGAGGGAGTCTCTCTCCCGGGAGCACAGAAAGAAGAAGAAGCTCGCGAGGGCGGTGTCGGTGGAGGCTCCTGGATCCTAGAGAGCCAGGTCACGTAGCCCTGACTGCTGCCCCGGGTTCTCGGAGTTCGGAGAGGCCGTCCAAGTTACCTCGTGTGGAGCCGGAGTCCCTGAGTCATGTAAGTGCAGTTGTTCTCTTGGACTCTCCTCCGGGGGAGCCAACGTCGGGGCCCGAGTCGGGGGCTGCTGAGTCTCCTGAGCTTGGACTCAGGTTGACGGCCTTGGAGAGCAGCTTGGCTGCCTTCATGAAACAGCAGCGGGTGCTGATCGCCGGTCTGACCGGTGCATCTGCCCTGAACACCGGGACCTCGACGTCCAAGTCGACCCAGGAGACCGAGCCGATCCTCGAGTCAATGAAGTCTCGAGTTGATCCTCGGTCATGGTCCCCCTCGACCTCCCGTGTGGTGCTGAGGTCGTCGACACCGATATCCTTGGCGTCGGGGCTGGTGGCACCGAGGCCCACACGGCCGGAGCCACTCGATTCCTCCTCGGAGGAGTCGGCGTGGGAGACGGAGGATGAGGAGTCCCTGGACACCTTCTGGACCCGGTGCGTCCCTTCGGACTCACTGGAGTCCGAGCCTCGGAAACGGTCCCCCCACACCCCTGGAGGATACCCAGTTCTCGGACTTCGTGAGGGACATGGCCAAAGCCTTGGCCTTCCCTGCGGACGCCGAGGAGGAGCCGAAGAGCTCGATGCCCTCCAGTATGACTTTCTTACGAAGGAAGCCTTTACTGTACCGGTTCCTCCGATACTGGAATGGCTGCTCTTCCGTATGTGGGAGGCACCGGGCTCGGCGCCAGTTCTTAGCAAACGGGTCGATTCCATTTATCGAGTCCGTAAGAGCCCTGGGTTCCAAAAGGCGCAGCTACCGCACAGCTCCATGGTTGTGGAATCGGCCGTGCACCGCCTGAAGAGTCAGAAGATGCACTCCTCGGTGCCCCCGGTTGGGAGGCCCGGAACCTGGATGGTAGAAAGTGCTTCCAGGGCTCTATGCTATCTTGCCGTGTCCAGACCTACCAGCTGTACATGGGCATGTACTTACGAGACCTGGCAAAGGAGATTGCCGGGTTCTCAGCTGGCCTCTCTGAGGAACCTTTGCAGAGGTTCAAGGCTTTGTCAACAGGGATCCGAGAGTGCTCAAAGTTTATCTCTCGAGCAGCCTATGATGGCTTTGCGGCTTCGGCCCGGGTAGCCGAGGCCAGCATCGGTGCATGCCGTCAGGCCTGGCTGCAATCATCAGACCTAGAATCATGGGTGCAGGACAAGTTGGTTGATGTCCCCTGCCAAGGTGAAAACCTTTTCGGTAAGCCCATGATTGAAAAGGCTGCTGAAATCGAGACTGAGACTCTCACCAGGACAAGGCTGTCCAGGAAGACTTCTGACCCTTCTCGGAATAAGAAGGGCTCGGGAAAGAAGCCCTTTTTCCCGAGGAAGGGTGCTGCCTAAAAATCCTACCCTCAATATCGGGCCTCTCCAGCTCCCCAACAGGGCCAGCAGGCCAAGGGGCAGGGGCATGGACCCCTTAGGCAGAAGATCCCCAAGCCGCCAGCTCCAGCTCCTGCACAGCAGGGAGCGGGGTTTTGACTCCCACAGCATAGCCTCTTCTCCACAGCTGGCTCCACTCAGCACAGGAGGTCGGCTGAACCTGTACGCTTACAGGTGGCCAGCCATCACAGGGGATATCTGGGTCCTCAGCATAGTCCAAAAGGGCTACATGCTCCACTTCCACCAGCTACCCCCCTCCTACTTTCCAGGGGAGCCTCCAAGACTCCCTCTGCACAGAAACCTCCTCCTTCAGGAGTTGGCAAGTCTTCTAAAGGAAAAGGCGGTAAAACTGGTGCCTCACCACCTGGAAGAGCAAGGCTTCTACTCCATGTACTTCCTGGTACCGAAAAGGACAGGAGCCCTCCGGCCTATCCTAGACTTGCGAAACCTAAACAAGTTTCTGGAGAGGGAAAAGTTCAAGATGCTTACCCTTGGGATACTGCTGCCCTACCTTCAGCAGGAAGACTGGCTATGCTCCTTAGACCTAAAGGATGCTTATACTCACATCCTCATTCATCCAGACCACTGACAATATCTCAGATTTGTGGTGGGAGGTAACCATTTTCAGTACAGAGTACTTCCCTTTGGCCTAACTTCCGCCCCCAAGGTTTTCACCAAATGCCTGGCAGTGGTAGCGGCCTATCTCAGGAATCAAGGAATTTTTTTCTTCCCATACCTGGACGACTGGCTCATCAGGGGCCAGTCTCTCCAGGAGGCCAGACAAGCCACTCTTCGCACTGTCTCTCTTCTTCAGCATCTGGGCTTTGCATTAACTACGCAGTCCACTTTGCTCCCTCAGAGAACCTAGAGTTCATAGGAGCAAGATTAGACACCCTGCAGGCAAGAGCTTACTTGCCCGAGGACAGGGCCCACAGACTGATGGACTTGGCCAACCAGTTCCACGGCAATTCTCAGGTCTCTGTCAGGCACTTCCTGTGGCTCCTGGGCCACATGGCATCCATGGTACATGTGACTCCGAATGCCCGTCTGCACATGCGGGCTGCTCAGTGGTTCCTCTGAGCTCAGTGGACGCAGGCCACAGGCGACCTCCGAGGCAGAGTAAAGGTGTCCAAACCACTTTTGGACTCCTTGCAGTGGTGGCTATATCTCCCAAACCTTTTCAGGGGGGTACCTTTTCAGACCCCAGCACTCACAATGGTGCTGATGACCGATGCTTCCTTAAAGGGCTGGGGTGCACATTGCCAGGGCACATGCACTCAAGGCCTCTGGTCTCCTCGGGAGGCCACACAGCAGATCAATCTTTTGGCGCAGTGGACAATCCGCTTTGCTCTACAGACTTTTTCTCATGCCCTCTCTCACCAGTCTGTCAAGTTCAGACAGACAATCAGGTAGCAATGTTCCATGTGAACAAGCAAGGGGGCACAGGGTCCAGGCTCCTATGTCAGGAGGCGCAGGCCCTGTGCTCCTTTGCAGTCAAAGAAGGCATGTTTCTCAAAGCAGTTTATCTACCTGGTCAGGAGAACTTCTTAGCAGACAAGCTAAGCAGGATTCTCCAGCCCCACGAATGGCAGTTGAACCCATTGGTGGTCCAGCAGATCTTTCTGCGATGGGAACTTCCATCCATCGATCTCTTTGCAAGTCCACTAAACCGTCAGCTGCCCAGGTTTTGCTCCAGACAGCTGCATCCCCTGAGAATGGCAGCAGATGCTTTTCTGATCTCTTGGTCTACGGGCCTCCTGTATGCATTTCCTCCCACGACCCTGGTGGCCCGAACTCTGTTCAAGATTCTCCAGGACAAGCCCTCGGTGATTCTGGTAGCTCCCAGATGGCGCGAGGCAACTGTGGTTTCCACTTCTGCTACAGTTGACGGTGGAAACTCCTTTCCCTCTGGGGTTGCAACATGATCTCCTGTCTCAAGATCAGAGTTTCCTTCTGCACCCCAATCTCAGGTCCCTCAATCTGGCTGCTGAAAGGATAGTGCTAGCTCCCTTGCTTCTACCTAAGGAGGTTGAAGAGGTGGTTTTGGCCTCTAGGAGGCAGTCCACCAGAAAGTCCTATGCCCTCGTGGCGTAGGTTCACAATATGGTGTGCTCAGTGCATTGAAGATCCTTTCTTCTGCCTTGTGCCAGTAGTACTGCAGTATCTACTTCACCTGTCAGACCTAGGCCTTAAGTCTAACTCTGTTTGGGTCCACCTCAGTGCTCTATCAGCGCACCACTCACCGGTGGAGGGACAGTCTCTGTCGGTTCACCCCTTGGTGTCACGCTTCCTCAGAAGTCTGCTTCTTCTCAAGCCTCCGGTTCGTCCACCGGCGACTGAGTGGGATTTAAACGTGGTCTTACAGCAACTTACTCGCCCACCGTTTGAGCCGATGGCTACTTGCCATTTGCACTTCCTTTCTTGGAAAGCACTCTTCCTGGTAGCTCTTACCTCGGCCAAACGTGTGAGTGAACTACAAGCTCTGGTTTCTGATCGACCGTACACACGGTTCTATAGGAACAGGGTGGTCCTACGGACCCATCCCAAGTTCCTCCCAAAAGTGGTCTCCTCTTTCCACCTCAATCAGAAGGTGGTCCTTCCGACCTTCTTTCCCAGGCCGCATTCCATCCGGGCTGAGACAGTCTTGCTACCCTGGATTGTAAGAGGGTGTTGTCCTTTTACATAGAACGTACGCGAGAGCATCAAAGGGCTACTCAGCTCTTCGTCTCCTTTGACCCTAATAAACTGGGGTTACCTGTCTCCAAGCGTACAGTGTTGGGCTACCGTACGGGGGCATTTTCAGAAGATATTCTTATCACGGATGCTGAGGCTCTTGAGAGGGAGCCATTTTTTCAGCTTTGGGTTCCCGTTAGCCTAGAGCTGGGGAGTCCCATATGTGAGGACTGACTTCCTGCTTGGTTCTGGAGAAAGAGTAGTTACTCACCTGTAACAGGTGTTCTCCAGGAGCAGCAGGAATCAGTCCTCATGACCCTCCCTCCTCCCCTGGAGTTGCAGTCATACTTCATTTTGTTTTTTTGCTGTCTTTTAGCTATGTCATCAGACTGAGTAAGATGGCACCCTTGGGCAGGAAGGGGACCGCGCATGCGCGCTGCATTCCCAAAGGCTTTCTTTGAAAGCTGGGGAAATGCTCCGCACGGGGGCTCCGTCGGCGCCAATGTCACCCATATGTGAGGACTGATTCCTGCTGCTCCTGGAGAACATCTGTTACAGGTGAGTAACTACTCTTTATGTTGATTGATTACTATTCTTAATTTTCAAGTTACCTCAAATCACCTACTGTATGTTCTATCTTTGTAGTTACTTATTAATCAATTATTTGTTTGTATATTATAATGTTGTTTTACTTATGTTATATGTAACATGATTTAGTTCTCTGAAAACCGCTTTGATTTATTGATAAGGTGGTTTAAAAATCATTTAAATAAATAAATCTATGGGTGCCGCGCTGATGCTAACTGGTTAACAACGAGGCATGCTGGGGGGTTCCATGGTGCTACCCATCGCTAATATGGCAGTGATGATATTGAGTCACTGCCCGGTTAGTGACACGCAGCGAAATTCAGGCGCAGGAAACACTGACCTAACTTTCGCTGCAGAAGCTAACAGGGCAACGGATGAATATCGCCGCTGCCTGGTTAGCTTTGCAGCAATCCTGGAAACCCAGATATTCAATGCTGGTGGCTGGATATGGTCCTGGCATTGAATATCCAGGTTTATAGTTCAGCGGCGATGGCTAGGCACATTAGATTGACTAGCCCCTGCTGCTGAATATCTGAATAAAAAATAGAAAAGCCTGTTACCAACACAAAGATGTTGTTATTGTCCATTGACGTTCTTTCTCGGTTACCCCTTTTAGTTAAAGGTAGTTCTGGAACAAGTCTCCAGGTTTTGAGAGGCTAATTATTCATTTAATCCTCACCAGTCCAGATGACCCTTACTGCTCTGCTAAATGAGTTTGCCCTTTCCCTTGATAGTCTCCGAGATATTTTAATAATGCAGCTTGACCTCAGCGCCGCCTTTGGTGTAATTGATCATTCCCTTCTTCTTCACCACATCGAACACTCAGGTGTCCATAACTTCGCTCTAAACTGATTCATTCATATCTCTCACTCTGTTCCTTTCAAGTGTCTATTGATGGTTCACGTTCACAACCTCAACCTCTCTTTCAGTTTTCAAGAGTACCGCAAAGTTCTCTCCTATCCCCTATCCTGTTTAATCTGTTCATCTCGTCATTAGTTCTCATGATTTTAGTTCTTAATATTAGCTCTTATTTTTACGCCGACGATATCCAGCTTATCATTGCTCATGACAGCTGGGACTCTTCTATCTCCAGGAAGAAGCAGGAATGTAGTCTTCACATATGGGTGAAATCAGATACTGACAGAGCATGTGTAGGGAAGCTCCCCAGCTACCAATAGGAAGCCTTTGGGAGCACTCCACTGCGCCTGTGCCCTTCTTTCCCGCTCTCCCAACTCCCTCTCTTCGGTTCTTCTTTTTCTGCGGAGCCAACAGGTCAAAACCCTGTCATCAGAGAAAAGAACCTCAATTTTTTTTCTTCAGAAAGTGCTTCTGCCTCACCACACCAGTATAGCTTGATTCCGGTACCATTTTCTTTTTTGTTTTTCTCCTAAAATCTAATTTTCTTTTTCTTTTTTTTTAAACATTTTCCTCAGGGCCTTGTGCTCCATCTTCACGATGGAAAAACCCTCAAGTGGGTTCAAAAAATGCATCAAGTGCTCCAGCACCATTTCGGTAACAGATAAACACAATTGGTGTCTGAAATGCCTTGGTCCCGACCATGTTCCCCAAGCCTGCTCCCTCTGTAAACAGATGACAAAAAGAGGCCTAGGGAACTGTGCCAAAAGGTTTGGGGAACTCTTTCCATCGGACTCGATGTCCTTGGCTTCGACTTCTCCAGAGCATCCCCATGCTCTCAAGGCTCCAAGCTTTCTAAGGACTCCAAACACTCGGAGAAAAAGACCAAAAGACCCACATCTCCCTCAAGGTCTTCTAAGGAAAAGCAAGAGCCTCGTGAATCCTCAGAGAAGTCGAAGGAATTGAAGGAGAGGCCCAAGGATTCCTCAAGCAAGTCTCAGGAATCGAGGGAAAGATCCCGCTGTAAACACCAGGAGTCTTCCAGGACCTCTTCTGACTTTGGCCATTGGCCCAGTCATCGGTGGTCATCAACATCTGGAGAGCCCCCGATTTCTTGTTCTGGTACGGTGGTGGCAAGCCCCATTCTTATACTGGACTAGACACAGGCAACGTCCTTGGATCAAAGCATGCTATCCTTGAAGAGGACTTTAGTGGCCCTTCTCGCAGCATTGGTTCCTCTTGCTCTGACAGCTGGGGGGTCGCATACTGGTGCATCGACATCGATGACCCCATCGATGCCGATCCAGGCATCAATATCGGTACCACCATTAGCACTGATTCAGTCTGCCTCATGACCCGATGCCTCGGTACCGACACCAACATCAGTCTCGGCCACCAAGATCCCATGGGTGAGAACCACAGTTCTAGACCCCGAAGGTATCGAGGAGCATCGACACCATTCATACAGGCACGACATCGTTGATAGTCACATGTATAAGACTCGGATACATCTGATTCTGATCACCGCTTCTTAGATTCCACGGACCTCCATGACATTGTCTCCTAGCCCTCACCTCCAACCACAAGCACTCATAGAAAATCACCACGGAAGACATGTCTTTCCAAGAATTTATCCGAGACATGGCGGTGGGATTATCAATTTCGGCTACATCGGAACTGGAACCGAAGGCAGAGGAGCTGGAAATACTCCACTACCCTACAGCCCCAATCCTCCCAGTGCATCGCATCCTCCACAACTTGATGCTCCAGATGTGGGAGACCCTTCTCACGGTATCGCCCATTAGCCATCGGCTTGATAACAGTGTGTCCTGGTTTTCAAAAACCACAACTTCCACACCACTCTATGGTGGTTGAATCAGCAATGTGTCACATCACAAGTGGGAAAACCCACTCTTCCATACCCCCAGGAAAGGAATCCAGGAATCTTGATTCCTTTGCTCGCCGATCCTTTCAAGCTTCAATGCTAGCCAGCAGAATCAACTCTTACATTCTGTATATGGGAATGTTCCTCAAGGAACTTAATAAGGACTGGCAAGGTTTTCTTCAATCCTTCCTGAGGAAAAGAGACCTGCTTTTCAAGCTATGCTTGCACAGAGCCAAAATGTATCAATTTGTAAACAGCAGCATTCTATGCTTTCAAATCCTCTAATAGGGCCTCATCTATTGTCATAAATGCACATCGGTTAGCATGGCTCTAAGTATCAGACCTGGAACAAGTTTGGTAATATTCCCTGTACAGGAGAGAACCTCTTTGGTAAAAACTGGAGGGAGAAGGCTGGAGAGCTGGAAACAGATGACACAATGCTTAAAAGGCTCTGCAGGAAGACTGCTGACCAAACATAGAAAAAGGCAGCAGCTAAAAGACCCTTCTATCCAAAGGAGGTTCTACCCCTCCTATTCTCAGCTTACTTATTAGCCCTAGCAAAACCAACAGGATCTTAAGCAAGCAAAAAAAAACCCCAGGATAGCTAAACCACAGCTAGCCATAAAGGCGCCGGTAGCACCCAGTTTTTGACTCCCATCTAGAGAGCACAACCAGTCTGTCCCTGCACATTCAGGAACCTACTACCATCCCACAGAGACTCTGCTATTTTTCACATCGATGGCACTCCATCACCACAGAACAATGGACCCTGTCACTAGTTCAGAAGGGTTACCAGTTAAATTTTCAGAAACTTCCCCCTCACCACTTCAGGGGGAATTTCCCCACCCAACCTCCCCTCGACACCCTTGGATTTCTGCTTCCCAAGTACATGACACTGCACTTCTTCGCATTAAATCTTAACTGCCAAGCATTAGACCATTCTTCCAGCTTTTGAAGATCTTTCTTCATGTTATCCACTCCCTCAGGGGAGTCCACTCTGTTGCAAATTTTCGTGTCATCTGCAAAAAGACAGACTTTTCCATTCAGTCCTTCAGTAATATCACTCACAAATACATTGAACAGTGCCGGGCCCAGGACTGAACCCTGGGGCACCCCGCTAATCACCCTCCTTTAATCCGAGTGAGCTCCATTTACCATCACCTTATGTGGCTGTCAGTCAACCAATTTCTGATCCAGTTCAGCACCTTGGGACTACAGACCCCAGATGGGGGGTTACAGACCCATTTTGAATCTCAGAGAGCTCAACAAATTCCTAGTTAAGGAGAAATTCAAAATGATCTTCTAGACCTCAAATAGGCCTACACTCGTGTCCAATTTCACCCAGACTACAGGCAGTATCTTCACCTGTCAGGGAATCCATTATCAATACATGGCCCTTCGGCCTTGCATCTTCACGAAGAGTCTTTACAAAGTGCATGGCCGTAGTAGCAGCATATCTTTGAAACAACAAAGTCTTTGTCTTCCCTTACTTAGACGACTGGCTAATAAAGGCAGACTCTCCTCGAGAATTCTGCTCATCTCTTTTTGGAAACTCTTGCACTATTGCAACATCTGGGATTTGTAATAAACTTCCCAAAGTCCCAGCTTACTTCAACCCAAAGATTAGAGTTCCTAGGCACCATACTGGACACTCAACAATCCAGGGCTTTCCTTCCTCTGGATTGCATAAACAGATTGGTGGACCTAGCCACCACATGTGCCAACAGCAGACTGCAACGACTCGAACCTTCTTGTGCCTCATAGGCCACATGACATGGCATCTGTAGTGCATGAAGTACCTTATGCGAGATTGCACATGCGACTAACACAAGGGGACCTTCTCATCCCAGTGGACCCAAGCCACAGGGAATCTATGGAATTTCATTCAAATAACACACTCTCTGACTGAATCACTCCTCTGGTGGTGCACCCCAACAAATCTTCTCGCAGGGTCATCTTTTCAGATGCCCCAGCCTCATCATACTCTGACTACAGATGCATCCAATCTCGGCTGGGGAGCCCATTTAGATTCCATCTCACACAAGGACAGTGGACAGCCAGGAATCAACTTGACAAATCAACCTCCTCGAACTCCGAACAATCACGAATGCCCTCAAAGCTTTCCAGCACCACCTCTCCAACAGCCAGATCCTGGTCAGGATAGACAATCAGATGGCAATGTTTTACTTAAACGAACAAGGGGGGACGGGCTTTCTTCCTCTCTGCCAGGAAGCCTGCCGCCTATGGAACTTCACCATTCTCCACCATATGCACCTTTGTGCAGTTTATATTCCAGGAGAGATCAATAACTTGGCAGACAAACTGAGTCGAATCTTACATCCGTATGAGTGGACCCTGGATCCAGAGACAGTGGCACAAATCTTTCAAGCCTGAGGAACCCCAGTCATAGATCTCTTTGTCACGCCACAGAACTCTCAAATTCTGCAGTTCTCCTCCAGGATACCATCTAAATTCAGTCTAACATCAGATGCCTTCATGATTCAAAGGAGTCAGGGACTGCTTTATGCGTTTCCCCCCATACCCCTGATCCCGAAGACACTCCGCAAACTCCAAGCAGACAAGGGATCTATGATCCTCATAGCCCCTTGCTGGCACCGTCAGCCTTGGTTTCCCCTCCTGCTTAGGCTGACACAGACTCCTCTGATTCCATTGGGATCCAAGCCCGTTCTTCTGTCCCAGGACAACGGAATACTTCTGCATCCCAATATGCAGTCTCTTCGACTGATAATGTGGATGCTGAGAGCATGATGTTCCAACATCTACTCCTATCAACAGTCATGAAGGATATCCTCCTTTCTTCCAGAAAGCCCTCCATCAGGAGGACATACTCTTTCAATGGCATAGATATGCTTCATGGTGCTCTCAAAATAACCACAATCCCTTTGAAGCATCGGTACCCACGCTTCTTCAATACCTTATTCATTTGTCCTCTTTAGGATGCAAAACAAATTCAGTACGTATGCATCTCAGTGCTATTTCAGCCTTTCATAAACCTGTTGATGGTCGACCCATCTCCACAATTCCTCTAGTGGCACGTTTCATGAGGGGCCTCCTCCTCACCAAGCCACCCCTACGACCACCCCCAGTAGCGTGGGTTCTTAATGTGGTATTGGCTCAACTCCTCAAGCCTCCGTTTAAGCTCTTAGCAACTACACACCTAAGAACATAAGATATGCCATACTGGGTCAGACCAAGGTCCATCAAGCCAAGTATCCTGTTTCAAACAGTGGCCAATCTAGGTCATACGTACCTAGCAGTTTCCCCAAGACACAGGTTCACAATGCTTGTATTGGGTCAAGCAAGCATTGATATCCTGGGTCCCTTCTTAATAATGGTTTATAGACCTTTCCTCCAGGAACTTGTCCAAACCTTTTTTAAACCCAGCTACACTAACAGCCTTTACTACATCCTCCGGTAACAAATTCCAGAGTTTGATTACATGTTGAGTGGAAAAATATTTTCTTTTGAGTCTTGAATAGTTTACCCTGTAGCTTCATTGCATGTCCCCTAGACTTTCTATATTCTGATAAGGTAAACAATCGATCTATGTTTACCCCTTCCACTTTGTTCATTAATTTATAGACTTCTATCATATCTCCCCTCAGCCGTCTCTTTTCCACGTTAAAGAGCCCTAACCTTTTAGACTTTCTTCATAGGAGTATCCTTCCATCCCCTTAATCATTTTGGAGGCTCTTCTCTGAACCTTTTCTAATAACGCTATATCCTTTTTAAGATACGGCGATCAGAATTACACACAATATTCAAGGTGCGGTCTCACCATGGAACGATATAGAGGCATTATAATATCTTTTATTTTATTTTCCATTCCTTTCCTTATGATGCCTAGCATTCTATTTGCTCTCTTGGCCGCCGCTGCACACTGGGCCAAGGGTTTTAACATGTTATCCACAATGACGCTTACATCTTTTTCCTGGGTGGTGGTTCCTAATGTGGAACCTTGCATCGTGTAACCATAGTTTGGGTTGTTCTTCCCTAGGTGCATAACTTTGCACTTGTCCACATTAAATTTCATCTGCCATTTGGATGCCCAGTCTTCTAATTTATCAAGATCCTCTTGCAATTTTCCACAATCCTTTTGGGTTTTAACAACTTTAAATAGTTTTGTGTCATCTGCAAATTTGATAACCTCACTCGTTATTCCCTTTTCCAGGTCATTTATGAATATGTCAAAAAGCAGCAGACCCAGCACAGATCCCTGGGGTACATCACTATTCATCTTTCTCCATTGGGAAAATTGGCCATTTAGTCCTACCCTCTGCTTTCTATCTTTTAACCAGTTCCTGATCCACAAGAGTACACTGTCTCCTATCCCATGACTCTTTAGTTTTGCCAAAAGTCTCTGATGAGGGACCTTGTCAAAGGCTTTCTGAAAGTCCAGATACACTATATCAACCGACTCACCTTTGTCCACCTGTTTATTCACACCTTCAAAAAACATAACAGATTAGTAAGACAAAATCTTCCTTGTCTAAAGCCATGTTGGCTATCTCCCATTAGGCCATGACTATCTACATGCTGAGTAATTTTGTTCTTTATGATGGTTTCTACCATTTTTCCCGGTGCTGACGTCAGGCTCACCAGTCTGTAGTTTCCCGGATCACCCCTGGAACCCTTTTTAAAAATTGGCGTTAAATTATTGATCCTCCAATCTTCAGGTATTACAGATGATTTTAATGAAAGTTCACAGATTACTAATAGCAGGTCTTCAATCTCATATTTCAGTTCTTTCAACACCCTTGGATGTATACCATCCAGCCCAGGTGATTTGCTGCTCTTCAGTTTATCTAATAGTTGTAATACATCTTCCCAATGTATCTATATTTCCTTCAATTCTTCCGCACCTTTAAATACCACTTGTCAGACGGCTGCCTAGGGTGAGAACTTACACAATCTTGACGATGCATATATTCATATGATTCTTGCAAGGTATTGTGGGTAATGTAGTTCATTCACTCCCAAACACAGCTGAAGACAATAATTGAGTTGTGAAACCAAGTGGTAAAGCCAATAAAATACTTCTTTTATTGATGGGGTTTAATTTACCCAGCACAAATATGCTTGGTAGCAATATAAATGAGGTTACTTGCTTGCAGTGTTTAAGTGGATAACATAAAGTCACAAAGCAAATCAGAAACAACCTTCAGCTTGTCAGGCAATTAGCTAATGTTTTCTTAGCAAATAATTACCAAATAAAAAGGCACAAAGAAATGAATAAACTTTGCTTGTTAGGTTAACTTCTGCTTATTTTCCACACAGATCCTGCAGTGATTCTCTCTTACACACACAATCAGGTGCAGCTTTAATTACTATCAATGGACCAGCTGAAACCCTTTAGCTGGCTGGCTGCTACTGTGTGAACCCAAATCCTGCTTTAAGAGCTGTTTGCAGTAGAATAAAGAACAAAGTTAGGTTTCTTTGTGATGGCTGATGTGTTTGCTTACAGAAAGCTAGCAATAGCACTTGGATAAAGAACAGTCCATGTAATTAATAGTTTCATCTGCTGTATCTCCCCCTTCATCAATCAGCATAGGGTCACTATCATACATTGGCACAGACGAGTCTTTCATTAAGGCACTATCATGAGAATGCTTATTCCCTTGCTGCCATTCTCTATTATAGATAGGGTCTGGATCAGTGTTCATACCTGAGCCTCTCCTGCTATCATAATTCCTCTCTGTATAGCCTGGCCAGTATGTAATCCAATTCTGATGTCCAGCCTTCCAATCTTGATCCCTGGACACTGGATCTCCTCTCACATACCTTCTGGCCTTGGTCTGAAAGTCCCTTCCACGTGCAGTCTTCTCTCTTCCAGGTAGCCACTGGTGATTCCTATCTCTGCCATTCCATTCCTCTGGCTGACTCCAGTCCAATGGACTCTGCTGGCACTTGGAATACCTCCCAGTATAGGTACTGCCTTGGAATCTCCCAGACCTTCCAATGGCCTTTCTTCTCTTCCTTCCAGAGAGTTTCCTCTCTCTCTATCCGCTTGGCTTGGCTTCTGTTTCTCCAGGTGATGCTTGAATCTGTAGCTGGGCTGGAGCTTGTAGCCGTTGCTGTCGCTCCCCCTGAAGCTGTTATGTGTAGAATAAGCTCTATTCTTATTCTGTCTTAATGTGTGCTCCTCCCTAACACAGCGCAGCTGTGTTGAATCAGGCCCTGCCCTTTGAGATGAGTGCTTAGGGATTACCTCATAGCTCTCTTGATTGCACACACGTTTTCTCACTTCAGCCCCTCTCATGGCTGCTGGAAACCTGGTGCATTCTGGGACTGGTAGTCTTTTATGTGAAAACTCTGTTTTCTTACTTCTACCAGAACTGACAGGTTGCTTGTTCAGAGTCACATCATCTTTTCTATAGCTCCTACCTGAGCTATGATAAGCTTCCTTATCACACACTTCAGTCATGGGTAACATCCTTACATCTTCCTCAGTAAAGACCGAAGCAAAGAATTCATTCAGTCTCTCCACTATTGCCTTGTTGCCTCTTAGTGCCCCTTTAACCCCTCTATCGTCTAATGGACCAACTGACTCTCTCACAGGTTTTTTGCTACGAATGTACTTGAAAAAGTCTTTATTTCACATTTTTGCTTCCGCAGCAAGCTTCTTCTCGAATTCTCCCTTTTCCTGCCTTATCGCCTGCCTTATCAATGCCTTGCATTTGACTTGCCAGTGCTTGTGCTGTTTCCAGGTTTCGTCATTTGGCTCTTTTTTCCATTTCCTGAAAGATGCTTTTTTGGCAACAACAGCCTCTCTGACCTCACCTTTAAACCATGCTGGCAGCTTTTTGGACTTCCTTCCACTTTTCTTAAAGCGTGGAATACAGCTGGTCTGGGCTTCCAAGATAGTATTTTTCAAAAACACCCAAGCTTGATGTAAGTCTTTAACCTTTGCAACTGCTCCTTTTAGTTTTTTCTTACCTATTTTCCTCATTTTATCATAGTCCCCCTTTCGAAAGTTAAAAGGTAGTACTGTGGATTTCCTTACTATCCCTCCTCCACTAATTAACTCAAATGTGATCATGCTATGATCACTATTGCCAAGTGGCTCCAACACCCTTATCTCTTGTATTCTTCATTGCCCTGATCTCAGTCAAGTGTATCAGTGAGCTGCAAGCCTTAGTGGCGCATCCATCATATACAAGATTCCATCATGAGAGTCATCCTTCAGACACATCCCCACTTTTTGCCAAAGGTGGTGTCATCTTACCACGTTAATCAATCAGTAATCCTTCTGGTCTTTCCAAGAACTCACGCATCTCATGCAGACTGCATTCGCTGCATTCGCTTGACTGCAAAAAGGCTCTAGCCTTCTATCTCCAAAGAGCACAGGATATCAGAAAATGCTCTCAATTATTTGTGTCCTTTGACCCTAACCATCTGTTTCTTGCTGTAACAAAATGCACGCTCTCCAGATAGATAGCAGACTGTATATCACTAGCATACGACAAAGCAGGACTTACCCTCACCGGGCACTTTACTGCTCATAATGTCCGAGCCATGGCAACATCGGTGGCGAACCTATGTTCAATAGCCATTGACGAGATCTGTTGGGCTGCAACATAGCCCTCCATCCACACCTTTTCGCCTGCTACTGCTGGGACAAGGACTCCCTCCAGGATGCAGTATTTGGCCAGGTGGTCCTTCATCTTCTCTTTGGAACATAACGACAACTCCTACCCCCCTACCCCGCCCAATATTCCTACCAAATCCCCGTGGCAGGAAAGTCTTGGTTAACCTCACCTTGTCTGTCTTTCTGACCCGGTCTAACTCTTCAGAGATCTGGGAGTTCGGGAGTCCTATCTGTGAAAACTACATTCCTGCTTGTTCCTGGAGTTAGCATAGTGTCACAAGGTAGACCTAGGGCAACCCGAGAAAAGGCAGATCAGCATGAATGATCACAGAAAAAGTGACAAGGTAAACAAAGAAATGTTTGATGGTTGCTATGAACAAACTAGGCACACGTGCACAGAGCCCATGAGGACACACCCAGACAGCAAAGGAAGGGAATTCGCTTTGCCTGATCAGGATCAGCTGGGTGGAGGTGGAGTCAGGAAACACGGAGATAAAATAGGCTCCCAAACAATTAGAAGCGGAGAGGAGTTGAGGCAGCAAAGGTCACAATCCGAGAGGCAGCAGCAAATACAGTTGAAGCCGGGGAAATCCTGGAGCTGGTGTGAAAGAAAGGAAGAAAGTGAGAATGGGTCATTGAAGCAACAAGGGAGCCAGCGTGAAGGTCGGAGAGAATCCTATGACCTGTGTGAAACACTGGGAAGGCAGCAGCCTGAGAGTGTGTATGTATATGGAGAACAAGAGAAACGTGGGAAGACTGCAATAGCAGGTACCGGTGCAAGTGGTGAATGTAAGGGCTATTGGCTACAGGAGAGGGAAAAACCCTGGAGGTATAGAAACAGCCCCATAAAGCCAAGATATCTAGAGGCTGAGAATAACTTTTCCCCTGGTTATAGAAAGCCTAGGAGAAGAAGGATTTACTTGCCAGAAGAAGTTGAAGATTTTCCCAATCAGTGTGAGCTCCCAGCTTCTAGAAAATCCTCGTCAAAAGCTTTGCAATCTAGCTCAGCTGAGTTCCGAGGGCTAGCTCTGAACAGGCAGGGAGTCTGCCGTAATTATCCAACTAGCAGAGCAAATAGAGACCTGAGCCATCTGCTAAGATACCAGCAGGGGCAGGGCTCTGAAGGGTTCAGCTCAAAGGTATATGGTAGTTCCCAGAGAGGCATTTCTTCAGAGGGAGAGAGAAACTTCCTGGGTAACGAACTAAGCCAGCCGTACTCTCATTCCATATCTGACGTTAAGAATGAAAATGCTAATGAACCTGAATTGATGGAGTGTGAAAGTTCTGAAGTATCTGTAAGTCCAGAATTGATGGATTGTTCTCTAACTGTAACTGAGTCAGAGTTCTCATTAAGATAAACGCTTACTGTGTGACCTTAGCTCCAGTGATAGAAGCTGCATGCTGCATCTCACTCACTCTCCAGCCAAACAGACGTGAGCTGTGCTATAGCTATGATATCAGCCACGAGAGAAAGAATCTGTGATTGAAACAGTTAGGCTGTTTGTTCTTTTGTTTTGGTTTAAAGTTAAAAGCTGAAGGAAGCTGTTTGTGTTGCTCATTTTACTTTTGTTTATGCCAAAGTTGGTACTTAATTTATGTTTACCTGAAGATAAAGAAACCTCAAGGGACGGGGAATAAAACCCTAAACTTAAAAAGAAGTTCTCTTTGTGATTTGTACAATTGAAGGCACAACTACCACACACACAGAGCCAAGCAATACCAGTTGCCACCGCTTGGGCTCACAGGGTGTGACAATAGGTACTCACCTGTAACAGGTGATCTCCGAGAACAGCAGAAATTTAGTCTTCACAACCCACCCTCTTCTCCTCGGAGTTGTAGGGTTCTGTTTTTTTGCTTATATTCCATCTTTTCAGCTGCAAACTCAACTGAAGAGAGGGAGTTGGAAGGGCAGGAAGGCAGTGGCCAGGTGCAGTGGAATGCTCTCAAAGGCTTTCCTATTGGTAGCTGGGGAGCTTCCCACGCGGGCTCCATCGGTACTCGATGTCACCCTTATGTAAAGACTAAATTCCTGCTATTCCCGAAGATCACCTGTTGCAGATGAGCAACTACACTTTTCAGTTGATCTTACTATCAAAATTGGACTGTATTGCCATCTGACTTTCTCAGTATAAAATAATGCTAAGCCGGGGCAGGCCAATCTCCTAGGTGGCTGCCTAGCTCGCCTAGTGGGTCGGCCTGGGTGGGCGGCGGCAGCAGCACACATATGTGGCAGTGGCAGCAGCACACATGGATGGCCATGTCGCCCCCCCCCCCCCCAACTCCTGCCAATTCTGTTTGGGGGGAGAGGCGGGCAGAGGCAGTATTTCCAAACGTGGCGGCAAAATGCTGCAGCTTGTGGAAATACTGCTGCTGCACTCCTCCCCCTCCTGAGATGCGGCAGCTGGGGGGGCAACGGTAGTGGCAGCTGGGGGGGTGGTATAAGCTGGGGGGCGAGGCCGAAGTTTCTCCCTAGAGCAACAGAAATCCTTGGGCTGGCCCTGTGCTAAACGCAGCAGAACCAAAGTCCTATGGCTCTCTCATAATCACAAGCCCCTCCCATTCTCTCCAAGCATCTCTTCCTACCCTATTCTTGTTTAGAAGTCCATCTTCTCTTTAGGCGACGATCAGCTTTCCTTCAAATCTTACTTCCAAGTCATACTGCTAGACCAGTCCAGACAAAAGGGTTGAGTCCCCCTGCCAGCAGATCTTGGAGACAGAGAATTCTACCAGAGCTCTGATAGGCTGGACTCTGGTGATATGGTCCTACCCCTAGGTGTCTCCCTCAGTATTTCTCTGTCTCCAGCAGAACTGGTTGCTTTTGTTGTTTTTCCCTCAAAATCTTTAAAATTATTTAGAATCCCTTTGGGGACTGATATTTCCACTTGCCTGTTGCTGCCAGTATAGTTTCACTGTGCACCAGGGTGTTTGCAGCTGAGCTCCTGTTTCTGACACAGTAGAGCTCGCTGACAGGAAGAATCCCCAGCATCTGGACATGAGGGCTTGTTAGCTGGGCGAAGGCTTCCCTAAAATCAGGTTTCTCTGTATCCTGAGGCTCCTGGATGCACCCAGATTTCACAATAGGTGTTACTCTGGGTTTCCCAGCAACTTGATGCCCCAGATAAACTTGTGGAGCTCCTGGGCCTGCCTTCAGTAGAGCTCCTGATTTTCTTTAAGCAGCGCTGAGTCTTTGCCACGATAGCTTAGACAGCAGGAGGATCAGGTATCAATTTCTGAAAGAAACTGTAAGTAAACTGTTTTCTTACTTGCCTCAGCTGCCCTGGGTTTATTTCAACTGCATCGGGACCGGCTGTCTCTGACCTGATTCCTTCACTTCCGGTTTCATCAGGGTCTGTTCAACTGGGGTTTGAAGTTCCTATTTTCCTTTCTTCATTTTTATTTCCTGGATGCACCCAGAGCACACAAGAGCTGTTTCTCTTGGTTTCCCAGGCTTCCCTTCTTAATAGCTGTCTTTTCTGTAATCAGCAATACAGCAGGGTTTGAGCTTCTGATTTCACTGTCTGTGCAGCTCCCCTTTTCTCCAGAAACACCTTCCAGCCCCTGCCATGAGGGTCTAAGTGGCTGCAGAGGGATCAAACTCTAATTTCCCTACCTTTCAGTCACTGTAACTACCTTACACTGACTTTGAAAGTTTCTCTTCTCCTCCATGGGGAACTCAGCTCCTCTGTACCAGCACAGTGAATAACTGACAGTTTCCTTCTCCCCTCCGTTTCTGGTGATACAGGATTTGAATTTTTAAGTTGCTAGCAGCGCTCCTTGCCTCTTCCCCAGCGATTTTGCTGCATTTTTAAGGTTTTTAGAGCTTAGGAAAGCGATACGCAAGGGGGAATTCTAGCTTCCCTCCATCTTGCGGAAGCATTCTTTCACATTCGCATTCGAGAGGGGCATCAGCGATTCATTCGAGTCGCGGTACTCGGTCAACATTTTCAATTTCGTGCGATGCCCTTCGGTCTAGCTTCGGCGCCTCGAACCTTCTCCAAGGTAATGGTGGTAGTAGCTGCGGCCTTACGCAGCCGCGGCATCAGAGTTCATCCTTATCTGGACAACTGGCTCATTCGCGCAGACTCTCTCCCCGAGGCTTGCAGCACAGTCTCGGTGGTTGTTGCCTTTCTCGAAAGCCTCGGCTGGGTAATCAACCGCGACAAGTGTTGTCTTCAGCTGTCCCAGGAGATCGAATTTTTGGGGGCTCGATTCGATACAGCCTTAGATCAGGTCTTTTTGTCAATGCCTCGATTCCTCAAGTTAACTTCTCAAGTTCGCAGTCTCCTAGCACAGGTCTCGCCTCGAGCATGGTGTCAGAGGATTATCAAGTTCGGTTGCCTCTACTACCGGCGGTGAGACTTTGCCTCCGTTGGTGGCTCCGGCCCCGCAATCTCCTTTGAGGGGTTCCCTTGGAGACTCCGCGCTGGGTTTTGGTAACGACAGACGCCAGTCTCTCCGATTGAGGAGCGCATTGCGGCTCACACTCAGCGCAGGAGATTTGGTCTCCTCGGGAGGCCCGGTGGTCCATCAATCGCCTTGAGACGCGAGCGGTGTGCTTAGCCTTGCGAAAGTATCAGCCTCTTCTGCGGCGTCAGGCGGTTCGAATTCTGTCCGACAACGCTACCACAGTGGCATACCTCAACCGCCAAGGGGGCACGAAATGTCCAGGCGTATTGAAGGAAATGAGTCTTCTCCTTCCGTGGGCGGAGAGGCATCTGCAGGCGATCTCGGCGCAATATATCGCGGGGGTAGACAATGTAAAAGCCAATTTCCTCAGCCGACATGCTCTGGATCTGGGGGAGTGGGCTCTGGTGCCAGAGTCCTTTCAGTCCATTGTTCGACGATGGGGTCTACCGGCAATGGATCTCATGGCTACGGCGCAGAATACCAAGGCACCAATCTACTTCAGCCATTGGAGGGACAACAGGATGCACGGGATAGATGCACTGTCTCAAGCGTGGCCAACCCATCTCCTTATGTATGTCTTTCCTCCCTGGTTCATGATCGGCAAGATTCTCCAAAGAGTCAGGGAGCATCGCGGCCCGATGGTCCTGGTGGCACCAGATTGGCCTCGCAGACCGTGGTATGCGGATCTCGTCTGGCTGTCTCGGGCATCTCCTCTACGCCTGGGGGCGTTCCCAGGGCTCCTGCTCCAAGGTCCGGTGGAAATGGGAAACCCGGCTCCTTACTCGCTTACGGCCTGGCTCTTGAACGCCGCAGGTTAGTTCAGAAGGGATATTCGTCAAGTGTGGTGGCGACAATGCTTAAAGCACGGTGGTCTTCGACGTCGCTGGCTTACGCTCGTGTGTGGCGTCTCTTTGACACTTGGTGTTCACTACGTCACATCTCGCCCTGGCGTTGCAACATCCCGGATATTCTGTCCTTCTGCAGGCCAGTCTAGATAAGGGTCTGGCGCTCGGGACCTTGCGCATGCAGGTTGCCGCGCTAACTTGTTTTCGAGGACCGATAGTGGGGCGTGTTCTCGCCTCGCATGTGGCTGTTTCGCATTTTCTTAAAGGGGTTCAGACATTACGGCCCCCGATACATCCTTTAGGTCCTTCTTGGGATCTCGCTCTCGTTCTTCTTGCCCTTGTTGCTCCTCCCTTTGAGCCCCTGAAGGCATGTTCCCTTAAGGATTTAATGCTAAAGACAGTTTTCCTAGTGGCCATAACCTCGGCACGTCGGATTTCCGAACTTCAGGATCTCTCTTGTCGAGACCCTTTTCTCTTGTTTTCTTCAGCAGGAGTTTCTCTTCGAACTGTTCCATCCTTTTTACCTAAGGTGCTTACCCCGTTTCATGTCAACCAGCCTCTTTTCTTGCCTACCTTTGAAAAAGAGCAGTGTTCCGGTCGCCTTCGTCAATTGTGTGCTGTGGACCTGAAGAGAGTGCTTTATCGGTATCTTAAGATCACGAACGCCTTCCGTAAGACCGATCATCTTTTTGTCCTGTTTGCGGGCCCTCGACAGGGGTCCACAGCCTCCACATCCACCATTTCTAGATGGTTGCGAGGAGCTATTGAGGCAGCTTCTATACTGCAAGGCAAGCAGGTTCCAGCAGGGCTCCGAGCTCACTCCACTCGGACTCAGGCTTCGTCTTGGGCCGAGCGGTCTCAAGTAGCTCCTCTTGACATTTGCCGGGCAGCGACTTGGTCGTTGTTGTCCACGTTTGTCCGTCACTATAGATTGGACGTTCACGCTCGGCAAGAGGGCCAGTTTGGAGCTGCAGTGCTGTCGTCGGCATTGACCCCCCCTTGAAAGCAGGTAGCTTGAGTACTGCCCGTTTGTCTGGACTGGTCTAGCAGTATGACTTGGAAGGAGAAATTTCACTTACCGTTAGTTTCCTTTCCTAGAATACTGCTAGACCAGTCCAGGACCCACCCTGCTGTCAGTTACGGTGCTGCTAGTGCGGTGAAGCCGCCGGCCTCTGTTCCTTCCTTGTCAGTATGCCTCACCATGGGGTGCCGATGGCTGCGTTATCGGTCTTAGCAGCCTTCAGTTCTGGGGATACTTTCAGCTCCCTTGTACATAGTTGAATTCAATGTCCACTAAGTGTGGTCTTATGGTTAAGTTGCGTTACATGTTTTGGGTTCGCTTTACAGTCAATACTGAGGGAGACCCCTAGGGGTAGGACCATATCACCAGAGTCCAGCCTATCAGAGTTCTGGTAGAATTCTCTGTCTCCAAGATCTGCTGGCAGGGGGACACAACCCATTTGTCTGGACTGGTCTAGCAGTATTCTAGGAAAGGAAATTAACAGTAAGTGAAATTTCTCCATTTCTAAGATAGTCAAAAGTTGTTTTTTTCTTGTTACGCAGGATTAAATCAGTCAAGCCTTTTCTAGATAACAAAGCTCTAAAGACTCTAACCCACTCATCAGTATTAAACTGAACTATTGTAACTCCCTGCTGGCTAGCACTTCCTTTTCCAAGCTGAAAAGAATTCAATTAATTCAGAACACAGCAGTCAAACTCATCTATAACATGAAAATGTCAGATCATTTCACACCTTTACTTTTCAAACTGCACTGGCTTTCAGTGCCCTTTCGGATTCAGTGCAAAACCCTCTTACTCGCTCATTGTGCTTTTTACACAAGTCTGCCTCAATATCTCCACTTACACCTTATCCTTTATTACTGCACTCATTCACTTCGGTCTGCCAACCAGAATCTACTCGTCATTCTGTCGAAATCAATCTTGCATCTCGGCCTATGGCATTCTGCTTTTCCGTGCCCTCCCTCTGGAATGCTCTCCCTAAAATTCTTCGTCTCGAATCAGCCTATAAAAAATTCAAGGCAGGGCAGAAAACCTAGCTTTTTGAGCAAGCCTTTAAGTAATGCTCTTTCCCTAACAAATCCATCTATGGCATTTCTTCTTCAAAATAGGGCCACTACTTGCATATTCCCATCCTTATGTTCCTCGACCAATCTGTTTCCTTTTGTTTCTGCATCCATTTTTTTTTTGAAAACTCTGTTTATTGAAAGCACAACCACACAATACAGATCATGCAAAACAATATACATACATGGCAGCCCTTGCAGGGGTTGTCTTATCCCCCGCTCCAATCCAGTTTTTGTGTGCCCATCTATTTCCTTTCTGGTTTGTTATGTATATATTGATTGTAAGCCACTGTGATGTTTGTACCTTAGCAGTATAGAAATCTTTGCAAATAAATAAAATAAAGTCAACCTGCTATCTAAAGAAACTCATATCTGAGGACAAAGTATCTTGCTTATCCTAAGAGAAAATGAAGTTGCATACCTATAGCAGGTAAGTCTCTGAGGACAGCAGGATGTGAGCCCTTACAGAACCCACCCTCTTCTCCAAGGAGTTGGCTTCTCATTTGTAAGCTACATATGAACCGAGGTAGCTCCACTTGATGCTAGTACAAGAAGTCAAGCACATGCACATAACAGCATCCTCAAATGCTCTTAACTCTAGGAGCTATGTTTATGTTCTCCATCCTGGTCTCCATCATATGTCGTCACCCACCTGTGAGGACTCATATCCTACTGTCCTTAGAGAACATCTAAGGAACATACCCAACAACTACCACAGAGGCTTTGTACTTAGCTTGCATTAAAAATGCGTCATAAGTGCACTCCCTTAACGGGATTTAATAAAATGCCCTCTCAGCTGTGTAAGAGTAATGATTAAGGACAAAAAAGCTTCAGAGGCTTGAGAAGCATGTCTGAATGCACTGTAGTTTAGTGTTCACTGTAGTATTCAAGCAAGGAAATGAATTTTAAATATTATGAAAGGAAACAAACTTGTGATGAATAAATATCGCCAAAGTAAGTTATCAGAGCTGTCTTAGCAGCTGAGAAGCAATTTAGAGATGAGGTCAGGTTTTTGAAGCTCATTCCATTCTTAGTTTATGAAAATACCATTTTGCTGATCTTAGTCTGTTTTTATCATTGCTATAAAGTGACTTGATCAAAAACCTTTAGAAACTTAAAATCTCTGTAATTGTCTTTTGTAGGTAAGTACAAATTTACTGTTTGTTGCAATACCAGGAACAAAAATTCTTTGCGATTACACCCACAACCACTGATCCTACAGCACTATGTGAGTTTCTTTGTAAGTCTTTCTGTTTTATTGGGATGTCCTTCACTGAAATAAAGTATACCGTCAAAGATTACTGCAGTTTAAAGGAGTGCCAGCAGTGGCATTCCTAGCCTCCCTGTTACCTGGGGTGGGCACACCTTCTTGGCTGCTTGCCTCCTCCACCCTAGCCTACCCCACAGAGGCAGTGCACCAACTTACAGTTAAGCTGGTTTGCAGCAGTGCCTCGCACTCCAGGGGCCAGTCATTCTGCTGTCCTGGCTGAAGTCTTGAAGTTCATGAGACTTCAGCTGGGAGAGCAGAGCTACCAGCCCCTAGAGCGTGAGGCACCATGGCGCCAACTTAATTGTAAGTTTGCTGTGCCGCCTCTGTGGGGTCGGTGTGGGTGTACCCCCTCCCGGCCGGCACCCAAGGCGGGCTGCGCCCACTGCCCTGCCCTTAGTATGCCACTGAGTGCCAGATACATTTTTAAAAATATTAATTTGTATGTGTTTTGTCTTTGCTCTTGGTTGGTTTTCATAGTTCTACCTTTTATGTTGTAAAATAGATATTTTACCATAAAAAGTGTGTACCTATTATTATATAAGCATGCTTTATTTTTTTAATGTTTCCTGTGTTTACTCTTCAGTTGTTACTGCTATATCTATGCTTTATATTTATAAGCATCAAGGGATGCAGTAAGGATTAGCAAAGCAGCACTCTGACTTAATTATCTCCATAAAGGTAAAAGTGGCTAAAAATAAAAAGTAGGTGTTGCTAGCTGGCTGCATTTGTTTTCTTTTCAGGACAGACTGATCTGGTCTTGATTGTAAGCATTTGTAATCCAGCAACATTTTATGGAAAATCACAATTGGAAATCTGTGCAAGCTGTGGGGTAAAACCAAGGCTGGAACAAATAGAAAATATAAGAAAAATACATATTTAGAGAAAAAAAATCACTTTTACTTGTTTTCTTTTCCAAAATTGTAGCAATCTATAAACCATTGACATTTTGGGGGTAAAATCAAAATGAAACATTGGGAACCTAAGAAAGCTCTATTGTCATTCCCCTTGCTTATTTTAATAACTGATAATAAACACAAAAGGGATCTTTTACTAATAGGCGCTGGTTGGCAGCGCATGCTGAAGGTGCACCGGGACATATGTTGCCATCTAGCTTAGGGCTATGGGATGATTGCCGCTCTGACTGTGCAACTGTGTTAGGACTGAGAGAGGGCTTAGTGGGCTCAGTGCATTTAGTGCTGGGTTCGCACCACATGCTAACTACATTAGGCTGGCTCACTTAATGCCACCTCAATAGTAGAATTAAGTGCACCCTCACCAATGCAGTGCATGCTAAGGGACAGGGTTCCACTTAACTGCCAGGGAAATGCTTTCTACACCCCCTACAGTTAATGTAGTGGTGTTGTACGTAGTGTGCCATACAGGGTTAGCGCAAGGATTGGAGGCACCTTTGGCAGGCCCTCCATCCTGCTGCCTCCTGTAGCCTCCTACCCACCTCCATTGCCGCCGATGCGGTCCCTCTGTCCCGAAATCGCAAGGCAGAACTTACTAACACTCTGGCACAGCATTGTGTTGTCCTGCAGTTCAGAATGTGCCATTTCCGCTCCCTTCCTATTGCTGCCACTGCTCGCCCTGGAGAGGCCAGTACCCCAGGCGACTGCCTAGTGGGCGCCAGCCCTGGCACAATAGTTTTGGCACTGTTGGTGTGTTACATGCAACACCTTAATGCCCTTTAGTAAAAGACCCCCCCCCCCCAAGAGAAAAAAAAGTTCTACCATTCTATTTGTAGGTTCCCTGATCCTCATATTCTCTACAGTATGTATTCATACATGCCTAAACCTTAGATTAGATTTTTGACTAAAATTTGATGGGAATGTTTTTTATAAGAGGTGATCTGCTGAGTTGACGCAGTGCTTCTCAACCCATTCTTTGGGGCACACTCAGCCAATAGAGTTTTCAGTATTCCCACAATATGGATATGCGTGAGATGGATTTGCATGCACTGTTTCTAATGTATGTAGATCTATCTGATAGGCCTTGAGGACTGGATTGAGAACTGCTGAGTTGATGATATGATAAATCATTAGTCAAAAAATATCTCACTTGCAGGATGGGTATTCCGAAAGGCATACATTGTAAATTGTTGACGGAATCATCTGGAAAGCAATTATAGCATGTTATTGAAGCTCTGATTAATAATTAAAATCCTTCAGTGACAACAGCAGGGTGCCAACACCTTTCATTGTCAGTGAAGTGATGTGTAAAATGGAGTCACGTGCTTCTAAAATTGTATTACATTTCCTTTTTCTTTATTTAGAGCAGTATACAAAGATGCAGATGTGTACCTGCTGGATTCTCCTTTTAGCTATTTAGATATGTTCACAGAAAAGGAAATATTTGAAAGGTATGTACTTATAACTACTTTTTATTAGGACTATTTCATAGTATCTCTGGCTCTTGTCAAAGCCCAGGTCAGTTGAGCTTTTAGTGCTTGACAGCACTGTGTTTTTGCAGAACTATGCATAATGAGATGCCTTCAGTTCTGTAGAACTCTATTAGCAGGAAAAGACACAAAGGTTCCCTGCTCCTTTTTTTGCCTCCTCAGCAACTCCACCAGCATAATCCCAAGATTGCCTGAAATGCATCAGAGTATTATTCCCTATTTATGGAACAACTTTAATCCTCAAGCCATAGCTTTGTTAGTCTCTGATTATTCAAACCTACTTTGGAATAAAATTATATCTGCAAATAAAGACATTGACCCATTTATTTTAAATTAACCTCAATGTTGTAGGAGGAGAGAAACGTATTTGTTTTGGAATCCAGAAAATAGCACTAATGTTACTTACTAGATTTGTGCTAAGGCATGAGGGAAATGAGTACTAGAGGGGATCTTCTATGCACTATTACTCAGGAAAGTGGAGTTAAAAGGGAAAAGTCTCGGCTAGTCATATTCTGTGACTAGTAGCTGGTATACGTCTTCAGCAACGTAGAAGGATTAGCTGGGAAGACTGGTTGGGCTGCATGGTGTTTTTCTACTATCATCTATGATGTTATTAGGCATAGCCTCTAGGAATACTGTGTAGAAGGTTGATCATTATATTTCTACTGTTAGTAATAAGAAATTCTTGTATAGTTTATTAATATATTCCTGTAATATGATAGCATTCTGTACCTAAGGGAAAGTGAAAGGTAAGGGCCCAATATCGCAAGGGATTAAAGCAGTTAGCAGACCAGCTAACCATGTTAATCCCCTTGGCCCAGATATGGCCCTAGCATTGAATATCTAGATCTAAAGTTCAGGAGTGGTGGATAGATGCTTTAGCAGCGCTAGTTGCTACTACTGAATATCAGGCCTAAATATTTTGGAAGTGGTACAAAAATATTTGCAGTGAAATCTTGTCACAGTGGAATAAAGAAGTGTGTATGTGCATAGGAGATAGCAATAACAAGGTGAAAATGCAACATCCTTAACACAGTTTAGGACAACTATCCAGAGGGTCACCATGAGTGGACCCTGACTTGACAGCACTTAACAACAACAACATACTTAAAGGGGCCATATTAAGTCCATGCCTATGGAACAAATTCCTAGTTAAAGTTCTGTAAACATTTTTGGTCTGCAAAGAAATAAGAATGGTTCCTGGAGGTTTAAATATATGTAAATGTTTTTACATCATGAAAGCAGAGGATTACAATATTTGTAGTTCTCACTCTAATTGCCTTTCATTAATAGCCTGAATATTCCAGTTTATGTTTTTCAGTTGAATTACTGAATAAAGAATGCAGTGTGCTGTTCCAGGGATAACGGACCAAACATATAATTAAGCAACAAAGAAAAGACTTATTGTAAATATTGTCAGAGCTATGGTGGGTTGTGCCTTCAAACCCTTAAGAAGCGAAAATATGCACAGTGGAAGAAGCTCTTTTTTGAAATGTTCTGTATAGATAGATTTAAATTTTTCTTGTAGAAATATAAAAAGTAAAAAACAATGTCTTAAGAACAGCTATATATTTTCTCCAAGAATTTGAAAAAAATAAAATTTCTTGAGTATTCATTTCTGAAAAGCAACTTTGTACTTAATGGAGTAAATTTTGAGCAAGCAACATTGGGGGTAATTGTGTAGCAGAACATCTATTTGAAATAGCTAAAAAAGCACCTATTGTATGCCTAATTTATAAAAGCTCTTGGGCCTGTTACTAAAGCACGTGTGTTAATGCAAAGTTTGTCATGTAGTAAGCACACCATGCTAAAAGTTAGTGCGGAGCCCTGCAGCAAAAAGCCCACGCTAACTGGGTGGCATGTGATTGGGTGGGTACTGGGCAGGTTAGGGATGGAATGTGGGCATTGACTGCGCATTGTGGTTAGTGTTGGTGTTTTGGACAGATGGTGGATACAATCCGATGAAGTTCTGTTGAAAATCTTTTTAGCTTGTGAGCAACCACTCTATAGGGCAACTTACTTACTGGAGCTTCTCTGCGGATATTTCCAAGAGGGTCACCTTTGATGCCCTGCTGGAGTTTCCCCCCATGGAGGAGGGGAAATTGATTCAGTTCCCAGTCCTTAACAGGTTAAGGGTCAATTGAGCAGACAAGCTTGCTGGTTCAATTTCCTTCGCCTCCCACAGCCTCAGTAACCCTCTCCCCTTCTCCTCCCCCTGCTCTCCCCCAAAGATTCAGATGAAGGTATGTGCCTTCTGGGTGGCAGGATAGGAGCATTGAGCCCAGCACATTGCCTGTCCTGTGCTCCTCAGGGGTGAGTATCTCATTTCAGCTGTTAGCCACTGACTCTGTCTTGGGGAGGGGGGGGGAGTGATGCAACATCATCCATTGGGCTGTTTGATAGTTGGGTTCGGACCGTTCGGTGGGACCCATTGGTTAAGTGCGATCTCTCTCGCTGGTTCTTGCCAAGTGCTCATGCTGTCTACAAGTGTTAGCAGTGCTTGAACTATACATTTTGCCTATATCTAGTGCTGTGCATGTTGTGTGCACAGAGGAGCTGTGTGTGCCATCTTTTTGCATGAGTTCTGTGTTCTGCGCCTGCAAGCACCAGTTATGTGCAAGGAGTCTGAGTGCTCCGCAGTGCATATTTAAATGCCCACATTTCCAGCTCATGTACTTGGAACACATCATGAGTTAGCATGCTTCTGCTGAGCACGTAGAGAGGCATTACTGATGAACCATGGAGGCCGCCTTGTCTGGGTCAGGCACATGTCGGTTCTGAATAAATGCTGCCTGATATGTGGCAAGTGCTGAGTTACTTCATTGGACTCCTTCTGTGATTCTTGCATGGAGACTCCTGGTAATTCCTCTGGGACGGGCCCCCTTGGAACCAGCAAACAAGAAAACTACTCCTTCGTTGCCCTTATAGTGGATGCAGCTGTGGAGAAGGACAGCACCCTGGTATTGGATTCCTTCTTTTTTTCTGTTGGTCATCCCCTGCCACTTCTTGGTGCTTCTCCACAGGGACCTGTAGTAGAGATCCTGCCCCCCGCAGGTGGAGGGGTAAGCAATGGCAAGGAATTTTGGCCTCTGGTTTGTCGTCTCTGGAATTATTCTCCTTTCTTCAGTAAGCATGGTCCTTCTCACGAGGTAACTCAGATTGAGAAGTCTCCAGGTCTTCATGATCTTTCTCCATTTGGTCAGAGGAGGGACCCACTTCTCAGGGCGGCCTGAGCCCTGTGGGAGCCCTGCTATGGAAACGGTCTTAGCAGAGATTGGAATTGGGGGACTCTGATTGTCTCTCGTCTGTTCATGATCCTGAGATCCAGTAGTTCTAATGAAGACTCCAGATTTGAGAAAGGTGAGCTTTTGCCATCAGAGGACCAAGATGATTCTCTCATCATCCACCTGTTCAGAAGAAATGAGTTGGCAGTACTGATCATTCAAGTATCTTCCACCCTGCAGCTGGCTGCTGCTCCAGCTGCAGAGGCGAAGCCACAAGTGCACACCCTCTTGCAGGGGTTTCGGAAGTCTTCTAAGGCCTTTCTCTTCCTGGGGCCTCAAAAGCATGGTCCACATGACCAATTCCCGTTGAAGGAAGTCAGGGTTATGAACAAGCTTTACGCCCTTTCTCAGGAGACTTTCATAGCATGGCTACACTTGCCTCAGGTGGATGCCTATGTGTTACTTAGAGTACTGCTATCCTTGTGGAGCAGGGTGCGACTCTCAAGGACCATTTGGATTGCAAGGTGGAGGCTCTCCTTCATAACTAGTTCTTGGCCTCCTCCAACATTCTGCAAGCTACAATCTGTGGAGGACTGACGGCTTGTGCCCTCCTTCATTGGATACAGTGACTCCCTCAGGACGATTCCTCAAATCTTCTGGAATTGGCAGCAGCCTTCCTGTCAAACACTCTGTATGATCTAGTCTGCTTGGTGGCCAAGAATATTGTGTTCATGATGATTGCATGACACTAGTTGTGGCTTTGCCTTTGGGCAGCAGATACAGCCTCCAAATCCTGGTTATCTAAGCTTGCCTTCAAGGGGAAGCTATTGTTTGGGAATACCTGGATAAGCTAGTTGAGGAGTTGGGAGAATCCAACCCTCATTTCCTTCGGGAGATTAGGCCCAAGGGGCCTGGGAAGCTGTTGGCCCCAATCTTCTTCCTATGCATTCTCCCATTATCCTCATTCCCGATACCAGGATTCCTGAGCTTTTTGGGACTCACTGACTGGGGAAGTCTTCTTTCTCTTTCTCTTGCTCTGGCTCTCACTCCTGTACTCTGTCAAGCCCTGGAACGTTACTTCTCCAGGACCAAGCAGGAAGTCAGTCCTCACATATGGGTGTCATCGGCGCCGATGAAGCCCCAGCGGAGCATTTCCCCAGCTTTCCATGAAAGCTTTTGGGAATGCTGGCACGCATGCGCGGTTCCCTTCCCGCCTAAAGGTGCCATCTTACCTCAGTCTCTTTTTTTTCCGAGAAGTCCGCTGGACGTGTGTCCTGTTCTCCCAGATAAAATTGATTTTTTTTCTTCAGCGATTTTTCGCTATTTTTCTCCGGTTCAACGCCGGTTCCCCTCCCGCCAGGTTCGGTACACCGGTATCGAGCCCGTTTATTTCTTTTTCGGTTTTTGCCCTTCGTGACTGGCATTCGCGCCCTTTTTTCATTTTTTCCCTGGAAGGCCGGTCTTTTGACCTCGCAGGGGCTCTTTTTTCCCCGATGGCTTCCAGTGGTTTCAAAAAGTGTGATCGGTGTAAGAAACTTATGTCTCTCACCGACACGCACGACTGATGCCTTCTGTGCCTCGGCCCTGACCACGACCCCAAGGCACTCAAAAGTCGACAGCATCAGAAGGAAAGGTTTTTCTCGGACTCTGCCTCCGGCTGGGCCCGGACCTCGTCTGAGGCCTCGACATCTCGGGATTCCAATCCCGAGCGCCGTCAGAGCTCCTCAGACAGGGGGTCCCCCGACCGGGAACGCAAGAGGAAGAAGCGGCTCGCGAGGGCGGCGTCGGAAGAGGTCCCTGGTCCCTCGAGGGCCAGGTCTAAGACCCCCGACCGCCGTCCCGGGCCCGTGGACCAATAGAAGCCTGCCAAAGTTCCTCACGTGGAGCCGGAGTCTGCTGGACACGTAAGCCCCATAGTCCTCGTGGACTTACCTCCCAGAGAGCCGACGTTGGGCCCGGCGCCACCGGGGCCCGAGTCGGTGGCTGCTGCGTCTCCCGAGCTGAGTCTCAAGATGACAGCCTTGGAGTGCAGATTGTCTGCCTTCATGGAGCAGCAGCGGGCACTGATGGCCAGCCTCATCTGTCCCGACCACCGGGACGTCGACTTCAAAGTTAACCCCGGAGACCGAGCCGATACTCGAGGCCCTCGTGGCTCGAAGTCGTCCTCGGTCGAGGTCTCCCTCGACCTCCCGTTCGGGACCGAGGGTGTCGACACCGGTGCCCCCGGCGTCGGGGCGGGTGCCTCGGGGCCCCGCGGGGTCAGACCCTGACTCCTCCTCGGATGAGTCCGCCTGGGAGACGGAGGACGAGGAGTCTCCCAATACTTTTAAGACTCGGTGCGTCCCTTCGGACTCACCGCAGTCTGAGCCCCGGAGTAGATCCCCTCCGGAGGACACTAGGTTCTCGGAGTTCGTCCGGGATATGGCCGCTGCCTTGGCTATCCCTGCTGATCCCGAGGAAGAGCCTCGAGCCGAGGAACTCGATGCTCTACAGTACGACTCTCCTCCGAAGGAGGCCTTTACTGTCCCGGTTCCTCCGATGCTGGAACGGCTCCTCTTCCGGATGTGGGAGGTACCGGCCTCGGCGCCGGTTCTGAGCAAGCAAGTCGATTACTTCTATCGACTCCGCAAAAGCCCTGGTTTCCAGAAAGCACAGCTACCACACCATTCCATGGTTGTGGAATCGGCCATGCATCGTCTGAAGAGCCAGAAGATGCACTCTGCGGTGCCCCCCAGCAGGGAGGCCCGCAATCTCAATGGCGTCGGTAGGAAGTGCTTCCAGGGGTCTATGCTTGCTTGCCGTGTCCAGTCTTACCAGCTGTACATGGGCATATACTTGCGAGACCTGGCCAAGGAGTTGGCCGGATTCTCTGCTGGTCTCTCCGGGGAACCCTTGCAGAGATTTAAGACCTTGTCCTCGGGGATTCGGGAATGCTCAAAGTTCATTTCCCGCGCTGCCTACGATGGCTTCGAGGCTTCGGCCCGAGTTGCGGCTGCCGGCATCGCGGCTCGATGCCAGGCATGGCTGCATTCATCGGACCTCGAGCCATGGGTTCAGGACAAGTTGGTCGATGTCCCCTGCCGAGGTGAGAACCTTTTTGGCAAACCCGTGACCGAGAAGGCCGCTCAGCTCGAGACCGAGCACCTTACCCGGACAAGGCTGTCGAGGAAGACCTCTGCCCCTTCACATAAAAAGAAGGGCTCGGGTAAAAAGTTCTTTTACCCGAGGAAGGGCACTGCCTACAAACAGTACCCTCAGTATCAGGCTGCCCAAGCTGCCCCCCAGGGTCAGCAAGCCAAGGGCCAGGGTAATGGGCCCCGTAGGCAGAGGACCCCCAAGCCTCCAGCCCCTGCTACCACTCAGCAGGGTGGGGGTTTTTGACTCCTTGAGCGTAGCCTCTCCTCCACTGCTCCCCCAACCCTGCACAGGAGGTCGCCTCGCTCTCTTTGCCCACCAGTGGCCCCTTATCACCGGGGACAGTTGGGTGCTGGAGATAGTCCACAAGGGCTATGCCCTCCATTTTCACCAACTGCCTCCACCATATTTTCCAGGGGAGCCTCCAAGGCCTCCCCTGCACACAGACCTTCTTCTACAAGAGCTTCATGGTCTGTTGGTGGACAGGGCGGTGGAGCCTGTGCCTCCCCACTTGCACGGTCACGGATTCTACTCCAGGTATTTCCTGGTACCCAAAAGGACCGGTGGCCTTCGACCCATTCTGGACCTCAGGAACCTCAACAAGTTCCTAGAGAAAGAGAAGTTCAAGATGCTTACTCTTGGGACACCTCTGCCCTACCTCCAGCAGGGAGATTGGCTATGCTCCTTAGATCTAAAGGATGCGTACACTCACATCCTCATTCATCCAGACCACAGAAAGTACCTCAGGTTCATTGTGGGAGGAAACCATTATCAGTACAGAGTACTACCTTTAGGCCTGACCTCCGCTCCCAGGGTCTTTATCAAGTGCCTGGCAGGTGTAGCGGCCTACCTGAGAAATCAGGGCATCTTTGTCTTTCCCTATCTGGACGACTGGCTCATCAGAGGTCAGACATTCCTGGAAGCCAGACAAGCCACCCTCAGAACCATTGCCCTGCTTCAAAACGTGTGCTTTGTCATAAACTTCGCAAAGTCCACTTTGCTCCCCTCCCAGAACTTGGAGTTCATAGGGGCAAGGTTGGATTCTCAACTGGCAAAGGCATTCTTGCCAGAAGACAGGGCCCACAGGCTGATGGACGTGGCCAAACAGTTTCTAAACAAACCCCTGGTCTCCGCCAGACTCTGCCTCAGACTTCTGGGCCACATGGCTTCGACAGTGCATGTGACTCCCAATGCCAGGCTCCATATGAGGCCTGCACAGTGGTGCCTTCAGACTCAGTGGTCTCAAGCCACAGGCCACCTAAGAGACAGGATAAAGGTGTCCAGACCCCTTTTGGCCTTCCTCACCTGGTGGCTACATCCACCCAATCTGCTGAAGGGGATGCCCTTCCAAATGCCAGAGTACTCGGTGGTCCTCACTACCGACGCCTCTCTGAAAGGCTGGGGTGCTCATTGTCTAGACAAGTGCACTCAGGGCCTCTGGTCTCCCTGGGAAGCAGCCCAACAAATCAATCTCCTGGAACTTCAAGCTATCCGCTTGGCTCTCAAGGCTTTTTCTCCGGCCCTGGCTCACCGCTCAGTCTTGATTCAAACAGACAACCAGGTAGCCATGTTTTATGTGAACAAACAGGGCGGGACTGGGTCCAAGCTCCTTTGTCGAGAGACTCAGGACCTTTGTTCCTTTGCCCTGAAGCACAACATGCTTCTCAAGGCGGTGTACCTTCCAGGCCAGGAGAACTGCCTGGCCGACCGGTTGAGCAGAATTCTACAGCCCCACGAGTGGCAGCTGCATCCCTTGGTCATTCAAAAGATCTTCCTGAAGTGGGGTCTCCCTTGGATAGATCTCTTTGCCAGTCCACTAAACAAGCAACTGCCCAAGTTCTGCTCCAGGCAACTGCATCCTTTGAGGATAGCACCAGATGCTTTTCTGATGTCCTGGTCTCAGGGCCTCCTGTATGCGTTTCCTCCCACGCCCTTGGTGGCCCGAACTCTTTTCAAGACTCTTCAGGACAAGGTCTCGGTCCTGCTGGTAGCTCCCAGGTGGCCGAGGCAGCCTTGGTTTCCGCTTCTACTTCAGCTGGCAGTGGATTCCCCCCTACCTCTGGGGTTACAACCCGACCTTCTCTCATAGGAGCAGGGTTCCCTTCTGCACCCCAGTCTCAAAGCTCTCAATTTGATGGCCTGGAGGCTGCAAGGGTAGTTTTGGCTCCCTGGGGCCTACCTCAGGAAGTTGAGGAAGCTGTCCTAGCCTCTAGGAAACAGTCCACTAGGAGAACCTATGCCCTCAAATGGAAGAGGTTTTCTGTGTGGTGTCAGCTCCGTACAGAGGATCCTTTCTCCTGTACTGTGCCAGTAGTGCTTCAGTACTTACTGCACTTGTCCAATCAGGGACTTAAGTCCAATTCTGTTCGAGTCCACCTCTCAGCTCTAGCAGCTCACCACTCACTGGTGGAGGGACATTCTCTGTCCGGTCACCCTTTGGTGTCCCGCTTTCTCAGGGGCTTGCTTTTGCTCAAGCCTCCCATCCGTCCTCCTGCTCCTGAGTGGGAGCTGAATGTGGTCTTGCAGCAACTGACTCGCCACCTTTTGAGCCGATGGCTACTTGCCCACCACGCTTCCTCTCCTGGAAGACACTCTTCCTGATCACCCTTACTTCGGCTAGGCGAGTGAGTGAGCTTCAGGCCCTGGTCTGTGATAGGCCTTATACTAGGATTTATAGGAACAGGGTAGTCCTCAGGACTCATCCAAAGTTCCTCCCAAAGGTTGTCTCCTCTTTCCACCTCAACCAGGAGGTGGTTCTTCCAACATTCTTCCCTAGGCCTCATGCAAGCCAGGCTGAAGCAGTCCTGCATCCCCTGGACTGTAGGAGGGCCTTATCCTTCTACCTTGACTGTACGCAGGGGCATAGAAGGGCTATTCAGCTCTTCATCTCCTTTGACCTCAATAGGTTGGGGTTGGCTGTGTCCAAGCTTACCTTGTCCATATGGGTGGCTGACTGTATCTCCTGGGCTTACAAGGCGGCTGACCTTCCTTTGCAGGGTAGGGTCACGGCCCATCGTGTCAGGGCAATGGCTGCCTCAGTGGCTCATCTCCGCTCTGTGCCCTTGGTAGACATCTGCAGGGCTGCAACTTGGTCTTCAAGCCAGACTTTTGCGGCCCATTACTGTCTGGAGAGGGAGTCCCATAGGGACAGTGCTTTTGGCCAAGCAGTACTCCGGAATCTCTTTGAGGTTTAGGCAACTCCTGCCCTCCTGCCCTCTGTTGGGCTACCAGTGGAGGTTGTGTCCTTGAAAAGCCTTTCTTTGATGCTGTGACTAGAGGGAGTTCTCTTGTTCAGCCTGGGTTCCTGGTAGCCCAGAGCTAGGGAGTCACCCATATGTGAGGACTGACTTCCTGCTTGGTCCTGGAGAAAGACTAGTTACTCACCTGTAACAGGTGTTCTCCAGGAGCAGCAGGAATCAGTCCTCACAACCCGCCCTCCTCCCCTTGGAGTTGCAGTTGTACATAGTTTGTTTTTACATTTTTGTGTGCTGTTCTTAGCTATGTCATTTGACTGAGGTAAGATGGCACCTTTAGGCGGGAAGGGAACCGCGCATGCGTGCCAGCATTCCCAAAAGCTTTCATGGAAAGCTGGGGAAATGCTCCGCTGGGGCTTCATCGGCGCCGATGACACCCATATGTGAGGACTGATTCCTGCTGCTCCTGGAGAACACCTGTTACAGGTGAGTAACTACTCTTTCCTCGAGGAATAACCCCTCACATCTGACACAATGTTGGTTGGGAACCTATTCCATGGTACCTCCTGTGGGTGGCAGGCTCTGTCTTTTTTTTACCAGGAGTAGATCTGATTGCCTTTGAATTGCTGAGTGCTAAGTGTAATTCAACATGGCCATGTTCTGGAATGCAGAGAGGTTATCCTGGACACCTTGTGGTCTCTCCATGTCCATGCTACCCTGGGAAGACTGATCAGGCCATTGTTCCTGTACCTCTCACTGAATGGGGCAAGGACCAGTATTCCATCTATTTCATGAGGCCAAAGAAGGATGAGTCCTTTCAGCCGATTCTCAATCTCAAGGACATCAATGCCCTCCTGAGGACCTTTTATTTTTGCATAGAGATGTTGAGGTTGATGATCCAGGCAGTTCAGTGCGGGGAGTTTCTTGCAGCCAAAGCTTATTTCTACATTCCCATTGCAAGGATCAGCAGCATTTCCTGTATTTTGCTGTTTTCATCTCTCACTGTCAGTTCTCCACTCTCCTTTTTGGTCTCTTCACTGCTCCAAGGACATTTTTCAAGATCATGATAGTGGCAGCTGCTGCTCTGCAGTGCAAAGCAATCTGTGTTCATCTGTACCTGGATGACTGGCTTATCCAAACCAGGTCATAGTCAGAAGGTTCTTGGGTGTTGGCCAGAGTGGTATGATACTTGGAGACTCTGGTATGGTTGATCAAAAATTGCAAGAGCCATTTAGTGCCTTCTCAGTTACTAGAATACTTTGGGATGTGGTTTGAAACTCACACAGGCAGGGTTTTCCTATCTAGAGAGAGTGAAAAAGCTGTTGTCTCAGCTGACAGCCTTCTGGAAACAGCAGGCACCCAAGGTTTGGGATTACCTTCAGATCCTCGGTTCAATGACAGCAACAATCAAGCTGGTTCCTGCTGCAAAGGGCCTTATTGTCTTGCTGGTCATCCCATTCAAAGGATTTTGTGATCAGTCTCCCTTTCACTCCATCAGTGTCGGTCAGCTGTGCTGGTGGGGGCAGTCTGACCATCTGAGGAAGGGCATGCCCCTGGATGATCCTTTATGGTTTCTTCTATTGACAGAGGCCAGCCTGTTCAGTTGGGGGGGGGGGGGAGGCGAACCATTGTGAGAAGCAGATGGCTCAGGTCCTCTGGAGCAGCTGGGAAGTGGCATGGACTATCAACCAACTTGAAGCAAGGGCCATTTGCTTGGCTGTCTTGCGCCATTATGCCCTGATCCAGGGCAGAGTGGTCTGGATAGTCTCAGACAATGTCACTGCTGCGGTATATGTCAACAGGCAAGGGGGTATGAAGAGTGAGGGGGAACCATGGAAATAGCCCTCTTGTTTCTTTGAGCAGAGAGGAATCTCTTGGCTGTCTCGCACAGTATCTTGCAATCATCGATAATGTGGAAGCGGTCTATCTCCAAGAACAAGCAGGAATATATTCACATACGGTTAACGTCGGTATCGACGGAGCCTGCGTGGCAACACTCCCCAGCGTCCAATAAGAAAGCTTTTGGAAACATCCCACTGCACCTGCATAGCTGCCTTTCCAGCTCTCCCTCCTCAGTTCTTCGTTCTCCACAGAGCCGACAAGAAGCAATTCCTGTCACCGCAGAAAAATTGTTTATTCCTTATTTTTTGTGGTCTGCCTTCCTTTCGACGCTGGTACCGTCCCCTGTCGGTACTTTCTTCTTTTCATCTATTTTTCTAAAAAAAGATAAATCTGTGAGGGAAGGAATTCTTTTCTTACTTCAGGCGCATCGACACTGTCTTAGGCCTATGCCTCCCCTTTTGTCATAGACAAAATGGAAAAACCATCCAGTGGTTTTAAAAAGTGTTCAAAATGTGGCAGTACCATTTCGGCTACAGACACCCATGACTGGTGCCTAAAATGTTTAGGTCCGTATCATCTACCGTCAGAGTGTCTTCTTTGCAGAAAGATGACAAAGAGAGGCCTACAGAACCGAGCTGCAAAACTAGGCACCTTCTTTGCCTCCTATGCAGCATCTTTAGCATCAATGTCATTGAGAGCTTCATCTTCCTCCCAAGGGTCTCAGGTATCGAAATCTAGGTCATTTTCGAAGACTGGTCTGCCCTCCAAGGGTGGATCTCCTTCTAAGCAGCGAGATGCCTCAGGCATTGCCCTGGAGGGGGATACTCCAGCCAAACAACCCCGGCGGGAGGTCCTGGCTTCCACCTCTGGAGAGCTCTTGGTGCCATGCTCAGGGATCGTGGCCTGCAATTCCGGTACCGATACCCACGCATCGACAAGTTCCATGGATCAACGTATCCTAGCTATTGAGCATAGCTTAGCTGCCTTACTGGCAGCCTCTGTACCGATAAAGCCTTTACAGTCGATCCCTCAGGTACTGGTTCCGGTACCGACACAACCTGTATCAACTTTTTTGTCGCTTTCCACGCTACCCCCCATGCTGGCCCTCAAATCCATTTCCGGTACTGAGATTCCGGCACCGCCACCATCAATTACCGATTTTGATCGGTGTCGGCACTTTGAGTCAGTACCCGAGACATAAGAACTCTCCCGGAAGACCCTTCTCCATCCCCACAATGTCACATGTCCCCTCCGGAAGAAATGTCTTTCCAAGACTTTATCTGCAATGTTGCTCAGGGTCTCTCCATAACGGTCACATCGGAGAAGGAGCCTAGAGCTGAAGAACTTGAAATTTTTCAGTATCCTGCAGCCCCGAAAGAAGCTGCAACTCTTCCTTTTCATCGCATTCTTCACGACCTTATGCTTCGTATGTGGGAAACGCCCCTTACTGTTTCCCCACATACCCGATGACTCGATACCATGTACCGGGTACCGGAGTGTCCCGGTTTCCAAAAGATGCAATTACCACACCATTCCATGGTAGTGGAATTGGCGATGCGTCAAAGAGTGCTAAGACGCATTCCTCAAACCCTCCAGGTAGGGAATCAAGAACCCTTGACGCCTTTGGTCGGCATTGTTTTCAGGCCGCCATGTTATCAGCTCGAATCAATTCCTACATGGGTATATTCCTCAGAGAGGTGGCTAGGGATTTGGAGTTAATGGCTCCTCTTCTCCCTAATGACAAGAGAGCAGATTATTTTGCCCTTGTAAAACATACTCAAAATGTTTCAAAGTTTGTTAACAGGGCAACTTTTGACTGTTTTGAGTGCATCAGCAGAACTTCATCTATCTGCATTGGGGCACGCAGAATTGCTTGGCTTCAAGCATCAGATCTTGAACAATGGATTCAGGACAAATTGGGTGATATCCCTTGCACTGGTGAAAACCTTTTTGGCAAGGGTTGGCAGGACAAGGCCTCTTGGTTAGAAGCTAAGAATACTACACTTAATAGACTATCAAGGTCTACGGTCAACCCAGCTAAGAAGAAATCAGCAAAGAAAGCTTTTTCAATAAGAACAAGAAGTGCTATTCTTCTTACACCCCTGCTGTACAGTGTCAACCCCATGCTCTCAGAAGGGGCAGCAACCACCAAAACAGCAAAGGAAGGCTCAGACTCCTAGGTCACAGCCACCTCAACAGACCCAGTCTCCTCAGGGTTTTTGACTCCTTTCTAGAGAACATAGCTGCTCTGCCTCTGGAGATTCCAAATCCTACCCTCATCCCTGGCATGCTTTGCCACTTTGCCCACAGGTAGCATCTTCACATCAGAGCAGTGGACACTGCCTATAGTATGGGAGGGGTACAAACTTCATCTACAAAGTCTGTCCCCCCAGACTCCTTCAAGAGAGTTCCGCTCTCAGGATCCTCTTTCTGCTCTGTCGTTACAAACAGGGGGATACAGGCCCATTCTGGACCTCTGAGAGCTGAACAAGCACCTGGTACAGGATAAATTTAAAATGATCTCCCTAGGTACCCTTCTTCCCTACCTCCAGAGTCAGGACTGGCTCTGGACCTCAAGGAGGCATATACTCATATTCTGATTCATTCACAACACAGAAAGTTCCTGCACTTCATGTTTCAAGGGAGACATTATCAATACAGAGCCCTGCCTTTTGATCTCGCCTCTGCCCCAAGAGTTTTCACAGAGTGCATGGTGGTAGTAGCCGCATTCTTAAGAATGCTCGGGATATTTGTCTGCCCTTTCTTAGACTGGTTCATTCGAGCAAACACCTCTTTAGAGGCCAGTCTTTTCCCTATGCAGGTGCTGCAATACTTGGGATTTGTAATCTTCCAAAGTCCCAACTCGTCCCCTCTCAAATTCTAGAGTTCACAGGGGTTCTTCTAGACACTCAGCAATCAAAGGCATTTCTGCCTCAGCTCCGCTGTGCACGACTCAATCAGTTAGCATCTCAAGCAAGCCTCAAGAGGTTCCTCACTGCTCGAGATCTACAACTGCTGGGTCATATGGCATCAACAGTGCATGTTGTCCCATATGCTCATCTACATATGCGCGCAGCTCAATAGACCTGGCTTCCCAGTGGTCTCAGGCATCAGGTCACCTGCGAGACAAGATAATGGTCTCTACCCACCTAATCTCGTCTCTCAATGGTGGCAATCCCCAGAAAGCCTCCTGGTAGGGTCACCTTTTCAGATGCCAGCACATCAATGTACCCTGACAATGGATGCATCCAAATTGGACTGGGGAGCTTATCTGGACTATCTCTCCACTCAGGGACATTGGTCTCATCAGAAGTCACAGCTCCACATAAACCTGCTGGAGCTCAGAGCCATTCACAATGCCCTCAAGGTCTTCCAGGATTATCTTCGATTCCGCTCATTTCTAGTCCAGACAGACAATCAAGTAGCCATGTTCTATTTGAACAGACAGGGCGGAACAGGCTCTTGGACCCTCTGCAGCCAGGCCCTGCATTTGTGGGCTTTTGCCATACAGCATCACATTCACATACTTGCGGTGTATCTTCCGGGCAAACTCAGTCGAGTCCTCCTTCACCACGCGTGATCTTTCCATGCAGACAGTGTCATTCATATCTTTCAGATTTGGGGAACTCCAGAGATAGACCTGTTCGTAAGTCCTCAGAATGCCAAGCTTCCTTGCTTCTGCTTCAGGACTCCTGCACCGGACGGCCAGCAGGTAGATGCTTTTCACTTCCACTGAGGTCAAGGCTTCCTATATGCCTTCCCTCCCATTTCCCTCATTTCCAAGATACTTTTCAAACTCCAGAGAGACAGGGGCTCCATGATACTCATAGCCCACGCTGGCCACAACAAACATGGTATCCTCTCCTTCTATGTCTGTCTCAGGCTCAACCCATAGATCTGGGATTTCCTCCAGATCTTCTTCTCTCAGGAGGAGGGGACACTGCTCCATCTCAATCCACAGTCCTTCCATTTTACGGCATGGCTGCTGAAGGCATAGCCTTCCAGGACATTAACCTCTCTCAGCAGGTTAAAGATATCCTTTTAGTGTCCAGAAAGCCTTCCACCAGGCATTCCTATGCCTTCAAATGGCGTAGATTTTCTCTATGGTGTCCACAAAAGGCACTTAACCCCTTCTCAGCTCCGGTGGATGCATTACTTGAGTATCATCTCCACCTGACTTCCTCTGGACTTAAAACCAACTCGGTAAGAGTACACTTAAGTGCAATTGCGGCCTCTCACATGCTCTTCGATGGTCAACCCATCTCTTCTCAGCTGCTTGTAGCATGCTTCATGAGGGGTCTTCTATTGACCAAACCTCCCATTAGACCCCCTACAGTGGCATGGGATCTCAATATTGTTCTAGGACAGCTTCTTTGAACCTTTAGCCACCACATCTCTGAAGTTTCTCACGTGAAAGGTCACCTTCCTTATTGCTCTCATTTCAGTGAGATGCATTAGTGAGCTCCAGGCCTTGGTGGATGATCCTCCTTATACATGATTCCACCATGATAAGGTAGTCCTTAGGACTATCCTCACTTTATGCCAAAGGTGGTCTTGCCCTTCCATTTAAACCAGTCAGTCTACCTTCCGGTATTTTCCCCTAGACCTCATTCCTCTAAGGCAGAGGCAACCCTTCACAATCTGGATTGCAAACCTGCCTTAGCTTTCTATCTCCAGAGAACTTGAGGGCACAGAAAAGCTTCCCAATTTCTCATTGTGTTTGACTCGAGTCACCTGGGTTTGCCAGTATCTAAGCGAACTCTCTCAGGATGGATCGCGGATTGTATCTCCTTTGCTTATAAAAGTGTAGGTCTCTCTCTTGAGGGTCACGTCACTGCACATAATGTTCGAGACATGGCTGCCTCCATGCCAAATCTACGCTCTGTAGTGATTGATGAGATATGTAAAGCAGCAACTTGGTCTTCTGTCCACACTTTTGCTGCCCACTATTGCCTGGACAAAGATTCCCGCTGGGATGCCATGTTTGGCCAAGCTGTTCTCCAGCATCTCTTGCAGACTTAGATCAACTCCTACCCTCCGAACCGGGTTTCGATACCAGACATCCTTGGAGGATACATGACCTACTTATGCGTGCTTGTAATCCACAACTCATCGCAGGTCATCTCTCTGGCATCTTCGAGATAGGGAGTCTCATATGTGAAGACTACATTCCTGCTTGTTCCTGGAGATAGCGTAGTTACTCACCTGTAAGAGGTGATCTCCGGGAACCCACCCTCCTCCCCTAGGAGTTGTAGGTCTTCTCCTTTTTCTCTTCTTCTCTCCTTTTATCTCAGCTATAAACTCAACTGAGAAGAGAGAGCTGGAAAGGCGGGAAGGTAGCTACGCAGGCGCAGTGGGATGCTCCCTAAAGCTTTCCTATTGGACGCTGGGAAGCATACCTGCGCGGGCTCCATTGATACTGACCTTCTCCAGGAACAAGCAGGAAGTCGGTCCTCACTTATGGGTGACGTTGGCACCGACTGAGCTCACGCGGAGCAATTCCCCAGCTTTCAAAGAAAGCCTTTAGGATTACTGTCACTCATGCATGGTCCTCTTCCCGCCCAAGGGTGCCATCTTGCTTATTCTCCCTTTTTCCGCGAAGCTCTTTGGACGCACGTCCTCATCCCTCAGAAAAAGTGTTTCATTTTTTGGCCTCAGGCCTATTACTTTTCTGGTTGCACCGGTCCTCTACCCGTCCCTCCCCTGCTCTATCCTTTTTTGAACAATTAGGGGACATTTTTCCTAACATTTTTGCTGTTAACGGGCTTTTTTCTCCCAACCGCTGACCGCGTGGGTCTTCAATCTTGTGGGGCCATTTTTGCCCCTATGGCCACCAGATTCAAAAAATGCGATAGATGCTCCAAAAACATGTCGCTTACGGACACCCATGACTGCTGTCTGCGGAGTCTCGGTGCTGACTATGATCCAGGGCTCTGTTTGCTTTGTAAGAAATGTCCTCCAAAGCCCTGCTCAGTCGTAAGCAGAAGTCCGGACATTTTCCGGAAGGCCGCCTTGGAATCCCTGGTGGCGCCCTCGGTCATCTCTCCTCTGGTGGATCCCCTACCTGTGCCCCGCGTTCACGGCGACACTCTGACCAGGGGTCCCCTGAAGTGGAGTGGTGTAAGAAGAAGAAGGCCTCCAAGTCGCTGTCGGGGGCCCCCAACAAGTGCGAGCGCTCCCGCAATCGGTCACTTAGCCCCCCTCGACGTTCACGAGTGTCGGACAAGGAGCGGCCCCGCAAGTTACCTCATACAGATACAGAGGCCTCTGGCAATTGCGCCTGGTCTCCTGAGGGTCATCCCGGTGAAGACCCCCCTCTCCTCGATGCCTGACCCGATGACCCCGGTGTCGGCATCACAAGGCCCTACGCCTACGTGGGAGTCCCGTATGTTGGTGCTAGAACACAGCGTTTCTACGTTCATCACTTCCCAGCAGGCACTCACATCCAGCTTCACTAGCTCACACCTAGAGACCGAGGTTCCCTCACGTGGGACACCTAAATCCGCCCTGGAAACCCCTGAGATCCTCCAGGGCCTCCGGCTCCAAGCGGGCCTCAGTTGTAGGATGGGGCAACCAGCCCGGATTGGATTTGTCCTCTGACTTCTCGGACTGGAAGTCTGATGGGGATACCTCCCCAGAAACCCCTGCCCATTGGGACCTTTCATCGGACCCGTCCCCATCCGCATTTCAGCAGTGCTCACCACCCGAGGACGACACCTTCCTGGTGTTTGTGCGGGATATGGCATGGGCTCTCAACCTGGCTAGTCAGGCTGAGGATGACCCTCGAGCTGAAGATCTCGACATTCTACAGTATGAGTCCTCACCTCGGGAATCTCTTACTGTCCTGGTTCCCCCCATCCTATCCAGGCTTCTGCTCCGTATGTGGGAGGCACCTGCCAGGGTTCCCATCATGAGTTAGCGCCTTGATGCCATGTACAAGGTCCAGCGCAGCCCTGGGTTTAGGAAAACCCAGCTTCCCCACACATCCATGGTGGTGGAATCAGCCATGAGGAAACAAAAGAGCCCAAAGTCACATTCTTTGGTTCCTCCAGGTAGGGAGTCGAGAGCCCTCGAGACCCTAGGCCGCAAAGCCTACCAGGGGTCCATGCTCTCCTGCCGTATTCGGACATACCAGTAATATATGGATATGTTCTTGCGTGACTTGGCCAAGGAACTCTTGAGGTTTCTCCACAGGCCTTGAGAGCGAACCCTTCAATTGGTTCCAGACCCTGTTAGTCCATTGCAGAGCGCTCAAAATATCTCTCCTGTGCCGCAAACAACGGATTCGAGTCCTTGGCTCGATTGGTGGCCGCTGGCATTGGAGCCTGTCGCCAGGCATGGCTCCAGTCCTCCGATTTGTAGCAGTGGGTACAGGAAAAGCTCCTGGACATACCCTGCATCGGTGAGCAGCTCTTTGGCAAACTGATGGAGGGCAAAGCCGCTGATATAGAGACTGAGATCATCACCCGAATCAGTCTCTCATGCAAGACCTCCACCCTCCCTCGAAAGAAGAAGCAAACCAAAAAGACTTTCTTTCCATGAAAGGGCCTACCCTATTGGGGCTACCCATCATACCCACCCACTCCCACGCAGCCACGGCGGCACAAGGGAATCCGGGTCCCAAGGTCACCGCAAGCCAAAAGGACCCAAGGTCCAAACCCCGGTGCCGCCCAAACCCATGCAAGAATTTTGATGCCAGCTGCATAGTGGACATAGTGGGTCCTTCCAGCCCGTTAGAAGAAGCTAAAAAGCAGGAAACAGGAGCAGAGCTGAGATGTAAACAAGAGCACATGGCTTCTGGTTACCACAGAAACCAAGCACAAGGGAAAGGGATACGCCCGTGCTACCACTTAGAGAATGAGTCACAAGTAGATTCAGCACACCTGTTAAGGGAAGGAGTCAAGCTCTACCCTAGAATTCTTTCTAATAAAGAGGTCACGGTTGAGCCTATGGAGTTAGGCGAAGGCGAGGAAGGCAAAGGCAGAGGTGAAGGAGGTGAGACGAGCAGCCAAGCAGGCAGCCAGGTGGGCTACGAGAGCTGCAGTGAAGAGAGCAGTGGAAGGAGAAGGATAGAGTCTCCGTGGAAGGGTCAAACGGAGCTTCCCTTCAGGAAGAGAACAGAAACCCCAAGGAAAGGATACAGCAAAGGCAGTCTGGATTACCTGCCGTATTCTGGGGAGTACAGAAAAGAAAGAAAGCCAGGAAGGCAATTGAAAGCCTCTGTGCACGGCTCAGGTTGGGAACCTACAGCCAGTTTCAAGCCACAGAGAAAACCTCTACCAGCTAGGTTTAAAGGTAAGCCTAAAGGCTGAGGTGCTAATGATTACAGTGATTTCATTTACCCAGAAGGTTGGGGCTGTAATGAGAAGGACTGTACTGAGAATGCTTACTTGAACCAGTATTTAATTCAGGAGTATCAAGCGAAGCCTGGAGCAGTAAGGAAAGGCGTGGCACCAGGGTTGCAGTTACAAACATTTCCTGTTTCAGAGGAAGAATTAATGGACATTGAGCCAGAGCATGTAAATACTAAGGATGAAGTAATGGACTGTACGATAACTTTCTAATGAGATAATATCATTACGCTGAGTTCATGCTTTAAAGAGAAAGGCAGCATTGCTTGGAGTTAAAAGCATACAGCTGTGAAGAAACAGAACTGTTACCTTGAAATGCTGGAAACTAAAGTGTTTATGCTGAAGTAAGCCCTTATTTATTTATTTATTTATTTATTTATTTAAAGTCTCTTTTATACCGCGCTATTCAGCATCAGCGCGGTTTACAATAAACAGTGAACATACACATTTCCAATAGTACTTTGTGTTTACATATGAACAGGATAATCAACTTGGCTAACAGGGTAACTATGTACAACCATAAAATATACAATATATACAATTTGTAAACCTTTAATTTGTCCTTATACCAGAAAGTACCTGGTTTTGTGTTACCTTATTTCCTGGTTAAAAATCCAACCCCGGGAGGGGAAATAAATCCTTTGTTTGCTTGAACCACTTTTGAATCCACAACTGCTCCTCATTGGTCAGCGAAGGGACTACATCTCCCAAGAAACTCTGGTTCAGGATTTGTGAAAGTAGCTGTTCAGTGGGGAAAAACCACTCGCTTAAACCCTACCTACTGATACTGGGGGTTTTAAAGGGGAGTTGGTCACAAATGGCGTAGTAGTTTGGATTTTTACCTGGACTAGAGGACACCGAGAGGACGAGGTTCCTGCGGCAAGAGCTGACATCCAGGAGCAAAAGGATCCGGAGCTCGGCTGACGATCGGTCAGACTGGGGAGTTCCCTTTCTCAGTGCCTGACTTTGCACTGTGCCAGGTAATTGTGGCTAGGCATGGGTGGAGAAGGATACAGAGGAGAAAGGGTAGTGCACAGGGATAGTGCACAGAATTGGGAAAAAAAAAAAGGGGGGAATTTTTTTTCTCTCTTTTTTTTGGGCCACACTTGGTTTTTTTTTTTGTGTGTGTTTTGCAGATACCAGGATATCCAAAATGGACCCTCAAGAAATGCTGAGGTGGATGTCTTTGCAATCGGACAAGCAACTGGAGATGACGCGAAGGGTCCAGGACCAGACGATGACTGCCCTCCAGGAACAGCTGAGACCAGTCAACGCGCTCATAGAACATTTGGCAAAACAGCAGCAGGAGCCAGCGAAGGACTTACCAGGGTATACCCACGGGGTAGGACTATATGGTACCGGTACACTTTTGCTGGGACAATTGTCTCCTACTGACAACTTGGATGACTATGTGGATGCGTTTGAATGTATCGCGGAGGCCACAAAGCTGCCTAGGGAGCAGTGGGCCCTAAGGTTCGCAATGTCTTTATCAGGAGAGGCCTTGTCTGCGTACAAGTCTATGCCAGCTACCTTAGCGCTGGATTATGACGCAGTTAAGAATGCTGTAAGACAGTTTGGGGCTCACCCTTTTATTCTACAGGCGCAGGTTTAGGGAGGCAAAGCTAAGGCCTGGAGAAACCCCTAAAAGCCTGTATTTTAGAATAAAAGGGTTAGCCTGGAAATGGCTCAAACCTGAGCAACAGACTGTAGAGTCTGTATTAGATAATGTAATGTTGGAACAATACATGGAAGCTGTACCAGCGGAAGTTAAAACGTTTCTCATGTTGCAGAACTGTAAGAGAACAGATGAGGCTGCCAACATGACAGAACGGTATTTTGAGGCTGAATTTGCTAAGACCTCAAAATCCGGCGTTCTGGGCATGGCAAAGGCTGGTAATGTAAATAGGAACATTCAATGCAAACCACCTTGTGGAAACATGAGTTTTTCCACTATGAAGGGAAAATGCCCAAGCGCTACTTGACTCGGGCGCGGACCAGAGTATGGTGTCCCAACGGCTCTGGGAAGCCATACAAGCCCGAGCAGCGCCGAGTCAAGCAGTGGGGCAAGTTAGAGTACAGTGTGTACACGGGTCGGCCTCCTATTACCCTGTATATGACCTCACAATAAACGGGTTGGGAACAGCAAAGAAGGTGAAAGTGGCAATAATCCCACAGCTGTTATATGACATCATTTTAGGAAATGATTGGCCCCCATTTTGCCAGGGAATAGAGAAGGGTATTGAAGAGAGGACAGGCTATGTCTCTACCCGCTCCCAGGCAAGGACTGCTCATAGTGACGAGGACCCCGCTGAAGAAGTGGCAGGTCCATCCCGAGTTAGGGAAGATTTCCCTGAGCTAGAAAGGGAATGTGAGGAGGAAGCAATAGACCCATTGCCCACACAGACTGACCTTTTTGATACCCCATCCAGGGAGATGAGGAAAGGAAAGGCACAGAAAAAACAAGAAAGGCAACACAGGACCCGAGGGAGGGCAGAATTGGGAGCCGGGGAGGGGTTACCATGGGTACCCTCAGAGTTAGTGAAGAAGTTCCCGTCCTTCCCAGCGGAACAGAAAGCGGATCCCGCTTTGAAAAGAGCCTTTAGTTATTCGCAAGAAGAAAGGGATACTCTACCCCGATTCCTGTTAGAAAGGGATATTTTGTACAGGGAGAGTAATAACCCGCTTACAGGTGAGGTAAGGAAGCAGCTGGTGGTACCAACCACATTCAAGGCCATAGTAATGCGCCTAGCTCATGATCACCCAATAGGAGCCCACAAGGGAATCCAAGGGACGTTAGACCAGATCCTGGCCCGTTTTTACTGGCCTGGGGTCTTTAAGGAAACCTCCCGCTATTGTGAAGCGTGTCCCACGTGCCAACGGGTCACAGCCTCAAAGCCGAGGGCAGTACCCATGATTCCCACACCTGCCATATCCACGCCAATCCGTCGAATGGCAATGGATATCATAGGACCTCTCGTTCGGACTCCCCGCGGTTTCCAGTATGTCTTGGTGATCGTTGATCAGGCTACACGCTTCCCATGGGCCATACCTCTGAGGAGTACCTCTGCCAGAACAATAGCCCTTGAACTGATCAAATTGTTCTCTGAGGTTGGCTTCCCACAGGAGGTGCTCACCGACCAAGGGAGCAACTTTATGTCTCGGTATTTAGCCACTGTGTGGGATGCCTTTGGCATACACCATGTGCGTACTGCGGCCTATCACCCGCAGTCAAATGGGATGGTCGAGAGAATGAATCAGACTATCAAGCAAATGCTTAGGAGGGGACTGATGGGCAAATGTCTGAATGGGATACATTGTTGCCTTTTGTATTGTATGCATGTAGGGAGCGCGTAGGGGCATCCCCTTACGAGTTATTATTTGGTAGAGCCCCCAGAGGAGTTCTTGATATACTAAGAGAACAATGGGTGGAGCCAGATGAGGAGGAGACAGAAATACCCCAATTCCTTAGGGACCTAAGGAATCGTTTGAAGAGAACGTCTCGGGCCTCTTTAGAGAATTTACAGACTAGCCAAAAGAGGCAGAAAAAGTATTTTGACCGAGGGACACAACCCCGCCAATTAGCAGTGGGAGATAAGGTAGTGGTTATGGTGGCCGAGGTAGGACCTAAATTTGAGTCCAGATGGAAGGGGCCCTGTACGGTGGTGGAGAGGGTAGGTCCCGTCTCATACCGGATAGAAAATAGTAAGGGCTGGCGCCAGGTCTATCACATTAATGTTTTAAAACCCTGGCAAGAAAGGGTAGCCACAGTACGATTGGCCATGAAGGAACACCACAGGAACCCAGTACAGCGGATTACGTGCTGTCCGTCGCAGGCTCCGGCAGCCTGTAATATTTTAAGGGGGGGGGGGATCTGTGACATAGTGGGTCCTTCCAGCCTGTTAGAAGAAGCTAAACAGCAGGAAACAGGAGCAGGGCTGAGATGTAAACAAGAGCACATGGCTTCTGGTTACCACAGAAACCAAGCACAAGGGAAAGGGATACGCCCGTGCTACCACTTAGAGAATGAGTCACAAGTTGATTCAGCACACCTGTTAGGGGGAGGAGTCAAGCTCTACCCTAGAATTCACTCTAATAAAGAGGTCACAGTTGAGCCTATGGAGTTAGGTGAAGGCAAGGAAGGCAAAGGCAGAGGTGAAGGAGGTGAGACGAGCAGCCAAGCAGGCAGCCAGGTGGGCTACGAGAGCTGCAGTGAAGAGAGCAGTGGAAGGAGAAGGATAGAGTCTCCGTGGAAGGGTCAAACGGAGCTTCCCTTCAGGAAGAGAACAGAAACCCCAAGGAAAGGATACAGCAAAGGCAGTCTGGATTACCTGCCGTATTCTGGGGAGTACAGAAAAGAAAGAAAGCCAGGAAGGCAATTGAAAGCCTCTGTGCACAGCTCAGGTTGGGAACCTACAGCCAGTTTCAAGCCACAGAGAAAACCTCTACCAGCTAGGTTTAAAGGTAAGCCTAAAGGCTGGGGTGCTAATGATTACAGTGATTTCATTTACCCAGAAGGTTGGGGCTGTAATGAGAAGGACTGTACTGAGAATGCTTACTTGAACTAGTATTTAATTCAGGAGTATCAAGCGAAGCCTGGAGCAGTAAGGAAAGGCATGGCACCAGGGTTGCAGTTACAAACATTTCCTGTTTCAGAGGAAGAATTAATGGACATTGAGCCAGAGCATGTAAATACTAAGGATGAAGTAATGGACTGTACGATAACCTTCTCTAATGAGATAATATCATTACGCTGAGTTCATGCTTTAAAGAGAAAGGCAGAATTGCTTGGAGTTAAAAGCATACAGCTGTGAAGAAACAGAACTGTTACCTTGAAATGCTGGAAACTAATGTGTTTATGCTGAAGTAAGCCCTTATGTTGTAAACCTTTAATTTGTCCTTATACCAGAAAGTACCTGGTTTTGTGTTACCTTATTTCCTGGTTAAAAATCCAACCCCGGGAGGGGAAATAAATCCTTTGTTTGCTTGAACCACTTTTGAATCCACAACTGCTCCTCATTGGTCAGCGAAGGGACTACATCTCCCAAGAAGCGCTGCTTCAGGATTTGTGAAAGTAGCTGTTCAGTGGGGAAAAACCACTCACTTAAACCCTACCTACTGATACTGGGGGTTTTAAAGGGGAGTTGGTCACAATAGCCTTTCACCCCCCCCTCCCCAGCAACACAGCAGCTGGTAGGGGGATTCCCGTCCTCTCTTGCCCCTCAATGGGCTTTCATCACCTCAGACACCTGGGTCATCTGGGTAAACCGGGGTGGCTGTCATCTCCGCCTCCCCCATCCCTTCTCCCCGGCGGAGCCGCCTCGACTCCCTGCGCACCAAGTCTTCCTTCAGCGGGAGCTAGTCAACCCCCCTCGCCCAACGGGCGGTCAAAAGAGTGCCAGCGCACCCTGAGATTGGGGCTTCTATTCACGGTACTGCTTCATCCCGAAAAAGACAGGGGGGGGGGGGTCTGCGGCCCATCCTCGATCTCCGAAAACTGAACAAGTTCTTGGTGGAGGAGAAGTTCAAGATGTTATCCCTTGGCGTTCTGCTGCCCTTCCTCCAGCAGGGCGGCTGGCTATGCTCCTTGGATCTAAAAGACGCTTATGCCCACATTTTGATCCACCCCCAGTACAGGCAGTACCTGCTCTTCAGGGTATAAGTGGAGCACTTCCAATACAGGGTTCTCCCCTTTGGCCTTGCGTCCGCCCCACGGGTCTTCACAAAGTGCCTCTCCGCAGTCGCCGCCTCCCTCAGGTGACAGGACATACCAGTCTTCCCTTACCTCGATGACTAGCTTGTCACGGGATCCTCGGTCAAGGAAACCCACGTGGTGGCGTCACGCACGATCCTCCTGCTCAAGCGCCAGGGCTTCCTGGTCAACTACCCCAAGTCCTATCTCGAACTGGTGCAGACCTTGGAATTCATCGGCGCACACCTCGACACACAGCGGGCGACTGCTTTTCTACCAGGAGACTGCACCGACCGCTTCCGAGCCCTCGCAGCCCAGGTCCAGAGTCCGGACTGTGCTGCACCTCCTGGGTCACATGGCCTCCACCGTCCATGTGGTCCCCCACGCCCGCCTGCACATGCGGACGGCCCAATGTTGCCTCAGCGCTCAGTGGAGCCCGGCCGTCAGCCACCTCAGGGACCCCATCCGGGTCTCCCACAACTTTCGCCTGTCCCTGGACTGGTGGCAGAACCCCCGCAACCTCCTCCGGGGACTACCCTTCCAGGCCCTATAGCACCAGCTAGTGCTGACAACGGATGTCGCACATGGCGTCCAGGCCAAGGCGGCTTTGGTAGCTTTGCTGCACTTGGTGCCGCTATTGGACATCTGCCGGGCTGTGACCTGGGCTTCGGTGACCACTTTCGCCTCACACTACTGCCTGAAGAGCGGAGTCCCACCAGGACAGCACCTTTGGCAAGGCTATACTCCGTAATCTGTTCGGGGTATAAGCAACTCCTGCTCTCCGACCCTTCTCAACGGTTACCAAGGGTTTCGCCTTGGGGACCCGAGGACGCGGGCTCCTTCGGGCATCAGCTTCTGTTCACGACCTCGTGGAGGAGTTTTTAGTTACAGGTTCGGTAGCCTGTAGCTGGGGAGTCCCATAAGTGAGGACTGATTTCCTCTTGTTCCTGGAGAAAGTGTAGTTACTCATCTGTAACAGGTGTTCTCCAGGGACAGCAGGAATCAGTCCTCACTACCCTCCCACCTCCCCTGATGAGTTGCTGTATTTTTATCCTTCCCTTGTCATCTGCGTGGTAGGGTTCGAGCTAAGGGACCTGACTGAGCAAGATGGCACCCTTGGGTGGGAAGAGGACCACGCATGCGTGGCAGCAATCCCAAAGTCTTTCTTTGAAAGCTGGGGAATTGCTCCACGTGGGCTCCGTCGGTGCCGATGTCACCCCTAAGTGAGGACTGATTCTGCTGTCCCTAGAGAACACCTGTTACAGGTGAGTAACTATGCTTTACCCGTATGTGAAGATTAAATTCTCCAGGAACAAGCAGGAATCAGTCCTCACATATGGGTGACGTCGGCGCTGACGGAACCCTCGTGCGGAGCAATTCCCCAGCTTTCAAAGAAAACCTTTGGGATTGCATCACGCATGCATGGTCCCCTTCCCGCCCAAGGGTGCCATCTTGCTCAGTCTCCCTTTTTCCGCGGAGCCCAACGAACGTTGTCCCTAATTTCTCACTGAAAAAGTGTGTCAGAACTTTAGAAGATTTCTTCACTTCAACCGGTTCGACGCTGGTTCCCCTTCCCCCCCCCTGCGGCTCGGTACACCGGTATCGAGTCCAGTCAATTTTTTGCGTTTTTGTCCTTAGAGACTAGCGTTCGCGCTCTTTTTTTATTTTCACTGGCAGCCCGGTCCTTCGACCTTGCAGGGGCCCTTTTTCCCTCAATAGCTGCCAGCGAGTTTAAAAAGTGTGATCGGTGTAAGAAGTTAATGTCCCTCACTGACACACATGACTGCTGTCTCTGATGCCTCGGGCCTGACCATGACCCAAAGGTCTGTGGCCCGTGTGGGAAAATGTCCTCTAAGGCACTTCGAAGTAGGCAGCAGCAACGTGAAAGGATTTTCTCGGAGTCCGCATCCCCCCCCCTCCCCCGGATCCGGACCTCATCAGAAGCCTCAACATCTTGGGAGCTGTCTGAACCCGAGCACCGTCGGGGGTCTTCTGAACAGTGGACAGGCCTCTGGCAGCCTCAAAGACAGGATAACAGTATCCAAACGACTGGTAAAGTCATTACAGTGGTGGTGTCAGCCACCCAACCTGCTCGAGGGAGTGCTTTTTCAGACTCCCTCGCACACAAGGGTGCTCACAACAGATGCCTTCTTGCTTGGCTGGGGAGCCCATTGCCAAGGATCATGTACTCAGGGGTTATGGTCTCCTCAGGAGTCTGCCCACCAAATCAACCTCTTAGAGCTGCGGGCGATCCGCCTAGCTCTTCAAGCCTTTTGTCATGTCCTCTCACATCAGTCTGTATTGATACAGACGGACAACCAGGTAGCAATGTTCTACGTGAACAAGCAGGGAGGTACGGGGTCTCTGGACCTCTGCTCCTTTGCCATCAGGCAGGGTATGTCTCTCAAAGCAGTGTACCTGCCTGGTCGGGATAACTACCTAGCAGACAAACTAAGCAGGATTCTCCAACCTCATGAATGGCAACTGGATCCGGGGGTGGCCCAGCGGATTTTCCACCGCTGGGGACACCCGTCCATAGATCTATTTGCTAGTCCGCAAAATCACTAGCTGCCCAGATTTTGCTCCAGACAGCCACATCCTCTGATCTCCTGGTCAGGGGGCCTCGTGTATGCGTTTCCTCCCATGCCTCTGGTGGCCCGGACTCTGTTCAGAATCCTTCTGGACAAGGCCTCGGTCATTCTGGTAGCCCTCAGATGGCCAAGACAGCCTTGGTTTCTGCTTCTCCTCCAGCTGGCAGTGGAAACCCCACTCCCACTGGGGAAGCAACCCGACCTCCTGTCCCAGGAGCAGGGCTCTCTCTCGCACCCCAATCTCAGGTCCCTCAACCTGATGGCATGGCTGCTGAAAGGGTAGTGCTGGCTCCTCTCCTCCTACCTCGGAATGTGGAAGAAGTGTTACTGGCCTCAAGGAGGCAGTCCACTAGGAAATCCTATGCTTTCAAGTGGCGTAGATTTGAGGTGTGGTGTAGCCAGCATAATGAAAACCCTTTCTCTTGCCTTGTACCAGTGGTTCTGCAGTACCTACTTCACCTCTCAGAATTAGGTCTCAAGTCTAACTCTGTCAGGGTCCATCTGAGTGCTTTGTCAGCAAACCACTTGCCAGTGGAGGGGCAACCTCTCTCGGCTCACCCCCTGGTGTCCAGATTCCTCAGAGGTCTGCTTCTGCTGAAACCCCCAGTTCGTCCTCCGGCAACTGAGTGGGACTTGAATGTGGTCTTGCAGCAGCTTACTCGCCCACCTTTTGAGCCGATGTCCTCTTGCCATCAGCACTTCCTCTCCTGGAAGGTGCTCTTCCTGGTGGCACTCACATCAGCCAAACGTGTAAGTGAGCTGCAAGCTCTCGTAACTGATAAACCTTACACAAGGTTTTATAGGAATAGGGTGGTCCTCCGCACTCACCCCAAGTTCCTTCCAAAGGTGGTCTCTTCTTTCCACCTCAACCACGAGGTGATTCTTCCAACTTTCTTTCCCAGGCCGCTTTCCAGCCGGGCAGAGGCAGTCCTGCATATCCCGGATTGTAAGAGGGCGTTGCACTTCTACCTGGAGCGTACGAAGGGACATTGAAGGGCTACTCAGCTCTTTGTCTCGTATGACCCCAGTAAGCTGGGGATATCTGTCTCCAAGCGTACACTGTCCACCTGGGTGGCAGACTGCATTACCTGGGCGTACATGGCGGCCGACCTCCCATTGCAGGGTCGAGTCACGGCCCACAGTGTCAGGGCTAAGGCCGCATCAGTGGCTTACTTCCGCTCTGTTCCGCTGGCAGACATCTGCCGGGCCGCAACTTGGTCTTCAAGCCAGACCTTTGCGGCCCATTACTGCCTGGATAGGGAGTCCTGACGGGACAGTGCTGTCAGCCAGGTGGTACTCCGTAACCTATTTGAGGTTTAGGCAACTCCGACCCTTTGGTATCAGGCTACCGGGGGGGGGGGGGTGTTGCGTTCTCGGCTGAATTCCTATTGCAGCTGCTGCGGCTCTTCTAGAGGGAGCCATTTTTCAGCTATGGGTTCTCGGTAGCCTATAGCTAGGGAGTCCCATATGTGAGGACTGACTTCCTGCTTGTTCCTGGAGAAAGCGTAGTTATTCACCTGTAACAGTTGTTCTCCAGGGACAGCAGGAATCAGTCCTCATGACCCTCCCTCCTCCCCTGGAGTTGCAGTCCTATTATTGATTTTTATTCATTTTGCTGTCTTTTTAGCTATGTCATTTGACTGAGCAAGATGGCACCCTTGGGCGGGAAGAGGACCGCACATGCGCAATGCAATCCCAAAGGCTTTCTTGGAAAGCTGGGGAATAGCTCCGCACGAGGGCTCCGTCGGCGCCGACGTCACCCATATGTGAGGACTGATTCCTGCTGTCCCTGGAGAACACCTGTTACAGGTGAGTAACTACGCTTTCCTGCTGGTCCCAGATATCACCTGTTACAGGTGAGTAACTACGCTTTCTCAGTTGACAATTTCTAGATCCCGAAGAGTGGGAATTGAACTGGATAGCATTCCGAGAGATCCTGGACCGATGGAGTCATCCAGAGGTGGATCTGATGAAGATCTGGACCAATGCCAGAATGAGGAGATTCTTCAGTAAGTGCAGGGAGACAGGCTTCGAGGACATGGATGCCTTGGTCTGGCCTTTGCCAAGAAAGTGGCCGCTGTATGTTTCCTTTGTGTCTCTTGAAGAACATGTGCTGTCACAGTTAGGGGTTGCTGTGAACATTTGTGGAGAATGATCTCCCTGGAGCTTTGCCTTCTTTGATAGCAGGCCCCTTTCCACACAGCACAAACTGGAGTCGCAAAGAGTACACACAGGTAACAAACTTTTAATCTTCAAATTTAATCAAAACAAAACACTTCAACAGCAGAATAAGGTAGAATGCAGGTTATACTTCAGAAATGGCAATCATATATCTCTATCATAGTCCAAATGAAAAGCAGTCTGTATTTATTCTCCATCCAACTACAACTCTTTCTTTCAGACTTCAGTATTAACCGGTTAGCATCAGGTCGTGCAGCAACTGCACCTGCGGATATTCAGCGGCACTAACTATGTTAGCGCCGCTGAATATCTCTGATAAAGGGAGTAACACAACTGCAACATCAACTAACTGTGTTAATCCCTTTGAATATCGGGCCCATTATTTTTACTCTTGAGACATATGAATGACTTTTTCCTAACCCCACTATTTCTTTACTATGTGGGCTCTTGTAGAAGCCCTATCCTGGATGTCTGAAAATGGGTACTTAGACGTGCAAATCATGGTGACATCCCCGGAGGCATTTTAGAAAACCAGGTATATAGATGTCCCTGGCACGAGAACATCCATGTAGCATAAGGTTGTGGTGGAGGCATAGCCTTGGCAGAGCAAGGGAGATGTATGTCATAGTGTGATTTCAGAATGGCACAAGCATATCAGGCTCTGGTTGTTATCCATGCCTATGCCATCTCCTTACCATGAATAAGCTGCAAAAAAAAGTGCTAATTTCATGACTACAGTGCTTCCAATGGGAAGAGCAAAATGCACTTTCATTGTCATAGGTAATATTTTCAGGCCAAAGAAACCTGCATGTAAATATATCTTTCAAACATATTAATGGCCCGCCACCACACATCTGAGTATCTGAAATGGCAGGCCTGTTTCATAATATAGATGCTGCCCTTCTGAACTTCCCAGACTGGGATGTCTGAGTATCCAGTTCGGTAGGCATGCAATTCGGTAATGTCCACTTTTGTGAAATGACCTACACCTGTGCACATACCTGGCCTTATTATCTGCACAGTGTCTGTCTCCAAAATCGGTTACTGGGATGTTCATTTTTTGGGATGGAGATGGAGTGATTTCATACGGTACTTATACATGCCTTGCTTCACTGCTGCACCACTCCCTTGGAATTTTGGACGTTCTGCTCTGGACGTTCCAGATTCATCCTAGACAACCCTTTAAAAATGCTGCTTCACAGGTTTTTGAAATGTAGAGCACCTGTTATTTATGACCATGCAACATATTGGAGATTTATGATATACATCTGAATTGATACATAATATATTACTATAACATGCTTACATTTAATGCAATGAATGTTTTTTTCTTTGTTTAGATGTATTTGTAAGCTGATGGCCAACAAAACTAGAATCCTGGTAACTTCTAAACTGGAACAGCTAAAGAAAGCTGACAAGATATTAATTTTACATGAAGGTAGCAGCTATTTCTATGGAACATTTTCTGACCTTCAAGGTCGGCGCCCTGACTTTAGCTCACGTTTAATGGGATTTGATGCTTTTGACCAATTTAGTGCTGAGAGAAGAAACTCAATATTGACTGAAACCCTCCGCCGCTTTTCTATAGAGGGAGATTCAGCAGTAAAAAATGAAACCAGAAAAAAGTCTTTTAAACAACCAGTAGATTTTACAGATAAAAGGAAAAATTCAATTATGAACACGCGGAATACAAGCCGAAAATTTTCAATAATGCGAAAAGCTTCAACGCAAATAAGTGGCACTGAAGAAGAGTATCATAGAGAGCCTCAGGAAAGGAAACTGTCACTGATCCCTGACTCTGAACAAGGAGAGGCAATTTTGCCCCGAAGTAATGTCCTCAACCATGGGACCAATTTTGAAAGGCAAAGAAGGCAGTCTGTGCTGAACTTGATGACTGGCACAGCATTTTCTCCAGGTCAAAGTATCTACCAAAGTGGGAACCTAGCTTTAAGGAATATGTCAACAGCCCCTCAGTCTAAGCTATCAACTGAAACAGACATCTATGCCAGGCGTCTTTCTCAAAATAATGTAGTGGGGTTAAGTGAGGAGATAAGTGAAGAAGATTTAAAGGTATGAACTATTTTCTTTTATTCTTATGGTGTTAAATGTTTTTCCCTCATGCTGATGCAAGAAAGACCTCTGCATATACTATGTTCTATATTACCATAGTGTGTGTGAGACATATGGAAGCATCACCATCAGTTGATGATACAAGAACTGAGGCATGAAACATACACTGCTGTTGTAGTATAAAACATATGGATAAAATTAAGTATTTGTGAAACATTTAGAAACCTTTTAAATTGCTGCTTACCTGTCCCTCTCAACAGTACTTAGAAAAATAATCTCTTTCTGATATTTTTGATCTTTCAGTTTATTGAGAGAAAAAAAAATATGTTTAAATTTCGGAACCTTTATGCAGCATTTTTAAAAATTTCAACATCTAATATATATAGAAAAATGCATGTGTATACTTTGGACAAATAGGGGCCCTTTTACTAAATAAAGTGTGCTCGTCTGGACCAAGCAAGAAGTCAGTCTTCATTTATGGGTGATGTCACCAACGGAGCCCTCACGCAGGAACCCTCCCAAGCTTTCACAGAAAGCCTTTGGGAGTTGCAGCACGTATGCATGATGGGAAGGCAATCTTACCTCAGTCTTCTTTTTTCTGCAGAGCCCTGCAGAGGTTTGTCTATATCTCGGAGAAAAGCTTTTGCCCTGTCTGTACTTTTTGCCACTTGATACTCTTTTTTTTTTTTTCTCTTCATTCGTGTTTTTATTCACCTTCCTGTCTTTCCCAGTATCTTTGCTGCCTCAACGCCACATTTTTTTCGAGTCTTTATTTTCGTTTCTTCTCCTTTATTTCTGGCGTATGGGCTTTTCTTGCACTCTCCTGGTCGGGGCATTGGAGTCTTTTGACTTGGTGGAAGTTGTCTTCCCTGACATGTCCACCCCAACCAGTGGCTTTAAGAAGTGCGTCAGATATGGCCGGGATTATCTCTATAATGGTCTACCATAATTTGTGCCTTCAGTGCCTCGGGCTTGACAACAAGCTCTCTACTTGCCCTCTCCGCTTGCAGATGATGCACAAGGGGCTGAAGGACTGTGAAAAGCAGCGGGACTTGCTGTTCAGCTCCAAGACATTGGCGTCGTCCCTGCATCAGCATCAAAATCAATGCCCTTGAAGGGCACCGCTGAGGACTTGGCGTCGCATGGTGACCTGGCTCTTTTGGAGCCGTAAGGTCACAGGGCTCTGGAATGGAGACTCTCCTTTGAAGAACAGTGTCCCCAGAAGGAACAGATTCCATCTCAGTCATCATTGAAAGGCGATGCCGAGTCCAGGGTGAATACCCATAGAGATCATCATGGAAACCCTCAATGTGACTCCGAGGGTGAAGACCGGGAGTGGCCTTTGAAGCTGCCCTGGTGAGAAGAGATGCCACCTGTGGCCTTGGAGGGCTAGTGTGGGACTCCTGATTCTGTTACTATCAAGGAGTCCCTGCCAAAGGAATCAGCATTGGCACCAAAGGATGTGGCATTGCAGAATACTCCCTCCTAACAGAGTGGTGGTTGACTCTCAAGTACAGCCTGGATGCCTTTATGGTATAGCACAAGCCTCAGGAACCGGGAACCTCCAGTTCCTTGGGGCCAGCAACCGCATCATCCACCACGGTTGCTTCGCCAGTGGAGGTCCAACTGATTCTCGAAAAACATGCTATCTCCTCTGGTTTCCAAGTTTGTTCTCCCTCTCCCCCCTCCCCCGAATGAATCAGGCCCGGAGCACAGAGAACCAAGGTCACACTGGACTCCACCACTGGGGCATCGACGCGGTTACCATTCCTTTCGATACTTTGAATTCTTGTCTGACTCAAATGCTGAGTAGGAAACCGAGGAGGAATCCCAAGAGATGGTGTGGCACCAGGATGTCCCTTCATTTCTCTCACCCCCAAATAAGCCCAGGAGGACCTCTCCTTCTTGGAGTTCATCAGGGACATGGGGAAGGCTTTACCCTTCACAATTGAAGCCAAAGAGGATCCTCGGGCAAAGGAGCTGCAGATCCTCCAGTAGCCAGCTCCCCCAAAGAAGGTGCACACTATCCTGGAAAGGTTACTACTGAGGATGTGGGACCCTGGTTACAGTGCCAATTGTGAGCAGGCATCTCGATTCCATGTATCGAGTCCACAAGAGTGCACACTTTGAGAAAACACAACTGCCTCACTATTCATGGTTGTGGAATTGGTCATGCTCCGTATTAAGAGTAACAAGACGCACTCCTTGGTGCCCCCTGGTAGGGAGGCGTGCACTATGGATGGGCTTGTCATGAAATGTTACCAGGGCTTGATGCTCATGGCTGTATACAAATGTACCAGCTGTATATGGGCATGTACTTGAGACCTGGTGGGGGAGCTTGCTGCATTCTCGGCTGGCTTATCTGGAGACCGTCTTCAGCGTTTCCGGAGCCTGGTAGCTATGATCAAGGAATACTCCAAATTCGTGACTCATGCAGCCTATGGCTTTGAGTCCATGGCTATAGTGGCTGTGGTGGGCATTGTGCACACCCCTTGGCATGGCTACAGTCATCAGACTTGGAGCAATGGGCTCAAGACAAGTTGGTCAATGTCCCATGTCAGGGAGAGAACTTCTACAATAACACTTGGTCTTTTTCTCAGAGTGACAAATTATGTCAAAAATCAGATATTAATCACTCCACTCAAATCTCTAGTCAAAACGTGAAATACAATTGTTCTTACTGCAGTGTTTCTTAAAAGTAAACATGATGTGAAACAAACATTTATGCATCAAGCGTTTTCTTGGAGTCACTTAACGTGTAAAAACATGACAGCACCAGTAGTACAACACTGCCTAGAAAAAGATCATAAGTTTGAAGACCTACGATGTTTTTGTATCGAGAGATTCCCTTCAGGAATGAACGGTAAATCACATTGCTTATAAGAGAACAACGATGACACCAACGATTACAAACATTGACACCAGGGGGTCTTAATACCTATATATAGATTGGGGGGCGTGTTTATGATAATGAAGGAATCGTAGGAGGGCTGCCCCAGATGACCTCATGGCATGACAAAGAAATGAGGGAACCGGATAGTGACGTAGAGTGAGTGGGGTATAACAAGAAAGGTTCTGCTGCACTTCGCATGTGCGGCGTTTTTTTGGAACGTTTACTGATTTAGAGAATCCTAAAGAGGAACGCGTCTGCAGCATCTGTTTAAAATGGTATGTGGAAGTTTTGAAGGATTAATTATTAGATTTTAAGGTATTTTTAACTAGCAAATGAGTGAAAATTTTTATCTGTCACATTTTGAATTTTTTGGACTTTTATAGTTGCGAGTCCCCCTGAAGAAACTCGACAGGAGTGAAACGCAAAAGAGGGCGCCAGAGGAAGGCGTTGGGGAGCAAATAAAGCTAAGCATACGTAAATGTTAAAAAGCTTAATGTTCAATCTGCGTGTTTTTGCTGGCAAGGTCATTGATGCTAATAGGCACTATGATAGATAAGTTCATCATCTATAATTGAGTGCCGATAAGTCTGAGACCTTCCAAGCATTTGCTAGCTGTAGAGGTGTAAGAAAGAAAACGCTTGATACATAAATGTTTGTTTCACAGCATGTTTACTTTTAAGAAACACTACAATAAGAACAATTGTATTTCACGTTTTGACTAGAGATTTGAGTGGAGTGATTAACAGGGAGAGAACTTCGGCAAACTCATGACTGAGAAGGCCGCAAAGTTAGGGATTGAACAAGTCACCGTGAACAGACTTGAGAAAGACCGCTGGCCTTCTTGACAGAAGGCCTCAGGGATGAAGCTCTTCTACCCAAAGAAGAAGCAGGCCTAAGGTGCTTATATCCTGTCCCATTCATACCAGCCACTCCAGCAGGCACAACATGCCAAGGACCAAGGCCAGAAGCATTGTCAGCCCAAAGCCCCCAACTGGTGCCACAGCCACAGCCTGAGGGAGAAGGTGGGGTTAGACTACCCGACCCTGGCCCTTCTTCCCTTTTCAGGCCCAGTTGTCTGGCTTGTCCCGGAAAAAGTTGATTTTTCTCTCTCTGAGTTTCACTCTCACCTCCAGTATTGCACCGGTACTCTTCCCGCCTACCGACCTCTGTGCCTCGGCATCGGGTTCGGTTTATTTTTTTGTAGTTTTTCATTCTTTTTCCTGGTTTTCTTGCCCAGGGACTGAGCCAATCATTTCGGGGCTGTGGCTCAGGATGTGCGGTACCGTCCTTCAGTGCCCGCTCAGCTTCTCCTGCACCTCCTCAGGCACATGGCCTCTACGGTCCACGTCACACCAGACGCTCGCCCCACATGAGGGCAGCGCAGTGGTGTCTCCGGGACCAGTTTTCTCAGGCCACCAACTGCCTACAGCAAAGAGTTTCTGTGATCCACCAATTGGAGAGTCTCTGGTCTGGTGGAAGTCTCCCCAGGATCTCGAGGAGGTCATGCCTTTTCAGGCCCCAAGGTCCTCCAGGGTCCTCACCACGGATGCCTCCCTGCTCAGCTGGGGAGCCCACTGCAGAGATCTCTGCATTCAGGGCAATTGGTCACCAGATGAGAGCACCCAGCAGATCAGTCTCCTGGAGCTCCGAGCCATACACCTAGCCCTGAGGGTCTTCTGTCACCACTTGCGTCACCTTCCAGTTCTGGTCCAGATGGACAACCAGGTGGAGATGTTCTACGTGAACAAACAAGGGGGAACGGGGTCTAGTACCCTTTGTCAGGAGGCTCTAGCCTTCTGCTCATACACAATCCAACAGGGTATCCTCCTGCGGGCAGTGTACCTGCCCAGTCAAGACAACCAGCTGGCTGACAGGCTCAGCAGAGTTCTCCAGCTGCACAAGTGGCAGCTGGACCCCAGGGTAGCCAGTCAACTTTTCTGGCTCTGGGGAGAACCCGTGATGTACCTTTTCGCCAGCCCAGACAACTTTCAATTGCCCTGCTTCTTCTCCCGGCAGGCCCACCCCTCCAGGGTGGCAGCGGATGCATTCCTGGTCTCATGGTCAGGAGACCTCATGTTCCCCATCTCTCCTACCCCGCTGATCGCCAAGACCTTGTTCAGGACCCTCCGCGACAGAGTCTGATAACACCTCGGTGACCTAGGCAACCATGCTTCCTGCTGCTTCTGCAGTTGATGGTGGACACCCCATCCCCTTGGGGACCGCACCAGACTCCTATCTCAGGAGGGAGGTGCTCTCCTGCACCGCAATCTGGGGTCCCTGTCGCTGACAGCATGGCTGCTGAGAGGGTGACTCTGGCCCCCTTCAACCTTCCAGTTGAAATGGAGGACATCCTCCTGGCCCCTTGCAAGGCCTCTACTAGGAAGGCTTACACACTCAAATGGCGCATGTTTTCTCTTTGGTGCGCCGATCATGGGGCTGACCCTTGCTTCTGTCCGGTGGCTGTGGTGTTACAGTACCTTCTCCACCTCTCTGGGCTCAAATCTAACTCCGTCCGGGTGCTCCTCAGTGCCTTGGCTACGCACCACCATCCGGTAGATGGTAAGCACCTCTCGGTCCAGCCATTGGTGACCATTTTCTTCAGGGATGCTCTTATCGAAACCCCAGGTTCGCCATCCGGCAACCGAATGCGTCCTCAACATGGTGTTGGAGCAGTTCACTCGCCCACCCTTCGAACTGCTGGCTACCTACCACCTCCGCTACCTCTCTTGGAAGGTGGCTTTCCTGGTCACACTTACCTCCGCTCGCAGAGTTAGCAAGCTTCAGGCCATTGTGACGGAGGCACCCTATACCAGGTTCTACAAGAACAGAGTGGTGCTTCGCACGCATCCCATATTCCTGCCAAAGGTAGTTGTCGCCCTTCCATCTCAACCAGGAAGTGGTGCTCCCTACCTTATTTTCAAGACCTCACACCCCAGTCGGGCAGAGACAGTCCTTCACACCTTGGGCTATTAAGAGGGCTTTGTTCTTCTATATTCAATGCACTCAGGGCCCCTGCAAAGCTTCTCAGCTTTTCATCTCCTATAACCTCAGTAGGCTGGGGGAGGCGGTGACCAAGCGTACGCTGTCCACATGGGTGACGGACTGTATCGCCCTCGCTTATGATCAGACGAGGCTTCCACTGGAGGACTGCATCACGGTGCACCATGTCAGGGCCATGGCGGCCTCTGTGGTAAACTTGCGCTTTGTCCTGATGATGGACATCTGCCTGGCCACTACCTGTTCTTCAGTCCATACCTTTTCGGGGTTTAGGCAACTCCTACCCTCTGACCCTTCCATGTTCAGGCTACCGGAGTTCTGGTTTCATCGGATGCAGGGCTCCTACTATTGTCTGTGGGCACAGACTCAATTGGTGTTGCTTGTAGCTCCTCATGAGGGAGCCCTGTTTTGCTATGGGCTTTCGGTAGCCTGTAGCTGGGGAGTCCCATATGTGAGGACTGACTTCCTGCTTGTTCCTGGAGAAAGCGTAGTTACTCACCTGTAATAGGTTTTCTCCGGGGACAGCAGAAATCAGTCCTCAGAACCCTCCCTCCTCCCCTTGGAGTTGCTTCTTTACCATCTTTTATTTTTGCCATCTTTTAGCAATGTAATTTGACTGATCAAGATGGTACCCTTGGGCAGGAAGGAGACCGCGCATTGTGGTGGTATCTCCCAAAGGCTTTCTTTGAAAGCTGAGGGGATACTTCCATGAGGGCTCCATTGGTGCCGACGTCACCCATATATGAAGACTGATTCCTGTTGTCTCCGGAGAACACCTGATCTCCAGGAACAAGCAGGACTGTAGTCCTCACATATGGGTATCGTCGGTACCAATGGAGCCTGTGCAGGAACGCTCCCCAGCGTCCAGTAGGAAAGCTTTTGGGAGCATCCCACAGCGCCTGCGTGCTGCCTTCCCGCCTTTCCCAACTGTCCCTCTCCAGTTCTTTGTTTTCCGCGGAGCCGACGGGTCGCACATCCTGTCACCACAGAAAAAAAACCCTTCTTATTCTTCTTTTTTGTGGTCGCGTCTGCCTTCCCTCGACGCTACACCGGTACCGCCGGTTCTTCTTTCTTTTTTTCTTTAAAAAAAAAAAAAAAACCTTCTTTCTGGAATCTTTTCCAGTAATTTTCTCCTCAGGTGCCACGCGCCATTTTGGACACTAGGCCCAACTTTTTCCCTCAAGATGGAAAAACTCGCTTCGGGTTTTAAAAAGTGTTCTAAGTGTGGCGGTACCATCTCCGTCACCGACACCCATGAGTGGTGCCTCAAATGTTTAGGTCCTGACCACTCTATTTCAGAGTGTGCTGCCTGTGGGATGATGTCGAAAAGGGGCCGGCAAAACTGAGCTGCTAAACTAAGCACCCTTTTTCCCTCCGATGCAGCCTCCGTGGCATCGACGTCTGACGTCTTCCAGAGCTTCATCTTCCTCCCATGGATCTCAGGTAACTAAACATAAATCTAGCCGGTCCTCAAAGGGTAGATCTCCTTCTAAACATCGAGATGCCTCTGGCGCCCTTGAGGGACTTTCACCGGCAAAATTGCCCCGGCGGGAGGCTTCAGCTTACAAAGCACTAACAGGGCTCCAAGATGTTCTCGAGGCTTCAACCTCGGCAGAACTGCTGGTGCCATGCTCTGGGGTTCCGGCCGTTTTAACCAGTACCAACACCCAAGCATCGGCAGCATCGATAGACCAGAGATTCTTGCCTATTGAACGCAGTCTGGCGGCTCTTCTTACGGCCTCGATGCCTCTGAAACCGCTTCAGACAATTCAACCGGTACCGGCACCGACTGCATCGACATCGGCAGGTATTCTACCGGGACCGAGTCATGCGTCTCTATCCGGCATCGACAAATCGGTACCGGTCTACTCCAGTACCGACTTCGATCGGTACCGGTACCGTGCTTTGCACAATCACCCATATCGGAGATACTTCGAATCTTCCGATGAGTCTGAAGACTCCGAAGACTCTGCCGATACCAGTGTACTTCTTCCCGAGGATTCCTCTTCTCCTCAGTGTAGGATGTCTCCACCAGAGGATATGTCCTTTCAGGATTTTATCCGAGATGTGGCCCGAGGTCTTTCCATCACAGTGGCTCCTGAAAAAGAGCCTAGAGAAAAGGAATTAGAAATCCTACAATACCGTAAAGCTCCCAAGGAGGCAGCTACCCTGCCTATTCATGAGATCTTGCATGATCTTATGTTAAGAATGTGGGAAACACCTCTAACCACGTCTCCTCATTCTCGTAGACTCGACGCCATGTATCGAGTTCCTCCTTGTCCTGGATTTCAGAAAACTCAATTACCACACCATTCCATGGTGGTGGAATCAGCCATGAGACAGATGAAGAGTGCAAAAATGCATGCATCTAATCCTCCAGGACGTGAGTGTAGGACTCTTGACGCCTATAGACGTCGAACCTTCCAGGCTTTCATGCTTTCTGCTAGGATCAGTTACTATATCTTGTACATGGGGATGTTCCTTAAGGAAATCATAGGAGACTTAGAGCTTATGAGCCCTCTCCTGCCTGATGATAAAAGGCAAGATTATCTTGCTCTTGTTAAACATGCTCAGGATGTTCCCAAGTTTGTGAATCGTGCAGCCTTTAACTGCTTTGAATGCATAAGCAGAACCTCTGCTATTGCCATAGGTGCACGTAGAATTGCCTGGCTCCAGGCATCTGACTTGGAAGTCTGGGTATAGGACTAACTTGGGAATATACCTTGCACAGGAGAGAATCTCTTTGGCAAGAATTGGCAGGAAAAAGCTAATGAGATAAATGCTGACAATATCACTTTGGATAGATTGTCTAAATCTACAGCTGATCCTGCGAGAAAAAGATCCTCTAAAACCATTCTTCAGCAAGAAGAAAAAGTTTTATCCCTCCTATACCCAGCAAGGACATCGTTTAGGTCAGTCTGCCCAAAAGGGTCAGCATCAACAACAACCTAGACCAGCGATGGCGAACCTATGGCACGCGTGCCAGCTGTGGCACGCGAAGGCCTTGCAGCTGGCACGCGGGAAGGTCCGCTAGGACAGGTGTCTGCCTCCCTTCGTCTGCAGCCGCGGCTCCCTGCCTGTTAGGGAACCGCGGCTGTGCTTGTAAAATCGTTGCGGAGCCCTTCCTGTCTTGACGGGCTCCGTGCAGCATTGTCCCGCCTCTAAAGGAAGTTGTAAGTACTTCCTTTAGAGGCGGGACAATGCTGCACGGAGCCCGTCAAGACAGGAAGGGCTCCGCAACGATTTTACAAGCACAGCCGCGGTTCCCTAACAGGCAGGGAGCCGCGGCTGCAGACGAAGGGAGGAAGACATGGGGAGAGGGGGGGGGCTACCATCGACATGGGGAGAGGGGGGGGGCTACCATCGACATGGGGAGTGGGGGGGTCCACATGGGGAGAGGGGGGGGCTACCATCGACATGGGGGGGGAGGGGGCTTACATGGAGGGAGGGAGCTGATATGGATGGATGGAAGGAGGGGGGCTTACATGGAGGGAGGGAGCTGATATGGATGGATGGAGGGAGGGAGCTGATATGGATGGATGGAAGGAGGGGGGCTTACATGGAAGGAGGGATAGATGGAGGGAGGGGGCTGACATGGACAGAGGGGGGACTGACATGGAGGGAGGCTGACATGGACAGTGGGGCTGACAGGGAGGGAGGGAGGGAGGGAGCTGACATGGACAGATGGAAGGACGGGGGCTGACATGGAGGGAGGGGGGCTGGCATGCACAAAGGGGAGAGACAGGGACATACTGGACAGACGGGATAAATGCTGGAGAGAGGCGAGAGACATTGCGGCTTAGGATTATAATGGGCTGATGGGGGAGCTAGCACTGGTAATGGGCAGATGGGAGGGGACTAGGACTGGTAATGGGTTGAAGGCTAGGACTGGGAATGGACTGATCAAGGGGGGGGTTGGGACTGGTAATGGGCTGATAGGGGGGTATGACTGATAATGGACTGATGGGGGGCTAGCATTGGAAATGAGCTGATCGGTGAGGTTAGGACTGGAAATGGGCTGATGGGGGGATAGGACTGGTGATGGGGGGGGTAGGACTGGTGGTATTGGGCTGATTAGGGGAGGCTAGCACTGGTAATGGGGTTGAGGGGGGATTAGCACTGGAAGTGAGCTGATTGGGGGGCTTTGACTGAGAATGGGCTGATTGTGGGGAGGGGAGGATAGAGCTGCTGGCCCTGGAAGAAAACTGGGGGCTAAGGCTACAAATGGGCTGATGCGAGGGGATGGGAGAATGGAACTGGAAGGGAGTGGATCTGAGAGGGGCTGCCATGGTATTTGTACTAGAAGGGACTGGTCAGTGGGGAAGGAGGGGGACTGGAAGGGAATGGACACCAGTGGCAATCATGGGAATGCAAGTTGACATTGGAAGGTACTGGGAGTGAGGACTGGAAAGGGGCTGATACTGGGGAGGGTTACTGGGACTGGAAATAGGCTGATGGAAAGAAGTGAAGAAAACGAAAGAAGAGATAAGAAATGGCAGATGGACCATAGACCACAGAAACAGAGCTAAGAGAAGACAGGAAAGCAGAAGCCTCAGATCGGGACCAGCATGATCAGAGAATAAATTGGTCAGACAACAAAGGTAGAAAAAATAATTTTATTTCATATTAGTGATTTGACTACAAAATCATCATAATTTTGAAATCAAATATTGTTACTTGTTGTGATTAATTAACCGTATTTTCCGGCGTATTTTTTTTGGTGTGCGCTGGAAGAGGGGTAGTCTTATACGGCGAGTATAGGCCAAACACGTATATTTTAACAGGAAAAGTAGGGGGTCGTCTTATACGCCGGAAAATACGGTAAGTAAATTTAACGTTTTCTATGAAAAGTAGTTCTGAGGGGGGTCAAAAAAATATTAAAAGAAAAGTGACAATAATATAATAATATATTTATAATGTGGATTACATTTGGGCCCTCATATTTACCTCAGGCTATGATTGTGATTGTGATTATGATGGTACACTGTAAGAAACAATATATGCAGTGTTAGATTTGTTTTAAATGTCGCAATGGTTTTGCGGCTCCCAGTTTTTTTTTTTCCCTTCGGAAACGGGTCCAAGTGGCTCTTTATGTCTTAAAGGTTGCAGACCCCTGTGCTAGGAGAAAGGCCCCAGCCCGGCCCCGCGCTTCCCCTTCCGGTCGGAGCTTCTGCGCGCCTCTCGCCGAGAAGCTGCACGCTAGGGCTCGTGCGCCGTCCTCTCGCGAGATTATAGGACCCGCACGGGAGCTGGGTTCCAAAGAAGAGCAAAACCTACCACTTTCATGATGAATGGGAAATGGACTACTTCTTCATCATGGTGAAAGACAAGTGTTGTGTAATTTGTAACGCCCCAGTATCCTTGCTCAAAATGGGTGATCTGGAACATCATTATAAGGCTCTAAAATATTGTTGTTAAGGTTTAATTGACGTGCTGGCACTTTGAGGAAATTCTTTGGTTTTGTGCGGCAGTTTGGGCACTCGGGCTCAAAAAGGTTAGCCATCACTGACCTAGACAAAGGAAGCCAAAAGCAGCTAAGCCTCAACCGGCTCAGCAGACTCAGCCTCCACAGGGGCTTTGACTCCTATCTAGAGAACTTTGCCTTCCTAGCCCTGAACGGCCCTGAACCCTCCACCATCCCAGGAAGGTTATGTCATTTTGCCCCCAGATGGGGTCAGATAGCAGCAGAAAATTGGACTCTGTCTATTGTAAGAGAGGGGTACAAGCTTCATTTCCTCAGCATGCTCCCTCCTACAATGCTAAGACAGTTCAATTCTCAGACCTTTCTCAATGACCGGTTAGCTCAAGAGGTCACTGTGCTCCTTGCTCAAGGGGCAATAGAAGAGGTACCCATTCCCCAACGGGGTACAGGGTTTTACTCCCCCTATTTCCTTTTTCCAAAGAAAACAGGAGGACACAGACCCATTTTAGACCTCGGAGAATTGAACAAATTCCTGTTGAAAGAGAAGTTCAAAATGATTTCTCTAGGAACTCTGCTGCCGTACCTTCAGAGTCAGGCTTGGCTTTGTTCTCTAGATTTCAAAGTTGCATACACTCATGTTCTCATCCATCCAACTCACCGAAAGTTCTTTCGCTTTCTGTTTCAAGGGAAGCACTACCAATACAGGGTTCTTCCCTTTGGCCTGGCCTCTGCACCAAGGGTGTTCACAAAATGCATGGCTGTGGTGGCAGCATTTCTCCGCACCTTGGGAATATTCGTCTTTCCTTACTTAGACGACTGGCTCATTTGAGCCCCTTCAGAGACAGAGGCCAGGGTTGCTCTGTCTCGCACAATGCGCATTCTTCAGTATCTGGGACTTGTCATAAACTTCCCAAAGTCCAACCTTGCTCCCACTCAATCCCTAGAGTTTATAGGAGCTCTTCTGGATACCAGACAGACAAGGGCCTACCTTCCACAGCCGCGCTGCCTTCGCATTGTGCACTTAGCTTCCCAAGCAGTGCTAAAACCTCACCTCACTGCTCAGGAAATGTTACAGTTGCTAGGCCACATGGCATCCACCGTGCATGTGCTCCCTTATGCTCGCCTTCATATGAGGGCAGCCCAGTGGACCCTATCCACTCAGTGGACTCAGGCATCAGGTTGCCTGTCAGACAAAATAGCAAACTCAGATCACCTTATTTTGTCCTTCCAATGGTGGCAGTCACCCAAAAACCTTCTGGTGGGGTCTTCTTTCCAGCAACCCCCACCACAAGCCACTGTAACAACAGATGTTTCACAGGTGGGTTGGGGAGCCCACCTGTACGGCCTCTCTACTCAGGGTACCTGGACTCCACAGGAGGCCTGTCTTCATATCAACCTCCTGGAGCTCAGAGCAATCTTCCTTGCTCTTCGAGTATTTCACACCCAGCTCAACTACAAGACAGTCCTAGTTCAAACGGACAATCAGGTAGCCATGTTCTATGTGAACAAGCAGGGTGGAACAGGCTCTCTGTCGCTGTGCAATGAAGCTTTGCGACTATGGGCCTTCGCCAGAGAGCATCAGATTCATCTCTTTGCAGTATATCTTCCAGGCATTCAAAACTCTTGGGCAGACAAACTCAGTCGAGTTCTGCTTCCACACAAATGGTCTCTCCATGCAGACCAGGTGGCCCAAATTTTCCAAATTTGGGGAACCCCGGACATAGACCTCTTTGCAAGTCCGCTGAATGCCAAACTTCCCCGGTTCTGTTCCAGAATTCCTGCTCGGGGTTGTCAGGCCAGGGATGCTTTCCTCCTTCATTGGGGTCAGCACTTCCTGTATGCCTTTCCACCCATTCCCCTAATTCCCAAAACCCTGTTCAAGCTTCAGAGAGACAGAGGGCATATGATTCTCATAGCTCCACGTTGGCCAAGGCAAATGTGGTATCCTCTGCTCCTACATCTCTCTCAAGTTCCGCCTCTGGAGTTAGGATCTGCTTCAGATCTCTCTCAAGAGGATAGGATACTATGGTATCCCAAACCCCAGTCTCTGCATCTCAGAGCCTGGTTGCTGAAAGCCTAGAACTTCAGGGTCTTAACCTTTCCCATCAGGTAAGGGATATCCTTCTTGCTTCCAGGAAACCCTCCACAAGACGTTCTTATGCATTTAAGTGGAAGAGGTTTGCCATATGGTGCTCGCAAAAGAGTCTTAACACTCTTGCGATACCTCTGGAATCATTATTGGAGTATCTCCTTCATTTATCAAATGCAGGGCTTAAGACCAGTTCCGTGAGAGTCCATATGAGTGCTATTGCAGCTTCCTTCAAGCCTCTAAATGGACAACCTATTTCCTCTCATCCTCTCATAGCGAGATTTATGAGAGGCCTTCTTTTAACGAAACCTCCCATTAAGCCACCACCAGTGGCATGGGACCTGAATTTGGTACTTGGGCAGCTCATGAAACTGCCTTTTGAACCATTAGCCACTACTTCTTTGAAATTCCTTTCCTGGAAAGTTATCTTCCTCATTGCAATCACATCAGCACGTCGCATCAGTGAATTGCAAGCATTGGTGGCTGATCCTCCTTATACAAGGTTCCACCATGATAAGGTAGTCCTTAGGACTCATCCACACTTTATGCCAAAGGTGGTTTCGCCTTTTCATTTAAACCAAGCGGTTAACCTTCCTGTATTCTTTCCAAGGCCTCACGCCTCATATGCAGAAAGGAACCTTCATACCTTGGACTGTAAAAGAGCTTTGGCCTTTTACTTGCAAAGGACACAGCAACATAGAAAATCCTCTCAACTCTTTGTTGCTTTTGATCCTAGTCATTTGGGACTTCCAGTCTCTAAAAGGACACTGTCTAGCTGGATTGCACAGTGTATATCTTTTGCCTATGAGAGTAAGAACCTTCCTCTTGAAGGCCATGTCACAGCTCACAATGTGAGAGCCATGGCAGCCTCAATGGCTCATCTTCACTCTGTGTCTATCGACGACATCTGTCGAGCAGCTACTTGGGCTTCGGTACATACCTTCACAGCCCATTACTGCTTAGACAAGGACTCCCGCCGGGATACCTCGTTTGGTCAGGCTGTTCTTCAACACCTGTTCCATACTTAATCAACTCCTACCCACCATCCCTGGTAGGATGCCAGAGATCCATGGGGGGAAGTGAAGCCCTTTCACAAGGGCACACAACATCTGGGGTCATCATCCTGGCATCTGCAGCTAGGGAGTCCCCATATGTGAGGACTACATTCCTGCTTGTTCCTGGAGATAGCATAGTTACTCACCTGTAACAGGTGATCTCCGGGAAAAGCAGGAATTTAGTCTTCACAACCCGCCCACCTCCCCTAGAAGTTGGATCTCTCTCTTTCCCTCTCTCTCTTTTGTCTCAGCTATAAACTCAACTGGCGAGGGACAGTTGGGAAAGGCGGGAAGGCAGCACGCATGCGCTGTGGGATGCTCCCAAAAGCTTTCCTATTGAAGGCTGGGGAGCATTCCCGCACAGGCTCCGTCGGTACCAACGATACCCATATGTGAAGACTAAATTCCTGCTTTTCCCGGAGATCACCTGTTACAGGTGAGTAACTATGCTTTACAGGTGAGTAACTACGCTTTCCACTCACCCCCTCATTGGCCACTTCATGAGAGCCCTCTTGCTATTGCGTCCACCGATCCGACCGCCACCAGTTTCATGGGACCTTAACGTGGTGCTGAGACAGCTGCTCACTTTACATGTGTGCCGCTGGCCACCTGCCCTGTCAAGTTTCTGTCCTGGAAGATCATTTTTTTGTGGTGCTTATTTCGGCATGCAGTGTCAATGAATTACAAGCACTGATAGTGCACATGCCCTATACCAGATTCTACAAAACTAGGGTGGTCCTACGCACTCATCCTAAATTTCTGCCTAATGCGGTTTCGCTTTTTAATCTCAACCAGTCACTGATACTTCCCATCTTCTTTTCTACGCCTCATGTGAACAGGGTAGAGGCCTTTCTCCGTACCCTAGATTATAAGAGGGCATTGGCTTTCTGTCTAGAATGGACAAAAGCCTACCACTGTTGCTCCCAACTCTTCATCTCCCATGACCCAAACAGGCTGGGCGTGGCAGTTTCTAAATGCATCCTTTCCATGTGGGTGACTGACTCATCTCATTAGCCTTTGCCCAGGCTGGACTTTCCTTAGAATTCCATGTCACGGCGCACGGTGTTCATGCCATGGCAGCCTCTGTGGTTAACTTGCGCTCAGTCTCCTTGCTGGAGATTTGTAGGGCTGCATCATGGTCTTCTGTGCACACCTTCATAGCCCATTACTGCCTGGATGCGGATCCCGGCCAAGCTGTACTCCGGCACCTCTTTGGGACTTAATGCAACTCCTCCTTCCCTCCAGTCCTTCTGTCTGTCCTCCCCATGGAGCTGTTTTTTCTTTTTGGATCAATTAACCTAAGTCATCATACTGAGGTAAGATGGCTCTGATCGGGTGGGAAGGCGATCACGCATGTGTGCTGGATCTCCCGAAGGCTTTTTGTGAAAGCTGAGGAGGGTTTCCATATGAGGGCTCGTTTGGTGAGGTCACCCTTAAGTGAGGACTGATTCCTGCTGCTCCTGGAGAGCACCTGTTACAGGTGAGTAACCATGCTTTACTGTGCTGACATGATAGTTATATGGCGCTGATTTCTGTGGTAACTGCACATCACATGATAGGACAGGAGCTGGGTGAATTAGGGGAGGAGAGTTGGCTGGAAAGCACATTGCAGTCAGTGCAGGGGCAATTGCCATGCACTGTCAGTGTTGCAATTACCACAGGTGCCTTTACCGCCTTCTCAGTGGAAGGCAGTAAGTTCACCTATGGAAATTGCACATGGGTCCAAGGCATATTACAGGACATGTCACTGTGGTAACTGTTGGGGCACATGCTTCATACCCTCAACAGTTACCACAGAGGCTTTGTACTTACTACATATACTAATAGAAAAATTGAAACAGAAATATGATGGCAGATAAAGATCTTGGAGGAAGCAGGCACAGAAACGATCACATGGGGCGATGGCCCTTTAAATCCAGGTACCTGCACGGAAGCAGCCTCTTTCCATCCTAATCGGCTCTCCCTTTCCTCCGACGGCCCCAGACCCACCGCAGCACACCAGCGATCAGCAGCAGAACAAAGGAGCAGGGAGGAAGTATGTGCAGAAATGATCATGTGGGGCAATGGCCCTTTAAATCAAGAACCCGCTGTCGCGTCCGTGCCTAACAGTCATGCCAGATTGGCCAAAAGAGTGGCAGTAGTACATAGACGTAAGAGATAAGAATAACTTAGTCCTTGCAAAAGACAACCCACTCCTGACCAAGATATGAATACATAACGGCACAGCAATCAAAAAGGCCAACCAACCTGAGTGGAGGAGTGGCCTAGTGGTTGGGGCAAGGTACTTCAGGCCAGAAGGTTGGGGGTTCAAATCCCACTAGAGGACAGCAACCTTGGGCTGGAAGGACTGGGGTTTCTAGTCCCACAGGTGCTCCTTGTGGTCTTGGGCAAGCCACTTAACCCTCCATAGCCCATGTTCCCTGTAAAATAGTTATCTCCAAGTTATAATGCCCTGTTCAATGTAATTTCAGTTTGTTCAATGTAAACCGCCTTGATATCATGAAAGGCGATATATAAGAAATGTTAAATAAATAAATAAACCTACCCGGAATGGAGGGAACAAGGCTTAGGCACCACATCCTAATAGTTCACTTCTCCTTATAATCTTGGCTGCACTCCTCACCAATGCATCGCAAACAAACCAGAACACACAAATTCCCATTATACACAGGCACAGACAACCAAAGTATATCACCCAAGTGATCTTATCACAAATGCAATAGCAGAAACGACATTGTACACTTGTCAAAGGAAACCTAGACAGCGATCCTTCATACATCTCATGCAACTTACAGACTGTTAACTCGTCGGTAAGATGTGCTTTAATCAATGCATGCTCTGCCCGAAACAAAATTCCCATAATTACTGACTTCATCTAGGACCATGACCTTGACATCCTTTGCCATAACTAAGACATGGTTTACTGAGAATGACAATGTCCTCCTAAACCAACTATGCTTAACCTCATATTCCATCCATAATTGTTACAGAACATCCAGCAAAGGTGGGGGTGTTTGCATTATAGCTAGATGCAACCTAGATTTTGACAACGTTGACACAAGCTCCACAAACAACATTAGCATGCTAATGGTCTCAAGCAAGACACTGTCAATGTGCCTATCATGCAGAGCTCCACAGGGAGATGCCACAGAATTATCCACCCTACTAGAAGCAGCCTGCTCATTCCCAATGAACAACTGACCATTCATATTGCTTGGAGACCTGAACCTAGCATCTGCACCCACAAAACAATAATCTTCTTTCCTTTGGAAGCCCTTCACTACACACAGATTGCCAATCCCACTCATAAGAAAGGAAACAAGCTTGACCTCATATTCATCCCTGACTCCATTACAAGGGGCACTGGGCAGACCTCTCACAGTACCATGGTTAGAATATTCATCTATAAACTTCACCATTTCTCTCAATCCCACCTGGCCCCCATACCCAACACAACAGCCATGAACTGTCAATTTCAACAGTTTAACAAGAAAAAGTTCCTCATGAAAGTACGCTCACAACTTAATCTCATTAAGCACAAGCCAGCCTAGAAGCAAGGATCACAGGATGGAATATCACCATAGCTGCATCATTACTAGCACCACAAAGAAAGAGCCCACTCAAATGACAAGACAGGGCTCCCTGGTACTCAACAACTCTACAGAAACAAAAGAGTAGCCTATGCCAGCTTGAATGTAATTGGAGATATTCCAAGGACCCACTCTCTCAAGCCATCTACATGGAAAACAGAGAGAATACTGCAAGAAAACACTTAGATGCAAAAAGGAATGCTACTGCATCATCACACACTCCCTAAATAAACCAAGGGAACTCTTTGAATTAGCAAAAGCCCTGCTAAGGGAACCTAATAAATGGACCCCCCAAGAGAACATCTACCCCGAAGAAATGGTGAATTACCTATGCAAAAAACAGAGGCCCGCCTCCCTTGGAAATCGCCTTACAACCACACCAACCCATACAGACAGCCTGCTGAACATTTGATTTGAACTTTGAGCTATCCTCTCTAGAAAACCACTATAACTAACCTTAACACTACAACCTCAGCTCTTGATCCCTGCCCAGTATCTTAGATTAAGATCTGAAAAATTCAATTTAGCCCCTACTTGCAGGGTATCATCCATACCTCCCTGTCCCAGGGATACATGCCTGCCCAACTGAAGCAAAGCTCTGTCAGGCCACTTCTAAAAAGCCCAAACCTTGATATCGCTACTCCAAACTCATACAGACCAATTTCCAGTATCCCATTTATAGCGAAAATATTAGAAAAAAAGATATTGATTCAACTACAAGATTACATTAAGGATTATGTCCCCCTGGACTCTCATCAGCATGGCTTTGGACAGAACTACAGCGTCGAGACTCTACTTAATATTCTACTCACAGACACCCCAAACATCATTAAGGCTTCATCCTCATCTTCCTAGATATCTCATTGATTTTGAACTCCATACCCTACCATCAGCTCCTATTGAGACTCCACAAAAGCAGTCTCCAAGACACCACAATAAGCTATTTCCACTCATACCTAGAAAATCATAGCCAGCAAATAAGGACTGGACAGAAGACATCACACCCTTTCTCCCAGCAACAAGGAGTACCTCAGGGCTCAACCCTCTATTCAATATCTTCCTACAGCCCCTATGCACAATATTCAAAACACACAGGATACAATACCAAATATATGCTGATGACATCGTGCTCTACACCTCATTCAGTACATCAAAACCTGAGTACACCGGTTTATCCAAATGCTTCACTGACGTGAGACACTGGCTTCAACAACACAACCTAGTCATCAACCAAACAAGGATGGAGGCACTCCATGTATTCACAGATCCAGCTTTCACCCCACCACAATCACTGAGGCTTGAAGATTGTGACATTCAGGTGAAAGCAGAAGTTAAATATCTGGGCACCATTATAGACCAAAACCTAAGGGCCTAATATTGAATTGGGAAGGCTATGCGCCGCTGCAGCACATAGCCCTGCCCGCCGACCCTTAACCCTGGATATTCAATGCCACCGTGACGGCATTGAATATCCGGGGTCGCCGCACATGCCCTGGAGCCACCAAAGCTAACTGGGTGGTGGCGATATTGCATTGCTACCCAGTTAGCTTCAGCAGTTAAAACTAGGCCAGCTTTTTCCACACCTAGTTTTACCCACTGATCACTAACAGGGAGCAGTGTAATATTGTCGCTACCCAGTTAGCAACAGTCTCTGCCTCCACTCCGCCCCGGAACACCTCCAACATGCCCAGATGCTAACCGCATAGCATTAGGGTGTGTAGCATGGTTAGAAGGGGATATTCAACGGCACTAACCGTGTAAGTGCTGTTGAATATCCTGATTTAAGACATTTACATGGTTTACTGGGCTATAAATCGTGTAAATGCCTTTCGAATATCAGGCTCTAAATTTCCAGGCACAAATCAGAACAACTAATGCCATTTGCTATAAGCTGAGAACATTAAAGAACCTACGCCCCCTCCTGACACCAGATCTCTACCGGACGGTTTGCCAAGCAGTAATCACCCCCATCCTTGACTACAGCGATATTATCTACCAAGGCATACCCAAACGTACACTACATCTTTTCCAGATGGCATAAAAAATAGCTGCAAGAATAATACATTGAGCCCCATGACATGCACATATCACCCCCATTCTAATGCAACTCCACTGGCTCCCGGTAGCAGCAAAAATAAGGTACAAGTCTCTACTCACTACGTTTAAAGTCATATACAATAAATCAGCAAACTGTCTAGAACCTCTCCTATTGAGACCGAATAACGATAGGATACAAAGGAATAACTCTCTCAACCTCCTCTCCATACTGATACAAAAGGCCAAGAGCAAACAGTGTGTGACCGTGCATTCTCTATGCCCCCACGATGTGGAACTCTCTCCCGCCAGACCTAAGAGGTTGCTCCGACCTGAGTGACTTTCGTAAGAGACTGAAAGCTTAACTTTTCCAAGAATACTATAGCTCAGCCATGCCATGATCCATGACCTCGGAACAACCCAGAACAGCCAACTGCATGAACACTCGCACATCTACTCACTAACCAGACACTATAACAAGAGTATTCTAACTGTAAATTCTGAATGCTTTACCAAAGTGTACATAAGTTATTTCCTACAATCCCCCCCCCCCCCCCGGACCTGTCCTCCTTAACCCTCTGATGTTCTGTTCTGTTATAATGTTCAGTGTCCAACAGATTGCATAATTTTGCTCTGTTCAAGTTACTAGTTACATGTAACCCGCTTTGAATTGTAGAAAGGTGGTATAGAAATACATTTAAATAAATAAATCTTATGGCCTATCCTGCAGGGGTGGGCAATTCCGGTCCTGGAGGGCCGCAGACCAGTCAGGTTTTCATGATGTCCCTAATGAATATTCATGAGATCTATTTGCATCCACTGCCTTCCATTGTATGGAAATAGGTCCATAAATATTCATTAGGGACATCATGAAAACCTGACTGGTCTGCGGCCCTCCAGGACCGGAATTGCCCACCCCCCATATCTTCCATACCATCTACTAAACTTTACAGACACTTTTTTTCCTTTAGAGATCCTTTGTGTTTGACTCATGTTTTCTTGGATTCATATGCAGTCCTCATCTCTACTATCTGCACTGGGAGACTGTTCCATGCATTTTCTACTCTTTCCGTAAAGTAATATTTTTGCAAATTACTCCTGAGTCTATTCCCTTTTACCTTCATCCAGTGCCCCCACATTGCAGAGCTTCCTTTAAATTGAAAGAGGCTCTCCTCCTGTTCAGTTATGCTACAGCAGTATGTAAATGTCTTTATCACACTCCTTCCATATAGCTGGGCAGACTAGATGGACCATACTGGTCTTTATCTGCCGGCTTTTACTATGTTACATCTCCATTCTTTCGCCTTATGACAAAGACCACCAACCATTTTAATAGCCACCCTCTGCACTGACTTCATCCTGTTTATATACTTTAGAAGTTGTAGTCTCCAGAATTGCACACACTGTTCCAAACGAGGTCTCACCAATGTCTTATACACTGGCACTATTACTTCCTCCTTTCTGTTGGCCATTCCTCCTCCTGTGTACCCTAGCATTCTTCTCCTTTTCACCGTCACTATTTCCATCTCGTTAGCCACCTTAAGATCATCAGAAACAATCAGCCCCCGGAACTGCTCTTTTTTTGTGGACAGAAGAACTTCACCCCCTGTACTCTATTGCTCATTTGGATTTTTGCAGCCCAAATGCATAGCCCTGCATTTTTTGGCGTTAAATCTCAGCTGCCAAATTCACAATCATTCTTCAAACTTTGCTAGATCCCTCCTCATATTATCTGCACCTTCCTGGGTATCTATTGCAGATTTTGGTATCATCCGCAGAGGCAGACCTTAACCGACAGGAGGGCCTTTTTTTGAAGGGGTACAGAGTAGTATGGCGTGCAAAAATGCAATGTGTGCCTTTGAGTCAATGCTGACTCCTGGCGACTTCCTGAATTTTCTTGGCAGTGTGACTGGAAGTAGATTGCCAGGCCTTTGTTCCAAGGCGGTGGAGGGTTAAGTGACTTGCCCAAGGCCACAAGGAGTGCTAGTTGGAATCACATCTGGTCTCTTGGTTACCAAACCAGTAGTCTAACCATTAGATGTACTGTCCAACAGCCTTTGTAATATCACTTACAAAAAATGTTAAAACAAAAAATGTTAAAACAAATTAAACCATGGACGATCCCTTCAGCATGACCTTGGTATCATCTTTCTCCTTAGAGTGAGCTCCATTTATTTGTACCCTTTATTGCCTCCCACTCAACCAATTTCTAACCCAGTTGGTCACTTTAAGGTCCATCTCTAGGGTGCTCAATTTATATTTAAGTTGCCTGTGCAGAACAGTTTCAAAGACTTTACTGAAATTTAAGTGCCGAACCTTGCTGTGCTTTAGTAATTGGGACCCTTAATAAAAGACACACAGAGGAACTGAATTAGCAGAAGTATGACATTTTTCAACTGTAATATCATATCTCCAGGAACAAGCAGGAATGTCTTCACATATGGGTGATGTTGGTACCGACGGAGCCCACATGGGAACGCTCCAATAGGAAAGCCTTTGGAAGCACTCCACTGAGCCTGTGTGGCTGCCTTCCCGCCTTCCCAACTCCCACTCTTCAGTTCTTCGTTTTCCATGGAGCCAGCAGGAAGCAAATCCTGTCACTGCAGAAAATTCTCTTTTTTCTTTGTTTTATTGTGGTTAGCGTCTGCCTTCTCATCGATGCCAGCACAGTCTTGACATTGGCGGTTCCTTTATTCTTTCTTTTATTCTTTCTTTACTGGTTAAAAAAAAAATTCAGGCGCATCAACGCCATCTTGGGCCTTAAGCCTACCATACTGTCCACCGACCGTATGGAGAAACTGACTAGTGGTTTAAAAAACTGTTCCAAATGTGGCAGTACCATTTCGGCAACTGACACACATAACTGGTGCTTGAAATGCCTCGGGCCCGATCACCAGCAAACCGAATGTTCCCTTTATAAAAAGGTGATAAAGAGAACCGTGCCTCTAAATTTGGAACCTCTCTTTGCTTCGGACATGGTATTTTTGACATTGACATCAAGAGCCTCATCCTCCTCCCATGGATCTCAGGTATTGAAAATGTCCAAGCACAAGTCTTCATCAAAGACAGAAAATTCCTCCAGAGGTAGATCTCGTTCTCAGCATCGAGATGCCTCGGGCGTTGTCCTGGAGGTGGATCGGCCTGCCAAACAGCCCCGCCAGGAGGACCTGTCCTCCAAAGCTATTGAGGAGCTCCAGGATGCTCCCCAGGCCTTGACCTCAGGAGAGCTACTGGTGCCCTGCTCTGGACGGTGGCGCAAGTCTCTGTCACTGATAGCCAAGCATTGGCAACCTCGATAGACCAGCGTATACTGGCCATTGAGCGGAGCTTGGCAGCTCTATTGGCAACTTTGGTTCCCATCAAACCTTTGCCCTCAGACACCGGGTCATCGATACCGCCACCGACATTGGCACCGGTGCATGGTGCATAGGGATACATGGCACTGGCATCACTGCCACCCATGCCTTCCCTCAAGTCCATCACCGATACCGGGGCTCGACCCAAACGATTCCCTGAGCCCGATACCGACATATATCGGTATCGGCACCTGGCGGAGAATGAACACCATCCCTGCCGATACTTGGAATCCTCTGAGTCTGACTCCCCTGTTTCCAGATGAGGAGTCACTTGACTCCCGGGAGCCCTGAGGCCTGCCTTCAGAACCCTCCCTGCCTTCAGAATGACGCATGTTGCCTCCTGAGGACATGTTCTTCCAGAAATTCATTCAAGATCTAGCTAGGGGGTCTCTCCATAACAGTAACATCCGAAAAAGAGCCCAGGGCGGAGGAATTGGAGATCCTTCAATACCCAACAGCTCCCAAGGAGGCGGTCACCCTGTCGGTGCACCGCATCCTCCATGATCTGATGCTCCGGATGTGGGAGATGCCCCTCACGATCTTGCCTCATACTTGACGCCTCGATACCATGTATTGAGTACTGGAGTGTTCTGGCTTCGAAAAGCCACAGCTTCCCCACCATTCAATGGTGGTGGAATCAGCAATGCGCCAAATCAAGAGTTCCAAAACTCATTCCTCTAACTCACCGGGTAGAGAATTGAGAACCCTCGATGCTTTTGGATGTCAATGTTTGCAGACTTCCATGCTTTCAGCCAGGATAAACTCCTATATACTCTACATGGGTATGTTCCTCAAGGAGGTTACCAGAGACCTTGAGACCCTGGCCCCTCTTCTCCCAGATGATGAGAGAAGATTATCTTGCTCTAGTCAAACATACCCAGAATGTATCAAAGTTTGTCAATAGGGTAATCTTCAATGCATTTGAATGCACAAGCAGAGCCACAGCAATATACATCAGTGCTTGCAGGATTGCATGGCTTCAGGCCTCAAATCTTGAATAGTGGGTTCAAGATAAGCTGGGCAACACACCCTGCACGGGAGAAAACCTCTTTGGCAAGGACTGGCAGGATAAAGCTTCTCAGTTAGTCAGAATACCACTCTAAACAGGCTGTCCAGAATAACAGCTAACACTGTTAGAAAAAAGACAGCTGCAAAGAAGGCTTTCTTCAATTAAGAAGAGAAATTCTACTCTTCTTATTCTCCTGCATCTCAGTACCAAGCTCAAGGCCCTCAGAAAAGACAGCAGCCTCCCAAACAACAAAAGAAGCCACAAGTGGCAAAACCTCAACCAGCTCTGCAGCCAAGGTCTGCACCTGGTTTTTGACTCTTTTCTAGAGAACATTGTCATTCTGCCTCTGGATGACCCTCACCCCCTCCACATAGCAGGCAGACTATGTCACTTGGCCCACAGATGGCACCTTATCACCTCAGAGCAGTGGACACTAACCATAGTCCGGGAGGGGTACAGACTTCATCTGCAAACTCTGCCCCCCTCAACTCTTGTAGGGGACTATCACACGCAACCCCCACTCACTGCTCTCCTACAGGAAGAGGTGTCTTCTCTTCTATCCCAGGATGCCATAGAGGAGGTCCCGATATCCCAACAGGTATTGGGGTTCTATTCTCCATACTTCTCATACCAAAGAAGACTGGAGGGTACAGGCCCACCCTGGACCTCAGAAACCGCAACAAATTTCTAGTCCGCGAGATTCAAAATGATCTCTTTAGGGACTCTTCTTTACCTCCAGAGTCAGGACTGGCTCTGTTCTCTAGCTCTAAAATAAACATACACACATATCCTCAACCACCCAGGACACAGGAAATATCTATGCTTCATCTTTCAGGGAAGAAATTATCAGTACAAGGTCCTTCCTTTCAGATTTGCTTCTGCCCAAGAGTCTTAATAAAGTGCATGGCAATCATAGCTGCATTTCTAAAATTTCTGGGGATATTTGTCTTCCCTTACTTAGACAACTGGTTTATAAGAGCAGACACCTTCCAAGAGGTTCAGCTTTCCTTACATCGTACCATCACAGTACTATAACACTTGGGATTTGTCATAAACTTTCCAAAATCCCATCTCACTCCAACTCAGACTAGAGTTCATCGGAGCTTTACTAGACACACAGCAGTCCAGGGCGTTTCTGTCCCAACTCCGTTGTGCCTGTCTCATCGAGCTAGCGTTCCAAGCGCTACTCCAAGACCATCTGATTGCCTGAAAAATGCTACAGCTTCTGGGGCACATGACTTCAACAGTACATGTCGTCCCATATACCCGCCTACATATGCAGACAGCCCGGTGGACTCTTGCCTCCCAATGGACGCAGGCCTCAGGCCATCTCAGGGACAAGATCCAAGTCACTACTCCTCTCACCACATCCCTCCAATGGTGATGTTCCCCAGAAAATCTCTTCATCGGGTCACCTTTTCAGATGCCTCCACATCAATGTACCCTGATGACAGATGCCTCCAAACTGGGTTGTGGAGCTCACTTGGGCACACTCTGTACACAAGGCCTCTGCACAATGCAGGATTTGCAGCTTCAGATCAATCTCCTGGAGCTTCGTGCTATCTCAAATGCCCTCAGGGTGTTTCAAGATCACCTCAGAGCACACAGAGTCCTAGTCAGGACAGACAATCAGGTAGCCATGTTTTATGTGAACAAATATGGCGGAACAGATTCTTGGCCCCTCTGCGAGGAGGCTCTCCATTTGTGGTCCTTTGCCATTTCTCATCAAATACACCTCCAAGCAGTGTATCTCCCAGGGGAGCGCAATCTCTTGGCAGACTAGCTGAGTTGGATCCTTCTTCTCCATTATTGTTCTCTCCATCCGGACACAATGTCCTACATCTTTCAGACCTGGGGAACTCCAGACATAGATCTGTTTGCCACTCCGCGGAATGTCAAGCTTCCCCAATTCTGCCCCAGGACTCTGAAGTCCAGCAACGAGCATGTGGATGCTTTTCACTTGCATTGGGGCCAAGGTCTCCTTTATGCTTTCCCTCCGATACTCCTCGTTCCCAAGATGCTTTTCAAGCTACAGGCCAACAAAGGCTCCATGATTCTCATAGCCCCTCACTGGCCACATCAACCATGGTTCCCTCTGCTGCTACGTCTGTCTCAGACTCAGCCTCTATGATTGGGATCTGCGCCCAATCTCTTCTCCCAGGAAGACAGGACACTGCTTCATCCCAATCTACAGTCTCTCCGTCTCACAGTTTGGCTGCTGAGAGCATAGCATTACAAGACTCTAAGCTTACACAAGGGGTTTCCAGGAAGCCATCCATAGGAGCACCTATGCTTTCAAGTGGCGTAGATTCTCTATCTGGTGTTCCCAGAAGGATTTCAATCCCTTCTCTGCTTCCTTGGAGGAATTCCTCCAGTATCTCCTCTACCTGTCCTCAACAGGTCTCAAGACCAACTCTGTTTTCATCTCAGTGCCATCGCGACCTCTCATCATCTATTGGATGGACAGCCCATCTCCTCAAAACCGCTGGTAGCGCACGTTGCTGTCCAAGCCACCCATTAAGCCACCTCCGGTAGCTTGGGATCTCAATGTCATTCTAGCGCAACTTCTTAAGCTGACCTTTGAACTATTGGCTCCAACCCCATTCAAGATCCTTTTATGGAAGGTTATCTTCCTTATTGCCCTCCCTTCAGCTAGAGGCATTAGTGAGTTTCAGGCTTTAGTGGCGGACCCACCCTACACTATGACATACTTGTCCTTAGGATTCACCTGCATTTCATGCCAAAGGTTGTGTCTCCTTTTTATTTCAATCAGTCCATTTACCGCATGCATCTAGAGCAGAAGCAACCTTTCATACCCTTGACTGCAAGTGTGTTGGCTTTTTATCTCCAGAGATCATCATAAAGCCTCACAATTTTTAATTTCCTTTGACCCTAGTCACCTAGGTCTCCCGGTAGCTAAACGGATGCTCTCCAAATGGATAGCGGACTGCATTTCATTTGCTTATGACAAAGCAGGATTCTTCCTGGAAGGGCATGTCACTGCTCATAATGTTTGTGCCATGGCTACCTCAATTGTTGTGTATACTACAAAAACGTGGTCTGGTTATCAAGCAGCTACTATAAAAGTACTACCAAAAACGTGTTCTGCTTGAATATTCACCTCATGAAACTAGTAGGACATAATGTATTCGTGTACTAAGGTCTCAGTTCAAACTACCGCAGCTATTTAACGACAGGGGCTACATCAACTGCACCACCCTTAGTCTCGCTGCTGTTTACATCAATGACCTTTTAACTATGTACACTTTGACAATTACTGTCCTTTTTCTTTTTTCTTTTATTATTTCTCTTTTCATATAGTGTCCTTTTCTTTTATTCTTTTCTTTTATTATTCTTTCAACATTTTTTCGATATTTTTCTTGTTTATTTTTCATTAACCCGCTAGATAGCGATCTTCTCAAAGAAATTTTTTCCAATTCTTCAAGTGATCGGAAACCTGACTCATTTCGCTCCAATATAAAGACGCTGTATCTTTATCTTATAAATACATCAGCAAATGTTGTAATTCAAATTTCCAAACCATTTTCTACATTTTCTTTCTCACAACTTAAATAAATACAATGGTAATGCAGCTCATTGGAGAAAAGAATTATTGATATTGTTGGTACTTAGCTTCAAGTGCCGTGTATATTCATATATTGAAGCGCTGTAAGCTTTAATGCTCGTGGTTATAATGCAAATCCCGACGCCGTGTGTCTAAGGCGCCCAGGCGTTTCACCATGTGTTTCATCAGGGGATTAGATTTCAGATATCTAAATAGATCACATAAACACAGTCAAAGTGTATTTTTTATCCTTCTACCATGTTTCATATCAACTTTAGTTTTATCATGTCGCTAAATGAGCAAAAAGGAAAAACATACCATAGAAACCTTTTTCATTCTCTCACCCGCTTATAACAGGAGCTGTGACTGCTGACTCTTACAGCTCAGTGAGAAGACGCCGCGCATGCTCTCTAGAATCACGCTCTCGTCCTTTAAAAAGATTTTTAAAAACTGAACTCCTCCTCTCCGGCATTCATCAATCAAAACAGTTCATTAAATGCAGACAGACCAATCCAGTGAAGCATTTAAACCATATGGGCGAACAGTGTTTAAAACAAATATCCAGCGTTGTTCTTCATATAACAAAGTTTGTTCTCGTGTCTTACCGCCCTGAGGAAAATCCACTCGATCAATAACAAAACAGTGTAATTGATCAAAACTATGATTGGCTACACTACAGTGTTGTACCATAGGTGCTTCCATCACATTATTATTCACACGACTTCGGAGTCAGGTTTCCGATCACTTGAAGAATTGGAAAAAATTTCTTTATGAGAAGATCGCTATCTAGCGGGTTAATGAAAAATAAACAAGAAAAATATCGAAAAAATGTTGAAAGAATAATAAAAGAAAAGAATAAAAGAAAAGGACACTATATGAAAAGAGAAATAATAAAAGAAAAAAGAAAAAGGACAGTAATTGTCAAAGTGTACATAGTTAAATGGTCATTGATGTAAACAGCAGCGAGACTAAGGGTGGTGCAGTTGATGTAGCCCCTGTCGTTAAATAGCTGCGGTAGTTTGAACTGAGATCTTAGTACACGAATACATTATGTCCTACTAGTTTCATGAGGTGAATATTCAAGCAGAACACGTTTTTGGTAGTACTTTTATGGCTACCTCAATGGCAAACCTACACTCTGTAGCCTTGACGAAATTTGCAAGGCAGCAACTTAGTCTTCTGTCCATACTTTTGCCGCCCATTATTGTCTGGACAAGACTCCTGCTGGGATGCCATGTTTGGTCGCCGTTCTCCAATACCTCTTTCAAAGTTAAGGCCAATTCCTACCCTCCGTCCCATATTTTGACGATACCAGACATCCATGAGGGATCCATGATCTCTTGAAACCTACTCCGAGGCGAACCTCCAGCAGATCTGAGGTCTCTCCTTCTGGAGCTAGGGAGTTCCATATGTGAAGACTACATTCCTGCTTGTTCCTGGAGATAGCGTAGTTACTCACCTGTAACAGGTGATCTCTGGGAACAGCAGGAATTTAGTCTTCACAACCCACCCTCCTCCCCTAGGAGTTGTAGGGTTTCTTCTCTTACTCTCCTTTTTAGCTAGACATTCAATTGAAGAGAAGGTGGAAAGGCAGCCACGGAGGCACAGTGGAGTGCTCCCAAAGGCTTTCCTATTGGACGTTGGGGAGCATTCCCGCGCAGGCTCTGTCGGTACCAACGTCATTCATATCTGAAGACTAAAATCCTGCTGTTCTCCCAGAGATCATCAGTTACAGGCGAGTAACTACGCTTTATCAAGGCCCTTTAATCTGAAGTTTTGATGCTCTATTTTTGTTGCCTAATGTCTGAAAATGAATTAATTTGCAGTTGTATGGAATGAAAGAATTCAGCACAAGGGACAACTGAAATGTATTTGTAGGATATAACTAAAATTATACAAACACAGCATGTTCAGATCATCATTAGAGACTGCTTCTACTGTGTTTGTCTATTGGTTTTATGAATCATATGAGACATTCCACAGAAATAATCCAATCATACATGATAGCCAATCAAGAGCAAACTTATTTCTGGAAAAGCTTATTTAGAATATAGATGTTATCTGTAATATTTCAAATAAGTGGAATCCGCTGAGTAGGTGACAATTTCCAATATCAAATCTGAGTTTTACAAACTCTGGCTTGACACAGTTGTGGCATTCTGTGATTGATTGGCCGCTAGAGGGTTGTGCGGTCCTGAAGACGTTTGAGTAGGATCCCCTGATACAAATATTTGTTGAATCATGTTCTTTGATTACAGGTCTGGATTTAGGCATAGACAACAAAGGCAACTGCCTAAGGTGCTAGATTTTGAAGGTGCCAAATACCCAGTGAGGAGCCTGCTCCCATTTACTCTAGAGCTGTGTGCATGTGCTACTTCAGAGGGGCTTCACTGTGACCGTGTGGCCTTCCTCTGCTTCTATTCTGGCTTTCCAATCATCTCTGGCACCCTTTCCCCCTTCTCTTGGTATTTGCTTTCTGGTCTTGCCTATGGGTGCCAAAATCTTAAATCAAACCCTGGTTGATTATGTTCTCAAGATTTGGTTGCTGTGGACATTTTTCTGACTATTTCTTCCCTATGACCAAGGGAGTATATAGGTTTTTGACCTACAGATCTGCTTTCAGTCTTTGAAGTAGAATATAGTTAGCATATCAAGTGTGCATCTGATATGAACGTAAAATAATGATTTAGAAATATCTCTAATATAAGACTGGCACCATTTAAGTTAACAATATTATGTTATCTTTTTGGCAGGAGTGCTTTTGTGAAGACAAAGATACCTTAATGGCTGGCACCTCATGGAGTACATATATTCGATATGTTAATGTCAACAAGAATGTAGGCTTTGTCCTAATTTCGTGTTTAGTGATCTTTTTAGTTGAGGTAAATGAAAACATGCTTTTAAAGGGCCTGTACAATAAGCATTTTTACAGAGACACAAAATGAGAAAAACCCTTTAGTACCTCAGGTAATAAGTTTGATGACATATGGGCCAGATTTACTAGATACAGGGAAGGTAATTTTTAACAGGATGCCTAGGAAGGGAAGATACATGTAAAATATGTGCCTCTGTACCATTGTAAAATAGCCCCCAAGAAAGCTCCCAGAGACAAATTGGCCCTATTACTAAAGCTGCTAGGTGGTTAACGCATGTTTTTGCATACCCTCACTATCTGCAGTGACTTCAAATATGTGAGCATGACAGCAAACAATTGCTAAGATGCACATTAATAGACTATCGTGTGAAGAGGGGAGGACCTGATGGGTTAGGAGCAGAGTGTGGATATTTACTGCGCATTGCAGTTAGCGCATTCTCACTGTCAATGTGGCAATTATCATGGGTGATCTTAATGATATCTCATAGGCATCTGTGCATTAACTGCCAGAACATGCTGGTCATACCCCCAATAGGCATCATGGAGGCTTTGTATTTATTTGCTATGCATTAAGTGTGCAGTCTTAATGGGATTTAGTAAAAGGCTCCAATCTCATTTGGAATTACTAATGTGCTAAGAATTTTGCAAAGGGGCTTTTTCATTTAGGAGATGAGAGAACTCTGGTACGTAAATAGTCTTCCATTTATATGTGGTATGATTCAAAGGTAGAATAATATAGAAGCAATCCTTTATGGTATATTCTAAGTTACTCCTAAAATGTCCCACGCTACTTTTTGAAAAATAATACCTCTATGATTTAAAAACATTTCATTTTGTATTTTTCTAATGCAGGTGGTCGCTTCTTTGGTTGGGCTATGGTTAATCAATGAGTAAGTATTTCTATACTGTTTCATAGCTTTACATATATTGAACGATGGGTTTCAAATAAGAAAATCAAACTAGTTGCTTTCAAAACTGGCCAGTAGTAAGCATTTTTTATTTTTAACTCACCATTAATTTCATGGTTATAAGTGCATGATTCATTATGTTGTTTTTCCCATTCTATGTTTATGGGAAAAATGCGTGAAGTGGCATTTTAGAAGGGGCATGTAGGAGGAATCAGGGACGTCCAGGTCACCACGTTCAAAATTACTAGGGGAGTGGTGGCACTGAAGGGAAGCACGTGTAAGTGCTTTCTTAACTGCTCTGTCTCTGCCTCAAAAGATGCACAAACCTGCAACCAGTTCTGGAGACAGGCATGTACATATAGCAAGGCCGGGTACATGCACGTTTGCAGGCCTTTTTAGGGATCTGGATGTCCCCAAAGAGCATGGTCGAAGTAATGGATACATAGATGTGCTCGCTGAGTTATTTTAGAATGGAGAGTCTATGTAATGATACATGCACATCCCAGTTGCCATTTCAGATCTACAGACATTCAGTGGCGGGACATCAAAATGAGTGGACTGTTAACTAACATGCAGGGTTTTTTGACCCGGCAAAATTTACTGTGGCGGTGAGAGCACATTTTGCTCTTCCTCCTGCAAGTGTTGCCGCCATAAAATGAGCACTTTTTTGTGGTCAGGGAGGGAGTAGTCTAATGATTAGAACACTGACTTGGTAACCAAGAAACAGGTGCCAAAATCCAAGATGTTAGAGAGTTTGCTGAGACTGATCAAGCCTACTGACTATTATCTGATGTTGCTTGTCCATGTTGGCACAAATAAATACTGCTAGATATTCCTCTGAATGTATCAAAAGTGACTTCATGGCTCTGGGACAGAGAGTGAAGCAGATAGGTGCACAGGTGGTGTTCTCTTCAATCCTCCCTGTTCAGGGTAAAGGCTGAATCAGAGAAGCTCAAATCCTGGAGATGAATGTATTGCTGTATGGATGGTGTCATCGAGAGCGTTTTGGTTTCCTGTACCATAGGATGATTTTCCAAGAGCTGCAGAGCAGACGTGGCATCCATCTGTCCAGGAAGGGTCGAAGTGTCATCTGCAGTAGACTGACTAACCTATTGAAGAGGGCTTTAAACTAGAATCTCCAGGAACAAGCAGAAATGAGTCTTCACATATGGGTATCGTCGGTACTGACGGAGCCTGCGTGGGAACGCTCCCCAGCGTCCAGTAAGAAAGCTTTTGGGAGCATCCCACAGCGCCTGCGCGCTGCCTTCCCGCCTTTCCCAACCGCCTCTCTCCAGTTCTTCTTTTCCGCGGAGCCAGCAGGTCGTGTTCCTGTCACCGCAGAAGAAGTTCTTTATTTTTTCTTTATTCTTTTGTGTCGCGTCTGCCTTCTTCGACGACGTCGGACCGGTACCGCCGGTCTTTTCTTTTCTTTCTTTAAAAAAAAAGAAAACAACTTATACTTTCTTCACTGTGCATTTTCAGTTTTTGGGCCTTAGGCCTAAAAATTTTCTCCTCATGGAAAAGCCCGCCTCCGGGTTTAAAAAGTGCACAAAATGTGGCGGTACTATTTCTGTCACCAACACCCATGATTGGTGTCTAAAATGTTTGGGTCCTGACCATTCCATCACGGATTGTGTGTCCTGTACCATGATGTCTAAAAGAGGTCGGCAGAACCGAGCAGCCAAGCTCAGTACCCTGTTTCCCTCTGATGCAGCTTCGGTGACATCGACGTCTTGGAGGGCTTCTTCTTCCTCCCATGGATCTCAGGTAACCAAGCATAAATCTGGCCGGTCCTCGAAGGGCAAATCTCCCTCTAAGCATCGAGATGCCTCTGGGCTTGTCCTCGAGGATTCCGCACCGGCAAAATTACCCCGGCGGGACGTTCCGGCTTCCAAAGCATTGTCTATGGGGTCACAGGTTGACATCGATGGCTCGGCCTCGACCGATCACCTGTTGCCGTGTTCTGGGGTACCGGTGGCTCCCACTGGTACTGACATCCAGACTTTGGTGGCGTCGATGGATCAGAAGATTCTGACCATGCAGCGCACCCTGACGGCATTCATGCAGGCTGCAACGCCTCCGGTACCGCAACAATCCCCGTTGCCGGTACCGGCTCCGGCACCGGCATCATTCCCGGTGCCGGTACCGATTGCATCGATATCGGCTTCGGTGTCGACTGCAACGGTACCCTGTCCTATGATGCCCATCGGTACCGAACAGGTACCGGTTACTCCCGATGTCGATCCCACTCGGTACGCATATCGGGCTTTACAGGAGCATCCAGACAGGCGATACTTCGATTCCTCCGAAGACTCTGAGGAGTCTGAAGGATCTGTCGAGGCATCGATACTTCTTCCTCAGGAGTCTTCTTCTCCTAAACGAAGAATGTCTCCTCCAGAAGACTTGTCTTTTCAAGACTTCATTAGGGAAGTGGTTAGGGTCCTCTCCATCACAGTGGCCCCTGAGTCAGAGCCTAGAGTCAAGCAGCTGGATATTCTACAATATCCTAAGGCTCCTAAAGAGGCAGCTACTTTACCTATTCATGAGATTTTGTATGATCTCATGTTGAGCATATGGGAGACACCTCTTACCACCTCTCCTCATTCTCGCAGGTTAGACACCATGTATCGTGTCCCTCCTTGTCCTGGCTTTCATAAGATTCAGCTTCCTCACCACTCTATTGTGGTAGAGTCTGCCATGAGAAAGATAAAGAGTGCAAAAAGACACTCATCTAATCCTCCAGGACGTGACGGCAGGACCCTAGATGCTTTTGGCCGTAGGGTTTTTCAAACTTCTATGCTAGCTGCCAGAATCAACTCCTATAGTCTCTATATAGGGATGTTTCTAAAAGAATTCACAGATCATCTGCAGACTTTAACCCCTTTTATTTCAGAAGATAAAAGGCAGGAGTTTCTCACTTGGCTCAAATATGCCCAGGATGTTTCCAAATTTTCCAACCGTTCAGCCTTTGACTCTTTTGAGTGTGTAAGCAGAGCCTCGGCTATTGCCATAGGTTGTCATGAGGCGTGTGTCAATACAGATGAGTGTTTAAAAAGAAATCCTGTTTCTTTTAAGGATCTAGGTGTGCAATTACCCCCAGGCACAGCTAGAGGGAGCAGGAACAGACATTCGGGAGTTAATGAGCCTGGGAACTCTGATGACTTGCACCTGGAAATGAACCCGGAAGTCATCCCAAGGAGTTTGCTTTATAAATCAGAACAGAATGCTTGTAGAGCAGAGAAGGCTGGAAAGGAGCGAGAGAAGCCTGAGAAGCACCAAGAGAAGGCTGAGAAGGATCAGGAGAAGGCTGAGAAGGAACAGACTTCACAAGGCTAGGAGCCAGAAGGCCCAAACTGACCCTGCTGTATAAGGGAAGTTTGCCAGAGCCAGCTCTAAGGTGAGAGTGTCTGCCACGCCCTGTTCTCACAGTCTGCCTGAATCCAGAACAGAGAGACAGAAGCCAAGAACCAGGGAGAAGGGTTCTGAGAAGAGTTTACAATCTCTGAAGGATTATTATCAAGTTTTACCAGGTCAGAAAGGAAAGCACTTTTATGGTCAGCTGGAGTTCTTACCCAGAGAGAGAGGGGAATCCAGGACAAGTTTTACTCAACTGCCCAGAAGCACCGCTATATCCAATGCTGGCAGGCAGAGGGTCTGCTACCAAAGGAAAGTGGCTGGAAGAGAAAACACTGTTGATTCCAACTCGTCCAAATCCAGGTATGAATCACTAACCAATGACTGTGAATACTGTGCTCCTAAAGGCTCTGCTAAAACCCGTGCCCCTTATGTGAGGGGAAAGAAACCAGATTGGTTTAATCAAATTCCTGCAGCCTTGAGAACCCCTGGCTATGAGAAGCCAGACCCCAGAGTCCTAACCTACAAGTCTGGGTCAGACAGGGACAGTGAATATTCCTCTACTGAGTATAGCGAAGGAGATTCTATGGAAATTGAATACCCAAATACTGTTCCCTTATCTCTGCCAGAACTTATGGAATGTGACTTGTGCACAGCCTCAGCTCCAGAGTCTGTGTGCTCTGTATAGCGGAGAAGAATTAATGAAACTTATTTGCTGTTTGCTTGTACTGAATTCCGGTAGTGAAGCCTGCCTTAATTGTGAAGCAACAATTAAGCAACTATTGTAAATACTGGTACCTTTTTGACACAAAGGACTTTCTGTTTTCAATGATTATCTCTTATGTTGAACCTTTGCATTTGACGGGGAATAAAAAGCCTTATTTCCCTCCACCTGGTCTCATTAATGAGTGCTCCTAGGTAGTTGGAATCTGTGAGGTCACTTCTTTCAACTACGCCGAGTGAACTTACATTCCCTTGACTGCCTAGTATATAATCTTTGCCCGGGGTCACCCCAACATTCTTAAGGCGTAGACGGGGCAGCCCCGCGACAAGGTGCACGCAGAATTGCTTGGCTACAAGCTTCTGATTTGGAACTCTGGGTCCAAGATGAATTGGGAAATCTTCCTTGTACAGGTGAAAACCTTTTTGGCAAGGATTGGCAAGCAAAGGCCACTCAGATGGATGCTGAGAACTCCGCTTTGGATCGACTTTCAAAGTCCACCTCTGCTCCTGCTAAGAAAAGATTGTTCAAAAAGACATCTTTTTCTAAAAAGGGAAGATATTATCCTGCTTATGGTCAGCAGGCATCTTCTGCCGGTCGTTTTGCTGCAAAACGTCAGCAACCACCTAAACAGGCCAAGTCAAAGGCTGCTAGGCATTCCACGGCCCAGCAGCCTCAGCCTCCTCAGGGCCTTTGACTTGCAACTAGAGAACTTAGCCTTTCTAGCTCTGGAAGAACCAGAGCCCCTCACCATTCCAGGAAGGTTGACTTACTTTGCTCCCAGATGGGAACAAATCACAGCAGAGCAATGGACCCTCTCCATCATAAGGGAAGGGTACAAGCTTCATTTCTTAAGCCTTCCTCCTCACACCATGGTGAAAGAGTTCAATTCTCCAACATCTCTCCTCAACCTTCTGGGTCAGGAGATTGCCACCCTTCTTTCCCAAGGGGCAATAGAAGAAGTACCTCTTCTTCAACAGGGCTCAGGGTTCTACTCCCCTTATTTTCTTATCCCAAAGAAAACAGGGGGCTACAGACCCATATTAGATCTCAGAGAATTGAACAAGTTTCTCTTCAAAGAGAAATTCAAGATAATTTCTCTCAGTGCTCTGCTTCCATACCTTCAGAACAACTCTTCAACTATATGTTGCTCTTCAACTGTATATTGCTCGTAGAATTCTTCTATCAAATTTGTCCTTAATAACTTCTTTACCAACAAACAACGAAGGAACAAGGAACCTGGGCACCAATAAGTAGTTTAAATTAACAACAGTACCAGGAGGTTTCAGACCATATACCGCGCTTAGGCAAATGCTTATTTGGTTAAAGCAACAGCGCACTGGTTACATCAATAACCTTCCTGGATTTATTGTCTTTTTTTGTTTTTTGTGTGGTTTTTCAATTATTAATACTTGCACCAGATCTCCACCTCCACCAAACCTCTAGTGATAGAAAAGAGTCTTAGCTTTATGTCTTGTGTCTTCTGCGCCTCAACGCTTCCCCCGGTACCTTATTAGCGTTTCACTCCGAATAGGAGTTTCCTCAGGAGGATTAGATAATCGCTGTCTGCGTTTCACAAATGTTTCTTGAAGTGACTCAAAAAGACGCCGTGCACTTCACTTCAAGAAACATTTGTGAAACGCGGGCAGCGATTATCTAATCCTCCTGAGGAAACTCCTATTCGGAGTGAAACGCTAATAAGGTACCGGGGGAAGCGTTGAGGCGCAGAAGACACAAGACATAAAGCTAAGACTCTTTTCTATCACTAGAAGTTTGGTGGAGGTGGAGATCTGGTGCAAGTATTAACAATTGAAAAACCACACAAAAAACAAAAAAAGACAATAAATCCAGGAAGGTTATTGATGTAACCAGTGCGCTGTTGCTTTAACCAAATAAGCATTTGCCTAAGCGCGGTATATGGTCTGAAACCTCCTGGTACTGTTGTTAATTTAAACTACTTATTGGTGCCCAGGTTCCTTGTTCCTTCGTTGTTTGTTGGTAGAGAAGTTATTAAGGACAAATTTGATAGAAGAATTCTACGAGCAATATACAGTTGAAGAGCAACATATAGTTGAAGAGATTTTCACCACTGAGGTTAATTGTTTGAGTGGAGTGCTTCAGTTATTATTAGGATTATTATACACTCCGTATAGACCGGTTTGTCTATTTTTGTATTGATATCCATACCTTCAGAGTCAGGACTGGCTTTGTTCTCTAGATCTCAAGGATGCGTACACCCATGTCCTCATCCATCCAACACACAGAAGGTTCCTTCGGTTCCTTTTTCAAGGAAAGCACTACCAAAACAGGGTGCTTCCTTTTGGTCTGGCCTCTGCACCAAGGGTGTTCACGAAATGCATGGCAGTAGTAGCTGCATTTCTACGCACTCTAGGAATATTCGTTTTCCCATATCTGGATGACTGGCTCATTCGAGCTCCATCCCAGTCAGAGGCCCAGAATTGTCTAATCTGCACAATGCATGTTCTTCAGTATTTGGGACTGGTAATAAACATCCCAAAATCAAATCTCACCCCTACTGAGTCTCTGGAGTTTATAGGGGCCTTGCTGGATACCACAACTGCAAGGGCCTATCTTCCTCAGGCCCGTTGCCTACGCTTGGTGCAGTTAGCCTCCCAGATACAGTTAAAGTCCCATTTAACTGCTCGAGAGATGTTACAACTCTTAGGCCACATGGCATCCACCGTGCATGTGGTTCTATATGCTCGCCTTCACATGAGGGCAGCTCAATGGACTTTGTCCACCCAATGGACTCAGGCATCAGGTTGCCTGTCAGACAAAATAGCAAACTCCAGTCGCCGTTTTTGGTCTCTCCAGTGGTGGAAGTCCTCTCCAAATCTGTTGCTGGGGTCCACTTTTCAGCAGTCACTACCCCAAGCAACTCTTACAACAGATGCTTCTCCAATGGGTTGGGGAGCTCATCTGCAGGATCTCTCCACCCAGGGCATCTGGTCTCCACAGGAGACTTCTCTACATATCAATCTCTTGGAACTCAGAGCAATATTCTTAGCTCTCAGTGTGTTCCATTCCCTGCTCAGCTACAGGACAGTCCTCATCCATACGGACAACCAAGTAGCCATGTTCTATGTAAACAAGCAGGGCAGGACTGGCTCTTTGTCACTTTGCAACGAAGCTTTGCGACTGTGGGCCTTCGCCAGAGAGCATCACATTCATCTCAGTCAAGTTCTGCTTCCACACGAGTGGTCCCTCCACATGGACCAGGTAGCCAGGATTTTTTGAATTTGGGGAACCCCGGACATAGACCTCTTTGCAAGTCTGTGGAATGCCAAACTTCCCCGGTTCTGTTCCAGAATTCCGTGTCAGGGAGTTCAGGCCAAGGATGCCTTCCTCCTTCACTGAGGTCAAGACTTTCTTTATGCCTTTCCACCCATTCCCCTAATTCTCAAAACACTATTCAAGCATCAGAGAGATCGAGGGACCATGATCCTCATAGCACCACATTAGCCACGCCAAGTGTGGTATCCTCTACTTCTGCATCTCTCTCAAGCTCCTTCCCTGGACTTGGGCTCTGCACCAGACCTTCTATCCCAGGAAGAAGGAACTTTGTGGCACCCAAACCCCCAGTCTCTCCATCTCAGGGCTTGGTTGCTGAAGGCCTAGACCTTCAAGGTTTTCATCTCTCTCAGCAAGTCAGAGATATTATTCATGCCTCTAGAAAGCCTTCTACTAAACGTTCCTATGCTTTCAAATGGAAAAGATTTACCATTTGGTGTTCAGAGAAGGGTCTTAACCCTCTTGCAATACCTTTGAATTCTTTACTAGAGTATCTCCTGCATTTATCCCATGCAGGTCTTAAAACGAATTCAGTAAGAGTCCATTTGAGTGCTATTGCAGCATCCCTCAAGCCTCTCAATAGACAGCCTATTTCCTCTCATCCTCTTATAGCAAGATTCATGAGAGGCCTTCTTCTAACTAAACCTCCCATTAGACCACCTCCAGTGGCATGGGACTTAAACCTGGTTCTTGGCCAGCTTATGAAGCCACCCTTTGAACCTTTAGCCACCACCTCCTTGAAATTTCTTTCTTGGAAAGTTATCTTTCTCATTGCAGTCAGCTCAGCACGCCACATCAGTGAATTGCAAGCTTTGGTGGCTAATCCACCTTATACAAGGTTCCATCATGATAAGGTAGTCCTCAGGACCAATCCACACTTTATACCCAAAGTGGTCTCGCCTTTTCATCTGAACCAAGAGGTATATTTACCTGTCTTTTTTCCAGGACCTCATGCATCAAGTGCAGAGAGGAATCTTCATACCTTGGATTGTAAGAGAGCTCTCGCTTTTTACTTACAAAGAACACAGCAACATAGAAAGTCTTCTCAACTCTTTGTTGCTTTTGATCCTTCTCATTTAGGACTTCCAGTTTCTAAGAGAACACTGTCCAACTGGATCGCTCAGTGTATTTCTTTCGCCTACCAGAGTAGGAACCTTTCTCTGGAGGGCCATGTCACAGCTCACAATATGAGAGCCATGGCAGCCTCAATGTCTCATCTAAACTCTGCGTCCATCGACCAAATCTGTCGAGCGGCCACCTGGGCCTCAGTTCATACCTTCACAGCCCATTACTGTTTGGACAAGGACTCCCGCCGGGAGGCCTCGTTTGGTCAGGCTGTTCTCAAACACCTGTTCCATTCCTAATCAACTCCTACCCACCTACCCTGGTTGGATGCCAGAGATCCATGGGGGGAGGTAGAGTCCTTTTCAAGGACACACAACCTGGGGTCTTCCCCTGGCATCTACAGCTAGGGAGTCCCCATATGTGAAGACTCATTCCTGCTTGTTCCTGGAGATAGCACAGTTACTTACCTGTAACAGGTGATCTCTGGGAACAGCAGGAATAATTCTTCACAACCCACCCACCTCCACTAGGAGTTGTATCTCTCTATCTATCTTTCCTTTCCTCTCTCTCTTTGTCTCAGCTTTAAAACTCGAACTGGAAAGAGGCGGTTGGGAAAGGCGGGAAGGCAGCGCGCAGGCGCTGTGGGATGCTCCCAAAAGCTTTCTTACTGGACGCTGGGGAGCGTTCCCGCGCAGGCTCCGTCGGTACCGACGATACCCATATGTGAAGACTTATTCCTGCTGTTCCCAGAGATCACCTGTTACAGGTAAGTAACTGTGCTTTCATTGGGGATGGTTGAAGAAAGCCCCCAGATAAGTGAAAGCCCCCAGGTAAATGAAACATGAAATATCCCTGTAGAATTAGTAAAAGGGGCAACATCTGGAAGCAGTTTATATAAATGTCCGTAGCATGGGAAATAAGATACCAGATGTTGAGACTTTAATGGATGAGGCTGACCTGGATTTAGTGGCAGTTATGGAGAAATGGTTCACTTTTTCCGCGGAGAAACAGGGACGTATTCCAGTGTAATCTGGAATAAGCTGTTCTTTTGTCCTTCAGAGTGATGATCTTTTTGTGTTTTTTTTCACTGCATTCAGTTTCCTTTTTTCTGCCTTTCGGGGCGTTGGTTTCACCAGCGCAAGCCATCTTGCGAGGCTTTTTTACCTCTCTTTTTGTCTTTTTTTGTCTGGTCGTTTCTCTTTTTTCTGAGCTTTTTCTTTCACCCTCTTCAACCTCGCGGAGGCTGCCTTTCCAGTGATGTCAATGCCAGGCAGTAAATTTTAAAAATGCACTCTTTGTGTACATACATTTCCGTGATGGACCATCACAGCTGGTGCCTTCAATGTCTCGGCCCTGACCATGAGCCCTCGACATGCATTCTGTGCTTACCAATGACAAGGAAGGGCCACAAGAAGCGATGTGAGTCTATTTTCGGGCCCTTGGACTCTGCATCATCGGCACCATCATTGACAGTGTCGATGCCCTCGAGGGGCTCCGTTGAGGCATCAGCCTTGTGCGGTGCCTGCGCCCACTCAGAGCTGAGGAGCTGCGGTGGTCTCGAGCTGAGGCTCTTCCTAACGGAGCCACAGAAGGACTTGTCATCTGCCTGATCAATGTCAAAGGGCCTGCCTGCTAAGGTGCCCCGGTGGGAGGAAATGACTCCCAAGGTCCTGAAGAGCCACCGGCAATCTCCCAATATCCTGACCATTGTGGAGTCACCTGGGAGGGGTGCCAGAGTCAGTGGCTGAGTTTGTTTTTCCAGCCTTGATGCCCTGGGAGACAGTGGTGCTTGCCGAGTGCATTCAGACCCTTGAGGCATATATGATGATTCTCTGGGCTGCACAGGGCCTGGTGACATCGTTGCCCCCAGTAGTGTTGCTGCTGACTGTGCACTCAATCGAGACCTATACCCTCCCTGTCGAACCGGGGAAGTCGGGTCAGCAGTCAGAGTCCACCCAGGGCCAGACTGTGATCTCTTTGTTGTGTCTCCAGTTCCAGTGCCCCAGCGTTCAGAGGAGGACCACCATCAGTCTCACCGGAGACTGGTGTCATTGCCGGAGCAGAGCCGACACCAGGCAGAGATGAGGATGTACTTCGACCCACTCGGAGTCAGACTGGCTGGAAGATGGAGAAGGAGTCTCTTGTTACCAAGAGGGAGTCTCCTGACATCCCCTTGAAGCCGCACTCATCTTATGAGCATCGAAAGTTGCTCCTGGAGGACATGTCCTGACAGGACTTCATTCGGAATATGGCAAGGCCATCCCCTTTTCCCTGGAGGTGGATGAAGCTGGAGATCCTCCAATACCCTCCAGCCCTGAAGGAGGCTGTCACTGTGCTGGTGCACCATATTCTCCAGTGACTCCTGCTCCACATATGGAAGAACCTGCTGACTGGACTCAATGTACCAGGTACAGAAGGTCCCCGGGTATGAGAAACCCCAACTGCCGTACCATTCCTTGGTCATGCCCCAGGACAAGATAGGGTGGTGGTTCTACTCTGCTATTTCCTTGTCCTCACATAAATGGGGGGTTCAGGCCCATCCTCAACCTAAGGGACCTGAACCGTTTTCTGGTCCAGGAAAGGTTGAACATGGTCTCCCTGGGTACCTTGCTCCCATATCTCATCAAGGGCAATTAGCTATGCTCCTTGGATCCACCCCTCACACAGAAAATACCTGTGTTTCATGCTGGGCAGCCAGTGCTTTCTGTACCGGGTGCTGCACTACAAACTGCCATCTGTCCCCAGGGTCTTCACAAAGTGTCTAGCGGTAGTTACCACATACCTCCAGACCCTGGGGGTCCATCTTCCCTTACTTAGACAATTTGCTAATAAAGGCCCCCATGCCTGGCGGCATGCGGCAGTCAGTACACCTGACGATACAGGTGCTCGAGCAACTTGGGTTTGTGGTCAACCACCGAAAGTCTCATCTGCAACCGTCGCAGCAGCTAGAATTCATCAGGGCCCTCCTGGACACCATGCAGGCCCGAGCCTTCCTCCCAAAAGTCCACTCATAGTCTCTCTCATGGAAGTGGTCTCTGTCATCTGCCATAAGCGTCACACAGGGGCGCTAGGGATGCTACGCATGCTAGACCACATGGCCTCCCTTGATCCGGCTCAGGATATGCCAAGCTCAATGGATTTTGTACACCTAGTGAAAGCAGGCAATGGGCCACCTCAGGGATAAAGTGGCCATTACTGTGCCCCTAGTGGAGTCCCTCAGGTGGTGTTTGGGGCACAGCACCTATTCTGAGGTCTCCCCTTCAATTCGATGATGCCCCACTGGATGCTTACCACTGATGCATCCAAGCTGGGCTGGGGCGTGCACCTGGATGGCCTGTGGATGTAGGGCCCCTGGTCAAAGCAGGAGAGCCTGCACCAAATCAACTTTCTGGAACTGCAGGCAACTGCGAATGCCCTCAGGACCTTCCAGGCCTTCTTAGCCAACCAAGTAGTCCTCATTTAGAGAGACAACCAGGTAGCGATGTTCTACATCAACAAGCAGAGAGGCACAGATTCATATCTCCTGTGCTAGGAGGTTGTACACCTTTGGAAATTCATAGTGGCCCATGGCAAGGAGCTCAATATGCTGATGGTCCATCTCAAACAGGTCCTCCAGCCTCACGAGTGGACCCTCAACAAGAGGGTGGTGGAGAGCATCTTTCAGAGGTGGGGCACTCCATTAGTGGACCTCTTCTCCTCACCATACAATGCACAGGTGGACTGCTTCTGTTCCTACATAGCTGTGACAAGCAGGCTGGCATCCAATGCCTTCCTCTTGAACGGGGGAGTGGGCCTGCTGTATGCTTACCCCCCAATCCTGCTGATAGTGAAGATGCTTCTCAAACTCCAGGCAGACAAGGAGACCATGACCCTCATTGCACTGTACTGACCCAGGCAGCCATGGTTCTTCTTGCTGCTCCAGCTCTCCTGTTGAGAGCTGATCTGGCTGGGTTGTGAACCTGACCTCATCTCTCAGGAGGGCGGGATCCTGCTGCACCCGATCTTCAGCCCCTGGCCCTCACGGATTGTATGCTGAGCCTGGTAGTCTTGTGTGCTTTCAACTTGCTGGGCAAGGTGACCGATGTTCTCTTGGCCTTTCATAGGGATTCCACCTGCCATTCCTATACCTTCAAGTGACGCAGGTTCTCACTGTGGTATACGGACAAGGTGCTGGACCCTTTCTCATGCTTGGTGGAGGGTTTGTTGCTGGAGTACCTCCTGCATCTCTCCAACTCAGACCTCAAGTCCAACTTGGTTCAGGTGCCCTTGAGTGCGATTGCAGCCTACCATTGGGGCATGGCCTGGAAGCCAGTATTCACTGAATCACTGGTGGCCCGCTTTATGTGGGGCTTGCTCCTGTTAAAGCCTTCGATTCGGCTCCTGCCAATGGCTTGGGATCTAAATATGGTCTCGGGTCACCTTCTGTTGGCACCCTTCGAGCCACTCACTACCTGTCCTTTGAAGTTTCTGACCTGGAAGGTTGTCTTTCTGGTTGTGTTCACTTCAGCTCTCTGAGTTAGTAAGCTTCAGGCCCTGATGACCCATATGCCATACACAAGGTTCCACCATAACTGGGTGATGCTCTGCACCACCCCTGTTTCTTGCCCAAGGTGGTCTCTGCTTTCCACCTCAACCAGTCAGTGGTACTGCCCACCTTCTTTCGTCGGCCTCATGCCTAGAGGACAGAGGTCCAACTGCGCACACTGCATTGCAAGCGTGTGCTGACCATCTACCTTGAGCAGACCAGTCTGCACCAGCATTCTACACCGCTGTTTGTCTCCTACAACCCAAAGAGTATCAGCCGTTCCAGGGTGGGAGGCTTGGGCACCGTAAGCAATTCCCATGGAGGGGCCTCGTATTGGAGGATTTCCAGTTCATCCGCCCAAGGATCCTCCTCCGTCAAGGCTCCAAGACAGGAGAGTCAGATGGGATGTCGCGGTGGCGACGGGTATCGGGGGACTCCTCATCCTCCATCTCCCACTCTGAGTAGTCTGTCGAGGACTCGTAGGAGGGATCCACAGGCTTCGGGACTCCCAATGTCCTGAGGATGGTGCCCGGCAGATTTGCCGGGAATGACTGCAGTCCCGTTGAGCAGAACTCAGAATGCAACCTTGGCCGAGGATCAACTCAAGGCCAAAAGACCTCGAGGATTGGCTCGGCCTCCGGGGATGACTTGGACATCAAAGGCCCAGTGGTCAGGGTGGATGAACTGGTTGTGCCGGACAACAGCACCCGCTGCTGGTCCATGAAGGCAGACAACTGCACTCCAGGACCGCCATTCTGGATTCCAGCCCAGAAGTTTCCGCAGTCTTTGGTACGGGCACAGAGGAACTTGAGCCCGACACTGGCTCCCCTGAAGGAGAATCCTCGACAAGGATAGTGTCTGGGGACCGAGGTTGGTCCGCGGTTGGATCCTTCTGGGGGACCTTCGCAGGCCACTCCTTCAATGCCTCGGACGAACACCTCAGACTGCGGGATCGAGCCAGGCGAGTGTCCAAGCCAGTTGGAACCATCTAGGGATGCCACCTTCGAGGGCTTCTTCTTCTTCTTGAGTTCCCTCGAGGGAGACACCCTTTCTGAGGACCCCCAACGAGGCTCAGGTTCGGAGCGTTCCGCCCGAGATGTCGTGGCCTCAGATGAGGCCCTGGCCTTCGAAGGCACTGGGGATTCGGGGAAAAATGTATCGTGCTGCTGCTGGTGGCTCTTGAGGACCTTACTGGAATCTTCTTGCAGAGACCGCAGGCTGCCGGGTCGTGGTCAGGCCACAGGCAGCGGAGACAGCAGTCATGTGTGTCAGTCAAGGACATAATTTTCGAGCACTGATCACACTTCTTAAAGCTACTGATAGCCATAGGGGGAAAAAAGTACCCTGCGAGGTCAAAGACTCTCCGGGCTACCAGCAGGAGAAAAAGGTTACAGAGACTCCAGGAAAAGAAAAAACTACAAAAATGAACTGAACTCGACGCTGAGGCAATGAGGTCGGCAGGTGGGAAAAGTACCAATATGATACCAGAGGCGAGTAGGAAACTCAAAGAAAAAAAAATCAACTTTTTCTGGGAACAAAGCAGACAACATCTGAAGGGCTCCACGGAAAAAAGGAGACTGAGCAAGATGACACCCTTGGGCAGAAAGTGGACCGCTCATGCGTGGTAGCATCTCCTAAAGGATTTCTTTGAAAACTGGGGGGATGCTTCTGCGAGGGCTTTGTCGGTGCCAATGTCACCCATATGTGAGGACTGACCTCTTGCTTGTTCCTGGAGAAAATGGACCATCTGACCCCCCATCTGATGGGGCACCTTTGATAAAGGGAGATTGGTCATGCTCCTTAGAAACCAGTCAAAAACCTTTCACCGGCTGCGACTGAGGGGCGGGCTTGGCCTTCTGAGGCTTGGGACGCTGCTGTGATGCAGGGCATGTTGCTGGGCAGGCTGAGATCTCTGGGAGCCCTGGGAGCTCTGATAGCTGTGGTAGTATTTCTGCTTCTGTGGGTAGAAAGCCTTCTTGCCTGCAGACTTCTTCGTGGAGTGATCTGCGATCTTTCGCAAGACCCTGTTCATGGTGAGTTGTTCCTTTTTGATCTCACTGGCTTTCTCCTGCATCAGTTTACCGAAGAGGTTTTCACCTCTGCAGGGCACATCAGTTAATTTGTCCTGGACCAACTACTTCATGTCTGAAGACTGAAACCAGGCTAGACAATGGGCATCAATGCCCACTATCACCACCCTGCTGATCGATTCAAAGACATGGTATGTCACTCTGCTCATGTGTTTGGAGCAGTTCCTGCCATGCCTCACCAGGGTCCAGAAGGTCTTGAGGCATTCTGGGGGTATTACAACAGAGAACTCATTGATGTCCCCCATGATGTCGTTTAGAAACATGGCCATGTACAGCTGGTAGGAGAAGATGTAAGCCACCAGCATGGACCACTGATAGCATTGCCTCCCGAAATCATTGAGGGTGCGAGCCTCCCTACCCAGTGGAACCAAGGCATGAGTTTTGGAACTCTTCGCCTGGCACATGGCAGACTCCACCATCACGGAGTTGTGAGGCAAATAGGGTTTCTTGAAGCCAGGGCTTTTCTGTACCCGGTATATGGAGTCTAGTCTTTGGCTGATGGCAGGCACTGTTAAGGGGTTCTCCTACCTGTGGAAGAGGAGACACCACAAGATGCAGTGCACCAGCACTGTGACCACCTCCCTAAGCAGCAAGGGGTACTGGAGTATCTTGTGCTCCTTGTCCCGGTCCCTCCTCGACTTCCAGAAGGATTGGAAGGGCCTTTGCCATGTCACAGACAAACTCCAGAAAGGACATGACTTTGGGAAGAGACTTGCATCTCTCATATGGATGGGACAGATCCTAGGGAATATTTCGGAGTCCTCTGTCTGAAACCAGCGACTCCTACTCCATTTCACAGCTATCAGAGTCTGACTCCAATAGGAAATTGAAAAAATGCCTGTTCTCCTTGCAGCGGGAACAGTGGGGCCTGAGGTGCCCGATGCCGGTGTTTTGAGGCATTGGAGCTGGAGATGTTGGAAGGAGAAATGGCGATCGGTACTGACATGGAGCCTCCTGGTCTGGGCAGGGTGTGGGTCTCCAAGAACAGCTGGACGACAGGTGGCAGTTGCACTGTGAGCAGCAGGCCTGCCGCCAGCATCAGGGAACCTGAAGGCATTGGGATAACCATGGCCTGGGCTGCCAAGAATGCTGCCATTCAGCCAGCACTACTGTCTCTGAAGCTGTTAGGGCTGGGGCAACAGTGGTAGCCACCAACTCCAGCACCCGCATCAGGGACTCCTCGATGGTCAGAGCACTGGGAGACTGCCGGCAGCCCTCTGAGGCCTTGGGAGTCAACTCCTCCTGCTAGGGCAGCTTTGCTGGCTGCTCCCAGCCATTGCTCTCAGAATCACGTTGAGAAGGACTCTGATGCAGGTGCCCATGATGTTTCCCCTGGCCATTGGTGTTGGCCTTCGACGTTGATGGGGCAAAACACTCGCCCTTCTGGGCGTTCAGCCAGAGGTCGAATGACAACCTCTGGTCCATGGTACTGCAGACCCTCGGCTTTGAATGAGCATGGGCACCACACGATGCCAAAGCCTTGGCAGAGCCCCTTGAGGTCGTCAACACGGGTGTCAATGCTGGCACCGAAGATGCCAAGTCCAACGGCCTGAAGCAAGACTTATGCTTTTTCTCACAGGTCTTCAAGCCCTTTCTAATCATCTTGTGGCCCAAGGCACTAGATGCACCAGTTATGGCGGTCCATCACTGAAATGGTGTGAGCACACCGGGTGCATTTTTTAAACCACTGGAAGCTTTTGGGAGCATCCATTGTGCATGTGCGCCTACCTTCGTACCCTCCTACCTGCCGCGGTGCCATCTTATTCTCAGTAGAATACAAAAGCTAGTAGCCAAAATGACTCTACGGGGAAGTGGGAGGGTTGTGAGGGCTTATTCCTGCTGCTCATGGAGAACAGCTACAGGTGAGTAACTATGCTTTCTCCATGAACAAGGATGCTTATACACACATTTTCATCCACCCCAACCACAGGCAATATCTGAGGTCCATGGTAGGGGGCAGGCACTTGCAATACAGGGTGCTTCCCTTCTGCTCGCCTCTGCCCCAAGAGTCTTCACAAAATGCCTGCCAGTCTTGGCTGCCTTCCTCCGGCTCCAGGGGGTCTTCGTCTTTCCCTACCTGGACTACTGGCTTATGAAGGCACAGCCTCTGAGGTGCAGCATGCCACCGCATGCACCATCCGGGTTCTGCAACACTTGAGCTTTGTCATAAACTACCCCAAGTCTCACCTCCTCCCGACACAATGTCTGGAGTTCATTGAGGCAAAGATTGACACTCTTCAGTCGAAGGCTTTCATGCCCACGGACCGAGCCAATCGTCTTAGGTCTCTAGCTCCGGGCCATGTGCCCAGCTTCTCCTGCGCCTCCTCGGGCACATGGCCTTCACGGTCCACGTCACAACAAATGCTCACCTCCACATGAGGGTGGCGCAGTTGTGTCTCCGGGACCAGTGGTCTCCGGCCACAGGCCGCCTCAGAGACAGAGTTTCTGTGAGTCGCCAGTTGGCGGACCTTCTGGTCTGGTGGCAGTCGCCCCAGCATCTCGAGGTGGGCATGCCTTTTCAGACTCCAAGCCCCTCGAGGGTCCTCACCACGGACGCCTCCCTGCTTGGCTCTGGAGCCTGCTGTTGAGATCTCCGCAACCAGGGCAACTGGTCACCACACGAGAGCACCCAGCAGATCAACCTCCTGGAGCTCCGAGCCATATACCTAGCCCTGAAGGTCTTCTGTCACCACCTGTATCACCAGCCAATCTTGGTCCAGGCAGACAACCAGGTAGCGATGTTCTATGTGAACAAACAGGGGAGGCAAGGGGCCCGGACCCTGTGTCAGGAGGCTCTAACCCTCTGCTCGTACACAATCCAACAGGATATCCCCCTGCGGGCAGTGTACCTGCTAGGCCAGAACAACCTGCTGACCGACAGACTTAGCAGAGTTCTTCAGCTGCACTTTTGGCAGCTGGACCCCAGGGTAGCCAGTTGGCTTTTCCGGCTCTGAGGGGAACCCATGATGGACCTGTTCACCAGTCTGGACAACTTTGTTTCCGTGCTTCTGCTCCCGGAAAGCACACCCCGCCAGGGTGGCAGTGGATGCATTCCTAGTCTCATGATCAGAAGGCCTCATGTACACCTTTCCTCCTACCTCGCTGATCACCAAGACCTTGTTCAGGACCCTCCGCGATAGGGCCTCACTCATCCTGATAGCTCATCAGTGGCCCAGGCAGCCGTGGTTCCCTCTGCTTCTGTAGTTGACGGTGGAGACCCCCATCCCCTTGGGGACCGCCCCAGGACTCCTGTCTCAGGAGGGGGGCTCTCTCCTGCACCCCAATCTGGGGTCCTGTCGCTGACAGTGTGGCTGCTGAGAGGGTGACTCTTGTCCCTTTCAATCTTCCGACTGAGGTAGAGAACATTCTGCTAGCCTCTCACAAGGCCTATACTAGAAATGCTTACGCCCTCAAATGGCGCAGGTTCTCTAACTGGTACGCCAAACACGAGGCTGATCCTTTCTCCTGTCAGGTGGCTCTGGTGTTACAGTACCTTCGCCACGTCTCTCATTCTGGGTTCAAGTCGGCATATCACCATTCAGTGGATGGTAAGCCTCTCTCGGACCAGCCATTGGTGACCCATTTCCTTCGGGGCCTGTTCTTATCGAAGCCCCCCGTTTTCCCGCTGGCGGCTGAATGGGACCTCAACATGGTGTTGTGGCAGCTCAATCACCCGCCCTTCGAGCCTCTGGCCTGCCACCTTTGCTACCTTTCTTGGAAGGTGGCTTTCCTGGGTGTACTCACCTCCTCTCGCAGTTAGCGAGCTCCAGGCTCTGGTGGTGGAAGCGTCTTATACCAGTTTTTACAAGAACAGAGTGGTGCTTCACACATACCGCAAATTCCTGCCGAAGGTAGTGTCGGCTTTCCATTTCAACCAGGAAATGGTACTTCCTACCTTCTTTCCAAGACCTTATTCCAGTTGGGCGGAGACGGTCCTTCACACCTTGGACTAAGATGGCCTTGTCCTTCTATATCCAATGCACTCAGGGCCACCGCAAGGCTTCTCAGCTTTACATCTCCTATAACCCCAGTAGGCTGGGGAGGCGGTGGCCAAGCGTACGCTGTCCACATGGGTGGCTAACTGTATCGCCTTCACTTATGAGCAGGTGAGGCTCCCGCTGGAAGTTCGCGACACAGCGCACCGTGTCAGGGCCATGGCGACCTCTGTGGCAAACTTGCGCTCTGTTACGATGGTGGACATCTGCCAGGCCACCACCTGGTCTTTAGTCCATACCTTTGCAGCCCATTACTGCCTGGAAAGAGAGTCCCGACGGGACAGTGCCTTTGGCCAGGCTGTGCTCCGTAACCTTTTTGGGGTTTAGGCAACTTCTACCCTCCAGCCCTTCTGTGTTCAGGCTACCGGAGTGTTGGTTCACTAGACACAGGGGTCTTAATGTGGTCTGTGTACACGGGCTAATTGCTGCTGCTTGCGGATCCCCATGAGGGAGCCCCTATTTTCGCTATGGGCTTTTGGTAGCCTGTAGCTGGGGAGTCCCATATGTGAGGACTGACTTCCTCCTTGTTCCCGGAGAAAGTGTAGTTACTCACTTGTAACAGGTGTTCTCTAGGGACAGCAGGAATCAGTCCTCACAACCCTCCCTCCTCCCCTTAGATTTGCTCCTTTACCATCTTTTATTTTTGCTGTCTTTTAGCTATGTCATCTGACTGAGCAAGATGGCACCCTTGAGCTGGAAGGGGTGACCGTGTATGCATGGTGGCATCTCCCAAAGGCTTTCTTTGAAAGCTGGGGGGATGCTTCCTTGAGGGCTCTGTTGGTGCCAGTGTCACCCATATATGAGGACTGATTCCTGCTGTCCCTGGAGAACACTTGTTATAGGTGAGTAACAAGACATTGCACACAGGTGTACCCTCATAACCACGGACACCTGGGTGTTACAGATTGTCCAAACCGGATACCTGTTGCATTTTGCCCAGCTACCCCCTCCATTCTTTCCCATAGAGTACCCTCTTGATCTGCACCACCATAGGCTTCTCCAACAGGAGGTCACCGCCCTGTTGACCTACCAAGCTGTAGAACCGGTACCACCGGTGCAGGCAGGATGAGGGTTTTACTCTTGGTATTTCCTAATTCCCAAGAAGATGGGTAGTTTTCGACCCATCCTGGATCTCAGGAACCTCAACCGTTTCTGGTGAGAGAAATTCGAAATGGTCTCCCTGGGGACGCTGCTCGTGGTAAATGATGGCAGATAAAGACCAGTATGGTCCATCTAGTCTGCCCAGCAAGGTGGCAAGAGTAGGTGCACCTGCCGCTCCGTGCAGGTCAGCCCTCCCCATGTCTTTGTTAGGGGTGAACCCACCACTCTGTGTAGGCACCCATGTTTGTTGAGAAATTAGATAGTTAAGTTTATTTTGATTTTATCCTGTTGCTATAGAGGGATCCACTGTATCTGTCCCATGCCATTTTGAATTCTGTCACTGTATTTGCTCCCACCACTTCCATCGGGAGGGCATTCTTATTCATTTTCACACTCCCAGGCACACCCCCCGCTCATTCCATCTGAACCGTCTCACCCTTCCTTCCCCTGCTGCTGCCCGCCTCCAATCCACCCGCTCTTCAGCTTTCTTCTTTATTGGTCCCGCACTATGGAATTCCCTTCCCACTTCCCTTCGTTTAGAACCCTGTCATGCAACATTCAAACAGCAGCTAAAAACCCACCTTTTCTCCATGGCCTTTAACCTCCCTACCTCCTCTTCCCCCCTATAATTCTATTTCTCTCCCCTACTGTTTCTTACCCCACTTTACTTTTAAATTGTAAATTTCCTTTCCTTTCCGGCTTCATGCCTTTTATTGATTTTTATTTATTGTACACCGCTTTGCTTTTACTGAAGGGCGGTCAATCAAGTTTTAATAAACATAAACATAAACATTCCAAGCATCCACCACCCTTTCAGTGAAAAAGTATTTCCTGACATTGCCTTTCAATTTACCCCCTTGCAGCTTCATGTTATGCCCTCTAGTTTTACAGCTTCCCTGTCTTTGGAAGAGGTTTGTTTGTTCATCAATACTCTAAGTATTTAAAGGTCTGAATCATATCTCCCCTAACCCTCCTCTCCTCCAGAGTGTACATATTTAGGTCTTCAAGTCTCTTCTCATAAGGCTTCTGACGCAGGCTCCAAATCATTTTGGTCGCCTTCCTCTGAACCGTTTCCAGTCTTTTTACATCCTTTGCAAGATATGGTCTCCAAAACTGAATACAGTATTCCAAGTTAGGCCTCACCAGTGACTTATACAGAGGCATTACTACCTCTTCCTTTCTGCTGGTAATTCCTCTTTGTATGCAACCCAACATCCTCCTGGCTTTTGCCACTGCCTTGTCGCACTGTTTTGCCACCTTGAGATCGTCAGAAATAATCACACCAAGGTCCTTCTCCTGGTCCGTGTACACCAGCCTCTCGCCCCCTATCGCGTAAATTTCCCTTGGATTTCTGCTTCCCAAGTGCATGACACTGCACTTCTTCGCATTAAATCTTAACTGCCAAGCGTTAGACCATTCTTCCAGCTTTTGTAGATCTTTCCTCATGTTATCCACTCCCTCAAGGGAGTCCACTCTGTTGCAAATTTTCGTGTCATCTGCAAAAAGACAGTTTTCCTTTCAGTTCTTCAGCAATATCACTCAAAAATACAGTGAACAGTGCCAGTCCCAGGACCGAACCCTGCGGCATCCCGCTAATCACCTTCCTTTCATCCAAGTGAGCTCCATTAACCATCACCTTTTGACGTCTGTCAGTCAAGCAATTTCTGATCCAGTTTACCACCTTGGGACCCATCCCCAAACCATTGAGTTTATTAATAAGCCTCCTATGAGGAACATATCAAAGGCTTTGCTGTAATCCAGGTACTGTAGATGACATCCATCACATGCCCCTGATCTAGTTCTCTGGTCACCCAGTCAAAGATCTCAATCAGATTTGTTTGGCAAGATCATTCTTTGGTAAAACCATGTTGCCTCTGATCATGCAACCTGTTGGTTTTGAGATAGTCCACTATTCGCTCTTTCAGGAACGCCTCCTTTACTTTTCCTGCCACCGAGGTAAGGCTCACCAGTCTGTAGTTTGTCACTTCTTCCCTATCACCACTTTTGTGAAGAGGTACCACATCAGCCCTCCTCCAATCCTGAGGAAGTCTCCTGTTTCGAAGGAACTGTTAAAAACATCCTTTAATGGCCCTGCAAGAATCTCTCTGAGCTCTTTCAGTATCCTGGAATGTATCCCATCCGGTCTCATGGCCTTGTCCACTTTCAATTTTGCAAGTCATTCTCACACTTCATCTTCTGTGAATGGTGTGGTATCTAATTCATTCCCATTTTTATATTTGGGAGTGTCAGGTGTTCCTTCTCCAGGATTTTCTTTAGTAAAAACAGAGCAGAAGTATTTGTTTAGCAATTTCGCTTTTTCAATGTCACTCTCTGCGAGTCTGTTCCCAGCACTTCTGAGTCCTGCAATTCCACCTCTGATTTTCCTCCTCTCCCGAATATACCTGAAGAAAGTTTTGCCACAAAACTTCACATCTTTAGTCATCTTTTCCTCTGCCTTTGATTTTGCTTTCCTTATTTCTCTTTTTGTCTCTTTTAGTTTGATCCTGTATTCCTTTCTGTGTTCCTCTGTTTGCAAGCTTTTGCATTTTGTGAAAGCTATGTTTTTTGCCTTTATTTGAGGCAAAAAAACACAGCTTTCACAAAATTCAAAAGCCCTTTGGATTGGCATCCACCCCCGGGGTCTTCATGAAATGCCTTGTGGTAGTTTCCACCTACGTTTGGACCCTGGGAGTCTTCATCTTCCCTTAGATGACTGGCTCATAAAGAGCTCCACACCAGATGAATTCCAGTGGTTGGCCCATCTTAGTATCCGAGGCGCTTGAGCATCTGTGATTTGTCATCAACTACCCAAAGTTGCACCTTCATCCTTCTCAACAGCTGGAATTCATTGGGGCTCTTCCCAGCACCACCTGAGCTCAGGCCTTTCTGCCGACAGATCACTTGCAGAGGCTCACCAAGGTAGTCGATGCCATCCAGCAAAGCCATTTCACTACAGATCAAGGAATGCTGTGGTTCTTGGGTCACATGGCCTCCATGGTGCATGTGACACCATTGGCCCATCTCCAGATGTGCCACGCACAGTGGACCCTGTGCACTCAATGGCGACAGGTCACGGACCCGCTCAGGGATAGAGTGGCAGTCACCATGTCCCTGGTTAACTCTGCAGTGGTGGCTCCAGCCATGGAACCTGCTCAAGGGCCTTCCCCTCCAATCCCCTCTGTCTCAATAGACGCTTACCACAGATGCGTCCAAACTGGAGTGGGGAGTGCATCTGGATGGCCTCTGCACGTACAGCCTCTGGTCTGAGCAGGAGAGCCTGCACCAGATCAACTTCTTGGAACTCCGGGCCATTGCCACTGCCTTCTGAGCTTTCCAGACACAACTGACCAATCAACTAGTCCTGATTCAAATAGACAATAAACCAGCAATTTTCTATATCAACAAGCAGGTGGGCACGAGGTCGTATCTCCTGTGCTGGAAGGCGATGTGGCTGTGGAAGTTCGCCATCTCCCCCGGCGTGGATCTCAGAATGATGTATTTACCTAGGAAGTCCTTATTATTAGCCCCTGATACAACCCCGTTCCTGTTCTTAGGCAGCTCCCCTTCCCCAATCTGGCAATATGTTCCTATGTCCCCCTTCGACCCCATGTACTGCCATCCCCACCTGTGTTTGTCGGCATGTGGGAGTGGAGGTGTGTGTGTGGGTAGTTGTGTGGGTTGATGTATCAGTGTTCATGTGTCACAATCAGTCCGTCTGTGTGTTTGCATCGCACAGAGCAGTGCATGTTGAAGGTACCACAAGGATGTAGGTGGTGAATCTGAACAGCTGTAGGTCATGAGGCCCTAATGGTGTTGGTGGTGGGTAATAAGGGGTGTTTCTGGTGGGTAGACAACATGGATACTGTGAACAGATGGTTCTCTGCAGCTCTGCAGGAGGAGAACCACAGAGAGCACAGGAGAGAGAGGAGAGCGCACCCCTATCAGAGCATCTATTGGGCCAGGGTCCAATATCTGGGGCTGACATATTTCAGGTTTGATAAAGTTGCCATATACCAACTATATCTAGAGCTGGAGCCCCTCCTCCGTGCCACCACTGAAAAAGGTAAGCCTGTCCCAGTATAGTTAAAGATAACTGCAGTCCTAGCATTACTAACTACTGGCAGTTTTCAATCTGTGCTCGCAGCCACGCAGGCATCAGCCTGTAGACATAGTGTACCACACAATTTCTGACAGAATTTCTCACCAGAACTGCAGAGTATTAATGCTTCCCTACCATAGTACAGCAGCAGCAAAAGTCTATGCTTCAGTTCCATCAAATAGCACATTTCCATGCAGTTTTGGGTTTCATAGATGAGACATGTGGCCCTTTGCTCCCCAAGAGCAAGGGACCATGCCCAAGAATAGGAAGGCATTTCACTCTATGAACATGTAGGTGGTCTGCAATGCCCAGGGTAAAATAAGAGATGTCTTTTCCCGCTTCCCAGGTCATTCTATAACGCCTATATCCTTGCACAATCAGGCATCAATAAGCATTTCAGCAGCAGAGGAATCACTGGAGGCTGGCTCCTTGGTAAGCAGCCACCTCATCCATGTCCCAAATAGCAGAAAAATCAAAAGGGGCCACCTGTATGGCCTGGCAGATTGTGGGAACATCATATGCAGCCAGCTCACAATGACACAAGGGTGAGAGAGAGGAGTGCAGGAGTAGGTTGCAGGGAGAAAGTACTGGGATGAACCCCAAGGTTGCTGACTGTAAATCCAGTCATAACATTTCATTTTCAGCCTATGCCAGACCCCTAGGAACTGTAATTTTGCAGCCAGTGATGTAAGGGGAAAACTAGACCATATTGGGGAGCAGATGACAGGCATGCAGATAACTTTGGCGGTATACAGGGGAAACCTCTGTATGAAAAATCAAGATGTTGGCATGACTGATCGGTTGGGGGGTTCTGAGAAGCAGCTCGTCCATACCAGTTCCCCACAGCCAACTGCCACTGCGCTCTTTCTTCCCATTCAGAGTGTTCTGTAGATAGCCAGAGTCAGAGCCATAGGGCACTCAACATTCCCATTAAGGCATGGAAGGAGGTCGAACAGGTAGTTGGAAGTGACAGGTTTGGTTGAGTGGGAGAGGATGTGGATGCATGTTCTGTCAGACACCTGCAGTAGACAAGCATAGTTTTGCAAAGGACAGCTCTGACTGGTACAAGCATTAACACCCCCATGTCTCCCCCACACAGGAGATAGAGAATATCCTCTCAGAAATCGAGATGACTTTGGCCAGCTGAAGACCTGGATCAGGTACCTAGATAAATTAGGGGGGTGAATTGCTTTATAGCCCCCATAAAATCTGTGAGATCTTTATGGCATGCTGCACAATCTAACTGCTGAGGAGGCAGCAGCTCTTACCGTCCAGAGAACCTAATGATAGAAGCAGATACAGAGGAGGGGCTCACCATAGCCCAGAATGAATATGAGCAGACATATTGCCAGAAATCAACTCGTTGAGAATCATTTCATGTGAAGGTGAGCCTTTATTGCCATATTGCTTGCACACATAATCACATTCCTCCCCTTCTGTCCCCATAGCCAACCACACAGCCCACACAAAATGCACGGTTTCACATCACTCACTTTCCTACTGCCACTCCCTGGAGCCCATCTCTACTGTGTAAGGTTCCCAGAACACCACCCAACACTCACACACAGCAGATGCTTCCTTCCCAGGGTCCCCTCTGCCCCCCTGCCTCCTCTCTCCCTTCCAGTTCAAATACAGGATGTGGCACAACACATAACCAAAATCACTGTCAGCCTGACAACAGGAGCAGCAGGTGCATTGGTGAGCCACTGTAGCCTCCTGGATTTCTGGAACTGCCCTTTACACACAGGCTAGCCACATGCGGCCAGTAGAGCTATGATGCTCACCAGTTTCTTCCCTTGCTGTTTCCCTGTGGGTCCCTACTCCTTGCACCCTGCCCCTGACTGCTCGGGAGAGACTGAGGAGTGAAGTTTGAGCCTTCATCACTGCTGTCACTGGCTCCAGAGGAGACTGTATTCTCATCCATCTCTTTGCCATCACCTCTTGTCCCCTCCACTTGAGTGGCACCATGGAAGTATGGATAACATGGAGGAGTTATGTTGTGGAGAGGTGTTCCCAGTATGTTGGCAGTTTGTTGCCTGTGTGACACAACATAGCTGGATTTGCGCTGTCTGCCATCTCTGTTGCTGGTGTGGCTGCTGAAGCGGGATGGGGAGAACCATGTGTACTGACAGTTGGCACACTGGATAGTGGCAGAGTTAGGAGACACATGGATCAGTTAAGGCCACCTGTCTTTTCAGGTTCTGACTAAGGGCATGCGGCTCTGTCAGGTGCAAACGAGCATAATCTCTCCATTCTCTCTGTACCTCCAGTGACTCAAACATGTTGATGTGCTCATGCAGGATTCATGGAGTGGAGGAGTGGCCTAGTGGTTGGGGCAAGGTACCTCAGGCCAGAAGGTCAGGGGTTCAAATCCCACTATAGGACAGCAACCTTGGGCCGGAAGGACTGGGGTTCCTAGTCCCACGGGTGCTCCTTGTGGTCTTGGGCAAGCCACTTAACCCTCCATTGCCCATGTTTCCTGTAAAATCGTTATCTCCAAGTTATAATGCCCTGTTCAATGTAATTTCAGTTTGTTCAATATAAACCAACTTGATATCATGAGAGGTGGTATATAAGAAATGTTTAATAAATAAAATAAAGGTACTCTGCATTTTGCTGCAGTAGACATTCCCCACAGCATATCAGATTCTGTCTCTTGTGGCACATGGTATGGCTACCCTCCAAGGGCTCTAGATGTACCTCCTCACCAGGTGCCACAGCTAGAGCCATGACATTGGGAGTAGGCACGGGTGCACCTAGGCCATCCATATCTGTTATGTCCTCCTTCCCATCCCCCTCTTCTTGTAGCTCCTGAACCATGGTCTCACCCGTGGCCCTGTTCTTACTGGTTGGTAGCTCCTCTGTGTGACTTGGGTGTCCAAAGCCTCTGCTGCTGTTCCTGGATATAGCTGTGGGCTGTCCCTGATGTCAACTGGGAGGTCATCATCTCTGGAGCAATGCAGACCATCAGTGCTAACCTCTGGCACCTGCAGATATGGAGAACAGGTCACCCTTTGCCCACACATATTCATTCTTGGAGAAGAGATGCACACGTGGTTCCAATTCCATGTGTAATCTACACGTCAGCATGCAGGTGGTGCTGTACGAAGAGATAGCAGCACTGAGGGGATGTGTATGCCAGATGTTCCAACAGCCACATCATAGGGAAAGTGTATAGGAGGGGCAGTGATGCGTGTGGGATGGGGGCACTGTAGTGTGAGGGGGAAGGGGAAGGTATCAGGGAAATCCATGTGTAGAGCAAGCACAGTACCAGTGTACAGCAGTGGCCACTCTGCCATGGCAGCAGCCACCTGAATGGCTCTATATGCAGCCTACATGACCCCTTACATGGTCTGGGTTCATGCTCCAAATCCACATAGCTAACCATTGGGATGCCAGCACTACTGTGCCCAAAACAGCAGTGCGTGACCCATCCCAATAAGGAAGGGCACAGCAGGGGGGTGGCCTGAAGAGTGCTAATAGGGCTGCAGCCATGGACATAGAGGAGTGATATGAGATGTGAGCACATGAATAGGGAGTAAGCTGGCACTAAAGGCTGTATGCACAATCCTAGAATATGTCAGAGGCGGAAAGGGGCCACACAAGACCTGCACTGCATGCATAATGGACTGACACTACTTCTGTATTGCAGGTATTCTGTACTCACTTTGCTGATTGGAGGACCTTGAGCCATTGAGACCGCCGACCCCTGTCACTACCTCTTCAACCATGGTGGTCAGGACACATTATTCCAATTCGCTCAGTTCAGGAGACCGACCATCAGTACCGTGAAGAACTGCCTTGTGTTTGCATGTCTTTCAAATTGCATGTTGCATCCTCGATGTCCCTGTTCTTCTGATAGATGGCATTCATCGTGAAGCAGATAGCACATCAGAGACATTCTTTCTGGTGACATTGTAATTAGCTACAACATTACCAAACAGAATGTAATGCTTGGCCAGCACCTTCCTGAACAACAGATCTACCTCTCCAGGACAGAAATTTTCCTTGTGCGAGAAGGACTTGCTTTTGGGAGCCATGACAGCCAGACAGCAACAAACCTGGTTAAGAGCCACCTTAAATCGGGCAGTTGCACGTATGGCCATGGTTTTCTGGGCATCCAGGTGGGTGGGTCTCATACGTGCCAGATATATATGTCCCTGCATCCAAAATGGGCCATTTCTGTAGACACTTAGCAGGGATAGCATCCGCAGACATGCTTGCAGAATTGGTTATGTGAACATCCTCATAGACTGCCAAATGGCTATGCAGAGGTATGTGTGCTGCACTTCTGTTGCAGGGTCTTCTTGCTTACCCCTGGCGCTACTTGTGCTATGTGATCCTTGGTTGGATATTCTAACATTGTGGAAAAGGCATGCATCTTCTATGGGCCCATAGAAGCAATGCTGGACAGTAGAGTATAAGTAGGGTAGAGGCACCTCTCTTCATAGCTGTGTAGTGCTTTGGACACCTGCCAGACAATAGGGGGGATGAGTGATTCATGCCTTATGGATCAGTGGGAATGATCATGCTGGCAGCCATTGAGTGGAAGGTACTTCAGCTAGCAGCACTGATCTATGAGACTGTGGTTGCTAGTGTGAGACTTTGCGAGCTGTTGAATGCTTCTACAATAACGCTCTAGATTAGTTGGAATATTGTGGGAGATGCACATTTTGACAGTTTATTCCCCAATGGGGCCAGCCCAAGGGTTTCTGCCATTCCAGGCAGATGTCCCAGCTGTGCGCATCCCCCTCGTGCCAAGCCGCGCTGACCCCATGCATGGCATCACCATCCTCCACTGCCACTGATTCCATTGATGGGGTTGGGGAGAGTGGGGATGGCTTAGCACCGCGCAGCAGCCCGCGGCAGGCCATATGCTTTAGCACACATGGCCTGCCACTTCTGACCCCCCTCTGATTCTACTTTCTGTTGGAGGTGGGTCAGAAGTGGCAGGTCATATGTGCCAAAACGCATGGCTTGCCACAGGTGCCATGCCATACCACCCACAGTGATCTGCTTCCCTAGGCAGCTACCTTGTGGACGGACCGGCCCTGTTCCCCAAGAATGTTTCAGCATTTATTCATGAATTTAACACACTGTTGACACATGCATATTTCCCATCCCCCTAACTAGATCCTTCCCTCTTGAGTGTGGGTGCATAAGGACAGAGATACATGTTGGCAGATCAAGGATGGCTGCCATCAGGCATGCAGCTCTACTCTTATGCCTTCCTGGTACCCCACCATAAGATCCTGGGCCCAGGTGACCATTCAAGCCCTTCTGCATTTCATGCTGGATGGCCTGCATATACAGCCTGACCTCGGGCTCTGCCTAGCCTGTGGTTGCCTCATAGTGGGGCATCTGTGGCCCGGCTACAGACAGTCAATGCTGTGCCACAGAGACTGGCTGCTGTGGCTCAGCAGCGCGATCTGTGCTACCCGCCCCCCCCCCCCCCAATCCCTCCTACCTCCCTCCTGACTTCCCTCTCCCCTCCTTCCCTCCCATTTCTCCAACTCCCCCTCCTGCCACCATCCCCTCCGCCGTCCACTGTACAAAAGCTACCCTTTGTGGGCCTGTGGAGCAGGTGAATTTCTGTACCTGCAGGTGGGGTGGGCAGTCCTCTGGGAGGCTCAAGAGATCCCACATTTTGTAGGGGCTGCAGAGGTCCTTGGACAACATCCCAACTGTAGCTGCTCTCCTTCACCTCTTACTCCTCATCATCCTGAGAGGTGTCTGAGGCTGTATTGGGGCTGCTGCCTACTCCTCCACCTCCACCTCCTCTGAGACTTCCTTTTCTGACAGTGAAACTGGGCCCAACAGTGGTTCTGCTGCTGAAAAGGGAATAGTGGAGATGCTTGAAAGCCTTTCCCTGCCACCATATGGTTCCAACAACACACACACCCTGACTTCGCTACTGTTTCTCTGTCATCCACCCTGTCTAACTGTCACTCTCACCCACATGGAGCTGCTGTCCATCTGATATAGGGGCTTGCTGTATGTGCTACATTTATTTCCTTGACCTTGCTTGCACACCTACATCCCTTGGCCTCCACGTGCACTGATTCTCATGCTGCATTGTTACTACTACTATTACTATGGAACATTTTATATAGCACTACAAGACGTACACAATGCTGCACAGATACAGCCTGACCTTGGGCTCTGCCTGGCCTACAGGTGCCTCATGGTAAAAATGATGCCTGCTTATCAGAGCTTACAATCTAGTCAAAACAGACAATACAGTAGCTGTAGACATGGGATAAATCTAGGGGGAATGGTAAGGAAACACAAAGGCGATCAGGTGAGTCAAGATACGAAAGCGGCATTGTTGAAGGTTACCTTTCCACAGACTGCTTGTGTGCTACCTGTCCTCTGCTTTGCTGCTGCTGTGTGTCTCGCTTTCTGTTGCTGCGTCCATATATCCCTGACCAACATGCATGCTACTTGCCAATCCAAGGCCACTGGGGCTGACCTGCTTTCATTTGTGCTGCACTCCACTATCTCTTCCCCACGCCCTTCTGGTTCCCTGCCATGCCCTCTGCCTGTTTCTCCCTGCACAGCTGCTGCTTGTGATTTGACCCTCACACTCATTCTTTGGATTATCTATGCTCTTGCTGCACATGCTGCTTTTCTCCCTCCATGTCTGGCACATCATGGCATGCACGCTATTTCTGACCTTTGCTGCAGCTACCTGCATCGGGGTGCCTTACATACTCTGTGCCAGCCTGTGCTATTCTCTATATCAATGCTATTACTTGCCTCTAATATCTGGTGCTCTGAGGAGTTGGAAATAGCTGATCCAGACAGATGAAACCCTCATCGAGACCTTACCTGATGTCTTTAGGGGATGCATGCTGCATTCACCGCTTCCCCATTTTCCACTGTCGCCTCAATTATCTCCCAGCCAAATGCCCAGGAGACAAATGATGGGCAGGGCTGGACCAACTATTAGGTAGACCAGGCAGTCACCTAGGGCAGCAAAGAGCAGGGCATTCAAATATAAATGATAGATTCTGACATCCGGGGGGGGGGGGGAGTGGTAAGGTTTAAGATTTGCGAAGAGTGCCAGCATCTTGAACCAACTCTGGGGCCAGCCCTGGTGATAGGGTTATGGCAACTGGGGGGGGGGGGGGGGGGGTTGCTAGCAGTGCATTTCCTTCAATGATGGCTGTAGCTCTGTCCTTGAGGTTGCTGACAGTGATATTTCTGGGGCTGGCATGCAGTTTCACTCTCCTCCTACTCTATTGTCAGGCTGAGGTTGTGTTTTTATGGAGATTGGTTTCTGTGATGTGATGGTACATGTGCTCTCTCCTAGCTATCTGTCCCCTAACTGTGCTGTGCTTGGCACCATCTCCATGCCATTTGCCACCCTCCCCAGTAACTTCAGACACACATGGCTCCTGTATCTGCTTGCTCAGCATTGCTCACACACATTGTACTTATCTTGGCGCTCTTGCAGCTCCCTCCTTATGCATGCCAGGAGGCACAGCCTCTTCTTGAAGTGGGTATTCTGTATTGCCTGTAGTGGACAAAGCTGATTGCTTACTTACCCATACTGCATCTCTGACATCTCATGCCTTCCCATGGATGGACTCCATCTGTCCCACACTGACTTCCATGGCACTAAGGGAACATTGTCTGCCCTTCTGTTGGTGCAGCATGTATCTCATCCTGCCTGTGGGTGGAATTTCCACTCCCCCACGCACCCTGTCACTGTTTGGCTTTTGGATGTTCTGCTTGGTTTGTGTTTCTTGTGGACCTGCTACTGGTTCACAGTGTGGAATGTGCCCCTAAGAAAGCGTTGTCCTTTCCTTAGCACTCCCATGTAGTGACTGGTGTGGCTGCTGCAACTATGGAATTAGTTCTTTTCATTTGATTTTTCTCTTTTGCACTGTTGTGGACCCTTATTGCCCTCTGCCTTCTCCATGCCATCTTTTGCAGTGCTATCACTTTTCCTTAGTCGTGCCTGACCCCATTCATATATTCTCCTATCCACTCATGATTCTATGGTGCCCTGTTGTCCATGACTATGTTGGCACTTACTGAGTGAGGGTCTGGTGGATCCTGCGCCAGATTGCATGGGCTTCCCAGTAGGACAGTCTGTGTCCTTGTGGTGGAACAGGATGTGTTCCTGCTTGATAACCATGTGGCAAAGCCATCTGTTCTCTGTACGGGAAAAGTTGGGCATCTGCATCACCATCGCCACAACTTCTCTCTCCATATCTCCTTAGTCTGCCATGACATGCCCGTATGTGCTTGCATATCTTCCCTCATGCATGCACATCCATGTCTCATCTTTGCAAATGGCACCTTGCATGGCTTCTACACTGTACTCTCCAAGGGCAGCAGATATGGCTGTCTCTTACAGGTAGTAAATCCATCCTCTGGATATTCACATGGTGATTTTACATAGTCCCTGCCAATTTAGAAGCCTGGTTACGAAATTGCATACATTTTCTGTGTGTCCTCTTTTTCACATTCTTGCTGGGACATCCTTTCTAAAATGCCACTTCACATGTTGGTTAACTGGTGGTGCAGGAACAACTAGGGATTATTCTTACCTCTTGAAAATTGGTGGATGGGTAAGAATCTGGGGAAGAAGGGAATTCCAGTGGTTGGAAGGAATGGGAAGAGGATCTGGAGGATTTTATTCATGATGTGGGCAAAGCAAATTTAAAACAAAACTAAATGAAAACAAAATCATATTTTGTTTGTTTTTCTTTCATTTCATTTTACAGATTGTTGAAATTTCCTGTTTCATTTCCAACAAAAACACATTCCTAATGTTTCCTAATGTGTGTGTGTGTGTGTAAGTGAACAGGAAAGCATACTTAAGAATGCCGGGTGTGTCTCAGAAAGGGAAGTGGTGAAAATTTTGTGTGTGTGTGACAGATGGGAATAATAATGCTGTGCATTATCTAATATCTCATTATCTGTTTTTCTTATGTTGTAGGTCATCTCCTGAAAACAATCGGACAAGCAACAAAAACTCCACTACTGGTTCATCAGTGATCATAGCTGTAACCAACACCAGCTCTTTCTATATATTTTACATTTATGTGGGAGTGGCTGACACATTGCTTGCACTTGGTGTTTTCAGAGGTTTACCTCTAGTACATACTCTGATAACAGCTTCCCAAATTTTACATAACAGAATGTTGCACTCAGTTCTACATGCCCCCATGTCTGCCTTCAGTACTATGAGAGGAGGTAATTCAAGCTAATGTAAACTGTTAATTTAAGACGATGAAGCAGCATTTGGAGGACTATACATTAAAATGTGTACAATAGCAATGCACTGTTTTTTTCTACACCTGCTAAAATGCAGCTGCTGTAAAAGATATGCGAAACAAGCATGCACACTAAGCTATCAGCTATAGCACACATGAACGCACATTTTAGATAGTACATGGAGATTGGAATTGAGATGTCAAGGTCAGAATGTACTCAGTTCTGGTGCTATTTTAGAAACAGTTCAGCCTAACATGGAGCTTTTAAGATACATGGAAGGAAGTGCAGGAGTACATGTGGACTGACATCCACGTGCAGCAGGAAGAGCCATTTTAGTACAATCCTTGTTTATTAACAAAACAACACACTCTCAGACCGGGGGTACAAGTACATAGTACTGGGAGAACATAAAAATTATGCAATAAACTAGAAAGCACATTTTTATATTCCCTTCCTTCCCACTTTACATACCCTGCCCCCCTAGATGTCTCCCTCACTGATCCAACCCCCCAACTTCCCTTCACAAACTCTTCCACTTGCGCCAAAGTCCCTGTAACCAACCTTTTCTATTTCTTTTCTTGCAGATTCACTGCTTACTAGGCCTTCTGACCTCCATATCCTCTTCATTGAGGGATGTTTTTCTACAATGGAAAAACCAACTAGTGGTTTTAAGAAATGTTCCAAATGTGCCAGTAACATATCAGTCACAAATAAACATGACTGATGTCTAAATTGTGTGGACCTGGACCATTTACCAGATTCTTGTCCTTTATGTCAACAAATGACAAGGAGAGGCCTAAAGAACAGAGCCAGACAGTATGGATTGTTGTTTGCCCCAGATTCGATTTCACTGGCTTCCACATTATCAAGAACATCGGCGGGTCTCAGGTCTCTTCCAAGTTGAAACTTAAGGATAAGTCTTTGATTTCTAAAAAGTCTTCGGCATCAGCATCAAAGACCGATACTGGGCCGAGGAAAATAACAGTGTAAACATTGAGACTCCTCTAGGGGTGCTTCTAAAGCAGACCAGTTAGCCAAGCAGCCCCGGCGGGAGGACCTGTCCTCCAAAGCACAAGAGGGGCTCCAGGAGGAATCCACCTCTGGAAAGCTACTGGTTCCATGTTCTGGGACGGTGGCTCAAAGCTCCATAAGTGACTTCACCCAGACATTGGCCATCTCCCTGGACCAGTGCATGTTGGCTCTCGAGAGGAATTCGGCCGCACTCCTGGCAGTCTCAATACAGACAGTATCAACAGCTCCAGTAGTGCAGGCTTCAGGACCCTGCCTACAGCCAAGCGTATTGGCCCCAATGCCAGCCCTCGAACCCGCATTGTTGAAGCTCCCGAGACTGATGCCTCCGTTGGAACTGACCAATCCCACCAATACCCAACAGGCTAAGACTGCCATGGTTCCCGATGCTGATGCCTCTGAGAATCTGTATCGGCATCAATCCTCAACGTCAACGAAGAATCGAGGCCAAACAAAAGACTGCCGATACTTTGACTTCTTGTCAGACTCTGATTCCAGTTCTTCTGATTCTGATGAGGGATCATTGGATTTCCAAGAACTTTCAGACATACCTTCAGACCCGTCCCCTCCACTTGAGTGGCAGAGATCCCCACCAGAAGATATGTCTTTCCAAGACTTCATTCGTGACATGGCAGCAGAACTGACTATCATAGTAGCCTCAGTGAAGAAATGAGGGCAGAGGAATTGGAGATACTCCACCACCCTCCCATGCCCAAGGAAGCGGCTACTTTAATGGTGCATCACATCTTACAAAATCTTATGCTCCACATGTGGGAGGCTCCTCTCACGCTTCCGCCTTTCAGCAACAGGCTCGATACCACGTACCAAGTTCCAGAGTGCCCAGGCTTCCAGAAACCTCAGTTCCCTCATCATTCATTGGTGGTGGAATAGGTGATGCGCTGAATAAAGAGTTCAAAAACTCACTCTTCTATGCCTCTGGGTAGAGACTTGAGGACATTCAATGCCTTTGGGTGTTGATGCTTTCAGACATGCATGTTGGTATCTATGATAAACTCCTACATGGGCATGTTTCTTAAGGTTGTCACCAGGGATCTGGAGATGTTTGCCCCCATGCTTCCTGATGATATGCGAAATGCATTCCAGACACTCATCAGACAAAGTCAAAATATTTCAAAATTCATTACCAGGGTATCTTTTGATGCCTTTGAGTCAACAAGCAGTACTTCAGCAGTCTATATTGGGGCTCGGAGGATGGCTTGGTTACAGGCATGAGACCTTGAGCAGTGGGTCCAGGATAAGCTGGGCAACATCCCATTTATGAGAGAAAACCTTTTTGGAAAAGGTTAGAGAGAAAAGGCCAGAGAGATTGAGACAGATGATCTCACCCTCAAATGCCTTTCCAGAAAAACGGCTGACACCTCCAAAAGGAAGGTTCTTCCCAAGAAACCTTTTATATTCTAAGAAGAGGCATTATCCTTCCTACCCACCTTCAGCTGCTTACCAACCTCAGCAGCCTCAACAGCGGCAGCAGGGCCCTCGCCAACCCAAAAAGCCCAAGGCTTCAAAACCTCAACCAGCGGCTCAGGTACAACCTGCGCCTGGTTTGTGACTCCTTTCTAGAGAGCATTGCCACTCTGCCTCTGGCCCCTCCACATAGCTGGCAGACTCTGTTCCTATGCTTACAGGTGGCACCTCATAATTTCAGAATAGTGGACTTGCAACATCGTATAAAGGGGGTATCTGCTTCACTTCGAGACCTTACCCCCCACTAGCTTCACAGGGGACTATCCCACCCATCCCCTTCAAAGCAGTCTCTTAAGAGAAGAGTGTCCATCCTGTTCATAGAAAGAGATCATCCTCCTCAAGATGGGATGGGCTTCTACTCTCCATATTTTCTCATTCCAAAGAAAACGGGAGGATTCAGGCCCACCTTAGATCTCAGAGATTTAAACAAGTTCCTGGTCCGAGAAAAATTCAAAATGATTTCCCTGGGAACTCTTCTCCTATACCTCCAAAGATAAGACTAAGTCTAGAGAACATAGCCAAAGGAGGCATACATGCACTTACTGATCCATCCTCAGCACAGACTGTGTCTCCACTTCATGTTTTAGTGGAACCACTACCAATACTGGGTACTGCCCTTCGGCTTAGTCTCTGCACCATGAGTATTCACAAAATGCATGGCAGTAGTCCCTGCCTATCTCCACACTTTGGGGGTCTTTGTCTTCCCTTACTTAGATGACTGGCTAATCAGAGGAGACTACCCGCAGGAGGTAAAACTTGCCCTTCATCGCACCATCATGGTGCTCTAATATCTGGGATTTGTCCTAAACGTCCCAAATTCTCACCTCGCTCCAACTCAGCATCTGAAATTCATCGGAGCATGACTGTCAACAGGCATGAGCTTTTCTTCCTCGATCGATGTGCCCATCTCATCAAGCTGGCGAAAGAAATGCAACAACAAAGCCGTGTAATAGCTCGAGAGATACTACGTCTGTTGGGACACATGGCCTCCATGTCATCCTTTATGCTCGTCTACACATGCAACAAACCCAATGGACTCTGTCTTCTCAATGGACACAACAAAGGGGCATCTCAGAGACAGGATCCACAACACCCCTCAAATGACCAAGTCTCTTCAGTGATGGTGTTCTACAAAGAATCTACTCAACGGGTCACCCTTTGGGGAGCACATCTGAATTACCTGTGGACACAACAGGAATATGCTTTGCAGATCAACCTCCTCGAGCTACGGGCACTAGAAATGCCATTCGGGTTTTTCAACCACAACTTTTGGGGCAACAGGTATTAGGGTGGACAACCAGATTGCCATGTTCAATGTGAACAAACAGGGGGGTACAGGACCCTATCCCATATGCAAGGAATTTCTTTGCCTCTGGTTGTTTGCCATCTCACACCGCATTCACCTCAGAGTGGTGTACCTCCCAGGAGAGCTCAATGCAGACAGACTCAGCCGAATCCTTTGTCCACATGAATGGACCTTAATCGAGAAATGGCTGCTTGGATCTTCTGAATGCGGGGAACCCCACTCATAGATATTTTCACCACGCCGCATAACACACAGCTTCCACTTTTCTGCTCCAGGCTTCCGTCCCTACACTGACAGGCCCTGGATGCCTTCCTTCTCCATTGTGGACAGGGTCTGATCTATGCATTTTCTCCCATCCCCTTGATACCCAAAACTCTGTTCAAGCTACAGGCCAACAAAGGATTCATGATCCTCATAGCCCCTTTTTGGCCCTGTGATCTGTGGTTTCCTCTGCTTCTTCGCCTTGTACAGACTCAACCTCTCAGACTTGGATGTGCTTCCAAACTCCTCTCCCAGGAGCAAGGGATGCTTCTCCATCCCAATCTTTACTCCCTCCATCTCATGGCATGACTGCTGAAGGGATAGTGCTTGCTGACCTCGACTTGCCACAGGAGATCAAAGATATTGCATCAAGAAAGCAGTCCACCAGGTAATCTTATGTCTTCAAATGGTGAAGGTTTGCCCTCTGGTGCTCCCCAAAAGGCATTGATCCCTTTGCCTGCAGGTAGAAATCCTTCTACAATATCTCCTCCACTTGTCCATGGCAGGTCATCAGAATAACTCAGTAAGAGCTTATCTTAGTAACATTGTGGCCTATTCCAAACCACTCAGCGGACAGCCTATCTCCTCACACCCCTTAGTAGCACGCTTCATGCAGGGTCTCCTACTATCCAAGCTACCCATTAAGTCACCTCTGGTGGCCTGGGACCTGAACGTGGTTCTCTCTCAATTTCTAAGGCTTCCTTTCGAGCCTTTAGCCACCACTTCACTGAAGTTACTCTCTTGGAAGATAATCTTCCTCATCACTATCATATCAGCTTGCCTCATCAAAGAACTGCAGGCTCTGATGGCGAATCTTCCATATACCCGGTTCCACCATGACAAGGTGGTTCTCTGTACCCATCCACACTTCCTTCCAAAGGTGGTCTCCTCCTTCCAGCTAAACCAGTTGGTAATCCTCCCAATTTTTTTCTTGAGAGCACATTCATCTTGGGCTGAAGCAGTGCTACATACCTTAGACTGCCAGCGAGTACTGGCTTACTACTTGGCTAGAACTAAGGTTCATAGAAAATCCTCTCAGTTGTTCATTTCCTTTGATCCCAGTCACCTTGGGCTGCCGGTGACAAAACAAACTCTATCCATATGGATAGCAGATTGCATTTCTTTTGATTATGCACAAGCAGGACTCTCCCTGGAGGGTCATTGTGCGGGCTATGGCAACCTCCATAGCCAACCTCCATTCAGTATCCATTGAAGAGATCTGTCAGGCAGCTACCTGGTCCTCCATTCATACTTTTGCTGCACATTTTTGTCTAGACAGTGGCTTCTGTCGGGACACTGTCTTTGGCCAAGCTGTATTCCAGCACCTCTTTGGGACTTAAGCTCAACTCCACTCCTACCCTCTGTCCTACAAGAGAACAGCCAGGCTATCATTAGAGGGGGTATAGCCTCCTGGAATTGAGTCCAACGGGACACATTTTGTCAACACTCTTCAGCTCTACCTTTAGCCTCAGAGATTACACTCCTCTCCCCCACCATGCCAGTCTGCTATCTGGGAGCTAGTGAGTCCCATATGTGAAGATTGCATTCCTGCTTGTTCCTGGAGATAGCATAGTTACTCACTTGTAACACGTGATCTCTAGGAACAGCAGGAATCAGTCTTTACAACCAAAGGTTGGGGGAGTGCATTCAAGTTTTGATGCAGCCCTAGGCAAAAGAAACGGGCGAAACTCGAGTCTACATTTGGGCCTCCCTACTCTAACCTCTTGAATGCATTTCAATGTGGTTTTTCCATCTGAGAGATAAGTGTTTTCAGTTTCTTTTAAATGCATTTAAAAAATTGTAAACCAAGATATGGAGCCAGTGAATGATTGTCGGGAGTTGGATGTGTGAGCTGAAATTCAACAAGAGTTGTAAAATTCCATAGATAAGCCACACCATCCCTCCTAAGCTGAGGCTCCTTAAGCACATTAAAACATTGTATTGAGGTACGAGTTATAATGTGAGCTTATTTTATGTCTTAGTTAGATACATTGTTAGCATTCGCTCCTTTGGGTAATTGTAATAAGGACACGGTAACTCTTTTCACTCTATACACCTAATTCCTAGCAGCCACTAAACCATGTGTCAGGGCCCCTCCCTTCAATCTCCTCCTCCAACCTCGAAGCATTACCCCATTGATCTGAAAGCAGCTACCCCATTTCCCCCCCAAGCACTCTCATCTGTAACTAAGCATGCCTCTACCCTCCCTTCCGCTTCCACAATAAGAAATAGTACAAAAACCTAAGCACCCCAAAAAACTTCCATATATCACACTTCCCCCTTCACTCCTCTCCCCAACATAATAAGCAGTCCGAAGCACCTCACAATCACAGAGATAAAACCCCCCCAGTGGGGATGCTGCTCACAGGAGCAGCTATGTCCCGGACAATCTCCACCCACTGATACACATGGGAGACCATCCATAATAAGCAAAAACTCCACCAAGCTCCACCAGGCCCATGCGGGAAAAGTCTTGCAGAGCAGACTAGCAGGATGGTGCCCACGAACTCAGCTACTTGATACCAGGGACACTGCATAGCTTCCAAAATCCAACATAGAGCGAGCACTCCAAACTGTCCAAAATTGGGAAATGAACTAGAAGAAAAAACAGATAACCAGGCCAAACAAAGCAGCCTTCAATCCTGTCCTTCCAGTTCTCCGGTCCGGAACTCACCCGCTTTAGCCAGCAAAGAGGTAACATACGAGTTTGCATTGGTCATGTCTCCAAAGACCCTGGTCACACCATTGCACAGTACTTTTAAAATGTGCTGGGTATTGTAGAGAAAATCTAATTTTGGCCGCAAGCAGTTTTTGGCATATGGGTGAAAACACCTTCCGATGTTGGGCCAACTGAGCCGAGTAGTTTTGAAAGATCAAGATCCAGTGACTGTTGTGCATTGCTGCACCATGTTGCTTAGCAGCTTGAAGTACCACATCTTTTTGTAGATAATTCAAGACCCGGGAAAGCACAACTCTTGACCTAGATCTGATGATCGCAATGGCCCAACACGATGGGCCCGCTCATTCACAGCTGTTCCAAGCTCCATTCCCAGAGCTAAGCTCAGGAGTAACCAAGTTTCCAGGAAGCCCTGCAACTCATTTTCTTTGATAGTCTCAGACACACTGACAAACTAAATTGTTTTGTCTGCTGAGATTTTCAAAATCGTCTATTTTCTCCTGCTTCTGCTGTAGTGTGGCCCGTAGCTCTTTTATATCCCAAGCTGCTACCTGGGCCTGTTCTTCTGACTGGGTGATCCATTGCTCCACCTCATTTAAACACTTAAGGGCTCATTCCATTCCGGATGTAGATCCCCTCTGTAAGTCCGGTCTGAGCTGGACGTACAGAGGGATCACAATTCTGATCCTGCAGGGCACATCTAGCTCCGCAGGATCGGAATCGCGAACAGTCCTATACATGCAGGCCGGGACTGCAATTCAGCCTGGCTTGCACATACAGGACCTTCCCAGCTAACTCAGTCAAGGCTTTTCAATGGAGCTGCAGTGCCATAGCGTCATGTTGCCATGGCACCATGGCTCCATTGAAGAGCCGTAATGCCGGCTGCTGGAAGTGGAAAAAAAAATGCTTATTCCCCGCAGCCCGACCCCTGACTTGGCCTCCTAAGGCCAGGGTCAGGCTGCAGGGAATGTCCTCTGGCCCCCACGCTCCAGCATTAAAAAAAAAAAATGTCCAGGGAAGTTATTCCACTTCGGAGGTGGAATAACTTCCCTGCACATGTCACCGACCCTGGGCATAGAGGGTCAACATTAGAATCAGCCCTTTACGTCCAGGGCTGGCAACCACCCACCCAGGCTCCACCCCTGAGCTGCCGCTTTCCCACCCTCTCTTTCTATGCTATGGGTAGTACTTACAATAACATGGAAAAAGGAAGAGGCCAACCAGGCCCCCATATAAACTGCTGCCATCTAATCGCGGGGAAGTTAGATATGGCAGGGGAAGGCACGAATAGCGGAGATGGATATCCCATTGGGACAAGAATCTGGTAAATGGTCCAGGCCCATACATTTTAGACACCAGTCATGTTTATTTGTGACTGATATGTTACTGGCATATATGGAACATTTCTTAAAACCACTAGTTGGTTTTTCCATTGTAGACGTCCATCTCCGCTATTCATGGCACAGAATTGTGCCCTTACCAAAAGAATCTAAAGATTTATACATCGTCCAGTTTTTTATTACTGAGTGTAAACTGTTCCGATAGCACGGTTACCATCGCTGTCACCTCCTCTGCCATAGCATCGCAGGCGGGCTATCCCGAGGGACAATCCGTGGCGGATGCTATCTTGGCATCAGACTACTTCTGCCAGTCTCTCTTCAGGCAGATTTCATGATGCACTGCACTCAGAGGTCAGCACTTCAGATTTCAAGCCGTGCAAGGGATCTTTTATGTATCTGAATAGAGTGATTCAGCCAAGCATCGAGGCAGTGGGGGGTGAATTAGAGGGAGGAAGGCTCCAGAGAGCTACAGGCACATGTCTTATCACTCTTACCACATCATGTGACTCCCCAGGGGGTGCCATTTTATAAATATACATGTGGGAAAAATCAATAGAGGAAACCTGGCAACTTACACATGCTGGCATTTCAAAACTTGTACATGTAAATGTTGGCATGTATAAGTGCATTTGAGCTATTTTGCAAACTCAGACATGTAGATGATGCTAGTTAACTACAGAAGACTCTATCTTATTACAAATTGGAGAGGGAAATAAACTAGGAGGAATTCAGGAGGATAACCCCCTTGATCCCTCTTGTAAAAGGTTGGCTGAAAATCATTCTTTTTAAAAATCTGTACATGCCAAAGAAAAGATGTAAATCCAGATATGGAGAATTTTGGGCTTTCACGTACACTGCACACCCTTTTGAAACTTCCATGTACTAAGGACATCCAGGCACCTTCCTAAAATAATCATTTGCACATGGAGTCAATTTACATGTATATATGCCTGATTAACATGTAAATTGTGAATAGGGTTTCTGAAAAAAACCCTCCTCATATGCAGCATTTTTAAATTCCCGATGCTAACCAGCCCAAAGTAAAAGGACTGATTAGCACGGCTGATTTCATCCCATCCCGGGAAAAAATCCAAGGTGTTCAGTGCCCTCTGACATTAGCTCCCTGACTGAACCACTTTACTATCTGACCAATGATTAAGATGGCTCAATGCAATCTCCTCTCTTTTCCTTTCACTAAAGTGCCCCCTTGGTTTCTCCTTTTGAGGATGCCATAGCCATCTCCTGCTTTATTTCTATTGACTTTAAAAATGGCATCAACTGATCTCTCTTGCTACTTTGCATCATGAATGCGTGTAAAGCAAAATCTAATGAAAGATTAGCTGGCACCATTTTTAAAGTCATCAGCAGCAGGATGGAAGAGAGCTGTGCTCTCTCCTGCTCTAAATTTAGGATACTTTTAGAAAGTATTGAAGGGGGCACTTGATAAGGAGGAATACAGGGGCATTGAGTAAGGATGGATGGGTGGGAGCCATCTAGCCCATTGTTCTTGTGTGCCTTGGTGGGTAGGTTGGAAGGGCAATCAGGGCAGTAAACCCCTTGATCTTGTGTTCCAGAGGGTTTGAATCAAGCCACTAAGATTTACTGATACTGCGTTTGGGGGGGAGGGGTTAGTGCTTGAAAGCCCCTTGATCTTTGGGTCACAGTCCAAAGAACCTGCCACCATGATCAGAGCAGGGGTGCAGGGTGTGTTGGGGAACTTCCCAAAGACAGTATGCCCCAGTGCTAAGTGTTGGTATACTGATCCTGTGGCCATGCTATCATTTCACACCACTCCAAGGTGGATGTTACATTTTAGGATTTAATGAGTGCATGGTAAAAAATGGGTGGAGGAAAACATATCGACCTATTTAATGTGCTCCAGCTGAAACTTAATTTTTATATGATATTCCCTGATTTTTCTGTTGACAAGCAGGATGAATTAGCCATACGAGTGGGTGTTATCATCTAATGTGGTGACATGAACTAGTTCTCTTTGAGCTTAACCTAGAAGGGTTTTTCTTAGCATGCCCTTTCACTCTATTTTGCTCTGAGGTATTGCATAGCATAGTTACTGCTCTTGCAGTTGTTTTTGTTTTTATAACTGTTGCTGAAAGAATCCCTTCTCATTTTTCTCTATTTATCCTCCATGCCCTCCTAAAAGAGTAAGAATTTTTTTTATATTTTTACCTCCATTCTTGACATTGAATTTGATCTTGCCGACAGACTATTCACCATGACATATACAGTAGGTGGGTTTAAATAATAACATAAGAACATATGAATTGCCAGATTGTGTCAGACCATTGGTCTATTAAGCCCAGTATCCTGTTTCCAACAAAGGCAAATCCAGATCACAAATACCTGACAGGCTCCTAAAAATATTAAGATTCCATACTACTTATCCCCAAGGATAAGCAGTGGCTTTCCCAAGACTAGATAACTAATCCAAACCTTTTTAAAATGCTAACTGCTTTTATCACATCCTCTGGCAATGAATTCCAGAGCTTAATTATCCACTGAGTAAGAAAAATATCATCTCCTATTTGTTTCAGTATATTACTTTGTAACTTCATGATGTGATCCCTAGTGTTTGTGATTTTTGAAAGAGTAAACAAGTGATTCACATCTACCTGTTCCACTTCATTCAGGGTTTTATACACCTCTGTCATATCTCCTCTCATCTTTTGCATCTGGAAAATGTCTGTCATGGATACAAGCTTCCATCTGCTTCAGATGCCTGGGGCCTGATCATAATGATCCAAATTGTGCTTATTGCATACAGATTTTTCTTAGAGCTCAATGCTTCAGGGTCTTCAAGATTAAGGCTCGGTGATCTCCACCACTGGAATAAAAGTGCAGGTCAGAGAAAAAAGGTGATGGGGGGGTTTCAAGTGAGCTGCAAGCCTGTGTCCCATCAGTCAGTTGGGAATCCAGAGGCAATCCCACCTCTAGGAGTGAATCCTCAAAGAAGTTGTGCCACAGAAAAAAGACACCAAAAAGAGGAGAGAAGATCCCACTGCTGCACAGATCTTCAGTAAAAAAAACACAGTGTGCTGAAAGCCATGGTGCAGAAAGATTCTTTGTTGCAAACACCATTAGTGTCACCTGTACACATTCTGTACCAAAGAAGAAGTCAGCATCCGTGATGAAGTCAGAATATTCAACGCTGAAGCTATCAACATCAAAATCAAACCAGGTGATACCTATCCGAATTTCTGAGGCTGATGATCCTCTTCTGGTCATTCCTCTGCAACTCCTCAGAGAACAATCCTGCCTTCTGTTATTCAGGAGTATTTCTGAGATTTTGTGATAAATTTCTTTTCCAATTCATACTGCTAGACCAGTCCAGACAAACGGGTTGTGTCCCCCTGCCAGCAGATCCTGGAGACAGAGAACTCTACCAGAGCTCTAATAGGCTGATCCCTGGTGATGCTGCTGAGATGATGAGACTGTACCCCAAGGGGTCTCCCTCAGTATTTCTCTGTCTCCAGCAGACCTGGTAGCTTTTTTGTTTTGCTCCTTTGGAGAAAGGATTAATTTCCCTATTTCAGGATGAAGCTCGGGGGCTCCTCTACTTTGAGAGTGATCCCCTCTATTGGCAGGGTGTTTCAGTTGAGCTCCTGTATAGAAACAGTGACGCTCGCTGACTGAAGGCATTCCCAGCAGCTAGCCACGAGGGCAGCCTTGGCTGGAAGAAGGGCTCACTAACACTCGAGGGTTACCTCTGCGTTAGTTCTCGCTTGGCATCAGATGTGGTTTTCCTGATCCTGCCCTTGGAATCCTTGCACTGGCCGGCATCTGTGAGTACAGCTTTCCTTTGTTTAATGCATGCTGAAGCTCCTGAGGGGTCCAAATCCGCCAAATTTTCACGTTCTCAGAATTGTCCCATTTTTGGAACAGGGGTCAATCCTGGCCTGGGGGGCTGGTTTCTGCCTTTTTTTCAAAAGTTCGCTGCTTTTTTGACCTTTTATTTAACTTTTATTTGTCCGGTGGCCATTTTGAATTTCCACGGAGCTCCGATTTTTGGCGGGAAGCTCAGCTCTGCCCTGCTGTATATGTGCCTCTGTTCCTTATCCTCTCTTAAGGGGGTTTTACTAGGATTGTACTATAGAAAGAGGAGTGCTCCGGAGAATAAGATTTAAAATCGTTATTTTTCACACACAATGCCTTCTTCTGGACTTAGATGCATTGTGTGTAACAGGAAGCAGAAGGAGCTGCAAAATCAGCAATGCGTATCCTGTTTGGCGCACCCCGGGGAGTCTTCAGTGTTGCTGGCCACTCAGGAAGCTACGGCTCCTGACTTACCTGCAGTAGAGGGTCCGTTACCTCCTTTTTCGGTGGCGGCTTTGCAGGGAGCCCCTACGGCTGCCCTGAGTTCCTTGGCACCTGGCTTTCCTTCCGAGGACCAACTTCTCCATCTTTTCCTCCAGACATGGGCTTTGTGGCATGCTGAATCCTCGGCTCCCTCGGTGGGGCTTCAGCCAAAGACACCTCTGGGCCTGGGTGCTCCAGCTGGCCGTAAGCGTTCTAAGGGTGCTGTAGCTCGCAAGGGTATGTCTAAGGCATTACACTTGCTTGTGCAGGATGATTGTGACCCTGACGAGGAGGTGTCTTCCGCGGGAGAGCCGAGGACCTCTCTGGGCGTGAGGATGGGGAGTATTCTGCATCGGATTCTTCTATTCTGGGGCCGGAGGAGTCACAGGATATCCGGCTGTTCCGCAAAGAAGAATTGTACGCCCTCATCGGTCAAGTGACGGAAGCTCTCCGTCTTTCGGCGCCGGCGGAGCCTCCAGCCTCTCAGGCTCAATTTCAGGTGGATCCCATCTTGCTGGGCATTCGCAAGCCCTCTAAGGCTTTTCCTTTCCCTACGGAATTACAGCAAATGGTGTCCCGGGAATGGGACTCTCCGGACACGCCCTTGCGAAACGCTTGTCGCCTAGGGCAGTTATATGTTTGGCCGCCAGAGCTTCTGGAGCAGTGGCTTGTGTACCCTAAGGTAGATGCCTTGGTTTCCGGAGTGACTAAGCATACCAGCATCCCTGTGGAGGGAGGAGCGGCTCTCAAGGATCCACAGGATCGGAAGGTGGAGAACGTGTTGAGGACGGCTTTCTCTGCGTCCTCCATGGCTCTGCAGGCGACGGTATGCGGGGGGGCTAACGGCCCGAGCGCTGTTGCGCTGGATCCAGCGCTTGCCTGAAGATTCCTCTCTCGGGCGTTTGGAGTCTGCCACAGCCTTTTTGGCAGATACCTTTTATGATCTGTTGCGCCTTTCGGCTCGATCGGTGGCAGCCGTGACGGTGGCGAGGCGTTGGCTGTGGCTCCGTTAATGGGCGGCGGATGTCGTTTTCAAGTCCAGGCTCTCTAAGCTGCCGTTCAAGGGTAAGCTTCTGTTCGGCGAGGAGCTGGACAAGCTCATAAAGGATCTTGGGGAGGTTAAGCCCCAACGCTTGCCGGAGGATAGGCCGCGAGCTTCTGCTCGCCAGTCTTCGCGGGCACAATCTTTTTGCCGTTTCTCCAGGAGCAGGGACTTTAGGAGGTATCGCTCCTCCAAGCCTCCGACTCAGCCTAATCGCTCTGGAAGAGGAAGTCAGTCCTTTCGGGGGGCCCGCTCCGGCTCAGACTCCTACTCGGCAGGAGGAAAGTTCTCAGGGACCGCGAGGTCCTCCCGCTGACGGGGCGCTAGGTCCACTCTGGTCTGTGCCGCCCATAGGGGGTCAGCTGGCATTGTTTTCTCAGGAGTGGGCGCAAATTACCTCCGATCTTTGGGTTCTCGACAGCATCTCTCGGGGTTATTCCCTCGATTGCTCTCGCCCGATCCCCGAGGCCTTCCTAGTCTCTCCGGCGGGATCTCCAGAGAAGCGCCGCATCGTCCAGACAGCACTCGAACGCCTGCTTCTTTTGAACGCCATACGTCCCGTCCCGCCTCTCGAAGAAGGGACGGGTGAGTACTCCATTTATTTCGTGGTGCCCAAGAAGGATGGTTCCTTTCGACCTATTCTAGATCTCAAGTGGGTAAACTGCAGCCTTCGGGTTCCCCATTTCCGGATGGAGACGTTGCGTTCCGTGATCCAGGCGGTACGCAGGGGCGAGTTCCTGGCATCGCTCGATCTCGCAGAAGCGTACTTTCATATTCCCATCCGCATGGAGCATCAGCGGTTCCTCCGATTTGCAGTTCTAGGCCGGCATTTTCAGTTCCAAGCCATGCCTTTTGGCTTGGCCTTGGCGCCACGGACATTTTCCAAGATAATGGTGGTGGTGGCCATGGCCTTACGCAAGCAGGGGATCCGAGTTCATCCTTACTTGGACGATTGGCTGATTCGGGCGGACTCTCTGGCAGAGGCTCGCGAGACGGTAGACCACGTAGTGGCTTTTCTGGAGGGCCTGGGGTGGGTGATCAATCACTCCAAGAGCTGCCTCCAGCCGTCTCAGGTCCTCGAGTTTCTCGGGGCTCGGTTCCACACTCGCTGCGAGCGGGTGATGCTTACACAAGTTCGCTTCCAGAAAATTGTAGATCCGCTCCAGCGATTCCTGCGGCGAGAGGCACCTCGAGCTTGGGATTACCTCCAGCTTCTGGGGTCCATGGCGGCTACCATCAATGTGGTGCCTTGGGCATGGGCGCATATGCGAGAGTTGCAGAGGGCGCTCCTGTCGCAATGGTCGCCGGTGTCGGAGGATTATCAGGTTCGACTTCCACTTCTGCCGACGGTCCGGCTCGACCTTCGATGGTGGCTCCGGGCACGCAACCTTCTACAGGGGGTTCTGTTGGAGTCTCCACGTTGGCTGCTTCTGACGACGGACGCCAGTCTCTCCGGGTGGGGAGCGCTTTGCGGCACACACGCAGCACAGGGGGTCTGGTCGCCTCAGGAGGCCCGCTGGTCCATCAATCGCCTCGAGGCGAGAGCAGTTTGCCTAGCCTTGCAAAGGTTCCTGCCTCTCGTACATCGTCAAGCAGTTCGTGTTCTCTCTGACAATGCCACGATGGTGGCATATCTCAACCGCCAAGGGGGCACGAAGAGTCCGGGGGTTTCCAAAGAAATGAGGCTTCTCCTTCCTTGGGTGGAGCGGCATCTCCTCGCCATTTTGGCGCAGCACATTGCGGGGAAAAGCAACATCGAAGCGGACTTCCTCAGCCTCCATACGCTGGATCCCGGAAAATGAGCTCTGGCGTCGGCGCCTTTTCAGCTGATTGTCCGCCAATGGGGTCAGCCGGCAGTGGATCTCATGGCGACGTGGGAAAATGCCAAAGCACTGATCTTCTTCAGCCGATGGAAATACAGCAGGTCGCATGGAATAGATGAGATGTCGCAGCCGTGGCCGGCCCAACTCCTTCTGTATGTCTTCCCTCCGTGGTCCATGGTCGGCAAGATTCTTCTACGGATCAGGGAGCATCACAGGCCGGTGATTCTGGTAGCTCCGGATTGGCCTCGCAGGCCTTGGTATGCGGATCTTGTCCGGCTTGTGCGAGCCTCCTCTGCCACTTCAGGGTTTTCCAGTGCTTCTGCAGCAGGGGCCAATTGCCATGGAAGACCCGGCTCCTTACTCGCTTACGGCTTGGCTCTTGAACGCCGCAGGCTAGTTCGTAAGGGATATTCGGCTAGCGTGGTATCCACCTTGCTTAAGGCGTGCCGTTCTTCCACCTCCTTAGCCTATGCTCGGGTGTGGCGTCTTTTCGAATCATGGTGCTCACAGCGTGGGGTGTCTCCCTGGAGTAGGGGCATTCCTGATATTGTTGCATTCCTCCAGGCCGGCCTGGACAAGGGGCTGGCTCTTGGTACTCTTTGGGTTCAGGTGGCGGCCCTTACATGCTTCCGTGGTCCGGTTTTGGGACGCTCTATCGCTTCGCATGTCGACATCTCGCGTTTCATCAGAGGAGTTAAATCCGTTCAGCCCCCGTGCCGTCCGGTCTTCCCGGCCTGGGATCTTGCCCTGGTCCTCCGGGCCTTGGTGGCTTCGCCTTTTGAGCCGTTACGGGCCTCTTCGCTCAAAGACTTAACCTTGAAGACGGTGTTCCTGGTGGCAGTTACCTCAGCGCAGTGCATTTCCGAGCTCCAAGCGCTCTCTTGTCCGGATCCTTATCTTTCTTTCTCGTCGGAGGTCATGACTATTTGGACAGTTCCATCTTTTTTGCCCAAGGTAGTTACGCCTTTTCATGTCAATCAGCCCCTCTTCTTGCTGTCCTTCTCTCCAGAGCAGTGTACGGGTCGGCGTCATCACTTACGTGCGTTAGATCTCAAACGGGTCCTCTGTCGGTATCTTAAAGTCACCAAGTCCTTTCGGCAGACGGATCATCTTTGTCCTTCTTGCGGGCTCCCGTCGAGGGTTTGCAGCCTCTAAGGGTACTATCGCCAGGTGGCCAAGAGGAGCTCTTGAAGCAGCCTATATTCTTCAGCGCAAGTTGGTGCCTGTAGGGCTCCGAGCACACTCCACGCGGGCGCAGGCGACGTCTTGGGCCGAGCGTTCCCATGTGGCACCCGTTGATATCTGCCGGGCGGCGACTTGGTCGTCGCTGTCGACTTTTGTCCGTCACTATCAATTGGACATCCACGCTTGGCAGGAGATGAGTTTTGGCGCGTCAGTGCTTTCGGCGGCTTTGGACCCACCCTAGAGATCGGTAGCTTGGGTACTGCCCGTTTGTCTGGACTGGTCTAGCAGTATGAATTGGAAGGTGAGATTTCACTTACCGTTAATTTCCTTTCCTAGAATACTGCTAGACCAGTCCAGGACCCACCCTGCTGTCAGTCTCAGTCCTGCTGGTGCAGCGGAGCCGCCGTTATCTTTTGCTTTTTGGTTTTTTCCTTCCGGAGGCCTGGTAAGTGAGCCTCTAGTCCCTTTGTCCTTCTCGGCGGCCTTCAGTTTCTGGAAATGCTTTCAGCACCTTGTACATAGTTGAGGCCGGGTCAGTTGACTGGCTGTATGTAGTTGTTTAGTTTTCATGAAGTTCAGCTTGTGGACGATACTGAGGGAGACCCCTTGGGGTACAGTCTCATCATCTCAGCAGCATCACCAGGGATCAACCTATTAGAGCTCTGGTAGAGTTCTCTGTCTCCAGGATCTACTGGCAGGGGGACACAACCCGTTTGTCTGGACTGGTCTAGCAGTATTCTAGGAAAGGAAATTAACGGTAAGTGAAATTTCACCTTGTAATATGCCAATCCCATCTCCAGTCAAACAGCTGATGATACCACTGCTCAAAGTTTTATAAGACCAATCACAATGGTTTCAAAATAATTTTTCTACCTATAAACCACATCTCAAGCCAAGAGAGGTTGAAATGTCACAGGCTTTATCAAAACGAGCCATTCCACTGCAACCAGAACATCCAAAAATGATTCATCCATCTAAACAGGAGCCTCAAATGCATTCAGACCTTACAAGTTTTTTCACAGATGAGGGCCAGGAGGTATCTTCCTTCTCTGCTTCAAATTGTTCTGATCCCTTCTGGGAAGACTCACCTGAATGGTCAGATACGAAAGAGTCACTGGACTAGCCTACGGTTGTGGTCAACATTATTGGCACCCTTGCAGTTCAACCCCTTAATGTCCAATATCTTCTAAAAAAATGTGGCCAGTGAAATGGCTTTGGAACTATATATGCACACATATTTGATACATAAAAGAATCAAATAAAACAAGACTAATTGAAAAAGGAAATAGTAGAAAAAGTATAAAAACTGGGACATTACCAGGATGTGATTTTTGGCACCCTTATAAACAATACAAATCAGTTTGAACTGAAGAATCACATTCCCAGTGCAGTACAATTAGAAGCACCTGTGATCAATTGCCAGTACTCACATGACTTGAATAAATCGATGAATGATGGCTCTAATGTTTAAAATGGCCAAATTCATTCCCTGTTCCACTTTCACAATGATGAAGACAAGAGAGCTGTCTGAGACCATCAGAAAAGCCAGTATCACCAAACATCAAACTTCAAATGGGTACAAGACCATCTCCAATGACCTTGGGATTCCTGGGTCTACCATTCGCAATGTTATTCAGAAGTATTCTGTTCATGGAACTGTCAATCTCACAAGATGTGATGGGAAGATGAAAATTATTCCAAGAAGTCTTCGAAGGTTACTGCATACTGCTGGAAAAATACCACATACAACATCCAAAGAGTTTAAGGCGGGCTTGGAGCAATCTGGAGTGGTGGTTTCAACCCACACTATAGGCAGCGCACTAAACAAAGAAGGACTTCATGGGCGAAGGCCAAGTAGGAACCCACTGCTCAAAAACAGACATAGAAAGACACACCTGATCTTTGCCCAAACCCACCTTGAGAAATCACAATCCTTCTGGGAAAATGTTCTGTGGACAGATGAAACCAAACTTAAGCTCTTTGTCAATGCAGACCAGCGATACATTTACAGGCGAAGAAATGAAGTAAAAAAGCACCGTTCCTACTGTTAAATATGGTGGAGGTTCCATAATCTTGTGGGGCTGTTTTACTGCCTCAGAAACTAAATGTCTGGAATCATGAAGTCAGAGGGTTACTATGGTATTTTCTAGTGAAATGTGCTACTTAGTGTCAGAAAACTAGGTCTGGGTTGAAAGTCATGGGTCCTTCAGCAGAACAATGACCCAAAACAAACATATGAAAGTACAAAAGAATGGTTAAAAAGTTAAAAATGGACTGTTTTAAACTGGCTTACAATGAGTTCTGATCGCAATCCAATCAAGAACCTTTAGAAAGAGCTGAAATCTGCCATTGGTAAAAGGAATCCTGGAAACATTCATGAGCTGGAACAAATCGCAGTTGAAGAGTGGGAGAAACAGCAGACAGATATTTGAAACTTATAGATGGCTACAAGAAACATTTGGAGGCTGCCATCACTGCCAAAGGTTGTGCAACCAAATATTAGAGAAGGGTGCCGATAATCCTGTCCAGGTCATATTTTGGTTTTTTCTCAGAAATGACTATGTCTAAGTTGCACAGACATCTTTTTTTTTTGTTGTATACCTTTGAACATAGTATTAAAATATTATGATAACATACAGTTGGAATATTTCCAATTATTTCTCAAGATATTGTACTCAACATACATAAAATGCAAGGGTGCCAAAAATGTTGACCATAACTAAGCTCCTTTGCCTGCACTACTGAGTAGTACCTTACTACCAGATGATCTAGCTTATCCCAAGTTCATACAAAATATGCTGGGGATCCTTTTGTACAATAGGAGGAAGAGAAGTCAAAGTCTTACTAAACAAGCCCCCAAAAAAGGTTTCAGCTATACCGATCCACATACTTCTTCTCAAGGAATTCCAGTTACAAATTTGATAGTGTGCATTGGTCAAAAGAAAACTGGACTTAAAAGTATAGAGTTTAATCCAGTCTGGAATCTGACATAGTCCAACTGCTGCCTCATTCGGTAGTAATGCAATGTGCCTTGAAAAAATTGAGGGTTTTGGATCACATACCTTTGAGATCTCGGGGAGGAGATCGGGATTTGGTTTTAAGGTCTCGTGAATAGTATTGGATCTATACTTTGAATTCGGTGGTGCCTATGGGTTTAAATTCTTCTTTGGACTGGTGGAGTATTTTGTGAGTTCCCAGCTGGGATTAATTTAGCATCAGTGGTTCCATTGGTTTGTGGCCGGTCTTGTGATAGCATATAAGATCAAGTGGAGTTGAAGAGGATCTTGAGCAACGAAGTTTGATAAAGCGCCGAGAGATTGAAAGGCTCGAAACACAACATTGGGTCACGATTGTCTATGAAAATTTATTGGGCTGGTTGCTTTTATGGTAGCCTTTAAAGCAGCTTAGCTGTTGAAGAACGGAGAAACTTAAAAAGTCTGATGGCGTTTTGATATTTGACAGCATGGAAGAGTGAAAGCTGAAAAGGGGATTTTCCTCTATTGTGAACGTTTTTTTCTCCGGTCCCAGACGTCTTTGCGACGACAGTTAAGTACTTTTTTGGTCTTGATTTCTACATGAATAAGATGGTCATATTGGTACATACTATGGAGATATGTTTCCTTGGTATGGTTTAGGGGTTAGTGACCCCCTTGAAGAAAAAAAGAATAAAATGGAATAATACACTACGAGAAGGTACAGACTAATATTGACAATGTACATTCCAACAAAAATATGATAGCTGAGTGTTGCTCTTGATAGGAATTATAGTATATTGGTGGGGAACACTACTGGGGTTAGTTATTCGGGATTGAAAGAATTGAAGCACTTGAAATAATATTTCAGTGGCCCAACTGAGAAAGGTAACAAAATGTTAGCTTTTATTGGAAAAAAGCTCTATCAGGCCTTTATGCTTAACAAAAGAATCAGAACACATCAAATTTATATAGTGCAATACATGCATCAGTGCCTGTCAGAAATGAAGTCTTTTGAGGAGGTTCTCCCCAGGATAAGAAGGACGGCTTTCTAGATTAACTATGCAATAATGAAGAGTATATGAAATATCTAATATGGGCCACATATGACTATGCACTCCCTCTTGCCCAGGCAGTCCTGCACCTTGGCTGTACCGGGCAGAGGTGGGGTGGGTAGGATGGGAGGGGGAAGGCGGGATGCTTTTTGATATGAGATGTTTTTGGAGTGTCTTCTGGGAGAGAAGGATGGATGAATGCTTGTGTGAGAGCTGGGTGCCCAGTATTTTTGTCTTTATATGTTTGTTAAAGCGATTAGATGGTAGCAGTTTATATGGGGGCCTGGTTGGCCTCTTCCTTTTTCCATGTTATTGTAAGTACTACCCATAGCGTGAAGCCAAGAAGAGGCCGGTTTAACTACTATTATGACTACTTTGAACTTGCTTATAATCTCTTGGAATGTATCAGGCTTAGGGTCACCTGTTAAGCGGCCCCCAGGGCAATTTATATATCTTTGCATCTCTCCTTGGCAGGTCGTGGTCTGGTGGTTGCTTCAATATGTGCGCCCAACACATAGCACTTCTATCTGCTTCTTCAAAAAGAGTTGCCAATAAAACTTATCTGTGAAAGTAAAAAGTTATCACATTCTCACTCTTCTTGTTATACTCCTTTTCAGAGAGTGTGCAAATTTTCTCTTCAATATCCTGACCTTGGCCATAGGTTTCACTGTAAAGGTTTCTTCAGAAATTTCTGCAAACAAAAGAGAGGGATGGATATGAAAAGTCCAAACTCTTCTCAAACTTTAGAATGCTACATTATTTATGATACTATAACATCAAACATGGCAAGCTTTAACAAAAAAACATTGTGCATGTGTAGTATTTTATCCTCAGAGGGGGAGTGACTTTTAAAAGAACCAATACCACGCAACCTCATTATTCAAACCTTGAGGAGTATATGTCTGTCATTAAAAAATAAATTATTCTCCTCGACAGGCCAGACGTTAGGAAAAATCACCTCTCCAACACTTGTGCAGTCAAAAACCAACACAAATATTTCACCAAATGTTGTTGTGTTTGCCAATGTGATACATGGGTGCTCTTTCTTTCTCTCTACATCAGCGGTTCTCAACCTGTGGGTCGCGACCCCCATGGGGGTCGCCACAGGATTTAGCGGGGGTCGCCTTGTCTCTGTCAAGTTTTAAAAAAAACAAATTTAAAATGCGCACAAGTTGCTGCCGCTGCCAAGTCTGCTTCTCGGCAGCGGCAAACTCACCGCCTCCCTTCTAATTCAGCCGTGGCTCCCTGCCTCTTAGGGAACCGCGGCTGTGCCTGTAAAACCGTTGGAGCCTTCCTGTCTCAAAACGGGCTCTGTTCAGCATTGTCCCGCCTCCAAAGGAAGTGGTAAAGAACTTCCTTTGAAGGCGGGACAATGCTGTACGGAGCCCGTCGAGAGACAGGGAGGCTCTGCAACGATTTTACAGGCACAGCCGCGGTTCCCTAAGAGGCAGTGAGCCGCGGCTGCATTAGAAGGGAGGCAGACATGGGGAGAGGGGATGAGGGGGCAGGGATCCTGAAAAACGGCTGACATGGACAGAGGGGGGCTGACATGGACAGGGGGGAGGGGGCTGACATGGATGGATGGAGGGAGGGGGGCTGACATGGACAGAGGGGCTGACATGGAGGGAGGAGAGGCTGACATGGAGGGAGAGAGCTGATATGGATGGATGGATGGAGGGGGGCTGACATGGACAGAGGGAGGGAGGGGCTGACATGGAGGGAGAGTGAGGGGGGCTGACATGGAGGGAGGGGGCTGGCATGGACAAAGGGGAGAGACGGGGACATACTGGACAGACGGGATAAATGCTGGACAGAGCTGAGAGACAGTGTGGGTTAGGATTATAATGGGCTGATGGGGGAGCTAGCACTGGTAATGGGCAGATGGGGGGCTAGGACTGGTAATGGGTTGATTAGGGAAGGCTAGGACTGGGAGTGGACTGATCAAGGGGGGTGTTGGGACTGGTAATGGGCTGATGGGGGGCTAGTATTGGAAATGAGCTGATCGGTGAGGTTAGGACTGGAAATGGGCTGATAGGACTGGTAATGGGCTGATGAGGAGGGGGGGGGGGGTAGGACTAGTAATGGGATGATTAGGGGAGCCTGGCACTGGTAATGGGGTTGAGGGGGGGGACTAGCACTGGAAATGAGCTGATTAGGGGAGGCTAGGACTGGTAATGGGCTGATGGGTTGGGGTAGGACTGGTAATGGACTGATGGGAGGCTAGCATTGGAAATGAGCTGATCGGGGGGGGGGCTATGACTGGAAATGAGCTGATTAGTGGAGGCTAGGACTGGTAATGAGCTGATGGGGGTAGGGACTGGTATTAGGCTGATTAGGGGAGGCTAGCACTGGTAATGGGGTTGAGGGGGGATTAGCACTAGAAGTGAGCTGATTGGGGGGCTTTGACTGGGAATGGGCTGATTGTAGGGAGGGGAGGATAGAGCTGCTGGTCCTGGAAAAAAACTGGGGGCTAAGGCTACAAATGGGCTGATACGAGGGGATGGGAGAATGGAACTGGAAGGGAGTGGATCTGAGAGGGGCTGCCATGGTATTTGTACTAGAAGGGACTGGTCAGTGGGGAAGGAGGGGGACTGGAAGGGAATGAACACCAGTGGCAGTCATGGGAATGCAAGTTGACATTGGAAGGTTCTGGGAGTGAGGACTGGAAAGGGGCTGATACTGGGGAAGGTTACAGGGACTGGAAATAGGCTGATGGAAAAAAGTGAAGAAAACGAAAGAAAAGATAAGAAATGGCAGATGGACCATAGACCACAGAAAGAGAGCTAAGAGAAGACAGGAAAGCATAAGCCTCAGATTGGGACCAGCATGATCAGAGAATAAATTGGTCAGACAACAAAGGTAGAAAAAATAATTTTATTTCATATTAGTGATTTGACTACAAAATCATAATAATTTTGAAATCAAATATTATTACTTGTTATTGGGATTAGTTATTGTGGTTTAAATAAGTAAATTTTATAAATAAAAACATAATGCAAAGGCCTATAATATATTAATAATTCAACAAATGATTACAGCGACAATGCGTTAACGGTAAAGGAAGAGAGACGCATTTGATTTTATCATTGGGGGTCATCACAAGTTGACCAATGGTAAAAGGGGTCATGATGCAAAAAAGGTTGAGAACCACTGCTCTACATATACCTGATAGATGTTAAATTACACATGTTTTAAATGCTCGAGTATTGTGCCCAATATATAACAATTTGCATGGGCACATAATCACATAGATGACTCTTATAAACTCTAGAAGGAAGCTCTCTTGAGCACGATGCAAATACTACACTGAGCTTTAGCAGTAAATTTGAAAGAATGAGATCATACTCCACATACCCTGGCTTAGGAGTGAGGTTCATGACTGTCATGATATGCGTAAAACTTACCCATTTGGAGAAACTGCCCCAAGCAGTTACTTTGGCTCAAATATTGGTGAAAGACTGCAATTTAAAGGTAAAACCCAAGGTAGGATGGGTAAACTGCTGTATTTCCATCGTGTAGGAATGGGTAACGCAATGTCCACATTGGACATGTCCATTCAAGTTCCATCTCCCTCCTCATTTTAGACTGGACCAAGATATTCTTCAAAGTCTATCCCCTTTGATATGCAAAACGAGGAGGCTCAGCAAACACAGGTTGAACTTTTAAAACTTCCCAGTGTTTTAATATCAACTGCTTAATCTGGAATGTTTGAGGAGAATATAGTAACACACACATGTCCCATTTTTCTTCCAAATTCTTTGGTTGTAGCAACAATTCACGATTAATATATTTAGCACATTTGTAAACTCCATTCATCTCTTATTCAGGATATGCTTTGTTTTTAAAGTTCTCCTTCATAAATCATGATTTAATCAAATATTCTTCCTTAGTAGTACAAAAGTGGCATAACCTTAAAAACTGACCAATGAGGGTATTCTCCTTCAAGTGACAAGGATGATAACTCCCAAAGTTAAGCAGAATATTAGTCTTTCTCCTTATGAAAGATTGATGTAACAGAAATCTTTCGAGATTTGAATCAAATCAATGTGGCTGCTATGGGGGCAACAGTAGCCTCCTCAGTTGCTTGCATATATGTGCGAGCATTTGAGGAGCAGTTAGTGTATACATTGCCATTTTGGATTTCGCAGTTCTATGTACTCAGTATATAGATGGTGTATTCATGATATGGAGAGGGTTTGAAGATGAACGTTATGAATTTCTATATTGTATAAATCAACAAGATAGACATCTTATAGTTTATTTAGATTTGATATATTGCCTTTGGTACACATTCCAGACAGTTTGAAAAAAAAAAAAGCAAGTAATTAGAAAGGAAAATAGAAAGGAACTAAAATTGATTGATAGGAGAGGCAAGAGGAGTTACAGAACGAAAGGTAAGTAGTAGGCACAGAGAAGTCAAACCAAGTGGTTTACTCTGATCCTTTAAGCCCGTTCGAAAAGGAGAGTCTTGAGGAGGACTTTACTTTTTTATAACTGTCCTCTATATGAGCTTGAGCTGGGAGGCAATTCCAAAGTGAAGGGGCCAGAAAGAATGCCGAGTGTACCGCAAATAGCAAAAGATACCATCAGTTTTTTGGATATTCAAATCTCAAAGTTCAAGAAGGTTTTTGTTATAGTATTCTTTCATAAGGAGAACGACTGTAATAGTCTACTTAACTTTGGGAATTATCCTCATCATTTGAAGGAGAATATCCTCATTGGTCAGTATCTTTATACTACTAAGGAAGAATATCTGATTCAATCAAGATGTATGAAGAAGTGTTTTAAAAACAAAGCATACTCTGAACAAGCTTACAAACTAGCTAAATATATTAATCATGAATTGTTGTTACAACCCAAGAATTTGGAACAAAGGATGAGACTGTGTGTGTGTTATAATATTCTTCTCAAGCATTCCAGATTAAGCATTTGATACTAAAACACTGGGAGGTTTTAAAAGTTCACCCTGTGTTTGCTGAGCCTCTTAATTTTGCATATCAAAAGGATAGAAATCTGAGAAATATTTTGGTCCATTCTAAAATGAGGAAGGAGATGGAACTTGAAAGGAATTATGGGCATGTCCAATGTGGACACTGTGTTATCCATTCCCACATGATAGAAATATAGCAGTTAACTCATCCTACCTTGGGTTTTACCTTTAAATTGCAATCTTTCATCAATTGTTTGATCCAAGGAATTATCTTTGTGATTATTTATCCATGCAAGTTATTATATATTCGGCACACTAATCGAGCATTTAAAATGGGTGTGATGTATATGTAGAGGGAAAGAAATGGCCCCACTTGTATCATGTTGGCAAAGACAATAACATTTTGTTGAAATATTTGCGCTGTTTCAGGATTATATAAAAGGAGGGGGTTGGAGTGGGGGGGGGGGGTTCCAATTGCCTGGCCTGTCGAGAACCATCATTTATTTTTAAATGGGAGACATGTTCTCCTCAAGATTTGAATAATGAGGTTAGCGGCATAGGCTCTTAAGAATCACTCCCCCTCTGGGGTTAAAATACTACACCTGTGGTGTTTTTTGTTAAAGTCCACCATATTTGATGATATGGTACTATGAGTAATGTAGTATTCATAAGTTTGAGAAGAGTTTGGGCTTTTCTTATTAATCCCTCTCTTATTTGCAGAAATCCCTGAAGAAACCTTGGCGGTGAAACTTATGGCCAAGGTCGGGATGTTGAAGAGGAAGTTGCACACACTCTGGAAAGGAGTAGAATGAGAAGAGTGTGGAGGTGATAACTTTCTACTTTCATAGATACATTTTATTGTCAAATGTTTTGGGGATTATTGGATAAGGCTCAAAAGAGAATGAATCAGAAGAATCTTTTCAAAGCTATAAGTAAAAAAAAATTAAAAATCACAAAAAAACTATTTATTGCTGGGATCGATAATGAGCGATAATTAATGGTGGGAGCGATAGTCATCAATGGTGCTATATATTTGAGGTCTCTTTATGGACAAAAAATGTTTTTGATGTGAATAGCAATATATATATGATTTTTGAAATGTAATGAGTACATGGTATGGGAGTATTTGAAGTATATTATAGTTTTACATAAGTTTTAATAAGGACATAGGAAAATGTGGGAGGGAGATTCTGGAGGCCACATTTAGGATTTTAGGTAGGGCATTGAAATTCAGAACTTCCAGGGTAGTATTCTCAGAAATGCTTCCTGTGCCAGGTGCAAGACCCAAAAGGCAGGCAGAGCTCTGGAGTCTCAATGTGTGGATGAGATGGTGCTGTAAAGAAGAGGGTTTTGGATTTGTTAGAAACTGGGCAACATTCTTGGGAAGGGAGGGGCTCTTCCAAAGGGATGGGCTTCATCTTAACTGGGATGGAGCCAGGCTGCTGACATTAACATTTAAAAAGGAGATAGAGCAGCTTTTAAACTAGATAATAGGGGTAAGCCAACCGTTGCCCAAGAGCAAATGGTTTGGAATAATATATCCTTGAAGGATACTAGCAAAAGAGGGAAGTTAGAACATCTTAACAGAGAGGTTCTAATAAAGATAAGTTACCCAGATGCCCTTAAGTATAGAGCTGAAAGATTCCAAATTACCCCTATCAACTGATAACTAGATTAATATGAGTGAAATACCACCTCTAAAACGCCTGTATGCAAAAGTTAGAAATCTAAAACATAAGATGGGAGAGTTACAATATATACGTCTAAATGATGGTATCTCAGAGACCTGGTAGAAGGAGGACAACTAATGGGACACTGTGATACCCGGGTACCATCTATATTGCAATGATAGAGTAGATCAAATTGGTGGAGGGGTTGCACTCTGTTAGAGAGGGCATTAAGTCACATAGGATTTAAGTTTTGCAGAATATCTATGGATAGAAATTCCACGTAAAAAGGGGAAGGCAATGGCAGTGGGAATGTACTACCGACTGCCTGGCCAGAATGAACAGATAAATAATAAAATGCTGAAAGAAATCAGGGAAGATAACAAAAGTTACAACACAGTAATAATGGATGCTTTCAATTACCCAGGTATTGACTGGGTCAGTATCACAGCAGGACATGCTAGGGAAATAAAGTTTCTAGATGAAATAAATGACTGCTTTTTGGAGCAGCTGAATCATGAACTGACAAGAGGGGAAGTTATTTTGGACCTAATCCTTAATGGCACGCAGGATCTGGTGCAAGAAATAAGGATTGTGGCCACTTGGCAATAGTGATCATAGCATGATTGCATTTGATTTAATAAATGAAAGAAGGAAGGCAAGGAAATCCACAGTACTACTATTTAACTTTCAAAAGAGAGACTATGATAAAATGAGAAAATAGTTAAAAGACTAAAAGGAGCAGCTGCAAAGGTTTACATAAAGCATGGGCTTGTTTAAAAGTACTATCTTGGAAGCCCAGAACAGATGAATGCCAAGCTTTAAGAAAAGTGGGAGGAAGGCCAAAAAAACTGCCAGCATGGTTTAAAGGCAAGGTCAGAGAGGCTGTTGCTGCCAAAAAAGAATCTTTCAGGAAATGGAAAAAAGGAACCAAATGACAAAAACGGGAAACAACATAAGCATTGCCAAGTTAGATGCAAGGCATTGATAAGGCAGGCAAAGAGAGAATTTGAAAAAAAGCTAGCCATGGAAGCAAAAATGCATAATAAAAACACTTTCAAGTACATTATTAGCAAAAAACATGTAAGAGAGTCAGTTGGACCATTAGATGATAGAGAAGTAAAAGGGGCACTAAGTGAGGACAAGGCCATAGCGGAGAGGCTGAATGAATTTTTTGCTTCGGTCTTTACTGAAGAAGATGTAGGGAATTTACCTGTGCCTAAGACGGTATACAAAGGTGATGTATTGGAAGAATTGAAAGAAATATCAATAAACCAGGAAGATATATTACAGCTATTTGATAAATTGAAGAGTAGCAAATCACGTGGACCGGATGGTATACATTCGAGGGTATTGAAAGAACTGAGATTGCAGATCTACGATTAGTAATCTGTGAACTATCATTAAAATCATCTGTAGTACCTGAAGAGTTAAGAATGGCCAATATAAAGCCAATATTTAAAAAGGGTTCCAGAGGTGATCCGGGAAACTATGGACCGGTGAGTCTGACATCAGTACCGGGCAAAATGGTAGAAACCATTATAAAGAATAAAATTACTGATCATGTAAATAGTTATAGTTTAATGGGAGAAAGCCAACATGGATTTAGCCAAGGAAAGTCTTGTCTTACTAATCTGTTATATTTTTTGAAGGTATGAATAAACAGGTAGACAAAGGTAAGCTGATCGATATAGTATATCTAGATTTTCAAAAAGCCTTTGACAAAGTCCCCCATGAGAGACTCTTGGTGAAATTAAAAAGTCATGGGATTGGAGGCAGTGTAGTATTGTGAATTAGGAACTAGTTAAAAGATAGAAAGCAGAGAGTAGGGCTAAATGGCCAATTTTCTCAATGGAGAAAAGTGGAGTACCACAGGGATCTGTGCTTTGCCCACAAATTTTTAATATATTCATAAATGACCTGGAAATAAGAATAATGAGTGAGATGATCAAATTTGCAGATGACACAAAATTATTCAAAGTTGTTAAAACACAAAAGGATTGTGAAAAATTGCAAGAGGACCTTGGAAGATTGGGTGTCCAAATGGCAGGTGAAGTTTAATGTGGACAAGTGCAAAGTTATGCTCCTAGGAAAGAACAACCCAAACTTTGGTTACATGATTCAAGATACCACCTTAGAAACCATCACCCAGGAAAAAGATTTAGGCATCATCAGTGTGTAGCAGCAGCCAAGAAAGCAAGTAGAATGCTAGGAATCATAAGGAAAGGGATGGAGAATAAAACAAAGGATATTATAATGCCTTTTTATCATGCCATGGTTCGACCGCACATTGACTATTGTGTGCAATTCTGGTCGTCATCTCTTAAAAAGGATATAGCAGAATAGAAAAGGTACAGAGAAGAGCCACCAAAATGGTAAAGGGGATGGAAGGATATCCCTTGAGGAAAGGCTTAAAAGGTTAGGGCTCTTCAACTTGGAAAAGAGAAAGCTGAGAGGAGATATGATAGAAGTCTATAAATTAATGAATGAACGGGTTAACATAGTTCATTGTTTATACCATCAAAACGTATAAAGACTAGAGGATACACAATGAAGCTACACTGTAACCCTTTTAAGACAAATAAGAGAAAATATTTTTTCACTCGACGCATAATCAAACTCTGGAATTCTTTACTGGAGAATGTAATAAAAGCTGTTAGTGTATGCGGGTTTTAAAAAGGTTTGGACAAGTTCCTGGAGAAAAGGTCCGTAAACCATTAAGAGGACCTGGGAAATCCTTGTATGCATGCTAGGAGTTTTTTGTGCATAAAGATACACTATGTATGCACAATTTCGTAGGTATACATGCAAACAAGTGACATGCATGCACTTAAAAGTTTTACATGTACAAATGAACCAAATGCATGCCCATGAATACACACGGTTATCTACTTCTATCTGGGCAGAAATAATGCTTTTAGGATTTTTTTAACTGATGGTCAGATTTCACATCAGTTTTGTCTGGGTCTCTTTAAAAATTCAGAACCCAATGGCAAATTGGCAGAGCCAGCCCAACCACTAGGCAAACTAGGCGGTCATCTAGGGCAGCACCCTCTGGACGACAGCACACTAAACAGTCTTAGCATATATGTTAATCTTTAGAGCATAGAGCCCTCAGTCTCTAACAGAGCTAGTTTATTACTTTTTCTCAGATGGATTTATAGATATGTCATGGAGCATGAATCCTCGAGTGATCACCTTTTGATGGGTGCCAATTAATTTTTATACTATCTAGTGTACCTGAATAATGTCTGCATTAAATTTTTTCTGTCGGTCTCCTCAGTTCTTTCTTTCACTTGCAAAATCATAAGAAATGGATATTTTACTATCTCCAGGAACAAGCAGGAATGTAGTCTTCACATATGGGTATCATCAGTACCGACGGAGCCTGAGCAGGAACGCTCCCCAGCATCTAATAGGAAAGCTTTTGGGAGCATCCCACAGCACCTGCATGCTGCCTTCCTGCCTTTCCAACTCTCTCTCTTCAGTTCTTCATTTTCCGTGGAGCCGACAGGATGCATACCCTGTAACCGCAGAAAAATTTATCCTTATTCTTTTTTTTTTTTTGTGGTCACGTCTGCCTTCATTCAATGCCTACTGGTACTGCCGGTTCTCTTTTCTTCTTTTCAAAAGAAAAAAAAAAAACTAGCTTTCTAAAAGATTTTTTCTTTCAGGGGCCTTTCCCCTCTCGGTGCTAGGCGCCATTTTGGGCACTAGGTCCACTTTTCTTCAAACATGGAGAAACCAGCTAGTGGTTTCAAGAAATGTTCTAAGTGTGGCGGTACCATATCTGTCACTGACACCCATGACTGGTGTCTTAAGTGTTTAGGTCCTGACCATTCTCCATTGGAGTGTCTTTCCTGCAGAAAGATGACCAAAAGGGGCCTGCAGAACAGAGCTGCAAAACTTGGTACCCTTTTTGCCACAGATACGATATCAATTGCATCAACGTCTTCCAGGGCTTCATCTTCCATGGATCTCAGGTAACTAAACCTAAGTCTTCTAAGACTGGCCGGTCCTCAAAGGGTAGATCTCCTTCCAATTATAGAGATGCCACTGGCGTTGCCCTTGAGGAAACTTCACCGGCAAAACAGCCTCGGCAGGAGTCTTCTGTCTCCAAAGCATTAACGGGGCTCCAGAATATTACAGAGACTTCCACCTCTGCAGAGCTACTGGTGCCATGTTCTGGAGTCATAGCCGCTTCCACCGGTACCAACACCCAGGCATCGGCAGGAGCGATGGATAAGAGAATCCTCGCTATCGAATGCAGTTTAGTGGCCCTCTTAGCTGCTTCGGTACCGCTAAGACCACTATAGACGGTTCCACAGGTATCAGTACCGACACCGGTACCGAGTACCTCGACAGGTATGCTTCCCCCCATGCTGAGCCTTGAGTCTATCTCAGGTATCGATAGACCGGTACCGAGACACCCCAATACCGACTTCGAGCGGTACCAGTACCGTGTGTTGCAGGAACACCCGGCACACAAATACTTTGAATCCTCCCATTCTGATGACTCTGATGACTGTGCCGGTACCAGAGCTATCCTTCTGGAGGATCCATCTCCTTCTCCTCAACGCAGAATGTCTCCTCCAGAAGACATGTTCTTCCAGGATTTCATACGAGATTTGGCTCGGGGTCTTGCAGTCACGGTGACTCCAGAGAAGGAACCCAGAGCAGAAGAATTAGAAATTCTTCAGTACCCTAAGGCTCCTAAAGAGGCAGCTACCCTGCCCATTCACAGAATCTTGCATGATCTTATGCTAAGAATGTGGGAAACTCCTTTAACGGTGTCTCCACACTCTCGATGACTCAATACCATGTACCGAGTTCCAAGCTGTCCTGGCTTTCAAAAGACTCAGTTACCACACCATTCAATGGTAGTGAAATCGGCGATGCGCAGGATTAAGAGTGCTAAAACACATTCTTCCAATCCTCCGGGCCGTGAATCAAGGACGCTTGATGCGTTTGGGCGTCGATGTTTCCAATCATCCATGTTGGCAGCCAGGATTAGCTCCTACATTCTCTATATGGGAATGTTCCTCAAAGAAGTTGCAGGAGACTTGGAGCTCATGAGCCCTCCCTGAGGAAAAAAGGGGAGAATGGTCAAACATGACTAGGATGTCTCTAAGTTTGTGAACCGTGCAACCTTTGATTGCTTTGAATGCATTAGCAGAACTTCTGCTATTTCCATCGGTGCACATCGTATTGCCTGGCTTCAGGCATCAGATTTAAAACAATAGGTGCAAGATAAACTGGGAAATATTCCTTGCACAGGAGAAAATCTCTTTGGCAAAGATTGGCAGGACAAGGCTAAACAGATTGTTCAAAGTAGTATTTTCAGATTCAGACTATCAAAGTCTACAGCCAACCCAGCAAAGAAAATGTCAGTCAAGAAACCCTTTTTCAACAAGAAAAATAGATTTTAGCCATCTTACACCCATCAGGGCCACTGTCCAGTTCATGCTTCCCAAAAGGGGCAGCAACAGACCAGACAGCAGAGGAAGCCACAAGTTCCTAGAGCTCAACCGGCTCAGCAGACTCAGCCTTCTCAGAGGCTTTGACTCCTTCCTGTTGTTGTTGTTAAGTGCCGTCGAGTCGGAGTCGACTCATGGCGACCCTCTGGATAGCTATCCTAAATTGTGTTCGGTCTTCAGTCAGGCGGCTCATTGATGACAGACTGGTACCTGTAGCTGCTGTTATTGTAGCGATCCATCTCATTGCTGGCCTTCCTCTTTTGCGTTGACCTTCTATCTTGCCAAGCATGATGTCTTTCTCTAATGATCTCTCTCTTCGCATGATGTGTCCGAAGTATGAAAGTCGAAGTCTTGTCATCTGAGCTTCTAAAGAAAGCTTAGGTTTGATCTCCTCTAGCACCGACTGGTTTGTTCTTCGGGCAGTCCATGGTATACACAGTATTCTATGGGAATGCTATCAATGCCTGGTGCTTTGTTCTTTAATAAGGCTTTCAATGCTGCTTCAACTTCTTCTTTCATCACCAATGGTTCCTGATCATAAGGTATAGGTTGAAACGGCTGTTGGTCCACTTGATCTTTATCATATAAAAACTCTGTATATTCCTTCCACCTTTTCTTGATCTTCTCAGCATCATTCAACATAGAACCTTGAGCATCTTGTAACATTCCAATTCGAGGCTGGAACTTTTTCTTTAACTCTCGCAGCTTTAGGAAAGCCGATCTTGTTCTTCCTCTAATAGTTTCTGCTTCTATTTCCTTGCAAGTGTCATTGTAGTACTTTTCCTTGTCCTGTCTTGCTGCACGTTGGAAATCTCTGTTGAGTTCTGCGATTGTCTTTCTTTCTCCTTTGGCTTTAGCTTCTCTGCGTTTCTTACCATCCCGGGCAGGTTATGCCATTTTGCCAGAAGATGGCAACAAATAACATCAGGAAACTGGACCCTGTCCATTGTACGAGAGGGGTACAGACTTCATTTTCACAGCATGCCCCCTCCTACAATCATAAGACAGCTCAATTCTCAGGTCCCTGCCACCAATCTCTTGGGTCAGGAGGTCGCATCACTTCTTGCTCAAGGAGTAATAGAAGAGGTACCCATATCCCAACAGGGTACGGGCTTCTACTCCCCCTACTTTCTCATCCCAAAGAAAACAGGGGTACACAAGCCTATTCTGGACCTCAGAGAATTGAACAAGTATCTGTTCCGGGAAAAATTCAAGATGATCTCCCTCAGAACACTCCTGCCATACCTCCAGTCAGGACTGGCTATGTTCTCTAGATCTAAAGGATGCATATACGCATATTCTCATCCATGCAGATCACAGAAAATTCATTCGATTCCTTTTCCATGGAAGACACTTCCAATACAAAGTTCTTCCCTTTAGCCTGGCTTCTGCCCCAAGAGTCTTCACAAAATGCATAGCAGTAATAGCAGCATTCCTGAGAACTCTGGGAATATTCGTCTTCCCCTACTTAGGCGACTGGCTCATTCAAGCATCAACAGCTCTAGGAGCTAGCTTCACTCTTTCTCGCACTATGCGAATCCTTCAGTATTTGGGACTGGTCATAAACCTTCCAAAATCTCATCTCACCCCTTCTCAGTCTCTAGAATTCATAGGGGCTTGTTTAGACACAAGGCAGTCAAGGACTTTCCTGCCACAGCTACGTTGTCTTCGTATAGTACAACTGGCCTCCCAAGCAGCTATGAAGGTCTTCCTGACTGCTCGGGAGATGCTTCAGCTTCTGGGGCATATGGCATCCACTGTCCATGTGGTTCCCTATGCTCGCCTTCATATGTGAGCAGCCCAGTGGACCCTATCCTTTCAGTGGACACAGGCATCGGGTTGGCTAACGGATAAAATCAGAAACTCCACACGTCTCATTTCTTCCCTGCAATGGTGGCAATAACTGGAAAACCTTCTCATAGGATCTCCTTTTCAGCAGCCTCTATGCCAAACCACCTTAACAGATGCGTCGAAGTTGGGTTGGGGGGGCTCATTTGCATGATCTATCAACTCTGGATCCCACAATCTCTGGACCCCACAGGAGGCTTGTCTTCACATAAATCTCCTAGAACTCAGCCATTTTCCATGTGGTCTGAGTTTTTCAGAACCATCTCAGCTACAAGACAGTTCTGGTCCAGACCGACAATCAAGTAGCCATGTTCTATGTGAACAAGCAGGGCGGAACAGGCCCTCTGTTGTTATGCAACGAAGCTTTGTGACTGTGGGCCTTCGCCAGAGAGCTTCAAATCCACCTTCTTTTGGGCATTCAAAATCTTTGGACAGACAAACTCAGTCGAATACTGCTTCCACACAAATGATCTCTGCACTCAGACAGCTTGCTCGAGTGTTTTGAATCTGGGAAACACCAGATATAGACCTCTTTGCAAGTCCACAAAATGCCAAACTTCCCCAATTCGGTTCCAGAATTACAGCTCAAAGCTGTCAGGGAAGGGATGCTTTCCTCCTCCACTGGGTCGGAACTTTCTTCTATGCCTTCTCACCCATTCCCTTCATTCCCAAAACTTTGTTCAAGCTTCAGGGGGACAGAGGTCATATGATACTCATAGCTCCACGTTGGCCACGGCAACGTGGTATCCTCTACTTCTGCGTCTCTCTCAAGCCACAGCTCTGGAGTTGGTATATGCTGCAGATCTTCTTTCCCAGGAGAACGGGATCCTATTGCACCCGAATCCCTAGTCCCTGCACCTCAGGGCCTGGTTACTGAAAGTCTAGAAATCCCGGATATCAACCTCTCAGCAGGTAAAGGATATTCCTTTGGCTTCCAGAAAGCCTTCCACAAGGCGATCTTATGCCTTTAAGTGGAAGAGGTTCTCTGTATGGTGTTCTCAAAGGGGGCTTAACCCGCATTCAGTGCCTGTGGAGTCGCTTCTGGAGTATCTCCTCCATTTATCAGATTCCTGTCTTAAAACCAATTCGGTAAGGGTCCATCTTAGTGCCATTGCTGCTTTTCGCAAACCTCTGGATGGACAACCTATTTCCTCTCATCCACTCGTAGCAAGATTTATGAGAGGTCTACTCTTAACAAAACTTCCCATTAAGCCACCCCCGGTGGCATGGGATCTGAATCTTGTTCTCAGGCAGCTCATGAAACCACCCTTTGAACCCTTAGCCACTACAGCTCTAAAATTTCTTTCATGGAAGGTCATCTTCTTAGTTGCACCGACTTCTGCAAGACGCATCAGTGAGTTACAGGCCTTAGTGGCGGATCCTCCTTATACAAGATTTCACCATGATAAGGTAGTTCTTAGGACTCATCCTCACTTTATGTCAAAGGTGGTTTCGCCTTTTCATTTAAACCAAGCGGTTTACCTTCCAGTATTCTTCCCTAGGCCTCATGCCTCTAATGCAGAAAGGAACCTTCATATTTTAGATCTTCAAAGAACTAAGCAACATAAAAAAATCTTCTCAGCTTTTTGTTGCTTTTGATTCTAGTCATTTGGGACTTCCATTTTCCAAAAGAACTCTCTCTAGATGGATTGCAAATTGCATATCTTTTGTATGTGAGAGTAAGGGACTTTCTCTCGAAGGCCATGTCACAGTTCACAATGTGAGAGCAATGGCAGCCTCAATGGCTAATCTTCGTTATGTGTCCATTGACAACATCTGTAGAGCAGCCACTTGGGCTTCGGTACACACCTTTACAGCCCACTATTGCTTAGACAAGGACTCCCGTCAAGATGCCTTGTTTGGCCAGGCTGTGCTCCAGCATCTCTTTCAGACTTAGTACAACTTCTACCCACCCTCCCGGGTTTCGATGTGAGAGATCCATGGGAGGAAGCACGACCTATCTCATCTTGGGTTTGCAGCTTGCTGGTGTCATCCCCCTGGCATCTCTCATCTGGGGAGTCCCCATATGTGAGGACTACATTCCTGCTTGTTCCTGGAGAATAACGTAGTTACTCACCTGTAACAGGTGATCTCCGGGAACAGCAGGAATAAGTCTTCACAACCCACCCACCTCCCCTAGGAGTTGTCGCTATCTATCTCTCTCTCTTTGTCTACTTCTCTCCTTTGGTCTCAGCTATAAACTCAACTGAAGAGGGAAAGGCGGGAAAGCAGCATGCAGGCGCTGTGGGATGCTCCCAAAAGCTTTCCTATTGGATGCTGGGGAGCTTTCCTGTGCAGGCTCCGTCAGTACCGACGATACCCATATGTGAAGACTTATTCCTGCTGTTCCCGGAGATCACCTGTTACAGGTGAGTAACTACGCTTTATCTTCCTTTAACAGTTAATGTTAATGTGACTGATCCTTTGTATAGTAACGTTTCTGTATAAGGCGTGTATCTGCACCATTGGAGATTTATGTGGTCTTGCTTATGATAAACACTTACAAACTCTTTATTTTCATGTACACATTGTTTCTCTTTTATTGCTTCTGCAAGAAACACAGCCCTTTTTTATGGGGCTACTGTCCCTAGGATATCAGCATCATCCAGGAGAATTAAGCTAATTTATACTCAAACCAGAAAAACTGGTTTTGTGTTTGGATTTGTTTGAATTTAATTCAGCTGTCTCCATTTCAGACTGAGTCAGTCTGTTTTGTCCATTTTCTCGTCGAGCAAATATTAAGGAAACAGTCACCTCTTAAGGAATGTTTCAGCTTGATAATACAGCAGTGCTGAATTTAAAACATGTCATTGCCCGTTTCACATTTAAAACAACTTTTCTCACTATTCACAAAAGTGTGTGAAATTTTCTATTTCCATATTGTCCTGCTAGACAAGTCCAGACAAATGGGTTGTGTTCCCCTACCAGCAGATTGATGATGACAAAGAACCAATGAAAAGACCTGGTTTCAAGTACATCACTCCTTTGCCTCTATTCGCCTCAGTCACCAGAGGTCTCTTCAGTATTTTTATGTCTTTGGCAAATGATTTTCTCCTCTCTGAAGAAAATCTGAAGGTTGGGAGGAAAAAATTGATTAAACGGTCATGAATGACCACTTTGAGGGTGACTATCACTTGAATGTGACATGGGAGGCTCCACTAGACTGCAGTCTTTTTGGTAGCCACAGGAGGAGGGAAAATTGTCTCAGTTCCATGCTCTTATCATGATGAGCCTGTTGAGCAGACAAAACTTGGAAGGATCTGGAAGAAAGCAGCAGCCTCACACAACCTCCTCCTTCCCTGCTTTCTCCTGAAGATTGCAGAAGGCTGTCAAAGGGATCTACTTGCTTAGCCACCTTAAACGCAGTGTTGCAAATGCCAGTGAAACTGTATGAGGGGAGTGGTTCTGCACGTTAGTAGCTTTTTCTCCTACTGTACATGCGCATTCCACCCAAGCGGCTCCAGCATGTGTTACTACCCTAGTGCCTATAACGCACGTTGCAGTAAAAGTGCAGTCAATGCGCACCACAGTAAAAATGTAGTAAAAGCCCAGTTAACTTGTGCCTTCGGGCCACCGCGGCCTTTGCATACATTGTTATGATACTTGCCTTAATTCTCTCTGTCGTCTTCTAGAAATGTTGTTCCAGATTCTGGATTCTGCTCTTCTTGCATAACAACTTCTTAATCATCCCTGGAGGGCCTGCTCCCCCTCTCTCAGCTGGGGGATGCAGTTAGTTTAGCTTTGCCTATCTCAGGGCAAGAGGTGATGCATGACACTATGGGTAAAGATATCCAGCCGGCCAGAAAGTCTGGTGACTGTGCTGTGAGCCACTCTTCATCCTCTAGGGGTCTGCAGTAGCTGTGCCCCCCTGGTGTTGGGAGGTCATTTCCGAGAGGAGAACTGCTGGACTCTGGATTGTCCTCCCTGGAATTTTTTTCTTTTTTGAAGCAGGTCTGGTATGGTAATTCAGACCCTGCAACCTCTGGGTGCCCCTGGGCACAGTCTCCTGCAGGACAGGTGGCGTGTGGAAGCCCTGCTCTTTTGCCTTTGGCAAAGTGTCCCTGGTGTGGAGTGGCCCCTGGAAATGGCAAGAAGTTGTGAGCTGTCAAAGATTTTGACTATAATTTGGTTTAAGATGGCTCAATACTGGGCTCCAATGTGGCTGAAGATGTACTCTCGCCTTCAGAAGATTGTGAAGAGGCCAAAGTGATACACCTATTCTGGAAGGAGGAGCTGGAAGCATTGATGGCTAGGGACTCGTCCACCTTGAACTTGATGGATGCTTCCAGCACGGAGCAGGAGCCAAAAGGTACACCCTCTCTTTCAAGGAGTGCGGAAATCCACTACTGTCTTTCTATTCAAGGCTGTAGTTCTGGTGCTGACTGCCGAAAGAGGTAAGTGCCAGTATGCTATTTGCTTTGTGGTGCCAAAGAAGATTGGGTCCTTCTGTCTGATCTTCCATATGGAGACACTGAGAGTGGTCTGGCAAGGAGAATTTCCTGCATCGTGGGATTTGGCTGAGGCGTCTGATGGGAGAATCCTTCAGTTTCAATTTACCTCTCCCTAACCAAGCATGTGTCCATTCTTGATTGACAAAGGATTCCTGGAGTAATACTCTGTATTCCCCACTATATCTGTGTATTTTCCACTTGTTTTTCTCATTTGATGATCTAATTCTTTGGAAAAAGGTTTTCCTCTTCTTTCGATCTACGTTTACCCGTTCCACTCCATTCATTAATTTATAGGCCTCTATCATATCTCCTCTCAGCCATCTCTTTTCAAGGTGGAAGAGCCCTACCCTTTTAGCCTCTCTTCATAGGGTTATCCTTCCATCCCCTTTACCATTTTGGTGGCTCTTCTCTGTACCTTTTCTAATAACGCTATATCCTTTTTAAGATACAGCGACCAGAATTGCACACAATATTCAAGGTGCGGTCACACCATGGAATGATACAGAGGCATTATAATATCTCCAGGAACAAGCAGGAATGTAGTCTTCACATATGGGTACCGTCGGCACCGACAGAGCCTGTGCGGGAACGCTCCCCAGCGTCCCAAAAGGAAAGCTTTTGGGAGCATTCACCACGCATGCATGCTGCCTTCCCGCCCAACTACCTCTCCCACTTCAGTTCTTCATTTTCCGCAGAGCTGGCAGGACGTGTCCCCTGTCACCACAGAAAATCTTCTTTTATTTTTATATTTTTTGTGGTTGCGTCTGCCTTCCGTCGACGCCTACCGGTACCACCGGTGCTTTTCTTTCTTTTCTTCTAAAACTTTCAGTTTTAGTCTTTTTCTTAGGGTTTCTTCCCTGTTCTGGTGCTTGGCGCCAATTTGGGCATTAGACCCTCTTTTTCCTTACCATGGAAAAACCAGCCACTGGATTTAAAAAATGTTCAAAATGTGGCGGTACAATTTCTGTTACTGACACCCATGACTGGTGTCTTAAATGCTTAGGGCCTGACCATTGCCCAGCGGAGTGTCTCTCCTGCAGAAAGTTGACAAAAAGAAGTCTTCAAAATCGAGCAAATCAACTTAGTGCTCTATTTGCTTCAGACACAGCGTCTGTAGCATCGATGTCTTCCGGGGCTTCGACTTCTTCCCAGAGATCTCAGGTAACTAAACACAAGTCTTCTAAGACTAGCCGGTCCTCGAAGGGTAGATCTCCTTCTAAACATCGAGATGCCATTGGCGTTGCCCTCGAGGACAATTTACTGGCAAAACAGCCCCGGCAGGAGTCTTCGGGCTCCAAAGCTTTATCGGGGCCCCAGGATGTTCCAGAGGCCTCAACCTTGATGGAACTACGGGTGCCATGCTCGGGGGTCGTGGCCGCTCCCACCGGTACCGACACCCCGGCATCAGCAGTAGCGGTGGACAAAAGACTCCCCGCTATCAAATGCAGTCTAGTGACTCTTTTAGCTACTTCGGTACCGCTAAGGTTGCTGCAGACAGTTCCGCAGACACCGGTACCAACGCTGGTACCAGTGCCAATGTCTTCGGTACTTGTTTCAATAGGCATGCTTCCCCCAATGCCGAGCTTGGAATCTCTCTCTAGCATGGGGGATCAGGTACCGACATCAAGCGGTACCAACGCCATCTGCTTCGGGAGAATCCGGCACTTCCTCCTTTTGAGTCTTCTGATTCTCCAGGACCAAGCAGGAAGTCAGTCCTCACATATGGGTGACGTCGGCGCCGACGGAGCCCCCGTGCGTAGCATTTCCCCAGCTTTCAAAGAAAGCCTTTGGGAATGCAGCGCGCATGCGCGGTCCCCTTCCCGCCCAAGGGTGCCATCTTGCTCGGTCTTCTTTTTCCCGCGGAGCCCGACGGACGTGTTTTTGTTTTCATCCGAGGAAAAAGTTGATTTTATTCTGCGTGGACCCGTTTTCTTTGGTTCGACGCCGGTTTCCTTTTCCCGCCTGGGCCCGATACATCGGTATCGAGCCCGCACTTCTTTTTTGGTTTTTGTCCTTAGTGACTAGCGTGCGCGCCATTTTTCTATTTTTCACTGGCAGCCCTGTCTTTTGACCTCGCAGGGACCCTTTTTCCCCCGATGGCTGCCAGCGGGTTTAAGAAGTGTGATCGGTGTAAGAAACTTATGTCTCTCACCGACACACATGACTGCTGCCTCCGCTGCCTCGGACGCGATCATGACCCGATGATATGTGGCCCGTGTGGGAAAATGTCCTCGAAGGCATTGAGGAGTCGGCAGCACCAAAAGGAAAGAATCTTCTCTGACTCCGTGTCCGGACGGGCCCGGACTTCGTCAGAGGCCCCGAGCATCGCCGAGTCTCCTCTGAGAGGGGGTCTCCCTAGCGGGAGCATCGCAGGAAGAAGAAACCTGCGAGGGTGGCGTCGGTGGACGCACTTGGCTCCTCGAGGGCCAAGTCGCATAGCCCCAGGCGCCGTCCCAGGTCTTCAGAGTCGGAGAGGCCTGCCAAACAGCCTCATGTGGAGATGGAGTCCCCGAGTCACGTGAGTACTGTAGTCCTCGTGGACTCTCCTCCGGGGGAGCCGACGTCGGGCCCGACGCCGTTGGGGCCCGAGTCGGGGGCTGCTGAGTCTCCTGAGCTCGGACTCAGGTTGACGACCTTGAAGTGCAGCTTGGCTGCCTTCATGGAACAGCAGCGGGCACTGATCGCCGGTCTCACCGGTGCATCTGCCCCGACCACCTGGACTTCGACGTCCAAGTCGACCCTGGAGGCCGAGCCGATCCTCGAGTCCATGCGCTCTCTAGTCGATCCTCGGCCAAGGTCTCCCTCGGCCTCCCGTTCGGGACTGAGGTCGTCGACACCGGTACCCTCGGCATCGGGGCGGATGGCATTGGTGCCTGCCCGACCGAAGCCGCTGGATTCCTCCTCTGAGGGGTCCGGCTGGGAAACGGAGGACGAGGAGTCACCGGACACCTTTCGGACTTGGTGTGTCCCATCGGACTCACCGGAGTCCGAGCCTCGGAGAAGGTCCCCACCGGAGGATACCCGGTTCTCTGACTTCGTGCGGGATATGGCCAAAGCCTTGGCATTCCCCGCAGATCCAGAGGAGGAGCCTCGAGCCGAGGAGCTCGAGGCCCTGCACTATGACTCTCCTCCCAAGGAGGCCTTTACTGTACCGGTTCCTCCGATACTGGAACGGTTGCTCTTCCGCATGTGAGAGGCGCCTGCCTCGACGCCGGTTTTGAGCAAGCGGGTCGATTCCATCTATCGAGTCCGCAAGAGCCCCGGCTTCCAAAAGGCACAACTACCGCACCACTCCATGGTTGTGGAATCGGCTATGCATCGTCTGAAGAGTCAGAAGATGCACTCCTTGGTGCCTTCCGGCTGGGAGGCCCGGAACCTGGATGCCCTCGGTAAGAAGTGCTTCCAGGGCTCTCTGCTTGCTTGCCGTGTCCAGACCTACCAGATGTACATGGGCATGTACCTTCGGGACCTGGCAAAGGAGATTGCCGGGTTCTCTGCTGGTCTCTCCGAGGAACCTTTGCAGAGGTTCACGGCCCTGTCATCGGGTATTCGAAATTGCTCAAAGTTTATCTCTCGAGCAGCCTATGATGGCTTTGAGGCTTCGGCCCGGGTAGCCGCGGCTGGCATCGGTGCACGCCGTCAGGCCTGGCTGCAGTCATCGGACCTCGAGCCATGGGTGCAGGACAAGTTGGTCGATGTTCCCTGCCGAGGTGAGAACCTCTTTGGCAAGCCAATGGCTAAAAAGGCTGCAGAACTCAAGACCGAGACTCTTACCCGGACGAGACTGTCCTGGAAAACCTCTGCCCCTTCTCAGAAGAAGAAGGGCTCGGGGAAAAAGACCTTTTACCCGAGGAAGTCATCTGCCTATAAAACATACCCTCATTTTCAGGCCTATGTAGCTCCCCAACAGGGTCAGCAGGCCAAGGGGCAGGGACATGGGCCCCGTAGGCAGAAAACCCCCAAGCCACCAGCTCCGGCTCCTGCTCAACAGGGAGCAGGGTTTTGACTCCAGTGGCATAGCCTCTCCTCCTCAGCTGGCCCCTATCAGCACAGAAGGCCAGCTGGCCTTGTATGCCCACAGGTGGCCAGCCGTAGCAAAGGATACCTGGGTACTAAGCATAGTCCAAAAGGGCTATCTCCTCCACTTCCACCAGGTACCCCCCTCCTACTTTCCAGGGGAGCCTCCAAGACTTCCTCTGCACAGGGACCTACTCCTGCAGGAGTTAGCAAGTCTTGTAAAGGAACAGGCAGTGGAACCGGTGCCCCACCACCTGAGGGGTCAAGGTTTCTATTCCAGGTACTTTCTAGTACCAAAAAGAACAGGAGGCCTCAGACCCATCCTCGATTTGCGGAATCTCAGCAAGTTCCAGGAGAGGGAAAAGTTCAAGATGCTTACCCTTGGGATCCTGCTGCCCTACCTCCAGCAGGGAGATTGGCTATGCTCCTTAGACCTAAAAGGATGCTTATACTCACATCCTAATTCATCCAGACCACAGACAATATCTCAGATTTGTAGTGGGGAGGGCATCATTATCAGTACAGGGTACTGCCTTTTGGCCTAACCTCCGCCCCTAGGGTATTCACCAAGTGCCTAGCGGTGGTGGCGGCCTAGCTCAGGGTGCAAGGCCTCTTTGTCTTTCCATACCTGGACGACTGGCTCATCAGAGGCCAGTCTCTACAGGAGGCCAATCAAGCCACCCTTCGCACTGTTGCTCTACTTCAGCATCTGGGGTTTGTTATAAACTTCGCAAAGTCCACTTTGCGCCCTTCGCAGAACATGGAGTTCATAGGGGCAAGACTGGACACCCTTCAGGCAAAAGCCTTCTTACCCGTGGACAGGGCCCACAGGTTGATGGCTTTTGCCAGACAGTTTCACAGCAATTCTCCGGTCTCCACCAGACAATTCCTCAGGCTCTTAGGCCACATGGCTTCCACGATCCGTGTAACTCCAAATGTCCGCCTACACATGAGGCTGGCTCAGTGGGGCCTCAGAACTCAGTGGCACCAAGCCACGGGAAACCTGAAGGACAGAGTGGGGGTGTCCAAGCTCCTAGAGTCTTCTCTACAATGGTGGCTTCATCTTCCGAATCTGGTGCAAGGGGTGCCTTTTCAGGCACCACCACACTCTCAGGTGTTGACAACCGATGCTTCTCTTCAAGGTTGGGATGCACATTGCCAGGGTGCATGTACTCAGGGCCTGTGGTCTCCTTGGGAGGCCGCACAGCAGATCAACCTCTTGGAACTGAGAGCTATCCGCTTAGCCCTGAGGACTTTCTCTCATGTCATCTTTCACCAGTCCGTCTTAGTTCAGACGGACAACTAAGTTGCTATGTTCTATGTGAACAAACAGGGGGGCACGGGGTCCCGACTTCTTTGTCAGGAAGCGCAGAGACTGTGCTCCTGGGCAGTCAATCATGGCATACTTCTCAAAGCAGTCTATCTCCCTGGACAGGAGAATTACCTGGCAGACAGATTGAGCAGGATCCTGCAGCCACACGAATGTCAGTTGAATCCACTGGTGGTTCAACAAATCTTCCTAAGATGGGATCTTCCAACCATAGATCTCTTTGCCAGTCCTCTGAACCGTCAGCTGCCCAGGTTCTGCTCCAGACAACCACATCCTCTCAGATTAGCAGCGGATACGTTTCTCATTCCATGGTCTTCAGGCCTCCTTTATGCCTTTCCTCCCATGCCTCTAGTGCCCCAGACACTGTTCAAAGTGCTCCGGGACAGAGCCTCGGTAATTCTGGTGTCCACCAGATGGCCCAGGCAACCGTGGTTCCCACTTCTTTTGCAACTAGCGGTGGACACTCCTCTTCCTCTGGGGATGCAACCAGATCTCCTGTCTCAGGAGCAGGGATCTCTCTTGCACCCCAACCTCGTCCCTCAATCTGATGGCCTGGCTGCTTAAAGGATAGGTCTAGCACCCTTACTGCTACCTCGGGCAGTGGAGGACGTGGTCTTGGCCTCTAGGAGGCAGTCCATCCGGAAATCTTATGCCCTCAAGTGGCGTAGATTCTCTGCCTGGTGTGCTTAACACAATGAGAATCCTTTCTCGTGTCTGGTACCAGTAGTGCTGCAATATTTGCTTCACCTCTCCAACCTCAGCCTTAAGTCCAACTCTCCGGTAGAGGGTCATTCTCTCTCCAGCCACCCCTTGGTGGCTCGCTTCCTCAGAGGCCTGCTTTTGCTTAAGCCTCCAATTTGTCCTCCTGCCCCTGAGTGGTCTTGCAACAGCTTACTTGCCCACCATTTGAGCCTATGGCTACTTGTCCTTTGCGTTGTTTCTCGTAGCTCTAACTTCCGCAAGGCGAGCGAGTGAGCTTCAGGCCCTAGTATCAGATGTTCCATATACTAGGTTCTATAGGAACAGGGTAGTCTTACGGACTCACCCTAAGTTCCTTAAAAAAGGTTGTCTTCTCCTTCCACCTCAATCAGGAGGTGGTTCTTCCAACTTTCTTTCCCAGGCTGCATGCCAGCCGGGCTGAGATGGTCTTGCATACCCTGGACTGTAGGAGGGCATTGTCCTTCTACCTTGACTGTACGCGGGAGCACCGGAGGGCTGTTCAGCTCTTCATCTCTTTTGACCCCAATAAGTTGGGGTTACCTGTCTCCAAGCGTACCCTGTCCATTTGGGTAGAAGACTGTATCACCTGGGCTTACAGGGCAGCTGGCCTCTCCTTGCAGGGTCGAGTTACGGCTCACCGCGTCAGGGCGAAGGCTGCATCAGTTGCTCATCTCCGCTCTGTTCCGTTGGCAGACATCTGCCAGGCCGCTACTTGGTCTTCAAGCCAGACTTTTGCGGCCCACTACTGCCTTGAGAGGGAATCCCGCAGGGACAGTGCTTTCGGACAGGTGGTACTCCATAATCTCTTTGGGGTTTAGGCAACTCCTACCCTCTGGCCCTGGTGTTGGGCTACCGTTAGGGGGCGTTCTCAGAGAAGATTCTTTTCTCACATGCTGAGGCTCTAGAGGGAGCTCATTTTTTCATTTTTGGGTCTCCGGTAGCCTTAAGCTAGGGAGTCCCATATGTGAGGACTGACTTCCTGCTTGGTCCTGGAGAAAGAGTAGTTACTCACCTGTAATAGGTGTTCTCCAGGAGCAGCAGGAATCAGTCCTCACAACCCTCCCTCCTCCCCTTGGAGTTGCAGTCATGAGATTCATTTTGTTTTTTGCTGTCTTTTTAGCTATGTCATCAGACTGAGCAAGATGGCACCCTTGGGCAGGAAGGGGACCGTGCATGCGCGCTGCATTCCCAAAGGCTTTCTTTGAAAGCTGGGGAAATGCTCCGCACGGGGGCTCCGTCAGCACCGACGTCACCCATATGCGAGGACTGATTCCTGCTGCTCCTGGAGAACACCTGTTATAGGTGAATAACTACTCTTTCCGATGACTCGGATGATTCCACCGGTACAGGAGCTGAACTTTTGCAAGATTCAACTCTTTCTCCTCAACGCAGAATGTCCCCTCCTGAGGACATGTCTTTTCATGATTTTGTATGTGATATGGCAAAGTGCCTTTCCATTTCAGTGGTACATGAAAAGGAGCCTAGGGCAGAAGAATTGAGAATTCTTCAATATCCTTTGGCTCCAAAGGAGACAGCTATGCTTCCTATACATCAGATCTTACATGATCTAATTTTGAGGTTGTGGGAAGCTCCTTTAACAGTATCTCCACATTCTAGACATCTTGACACTGTGTATCGAGTACCACCTTGTCCAGGGTTTCAAAAGACCCAGTTACCACATCATTCTATGGTGGTAGAATCCGCCATGAGACGGATTAAGAATGCTAAGAGACACTGTTCCAATCAACCAGGTCGTGAGTCTAGAACACTGGATGCCTTTGGTCATTGATGCTTTCAGTCCTCCATGCTGTCAGCAAGAATCAGTCCTATATATTATACATGGAAATGTTTCTTGAAGAGGTTACAAAAGACTTAGAGCTTTTGAACCCTTTTCTCCAAGAGGATGAACAGACAGATCATTTGACTTTGGTCAAATATGCTCAGAATGTCTCTAAATTTATGAATCGTGCTACCTTTGACCGTTTTGAATGTATTAGCAGAACATCTGCTATATCCATAGGAGCACGTCATATTGCCTGGCTCCAGGCTTCAGACTTGGAGGAATGGGTGCAAGATAAGATGGGAAACATTCCTTGCACAGGAGAAAATCTCTTTGGCAAGGATTCACAGCTCAAGGCTAACAAAATTGACACTGATAATACTACTTTAGACAGGTTGTCAAAATTTACAGCTAACCCAGCCAAGAAAAAGTTTTTCAAAAAACCTTTTTACTCTAAGAAGAAAAAATTCTATCCATCTTCCACCCAGCAAACACATGTTCCCCAGAAGGGGCAACAGCAAACTAGATAAAGAAAAGCACAACCTCAGAAGGCCCAGCAAGCTCAGCCTCTTTGACTGTTCTCTAGAGAACTCAGCCATTCTTCCTGTTCTATGCCCAGAACCTTTAAATATTCCAGGCCATATTTGCCATTTCGCCAAAAGATGGCAACAAATCACATCAGAAAATTGGACTCTATCTATCGTGAGTCTGGAATACAAGCTTCATTTCCTCAGCTTGCCCCCATCCACGTTAATAAAGCAGTTCAGATCTCAGCCACTGGTCTCCGACCTGTTGTGGCAAGAAGTCACCACTCTTCTGGCTCAAGGAGCTATAAAAGAGGTTCCAATGTCCCAGCAGGGCACAGGATTCTATTCCCCCTATTTTCTCATTCCAAAGAAATCAGGGGGACTAAGACCAATCCTGGACCTCAGAGAACTGGACAAATATCTAGTCCGGGAAAGATTCAAGATGATCTCCCTCGGCACACTTCTTCCATACCTCCACGAGCAAGATTGGCTATGTTCTCTAGATTTAAAGGGACGCTTACATGCATATCCTTATTCATGCAGATCACAGAAAATTCCTTTGATTCCTAGTCAAGGGAAGACATTTTCAATACAGAGTCCTTCCTTTCGGACTGGTCTCTGCTCCAAGGGTCTTCACAAAATGCATGGCAGTAGTAGCAGCATTTATGAGGACTCTAGGAATTTTTGTCTTCCCTTACTTGGACGATTGGCTCATTCGAGCACCGTCAGCTCTAGAGGCCAGTCATGCTCTTTCCTGAGTAATGCAAATTTTGCAGTACTTGGGATGGGTCATAAACCTTCCAAAGTCCCAGCTCACCCCATCTCAATCCCTCGAGTTTATAGGGGCTCGCTTGGACACACAGCAATCAAAGGCTTTCCTGCCTCAGCCTCGATGTCTGCGCATCATCGAACTAGCATCTCAAGCAGTGCTACAAACCTTCCTCACTGCTCGACAGATGCTTCAGCTTCTAGGACACATGGCATCTACAGTCCATATGATTCCTTATGCATGCCTTCACATGCAAGCGGCCCAGTGGACCTTGGCATCCCAATGGTCCCAGGCCTCAAGATGCATGTCAGACAAGATCAGGGTTACCACACGCCTGATTGCGTCTCTGCATTGGTGGCAATCTCTGGAAAACCTTACAGTAGGCTCTCCTTTTCAGCAACCCCTACCTCAGGCTATCCTAATGACAGATGCATCCAAGTTGGGTTGGGGAGCCCACTTGGGCAATCTGTCTACCCAGGGTCTCTGGACCCCACAGGAGGCTTCTCTACAAATAGACCTCCTAAAACTAAGGACCATCTCCAATGCTATTCGAGTCTTTTGCTCCCATCTCATAAACAAAACAGTTCTGGTGCAAACCGGCAATCAGGTGGCCATTTTTTACCTAAACAAACAAAGCGGAACAGGCTCTCTGCAATTATGCAATGAAGCTTTGCAACTGTGGGCCTTTGCCAGAGAGCATCACATTCATTTGTTGGCAGTATACCTTCCAGGCATTCAAAACGCTTGGGCAGACAGGCTCAGCCGAGTCCTGTTACCACACAAGTGGTCTCTCCACTCATATCAACTTGCTCGAGTTTTCCCAGTCTGGGGAACTCCAGACAGACTTCTTTGCAAGTCCACAGAATGCCAAACTTCCCCGGTTCTGTTCCAGACTTCCAGCTCGAAATTGTCAGGCGAGGGATGCATTCCTGCTCCATTGGGGCCAGGATTTTCTCTATGCCTTCCCTCCAATTCCCCTAATCCCCAAAACACTATTCAAACTCCAGAGAGACAGAGGTCGCATGATACTCATAGCTCCCTGTTGGCCAAGGCAAACATGGTATCCTCTTCTCTTAGGTCTCTCTCGAGCCACTCCTCTGGAGTTGGGGAGTGCTCCAGATCTTCTGTCCCAGAACAACGGATCCCTCCTGCACCCCAATCCTCAGTCCCTTCATTTCATGGCCTGGCTTCTCAAGGCAAAGAGTTTCAAGATCTACGCCTTTCACAACAAGTGAAGGATATTCTTCTAGCTTCCAGAAAACCTTCCACAAGGCGTTCTTACGCTTTTACGTGGAGGAGGTTCTCAGTCTGGTGTTCCCAGAGGGGACTTAATCTGCTCTTGGTACCAGTAGAGTCCCTTCTGGACTATCTCCAGCTGGAGATTCTGGCAACCAGGCTGTTGGCTGCTCCCTGTACTCTAGGGGTTCAGCAGCGGCTTTGCCCCCCTGGTGCTGGGGGGGGGGGGTCATTTCCGAGAGAAGAGCTTCTGGATTGTCCTCCCCAGAATTCTTTTCCTTTTTACAACAGGCCTGGTCATTCTGGCATGGAAGTTCAGACCCTGCATCCTCTGGGTTCTCTAATGTGAAATCTCATGAGGGGCAGACTGAGAGTGGAAGCCTGATTCGGTTGCCTAGGGCTAAGCATCTCCAATGAAGGTCACCTCCTGGAGATGTGGAGCAGCTGGGGTCTGTCTGAGATTTGTACTGTGACTTGGGTTCAGATGTCTCAGTTTGGGCTCTGATGTGGATGAAGAGGCTGGTGTTATCCACCTGTTCCAGAAGGATTAACTAGTGATGTAGATTGTCAGGGTCTCATTAACCTTGAACTTGGCAGATGCTCCAGACATGGAGCAAGGGCTGAAGGTTTATCCACTCCTGCATGTGGTGTGTAAATCCACTAGGCTGCCCTTCCCAGGCTGCACAATGAAGGTTTGGGAACCCATTCCCCGTTACCTCTGGTTGGAGACAGATGTTGCCTTTTCTTTCAGGAATTGGCCCGGGTCACCAAGGATGGCTGGGTGCTAGATACCATTCAGCATTGCTATGTCCTGGAGTGCAGAGAACCAATCCTGGATGCATTCGTCATCACCCCCTTTGGCTCAGCACATAGAAGGGAAGCTGTGCAGATCACCTTGGACAAGTTGCTGCTCCTGAAGGCAATGGTGCCTGTTCCCCTAGATGATTGGGGCAAGGGCAGATATTCCATTTATTTCATATTGCCAAAAAAGGATGGCTCAGTCCAGCCCATTCTCGACCTCAAGGATGTCAGTGCACACTTGAGCGTCCTGTGCTTCCGGATGGAAACCTTGAAATCAGTGGTTCAAGCAGTGCGCCACGGGGAGTTTCTTGAAGCTTTGGATTTGGCTGACGTGTATTTTCATATCCCGATCTGGGAGACTCAGCAAAAGTATCTGCCGTGCTTTGCTTGCACTTCTCTGCCCTCTCTTTTGGGCTCTCCACTGCCACAAGGACATTCTCCAAGGTCATTGTGTGGTGACTGCGGCACTATGGCATCAAGGGATTTGTGTGTACCCATATCGGGATGACTGGCCTCTGTCGGAGGTGTCTTGGGTGTGGACCCAAGTGATGTCCTTAGAAAGCCTGGGCTGGGTAATCAATCAGGGGAAAGCCAGTTGGTGCCTTCCCAATCTCTGGAGTTCCTGGGATCATGGTTTGATACTCGAGTGAGCTTAGTCTTCCTATCAGAGGAGCTTGTTGGCTTGCTGGATACTGTTCTGTTCACAACAGGCTCCCAGAGTCTGGGATTATTTACAGCTCCTCGGATTGATGGCAGTGACAATAGAGATGGTGCCGTGGGCAAGAAGGTTTACATGCGATCACTCTAACGGTCCTTACTGGCTTGTTTGTCCCAGAGTTCTCAGGAGTTTGAGCTCAGGCTTCTGCTCCAACTGATGGTGATGGCCAGACTGCAGTGGTTGCAGCAGCCCAATCATCTGAAGAACGTGCCGCTGGATGATTGCTCGTGGAACCTTCTGGTGACAGCTACCACACTCTCGGGCTTGGGAGCCCATTGCCAAGGTCAGACTGTCTTGGGTCATTGGAACTGCAGGGAGGCAGTGTGGTCCAACAATTGCCTCGAGGCTATGGCCATCAGGTTGGTTCTCCTGCATTTCTGGCCCCTGGTCAAGGACTGGGCGGTTTGAGTGTTTTCAGACAACGCCATGGTGGTGGCTTATGTCAGTCGGCAAGGTGGCACGAGGAGTGCCAGAGTGACTGGAGATGGCTCTTTTCTTTGTCTGGGTGAAAAAAACCTCCTAGCTCTGTTGGTCCAGCATATTGCTAGGGTGGATAGTGTGGAGGCAGACTATCTCAGCCGGCACTCTCTGGATCCTGGAAAGTGGGAGTTGAGTCAGGAGGCATTTCCGTTGATTCTTTGCCAATGGGGTCACCTAGAGATGGATCTGATGGTGACCCACTCCATTGTCAAGGTATGCTGTGTTTCTTCAGTTGCCGCACAAAGGCAGGATCTGAGGGCACAGATGCCCTGGTCCAGCCCTGGCCAAGGCAAGGCCTGCTGTACGTGTTTCTGCCTTGGCCGCTATTGGGGCATGTGATTTGGCATGTAGAGTACCATTCGTGACAGATTGTTCTGATGGCATCATTGGCTAAAGAGAGTGTGGTTAGAGATCCGATGTGGCTCCTACAAGTGTCACCTCTTTGTTTAGAAACATAGAAATATGACGACAGAAAAAGACCACATGGCCTATCTAGTCTGTCCTTCCATAACAACTACAACAGTCCCCTTTTTACCTTTAGAGATCCTCTGTGTTTGTCCCATGCTTTTTTGAATTCAGTTACTGTCCTCATCTCTACCACTCCACTGGGAGACTATTCCACGGATCCACTACTCTTTCCGTAAAGAAATATTTCCGCATATCACTCCTGAATCTATCTCCCTTCACCCTCATCCCATGTCCCCTCATAGCAGAACTTGCTTTCAATTGAAAGAGGTTCTCTCCCTGAACATATATGCCACGGAGGTATTTAAAAATCTCAATCATATCACCTCTATCCCGCCTTTCCTCTAAGGTGTACATATTAAGATCCTTCAGTCTGTCCTCATATGCTTTATAATGAAGACCACTAATCATTTTAGTAGCCACCCTCTGCACCGACTCCATCCTGTTCACATCCTTTTGAAGGTGCGGTTTCCAGAATTGCACACTATACTCCAAATGAGGTCGCACCAAAGACTTATACAGAGGCATTATCACCTCCTTTTTTCTGCTAGCCATTCCTCTCCATATGCACCCAAGCATCCTTCTAGCTTTTGCCGTCGCCTTTTCTACCTGTTTAGCTACTTTAAGATCATCAGACACAACCATGCCTAGGTCCCGCTTTTCTTTAGTGGACAAAAGTACTTCACCCCTATACTATATTGCTCCCTTGGATTGCTGCAGCCCAAATGCATGACCTTACATTTTTTAACATTAAATCCCAGCTGCCAAATTCTAGACCATTCTTCAAGCTTAGCTAGATCCCTCTTCATGTTATCTACCCCTTCCTGGGTGTCTACTCTATTGCAGATTTTGGTATCATCTGCAAAGAGGCAAACCTTACCTGAAAGCCCTTCCGCTATATCACTAACAAAGATGTTAAAAAGAATTGGACCAAGGAGCTCCATTTACTTGTACTCTTTGTCGCCTCTCACCCAACCAATTCATGGTGAAACAGATTCTGGAAGATTTCACAAGCTAGTCAAAGCTTGGCTTTTTGAATAACATTATAGTTTAGCTTGTTCAGGGACTCATATCTCTGCCAAATGGGGGACTTTTTGGATAGAGGGTGGTTAGGTATTTTATGTCTTATTTTTTGTGCTACACTTTTGAGTGTGTAATCCAAAATAAATACTGAAATGGGCCTGTGAAAGGATGTAGAGCGAGCAGAGGCAATATGAGAACAGTAGGCAAAGACTTACCTAAGGAGTCACTTACCCTGGCCAGTAAATAGTCCTTTCCATTGTGGCCCAAAAATCTGCATAGTTCTCACAACACATGTACCTGTCAGTGAAGGTTAAGTCAAAGTATGCAGCAAGATATACTCTGATATCCTACTGTTGATAGGGCCACTTACCTGTTCTATTCTTAGACTTGTCTCTCATAAAATGTGATCAAGATCAGATCAGTGATACTAAGGGTCTGATGACTAAGAGAAGGGGCTAAAGTGTGGAAGTGTGAGAAAGGTCTCAAATGACCATGACACATCCCTAATGAGTGAGACCTCCATGTCGGAGCCTATTGCATCGGGCCAATCTTCCTGGAAGACCCAATTCCCTTCTCACTTACAGTTTGGCTCTTGAAAAGTGTAGGCTAGTGCATTAGGGCCTACTCTCTTGCAATGGTTTCCACTGTGCTCAGAGCTCGGAGGAAGTCCACCAACCTGGCATACGTGCGGGTCTGGTGCCTCTTTGAGCAAGGTTGCTCGGAAACTGATTCCTGAGGCAGCCAGGGTACAGTCTCTGTTGACCTTTCTGTAGGAAGGTCTGGAAAAGGGCCTTTCTCTGAGCTCCCTGAACGTTCAGGTGGCAGCTCTGGCCTGTTTCAGAAGTCCAGTAGCTGGTAGGTCTCTAGCCTTACACTCGGACATGTGCTTTCTTCAAGGGGTGTGGCGCCTACATCCTCCCCTCTGGTCTGTGGTCCTTTCCTGTGATCTACATCTGGTTCTCTGGGCACTGATTTCGGAGACCTTTGAGTCGTTGAAGCATGCTACTCTGAAGGATTTGATACTAAAGACAATTTTCTTGTTGCAATATGTTTGGCAAGGAGGATTTCTGAACTGTAAGCCTTGTCTTGCCAAGATCCTTATCTTTCATTTTCAGACGAGACCATTTCCATTTGACCTGTGCCTTCCTTTTTACTCAAGGTGATTTCTCCCTCATACGAACCAGTGGTTTGCCTGCTCTCCTTCTCTAAGGAACAGGATCAGGGGAAGGATAAGGATCTTCGCCTTGTGGATGTCCAGAGGGTGCTTCTCCGGTACTTGAAGGTTACGAAATCAGATCATCTGTTTGTGAATTTTGCTGGTCCATGCAAGGGTGACATGGTGGCTAAGTCTACATCGGGGCGCTGGATTAAGGAGACCATTGCCTTGACGTATCTGCTGTGGAACTGGCTGGTTCCGGAGGGTTTATGCCCCATTCTACTTGAGCATAAACATCCTTGTGGGTGGAGCGGAGCTCGATAGCCCCTGCAGACATTCGTCGGGCGATATTGATACTGGGGAACTAGGACTCGAAATGGACTAATGCTGGGGGATGGGGAGCCTGGGATTGGAAGGGAGATAATGCTGAGAGGGATTGGACTAGAGGAGGACTGATGCTGGCAGGGATTGGACTGGAGGAGAACTGATACTGGTGGGAGGGGGTGCCTAGGACTGGAAATGGGCTGATGCGGAGGGATGGGAAGAATGACTGGAAGGGAGCAGATGTTGGGAGGGACTGGAACTAGAAGGGAGCTGATGTTGGAGGAGGACTAGAAGGAGGTGGCACTAGAGCTGGGGGGAAAAAAAAGTCGGGGAAGTCGAGATTGAAATGGGAATAGATATTTTGTGTGGGAGGGAAGAAAAAAGGTCATACAGAGAGAAGAGCTGAAAGAGAGGGGCATAAGAATGAATACTGGGGTAAGGAGGAGAAAAGGGAGAGTAAGTGGGTGGGTGTGCAGAAGGGATGTAGGAGGCAGTACTAGAGACAGGGAAATTAAAATGGGAGAGAGCAGGGACTGACTTAGGTGGAGACTTTAAAACTGTGTGGGAGAAAAGAAGGCGGCAGAATCTAAGATTGGTTGGGTATTGGGAGAGTAAGTGGGGAATCAGATGATGGGCCCAGGAGCTGGCACAACTCACTGTGTATGCAGCTCCAGCATCGTGCAACTTCGTATTTCCTTCTCTGAGTCAGCAACGGCAGCCAATGCTGCCTATAGCATTCGCTTCCAGAGTGCAGAGCAATTAACCGGAAGTGAATGCTACAGGCTGCTGTGTGCTGATTCAGAGAAAGAAAGATAAAACTGGGGATGGTGCTGTGAGCTCTTTCTACCGCTGATTCAGAAAAAGAAAGAAAATGCCAGGGATGCTGTTGCATGATATATTTTCCCAGGGGGAGGACAGAGAGAGGGAGAAAAAGAAAAATGGGATATGCTGGATGGAGGGTTTATATATGTGTGTGTGTGTACATATATATACTAGAGGAGATCAAACCTAAGCTTTCTTTAGAAGCTCAGATGACAAGACTTCGACTTTCATACTTTGGACACATCATGCGAAGAGAGAGATCATTAGAGAAAGACATCATGCTTGGCAAGATAGAAGGTCAACGCAAAAGAGGAAGGCCAGCAATGAGATGGATCGATACAATAACAGCAGCTACGGGTACCAGTCTGTCAAGAATGAGCCGCCTGACTGAAGACCGAACACAACTTTGGATAACTCCGGCTCGACGCACTTAACAACAACATTATATATATATATATATATATATAAGAAAGAGATTGAGAAGGGATATATTGGCCTGGAATGGAGAGGAACGGGGGGGGGGGGGGGTGGAGAAGATGCTGGTCTGGGAAGGGAGATAGGACAAATGCCAGACCACTGCAGGGGGAGAGGATGGAGAGGATAAAAAGCTGATAGTCTATGCCAGGGGGAAAGGGCTGGGGAGGTGGAAGAGAAAGCATGAGGTGTTGAACTTTGGAGGGGTAAAGCAGAAGGATGAGGGGATTGGGAGATGCTGAATTGGGGTGGTGAGAGAGAGGGAAGAAATAGTTCCATCATGCCCACCATGTGAGAGAGGGCAAGGGAATCTGGCAGATGAGTGAGAGGAGGAGGATGATTACAGAGGGTTGAAATGTAGTAATGAGGAGTGGGTGAAAGACAGAGGGGAATAAGAGACTAACAAAACGGGGGAGATGGGCTAGAGGTTAGAAGATTAAATGGAAAGTTGCTAGGTGAAAAGTCAATAGGGGATTGGGACTGATGGTTGAAATTGAGTGGATTAATGAGTAAACAAAAAAAAGGAGAAAAGAAAAGATCAGTATGTCAGAAGCGGATTTAGACCGAAAATGAAACACTAATAGAAGAGAAAAGTAAGGATAAATGGACAGCAGACAATGGAGAGTTAGCAGAAGGACACAAAGAATGCAGAAAGAAACTGAGGCAATTGCGACTGAAAAATAAAATGTCCCAAACAACAAAAGGTAGAAAAAAAGTATTTTATTTTGAATTTTATTAACTGGGATTTGTCAGCTCTGTGAAATGTGTGTTGATGCCTTTGTGCTTTGTTCAGTATAAGAAGAAATTAATTTCATAGTTTAATTTTTCCAGTGTTGTGATGCATTCAAAGTTTGGCTTTTGGGGTTCCCGATTCAATTATTGTCTTCATATTTCTAAATCGTGATCCCTTGTTCTATATTTGGTGACGGTCCATCAGTTTTGCCTGTAGAATAGAACTATGCTATTCTGTTCATCTAGTTTCTGTGTAGTAGATCCACTTGTTCTCTTTTCCCAGTAAGAGATGTATTGGTTTAATATTTGTAGTGCTACCTTTTGATAAATAGAATTAAGTGCTGTGTGAGTCCTGGTAGTGCTGTTATGATATGGTAGGTTTGCTATGGGTTCTAAATGACTAATAAGATAGCCCCAAAAGAGATTGGTAACCATATTAATCAATCATCAAAATTATGAGGTTCCCATTCATATGCCATCAGGTAGAAATATAAAACTTAGATGATGTGTCGGAGCCCCTTTCAAAAGGGGGAAGAAATAGCTCACCCCTCACTGCAGAAGCTCCTTTTACTTATTTTATTAGAACTTGATATATATTGATTTATCTCATAAACGTACCAAGTGTCATAGAATCTTGTATTTCACCGCCAACGATGTGTCACTTTTCGAACCCTCCAATTCAAATCCTGCTTCAAGTTCATAGGGTTACGACAGATATCGCTTCATATACGCAAAAGAAATGAATCAAACCAGTGGACATTTAAAGAATAGTGTCATGCCTACACTTGGGACTCCTATGACCATTAAGGATCATTCCACCATAGGAAAGTCTCTCACGATATTATGGTCCGAGTTCTGGATAACCATATCAGGGAGGTACCAACAAGATAAATGTCATCTACAATAGACTAGACCATCCCAGTTCTGCATTGAGGCCTAGAGGTGTCACAGCCTATAATCTAAAAACCCATTGCTGTCCTCTTTTCTGCAGCTTATATATTCGGTCACCTCCCTAAGGATCTATAGGTATATGATCCAGTACCCACCATCTCAGTTGTTCAAAATTATGTCCCAAAGATATACAATGTTCTATAATTGGAGCAGATATAGTAGACATTTGGAGTTGGGAAGCATGCTCACTTAGTCAGACCCCCGGATAGGGAGGCCTGCACCTTGGATGCCCTCTGTAGAAAGTACTACCAGACTCGATGCTCATCCGCCGGATCCAGGCCTACCAACTGTACATGGGCATGTATCTGAGAGACCTGGTGAAGGAAATTGCCTGGTTCTTGGCTGGTCTCTCTGAGGAACACCCTGCAGTGGTTCAAGAATCTGGCCAAAGCCGTCTGTGAGTGCTCCAAATTTACCTACTACTACTACTACTGGACATTTGTATAGCACTACAAGAAGTATGCAGTGCTGCACAGGCATGTAAGAAATGGTCCCTGCTCATCAGAGCTTACAATCTAGTCAAGACAGACAACACAGTAGGTGTAGACATGGGATACATCTAGGGGGAATAGTAAGGAAACACAAAGGGCATCAGGTGAGTTAAAATCAGAAAGTGGCAGCGAAGAGGTGAGGTTTTAGCCTGGATTTGAAAAAGGTCAGAGAAGGCGCCTGATGTACAGACTCAGGTAGTTTGTTCCAGGCATAAGGAGCAGCAAAATGAAAGGAGTGAAGTCTGGAGTTAGAAACACAAGAGAAGGAAACAGATAGAAGCAATTTGCCACAAGAGCGGAGTTCCCATGGAACCAATGACAGCTTTGAGCCAGCGACTCGAGTACAGGCGGCAGGCATCGGTGCCAGATTCCAGGCTTGGCTACAGTCTTCTGACCTCAAGCAGTGGGTTCAGGACAAATTGGTCGATGTCCCATGCCAAGGAAAGAACCTCTTTAGCATACCCATGACGGAGAAGGCTGCAGAGTTGAAGACCAAGTTTGACAAGGACCAGGCTCTCCAAAAAGACCGCTGCCCTTCCTCAACAGAAGGGCCTGGGTAAAAAGTCCTTTTACCCGAGGAAAGGGGGCTGCTTACAAAAATTACCCACAATTTCAGGCCTACCTGGCCCCCCCAGTAGGGTCAGCGGGCCAAAGGACATGGGCAAGGCCCTCGTAAGCAGAAGGCTCCCAAGCCTTAGGCATTGGCTCCGGCCCAGCCAGAGGGGAGCTTTTGATTCCTTGGGCATAGCCTCTCTACCCCAAGAAGGACAGCAGCCCACAGGCGGATGTCTAATCCTGTATGCCCACAGGTGGCCAGCCATCACAACTGATTCCTGGGCACTCCAGGTGGTCAGGAAGGGCTACCTCCTCCATCTGGCTCAGACACCTCCTCTTTTCTTCCCAGGAGAGCTCACCAGATCTCCCTTTCACTGGGACCTCCTGTTGAAGGAACTCGCAGGCCTCCTCAAGGACAAAGTGGTAGAACCGGTTCCCCAATATCTCAGAGGCAAGGGATTCTATTCCAGGTATTTCCTTGTGCCAAAAAGAACAGGGGGCCTAAGGCCCATCCTGGACCTGCGCAACCTGAACAAGTTCCTGGTGAGGGAGAAGTTCAAGATGCTCTCCCTTGGGACATTGCTGCCTTACCTCCAGCGGGGAGACTGGCTATGCTCCTCGGATATGAAGGATGCCTATACCCACATCCTCATTCACTCCAACCACAGGCAGTACCTTCACTTCATGGTGGGGAGTAGCCACTACCAGTACAGGGTACTACCCTTTGACCTGGCCTCTGCCCTCAGGGTCTTTGCCAAATGCCTGGCAATAGTGGCTACCTTCCTCCTTCTCCAGGAGTTATTTGTCTTCCCCTACCTAGATGACTGGCTCATAAAAGGAGGCACGGTCACAGAGGTGCAGCAGGCCATGGCACGTACCATCCAGGTCCTGCAACATCTGGGGTTCCTGATAAACTACCCCAAATCCTACCTCCTCCCAACACTATGTCATAGGAGCAAGGTTGGACTGGGCTGACTGTCTCAGGGCACTAGCCGTAGACGTGCAACACCATCACTGATCTGTGGAAGGTAGCGGTATATAAGCAACTGTTAAATAAATAAATAAATAAATCACTCGGTGTCAGCTCAGCTTCTTCTGCGCCTACTCGGGCGCATGGCCTCTATGGTCCATGTCACCCCAGACGCCTGCCTGCGCATGAAGGCCACTCAGTGGTGCCTTTGGGACCAGTGGACACAGGCAACAGGCCGCCTCCAAGACAGAGTCTCAGTAACCCCTAGTTGGTGAAATTTCTGACTTGGTGGCAAAATCCCCAACACTTTCAGGCAGGGATGCCCTTCCAAATCCCAAGCCCTGTAAGGGTCCTCACAACGGATGCCTCCCTGCTCTCTTTCAGCAGCATTTCCAATAATTTACTCACCACAGAGGTTAAACTAACCGGCCTGTAAGTTTTCAACCACATCCTTACTTCCGCTTTTGTGTAAAGGGACCACATGTGCCTCTCTCCAGTCCTCTGGCACTACTCCCTACTCCAAAGAGGCATTGAAAAGGTCGGTCAGTGGAGCTGCTTGAACGTCCCCAAGTTCCCTCAGTATTCTCTAGTGTATCCCAACTGGTCCCATCGCTTTGTCTACTTTAAATTTAGCTAGTTCCTCATGAACACAGTCTTCTGAAAATTGTTCAAGATGGCCCTCACTTCTGTTCCTGTTTGTGGGTGTTTTCTGAGGTCCTGCTCCTGGTTCTTCATCTGTGAGCACAGAACAAAAATATTTGTTAAGCAATTCTGCTTTATCCTCATCAGCTTCTAGATATTCCTCACCTTCATCCTTGAGTCTCACAATGCCACTTTTGCCCTTCCCCTTTTCACTAACATATCTGAAAAAGGTCTTACCCCATTTTATTGCATTGGCTATTTCCTTCTCTTTTTGAATCTTTGCTTTCTTGACTACTTTGCTAATGTCTCTAAGTTTTTCTAAATATAGATGCCTGTCTTCCTCTCTCTGTAATCTCTTGTATTTCATGAAGGCCTCCCTCTTATTCTTCACCTTTTCAGCTATTTCTTTTGAAAACCATAGCGGTCTCCTTTTCCTTTTACCTTTATTTACCATTTTAATAAAAAGGTTGGTTGCCCTTAAAATATCCCCTTTCAGTTTTGCCCTCTGTTTTTCTACATCCCCCAGCTGTTCCCATCCCATTAAAGACTCCTTGAGGTATTGACCCATCTTAGCAAAGTTAGTTTTCCTAAAGTCTAAGACCTTCACTTCTGAATGGATTTTTATCAGTCATAGTCCTAATACTGAACGACACCATCTGGTGATCACTGGATGAGAGATGATCTCCCACTATAATATCAAAAACACTTTCACCATTGGTAAGCACCAAGTCCAGTATGGCCCCTTCACGTGTGGGTTCTGTTACCAGTTGCCCGAATAGTTCTCCCTGTAGAGAATCCAGGATCTCCTTATTTCTAGATGATACTGCAGCAGGGATGTACCAATCAACATCTGGCATATTGAAATCCCCTATCAGTAACAATGCTGAGTATGTCTTATATTAAATCTCCATCCACTTCTTCTCCCTGTGGAAGAGGTCTGTACATCACGCCAATGCAAATAGATTTCTCTTTCTCTCTTTCTAATTTAACCCACAGTGCCTCCTCTCTCCCTTTTAAGACCTGTATTCCCATAGCTTTAATATTATTTTTTACATACAGTCGCACTCCTCCTCCCTTTCTTCCTACCCTGTCCTTTCTGAATAAAGTATAGCCTGGTATAATTACATCCAAGTCATGGTTGTCCGTGAACCATGTTTCTGTAACTGCCACTAAATCCAAGTCAGTCACTCCCATTAAAGCCTCAACATCTGGGATCTTATTTCGCATGCTACGGGCATTTATACACACTTATTTCCATATGTTGCCCCTTTTACCCATTTTCATAAAGGTATTTAACGTTTCACTAACCTGGGGGCTTTCTTCACCCATCCCAAACGAATCTAGTTTAAAGCCCTCTTCAGTAGGTTAGCCTGTCTGCTACTGAAGACCTGTCGACCCTTCTTGGACAGATGGACTCCATCTCCGCTCTGCAACCCTTGGAACAGCATCCCATGATCCAAGAAACCAAAACGCTTTCAATGACACCATCCATGCAGCCATGAATTTATCTCCAGGATGCAAGCTTCTCTACCTTGGCCTTTACCCTTGGCCTTGGCCTTTTTAGTCTCCGCACATGGCCCCGTTCCGCCCCTGCCAATTGTTACAACATCCCTGCTAGAAGATACATTTATTTTAAGAGTATTCAGAACTATTCTATTCTTCTGAAGCAATATTACTTATTGTAAAAAAAAAAATGAAAAACCTGCCAAGTATTTTGAATTCTCATTCTCACCACCCATTAATTCCCTACCAAAATTTTGCTTTATCTCCAGGAACAAGCAGGAATGTAGTCTTCACATATGGGTATCGTCGGTACCAACGGAGCCTGCGCAGGAACGCTCCCCAGCGTCCAATAGGAAAGCTTTTGGGAGCATCCCACAGCACGTGCGTGCTGCCTTCCCGCCTTTCCCAACTGTCCCTCTCCAGTTCTTCGTTTTCCGCGGAGCCGACAGGTCCTGTCACCGCAGAAAAAATATCACTTCTATTCTTCTTTTTTTTGGTCGCGTCTGCCTTCCCTCGACGCTACACCGGTACCGCCGGTTCTTCTTCCTTTTCTTTAAAAAAAACAAAATCTTTCTTCTGGAGTCTTTCCAGTAATTTTCTCTTCAGGTGCCACGCGCCATTTTGGGCACTAGGCCCAACTTTCCTTCAGAATGGAAAAACCCGCCTCGGGTTTTAAAAAGTGTTCTAAGTGTGGCGATACCATCTCCGTCACCGACACCCATGAGTGGTGCCTCAAATTTTTAGGTCCTGACCACTCTATTTCTGAGTGTGTTGCCTGTGGGATGATGTTGAAAAGGGGCCAGCAGAACCGAGCTGCTAAACTTAGCACCCTTTTTCCCTCCGATGCAGCCTCTGTGGCATCGACGTCCTCCAGGGCTTTGTCTTCCTCCCATGGATCTCAGGTAACTAAACATAAATCTAGCCGGTCCTCAAAGGGTAGATCTCCTTCTAGACAGCGAGATGCCTCTGGCATTGCCCTTGAGGGACTTTCACTGGCAAGATTGCCCCGGCGGGAGGCTTCGGCTTTGAAAGCATTAACGGGGCTCCAGGATGTTCTCGAGGCTTCAACCTCGGCAAACTACTGGTGCCATGCTCTGGGGTACTGCCGATACCAGAGTACTTCTTCCTGAGGATTCTTCTTCTCCTCAGCGTAGGATGTCTCCACCAGAGGATATGTCCTTTCAGGATTTTATCCGAGATGTGGCTAGAGGTCTTTCCATCACAGTGGCTCCTGAAAAAGAGCCTAGGACAGCGATGGCGAACCTATGGCACGCGTGCCAGCTGTGGCACGCGAAGGCCTTGCAGCTGGCACGCGGGAAGGTCCGCAAAAGAAGAAAAAGCTGGCTCTGACTGCTGCCGCGGACGCGGCAAGGGCAGAATGCAGCGTCCCGCGGGGCCCCCTCCGCCCGCTAAGCCCCTCTGCAAGAGCTTTCAGATTCGCGAGGGAGAGCGTCTCCCTCGCGTCTCTGTTAAGCCCGCAGGGGCTAATGGGAAATTTCCCATCAGCCCCGCGAGGGACTGATGGGAAATTTCCCATTAGCCCCTGCGGGCTTAACAGAGACGCGAGGGAGACGCTCTCCCTCACGAATCTGAAAGCCCTTGCAGAGGGGCTTAGCGGGCGGAGGGGGCCCCGCAGGACATTGCAATCTGCCGCGGCAGCAGCCAGAGCCTGCTTTTTTTTTTTTAAAATTTGCCAGGGGGGGTTAGGACTGCTAATGGGCAGGGAGGGGGGGGGGTAGGACTGCTAATGGGCAGGGAGGGAGGGGGGTTAGGACTGCTAATGGGCAGGGAGGAGGGGGGGGGGTTAGGACTGCTAATGGGCAGGGAGGGGGGGTTAGGACTGCTAATGGGCAGGGAGGGAGGGGGGTTAGGACTGCTAATGGGCAGGGCAGGGAGGGAGGGAGGGAGGGGGGGGTTAGGACTGCTAATGGGCAGGGAGGGAGGGAGGGGGGGGTTAGGACTGCTAATGGGCAGGGAGGGAGGGGGGGGGGTTAGGACTGCTAATGGGCAGGGAGGGGGGAGGGGGGGGGATAGGACTGCTAATGGGCAGGGAGGGAGGGGGGGTTAGGACTGCTAATGGGCAGGGAGGGAGGGAGGGGGTTAGGACTGCTAATGGGCAGGGAGGGAGGGGGGGTTAGGACTGCTAATGGGCAGGGAGGGAGGGAGGGGGGGGGGGTTAGGACTGCTAATGGGCAGGGAGGGAGGGAGGGGGGGTTAGGACTGCTAATGGGCAGGGAGGAGGGGGGGGTTAGGACTGATAATGGGCGGGGGGGGGGGGTTAGGATGGGCAGGGGGGTGGGGGGGGTAAGGACTGCAAATGGGCATGGAGCGAGGAGGGGTAAGGACTGCTAAGGGGAGGGCATGGAGGGAGGGAGGGGGGGTTAGGACTGCTAATGGGCAGGGAGGGAGGGGGGTAGGACTGCTAATGGGCTGGGGGGGTTAGGACTGCTAATGGGCGGGCGGGCGGGCGGGGGGGGTAGGACTGCTAATGGGCTGGGGGGGTAGGACTGCTAATGGGCTGTGGGCTGATGGGGGCTGTCTGGAAATGGGGTGATGGGGGTTAGGACTGGTAATGGGTTATAGGGGGGCTTAAACTGAAAATGGGGTGGGGTGATGGGGGTTTAGGACTGGAAGTGGGTTGATGGGGGGGGCTAGGACTGGTATTGGGTTGGGGGGTTGCTAGGACTGGAAATGGGCTGATGGGGGGCTAGGACTGGAAATGGGCTGATGCAGGGACTAGAAGGGAATGGATGCTGGGTGAGGCTGGAACTAGAAGGGAGCTGGTGTTGGGGGAGGATTAGAATGGGATGGGGCTGGGAGAGTAAAATGGAGAGGGGAAAATATTTTGTGTGGGAGGGATAAAAAATCTACAATTGGCCGGGTATTGGGAGAATAAGTGGGGATTGAGGATGGAGGGGTAAATTTTGAGTAGATGAAATAGGAATGAGGAAAGAGCAAAAGGAGAAAGATTAGTATGTTAAAGCAGATGTAGAGAGAGAATGGAAAAAAAAAAAAATAAGACAGAAGAAAGGACAAATGTACAGCAGATGGAGAGTTAGCAGAAGACACTAAGAAACCAGAAGAAAGTGGCTGGAACAATTGCAACTGAAAAAAAATGCACAAAAGGTAGAAAAATATCTCTTTATTTTGAATTTATTAACTGGAATATGTCAGCTCTGGGAAATGTGCATCATTAATTTTTGCGCTTTGTTTAGTACAAGAGGAAATTAATTTATAGTTTTATTTCTACAGTGTTGTTGTATATTCCAAGTTTGGCTTTTGGGGTTCCCAGTTTAATTATTGTCTTCCTGTTTCTAAATTGTGATTCCTTGTTTGGTGATGGTCTGTTCTGCATGTGTAACTGAGCTGAGGTATTCTGTTTATATAATTCCTATTTGACATTGCCACTTGTTCTTTCCCCAGTAGGTCATGTATTGTTGTTCTCTGAAATGTATTGGTTTAATATTTGCAGTGTTGCCTTTTGATAGTTAGGGTATGGTGCTTTGTGAGTCCTGGTAGTGCTGTTAGGATACGGCGGGTTTGCTATGGGTTCTAAATGGGCAGCGTTTGTAGTAGTTCCTAATGTGCCTGGCGGTTGGTACTGGATTATAGTAATGTAGAAACCTTTTAGTCTTTCTTTATCCATATACTCATTAAGAGGCATGTTTACTAAAAGTTAGTGTATGGTAACATTATGCAAATATTTATGCAAATGAGGCACCTTATGCAAATGAGGCTTTAATTGACGTGCTGGCACTTTGAGGAAATTCTTTGGTTTTGTGCGGCAGTTTGGGCACTCGGGCTCAAAAAGGTTAGCCATCACTGGCCTAGGACAAAGGAATTAGAGATCCTACAATACCCTAAAGCTCCCAAGGAGGCAGCTACCTTATCTGTTCATGAGATCTTACATGTTTCTCATGTTAAGGATGTGGGAAACACCTCTGACCACATTTCCTCACTCTCGAAGACTCGACACCATGTATTGAGTTTCTCCTTGTCCTGGGTTTCAGAAGACTGAGCTACCACACCATTCCATGGTGGTGGAATCAGCTATGAGAAGGATAAAGAGTGCAAAAAGGCATGCATCTAATTCTCCAGGTCGTGAGTGTAGGACTTCTGACGCCTTTGGACATCAAACCTTCCAGGCTTCCATGCTTTCTGCTAGGATCAGTTCCTATCACTGTTCCCTCTAAGCTGTGCGCATGTGCGCGCGCACACACTTTGCCGAGCGAGCGCACATACTTTATAACAGAGCGCACAAAAATTACGGTCTGATTCTGATAGAAAACAACACAGACATCTAAAAATTTAAAAGTTATTGTGTATTTACGGTTTTCACAAGTTCTACAATATTATCTAGTGCAATCAATGTGGTGTACATACTGTATTCTGACGTGTAGTCAAATTTTAAAGTATAGAACTCCGAGTGTCGTTATGTGCCGCACAAAAATTTAACCTTCCTTCAAAAGCTGCACAGCTGATATTTTATGCGCACACAGCCTACAGAAAATTAGAGGGAACATTGGTTCCTATATCTTATATATGGGAATGTTCCTTAAGGAGGTCACAGGAGATTCAGAGCTTATGAGCCCTCTCCTTCCTGATGATAAGAGACAGGATTACCTCGCCCTTGTCAAACATGCTCAAGATGTTTCCAAGTTTGTAAATCGTGCAGCCTTTCACTGTTTTGCGTGCATAAGCAGAACCTCTGCTATTGCCATAGATGCACGTAGGATTGCCTGGCTCCAGGCATCTGACTTGGAAATTTGGGTACAGGATAAACTAGGGAATATTCCTTGCACAGGAGAGAATCTCTTTGGCAAGAATTGGCAGGAAAAACCTAATGAGAGAGATGCTGACAATATCACTTTGGATAGATTGTCTAAATCTACAGCTGATCCTGTGAGGAAAAAATCCTCTAAGAAACCATTCTTCAGTAAGAAGAAGAAATTTTATCCCTCCTATACCCAACAGGGGCATCGTTTAGGTCAGTCTGTCCAAAAGGGACAGCAGCAACAACCTAGGCAAAGAAAGAAAAAAACAGCTAGGCCTCAACCGGCTCAGCAGACTCAGCCTCCAGAGGGGTTTTGACTCCTATCTAGAGAACTTTGCCTTCCTTGCCCTGAACGGCCCAGAACCCTCCACCATCACACGAAGGTTATGTCATTTTGCCCCCAGGTGGGGTCAGATAACAGCAGAAAATTGGACTCCGTCTATTGTAAGAGAGGGGTACAAGCTTCATTTCCTCAGCATGCCCCCTCCTACAATGGTAAGACAGTTCAATTCTCAGACCACTCTCAATGACCAATTAAGTCAAGAGGTCACTGTACGTCTTGCCGAAGGGGCAATAGAAGAGGTACCCATTCCTCAACAGGGTACAGGGTTTTACTCCCCCTAGTTCCTTATTCCAAAGAAAACAGGAGGACACAGATCCATCTTAGACCTCAGAGAATTGAACAAATTCCTGTTCAAAGAGAAATTCAAAATGATTTCTCTAGGAACTCTGCTGCCATACCTTCAGAGCCAGGATTGGCTTTGTTCTCTAGATCTCAAGGATGTGTACACTCATGTTCTCATCCATCCAGCTCACCGAACGGTCCTTCGCTTTCTGTGTCAAGGGAAGCATTACCAATACAGGGTTCTTCCTTTTGGCCTGGTCTCTGCACCAAGGGTGTTCACAAAATGCATGGCTGTGGTGGCAGCATTTCTCCGCACCCTAGGAATATTCGTCTTCCCTTACTTAGACGATTGGCTCATTCGAGCCCCTTTAGAGCCAGAGGCCAGGGTTGCTCTCTCTCGCACAATTCGCATCCTTCAGTATTTGGGACTTGTCATAAACTTCCAAAAATCCAACCTTGCTCACACTCTGTCCCTAGAGTTTATAGGAGCTCTGCTGGATACCAGACAGACAAGGGCCTACCTTCCTCGGCCCCGCTGCCTTCGCATTGTGCAGTTAGCTTCCCAAGCAGTGCTAAAACCTCACCTCACTGCTCGGGAAATATTACAATTGCTAGGCCACATGGCATCCACCGTGCATGTGGTTCCTTATGCTCGCCTCCATATGAGGGCAGCCCAGTGGACTTTATCCACTCAGTGGACTCAGGCATCAGGTTGCCTGTCAGACAAAATAGCAAACTCAGATCGCCTTATGTTGTCCCTCCAATGGTGGCAGTCACCCCAAAACCTTTTGGTGGGGTCTCCTTTTCAGCTGCCCCCACCCCAAGCCACTCTAACAACAGATGCTTCAGAGGTGGGTTGGGGAGCCCACATGCAAGGCCCCTTTATCCAGGGTAGCTTGACTGCACAGGAGGCCTATCTACACATCAGTCTCCTGGAACTCAGAGCAATCTTCCTTTTCGAGTATTCCACACCCAGCTCAGCTACAAGACAGTCCTAGTTCAAACGGACAATCAAGTAGCCATGTTCTATGTGAACCAAGCAGGGCAGAACAGGCTCTCTGTTGCTCTGCAACGAAGCTTTGCGACTATGGGCCCTCGCCAGAGAGCATCAGATTCATCTCCTTGCGGTGTATCTTCCAGGCATTCAAAACTCTTGGGCAGACAGACTCAGTCGAGTCCTGCTTCCACACGAATGGTCTCTCCATGCAGACCAGGTGGCCAAAGTTCTTCAAATTTGGGGAACCCCGGACATAGACCTCTTTGCAAGTCCGCTGAATGCCAAACTTCCCCGGTTCTGTTCCAGAATTCCGGCTCAGGGTTGTCAGTCCAGGGATGCTTTCCTCCTCCATTGGGGTCAGGACTTCCTGTATGCCTTTCCACCCATTCCCCTAATTCCCAAAACCCTGTTCAAGCTTCAGAGAGATAGAGGTCATATGATTCTCATAGCTCCACGTTGGCCACGGCAAATGTGGTACCCTCTGCTCCTACATCTCTCTCAAGCTTCGCTTCTGAAGTTAGGATCTGCTCCAAATCTCTTTTCTCAGGAGGACAGGATGCTGTGACATCCCAATCCCCAGTCTCTGCATCTCAGGGCCTGGTTGCTGAAAGCCTAGAACTTCATGGTCTTAACCTTTCTCAGAAGGTGAAGGATATCTTTTATGCTTCCAGGAAGCCTTCCACAGATGCTCTTATGCTTTCAAGTGGAAAAGGTTTACCATATCGTGCTCGCAGAAGGGTCTTAACCCTCTTGCAATACCTCTGGAATCATTACTGGAGTATCTCCTTCATTTGTCTAATGCAGGGCTTAAGACAAATTCAGTGAGAGTTCATTTGAGTGCTGTTGCAGCTTCTTTCAAGCCTCTAAATGGACAACCTATTTCCTCTCATCCTCTCATAGCGAGATTTATGAGAGGCCTTCTTTTAACTAAGCCTCCCATTAAGCCACCACAGGTGGCATGGGATTTAAATCTGGTTCTTGGGCAGCTCATGAAGCCGCCTTTTGAACCATTAGCTACTACCTCTTTGAAATTCCTTTCCTGGAAGGTCATCTTTCTTATTGCAATCACATCAGCATCAGTGAATTGCAAGCGTTGGCGGCTGATCCTCCTTATACAATGTTCCATCATGATAAGGTAGTCCTTAGGACTCATCCACACTTTATGCCAAAGGTGGTATCACCTTTTCATTTAAACCAAGTGGTTTACCTTCCTGTATTCTTCCCAAGGCCTCATGCCTCAAATGCAGAAAGGAATCTTCATACTTTGGACTGTAAAAGGGCTTTGGCCTTTTACTTGCAAAGGACACAGCAGCATAGAAAGTCCTCTCAACTTTGTTGCTTTTGATCCTAGTCATTTGGGACTTCCAGTCTCCAAAAGAACACTGTCCAGCTGGATTGCACAGTGTATATCTTTTGCCTATGAGAGCAAGAAACTTCCTCTTGAAGGCCATGTCACAGCTCACAATTTGAGAGCCATGGCAGCCTCTATGGCTCATCTTCACTCTGTGTCTATCGACGACATCTGTCGAGCAGCTTCTTGGGCTTCTGTACATACCTTCACAGCCCATTGCGGCTTAGACAAGGACTCCCGCCGGGATGCCTTGTTTGGTCAGGCTGTTCTTCAACACCTGTTCCATACTTAATCAACTCCTACCCACCATCCCTGGTAGGATGCCAGAGATCCATGTGGGGAAGTGGAGCCCTTTCACAGGGGCACACAACTTCTGGGGCCTTCTCCCTGGCATCTGCAGCTAGGGAGTCCCCATATGTGAAGAGTACATGCCTGCTTGTTCCTGGAGATAGCATAGTTACTTACCTGTAACAGGTGATCTCCGGGAACAGCAGGAATTTAGTCTTCAAAACCCACCCACCTCCCCTAGGAGTTGTATCTCTCTCTCTCTCTCTTTGTCTCTTTCCCTCTCTCAGCTTTAAACTCAACTGGAGAGGGACAGCTGGGAAAGGCGGGAAGGCAGCATGCAGGTGCTGTGGGATGCTCCCAAAAGCTTTCCTATTGGACGCTGGGGAGCGTTCCCGTGCAGGCTCCGTCGGCACCGATGATACCCATATGTAAAGACTAAATTCCTGCTGTTCCCAGAGATCACCTGTTACAGGTGAGTAACTATGCTTTCTTGAAAAATAAAACTGTCACCTCCCTCCCTTGCATACATCTCTATTCACTGGATATAATAACAGAATATAGTAGGAAAAACAATCAGGACAATCTTATTTGTTTAACATGATTTTTAAATAATGTTTTCTTAAAATATTACTTTCTAAGGCCAGCGGTGTAATGGTATTTAAAGAGTATTTAGAGCAGTGGTTCTGAATCCATTCCTTAGGACACATCAAGGGCCCCTTTAGTAACACTTAGCTTGAGCTATCTGCCACACAGCCCATAGTAATAAAATAGGTCATGCAGCAGATAGCACGAGCTAAATGTTGGAAAATGTGTCCCTAGTCAGAAAGGTTTGCAGGATAAACACAATGAATATTGTCGTGGGGAGGCGCCCACCTACGCCTATGGGCAATCCACGGCAAAGATTTAGAGAGCCACTGGGAAAGTAAGGTTCATCGCGTAGTTAAAAATGTCCTCACCAATTCCAGCTGTCTAAAAGAATTCAGCACCAAGACCAAAGTGGAGGGAAATAAGGCTTTTATTCCCCGTCAATGCAAGGGTTCAAATTAAGAGATGAAACAAGAAACAGAAAAGTCCTTTGTTGCAAAAGGTCACCAGTATTCAAACTTGTGCTTAATTGTTATGCTTCACAATTAATGCAGAGGTCAAAACAGGAATTCAGTTCATTCCATAAACATTACTATTTTACAAACTCTTCTATTTCAGGCAGGTATTACAGACTCTTGCCATGAGGCTGTGCACATATCACATTCCATCTGCTCTGGTGGTGATAGGGAAATGGTATCAATGCATTCTGTCTCCATGCACTCTTCCTCACTAAACTCACCAGGGGAATATACACTGTCCCTCTCTGACTCGTGTTGGTGTGCTATGCCTCTTGGGCCTTGTCTCCAATGAGAGTCTGTTCTCAGGGCTTTAGGGATTTTACTAAACCAGTCTGGCTTCTCCTTCCTTATAAAGTGAAGACTGGTTTTCCCAGGGCTTTTAGGCTTCAGGCATTTACTAGTATCAATAGCTTTTTCATACCTGGAACTTTGCTGGCTTGACTCTACAGAGTTTCTCCTTACAGCAACTTTCCTGTTGTAGCTAGGTCTCTGCCTCTCAGCATTAGGCAGGGCTGTGCTTCGTGGCAGTTGAGTAAAACCTGGTTGGGACTCTCTTTCCTCCTTTGGTAAGAACTCAGGCTTAGTATAAAATGCCTTTCCTTTCTTGCAGGGTAAAACTGAACAATTATTCCTCAGAGACTGTGAGCTTTTCCAGCAAACCATTCCCTCTGGCTTCTGGCTTAAGTCTCTGTAGTCAGGAACACTGGAAGAACAGGGCATGGCACAGCCTCTAACCTCAGAGCTGGCTCTCACAAACCTCCTTGGGAGAGCTGCACAATCAGCCTGGCCCTTCTGGATTTCACCCCTGTGAACTCTGTACCTGTGGGCTTTCTCCTCTAGGATTTTTTCACTGTTCCTTCTCAGGTCCTTCTCTTTCTCTTTCTCTTTCCTTGGTAAAGCCGTACTCCCATGTGTAGCCGTGCTTCTCTTCTCTGGAGCAGCTGGACCTCGTCCTTCTCCTTCTCTCTTTCTCCAGTTTCTCCTTTCTCTTTCTCCTCCTTCTGCCCTTTCAGCTCTTTCTCCTCTTTCTGCCCTTTCTTTTCTGTCTGCCTTGCAAGCATTCAGCTCTGGCTTATAAGGAAATGTTTCCTGCCTTACTTCCTGGGTCACTTCCAGGTGCAAATCATCAGGTTCTTCAAACTCATTAGCTGCTGAATGTTCCTTCCTGCTCCCTCTAGTTGTGCCAGGAGGTAATTGCACATCTGGTTTCTTAAAAACAGGATTTCTTTTGAAATCACCAACTTTATCAATACCCACATCATGACAATATGCATGAGATAGATTTGCATGCACTGCCACTATTGTATGCAAATCTCTATTATGCATAGTCTTTGTAGTTATCCTGAAAATCTGACTGGCTAGGTGTATCCCAAAGAATGGGTTGAGAACAATGTTAAAGCTATTTACCAAAATAGGGTGCCCTTTTAGTAAATCCTGGTAAGGCTGTGCACTCAATGTATTTTTGTAATGCACATTAAGTTTGAAGCCTCCACAATAGCGGTCAGGGGCGTGATCAATATGTTCCTGACATTTAATATGCAACTGCGTACACTGTACATCCAGTGCAATTAATGCAGGTGCACCTAATGATACCTGTAGAGATATCGTTAGGTGCACACAAGTTAACTGCCATGTTAATGGTGATTGCACACTAATATGCTCTCCACGTCCATACTCTGCCTTTCTGTTGACAATAGAGCATGAGTGCCATTTAACATGGGTTTTGACGATCAGTAGCTGATAAAGCTGTGTATTAGCATTTACCACAGCCAGTAACCGAATGCTAAAACGCAAGTTAACTGGTTCATGGTGCTTAGTGAAAGGGTCCCTAAATTGGTTGTCTGGAAATTCTGGAAATTATCCTTGCTCTGTTTAGCTAAAATTATCGTTTAGGTTCTATATCTTGAATACTTTTAGACAGATTGAGGACGGTATTCCTAGAGGGGTATTTTGAGAAGGATTGGAAAATAGCACACATACATTGTATTTTCAAATCTACAAGCAGTGCATTATTTCTAGCAGAAAAGGTGCCGGTACTCCTATGCAAGGCTCTTTCATTAATACATGAGGACAATAGGTCAGTTTTAGTAGGCAATTAAAATGGTGCTGGTACTCCGTACCACCCCCCCCCCTCAAAAACCCCTTTCTACAAGTATTTTCCATAGAAATTTTACACAAAACAGATGCAAAAGTCTACAGACACTTTGTACAGATGCACTTTCCTTTTGAAAATGTGTTTTTTGTATTTATTTCAATTTGATTGCATTCCATACTGAAGAATGCGCAAGGCAAGTTTTTATCCATAAGAATATATAATAAGCAACAATTTTATAAAACTCCTTATTTACTAAATAGTGCTAAGGTTTTGCAGTTACTGCGTGGTAACTGCAAAACCTCTATATTAACATTGGGGGCATTTCCAGCATTTGGCCATTTATTTAACCCACAAAAAAAAGAACGCCTCCATGTGCTAACTGCATAGTAGATAATGTGTGATGAAGTTAGATACACCTCTTGAAGTGCCATTAACTGCTCTACATTATCTGCCATGTTAACAGTTAATGCACTGTAACAACCTCCTATGTTAATTGTAAAGAACAATCCACATCCATTCAATACTTCCGTCCGCATTAGCTGTTTAGTGCAGGAATTACTGCATACCAGCTGTTATGGTTCTGTGTTAACTATTAGCATAAGCCTGCACTGTTAGTACATAGTAATTATTGTGTTAAACAGCTAATGCAACTTAGTCTATAGGTCCCAAATAACATAAGATATAAATTCTCAGAATAACCCATTCTATTAATAATCTCTTCTTTTATTACCAGTCTATCCAATTTCCTGATTGCCATCGGATTCTAGTTCATTAAGGCCTTTTGTTATCAAACAGGCAAGTTTTGACCATCTTCTGAAATTTTAGATAATCCAGTTCTAAACAGATTCCCAATGGGAGAAGATTCCTTAGCCAAGGACGAAAATATGGAAATGCCTTCTGCCTTATATTTCGTAGCTTGACATGATCTGATAATTTAAGTAATGTTTTGCTGAGAAGATCTAAGAGAACTTTGTGATATGTAGGGGGTTAATACTGAAATGAGATAATGAGGTTGGCCTAAACAAATTGCACAAAATATTGCAAAGTTCCTGGACATACAGCTTGAAAATGGTCCTTTTATAGGAAAAACATATTGATTTTAAATAGTTTACTGCTGAGTTGGATATTGCACAACAATTAATTAATGTTTAATTTCATGATGCCAAAGTGTAATTTAAAATTGATATTGAGAAGTTTAATTGTATGTAATGGCAATGCTCTTTTTTCATTTCCGTGTCATTCTTTTGCCCAGTTATTTCTCTTTTCTTGAATTTCCAGGTCAGATTCTTAATAGATTCTCCAAAGATATAGCTATCCTAGATGACCTACTGCCACTTACAATATTTGACTTCATACAGGTGTGTATAATTGAGCTGAGACTGTCTGGCTTGTCTGGCCAGCTGAAGTTAACATGGCTTAGGGGATGCCCTCTTCCCTCCTCTTGCCCGGAGGGACTTGGGAAGAGGAAAAGGAAAGGGGGGTGGCCATAGAAACCAGCAAAAGACAGCGAGCAAAAATTTTGAATCTTGCACTCAGCCATTGCGGGGGAGGCATAGGACACACATGGGTGTGGTGCCTACATATGCAAACGAGGGGAGCCTCGTGCTATATTTAAGGCAGCCCACCCAATGCGATTCTCCGCACAATCTCCATAGGATTTCATATTTTGGATCTGTGAGTTATGATGTTATGCCGTGGGTTGTTCGAAAGTAGTTATTCATCGAAAATGGGGGCAGAAACCTGAGCCAATGGGAAACAAAAGTAACTTGAGATGGAAGCTGGTCCAGGTGGAACGATGGCGCTGCAGAGGGTGCAGGGCTGGTTGACAGTAATCAGACAGTCCAGCATTTCATCCTTTGAACTCCTCAGGGTTTTTGGAAGGGGTGGCACAGTAAACAGTGTGGAGGGATCAGTGAAGTTGAGGTTTAGTCACACTGGGTTGGTGGCCTACTTAGTATCTCACTACATAGAGGAAGGAACCAAAAATGGGGACGGGGAAAGACCCAGTGAAGGGTTGGTTACTTGGTCCTGGTTGGGGGTATGTGTTCCTAAAAACGTTGTGGCCAAATTTTGATTCCAAGCTCTCAAGTTGCATTATTTGGGGGAGGGGGGGCGAGGGGAGGGAATTGTAGGAAGAGATGGGTAGAAGGGGAAAACTCCCAAGTGCCTATGTTAAGGATTCTAAACTAGTATCAGTGGCACATATTCTTTACAAAGCTGATATCTTGCTTGCTGCTCTCAGATGCCAATTAGAAACATAGAAACATGATGACAGAAAAAGACCACAAGGCCCATCTAGTCTGTCCTTCCATAACAACAACTACAACAGTCCACTTTTTACCCTTAGAGATCCTCTGTGTTGGTCCCATGCTTTTTTGAATTCAGTTACTGTCCTCATCTCTACCACCTCCACTGGGAGACTATTCCACGGATCCACTACTCTTTCCGTAAAGAAATATTTCCGCATATCACTCCTGAATCTATCTCCCTTCACCCTCATCCCATGTCCCCTCGTCGCAGAACTTGCTTTCAATTGAAAGAGGTTCTCTCCCTGAACATTTATGCCACGGAGGTATTTAAACATCTCAATCATATCACCTCTATCCCGCCTTTCCTCTAAGGTGTACATATTAAGATCCTTAAGTCTGTCCTCATATGCTTTATAATGAAGACTATTAATCATCTTAGTAGCAACCCTCTGCACCGACTCTATCCTGTTCACATCCTTTTGAAGGTGCGGTCTCCAGAATTGCACACCATACTCCAAATGAGGTCGCACCAAAGACTTATACAGAGGCATTATCACCTCCTTTTTTCTGCTAGCCATTCCTCTCCGTATGCACCCAAGCATCCTTCTAGCTTTTGCCGTCGCCTTTTCTACCTGTTTAGCTACTTTAAGATCATCGGACACAACTACGCCTAGGTCCCGCTCTTCTTTAGTGGACAAAAGTAATTCACCTCCTATGCTGTATTGCTCCCTTGGATTGCTGCAGCCCAAATGCATGACCTTACATTTTTTAACATTAAATCCCAGCTGCCAAATTCTAGACCATTCTTCAAGCTTAGCTAGATCCCTCCTCATGTTATCTACACCTTCCTGGGTGTCTACTTTATTGCAGATTTTGGTATCATCCGCAAAGAGGCAAACCTTACCTGACAGCCCTTCCGCTATATCACTAACAAAGATGTTAAAAAGAATCGGACCAAGGACATATCCCTGGGGCACACCACTGGTAACATCCTTCTCCTCAGAGTGAGCTCCATTTACTTGTACTCTTTGTCGCCTCCCACCCAACCAATTTCTAACCCAAGCAGTAACTTTAGGGTCCATCCCTAGGGTGCTCAGTTTGTTTATAAGTCGCCTGTGAGGAACAGTGTCAAAGGCTTTACTGAAATCTAAATACACCACATCTAGAGCTCTCCCTCGGTCCAACTCCCTGGTCACCCAGTCAAAGAAATCAATCAGATTTGTCTGACAAGACCTGCCTCTGGTGAATCCATGCTGCCTCGGATCCTGTAATCCGCTGGACTCCAGAAACCTCACTATTTTCTTTTTCAACAGCGTTTCCATTAATTTACTCACCACTGAAGTTAGACTAACCGGCCTGTAGTTTTCAACCACATCCTTACTTCCGCTTTTGTGTAAAGGCACCACATGAGCCTCTCTCCAGTCCTTTGGCACCACTCCCGACTCCAACGAGGCATTGAAAAGGTCAGTCAGTGGAGTTGCTAGAACGTCCCCAAGTTCCCTCAGTATTCTAGGGTGTATCCCATCCGGTCCCATCGCTTTGTCTACTTTAAGTTGAGCTAGTTTCTCACGAACACAGTCTTCTGAAAATTGTTCAAGATGTCCCTCGCTTCTGTTCTTATTTGTGGGTGTTTTCTGAGGTCCTGCTCCTGGTTCTTCATCTGTGAACACAGAACAAAAATATTTGTTAAGCAATTCCGCTTTATCCTTATCAGCTTCTACATATTCCCCCCCTGTACCCTTGAGTCTGACAATACCACTTTTGCCCTTCCTCTTCTCACTAATATATCTGAAAAATGTCTTATCTCCCCATTTTATTGCATCGGCTATTTCCTCCTCCTTTTGAATCTTTGCCTTCTTGACTACTTTGCTAGCTTCTCTAAGTTTTTCCAAATACAGATGCCTGTCTTCCTTTCTCTGTGATCTCTTGTATTTCATGAAGGCCTCCCTCTTTTTCTTCACTTTTTCAGCTACTTCCTTCGAAAACCATAGCGGTCTCCTGTTCCTTTTGCCTTTATTTACCATTTTAACAAAAAGGTTGGTTGCCTTTAAAATACCCCCTTTCAGTTTTGCCCACTGTTGTTCTACATCCCCCAGCAGTTCCCATCCCACTAATGACTCCCTGAGGTATTGGCCCATCTTCGCAAAGTTAGTCTTCCTAAAGTCTAAGATCTTCACCTTGGAATGGATTCTAACAGCCCTAGTCCTAATACTGAACCACACCATCTGGTGATCACTGGATGCAAAATGATCTCCCACTACAACATCAGAAACACTTTCACCATTGGTAAGCACCAAGTCCAGTATGGCCCCTTCACATGTGGGGTCTGTTACCAATTGCCTGAATAGTTCTCCCTGTAGAGAATCCAGGATCTCCTTACTCCTAGATGATACTGCAGCAGGAAAGTGCCAATCAACATCTGGCATATTGAAATCTCCTAGCAGTAGCACTTCCCCTTTCCTAGCAATGCTGCGTATGTCTTCAATTAACTCTCTGTCCACCTCTTCCTCTTGTGAGGGAGGTCTGTATATCACACCAATGCAAATAGATTTCTCTTTCCCTCTTTCTAGTTTAACCCACAATGCCTCCTCTCTCCCTTTTAAGCTCTGTAATTCCAAAGCTTTAATAGTAGTTTTTACATATAGTGCTACTCCTCCTCCCCTTCTTCCTACCCTGTCCTTTCTGAATAAAGTATAGCCAGGTATAGTTACATCCCAGTCATGGTTTTCTGTGAACCATGTTTCTGTAACTGCCACTAAATCTAAGTCAGCCACTCCCACCAAAGCTTCAACTTCAGAGATTTTATTTCCCATGCTACGGGCATTAATATACACTGCTTTCCATATGTTACCCCTGTTACCCATTTCCATAAAGGTATTTAATGTATCACTTACCTGGGGGCTTTCACTTACCTGGGGGCATTCTTCACCCATCCCCAACGAATCTAGTTTAAAGCCCTCTTCAGTAGATTAGCCAGTCTACTACCAAAGATGTGTTGACCTTTCTTGGACAGATGGATGCCATCTCTGCTCTGCAACCCTTGGAACAGCATCCCATGGTCTAGGAAACCAAAACGCTCTCGAAGACACCATCCACGCAGCCATGCATTAATCTCCAGGATGCGAGCCTCTCTGCCTTGGCCTTTACCCTCAACAGGGAGGATTGAAGAGAACACCACCTGTGCACCTACCTGCTTCACCCTCTGTCCCAGAGCCATGAAGTCACTTTTGATACGTTCCGAGGTATACCTGGCAGTATCATTTGTTCCAACATGGATTAGCAACATTGGGTAATAGTCAATGGGCTTGATGAGTCTCGGCAAATTCTCCGTAACATTTTGGATCTTGGCACCAGGCAGACAGCATACCTCTCTGGACATCAAGTCTGGTCGGCAGATGGACGCCTCAGTACCCCTCAGAAGAGAGTCTCCAACCACCACTACCCTTCGTTTCCTTCTGGTCACTGATTCTGCAACTATGGGGTACTTGAACTCTGGTTCTTCCCTTTCCAGGGATGCTTTCACCTCCTCCACTTCCAGGGCTGCATAATGGTTCTTCAATTCAAGGGCTGGAGAAGTTGGATTGGTGATTTTGCAGGCTCTGGTGACTTTTGTCCAACCATCGACATTCTGTTGACACCCATCTTCTCCTGTGCTGGAGAGCCTGGTTGCTGCAAGCAGCATCTCATCAATGTACTTCTCACTGTCTTGAATGCTCCTCAGCCTCGCCACCTCCTCTCTGAGTTCCTCCACTTGTTTCCTCAGAGCTTCAGCATGCAGGCACCCTGCACATGGAACTGGTTCTTCAACTGGCAATAGGGCCTCTGTCTGGACCGAGGCAGAAGCTGTAACGGGGGCAACAGCTTTAGCAATACGATTTTTCCCAGCCATTGTTCTGTTTGTGGAGCTTAGGTATCTGTTAAAGCAAAAGAGAGAGATCTACGAAGTACCAGCTGGTTTCGCAGCTGTCCTTTCAGAGAAAAAGCAGTTAAATCTCTTTAATTATATTCAAAATGTGTTGGTCCAATTCACTGTGATTTGATAAAGGGGGAGGTGCCCTATAAAGCAAGACTGCTCACTAGGGGTGGGTGGGAGTCGGGGTGGGTAGGGAGGGAACTAACCCCTGATTAGGTGTTAGCAGTTCCTGAACCTGAGGGGGTTACAGAGTTCAGCAATACTACTGTGCTCAAGTACAGATTCCCCTAAAACAGCAAAAATGAATTTAACCTTGCTTTAAAAAAATACACACAAAACCCTTTTAAGAGCTCCCAGTCAGAGAGCTAGCAATGTAACAAAAAACACCAAACAAAGAAACCCTCAAAACCTCACTTACTGTTTGATGTGTGGAGCCCTGGTTAAGAAAGCCTCTAAAGGGCAGGGCAAAGCAGCTTTTTTATGCAGGCTTCAATTGCACTCAGGAAACAGGCCCACTAACCCCTGATTAGGTGTTAGCAGTTCCTGAACCTGAGGGGGTTACAGAGTTCAGCAATACTACTGTGCTCAAGTACAGATTCCCCTAAAACAGCAAAAATGAATTTAACCTTGCTTTAAAAAAAAAAATACACACAAAACCCTTTTAAGAGCTCCCAGTCAGAGAGCTAGCAATGTAACAAAAAACACCAAACAAAGAAACCCTCAAAACCTCACTTACTGTTTGATGTGTGGAGCCCTGGTTAAGAAAGCCTCTAAAGGGCAGGGCAAAGCAGCCTTTTTATGCAGGCTTCAATTGCACTCAGGAAACAGGCCCACTAACCCCTGATTAGGTGTTAGCAGTTCCTGAACCTGAGGGGGTTACAGAGTTCAGCAATACTACTGTGCTCAAGTACAGATTCCCCTAAAACAGCAAAAATGAATTTAACCTTGCTTTAAAAAAATACACACAAAACCCTTTTAAGAGCTCCCAGTCAGAGAGCTAGCAATGTAACAAAAAACACCAAACAAAGAAACCCTCAAAACCTCACTTACTGTTTGATGTGTGGAGCCCTGGTTAAGAAAGCCTCTAAAGGGCAGGGCAAAGCAGCCTTTTTATGCAGGCTTCAATTGCACTCAGGAAACAGGCCCACTAACCCCTGATTAGGTGTTAGCAGTTCCTGAACCTGAGGGGGTTACAGAGTTCAGCAATACTACTGTGCTCAAGTACAGATTCCCCTAAAACAGCAAAAATGAATTTAACCTTGCTTTAAAAAAATACACACAAAACCCTTTTAAGAGCTCCCAGTCAGAGAGCTAGCAATGTAACAAAAAACACCAAACAAAGAAACCCTCAAAACCTCACTTACTGTTTGATGTGTGGAGCCCTGGTTAAGAAAGCCTCTAAAGGGCAGGGCAAAGCAGCCTTTTTATGCAGGCTTCAATTGCACTCAGGAAACAGGCCCACTAACCCCTGATTAGGTGTTAGCAGTTCCTGAACCTGAGGGGGTTACAGAGTTCAGCAATACTACTGTGCTCAAGTACAGATTCCCCTAAAACAGCAAAAATGAATTTAACCTTGCTTTAAAAAAATACACACAAAACCCTTTTAAGAGCTCCCAGTCAGAGAGCTAGCAATGTAACAAAAAACACCAAACAAAGAAACCCTCAAAACCTCACTTACTGTTTGATGTGTGGAGCCCTGGTTAAGAAAGTCTAGGCCTCGTACCAGGTACAAGGCAGTCATCATTTCATACCCAGCACCTTTGCTTCCAAAATAGAAAAGTCCCACTGACATGCTGATCCTTTCCAGAGTAGCATGTGAAGCCCTTCTCAATGATAATAGGCTATTTCCATATAGCCTTCTATCTTTAAAAACTTCTTGGTTTAACTGCTGTGAGATTTACCTATTTTATCACTCCCTCCCTCACCGCCTCTTATCCTCAACAGGGAAATATCTCTAGCCTCTCTGGCCTTCCTAAGGCATTTTTCGCTAATAGAAATGGCACTTGCTCTTTTACTGCTGTCTGCCCAGTAGGGGAATGTGAAAAATTGAGATAATGGGTAATGAATGATTTACTGCATGTCTTTGACTCTAATTTATTGATGAGATCTGGCTCGTCTGTTGAAGAACTACCCACAGGATGGCTATGCAGGGCTAAGCTATGGATGTGGGTTCAGTACTGTGAGTCAAGATGAAATATGGAGTAAAAGACACTGCTTCAAGAAGTGATCCAGAACAAATTCTGTTTCACACACTTCGTTCTTGTGACTGGCTAATAAGAACATAAGATATGCCATACTGGGTCAGACCAATGTCCATCAAGCCCAGTATCCTGTTTCCAACAGTGGCCAATCTAGGTCATACGAATGAAGCAGTTTCCCCAAAAGGCACAGGTTCCACAATGCTTGTATTGGGTCAAGCATTGATATCCTGGGTCACTTTATAATAATGGTTTATGGACCTTTCCTCCAGGAACTTGTCCAAACCTTTTTTAAACCCAGCTACACTAACAGCCTTTACTACATCCTCCGGTAAAAAATTCCAGAGTTTGATTACACATTGAGTGAAAAAATATTTTCTCTTATTTGTCTTAAATAGTTTACCCTGTAGCTTCATTGCATGTCCCCTAGTCTTTCTATATTCTGATAACGTAAACAATCGATCTACATTTACCCGTTCCACTCCATTCATTAATTTATAGACCTCTATCATATCTCCCCTCAGCCGTCTCGTTTCCAGGTTGAAGAGCCCTAACCTTTTTAGCTTCTCTTCATAAGAGCCACCATTTTGGTGGCTCTTCTCTGTACCTTTTCTAATAACGCTATATCCTTTTTAAGATACGTCGGCCTGAATTTCACACAATATTCAAGGTGCGGTCACACCATGGAACGATACAGAGGCATTATAATATCCTTTATTTTATTTTCCATTCCATTCCTTTCCTTATGATACCTAGCATTCTGTTTGCTCTCTTGGCTGTCGCTGCACACTGGGCGGAGGGTTTTAACATGTTATCCACAATGATGCCTAAATCTTTTTCCTGGGTGGTGGTTCCCAATGTGGAACCTTGCATCGTATAACCATAGTTTGGGTTGTTCTTAGGAGCATAACTTTGCACTTGTCAACATTAAAGTTCATTTGCCATTTATCAAGATCCTCTTGCAATTTTCCACAATCCTCTTGGGTTTTAACAACTTTAAATAGTTGTGTGTCATCTGCAAATTTGATAACCTCACTTGTTATTCCCTTTTCCAGGTAATTTATGAATATGTCAAAAAGCAGCGGACCCAGCATAGATCCCTGGGTTACACCACTATTCACCTTTTTCCATTGAGAAAATTGGCCATTTAGCCCTACCCTCTGCTTTCTATCTTTTAACCATTTCCTGATCCACAATAGTACACTGCCTCCTATCCCATGACTTTTTAGTTTTGCCAAAAGTCTCTGATGAGGGACCTTGTCAAAGACTTTCTGAAAGTCCAGACACTACATCAACCAACTCACCTTTGTCTACCTGTTTATTCACACCTTCAAAAAAACATAATAGGATTAGTAAGACAAGATCTTCCTTGTCTAAAGCCATGTTGGCTGTCTCCCATTAGGCCATGACTAACTACATGTTGAGTAATTTTGTTCTTTATGATGGTTTCTACCATTTTCCCGGTACTGATGTCAGGCTCACCGGTCTGTAGCTTACCGGATCACTCCTGGAACCCTCTTTAAAAATTGGCATTACATTGGTGATCCTCCAATCTTCAGGTATTACAGATGATTTTAATGATAGTTCACAGATTACTAATAGCAGGTCTGCAATCTCATATTTCAGTTCTTTCAACACCCTTGGCTGTATACCATCTGGTCCAGGTGATTTTCTACTCTTCAGTTTATCAAATAGTTGTAATACATCTTCCTGGTGTAGCGATATTTCTTTCAATTCTTCTGCAGTATCACCTTTAAATACCACTTCAGTCATGGGTAACAGCCCTACATCTTCCTCAGTAAAGCCCAAAGCAAAGAATTCATTTAGTCTCTCCACTATAGCCTTGTCTCCTCTTACTGACCCTTTTACCCCTCTATCATCTAATGGTCCAACTGACTCTCTCACAGGATTTTTGCTATGAATGTACTTGAAAAAGTCTTTATTACGCGTTTTTGCTTCCGCAGCAAGTTCTTCTCAAATTCTCTCTTTGTCTGCCTTATCAATATCTTACATTTAACTTGCCAGTGCTTGTGCTGTTTCCCATTTTCGTCATTTGGCTCTTTTTTCCATTTCCTGAAAGATTCCTTTTTGGCAACAACAGCGTCTCTGACCTCACCTTTAAACCATGCTGGCAGTTTTTTGGACTTCCTTCCACTTTTCTTAAAGCGTGGAATACAGCTGGTCGGGGCTTCCAAGATAGTATTTTTCAACAACACCCAAGCTTGATGTAAGTCTTTAACCTTTGCAACTGCTCGTTTTAGTTTTTTCTTAACTATTTTCCTCATTTTATCATAGTCTCCCTTTCAAAAGTTAAAAGGTAGTACTGTGGGTTTCCTTATCATCCCTCCTCCACTAATTAAATCAAACACGATCATGCTATGAGCACTATTGCCAAATGGCCCCAACACCCTTATCTCTTGCACCAGATCTGGTGTTCCACTAAGAACTATGTCCAATATGGCTTCCCCTCTGGTCGGTTCATGAACCAGCTGCTTCAAGAAGCAGTCATTTAATTCATCTAGGAACTTTATCTCCCTAGCATGTCCTGCCATGACACACTGACCCAGTCGATACTAGGGTAATTGAAATCACCCATTACACAGGTCTGCAAAAAATTTCTTTTCGAGAGCTGTTTTGGTTATTCCACGTAATCTTTGTTTTCTGGTGCGCTGAATCCGAAAATGACCTCCATTTTGTCATAGGACATCACGTTCCCTGACAATTTAGGTAACTATGTTAAATAAGGCAATACCTCAAAATAAATGGAAATAGACTTATAAAATTAAAGTTTTATTACAATATTTTCATGAAAATCCTTTTTTGAACTGAAATGAGCTCACCTACACACACTGAACTCGATTCTTCTTCCTTGTGAGGCTCCTCTTGGTGCATTTACGCTTGTGAGTAGCATCTGGAATGTCTCTCTGAAGCATCCAACAGTAGTCTGCCATCATTGTAATGCTCCATTTTCCCTGGTATCTCCTTTCCATCTCTTTAATGTCTTGGTGGAATCGTTCACCTTGTTCCTCACTCACAGCTCCCAAATTTTCAGGAAAGTAGTCAAGGTGGGACTGGAGGAAATACACTTTCAAACTCATCAGGCAACCTAAAGCTTGAAATGCTTTCAGCATTCGTCCGACGATCTTTTTGTAGTGAGGATCTTTGTTATTGCCTAAAAATTTCTGTACGACTTCTTTAAATGCAATCCACCCTTCTTTTTGAGGATCCATCATGGTATTGACAAACTCTTGATCAACTATTGAAGTGGAGGAGTGGCCTAGTGGTTGGGGCAAGGTACTTCAGGCTGGAAGGTCGGGGGTTCAAATCCCACTAGAAGACAGCAACCTTGATCCGGAAGGACTGGGGTTTCTAGTCCCACAGGTGCTCCTTGTGGTCTTGGGCAAGCCACTTAACCCTCCATAGCTCATGTTCTCTGTAAAATAGTTATCTCCAAGTTATAATGCCCTGTTCAATGTAATTTCAGTTTGTTCAATGTAAACCACACTGATGCAGAATAGTGCAGTATACAAGAGAATGTAAATAAATAACTATAAGCCTTCAAATGTGTGGTCTGACAAACACACCTTCCTTCAATTTTGCCTCCGACAGGCCTGGAAACTTGGTGACCAAGTATTTGAAGCATTCTCCATCTCTTGGAAGTGATTTTACGAATTGCTTCATCAATCGCAATTTTATGTGGAGAGGTGGTAGAAGAACTTTATAGGAAGGTACCAAAGTTTCTCGGAAGACATTTTTTTCACCTACTGTTAGTACCCTCGGCTGCCAACTCTTCTTGGTCCAGTGATTTTGTCGGTCTCGACTGTCCCATAGACACAGAAAACAAGGATATTTGGTATACCCAGCTTGTTGCCCGAGCAGCATGCACAAGACCTTCAAGTCCCCACACACTTGCCAACCATGGTCTTCATATTTAAGCTTACGAAGAACCAATTCCAAGTTCTCGTAGGTTTCCTTCAAGTGTACGGAATGACCTACAGGTATGGAAGCGTAAAAACCGTTGTGGAGTAAAACTGCTTTGAGACTTCTTTTTGAAGAATCTATAAAAAGACGCCATTGCTCTGAATCATATTGGATTTTAAATTGACCCATCAGACCTTCGACATCAATGCAATAAACCAACTTGTCTTCCTGGGCAAAGTAAGGAACGAACTCCTTTTCACGATGTCTGAACCATGAAGATGACACTCCTGGCAACAATAAATTCCTGCTTTTCAGCCTTGATCCGAGTAACTCAGCGGCATCTTTGGGAAGATTCAAGTCTCTTACCAAATCATTCATCTCCTCCTGAGAAAACAATTTTGGTCTTGTATCATCTTCAAAGTCAGAACTTGATTTGTCATCTGGTTCAGGTATGACTTCACCTTCATCGGAGCTAGGTATCTCTTCCAAGGTAGCAGGGGGCTTGGGTACTGGTATATCTGTGCCATGGGGGATGGGACAAATTGCCAAGTGAAGATTGGGATATGAAATGGAATGCTTCCATTTGGAATTAAACCCTTTCACGTCGCATGAACAAAAGTAACAGTCGTCACTATGGTTCTTCTGCTCTCGCCATACCATAGGAATCCCATAACGGAAATATTTTTTCTTACCCTTGAACCAGTTTCAGAGGTCCTCAACACACCGTTTGCACACTTTATGAGGCGCCCAGACTTTATCTTGATCTCCAATTTTTAGTCCAAAGTATGCAAAGTATACTTTTTTCACAAAGTCTGTAATATTCTGCTGTTGCTTCAACACTGTATATTCACCACAGATGAAACAGAAACTGTCTGGCGAATTAATACACTTTCGCGGAGCCATAACATAACAGTTGAAGAATGACGAGCTAACACGAATTGCGATGAAAAAGTGTGAACAGCCTAGAACCAAGAACCTGATGATGATTTGTGCACAAGTGTGGCATGCAGGAGAGAGAGCAGCTCTGTGTCTGTACACGAGACGTCACAGTGCTAGCCACGCCCCCCTGCACTGACCGGAGCTGCTGCTATCTGCCCTGTGTCTCCCTCCCACTGGATTCTTCAGGAAAGATTAACCCCTTCTACCATTAGAAGCACGGACTTAAAACTTGCTTAGCTTATGTATATATTGCTGACCATCAGATTTACAGTGCTATATTTTTTTTACATAACTCGGACAACCCCTTTAAGGTTTTTTTGGCATTTTATATCTTAAATGCACTTATGTGAATTAATTAATAGTATTTTGAATTAATTAATAGTAATTTGAAAAAAAATTGATAAATTTGAAGACAGTTTTGCATGTTGTGGCAAATCATGACGTCTAGGAGTTTTTTCAATATTTTATTTGTTTTCAGCACACCAAAATACATGGAAATTAGATGAAAATAATCAAACAGCTTTTTAGTCGCAGACCTGTGTTATTATTACTGTACTGTAACTTTTGTTACCTTCCTTGATTTCTTTGAGCATTTCATCATCCATTTGTTCATTCTGGCCAGGCGGTCGATAATTCACCCCCACTGCCATCACCTTCCCCTTTTTACATGGAATTTCAATCCATAGAGATTCTACAGCAAATTTTGTTTCCTGCAAAACTTTAATCCTTTCTGACTCAATGCCCTCTCTAACACAGAGCGCAACCCCTCCACCAATTTGATCAGCTCTATCATTACGATGTAGCTTGTACCCAGGTATCACAGTGTCCCACTGGTTGTCCTCCTTCCACCATGTCTCTGAGATTCCAATCATATCTAACCTTTCATTTAGTGCTTTATATTCTAACTCTCCCATCTTATTTTTTAGACTTCTAGCATTTGCATAAAGCATCTTAGAGATTGTATTTTATTCATATTAATCTGGCTATTGGTAGGCATGGGTAATTTTGAATCTTTAAGCTCTGTCTGCTCTGTACTCAAGGGCATTTGGGCTACTTTAGTCTTTTTTGGAACCTTTCTGCTTTTGGTAGCATCCTTCAAGGATACATTCTTCCGAACCATGCGCTCTTGGGCGACTGTCGGCTTTCCCCTATTATCCCTTATTATCTAGTTTAAAAGCTGCTCTATCTCCTTTTTAAAGATTAATGCCAACAGCCTGGTTCCATCCCGGTTAAGGTGAAGCCCATCCCTTCGGAAGAGTCCCTCCTTTCCCCAGAATGTTCAACAGTTCCAAACAAATCCAAAATCCTCATCCTTGCACCATTGTCTCATCCACGTATTGAGACTCCGGAACTCTGCCTGCCTTTTGGGTCCTGCACGTGGAACAGGAAGCATTTCAGAGAATGCTACCCTGGAAGTTCTGGATTTCAACTTCCTACCTAAAAGCCTAAATTTAGCTTCCAGAACCTCCCTACCACATTTTCCTACGTCATTGGTACCGACATGTACCAAGACAGCAGACTCCTCTCTAGCACTATCTAAAACCTTATCTAGGTGGCGCGTGAGGTCCGCTACCTTCGCACCAGGCAGGCATGTTACCAGGAGATTCTCATGTCCACCAGCCACCCAGCTATCTACATGTCTAATGATTGAATCACCAACTATAACGGCTGTCCTAACTCTTCCCTCATGGACACCATGGCACTGGAGAAACTTCCTCGGTGCAAGAGGGTTTTACATCACCTGGAGGACAGGTCCTAGTTACATGATCACTTCCTGCTCTCCTGTCATGTGACCTCTCTCCTCCATGGCAACAGGGATACTGCCAGACTGGAGGTGGGACGTCAGGACTATATCTTTGTAGGTCTCGTCTATGTACCTCTCTGTCTTTCTTATGTCTTCCAAGTCTGCTAATCTAGCCTCTAGAGAACGGACTCGTTCCCTGAGAGCAAAGAGCTCCTTCCACCTTCTGCACACGTAAGACCTCTCACGAACTGGGAGAAAATCATACATGTGACACTCAATGCAAAAGACTGGAAAGCCCCTATCTCACTGCTGGACTGCTGTCTGCATCTTAGTTTAAGCTTGTGTTTAGATCTTTAAGTTCTTTACTTACTAAGGGTTGCTGTGGATGCTTATATTAATACAAGTGTACCTAATACGTTTAATATACCTTGTTCACCTGAAGCTTAATTAATCTCAGGTCCTTAATGTATGACTGATTTGGATAAAGAGCTGCACCTGAGAGCAGCTCCTTTCCTTTAAGATGTGTAAGTACCTTTAAAGCTATAAATTATCCCAGGGGTGGGTGGATTTTGGGGATGGAAGGAGGGAAATAAGACTTATTAAAAGAGGGCTGCTACACAGTACCCTGTTGTGTGCTTCTAAGGTAAGCTGTGACCAACTTCCTGGGTGATTAACAGTCCTTGCTTGGATAGGAGTCTTTCAAAATGGCCTTTTGACCTGCCACCTGGCTTTAACACCTATTTAAAAAGTTTCACAGGTCTCTTGCCCCCTAGGTAGAAGGCCTCTTTGTGAAGGTCTCTAGAAGACTTTATTTATTGCTCAAAGAATACAGACCCTGTTTTGCCTTTTATGCTGTTATAGTCTGATTTGATTTAAATTAAAGCTCTTTGCTGCTGCTAGGCTCTGACCTAGTATGAAATTTAAACTACAAGTTCTCTGCTGGGTTCTAAATTTAACCAGAAAGCTCTCTTCTGTGTTTTAAATTTAAACTTAAACTTCTGCTACTAGGCCCTGACTGATTTAACAAATACGCTGGGTTCACAGATTAATCGGCTTTAATCCAAAGAATTCCCTTCATAAAAAATCCCAGAAGTATATACTCACTATTGCAGATATCTCTCCAGAAGTAGCAGTCTCCTTTTGTAGTCCTTCAGTGAATGCTTCTTTCTTTTCTTCTTCCTAATAAAAAGGCCCCAAATAACATGTGTTTAAAAATAATGTTATTAATTCACATGTTTTAAATGACATGTAGCTAGATCCGTCAGGTAATTGCTTTAAGACTGCTGATGTTAGAGGACATTTTTTACTGCTATTTTCAAGAATTAGTTAATTGTAAAACTTAATTAAGATCTGTAGGATTTATAAGTGCTATCAGATGTCCCATATCGTCCTGCTATACCATTCCAGACAAGTGGGTTGTGCTCTCCTACCAGCAGATTGGTGGAGACAAAAAACCAATAAAAAGCCCAGGTTTCAGTGACATCACTCCCATGCCTGTATCCTCCTTAGCCACTAGAGGTCTTTTCAGTATTTCTTTGTCCAGCAGATGGTGGATGGATTTTCTCCTCTCTGAAGAACATCTGAAGTGTACCATGTTAAAACCCTCGGCCCAGTGTGCAGCAGCGGCCAAGAGAGCAAATAGATTGCTAGGTATGATAAGGAAAGGAATGGAAAATAAAACAAAAGATATTATAATGCCTCTATATCGTTCCATGGTGAGACCGCACCTTGAATATTGTGTGCAATTCTGGTCGCTGTATCTTAAAAAGGATATAGCGATTTTAGAAAAGGTTCAGAGAAGAGCCACCAAAATGGTAAAGGGGATGGAAGGATACTCCTATGAAGAAAGGCTAAAAAGGTTAGGGCTCTTTAACCTGGAAAAGAGACGGCTGAGGGGAGATATGATAGAAGTCTATAAATTAATGAACGGAGTGGAACGGGTAAACGTAGATCGATTGTTTACCTTATCAGAATATAGAAAGACTAGGGGACATGCAATGAAGCTACAGGGTAAACTATTTAAGACTAATAAAAGAAAATATTTTTTCACTCAACGTGTAATCAAACTCTGGAATTTGTTACCGGAGGATGTAGTAAAGGCTGTTAGTGTAGCTGGGTTTAAAAAAGGTTTGGACAAGTTCCTGGAGGAAAGGTCCATAAACCATTATTAAGAAGGGACCCAGGATATCAATGCTTGAACCAATACAAGCAGTGTGGAACCTGTGTCCCTTGGGGAAACTGCTAGGTACATATGACCTAGATTGGCCACTGTTGGAAACAGAATACTGGGCTTGATGGACCTTGGTCTGACCCAGTATGGCATATCTTATGTTCTTATGTTCTTATGAAGACTTAGAGGAAAAGATTGATCAAATGCTCGTGAATGACCATCTTGATGGTGACTCTCTCACACTTGAGCGCTATGTGGGAGGCTACACTAGACTGCAGTCTTTTTCAGTACCATAGGAGGAGGGAAAATTGGTTCAGCTCCATACTCTTATCATGATAAGAGCCTGTTAAACAGCCAGGATTTGGAAGGATCTGAAAGACTGCAGCAGCCTTACGTAACTTCAATGCCCCCTCCCTCCCCCATGCTCTCTCCTGAAGATTGCAGAAGGCTCTCAAAGGGGTCTGCCTGCCAACCACCTTACACACAGTGCTGCAAAGCCAGTCAAACAGTTCCAGGGGAGTAGAGCTGAGCCCGGCATGGATTCCCTGCCTGGGGCTCTCAGGGGGTGTCCTGTTGATGGCTCCCGATTCTGTCTGCCTGGGACACAATTCAGGGTGGACTGCTGGCGAATTGGCATGCTGTGGGGTTTTCCTGCTGTTTTCTGCAGATGTTGCTAGCATTTTTACCTATTGTACCTGGCGGTCATGCAGTCCTAGCATGTGCTCCGCCTAAGCGGCTCCAACACGCATTCCTACCCTAGTGCCTATAACACGTGTTGCAGTAAAAGCGCAGTTAACACGCTCCCTTTGGGCTGCTGCAGCCTTAGCATGCACTGTTGTGATACTTGCCTTAATGCTTTGTCTTCTTCCAGGAAATGTTGTTTGGTCTGTGGCAAGTGAGGTACCTCATCTCTGGATTCTGGACTCTGCTTTTTTTGAATGGCAACTTCTGAGTCATCCCTGGACACCCCCCCCGCCCCCCCCCCACTGGGGAATGTAGTTAGTCTGACATTGCCTGCCTCAGGGCAGGAATAAAACAGATGCCGCTATGGGCAAGGATATCCAGCTGGCTGGAGGTTACGGTGACTGTACTGTGAGGCACTCCTTATCCTTTAGGTGGTCTGCGGCGGCTATGCCCCCTGGTGTTGGGGGGTCATTGCCAAGAGGAGAGCTTCTAGACTTCGGATTGTGCTTCCCGGGGTTCTTTTTCTTTTTACAACAGGTCTGGTCCTTCTGGCATGGATATTCATACCCTGTGACTTCTGAGTGCCCTCTGACGCAGTCTCATGAGGGGCATGCTGAGAGTGGAAGCCTTATACGTCTGCCTTTGGCTGTCCCTGGCAAGGGGCACCCCCTGGAGATGGTAATCAGCTGGGATCTGTTCAAGATTTGGACAGTGACTTGGATTCAGATGTCTTGGTACTGGGCTCTGATGTGAAGAAGTATTCTCACCTTCAGAGGACTGTGAAGAGGCCGATGTGATCTGCCTGTTCTAGGAGGGAAAACTGGAAGCATTGATTCCTAGAGCCTATTCACCTTGGGCTTGGCAGATGCTCCAGATATGGAGCAGGAACCGAAGATGCATCCAGTCTTGTGAGGTGTGGAAATCTACCCCTGACTCTCTGCCTAAGGGCTAAGGGTGTATAAGAAGATGCACATTCTCACGGAGAAGGAGTGTGTTGTGAGGTTTGCTTTTTCCTAGGTGGATGTACAGGTCACGACGGTTACCAATCAGTCTATCATTTCTGTGGAGTGATGCTCTGGACTGAAAGATGGATTTGTGTTGAAGAACCAGTTCACTGCAGTGGCTGCTATTCTTTATTGGTGGCATGTGCAGGCCTGATGTCTCAAGCCCTGCTCTAGTGGATTCAGTCTTTTCTGCCAGATGATTCTAACCCTCTTTTGGGGTTGGCTACGGCCTTCCTTTCTGATGCCTTGTGTGGCCTAGTACATCTAGCAGCCAGGGATTCTGCCATGTCAGTGATGGCATGGCATTTGCTAGGCTGTAGCATGAAGCAGCAGACTCATCTTCCAAAGCCCAGTTGCCCATCTGGCCTTAGAGGGACATTTCTGTTTGGTCCGATTTGGAGATGCTGGTGAAGGATCTGGGTGAGACAAAATCTTTCCGCCTGTGAAGTAAGCAGGAGCCCCTTTTCCATCAGCCTTAGTCCGCTCCTTGCAGGTGCGCTGATCAGACTCCTGGTAGTGTCAGACTCCCATAGCTACCAGCCTGGAAAGTCTTTCTGCCCCTCTTCTTATGTACTTTGTGGAGCACTTGGGCCCAGGGAGCCAGTCCCTTTCAGATGAGGAGCCTCTCAGGCTGCTCAATGAAGTTTTGGGGACCCATTCCTTGGTTCCTCTGGATGGGGGCAGGCTGTTCCTCTTATCTCAGGAATGGGCCTGGATCACCAAGGATTGCTGGGTGCTGGTCCTCATTCAGTACAAGAATGTCCTGGAATACAATGAGCTGGTCCCGGCCACTTTCATCCTCTCCCCTTGTGGGTCTGTGAATGGCAAGGCGGCTGTGTGGATCACCTGGTCAGGTTGCATTTCCTTGTTTGTCTCACCTTGGTCAGGGTGCCCGTTCCCCCCAAATGATAGATGCAAGGGCAGATATTACATCTGTTTCGTGATGCCAATACGGAAGGAGAATTTGGGCCCATTCTGGACCTCATGGGTGTCAATGAGCACTTGCAAGTCATGCGCTTCTGGATGGAAACTTTGTGATCCATTGTTCAAGCAGTGCGCCAAGGGAAATTCCTGCATCTCTGAATTTGGCTGAGGTGTGTTTTCATATCCCAATCCAGGAGGATAAGTAAACCTTTTGCGTTTTGCCATGGTTGACGCTCCTCCTCAGTTCACTGCCATTCCATTTGGACTCTCCACTGCGCCAAGGACATCCTCCAAGGTCATGGTGATGGTGGCTGCAGTGATGCAGCGCCCAAGGATTTATGTGCATCCATGTCTGGGCTTCTGGCTCATCTGAACCTATTCTCTTTGAGTGGCGTCTCGGTAGCTTCTCCAGTAGTGTCCTTTCTGATAAGCCTTGGCTGGGTGATCAATTGGGGAGAGAGCCAGTTGTTGCATTCCCAATCCTTGGAGTCTCTGGGAACACGCTTTGATTCTCGAGAGGGCAGAATTCCTGTTCGCAGTAGTCCACCAGAGTCTGGGATTATCTTCAATTCCTCAGATTGATGGCGGCGACCAGGACGCATGCTCTGTGTGACCACTCCAACGGTCCTTGCTGACTTGGTGATCCCTGAGTTCTCAGCAGTTTGAGCTTAGGCTCCTGCTCCCAATGATGGTGATGGTCAACCTGTGGTGGTGGCAGCAGCCTAGTCTTCTGAGGAAGGATATACTGCTGGACAATCGCTCATGATCTTTCAGTCGACAGGTGCCACTCTTGGGCTGGGGAGCCCATTGCCAAGGCGGAATGGCCCAGAGTCATTGGAACCGCAGGAAAACAGTGTGCTCCATCAACTGCCTTGAGGTAAAGGCTATTAGGTTGGCTTTTTGCGTTTCTGTCCCCCAGGTTGAGCGCCAGGTGGTTCACGTTTTCTCAGACAATGCCACGGTTTTGATTTATGCCAATCAGCAGGGCGCCATCATGAATGCTGGGGTAGCCATGGATATGCTCTCCTGTTTACCTGGGCAACAAAGAATCTCCGTTTGTTGGCTCTGCACACAGTTGGGGTGGCTACTGTGGAAATGTATTTTCTCAGCTGGCACTCTCTGGTTCCAGGAGTTGTCGGGAGGTGTTTTTAGTTGTTTCTGATGCCAACCCATTCCATTACCATGGAGATGTAGTCTGAGGGCGTCAACGCCCTGGCTCAAGCTTGACCAAGTGAACAACTAATGTATGTGTTTCCTCCGTGTCCCTTGGCATATGGAGCACCACCTGAAAAGGATTATTCCAGTGGCGCTGGATTGGCCGATGAGAGCATGATTCAGAGATTTGATGCGGCTCCTGTAAGCGCCTCTTCTTTTTTGCCTCTATCTTGGAGCCTATTGTGTCAGGGGCCACTTGCCCTGAAGGACTTGGCTCCATTCTCGCTCATGGCTTGGCTCCTGTAAGGAGACTGTTAGCACGTATGGGCTGTTCTCTAGTAGTGGTTTTCCACTCTGCTCAGAGTCCAAAGGAGGTCTACCATCCGGGCATAATTACGGGTCTGGGGCCTTCACTGCTGGTGCACTACACGGCAGCTGGTTCCTGAGGTAGCTAAGGCACCATCTCTGTTGGCCTTTTCTGCAGGATGGTTTGGAGAAGGACCTTTTCTCTTTGCTCCCTGAAATTTTGGTGATAGCTTTGGTGTGTTTCAGAGGTTCATTGACTAGTCTCTAGCTTTACACCTGGATGTTTTGTGCCTTCTTCAGGGGGATAGGCATCTGCATCTCTCCCCTCCAGTCTGTATACCTTCCTGGGATCTGTGGCTGGTATTCAGGTCCCTGATGCTGCAGCCCTTGAGCGGTTGAAGTGCTCTACTCTGAAGGATTTGATGCCTGAGACGGTTTTATTGATTGCAATTTGTTCTGCAAGGAGGATTCTGAGCTGCTGGCTCTGCCTTGCCAAGATCCTTACCTATCTTTTTCTGAGGAGGTGGTTTCAATTCAGCCTGTGCCTTCCTTCTTCCCTGCAGTGATTTCTCTGTGTGAATCAGATGGTTTGCCTGTCCTCCTTCTCTAAGGAGCAGTGTTGGAGGAATAGAAGGATCTTTGCCTTGCAGATGTCCAGAGGGTGCCTCTCCGGTTCTTGGAGGTTACAAATTGTTTTTGTAAGTCAGATCATCTTTTTGTGCTGTTTGCTGGCCAGCACAAAGTGACACGGCTAAGTCTGCATTGGGGTTCCGGGTTAAGGAGGACATTGCCTCAGTGGATCTGTTGCGAACTGGCTGGCTCTGGAAGGTTTGCACACTCATTCTACTCGAGCGCTAGAGTCCTTGTTGGTAGAGCAGAGCTTGGTAGCCCCTGCAGACATTTGTTTAGCGGCAATGTGGGCATCACTTTCTACTTTTTTCAAACATTTCCCTTGAATGTCCATGCTCAGGTGGACATGGTCTTTGGCTCAAAGGTTTTGCAAGCTGCTGTGTCTTATTCCTGCCCAGTGGAGCCGTAGCTTTGGTATGTCCCACTTGTTTGGACTGGTCTAGCAGGATGATATGGAAGGTGACATTTTACTTACCAGATAATGTCCTTTCCTTGAGTCCTGCTAGACCAGTCCAGGGCCCACTCCCTGGAACTGTTTGCTCTGTTCTTCTATGGCGGTACTCTTACGTCCATTATGATTTATACACTTGGCTCCGCAGAGTCATCTTCTACAGACATCCTTCTGGTTATTCTTTCCTGTACATAGTTCTATACTGTTTGATTACTCATGGTTGCCCATGTTGAAGTTGTGTGAGGTTTGTCATGTTCTCCCATGTGCTTTGGGATGAATCCTGATAAGACCTCTGGTGGCTGGATAGAGGCATGGGAGTGATGCCATTGAAACCTGGACTTTTCATTGGTTCTTTGTCTCCACCAATCTGCTGGTAGGGAGCACAACCCGCTTGTCTGGACAGGTCTAGCAGGTCTCAAGGAAAGGACAATATCTGGTAAGTAAATATCACCTTTTGTTAGCTGCAGCACTCAGAAATACATTTATTGCTTTTACTACTGTTTGTATATTATTGAAGCCAAGGAGAGACGGGGAAGGGCACGGATGGTTCTTAGTTTTCTCTTTGTTGAAGGGATTGTTTGTACAATTGTACTGAAAACTAAATAAAGCCTAAAAAAATTATTGCTAAGCATCTTGCTGAGTGGTGATATGTTGGATTTTGTTGGGTGAGCGATTAATCATTCAGATGGTTTGTACATGTTTACTGCAAAGTTATGTTAATTAATAAATTAAACTAATTTTTTTTGTTCCAACAGCTGCTACTCATTGTAATTGGTGCTATTGCAGTGGTCTCAATTATAGAGCCCTATATTTTGCTGGCCACAATACCTGTGATTATAGCCTTCATTTTGTTACGGTCCTACTTTCTCCACACATCCCAGCAATTGAAACAATTGGAATCTGAAGGTAGGATTTGTAAAGATGGATGTTCTATCATAATAGCTGAAAAAATACTATCAAGAGAACCATTTATTTTTCACTTATCCTGGTACTGTTTCTTTGCCTTATTTGACCTCTTTTATGATTTCTAGCATTAATATTGCTACTGCAACATCTTCCTCTTCTTCTTATTACAAGTTTTTAGGTGATCTCACAGATGACCTGATAAATTCATCATGGCAAGGTTTGAAAAGATTGTAAAATTAAGCAGAGCAGATTTATCAAGCCAACTTTGCATACTGTTCTATAGCATCCTCTCACCATGAAAAATGTCTGTGAAATCATCTATTAATTTAATGTAAGTCACCTTCAAATCCAATATTCCTTGGTGCTTCATAATCTTTTTCTTCTATGAACAAATAATGATTATGAAGAATGAAAACTAGAAATAAATACTACCTTTATCATGTAGTGGAACAGTATGTGCAAATAAGATATTTAGGAGTATTTGTCCAGTCTCGCAGCCTGATTGCACCTTGCCAAGAAAACCCAGAGGCTGCTGAGTTGCCAGGAGTCAGCAGTGACTCAACAGCACACATTGCATTGCAGGCTGATTGGCTGGATATTGCCTAGTGTAGTAAAACAGGATTATAGTATAGCATATTGTGATTCTGTATATGCCCTTTCAGTTTTGCTGACAATATTTAAAGGCTTTTACATGGGTAAACAGTGATTTTCTTGAATATAGCAATTTCTGAAAACTGCCCTCTCCCTAATATAGTTAAAAATGTGCATGATGTTGTACAATGTGCATACTTTTAACCAAATTTAGAGGCATTCCTGGAGTTGTGTTTATACTGGGGGAGGAAAAGCACTCATGTAGATTGTATTTTCAAATCTACATGCTTACTTTTCCAGCAAAATTCTACCAACACACAAAGCAGGTGCAAGTGACCATACATACTTTCTACCTGTGTCAGGTTCCAAAGTAAAAGGCACGTATATTTACTTTGAAACTGACAGTCTGAAAATTGCCTCCTGTTTGTACACAGAATGAAATGTTTTAATTGTATTTCAGAATATCAGTGCTTATACAGAAGCATTAATGTCTGTGAATTAAACAGGCAATTAGATAAATATATAGGGATGAAAGAAATATGTTTAGTCTGTGTCTCTTGATTAGACTGTAAGCTCCAGTGAAAATTGATTTTTCTTTTGTGTTTATAAAGTATGGGCCCAGTATTCAGCGGCTAGCTGCCAGCGCTGAACTTAAAACCAGGATATTCAATGCTGGAGCCATATCCGGGTTCTGGCATTGAATATCTGGGCTAACTGGACGGTGGCAATATTCAGCCACTGCCCAGTTAGCTTCTGCAGCGAATGTTAGGCCAAGGTTTCCTGAGCCTGACTTCCGCTGCATATCGCTAACCAGGCAGTGGCTCAATATTGCTGCTGCCTAGTTAGCAATGGGTGCTGTCTCAAAATGTCCCCAATACATCCCAGTGCTAACTGGTTAGCATTGGGGTATGTAGCAGCGGTACCTACAGATATTCAGCAGCACTAACTGTGCCCACAGAGCGGCATTTACATGGTTTGCAGGTCTGCAAACCATGTAAATGCCTTTGAATATCCCTCCCTATAAGTATATGTAGTACTACAGGGAAGTAATTTTATAAACTCATTTTTGCATGTATGTGGGCATATATGCACCTAAATGGCCTATTATAAAATTCCAACCAGTGTAAATATGTGCCATCATATCAAAGAACATATACTTTATGGTAGGCTTTCAGAGCGGTGTAGATTGAGCAGAGCACGGGCAAAGTGTGCAAGTACACATTTAGATTATAAAATATTAGGGGGGTATATTCAAAAGGATTAATGTGGTCAACAGATCTGCTAACCATGTTAACCATGGTGAGGGGAATATTCAGTGGCACATGGCTATTTTGTGCCACTGAATATCCCATCCTAACCTGACTGAATGCCCCGATGCTAACTGGGCGTTCCAGGGGCAGCACTTGAGATGGCCTAAGTTTAGTCAGTTTAGTTAACTAAGCAGTGGCTGAATATCGCCTCTGGCCATTTACCTAAAACACTATTCTGGCAGAAGGGATATTAAGTGATGGTGTTCAGATATGACCCTGCCATTGAATATCTGGGACTGTGTTGAAACCATGACGGCCAGTCACTTTAAATGCACTGACAGCTGCTGCTGAATATCGGCCTCTTATAATTTCCGCATGTACTTAAAAACTATAGACATGATCATTTACATGAGCTCTAGGGCTGGTGTAAATGTCCATGTCTGCAACGTAGGCGGGAGATCTACCACTTAATTTAGTATTTTCTAAGACAAGTAGGTACCTACTTATCTTTATAAAATGGCCTTAATATAAATGCTTGAAAACACGTTTAAACTAGGCACCCTATTATAAAATTACTCCTACAATACATATTTAATAATAATAATCTATGTGACACCCGATGACCTACTGTTAGGGAATAGGAGTGGCTAGAATACCATATTATGATTTAGGAGATATCTTAGTATATGAGTTATGACTTTCTGCCACTGGTGTCATGCAGATTAATGAAAGGTGCAGAGCTGTTTATGTCCATCCCAAAATCCCAACAAAGTATTCAGCTATTTATAACAAAAAAGCAAAGCCACAGTGATGCCTTATATTTCAACAAATAATCATCATTAAGGCCTCAATTTATTAAGAAGCAACTATTCAAAAGCATTTATGTGAGTGGCACTGCCTGCTGACCATATAATATTTTTATAAACCTTCTCTGGCAGTTCTGTGGATAAATTTGACCATCTGGAAAAAGGGCATGGTTTAGGGGGACAAGTTATGCATTTAATAGTGAAAGACCGGTTAACTTTAAACATCTATCCTAAACATTTAAAGTTATATGTGGATTTTCAAAGCTCATACCTATATAGACAGTGCCAATTTATAACTTTATTAGGATAATTTTATAAAAGGGCACCTAAGTGGGATGGAAGGGGTCTATTTTGCCCTGTTTTATAAAGACAATAGGTGCCTATTTGTCTTTATGGAATACTAACATAAATTCTGAGGAGTTTGTGCCTACATTGTGGACATGGACATTATGCCTGCTTTCAAGCTGGCATAAATGTCCGCACATAATTATTAAAGTACATTCCTAAATTAATGTATTTTATAATCTACACACATGCTTTGCATCTTGCCCCACTCCCCACACAGACAGGGCTAGCCCGTCCACTAGGGAGCAACCCTACTTCGTTTTGAAAATGACAGTGGTAACCTGACTCTATTTTGAGCCTCTGCCACTTTCAAAACAGTCAGCCACTGTCACCGCCCCCCCCCCCCCAAGTCCATCTCTCTCATCTTGCAGCAGTGGCGACCCAACTCCGTTTTGAAGGTGGCTCATAATGGTGATGGGCCTCCACTGCTGCGGCGTAAGATGAGAAGATGGAATCAGGGGCAGTGGTGGCGGGAGGGTAGCAGTGGCAGGAGTGGCAGTGGTGACAGCAGTAGCAGGGAGGGTGGCGTGGTAGAGGCTTCTGCCTGGGGCAGCAGAAACCCTTGGGCCGCCCCTGCACACAGACTGCATTCTTGACAATGCGACAGTAAAAGTACATACATGCATTTCATCGCACATAATTGTACACCTGAAAGGAATTTATTATAGTCATTTTATGCTCTTATATTGCCACATATGCTCAAAAATGTCTTTATAAAATTACCCCCAAATATTTAAATTAAAATTTTAAAGTTAAACAGCAGCTGCACAACTGAAGTGTTTTTCCAACAGGCAGAGTGGGTAAAATTCCATAGTAAACTGGTTTCTTAGATGGGTATAATGGGTATAATGATGTTCATCCCATTATTTATTACATATTTAATATAGTTTTGAACAAATATCTCAATATTCACAATTTTCACCATGGCAATTCTTTACAGCTCGCAGTCCAATTTTCACACACCTCATCACAACCTTAAAGGGACTTTGGACACTCAGAGCTTTTGGACGACAACCGTATTTTGAAACACTCTTTCACAAAGCTTTGAATTTGCATACTGCAAACTGGTTCCTGTACCTGTCTACTCTGCGCTGGTTCCAGATGAGAATAGAAATGATTTTTGTCATCTTCTTCAGTGCTGTGTCATTCATTTCCATAGCAACTACAGGTAATCATATTTCAGAATTAAGAGAAATTTTTTGAACGGTATCCTCTTAATTTTAGAAGACCATTTCACTTACCTCTTTAACTATACCAATTGTCATTCGCTCCATCAAGGCCTTTTTCTAATGTATTGCAGTTTCGGCGTTCAAGATGGTACTTTCAAACAGCTCCATGCTTCATGTGTACTTTTAGCCTTTTCAACTGTTCCTTTTTGTTTTTCTAACTAATTTTCTCTTTTTATTATATTTATCCTTTTTAAAATTATGTTGGTTTATTTAAAACTTTCTAGACTGCTCTATGCCACGCAGTACCAGAGCGGTTTATAAATTAAGCTCCTAATGGACAAGCAGGAAGTAAGTCCTCACGTATGGGAGATGTCCCCAGTGGAGCCCCATGCAGGAATGCTCCCCAGCTTTTGGGAGGTCCACAGTGCATGCACGCCTGCCTTCCGCCTGCTGCAGTGCCATCTCTCCAGTCTTTTTTCTGCGGAGCTGCTAAGACGTGTTCCTGCCATCGCCAGAAAAAGGTTGTTTTTTGACCCCCATGTGGGTTGTTTTGTTTCACGTGTCTCACCACCTCCCATCAGTGGCATCGGCTCCATGGTCAACGTCCTTTTTTTGGCTGTTTTACCTTTCTTTTTCATTTTTCTGTTTGCATTTTTATCACGGCTGGCAACATTGAGTCATTTGACTTTGCCATAGCTGTGTTTCAGGATGTGTCTAAGCCAGCCAGTGGTTTCAAAAAGTGCACTAAGTATGCACGCGCCATCTTAGTCACCGACAGGCATAATTGGTGCCTGCAGTCCTTTGGGTCCGACTACCAGCCCGCCTTGTACAATTTGTGCCTACAAATGATGAGGAAGGGCCTGAAGGGCTGGGAGAAATAGAGGGAGTCCCTCTTTGAGCCATTGGATTCAGCATCCTTTGCCCCAGCATTAACGGCCTCGCAAGAGAGGCTCTGCTGCGGCATCGGTATCATTAAGATGTGCCCAAGCGCACTCAGAGCTGAGGGCTGCAGTGCCACAGAGTGGAGACGCCATTGACCTTTGGTTGGAACCAAGGAAGAAACCGTCATCGACTCCTTTGACATCGAAAGCACCAGGCCGAGGGCCATATGCATCAGTATCGGAGCCCTTCCTGATGCGATATCGAGGACAGTGGCAAGGAGGGTCCCACTAAGCTGTCCCGGTGGGAGGAAATAACACCCAAAGCCTCCCGAGTTCCCATCATGGGTACCGGAATTGGTGGTCAAGTCTGTCACCCTGGCCCGATGTCTTCGGAGATGGTGGTGCCGGAGGAACACCTACAAGCTCTCGAGGCCCACATCGCAGCAGTGCTGGCTACGCGCCAGGCTGCCCCCCTGATGCCATTGGTATCATCACTGCACTCCATCCAGCCCATCTTCGAAACCTATACGCTGATGGGCACATCGGGTCGGTGGTTGGAAGTGACGCCTGTTCCCACACACATTTCCTGCTCAGATGTTTTGGGTTCTGATGCCCCAGTGCATCAGCGTCCCTGCTCAGTGCACCATCGGTCCCGCTGTCGCCCAGCTCTCTGCCTGATCAGAGATAGCATCAGGAGGAAGCCTGGTACTATTTTGATTTCCTCTCGGAATGGGACTCCGATGGATGGGAGATGGAGGAGGAATCGATGGTATGTGATCGGGGGTCTCCAGACCTGCCCTCAGACCTGCCCCACCACTCCGTATGAGTGGTGCAAGTCACCTCCAGAGGACAGGTCCTTCCAGAATATTGTCCAGGATATGGCCAAGGCCATACCCTTCACCTTGGAGTCTGAGGATGAGCCAAGGATGGAGGAGTTGGAGATCCTTCAGTACCCTTTGACTCCCAGAGAGGCCTGTTACGGTACCTGTACACTGAATCCTGCAGAGGCTGCTGTTGAGGATGTGGGAGAACCCCCTTATGGTGCCAGCCATCAGCCTGTGGCTGGACTCCACATACCAGGTCCAGAAGGCCCCAGGCTTTAAGAAGCTCCAGCTCCCCCACAACTCCTTAGTGGTGGAATCAGCCATGAAGTGGGTTAAGAACACCAAGAGCCATTCTTCAATGCCGCCATGCAAGGAGGCCAGGACCCTCAACTCCTTTGGTAGGAGATGCTTTCAGGGCTGCATACTTATAGCCAAGATCTTCTCATACCAGTTATATATGAGTATGTTCCTCGAGGTCATCATGATGGAGCTAGCCAGGTTCAGCTCCTTCATTCCCTCAGAGCGCCTTGATTCCTTCCCTCACGCAAGAAGTAGCAGGGCAAGAAGTCCTTCCACCAGCACACTCACCAGTATTACCAAAGCCAGAGTGCTCAGCCAAAGGCACAGGCCCCTCAGCCTAAGCTGGGGGTGACTTTTGACTGGTTCCTCTAGTCAATCTGCTGGTGCCCAAGGGGGTTGCTCGTCCACTTCGCCCACAGATGACCTCTCATCACCTCGGATACTTGGGTCCTACAGATTGTTCAAAGCAGACACATGTTGCACTTAACTCAGTTGCCACCTCCCTTCTCCCCCAGGGAGTACCCCTTGGACCCGCTGTATTGCAGTTTGTTACAGGAGGATGTCTCCACCCTTCTGACCAAGCTGATCATCGAGTCAGTGCCCCCATCTCAGGTCGGGCGGGGATTCTACTCGAGGTACTTCATGGTCCTCAAAAAGACAGGCCCATTCTGGACCAACCTCAACCACTTCTTATTAAAATTCAAGATGGTCTCGCTGGGTATGCTGCTCCCTTATCTTCTCAAGGATGATTGGCTATACTCCTTGGATCCGTATAGGCACATCCCAGTCCATCCTGTTTACAGGAAATACCTCCGGTTTGTTCTGGGGGATCAGCACTACCAGTGCAGAGTGCTCCCATTCAGAGTCATATTGGCACCAGGGTACTCACGAAATGCATTGTGGTGATGGCTTCTTATCTCTGAACCCTGGGCATCTTCCCTTATCTGCATGACTGGCTCATAAGGAGTTCCACCCCGGACGGCATCCGGCAGTGAACTCACCTCGTCATCCAAGTACTCGAGCAGTTCATGGTCAACTACCCCAAGTCTCATTTCTACCCCTCTTAGCAGATGTAGTTCGAGACTCTCCTCAATACCACTTAAGCTCGGGCTTTTCTCCCAATGGGCTGCAGGCAGCAGCTAACGGAAGTGTTAGGCGAAGTGGCACATGACAACTCAAGGGATGCTGAAGATGCTCGGCCACATGGCTTCAAATGTACATGTCACTCCGCTAGCTCGTGGATTCAGTGGACTCTGAGTACACAATGGAAACAGTCCCCTAGCCATCTCAGGGACCAGATGGCAGTCTCTGCACCCCTAGTACAATCCCTATGTTGCTGGCTGGAGCCACAGAACCTGCTCTGTGGTCTCCCCATCCACTACTACTAGGACTACTGATCATTTGTATAGCACTAAAAGGCGTACACAGCGCTATGCAGACATATGTAAAGGATGGTCCCTGCTCATCAGAGCTTACAATCTAGTCAAGAGAGACAACACAACAGCTGAGGACAAGGATATATCTAGGGGAATGGTAAGGAAACACATAGGAGATTAAGTGGAACAGGATCCAAAAGCTGCCTCGAAGAGGTGAGTTTTCAGCCTGGATTTGAAAAGGGCCAGAGATGAACCTTGATGCACAGGCTTAAGAAGTTAGCTCCAGGTATAGGAAGCAGAAAGGTGGAAAGCTTGAAGTCTGAAGTTGACAGTAGAAGAGAAGGCCACAGATAGAATGGATCTGCCAGAAGAGTGAAATTCCCGAGGAGGGATGTAGGGAGAGATAAGACAGGAAAGGTAGTGAGGAGCAGCAGAATGAGTGCACTTATAAGTCAGTAGGAGAAGTTTGAACTGGATACAGAAACAGATAGGGAGCCAATGAAGTGACTTGAGAAGAGGGGTTATATGAGTATATCGAGGCTGATGGAAGATTAGCCACGCAGCTGAGTTTTGAACAGATTGAAGGGGAGAGAGATGATTCAGAGGGAGACCAGCAGAGAGATGATGCCCCAGAAGATGCTAACCAAAGATACATCCAAGCTTGGCTGGAGGGCTCATCTGGATATAGCCTGCATATGCAATGCCTATGGTCAGATGAGGAGAGCCTGCACCAGATAAACGTCCTTAAGTTCCAAGCCATAGAGAATAACCTACAGGCTTTTCAGATGCACCTGGTAAATCAGGTTGTCCTGATGCAATCAAGTGGTGATGTTCTATGTAAACAAGCAGGAAAGCAAGGGCTCATACCTCCTGTGCTGGGAAGGGGTTCACTTTTGGAAGTTAGCCGCTACCCACGGGATGGAGCTATGGGTGACATATCTGCCCAGGGAGTTCAGTGCCCTGGCGGATCAGCCGAGTCAGGTCCTCCAGCCACATGAGTAGACCCTCAACAAGAAGGTGGCAGACTAGATTGGGAGTGGGGAACTCCCAGGGTAGATCTCTTTGCTGTACTGCGCAATGCTCAGTTCTGCTCCAGGATGGTGTCCAGCAGCTGACTGGCTCCAGATGCCTACTTCCTTCACTGTGGGGTGGGTCTGCTTTACGCATACCCTCTGATCCCGCTCGTGGCAAAAACCCTGCTGAAGCTGCAGGCTGGCAGGGTACAGTGCTCCTCATCACCCTGTATTGGCTCCGGCAGCCATGGTTTCCCCTGCTGCTTCAACTCTCCCAGCGGGAGCCTCTTCTCCTGGGCACTGCCCCAGACCTCATTTCTCAGGAGGACAGGATCTTGCTGCACTCCATCTGGTCCTTGGTCCTCACAGCTTGGATTCTGAGAGGGTAGCTCTCTTGGAACTTAATCTGCCTGGGGATATAACGGAAATCCTCCTGACCTCACACAGGCATTCTATGCACAGATCCTATGCATTCAAGTGGTGGAGGTTCTCTGTCTGGTGCACTGACAGGGCTCTGGATCCCCTTCTGTGCCATGGCTGGAGTACCTCCTGCACCTTGAAGGACTATAAAAGGGGACTGCTACTCCTGGAGAGAGATCTGCAATTGTAAGTATTTACTTCTGGGAATTTTTCTTAATCTTGGGGAAAAAGGAAGATTAAAGCTGATTAATCTGTGAGCCCAGTGTATTTGTTAAATCAGTCATGGCCTAGTAGCAGCAAAAAGCTTTCAGTTTAAATTTAAAACACAGAAGAGAGCTTTCTGGTTAAATTTAGAACCCAAGACTCCCTCTATCCAAGCAAGGGCTGTGGGACTCCCCCTGGAAATTGGTCACAGATTACCTTAAAAGCACAGGACAGGGTACTGTGTAGCAGCTAGCTTTTAATGTCATCTTTCCCTCCCTCCCTCCCCGACACCCACCCACCCCTGGGATAATCGTAGCTTTATACGTGCTTAAACCTCTTAAAGGAAAGGAGATGCCATATTCACTCTCAGGTGCAGCTGTTTATTCTCATCAGCATATATTAAGGACCTGAGGTTAATTAAACTTCAGGTGAACAAAGTCCATTAAAAGTATTAGGTACAGTTTTATTAGTATAAGTATCCCCAGCAACCCTTAGTAAGTAAAGACTTAAATATCTAAACACAACTTTAAAACTAAGATGCAGACAGCAGTCCAGCAGCAAAATAGGGGCTTTCCAGTCTTTTGCATTGAGTGTCATATGTATGATTCTCTCCTAGTTGGTGAGGGGTCTTATGTGTGCACAAGGTGCAAGGAGCTCTTTGCTCTCAGGGAACGAGTCCAAACTCTGGAGGCTAGAGTAGCAGACTTGGAAGACATAAGAAAGACAGAAAGGTACAGAGACGAGACCTACAGGGATATAGTCCTGAAGTCCCACCTCCAGTCTGGCAGCATCCCTGTTGCCATGGAGGAGAGAGGTCACATGACAGGAGAGCATCACCCTGGTGTAGCAGGAAGTGATCCTATAGCTAGGACCTGTCCTCCAGGTGATGTAAAAACCCTCTGGCACCGAGGAATTTTCTCCAGGGCCATATGCCCATGAGGGAAGGGTTAGGACAGCCGTTATAGTTGGTGATTCGATCATTAGGCATGTAGATAGCTGGGTGGCTGGTGGATGTGAGGATCGCCTGGTAACATGCCTGCCTGGTGTGAAGGTAGCAGACCTCATGCACCACCTAGACAAGGTCTTAGATAGTGCTGGGGAGGAATCTGCTGTCTTGGTACATGTCGGTACCAATGAAATACGAAAATGTGGTAGGGAGGTTCTGGAGGCTAAATTTAGGCTTTTAGGTAGGAAGTTGAAATCCAGAACTTCCAGGGTAGCATTCTCTGAAATGCTTTCTGTTCCACACGTACCCAAAAGGCAGGCAGAGCTCCGGAGTCTCAATGCGTGGATGAGACAATGGTGCAAGGATGAGGGTTTTGAATTTGCTAGTAACTGGGGAACATTCTGGGGAAAGAAGAAGCTGTTCCAAAGGGATGGGCTTCACCTTAACTGGGTTGGAACCAGGCTGCTGTCATTAACCTTTAAAAAGGAGATAGAGCAGCTTTTAAACTAGATAATAGGGGAGTGACAACAGTCGCCCAAGAGCGCATGGTTTGGAACAATGTATTTTTGAAGGATACTACCAAAAAACTGAAGTTAGGGCACATCAGCAGAGAGGTTGCAATAAAGATAAAAGTAGCCCAAATGCCCTTGAGTACAGAGCAGATAGAGCTTAAAGATTCCAAATTACCCCTGCCTACCAATAACCAGATTAATATGAATAAAATATAGTCTCTAAAATGCTTGCATGCAAATGCTAGCAGTCTAAAAAATAAAATGGGAGAGTTAGAATATATAGCACTAAATGAGAAGTTAGATATGATTGGTATCTCAGAGACATGGTGGAATGAGGACAACTAGTGGGACACTGTGATACCTGGGTACAAACTATATGGTAATGGTAGCACTGATTAAATTGGTGGAGGGGATGCGCTCTATGTTAGAGAGGGCATTGAGTCAAAAAGGATTAAAATTTTGCAGGAAACAAAATTTGCTGTAGAATCTCCATGCATTGAAATTCAATGTAAAAATGGGAAGGCGATGGCAGTGGAGATGTACTATTGACCGCCTGGCCAGAATGAACAAAAGGATGATGAAATGCTCAAAGAAATCAGGGAAGCTAACAAAAGTTACAGAACAGTAATAATAATGGGTGACCTTCCTATTCATCGAGCACTTCAACAAAACATGATGCCTCCCCCTCATGAACTCCTACATACACATCACCTTGTACATAAGTTATTCCCAGTTCTCCCCCTCCCTATGTTTTCTAAGGAAGTTTTTATGTATTGGGACAAAGTTTTAATTGTTCCTTTTAAAAGTTCTCTGTAAATGGAAGTTATCTGTAAACCTCCTTTATTTTAAGATAAGGTGGTATAGAAAAATTGTTAAATAAATTTCAATTACCCCGGTATTGACTGGGTCAGTGTCATGGCAGGACATGCTAGGGAGATAAAGTTTCTAGATGAAATAAATGACTGCTTCTTGGAACAGCTGGTTCATGAACCGACCAGAGGGGAAGCCATTTTGGACCTAGTCCTTAGTGGAACACCAGATCTGGTGCAAGAGATAAGGGTGTTGGGGCCACTTGGCAATAGTGATCATAGCATGATCGCGTTTGATTTAATTAATGGAGGAGGGATGGTAAGGAAATCCACAGTACTGTACTACCTTTTAACTTTTGAAAGGGAGACTATGATAAAATGAGGAAAGAATAAACTAAAATGAGCAGTTGCAAAGATTAAAGACTTACATCAAGCATGAGTGGTGTTTAAAAATACTATCTTGGAAGCCCAGGCCAGCTGTATTCCATGCTTTAAAAAAAGTGGAAGGAAGTCCAAAAAACAGCCAGCATGGTTTAAAGGTGAGGTCAGAGAGGCTGTTGCCAAAAAGCATCTTTCAGGAAATGGAAAAAAGAGGCAAATGATGAAAACTGGAAACACCACGAGCACTGGCAAGTTAAATGCAAGGCATTGATAAAACAGGCAAAGAGAGAATTTGAGAAGATGCTTGCTTTGGAAGCAAAAACGCGTAATAAAGACTTTTTAAAATACATTCGTAGCAAAAGATTTGTGAGAGAGTCAGTTGGACCATTAGATGATAGAGGGGTAAAAGGGGCACTAAGAGGGGACAAGGCTATAGTGGAGAGACTGAATGAATTCTTTGCTTTGGGCTTTACTGAGGAAGATGTAGGGATCTTACCCATGACTGAAGTGGTATTTAAAAGTGATACTGCGGAAGAATTGAAAGAAATATCAATACACCGGGAAGATGTATTAAAACTATTTTATAAACTGAAGAGTAGCAAATCACCTAGGCTGGATGGTGTACATCCAAGTGTGTTGAAAGAACTGAAATATGAAATTGCAGTCCTGCTATTGGTAATCTGTGAATATTCATTAAAATCATCTGTAATACATGAAGATTGGAGGATGGCCAATGTAACGCCAATTTTTAAAAAGGGTTCCAGGGGTGATCCGGTAAGCTACAGACCGGTGATCCTGACGTCAGTACCAGGAAAAATGGTAGAAACCATCATAAAGAACAAAATTACTAACATGTAGATAGTCATGGCTTAATAGGAGACAGCCAACATGGCTTTAGTCAATGAAGATCTTGTCTTACTAATCTGTTATGTTTTTTTGAAGGTGTGAACAAACAGGTAGACAAAGGTGAGTCAGTTGATATAGTGTATCTGGACTTTCAGAAAACCTTTGACAAGGTCCCTCATCAAAGACTTTTGGCAAAACTAAAAAGTCATGGGTTATGAGGCAATGTACTATTGTAGATTAGGAACCGGTCAAAAGATAGAATCTAAATGGCCAATTTTCCCAATGGAAAAAGGTGAATAGTGGAGTACTGCAGGGATCTGTGCTGGGTCCGCTGCTTTTTGACATATTCATAAATGACCTGGAAAAGGGAATAACGAGTGAAGTTATCAAATTTGCAGATGGCACAAAACTCTTTAAAGTTGTTAAAACCGAAGAGGATTATGGAAAATTGCAAGAGGATCTTGATAATTTGGAAGTCTGGACTTCCAACTGGCAGATGAAAATTAATGTGGACAAGTGCAGAGTTATGCACCTAGGAAAGAACAATCCAAACTATGGTTGCACAATGCAAGGTTCCACATTGGGAACCACCACCCAGAAAAAAGATTTAGGCGTCATCGTGGATAACATGTTAAAACCCTCCGCCCAGTGTGCAGTGGCGGCCAAGAGAGCAAATAGAATGCTAGGTATCATAAGGAAAGGAATGGAAAATAAAACAAAGGATATTGTAGTGCCTCTGTATCATTCCATGGTGCGACCGCACCTTGAATATTGTGTGCTGTTCTGGTCGCCATAATTTAAAAAGGATATAAGGTTATTAGAAAAGGTTACAGAGAAGAGCCACCAACGTGGTAAAGAGGATGGAAGGATACCCATATCAAGAGGCTAAAAAGGTTAGGGCTCTTCAACCTGGAAAAGAGATGGCTGAGGGGAGATATGATAGAGGTCTATAAATTAATGAATGGAATGGAACGGGTAAACGTAGATCGATTGTTTACGTCATGAGAATATAAAAAGACTAGGGGACATGCAATAAAGCTACAGGGTAATCTATTTAAGATTAATAAGAGAAAAATATTTTTTCACTCAGCGTGTAATCAAATTCTGGAATTTGTTTCCGGAGAATGTAGTAAAAGCTGTTAGTGTAGCTGGGTTTAAAAAAGGTTTGGCACAAGTTCCTGGAGGAAAGGTCCATAAACCATTATTAAAAGGGGCCCAGGACATCACTGTTTGACCCAATACAAGCATTGAGTAACCTGTGTCTTTTGGGTTGACTGCTAGGTACTTATGACCTAGATTGGCCACTGTTGGAAACAGGATACTGGGTTTGATGAACCTTGGTCTGTCCCGGTATGGCATATCTTATGTTCTTATGTTCCTCTTGGACTTAGGCCTCAAGTCCAATTCGGTCAGAATCCACTTAAGCATGATTGGGGCCTACCATCATGGCTCGGAGAGAAAGCTTATCTCAGCTCAGCCCCTGGTGGCTCGCTTGATGCAGGGATTACTCTTCTCTAAGCATCCAATCAAGCCCTTGCAATGGCGTGGGATTTTAATCTGATTCTGGTACGGCTCTTGTCGACTCCCTTTGAGCTGTTCTCTTCCTGTCCTCTGAAATTCCTGACCTGGTAGGTATTGTTCGTGGTGACGGTGGCTTCAGTATGCCATGTCAGCGAGCTCCAGGTCCTGGTGGCTCACCTGTTGTACACCAGGTTCCATCATAGTAGTGGTTTTGAGAATGTATCCGCATTTCTTGCCTAAGGTGTTCTGCGCTTTCCACTTCAATCAATCAGTTGTTCTGCCCACTTTCTTTTTTTTTATTAGGCTTTGCATATTTACAAACTCAAATAAGTACATAAGACATGCTATTAGGCAACATATTATATCAAGAAAAGAAAAAGAACAAAATTCCATTCTGAGCACAAGTCCACATCAAGGGAAAAAAGGTGAGCACACTGTATTATAGCAATCAAAAACAAAGATAACAAAATTGGAGGTGAAAGGGAGAGACCCTCCATTGCCTCAGAAAAATCCAAGTTATCAATGTCCCTGTTTAATGTACATTACCAAGTTTAAGTTTCACTGTAAACCGCTTTGATTGAAATGATAAAGCGGTTTATAAAACCTGTTAAATAAATAAGATACTCTGTGAGTGGAGGAGTAACCTAGTGGTTAGAACACTGGCTTGGGAAGCAAGAGGCCATGGTTCAGTTCCCACTGGCACTCCTTGTGACCTTGCGTAAGTCACTTAATCCTCCACTGCCTTGAAAGAAAGGCCTGGCAATCTTCTTCCTGTCACACTGCGAAGAAAACCTGGGAGTCAGCATTGATTCAAAGGTTTATTGGTTTATTTCAGTGTGATTGATTCTTATGGGGAAACTGAAGGCAAAGAAATCTGTGCTTTTATCAGCACCTCTGGCTCAATCCTCTAACAAAGTGGTGGGACCATTGGATAAACATTTTATCACTTTTGTTGGCCAGCAACTTTCCCCTGAAGGGGCATCAATCAGCTCTGTGGAAAGGACTCCACCCCTGTTCCCTAAGTTGCAACTGTCCTCTACTGCTGCCTCGTTTATGTCTTCAGCTATGAGTTCCCCTTTCACCCCAGGCCCTCTGCGGAAGCCAGTTTTAATTGTAGAAGGGGCCTCTGTTCTGATGGAACAATCTCTGGACATCACATTAAAAGATTTGTAGTTTGCTATTATGAATATGAATTCAAAGTTATCTAGCACTGTTCAGTCTTTGTGTGTCTTTACTCAAGAGTCTGTTCAGAAGTCTCAAGAGGTGGAAAATAGTTTATTTATTTAGTTGACTGAAATGATAAAACGGTATTAAAAAACCTGTTAAATAAATAAATAGGTTGATGGAAGTCTCTAATAATGTTGCTAGATTGGAAGGTCAGCTGCACATCGTACAGCAGACCAGTGTTTCCGTTATTAAAGATTCCTTCTCTGTTCATTGCAAGTTAGAAGCACTGGAAAAATTTTCCAGAGCGCCTAACCTGCGTTTTCTTAACTTTCCAACAACATCCCTATTGTCTGCTGAAATTCTTTTGGATAAATATTTCAAAGAAGTATTGTTTCTCTTTGACAAGGTTCCTATTCAAAAATGTTTTTATTTGCCTATTAGGAAGCGACAGGAGGATTGTGGGGGTGAAGAGGTAGATGTTTTGTCACCTGTTGTTAATCAGGATTTGACTAATTTCCTGGAGGATTTGACTGATGAGATAGCTAAAAGGGTTACTGTATTGGTTTCTTTTTTATTTGTTGCTGATAAAGTCAAGGTCTTGAAATCCTTCTTTAAATATAAAGATAAAAATGTTTGTGGTCTGCCCGCCTCCTTTCCTAAGCCTTACACCAACCATGGGGAGGCTATACTGCACATGCTAGACTACAAGCATGCCCTAACCTACCTCGAGCGGACGAAGGCACACCGGTGGTCCACCCAGCTATTCGTCTCTTTTGATCCCAGTAAGCTGAGTGCTGCCATCTCCAAACACGCACTGTCCATGTGGCTGGCAGAGTGCATCTCTTTTACTTATGCCCAGGCAGGCCTGAGCCTTAATGGTCATGTTATGGCTGACAGTGTCCAAGCCATGACTATGTTGGTGCTCGGTCTCCAAGGAGGAGATTTGCAGGGCTGCAACGTGGTCCTCTGTTTCATTACTGTCTAGATGGGGATTCCCGATGCGACATCAACTTTGGTCAAGTTGTCCTCTAGCATCTCTTTGGGACTTAGGTTCAACTCCTTCTTACTGGCTACCAAAACAGGACCTTTCAGTGTTGATACGCTCTCAGGATACTGAATCAGTTGAGTTCCCTGGGGGGACTACCCACACTTTTTCTTCTGGTTTTCCAGTTTTGTTGCCCCCGTTGGGCTTTAACCTCCTCAGACTTTGGTAGCCTGTAGCTTGGGAGTCCCATACTTGAGGACTTACTTCGTGCTTGTCCGCGGAGAAAGTGTGCTTGGGGGCCAAGTGTCTGGGAGTAACATGTCTGTGCAGATGTGAGGAACAAGTGACCAGGGGCAGCATGTGTATGTCTGAAACTGAAGAAAGCTAGTGGGCTTTAAGGTACCTTCCCAAGGTTTTGTCCCGAGCTAGTTTCTAGTGATATCTATCATTAGTCCTGGCAAATGTGCATTCCAAAAGCACACATACTCCAATCACAAAATAGAAAATATAATTATTTTTTTCTACTGTGTTTTCTATCTATTTTATTTTTCATTTGGCTCTGGTTTCTGCTTTCCTCCATTTTCTCTTAACTTTTGTTTCGAGGGTCATCTGTCTATTTGCAATTTCTTCTTTCTCCTCCTGTCTTCAGTATTACAGATTGCTGTAGGTAATGACGTGATCACTTTTTTTCCCGTTTTCTTTCTTCTCCTTCTACTATTTAGTTGTCAGTCTCCTGCTCTTTACTGAATTTACCCACAGCTTTCCATCACTTTCCTTCATCCAGCCCTCCCATTCCCATATCTCTCTCCTTCCCAAGCTCTTATTGCCCAGTCTTTCACTAACTTTCTCCCTCTCTCCTCCACCTCTGCCCAGCATCTTCGCTTTCTCTTCTCTCACCTTCCCTGTCCAGGTCTCTCTCCTCTCTCTCCCATGTTTAGTAACTGTTTTCTGTCTCCATTGTCCCCCCAACACATGCCCAGCATCTCTTCTGTCTCCCTAGCCCTGCCCTCATGTACAGCATCTCGTCTCCCTAGTCCCTCACCCATTCCCAGTATCTCTTCTCCCTTCCTCCTTCCCATGCCCAGTATCTTCTCTGTCTCCCTAGTCCCACCTTTAATTTTCAGTCTCACCAGCATTGCATCTCCATGTCTAGCATCTCTTCTCTTTTGCCTCCTCAGTAACCCCTCAATGTCATATATCTCCTGTCTGTCTCCACCTTCCTATGTCCAGCATTTCTTGTTTCCATAGTTTCTTCTCATGACTGTTACCTCGCTTCCCTAGCGTCTCCCCAAAGGCTATCATTTCCTCTATCTGTCTCACCAGTTATCTTCCCATCCATGACAAGCAACTCCTGTCTCCCTGCCCAGTACCCCCACATGTCAAGCAACTCCTATCTTCCTCCCTCCCCAGTCCAACATATCCTCTGTCTCCCTTGTTCCCCCTCCTCCATGTCCAGAATATCTGCTGTCTCCCTGCCCTGTACCACCCCCCACATCAGGTATCTCCCAGCCATGCAACATACTCTATCCTGCATCATGTCAAATGTCCTTATTTCCCCTTCCCTGGTGGTTCAGCATCCAACCTTCCTTCTCCCCTTCGTCCAATATCTTTCCCCAGGTAGACAAAAATGAAATTGGAACCCCAAGAAGTCAGGCTCTGCATGCAGTGCAACACCAGAGAAATAAACTAATACAGTTCCCCCTGTACTGTTCAAAATATAAAGATGGCACATATCAAATCCAAAAACTGATATATTCTCCGGGAACAAGCAGGAAGTCAGTCTTCACATATGGGTGATGTGGGCACTGACGGATCCCACATGGTAACCTCTCCCCAGCTTTCAAAGAAAGCCTTTGGGAGATGTAACATGCATGTGTGGTCCCCTTCCTGCCCAAGGGTGCCATCTCGCCTTGGTTTCCTTTTTCCACGGAGCCCATCAGACTTGTGTCTGTCCCCTGCCTCCCCTCCCCGGAAAAAGTTGGTGATTCTTTTGTCTTCTCTTTTGCTTCTCCGGTAGCTTACCGGTGCCTTTACCCACCCCTGAACCTGCTTGCCTCGGCTTTGCATCCTTGGGTTCTTTTTTCCTTTCTTCTTATTACTTTTTCTTTTGGCGCGGGTTTGTGCATTTTTACTGGCTGGGCCTGATGAATTGACCTCATGGCAGCCTTCTTCCCCTCCATGGTCTCAGCCAGTGGCTTCAAGCTGTGCGACCACTGTGCTTACAATATATCATACACAGATCCGCACAACTGCTGCCTTTGATGCCTCGGGCCGGAGCATGATGCCTTGGTCTTCAGTCTCTGTAAGTAGATGATCCCGAAGGCCCTCAGGAAACATCAGCAGCAGCATGAGTCAATTTTTCAGAAGACTGACTCAGCTCCGGAGTCCTCTGCGAGAGCCCGCTCTGAGACTCCTTTTTATTTTCGTTTTTTGTCCTTTGTGATTAGCGTTCGTGCCTTTTCTTATTATTTTCACTGGCAGTCCGGTCTGTTGACCTTGCAGGGGCCCTCAGCACTGGTTCTTAGCAAACGGGTTGATTCCATTTATCGAGTCCGTAAGAGCCCTGGGTTCCAAAAGGGACAGCTACCACACAATTCCATGGTTGTGGAATCAGCCATGCACCGCCTGAAGAGTCAGAAGATGCACTCCTTGGTGCCCCCCGGCTGGGAGGCCCAGAACCTGGATGCCCTCGGTAGAAAGTGCTTCCAGGGCTCTATGCTATCTTGCCGCATCCAGACTTACCAGCTGTACATTGGCATGTACTTACGGGACCTGGTAAAGGAGATTGCCGGGTTCTCAGCTGGCCTCTCCAAGGAACACTTGCAGAGGTTCAAAGCCTTGTCTACAGGGATCCGAGAGTGCTCGAAGTTTTTCTCGAGCAGCCTATGATGGCTTCGAGGCTTCTGCCTGGGTAGCCGCGGCCGGCATCGGTGCACGCCATCAGGCCTGGCTACCGTCATTGGACCTGGAGTCATGGGTGCAGGACAAGTTGGTCGATGTCCCCTGCCGAGGTGACAACCTATTCGGTAAGCCCATGACGGAAAAGGCTGCAGAAATCGAGACTGAGACTCTCACCAGGACAAGGCTGTCCAGAAAGACTTCTGCCCCTTCTCAAAAAAAGAAGGGCTCAGGAAAGAAGCCCTTTTTCCCGAGGAAAGGTGCTGCCTACAAATCCTACCCTCAATATCAGGCCTCTCCAGCTCCGCAACAGGGCCAGCAGGCCAAGGGGCAGGGGCATGGGCCCCGTAGGCAGAAGACCCCCAAGCCGCCAGCTCCGGCTCCTGCACAGCAGGGAGCGGGGTATTGACTCCCACAGCATAACCTCTTCTCCGCCGGTGGGTCCACTCACACAGGAGGTCTGCTGACCCTGTATGCCTACAGGTGGCCAGCCATCACAGGGGATACCTGGGTACTGAGCATAGTCCAAAAGGGCTACATTCTCCACTTCCACCAGCTACCCCCCTCCTACTTTCCAGGGGAGCCTCCCAGACTCCCTCTACACAGGAACCTCCTTCATCAGGAGTTAGCAAGTCTTCTAAAGGGACAGGCTGTAGAACTGGTGCCTCACCACCTGGAAGGGCAAGGCTTCTACTCCAGGTACTTCCTGGTACCAAAAAGGACAGGAGGTCTCCGGCCTATCCTAGACTTGCGAAACCTAAACAAGTTTCTGGAGAGGGAAAAGTTCAAGATGCTTACCCTTGGGATACTGCTGCCTTACCTCCAGCAGGGAGACTGGCTATGCTCCTTAGACCTAAAGGATGCTTATACTCACATCCTCATTCATTCAGAACACAGACAATATCTCAGATTTGTGGTGGGAGGAAACCATTTTCAGTACAGGGTACTTCCCTTTGGCCTAACCTCTGCCCCCAGGGTTTTCACCAAATGCCTGGCGGTGGTGGCAGCCTATCTCAGGAATCAGGGAATTTTCATCTTCCCATACCTGGATGACTGGCTCATCAGGGGCCAGTCTCTCCAGGAGGCCCGACAAGCCACTCTTCGCACTGTCTCTCTTCTTCAGCATCTGGGCTTTGTCATAAACTACACAAAATCCACTTTGCTCCCCTCTCAGAACCTAGAGTTTATAGGGGCAAGATTAGACACCCTTCAGGCAAGAGCTACTTGCCCGAGGACAGGGCCCACAGACTGATGGACCTGGCCAACCAGTTCCAAAGCAGTTCTCATGTTTCCGCCAGGCACTACCTGCGGCTCCTGGGCCACATGGCATCCACTGTGCATGTGACTCCCAATGCCTGCCTGCACATGCGGGCTGCTCAATGGTGCCTCAAAGCTTGGTGGACGTAGGCCACAGGCGACCTCCGAGACAGAGTAGAGGTGTCCAAACCACTTTTGGACTCCTTACAGTGGTGGCTACATCTCCCAAACCTTCTCAGGGGGGTACCTTTTCAGGCTCCAACACACACATGGGTGTTGACAACCGATGCTTCCTCAAAGGGCTGGGGTGCACATTGCCAGGGCATGTGCACTCAATGCCTGTGGTCTCCTCGGGAGGCCATGCAGCAAATCAGTCTTTTGGAGCTGCAAGCAATCCGCTTAGCTCTGCAAAGATTTTCTCATGCCCTATCTCACCAGTCTGTCCTAGTTCAGACGGACAATCAAGTAGCAATGTTCTACGTGAACAAACAACGGGGCACGGAGTCCAGGCTCCTATGTCAGGAGGCACTGGCAGTTAAACAAGGCATGTTTCTCAAAGCAGTTTATCTACCTGGTCAGGAGGATTTCCTAGCAGACAAGCTAAGTAGGATTCTCCAGCCTCACGAATGGCAGTTGAATCCATTGGTGGTCCAGCAGATCTTCCTCCGCTGGGGACTTCCATCCATCGATCTCTTTGCAAGTCCACAGAATCGTCAGCTGACCAGGTTCTGCTCCAGACAGCCACATCCCCTGCGGATGGCAGCATATGCTTTTCTGTTCTCTTGGTCTATGGGCCTCCTGTATGCGTTTCCTCCCACGCCCCTGGTGGCCCGAACTCTGTTCAAGATTCTCCGGGACAAGGCCTCGGTGATTCTGGTAGCTCCCAGATGGCCGAGGCCACCGTGGTTTCCACTTCTGCTGCAGTTGGCGTTGGAAACTCTGTTCCCTCTGGGGTTGCAACACGATCTCCTTTCTCAGGAGCAAGGTTCCCTTCTGCACCCCAATCTCAGGTCCCTCAATTTGATGGCCTGGCTGCTGAAAGGATAGTGCTAGCTCCCCTTGTTCTTGGCCTCTAGGAGGTAGTCCACCAGAAAGTCCTATGCCCTCAAGTGGCGTAGGTTTACAGTATGGTGTGCTCAGTGCAATGAAGATCCTTTCTCTTGCCTTGTGCCAGTAGTACTGTAGTACCTACTTCACCTGTCAGACTTAGGCCTTAAGTCTAACTCTGTTCGGGTCCACCTCAGTGCTCTTTCAGCGCACCATTCACCGGTGGAAGGACAGTCTGTCGGTTCACCCCTTGGTGTCCAGATTTCTCAGAGGCCTGCTTCTACTCAAGCCTCCGGTTCGTCCACCGGCAGCTGAGTGGGATTTGAACGTGGCCTTGCAGCAACTTACTCGCCCACCGTTTGAGCCGATGGCTACTTTCCATTTGTGCTTCCTCTCTTGGAAAGCACGCTTCCTAGTGGCTCTTACCTCGGCCAGATGTGTGAGTGAACTACAAACTCTGCTTTCTGATAGGCCGTACAGACGGTTCTATAGGAACAGGATGGTCCTACGGACCCATCCCAAGTTCCTTCCAAAAGTGGTCTCCTCTTTCCACCTCAACCAGGAGGTGGTTCTTCCGACCTTTTTTCCCAGGCTGCATACCAGCCGGGCTGAAACAGTCTTGCATACCCTGGACTGTAAGTGGGCGTTGTCTTTTTACATAGAACGTACGCGGAGGCATCGAAGGGCTACTCAGCTCTACATCTCCTTTGACCCTAGTAAGATGGGGTTACCTGTCTACAAGCGTACGTTGTCCACTTGGGTAGCAGATTGTATCACCTGGGCATACAAGGCAGCCGACCTCCCCTTGCAGAGTCGAGTCACGGCCCACTGTGTCAGGGTGAAAGCCGCGTCAGTAGCTCATCTCCGCTCTGTTCCGTTGGCAAACATCTGCCGGGCCGCAACTTGGTCTTCAAGCCAGACTTTTTCAGCCCATTACTGCCTGGAGATAAAATCCCAAAGGGGCAGTGCTTTCTGACAGGCGGTACTCCATAATCTCTTTGAGGTTTAGGCAACTCCTACCCTCCGGCCCTTGTGTTGGGCTACCGTACGGGGGTGTTCTCAGAGGATATTCTTATCACGAATGCTGAGGCTCTTGAGAGGGAGCCATTTTTTCAGCTTAGGGTTCCCAGTAGCCTAGAGCTGGGGAGTCCCATATATGAGGACTGACTTCCTGCTTGGTCCTGGAGAAAGAGTAGTTACTCACCTGTAACAGGTGTTCTCCAGGAGCAGCAGGAATCAGTCCTCATGACCCTCCCTCCTCCCCTGGAGTTGCAGTCATATCATTCATTTTGATTTTTGCTGTCTTTTAGCTATGTCATCAGATTGAGAAAGATGGCACCATTGGGCGGGAAGGGGACCACGCATGCGCGCTGCATTCCCAAAGGCTTTCCTTGAAAGCTGGGGAAATGCTCCGCACGAGGACTCCGTTGGCACCGACGTCACCGCACAAGGGTTCCGTCGGTGCCGACGGAGCCCATATGTGAGGACTGATTCCTGCTGCTCCTGGAGAACACCTGTTACAGGTGAGTAACTACTCTTTCACGGTGCCTGTTCCCCCATCCTGGAATGCCTGCTCCTCTGCATGTGGGAGACCCCTGCATCAATGCCCATAGTTAGCAGGTGGCTGGTCTCGATGTACCGGGTCTGCCGAAACCCTGGCTTCCAGAAAGCTCAACTGCCTCACAACTGCATGGTGGTGGAGTTGGCCATGCAGAGGCTCAAGAGCCAGAAAATTCTCTCCTTGGTGCCTCCGGGCAGAAAGGCCCATGCCATGGATGCCAAGGGCAGAAAGTGCTTCCAGGGCTCGATGCTTTTTGGCTGGATCCAGGCTTACCAGTTGTACATGGGCATGTACCTTTGAGACCTGGTGAAGGAGCTCGCCAGGTTCTTGGTTGGGCTATCAGAGGATTCCCTCTATTGGTTCCGATCCTGGCTCGGCAGTCAGGGAGTGCTCCAAGTTTATCACTTCAGCAGCCTACGAAGGCTTCGAATCGGTGGCTAGAGTAGCTGCAGCGGGCATTAGTGACTGGCGCCAGGCTTGGCAACAGTCCTCCAACCTAGAGCAATGGGTCCAGGAGAAATCAGTTGATGTCCATTGCCCTGGAGAGAGCTTCTTTGGCAAACCCACGATAGATAAGTCCACTAAGCTGGAGTCAGAGTTCCTGACTAGGACCAGGCTTCCAAGAAGACCGCTGACCCTAGATGGACCATATTGGTCTTTATCTGCTATCATATACTATGTTACTATGTTATGACCCTTCCTGGAGGAAGGCTTCTGGTAGAAAGCCCTCATACCCGAAGAAGAGGAAGGCTTACAGAAACTATCCTCGATACCAGGCCTTCCCAGCTCCTCAACAGGGCCAGCAGACCAAGGAACAAGGAATGGCCCATGTAAGCCTAAGATCCCCAAACCCCAGCCCGCACCCCTGGTGCAACCTGGAGGGGGTTTTGACTCCTTGGGCATAGCTTCTCTGCCCCCAGGAGGCATAGCCCTGCAGCACAGAGGGGGCGTCTAGTGCTCTTTGCCCACAGGTGGCCCTCCATTACCACTGACACATGGACCTTTTTGGTAGTGAGGGAGGGTTACCTCCACCACACACCCCACCATTCTTCCCAGAAGAGTCTCTCAGGACTTCCTTCTACCAGGACTTGCTACAGCAGGCCTTCTGGAGGACCAGGCGATGGGCCCCTTCCCAGTCCACCTCAGGGACACAGGATTCTACTCCCGCTACTTCCTGGAACCAAAAAGGACCGGGAGGTTCCACCTCATTCTTGACCTGTGGGACCTCAACAGATTCCTGATGAAGGAAAAGTTCAAAATGCTCTCTCTTGGAACATTTCTTTTTCTCCAGGACCAAGCAGGAAGTCAGTCCTCACATATGGGTGACGTCGGTGCCGACGGAGCCCTCGTGCGGAGCATTTCCCCAGCTTTCAAAGAAAGCCTTTGGGAATTGCAGTGCGCATGCGCGGTCCCCTTCCCACCCAAGGGTGCCATCTTGCTCAGTCTTCTTTTTTCCGCGGAGCCCGACAGACGTAGTTCGTTTTTCCCCGAGGAAAAAGTTGATTTTCTCTATTTTTCTCTTTTTTCTCCGGTTCGACGCCGGATCCTTTTCCCGCTCGGACCGATACGCCAGTATCGAGTCCTTTTCTCTCTTTTTTGTTTTTTGTCCTTTGTGACTGGCGTTCGCGCCTCTTTTCTTTTTTCCCTGGCAGACCGGTCTTTCGACCTAGCAGGGGCCCTTTTTCCCCCGATGGCTGCCAGCGGGTTTAAGAAATGTGATCAGTGTAAGAAACTTATGTCTCTTACCGACACACGTGACTGCTTCCTCCGTTGCCTCGGACCCGATCATGACCCGAAGATCTGTGGTCCGTGTGGCAAAATGTCCTCGAAGGCGTTGAGGAGTTGGCAGCACCAGAGGGATAGAATTTTTTCTGACTCCGCGTCCGGCCGGGCCCGGACCTCATCAGAGGCGTCGACGTCTCGGGACTCCGGCCCCGAGCAGCGTCGGGGTTCCTCTGAGCGGGGGTCTCCTTCGCGGGAACATCGCAGGAAGAAGAAACCCGCGAGGGCGTCGTCGGTGGACGCTCCTGGTTCCTCGAGGGCCAGATCGCATAGCCCCGATAGCCGTCCCGGGTCTTCGGAGTCGGAGAGGCCTGCAAAGCATCCTCGTGTCGAGATGGAGTCTCCTGGACACGTAAGTGCTGTTGTCCTCATTGACTCTCTTCCGAGGGAGCCGACGTCGGGCCCGACACCGTCGGGGCCCGAGTCGGGGGCTGCTGGGTCTCCCGAGCTCAGACTCAGGTTGACAGCCTTGGAGAGCAGCTTCGCTGCCTTCATGGAACAACAGCGGGCATTGATCGCTGGTCTCACCGGTGCATCTGCCCCGACCACCGGGACCTCGAAGTCCAAGACGACCCCGGAGGCCGAGCCGATCCTCGAGTCCATGCGGGCTGTCAGACGGCTGCCTAGGGTGAGAACTTACACAATCTTGACGATGCATATATTCATATGATTCTTGCAAGGTATTGTGGGTAATGTAGTTCATTCACTCCCAAACACAGCTGAAGACAATAATTGAGTTGTGATACCAGTGGTAAGGCCAATAAAATACTTCTTTTATTGATGGGGTTTAATTCACCCAGCACAAGTATGCTTGTTAGCAATATAAATGAGGTTACTTGCTTGCAGTGTTTAAATGGATAACATAAAGTCACAAAGCAAATCAGAAAACAACCTTCAGCTTGTCAGGCAATTAGCTAATGTTTTCTTAGCAAATAATTACCAAATAAAAAGGCACAAAGAAATGAATAAACTTTGCTTGTTAGGTTAACTTCTGCTTATTTTCCACACAGATCCCAGCAGTGATTCTCCCTTGCTCACACACACAATCAGGTGCAGCTTTAATTACTATCAATTGACCAGCTGAAACCCTTTAGCTGGCTGGCTGCTACTGTGTGAACCCAAATCCTGCTTTAAGAGCTGTTTGCAGTGGAAATAAAGAACAAAGTTAGGTTTCTTTGTGATGGCTGAGGTGTTTGCTCACAGAAAGCTAGCAATAGCATTTAGATAGAGAACAGTCCATGTAATGAATAGTTTCATCTGCTGTATCTCCCCCTTCATCAATCAGCATAGGGTCACTATCATACATTGGCACAGACGAGTCTTTCCATAAGGCACTATCATGAGAATGCTTATTCCCTTGCTGCCATTCACTATTATAGATAGGGTCTGGATCAGTGTTCATATCTGAGCCTCTCCTGCTATCATAATTCCTCTCTGTATATCCTGGCCAGTATGTAATCCAGTTCTGATGTCCAGCCTTCCAATCTTGATCCCTGGACACTGGATCTTCCCTCACATACCTTTTGGCATAGGTCTGAAAGTCCTTTCCACGTGCAGTCTTCTCTCTTCTAGGTAGCCACTGGTGATTCCTATCTCTGCCCTTCCATTCCTCTGGCTGACTCCAGTCCAATGGACTCTGCTGGCACTTGGAATACCTCCCAGTATGGGTACTGCCTTGGATTCTCCCAGACCTTCCAATGGCCTTCCTTCTCTTCCTTCCAGAGAGTTTCCTTCTCTCTCTATCCGCTTGGCTTGGCTTCTGCTTCTCCAGGTGATGCTTAAACCTGTAGCTGGACTAGAGCTTGTAGCCGTTGCTGTCTCTGTCTTTGAAGCTCTTTCTGTAGCTGTTATCTGTAGAATAAGCTCTATTCTTATTCTGTCCTAATGTGTGCTCCTCCCTAACACAGCGCAGCTGTGTTGAATCAGGCCCTGCCCTTTGAGATGAGTGCTTAGGGATTACCTCATAGCTCTCTTGATTGCACACATTTTCTCACTTCAGCCCCTCTCATGGCTGCTGGAAACCTGGTGCATTCTGGGACTGGTAGTCTTTTATGTGAAAACTCTGTTTTCTTACTTCTACCAGAACTGACAGGTTGCTTGTTCAGAGTCACATCATCTTTTCTATAGCTCCTACCTGAGCTATGATAAGCTTCCTTATCACAGGGCTCGAGTCGATCCTCAGCCACGGTCTCCCTCGACCTCCCGTTCGGGGCCGAGGTCGTCGATGCCGATTCCCTCGGCGTCGGGGCAGAGAGCATCGGTGCCCGCCCGACCGGAGCCGCTCGATTCCTCCTCCGAGGAATCGGGCTGGGAGACGGAGGACGAAGAGTCACCCGACACCCATCGGACTCGGTGTGTCCCCTCGGACTCACCCGAGTCCGAACCTCAGAGACGGTCCGCACCGGAGGATACCCGGTTCTCGGACTTCGTGCGGGATATGGCCAAGGCCTTGGCCTTCCCCGCGGATCCCGAGGAGGAGCCTCGAGCCGAGGAGCTCGCGGCCCTCCAGTATGAATCTCCCCCGAAGGAGGCCTTTACTGTTCCGGTTCCTCCGATGCTGCAGCGGCTGCTCTTCCGCATGTGGGAGACCCCGGTCTTGACGCCGGTGTTAAGCAAGCGGGTCAATTCCATTTATCGAGTCCGCAAGAGCCCCGGGTTCCAAAAGGCACAATTACCACACCACTCCATGGTTGTGGAATCGGCCATGCATCGACTGAAAAGTCAGAAGATGCACTCCTCGGTGCCTCCCGGCCGGGAGGCCCGGAACCTGGATGCCCTCGGTAAGAAGTGCTTCCAGGGCTCTATGCTTGCTTGCCGTGTCCAGACTTACCAGCTCTACATGGGCATGTACCTCCGAGACCTGGCAAAGGAGATTGCCGGGTTCTCTGCTGGTCTCTCCGAGGAACCTTTGCAGAGGTTCCAGGCCTTGTCCACTGGTATTCAAGAGTGCTCGAAGTTTATCTCTCGAGCAGCCTACGATGGCTTCGAGGCTTCGGCCCGAATAGCCAGGGCCGGCATCGGTGCCCGCCGACAGGCTTGGCTACTGTCATCCGACCTCGAGCCATGGGTCCAGGACAAGTTGGTCGATGTCCCCTGCCGAGGTGAGAACCTCTTTGGCAAGCCCATGGCTGAAAAGGCTGCAGAACTCGAGACCGAGACTCTGACCAGGACTAGGCTTTCCAGGAAAACCTCTGCCCCTTCTCAGAAAAAGAAGGGCTCGGGAAAAAGACCTTTTACCCGAGGAAGTCATCTGCCTACAAACAGTACCCTCATTATCAGGCCTCTGCAGCTCCCCAACAGGGTCAGCAGGCTAAGGAGCAGGGTCAAGGGCCCCGTAGGCCGAAGACCCCCAAGCCACCAACACCAGCCCCTGCTCAGCAGGGTGGGGTTTTTTGACTCAAATAGCATAGCCTCTTCTCCTCAGCTGGCTTCTCTCAGCACAGGAGGCCGGCTGGCCCACTTTGCCCACAGGTGGTCAGCCGTCACATCAGATACCTGGGTTCTTCATATAGTCCAAAAGGGCTATCTTCTCCATTTTCACTAGGTACCTCCCTCCTATTTTCCAGGGGAGCCTCCAAGACTCCCTCTGCACAGGGACCTACTCCTTCAGGAGTTGACAGGTCTGCTAAAGGATCAGGCTGTGGAACCGGTGCCCCACCACCTGAGAGGTCAAGGCTTTTATTCAAGGTACTTTCTGGTACCAAAAAGAACAGGAGGCCTCAGACCCATCCTAGACTTGCGAAACCTCAACAAGTTCCTGGAGAGGGAAAAGTTCAAGATACTTACCCTTGGAATCCTGCTGCCCTACCTCCAGCAGGGAGACTGGCTATGCTCCTTAGATCTAAAGGATGCGTATACTCACATCCTTATTCATCCAGACCACAGACAATATCTCAGGTTTGTTGTGGGAGGAAACCACTATCAGTACAGAGTACTTCCCTTTGGCCTCTCATCCTCTCCCAGGGTGTTCACCAAGTGCCTGGCAGTGGTGGCGGCCTACCTGAGGCGTCAGGGTCTTTTTGTGTTTCCGTACCTGGACGACTGGCTCATAAGGGGCCAATCTTCCCAGGAGACCAACCAGGCCACCCTTTGCACTGTGGCTCTGCTTCAGCACTTGGGGTTTGTCATAAACTTCGCAAAGTCCACTTTGCTCCCGTCCCAGAACTTAGAATTCATAGGGGCCAGACTAGACACTCTTCAAGCAAAGGCTTTTCTGCCTCTGGACAGGGCCCACAGGCTAATGGAACTGGCCAACCAGTTTCGCAGCAATTCCATGGTCTCTGCCAGGCAATTCCTGAGACTACTCGGCCATATGGCTTCCACGGTCCATGTCACCCCCAATGCCCGCCTGCACATGCGACCTGCTCAGTGGAGCCTTTGCACTCAGTGGCATCAAGCCACAGGGGGCCTAGCGGACTCAGTGATGATCTCCAACCTCCTGGTCTCCTCTCTGCAATGGTGGCTTCATCTTCTGAATCTGGTGCTCGGAGTGGTTTTTCAATCCCCTCCGCATACTCAGGTGCTGACAACTGATGCCTCTCTTCTCGGTTGGGGAGCACATTGCCAAGGGACATGTACTCAGGGTCTCTGGACCCCTTGGGAGGCTACTCAACAGATAAACTTCCTGGCGCTACGGGCAATACGTCTAGCTCTGAGAGCCTTCTCCCACCTCGCCTCTCACCAGTCTGTACTGGTCCAGACGGACAATCAAGTTGCCATGTTCTATGTGAACAAACAAGGAGGCACTGGCTCCTTCCTTCTTTGTCAGGAGGCACAACGACTGTGCTCTTGGGCTGTCAATCACGGAATCCTTCTCACGGCTGTCTACCTCCCAGGTCAGGAAAATTGCCTGGCAGACAGACTGAGATGGATCCTGCAACCACACGAATGGAGATTGAACCCATTGGTGGTTCAGCAGGTCTTTCTCAAGTGGGGGCTCCCCACCATGGATCTTTTCGCCAGTCCTCTGAACCAGCAACTCCCGAGATTTTGCTCCAGACAACCGCATCCTCTCAGAGTAGCAGCGGATGCGTTTCTGATCTCATGGTCCACAGGCCTACTGTATGCGTTTCCTCCCACACCACTAGTGTCCAGGATGCTGTTCAAAGTCCTCAAGGACGGGGCTTCCTTGATTCTCATAGCCCCCAGGTGGCCGAGGCAACCGTGGTTCCCGCTTCTGCTACAGCTGGCGGTGGACACACCTCTTCCTCTGGGGTTTCAGCACGATCTCCTGTCTCAGGATCAGGGGACTCGCTTGCACCCCAACCTCCAGTCCCTTCATCTGATGGCCTGGCTGCTGAAAGGGTAGTCCTAGCTCCCTTACTACTACCTCGAGAGGTGGAAGATGTAGTCTTGGCCTCTCGGCGTCAATCCACCAGAAAATCCTAAGCTCTTAAGTGGCGTAGATTCTCCGCATTTTGTGCTCAGCACAGTGAGAATCCCTTCTCGTGCTTGGTAGCGGTAGTGTTGCAATATTTGCTCTACCTCTCCAATCTGGGCCTTAAGTCTAACTCTGTCCGAGTTCACCTTAGTGCTTTCTCAGCACACCACTCGCCGGTGGACGGTAGGCCTCTTTCCAACCACCCTTTAGTGGCTCGTTTCCTCAGAGGCCTTCTTCTGCTTAAGCCTCCTTTGCGTCCACCGGCCCCTGAGTGGGATCTCAATGTAATCTTACAGCGGCTTACTTGTCCGCCTTTTGAACCTATGGCTACCTGCCCTCTCCGTTTTCTCTCCTGGAAAACTTTATTTCTGGTAGCTCTCACCTCTGCTAGGCGAGTGAGTGAACTGCAGGCACTAGTGTCTGATCTTCCTTACACTAGGTTCTACCGGAATAGGGTAGTCCTACGGACTCACCCTAAGTTTCTTCCTAAAGTAGTCTCCCCTTTTCACCTCAATCAGGAGGTGGTTCTTCCGACCTTCTTTCCCAGGCCGCATGCCAACCGGGCTGAGATGGTCTTGCATACCCTGGACTGTAGGAGGGCGTTATCCTTCTACCTTGACCGTACGCGGGAGCATCGGAAAGCTGTTCAGCTTTTCGTTTCTTTTGACCCCAATAAGTTGGGGCTCCCTGTCTCCAAGCGTACGTTGTCCATATGGGTTGCTGACTGTATCGCCTGAGCTTATGGGGCAGCCGGCCTCTCGTTGGAGAGTCCAGTCACGGCTCATTGTGTCAGGGCAAAGGCTGCGTCAGTGGCTCATCTCCGCTCTGTTCCGTTGGCAGACATCTGCCGGGCCGCTACTTGGTCTTCAAGCCAGACTTTTGCAGCCCATTACTGCCTTGAGAGGGAGTCCCGCAGGGACAGTGCTTTCGGACAGGCAGTACTCCATAATCTCTTTGGGGTTTAGGCAACTCCTACCCTCCGGCCCTGGTGTTGGGCTACCGGTCGGGGGCGTTCTCAGAGAAGATTCCTTCCTTCTGTGCTGACGAGCTTGAGGGAGCTCTTTTTTCCGCTTGGGGTCTCCGGTAGCCTTAAGCTGGGGAGTCCCATATGTGAGGACTGACTTCCTGCTTGGTCCTGGAGAAAGAGTAGTTACTCACCTGTAACAGGTGTTCTCCAGGAGCAGCAGGAATCAGTCCTCACAACCCTCCCTCCTCCCCTTGGAGTTGCAGTCATATGATTTGTTTTTGCTAATTTTTTGCTGTCTTTTAGCTATGTCATCAGACTGAGCAAGATGGCACCCTTGGGCGGGAAGGGGACCGCGCATGCGCGCTGCAATTCCCAAAGGCTTTCTTTGAAAGCTGGGGAAATGCTCCGCACGAGGGCTCCGTCGGCGCCGACGTCACCCATATGTGAGGACTGATTCCTGCTGCTCCTGGAGAACACCTGTTACAGGTGAGTAACTACTCTTTATCTCCAGCAGGGAGACCGGCTATGCTCCTTGGACCTAAAGGATGTATACACACACATCCTCATCCACCCTCTACACAGGCAGGACCTCCAATTCGTGGTTGGGGGAGAACATTATCAGTACAGAGTGCTGCCCTTTGACCTGGCCTCCACCCCAAGGGTATTCACCAAGTTCCTGACAGTGGTCGCAGCCAGGGCCGGATTTAGCTATACGCCATGTACGCCATGGCGTAGGGCCCACAGCTGCAAAGGGCCCACAAAAATTGAACTAGTTAGGCTTTTTTTTTTTTAATAAAATAAAAAAAAACCTGCTGGCTGCCGCCGCGGGGCCCCCTCTGCTGCCGCGGCAGCATGGACTGACCCGCGGGGGCCCCCTCTGTAAGCTCGGTCCCTCCCTCCGTGCCTCCGTGTCTCCCTCCGTGCAGGCTGTTAGAGACGCGAAGGCAGACTGTCTCCTTCTGCCTTCCCGTCTCTGTTAAGCCCGCAGGGGCTGATGGGAAATTTCCCATCAGCCCCTGCGGGCTTAACAGAGACGCGAAGGAGACAGTCTGCCTTCGCGTCTCTCACAGCCTGCACGGAGGGAGACACGGAGGCACGGAGGGAGGGACCGAGCTTACAGAGGGGGCCCCCGCGGGTCAGTCCATGTTGCCGCGGCAGCAGAGGGGGCCCCGCGGCGGCAGCCAGCAGGTTTTTTTTTTTTAAATTAAATTTTACTTTAGGCCGGGGGAGGGGGAGGGGGTAGGACTGGTAATTGGGGGGGCTGGGACTGGGGCTGGAAATGGGTTGGGACTGGGACTGGAAATGGGTTGGGGGGATTAAGGCTGGAGGTGGGCTGATGAGGTTAGGACTGGTAATGGGCTGTGGGCTGTTGGGGGGGGGGTTAGAACTGGTAATGGGCTTTGGGGGGGTTAAGACTGGTAATGGTCTGTGGGCTGATGGGGGCTGTCTGGTAATGGGCTATGGGGGGGGGCTAGGACTGGAAATGGGCTGGGGGGGTTAAGACTGGAGGTGGGCTGAGGGGGTTAGTACGGGTAAAGCGCGGGTGGGCGGGGTTAAGAACAGGTAATGGGTTTTGGGGGGTTTAGACTGGTAATGGGCTGTGGGCTGATGGGGGCTGTCTGGTAATGGGCTATGGGGGGGCTAGGACTGGAAATGGGCTGGGGGGTTAATACTGGAGGTGGGCTGATGGGGTTAGGACTGATAATGTGCTGTTGGGGGGGTTTAGAACTGGTAATGGGCTTTGGGGGGGATTAAGACTGGTAATGGGCTGTGGGCTGATGGGGGCTGTCTGGTAATGGGCTATGGGGGGGGTTAGGACTGGAAATGGGCTGGGGGGGTTAAGACTGGAGGTGGGCTGATGGGGTTAGGACTGGTAATGGGCTGTGGGCTGATGGGGGGGGTTAGGACTGGCAATGGGCTATGGGGGGCTGACTGGAAATGGGTTGATGGGGTTAGGACTGGAAGTGGGCTGATGGGGGGTTAGGCTAGGACTGGTAATGGGCTGATGGGGGGGGCTTAACCTGAAAATGGGGTGATGGGGGGTTAGGACTGGTATTGGGTTGGGGGGTTGCTAGGACTGGAAATGGGCTGATGGGTGGCTAGGACTGGAAATGGGCTGATGCAGGGACTAGAAGGGAATGGATGCTGGGTGAGGCTGGAACTAGAAGGGAGCTGATGTTGGGGGAGGATTAGAATGGGATGGGGCTGGAAGAGTAAAATGGAGAAGGGAAAAATATTTTGTGTGGGAGGGATAAAAAAATCTACAATTGGCCGGGTATTGGGAGAGTAAGTGGGGATTGAGGATGGAGGGGTAAAATTTGAGTGGATGAAATAGGAATGAGGAAAGAGCAAAAGGAGAAAGATTAGTATGTTAAAGCAGATGTAGAGAGAGAATGGAAAAAAACTAGAAGAGAGAAGAAAGGACAAATGGACAGCAGACGATGGAGAGTTAGCAGAAGACATGAAGAAACCAGAAGAAAGTGGCTGGAGCAATTGCAGCTGAAAAAAATGCACAAAAGGTAGAAAAATATCTCTTTATTTTGAATTTATTAATTGGAATATGTCAGCTCTGGTAAATGTGCATCATTAACGTCTGCGCTTTGTTTAGTACAAGAGCAAATTAATGTATAGTTTTATTTCTACAGTGTTGTACATTCCAAGTTTGGCTTTTGGGATTCCCAGTTTAATTATTGTCTTCCTGTTTCTAAAATGTGATTACTTGTTTGGTGATGGTCTATGTTCTGCATGTGTAACTGAGCTGAGGTGTTCTGTTTATATAATTCCTATTTGACATTGCCACTTGTTCTCTTTCCCCAGTAGGTCATGTATTGTTGTTCTCTGAAATGTATTGGTTTAATATTTGCAGTGTTGCCTTTTGATTGGTAGAGTATGGTGCTTTGTGAGTCCTGGTAGTGCTGTTAGGATACGGCGGGTTTGCTATGGGTTCTAAATGGGCAGTGTTTGTAGTAGTTCCTAATGTGTCTGGCAGTTGGCACTGGATTATAGTAATGTAGAAATCTTTTAGTCTTTCTTTATCCATACACTCATTAAGAGGCACGTTTACTAAAAGTTAGTATATGGTAACATTATGCAAATATTTATGCAAATGAGGCCCACACCCCCCCTTGGGCCGCCCCTGCTGGGGGCCCACAATTTTTGTTGGCATAGGGCCTCACTCAAGGTAAATCCGGCCCTGGTCGCAGTCCATCTCAGACTCCAGAGGGTATTCGTCTTCCCCTATCTGGACAACTGGCTCGTAAAGGGCAGTACTGCTGTTGAGGTCTGTCAGGAGATAGAATGTACCATCTTCCTACTGGAGCACCTCTACTTCATCATAAACTATCTGAAGTCCCATCTCCAGCCAACCCAGAACCTAGAGTTAATAGGAGCTTGACTGGATACCATCCAAGACAGGGCTTTTCTCCCTTAAGACAGGGCCCTATGCCTCCTAGTGCTCGCGGCAAGCACAGCACCATCGCTTGGCATCGGCCTGCCTCATGCTCTGCCATGGTGCATGTCACTTCAGACACTTGCCTTTGGATGCAGACAGCCCAGTGTGCCCTCCGCTCACAGTGGTTCCAGACAATGAGATGCTTGTGGGAAATGGTGCTCATCACCCAATCCTTGGTACTCTCCCTCAACTAGTAGCAAAACTTCCAGTGTCTACTGGCCGGGATGCCCTTCCAGCCCCCCTCACCCCAGAGGATCCTCACTATGGTTGCTCCAAGCTGGGGTGTGTAGCATATTGCAATGACCTCTGCACTCAGGGCAGCTGGTCACCAATGGAGAGTCTCGGGACTCTTCTTCCCTACTTCCAGAGTCAGGGTACCAGAATGGTTCTGTTCTCTAGATCTAAAAGAAGCATGCACACATATCCTCATCCATCCAGGGCACAGGAAATATCTATGCTTCACCTTTCAAGGAAAACATTATCCATACAAAGTCCTTCCCTTCTGACTCATCTCTGCCCCAAGAGTCTTCACAAAGTGCATGGCAATCATAGCTGCTTGTCTAAGATCTCTGGAGATATTCATCTTCCTTTACTTAGATGGCTGGCTAATAAAAGCAGATTCCTCCCAAGAGGTACTACTTTCCTTACATTGTACCATCACAGTAATACAGCATTTGGAATTTGTGATAAAATTCCCAAAATCCCAGCTCATGCCAACTCAAAAACTAGAATTCATTGGAGCCCTACTAGACACCCAACAGTCCAGGGCATTTCTGCCCCAGCTTCGTTGTTCCTGTCTAGTCAAATTAGAATCCCAGACTCTCCTTCAAAACCATCTGACCACTCGAGAGAGGTTGCAGCTCCCGGGACACATGGCCTCTACAGTACATGTCGTTCTATATGCCCAACTACATATGTGGCAGCCCAGTGGACTCCAGCCTCCCAGTGGAAGCAAGTCTCGGGCCATTTATGGGACAGGATCCATCTAATCACATCCCTTCAGTGGTGGTGCTCTCCAGAAATCTGCTTGTAAGGTCACCTTTTCAGATGCCTCCCCTTCAAACACCCGGACGACGGATGCCTCCAAACTGGGCTGGGAGCCCATCTTGACAACCTGACTACACAGGGACTCTGGACAACGCAAGAGTCACTCCAGATCAATCTCCTGGAACTTCAAGCTATCTCGAATGCCCTCTGGGTGTTTCAACACCACTTCATAGCACAACAAGTCCTAGTCAGGACGGGCAATCTGGTTGCCATGTTCTATTTGAACAAGCAGGGAAGAACATGCTCTTGGGCCCTCTGTGAGGAGGCACTACACCTGTGGTCCTTTGCCATTGCTCATCAAATACACCTCCAAGCGGTGTACCTCCCAGGGGAGTCCAATGTCTTGGCAGACAGACTGAGTCACATCCTTCTTCCCCACGAATGATCTCTCCATCCGAACACAACGTTCTGCACCTTCCAGACCTGGGGAATGCCACATATAAATTTGTTTGCGATTCTGCAACTTGCCAAACTTCCTCACTTCTGCATAAGAACTCCAACATCCACCAAACAACAGGTGGATGCCTTCTACCTACACTGGGGTCAGGGTCTGCTTTATGCTCTCCCTCCTATACCCCTCATTCCCAAGACATCTTTTGTTTATTTATATATTTATTTTATTTATTTACTGTCTCTTTTATACCGCGCTATTTAAAATCAGTGCGATTTACATACAACAGTAACTTATACAGTGTGGCCTAGGCTGCACAGTATTTACAATGAAACAGGTGCTGTAACTTGGACATCGCTAGGGTAACTATTTACAGGTTGGAAATCAAGGCAAGGTCCATGCAGGACTATCGTTGGGTAGAGTAACTCTTTACAAAAGTGAGGGCTATACGAGTATACATGCTGTTATTTACAAGGTATGCATGGTCGATAATGGCGCCCCTGGGTGTGGTTGCCTCATCGCATGCTGGGTGTGCTAGTGGGACAGACCTGGCGGAGGGGGTTGGCAGTTTGTTGGCTGTCATCAGAGAAGTGCTTGAGGAAAAGGTGGTGCTTCAGTGCCTTCCTAAATTGGGCAGGGTCGGAGATTGCCCGGATTGCTTCAGTCCGACAAGGGCTCCATGATTCTCATAGCCCCTTTCTGGCTGTGGCAACCATGGTTTTCACTGCTACTATGTATGACTCGGACTCATCTTCTGTGATTGGGATATGTGCTGGATCTCCTCTCCCAGGATGACAGCTCACTGCTACATCCCAATCCACAGTCTCTCCGCATCACAGCTTGGCTGCTGAGAGCATCGCTTTACAAGACTTTGACTTTATTCAAGAGGTTAAGGAGATCATTTTGGCTTCTAAAAAGCCCTCCACCAGACATTCATGTGCTTTTAAGTGGCATTGATTCTCTGTCTGGTTTTCCCAGAAAGATCTCAATCCCTTTTCTGCTCCAGTTACTCCTCCAGTATCTCCTCCACCTGTCCTCTACAGATCTAAAGACAAACTTGGTGAGAGTCCACCTCAATGCCATTGCAGCCTCTCACCACCTACTGGATGGACAGCCCATCTCCACGCAACTGCTAGTACTTGGCCAACGTGAGACCCTCTCCTCCAAAGCTGCATAATCCACACCTTTCTTCCCCAGAATTGACCAGCAATCCTAAGCTGCCGACAGGTTCGCCATCTGCCTCACTGCCTGATGCTCATCTGACCAACAACCTCATCTGTGACAAATCACAAAGCCATTCCTTGGTCTCCCAACGCGCCTGACCAGCTACTGTTGCCAGTAATTGCCTATTCTGTTACAGTTTGCCAACAACCACTGTTGCCACAACCACTGTTGCCAGTAATTGCCTATTCTGTTACAATTTGCCCACAGCTACTGTTGCCACTAACCTACTATAACTACTGCATGTTTTCTATTCCCCCCCTACCACGCAACCTTCTGAATTGACCTAACCCAACAAACACCCAAAATGGCCCTTTCCGCTACATCCATAATTTGTAGCTACCTTCTCTTAGAATTAATCAGTAGCTCACTAGCACTAACTAGCAGCCACAAACGCATACCTATCCTATACAACTACGAGAGGAGATGGTCAAGAGACTCAAACCCATAAGGCCATGAAAGACACACAACCAACCTACCAACATCTACTACACATTGCTATCCAGCACTCTCTAAGTGAAAAGAAAGATAACTTGTCCCCCCAGGATTTAAAAGCCGCCCTCATAAATGTGCATTCAGTCCGCAACAAATGGCCTGTTATCACAGACCTACTCACCTTCTACAATCTAGACATCCTTCTCATCACAGAGACTTGGTTATCTAATGATGACAGTGTCCTCATCAACCACCTTCTACCCCACAACTTCACTCTACACAGTTGCCACAGAGTCAACAAAAGAGGCGGAGGAGTTCTCATACTCACAAAAACCGACCTCAATTTCAACCTCTCCAACAGCACTAACACAACCAACCTTGACATTGTTGTCATATCAAACGATATATGCTCCATCAATCTAATATACAGAGCCCCGTCACCTTCCCCTGATGACCTAGCCACGATAATCGAGCTAGCCTGCAACTCCCCTAACTTACGCACCCCAAACTGGATACTAGGAGATTTCAATCTCCCATCTCTTCACGACTCTCAAGCATCAGCACTCCACGAAGCACTTGAAGATCTAGGCTACCTACAAATAATCGACGAACCAACTCACACAAAGGGAAACAAGCTGGACCTGATCTTCGCCCCACTAACTATCCACGATGCCCCCAATTTCACCCCGCCCACTTTCACCGCAGTACCTTGGTCCGATCATAAACTAATTACTTTTCAAATTCCCATAAACGATCCACCCCAGAAACGCCACGGAAACAAGGCAAAACCCACGAGCCTACCACCACGACGATTCAAACCTTTCAACAAGTCTACCATCCTGCACAATGCACAACCCCTCCTTAGCACGACAACAACTTGCCCAGATAAACTAGTCTCCATTTGGAATGACAACCTCAGTGGCAATGCACTTCACACAGGACACAACAAAACCCCAAGGAAAAAAGACCCTGCACCCTGGTACTCTAAAGAACTATGGTCCTCTCTCCTCCAACTAAGAAAACTCGAAAGGAGATGGAGGCGATCACGATCGACTGAAAACCTGGAAGCCTACAACCTCCAACTCACAAGACACCGCGAAACTATATCCGAGAAAATGAGGCAAGCCCACACAGACACACTAATGCGATCACTTCGAAAACCTCATGACCTATTTAATCTTGTTCGCAACCTAACGAAAGAACCAGGCCCTGAGCAAATACCTAAGATCTCCGCCCAAGACCATGCTGATTTCCTCCAAGCAAAATTATGCCAAACCGACAAGACTCACCCACCATCCACCACCACAGATCTATCAAACACAACGACAATGTCAATATTCACCACTCCATCTAACCAGCAAATCATTGACACCATCTCTGCAATCAACACCACTACAGCACAGACCGACCCTTGCCCAGCCTTTTGGATAAAGGAACTCCGGTCAGAACTTTGCCCATTCATAGCCAAACTCATGGACTTTTCCTTCACTTCAGGCACTTTCCCGCTAAATCTCAAACACACATCAGTCAGACCCTTGCTAAAGAACAGTAAGCTGGACCCCCAGAAGGTGGAATCATACAGACCAATTGCTAGCATTCCACTATTGGCAAAGATAATTGAGAAAGAAGTCCTTCTCCAGATTCAACAACACATCAACAATACTTCACCACTTGACCACTGCCAACACGGGTTCAGAGAATCCCATGGCGTGGAGACGTTACTTACCACTCTCTTCAACAATATTCTCAGCGCAGTAGATAACATACATCACGGAGTTGCCCTTATATTCCTCGACATAGCAGCGGCCTTTGACTCAGTGTGCCACGAAACCCTCCTAAAGCGACTCAAAGAAAAGGGTATCTGCGACCTAGCACTATCCTGGTGCAAATCTTACCTTACAGATAGGTGGCAACATGTACAAACAGAAACCTCCACCTCCAAATCGTTCCACCAGAAACAAGGGGTCCCGCAAGGTTCCTCCCTATCAGCCTTACTGTTCAACATTTATATGCAGCCTATCTGCAAGCTCATACGATCATTCAACGTCGAATGCATGATCTATGCTGATGATGTCCTACTCTACACACCATTTCAGATCGACAAGATTGACCTCTCATCTCTAATCAACTGTTTTAACGCAGTGGAAAAATGGCTCCAAAACCAGAACCTCAGAATTCAACACAAAAAGACCGAAGTACTATTCATCTCCAGAAATACCAGCTTTTCCCCTCCACCCTGCCTACAAATTGGAGAGAATGAACTGCAATCCAAACCCTCTATTCGATACCTAGGTATCACAATGGACCAGAAACTTGATATGAAGACACACATCAGCAACATGGTAAAATCAACTTACCATAAAATCAAGTCCCTCAGACACCTACGTCCCCTCCTTCAGCTAAACGACTTTAGAACAATCTTTCAAGCACTAACCATCCCCCATCTTGACTACGCAAATGCAATCCTCCAAGGACTCCCTCAATCCACCCTGAATCCGCTCCAACTGGCCATGAACGCGGCAGCAAGAATTCTAAATGGGACTCCAAGATGGGACCATATAACGCCCATCCTCAAAATGCTTCACTGGCTCCCAATTCATTACAGGATCACATTCAAGATACTACTGCTAACATTCAAATCCATTAACGGACTCGCCCCCTCATCACTTGCTGCTCTCACGCACGTCACCCCTCCCAACAGAACCAGACGATCCACTGCAATAAACACCCTGACTATCCCCAAAGCAATGACCCACTGTACACAAGCAACTATAAACAGGGCCTTCAGCCTCTGCGCACCCAGATGCTGGAATGCTCTCCCACCACACATACGAGCAATCCCTGACCTGACCAAATTCAGGAAAACACTAAAACACTACCTCTTCCTCAAGTGCTACCCAGAAGATGGCAAAACAACCCCCTCATCCACAACAATCCCTCATGGAAACATGTAACCACCATCAATGTATCATATACACATGTAAATACCTTCTGTTAGCCTTTCAGATGTAAATAGTTAACATTGTTATCGACGTTATTATACCTGTTCTATGTAATTACGGTGTAACCCCACTGTAAACTCTCCTTGTTTCATGTAAACCGCACTGATATCAAAGAGCGCGGTATATAAGAAAAATAAAATAAATAAATAAAATAATAGTAATGCATTTCATGAGAGGTCTCCTACTATCCAAACCACCCATTAAGCTACCTCCGGTAGCTTGGGACCTCAGTGTTGTTCTAGCGCAGCTTCTCAAGCCGTCCTTTGAACCATTAGCCATGACCTCACTTAAGTTCCTCTCTCGGAAGGTAATCTTCCTAATTGCCCTCACTTCAGTTAGACGCATTATTGAGCTTCATGCTTTGGTGGTGGATCCTCCCTATACCTGATTCCACCATGACAAAGTAGTCCTTCGGACTCACCCACACTTTATGCCAAAGGTGGTGTCTCCCTTCCATTTAAACCAAACAATTTACCTTCCAGTTTTCTTTCCTAAACCGCATGCGTCTAGAGCAGAAGTAACTCTGCACACTCTTGACTAAAAAGTGCCTTGGCTTTCTATCTCAGAGGACTCGAGATCATCATAAAGCCTCACAGTTCTTTATCTCATTTGATACCAGACACCTGGGATTATTTGTTTCTAAGCATACGCTCTCCAGATGGATAGCAGGCTGCATTTCATTTGCCTATGACAAAGCAGGACTCTCCGTGGAAGGACATGTCTGTTCACAATGTTCGTGCCATGGCCACCTCAATGGCATAACTACATTCAGTAGCCATCTATGAAATTTGCAAAGCAGCAACTTGGTCTTCCGTCCATAACTTTGTTGCCCATTTATTGTCTGGACAAGGACTCCCATCGGGATGCCATGTTTGATCAGGCTGTACACCAGCACCTCTTTTCAGATGTAGGTGCAACTCCTACCCTCCATCCTGGACTCTGAAGATACTAGAAATCCATGTGGGATCCATGACCTCATCATGCCTACTCTATGGTAAACCTCTACCGATTTTGAGGTCACTTCATCTGGGAGTTAGGGAGTCCTATATGTGTAGACTGCATTCCTGTTTGTTCCTGGAGATAGCGTAGTTCTTCGAGAACAAGCAGGAAGTCAGTCCTCACATATGGGTGATGTCAGCACCTACAGAGCCGTCATGGAAGCATACCCCCAGCTTTCAAAGAAAGCCTTTGGGAGATGCCACCACGCATACGTGGTCTCTTTCCCGCCCAAGGGTGCCATCTTGCTCAGTCTCCTTTTTTCCATGGAGCCCTTCTGACGTTGTCTGGCTTGGCCCATAGAAAGCTGATTATTTTGTTTCCCGAGTTTCCAACTCGCTTCCGGTATTGCACCGGTACTCTTCCTGCCTACTGACCTCGGTGCCTTGGCATCGGGTTCGGTTAGATTTTTGTAGTTTTTTCATTATTTTCTTTTCCTGGTGCCTTCGCGCCCTTTTTCTCCCGCTGGCAGCCTGAAAAGTCTTCGACCTCACAGGGGTACTATTTTCCCCCATAGCTACTAGTGGGTTCAAGAAATGTGATCATTGATCTAAAATCATGTCTTTGTCCGACACACACGACTGCTGCCTTCGTTGCCTCGGGCCAGACCACAATCCAGTGGTCTGCGCTCTCTGCAAGAGGATGTCCAGCAAGGCCCTCAAGAGCCTCCAGCAGCAGAACGATAGGTTTTTCCCTGAGTCCTCGGTGCCTCCCAAAGCCAGGGCCTTGTCTGAGGCCCCGACACCTTGGGCGGAACTTTCCGACCCCAAGCCTCGTCTTGGGTCCTCAGAAAAGGGGTCTCCCTTGAGGGAACCCAGAAAGAAAAAGAAACCCTCGAAGGCGGCGTTCTTGGATGGTTCTGACCGGCCGGGAGTACCCTGGGCCCGGTTCTACAGTCCGAGACGCTCATCCGAGGCATCAGAGAGGAAGCGACCTACGAAGTCTCCCAGAAGGATCTGGCCGCAAACCAGCCTTGGTCCCCAGACACCAGCCTCGTCGAGGATTCCCTTTTGGGAGAGTCGGCGTAGGTCCCGAGTGCCGACACCGAAGGCTGCGGAGCCTTCTGGGCTGGAGTCCAGAATGGCGGCCCTGGAGCGCAATTTGTCTGCCTTCATGGACCAGCAGCGGACGCTATTGTCCGGTACGTCCAGTTCATCCGCCCCGACCACCAGGACGTCCCCGGAGTTTGAGCCAATCCTCGAGGTCCTTCAGCCTTGAGTCGATCCTCGGCCAAAGTCGCTCTTTGAGTCCCCCTCGTCGGGACCACAGTCATCCCCGGCAAGTATACCAAGTGCCTGCCGTAGAGCATCGGGGCCTCGAGGCCCGTGGAGCAGCCCTCCGGCAAGTCCTCGATGGACTACTCCAAGTGGGAGACGGAGGATGAGGAGTCCCCCGATACCCGTCGCCACCATGATGTCCCTTCCAATTCCCCCGTCTCAGAATCTCAGCGGCAGTCCCCGCTCGAGGACATGGGTTTCTTGGACTTTGTCAAGGACATGTCCAAGGCCCTGGCATTCCTGATCGAGTTGGAGGAGGACCCTTGGGTGGATGAGTTAGAGATCCTCTAGTACAAGGCCCCTCCGTGGGAATCGCTCACGGTACCCATCCCTCCCATCCTGGAATGGCTCATGCTCCGCATGTGGGAGACACTGGCGTCGATGCCGGTAGTGAGAAGATGGCTTGACTCGATGTATTGGGTCTGCCGGAGCCCAGGCTTCCAGAAGTCATAACTGCCGCATAACTCCATCGTGGTGGACTCGGCCATTTGTCGGCTGAAAGAAGGTGCACTCCTCGGTGCCCCCCAGCAGGGAGGCCAATACCTTGGATGCCCTCGGTAAAAAGTGCTACCAGGGCTCGATGCTCCTCTGCCACATGCAGGCCTACCAACTGTACATGGGCATGTACCTGAGAGACCTGGCGAAGGAACTCGCTGGTTTCTCGGCTGGTCTCTCCGAGGAACCTTTGCAGCGGTTGAAGAACCTGGCCAAAGCCGTCTGTGAGTGCTCCAGATTTATGTCTCAAGCGGCCTATGATGGGTTCGAGTCGGCGACTCAGGTAGCCGCGGCTAGCATCGGTACACGCCGCCAAGGTTGCCGAGCTGGAGACCGAGTTCATGACGAGGACCAGGTTCTCTAAGAAGACCACTGCCCCTCCCCGGCAGAAGGGCTCAGATAAAAAGCCCTTTTACCCGAGGAAGGGAGCTGCTTACCGAAACTACCCACCCTATCAGGCCTCCCCGGCTCCCCAACAGGGTCAGCAGACTAAGGGACATGGGCATGGCCCGCATAAGCAGAAGGCTCCAAAACCTCAGGCACCAGCCCCGGCCCAGCCAGGGGGGGAGTTTTTGACTCCTTGAGCATTGCCTCTTTACTCCAAGGAGGTCAGCAGCCCTCCATGCCCATAGATGGCTGGCTATCACTACCGATTCCTGGGCACTAAGGGTAGTCAGGGAAAGTTATCTCCTCCACCTGGTTCATACACCTCCCTCTTATTTCCCGGGAGAGCCCCTCAGTTCTCCCCTCCACTGGGACTTCTCCTGAAGGAGCTGGCAGGTCTTCTCGAGGACAAGGCAGTGGAACTGGTGCCCCTCTACCTCAGGGGCAAGGGGTTCTACTCCAGATATTTCCTCATCCCAAAGAGGACAGGGGACCTAAGACCCATCCTAGACCTGCGCAACCTCAACAAATTCTATTTGAGGAAGAAGTTCAAGATGCTGTCCCTTAGAACATTGCTGCCATACCTCCAGCAGGGAGACTGGCGATGCTCCTTAGATCTCAAGGATGCTTATTCTCACATCCTCATCCACCCCAACCACAGGCAGTACCTGCAGTTCGTAGTAGGGGGCAGGCACTTTCAATACAGGGTGCTCCCCTTCGGCCTTGCCAATGCCCCAAGGGTCTTCACAAAATGCTTGACAGTCGTGGCCGCCTTCCTCCGGTTCTAGGGGATCTTTGTTTTTCCCTACCTGGACAACTGGCTACACAGCCTCAGAGGTGCAGCAGGCTACTGCTCACACCATCTGGGTTCTGCATCACTTGGTCTTTCTCATAAACTACCCCAAGTCTAACCTCCTTCTGATACAGTACCTGGAATTCATCGAAGCAAAGATCGACACCCTCCAGTTGAGAGCCTTCTTGCCCAAGGACCGAGCCGATCGTCTCTGGTCTCTAGCTCAAGACATTCAGTATTGTCCCTCGGTGCCCGCCTGGCTTCTCCTGCGCCTCCTTGGGCACATGGCCTCCACGGTCCACGTCTTCCCAGATTCTCGCCTCCATATGAGGATGGTGCAGTAGTGACTCCAGGAGCAGTGGTCTCAGACCATGGGCCATCTCCGGGATTGAGTCTCGGTGACCTGCCAGTGGCAGACTTCCTGGAATGGGGGCAGTTGCCACGGCATCTTGAAGCGGGTATGCCTTTTCAGGCCCCAAGTTACTTGAGGGTCCTCACCATGGATGCCCCCCTGCTCGGCCGGGGAGCCCACTGCGGAGATTTCCGTGCTCAGGACAACTGGTTGCCAAACGAGAGCACCCAGCAGATCAACCTCCTGGAGCTCCAGGCCATACACCTTGCCCTGAGGGTCTTCTATGTCACCAGCCTGTGCTGGTCCAGACGGACAACCAGGTGGTGGTGTTCTTTGTGAACAAACAGGGGGGCACAGGGTCTCAAACCCTTTGTCAGGAAGCACTGGTCCTCTGCTCATACGCAATCCAACAGGGTATCCTCCTTCGAGCATTGTACCTGCCAGGCCAGGACAACCTGCTGGCCGACAGACTCAGGAGAGTTCTCCAGCCGCACGAGTGGCAGCTGGACTCCAGAGTAGCCATTCGGCTTTTCTGACTCTGGGGGGAACCCATGATGGACCTGTTTGCCAGTCTGGACTACTTTCGGTTGCCCCGTTTCTGCTCCTGACAGGCCCACCCCTCCAGGGTTGTAGCGGATGCGTTCCTGGTCTCATGGTCAGAAGGCCTCATGTATGCCTTCCCTCCGACACCGCTGATCGCCAAGACACTGTTCAGGACCCTCCGCGACAGGGCCTCGCTTATTCTGATAGCTCCTCAGTGGCCCAGGCCGCCGTAGTTCCCACTGCCTCTGGGGTTGGCAGTAGAGGTCCCCATCCCTCTGGGGACTGACCCGGGTCTCCTGTCTCAGGAGGGGGGCTCTCTCCTGCATCCCAACCTCTGGCCCCTCTCAACCTTCCGGTTGATGTGGAGAACATTTTGCTGGCCTCTCGCAAGGCTTCTACTAGGAAGGCTTATGCCTTCAAATGATGCAGATTCTCTGCTTGGTGCCCCCAACAAGGGGCTGATCTTTTCTCCTGCCTGGTGGCTCTGGTGTTACAGTACCTTCTCCACCTTTCTCAGTCTGGGCTCAAGTCTAACTCCGTCTAGGTGCACCTTAGTGCCCTGGTGGTGCACCACCATCCGGTGGATGGTAAGCATCTCTCAGTCGAACCGTTGGTGACCCGTTTCCTTCGGGGCCTGTTCTTATCAAAGCCCCCGATTCTCCCTCTGGCAACCAAATGGGACCTAAACATAGTGTTGGAGCATCTCACTTGCCCATCCTTTGAGCCTCTAGCTACCTGCCACCTTTGCTACCTCTCATGGAAGGTGGTTTTCCTGGTTGCACTTACCTCTGCTCATGGAGTTAGCGAGCTCCAAGCCCTTGTAGCGGAGGCGCCTTATACCAGGTTCTACAAGAACAGAGTTGTGCTTCGTATGCACCCCAAATTCCTGCTGAAGATAGGATTGCCCTTCCATCTTAACCACGAAGTGGTGCTCCCTACCTTCTTCCAAAGACCTCACTCCAGTCAAGCGGAGACGGTCCTTCACACCTTGGACTGTAAGAGGGCTTTGCCCTTCTATATCCAACACACTCAGGGCCTCTGCAAGTCTTCTCAATTGTTCAACTCCTATGACCCCAGTAGACTGAGGGAGGCGGTGACCAAGTATACGCTGTCCACCTGGGTGGTCGACTGTATCACCCTCACTTATGAGCAGGCGGGGCTCCCACTGGAAGGCCGCATCATGGAACACCATGTCAGGGCCATGGCTGCTTTGGTGGCAAATTTGTGCTCTGTCCCGATGGTGGACATCTGCCAGGCCGCCACCTGGTCTTCATTCCATACCTTCGCAACCCATTACTGCCTGGAAAGAGAGTCCAGACGGGACAGTGCCTTCGGCCAGGCTGTGCTCCATAACCTTTTTGGGATCTTGGCAACTCCTACCCTCCGACCCTTCTGTGTTCAGGCTACTGGAGTGCTGGTTCATCGGACACAGGGGTCCTACTCTGGTCTGTGGACACAGACTCATTTGCTGCTGTTTGCGGCTCCCCTCAGGGGAGTCCTATTTTTTGCTATGGGCTTTTCGGTGGCCTGTAGCTGGGGAGTCCCATATGTGAGGAATGACTTCCTGCTTGTTCCCGGAGAAAGTGTAGTTATTCACCTGTAACAGGTATTCTCCGGGGACAGCAGGAATCAGTCCTCACAAGTTCAACCCTCCCTTCTCCCCTTGGAGCTGCTTCGTTACCATCGTTTATTTTTGCCGTCTTTTAGATATGTGATCTGACTGACTACTACCACTACTACTACTGAGCATTTGTAAAGCACTATCAGTCGTACACAGCGCTGCACAGACATGTAAGAGACCGTCCCTGCCCATTAGAGCTTACAATCTAGTCAAGACAAAAACACAGGACAAAACACAGAAGGTGTAAACAGGGATAAACTAGGGGAAAGGGGAGAGAAAAAGAGATCAGGTGAGTCAGGATCCAAAAGCAGCAGCAAAAAGGTGAGCTTTCAACTTGGATTTGAAGAGGGTTAGAGAAGGTGCCTGGCGTACAGACACAGGTAGTTTGTTCCAGGTGTAAGGTGCAGCAAGGTGAAAGGAGTGAAGTCTGGAGTTAGCAGTAGAAGAGAAGGGCACAGATAGAAGTAGTTTGCCAGAAGTGCAGAGTTCCCGAGGACGGTTGTAAGGAGAAATAAGAGAAGAAAGGTACTGAGGATCCGCAGAGTGAATGCATTTATAGGTCAGCAGGAGAAGTTTGAACTGGATGCGGAAATGGATAGGGAGCCAATGAAGTGTCTTGAGAAGAGGAGTAATATGGGCATGACGAGAGGAGTAATATGGGCATGACGAGACTGGCGGAAGATTAGTCGCGCAGCAGAGTCTTGAACAGATTGAAGGGGAGAGAGGTGATTCAAAGGGAGACCAGCAAGGAGTAGGTTACAGTAGTCAAGACGGGAGGTGATTAAGGAGTGGATAAGCGTTTTAGTGGTGTGCTCAGAAAGGAAAGGGCGGATTTTGCTAATGTTATAAAGAAAGAAACGACAGGTCTTAGCTACAAGCTGGATATGTGTGGAGAAAGAGAGAGAGGAGTCAAAGACAACCCCCAGATTGCGAGCCGAGGGAACAGGAAGGAGTACAGAGTTATCCACAGAGACTGAGAAAGGAGGAAGAGGAGGGGAGGTTTTAGGGGGAAAGATGAGAAGTACAGTGTTGGCTATGTTCAATTTCAAGCAGCGGTGAGAAATCCAGGCAGCAATGTCAGAAAGGCAGGCAGAGATCCAGGTCTGGATTGCCGGAGGGGTTTCAGGCGTAGAGAGGTAGATCTGGAAGTTTTCAACATACAGATGGTACTGAAAGCCATGAGAAGAGATAAGCGCACCAAAGGACTGGGTATAGAGAGAGAAAAGGAGCGGACCCAAGACAGATCCTTGTGGTGCACCAACTGGGAGCGGGGTAGGAGAGGAGGAGAAGCCACCAGAACACACACTGAAAGAGCGATGGGAGAGATAGGAGGAGAACCAGGATAGTACAGAGCCACTAAAACCAAGCGAGGACAGGGTATGGAGAAGAAGGTTGTGGTCAACAGTGTCAAAAGCAGCAGAGAGGTCGAGAAGGATGAGGACAGAGTGAAGGCCCTTGGATTTTGCCAGGAACAAGTCACTGGAGACTTTGGCAAGAGCCGTTTCAGTAGAGTGTAGAGGACGAAAGCCAGACTGTAAGGGATCCAGGAGGGCATGAGAGGAGAGGAAGTTGAGGCAGCGGCGGTGAACCTCATGTTCAAGTAGTTTAGAAATGAAGGGAAGGAGAGAGATGGGTCGATAGTTAGAAGGACAGGTGGGATCAAGTTAGGGTTTCATGAGGAGAGGTGTGACTACAGCATGCTTGAAGTCAGCAGGGACTATTGCGGTGGAGAGCGATAGGTTGAGAATATGAGAGATGGAGGGGACAACGGTGGAGGAAATGGGGCTTAGGAGACAGGTGGGGATAGGATCAGAGGAGCAGGTGGTGAGTTTGGAGGAAAAAAGAAAGTGTGCAGTTTCCTCTTCAGAGATCACAGGAAAGGAATGAGGGTAGCAGAGGTTGGGGGGGGGAGAGAGTTGGGAGTGGAGAGGGGGAGGAGGGGAAGTAGCTGACTTTATGGAGATTTGGAGGGTGATCTTGTGGATTTTGTCATTGAAATAGTCAGCTAGGGTTTGGGCAGAAAGGGAGAGAGGGATCAGAGGCGGAGGCTGAGGAGAGAGCTGAGAGTAGTGAAGAGACGGCGAGGATCAGAGGCAAGGGAGTTAATCAGATGGACATAGTAGTCTTGTTTGGCATGAGCTATGGCTGACTGGAAGGAGACAAGCATGAATTTGAAGTGTAGAAAGTCTGCAGGGGAGCGGTATTTGAGCCAAGCATGCTCAGCAGAACGGGCACAGGAACATAGATAGCAGGTAGTGGGTGAAAGCCAGGGCTGGGGTGTAGAACTTCTCACAGGACGTGGGATGGGCGGAGCAAGGGTATCCAGAGCAGAGGAGAATGCAGCATTATAGGAAGTTACTGCCTCGTCAACAGACTTGGATGACATAGTGGAAGAAAGAGATGAAGAAATAGTGGAAGAGAGAGCCAAGGTATCAATAACATGAAGATTTCTAGATAAGTTGGAGGAGACAGAACGAGGCGGAGCTGGCGGGTGATGAAGATTAAAGCTTAAAAGGTGATGGTCGGATAAGGGAAGAACTGAGCTATAGAGGTTCGAGGGTAAGCAACTAGAGAAGAATATCAGGTCCAGGCAGTGGCCATGCTGGTGAGTGGGGGCAGTGGAACAAAGTTGGAGGTCAAACGAGGAGGTAAGGGAGAGGAGCTTTAAAGCATAAGGATCAGAGGGGTTATCGACATGAATGTTAAAATCCCCAAGAATAAGAGTGGGGGAAGAGGAATCCAGAAAGAAGGAAAGCCATGAGTCAAAGTCGGTGAGGAAGGTAGAAGCAGACTTGTCAGGAGGTCGATAAATAACAGCTACCCGGAGAGGAAGTGGAGTGAAAAGGCGAATGGAGTGGACTTCAAAAGAGAGAAAGGAGTGAGACTGAGGCAGCAGGAGGGGTTGGAATTGGCAAGAGGGAGAAAGTAGAAGCCCAATACCACCACCACGGCCAGTGGGACGAGTCATGTGGAAGAACTGATAGCCCCCATGGTAGAGAGCAGCAGTAGACGCAGTATTATCTGGGAGGAGCCAGGTCTCAGTTAGGGCAAGAAGATGTAGAGCATTAGAGATAAAGAGATCATGAGTAAAAGCCAGTTTATTAGAGACAGAGTGTGCTTGCCATAAGGCACATGAGAAAGAGAGTGAAAGGAGAAAGGAGAGGGATCTGGATAAGATTAGACAAGTTGCGTGAAGATCTCTTCTCAGAGAGATCTGAGCAAGATGGCACCCTTGGGCGGGAAGGGGACCGCACTTGCGTGGTGGCATCTCCCAAAGGCTTTCTTTGAAAGCTGGGGGATGCTTCCGCAAGGGCTCCATCAGTGCCGACATCACCCATATGTGAGGACTGATTCCTGCTGTCCCCGGAGAACACCCGTTACAGGTGAGTAACTACACTATCTTATCCACTACAAGCATGGTGGAGGCTCCAGTCATGGAGCAGAAACCGAAGAGGCATATGAACATAAGAACATAAGATATGCCATACTGGGTCAGACCAAGGTCCATCAAGCCCAGTATCCTGTTCCCAACAGTGGCCAATCTAGGTCATACGTACCTAGTAGTTTCCCCAAAAGAGACAGGTTCCACAATGCTTGTACTGGGTCAAGCATTGATATCCTGGGTCTCTTCTTAATAATGGTTTATGGACCTTTCCTCCAGGAACTTGTCCAAACCTTTTTTAAACTCAGCTACACTAACAGCACTACATCCTCCGGTAACAAATTCCAGAGTTTGATTACACATTGAGTGAAAAAATGTTTTCTTTTATTAGTCTTAAATAGTTTACCTTGTAGCTTCATTGCATGTCCCCTAGTCTTTCTATATTCTGATAACGTAAACAATCAATCTACGTTTACCCGTTCCACTCCGTTCATTAATTTATAGACTTCTATCATATCTCCCCTCAGCCGTCTCTTTTCCATGTTAAAGAGCCCTAACCTTTTTAGCCTTTCTTCATAGGAGTATGCTCCTGCAAGGGGTTCAGAAATCCATTACTTTCTTCCTGTAGGTGCTCAAGGGCCTGTTCCAGCCAGAATGGGATTACTCCAACTCTCCACCTAAGCGGCTAAGGGTGTATAAGAACATATGTACTCTTCTGGAGAGGAAGTGCGTTGTATAGTTGATATTTCCAAGGTGGATACGCAAGTCACGACACTAACCAGATTGGACCACCATTCCTGTAAAAGGCAGATTGGCCTTAAAGGATATTCTGGACCGAAAGGGGGATTACATAAGAACATAAGATATGCCATACTGGGTCAGACCAAGGTCCATCAAGCCCAGTATTCTGTTTCCAACAGTGGCCAATCTAGGTCATACGTACCTAGCAGTTTCATGTTGAAGAATCAGTTTGCTGCTGCGGCTGCTATTCTTCTTGAGCCCTGCACCAGTAGATTCAATTTCTTCAGCCAGATGTTTCTACTTCTCTTTTGAAGTCGGCTGTTGCCTTCCTTTCTGATACCATGTATGAGCTGGTACCTTTGGCGGCCAGGGATGGTGCTCTAATGATGGTGTCATGGCATTGGATTTGGCTCCGGCATTGGGCAGTGGATACATTTTCCAAAGCCCGGTTGGCCCACCTGGCTTTTAACTGGAAACTTCTTTTGCAGCTGATTCCCGATGTTGGTGAAGGACCTGGATGAGACAAAACTTACCGTCTTCCGGAAGACAGGTCCAAGGGACCTGTGAAGCAGACTGGTGCCCCTCTCTCCATCAGTCTCCTCCCATCAACTGAGGGCATTACTGACCTGAAAAAAAATCCCTTTCTTCCCCTCTGCTTCTGGGCTTCGGGTTCATTCTCGGTCCCACCCAGAGGAAGACCATTCTGGACTATACAATGAAAGTTTAGGGGCCCTTTTCCTTTTTCCTCCAGTTGGAGGCAGGCTTCACCTTTTCTTTCAGGAGGGGGCCTGGGTTACCAAGGACCGCTGGGTGCTAGATACCATTCAGCTTGGCTATGTCCTGGATTGCAAGGAGCCAATGCTGGATGTCTTCATCATCTTCCCTTGTTGGTCTACAATCGAAAGTACCATTGTACAGACCACCTTAGACAAGTTGCTGTGCCTAAAGGCGGTGGTGCCCATCCTGCTGGATGAGTGGGGCAAGGGCAGATACTCCATCTATTTTGTGGTGCCAAAAAGAAAAAGGATTGTTCCTTCCGGCCCATTCTGGACCTCAAGGGGATCAATGAGCACTTCCACTACTGCGCTTCCGGATGGAAGCCATGCACTCCATGATTCAAGCAGTGCATCAAGGGGAGATCTTGGCTTCTCTGGATCTGGCAGAGGCTTATTTTCATATCCTGATCCAGGCGGATCAGCAAAGTACCATGCTTGGCTCTCACTATCAGTTCACCGCCCTCCCTATCGGGTTATCCACCCTCTCTGAAGATGTTCTCCAGAGTCATGGTGGAGATAGCTGTGGTGCTGAGGGATTTGTGTCCATCTCTATCTGGATGACTGGCTCGTCCAGGCCCATTCCCTTTTGGAGGTGCCTCAGGTGACACCCGTGTGGTGTCTTTTTTGGAAAGCCTCGGCTGGGTGATCAATCAGGGAAATTCAAAGACTGTTGGATTGCCTAGTGCTCTTTGGTGCGCAGTGGACTCCCAAAGTCTGAGATTATCTTCAACTCCTCGGATTGATGGCGGTGACCATAGAGATGGTGCCACTGGTACATTCTCACATGCGACTGCTCCAGTGGTCCTTGTTAGCTCAGTGGTCCCCTAGTTCTCTGGGGTTCGAGTGCAGGTTTTCCACTCCCATTCATGGTGAAGTTCAGCCTGTGATTGTGACAGCAGCCCTGTCTTCTGAGGAAGGACATGCCACTGGACAATTTTTACTGGATCCTCCTGATGATGGATGCAAGTCTCTCGTGCTAGGGAGCCCATTGCCAAGACTGTACATCCCAAGGCTGTTGGAACCGTAGGGAGGCAGTGTGGTCAATTAACTACCCCGAGGTGAGGGCCACCAGGTTGGTTCTTCTGGTATCTGGCTCCTGCTCAAGGGTCAGGTGGTTTGAGCGTTTTCAGAGAATGCCACAGTGGTGGCTTATATCAGTTGGTTCCTTAGCGTCCCTCTAGTCCAGTCCCGGAACCATAGAGTTGTGAACCTCCACCAGCAGCTTTGGAGACTGAACATCTTCATCTCTTTGATCATCCAGCTATATGCAGCCCCAAGGACCGCCCACACATCAGTATCTCAGTCTCCAAGCAGCTTGGAAGTCAGAGCCCAGAACTGGGCTCCTTAGGAACAAATAAGCAGAGCTTTAGTGTTTTATTCTTTTCTAGATTTAGGTGCTGGGCTGCTGCTGTGGAGGAAATCTTTGACTGTGTCCCTTCTGTCTTTCTCTAATCTGTTTTTTTCTCTCTGTCTCTCTCTGTCAGTCTCCCCATAGGTCAAACAAGCAGGGGAGCTGCACAGGACACAGGTCTCCTTTCTACCGAACCCCCTTGGTGGGTGAGGAGAAGGTTGAAGACAATTACAGGCAGCAATTGAATACAGCAGTAGGCTCTGAAGGTCCCCTGACTGATTTAGGGGTTCCCCGTGCTGCCCTGAGCGGTTATTACTCTGTTATTGACTCTGATAACTGCTACTCAGAGCTTGTGACAGGCACGCTGGACAGCACTCTCAGTGTTTTGACCCCCCCTCCACTCCTGTGTGTGGGTGAGTAGAGTTTGAAGCTTTTTCTTTCTAAAGGCAGTGGTGGAGGCCTTGGGGTGGCCTGGAATCAGCTCTAGGGAGTGTTTTAGACCTTTTGGGTATTTTTTCTGGTCCTTTTTTTGGCGGGATCGGGTCCGGCGGCCATTTTGGATTTTTTTCAAAGTTGTTTTTCTTCGTGTTTTTTTTTTTAGGGATAGGAGCTTCGTTTTTGCATTTCTTGGTCAGATATCAGCTAATTGACTCCAGCTCTATCTAATCCTGCAATTTGGAGCGTTTTTGAGCACTTTTAAAATCGCGATTTTTTTTTTCTGCTCTGTTTGCTTCAGCAAGGTGTTCCTGCTTTGCTGGCAAAGGGCTGTGTGCATAGCCATGCCTCCTAGTCCTCGGTGTCTGGTCTGTGGCATTCGTAGAAGTAGTAATTTGGAAGCCCGAGTCTGTGCCACTTGTTCTGCTGTGGGTGCTGGCATGGAGGACCCTCTGGAGGGCTCCAGTGCAGATCTCCCACCTGTATCTACAGAAGGGACATCAGAGCAGGCAGAGACGGTCCTTGGTCCGGGGATTTCTGCAGTGCCAGAGCGCCTGTTGGCGGGGGGCGTCCAGGAGGGATCCTTGGGAGTTCCACCCGCCTTTTTCTCTCTCATGCAGGAGGCTCTGGCTCTCTTGCAGCCGGCGGGGGGAGGCTCGGTCCTGCCCCGCCGTGGGCTAAAGCGTCCACTTTCAGTAGAGGGAGACACTGGTCCACAAAAGAAGAGCCGGCCCCCGAGTGTTGCGGATTCTGCGCCTCCTGGGGACGAGTTCCACGAGGGGCTGGGGGAGGCTCTCGAGCTGGAGTCTGCGGAGGATTTAGAAGATGGCGAGTTGTTGGACGACGAGCAGAGTAGTAGAATAGTGCGTGTATTTTGTAAAGAGGAACTTCCGGCACTGATTGCCGAAACCCTCAAGGTATTGAACATACCCGTGGACGAGGCCACTGCGGAGGACAAGTTGGAGGATCCCTTGATGCAGGCGGTGCGCACTTCCCACAGAGTCTTTCCGCTCCATAGGGTTTTTAAAGCTATGATCCAGGAGGAGTGGAACAGTCCAGAGTCCGCTTTGCGCGGGGCTAGACTGTTGCCTAAATTGTATCCTCTGTCGGAGGCTGATAGAGAGCTCTTTCGTTTGCCGAAGGTGGACACGGCAGTTTCCGTGGTTACTAAACGGACTACTATCCCGGTGGAAGGTGCTGCAGCGTTGAAGGACCCGCAGGATCGGAAAGTTGATAGCTTGTTGAGACAGGCGTTTGATGTTGCTGCCCTGTCAATGCAGGCGGCGGTGGCCGGGGCCTGGGTGGCGCGCGGCTGCCTCCGCTGGTCTCAACAGATCCAGGGGCCCCAGTCGGCGGAACAAGAGGCCGCGGCATCCAGATTGGAGTCGGGTACCGCTTATTTGGCGGATATCCACTATGACCTCATTAGGGGGTTAGCTAACGGCATGGCGTCGGTGGTAGCGGCGCGTCGTTCTCTTTGGTTATGCAATTGGGCGGCTGATGGCTCTTCTAAAGCTCGCCTTAGTAAGCTGCCGTTTAAGGGCAGGCAGTTATTTGGAGAGGACTTGGATAGGTTGGTAAAAGATCTCGGGGATTCTAAGGGGGGTCGACTTCCGGAGGATAAGCCCAAGCAGGGGGAGCCGACCTTCACCTTCCGGGGGTCTCAGCAGTCCTTTCGGAGGTTTCGTGCCTCCCGCTTTGGTCAGTCCCAGCGTTCCAGATATCTGGGGCGCGGACAGAGTTTCCGCGGATTTCGGGGGGCAGGTAGAGGTTTTGGCTCCTTCCAGGCGCAGGTCCCCAAAAAGTCACAATGAAGCGAGGCCGTGGCGGTGATTCCCGTAGGGGGCAGACTGCGGGATTTCTACCCTGCCTGGGCCGCTATCACATCCGATCGGTGGGTGTTAGAAGTGATATGAGAGGGATATGCGCTCGAGCTACATCGACCGGTGCTCGATTCCTTCGTTATGTCCCCATGCAGCGCTCCCTGGAAACGACGAGTCGTATCCGATACACTTTCCCGGCTGCTTCGGCTCCGGGCGGTCGCCCCCGTGCCGGAGGGGCAGTTAGGGTCCGGTCGATACTCCATCTACTTCGTAGTGCCGAAAAAGGAGGGCGCCTTTCGACCAATCCTGGATTTAAAGAGAGTGAATCGGTGCCTCCGGGTGTCGCATTTTCGCATGGAAACGCTGCGCTCGGTCATAGCGGCGGTCCGCGAGGGGGAATTCCTAACGTCCCTAGACCTTACGGAGGCCTATTTGCACATTCCCATTCGCCGGGAACATCAAAGATTTCTGCGGTTTGCGCTGCCGATGGGCCATTTTCAGTTTCAAGCCATGCCCTTCGGCCTAGCGACGACGCCACGGGTCTTCACGAAGATCATGGTGGTGGTAGCGGCGTTCCTGCGGAAGGAGGGTGTCCTCGTGCATCCCTATCTCGACGACTGGTTGATCCGGGCGAAGTCGAGGGAGGAGAGTCTCCGGGCGACGGCGCGGGTCGTACAAGTTTTGCAGTCGTTAGGCTGGGTGGTCAATCGGGCGAAGAGCAGCCTTCTTCCCTCGCAGACCTTGGAGTATTTGGGGGCGCGTTTCGAGACCGGCAACGGGAAGGTTTTTCTCCCAGTGCACAGAGCGCGGGCCCTGAGGCGGCTGGTGGAGCAGTTTCTAGCGAGACGGGCGTCCTTGGCTTGGCAATATCTTCAGCTTCTCGGCACGATGGCGGCGACCATCGAGGTAGTTCCGTGGCAAGGGCGCACATGCGGCCCCTGCAGCGAGCGCTGCTGCGTCGATGGTGTCATCAGTCCGACTCGCTAGCTCGTCAGTTAGTTTGCCCCTTGGGGGTTCGGCGCAGCCTTCGCTGGTGGTTGCGTCGGCGCTCTCTGGCGAACGGTATGCCCTTGGAGTCTGGCGTCTGCTGATGACGGATGCCAGTTTGAGCGGCTGGGGGGCTCATTGCAAGGGCCAGATTGCTCAGGGCCAATGGTCCTCGCGGGAGAGCCGGTGGTCCATCAACCGACTGGAAATGAGAGCCGTGTGGTTGGCTCTGACAGCGTTTCAGCCTTGGCTGCAGGGAGCGGCGGTCAGGGTGCTATCCGACAATGCCCCCACGGTAGCCTACATAAATCGCCAGGGAGGCACAGGCAGCGCGGCGTTGGAAGCGGAGGCGGATCTGCTTCTGGATTGGGCAGAGCGGCATCTTCAGTGTCTGTCGGCCCAGCATATCGCGGGGGTTCACAATGTGGAGGCGGACTTTCTGAGTCATCGCAGGGTAGACCCCGGAGAGTGGTCTCTACATCCCGAGGTATTTGCGTTGCTGGTCCGTCGTTGGGATCTGCTGATAATGGACCTCATGGCGACCTTCGAGTCCGCGCAGGTCGAAAGGTTCTTCAGCAGGCGTCGGGAACGCATGTCGGAAGGCCTCGATGCATTGGCACAAAGGTGGCCAAGGTACGGGCTGCTCTATGTCTTTCCTCCGTGGGCTCTGCTGGGTCGCCTGGTACAGCAGATCCAACGGCATCCGGGTCCCGTGGTTCTGATTGCCCCGGACTGGCCTCGTCGGCCTTGGTATACGGATCTGGTGCGGTTGAGTGTGGCCGATCCGTGGCTCCTTCCTCCTCGGCCGGATCTCCTTCGGCAGGGGCCGCTGCAGATGCCTCAGGTGGCTCAATTCTCGCTTACGGCATGGCTATTGAGAGGGCGCGAATGAGAGCCAAAGGTTATTCTCCGGAGGTCATTGCTACCTTGTTGCGGGCGCGACGTCGGTCTACGTCGCTAGCGTATGTCCGGGTCTGGCGTATTTTTGAGAGCTGGTGTGCGGCTCGCGAGTTGCGGCCTTTGCGGACCTCCGTTCCTCAGATCCTCTCCTTCTTGCAAGCAGGGGTGGACAAGGGCCTGGCGGCCAGTTCGTTGAGGGTCCAACTTGCAGCTCTTGCGTGTTTTTGAGGCAAGGTTCAGGGCCAGTTATTGGGGTCCCATGCGGACGTGAAGCGCTTCTTGCGAGCGGTGTTGCTTATGCGTCCTCCGTGCAGGGCTTTAGTGCCCTCGTGGGACTTGAATTTGGTGTTGAGGTCTCTGGTGGCTTCGCCGTTTGAACCCTTGGCGCAAGCTTCGTTGAAGGACTTGACGTTGAAAACGGTGTTTCTGGTAGCGATCTCGTCAGCTCGCAGGATCTCGGAGTTGCAGGTTCTTTCATGTAGGGAACCCTATCTGTCTTTCTCTGCCGACAAGGTGGTATTGCGACCGGTTCCCGCGTTTTTGCCTAAGGTAGTTTCGGCGTTTCACATGAATCAGGTGGTGTCTCTCCCAGTGTTTGCCAAGGAACGGGGCAAGCACGCAGATAACTCCTTGCACGCGTTGGATGTCCGTCGAGCTCTTCGTCGGTATTTGAGGGAAACGGCGGCCTTACGTAAGTCCGATCGCCTATTTGTCGCATTTGGCAGTCCGCGCAAGGGGGAAGCGGCGTCTAAGTCTTCCATTTCCCGCTGGTTGAAAGAGGCGTTTCATCGGCATACCTTTTACACGGCAGGATGGTTCCTGCTGGGCTTCGGGCTCACTCGACTAGGGCGCAGGCGGCGTCTTGGGCAGAAGTGAGCTTGGTACCGGCGGTGGATATTTGTCGGGCGGCGACGTGGTCATCCTTGCACACCTTTGCTAAGCACTATCGTCTGGATGTGCAGGCGGCGTCGGATGCGCGGTTTGGGTCTCGGGTGCTTCAGGCTGGACTAGCGAGGCCCTCCCGTTGAGATTTACTGCTCTGTTACATCCTCTATGGTTCCGGGACTGGACTAGAGGGACGCTAAGGAAGAGTAAATTAGACTTACCTGCTAATTGTTGTTCCTTGCGGAACTCTAGTCCAGTCCCGGATCCCTCCCTGTCTATCTGTTCTCGCTGCCAGCCAAGAAGGTACATTCATTATAGGAGTCTGCCAGGGTTTTTGTTCTCTATACTTTCGGTCAGAGCTCCTCTGCTTGCAGCACGCCTTAGTTTCCTTTCGGGGTCAAATCTTGGGGGTGAGCGGTGGCGCATCTTGTTGCATGCGTTTTGCACAAGGGTCGCCACGGCCATTCTGGTCCACCTTCCCGTAGGCGGGAGGTGGTTGTTACGCAATTGGAAAAAAAAAAAAAAAAGAAAGAATTTTTGCTCGTAGTGGGAACTTTAGGGTCAGGATCCTTTTTTCCACTGTGTTGTTATATCTACTTATTCGTTGCTCTGCTTAGTATGCTTTGTCAATAGGTACTGATGTGTGGGCGGTCCTTGGGGCTGCATATAGCTGGATGATCAAAGAGATGAAGATGTTCAGTCTCCAAAGCTGCTGGTGAAGGTTCACAACTCTATGGTTCCGGGACTGGACTAGAGTTCCGCAAGGAACAACAATTAGCAGGTAAGTCTAATTTACTCTTAAGGCGTCATGAGGAGTGCCGGGGTAGCTCTGGAGCTGACTCTCCTGTTTGCCTGGGTGAAGAAGAACCTTCTAGCTTTGTCAGCTCAGCATATTGCCAGGGTGGACAATGTGGAAGCTGACTTCCTCAGCCAGCATTCTCTGGATCCTGGAGAGGGGGCATTGAGTCAGGAGGTGTTTCAGTTGATTCTGCACCGCTGGGGTCTCTCCAAAATGGATCTTATGGTGACCCACTAATGCCATCGTTTGCTACTTTTTCAGTCGCCGCACAGAGACGTGGTCCAAGGGCATCGATACCCTGACCCAGCCTTCGCCAAGTTGGCTGCTGCTGCACACGTTTCCTCCATGGCCCCTGGTGGGGTGTGTTTTGACATATAAAATGTCACCAAAGCATAATTGTTCTGGTGACACTAGATTGGCTGAGGAGAGCATGGTTCGGAGACCTGATGTGTCTTCTGCAGGCATTTCCTTTTCACTTGCCTCCATCTCGGGACCTGTTGCAACAGGGACTGATCGTCTCAGATGACCTGGTTCATGCCTCGTTTAAGGCTTGCCTCTTGGAAGGAGACAACTAGCATGTAAGGGCTACTCTCCAGCGATGGTCTCTACTCTGCTTGGAGCCCAGAGGAGGACTACCAAATTAGCATATGTGCAGATCTGGTGCCTCTTTGAGTGATGGTGTGGCACTCAGCTGTTGGCTCCTGAGGCGCAAAGGTGCCCTCTCTGTTGATCTTTTTACAGGATGGCCTGGAGAAGGGCCCATCCTTTAGCTCCCTGAAAGTTCAGGTGGCAGCCTTGGCCTGTTTCTGAGGTCCAGTGGCTAGTATATCTCAAGCCTTGCACCTGAACATCTCGTGTTTTCTCCAGGGAATTTAGCATCTGTGTTCTCCCCTCTGGTCTGTGTTCCCTTCCTGGGATCTGGGTCTGGTGCTCAGGGCCCTGACTGGCACCTTTTGAGTTGCTGAAGCGCACTATCTTTAAAGATTTGATGCTCAAGATGGTCTTGGTTGCGATTTGTGTCGCGAAGCGGATTTCCAAGCTGCAGGCTCTGTCTTGTCGAGACCCTTATCTGTCTTTTCTAAAGAGGCCATTTCCATTCAGCCTGTAACTTCCATCTTGCCTAAGGTGATTTCTCCCTTTCATGTGAACCAGGCGGTCTGCCAGCCCTCCTTCTCTAAGAAGTAGTGTTGGGGGAAGGATAAAGATCTTCACCTTGTGGATGTCCATAAGAATATAAGAAATGCCATACTGGGTCAGACCAAAGTCCATCAAGCCCAATATCCTGTTTCCAACAGTGGCCAATCTAGGTCACAAGTACCTGGCAGGTTCCCAAAACGTTACACAGGTTCCACAATACTTGTCCTGGGGTAAGTAGTGAATTTCCTGGGTCCTCTTTAATAATGACTTATAGACCTTTCCTCCAAGAACATGTCAAAACTTTTTTTAAACCCAGCGACAGTAACAGCTTTTACTAATTCTCTAGTAATGAAGTCCAGAGTTTGATTACATGTAAAGTGAAAAAATATTTCTCCAGGAACAAGCAGGAAGTCAGTCCTCACATATGGGTGATGTCGGCGCCGACGGAGCCCTCGTGCCGAGCAATTCCCCAGCTTTCAAAGAAAGCCTTTGGGATTGCATCGCGCATGCGCGGTCCCCTTCCCACCCAAGGGTGCCATCTTGCTCAGTCGTCTTTTTTCCGCAAAGCCCAACGGACATGGTCCTGTTTCCACCGTGGGAAAAGTAGAAAAGTTGATTATATTTTTCAGCTTCCCGGTTCAATACCGGTTCCTCTTCCCACCTTCGGCTCGGTACACCGGTATCGAGTCTGGTCCTATTTTTCGTTTTTGTCCTTTGTGACTAGCGTTCGTGCTCCTTTTATTTTTCACTGGCAACCCAGTTGTTTGACCTCGCAGGGGCCCTTTTTCCCCCGATGGCTGCCAGCGGGTTTAAAAAATGTGATCGGTGTAAGAAGTTGATGTCTCTCACCGACACACACGACTGCTGCCTCCGTTGCCTTGGCCCCGACCATGACCCGGTGGTCTGTGGGCCATTTGGTAAGATGTCTTCGAAGTCTTTGAGGAGCAGGCAGCAGCAACGTGACAGGATTTTTTCCGAGTCCACCTCCCGCCGCGCCTGGACCTCGTCAGAAGCCTCGACATCTCGGGAATCGGAGCCCGAGCACCGTCGTGGGTCTTCTGAGCGGGGGTCTCCCTCCAGGGAACACCGGAAGAAAAAGAAACTCGTGAGGGTGGCGTCGCTGGACGTCTCTGATCGGCTTGGGCCCTCGGGTTCCAGGCCGTGGAGCCCGGACTGCCGTCCCGGATCCTCGGAGTCGGAGCAGCCGGCTAAACAACCTCGCAGGGAGCCGGAGGTGTCGGACAAGGTAACTTCTGTTGTCCTCATGGACTCTCCTCCGGGAGAGCCAGCATCGGGCCTGAGCCAGGAGCTGTGGAGCCTTCTGAGCTCGGTCTCAGGTTGGCGGCCCTGGAGAGCAGTATGGCTGCCTTCATAGAGCAGCAGTGGGCACTGGTGGCCGGACTCGCTGGTCCATTCGCCCCCACCACCGGGACATCGAAGTCGACACCGGAGGCCGAGCCGATCCACGAGTCAATAAGGTCTCGAGTCGATCCTCGGCCAAGGTCCCCCTCGACTTCCCATTTGGGACCGAGGTCGTCGACGCCGGTGCCGTCGGGCCTGAAGCCCTCGAGGCCAGAGCCCATCAAGTCCTCCTCGGAGGACTCGGCATGGGAGACAGAGGAGAAAGACTCCCCAGACACCTTCCGGACCCGGTATCTCCCATCGTACTCGCCGGGTTCGGAGCCTCGGACTAGGTCCCCTCTGGAGGACACTCGGTTCTTGGACTCAGGGACATGGCCAAGGCTTTGGCATTCCATGCGGATGCCGAGGAGGAGCCTCAAGCCGAAGAGCTCGATGCCCTCCAGTATGACCCTCCCCCGAAGGAGGCCCTTACTGTACTGGTGCCTTCAATGTTGGAATGGCTGATGCTCCGAATGTGGGAGTCCCCGTCCTCGATGCCGGAACTCAGCAAGCGGGTCGATTCCATCTATCGAATCCGCAAGAGTCCTGGGTTCCAGAAAGCGCAGCTGCCGCACAACTCCATGGTTGTGGAATCGGCCATGCACCGGCTGAAAAGCCAAAAAATGCACTCCTTGGTGCCTCCCAGCCAGGAGGCCCGGAACCTGGATGCCCTCGGCAGAAAGTGCTACCAGGGCTCGATGCTTTCATGCCGTGTCCAAACTTACCAGCTGTACATGGGCATGTACTTGCGAGACTTGGCAAAGGAGATTGCCGGGTTCTCGGCTGGCCTGTCCGAGGAACCCTTGCAGTACTTCAAGGCCTTGTCTATGGGGATCAGAGTGCTCGAAGTTCATGTCTCGAGCAGCTTACAACGGCTTTGAGGCTTCGGCCCGAGTAGCCGCGGCCGGCATCGGTGCACGCCGTCAGGCCTGGCTCATGTCTTCAGACCTAGAGCCATGGGTTCAGGACAAGTTGGTTGATGTCCCGTACCGAGGAGACAACCTCTTTGGCAAACCCATGACTGAGAAAGCTGCAGAACTCGAGTCCGAGTACTTGACCCGGACAAGGTTGTCGAAGGAGACTTCTGCACCTTCTCACAATAAGAAGGCCTCGGGGAAAAAGCCCTTTTTCCCGAGGAAGGGTATGGCTTACAGAAACTACCCCACTTACCAGGCCGCCCCAGCTCCCCAGCAGGGACAGCAGGTCAGGGGACAGAGGCATGGCCCACGAAAGCCGAAGACCCCCAAACCTCCAGCTCCAGCTCCTACTCAGCCAGGAGGGGGGCTTTGACTCCCGGTGCATAGCTCCTCTCCCAACAGTGGTTTGGCCCTGCACAGGAGGAAGGCTGGCCCACTATGCTCGCAGGTGGCCAGCCATTACTACCAACACCTGGGTTCTGCAAGTAGTCCAGCAGGGCTACTTACTCCACTTCCGCCAGGTGCCCACCTCCTTTTTTCAAGGAAAGCCTCTGAGGCCCCCTCTTCACAGGAACCTCCTCCTGCAGGAGTTGACAGGTCTGCTAAAGAATCAGGTGGTGGAACCGGTGCCCCACCACCTGCAGGGGCAAGGCTTCTACTCCAGGTATTTTCTCATACCAAAAAGAAAGGGAGGCCTTCGCCTCATCCTAGACTTGCGAAATATGAACAAGTTCCTGGTGAGGGAAAAGTTCAAGATGCTTTCCCTTGGGATCCTACTGCCTTATCCCCACCAGGGAGACTGGCTATGCTCCTTAGATTTAAAGGATGCTTATACTCACATCCTCATACACCCAGACCACAGGCAATACCTCAGGCTTGTGGTCGGAGGAAACCCCTTCCGGTACAAGGTGCTTCCCTTTGGCCTAGCTACCGCTCCCAGAGTATTTACCAGATGCCTAGCAGTGCCTAGCCTTCCTCAGAAGCCAGGGTGTCTTTGCCTTCCATACCTAGACGACTGGCTCATCGGGCCAATCGGCACAGGAGGCACAGCAGGCCACTGCTCACACAGTCACCCTGCTCCAGCACCTAGGGTTTATTATAAATAACTAAAAGTCTACTTTACTCCCCACTCAGAACTTGGAGTTCATAGGGGCAAGACTGGACACAGTTCAGGCAAAGGCTTACCTATCGCTGGACAGGGCAAGGCAGTTGCTGGACTTGGTGCAGCAGGTCCAGCACAGGCCTCAAGTCTCCAAGGATCTTCCTACGCCTCCTGGGCCACATGGCCTCCACGGTGCATGTGACTCCATATGCTCGATTCCACATGCGCACAGCTCAATGGAGTCTCAGAGAACCTTGCAACGGTAGCTTCACCCCCCCCCCCCTTGCTTCAGGGAGTGCCATTTCAACCTCCCTCTCACACCAGAGTGCTGACGACAGATGCCTCCTTGTTGGGCTGGGGTGCCCATTGCCAGGGTTCATACACTCAGGGTCTGTGGTTCTTTTGCAGTGGCACATCACATGTCCCTAAAGGAAGTTTACCTGCCCGGTCAGGAGAACCTCCAGGCCGACAAGTTGAGCAGGATTCTTCAGCCTCACGAATGGCAACTGAACCGGGATGTAGCCCAGCAGATCTTCAACTGCTGGAGTCTCCCATCCATGGATCTCTTTGCCAGTCCGCAAAGCCATCAGTTGCCCCGGTTCTGCTAGAGGCAGCCACATCCGCTGAGCGTGGCGGCAGATGCTTCTTGATCTCGTGGGCACAGGGCCTTCTCTATGTGTTCCCACCCATGCCCCTGGTGGCACGCACTCTGTTCAAGATTCTTCGGGACAAGGCCTGTGTCATCCTGGTGGCCCCCAGGTTCCCTCTTCTCCTTCAGCTGGCAGTCGAAACTCCGCTCCCGCTGGGGGTGCAGCCCGACCTCTTGACCCAGGAACAGGGTTCCTTGCTATACCCCAATCTCAGATCCCTCAACTTAATGGCTTGGCTGCTGAGAGGGTGGTTCTTGCTCCTCTACTCCTCCCCAAGGAGGTGGAGGAGGTGTTGCTGGCCTCTAGGAGGCAATCCACTAGAAAATCCTACGTGTTCAAGTGGCGTAGATTTGAAGGGTGGTGTGTCCAACATACGGAGAACCCGTTCACTTGTCAATTACCTCAGGTATTGCAGTACTTACTCCACCTCTCGGAGTTAGGCCTCAAGTCTAACTCTTGTCAGGGTCCACCTGAGTGTGCTATCAGCTCACCACTCTCCAGTGGACGGACAATCTCTTTCATCTCACCCTTAGGTATCCAGATTCCTCAGAGGCCTCCTCCTCTTGAAGCCTCCAATTCGCCCACTGGCTATTGAGTGGGACTTAAATGTGGTCTTGCAGTGGCTTACTGGCCCACCTTTTGAACCAATGATCACTTGTCACCTACGTTTCCTTTCCTGGAAAGCACTCTTTCTGGTGGCGCTCACGTCTGCTAACCACTGATCTGTTCCATTGGCAGACATCTTCCGGGCCGCAACTTGGTCTTCAAGCCAGACTTTTGCAGCCCACTACTGCCTGGATGGAGAGTCCCGGCGGGACAGTGTTTTCTGTCAGGCGGTACTCCGTAACCTATTCGAGGTTTAGGCAACTTCTACCCTCCGAACCTTTGGTGTCAGGCTACCGTGGGGTTGCGCTCTCGGAGAAAAATCCTATCACTGCTGCTGCGGCTCTTCTAGAGGGAGACATTTTCAGCTATGGGTTCTCGGTAGCCTATAGCTAGGGAGTCCCATATGTGAGGACTGACTTCCTGCTTCTTCCTGGAGAAAGTAGTAATCAGTCCTCACGACCCTCCCTCCTCCCCTGGAGTTGCAGTCCTTTGATTCATTTTTTTCTCATTTTTGCCGTCTTTTTAGCTATGTCATCTGACTGAGCAGGATGGCACCCTGGGGCGGGAAGGAACCGCACATGTGCGATGCAATCCCAAAGGCTTTCTTTGAAAGCTGGGGAATTGCTCCGCACGAGGGCTCCGTCGGCGCCGACGTCACCCATATGTGAGGACTGATTTCTGCTGTCCCTGGAGAACACCTGTTACAGGTGAGTAACTACGCTTTCTCTTATTAGTCTTAAATGGGTTACATTGTAGCTTCATTGCGTGTCTCCTAGTCTTTCTACTTTTTGGATGCATAAACAACCGAACTACTGTATGTTTGCCCGTTCCACTCCATTCATTAATTTATAGACCTCTATCATATCTTTCCTCAGCCATCTTTTTTCCAAGTTGAAGAACCCTAACATTTTAAGCATTTCCTGATAGGGATATCCTTCCATCCCCTTTACCATATTGATGACTCTTTCTGTACCTTTTCTAATTCTGCTATATCCTTAAGATATGGCGGCCAGAATTGCAACGCAATACTCAAGGTATAGTTGCACCATGGAACTATACAGAGGCATTATAATGTCCTTGATTTTATTCTCCAATCCTTTCTGTATGATTCCTAGAATTCTATTTGCTTTCTTGACTGCTGCTGCACACTGAGCAGAGGATTTCAACGTATTATTCACGATGATGGCTAAATATTTTTCCTGGGTGTTGGTTCCTAATGCATCGTGTAACCGTAGTTTGGGTTGTTCTTTCCTAGGTGTATAACTTTGCACTATAGTCTTTCTGCTATGGCCTTCTCCTCCCTTAGCACCCCTTTTACCCCTCTATCATCCAGTAGTCCAACTGACTCTCTCACAGGGTTTTTTGCTATGAATGTACGTGAAAACTTTTTAATCTCCAGCAACAAGCAGGAATGTAGTCTTCACATATGGGTATCATCGGTACCGACGAAGCCTGAGCGGGAATGCTCCCCAGTGTCCAATAGGAAAGCTTTTGGGAGCATCCCACAGCGCCTGCGTGCTGCCTTCCCGCCTTTCCAACTCTCCCTCTTCAGTTCTTTGTTTTCCGCGGAGTCGACAGGTTGCATACCCTGTCACCACAGAAAATTTATTCTTATTCTTTTGTTTTTTGTGATCGCGTCTGCCTTCACTCGACGGTACCACCGGTTCTCTTTTCTTCTTTAAAAAACAAAACAAAAACCTAACTTTCTAAAAGACTTTTTTCTCAGGGGCCTCTCCCCTCTCGGTGCTAGGTGCCATTTTGGGCACTAGGCCCACCTTTCTTCAAACATGGAGAAACCAGCTAGTGGTTTCAAAAAATGTTCTAACTGTGGCGGTACCATATCCGTCACTGACACCCATGAATGGTGTCTTAAGTGTTTAGGTCCTGACCATTCTCCATTGGAGTGTCTCTCCTGCAGAAAGATGACCAAAAGGGGCCTGCAGAACAGAGCTGCAAAACTCGGTACCCTTTTTGCCGCAGATACGATGTCAATCGCATCGATGTCTTCCAGGGCTTCATCTTCCTCCCATAGATCTCAGGTAACTAAACCTAAGTCTTTTAAGACTGGCCGGTCCTCATAGGGTAGATCTCCTTCCAAGCATCGAGATGCCACTGGCGTTGCTCTCGAGGAAAGTTCACCGGCAAAACAGCCCCGGCGGGAGGCTTCGGTCTCCAAAGCATTAACAGGGCTCCAGAATGTTCTAGAGGCTTCCACTTCTGCAGAACGACTAGTGCCATGTTCTGGAGTCGTGGCCGTTTCCACCGGTACCGACACCCAGGCATCGGCAGGAGCGATGGATCAAAGAATCCTCGCTATCGAATGCAGTCTAGCAGCTCTCTTAGCAGCTTCGGTATCGCTAAGACCGCTACAGATGGTTCCAGAGGTATCGGTATCAACATCAGTGCCGGTACTGACTGCACCTGCCTCGGCCGGTATACTTCCTCCCATGCTGAGCCTTGAGTCTATTTCAGATATCAAAAGATCGGTACTGAGACACCTCGATACTGCGAGCGATACCGTTGCAGGAACATCGGCACAGAAATACTTCGAATCCTCCGATTCTGATGATTCTGCCAGTACTAGAGCAATCCTTCCAGAGGATCCCTCTTCTTCTCCTCAGTGCAGAATGTCTCCTCCAGAGGACATGTCCTTCCAGGATTTCATACGTGATGTAGCTCAAGATCTTGCAATCACGGTGACTCCAGAGAAGGAACCCAGAGCGGAAGAATTAGAAATTCTTCAATATCCTAAGGCTCCTATGGAGGCAGCAACTCTGCCCATTCATAGGATCTTGCATGACCTTATGTTAAGAATGTGGGAAACTCCTTTAACGGTGTCTCCACACTCCTGACATCTCGATACCATGTACCGAGTTCCAAGCTCTCCTGGTTTTCAAAAGACTCAATTACCACACCATTCAATGGTAGTGGAATCGGCGATGCGTAGGTTTAAGAGTGCTAAAACGCATTCTTCCAGTCCTCCGGGCCGTGAATCGAGGACGCTCGATGACTTTGCATGTCGATGCTTCCAATCCTCCATATTGTTAGCCAGGATCAGCTCTTACATTTTCTATATGGGAATGTTCCTCAAAGAGGTTACAAGAGCCTTGGAGCTCATGAGCCCTCTTCTTCCTGAGGACAAAAGAGGGGAATTTCTTACTCTGGTCAAACATGCCCAGGATGTCTCTAAGTTCGTGAACCGTGCAGCCGTTGATTGCTTTGAATGTATTAGCAGAACCTCTGCTATTTCAATTGGTGCACGTCGTATTGCCTGGCTTCAGGCATCAGACTTAGAACAATGGGTGTAAGATAAACTGTGAAACATCCCTTGCACAGGAGAAAATTTCTTTAGCAAGGATTGGCAAGACAAGGCAAATCAGATTGAATCTGAAAATACTACCTTGAACAGACTATCAAAGTCTACAGTCAACCCAGCAAAGAAAAAGTCAATCAAGAAGCCCCTTTTCAACAAGAAAAAGAGGTTTTACCCATCTTACACTCATCATGCTCACTGTCCAGTTCATGTTCCCCAAAAGGAGCAGCAACAGAACAGACAGCAAATGAAGCCACAAATGCCAAGAACTCAACTGGCTCAACAAGCTTAGCCTCCTCAGGGGCTTTGACTCTTTCCTAGAGAACTTAGTCTTCCTGCTCCTGAAAGGTCCGGAACTCCTTACCATTCTAGGCAGGCTATGCCAGTTTGCCAAAAGATGGCAACAAATAACATCAGAAAATTGGACTCTGTCCATCGTACGACAGGGGTACAGGCTTCATTTTCACAGCATACCCCCTCCTACAATGATAAGACAGTTCAATTCTCAGGTCCCTGCCACCAGTCTCTTGGGTCAGGAGGTCTCATCATTTCTTGCTCAAGGAGCATTACAAGAGGTACCCATATCCAAACAGGGAACAGGATTCTACTCCCCCCTACTTTCTCATCCCAAAGAAAATAGGGTGACACAGGCCCATTCTGGACCTCAGAGAATTAAACAAATATCTCTTCCAAGAAAAATTCAAAATGATCTCCCGCGGAACACTCCTGCCATACCTTCAGAGTCAGGACTGGCTATGTTCTCTAGATCTAAAGGATGCATATACACATATTCTCATCCATAAAGTTCACAGGAAATTCCTTTGGTTCTTTTTCCAGGGAAGACACTTCCAATACAGGGTTCTTCCCTTCAGTCTGGCTTCTGCCCCAAGGGTCTTCATGAAATGCATGGCATTAATAGCAGCATTTCTAAGAACTCTGGGAATATTCTTCTTCCCTTACTTAGACGACTGGCTCATTCGAACATCAACAGCTCTAGAAGCCAGCTTCGCTATTTCTCGCACAATGCGAATTCTGAGCTATTTGGGATTGGTCATAAACCTCCCAAAATCTCAGCTCACCCCTTCTCAATCTCTAGAATTCATAGGGGCTCGTCTAGACAGAAGACAGTCGAAGGCTTTCCTGCCACAGCCGCACTGTCTTCGTATAATACAGCTGGCATCCCAAGCAGCTATGAAACTCTTTCTGACTGCTCGGGAGATGCTTCAGCTTCTGGCTCATATGGCATCCACTGTCCATGTGGTTCCCTATGCTCACCTTCATATACGAGCAGCCCAGTGGACCCTATCCTCTCAGTGGACACAGGCCTCAGGTCGCCTGTTGGAGAAAATCAGAAACTCTCCACGTCTCATTTCATACCTTCAATGGTGGCAATCACTGGAAAACCTTCTAATAGGATCTCCTTTCCAGCAGCCTCTATGCCATGCCACCCTAACAACAGATGCGTCCAAGTTGGGTTGGGGGGCTCACTTGCACGATCTCTCCACTCAGGGTCTCTGGACCCCACAGGAGGCTTGTCTTCACATAAACCTCCTAGAACTCAGAGCCATTTTCTATGCTCTTCAAGTATTCCAGACCCAGCTCAGCTACAAGACAGTCCTGGTTCAAACCGACAATCAAGTAGCCATGTTCTATATGAACAAGCAGGGTGGAACAGGCTCTCTGTCAGTATGCAACGAAGCTTTGCGACTGTGGGCCCTCACCAGAGAGCTCCAAATCCACCTTCTAGTGGTATATCTTCCGAGCATTCAAAATCTTTAGGCAGACAAACTCAGTCAAATACTGCTGCCACACGAATGGTCTCTTCACTCAGACCAGATTGCTCGAGTGTTTCGAATCTTGGGAACCCCAGATATAGACCTCTTTGCAAGTCCACAGAATGCCAAACTTCCCCTGTTCTGTTCCAGAATTCTGTCTCAAAACTGTCAGGCAAGAGATGCTTTCCTCCTCCACTGTGGGCAGGACTTCCTCTATGCCTTCCCACCCATTCCCCTCATTCCCAAAACACTATTCAAGCTTCAGAGAGACAGAGGACGTATGATACTCATAGCTCCACGTTGGCCACGGCAACATGGTATCCTCTGCTTCTACGTCTCTCTCAAGCCACGCCACTGGAGTTGGGATATGCTCCAGATCTTCTTTCCCAGGAGGTCAGGATGCTATTGCACCCAAATCCCCAGTCCCTGCATCTCAGGGCCTGGTTGCTGAAAGCCTAGAGTTTCCAGATATCAGCCTTTCTCAACAGGTAAAGGATATCCTGGTGGTCTCCAGAAAACCCTACAGAAGGGATCATACGCCTTTAAGTGGAAAAGGTTCTCTGTATGGTGTTCTCAAAGGGGGCTTCACCCCCTTTCGGTGCCTCTGGAATCGCTACTGGAGTGTCTCTTCCATTTATCAAATTCTGGTCTTAAAACCAATTCAGTAAGGGTCAATCTTAGTGCCATTGCAGCTTCTTGCAAGCCCCTGGATGGACAACCTATTTCCTCTCATCCACTCGTAGCATTTATGAGATGTCTACTCTTAACAAAACCTCCCATTAAGCCACCGCCAGTGGCATGGGATCTAAATCTTGTTCTTGGGCAGCTCATGAAACCGCCCTTTGAGCCTTTAGCCACTACAGCTCTAAAGTTTCTCTCCTGGAAGGTAATCTTCCTAGTTGTTCTCACTTCTGCGAGACGCATCAGTGAGTTACAGGCTTTAGTGGCAGATCCTCCTTATAGAAGATTTCACCATGATAAGTTAGTTCTTAGGACTTATCCCCACTTTATGCCAAAAGTGGTTTCGCCTTTTCATTTAAACCAAGCGGTTTACCTTCCTGTATTCTTTCCTAGGCCTCATGCCTCTAATGCAGAAAGGAATCTTGAGCCCCTGGCTTTTTACCTTCAAAGAACTAAGCAACACAGAAAATCTTCTCAGCTTTTTGTTGCTTTTGATTCTAGTCATTTGGGACTTCCAGTTTCCAAAAGAACTCTCTCTAGGTGGATTGCAAATTGCACATACTTTGCATACGAGAGTAAGGGACTTTCTCTCGAAGGCCATGTCACAGCTCTATGGCTATTCTTCATTCTGTGTTCATTGACGACATCTGTAGAGCAGCCACTTGGGCTTCGGTACACACCTTCACAGCCCATTACTGTTTAGACAAGGATTCCCGTAGGGATGCCTCATTTGGCCAGGCTGTTCTCCAGCATCTCTTTGAGACTTAGTACAACTCCTTCCCGCCGTCCCAGGTTTGGATGCCAGAGATCCATGGGAGGAAGCATGACCCATCTCTCCATGGGTTTGCAGCTTCCTGGGGTCATCCCCCTGGCATCTTTCAGCTGGGGAGTCCCCATATGTGAAGACTACATTCCTGCTTGTTCTTGGAGATAGGGTAGTTACTCACCTGTAACAGGTGATCTCTGGGAAGAGCATGAATAAGTCTTCACAACCCACACACCTCCCCTAGGAGTTGTCTTTATCTATCTCTCCCTTTTTTCTCTCCTTCTCTCCATTTGTCTCAGCTTTAAACTCAACTGAAGAGGGAGAGTTGGGAAGGCAGCACGCAGGCGCTATGGGATGCTCCCAAAAGCTTTCCTATTGAACGCTGGGGAGCGTTCATGCACAGGCTCTGTCGGTACCGATGATACCCATATGTGAAGACTTATTCCTGCTGTTCCTGGAGATCACCTGTTACAGGTGAGTAACTACGCTTTATGCGTTTTTGCTTCCGCAGCAAGCTTTATTTCAAATTCTCTCTTTGCCTGCCTTACATCTGTCTTGCCAGTGCTTATATTGTTTCCCGTTTAAATCATGGTTCATTTTTCGATTTTGTGAAAGATGCTTTTTTGGCTACAGCAACCTTTCTGACCTCACCTTTAAACCATGCTGGCAGTTTTTTGGCCTTCCTTCCACTTTTCTTAAAGCGTGGAATACATCTGGTCTGGCTTTTCAAGTTAGTGTTTTTAAATGACGCCCATGCTTGATATAAATCTTTAACCTTTGCAGCTGCTCCTTTTTATCTTAACTATTCCTCATTTTATCATAGTCTCCCTATTGAAAGTTAAAAGTAGTACAGTGGATAGCTCTAGGAACAAGCAGGAATGCAATCTTCACATATGGGTGACATCAGCACTGATGGAGCCCACATGACAGCACTCCCCAGCATCCAATAGGAAAACCTTTGGGACACTTCACTACGCCTGCGAGCCTGTCTTCCCGCCTTCGCAACTCCTCTCATCAGTTCTTCATTTTCCGCGGAGCCAGTAGGATGTATCGTCCTGTCACCACCAAAAAACTTAATCTTTTTGGTGTGGAACATCATCTTCCTGCTTTCCTGTCAACGTTGGCCCGTTGAATCTGCCACCAGTCCTGATAATTCTTTTTTATTTTACATTTTTATAGTTCTTTTTTCTTTAACGTGGTTTTCACCACTAAACTAGGCCCTTAGGCCTTCAATCTTGAAGACAAGTTTTTTGAGGCATGGAAAAGCCAGCTAAAAAATGTACCAAGGGGTATGTTTACTAAATGGCGTTGAAGGAGCATGTGTGCTGTTAATGCCCCTTATCGGCACCCTAGCACCCTTAATGCCGCAAAAACACTGCTTTAAGGGGCGTTAAAGGCACCAGCAGCATTAAGGGCACAAGGGGTAGAGAGTGGGTGTTAACGGGGTGGGGAGTGGGCATTAACAGCGTGTGCTCTCTTGCCACTGATTGCGCAATCTCCTAAAAAGTTCTTTAACGCTCGGAATCCGATCACCAAGTAAAACCTCACGGAAAGGGTGTTTGTAGAGTGGGGAGACAATTTCAGTGTCAGCAATGTGATGCGCTGATCAGGGAGCCCAAAAATGTGATAGTCGTGCTCCATTAGAAGCAACAGGGCACCATGCTAATGGTGCAAATGGGGCACAGGGGTGGCAGAGTGGTGATGCAAGGGGAGAGCTGGTTGACAGGACTGACAAGGCAGCTACCCAGGTGGCATATAAGAGCAAACATAGGAATAGAAGTTTCAAATATATGCCACACTCTGTCAGACTAAGACCCTGCAAGCCCAGTAACCTCGGTCCAGTAGTGGCCAATCTAGGGCACAAGTACCTAGCTGGGTCCCTAAAAGACACATGTCTAACGATGTCTGTACTGTGGCAAGCAGCTGACCCTTGGTATCCCCTTAATAATGGTATAATGACTTGTCCTGCAAGAATCTGACCAAACCTTCCCTAATCCCAGCTAGACAAGGCGAACAACGATCCTTACTGTCTGGCTCAGTTCTTTAGGCCTCTCTTTGTTATTTGCTAGCATATGGCCAAGAAATGGGTTGCTGTTCAGGCCCCAAACATTTTAGACACGAGTCATGTTTATCAGTAACTTATATGATACCAGCACACTTGGGGGTATGTTTACTAAAGGGTGCTAAGGGAGCACCCTGTATTAAGGGGTTTCCGTGTGGAAAGGGCGCTGGGCGTGTTGGAGGCATTCCGATGTTAAGGCTACTATCGGACACTTAGTGCGCGCTAACAGAATAGTGTGCGCTAAGGTGTCAAGCATGCACCCTAATGCAGGAAAACCTCTAAGGCAGAAAGGGGGGAAGGGAAGCCAGTGAAAAAGGGATGGATGGAAGTAATGGTGGAAACTAATGAGACTGATTGACCTATTGCCCATCTCTGTTGCAGTACATGTGATGAGCATGTTGGACCCAACATCTGGGCTGTGCTGTCGACTAGGCAATATAGGCTGCTGCCTAGGGATTCTGGCCAGTGTGGGTGGTGGCAGTGTCATGGCGGGTGGTTGCAGAGCCAGCAGAGGGGTAACAGCAGCGGGGGGCGCTATGCATGGTGTGCAGTCCTAGGTGTTGCTGAAAGCTTAGGCCTTGCCGTAAGCTACAATACAGTGTATGTGAGGTGAGGACAGGTTTCCATCAGTACTGTCCATATCTGGCATGCGATAGGCCTGAATAGTATCTGGGTGGAAGCAGCATGTATCTGATGAGGGCAGCAAAGTGAGGATTGACCATGAGTGGTGATGTGGAGCAGTCACTGAAGAGGTATGTATGATTTGTCCAATTGTTGAAAAGGACCCTTGATGGCCATGGTGGAGCAGCTGACTGGTAAATACAGGAATGCACCTGACAGCCGGATGTTGGTTGAAGATCTGTGCCATGGAGGTCCCAAGCAGAGAACTCAGTATGTTTGTGCTGGGTGGATGTATGGGATCTGAATGGCCAAGAACATTTGGTGTGTGTGATCCGTAGGTAACAGTGCCATGGGGCACATGAAACACCATTTATGTGGGCGGGACAGGTGCCTCAGCCTGTGCAACTACAAGATAATACACCTGACACAGTGGCATGATAGTAAAAGACAAGTTGATCCCATATGCCTCATATGGAGCAAGTAATGATGGGAGAACAGTGAAGGAGATGGTCATGCAAAGACTGGGATGTGCCTGAATGTTCCAGATATATCCCCTTTGCGTGAAGATGGGAGGTCACAGTGATGGCACACTATAAAACTCAGTCATATCATCTGTCCCCTACATCTGCTGTGTATATATCACTGACCCGCTGCAATGGGTCACAGACGAGCCAGTAAAGCTATACCCTCAGAAGTCCATGACGGGTAATATCATGTCTGTCTATCCGTGTGGCCAGAATGCATAGAAACATTGAAGGATGATTGTCTGCAAGTCATAGCAGAGCCAGGCCTGTTAAAGGTGGGGAAGTGACCCGATTAGCACCCAGGCACAAAAAGAAGAAGTGGGAATCAAACCCTGGACCATTGCCTATGGAGACATTGCACTAGCCAGTAGGCTACACCTCCACCCTGCTCTATACAGCAACGCTGGATTCAAAGAGCCTGCTGGTCTCTGCTCAAACTGTCTGTGTGCCGGAATTGGTTGGCCTGTCCACTACCCATGAGGCACTGCAAATGCAAAACAGCAGTCTGTAGCTGATCAAGAAATGGAGAATGCACTGCTCCAGCACATCAGCTCAGTAAGACGCACTGACTGTGTGTGCTACATGCACATAACAGCTGCCAACCCTACTTTCGAGCAGTTTAAGCTGTCACCCTGAGGGTGAGAATGGGCGTCTAGCACCTGGTCCACAGAACCTGCACTTTTAGAGATGGTCTCTGTTGGACATGCTGCAGGTCCCCATCACTGCTTGTTGTGTGGCAGTTATTGTCTGTAGTGTGAGACTTTCACCCCCATGCTTCCTGAGGATAAGCGGAGTGCATTCCAGACACTCATCAAGCAAGGCCAAAATAATTAAAAGTTTCTTACAAGGGCCTGTTTTGATGCTTTCTAATCAATAAGCAGAGCTTCAGCAGTCTGTATTGGGGCTCATCAAATGGCTTGGTTACAGGCATCAGGTCTTGAGCAATGGGTCCACGATAAACTGGCCAATATCCCATGTACTGGAGAAAACCTTTTTGGCAAAGATTGGAGGGAAAAAGCAGGAGGGATTGAAACGGATGATCTCATCCTAAAACGCCTTTCCAGGAAAACAGCTGACCCATTCAAGAGGAAGGCTTGTCCCAAAAAATGTTTCTATTCTAAAAAGAATGGATACTATCCTTCTTACCCACCCTCTGCTGCCTATCAGCCTCAACATCCTCAGCAGAGACAATAGGGCCCTCGCCAGCCCAAGAATCCCAAAGCTCTTAAGCCTCAACAAGCTGCACAGGCACAACCTGCACCTGGTTTTTGACTCCTTCCTAGAGAGCATTCCAGTGTGCCCCTGGAGGGTCCCCAACCCCTCCACATAACTGGCAGACTCTGTCACTATGTCCACAGGTGGCACCTCATAATATCAGAGCAGTGGACACTCCAGATTGTCCAAAGGGGTTATGTGCTTCACTTCAAAACCTTATCCTCCACCAGCTTCACAGGGGATTATCGCACACAATACCTTCAAAGCACTCTCTTAAAAGAAGAGATGACCACTCTGTTTTCCCAGGATGCCGTAGAAAGAGTTCCTCCTCCTTGAGAAAGGATGGGCTTCCTCTCCATATTTTATCATTCTAAAGAAAACAGGAGGATTCAGGCCCATCTTGGATCTCAGAGACCTAAACAAATTCATAGTCTGAGAGAAATTAAAAATGATTTCTCTAGGAACTCTTCTACCATACCTCCAGAGTTATGATTGGCTATGTTTTCTACCTAAAAGAAGCGGCGTACATGCATTTACTGATCCATCCCTTGCGCAGACAGTAACTGCACTTCATGTTTCAAGGAGACCACTATTAATAATGGGATCTCCCCTTTGGTTTAGCCTCTGCCCCAAATGTCTTCATGAAGTGCATGGCAGTAGTCGCTGCCTACTTACGCACCTTTGGGGTATTCGTCTTTCCTTATTTAGATGACTGGCTGATCAGTGAAGACCCCCCCCCCTCTCCCTCAAGAGGTAAGACTCTCCCTTCATCACACCATCACGGTGTTCCATCATGTGGGCTTTGTCATAAACTTCCCTAAGTCTCAGCTCACTCCAACCCACTGACACAAATTCATTTGGGGCACTCTTAGACACTCAACAGGCCTGAACTTTCTTTATGCAGGATCACTGTGCTTGCCTCATCAAACTGGCAGAGGGAGTGCAAAAGCAAAGCCGAATAATAAATTGTTTCTTGAAACCTTTACAAAGAGGCCTTCTAGATAGGGGGCAAGAGACATGTGAAATTGTTTTAAATAGATGTTAAATCCAAGTGACAGATCAAAGGGGCATTTTGAAAGACTCCCTCTATCAAAGCAAGGGCTGTATGAATCACCCAGGAAATTGGTCACAGATTACCTTAGAAGCAAAGGCATAAACAGTTCAACCAGAGCAGAGCTCTGTGATTCTCATTTTTGAAGGACTACAAAAAGAGACTGCTACTTCTGGAGAGAGATCTGTAATTTGTAAGTATTTACTTCTGGGAATTTTTTAAAATCTTGAGGAAAAAAGAATTATTTAGGATTAAGCTGATTAATCTGTGTAAATTAGAATCAGTGTATTTGTTAAATCAGTTATTGCCTAGTATCAGCAAAGAGCTTTTAGTTAAATTAAAAACTCAATAGGTAGCTTTCAGTTTAAGTTTAAAACCCAGCAGAGAGCTTTCAGTTTAAATTTAAAACCCAGCAGAGAGCTTTCTGGTTGAATTTACAACCCAGCAGAGAGCTGCTGGTTTAAATTTAATAGTCAAGGCCTAGTATCAGCAAAGAGCTTTAATTTGAATCAAATCAGAGTATAACTTAGCATAAAAGGAAAAACAGGGTCAGTATTCTTTGAGCAATAAATTGTTTTTAGAGACCTTTACAAAGAGGCCTTCTAGATAGGGGGCAAGAGAACTGTGAAATTGTTCCTTATCGTCCCTCCAGTCTAGTCCCGAACCTTTGGGGTTGTCATCCTCCTCCAGCAGCTTGGAGACTGAGAAACGTCACTTTTGTGATGTCACTGGTATATATACTTAGGAACTGCCTCCTCACTCCAGTTCTCTCAGTCTCCAAGCAGCTGGAGGATTAGTGAGCCTAGAGGTTCAGGGCTCACTAGAGGAATAATTAAGGAAAGTTAGAATTAAGAACTTTGATTGCTTTATAAAAAAATAAAATAAAGAATATAGAGGGAACAAGGCTCCTTGGATCAAGGGGATAGTGCTCAGGTGCTCTCTTTACTTTGGAAGTGCTTTAGCCCTTTCCCTCCCCCCCTTCCCCCTCTCCCTTCTCCTGAGGGGACTTCAAGTTTCAGAAGATTTTTGTCCAAGAAGGGGGCCGGTGTGGAGAAACAGGCATCCAGTTACCTTTAACTCACAATCGGGTGAGGAACCGGTTATCTGTGGAGCACAGCGTGTGCAGAAGGATTTGCCTGCCAGAGCTGTTAAGCCCGACGTCACAGTTTTTTCTCTGCTGCAGTTGTTTTGTTGGCGGTTCTCTTGCCCTTAGGCTGCAGCTCCCGGTTGACAGAGAAGCTCAGCGCCGGGGATCACAGGGCTCAAGATTTGAGGCAGCACAGGTAAGGAGCCATTGCGGTGGAGAAAGGTGCTCGGGGGGGGGGGGGGGCGTTTTTTTTTTCCTCCATGCAGGCCAGGTCACGTGTCAGTCACACGGAAATCGCTGTTACTTTTGAAATTACTTTCTTCAGAATTTGGCTGGGGGGCCTATCTGATGGTTCCACGTTAAAAAAAAAAAAATCCAGTTTTTTTTGTTTTTTGGATTATTTGCAGGGCACTATTGGCAAGGCACACAGTTTAGCTCCTGCAGGGCTGGGGGTGGGAGAACACCCCCGATCGCACAGAATGCCGTCCAGACCACACTGTTTGGTCTGTGGAGCTAGGAGAGGCGCAGTCTCCGATACTGGGGTAAGTAGGGGCTGCAGTCAGGAGCCCGCAGCGGTGGAGCAAGCCTCTGATTTGGTTGCGGAGGCCCAGGAGGGATCGTCTCTGGTCTTTTTAGAGCCAATTTCCCCCATACTGCCTTTCCTGGATCCGGTACCAGGAACATCATCGTCTCCGGAGCCCTCAAAGGGACAACCGCATTTACCAGGTGGGCTGGCGACAATCTTTTCCCCAGATTTTATGGCTCTGTTACAGCACACCTTTGGCAATTCGCAGAGTAGGCCTCTGGCCAGTTCTGCAGAAGTGGAGCTGGGAGAGAAAAGGCCGTGCACGCCTTTGTGGGGGTGACAGGGCTAAAAGCGAAGAGAGCCAGGGGTGACAGGGAAGGTCAGAGCAGTCTGTCGTATCCGAGCGCCTATGCTCTGAGGATCCGGACCCCGTTCTAGATCTGGAAGATGATCTGGAGGAAGGTGAGATTACGGAACAGGAGGATCAAGTGAGAGTGGTTCACGTGTTTCGTAGCGACGAGTTGCCGGCACTCATTTCCGAGACTCTCAAGACTCTTAATATGCCGTCGGGGGGACCGGTGGAGGATTCTACCCTGGAAGATCCATTGTTACAGGCCGTTCATAAGAATCAGAGAGCGTTCCCAGTACACAGAGTGGTTAGAGAGATGATTCAGGAAGAATGGGACATGCCAGAGTCGAATCTTAAAGGTTCTAGAGTTATGGCACGACTTTACCCGCTGGTGGACCAAGATCGAGAATTGTTTAAGTCTCCGAGAGTTGATGCAGCCATCTCCGCGGTTACTAAGAAGACTACTATTCCTGTAGAGGGCAGTGCGGCCGTAGAGGATACTCAGGACCGTAAACTGGAAACCTTGTTGAAGCAGGTCTTTGAGGTGAATGCGCTGTCCTTACAGGCTTCTATTTGTGGAGCCTGGGTGGCGAGAGCCTGCCTGCGCTGTGCACAGCGAGTTCAAGGAGAGCACTCGGAAGAGGCATCAAGTGAGGCTTCCAGATTGGAGTCCGGGGCAGTGTATCTTGTGGATATCCATTATGATCTCATCCAAGGTTTAGCGAAGAGTATGGGTTCGGTTATAGCGGCAAGGTGATATCTTTGGTTGCATAATTGGGCGGCAGATAGCTCTTCCAAAGCTAGGCTCAATAAGCTTCCCTTCAGGGGTAGGCTACTTTTTGGAGAAGATTTGGATAAACTCGTAAAAGATTTAGGGGAATCCAAAGGAGGTAGGTTGCCAGAGGACAAGCAAATGCAGGGGCGGTCAACTCCTATTCCAGCAGTGGGGGTTTCGCCGTTTCCATTCCCCGAGATTTGCCCAAAGTCAGAGAGGACGTTTTCCCTTTTGAGGTCAGGGGTTTCGGGGATTTTGAGGAGCGGGCAGGGGATTTGCTGCCCCCTCCTCTTCCTCTACCTTTAGAAAATCACAATGAAGCCAGGAGAACCCAGATGGGGCTGGTTCCCGTAGGGGGGTGTTTGCGGGAGTTTTACCCTGCCTGGGTCCAGATCACATCAGATCAATGGGTATTGGAAGTCATTTGAGAAGGTTATATACTCGCATTTCAGCATCCAGTGTCCGATTCCTTTGTTCAGTCTCCTTGCAAAGCAAGCGCAAAATGCAAGACAGTGTGAGAGACGGTACAAAGGCTGCTGTCGCTCAAGGCGGTAGTACCGGTCCCTTCCAACCAGTTAGGAGACGGTCGATACTCCATTTACTTCGTGGTCCCAAAGAAGGACGGATCTCATCGCCCAATTTTGGATCTCAAAAGAGTAAATCGCTGTCTCCAAGTGTCTCATTTTCGGATGGAGACCCTAAGGTCGGTCATCGTAGCGGTAAGAAAGGGAGAATTTCTTACATCCCTGGACTTGTCGGAGGCATATCTTCACATTCCAATTCGACAGGAGCATCAGAGATTCCTCAGGTTTGCAGTGCCTATGGGGCATTTCCAATTCCAGGCGCTACCTTTTGGGTTGGCTACGGCGCCACGGGCATTCACCAACGTAATGGTGGTGGTGGCGGCAGCGGCCTTGCGAAAGGAGGGGGTGTTGGTGCACCCTTATCTAGACGATTGGTTGATCAGAGCAAAGTCCAGGGAGGAGAGCGTGTCAGCTACGGCCAAAGTAGTGCAATTTCTGCAGAGTCTTGGTTGGATGGTCAACATGACAAAGAGCCAGTTGTGCCCGTTTTAGAGCCTGGAATACCTCGGGGCGTGTTTCGATACGAGAGTTGGAAGAATCTTTCTCCCACGGCAGTGGGTGCAGGGACTAAGGAACTTGATCGGGCAGTTTCTTAGCAAACAGAATCCCACGGCCTGGCATTATCTGCAGTTGCTCGGAACCATGGCGGCGACCCTCGAACTGGTCCCTTGGGCGCGGGCTTATATGAGGCCGTTGCAAAGAGTGTTGTTAAGAAGGTGGTCACATCAAAGGGATCAGTTATCCCAAAGACTGCCTTGTCTGGCGTAGACGTGCAATGCACTTCAGTGGTGGTTGCTTCCAGGATGTCTAGAAAAATGAATGCCCTTAGAAGCGCCTGCGTGGATATCTCTGACGACGGATGCCAGTCTCATGGGCTGGGGAGCTCACTTCCAAGGAAGGTTCGCTCAGGGGCAGTGGACCGATCTGGAGAAGGCCTGGTCAATCAACAGATTGGAACTGAGGGCAGTGTCGTTGGCACTGCGACAGTTTTGTCCATATCTCCAAGGGAAAGCCATTCGGGTATTTTCTGACAATGCGACGGCGGTAGCTTATATCAACCGTCAAGGGGGCACCAGCAGTGTGGCACTAGAGGCCGAAGTCGACTGTTCGAGTGGGCCGAAGCGCACCTGGTGGCTTTGTCGGCAGCGCATGTAGCGGGAGTGGACAATGTAGAGGCCGACTTCTTGAGTCGTGTAAAGGTAAATCCAGGAGAGTGGGTCCTGCACTCAGACGTGTTTGCGATGTTTGTACATCGCTGGGGGATGCCGGTAATGGATCTCATGGCGACTTTTCAGCCGGCACAGATTGATCGCTTCTTCAGCAGAAGAAGGAAGAGAATGTCGGAAGGCCTGGATGCTCTCATTCAGGTCTGGTCGCAAGGTCAACTCCTGTACGTGTTTCCACCTTGGGTGTTAATAGGTCGGGTGGTGCAGCGCATAGAACGCCACAAAGGGCAGGTGATATTAATCGCACCTGATTGGCCAAGGAGGCCATGGTACGCGGACCTCATGAGACTCTTGGTCGAGAAGCCGCGGAAGCTTCCTCTTCAGAGAGACTTGCTGTCTCAGGGGCCTCTGATCATGCCTCAGGTGGATCGGTTTTTGCTTACGGTTTGGCTCTTGAGAGGGCTAGGATGAAGGAAAAGGGTTATTCAGCAGCAGTGATCTCAACTTTGCTGAAGGCTCATTGAAGGTCGACATCGTTGGCTTATATTAGAGTTTGGCGTGTCTTTGAGGCATGGTGTGTGGACAGGGAATGTGTCCCGTTAGAACCTGCGACACTGAAGCCTTTATCTTTCTTGCAGGATGGATTTCAGAAAGGCTTGGGGGCTGCATCCTTGAGAGTTCAGTTGGCAGCGCTATCCTGTTATAGAGGAAAGGTACAAGGGGAAGCACTAGGTAGACACGCAGACATTAAACGTTTTTTGAGAGCGATGATTCTTTTGCGGCCTCCGCGTAAGCAGGTGGTTCCGACGTGGGATCTCCCTTTGGTGTTGGAGGCATTTGGGAGAGAGCCGTTTGAACCTTTGTCAAGAGCATCTCTGAAGGATCTTAATCTTAAGGTGGTGTTTCTGGTAGCGATTGCTTTGGTGAGAAGAATTTCCGAATTGCAGGCTTTATCCTGTAAAGAGCCTTTTTTGTCTTTCTTTGATTCGAAGGTAGTTTTAAGGACAGTGCCGTCCTTCTTGCCCAAGGTAGTGTCGGTTTTTCATATGAATCAAGTGGTATCTCTCCCGGTCTTCGTGGCAGAGAGCGGGGAATGTTCTTCAAGGTGTTTACATCTATTGGATGTTTGTCGAGCGTTGAAAAGGTATCTACACAGAACAGCCAATTTCCGTCGGTTGGATAGGCTGTTTGTGTTGTTTGCGGGAGCAAAGAAAGGCGAAACAGCTTCTAAGGCTTCTATTGCCCGATGGTTAAAGGAGACGATCGCGTCGGCATACCTGTTAAAGGGCAGACTGGTGCCGGGAGGGCTGAGAGCTCATTCCACGAGGGCGCAGGCGACCTCATGGGCGGAGTGCAGTTTGGTACCAGCGGTAGAAATCTGTAAAGCAGCTATCTGGTCTTCTTTGCATTCCTTTGTCAAGCATTACCGTCTGGATGTTCAGGCAGAAAGGGGCTCCTGTTTTGGATCAGCTGTGCTTCAGGCCCTCCCGTTGAATCTTTTCACTGCTCTGTTACATCCCCAAAGGTTCGGGACTAGACTGGAGGTACGATAAGGAAGGTGAAATTAGACTTACCTGCTAATTGTTGTTCCTTAAGGAACTCCAGTCTAGTCCCGTATTCCGCCCTGGTAGTTCTGTGCACTATGGCCTGAAGCAGGACAGACGTTACAGGTAAGCATAGTTCATTTTGTTTCCAGGGTACAACTTGGGGAGGGTTTGTACAGTCAGCATTTTCCATAAGTGGGGAGAGTGGACCTGAGCACTTATAGACCGCTTCAAGAAAATGTACATAGTTGGGCATGTGGTCCTTAAGGTTGCAATTTGTTGTTATAGAATGGTAGTGCTATTTACTACTTAATTGTTGCTCCGCTGAGTCTGCTTTGTCAATAGGTAACTGGAGTGAGGAGGCGGTTCCTGAGTATATATACCAGTGACATCACAAAAGTGACGTTTCTCAGTCTCCAAGCTGCTGGAGGAGGATGACAACCCCAAAGGTTCGGGACTAGACTGGAGTTCCTTAAGGAACAACAATTAGCAGGTAAGTCTAATTTCACCTTTTAAATCGGTGATAAAGCCAAGTGGGGCATTTTGAAAGACTCTCTCTCTCAAAGCAAGGGCTGTGTGAATCACCCAGGAAATTGGTCACAGATTACCTTAGAAGCACAGGACATGGTACTATGTAGCAGACAGCTTTCAATAAGTCGTCTTTCCCTCCCTTTCTCGCCGACTCCCACCAAGGCTGGGATAATCATAGCTTTATAGGTGCTTAAACGTCTTTAAGGGAAGGAGGTGCCATGTTCACTTTCAGGTGCAGCTGTTTATCCTCATCAGGCATACATTAAGGACCCGAGATTAATTAACCTTGAGGTGAACAAAGTACATTAAACGTATTAGGTATAGTTTTATTAGTATAAGGATCCCCAGCAATCCTAAGTAAGTAAACAACTTAAATACGTAAACACAACCTTAAAACTGGCCCTGTAAAAGTTGGTGAGAGTTTGCTTGTGCGGAAGGCCTGTCTGGTGGGTAAAGGGCCGATTCTCCGATTATGGAGGGAGCGCCAACTGCCCACTTTTAGTGATTGGCGGAATAATTTTCATCAATTAATGCTGACGGAGCGTTGGATGGCGAGGGGCAGTGCCAAGCGTTGGACAGTTTTTCTGTCAATCTGGGAGCCCTACATTCAGCAGTTGGGACCCCACAGCCGTAATGCAACCCTCCAAGGGGGGAGCTGATTGAATGTGGCTTTGAGGAGTGGGTGGGAGGTCGTTGCCTTACAGTTCTAGGTGATATTTGATGTATGAAGCTGGTAATGGAGTGAGGGTGGGTTGGTGGGCGTGGGGAGAGGGGTGGGAGAAGGGGGGTTGGGATATAATGTAAAATGACCACCCATTGTATTATTTTTCTGTTGGCTCCCGGGGGGGAGAAGAGCAAACCCCCCCCCCCCCGTGGTGCCGTCTGTTGGTGTGTTTGATTTTTATGGTGGAATTAAATAAAGTTTCAAAAAAAAAAACTAAGATGCAGATAACAGTCCAGCAGCGAGATGGGGCTTTCCAGTCTTTTGCATTGAATGTTACATGTATGATTTTCTCCCAGTTGGTGAGGGGTCTTACGTGTGCACTAGGTGTAAGGAGCTCTTTGCTCTCAGGGAATGAGTCTGATCTCTGGAGGCTAGAGTAGCAGACTTGGAGGACATAAGGAAGACAGAAAGATACATAAACAAGACCTATAGGGATGTAGTTCTGAAGTCCCACCTCCAGTCTGGCAGCATCCCTGTTGCCATGGGAGGAGAGAAGTCACATGACAGGAGAGCATCACCCAGGTCTGGCAGGAAGTAATCTTGTAGCTAGGACCCGTCCACCTGGTGATGTAAAACCCTCTCTCACTGAGGAGGTTTCTCCAGGGCTATGTGCCCACGAGGGAAGGGTTAGGACAGCTGTTAGAGTTTGTGATTCCATCAATAGGCATGTAGATAGCTGGGTGGCTAGTGGACATGAGGATCACTTAGTAACATGCCAGCCTAGTGCAAAGGTAGCAGACCTCACGCGCCTCCTAGACAAGGTCTTAGATAGTGCTGGGGAGATTATTTTGTCTTGGTACATGTCGGTACCAATGACCTAGGAAAGTGTGGTCGCAAGGTTCTGGAGGCCAAATTTAGGCTTTTATGTAGGAAATTGAAATGCAGAACTTCCAGGGTAGCATTCTCCGAAATGCTTCTCATTCCATGTGCAGGACCCAAAAGGCAGGCAGAGCTCCGGGGTCTCAATGCCGGGATGAGACGATGCTGCAAGGAAGAGGATTTTGGATTTGTTAGGAACTGGGCAACAATATGGGGAAAGGAGGGGCTTTTCCAAAGGGATGGGCTCCACCTTAAGTGGGATGGAACCAGGCTGCTGGCATTAACCTTTAAAAAGGAAATAGAGCAGCTTTTAAACTAGATAATAGGGGAAAGTCGACAGTCGCCCAAGAGCGCATGGTTTGGAACAATGTATTCTTGAAGGATATTAGCAAAAGACTGAAGTTAGAGCATATCGAAAGAGAGATTCCAATAAAGACAAAAGTAATCCAAATGCCCTTAAGTACAGAGCTTAACAATTCCAAATTACCCCTGCCTACCAATAACCAGATTAATATGAATAAAATACAGTCTCTAAAATGCTTGTATGCAAATGATAAAAGTCTAAAAAAATAAGATGGGAGAGTTAGAATGTATAGCACTAAATGAGAGTTAGATATGATTAGTATCTCAGAGACATGGTGGAAGGAGGACAACCAGTGGGACACTGTGATACCTGGGTACAAACTATATCGTAATGATAGAGCAGATCAAATTGGTGGAGGGGTTGCACTCTGTTAGAGAGGGCAATGTGTCACAAAGGATTACAACTTTTGCAGAAAACAAAATTCACTATAGAATCTATGGATTGAAATTCTATGTAAAAAGGGGAAGAGGAAGGCGATGGCAGAGGGGGGTTTACTATCGACCGCCTGGCCAGAATGAACAAATGGATGATGAAACACTCAAAGAAACCAGGGAAGCTAGCAAAAGTTACAACACAGTAATAATAATAGGTGATTTCAATTACCCGGTATCGACTGGCTAGTGAGATAAAGATTCTAGATGAAATAAATGACTTTCTTGGAGCAGCTGGTTCATGAACTGATCATTTTGGACTTAGTCCTTAGTGGAACACAAGATCTGGTGCAAGACATAAGGGTGTTGGGGCCACTTGGCAGTGGTGATTATAGCATGATTGCATTTGATTTAATAAATGGAGGAAGGATGTCAGGAAATCTACAATGCTATCTTTTAACTTTCAAAAGAGTGACTGTGATAAAATGAGGAAAATAGTTAAGAAAAAACTAAAAGGAGCAGTTGCAAAGGTTAAAGATTTACATCAAGCATGGTTGTTGTTTAAAAATACTATCTTGGAAACCCAGAGCAGCTGTATTCCACGCTTTAAGAAAAGTGGAAGGAAGTCCAAAAACTGCCAGCATGGTTTAAAGGTGAGGTCAGAGAGGTGGTTGTTGCCAAAAAAGCATCTTTCAGGAAATGGAAAAAGGAGCTAAATGATGAAAACTGGAAACAACATAAGCACTAGCAAGTTAGAGACAAGACATTGATAAGGCAGGCAAAGAGAGAATTTGAGACACTTGCTTTGGAAGCAAAAATGCATAATAGACTTGTTCAAGTATATTCATAGCAAAAAACCTGAGTCAGTTGGACCATTAGTTGATAGAGGGGTAAAAGGGGCACTAAGAGGGGACAAGGCCATAGTGGAGAGACTGAATGAATTTTTTGCTTTGGTCTTTCCTGAGGAAGATATAGGGATGTTACCCATGACTGAAATGAACATAAGAACATAAGATATGCCATACTGGGTCAGACCAAGATCCATCAAGCCTAGTATCCTGTTTCCAACAGTAGCCAATCTAGGTCATAAGTACCTAGCAGTCTACCCAAAAGACACAGGTTCCTCAATGCTTGTATTGGGTCAAGCAGTGATATCCTGGGTCCCTTTTAATAATGGTTTATGGACCTTTCCTCCAGGAACATGGATGTCATCTGCCTGGATTTCAGCAAAGCCTTTGATACTGTTCCTCATAGGAGGCCTATCAGTAAACTCAGTAGTTTGGGTATGGGTCCCAAGGTGGTGAACTGGATCAGAAATTGGTTGACTGACAGACGACAGAAGGTGATGGTAAATGGAGCTCACTCGGATGAAAGGAGGGTGATTAGCGGGGTGCCCCAGGGTTCGGTCCTGGGCCCGGCACTGTTCAATGTATTTGTGAGTGATATTGCTGAAGGACTGAATGGAAAAGTCTGTCTTTTTGCAGATGACACGAAAATTTGCAACAGAGTGGACTCCCCTGAGGGAGTGGATAACATGAGGAAAGATCTACAAAAGCTGGAAGAAAGGTCTAATGCTTGGCAGTTAATATTTAATGCGAAGAAGTGCAGTGTCATGCACTTGGGAAGCAGAAATCCAAGGGAAATGTATACGATAGGGTGCGAGAGGTTGGTGTGCATGGACCAGGAGAAGAACCTTGGTGTGATTATTTCTGAGGATTTCAAGGTAGAAAAACAGTGCGACAAGGCAGTGGCAAAAGCCAGGAAGATGTTGGGCTGCATACAAAGAGGAATTACCAGCAGAAAGGAAGCGGTACTAATGCCACTGTATAAGTCATTGGTGAGGCCTCACTTGAAATACTATGTTCAGTTTTGGAGACATAGTAACATAGTAAATGACGGCAGATAAAGACCAGCATGGTCCATCTAGTCTGCCCAGAAAGATGGCTAGAGTAGGTGCACCTGTCACTCTGTGCAGGCCACCCCTCCCCATGTCTTTGTTTAGGAGTAAACCCACCACTCCATGTAGGACACCCGTATTTGTTGAGACGTTATATGGTTCAGAAGTTAGATGGTACCGTTTATTTTGTTTTTATCCTATTGCTGTAAAGGGATCCACTGTGTTTGTCCCATGCTGTTTTGAATTCCGTCACCGTGTTTGCCCCCACCACTTCCTTCAGGAGGGTATTCCAAGCATCCACCACCCTTTCAGTGAAAAAATATTTCCTGATATTGCCCTTCAATCTACCACCTTGCAGCTTCATGTTATGCCCTCTAGTTTTACAGCTTCCCCGTCTTTGGAAGAGGTTTGTTTGTTCATCATTTCTCTTTAAGTAAAGGTCTGAATCCTATCTCCCCTGTCCCTCCTCTCCTCCAAAGTGTACATATTTAGGTCTTCAAGTCTCTTCTCATAAAGCTTCTGATGCAGGCTCCAAATCATTTTGGTCGCTTTCCTCTGAACAGTTTCCAGTCTTTTTACATCTTTTGCAAGATATGGTCTCCAAAACTGAACACAGTATTCCAAGTGAGGCCTCACCAGTGACTTATACAGTGGCATAAGTACCTCTTCCTTTCTGCTGGTAATCCCTCTCTGTATGCAACCCAACATTATCCTGGCTTTTGCCACCGCCTTGTCGCACTGTTTTGCCACCTTGAGATCATCAGAGATAATCACACCAAGGTCTTTCTCCTGAACCGTGCATACCATATCTTGCAAAGGATTTAAAAAGACTGGAAACGGTTCAGAGGAAGGCAACCAAAATGATTTGGAGCCTGCATCAGAAGCCTTATGAAAAGAGGCTTGAAGACCTAAATATGTACACTCTGGAGGAGAGGAGGGATAGGGGAGATATGATTCAGACCTTTAAATACTTAAAGAGAAATAATGAACAAACAAACCTCTTCCAAAGATGGGGAAGCAGTAAAACTAGAGGGCATAACATGAAGCTGCAAGGGGGTAAATTGAAAGGCAACGTCAAGAAATACTTTTTCACTGAAAGGGTGGTGGATGCTTGGAATGCCCTCCCGATGGAAGTGGTGGGAGAAAATACAGTGACAGAATTCAGAATGGCATGGGACAGCAACAGGATAAAATCAAAATAAACTTAACTATAATGGGCAAACTAGATGGACCACACTGGTCTTTATCTACCGTCATTTACTATGTTACTATGTGTGTTACTATGTAAACCTTTTTTAAACCTAGCTACACTAACAGCTTTTACTACATCCTCCGGTAACAAATTCCAGAGTTTGATTACACGTTGAGTGAAAAAAATATTTTCTCTTATTAGTCTTAAATAGGTTACCCTTTAGCTTCATTGCATGTCCCCTAGTCTTTTTATATTCTGATGATGTAAACAATCGATCTACGTTTACCCGTTCCACTCCATTCATTAATTTATAGACCTCTATCCTATCTCCCCTCAGCTGTCTCTTTTCCAGGTTGAAGAGCCCTAACCTTTTTAGCCTCTCTTCATAGGAGTATCCTTCCATCCCCTTTACCATTTTGGCGGCTCTTCTCTGTGCCTTTTCTAATAACGCTATATCCTTTTTAAGATACGGTGACCAGAATTGCACACAATATTCAAGGTGCGGTCGCACCATGGAACGATGCAGAGGCATTATAATATCATTTGTTTTATTCTCCATTCCTTTCCTTATGATATCTAGCATTCTATTTGCTCTCTTTGTTGCTGCTGCACACTGGGCGGAGGGTTTTAACATGTTATCCATGATGACGCCTAAATCTTTTTCCTGGGTAGTGGTTCTCAATGTGGAACCTTGCATCGTGTAACCATAGTTTGGGTTTTTCTTTCCTAGATGCATAACTTTGCACTTGTCCACATTAAATTTCATCTGGTTGCCATATTTTAAAAAGGATATAGCTTTATTAGAAAAGGTACAGCCACCAAAATGGTAAAGGGGATGGAAAGATACACCTATGAACAGAGGCTTAAAAGGTTGGGGCTCTTCAACCCTGAAAAGAGACAGCTGAGGAGAAATATGATAGAGGTCTATAAATTAATGAATGGAGTGGAACGGGTAAACATAGTTCAATTGTTTACGCCATCAAAATATAGATAGCTAGGGAACATGCAATGAAGTTACTATGTAACCTATTTAAGACTAATAATTTCTATTATAATAGAAAATATTTTTTCACTCAACATGTAATAAAACTCTGTAATTCGTTACCGGAGGATGTAGTAAAAGCTTTTAGTGTAGCCGGGTTAAAAAAGGTTTGAACAAATTCCTGGAGGAAAGGTCCATAAACCATTATTAAAGGGGACCTGGAAAATCCATTGCTTGCCCCAATATAAGCATTGTGAAACCTGTGTCTTTTGGGGAAGCTGCTAGGTACTTGTGACTTAGATTGGCCACTATTGTAAACAGGATACTGGGCTTGATGAACCTTGTTCTGACCCAGTTTGGCATATCTTATGTTTTTATGTTCTTATGAGAGATGCTGCGGCTATTAGGACACATGGCCTCAATGGTCCTTGTCGTCCCCTACGCTCGATTACACATGTGACAAGCGCAATGGAGTCTGTCTTCCCAATGGACGCAAGCAAAGGGGACATCTCAGAGTCAAGATCTATATTACCTCTCAACTGATCAGGTCTCTTCATTGGTGTTGCTCTCCACAGAACCTGCTTGTCAGGTCATCTTTTCAGATGCCTCCACTTCGATATACTCTGACAACAGATGCTTCCAAGCTGAGTTTGGAAGCACACCTGAACGACCTAACCACATAGGTATTGTGGACACCACAGGAATCTGCCCTGCATATCTATCTTTAGAACTACGGACATTGATAAATGCTCTTCGGGTTTTTCATCCCCACCTTTCGTGACAATCTGTTCTAGTCAGGATGGACAACCAAGTCACCATGTTCTACTTGAACACACAGGGGGGGATGGGGTCCCATCACCTTTGTGAGAAAGCGCTTCAATTGTGGTCCTTTGCCATCTCACAACGCATTCACTTCAAAGTGATGTACCTACCAGGCAAACTCAATGTCCTTGCAGAAAAGCTAAGCTGTATCCTTCATCTACTGAATGGACCTTGCTTTGGGAGATGGCTGCTTGGATCTTCCAAATGTGGGGAACCCCACTCATAGATCTTTTTGCCACTCCGCAAAACACACAGCTTCTGTTCCAGAGTTCCGTCGCTGCACTGACAGGCCCCGGATGCCTTCTTTCTATATTGGGGACAAGGACTGCTCTATGCATACCCACCCATCCCCTTGATACCCAAAACACTTTTCAAACCACAGGCCAACAAGGGCTCGATGATTCTCATGGCACCCTTTTGGCCCCGTCAACTGTGGTTTTCTCTGCTTCTTTACCTTGCACAGACTCAACCTCTCAGTCTGGGATTTGCACCCGAACTCCTCTCTCAGGCCTACGGGATGCTCCTCCATCCCAATCTTCACTCTCTGCACCTGACAGCATGGCTGCTGAAGGTATAGTGCTCGCTGACCTCGACCTGCGGTCAAAGATGTCCTCTTGTATCACGCAAGGATTCCACAAGATGATCTTATGCCTTCAAATAGCGTAGGTTTGCCCTCCGGTGCTCCCCAAAGGACATTGACCCCTTTTCTTGCCAGTGGAGTCCTTTCTACAATCTCCTCCACTTATCCTTAACAGGTCTTGACTAACTCATTGAGAGTTCACCTTAGTGCCATTGTGACCTCTCGCAAACTACTGAATGGATGGCCTATCTCCTCACACTCTTAGTGGCACACTTCATGCAGGGTCTCCTGTTGTCCAAGCCACCCATTAAGCCACCTCTGGTGGCCTGGTATCTCAATGTGGTTCTCACTCAACTTTTAAAGCCTCCTTTTGAGCCTTTAGCCACCACTTCACTGAAGTTTTTATCTTGGAAGGTAATCATCCTCATTGCCCTCACATCAGCTTGCCGCATCAGTGAACTGCAGGCTGTAATGGCATATCTGCCCTATACCTGGTTCTACCATTTATTTATTTATTTTTTATTTACATTCTCTTATATACCGCGTTATTCTGCATCAGTGCGGTTTACATTGAACAAACTGAAATTACATTGAACGGGGCATTATAACGTGGAGATAACTATTTTACAGGGAACATGGGCTATAGAGGGTTAAGTGGCTTGCCCAAGACCACAAGGAGCACCTGTGGGACTAGAAACCCCAGTCCTTCCGGCCCAAGGTTGCTGTCCTCTAGTGGGATTTGAACCCCCGACCTTCCGGCCTGAAGTACCTTGCCCCAACCACTAGGCCACTCCTCCACTCCAAGTACCATGACAAGGTGGTTCTGTGTACCCATCTGCATTTCCTCCCAAAGGTAATCTCCTCCTTCCATCTAAACCAGTTGGTAATCCTACCGATTTTCTTCCCGAAACCACATGCCTCTCGGGCTGAAGCAGTGCTGCACACCTTCGACTGCAAGCAAGCGCTGACTTACTACTTGGATAGGATTAAGGGTCACAGAAGATCCTCTCAATTATTCATTTCCTTTGATCCTAGTTACCTAGGCCTTCCAGTGATGAAATGTACTCCATCCAAATTGATAGCAGATTGCATTTCTTTTGCTTATTCACAGGCAGGACTCTCTTTGGAGGATCATGTCACTGCTCATAATGTGCAGGTTATGGCAAACTCTATAGCCAATCTCCATTCAGTATCCATTGAGAAGATCTGTTGGGCAGCTACCTAGTCCTCCATTCATACTTTTGCTGCACACTATTGTCTGGTTAGAGATTCCCATCGGGACACTGTCTTTGGCCAAGCTGTATTCCAGCACCTCTTTGGGACTTATATTCAACTTCTACCCTCCGTCCTGGACTTCTACATGAGCCCAGACTATTAGTGGGGGGAGTATCACTTCCTGGAATCAAGTCCAGTGGTCCACAACTCTTCAAGACTCTCTGGCTACAAGCTTTTGTCCTCAGGGCTCACTGCTCCCCGTACCCCCATGCTGGTCTGGTACCTGGGAGCTAGTGAGACCCATATGTGCATTCCTGCTTGTTCCTGGAGATAGCGTAGTTGCTCACCTATAACAGGAGATCTCCTGGAACAGCAGGAATCAGTCTTCACAACTCATCCTCATTCCCTAGGAGTTGTAGGGTTCATTAATTTTTTTTCTCTTCCTCTCAGCTGTAAACTCAACTGAGGAGAGAAGTTGGGAGGGTGTGAAGGCAGGCACGCAGGCTCAGTGGTATGCTTCCAAAGGCTTTTCCATTGGATGCTGGGGAGCGTTCCCACGCAGGCTCCGTCAGTGTCGACGTCACCCATATGTGAAGACTGATTCCTGCTGTTTCCGGAGATCACCTGTTACAGGTGAGCAGCTACGCTTTCCTTGCCGTCCTCCTTCCATTTATTAAATAAAATGTGATCATGCTATGATCACTGTTGCCAAGTGGCCCCAAAATCATTAACTCTTGCACCAGATCCTGTGTTCCACTAAGAATTAGGTCCAAAATAGCTTTCCCTCTTGTATGTTCATGAACCAGCTGTTCCGGGGAGTGCTTCTCTAGTACGTGGAGGTTATGAATTCCCTTCATAAGTCTGGCCATCTTTTTGTGCTGTTCACTGGCCCGTGCAAGAGTGATGTGGTGGTCAAGTCAGCTTTAGGATGCTAGATTAAGGAGGCCTTTTCCTCAGTGTATCTGTTGCAGAACCCGCTGGTTCTGGATGGTTTGTGTACCCATTCTACCCGAGCATAAGCATCATCCTGGGTGGAGCGGAGCTCAGTAGCCCCTGCAGACATTTGTCAGGCAGCCACATGGGTATCACTTTCCACTTTTGTTAAGCATTACCATTTGGATGTTCACGCATATGCGGATATGGCCTATGGCTCTGGCGATTTGCGAGCTCTTATATCTTCTCATCCATTGGATTTGTAGCTTTGGTACATCCCACTTGTCTGGACTGGTTTAGCAGGACGATATGGAAAGTGACAGTTTTCTTACCAGTTAATGTCCTTTCCTTGAGTCCTGCTAGACCAGTCCAGGAACTGCCCCTGAAACTGTATTTGCTTTGTTCTTCTGTTGCGCTTCCCTTTGGTCTTCTTCTACTGACAGCTTTCTGTTTATGCTTTCTTGTACATAGTTTTCTATTGTTGCTTACTCCTTCTTGCCCATGATTGAGGTTGTGTGAGGCTTGCCACGTTTCTCCTATATGCTTTGTGACAAATACTGAAGGGACCTCTGATTGGTGAGGCAAATAGAGGCATGGGAGTGATGTCATTGAAACATGGACTTTTCATTAGTTCTTTGTCTTCACCAGTCTGCTGGTAGGGGAACACAACCTATTTGTCTGAACTGGTCTATCAGGACTCAAGGAAAGGACATTAACTGGTAAGTAAAATGTCATCTTTTAGTTTACTATAGAGGGGAAATGTGGATATTGTTGAGATACACCTTTTGCTAAAAAAAATTGTTTTTAATCACTCAATATGTGGTCATGTCATAGAGGGTACTATCATGTATAAAAATATATAGGCACAAACCCTCAAAACCAAAAACTTAGGCTATGATCTACCTCATTTTAGTAACATAATATAAATTTCACAATAGATTTTTAAGAAGGGAAAACAGGTCTCAGACTTTTGTTTGTCACACTCCTGCAAGCTATGTCAAAGGATGTGTGCTACATTTGCATCAACGACCCGATGTTTTCACTTCTATATGCAAGTTATGCCAGACAGTTTGACATTTCAAGTGAAAAGATGTTTAGAAAAAGTATTCGCTTATCGTTTATAATTCCCTGACGCCGTCCTCCGGCTGCCGTTCCGCGTTTCACAGAAGCTGGTTTGTTTCTTCAGGGGTTAAGATTGGAAATGTCTAGTGGATATCAGCGAATCCAACTTGAAGCTGTTTTAAGTTTCTCAAAAACTGGCGCTGTGAATTCAAAAAATTACTTTAGGAAGAGGTTTCATGCCATGAATGAAAAAGGAACAAAACAAAGAGAATGTTTCCAACATGCAGACTGAAAAGCAATAGCTGTATTACCTTAATGATGATATTCAAGATCTCCGTGCTTAGCGTGTTAACTTTGAGCCTACTGGCCTCCTAAAAAACGCCGCGCATGCGGACTCGATGAATGGGGAGGTCTTTTATTAGGTGAACAGTGCTAGAACATCATTTGACGCAGTAGATGGTCCAACCTATCCAGTTCCAAAGTGATGTTATACTTGAAAAGGAAAATCTTTTAATTGCAGATAAAGACATTATGGTCCATCCATCCCTATGAACTAAGCTCCCTTCTTCTCCCTCAGAAATCCTCTGTACTTATCAAATGCTTTTTTGAATTCAGATACAGTCAAGGCTGATGGAAGTATAGTGGGTGCCCTAGGCAAACCTTCAGCCTTGCATCTCCTCCCCCCCCCCCCCCCGATTTTGATAACTGTACTCATCAATCATGATCTTCAAAACACCACCCCTTCCACAACAATCCTGTAAACATGTAACTTGGACATCATACTTTTAAATATTAAACTCTACTTTGTATATATGTATATATGCTCGCTCTCCCTGTAGGTAAAACAAATTGTCAGGATCTATTATTTTGCTTTGACTGCTGCTGTTTTTTACCACCCCTCAAATGTTGCTGCCCTAAGTGACAATTTAGTCTTGCCTAGGTTAGGCTGGTCCTGAATACAGTTCTCGTCTCCACTGCATCCACTGGGAGGCTGTTCCACTCCTCTACCACGTTTTCCATAAAGAAATATTTCCTTAGATTACTGCTGGGTCTACCCCTTTTCACCTTCATCCTATGACCCCCTCTTTCCAGAGCTTTCTTTCAATCGAAAGAGGCCAACCATAGATATATTTAAAGTCTCTGTCTCCTCTCGCCTGCCTTTCCTACAAAGTATACATATTGAGATCTTTAAATCTATCCCCACATGCTTTATGATGAACCACTGACCATTTTAGTACCTGCCCTCTGGACCAACTGCATTCTGTTTATATCTTATGGAAGGTGCGATCTCCAGAACTGTACATAGTACTTCCAAATGAGATTTCATTGGAGACTTATACAAAGGCACTATAGTGCCTTTTTTTCCCTGCTGGCCATTCTTTTCTTTATGCACCCAAACATCCTTGTAATTTTTGCCATCTTTTCTACCCGTTTGACCACCTTAAGAACATTAGGTACGATCACCTCCAGGTCCTGCTCATCTTTCATGCATTGAATTACTTCACCCCCATGAAATTTTGCAGCCTAGATTCATGACCTTGTATTTTTTAGCATTAAATCTTAGCTGCCAAATTCTCGACCATTCTTCAGGCTTTGCTAGATCCTTCCTCATGTTATCCACACCTTTCAGGATGTCTACTTATTGTAGATTTTGATATCATTCAGAAAGAGGCAAAACTTTCCCAATAGACCTCCCACAATATTGTCTACAAAAATGTTAAAAAGAACCAGACCAAGGATCGCCCCAGTGGTACACCACTGGTAACATCCTTATCTCAGAGTGAGCTTCATTTACCACTACCTTTTGTTGCTTCCCACTCAACCAGTTTCTAACCCAGTCAATCACTTTGGTGTCCCAAGGGCACTCAGCTTATCTATAAGTTGCTCTTGTGGAATGATGTCAGTGGCCTTGCTCTCATATCTAGCACGCTCCCTAATCCAATTCTCTGGCCACCCAGTCAAAGAAATTAATCTGTTTCATTTTACAAGACTTACCTCTAGTAAAACCATTCTTTCTCAGATCCTGTACTCCCTTGGATTTCAGAAACCATGCTGCCCTCTGTTCTAGCAACATTGCCATTAATTTATTCAACACAGAGGCCAGACTAACTTGTTTGTAATTCCCGACCATTTCCTTACCTCATCTTTTGTGGACAGGAACTATTTCCACCCATCTCCTGTCCTTTGGCATCACTCCCAACTCTAAAGATGTATTGAAAAGGTCAGACAGCAAAGTTTCCAAAACGTCCCTGAAGTTCTTTCAGTACCTCCGTTATGTCTACTTTTAGTTTTTGTTAATTGCTCATGAACACAATCTTTTGAAAATCATTCAAGGTCTACCTCACTTGTTTCCTGAGGTTTCATTCCCATCCCTTCTTCTATGAAGACTGCCTCTACAAATTCCTCCTTTTCACTCAGAATCTCAAAATGTCACCTTTGCACTTCCTCCTGTCATTAACATACCTAAAAAATGTCTAGTCTCCAGATATACTGTATTGGCTATTTTTTTCTTCCTTTTGTATCTTTGCTTTACTACTTTATCAACGTCCCTTAGCTTTCCCAGATATTGTTGTTTTTCCTTTTTATGCAATCTCATATGGTTTATGAAGGCTAAACTCTCTTTCTTTATCTTTTCAGTTGCTTTTGAAAAACATAGCAGCCTCCCTTACTTTTACTTTCATTTACTTTCCTAACAAAAACCTTTGTTACCCTTAAAATGTCTCCTTCAGTTTTGCCCACTGTTTTTCTCCTCCCCCCAGATGTTTCCATCCCTTTAATGACTCCTTGAACTATTACCCCCATCTTGACAAAATTAGCTTTTCTTAGTTCAAGGACACTCACTTTTGAATGAACCATCTCCACTCACATCCTAATACTGAGCCACACCAATCAGTCATAACTGAATGCCAGATAATCGCCCACTATGATATGAGAAACATTCTCCCCTATTATAAGCACTAAGTCCACTATTGCCCTCGTCCATGTTGGTTCCATTCTCCATGGACAAGCAGGGAAAAAAGTCCTCTTGTATGGGTGATATCATCTAATGGAGCTACGAATGAGAGTATTCCCAGCTCCTTCTAGAAGCTTATGGAAACTTAACTGTGCATGCGTGTGCCTTCTCACCCACCATTGCAGCATCATTTTGGCCTCAGTGTGGTTTTTTTTTTTTCACGGAACCCCACAGACATACTTGAATTGTCACCTGTGAGTACTCTTCTTTTTTTCACTTTTTTCTATTTCTTTTTTTTTAATTTTCACATTTGCCTGCCCTGCCATCGTGGATACTACTGTTTTTCCCTCTAGTTTTCCAGCTTTTGGATCCTGATACTCCTCACTCTCTTGTCCACTACTTATATGTATCTTACCATACTCTAGTCCCCAGTTTCACTATAGGGGGCATTCTATACCGTGGATAGCAGCGTTGGATGTGCGGGCTGGACATCCAACCTGCATTCAGATGCTGGCGCCGCTTCCACTGCCAGCGCTTCCCGCATATACAGAGTGTTTATGTAGGGACCGCTGGACTTGGATGGGAGGGGACTGTGCTGGGGCGGAGTAGGGGTGTGGCCCGGTGCTGGGACATACAGAGATTATTCAGGACAGGCCTCTGTACACCTCCCGGCACCAAGATGGATGCCCGGCTTATTCTACCCCAATGGTGGAATAAGTGACGGGCACTGCGGTGTTCGCGGGGCTGCAGCCCCCCCAAACCCATCGTGCCACTATGGTATAGCACCCGCAGCCTGATCAAGGCCTTGGGGGCCCCCGCTGAGGGTCAGGCAGTGGTGTGCCGGGGCAACTATCTCTTGGGGCATTCTGTGGCTCCAGCTGGATGTACCGTTGCCATGGTGATGGGGTGCCACTGCACTGGCACACCAGTGAGTGTTATACGGTCTGGGTGGGCAGCCTCCAGGACATCTCCCTCCATTGAATCAGGTGCCTGCTGGGCCGTCTATCTATATGATTCTGCAATCGCAGGTACGTATAGTTCCCGCAGTCATGTAATTGGGTCCAACATGGACCTGTGCAAGTTCTGGGCATCCCCACGACCCAAGCATGCACCTTGCGGAATCGGTCTCCACATGTTTTGTCTTGATTAGATTGTAAGCTCTGATGAGCAAGGACTATGTCTTACATCTATATATACAGTGCTGTGTACAGCTTGTAGCACTATACAAATGATAAATAGTAGTAGTAGTTTTTTCAAGTGTTTGCAGGTTTCCATTATTTTCCATGGCACAGTATTTCCCTTAGACATTAGTGCTCCAGCCACATCCTATCTATTTGTTCTGTAAAAATCGAGCCAGTTAATTTTGCTGTGGCTATTTTTCCAGGTGACAAGGTACAGAAACTAGCCACGGATTTAAAAAGTGTTACAAGTGCTCAGGATCATATCGATAACAGATACTCATAGTTGGTGCCTTCAAGGGCTCAAGGGTCGTAAAGTTATTTTTGACACTTCTAAGTCCGATCCATCGATATCAGCACTGGTGTCACCAGTTTCTCTGGCATCACAGGCTGCATCAGATGCTGGTGGTGCATCGGCATCAAGGAGTCCTTGAGCTCTCTCAGAGCCGAGCATCCATAGTACACCATAGTATTCATCAGTGTTTGCCTGAATGTGAAGAGGGATTCATCATCATCTTCATTGATGCCGAAGGGACAATACATTGAGCGTCAGGTGCAGCTTTGACACATCGACATTGGAGCCCTCTGAGGCATGATGTCGAGAGCAAAGAGGGTTTGTACTCCTCTAAGCAGCCCCCAAGAAAGATCAGCTCATCCTGCAGTACATTGGAGGGGCAGCAACAAACTATAGAAAGCTGAGACCAGTCAGTCGATAGATCCTCTTAGACTCTAGGACCATTGGTCAATGCTGCAGCCTTAGGAGATGGCGGCCCCTGGAAAAATGCCTTCTGAAGGCTATTGAGGAAAGGATCATGATGCCCTTCATTATGTAGCAAGTCAGTTCCTTGATGTCTACTGCATTGATACTGGCAGCAGTCCATCCTATCCCCAAGAAGCCTCAAGTGCCTGCGGGAGAGGCTTCAATGTCAGTGTATCGAAAGGCCCCCACACTGGAGCCTGCCCGGCCAATATCACTAGATAGTGCATCGAGGTCCAATGCACCCCCAAAGCCTAGAAAGTGATTAGTGCATCAACACTCCTGGAAGAGCTCCCAATCCCCAAAGGAGAGTCTCCAGGCAGAGACTAAAAATTACTTTGACTTCCTCTCTGAGTCTGATTTAGAAGGCTGGGTCATGGATGAGGAGTCCAAGGGCATGCAAGAGAACAGGTCTCTAGAACTCCCATTTGATCATTATCCTCCTCATGAAAGACGAAAGTCACCTCCTGAGGACATGATTTTCCAAGATTTTGTTCAGGAAATGGCTAAGGCCATACCATATTCTTTGGGGACTGAGGATAAGCCCAGGGCAGAAGAATTGAAGATCCTCCAGTACTCCTCTGCCCCAAAAAAAAGAATGACAGTGCCTGTGCACTGTGTCCTTACAAGAGTAGAGGTGAGAATGTGGCAAACCCCCTCTTTGTATCTCCAGTGAGTAGAAAGCTTGACTCTATGTACAGAGTTCAGGCTCCTGGATTTGAGAAGCCTCAGCTTCCTCACCACTCATTTGTGGTTGAAGTTTCCATCAAAAGATCTAAAAGCTCCAAGACTCACTCACTGGCACCCTCAGAGAGGGAAGCTCAGACATTGGACTCTTTTACAGAGTATTATGCTTGCAGCCCCCATGGTCTAAATGCGCATGTTTTTGAAGGATGATATGTTTGGCCTAGATAATCTGTCTCAATATCTTCCTCCAGAGAGATTGGAGCAGTATCATTCCTTGGTGAAACACAGCAAAGACTGCTCAAGGTTCATGGTCCATGCAGCATATGATATCTTTGATACGGAATTAAGAGTTTCTACAGCAGGTATTGGCGCTTGGAAACTTGCCAATACCGTCTCTGGATCTCAGTTCTTCAACATTGTGTGCAGGACCAGCTTGCTGACATATCGTGTCTTGGAGAGAATATCTTTGGAGAAAAAGTCAGAGAAGGCTAGCTTAATCAAAAAGCAGCATATCACCTCTTGAACCTCTCAAGGTGCACATTTGAGCCAGCCTCCTATTGCAGGAGATTTCAGGGTGGCAACCAGACAAAGACTTGCTACTCTCAAAGGTATAAGTATTTTCCTGGTTTTCACTATTCCCTAGCAAAGCAGACTCCTCAAGTTCAAATAAAGCGAGAGAAGTCTCTGAAGGTCCAGTCAGCTCTTCAGCCAAAACCATAGGTGAAGTTTTGACTGGTTCCTTAAGAGTATAGTTATTCTTCCAGTAGCCATAATGGAGGACTGTCCGTTAGAAGGAGGTTGACGCTGTTTGCCCAGATGTGGCTCCTTATAACCTCTTACAAATTATCCAAAGTGGTAAAAAATTGCATTTATTCAATCATTCTCCAGATCTTCCTCAGAGGATTTGATTCTTAAACTCTTAGCATCAGGAACTACTTCAGAGAGAAGTTACTACCATTCAATAAGATCTAGCGATTGAGCTCATGCCACCAGAGCACAAAAGGCAAGGATTTTATTCCAGTTATTTCCTGGTCATCAAAGAGATGGGGAATCCATTCCATCCTAGATGATTTCTCTAGGCACCCTACTCCTTTATCTTCAAAAGAAGATTAGCTATGTTTTCTGGATCTCAAGGATGCATATACCTACATATCAATACATCTCACTCAGAGGAAGTATCTCAGATTTGTAGTTGGGCAGCAGCACTTTCAGTATTGTGTTCTGCCTTTTGGCCTTGCATCAGCTCCTCACATATTTACAAAATGTCTTGCCATGGTAGCAGAATTCTTATGCAGACTGGGAGTGTATGTCTTCACCTACCTGGATGATTGATTGATCAAGAATGCCACTCAGGAAGGAGTATGCGAATCAACATGACTAACCATTCTGGTGCTAGAACTACTAGGCTCTGTAATAAATTATCCCAAATCTCACCTTCATCCCACACAGTAATTGGAATTCATCGGAGCTCTGCTCAATACAACTCAAGCAAGAGCTTTCCTCCCGCATGACATACTTTCCAGACTGACAGCGATAATGTGGGAGACTCAACTGAGTCAGCAGGTGTCATCTCGCAAGATGTTAACATTGCTAGGCCACCAGGGCTGGCACTACCATTAGGCAAATTAGGTGGTTGCCTAGAGCGCTGGCCCTCCAGGAGCGCTGATTGCCACTGCTGTCACCCCTCTCTGGGACCAACAGTTGTAGCAAGAGCTGCAAACAGCTCCATGGAGCTTACCTTCATGCTTCAGTGCTGTGGGGCTGTTTGCTTCTGCCTCTCTGACTCTTGATGTCAACCTCCTGTTTACACAGGAAGTCTGCATCAGACAGCAGTGGAAGCAAATAGCCCCAAAGTACTGAAACTTGAAGGTAAGCTCCGTGGGTCTATTTGCAGCTATTGCCGACAATGTCAGTCCCGGAGAGGGGAGGCATTGGGTGCCGTGGGGGGAGGGATGCCATGTGGGGGAGGAGGGACACAAGGGAAGAGGTTCGTCTAAGGTGCTTCATCTCCTTGCACTGGCCCTGTGAGCCACATGGTCTCAACAGAACATGCAACAGTCTTGGCATGTCTCCATATGAAACAGGCTCAATAACTGCTGAGAATCCAGTGGTCATGAGCCTCAGGGCATCTTAGAGATCTTCTGTTTGACCAGTCCATTGGTTTAATCTTTGGACTGGTGGAATATTCAGGACAATCTGGCTAAAGGTCTCATCTTCCAAATTCTTCTTCCCCAATAATTATTGACAATAGATGTGTCCAAACTGGACAAGGAAGCTCATCTCAATGGAACTTGGTCCTTCCAAGAGTCTCCATCAGATCAACTTCTTGGAAATAAGAGCTATTGTGAATGCTCTAAAGGCTTTCAAAGATTGGCTGTCCAATCAAATTGTCCTGATTCAAACCGACAGTCAAGTAGCCATGTTCAACATCAACAAGCAAGGAGGAACAGGATCGTACCTCCTATGTTGGGAAATGGTCAGGTTGTGGAAATTCATCATCTCTCACAGTATGGACTTGAGAGCCATTTACCTACCAGATGAAGAAAACACTCTGGCAGACAGATTGAGTTGAGTCCTCCAGCCTCACAAATGAACCCTGAACAGGGAGGTCATAGGTTGCATCTTTTGGGAGTGGGGTACTCCCTCGCTAGATCTGTTCATGACTCCTCAGAATTCCCAGGTGGATCGGTTCTGCTCAATTGGGGTCACACAGAAACTGGGCTCAGATGCTTTCCTCCTCGATTGGGGTAGGGTCTTCTGAACATGTATCCTCCAATACCTCTCATTGCCAATACCCTCCTGAAGCTCAAATCAAGACAGAGGAATGATGATTCTCATTGCCCTGTATTGGCCCAGGCAACCGTGATTCCCTCTTCTTCTAGAACGCTCCATTTGGGAGCCAATTCAGCTTGGACAAGCACCAGATCTGATGTCTCAGGAGGACAGAACGATGTTCTTATGTTGCACCCCAACATCAAGTCCCTAGCCTTCACAGCTTGGATGTTGAAAGGCTAATGTTGTCCCAACTCATTCTGCTGGCTGGTGTCACCAGTGCCCTTTTGGCCTCCAGGAGTGGCTGAATGAGAACATCCTATTCATGCAAATGGAAGAGGTCTACTGTTTGGTGTGAGGAATGTTACCTAGATCTTTTCGTATAATAAACAAACAATACTCCACTTCTCACCAACACAAAAATACTGATCTTTGGGAACAGGTCTCAGACTGTAGTGGGGCGGGACCCAGGAGGTAAACCTCTGCTGTGGTCACCCTAACCCCTTTTCTGCATCAAGGACCCAACGTTCCCAAGACGTTAAAGAATATTAAAAAAAGCCTCTCGGGGCCGTTAAACGTTGTTGATCTTAGAAATGGATAAGTGTTATCCGTTCAATTCTAATGTCCAAGTAAATTAGCTACTGTTTACATATATGGAAGCTAAAAATTGAAGGTCATTCCAACTTATCATAAAGTGTGTAGTCAGACTTATCTTCAATCCCTTATCATAAAGTCTGACTACACACTTTATGATAAGTTGGAATGACCTTCAATTTTTAGCTTCCATATATGTAAACAGTAGCTAATTTACTTGGACATTAGAATTGAACGGATAACACTTATCCATTTCTAAGATCAACAACGTTTAACGGCCCCGAGAGGCTTTTTTGAATATTCTTTAACGTCTTGGGAACATTGGGTCCTTGATGCAGAAAAGGGGTTAGGGTGACCACAGCAGAGGTTTACCTCCTGGGTTCCGCCCCACTACAGTCTGAGACCTGTTCCCAAAGATCAGTATTTTTGTGTTGGTGAGAAGTGGAGTATTGTTTGTTTATTATACGATTTTTTGCTCCAGTAAGACCCAAAATACATTTTTTGTTTGACCTAGATCTTTTCGCCTATCTCACACAAACACTGCTTGAGTATCTTCTATACTCTCAAAGTCTGGACTTAGGCCAGCTCTACTGCAATTGGAGCATACCACTGAGATATAGAGGGTAAGCCTATCTCTTTACAGCCTTTAGTTGTTCACTTCATACAGGGTTTACTACAGTTAAAAGCTCCTTATGGGACCTCGATGTGGTTCTTGTGCAGCTGATGAAAGCTACTTTTGAGCCACTCAGAATTTGTCCTCTGAAGTTCTTGATCTGGAATGTCTTTTTTTCTGGTGGCAGTCACTTCAGCACGCAGACTGAGCAAGCTTCAGCCCTTAGTAGTTCATCTGCCTATATAAGATTTCATCACAACAAAGTGGTCCTTCGTATTCATCCCAAATTTCTATCAATACTGATTATGGAATTCCATTTTAATCAGTCAATCGTCCTTCCAACATTTTTTCCAAAACCTCATGCTCACAGAGGAAAACTGCACAACACATTGGTCTGCAAGTGAGCCTTGGCCTTCTACTTGGAGCAGACAAAAGCCCATAGAAGGTCCATCTAACCTTTAGTTTCTTTTGACCCCAACAAGCTGAGGGTTGTTATCTCCAAACACACATTGTCAACTTGACTAGCGGATTGTATTTCTTTCACTTATACCCAGGCAGGCCACAGCCTTGAGAGTCATGTCATGGCTCATAATGTCAGAGCCATAGAGGCACATTTCACAATAGGACATCCAAGTGCAATCTGGGACATCAAAAGTCAGAACATCTGAAAAAAAAAGTAGGCACGTGCAAGTTCAGGCATGGTTTCAGAAACATGGACATGCCTAATATGCACATATATCAAACGTCTATATAGATCAGGGGTCTCAAACACGTGGCCCGCAGGCAAGAGAATTTTGTGTGGCCCGTGACGCATTTTGGGATGATAAAAGTTTTCCTCTCGCCGCTGTTTAACATTAACGCCATGCATGCAGGGGGCGGAGTGCTCCTCCGACCGTGATTATAACCCAGCCGATTGAAGGAGGAGTGTTTTTTAGTGAATTGGAGGCATCGGAGAGCCCGGTTTAACGGCAAAACTCACCTGTATTTTAAAAAAGTGCTACCGAGTACGGCCCGCGGATTACTTTACAAGTCCTCATTTGGCCCTCAAAGCAATTTGAGTTTGAGACCCCTGATATAGATGGTCCCAGGTTAGCATTTTGGAACCAAGATGTCTAATAGCCTAATGGTTAGAGTAGTGGCTTAAGAGCAGAGTGGTCAGGGTTCAAATCTCAGTGTGGGCCTTTGTGATCTAAGGCTAGTCACTTAAATCTCCATCTTCTCTTCACTCTGGATGTTTTAAGGTGAAAACAAGCACTTTCCTGATGCCTATTTTTCCTGGAGCAGGTATAAGCATTGACGTGCCTGCAGACATCTCTGATGTTTCTGAGATCGAACGGGGACATGTAATGTAATGCAGCAGACCAGTGGGGAACAGAAGAAAATATTTTAAACACGAAAAAAGGCATGCACAAGCTGCAGTATTTTCAGGAACCTGATAGGGGGAGCAAGAGGGACCTCCGGAAGACTGAGGATCCACGCCCCACAGGGTGTGACCTAAAGCCAGCCAGCCAGCCTCCAATCCAGGAAGGCAGGAACTCCTTTTAAAGAAAGTCTGGAAGACTGGAAAGGGGGAAGTGGCAGTAAAAGCGAAAGTGGCGGTAGCAGCAGAGAAGGCAGAGAAGTTACAGAGCCTGCAGAAGCCGGAGGAGCGGCAGGAGCTGCAGAGGTGGCAGAAACTGTAGAAGCTACAGACGCTGCTGGAGCGCCGGAAGGAGGAACAGGCCAGAGAGACCTGAAAGGACGGAGAGTACGGAAGGATCCAGGAGATCCGGGAACACGAAAGCAGTACTGGGACAGCTGTGTGAAGTCAACCGAAGGACGGTTGAAAAACCCACGCCAGATTGCAGGAGCAGGGCAGAATCTCAGCAGGAGTAGGCCTCAAGCCTCACCCCAAGGAGAGAAGCCGGCATTACAAGGTAACCCACACTTAGTTGGGAACAGCCTTCAGAGAGCTAGCCTGGGGAGAGGACAAGAAACAGAAGGTCCCTGTTCATGTAACACTTCTCATGATACAAGGTATGAAAAGCTTTTATCTAATGAGAGACTTTTGAATAAGCAATGTTTGCAGAAAGCTAATATAAAACCTGTGAAGAGGGAAGAAGATTCGCCTTGTAGAACAGTTCATGACCGACGCCCCACTCTGAACCCAAGGCATTAGGAGGTCATACAGCGTTTGGCTGAAAAGCCCAATTATAGGTTGCCCAGAACCACGGACTCTGTTTCAGAGGCGTATGATCAGGAACCAATGCAAGTGGAATTGGTAGAATCCCTTTCAGATGAGGAAATGGATTGTAGTTATTGTACCACTGGAAGCTTGGAATCCTTGCATAGCATGTGAGCAGTAAACGGGTGAAATAGGAAATGTTTGTTTTGTATCACCTCTATGAAGAGAACTGTTTTTGCTTTGAACCTGAGTTTTATTTTTTCTAACCTGATGTAAGGACATTTCTTTTGTTGTTTTGGGACTGATCCCTGGAATCTTTGCAAGACAAGGGAAATAAAGCCTTATTTTCCCTCCACTTGGAAACCTGTGTTCTTTGGGTATTGGGTAATGACGCTACCAAGGCTATACATCCCTGGGCCCTGAAAAATACGTACCAATCCCAACCTTATCTTTATTTGTGTCCGACCTGCCTTGGCGCCCATTAGCCACCAGGGTGGCGTCGCGACAGTAAGTACATTGCCACTCCCCAGACATGCCTCTGCCACACCCCCATGCCTACCTGGACCTCCCTGCACTGGAGACGTCTGCAAACATCAGTTGTGGAATGGCTACAGAGATGTGTCTGATTTCGATGTCCACATGCACATCTTCAGGCGGCTAAATGATAATTAAACCTCTTAAACTGACCCTTATAGCTGCTTCAGTGGTCCACTTGTGCTCAGCCTACATGGAAGAGATCTAGAAAACTGCAACGTGGATACCTGCCCATACATTCATATTTCACTACTTTCTGGAAGGGGATTCCCAATGCGACAGCAGTATTGGCCATTCAATACTTAGAAATCTGTTTGTGGAGTGGAATCCCACTTCATCTTCCCTAGGCCCATTTTTTTCAGTTCAGACTACCTTTCAAAACAAAACAAAACATATATATAAAATAAATTAAAAGGCCAACAAAAAAAGGCTCTGTTTGTCCCCTATTTTTTGTTCAACATAGCCTGTAGCTAGGGAGTCCCATACATGAGGACTTTCTCCTGCTTGTACATGAAGAAAATGTAGTTACCTGTAGCAAATGTTCTCCATGGAGAGCAAGAAATTTCCTCAGAACCCTCTCACCTTCCCTAGGAATTGTACTTCCTCAGTTATAGTATTAGACTGAGGTCAAAATTGCACTGTAACGGCGAGTGGGGAGGCACATGCATGCACAGTGCAGGTTCCAAAAGCTTCTAGAAGGAGCTGCGAATACCATATATGAAGACTTTTCCTTCTGTCTACAGAGAACACCTGCTATGGTGACTAACTATATTTTCCCAGTTGCTGGAACAGTTTTCCTTGAGAGAATCTGATCTCCCTGCTTTTGATGACACATAGTTTGGATATCCCAAAAAAACATCTAGTAAATTGAAATTCAGTAGCAATACTGTGAATGTCTTCAGTTAAATCTGTTATTTCTTGTGCCTGCAAGGGAGGTCTGTATATCACACCAATGTAAACAGATGTTTCATTCCCTCTTTCCAGAGTAATCCACAGTGCCGCCTCCTTACCTCATAAGACCTGCATTTCTATGGCTTTAATGTTATTTTTTAAATATAGGGCCACTCCTCCTCCTTGTCTGCCTACCCTACCTTTCCTGAACAGATTTTAGCCTGGTATAACTACATCCCAGTCATTGTTCTCTGTGCACTATGCCTCTGTGACTACTACTATATCAAAGTCAGCCTCTCCCATTAGGACCTCTAAATCCAGAGCCTTATTTTCTGTACTAAGGCATTAGTATACGCCGGGGCGAAAGCTCTAGTGGTGGACTCCAAGCAAAGGTTTGCTGAGGCCCCCCTATTTTGGCCCCAGCACGAACCCCCCTATGAATCCCCCCCCCCTTGCTCTGGTGGCGACGACCCTGCACAGCAAAATTACTTTATTCTGTTTGCCATGCTGCCTTTGTTCCAGGCCTGGAGGTGTTCCTCCCGGAGGAACATCTCCAGGCCTGGAACGTAGGCAGCGCGGCAAGCAGATTAAAGTTTATTGTTTACTGCACACTTTTTATACCGCACCTTCATTAATCAGGGCGGTTTACAATGAATAAAAGAAGGCGGCCAAAGCCGAGAAAAATGAAAAGAACTATATAATTAGATTGGACAGAGGCATACAATCATACAGCTAGAGGAGTGGGAGAGAGAAAGGGAGGGGGTCATAGAGGCGACGGAGGAAGGTCAAAGGCAGCGAGAAAAAGGTGAGTCTTGAAGAGGGATTTAAACTTGGGGAAAGAAGGTTTGAGGCAGAGGGCAGAAGGGAGGGAATTCCACAAGGAAGGTCCTAAGAAGAAAAAGCAGAATGTCGAGTGGACTCGAGGTGGGCACAGGATGAAGAGGGAAGATGCAGGCGATTGATATGAGTTGAGCGGAGGCTGCGGGATGGAGTGTGGAATTGAAGAAGATTGGAGAGGTACAGGAGGGGTATGTGTGTAAATGGCTTTGTGAATTGTGATGAGAACCTTGTATTGAACGTAGTTTGTGACAGGGAGCCAGTGAAGGTTAATGAGCAGTAGTGTAATATGGTCGTAGCGGAAAGCATGAGAAATGATCCGAGCAGCAGTGTTCTGAACAAGTTAGACAGCGAAGTTGGGACTGGGGAGACCTGCGAGTGAGGAGTTGCAGTAATCGAGCCATGAAATTATCAGGGATAGAAGAAGAGTGGTAAGAGAAGAAGTGCTCAGAAAAGGGCGGCGTGCTCTGATCTGTCGAAGGGAGAGAAAACACCTGCGAGTAATCAACGAGATATGTTTGTGAAAGGAGAGGGCAAAATGCAAGGTGACACCAAGGTAACTGAGAGAAGTAACTAAAGAAATTGGTGAACTGGAGATGGAAGGTGGCAAAGATGGAGAAGGAATGCCGAAAGAGAACCAGATGGCGGATGTCTTTAGGGCACTGAGATGGAGATAGTTAGAGGCAAGCCAATCCGAAACTTGTGCAAGGTAAGAGTTCAAAGGTGAGAGATCTGGTGATGCAGGAGAAGTATGGTGTAGTATGATGATGTCGTCAGCAGCATAATAGTATGCCAACAAACCGGATCACTGAATTAGTAATGCGAGAGGAGCAAGAAAGAGATTGAAAAGGAGGGGGGCCAACATCCAGCCTTTAGGGACATCACATGAGAGAGGAACAGGGTCAGAAAAGTTAGTACCCAAGATGATAGAAAAGGAGTGAAAGGAAAGAAAAGAATGAAACCATTGCAAGACTTTGCCGTGCTGCTGTGTGAGCTACCTTTCTGTCTGGGCCCTCCTGCTTTGCGGGGGCAGCTTGGATGGAATTTACACTGCTGGTATAGGGAGATCTCCAGATGTTGCCTTTTTTCTCCTTTTCCGTATTATTCTTTAATGTTTTGCTTACCTGAAGATCTTTCTGGAATTCCCTAAGTCTAGCCAAGGGATGTCAGTCCCTTTGTTATAACAGAGATTTCTCCAGGACCAAGCAGGAAGTCAGTCCTCACTTATGGGTGACGTCGGCGCCGACGGAGCCCTCGCGGAGCAATTTTCCCCAGCTTTCAAAGAAAGCCTTTGGGAATTGCAGCGCGCATGCGCGGTCCTCTTCCCGCCCAAGGGTGCCATCTTAGCCAGTCTTCTTTTTTTCCGCGGAGCCCTACAGACGTACCCGTCGTGTCCCCGCGAAAAAGTTGATATTTCTTCATAATTTATTCTTTTTTCCTTCGGTTCGACGCCGGTCTTTTTCCCGCCGGACTCGCGACGCCGGTCACGAGTCCTCTTCTTCTTTTCGGTTTTTTCTGACTTAGTCAGCTTTCGTTTTCGGTTTTTCCCTGGCAGCCCGGTCCTTTGACCTCGCCGGGGCCCTTTTTCCCCCGATGGCTGCCAGTGGTTTCAAGCGGTGTGGTCAGTGTGACCGAAATATGTCACTAACTGACACACACGACTTTTGCCTCCGCTGCCTGGGCCCGGATCATGAAGAAATGATCTGTGGGCCCTGCGGCAAAATGTCCTCCAAAGCGTTGAGAAGTCGGCGGCATCAGCGGGATAGGATCTTCGCTGACCCCAGCCGTACCCGGACCTCGTCGGAGGCCTCCGCGTCCAAAGGTTCCAGCTCGGACCGTCGCCGGAGTTCCTCCGACAGGGGTTCTCCCTCCGGGGACCATCGGTGTAAGGTGAAACCCGCGAGGGCGGCGTCGGTGGACGCTCCTGGCTCCGCGAGGGCCAGGTCGCATAGCCCCGATAGCCGTCCCGGGTCCTTGGAGAAGGAGCACCTCACGAAGCGACCTCGCCTGGAGTCGGAGCTGCCTACTCGGGTAAGTCCTGTGGTCCTCCTGGACTCGCCTCCGCGACAGCCGACGTCAGGCCCGACGCCGTCGGGGCCCGAGTCGGGGGCTGCTGGGTCACCTGAGCTCGGACTCAGGTTGACGGCCTTGGAGAGCAGACTGTCTGCCTTCATGGACCAGCAGCGGGCACTGCTCGCTGGCTTCGCTGGCGCCGCTGCCCCGACCGCCGGGACGTCGACGTCTAAGTCGACCCCGGAGACCGAGCCGATCCTCGAGTCGATGCGAACTCGAGTCGATCCTCGGTCGAGGTCACCCTCGGCCTCCCGTTCGGGACCGAGGTCGCCGACGCCAACTCCCTCGGCGTCGGGGCGGCAGGCGCCGCGCCCTGCCCGGGCCGACCCCACCGAGTCCTCGTCGGAGTCGGTCTGGGAGTCTGAAGAGGAAGAGTCGCCTGATTCTTTCCGGACTCGGTGTGTCCCCTCGGACTCACCGGAGTCCGAACCTCGGAAGCAGTCCCCCCCGGAGGATGCCCGGTTCTCGGACTTCGTCAGGGATATGGCCAAGGCTTTGGCCTTCCCTGCGGACCCCGAGGAGGAGCCTCGAGCCGAAGAGCTCGACGCCCTCCAGTATGACTCTCCCGCCAGGGAACACTTTACTGTACCGGTTCCTCCCATGCTGGAACGACTACTCTTCCGCATGTGGGAGAGTCCGGCCACCTCGCCGGTCCTGAGCAAGCGGGTCGATTCTATCTATCGAGTCCGCAAGAGCCCTGGCTTCCAAAAAGCACAGCTACCACACCATTCCATGGTAGTGGAATCGGCCATGCATCGTCTTAAGAGCCAGAAGATGCACTCCTCGGTGCCTCCTGGCAGGGAGGCCCGTAACCTGGATGGCCTTGGTAAGAAGTGTTTCCAGGGCTCTATGCTTGCGTGTCGTGTCCAGACCTACCAGCTATACATGGGCATGTATCTCCGAGACCTGGCTAAAGAGCTAGCCGGATTCTCCGCTGGTTTGTCCGAGGAACCCTTGCGGAGGTTCCTGGCCTTGTCCACTGGCATTCGGGAATGCTCAAAATTCATATCCCGAGCAGCCTATGATGGCTTTGAAGCATCGGCTCGAGTGGCCACAGCCGGCATCGGTGCCCGCCGACAGGCTTGGCTTCAGTCGTCTGACCTTGAGCCCTGGGTGCAGGACAAGTTGGTCGATGTCCCCTGCCGAGGCGAAAACCTCTTTGGCAAGCCCATGGCTGATAAGGCTGCACAAATTGAGACGGAGACTCTCACCAGGACTAGGCTTTCTAGGAAGACCTCCGCCCCTTCCCAGAAAAAGAAGGGCTCGGGAAAGAAGTCCTTTTACCCGAGGAAGGCGGCTGCCTACAAACAATACCCCCATTATCAGGCCCCTGCAGCTCCCCAACAGGGCCAGCAGGCCAAGGGATGGGGTAACGGGTCCCGTAGGCAGCAAGCCCCCAAGCCTGCGCCACCAGCCCCTGCTCAGCAGGGTGGGGGCTTTTGACTCCTTAAGCATAGCCTCTCCCCCCCCGCTGGTTCCTCCCAGCACCGGAGGCCGGCTGGTTCACTTCGCCCACAGGTGGTCCGGCATCACCTCAGATGCCTGGGTGCTTCAGGTCGTGAGAGAAGGATATCTTCTCCACTTCCACCAGATCCCTCCCTCCTACTTTCCGGGAGAACCTCCACGACCCCCTCTGCACAGGGAACTACTCCTTCAGGAGTTAGCGGGTCTTCTGCAGGAGCAGGCGGTGGAACCGGTGCCCCACCACCTGAGAGGTCAAGGCTTTTATTCCAGGTACTTTCTAGTACCAAAGCGGACTGGAGGCCTCAGACCCATCCTGGACTTGCGCAACCTCAACAAGTTCCTTGTGCGGGAGAAGTTCAAGATGCTTACCCTTGGAATCCTTCTGCCCTACCTCCAGCAGGGAGATTGGCTATGCTCCTTGGATCTAAAGGATGCCTACACGCACATCCTCATCCACCCAAGCCACCGCCAATACCTAAGGTTTGTGGTGGCAGGAAATCATTACCAGTACAGAGTACTGCCCTTTGGCCTGTCCTCCGCACCGCGGGTCTTCACAAAATGCCTCGCGGTGGTGGCGGCCCATCTCCGGCTTCACGGCCTCTATGTCTTTCCGTACCTCGACGACTGGCTCATCAAAGCAGCGTCCGCCCCGGAGGTCACCAACGCCACACGCCGCACGGTGACTCTTCTGCAGCACTTGGGCTTTGTTATAAACTTCGCAAAGTCCACTTTGCTCCCCTCACAGGATCTCGAGTTCATCGGCGCAAGGCTGCGCACTCTTCAGGCACGAGCGTTCCTACCGCTCGACAGGGCTCAACAGCTCATGGACCTAGCCGACCGTTTTCGCAGCCAGCCCCTGGTCTCCGCCAGGCGCTTCCTGAGACTACTCGGCCATATGGCTTCCACCGTCCATGTGACCCCCAATGCCCGCCTGAATATGCGGCCTGCTCAATGGTGTCTCCGCAAGCAGTGGCAACAGGCCACAGGCGGCCTAGCGGACCTAGTGCGCGTCTCCGAGCCGCTGGCCTCGTCTCTTCAGTGGTGGCTTCATCGGCCGAACCTAGTGCTCGGCATGCCTTTTCAGCCACATCAGCCGGCCCGGGTGCTGACGACAGATGCATCCCTCCTGGGCTGGGGAGCACATTGCCAAGGGGCATGTACTCAGGGTCTCTGGAACGCGTGGGAGTCTGCTCAGCAGATCAACTTCCTGGAGCTCAGAGCGATCTGCTTGGCTCTCAAGGCCTTCTCCCACCTGACCTCTCGCCAGTCCGTCCTTGTCCAGACGGACAATCAAGTTGCCATGTTCTACGTGAACAAGCAGGGGGGCACGGGCTCCTTCCTTCTCTGTCAGGAAGCAAGGAAGCTCTGCTCTTGGGCCGTCAGTCACGGCATTCTTCTCAAGGCAGTTTATCTCCCAGGCCAAGAAAATTGCCTGGCGGACAAACTCAGCAGGATCCTCCAGCCGCTCGAGTGGCGCCTGGATCCCTTGGTAGTTCAGAAGCTCTTTCTAAAGTGGGGCCTCCCCACGATGGATCTCTTTGCCAGTCCTCACAACCGGCAACTTCCTCGCTTCTGCTCTCGTCAGCCACACCCCCTTCGAGTTGCGGCGGACGCTTTCCTGCTCTCATGGTCGGGGAGCCTTCTGTACGCTTTCCCTCCCGTCCCGCTAGTCTCCCGGACTCTTTTCAAGGTTCTCCGAGACAAAGCCTTCATGATCCTGGTGGCCCCTCGCTGGCCCAGACAGCCGTGGTTTCCACTCCTGCTGCAATTAGCGGTGGAGGATCCATTCCCTCTGGGGTTACAACCGGATCTCCTCACTCAGGATCAGGGGTCTCTGCTACACCCCAACCTCAGGTCTCTCAACCTAATGGCCTGGCTGCTGAGAGGGTAGTCCTTGCTCCCCTTCTCCTGCCGACAGAGGTGGAGGAGGTCGTCCTAGCTTCGCGACGACCTTCTACCCGAAAATGCTACGCCCTTAAATGGCGTCGTTTCTCCGTTTGGTGTACCCAACAGTCTCAGGATCCCTTCTCCTGCCCGGTGTCGGTGATCTTGCAGTACTTGCTCTACCTCTCTAATCTGGGACTTAAGTCCAACTCCGTCAAAGTTCACCTCAGTGCTCTTTCAGCACATCATGTGCCGGTGGACGGCAGACCTCTTTCCAGCGACCCTCTCGTAGCGAGGTTTCTCCGAGGTCTCCTCCTACTTAAACCACCTCTGCGCCCGCCAGCGCCTGACTGGGACCTGAATGTGGTTTTACAGCGGATCACCTGTCCGCCTTTTGAACCTATGGCTACCTGTTCTCTCCGTTTTCTTTCTTGGAAAACATTGTTCTTGATAGCCCTCACTTCCGCTAGACGCGTCAGTGTATTGCAGGCCCTCGTGTCTGATCCCCCTTACACTCGGTTCTACAAAAATAGGGTAGTCCTACGGACTCACCCAAAATTTCTTCCAAAAGTGGTCTCCCCTTTTCATATCAATCAGGAGGTGGTACTTCCAACCTTCTTTCCCAGACCACACTCCAGCCGAGCTGAAACGGTCCTCCATACCCTGGACTGTAGAAGAGCATTGAACTTCTACCTTGACCGTACGCGGGAGCACCGTAAAGCTGCTCAGCTTTTTGTGTCTTTTGACCCCAATAAATTGGGGCTCCCGGTCTCCAAGCGTACTCTGTCCATCTGGGTTGCGGACTGTATCTCTTGGGCTTATGGGGCAGCCGGACTCTCCTTGGACGGTCGAGTCACGGCTCATTGCGTTCGGGCAAAGGCCACGTCAGTGGCTTACCTCCGCTCTGTTCCGCTGGCAGACATCTGCCGTGCCGCTACTTGGTCTTCGAGCCAGACTTTTGCGGTCCATTACTGTCTCGAGAGGGAGTCCCGCAGGGACAGTGCTTTCGGACAGGCAGTCCTCCGTAATCTCTTTGAGGTCTGAGCAACTCCTACCCTCCATCCCGGATGTGGGCTACCGGTGGGTAATAATTCAGCGAAGATTCTTTCCTTCTGTGCTGCTGAGCTAGAGGGAGCTCATTTTTGTGCTTAGGGTCTCCGGTAGCCTTAAGCTTGGGAGTCCCATAAGTGAGGACTGACTTCCTGCTTGGTCCTGGAGAAAGCGTAGTTACTCACCTGTAACAGGTGTTCTCCAGGAGCAGCAGGAATCAGTCCTCACAACCCTCCCTCCTCCCCTTGGAGTTGCAATCGTCTGCTTTAGTTTTTTGCAAATTTTTATGCTGTCTTTTTTAGCTATGTCATCTGACTGGCTAAGATGGCACCCTTGGGCGGGAAGAGGACCGCGCATGCGCGCTGCAATTCCCAAAGGCTTTCTTTGAAAGCTGGGGAAAATTGCTCCGCGAGGGCTCCGTCGGCGCCGACGTCACCCATAAGTGAGGACTGATTCCTGCTGCTCCTGGAGAACACCTGTTACAGGTGAGTAACTACGCTTTACTCCCTCAAAGGCCATGATGGCTGTCTTTGTAGCATCCCTCACCCTGGTGCCCCAGAGAGCAAAAGACTTGCTTTAGGAAACTAGCCCAGGTCTTTTCAGCATAGCACTGAGTCACTGGGACAGCCCTAATACTAGAAGTTCTATTGAACACATTAAATAATCTAGTGAAACAAATGTTGAAGTATGTCCAATTATTTACATGGGCTGCCTTCTAAGAAATTAGCTTCCAAAAAAGACAGATTTAAAATAAAAGGAAATGACCTTAGTGAATATTTTTTCCTAAATATTATCAGGATTTAAATATTTTCTGTAGCAGTGAAGGCACAATAGAGCACTCATAGGGATGCAACAATTGCCCAATTCAGAAAAGCACTAAAACACCACCTCTTTCTCCTACACTACTCACAGCCCAACCTTAGCCGCCTTACACCCAGCTAAGCAACGATAAGTCACAGACAACTCATATTTATACTGTAGATAGTTGTAGATAGCTGTAGATAGTTCCCCCAGTTTGAAATCCAAGTTGTATCATCCGTTCACTGTAAGTGCATAACAGACCTCCTGCATAAAAATGTTATCTGTAAACCGCACTGATTTTAAAGAGCGCGGTATATAAAAGCAAAAAATAAAATAAATAAATAAACCTACAGTTATATTAAACTTAAGAACCCATTTGTAACCATGCTATTATTCTGCTTTGTTTCTCACAGGTGTTGGGGAAGGAAAAGTTGGAATTGTCCTAACATTGGCCATGAATATCATGGGCACCTTGCAATGGGCAGTAAACACAAGTATAGATGTAGACAGCTTGGTAAGCTTGAAAATCTGTTATTGTAATTATTGTTCTTAATGGGAAGATCCTCACAAATCTCACAGTAAAACTTACTCTAGTGAGTGTAGGGTCTTTGACTTTAAGAACTGAGCCTCTCCCCTGCAGATTATAAAAGTTTTTTCAATTTTCTTGGATTATTTTGAGATATGGAATTATGTGCACCAAGTACTAGTAGGGTTGCCAACTGGCTCCAGATGCGCCCGACAGGCTTGATCCATTCCTGGGTTTACCCCATTGCATGCAGGGACATGTAGTCTTGCTTTTCTTATGGAATGCAATGGAAAAATCAGAACTACATGTCCCTGCATGCAGTGGGGTAAACCTAGGACTGGATCAAGTGTGTCGGGCGCATCTGGAGCCAGTTGGCAACCCTAAGTACTAGACTGAGTTTTGGCTAACTGCTTTCATGGAAGAGTTGTTACATATACTTTAAATCAGAGGTGCCCAATCATTCTGGTTGTGTGGAGTTCTTATTAACCTTCAGAAAGTTCAAGAATGCCCTTTCATCCCTATCACTCTTTCTGAACGCCCTTCCTTCAGCGCCAAGCCTGTCTCCAGTAGCCCCCTGTTATCTTATTTCCCCTTCCTGTCTCCAATAGTCTCTCCCTTCCCTAATCAGTCACAGTCTCTTTCTCTCATACTCCCCCACCAGTCTACTCCTTCTAGTTTTTCTTTGTCTCCCTATCCAGTCTCTATTAATTTCTCTCCTCCACAGTCAGACCCCACCAGCCTCTCTCTTTTTCTGTGTCCTGTGGACCCCCTGTAATGATCTCATAGACCCACAGAGGTTTGCAGCCCCAAGTTGGGAATCACAGCTTTAAATTTTTAGATTGGAAAGACTAATACCTCAGACAACTATACCTTCAGTCCACTAGATTCTCTAGGTAAGTGCTTCTTAACTCTGTTCTGGAGGCATCCCTAGCCAATCGAGTTTTCAGGATTATCATGAATATGCATGAGGAAGATTTGCATACAGTAGGCCTCCAGTATACATATTTATTGTGGTAATATTGAAAACCTGACTGGCTACCTGTGCATTCAGGAGAGGGTAGAGAAGCTCTCTTCATCATTTAATAAGATGATTGAGCCGCCGGAGTGCAGAGGAGCAGCGTGGGACACCCCCGGAAGCGCGATCTGCCCAATCGGGGCAGATCCTCCACATTAAAAAGAAGCGCCATTGGGCGCGAGCTCCTTTCGCCCCCGCCCCCCCACATCACTCCGGCCCAGCATCCGCTCTCCCAGGAGGGGATTGAGCCGCCGGAGTGCAGAGGAGCAGTGTGGGACACCCCCGGAAGCGTGATCTGCCCAATCGGGGCAGATCCTCCACATTAAAAAGAAGCGCCATCGGGCGCGCCCACGCCTGAGGGCCTCGCTAGAGGGCCCTTTGGCGTGGCCCTTAGGCGTGGTCCTCAACCCAACAATAACTGCTAACATTGACTACTGTGGATCTATCCTGCCTAACCCACTGAGAACTGCCTACACTTGCTGAGCAGAACCTGTTGCCATAGTGCCTAATTCTGGTGAGAGCTTGTCCATCTGCACTACCTAATATGCTCACATGCTTGATAGTTTGACCCAGTGCTCCTGCACACCATTGACAGGATACAATCATACCATTTATGCTGTAAATTTGTTGATACACTGCTACCCTTAAAATATCCAAAGTGTTACTTGAAGTTGATACAGTTTAAGATTGATGCTATACAAAACTGTTACTAATGTTATTTATAACTGATACTATTTACGCTTGACACCTTACTAAACTGTTATAAGTATCTGTACCACTTTAGCTGCTCTGCCACACTGTTATAAGTAAACTCACCTAAATCTACACCCTAACTCCCAACCAGCACGACTCCGCAGAGCCCCTGGGACACACCCAGCCAACATGCCTCCACTCATCCCTGTCACATACTCCCACACCCTTACTAGCTGCCTCCTGATACTTGCTCTATCGCACCTTTCCCAAGCCCTCACCCCTACCCTCAGTCCGATTCCAGTTCTACGTAGCTCTTGGAGGAGACCCCATAACTACCCTAACTATCATACAGTCAGACCCAGTCACATTCCACACCCCCACCTCATCTACGTTGCCCTCAACCAAACCAAAGCCTCTCTGAATAACCCCCACACTCACCCTCATGACCTGAAGTGCGCCCTCTTGAACTCCCGCTCTATTCGGAAGAAATGGCCTGCCATAGCCGATATACTATCAACCTACGACCTCGACATTCTATGCATCACCGAGACATGTATGTCAGCTTCAGATGCCGTTCTCCTTCATCAGTTTGTCCCCCCCAACTTCTCTACTCACTCATGCCACAGAGTTGACAGGAAAGGAGGTGGAGTTCTCATATTAAGTAAGACCAACTTGCAATTCAAAACTTTCGCCTCTAACAGCTCTTCTTACCTAGACCACATCTCCATAACAAACAAACACTACTCTATCAACCTGTTATACCGTGCACCCTCCTCCTCACTGGATGATCTTTCCACGATCATTGATCTTGCCTGCAACCCCACCATGACGCCCACTTCAAACTGGATACTTGGTGACTTCAATCTCCCTTCCCTTTAAGATTCCCAGTCCAAGGCCCTTATTGAAGCATTTGAAACTTTAGGTTACACCCAATTGATCAATGCTCCCACACATGTCAAGGGTAATACACTCGATCTTATATTTGCTCCTCAAATACTACTCAGTCATTCTCACAAGTTTGATCTTTCACTATGCGCTGTTCCATGGTCTGACCATAGCCTGATCATGTTCTCGTTACCAGCACTCCCCCCCCCCCCCCCACCGTCCCACAATCTCAAAAGAAACCTTCAGCATCATCCCGGACACGTTTCCGGCAGTTTAACAGAGAAGAGATTTTGGAATTGACTCAGCCTCTCCACTCCCTTCCGACACAAGACATAAACAACATGATTTCCTCATGGAACAAATGTCTAAATGCAACAATTGAATCACCTCTCACCAGAAAAGGCCCTCGCAGGAGAACAAGGGCTCCCTGGTACTCTCCTGAGCTAAAGAACTCTCTATGTCTACTAAGACAGCTTGAAAAACGCTGGCGTCGCTCCAGATCAACTGAAAATCATGACGCTTACATCACCCAACTAGATGCCCAACGAACAGCAGTCTCCAAGCAAATGAAGCAATGCCATGCAGAAGTGCTACAAAGAGCCCTAAACAGACCACATGAACTATTCAGTCTAGTCAAAACCTTAGCTAATGAACCTCACTCGGGTCAATCATTCCAACCTGACCCGCAGGAATATGCGGACTACATCCAAGCTAAAATAGGCCAGCCTACTACATACTCGAATACATGCCCCCCAGACACCCCATCTAACTTCTCATCTACTTTCCCCCCTCCACGAACCCTACTTACAGCCCAACATACCATCACCTCCTTCATCACTCCTTCTGAAAAAGAGATCCAAGACACCATCATGAATATAAACACTTCCACATCACCAAACGATCCATGTCCAGCTTTCTGGATAAAAACTTTACGGACCGAGCTCAGTCCATTCCTTGCCAAACTAATAGGAACCTCATTCCAGACTGGGACTTTCCCCCTCAGCCTTAAGCAAACCTCCATCAGACCGCTGCTGAAGAATAATAAACTGGACCCTGCGAAGATGGATTCATATAGACCCATCTCCAGCATCCCACTCCTAGCTAAAATCATAGAAAAAACAGCCCAACGTCAACTGAGCCACCACATAGAGAACAACGCTCCCTTTGACTCCTGCCAACATGGATTCCGGGAGGCTCACGGTGTCGAAACTCTGTTAACAATGCAATTCAGCACCCTAATGCTAGGTCTCAATAACATCAGACAAGGCTTTGCTCTTGTCTTCCTGGACATTGCGGCCGCCTTTGATTCTGTCAACCACAAACTACTCCTACTCCGTCTGTCTGAGAAGGGAATACACGGGAATGCACTTGCTTGGTGTGCTTCATACCTGAATGACCGATGGCAACACGTCCGTTCCCACTCCTCCACCTCCACCTCATTCTCTCAAACCAAAGGTGTCCCACAGGGCTCTTCTCTCTCAGCCCTATTCTTTAATGTCTATATGCAACCTATTTGTAACATCATTAGATCCTTCAACATCAATTGCCTAATCTACGCCGACGATGTCCTTATGTTTACCCCAATATCCATGGAACACCCAGACCTATCCACCTTGTCCACATGCTTTGATGCAGTCTCCGACTGGTTACAATCACAGGAGCTAAGAATAAATCTTAAAAAGACCGATGTCCTCTTCATCAGTAGAGATCAGGCATTCACCCCGCCCTCATCTCTCAAGGTGCGCGGTGCAGAGCTTCCTACTAAAACATCAATACAATATCTTGGTGTAACTCTCGACCAAAAGCTAGACCTAAACGCCCACATAAGTAACATGGCAAAATCGGTTTACCACAAAGTCTGGATTTTACGCCACATGAGACATCTCCTGGAAACGAAAGGCTTCAGAACAATATTTCAAGCACTTGTGATGCCCCACTTCAACTTTGCCAACTGCATACTGCATGGTCTCCCAAAGAGCGCACTGCACCCTTTGCAAATGGCAATGAACACTGCAGCAAGAACCCTATATGGAGCAACAAGAAGAGACCACATTACCCCTATCCTAAAGGCATTCACACTGGCTTCCGGTGCACTGTAGGATTACCTTTAAAATATTAACCATGACATTCAAGGCCATCAACAAGTGCACAGCCAGCTCCCTCTCCGAACTGATCCAGCACACCTCCCCCAACAGAATGAGAAGATCTGCTGCCACCAACACCCTGCGACTCCCAAAGGCATTCACTAAATGCTCCAAAGCCACAGGGAACCGTGCATTCACACTTTATGCCCCCTCCTGCTGGAACACTCTACCTGCAAACATTCGTGCAATAAACAACCTTTCCCAGTTCAGGAGAGCGCTGAAACACTACCTGTTTCTTCAGCACTTCTCCAACTCAGATGACATCACTTAACCAACACACGTCACAAGGCCTTCCTCCCTTCTGTTGATCCCCCTTCCTGCTATCTCAAGCTATTGTTGAGCTATCTCCTAGCCCAAAACATGCAAATGTTAGCTGTTACCGATCCATAAATAGTCTACCTCTCTGTACATAGTTAACCTGTTCTCCAAGTTATATACCCTGTTTAATGTAAGTTCAATGTAGATCATTTCTCATTGTACAATTTTTGTTGACTGTAAACCGAGCTGATGGTAAATAGTGCGGTATAGAAAAACTATAAATAAATAAATAAAAATAAAATGATTGAACAATTAAAATACTAAACTGATCTGTGGTTTTTAGGTAGCCCATGGGATGAATTTATCACACTTTTTTAGTTAAGTGTGTCTGATTGCAATGGAAAGAACAATTCTGTCTATTAAAAAAATAAGGAAAAAGCAATTTCTCTGCTTGATAATAGAAATGGGTAAAATGAATTGGATTTTGAATATAATCTTTGACCACAAGCATTGCCATTATTTCCCTAGTGACGGGTTTTAATGATAAAGCAAGATTGCAAAAATACTGTGTGATAATCGTGGTGATTCAGGAGCAGCTGAAGAACCCCAACTGTTTTTATTTTCTGGTATGTCAGCTTTATGGTGTTATTGATATGTTGCTAGAGGGTTAGGCCTTGGTCCAGGGTAATTCCTAGATATCATAATAGGGATTTGACTTGAAGCTGAGCCCCTGGTATGTCGATGTGTGTTGGAGGTGTGAAATTTGTGTCTTTAGTAACATGGAGAACTTACATCTTTATGTAGTTTGAGTAGATTGTGAGAAGTTAACCAATTTGAGATAGCTGTGAAGCTGTCAGAGGAGAGTGCACAGGTCGTAGGTTAGATAATGGGACATTTAGCATGATATCAGCATATAAGTAGTATAAAACATTGTGTGATTTGATGATATCACATATGGGTTATATGAATATGTTAAAAACAAGAGCTGATTGCGGAGCCTTGGGGTACATCTTGCATGAGCTCAGTCAGTAGCTGTCATCCCATCTACTCTTACTTGCTGTTGGTGCGTTAAGTAAGAGGAGAACAATTTGAGAGTCTTTTTGTATAGTCCAATTGTTTGAAGGCAGTGGAAGAGAGCTGTATGGGATGAGTTGAAGGCTGCAGTTATGTCCAAAAAGATGAGAACAAAGCCTTGGTGTGGATTTTGGATACCTAATGAGAGGTTTTAGTTAGGGCTGTGATAAGAGTTTCTACACCATGATTGGGCCTAAAGCCATGCTGCTATGGGTCAAGGGGGCATGGGAGTCAATATGGTCCTGGAGTCGATGCTGTGCAGTTTTCTCAATGATCTTGATGAGAACTGGAAGACTGGAGATGGGGCGATATGAATTTGGGGACGAAGGATCTGAGTTGGGGTTCTTGAGAATAGGTCATATGGAGGCTTGTTTAAGGCAAGGTGGCATGGAGGCTTATGTGAGGGAAAGGTTTGTGATCACAAGCAGCTTAGGAGCAAGCTCAGTGCGAGAATGACTGATTTATCTTATACAACATATACAACAGTGATAGTTCTATTGCAATGGCCATTATCAATTAGATTACCCAGTTTTTCCCAATCTCAGCAAGCTGTTATCTAGACAACTCAACAGTATGCAAAACCAGTGGCATGGTTAAATGGTGAGTAAATGCTCCTCTAAACAGAGCTCTAATTCACATAATTTACATGAGAGGAAAAGAGCTACAGTATGCAATTGTAATCTTTAGAAATAAGAAAACTTTTTCTGTGTATTTGCATCTGAATTTTTATGTGTTTTAAAATAATCGTAAAACTCCAATTTAGGAAGTACAAAATCACCCATTTTTTAGAAAATTTTGGAAGTAAAATATTTGCCACTAGTGGTTTGTTAATACCCTGGTTCCTCTTGATAAAGCCAGCAACTTTTATCTTGAATGAACTAGCCTTGTTAAACCAGTTTATAAGATGGAATAACAATGCCTGCACATCTATCAAAATATTGATATTATATTCATGTTAGGAATTGAAAAACCCATAATAGATCTTGTTTACAACAACAGTGAAGATGTGTAAAATTGAAACTTTCTTTATACTTTCTTTGATGGATGTCTTAAGCAAAACATTAAATTGTTTTTGATTATCTTTAATGTGGACAGTAGTGTTATGCTAAAAACATACCTTCTGATAACATACTCCAAGTATTAGTATCAGTGCTATGCTTTCTGATTTTGCCCTTCTGTATAAGCGGCAAATACTAACAATTAGTCAAGCTGTAAGTTATAAGAAAAGATTTTGGAAATTAAAAATTTGATAAAAGGGATGCCTGAGTCAAAGAAGAAAAAATATGTATGAAATATTCACCCTATGCTCATTGATTCCTCCAGTTCCATCTATCTTAAGCAGTGCTACACATTAATTTATTTATGATCTTTGGGTGGCATTTCAAAGGCATTTACATGGGTAACTCCCTAGTTACTCATGTAAATGCCTTAACCGGGATTTCCCAAAGGCACTTACACGGAGAGTGCCCTTGGAAAATCCAGGCTAAGTCCCTAACGCGCCTAGATTCTATGCGGATAGCATCGGGGTGTGTTGGGGGCGTTATGGTGCACAGCGGAAGCAGTGGAAAGGGCTAAGCGGGTAGCAGCGATTTTAGATGCTACCCTCTTAGCCCTCTGTGTCTTAAAGATAGGTAAGGATTTTCCTCGCCTATCTGTTAGGTGCAGGGGCTAAGTGGGTAGCATCAAAAATTGCTGCTACCCGCTTAGCCTCTGCGGTTGCCGGCATGTCCAAACAAACCCAGATTTTCACTTCCGTTGCCGTGGAAGTGAAAATCCAGGTTAAGGGGGTTGGCGGGCAGGCAATGAGCTGACACGGCGCATAGCCTCCCCAACTGAAAATCGGGCCCTTTATTTACAGAGGAATTTATACAAGGCATTTGATCACAGTATTTGCACATGCAAATTACAAGGTAAATCTTGGATAAGAATAGATCAAAATCATCTTTATGGGCTAGGAATCCAAGAACTCATCCATCAATTGAGACACTATGCAGAGCTCTCGGAAGCTTCTCCTAAATTAGTCCATCTGCATGTATTTTCAGATGAGGAAAATAAAGCATAAACTTTGTTTACCCTTCTGCAGTTGTTTCTCCTCAAATTATCTGGGACTGATGGACAATTTTGTTGTGCTGGCATTTAGTAGCAGGTAATTAGGGGTGGCTGTATAATGAGGCAAAGTGAGGCGACTGCCACAAGCAGCAAGGTTTTGAGCGGTAAATACTAGCAAAGTTTTGAGGGCAGCAAAAAATGCCCCCAAAACAGCCGCCTCACTCCACCTTCAAAAGTAAAAAAAAAAAGTGCACAAGTTGCTGCCGAGTCTGCTTCTCAGCAACTGAGGACTCGCCCACTCATTTCAATGGCACCGCGGCTCCTAAGAATATGAGATATGCCATACTGGGTCAGACCAACGTCCATCAAGCCCAGTATCCTATTTACAACAATGGCCAATCTAGGTTACAAGTACCTAGGATTTTCCCCAAAAGACACAGGTTCCACAATGAAAAGCAGTGGATATTCTGGGTCCACTTTAATAATGGTTTATGGAATTTCTCCAGGAACTTGTCCAAACCTTTTTTTCAACCCGGCTACACTAACAGCTTTTAATACATCAATAGCAAATTCTAGAGTTTGATTACACGAGTGAAAAATATTTTCTCTTATTAGTCTTAAATAGGTTACCATGTAGCTTCTTTGCATGCCCCCTAGTCATACTAGGGGGCATGCAGCGAAGCTACAGGGTAACCTATTTAAGACTAATAAGCAGTCGATCTACGTTTACCCGTTCCACTCCATTCATTAATTTGTAGACCTCTATCATATCTCCTCTCAGCCGTCTCTTTTCAAGGTTGAAGAGCCCTAACCTTTTTAGCCTCTCTTCATAGGGTTATCCTTCCATCCCCTTTAACATTTTGGTGGCTCTTCTCTGTACCTTTTCTAATAACGCTATATCCTTTTTAAGATATGGTGACCAGAATTGCACACAATATTCAAGGTGCGGTCGCACCATGGAATGATATAGAGGCATTATCATATCCTTTGTTTTAATCTCCATTCCTTTCCTTATGATACCTACCATTCTATTTGCTCTCTTGGCCGCCGCTGCACACTGGGCAGAGGATTTTAACATGTTATCCACAATGACGCCTAAATCTTTTTCCTTGGTGGTGGTTCCTAATGTGGAACCTTGCATCGTGTAACAATAGTTTGGGTTTTTCTTTCCTAGGTGCATAACTTTGCACTTGTCCACATTAAATTTCATCTGCCATTTCGATGCCCAGTCTTCCAATTTATCAAGATCCTCTTGCAATTTTCCACAATCCTCATAGGTTTTAACAACGTTGAATAGTTTTGTGTCATCTGCAAATTTGCTAACCTCACCTGTTATTCCCATTTTCATGTCATTTATGAATATGTTAAAAAGCAGCGGACCCAGCACAGATCCCTGCAGTACTCCACTATCTCCATTGGGAAATGGCCATTTAGCCCTACCCTCTGCTTTCTATCTTTTAACCAGTTCCTGATCCACAATAGTACTCTGCCTCCTATTCCATGACTGTCTCTCATGAGGGACCTTGTCAAAGGCTTTCTGAAAGTCCAGATACACTATATCAACCGACTCACCTTTGTCTTCCTGTTTATTCACACCTTCAAAAGAGAATATCAGATTAGTAAGACAAGACCTTCCTTGGCTAAAGCCATGTTGGCTGTCCCCCATTAAGCCATGATATGTTCAGTAGCAGCTGTGCTAGCGATAGTTTAAATACAAAGCCAAACTGGTGCAGAGCCTTCCCACCTCTATGAAAGAACCTATGCAGCTGCGTCCCGCCCGCAAAAGAACTTACATGAACTTCCTTTGGGGGTGGGACTCAGCTGTATGGTTCCTTCACAGAGGCGGGAAGGCTCCGCATCAGTTTCACTTTTATTTAAACTGAAGATCACTAGCACAGCCATGGTTCTGTAAGAGGCAGGAGCCGCAGTTGCCATTGAAAGGAGAGGGTGAGTCTTCAGGGGGAGCTACTATGGGGGAAGGTGGGGGCTGGAAGCGGACTGAACGGGGGGGGGGGGAGGAGAGCGCTGGAAGGGAATTGATATGAGGGGAAGGTGGAATCTGCAATGGGGATGACACGAGGGGGAGGAGGGGACTGGAAGGGAATTGAGATGAGGGGAAGGTGGGGTCTGCACTGGGGCTGTCACGGGGAGGAGGGGGCTAGAAGAGAAGACATGAGGGAAAGGTGGGGTCTGCAACTGGGCTTTGGGAGAGGAGGGGGCTGATGGGGGGAGGAGAGGGCTGGAAGGGAGCTGACATGGGGGAGGAGGGGACTGGAAGGGAACTGACAAGGCGAAGGTGGGGTCTGCAAGAGAGCTGACATGGAGGGAAGGTGGGGGCTGGAAGGGGACTGACACGGAGGGAAGGTGGGGACTGGAAGGGTGCTGACAAGGTGGGCGAGGAGGGGGCTAGAAAGGGGACAGGAAGGATGATGATAATAGGGAATGGAGGAGAGGGGTGGAAGGGAGCTGACATCTGGGGATAGGACTGGAGGGAGACTGGAAGGGAGCTGATACTTGGGGATGGGACTGGTAGTTGACTGGGTAATGGGGCTGGGGGCTGGAAAGGAGGGTGCACTTGCACTGGGATTGTATTTGGACCAGAAGGGGATGGCAGTGGGGGAATGAGGGGGACTGGAAGGAAATGAACACCAGTGGCAGTCCTGGGAATGCAAGAGGGTTGAAATTGGAAGGTTCTGGGAGGGGAGGACTGGGAAAGGGGGCTGATACTGGGGAGGGTTACTAGAACTGGAAATAGGCTGATGGAAGGAAGTGAAGAAAACAAAAGAAGAGACAAGAAATGTTAAATTAACTATAGACCTTAGAAAGAGAGCTAAGAGAAGACAGGAAAGCAGAAGCCTCAGATCATGACCAGCGCCTTCTGTGTGTTTTAGAAGTTTATCCTGGTATGGTATGGTAGATTTGGACTTGTAGATCTTCAGTGACTTTTCTTTTCTTTTACCATGCTCTTTAGAATCAGTGCGGTTTACATGTACACTAACAGGTACTTTTTATTCCCTTGTCCCCGAAGGGCTCACAATCTAAGTGTACCTGAGGCAATGGAGGGCTAAGTGGCTTGCCCAAGGCCACAAGGAGTGGCCATGGGACTAGAGACCCCAGTCCCTCTGGTCTGAGGTTGCTTGTCCCCATGTGGGAATTGAACCCCCGGCCTTCTGGCCTAAGGTAACCTGTCCCAACCACTGAGCCACTCCTCCCTTTTGTAGGGTCTTATATTAGTTCCTAGTATGCCTGTTACTGGAGAATGTTAGATGACCAGAAACAGATTCTTTATAATCTATTGAGTTCTGTGGGTGAATTTCAAACTTCTGCTCTGTACCCATTGTTGAGGGAGAGGTTTCTGTGGATGTACAATATATATGCAAAAATAAAAAATGAGAACTGTAACAAAGTTCCCTCATCAGATGACAAGGTCCCTCATCAGAGACTTTTGGCAAAACTAAAAAGTCATGGGATAGGAGACAGTGTACTATTGTGGATCAGGAACTGGTTAAAAGATAGAAAGCAAAGGATAGGGCTAAATGGCCAATTTTCCCAATGGAGAAATGTGAATAGTGAAGTACCCCAGTGTCTGCTGTTTTTTAACATATTCATAAATGACCTGGAAAAGGGAATAACGAGTGAGGTTATCAAATTTGCAGATGACACAAAACTATTTAAAGACTAATAAGAGAAAATATTTTTTCACTCAACATGTAATCAAACTCTGGAATTTGCTACCAGAAGATGTAGTAAATACTGTTAGCAAAACGTTTGGACAAGATCCTGGAGGAAAGGTCCATAAACCATTATTGAAAGGGACCCAGAATATCCACTGCTTGACCCAATACAAGCATTGTGGAACCTGTGTCTTTTGAGGAAACTGCTAGGTACTTATGACCTAGATTGGCCACTGTTGGAAACAGGATACTGGGCTTGATGGACCTTGGTCTGACCCAGTATGGCATATATTATGTTCTTACAGTTTATAACAAAATAAAATGAGTTATAATTTTATAATTTGGTACTATAAATGTGCCGCAGTTCTCACTTTTAGTTCCTTGGTGTATGAGCATCTCACATTTCCTTTGTTTTGTTTTTTTTGCTGAATATATATTTACATTAATGCCATGCTGCTCCAGTGCGCAGTTTCAGGAGTTATACTGGGGTTGCCAAGCCTTTCTTGGTCAGAAACTATCTTGTTTTTCAGAGGGTAGGAAGTACTGTGTTGGGTCGCCAAGTCGCTCCTATTTTTGTGGAAGTGGGAGGTGCTGCATGGGTGCTGTTCAGCCCCTCTTGTTTGGCATATGTAGCAACATGTTTCCTAAGCTCTGCGCCATACTGGGTCAGAACAAGGTCCCTCAAAGCCAGTATCTTGTTTCCAAGAGTGGCCAATCCAGGTCACAAGTACCTGACAGATTCCCAAAAAGACACACAGGTTCCACAATGCTTGTCCCGGGGCAAGCAGTGGATTTCCCAGGTCCTCTTTAATAATAGTTTATGGACCTTTCCTCCAGGAACTTGTCCCAAATCTTTTTTAAAACCAGCTACACTAACAACTTTTGCTAAATCCTCTGGTAACTAATTCCAGAGTTTGATTATGCAGGGCCATAAGCTAACTGCAGGGAGGCAATTACATCCCCCTGCATTTACCGCATTTCAGTGTGGCAAAACAGCTGCAGGTGCAACTAAGACCACACACTGAGGTGTCGTTAGTTGCACGTGCGCTATTTGCACTGAGCCATTATGTTAGTTTCTGCCAACAATGCAGATGCCTGTGTGTGAGAGTTCTATCTCCAGGAACAAGCAGGAATGTAGTCTTCACATATGGGTATCATCGGTACTGACGGAGCCTGCACAGGAACACTCATCCAATAGGAAAGCTTTTGGGAGCATCCCACAGCGCCTGCGTGCTGCCTTCCCGCCTTTCTCACTTCAGTTCATCGTTTTCCGCGGAGCCGACAGGATGTGTACCCTGTCACCGCAGAAAATTTATTCTTATTCTTTTGTTTTTTTGTGGTCGCGTCTGCCTTCACTTGACGTCTACCGGTACTGCCGGTTCTCTTTTCTTCTTTTTCAAAAAAAAACAAAACTAGCTTTCTAAAAGATTTTTTTCTTTCAGGGGCCTCTCCCCTTTCAGTGCTAGGCGCCATTTTGGGCACTAGGCCCACTTTTCTTCAAACATGGAGAAGCCAGCTAGTGGTTTCAAGAAATGTTCTAACTGTGGCAGTTAAATGTTTAGGTCCTGAACATTGTCCATTAGAGTGTCTCTCCTGCAGAAAGATGACCAAAAGGGGCCTGCAGAATAGAGCTGCAAAACTCGGTACCCTTTTTGCCATGGATACGATGCCAGTTGCATCAACGTCTTCCAGAGCTTCATCTTCCTCCCATGGATCTCAGGTAACTAAACTTAAATCTTCCAAGACTAGCTGATCCTCAAAGGGTAGATCTCCTTCTAAGCATCGAGATGCCACTGGCGTTGCCCTCAAGGAAAGTTCACCGGGAAAACAGCCCCAGCGGGAGTCTTCGGTCTCCAAAGCATTAACGGGGCTCCAGGCTGTTCCAGAGGCTTCCACCTCTGCAGAACTACTGGTGCCATGTTCTGGGGTCATGGCTGCTTCCACCAGTACCGACACCCAGGCATCGGCAGGTGCGATGGATACGAGAATCCTCGCTATCGAACTCAGTCTAGCGACCCTCTTAGCAGCTTCGGTACCACTAAGACCGCTACAGACGGGTTACACAGGTATCGGTACCGACATTGGTGCTGATACCGAGTGCACCTGCCTCGGCAGGTATGCTTCTGCCCATGCCGAGCCTCGACTCTATCTCAGGCATCGAAGGGCTGGTACCGAGATACCCCGATACCGACTTCGAGCGGTACCGGTACCGAGCGTTGCATGAACACAGGTCACCGAGATACTTCGAATCTTTATTTTATTTTATTTATTTGCAAATCTTTTATATACCGCCATTTCCTAAGATCAGTGGCGGTTTACATTAAACAATATGAAATACATAAAACAGTGCTGTGATAGGCAGCTACATTGAACAGTATTCAAAACTATATACAAATAGTTAATATCAGGTACAATGAACAAAAATCAGTACTATATATATGTAGTATTGACAATATTTGAAACTATTTACATATATACATTAAAGTTTTATCATAATTTCTCTTTCGGTAGGGATATTGTAAGTATTAGGGCGAACATATCATGGGGATCTATGGAGGATGGGAGGTTTTATCCAATTCGTTATTTATATTCGAATAATATTGTGTGAACAAGTAAGTTTTTAAATCTTTTCGGAAATGTTTCAGGTCTTTTATTTCTCTTAGTTGATCAGGGAGATTATTCCATAGAGAAGGTGCTACAAATGAGAAGGCACTTCTACTTGTTATGTGTTTAGTTTTTCTTATTGAGTCAGGAACAACGATAGTATGGAGGTTCTTTCTACGTCTTATTCTGTTTTCTATAGGTCTATGAATTAATGTAGACAGGTATGATGGGGCAATCTGGTTTAACAGTTTGAAAGTGGTCAATATTATTTTATATTGAATTCTACTTTGTATAGGTAGCCAATGCAGAGAGTAGAGTATCGGGGTGATGTGATCAGTCAGTTTAGCTTTGAAAATTATTCTGGCTGTAACATTTTGAGCCATCTGTAGTATTTTTAGGCTCTTTTTAGGTACACCTGTTAGTATTCCATTGCAGTAATCAAAATGGGGAGTTATTAGTGCCTGTGTGATAGTTCTAAAGTCATTGATTTCTAATAGTGGTCTCAGTTGTTGAATTGAGCGTAGCTTGTAGTTTATTGTTTTAGTTGTTTTCTTAATATGATTAGTGAAATTGAGAGCCTTGTCTAGAGTGACTCCTAAGTATTTAATATTTTCCTTTATAGGTATGGTAAAGTTAAGAATTTTGATGTCAGTTGGTGGTGTGTAATTTGTGTTTCTTGATGTGATTAGTATCTCTGTTTTCTTGAAATTGATTTTTAAGTTATTTTTACTTAGCCATTTTTCAGCTTCCATAAGGCAGCTTGCTATTTTGTCATAATTTGTGTCTTGTATATCAAATGCAGAGTACAGCATAATGTCGTCCGCATATATCTGGTATTTCATCTTGTATTTTTGGAAAATGGTACATATTGGTTGGAGATAAAGGTTAAATAGAAGGGCAGATAAAGCAGAGCCCTGAGGTATTCCCTGTTCTTGAGGAAAGGTAGGTGAAGAGTTCTGGTTAACTTTTACAAATTGTGTACGGTCGGATATGTAAGATTGAAACCATTCTAGTGTAATTTTCTGATGACTGATTCTGATGACTCTACCGGTACTAGAGCAATCCTGCCAGAGGATCCAACTCCTCCTCAACGTAGAATGTCTCCTCCAGAAAACATGTCCTTCCAGGATTTCATACATGATTTAGCCAAAGGTCTTTCAATCACGGTGATTCCAAAAAACGAACCTAGGGCAGAAGAATTAAGAATTCTACAATACCCCATGGCTCCTAAGGAAGCAGCTATGCTTCCCATTCACAAGATCTTACATGATCTTATGTTAAGGATGTGGGAAACTCCTTTAATGGTGTCTCCACATTCCCGACGCCTCGATACCATGTACCAAGTGCCAAGCTGTCCTGGCTTTCAAAAGACTCAGTTACCACACCATTCAATGGTGGTGGAATCGGCCATGTGTAGAATTAAGAGTGCTAAAATGCATTCTTCTAATCCTCTAGGCCGGGAATCGAGGACACTCGATGCCTTTGGGCGTCGATGCTTCCAATCCTCCATGTTATCAGCCAAGATCAGTTCCTACATTCTTTATATGGGTATGTTCCTGGAAGAAGTCACAAGTGACTTAGAGCTCATGAGCCCTAATATGTCTGAGGACAAAAGGGACGTTTTCCTTACCCTGGTCAAGCATGCATAAGCAGAACCTCTGCTATCTCCATAGTTGCACATCGTATTGCCTGGCTTCAGGCATCAGACTTAGAGCAGTGGGTGCAAGACAAGCTTGGGAATCATTCCTTGTACAGTAGAAAACCTCTTTGGTGAGGACTGGCAGGACAAGGCTAATCAGCTTGAATCTGAAAATACTACCTTGAACAGACTATCAAAGTCTACAGCCAACCTAGCAAAGAAAAAGTCATTCAAGAAACCCTTTTTCAACAAGAAAAAGATTTTACCAATCATACCTCCATTTGGGCCACTGTCCAGTTCATGTTCCCCAAAAGGGACAACAACAGAGCAGACAGCAAAGAAAGCCACAAGCTCAAAGAGCTCAACCGGCCCAGCAGACTCAGCCTCCTCAGGGGCTTTGACTCTTACCTAGAGAACTTAGTCATTCTGCCCCTGAAAGGACCTTGTGGCAGGAGGTCATATCACTTCTCACTCAAGGAGCAATAGAAGAAGTACCCATATCCCAACAGGGTACGAGGTTCTACTCCCCCTATTTTCTTATTCCAAAGAAAACAGGGGGGACACAGACCTATACTGGACCTCAGAGAATTAAACAAATATCTGTTCTGAGAAAAGTTCAAAATGATCTCACTCGGAACACTCCTACCATACCTTCAGAGTCAGGATTGGCTATGTTCTCTAGATCTAAGAGATGCGGACACGCATATTCTCATCCACGCAAATCACAGGAAGTACCTTCGATTCTTGGTCCACGGAAGACACTTCCAGTACAGAGTTCTTCCTTTTGGTCTGGCTTCTGCCCCAAGAGTATTCACAAAATGCATGGCAGTGGTAGCAGCATTTCTGAGAACTCTAGGAATATTTGTGTCCCCTTACTTAGACGATTGGCTCATTCGAGCATCAACAGCTCCAGAGGCCAGCTTCGCTCTTTCTCAAACAATTTTATTTATTTATTTATTTATATATATATTTATATACCGCATCTTCCAAAGTTCAGTTGCGGTTTACAATGAACAACAATTAACAAAGTAAATTTGTTTTACAGGGAACGTCATATTATAACAGAACATATTTACAAGGAACATCATATTATAAGTAAACAGTCAAACAATGTGAGATAAATACAAAGTGGCACAGATTAACTATATACAGTTTTTATATGTATATATATACATGGATGTGAAAGGATGTAAGCTGAGAGGTAATCGTGGGTGTGTGTTTTTGTTTGTGTTAAAGGCTTTTGCTTAATGTGGACTGAATACCTGTTTAACCTTTGTCTAGTGCAGGCGCTGAGTTATCTATGTTATAGTGTTTGGTGAACAGATAAGTTTTCAATTTTTTACGGAATTCCATGATTTCGGTTAAGATTCGTAGCTCTTCTGGGAGGGAATTCCAGGTCATTGGGGCTATGTGGGAAAAGGCTCTGTTGTTTGTTGATTTATGGGCTCTTGTATAATCTTTTGGGGTCTTTAATCTGTTTAATTGTCCTTTTCTGTGTGTGAGCTTGGATGGTTCTTTGTGTATTAAGTTACATAGCATGGTTGGGGCCATGTCGTATAACGCCTTAAATACAGTTATTATTGCTTTGTAGGTTATTCTACTTTGAATTGGTAGCCAATGGAGGGAGGCTAGTATTGGTGATATGTGTTGGAGTGAGTTAATTTTCAATATGATTCTGGCTGCTGCGTTTTGCGCTAATTGCAATCGTTTGATGTTTTGTTTTGATATGCCTATTAAGATTAGATTGGCAAAGTCAAAATGTGGAGTTATTGTTGCTTGGATTATGCTGATAAAGTCTTGAGTAAATACTAGCGGTCGAAGTTGTTTGAGGGTTTTGAGTTTGAAGTAAATTTTCTTTATGGTATTGCTAATGTGTGTTTCCATCGTTAGATGAGTATCTAGTATAACGCCTAGATACCTTATTTCGTTTTTTATTTTAATTTCTTGGTTTTGAAGTCTTATGTGTGTTGGTGGAATATAAGTTTTGTCCTTGGTCACAATAAGAACTTCTGTTTTAGTATGGTTTATGTAGAGGTTTTGTGTTTTTAGCCACGTTGTGATTTCGTTATAGCAGTCCGATAGTAGTTGTAGCGGTATATTGGGTATCGAGAATGGTATATACATCATAATATCATCTGCGTATAGATGATATTTTACTCCAAATTTTTTGAAAATGTTGCAGACAGGTTTTATGTAAATATTGAAAAGTAGGGCTGACAGCGCTGAACCTTGTGGTAATCCGATCTCTTGTTTATATGTGTTTTGAGTTTTGATTCCCAATGCGAACAATGAGAATCCTTCAATACTTGGGATTGGTCATAAACCTCCCAAAATCTCATCTCACCCCCTCGCAATCTCTCGGGTTCATAGGGGCTCATCTAGACACACGGCAGTCAAAAGCTTTCCTGCCACAGCGCGCTGTCTACATATAATACAGCTGACATCCCAAACAGCCACGAAGGTCTTCCTGACTGCTCGGGAGATGCTTCAGCTTCTGGGGCATATGGCATCCACTGTCCATGTGGTTCCCTATGCTTGTCTTCATATGCGAGCAGCCCAGTGGGACCCTATCCTCTCAGTGGACACAGGCCTCGGGTTGGCTAACGGACAAAATCAGAAACTCCACACTTCTAATTTCGTCCCTGCAATGGTGGCAATCACTGGAAATCCTCCTCGTAGGCTCTCCTTTCCAGCAGCCTCTGTGCCAAGCCACCCCAACAACAGATGCGTCCAAGTTGGGTTGGGGGGCCCACTTGCACGATCTCTCAACTCAGGGTCTATGGACCCCACAGGAGACTTCTCTTCACATAAACCTCCTAGAACCGAGAGCCATTTTCAATGCTATTCGAGTATTTCGGCCCATCTCAACCACAAGACAGTTCTGGTCCAAACCGACAATCAGGTAGCTATGTTCTATCTGAACAAGCAAGGCGGAACGGACTCTCTGTTGCTATGCAACGAAGCTTTGAGACTATGGGCCCTCGCCAGAGAGCTTCAAATCCACCTTCTTGCGGTATACCTTCCAGGCATTCAAAATTAATGTGCAGACAAACTCAGTTGAATAATGCTGCCATACGAGTGGTCGCTCCACTCAGACCACCTTGCTCGAGTGTTTCAAATCTGGGGAACACCAGATATAGACCTCTTTGCAAGTCCACAGAATGCCAAACTTCCCCGATTCTGTTCCAGAATCCCGGCTCACAACTGTCAGGCAAGGGATGCCTTCCTAATCCACTGGGGTCAGGACTTCCTCTATGCCTTCCCACCCATTCCCCTCATTCCCAAAACTTTATTCAAACTTCAGAAAGACAGAGGTTGTATGATACTTATCGCTCCATATTGGCCACGGCAAACGTGGTATCCTCTGCTTCTGCGTCTCTCTCAAACCACTTCTCTGGAGTTGGGAAATGCTCCAGATCTCCTTTCTCCTTTCCTTACTGCACCCGAATCCCCAGTCCATGCATCTCAGGGCCTGGTTACTGAAATCCTAGATTTTTTGGCTATCAACCTCTCTCAGCAGGTAAAAGATATCTTTCTGGCTTCCAGAAAACCTTCCACAAGACATCCCTACACTTTTAAGTGGAAATGATTCTCTGTCCGGTGTTCACAAAAGGGACTTAACCCCCTTTTGGTACCTGTGGAGTTGCTACTGGAGTATCTCCTCCAACTATCCACTTCTGGTCTTAAGACCAATTCAGTGAGAGTCCATCTTAGTGCTATTGCTGCTTTTCACAAACCTGTTGATGGACAACCTATTTCCTCTCATCCACTTGTGTCAAGGTTCATGAGAGGCCTACTCTTAACAAAACCTCCCATTAAACCACCACTGGTGGCGTTAGATCTAAATCTTGTTCTCGGGCAGCTCATGAAACCGCCTTTTGAACCCTTAGCCACTACAACCCTAAAGTTTCTTTCATGGAAAGTCATTTTCCTAATTGCTATTACTTATGCAAAACGCATTAGTGAACTGCAGGCTTTAGTGGCTGACCCTCCTTATACAAGGTTCCACCATGATAAAGTAGTCCTCAGGACTCACCCTCACTTTATGCCAAAGGTGGTTTCGCCTTTTCATCTAAACCAGTCAGTTTATCTTCCTATATTCTTCCCTAGGCCTCATGCCTCCAGTGCAGAAAGGAATCTTCACACTTTGGATTGTAAAAGAGTCTTAGCCTTTTATCTTCAAAGAACTAAGCAACATAGAAAATCTTCTCAGCTTTTTGTTGCTTTTGACTCTAGTCATTTGGGACTTCCAGTTTCCAAAAGAACTTTATCTAAATGGATTGCAGATTGCATATCCTTTACATAGGAGAGTAAAGGACTTTCTCTTGAGGGTCATGTCACAGCTCACAATGTGAGAGCCATGGCAGCCTCGATGGCTAATCTTCGTTCTGTGTCTATTGATGACATCTGTAGAGCAGCTACTTGGGCTTCGGTGCATACCTTCACAGCCAACTACTGCTTAGACAAGGACTCCCGTCAGGATGCCTCGTTTGGCCAAGTTGTTCTTCAGCATCTCTTTCATACTTAATACAACTCCTACCCGCCGGTCCTGAGTTTGATGCCAGAGGTCCATGGGAGGAAGCATGACCCATCTCACCTGGGTTCACAGCTTGCTGGGGTCATTTCCTTGGCATCTATAAGATGGGGATTCCCCATATGTGAAGACTACATTCCTGCTTGTTCCTGGAGATAGCGTAGTTACTCACCTGTAACAGGTGATCTCCGGGAACAACAGGAATTTAGTCTTCACTTGGTTTGCAGCTTGCTGGTGTGCATCAGTGATGCTGAGAGCTAAACTATTAGTAGTTTAACTACTGGCAGGGTCTCCCAAGATAGACAGGTCTCAGCTGAGGTGCCAGACCAAGACAAACCACCCATCTGGGCAGCAGCAGAATGGGATAGTGTTGACGGCAGAGGATCACATTTCTGTGACACCGGCAACAACACCAAACTTAAACTGCGCAGAAGAAAGGCCCGGCAATCTACTTCTGTATCTTGCCATGACAACCCAATGGATAATTACAACAAAACAAATTGTGCTATAGTGCTGGAAGATGAGACCCCCAGGTCGGAAGGCACTCAACTAGCTACTGGGGAAGAGCTGAAGACTTTTCAGAGTAAAGCCAGCATTTATGATGTGGTTGGATCAAAGCCCTCGAGACATCTGACTGCTGATGTAGCTGCGCATGAAATGAGAGTCAGAAGCTGTAAAGATGTCTTACACATTGGAACATGGAACGTACGAAGCATGAACCAAGGGAAGTTGGAGGTGGTCAAGAATGAAATGGAACGTGTACAACTTGATCTGTTGGGTGTCAGCGAACTGAAATGGACTGGCATCGGGCACTTTGCATCAGATGATCGCATGGTCTACTATGCTGGAAATGAAAGACAGAAGAAATGGTGCTGCATTTTTAATAAAGAAGAAACTTGCAAGAACTGTAATGAAATACAATACAGTCAGCGAACACTTAATCTCTATTTGTCTACGAGGAATGCCTATCAACACAACTATAATTCAAGTATATGCCCCAATAACAGCTGCAGAAGAGAATGAAATTGAAGAGTTCTATGAACAAGTACAAGCTGAAATTGACAGAACATGCAAACAGGATATCCTGATAGTCATGGGTGACTGGAACACAAAAGTTAGCAACAAAGAAGAAGGCAAAGTAGTTGGAAAATATGGACTTGGCAATAGAAATGAAGCTGGAGAAAGACTGATAGAATTCTGCAAGATCAACAATCTATTCATCTCATACACCTTCTTCCAGCAACACAAGCGGCGACTGTACATATGGACTTCACCCAATGGATTGTATAAAAATCAAATTGACTACATCTGTGGAAGTCAACGATGGAAAAGCTCTGTAACATCAACAAAGACAAAACCTGGAGCTGACTGTGGTACAGATCATCAACAACTAGTATGCAAACTCAAGCTAAAGTTAAAAAAGAGCAAACCACTCATGAATGCAGCAAAATATGACCTTGAGAATATACCGCTGGAATTTAAAGACTGCCTGCAAAATCGAGTTGCTGCTTTAGATACAAATGACAGAGCTCCAGAAGAGTTATGGAATGACATAAAGAAGGTTGTGTTGGAAGAAAGCGAGAAGTCTCTACAAAAGGTGAAAAAGCAAAAACGGCCAAAATGGATGATGGAAGAAACTCTGAAAATTGCCCAGAAACGCACAGAAGCTAAAGCCAGAGGAGAAAGAAAAAATAACAGGCCTCTCTTCCGAGTGAATTACATTCACAACAATATATTATTTATTCACTCATGTCAATCTTTAATTCTTAGATTTTATATGCCAAATGGCCACCGGTCTCAGATAAACATGTTATCCAAGTTGTTACTCCTGTTCTATGTGAAGCCAAGCAGTTTGTTATGGTCATTTTGTTGTATGTAAACCGCGCTGACAATAGTGCGGTATATAAGAAATTGTAATAAATAATAAAATAAATAAATAAACGGTATATTTCTGACACTTATTTGTGGGTAATGTAACTCGCCCATCTAGTGTCCGTTTACATCAATGACCACGGGCCAATTTGGTTCTAATTTTTTCTTTTATGTATTGCTCATTTTTTATGTATATAAATATCGTTTTTGTTTTTTCTTAAAAACTTTAAATAATTATTCCATTATTCCAAAGATAAGTTGGATGGAATAATTATTTAAAGTTTTTAAGAAAAAACAAAAACAATATTTATATACATAAAAAATGAGCAATACATAAAAGAAAAAATTAGAACCAAATTGGCCCGTGGTCATTGATGTAAACGGACACTAGATGGGCGAGTTACATTACCCACAAATAAGTGTCAGAAATATACCGTTTATCTGAGACCGGTGGCTATTAGGCATATAAAATCTAAGAATTAAAGATTGACATGAGTGAATAAATAATATATTGTTGAGAGGAGAAAGAAAGACAATCGCAGAACTCAGAGATTTCCAACGTGCAGCAAGACAGGACAAGGAAAAGTACTACAATGAAACATGCAAGGAAATAGAAGCAGAAACTATTAGAGGAAGAACAAGATTGGCTTTCCTAAAGCTACGAGAGTTAAAGAAAAAGTTCTAGCCTCGAATTGGAATGTTACAAGATGCTCAAGGTTTTATGTTGAATGATGCTGAGAAGATCATGTAAAAAGGGAAGGACTATACAGAGTTTTTATATGATAAAGATCAAGTGGACCAACAGCCGTTTCAACCTGTACCATATGATCAGGAACCATTGGTGATGAAAGAAGAAGTTGAAGCAGCATTGAAAGCCTTATCAAAGAACAAAGCACCAGGCATTGATAGCATTCCCATAGAAGTATTACAGCAATCTGATGCAGCTGTTACCGTACTTACAAGGCTCTGCCAAGAAATATGGAAGACAACATCATGGCCAACTGACTGGAAAAGATCTGTGTTTATACCAATACTAAAGAAAGGTGATCCAACTGACTGTGGAAATTATCGCACAATCGCTCTGATCCCACATGCCAGCAAGATTCTACTGAAGATTATTCAAAATAGACTACAACCATACCTGGAACAAGAACTACCTGAAGTGCAAGCAGGGTTCAGGAAAGTGTGAGGAACGAAAGACATCATTGCGGATGTGAGATGGAACCTTGAAAAGACTAAAGAATACCAAAAAGATATCTATTTGTGCTTTATCGACTATAGCAAGGCTTTTGACTGTGTAAACCATGAGAAACTCTGGGCCACATTAAGAAGCATGGGTATACCAGAACACCTGATCGTTCTCTTGCACAATCTGTACATTGATCAAGAAGCAACAGTTCGAACGGAACAAGGAGAAACAAAATGGTTTAAAATAAGCAAAGATGTAAGACAAGGCTGCATATTTCCCCTTACCTGTTTAATTTATATGCAGAACAAATCATCAGAGAAGCAGGATTGTATGAAGACAACAGAGGTGTGAAGATTGGTGGAAGACTCATCAACAGCCTTCGCTATGTTGATGATACCACATTACTGGCTGAAAGTGAAGATGATCTGAAACATTTGCTTCTCACAGTCAAAGAACATAGTCTCAAAATGGGCCTGCACCTTAATGTAAAGAAGACAAAGATCATGACAACTGGCATGAAGGAGAAGAAATTGAAATCGTGAACAACTTTAACCTACTTGGATCAACTATCAATAAAGAAGCAACAAGCAGTCAAGAACTCAGATGACACATTGCTCTTGGCAGAATGGCTATGAAAGACCTAAATAAGATTCTCAAGAGCAGAGATGTCTCTCTCCATACAAAGATTCGACTTGTTCAAGCTATGGTATTTTCAATAACATCATATGGATGTGAAAGCTGGACAGTGAAAAAGATAGACAGGAAGAAAATTGATGCCTTTGAATTATGGTGCTGGTGGCGAATACTGTGTATACCATGGACTGCCCGAAGAACAAATCAGTCGGTACTAGAGGAGATCAAACCTAAGCTTTCTTTAGAAGCTCAGATGTCAAGACTTCGACTTTCATACTTTGGACACATCATGCGAAGAGAGAGATCATTAGAGAAAGACATCCTGCTTGGCAAGATAGGTCAACGCAAAAGAGGAAGGCCAGCAATGAGATGGATCGATACAATAACAGCAGCTACGGGTACTAGTCTGTGAACAATGAGCCGCCTGACTGAAGACCGAACACAGTTTAGGATAGCTATCCAGAGGGTCGCCATGAGTCGACTTCGACTCGACGGCACTTAACAACAGTCTTCACAACCCACCCACCTCCCCTAGGAGTTGTCTCTATCTATCTATCTCTCTTTCTCTACTCTTCTCCTTTGGTCTCAGCTATAAATTCAACTGAAGTGAGAGAGATAGAAAGGCGGAAAAGCAGCAAGCAGGCGCTGTGGGATGCTCCCAAAAGCTTTCCTATTGGATGCTGGGGCGTGTTCCCACGCAGACTCCGTTGGTACCGATGATACCCATATGTGAAGACTAAATTCCTGCTGTTCCTGGAGATTAACTGTTACAGGTGAGTAACTACGCTTTCTCTCTCCTCACTCTGCAGTAAAGTATAATTTTGGGAAAGAAATCCTGTAAACCTAAAGAGTAATGGGTAAAAGCATTTTTGACTAAATATGTCTGTTTTAGTTTGTATTGATATAGTCCCTTCTTGGTGAAGATCTGTCTCTGTTGTGCACTTGTGACTGAGGCTACATGTTCTGTTAGCAAGGAGTTTCTATGTAGGGAGCTGTAGTAATCTGGCTTGTTCAGTTTTCTGAATAGAAATATGGATGTTCTAGGGCCCACTGCAATATTTGTTTTGCTGCCCTTTTTGGGTATGCTCCATGTTGTGTGAATTTTGGAAGTTAGTGCTGTTATGGAATAGTAGATTTGCTCTATGGGTTCTGTACTCTGGGTTCTTGGTAAGGTCACCTTTAGGGTGTTGGTGGGGTGAGGGTTGGTGCTGGAATGTGTATTGTCTTTGAGATTTGTGTTCTTTATGCTGCTAGACTGAAATTTAAAATATTTTGTCAGGTCAGATTAAAGGAAATTTCTAATTTTAAGGGAACGTCTCAGTTTATTTTTGTTTAATAGCATGATAGCTTCACTGCCCCTGAGTTCCGGACTTTTCCACCTCTAGCACAATCTAATCCAGCGTTTGAATTCATGGCTACCAGAATTAGTTTCTCATTTTATATCTTCCCTCCTCATCAATAATCTGATCATAGCGAAATAAATCTGATCTGCAGATTGGTGATAGTTTGATTGACTTTTTAAATTTAATGTTTTATTATTATGTTTGTTTTATTGTGACATCTGTTTTACTAAATTGCATATATATGTTTGGAAGCCACCTAGGATTTTAGATTGGTGGCATATACATTTTAAAATAAAGTATACTAAATTTATGCAAATAATGCTGCAATGAATCTCCGCACATGGCCCTGAATCACCCTCAGGCCATCCCTAGGAGGAAGTAGACAGTGGGGGTGGAGGAAAGCAGAAACATCACATTGGGACTATCATGATCAAGAATAAAATGGTCAGACAACAAAGTTAGAAGATAATTTTTTTTCAATTTAATTGACAGTCTTGGTGCTATCTTTATTTTTTATAAAGTACAGGGAAATGCATCTCTTTGTATTTCTCTGGCATTGCATTGTATGTAGAATTTGACTTTTTGGGGTTGCAGTTTAATTGTTATCTACATATGTTTTTTATTAGGTTATGGTCACTTATTTGGTACTTTGGTGAGGATCTGTGTTTGTGGCCAAGGCCAGGTGTTCTGTTAACATGGAGTTTGTATATAGGATCTGTACTGCAGTAATTTGAATTGTTCAGCTTTTCCAATAAGTGTTTGGATGTTCCAGGGTCTGCTGCAGTATTTGGAATTATGTTTTTTGGGGGTAGGCTCCTTATGTGAGTTTTGGAAGTTGAGCTGGTATGGTATGGAAGGTTTGCTCTACAGATCCTCAGTGACTTTGTTGTAGGGTTTTGTATTAGTTCATAATATGCCTGGTACTGGAGACCGTTTGTTGTTGTTAGTGAGATGATCGGATCAGATTTCTTTTTTGAGATATTGAGTTCTGTGGGTGATTGTCCTAGTTCTGCTCTGCACCCAACCCATTATTGAAAGAGAGGGTTCTGTGGATGCAAAATATATGTTCAAAAAGAAAAAGCAAGAACCATAACGCAGTTTATAACAAAATAAACATGAGTTATAATTTGGTGTCATAAACAGTGCTGTGGTTCTTGCTCTTTCTTTTAGTTCCTTGGTGTGTAAACATCTTGCATTTCCTCCACATTATATAATCAGCTTTTTAGTTCAGTTCAGTTCCTGACTGGAGTTTTGAGAAAGCTTCCCCCCACTAATCTGGGGGGGGGGGGGGGGGAAGCACCACCTCATCCCTGGCCTCAGGCAGCAGATTGCCTTGAGCCGCCCCAGCAGGGAATGCTGTCCTCTCCTTTAGACAAGGTGGTGTTTAGCCCATATTTATTTGTCACTGCTTCAGCCTATTTTTTTTTCCAACAGAGCAAGGCATTTCATAGCTTTCTGTCTTGCCTGGCCTCTTTCAGCTATGATTCCATAAGTGGGCTCCACGAAGACCAAACTGAGGTGCATTATTCGGGAGATGGCTACTTTGTTTTGTGCATCCAATGACAGTAAAGAAATTATTCTGATAATTAAATCATGATCAACTAACATGAATAAAAGCTACTGATTTAGGAGTACTTATTCTTCAGACTGTGTATACCATGGACTGCCCGAAGAACAAACCAGTCGGTACTAGAGGAGATCAAACCTAAGCTTTCTTTAGAAGCTCAGATGACAAGACTTCGACTTTCATACTTCGGACACATCATGCGAAGAGAGAGATCATTAGAGAAAGACATCATGCTTGGCAAGATAGAAGGTCAACGCAAAAGAGGAAGGCCAGCAATGAGATGGATCGCTACAATAACAGCAGCTACGGGTACCAGTCTGTCATCAATGAGCCGCCTGACTGAAGACCGAACACAATTTAGGATAGCTATCCAGAGGGTCGCCATGAGTCGACTCCGACTCGACGGCACTTAACAACAACAACATTCTTCAGACCACATGAAGTGCTCTTTTAAAACTTGAAATTGCAGTACTATCCAGGGTGGATAATTTTCCATCCATATTACTTGTTCTAGACTTAAATATTATGATCCTCTCTAAGAAATTAAAGGGAATTTCTAGATCATCTTGCTAGACCAGTCCAGACAAGTGGTTGTGTTCCCCTACCAGCAGATGTCGAGGCAGAAAATACTAGAAATTATCACTACTAATAATACTGATACAGCTAGGGGCACACTTCAATATTTCTCAGTCCCTGGCGGATGGTGGATGCTGTTTCTGATGCAGCTCAATTTCAAATTGTGTTGGTTCCTGGCAACCATTTATAAAAGGGTCTCCCCGGTAGAGCTCAATGACGAATGTCTCCAAAGTGTACTTTGGATAACCCATTGGTGTTTCGCATTCGGAGGGAATGAAGACCCGTTGAATGGTCTCTATTCCATTTATTTATTTATTTACATTCTCTTATATACCGCGCTATTATGCATCAGTGCGGTTTACATTGAACAAACTGAAATTACATTGAACAGGGCATTATAACTTGGAGATAACTATTTTACAGGGAACATGGGCTATGGAGGGTTAAGTGACTTGCCCAAGACCACAAGGAGCACCTGTGGGACTAGAAACCCCAGTCCTTCCGGCCCAAGGTTGCTGTCCTCTAGTGGGATTTGAACCCCTGACCTTCCAGCCTGAAGTACCTTGCCCCAACCACTAGGCCACTCCTCCACTCCTTTAATCAAGGTACCTTGTCTTCTGCCTAGGAATTCCATTCTCTGCCACTGCCAACTCCAGGTTTCATTCATTCCACCTTGCTGCTCCATATGCCTGGAACAAACTACTTGAGTCAGTACGTCAGGCTCCTTCTCTACTCCCATTCAAATCCAAGCTAAAATCCCACCTCTTTGAGGCTGCTTTTGGATTCTGATGCCCTCGATCTCTTGTTCACCATTATGTGTATCTTATCATACTCTAGTCCCCAGTTGAAGGATAGTACCAAAAGCAGAGAGGTTCCAAAAAAGAGTAAAGTAGCCCAAATGCCCTCAAGTATGGAGCAGACAGAGCTTAAAGATCCCAAATTACCCATGTCTACCAATAGCCAAATTAATATGAATAAAATACAGTCTCTAAAATGCTTGTATGCAAATGCTAGAAGTCTAAGAAATAAGATGGGAGAGTTAGAGTATATAGCACTAAATGAGAGGTTAGATATGATTGGAATATCAGAGACATGGTGGAAGGAGGACAACCAGTGGGACACTGTGATACCTGGGTACAAACTATATCGTAATGATAGAACTGATCAAATTGGTGGAGGGGTTGCGCTCTATGTTAGAGAGGGCATTGAGTCAGAAAGGATTAAAGTTTTGCAGGAAACAAAATTTGCTGTAGAATCTCTATGGATTGAAATTCCATGTAAAAAGGGGAAGGCGATGGCAGTGGGGGTGTACTATTGACCGCCTGGCCAGAATGAACAAATGGATGATGAAATGCTTAAAGAAATCAAGGAAGCTAACAAAAGTTACAGCGCAGTAATTATAATGGGTGATTTCAATTACCCCGGTATCAACTGGGTCAGTGTCACGGCAGGACATGCTAGGGAGATGAAGTTCCTAGATGACATAAATGACTGCTTCTTGGAGCAGCTGGTTCATGAACCGACCAGAGGGGAAGCCATATTAGACCTAGTCTTTAGTGGAACACCAGATCTAGTGCAAGAGATAAGGGTGTTGGGGCCACTTGGCAATAGTGATCATAGCATGATCGCCTTTGATTTAATTAGTGGAAGAGGGATAGTAAGGAAATCCACAGTACTACCTTTTAACTTTCGAAAGGGAGACTATGATAAAATGAGGAAAATAGTTAAGAAAAAACTAAAAGGAACAGTTGCAAAGGTTAAAGACTTACATCAAGCTTGGGTGTTGTTGAAAAATACTATCTTGGAAGCCCAGACCAGCTATATTCCACGCTTTAAGAAAAGTGGAAGGAAGTCCACAAAACTGCCAGCATGGTTTAAAGGTGAGGTCAGAGAGGCTGTTGCCAAAAAAGCATCTTTCAGGAAATGGAAAAAAGAGCCAAACGACGAAACCTGGAAACAGCACAAGCATTGGCAGGTCAAATGCAAGGCATTGATAAAGCAGGCAAAGGGAGAATTTGAGAAGAAGCTTGCTGCAGAAGCAAAAACGCGAAATAAAGATTTTTTCAAGTACGTACATTCGTAGCAAAAAACCTGTGAGAGAGTCAGTTGGTCCATTAGATGAAAGAGGAGTTAAAGGAGCACTAAGAGGTGACAAGGCGATAGCGGAGAGACTGAATGAATTCTTTGTTCAGTCTTTACTGAGGAAGATGTAGGGATGTTACCCATGACTGAAGTGGTATTTAAAGGTGCGGAAGAATTGAAAGAAATATCGATACATTGGGAAGATGTATTACAACTATTAGATAAACTGAAGAGTAGCAAATCACCTGGGCCGGATGGTATACATCCAAGGGTGTTGAAAGAACTGAAATATGAGATTGCAAACCTGCTATTAGTAATCTGTGAACTATCATTAAAATCATCTCTAATACCTGAAGATTGGAGGATCGCCAATGTAACACCAATTTTTAAAAAGGGTTCCAGGGGTGATCCGGGAAACTACAGACCGGTGAGCCTCATGTCAGTACCGGTAAAAATGGTAGAAACCATCATAAAGAATAAAATTACTCAACATGTAGATAGTCATGGCCTAATGGGAGACAGCCAACATGACTTTAGACCAGGAAGATCTTGTCTTACTAATCTGTTATGTTTTTTTGAAAGTGTGAATAAACAGGTGGACAAAGGTGAGTCGGTTGATATAGTGTATCTGGACTTTCAGAAAGCCTTTGACAAGGTCCCTCATCAGAGACTTTTGGCAAAGCTAAAGAGTCATGGGATAGGAGGCAATGTACTACTGTGGATCAGGAACTGGTTAAAAGATAGAAAGCAGAGGGTAGGGCTAAATGGCCAATTTTCCCAATGGAGAAAGGTGAATAGTGGTGTACCCCAGGGATCTGTGCTGGGTCCGCTGCTTTTTGACATATTCATAAATGACCTGCAAAGTGGAATAACGAGTGAGGTTATCAAATTTGCAGATGACACAAAACTATTTAAAGTTGTTAAAACCCAAGAGGATTGTGGAAAATTGCAAGAGGATCTTGATAAACTGGAAGACTGGGCATCAAAATGGCAGATGAAATTTAATGTGGACAAGTGCAAAGTTATGCACCTAGGGAAGAACAACCCAAACTATGGTTACACGATGCAAGGTTCCACATTAGGAACCACCACCCAGGAAAAAGATTTAGGCGTCATTGTGGATAACATGTTAAAACCCTCGGCCCAGTGTGCAGCGGCAGCCAAGAGAGCAAATAGAATGCTAGGTATCATAAGGAAAGGAATGGAAAATAAAAAAAAAGATATTATAATGCCTCTATACCGTTCCAGGGTGAGACCGCACCTTGAATATTGTGTGCAAATCTGGTTGCCGTATCTTAAAAAGGATATAGCGTTATTAGAAAAGGTTCAGAGAAGAGCCACCAAAATGGTAAAGGGGATGGAAGGATACTCCTATGAAGAAAGGCTAAAAAGGTTAGGACCCTTTAACCTGGAAAAGAGACGGCTGAGGGGAGATATGATAGAAGTCTATAAATTAATGAACGGAGTGGAACGGGTAAACGTAGATCGATTGTTTACATTATCAGAATATAGAAAGACTAGGGGACATGCAATGAAGCTACAGGGTAAACTATTTAAGACTAATAAAATAAAATATTTTTTCACTCAACGTGTAATCAAACTCTGGAATTTATTACCGGAGGATGTAGTAAAGGCTTTGTGTAGCTGGGTTTAAAAAAGGTTTGGACAAGTTCCTGGAGGAAAGGTCCATAAACCATTATTAAGAAGGGACCCAGGATATCAATGCTTGACCCAGTACAAGCATTGCGGAACCTGTGTCTTTTGAGGAAACTGCTAAATACGTATGACCTAGATTGGCCACTGTTGGAAACAGGATACTGGGCTTGATGGACCTTGGTCTGACCCAGTATGGCATATCTTATGTTCTTAGTTTTGTGCTGATGTTCATCTTGCAAATCTGGAAAGAAGTAAAAAAATTGTGGATGCTTTCCAAGATGCATTACTTAGACAAATGGTGATGGAACCAACTAGGGAAAGCTTAATGCTGGATTTAGTGCTCACCAATGCAGATAGCGTGTTGAATGTCTGGGTGGGTGCCACTGTGAACAGCAGCGATCATCACACGGTGTGGTTTTAGATAAAAGCCAAGGTGCAATCCAATCATAGCAAGCTCAATGTTCTAGACTTCAAAAACACTGACTTCAGTAAAATGGCCAAGTACCTGAAGGAGGAGTCGGCAGGGTTGGAGGGGATAAGGGAAGTGAAATTGCAACATCATGAAGACCTCCCTCTTTTTCATCACCTTTTCAGCTACTTCTTTTGAAAACCATAGCAGAATTTCCTTTTACCTTTATTTACCATTTTAACAAAAAGGTTGGTTGCCCTTAAAATATTCCCTTTCAGTTGTGCCCACTGTTTTTCTACATCGCCCAGCTGTTCCCATCCTGCTAACGACTCCCTGAGGTATTGGCCCATGTTGGCAAAGTTAGTTTTCCTAAAGTCTAAGACCCTCACTTTTGAATGGAGTCTATCAGCCCTAGTCCTAATACTGAACCACACCATCTGGTGATCACTGGATGCAAAATGATCTACCACTATAATATCAGAAACACTTTCACCATTGGTAAGCATCTTCACGCGTGGGATCTGTTACCAATTGCCTGAATAGTTCTCCCTATAGAGAATCAAGGATCTCCTTACTTCTAGATGATACTGCAGCAGGAATGTGCCAGTCAACATCTGGCATATTGAAATCCCCTATCGGTAGCACTTCCCCATTCCTAGCAATGCTGTATATGTCTTCAATTAACTCTCCATCCACCTCTTCCTCTTGTGAGGGGGAGGTCTGTATATCACGCCAATGCAAATAGATTTTTCTTTCCTTCTTTCTAGTTTAAACCCACAGTGCCTCCTCTCTCCCTTTTAAGCTCTGTAATTCCAAAGCTTTAATATTATTTTTTACATATAGTGCCACTCCTCCTCCCCTTCTTCCTACCCTGTCCTTTATGAATAAAGTATAGCCTGGTATAGTTACATCCCGGTCATGGTTTTCTATGAACCATGTTTCTGTAACTGCCACTAAATCCAAGTCAGCCACTCGCATTAAAGCATCAACATCTGGGATCTTATTTCCCATGCTACGGGCATTGATACATACTGCTTTCCATATGTTGCCCCTTTTACCCATTTCCATAAAGGTATTTAATGTTTCACTTACCCTGGGGGTTTCACTTACCTGGGGGATTTCTTCACCCATCCCCAATGAATCTAGTTTAAAGCCCTCTTCAGTAGATTAGCCAGTCTGCTACTGAAGACACTTCGACCTTTCTTGGACAGATGGACACCATCTCTGCTCTGCAACCCTTGGAACAGCATCCCATGGTCCAGGAAACCAAAACGCTCTCGATGACACCATTCACGCAGCCATGCATTCATCTCCAGGATGCGAGCTTCTCTGCCTTGGCCTTTATCAACAGGGAGGATTGAAGAGAACACCACCTGTGCACCTATTGCTTCACTCTCTGTCCCAGAGCCTTAAAGTTACTTTTGATAAGCTCAGAGGGATACTTGGCAGTATCATTTGTGCCGACATGGATTAGCAACATTGGGTAATAGTGGGCTTGATAAGTCTCGGCAAACTCTCCATAATATCTTGGATTTTGGCACCTGGCAGACAGCATACCTCTCTGGACATCAAGTCTGGTCAGAAGATGGATGCCTCAGTACCCCTCAGAAGAGAGTCACCAACCACCACTACCCTTCGCTTCCTTGTGGTCACTGATTCTGCAACTTTGGGGTACTTGAGCTCTGGTTCATCCATTTCCAGGGATGCTTTCACCTCCTCCACTTCCAGGGCTGCATAATGGTTCTTCAATACAAGGGCTGGAGATGTTGGATTGGTGATTCTGCAGGTTCTGGTGACTTGTGTCCAACCTTCGTCATTCTGTAGGCACCCATCTTCTCTGCTGGAGAGCTTGGATGTTGCAAGAAGCAAGAAGCATCTCATCAATGTACTTTTCACTGTCTTGAATGCTCCTCAGCCTCGCCACCTCCTCTCTGAGTTCCTCCATTTGTTTCCTGAGAGCTTCAGCATGTAGGCACCCTGCACACGGAACCGGTCCTTCAACTGGCATAGGGACCTCTGTCTGGACAGAGGCAGAAGCTGTAACGGGGGCAACAGCTTTAGCGATACGATTTTTCCCAGCCATTGTTCAGTTTGTGGAGCTTAGAGGTATCTGTTAAAACAAAAGAGAGAGATCTACCAAAGTACCAGCCGGTTCCCCAGCTGTCCTTTCAGAGAAAAAGCAGTTCAATCTCTTTAAGTATGTTCAAAATGTACTGTTCCAAGTCCCTGTGTGTAGTTAATTGGGGAGGTGCCCTATAAAGCAAGACTGCTTACTAGGGGTGGGTGGGAGTTGGGGGGTAGGGAGGGAACTAACTCCTGATTAGGTGTCAGTAGCTTCAAAGAGCTGAGAAAAATACTAAAGCAGAGTTTTATGTTTAAATCTTTTTATTTATTATCACATATATTACCACAACAGAACATCACACAGGTGGAAATATTGCAAACTGATTAAAGATTATATATAGCATACATAGCACGGCGTATGAAGCATTTAGAGTACATTTAAAGCCATCCTAGACCAGTGAAATAACTACCAGAGATGATCCCATGGAACAACTGGCTCAGTGAACCATATGTGAGAGAGTGGCAAGAGTAAAAAGTAAACAGAAATTCTGTAGAGGAATCCCCCAATACAACGTGATAAGCTGCCTAGGATCTAACACAAAGCAGCAGCATACAGCAGGGCCCGTAGTCCCTGCCCCTTCCCACCCCTCTCCACCCCCTCCCCCCCCCCTTTTTATGTGAGAGGACCTGGATGATCCCACCTTCCCCGCCGGCTTCCCAATCCACTCCAGCCATCCAAGGGTAACGCTGGCAGGCACGAGGTTGGTTCTGCTCCCGTGCCCGCCCCCTCCACCACGAATGACCAAGCCGTGGGATTCTGCCAAACTATTTAGTCCCCCACCCCCCCCCAAGCCATTACCTCCCCCCCAAACCACCACAACAACAAAGGAGAGGCCGTCAAACCTAACCGATCACCCTGGCGCGAGCGTCAGAACGCCCAGAACATAAGTACTGTTGCTTTTAGCCGGACCCTGTCACTGCTGGGGGAGTTCAGGGTTCCCCCAAAATACGCCGGCGCATCCCCGCTGGTAACAACTGCACGTGAGGTCTCCACATCTGTAGAAAGCAAGCCCATCTCCGTTCCACCCCAGCCGCATGCAGCCGGTCCATAAGCAAAACTTTATGCAATCTAAGTCTCCAGAGCCCAGAACTGGGCCCGCGCTCATCCATCCACTGTTGCAGCACCGTCATACGCGCAGTCATCAACACCAATCGTAACCATCGCAATCCCACTGCCCCCAGCCTTCCCCCCCAGTCATCCTCCCACACATCCAACACCACATTCTGTGCACTGAGCGGCTCCAATGACGAGAAACATCGTCGAAGATGACCGAATACCCGATCCCAAAAAACCTGGACCCTAGGGCAATTCCAAAACATGTGTCCCAACGTCGCTCGATTCTCGCCGCACCGAGGGCAGCAATGGCTAGCACTGACCCCCGCCCTCCACGCCCTCACCGGCGCAAAATACAAACGGCGCAAGATCCGATATTGGGTGTCGCGGTGAATTACTTGGACACTAAGGGTCGGGATGGACGTCAATTCCCCCAGAACCTGCTCCGCTCCAATCTCAGCCCGCAACTCTTCTGACCAGAGCGACGCCAGAGCTTCCAGCGCCAGAGGCGACACCCCTTCCCAGAGCATTTTGTAAAGCCCGGATACCCGAGCCCCCGCATCCCCCCCCATCAATGCCAACTCAAGCTCCGTACAGACCTCTCCCCGCATCGTGTCCAAAGGTAGCGACTGAAGGTAACTGCGGAGCTGGGCATACAAAAAAATATCCCGATCTCCTAATAGATATTGGCGACGCATCTCAGAGTAAGGCAACATCGTTCCCTCCGGGGTCAGCACATGCTCCAGGTTCACCACCCCGAGGGTCTCCCAGCTCTGGAAATGAGAGCGCCCCAGGCCCAGTAGAAAATCCGCGTTGCCTCTGATCGGGAGATACGGTGTAGAAACCGCTGAAAGCTTACGGCTCACACAAAAAGATCGCCACGCCTGCCAAATGGGCTTAAAAAGAAGGTCCCGAATCTCCTCGGGCACCACTCGTAGCGTCTTAGCATGCAGCAAGTACCGCAGACGATAGGGAGCTACAATAGCCTCCCACATTGCCGTCGGAGAGCAATCAGTGGAATCCCACAGCCAATCCCGGACATATCGCAAAAGACACGCCACATTGTAGCGCTTGATGTCTGGGAAACCCATGCCTCCCAGGCCCCAAGGCTGCCGCAATATCCCCAAACGCACCCTGGGCCTCCTCCCCCTCCAAAGGAGTCTATTGAACAGGCACTCCAGCTGCCGAAGGTCTGCACGCCGTAAAAGCAACGGGAGAATCTGAAGCGGATAGAGTATTTTAGGAAAGATCGCCATCTTACTGAGAGCTACTCGCCCCCCCAGGGACAACGGCAAGTCTCGCCATCTATCCACACATGCCGAAACCTCCTTCAGGATCTTAGATACGTTAAGACGATAGAGATCCCCCAACCGTGCCGGCAGATAGATTCCCAGATACTTAAAGTATCCCGTTGCCCACTTCAAAGGAAAAGGTCCCTGCCATCCCGGATGCCCATCGGGGGCTATGAACATCGCTTCAGACTTGTCAAGATTGAGACGAAGACCGGAAGGATCCCCGTATTCCTTGATCAGCTGCAACAAACAAGATAGTCCGGCCACTGGGTCCCCCAGATGCACTAACAAGTCATCAGCAAACGCAGCAAGACGGAATTCCTCCCGCCCCAGCTGAATCCCCCGAAACTGGGAGGAAGTCCGAATGAGAGACAGAAGAGGCTCCAACGATATTACAAAAAGAAGGGGGGATAACGGGCATCCCTGCCGGGTGCCCTTCTGGATATCAAAATCAGCTGACATAGTCCCATTGACCAGGACCGCCCCACGGGGCTGGGCGTATAGCAAGTGGATCACATCGACAAAGAACCCCGCAAACCCCATCATTTCCAGAACCTGGTACATGAAACCCCAGTTGACCCGATCAAAAGCCTTCTCGGCGTCAAAGCTGATCAGTAAGGAGGAGTCCCCGGTCAATCGCCCCGCTCCCAGCGATAGCAAAATTCGCTGCAGACTGTACGCTACCTGACGTCCACGCACAAACCCCACCTGGTCCCTATGAATTAAAAGTGGTAAATAGTTGGCTAGCCTCTCCGCCATTATTTTTGCAAGAAGTTTAATATCAACATTAAGCAAGGAGATAGGGCGGTAGGAGCTCGGCAGAAGAGGATCCCTCCCAGGCTTAAGTAAGATAGTAATCAGAGCCTTGTTGGCTTCAAATGGGAAACTACCACGCTGTACCAGGTCCTCGAAATATCCCACCAGGGGGGACACCACCGCATCTCCCAGGGCTTTATAGAACTCGCTGCGGTACCCATCAACCCCCGGAGCCTTCCCATTCTTCAATTTCTTTATAGCGGCTTGAACCTCCTGCCCAGTGAGAGGTTGATTAAGGGATTCAAGATGCTCTGCCGCTAGCTTGGGGAGCCGGCAGCGTTCAAGAAAAAGACGCCCCGCTAACTCTTTGTCACCATCGCTGGCATAGAGGCCCCGATAGAAGTCAGCAAATACCTTTTCGATTGCCGTAGTGTCACGCGTGACGGTCCCATCTGCCCGCCGAATGGCCCCTATCAATCGGGACCCCCCGGCCGGTCTCAGCAGCGAAGACATCAATTTGCCCGCTTTATTCCCAAACCGATAGAGCCGATACCTATGATATAGCAGCGATTTCTGGGCCCTTCGGTGGAGTAACATCTCCAGCTCAGCTTGCACCTCTCGAAGCCTACGCAGATTGGCCGCTGTTTTAGAACCGGCCACTGCTCGGCGTGCCTTGCCTAATTCCCGTTCCAATTGTAAAATCTGTTGATTCAACCTTTTGCGCCGCTGACACTGGTAACTAATTATGTCCCCGCGGAGGACAGCCTTCCCAGCCTCCCAAAAGAGGGCCGGGGAGACGCCCGGGGTGGCATTCAAAGTCTCATATTCCTTCCATCGTTCCCTCAGAAAAGCTTCAAACGATGCATCACCACATAACTCCAAAGGGTATCTCCACGTACTACCCCCAGGGGTGCCACCCCCTCGCAGTTCCAAAATTACCGGTGCGTGATCAGATATAACAAGAGACCCGATGTCCGCCCTCGAGACCCAACTAAATAACGATTCCGTCACTAAGAAGTAGTCTATACGAGACCAAGTCCTATGCGCCCTCGACTGATGCGTATAATCTCGGTCCCCCGGGTGCAACGCTCTCCAGATATCAAGCAAACAGTAGGCTTCACTTAACCCCTTCAGACGTTGTCTCGTACGTCGACCCCCACTGCCCGCAGATCCGGACCTATCGAGGCGAACATCCAAAACTTCGTTGAAGTCCCCGCCTAGTATAACCTGATACCCACCAGCGTCGGCTAACAGTTGGGAAAGATGCATGAAAAATCTAGCTTCGTAAACATTCGGCCCATAAACCGAGCATAACACCACTTTCCGTCCAGCAAGTCTCCCCCAGACACCCACATATCTACCCTCAGCGTCCGAAACAACCTTTTCTTCCACCCAACTAACCGATTGAGTTACAAGGATGGCCACGCCACGCTTTTTCCCCACCGCCGGGGCTCCGTACACATGCGCAATACGCCCGCTGCCCAATTTCTTATGTTCCGCCTCCGACTGATGAGTCTCCTGTAACAGAATCACATCCGCCCTTTGGCGTTTTAAATGCTGCAAGATTTTATACCGCTTCACCGGGGAGCCCAGCCCACAGACATTCCAAGAGACTATGCGCAAACTCTTATCCACCGCAAATGTTGAAACCAAGATACCTCAACGTAGGAATCCAATTTGTATCAGAGCGGCAATCCCCCCAGCCAAGGACCGCCCTCCATCGTTTCCAAACTGGGTCATTCCACCAGACTCGACCGCCCGACTCACTCAGACCGGTACCACTCACACCAGCACCCACACATCCAGCCTCCCCTTTATAGCTAAGTTCCATTACTCCCCCCACCCCAGCCTCCCTTACACTATCAGACCCCCCCCTTCCCCCCCCCCTCCCCCCCTCCCCCCCCCGGTCCCCCCTCCCACTCACCTCGTCCACAAACTCACCACCAGCTCCCCCTGGCACCACCTTGACTTCCTGAGCATGCAGCCCCCCCTGCTCCCCCCCCGCTTAATATCGCTCCTTGCCCTCCCCCCCGTAGCAGGCATAACGAGAGTAGGGACCCAAAACTTTACACTAGGGCAATAAAGAAAACTGTAAGAACTCCCCTTTTCCACCACCCCCACAGGCCTGAGCAATTCCTCCCAAGTATCCTTTACCTTGGCCACTCCTCCAGCATACCCCCCCTATTTCTATTACCCCCCGTAACCTCCCACCCTACCTCCCTGCGGGGTTAGTCAGGTAAGTACCTCCCAGCATCTGGTTCCCACTAAGAGTTGGCAAGAACCCTCCACATCCCAAATGAAGGGAGGGTAGCACGGAGGAGATCCATAAACACCGATGTGAAATCTTTGCTCGGCTTCCGTCGGTCCCCACCGCCCCTCCGTTGCTCCCAATCCTAGCTACTAACCGAAGGCCAATTCCAACGAGCAGGCCACCGGCCTCGCACTGCCCCTGAAACAGAAGAGGATCCGCCCCCCCATACTGGGCCATGAAAAGCGTTAGCAAGGTCCCCCCTCCCCCCACAACGGGCGCCCCTCCTCGCCTACTGGTCACCCGAAATTAAACAGGGAGGGGAGAAGCCCAAAACACAAGACCCTTCCCCCCCCCCAGGAGACCCGCCCGATTACCCCGGTCAGGCAGATGTCTCCATGGCTATGTGCCTTGATGAGCAACTAAACAGTTAAACAATTATGCCCGCCTACTGCCCACCCTGGCATAGCCTATTACGGGCACCATAGCCTCCCCGAGGTGCCAGAAAGTACAGAGGATGACCCATTGACCAACATGCCATGCTGAGAGCTAAATAAATTGAATAAGAGAGAAACCTGAGAGAATCAGAGCACATTGAGATTCACAGGAAGATATATCAGAGCATGAGAACACAAGCTGAGAGAAATGCATATTACGAGAGGACTCCTATCTAAAAGAGTATGAGAAGTGAGACCTATAAATGAGAAAATTTCAGAAAATGAGAACTTAGGAGATCCTAGGGGTCCGCCCTCCCAAGGGCCCGGCTGCAGGGCAGCGTCAGGTAACCGCTCCCGGCCCGCCCATTAGGCCCAATGTTCTTGAAGCCTTCAACCTCTCCAAGAGGGGGGGGTGAGGGTCGGTCCCGCTCTGCAAAATCTGAACAGTAACCCCACATATAAGTACCCGAAACTGTCCCCCACACGTTATAAATACAATGCAAAAGTACAAATGCAATTGTCCTAAACATGCAGCAGGCTAAACAATAAACAGTAAACGGAGAACATATTCATAAGTGCACAGTCCAGAAATCGATGATAATGTAAAGGACCTCTGCCCCCCAAAACAGACGAGGCTTCTTAGCAGCCACTCCAACCTGCTCAGCAAAAAAGATAATTGGGAGACCCAGTCCATCAGCAGGCAATGCCAACAAAAATATCAAAGCCCTGACCCAGCACTCCCCTCCCCGGGGGAGGCAAATCTGAGGACCCAGGCTGCCCATGTCCCCGCATGAAGCAGGAATCTTACTGCGTCTCTGAGAGGCTCTTCTCAACCCAGGCCGTTGCAATAATCTCTCGCCTCTTCAGGGGAAGAGAATGTTCGATTCCCCCCATCACTGAACACACGCAGGATCGCTGGATACGCCAGGGTGAAACGGATGCCCCGCTCGAACAGCTTCTTGCACGTGTCCTGGAAGGCCTTGCGCTGCAGGGATACCCCGGCGGAGTAGTCTTGAAAAATAAGGACTTTGCATGCGTCCGCTCCAGACCTTTTCAGCTGCCTCGAAGCCCGCAGCACTCCCTCCTTCTGGGCTGCGCTTAGGAACCGGGCAATTACTGCTCTGGGTCTTTGCTCTCCGGACCGATAGGGGCCCAGCCTGTGCGCTCTCTCCACCACCACAGCACCCACATCAGCAGCCAGAGGTAGATGAGCCGGCAGCCACTGCTCCAAGTGCCTCCGTAGATCTTTTTCAGACACGGTCTCCTCAATCCCAATAAACCGCAGGTTATTTCTCCGGCTGCGGTTTTCGAGATCCTCTAGTTTATCTTGGTGTTTCCGGAGGGCTGCCTCGAGACTCTCAATCCGGGCCACATCTTGCACCCGCAGATCTTCCAATGAGCCGATACGGGCTTCCGCTTGCTCAACCCGCCGGGTGAAATCAGAGACTGCCTGCACAACCTCCTGCATCTGGGTTGACAGCCCCCCGAGCCGGTCCTCCAAGGCAACCACCACTGCTTTGGACACCTCGGCGACTAGCGACGATGCTTCCAGCGGTCCCGGGGTCGCCTTCACGCTGTCGGCCATTTTCACTTCTCCACCTCGTGCTCGGTCCCGGCGAGTGTTTCTCGTGGCCATACACCTTTATCCCCAAAGGTTGAGTTCTGAAAGCGGGCCAGCAACTACCCACTCTTTCTCCCCCGCCTTGCAGCAAATCAAATGCAGATAATGGCTAATAAGACCGGCGGGGGGGGAGAGCAGGCTCCGGAGCCGAGACACTCACGTCTGCTCAGCTCACCATGCCACCGGAAGTCCTAAAGCAGAGTTTTAAACCTATCCCACACTAAAGAAAATATTTCTCCTTTTAAACTAAAGCACCAAAATAATGTAACTTTGTTTTAAAAATGTGCCAAAAACGCTTTTAAGAGCTCCCAGGCAGAGAGCTGTAATTTTAAAAGCCACAAATGCTTACCTTTGTTTGAAATGTATAGCCCCTGTTAGAGATATGATAGAGGTCTGTAAAGTAATGAATGGAATGGAACAGGTAAACGTAGAGCAGTTGTTTACTCATTTAAAAGGTAGAAAGGCTAGGGGACAGACAATGAAGCTACAATATAGCACAGTTAACTAATCAGAGGAAATATTTTTTTATTCATGTCGTAATCAAACTCTGAAATTCGTTACCAGAGAATGCAGTAAAAGCTGTTAGTGTAGCTGAGTTTAAAAGAGGTTTGGACGAGTTCCTAGATGAAAAGTCCATAAATCATTATTGAAGAGGAATGGGGAATCCAGTGCTTATCCCTGGACAAGCAGCATGTTATCTATATACCTTTTGGGAACCTGACAGGTACTTGTGATCTGAATTGGCCACTGTTGAAAACAGGATACTGGGCTTGATGAACCCTTGGTCTGACCCAGTATGGCATATCTTATGTTCTTATCTCTATCACATTTCGAACAATTCATTTTTTCCTTAGGAATGGTGTCATTTCACTAACCTTGGTCGGCTGACATGACTCTCTGGACAGTTGGTTATCCTTTCATTAGTTTTTCTGTTTTGTGATCTTTGGGTCCGATATTCATTTGCTATCGCTACAGCTCTAAGGCATATAGCTGTTGCCACCAAACTGTAAGCTCTGATTGTCAATCCGGGGCCATATCCAGCCACCAGCACTGAATATGCGGGATCGCCACACAGCTGCACATGGCGCGAAAGCTAACCATGTAGTGGCGATATTGAGCTGCTGCTTAGTTAACTCTGGTGGAGAAAGTTAGGACAGCTTTTGCTGCACCTAACTTTTGCCGCCAAGGGATAACCTTATTATTTTTATATAATTTTTGTTCTTTTGGTATGTCTGTTTAGCTTATACCTTTGTGTCTCCCTTCTTTAACCTGTTCTCTACTTTTAGGTGCTTTGTTTATACCACTTTTCAATGCAATTTGCTTTCTTTTCAACACTGTATTTAGCCCCTGATGCAGGCTTTACTGCTGAAATACGTCGGATATACCATTCATTAATCAGTATTCATACTGGATTGTGTTATTCTGTATGTTTTAATTGTTGCCAATAAACTGCTGGATATTTGGGGTATATTCAGCAGTGGTGGCTCACACAGTTTCAGAGGCTAGCCATCACCACTGAAACTTAAACCCATACTGTATGTTCAGTGCTGGGGTCATATCCAGCCACCGGTTGGCCGGAGGGAAAAAAAAACCAGGCAGTGGCGATATTCACCCGCTGCCTGGTTAACTTCTGCAGCGAAAGTTAGGCCAGCCTTTCATGTCCTAACTTTCGCTGCTTTGCGATAACTGGTCAGCAGCCAGCCCAATATCGCTGCTGCCTGTTTAACATCGGCTGCCACTCCCAGAATGCTCCAATGCTAGCCACCTAGCATCGGGGCATGGAGTGCTGGCACCTGCGGATATTCAGCAGCATTAACTGTGTTAGTGCAGTTGAATATCCCAGTCAGTGTGATTGACGCGGTTAGTAGGTCTAACCGCATTAATCGCTTTGAATATCCCCCCCTTCCCTTTTAATACTCTACATATTCTTCTCTTTTGTCCTCTGGTTGTATGCAGTGGAGTTTTCATCTTTCTTCTCTTTGTTCTAAATGTAGGCGCCTAGAAAGTGAATGGATTTGAGGTGAAATACAAGTGTAGAAATAAGATGGGAGTTTAACACTGATTTTTAGCATTAGGCACCTAATTTGGGATCATAAATCTATGTAAATGAGTCTAGGTTCTGATAAAAATAAGTATCTAACTTAGGTTCCTGAATTTAGATACTCAACCTTTTTTGGATATTAGTCATATTTTGTAAATATTTTCTCAGCAATATTTATTCTTTGCAGATGCGGTCCGTCAGCAGAGTTTTTAGATTCATTGATATGCCACTTGAAGATACAAAAAGTGGAAAAGAAGAGCATCTCCCAGGGGTTCTTATAATTGAGAATGAGTATACAAGGAAGGACAAAGATTGGCCATCTGGAGGTCAAATGACTGTAAAAAACCTATCAGCAAAATATACCGACGGAGGGAGTACTGTTCTGGAGAATATTTCCTTCACAATAAATCCTGGACAAAGGGTGAGATTTTGATTTTCTTTGTAGAAAGTGACTTTAAATATACATCCTTTTTAGATCATTAATAAAATATCATATTTTTTGTCAAAATTCTTAAGGTCCTGGAATCGCATTTGTATGTATTAACAAGTAGTTTCATGAAAAGCTTCAGTCGTGTATAAGTTTCATTATAGTACATCTAAGATGACTGGAATTGGCTGCAAAGGACACAAGCACAGAGGTTTATATGCATATATCCCAGGCAATTTTATAGACACCTATTTCTATGTATAAAATGCTGTTATACATGCGCATGCAACACTCTTCTGTTCCTGTAGCATTCTCTTATACTTTTTGCAAATATTAGCAACATTATTTTAAGGAAGGTGGAGAGGAGTTGCATATTGTAACTTCTGCTTTCTCCAGCCATAGCCTCCTTGAAGTCAACAATTTGAACATGAGTTGTCTTGTTTATGGATTGTACCAAAGATGCAGTCATCAAATCTCATTCCTTTACACAAACTTAGCTGGGCACATCATCTCTGTCCTTCTGTGTTTGATGGGAAGTTTAATCATGAATGTAGAATTCCCGGGCAAACTGACCCAAGATTACAGGGCAATGAAGAATATAACATGATGTGCCAAAAGCAATAATACAACATCAGCTGATTAATGTGAGTTCTCAAATACCTTTCTAGTAGGTTTGCTGAGTATGTTAATTCAGAGAAGGGACTCGTACTAAGAATTAAAGAGACATCCTGACACGGATATCTGAGATTTTGACCTAGGTCTGCTTTGTAACTTCTATTGCAAGGGTTATTAGGGATCATCAGGCCTCTTTTCTAAACAGGAAAAGTTGTAGATATCAGTGAAATGGGAATTCAAAAACAAGCAATGATTTGAGTGATTCAGAATTTCATAGGTGATCTAACGTCTGTTGAACGAGCAGGAGCATCTCCTGAATCTGCTAGAACTTTTTCCTCACCTGAAGACATTTCCTTTGATACTTCAATTTAGGTAATGGCAATGGCCAAGGTCACCTTTTTGATTTACAGACCTCAGTACACCTAAAGATTTGCTTCTGGATTTCCTGAAATAATTAGATGTTCTTCAGCGGTAGATAGCAGTAATCATACCCCACCTTTTGATGCAGTGAAAACATGGGCATTTCACCACTCACTGTAATTTGGGAAAATACTACCAACAGCTCCCTATTAGAATGTGCTGGCTGAATTATCTCTCAAGAAGGCTAAAATCACTAAGATTTATGTTTCTCCAGGAACAAGCAGGAAGTCAGTCATCATATATGGGTGACGATGGCACATACGGAGCCCGCGCAGAGCATTTCCCAAGCTTTCACAGAAAACTTTTGGGAATGCTACCACGCATGTGTGGTCCCCTTCCCACCCAAGGGTGCCATCTTGCTCAGTTCTCTTTTTTCTGCGGAGCCCAATGGATGCTTGTCCCGTTTCCCTGGAAAAATCCTCTAAAAAATTATCCTTAAAAGTTGGTTTTCCTGGTTTGCACTTCCTCTTCCTGCCTTGAGCCAGCATTGTCCCTGGCTCTTCCCTTCTTTTTTGATGAGGTTTGCCTTGACCAGCATTCATGCACATGCTCTTTTTCGCCAGGAGGTCGTCGACCCCGGCTGGGTGTCTCCCACCATGTCTCCTGGTGGGTTCAAAAAGTGTGACCACTGCAGTCAAACCATGTCTGTTACAGACACCCATGGCTACTGCTTGTGCCTCCTCGGCCTGGACCACGACACTACCATCTGCGACCAGGCCATGACTCCGAAAAACACAAGAAAAGATCAGAGTTGCAGGAGAGGATGTTCCCGTGGTCTGACTCAGCCCCGGCTTCTCTGACACTGAGCCCCAAGCTGAGCACCTCCCGTGAGGCCCGGGTGTCTTCGGAGACCAGCGGCTCCTCCATAAAGAATTTGGACCCCGGGAAAAAAAAATCCTTGAGACCAGTCGAGGTTCCACCGGTGAAACCTGGTAAGGTCCCGCAAGGGGACTTGGGCGACTCTGAGCAGCGCCCCCTTAAGGTCTCTAAGAAGGAATCCTCAGCTGCCAGAGGCTGTGAGAGGCTCCTCGAGGTCATGATCCTTGTCAAGGGTGCACGCGCGAGCGTGCCGGTATCGGGCCTGAGGCCCTCTGTGCCCATTCCGACAGCTGCCGAGCCTTCTGGCATTGAATCCAGAATGGTGGCCCTGGAGCAGAATATCTCTGCCATCCTGGCCTTGCAGCAGGCAATGATGTCAGGTTCATTCACATCATCTGCCCCAACAACCAAGCCCCCGACTGCGGGGGAGTCCCCAGGTGTCAAGCTAGGCCCTGAGCACCACTGGCCTCGGGTGAGTCCTTGATACTGATCAAAGTCCTGGTCCCGATCCTCGGGTGTCCGGTCTCCCTGGATAGTTTCCGGAAGTCTGACGTAAGATCCACTGGAGAACCCCAGTTCCTCAGGGCCGGCCTCGAGGCACAGGAGTCCCGAGCCTCGGAGTCCTCGACGCCCTCCGGCTCTAATTGGGATACATTCTCGACACCGAGATGTCCCTTTCAATGTCCCTCCGGAGCCCTGACATCATTCCCCCCCTCCCCCCCACCAAGGACATGGCCTTCCACAATTTTGTCCGAGACATGGCCTGGGCCCTCTTGGTCCTGACCGAATCAGAGGAGGACCCATGCATCCTCCAGTATGAGTCCCCGCCAAAGGAGACTTTCATGGTGCCGGTACAGCCCATCCTTAAACAGCTGCTCTTGCGGATGTGGGAGACCCCGGCCTCGGTACCAGTGGTAAGCCGATGCCTTGGAGACATCTACCGCATCAAAAAGGGCCCGGGGTTCCAAAAGTCCCAACTCCGCATAACTCCATGGTCATGGAGTCCTCTATGCAAAAGCTTAAAAGTCCAAAGAATTATTCTTCTGTTCCCCTGGGCAGAAAGGCCTGAGTCCTAGATACCCTCGGGCACAAGGGCTTCCAGGGATCCATGCTGGCCTCATCCAAGAACTGGCAGGCTTCTGTGCAGGCCTCGCCAGGGAACCCCTCCAGAGGTTCCAAGCCCTGACATCCAGGATCTCGGACTGTTCAAAGTTCCTATCCTGTGCCGCCTATGACGGTTTTGAATCCACAGCCCGGGTAGCAGCAGCAGGCATCAGGGCCCGGCGCTAAGCCTGGTTGCGGATCTCCGACCTCAAGCAATGGGTGCAAGAGAAGTTGCTTGATGTTCACTGTACCAGGGAAAACTTGTTTGGCTAGCCGATGGCCAACAGGGCTGCAGAGATAGAGGCCAAAGTCGTGACCAGGCAGAGGCTCTCGAGAAAAACCTCGACCCTTCCCCGGAAGAAGCCATCAGGAAAAAAATCATTTTTCCTGAGGAAAAAGGGGCCTTTTCACTAGGACCATTACGAATCCTTCTCGGGGCAACAGCAACAGGGGCCCCCAGCCAAGAACCAGAGCCATAAGCAGAGGAAGTCAAAGGCTCAGAAACCTCAGCCACCAGCTCTCACCCAGCCTGGGGGGAGCTTTTGACTCCCGGGGCAGGGCCTCCTCTCCCCCTGGAAGTGCTCTTCGCCCATAGATGGGTCGTGGTCACCATAGATCAGTGGGTCCTGCAGGTGGTAAAGAGGGCTATCTCCTCAGCTTCCAGCAGACACCCCCAGGATTCTTCCCAGGAGAGCCGGGATGGCCTCTCCTTCACCAGACCTTGCTCCTTTCAGAGATTGCAGGGTTGCTCAAGGACAGGGTGGTAGAACCTGTACCCAGGCATTGTGGGGAAAAGGTTTCTACTCCAGGTATTTACTTGTCCCCAAAAGAACTAGGGGCCTCAAGCCCATACTAGACCTGAGAAACCTTAACAAGTTAAGAACATAAGAACATAAGATATGCCATACTGAGTCAGACCAAGGTCCATCAAGCCCAGTATTCTGTTTCCAACAGTGGCCAATCTAGGTCATACGTACCTAGCAGTTTCTGGTGAGGGAGAAGTTCAAGGTGCTCTCCCTTAGAACTCTGCTGCCCTACCTCCATCAGGGAGATTGTCTATGCTTCTTAGACCTAAGGGATGCATATACCCACATCCTGATCCATCGCTCCCACAGACAGTACCTAAGGTTCATAGTGGGAGGAGAGCACTACCAGTACAGGGTACTTCCATTTGACCTGGTCTCCTCGCCAAGAGTCTTTACAAAGTACCTGGAGGTCATAGCCGCCTACATGTACCTACAAGGGGCCTTTGTCTTCCCCTATCTGGATGACTGGCTCATCAGAGGCAGCACAGCCCCAGAGACCAGCCAGGCTACAGGGCGAACAAACTACCCCTAATGCCACCTCTCTCCAGCCCAAAACCTGGAGTTCATAGGTACCCAGCTGGACACGTCACAGGTCAAGGCCTTCGTCCCAAAGGAAAGGGCATTTCGCCTCATACAGCTAGCATGAAAGGTGCAGAGGCACCGGTCGGTATCGGCTCGCCGTCTCCTCCACCTACTGGGCCATATGGCCTCAATGGTCCATATCACTCCCCTAGCCTACCTGCACATGCGGACAATCCAGTGGAGCCTCCGCTCCCAGTGGACTCAGGCCATGGGTGGGTTGTGGGACAGCATCAGGGACATCCGCAATCAAGGCAGCTGGTTGCAGGAGGAGTCGTCCTTACAAATCAACCTCCTGGAACTCAGAGCCATCTTCCTGGCCTTTCTGGCATTCCATCACCTCCTGTGCAACTATCCTGTGCTGATCCAGACGGACAACTAGGTCGCTATGTTTTACGTAAACAAGCAGGGGGTCACGGGTTTGTATTCCCTCTGCCAGGAGGCGGTGGCTCTCCTCTCCTTCGCAGTGGGCCACAGAACGCTCCTACGGGCAGTGTTTCTTCCAGGTCAGTACAATTGCTTAGCAGACAAGCTCAGCACAGTCCTACACCCACATTAATGGCTTCTGAACCCCAGAGTGGGGCAAAGACTTTTCTGCCTCTGGAGCAGGCCCTTGATGGACCTGTTCATCTCCCCGGACAACACACAGCTGCCCCGCTTCTACTCACGCCAGCTGCATCCAGAGAGAGTGGCAGCAGATGCCTTCCTGATCCCGTGGTCCAAGGGCCCTCCTTTGTGCCTTCCCACTGACTCCTCTAGGGCCAAGACTCTTCAAGGACCAGAGCAACCAGGCATCAGTAATTCTGACCACCGCTAGATGGGCCCAGCAACCCTGGTTCCATCTGCTGCTCTCATTGTTGGTGGCACTCACAGTCCTAATGGGTCGGGACTCTTTCAGTCTCTTGGGGGAAGTCGAGGTGCCATAGCCACTCACCATCACCCTATAGAGAGGAAACCCCACTCAAACCAGCCCCCGTCTCCAGGTTCCTCTGGGGCCTCTTGCTTTCAAAGCCCCCCCTCTTCCCTCTGTGGCGGAATGGGACCTTAATGTGGTGCTCTCCCAACTCACCAGGCCGCCATTCAAGCCCCTAGCCACCTGCTATTTGTGATACCTTTCCTGGAAAGTGGTTTTTTCTGGTGGCAATTACATCCACTCGGAGAGTGAGCAAACTCCAAGCCTTGGTGGAGGATCCACCATATACAAGGTTCTATAAGAACAGGGTAGTGTTCCTCACACACCCCAAATTCCTCCCCAAGATGGTATCTCCCTTTCACCTCAACCAGGAAGTGGTCTTTCTCACCTTTTTCCTGTGGCCCCATGATGGCAGGGAGGAACTCATATTGCACATGCTAGACTGTAAGCAGGCCCTGTCCTTCTACCTGTAGCAAACCCTGGCCCATCACAAAGCTCCTCAGTTCTTTGTATCATATGACCCCAGTAGGCTGTGGCTCCTGGTTATGAAGCGAACCCTGTCCACATGGGTGGTGGACTGCATTGCCCTCACCTATGAATAAGCAGGCCTCTCCCTTGAGCATGGGATCACTGCACATCACGTGTGGGCTATATGGCCACGTCGGTGGCCAACCTCCACTCAGTGCCGGTGACAGAAATCTGCAGGGCCGCCACATGGTTTTCGATTCATACGTTTGTAGCTCATTACTCCCTGGAGAGTGAGTCCTGCAGGGACAGTGCCTTTGGGCAGGCAGTGCTCCATAATATTTTCGGGGTGTAGGCAACTCTCGCCCTCCAACCCTTTCTGTGTTCAGGCTACCAGAGTGATAGTGTCACTGGATGCTAGGGGCTTGCAGAGTCTCTTTGTCAGGACTCACCTTCTGAAACTTACGGATATCCGATAGTGCTGTCGTGGTTCAGTCCTCAGCAGCCTGGAGCTAGGGAGTCCCATATGTGAGGGATAACTTCCTGTTTGTTCCTGGAGAAAAGCATGGTTACTCACCTGTAACAGATGTTCTCCAGGGACAGCAGGAATCAGTCCTCACAATCCCTCCCTCCACCCCTTAGAGTTTCTTTCCTACATTGTTTTAAGACCTTTTACGCTCAGTCATCTGACTGAGCAAGATGGCACACTTGGGGGGAAAGGGGACCATGCATGCATGGTAGCATACCCAGAGGCTTTCTGTGAAAGCTGGGGAAATGCTCTGCGTGGGCTCCATCGGCACCAACGTCACCCATATGTGAGGACTGATTCTTGCTGTCCCTGAAGAACACCTGTTACAGATGAGTAACTATGCTATCTGGTCCTTCATGCCACGAGTCTAAGGTGCTGATTTTCAAAGTGGCTGATGTTCAAATGCCACAGCAGTTAGCTTAAATATTGACAGGGTATTCAGCAGCAGTATCTGGATAGGAGTTGTTACTAAATATCCAGGCTGAGTGACGCTAACAAAATAAATGATGACGTTATCTGGTTAATGGTAATTTTGAGTCATCACTTTTCTGGCTGCAAGCTTAAGACAGCTTGTTGGCTGGATAGGAAAATCACCATTAAAGTCACCATTTATCTGCTTAGCACGACATTGCCCTTGCTCCACCCATGGATTGCCCCTGCACTAACAATTAGGTACCAGGGTAGTCTGTGGAGGTATTCATTGGCACTATCCAGCTAGTGCTGCTCAGTATTGCGGTTAGCTTCCTTAGCCAGCTTGTTACCCATTGGTTGGCCAGCTAAGGGCTTTGAATATTGGTCCTTAAGAGTCTCGGCATTCTTGGAAGAAGGTTTTATTAATAGTCTATACTTCCTTCTCAATAACTGGGCTATTCACTAACGTGCAGTATCCTGTTCCAAGTTTATGCAAGTCACACTAATTTTGCACAGATTTCTGCGAGTGATAATTACTTTAGCCCCTTTATATTTAATAGAGCCAGTTCACTGTCCCAATCACACTGGCCCATTATAAAATAAATGTAACCAGAATTGACATAGCATGGGTTATCATGCTTTGGTATATAGCCCTGATAGTGAATTAGCAAATCTGCATCACAAGCTACACATTTGAATAGTAAAATAGAAAACGTCGCTCAGTGTATGTTCTTCAGGACTAATCAAAGGAATTTTGCTTTCTAATGGACAAAATACAGGAGTGTAATATGCATCTAGTATTATCCTCCTAAGTTGTATAGTGATGGCTATAGGCAGGGTTTGAAGCAGATCAGAACAAACCAGAATGAATTTATGATAGGCTTTAAAAAGTTGAGCAGTTTCGGCAGCATCTGACCCCATAAGGCAGGATGAGCAGGAGTTAACAGTCTGACCAAAACAAGAGAAGAAAGAGAGGCAGCAACCTGCTTCCAGTGTGGGAAATGAGGAAGACAGAGTCTATGAACTTCTTGCATACTGAAGAGCAAGATGATTGCACCATCCTGTGGAATCCAATGGTGGTTGTGACAGCCTTTTGAAGATAAAAGAAGACGAGTGGAGGAAAGCCATTTCAAGCTATAAGAGCAGCAAAATACTGTGCTGGCTATGGCAGGAGAGCAAGGAAGCAGTGACTTAAGGCAATACTGGAGAAGGAAGGCTCAAGAAAGTGGGAAAAGTAGACAGCAGAAGTGAAAGGAAAGATTCAACATGAGGAAGGAGTAGAAACATTACCAGAAAAGATGGAGAGTAGTAGAAAATCAGCAGAAGTGAGGGAGAAGAGTCCCCCCATGCCTTTGCTTCTTGATACTGTGATTTCTAACTTTCCTTTTCCCTTCCCTCAACTCATCCCCTTTCCCTTTTTAGATTAAATGCTGTATTATGTAAACTGCTTGGCTACACCATGGTAAGATTGAAAGTAGTATATCAAATGTTTGAATAAACTGAACTAAGTATATTGAAGGGAGAAGGAATACGTTGTAGGAGAAAGAGAAAAGAAATAAGGGTATAGGAGTGAGAAAGATGAAGAACTTGGTAGAGATGAATGGGAAATAGAAGACTATGAAGGGAATAAGGAGAAATGAACTAGTTAGAAGGTATTAGGAAGATAGGAAGAGCTTGTCTGGGGAGAGACAGATAAAGGCCCACGCAGGAAGAGATGGAGGCAGCCAGCCCAGTCTAAACCTGCAAAAAAGGAAGTAAAGGAAATCTTATCCAGCCTATCCTGAGTTCCAAGTAGAAAAATGAAATGAGACAACTGTTGTGATCAGCCCTCACACTGGAGAAGAAAACTAGCCTGTTACTATTGTGGCAGCCCTAGATCTTTAATAGCAGGAAGAGATGGAGGGCTGGGGGCAGGGGGGAGGTATAAGTAAATGATGGCTAGGGATACTGAAAGAAGATAGAAATTTGTGGTGGTGGGAGAGGGAAGGGGATATAGGTCTGTCATGAAAAACAGTTTCCATAGCCACTATTTTCCATTCTGAGTACTAGTCAAAAGAACCTCTGCTTTGACTTTTGACAGGTATAGAATTGTCTGAGTGCTGATTTCTAGTCTCAGAGAGGACATGTAGGATGACTTACTGATCTGCTGTGTGAAAAGTAGAATCTTTATGAAATCAAGGTGAGAGACACTTTTGAAATGATAAAGTATCAACATCTCACCTTGCAGATTCTTTCCAACACGTCCACTCTACTTTTTGCATCTCAGAAATCTCATAGCAAATAGAGATGAAACTCTTGTTTTTTTGTGGACAAGCAGGAATGAAGTCCTTACGTATGGGTGACGTCATCTGATGGAGTCCATCAGGAATGCTCTCCAACTACTAATGGAAGCTTTTGGGAGGTCCCACTGTGCATTCATGCCATCTTCCTGCCTGCCACAGTGGTGCCATTTTACCTCAGTCTTCATTTTTTCTCATAGCCCAATAGACATGTTCCCGACATCTCCACTACTTGGTAATATTTTTCTCTCTCCGGGACCTTGCCACCTTCATGGAAGTTCTGTTTTTAATTTCTTGCCTGTCTGTCACAGTATTTCTTCTTTTTTCCTTTTGTTAGCATCGCTCATTTTACGTTGTTTCTTGTCCCATGGCACTGCTGCTCCCTTAGGTGCTTGTCCTCTAGCTGTGGATCCAGCTCTTTTCAAGATCGAGTCCTTTGGTTTCGCCATGGCTGTTTTTCCGGCCAATTGATCTCCACCCAAGGATGAGGAAGGATTCGGCTTCATCTTTGTTGGCGCCACAGGGTGATCATGACGAACACTGAGTGAAGGCTTTGATGCACCGGCGTGGAAGCATTGCTCCCAATTCCCAAGAGTCAAGAGAGAAATCCAGTCAGAGACTCAGAAGTATTTCAAGTTCCTCTCAGAATTAGATTCAAAAGGTTGGGTAACCAATGCTGAGATTGAAGACTTATCAGAGGACAGTTTTCCAGAGCTTTCATCGGACCCTTCTCCTCATGAGTGGCACATCCCCTCCTTAGGACATGACCTTCCAAGATTTTGTTAGGGATATGGCCAAGGCCATACCATTTTCTTTGGAGACTGAGGATGAACCCAAAGCAGAAGAGTTGGAGATCCTTCAGTACCCCTTCTCCCCTAAGGAAGCAGTGAGGGTGCCCGTGCACCGCATCCTTCACCGAGTGTAGATGAGAATGTAGGAGAACCCCCTCACTGTATCTCCAGTCAGTAGAAGGCTTGACTCCATATAGAGTTTGGAAGGCTCCTGGGTTTGAGAAGCTCCAGCTTCTGCACCATTCTTTGGTGATCAAATCCACCCTGAAGAGATCCAAAAGTTCCAAGACTCACTCCTTGGCACCCCCTGGGAGAGAGGCTTAGACATTGGACTCTTTTGGGAGAAGATGTTGTCAGAGTTCCATGCTCATGACCCTCATGACCTCTTACCAGCTCTACATAGGCATGTTTCTGAAGAACATCATGTGTGACCTCTTTGATCTGTCCCAGAATCTCCCTCCACAGAAAATGGAACAGTATCGTTCCCTAATGGCTCACAGCAAGGACTGCATGAAGTTCATGGTCCGGGCGACCTATGATATCTTTAAAACAGTATCGAGAGCTTCTGCTATAGGTATCGGCACCTGGAGATTCATCTGGCTCCAGTCCATAGACCTGGAACAATCAGTGCAGGACAAGCTTGCTGACGTCCCGTGCTATGGAGAGAATATCTTCAGAGAATAGGATGAAGAGAAGGTTGACTTTATTGAAAAGCAGCATGTCACCCTTCAGAATCTCTCAAGATACACGTCTGAACCGGCCTCCTGTCACAGGAGGTACCAAGGAAGGGGCCAAAAAAAAGACCTTTTGCCCTTGTGGGCATAGGTACTTTCCTGGGTCCCAAACCTCCCAACTAAAATGGGTTCCTCATCCACAACCATGACAGGAAAAGCCTCAGAGGCCCTGACCTGCTCCCCAGCCAAAGCCTGAGGCAGGTTGTGACTGGTTTCTTCAGAGCATAGCTACTCTACTAGTAACCGCAATGGAAAACTCTCCTTTTGGGAGAAGGCTCACTCTTTTTGTCCAAAGGATGCCCCACATAACCTCAGACATTTGGGTTCTGCAAATCATCCAAAGGGTTCAAATTACATCTATACGACCTACTTCCAAATTGCCTCCCGAGGGTGCATCACATTGACCTGGACTTTCAGAAAGCCTTTGACAAGGTCCCTCATCAGAGACTTTTAGCAAAACTAAAAAGTCATGGGATAGGAGGCAGTGTACTATTGTGGATCAGGAATTGGTTAAAAGATAGAAACCAGAGGGTAGGGCTAAATGACCAATTTTCCCAATGGAGAAAGGTGAATAGTGGAGTACCCCAGGGATCTGTACTGGGTCCGCTGCTTTTTGACATATTGATAAATGACCTGGAAAATGGAATAACGAGTGAGGTTATCAAATTTGCAGATGACACAAAACTTTTTAAAGTTGTTAAAACTCATGGCAATTCTTGAAAATTGCAAAGGGATCTTGATAAATTGGAAGACTGGGCATCCAAATTGCAGATGAAATTTAATGTGGACAAGTGCAAAGTTATGCACCTAGGAAAGAACAACCCAAACTATGTTTACACGATGCAAGGTTCCACATTAGGAACCACCACCCAGGAAAAAGATTTAGGCATCATCGTGGATAACATGTTAAAACCCTCCACCCAGTGTGCAGTGGCGACCAAGAGAGCAAATAGAATGCTAGGTATCATAAGGAAAGAAATGGAAAATAAAACAAAGGATATTAAAATGCCTCTGTATCGTTCCATGGTGCGACCGCACCTTGAATATTGTGTGCAGTTCTGGTCGCCGTATCTTAAAAAGGATATAGCATTATTAGAAAAGGTTCAGAGAAGAGCCACCAAAATGGTAAAGGGAATGGAAGGATACCCCAATGAAGAGAGGCTAAAAAGGTTAGGGCTCTTTAACCTGGAAAAGAGACGGCTGAAGGGAGATATGATAGAGGTCTATAAATTAATGAACAGCGTGGAACGGGTAAACGTAGATCGATTGTTTACGTCATCACAATATAGAAAGACTAGGGGACATGCAATGAAGCTACAGGATAAACTATTTAAGACTAATAAGAGAAAATATTTTCCCAAAAGCTTCCATTAGTAGCTTGGGAGCATTCCAATACAGGCTCCATTGGATGATGTCACCCATATGTGAGAGCTTATTCCTGTTGTCCACAGAGAACACCTGCTACAGGTGAGTAACTACTGTGATAAGGAAGCTTATCATAGCTCAGGTAGGAGCTATAGAAAAGATGATGTGACTCTGAACAAGCAACCTGTCAGTTTTGGTAGAAGTAAGAAAACAGAGTTTTCACATAAAAGACTACCAGTCCCAGAATGCACCAGGTTTCCAGCAGCCATGAGGGGGGCTGAAGTGAGAAAACGTGTGTGCAATCAAGAGAGCTATGAGGTAATCCCTAAGCACTCATCTCAAAGGGCAGGGCCTGATTCAACACAGCTGCGCTGTGTTAGGGAGGAGCACACATTAGGACAGAATAAGAATAGAGCTTATTCTACAGATAACAGCTTCAGCAACAGCTACGGGGACAGAAAGAGCTTCAGGAAAAGATACAGCAACAGCTTCAAGCTCAAGCACCAACATCATCTCGAGAAGCAGAAGCCAAGCCAAGCGGATAGAGAGAGAAGGAAACTCTCTGGAAGGAAGAGAAGAAAGGCCATTGGCAGGTTTGGGAGAGTCCAAGGCAGTACCCATACTGGGAGGTATTCCAAGTGCCAGCAGAGTCCATTGGACTGGAGTAAGCCAGAGGAATGGAATGGCAGAGATAGGAATCACCAGTGGCTACCTGAGAGAGAGAAGACTACACGTGGAAGGGACTTTCAGACCTATGCCAGAAGGTATGTGAGAGAAGATCCAGGGTCCAGGGATCAAGATTGGAAGGCTGGACATCAGAACTGGATTACATACTGGCCAGGCTATACAGAGAGGAATTATGATAGCAGGAGAGGCTCAGGTATGAACACTGATCCAGACCCTATCTATAATAGTGAATGGCAGCAAGGGAATAAGCATTCTCATGATAGTGCCTTATTGAAAGACTCGTCTGTGCCAATGTATGATAGTGACCCTATGCTGATTGATGAAGGGGGAATTACAGCAGATGAAACTATTAATTACATGGACTGTTCTCTATCTAAATGCTATTGCTAGCTTTCTGTGAGCAAACACATCAGCCATCACAAAGAAACCTAACTTTGTTCTTATTTCCACTGCAAAACAGCTCTTAAAGCAGGATTTTTGGGGTTCACACAGTAGCAGCCAGCCAGCTAAAGGGTTTCAGCTGGTCAATTGATAGTAATTAAAGCTGCACCTGATTGTGTGTGTGAGCAAGGGAGAATCACTGCTGGATCTGCGTGGAAAATAGGCAGAAGTTAACCTAACCAGCAAAGTTTATTCATTTCTTTGTGCCTTTTTATTTGGTAATTATTTGCTAAGAAAACATTAGCTAATTGCCTGACAAGCTGAAGGTTGGTTTCTGATTTGCTTTGTGACTTTATGTTATCCATTTAAACACTGCAAGCAAGTAACCTCATTTATATTGCTACCAAGCATATTTGTGCTGGGTGAATTAAACCCCATCAATAAAAGAAGTATTTTATTGGCCTTACCACTGGTTTCACAACTCAATTATTGTCTTCAGCTGTGTTTGGGAGTGAATGAACTACATTACCCACAATACCTTGCAAGAATCATATGAATATATGCATCGTCAAGATTGTGTAAGTTCTCACCCTAGGCAGCCGTCTGACACTACCTTTTCCATATCATCCTACTAGGTCAGTCCAGACAAGTGTTTTGTGACCCCTACCAGCAGATGTAGAGGCAAAGGAAGCTACCAGAGCTTCATAGGAAAGACGTTTTGATTTTCAAATCTAAAGTTTTGGCTATTGTTGTTTTCTTTTTCTTGTGGTTTCCATGCAAATGCTTAGTTAGATACCAAGGGACTCAATTTGTGCTTTGTGACCATACTCAGATGGAAGAGTTTCTTAAGAGAAGGTTGTCCCTTCTGGTTAGTTGGGATTGATTAGTAATGAAAACACTGGACAACAAATTTATTCAAAGGTTTTACTTCCTAAAACATTTTTGGTGATTATGATAGCTTGAAGCTGAACACAAATATAATTTCAGATTAACTGTATTACATAAGAATTTGGAGAAACATGAAATTAAATTTTGACTGAATTTAGCATGTTTAATTGCACAATGACGCTGACATACTGCAGTAGTTCACCTGAGCTAAAAATGTTTTGTGCCTCATTTTCATTTGTACTCAGCATCTGATGCTTCTTGTCTGTGTCCAACAATAATGGCCAGCATTGATGAGTTCCAGTTGCCCTAATAATGTTTTTCCATGGTCGCAATGTCCTGGTGAAACCTTTCACCATGTTTGTCACTGACTGCACCACGATTAGCAGGAAAAGTCCAAGTGTGAATGCAGAAAATGAATGTTCAGCAACATGTTGCACTTCATGGTTTTATATGCTTGAAGCATGTTTTCAACCAGCTGGATATAGTTTGGTGCCCTGTAATTGCCAAGAAAATTCTCAGCAGCATCCCTTCATGCCTTCCATGTGATTTTCTCAGGCCCCACTAGCAGATCTTCGAACTGCTTGTCATTGATGACGTGCCTGACTTGTGGACCCACAAAAATGCCTTCCTTAATCTTGGCATCAGTTATTCTTGGAAACATGTATCTCAAATATCGAAATCCTTCACTTTCCTTGTCCATCACTTTAACAGAGTTTTTCATCAGTCTGAATTTTATATGAAGAGGAGGCAAAAATATCCTATTTGTGTTGACAAGTGGTTCATGTGCAGGGACAGGTAGCAAACTAGCCTCAGATATCTTCCTCCTTCATTAGGGAGAGGGACTTCCGTTTGCATATCTGCCTATTCCTTTGATAGACAAAACTGTTCTGAAGTGTCAACAAGACAAAGATGAGATGATTCTCATTGCTCCTTTTTGGCCCAGACAATTGTGGTTTCCCCTTCTGTAAGAGCCCCATCCATCTGGGAAACTCCACACCTTTGGTTTTATAGGATCAGGTCAGGCTTCTGCATCCCAGTATCAAGTCCCTAGCTCTCACAGCTTGAATATTGAGAGGTTAGGAATCAACTCCCTGCACCTGCCAGTTGGTGTAGCCAATGTCATCTTGGCTTCTAAAAGAGTTTCTGCCAGAAGATCATATGATTTCAAATGGCGGAGGTTTACCATCTGGTGTTAGGGTCAGGCCATAGATCCTTTGTCCTGTTCCATACAAAAACAGCTCGAATACCTTCTGACCTCTTGTAGTCTGGTTTAAAGTCCATCTTTGTAAGGTCCACTTCAGTGCAATTGGAACTTATTATCATCGTGTAGAGGGTGAGCAATTAATTGCCCACTTCATGCATGCTTTGCTTCTATTGAAACCTCCCCTCAAACTACTGTGGTGATGAAAGCCCTTTGGAAAGCATGGAACTAGATGAAAATCCTGAATTCCCCATAGAAGTGAATGGTAGTGCACAGGTGCAGGGGAATTACAGCCCAGGTCAGAAGCAAAGTCAGCTCCCTGCAAGAGTCAGACCACGCCCTAGCTCAGGGGTGGAGACAGGATTCCCTGCTGATTGGTCACATGGGGGCAGAGAGCAGGGAAGGCCCAGCAGGCAGCAGTGGTTAAAAACACGTGCAAAGCAAAGCAAGGCAGAACCACCCAGGGGAGCATGGAGAGAACCACCCAAAGAAGCACCGGGAATCAGACAAGGAGAAGCATCTAGTGTCAGCTGGAGAGAAGCACGCAGAGAAGCACACGGAGAGGTAGAGGCAGTGGCAGTCTCAGGCTGGAACCCGGACACAGATACAGACTGGGAGGAGGAAGAGACAGAGCCAGCAACTGAAGGCAGAGGCACGAGTGAATGGAGGAGAGCTGGACGTCAGGCAAGGAACAGGAACAGCTGTGAGAGCTGGAAAGGTCCGCGAGAAAAGAAAGAGGCTGAAGCAGTGCTAGGCTGGAAGAGAAGGCCAGAGAAAATCTCTCCAGAAAGCAGCTACTTCAGAGGGACTGGAGAAGGAGCCTGCGTTTCAAAGCCTGGAGAAACCCAGGAGGAAAGAAAGCAGCGCTTATGTGAAGAAACAGCCTCAAGGTAAAGCCAACACTTTCATTTCTGATAATATAGCAGAAAGACAATTTGCTAGTTTTAAAGGGCAGGAAGTTGAGCCCTCACCTCCCACGATTAAGAAGTGGATAGAAAGCTTATCTGATGTTAAAGGCCATAGCTCTGATAACACTGAAGCCTGTGAGACCTCTAAGCTAGAGGCATTAAGGAAGCTATTCTCTGAAGAGAAGTTTCACTCCCCTAAGTTAAAAGTGCCAACAAGGGCTGAGTTGCTGTGGAGCCAATTTCTGGAGTTCCTAAAAGAAAGGAAGTTTGAGGAAGCTCCTAATTGTGAGAGAGACTCTATTTACCCTAACAATAGTGAGGGAATGCAGATAGATGCATGTGTGCCTAGCTCTGAATATTTGCCTATGCCCATGGATTGTTCTTTGGCACAAAGAAAGAATTCTACAGTTGTGAACAGGAACAGAGAGTCTGAAAACCCTATAGGAAAATAGGGGCAGTTCTTACCTTTATTGAAGAAAGCTAATTCTGGGTATTGTATCACTGGCTGAAGTAAAGAAGCAGTGAGGAACTGTGTGTTTAAAAAGGAAACCCAGCTGTAACAAAGTTTGTTGGCATTCTGCTAATTGACCACACGGGACAGTCCCCGGTGAATGTATAGGAAAGCAGAACAGCTGAGAAGTAAAAAGGTTTTTGTTTGTTATGCTCCTGGTTTAAATCCTGATTTTATCCTTTCCTTTGGAGATGTATCCTACTGCCTTAGTTGTGTATGAGCCCTAGCGTATTTTGGAAATCCCCATAAATAAATTTTCTTGCATGCCTTACCACCGACTCAACTACATTATTTCCCTCGAGGAGTAAAGAGTACTACAAAACCCAGAATCCTCTGGTGTCTTTAAAAGAACTTTATTCCAAAAGGACATACAAGGCCGTCCTCCATGCTGTAAGCCCCTGGGCCCAGCTGGAGGCGTCGCACTACCCATGGTATCATGGGATCCTAACATGGTTTTGACTTGTCTGATGAAAGCTCCCTGTGGACTGAAGTTTCTCACTTGGAAGGTATTGTTTATGGTGGCAGTTACCTCAGCATGCAGAGTAAGTGAGCTCCAGATTTTAGTCATAGATCTACCCTATACTAATTTTTTTTTCACAATAGGGTGGTCGTGCGTATTCATCCAAAATTCTTTTCTAAGGTGATGTCTGACTCAACGTCATTCCTAGGAAGGGGACAAAGTGCTGCATACATTAGACTGTAAGAGAGCCTTGGCTTTCTATATAGAGTGAACTAAAGCCCTTAGAAAATCCATCCAGCTTTTTGTTTCTTTTGACCCCAGCAGAGCGAGGGCTACCATAACGAAGCATACTCTGTCAATTTGGTTTGCAGATTGCACCTCTTTCACATATGCCCTAGCAGACCTAGTGCTTGAGGGTCATGTCATGTGATATCATGTCCGAGCCATTTCTGTGTCTGGTTCACTTGAAGTCGGCATCCATGGAGAAAATTTGCAAAGCTGTGACTTGTACATCTGTCTATACATTCACAGTTCACTATTGCTGTGAAAGGGATTCCCAATGCAACAGCAGATATGGACAATCAGTCCTTTGGAGAGTTGGAATCCAACTCCACTCCCTCCTATGCCCTTTTCTGTTCAGGCTGCCTCAAGGGAAAAAAAACCTGTTGGCAACAAAAAGAATATTATTCATCCCTGATTGTTGTGGCACGTTAGCACTGTTTGAGGCACCAGGGGAAGAACAACAACAAGCCTCTGGAGAAACCCTCCTCTGTTCTGGTGACGTCTGTTGTTTGAGGCAACCTGTAGCTAGGGATTCTCATAGGTTAGCACTTATCCTGCTCACCTGTAGCAAGTATTGTTGTTGTACAGCATGATAAATCCTCACTATCCTCCCACCTCCCCTTGGAGTAGGCTCTTAAGCTCTTCTACTAGATTGAGCTCTTCAGGCATGGTGTGGTAGGAGGGAAGAGGTTCACATAGGCAGTTAAGCTTTCTAAAAGCATCTAGAAAGGGAAATGAGCAAGTTCCCATGCACGCTCCATCGGATGACATCACCCATAAATGAGGACTTATCCTGCTGTCCATGAAAAACATCTGCTACAGGTAGGTAACTTCCTTTTTCTGTGTATGTAGCTTTGTAAGATCTGGCACATACACATATAAAAGTTGGGAAATACATATGTATATTGTGAGATCGGGAACTACATGTGTAGATGCCAGTGCTTACACAAATAAAGCCCCGAGTGATGCTGCTCTTTGAATGTTTTTTTTAAAGTGGCTAATCCTGCTGTAAGTGCTGGCAAATATATGTTTATTTGCAGATGTCTTTATATATATATTTTACAAAAGGTTCTGCATTCAGTGGAGTCTTTTTGTAAAATACTGGGGGAATTGTGAATATCCTAACCTGGATGTTGCATTTCCCACATAGAAATCCTTTACAAAATGGGGCTTCATGTGTCAAATTTTTTTGTTGAATAAATAATCAAAATATATCCTTTTGGATCCTGATCTGCCTAGTTTCCTTACTATTCCCCTAGATGTATCCTTGTCCTCAGCTATTGTGCTGTCTGTCATAACTAGATTGTACGCTCCGATGAGCATGGATAGTCTCTTACATGTGTCTGTACAGTACTGTGTACACCTTGTTAGAGCTATACAAATGATCAATAGTAGTAGTAGTGTTTGCATTATGCATTCAATATTGTTAACTTTTTCTCTAATTATGGTATAGATTTATATCTTGTCATGTTTTGAATTTAAATTGTGCCAAAGGTCAACCCATTCACAGGGGTTCACAAACTTTTTCCCAGCAGTGTAAATACATTTGTGTGGCAAATACTGTTGAGAAAAGGGGAGAATATGGAACCAAAGATCAGCTATGCTAAAGAAAGTCATCATGGTTAGTGCTAAGAAAAGCAGAAATCTCAGCATGGTATGGATTAACTATAAGAAAGCATTTAACAGTGTCCCATGCTCCTGGATGATAAATTGCTTTAAAATGTACAAATTAAATTCTAAATTGATTGAGTAAATCAAATTCACTATGAAAATGTGGCAAAATACACTCCATCTACAGTTCACCATTCCTAATATCAATATCCAGCGAGGAATATTTCAGGGAGTCTCCTTATCCCCACTTTTGTTTGTACTTATTCCTTTGAGTGCACTTCTTAACTCTTTGGGGTATGGGTTTAGTTTTAACCCTAAAGCAGGCAAAGACACAGAGGTCATCACATCACATCTACTGTTTGTAGACAACTTGAAGCTCTATTGTTTGAGTGATAAACATCTAGCAGAACAATTCCATCTAGAAAAGTTTCTCAGGTGACATCAGGATGAGGTTTGGTCTGGAAAAATGTGCTAAGGAGGGAAATTGAGGACAACTGACAACATCTCTCTAACTGATGATCTAACATAAAGGAAATTGAACGTGAAGTTGTATATAAATACCTAGGAGTAGAGGCAGGAGCCACAATTCAGTATAAAGCATTAAGAGAAAAGACCAGCGAAGAGTAATACAGGAGACTGGAGCTGATTCTAAAAAGTACACTAACATAAAAGAATAAGATACAAGCTAATCAGCAAGCAGCTTGAAATTCCTGTACTTTCATATAGCGTTGGAATTGTAGACTGGCCTTTGAAATATCTTGACAAACCAAATGTACAAACAAGAAAACTCCTCCATGCCTACGAACTGGTTTATAAAAATCAGTGTATGCTGAGACTGTACTTTCTTAGAGTCCAAGGGGGAATGGGCCTCATAGACATTGATTATACATTGTCATGGGGTAGAGCAGTCAGAGCCCATGCAGACAGGAAACTCTGAGCAAAACAGAGCTAACACTGACAGCTCAGGTCTGCACATGGTCCAAGGTTGCTATAAGCAACGTACACAAGCTGCTTCACGAGGTGTGAGGGAACGCCCAAACACTAGGCTAGCTCATAGCTCATTAGGGAATGAGGAGCAGCTGGGAAGGGGTGGAGCCCAAACAAACACCAGAACATATGCAGTTAAAAATCACTTACCAGAGAGTAGTGAAGGGAGACCACCAGGGAATTCAAGACCCGTTGGTAACAGGGGAAGACCACCAGGGAATTCAAGACCCGTTGGTAACAGGGAGAGACCAGCAGGGAATACAAGAACCGTTGGTGACAGAGAGAGACTACCAGGGAAGTACAGAGCTGTTGAACCCACGAGGGACTGCTTTGGAAAGCAGTGCACAGCTGAACAGTATCCCAGGGAACCTTGCTACGGAGGGAGCAGAGGAGGTAGTCCTGGAACCAGGCTGAGGAAAGCCAAGTTGCACAGCATCAGGTACCAAGAGGGAGAGAGTCTCTATCCTGAAGATAGTTTTGTGCCAAGAGGGAAGCTGAAAGGGAAACATAGTAAAAGGCTTTCGTACGGGAAAAGCTCTGCTCGGCTGAGAAACTCTGAAGAGAGAGTGCTGGAAGGTAGGCTTATTGATCCTAATAGAAGAGGAATAGAGTATAACGAATTGCCCTGCACTTATCAAGAATTGTGTGGCTCTCCTGAAATAAACTACAGAGAATATGGTAGTTACCCATTCCACTCTAGTCGGGAGGAGGAAGGGAACTCTCTGAGTTGTAGGGAGGAACTCTGTAACAATAACGGAAGTTTCAGTCCAAGGGAAACTTACTCCGGTGTTGAAGAAATGCAATGTGATTCCTATGAGGAACCTGCTTATGATAACTGCATGGACGGTACGTATACCATGGCTGATGCCATCACTTCTTTGTGCTGAAGTGCTGTAAAATGTATTTGTAAAGAAAACAGGAAGAAAGGTATTTGATTTGAAAGAGACTGTTTTCTTTTCCTTTTTGTCCATTGCAAAGCTGAAGTTAAGCAGAGTTTTTGTTCCAGTGTTTCTTTAATTTGGTACCAGACGAATGGTCTTTATGTTACTTTGTTTCAATGTACTTGAAATCCAACCCCGGGAAGGGGAATAAAAAGTCCTGTCTTTAAGCCTTACCACTTGACTGCAACTACATTATTTTGCTAGTTTGTGGAACCACAAGTCCCAAGGGGCACTGCAACGCCTTTCTACAACACTCCACAACTACTGAAGAACATGCCCCGCTGAATTACCCATGCTTCTGGCCTCTGGGGACCTTCACGGGTGACAGGCTGGCGTAGTTGGCAGGACTTTTGCCTTGAAATAAAAGGACATTATTAAAGAAACACTGGAACAAAAACTCTGCTTAACTTCAGCTTTGCAATGGACAAAAAGGAAAAGAAAACAGTCTCTTTCAAATCAAATACCTTTCTTCCTGTTTTCTTTACAAATACTTTTTACAGCACTTCAGCACAAAGAAGTGATGGCATCAGCCATGGTATACATACCGTCCATGCAGTTATCATAAGCAGGTTCCTCATAGGAATCACATTGCATTTCTTCAACACCAGAGTAAGTTTCCCTTGGACTGAAACTTCCGTTATTGTTACAGAGTTCCTCCCTACAGCTCAGAGAGTTCCCTTCCTCCTCCCGACTAGAGTGGAATGGGTAACTACCATATTTTCTGTAGTTTCTTTCAGGAGAGCCACACAATTCTTGATAAGTGCAGGGCAATTCGTTATACTCTATTCCTCTTCTATTAGGATCAATAAGCCTACCTTCCAGCACTCTCTCTTCAGAGTTTCTCAGCCGAGCAGAGCTTTTCCCGTACGAAGGCCTTTTACTATGTTTCCCTTTCAGCTTCCCTCTTGGCACAAAACTATCTTCAGGATAGAGACTCTCTCCCTATTGGTACCTGATGCTGGGCAACTTGGCTTTCCTCAGCCTGGTTCCAGGACTACCTCTTCTGCTCCCTCCGTAGCAAGGTTCCCTGGGATACTGTTCAGCTGTGCACTGCTTTCCAAAGCAGTCCCTCGTGGGTTCAACAGCTCTGTACTTCCCTGGTAGTCTCTCTCTGTCACCAACGGTTCTTGTATTCCCTGCTGGTCTCTCCCTGTTATCAACGGGTCTTGAATTCCCTGATGGTCTCCCTTCACTACTCTCTGGTAAGTGATTTTTAACTGCGTATGTTCTGGTGTTTGTTTGGGCTCCACCCCTTCCCAGCTGCCCCTCATTCCCTAATGAGCTATGAGCTAGCCTAGTGTTTGGGCGTTCCCTCACACCTCTTGAAGCAGCTTGTGTACGTTGCTTATAGCAACCTTGGACCATGTGCAGACCTGAGCTGTCAGTGTTAGCTCTGTTTTGCTCAGAGTTTCCTGTCTGCATGGGCTCTGACTGCTCTACCCCATGACAACATGTAGAACAATCATCATAGGCCTACTTAACAGCATCAACAGATATGAATGCACGAAAAGTGCTGCAGTATGAAAATAAATGGCCAGAATCTGTCTCCATTATCAAACTATGACAGGCATTCCAACAAGCAGAAAGAATGGATGAGAAGCCACCAGTACACACAGGGAAAGAAGCAACAGAATTTGCAAAACAAGAGAAAAACTCTTAAAAGGATTAGATCAATAAATGAGGAACAACAAGGGGCAAATTCATAAATACAATGGTAAATACAAAACATTACTCCAGGAGCCATTTGTTGATCAAACAAGGACACATGAGTGGTTAAGAAGAGGCAAATTGAAACCTAAGGAAGAGAGACTGATAGTTGCATCCCAGGATAGTGGATTATAGATGAGATGGTTCACAGCTAGCATAGAGACGAGTGGTAAAACAGACATGCAGATCCTGTAAGAAAGACCTGGAAATGGTTACTGTAATGCCTCCAATCACTTCTCGAACCAGCAGACTTCCGCACTGTACTACAAGCCTCAATAATACCTTGCCTGGATTTCTGCAACGCCATCTACCAAGGTCTACCACAAGCCACGCTTTTAGCACTGCAAACAGCCCTCTTCTTGACAGAACCCTACAAGCAGCAGCATGACACGACCACATCACACCTATACTCAAACAGCTCCACTGGCTTCCACTACAGCCGAATAAAACTTAAAACCATCATGCTAACACACAAAGCAATCCATGCCAACTCCCCCACACCTTTGTACACTACTTCAGCTGTCCCACCACACAGATCGAGACAGACTTTCACAATGAACACCCTCGTCATCCCCCACAGCAGAACCATATCCAACCAGCAAGCATGTAAACGAGCATTCCAAATGTATGCACCTTCAGTATAGAACAGTATCATACCAACTCAGGAACATCACTGACCTCAAAACATTCAGGAAGCATCTAAAGATGCACCTGTTCACAGAACACTTTGCCCCTATCACATAACCCTTCCAGAAAGAACATAACCAGATGACTATTACTGCCACTGTATATAGTTAAGATGTTGTTCTAATGTATATAGTTAGAACTACAGGGTTCTTAATTGCATATTGTATATAGTTAAAACGCTGTTATAATGTATTTTCGCATTTGTTCTCTAAACCGCCTTGACCCGGTGAAAGGCGGTATATAAATATAGATAAATAAATAAACATCTTGTAGCTAATTTTGAAGTACTGATGGCAGAAAAGTTCTATACAGAAAGACACAACAAGGTGGCATGTCTCATACAGTGGAAACTGTGAGTACTGCAGCAAAAGCACTGGGATCATGACCCTAAGAGAATTACAGAAAATGCAAAACTTCTGTTAACTTGGGGCATTCCCATGCTAATGGATAAGAAACTGGATGCGAGAAAACCTGATATAGTAGTACAGGAGAAAAATACCAGAATGGCAATGATAGTAGAGGTCTCTATTCTAGGCAATTATTCTGTGAATCGAGTGGAGAGGGAGAAGATCCTGAAGTACCAAGCAATGCAGTCAGAGATCAAGAAAATGTTGCAGAAAGATACAGAAATATTTCCCATAGTACTGGGAGCCACAGGCCCTGATTAAGCAGAATTTCCAATCACACTTTAATAAATTAACCATATATGTTGCATCTTATGAACTCCAGAAGGAAGCTGTCTTTGGCACGATATAAGTACTATGGTGAGTGTTAGCAGTAAATTTGAGAGACTGAGATCATACTCCACATATACCCTGGCTTAGGAGTGAGGTTCACGACTATCATGGAATGGGCAAAACTAACCTGTTTGGAGAAATTACCCTTGAGAAAAAGTTAGTGAACGCACTATGGAACAATGCCATATTGATACTTTTGAGCATAATTAAATGAAGCAGTATAGTGACTGAAGTAGACAAGTTTATTGCAGAAAATAAAATTTGAGCTAATATCACAGCCAGCACATGCTCAGAACACTTCCTGTACACAGTTCTAAATAATGGTTGCATGAGAACAGCTATGCAAATTCAAACAGAGAAAATAAACTTACAAGCAAACTGATACCATAACCTGTAATTCTGAATGGGTGCTGAAATAAAAAGCACATGAAGAGAGTTCATTTATGTTTTCTGAGATACACAAGGTTCTGAGACATGAGAAACATTTGTACAATAGGATCTGAATCTTTTTTATTTGCTGTAAGCAAGTATAGATCTTTCTGCCAAAGATGTTCCTAACCAATGAGTTTTAGTAAATCAAAACTTCAGGACCTTGAATAAAAGGCCACTTAAGTTGCATTTTTATTACTTTTCCAGGTGGGCCTAATAGGAAGAACTGGATCAGGGAAAAGCACTCTCTTATCTGCTTTATTAAAATTGCTGATTACTAAAGGAGACATTTTAGTTGATGGTATATCTTGGAAGAAAATTAATCTGCAAAAGTGGAGGAAAGCATTTGGAGTTATACCACAGGTAAAAACACATATGGAAGTGTTTTTTTATTGACCAGAATTGAGTTGCCAACTGGTTCCATTTTTCAGGACATATTTGGTTTACCCCATTGCTTGCTAGAGTTTGTAATTCTGATTTCCCTGAGAAATACAAAGTTATGGGTTCATACATGTGATGAGAGAAAGTCAGAATTGGATCAGTCTGTCCTGAGAAAACAGAGCCAGTTGGAAAACCTAGTCAGAAGACAAGTATTTAAATACAGTGCATTTAAAATATTGTAGAATACAGATTATTAGCAAAAGCAACAAAACATGTTCTATAGAATCTTTGTCAGTCTTACTGGTGGTGTTCCCCATTTTGGTTGAAGACAACCCTCAGCTAGGAATCTCATTTATGTGACTAGGCCTAGCTATTTGTCACCAAAGAAAGCAAAGTTGCTTACCTGTAATAGTTACAGCAGTTTACCAGAGATATAAACCCTCCCACTACCACATAGAGCTGTTCTTCCACACTCGATCTCAAATAAACCTGCTTTTACTCATGATCTCTTTATCTCTAATGCTCTCCATTTTCTTGCTCTAACTGAGACCTGGCTGCTCCCAGAAGACACGGCGTCAGTCGCTGCTCTTTGTCATGGCGATTATCAGTTCTTCCATATGCCTCGTCCCACTGTCCGTGGTGGTGGTGTTGGGCTTCTACTTTCTCCTTCCTGCCAATTCCAACCCCTCCTGCTGCCTCAGTCTCACTCCTTTTCCTCCTTTGAAGTTTATTCCATCCATCTTTTCACTCCACTACCTCTCTGGGTAGCTGTTATTTATCGACCTCTTGACAAGTCCACCTCTACCTTTCTCGCTGACTTTCACTCATGGCTTTCCTTCTTTCTGGATTCTTCTCCCCCCCACTCTTCTTCTCGGGGGAACACCATTAACATTCATGTTGATAACCCCTCTTTAAAGCTCCTTTTCCTTACCTCCTCATTCAACCTCCAGCTTTGCTCTACTGCCCCCACTCACCAGCATGGTCACTGTCTTGACCTTGTATTTTTCTCTAATTGCTTACCCTCAGACTTCTGTACCTCAGTTCTTCTCATCTCCAGAAACAAGCAGGAATGTAGTCTTCACATATGGGTATCGTTGGTACCAACGGAGCCTGTGTGGGAACGCTCCCCAGCATCCAATAGGAAAGCTTTTGGGAGCATCCTGCTGCACCTGCATTGCTGTCTTCTTGCCTTTCCAATTCTCCCTCTTCAGTTTTCTGTGGAGCCGACAGGCAGCAAACCCTGTCACCACAGAAAAAATTTTTTGTGGTCGTGTCTGCCTTCACCGTCGATGCCTATACCAGTACCAACGGTCTTTTCTTCATTTTCTTACTTCCTTTCCTAAAAAAAAAAAATAATAATAATTTCTTTTTGGCGGGTCTGTTCCCTCTAGGTGCCAGGTGCCATTTTGGGCACTAGGCCCTCTTTTCTTCTAAAATGGAGAAATCAACTAGTGGTTTCAAAACATTTTCAAAGTATAGTGGTACCATTTCTGCTACCGACACCCATGATGGGTGTCTTAAATGTTTAGGTCCTGACCATTCACCATCAGAGTGTCTCCTCTGTAGAAAGATGACCAAGAGAGGCCTACAAAACTTGGCACCCTCTTTGCTGCAGATGCGATGTCCGTTGCATAACCGTCCTCCAGGGCTTCATCTTCCTCCCATGTATCTCAGGTAACTAAACCCAGGTCTTCCAAGACCGGCCGGTCCTCAAAGGGTATATCTCCTTTGAAGCATCGAGATGCTACTAGCGTTGCCCTCAAGGAAAACATACCGGCAAAACAGCCCCGGCGGGAGGCCCTGGCCTCCAAAGCATTAACAGGGCTCCAGGATGTTCCCGAAGCTTCCACATCGGGAGAACTCCTGGTGCCATGTTCTGGTGTCATGGCCTGTTCCACTGGAACCGACATCCGGGCATCAGCAGGGGTTATGGATCAGCGCATCCTGGCCATCGAACACAGTCTAGCGGCTCTCTTAGCAGCCTCGGTACCGCTAAGACCGCTTCAGACTGTTCCGCAGTCATTGGTACCGGTACCGGCCGTGCCTGTTTTAACCAATGTGCGTCCCCCCATGCCGGCTCTTGAATCATTATTCGGTATCGAGGGACCGGTATCGAGACAGTCCGATGCCGACTTCGATCGATACCGGCGTCAAGCAATGCAAGAGCACCCATTACAGAGATACTTCGAGTCCTCCGATTCCGATGACTCTGATGATTCCGTCGATACCGGAGTGATTCTACCAGAGGATCCCTCTCTTTCTCCTAAGAGGAAGATGTCTCCTCCGGAGGATATGTCATTTCAGGATTTCATACGTGATGTAGCCAAAGGACTTTCAATCACAGTGACTCCTGAAAAAGAACTGAGAGCAGAAGAATTAGAGATTCTTCAGTACCCAGCAGCTCCTAAAGAAGTTGCAACTCTTCCCATTCACCGGATCTTGCATGATCTCATGCTAACAATGTGGGAAGCTCCTTTAACGGTGTCTCCACACTCTCGGAGACTCGATACCATGTACTGAGTTCCACAATGCCTGATTTTCAAAAGACTCAACTACCACACCATTCAATGGAAGTGGAATCAGTGATGCGTAGGATCAAGAGTGCTAAAACGCATTCTTCCAATCCTCCAGGCCGAGAATCGAAGACACTTGATGCCTTTGGGCATTGATGTTTTCAATCCTCAATGCTTTCAGCCAGGATCAGCTCTTACATTCTCTATATGGGAATGTTTCTTAAAGAGGTTACAAGGGATTTAGAGCTCATAGCTCCACTTCTCCCTGATGACAAAAGAACAGACTTCCTCACTCTGGTCAAACATGCCCAGAATGTGTCTAAATTTGTGAATCGTGCAACCTTTGATTGCTTTGAGTGCATTAGCAGAATATCTGCTATTTCCATCGGTGCACGTTGCATTGCCTGGCTTCAGGCATCAGATTTAGAACAATGATGCAAGATAAGTTAGGGAATATTCCTTGTACAGGAGAAAATCTATTTGGCAAGGATTGGCAAGACAAGGCTAATCAGATTGAATCTGGAAATACCACCTTGAACAGATTGTCAAGGGCTACAGCCAACCCAGCAAAAAAGAAGATATCTAAGAAACCCTTTTTCAACAAGAAAAAGAAATTCTACCCATCTTACATCCAGGCTGGCCACTGTCCAGGTCATGCTTCTCAAAAGGGGCAGCAGCAACCCAGACAGCAAAGAAAGGCCCAAGTCCCCAGAGCTCAACCAGCTCAGCAGACTCAGCCTTCTCAGGTGCTTTGACTCCTTCCTAGAGAACATGGTCAACCTGTCCTGAAGGGTCCAGAACATCTCACCATCCCCAGCAGACTTTGTTGTTTTGCCGGAAGATGGCAACAAATAACATCAGAAAACTGGACCCTTTCCATTGTACGAGAGGGGTACAAACTTCATTTGCACAGTATGCCCCCTCCCACCATAACAAGACTGTTCAATTCTAAGGGCCCCTCCATCACTCTCTTGTCTCAGGTGGTCACCTCACTACCTGCTCAGGGAGCAATAGAAAAGGTACCCATATCCCAACAGGGCATGGGTTTCTACTCCCCTTACTTCCTCATTCTAAAGAAAACAGGGGGATACAGACCCATACTGGACCTCAGAGAGTTAAACAAGTATCTGTTCTGAGAAAAATTCAAAATGATCTCCCTCGGAACACTTCTCCCTTACATTCAGAGCCAGGATTGGCTATGTTCTCTAGATCTAAAGGATGCGTATACGCATATTCTCATCTACACAGATCACAGGAGGTTTCTTTGATTCCTTTTTCAAGGAAGGCATTACCAGTACAGGGTTCTTCCTTTCGGACTGGCTTCTGCCCCAAGAGTATTCGCAAAATGCATGGCAGTGGTAGCAGCATTCCTGAGAACTCTGGGGATATTCATCTTCCCCTACTTAGACGACTGGCTCATCTGAGCATCAACAGCTCCAGAAGCCAGCTTCGCTCTCTCCCGCACAATGCAGATCCTGCAGTACTTGAGATTGGTCATAAACCTTCCAAAATCTCATCTCACCCCTTCTCAATCTCTAGAGTTCATAGGGGCTTGTCTAGACACAAGGCAGTCAAGGGCTTTCCTGCCACAGCCAATTTGTCTTCGAATACTTCACCTGGCATCTTAAGCAGCAGTAAAAACCGTGTTGACTGCTCGAGAAATGCTTCATTTGCTGGGGCATATGGCATCCACTGTACATGTGGTTCCCTATGCTCGACTCCACATGCGAGCAGCCCAGTGGACCCTAACTTCTCAGTGGGCACAAGCTTCGGGTCGCCTGACGGACAAAATCAGAAATTCGACATGTCTAATTTCCTCCCTACAGTGGTGGCAGTCACTGGAAAACCTTCCCTGTAGGCTTTCCTTTCCAGCAGCCACTACACCAAGCCACCTTGATGACAGATGCGTCCAAGTTAGGCTGGGGGGATCACTTGAGCAATCTCTCCACACAGGGTCATTGGATCCAGCAGGAGGCTTGTCTTCGTATAAACATCCTGGAACTCAGAGTCATCTTCTATGCTCTTCAGGTTTTTCAGGCCCACCTCAGCTACAAGGCAGTTCTGATCCAGGCTGACAATCAGGTAGCCATGTTCTACGTGAACAAGCAGGGTGGAACAGGTTCTCAAGCGTTGTGCAACAAAGCTTTATGCCTCTGGGCCTTTGCCAGGAATCTTCAAATTCACCTTCTAGCAGCGTATCTTCCAGGCACACAAAATCTTTTAGCAGACAAACTCAGATGAGCACTGCTGCCACACAAGTGGTCTCTTCATCAAGAGCAAGTTGCTTGAATCTTTCATCTCTGGGGAACTCCAAAGATAGACCTCTTTGCAAGTCCTCAGAATGCCAAACTTCCCCAATTCTGTTCCTGAATTCCAGCTCAGAACTCTCAGGCAAGGGATGCTTTCCACCTCCACTGGGGTCAGGACTTCCTCTATGCCTTTCCACCCATTCCCCTCATTCCCAAAACTCTGTTCAAGCTTCAGAGGGACAGGGGCCATATGATCCTCATAGCCCCAAGTTGGCCATGACAAAAGTGGTATCTTCTGCTTCTACGTCTCTCTCAAGCCAGACCTCTGGAGTTTGCTCCAGATTTGCTTTACCAGGAGAACGGGATGCTTCTGCACCTGAATCCTCAGTCTCTATACCTCAGGGCGTGGCTCCTGAGAGCCTAGAATTCCAGGATATCAACCTTTCTCAACAGGTAAAGGATATCCTTCTGGCTTCAAGAAAACCTTCCGCAAGGCGAGCCTTCGCCTTCAAATGGAAAAGGTTTTCTATATGGTGTTCTAAAAAGGAGTTTAACCCCTTTTCACTGCCAGTGGAGGTGTTACTGGAGTATCTCCTCCATTTATCATCCTTTGGTCTTAAGACCAATTCAGTAAGAGTCCACCTTAGTGCCATTGCTGCTTTTCATAAGCCCTTAGATGGACAGCCTGTTTCCTCTCATCCTCTTGTAGCAAGGTTTATGAGATGACTACTCTTAACTAAACTTTCCATTAAGCCACCACCCGTGGCATGGGATTTAAATCTTGTCCTTGGGTAGTTCATGAAAACCACCCTTCAAACCGCTGACCACTACATCCCTAAAGTTTCTTTCCTGGAAAGTAATCTTTCTAATTGCGCTCACTTCTGTGAGACGCATGAGCTCCAGACTTTAGTGGCTGATCCTCCTTATTCAAGGTTCCACCATGATAAGGTAGTTCTTAGAACTCACCCACATTTTATGCCAAAGGTGGTTTCGCCCTTTCATTTAAACCAATTGGTTTACCTTCCTGTAGTTTTCCCTAAGCCTCACGCTTCCAATGCAGAAAGGAATCTATACACTCTAGATTGTAAAAGAGCTTTGGCCTTTTACCTGCAGAGAACTAAGCAATATTGAAAATCCTCTCAGCTCTTTGTTGCCTTTGGTCATCTTGGACTACCAGTTTCCAAACAAACTCTGTCCAAATGGATTGCAAATTGCATATCCTTTGCTTACAAGAGCAAAGGACTTTCTCTTAAAGGTCATGTCACAGCTCACAATGTAACAGCAATGGCAGCCTCTATGACTAATCTTTGCTCAGTTTCCATTGACGACATATGTAGAGCAGCCACTTGGGCTTCAATACACACCTTTGCAGCCCACTACTGCTTAGACAAGGACTCCCGTTGGGATGCCTCGTTTGGTCAAGCTGTTCTCCAGCATCTCTTTCAGACTTAGAACAACTCCTACCCACCGTCCTGGGTTTTGATGCCAGAGATCCATGGGAGGAAGCATGACCCATCTCAACCTGGGTTTCGCAGCTTTCTGGGGTCATCTCCCTGACATCTATCAGCTGGGGAGTCCCCATATGTGAAGACTACATTCCTGCTTGTTCCTGGAGATAGCATAGTTACTCACCTGTAACAGGTGATCTCTGGGAACAGCAGGAATTAAGTCTTCACAACCAACCCACCTCCCCTAGGAGTTGTCTCTTTCTCTATCTCTTTCTCTCCTTCTCTCCTTTGTCTCAGCTTTAAACTCAGCTGAAGAGGGAGAGTTGGAAAGGCAGGAGGCAGCGGCACAGGCGCAGTGGGATGCTCCCAAAAGCTTTCCTATTGGACGCTGGGGAGAGTTCCCGCGCAGGCTCCATCAGTACCGACAATACCCATATGTGAAGACTTCATTCCTGCTGTTCCCGAAGATCACCTGTTACAGGTGAGTAACTATGCTTTATCTGACCATCACCTGCTAAGCTTTACTCTTCATTGTCCATTGCCTCAACCTCATCCTCTCTCCTCCATCCTCTTTAAAAATCTTCATGCTATTGACTCTTTGGCTCTCTCCTCCACTGTTTCATCACCTCTTTCCTCCACTATGTCATCTGAGTCTGTTGATGAGGCAGTAGCTTCCTATAACGCTGCACTCTCCTCTGCTCTGGATGCTTTCGCTCTGCCCATGCCACATCCTGTGAGGCATACTATACCTCAGCCCTGGCTTTCTTCCACTACCCTCTATCTACTTTCCTGTGCCCATTCAGCTGAGTGTGCTTGCTCAAATCCCACTCCCTTGCAGACTTTCTACACTTCAAATTCATGCTTGTCTCTTTCCAGTCATCTATAGCACTTTATTTATTTGACATTTTTTATATACTACCTTTCAGATTCTCAAGGCGGTTTACAGAGAACATAGCTTTACTTACATGGAACTTTTCAGAACTATTTACACTGTCCATTATCAACAGTGTATACAGTTAACCGGTAACATTTGAGCTATTTACATGGGAGCTTAAGCTCAACAGGGGCATAGGATTTTACCAATTGTCTTATGCTGCAAAAGCTAGTGCAATTACTTGAGTAGTATGGTATTGAAGTGCTCAGTAAATAGATGGTTTTTTTTAAAGTATTTCCTGAAGTCTGTTTGCTCTGAGCTGGTGTGGAAGGGAGTTCCATAGGGATGGTAAGTAGAGTTTGAATACTCTATATAGTGCATTCTGGGAGGTGCCCATAGATATCATCGAGGTTGCAAGACAGTTTTGGTGCTGTGTCCTCCTTGATCTGTTGTCTGGGACTCTTCTGATTAGGTTTTCTAAGCAGCTGGCAGATTGATTGTGCAGAATTTTGAATGCCATCATTATTGCCTTATATTTTATGCGTGAACTTATGGGGAGCCAATGGAGAAATTCGAGTATGGGGGTGATGTGTGCGTGTTAGTTCTGGTGATTAGTCGTGCTGCTGCGTTTTGTGCCAGTTGTAAGGCATGGATTGCCATACAAGACTATTATGTCCATTTGACTTACTCTCTTGCCTCTGACCCTCATTGTCTCTTTACTGCCCTCAATCCTCTCCTCAAGGTGCCTCCGCCTCCGACCTCTTTCTCCCTTTCTGCCCAAATCCTGGCTATTTCCATGACAAAATCCACAAGATCACCTCCAATTCCCCACAAAGTCAGCTACTTCCCCTCCTCCTCCTCTTCACTCCCAACTTTCCCCCTCTACCTCTGCTACCTTTTCTTCCTTTTCTATGATCTCTGAGGAGGAAAACGCACATCTTCTTACCTCCTCCAAACTCATTACCTGCTCCTCTGATCCTATTCCCACTCGTCTCTTAAGCCCCATCTCCTCCACTGTTGACCCTTCCATCTCTCATATTCTGAACCTTTCGCTCTCCACTGTAACTGTCCCTGCAGCCTTCAAGCATGCTGTTACACCTCTCCTAAAGAAAATCTCACTTGATCCTACCTGTCCTTCTATCGAGCCATCTCCCTTCTCCCCTTTGTTTCTAAACTACTTGAACATGCGGTTCACCACTATTGCCTTGACTTTCTCCAGGAACAAGCAAGAAGTCAGTCCTTACATATTGGTGAGGTCAGCATCGCCAGAGCCCATGCGGAGCAATTCCCCAGCTTTCAAAGAAAGCCTTTGGGAATGCCTCCACGCATACATGGTCCCCTTCCCGCCCAAGGATGCCACTTAGTCAGTCTCCCTTTTTCTGCGGAGCCCTTCAGACATGCGTCGTCCCCAGAAAAAGATTCTCTATTCCACCAGTTTTTTGCTTTCCGGCCTTCGCTCTCCTCTTCCCGCCTCTCGAGCACCTCTGCTTCGGCCTTGGTCCCGGGTTTTTTCCTTTTTGCCATTTGTGTTTTTTCCATGCTTTTGTGCTCTTTTTAACCGCTGGCTGCGTTGAGGATCTTCGACCTCACAGGGGTCCTTTTTCCCCCAATGGCCTCTGGTTTTAAAAAATGTGATAGGTGTTCAAAAAACATGTCGCTCACGGACACCCATGACTGTGGTCTCAGGTGTCTAGGAGCTGACCATGATCCAGAGCTATGCTCCCTCAGTAGGATGATGTCCTCCAAGTCCATCCAGAGTCTTAAGCAGAAGCTGGATGATCTCTTCTGTAAGACAGCCCTGGTATCCCCAGTAGCCTCCTGCTTTTCGGACCCACAACCCCTGGAGTCTCCTAAGGCTCCTTCCTGGGCCCAGTGGCACTCTGACCAGGGGTCACCCGAACGCGAGTGGAAGAAGAAGAAGAAGAAGGCTGCGAGGAGGAGCCCCATGCAGAGGAGCTTGATATTCTTCAATATGAAGCTTCTCTGAAGGAAGCTGTCTCGGTGCCGGTTCCTCCCATTCTGAACAGACTCCTCCTCTGCATGTGGGAGACCCTGGCCTCTGTCCCCATTGTGAGCAAGCGCCTGGACGCTATGTATAGGGTTCAGTGGGGCCCGGGGTTTCGGAAAGCCCAGTTTCCTCACACCTTGATGGTGGTCGAATCGGCCATGCAGAAGCTAAAGAGCTCGAAGACTCATTCTTCGGTCCCGCCAGTCAGAGAGTCTCGTACTTTCAACGCCCTTGGGCACAAGGCTTATTGCAGGGATCCATGCTGTCATGCCGCATCCAAGTTTACTATTTATACATTGGGATGTTCTTCCGTGACCTTGTTAGAGTGCTCGGAGTCTTCGCAGTGGACCTTGATGGAGATCATCTCCGATGTTTTCAGGCCCTCTCAAAGTCCATCAGACATACAACTGCTTTGAGTCTTCTGCCCGGTTGGCGCCGGCAGGCTTGGCTCCAGTCCTCGGAACAGTCCTGGAGCAGTGGGTCCAAGAGAAGCTGCTGGACATCCCTTGCCTCGGAGAGCAACTATTCGGCATGCTCATGGAGGACAAGGCAGCAGAGATTGAGACAGACTACGTGACACATACCTGCCTCTCCCGGAAAATTTCCTACCTCCCCAAGAAGAAACAGCAGAGCAAGAAGCCTTTCTTCCACCGGAAGGGGCTCCCGTACAGGGGCTACCCGTCCTATCTGCCAGCGTCGACCCCCCATTCAGGGCGGCCAGGGCAAGGGCACGGCCCGGCCCATGGTCCTCGTAAGCTGAAGGGTCCCAAGACCCAACCCCCAGCACCAATTCAGCTGCCCTTGGGGTTTTGACGCCATTGGCATAGCCTCTCATCTGCTGACAGATTGGCTTCCGTCAGGGGGCATCTGGTCCACTTCTCCCACAAGTGGGAGTCCATCTCCACCGATGCCTGAGTCCTCCAGGTCATTCGGGAGGGCTGTCTCCTCCATCTGGACCAGCTCCCCCCTCCGTACTTCCCCGGGGAGCCAAGGTGGCTTCCCCAGCACCAGGCCCTCCTGACTAGGGAGCTTGCAAGCCTCCTCGAGGACAGGGTGATAGAACCAATCGCTCCGCACCTCAGAGGATGGAGTTTTACTCCCGATACTTCCTCATCCCAAAGAGGACAGGGAGCCTCTGGCCCATCCTTGACCTGCGGAACCTAAACATGTTCCTGGTGCGGGAGAAGTTCAAGATGCTCTCCCTTGGAATATTACTGCCCTACCTCCAACAGTGCGGTTGGCTATGTTCCTTGAACTTAAAGGATGCTTAAGCTCACATCCTCATCCATCCCAAGCACAGAAAGTACCTCCGCTTCATGGCTCAGGGAAACCACTACCAGTACAGGGTATTGTTTGCGTGAGTACTCCTGTGAGCAACAGCGATCATTACACAGTGTGGTTTGAGATAAAAGCCAGGGTACAGTCCAAACATAGCAAGCTCAAAGTCCTAAACTTCAAAAACACTGACTTCAATAAAATGGCCAAGTACCTAAAGGAGGAGATGACAGGGTGGAAGGAGATAAAGGAAGTGGAATTGCAATGGGATAAACTAAAGGTGGCAATAAAAGGGGCAACGGACAAATATCTTAAAAAAGTAAACAAAAACAAGAGGAGAAGGAAACCTATTTGGTCTTCCAAAGAAGTGGCTGCTCAAATAAAGGCAAAAAGCACAGCTTTCGCAAAATTCAAAAGCTTGCAAACAGAAGAACACAGAAATGAATACAGGATCAAACTCAAAGAGTCAAAAAGAGAAATAAGGATAGCAAAATCAAAGGCAGAGGAAAAGATGGCTAAAGATGTTAAGGGTGGCGACAAAACTTTCTTCAGGTATATTCGGGAAAGGAAGAAGATCAGAGTTGGAATTACAGGCTCAGAAGTGCTGGGAAAAGACTCGTGGAAAGTGACATAGAAAAAACTAAATTGCTAAACAAATACTTCTGCTCGGTTTTTAGTAAAGAAAATCCTGGAGATGGACCAGCTGTGACTCTCAAATATAAAAATGGGAACGAAGTAGATACCACACCATTCACAGAAGATGAGGTGTTGGAACAACTTGCTAAACTGAAAGTGGGCAAAGCCATGGGACCGGATGGGATACATCCCAGGATACCGAAAGAGCTCAGAGAAGTTCTATCAGAGCCATTAAAGGATGTATTCAACAGATCCTTGGAAACAGGAGAGGTTCCTCAGGACTGGAAAATGGCTGATGTCGTACCTCTACACAAAAGTGGTGACAGGGAAGAAGTGTCAAACTACAGGCCTGTGAGCCTTACCTCAGTGGCGGGAAAAGTAATGGAGGCGCTCCTGAAAGAGCGAATAGTGAACTTTCTCAAAACCAACAGGTTGCAAAATCTGAGGCAACATGGTTTTACTGAAGGACGGTCTTGCCAAACTAATCTGATTGAGTTCTTTGACTGGGTGACCAAGGAACTAGATCAGGAGCATGTGATGGATGTCATCTACCTGGATTTCAGCAAAGCCTTTGATACTGTTCCTCATAGGAGGCTTGTCAATAAATTCAGTAGCTTGGGAATGGGTACCAAGATAGTAAACTGGATTAGAAATTGGTTGACTGACAGACAGAGGGTGATGGTACATGGAGCTCAGTTGGATGAGGGGAAGGTGATTAGCAGGGTGCCCCAGGGTTTGGTCCTGGTCCCGGCACTGTTCAATGTATTTGTGAGTGATATTGCTGAAGGACTGAATGGAAAAGTCTGTCTTTTTGCAGATGACACAAAAATTTGCAACAGAGTGGACTCCTCCGAGGGAGTGGATAACATGAGGAAAGATCTACAAAAGCTGGAAGAATGGTCAAATGCTTGGAAATTACGATTTAATGCGAAAAAGTGCAGTGTCATGCATTTAGGTAGCAGAAATCCAAGGGAAATGTACGCAATAGGGGGTGAGAGGTTGGTGTGTATGGTTCAGGAAGAAGACCTTGGTGTGATTATCTCTGATGATCTCAAGGTGGCAAAACAGTGCGACAAGTTGGTGGCAAAAGCTAGGAGGATGTTGGGCTGCATACAAAGAGGGATTACCAGCAGAAAGGAAGAGGTACTTATGCCACTGTACAGGTCGCTGGTGAGGCCTCACTTGGAATACTGTGTTCAGTTTTGGAGACCATATCTTGCAAAAGATGTAAAAAGACTGGAAAGTGTTCAGAGGAAGGTGACCAAAATGATTTGGAGCCTGCGTAAGAAACCTTATGAGAAGAGACTTGAAGACCTAAATATGTACACAGGAGGGATAGGGGAGATATGATTCAGACCTTTAAATACTTAAAAAGGAACGATGAACAAACAAACCTCTTCCAAAGGCGGGGAAGCTGAAAACCTAGAGGGCATAACATGAAGCTGCAAGGTAGAAAATTGAAAGGCAATGTCAGGAAATATTTTTTCACTGAAAGGGTGGTGGATGCTTGGAATGCTCTCCCGATGGAAGTGGTGGGGGCAAAAACAGTGACGGAATTCAAAACAGCATGGGAGAAGCACAGCGGATCCCTTTACAGCAACAGGATAAAAACAAAGTCAACTGAACCATCTAACTTCTCAACAAACAGGAGTGTCCTACATGGAGTGGTGGGTCCACCCCTAAACAAAGACATGGGGAGGAGTGACCTACACAGAGCGTCAGGTGCACCTATTCTTGCCATATTGCTGGGCAGACTGGATGGACCATGCTGGTCTTTATCTGCCGTCATTTACTATGTTACTATGTATGTTACTTCCCTTTGGCCTCGCGTCCACTCCGCGGGTTTTCACAAAATTCCTGGCTGTGTCTGCAGCCCACCTCTGGCTGCAGGGCACCTTTGTCTAACCCTATCTAGATGACTGGCTCATAAGAGTGGGCACGGCCTCCGAAGCCCTGCAGGCCATGGACCACACCACCTGGAGCATCTGGGGTTTGTGGTCAATTACCCAAAGTCCCACCTCACTCCATTTCAGTCCCGGGAGTTCATTGGGGCTCGCTTGGACACTCTGCAAGCCATGGCTTTCCTTCCTCAGGACAAGGCAGACCGCCTCGTGTCCCTGGCATCCAAGGTGAGGCGCCACAGTGTCATCTCAGCCCGGACAATGTTTTGCCGCCTTGGCCACATGGCCTCCACGTTCCATGTCATGCCCAATTCCCACCTCAACATGCGGGCGGCGCAGTGGTGCCTCCAAGTGCAGTGGGCACAATCAACCAGTCGCCTCTGAGATCCCATCTGGGTCACACCCGGCATGGTGGAGTCTCTCGCATGGTGGAGGGAAGTTCGGAACCTGCTTCAAGGCATGCCCTTCCAAGCTCCGATGCATCAGGTGGTCTTGACCACGGATGCCTCCCTGGTGGGCTGGGGAGCCCACTGCGAGGGACTGCGAACTCAAGGGACCTGGTCCCCCAAGGAGTCCCAGCAGCAAATCAACCTGCTGGAGCTCTGGGCCGTCCACCTTGCACTCAAGGCTTTCATGAACTACCTGCAGCGCTGAGCATTGTTGGTCAAGACGGACAACCAGGTCATGATGTTCTATGTGAATAAACAAGGAGGGACTGGCTCCTACAGCCTCTGTTTGGAGGCGGTGGCCCTGTTCTCCTTCGCCACGAGCCAGGGCATGATCATTCGAGCCACCTACCTCACAGGCCAGGACAATGTGTTGGCAGACCGGCTCAGCAGAGTCCTCAGACCACATGAGTGGTGCCTATGTCCCCGGATGGCACAGTGGCTCTTCCAGCATTGGGGGACCCCAGTCCTGGACCTCTTTGCCAGCCCTGCGAATTTGCAGTTCCCCTGGTTCTGCGGTCCCACCCCCCCTCACCCAGACAGAGTGGCCCCAGATGCCTTCCTCCTTTCGTGGGCAACTGGCCTGTTGTATGCCTTCCCTCCCATGCCCCTCATTGCCCAGACCCTTCTCAAGGTCCAGCGGGACAAGGCCTCAATGATCCTCATGGTCCTGAGGTGGCTCAGGCAGCTGTGGTTTCCCCTGCTGCTTTGCCTCTCCACAAAACCTCAGGTCCCTCTTGGGAACTCACCGGGGCTGCTCAGGCAGGAGGGTAGGTCTGTTACTTCATCCCAACCTGAGGTCTCTATCCCTCACAGCATGGCGGCTGAGCGGGTCGCTCTAGCCTCCTACCATCTCCCCACGGAGATCAAGGATATTCTTTTGGCATCACGAAAGGACTCGACCAGGCAGGCATATGCCTTCAAGTGCCACTGGTTCTCAGTGTGGTGCTCAGAGCTCCAAGCGGATCCATTTTCCTGCCCTATCAGCTTGGTCTTGCAGTACTTACTACACCTCTCGCAGGCCAGACTGAAGTCTAACTCAGTCAGGGTTCACCTGAGTGCCATCTCAGTGAACCACCACCCCATCGAGGGTAAACCCCTCTCGGGGCAACCGCTTGTCTCCCACTTCATGCGAGGTCTGCTCCTGTCCAAGCCCCTCAGCAATCCTCCCCTGGTGGAATGGGACCTAAACATGGTTCTCACACAGCTGACCAAGCCGCCCTTTGAGCCCATAAAAGTAAAAAAACCCCAAACAAATAAGTACTGTGATGACACAGACCAATCCCATTCAAAAAAGTCAAAACAGAGTGTTACCTGGATGAAAAACTAAAACTACTCAAAATAGCACCACAATGTCACAAAATCATTTCTGTCGGAAACCGCCGACCTGAGATAGAGAGGGGAAGAACTCTCCACTCTGTGTCGGCAGTAACCGTTTTTTCAAATTTTTAATTGGCATAAAGTGCTTGCAAAACTAATCATAGTGAAAACCACTTATCTGAGAAATGGGCCAGCTGGGCAGCACAAACGAACACAGCGACATGCATGTTTCGAGCCTACGAGAGGCCCTGTCTCAAGCTGTTCAGATGAAAAACGCGCCCAGGTCATAGAACATCATGACCTGGGCGCGTTTTTCATCTGAACAGCTTGAGACAGGGCCTCTCGTAGGCTCGAAACATGCATGTCGCTGTGTTCGTTTGTGCTGCCCAGCTGGCCCATTTCTCAGATAAGTGGTTTTCACTATGATTAGTTTTGCAAGCACTTTATGCCAATTAAAAATTTGAAAAAACGGTTACTGCCGACACAGAGTGGAGAGTTCTTCCCCTCTCTATCTCAGGTCGGCGGTTTCCGACAGAAATGATTTTGTGACATTGTGGTGCTATTTTGAGTAGTTTTAGTTTTTCATCCAGGTAACACTCTGTTTTGGCCCTTTGAGCCCATGGCTACCTGCTTGCTGAGGCACCTGTCATGGAAGGTGGCCTTCCTTGTGGAACTCACTTCTGCCCAGAGAGTCAGTGAGCTCCAGGCACTGATGCTTGAGGTGCCATACACAAGGTTTTATTGGAACAGGGTGGTTCTGCTCATGCACCCCAAGTTCCTTCCGAAGGACATCTCGGACTTCCACCTCAACCAGGAGATAGTGCTGCCCACCTTCTTTCCAAAGCTCCATGCTGACCAGGTGATTCTCCAGGAAGAAGCAGGAAGTCAGTCCTCACATATGGGTGACGTCGGCGCCGATGGAGCCCTCGTGCAGAGCAATTCCCCAGCTTTCAAAGAAAGCCTTTGGGATTGCATCGCGCATGCGTGGTCCCCTTCCCGCCCAAAGGTGCCATCTTGCTCAGTCTTCTTTTATCCATGGAGGCCAATGGATGTGGTCCCGTTTCCACCGTGGAAAAAGTAGAAAAGTTGAATAATTTCTTTCAGCTTCCCGGTTCGATGCCGGTTTCCCTTCCCGCCTTCGGCTCAGTACACCGATATTGAGTCTGGTCATATTTTTCATTTTTTGTCCCTCATGACTAGCGTTTGCGCTCTGTTTCTTTTTCACTGGCAGCCCAGTCGTTTGACCTCGCAGGGGCCCTTTTCCCCCGATGGCTGCCAGCAGGTTTAAAAAGTATAAGGTATAAGAAGTTAATGTCTCTCACCGACACACACGACTGCTGCCTCCGATGCCTCGGCCCTGACCCACCGACACACACGACTGCTGCCTTCGATGCCTCGGCCCTGACCCATGACCCAGTGGTCTGTGGGCCGTGTGGTAAGATGTCTTCGAAATCTTTGAAGAGCAGGCAGCACCAGCGTGACAGGATTTTTCCTGAGTCCGCATCCGCCCGAGCCCGGACCTCGTCTAAGGCCTCGACATCTCGGGACTCGGAGCCCAAGCACCATCTTGTGTCTTCTGAGCGGGGGTCTCCCTCCAGGGAACAACAGAGGAAGAAAAAACTCATGAAGGTGGCGTCGCTGGACGCCTCTGATTGGCCTGGGCACTCGGGTTCCAGGCCACAGAGCCTGGACTGCCACCCCGGGTCCTCGGAGTTGGAGAGGCTGGCTAAACAACCTCGCAAGGAGCCGGAGACGTCAGACAAGGTAATTTCTGTTGTCCTCATAGACCCTCCTCCGGGAGAGCTGGCATCGGGCCCGACAACGTCGGGACCCGAGCCGGGAGCTGCGGAGCCTTCTGAGCTCGGTCTCAGGATCGTGGCCCTGGATAGCAGCATGGCTGCCTTCATGGAGCAGCAGCAGGCGCTGATGGCCGGCCTCGCCGGTCCGTCCGCCTGACCACTGGGACTTCGACTTCGAAGTCAACACCGGAGGCTGAGCCGATCCTCGAGTCGGTCAGGTCTCGAGTCGATCCTCGGCCAAGGTCCCCCTCGACCTCCTGTTCGGGACCAAGGTCGTCGACGCCGGTGCCCTCGGTGTCGGGGCGGTCAGGTTCGAAGCCCTTGAGGCCGGAGCCCATCGAGTCCTCCTCGGAGGACTTGGCGTGGGAGGCAGAGGAGGAAGACTCCCCAGACACCCACCGAACCCTGTGAATCCCATCAGACTCTCCGGATTCGGAGCCTCGGAGAAGGTCCCCTCCGGAGGACACTTGGTTCTCGGACTTCGTAAGGGACATGGCCAAGGCTTTGGCATTCCCTGCGGATGCCGAGGAGGAGCCTCGAGCCAAAGAGCTCGAGGCCCTCCAGTATGACTCTCCCTCAAAGGAGGCCCTTACTGTACCTGTGCCTCCGATGTTGGAATGGCTGATGCTCCGCATGTGGGAGTCCCCGGCCCCAGTGCCGGTGCTCAGCAAGCGGGTCGATTCCATTTATAGAGTCCGCAAGAGTCCTGGATTCCAGAAAGCGCAGCTGCCGCACAACTCCATGGTTGTGGAATCGGCCATGCAACAGCTGAAAAGCCAACAGACGCACTCCTCGGTGCCTCCTGGCCGGGAGGACCGGAACCTGGATGCCCTCGGCAGAAAGTGCTACCAGGGCTCGATGCTGTCATGCCGTGTCCAAACCTACCAGCTGTACATGGGCATGTACTTGCAGGACCTGGCAAAGGAGATTGCCGGGTTCTCAGCTGGTCTCTCCAAGGAACCCTTGCAGTGCTTCAAGGTCTTATCCACGGGGATCCGAGAGTGCTCGAAGTTCATGTCTCGAGCAGCTTACAACGGCTTCGAGGCTTCGGCCCGAGTAACCGCGGCCAGCATTGCTGCACACCGTCAGGCCTGGCTCATGTTGTCGGACCTGGAGCCATAGGTTCAGGAGAAGTTGGTCGATGTCCCATGCCAAGGTGACAACCTATTTGGCAAACCCATGACGGAAAAAGCTGCAGAAATCGAGTCCGAATACTTGACCTGGACAAGGTTGTCGAAGAAGACATCTGCACCTTCTCACAAGAAGAAGGCCTCGGGGATAAAGCCCTTTTTCCCGAGGAAGGGTACGGCTTACAGAAACTACCCCACTTACCAGGCCACCCCAGCTCCCCAACAGGGGCAGCAGGCCAGGGGACACGGGCATGGCTTACGTAAGCCGAAGACACCCAAGCCTCCAGCTCCGGCTCCTACCTATTCGGGAGGGGGTTTTTGACTCCTAGTGCATAGCTCCTCTCCCAGCAATGGTTTGGCCCTGCACAGGAGGAAGGCTGGCCCTATATGCTCACAGGTGGCCAGCCATTACCACCAACGCCTGGGTTTTGAAAATAGTCCAACAGGGCTACTTACTTCATTTCAACCAGGTGCCCACTTCCTTTTTCCCAGGAGATCCTCTCAGGCCCCCTCTTCACAGGAACCTCCTCCTGCAGGAATTGGCAGGTCTGCTAAAGGATCAGGCAGTGGAACCGGTGCCCCACCACCTGCAGGGGGAAGGCTTCTACTCCAGGTATTTCCTCATACCAAAAAGAAAAGGAGGCCTTCGCCCCATCCTAGACTTGCGCAATCTGAACAAGTTCCTGGTGAGGGAAAAGTTCAAGATGCTTTCCCTTGGGATCCTACTGCCTTACCTCCACCAGGGAGACTGGCTATGCTCCTTAGACTTAAAGGATGCGTATACTCACATCCTCATACACCCAGACCACAGACGATATCTAAGGTTTGTGGTCGGAGGAAACCACTTCCAGTACAAGGTGCTTCCCTTTGGCCTAGCTTCCGCTCCCAGAGTATTCACCAAATATCTAGCAGTGGTGGCGGCCTTCCTCAGAAGCCAAGGAGTCTTCGTCTTTCCATACCTAGACGACTGGCTCAGCGGGGGCCAAAAGGCACAGGATGCACAGCAGGCCACTGCTCGCACAGTCACCCTACTCCAGCACCTAGGGTTTGTTGTAAATCACACAAAGTCCACTTTACTTCCCACTCAGAACTTGGAGTTCATAGGGGTAAGACTGGACACCCTTCAGGCAAGGGCTTACCTACCGCTGGACAGGGCAAGGCGGTTGCTAGACTTGGTACAACAGGTCCAGCACAGACCTCATGTCTCCGCAAGGGTCTTCTTACACCTCCTGGGCCACATGGCCTCCACAATACATGTGACTCCATATGCTCGCTTCCACATGCGCACAGCTCAATGGTGCCTCAGAGACCAGTGGACACAAGCCACAGGCCGCCTCAGAGACAGGGTAGCGATTTCCAAGCTACTGGTGACAGCCTTGCAATAGTGGTTTCACCCCCCCCCCCCCCCAATTTGCTTAAGGGAGTACCATTCCAACCTCCCTCTCACAACAGAGTGCTGACGACCGATGCCTTCTTGCTTGGCTGGGGAGCCCATTGCCATGGTTCATACACTCAGGGTCTATGGTCCTCGCGAGAGGCCGTACTTCAAATCAATCTTCTAGAGCTTTGAGCCATCCCCCTAGCTTTTCAAGCCTTCTGTCATCATCTTTCACATCAGTCGGTGCTGATACATGTGCACGCCGGCCCTTCCACCTCTGCACCTTTCCTACGAGAAAAAGGCGTTCCTCAGGGATCATCACTTTCAGCCCTACTATTCAACATTTACATGCAGCCCCTATGTAATCTAATCCATTCCTTCAATATTAACTGTCTAATTTATGCCGATGATGTTCTCCTCTACATGCCTTTGTACCCTTCTCTGCCTGTTTCGATGCTGTTACAGATTGGTTACATGTACAGAAACTAAGAATAAATTTTAAGAAAACAGAGGTCCTTTTCCTCACAAGAAATAAAACTTTCATACCACCCAGCTCCCTGAAGGTCAGGGACGCGGAACTCCTAAGCAAGCCTTCAATCCGATACCTCGGAGTTATCCTTGACCAACATCTCAATATGAAGGACCAGATAAGCAATATGGTTAAGGCAATATACAACAAAATCAGAACACTTCGCCACCTTAGACAACTGCTGGAACCAGAAGATTTTCGGACAGTCTACCAAGCCTTAGTGACCCCACATTTTGATTACGCGAACGCAATATTACACGGCCTCCCAAAAACCACCATAAACCCGCTGCAACTAGCAATGAATGCAGCTACCAGAATTTTACAAGGGGCATCAAGGAAGGAACATATAACACCAATCCTGAAAAGCCTTCATTGGCTTCCAGTCCAAAGCAGGATCGTTTTCAAGGTGCTGACACTGACTTTCAAAGCCATAAACAAATGTTCCTCTACATCAGTCATAGACCTCATTCAGCCTACACCCCCCAACAGAGTTAGAAGGTCAGCTGCTATCAATACTTTGATCCTCCCTAGGCAGATCACAAAATGCTCACAAGCAACCAGGTCAAGAGCCTTCTCGCTTTATGCCCTTACCTACTGGAACGCCCTACCATCCCCTATCAGGTCCATCAAGGACATCTCTCAATTTAGGAAAGCACTTAAACACCACTTGTTCCTACAGTACTACATGGATCAGGGACACCTTCCACATCAAGCCACGCGTGATGACCTATGCATACAACCCTCGAAAAACAACCACGTAATATTGAATCCAAGCCCGCCAGACCCTGAGCCCCCTGACAAGTAACAACACAGTCCCCTAATGTCATCAAGATCGCAGATGAGCCAATTTGTACTTAGTTGAGTTATTCCATGACATATGCTGTTAATCTACTTGTATATAGTTGCCCTGTTAAAACCTGTGCATATCCCCATGTTTCATTGTAGGTTCAATGCAGTTCAGACCTCCTGCACTGCACAGTTAATTTGTTTGTATACAGTTACCCTGTTAAAACCATGTTTTATTGTAAGTTCAGTGCAGGGCCCCTGCACTGTTCAGTTTTGTTAGATGTAAACCGCACTGATCCCAAAGAGCGCGGTATATAAGAAAGATTTAATAAATAAATAAATAAAATACAGACGGACAATCAAGTAGCGATGTTCTACATCAACAAACAGGGAGGCACAGGATCTTGCATCCTATGCCAGAAAAACCTGGACCTCTGCTCTTTTGCAGTGGCGCATCACATGTCCCTAAGGGAAGTTTATCTGCCAGGTCAGGAGAACCTCCTGGCCGACAAGTTGAGCAGGATTCTTCAGTCTCACGAATGGCAACTGAATCAGGATGTAGACCACCAGATCTTCAATCACTGGAGTCTTCCATCCATGGATCTCTTTGTCAGTCCACAAAACCACCAGTTGCCCCAGTTCTGCTTGAGGCAGCTGCATCCGCTGAGCAAGGCGGCAGATGTTTTCCTGATCTCGTGGGAACAGGGCCTTCTCTATGCGTTTCCACCCATACCCCTGGTGGCACGTCCTCTGTTCAAGATTCTTTGGGACAAGGCCTCTGTCATCCTGGTAGCCCCCAGGTGGCCAAGCCTTGGTTCCCTCTTCTCCTTCAACTGGCGGTCGAAACTCCACTCCCACTGGGGGTGCAGCCCGACCTCTTGACCCAGGAACAGGATTCCTTACTACACCCCAATCTCAGATCCCTCAACTTAATGGCATGGCTGCTGAGAGGGTAATACTTGCTCCTCTACTGTTGCTGGCCTCCAGGAGGCAGTCTATTAGAAAATCCTATGCATTCAAGTGGCATAGATTTGAAGTGTGGTGTACCCAAAATAAGGAGAACCCGTTCACTTGCCAAGTACCTCAGGTATTACAGTACTTGCTCCACCTCTCAGAGTTGGGCCTCAAGTCTAACTCTGTCAGGGTCCACCTGAGTGCGCTATCAGCTAACCACTCTCCATTGGACGGGCAACCTCTTTAGTATCCTGATTCCTCAGAGGCCTCCTACTCTTGAAGCCTCCGATTCGCCCACCGGCTATGGAGTGGGACTTAAATGTGGTCTTGCAGCAGCTTACTCGCCCACCTTTTGAACCAATGTCCACCTGTCATCTCCGCTTCCTTTCCTGGAAAGCACTCTTTCTGGTGGCACTCACTTCTGCTCGATATGTGAGCGAGCTGCAAGCTTTAGTATCAGATAGACCGTATACACGGTTTTATAAAAACAGGGTGGTCCTACGTACTCACCCCAAGTTCCTTCCAAAAGTGGTTTCCTCATTTCACCTCAACCAAGAGGTGGTTCTTCCAACCTTCTTCCCCAGGCCACATACCAGAAGGGCAGAAGCGGTTCTGCATACCCTGGACTGTAAGAGGGTGCTCGCCTTCTACCTGGAGCGTACGTGGGGACATCAGAGAGCTTCCCAGCTCTTCGTCTCTTATGACCCTAGTAAACTGGTTCTACCTACCTCCAAGTGCACGTTATCCACCTGGGTTGCAGACTGCATCACCTGGGCATACAGGGCAGCTGACCTCCAGCTGCAAGGCTAAGGCCGCATCAGTGGCTAACCACTGCTCTGTTCCATTGGCAGACATCTGCCAGGCCGCAACTTGGTCTTCAAGCCAGACTTTTGCAGCCTATTACTGCCTGGAGAGAGAGTCCCGGCGGGACAGTGTTTTCGGTCAGGCGGTACTCCGTAACCTATTTAGGCAACTCCTACCGTCCAACCCTTTGGTGTCAGGCTACCGGGGGGGGGGGGAGGGGTTACGTTCTCGGAGAAAAAATCCTATCACTGCTGCTGCAGCTCTTATAAGAACATAAGATATGCCATACTGGGTTAGACCAAGGTCCATCAAGCCCTGTTTCCAACAGTGTCGAATCTAGGTCATATGTACCTAGCAGTTTCCCCAAAAGACACAGGTTCCGCAATGCTTGTACTGGGTCAAGTATTGATATCCTGGGTCCCTTCTTAATAATGGTTTATGGACCTTTCCTCCAGGAACTTGTCCAAACCTTTTTTAAACCCAGCTACACTAACAGCCTTTACTACATCCTCTGGTAACAAATTCCAGAGTTTGATTACACGTTGAGTGAAAAAATATTTTCTTTTATTAGTCTTAAATAGTTTACCCTGTAGCTTCATTGCATGTTCCCTAGTCTTTCTATATTCTGATAACGTAAACAATCGATCTACGTTTACCTGTTCCACTCCGTTCATTAATTTATAGACTTCTATCATATCTCCCCTCAGCCGTCTCTTTTCCAGGTTAAAGAGCCCTAACCTTTTTAGCCTTTCTTCATAGGAGTATCCTTCCATCCCCTTTACCATTTTGGTGGCTCTTCTAGAGGGAGCCATTTTCAGCTATGGGTTCTCGATAGCTTATAACTAGGGAGTCCCATATGTGAAGACTGACTTCCTGCTTGTTCCTGGAGAAAGCGTAGTTACTCACCTGTAACAGGTGTTCTCCAGGGACAGCTGGAATCAGTCCTCACCACCCTCCCTCCTCCCCTGGAGTTGCAGTCCTTTGATTAATTTTTTCTCATTTTTGCCGTCTTTTTAGCTATGTCATCTGACTGAGCAAGATGGCACCCTTGGGCGGGAAGGGGACCGTGCATGTGCGATGCAATCCCAAAGGCTTTCTTTGAAAGCTGGGGAATTGCTCCGCATGAGGGCTCCGTCGGCGCCGACATCACCCATATGTGAGGACTGATTCCTGCTGTCTCTGGAGAACACCTGTTACAGGTGAGTAACTACGCTTACTGGATTGTAAGAGAGCTCTTTCCTTCTATCTGCAGCGGACTCGGGACCACCGCAGATCCGGGCAGCTCTTCATCTCCTATGATCTTAGCCGCTTTGGGCTGGCAGTCACCAAGCATACCTTGTCCATCTGGGTGGCAGACTGCATTGCCTTGGCCCAGGCCCAGGCTGGGCTTCCGGTGCACCGCCAAGTCACAGCTCACAACTGTAAATCTGTAATCCTGCTTGCTGTGTGCTACCCCCCTCCCTAATCGCACTGTACATACCCCTAATCACTGGCCTGTACAACCAACCTTTCCATGTATATCAACCGCTGCTGATCGCTGGAAGCAGCGGGATACAAATTGTACACAAATAAATAAATGTCTGAGCGATGGCGATGTTTGTCGCTAGTCTGCGCTTAGTGCCACTGACAGACATCTGCCGGGCCGCCACCTGGTACTTCTCTCACACCTTTGCAGTGCATTACTGCCTGGAGAGAGAGTCCCATCAGGACAGTGCCTTTGTCCAGGCCGTACTCTATACTCCGTAATCTGTATGGTGTTTAAGCAACTCTTGCCCTCCAACCCTTCTTGTTCTGGCTACTGGGAGCATGGCTATCCATGGACCCGGGGTCCTTGGGCTGCCTTCAGCCTTCACTGGCAACTGCTCGCACCTCTGCTGTGCGTTTTCCTACAGATCCTTGGTAGCCTGTAGCTGGGGAATCCCATATGTGAGGACTGACTTCCTGCTTGTTCCTGGAGAAAGTTGTTACTCACCTGTAACAGGTGTTCCCCAGGGACAGTAGGAATCAGTCCTCATAACCCTCCCTCCTCCCCTTGGAGTTGCTATCCTTTTATTCGGTCATCTTCTTGGAGGGGCTATAGCTATGGCACCCGACTGAGTAAGATGGCACCCTTGGGCAGGAAAGGGACCATGCATGCGTGGTGGCATTCCCAAAGGCTTTCTTTGAAAGCTAGGGAATTGCTCCGTGTGTGCTCTGTCAGTGCCGATGTCACTCATATGTGAGGACTGATTCCTGCTGTCCCTGGAGAACACCTGTTACAGGTGAGTAACAATGCTTTTTCTCCTCTCAAGCCCTCCTGGATCCTTTACATTCTGACTTCCGTCCTTTACATTCTATTGAAATGGCTCTTGCCGAAGTCTCCAGTGACTTGTTTGTGGCAAAATCCAAGGTCCTTTACTCGGTCCTCATCCTTCTTGACCTCTCTGCTGCTTTTGACACTGTTGACGGAACCTTTTACTTGATACCCTGTCCTTGCTTGGTTTTAAGGGCTTTGTACTATCTTGGTTCTCCTCTTATCTCTCCCATTGCTCTTTCACTGTTTGTTCTGGTGGATCGTCCTCTGCTGCTATCCTGCTTTCAGTTGGTTTACCCCAAGGATCTGTCATGGGTCCACTCCTTTTCTTAATCTATACCCAGTCCCTTGGTGCACTCATCTCTTCCCATGGCATTCAGTGCCATCTTTATGCTGATGACTCCCAGATCTACCCCTCTACACCTGAAATCTCTTCGGCAATCCAGAGCCAGATCTCTGCCTGCCTTTCTTACATTGCTGCTTGGATGTCTCACTGCCACTTGAAATTGAACAAGGCCAAAACTGAGCTTCTTATTTTTCCCCTTAAAACCACCTCTCCCCATCCTCCTTTCTCAGTATCTGTGGATAACTCTCTTCTCCTCCCTGGGCGGAAACCAGGGATGTCTTGGGATTGTCTCTCCTTTTCCACACACATCAATCTGATTGCTAAGACCTGTCATTTCTTTCTCTATAACATCAACAGAATCCTCCCATTCCTTTCTGAACACACTACTAAGACACTTATCCACTCCTTAATCACCTCCCGTCTTGATTATTGTAACCTGTTCCTTGCTGGTCTCCTGCTGAATCATCTCTCTCCCCTTCGATCTGTTCAACACTCTACTCTGCGGCTAATCTTCCACCAGCCTCATTATTCTCATATTACCCCTCTTCTCAAGTCACTTTATTGGCTCCCTTTTCATTTCCTCATCCAGTTCAAACTTCTCCTGCTGACCTATAAGTTCATTCACTCTGCAGCTCCGCACTATCTTTACTCTCTTATACCTCCCTACATCTTTCCCTGGAAACCCTGCTGTTCTGGCAAATTGCTTCTATCTGTGCCCTTCTCTTCTGTTGCTAACTCCAAACTTCACTCCTTTCACCTTGCTGCTCCTTATGCCTTGAACAAACTACCCGAGTCTGTCCATCAGGCGCCTTCTCTGGCCCTTTTCAAATCCAGGCTGAAAATTCACCTCTTTGCTGCCGCTTTTGGATCTTGACGCACCTGATCCCCTTAGATGTATCCCTGTCTACATCTACTGTGTTGTCTGTCTTGACTAGATTCTAAGCTCTGATAAGCAGGGACTGTCTGTTACATGTCTTTGCAGCGCTGCGTATGTCTTGTAGTGCTATACAAATGCTCAGTACTAGCAGTAGTAGTAGTAGTAGTAGTCTTTCCCCAGGCAAAGATATATTATTGGAACTGAAGAGAATACATGTACCATGGCAGTGTGGAAACTCCTTTTTATGCATGGCAAAAACCTATGAGTCTTTCTAGAAACTTCTAAAACAGATTATCAGCTTGTGTGATTGATGAACTGCTGTCTCCAGAGAAAACTAAGTTACTTACCTGTAGCAGGACGTCACTGTGGACCACAGGCTATGAATCCTTATGTATGGGTGATGCCACTGATGGAGCCCAGCGCAGGCACACTCCCCAGTTCTAGATTTTTCTTGAAGCTTTTGGAAGCATTCTATCACATATGTGCACCTTTCCTGCCTGCAGCTCTTGTAGAGGACTGCCTAAGTTATTAATACAGCTGACCGTGAATATAATTCCATGGGGAGGTTTGTGAGGACTTTATCCTGCTGTCTATGAAGAACTCCTGCTAAAGGTAAGTAACTTAGTTTTCTCTGTGGACATGTATGATAGTGAATCCTCATTGTAATCCCTAGCTATAGGCTGCCTTTAAAAGCAGAAGGTGGAAATGCAATGAACAAGAAAACTGACAAACACCTATAACATTTTTTTTAATTTTCTATATTTTTTTTAGAAAGACAGCCTGGAAATAAAAATATATGGGCCTAAAGTGATGGAGCTGGACTCTGTTCCCCAAAAAGATTATGGGGGACAGACTGACCAAACCTTTTGTCACTTGGGGAATCTCTTTTCAAACAGTAATGGAAAGTGAATGTATGAACAGATGTCCATGCTACAGCCTTGCAAACACTCTTCATGGTGGCTGGGTTAAATGGGTTAACCATGCAGCTATAGCTCTGATATTATGAGTCATGACATGATCCTCCAGAGTCAAGTCCTCTTGGGTTTAAGTGAAGGTGGTACAATCAGCTAGCCAATTGGATATTGTGTATTTTTTGACAGCAGCCACTGGTCTAGTTGGATCAAAAGAAACAAAAAGTTGGGTGGACTTTCTGAAGGCTTTAGTCTGCTCCAAGTAGAAGGCCAAGGCTTTCTTGCAGTTCAAAGTATACAATGTACTTTCACCTTTCTGAGTATGAAATCTGGGTAAAAAAGTTGGCAATACAATCAGCTGGTTAAGGTGGAAAACCAACAAGATCTTAGGAATGAACTTTGGATGTATGCGCAGAACTGCCTTTTTTATTATAGGGTGGATCTGTTACTAGAGTTTGGAGCTCACTAACTATGAGTTCTGAATTTACTGCCACCAAAAACAGGATTTTCCAGGCCAGGTACTACTAGCTCACAAGTATCTGGGATAAGACAGCACTGAGGTCGCATAGCATTGCAGGAGGCTTAATGGGAGGCTTCAGTAGCCGTAAGACCTGTATGAAACAAACAACTAAAGGCTGTACATAGATGAATTTATTTTCTATGTGGTGATAATGTGCGCTAATTACAATAGGATATATACTAACAGAGTTAGTTTCAAACTTGGCTTGGATAAATGTAGAAGGTATTCAAATAGTTTTGTGTAGGACAGAAAAAAGGATCCAGGGCCGCCTTCAGGAACAAGCAGGAAGTCAGTCCTCACATATGGGTGACATCGGCGTTGACGGACCCCGTGTGGAGCATTTCCGCAGTTTTCAAAGAAAGCCTTTGGGACATGCTACCACGCATGTGCGGTCCTCTTCCCGCCTAAGGATGCCATCTTGCTCAATCTTCTTTTTTCCGCCGAGCCCAACGGGCACCTGTCCTGTTTCCCTGGAAAAAATCCTTGCTAATGTACTTAAACGTTAGTTATTTCCCAGTTTGCATACTGGTTCCTCTTCCCGCCTCGAGCCGGCGCTGGACCGGCGCTGTTCTCAGCTTATTTCCCTGTTTTTTGATCGAGGCTTGCCTTAACAGGCATTCATACCTTTTTTCGTCCGGGGGTCGTCAACCCTGGCCAGCTGCTGCCCACCATCTCTCCCAGTGGATTCAATAATGTGACCGCTGCAGTCAAACCATGTCAGTCACTGATACCCATGACTGCTGCCTACATTGCCTGGAACCGGACTATGACAGCACCTCCTGTAACCTGTGCTAGGCCGTGATGCCTAAGACCAATAAGAAGAGGTTGGAGCTGCAGGAGAAACTGTTCCTAAGGTCCGACTCAGCACCGGCTTCTCCAACGCTGAGCTCCAAGCCCAGCACTTCCCATGAGGCCTGAGCATCCTCAGGGTCCCACGGTGGAGGCTCCTTGAAGACCCCAGACCCCGAGAGAAAGAGGAAAAAATCCTCAAAGTCCGTCGAGGTTCCACTGAAGAAATCCGGTAAAACCGCTCGGAGGGACTCGGGCGACTCCGAGAAATGCCCTACCAAGGTTCTCAGAAAGGATTCCTCAGCCGGTGGAGACCATGTGAGGTTCCTCAAGGCCATAGAAACATGACGACAGAAGAAGACCACATGGCCTATCTAGTCTGTCCTTCCATATCAACCACTGCAATATCCCCATAGAAACATGACAACAGAAAAAGACCACATAGCTTATCTTCCTCATTGAGGATGCACTTACGAGAATGCTGGTATAGGACCCGAGATCCGAAAGCTGTGTAGTCTTCTGGCCAGGAAACCAGAATGGCAGCCCTGAAACAGAACATCACTGCTATCCTGGCCTTGCAGCAGGCAATGATGGCTGGTTCATACACATTATCTGCCCCGATGACCGGGCCCCCGACTGCGGTGGAGTCCCAGGTTGTCGAGCTGAGCTCTAAATGCCACCGGCCTCAGGTAAGTCCTCGGTGCCGGTCAAGGTCCCATTTCTCGGGTATCTGATCCTCCCTGGCCAGTTTCTGCAACTCAGAGCCTAGGTCTTCCGGAGGCCCCCTTGGGGCAAGGAGTTGCAGGGCCTCGGATTCATCATCACCCCTCGACTCCAAGTGGGAGACTGACTATGAGGCATCCCCAGAAACCAGACGGCACAGAGACATCCTCTCAGACCCATCCCCTCTGGCACCCCAGCACCATTCCCCTCTGGAGAACGTGGCCTTCCACGACTTTGTAAAGTATATGGTCAGAGCCCTCTCGGTGCAAACTGAGGCGGAGGAAGACCCAAGCACTGAAGAACTGGAGATTCTCCAGTATGAGACCCTCACAGTGCTGATACAGTTGATCCTTGAGAGGCTACTGCTTAAGATGTGGGAGACTCCAGTGTTGGTACTGATGGTAGCCGGCGCCTCGACGCCATGTACCGTGTCTGGAAGGGCCTGGGGTTCAAAAAACCCCAGCTCCCACATAACTCCATAATTGTTGAGTCAATCATGCAAAAACGTAAGAGCCAGGAGAGACATTCTTCTGTCCCCCCTGGAAGGGATGCTAGAGCCCTCAACACTCTTGGGTGCAAGTGTTACCAGGGCTCGATGCTGGGGTGTTGGATGCAGGCCTATGAGTTATATATAGGCATGTATCTAAAGGCTGTAACCCAGGAGTTGTCCGGGTTTTCAGCAGGGCTCTCCAGAGAACCCCTCCAACGGTTCCAGGCTCTGATCTCCAGTTTCAAGAACCGCTCTAAGTTCCTTTCCCAGGCGGCCTACAATGGTTCGAGTCAGCAGCCTGAGTAGCAACTGCTGGCATCGGTGCCTGGTGTCAAGCCTGTCTACAGTCTTAAGACCTCGAGGAACGGGTCCAAGACAAGCTACTCGATGTCCCCTGCACCGGGGGAGAACCTGTTTGGCAAGCCTATGGCCAACAAAGTAGCCGAGATTGAGGCCTATGTGGTGACCCACCAGGGGCTCTCAAAAAAGACCTCATATTTTCCCTGTAAGAAACCATTGGGGAAAAGACCCCTTTTCCCAAGGAAAAAGGGGCAATTCCAACAAAGTCACCACTACTAGCTCTTTTCGGGCCAACAACAGGGTTCTCACTCCAAAAGACAAGGCCATGGAGACCAGAAACCAAAGGCTCAGAAGCCCCAGGTCCTGGCTCCTGCCCAACCTGGGGGAAGCTTTTGACTCCCACAGCAGGGCCCCTCCCCCAGGAGACCTTCACCAGCCCAGAGGGGCTGCCTGACACTCTGCCCACAGGTGGGCCAAGGTCACCTCAGACCAATGGGTACTTCAAGTGGTAAGGGAGGGATATCTCTTCCACCTACATCAGATACCTCCCAGGTTCTTTCCAGGAGAGCCGGTGTGACCTCTCCTTCACCAGACCCTTCTGCTCTCAGAGCTCACAGGTCTGCTCAGGGACAACGCAGTAGAGCCTGTACCCAAGCACCTATGGGGAAAAGGCTTCTGCTCCAGATACTTCCTTGTCCCAAAGAGAACTGGGGGACTCAGTCCCATACTAGGCCTGAGACGCCCTCAACAAGTTTCTGGTGAGGGAGAAGTTCAAGATGCTCTTTCTTGCAACACTGCTGCCTTACCTTCACCAGGGAGATTGGCTATGCTCCTTGAATCAAAAGGATGCATGCAAACACATCTTGATCCACCCCTCCCACAGGCAGTACTTACAGTTCGTGATGGGAGGAGGGCACTACCAATACATGGTGCTACCTTTTGGCCTTGCCTCCTTGCCAAGGGTCTTTACCAAATGCCTGGTGGTGGTAGCCGCCTACCTGCTCCTATTTATTTATTTAAAAACTTTTGTATACCGCCACTTCCAAAGATCAATGGTGGTTTACAAGCAACAATTGACTTAAGGTTACATTATAACATCTGCTGAACTTATTTACAGTTAACAGTAATGATAATATCTAACATTACATTACATTATAACAATAGAACTTATTTACAGCTAACATTAAATTTTACATAAAGGCTTTACATTGTAACAATGTATCACTTATTTACAGGCATGTAACATGCAAGGGGAGGTTTCTTCAAGACTATCAACATTTTCTATTATATAAACTTCATTGAAGTGTGGGAGTTATGTGGGATGAGTTAAATGAAATGGAGGGATGATAGGGTGTTTGTGGTGTGCGGTCTGATATGATAGGGGTTTTCATTTTCCCCTACCTAGATGACTGGCTAATCAGGTGCGTACGGCCTCGGAGGTCAGTCAGGCTGCAGAGTGTACAACCCTCCTTCTGCAGCACCTGGGGTTCATCATAAACTACCCCAAATCTCATCTCTCCCCAGCCCAAAGCCTGGAGTTCATAGGTGATCAGTTGGACATGTTACATGTCAAGACCGTCCTCCCAAGCAAAAGGGCAGATGCCTCAGGCAATTGGCAGGAGAGCTGCAATGCTGCCTGTCGGTACTGACTCATCTCCTCTATGGCCTCGGCTGTCCACGTCACACCCTCAGCCCACTCGCACATGCGGAAAGCCCAGTAGTGACTCTGCTCACAGTGTACTCATGACATGGGCAGGCTACGGGACAGGGTCAGGGTTCCCGCAAACTGGCAGAGGCCCTCAACTGGTGGCAAGACTTGCGCCACCTCTAGGCGGGAATGCCCTTCCAAGCACCTGCGCCTCAAGAGGACCCTGACAACGGACACCTCCTTCCTGGGTTGAGGGGGGCGCATTGTGGGGACCGCCACACACAGGGTAGCTGGTCTCAGAAGGAGTCACTCTTACAGATTAATCTCCTGGAGCTCAGGGCGATTTTTCTAGCCTTGCGAGCGTTCCACCACCGCCTGCAACACCGATCCATACTAATCCAGATGGAAAATCAAGTCGCCATGTTCTAAATCAACAAGCAGAGGGGCACGGGTTCATACTCCCTCTGCCAGGAGGCAGTGGCCCTCCTCTCCTTTGCAGCTTGCAACGACATTCTCTTGCAAGCAGTCTACCTCCCGGTCCAGGACAACTGCCTAGCAGACAGGCTGAGCAGAGTCCTTTGGCCACACGAGTGGTGCTTGAACCCCAGGGTGGCCAAGAGGCTCTTCCACCTCTGGGCCATGCCCGTGATGGATCTATTTGCTTCTCTGGACAACACACAGCTGTCTTGCTTCTGCTCGTGCCAACCGCACCCAGAGAGAGTGGCGGCAGATGCCTTCCTGATCTTGTGGTCCAAGGGCCTATTCTATGCATTCCCACTGACCCTCCTGGTCACCAGGACCCTCTTCAAGGTCCAGAGTGAGAGGGTGTCGGTCATACTAATTGCCCCCAGGTGGCCGAGGTAGCTCTGGTTTCCACTGCTGCTCTCCCTGTCGGTGGCACGCCTAGTCCCACTAGGCCAATCTCCAGATCTCCTGTCCCAGAAGGGTGGCTCACTGCTACACCCCAACCTGAGGTCCCTAATGCTAACAGTGTGGCTGTTGAAAGAGTAGCACTAGCCCCTTTCAGCCTTCGGAGAAAAGTCAAGGAGATCCTACTGGCCTTCTGAAAACCCTTCATCAGACGAACCTATGCCTTTAAGTGGAGGAGGTTCTCTTCCTGGTGTGTGGAAAGAGGGGAAGACCCCCTTCTCCTGCCATGTGCAAGTAGTACAATACCTACTGCACCTATCTCACACTGGGCTGAAGTCTAATTCAGTGAGGGTACATCTGAGTGCCATAGCCGCTCACCATCACCCTATCGAGGGGAACCCCATCTCGGGCAAGCCCCTGGTCACCAGGTTCCTCCGGGGTCTACTGTTATCTAAGCCACCTCCCCATCCTCCTGTAGCAGAGTGGGACCTCAATGTGGTGCTCTCCCAGCTTACCAGACTGCCATTCAAGCCCCTAGCCACTTGACACCTGCGGTACGTGTTGTGGAAAGTGGCCTTTCTGGTGGCCCTCATGTCCGCTCGAAGAGTGAGAGAACTCCAGGCCCTGGTGGCGGATCCACCATATACAAGGTTCTATAAGAACACATCCCAAGTTCCTCCCGAAGGTGGTATCTCCCTTCCACCTCAACTAGGAGGTGGTCCTCCCCACCTTCTTTCCGCAGCCTCATGCCGGCAGGGAGAAACTAATCCTTCATACTCTGGATTGCAAACGGGCCCTATCCTAATAACCTATAGCAGACCCAGGCCCAACGCAAAGCTCCTCAGCTTTTTGTCTCTTATGACCCTAGCAGACTGGGGCTTCCTGTGTCTAACTGAACTTAGTCCACTTGGGTGGCGGACTGTATTGCCCTCCCCTATGAGCGAGCGGGCCTCTCCCTTGAACACCGGATATAGTGCATCACGTGAGGGTGATGGCCACGTCATTAGCCAACCTCCACTCAGTTCTGGTGACGGAGATATGTAAGATCGCCACATGGTCTTCAGTTCATACATTCACAGGTCACTACTGCCTGGAGAGCGAGTCCTGCAGAAACAGTGCCTTTGGCCAGGTAGTACTCTGTAATATTCTTGGGGTGTAGGCAACTCCTGCCCTCCTGACATTTCTGTGTTCAGGCTACTGGAGTGAGTGTTGCTGAAGGCTAGGGTCTTGCAGAGTCTCTCAGTGGGAACTCATCTTCTGCAACTCATGGCTACCCCATCGGTCACCAGTGGTGCTGTCATGGTTCGGTCCTTGGCATCCTGGAGTTAGGAAGCCCCATATGTGAGGACTGACTTCCTGCTTGTTCCTGGAGAAAGCAAAGTTACTCACCTGTAACAAGTATTCTCCAGGGACATCAGGAATTGGTCCTCACAACCCTCCCTCCTCCCCTGGAAGTTGCCTCCCTACCTTGTTTTATTTTTACTACTATCCTAGCTATGTCATCTGACTGAGCAAGATGGCACCCTTGGCGGGAAGGGGACCACGCATGCTTGGTAGCATGTCCCAAAGGCTTTCTTTGAAAGCTGGGAAAATGCTCTGCATGGGCTCCGTTGGCGCTGACGTCACGTATATGTGAGAATTGATTCCTGTTGTCCCTGGAGAACACCTGTTACAGGTTAGTAACTATGCTTTTCCATCACACCAGGTGGCAAACTCTTCCATTTGAAATTGTATGACATTCTAGTGGACTCTCTTCTGTAAGCCAAAATGTCCTAAGAGACATTTTCTGTCAAGCTTAAGGAAGCAAAGGTCATACCCTCTACATCCAAGTTGTGAGGGAAAGTGACTTGATGATGGAGTGTAACAGGGTTCTTTGATCTTGCTTGATCAGTGTTGGTGCATTGCCTCATAAGGGACACCAATATGGAGCTGTGAGAGTCATGGCACCCTGATCCCTTTTGAGTTTCAGGAGAGTCTTCGCTATAATGAATATCAGAGGATATGCATACAAAATGTCTTCTCCCCAATCCAGGAGAAAGGCATCCAATGCTAGTTTGCCATGTACAGTATCCCTGCCCTGGAACAGAACTGAGGTACTTACCCGACAGCCCTTCTGCAATATCATTAACAAAGATATTAAAAAAGAATCGGACTAAGGACAGATCCATGCGACAAACCACTGGTAACTTCCTTCTCCTCAGAGTGAGCTCCATTTATCTATACCCTTTGTCAGCTCCCACTCAGCTAAGTTCTAACCCATTCAGTCACTTTAGGGTCCATCCCTAAGGTGCTCAATTTGTTTATAAGTCACCTGTGTGGAATAGTGTCAAAGGCTTTACTGAAATCTTACACCACATCTAGGGCTCTCCCTCGGTCCAACTCTGTGGTTACCCAGTCAAAAAAAAGCAATCAGATTTGTTCGACAAGACCTGTCTGTGGTAAACCCATGCTGCCTCAGATCCTGGAAACCATTGGACTCCAGCATCAGACTCCAGAAACTTCACTATCCTCTGTTTTAGCAGTGTTTCCAATAATGTACTCCCTACAGAGGTTAGACTAACTGGCCCGTAGTTCTCAACCTTTTCCTTACTTCTGCTTTTGTGTAAAGGGACCACATGTGCCTTTCTCCAGTCCTCTGGGACCTCTCCTGACTCTAAAGAAGCATTGAAAAGATAAGTCAGTGGAGCCACTAGAACATCCCCAAGTTCATTCAATATTCTTGGATGTATCCCATCTGGTCCCATCGCTTTAGTTTAGCTAGTTCCTCATGAACACAGTCTTCTGAAAATCATTCAAGATCCCCTTCACTTTTGTTCCTATTTCTGGGTGTTTTATGAGGTCCTACTGATGGCCCTTCATCTGTGAACACAGAACAAAAATATTTGTTAAGCAATTCCACTTTATCCTCATTAGCTTCTACATATTTCTTCCCTTGACCCTTGAATATGACAATACCACTTTTGTACTTCTTCCTCTCACTAACATATCTGAAAAATATCTTATTCCCCCATTTTATTGCATTGGCTAATTCTTCTTTCTGTATCTTTGCTTTCCTGACTATTTTCCTAGTTTCTCTAAATTTTTCCAATTATTGATGGTTGTCTTCCTCTCTGTTGGAGGAATATTTGAAAAGATAGAACGAGTATCCTAGCCAGATGATAGTTAATCCCCAACAGTTGAATGTTATAAGAGGTCAGCAATTTGTGTAAAATTGTAGCCTGCCTTCTACTGGAAATTCATCTGGTATGCACATAGACAACTGGCTATGTTCTCTTGGAGGCAGTTAAAACCCTTCCCCTAACTTTGGCTGAGGATCAGGTTTGGATTTTTAGGCTCTCTGTTGATGAGTACATAACAAGATTCCTGTCCAAGTTGGAAAGTGTACCTACCACTACGAGAATAATAGGACTTCCTTTGCCCTCTCTTCTGGTACCTCCTAAATGATGAGGAGTTTGGGTCAGAAGGGAGCCTGGAGAGGGTTTTAAGAGTGTCTGTATGCCGCTTAATCAGGATTGCAACTTTTTGCACCTTACCTCTGAAAGGATTCTCTTCACAGCATACCACAGCAGCAAGCTTCTCCTGGACATCATTCCTTATGCCTGAGGCTCGGAACCATGAGTCTCCAGGTGCTAATAATCATTGAGGAGGCTCTTGATGCTTTACTGAAAGTATGTTACTCAGACATGTATCTTCCTTATGCCTTTCATTTCCCATTAGTGACTACAGAGTGTTAGCCAACTCCAGCATTTATCGCTGAATGTTGTGCTAGTGCATGCCCATGAAGAGTTGGTAGGATGCTGTGTGGGAAGTAAGCATAACTTTCTGAAAGAACTTCTTCCCAAAAGATTCCAATGTCTGAACCTCTCTCCCTGGAGGCACCGAAGAGTGGGTCTTGGAACTTGTGGTTCTTTTGAGAGCAGATTTGACCACTATGGAATTGTGGGACTTATAAGTAATGAGAAGAATTATGCACTCTGATTTGCAGTAGCACCACACAATCTCTGTCTGACCTAAGATACCGATTGAAACATGTAAATTTCTGTATTGAATGTGAATGTATTCAATTTGGTTCAGGAGGATATAGAGAAGTAAATCACAGACTGTATATATACTCAGTTACAATCAGAGCTGCGAATAGTACAATCACTCTCATCATAATTCCCGTTAGATCTGCAAATATGCACAAATTAGTTAGCTATCTCCCCCGGGAATATGATAACTATGTACACTGCACCTCCAAGTAGATTGCTTGGAGATCTGCATTTGGCAATATGATGAGACACAGAGATGTGTAGCCAGACTACCAGCAAGGTAGTGGGCTGCCTTGTGAATCACAATTGGGAAGGCAATTATGCATGCAAGTAGTGCTATAGTTAGAGAAAGAATCTGTTCCTGGGGCCAAGTTTCGAATTCACAAATCAAAAACTGTCCTTTGGATACTAAACATTTGCATGAGGCCCCTGCCAGTGGTCAGAAATCCCACATCTCTGAGATTTGACTGGTCTGTTTATGGTCAGGAGCATATTGGGCCTCATGGAGAAATTCTGAGATATTTGTTTTCTGTTAATGCCCATCTCTGAGACAATGGTTTCCGTATCTTTGTGTAGATACTGGTGCAGCATGCATGCAGCCTGTCAGCCTTCTAATGATGCAGACTTCCTTATGATAGCCAAACTTATACAGACTCAATTTTTTGTATTTTTTGCTTCATTGTATTGCTCCCTTGGGCAATTTGAATTCATTGCATTTACAGATACCCCTTTTAAGTTGCATGGCACAGCAATGGATACCACTCATCTTAAACCTAAGTTCTGGCTACTGGCAATTGTGTTTTAGAGAGATAAATTATTATACTCTTAGGGCAGTACAACTTTAGATTAAAGTGAATAAAATATTAATTTTCACACTTCCAACGTGAAGTATATATAACTTAGATGTATCAGTACTTGGTATCATCCTGCTAGACCAGCCCAGACAAGTGGGTTATGTTCCATCATCAGCAGATTGGTGGAGGCAAAGAACCAATGAAAAGCCCAGATTTCAATGACATCACTCCTATGCCTCTATTCGTCTCAGCCACCAGAATTCTCCTCAGTATTTCTTTATCTGCAGCAGATGGTGGATGGATTTTCTCCCCGCTGAAGAAAATCTGAGGATCAAGAGGAAAAGATTTGATTAAATGCTCGTAAACGACCACCTTGTGGGTGACTCACTTGAGTGCGACGTGGGAGACTCCATTAGACTGCAGTCTTTTCGGTAGCCAAAGGAGGAGGGAAAATTGGTTCTGCTCCATGCTCTTATGATATCAAGCCTGTTGAGCAGCCACAAAATTGGAAGGATCTGGAAGAGTGCAGCAACCTCACACAACTTCAGTGCCCCCTCCCTCTTCCTCTGTCCCCCCTGCTCTCTCCCGAAGATCACAGATGTGTCTCAGAGGGAACTGTCTGCCAGCCACCTTAAACGCAGTGCTGCAAAACCAAAAAAACAGTTTCAGGAGAGTAGAGCTGTGTCCAGCAGGGATCCTTTGCCTTGGGCTCTCAGGAGGTCCGTACCAAGAGTTGACCTCGTCATTGCCTTGTTAGGAGCTCCCGATTCTGTCTGTGTGAGACACAATTTGGGGTAGATTCCTGACGATCATTGATACAGTGTGGATTTCCCGCCATTTTCTGCATGTGTTAGTAGCATTTTCTCCTATTGTGTGTCTGGCGGTCATGCAGTCTGTACGCACATTCTGCCCAACCAGTTCCACACACATTTCGCCCAAATGGTTCCAACACGCATTCCTACCCTAGCACCTGTAATGAGCATTGGAGTAAAAGCACAGTTAATGTGCACTGCAATAAAAGCACAGTTAACATGTGCCTTTGGGCTGCCGCAGCCTTAGCACATGCTATTGTACTACTTGCCTTATCTCTGTCTTCTTCCAGGAAATATTGTTTGACCTGCAGCAAGTGAGGTGCCTTATCATCCGGATTATGGACTCTGCTCTACTGACATGACAGTTTCTGAGTTTTCTCCAGGAACAAGCAGGAAGTAAGTCCTCACATATGGGTGATGTTGGCGCCGATTAAGCCCTCGCGGAAGCATCCCCTCCTCCCCGGCTTTCAAAGAAAGCCTTTGGGAGAGGCCACCACGCATGCATGGAGCCCTTCCCGCCCAAGGGTGCCATCTTGCTCAGTCTCCTTTTTTCCACCGAGACCTTCAGATGTCTGTCTGGTCTTTCCCTGGAATAAGTTGATATTTCTCGACCTGAGTTTCATATTCTCTCCAGTAGTACCCCGGTACTCTTCTCGCCACCCGAACTTGCTGCCCCAGCTTCGAGTCTCGGGTTCTTTCCTTTTTTTCTCCTTTTGGCGCCTTTGCGCCTTTTTTCCAACTGGCAGCACCGCGGGTCTTCAACCTCGCTGGGGTACTTTTTTCCCCCATGGCTACCAGTGGCTTTAAGAAGTGTGATCAGTGTGCCAAAATAATGTCCCTTATCGACACACACGACTGCTGTCTTCACTGCCTGGGGCCGGACCACGACCCCACGGCATGCTGCCTCTGTAGAAAGATGTTCACCAAGCCCTCAAGAGACGCTAGCAGCAACACGATAAGTTTTACCCAGAGTCCCTGGTACCTCTGAAGGCCAAGGTCTCCTCTGAAGCTGCGGAATCTCGGGGTATCCTTACAGATCCAGATCAACACCGTGGCTCTTCGGAAAGGGGTCTCGAGTCCAGAATGGCAACCCTGGAGCGCAGCTTGTCTGCCTTCATGGACCAGCAGTGGGTGCTGTTGTCCAGTACTACCAGTTCCTCCGCCCAGACCACCATACCATCGACATCGAAGACGTCCCCGGAGGTCGAGCCGATTCTTGATACCCTTGGCCTTAAGTTGATCTTCGGCCGAGGTCTTGATCTGGTTCCCATTCCGTGGGGCCGAGATCTTCCCTGACTAGAGCACTTGATGCTAGCCGTGGGACCTCCGAGGGCCGTGGGTGGGGCTCAGGTCCAGAGTCCACAATCCACCCTTCCCTCGAGTCTTCGGGAGACTGAGGATAAGGAATCGCCGGACACCCATCGCCACTGTGACGTCCCCTTGGACTCCCCTCCCTCGGAGCCCTGGCATTGGTCCCTGCCCGAGGACAATGACGTTCCTAGACTTCGTCAGGGACTTGTCCAAGGCTCTAGCATTACCAATGGAATTGGAGGAGCACCTTTGGACAGAAGAGCTAGAAATCCTCCAATACGAGCCCCCCCCCCCCCCCGAGGGAATCTCTTACGGTGCCCATATCACCCATCCTGGAACGGCTAATACACCATATGTGGGAGACACTGGTATCAGTCCTGGTTGTGAGTAAGTGGCTCCACTAGATGTACCGAGTCCACCAGAGCCCAGGCTTCCAGAAGGCACAGTTGCCGCACAACATGGTGGTTGAGTTGGCCATGTGTCAGCTGAAGAGTCAGAAGGCGCACTCCTAGGTGCCCCCGTAGGGAGGCACACATCCTGGATGCCCTTGGCAGAAAGCACTACCAGGGCTCGATGCTTATCGGCCGGATCCAGGCCTACCAGCAATACATGGGAATGGACCTGAGAGACCTTCAGAAGGAACTCGCCGGGTTCTCAACTGGGCTTTCCGAGGAACCCCTACAGCGGTTCAGGAACCTGGCCAAGGCCATCCATGAGTGTTCCAAATTTATGTCTCGGGCAGCCTATGGCGGCTTCAAGTCGGCGGCTCGAGTAGCGGCGGCGGGCATCAGTACCTGACACCAGACTTGGCTACAGTCATCTGATCTCGAGCAATGGGTTTAAGATAATTTGGTCAACGTCCCATGCCAAGGAGAGAACCTCTTTGGCAAACCCATGACCGACAAGACTGCCGAGTTCGAGACCAAGTTCATTACGAGGACCAGGCTCTCTAAAAAGACCGTTGCCCTTCCCTGATGGAAGGGCTCGAGTAAAAAGCCCTTCCACCCGAGGAATGGGGCTGCTTACAGAAACTACCCACCTTTTCAGGCCTCCCCGGCTCCCCAACAGGGTCAGCAGGCCAAGGCCCTCATAAGTAGAAGGCTCCCAAGCGCCAGCCCCGGCCCAGCTAGGGGGAGCTTTTGACTCCTTGGGCATAGCCTCTCCACCCCAAGGAGATCATCAGCCCACAGGGGGACGTCTCATTCATTATGCCCAAAGGTGACCAGCCATCACCTCTGATTCTTGGGCACTTCAGGTGGTCAAGGAGGGCTACCTCTTCCATCTGGCTCAGACACCTCCTCTTTCTTCCTGGGAGAACCTCCCAAGGTCTCCCCTTCACCGGGACCTTCTATTGAAGAAACTCGCAGGTCTTCTCGAGGACAGAGCAGTAGAACCAGTTCCCCACTATCTCAGGGGCAAGGGGTTTTATTCCAGGTACTTCATCATACCAAAAAGAACAGGGGGCCTAAGGCCCATTCTCAACCTGCGCAACCTGAACAAAGTTCTGGTGAGGGAGAAATTCAAGATGTTCTCCCTTGGAACATTGCTGCTTTACCTCCAGCAGGGAGATTGGCTATGCTCCTTGGATCTGAAGGATGCTTATACCCACATCCTCATTCACCCCCAACCACAGACAGTACCTGTGGTTCATGGTGGGGGGCGGCCACTACCAGTACAGGGTGTTACCCTTCGGCCTGGCTTCCGCCCCAAGGGTCTTCACCAAGTGCCTGGCAGTCGTGGCTGCCTTCCTCCGCCTCCAGGGGGGTGTTTGTCTTCTCCTACCTGGACAATTGGCTCATAAAAGGAGGCATTGCTACAGAAGTGCAACAGGCAACCACACGCACCATCCAGGTCCTGCAGCATCTAGGGTTTGTAATAAAGTATCCCACCTCCTCTCGACACAGTGTCTAGAGTTCATAGGGGCAAGACTAGACACCTTACAGGCAAAGATCTTCCTCCCCAAGGACCGAGTCGACTGTCTCAGGGCACTGGCTCTAGATGTGCAACACCGTCCCTTGGTGTCAGCTCAGCTCCTGCTGCGCCTACTTGGGCACATGGCCTCATATCACCCCAGATGTCCACCTTCACATAAGGCCACACAGTGGTGCCTTCAGGACTAGTGGACACAGGTCACAGGCCGTCTCTGGGACGGGGTTTCAGTGACCCGCCAGTTGGCGGAATCTCTGACCTGGTGGCAAAACCCCCAACACCTCAAGGCAGGGATGCCCTTCCAGACTTCAAGCCCCTTAAGGGTTCTCACTACAGATGCCTCCCTGCTGCGATATGGAGCCCACTGTGAGGGACTACGCTCCCAGGGCAGCTGGTTACAGGATGAGAACAACCAGCAGATCAACCTCCTGGAGCTTCGGGTGAGATATCTAGCCCTCTGAATGTTTTGCCACCACCTGTGGCACCAGCCGGTGTTGATCCAAACAGATAACCAAGTGGAAATGTTCTGTGTGAACAAGCAGGGGGGCACGGGGTCTTGCACCCTCTGCCGCGAGGCAATGATGCTCTGCTCCTACGCAGGCCAGCAGGGCATACTCCTATTGGCAGTATACCTGTCAGGCCAGAACAACTCCCTTGCGGACAGATGAGCAGGGTCCTCCAGCTGCTTGAGTGGCAGTGGGACCCCAGAGTGGCCAACCGGCTTTTCCACCTCTAGGGGACACCATGGGTGGACCTTTTTGCCAGCCTGGACAACTACCAGTTACCCCCTTCTGCTCCCGGCAAGCCCACCCCTCTTGGGTGGTGGCAGACACGTTTCTCATTTTGTGGTCGGAAGGTCTCATGTACACCTTCCCACCCACGGAAAACAGTCAGGAGACGTGGCAGGTAAATAGGCCTTTATTATCCCACGGATCAGGCGTGCCAACCCACCAGAACTCCCTGACATGGAATCCTGGAACAGAACCGGGGAAGTTTGGCATTCCACGGACTTGCAAACAGGTCTATGTCTGGGGTTCCCCAAATTTGAAAGATCCTGGCTATCTGGACCCCATGGAGGGACCATTCGTGTGGAAGCAGAACTCGACTGAGTCTGTCTGCCCAAGAGTTTTGAACTCCTGGAAGATACACTGCCATGAGATGAATTTGATGCTCTCTGGCGAAGGCCCACAATCTCAGAGCTTCGTTGCAAAGCGACAGAGAGCCAGTCCCCCCCTGCTTGTTCACGTAGAACATGGCTACTTGGTTGTCCGTGTGGATGAGGACTGTCTTGTAGCTGAGCAGGGTGTGGAAGACTGAGAGCTAGAAAAATTGCTCTGAGCTCTAAGAGGTTGATATGTAGAGATGTCTCCTGTGGAGACCAGATGCCTTGGGTGGAGAGATCTTGTAGATGAGCTCCCCAGCCCTTTGGGGAGGCATCTGTTGTAAGGGTTGCTTGGGGTAACACCTGTTGAAAGGGGGACCCCAGCAACAGATTTTGGGTGGATTTCCACCACTGGAGAGAGCAAAAAAGGCGACTGGAGGTTGCTATTTTGTCTGACAGGCACCCTGATGCCTGGGCCCATTGGGTGGACAAAGTCCATTGAGCTGCCCTCATGTGGAGACGAGCATAAGGGACCACCTGCACGGTTGAGGCCATGTGGCCTAACAGTTGTAACATCTCTCGAGCAGTTAAATGGGACTTTAACTGAATCTGGGAGGGTAACTGCACCAAGCGTAGGCAACGGGCCTGGGGAAGATAGGCCCTTGCAGTGGTGGTATCCAGTAAGGCCCCTATGAACTCTAGAGATTGAGTAGGGGTGAGATGGGACTTTGGTATGTTTATTACAAGTCCCAGATACTGAAGAATATGCCTCTGGCTGTCAGTAGAGACTCCCATCCCACAGAAGAGCTCCCAGGGACTCCTGTCTCAGGAGGGGGGGCTCTCTCTTGCACCCCAACCTGGGGTCCCTATCACTGACAGCGTGGCAGCTGAAAAGGTGACTTTAGCCCCTTTTAATCTCTGGGGGGATATGGAGGAGATCCTGCTAGCCTCCCATGAGGTTTCCATCAGGAAAGCATACGCCTTCAAATAGCACAGATTTTCAATTTGATGCGCGGAGCAGGGGATTAACCCGTTCTCCTGCCTAGTGCACCTAGTGATGCAGTACCTTCTCTGTCTCTCGTAATGCTGGCTCAATTGAACTCCGTCAGCATGCACCTCGGTGTCCTGGTGGCCATTTCCAGTGGATGACAAACCACTCTCGGTCCAGCCACTGGTGACCCGCTTCTTGAGGGGGCTTCTGTTATCAAAACCCCCGTCCGCCAACCTTAACATAATATTGGTGCAGCTCATTCACCCACCTTTTGAACCTGTGGCTACCTGCCACCTGCGTTATCTCTCATGGAAGGTGGTGTTCTTTGTAGCGCTCACCTCTGCTCGTAGGGTTAGCAAGCTCCAAGCCTTAGTGGCAGAGGCACTGTATACCAGGTTCTACAAGAACAGGATTCTGCTCCTCACACACCCCAAATTCCTTCTGAAGGTGGTATCTACCATCCACCTCAACCAAGAGGTGGTCCTCCCCACCTCCTTTCCACAGCATCACGCCAGTAGGGCAGAGACCGTTTCCCACACCTTGGACTGTAAGAGGGCTCTGTCCTTCTACATTCAGCATACTAAGGGCCACCGGAAAGCTTCTCAGCTGTTCGTCTCCTGTGACCCCAGTTGGCTGTGGGAGACGGTGACCAAACGAACACTGTCTACCTGGGTGGCAGACTATATCACCATTGCCTGTAAGCAGGCGGGGCTCCTGCTTGGGTGACTGGGTCATGGCACACTGTGTCAGGGGCACGGCGGCCTCTGTGGCATTCCTGCGCTCTGTCCCGATGCTGGAAATCTGTCAGGCTGCCACCTGGTCTTCAGTCCGTACCTTCACAGCTCATTGCTGCCTGGAAAGGGAGTCTCAGTGGGACAGCGCCTTCAGCCAGGTCATGCTCTGGAATCTTTTCAGAGTCTAGGCAACTCCTACCCTCCGTCCCTTCTGTGTTCAGGCTACTGGAGTGCTGGTTCCATCAGACACACAGGTCCTACTACAGTCTGTTTCTGCGGACTCAATTGCTGCTGCTCATAGCTCCCCTTGGGGGCATCAGTGGCTTTTTTCCTATGGGCTTGTGGTAGTCTGTAGCTGGGGAATCCCATATGTGAGGACTGACTTCCTGCTTGTTCCCGGAGAAAGTTTAGTTACTCACCTGTAACAGATGTTCTCTGGGGACATCAGGAATCAATCCTCACAACCGTCCCACCTCCCGTTGGAGTTGCATCTTTACCATCTTTTCTTTTTGCTGTCTTTTAGCTATGTCATCTGACTGAGCAAGATGGCACCCTTGGGCGGGAAGGGAACCACGCATTCATGGTGACATTTTCCAAAGGCTTTCTTTGAAAGCTGGGGGGATGCTTTCGTGACAGTTCTGTCAGCACCGAAGTCACCCATGTGTGAGGACTGATTCCTGCTGTCCCTGAAGAACACCTCTTACAGGTGAGTAACTACACTATCCCTGCAGGGCCTTCTGTGCCCCCTGGTGTTGGGGGGGTCATTTCCGAGAGGAGAGCTTCGGGACCCTGGTTTATCCTCCCCGGAAGTCTTGTGTGCAGCAGTCCTAGTCCTTCTAGCATGGAAATTCAGACCCTGTAGCCTCTGGATGCCCCCAGCACAGTCTCATGTAGGGCAAGCAGAGAGTGGAAGCCCTGTTTGATTGCCTTTGACTAAGCATCCCTGACGTGGTGCACCCCTGGAGATGGGGAACAGCTGGGAGCTGTCTGAGATTTTGAATATGACATGGATTCAGATGGCTCAGTACTGGGCTCTGTCATGGATGTAGAAGTACTCTCGCCTTCAGAAGATTATGAGAAGGCTGGTGTGATCCATCTATTCCAGAAGGAGGTGGTGGTGGCATTTATTGCCAGGGTCTCATCTGCCTTGACAGATGCTTCCATCATGAAGAGGAGCAAAAATCCCACACTGTCTTCCCATTCCCAGATGTGATCAACGATATGATCCAGTCGGAGTGGGACACTCCTGACTCCCTGCCTAAAGGGTTAAGGGTGTATAAGATTTAAAGGTCCTGTGAGGCAGGCAGCTGCTGCTTCTCCTTCTCCTTCAACCTCCGCATGTCCATTGAAGGCGCGCTGGCTGGATTCCCGGGGTTCTTGCGACTCTCATTCTCATTCTTTTCGTGAAGCACATAGGCAATAAAGGATTGGGGGCCCATTCTTTGGTTCCTCCAGTTGGAGGCAGTCTTCGCCTTTTCTTTCAGGAATGGGCCCGGGTTACCAAAGATTGCGGGGTGCTAGACACCATTCAGTTCAGCTATGCCCTGAAATGCAAAGAGCCAATTTGGATGCCTTTGTCTTGTCCCCTTGTGGGTCTGCGATCAAAAGTGCTGCTGTGCGGACTACCTTGGACAAGTTGCTGTGCCTAAAGGCAGTGATGCCCTTCCTGCCAGATGAGAGGGACAAGGGTAGATCATCTATTTAATGGTGCCCAATAAGGACGGTTCCTTCTGGCCCATTCTGGACCTCAAGGCAGTCACTGAGCACTTGCATGTCCTGAGCGTCCAAATGGAAAACTTGCGCTCAGTGATTCAAACAGTGCACCAAGGGGAGTTCTTGGCTCCTCTGGATCTAGCCAAGGTGTAGTATCTTATCTTAATCTGGGCAGATCAGCAAAGTTTCTGCGTGTTGCAATATTTGGCTCTCGCTATCAGTTCGCCACCTTCACATTTCGGGGTATCCACTGCCCCAAAGATGTTCTCCAAGGTCATGGTGGTGGCGGCTGCATCACCAAAGGATCTGTGTCCATCCTTATCTGGACAACTGGCTCATTCGGGCCCATTCCCTTTCAGAAGTGTCTCGAATGGCGTCCTGAATGGTATTCTTAGACAGCCTTGCCCTGGGTGTTCAACCAGGGAAGGGGCCAGCTATGGCCTTCCCAGTCTCTGGAGTTTCTGGGAGCTTTTTCGATGTTTCTCTTCTGGCAGAAAACTGCTCACTCAAAGTCAAAAAACTGTTGGATTGTCTGGTGCTGTATTGTGTGCAGCAGGCTCCCAGAGTCTGGGATTATCGTCAACTCCTTGGATTGATGGCGGCGACCATAAAGATGGTGCCGTGTGTGTGTGCTCACATGCGACTGCTACAGCAGCCCTTGTTGACTCGGTGGTCCCCAGGTTCTCAGAAGTTTGAGCACAAGCTCCCTCTCTTGTTGATGGTGAAGTCCAATCTGCAGTGGTGGCAGCAGTCCTCTCATCTGAGGAAGGGCGTGCTGCCGAATTATTTCTCCTAGATCCTCCTGACAACAGATACCAGTCTCTTGGTCTGGGGACCACATTGTCAAGATCATATAGCCTAGGGCCATTGGAACCGCAGGAAAGCAATGTGGTCTATCAACCATCTCAAGGCAAGGGCCATCAGATTAGCTCTCCTGCATTTCTGGCACTTGATCGAGGGCTGGGTGGTTCGAGTGTTTAGAGACAATGCCATGGAAGTGGCTTATGTTGATCGGCAAGGCAGCATGAGGCGTGCCGGGGTAGTTCCGGAGAAGGCTCTCCTGTTTGCCTGGGCAGAGAAGGACCTCTGAGCCTTGTTGGCTCAGCACATTGCCAGAGTGGACAATGTGGAAGAAGACTTCCTCAGCTGGTACTCTCTGGACTTGGGAGAGTATGAGTTGAATGAAGAGACGTTTCAGTTGATTCTGCATTGCTGGAGTCACCCTGAAATGGATCTGATGATGACCCGCTCCAATGCCAAAGTTTGCTGCTGCTTCAGTTGCCACATGGAGACGGGGTCCAAATGCATCGTCACCTTGACCCAGCCTTGGCTAATTCAGTACCTGCTGTATGTGTTTTCTCCATGGCACCTGGTGGGGCATGTGATCCAGTGTATTGGCCGCCCTCCCGGGTAGGATTGTTCTGGTGTCACAGGATTGGCCGATGAGAGCGTGGTTCAGAGATCTGAAGTGGCTCCTGCAGGACACTCCTTTTCAGTTGCCTCCGTCTCGGGGCCTATTGCGGCATGGACCGATTGTCCTGGGAGACCCAGTTCTCTTCTCGCTTACAGCTGAAAGAAGATGGCTAGTACTTAAGGGTTACTCTCCAGCTGTGGTCTGTACTCTGCTTGGATCCTGGAGGACGTCTACCATGCTAGCATCTGTACGGATCTGTTGCCTCTTTGAATGATGTTGCAGCCCTTGGCAGTTGTCTCCTGAGGTGGACAAGGTGCCATCTCTGTTGGCCTTTCATTTAGTTTCCTGAAAGCAGGTGGCCTATTTCCAAGGTCCGATGGCTGGTAAGTCTCTAGTATTGCACCCGGACGGCTCACACTTTCTCCAGTAGGTTCGGCATCTGCGTTCTCCCCTCTAGTCTCTGATCCCTTCCTAGTACCTGGTGGCAGTGCCCTTTGAGCCATTGAAGTGCGCTACTTTAAAGGATTTGATGCTTAAGATAGTCTTCTTGGTTGTGTTTTGTTCCACAAGGCGGATTTCCAAGCTGCAGGCTCTGTCTTGCCGAGATCCTTATCTCTCTTTTCAAAAGTGGTCATTACCATTCAGCCTTTGCCTTCCTTCTTAACTAAGGTGCCTTTTCTCTTTCACGTGAACCAACTGGTCTGCCTGCCCTCCTTCTCAAAGGAGCAGTGTTGTGGAAAGGATAAGGATCTCCGCCTTGTGGATGTCTAGAGGGTGCTTCTCCAGTACTTGGAGGTTATGAATTCCTTTCGTAAGTCCAATCATCTTTTTGTGCTGTTTGCACAAGGGAGACGTGTCAGCTATGTTGGTTTTGGGGTGCTGGATTAAGGAGGCCATGGCCTCGGTGTATCTGTTGTGGAACTGTCTGGTTCCAGAGGATTTGTGTGCCCATTCTACCCGAATACAAGTATCCTTGTGGGTGGAGCAGAGCTTGGTAGCCCCTGCAGACATTTGTCGGGCAGCAGTGTGGGCACTTTCCACTTTTGTCAAGCATTACTGCTTGGATGTCTTCGCACAGGCAGACATGGCCTTGGCTCAAGGGTTTTGCGAACTGTTGTGTCTTCTTCCAACCCAGTGGAGTTATAGCTTTGGTATATCCCACTTGTTTAGACTGAAGGATGATATGGAAAGTGACATTTTACTTACCAGTTTGTCCTTTCCTTGAGTCCTACTAGATCAGTCCAGGGCCCACCCCTGAATCTGTATTTGCTCTGTTCTTCTATTGCAGTACCCTTGGGTCCGCTATGATTTTTATACTTGACTTTGCAGCAGCATCTTTTCTGAGAGCCTTCTGTTTATGCTTTCCCGTACATAGTTCTCTACTGTTGTTTACTTATTGTTGCCCGCAATTGATGATGTGTGAGGCTTGCCATGTTTCTCCCATATGCTTTGGGATGAAAACTGTAGAAACCTCTGGTGGGTAAGGCAAATAGAAGCATAGGAGTGATGTCATTGAAACCTAGGCTTTTCATTGGGTCTTTGTCTCCATCAATCTGCTGGTAGGGAAACACAACCCACTTGCCTGGACTGGTCTAGCAGGACTCAAGGGAAGGACATTAACTGATAAGTAAAATGCCACCTTCATTAGCATAGCTCCCTTAATTATGGTACTTATTATATGGCCAGTTATATAATGTAAAAGTGCATGCATGATATAGATATATATATAAGGTGTGTGTGAATACAAATAAAGTGGGGGATATTTAAAGGCATTGACACGGTTTGCACACATGCAAACTGTGTAAATGCCAGTTAACAGGATATTAGCGCACAGTTAGTGCCACTGAATCCATGGATACCACTTTTACATGCCCTGATGCTACGCGGTTAGTATCAGGGTATGTCGTGAGCATTCCAGGGCGGAGCAGAGGTGGCACCCATCACTAACCGAGTAGCGGCAATATTGAGCCAGTGCCCAGTTAACAACCTGCAGATAAATTCAGGCGTTGCAAATATTGGCCTACGTTTACCTGCAGAATCTAATTGGACAGCAACTCAATATCATCGCTGCCCAGTTAGCTTCTGGGTTCTGTGGCTACTCCGGATATTCCATGCCATTAGCCAAATATGGCCCTGGCATTGAATATACGGGGTTAGTCTTTAGCAGTGATGGCTATGCGCGTAAAAAGCATTAGCTGCCATCACTGAATATCCCCTCCCCAGAGTGATTCATAATATTGTGGCATAAGATTGCATAGGTAACGTACATCTTGTCATATCCTGAGAAAGCTAAGGGATCTCATGGGGAATCATTTGCTGAGACAGATTCCACATAGTCCTATAAACCTAGTTCATGGGTGTCCACACGTCCTTGGATAATGCAGTACAAAGCCCCATATTAGAAGAGTGTAATATACTGACACAAGAAAATGAAATACAAAGAGAACAGCAAAAAGAGGAATAACATAGGTTTTCACATAATCAGTTTGCAAAAACTTCTCATCAGTAAATCAAAGTGGTAGTCTTCAATATGCACGTCCTTGTTAGCAACAGAAAGTTCAACAATGTGATGAGCTTTATGGTCCAGCAAGTAGTTCAGGTCTTGATGTAAGTCTATTTTATGTCACTAGAACATATCTAGGATCTCATTTTCAGTTGGCATTGGCTTGCTTTCCAAGTAGTATAGAGATGCATGTTCTTTAGGCACATTTAAGCCAGGCAGAGGTATATAGTAACATAGTAAATGATGTCAGATAAAGACCAGTATGGTCTATCTAGTCTACCCAGCAAGATGGCAAGAGCAGGTGCACCTGCCGCTCTGTTCAGGCCACCCCTCCCCATGTCTTTGTTTTAGGGGTGAACCCACCGCTCCGTGTAGGACACCCCTGTATGTTGAGAAATTAGTTAGTTAAGTTTATTTTGATTTTATCCTGTTGCTGTAAAGGGATCCACTGTGTCTGTCCCATGCCATTTTGAATTCTGTCACTGTATTTGCCCCCACATTTCCATCGAGAGGGCACTCCAAGCATCCACCACCCTTTCAGTGAAAAAGTATTTCCTGACATTGCCTTTCAATTTACCCCCTTGCAGTTTCATGTTATGCCCTCTAGTTTTACAGTTCCCCCGTCTTTGGAAGAGGTTTGTTTGTTCATTATTTCTCTTTAAGTATTTAAAGGTCTGAATCATATCTCCCCTGTCCCTCCTCTCCTCCAGAGTGTACATATTTAGGTCTTCAAGTCTCTTCTCATAAGGCTTCTGACACAGGCTCCAAATCATTTTGGTCGCCTTCCTCTGAACAGTTTCCAGTCTTTTTATATCCTGTGTAAGATATGGTCTCCAAAACTGAACACAGTATTCCAAGTGAGGCCTCACCAATGACTTATACAGTGGCATTAGTACCTCTTCCTTTCTGCTGGTAATTCCTCTTTGTATGCAACCCAACATCCTCCTGGCCTTTGCCACCGCCTTGTCACACTGTTTTGCCACCTTGAGATCCGCAGAAATAATCACACCAAGGTCCTTCTACTGATCCATGCACACCAATCTCTCTCCCCCTATTGCGTACATTTCACCTGGATTTCTGCTTCCCAAGTACATGGCACTGCACTTCTTCGCATTAAATCTTAACTGCTAAGCATTGGGAGAGTGCCTTTCGATCGGGGGAGCAGATGCGGCTGGATTTTCTCGCACGGGAGCAGCGTAGCGGGTGCCTGGAGGTCTTGTTGTCATCGGGCAGGCACAAGGAGGACAGTCCCGGCTGTGGAGGACCCCTCCCCCTGCATCTACTTAACCCGGCAGCTGCAGAAAGTTTGTGGAGAGTGCCTTTCGATTGGGGGAGCAGATGCAGCTGGATTTTCTCGCTGCGGGAGCAGCGTAGCAGGTGCCTGGAGGCTTTGTTGTCATCGGGCAGGCACAAGGAGGACAGTCCCTTCCCCCTTCCTCTATTTAACCCTGCAGCTCCTACATGCGGCTGCGTGTTGCAGCCTGTGTGGCGTGACATAAGGGGCGTGACTCAAGGGGCAGGCCACGTCCCTTTGGCAACCTTTCGGCGCTCGTGAGGAGCTGAGAAGTCAAGTGTTTGTCTCCATGGGTAAACGGAAAGTGAAGCTGACTGTTAAATCTGGAGCCAGAGTCCAAGGAGGTAAGATGGTGGGTCCCATGGATAAACATTTGACGTCCCTGCTGCCTGTTAAGCTCTCATTCTAGGTCGCCACCACCGTTTCCTCAGCCTCCTTTCTCATCTACTTTACTGGATATGTCCCCTGAAGTTCTTCCCCAAATTCCACAACCTGTGTCTCCGGTTGTCTGTGAAGGGACGGCCATTACTCCTTTGTCTGGAGAAGTGACACTTATGGATATTAGGTCTGCTATTCATAATATAGATTCACGATTATCCTCTACTGTGTCTTCTCTTGTCAGTTTACTCATGATATAGTCGGTAAATTGCAATATACTGATAAACAATTAGTTTCCTTTTCTAAGTTTGTAGCCCGGACAGATTCTCAGCTCCAGTCTTGTTCGGATAATGATGTTGCCTTACTGCGAGATTCACTTTCTTTTTCCTATTGGCTGGAGGTTCTTGAAAATCAGTCCAGGGCTAAAAACTTACTCTTTTTGAATTTTCCTGTTACCCACTTGTTATCCTCTGATATTTTGTTGAAGAAGTATTTTACCGAGGTGTTGAAATTAGATGGGAACTTAGACATTATCCATATGTATTATCTTTCTGTGGGCTCTTCTCCTTCTGATAAGGATCAGGGTCCTTTGCATTCTCAAGATTTCTCGTTGGGACAGGATCTTACAGCTTTTTTGCAAGATTCTGCGGCTGTCATTCCCAAATGTAATACCCTTGTGGTAACTTTTGGGTCTGAATCCATTAAATTATCTGTTTTGCGTGCTTACTTTAAACACCGAGAAATTCCTTTTTGTGGCCAAAAACTTCAAGTTTTTCCGGATGTTGGTAGAGTTACCCAGGTTAGGCGTAAGCAATTCCTGGCGTTAAAATCTTGAGTGCTGGCATTGGGGGCTTCTTTCTTTCTGAAATTTCTCTGTCGTTATATACTTACCTTTGAGGGACAAACTCTTGTATATACTGATGTTACTCAATTGCAATTATTTTTGACTGAGAAAGAGGCTCTCGGAGTCAGAGTTTAGGGTGGTGAGATTACTGTTCCCCACTGTGGAGTTTTCAGCTTTAGTTTTCCTTTTTGTTTTGTTTGGTTTAAATTTGGAAGCACTCTCCCTTAATGTGGGTTGTAATGTGGTTCATTTGTCTTTGGATATTGTTATATATGCCTATTTTGTTACGTTTTCCTTGTAACATGTATTGTTATTCAAGAAAAGTTAAATAAAAAGATTAACTGCCAAGCTTTAGACCATTCTTCCAGCTTTTGTAGATCTTTCCTCATGTTATCCACTCCCTCAGAGGAATCCACTCTGTTGCAAATTTTCGTGTCATCTGCAAAAAGATAGACTTTTCCATGCAGTCCTTCAGCAATATCACTCACAAATACATTGAACAGTGCCGGGCCCAGGACCGAACCCTGGGGCATCCCGCTAATCACCCTCCTTTCATCTGAGTGAGCTCCATTTACCATCACCTTCTGTCATCTGTCAGTCAGCCAATTTCTGATCCAATTCACCACCTTGGGATCCATCCCCAAACTACTGAATTTATTGATAAGCCTCCTATGAGGAACAGTATCAAAGGCTTTGCTGAAATCCAGGTAGATGACATCCATCGCATGCCCCTGATCTATTTCTCTGGTCACCCAGTCAAAGAACTCAATCAGATTTGTTTAGTAAGATTGTCCTATGGTAAAACCATGTTGCCTTGGATCATGCAACCTGTTGGTTTTGAGAAAGTCCACTATTCGCTCTTTCAGAAGCGCCTCCATTACTTTTCCCGCCACCGAAGTAAGGCTCACGGGCCTGTAGTTTGTCACTTCTTCCCTGTCACCACTTTTGTTTTGAAATGTCATGTTTGTTCATAGTAGCAATAACTTCATTCAAAGATTACTTACTAACTATACATTGTTCATAACAGCAGCCTCAATTTCAGAGATCTTATCATATTTTGTCACAGTAACTTTAAATTTCCCTATGACATCCTCTGTGGCAAGACTAAAAAGAGCTTTATTGGTGTCTTTCAAAAAGGGTTTACCAGGGCATAGCCGATGTATATCCTTTGTTGGCTGACATATTATTTATTTATTTATTTTATTTAACAGTTTCTTCTATACCGCCCCTTCCAGAGATCAGGGGCGGTTTACATTGAACAAAAATTAACATACTTCCGTATATTTTACATGGAACATGTTTTAACTATATACACGTTTTGTTACATGGAACGTATTTTTTAACGTATGCTGGTAAGCTAAATATCTATGTGCATAATAATAGTAAAATACTTGTGGAGGAGTAGGTGAAGGTCCAAGTGGCACAAACACATTCTGTGTAACTATTTGTGATTAGGAAAATCAGGAATCCAGGTATTTCTCGAAAGACAATGCCTGAAAGGGAACTGACATCTATCAGCTTCACAGTCTCCACTCCAACAATCAGCAAGATCAGGGCAATGGCCTTCATAGTACGAGTTTCCATCTGTAAAAAGAACAACAGGCTACTCTGCTTAGGAATTAATGCCTGTCATTTCAGCAGTAAGATCTGACAGTTGAAACTTGCTGGGGTGGCAGGGTCTGAGTTGATTAATATGGATCCATTTAAGAGTATCTCCATCACCATCAATATCTTTCTGTATGCAGATAAGGTAGGCCACAGGTGAAGCTTTATCCAGAATAGGATATGGACCTTTCCACCTAGGCAGAAACTTACCTTCTTTAGCTTTATCTTTTGGCAAAATGATAGTAAAATACTTTTATCTCTAATTTTGTATTCTTTAGAAGTAGCCGCCAGGTAATAATAAGCCCTTCCTACCTTGTGCAGTGCTTCCAGATTTCTCTGGGTGAAAGCAAAGAGCACTTTGCAGATGTTTTTTCAGATAAACAATGTACTCGTAGGCTGAGGTAACCCAGGTCAGACTGACATCTCTTGTTCTATAAAATAAAGAGATAAGATCTTATCTCAAAGGTGATAGGCCTGCGGAATGTTGCCAGGTGTCTCTCACTGCCATCAGCACAAGAAGTAATTTTATATCTTAGTCCTTACCTGAAGTGAATATGTACTACTTCAGGATGCTAATGATAGTTTCTTAGCTCACTCTGCTTATCCCAAAGATTGTGGGTGATATGTGGAATTTATTTTTCACTCCTAAAAGTGTCCACATTTGTTTGATCACTTGACCAGTGAAATACGGATTTGGATCAGCAGTCTGCACACATGCACATACCCCACCTATTAAAAACAGGATTCAGCAATAAAGTAGCTTAGTTTCAGCCATGCAGTTTGGTGCTGGAATGCACTCTGTCCATTTAGTGAATGAACAGATAGCGGTAAGTATATATTTGTTACTCTGCGTGAATCAGATGGTCATTCCCATCCAGTCAGACCAGGCATGGTTAGCCCGTTCTTCTGCAAGAGAGCCCTGTCCATGCAAGAATGCTGGAATCTATAGCAAGTTAGATAGTCTTTAGTATATAGCTCATTCTCCAGGAACAAGCAGGAAGTCAGCCCTCACATATGGCTTTTGCCAGTGCCGACGGAGCCCACTAGGAAGCATCTCCCCAGATTTCAAAGAAAGCCTTTGAAAGATGTCACCACGCATGCGTTGTCCCCTTCCCGCCCAAAGGTGCCTTAAGAACATAAGATATGCCATACTGGGTCAAACAAAGGTCCATCAAGCCCAGTATCATGTTTCCAACAGTGGTCAATCTATGTCAAAAGGACCTAGCAGTTTCCCCAAAAGACACAGGTTCCGCAATGCTTGTATTGGGGCAAGCAGTGGATATTCTGGGTCCATTTTAATAATGGTTTATGGACCTTTCCTCCAGGAACTTGTCCAAACCTTTTTTAAACCTGGCTACATTAACTGTTTTTACTACATCCATCCTAGCAAATTACAGAGTTTGAATACACATTGAGTGAAAAAATATTTTCTCCTATTAGTTTTAAATAGGTTACCCTGTAGTTTCATTGCATGCCCCCTAGTCTTTCTATATTTTGATGGTGTAAACAATTGATCTATGGTTACCTGTTCCACTCTATTCATTAATTTATAGACCTCTATCGTATCTCCCCTCAGCCATCTCTTTTCAAGGATGAAGAGGGGGGGGAGAGTTAGGGGGCGGAGATAGATCCAATAACGTGGTCAGACCATGCATTAGTGGAGGTTAGAACAGCGACAGAGGGGGAAGGGAGAGGGACTCAATTTTGGAGATTAAATGAATCTTTGTTGGAGGATGAGAGGGTAAGAAAGGAGGTAGAGCGAGAAATAACTGGATATTTTAGGTTGAATGATAATGGTGAGGTGGGTTGGGGAAGCGTTTGAGATGGTTTTAAAGCAGTAGTGAAGGGAGTCTTGATAAAATGGGGGGGGGGGGGTGCATACGGAGGGAGCCGGACAGAAGAGATAGGGACTTGAGAATGCGATTAATGCAGTTGGAAGAACTGGATGCACAGGATAGGAAAGGAAAGTATAGAGGCCAAGTTTTGGCAGTTATAGCGCAGATAAATGCTTTGCAGGTAGAAACCATTAGACACCACATGTAATTATTGAGGCAAGAATTTTTCGAGGAAGGTAACAAAGCAGGGAGATATATAGCAGAAAAATTAAAGCAACAAAAATTATGTTCGCACATATTGAGAGTCCGGGACCCTGGGGGGAAAATAGTGCAGACTGATGGGGAAATTAGGGAGGCTTTCAAGGTATTTTATCAATCTTTATATACTGCGAGAGCCTCTCCACCGTTGGAAAGGGTAAAGAGCTATTTAGACTCGGCCCAGTTACCAAGATTGGAGAAGGAGGCCCAAAGAGAGTTAAATAGGGCTATAAAGGAGGAGGAGGTCACGATAGCTATAAAACAGTTGAAAGTAGATAAGGCACTGGGATTAGATGGCCTGATAGCGTGGTTCTATAGAAAGTTTGGAGGGCTTTTAACTTTGCCACTAGTGTGGCTGTTTAATTTACCGAGGGAAGGAGGTGTATTAGCAGAAACAATGGGCTGGGCAGGTATGTCCCTGATACTCAAGGAAGGAAAGGATCCACAAGAATGCGCTTCATACCGACCAATCTCCCTGTTGAATTTAGATGCTAAATTGTTGGCTAAGATATTAGCTACACGTTTGAATAAGGTAATAGGACAGCTGGTGCACCACGATCAAGCTGGGAAAAGAAGAAGATCATGAAGGCCATGTCACAGCTCACAATGTGAGAGCAATGGCAGCCTCAATGGCTCATCTTCACTCTGTGTCTATTGACAACTTCTGTCGAGCAGCTACTTGGGCTTCGGTACATACCTTCACAGCCCATTACTGCTTAGACAAGGACTCCCGCCAGGATGCCTTGTTTGGTCAGGCTGTTCTTCAACACCTGTTCCATACTTAATCAACTCCTACCCACCATCCCTGGTAGGATGCCAGAGATCCATGGGGGGAAGTGAAGCCCTTTCACAAGGGCACACAACTTCTGGGGTCATCTCCCTGGCATCTGAAGCTTGGGAGTCCCCATATGTAAAGACTACATTCCTGCTTGTTCCTGGAGATAGCATAGTTACTCACCTGTAACAGGTGATCTCTGGGAACAGCTGGAATTTAGTCTTCACAACCCGCCCACCTCCTCTAGGAGTTGTATCTCTCTCTTTCTGTCTCTCTTTTGTCTCAGCTATAAACTCAACTGGAGAGGGACAGTTGGGAACGGCGGGAAGGCAGCACGCAGGCACTGTGGGATGCTCCCAAAAGCTTTCCTATTAGACGCTGGGGAGCGTTCCTGCGCAGGCTCCGTTGGTAGCAATGATACGCATATGTGAAGACTAAATTCCTGCTGTTCCCGGAGATCACCTGTTACAGGTGAGTAACTATGCTTTCTTTACACTCCCTGACTAAATTTAGCATAGAGAAAGTTATGGCAATCATGAATATTTGCTCATCTGCAGATGATCCTCTTCCTCCTGCCTTGCTGAAGGATTTTCTGCATAGTCTATCTGCCCTATTTTGGACCTAGTAAACTCTACACTGATTCAGAGTTATGTGCCAAGCTCTTGGAAACAGCACTGATTAGACCATTAATAAAGAATGCTAATACTGATCTGTAGGCCCCTACATATTGTAGGCCAATCTCCAACATGCCTTTTTGTGCTAAAATGGTTGAAAAAACTATTTCAAAGCAGTTACTTGCATTTTTAGAATCAACTAATGCCTTTCAACCAAGGCAATCTGGTTTTAGAGCCTTGCATAGTATGGAGACTTTATTGATCTCATTATGTAATGAAGTTCTTACCCATTAGGTAACAATAATGTTTTTATTATACAGTTAGATCTAGCAACAGCTTTTGATGTGAAAAGGCATCGATTACTGCTGAACCAATAGAGCAGCTGGCATTAGTGGGATTGTCTTTGGTACTTTTCTTATTTATCTTTAGGACTTTTTTGATTGAGTTCTGCCCATTCTCTGTCTTCTGAATTCTCACTTCATTGTGGAATCCTGCAGAGGTTGATCATCTCCTTCATTTTGTTTAACCTATTTCTTTGACTACTCTAATTCAGCATTATGGCCTAGGGGCTCATATGAATGCTGATGACATACAGCGCGTTTATTGGACTTGGGACTTGGTCTTCTCATTTCTATTATCCACCTATTTGGAAGGAATAGTTAATTGGATTATCAAGCACAAACTAGTTCTAAATCCAAAGATGTCAATGGCTGTCTGGATATCCCGCAATAACTTCACTTGTAAATATCGTTCTATTCTTCAAGGTAATCAGATTCAAGTGGTGGAGAAAATCACTTCACCAGGCGTTATTTTTGTTAGTGATTTATCCTTTCAATCTCATTTTTTGGCATTGGTCAGTAAATCTTTCTATACTTGACAATTAATAAGGTTGATCAGGTCTTATTTGAACGTTAAATCTGTGTTCATTTTAATGTGTGTTAATCCTATCCAGATTAGATTATTGTAGCTGTCAATTAATTAATTATAATTGGAGTTCCACAATATCAGATTAAGTGATTGTAATTAATTCAAAGCATGGCTATAAAACTTACCCATAATGCCAAACGGTTTGATAATGTTATTCTACTACTCATAAAGCAGCACTGGTTACCCATTCTTAGTAGGATAAAGTTCAAAATACTCATGTTAACAAATCGTTTCTTGAAGTCAGGACTACCTACTATCTTATTCCACTACTGGTTTCTTATTTTTCCCAGAGGTTTTCAAGATTTTCTCAAACACACCTATTAGTAGTTCCCTGAGTGTGCCCAGGCTGGCATGAGCTTTGATGGTCATGTCACAGCTCACGATATCAGAGCCATGGTTGCGTCTGTGGCCAACTTATGTTCACTCTCCATGAAGAGACCTGCAGGGCTGAAACATGGTCATTCACATCTCACTGCTGTCTGGATGGGGATTCCAGATGTGACAGCAACTTCGGCCTATCGGTACTCCGGCATCTGTTTGGGGTCTAGAATCCAATGCCATCCCCCCAAGGCCCTACTGTCCCTGAAGGCTACCAAAAGAAAAGCAAGTGGTGAAGAAGCTAAATCAGATGAGTTCCCTTTTATGAACTACCACTTCTGTACATAGTTGATTCTCCAGTTCTCAGTTCAGTTTTGTCCCTGTTGGGTTTCTTGGCCTCCTCGGTTTTCGGTAGCCTGTAGCTTTGGTAGTCCCATGCTTGTGGACTTCCTGCTTGTCCACGGAGAAAAGGTATTTGCTCAACTGTAGCAGGTGTTCTCTGTGGACAGCAAGGATAAGTCCTCACAACTATCCCACCTCCCCAAGGAGTTGTATTCTGCTACAGATTTGTTATCAGACTGGAGAAGATGGTACCGCAGCAGCAGGTGGGAAGGCAGACACACAGGCATGGTGCAGCCTCCCAAAAGCTTCCAGTAGAAGCTGGGAAATATTAACATGCAGGGCTCTGTTGGGGACATTACCCATATGTGAGGACTTATTCCTGCTGTCCACGGAAAATACCTGCTACAGGTGAGTAACTACCTTTTCCTGAACCTAACAATCTGAATTCTGACACTGATGGAAGTTTTAATTTCTATTATATTATAGCATAACAATTCACTTAAAGCATTTCTAGCATATGTTAAATTATAATTTTTAGTTCTTGATGAGAGTAGTAAGATAGAAAATGGATCATGTAAATTACACAACTTGCTGGCCAGCTGCAAATGTTTGGACTAGTTATTGTGTAAAATCTGGTTTTAAACAATAGTCACAGTTTTACTTCCTTACAAACAGATTAGAAAAACCTAATACTAAATACACAAAAATGCTTGTACTGCCAGACTTCTATCAAGCTTATATGTCTGGTTTATGATGTCCTTTCTAGCTCTCCTTGTCAGAAGTGAACATTGGTAGCTAAAATACTTAGTTAAAAATTGTAAGTATATGATGTAATTATTTGTGACCTCGCTTCGTCTTTTTTGTCATGCTTGCAGGAGCTAACATCCTCTTTCTCAAGTCAAAACATAATGAGCAAAAGATAGCATTTCTACAAAATATAAGTGAACCACAAAACGTATTCCAATAATATCTGAAGGGGAAGGATAGTTAGGGGAGGGGCAAGATGATGGTGATAACAGTGATTAGCAGTAGAATTTTATGGCTTACAATGTGTTAGAAAACCCAAGCTTTTAAGTCCTTTCTTGTCGGTTCCAAAATGTCTGATGATTTTAACTTCAAAAGGCTTTCCTTTTCCTGACCAAAAGATGCATTGATGCAGTGATCTGATCCCATAAAGTGTTTCGCCATAGAGGCTTCTTCTTGTTCTGCTTTATGACATGTGATCATATGTTAGGTGTAGATTCTTGTCTTCAGCATCTAGCATGTCTCAGAAATGTAGCCTCCTTCATGTTTACTGCATTGAATAATATATTCTACATAAGGAGGACCTATTCATGCTACTTTTCTAATCTTGAATATCTCCTTCGAGTGACTGGAGTGCCTGTGATATTGGCTGGCACAAGTTTGCAGCATGATATATTACAGGGGCTTATGCAGGACCACCATGACCATTAGGTGAATTAGGTAGCCGCCTAGAGTGCCAATGGTTCAGGGCGACCCATTGCCACCACTGCCATCTCTCTCTGGGACTTGCAAGGATATTAGGTGCCCTAGGTGAACCTCATTCCTTGCACCTCTCTTCTCCCACTGCCGCCCCTTCCCTGGCCCCCAAACAGCTTCAAACAGCCCTGCAGTACTTATTTAAACCTCTGGTGCTGCGGGGATGTTTGCAATTCTGCCCTCTTCAATGCCCAATGCTGACTTCCTATGCATGGTGGCTGAAGCAACTAATCAGATTGGATGATTGTTGGAAGACCGGTACTGGTCTTCCAGAGTAGGGAATATTTCTTTCAGTATTTCATCCTCCAGGAGTAGTGGCTATTGGTCTTTTATGAGTTTTCTCAGTTTTTCCAGTTCTGGATTGTATGTCACTGGAAGGAGTGCTCCCACTACGGTTTTTCTTCTTTTGTAATTCAGTAAGTTTGCCCTAGGTGTTGTAGTGTGAAGAAGCAATTTTATTGGAGATGATTTTGGGTTATAACCCTTTCAAATGAAGGATTAAGTCAGGACTTGTGATATTTGTCTCTGTCTCTTGGGTCAGAACATATATGATGGTATAGCATGTCTTGGCTGTGTATAATGAACTTTCCATATAGTACTGCTAGACCAGTCCAGACAAGTGGATTCTATTCCCCTACCAGCTGATGTGGAGACAGAGAAAGCTTCCAGAGGCTTCTAATGATACCATCATGCCATTAACAGCCTGTGCCTCTAGGGGCATAAATCAGTAATTTTCTGTCTCCAGCAGATGGTGGATGCAAACTTTTCAGCTCTGATGAAGTCTGGAAAAACAAAGATTGAAAAGGAAAGATTGATTTTGCTCATGAACAACCATCCTTGTTGGTGACTCTCTAACTGGCGTGCAACACAGGAGGCTCCACTAGATACACTTTTAAAACTGGTGCTTTTTTGGGATGCCATAAGGAGAAGGGGATTGGTTCCACTCCTTATCCTGGTTAGGGCGTGTTGAGCAGCCAGAAGAAGGGAATTTGGAAAGGATTCTTCAGCCTCCCACAACCTCAGTGCTCCTTCCCCCTGCTCTCCCCTGAAGATATGAAGAAGGCTATTCAGAGTTATGTGACAGCAGGTCTGATTACAAGGGAGTAGCACTGACCCGGCACGGTTTATCCTGCAGGGGGTTGAGTACCAAAACTAAGTCACTGTTTGTCAAACTTGTTTGTGGAGGGCTCCTGACCTTGTCCGCTGGTGGTGAGTTGGGTTGGGCCACTCGGAGCATCCACTGTTTTCCCACCTTGTTCCAACTATCTGCGTGCATGGATAGCACTTCCTCTCCCCAGTGAGTGCCTGTAGCATGTGGCGTTTTGTCCGCTCAGTTCTAATGCAAGATATCACTGCTGCATGACCCTAGTGCACGCAGCTACTGCCCATACAGCTATAGTGCATGCTATTACTGTCTTCACAGCCTTAGCGCATGGTGCACCATGCCATTTTAGCGCACATTGAGTTTGTTGCCTAGCTGTCCATTGTGGATGAGATTCATATGCTGGCTGCTAAGAAGCGCTGCCTAGTCTGCAGAAAGCAGAGAATCTTGTTGCTGGATTCTGGTTTCTACACTTCTTGCATAGAGGATTCTGATATGTCCTTGGAGGGCCTGTCTTTCCCCTCGTGAGGAGACACGGGTACCCTGGCCTTATTGTCTTCACTGCAAGAGATGGCAAACAATGCTATCAAAGAGAATAATTTGAAAGCCTTTGAGCTACAGCTCTCGTTCCTCTGGCCACCATGCTTCTCGTAAGGGTCCTGCAACTGCTGTTTGGCCTAAGGATGGGGTCATGCCTGGCAGAGAGCTCCTAGTTCCTGGGTTGTCCTCCCTGGAATTCTTTTCCTTTCTGCAGCAAGCTTGGTCTTTTCTGTCATGGCAGCTAAGACCCTGGAGCTTCCGGGTCCTCTTGATCTCTTTCTGCTCGCTCAGAAGAGGGTTACATGGCAAGTTGATATCCAGCTCAGGAACCACCTTCTAAGAAATCACAGCCAAGATTGCATTCTGGAGATTCGGATCAACTGTCCTTTGGCTGAGACCTGGAGTCCAGTCCCGATCTCAAACGATGATTCCAGCCCGGAGGATGAGATGTCTTTTCCTTAAGAGGATCACAATGAATCTGATATTATCTGTCTATTCAGGAAGGGCAAACTGCTACTGCTACTACTACTACTACTACTACTACTACAGAGCATTTGTATAGCGCTACAAGACGTACGCAGTGCTGCACAGTCATGTAAGAGACAGTCCCTGCTCATCAGAGCTTACAATCTAGTCAAGACAGAGCACAAGGGAAACACAAGAAGATCAGGTGAGTCAAGATCCAAAAGTGGCAGCGAAGAGGTGACCTTGATTGCTCAGTTGTCATCCGCTCTGCATTTGAGTGATCCTCCAGCAGTGGAATAAGGGCCACAGATACACCCCCTCCTGCAAGTGGTTCAGATGTCTTCAATGGCCTGTCCTTTTCCAGAGGTTATTAAAGCATGATTCACTCAGAGGGGACTTGCCCAACACCCCAGTGAAGGGGGTGAAGGTTTGCAAGAGGCTTTATGCCTTGCCACAGGAGGACTACACCACATGGTTCAGCATACCGAGAAATGGATGCACAGATCACAGCAGGCATAAAGCGGACCATCATTTCGCTGGAGGGCAGAATATCCCTTAAGGACCCTCTTGATCACAAGGTGGACTCTCTTCTGAAGAATCAGTTTGCAATGAGGCAGCATCCTTTTTTACAAACATATACCAGGACGCTGTGCCTGGTCATACGTAATGTAGAGGTCCTCTCCCCTAACCAGACTACCACCAGGCACGGAGGATCTGGCTGGGGATCCAGCAGAGCCTCGCCCAGTGACTATCAAAATGGCAAATACACGGGAGTGGCACATACGTCAGCATGAAGATGCAAGCAGAGGGGCAGGGACAGGGATTGGGAAGGTGTCACAAATGCATCAGCAAACACACAGGTGACAACAAAAAGTGTAGGTGTAGCAGTCACACAAAGTACATTTATTTAACTTTTTCTATACCGCCTTTCAGAATTATCAAAGCAGTTTACATTAAACAACTTATTTTACATAGAACCAACATAGGGTGGTAACCATTAATGGTGGTACATTGAACGGCTAACCAATGGTTTAGTATAATGAAGGGATTGGGTCAGTGGGGCACAACAGATTATTTACAAAACAACCCAAGTTAACATTTCAGTGGCACCACACAGAGGTATGCAGCCAGCATTGCACAGTAGCCCCAGAGGAGGAGGAGTTGAGAGGGATGTGAGCATGACACCCTCTGAGTCTGGGTGGGACACACATACCACCAACAGCATGGCAGGCAATGCACTCCCAGAGCTGAAGTTGGCAGTGGGTGACACATCGAATGTATGAGAAGGATAACGGGTCATGCCAGAGTAGATGGATGGCTGCACTTAGTATGTTGTCTACTGTATTTTTGCACAGGAGATATGGGATATGCCATGAAATAGAGGTTCTGAAGCAGCGATACAGATGGCAGTAGACATGGTACCTGCAGCAGCTCTGAAAGGAGTGGCAGGAGCAGAAAGATATATGACATGTCTGCTGACAAAGCTGTGGTACAGTGCAGGAGCCCTTTATGAAGGAGTTCTGAGTTGGGAGGGGGGAGGGGTTGTACATAGCCAGGAGCAGGTGGCATGCAGAGTACAGCAAGATGAATGGTACATAAGACCTGCATGGACATAGTGCTGAATCCACATATAAGATCAGAGTAAGTAGGGACCAAGAGACAGGCAGTGGGGAAGGGAATTACATGGCATGCTAGATATGGAAGGGATGCAGTCTGTATGTGAGCTACATAGCCATCAGGCAGCGAGGCATCCATCCACAGGGGAGTAGCATGTATCCCGAGGCAAGGCTGCAGCATTACAGGGGACCCCAGTTTGAGGGAATGGCAGGGGCACTGATGTGTATGGCAGAGGGTTGTGAGTGCCAGAAGGACAGGTTGTACATGTACTATGGATGGCAGCCAAACACAATAAGAGGTAGTTATAGCAGAGTGTTGAAGTGCTGCCATGGGCACTGAATATGTTAGCACTGCAGCACTCAGAGAACAGAGCTAGGAGAACAGTGCATGGGGCAAGATAGGTCACAGCTGTCAGCTGATGTAATGGCAGAGCCAGTCAGGACACATGATCCTCAGAATGTAGGGAACAGCAGAGCACATGCCTCAGTCTGCTCTGCCACAGCTCAATGGGTGTGGCCAAAAACCTGAAGGGGTTTATCAGAGATACCTTCAGATGTGGTGGGGACAACACAGTGCATGGATCACAGGTGCAGTGTTTGCAAAAGTCCACAATTGACCTCCAGTCTCCCACCTACAGCAGTGTCAGCAACAGCAACAGAGAAGGGAAATGAGGAGGATGGAGAAGAGGTAGTGGAGGAGGACCCCAAAGAGAGGGAAGGAGAGGATGCCCATGGGCCAGCATCCCCAGCACCTCCAGCATGAATAGCCGCCCCCAGGTCACAGACACCTCAGTGGAGGATGAAGAGCCATAAGTAGAGGTGGAGGTTGCCACTAGCATGGACATGGGGGAGCCAATGTTGCTCACACCTCTTTATCAACTACATTTTATGGAGATGCCAGAGACAGCTGTGAGGAATGGAAGGTGGCAAATGGAGGTTCCACACCTCTCATCTGGGCTACATGGAGACACAAGGGAGGAAGTGTGGAAGGAAAGGGGGGGGGGGGCGATACAAAGAGCCATGCTGAATCACTGCATATTGTATCAGTTGCACAGTAAGATGTCTTTGGGCCTGTGCAGCAGGTGCCACAGCCTGAGGCCCTCCCTGGATCTTGGAGAACCAGAGGTCCTGCTGCATCTCCAGGCCATCTTTTGTCAGAACTATTGCCATGAGGGTACACACCCTCCCGTAGCAATAATGTTCCTTTTTTTTCTTTATGTAAAAAGAGGGAGCACGACCCTCACCCACCCTAAAAAGATATCAAAATCATGATAGGGTACAAACTCGGCCTCAAGTCCATCTCCCCAAAAGGATGAAAACAGCCTCCATTCACTTGGTACACTTATCTTTAAACGGATGACTCACGAAGTATCCAACGGTCACCCGACAGTGCAACCCATCAAGGTATATTGGAGGACCACTGACATCAATCGTTCTTCGTAGAAATTGCAACCAGTTGGCAAACTGCTTATAATGACCCAACGTTGTGTTTCGGGCTCCTGAACCTCACAGCCCTTCTTCAAATTCACTTTGCAATGTGAAGAAACTCCCAACCCGACTGATATTTAATGGGCGCCAAATAATGACATCATCAAAAGGTAGGCCAATCTTGATCACGAGCTCCTTATAGGGGAGAACCCACAGATTTAAAGCAACAACCACCAATCAATAGACGAGTTTAGTCCATGTGGTGTAATCGAATTAAGATGATAAATCCAAAATTGTTCCCTGTAAATGAGGCGAGCTCCTCGATCACCACCCCGAAGTTTAGCCGGGACGTGATCCAAGATCCGCCAATGTAAGTCCTGAAAACTGTGTTGAAGTTCATGGCAATGCTGTACCACGGGTGCTGTCAAAACCAATCTGTTAATCCTTGAACGATGTTCCTGCAGTCGCTGTTTTATACTGCGAATAGTCTTCCCAATATAAAACTTGGGACATGGACAGATCAAAATATAGACAACATAAGTAGTACTACAAGTAGTATTAAACCTACTGTAGATCTTCCTGTGTGTTAAAGGATTTTCCCAGTAGGCCCCTCCCAATGTCATTGAACAGAAGTCACAATCCTGACATGGGGAATGTCCAACAGTTAAAGCTGAATATATACATACACACATTTTTTTGGTTTGGGGTTATAGATAATTGAATGTGTGCGATTGGGTTTTGAGTATTATAGTAGTCTCCAGGCCATCTGGCAGGAGATACAGAAAGGCTTTGGTGCCATGACTTGGGCTTCGACTTATGTTGGGCCACCTGGAGGGAATCAAAGCAGAGATCCATGCCTGGCATGTCCTCTCACAGTCCATACAGCAGCTGCCGGCATGCATTTTGTGGCTAGAGGTGAAGGGGGTATTGTACATATGTCAAATTATATTGCAGATATAATGGCCTCAGTGTATCATTACCTATACACAATACTGTAGACATGGCAGCATCTCTGGGGCTGATAAGCACATGGGGGCACATCTGCTGTAGCCACTAGGAATGTGGGAGGAGATGGAGGGGGGAGGGCAAGGTGTTGGAGGTTAAAGGGACGAATGCTTCTGGACAAAAGGGCACAATGTGTATATGTCAAAAGGTGCATCCCCCTTTTTCCCAGAACACACATACAAGTACCCCACCTCCGCATGACAAACACGCACATACAGGCACGTCATGTCTGCACCATACATACAGAGGCTCCCCAGCTCTGCAGCACACAAACACACACACACACACACACACACACATGCATCACAGCCCTGCACTCCACCTACACAAAAGCACCTACTGACATATCCCATGCACAGGGAAACCACTGTTGCACCACACACAAACACACACACACACTTAGATACTTGCTATCTACATATTTCTGTCTAAAAATGCTTCATACAGCCCCTGCTACAAGAACAAGACACGCTATCATCTCTCCTCAAATTCTTCCACCCTCCCCAGACATGTATGAATATGCAAATGGAGGAACGCCATTGGAGAATGGAGACAGCGGGGCAGGGGGTGCACGGGGTGGTCACAACAACTGGCTCCTAAGATTTTGGGCTGGCTCCTAAAACTGAAAAATATTTGTCAAGGCCTGCCTTAAACAACTGCAAAACTTTGATCATCATAAATTCTTGGAGGGCTATTAGTTTGATTTCTGTGCTAGATATTACTGACATCTACATTTGATGTTTGATTACTTGAGCTGGAAAGAAAAAATGTTATTGTGCCTTTCCCTGATGTTTTTGCAGCTTTTGATTCTGTTTTATATCCAGTTTTATTATCTAGCCAGAATGTTGGTATTGACTCAAAAGTGTTTAAATGCTTTAAATTTTATCTCTGAAAGATCTTAGCAGATTTGATTGGGTAAAGAGGCATCTTGCTGATATGAGCTGTTAAAAGGATTGCCAAAATAATCTGCTCTTTTCGACAGTGTTATTTAATCTTTATTTACTTCCTCTGTGCAATCATTTGTGAATACTTGGCATCCACTATCAACTTTTTGACAGTGACAAAGTTTTTACAAACCAATTGGGTCCTGGAAGTAACATTAAAATGAATGAAATATTGTATAGGTTTAGTATCTGATTGTACCCTAATGGCTTTAGTTTAAATATAATAGAATTATTAGTAATAAGACAGGATCTTGACCTTGAACTTTCAGTGGTCCCACAAGTTGCAAATCATTTGTTGCCAGGTTTTTTTTTAAGTCCTTAAGCAACAGGTGTTTCAGCTGGTACCAAGATCCTTTTTTAATTTAATACTAATTTGAAGGCTGAAATCTTCTATAGATCTATAACAACTTCAGAACCATATTACATCTATTGATTATTGATATTTAATCTTACAATAGTAAGCCAATGGAATGTGGCTGCCCAGCTACTTTCAGGGAAGAAAACCTACAAGCATGCATCACCTCTTTTGCATTCCCTGCATTGGTTGCCAGTTGAACGGCATTATCAAGTTTAAGGTGGTGGTGTTGGTTTTCAAGGTTATGAGATTACTGATGTCCATACCTTTTGACATGCGTAATGTTATGGTACTGACCAACTTGGCCACTAAGATCTCAGGACTTATTATTTATTAGCATTTATTAACCACACAATAGAAGGTCACCCAGCGCAGTGTACAGAGTAAAAAAAACCAAACCACAATAAGCAAATAACAAAACATTCCCCTCCAGCCGCAACCCACCCCTACTTCCCCCTCCCCTAAAAAACCCTCACCTCCCAACCAAATCCTACCCCTCCTCCCCAAACACCTTCCTAAACAACAAGGTTTTCAGAGCTTTTCAAAACACCCATAGATCTTGTATCAAATGCAGTTCCCTTGATAAGGAAACTTGGATGTTCCTTCATTACACATGGAATAGGAAAGCATGGCAGAGCCTTCTCAATAGTTGGAGGAGTATATGGAATACTCCACAAGGATGTATCAGAGCATTTAAAGAGAGTGAGGCAGTTCTAGGATTAAAAATTGGTGAATAGTAGTAGTTATATCTGTCTCATTACTATCAGTTTTTCTTTTTGAGTGATTATGTATTCTCCAGGAACAAGCAGGAATGAGGTCCTCGGGTATGGGTGATGTCATCCGATGTAGCCCGTGTGGAAATGCTCCCCAGCTAATAAATGAAGTCTTTGGGAGGATCCACTGCTCAGGCACACCATCTTCCCGCCTGCCACTGCAGCGCCATTTTAGGACAGTCTTTGTTTTTCCACAGAGCCCAATGGATGCATTTCACGAGTTCTTTGCCATTTAGTAATTTTCCCCTCACTGGGCACTTTGCTGTCTTCATTGGTACTTCTGTTTTCCTTTTTGCCTGCCTGTCACAGTTTTTCTTTTCCCTTTAGCTAGTTTCAGCCTTTCGTAAAATGTCTTTGGACTTTTGCTTTCGGCTGAGCAGGGCCTTAGAGGACATTTTCTTGCAGAGCGAATAGAGCTCCGGATCATTGTCGGCTCCGCTGCACTGCAGACAACAGTCATGAGTGTCCATAAGCAACATGTACCTAGAGCATCTATCACATTTTTTGAATCCGGTGGCCAAGGGGGCAAAAATGGCCCCTGCGAGGTCAAAGAGCCATGCAGCCAGCAGTTAGAGAAAAAAGGGCTCGAAGCCCAAACAAAAAAATGAAAAGAAAAGGAGTATCCCCGATTAGCCCTAAAAGGTATAGCAGGGGAAGGAGTGGTAGAGGACCAGTGTAACCGGAAAATAGAGAAAGCCTGTTAACCCTGGAATTACCGAGATTTTTTGCACACACTGAATACCGTTGGGGTCATAAATGACCCCACAACGAATTTTAATTGTTAACCATGAAAAATTTAAACTAAACAGACAAAATATTATTCCGAATTAATTATTTATTATATGAAGGTTGTTGTTGTTGTTAAGTGCCGTCGAGTCGGAGTCGACTCATGGCGACCCTCTGGATAGCTATCCTAAATTGTGTTCGGTCTTCAGTCAGGCGGCTCATTGTTGACAGACTGGTACCCGTAGCTGCTGTTATTGTATCGATCCATCTCATTGCTGGCCTTCCTCTTTTGCGTTGACCTTCTATCTTGCCAAGCATAATGTCTTTCTCTAATGATCTCTCTCTTCGCATGATGTGTCCAAAGTATGAAAGTCGAAGTCTTGTCATCTGAGCTTCTAAAGAAAGCTTAGGTTTGATCTCCTCTAGTACCGACTGGTTTGTTCTTCGGGCAGTCCATGGTATACACAGTATTCGCCGCCAGCACCATAATTCAAAGGCATCAATTTTCTTCCTGTCTATCTTTTTCACTGTCCAGCTTTCACATCCATATGATGTTATTGAAAATACCATGGCTTGAACAAGTCGAATCTGGGCAGCAGCAGAATGGGACAATGTTGACGGCGGAGGATCACATTTTTGTGACAACGGCAACAACACCAAACTTAAACTGCGTGGAAGAAAGGCCCGGCAATCTACTTCTGTATCTTGCCATGAAAACCCAATGGATATGAAGGTTAAATGTTTTGAAATGTAATGCTTTATCATAAAATTACATGAAGAAGAGTTGCCATGAAAGCAGTTTTTGCATGCACTTGATGAACACAGTAAAGTACTACAGTCATTTGTATGAGACACAGACAATTTCTGAATGTTCTTTGCAAACATTGCGCTTGCAGGAAGTGCAAACTATGTTGCTTTTCTTGTCTTTTTCTCTGGAACAGCAGTGACACCTTGCCCTTTTCTTTGGGATCCCGACATTGCAAACAGCATCAGTGGCTTCTTCAATGCTGGAAGAAGTCTCACTGCAATTACTCTGAAGCAGCTGCTTTCCTAATTCCAAGAGGAATAGACGACGTCTGTGCTTTGACTTGGATTGCCATTCTGGATTTAGTGACATCCAAACAATGAAGCGTTCAAAGCACTGATGGTCCAACATGTTGTAGAAGATTGTCACTGGCCAGCGTCTTGTCATTCGTTTTGTGGTATATGTGCGCAACATTTGATCTGCCGTATCTACTCCACCTTTACTAGAATTACAGTCCAAGATCATGCGTGGTTTTTTGTCTGGACGTGTGTTATCTACTTCTTCGTGATCATGCAAACTGCTCAGAAGAACAACCACTTTTCCTTTCTTCGGGCAATAGGAAACCAGAGTGGCGTCATCGCGAAAGGCAAACAGTGAAGTGAATACCTCTCGGCCCTTTGTTACAAATTCTGGAAGTAATTCTTTTCTGTTCTTTCAAATTGTCCCCAAAAGTGTCATTTGTTTTTCTAGCAATTTCCGTGACAGGGATAAACTGCAGAAGAAATTGTCAACAGTAACATTTCTGCCAGATCGCGTCAATCCTTCAGTGAGTTGCAGCACAACCCTTTCACCCTGATTCTGTTCCCTGTTTTGTCTGAGTTCCCTTCCTGTATATACTTGAAGACGCAGAACATATGACATTGCACTGTCACACAGCATCCATAGCTTTATGCCATATTTCCCAGGTTTGCTGGGAATATATTGTCTGAATGAAACACAGCCACGAAATGTAAGCAGTTGCTCATCCACGGTAACATTTTCACCAGGAACAAAGGTGTCACTTAGAGTTGCTTCCCAGGTATCTAAAACGTGTCTGATTGGAGCAAGCTTATCCATGCCTCGTTGTTCACGTCTATTGGTTGCATCATCAAATCTGAGAGCACAAGAAATTTGCTGAAAACTGTTATGGGCCATATTTTTGCCGAAAACAGAACGACCATCTTCAAGCTTCCACAACTGAACTATGGATTGATTTCGTGACTTATACACGCCTGAGAGGATCAGAAGTCCAAGAAAACGTTGAAATTCTCCGTCTGTCAAATCTTTCCAGGTGTCATCATAAATGTGTCTTCCTTGTTTGCTCGTCCACATCATGATTTCATTCAATAAGTTCTTCCTCATGAACAATTGGAATGCTGCAAGAGGGCCATCAACATTTCATACAGCATACCTTGTAGGACCTTGTTGTACGGGCATGACATTAGCTCTGGCATATCTTCCAGCAGCTTGCTTTATAGGTTTCCTGTTCCATGATGTGGCATCCTTAGATACATAGGCTTCAATGGCAACATTTGTGCTTATAGTTGATGACCTATTAGTTCCTCTATGACTACAATTAAGATTCCTCACAGATGATACTGACACCGAGGACTCCTGCCTTCTTCCCCGTCCAGCACAGCCTCGACCTGTAACTTGATTCTTTGCTGCAGACAATGTTACCGGCTCAACATCAGTCTCACATTTACTTGGCGACCAACTGCTGTTGCCATCTGAATCATGACTGTCATCAGATTTATCGCCCGAACTTGGCTGATATGCTTCTTCACTTGTTGAATATGCTGCATCATCAGACGACTCAGAGCCGTCACTGTCAGCATCTCGTTGCAATATTTCTCTTACTTGGGCAGCTGAATACTTTCGTTTTGACATCATAAACAATAACCTAAAATAAATAAACAAAGATAAAGTTGAATAAAATGCAAAGCAGTTTTACTATAGGTGTACAATAATCGTGATGAACGAGCTGAAAGCCTTTAGATTTCATCGGAAATAATGAGAGAACGTATGATATCAATTACAGAAAAATGTGTAATTTTCATAAAATAAGAGTACAAAAAATAAATGATACATAATTAATGATAAATACCTTTGTCAGATCAAAAAATTCACAAAACTGCAAATTGTATCACGATCCAAACCGGATGTAAGCAACTGGGGTAAAAAATGACCCCACTGGTATTCTGCCGCAATTCATCACTAGCGTCACCTAGCGGATGAAAATTATTCCTCTCATGGTGCAATATAAATGGAATATTGACATGTGAAAAGTCATAAAAAGATTGCATTCTTGAACAACTAGTTTCCGAGATACGCATTGTGAAACTTGCAATGGGGTCACTTTTGACCCCATCGGTACTCCCAGGGTTAAGGCGAAAAAAATGAAACTTTTTCCGAGGGATGAGGACATGTGTCCGATGGGCTCCGCGGAAAAAGGGAGACTGAGCAAGATGGCACTCTTGGGCGGGAAGAGGACCATGCATGCGTGGCAGCAATCCCAAAGGCTTTCTTTGAAAGCTGGGGAATTGCTCTGCACAGGCTCCGTTGGTGCCGACATCACCCATAAGTGAGGACTGACTTCCTGCTTGTTCCTGGAGAAAATATATTTTCACTCAATGCGTAATTAAGCTCTGGAATTTGTTACCGGAGGATGTAGTAAAATCTGTTAATGTAGCTGGGTTTAAATAAAAGGTTTGGACAAGTTCCTGGAGGGAAGGCCCATAAGCCATTATTATAGAGGACCCAGGAAATCCACTGCTTGTCCCAATACAAGCACTGTGGAACCTTTATGTCTTTTTGGGAAACTGCTAGGTAATTGTGACCTGGATTGACCACTGTTGGAAACAGGATACTGGGGTTGATGAATTTTGGTCTGACCCAGTATGGCATATCTTATGTTCTTAAACTCCAAGAACTGGGAAGGTAAAAACTGGCTCTTTTCCTGATTGATCACCCAGTTGAGGCTTTCTAAAAAGTCTACTATTTGGGATGTCGCCTAAGACGCTTCTGATAGGGAACGGGCTCAGAGAACCAGTCGTCTAGATAGGGACGGAGACTGATCCCTTGTCAATGCAGCTGCCACCACCATGACCTTTGAGAAAATCCTTGGAGTGGTGGACAGCCCGAAAGGAAGGACAACGAACCGATAGTGAAAGCCAAGCACGGCAAAACGCAGATACTTCTGCTGATCCACCCAGATCAGGATATGAAAATATGCCTCAGCCAGATCCAGAGTATAAGGTTTCCATCTGAAAGCGCAGGACACACAAGTGCGTGTTGACCACTTTGAGGTCCAGAATGAGCCAGAAGGAACAGTCCTTCTTTGGCACCATTAAATAAATAGAGTTTCTGCCCTCACCCCACTCCTCTGGAGGGGTGTGCACCACCACCTTTAGGCGAAGCAACTTGTCCAAGGTGGTCCGCACCGCAGCACTTTTAATTGCAGACCTACAAGAGGAAATGATGAAGGCATCGGGAATCGGCTCCTTGCATTCCTTGGTAACCCGGGCTCAGTCCTGAAAGAAGAGCCAATGCCTGCTGCCCACCAAAGACAACAGGGAATGGGCCTCCAAACCTTCATTGCATGGCCCAAGTGGGTCTTCCTCTGGATGGGGCCGTCCCTGTATCCGCCTGTTCCACAAAAGGACGGAGAATGAGAAACTGAAGCAGAGGGGAAAAGAGGTTATCCAGGATGTTGGTTACAATAGTCCTGAGACCCCTGGGAATCTGGACAGTGTGCCCATGGTGGTTGGGCGGAAACTGATGAGAAAGGGGTACTGGCCCACTTCACAGGTTCCTAACCCTGTCTTCTGGGAGGTGGTAAGATTTTGCTTCACCTTGGTCCTTTACCAGTTTCTCCAAATTGGTTCCAAACAGGTGCTTCCTTTTAAAGACCAGTTGAGCCAAACAGGTTTGGTCATACATAGCATTAGAAATGAAGGCCATAGCAGACACCAAGAGAGAAATAGTATCATCAGGTGGAATTGACTGAATCCACTGGAACAGGACGTAAGACATCAAGCTGGTACATACCCCATCTGCAGAATAGCTGCTGTCATGGTAAACTGGCTCTTCAGCAAGGAATCAACCTTGCGGTCCATAACATCCTTTAAGGCCGATCCGCCTTCCACAGGAATTGTGGTCCATCTGGAAACCATCACGACCTGTGCATCCACCTTGGGAATGTCAAAACGCTTGCTGCACTCCTCCGGAAGAACATAGATCACGCCTCCGGGAGAACAGTGAGGCCCAGGGAATCCCTCATTGTGCCTGTACCTCCTATTCTGTCTCGGCTGCTGCTCTGCATGTGGAAGGCCCCAGCCTCGGTCCCCATCGTAAGCAAGCGCTTTGACACAATGTACAAGGTACAGCGTGGACCAGGCTTCCGAAAGACCCAAATCCCACACACCTCGATGGTGGTGGAATCGCCCATGAGGAAGCAAAAGAGCCCAAAATCACACTCGTCGGTACCACCCGGCCGAGATTCGAGGGTCCTTGATGCCCTGGGCCGCAAGGCCTCCATGCTCTCTTGTCGCATCCAGGCATATCAATTGTGCATTGGTATGTTCCTGCGCGATTTGGCTAAGGAACCCGGGGGGTTCTCCACGGAATTCGAGGGAGAGCCCCTCAATAGGTTCCGCACTCTGCTAAAGTACTGCTCTAAGTACCTCTCTCGAGCCTCCTATGACTGCTTCGAGACATTGGCTCGGGTGGCGGCTGCGGGCATTGGGGCCCACCGCCAGGCATGGCTCCAATCCTCGAACTTGGAGCAATGGGTGCAGGAGAAGCTCCTGGACGTGCCCTGTCTCAGTGAGCAGCTCTTTGGCAAGTCGATGAAGGAGAAGGCCGCGGAAATTGAGATGGAGTTCGTCACCAGAACCCTAATCTCCCGCAAAACTTCCACCCTGCCTCGAAAGAAGCAACCAGCCAAGAAGCCCTTCTTCCCAAGAAAAGGTCTCCAGTATCAGGGCTATCCGCCATATCCAGCTACTCCCACGCTGACCACTCTGGTGCAGGGGAAATCTGGCCATGGGCATCATAAGCCAAAGAGACCAAAGGCCCAAACGCTGACTCCCCTGCAACCCACTCTGGGGTTTTGACGCCATCGGCATAGCCCCTCACCCTCTGGCGACACAGCAGCCAGTGGGGGGATGCCTGTCCCGCTTCACCCCATCTTGGGCTTCCATCATCTCCAAGTGGTCCGGGACAGCTACCGCCTTCACTTCAACAGGCTTCCACCTCCTTTCTCCCCGGCGGAGCCTCCTCGACTCCCCGCATACCAGCTTCTGCTGCAGCAGGACTTGCACTCTCTCCTCGCCCAATGGGCAGTCGAGAAGGTCCCTCCCCACCTTCGAGGTCAGGGCTTCTATTCCCGGTACTTCCTCGTCCCAAAAAAGACAGGGGTTCTGCGGCCCATCCTCGACCTCCGCAGGCTAAACAAGTTCCTGGTGCGGGAGAAATTCAAGATGTTATCTCTTGGTGTTCTGCTGCCCTTCCTGGCTATGCTCCTTAGATCTAAAGGATTCTTACATCCACATCTTAATCCACCCCCAACGCAGGCAGTATCTGCATTTCAGGGTGTAGGGGGGCACTTCCAGTATAGGGTGCTCCCCTTCGGCCTTGCGTCCGCCCCACGGGTCTTCACAAAGTGCCTTGTTGTGGTCACTGCTTACCTTCAGCACTAGGGCATGCCTATCTTTCCCTACCTTGACGACTGGCTCATTATGGGCTCCTCAGTCGAGAGGAGGCTCAGCGAACGATGTCGTGCGCTATCCTCCTCTTGGAGAGCTTGGGGTTCTCAGTTAACTACCCGAAGTTTCACCTCGAGCTGCTGCAGGCTCTCAAGTTCATCGGGGTGCGCCTCGATACTCAGCAGGCGATCGCCTTCTTGCCGGTGCATCACTCCACCCGCCTCTGAGCTCTGGCAGCTCGCATCCAAAGCGCTCACCAGGTCACTGCCTGGACCATGCTACGTCTCCTGGGCCACATGGCCTCGACCGTACATGTGGTTCCTCACGCCCGCCTGCACATGCGGCTGGCTCAGTGGTGTCTCAGTTCCCAATGGAGCCAGTCCCTCGGACACCTCAGGAATGCCGTCAGGGTTCTTCCCGACCTCCACTTGTCCCTGAGCTGGTGGCTAAACCCCCGCAACCTCCTGCGTGGATTGCCCTTTCAGGCCCCGCAGCACAATGCGGTGCTGACGACAGTCGCTTCCCTGTTAAGGTAGGGAACCCATTGCAGAACACTCTGCACGCAGGGGCAATGGTCACCCGAGGCGTCTCAGCAGCAGATAAACCTGGTCGAACTCCGGGCCATTCAGTGGGCCCTGAGGGCCTTCGAAGAACACCTCAGCGGGAGTTTGGTTCTAGTTCAGACTGACAACCGTGTAGTGACGTTCTACATCAACAAGGAGGGAGGCATGGGATCGCGCTACCTCTGCTGGGAAGTGGTCCTTATCTGCTCTTTCGCTGTCCGGCGGAAGATGTCCCTCAGGGCGACGTACCTCCCGGGCCAGGAGAATGGCCTGGTGGACAGACTCGGCAGAATCCTTCACCCCCACGAATGGTGACTGGATCCCAGAGTAGCAGACTGGTTGTTTCTCCGCTGGGGGATGCTGGCGTTAGACCTCTTCGCCAGTCCTCAGGACACGCAGCCTCCCCACTTTTGCGGGCCGGTGCCGCACCCAAGCAGGGAGGGCCCCGATGCATTTCTCCTGGACTGGTCCTCCAGCCTTCTCTATGCAATCCCTCCTTTCCCCCTCATTTCGAGGACTCTATTCAAGGCTCAGCAGGACGGGGGCAACATTGATTCTCGTGGCCCCCTCGTGACATCGGCAGCCTTGGTTCCCACTCCTGCTCCGGCTGTCGACGGAGCCTCCGGTTCCTCTGGGGTCTGCTAATGCAGGAGGAGGGTGTTGCACCCGAACTTAACCTCCCGATCCCTCACAACCTGGCGGCTGAACTGGTCTCCCTACCCCCTCTGGCCCTTCCGGAGGAGGTCGAGGAAGTCCTCCTCACCCCGAGGAAGGACTCCACTAGGCGAGCCTTTAAGTGGAAACACTTCTCCTTCTGATGCTCGAAGCACCAGATCGACCCCTTCTCGTGCCCTGTTCGATAGGTTCTCCAGTACCTCCTCTGTCTCTCAAGGGAAGGGCTGAAGTTGAAATCTGTCCGGGTTCATTTGAGCGCCATCTCAGCTAATCATCTCCCCATCGAGGGAAAACCCCTTTCGGGGCATCCATTAGTCTCTCACTTCATGCGAGGTCTTCTGCTGTCCAAGCCACCCATCCGTCCTCCTCCGGTGGAATGGGACTTGAATGTGGTACTCACGCAGTTCACCCATCCACCCTTTGAGCCAATGGCGATGTGTTCGCTCCGGCACCTGTCCTGGAAGGTGGCCTTCCTGGTGGCACTGACCTCGGCCTGCCGAGTCAGTGAGCTCCAGGCTCTCATGGCTGGCGCCTCTTACACCAGGTTTTATCGGAACAGGGTGGTCCTCCGTACCCACCCTAAATTCCTGCCTAAGGTCATTTCGGACTTCCATCTCAGCCAAGAGATAGTGCTGCCGACTTTTTTCCCAAGGCCCCATGCCAACCAGGCGTCGACGGCTCTCCACACCCTCGGCTGCAAGCTGGCCCTCACCTTTTATTTCCAGCATACCCAGACTCATCGCAAGTCTGGCCGGCTTTTCGTGACCTATGATCCCAATAGACCGGAGCAAGCAGTCACCAAGCGCACCCTCTCGGTTTGAGTGGTGGACTGCATCGCTTTCGCCCATGCAAAGGCGGGCATCCCACTGGATCATTGGGTCACCGCACATAAGGTCCGAGCCAAAGCGGCTTCTGTGGCCTCGCTGCGCTCCGTGCCTCTTAAGGACATCTGCCAGGTCGCGATCTGGTCTTCCACGATTACCTTCGCTGCTTACTACTGCCTGGAGAGGGAGTCCCGCCGGGACAGCGCCTTCGGCCAGGCTGTACTCTGTAACCTGTTCGGGGTATAAGCAACTCCTGCCCGCCGACCCTTCTTCAAGGCTACCGAGGGCTTCGACCAGAGGATTCGGTCCCCTTCAGGCTTCAGCCTTTGCTCATGGCTTTGCGGAGGCATTTTTTGGTTACAAGTTCGGTAGACTGTAGCTAGAGAGTCCCATAAGTGAGGACTGACTTCCTGCTTGTTCCTGGAGAAAGCGTAGTTACTCACCTGTAACAGGTGTTCTCCAGGGACAGGAGGAATTAGTCCTCACTACCCTCCCAACTCCCCTGATGAGTTGCTGAATTTTTGTCCTTCCCTTGCCATCTGCTTGTTAGGGCTCGAGCTAAGGGACCTGACTGAGCAAGATGGCACCCTTGGACAGGAAGAGGACCATGCATGCGTGGCAGCAATCACAAAGGCTTTCTTTGAAAGCTGGGGAATTGCTCCGCGCGGGCTCCGTCGGTGCCGACGTCACCCATAAATGAGGACTGATTCCTGCTCTCCCTGGAGAACACCTGTTACAAGTGAGTATCTATGCTTTCTCTTATTAGTCTTAAACAGATTACACTGTAGTTTCATTGCATGTCCCCTAGTCTTTCTGGGCCCGATTTTTCGAAGGCATTTACACGGGTAGCTGCTAGTTACCCTTGTAAATGCCATCCAGGATTTTTAAAGGGCGCCTACATGGGTAGTGCCCTTCAAAAATCTTGAATAAGTCCCTATGCGTGTTAGGAGTGCTCCGGGGCGGAATGGGGATGGAGGAAGGGGCTAACCGGATAGCACCGAGGGTTTTCCTCTTCTATCTTTCAGGCACAGATGCTAAGTGGGTAGCATCGAAAATCGGTGCTACCCGGCTAGCTCCTGCGGCTTCCGGGGTGTGCAATGAGAACAGGATTTTCAATGCCGGGGCCGCATATGACCCTGGCATTGAAAATCCGGGTTAGGCGGAAGGGGTCGGACTACTCACCGCACACCCCCAAGATCTCAAGATAACAAACCAAATATACCTCCTACAGAATAGGTAACATAGACCACATAGTCTACGCATGAGTTACCATAATGTAAATAGAAGTTACCATCACGTATTCTGTTAAATTGTAAGTTCTCCCTAGTTGTAAGCCCAAGTTACGTTCCCTGTTATTTGTAAATTTAAGACATGTCCTAAATGTCTGAGTAAAATTTTATTGTATGTAAACCGCACTGATAAAAAATAGCGCGGTATATAAGAACTGTTAAATAAATAAATAAAATAAATAAATACAGTTCAAAATCGGGACCTCTGCTTTCTGATGGCGTAAACAGTCTATCTACGTTTACCTGTTATAGTCCATTCATTAATTTATAGACCTCTATCATATCTTCCCTCAACCGTCTCTTTTCCAGGTTGAAGAGCCCTAATCTTTTAAGCCTCTTCTGATAGGGGTATCCTTCTATCCCCATTAACATGGTGGCTCATCTCTGTACCTTTACTAATTCTGCTATATCCTTTTTAAGATACGGCGACCAGAGTTCCACACAATATTCAAGGCGCGGTCGCACCATGGAACGATACAGAGGCATTATAATATCCTTTGTTTTATTCTCCATTCCTTTCCTTTTGATTCTTATTTGCCTTCTCGGCTGCCGCTGCACACTGGGTGAAGAGTTTCAATGTGTTATCCACTATGACGCCTAAATCATTTTCCTGGGTGGTGGTTCCTAATGTGAAATATTCTATCATGTAACCATAGTTTGGGTTGTTCTTTCCTAGGTGCATAACTTTGCACTTGTCCACATTAAATTTCATCTGCATTTGAATGTCCAGTCTTCCAATTTATCAAAATCCTCTTGCAATTTTTCACAATCCTCTTGGGTTTCAACAACGTTGAATAATTTTGTGATATCCGCAGATCTTATTACTTCATTCATTATTTCCATTTCCAGGTTATCTACGAATATGTTAAAAAGCAGCAGATCTAGCACTGGGGTACTCCACTATTCACCTTATTCCATTGGGAGCACGTTTTGACATTTGAATGGGAAGAATTTTCCTGTCAGAAGAGAAAGTCAGAAGTCTATTGAATTGCCTTGCAATGTTCTGTGCGCAGCAGGACTGCAGAGTCTGGGATTATCTTGAACTTCTTGGATTTATGGCAGCGACTATAGAATTGGTCCCGTAGGTGAATGCTCACATGCGTCCGCTTCAACGGTCCTTGTTGACTCTATGGTCTTCAAGTTCTCAGGAGTTCAAGCACAGGCTTCTGCTCAGGTTGAGGCTGAGATCCAGCCTGCAGTGGTAGTGGCAACCTTGTCATCTGAGGAAGATCATATTGCTGGACTATTTCTCCTGAATCCTACTGGCAATGGATGTCAGTCTCTCAGGCTGGGGATCTCATTGCTGAGACCATACAACTCAGGGCCGTTGGAATCACAGAGAAGCAGTGTGGTCCAACAACCAGCTAGATGTGAGGGCCATCAGTTTGGATCTTGTGTGTTTTGGGCCGCTGGTCAAGGGCCAGGCAGTTCGAGTGTTTTCAGAAAATGCCACGGCAGTGGTTTATGCCAATTGTCAGGATGGCACAAGAAGCACTGGAGTGACCCCGGAGATGGATCTCCTGTTTGCATGGGCATAGAGGAACCTCAGCCTTGTCGGCTCAGCACATTGACAGAGTGGACAATGTAGAAATGGACTTCCTCATCTGGCACTCTCTGAATCCCGGCAAGTGGGAATTAAGTCGAGGGGTTTCATTTGATTCAACGCTGCTGGGGTTGCCCCAGAATAGATCTGATGGCGACCTGCTTCAATGTCAGAGTGTGCCACTTTTTCAATTACCACATGGAGATGGGGTCCAAGGGCATACACCAACTCCAATTACTCTATCTAACTACAATTAAAGTCGATTAAATAACTATTTGTAAATCCTGTAAATATATATGTAAATAGTTCAAAATATGTAAATAGTTAAATTGTTATTTAACAAATTTACCATATTTAGTCCAATCATGTTTAATGTATTTAGCAAAATTGTACCTAGTTAATTAATGTTTCATGTATTTAGCAAAATTGTACCTAGTTAATTAATGTTTCATGTAAAACAGACCTGTTAATCTGTTCATTCCTTGTTCACTGTAAACCGCACCTGATCTGTGGAAGGTAGCGGTATATAAGCAACTGTTAAATAAAATAAATAATAAATAAATAAATATATGTCCTGACATAGCCTTGGCCCAGTCAGCAGCTGCTGTACATGTTCCTCCATGGCTATTGGTGGGACGTGTGATTCAGCGTATAGAGAGCATCACCTGGGCAGGATTGTTTGGGTCACACTGGACTGGTGCGGAGAGCTTGGGTCGGAGACCTGATGCAGCTCCTTCAATCACCACCTCTTCGGCTGCCTCCGTCTTGGGGTCTATTGCGGCAGGGACTGATCATCCTGGAGGACCCGACTCCCTTCTTGATTACGGCATGGCTCTTGAAAGGAGACTGCTAGCATGTAAGGGCTACTCCCCAGCAGTAATATCTACCATACTTGGTTCCTGGTGGAGGTCTGCCAAGCTAGCATACATTCAGATATGGTGCCTCTCTGAGAGCTGGTACAGCACACGGCACTTTGCTCCTAAGACGGCCAAGGTGTTCTCCCTCTTGGGCTTTCTGCAGGATGGCCTAGAGAAGGGCCTCTCACTTAGCTCCCTGGAGGTTTAGTTGGCAGCTTTGGCCTATTTTCATGGTCCAGTGGTGGGGAAGTCCATGGCCTTGCACTCAGACGTTTCATGTTTTCTCCAAGGGGTTGGAAGACTGGATGTTCAAATGGCAGATGAAATTTAATGTGGACAAGTGCAAAGTTATGCATCTAGGAAAGAACAACCCAAACTATGGTTACACGATGCAAGGTTCCATATTAGGAACCAGCACCCAGGAAAAAGATTTAGGCGTCGTCATAGATAATATGTTGAAACCCTCCACCTAATGCGTAGCAGAGGCCAAGAAAGCAAATAAAATGCTAGGATTCATAAGGAAAGGTATGGAGAATAAAACCAAGGATATTATAATGCCTCTGTATCATTCCATGGTGCGACTGCACCTTGAATATTGTGTGTATTTCTGGTCGCCATATCTTAGAAAGTATATAGCAAAATTAGAAAAGGTACAGAGAAGAGCAATAAAAATGATTAAGGGGGATGGAAGGATATTCCTATGAGGAGAGGCTTAAAAGGTTAGGGCTCTTCAACTTGGAAAAGAGACGTCTGAGGGGGAGATATGATAGAGTTCTATAAATTAATGAATGGAGTAGAACAGATAAATGTAGATCGGTTGTTTACGCCATCAAAAAGTAGGAAGACTAGAGGACATGCAACTAAAAAGAGAAAATATTTTTTCACTCGTAATCAAACTCTGGAATTCATTACCGGAGGATTTGGTAAAAGCTCTTAGTATAGCTGGGTTTAAAAAAAGTTTGGAGGACCTGGGAAATCCACAGCTTACACCAGGATGAGCATTGTGGAATCTGTGTGCCTTTTAGGGAACCTGCCAGGTACTTATGACCTAGATTGGCCACTATTGGAAACAGGACATTGGGCTTCATAGACCTTGGTCTGACCCAGTATGGCATTTTTTATGTTCTTATCTGCAATGGAAAAGTCTCCTGTTGGGGGAAGGCTTACTCTTTTTGCCCAAAGGTGGCCCCTCATAATGTCAGACACTTGCGGTTTGCAAATCGTGGAGGCACAATGATTCTCATCACTCCTTACTGCCTTGGTTTCCTCTCCTGTTATAGCTCTCGAGTCAGGAGTCACTCTGGCTGGGCCAAGCATTGGATCTGATTTTGCAGAACGGAATGTTGTACCCCAACATCGAGTCTTTGGCCCAAGTTCAACCTGCCGGCCAGTGTGACTGATGTTCTTTTGGCCTCCAAAAGGACCTCAATGAGACAATCTTATTCATGCAAATGGAGGAGGTTTGCTGTCTGATGTGAGGATCATGCCCTAGATTGCTTCATCTGTCCCACATTAGAACTGCTTTACACCTCTCTAGACTTATATCCAACTCTGTTAGGGTTCACCTCAGTGCAAATACAGCTAATCATTGAGGTGTAGAAAGGAAGCCCATCTCTGCACAGCCTTTAGTTGTTTGCTTTATGTGGGGATTGCTTCTCTTGATGTCTTTCAACAAACCTCTCTCAGTGTCTTGAGACCTCAGTGTGGTTCATGCACAGCTGATGAAAGCTTCTTTTGAACCACTCAATTCCTCTCACCTGAAGGTTTGGTTTTGGTGGCAGTATGCAGAGTGAGGGAGCTTCAGGGTCTCATAGTTCGTCCACCTTATACCAAATTCCATCATAATAGTGTGGTCCTCTGAATTCATCCTAAATTCATTCCAAAAGTGGTATCGGATTTCCATTTTAATCAGTCAGTTGTTTTTACCGACATTTTTCTCAAAACCTCATGCTCACAAGGGGGAAGCTGTGTTGCACATGTTGGACTGCAAGCAAGCCTTAGCCTTCAATTTGGAGCAGACAAAAGCCCCTAGAAAGTCCATCCAGCTTTTTGTTTGTTTAGACCCCAGCAAACTAGGGGCTGCCATCTCCAAATGCTCTCTTTCAATTTGACTAGCAGACTACATCTCTTTCGCTTATGCCCAGACAGGCCTGAGCCATGATGGTCATATCACAGCTCACAATTTCAGAGCCATGGCTGCATCGGTGGCCAACTTGTGCTTGGTCTTCATGGAAGAGATCTGTAGGGCTGCAACGTGGTCTTCTGTCCAAACATTCACATCTCACTGCTGTCTAGATGAGGATTCCTGATGCAACAGCAACTTCGTTCAATCAGTAGTTCAGAATCTGTTTTGGGATTAGAATCCAACGCCATCTCTCCTAGGCCCATTCTTTTCTGTTCAGGCTACCTAAAAAAAAATGAGGAGGGGGGAGGAGAGGATGACAACTTTTATTGTAGATAGTTATGTATTTCAGAATACAATGGCCTGTTGCCAGTAAGCAGACTGACTTCGTTGCCGCTGTTGGGCTTGTCTGCACTCTCATTGGCTTTCAGTAGCCTGTAGCTAGGGAATGCCATACAGGAAAACTTCATTCCTGCTTGTTACTCACCTAGAAACATAGAAACATGACAACAGAAAAAGACCACATGGCCTATCTAATCTATCCTTCGATATCAACCACTACAACAGTCCCCTTTTTTCCTTTAGAAATCCTCTGTGTTTGTCCCATGCTTCTTTGAATTCAGATACTGTCCTCATCTCTACCACCTCCACTGGGAGACTATTCCATGGATCCACTACTCTTTCCGTAAAGAAATATTTCTGCATATCACTCCTGAATCTATCCCCTTTCACCCTCAACCCATGTCCCCGCGTAGCAGAGCTTTCAATCGAAAGAGGCTCTCCTCATGTGCATTTATGCCACGGAGGTATTTAAACGTCTCAATCATATCACCTCTATCTCGCCTTTCCTTTAAGGTGTACATATTAAGATCCTTAATTCTGTCCTCATATGCTTTATAATGAAGACCACTAACCATTTTAGCAGTCACCCTCTGTACTGGCTCTAGCCTGTTTATATCCTTTTGAAGGTGCGGTCTCCAGAATTGCACACAGTATTCCAAATGAGGTCGCACCAAAGACTTATACAGAGGCACTATCACCTCCTTTCTTCTAATGGCCATTCCTCTCCCTATGCACCCAAACATCCTTCTAGCTTTTGCTGTTACCTTTTCTACCTGTTTAGCTATTTTAAGATCATCAGACACAATCATGCCTAGGTCCCGCTCTTCTTTAGTGGATAAAAGTACTTCACCCCCTATACTATATCACTCCCTTGGATTGCTGCAGCCCAAATGCAAGACCTTGCATTTTTTAACATTAAATCTCAGCTGCCAAATTCTAGGCCATTCTTCAAGCTTAGCTAGATCCTTCGTCATGTTATCTACATCTTCCTGGATGTCTACTCTATTGCAGATTTTGGTATCACCGCAAAGAGGCAAACCTTATCCGACAGCCCTTACGCTAAATCATTAACAAAGATGTTAAAGGGCTTCCGGTGACGTCACCAAAACGAATGGCGGCGTAGTGTGGGAGCTCCGCCACCAGTAAGTTAATTAATGGCGCAATAGCCCCTAAGGGCATTGAAGGGGCAGTGAGGAGTGTGGATACGGGCAGGGGAGACCCCGACTTACCCCAGCGGCGACCAGCGGAGGTAGAACGGAGAAGCGCAGCGGCAGGAGCGGACCGAATACAGCCGCACTGTCACCCAGGAGCGCCGACACCAGCAGCGGCGGGGAGGAAGAGGTGAGCACGTGGCGCTTTCAGGACAGTGGACGGCCGGGGCAGAGGTGGACGGAGCGGGCCACAAATAGGCAGCACGACCAAGCGCGGCAACGCTAAAAGCACAGCGCGGCTGCACAAAGAAGCGCTCTGAGCCACGCCAGGCCTAGCAGAAGTGGGAACCGCGCTCGGCCCAACACGTGGCTGGTGTAGCATTGAGACCGGCGTCTCCCCTTCCCGCGCCTGCCACAGAGGGCGGGCATCAGCAGTGACTCGCTGGGGCCTTTAGCAGTACCAAGGGCTGGAATAGAGGAGGAGGGAGCCTGGAAGTGTGGCCCATTTCGGGCAAAAGCTGTGAAGAGGAGAGGGGGCGGTGAACCCGGAGTGCAGGGCCGTAGCCCCAGCAGTAGAGGATAAACACTGACTGGTGATGGAGAAAGTCAGCAAAAAAGAAAACTTGGTGAAAAAGAAGCTGGCCGAGTTTCGTTCCCCGTATGTAGCCTCCAAAGGCGGGAAAGAAGGGGAGAAAGCCAGCAAGGCGCCAGCAGAGGGCCCGCAGAGCCCGGCAGGGAGCGACGGCGGAGAAGAGTGCCTAACAGCAGCGGAGCAAATTAAGCAATGGCTCCTCGAGCTGAAGGAGGAGTTAAAGATGGAGATGTGTGGGGTAAAAAAGGAAATCATGGAGGCTGTGCAGACAATGCGCCAGGATATAGTGGAGCTGGGGGATCGAGTCGAAGAGGCGGAAGTTAAGCTGGACAGCCAAGGAGAGACCCTGGCACAGATTCAGAAAGGCTGGGAAGAGCTACAGCTGGCGCAGGAGGCACTCAAGGTCAAGACCGAGGACCTGGAAGATCGCTCACGAAGATGCAACCTCCGGGTGCGAGGGGTGCCGGAAGAACCTAAGTATAAAGACTGTGAGGAGGTGGTCCAGAAGGTCTTCAGAGAGCTCCTGGTGGCGGCGGGCCAGGGAGCGGTCGGTGACTGCCCTCGTCCTGGAATAGAGCGGGCGCATAGGGGTCTGGGTCCCATCCGAGATAACAAGCCAAGAGATATAGTCGTCTGCCTTAGTTCCTTTAAAAGCAAGGAACTCCTGCTGGGGGCTAATCGCAACTTGAAGAGCTTCCACTGGGAGGGCCACAGGGTGGAATTGTATCAAGACCTGTCCCAGGGAACCCTGCAGCGCAGGAGAGAGATCAGAGAAGTTACAGCGTATCTCCGGAGAGCCGAGCTGCGCTACAAGTGGCTCTTCCCATTTGGATTACTTATCACAGTGAAAGGTCGATCGAGAGTGGCGAGATCCAGCGCGGAGGCTTGGAAAGTCTTGCGGGAACTTGGCGCGGAGCAACTGCCGGCGATAGCTGAGGAACAGCCGGCAATACAGAGCAAGGACTCCAGGCCCGGAAGAGCAGAGAACCTGAAATGGCAGAGAGCGAACGGTCGGAGATTGGCCAGGACGGCCAGGGACAATCACCAAAGTCCGGTGTCTGTACCACCGACTAGCTGAGAGTTGGAAGTTTAATAAAGGACTGGTATTGTTGCATGGGATTCTCAGTGGGTTGGGGGACCGAGCTGCATAATCATTTGGGGGGCATAGGGGGGGGAGGAGTGGGGGGGTTGTGGCAGGAGGGAAGAGAAATAATGTGGGGAGTGGTGAGGCGGGGGTCTCGGGCGAAGGGGGTCTTGGCGGGAACGGGGTTTGGTGAGGCAGTGGAGGGGTTGGGGGGCTAATGGGGTAGAATAGGTGGGGGGGAGGTGAGGGTCACTGAATTGGAAGTCGTATCTCTGCAAAAGAGAGTCATGACGGGGGAGAGGGGGGAGGGGGGGGAAGAGGGGGGAGGGGGGGAGGGGTCAGGGAGGGAGGGGCGGGAGGCTGGATCCAAGGGGGCGAGGAGGGGGCTTGGGGGAAGGAGGGGTGATGAAAATATTAACGTTGAATGTTAAAGGTTTAAATTCACCATTAAAAAGACAGAAATTGTATAAGGAACTAGCTCGGCATAAAGCGGATATTGTAATGTTGCAGGAGACGCATCTACAGAGAAAGCACGAGGTATTGGTGCAACCCCGTGGATATAAACATCGGGTGTTTGCCTCTAATCTTAAAGAGAAAAAGAAAGGCGGGGTGGTGGTACTCATTAGAGAGGACGCACCGACAGAAGTTCAAGTGATCTCCCGGGATAAGGGGGGGAGGTATCTCTTGCTGAGGGTGAAGCAGGGGGGGAGTGGTTTTGTGTAGTGAATGTGTATGCACCTACAGGTACACAAACTGAGTTCTGGAGGGACCTGAGTGAGCAGGTGGCGGTGATGGGGGAGGGAGTGATGATTTGTGGTGGGGATTTCAATATGGTCTGGGAGGTGGGGAGAGACACGACGGGACGAAGGGAGGGGAGGAGAAAAGATAGACAGGGCTACCATAGGTTTGTGCGGGAGAATGGCCTGATTGATGCGTGGCGGTTATTAAACCCGGGACGGCGGCAGTTTTCTTATTATTCTGCCGCCCATGGCACTTACTCCCGTTTAGATGCAATCTGGGTGGGGAAGGAGATAGCAGGGAGGGTCAAGGGGGGAGAGATCGAACCAATCACATGGTCAGATCATGCTCCAGTGGTGGTAAGAGTGTGTGTGGCCCGGGAGGATAAGGGACGGCAATTTTGGAAATTGAATGAGAGCTTGTTGGAGGATGACAGGGTGGTGAAAGAGCTTGAATGTTTAATTCCGGAGTATTTTACACAGAACGGTGGTGGGGAGGTAAGGGAGGGAATAGTATGGGATACATTTAAAGCTGTCGCTCGGGGGGTGCTCATAAAGTGGGGAGCACGGATAAAACGAGAACGGGCCGAACGGGAGGAGCAGCTGCGTCAGCAACTGCGGGAGATGGAGGAAAGGGATGGGAAGGGTGGCAGTGGCCAGCTTCGGGGGGAGGTCTTGGCACTACGGGCCAAGGTGAATGCCTTAGAGGCGGAGAAGATACAGTTCCGTCTGCAGTTACTGAAACAGAGGTTTTTTGAAGGGGGGAACAAAGCTGGGAAATACCTAGCGAGACAGTTGCAAAAACGGAAGGAGTGGAACCGGATTTCACAGATTAAGAGCAAGGGGGTGGCGGTGCGGGGGGATCAGCGTATCAGGGATGAATTCGTATCCTTCTACAGTTCCTTGTACGCGGCGCGCGAAACGAGGTCCGGAGAGGATCTTCGGGAGTATGTGAGAGGAGCGGGGATCCCGACCTTGACGGGGGAGGAGCAGGAGGGACTAGATAAGGACATCCAAACCGAAGAGGTCGCACAGGCCATTAAGGCTTTGAAGGCCGGCAAGGCCCCGGGGCTCGATGGCCTAACGGCAAAGTTTTATAAACTATTTGGAGGCCTTTTGCTGAACCCGTTGACTAGGGTCTTTAATGGGCCAAGACGGGGGGACCCCCTGCCGGAGACAATGGGCTGGGCAGGCATCACTCTCATTCATAAGGAGGGGAAAGACCCTCAAGAATGCGCGTCCTATAGACCAATCTCGTTGTTGAATATTGATGCAAAGTTATTAGCAAAGGTTCTAGCGACGCGGCTCAACAGGCTGCTCGGGAGACTGGTGCATGCAGATCAAGCCGGGTTTGTGCCAGGCCGGCAAGTGGCAGACCACATCCGGAAAGTGCTAAATGTGATGTGGACGGCACAGCAGCAGGAGAAGGAGACCCTGTTGGTCTCATTAGATGCCGAGAAGGCTTTTGATCAAGTGTCTTGGAAATTCTTGTATTCGGTACTGGACCTCCAGGGATTTGGACCTGGTTTTGTGCAGTGGATAAGGGCATTATATGCCAGACCGACAGCATGTGTCCGAGTGAATGGGGGATATTCAGAGTTTTTTTCCGTTAGAACGAGGGACTAGACAGGGGTGTCCTCTTTCCCCATTATTATTCGCGCTCTCCCTCGAACCTCTCGCGGCAAGGGTGCGGAATAGCCTAGACATTGCGGGAGTCAGGGTGGGACGTCAGGAATGTAAGGTGTCTCTCTTTGCAGACGACATACTCTTGACTATCACGAAACCTAGGGAGTCCCTGAAAGCAGTGATGGGGGAGATCCAAGAATACGGCGATAGGGCAGGCTTTCGGATTAATTGGGGGAAATCGGAAATCTTGAATATTGGGAGGGAGGACGACGAGCATCGGGATTGGCAGCAGACTTTTCCCTTTAAATGGGCGCAGACCTCGATTCGATATCTAGGGGTGCAACTGGGGAGAACCTTGGAGGACTTATATGCTTTAAATTATAAGAAATTAGTGGGGCAAGTAGAGGGACGTTTACAGGGCTGGAGCAGGGGGTACTACTCGTGGTTTGGGCGAATGGCGTCGGTGAAGATGATGCTGCTTCCCCAGTTTCTGTTCCTCTTTCAAATATTGCCTGTCCAGGTTCCCCGGAGAGTGCTGAGTCGTATCCAGCAGCAGGTGGAGCGTTTTATCTGGGGGGGGAAGAAGCCGCGGGTGGCGGCAAGAACGATGCAGGTGTCGGTAGGGGAGGGGGGGATAGGGGTTCCGAACTTCCGCTTGTATTACGCGGCAGCGCAGCTAAGAGCGGTGTACGCGTGGCTGCGGGAGCCACATAAGCAGTGGGTGCAGATGGAGATGGCTGGCTACAGGTTGGGCGAATTAGAACGCATCATTTGGGAAGGGAGGGGGGAGAGGGGGAGGAATCCCCTAGTGGGGCATACATTGCAGGTGTGGCAGCAGTATAGGAAGCGGTTGGTGGGAGATAAACGGTGGTCGACTACCATGTCCCTGCAGGCCTGTTGTACAGAGAGTACGGGACCCGAGCCCTCAGTGCTTCGAAAGTGGGCGGAGCTCGGACTGACTCAGGTGACACAGATAGTGGTGGGGACACAGTGTAGGGGCTTTGAGGGAGTGCGAGATCTCTACCGACTGGGGGAGTCGGATAGGTTTGCCTATCGGCAGATATGCTCAGTGGTGCGACAGAAGGGGAGGGTGCAGGGGGCCGGGGGGGTCGGGGAGTGGTTTGAAGGGGCGTGTCTAGGATCCATGGGACGTCAGGGGATGCTTTCTAGGATCTACCGCGGCCTGACTGCACGGGGGGAAGGTAAGCTGAAATATATGGAAGCGTGGGAAAAGGATCTCGGGGTGCAGTGGCGGTGGAGGAGTGGGAGACCGTGGCAATGGGCATCGCTAGATTTTCCATTGCCACGTCTTTGCGAGAGAATGGCTTTAAGGTGCTGAGTCGCTGGTACCTCACACCGGAGCGCTTGTGTAAGGCGGGGGTGTTGCGGACGGACGAATGCTGGAGAGGGTGTGGAGAAAGAGGATCATGGATGCATATGTGGTGGACGTGTCCAGTTGTTAGGGAATACTGGAGTATAATAGAGGAGAATATCAACAAAATAGTGGGCAGGCATATTGTGCTTGGACCTGAGATGTGTCTCCTGCACAGACCAGACGGGCAGTGGGAGGGGGATTGGAGAATCCTCTGGTATTGTGTAACAGCGGCACGGTGCGAAATTGCATGGTATTGGAATAGGCCAATTTTGCCATCCATAGCGAGTTACGCACGCCGAGTGTCGCATCTTTATGCCATGTACAAATTGACGGGGGAGAGGGACGGGAGAGGGGAGCAAGTGGGGAAGCGTTGGGCAGGGGTTTGGAAGTGGTTACGGGAGGAGGGCTGGAAATAGGGAGGGTGTCCTAGATAATTGGGGGGGGAGTGTTGAGATGAGAATGCCCTGCTAATGTTATTTAGCATATAGGTTATGGGGGTCATCTTGGTGATTCACTGTGAAGCATGTCCAATTGCAGCCATACAGCTATGCTTGAGCATACGGGGGGGGGGGAGGGGGTAACCAGTACTAGTTTTATATAGTTTTATATATAGTGGGTAGTATGCATATTATGTCTGTTCATTGTTGTGGAGGCTATGGCGGACTTGGCGGATTGTCGCTGTGGGCCAGATTGAAATGTATATGCTATGGTTGTTAATAAAAAAAAATAAAAAAAATAAAAAAAGATAGAGAGGGAGGGTATTCAAACCAAATTACTAATACCAATCAAAAAAAAACAAAAAAAAAAAACAAAGATGTTAAAAAGAATAGCAGATATTCTCTGTGACAGCAGCATAAGTCCTCACAACCCTCCCACCTTCCCTGGGAGTTGTATTCTACATAGCTATAATAGACTGTCCTAAAATGGTGCTGCTGTGGCAGGCGGGAAGATGTTGTGCATGTGCAGTGGAACCTCCCAAAGGCTTCAGTTAGTAGCTGGCGAGCGTTCCCTCACAGGCTCCATTTGATTATGTCACCCATACATGAGGACTGATTCCTGCTGTCCACGGAGAACACCTACTACAGGTAAACTACCTTTTATCTGTATTTATAATATTTGATTATGTATTGATGTTAGTGTTATTTCATAGGGTTTTTTTGGATTGGCAGAATAGACCTGCTTTTCAACAAACAAATAATTCCCTAAAGTGGTGTGGAGGACTGGCCTAGTGGTTGGGGCAAGGTACCTCAGGCCGGAAGGTCAGGGGTTCAAGTCCCACTAGAGGACAGCAACCTTGGGCTGGAAGGATTGGGGTTTCTAGTCCCACAGGTACTCCTTGTGGTCTTGTTCCCTGTAAAATAGATCTCCAGGAACAAGCAAGAATGTAGTTTTCACATATGGGTATCATCTGTACCAACAGAGCCTGCACGGGAACACTCCCCAGCATCCAATAGGAAAGATTTTGGGAGCATCCCACAGCGCCTGCGTGCCACCTTTCCCAACTGTCCCTCTCCAGTTTTTCATTTTCCGCTGAACCGACAGGTCGCACATCCTTTCACCGCAGAAAATTCCATTCTTATACTTCTTTTTTGTAGTCGTGTCTGCCTTCCCTTGATGTTATACCTAAACAAAAAAAAACCCCTTAGTTTCTGGAGTCTTTCCTTCAGTAACTTTCTTCTGTGGTGCTAGGCGCCATTTTGGGCACTAGGCCCAATTTTTCCTTAAACATGGAAAAACCTGCTTCGGGTTTTAAAAACATGTTCTAAGTGTGGCGGTACCATCTCTGTCACCCACACCCATGAGTGGTGCCTCAAATGTTTAGGTCCTGACCACTCTATTTCAGAGTGCCTCGCCTGTGGAAGGATGCCTAAAAGGGGCCGGCAAAACCGGGCTGCTAAACTTAGCACCCTTTTTCCCTCCGATGCGGTGTCCGTGGCATTGATGTCCTCCAAGGCTTCATCTTCCTCCCATGGATCTCAGGTAACTAAACATAAATCTAGCCGGTCCTCAAAGGGTAGATATCCTTCTAAGCATCAAGATGCATCTGGTGTTGCCCTTGAGGGATCTTCACCGGCAAAATTGCCTCGATGCCTCTGAAACCGCTTCAGACACTTCAACCGGTACCCACACCGACACCATCGACGTCGGCGGGTATACCACCGGGACCAAGTCATGCGTCTCTATCCGGCATCGACAAGTTAGTACCGGACCACTTTGATACCGACTTCGATCGGTACCGCTACCGTGTCTTGCACGATCACCTGGGATCAGAGATACTTCGAATCCTCGGATGAGTCTGAAGACTCCGAAGACTCTGCCGATACCAGAGAACTTCTTCCCAAAGATTCCTCTTCTCCTCAGCATAGGATGTCTCCACCAGAGGATATGTCCTTTCAGGATTTTATCCGAGATGTGGCCCGAGGTCTTTCCATCACAGTGGCTCCTGAAAAAGAGCATAGGGCAAAGGAATTAGAAATTCTTCAGTACCCTAAAGCTCCCAAGGAGGCAGCTACCTTACCTATTCATGAGATCTTGCATGATCTTATGTTAAGGATGGGGGAAACACCTCTAACCATATCTCCGCATTCCTGAAGACTCGATACCATGTATCGAGTTCCTCCTTGTCCTGGGTTTCAAAAGACTCAATTTTCACACCACTCCATGGTGGTGGAATCAGCCATGAGACGGATCAAGAGTGCAAAAAGGCATGCATCTAATCCTCCAGGACGTGAGCGTAGAACTCTTGACTCCTTTGGGCATCAATCCTTCCAGGCTTCCATGCTTTCTGCTAGGATCAGTTCCTATATCTTGTATATGGGGATGTTCCTTAAGGAAGTCACAGGAGACTTAGAGCTTATGAGCCATCTTCTTCCTGATGATAAAAGGCAAGATTATCTTGCTCTTGTTAAACATGCTCAGGATGTTTCCAAGTTTGTGAATCGTGCAGCCTTTAACTGCTTTGAATGCATAAGCAGAACCTCTGCTATTGCCATAGGTGCAGGGCCGGCCCGTCCATTGAGCAAGAATGTTCTTTGCACAGGGCCCCGCGTTTCATGGGGCCCCGCGCAAAGAACATTCTGCTTTTTTTTTTTAAATTATATTAAAAAAAAAAAAAGCTGGCTCTGGCTGCTGCTGCGGCCTCCGCGGCAAAATGGAGTGTCCCGCGGGGCCCCTTCTCCTCGCTGAGCCTCTCTGCAAGGGCTTTCAGATTCGCGAAGGGAGAATGTCTCCCTCGCGTCTCTGTTAAGCCCACAGGGGCTAATGGGAAATTTCCCATCTGCCCCTTTAGACGCGAGGGGCTGATGGGAAATTTCCCATTAGCCCCTGCGGGCTTAACAGAGACGTGAGGGAGACACTCCCTTCGCGAATCTGAAAGCCCTTGCAGAGAGGCTCAGCGAGGAGAGGGGGCCCCGCGGGACACTCCATTCTGCTGCTGCTGCGGCGGCAGCGGCAGCAGCCAGAGCCAGGTTTTTTTTTAATTTTAAATTTGCCATAAGCCGATAGGGGGGGGGGGGTGTTAAGACTGCCGCTGGGCAGGGCTGGGCGGGGCTGGGCTGGGGGTAGGGTTGCCAACTGGCTCCAGATGCGCCCGACACACTTGATCCAGTCCTAGGTTTACCCCACTGCATGCAGGGACATGTAGTTCTGATTTTTCCATTGCATTCCATAAGAAAAGCAAGACTACATGTCCCTGCATGCAATGGGGTAAACCCAGGACTGGATCAAGCCTGTCGGGCGCATCTGGAGCCAGTTGGCACCCCTAGCTGGGGGGGTGTTAAGACTGGGGCTGGGCTGGGCTGGGGGGGTGTTAAGACTGGTGCTGGGCTGAGCTGGGCTGGGCTGGGGGGGGTGTTAAGACTGGGGCTGGGCTGGGCTGGGGGGGGGTGTTAAGACTGGGGCTGGGCTGGGCTGGGCTGGGGGGGTGTGTTAAGACTGGTGCTGGGCTGGGCTGGGGGGTGTTAAGACTGGTAATGGGCTGGGCTGGGCTGGGGGTGTGTGTTAAGACTGGTAATGGGCTGCGGGGGGGTTAAGACTGGTAATGGGCTGGGGGGGCTAGGACAGATAATGGGCTGGGGGGTCTAGGACTGGTAATGGGCTGTGAGCTGTTGGGGGGGTTAGGACTGGTAATGGGCTATGGGGGGGGTTAAGACTGGTAATGGGCTGATGGGGCTGTCTGGAAATGGGGTGATGGGGGGTTAGGACTGGTAATGGGCTGTGGGGGGTTAAGACTGGTAATGGGCTGTGGGCTGATGGGGGCTGTCTGGAAATGGGGTGATGGGGCTTAAGACTGGTAATGGGCTGGGGGGTTAAGACTGATAATGGGCTGCGGGGGGGCTAGGACAGATAATGAGCTAGGGGGGGCTAGGACTGGTAATGGTCTGTGAGCTGTTGGGGGGGTTAGGACTGGTAATGGGCTGTGGGCTGATGGGGGCTGTCTGGAAATGGGGTGATGGGGGGTTAGGACTGGTAATGGGCTGGGGGGGTTAAGACTGGTAATGGGCTGTGGGCTGACGGGGGCTGTCTGGAAATGGGGTGATGGGGGTTAAGACTGGTAATGGGCTGGGGGGGTTAAGACTGGTAATGGGCTAGGGGAGGGCTAAGACTGATAATGGGCTATGGGGGGGGCTAGGACAGGAAATGGGCTGATGGGGAGGGGTTAGTACTGGTAATGGGCTGTGAGCTGTTGGGGGGGGTTAGGACTGGTAATGGGCTATGGGGGGGTTAAGACTGGTAATGGGCTCTGGGCTGATGGGGGCTGTCTGGAAATGGGGTGATGGGGGTTAGGGCTGGTAATGGGCTGGGGGGGTTAAGACTGGTAATGGGCTGTGGGCTGATGGGGGCTGTCTGGAAATGGGGAGATGGGGGGTTAGGACTGGTAATGGGCTATGGGGGGATTAGGACTGATAATGGGCTATGGGGGGGCTAGGACAGGACATGGGCTGATGGGGAGGGGTTAGGACTTGAGGTGGGCTGATGTGGTTAGGACTGGTAATAGGCTGTGGGCTGATGGGGGGGTAGGACTGGCAATGGGCTATGGGGGGCTGACTGGAAATGGGCTGATGGGGTTAAGACTGGAAGTGGGCTGATGGGGGGTTAGGACTGGTAATGGGTTATAGGGGGGCTTAAACTGAAAATGGGGTGATGGGGGGTTAGGACTGGAAGTGGGTTGATGGGGGGCTAGGACTGGTAATGGGTTGGGGGGTTGCTATGACTGGAAATGGGCTGAGTGGAAGGGGAGGCTTGAACTGCAAATAGCTGATGGGGAGGGAGCTTGGAATGGAAATGGGCTGTGAGGGAAGGGAGCTAGGACTGAAAATGGGCTGATGGAGCAGCTAGGATAGGACTGGAAATGGGCTGTTGGGGGGAGCTAAGATTGGAAATGGGCTGTGGTGGGGGCTTGAATTGAAATGGACTCATGGAGGGGCTAGAACTGGAAGTAGGCTCATGGGGGGTCTTGGACTGGAATTGGGCTGAGTGGAGGGGAGCTAGGATTTGACATGGGCTGATGGTGGGGCTTGGAAATGACTAGAAATGGGCTGATGGGGGGCTAGGATTGGAAATGAGCTGATGAAGGGACTCAGACTGAAAATGGATGTGGGAGCTAGGACCGGAAATGGGTTGATGGGGGGTAGGACTGGAAATGGGCTGATGCAGGGACTAGAAGGGAATGGATGCTGGGTGAGACTGGAACTAGAAGGGAGCTGATGTTGGAGGAGGATTAGAATGGGATGGGGCTGGGAGAGTAAAATGGAGAGGGGAAAAATATTTTGTGTGGGAGGGATGAAAAATCTACAATTGGCCGGTTATTGGGAGAGTAAGTGGGGATTGAGGATGGAGGGGTAAAATTTGTGTGGATGAAATAGGAATGAGGAAAGAGCAAAAGGAGAAAGATTAGTATGTTAAAGCAGATGTAGAGAGAGAGAATGGAAAAAAAAACTAGAAGAGAGAAGAAAGAACAAATGGACAGCAGACGATGGAGAGTTAGCAGAAAACATGAAGAAACCAGAAGAAAGTGGCTGGAGCAATTGCAACTGAAAAAAAAATGCACAAAAGGTAGAAAGATATCTCTTTATTTTGAATTTATTAACTGGAATATGAAAGCTCTGGGAAATGTGCATCATTAACGTCTGCGCTTTGTTTGGTACAAGAGGAAATTAATTTATAGTTTTATTTCTACAGTGTTGTTGTACATTCCAAGTTTGGCTTTTGGGGTTCCCAGTTTAATTATTGCCTTCCTGTTTCTAAATTGTGATTCCTTGTTTGATGATGGTCTATGTTCTGCATGTGTAACTGAGCTGAGGTATTCTGTTTATGTAATTCCTATTTGACATTGCCACTTGTTCTCTTTCCCCAGTATTCTCTGAAATAAATTGGTTTAATATTTGCAGTGTTGCCTTTTGATAGGTAGGGTATGGTGCTCTGTGAGTCCTGGTAGTGCTGTTACGATACGGCGGGTTTGCTATGGGTTCTAAATGGGCAGCGTTTGTAGTAGTTCCTAATGTGCCTGGCGGTTGGCACTGGATTATAGTAATGTAGAAATCTTTTAGTCTTTCTTTATCCGTACACTCATTAAGAGACATGTTTCCTAAAAGTTAGTGTATGGTAACATTATGCAAATATTTATGCAAATAAGGCCACTTATGCAAATGAGGCCCCGCACCGAGTCTCCGCACATGGCCCCGCACCCCCCTTGGGCCGCCCCTGCATAGGTGCACGTAGGATTGCCTGGCTCCAGGCATCTGACTTGGAAATCTGGGTACAGGACAAATTGGGAAACATACCTTGCACAGGAGAGAATCTCTTTGGCAAGAATTGGCAGGAAAAAGCTAATGAGATAGATGCTGACAATATCACTTTGGATAGATTGTCCAAATCCACAGCTGATCCTGCGAGGAAAAAATCCTCTAAGAAACCATTTTTCAGCAAGAAGAAGTTTTATCCCTCCTGTACCCAGCAGGGACATCGTCCAGGTCAGTCTGCCCAAAAGGGATAGCAACCTAGACAACAAAGGAAGCCAAAAGCTGCTAAGCCTCCACCGGCTCAGCAGACTCAGCCTTCACAGGGGCTTTGACTCCTGTCTAGAGAACTTTGTTTTCCTGGCCCTGAAAGGACCAGAACCCTCCACCATCCCAGGAAGGTTATGTCACTTTGCCCCCAGATGGTGTCGGATAACAGCAGAAAATTGGACTCTGTCCATTGTACGAGAGGGGTACAAGCTTCATTTCCTCAGCATGCCCCCTCCTACAATAGTAAGACAGTTCAATTCTCAGACCTCTCTCAACGACGGGTTAGGTCAAGAAGTCACAATGCTCCTTGCTCAAGGAGCAATAGAAGAGGTACCCATTCCTCAATGGGGTACAGGGTTTTACTCTCCCCTATTCCTTATTCCAAAGAAAACAGGAGGACACAGACCCATTCTAGACTTCAGAGAATTGAACAAATTCCTCTTCAGAGAGAAGTTCAAAATGATTTCTCTAGGAACTGTGCTGCCATATCTTCGGCATCAGGATTGGCTTTGTTCTCTAGATCTCAAGGATGCGTACACTCATGTTCTCATCCATCCAAGTCACAGGAAGTTCCTTTGATTCCTATTTCAAGGAATCGATTCCTATTTCAAGGAAAGCACTACCAATACAGGGTTCTTCCTTTTGGCCTGGCTTCTGCACTAAGAGTGTTCACAAAATGCATGGCTGTGGTAGCAGCATTTCTCCGCACCCTGGGAATATTCGTCATCCCTTACTTAGACGACTGGCTCATTCGAGCCTCTTCAGGGCCAGAAGCCAGTTTTGCTCTGTCTCGCACAATGCGCATCTTTCAGTATTTGGGACTTGTCATAAATCTCCAAAAATCCAACCTTGCTCCCACTCAATCCCTAGAATTTATGGGAACTCATATGGATACCAGACAGACAAGGGCCTTCCTTCCACAGCCCTGCTGTCTTCGCATTGTATAGTTAGCTTCCCAAGCAGTGCTCAAACCTCATCTCACTGCTCGGGAAGTGTTACACTTGCTAGACCACATGGCATCCACTGTGCATGTGGCTCATTATGCTCGCCTCCATATGAGGGCAACCCAGTGGACCTTATTCACTCAGTGGACTCAGGCGTCAGGTTGCCTGTCAGACAAAACAGCAAATTCAGATTGTCTTATTTTGTCCCTCCAATGGTGGCAGTCACCCAGTCTCCTTTCCAGCAACCCCTTCCTCAAGCCACTCTAACAACAGATGCTTCACAGGTGGGTGGGGAGCCCACTTGCACGACCTCTCTACCCAGGGTACCTGGACTCCGCAGGAGGCCTGTCTTCATATCAACCTCCTGGAGCTCAGAGCAATCTTCCTTGCTCTTCAAGTGTTTCACACCCAGCTCAGCTACAAGACAGTCCTAGTTCAAACGGACAATCAGGTAGCCATGTTCTATGTGAACAAGCAGGACGGAACAGGCTCTCTGTCGCTATGCAACAAAGATTTGTGACTATGGGCCCTCGCCAGAGAGCATCAGATTCATCTCCTTGCGGTGGATCTTTCAGGCATTCAAAACTCTTGGGCAGACAAACTCAGTCAAGTTCTGCTTCCACACGAATGGTCTCTCCATGCAGGCCAGGTGGCCAAAATTTTTCAAATTTGGGGAACCCCAGACATAGACCTCTTTGCAAGTCCACTGAATGCCAAACTTCCCCGGTTCTGTTCCAGAATTCCGGCTCGAGGTTGTCAAGCCAGGGATGCTTTCCTCCTTCACTGGGGTCAAGCTTCAGAGAGACAGAGATCATATGATTCTCATAGCTCCACGTTGGCCATGGCAACCGTGGTACCCTCTGCTCCTACATCTCTCTCAAGCTCTGCCTCTGGAGTTAGGATCTGCTCCAGATCTTCTCTCACAAGAGGACAGGATGCTGTGGCATCCCAATCCCCAGTCTCTGCATCTCAGGGTCTGGTTACTGAAAGCCTAGAACTTCAGGACCTTAACCTTTCCCAGCAGGTAAAGGATATCCTTCATGCTTCCAGGAAACCCTCCACAAGACACTCTTATGCATTTAAGTGGAAGAGGTTTACCATATGGTGCTCACAGAAGGGTCTTAACCCTCTTGCAATACCTCTAGAATCATTACTGGAGTATCTCCTTCATTTGTCAAATGCAGGGCTTAAGACCAATTCAGCGAGAGTCCATTTGAGTGCTATTGCAGCTTCTTTCAAGCCTCTAAATGAACAGCCTATTTCCTCTCATCCTGTTATAGCGAGGTTTATGAGAGACCTTCTTCTAACAAAGCCTCCCATTAATCCACCACCGGTGGCATGGGACTTGAATCTGGTACTTGGGAAGCTCATGAAACCGCCCTTTGAACCATTAGCCACTACCTCTTTGAAATTCCTTTCCTGGAAGGTTATCTTACTCATTGCAATCACATCAGCACGTCGCATCAGTGAATTGCAAGCGTTGGTGGCTGATCCTCCTTATACAAAGTTCCACCATGATAAGGTAGTACTTAGGACTCATCCATACTTTATGCCAAAGGTGGTTTCGCCTTTTCATTTAAACCAAGCGGTTTAACTTCCTGTATTCTTTCCGAGGCCTCACGCCTCCAGTGCAGAAAGGAACCTTCATACTTTGGAGTGTAAAAGAGCTTTGGCCTTTTGCTTGCAAAGGACAAAGCAACATAGAAAATCCTCTCAACTCTTCAGTTTTGCCAGAACAACTTTCTCCAATATTACAGTTCAGTCTTTCTTCCACTAGCATGATTATCCTCCCCCTACCCCTTTTTTTTTCATACACAACTTCTGAGTCTGTGAAAGTCCCTCCCTTTGAAGAACAATGCTTAAATGAAAAACGACATTACTGCTTCCCTCACGATGCTGTCTTAGCAGATTCAATCAGGCATTCATTGGAGTGGAGGAGTGGCCTAGTGGTTGGGGCAAGGTACTTCAGGCCGGAAGGTCGGTGGTTCAAATCCCACTAGAGGACAGCAACCTTGGTCCGGAAGGACTGGGGTTTCTAGTCCCACAGGTGCTCCTTGTGGTCTTGGGCAAGCCACTTAACCCCCCATAGCCCATGTTCCCTGTAAAATAGTTATCTCCACGTTATAATGCCCTGTTCAATGTAATTTCAGTTTGTTCAATGTAAACCACACTGATGCAGAATAGCGCGGTATATAAGAGAATGTAAATAAATAAAATAAATAAAATTCACCAATGACACCTACCTTATTTTGGAGTGAAGTACTATTGCTTCTGGTTTTCCGCAAGTGGGAGGGACTGATCTGTTTCCATGTATTCCAGAGTGGAGTGCTGCTTCTGCATGAGCTGTAGGTCTGACATTCCAGGCAGGTGCTGTCTCCCAGGGTATCAGGGGCTCTCCTCCCTCTGGTTCTAGGAGGTCTCTAATTATAGGCCAGGCCAGCGTTCTGTCCTGCCCCCATCTTCCTCGTTCCTTCCCTATTCCTTCCTATACTGCTTCTGAAGGGTTTTTGGTCTGAAGAGGCTGACATTAGAGGGGCAGAGGCGTGTTTTAGGTTGTCCTTGGTATTTATATGTGACCCAGCTAAGCCCAGGGTCTTGGCTTTGCCACAACAGGTATTTACACCTCTTGAGATGGCATTAACTGCTATTATCTGCCCCATTAGCAGCTAATGTGTGGAATCTATGTCTGCATTAATTGTAATATACAATGCAGCTCATTTTACACCAAATGGAAGCTAATTTTATAAGAAGCACCTAGTTAAAATGCTTTTTAAGATGCCTATTTTAAGCCTATTTTATAAAAACAAGTACCGGTAGGTGCTACTTGTCTTTATAAAATATTAGCCTTTATGGCAGAAATCATGCTGTAAATTATGGCGCAGACATTTACACCAGCCCTAGAGCCAGTCTAAATGCCTATACCTAGATTTGCAAGAATGCACATAGCTTATTGTATTTGACTAAACTCTACCCACGTTCATGTCCACTGACAAAGTATGTACTATCAAGCAACGAGTATGCTTTTATATTGATCAGTGTTTTATAAGATGCCATTTTAACACGTGTAGGTGCCCACATGCGTGCATTGATGATTACAGTAACTCCTAGTTAGGCACATACTGGGCACCTAAAAGTATGCACCCATTATAAAATTATACGAAAATGCTGATTGTCATGTTACTTTTTAAATACATGATTGGAGGAGTGTCTTGTATAGCGTCCTGCAGGGTAGATGTGGCAAAGATGTAGCCCAGAGGTTTTCATCCCAGTCTTCTGAGACCTCCAGGTCGGCCAGTCAGATTTTCAGGATATCCAAATGAATATGCATGAGAGAGATCTGCATGCACTGCTTCCATTGTATGCAGATCTATCTCATGTATATTCATTGTGGATGCCCTGAAAACCCAGCTGGACTAGAGTCCCAGAGGACTGGGTTGAGAACCACTGAGTAGCCCTTGTGTGTGAATATATGAGGCTGCATTTCCTACACCTCTCTTACTTTGTATAAGATTGTCAGATGTGGGCCTATTTTATATCTTTATGGGGAACAGAGCTATGAAATCTGTTATCAGAGAATGTAGAGCATGAAAAGTACATGATAAGAAGTAGTAGTAATAGCATATTTTTAAGGTTGGATAAATCTTACCCTTCATGATAAGTTTATTATATTTTCTATACTTCTCTAAGGTATTTCAGGTTTATCTTTAACTTTATTTTTATTAAAGAGTAAAGCTTACACATAATTTCATGTTGTTGTTAAGTGCCGTCAAGTCGGTGTCAACTCATGGCGACCCTCTGGATAGTTGTCCAAAACTGTGTTCGATCTTCAGTCAGGCAGCTTATTGTTGACAGACTGGCAACCATAGCTGCTGCTGTTGTATTGATCCATCTCATTGCTGACCTTCCTCTTTTGTGTTGACTTTCCACCTTGCCAAGCATGATGTCCTTCTCTAATGATCTCTCTCTTCGCATGATGTGTCCAAAGTATGAAAGTCAAAGTCTTGTCATCTGAGATTAGGTTTGATCTCCTCTAGTACTGGCTGGTTTGTTCTTTGGGCAGTCCATGGTATACGCAGTTTTCGTAGCAAGCACCATAATTCAAAGGCATCAATTTTCTTCCTATCTTTTTCACTGTCCAACTTTCACATCCATATGATGTCACTGAAAATGCCATGTCTTGAACAAGTCGAATCTTTGTATGGAGAGAAATATCTCCAGGAACAAGCAGGAATGAGTCTTCACATATGGGTATCGTCGGTACCGACGGAGCCTGCGCGGGAACGCTCCCCAGCGTCCAAAAGGAAAGCTTTTGGGAGCATCCCACAGCACCTGCGCGCTGCCTTCCCGCCTTTCCTAACCGCCTCTATCCAGTTCTTCTTTTCCGCGGAGCCAGCAGGTCGTGTTCCTGTCACCGCTGAAGAATTTCTTTATTTTATTTTATTTCTTTGGTCGCGCGTCTGCCTGGTCGCGCTGGACCGGTACCGCCGGTCTTTTCTTTCTTTATTCTAAAAAAAAAAAAAAAAACCTACTGTTTTTCTCACTTCAGTGCATTTTGTTCTTTGGCCTTAGGCCTAGGAAATTTTTTCCTCATGGAAAAGCCCGCCTCTGGGTTTAAAAAATGCACGAAGTGCAGCGGCACTATTTCTGTCACTGACACCGATGAATGGTGTCTAAAATGTTTAGGTCCTGATCATTCCATCGTGGATTGTGAGTCCTGTTCCATGATGTCTAAAAGAGGCCTGCAGAATCGAGCAGCTAAGCTCAGTACCCTGTTTCCCTCGGATGCAACTTCGGTTGCATCGACGTCTTCCAGGGCTGCTTCTTCCTCACATGGATCTCAGGTAACCAAACTTAAATCCAGCCGGTCCTCGAAGGGTAGATCTCCTTCCAAGTATCGAGATGCCTCTGGGCTTGCCCTAGAGGAATCCGCACCGGCGAAATTACCCCGGCGGGAGGCTCCGGCTTCCAAACCTTTATCTATGGGGTCACAGGTTGACATCGATGGCTCGGCCTCGACCGATCACCTGTTGCCATGTTCTGGGGTACCGGTGGTTCCCACTGGTACCGACATCCAGACATTGGTTGCATCAATGGATCAGAATATCCTGACCATGCAGCGTGCCATCACGGCATTCATACAAGCTGCGACGCCTTCGGTACCGCAACAAACTCCGTTGCAGGTATCGATTCCAGCACCGGTACCGACATCGGTTCCTGTGCCCGTACCAATTGCATCGACATCCGTTGCGGGGTCGACTGCAGCGGTACACTGTTCTGTGATGCCCATCGGTACCGAATCGGTACCGATCACTCCCGATGTAGATACCACCCGGTACGCGTATCGGGCTCTGCAGGAGCATCCAGACAGACGATACTTTGATTCCTCTGAAGACTCTGATGAATCAGAGGTCTCTGTCGAAGCATCGGTGATTCATTCTCAGGAGCCCTCTTCTCCAAAAAGGAGAATGTCTCCTCCAGAAGACTTGTCTTTTCAAGACTTCATTAGGGAAATGGCCAGGGGCCTTTCCATTTCAGTGGCCCCTGAGACAGAGTCTAGAGCCAAAAAATTAGATATCTTACAATATCCTAAGGTTCCTAAAGAGGCAGCCACTTTACCAGTACATGAGATTCTTTATGATCACATGTTGGGCATATGGGAGACTCCTCTCACCACCTCTCCTGATTCTCGCAGGTTGGACACCATGTATCGTGTTCCTCCTTGTCCTGGATTCCATAAAACTCAGCTTCCTCACCACTCCATTGTGGTGGAGTCTGCCATGAAGAAGATAAAGAGTACAAAAAGGCACTCTTCTGCTCCTCCAGGAAGGGAATGCAGAACCTTAGATGCCTTTGGCAGGAGAGTTTTCCAGGCTAGTATGCTTGTTGCCAGAATCAACTCCTATAGTCTCTATATGGGGATGTTTCTAAAAGAAGTTACAGATCATCTGCAAACTTTATCTCCTTTTATTCAAGAAGATAAAAGGGAAGAATTCCTCACCTGGCTCAAACATGCCCAGGATGTTTCCAAGTTTTCCAACCGTGCAGCCTTTGACTCTTTTGAAGGTGCCAGCAGAGCCTCGGCCATTGCCATAGGTGCACGCAGAGTTGCTTGGTTGCAAGCTTCTGATTTGGAACCTTGGGTTCAAGATGGACTGGGAAATCTTCCTTGTACAGGTGAAAACCTTTTTGGCAAAGATTGGCAAGCAAAGGCCACCCAGATGGATGCTGAAAACTCTGCTTTAGATAGACTTTCAAAGTCTACTTCTGCTCCTTTTAAGAAAAGGTTGTTTAAAAAGGGTTTTTTTTCCCAAAAAAGGGAAATATTATTCTGCTTATGGTCAGCAGTCATCTTCTGTAGGTCGTTTTGCTACAAAGAGACAGCAACAACTGAAACAGGCCAAGCCTAAGGCTGCTAGGACTGCTACGGCCCAGCAGCCTCAGCCTCCTCAGGGCCTTTGACTTACAACTAGAGAGCTTAGCTTTTCTGGCTCTAGAGCATCCAGAGCCTCTCACCATTCCAGGAAGGTTAGCTTACTTTGCTCCCAGATGGGAACAAATCACAGCAGAGCAATGGACCCTCTCCATCATAAGGGAGGGGTACAAGCTTCATTTCTTAAACCTTCCTCCTCACACCATGGTGAGACAGTTCAATTCTCAAAAATCTCTCCTCGACCTTCTGGGTCAGGAGATCACTACCCTTCTTGCCCAAGGGGCAATAGAAGAAGTACCCCTTCTTCAGCAGGGCTCAGGGTTCTACTCCCCCTACTTTCTTATTCCAAAGAAAACAGGGGGCTACAGACCCATATTAGATCTCAGAGAATTGAACAAGTTTCTATGCAAGGAGAAATTCAAGATGATTTCTCTCGGTACTCTCCTTCCATACCTTCAGAGTCAGGATTGGCTTTGCTCTCTAGACCTCAAGGATGCATACACCCATGTCCTCATCCATCCATCACACAGAAGGTTCCTTCGGTTTCTTTATCAAGGGAAGCACTATCAATACAGAGTGCTTCCCTTCGGTCTGGCCTCTGCACCAAGGGTGTTCACAAAATGCATGGCAGTAGTAGCTACATTTCTATGCACTCTAGGGATATTCGTATTCCCATATCTGGATGACTGGCTCATCCGAGCTCCATCCCAGTCAGAGGCCCAGATTTCTCTAACCTGCACAAGGCGTATCCTTCAGTATCTGGGACTTGTAACAAACTTCCCAAAATCCCATCTCACCCCTACTCAGTCTCTAGAGTTCATAGGGGCCTTGCTGGATACCACAACTGCAAGGGTCTATCTTCCCCAGGCCCGTTGCCTACGCTTGGTGCAGTTAGCCTCACAAGTTCAGTTAAAATCCCATTTAACTGCTCGAGAGATGTTACAACTGTTAGGCCACATGGCATCCACTGTGCATGTGGTTCCTTACGCTCGCCTTCACATGAGGGCAGCTCAGTGGACTCTATCCACCCAATGGACCCAGGCATCCGGTTGCCTGTCAGACAAAATAGCAACCTCCAGTCGCCTCTTTTGGTCCCTCCACTGGTGGAAGTCCACTCAAAATCTGTTGTTGGGGTCCCCCTTTCAACAGGTGTTACCTCAAGCAACCCTTACAACAGATGCCTCTCCAAGAGGTTAGGGTGCTCATCTTCAAGATCTCTCCACTCAAGGCATCTGGTCTCTAGAGGAGACATCTCTTCATATCAACCTCTTAGAGCTCAGAGCAATCTTTCTAGCTCTCAATTTTCCACACCCTGCTCAGCTACAAGACAGTCCTCATCCACACGGACAACCAAGTAGCCATGTTCTACGTGAACAAACAGGGCGGGACTGGCTCTCTGTCGCTTTGCAACGAAGCTCTGAGATTGTGGGCCTTCGCCAGAGAGCATCAAATTCATCTCATGGCAGTGTATCTTCCAGGAGTTCAAAACTCTTGGGCAGACAGACTCAGTCGAGTTCTTCTCCCACACGAATGGTCCATCCATGGGGACCAGATAGCCAGGATCTTTCGAATTTGGGGAACCCCAGACATAGACTTGTTTGCAAGTCCGTGGAATGCCAAACTTCCCCGGTTCTGTTCCAGAATTCCGTGTCAGGGAGTTCAGGCCAGGGATGCCTTCCTCCTCCATTGGGGGAAAGACTTCCTCTTTGCCTTTCCACCCATTCCCCTAATTCCCAAGACACTCTTAAAACTTCAGAGAGACAAGGAGTCTATGATCCTCATAGCACCACATTGGCCACGCCAAGTGTGGTACCCTCTACTTCTGCATCTCTCTCAAGCTCCCTCCCTGGACTTGGGATCTGCTCCAGACCTCCTGTCCCAGGAGGAGGGAACGTTGTGGCACCCAAATCCTCAGTCTCTTCACCTCAGAGCCTGGTTGCTGAAGGCCTAGACCTTCAAGATTTGCATCTTTCTCAGCAAGTGAAGGATATCCTTCATGCTTCCAGAAAGCCTTCCACTAGACGTTCCTATGCTTTTAAATGGAAAAGGTTTACCATTTGGTGTGCAGAGAAGGGTCTTAACCCTCTTGCAATAACTCTGAATTCTTTACTAGAGTATTTGCTGCATTTATCCCATGCAGGCCTTAAAACAAATTCAGTGAGAGTCCATTTGAGTGCTATTGCAGCATCCCTTAAACCTCTCAATGGACAACCTATTTCCTCTCATCCTCTTATAGCAAGATTCATGAGAGGCCTTCTTTTGACTAAACCTCCCATCAGACCACCTCCAGTGGCATGGGACTTGAATCTGGTTCTTGGCTAGCTTATGCTGCCACCTTTTGAACCCTTAGCCACTACCTCCTTGAAATTTCTTTCCTGGAAGGTTATTTTTCTCATTGCAGTCACCTCAGCTCGCCGCATCAGTGAGCTGCAAGCCTTGGTGGCTAATCCTCCTTATACAAGGTTCCATCATGACAAGGTAGTCCTTAGGACTAATCCACACTTTATGCCTAAAGTGGTCTCACCTTTTCATCTGAACCAGGAGGTTTATTTACCTGTCTTTTTTCCAGGACCTCATGCTTCAAGTGCAGAGAGGAATCTTCATACCCTGGATAGTAAAAGAGCTCTTGCTTTTTACTTACAAAGGACACAGCAACATAGAAAGTCCTCTCAACTCTTTGTTGCTTTTGATCCCTCTCATTTAGGACTTCCAGTCTCTAAGAGAACTCTGTCTAATTGGATTGCTCAGTGTATTTCTTTTGCCTACCAGAGTAAGAACCTTTCTCTGGAGGGCCATGTCACAGCTCACAATGTGAGGGCCATGGCAGCCTCTATGGCTCATCTAAATTCTGTGTCCATCGACCAGATCTGTCGAACGGCCACATGGGCCTCGGTTCATACCTTCACAGCCCATTACTGCTTGGACAAGGACTCCCACCGGGATGCCTTGTTTGGTCAGGCTGTTCTCAAACACCTGTTCCATACCTAACCAACCCCTACCCTCCATCCCTGGCTGGATGCCTGAGATTCATGGGTGGAGGTAGAGCCCTTCCCAGGGACTCACAACTTGGGTGATCTCCCAGGCATCTCTAGCTGGGGAGTCCCCATATGTGAAGACTCATTCCTGCTTGTTCCTGGAGATAGCACAGTTACTTACCTGTAACAGGTGATCTCTGGGAACAGCAGGAATAAGTCTTCACAACCCACCCACCTCCCCTAGGAGTTGTATCTCTCTATCTTTCGTTCCTTTCCTCACTCTCTCTTTGTCTCAGCTTTAAAACTCGAACTGGAGAGAGGCGGTTAGGAAAGGCGGGAAGGCAGCGCGCAGGTGCTGTGGGATGCTCCCAAAAGCTTTCCTTTTGGACGCTGGGGAGCGTTCCCGCGCAGGCTCCGTCGGTACCGACGATACCCATATGTGAAGACTTATTCCTGCTGTTCCCAGAGATCACCTGTTACAGGTAAGTAACTGTGCTATCTCTGCTCTTGAGAATCTTGTCTAGGTCCTTCATAGCCATTCTGCCAAGAGCAATGCGTCGTCTGATTTCTTGACTGCTTGTTGCTTCTTTATTGATAGTTGATCCAAGTAGGTTAAAGTTGTTCACGATTTCAATTTCTTCTCCTTCAATGATGAACCTGTTGATTATGTCAGTTGTCATGATCTTTGTCTTCTTTACATTAAGGTTATCAAATATTTCAATTTCTTCTCCATTAACAATGAACTTATTCATTTTGCCAGTTGTCAGGATCTTTGTCTTCTTAACATTAAGGCGCAGACCCATTTTAAGACTGTTCCTTGATCTTGAGAAGCAAATGTTTCAAATTATTTTCACTTTCAGCCAGTAATGTGGTATCATCAGCATAGCGAAGGTTGTTGATGAGTCTTCTACCAATCTTCACACCTCTGTTGTCTTCATACAGTCCTGCTTCTCTGATTTGTTCTGCATATAAATTAAATAGGTAGGGGGAAAGTAAGCAGCCTTGTAGTATACCTTTGCTGATTTTAAACCATTCTGTTTCTCCTAGTTCCGTTCCAACTGTTGCTTGTTGATCAGTGTATAGGTTGTGCAAGAGAACGATCAGGTGTTCTGGTATATTCATGCTTCTTAATGTTGCCCAGAGTTTCTCATAGTTTATACAACACCTGTGTTGGTATTGGTTTGGTATTCTTTTGTCTTTTCAAGGATCCATCTCACATCCGCAATAATGTCTCTCATTCCTCTCCCGTTCCTGAACCCTGCTCGCACTTCAGGCAGTTCTCACTCCAGGTATGGTTGTAGTCTCTGCTGAATGATCTTGAGTAGAATCTTGCTGACATGTGGGATCAGAGCGATTGTGCGATAATTTCCACAGTCATTTGGGTCACCTTTCTTCTGTATTGGTATAAACACAGATCTTTTCCAGTCAGTTGGCCATGAATTTGTCTCCCAAATTTCCTGGCAGAGCCTTGTAGGTATGGTAACAGCTTCATCTGATTGCTGTAATAACTCAGTGGGAATGCCATCAATGCCCGGTGCTTTTTTGTTTGATAAGGTTTTCAATGCTGCTTCGACTTTGTCTTTCATCACCAATGGTTCCTGATCATAAGATATAGGTTGAAACAGCTGTTGGCCACTTGATCTTTATCTTTATGTTTATGTTTATTGGAATTTGATATACCGCTCAGACCTGAAGGCATAGAGCGGTTTACAATATTACATCATTTAGGGAAACAAGAAAGGAACGCCATTTATAAGATAGGACAGAGTAGAGGACAGAGACAGTCAAACAGACAAGAGGAAGAGAAGGACATGGCACAGCACATTACACATTATGGTATAATGACTCTGTATATTCTTTCCACCTTTTATTGATCTTCTCAGCATCATTCAGCATGGATCCTTGAGCATCTTGCAGCATTCCAATTCGAGGCTGGAATTTTTTCTTTAACTCTCATACCTTTACAAACCTGATCTTGTTCTTCCTCTAATAGCTTCTGATTCTATTTCCTTGCATGTGTCATTGTAGTACTTCTCCTTGTCTTGCCTTGCTGCACGTTGGAAATCTCTGTTGAGTTTTGCAATTGCCTCTCTTTTCCTTTGCGTCAATTGGTCAGCTCTCAGAAGGTCTGTCTTATCCTTCACGATAATCTTCCCTCTATTAATCTATAAGATTACGATTTCTCTATTGCATAGATTTCTCTCTTACCCAATATTTTATTAAATGAACACTCTGTCTATGCTGATGATACCACATTACTGGCTGAAAGTGAAGATGATCTGAAACATTTGCTTCTCACAATCAAAGAACATAGTCTCAAAATGGGCCAGCACCTTAATGTAAAGAAGACAAAGATCATGACAACTGGCATAGTCAACAGGTTCATCGTTGAAGGAGAAGAAATTGAAATCGTGAACAACTTTAACCTACTTGGATCAACTATCAATAAAGAAGCAACAAGCAGTCAAGAAATCAGATGACGCATTGCTCTTGGCAGAATGGCTATGAAAGACCTAGATAAGATTCTCAAGAGCAGAAATGTCTCTCTCCATACAAAGATTCGACTTTCTTCAAGCCATGGTATTTTCAATAACATCATATGGATGTGAAAGCTGGACAGTGAAAAAGATAGACAGGAAGAAAATTGATGTCTTTAAATTATGGTGCTGGCGGCGAATACTGTGTATACCATGGACTGCCCGAAGAACAAATCAGTCGGTACTAGAGGAGATCAAACCTAAGCTTTCTTTAGAAGCTCAGATGACAAGACTTCGACTTTCATACTTTGGACACATCATGCGAAGAGAAAGATCATTAGAGAAAGACATCATGCTTGGCAAGATAGAAGGTCAACGCAAAAGAGGAAGGCCAGCAATGAGATGGATCGATACAATAACAGCAGCTACGGATACCAGTCTGTCAACAATGAGCCACCTGACTGAAGACCGAACACAATTTAGGATAGCTATCCAGAGGGTCGCCATAAGTCGACTCCGACTCGACGGCACTTAACAACAACAACTGTCTAAAAAGTCTTTCTATATATATTACCCTAAACTTATATTAATTAGAATATTACTATGAGCTCGGGGTCTCAGACTTATCAGGCACTACATTCCAGACCAAGTCTTCAAAATAATGTGCCTCTTTCGCATCAATGACTCCCGAGTTCGGTTTTTACACGTCTTCAATTTATCGGGTTGCTCTCATCCTTTAAGCAAACAATCAATTCAAAACTAAAAAAGTGCTTAACTTAGGAGTCCGTCTTTCCCCCAACGCCTTGCCTGGCGCCGTGTCTGCGTTTCATTTTCATAAGTTTCTTCAGGGGGTTCTTTATATTTAAGCACTTCGTTATAATGTCAACTAGTGCTGTTACACTCTGCTCTTCATGCGTTCCTCCGAGCCTAACGGCTTTAGCTTCTCTGCATTTCTGGGCAATTTTCAGAGTTTCTTCAGTCATCCATTTTGGCCGTTTTTGCTTTTTCACCTTATGTAGAGACTTATCGCTTTCTTCCAATACAACCTTCTTGATGTCATCCCATAACTCTTCTGGAACTCTGTCATTTGTATCTAAAGCAGCAAATCAATTTCTCAGGCAGTGTTTAAATTCCAGTGGTTTATTCACAAGGTCATATTTTGCTACATTCATGAATGGCTTTCTCTTTTTCAGCTTTAGCTTCAGTTTGCATACTAGTAATTGGTGATCTGTACCACTGTCAGCTCCAGGTTTTTTCTTTGTTGATGTTATCAAGCTTTTCCATCATTGTCTTCCACAGATGTAGTCAATTTGATTTCTGTATAATTCATTGGGTGAAGTCCACGTGTACAGTCAACGCTTGTGTTGCTGGAAGAAGGTGTTTGAGATGAATAGATCATTGTCTTGCAGAATTCTATCAGTCTTTCTCCAGCTTCATTTCTGTTGCCAAGTCCATATTTTCCAACCACTTTGCCGCCTTCTTTGTTGCCAATTTTTGCGTTCCAGTCACTCATGACTATCAGGATATCCTGTTTGCATTTTCTGTCAATTTCAGGTTGTACTTGTTCAAAGAACTCATCAATGTCTTCTTCTTCTGCAGCTGTTGTTGGGGCATATACCTGAATTATAGTTATTTTGATAGGCTTTCCTCATAGACGAATAGAAATTAAGCAGTTACTGACTGCATTGTATTTCATTACAATTCTTGCAAGTTTCTTCTTAACTATAAACGCAACACTATTTCTTCTTTGTCTTTCATTTCATGCATAGTAAACCATATGATCTTCAGATGCAAAGTGCCCAAAGCCAGTCCATTTCAGTTCACTGACACCCAACAGATCGAGTCGTACACATTCCATTTCATTCTTGACCACCTCAAACTTCCCTTGGTTCATGCTTCGTACGTTCCTGGTCCCAATATATAAAATATCTTTGCAATCTCTGACTCTCTTTTCATGCACAGCTATATCAGCAGATCCAACCACATCATAAATGCTGGCTTTACTCTGAGAAGTCTTCAGTTCATCCCCAGTAGCCATTTGAGTGCCTTCCAACCTGGGGGTCTCATTCTCCAGCACTATAGTACAGTCTGTTTTGTAACTATCCATTGGGTTTTTGAGGCAAGATACAGAAGTAGATTTGCCAAGCCTTTCTTCCACGCAGTTAATTCCAGTGTTGTTGCATTTGTTACAGAAATATGATACTCTGCTTACAACACTGTCCCATTCTGCTGCTGCCCGATGGGTGGTTTGTCTTAGTCTGGCATCTCAGCTGAGACCTGCCTACCTTGGGAGACCCTTGACAGTAGCTAAGCTACTGATAGCTTAGCTCTCAGCATCACTGATGCACACAAGCCCTCATAGCACGACAAGCTGCAAACCAAGTGAGGGCATAATTTCATACAGAAGCCTCATTTAAATGTTCTGTATGAATAATTTCATACAGAACATTTAAATGAGGCTTCATACTCATTTCAGATAATTTTTTGAGAAATTGGAGATCTTTTATGTTTGTATTCTATTTTTCCTCCTATTTCCTATGTAGCATTGATGTATATATATTTCAGAGCATATTTAAATAAGGCTAAATGGTAATTAAAAGTATTCACAAGTGCTCTTGGCCTTTTGTTGTGACCCTACACCTTGTGCTTCCTCTGCCCTATTCCACATGCAGCTTATATTAGCAGAGCAGTTTACACATGAAGAGAAAAGGGATAATATAGTTCATACATATTGTAATGAAATTGTTAATGTATTTTTCTGGAAAGAAGGAGCCAGATAAAATCCCCTAATAAAGAAATGCAAGAATAAGTCCATAGTTGGAGTGTGATATATAATTGGTTCTCCGGGAACAAGCAGGAAGTCAGTCCTCGCATATAGGTGATGTTGATGCCGATGGAGCCTGCGTGGAAGCATCTCTCCAGCTTTCAAAGAAAGCCTTTGGGAAATGCACCATGTATGCATGGTCCCCTTCCCACCCAAGGGTGCCATCTTGCCTCGATCTCCTTTTTTCTGTGGAGCTCTCCGGAAAAAATGTATTTTTTGATACTTTTCTGTCTGGTTTGCATACCGGTTCCTTTCCCATCCCTGAGCCAGCTCACCTCGGTGTGGCTCCTCTGGTTCATTCTTTTGTTTTCTTTTTTCTTTTTCTTTGAGATTCCCTTGACTGGAGTTCATGCCTTTTTTTGGCTGAAGACCTCAGATTCCTGCCTGGCATCAAGGACCCCTTTTTTCCCGATGGCCTCCAGCAGCTTCAAGAAGTGTGATCGGTGCACCAAAATGATGTCCCTCACTGATCCGCATGACTGCTGCCTCTGGTGCATTGGCCCAGAACACAACGACTCGGACTACGAACTTTGCAGGACCATGACCTCAAAGGCCCAAGAGCCATCACCAGTAGCAGGAAAACGTTTTCCAAAAGTCCGACTCTGGTGATACCCCGCTCTAGGGCCCCCTCTGGCACCTCATTGCCCCGCGAAGCCTGGGCCACATTGGAGTCCCGTGGCTGTGGTTCTTCTGAGAGAAAATCTCCGGAGGTGGAACACAAGAAGTCAAAGTCCTCGAAGACCTCCTCAGAGATCGGGTCCAGGAAGACAGGAACATCCCACTCCAGGCCCCACAGTCCCCGACGTGAGAAGTCGGAGCAGAAGCAGCCTCTCAAGCTGCCCCAAAAGGAGTTGTCGGTATCCACCGACCGGCCTCAGACACCTGAGGTCATCATCGTCAAGGACTCCCCCTCGATGGAACCGATGCCGGACCCGAAACCTTTGGCATCCGCGTTGAAGGCTGTGAAGCCAACTGGCATGGAGACCAGGATGGCAGCCTTAGAGCACAGTATCTCTGCCCTCATGGCCCAGCAGCAGGCATTCATGTCTGGTTCATCCACTTCGACGATGGGACCCTCGACATTGAGGGCCTTCCTGAATGATGAGCTGATCCTCGAATGCCACCGGCCTTGAGAGAGCCATTGCATCAAACGAGGTCCAGGTCCCATTCCTTGGGTCACTGGTGCTCTCCTATAAATGCACACAGCTTGGCCACAGGTGCCCCGGAGGCCCCGGGCCCCTCAGCTTGGACCTCGACTGCGGTGACCACAAAGCCTTAGAATCGACCTCGAACTTCCAGTCCAATTGGGAGACTGAGGGCGAGGAGTCCCTGACAATGAGCGCTACCAAGACCTTCCTTAGGACTCTTCCCCCCAGTGTCCCGATGCCGTCCCCCGCCATGGGATGTTGTCTTCCATGACTTTGTATGGGACATGGCTAGTGCACTGTCCCTTGAGACCAAGGCAGAGGAAGACCCTCACATGGATGAATTGGAGATCCTCCAATATGAGGCCCCTCCGAAGGAGGCCCTCACAGTACCTGTCCCGCTGATCCTACAAAGCTCCCTTCTCCATATGTGGGGACACTGGCGTCATTGTCTATTATCAGCAGGTAACTTGACTCTATGTATCGAGTCCGCCGAGGCTCTGAGTTTCAGAAAGCCCAACTTCCCCAAAACTCAATGGTCATTGAATCCGCCATGTGGAGACTCAAGAGCCAAAAGACCCATTTCTTGTTGCCTCCCAGTAGGGAGACCCAGACCCTCTATGCCCTTGGCTGGATGGCCTTTTAGGGCTCAATGCTGACATGTTGTGTCCAGTTCTACCAGCTCTACATCGGTATGTACCTCAAAGAGCTATCTAAGAGCTCTGTGGGTTCTCGGCAGGCCTTGACAGGGAACCTCTCCAGAGGTTCAGGTCACTGGCCTCAATGGTCAAAGAGTACTCAAAGTTCCTGTCTCGAGCAGCTTACGACAGCTTCGAGTTATCAACCAGGATATCTGCTGCCGGCATCAGGGCCCGACGCCAAGAATGGCTGCAGTTGTCTGACCTCGAACAATGGGTTCAGGACAAATGTATTGATGTCCCCTGTATCAGAGAGAATCTCTTCGGGAAACCCATGGCAGAGTGGAGTGGAGTGGAGGAGTAGCCTAGTGGTTGGGGCAAGGTACTTCAGGCCGGAAGGTCGGGGGTTCAAATCCCACTAGAGGACAGCAACCTTGGGCTGGAAGGACTGGGGTTTCTAGTCCCACAGGTGCTCCTTGTGGTCTTGGGCAAGCCACTTAACCCTCCATAGCCCATGTTCCCTGTAAAATAGTTATCTCCAAGTTATAATACCCAGTTCAATGTAATTTCAGTTTGTTCAATGTAAACCGCACTGATGCAGAATAGCGCGGTATATAAGAGAATGTAAATAAAATAAATAAATAAATAAAGCAGCAGAGATCGAGACTGAGTTCCTAACGAGGACAAGACTCTCAAAAAAGACCTCAGTGCAGCCCCGTAAGAAGGCTCCAGGAAAGAAGCCCTTCTTGAGGAACAAGGGTGGCTTTGGCAATGCCTTGCAGTTTCAGGCCTTCTTGGCCCCACAGCACAGCCAACCAGCACAAAGGGCAGGGGCACAGCCCCCATAAACAAAAGACTCCCAAGTCCCAGGTGCCGGCCCCGACTCCAGCTCAGCCTGGGGGTAGATTTTGACTCCCTGGGTATGACTTCTTCTCCCCCAGGAGGTCCCCTACAGCCCACAGGGAGGCAGCTGGCTCTTTTTGCCCACAGGTGGCCCACCATCACCTGGGTCCTACAAGAAGGGGTACCTCCTCCAACTATGGCATACTTTCCAGGAGAGTCCGTAAGACCTCTCCTCCACCAGACCCTACTCCTCACCGAGCTCACAGGTCTCCTTGAAGACAAGACAGTGGAGCCAGTGCCAAAACATCTTTGGGGCACCAACTTCTACTCCAGGTATTTCCTCATCCCCAAGAGAACAGGGGTCATAAGTTCAAAATGCTCTCCCTTGGAACATTGATGCCATTCCTGCAGTAGGAGATTGGCTATGTTCCTTAGATCTAAAGGATGTCTACACACACATCCTGATCCATCTCAGCCAGTTCGTGGTGGGAGGAGAGCACTACCAATACAGGGTGCTGTCCTTTGGGCTGGTTCCATCACCAAGGGTCTTCACCAAGTGCCTCGCGGTGGTTGCAGCCCGTCTATGTCTCCAAGGGGCCTTCGTCTTTCCCTACCTGGATGACTGGCTCCTAAGGGGAGGCACAGCAGCAGAGGTGCAATGCACCACAGGGCACACCATCAACGCCCTGCAGCATCTGGGGTTCATCATTAACAACCCCACCTCTCTCTGGCTCAACACCTGGAGTTTATAGGGGCTCAGCTAGACACCCTCCAAGCCAAGGCCGCCTTCCCTCAGGAGAGGTCAGAACGAGGACTAGCTGCAGGGGTATAACTATGCTGCTACCCGACCAGCTTCTCCTCTGCCTGCTGGGACACATGGCCTCCCTGGTTCACGTGACCCCATACGTTTGATTGCACATGAAAGTGGCCCAGTGGTGCCTCCACTCTCAGTTGACACAAGTCATGGGCAGGCTCCAGAACAAAGTGAGTGTTTCACCAGCTGGCGGACTCCCTCAGATAGTGGCAGACCCCTCCTCACCTTCCAAGCACCCACCCCCCAGAGAGCTCTCACCATTAACACCTTCTTTTGGGGCTGGGGACCGCATTGCGAAGGCCTCCAGACGCAAGGCAGCTGGTCCCAGACAGAGTCCCAGATGCAAATCAGTCTGCTGGAGCTCTGGGCGATATTTCTGGCTCTCCGAGCCTTCCTCCACCGGCTGCAGCACCAGTCTGTGCTGGTCCATACTGACAATCAAGTTGCAAAGTTATGTTTTATGTTTTATGTTTTATTGCATTTGATAAAAACCGCCTTTCATATACAGTCAAGGCGGTGCACAATTAAAATAATTCGTAAAAGGAGGCCAATGGCCAATTAAAAAGAAAGGAAATGTACAATTCTTCAAAAGGACAGGGATAGTATGTGAACATACAAAAGGACATGGGGTTGTACTCCCTCTGCCAGGAGGCAGTAGCCCTCTGCTTCTATGCGACATGCAGAGAGATTCTCCTAAGAGCGTTCTACCTCCTGGGCCAAGCTGAGCAGAGTCCTCCAGCTTCACGAGTGGCGCCTGTACCCCAAAGTGGCCTCTTCACTGTTTCGACTCTGGGGTGTCCCCCTGGTGGACCTCTTCGCTAGCCTGTACAACACGCAGTTGCCCCACTTCTTTTCCCACTGGCCATTCCCCTCCCATGTGGCAGCGGACATGTTCCTCTTTCCATGGATGGAAGGCCTCCTTTGTGCCTTCCCACCAACACCACTGGTCGCCAAGACCCTCTTCAAGGTCCAGCGCGATAGGGCATCATTAATATTGATAGCTCCCCGGTGGCCCAGGCAACCCTGGTTCCTGCTGCTCCTCTGCCTGTCGGCGGCGTCGCTGATTTCCCTGGGCCGCGCCCCAGGACTATTTTCAAAGGAGCAGGGCTCTCCTACACCCCAACCTGGGGTCTCTGTCACTCACAGCTTGGCTGCTGAAAGTGTTAGCTCCCTTCAATCTCCCATGGGACGTGGTAGAGGTTCTTCTGGCCTCTCGAAAGGCTTCCACAAGAAGAGCGTATGCCTTCAAGTGGTTCCGATTCTTGGTGTTTTGCGCTGAAAGATGGGTGAACCCATTCTCCTGTTTGGTACAAGTAGTACTCCAGTATCTCCTCCACCTGTCGCAGGTGGGACTAAAGTCCAACTCAGTCAGAGTGCACATGAGTGCTATCGCAGTGCACCACTGTTCCATTGAGGCAAACCCCTCTTGGATCAGCCCCTTGTATCTTGGTTCTTGCAGGGCATCATGCTATCCAAACCCCTTGTCCACCTTCCAGTAGTGGAGTGGGATCTCAACTTGGTGCTCTTGCAACTCACTAAGCTGCCGTTTGAGCCCATGGCTACCTGCCACTTGAGGTACCTCTCCTGGAAGGTTGTCTTCCTTGCGGCACTCACATCAGCTCGCAGAGTCAGCGAGCTCCAGGATCTGATAGCAGAGCCCCCTACATGAGGTTCTACAAGAATAGAGTGGTGCTCTGCACACGCCCCAAGTGTCTGCAGAAGGTGATGTCCTCATTCCACCTCAATCAGGAGGTGGTACTCCAAATCTTCTTTCCAGGGCCTTACACCTGCAAGGCAGAGACCGTTCTCCATACTTTGGATTGTAAAAGGGACCTGTACTTCTATGCGTGGATGAGACAATGGTGCAAGGATGAGGGTTTTGGATTTCTTAGGAACTGGGGAACATTCTGGGGAAAGGAGGGGCTCTTCCGAAGGGACGGGCTTCACAGTAACCGGGATGGAACCAGACTGCTGGCATTAACCTTTAAAAAGGAGATAGAGAGGCTTTTAAACTAGATAAGAGGGGAAAGTCGGAAGAATGTATCCTTGAAGGATACTACTAAAAGCAGAGAGGTTCCAAAAAAGAGTAAAGTAGCCCAAATGCCCTTGAGTATGGAGCAGACAGAGCTTAAAGATTCCAAATTACCCATGCCTACAAATAGCCAAATTAATATGAATAAAATACAGTCTCTAAAATGCTTGGATGCAAATGCTAGAAGTCTAAAAAAATAAGATGGGAGAGTTAGAATATATAGCACTAAATGAGACGTTAGATATGATTGGAATCTCAGAGATATAGTGGAAGGAAGACAACCCGTGGGACACTGTTATACCTGGGTACAAACTGTATCGTAATGATAGAGCTGATCAAGTTGGTGGAGAGGTTGCACTCTATGTTAGAGAGGGCATTGAATCAGAAAGGATTAAAGTTTTGCAGGAAACACAATTTGCTGTAGAATCTCTATGGATTGAAATTCCATGTAAAAAGGGGAAGGTGATGGCAGTGGGGGTATACTATCGACCGTCTGGCCAGAATGAACAAATGGATGATGAAATGCTCAAAGAAATTAAGGAAGCTAACAAAAGTTATAGCACAGTAATAATAATGGGTGATTTCAATTACCCCGGTATCGACTGGGTCAGTATCATGGCAGGACATGCTAGGGAGATAGAGTTCCTAGATGAAATAAATGACTGCTTCTCGGAACAGCTGGTTCATGAACCGACCAGAGGGGAAGCCATATTGGACCTAGTCCTTAGTGGAACACCAGATCTGGTGCAAGAGATAAGGGTGTTGGGACCACTTGGCAATAGTGATCATAGCATGATCGCCTTTGATTTAATTAGTGGAGGAAGGATAGTAAGGAAATCCACAGTACTACCTTTTAACTTTCAAAAGGGAGACTATGATAAAATGAGGAAAATAGTTAAGAAAAAACTGAAAGGAGCAGTTGCAAAGGTTAAAAACTTACATCAAGCTTGGATGTTGTTGAAAAATACTATCTTGGAAGCCCAAACCAGCTGTATTCCACGGTTTAAGAAAAGTGGAAGGAAGTCCAAAAAACTGCCAGCATGGTTTTAAGGTGAGGTCAGAGAGGCTGTTGCCAAAAAAGCATCTTTCAGGAAATGGAAAAAAGAGCCAAATGATGAAAACTGGAAACAGCACAAGCTCTGGAAAGTTGCTCCGTCTTTCTTGAAGGTGAAGGATGCAGACCTCCAGACCAAACCCACTATCAGGTACCTCGGCGTCACTCTAGACCAGCACTTGGATATGAAGGCGCACATTGGAAACATTGTAAGAGCGGTATACCATAAAATCCGTTCCCTTAGACACCTACGATCCCTGCTAGAGCCGAATGATTTCAGAACCATCTATCAGGCCCTAATCATGCCACATTTTGATTATGCGAATTCAATCCTACAAGGGCTCCCTCAATCCACCTTGCAACCACTACAACTGGCAATGAATGCCGCAGCAAGAGTCCTACATGGAGCATCCAGGAAAGACCATATCTCACCCATCCTAAAACAACTCCATTGGCTTCCGATACGAAGTAGACTCACTTACAAGTCATTACTACTGACATTCAAGGCCATCAAAGGGCTCTCATCTGAGTCACTAACGGATCTGATCCAGGTGACACCTCAAAATAGGGACAGACGGTCAGTAACACTCAACACACTTGTAGTCCCAAAATCAATTTCACACTATACCAAAGCAACAGCAGACAGGGCTTTCAAGTTCTGTGCCCCAAGGTGTTGGAACAGCCTCCCTCAAGACATCCGAGCAATCCCGGATCTATTGCAATTCAGAAAAGCTTTGAAACACCACCTCTTCCTCTTGTATTACCCAGTAACCAATGCAGTTATTTCAACCACCTCACAGACCTCCCAAAACCAATAACGCTGAAACCAAGAAATGTTCATGATTCTGTCTTAATTTGTAAATAGTTACCTGTCTTAATTTGTAAATAGTTACCCCTGTTATCCAAGTTATTTCTTCCTTTTCAAATGTAAACACAAAGTACCATCGGAAATGTGTAAATTCTTTGTTCAATATAAACCGCGCTGATGCTGAATAGTGCGGTATAGAAGAGACTTTAAATAAATAAATAAATAAATAAATGTAAGACACTGATGAGGCAGGTAAAGGGAGAATTTGAGAAGAAGCTTGCTGCGGAAGCAAAAACGCATAATAAAGACTTTTTCAAGTACATTCTTAGCAAAAAATCTGTGAGAGAGGCTGTTGGTCCATTAGATGATAGAGGGGTTAAAGGGGCACTAAGAGGCGACAAGGCGATAGCGGAGAGACTGAATGAATTCTTTGCTTCAGTCTTTACTGAGGAAGATGTAGGGATGTTACCTATGACTGAAGTGGTATTTAAAGGTGCGGAAGAATTGAAGGAAATATTGATACATCGTGAAGATGTATTACAACTATTTGATAAACTGAAGAGTAGCAAGTCACCTAGACCAGATGATATACATCCAAGGGTGTTGAAAGAACTGAAATATGAGATTGCAGACCTGCTATTAGTAATCTGTGAACTATCATTAAAATCATCTGTAATACCTGAAGATTGGAGGATCATCAATGTAACGCCAATTTTTAAAAAGGGTTCCAGGGGTGATCCGGGAAACTACAGTCCGGTTAGCCTGACATCAGTACTGAGAAAAATGGTAGAAACTATCATAAAGAACAAAACTGCTGAACATGTAGATAGTCATGGCTTAATGGGAGACAGCCAACATGGCTTTAGACAAGGAAGATCTTGTCTTACTAATCTGTTATGTCTTTTTGAAGGTGTGAATAAACAGGTAGACAAAGGTGAGTCGGTTGATATAGTGTATCTGGACTTTCAGAAAGCCTTTGACAAGGTCTCTCATCCGAAACATTTGGCAAAACTAAAAACTCATAGGATAGGAGGTAATGTACTATTCTGGACCAGGAACCTGTGTCTTTTGGGGAAACTGCTAGGAACGTATGATCTGGATTGGCCACTGTTGGAAACAGGATACTGGGCTTGATGGACCTTGGTCTGACCCAGTATGGCATATCTTATGTTCTTATGCATCTGCAAGAGACTCAGGGCGACCACAAAGCACCGCAGCTTTTTGTATCCTATGACTCCAGCCGTATGGGGCTCCCAATGACTAAGAAAACTCTGTTTGCTTGGGTGGCAGACTTCATTACCCTCACCTAAGAGCAGGCGGTGATCTCACTGGACCAGAGGGTCATGGCACACTGCATAAGGGCCATGGCTACCTCTGTGGCAAACCTGCATTCCGTATCTTTGACGGAGATTTGCCGGGCCACCACCTGGTCTTCAGTCCATACCTTTGCAGCTCACTATTGCCTAGAGAGGGAGTCCCGACAGGATAGCGCCTTTAGTCAGGCTATACTCCGTAATCTCTTTGGGGTATAGGCAACTCCTGTCCTCTGACCCTTCTGTGTTCAGGCTAACAGAGTGCTGGTTCCCTGCCAGACACTTGGGTCTTGTGAGAGTCTCTCAATAGGGACTCAACTGCTGCTGCTCACAGCTCATCCTTTGCAGGTCGCCGTGGTGTTTTTTACAGGTTCTCAGTAGGCTGTAAAAAACACCATATGAGCTCCATATGTGAGATCTGACTTCCTGCTTGCTCCCAGAGAAAGCATAGTTACTCACTTGTAGCAGGTATTCTCCGAGGACAGCAGGAATCAGTCCTCACAACCCTCCTGCCTCCCTTTGGCGTTGCTTCTTTGCCGTGTTTTAATTTTTTGCTGTCTTAGCTGTGTCAAAATGGCACCCTTGTGCGGGAAGGAGACCATGCATGCGTGGTGCATCTCTCAAAGGCTTTCTTTGAAAGCTGGGGAGATGCTTCCACGCGGGCTCCGTTGGCGCCGACATCACCCATATGCTAGGACTGATTCCTACTATCCCCAGAGAACACCTGTTACAGGTGAGTAACTATGTTATCTGGCTTCATCTGTTCTTAATTAACTTGGAGCTTTTTGGCAAACACAGTTACTGTTGTATGAATTAGGACCACCACAGTCTTAGACGCTCTTCCACAATTACGTACATGCAGTATACTGGCAGCATAAGCTATCTCAAACATTTCTGCACTGTTATCATGTGATGCAGTATCTGACAGTGTGTGCAGTATTCTAGTTTTCCATAGTAGATTTAGCACACTGATGTACCGGTAACTTCTGAATTTACATATCTCCAGGAACAAGCAGGAATGTAGTCATCACATATGGGGTATCGTCGGCACCGACGGAGCCTGCGCGGGAGCGCTCCCCAGCGTCCAATTAGAAAGCTTTTTGGAGCATCCCACAGCGCCTGCGTGCTGCCTTTCCGCCTTTCCCAACTGCCTCTCTCCAGTTCTTCTTTTTCCGCGGAGCCAGCAGGTCGTGTTCCTGTCACCGCAGAAGAATTCTTTTTTATTTATTTCTTTTTTGTGGTCGCATCTGCCTTCCTCAATGCTCTACCGGTACCGCCGGTTTTTTCTCTTCTTATTTCTGTAAAAAAAAATATATATATATATTCTCTTTTTTCTTTTTCTTCAGGTGCACGCGCCTTTTTGGGCCTTAAGCCCAAAAACATTTTCCTTACCATGGAGAAACCTGCCTCAGGTTTCAAAAAATGCACCAAGTGTGGCGGTACCATTTCCGTCACCGACACCCATGAATGGTGTCTAAAATGTTTAGGTCCTGACCACTCCATCACAGATTGTATGTCCTGCGCCATGATGTCTAAAAGAGGTTGGCAGAACCGAGCTGCTAAGCTCAGTACCCTGTTTCCCTCTGATGCAGCTTCGGTGGCATCGACGTCTTCCAGGGCTTCTTCTTCCTCCCGTGGATCTCAGGTAACTAAACATAAATCCAGCCGGTCCTCAAAGGGTAGATCTCCTTCTAAGCATCAAGATGCCTCTGGCGTTGCCCTCGAGGATTCTGCACCAGCAAAATTACCCCGGCAGGAGGCTTCGACTTCCAAAGTATTATCGGGTTCCAGGATGTTCTGGAGGCCTCCACCTCGGCAGAACTACTGGTGCCATGCTCTGGGGTACCGGCGGTCTCCTCCGGTACCGACATCCAGGCATTGGCAGCATCGATAGACCAGAGAGTTCTGGCTATGGAACGCGGTCTGGCGGCTTTCCTTGCGGCATCCACGCCCTCGGGACCGTGACAGACAATTCCACCGGTACCAGTACCGATAGCATCGGCATCGGTGTCTGCTTTTCCGGTACCCAGTCATCCGATGACCTCCGTACCGATACCCCGGTACCGGTTACTCTCGGTACCGACTTTGGTCGGTACGGGTATCGGGCTCTTCAAGAGCATCTGGACAGACGATACTTCGAGTCCTCAGAAGAATCTGAGCATTCTGACAGTTCTGTCAATGCAGCGATGATTCTCCCAGAGGAGCCCTCCTCCCCTAAATGCAGGATGTCTCCTCCAGAGGATATTTCCTTCCAAGATTTTATCAGGGAGGTGGCTCGGGGTCTGTCCATTACTGTGGCCCCTGAAACAGAGCCAAGGGCCAAGGAGTTGGAAATTCTGCAATAGCCCAAAACTCCTAAGGAGGCAGCTACCTTGCCCATTCATGAGATTTTATATGATCTCATGTTAAGGATGTGGGAAACACCTCTTACCACCTCTCCTCATTCTCGTAGACTGGATACTATGTATCGAGTCCCTCCTTGTCCTGGGTTCCATAAGACTCAGCTTCCTCATCACTCTATTGTAGTGGAGTCAGCTATGAGAAGGATAAAGAGTGCAAAAAGGCATGCCTCTAATCCTCCAGGACGTGAGTGCAGAACCCTGGATGCTTTTGGACATCGGGTCTTACAAGCTTCCATGCTTTCTGCCAGGATCAGTTCCTATAGTCTCTACATGGGAATGTTCCTGAAGGAGGTCACAGATGATTTAGAGGCTTTAAGTCCTTTTCTTCCTGAGGATAAAAGACAGGATTTTCTCACTTTGGTCAAACATGCCCAAGATGTTTCTAAATTTTCCAACCGTGCAGCCTTTGACTGCTTTGAGTGCATAAGCAGAACCTCGGCTATTGCCATAGGTGCATGTAGAATTGCTTGGCTCCAGGCATCTCATCTAGAGCTCTGGGTACAAGAAAAATTGGGAAATATCCCTTGTACTGGTGAGAACCTGTTTGGTAAAGATTGGCAGGAAAAGGCCAATGAAATGGATGCTGAAAATTCCACCTTGGATAGATTATCCAAGTCCACTGCTGATCCTGCTAGAAAGAAATTGTTCAAGAAACCATTCTTTTCTAAAAAGAAAAGATTTTATCCTGCTTATGTTAAGCAGGGACGTTCTGCAGGTCAGCTTGCCAGGAAAGGTCAGCAACCACCCAAACAGAAGAAAGCAAAGGCTGCTAGGCCTCAACCGGCCCAGCAGGCTCAGCCTCCACAGGACCTTTGACTCTCATCTAGAGAACTTAGCCTTCCTGGTTCTCGAGGGACCAGAACCTTCCACCATTCCAGGAAGGTTATGTCATTTTGCCCCCAGATGGGGGCAAATAACAGCAGAGCATTGGACACACTCCATCATAAAGGAGGGGTACAAGCTTCATTTTTCAAGCATGCCCCCTCACACAATAGTAAAGCAGTTCAATTCTCCGGCCTCTCTCATCAACCTGTTAGGTCAGGAGGTCGCTATCCTTCTTGCCCAAAGGACAATAGAAGAAGTACCCCTTCATCAGCAGGGTACAGGGTTCTATTCCCCTTATTTCCTTATCCCAAAGAAAACAGGGGGTTACAGACCTATCTTAGACCTCAGAGAATTGAACAAATTCCTTGTCAAGAAGCAATTCAGAATGATTTCTCTCGGATCTCTGCTGCCATACCTTCAGAGTCAGGATTGGCTTTGTTCTCTAGATCTCAAGGATGCATGCACCCATGTTCTCATCCATCCAACTCACAGAAGGTTCCTTCGGTTCCTTTTTCAGGGAAAGCACTACCAATACAGGGTGCTTCCTTTTGGCCTGGCCTCAGCACCAAGGGTGTTCATGAAATGCATGGCTGTTGTAGCAGCATTTCTTCGCACTCTAGGGATATTCGTCTTCCCCTACTTAGACGACTGGCTCATTCGAGCCCCAACAGAGTCAGAGGCCAGGACTTCTCTATCCTGCAGAATGCATATCCTTCAGTATTTAGGGCTGGTAATAAACATCCCAAAATCCAGTCTAACTCCCACTCAGTCTTTAGTTCATAGGAGCTTTGCTGGATACCACAAAGGCAAGGGCCTATCTCCCCCAGGCCCGTTGCCTTCGCCTGGTGCAGTTAGCTTCTCAAGCAGTGCTAAAGCCTCATCTAACTGCTCGAGAAATGTTACAACTACTAGGCCACATGGCATCTACTGTGCATGTGGTTCCCTATGCTCGCCTCCATATGAGGGCAGCTCAGTGGACTTTATCCTTTCCTCCTTTACTGGGGTCAAGACTTCCTGTATGCCTTTCCACCCATTCCCCTAATTCCCAAAACCCTGTTCAAGCTTCAGAGAGACAGAGGCCATATGATTCTCATAGCTCCACATTGGCCATGGCAAGTGTGGTACCCTCTGCTTCTACATCTCTCTCAAACTCCCTCCCTGGAGTTAAGGTCTGCTCCAGATCTCCTGTCTCAGGAGGATGGAATGTTATGGCATCCCAATCCCCACTCTCTGCATCTTAGGGCTTGGTTGCTGAAGGCCTAGATCTCCATGATCTTAATATCCCTTAGCAAGTAAAAGATATTCTTTTTGCTTCCAGGAAACCTTCCACAAGACACTCTTATGCTTTCAAGTGGAAAAGGTTTACCATATGGTGTTCGCAAAAGGGTCTTAACCCCCTTGCGATACCTCTGGAATCATTGCTGGAGTATCTCCTTCATTTATCCAATGCAGGTCTTAAGACTAATTCAGTAAGATTCCATTTGAGTGCTATTGCGGCTTCCTTTAAGCCTCTAAATGGACAGCCTATTTCCTCTCATCCTCTTATAGCAAGATTTATGAGAGGCCTTCTTTTAACTAAGCCTCCCATTAGACCACCACCGGTGGCATGGGACTTAAACCTGGTTCTTGGGCAGCTCATGAAGCCACCTTTCGAACCTTTATCTACTACCTCCTTGAAATTCCTTTCTTGGAAGGTTATCTTTCTCATTGCAATCACATCAGCACGCCGCATTAGTGAGTTGCAAGCTCTAGTAGCTGATCCACCTCATACAAGGTTCCATCATGACAAGGTAGTCCTTAGGACTCATCCACACTTTATGCCAAAGGTGGTCTCGCCTTTTCATCTGAACCAAGCGGTCTACCTAGCTGTGTTTTTTCCAAGGTCTCATGCATCAAATGCAGAGAGGAATCTTCATACCTTGGACTGTAAAAGAGCTTTAGCCTTTTACTTAAAAAGAACACAGCAACATAGAAAGTCCTCTCAACTCTTTGTTGCTTTTGATCCTTCTCATTTGGGACTTCCAGTCTCCAAGAGAACACTGTCTAACTGGATTGCTCAGTGTATTTCCTTCGCCTATCAGAGTAAGAACCTTTCTCTGGAGGGCCATGTCACAGCTCACAGTGTGATAGCCATGGCAGCCTGAATGGCTCATCTGCACTCTGTGTCTATCGATGACATCTGTCGAGCAGCCACTTGGGCCTCGGTTCATACCTTCACAGCCCATTACTGCTTGGACAAGGACTCCCGCCGGGATGCCTTGTTTGGTCAGGCTGTTCTCCAACACATGTTCCATACCTAATCAACTCCTACCCGCCATCCCTGGTAGGATGCCAGAGATCCATGGGGGGAAGTGGAGCCCTGTTCAGGGACACACAACTTCTGGGGTCTCTCCCTGGCACCTAAAGCTAGGGAGTCCCCATATGTGATGACTACATTCCTGCTTGTTCCTGGAGATAGCATAGTTACTCACCTGTAACAGGTGATCTCCGGGAACAGCAGGAATTTAGTCCTCACAACCCACCCACCTCCCCTAGGAGTTGTATCTCTCTATCTATCTCTTTCCTTTCCCTCTCTCTCTCTTTGTCTCAGCTTTAAAACACAACTGGAGAGAGGCAGTTGGGAAAGGCGGGAAGGCAGCACGCAGGCGCTGTGGGATGCTCCCAAAAGCTTTCTAATTGGACGCTGGGGAGCGTTCCCGCGCAGGCTCCATCGGTACCGACGATACCCCATATGTGAGGACTAAATTCCTGCTGTTTCCGGAGATCACCTGTTACAGGTGAGTAACTATGCTTTATCCATACAGTAAAGGGATAATTTTATAAAACCTTTTATGCGTGTAAAGCAAGTTTTGCATATGGAAAAGGGCCTTTATAAAGTTTTGTGTCTGAATATACATGTAAATATACATGCCAGCTACATTGCGTGCACTTCTAAATGCCCCTGCTTATATGTTCCTGGGGAAGTAGCTTGGGCAGAGCTGAAGTGGAGCTGCAGTATACAATTATGCATGGAGGGTAATTTTATAACAGGTTGCCTAAATTAGGAAGCCAAATAGGCCCCTATTTTATAGTTTATAGTTTATTTATTGGAGCAGTCCTCACATATGGGGCCCTTTTCCATATGCAAAACTTTTCTTTTAAAAGTGCAAAGCAGTTTGCAATCAACAATAGGAGAGTACTGAAGGAACTCCAATAACTGATAGGAAATAAGAGATGGATGGAAGAAAAAGAAAGAAAAGCATGTACACTTTGTGTTCAGTATATAGACATAATCCACAATCATAACCAGGGTTGTGAGTGTTTTCCAGATACCAGGTAAGCCCATCTGTCCCACTCAGAATATGGGGTTTTCTAAAGATGAATTATTTCAGATGCAGCAATAATTTTACACCTTTATATGCGTCTGCATTCAGTCCTTTTATATCTATTATGACACATTTAACTACTAACAAAACTATACAGTTGTTAATGTGATATAAATAGATATAAAAGGATTGAATGCAGACGTGTTTAAAGGTATAAAATTATTATTGGACTTGTTTTATAAAGACATATAGACTCCTATGTGTTTTTATAAAATTGAACTAAGCTGCAGAAATTGTAGCTATAATGAAGCCATGTACATTTACACCAGCTCAGCAGCTCGAGTAAATGTACACAATACAGTATACAAAACATGTTTAGTATGAAGTACGTGTGCAAATTATAACTCTGGTTGCACTGTGCCCAAAATCTACCCTCGAACATGTCTATATCTGAGTCATGTTTTATCATGCTTTGATAAAATAGGTGCTTTTACGTAAGTGCCCTGTTATGAAATTATCCTGTAAGTGCAAGGTAGATGATAAAACTGGGGACATCTTGAATAACATTATTTAATGTAATGCATTCTGCCATTCAAAACACTGACTCCAAATAAGAAAGGATTTATTATTCTGCTAAGGAAAAAGAAGAAATTAAGAGAAAAATATTCCACGATCATATCCCTTTGAGAAAATTATGCAAGAACCATGGAAGGTTTTTTTTGTTTATAAGAAATAAGACTTCTTATGGTTACTTTCATTGATCAGGGAGGAAAAAAGGTCAGTTTAGAATATGCAGCATTGTCTGGGCATCACTAAAACTAATTAAAGAACTGAACTTCTGAGACTGGTATGTGTGGCCTCATCTGGATATTTTCTAAAATTAGACCTTTACTTTGAAGTATGTTTACTACAATTACTTTTGTTTGAGAATGTTCAATTTTTAATTGTTTTTAAACATTTTTATTCTAACAGAAAGTGTTTGTATTTTCTGGGACTTTCCGAAAAAACCTTGATCCTTATGGAAAGTGGAGTGATGAAGAAATATGGAAAATTGCAGAGGAGGTAAAACTTTCTATTAATAATACTTATATAATAACATTTGACTCTTAGGGGTATGTTTACTAAAGAGCGGTAAGGGAGCACCGGATTGCAAGTGTAAGTGGCAGCGTTAAGGGTGTTTGCGTGCGATAAAGGACAGAGCGGGGGAGTGGGCATTCTGGCGATAAGGGCACTTGGCTCCACTTAACGGGCGCTAACAAGACATTAGGGGTTAAGGTGGCAAACATGCACCTTAACACCCGAAAATGGCAGTCATCTTAACCCAGGATAAGGGAGCCCTTGTGAAAGTCACCTTTTAGGTGACGGATGGAAGGAAAGGTAAAAGCTGATGGACATGTCAGATCCGTATGTATCCTATGTGTTAGGCAGTAAGTGAGATGATAATGTGGGACGCATTTGTACTGTATCAGGGAGGGGTGCTCACTTAATGTGCTGTAATATCATTGTGTTGGAGAGGATTGTAATATCATTGTGTTGGAGAGGATTGGGAAGAAGGGTCCCTGGAGGAGCCAGCAGGACCACGATGTGACCATCAAAAGGATGACTGGGCAGGAGTGGTGACTTGGTCCCCAGAGCAAGCAGTGCAATAAACGGACACTCCAGGTCCTGGAGCAGATTTATTGCACTTCTAGCGCACTGTAGGTATTGCCTGCAGTGTGTGATGATAGTCATTTGGTATTCTGTACAATTGCAGCATGTACTAGGGGGACATGTCTTTATCTGGCCCTTGTGTCCTGCATTTGTTGGCCAGAGACTCTTCTGTAACATCTCCTGTCATTCCCTAAGGTTGCAGCAGCTGTTTATAAGGAACCTGAATGGCGTGAGTGTTGTCTAGGCAGAAGGGAAGGGGTGCTGACACCAACCAACAGGGTCTGCCAAGAATAAGGCGGTATACAAAACTGTCTAAATAAATAAATAAATAAAATCAAGGGGTTACCAACAGCCCAAGAAGAGCTGCTAGCCTCTCTTTCTGAGAATTCTAATCAGCTAGATCAATCACAGGCAGCTTGCATATGTTGGGCAACACTGGACTGTGTCAGCCACTCCCAAATCATCTGTGCCCGGTCTGCTGGTCATCACCCATTGCATGTATACATAGCCACCATGAAGACATGGGCTTTGTATAAACAGCATTGACATTCAGTGGCTTTGCTAGTAACTGGACTGCAATAAAGAAACAGCACCCATGTCACTACAGCTTGACCCTATATAGCACCATGTGGATACATAGCCAGAACATGGTCACAGCTTAGTCAGAGTGAGAGTGGCCGCTCAGCATGAACTGATGTGTGCACTCTGGCCATGCTTGTGGCAGACCCATGTTAGGATGACTCAGCCATTTACCTAACCTCCAACTGATATACATCCTGTATAAACCACTCTGTTGTAGTCAGTACCAAGAATCCTCTGCTCTTCATTTGTGTTCCTTTTATGTTGAAAAGGGGACAGCTTCTGCAATGCAAGGCACACTGGTGAGTGCCCTGGAGACAGACTGAGTACATGTGGGCCCATAGTGGCCTACATCAGTCACATCCCCGCTTTGGGCTTACACAGCTTTGGACATTGAGCATTAAACAGTGCCATTTTTAGACTTCTGTATAATGTCATGTCCTTAGCCATGGACACTGCAAAAATGCCAGTGCAGCAAAGGCATTCATCCACTCTTCAGACCCAGTTGGCCCCCTCCCCCCACAAGAGTGTGTGGAAGCTTGGCAAGTTAGACATGAGATTAAATGTTGGTACAGTTGCTGGCTGCACACACGCCACCATTCCATGCCTCTTTGTACTCCAACAACTTCCTTGTGACTGTCACATTCGGTGCCCATGGGGGAGCAGGTGAGGCTGTCACGCAGGCCTTCTGATGTAACACATGCAGACACTGAGTAGGCCTGCATAGCTTCTGGGAATGTGAACTTAGGCTTTGTCTAGCAATACCACCTACAAAGGACACATTCTAAACATGCATGGTACTATTCCCCCCAACCCAACATTCACCCCCAGGCACTGCCTTCCCATATTGTGGCAGGCAGTGCAGAGACCAACATTACATTTCAGCAGCTGCAATTGTGCACACACCATTCAGAGGTCAGTGTCCCACAGTCACAATCAGGCAAAGAAGTGCATTTTGACTCTCTTTTGGAGTAATAGGTAATGTACTGCTGAATGCTTAGGTCAGTGATCAGTAGACAGTGTTGAGATGGCGCATATTGTGTGCAAAGTGGCATGATATGGACCTGCCTGTATATGCATACTGTGCATGGAGCAGAGTCCCCCAAATTGCAGCATAGGACAAGAGCTACATGCATGCAGATAAATCGCAGAATCTTTCCAGAGTCACCAACTAAGTGACTGAATTGGACAATCTCCAGGAACAAGCAGGAATGAGTCTTCACATATGGGTACGTCGGTACCGACGGAGCCTGCGCGGGAACGCTCCCCAGCTTCCCAAAAAGGAAAGCTTTTGGGAGCATCCCACAGCGCCTGTGCGCTGCCTTCCCGCCTTTCCAAACCGCCTCTCTCCAGTTCTTTTCCGCGGAGCCAGCAGGTCGTGTTCCTGTCACACCGCTGAAGAAGTTCTTTATTTTATTTTATTTCTTTGGTCGCGCGTCTGCCTTCTTCGACGTCGGACCGGTACCGCCGGTCTTCTCTTTCTTTTCTTAAAAAAAAAAAAAGAAAAGAATACTCCATTTCACTTCAGTGTATTTTTCTTTTTGGGGCCTTAGGCCTAACAGAAAAATTCCTCATGGAAAAGCCCACCTCCGGGTTTAAAAAATGCACTAAGTGCAGCGGTACCATTTCTGTTACTGACACCCATGACTGGTGTCTTAAATGTTTGGGTCCTGACCATTCCATCACGGATTGTGCGTCCTGCTCCATGATGTCTAAAAGAGGTTTACAGAACCGAGCAGCCAAGCTCAGTACTCTGTTTCCCTCTGATGCAGCTTCGGTGGCATCGACGTCGTCCAGGGCTGCTTCTTCCTCTTATGGATCTCAGGTAACCAAACATAAGTCTAGCCGGTCCTCGGGTAGATCTCCCTCTAAGCATCGAGATGCCTCTGGGCTTGCCCTCGAGGATCCTGCACCGGCAAAAGTACCCCGGCGGGAAGCTCCGGCTTCCAAAGCTCCTCCTATGGGGTCACAGGTTGACATCGATGGCACGGCCTCGACCGATCACCTGTTGCAATGTTCTGGGGTACTGGTGGAATCTGCCAGTACCGACCTCCAGACATTCATGGCGTCGATGGATCAGAATGTTCTGACCATGCAGCGTGCCATTACGGCTTTCATACAAGCTGCGACGCCGCTGGTACTGCAACAAACTTCGTTGTCGGTACTGGCTCTGGCACCGGCTCCAATATCGATTGCGGTGCCGGTACCGATAGCATCGACATTGGCTTCGGTGTCGACTGCAGCGGTACCCTGTCTGATGAGGCCTATCGGTACCGATTCCGTACCGATGAGCCCCGATGTCGATACCACGAGGTATGCGTATCGGGCTTTACAGGAGCATCCGGACAGGCGATACTTCGATTCCTCCGAAGACTCTGATGCATCGGAGGCCTCTGTCCAAGCATCGGTACTCCTTCCTCAGGAGCCGCCTTCTCCAAAAAGAAGAATGTCCCCTCCAGAGGACTTGTCTTTTCAAGACTTCATAAGAGAAGTGGCCAAAGGGCTTTCTATCTCAGTAGCCCCTGAGACAGAGCCTAGAGCCAAAAAGTTGGATATATTGCAATATCCCAAGGCTCCTAAAGAAGCAGCCACTTTGCCAATTCATGAGATCCTCTATGACCACATGATAGGCATATGGGAGACTCCTCTCACCATCTCTTCTCTTTCTCGTAGGTTGGACACCATGTATCGTGTCCCTCCTTGTCCTGGATTTCATAAAACTCAGCTTCCTCACCATTCCATTGTGGTGGAGTCTGCTATGAAAAAGTTAAAGAGTGCAAAAAGACACTCATCTGCCCCTCCAGGAAGAGAATGTAGAACCTTAGATGCTTTTGGCAGGAAAATCTTCCAAGCCAGTATGCTGGTTGCCAGAATCAACTCCTATAGTCTCTATATGGGGATGTTTCTGAAGGAAGTTACAGATCATCTGCAAACTTTCCTCCCTTTTCTTCCAGAAGATAAAAGGGAGAATTTTTCTACCTGGCTTAAGCATGCCCAGGATGTTTCCAAATTCTCTAACCGTGCAGCCTTTGACTCTTTTGAAGGGGCCAGCAGAGCCTCGGCCATTGCCATAGGTGCACGCAGAATTGCTTGGTTACAAGCTTCTGATTTGGAACCCTGGGTCCAAGATGGATTAGGAAATCTTCCATGTACAGGTGAAAACCTATTTGGAAAAGATTGGCAAGCAAAGGCCACTCAGATGGATGCAGAAAATTCTGCTTTAGATAGGCTTTCAAAGTCTACTTCTAATCCTGTCCAGAAGAGGTTGTTCAAAAAGACATATTTTCCCAAGAAGGGAAAATATTATTCTGCTTATGGTCAGCAGACATCTTCTGCAGGTCATTTTGCTGCAAAGCATCAACAACCTAAACAAGCCAAGGCTGTAAGGCCTACTGTAGCCCAACAGCCTCAGCCTCCTCAGGGCCTTTGACTTGCAACTAGAGAACTTAGCCTTTCTGGCTCTAAAAGAACCAGAGCCTCTCACCATTCCAGGAAGGTTAGCTCATTTTGCTCCCAGATGGGAGCAAATTACAGCAGAGCAGTGGACCCTTTCCATCATAAGGGAAGGGTACAAACTTCATTTCTTAAACCTTCCTCCTCACACCATGGTGAGACAGTTCAATTCTCCAACATCTCTCCTCGACCTTCTGGGTCAAGAGATTTCTACCCTTCTTGCCCAAGGGGCAATAGAAGAAGTACCTCTTCTTCAACAGGGCTCAGGGTTCTACTCCCTCTACTTTCTCATTCCAAAGAAAACAGGGGGTTACAGACCCATCTTAGATCTCGGAGAATTGAACAAATTCCTATGCAAAGAGAAATTCAAGATGATTTCTCTAGGTACTCTCCTTCCATTCCTTCAGAGTCAGGATTGGCTTTGTTCTCTAGATCTCAAGGATGCGTATACCCATATACTCATCCATCCAGCACACAGAAGGTTCCTTCGGTTCCTTTATCAGGGAAAGCACTATCAATACAAGGTGCTTCCCTTTGGTCTGGCCTCTGCTCCAAGAGTGTTCACAAAATGCATGGCAGTAATAGCTGCATTTCTACGCAACCTAGGAATATTCGTATTCCCATATCTGGACGACTGGCTCATCCGAGCTCCGTCTCAGTCAGAGGCCCAGACTTCCCTAGCTTGCACAATGCGTGTCCTGCAGTATCTGGGACTGGTTATAAACATTCCAAAGTCCCAACTCACCCATACTCAGTCTCTAGAGTTCATAGGGGCCTTGCTGGATACCACAACGGCAAGGGCCTAACTTCCCCAGGCCCGTTGCCTACGCTTAGTGCAGTTAGCCTCTCAGATTCAGTTAAAAACCCACCTAACTGCTCGAGAGATGTTACAACTGCTAGGCCACATGGCATCCACTGTGCATGTGGTCCCTTATGCTCGCCTTCACATGAGGGCAGCTCAATGGACTTTGTCCACCCAGTGGACCCAGGCATCTGGAAGTCTGTCAGACAAAATAGCAACCTCCAGGCGCCTCTTTTGGTCTCTCCAGTGGTGGAAGTCCACTCAAAATCTGTTGCTGGGGTCCCCCTTCCAACAGTTGTTACCCCAAGCAGTCCTTACAACAGATGCCTCTCCAAAGGGTTGGGGAGCTCATCTTCAAGACCTCTCCACCCAGGGCATTTGGTCCCCACAGGAGACCTTCCTACATATCAACTTCTTAGAGCTCAAAGCAATCTTCTTGGCTCTCAGAGTCTTCCATACCCTGCTCAGCTACAAGACAGTCCTCATTCACACGGACAACCAAGTAGCCATGTTCTATGTGAACAAGCAGGGAGGAACTGGCTCTCTGTCACTTTGCAATGAAGCTCTGAGATTGTGGGCCTTCGCCAGAGAGCATCAAATTCATCTTCTGGCAGTATACCTTCCAGGAGTTCAAAACTCTTGGGCAGACAGACTCAGTCGAGTTCTGCTTCCACACGAATGGTCCCTCCATATGGACCAGATAGTCAGAATCTTTTGAATTTGGGGAACCCCGGACATAGACCTCTTCGCAAGTCCGTGGAATGCCAAACTTCCCCGATTCTGTTCCAGAATTCCGTGTCAGGGAGTTCAGGCCAGGGATGCCTTCCTCCTTCATTGGGGTCAAGACTTCCTATATGCCTTTCCACCCATTCCCCTAATTCCCAAGACCCTGTTCAAGCTCCAGAGAGATCGAGGGACTATGATCCTCATAGCTCCACGTTGGCCATGCCAAGTGTGGTACCCTCTACTTCTGCATCTTTCCCAGGCTCCCTCCCTGGACTTAGGGTCTGCTCCAGATCTCCTGTCTCAGGAGGGGGGAACGTTGTGGCACCCAAACCCCCAATCTCTCCATCTCAGGGCTTGGTTGCTGAAGGCTTAGACCTTCAAGATTTGCATCTTTCTCAGCAAGTAAGGGATATCCTTCATGCTTCCAGAAAGCCTTCTACCAGACGTTCCTATGCTTTTAAATGGAAAAGGTTTACCATTTGGTGTGCTGAGAAGGGTATTAACCCTCTAGCAATACCTTTGAATTCCTTACTAGAGTAACGCCTGCATCTTTCCCATGCAGGCCTCAAGACGAATTCAGTAAGGGTCCATTTGAGTGCTATTGCAGCATCTCTCAAGCCTCTCAATGGACAACCTGTTTCCTCTCATCCTCTTATTGCAAGATTCATGAGAGGCCTTCTTTTAACTAAACCTCCCATTAGACCACCTCCAGTGGCATGGGACTTGAATCTGGTTCTTGGTCAGCTCATGAAGCCACCCTTTGAACCATTAGCCACTACCTCCTTGAAATTTCTTTCCTGGAAGGTTATCTTTCTTATTGCAGTCACCTCAGCTCGCCGCATCAGTGAACTGCAAGCTTTAGTAGCTAATCCACCTTATACAAGATTCCATCATGATAAGGTAGTCCTTAGGACCAATCCATACTTTATGCCTAAAGTGGTCTCGCCTTTTCATCTTAACCAAGAGGTATATTTACCTGTCTTCTTTCCAGGTCCTCATGCATCAAGTGCAGAGAGGAACCTTCATACCCTGGATTGTAAGAGGGCTCTTGCCTTTCACTTGCAAAGGACACAGCAACATAGAAAGTCTTCTCAACTCTTTGTTGCCTTTGATCCCTCTCATTTGTGACTTCCAGTCTCTAAGAGAACACTGTCAAATTGGATTGCTCAGTGTATTTCTTTCGCCTACCAGAGTAAGAACCTTTCTCTGGAGGGCCATGTCACAGCTCACAATGTGAGGGCCATGGCAACCTCTATGGCTCATCTAAATTCTGTGTCCATTGACCAGATCTGTCGAGCGGCCACCTGTCGAGCGGCCACCTCGGTTCATACCTTCACAGCCCATTACTGCTTGGACAAGGATTCCCGCCGGGATGCCTTGTTTGGTCAGGCTGTTCTCAAACACCTGTTCCATGCTTAATCAACTCCTACCCTCCATCACTGTTTGGATGCCTGAGATCCATGGGAGGAGGTAGAGCTTTTCTCAGGGTCTCACAACCGTGGGGATCTCCCGGGCATCTCTAGCTGGGGAGTCCCCATATGTGAAGACTCATTCCTGCTTGTTCCTGGAGATAGCACAGTTACTTACCTGTAACAGGTGATCTCTGGGAACAGCAGGAATAAGTCTTCACAACCCACTCACTTCCCCTAGGAGTTGTATCTCTCTATCTATCTTTCCTTTCCTCTCTCTCTCTTTGTCTCAGCTTTAAAACTCGAACTGGAGAGAGGCGGTTTGGAAAGGCGGGAAGGCAGCGTGCAGGCACTGTGGGATGCTCCCAAAAGCTTTCCTTTTTGGGAAGCTGGGGAGCGTTCCCGCGCAGGCTCCGTCGGTACCGACGTACCCATATGTGAAGACTTATTCCTGCTGTTCCCAGAGATCACCTGTTACAGGTAAGTAACTGTGCTTTCACAGAGGTCAGCCCTCCACTTGATCCTAGTTCCCTATAGGCTGCAGCTGCACTAAGTGGGCTGACAGTGTTGCCTTGGATACAACTGTAATGGCAGTTAACATTAATCGGGTCTCTCACCTGTGCAAATTGGTGTGTCCTGAAGCCTGGAGGCTCAGCCAGAGGTGAGGGGTGCAACACACACATGTGTTCCCCCAACTCATTCCAATCAAACCAGCAGGCAATATGGGAGCTGCACAGCAGTGTCATGTTAGGAGGTAAGTGTAGGGGAATGCTGCAGGGATGTCCCTTGACGATGATGTAACTGGGAATGCATTCTAGCATCACAGCCACAGGTTGCAACTACTTACTGAAAACTAAGTACCTGCTTGTAAGTGAGGTCTCACACAGTATGTAGAGTTGTTGAATAACTGACCTGCAGCATGTTGTATGCACAGATATAAAGCCTGGGCATCACATGCATGCACAGTGCATTGCTGCAGCTCACAGTCCTCTAGAGAGACACACACATGAACCCCACTGTCCAAAAGTGCTGCAAGTTGGCATTATTACCTGCCGTTAGGCCTTCTTTAATGTAACTGACTTGAGTACTTACTTCATGGAGGGGTTACCAGTTCATGCATAGATTATGTTAGTCATTTGCCAAGTGAGAGAGCAGGTGGTAATTTTTCCTCTGACATGGGCTGTAATCATATTGCATAGTATTCCTGCCTCAGTGGCATATTTCTCACCCCACATGCACATATCCACTCAATATGTGCAAGTGGGGGCATCCTGGTCCCAGGGCCAGCCCATCCACTAGGCAAACTAGCCAGGTGCCAGGGTCCACCAATCATGGTAGGCTGCATGCCAGCCAATCTCTCCCTCCCTGCAAGCGTGGCACAGCCACCACTTCAGTGCTGAAGGTACATATGCAGCTAGTCACAGCATGCCACTCCTGCTCCCTCCAGCGGGAGATGTGGGCACGCATGCTGCTGCCTTAGATCTCAGAAGGAAGGGATCACTATGTGCTCCACTGTACCTACTAATGACATCTTTGGCATGCCACTGATAGTATCTAACAATAACGTGTGTAGTCACTTTTTTGAGCTTAGATTACAATTTGTAATAGATGTGTGTTTTTCAGCTCAATACTTAACTATGAGTTCAGTATTTATCGATCCTTTGCTATGGAAAAACTCTTTTGGTTGCAACAAGGTCTCAGATTATTATCAGGCTCTTATTCAACCCAGACTTGCTGGGGTGAAATGCCTTATTGGCATCAACGACCTTACTCCGTTGTCAACTCTTATAGTTTTTCCCTTTTTTTTGAAAATTTCTCTTATATTTTATTGTATTTTTTTGATCCAATTGTAGTATTTTCTGTAGTATTTTCAATCTTTTAACACTCCCGTGAATAATGCTTAATCAATCAGATACTGTCGCTGACTATGTTTTTTCATTCTAGTTCTACCGCATTCTGCTGTATTCTACACAACCATATCTCTTTAAAAGACAGCGCTTATCTGATAATTGGAGATGTTCTGTCCTTAACGTTGTCGTCGTTCAGTGCAGCCCAAGCAGATGATGTTCCCAACGTCTAGCCAAAGCGCTTTTTTCGTTTCACTGCTCGTTTCTTCAGGGGAATAAAGCTCCGGGCGTCTAATCACGCTTTCCAACTTGCACGGACTATAAAAATTCTACAGTGTATACTACCGTAGCTTTATCATTCTGAACTCCAATTCATAAAACTTATACTCATTCAAGAATAATGTTGAACTAATGTTACCTTCCTTCTTCATCTCATACTTTTCTCTTCAACTGTCACCAAAAAACGCCGCGCATGCGGGGTTCAGCCTCCTGTGTATTTTATAGGCTGGTAGGTATGGTGTTTGGATAAGTTTTTTAAAGGTACAGCTACAAATTTTCTATTGGCACAAGTGCCAGTCGATTTGGAAATTTAAACCCGTTGGGAGGCCTTGAAGCATACCGCCAACTGTCAGATATAACCATCTACACCACTATGCAAGAAAACCCAACACATCTTCTAAAGAAATATATTAATGAGCTAACGACTCAGGCATTACGGGATAAGTTGATCAACAAAAAAGAATGGAGTTTTTTTAATCCAGCTAGTTCAACATTGGCGAAATTCTATTTAGAAACATAGAAACATGATGACAGAAAAAGACCACATAGCCTATCTAGTCTGTCCTTCCATAACAACAACTACAACTATTTGGTCCCAAAGGTACATAAGAGTCTAAATCACCCTCCCGGTAGACCCATAGTCTCCACCAAGGGCTCGACATTAGAGCCCCTATCTGTATATTTGGACTCCTTTCTTCGACCTTTAGTATCCCAAATGACCTCATATGTGAGAGATTCTACACACTTTCTGCAACTTCTGTCCCAACATGCACAGCTGACAGGTGTCTCAGACATTAAGTTGGTGACATTGGATGTAACATCGCTTTATACAAGCATCCCACAACAGGAGGCCAATACAGTAGTCCAGGAAGCTTTAACAAAACGGGGAGATCTGTCAGAGCCTCTTAGGAATTTTTTGGGTAAATTGGTAGATTTAGTTCTCTATGAAAATCACTTCATTTTTGAAAGAAAAATTTACCACCAAACATCAGGAGTAGCGATGGGCGCTACATGCGCCCCGTCAATTGCAAATTTATATATGGACAATTTTGAAAAACAGTGGATATTTACAGATAATCCTAATCATCATATCAAACTATGGCGACGTTACATTGATGACGTTTTTATGTTTTGGGAAGGTCAAGAGTTTGAACTGACCTCTTTCATAGTCTGGTTAAATGAACGAGATGTGAATATAAAAGTCACTCACATATGGGATGTGACCAGCATCACATATTTAGATGTTTCAATAACTAAAGGATACATGGATCACATCTATATTCTGTAAAACTACAAATCAAAATTCACTATTACACTATTCTAGTGCTCATCCTAAAAACCTCAAGAATGGCCTCCCATTTTCGCAGTTCCTCCGGTACCGTCGGAACTGCTCAGAAACATCAGATTACAAAAAACAAGCAAAATCTCTGAAAGATACATTTTTGGCAAGGGGGTACCCACAATCTATAGTGTCTGAAGCCTATAAACGGGCCTTATATAATCATAGAGATTTACTACTCTCTAGACCACAGAATTCCTCCACAGATGAGAATCATGTCAATTTAATACCTTCTTACTCCCCTTATAGTTATAAAATATAGAACATCATGCGACGACATAGTAATGTTTTGAAACACACTCGGGGACTGGAAGATAAACACATTTGATGTGTTTGGAAGAAACATCGAAACCTAAAGGAGATCCTTAGTCCAGCAGAATTACGATCCCCGTCACAAACAGTGATACATCATATTAGAGGTCATTATAAATGTGGTAGATGCACTATCTGCCAAGTCACCTTGGAAACATCTTCGTTTAACTATAGAGGTAAAGAATACCCTTTGAGAAGTTTTACCACATGCCAATCCACACACGTATATGGGGTATTCTGTCCCTGCCAACTAATATATGTGGGGAAAACGATCCGCCCACTATGTGCTCGAATGCAAGTAGATTGAAGTGTCAGAGAAGGGAGGCTCCTATGGTAGAACACTGTCTCCAATTAAAACACTCCTTTGAGGACCTCCGTTGTTTTAGTATCGAACAGATTTTGATAGGGGTGAAAGGACGTTCGAGAGAACAACAACTTGTTTTTCAACAACAGAAATGGATATTTCATTTACAAGCAGTACATCCAACAGGTTTAAATTTCCAAATCGACTGGCACTTGTGCCAATAGAAAATTTGTAGCTGTACCTTTAAAAAACTTATCCAAACACCATACCTACCAGCCTATAAAATACACAGGAGGCTGAACCCCGCATGCACGGCGTTTTTTGGTGACAGTTGAAGAGAAAAGTATGAGATGAAGAAGGAAGGTAACATTAGTTCAACATTATTCTTGAATGAGTATAAGTTTTATGAATTGGAGTTCAGAATGATAAAGCTAGTATACATTGTAGAATTTTTATAGTCCGTGCAGGTTGGAAAGCGTGATTAGACGCCCGGAGCTTTATTCCCCTGAAGAAACGAGCAGTGAAACGAAAAAAGCGCTTTGGCTAGACGTTGGGAACATCATCTGCTTGGGCTGCACTGAACGACGACAACGTTAAGGACAAAACATCTCCGATTATCAGATAAGCGCTGTCTTTTAAAGAGATATGGTTGTGTAGAATACAGCAGAATGCGGTAGAACTAGAATGAAAAAACATAGTCAGCGACAGTATCTGATTGATTAAGCATTATTCACGGGAGTGTTAAAAGATTGAAAATACTACAGAAAATACTACAATTGGATCAAAAAAATACAATAAAATATAAGAGAAATTTTCAAAAAAAGGGAAAAACTATAAGAGTTGACAACGGAGTAAGGTCGTTGATGCCAATAAGGCATTTCACCCCAGCAAGTCTGGGTTGAATAAGAGCCTGATAATAGTCTGAGACCTTGTTGCAACGAAAAGAGTTTTTCCATAGCAAAGGATCGATAAATACTGAACTCATAGTTAAGTATTGAGCTGAAAAACACACAGCTATTACAAAATGCCACTGATAGTGGCAACTGCAGCATTGCACCTGACACGTGGGGACAGGACACAGATTTCTTCTGCACAAGACTGCAGCCGCTGCGACCAGGAACACTGAACAAACCAGATTACACAGATCCTTATACAGAAACTCATTGCTAACAAAATTCCTGGCCTTAGTTACACATTTAGAATGTAGACTCTCACCGAGTACAGAATAAAGAACCACCTACTAAAAATAGAAATATGTAGACAAAAATTAATCTGAAACTCAAGAAGCCAGGCATTGCATCTAGTGCAACAGCAGAGAAACAGAAAGATACATATAAAGACAGCACATTAATTAAACAACTGATGTATTCCAAACACTACACCAAAAATAAAATTATTTTTCTACCTTTTGTTGTCTGGCCATTTTATTTTTCTGACTAAACTGGTTCCAATCTCTTTTCCACATTCCTTGTGTCTATCTTCTCATTGACTCCTTTCCTTTTCTTCTCTCTTCTCCTGTCTTCTTTTCTTCATGTCTTTGATATTCTTTGTTTTTTTATCTCTCTTTTTTCAATATCTCTCTCCTCTGCCTCTCTATCCACTTGTATCCAGATTTTACTCCTCACTCTTCTTTTCTTTCACCCTCCACTCCTTAGTCTCACACTTTTTTTTTACCTCTCACCTATCTACCAGCTTTCCATCCCATTTTTACCCCATCTCTAGCGCTCCCATTGTCTTTGATGTCTCTCTTCTTCGCTTCCTATATCTTCTCTTCCTTTCACCCACTCTCTAGCTTCCTGTTTCTACCCTCTATTCCAGGGGTGGGCAGTTCTGGTCCTGGAGGGCCGCAGACCAGTCAGGTTTTCATAATGTCCCTAATGAATATTCATAGACCTATTTCCATACAATGAAAGGCAGTGGATGCAAATAGATCTCATGAATATTTTTATTTTTTATTTATTAACTTCTCTTATATACCGCACTATTGTCATCAGCGCGGTTTACATGAAACAAACATATACATACAGATATCTGTTATGCATTTTACAAATAACAGGGGTTATAGAACTTGGAATAAAGAAGGTAAGCTATATCAACTAGGAAAACTATCTACAGTAATCTAAATGCATTGGTTACATTTGGTTATCATTTGAGGTTTTCATGATGTCTCTAATGAATATTCATGGACTATTTCCATACAATGGAAGGCAGTGGATGCAAATAGATTTCATGAATATTCATTAGGGTCATCATGAAAACCTGACTGGTCTGCGGCCCTCCATTGCCCACCCCTGCTTTATTCTCACCCCTCAGCTTTCATCTGCCATCCTCTGCCTTTGATCCCATCACCAGCTCCAGCCCTTTCCCTGGCCCCCAGTTTATTCTTCAGTATCTCAACCTCCTCTTCAACCTCATTTACCATCTCCCCAGCCACATTTCTACCCTTTCCTACCTCTATCAGAGATCGATCCTTTTTCACATCTCTGACCTCCTCTCTAGTCTTCCAAGATCATTCACATCAGGTCTTTCTTCTACAATTATCAAATTCTTCCTTTGCATTTCCCCTTCCTCTACCTAATCTTCATTCTCCCCATGCTTTCCCCCATGTTCCTTACTGCCAGAGTTCTGCAGTGCTATTCCTCATGATCCCATCCGTTTTCTGCTCTCACCCATCCCTCCACACCCCCCCTCCCACGTCCTGCTTTTGTCATCTCAAATCTCTATGATTTTCTTCCTCTGCCCCCTTCCAATCCCAGTACCATCCCCAGTGTTAGCTCCCTTCAGTCCCAGTACCGCCCACCCCCCACCCCCACTGGACCATGGCTTTTCTAAAAGCAGTATGAACCATATCCTGTTTCTCACAAGAAACGGGAAGTGTTTTCTGCTATCTTTAGAGATGCCGCAGTCTGATGATTTTAAATGCAGCACAACTGCAGGAGTAAAGGAAATGCTCCCATGTCTGTTTACAGCAATTACACAGGGCGAATCAGTGAGGATGGCAAATCAGTGAGGACGGCTTTAGACCACTGATGTCAAATCACACGCAATGAAATTTAATCGGCTCCAATGACTAACCGCCAAAGTTCTCAAGAACACCATTGATCACAATTTCACTGATACGTGGAACGTCCAGCGTCTATGCTTTTATTTAGCTGGCTGATTAATTCACGGCAGTGAATGGAAGATTTTTTCTCTGAGCAACACCATGATCAATAGTTGGAATATGGAATGTTAGTTTCATGTGTATAAATTTAATATATGAAATGGTGATAGTTATGTTAAATTAAGAAGAATTATTTTGAATATGCTGGAATATGGAATGGTATATTGAAAAGTGTTGTTACTGACAATAGAGAAGTGTTATTATTGATATATGTTAAACTGTGATGTTACATTGTGGGGTTATGTAATTAAGTATCAAATTGTTTGATGTGACATATGATTATTAAATAAAAAATAATTTCATAACACACTGATAATTAGATTCTTTATATGGTATGTGATTCCATATTTTTAATGAGTGAATATACTTATTAAATTATTTCAAGTGGTTTTTGCATTGTTTATTTGAGCATCTATTGACCACCTGGCCAGAGTGAACAAATGGATGATGAAATGCTCAAAGAAATCAGGGAAGCTAACAAACGTTACAGTATAATAATAATAATGGGTGATTTCAATTATCCCAGTATCGACTGGGTCATTGTCACAGCAGGACATGCTATGGAGATAAAGATTCTAGATTTATTATTATTATTATTTACATTCTCTTATATACCGCGCTATTCTGCATCAGTGCGGTTTACATTGAACAAACTGAAATTGCATTGAACAGGGCATTATAACTTGGAGATAACTATTTTACAGGGAACATGGGCTATGGAGTGTTAAGTGGCTTGCCCAAGACCACAAGGAGCACCTGTGGGACTAAAAACCCCAGGCCTTCCGGCCCAAAGTTGCTGTCCTCTAGTGGGATTTGAACCCCTGACCTTCCGGCCTGAAGTACCTTGCCCCAACCACTAGGCCACTCCTCCACTGAAATAAATGACTGCTTCTTGGAGCAGCTGGTTCATGAACCGACCAGAGGGGAAGCCATTTTGGACCTAGTCCTTAGTGGAACACAAACTCTGGTGCAAGAGATAAGGATGTTGGGGCCACTTGGCAATAGTAATCATAGCATGATTGCGTTTGATTTACTAAATTGAGGAAGGATGGTAAGGAAACCCACAGTACTACCTTTTAACTTTCAAAAGGGAGACTATGATAAAATGAGGACAATAGTTAAGAAAAAACTAAAAGGAGCAGTTGCAAAGGTTAAAGATGTACATCAAGCATGGTTGTTGTTTAAAACTACTATCTTGGAAGCTCAGACCAACTGTATTCCACACCTTAAGAAAAATGGAAAGAAGTTCAAAAAACTGTCAGCATGGTTTAAAGATGAGGTCAGAGAAGCTGCTGTTGCCAAAAAAAGGTCTTTCAGGAAATGGGAAAAGGAGCCAAATGATGGAAACTGGAAACATAAGCACTGGCAAGTTAGATGCAAGAGATTGATAAGGCAGGCAAAGAGAGAATTTGAGAAGAAGCTTGTCGTGGAAGCAGAAACGCATAATAAAGACTTTTTCAAGTACATTCGTAGCAAAAAACCTGTGAGAGAGTCAGTTGGACCATTAGATGATAGAGGGGTAAAAGGGGCAGTAAGAGGGGACAAGGGTATAACGGAGAGACTGAATGAATTCTTTGCGTCGGCCTTTACTGATGAATATGTAGGGATGTTGCCCATGACTGAAGTGGTATTTAAAGGTGATACTGCAGAAGAATTGAAAGAAATATCGCTACACCGGGAAGATGTATTACAGCTATTTGATAAACTGAAGCGTAGCAAATCACCTGGACCAGATGGTATACATCCAAGGGTATCGAAAGAACTGAAATATGAGATTGCAGACCTACTATTAGTAATCTGTGAACTATCATTAAATCATCTGTAATACCTGAAGATTGGAGGATGGCCAATGTAACGCCAATTTTTAGAAAGGGTTCCAAGGTGATCCAGGAAACTGCAGACCGGTGGTGAGCCTTACATCAGTACCAGAAAAAATGGTAGAAATTATTATGAAGAACAAAATTACTGAACATGTAGATAGTCATGACTTAATGAGAGACAGCCAACGTGGCTTTAGCCTAGGAAGGTCTTCTCTTACTAATCTGTTATGTTTTTTTGAAGGTGTGAATAAACAGGTAGACAAAGGTGAGTCGGTTGATATAGTGTATCTGGATTTTCAGAAAGCCTTTGACAAGGTCCCTCATGAGGGACTCTTGACAAAATTAAGAGTCATGGGACAGGAGGCAATGTATTATTGTGGATCAGGAACTGGTTAAAAGATAGAAAGCAGAGGATAGGACTAAATGGTCAATTTTCCCAGTAGAAAAAGGTGAATAATGGAATATTTCAGGGATCTGTGCTGAGTCCATTGCTTTTTAATATATTCATAAATGACCTGGAAATGGGAATAATGAGTGAGGTATTCAGATTTGCAGATGATACAAAATTATTCAAATTTGTTAAAACTCATGAGGATTGTGAAAAATTGCAAGAGGATCTTGATAAATTGGAAGACTGGTCATCCAAATGGCAGATGAAATTTAATGTGGACAAGTGCATCTAGGAAAGAACAACCCAAACTATGGTTACACGATACAAGGTTCCACATTAGGAACCACCACCCAGGAGAAAGATTTAGGCGTTCATCGTGGATATCATGTTGAAAGCCTCCGCCCAGTATGCAGCAGTGGCCAAGAGAGCAAATAGAATGCTAGGTATCATAAGGAAAGGAATGGAGAATAAAATAAAGCATATTATAATGCCTCTGTATCATTTCATGGTGCGACTGCACCTTGAATATTGTGTGCAATTCTGGGCCCCATTTCTTAAAAAGGATATAGTGTTATTAGAAAAGGAACAGAGAAGAGACACCAAAATGGTAAATGAGCTGGAACGATACCTGGAAAAAGATGACTGAGGGGAGATATGATAGAGGTCTATAAATTAATGAATGTAGTAGAAAGCGTAAACATAGATCGATTGTTTATGCCATCAAAATATAGAAAGACTAGGGGACATGTAATGAAGCTACAGGGTAAGCTATTTAAGACTAATAAGAGAACATATTTTTTCTCTCAACGTGTAATCAAACTCTGGAATTCATTACCAGAGGATGTAGTAAAAGCTGTTAGTGTAGCCGGGTTTAAAAAAGGTTTGAACAAGTTCCTGGAGGAAAGGTCCATAAATCATTATTAAAGGGGACCTGGGATATCCACTGCTTGCCCCAATACAAGCACTGTGGAACTTGTGTCTTCTAGGTACTTGTGACCTAGATTGGCCACTGTTGGAAACAGGATACTGCGCTTGATGGACCTTGGTCTGACCCAGTATGGCATATCTTATGTTCTTATGGACGCTTCGCAGAAGGCTGATGCCTCATTGGTTGAGATTTCTTCTGACTTCTTAGATTTGGGAAACCTGTCTGAGTTAGAACAACCTACCGAGGTGGTTGAAGCTCGGGGTGCATTGTTGGTATCTTTTGTATTCTTTCAAGATAAAGAAGAATTGTTATGTTTATGCTTTAAAAAATTTGATGTTTACTTTTTGGGGGATAAGATATAGATCTTCCCAGATGTGTCCCGTTGGACGCAGGCTGGGAGGAGGACGTTTTTGGAAAATCGCACTGATGTATTGTCCTTAGGCACGACCTTCCAATTAAGATTTCCCTGTAACTGTGTCCTTAAGCATCAGAATAAGTTGTTTCATTTCTTCGCGCCCTCTCAATTATGTTTCTTTTTAGATGCTAAGCGACTGTGAGGCTACCCTGTGGTAGTAAGGTGGGCTTATTAGGTGTGTTTTGCTTTACAGATTTCTACTATTTCTCTTTTTGTGGGGTTTATGTTATATGTTTGTTTGAATCCCCTTTCTGGGAATTGTGTACTAATAGCATTTTGTCATGTTGTGATTACGTTGTTTTTTTTTGTTTCTCGTAATTGAATGTATGATGAAGTGTGATATTCTTGATCCAAGGTAAAGAGTATTAATGAACAAGCCAACCTCTTCCAAAGACGGGGGAAGCTGTAAAACTAGAGGGCATAACATGAAGCTGCAAGGGGGTAAACTGAAAGGCAATGTCAGGAAATATTTTTTCACTGAAAGGGTGGTAGATGCTTGGAATGCCCTCCCAATGGAAGTGGTGGGGGCAAATACAGTGACAGAATTCAAAATGGCATGGGACAGACACAGTGGATGCCTTTATAGCAACAGGTTAAAATCAAAATAAACATAACTATCTCTTATATCTCATCAAATAGGGGTGACCTACACAGAGCGGTGGGTACACCCCTAAACAAAGGAGCGACCTGCATGGAGCAGCAGGTACACCTACTCTTGCCGCCTTGCTGGGCAGACTAGATGGACCATGCTGGTCTTTATCTACTGTCATATACTATGTTACTATGTTATTTTTTAAAAAATGTTTCCCCAAGCTTCCTCATGCCCCTCGTGTTACCCTCATTACTCTTAAGAACATAAGAACATAAGAAATGCCATACTGGGTCAGACCGAGGTCCATCAAGCCCAGTATCCTGTTTCCAACAGTGGCCAATCTAGGTCATACGTACCTAGCAGTTTCCCCAAAAGACACAGGTTCTGCAGTGCTTGTACTAGGCCAAGCATTGATATCCTGGGTCCCTTTTTAATAGTGGTTTATGGACCTTTCCTCCAGGAACTTGTCCAAACCTTTTTTAAACCCAGCTATACTAACAGCCCTTACTACATCCTCCGGTAACAGATTCCAGAGTTTGATTACACGTTGAGAGAAGAAATATTTTCTCCTATTTGTCTTAAATAGTTTACCCTGTAGCTTCATTACATGCCCCCTAGTCCTTCTATATTCTGATAGCGTAAACAATTTATCCACGTTTATCCGTTCCACTCCATTCATTAATTTATACACCTCTATCATATCTCCCCTCAGCCGCCTCTTTTCTAGGTTAAAGAGCCCTAACCTTTTTAGCCTCTCTTCATAGGAGTAGCCTTCCATCCCCTTCACCAATTTGGTGGCTCTTCTCTGTACTTTTTCTAATAACTCTATGTCCTTTTTAAGATACGGTGACCAGAATTGCACACAATATTCAAGGTGCGGTCGTACCATGGAGCGATACAGAGGCATTATAATATCCTTTGTTTTATTCTCCATCCCTTTCCTTATGATACCTAGCATTCTATTTGCTTTCTTGGCCGCCGCTGCACACTGGGCGGAGGGTTTTAACATGTTATCCACGATGACTCCTAAATCTTTTTCCTGGGTGGTGGTTTCTAATGTGGAGCCTTGCATCTTGTAACTATAGTGTGGGTTGTTCTTTCCTAGGTGCATAACTTTGCACTTGTCCACATTAAATTTCATCTGCCATTTGGATGCCCAGTCTTCCAATTTATCCAGATCCTCCTGCAGTTTTCCACAATCCTCTTGGGTTTTAACAACTTTAAACAGCTTTGTGTCATCTGCAAATTTGATTACCTCACTAGTTATTCCCTTTTCCAGGTCATTTATGAATATGTCAAAAAGTAGCGGACCCAGTACAGATCCCTGGGGTACTCCACTATTCACCTTTTTCCATTGGGAATATTGGCCATTTAGCCCTACCCTCTGCTTTCTATCTTTTAACCAGTTCCCGATCCACAATAGTACACTGCCTCCTATCCCATGACTTTTTAGCTTCGCCAAAAGTCTCTGATGGGGGACCTTGTCAAAAGCTTTCTGAAAGTCCAGATACACTATATCAACCGACTCACCTTTGTCTACCTGTTTATGCACACCTTCAAAAAATCATATCAGATTAGTAAGACAAGATCTTCCTTGTCTAAAGCCATGTTGGCTGTCTCCCATTAGGCCATGACTATCTACATGCTGTGTAATTTTGTTCTTTATGATGGCTTCTACCATTTTCCCTGGTACTGACGTCAGGCTCACCGGTCTGTAATTTCCCGGGTCACCCCTGGAACCCTTTTTAAAAATTGGTGTTACGTTGGCGACCCTCCAATCTTCAGGTATTACAGATGATTTTAATGAAAGTTCACAGATTACCAATAACAGGTCTGCAATCTCATATTTCAGTTCTTTCAACACTCTGGGATGTATACCATCCGGTCCAGGTGATTTGCTACTATTCAGTTTATCAAATAGTTGTAATATATCTTCCCGGTGTAGCGATATTTCTCTCAATTCCTCTGCAGTATCACCTTTAAATACCACTTCAGTCTTGGGTAACACCCCTACATCTTCCTCAGTAAAGACCGAAGCAAAGAATTCATTCAGTCTCTCTGCTATAGCCTTGTCTCCTCTTATTGCACCTTTTACCCCTCTATCATCTAATGGTCCAATTGACTCTCTCACAGGCCTTTTGCTACGAATGTACTTGAAAAAGTCTTTATTTCGTGTTTTTGCTTCCGTAGCAAGTTTCTTCTCAAATTCCCGCTTTGCCTGCCTTATCAATGCTTTGCATTTAACTTGCCAGTGCTTGTGCTGTTTCCAGTTTTCATCATTTGGCTCTTTTTTCCATTTTCTGAAGGTTGCTCTTTTGGCAGCAACAGCCTCTCTGACCTCACCTTTAAACCATGCTGGCAGTTTTTTGGACTTTCTTCCACTTTTCTTAATGCGTGGAATACAGCTGGTCTGGGCTTCGAGGATAGTATTTTTAAATAACACCCAAGCTTGCTGTAAGTCTTTAACCTTTGGAACCGCTCCTTTTAGTTTTTTCCGAACTATATTCCTCATTCTATCATAGTCACCCTTTTGAAAGTTAAAAGGTAGTACTGTGGATTCCTTTACTATCTGTCCTCCACTGATTAAATCAAACATGATCATACTATGATCACTATTGCCAAGTGGTCCCAACACCCTTATTTCTTGCACCAGATCTGGCGTTCCACTAAGGACTAGGTCCAGTATGGCTTCCCCTCTGGTCGGTTCATGAACCAGCTGCTCCAAGAAGCAGTCATTCATTTCATCTAGAAACTTTATCTCTTTAGCTTGTCCTGCTGTGACACTGTCCCAGTCGATACCGGGGTAATTGAAATCACCCATTATTACTACTCTGTTGTGGCTTTTGTTAGCTTCCTTGATTTCTTTGAGCATTTCATCATCCATTTGTTCATTCTGGCCAGGTGGTCGATAGTATACTCCCACTGCCATCACCTTCCCCTTCATAAATGGAATTTCAATCCATAGAGATTCTACAGCATATTTTGTTCCCTGCAAAACTTTAATCCTTTCTGACTCAATGCCCTCTCTAACATAGAGTGCAACCCCTCCACCAATTTGTTCAGCTCTATCATTACGATATAGTTTGTATCCAGGTATCACAGTGTCCCACTGGTTATCCTCCTTCCACCATGTCTCTGAGAGTGCAATCATATCTAACCTCTCATTTAATGCTATATATTCTAATTCTCCCATCTTATTGTTTAGACTTCTAGCATTGGCATACAAGCATTTTAGAGACTGTATTTTATTAATATTAATCTGGCTATTGGTAGGCATGGGTAATGGGGAATCTTTATGCTCTGTCTGCTCCTTACTCAAGGGCATTTGGGCTACTATACTCCCTTTTGGAACCTCACTGCTTTTGGTAGTATCCTTCAAGGATACCTTTGTCCGAACCGTGCGCTCCTGGGTGACTGTCGGCTTTCCCCTATTTTCTAGTTTAAAAGCTTCTCTATCTCTTTTTTAAAGGTTAATGCCAGCAGTCTGGTCCCATCCTGATTAAGGTGAAGCCCATCCCTTCGGAAGAGCCCCCCCTTTCCCCAGAATGTTCCCCAGTTCCTAGCAAATCCAAAACCCTCATCCTTGCACCATTGTCTCATCCACGCATTGAGACTCCGGAGCTCTGCCTGTCTTTTGGGTCCTGCACTTGGAACAGGAAGCATTTCGGAGAACGCTATCCTGGAAGTTCTGGATTTCAACTTCCTACCTAAAAGCTTAAATTTAGCCTCCAGAACTTCCCTACCACATTTTCCTATGTCATTGGTACCAACATGTACCAAGACAGCAGACTCCCCCCCAGCACTATCTATGATCCTATCTAGGCGGTGCGTGAGATCTGCTACCTTCGCACCAGGCAGGCATGTTACCAGGCGATCCTCACGTCCACCAGCCACCCAGCTATCTACATTCCTAATGATTGAATCACCAACTATAACAGCTGTCCTGACCCTCCCCTCATGGGGACATGGCCCTGGAGAAACGTCCTCGGTGCGAGAGGGTTTTACATCACCTGGAGGACAGGTCCTAGTTACAGGATCACTTCCTGCCACACCAGGGTGATGCTCTCCTGTCACGTGACCTCTCTCCTCCATGGCAACAGGGATGCTGCCAGACTTCCTTGGCAGGGATGCTTCCTTCCTCTGGGGGATCTGATAGAAGCCTGAAGCCTACACGTAGAACCGGACCCCGTCAAGCCCTAAGGCGTCTGATGCCTCCGTCCCGATTCCTGCCACACAAGCCCCTAAAACAGCCCTGAAACAGCTCAGCCAACCCAGCGCTGCACCAGCCCCAAATCAGTCAAACACAGCATGGTTGAATTCTGTGCTTAGTGACACCTCCCCCCCCCCACCAGCCATGATCAGGGCTACTCTATGCGGCTCCATAAATACTTACCTACCCCCCCCCCCCCCCCCCCATGGTTGTGGCACTCAGCTTGACCATGGGTGCCCACGGCTGCATTTTTTATTTTAAAACTGTCACCATTTCCCCTTTTAGCCACAATTATGAGGGGCGGAGATATTTTGATTTCACATTGGCCTCACATGTGCACATCCTCTCTTCCAAAGTTCCCATAGATTTGCAGACATTTTCACTTCCACATCCCTCCCACCACATAAACAGCCCTTCTAAAATGTGTCTTCATGGGTGTAATTTTATAAAGTTTTCCTATGCATTACAGGGCTTTTATAAAAATATCTGAGGATTTATCTGTATAGAAGTACGATCCAGGTGTAGGTGCCTACTAGAACAGAATAAGCAGAGTCACCACAATTTACACATGCATTTTTATAAATTATGCACATACACACATACTTTACACACAAACATTTATGTGACTTCTATCTAGTTGTGATTTCTGCTGGTTTATCCCTAGTATTTTGTAAAGACAAATAGGCACTTATGTGTCTTTATAAAATAGGTGCTTATTTGGCCACCCATCTTAAGCGAACTGCTATAAATTACACATTCTGTGCCAGTTTGTTTGTTTTTTTTATGAAGAATTCTCGCTTTTCTGTGAAGAGCATCCTCTGTGATTCCTTTTCATAGAAAAAAACACTGCGTGAAATTTAAATGGGAGATGCGTTTTGCACGCCTTGTTATCTGGAACCAATGCGCAGACTCTGATGAATTATTGATCAACATATTTATTATGTGACAGCTAGGTACTTGTGATCTGGATTGGCTACTGTTGGAAACAGGATACTGGACTGGATAGATTTTGATCTCACCCAGTATGGCAAATCTTATGTTCTTATGTTCACTTACGTAAGTAAGTGGCCTGGATTTTTTCAAAGACATTTACCAAGCCTACTCCAGATCCTGGTTGTCTAATTAATGATCCAGAGCTGCCAAGTTACCCAGTTCCAGACCTGGATTTCTGACAGCCCCAGCATGCTGCCTTATTGGACCCGCAGCATTGATTTCAATATGTAGAATCAGGGACTACTTGTACTACACTGCTTTGGGATGTACGTTCACAACCAAGACTGACCAAAAAGTCTCTATCCTGGAACTGAGTAACTTGGCATCTCTAGTGATACCATTCAGAGGTTCTGTGAAAATAATCTCTAAGTTTAGACATGGTTTTACAAACTTTCTGGCACAAGACCATGGCATAATAAGTCTATTAAGTCTGTAGAGCAGAAGTCGAGGCACAAGAGTCACAAGGCAAAGAATCCAGGAAGGGTTTTCCACAGAGTTCCAGACCAGCCGATTTTGGGCCAACTGGTAAACAGGAACTAATATTTATTTATTTATTTATTTACAGTCTCTTATATACCGCACTATTCAGCATCAGCGCGGTTCACATATGACCAGAAATACAAGACACACTTAAGAGAGAGCCAGCTAAACCCAGCACCTGGCCTGGCTATGATGACTCTAGGAAAACAACAAAATTTTGGCTTTTTTCATGTCCTTTTCAGATTAAAAACAATATGAAATGACATGGAAAATGGTGTTCTCCAGGACCAAGCAGGAAGTCAGTCCTCACATATGGGTGACGTCGGCGCCGACGGAGCCCTCGCGGAGCAATTTTCCCCAGCTTTCAAAGAAAGCCTTTGGGAATTGCAGCGCGCATGCGCGGTCCCCTTCCCGCCCAAGGGTGCCATCTTAGCCAGTCTTCTTTTTTCCGCGGAGCCCTACAGACGTGGTCTTCTTGTCCCCGCAGAAAAAGTTGATTTTTGTCGTTTATTTTCTCTTTTTTCTTCGGTTCGACGCCGGTCTCTTTCCTGCCCGGACTCGCGACGCCGTTGCGAGTCCTTCTCTTATTTTTCGGTTTTTCTGATTTTTCTTGTCAGTTTCGTTTTTCGGTTTTTCGCTGGCAGCCCGGTCCTTTGACCTTGCAGGGGCCCTTTTTCCCCCGATGGCTGCCAGTGGCTTCAAAAGGTGTGTTCAGTGTGACAGAAATATGTCACTCACTGACACACACGATCATTGCCTCCGCTGCCTCGGCCCAGATCACGAGGAACTGATCTGTGGGGCCTGCAGCAAAATGTCCTCCAAAGCTTTACGGAGTCGGCGGCATCAGCGGAAAAGAATCTTCGCAGATCCCACCCGTACCCGGACCTCGTCGGAGGCCTCGGCGTCCAGAGGCTCCAGCTCTGAGCATCGCCGGAGTTCCTCTGACAGAGGTTCTCCCTCCGGGGATCATCATCGGAAGGCGAAACCCGCGAGGGCGGCGTCGGTGGACGCTCCTGGTTCCGCGAGGGCCAGGTCGCATAGCCCCGATAGCCGTCCCGGGTCTTTGGAGCAGGAACGTCTCACGAAGCGACCTCATTTGGAATCGGAATTGCCTGCTCGGGTAAGTCCTGTAGTCCTCCTGGACTCGCCTCCGAGGGGTCCGACGTCGGGCCCGACGCCGTCGGGGCCCGAGTCGGGGACTGCTGGGTCACCTGAGGTCGGACTCAGGTTGACGGCCTTGGAGAGCAGCCTGGCTGCCTTCATGGACCAGCAGCGGGCACTGATCGCTAGCCTCGCTGGCGCCTCTGCCCTGGCCGCCGGGATGTCGACGTCTAAGTCGACCCCGGAGACCGAGCCGATCCTCGAGTCCATGCGGGCTCGAGTCGATCCTCGATCGAGGTCTCCCTCGGCCTCCCGTTCGGGACCGAGGTCGTCGACGCCGACTCCCTCGGCGTCGGGGCGGCCGACGCCTCCGCCCGCCCGAACCGACCCCACCGATTCCTCCTCGGAGTCGGCCTGGGAATCTGAAGTGGAAGAGTCACCTGATTCTTTTCGGACTCGGTGTGTCCCCTCGGACTCCCCTGAGTCCGAACCTCGGAAACAGTCCCCCCCGGAGGATGCCCGGTTCTCGGACTTCGTCAGGGATATGGCCAAGGCTTTGGCCTTCCCTGCGGATCCCGAGGAGGAGCCTCGAGCCGAAGAGCTCGATGCCCTTCAGTACGACTCTCCAGCAAAGGAGCACTTTACTGTACCGGTTCCTCCCATGCTGGAACGACTACCCTTCCGCATGTGGGAGAGTCCGGCATCGTCGCCGGTATTAAGCAAGCGGGTCGATTCCATCTATCGAGTCCGCAAGAGCCCTGGCTTCCAGAAAGCACAGCTACCGCACCATTCCATGGTGGTGGAATCGGCCATGCATAGGCTCAAGAGCCAGAAGATGCACTCCTCGGTGCCTCCCGGCAGGGAGGCCCGCAACCTGGATGGCCTCAGTAAGAAGTGTTTCCAAGGCTCTATGCTTGCTTGTCGGGTCCAGACCTACCAGCTCTACATGGGCATGTACCTTAGAGACCTGGCTAAAGAGATAGCCGGATTCTCTGCTGGGCTGTCCGAGGAACCTTTGCGGAGGTTCCTAGCCTTGTCCACTGGTATTCGAGAATGCTCCAAATTCATTTCTCGAGCAGCCTATGATGGCTTTGAAGCATCGGCTCGAGTGGCCGCAGCCGGCATCGGTGCCCGCCGACAGGCTTGGCTTCAGTCGTCTGACCTTGAACCTTGGGTGCAGGACAAGTTGGTCGATGTCCCCTGCCGAGGTGAGAACCTCTTTGGCAAGCCCATGGCTGAGAAGGCTGCGCAAATCGAGACGGAGACTCTCACCAGAACTAGGCTCTCTAGGAAGACCGCTGCCCCTTCCCAGAAGAAGAAGGGCTCGGGAAAGAAGCCCTTTTACCCGAGAAAGGCGGCTGCCTATAAACACTACCCTCAATATCAGGCCTCCGCAGCTCCCCAACAGGGTCAGCAGGCCAAGGGACGGGGTAACGGGTCCCGTAGGCAGCAAGCCCCCAAGCCTGCACCACCGGCCCCTGCTCAGCAGGGTGGGGGTTTTTGACTTCATCGGCATAGCCTCTCCCCCTCAGCTGGTTTCTCCCAGCACAGGAGGCCGGCTGGTCCACTTTGCCCACAGGTGGTCCAACATCACATCAGATGCCTGGGTGCTTCATGTTGTGAGAGAAGGCTATCTTCTCCACTTCCACCAGGTCCCTCCCTCCTATTTCCCGGGAGAGCCTCCACGACTCCCTCTGCACAGGGACTTACTCCTTCAGGAGTTAGCAAGTCTTCTTCAGGAACAGGCTGTGGAACCGGTGCCCCACCACCTGAGAGGTCAAGGCTTCTATTCCAGGTATTTCCTAATACCAAAACGAACGGGAGGCCTCAGACCCATCCTGGACTTGCGCAACCTCAACAAGTTCCTCGTGCGGGAGAAGTTCAAAATGCTAATCCTTCTGCCCTACCTCCAGCAGGGAGATTGGCTGTGCTCCTTGGATCTAAAGGATGCCTACATGCACATCCTCATCCACCCAAGCCACCGCCAATACCTAAGGTTTGTGGTGGCAGGAAATCATTACCAGTACAGAGTACTGCCCTTTGGCCTATCCTCCGCACCACGAGTCTTCACAAAATGTCTCGCGGTGGTGGCGGCTTTTCTCCGGCTTCAGGGCCTCTATGTCTTTCCTTACCTAGACGACTGGCTCATCAGAGCATCGTCCTCTCCAGAAGTCACAAAAGCCACACACCGCACTGTGACTCTTCTCCAGTACTTGGGCTTTGTCATAAACTTCGCAAAGTCCACTTTGCTCCCCTCGCAAGATCTCGAGTTCATCGGCGCAAGATTGCACACTCTTCAGGCGCGAGCTTTCCTGCCTCTCGACAGGGCTCAACGGCTCATGGACCTAGCCGGCCGTTTTCGCAGCCAGTCCCTGGTCTCGGCCAGGCGCTTCCTGAGACTACTCGGCCATATGGCTTCCACCGTCCACGTGACCCCCAATGCCCGCCTGAATATGCGGCCTGCTCAGTGGTGCCTTCGCAAGCAGTGGCAACAGGCCATGGGCGGCCTAGCCGACTTAGTGCAGATCTCCGACCCGCTGGCCTCTTCTCTACAGTGGTGGCTTCATCAGCCGAACCTGGTACTCGGAATGCCTTTTCAATCTCCTCCGCCTGCTCAAGTACTGACGACCGATGCTTCTCTCCTGGGATGGGGAGCGCATTGCCAAGGGGCATGTACTCAAGGTCTCTGGACCACGTGGGAGTCTGCGCAGCAGATCAACTTCCTAGAGCTCAGAGCGATCCGTCTTGCTCTCAAGGCTTTCTCCCACCTGACTTCTCACTGGTCCGTCCTTGTCCAGACGGACAATCAAGTTGCCATGTTCTACGTGAACAAACAGGGGGGCACAGGCTCCTTCCTTCTCTGTCGAGAAGCACAGAGGCTCTGCTCTTGGGCCGTCAGCCACGGCATTCTTCTCAAGGCAGTTTATCTCCCAGGCCAAGAAAATTGCCTGGCGGACAAACTCAGCAGAATCCTCCAGCCGCACGAGTGGCGACTGGATCCCTTGGTAGTTCAGAAACTTTTTCTGAAGTGGGGCCTCCCCACGATGGATCTCTTTGCCAGTCCTTTCAACCGGCAACTTCCTCGCTTCTGCTCTCGGCAGCCGCATCCCCTTCGAGTAGCGGCGGATGCTTTTCTGCTCTCATGGTCGAAAAGCCTTCTGTATGCCTTTCCTCCCATACCGCTAATCTCTCGTACTCTTTTCAAGGCTCTCCGAGACAAAGCTTCCATCATCCTGATAGCTCCTCGGTGGCCCAGACAGCCGTGGCTTCCACTCCTGCTGCAACTGGCGGTGGAGGCTCCGTTCCCTCTGGGGTTTCAACCAGACCTCCTAACACAGGATCAGGGGTCCCTGCTACACCCCAACCTCAGATCTTTACATCTGATGGCCTGGCTGCTGAAAGGGTAGTCCTGGCTCCCCTTCTGCTGCCGTCAGAAGTGGAAGAGGTCGTCCTAGCTTCCCGGCGACCTTCTACCCGCAAATGCTACGCCCTTAAATGGCGTCGTTTTTCCGTTTGGTGTACCCAGCAGTCTCAGGATCCCTTCTCCTGCTCGGTGTCGGTGATCTTGCAGTACTTGCTCTACCTCTCTAATCTGGGACTTAAGTCCAACTCCGTCAAAGTTCACCTCAGTGCTCTTTCAGCACATCATGTGCCGGTGGACGGCAGACCTCTTTCCAACGACCCTCTCGTGGCAAGGTTTCTCCGAGGTCTCCTTCTACTTAAACCACCTCTGCGCCCGCCAGCACCTGACTGGGATCTGAATGTGGTTTTACAGCGGATCACCTGTCCGCCTTTTGAACCTATGGCTACCTGTTCTCTACGTTTTCTTTCTTGGAAAACCTTATTCTTGATAGCCCTCACTTCCGCTAGACGCGTAAGTGAATTGCAGGCCCTCGTGTCTGATCCCCCTTACACTCGGTTCTACAAAAATAGGGTAGTCCTACGGACTCACCCTAAATTTCTTCCAAAAGTGGTCTCCCCTTTTCACATCAATCAGGAGGTGGTACTTCCGACCTTCTTTCCCAGGCCACACTCCAGCCGAGCTGAAATGGTCCTGCATACCCTGGACTGTAGAAGGGCGTTGAACTTCTACCTTGACCGTACGCGGGAGCACCGTAAAGCTACTCAGCTTTTCGTATCTTTTGACCCCAATAAATTGGGGCTCCCTGTCTCCAAGCGTACTCTGTCCATCTGGGTTGCTGACTGTATCGCTTGGGCTTATGGGGCAGCCGGACTCTCGTTAGAAAGTCGTGTCACGGCTCATTGTGTTCGGGCGAAGGCTACGTCAGTGGCTTACCTCCGCTCTGTTCCATTGGCAGACATCTGCCGGGCCGCTACTTGGTCTTCGAGCCAGACTTTTGCGGTCCATTACTGCCTCGAGAGGGAGTCCCGCAGGGACAGTGCTTTCGGACAGGCAGTCCTCCGAAATCTCTTCGAGCTTTGAGCAACTCCTACCCTCCATCCCAGATGGGGGCTACCGGTGGGTAATAATTCAGTGAAGATTCCTTCCTTCTGTGCTGCTGAGCTAGAGGGAGCTCATTTTTGTGCTTAGGGTCTCCGGTAGCCTTAAGCTTGGGAGTCCCATATGTGAGGACTGACTTCCTGCTTGGTCCTGGAGAAAGCGTAGTTACTCACCTGTAACAGGTGTTCTCCAGGAGCAGCAGGAATCAGTCCTCACAACCCTCCCTCCTCCCCTTGGAGTTGCAATCATCTGCTTTAGTTTTTTTGCAAATTTTTATGCTGTCTTTTAGCTATGTCATCTGACTGGCTAAGATGGCACCCTTGGGCGGGAAGGGGACCGCGCATGCGCGCTGCAATTCCCAAAGGCTTTCTTTGAAAGCTGGGGAAAATTGCTCCGCGAGGGCTCCGTCGGCGCCGACGTCACCCATATGTGAGGACTGATTCCTGCTGCTCCTGGAGAACACCTGTTACAGGTGAGTAACTACGCTTTATTTTCTGTATCATTTCAAATTAATGCACATCTCTAATGGTCTCATCAACTAATTAACCTGTTATTTGATCTTCTGCAGGTTGGGCTGAAGTCTGTAATAGACCAGTTTCCAGGACAGCTTGATTTTATTCTGATAGATGGTGGTTCTGTTTTGAGTAATGGCCACAAACAGCTGATGTGTCTGGCCAGATCAGTCCTAAGCAAAGCTAAAATCCTCCTCATGGATGAACCTAGTGCTCATCTGGATCCCATGTAAGTTCTATCCTGATTTACCATACAATTTAATTCTATGTGTCAAGAGAGAACAATAATTATAAATGTTATGGTCTCTAGGTATAAAATTGAACAAAATAAATTCATAAGCAATTGGCCAAGCTGCATACTTTTTTCTGCCATTTATATCCCAAATTATTTCAGAGGGCATGAGAATATGATGCATCTATTTTGTAAAGCCAACACATGAGATGAGATTAACTGAGCAGGAGAAGCAACTTTTCCTCCTGGTTCTGGAACTCCCTCCATGAATTGGGCTGCATCCTTTGCTAATCATCATTACGACATATTTTGGAGTAGATAAGCCGGTGAGATGCACTATATAGACCAATATCTGTTGAAATCTCCTACATGTATGGCAGCAGGAAGTTTAAAAAAAGAGAAAGTTATGGTGCAGCTGCAGGAAAATAAGATGGTGGTTGGTTGAGAGGATGCAAGGGTAGGTGTGGCCTTAATTTTGCAATTTACCGTGTTGGTTGTGGAAGAATTGAGTGTTAAATTCACCAAAATCTCTGACCAGATAGACTCATAGTAACATAGTATATGACGGCAGATAAACAGTATGGTCCATCTAGCCTGCCCAACAAGGTGGCAAGAGTAGGTGCACTTGCCGCTCCGTGTAGGTCACCCCTATTTGTTCAGATAAGAGATAGTTATGCTTATTTTGATTTTATTCTGTTACTATAAAAGGATCCACTGTGTCTGTCCCATGCCATTTTGACTTCTGTCACTGTGTTTGCCCCACCTCTTACATTGGGAGGGCGTTCACCACCCTTTCAGTGAAAATGTATTTTATAAGGAAGAGGTTTGTTTTTCCATTAATACTCTTTAAGTATTTAAAGGTCTGAATCAAATCTCCCCTGTCTCTCCTCTCCTGCGGAGTGTACATATTTAGGTCGTCAAGTTTCTTCTCATAACTCTTTTGACACAGGCTCCAAATCATTTTGCTCGCCTTCCTCTGAACCGTTTCCAGTCTTTTTATATCCTTTGCGAGATATGGTCTCCAAAACTGAACACAATATTCCAAGTGAGGCCTCACCAGCGACTTGTACAGTGGCATTAGTACCTCTTCCTTTCTGCTGGTAATTCCTCTCTGTATGCTACCCAGCAACCTTCTGGCTTTTGCTACCGTCTTATCACACTGTTTCTCCACCTTGAGATCCTCAGAAACAATGACTCCGAGGTCCTTCTCCTGGTCTGTGCACACCAACCTCTTGCCCCCTATCACTTACAGTTCCCTTGGATTTCTGCTTCCCAAATGCATGACACTGCACTACTTCACATTAAATTTTAACTGCCAAGCATTAGACCATTCTTCCAGCTTCTGTAGATCTTTTCTCATGTTATCCACTCCCTCAGGGGAGTCCACTCTGTTGCAAATTTTTGTGTCATTTGCAAAAAGACAGACTTTTCCATTCAGTTCTTCAGCAATATCACTCACAAATACATTGAACAGTACCAGTTCCAGGATCAATCCCTGGGCACACCTTTAATTATCTTCCTTTCATCCGAGTGAGTTCCGTTTACCATCACCTTCTGTCTTCTGTCAGTCAAAAAATTTCTGATCCAGTTCACCACCTTGGGACCCATTTCCAGGCTGTTTAATTTATTGATAAGCCTCCTATGAGGAACAGTATCAAAGGCTTTGCTGAAATTTAGGTAGATCACATCCATCACATGCCCTTGATCTTGTTCTCTGGTCAACCAGTCAAAGAACTCAATCAGATTTGTTTGGCAAGATCGTTCTTTGGTAAAACCATGTTGCCTCGGATCATGCAACCTGTTGGTTCTGAGAAGGTCTACAATTCACTCTTTCAAGAGCGCCTACATTACTTTTCCCATCACAGAGGTAAGGCTTACCGTCCTGTAGTTTTTCACTTCTTTCCTGTTACCACTTTTGTGAAGAGGTACCACATCAGCCCTTCTCCAGTCCTGAGGAACTTCTCCTGTCTTCAAGGATCTGTTAAAAACATCCTTTGCATGTAGAATGCTTTATGAAGGTAATTTTATAGAGAATGTTTTGAGCGTATGTGCCAGTATAAGCATATAAAAGGCCTCTTATAAAATAAGCTCATGTATAATAGTATGTGCAATGCAATTAGTGTGTGTACTTGTATGTGAATTTAGACTAGGCATGTTCAGGGGAGGAGTTTGGACAAAGCATGGACGGAGTCATAATTCACATGCTCATTTTATAAAATGCTCAAGTATGTGCGTCTTTCATGCACTAATATTTACACTTGCTCTTGGGCAGGGGCAAGTGTTGTTATTTCAATTTTGCAGCTATTTCTGTTTGATTTGTGCTAATATTTTACAAAGACACAAGCTCCTAATGTCTTTATAAAATAGGCTAAAAATGGGTGCCTATATGGCCTTCATATTTAGTTGGCATAGAATAAAATTACTCTATTGATAATTACCATGCAGCCCTGGGCCACCAGTATACACTGGAAATTATTACAAAGTTAATCAAATTCCAATGAATCAAATTAGTTATAAAATATAGTTAATTTTACTTCAGGTACTGCCTATGGCGGGTAGCAGCTAGGTGATTAAGGAAGTTACATTCAGGTACTATGTGCATTCGACAACCACTTCAGCTTCAGTAATGACCTCTATCTACAAATCAAGGGCACTGCTATGGGCACCAGGAGGGCACCACCATATGCCAGTCTTTTCATGGTAGAACTTCAATAAACATATTAAAATAATTATCAGACTATACCCTTTTTTCTCCAGGAACAAGCAGGAAGTCAGTCCTCACTTATGGGTGACGTCAGCACCGATGGAGCCTGCGCAGAGCAATTCCCCAGCTTTCAAAGAAAGCCTTTGGAATTGCTGCCACGCATGCGTGGTCCTCTTATTTATTTATTTGCATTCTCTTATATACCGCGCTATTTTGCATCAGTGCGGTTTACATTGAACAAACTGAAATTACATTGAACAGGGCATTATAACTTGGAGATAACTATTTTACAGGGAACATGGGCTATGGAGGGTTAAGTGGCTTGCCCAAAACCACAAGGAGCACCTGTGGGACTAGAAACACCAGTCCTTCCGGCCCAAGGTTGCTGTCCTCTAGTGGGATTTGAACCCCCGACCTTCCGGCCTGAAGTACCTTGCCCCAACCACTAGGCCACTCCTTTTCTGAGTAGTAACTGCTCCAGAAACTTATTTATAAACTTATAAATAAACTTATAAATTTATAAACTTATTTATACACTTCCCGCCCAAGGGTGCCATCTTGCTCAGTTTCCCTTTTTCCGCAGAGCCCATCGTATGCACGTCCTTGTCCCAAGGAAAAAGTTTCATTTTTTTGCCTTAACAGACCTCTCTATTTTCTGGTTCCACCGGACCTCTACCCATCCTTCCCCTGCTCTACCTTTTAGAGCTGTCGGGGATACTCTCTTCTCATTTTTTTTGTTACAGGCTTCGCACCCTATTTTCTCTCCTAACCACTGGCTGCGTGGGTCTTCGACCTCAGAGGGGCCATTTTTGCCCCCATGTCCACTGGCTTCAAAAAATGCGATAGATGCTCAAGGAACATGTCGCTTATGGACACTCATGACTGTTGTCTGCAGTGCCTCGGAGCCGACCATGATCCGGAGCTCTCTTCGCTCTGCAAGAAAATGTCCTCTAAGGTCCTTCTCAGCCGTAAGCAGACGTCCGAAGACATTTTCCGAAAGGCCGCCTCGGAATCCCTGGTGGGGCCCTCAGTCGTCTCTCCATCGGTGGGGTCCCCCCCCTGCGACCCCGCGATCTCAGTGGCACGCTGACCAGTGGTCCCCAGAGGTGGAGCGGCATTTCTCCTGGACTGGTCATCCAGCCTACTCTATGCATTCCCTCCCTTCCCTCTCATTACGAAAACCCTTTTCAAGGCTCAGCGGGATAGGGCATCATTGATTCTTGTAGCCCCCTTGTGGCCTCTGCAGCCTTGGTTCCCACTCCTGCTCTGGCTCTTGATGGAGCCTCCTGTTCCCCTGGGCTCTGCCCCAGGCCTGCTGACACAGGAAGAGGGTCAGGTGCTACACACGAACCTAACCTCCCTATCCCTCACAGCCTGGTGGCTGAATGGGTCTCCCTCCTGGAGAAGGTCGAAGAAGTCCTCCTCGCTGCAAGGAAGGACTCAACTAGATGAGCTTACGCCTTCAAGTGGAGACGCTTCTCCGTTTGGTGCTCGGAGCACCAGGTCGACCCCTTATCCTGCCCCGTTCGATGGATCCTCAAGTACCTCCTCCATCTCTCGAGAGAAGGGCTGGTCAAACTCTGTCAGGGTACACTTGAACGCCATCTCGCGAATCACCTCCCCATCGAGGGGAAGCCCCTCTCAGGGTAACCATTAGTCTCCTGCTTCATGCGGGGTCTTCTGATTTCCAAGCCGCCTATCCACCCCCCGCCGGTGGAATGGGACCTGAACGTAGTGCTCATGCAGCTCACCCGTCCACCCTTCGAGCCAATGGCGACGTGTTCGCTCCGGCACCTATCCTGGAAGGTGGACTTCCTGGTGGCGCTGACCTCGGCCCGCCGAGTCAGTGAGCTCCAGGCTCTCATGGCTGACACCCTTTACACCAGGTTTTATCGAAACAGGGTAGTCCTCCGTACCCACCCTAAATTCCTGCCTAAGGTCGTGTCGGACTTCCATCTCAACCAGGAGATAGTCCTGCTGGCTTTCTTTCTGAGGCCCAACGCCAACCTGGCATCGACAGCTCTCACACCCTCGACTGCAGATGGGCCCTCGCCTTTTACTTGCAGCGTACCCAGACTCATCGTAAGTCTGGCTGGCTTTTTATTACCTATGATCCCAATAGAATGGGGCAGGCAGTCACCAAGCGCATCCTCTCGGTTTGGGTAGCGGACTGCATTGCTTTCGCCCATGCGAAGGTGGGCGCCCTACTGGATTGTCGAGTCACTGCACACGGTGTCCAGGCCAAAGCAGCCTCGGTGGCTTCGCTGCACTCTTTGCCCCTCATGGACATCTGCTGGGTGGCGACTTGGTCTTCCACGAATACCTTCACTGCTCACTACTGCCTGGAGAGGGAGTCCCACCAGGACAGCGCCTTCGGCCAGGCTGTACTCCGTAATCTGTTTGGGGTTTACGCAACTCCAGCCCTCCGATCCTTCTTCACGGTTACCGAGGGCTTCACCCTGAGGACCCGAGGACTTGGGCTCCTTCGGGCATCGACTTCTGCTCATAGCCTCGAGGAGGCATTTTTTGGTTACAGGTTCGGTAGCCTGTAGCTAGGGAGTCCCTTAAGTGAGGACTGACTTCCTGCTTGTTCCTGGAGAAAGCGTAGTTACTCACCTGTAACAGGTGTTCTCCAGGGACAGCAGGAATCAGTCCGCACTACCCTCCCTTCATGAGTTGCTAGATTTTTGTCCTTCCCTTGCCATCTGCTTGGTAGGGCTCGAGCTAAGGGACCTGACTGAGCAAGATGGCACCCTGCATGCGTGGCAGCAATCACAAAGGCTTTCTTTGAAAGCTGGGGAATTGCTCCGTGCGGGCTCCATCGGTGCCTACGTCACCCATAAATGAGGACTGATTCCTGCTGTCCCTGGAGAACACCTATTACAGGTGAGTAACTGCGCTTTACCAATGTATTGATGACATTTTTATGATTTAGACAGAAAGAGAAGAGATTCTCAATTTCACAATTCTTCTAATACATTTCACCCTTACATCAAGTTCAAAATAGACTACTCCAAGAAAAACTTTGACACCATAGTCTCTATCAACGGAGATTATATGCAACCATTTGTATACATAAAACGAGCTGACAGATGGCAGCTACCTCCATTATTTCACCTTCCACCCTTCACATGCAAAAAGGACAAATATACACTGCCAGTCAACATAATAGCATGGTATGTGCTCTGACTCTTTAAATAGAATTAAACACTTCAAAATCCTGACTGAATCCTTCAAAAAAGGCTACAGTCTCAATCATCTCCAAGAAGAAGGACTCTTACACTCAAAATACCTAGAGAAAATCTACTGCAATACAAAGAAAATAACCTCCAAAAAGAGTCCCCCTCGTAGTAACATATAATCAAGAGCTGTAAAAATTGAAAAATCATAAAAGACCTATAGTCATCACCCTAGGAGGATGAATTACTGAAAAAGATATTCTCTGCTTCACCAATGTTGGCTTTCCGGCAACCACCAATCTGAAGCAAAACTTAGTGAAAAGCAAGCTCCCAACACAAACCTAAAAAGAAGAGAATGATATCCCTGCAATATACCAAGCTGAAAATTATGCCAGCACATATTATAGGACCCCATAGTTACCCACATGGAAAAGTGTTGCAGTATGAAAATAAACAGCCAGAATCCATCTCCATTATCAAACTAGGACAAGCATTCCAACTAGCAGAATCTATCAGTACCCACAGGGAAAGAAGCAGCAGAATTTGCAAAAATAGAAAAAACTCTTCAAAGAATTAGATCAGCAAATAAGGAACAATAAGTGGCAAATGCATAAATACCATGGGAAATGCAAAACATTCCTACAGGAGCCCTTTGTTTATGTTTATGTTTATTTCATTTGCTTGACCGCTCTTCAGTAAAAGTCAGAGCGGTTTACAATACAAAAAATATCACACAACAAGGCACAAGGCCGGAAAGTTGAAAGGAAATCACAACATCTTGATAGGATAGAAGAAGATGAGCTAGAAGAGGATAGACAAGGGAAAAGGTTAGCGAGAGAGGGTGGGAAGGTTAAAGGCCAGGGAAAAGAGGTGGGTCTTTAATTCAGATTTGAAGGTGGAATGATTAGGTTCTAAACAGAGAGTAGTGGGAAGGGAATTCCACAGAGCAGGGCCTATGAAAAAGAAAGCTGAGGAGCGGGTGGATTGAAGATGGGCAAGAGAGGGAGAGGGGAGAGTGAGGCGGTTGAGATGAAAGGATCGAGGGGTATGTTTGGGGGTATGGAAGTGAATGAGGTCCGCCAGGTATTGTGGGGTGGAAGTGTGGAACGCTTTCTGAACCAGAGTGTGTAGTTTAAACTGAATGCGGAAAGACACGGGTAACCAGTGGAGACGCAGAAGGAGGGGGGTAATGTGATCTCTAGGAGAGGAACAAGTAAGAAGCCGGGCGGCAGTGTTCTGGATCCTTTGCAGACGGGTTAGTTGAGATGTGGTCAGGCCAGCGAGTACTGAGTTGGAAAAATCGATACGAGACATGACCAATGCGAGGAGTAAGGTTGTAAGAGCAGACGGAGAAAGAAAAGGGCGAATCGAGCGAATTTGACGAAGGAAGAAGAAAGAAGTCTTGGTGAGAAACATGAGCGTGAAAGGAAAGATCAGAGTCGAAGAGCACACCAAGGGCACATAAGGGCATATGAGTGGTTAAGGAGAGGCAAATTGAAACCTAAGGATGAGAGATTAATAACATTGGACAATGAAGATTTTGCTTCATGAACACTTTTGGGTGTACCTTATGGATTTTGAGTTGCTGATCACAAAAATCACCTTGAAAATTTCCTATCACGCATCATTTTTTTTGCAATCACCTATTTTTGTGATTTCCTCGCATACTTTGTCTGTTCATATGTTGCCTGAAAAGTAAGCTGTTTTGTTTAGTCCAGGCATGCCTAGGCATGCACTCAGTTCAGGCTCACAACATGCAATGGAAATGCTACTGCTCAGGAATGCGTGGGCATGCTTAGTCAGGGTGGATGCTGGCAGTACAAGCTATAAAAGCAGCTTTCATATACAGATGCTATACATGACATTGATATAAGTTTGCATCCTTAACAATGGAATTAATGTGTAAGCTTCCTGTTCTAAACGACAATTTGTTACAGCAGAAATGTCTCGTCAATGTCGCAACACCACAATACATTCTGTTACATTTGTGGTGAGTATAAGCTAAAGGCTCAAAAACACAGCATGACTGCACTTATTAAGAGAGCATATGAGCTATACTTCAGTTATAAAGTTGGTGATCAAGATAAATCCTGGGCTCCTCACATTTGCTGTACAACATGTGCTGTCTATCTCAGAACTTAGCCCAGAGGCACTCGGAACTCTATGCCATTTGCAGTCCCGATGATATGGCAAGAACAAAAGGATCATGTGATGGACTGTTACTTCTGTCTGACCAATGTATCCAACTTCTCTGCTAAAAATAAGAAATCTATTGAATACCCTAGTCTGCCTTCACCCATGAGACCAGTGCTGCATGACAACAGTATGCCAGTACTGAAGCCACCAGAGACATGGAACCTAGATGAGGCAGATGAAGATGCCACAATACATGGGCCAGACATGGAAAACAACATGGATCCAGATTTTGAATGGTTTATGTCCGATTCAAGATTTCAAGGATGGGGTCTGCTGTTGTCAGGTATGAAAATGTCTGTCTTTCGGACCCTCCAAGAAGATATGAAAAATTTCTTAGCTCAGGGGAAGTAAGATGGCAGAGAGGCAAGCAGACACACACCAAGGAGCTCCAGCAATGGTGTTTTTTCCTTTTCAATTTACCTCTCTTTATCTGATGCTGCATTCCACAAGGAAGTGGAAAGCTAAGCTCCTGCCGGGGCAGCCAGTGTCTGCCGGGCCGATGGATGCATACCTCATGTCTGGTGAAGATGTGGAGACTTCAGGAGGCCCGCTGGCAGGTGTGAAGGTGGAAGATGGACTCTCGCTCAGCCCAGGGCCCGATGTTTCTCTTAGCCTGGAGTGCCAGTTTCCTCCTGTGCAGCCTGCAAGTGAGTTGAGCGTGGCTGCTGCGAGTGACGTCTTAGCAGGTGATGCCACGAGAGTTTCTGTGCTTGGTGTGCAGCCCCACGATCCTGGAAGAGTTCACTGGAGTTTGGAGGTTTCTGCTGGCTATGCAGGAGAGGTGAGAGCCGTGGAGTCTGGGCTGGATCCACAGCATGGAAAAGAGCGAGCTATGGTTCTGCTGTCTGTGTCATCTGGTTTGTAGCAATCTGCTTTGGGCCCTATAACTCAGTTGGTGAGACCCTCAGTTATTTCCTTTGAAACGGTTTGGAAAGCTCTTCTTAGGCTGGAACAATCTATATCAGGACAGCTCCAAGCTAGCTCTGGCCAGTTTGCTACTTTTGGGTGTATGGTGGAGGCTTATGAGACCGTTTGGGTTCCTTGCCAGTGAAGATTTCCTCTTTGGGGATAGGAAGGTTATTTTAGTCCAAGACTCTGTTTCTGCTGTTATGAGGGATGCAGAGAGTTTACAAAAGAAGACTGAAGCCTTGGAGAACATTTCCAGGAGCAGGAACATGAGAATACTTAATTTTCTGAAGGTTCCATCTTTTTCTCCTATGGAACTTTTCAAAAAGCTTTTGGTTAATGTGTTGAAAATACCAGTGGAATTGGTTCCTCCAATATCGAGAGCCTATTTGCCTACCGCTAGGGTTCGACAGGTAGATGGTCAGGACTAAGGCTTGGATGGGTCACCTCCTTTGTCCTGTGATAGCCTGAATCTTACTGGTTTTCTGGAACGGTCGGGGTCCGATCCTGGGATGACTGCTACTTTGTTGGTCACCCTGGCACTGGACGTTGACCTGGACTGGATTTTAAAAATATATTTCCCATCTGCAGGAGTTTATGGGTCCTATTATTAGAATATTTCCTGATGTTGCTAGGACTACACAGAAAAGGCGGAAATAATTCCTTATTCTTAAACCTGGAGTTCTGCAACTAAGGGGGCTGTTTTTCCTCCGTTTTCCCTGCAAGTGTCTAGTTAAATTTGCTGGGTCTAGCTACATATTTCTTGATCCCCAACAGTTATCAACTTTTGTCTCCTCCAAGCTTGCGGGGTGGCAGCCTCCCTCTATTGAGCCCACATAAATCAAGCCTTATTTTGGTAGGGTAAGATAACTGGTAGTAAGGATACCTCATCTCCCTGTCTGCTTGGATTGTCCATATCAAATGTTCTTTTGGGATGTTTCCTTGGTATTGTGAAATACTTCCTCTCATGTTGGGGACTACTGGGGTGGCAAGCTTATGTTTGATTTCCTTGTATGGGTGACTTATTGTTATCAATTGTGGGGGGGGGGGGGTCTGCTTGTTCCCTTTTTCTTACAAGGCTTGTACTTGTTGTAAATTGCATAAATAAGAAATTTAAAAAAAAATTCTTAGTGCAGATTGACAACCTCTGTTTCTGCACTGACATCGATGGGTTGTTCACGGCTTTGGGTTGTGAGCATGACCCACAACAATGACGTCTTTTTATCGATTTATGACTGTTAAACCTGAAAGCTGCCTTGTTACAGAATGGCAAGGTCAACCCTTCAATACCTATTGCCTATGTAGTGCACATGAAAGAAACCTATGATAACATTTATTTATTTATTTAACCACTTATCTCCAGGAACAAGCAGGAATGTTTTCACATATGGGTGACGTTGGTACCGATGGAGCCCGCACGGGAACGCTCCCCAGCATCCTATAGGAAAGCTTTTGGGAGCATCCCACTTTGCCTGCGTAGCTGCCTTCCCGCCTTTCCTGCTTTCCCTCCTCAGTTCTTCATTTTCCGCGTAGCCGACAGGGAGCAATTCCTGTCACTGCAGAAAATTTAGTTCTTCTTTTTTTGTGGTCGCGTCTGCCTTCCCGTCGATGCTAGTACCGACATCGTCTGTGTTTTTCTAGTGTTCCAAAAGTGGCAGTACTATTTCAGCTACTGACACCCATGACTGGTATCTAAAATGTTTGAGACCAGATCATCAACCGTCGGAATGCCCTCTCTGTAGGAAGATGACAAAGAGGGGCCTGCAGAATAGAGCTGCGAAACTCTGCACCTTCTTTGCCACCAATGCAATGTCAGTTGCATCAATGTCATTGAGGGCTTCATCTTCCTCCCATGGATCTCAGGTATCGAAACCCAAGTCCTCCTCGAAGGATGAACGGTCTTCCAAGGGTAGATCTTCTAAGCATGGAGATGCCTTAGGCGTTGTCCTGGAGGGGAATACACCGGCCAAACAACCCTGGCGGGAGGTCTTTGCCTCCAAAGCTTTAACGAGGTCCCAAGATGCTTCCGAGGCCTTCACCTGTGGAAGCTCTTGGTGCCATGCTCAGGGATTGTGGCCTGCAGTTCGGGTACCGATACCCAAGCATTGGCTGGCTCTATGGATCAACGTATCCTAGCTATTACTAGCAGCTTCTGTACCGCTAAAGCCTCTGCAGTTGGTTCCGCAGCCATCAGTACCGAATGTGTCTGCATCAACCTTTTTGCCGCTCTCCATGCTACCACCCATGCTAGCCCTTGAATCGGTGTCCGGCATCGAGGGTCCAGTACTGAGGCATTCCGATGCCGACATCAGCCGCTATCGCAGACGGGCTGAGTGTGAGCACCCTGCCCGTTGGTACTTCGAATCCTCTGATTCAGCTCGTCAGATGATGAATCGGCCGGTACCCGGGAGATGAAGACTCTCCCGGAGGATCCTTCTCCTTCCCCACAACGTCATATGTCCCCTCTGGAGGATATGTCTTTTTAAGACTTTATCCACGATGTTGCTCGAGGTCTTTCCATTACGGTCACCTCAGAGAAGGAACCGAGAGCCGAGGAACTTGAAATTCTTCAATATCCTGCAGCCCCAAAGGAAGCTGCTACCCTTCCTATTCACCGAATTCTTCATGACCTTATGCTCAGAATGTGGAAGACACCTTTAACTATCTCTCCACATTCTCGGAGACTTGATACTATGTACCGGGTACCTGAGTGCCCCAGTTTTCAAAAGATGCAATTACCACACCATACCATGGTGGTGGAATCGGCAATGCGTCAATCAAAAGTACTAAAATACATTCATTGAATCCTCTGGGCAGGGAATCGAGAACCTTCGATGCTTTCGGTCATCAATGCTTTCAAGCCTCCATGTTATCGGCCAGAATAAGTTCTTACATACTCTACATGGGTATGTTCCTTAGGGAGCTAGCTAAGGATTTAAAATTAATGGCTCCTCTTCTACCCGGTGACAAGAGGGCTGATTACCTCACCCTTGTAAAGCATGCCCAAAATGTTTCCAAATTTGTGAACAGGGCAACGTTTGACTGCTTTGAATGTATTAGCAGAACTTCTGCTATATGCATTGGTGCACGTAGGATTGCTTGGTTACAAGCATCTGATCTTGAACAGTGGGTTCAAGATAAGCTAGGGAATATTCCTTGCACAGGAGAAAACCTTTTTGTCAAGGACTGGCAGAACAAAGCTTCTCAGTGGGAATCCGAGAATACCACTCTCAATAGGCTTTCTAGAACCACTGCCAACCCAGCTAAGAAAATGACTACGAAGAAGCCTTTTTTCAACAAGAAAAAAAAACACTACCCTTATACTGTGCACTGTCCAGTCCATGCTCCCCAAAAGGGGTAGCAGCAACCAAAGCAACAGAGAAAGGCTCAGACCCCTAGATCTCAGCCAACTCAACAGACCCAACCTCCCCAGGGTCTTTGACTTCTTTCTAGGGAACTTAGCCATCCTGCCTCTGGAGATCCCAGATCCCATCAGCATTCCAGGCAGACTGTCACTTCACCCACACGTAGCACCTGATAACATCAGAGCACTGGAGACTCTCTATAGTAAGAGAAGGGTACAAATTTCACTTCCATAGTATGCCCCCCCCCCAATCTACTCCGAGAGAGTTTAGTTCTCGACCTCCTCTCACCACTCTGTTACAGGAGGTTACTTCCCTTTTCGCACAGGGTGCAATAGAGGAAGTGCCACTCTCTCAGCAGGGCCTGGGCTTCTACTCTCCTTACTTCCTTATCCCGAAGAAAACAGGAGCATACAGGCCAATCCTGGATCTCAGAGAACTGAACAAGTTTCTGCTTCGGGAGAAATTCAAGATGATCTCCCTGGGCACTCTTCTCCCTTATCTCCAGAGTCAGGACTGGCTCTATTCTCTAGATCTAAAGGACACATATATCCATATCCTTATTCATGCAGAACACAGGAGGTTTCTGCGATTTCTCTTCCAGGGAAAACATTATAATTATCAATACAGGGTCCTACCCTTCGGCCTGGCCTCTGCCCCAAGAGTCTTTACAAAATGCATGGCAGTGGTGGCTGCATTCCTAAGGATTCTGGGGATATTTGTTTTCCCCTACTTAGACGGACTGGCTATTTCGAGCAACAACAGCTCTAGAGGCCAGTTTTTCTTTATTGCGCACCATACAGGTGCTTCAACACTTGGGATTTGTAATACATTTTCCAAAATCCCAACTCACCCCTTCTCAGACCCTAGAGTTCATAGGGGCTCTCCTAGACACACAAAGTCAAGGGCTTTTCTACCCCAAGTCTACTGTGCTCGAATCACTCAGTTAGCATCTCAAACATGTCTGAAATCTTTCCTCAGCGCTTAGTTCGTGTTTTTAAGTCTACACGCATGCGCTAGCGTTTTTTTGATTTAGCATGGTGCCACCGAGCGATTGATGCCAGTTTTAAAGCTCTCGAATCAAGCAGCATTTTTTAGGATGTAAGTGGATATCACTATTTGTGAGGTTTGCATTTTTAAGGCACATTAAAAGGTTTTTCTTTATACCATATTCACATATCATTTTAGCTTGGGTGGTTTCCGTCGTGTTTTGGAGTAACTGTTTTTGTGTCCGCGAAAGGCTTAGACCATGATCTTTAGTAAAGATCCTGTATACGTGGGTTTCACATTATAGAAACATTTGCTAGAGTACGAGTTTGGTCATTCTTAGAACAGTATGCACGCTGACACCTTTGGCTATTATATGGTTGTGGGTGTTCTGTACAAGATACACGTATGTTTTAAATGCTCCTTCACGAGTTTTCCGACGGTTCCACATGAGCAAAGTTTGTTTTGATTATGGACATTTCTTTGAAACTTCTTCAATTTTTATAGATCATGACGGTTCCAATTATGTGTATGGTGCCTTAGTGGTTATATATCTCTTTACAAGAGTACCTAGTTTATAAATCGTGATCACACTAAGAAATGACGGCATTTTTAGAGCACAATTCAATTTTAATAGTTTGAAGATGAATAATCTCTTTGGACAGCTTTCTCTTTTTTTTAAAGAAATGTTTTTTTAAATTTGTTTTCTTTTTGTCCCTTTACAGTTTTACAAGTGTGGTTTCTATCCTAGTGCACACATTATATGCATTGGTATACCCCTCATATAGGGGATCAGGTAAAATCAATTCACTCCTGCTCCTTTTATCATCCTCCCCCTCCTTGAGTTTCTCCTGATCGTTCTCATTTTTCCATCTGTTATTTATTGTTTTATTATTATTGTTATTATATAACCTTTTTTGGTTTATAGTGATGATTTTAAATGTTTTTATAGATTTTATTTATTTGCCTTGTTTCACACTATGATTAATATATATTGGTTTCTTGTTTGTCACCAAGATTTCACACGCATCATGTACAATTCACTTTTTACAGGGAGCTTTTTAACTATACATATATATATTTTTATTTCATATTTTTATTTCATGTTTGAGTTTCCATTCATGATTTTTAACGTATTTGAGTGTGTATTAGTTTCGGAATCATTTGCATGTTTTATCATTTAATAATTTAATTATTTATTACTTTTTTATCGCGTTCCTCATGATGTCATATGTAAGTTAATTAGTTTTATTTGGTTTTAAGTGTTCATTTAATTTTTTAATTTAATTTATAATGTGTTTTTAGCATAAGGTGAGCCAACCCCTGAGGAAGATTTTATCGAAACACGGCCTGTGTCGGGTCAGGTCTCTCCCCTTTTCATATATGGAACAATAAAGCTTTGGTGAGAACTTATACCTGGCTACGTCTTTTGTACTGTTTGCTGTTGTCTGCGTAGCAGCGTGCTGTTTTGGTGGTGTCCTAGTCTTCATCCATGTCAGAGCCTTTTGCAACTGCCACTCCCTCAATAGCTTCTTCCCTCTCTTGCTGGAACACTGTGCTCGGTTTATTCTTCCATGACTCTGAAATCAAGTACTCCCTCCTTCCCTCCTGGGGGTGGAGTCAAGATACGGGCATGCACTTCTCTAGTGTCCTCTGCAATGAGCACACTGATTTGCACCCAGAGGGGACTAATCATTTTCACAACCCCTTCCACTTTCCTCTGCTCTTTCAATTAGGAAAACCTCCTCCACATCATTCAACCAAAGCGGCTGCAAGAAGAACTGCTTTCTTTGCTATTTTGCATTCACTTTCTCTGTCACATCCATTTTCACAATTCACATACTTCCTGAGCAACTTCCATTAACTGTCATGCCCGCAAATCCATCCAGTTTCTGCAATGTCCGGTTTATATCTCTCTGGGACTGACTGACAAAAACTGCATTTACCATAAGCAAATTCTCCTGGGCTGCTGGATCGCATGGGGTATATAGTGAGGGCTGCCTGCAATATTTGGATTCCACCTGGGGCCATCAAGGCTGATGGGTCTGCATAATACTGTTCGTTAGTTCCATCAAATCCTAAGGTTTCTCAGTGTAGGAGGCATAATGCAGTTTTCAGTTCAGTAAATCAGTGGCGGAAAAAGACACATAAACAAGGCTGGTCAGCTGGCTGGGTTCTCGGGCGCTGGCTGTGAGTGACCCTGAACTGGCAAATGAATGCCCGCTTGTAGTGTAAACGGACACTTTTTCTTTTTCCCTTCACAAACATTTAACATAGGGGAACTGATCAGGGAACGTTTTTGCACAATCTGATGAACACGGTAAAATTCCTAGTCATACACTTCAACAGAATCTGCCCCTTCCCCACACATGACGACGTACTTGTCTACAGACAGAGGGGGCGGGCTGCATTTCCCTGTGGACTAAGCATAATGGATGTGTGTGCTCATTCTAAAGAACAACTGTCTGAACCTGTTTAAAGGCTTTAAACTAAGACTGTACTTCTGAAACTGAGACTTTAAAAGACCCTTTCAAAACACAGTACACATCTTACAGTTCGGGAAAGACAGGCATTATCGTAACAAGATAAACAGTAGGTCTCTCTCCTGGCTCTCAAAGCAGCCGTAAATCACTAGACAAAGCGTCTGTAAACACTAAATAAATCTTAAAAATACAGTTACAGCTTGTTTTGTTGTTCCCGTAATTTATGAGCAATAATTATGTCCTCTATGCGGTGCTTGCTATAATATATAAAAATATATGCAGTCAAAACCAAATATATCAGAGACAAAATTCCAAGCATTTTTGTAGTTACTGGCTCGGGATGCTTCATAGTCCTATCAGGGGTCTTAACCTCCACTTCGTAGGTCAAAGGGGAAACAAAAGCAGTCTCATTAAGTTCTCTATCATTTCTTTTTGAACAGTGTTTGCTAATGACTGGAACATAAACACAAGACAAGGCTAAGCCCATAAATGCATTGAGGAACTCGAACGGGGTTAATAACATTCCTATCAAGTGATATATAATACATTTAATTTAATTTAATTAACAGGTTTTTTTATACTGCTTCTTCCATTGATCAGATGCGGTTTACATATAACAACAATTAACAGAGCAGGCTGTTTTACATATAACAGTTAGTAACTTGGAGGTTTCATTTACTATTTAACAGTTAACAAGTAACAATTAGAGAACTATATACAATTGTACAGGATTAAACTATATACAGAGTTATTTGTTGTTCAGTTTTCAATGCATTATTTTAGTGCCACAGTACCTCATTCCTTATCTTAATATGTGTCATCTATGGTAGAGTTATCCTTTATCGAGCTGGGAAGTGCTGGGTGAGTTTGTTTCGGAACCATAGTGCAGTGTGAAGAGATGAGTTTTTTTTCTAAACTCCTTGATTTCAGGTAATTGTCTTAATTCTATTGGAATTGCGTTCCACAAAATGGGGGCTGCGTGGGAGAAGGCTTTCTTGCTAGTGGATTTTTTGGCCCTAATGAATTCTTTTGGTATTGTTAGTTTATTTAGCTGGTCTCTCCTTTGGGGATTATGGGTGGGTTCTGTTTTGATGAGGTTGTTTATTGTCCATGGTGCGGTTTTATTTATGCTTTTGTAGGTGGTTAAGAGAGTTTTGTATTCAATTCTGCTTTGAATTGGGAGCCAGTGTAAATATTCTAAAATCGGGGTAATGTGTTGGAATGGTGGGGCCTTCGTAATGGTCCTTGCTGCCGCGTTTTGTGCTAATTGTAGTTTTTTTACGGTTTGGTTAGTTACACCAAGTAGGATTTGATTTGCAAAGTCGAAATGGGGGGTTATGATAGCTTGTATGACTCGTTGAAAATCCTGTAAGAGCATTAGGGGGCGGAGTTGCTTTAATATTTTCAGTTTAAAGTAGACTTTTTTTGTTATATTTCTTACGTGGGTATCCATGTTAAGGTGTCTGTCCAGAATAACTCCCAAGTATCGTATTTCAGCTTTTAGTTTTATGTCGTTATTCTGCAATGTTATATGTGCTGGGGGAATGAATGTTGTGCTTTTGGTTACTATTAGGGCTTCTGTTTTTGCGTGGTTGATGTAGAGGTTTTTTTCATTTAGCCAGGTGGTTATTTCATTGAGGCATTCGTTAATTAGTTGTATAGGGACGTTAGGTATTTTGAAGGGGACATACATCATAATGTCGTCCACATATAGGTGATAGAGGACATTAAATTTTTTAAAGATATTACAGATAGGTTTTAAGTAAATATTAAATAGTAACGCCGATAATGCTGACCCTTGTGGGAGGCCTAGTTCTTGATTATATGTTTCAGAAGTGAGGTTACCGATTTGAACCGTTTGGGTTCGGTCTGTTAGGTAAGAGGTAAACCATTTTAGAACTGTAGATTTTATACCTATTTGCCTAAGGTTATTAATCATTGTTGAATGGTGTACACTGTCGAAGGCTGCGGAGACATCAATGAATATAAGTAAGAAAGCATGTTTTGAGTTGTCTATTCCTCTTACAAGCGTGTCAAATAGAACTGTTAGGAGTGATTCTACGCCATGTCTTGGGCGGAACCCATACTGTTGTTCATCAAGTGGGGCTGAGCTATCAATATACTCTTGAGTTTGGAGTTGTACGGCTTTTTCAATTAATTTGGCCATAAACGGGATACTTGATATGGGTCTGTAGGATTTAGGTGATGATTTGTCGAGGGTGGAGTTTTTTAGGATTGGGCGAATCTGTGCGTGTTTTAGTATAGGGGGTAAGTATCCATTTTTTAGTGAAAGATTTATTATTGGGAGTATGAATTGAGAGAGTATGTCTAGGGAGTTCTTTATCCAGTTCACTGGACACGGGTCGAGTAGTGATGTGGTTGTGTTAATGTTCGTGATTATGTTTTTGAGCTCAACTTTGGTGAGGGGTTGGAATTCAGACCATTCGTCTGTGTCAAGTATATGAGAAGTATTTACTGGTGTTGGTAGTGAGGGGTGAAATGTTGTTTTGTTCTTGTAGTAATTTGCCAGTGTCTGAGGCGTAATGTCTGTGATTTCATTGCTGGAGTTGTGAATATTATTTGTCAGTTTTTGTACTATTGAGAAAAGTTCTCTGGGTCTATTTATTGCATTATTTAATATAGTGGTGTGATAATTTTTATTGCGTCTTTGTACTTGTTAAGGAGCGTGAGGTATATGTCTTTTGCAGTTGTGTCTTTATTTTTCCTCCATTTACATTCGGCTTTCTTTAATTTCTTTTTCAGTAGTTTTAGATCCTTATTGTACCATGGGGTTTGATTAGCTTTGGATTGTGTGTTTTTCTTAGTCATTTGTTTTTTCGCTGCAGCATTATTGATAGTTTTGTGCCAGTTGGTTACTGCTGCATCTAGGTCTAGTGGAGAGGTAGACAAGTTAGGAATTATGATGTCAAGGAATTCTTCTTCATTGTATTTTTTGAATCTTGAGGTTGGTGCATTATTTTGAGTTCGTTTAGCTGGTGTTTTGTTTATTGTGATATTAAAGTTTATGATGTAGTGGTCTGACCATGGGATCGGTGTGCAACCTAGGGAAGTGGGGTCATAGTGTTGGTAGAGTATATTTGGCAAGAAGACCAAGTCAAGGATACTACCTTTTCCGTGTGTGCTAGTGTTTATTATTTGGTGAAAATCCATATCTATTGTTGATTCTAGAAAGAAAGTGGCGGATGAGGCTGGTAAGGATGGGAGGTTAAAGTCACCAAGCATTAGAATTGGGTATTGATCAGATGATGAACTTAGAAAGTCAATTAACGGGTCCAAGTTTTCTGCTTGTTGGTCTGGTGGTCTGTAAATTAAGCAGATTGTTATGTTGTCAATTTTCACAAGGATGGTATCTATGTTGTTAGGTAGGGTTTTTTAGCTTTTAGATCCTTTTTTAACATTATTAGAACTCCACCACCTTTTTTGTGAGTTCTATGTGTGTAGAATGTGTCATAGTTATTGTTGCTTAGTTGATTCAAGTAGACGCTGTCTGTGTCTGATAGCCATGTCTCGGTTATACATAGTATATCTGGGTTTTGATTGTCTAATAGTTCTGTGAATATAGGTAACTTATTTTTCATTGATCTGGCATTGACTAGTATTATTGATTTTGATTCAAGATTTTTGCGTGGCATCGTGTTTGATAATTGAGTGGGTGAGGAATATTTTATATGTATTAATCTGTGGCTGCTCATTTTGGGGTGTTGTGCTATGTATGGATGCCATGATGAGGGGTTGTTTCTAGTTAGACTGTGTATGATAGGGATGTTTTTGATGTTGTTGTTTTGTAGGCTATGGGCAAGGGTTATTAGCACTGCTATAGTGATGCTAAGTAATGTGATTTTCCTATTATGGGAGTTAAGTGGTTGCATTTTGGCTGGGATATTATATTATTAACAGTAAATAATAGATTCAATGTAAATGTAGGTACAGTTGAATAGGTTGGAAACAGTAGATGGGTAAAATCTATGTAATGGTAGTTACATTTGAAGCTACTGGCAACAGTAAAAAGATAGTTTCAGTTGATATGCAAGTACAGCTGTCAAAACTGGCAACAGTATAAATAACGTTTCAATGGAAATGCAGTTACAGCTGGTAAAACTGGTAACATTGATTGCGTACTTTCAGTGTGATGCAGGTGCTGTTTAAGATTAGTGGCGACATTAAAAAGTTCCTGGGAACAGTCAAGGTTTAGTTGCTATGTTATTGCAGGAGCGGATGTGATTGTAGTAACAGGGATTGGTTATAGAACCCCAGTTCAGATTGATTAAAGGGACAGGATAAATATTAATATTGAATTTCTTATACTTGCTGTGGAGTATAGGATCTGATGTGTTGAGTATGTACGTCGTTTCAGTCCTGGGGTTCTGTTTCTCTTGTTATGCTGCTAGCTTCGTTGTGAATTCATTCGCGTTGATTTTATAGCCAGGATGTTGATCTTTAGGGTGTCCCCAAGTTTGATTCTCTGATTTTAGTGGTGCTGAGATCGGTTTTGTAGTAAACTGGAACACTGCCGGTTGTATTCTGGGTTTCTGTTCTTTTAGCGTATTCTTTCGCCTCGGTTCTCGCCTAAGGGCCACGCCAAAGGGCCCTCTGGCGAGGCCCTCAGGCGCGGGCCCGCCAGGCGCGGGCGCACTGGCTGGCACGAGTTTTTAAAGTCCTTTTCGTTGCGCCCCGATTGGGCGGGTTGATTGCGGCTGCTTCTCCTGCCTCTGGATGCTCGATCCCCGGGTTGGGGAGAGCAGATGAAGGTGGTGGGAGGACAAAGGACCACGCGCTGGCTGGCGCGAGTTTTTAAAGTCCTTTTCGTTGCGCCCCGATTGGGCGGGTTGATTGCGGCTGCTTCTCCTGCCTCTGGATGCTCGATCCCCGGGTTGGGGAGAGCAGATGAAGGTGGTGGGAGGACAAAATACATGACCATAGCAGAAGGAACATCACTATTAAAACATATTGAATAAAACAGGTACAATTTTCCTGAAATAAGCACAAATTAACCCAGCTGCAGAGCGTAGAATAATTGAAACCTTCAAAGCGTTAAGTAAAGGATACATTCCTGTCTTTGTCTCCGGGCTGTGTGAAAGACACGCCCCCTTCGCTCTCTACTTGCAAGATTATTAATAGTAGGTCTACAATCTCATATTTTAGTTCTTTCAACAGCCTTGAATGTATACCATCCGGTCCAGGTGATTTTCTACTCTTCAGTTTATCAAATAGTTGTAATACATCTTCGCGGTTTATCAATATTTCGTTCAATTCTTCTGTGGCATCACCTTTAGATACCATTTCAGTCATGGGTAAAATCCCTAAATCTTCCTCAGTAAAGACCAAAGCAAAGAATTCATTCAGGCCTTGTCCCCTCTTAGTGCTCCTTTTGCCCCTCTATCATCTAATGGTTCAACTGATTCTCTCACAGGTTTTTTGCTACTGTACTTGAAAAAGTCTGTATGCGTTTTTGCTTCCACAGCAAGCTTCTTCTCATATTCTCTCTTTGTCTGCCTTATCAATGCCTTGCATCTAACTTGCCAGTGCTTATGATGTTTCCAGTTTTTGTCATTTGGCTCCTTTTCCCATTTCCTGAAAAATGCTTTTATGGCAACAGTAGCTTCTCTGACCTCACCTTTAAACCATGCTGGCAGTTTTTTGGACTTCCTTCCACTTTTCTTAAAATGTGGACTACAGCTGGTCTGGGCTTTCAAGATAGTATTTTTAAAAGCACACTTGATGTAAATCTTTAACCTTTGCAATTGCTCCTTTTAGTTTTTTCTTAACTATTTTCCTCATTTTATCATAGTATCCTTTTTGAAAGTTAAAAGGTAGTACTGTGGATTTCCTTACCATCCTTCCTCCATTTATTAAATCAAACACGATCATGCTATGATCACTGTTGCCAAGTGGCCCCAACACCCTTATCTCTTGCACCAGATCTTGTGTTCCAATAAGGACTAGGTCCAAAATGGCTTCCCCTATTGTCTGTTCATGAACCAGCTGCTTCAAGAAGCAGTCATTTATTTCATCTTCTCCTTGACACATTGTCCTCCCTTGGTTTTAGGGACTCTGTCCTCTCCTGGTTCTCTTCTTACCACTTCCATATCTCTTTTAGCATTTGTTCTGGTAGTTCCTCCTTTATTGCTATCCCACTCTCAGTTGATGGTACCCAAAAATCTGTTCTGGGCCCTCTCCTTTTCTCTCTCTATACCCAGTTCCTTGGTGCTCTCATCACCTCCCATGGATTCCAATATCATTTTTATGCTGATGATACATAGCCAAAACCGAACTTCTCGTTTTCCCCCTAATCCTTCTTCCCCCATTCCTTCTCTCTCTATTTCTTTAGACAATACTCTTCTACTTCCTGTTTCCTCAGCCCGAAACCTTGGTGTTATCCTTGAATCCTCCCTTTCTTCTCATATTCAACAGATAGCTAAAACTTGTCATTTCTTTCTCTGTAACATTAGCAAAATTAACCCCTTTCTTTTTAAGCACACTACTAAAACACTTATCCACTCTAATCACTTCCTGTCTCGACTATTGCAACCTCCTTCTTACTGATCTCCCTCTGAGCCACCTCTCTCCCCGCCAATCTATTCAAAATTCTGCTGCGTGACTAATCTTTCGCCAGCCTCAATATACTCGTATAACTCCTCAAATCACCTCATTGGCTTCCCTTCCGTTTCCGTATCCAATTCAGACTTCTCCTTCTGACCTATAAATGTATTCATGCTACTGCGCCTCCCTATCTTTCCCCTCTACTCCCCTTCTTGTGAACTCCGCTCTTCCTCTGGTCTACTCATTCTATGCTCTTTTCTTCTACTGCAAACTAGACTTTGATCTTTTCACCTTGCAGCTCCTTATGCCTGGAACAAATTTCTTGAGTCTGTATGCCAGGTGTCCTCTCCCCCCTCTTCAAATCCATTTTAAAGGCTAACCTCTTTCGTGCTGCCTTTCATTCCTGATTCCTTGCTTTCCCTTACCGTTCCCTTTTGCATCCTTATTCTTACTTTATTCTTTTCTTTGTGTTGTCTGTCTTTTAGATTGTAAGTCCTATGAGCAGGGACTGTCTTTTTTTCTGTTTCTACAGCACTGTGTATGCCTCGTAGAGCTATATAAATGATAAATAGTAGTAGTAGGACAGTGGATTACGGATGAGATGGTTCACAGTGAGCCTAGAGAAGACTGGTAAAACAGACAGATGTAGATTCTGTAAGAAAGAGCTGGAAACAGTTATTTGTGAAGTACTGATGGCAGAAAATTTCTGTACTGAAAGATACAACATGGTGTCACGTCTCATCCACTGGAAACTTTGTAAGCACTACAATATCGCTGTACCAGAAAAGCACTGGGATCATGACCCTAAGAGAATTGCGGAGAATGCAGAAGTTCTTATAATTTGGGATATTCCCATTCTGACAGATAAGAAACTGGATGCAAGGAAACCTGACATAGTGGTAAAGGAGAAAAACATCAGAACAACATTGAAAATAGAGGTGCCTGTCCAAGCGATTATTCTGTGAATCGCGTGGAGAGGAGGAAGATCCTGAAGTACCAAGAAATGCAGTTAGAGGCCAAAATAATGTGGCAGAAAGATACAGAACTATTTCCCATTGTATTGGGAGCCACACGCCTGATTAAGCAGAATTTCCAATCACACCTGGTAAATTACCCATACATGTTACATATTATAAACTCCAGAATGAAGCTGTCTCTGGCACAATACAAGTACTATGGGGAGCATTGGCAGTAAATTTGAGAGACTGAGATCATACTCCATATACCCTGGCTTAGGAATACGCAAAACTAACCCGTCTGGAGAATTTTCCCCCAAGAAAAACATTCACATAAGGGGATAATGCTCATGTTCTTCCTTCAATATAGTATGCATTATTCAGTGCAGAAAATGTGAAGAAGGATGCTACATTGGAGAAACAGATCAAATGTTAAAAAAGACAAGAATCAAGTCACACAGACCTAAAATCACAAGGCAACCCAGAATGATAACCATCGCATCACATTTGTCAGGATCAGAATACAGCATCAATACATTTATGGTGAAAATCCAAAGATGAAATTTCAAAACAATCCAAGAATATAAATACTTTGAAATTAAAACGATGAGATGCTCCCAGACTGACCTGAAAGGACTTAAACATCTGGGTCTATTATCACATCATAAACCATTGATCTGATGAGGAGAGGATAACCTTAAAAGCTTGTCAGAGATATACTAAGTTAGACCAATAAAACATGTTCGACTTTTATTTTCACATTATAAGCCATCCGTTTGTACTGCTTTGTCACCCTCTGACCACTCATTCATCTTTCTCATTGCCCCGGCATTGAATATCGGGGATCGCTGCACACGCCGGAAGCCGCAGATGCTAGCCAGGCAGCAGTGATATTGCATGCTGCCCTGTTAGCTCATGCACCTTAAAGATAGCCTATCTTTTCAGAGCAGATCACTAACCGGACAGCATGCAATATCGCTGCTGCCTGGTTAGCTACTATCTCTGCCTCCGCTTTGGAATGCCCCTGACATGCCCCAGTGCTAACCGGATAGCATCGGAGCGCATAGGGGAGTTAGAAGAGGATATTCCAGAGCACTAACTGAATATTCCCATTTAAGGCATTTACACAGTTTACTGGGCTGTAAACCATGTAATTGCCTTTCGAAAATCGGGTCTGTAGAGGTTATGGGTTATCAAATGATACCTAATTTCTCAAAAAGTAAAGCAGCCTGAAAACACGTATTTGTTTGTATACATGTGGAACATTTTTGATATTTAATACAATTATTCCATATGAGATTTTAAATATAAAAAATATTTGTCTTTCAGAACATTTCAAATCATTCGGAAAGCTCTAAAGTACTCGTTTGCAAATTGTACTGTTATACTTTGTGAGCACAGATTAGAAGCTATGCTGGAGTGTCAGAGGTTTTTGGTAAGTATCTGTCATTAACGTACATTTAATACTCCAAACCTGATAATATTTTTGACTGATAAAATCGTATCATGCTAATAGTGTGAAGTCATTAAAATGCTAAATAAATAAATATTTGTGGGAGGTAACAGGGCACCTATATATATATTTTTTAAAATAGGCTTGTACAGTTAACCCCAGTAGTACACAAATTTATACTTGTGTGCAAGTGTAAATATCTATATGCATCCACATATTTAAGAAAATGTGTGTACATTGCAATTCTACCTCAGCTTCTCCCAAAGTATGCCTCCGTGAACACCTACACACTGATTACAGTAGGCACAATCTTATGGTATTCTACATTTTATGCATGTATACCCAAAACAATTTTATAAGAACCTGGATGTGTATATATGTATATATAAGCACCTAATATACGAATCGTGGCTGCTACTAAATGAATAAGCCCTTTTGAATATCGGCTCAAATATTTTTGTGGACTAATACAATCCACTTATCTCCCTTTTGAGCACTGTAGCTTAGTTTGTTTATGTTTGCTTTTATTTGATATACTGCAAAAGCTGCATGCAAGCTATGCTGTTTACAATACAAAAATATTAATAGGTTAATATTAATAGTAAATGCCACTCTTAGCTTTATCTTTTACATAAAAGTACCAATGGGTGATGCACACAGCAGGTTGAGTATAGTACTCCAAACCTGATGATAATTTTGACTAATAAAATTGTATCATGCTAATGGTGTGAAGTCATTAAAATGATACTTTCAGAGAGCAACAATTGTACAGCTGTGGTCAACATTATTGGCATCCTTGCATTTCTCCAGGGACATGTGCCTATGAGGGAAGAGTTAGGATGGCCTTTATAGTTGGCAATTCGATCATTAGGCATGTAGATAGCTGGGTGGCTGGTGGAGGTGAGGATTGCCTAGTAACATGCCTACCTAGTGCAAAGGTAGAAGACCTCACCTGCCACCTAGACAAGGTTTTAGATAGTGCTGGGGAGAAGCCTGCTGTCTTCGTACATGTTGGCACCAATGACATAGGAAAGTGTAAGAGGGAGGTTCTGGAGGCCAAATTTAGGCTTTTAGGTAGGAAGTTAAAATCCAGAACTTCCATGCACAGGACCCAATAGTCAGGCAGAGTTCTAAAATCTCAATGCGTGGATGAGACGATGGTGCAAGAAAGACGGTTTTGTTTTCATTAGGAATTGGGTAATATTCTGGGGAAGGGAAGGGTTTTTCTGAATGGATGGACTCCACCTTAACTAGATTGGAACCAGGCTGATAGCATTAACCTTTAAAAAGGAGATAAAGCAGCTTTTAAACTAGATAATAGGGGAAAGCTGATAGACACCAAAGAGCGCATGGTTTGGAAGGATGTTACTCACTGCTGCTTGAACTGCTACCATTGCCTGCGTAGAACTGTTACTCACTGCTGCTTGAACTGCTAACTTTGCTGCTTAGAGCTTAATGGTTACCATTGCTTGCGCAGAGCTGTTACCCATTGCTGCTTGAACTCCTACCACTCTTGCTTAGAGCTTGAACTGCTACCACTGCCTGCATGGAACTGTTACCCATTGCCCGCACAGAACTCCTACCCATTGTTTGTTCAAACCTCGCTGCCCACTACCATGGCCCGACATTTCATTGTCATTCTCTTCCTCTCCATTTTCTTCCCCAGCTGCCCCCCTTCCTATCAACATCCTCCCTCCTCTTCCCCCTAACCTCCCCTACCCTCCTCATTTCTCCCTCCACTCTACCCCCTAGCCTAGCACCCGCTCTGGAGCCTCTCCATACTATTCCACGCATTCAACCTGCCCCCCTCTCTAGCTTCCTCACTACTCCCTCTGTTCTGCCCCCTAGCCTAGCACCTGCTCTTGAGCTTCTTCACACCATCCCCTGCATTCAACCAACCCCCCTCTCTCTTAGGCAACCCCATCCTCGCTTCCGCCGTACTACCTCCACTTTACCTCGCTGTCTTATACTCATTCTCCTTCTCTCATCAGGTAACATCAATCCCAACCTTGGCCCCCCCCCCCCCCAATTTCTCTCCCATATATTTAATACATTTGATAAGAAATCTCGGTACTACCCTAGAAACAGACCCCAATGAAGGTTCCTCACGTACCCTATCTAATCTCATCCACATCCCGCTCCTCCCTCCTTCCACCCTCCCCCATTTATCCCACAGTCACTCAACCTTTCATTTCAACTCCAACCCTACCCCCACATATAATCCCCCACATAACCTATCTGATACCATCAATTTATCCCTCACTTCCCCCCCTCATGTCCCTCTTGGAAAGCACATACACCCAGGCATATCCACCCACACCCTACTCCCTCCAAATCTCGGTACTACCCTAGAAATAGACCCCCACGCTACTTTGATAAGAAATCTCGGTACTACCCTAGAAACAGATCCCAACGCTACTCTAATAAGATATCCACACGTAACGTATCTAATCTTATCCATATCCCTCTCCTCTCCCCCTCCGCTCTCCCGTTTACTTGCACCCTATGGAACGCATACTCAGTCATTAAAAAAACCTACTTTTATTCACGATCTCTTCATCTCTTATGCCCTACACCTTCTTGCGCTGACCGAGACCTGGCTCCCCCCAGATGACACCGCATCCATTGCCTCTCTCTGCTATGGGGGCTACCAATTCTCCCATACACCTCGATCCACTGGCCGTGGTGGTGGCGTTGGCCTCCTACTCTCCCCCTCCTGCCAATTCCAACCCCTCCTGCCACCCCAATCACACTCCCCCCTTTCCTTTGAAGTCCACTCCATTCGCCTCCTCACACCACTTCCCCTCCGTGCAGCTGTTATCTATCACCCACCCGACAGCTCCAAGTCAACCTTCCTCACTGACTTCGACTCCTGGCTTTCTATCTTTATGGATCCCTCCTCCCCCACTCTTATTCTAGGCAATTTCAACATTCACATCGACAACCCCTCCGACCCCTATGCCTCAAAGTTCCTCACTCTTACCTCCTCGTTCGACCTCCAACTCTGCTCCATTGCCCCCACACACCTACATGGACACTGCCTTGATTTAATACTCGTCTCCAATTCCTCTCCCTCAAACTTCCACAAATCAATCCTTCCCTCATCTGACCATCACCTACTAACATTTACTCTTCAGCTCCCGCCATCCCAACCTCGTCCTGTCTCCTCCGACCTTTTTAGAAACCTTCATAATATTAATCCCCTGATTCTCTCCTCCACTATTTCTCCATCTCTTTCCTCTATTTTATACTCTGAGTCTGTCGATGAAGCATTATCCTCATACAATGCTACACTATCCTCAGCCCTTGACACTCTTGCCCCTCCCACCTCACATCCTGTAAAACGATCTACCCCCCAACCCTGGCTTTCACCCACAACCCGTTACCTATGCATCTGTGCCCGTTCTGCCGAACGAGCCTGGTCCAAATCCCACTCCCTGGAAGACCACCTACACTTTAAATTCATGCTTGGCTCCTTCCAGTCAGCCCTAGCACTTGCCAAACAAGACTACTACATCCATCTGACCAATTCCCTTGCCTCTGACCCATGCCATCTCTTTAATACCCTCAATTCTCTCCTCAAGGTTCCCCCGCCCCCGATCCCGTCCTCCCTCTCTGCCCAAACCCTAGCTGACTACTTCCATGACAAAATTCTCAAAATTACCTTCCAATTCCCTACCCCCTCATCCACCTCCCCTCCCTCCCATTTCTCCTCCCCCACCCATACTTCCCCGGCTACCCTCTTCTCCTTCCCCCTGATCTCTGAAGAGGAAACCACACCTCTTCTTTCCTCCTCCAAACCCACCACCTGTTCATCAGACCCTATCCCCACCCATCTCCTACGTTCCATCTCCCTCACCATCGTCCCCTCCATCACGCATATCCTCAACCTCTCACTCTCCACTGCAACTGTCCCCGCTGACTTCAAACACGCTGTTGTCACATCCCTCCTCAAGAAACCCTCACTTGATCCCACTTGCCCTTCTAACTATCGGCCCATCTCCCTCCTTCCCTTCATAGCCAAATTATTAGAACGAGCAGTCCACCGTCGTTGCCTTGACTTCCTCACCTCCCATGCCCTCCTGGACCCACTACAATCAGGCTTCCATCCCCTACACTCCACTTAAATGGCACTCACAAAAGTCACCAATGACCTGTTCCTGGCTAAATCGAAGGGCCTCTATTCTATCCTCATCCTTCTTGACCTTTCTGCTGCCTTTGACACCATTGACCACGACCTTCTCCTCACCACCCTCTCCTCGCTTGGCTTCAAGGACTCTGTACTATCCTGGTTCTCCTCCTACCTCTCCCATCGCTCATTCAGTGTATGCTCTAGCGGCTTCTCCTCCTCCCCTACCCCGCTCCATGTAGGTGTACCCCAGGGATCTGTCTTGGGCCGCCTCCTTTTCTCTCTCTATACCCAAGGCCTTGGCGCGCTTATCTCTTCCCATGGCTTTCAGTACCATCTCTATGCCAATGACTCCCAAATCTACCTCTCTACACCTAATATTTCTCTGGCAACCCAGTCCAAGATCTCTGCTTGTCTCTTGGACATCGCTGCCTGGATGTCTCATCGCCGATTGAAACTGAACATGGCCAAGACTGAACTCCTTGTCTTTCCGCCCAACTTCTCCCCCCCACTTCCCCCCTTCTCAGTCCATGTGGATGGATCTACTATCCTTCCTGTTCCCTTGGCCCGCAATCTGGGAGTCATCTTTGACGCCTCTCTCTCCTTCTCCACCCATATCCAGCTTGTAGCTAAGACCTGCCGCTTTTTCCTCTACAACATCAGCAAAATCCGCCCCTTCCTCTCTGAACATACTACCAAAACGCTTGTCCACTCCTTGATCTCCTCTCATTTCGATTGCTGCAACCTACTCCTCGCTGGTCTCCCCGTGAGCCACCTTCTTCCCCTCCAATCTATACAAAATCACACTGCTCGACTAATCTTCTGCCAGCCTCACCATGCCCACATTACTCCTCTCTTCAAGTCATTTCACTGGCTCCCTGTCCAATTCCGCATCCAATTCAGGCTTCTCTTGCTGAGCTATAAGTGCATTCACTCTATGGCCCCTCAATACCTCATATCTTTTATCTCTCCCTATGTCCCCTCACGAAACTTGCGCTTCGCTAACAAATTGCTTCTTTCAATGCCTTTCACCCGCACTGCAATCTCCCGATTGCGCTCCTTTCACTTGCTGCGCCACACGCCTGGAACAGCCTTCCTGTGTCTGTGCGCCAGGCGCCCTCCCTGGCCCTCTTCAAATCCAGGTTGAAGACCCACCTCTTCACCGTTGCATTCAGATCCTGAGTTCCATCCTCATCCTACCCTAACCCCCATTTACATTTATGACCAAACCATAGACCAAGCTGTACCTAACTGTAGCACACCGTATCTTCCGCTGAACTGCCTAACCCCCATTTACATTTATGAACAAACCATAGACCAAGCTGTACCTAACTGTACCACACCGTATCCTCCACTGAACTGACTAATGCTCTGTACTGTTCTAACTAGATTGTAAGCTTCAATGAGCATGACTCTGATGGGCATGGACTATCTCTTGTATGTTAGCCACCTCTTGTAGGCTAACTGTGCAGCGCTGCGTGCGTGGCGCTATATAAGTGCTAAGTAGTAGTAGTAGTAGTAATGTATCCTTGAAGGATACTAGCAAAAGAGGAAAGTTAGGGCATCCTGACAAAGAGGTTCCAATAAAGATAAAAGTAACCCAGATGCCTTTAAGTACAGAACAGGTAGAGCTGAAAGATTCCAAATTACCCCTATCAACTGATAACCAGATTAATATGAATCAAATACAACCTCTAAAATGCCTGTATGCAAATGCTAGAAATCTAAAAAATAAAATGAGAGAGTTAGAATATATAACACTAAATGAAAGGTTAGATATGATTGGCATCTCAGAGATCTGGTGGAAGGGGAACAACCAATGGGAACATAAGATATGCCATACTGGGTCAGACCAAGGTCCATCAAGTCCAGTATCCTGTTTCCAACAGTGGCCAGTCTAGGTCAGTTTCCCCAAAAGACACAGGTTCCACAATGCTTGTATTGGATCAAGCAGTGGATTTCCGGGGTCCCTTCTTAATAATGGTTTATGGACCTTTCCTCCAGGAACTTGTCCAAACCTTTTTTAAACCTAACTATGCTAACAGCTTTTACTACATTTTCTGGTAGCAAATTCCAGAGTTGGATTACACATTGAGTGAAAAAATATTTTCTCTTATAAGTCTTAAATAGGTTACACTGTAGCTTCATTACATGCCCCCTAGTCTTTCTATATTTTTTATTTTATTTTATATTTATAAGTTTACAAATTTATTACAAGGATACAATCACTTTTGCATGGAAATCGTGGAACCAATGAATTATAACACCAGGATAAGACAATCAGAAGAAACAGTGGTTCCACATTAGGAACCACCACCCAGGAAAAAGATTTAGCTGTCATAATGGATAATACATTGAAACCCTCTGCCTGGTGTGCAGCGGCAGCCAAGAAAGCAAATAAAATGCTAGGAATCATGAGGAAAGGAATGGAGAATAAAACAAAGGATAGAATAATGCCTCTGTATCGTTCCATGGTGCGACCACAACTTGAATATTGTGCGTAATTCTGGTCACCATATCTTAAAAAAGATATAGCAGAATTAGGTACAACCACCAAAATGCTAAAGAGGATGCAAGGATACTCCTATGAAGAAAGGCTTAAAAAGTTAGGACTCTTCAACTTTGAAAAAGGACAGCTAAGGGGCAATATGATAGAGGTTTATAAATTAATGAATGAAGTAGAACGGGTAAACGTAGATCGGTTGTTTTCACCATCAAAATGTAAAAAGACTAGGGGGCACACAATGAAGTTACAATTTAACCCATTTAAGAATAATAGGCCATGCTATTTTCAATAACATCATATGGATGTAAAAGCTGGACAGTGAAAAAGATAGGAAGAAAATTGATGCCTTTGAATTATGGTGCTGGCGGCGAATACTGCGTATACCATGGACTGTCCGAAGAACAAACCAGTCAGTACTAGAGGAGATCAAACCTAAGCTTTCTTTAGAAGCTCAGATGACAAAATTTCGACTTTCATACTTTGGACACATCATGCGATTAGAGAGATCATTAGAGAAAGACATCATGCTTGGCAAGATAGAAGGTCAACGCCAAAAAGGAAGGCCAGCAATGAGATGGTTCGATACAATAAGAGCAGTCTGTCAACAATGAACCGCCTGACTGAAGACCGAACACAATTTAGGGCAACTATCCAGAGGGTTGCCTTGAGTTGACACCGACTCGACGGTACTGAACAACAACAACAAGAATAATAAAGAAAATATTTTTTCACTCATCGCATAATCTAACTCTGGAATTCATTACCAGAGGATGTGGTAAAAGCTATTAGTGTAGCTGGTTTAAAAAAGGTTTGGACAAGTTCCATAAGCCATTATTAAAGAGGACTCTGGAAATCCACTGCTTACCCTAAGACAAGCATTGTGGAACCTGTGTACCTTTTCGGAAATCTACCAGGTGCTTGTGACCAGGATTGGTCACTGTTGGAAACAGGATTCTGGGTTTGATGGACCTTGGTCTGACCCAATGTGGCATTTATGTTCTTATGTGTACAATATCTTCAGAAATAATTGGAAATATTCCAACTGTATGTCATCATAAGATTTTAATAGTATGTTCAAAGGTTGTCAGACGGCTGCCTGGGTGATAATCTTCACAGTCTTGGCAATACATATATCTATATGATTTTGCAAGGTATTGTGGGCAATGTAGTTCATTCACACCAGACACAGCTGCTGACACTTATTTAGTTGTGCTCAAGTGGTAAAGCCAATAAGATATTTATTTATTTATGGGGTTATTTCTCCCAACACAGACATGCTTGGTAGCACATAAATTAGGTTACTTGCTTCCAGTGTTTAACTGGGAAAAACAAAGTCAAAATCAAAATCAGGAAAACAACCTTTAGACTTGTCAGGCAATTAGCTAATGTTTTCTTAGCATATCTCTAACAAACGAAAAGCCACAAAGAAAGAAATAACTGTTCTTGTCAGGTTAACTTCTGATTACTTTCCACATGGATTCAGAAGTGATTCTCTCCTAGCTCACAAGCAATGATGTAAGGCTTAATTGCTAACAGTTACCAGCTGAAACCCTTTAGCTGGCTGGCTTTCTACTGTGTGAGTCAAATCCTGCTTCAGGAGCTTTTCTGAATAGAATAAAGAACACGTTTATATTTCTTTGTGATGGTTGCTGTGCTTTATAACAGAAAGTTACCAACAGAGTTTGGATAGAGAGCAGTCCATGTAAACAGTATCTTCATCTGCTATTATTCCCCCTTCTTCAACAAGCATGGGATCAATATCATCAATTGGCACAGATGAATCTCTCAATGGAGCACTTTCAGGAGAATACTTATTTCCCTGCTGTCTTTCAAGGTTATAGCTAGGGCATAGATCAGTGTTCATACCTGAGCTTCCATTGCTGCTAGAGTTCCTCTCTATATAGCCTGGCCAGTATGTAGTCCAGTTCTTATGTCCAGCCTTCCAATCTAGATCCCTGGACAGTGGATTTCTCTTCACATACCTTCTGGCATAGGTCTTAGGGTCCCTTCCACGTGCAGCCGTCTCCCTCACAGGTAGCCTCTGGTGATTCCTAGCTCTGCAGCACCATTCCTCTGGCTTTCCCCAGTCCAATGGTGTATGCTGGCTCTTGGAATACCTCCCAGTATACGTACTGCCTTGGACTCTTCTAGACCTCTCAAAGGCTTTTCTCCTCTTTCTTCCAGAGGGTCTTTTTCCTTCTCTGTCTGTCCGGTTTGGCTTCTGCTTCTGCTGATCCTTCAGATGAAACTGATGATCCTTCTCTGAATATCCAAGGTGATCATGAAGATGATCATCTGTAGAATAAACTCTACTCTTATTCTGCCTTGATGAGTGCTCCTCCCTAACACAGCGCAGCTGTGCTGAATCAGGCCCTGCCCTTTGAGATGAGTGCTTAGGGATTACCTCATAGCCCTCCTGATTGAACACACGTTTCCCCACTTCAGCTCCTCTAATGGCTGCTGGAAACCTGGTGCATTCTGGGACTGGTAGTCTTTTATGAGAAAATTCTGTTTTCTTATTTCTACCAGAACTGACAGGTTGCTTGTTCAGAGACACTTCACCTTTTCTATAGCTCCTTCCTGAGCTATGATAAGCTTCCTTATCACAAGGTATACAATAAAAAAAAAGTCTGTGCAACTCAAGACATGGTAATTTCTGAAAACAAATAAAATATAACCTGGACAGGATTAATGGTACCCTTCACTAATATTTGGTTGCACAATTCTTGGCAGTGATGACAGCCTCCAAACGTTTCTTGTAGCCATCTATAAGTTTTGTGTATCTGTCTGCTGATCGTTTCTCCCACTCTTCAACTGTGATTTGTTCCAGCTCACGAATGTTTTCAGAATTCCTTTTACCTATGACAGATTTTAGCTTTTTCCAAAGGTTCTCGATTGGACTGAGATCAGGATTCATTGCTGGCCAGTTTAAAACGGTCCATTTTTTCTTTTTTAACCATTCTTTTGTACTTTTAGATGTATGTTTTGGGTCATTGTCCTGCTGGAGGACCCATGACCTTCACTCCAGACCTAGCTTTTTGACATGAGGTAACACAATTTGCTTCAAAATACCTTGGTAGTCCTCTGACTTCATGATTCCTTTAATACGTTCCAGGCCTCCAGTTCTTGAGGCAGCGAAACAGCCCCACAACATGGAACCTCCACCATATTTAACTGTAGGAACAGTGTTTATTTACTTATCAGCTTTATTTCTTCGCTAGTAAATATATCACTGATCTGCACTGCCAAAGAACTCAAGATTGGTTTCATCTGTCCATATAACATTTTCCCAGAAGGATTGTGGTTTCTCAAGGTGGGTTTGGGCAAAGATCAGGCATGCCTTTTTATGTCTGTCTTTGAGCAGTAAGTCCTCCTTGGCCTTCTCCCATGAAGTCCTCATTTGTTTAGCGAAACCACCACTCCAGATTGCTCCAGGTCAACCTTAAGCTCTTTGGATGTTGTATGTGGTGTTTTGCCAACAGTTCGCATGAACCTTAGAAGACTTCTTGGATTGATTTTCCTCTTCCCACAGTGTTCTGGGAGGTTCCTGACAGTTCCATGAGCAGAAAATTGCTTAATAACATTACAAACTATAGATACAGGAATCCCAAAGTCTTTGGAGATGGCCTTGTACTCTTTTGAAGTTTGAGTTTTTGGTGGTAATGGCTTTTCTGATGGTCTCTGGCAGCTCTCTTGTCTTCACCATTGTGAAAATGGAACAGGGAGTGAATATGGCCATTTTAAACATTAGAGCTCTTATTCATTGGTTGATTCAAGCCATACGAGTATTGAAAATCACTGGTGTATCTAATATTATTGGAATGGGAATGTGGTTCTTCTGTTCAAACTTATTTGAATTTTTTTTTTTAAGTGCCATCAAGTCAATGCTAACTCCTGGTGACCTAGCAACCCCTAGGTTTTCTTGGCAAGGTATGACTGGAAGTAGATTGTCAGGCCTTTTCTTCTGAGGCCATGGAGGGTAAATTGATTTGTCCAAGGTCATAAGTAGTATCAGTGGGAATTGAATCCTGATTTCTTGGGTTCGAGATTGTTGCTCAAACCACTAGGCAGAATACCGCTGCCCGTTTGGTCACCCACTCCTCCCCCCGTGATCACATAACGCCCCTACTATTTCGTCTTCACTGGCTCCCCTTTCCCTACCGTGCTCACTTCAAACTGCTTATTCTGGTTCACAAAGCTCTTCATACAGGCACCCCTCAATACTTAACTGACCTTCTTTCTTTTCACTCTCCCAGGTACACTCCTCGTTCCTTCCACCTTAACCGCCTCGCTCTCCCCTCCCCTTCCCGTGCCCATCTACAATTTACCCGTTCCTCTGCTTTCTTTTTTGCCGGCCCCGCCCTTTGGAATTCCCTCCCCTCCTCACTCCGCCTGGAACCTCACCACCCCACTTTTAAACAGAACTTGAAAACCCACCTCTTTTCCCTGGCATTTGATGTCCCCTCTCCCACTTGCCCTATCCTCTGCTTCCCTCGTGTTTGTTCTCTGTTATGTTTTTGGTCCTGTCTCTCCTGTTTTATTGCTTTCCTATTAAGAATTTGTATTTCCATTCCATTTCGTTGGCTTCGGCCTTCTTTTAATTTGGTTTTATTGTACACTGCTTTGCCTACCCTAAAAGGCGGTTTTTATCAAATGAAATAAAACATAAACATAAACATAGGCTACTCCTCCACTCCTTTGTTTATAATGGTGCCAGTAATCATGTCCTGGCAGTGTCCCAGTTTTATACTATTTCCTACTGTTTCCTTTTTTAATTGGTCTTGTTTTATTTGATTCTTTTATGTGTCAAATATGTGCACATATATAGTCCAAAGCCATTTCACTGGCCACTTTGTTTTAGCAGATATTGGACATTAAGGGGTTGAACTGCAAGGGTGTCAATAATGTTGACCGCAACTGTTTTAATATTTTGTCTACAGAAATATGAATTACTTAAAGCATTCTTTGTGCAGGACAAAATGCTAGCAATCATTGGTAGCACTTTCTTTGTGACATCTCCTTTTGATATAATTTAGAAATGTTATAAATTTGAGCATGTGCCAACAGTGAAGTTCACCTACTTCTAATAAGTCTGATTGGCATGACATTTTTTATTGCAGTTGCTCAAATATTGCATAAACAGCCTTTAACTCTCTGCCTACTGTGTTTTCAAGTATCACACTATCCCTCCCAACGAGCCTGAGGGCATTAAAAGACATCACAGACTTCCACAAGGCCCTTAAAACCCTGCTCTTTACAAAAACCTATGAGCAGACAGACAACAGTCGCCACCCGAATGGTATTGCAACTACCCCCGCCAACTCAATACCCAATCATCCCAACTAGACTTACGAGTTCATTGTATAATGTTGTTAAGTACCCTCATGCTAAATGTAACCCTCCATAATGTTGTTAAGTACCCTCATGCTAAATGTAACCCTCCAATTGTGCTGTCTAAATGTTGTTAAATACCCTCATATTAAATGTTGTAAAGTACCCACAAGTTAAATGTAACCCTCCAATTGTGATGTAACCACTTTGATTGTAGGAAAAGGTGGTAAACAAATCTGTCTAAATAAATAAAATAAATAAGTACCTTGGCTGGCAAAAGGATATGAGCCATCCTAGGTGAACATCATCTCTTGGGCCCCCATCCCTCCTGCAGTGCCCATTACTGCCGCTTCCACCCCTCTCCAGGACCTGCAGTGGCCATCAGTGGCTGCAAACAGTCCCACAGTGCCTACCTTACAAATTCAGCACCACGGGGCCATTGGTTTCCACCCCTCTGATGCCCGATGTTGACTTTCAAACCAACTGGCATTAGTTTTCATGGGGTTTAACTCAGAAAATTATTGTGGAGCCAGACAGGTTTGCCAAGGAGAAATGTGATAGGAGACTAATGGTATATATGAGGAGCAGAATATCATCTGCATAAATGTATGTGGAGATGTCAGAACTTTGGATGAGGGTGTCCAATGGGCTTAGGAAAATATTGAATAGAAGGGGAGAGAACTGAGCTTTGTGGGGCTTCTCATGACAATGGGTGCGTGACATAGAGAGACTTGTGAATAGTTACCTGGAATGAGCAGCCTCGGAGAAAGGAAGCGAACCACAAGAGCGCATACTATTAATGCTTATGTCATAGAAATAAGAAAGTAGAAGATCATGGTCCACCAAGTCGAACATGGAGGAGAGGTCTATGGAAATTGCCAAGGTTACCTTTCCTTGGGTCCGGTGCATTATGGATTTCACAGGATAGTGGTTATGATGGTTTCTGTACTATGATGTGGGCAGAACCTTGAAAGCTTGTGTCTTCATGATAAAGAAACATGCAAGCAGCTTGACTTTTTTGTTTTACTAAGAACTTAGTCCCCAGTAGCCTTACAAAGGGCAGTGTGGTTTGAGGGCATAGCCCAGGAAAGATCAACTGAAGAAGATGGTTATATAGCAACAGAGAAGTGTGAGCTATGAGTTGCCCTGTTTTGCAGAGTGACAAGTAACTGTGCCAGAACTCTTAAACATGGTAATTGTGTTGCTGTAAGGGCCAAGCAATAATCTGCAGGAGTGGGGACATGACCCCGTGAGATATGTGCCCGATATGCTAGAGCCCTGTATAGGGCTCTGTTAACTTGTGATCAGTGTCTGATCTGCATCTTAATTTGTTAACTTGCAGTGTATGTTGATAATATATAAAATTGGAATTGTTCCAGTGTAATATTTAAGAGCCCTCACTTGGTTTGCAGCTTGTCGTGCTGTGAGGGCTTGTGTGCATCAGTGATGCTGAGAGCTAAACTATCATTAGTTTAACTACTGGCAGGGTCTCCCAAGATGGACAGGTCTCAGCTGAGGTGCCAGACCAAGACAAACCACCCATCTGGGCAGCAGCAGAATGTGATAGTGTTGACGGTGGATGATCACATTTCTGTGACAAGGGCAACAACACCAAACTTAAACTGCGCGGAAGAAAGGCCCGGCAATCTACTTCTGTATCTTGCCATAAAAATCCAATGGATAGTTACAACAAAACAAATTGTGCTATAGTGCTGGAAGATGAGACCCCCAGGTTGGAAGGCACTCAACTAGCTACTGGGGAAGAGCTGAAGACTTTTCAGAGTAAAGCCAGCATTTATGATGTGGTTGGATCAAAGCCCTCGGGACATCTGACTGCTGATGTAGCTACGCATGAAATGAGAGTCAGAAGCTGTAAAGATGTCTTACACATTGGAACATGGAACGTACGAAGCATGAACCAAGGGAAGTTGGAGGTGGTCAAGAATGAAATGGAACGTATACAACTTGATCTGTTGGGTGTCAGTGAACTGAATGGACTGCATCGGACACTTTGCATCAGGTGATCACATGGTCTACTATGCTGGAAATGAAAGACAAAGAAGAAATGGTGTTGCATTTATAATAAAGAAGAAACTTGCAAGAACTGTAATGAAATACAATGCAGTCAGCGAACGCTTAATCTCTATTCGTCTACGAGGAATGCCTATCAACACAACTATAATTCAAGTATATGCCCCAACAACAGCTGCAGAAGAGAATGAAATCGAAGAGTTCTATGAACAAGTACAAGCTGAAATTGACAGAACATGCAAACAGGATATCCTGATAGTCATGGGTGACTGGAACGCAAAAGTTGGCAACAAAGAAGAAGGCAAAGTAGTTGGAAAATATGGACTTGGCAACAGAAATGAAGCTGGAGAAAGACTGATAGAATTCTGCAAGACCAACGATCTATTCATCTCAAACACCTTCTTCCATCAACACAAGCGGCGACTGTACACATGGACTTCACCCAATGGATTGTATAAAAATCAAATTGACTACATCTGTGGAAGTCAACGATGGAAAAGTTCTATGACATCAATAAAGACAAAACCTGGAGCTGACTGTGGTACAGATCATCAACTACTAGTATGCAAACTCAAGCTAAAGTTCAAAAAGAGCAAACCACTCATGAATGCAGCAAAATATGACCTTGAGAATATACACTGGAATTTAAAGACTGCCTGCAAAATCGATTTGCTGGTTTAGATACAAATGACAGAGCTCCAGAAGAATTATGGAATGACATCAAGAAGGTTGTGTTGGAAGAAAGCGAGAAGTCTCTACAAAAGGTGAAAAGGCAAAAACGGCCAAAATGGATGATGGAAGAAATTCTGAAAATTGCCCAGAAATGCAGAGAAGCTAAAGGCAGAGGAGAAAGAAAGACAATAATAGAACTCAACAGAGATTTCCAACGTGCAGCAAGACAGGACAAGGAAAAGTACTACAATGACACATGCAAGGAAATAGAAGCAGATACTATTAGAGGAAGAACAAGATCGGCTTTCCTAAAGCTACGAGAGTTAAAGAAAAAGTTCCAGCCTCGAATTGGAATGTTACAAGATGCTCAAGGTTCTATGTTGAATGATGCTGAGAAGATCAAGAAAAGGTGGAAGGAATATACAGAGTTTTTATATGATAAAGATCAAGTGGACCAACAGCCATTTCAACCTGTACCTTATGATCGGGAACCATTGGAGATGAAAGAAGAAGTTGAAGCAGCATTGAAAGCCTTATCAAAAAACAAAGCACCAGGCATTGATAGCATTCCCATAGAAGTATTACAGCAATCTGATGTAGCTGTTACCGTACTTACAAGGCTCTGCCAAGAAATATAGAAGACAACATCATGGCCAACTGACTGGAAAAGATCTGTGTTTATACCAATACTAAAGAAAGGTGATCCAACTGACTGCGGAAATTATCGCACAGTTGCTCTGATCCCCACATGCCAGCAAGATTCTACTGAAGATTATTCAAAAGAGACTACAACCATACCTGGAACAAGAACTACCTGAAGTGCAAGCAGGGTTCAGGAAAGGGCGAGGAACGAGAGACATCATTGCGGATGTGAGATGGATCCTTGAAAAGACTAAAGAATACCAAAAGGATATCTATTTGTGCTTTATCGACTATAGCAAGGTTTTTAACTGTGTAAACCATGAGAAACTCTGGGCCACATTAAGAAGCATGGGTATACCAGAACACCTGATCGTACTCTTGCACAATCTGTACATTGATCAAGAAGCAACAGTTCGAACGGAACAAGGAGAAACTGAATGGTTTAAAATAAGCAAAGGTGTAAGACAAGGCTGCATACTTTACCCCTACCTGTTTAATTTATATGCAGAATAAATCATCAGAGAAGCAGGATTGTATGAAGACAACAGAGGTGTGAAGATTGGTGGAAGACTCATCAACAACCTTCTGATGATACCACATTACTGGCTGAAAGTGAAGATGATCTGAAACATTTTCTTCTCACAATCAGAGAACATAGTCTCAAAATGGCCCTGCACCTTAAAGTAAAGAAGACAAAGATCATGACAACTGGCATAATCAACAGGTTCATCGTTGAAGGAGAAGAAATTGAAATCGTGAACAACTTTAACCTACTTGGATCAACTATCAATAATGAAGCAACAAGCAGTCAAGAAATCGCATTGCTCTTAGCAGAATGGCTATGAAAGACCTAGATAAGATTCTCAAGAGCAGAGATGTCTCTCTCCATACAAAGATTCGACTTGTTCACGCCGTGGTATTTTCAATAACATCATATGAATGTGAAAGCTGAACAGTGAAAAAGATAGACAGGAAGAAAATTGATGCCTTTGAATTATGGTGCTGGCGGCGAATACTGTGTATACCATGGACTGCCCGAAGAACAAACCAGTCGGTACTAGAGGAGATCAAACCTAAGCTTTCTTTAGAAGCTCAGATGACAAGACTTCGACTTTCATACGTTGGACACCATGTGAAGAGAGAGATCATTAGAGAAAGACATCATGCTTGGCAAGATAGAAGGTCAATGCAAAAGAGGAAGGCCAGCAATGAGATGGATCGAGACAATAACAGCAGCTACGGGTACCAGTCTGTCAACAATGAGCTGCCTGACTCAAGACCGAACATAATTTAGGATAGCTATCCAGAGGGTCGCCATGAGTCGACTCCAACTCGACGGCACTTAACAACAACAATATTTAAGAGAAGGGTTTCACATAGGAAGGATGGGGTATTTTTTTTATTTTATGTTTAGGCTTGAAGGGATAATAAGGATTGCTGGGTGGAAGAGGACAAAGGCAAAGATTATCAATCAAAGGTTAGAATTTCTAAATGACAGTGAATTATTTGTAGGCATTGGGTACATCCTTAGAGTTAAATGAATGCATTGATTATACCAGTCGTTGATTCTATTTGAGACAAGAATAGGTAGCTGATGAAATGAATCAGTATTTGAGTGGGGAAGGGCATCCTTGCTTATGGTGGTGAAAAGGGAGGCATGTAACTATTGGCTATGGAATGGGTGAAGCAGGGTGGAAGAGGCAAGTAACAATGGGAAAGGAAGAATGAAAAAGGGGTTTTGGGATGGATGATGATGAGGTTGAGTTGTGAGCAAAGTCTGTGTCGTATGAATATAAGTCTGATATCTGGTGTGAGCGGTTTTGGGGATAAGGGGAGGGTGGCAGAGCTTTCCTTGGGGGTTGAGACCGAGTGTCCAGTTAGGCTTAGCTGGAAGGCTTCACCTGGCCATAGACAGTACATTTCGAATTGCAAAAATCTTTCAACACTAGTTTGGGTTGACCATGCATGATTTTAAAATGGTGACTCTGAATGTTGATGGGTTACACTCATCTGTCAAATGTACAAAAATGGACGGAGGGGATTCAAGATGGCACAAGGCAGGCGCATTGAGCTGTGATGGCGTTTTTCTATGGAGAAGAAGAGGAAAGTTAAGGGGGCCAGATGCCCTCTCTAATCCCCAGAACTGCAGATGGGCGGGTTCCGAGACTGGACTGGAGTTCAAGGAAAGTCAATTAGCAGCTAAGGCCTAATTTTACCTTTCTTATCGTCCCTCCCAGTCCCGCACCTTAGGGATGTAACAGAGCCACTTAACCATAGGAGGGACCTGCGAGCCCGGCCTGAAGTACTGATGAACCGAAACTTACATTCTCCGCCGCCTGAACATCCAATCTGTAATGCTTCACAAACGTATGCAGAGAAGTTAAATGCAAGGCATTGATAAGGCAGGAAAAGGGAGAATTTGAGAAGAAGCTTGCTGTGGAAGCAAAAACACATAATAAAGACTTTTTCAAGTACATTCGTAGCAAAAAACCTGTGAGAGAGTCAGTTGGTCCATTAGATGATAGAGGGGTTAAAGGGGCACTAAGAGGCGACAAGGCGGTAGCAGAGAGACTGAATGAATTCTTTACGTCGGTCTTTACTGAGGGTTGTAGGGATGTTACCCATGACTGAAGTGGTATTTAAAGGTGCGTAAGAATTGAAGGAAATATTGATACATCGGGAAGATGTATTACAACTATTAGATAAACTGAAGAGTAGCAAATCACCTGGGCCGGATAATATACATCCAAGGGTGTTGAAAGAACTGAAATATGAGATTGCAGACCTGCTATTAGTAATCTGTGAACTATCATTAAAATCATCTAATACCTGAAGACTGAAGGATGGCGAACGTAACACCAATTTTTAAAAAGCGTTCCAGGGGTGATCCGGGAAACTACAGACCGGTGAGCCTGACGTCAGTACCGGGAAAAATGGTAGAAACCATCATAAAGAACAAAATTGCTGAACATGTAGATAGTCGTGGCTTAATGGGAGTCAGCCAACATGGCTTTAGACAAGGAAGATCTTGTCTTACTAATCTGTTATGTTTTTTTGAAGGTGTGAATACACAGGTAGACCAAGGTGAGTCGATTGATATAGTGTATTTGGACTTTCAGAAAGCCTTTGACAAGGTCCCTCATCAGAGACTTTTGGCAAAACTAAAGAGTCATGGGATAGGAGACAGTGTACTATTGTGGATCAGGAACTGGTTAAAAGATAGAAAGCAGAGGGTAGGGCTAAATGGCCAATTTTCCCAAAGGAGAAAGGTAAATAGTGGTGTACCCAGGGATCTGTGCTGGGTCCACTGCTTTTTGACATATTCATAAATGACCTGGAAAAGGGCATAACGAGTGAGGTTATCAAATTTGCAGATGACACAAAACTATTTAAAGTTGTTAAAACCCAAGAGGATTGTGGAAAATTGCAAGAGGATCTTGATAAATTGGAAGACTGGGCATCAAAATGGCAGATGAAATTTAATGTGGACAAATACAAATTTGTGCACCTAGGGAAGAACAACCCAAACTATGGTTACACGATACAAGGTTCCACATTAGGAAGCACCACCCAGGAAAAAGATTTAGGCGTCATTGTGGATAACATGTTAAAACCCTCGGCCCAGTGTGCAGCGGTGGCCAAGAGAGCAAATAGAATGCTAGGTATCATAAGGAAAGGAATGGAAAATAAAACAAAGGATATTATAATGCCTCTATATCATTCCATGGTGAAGACCGCACCTTGAATATTGTGTGCAGTTCTGGTCACCGTATCTTAAAAAGGATATAGCATTATTAGGAAAGGTTTAGAGAAGAGCTACCAAAATGGTAAAGGGGATGGAAGAATACCCCTATGAAGAAAGGCTAAAAAGGTTAGGGCTCTTTAACCTGGAAAAGAGACTGCTGAGGGGAGATATGATAGACATCTATAAATTAATGAATGGAGTGGAACAGGTAAACCTAAATCGATTGTTTACGTTATCAGAATATAGAAAGACTAGGGGACATGCAATGAAGCTACAGGGTAAACTATTTAAGACTAATAAAAGAAAATATTTTTTCACTCAACGTGTAATGAAACTCCGGAATTTGTTACCGGAGGATGTAGTAAAAGCTATTAGTTTAGGTGGGTTTAAAAAAAGGTTTGGACAAGTTCCTGGAGGAAAGGTCCATAAACCATTATTAAGAAGGGACCCCGGAAATCCACTGCTTGCCCCAATACAAGCATTGTGGAACCTGTGTCTTTTGGGGAAACTGCTAGGTACATATGACCTAGATTGGCCACTGTTGGAAACAGGATACTGGGCTTGATGGACCTTGGTCTGACCCAGTATGGCAGATCTTATGTTCTTATGATGACCAGGTGGCCGCCCGGCAGATCTCCCCTGGAGGCACCAAACTCCACTCCGCCCAGGAAACTGCCAGCGCCCTGGTGGAATGAACCCATAGGCCATGTGGTACCGCTTTGCCCCACAACCTATAGGCCGACACAATCACTTCCTTAATCCATCTAGAAATGGAGGACTTCGCTGCTGCCTCCCCTTTACGCGGTCCACCAAACAAGATGAAAAGTTGATCCGATCTCTGAAAAGAAGCCGTTCTCTTCAGATATCTTCTCAACATTCACCTTGGGCAAGAAAGAGGACACTGTCCGCAGAACCACTTTCTCCCTAGAAAAGGAGAGAAAAGGCTCTCTACATTACAATGCCTTAAGTTCCGAGACCCTGCGGGCAGAACATATAGCCACCAAAAATACCATCTTCAACGTTAAATCCTTCAGAGTACAAGTAGCTAGCGGCTCAAAGGGCTCACCCGCCAATGCTGAAAGAACCAGATTGAGATCACAAGGAGGTACCAGGGGCGGATGGAGTTGCTTATCTGCCCTTAAGAAATGAGCCACATCCGAAGGTGTTCCCAAGGAGACCCCCTGGATCTTTCCTCAATAACACACCAACGCAGCCATCTGCACCCGCAGAGAGCCACATGCCAGTCCTTTATCGAGCCCTGCCTGAAGGAACTCCCAACACCACAGGCAGAACTCCAACACCACTGGAACAGAGGCTGACAACAGCCTACACCCTTTCTGCGTGCATCATGCCCCAAAAACTCTCCATACTCAAATGTAAGACAATGACGTGGACCTCTTCCTGGCCTTAAGAAGCATGGAGATGACCTGCACGAATAACCTTGCTTTCTCAACCGAGCCCTCTCAAGAGCCATGCCATAAACGAGAACCGATCAACCCGGGGCATATGCACTGGGCCCTGAAACAGCAGGTCTGGCCTGCTTGGAAGTCTGCGTACCATGGACGCCTGGGCCAATCTGGGGCGATCAGGACCACCAGCCCTCGGTGTGCCTCCACTCTGTTTCACACGCCCGATAAGCGCCCATGGAAGGAAGATGCAGAAAAGACCCCGTCAGGGCCAGTGCTGTACCAGTGCCTCCAGGCCCTCTGACATTCTCTCCCTCCGCCAGCTGAAGAACCTGATCGCTTTGGCCAATGCAAAGGTCACCATCAAGTCCATGACTGGAGCCATCCACCGACATACGATCTGCTCGAAGACGTTTTGGTTCAATTACCATTCCCCCGGATCAAAGTGCACCCGACTGAGGTAATCGGCCATCACGTTCTCTGCCCCTGTCACGTGTGCTGCTGAGATGGCCTGCAGATTGGCCTCTGCCCAACTCATCAACATTTTCGCTTTGTACTCCAACTTAACGTTCCCTGTGCCTCCCTGCCGATTGATATACGCTATCGCGGTGTCATTGTTGGAGAAGACGCGAACCGCCTTCCCGTAGAGGAACAGGAGAAACTCCTGCAATGTGAGGAGAACGGCTCTCATTTCCAGCCGATTGATGGACCACATCCGCTCTGCCGCGGGCCAGCTCCTCTGCACCATCTGCCCTTCAGTGGGCTCCCCAGCCTGAGAGGCTGGCATCCGTTGTCAGGGGAATCCAGCAGGTGACTCCAACAGGACCCCCTGCCATCAGATGCTCGCTATGGAGCCACCACTTGAGAGCTGTGCGTACCTGCCGCGGATACGACAGTGGATGCGAAAGGGGCTGTTGCTGATGCAACCATCTCCGTAGCAGGGGGCTCTGCAATGGCCTCATGTGCACCTGCGCCCATGGGACCAACTCAATCGTCACCGCCATGGTCCCAAACAGCCAGAAATAGTGCTATGCCGTAGATTCCCCCATGTGGAGGAATTGCCAGACTAACAGCCACAGCACTCCGCCCTCTTTTGCGGTAAAAACACCCTGCTGGCCCGAGTGTCGAAGCGAGCCCCGAGGTACTCAAGGTTTTGTGAAGGAGTCAGATGGCTTTTGGATGACCCATCCTAGATGCCGGAGGAACTCGACTATGCGCCACATGGCCTGAGCGCTTTCCTGCTCGGATTTTGCGCGAATAAGCCAATAGTATAGGTACGGATAGACTAGTATGCCTTCATGATGCAATGCCGCTGCCACCACAACCATCACCTTGATGAATGTCTGGGGAGCCATCGCGAGACCAAAAGGTAAGGCTTGAAATTGAAAGTGCCCCATCATACTCTGAGGTAGATTTTATCTTCTACTCCAATCACCATTATTATTTAAAAGCATAAAACATCTGCAAAATTAGATTACGTCTGGATTTCAAAGATATTGCTATTTCAGTTAGAGGGCATTCACTCTCCAGTGATTTTGGACCACTGAGCTGTGATGGCGAAATTACAATGGAGAATACAAAAATATTTTATTTGGAAAATGAATCCTACTCTTTACCATGATAACAATTTTATATACTAGGTGTAATCAAAAAGTATCGAAACTTGTGTAGCTATATAACAATACGTTGCACCATAATGCTATTAAGCGTGCAGTGACCTAGATATGTGCTCTGCATGTGCAGAGTGTAGCATGGCTGCAGCACACTTGTACTTTTTTAAATGACGTGATGTTTGGTATCATGTAAAAGCAGTTCGCCAGATTTATTTTTTTTTTTTTTGTACTTAAATTTTTATTGGATTCTTAACACACACATAAAGATTTTAACACACGCATTGCCTCCTGAAATTAAACCATCAATTGAGAGGTATTGTGTACACTAATTTGGATCTCTCAATGAGTTGCTATGCAATAAGTATTCATTAACAATAATGAAAAATAGTATGCCCCTACCAGACTCTACTACCATACTTTTACGTATAGAGCTTCACTTTGTCCTCCTCCTCCATCCTTTTACACCCATCCATCTCAGGACCGGCATACAATTTCCCAACATAATATAACATAACATTACCTTCATCCGCCCCCCCCCCCCCATATCCCCTTCCCCTCCCACCTCCTCCAGGTCTCATAGTACCCCTCATTCCTGCACCTGTAATACCAATTAAGTCCCCTTCCCCCTGCCTTGTTGCACCCATTGTGTATATGGGTGCCACCTTCTCTGAAAGCATTCTATGGCATCGGCCCTGTACGTCCGGGGTCAGTCGCTGTCTGCCCTCACTTCTTCCACAGCCCTCCCCCTTCTGCCTAGAAACAGAGCTCCCTGTACAAACTGGCTCTACGTGCGGGGAACTCTGTTGCAGGCAGGGTGATCCAGGCATTTAGCAGGTCTGGATGTCTGGATCAGACGGCCAGATCTGCTAAACATGGCTCAGAATGAACACCACAGGGTATATATGTGTAAGCCCAAAACTGTCCACATCTGGATTTACTTCTGTTCCCTGACACCTGTAGGGTTTTTAAAAAAGCTCCTTTGGCTATGCCTTTACAGGAGGTATTAAGGGGGATATCCCCTTAATCCTCCATTGTTTATAAGAACATAAGATATGCCATACTGGGTCAAGCCCAGTATCCTCTTTTGCAGTAGTGGTCAATCCAGGTCACAAGTACCTGTCAGGTTCCCAAAAAGGTACATAGAATTCATGCTGCTTATTTGAGGGGTAAACAGTAGACTTCCCTGGTCCTCTTTAATAATGGCTCCTCCAGGAACTTGTCCAAACCTCTTTTAAGCCCTGCTACACTAATCGCTTTTACTACAACCTCCAGTTATAAATTCCAGGATCTGATTACGTGTTGAGTGAAAAAAATATTTTCTCTGATTAGTCTTAAATGTGCTACCTTGTAGTTTCATTGCATGTCCCCTAGTCTTTCTACTTTTTGGAGTAAACAACCAATCTAGTTTACCCGTTCTCTCCATTCATTATTTTATAGACTTCTATCATATCTCTTTTCAACCATTTTATTTCCCCTTCCGAATTGAAATGAGGGCAAGAGATTTTTGTACTTAATTAACAGCATCTACATGTCCGCACTTGCAAACTAGCCCAGATACACATGTTCTCCAGGAACAAGCAGGAAGTCAGTCCTCACATATGGAGTGATGTCGGTGCCGATGGAGCCCTCACAGAATCATCTCTCCAGCTTTCAAAGAAAGTCTTTGGGATTTGCCACCATGCATGCGTGGTCCCCTTCCCGCCCAAGGGTGCCATCATACTCAGTCTCCTTTTTTTCTGCAGAGCCCAACAGACATCCATCTTAATTCCCCGGAAAAAGTTGATTAAGTTGTGCATTAAACTGTTTTTTCTTTCTCCAGTTGCACTAGTCCCTTTCCTGTCTCCAAGCTTGCTTGCTCTGGCATCAAGTCTCGGATCCATTCTAGGATTTTTTTCTCAGTGCAGTTCGCAACTTTTTTTCTCCGCCGGCCGCGCCGGGATACTTTTTCCCCCAGTGGCCAGTGGGTTCAAAAAATGTGATCGGTGCACGAAAAATATGTCTCTCACTGATACGATTATTGCCTCCTGTGTCTAAAGGCCGACCATGACCCAGAGGTCCGCCCTGTCTGAAAAGTTGTCCGTGAAGGCCATCCAGTGTCCAGTAGAAGCAAGACAACATCTTCCACAGGTCAGAATTTGCCCTGGTATCCCCGGAAGCCTCTCACTCTAAGGCCCTGCTTGGTTCCTTGGAGTTGTGTAAAGCCCCCGCGGTGCCCGATCGGGTCCACGGGCACTCTAACAAGGGTTCCCCAGGATGGAAATGTAAAAAGAAGAAGAAATCATCAAGATGGGCAAGCCCCGTGCCAGGTCCCACAGCCCACAGAGAAAGCCCAAGGAGTCGGAGTGGGAGTGGCCAGCGAAGGTTCCCCGAACAGACGTGGAGGCCTCCGGTTACAGGTCTTGGACTGCCGAGGCCTGACTCATTGAGTACTCCCTCTCCTCATCGATGCCGTATCTGGTGACCCCAGTGTCCACATCAAAGGCTGCAATTCCTGATGATGGTACAGGAGCACAGTGTTACTGCCTTTCTCACCTCACAGCAGGTATCTATGCCCAGCCCCACTGGTGTGTCTGCCAAGACCATGGGGACCTTGCTCTTGAAGACTCCCCAAGCAGCCGAGCTGATCCTCATGAGCCCAGAGCCTCGAGTTGATCCTCGGCGGGGGTCTCTATCTCACTCCTGTTCCTCAGGAGCGAGATCCTCCCTGGCGAGCACTTAAGGCTCCAGCCAAGCAGCCGCCGTGGGTCATCGAAGCTCCGACCTGGGTCTTGCACCCCAGGTGCCATCAGTTGTCGAATCTTCGACCAACTGGGAGTCTGAGGATTAGGCTTCCCTGGAGCCACAGAAGCACCACGACCTCCCATTGGACCCATCTCCCCCGGTGTCGTGGCATCAGTCCCTGCCCAAGGACACATCGTTCCTTGAGTTTGTTTGAGACATGGCAAAAACCTTGTCCCTCACCACAGAGTCAGAGGAGGACCCTTGCATGGAGGAACTCAAAATCCTCTAATACGAGGCCCCACCCAAGGAGGCCCTGACGGTTCCTGTCCCTGCCATCTTTGGGTGGCTCCTCCTCCACATGTGGGAGACACTAACATTAATACCCATAGTTAGCCAATGCCTCAACACCATGTAGCAGGTCCAGCAGGGCCCCGGCTTTCAGAAATCCCAACTCCACACACCTCCATGGTGGAGTCAACCATGTACCGGCAAAAGAGCCTGAAGACTCACTCCTCCAGGCCCCTGGGCAAGGAGTCCTCCGCCTTCGACACCCTCGGCTGCAAATGCTACCAAGGCTCGATGCTGGGTTGCCAAATCCAAGCGTACTAGCTGTATATGTATCTCCAGGACCTGTCAATGGAACTCACGGATTTCTCGGTGGGCCTTAGAGGGGATCACCTCCAGCAGTTCCAGACCCTCATGGAGTGCATCAGGGAGTGCTCGAAGTACGTGTCCCGGGCCGCCTACGATGGCTTTGAATCAAATGCAAGGGAGCCACCATGAGCATCAGCATCAGCACCCGATGCCAAGTCTGGCTCCAGGCATCAGACCTCGAGCAGTGGGTCCAAGAGAAGCTCCTCGACATCCCCTGCCTTGGTGAAAATCTGTTTGGTAAACTGATGGAGGAAAAGGTGGTAGAGATCGAGATCGAGTTCCTCATGAGGACTCAGCTCTCCAGGAAGATCTCCACCTTTCCTAAGAAGAAACCATCGGGGAAGAGGCCCCCTTGTCAGAGAAAGGGCCATCTTTACCGAGGCTACCCCGAATACTAGGCCCCCAGACCCCACAGCAGGGTCACCAGGGCAAGGAAACGGTCCAAGGCCCTCGCAAGCCTAAGGGCTCCAAGTCCCAGACCCCGGCTCCTGCCCAGTCAGGAATGGTATTTTGACTCCCTGAACATGGCCTCTCCACCCTTGGGAGAGCAGCTGCCACCAGGGGGCACATGGTTCATTTTGCCCATCGGTGGCCTGCCATCACCACTAACTCCTGGGTACTCCAGGTAGTCACAAAAGGCTATCTCCTTCACCTGGACCAGACACCTCCTCCCTTCTTCCCAGGAGAGCCCTCTCGGACTCCCCTGCATCAGGCCCTGCTATTGCAGGAACTTGCAAGCCTCCTCATGGACAGAGCCATGGAGCCAGTACGCTACCATCTCAGGGGCAGGGGGTTGTACTCCCGATACTTTCTCGTCCCTAACAGAATGGGGGGGGGGGAGGGGGGTCCACAGGCCTATTCTGGTATTGCAAAACCTGAACAAGTTCCTGGTGCAGGAGATGTTCAAGATCCTCTCACCTCACTTGGAACATTGCTGCCCTACTTCCAGTAGGGAGATTGGCTATGCTCCTTGGATCTAAATGATGCTTACACTCACATCCTCATTCATACCAGCCACAGGCAGTACTTAAGGTTCATAGCTGGGAGCGATCACTACCAGTACAGAGTACTACCCTTCGGTCTAGTTTCCGCACCAAGAGTCTTTACCAAATGCCTGGCAGTGGTGGCTATCTACCTCCATCTCCAAGGGGCCTGGACGACTGGCTCATAAGGGGAGACACAGTCATTGAGGTGCAACAGGCTACTGCCTGCACCATCAGTGTCCTACAGTATCTGGGGTTTGTGATAAACCACCCCAAGTCCCACCTCACTCCAACATGGGGCTTGGAGTTCATAGGGGCTCGACTGGACACACTTCAGGCCAACGCCTTTCTTCCCTTAGACAGGGCAGATTGCCTCATGGCTCTAGCCACCGAGATGCAACACTGCCATGCAGTATCAACGTGGTCCTTGCTCCGCCTGCTGAGCCACATGGCATCCACAATTCATATTGTTCCCAACACCTGCCTTCACATGTGGGCAGCCCATTGGTGCCTCCGCTTCCAGTGAACACAAACCACTGGCAGGCTCCAGGATAAAGTCTTAGTGTCCTTTAAGCTAGCGGAGTCCCTCGACTGGTGGCAGACCACAAAGCACCTGCAGGAGCGCATGCCCTTCCAGTCCCCAAATCCCCAGAGGGTCCTTACCATGGATGCCCTTTTACTGGGCTGGGGTGCCCATTGTGAGGAAATCCGCATGAAGGGCAGCTGGTCCCTGGCAGAGAGCCAGCAGCAGATCAACCTGCTGGAGCTCTCGGCCATTTTCCTGGCGATCAGGGCCTTTCACCACCGCCTGCAGCACCAATCAGTGCTGGTCCAAACAGACAACCAGGTTGCAATGTTCTGCCTGAACAAACAAGAGGGCACATGGTCTTAACGCCTCTGCCAGGAGGCAGTAGCTCTTTGCTCGTATGCTATTAGTCAGGGAATGCTCCTCAGGGCGGTATACCTTCCAGGCTGGGACAGTGCCCTAGCAGATAGACTGACAGGGTCCTCCAGCCACACGAATGGTGACTAGACCCCAGGGTGGTACAGCAGCTCTTCGACTCTGGGGCACCCCAAGTCTGGACCTCTTTGCCAGCCTGACCAATGCTCAGCTGCCCCTCTTCTGCTGTCACCAGCCGCACCCGTCCCGGGAAGTGGCGGATGCCTTCCTCATCTCATGGTTGGAGGCCTTCTGTATGCCTTCCCTCCCATGCCACTAATCACCCAGACTCTCTTAAAGGTCCTGCGGGACAAGGATTCCATGATCCTGGTGGCCTAGGCAGCCTTGGTTCCTCTTTTTGCTTCGCTTCCTGATGGAGCTCCATGTCCCTCTGGGGAACACCCTGGGGCAACTCACCCAGAAGGAGGGCTCTCTTTTCCACCCCAGCCTGTGGTCCTTGATGTTAACAGCATGGCTGCTGAATGGGTAGCCTTAGCACCCTTCAACCTCCCAAGGGAGGTGGAGGGTAGTCCTCCTGGCCTCTCGTAAGAACTCCACGAGATAGGCCTGCACCTTCAAGTGGCGCAGATTCTCAGTGTGGTGTGCAGAGCAGCGGGTTGACTGTTCTCTTGCCAGGTGCACACGGTGCTGCAGTACTAGCTTCACCTCTCGCAAACTGGACTGAGGTCCAACTCCATAAGGGTGCACCTGAGTGCGCTCTCAGCACATCATCATTCTATGGAGGATAAACCTCTTTCTGCTCAGCCCCTCATTACTTGGTTCATGCAGGGCCTTCTGCTTTCTAAGCCTCCCATCCATCCATCCCCAGCGGCATGGGACCAATGTTCCCTCTAATTTTCTGTAGACTGTGTGCGCATAAAATATCAGCTGTGCAGCTTTTGAAGGAAGGTTAAATTTTTGTGCGCCACATAAAGACACTCGGAGTTATATACTTTAAAATTTGACTACACATCAGAATATAGTATGTACACCACACTGATTTTAATCAAATTAAATGAAAATAGACAATTACTAAATGAAGCGGAAAATTTCTAGTAATTACAATCACAACTTTTAAATTTTAAGACGTCTGTGTTGTTTTCTATCAGAATAAGAACCATAATTTTTGTGCGCTCTGTTGTAAAGTATGTGCGCTCGCTCGGCGAGGTGTGTGCGCACGCGCACAGCTTAGAGGGAACAGTGCATGGGACCTCAACGTGGTCTTGACGCAGCTCACCAAGCCGCCATTTCAGCCTCTGGCTACCTGCCTTATGCTTTACCTCTTATGGAAGATCGTCTTCCTAGTGGTGCTCACCTCTGCCTGAAGAGTCAGTGAACTTCAGGCCTTGATGGCTGAGCCACCCTGTACCAGGTTCTGCAAGAACAGGGTTGTGCTTCGCACCCACCTTAAATTCCTTCCGAAGGTGGTATCCGCATTCCACCTCTATCAGGAGGTGGTGCTCCCCACCTTCTTTCCACAGCCCCATGCTGACAAGGCAGCGGCCATTCTCCATACTTTGGATTGTAAGAGGGCCCTGTCTTTCTACCTGCAATATACCTAAGGCCACCGCAAAGCCCCACAGCTTTTCATTTCATATGACCCAAGTCACCTGGTGGAGGCTGTTACCAAGCAGACACTGTCCCACCTGGGTGGCGGACTGCATCGCCTTTGCCCACGATCAGACTGGGCTCTCATTGGAGCGCCGGGTTACAGCACACAGTGTCAGGGCTAAAGCGACTTCTCTTGCAAGCTTTTGCTCCATCCCTATGGCATACATCTGCCGGGCTGCCATCTGGTCCTCAATCCACACCTTTGCAGCTCACTACTGCCTGGAGAGGGAGTCCTGACAGGACAGCGCCTTCGGCCAGGCTGTACTCCGTAATCTCTTCGGTGTCTAGGCAACTCCTACCCTCCGACCCTTCTGTGTTCAAGCTACCGGAGTTATAGTTCTCCGTGGACTCTGGGGTCCTTAGAGTCTCTCCTCAGACTCGCTTGTGGTTGCTCACGGCTGGACCATGTTTTCTACAGGTTCCCGGTAGCCTGTAGCTAGGGAGTCCCATATGCGAGGACTAACTTCCTGCTTGTTCCTGGAGAAAGCGTAGTTACTCACCTGTAGCAGGTGTTCTCCAGGAACAGCAGGAATCAGTTCTCACAACACTCCCTCCTCCCCATGGAGGTGCTGTAATTTTTGCCATTGTCTGCTCTAGCTATGCCATCTGACTAAGATGGCACTCTTGGGATGGAAGGGGACCACACGTGTAGTGGTATCTCCCAAAGGCTTTCTTTGAAAACTGGGGAGATGCTTCTTTGAGGGCTCCATCAGCGCCGATGTCACACCATATGTGAGGACTGATTCCTGCTGTCCCTGGAGAACATCTGTTACAGATCAGTAACTACGCTTTCACTGTGAAACGCTGGCACTTAAACATGTAAGTTGCCAGGTTTCCCCCATCAGTTTTCCCCACATGTATATTTCTGAAATGGCTCCACCTGCTGCATGTGGATGTGTGTTTTAGAAATGGCTCCACCTTTAGCAGAGCCGTTTCTAAAATATCATCAAAACTGAGTATATCCTGACCTAGACGCCTCAGTTCTCCACATTCTATCTAAAATGTGCCTTAAAATAAGTGGAGAAACTCTGGAAGAACACAGATCAAGACTAGAGAAACCAACTAGTCAGGTAAGAGAGTAAGGATGAAATTGTTAAACTGATGGCTGTAGACTACTTTACTTCTTGGCATCATTTTTTCTGCTTGCAGCAGTAAGGGTTCACAAAATTGGTAATATTAACTGGAAGTTAGTGACTTAGAGCAATTTATTCAGCTATCATGCCTTTAGCAATCCAGCTGAGACAATCTGAGAAAATTTATGGGATCTGTATAGGCAGGGATGCAAAGTAAACTCTTATCTCCAGGAACAAGCAGGAATGTAGTCTTCACATATGGGTGACATCGGCACCGATGGAGCTCACGCGGGAACACTCCCCAGCGTTCTATAGGAAAGCCTTTGGGAGCATCGCACTGTGCCTGGGTAGCTGCCTTTCCAACTCTCCCTCCTCAGTTTTTCATTTTCCGTGGAGCCGACAGGGAGCAATTCCTGTCACCGCAGAAAATGTACTTCTTTTGTGGTCGCGTCTGCCTTCCCCTTGACACTAGCACCGGCATCGTCAGTGTCTCTTTTCTTTTCTTTTCTATTCTTTCAAAAAAAAAGTTTTTCTCTGAGGGTCTCTGCCCTCCAGATGCTTAGACACCATTTTGAGCCTTAGGCCCTTTTGTTCCTCAAAATGGAGAAACCAACTAGTGGTTTCAAAAAGTGTTTCAAATGTAGGAGTACTATTTCTGCTACCGACACCCATGACTGGTGTCTTAAATGTTTGGGACCAGACCATTCGCCAGTGGAATATCTCCTCTGCAGGAAGATGACAAAGAGGGGCCTGCAGAATAGAGCTGCGAAACTCGGCATCCTCTTTGCCACGGATACAATGTCTGTTGCATCGATGTCGTCCAGGGCTTCATCTTCCTCCCATGGATCTCAGGTAATGAAACCTAAGTCTTCTTCAAAGACTGGTCGGTCCTCAAAGAGTAGATCTCCTTCTAAGCATCGAGATGCTTTAAGCATTGCCCTAAAGAAGAATACACCGGCCAAACATCCCCAGCGGGAGGTTCTTGCCTCCAAAGCATTAACGGAGTCCCAAGATGCTCCCGAGGCTTCCACCTCCAGAGAGCTCTTGATGCCATATTCTGGGGCCGTGGCCTGCTGTTCGGGTACCGATACCCAGGCATTGGCTGGTTCCATGGATCAGTGTATCCTGGCCATTGAGCAGAGTTTAGCGGCCCTGCTGGCAGCTTCAGTACAGCTAAAGCCTCTGCAATCGGTTCCACTATCTTTGATACCGGCGCCGGTACCGAATGTATCTGCATCGACCAATGTGCCACTATAGCGTAGTTACTCACCTGTAGCAGGTGATCTCCGGGAACAGCAGGAATTGAGTCTTCACAACCCACCCTCCTCCCCTAGGAGTTGTATCTCTCTCTCTCTCTCTCTTTCTCTCTCCTTCTCGCCTTTCATTTCAGCTACAAACCCAACTGATTCATCCCAGTTTTACTTTTCTTGATTTTAATCAAAAGACTTCTGTTTCTGTCAGGCTTGTCTTTGTGCCTTGACTTGATTTTAAGCTCCGCAGAGAAGGGATTGTCTGTTTTGTGTTTCTGTGCAGCACTTTATACATCTGTTAGCACCATATAAATAACAAATAGTAGTAGTAACTTGAAATTTTGAGTTTATTTAATTGGGTCAAAGAAATAACTACCTTATATGGAAAAGTATCAGCAATACTTATTCTCCATGAAGCAGCAGGAAATAAGTCCTCATGTTTTGGTGATGTCACTGACGGAGCCCCACACAGAACGCTCCCCAGCATCCAACGGAAATTTTAGGGAGGTATGCTGTGCATGCACACCTGCCTTCCCCGCTCGCTGCGGCACCATATTCTTCAGTCTTTTTTTTTCTGCAGAACCCCTAGGACATGTCCCTGCAGTCTGGAAAAAAGTTTGAATTTCTTGCCCTTGCTCATTTTTTCACCCACCTGTCATTGGTTAGCCTTTCTTGCTCTTTGGGTGTTTTTTTCTCTTTTTTTTTGCGCCTTTTGGCATTCTTGTCCCCCTCAGGGATTTTTCCCACCCGTGGTCATTTTTCAATTTGATTTTGCCGAGGCAGTTTTTTTTTTGGCATTTCTGAGCCAGTTAACGGCTTTAAAAAGTGCACCAAATATGGCAAGACCATTTCTTCCACTGACCACAATAATTGGTGCTTACAATGCCTTGGACCTGACCACCAGGTGGCATCTTTCGAACTCTGCTTACAGATGACATGTCGAGGGCTGAAGGGTCGGGAATAGCAGAAGGAGTCCCTCTTTGGCTCATCTGATTCAGTATCCTCAGCACCGACCCCCTCGTCCATGCCTGAGGTGGCCAAAGGAAAAGAGCAGAGGGCTCAGTGAGAGGAGAAGGTTTCAAGTGGTGAGGGGCATCCCTCTACAAAGACCCCATCTGCATTGAAAGTGGAAAACAAGGAGATAATCCATGTGCAGTGCCATCACAGCCCCTCCCGCTGCAAGATAGACAGAGAGAGCTGGGAACGGCTGACCAAGCTTCCCCGGCAGGAGGACCCTACCCGAATGAAGAAGTCCATTCCCAGTGCGCAAGAGAGCTGCCAGAGGCCTCCCGATGCTCATTTCATTGATGAGTCCCTACCCGAGGGTTCACCGGCAATATCCGCAGCTGTGGCATCAACATCCTCGTAAGTGGTGGTTCTAGGGCAGTGGTTCTCAATCCATTCCTCTGGGCCCCCCAAGCCAGTCAGGTTTTCAGGATATCCACAATGAATATGCTTCAGATAGATCTGCATGCATTGCTTCAATCTGTATGCAGATTTATCTCATGCATATTAATTGTGGATACCTTGAAAACCTGACTTGAATAGGGACCCCAGAGAACTGGATTGAGAACACCTACGAGCCTTAGAATCTTATCTGGTAGCAGTGGAAGCCCTGTGGAATGCAGGCATTGCAGCACGGAATGCGTCATCACCATACTACTTCCAGCCAATCCTGGAGACCTTTGCTCTGCCTACCGCATCTGGGACATTGGGTAGGTGACCAGTATTGACACCGGTGGCCAGAGCCATCTCCCTTTCCAGTTCATCAGGGTCTGAGACCCCCAGGGCATTGCTGTCAGCATTCTGGGCGCAAAGGGGACCATCAACATCCACCCTCTCCTGAGCCACGCAATTGGCGCTCGGAGGAGGCATTACTTTGCTGCTTCTTGGAATCTGAATCAGAATGGGAAACATAGGCGGAATCGACGGTCAGATCTTCGGGACTAGAATCTCCCGTCTGACCCATCGCCTCCTCAGGATCAGTGGAAGTTGCCCCCGAAAGACATGTCCTTACAAGATTTTGTTCAGGACCTGGCCAAGGCCATCCCTTTTTCTCTGGAATTGGAAGAGGAACCGAGGGCGGAGGAACTGGAACTCCCCTCTCAGCCCCTCATCAGGTGATGATGGTTCTCCTCCACCATGTCCTGCAGAGGCCGCTACTGTGGCTGTGGGAAGTGCCACTTATGCTTCCAGCCATTAGCCCTGTACCGTATCCAATTCCATTGTGGTCAAGTCTGCCTTGAAGCGGGTAAAAAGTGCCAAAATGCACTCGTCGGTGCCGCCCACATGGGAAGCATTGACCCTGGTCTCCTTTGGGAGGGGGGGCTTCCAGGGTTCCATGCTGATGGCCCATATTCTGACCTACTAAACTTATATGGCCATGTTCCTCAAGGATGTCATGCTGGACATTGAGTACTTCACTTCCCTCATCCCCGAGAATTGCTGCGAGTCTTTGAGGTCTCATAGCTCACGGCAAGGATTGCTCAAAGTTTATGGTCTGGGGTGCTTAGAACGCCATCAAGTCCACTGGTAGGGTGGGATCGGTGGGGATCGCCACATGGTAGATGGCCTGGTTATAGTCCTCTGACCTGGAGCAGTGGGTCCAGGACAAGATCGCCAACTTCCCCTGTCAGGGAGAAAACCTCTATAAGAGCATGCCATACTGGGTCAGACCAAGGTCCATCAAGCCCAATATCCTATTTCCAACAGTGGCCAATCTAGGTCATATGTACCTAGCAGTGTCCCCAAAAGACACAGGTTCCACAATGCTTGTACTGGGTCAAGCATTGATATCCTGGGTCCCTTCTTAATAATGGTTTATGGACCTTTCCTCCAGGAACTTGTCCAAACCTTTTTTAAACCCAGATACACTAACAGCCTTTACTACATCCTCCGATAACAAATTCCAGAGTTTGATTACACTTTGAATGAAAACATATTTTCTTTTATTAGTCTTAAATAGTTTACTCTGTAGCTTTATTGCATGTCCCCTAGTCTTTCTATATTCTGATAATGTAAACAATCGATCTACGTTTACCCGTTCCACTCTGTTCATTAATTTATAGACTTCTATCATATCTCCCCTCAGCCGTCTCTTTTCCAGGTTTAAGAACCCTAACCTTTTTAGCCTTTCTTCATAGGAGTATCCTTCTATCCCCTTTACCATTTTGGTGGCTCTTCTCTGAACCTTTTCTAATAACGCTATATCCTTTTTAAGATATAGCGACCAGAATTGCACACAATATTCAAGGTGCGGTCTCACCATGGAACGATATAGAGGTATTATAATATCTTTTGTTTTATTTTCCATTCCTTTCCTTATGATACCTAGCATTCTATTTGCTCTCTTGGCCGCCGCTGCACAACAGCTGTCCACAGCAGGCCATGTGCTTCAGCACACATGCCCTGCTGCTTCTGACCCCCGAAGTTGTGACTGAGGAGGAGTCGGAAGTGGAAGGCCATGTGCTTCAGCACACATGCCCTGCCACTTCTGACCCCCGAAGTTGTGACTGAGGAGGAATTGGAAGTGGAAAGCCATGTGTGCTGAAGCATATGGCCTGCTGCCGCCCCCTCTGACCCTGCTGCCAGAATCAGCAGCAGCAGGGAGCAGCAGCGTGACTCAGCTTGGGAGTGGAGGGTGGCATGGCTCAGCACAGGAGAGGGGTGGCACAGCTCAGTGAATGGCTGGGGCTTCTGCCTAAGACGGCAGAAACCCTTGAGCTGACTCTGCCTCCACCCACCACACTGAGCTTCCCCCAGATGTTATCTAGAAGATCCGTGGTGGGCCAGTGGTGATTTAGCAGCAGTCCGTTTCTGCTCCTGCTCTGGCAGCTCTCAAAATAGCACAGTAGCCTCTAGTGGTACTGACCACTAGTGACTCCCTTGTAGTAACTGTCTTCCCTGTGCAGTAAATGCGGAGCAGATGTTGGATATGCCCTCTGCTGGATTTACTGCTCAAGATTTGCACTTCCCACAGTTTAATAAAAGGGCTCCTAAGTCTGTTCCTGAAGCAGTAGAGGATTAAATGACTTGTCCAAGGCTACAAGAAGCATTAGTAGGATTTGAACCTTGACTTTCCTGGTTCCCAGCCCACTGCTATAACTACTAGGGTGCCCCTTCACTCTATTACAACACTAGTTTATTGTATGAAGCCTTTGTTGGTCAGTCCAAGGTTACATCATCTTGTTGTACAGGAATGAATTTGAATTATGCTACTTGTAACTGATTCAGTTTTTTATACCAGGTGATGGAAAACAACACAACATGGCAGTATGACTCAATTCAGAAGCTGATGAATGAAAAGAATTTCTTCAAGCAGGCTATCAGTAATTCAGACCGTCTGAAGCTGTTCTCACTCCATCATAAAAATTCAAGTAAAAACAAAGCTAGAACCAAAATCACTCCCTTGGAAGAGGAAACTGAAGATGAGGTACAAGAGACCAGGCTTTGAAGTTGGATGGATTGGTGTTCAGGGAAATATAGTATTACTATGTCTCCCAAACTGGATAACCAAAGTATAGGATATTCAAATCACAGAAGCCAAGATCTTGATCATGCTATCACGGAGTACTGTATTAACTATGACTGTAGTTGTGGAGAATGGCATTCAGCCATTGATTATATTGTTTATAAAGAATAACATAATGTTTAAGATTTATATTAATATATATTTCCATGTAAAATACTGTTTTACTATACTACAGCCTCGGTGGTGGGCATAGATAATAGATGATCTGGAACAATGTAATTCAAGAGGCCTTCAAAATGTTTAAACAGCTTTTTGACTTTTTTATACATAAAACCAAACAATGAAAGACATGACTTGTTGACTATTTGTTCCTAAAATTAACCACTTTATGAAACTTTAAATGATGTATCATGCTTCCAAGATGAACTTTTAGTTATTCATTGTTAATGGTTCCTTTTACTAATCATTAATTCAGTTGGAAAGATATTGTAAACTGCCTTTTCCCAAGCAGAACATGCTGTGAAATGCATGTACATGTAAACGATTTATTTGTTTGCAGTTAATAACATAGTTAGAATTGAATATTTTAGTTTGCAGATAAAAGTAACTATGGACTTCTTTGGCCAAAAGCCAAGCCTGTATCATAATATACTCTATTTTTTCTTTATTTAGGTCAGGTACCTTTATATACTTAAAACAATTATCGTTTTACTTTTATTCATACTGAATATCTATCCATCTATATTTATATTTCCTTATCCTGCTAAATTAGTCCAGATGTGGGGTATACTTCCCAGCCAGCAAGTGGAGGCAGACTAGAACAGTTTTCCATGATGTCATCACTAGCATATATTCTGTTGCAGCACTGAGAGACGTCAGTATTGTCTGCCTCCAGCAGATGGCAAGATGTGTGTGGAATGGTGCAGCAATGCAGATAGGCCTTTCTCCCCAGTCCAGATCATGGTCTTCTGACCTCTTTGACTGAGACCTTTGACCCAGTGTTTGCTCGGAGCTTGGATACACCCATTGTCTCCTCAAGCCAATGGGCGCCCTGTGTTCAGTGCTGTTACCCATGGATTTCTAGTGCTAGTGGGCCAAAGAGTGAGCCGGAGGACCCCATGTGGTCCCTGAGGGGGGTCAGTAATTCTGGGCACAGGGTCCCCTTCTTTCTCACCAACCTATATATGCATATTCTGTTCTTTTTCTAGTTTCTATTTTAGTGTTTTTAATTCGGTCATATTATAATTGGCTCTTTTATGCTGCTTGTATAAAGCAACTTCAAACTTTAAAAAAAGCCTTGAGGCAGCCACACTACTCAGCCCTGTGTAGGTGGCTGGGGAGACCCTTCTCGGATTTCTCCAGTTGATCTGTCAAGTGAGAATTCCCTCTATCACTGCAGTTTCTTTTTCACCAGCTTTTTTCTTTCATGGATGTTTTGGTTTTTGTTTTTTTGCGGCTAAGCCTGGTGTATGAAAATGTGCTGTTTGTGGTTCACGTAGAATGAGCTGGCTCCTTTTGCTCTGAGTGCGATGGAGAAGCCTCAGGCCACATTTCAGCAATGTTGGGATCTCTCACAGGGGTAGAGGGGGGGCCCGGGGCCCAATGACAACTTTGCTGCCTCTGCCGTATCCCTGAGATTTTCCTGCCAGCGGGAATGTTGGCTGTCTTGGATGCCTGCATGGTCCTGGTTGAAAGGGGGTGTGATGATGTGACTGCAGCCTCAAGCCAGCAGGCTCCTGAAGGTCTTACAGGTTTCCAGGGCCAGTTTTCAGCCACTGATAAGGGAGTTAAGTACCCGTTTTCTTCTTTTTTGCTAGTCCATTCCCCTGGAGTCTGCTTGTGGCTTACTGGCTAAGTGAGTGGTGATCAAGGAAACGCTTCAGAACCTTCTGCAGTTGCAGGTGGAGCAAAGTCAGGGGTGGTATTCCATTTACTTCATGGTAATAAAAAAAGGCAGGTCCTTTCGCCTTCTGGGTTTAAAGGCAGTCAATGCCAAGCTTGGGGTGCCTCATTTCTGCATGGAGATTCTCATGTTGGTCATTGTGTTGGTCTGGGAGGGGGAGTTTCTAACCTCCTTAGATCTTTTTGAGACATATTCCTGTCCAGGATCAACTTAAGTGGCTTCCATGCTTGTACATTCTGAGCTGCCATTTCCAATTCCAGGCCCTGCCCTTTGGCTTTGCCATGGCCTCTCTCAATTTCTTGAAAGTGGTGGTTGTAGTAGCCTTCCTACAAAAGCAGGGGATCCTGTTTCACCTGTACCTGGATGACTGGCTGGTTTGGTCCGACTCCCAAGAGAGGTCCATGGCAGACATGTCCCAGGTGATCCAGTGGCTGGAAAAGCTGGTTTAGGTGATCAGCTATCCCATGTGCAGCTTAACTCCCTGTCAGGTTGGAAACTGGGAGGGGACGAGCGTGTCCAGTGCAGCACAGCTAGTGTGAGTATTAGTGGCCTGCGCTAACTGCACTTCAGGGGAACAGATGTACATGCCCCCTGTAGTTATCAAGGAGCCCCACCCTAGTAATGCAGCCCACACGTGTGTTATTGGTGCAGGATTTAACAAACATGCTCCATAGGCACTTACGCATCCTTATAAAATACTAGCATAAGAAGTAGAGGTCACATCTTAAATTCAGGCGTAGAAAAGAGAGCAGGTGTAAATGAAAGCATATAAAATAAGCAAGTATGCATATACATTATGGTATTTCATATCTGGCATGCATAGTTGTGAACTCCACACACACTTCACCCAAACCATACCCGGGTCCAACCTACCAGCAAAGAACACATATTCATGCCAACACTTATACTTTTCTAGCAGTCACTATTTTCTAAGATGGCTATTAATTTATAGTACATATGTGGCCATATATGAGGGAAATAACTTGATAACATTAATGCCACTTGTAAAGCCTCTGCATCAACTGTTAATGTGGGAATGCGTTAACAGCACGTGCTCATTCCCACATTAACTGCTTAATGCACTTTAGTGAAAGGGTTCATAAATTTTGATTTTAAATTCAGATACAATTTAAGTAGGCATTTTCAAAATTTTCTGCATGCACATTTCATATATTCCTTTTCCCCGGTATCGTTTAACTTCAGGAGCCATGAAATGCACCAACATCCAATAATACATACCCAGCAAGGGCTGGTGGAACAGTATTGGGTGTCCTAAGTGAGCCTTCAGCCTTTTGTCCCACCTCCAATGAGATTTTGATCATTAACAATGGATGACTGAAACACAACCCCTCTTATAACAATCTTTTAAAAATGTATGATTGGACATCATGGGCCTGATAGTCAAAGGCATTTACACAGTTTGCAGAGCTGTAAACTGTATAAATGCCCCTAAGCGAGGTATTCGGCGGCTAACCGCTTAGCATCGGGGCAGTACCTGGGGATAACCATGCAGTGGTGATATTCAGCCGCTGCCTGGTTATCCCCCAGTGGTGAAAGTTAGGTGTAACAAAAGCTGTCCTAACTTTCACTGCTGGAGTTAACCAGGCAACGGCTTAGCTTCTGCACTATGTGTGATGACCCCGGATATTCAATGCCAGTAGCTGGACATGGCCCTGGATTGAATATCTGAAGTTAAAGTTCGGTGGCGACAGCTATATGCCTTATAGGCGTATAGCCATCGCAAATGAATATCGGGCTCCATACTTTTAAATATTAAAATTAGCTATGAATGTGTGTGCCTACTCTCCCTGCAGGTAAAAGAATGTGCTGATTTTAAAAGCCAACTTTTAAAATCATTTTTATTATATTACTATTTGTTTGACTATCTCATTTGAAATCTCATGAGGCAAAGAGTGAATTATTTTTCTAACATTTTCACTCTTTACGAAAGGAAGTTGATGTGTACCCCATTGATGCTGTCTAATTGCAATGCTTGATTTTTATCTACTTTTTTTCTGTGCATATGAGTTATAGGTAAAGTGATGACATTAACTGAAAAATACATTGAATAATGTGCACATGCTGTACTTTACCCATAACATCCATACATCTATACACATTGTATATATTTACAGTATATATACATAGATATACATAAGGCATTTAAATAGCTTGACAGTGACAATTTTATATGCTTCCATTTTGAAATTTTAAAAACTTTTCTCTGGAATGTATTTATTTTAATATTTTTTAAAACATTTGTGAATTCTGTATTTTAAAAAGTGATTACACTATGCATACAAATATATTTGTAAAAAACAGAATTTCTTTATATTTCAATTGTATTTTTATAGTAGTAATAATTCTTACTTAATGTTAGATTAAGACTAGAAAAATATTTTTCAGGATAATGTACTTGCAACACTCAGTAAAACCATCATCATGCCTTATTTGCCACAAGATCTATTGCCTGAAATGGACCTTATGGCAAACAGTGCTCCTTGCGGGCATTAGCAAATGGTAAATGACTCCCTTTATTTTTTCAGTGATTTCTCTTTTTGCCTACAACCACTAATGTTTGAAGGTTAATTTTTTTAAGCATATTAAGCATGAAAGTAGGCACTACTTAGGCGCTATTTTATAAAGGAAAAATAGGTGCCTACTTTTCTTTAAAATATACTAGCGTAAGTGGCAGAGGTCGCACGTTACATTAAGACATGGACATTTACACCAGCGCTAGAACTGGTGTAAATGTCTGTGACTATATTTTTTAAGTATGAATGAAAATTGTTTAAGCACGCATTTGTGCATTTTGCCCATGTGTATACACACCAGTAAAGTGTGTGTATGTATGCCATTGGGTCAACTCTGACTCCTGGCGACCCAGCCCCTTTATTTTTCTTGGTAAGATGCGACTGGAAATAGATTGCCAGGCCTTTTTTCCATGCAATAAGGTTACAGCATCTGTTATTCAAAGGTGGTCTCCCATCTAAGTAGTAGCCAGGTCCAACCCTGCTTAGCTTCTAAGATCAGGCTCATTCATGGCGGCAAAGTACTCACTATCTAATCTACGTAGATGCTTTTATGCTGGATGCTATTTTATGAGATCATTTATGCAAGTGTGTGATCACATATGTGCATAAGTGACAAAAATAGTTCCCTTTTAGTGCATATTTTGCATTTAAAACTACACGCTCCCTTATAAAATTAGTCTGTAGGTGTGGAAGAGAAATTTTAATACACAGATGTCAAGCATGTATATGTGTTAGGTGTATGTTTTTAATGAAATGATTCATCTAGTCCATACTGCCTATGTAACAAGGTGCTTTTTAGATAGAATTCAATAGTGTTTATTTCTACAAAATGAATATTACCTGCCATAACAAAATGCACATGTAAAGCGTTTTAGAGTATTTATCATTATTCTGGAGAATTAATTACAATATTATCAATAAAATAAGACTTTGTATACAACTGTCTGTTTGGTGCTGATTTAAAAAATTGCCTCAAGGTTAACAGTTTGAAGGTAAATTTATAAAATACAATTTGCGCATAAAGCAGCATTTTTTTCCATTGACAAACAAGATTGCATCAGGCACACAAGTTGGTGATGCAATTCAACTCTGCCAAGATGGAACTGCTCTCCCACAGTTCTGAACTTTAAATTAAAAAACCGAGCACGCATGGCCCTATCCACGCTCAGTGGTTTTCTCGGCTACCCATTTGTGTTTTTGGATACAAAATAAAGCTCTCCCGTTTACGTTTTGTCTTCAGCATTGTTTTTTTATCATTCAGAAGAAATAATACTACAACAAAGATAATATTTCCAGAACTAGATTTCAGATCTTGTCCTGAATGCAAAGGAAGATTCAAAATTTCAGCACGCGTTCCACTGTCTCTTATATCTGGGACCTGACGACAATCAAAAAGAATATAAACATTGTACCTGCATGTCATCATGAGCAAGCCGAGATCATCTGAATTGCCTTCAAGAACATTTAGAAGTTGAGAAGAAGCTGCTTCTGGAAAAGTCACTGAAGAAAGCCTCCTCTACATGGAAGATATTGATCCCTGCACAGGCCAGTTGAAGATCTTCAATGGAAAAGCCAGTCACCAAAGGAGACTGCCAGATGTTACTCAGAATGAGGCGAACATCCCATGAGGTTTCCATGCTAACTGTTCAGACACTTCTCGAGCAATTGCAACAGCCTGATGAAAATCTGTTTTCGCCAATGCTGACAAAAGCACTGAGAAAGCATAAGCATACCAACATAGAAGAGCTACAGACATACAGTATGTAGCTTCTATATGAAAGAGCTGGAAACAGTTACTAATTTTGTTGTTCATTGTGAAATTCTGATGGCAGAAAATGTCTGTATAGAAAGGTACAATAAAGGGCACGTCTCATCAGTTGGAAACTCTAAACACTACAACCTCACTGTAAGCACCAGGACCACTACCCTAAGAGAATAACGGAGAAAACACAGGAACAGCATTTATTATAGAGATGTGAGTTCCAAGTAATTATTATGTGAATTGCTCTGAGGAGATCCTCAAGTACCAAGAAATGTAGTTAGAAACCAAGAAAATTTAGCAGAAAAATAGATTTGTCATTGTATTGGGTGCCACAAGTTTGATTAAGAGGAATTTCCAAGTGTACCTTGATAAATTGCCTATACATATTACATCTTGCGAATTCCAGAAGGAGGATCTCTTTAGCATAAAGTACTGCGCCAAGTATTAGTAGTATATTTGAGAGACTCAGATCATGCTCCACATACCATGGCCTAGGAGTGAGGTTCATTACTGTCATATGCACAAAACTCACCCAGTTGGAGAAATTGTCACTAAGAACTACCTCTAAACAAAAAAGTGCATAAACTTATCTTAGTATATCATCTTATACCCAGTGGCACCGCATCTTCCATTGATCATTCTGACACTCTTAAAGATCTCGTCAGTGCTGGTTGCCGTATCTCTGCACAGTCCCCTGTGCAAAATTTGCTCCAGCTCTATACCAGTGTTTGTTACAATGGCTAATGGCTAATCCTTGGTGTCCGACTTCCAGAACATTTCCATATGCAGAAGATACTTAATGATTTTATGAAACTTTTTTCACGCGGTCAATATACCTTTGCCACAGTCTCCAAAAAGAACCTCTCACTCCTCTGATGTCATGCCAACCCAGAAAACTATATGTACAGACCATGCTGTCTTGCTGTTACCTTCTTCAGGCTCCAATCAGAAACATGCACATTCACTTCCTCCCTCATTTCAGGACTTTTATCTATTCTAACAAGGAGGGCCTCCTTACTCCATTTGATATCCATCCACCCTCCCCAGATGATCCTTCTGCTCTACCACCAACGAATGAATCTTCTTAGGACATTTCATAGTAACATAGTAAATGATAGCAGATAAAGACCAGCATGGTCCATCTAGTCTGCCAAGCAAGATGGCAAGAGTAAGTGCACCTGTCGCTCTGTGCAGGCCACCCCTCCCCATGTCTTTGTTTAGGGGTAAACCCACCACTCCATGTAGGACACCCCTATTTGTTGAGACGTTATATGGTTCAGATGTTAGATGGTACCGTTTATCTTGTTTTTATCCTATTGCTGTAAAGGGATCCACTGTGTTTGTCCCATGCCTTTTTGAATTCCGTCACCGTGTTTGCCCCCACCACTTCCATTGGGAGGGCATTCCAAGCATCCACCACCCTTTCAGTGAAAAAATATTTCCTGACATTGCCTTTCAATTTACCACCTTGCAGCTTCATGTCATGCCCTGTAGTTTTACAGCTTCCCTGTCTTTGGAAGAGGTTTGTTTGTTCATCATTTCTCTTTAAGTATTTAAAGGTCTGAATCATATCTCCCCTGTGCCTCCTCTCCTCCAAAGTGTACATATTTAGGTCTTCAAGTCTCTTCTCATAAGGCTTCTGACGCAGGCTCCAAATCATTTTGGTCGCTTTCCTCTGAACAGTTTCCAGTCTTTTTACATCTTTTGCAAGATATGGTCTCCAAAACTGAACACAGTATTCCAAGTGAGGCCTCACCAGTGACTTATACAGTGGTATAAGTATCTCTTCCTTTCTGCTGGTAATCCCTCTTTGTATGCAGCCCAACATCCTCCTGGCTTTTGCACCGCCTTGTCGCACTGTTTTGCCACCTTGAGATCATCAGAGATAATCACACCAAGGTCTTTCTCCTGAACCGTGCATACCAACTTCTCGCCCCCTATCGCGTACATTTCCCTTGGATTTCTGCTACCCAAGTGCATGACACTGCACTTTTTTCGCATTAAATCGTAGTTGCCAAGCATTAGACCAGTCTTCCAGCTTTTGTAGATCTTTCCTCATGTTAACCACTCCCTCGGGGGAGTCCACTCTGTTGCAAATTTTTGTGTCGTCTGCAAAAAGACAGACTTTTCCATTCAGTACTTCAGCAATATCACTCACAAATACATTGAACAGTGCCGGGCCCAGGACCGAACCCTGGAACACCCCGCTAATCACCTTCCTCTCATCCGAGTGAACTCCATGTACAATCACCTTCTGTCGTCTGTCAGTCAACCAATTTCTAATCCAGTTTACCATCTTGGGACCCATCCCCAAGCTACTGAGTTTGTTGACAAGCCTCCTATGAGGAACAGTATCAAAGGCTTTGCTGAAATCCAGGTAGATGACATCCATCGCATGCCCCTGATCTAGTTCCTTGGTCACCCAGTCAAAGAACTCAATCAGATTTGTTTGGCAAGACCGTACTTCGGTAAAACCATGTTGCCTCGGATCTTGCATCCTGTTTTGAGAAAGTTCACAATTCGCTCTTTCAGGAGCGCCTCCATTACTTTTCCCGCCACCGAGGTAAGGCTCACGGGCCTGTAGTTTGACACTTCTTCCCTGTCACCACTTTTGTGTAGAGGTACCACATCAGCCATTCTCCAGTCCTGAGGAACCTCTCCTGTTTCCAAGGATCTGTTGAAGACATCCTTTAACAGTCCTGCAAGAACTTCTCTGAGCTCTTTCAGTATCCTGGGATGTATCCCATCCGGTCCCATGGCTTTGTCCACTTTCAGTTTAGCAAGTTGTTCTAACACCTCGTCTTCTGTGAATGGTGTGGTATCTACTTCATCCCCATTTTTATATTTGGGAGTCACAGCTGGTCTATCTCCAGGATCTTCTTTAGTAAAAACAGAGCAGAAGTATTTGTTTAACAATTTTGCTTTTTCAGTGTCACTTTCCACGAGTCCTTTCCCAGCACTTCTGAGTCCTGCAATTCCAACTCTGATCTTCTTCCTTTCCCGAATATACCTGAAGAAAGTTTTGTTGCTACACTTAACATCTTTAGCCATCCTTTCCTCTGCCTTTGATTTTGCTATCCTTATTACTCTTTTAGACTCTTTGAGTTGGATCCTGTATTCATTTCTGCGTTCTTCTGTTTGCAAGCTTTTGAATTTTGCGAAAGTTGTGGTTTTTGCCTTTATTTGAGCATCCACCTCTTTGGAAAACCAAATAGGTTTCCTTCTCCTCTTGTTTTTATTTACTTTTCTTACATATTTATCTGTTGCCCCTTTTATTGCCTTCTTTAGTTTAGCCCATTGCAATTCCACTTCCTTTATCTCCTTCCACACCGTCATTTCCTCCTTTAAGTACTCTGCCATTTTATTGAAGTCAGTGTATTTGAAGTTTAGGACTTTGAGCTTGCTATGATTGGCCTGTACCATGGCTTTTATCTCAAACCACACCGTGTGATGGTCGCTGTTGCTCACAGGGGCACTCACGCAGACATTCGACACACTATCACCGTTGGTGAGCACTACATCCAGCGTTGAGCTTTCCCTGGTTGGTTCCATCACCATTTGTCTAAATAATGCATCTTGGAGAGCATCCACAATTTTTTTGCTTCTTTCCAGATATTCAGAAGGAGTAATCCAATCCACATCAGGTAGATTAAAGTCACCCAATATGATCGCTTCCCCCTTTGTTGCTATCTTGGCAATATCTTTAATCAATTCGTTATCTCTCTCTTCAATTTGAGTCGGAGGTCTGTAGACTACAGCAATATGGATGACAGTGCCATCTCCTCTTTCCAACGCAATCCAGAGTGCTTCTTCTTTTCCTCATGTCCCCTGCATTTCATTAGCTTTAATATTGCTTTTGACATACAAGGCTACTCCTCCTCCTTTTCCATTTTCTCTGTCTCTTCTGTATAGATTATAGCCAGCTATGGCTATATCCCAATCGTGCGATTCATTAAACCATGTTTCTGTAATGGCCACAATGTCCAAATTCGTTTCCACCATTAGGGCTTTGAGGTCTGGAATTTTGTTGGCTAAGCTTCAAGCATTTGTGCTCATTGCTTTCCAGCATTTTCCTGGCTTGTGTGTATTTTGCATTGATTTTGTTCTGCCTACTTCTTCCCACATGTTTTTTATGTGGTGTTTAAAAGTGTGGCTGTTTCTGATGGTGTTCTGCTTTTGCTGGGGGTGGCATGCAGATGTTGACCTTCCACATCCGTCACCCCCTCTTCCTAGTTTAAATGCATATCCACATACTGCCTGGATTTTTCACTTAGGATTCTTTTCCCTGCGACAGAGAATCCTAAGTGAAAAATTCAGGCAGTATGTGGATATGCATTTAAACTAGGAAGAGGGGGTGACGGATGTGTAAGGTCAACATCTGCATGCCACCCCCAGCAAAAGCAGAACAGCATGCCACCCCCAGCAAAAGTCCTAAACTTCAAATACCCAAAGTGTTTCCAACAGATGTCAAAAAAAGTTTCTTTTCCACTCGACGGAAAATGAAACGGAGATCTGATGTTTTTGGCCTGCTTAATTACATTGAGGCCTTAAAGTAACATAGTAGCTCCTGTGCATGCGCTGTTCAAAGATCAACAGCATTGGATATGGCAAAGTTCAGTCTTTTTCAAAAAAAACTGTACATGAAATACAAAGTCCAACCATCTTTGGGGTTCAACAAGGCCATGCTCCTTATGTAGCTGTGGAGGCAACCATGAGAGAAGCAAAGAAATGCAAAGATTTATGACACCCCCCCGGAAAAGGAGTCCGCATGCTAGATCAAACTGGTGAATAAAACTTTTCATGGAACTATGCTCTCTGCTCATATTGCTGCCTATCAACTGTATGTGTTTCAATATATGCACACCATTTTTCAAAAAGTGCAAGTTCTTTCCCTTGATCTTGCTAAACAAGAACAATCCCTCCCCATTACAATGAGTCTATGACATTTTTGAGACTTAATTTAAAATCTCCTTTTCTGTTATTGCTGCTCAAAACCTAGTGTGGCTATGATCTTTGGGTCCGCGTAAGGATATCCATTCCAAGTTGGCAGATGCCCCTTACATAGGTGATTCCTTTTTTGAAGAGAAAGAAACAGTGGACATGACTAGAGATCTTTGTACAGCATCTCTCAGCAGTTCAACCTTCTACATTGACCTCATCTTCTACATAGTAACATAGTATATGATGGCAGATAAAGATCAGTATGGTCCATCTAGTCTGCCTAGCAAGGCGGCAAGAGTAGGTGCACCTGCTGCTCCATGTATGTCACCCCTCCCCATACCTTTGTTTAGGGATGTATCCACCACTCTGTGTAGGTCACTCCTACCGTATTTGTTGAGATATAAGAGTTAGTTATGTTTATTTTGATTTTATCCTGTTGCTATAAAGGGATCCACTGTTTCTCATAGAACAAGCAGGAAGTCAGTCCTCACTTATGGGTGACGTCGGCACCGACGGAGCCCGCACGGAGCAATTCCCCAGCTTTCAAAGAAAGCCTGTAGGATTGCTACCACGCATGCGTGGTCCTCTTCCCGCCCAAGGGTGCTATCTTGCTCAGTCTCCCTTTTTCCACAGAGCCCTTCGGACGCACGCCCTCGTCCCTTGGAAAAAGTTCTGTTTTCCTCACCTTAACAGGCTCTCTTTTTTTTCGGTTGCACCAGTCCTCTTTCCGCCCTTTTTTTCTCCAACTGCTGGCCGCGTGGGTCTTTGACCTCATAGGGACCATTTTTGCCCCCATGGCCACTGGATTTAAAAAATGCGATAGATGCTCTAGGAACATGTCGCTTACGGACACTCATGATTGTTGTCTGCGGTGCCTGGGAGCCAACCATGACCCAGAGCTCTGTTTGCTATATAAGAAAATGTTCTCTAAGGCCCTGCTCAGTCATAAGCAGAAGTCCAAAGACATTTTCCAGAAGGCCTCCTCGGAGTCCCCGGTGGTGCCCTCGATCGTCTCTCCTCCAGCGGGTTCTTCCCCTGCGGCCCCACGTTCTCGGCGGCACTCCGACCAGAGGTCCCCCGAGGTGGAACGACGCAAAAAGAAGAAGGCCTCGATGTCACTGTCTGGGAATCATGACAAGCGCGAGCACTCCCGTGCCCGGTCGCTTAGTCCCCTTCAGCGTTCCCGAGAGTCGGACAAGGAGAGGGCACTGCAAGGTACCTTGCAGGGAAACGGAGGCCTCCGGTGAAGGCGCCCAGTCTTCCGTCGGACCCCTTGCCGCCTGCATTCCAGCGGCGCTCACCGCCCTAAGACACCTCCTCCTTGGTGTTTATTTGGGACATGGCTCGGGCCCTCAGCCTGGTCACCCAGGCTGAGGAGGACCCTTGTGCTGAAGAACTCGCTGTTCTTCAGTATGAGTCCCCGCCCAGGGAATCCCTCATTGTGCCTGTACCTCCAATTCTATCTCGGCTGTTGCTCTGCATGTGGGAGGCCCCAGCCTCGGTCCCCATTGTGAGCAAGCGCCATGACACTATGTACAAGGTGCAGCGCGGGCCAGACTTCCAAAAAACCCAACTCACACACACCTCGGTGGTGGTGGAATCAGCCATGAGGAAGCAGAAGAGCCAGAAATCACACTCATCGGTACCATCGGGCCGAGAGTCAAGAGCCCTTGATGCCCTGGGCCGCAAGGCCTATCAAGGTTCCATGCTCTCGTCACATCCAGGCATATCAATTGTACATTGGTATTTCCTATGTGACTTGGCAAAGGAACTTGGAGGTTTCTCCGCGGGCCTCGAGGAAGAGCCCCTCGACATTCCTCGCCCTGTTAAAATCAGTGGCCGACTGCTCCAAGTACATCTCTCGAGCCTCCTATGGTTGGTTTGAGACATCGGCTCGCTCAGGTGGTGGCCGCAGGCATTGAAGTCTGCCGCCGGGCATGGCTTCAATCTTCGGATTTGGAACAGTGGCTGCAGGAGAAGCTCCTGGACGTGCCCTGCCTTGGTGAACAACTTTTTGGTAAGCCGATGGAGGAGAAGGCTCCGGAGATCGAGACAGAGTTCATCACCAGGATCCGTCTCTCCCACAAGACCTCTACTCTGCCTCGGAAGAAGCAGCCAGCCAAGAAGCCCTTCCCCAGAAAAGGCCTTCAGTATCGCGGGTACCCGGCTACCCCCATGCCGACTGCTCGCACATGAGAAGCCCGGCTAGAGGCACTGTAAACCAAAGGGCCTGAAGGCCCAAACGCCTGCTCCCCTGCAACTCACTGAGGGGTTTTGATGCCAACGGCATGGCCCTCGCCCTCCGGCAGTGCAGCAGCCAGTGAGGGGACGCCTGTCCTGCTTCGCCCCATCGTGGGCGCTCTTCACCTCGGACACCTGGGTTCTCCAAGTTGTCCGGGAGGGCTATCGCCTCTATTTCGACAGGCTTCCACCTCCTTTCTCCCCGGCAGAGCCTCCTCGACTCCCCGCACACCAGCTTCTGCTACAGTGGGAATTGAACTCCCTCCTTGCCCAACAGGCAGTCAAGAAGGTCCCTCCCCACCTTTGAAGTCGGGGCTTTTATTCCCGGTACTTCCTCATCCTGAAAAAGACAGGGAATCTGCGGCCCATCCTCGACCACTGCAGGCTAAACTAGTTCCTGGTGCGTTAGAAATTTAAGATGTTATCTCTTGGCGTGCTGCTGCCCTTCTTCCGACAGGGCGACTGGCTATGCTCCTTGGATCTAAAGGATGCTTATGCCCATATCTTGATCCAACCCAACACAGGCAGTACTTGCGTTTCAGGGTGCAGGGAGAGCACGTCCAGTACAGGGTGCTCCCCTTCGGCCTTGCATCCGCCCCACGGGTCTTCACGAAGTGCCTCTTCATGGCCGCCGCTCACTTTCGGCGCCGGGGCATGCCGGTTTTTCCCTACCTCGTTGACTGGCTCGTTACGGGCTCCTCCATCGAGGAGGCCCGGCAAGCAATATCGCGCACTGTCCTCCTCTTGGGATTCTTGGTCAACTACCCAAAGTCTCACCTTTAGCCAGTGCAGGCTCTTGAGTTCATCAGGGCGCGCCTCGATACTTGGCAGCCCATTGCCTTCTTGCCAGTGGATCGCTCCACCCGTCTCCAAGCTCTGGCAGCTCGAGTCCAAAGCGCCCACCAGGAAATCGCTCAGTCCATGCTACGTCTCCTGGGCCACATGGCCTCGACCATGCATGTGGTTCCTCACTCCAGCCTGCATATACGGACGGCTCAGTGGTGTCTTCGTACCCAATGGAGCCAGTACCTCGGACACCTCAGGGACCCCGTCAGGTTCTTCCCGACCTCCACTTGTCCCTGAACTGGTCCTGCAACCTCCTGCGGGGATCAGCCTTTCAGGCCCCTCAGCACGATGTGGTGCTGACTACAGACGCTTCCCTGTTTGGGTGGGTAGCCCATTGCGGGTCCCTCTGCACGCAGGGGCAATGGTCACCCGCAGATGCTCAGCAGCAGATAAACCCACTCGAGCTCCAGGCCATCCGGTAGGCCCTGAGGGCTTTCAAGGATCTCCTCAGCGGGAAGTCGGTTCTGGTACAGACCGACAGCCAGATAGCGATGTTCTACATCAACAAGGAAGGGGGCACGGGATCGCGCTCCCTCTGCAGGGAAGCAGTCCTCATCTGCTCTTTCGCCACCCGACGGAGCATGTCCCTCAAGGTGATGTACCTCCCGGGTCAGGAGAATGGCCTGGCGGACAGACTCAGCAGAATCCTTCGCTCCCACGAGTGGCGGCTGTATCTCAAAGTGGCAGGCTGACTGTTTCTATGCTGGGGCACTCCAGCAATAGACCTCTTCACCAGCCCCCAGATCATGTAGTTCCCTCATTTTTGCAACCCAGTACCGCACCCAGGCAGGGAGGGGCCCGATGCATTTCTCCTGCAGTCTTCTCTATGCTTTCCTTCCTTTCCCCCTCAATGTGAGAACTCTGTTCAAGGCTCAACGGGATGGGGCATCGCTGATTCTTGTGGCCTCGGCAGCCTTGGTTCCCGCTCCTGCTCCGGCTGTCGATGGATCCTCCGGTTCCTCTAGGCTCTGCCAGGGACTTGCTAACGCAGGAGGAGGGTCGAATACTACACCCGAACCTACCCTCCCTATCCCTCATGGCCTGGCGGCTGAACGGGTCTCTCTAGCTTCTCTGGCCCTTCCGGAGGAGGTCGAGGAAATCCTCCTTGCCTCGATGAAGGACTCCTCTAGGCCGGCTTATGCCTTTAAGTGGAAACGCTTCTCCGTCTGGTGCTTGGAACACCAGATCGACCCCTTCTCGTGCCAGGTTCGGGGGGTTCTCCAGTTCCTCCTCCACTTCTCGAGGGAAGGGCCGAAGTCGAACTCTTTTAGAGTTCATTCGAGCGCCATATAGGCTAATCATCTCTCTATCAAGGAAAAACCTCTCTCAAGGCAGCCGCTAGTCTCCCGCTTTATGCGGGGCCTTCTGCTATCCAAGCTGCCCATCTGTCCCACTCTGACAGAATGGGACTTGAACATGGTGCTCATGCAGCTCACCCATCCACCCTTCAAGCCGATGGTGACGTGTTCGCTCCGGCACTTGTCCTGGAAGGTGGCCTTCCTGGTGGCTCTGATCTCGGCTCGCCAAGTCAGTGAGCTTCAAGCGCTCATGGCTGGCACCCCTTAGAGCAGGTTTTATCAAAACAGGATGGTCCTCCGGACCCATCCTAAATTCTTACCCAAGATCGTGTCGGCCTTTCATCTCAACCAAGAGATAGTGCTCCCGACCTTCTTCTCTAGGCCCCATGCCGACCAGGCGTCGGCAGCTCTACACACCCTCGACTGCAAGCAGACCCTCGCCTTCTAATTGCAGCACACCCAGAGTCACCGCAAGTCTGACAGACTTTTTGTGACCTATGATCCCAATAGGCAGGGGCAAGCAGTCACCAAGCGCACCCTCTCTATTTGGGTGGTGGACTGCATCGCGTTCGTCCATGCGAAGGCGGGCGTCCCTCTGGATCATTGAGTCACTGCACATGAGGTCCGAGCCAAAGCAGCCTCGGTGGTCTCTCTGCGCTCCATGCCCATGATGGACATCTGCCAGGTGGCAACCTGGTCTTCTACAAATACCTTCACCGCCCACTACTGCCTGGAGAGGGAGTCCTGTCGGGACAGCGCCTTCAGCCAGGCTGTACTCCATAATCTGTTTGGGGTATAAGCAACTGCTGCCCTCCGACCCTTCTTCACGGCTACCGAGGGCTTCGACCCGAGGATCCAAGGACTCAGGCTCCTATGGCCTTGCGGAGGCGTTTTTTGGTTACAGGTTTGGTAGCCTGTAGCTAGGGAGTCCCATAAGTGAGGACTGACTTCCTGCTTGTTCCTGGAGAAAGCGTAGTTACTCACCTGTAACAGGTGTTCTCCACTACCCTCTCGCCTACCCTGATGAGTTGCTGTATTTTTGTCCTTCCCTTGCCATCTGCTTGGTAGGGCTCAAGCTAAGGGACCTGACTGAGCAAGATGGCACCCTTGAGCGGGAAGAGGACCACTCATGGGTGGTAGCAATCACAAAGGCTTTCTTTGAGACCTGGGGAATTGCTCCGTGTGGGCTCCATCGGTGCCGACGTCACACATAAGTGAGGACTGATTCCTGCTGTCCCTGGAGAACAGCTGTCACAGGTGAGTGAGTACGCTGTCTGTCCCATGCCATTTTGAATTCTGTCACTGTATTTGCCCCCACTACTTCCATCAAGGGAGCATTCCAAGCATCCACCACCCTTTCAGTGAAAAAGTATTTCCTGACATTGCCTTTCAGTTTACCCCTTTGCAGCTTCATGTTATGCCCTCTAGTTTTAGAGCTTTCCCGTCTTTGGAAGAGGTTGGTTTGTTCATTAATACTCTACGTACTTAAAGGTCTGAATCATATCTCTCCTGTCCCTCCTCTCTTCCAGAGTATACATATTTAGGTCTTCAAATCTCTTCTCATAAGACTTCTGATGCAGGCTTCAAATCATTTTGGTTGCCTTCCTCTGAAAGGTTTCCAGTCTTTTTATATCCTTTGCGAGTTATAGTCTCCAAAACTGAATACAATATTCCAAGTGAGGCCTCACCATTGACTTGTACAGTGGCATTAGTACCTCTTCCTTTCTGCTGGTAATTCCTCTTTGTATACAAACCAGTATCTTTCTGGCTTTTGCCACTGCCTTGTCACACTGTTTCTCGAGGAACAAGCAGGAAATCAGTCCTCACATATGGGTGACCTCGGCGCCGACGGAGCCCTCGTGCGAAGCAATTCCCCAGCTTTCAAAGAAAGCCTTTGGGATTGCATTGCGCATGCGCGGTCCCCTTCCTGCCCAAGGGTGCCATCTTGCCCAGTCTTCTTTTTTCCGTGGAGCCCAATGGACGTGGTCCCGTTTTCACCGTGGAAAAAGTAGAAAAGTTGAATTATTTCTTTCAGCTTCCCAGTTCGACACTGGTTCCCCTTCCTGCTTCGGCTCGGAACACCGGTTTCGACTCTGGTCATATTTTTCGTTTTTGTCCTTCGTGACTAGCGTTCGCGCTCTTTTTATTTTTCATTGGCAGCCCGGTCGTTTGACCTCGCAGGGGCCCTTTTTCCCCTGATGGCTGCCAGCGGGTTTAAAATGTGTGATCGGTTTAAGAAGTTGATGTCTCTCACCGACACACACAACTGCTGCCTCCGATGCCTCGGCCCTGACCATGACCCGGTGGTCTGTGGGCCGTGTGATAAGATGTCTTTGAAACCTTTGAAGAGCAGGCAGCATCAACGTGACAGGATTTTTCCTGAGTCCGCATCCGCTCAGGCCCGGACCTCATCAGAAGCCTCGACATCTCGGGACTTGAAGCCCGAGCACCATCGTGTCTCTTCTGAGTGGGGGTCTCCCTCCAGGGAACACAGGAAAAAGAAAACTCGTGAGGGTGGCATTGCTGGACGCCTCTGATTGGCTTGGGCCCTCGAGTTCCAGGCCATGGAGCCCGGACTGCCACCTTGGTCTTTGGAGTCGGAGCGGCCGGCTGAACAACCTTGCAAGGAGCCGGAGACGTCAGACTAGGTAATTTCTGTTGTCCTCGTGGACTCTCCTCCGGGAGAGCCGGCATCAGGCCCGACACTGTCGGGACCCGAGCCATTAGCTGCAGAGCCTTCTGAGCTCAATCTCAGGTTGGCAGCCCTGGAGAGCAGCATGGCTGCCTTCATGGAGCAGCAGCGGGCGCTGATGGCCGGTCCATCCGCCCTGACCACCAGGACATCGATGCCAGAGGCCGAGCCAATCCTCGAGTTGATCAGGTCTCGAGTCGATCCTCAGCCAAGGTTCCCCTTGACCTCCCATTTGGGACCGAGGTTGTCGATGCTGGTGCCCTCGGCGTCGGGGCAGTTGGGCTCGAAGCCCTCGAGGCCGGAACCCATTGAGTCCTCCTCGGAGGACTCGGCGTGGGAGACGGAGGAGGAAGACTCCCCAGACACCTACTGAACCCGGTGTATCCCATCGGACTCTCTGAGTTCGGAACCTTGGAATAGGTCCCCCCCGGAGGACACTCGGTTCTCGGACTTCGTAAGGGACATGGCCAAGGCTTTGGCATTCCCTGCGGACACCGAGGAGGAGCCTCGAGCCAAGAAGCTCGAAGCCCTCCAGTATAACTCTCCCCCGAAGGAGGCCCTTACTGTATTGGTGCCTCCGATGTTGGAACGGCTGATGCTCCACATGTGGGAGTCCCCGGCCTTGATGCCGGTGCTCAACAAGTGGGTCGATTCCATTTATCGAGTCCGCAAGAGCCCTGGGTTCCAGAAAGCACAGCTGCCGCACAACTCCATGGTTGTGGAATCGGCCATGCAACGGCTGAAAAGCCAAAGGATGCTCTCTTTGGTGCCTCCCGGCCGGGAGACCCAGAACCTGGATGCCCTCGGCAGAAAGTGCTACCAGGGCTCGATGCTGTCATGCCGTGTCCAAACCTACCACCTGTACATGGGTATGTACTTGCGGAACCTGGCAAAGGAGATTGCCGGGTTCTCAGCTGGTCTCTCCGAGGAACCCTTGCGGCACTTCAAGGCCTTGTCCACAGGGATCCGAGAGTGCTCGAAGTCCATGTCTTGGGCAGTTTACGACGGCTTCGAGGCTTCGGCCCAAGTAGCCGCAGCCGGCATGTGCACGCCGTCAGGCCTGGCTCATGTAGTCGGACCTCGAGCCATGGGTTCAGGACAAGTTGGTTGATGTCCCATGCCGAGGGGACAACCTCTTCGGCAAACCCATGACCGAAAAAGCTGCAGAAATCGAGTCCGAGTACTTGACCCGGACAAGGTTGTCGAAGAAGACATCTGCACCTTCTCACAAGAAGAAGGTCTCGGGGAAAAGCCCTTTTTCCCCGAGGAAGGGTACGGCTTACAGAAACTACCCCACTTACCAGGTCACCCCAGCTCCCCAACAGGGGCAGCAGGCCAGGGGACAGGGGCATGGCCCATGTAAGCCGAAGACCCCCAAACCTCCAGCTCTGGCTCCTATCCAGCCAGGAGGGGGTTTTTGACTCCCACCGCATAGCTCCTCTGCCACCAGTGGTTTGGCCCTGCACAGAAGGAAGGCTGGCCCTGTACGCTCACAGGTGGCCAGCCATTACTACCGACGCCTGGGTTTTGAAAATAGTCCAGCAGGGCTATTTATTTCATTTCAACCAGGTGCACACCTCCTTTTTCCCAGGAGAGCCTCTCAGGCCCCCTCTTCACAGGAACCTCCTGCAGGAGTTGACAGATCTGCTAAAGAATCAGGCAGTGGAACCGGTGCCCCACCACCTGCAGGGGCAAGGCTTCTACTCCAGATATTTCCTCATACCAAAAAGAAAAGGAGGCCTTCGCCCCATCCTGGACTTTCGAAATCTGAACAAGTTCCTGGTGAGGGAAAATTTCAAGATGCTTTCCCTTGGGATCCTACTGCTTACTTCCACCAGGAAGACTGGCTATGCTCCTTAGACCTAAAGGATGCTTATACTCACATCCTCATAGACCCAGACCACAGACAATATCTCAGGTTTGTGGTCGGAGGAAACCACTTCCAGTACAAGGTGCTTCCCTTTGGCCTAGCTTCCGCTCCCAGAGTATTTACCAAATGCCTAGCAGTGGTGGCGGCCTTCCTCAGAAGCCAGGGAGTCTTCGTCTTTCCATACCTAGACGACTGGCTTATCAGGGGCCAATCGGCACAGGAGGCACAGCAGGCCACTGCTCGCAGTCACCCTGCTCCAGCACCTAGGGTTTGTTATAAATCATGCAAAGTCCACTTTACTCCCCACTCAGAACTTGGAGTTCATAGGGGCAAGACTGGACACAGTTCAGGCAAAGGCTTACCTACCGCTGCACAGGGCAAGGCAGTTGCTGGACTTGGTCCAGCAGGTCCAGCACAGACCTCAGGTCTGCACAAGGGTCTTCCTATGCCTCCTGGGCCACATGGCCTCCACGGTGCTTGTGACTCCATATGCTCGATTCCACATGCGCACAGCTCAATGGAGCCTCAGAGACCAGTGAGCGCAAGCCAACGGCCGCCTCAGAGACAGGGTAGCAATTTCCAAACTACTGGTGACAGCCATGCAATGGTGGCTTCACCCCCCCCCCCCCAACTTGCTTCAGGGAGTACCATTCCAACCTCTCTCTCACACCAGAGTGCTGACGACAGATGCCTCCTTGCTCGGCTGGGGAGCCCATTGCCAGGGTTCATACACTCAGGGTCTGTGGTCCTTGCGAGAGGCCGCACTTCAAATCAATCTTCTAGAGCTTTGAGCCATCTGCCTAGCTCATCAAGCCTTCTGTCATTTTCTTTCACATCAGTCGGTGCTGATACAGACTGACAATCAAGTAGCGATGTTCTACATCAACAAACAGGGAGGCACAGGTTCTCGCATCCTATGCCAGGAAACTCTGGACCTCTTCTCTTTTTCAGTGGCACATCACATGTCCCTAAAGGCAGTTTATCTGCCAGGTCAGGAGAACCTCCTGGCCGACAAGTTGAGCAGGATTCTAAAGCCTGAGTGGCAATTGAACCGGGATGTAGCCCAGCAGATCTTCAACCGCTGGGGTTTCCCATCCATGGATCTCTTTGCCAGTCCGCAAAAACATCAGCTGCCCCGGTTCTGCTCGAGGCAGCCGCATCCACTGAGTGTGGCAGCAGATGCTTTCCTGATCTCTTGGGCACAGGGCCTTCTCTATGCATTCTCACCCACACCCCTGGTGGCATGCGCTCTGTTCAAGATTCTTCTGGACAAGGCCTCTGTCATCCTGGTAGCCCCCAGGTGGCCCAGACAGCCTTGATTCTCTCTTCTCCTTCAACTGGCGGTCGAAACTCCACTCCCACTGGGGGTGCAGCCCGACCTCTTGACCCAGAAACAGGGTTCCTTGCTACACCCCAATCTCAGATCCCTCAACGTAATGGCCTGGCTGCTGAGAGGGTAGTACTTGCTCCTCTACTCCTTCCCAAGGAGGTTGAGGAGGTGTTGCTGGCCTCTAGGAGGCAATCCAATAGAAAATCCTACGTGTTCAAGTGGCGTAGATTTGAAGGGTGGTGTGCCCAAAATAAGGAGAACCTGTTCACTTCCCAAGTACCTCAGGTATTACAGTACTTGCTCCACCTCTCAGAGTTAGGTCTCAAGTCTAACTCTGTCAGGGTCCACCTGAGTGCGCTATCAGCTAACCACTCTCCAGTGGACGGGCAACCTCTTTCAGCTCACCCTTTGGTATCCCAATTCCTCAGAGGCCTCCTAATCTTGAAGCCTCCAATTCACCCACCGGCTACAGAGTGGGACTTAAATGTGGTCTTACAGCAGCTTACTTGCCCACCTTTTGAGCCAATGTCCACCTGCCATCTCTGCTTCCTTTCCTGGAAAGCACTCTTTCTGGTGGCACTCATGTCTGCTCAATGTGTGAGCGAGCTGCAAGCTTTAGTATCGGATAGACCGTATACACGGTTTTATAAAAACAGGGTGGTCCTATGTACTCACCCCAAGTTCCTTCCAAAAGTGGTTTCCTCATTTCACCTCAACCAAGAGGTGGTTCTTCCAATCTTCTTCCCCAGGCCACATACCAGTAGGGCAGAAGCGGTTCTGCAAACCCTGGACTGTACGAGGGTGCTCGCCTTCTACCTGGAACGTACGCGGGGACATCGGAGAGCTTCCCAGCTCTTCATCTCTTATGACCCTAGTAAACTGGGTCTACCTGTCTCCAAGCGCATGTTATCCACCTGGGTGGCAGACTGCATCACCTGGGTGTACAGGGCAGCCGACCTCCAACTGCAGGGCCGAATCATAAGAACATAAGATATGCCATACTGGGTCAGACCAAGGTCCATCAAGCCCAGTATTCTGTTTCCAACAGTGGCCAATCTAGGTCATATGTACCTAGCAGTTTCCCCAAGGGACACAGGTTCCACAATGCTTGTATTGGTTCAAGCATTGATATCCTGGATCCCTTCTTAATAATGGTTTATGGACCTTTCCTCCAGGAACTTGTCCAAACCTTTTTTAAACCCAGCTACACTAACAGCCTTTACTACATCCTCCGGTAACAAATTCCAGAGTTTGATTACACGTTGAGTGAAAAAATATTTTCTTTTATTAGTCTTAAATAGTTTACCCTGTAGCTTCATTGCATGTCCCCTAGTCTTTCTATATTTTGATAAGGTAAACAATCGATCTACGTTTACCCGTTCCACTCCATTCATTAATTTATAGACTTCTATCATATCTCCCCTCAGCCGTCTCTTTTCCAGGTTAAAGAGCCCTAACCTTTTTAGCCTTTCTTCATAGGAGTATCCTTCCATCCCCTTTACCATTTTGGTGGCTCTTCTCTGAACCTTTTCTAAAATCGCTATATCCTTTTTAAGATACGGCGACCAGAATTGCACACAATATTCAAGGTGCGGTCTCACCATGGAATGATATAGAGGCATTATAATATCTTTTGTTTTATTTTCCATTCCTTTCCTTATCATACCTAGCATTCTATTTGCTCTCTTGGCCGCTGCTGCACACTGGGCCAAGGGTTTTAACATGGTATCCACAATGACGCCTAAATCTTTTTCCTGGGTGGTGGTTCCTAATGTGGAACCTTGCATCGTGTAACCATAGTTTGGGTTGTTCTTCCCTAGGTGCATAACCTTGCACTTGTCCACATTAAATTTCATCTGCCATTTTGATGCCCAGTCTTCCAATTTATCAAGATCCTCTTGCAATTTTCCACAGTCCTCTTGGGTTTTAACAACTTTAAATAGTTTAGTGTCATCTGCAAATTTGATAACTTCACTCGTTATTCCACTTTCCAGGTCATTTATGAATATGTCAAAAAGCAGCGGACCCAGCACAGATCCTTGGGGTACACCACTATTCACCTTTCTCCATTGGGAAAATTGTCCATTTAGCCCTACCCTCTGCTTTCTATCTTTTAACCAGTTCCTGATCCACAATAGTACACTGCCTCCTATCCCATGACTCTTTAGTTGTGCCAAACGTCTCTCATGAGGGACCTTGTCAAAGGCTTTCTGAAAGTCCAGATACACAATATCAACCGACTCACCTTTGTCCACCTGATTATTCACTCCTTCAAAAAAACATAACAGATTAGTAAGACAAGATCTTCCTTGTCTAAAGCCATGTTGGCTGTCTCCCATTAGGTCATGACTATCTACATGCTGAGTAATTTTATTCTTTATGATGGTTTCTACCATTTTTCCCGGTACTGATATCAGGCTCACCGGTCTGTAGTTTCCCGGATCACCCCTGGAACCCTTTTTAAAAATTGGTGTTACATCACTGCCCACACTGTCAGGGCTAAGGCCGCTTCAGTGGCTGTTCTGTTGGCAGACATCTGCCGGGCCTCAACTTGGTCTTCAAGCCAGACTTTTACAGCCCACTACTGCCTGGAGAGAGAGTCCCGGTGGGACAGTGTTTTCTGTCGGGCAGTACTCCGTAACCTATTCGAGGTTTAGGCAACTCCTGCCCTCTGACCCTTTGGTGTCAGGCTACCGTGGGGGTTGCGTTCTTGGAGAAAAATCCTATCAGTGCTGCTGCGGGTCTTCTAGAGGGAGCGATTTTCAGCTTTGAGTTCTCGGTAGCCTATAGCTAGGGAGTCCCAAATGTGAGGACTGACTTCTTGCTTGTTCCTGGAGAAAGCGTAGTTACCTGTAACAGGTGTTCTCCAGGGATAGCAGGAATCAGTCCTCACGACCCTCCCTCCTCCCCTGGAGTTGCAGTCCTTTGATTAATTTTTTCTCATTTTTGCCGTCTTTTTAGCTATGTCATCTGACTGAGCAAGATGGCACCCTTGGACGGAAAGGGGACCGCGCATGTGTGATGCAATCCCAAAGACTTTCTTTGAAAGCTGGTGAATTGCTTCACATGAGGGCTCCGTCGGCACTGACATCACCCATATGTGAGGACTGATTCCTGCTGTCCCTGGAGAACACCTGTTACAGGTGAGTAACTACGCTTTCGCCACCTTGAGATCCTCAGAAATAATCACTCGAGGTCCTTCTCCTGATCCAAACCAACCTCTTGCCCCCTATCTCATATAATTCCCTTGGATTTCTGCTGCCCAATTGCATGATACTGTACTTCACCTTAAATCTTAACTACCAAGCATTATACCATTCTTCCGGTTTTTGTAGATCTTTCTTCTTGTTATCTACTCCCTCAGGTGAGTCCACTCTATTGCAAATTTTAATGTCATCTGCAAAAAGACAGAGTTTTCCATTCAGTCCTTCAGCAATATCACTCTCAAATACATTGAACAGTACCAGTCCCAGGACTGAACCCTGGGACACACCGCTAATCACATTTCTTTCATCCGAGTAAGTTCCGTTTACTCTCACCTTCTGTCGTCTGTCAGTCAACGAATTTGTGATCCAGTTCACCACCTTGGGACCCATCCTCAAGCTGTTGAGTGTATTGATAAGCCTCCTATGAGGAGTATCAAAGGCTTTTCTGAAATCTATGTAGATCATAACCATCACATGCCCTTGATCTAGTTCTCTGGTCACCCAGACAAAGAACTCAATCAGATTTGTTTGACAAGGTCATCTTTGGCAAAACCATGTTGCCTCGGATCATGCAATCTACTGGTTTCAAGAGAAGGTCCATTATTTGCTCTTGCTCTCCATTAGTTTTCCCACCACCGAGGTAAGATTTACTGGCCTGCAGTTTGTCACTTCTTCCCTATTGCCACTTTTGTGAAGAGGTACCGCATCAACCCTCCTCCAGTTCTGTGGAACTTCTCCTGTCTCCAAGGATCTATTAAAAAAATCCTTTAAAGGCCCTGAAAGAACCTCTCTGAGCTCTTTAATATCCTGGGATGTATCCCATCCGGTCCCATGGCATTGTCCACTTTCAGTTTTGCAAACTGTTCTAACACATCATCTTCAAATATACAAATGGTACCTACTCCATTCCCATTTGTATATTTGTCAATCAGCGGTAGTCCTCCAGGATTTTTCTTTAGTAAAAACAGAGCAGAAGTATCTGCCCTTGGTGTACCACATTCTAATAGCTGCTAGAAAACCTTCCAATAGTGGAACATATGCTTTCAAGTGGAAGAGATTTTCAGTGGTTTATGAATTTGGTGCTCACTTCTCTTATGAGATCTCTTTTGAACCTTTGGAGTCTGCTTCACTGAAGTTTCTCACTTGGAAAGTTCTCTTCCTAGTAGCCATAACTTTGGCTAGAAAAGTGAATGAACAGCGAGCACTAGTACTGTAACACATGAACTTTATATTCAATTTCATCACCACAAGGTTGTTCTTCAGACACATCTTAATGGGCCGATGCAGAAAGCTGGCGCTGAAGTTGCACGTTATCAACTCTGTATGCTCTTTGAAGTGCAATGATAGTGCGCAACTTCAGCACTGGCATGCAGAAAGGGGTGCATATGCAAATCAGCCATGCATTAAACTTGTTGCAAATGGCAGCATTAAACTGGGAGAGCAAACCAAACACATGCGCACAGAAGTTGGTGCAAATTTAGCATGCTCTCCCAGAGAAACAGGGGCATCATGAAACTAATTTGCATATGTATCATGACAGTATTTTGAAGGCATCAGAGGCTTTCTCGAATGTCTGAATCATTCGAGGGAAAGTGTCAGACTTCCCCTCAGATGATCCAGGCATCTGGGAAAGCCAACGATGCCACTGAAACACTGTCGGAGGCTGGTGCCCCCGACAGAAAGCAAATCCCTGGTGGGCCAGCAGCCCCAATCCCCCCACCCACCCAACTAAAACTAAACCTGGTGGCCCATCGGTTCCAAACCCCCCACCCCCCTCCCAGTACCTTCACAAAAGAGCAGGAGTGCTGCTCACATGTTCACACTCCGCCATCTTGAAAAATGGTGGTGTCTGGCCCCGCGCAGTGGTGTCTGGCCCCGCGCAGTGGATCCTGCCACATAGTCTGACCGTGCACAATGCATCCCAGGATGCACTGTGTGGGGCCAGGTGCTGCCATTTTTCAGGATGGCGGTGGAGGAGCAGGAGTGCATGGGCAAGGCTTCTTTGTGAAGATACCGGGAAGGGGGGAATCGGGGCCACTGGGCCACCAGGTTTTTTAATTGGGTAGGTGGGAGGGAGATCAGGGCTGCTGGGCCACCAGGGATTTGCTTTCTATTGGGGGCACCAACCCCCCAACAGTATCTTGATGGTATCGGGAGCTTTCCGCAATGCCTGGATCATCTGAGGGGAAGTTTGACACTTCTCTTCAGATGATCCAGGCATCAGGGAAAGCCCCTGATACCATCAAAATACTATCGGAGGCATGCGCCTGATGTTTAAGCCACTTCAAGACCAGGCGTAAAGATATTGCTGCTAAGGCTGGTTACGAAATCCTCTATGCGTTTCTCTGCATGAGGTGCAGACAATATTAACCTGCCATTTTAATACATGCATTTCATTTGCCTTTAATTTAAATACTTTTTACATTAATTGTGCGCTAGCTTTTCCTTTGCTGTTTACGCATGCGTCCATCTCTTTTCTGCATTTGGCTGTGGCAGTAATTGTGCCTAAAAGTGAAGTAAAGGCCATGCGTAAAGGCCGTGTTAATTTTCTGCATTGGCCCATAAATTTTTACCTAAAGTGGTCACGCCTTTTCATCTCAATGAAGAAATAATTCTTCTCCGGAACCAAGCAGGAAGTCAGTCCTCACTTATGGTTGACATCATCGATGTAGCCCTGCGTGAGAACGCTCCCCAGCTTTCACAGAAAGCCTTTGGGAGAGCCAGCACCCATGTGTGGTTGCAATTTGCTGCCTGAGGCAAGGGATGAGATGGTGCCCCCCCCTATAGTGGGGTGGGGGTGGGGGGGGAGGGTCTTTCTCAAAACTCCAGTCAAGGACTGAACCAAACCAAAAAGCCAATTATATGGAGGAAATGATTAATGATTATATGGAGGAAATGCAAGATGCTTGCACACCAAGGAACTAAAAGAAATAGCAAGAACACAATTTATAAAACTAAATTATAACATTTTTATTTTGTTATAAACTGTATTATGGTTCTTGCTTTTTTTTTCTTTTTGAACATATATTTTGCATCCACAGAACCCCTTTCCTCAACAGTGGGTGCAGAGAAGAACCAGGACATTCGCCCACAGAACTCAATATATTTAAAAGAAATCTGATTCTGATCATCTCAATAACAACAACAACATTCTCCAGTACCAGTCATATTGTAAAGTAATACAAAAACCTACAACACAGTCACTGAGTATCTATAGAGCAAATCTATCATACCATACCACATCAGCACTAACTTCCAAAACCCACATAAAAAGCCCATCCAAAAAAAGCATCATTGTAAATACTACAGTGAGCCCTGGAACATCCAACACCTATTTGAAAAGCTGAACAATTCAGATTACTACAGTACAGATCCCTACATACAAACTCCATGTTAACAGAATACCCAGTCTTGGTCACACACTCAAAACACAGACCCTCACCAAGCACAGAATAAGCGACCACAACTTAAAAATAACACAGGTACACTACCAAAAAACTGCCTCCAGTTTTGCAACTGATTCCTATAGATTTTGGGGTGCTGAATCCAGGAAAAATAGCCAAAATGTTCCATCACGTCACGTTTTCTTGCAAAATTAGATTTCTTACCCATATAAGGAATGTTCACATAATTTCTTTTTAGCCGACTGCAGTTTATTTTCTTGGCCCAAAATAGAGGTTGTAATGGTTAACTAACTAGAAACACTCCCTCATGATATTTTAGAGTGTTTTGTATTCATTTTATACATTAACAGGACAAATGGGAGGCGGGGGGCTAAATCCAGTACTCGCGCTGGCGCATGTTCTTTCCTGTTCGCCTTGCCTCGCCTCGTTCGCTCGCTCAAACACGGTGGTTGCGACATGAACGTTCCTGTCAAATTTCAGTTACTTGCAAGTTCATTATTACCTTTTGTTTGCTCAGTCGTAATCCAGCTTTATTCCGAAGTGGTTCACTACAGTTGTAGTTTGCAGTGCTGTGTATTTGTGATGGCTCACAGAGCCAGAGGTTGCGTCAACTCTCCGGACAGTTTTTGTTTTATTTGTGGGGAATATACCGTGAAAAAGCGGCAGAGGAACATTTCTGCATGTATTAAAAAAGTATATTTCGCCTATTTCGGTTTGAAGTTAGGCGATCAAGACAAACCGTGGGCTCCTCACAAAGTGTGCAAGACATGTGAGGAAGATCTACGCTTATGGATGAAAGGTAAAAAACAAGCATTTCGTTTCGGAATACCTATGATGTGGCGTGAACAAAGAGACCATAGCAGTGACTGCTATTTTTGCTCTTGCATTGTGAAGGGATACAACTTAAAAAATAAGAACGTAATAAGTTACCCCAACCTTCCCTCAGCAATTAGGCCTATGCCTCATAGCAACGAAGTACCTGTGCCTGAACCACCAAAATCTTTGGATCATATTTGTGTGGACGGTTCTGATCATGATGAGACTCATCAGATGGCTTTTCCCGATGAGTCCAGTACTTCTGAGTTTGAAACTGAACCAGATCCGAAACCTGAACTTTTCTCTCAAGCTCAATTGAATGATTTAGTCCGGGATTTAGGACTCCCAAAAGATGCTGTCCAACTGCTAGGTTCTCGGCTTAAACAGAAAAATCTATTGTCACCAGGAACAACTTTTTATTGGTACCGCAACCGCGAGACACAATTTTTGAAGTATTTCAGCAAAGAGGAAGATTTGGTATTTTGCAACGATATATACGGAGTGATGGAAAAGTTTAAACTCAAGTATGATCCTGCTGAATGGCGGCTGTTCATTGATTCGTCAAAAGACAGCATAAAAGGTGTTCTTCTTCATAATGGCAACACATTCGCTTCAGTTCCTATTGCTCACTCTGTTATTCTCCAAGAAAAATACGAGAATTTGGCCCTGATTCTTCAGAAGATTCGTTATGATGAGCATAAGTGGATGATTTGTGGAGACTTTAAAATTCTATCCATGCCATTAGGGCAGCAATCCGGTTTCACCAAATATCCCTGCTTCCTTTGCTTGTGGGATAGCCGGGCCCGCGACCTACACTGGGGGAAAAAAGACTGGCCAATTCGGGAGTATTTGAGACCCGGTGAGAAAAATGTTCTTCATGAGAGCTTGGTACCTCGTGATAAAATTCTATTACCACCTCTCCACATTAAGTTGGGTCTCATTAAGCAATTCATCAAGTCCCTTCCAAAAGATGGTGAGTGCTTTCGGTACCTTTGCTCAAAGTTCCCCCGACTTTCTGAAGCAAAGCTAAAGGAAGGAGTGTTTGTTGGCCCTGATATAAGGAAACACATTTCAGATGGAGCATTCGCTGAAACGATGTCTGAGAAGGAAAAAGAAGCCTGGGATTCCTTCAAGGATGTTGTTCTCAAATTCTTGGGGAACAGGCGGGATGAGAACTATAAGAATATTGTTGCCAGGATGCTCAATGCCTTCAAAGAACAAGGCTGTAACATGAGCCTGAAAGTCCATTTCTTGCACTCCCATGTGAACTACTTTCCCGAAAACTTGGGGGCGTACAGTGAAGAACAAGGTGAAAGGTTTCACCAGGACATCAAGGACGCAGAGAGAAGGTACCAAGGAAGATGGAACACCACTATGATGGCTGATTTCTGCTGGTTGCTGCTGCGGGAAACCCCAGATGAAAAATACGCCAAGCAGCGCACCAAGAGAAGCATTCGGGGAAGAAGAAACGGGCCCACCAGGAGATTGATTGACCCAAGAATGACTTTAAAATCTAAACTGTGTTGACAAATATCGTGTTTTTACTAAACTTTGAAATAAAAATTTGCTAGTTATTACCACAGTGTCGGATCTCATTTATTAGAATTTTATTTTCACACCATCGGGTGTTTGTCTTCATGTATTGCAATGGTGCGGTTTGCGTTTTCTATTCTTACATACATACCTGTACAACATTTTTTGCACATTTCTTTGCTTTGCTTTGTGTCTAACCTCGCTCTTATATGCTCAATGTTTGTGCACATGTATGTGGCTGTTTTAAGTGCAGACAATTTTGCTACCATCACAGTGTGTTTTGTTGACATTACTCTATTCTTATGTGCTGCCTTGTTACAATTTTCTTTATTCTTATTTGAATAACTACTAAACAATTAGTATAAAGAATTCATCCAAGAAACTTTTATCTCGATCGCACTCAATCTGAAACGTTCACCTCAAACTGCTAACCCAATGTAGCAAAAAATCTGTACGTGATGGAGCAAATTGGTTACCAGATTTGGATTCAGCGCACCAAAAAACGTAAAAATCAATCGAAACATTAGAGGCAGTTTAAAAAAAAAATTTTTTAGTGTACCTGTGTAATTATATGTAGATAAAAATTAAACTGCATCCCCAAGAAGGCAGATTCTGCATACAGTGCAATACCAGAGAAATAGAAAGAGATGCATTTCCATGTACTGTATAAAATATAAAGATAGCAAGCACAAAGAGTCCGATCATTAAATTGAAAATATAATTCCCTTCTAACTTTGTTGTCTGACCATTTTTATTCTCTGATCATGTAGGTCCCAATCTGAGGTTTCTGCTTTCTTCTATCTCCCAGTGCACCCTCCTGTCTACTTTTCCCCAGGGATGGCATGAGGGTGATGCAGTGCCTCATTGGAGTCGGGAGTGGTGCCAAAAGACTGGAGAGAGGCTCATGTGGTGCCTTTACACAAAAACAGAAGTAAGGATGTGGTTGAAAACTACAGGCCGGTTAGTTTAATTTCGGTGATGAGTAAATTATTGGAAATGCTGCTGAAAGAGAAAATAGTGAGGTTCCTGGAGTCCAGCAGGTTACAGGATCCGAGGCAGCATGGATTCACCAGAGGCAGGTCTTGTCAGACCAATCTGATTGATTTCTTTGACTGGGTGACCAGGGAGTTGGACCAAGGAAGAGCCCTAGATGTGGTGTATTTAGATTTCAGTAAAGCCTTTGACGCTGTTCCTCACAGGCACCCTAGGGATGGACCCTAAAGTTACTGCTTGGGTTAGAAATTGGTTGAGTGGGAGGCGACAAAGGGTACTGGTAAATGGAGCGCACTCTGAGGAGAAGGAAGTTACCCGTGGTGTGCCCCAGGGATCTGTCCTTGGTCCGATTCTTTTTAACATCTTTGTTAGTGATATAGTGGAAGGGCTGTCGGGTAAGTTTTGCCACTTTGCGGATGATACCAAAATCTGCAATAGAGTAGACACCCAGGAAGGTGTAGATAACATGAGGAGGGATCTAGCTAAGCTTGAAGAATGGTCTAGAATTTGGCAACTGGGATTTAATGTTAAAAAATGCAAGGTCATGCAGTTGGGCTTCAGCAATCCAAGGGAACGATATAGTATAGGGGGTGAAGTACTTTTGTCCACTAAAGAAGAGCAGAACCTCGGCATGGTTGTGTCTGATGATCTTAAAGTAGCTAAACAGGTAGAAAAGGTGACAGCAAAAGCTAGAAGGATGCTTGGGTGCATACGGAGAGGAATGGCTAGCAGAAAAAAGGAGGTGATAGTGCCTCTGTATAAGTCTTTGGTGCAACCTCATTTGGAGTATTGTGTGCAATTCTGGAGAATGCACCTTCAAAAGGATATAAACAGGATGGAGTCAGTACAGAGGGTAGCTACTAAAATAGTTAGTGGTCTTCATTATAAAGCATATGAGGACAGACTTAAAGATCTTAATATGTACACCTTGAAAGGCGGGATAGAAGTGATATGATTGAGACGTTTTAATACCTCCGTGGCATAAATGCACAGGAGGAGAGCCTCTTTCTATTGAAATCAAGTTCTGCTACCAGCAGGGGCGGCCCAAGGGGGGTGCGGGGCCATGAGCGGAGACTCGGTGCAGGGCCTCATTTGCATAAGGGGCCTTATTTGCATAAATATTTGCATAATGTTACCATACACTAACTTTTAGTAAACATGTCTCTTAATGAGTGTATGGATAAAGAAAGACTAAAAGATTTCTACATTACTATAATCCAGTGCCAACCGCCAGGCACATCAGGAACTACTACAAACGCTGCCCATTTAGAACCCATAGCAAAGCCACCGTATCCTGACAGCATTACCAGGACTCACAAAGCACCATATCCTACCTATCAAAAGGCAACACTGCAAATATTAAACCAATACATTTCAGAGAATACTGGGGAAAGAGAACAAGTGACAATGTCAAATAGGAATTACATAAACAGAATACCTCAGCTCAGTTACACATGCAGAACATAGACCATCACCAAACAAGGAATCACAATTTAGAAACAGGAAGGCAATAATTAAACTGGGAACCCCAAAAGCCATACTTGGAATGTACAACACTGTAGAAATAAACCTATAAATTAATTTCCTCTTGTACCAAACAAAGCGCAGACGTTAATGATGCACATTTCCCAGAGCTTTCATATTCCAGTTAATAAATTCAAAATAAAGAGATATTTTTCTACCTTTTGTGCATTTTTTTTCAGTTGCAATTGCTCCAGCCACTTTCTTCTGGTTTCTTCATGTTTTCTGCTAACTCTCCATCGTCTGCTGTCCATTTGTCCTTTCGTCTCTCTTCTAGTTTTTTTTTTCCATTCTCTCTCTCTCTACATCTGCTTTAACATACTAATCTTTCTCCTTTGCTCTTTCCTCATTCCTATTTCATCCACACAAATTTTACCCCTCCATCCTCAATCCCCACTTACTCTCCCAATACCAGGAGAATTGTAGATTTTTCATCCCTCCCACACAAAATATTTTTCCCCTCTCCATTTTACTCTCCCAGCCCCATCCCATTCTAATCCTCCCCCACATCAGCTCCCTTCTAGTTCCAGTCTCACCCAGCATCCATTCCCTTCTAGTCCCTGCATCAGCCCATTTCCAGTCCTAGCCCCCCATCAGCCCATTTCCAGTCCTAGCTCCCCCTTCCATTTCCAGTCCGAGTCCCTTCATCAGCTCATTTCCAATCCTAGCCCCCCATCAGCCCATTTCTAGTCATCTCCTAGCCCCACCATCAGCCCATGTCAAATCCTAGCTCCCCTCCACTCAGCCCAATTCCAGTCCAAGCCCCCCATGAGCCTACTTCCAGTTCTAGCCCCTCCATGAGTCCATTTCAATTCAAGCACCCACCACAGCCGATTTCCAATCTTAGCTCCCCCCAACAGCCCATTTCCAGTCCTATCCTAGCTGCTCCATCAGCCCATTTTCAGTCCTAGCTCCCTTCCCTCACAGCCCATTTCCATTCCAAGCCCCCTCCCCATCAGCTATTTGCAGTTCAAGCCTCCCCTTCCACTCAGCCCATTTCCAGTCCTAGCAACCCCCCAACCCAGTACCAGTCCTAGCCCCCCATCAACCCACTTCCAGTCCTAACCCCCATCACCCCATTTTCAGTTTAAGCCCCCCCTATAACCCATTACCAGTCCTAACCCCCCATCAGCCCACTTTCAGTCCTAACCCCATCAGCCCATTTCCAGTCAGCCCCCCATAGCCCATTGCCAGTCCTACCCCCCCATCAGCCCACAGCCCATTACCAGTCTTAACCACATCAGCCCACCTCAAGTCCTAACCCCTCCCCATCAGCCCATTTCCTGTCCTAGCCCTCCCATAGCCCATTATCAGTCCTAACCCCCCCATAGCCCATTACGTCCTACCCCCCCATCACCCCATTTCCAGACAGCCCCCATCAGCCCACAGCCCATTACCAGTCTTAACCCCCCCATAACCCATTACCAGTCCTAACCCCCCCAACAGCCCACAGCCCATTACCAGTCCTAACCCCATCAGCCCACCTCAAGTCCTAACCCCTCCCCATCAGCCCATTTCCTGTCCTAGCCCCCCCATAGCCCATTATCAGTCCTAACCCCACCAAAGCCCATTACCAGTCCTAACCCCCCAACACCCCATATCCAGACAGCTCCCATCAGCCCACAGCCCATTACCAGTCTTAACCCCCCCATAGCCCATTACCAGTCCTAATCCCCCCCCAACAGCCCACAGCCCACCTCAAGTCAAGTCCTAACCCCCTCCATAGCCCATTACCAGTCCTAACCCCCCCCCCCCACCATCGGCTCATGGAAAATTTAAAAAAAAAAAAGAAAAAGCTGGCTGCTGCCGCTGCGCCGCAGCAGCAGCAGAATGGAGTGTCTCACAGGGCCCCCTCTGCCCGGCTGAGCTCTCCCGGCCCGGCTGAGCCCCTCTGCGCCGGCTTTCAGATACGCGAAGGGAGAGTGTCTCCCTCGCGTCTCTGTTAAGCCCGCAGGGGCAGATGAGAAATTTCCCATCAGCCCCTGCTTCCCATCAGCCCCTGCAGGCTTAACAGAGATGCGAGGGAGACACTCTCCCTTTGCGTATCTGAAAGCCGGCGCAGAGGGGCTCAGCCGGGCAGAGGGTGCCTCGCAGCGGCAGCAGCCAGCTTTTTTTTTTTTAAATTAAATTTTTAAAAATGCAGAATGTTCTTTGCGCGGGGCCCCCTGAAACGCGGAGCCCTGTGCAAAAAACATTCTTGCTCAATGGACGGGCCGGCCCTGGCTATGAGGGGACATGGGATGAGGGTGAAAGGGGATAGATTCAGGAGTGATATGCAGAAATATTTCTTTACAGAACGAGTGGTGGATCCGTGGAATAGTCTCCCAGTGGAGGTGGTAGAGATGAGGACAGTATCTGAATTCAAAAAAGCATGGGACAAACACAGAGGATCTTTAAAGGAAAAAAGGGGACTGTTGTAGTTGTTGATATGGAAGAGCAGACTTGATAGGCCATATGGTCTTTTGCTGTCATCATTTTTCTCTGTTTCTATGTGTGGAGACTCACTGCAATATTATTTGCATAAATTTAGCATTGTTTATTTTAAAATATATATACCACCCATCTAAAATCCTAGGTGGCTTCTAAACATACACATGCAATTTAATAAAACAGATGTTACAATATAACAAACATAATAATAAAATATTAAATTTGATTAATGAAAAGCCACTTATATTGCCCCCCCCCCCCATCAAACACTATAAGTATCTGCACATCAGATTTATTTTGCTAGAACCAGATTATTGATGAAGAGGGAAGGTATAAAATGAGAAACTAATCCTGGTAGCCATGAATTAAAATGCTGGATTGGCTTTGTTTTTCTTCAAGATAGAGATGCGTTATTACATTTGTTTAAGAAAACTGATATTGTCTTTATGGGTGGTAAGATTCAGATCTTCTCGGACGTGTCCTGTTGGAAGTTGTAAGACATTTTTGGAACTATGCACGAACGTGATTGCCTTGGGTGCTAGGTTCCAACTTAGATTTCCCTGTAAATGTATACTTTATTATCAAAATTCTGTATAACATTTCTTTGAGTCTTCTCAATTATGTTTTTTTCTGGATGCTAAGAAATTGCAGGGCTGAGCCGAGTCAGGGGGTTTAATTGGGGGTCCTTATCATAGAGACGCTTTGCAGTACTGTTTTGTTTTCTTTGGCTTTGTTTCTTTATTCCTGCTCCACTTGTTTGCGACTCTTGGATCTCTTCAATTGTGGTCTACTACATTTGGTCACAGTGGCCCTGTTAGGGGGTTGTTTTTTCTTTTTCAGGAAATTATTTTGTATCGTTGTGTTGGCTGAGTGTTTTTTCCTATTTCCAAGTTTGACTTGGTATAAGTTTGTAAAATTTGATTAACATAAAATAAAAAAATAAATGCTGGATTGGATTGTGCTAGAGCTGGAAAAGTCTGGAACTCAGCAGCGGTGAAGCTATCAGGCTACTAAACAAAATTAAACTCAGACATTCCCTAAAAATTTGAATGCAAAACTGCAAATCTCAAAAACAATACTTATCCCAGTAACCCCTCCCCCCCCAACCAACACCCTATAGTTGACCTCACCAAGAACCCAGAGTACAGGACCCATAGATGAAAATCTAGTATTCCATAACAGCACTAACTTCCAAAACTCACACAACATAGAGGGGTATGTTTACTAAACTGCGGTAACATTCCCCACGTTAGGTTCCCTGGATGCCTATATAAGTGAATGGGTGGTGCATCATTATGGCAAGCCGTGTCAGGTAAGTGCATTACAAGGCGGCTTAGGCTAAAGCGTGTTACAAGGCGCCTTATTAGGCACAATACAAGGCACATCATAAGACACGTTACAAGGCACCTTATTAGGCACGTTACAAGGCACGTGCCTTGTAAGGTGCCTTATAACGTGCCTTGTAACATGCCTAATAAGGTACCTTGTAACGTGCCTTATAATGTGCCTAATAAGGTGCCTTATAACGCCATATAAGAAGTGATGGCAATTGTGGTGAGGGTATTATGGGCTGGCAGCACGGGTCTACAAAGATAGTCATATCTTTGCAGATCCGTGCTGCCAGCCCATAATACCCTCACCACAGGCATGCAAATACATAATGCACAGGCATAATACATAATGTGACAGGCATATTATGCACAGGCATAATACCCTGTCACAGGCATGCAAAATATCTGACATGGACAGGAGGGAATAACGAGGAATTGAACCCATGACCACTGCCTACAACATCAGTGTACTAACCAGTAGGCTATACCTCTATGCTTGTTGCACAGCAATGGCTGGGTACAGAAGGACTGCAGGTCACCGCACAAACCGTCTGCTGTGTGTGTCAGGATAGGGTAACCCCACCAGCACCCATGATGCATTGCACATGCAGAACAGCAGCCTAGAGCTGACCACCAAATGGGGTCTGCACCTCTCCGGTACTGCAGCGTGGTAAGACGGACTGACAGTGCAAAATAGTGGCACAGAATAGCTACAGACCATGCCATTGTGCAGGTTCCGTGTTCGCCCTGAGGGATAGGATGGGTGTCCAGCACTAGGTCCACAGTACATGTGGTGCTAGAGATAGGTCCTGCTGCACATCCCCATCACTATCTGTGTGTGACAGGTGCTCCCAGCAGTGCAACCAAAAGTACTTCTGTTACCATCTGGGTTCTGCAGTCACATGTGGTCCTATGGGACCGGACACCACCCAGATTAGTGCATATATGGTGTTAAGGTCTGGCTGCCATGGGTACCTGTTATCAGGGTAGTGGGAGTGTCTAGACTCGCATGAGGTTTAGGTAGCACTGCTGCTATGGGTCTAAGTGGTATGCACTATGTAACCCAAGGGGCCCACAATCACCCCGATTGTAGATGAGGGTGTGGTGGGACAGGTGCCTGCGCCCTGCGGAATGGCTGTAATACCAGCAACCTATGGGCCAGAGCCATACCTGTGACTGTGGCAGACCAGCAGTGATGCTTGGGGTGGGCAGGGGAAGGCCACAGTCTGCCATCCACCAGCACAATCAGACTGCACCTGCAGCATCCTACAGGGTGGTCCCACCATGCACAGACTAACTGCAGACAGCCCACTAGCCAGTCCATAGTGCATGCTCATGAGGGAACCCTGTGCACCCAGAGGTGGGATGCATAGCACAGACAACAAGCAGGTATCTCCGTGATTGGGCCCCAGAACCAGGAACACATAGATATCACTAGAGACAAATAATGTGTGGCACTATGTGGGAACATGGACATGCCATGGTCACTGCTCGGTCAGAGTGAGAGTGACCTACTAGCGTGACATGCTGTGGCCATCCTGCCCATGCAGGTGGTGGTCGAGCACTACAGTGTCCCAGCCATTGCCCTCCACCCTGTGCAGATGCATCCTGGCCAATCCACCCTGTCTGGGCCATACCCACAATACCTTGCTCCTCATTATGCACATTTGCAGGCTAACGCTGGAAACAGTGTGAGCAATGTGGGCTCAGTGAGGTGTTGGCAGACACAAAACAATGGATAGACATACTCACACTCCCACACCTATCTCAGCATTGTGCAGAGATAGAGGTAGTTGACAACCCTGCCCGCCACACTGATCCTGATCACAGTGCTGACATTGCTAAACTGTGCAGGGGGTAGTAGTAGTGCTCTGGTGATAACTGCAGCTCCGTGCTGGGGCCAACAGCCTGACACTCCATGAGGCTGTGGATAGTGGAACCTGTGTGAGTGGGTGTTTGTACTCCTGTGCACCGCTGCGTTGGGGTTTGCACATGTTGTTGTTGTGGCTGCATTGTGGGATAAAACTATGGGGTGATGCTCTGCAGGATCCACAGATGGGACTTGAACCTTGGACCTTTGCTTTTGGACACACTGGCTGAGTGTACTGCACCACACTGTTGCCACGGCAGCATAGTGGTCCCTGGGGCTACCCTCACTTTCCCCAGGCAGACCTCTTCTATTGCACTGCACACCACGTACTGGTACAGAGCATGGCCTAGGTCCACTGCAGGTGGATGCCACTACTCCATCCAGCACAAACACCCCCCCCCCCGCCATGCCGCCATGACCATATGCTGTCGGTGCCGGTGGTGCGCAGTCCCAGGCCATCCAGGGGGCAGGTAGGTGACTGCCTAAGGTGTGGGTTCTGGGGTAGGGGTGCCTACATAGCTGTCCACGCTTCCCCCGGCACTGCTTGTCAATGTTATGTGCCCCTTGGGGTACCTGCTTGGTATTGTCCCCTGGATGGGACACTGTGGGACACAGACTCATGGGCATGTTTGACCCTGGTCAGTTGCTGTCTTGCTGGTTTCCATTGTCTGCATTCCTATGTGCCACCTAGGCACCCTCTCCCCCAGTTGTCCCCACTGCATGTCCCGCCTGCAGCCCCCATGCCCCATTTGTGTCATCACCATGGTGGCCTTTCATACCTGGGCACTATGCTGTTGCTGCAAATGGAGCACTACTATCACCTTTCTTGGGCTCCCTGCCTATGCTGTACATTGTTGACACTGAAATGGTTTCTCTCTCCTGCAAATGTGCCTCTAATGCCAGGTTTTCACTTGTGTTACTTTTCAGCCCTTCAGTTCCCTGCGTTGGTGTCGCACCCCGCCCACTCCCCGCCCATTGACCCCTTCTCTCCGCCCTCTCTCCACCCTTTTCTGGACTTACCGCAGCCAGGAACACTAGCACACGTTAGGTAACATTAACGCGCGTTAACATTACCTAACGCGCATTACCATTACCGCTGTTACTTTACCGCAGTTTAGTAAACATACCCCAGAGTTTAACCAGAAAAGGTCAGCACCATAAATATTGCAGTGTGCCCTAAAACATCCATATTCCTCTTCAGAAAACTGAACACACCAGATTACTATAGCTCCCTACATAGAAACTCCATGCTAACAGAACATGTAGCCTCAGTCACACATATGCTGAACAGAAATAGATCTTCACTAAAAACAGACATATGTAGTAAAAAAAATGCTTTTACCCATTACTGTTAGGTTTACAAGATTTCTTTCCCAAAATTATACTTTACTGCAGAGTGAGGCAAGAGAAACTCCCACACACAGGCATAATGGCTCAGCACAAGTAGTGTGAATGCAACTAATGCCACCTGGGTGGCATTAATTGCACCGGCAGCTGTTTTGCCACGCTGAAATGCAGTAATTGCAGGGGGATGTAACTGTCTCCCTGCAGTTAGCCTGCGGCCCTGCATAATCAAACTCTGGAATTAGTTACCAGAGGATGCAGTAAAAGCTCTTAGTGTAGCTGGGTTTAAAAAAGGTTTGGACAAGTTCCTGGAGAAAAAGTCCATAAACTATTATTAAAGAGGACCTGGGAAATCCACTGCTTGGCCTGGGACAAGCACTGTGGAACTTGTGTGCCTTTTTGGGAACCTGCCAGGTACCTGTGACCTGGATTGGCCACTGTTGGAAACAGGATACTGGGCTTGATGGACCTTAATCTGACCCAGTATGACATTTCTTATGTTCATATGTTACCAGTGCAGAGCCTAGGAAACATGCTGCTAAATATGCCAAACAAGAGGGGCTCAACAGCACCCACACAACATCTTCCACCAAGGATTTTAATTGAATCCTGGAATGGGAGGAGGGGACCGTGAATAGATGGGGGGAGGGAGAAATAGTATTTGAGAAGAACATAGACAGAGGTTTTGAGCTTCAGCCCATGACCAGCAAGCCAATCTGAGGAGTTTGATACCATCAGGATAAATAAATAAGGTGATATTTAAAGATGCAATAAGAAAAGCCAGGGGGACCAAAAAGATATTAAAGAGAATAGGGTCTAAGACAGAGCCCCAGGGAACACCACAGTGAAGAATCTGAGGGGCTGAGAGCAGGGATGACCAAGAGATTAGAAATATGCAATTGTGTGGCTTTCAAAGGAGTCCTTCACAAGGCTCTTTTTTGTCCTAACAATGACTTAGGGATATGTTTGCTAAACATTAATGTACGTTAAGTGCCACTGTGCCCATAGAAATAAATAGTTATTGCTGCAGTTAGCTCACATTCAAATATGTGAATGCACATTAACCTTTAGTAAACATGCCTTAATGAGTGTCTGGAAACCATTTGCATGTACAGTGAGGATAAAGAAAGGCTACCATATTTCTGCATTACCAACCTCCAGTGCCAACTGCCAGGTGCATTACTACAAAACCCTGCTCATTTAGAATCCATAGCAAACCTGCCATATCATAATAGCACTACCAGGACGCTCACAGCACCAAATCCTACTTATCAAAAGGTAGTATTACAAATATTAAACCAGTACATCTCCTACTGAGAGAAGAGAACAAGTGGGTCTGCTACACAGAGATTACACGAACAGAATAGCACAGTTCTGTCATACATGCAAAATAGACAGACCGTCATCAAGTATAGAACAAAGGATCACAATTTAGAAATATGAGAACAATAATTGAACTGGGGATCCCAAAAGCCAAACTTTGAATGCACCACAACACTGGAAAAATAAAACTATGAAATTAATTTCCTCTTATACTGAACAAAGTGCAAAGACATCAGCAATGCACATTTCCCAGAGTTGGCATATTCCATTTAATAAATTCAAAATAAAATACTCTTCTTTTCTACCTTTTATTGTTTGAGCGTTTTATTTTTCAGTCACAGTTGCCCTAGTCTCTCTCTTCTGCATTCTTCATGACTTCTGCTAACTCTCCATTGTCTGCTGTTGATTTGTCCTTTCTTCTTGCTTCTCCTATTTTTTCCATTTTCTGTCTACATCTACCTCTGACATACTGATCTTTCGCTTTTTGTTCTTTTCTCCATTTCTTTCATCCACTCAAATTTCAACCATCTGTCATCAATCCCCATTTGACTTTTCACCTAGCAACTTTATATCTACTCTTCTAACCTCCAGCCCAGCTCCCCCATTTTTCATCTCACTCCTTTGCTAGCCTCTTATTCCCCTCTGTCTTTCACTCACTCCTCATTAACACATTTCAACCCTCTGTAATCACCATCCTCCTCGCACTCATCTCCCTGCCAGCTTCCCATGGCTTCTCACATAGTTCCATCAGGCCCACCATTCCCCATCTCTCTCTTACCACCCCAATTCAGCATCTCCCAATCCCCTCATCTTTCTGCTTTACCCCCAAAGTTCAGCATCTCATGCTTTCTCTTCCACCTCCCCAGCCCCAACCCTCCCCTCGACCACAGCCCCATAGACCATCAGCTTTCTATCCCCTTCCTCTTCTCCATTCTCTCCCCCTGCAAAGGTCCGGCATCTCTCCTATCTCTTCTCCCAGCCCAGCACTTTCTCTCTCACCCCCGTTCCTCCTCATCCCAGGCCACTATATCCCTTCTCTCTCATAACTTAAAATCTTCACCCCCCTCTCTCTCTCTCTATATATCTATCTATCTATATCCCACTCCCATCCAGTATATCCCATCTCTAGTTTTCTCCCTCTCTGACCTCCCCCCTGGGAAAAAATATCATGCATCATCATCCCTGGAGTCTTCTTTCTTTTTCTGAATCAGTGGCAGAAAGCTCTCATAGCACCATCTTCAGCTTTATCTTTCTTTCTCTGAGTCAGCATGCAGCAGCCAGTGCTGCCTGTAGCATTCACTTCTGGTGGATGGCCCCATGCACTGGAAGTGATTGCTACAGGCAGCATTGGCTGTTATTGCTGGTTCAGAGAAAGAAAGATGAAGCTGGAGATGGTGCTGCATGATGCTGGAGCTGCATGTACAGTGAGTTGTGCCAGTTCCTGGGCCCACCATCTGAGTCACCACCTACTCTCCCCATACTCAGCCAATCTTAGATTCTGTCTTCTTCTTTTCTCCCACCCAATTTTAAAGTCTCCACCTAAGTCCCAGTTCCTGCTCTCCCCTGTCTTCCTGTCCCCATTACCGCCTCCTACATCCCTTCTGCACACCCACTCAGCTACTTCCTTCTCTGATATTCATTAACCCTGCCTTTCCTCCTTCCTCTCAACTGTTCCCTCTGTATAAGCTTTTTTCTTCCCTCCCATACAAAATATCTGCCCCTCTTCATCCTCACTCCCCTACCTTCTTTTTTCTCCCTTAACCCCAGCCTCACTCCCTTCCAGTCCTCCCCCAGCATCAGCTCCCTTCTAGTTCCAGCCCCTTCCAGCATCATCTCCCTTCTAATTCCGGGCTCCCCATCTCCCAGCATCAGCTCATTTCCAGTCCTAGCCCCCCAGTACCAGCCCCCTCCAGTCCCAATTCCTCCCAGCATTATCACTTTCAATTGCAGTCTCCCCATCCCCCAACATTAGCCCACTTCCCGTTCTCTGGGAACAAGCAGGAAGTCAGTCCTCACATATTGATGAGGTCGGCACTGATGGAGCCCTCGCAGAAGCATCTCCCCAGCTTATAAAGAAAGTCTTTGGGAGATGCTAACACGCATGTGTGGTCCCCTTCCCGCCCAAGGGTGCCATCTTGCTCAGTCTCCTTTTTTCTGCAGAGCCCTTCAGACATTCGTCTGGCTTGTCTCCAGAAAAAGTTGATTTTTCTCTCTGAGTTTCAACTCTCCTCCAGTATCGCTGTGGTACTCTTCCCACCACCCGACCTCGCTGCCTCGGCATCGAGTTCGGGTCCTTTTTAATAGTTTTTGTTTTCTCTAATTTTCTGGCATCTTCACCCCTTATTCTCCAACTGGCAGTCCAGCGAGTCTTCAACCTTACAAGGGTACTTTTTTCCTCATGACTACCAGTGGCTTTAAGAAGTGTGATCATTGCTCGAAAATTATGTCCTTAACCAACACACACGACTGCTGTCTTCGCTGCCTCGGGCCAGACCATGACCCAACAGCATGCAGTCTTTGCAAGAGGATGTCCAGCAAGGCCCTCAAGAGCCAGCAGCAGCAGCTTGATAAGTTTTTTCCCTGAGTCCCCGTGCCTCCAAAGGCCAGGGCCTTGTCTGAAGCTTCGACACCTCGGGTGGACCCCTCCAAACCCGAGCCCTGCCATGGATCTTCAGAAAGGGGGTCTCCCTTAAAGGAACCCAGAAAGAAGAAGAAAGCCTCAAAGGCTTGGATCCAACTGGCTGGGTGCCCGACAGGGCAAGTCCCACAGTCTGAGGCGCTCGCTCGAGGTATCGGAGGAGTGGCCTGCAAAGATCCCCCAGAAGGACTCGACCTAGGACCGGCTTCAGTCCCCAGACACCATCCTCGTCAAGGATTTCCCTTTGGGGGAGCCGGCTCCAGGGCCTGAATCCCTCGGTGTCCACGCCAAAGGCTGTGGAGTCGTCAGGCCTGGAGTCCAGAATGGCAGCCCTGAAGCGCAATGTCTGCCTTCATGGATCAACAGCAGGCGATGTCCGGTATGACCGGTTCATCCGCCCCGACCACCAGGCCCTCAACGTCGAAGATGTTCCCAGAGGCCGAGCCGATCCTCGAGGTCCTTTGGCCTTGAGTTGATCCTCGGCCAAGGTCTCAATCCGATTCTCCAGGACCAAGCAGGAAGTCAGTCCTCACATATGGGTGACGTCGGCACCGATGCAGCCCTTGTGCGGAGCATTTCCCCAGCTTTCAAGGAAAGCTTTTGGGAATGCAGCGCGCATGCATGGTCCCCTTCCCGCTCAAGGGTGCCATCTTGCTCAGTCTTTCTTTTTCCACGGAGCCCAACGGACATGAGTTCGTGTCACCCAGGAAAAGTAGATTTTTTTCTGCGATTTTTCGCTTTTTTCTTATCCGGTTCGACGCCGGTTCCCCTTTCCGCCTGGGCTCGGTACACCGGTATCGAGTCCGAAATGTCTTTTTTCGTTTTTTGTCCTTCATGACTAGCATTCGCGCCTTTTCTGTTATTTTCACTGGCAACCCAGACTTTTGACCTTGCAGGGGCCCTTTTTCCCCCGATGGCTGCCAGCGGGTTCAAAAAATGTGATTGGTGCAAGAAACTTATGTCTCTCACCGACACACATGACTGCTGCCTCCGATGCCTCCAGCCCGACCATGATCTGTTGGTCTGTGGCCCATGCGGCAAAATGTCATCGAAGGCACTTCGGAGTCATCAGCATCAACATGAAAGAATTTTTTCTGAGTCCACGTCTGGCTGGGCCCAGACTTCGTCAGAGGCCTCGACATCTCGGGAGTCTGACCCCGAGTGCCGTCATGGTTCCTCTGAGAGGGGGTCTCCCATCCGGGAGCACAAAAGGAAGAAGAAGCTCATGAGGGTGGCGTCGGTGGAGGCCCCTGGGTCCTCGAGGGCCAGGTCGTGTAGCCCTGACCGTCGCCCCGGGCTCTCGGAGTCGGAGAGGCCGTCCAAACTACCTCGCATGGAGCCAGAGTCCCCAAGTCACGTAAGTTCTATTGTCCTCGTGGTCTCTCCTCTGGGAGAACCGCCGTCGGGGCCCAAGTCGGGGGCTGCTGAGTCTCCTGAGCTTGTACTCAGGCTGATGGCCTTGGAGAGCAGCTTGGCTGCCTTCATGGAACAGCAGCGGGTGCTGATCGCCGATTTGACTGGTGCAATTGCCCCAACAACCAGGACCTCAAAGTCGACCCTGGAGGCCAAGCCAATCCTCGAGTGCATCAAGTCTCGAATCGATCCTCGGTCAAGGTCCCACTCGACCTCCCGTGTGGGGCCGAGGTCATCAATGCCGGTGCCCTCGGCATCGGGGCGGGTGGCACCGAGGCCCGCACGGCCGGAGCCGCTCGACGACTCCTCGGAGGAGTCGGCATGGGAGATGGAGGAAGAGGAGTCTCCGGACACCTTCCGGACCCGGTGTGTCCTTTCGGAATCCCCAGAGTCCGAGCCTCGGAAAAGGTCCCCCCGGAGGATACCTGGTTCTCGGACTTTGTGAGGGACATGGCCAAGGCTTTGGCATTCCCTGCGGATGCCGAGGAGGAGCCTCGAGCCGAGGAGCTCGATGCCCTCCAGTATGATTTTCCTCAGAAGGAAGCCTTTACTGTACCAGTTCCTCCGATGCTGGAACGGCTGCTCTTCCGTATGTGGGAGGCATCGGCCTCGACGCCGGTTCTTAGCAAATGGGTCGATTCCATTTATCGAGTCTGTGAGAGCCCTGGGTTCCAAAAGGCACAGCTATCGCACAATTCCATGGTTGTGGAATCGGCCATGCACCGCCTGAAGAGTCAGAAGATGCACTCCTCGGTGCCCCCAAGCCGGGAGGCCCGTAACCTGGATGCCCTCGGTAGAAAGTGCTTCCAGGGCTCTATGCTATCTTGCCGTGTCCAGACTTACCAGCCGTACATGGGCATGTACCTGAGAGACCTGGCAAAGGAGATTGCCGGGTTCTCAGCTGGCCTCTCCGAGGAATCCTTGTAGAGGTTCAAGGCCTTGTCAACAGGGATCCGAGAGTGCTAGAAGTTTATCTCTCGAGCAGCCTATGATGGCTTCGAGGCTTCGGCCCGGGTAGCTGCAGCTGGCATCGGTGCACGCCGTCAGGCCTGGCTACAGTCATCAGACCTGGAGTCAGGGCCGGCCCGTCCATTGAGCAAGAATGTTTTTTCCACAGGGCCCCGTGTTTCAGGGGGCCCCGCGCAAAGAACATTCTGCTTTAAAAGTAAATTTTAAAATAAAATTTTAAAAAAGCTATCTGCTGCCGCTGCTGCTGCCACCGCCACAGCGGCAACGGCAGAATCGAATATCCCGCGAGGCCCCCCCTGCCCGACAGAGCCTGCCCTCCCTGTATCAGCTCCGTCTCCACAGTCGCACCGGCTTTCAGAGCGCGAAGGGAGACTAGTTAAGCCCGCGGGAGCAACTCTCCTTTCGCGCTCTGAAAGCCATTGCGACTGCGGAGACGGAGCTGATGCAGGGAGGGCAGGCTCTGTCGGGCAGGGGGGGGGGCCCGTGGGATATTTGATTCTGCTGTTGCCGCCGTGGCGGCAGCGCCAGCAGACAGCTTTTTTTTTTTTTTTTAAATTTTCCCTGGGCTGTTGGGGTGGGAGTTAGGACTAGAAATGAGCTAATGGGGTTAGGACTGGAAGAGGGCTGATAGGGGTTTAGGACTGGTAATGGGCTATGGGGAGTTAAGTCTGGGAATGGGGTAATGGGGGGTTAGGACTGGTAATGGGCTATGGGGGGGGCTAAGACTGGAAATGGGCTGATGAGGTTAGGACTGGAAGTAAGCTGATGGGGGGTTAGGACTGGTAATGTGCTATGGGGGTGTCTAAAACTGAAAATTGGGTGATGGGGGTTAGGACTGGAAATGGGCTGCTGGGGTTAGGACTGGGAGTGGGCTGATGGGGGGTTAGGACTGGTAATAGGCTATGGGGGGCTTAAACTGAAAATTGGGTGATGGGGTTAGGACTGGAAATGGGCTGATGGGATTAGGACTGAGAGTGGGCTGATGGGGGGTTAGGACTGGTAATAGGCTATGGGGGGCTTAAACTGAAAATTGGGTGATGAGGTTAGGACTGGAAATGGGCTGATGGGATTAGGACTGAGAGTGGGCTGATGGGGACTTAGGACTGGTAATAGGCTATGGGGGGGGGGGACTAGGACTGGTAATGGTTTGGGGGGAGGGTTCCTAGGACTGGAAATGGGCTGAGTGGAGGGAAGGATTGAACTGCAAATAGCTGATGGGGACGGGGGCTTGGAATGGAAATGGGCTGAGGGGAAGGGGGGCTTGAACTGCAAATAGCTGATGGGGAGGGGGGCTTGGAATGGAAATGGGCTGAGTGGAAGGGGGGCTTGAACTGCAAATAGCTGATGGTGAGAGGGGCTTGGAATGGAACTGGGTTGTGAGGGGAGGGAGCTAGGACAGGAAATGGGCTGATGGAGGGGGCTAGGATAGGACTGGGAATTGGGTATTGAGGGGAGCTAAGATTGGAAATGGGCTGTGGTGGGGGCTTGGATTGAAATGGACTCATGGAGGGGCTAGAACTGGAAGTAGGGTCATGGTGGGGGGCTTGGATTGGAAATGGGCTGAGTGGAGGGGAGCTAGGATTTGACATGGGCTGATGGTGGGGCTAGGAAAGGACTAGAAATGGGCTGATGGGAGGCTGGTATTGGAAATGAGCTGATGGAGGGACTTGGATAGGAATGGAAATGGATGGGGGAGCTAGGACTGGAAATGGGCTGATGGGGGGGCTAGGACTGGAAATGGGCTGATGCGGGGACTAGAAGGGAGCGGATACTGGGTGGGGCTGGAACTAGAAGGGAACTGATGTTGGGGGAGGTTAGAATTGGATTGAGCTGGGAGAGTGAAATGAAGAGGGGAAAAATATTTTTTGTGGGACGGAAGAAAAATCTACAATTGGCTGGATATTGGGAGAGTAAGTGGGGATTGAGGATGGAGGGGTAAAATTTGAGTGGATGAAATAAGAATGAGGAAAGAGCAAAAGGAGAAAGATTAGTATGTTAAAGCAGATGTAGAGAGAGAATGGAAAAAAATTAGAAGAGAGATGAAAGGACAAATGGACAGCAGACGATGGAGAGTTAGCAGAAGATACAAAGAAACCAGAAGAAAGTGGCTGGAGCAATTGCAACTGAAAAAAAAATGCACAAAAGGTAGAAAGATATCTCTTTATTTTGAATTTATTAACTGGAATATGTCAGCTCTGGGAAATGTGCATCATTAATGTCTGCACTTTGTTTAGTACAAGAGGAAATTAATTTATAGTTTTATTTCTACAGTGTTTTTGTACATTCCAAGTTTGGCTTTTGGGGTTCCCAGTTTAATTGTCTTCCTATTTCTAAATTGTGATTCCTTGTTTGGTGATGGTCTGTGTTCTGCATGTGTAACTGAGCTTGAGGTATTCTGTTTATGTAATTCCTATTTGACATTGCCACTTGTTCCCTTTCCCCGGTAGTTCATGTATTGTTATTCTCTGAAATGTATTGGTTTAATATTTGCAGTGTTGCCTTTTGATAGGTAGGGTATGGTGCTTTGTGAGTCCTGGTAGTGCTGTTAGGATACAGCGGGTTTGCTATGGGTTCTAAATGGGCAGTGTTTGTAGTAGTTCCTAATGTGTCTGGCGGTTGGCACTGGATTATAGTAATGTAGAAATCTTTTAGTCTTTCTTTATCCATACACTCATTAAGAGGCATGTTTACTAAAAGTTAGTGTATGGTAACATTATGCAAATATTTATGCAAATGAGGCCCCGCACCGAGTCTCCGCACATGGCCCCGCACCCCCCTTGGGCCACCCCTGCCTGGAGTCATAGGTGCAGGACAAGTTGGTCGATGTCCTGTGCCGAGGTGACAACCTATTTGGTAAGCCCATGACTGAAAATGCTGCAGAAATCGAGACTGAGACTCTCACCAGTACAAGGCTGTCCAGAAAGACTTCTGCCCCTTCTCAAAAAAAGAAGGGCTCGGAAAAGAAGCTCTTTTTCCCGAGGAAGGGTGCTTCCTACAAATCCTACCCTCAATATCAGGCCTCTCCAGCTCCCCAACAGGGCCAGCAGGCCAAGGGGCAGGGGCATGTGCCCCGTAGGCAGAAGACCCCCAAGCCGCCAGCTCCGGCTCCTGCACAAAGAGAGTGGGGTTTTGACTCCCACAGCATAGCCTCTTCTCCGCCGGTGGCTCCACTCAGCACAGGAGATCGGCTGACCCTGTACACCTACAGGTGGCCAGCCATCACAGGGGATACCTGGTTACTGAGCATAGTCCAAAAGGGCTACATGCTCCACTTCCACCAGCTACCCTCCTCCTACTTTCCAGCGGAGCCTCCAAGACTCCCTCTACACAAGAACCTCCTCCTTCAGAAGTTGGCAATTTTTCTAAAGGAACAGGCGGTGGAACCGGTGCCTCACCACCTGGAAGGGCAAGGCTTCTACTCCAGGTACTTCTTGGTACCAAAAAGGACAGGAGGCCTCCGGCCTATCCTAGACTTGCGAAACCTAAACAAGTTTCTGGAGAGGGAAAAGTTCAAGATGCTTACCCTTGGGATACTGCTGCCCTACCTCCAGCAGAGAGACTGGCTATGCTCCTTAGACCTAAAGGAAGCTTATACTCACATCCTCATTCATCCAGACCACAGACAATATCTCAGATTTGTGGTGGGAGGAAACCATTTTCAGTACAGGGTACTTCCCTTTGGCCTAACCTCTACCCCCAGGGTTTTCACCAAATGCCTGGTGATGGTGGCGGCTTATCTCAGGAATCAGGGAATTTTTGTCTTCCCATAGCTGGACGACTGGCTCTTCAGGGGCCAGTCTCTCCAGGAGGCCCGACAAGCCACTCTTCGCACTGTCTCTCTTCTTCAGCATCTGGGCTTTGTCATAAACTACGCAAAGTCCACTTTGCTCCCCTCTCAGAACCTAGAATTTATAGGGGCAAGATTAGACACCCTTCAGGCAAGAATTTACTTGCCCTAAGACAGGGCCCACAGACTGATGGACATAGCCAACCGGTTCCAAAGCAAGTCTCATGTTTCCGCCAGGCACTACCTGCGGCTCCTGGGCCACATGGTATCCACTGTACATGTGACTCCGAATGCCCATCTGCACATGCGGGCTGCTCAATGGTGCCTCAGAGATCAGTGAACGCAGGCCACCGAGAAAGAGTAAAGGTGTCCAAACCACTTTTGGACTCCTTACAGTGGTGGCTACCTCTCCCAAACCTTCTCAGCTAGCGTACCTTTTCAGGCTCCAGCACACACAAGGGTGCTGACGACCGATGCTTTCTTAAAGGGCTGGGGTGCACATTGCCAGGGCATGTGCACTCAAGGCCTGTGGTCTGCTCGAGAGGCCAAACAGCAAATCAATCTTTTGGAGCTGCGAGCAATCCGCTTAACTCTGCAAACATTTTCTCATGCCCTCTCTCACCAGTCTGTCCCAGTTCAGATGGACAAACAGGTTGCAATGTTCTATGTGAACAAACAAGCGGGCACAGGGTCCAAACTCCTGTACCAGGAGGCTCTGGCCCTTTGCTCCGTTGTGGTCAGGCAGGGTATGTTTCTCAAAGCGGTTTATCTACCTGGTCAAGAAAACTTCCTAGCAGACAAGCTAAGCAGGATTCTCCAGCCTCACGAATAGCAGTTGAATCCAGTGGTGCTCCAGCAGATCTTCCTCCGCTGGGGACTTCCATCCATCGATCTCTTTGCCAGTCCACTGAACCGTCAGCTGCTCAGGTTCTGCTCCAGACAGCCGCATCCCCTGAGGATGGCAGCAGATGCTTTTCTGATTTCTTGCTCTACGGGCCTCCTGTATGCGTTTCCTCCCACGCCCCTGGTGGCCCGAACTCTGTTCAAGATCCTCCGGGACAAGGCCTTGGTGATTCTGGTAGCCCCCAGATGGCCGAGGCAGTCGTGGTTTCCACTTCTGCTGCAGTTGGCGGTGGAAACTCCGTTCCCTCTGGGGTTGCAACACGATCTCCTGTCGCAAGAGCAGGGTTCCCTTCTGCACCCCAATCTCAGGTCCCTCAATTTGATGGCCTGGCTGCTGAAAGGGTAGTTCTAGCTCCCTTACTCCTACCTAAGGAGGTTGAGGAGGTGGTCTTGGCCTCTAGGAGGCAGTCCACCAGAAAGTCCTATGCCCTCAAGTGGCGTAGATTTACGGTATGGTGTGCTCAGTGCAATGAAGATCCTTTCTCTTGCCTTTTGCCAGTAGTACTGCAGTATCTACTTCACCTGTCAGACCTAGGCCTTAAATCTAACTCTGTTCGGGTCCACCTCAGTGCTTTGTCAGTGCACCACTCACTGGTGGAAGGACAGCTTCTGTCGGTTCACCCCTTGGTGTCCAGATTTCTCAGAGGTCTGCTTCTATTCAAGCCTCTGGTTCATCCACTGGCGATTGAGTGGGATTTGAACGTGGTCTTGCAGCAACTTACTTGCCCACCGTTTGAGCCGATGGCTACTTGCCATTTGCGCTTCCTCTCTTGGAAAGCGCTCTTCCTAGTGGCTCTTACCTCGGCCAGACGTGTGAGTGAACTACAAGCTCTGGTTTGTGATAGTCCATACACACAGTTCTATAGGAACAGTGTGGTCCTATGGACCCATCCCAAGTTCCTTCCAAAAGTGGTCTCCTCTTTCCACCTCAATCAGGAGGTGGTTCTTCCGACCTTTTTTCTCAGGCCGCATGCCAGCCGGGCTGAAACAGTCTTGCATACCCTGGACTGTAAGAGGGCGTAGTCTTTATACATAGAACGTACATGGGGGCATCGAAGGGCTACTCAGCTCTTCATCTCCTTTGACCCTAATAAGATGGGGTTACCTGTCTCCAAGCATACGTTGTCCACTTGGGTAACAGATTGTATCGTCTGGGCGTACAAGGCAGCCGACCTCACCTTGCAGGGTTGAGTCACAGCCCACTGTGTCAGGGCGAAACCCGTGTCAGTAGCTCATCTCCATTCTGTTCCGTTGGCAGACATCTGCCGGGTCGCAACTTGGTCTTCAAACCAGACTTTTGCAGCCCATTACTGCCTCGAGAGAGAGTCCCGATGGGACAGTGCTTTCGAACAGGCGGTACTCCGTAATCTCTTTGAGGTTTAGGCAACTCCTTAGGCTCTTGTGTTGGGCTACCGTATGGGGGCGTTCTCAGAGGATATTCTTATCATGAATGTGGAGGCTCTTGAAAGGGAGCCATTTTTTCAGCTTAGGGCTCCTGGTAGCCTAGAGCTGGGGAGTCCCATATGTGAGGACTGACTTCCTACTTGGTCCTGGAGAAAGAGTAGTTACTCACCTGTAACAGGTGTTCTCCAGGAGCAGCAGGAATCAGTCCTTATGACCCTCCCTCCTCCCCTGGAGTTACAGTCATATCCTTCATTATGTTTTTTGCTGTCTTTTAGCTACGTCATCAGACTGAGCAAGATGGCACCCTTGGGCGGGAAGGGGACTGCGCATGCGCGCTGCATTCCCAAAGGCTTTCCTTGAAAGCTGGGGAAATGCTCCGCATGAGGGCTCCGTCAGCACCGACATCACCCATATGTGAGGACTGATTCCTGCTGCTCCTGGAGAACACCTGTTATAGGTGAGTAACTACTCTTTCCCGCTCGACGGGACCGTGATCATCCACAGCAAGTATGCTCAGCACCGGCCGCAGAGCATCAGGAGCCCCGAGGCACACAGTTCACCCCTCCTATGAGTCCTCAACAGGCTACTCTGAGTGGGAGTTGGAGGATGAGGAATCCCCCGATACCCATCACCACCATGACGTCCCTTCAGACTCTCCCATCTCGGAACCTCGGCAGCGGTCCCCACCAGAGGATATGGGCTTCCTTGATTTCATCAAGGATATTTCTAAGGCCATGGCATTCCCTACGGAATCATAGGAGGACCCTCGGGCACATCAGTTGGAAATCCTCCAGTAAGAGGCTCCTCCGAGGGAATCGCTCATAGTGACCATCCTGGAACAGCTGATACTCCATATGTGGAAGATACCAGCGTCAGTGCCAGTGGTGAGCAAGCAGCTCGACTCGATGTATCAAGTCCATCAGAGCCCGGGCTTCCAGAAATCACAGCTGCTGCATAACTTCATGGTGGTGGAGTCAGCCATGTGTCAGCTGAAAAGCCAGAAAACACACTCCTCTACGCCCCTGGTAGGGAGGCCCGCACCTTGGACGCCCTCAGCAGAAAGTGTTACCAGGGCTTGATACTCATCAGCCACAATCAGGCCTACCAGCTATACATGGCCATGTACCTGAGAGACCTTGCGAAGGAACTCGTCGGGTTCTCAGCTGGTCTCTCTGAGGAACCTCTGCAGTGGTTCAAGAACTTGGCCAAGGCCGTCCGTGAGTGCTCCAAGTTCATATCTCAGGTAGACTTTGACGGATTTGAGTCGGCAGCTTGAGTAACGGTGGCAGGCATTGGTGAACGACGCCAAGCTTGGTTACAGTCATCTGACCTTGAGCAGTGGGTTCACGACAAATTGGCCGATGTCCCATGCCAAGGAGAGAACCTCTTTGGCAAACCCATGACCGACAAGGCTGCCGAGCTGGAGACTGAGTTCATGATGAGGACCAGGCTCTCTAAAAAGACCGCTGCCCCTCCCTGACAGAAGGGCTCAGGTAAAAAATCCTTCTACCCGAGGAAAGGGGCTTCTTACAGAAGCTACCCACCTTTTCAGGCCCCCCCGGCTCCTCAATAGGGTCAGTAGGCCAAGGAACATGAGCATGGCCCTCGTAAGCAGAAGGCTGCAAAACTCCAGGCATTGGCCCTGGCCCTGGCCCAGCCAGGGGGAGTTTTTGACTTCTTGAGCATAACCTCTCTACTCCAAGGAGATGAGCAGCCCACAGGGGGATGTCTGACCCACTATGCCCAGAAGTGGATGACCATCACCACCGACTCCTGGGCACTTCGGGTGGTCAGGGAGGGTTACCTCCTCCACCTGACTCATACACCTCCCCCTTATTTTCCGGGAGAGCTTCTCAGGTCTCCCCTCCACCGGGATCTTCTACTGAAGGAGTTGGCAGGTCTTCTTGAGGACAAAGCGGTGGAACCAGTGTCCCACCATCTTAAGGGCAAGGGGGTTTTACTCCAGGTACTTCCTCATGCCAAAAAGAACAGGGGGCCTGCGCAACCTCAACAAATTCCTGGTGAGGGAGAAGTTCAAGATGCTCTTCCTTGGAACATGCTGCCCTACCTCCAGCAGGGAGATTGGCTATGCTCCTTAGACCTGAAGGATGCCTATACTCACATCCTCATTCACCCCAAACACAGGCAGTACCTGCGGTTCATAGTGGGAGGTGGGCACTATCAGTACAGGGTCCTTTCAGCTTGGCCTCTGCCCCAAGGGTCTTCACAAAATGCCTGGCAGTCATGGCCGCCTTCTTCCACCTCCAAGGGGTCTTTGTCTTCCCCTACCTGGACAATTGGCTCATAAAGGGAGGCACAGCAGGCCACCGCATGCATTATCCAGGTTCTGCAGCACTTGGGCTTTATCATAAACTACCCCAAATCTCATCTCCTCCTGACAGAATGTCTGGAGTTCATCGGGGCAAAACTGGACACTCTCCAGTCAAAGGTCTTCCTGCCCAGGGACCGAGCCGACCACCTCAGGACCCTGGCACGGGACATACAGCACTGTCCCTCTGCCTGCTCTACTCCTTCTGTGCCTTCTCGGGCACAAGGCCTCCATGGTCTACGTCACCCCAGACACTCGCCTCTACATGAGTGCTGCACAGTGGTGTCTCCGAGACCAGTGCACTCAGGCCACGGGGGCATCTCTGTGACAGAGTCTCTGTTAAAGTGGGGTTAAAGGGGCACTAAGAGGCGACAAGGCGATAGCGGAGAGACTGAATGAATTCTTTGCTTCGGTCTTTACTGAGGAAGATGTAGGGATGTTACCCATGACTGAAGTGGTATTTAAAGGTGCGGAAGAAATGAAGGAAATATCGATACATCGGGAAGATATATTAAAACTATTAGATAAACTGAAGAGTAGCAAATCACCTGGGCCGGATGGTATACATCCAAGGGTGTTGAAAGAACTGAAATATGAGATTGCAGACCTGCTATTAGTAATCTGTGAACTATCATCAAAATCATCTCTAATACCTGAAGATTGGAGGATCGCCAATGTAACACCAATTTTTAAAAAGGGTTCCAGGGGTGATCCGGGAAACTACAGACCGGTGAGCCTGACGTCAGTACCAGGAAAAATCGTAGAAACAATCATAAAGAATAAAATTACTCAGCATGTAGAAAGTCATGGCCTAATGGGAGACAGCCAACATGGCTTTAGACAAGGAAGATCTTGTCTTACTAATCTGTTATGTTTTTTTGAAAGTGTGAATAAACAGGTGGACAAAGGTGAGTCGGTTGATATAGTGTATCTGGACTTTCAGAAAGCCTTTGACAAGGTCCCTCATCATTGACTTTTGGCAAAACTAAAGAGTCATGGGATAGGAGGCAGTGTACTACTGTGGATCAAGAACTGGTTAAAAGATAGAAAGCAGAGGATTGGGCTAAATGGCCAATTTTCCCAATGGAGAAAGGTGAATAGTGGTGTACCCCAGGGATCTGTGCTGGGTCCGCTGCTTTTTGACATATTCATAAATAACCTGGAAAGTGGAATAACGAGTGAGGTTATCAAATTTGCAGATGACACAAAACTATTTAAAGTTGTTAAAACCCATGAGGATTGTGGAAAATTGCAAGAGGATCTTGATAAATTGGAAGACTGGGCATCAAAATGGCAGATGAAATTTAATGTGGACAAGTGCAAAGTTATGCACCTAGGGAAGAACAACCCAAACTATGGTTTCACGATGCAAGGTTCCACATTAGGAACCACCACCCAGGAAAAAGATGTAGGCGTCATTGTGGATACCATGTTAAAACCCTCGGCCCAGTGTGCAACAGCGGCCAAGAGAGCAAATAGAATGCTAGGTATCATAAGGAAAGGAATGGAGGATAAAACAAAAGATATTATAATGCCTCTCTATCGTTCCATGGTGAGACCGCACCTTGAATATTTTGTGGAATTCTGGTCGCCGTATCTTAAAAAGGATATAGCGATTTTAGAAAAGGTTCAGAGAAGAGCCCTCAAAATAGTAAATGGGATGGAAGGATACTCCTATGAAGAAAGGCTAAAAAGGTTAGGGCTCTTTAACCTGGAAAAGAGACGGCTGAGGGGAGATATGATAGAAATCTATAAATTAATGAACGGAGTGGAACGGGTAAACGTAGATCGATTGTTTACATTATCAGAATATAGAAAGACTAGGGGACATGCAATGAAGCTACAGGGTAAGCTATTTAAGACTAATAAAAGAAAATATTTTTTCACTCAACGTGTAATCAAACTCTGGAATTTGTTACCGGAGGATGTAGTAAAGGCTGCTAGTGTAGCTGGGTTTAAAAAAGGTTTGGACAAGTTCCTGGAGGAAAGGTCCATAAACCATTATTAAGAAGAGACCCAGGACATCAATGCTTGACCCAGTACAAGCATTGTGGAACCTGTGTCTTTTGGGAAAACTGCTAGGTACATATGACCTAGATTGGCCACTGTTGGAAACAGGATACTGGGCTTGATGGACCTTGGTCTGACCCAGTATGGCATATCTTATGTTCTTATGTAACTAGTCAACTGGCAGACTCTCTGATCTGGTGGCAGTCTCCGCAGTATCTCAATGCAGGCATGCCTTTTCAGGCCCCAAGCCTCTTAAAGGTCCTTACCACAGATGCCTCCCTGCTTGATTTGGGAGCCCATTGCGAGGAGCTCTGCACCCAGGGCAGATGGTCACCAGACGAGAGCACCCAGCAGATCAACCGCCTGGAGCTGTGGGCGATATACTTAGCCCTGCAAGCTTTTTGCCACCACCTGCATCGCCAGCTGGTGCTGGTCCAGACGGACAACTAGGTGGCGATGTTCTATGTGAACAACAGGGGGACACAGGGTCTCATGCCCTCTGCCAGGTGGTGGTGCTCCTCTGCTCGTACGCAGTCCAACAGGGTATTTTCCTGTGGGCAGTATATCTACCAGGCCAGAACAACCTGCTGGCCAACAGGCTGAGTAGAGTCCCCCTGCCGCATGAGTGGCAGCTGGATCCCAGTGTGGCCAACTGGCTTTTCCAGATCTGGGGGAACCCGTGATGGACCTGTTTGCCAGCCCAGACAATTTCCAGTTGCCCCACTTCTGTTCCCAGCAGGCCTACACCTCCGGGGTGGCAGTAGACGTATTCCTCATCTCGTGGTCCGAGGGCCTCGTGTACGCCTTCTCTCTCACGCCGCTGATTGTCAAAACCTTGTTCAGGACCCTCTGCAACAAGGCCTCGCTCATCCTTTTAGCCCCTTGGTGGTTCCCGCTGCTCCTCCGATTTAACAGTGTAGACGCCCATCCCATTGGGGAACTCTCCAGGATGTCTGTCTCAGGAAGGGGGCTCTCTTCTGCACCCCAACCTGGGGTCCCTGTTGCTGACAGTATGGCTGCTGAAAGGGTGATCCTGGCGCCTTTCAACCTCTCGGGAGAGGTAGAGAAGATCCTACTGGCCTTTCACAAGGCCTCTATTGGGAAAGCTTATGCTCCCAAATGGTGCAGATTTTCAGCCTGGTGCACCAAGCACGGGACTGACACATTCTCCTGCCCAGTGGTATTACAGTATCTTCTCCACCTCTTGCAATCCGGGCTTACGTTTAACTCCGTCTGGGTGCGCCTCACTGCCCTGGAGACGCACCACCACCCGATGGATGGCAAGCCCATCTTGGTCCAGCCACTGGTGACCCGCTTTCTTAGGGGTCTGCTCTTATTGAAGCCCCTGGTTCACCCTCCGGCAACTGAATGGGACCTTAACATGGTATTGGGGCAGTTCACTCGCCCACCCTTTGATCCTTTGGCTACTTGCCACCTATGTTACCTCTCATGGAAGGTGGAATTCCTGGTTGCCCTCACCTCCACTCGCAGAGTTAGTGAGCTCCAGACCTTATGGCAGAGGTGCCCTATACCAGGTTCTACAGAAACAGGGTGGTGCTCCTCATGCACCCTAAATTTCTTCCGAAGGTGGTATCATCCTTTCATCTAAATCAGGAAGTGGTACTGCTTACCTTCTTTCTGAGACCTCATTCTAGTAGGGCAGAGACATTCCTTCACACCTTGGACTGTAAGAGGGCTTTGTCCTATATCCAATGCATTCAGGGCCACCGCAAAGCCACTCAGATTTTCATCTCCTATGATCCCAGTAGGCTGGGAGAGGTGGTGACCAAGCGTATGCTATCCACCTGGGTGGTGGACTTTATCTCCCTCGCTTATGAGCAGGAGGGGCTCCCGCTGGAAGGCTGTGTCATGGCGCACCATGTCAGGGCCATGGCAGCCTCAGTGGCAGACTTGCGCTCTGTCCCGATGGTGGGCATCTGCTGGACCACCGCCTGGTCTTCAGTCCATCTTTGCAGCTCATTACTGCCTGGAAAGGGAGTCCCGACAGGACAGTGCCTTCGGCTGTGCTCCTGAATCTTTTCGAGGTTTAGGCAACTCCTATCCTCCGACCCTTCTGTGTTCAGGGTATTGGAGTGCTGGTTTTCATCAGACACAAGGGTCCTACTGTGGTCTGTGGACATAGACTAAATTGCTGCTGTTCGCAGCTCCCTGTAAGGGAGCCTTTGTTTTTCGCTATAGACTTTCAGTAGCCTGTAGCTGGGGAGTCCCATATGTGAGAAGTGACTTCCTGCTTGTTCCTGGAGAAAGTGAGTTACTCACCTGTAACAGGTGTTCTCCAGGGACAGCAGGAATCGGTCCTCACAACCCTCCCTCCTCCCTTTGTAGTTGCTCTTTTACCATCTTTTAGCTATGTCATCTGACTGAGCAAGATGGCACCCTTTGGCGGGAAGGGGACCATGCATGCATGGTAGCATCTCCCAAAGGTTTTCTTTGAAAGCTGGGGGGGGGTACTTCCACGAGGGCTCTATTTGTGCCGACATCACCCATCACCAAATAAGCAAGAATCAAATACAAATCAGCCCTACTTATCCACAAAGCCCTCTATCAAACGCAGACCTCCTAGCTCTGAACTTTACTGCCCCAACCCACCCACAAAAGAACAACCAGACAAACTACCAGCAACACCCTCACCATCTCCCATGAACGAACTAAATACAATCAACGGACCTGCAACAGAGCCTTCGAACTATACGCGCCATCCCTTTGGAACTCCCTACCAAGCCAAATCAGAAACAACGGAGACCCTTCAACATTCAGAAAACAACTAAAAACCACCCTGTTTCAAGAATACCTTGGACCAGAAACAAACATCCACCACTGACTCCCTCCCTGACCCTTTAACATACCCACAGATCTCCCCCCTAAGAGACTAATGTCCATTGTTTACGTCCTTAATATCTGTTTAGATCATTAATGTTGGCCTCCCGGTGACAGCCCCCTACCCAAGTATTGATTACTGTCCCCCCCCCCCTTTTCTGTTAAACCGCTTTGACCCGGTGAAAAGCGGGATATAAATACAGTTAAATAAATAAAACAGGTGAGTAACTACGCTTTCTTACCCCCATTAGCAGTCCTCTTCCTGTACCAGCGACTTCCTCCCCCACGCACACATGGCCTCGCACCACGAGGGGCCTGGTGAATGCCTGACTGGAAGCGCTCTTATTTAACCTCTACAAACTCAGTTGCACCGGCGGCTGCGACTTAGCACAACTGCGGGAGTAAAGGAAAACTTTCCTGCAGCTGTGCAGATGTGAGCCGGGCTTTGGACCTCACCAGCTCCATCTTAAGCCAGTGCAAGGCCATGTGCAAGCAACATGGAGTGGAGGAGTGGTCTAATGGTTAAGAACACTGGCTTGGGAACCCAGAGACCAGGGTTCAATTCCCACTAGCACTCCTTGTGGCCTTGGGCAAGTCATTGCCTCAGAAAAATCCAAGTTATCAATGTCCCTGTTTAACGTACATTACCAAGTTTAAGTTACAATGTAAACCACTTTAATTGAAATGATAAAGCAGTATATAAAACCTGTTAAATAAATAAATAAAAAAAACATGCCAGCCCTGTCAAGTCAAATGACTTCTCAGATTTTGTTGATTTTGATGCCTTTCTCTCCTCATGATGTGGAATGGATGCTTTTTCCATAAGTTGTGATAACCACTGTTTATTTTATCTTCTTATTTAAGCATTTTCTTAAATGTGTGGTATGTCAATATATAAAATTGCAATAAAAAAGAAATGACTAGACATTGTGCCACGAACATTGCAAATTATTAAATATACATCTACCACCTATATTTTACATCCATATGAAGTCAAAAGAAAATTGTTATAAGGAAAGAAACCAGATTTATTGCATTCAGATTTCAATATTTACATAAGTCATAATGCAAACTTTTAGCTTTTGAATATATGCAGCAACAAAAACAGCAAGATAAACGTTGTAGGAGGAAAACAAACCCACAATTCAATAATCCGTCTTTGAGTCATTAAAACATTTAGGCCCCCTATTTACTAAGCATTTTTCCCATAGACATAAAATGGGAGAAAATCTTTAGCAAACAGTCCCCTTGATATGGCTTGTAACTGCTGGCAACTTTTCCGTTTCCAACTGCTTCTCATTATTGCCACGGTCTATTTACTTTCTATTTGCGCGAGGATGATAACATGCTCTTGATCCTGTGAGCATGCGTGTATGTTAGCTAGAAGATGATGGTGTAGATTATGCAACATACATAGAATAACGTAAGACCTTCAGAGAAACTGTTATGCAGATATTTTCTGTGGCAATACCTCTGAATATGATCAAGAACAAAATAAGACTAGAGCAATCATTTTCATATTTGAATAAAGCATCTTAAATTCAATATATATCATGATTTCCCACCACTGCAATTTAAATTTTTACATTTCTCAAAAGAAAAACATTTTGTTATAAAACAACTTTTTTCTATATAAATTTAACTGTGGTCCCATATATACATTATAATACAGGGGTCATCTAATATTTACATGTTAACACTTAGATGTTTAACAAATATTATATAAACCATGAGTAGAAAGTTCTGGCAGGTCTATTGGTTAGGTTTATTTATTGTATATTTTTGTGCAAATTTTAATTCCTATCTCTTGAGTTGCTTGTCTCTATTTGCCTTGTATTACTGCTGCTTCTTTTCATGACCACAGAAGACTGAGAAACTTTACTCTTGGGTAATGGAAGCTGGGACTTGGCTCTTGAAATACCCAAATCCATCTTTGATTTGCTGATGCTGCGCTCCATGGCTTGACTGCTGTTGTGAGAACAGACCCCATCCTATAAATGAAATCAGCAGGACAGATTAAAGAACAGGCTGTACAATCAAATTACAGTAGTCTAGCCATTGTTTTAAATAAATTGTGCCCCATTGTACTCTAGTAGATCATCATATTCAGGTAAAAACCTGAATTGCCTAGGTTATGATACAGTTTTCAGAAAATTCTTTCTGACAAGTAGCTCCTGCATAAAAGGGAGAATAACATCATATTGTGCAATTTCATTTTTCCAGACATGCCATGTTAGAGATTCATGCTCATAGCAATGGCTGGATATTATGCATCACAAAAATAAAATTATTATATTGTAAAAATATCTAAAATGCAATTTCAATAATACATAATTTATCCATCATAAAATTCTTTTTAGCAGCTTAAATAAATTACATAAGTCTTTTAGAGGCACTTTTACTAAATTGCAGTAAGCTTTTGGACTTCCCACACATTAGAAGCAAGACCCAATGCATGATAGATGTAACCATGCAATGCAGTTGGAGGTGTCCCCAGCATGTTCCTGGTAGTTGCCACACTGAAAAATCCCTTCTACTGTGCATTAAAAGGCTATTCACAGTTACCATGGGTGCACTTAATGCCGCCTATTGAGGTGACATTGTGCACTCTCACTAATTGCAACATTGACAGTGTGCGGTAAGTACCATGCGCTAACTCCAATGTACAGCTCATGCCCACTCTCCACCCAGAACCAGCCTATTCCTCACCCTGTCATGCAATCAGCAGTTAATGCTGGAATTACAGCAGTATACAGTAATGGTCATACCAGCATGGGCACAGTTACTGTAGTTCCATGCTAACTGCTTACCATGCATTAAAGCGGGCATTAACCGTGAAAGCACTTTAGTAAAGGGAGCCCTTATTTTATTGTATGAAACGAATGAATGAAGCAGCAAGACCTTTATCAGCAGGGTTGGAAGTAGGGTGGGGTCACCAGGGGCATCACTTTGGATGCCATATTCTTCAAGAGGGTCAAGCAGTGCTCTGTTGTGAGGGTAGCGATGCAAAGCCACTGCATTTCTTGCGGCAGTGCCACAAGCTGGCTATGGTGCTGTTTATCAGCTAGGGAGAATCTGATGAGTATCGTAAACCGATAATAAGCAACTTTCTGTTTTCTACTTAGAAAGTGCTGTAGAATGTTCCCCTCTGAACTGTTTCAAATGATGCCATTACTATTACTTATGTAGCACTTGTATACTTGGTGCTAAATATATAAAATCATTTTGCTGGTGATTCCTGCTTGGGTGAACACCCTCATGGCAAGCTTCAGCTAACTTTGTATGCTGTGTTCAGGTATTTTCTTGTGCCTGTTCAGAATCTAGCTTGTTGTGTATTTATTTATTGCTCTGTATATATTTCAGTTTTGTCAGTGTGTGTCCTATCCTCTGTTTGTCCTTTACCCAGCTCCTGCCCTCTGCAGTGCTGTGTCTTCCTTCTCAACACTCTGTTCTCTGACTAGTACTATGTGACTGCACATTTAGGTGTGCTTTTTTCTCTCCTCCTCCTTATTCCTCTACATGGCCTCTCTTGTAGGTATTGAAAGTCTTCAGTTTTTTCACCTTGCCTGAGTTTTACTGGAGCACTACCTGTGGATTCTGCCTGCTTTCACTTGCTTGCATTCAGCACTTGCCCCACTCCTCTTGTTCAGCTCTGCCTCTCTGTTTTCAGCTGTGTGTGTCTCTCCATTTCCTTATCCTCTACAATGTCTACCACCTATCATTTTACTTCTTCTATGCTCCTCGCCACCTCTCTCTTTATAGCTCCTCAACACTTTCTTTTCCTACTGCTCATTCTCCCTAATTGTCTCCCCTCCTACCAACACCTTCAAGCCCCACGCCTTTATCTCCCCTTTACCATCCTCGCTTCCCCATCACCTTGTCATCTACCCTATCATCAGCTCTTGAGCTTTACCACTTTCTCCCTCTCATTCAGCCATCTTCTCTCTGAAACAACCTCACCCTCGTTACCGCCATGCTGTCTCCTCTCTGCCCCATACTCTTCTACGCCTTCTCCTTCTCTCTTCTGGACATTTCATCCCCAACCCTGGCCCCCCCCCCCCCTAGACTTTTGTCACATTCCCAGAACAGATTCTCACACAACAGCTCAAATTTTATTCATATCGCTCTCCTTTCCCCTCCTCTCTTCCTTTCTCATGTGTCCTTACTCATGATCTTTTTTATCTCTAATGTTCTCCATCTCCTTGCTCTAACTGAGACCTGGCTCCTCTCTTTGGACTCAGCTTCAGTCGCTGCTCTCTGTCATGGCGGCTATCAATTCTCCCACACGCCTCGTCCCACTGGCTGTGGTGGAGGTGTTGGGCTTCTACTCTCTCTTTCTGTTAATTTCAACCCCTCCTTCTGCCTCAGTCTCACTCCTTTCCCTCCTTTGAAGTCAATTTCATCTGGCTTTTTACTCTACTACCTCTCCAATTAGCTGTTATTTATCGATTCCCTGACAAATCCACCTTTACCTTTCTCTCTGACTTTGACTTATGGCTTTCTTTCTTTCTGGATTCATCTTCCCCCTCCCTTATTCTTGGGGATTTTAACATTCATGTTGATAACCCCTCTGACCCTTATGCTTTAAAGCTCCTCTCCCTTACCTCATCATTCAATCTCCAGCTTTGCTGTACTGCCCCTATTCACCAGCAGGGCCACTGCCTTGACCTTGTATTCTTCTCTAATTAATTACCCTCAAACTTCTGTACCTCACTTCTTCCCTTATTGGACCATCACCTGCTAAGTTTCACTCTTCATCACTCACTGCCTCAACCTCGCCCTGTCTTCACTACCTGCTTCTCTGATCCTATTCCCACTCATCTCCTTAGCTCCAACTCCTCCAATGTAGTCCCTTCCATCTCTCATATTCTCAACCTATCGTTCTCCACTGCAACTTTCCCTGCAGCCTTCAAGCATGCTGTGGTCACTCCTCTCCTCAAGAAATCCTTTCTAACCCTACCTGTCCTCACTATTGACCCATCTCCCTCCTCCCCTTTATTTCTAAAGTACTTGAACGTGTGATTCACCACCGTTGCCTCAACTTATTCTCCTCTCAAGCCCTTCTGGATCCTCTATAATCTGGCTTTTGTCCTTTGGCAAGAGCTGTTTTGGTAGAATGTAAAGTCCCCCAGTGACCTGTTCCTGACAAAATCCATCCTCCTTGACCTTTCTGCTGCTTTTGACACTGTTGACCACAACCTTCTCCTTGATACCTTGTCCTCGCTTGAACATAAGAACATAAGAACATAAGATATGCCATACTGGGACAGACCAAGGTTCATCAAGCCCAGTATTCTGTTTCCAACAGTGGCCAATCTAGGTCATACGTACCTAGCAGTTTCCCCAAGGGACACAGGTTCCACAATGCTTGTATTGGTTCAAGCATTGATATCCTGGGTCCCTTCTTAATAATGGTTTATGGACCTTTCCTCCAGGAACTTGTCCAAACCTTTTTTAAACCCAGCTACACTAACAGCCTTTACTACATCCTCCGGTAACAAATTCCAGAGTTTGATTACACGTTGAGTGAAAAAATATTTTCTTTTATTAGTCTTAAATAGTTTACCCTGTAGCTTCATTGCATGTCCCCTAGTCTTTCTATATTCTGATAAGGTAAACAATCGATCTACGTTTACCCGTTCCACTCCATTCATTAATTTATAGACTTCTATCATATCTCCTCTCAGCCGTCTCTTTTCCAGGTTAAAGAGCCCCAACCTTTTTAGCCTTTCTTCATAGGAGTAGCCTTCCATCCCCTTTACCATTTTGGTGGCTCTTCTCTGAACCTTTTCTAAAATCGCTATATCCTTTTTAAGATACGGCGACCAGAATTGCACACAATATTCAAGGTGCGGTCTCACCATGGAACGATATAGAGGCATTATAATATCTTTTGTTTTATTTTCCATTCCTTTCCTTATCATACCTAGCATTCTATTTGCTCTCTTGGCCGCCGCTGCACACTGGGCCGAGGGTTTTAACATGGTATGCACAATGACGCCTAAATCTTTTTCCTGGGTGGTGGTTCCTAATGTGGAACCTTGCATCGTGTAACCATAGTTTGGGTTGTTCTTCCCTAGGTGCATAACCTTGCACTTCTCCACATTAAATTTCATCTGCCATTTTGATGCCCAGTCTTCCAATTTATCAAGATCCTCTTGCAATTTTCCACAATCCTCCTGGGTTTTAACAACTTTAAATAGTTTTGTGTCATCTGCAAATTTGATAACCTCACTCGTTATTCCACTTTCCAGGTCATTTATGAATATGTCAAAAAGCAGCGGACCCAGCACAGATCCCTGGGGTAAACCACTATTCACCTTTCTCCATTGGGAAAATTGGCCATTTAGCCCTACCCTCTGCTTTCTATCTTTTAACCAGTTCCTGATCCACAATAGTACACTGCCTCCTATCCCATGACTCTTTAGTTTTGCCAAAAGTCTCTCATGAGGGACCTTGTCAAAGGCTTTCTGAAAGTCCAGATACACAATATCAACCGACTCACCTTTGTCCACCTGTTTATTCACTCCTTCAAAAAAACCTAACAGATTAGTAAGACAAGATCTTCCTTGTCTAAAGCCATGTTGGCTGTCTCCCATTAGGTCATGACTATCTACATGCTGAGTAATTTTATTCTTTATGATGGTTTCTACCATTTTTCCCGGTACTGATGTCAGGCTCACCGGTCTGTAGTTTCCCGGATCACCCCTCGAACCCTTTTTAAAAATTGGTGTTACATTGGCGATCCTCCAATCCTCAGGTATTAGAGATGATTTTAATGATAGTTCACAGATTACTGATAGCAGGTCTGCAATCTCAAATTTCAGTTCTTTCAACACCCTTGGATGTATACCATCTGGCCCAGGTGATTTGCTACTCTTCAGTTTATCTAATACTTGTAAGACATCTTCCCGATGTATCGATATTTCCTTCAATTCTTCCACACCTTTAAATACCACTTCAGTCATGGGTAACATCCCTACATCTTCCTCAGTAAAGACCGAAGCAAAGAATTCATTCAGTCTCTCCGCTATCGCCTTGTCGCCTCTTAGTGCTACTTTAACCCCTTTATCATCTAATGGACCAACTGACTCTCTCACAGGTTTTTTGCTACGAATGTACTTGAAAAGGTCTTTATTTCGCGTTTTTGCTTCTGCTGCAAGCTTCTTCTCAAATTCTCTCTTTGCCTGCCTTATCAATGCCTTGCATTTGACTTGCCAGTGCTTGTGCTGTTTCCAGGTTTCATCGTTTAGCTCTTTTTTCCATTTCCTGAAAGATGCTTTTTTGGCAACAACAGCCTCTCTGACCTCACCTTTAAACCATGCTGGCAGTTTTTTGGACTTCCTTCCACTTTTCTTAAAGCGTGGAATACAGCTGGTCTGGGCTTCCAAGATAGTATTTTTCAACAACACCCAAGCTTGATGTACGTCTTTAACCTTTGCAACTGCTCCTTTTAGTTTTTTCTTAACTGTTTTCCTCATTTTATCATAGTCTCCCTTTCGAAAGTTAAAGGGTAGTACTGTGGATTTCCTTACTATCCCTACTCCACTAATTAAATCAAAGGTGATCATGCTATGATCACTATTGCCAAGTGATCTTGGTTTAAAGGGCTCTGTGCTATCCTGGTTCTCTTCTTATCTCTCTCATCGCTCTTTCAGTGGCTGTTCTGGGGATCCTTCTCTACTGCAATCCTGCTCAGTTGGTGTACCTCAAGGATCTGTCTTTACTCCTTTTCTCTCTTTATACTCATCTCTTCCCATGGCTTTCAGTACCATCTTTATGCTGATGACTCCCAGATCTACCTCTCTACACCTGAAATCTCTCTGGCAATCTAGGCCCGGATCTCTGCCTGCCTTTCTTACACTGCTGCTTGATGACCCACCGCCCCTGAATTTGAACATGGCCAAAACTGAGCTTCTTATTTTTCCCCTTAAACCCTCCTCTCCTCTTCCTCAGTCTCTGTGGATAACTCTCTACTCCTCCCTGTCTCCTCGGCTCACAACCTTGGGGTCGCCTTTGATTCCTCTCTTTCCTTCTTCACACACATCCAACTGCTAGCTAAAACCTGTCATATCTTTCTTTACAATATCAACAAAATTCGCCCATTCCTTTCTGAACATACTACTAAAACACTTATCCACTCCTCAGTCACCTCCCGTCAAGACTATTGTAACCTATTCCTTGCTGGTCTCCCTGTGAATCCTCTCTCTCTCCTTCAATCTGTTCAACACTCTGCTGCACAGCTAATCTTCTGCCAGCTTCGTCAAGCTCATATTACTCCTCTTCTCAAGTCACTTCATTGGCTCCCTATCTGTTTCCGCATTCAGTTCAAACTTCTCCTGATGGCCTATAAGAGCATTCACTCTACAGCTCCTCATTACCTTTCCTCTCTTATATCTCCCTACAACCCTCCTAGGGAACTCCGCTCTTTGGGGAAATTGCTTCTATCTGTGCCCTTCTCTTTTATTGCTAACTCCAGACTTGCTGCTCCATAGGCCTGGAACAAACTACCTGAGTCTGTATGTCAGGCACTTTCTCTGGCCCTTTTCAAATCCAGGCTGTAAACTCACCTCTTTGCTGACGCTTTCGGATCTTGACTCACCTGATCTCCTTTGTATTTCCTTACCATTCCCCCTAGATGCATCCCTATCTACACCTACTGTGTTGTCTGTCTTAACTAGATTGTAAGCTCACATGTGTCTGTGCAGCACTGCGTACATCTTGTAGTGCTATACAAATGTTCAGTAGTAGTAGTAGTAATATTAATATGGCAGAAATGTAGGATGGAAGTGGGGTGCTTAATTGCGGAACTGCACCCTAGCAAACACCGATTTGTGCAGGTGCTAGCGGGGGGCATTCACTCCAAGTAACTGTTGTCAGACTGCCATTTATTGAAGGATTGTGGCTGAACTTGCTGGCACACCCTCTTCATTACCATTGATTTTTGAGACAGGACAAATAAAAAGTCTCAAACACAGGGAAATAAATTGGTGGGACTCAGGTTCGTAACATTTCCTTTTACAAAATATATTTTGGTACCTAGGACTCCTTGTTCCTGGAAAAATGAACCCCCTGGTTTTGTGTCTACAGTTTGAACATCTGTGCAGATCAGAAATGTTAACAGCATTATTTTTGTAGTAAAATTGCTAGAAAAGACGATGGGCTCAATATTCAAAGGCATTTATATGGTTTACAGATGTGTAAACCGTGTAAATACTCCCTGATTAATGCCGTTATATGCCTCGATGCTAACCCGGTAGCCTCAGGGCGTGTCATGGGCATTCCGGAGGTGGCAAAAGCTGGCATGAGAGTGGCCAAATATCACTGCTGCCCGGTTAGCTTCTGCGGCGACGGAGGCTGTGCAGCAAACCCGGATAGTCAATGCCAGTGCTTGGATATGGCCACGGCATTAAATATCCAGGTTATTTATTTATTATATTTAACAGTATTTATATATCACCTTTTCCTTAAATCAAGGTTGTTTACATTAAACCTTGGGAAATAAGATTGATTACATTAAACTCCATCACTGAACTCAACCATTTACAGGTGTTTTAAAACCTATAACTTGGAGACATCATAGTGTCATAACAGTATGTCTCCATAACTTAGTTACATGGGTCAACTATTTACAGTTTGTGGTCATGTTGGCTAGCTGCTGCCGGTGCTGAATATCTGGCCTGAAGCAGCTAAGTGTGCGTGAATGAACAGTACATTAACATTACAAACACAGACTATTTTGCCCATAAAATTTCCTGTTCTTCACGATGTGCTTTATATATTTACTCTTTAAAAGTTTGCCTCTGTTGGTGATTCTTCCCTTGGCATTATCAGACATGATTTTCAATAAACTGGACCTAACACATTTTTGCATGCATAGGTTCTATTTAAATACCTATGTGTATTTATATATTTCATAGCCTACCTTTCCACAGAACCATCAAAGTGGTGTACATTGAGGGGATTATCTTTGAAGCCGTATTGTTCTGTCCCAAATAGTTCATCCCTTGCTCCCATCCTGGAAGGTATTCCAGTGCAACTGCAACTTACTCTTTGCTACCTAGAAGTGCTAGTGGATACTGAACTCTCTTTTTCTCCTAAGACGGCACAGGTTATCGGGTCCTCTTTCTGTGCCATATGTCGTTTCCATGTTGTCCAACTGTGTCTTGATAAATCTGCCCAAACAACAGTTCTCCTTCATGTTGTAATTTCTCGGTTGGATTACTGCAACATCTCCTTACATAGGCCTTCCGCAGTACCAACTCCACCAATTGCAAACTATCCAAAACACAGCCATTCGCCCCTCACCTGTGCACACAGATTTGATCATGTCACTCCTTGTTTGATGCAACATCATTGGCTTCTAATCAGCACTCACATCCAGTGTAAGACTTTGACCCTAATGCATAAAGCTATCCATGATGCAGCCCCCGAGTGTATCTACAACCTTATTACCCGCCATGCCCCTGCTAGTGCACGTCACTCCTTACATGGTTATCGGCCACATTCCGTATTTTCGCGCATATAACGCGCGCGCTATATACTTTTTTACTTACCGCGCAACACTCCTGCGCGTTATTTTCGGGTGCGCAGTATACCAAAACTTTGTTGCAAGTAGCTGATCCCAAAAACGAGACACCACAAGAATATCTTGGTACAAAAATATATTTTATTACTTTTCATCATCCGATTCCATAAAACCTTCGAAATCACTCCCCTCATCAACATCATCATTGAAATACTTTAAAACCGTCTGAAGACGCTCTTCCGTAACATATGTGTTGAAATCCGCCATCTTTTGTTCCCAGTCATCCGGAATCCTCTGGCCTACAGTTGTTCTTATTCGCACGGAAAGACCATTCCTCTTCATAAATTTGCAAATCCAGTTGAAACTAGCGTGGAAACTTGAAATTCCTCTTTCATTGGCAAGCAGTTTTGCTTTGAATTTAATTGCGATAGTTGAGACAGCTTGATTTTGCTCCCTTCTAGACAGAATCCACTTGTTTAAGTCACTTTCTAGCTCTGGCCACTTTTCCTTTGGACCTTGACGCGCACGTTTTCGCGGGTTCATCTCCTCTAGCGCCGTTCTCTCCTTTCTCCATTCGCGAACAGATGACTCACCAACATCAAATTCTCTTGCTGCTGCTCTGTTGCTTGTTTCTTCCGCTCTTGCCACAACTTTCAGCTTGAAGTCCGCTGTATAAGACTTGCGCTTAATTCCTGGCATGATGACTTTTTTATGCACCTCATAGCAGTCGACACATGCGCGCTATACGCGCGTGCGTGTTATGTGAGAAACTCAGTACAGAACAGGCAGAAAATTGCGCTTTATATGCGGGAGCGTGTTATGTACGGGTGCGCATTATATACGCGAAAATACGGTATTCCCTCCCCAACGTTAATTACGTTTGAGTCCACTCGGAAATTCACTTTCTTTGCTGCAACCTCCATACTGTGAAATTGCCTACCCACTTGCTTTCGTACTGAACAGAATTTCAAGAAATTTAAGAAAACCTTGAAAATGCTCATATTCAAGGAGGCCTTTAGTCCTTTATAATTTTGGGTCTTGAGGTGTCACTCATTGCCTTCTGCCAGACAGGACTTTATCCCCTCCCCCCTCCCTCTCCTATTCCTCAGCTTTAGTTTCATATTATGAAACTGGCATTATTTTCTTTCCTAAATAAAGTGCCTAGTCACCACCACTTTACTCACAACCTGCTATGCAATGACAAAAACATATCCGGTTTCTGCTGCTGAATATCTGGGCTGGCCGGACACCAGAGATGCTATCTGGTTAGCAGTGATATTCAGCCAATCACATATCCTAACTTTAAATGCTTAAGCACTGCTAACTGGATAGCAGCTGTCACCGCCCCCACTCCTCCCTGGTTCTAACCGGGCATTTGTTTGGGGGTCTGTGGAATGAACCAGTTAGTGCCGCTGAATAATGTGATGATCGTGTAGCAAATGGCCCCTGTTGTTCTTATATTAGGTGCTGTTTGCATGGTTAAAAGCTCTTGGCATAGCAGGGTCTGTTTATTCTTTTTTGAGTGACAAATTGTTTAAGGTGACAAGTAGAAATGATGAGTCGGCCTGGAGAGCTTTGAAGTACAGAGCGTCCCAAGGTCTGCAATGACAATTTTATTGTTTAACATCTATATACTGTCATTGACCCAATGTTAATGGTCTTTAAATGTGCAATATAGGTTCTGTGTTGATGATATTCAGGTGGTGTTGCCCATTACACTATCAACCAGTATTCTACTAGTAGTTGACAATGTGCTGTCTGTAATTGGTGAGTAGATGGCTGAAAATAAGCAAGCCCTCAATGCATTTAAATCTGAATTACTACGGATTAGGCCACCTACAGTTAATGCGCCTTTATCTTTAATTTTGATTAAATATGTGGCGATCTGAGTGGCCCCAGTAGTAAGAGACTTGGGAGGGTTATGATTGATGCGCATATAAACAAGAAAGAACAACTTAAATCTGTGGTTCAATGTGCTTTCTTTAAGCTTAGATGGTTGAGGCAATTGCATTACTGTTTGCCTCCAATTGATTTTCGAACTGTTCTCCAGTCATTTGTCAGCTGGACAACTGCAGTGGTTTGTATATTTGCCTTCCATCTATGCATCAGCATTCTTTACAGCTAATACAAAATGCAACTGCCTAATTGCTGATGGTACTGGTAGGCATGAGCACATATTCTCTTCATTTGTTACCAGTACTGCAACATATCAAATAAAAAATATGTTGGTTAGTTTTTCGAGTGATGCAAACTGGCATTGATCCACTGCTTTATTTAAAGATTTATTGTAGTGGTATACTCCTGCTCAAGACTTCGATTGAGTGTTTCTGGATTATTGGAGATACCTACTGTATGGACTGTGAGATTATCCAAGACACATGCTTTTGCTTTTTCTGTTGCAGTTCCTCCCTTATGGGATAGCTTACTAATTTGATTACAGGAGGATACTAGTTGTTTTCAAAAATTTCTCAAATCAAGGAAGCATTATTTTAAGAGGCATTTTCTCTAATATGCAATAAGTAGTATTGCCTGACTTTTAGTTTTGCTTGTTATTAATGTTTTTAAGTAAGGCCCATGAATAACTATTTAGTATGCATATTACTGATGTAAACTACATAGGATGGTTTCAAATCAATGTTGTGGACTATTAAATGGTTTAAAATAAAATATAGACTGACGAGCCCGCTAAACAACTGAACATGTAGATAGACATGATTTAACAGGACAAAATCAACATGGATTTAGCCAAATGAAGACTTGCCTCACTAATCAGCTACATTTCTTACAAGGCATGAACAAACATGTGGATAAAGGTGAGTCGATTTAATATAGCATATTTGAACTTTCAGGAAGCATTTGACTAAGTTCCATGTGCGAGATTCCTGAGGAAATTAAAAAGTATAGATTGGGAACTGGTTAAAAGATAGAAAAGAGAGAGCAGGATTAAATGGTCTGATTTCTTAGTAGGGAAGCTGAATGGTGGAGTACCCCAGGGATCTGTAGTATGGCTGATGCTTTTTAGCTTATTTATAATTAATCTGGAATTGGGAACGAGTGAGGTGATCAGATATACAGATGACATCAGATTATTCAAAGTTTTTAAATCACCTGAGAAATTTCAGGAGGACCTTACAAGACTAGAAGACTGGGTCCAAATAGCAAATGCCTAATGTGCATATGTGCAAAGTGATACACATAAGTAAGAATAACCCTGAGCCACCACACAAGAAAAGGATCTAGTCACCATCATAGCAATATGTTGAAATCTTCTGTTCAGTGTGCGGCGACAGCCAAAATAGCAAAGAGAATATTAGGAATTATTAGGAAAAGAACAGAGAATAAAATAAAGAATATCATAATGCCTCTATATTGCTTCATGGTGTGACTGCACCTTGCCTACTGTGGTCTCTGCATGGTCTCTGCAACTCAAAAAAGATATAGCAGAATTAGAAAAGGCACAGAGAAGGGCAACCAAAATGATAATGGGGAAGGAATGACTCCCCTATGAGGACATGCTAAAGAGGTTAAAGGATACAAATGACGACAATCATATAATCGTATGCCATTCGACCTGAGCATTTAAGCCTGCCGGGTGAACAGTATTCAATAAGAAAATCCATCTTTGTTCCAGTTTTTGTAACGTTTGAGTGTGGTTACCTCCTCTTGCATACGATTATATGAATGCCGTCATTTGTATCCTATTACAATCTTGGACATAAATATTCAGCCAGTCAGATTCAGAGGTTCCCTTGATAGTAGGGTATTCCCCTTTCCGATAGGCTGTTTTCTAATTTTGAACCATTTTGATTGGTTCCAAGTGTTGGTTTCGTCATTATGAACATCAGACGTCGATTTTGTATATCTAAGATGGCTTTTCTCTTTGGATTCATTGAAGCTTCCACGACTACCGGATTTCATTAACCTGATGCAGGGTCGACGAATTGAAACCCGAAACATGACACGTAGTTATTCTGAATTCCTTGGCGGTTTGAAAGCTCGACAAAAGTTAAGTGTTTAAAAATTGTTCACTCATTTATAATCTTATTAAAAAGGCGAGGCCACAGCGGGGGGACGGATTCCATTCCGCCCACTTTATTGGGGCAGCTCCAACAAAAAGATAACAGAAAAAGAGAAATTCATTACAACAAGTCAGAATTTTCTCCTTTGCTAATAGGCATAGCACGGGGAGCCATCTGGATAGAGTGTGGGTAGAGTTCACAAGGACACACATCGATTATGAAATACCTACATGCATACTTGTGAACTTTATACATGTTCATTTACACCTGCTCTTAAGCAGGTATAAATGACTGTGTCTGACTATGAGGTGCAATCTCTGCTTCTTATGCTAGTATTTTATAAAGACACATAGGCATCTACTTTTACTCTTAAACTCAAGCCTCCTTATAAAATTACCCTCTCTATGGCTATTCGAGAACTCCTGCTGTTTCAGTCATTAAATGCCTTTGGGTCTATATTTAAATGTAATAAAATGAGGGGATAAGACATTTTTCAGATATGTTAGTGAGAGGAGGAAGAGCAAAAATCATATTATCAGACTCAAGGGTGAAGGGGAGGAATATGCAGAAACTGCTGAGAATAATGCGGAATTGCTTAACAAATATTTCCTTTCTGTGTTGATAGATGAAGGGCCAGGAGCGGGTCCTCAGAAAACACCCACAAATAGGAACAGAAGTGATGGGGATCTCGAACGATTTTCAGAAGACTGTGTTTGTGAGAAACTAGCTAAACTAAAAGTAGACAAAGCAATGGGTCCAGATGGGATATATCCAAGAATACTGAGGGAACTTGAGGATGTTCTAGCGGCTCCACTGTCTGACCTTTTCCATGCTTCTTTGGAGTTGAGAGTGGTCTCAGAGGACTGAAGAACGGCAAATGTGGTCTCTACACAAAAGTGGACGTAAGGATGACATTGAGAACTACAGGCCAGTTAGTTTAACCTCTGTGCTTAGTAAATTATTGGAAAGGCTACTAAAAGAGAGAAGAGTGAGGTTTCTGGAGTCCAGTGGATTGCAGGATCTGAGGCAGCATGCATTCACCAGAAGCAGGTCGTGTCAGACAAATCTGATTGATTTTTTTGACTGGGTAATGAGGGAGTTGGACCGAGGGAGAGGCCTAGATGTGGTGTATTTAGATTTCAGTAAAGCCTTTGACACCGTTCCACACAGGCAACTTATAAACAAACTGAGCACCCTAGGGATGGACCCTAAAGTTACTGATTGGGTTAGAAAATGGTTGAGTGGGAGGCAACAAAGGGTACAAGTAAATGGATCTCACTCTGAGGAGAAGAAGGTTACTAGTGGTGTCCCGCAGGGATCTGTGCTTGATCCGATTCTTTTTAACATCTTTGTTAGTGATATTGCGGAAGGGCTATCGGGTAAAGTTTGCTTGTTTGCGGATGAAACCAAAATCTGCAATAGAGTAGACACCCAGGAAAGAGTAGATAACATGAGGAGGGATCTAGCTAAGCTTGAAGATTGGTCAAGAATTTGGCAGATGAAATTTAATGCTAAAAAATGCAGGGTCATGCATATGGACTGCAAAAATCCAAAGAGGTTGTACAGTGTAGGGGGGTGAGTTACTTCTGTCCATGAAAGAAGAGCAGGACCTGGGCATAATTGCGTCTGACGATCTTAAAGTAGCCAAACAGGTCGCAAAGATGACTGTGAAAGCCAGAAGGATACGTGGGTGCATAGTGAGAGGAATGGCCGGCGGAAAAAAGAGGTGCCTCTGTATAAGTCTCTGGTGTGACATCATTTGGAGTATTTTGTGCAATTCTGGAGACCACACCTTCAAAAGGATATAAGCAGGTTGGAGTCAGTGCAGAGGATGGCTACTAAAATGGTTAGTGGTCTTCATTATAAAGCATATGAGGCCAGACTTAAAGATCTTAATATGTATATTTTGGAGGAAAGACAGGATAGGGAAGATATGATAGAGACATTTAAATACCTCTGTGACATAAATGCACAGGAGAGTCTCTTTCTATTGAAGGCAAGCTCTGCTATGAGGGGACATAGGATGAGGGTGAAAGGGGATAGACTAGGAGTAATATGAGGAAATATTTCTTTCTCCGGGAACAAGTAGTCCTCACATATGGGTGAAGTTGGTGCCAATGGAGACCGTGCGGATCCACTCCCCAGCTTTCAAAGAAAGCTTTTGGGAGATACACCGCACATGCATGGTCACCTTCCCACTCAAAGCTGACATCTTGCCTCAGCTGTCTTTTTCCGCAGAGCTCTGCAGACGTCTTGTCTGTGCACCCTAGTAAAAGCTAATTTTTTTCGACCATACTCTTGTTTCCTTTACCATTACCGAGTGCTCAATTTGATCATTTTCCGTGCCCGAGTCTTGCCTCATTTAATTTTTGCTTTGTTTGGCCTTGTTTTCATTTAATTTTTGCTTTTCGGTACGCGGGATTTTTTCTTGTAGTCTACCTGGTTCAGACATCCGTGTTTGACCTTGCGGGCCTCATTTTCCTCGACCAGCGGTTTTAAGTAGTGTGGTAAGTGCAATCGTACATGTCCCACACGGAGTGCCAATCCATCTGCATCAAGTGCCTCAGGGCAGACCACGACAGGTCCTCCTGGCCTGCTTTACCTCCTCATCTTGGCTAAAACCCGGAGGGACCGTTAAAGGCAGCAGGGGGAGCTGTTTGGCAAGTCTGGCTCTGGCTCAGCATTGGGGGCAGAATCCCTTCCTTCGACACTGGCAGTGGGCAACGGGGTGTTGTGTGCCTGTGCTCGGTTTGAGCCCAGGGGGCACTGGGTGTCTGAGTCATTGTCAGACAACACCCCCCCCCCCCGCATACATTGATGGCACCCTCAAAGTCAACGCTGAGAACCAACCCGACGTTGGGGGGGGGGAGTCCTCCTCGACACAGCCTCAGAGCAACTTAGGGGATGAGACACCAGCATCGAAAGAGCGGCGAGTCACTCCTGACTATATCACCATCTGGGACTCCCCGACCAGGGAGTCGACTCCAGACCTGGTGCTGTCGGGGTCTGGAGCAGCTGTGGAGACCTCAGACATTGAAGCATGCATGTCTCCCCTCGAGCGTAGCTTTATATCTTTCCTTAAGTTGCAGTGCGGCCCGACTCCTGTTCCCTCTGGGTTGTTGGTGCCCCACACTGAAACCTCCTTGCTGAGGACATCCCCAAAGGAGGCACCTCCACTCCTGGAGCACCTCACTCATTTGGTGTTGAGGCCCTCGATGACCGACACAATGCCGCCGGACCACTAATGGTGGGCGTCCTCGGTACCAAGTTGGTCTGGAGACCGCGGTACGCCGATAGACTCCTCGGGGTCAGAATCAGACTGGGAGATGGAAGAGAAGTCACCCGACACCGTGCTTCATCATGACGTCCCCTCCGAACTTTCTCTGCCGCACCACTGGCGGCGGTCACCCCCGGAGGACTTAGTCTTCTTCGAGTTCGTATGAGAGATGTCCCAGGCCCTCGCCTTCGTGGCGGTGCCGGAGGACAAGTCTCATGCTGAGGACCTAGAGATCCTGCAGTATGAGGCCCCGAGGGAGGCAAGGATGGTGCCTGTGCCCCCCATCCTTGGATGCCTCCTGTTCAGAATGTGGGAGAACCCGCTGACAGTGCTGATCATGAACCATTGACTCGATTCCCAGTATCAATTCAGCAGGAGCCCAGGGTTCCAGAAAGCTTAACTCCCACACAACTCCATGGTGGTAGAGTTGGCTATGTGTCAGATCAAGAGCCAGGCAGAAAGGCTCACACCATGGACGCATTTGGGAGGAAGTGCTTCCAGGGTTCAATGCTCATGGCCCAGATTCAGGCTACCAGCTGTACATGGGCATGTACCTGAGAGACATGGCAAAGGAGCTTGCTGGGTTTTCAGCTGGTCTGTCAGGTGAGCCCCTTGAACACTTTCAGACTCTGGTTTCCTAGGTCAAGGAATGCTCCAAATTTCAAGCTTCAGCAGCGTCGACGGCTTCGAGTTGGTGGCTTGTGTGACCACGGTGGGCATTAGTGCCCACCACCTTGCCTGGATGCAGAACAAATTAGTTGATGTCCCTTGCCGGGGAGATAATCTTTTCGGTAAGCCCATGACCAACAAGGCTGACTAGCTGAAGAAGGAATTCATGAACAGGACCAGGCTGTCCAAGAATGTGTCAGATCCTTCCTGCAGAAAGGCTTCAGGGAAAAATACCTTCCACCCGAAGACAAAGGCGACTTATGGAAAATACCCCAAGTTCCAGGCCTACCCCTCTCCCCTCCAGGGGCAGCAGGCTAAGGACCCAGGGCATGGTCCCTGTAAGCCGAAGGCTCTCAAGCTCCAAACAGCTATCAGCCACAGCCTGGGAGGAGCTTTTGACTCCTTGGGCATAGCCTCCCTCCCTCGGGAGGTAACAGGCCCAAGGTTCATGGGGGGGATGGCTTGTCCATTTTTCACACCGGTGGCCAGTCATCATGACAGACACCTGGGTGCTGCAGGTGGTCGCAGAGGGGTACGTCATTCACTTCACCCAGCCCCCCTCCCCCCAATTTATGGGGGAATTACCAATGGATCCCCTTGCAAAGGAGGCTGCTGCAGACAGAGCTTGAGGATCGTGCAGTCAAGTCCGTCCCTCTTCATCTGTAAGGGTGGGGGTTCTATTCCCACTACTTCCTGGTCCCCAAGAAAACAGGGGGCTTCAGACCCATCCAGGACCTTCGGGACCTCAATGGCTTCCTGGTCAAGGAAAAGTTCAAAATGATATCCCTTGGAACCTTGTTGCCTTACCTCCTCCAGAGAGATTGGCTATGCTCCTTGGATCTCAAAGATGCTTACATCCACATCCTGATCCACTTATGGCACTGTCAGTACCTTTGGTTCATGCTGGGAGGCCATCACTATCAGTACAGGGTGCTTCCTTTTGGCCTTGCCTCCACCCACGGGTGTTCACAAAGTGCCTACCGGTTGTGGCTGCTCGCCTCCAGCTCCTCGGAGTCTTCTTGTTCCTGTACTTGGATGACTGGCTCATGCAGGCTGGCATTTTGGGTGAAGTGTGCAATGCGACCCAGTGCATGTTGGAGCTGCTACAGCAACTAGGATTTGTGGTGAACTTTCCAAAGTCCAACCTCATCCCGACGCAATCCATGGAGTTCATTGGGGCACTGCTTGACTCCACTCAAGAAAGGGCTTTCCTGCCCATGAGCTGGGCTCAGTGTCTCACCACTCTAGCACCTCAGGTGCAGGCTGTCACTACTGTGACGGCCTGGCAAATGCTTTGCTTCCTCGGGCACATGGCATCCACTGTCCATGTGACGCCCTTTGCCTGCCTGCGGATGCGGCAAGCCCAGTGGGCACTCAGTGCCCAGTGAGCACAAGCGATGGGCTACCTGGGGGACCATATCCAGGTCATGCCTGCCTTGGCAGGACCTCCACAACCTAAGGTCTGGACTGCCATTCCAGGCCCAAGCAGTTCAGCACGCCCTCACCATGGATGCCTCCAAGATGGGCTGGGGAGCCCACAGCATCCATCTCCAGTCACAGAGACCCTGGAGAGTGCCTCACAGATCAACTTACTTGAATTCTGGGCAGTCTATTATGCACTGAGGGTCTTCTGGGATCATCTGTAGGGGCAGGTTGTCCATATCCAGACGGATAACCAGGTATCAATGTTCTATATTAACAAGCAGGGAGACACAGGTTCATAGCACCTCTGCTGGGAGGCGATTCGCCTCTGGAACTTTGCAGCAGCAAGGGGCATCAGCTTCTGGGCAGCGTACTTACTGGGCCAGAACAACATACTGGCCAAACACCTGAGTTGCATTCTCCAACCACACGAGTGGCGGCTGAATCCATCCGTTTTGGTGAAGATCTTCCGGCGGCGAGGCACCCTAGAGATCAATCTCTTTGCCAGCTCAGAGAATGCGCAACTCCCGAGGTTCTACTCCAGGAGACCAGGCTGGGGCAGGGAGGCAGAGGATGCCTTCCTACATCCGTGGTCCAGGGCTGCTTGTATGCTTTCCCACTGACATCCCTGGTACTGCAGATCATCTTGAAGATCCAGGTGGAAGCAGCTTCCATACTCTTCATTGTTCCCTACTGGCCATGACAGCCTTGATTCCCCCTGCTGCTGCAGTTGTCGCGGTCACTGGAGTGTGCCCTGGACCTTACATTGCAGGAGGGGGTGTGCTGCATCACACCAACCGCCAGTCACTGGCCTTGATGGCTTGGCTGATGATAGGGTAGCTATCACGCACTACCACCTCCTGCAGATGTTGGAGGATGTCTTGCTAGCCTCACATAAGGACTCTATGTGACAGGCTTACACCTTTAAATGGCGCAGGTGCTCCCTTTGGTGTGCGCAGTGGGACATTGATCCTTTCTCTTGTGCTATTGCAGAGGTGCTGCAGTACCCGCTGCACCTGTCAAGCATGGGCCTGAAATCCAATTCAGTTAGAGTGCACTTCTGCACCATCTTGGCATATCAGCATGCAGTGGAAGGCCAAGCTGTGTCCGTCTACCACTTCATGCGGGGACCTCTCCTCTTGCGGCCCCTGATCTGCCCACAGCCAGTGGTGTGGGACCTCAATGTGGTTCTAGGGAGGCTCATGCAGACCCCCTTTGAGCCCTTGGTGACCTGCCCTCTAAAGTCCCTCTCCTGGAAGGTTGTCTTCCTCGTGGCACTCACCTCTGCCAGGCGAGTAAGCAAATTGCAGGTACTCGTGGCCCATGAGCCCTACACCAGGTTCTATAGAACACAGTGATCCTTTAGATGCACCAGAGGTTCTTACACAAAGTGGTCTCAACGTTTCATCTGAACCAGGAGGTGGTGCTGCCCACCTTCTTTTCCAGTCCTCACACCTCAAGAGTAGAGCCTTCATTACACACACTGGACTGCAAGCAGGCGCTGGCCTTCTATATGCAGAGGATGCAGCCCCACTGCCAATTGACACAACTCTTTGTGCCGTTTGATCCCAGCTGCTTGGGATCCACAGTCTCCAAGTGTATTCTTTCATGGTGGGTAGCCAACTTCATTGCATTTGCCTACCAGCAGGCAGGGCTCTCTCTGGAGCAACATATGACAGCGCACAATGTGCGGGCCATGAACGCCTCCGTAGCTAGCCTGCGGTTGGGTACCCTTATTGAACATCTGCCGGGCAGCCACCTGGTCATCCGGGCACACTTTTACAGTGCACTACTGCCTGGAGGAATAGTGCCTTTGGTCAGGCATTACCAGGGAATAATGCAACTCCTTTCCTCCAGCCCTCTCTGTCCAGGCTACCAGAGTGGGGAATGCTTGTTCGATGTTGCGGCTGCAGTACCAGACTTTCAGCCAACCAGCGCTCCCTGCTGCCCTTTACGGTCTGCTTCTTTGGGTTGCCCGTGGATTTTACACGTTTTTTCGGTAGCCTGTAGCTTGGGAGTCCCATATGTGAGGACTAACTTCCTGCTTGTTCCTGGAAAAAGTGTAGTTACTCACCTGTAACAGGTGTTCTCTGGGGACAGCAGGAATCAGTCCTCACAACCCTCCCTCCTCCCCTTGGAGTTGTTTTTTCTTTTTGTTTTATTTTTTGCTGTCTTGTGCTATGATATTATATTGAGGTAAGATGGCAGCTTTGAGTGGGAAGGTTGATCGCACATGCGCGGTGTATCTCCCAAAAGCTTTCTTTGAAAGCTGGGAAGTGGATCCCCGCAGGCTCTGTCAGTGGCAACGTTACCTATATGTGAGGACTGATTCCTGCTGTCCCCGGAGAACACCTGTTACAGGTGAGTAGTTATGTTTTATGGAAAGAGTAGTAGATGCGTGGAATAGTCTCCCAGTGGAGGTGGTAGAGACAGTATCTGAATTCAAAACAGCATGGGAGAAACACAGACGATCTCTAAAGGAAAAAAGGGCACATTGTAGTTGATATGGAAGGGCAGACTAGATAGACCATGTAGTCTTTTTCTGCTGTCATGTTTCTATATTTCTAAACATTGCAATCAGCATTTTTTTAAATTGCTAGCCATAGCATTTAAATAATTCATGGCTATTCAGTGCCATTGTCCAGATTGAAGATGGTGCTGAATATCCATGTAGTGCAGTGACCACTATCCATAGTGGAAATATTCTGTTTGCTGTTTATATAACTCAGAACAGATTTTTTTTGCTGTTCTCCAGATAATGGCTGACGATTGTTGCTTTCTGAATAAGTCTCTGCTCAGCCCTTGCTCTGCCCACAAACTGCCCCAGCTCTGTCCAGAAAGTGACACTGAACATCTATGGATAGTGGCTGTTGTTATCCAGATACATGCTTGTGAAAATCTGAGCTACTTCTAATAATCATAGAGGGCCTTTTACTACTGGGTACCATCTGGCAGCACATCTTCTGGTGCACACTGAAGGTACGCTGGGCCACACATTGCCGGGTAGTGCAGGGTCATGACAGTGCAGGATGATTCCCACATTAACTATGCAACCTGTCTTAAGGTCACGAGTGGAAACGGTAGAAGCAAAGAGTGGACATGGTATTGCACGTAACATGCCATGGTTTCAGCGCTATTCACGCAGTAGGTGCAACACCTTAGTGCCCGTTAGTAAAAGACCCCCATAAGATTAAGTTTGCACTAGTCTATATAAGAAAACACCTCTCCAAGTATTTTAAGTAGTTAAAAATAAGATGAGGTTCTTTGCATTATAGAAAAATCAAACCAATGTTAAAAGTTGAACTTGAGATCCTTTTCTAACGGATCTCACTTCTAATTTGAAGAAGGTATCTAATTTAGTAAAGCATCTATGACAATGTACAACTGATTTCTACAAACCGTGCTGTATTTCTTCGTTAAGCCCAATTTTAAGCAACTGGTTTAGTAGCAGGAATTGAGAGGTTCCTAGTGGATTTTGTCATTGGGTACTGGGCATATTGGATAGGCCGTGTGGGTCTTTATCTACTATCATTTACTATGTTACTAAGTATTTTGTAATCTACTACTACTTCTGAGCATTTGTTTAGCACTACAAGATGTATGCAGCACCGCACAAATACATGTAAAATGTGGTCCCTGCTCATCAGAGCTTATAATCTAGTCAAGACAGACAACACAGTAGCTGTAGAAACAGGATACATCTTGTGGGAATGGTCAGAAAATATAAAGGAGTACAGATGAGTCAAGATCTGAAAGCAGCAGCAGCAAAGAGGTGAGTTTTCAAGCTGGATTTGAAAAGGTTCAGAGAAGGTGCCTGACGTACAGACTCAGGTAGTTTGTTCCAGGCATAAGGAGCAGCAGGATGAAAGGAGCGAAGTCTGGAGTTAGCAGTAGAAGAGAAGGGCACAGATAGGAGCGATTTGCCAGAAGAGCAGAGTTCCTGAGGAGGGGTGTAGGGACAGATAAGAGAGGAAAGGTAGTGAGGAGCTGCAGAGTGAATGCACTTATAGGTCAGCAGGAGAAGTTTGAACTGGATGCAGAAATGGATAGGGAGACAAAGAAGTGACTTGAGAAGAGGGGTAATATGAGCATGATGAGGCTGGCAGAAGATGAGGCTGGCGGAAGATTAGCCACGCAGCAGAGTGTTGAACAGTTTGAAGGGGAGAAAGATAATTCAGAGGGAGACCAACAAGGAGTAGGTTACAATAGTGTAGACGGGAGGTAACTAAAGAGTGGATAAGTGTCTTAGTAGTGTGTTCAGAAAGGAAGGGGTGGATTTTGTTGATGTTATAGAGAAAGAAATGGCATGTTTTAGCTATCATTTAGATGTGTGTGGAGAAGAGAGAGAGGAGTCAAAGACAACCCCAAGATTGCAAGCTGAGGAGACAGGGAGGAGTAATCCACAGAGACTTAGACAGGAGGAAGGGGAGAGGAGGTTTAGGGGGAAAAATAAGTAGCCCAGTTTGGCCATGTCAATTTCAGGAGGCGGTGAGACATCCAAGCAGCAATTTCAGAAAGGCAGGCAGAGATCTGGGCCTGGATTGCCAGAGAGATTTCAGGTGTAGAGAGGAAGATCTGGGAGTCATCAGTGTAAAGATGGTACTGAAAGCCACGGGAAGAGATGAGTGCATCAAGGGACTGGGTAAGATAGTATGTTATGACTGCTGATGCAGTATCTCAAGCCGCCTTATGATTCACTGTAGGATATATAAGAGAACACTGATCTCTTATCAGGTATTATAGATGTCATCAAAGGCACTTCAGTCTGTTTCAGCATACCTACAACAAGTCTAAGAATAGGGTTTCCCACAAGCCCAGCAATTTGGCTTTGGTACAGAAGATAAGTGCCAAAGAATTCTTCAATCTTAGGTGAAAATCAAACTGGAAAAATGCAGAGCAATAAAATTACTAGAACACCATGGGTTGAAGGGCATATTTTCTTTGATTTTGCATTATAGCTGCAATATAACAGGCACTATGAACCATTTATTAAACACTGCTCTGTGTATTCTACTCTGGCTCTTAACGAAGGTGTGTCAGTGATAAAAGCTCTCGTAAGCTACTAACAAATATAATGCTAGATTTATTACCATGTATTGATGTATTAACATGTATTACTGTGTTTTACTGTATGTTATTGCTATTTAACACACATTAGTCAACGGAAGACTTGATAATGGTGACTGTATCCAATACCACGTTAAATAATAACTTGCATTAAATAGCAATAATGAGTGTTAATACACTAACACATTAATATATCCAGCCCATAGTAAGTTACTCCAATAAAAATATATCATTTAATCCTGATTCATTTGTAGGTAAAAGCATGTGCTGCAAAGAGCTGGAACCAGAGGAGGGCTGAGCCCGCAGAGAATGTGCACAGGTTTCATTTTGAAATCCTTGCAGGTAATTTACAGCACAGACTTTGCACTTACTCTAAAGCAGGTGCAGCTGTGCAGCTGCTAGTCCTCGAATTTTGCAGGGAGAATCACTTTGATAACTTACTTGCAAAAATCCATTTAGTACAGAATACCCTGTATACATTTTATTTATTTATTTACATTCTCTTATATACCGTGCTATTCTGCATCAGTGCGGTTTACATTGAACAAACTGAAATTACATTGAACAGGGCATTATAACTTGGAGATAACTATATTACAGGGAACATGGGCTATGGAGAGTTAAGTGGCTTGCCCAAGACCACAAGGAGCACCTGTGGGACTAGAACCCCAGTCCTTCCGGCCCAAGGTTGCTGTCCTCTAGTGGGATTTGAACCCCCAACCTTCCAGCCTGAAGTACCTTGCCCCAACCACTAGGCCACTCCTCCACTCCTGTATAATGTGCTCCCTTAATTGCCATATATATAAGTGAAGTATTATGCAACAGCACTACTTTTATTAAAAAATGTATTAAGTAGAATATTATACACATGGAGGCTGATTCTGAAAGGTGCAAGACTGATTCCGCAACCACAGGAACTATACGTTCCCCACGATTATGGAATCAGGCACTTAGATGGCCTGGCATGCACCCAAACCTGTGGTGGGAGATGTCCGGGAGGCTACCTGTACAAGCCGCAAAAATGCTCCGGCTGGTGTGCCAGTGCAGTGATGTCCCGTTACCACGACGTCAGCATGTCCAGCTGGGGTTGCAGAATACCCTTCCGAAGCATCATGTTGGGGTTGGGGGGACCTGCAGGTCGCAAACAGCGCTATGCCTGGCGTTTATTCCACCATTGGGGTGGAATAAGCCAGGGGTCCATCTTGCTGCCAGAGGACATACAGAGGCCTGTCCTGAATTGCCTCTGTACGTCCTTGTGTCCTTGTGCCTTGTGTCCTTGTGCCTTGCCCCGCCCCTGCTCCCTCGCCTCCTGCACATGTCCAGTGCTCCCCGCACAAAAGCTGTGTATGTGCGGGGAGCGCTTAGACCAGAATCGTGTTCTGGGGCAGAGAGCGGGTTGGACGTCCAACCCGGATATTCAATCCCACTATTTGCCGTTGTGGATGACCACCTTATTGGGTAGATTGGGGAACACTGCCATGATGCTGTCCTCCAAATAAATTTTCAAAGGGAAGCATCCCATAGAGTGCAAAGTAAGTGAGGTAAAGAACATGTTGGGATTTTAAAATGAAATACCACACATAGTTCAGTCAGCCTGCCCCAGCCTTGCTTATTTTTCAAATGCAAAAATATATGTTCCGTTTAAAAACATAAATATTTTTCCCTGAAAGAACAGCATTGCTCTTGGAAGTTGTGCACCTAGTCTGCCAAACAGCATGCACAGCTGCTGAATGGGATAAAAGCCTGGCAGAGGTTACACAATTGGCTAATTAGAATCAGATGCTTAAATAATGGGCAACAAGTAAACCACACTCCACAGTAAATCTGCAGATAGCAGAGAAAAGGGAGGAACAGCTCCCTATGTCAAAAGCTGTATTAAAAGAGCTGAAATGCAGGGACACAGTGAAAAGAGGAAGCACTGTGATTGTCTTGTAAAGAGGAGATAACACCTCTACCCACACTGGTGTAACAAATCTCATATGTTTTTAAATCTGAAACAACATGAAAAATCCCAGTGTTTTGTTATTTTTTCACTACTGTCATGATGGTTTGGCCTGGTCTCGCCTCATACCAGTGTCCCTTGGGTTAGGGGGTGCACTGATCTTCCAGGAGGAACTATTCTGTCTCCTGAGTAGCTAACTCTAGCCAGCCTATCCTTAGTTGTGTTTTGTAGAATGCTGGTAATATTGGTTCCTCTTTCCTGACTGGCCCAAAGTTTCCTTGTCTGGTTTTGAGCTCTGTGACCCATCTTGGATATGTTTTATCTTTGAATATGTTCATTCCTGCTCTAGAAACTTATTCCAGGACTTTTCTTCTGCCATGTTCTTGGGCCAAAAATTCTGAATGAGATCACTAATTGGACAGCCAGGATCTGTAGTAAGCTTGGCAAATGTCTCTGACAGTATAATAGTAATTGGGAATTTGATGCAAGGATTCACGATTAAGTCAAGTCCAAGAATTAAACAAAGAAAAAAATTTAACAAGGATTCCAGGATACATTTCCCAGAACTTACAGAGCTAGGAACAGAAAAGCATGGGATAAACAGAGGATTCCTATATAGCAAGAGCATGAAATCAAAGTAATAGGGCATTTCAACACTTCAAAAAAGGCATAAGGGAGATAGCTTGAACAGAGCAGAAGTTGCAACCCTTAAAATAAAGATGGGGAGTAACCTGCATACCGGTCTGACTGAGGATACTATGTTTATGTTTATTTTGTTACTTGATAAACTGCCTTTCAAACATCAAAGTGGTGTTAGATAGGCCATGCTAATCATTATCTGTCGTCCTTCATTAAGTACTGTGTTCATATATGTTTTTCATTGGCCAGAAGTAAGCCTAATGAATTGATGTGGAAAGACCTGAAGTGAGATGTTCCTGTGAGGAAGTCCTCAAAGTCACAGAACTGAAAGAGTTCTGTAAGGAAGAAAGGTACAAAATTCCTCAAGGCCCATGATAGGGTCTGCTCAATAGTTTCTGGAAATGTTTAGTTGATGGTATTGCTACTCAAGGAGATACCACTGGTTACTTAATGAGGGGATCACATATTTTTTCACACAAGGATACTTACTGTAGAATCCTTTTTGTCAATAAATAATGAAATATATCTTTTTGTCTATATTATTTATTCAATGGGATTCTTCACCTGTCTCTTACTGGGGTTTAGCTTAAGATCTAATCATGTTCTGAATAGAAATCATGCTGAAATACAGACCATTCTAGGGGATTCCCAAACCTTTATTAAGCACTGCATGTTCTTACCAGTATGGTAGAGATAACAGAGGAGCTTGGATGGACCAACTGATTTTTCCTCCTATCATCTAGTGTGGCCTATGTGGTAGCATTTTTTAAAATATATTTAAAGTCATCTTTTAGATAGTACATGAAGAATGGAATTGAGACATCTGACGGTATTTTAGAAAGAGCTCTGCTAAATGCAGATCTGTTTCTGAAACGCATAGAAAGAAGTGCAGGAATGCACATGGCTTGACATCCACAGGTAGTAGGAGGAGCTATTTTACAAATGTACACGTGGGAAAAATCAAGAGACAGGAAACCCAGCAATTTACATGCGTAAGTGCAGGCAGGTCACAGCTTGCGGTTTCATGTGCATGTGAGCCACTTTGCAAATTTAAACATGTAGCTGCTCCTAGTTACCTATAGAGGACACTTTCTCGAATTCATTTCAATGGAGGGGGAATGAACCAGGGAGGATTAAGGATGATAACGCCATTTAATCCCCTCTGTAAACGGCTTACTGGAATGCACGCTTTTGGAAAACCTCTACGTGCAAGGGAGTACGTTTAAATCAAGGCATGGAGAATTTTGGGCTTACACATGCATTCACTATGTGAAATAAGGAATACATGGGTAGCTTTTTGACATGCCTAGACTATTGCCCTCCCCCACACACCCTGTCAAAGGTTCCATATATTGAGAATATCCATGAGTAAACTGGATCCTTGCTAAAATACCCATTTACAGATGGATATGCCTGATTATATATGTGCAAATCCCCAGTAGGTTTATGTTTGTCTTTATTTGATATACACAGTACTGAAACTTTACTAATCTTCTTACTGAATTCTTTAAAGTTGCGCTTGGATCAGGGTGGTGAAGTTGGGGGCATATTCAGTGGCAGTAGCTAGACTAAATAACACCCTTTAGTCAATGACAATAAATAGATGTCAAACAATAAAGGTGTCAATGCAGACCTTGGGACATTCTGTACTTCAAAGCTCTCCAGGCTGACTCGTCATTTCTACCTGCTACCTTAAACAATTTGTCACTCAAAAAAGAGTGAATAGACCCTGCTATGGAAAGAGCCTTTAACCATGCAAGCAGCACCTTGTGATCCAAGGTGTCAAATGCAGCTGTAACATCCATCAATATAAGAACAACAGGGGCCGTTTGCTACACAGTCATCACATTATTCAGCGGCACTAACTGGTTCATTCCACAGACCCCCAAACAAATGCCCGGTTAAAACCAGGGTGGAGTGGGGGCGGTGACGGCTGCTATCTAGTTAGCAGTGCTTAAGCATTTAAAGTTATGATACGTGATTGGCTGAATATCACTGCTAACCAGATAGCATCTCTGGTGTCCGGCCAGCCCAGATATTCAGCAGCAGAAACCGGATATGTTCTTGCTATTGAATATCCAGTTGTAAGTAAAGTGCTGGTGACTATGAGCTTTATTTAGCCTAGCTACAACCACTGAATATACCCCCAAGCTGACCACCCTGATCCAAGCGCAACCTTAAAGAATTCAATAAGAAGATTAGTGAAGCTTCAGGACTGTGGTTTCTTCTGAAGCCACACTGAAAATTATCTAGGATATTATTATCTTGCACCTATTGCTCATTTCTGCCACAAAACACATTTCCTCTAATATTTTTGCTAACAAAGAGAACTTACAACCTGGATGATATTTCATCACTAATGTAGGATCAACACTTCTTTAAAACAGAACGAACAATGGTTCACTTGAGATCAGCCGGGACTTCAAACTACAAAGAATTATTGATGATTTGACAACAAAACTGGGAAAGTAAAATCTTTTAAATTAGCCAACAAACCAGCTGGACAAGACTCCAAGGCTGAACCATTCTGCTTGAAGACAATGCTCGCTATATCTCATCAGTTGCAGTAGGGCAAAAAGATCCCCACCTGGTATGCCTACTAGATAATCCGACATCCTGCTCTACATACAAAGACATAAAACTAACCTTCTGTCTAATTTCTCTGGCAAGGGATTTAAAATGGTCAGCAAGTTGAGCAAGGGGAGGAAAACTAAGTACAGGAACATGATAAACAATAGTCTTTTTTTTAAATTTATAATTGTATTATTTTTCAAACATTTACACGTTACAGGCCATTACTTTTCTTTTAAGAAATATAAATATCCATTTCCACCTCTACTCCACTATTATAATAAATAACATCAACCTAAACCTTGACTCCTACTTTACTTTATAATTACAATTAGTTAATCCTCCCATCTCCCCCCTCCCTCACCCTTACCCTCTTCAGCTCCCTACCCCTTTAACTCATCTACTTCTCCACATATTTGTTCCACTCTCTTACTTCTCCATTTTTCATATCACTGCCACACTTTTTTATATTTACTAATTCTATGCCTTTGGTGTTCTTCAAGCACACAAAAACCCCACAGCTGTTCCAACTTACATACCACTTCCTTTAGTGCAGGTACATCAACATTTTTCCACCTTCGTAAGAGACTCATACGTGCTGCCAGAATAACATACCCAATGATCTCCTTCCCCTTCTACCTCCCCCTCATTGAGCAATACCATTGCTGGCGTTAATTCTATTAAGATTCCCGTAATTTCTTCACATAAACATCCTATCTTCCCCCAATAATCCTTCACTTTTGGACATTGCCACATCATATGCATCAGATCCCCTCTCCCACCACACTTCCAGCATTCGCTCGGACTTTCAGGAAATATTGCCTGTATTTTCGTTGGTATCCAATACATCCTAAACCTCACCTTTAAACTATTTTCAAGCATAGGGGTACCTCTGGCCAGATGGTGTGTACGTACATATATGTGCACCCAACGCTCATCATTCCAAACTCCCGAAATATCCTCTTCCCACCTCTGTTGCCATTTCATTTTCTCTCTCCCCTTTTGTAAGAGCATTTTATAAAGCTCTGAAATTACCCCTTTCTGTGTCCACTGTTTCTCCATCATCTCTTCACATTTTGTAGGTTCACTTTCCATATCCGCTTTTACCTCTTTAGAATTTAAAAAATACCACATTTGTATATATGCATATTGATCCTTTTTCTCTAATTTATATTCATGTTGTAACTCTTCAAATTTTTTAATTCCCCCTTCTTTCTGCATCCATTGTCCTAATTGATCTAGTCCTTTTTCTCTCCAACTTTGTATCACCTTAACATCCACCCCAGCCCCTTATTTCCTATTGCACCAATAAGTGTACATCTTGAATACTTCCCCCCCCCCCAAAAAAAAGAAACCCTTTCCACTTTCTCCAAACTTGGAACATAAGCTCCTGGAATGGATTTTTATGCCCTATACACTCTCTCCATCCCCCTGGATCCCAAATTCTCCTCTCCTTTTGTTCTTCTCCCCCTGCTTCCATTTGTACCCAGCTTACAACCTCTAACCCTTCCCGCCAGGCAAACAAGGCTCTCAATTGTGCCGCTTCAAAATATTTCATCAAACATGGTACTCCCAACCTACTACATGGTGCTTCCTTGGGACTCTTTCCTTCCCAAATAAATTGCATAATCATGTTCTGTATCTTCCCTATCTCCTTTCTGGATACTCTACATGGTAAGGATGTGAACATGAACAACAGTCTCGGCAATATATTCATCTTCACAGCTGCTAGTCGACCTAACCAGGACAACCTTATCCCCCCCCCCCCCACCGCCCTAAATCTACTCTAATGGATTCTATCAACATCTTATAATTCCATTGCTTAATCTGATTTATCGGTTTTCCCAATTGTATCCCCAGTATCGAAATTGCTGTCTTACCCATTTAAAAGTAAAATGTGTCTTCAATCTTTCCTCTAGGTCTCCTTTCAAATTATACCCCAAAACTTCGGTTTTATTAGAATTAATTTTATATCCCGCTACTCCACTAAATTCTTTTATGAGACTCATCAAGACTGGCATAGTAGTTAGAGGTTGTGTCAATGAAAATATAACATCATCTGCAAAAAGCGCTATTTTCTCTTCCTTCTCTCCTACAGCTACTCCTTTAACATCCCCATTCTTCCTAATCACTTCTGCCAATGGTTCACAATGCAAATAGGAGAGGTGAAAAGGGACATCCCTGTCTCGTCCCCCTCTCTAAATTAAACTGCTCAGAATATCCCCCATTTATTCGAATACCTGCCTTCGGTTGTGTATATAACGCCTTTATCCACTTAATATAATTATCCCCAAAACCCATTTCTTCCAAAACATAAAACATATTTGGCCATTCAACTCTGTCAAATGCCTTTTCTGCATCTACCATAACTAATATCGCTTGCTCCCCAGTATTCTGGAGATGCCATGTTATATTCATCACCTTCCTGATATTGTCACATCCATGTCTCCCCTTTACAAACCCCGTCTGATCTTTATGAATGATAGTCTTTTTAACTAACTAGGATGGTAAAGTGCCTTTGTAAAATTTTTCACCCCATAATAGTTTCCTGGATCACCCCTGACTTTATAAAATTACCCCCAGAATGTTTCAAACTGAACAAATATTAGAATTATTTTAATCAAAAACTCAATCTATCAGTTGTAAACTACATAACTCCTTCCATGGGAAGCACTCATTAATCTGTTTGACTTGGCATTTACTAGTTGCAAAAGGAACACTGTGAAGCAGTCATCCAAATATAGGCTTTACACTCTCGACATTGCTTTATTTTGTTGAACAAAGCACAGAGAGATGAGAAAACAATATAAGCAACAACCAGGAGACATGAAAATGATCAACTGAAAGTCCAGAGAATCTGGAAGTTCAAAACTAAACCTGGAGAATAATAACTCATTTGTTTAATATTCTTATACTGCCAATCAGAGTGGAAAGAAAGCAAACATGTGGTTTAAGGCACATTAAGGAGCAGTCTGTGCAAACAGAGCTAATGCTATGGTTTTATATAAGCATGGTGGATATCCACCCTTCCCCTTGAATCCCAAGGGTCACACAATGCCGGCTGGGAGTGCTGAAAACTCACCATTTCTTCTTTTCAAACTGTCTGCACAGGAATGAAGCCCAGAGGTGGCAAAGGTTAAGGTGAAAGTAGGCCTCCATTTGGAACCTTGGAGAAAGCCTGCGGACTGAAATCACCTGTGAGCTTCGTTCCTGTGCAGTTTGAAAACAAGAAATAGTGGGCTTCAGCACCCCCAGCTCACACTGTGTGACTCTTGGGGCTCAAGGGGAAGGATGGATATTCACCATGCTTGTATTAAACCTGAATCGACCCTGTATGCCTGGGGTCATGGGCCCACCTCCGCTCTGCCCATCCTCAACCCTATCTCTGCCTCTTCCCACCCCCGGTCCAGAGCTCCCCACACATTGCCGCTGTACATGCAGGGAACTCTATGGTGGGACTACAATCCCTGCGAATAGCAGGGGTTGAACATCCTAACCAGACGTTCTCACCGCTATTCGCAGAACAGAATGGACCCCGATATGCATAGGATAACTATGGGATAGAAACTATATACATAAGCAGGCTAAATACAATGAGTTTGCATGAGGTGTTTCTAGTGGGGGGAGAGGGGAGGTTATGTGATGGGGCTGAAATGCTCTGAGAATAGGTGTGTCTTCAGTTGTTTTCTGAAGGTGGAGAGGGCTGTGATGTTCCTGAGCAGGACCAGTAGTGTGTTCCAAATTGAAGGTGCATATAGTTGAAAGGCTTGCTTATGGGCTTGTTGGTTGGATTTGGTTCTGGTCTTTGGGGGGGAGGGGGGGATGCCTGCTGTCCCTGATTCCAGTAATGGGGGCAGAGGGGATAGAAACAAATTTATTTTCAATTTTGTAATATGAATGTGTCAGTTTTTAGAATTTACATCTATAATTATATTTTACAGAGTAGAAGTGAGATGCATCACTGTTTTCATTTCTCTGTTTATGTCTCCTTGGAAGTTATATTGTTGCTGTCATGGGATGGATGGGGGGGGGGGGGGGGCGCGGCAGGAAAATAACGCCTCTTCCCTCCTCCATGTCTTGTTGCTGAAACCTGGAACAAAGGTGTTCTTCCACCCCGCCCCCCCCCCCCCGGATATCTGTCCCAGATTCCCCTGCAAAAAATCTGGTAAACTAAATATATAACGCATAGATCTAATCAAAAACATCTGACACCTGAAGTTTGCTATTCCTGTGAGGAGGAAAAAATTGTCAGCCCCTGACGAAGCCATGCGGAGAAACAGGGATCTTTGTCGGGCAATGGAGTTTTGAGATTCTATTCTGGGATATCAGCGCGGCTAAAGCTAAGTATTTAGTTGCGAAGCAATGATAATTATATGACCGATATTATGGTGTTATTTCCTTCTGTTCCAGGTACCTTTGAAGTGTTACGGGTCCTGGTGGGTGTCCAGCTTTCTGCTATTCTTAAAACCGTGTGTCCTATATTTGACTTTCAATATAGAAATTGTTGTGAGTTAATTCGGAAAAAGATCTTTATAATATTAGTGACCTTTTTGGGTGTGGTACAAGGAGCTAAGCTTAGTTACTCTTTTTTAATATGCTGAATAATAAGAAATGAATAAAAATTTATATGAGGAGTTTTTGGATCGCTGATGTTTCATAAGATTAAAACCTTGGTGGGAAACCCGCCTGTTGGAGGGATAATTCTTTTTACACTGAGATCCTTTTCTCCTCTAGAGGTTGAAGCTTCTGGTGTCAGATGTTTTTGTATTTTGATTAGATCTATGCATTATAGTGCTTCCAGGAGTTTTTCGGTGGATGTTTATTTATTTCTGGTGTGGTTTAATTAGATCACTTTTTGTGAGAACCTTAATATATATACATATATGTATAGCTTTGAATACTGTCCTCCACATGAGGTTTTCTGCAATGTATGCTGATCTGTTACAACTTGAATGTTGGTGAAATTCATGACAGCTGGATAAAGATATGTAATCTCTGTATTCTCTAGTGAGGTCTCTAATCCTTGAAGGATACTACCAAAAGCAGAGAGGTTCCAAAAAAAGAGTAAAGTAGCCCAAATGCCCTCGAGTATGGAGCAGACAGAGCTTAAAGATCCCAAATTATCCATGTCTACTAATAGCCAAATTAATATGAATAAAATACAGTCTCTAAAATGCTTGTATGCAAATGCTACAAGTCTAAAAAATAAGATGGGAGAGTTAGAATATATAGCACTAAATGAGAGGTTAGATATGATTGGAATATCAGAGACATGGTGGAAGGAGGACAACCAGTGGGACACTGTGATACCTGGGTATAAACTATATCATAATGATAGAGCTGATCAAATTGGTGGAGGTGTTGCGCTCTATGTTAGAGAGGGCATTGAGTCAGAAAGGATTAAAGTTCTGCAGGAAACAAAATTTGCTGTAGAATCTCTATGGAAAATAACAAAAGTTACAGCGCAGTAATAATAATGGGTGATTTCAATTACCCCGGTATCGACTGGGTCAGTGTCACTGCAGGACATGCTAGGGAGATAAAGTTCCTAGATGACATAAATGACTGCTTCTTGGAGCAGCTGGTTCATGAACCGACCAGAGGGGAAGCCATATTAGACCTAGTCCTTAGTGGAACACCAGATCTAGTGCAAGAGATAAGGGTGTTGGGGCCACTTGGCAATAGTAATCATAGTATGATCGCCTTTGATTTAATTAGTGGAGGAGGGATAGTAAGGAAATCCACAGTACTATCTTTTAACTTTCAAAAGGGAGACTATGATAAAATGAGGAAAATAGTTAAGAAAAAACTAAAAGGAGCAGTTGCAAAGGTTAAAGACTTACATCAAGCTTGGGTGTTGTTGAAAAATACTATCTTGGAAGCCCAGACCAGCTGTATTCCACGCTTTAAGAAAAGTGGAAGGAAGTCCACAAAACTGCCAGCATGGTTTAAAGGTGAGGTCAGAGAGGCTGTTGTTGCCAAAAAAGCATCTTTCAGGAAATGGAAAAAAGAGCCAAACGACGAAACCTGGAAACAGCACAAGCACTGGCAAGTCAAACGCAAGGCATTGATAAAGCAAGCAAAGGGAGAATTTGAGAAGAAGCTTGCTGCGGAAGCAAAAACACGAAATAAAGATTTTTTCAAGTACATTCGTAGCAAAAAACCTGTGAGAGAGTCAGTTGGTCCATTAGATGATAGAGGTGTTAAAGGGGCACTAAGAGGTGACAAGGCGATAGCGGAGAGACTGAATGAATTCTTTTCTTCGTTCTTTACTGAGGAAGATGTAGGGATGTTACCCATGACTGAAGTGGTATTTAAAGGTGCGGAAGAATTGAAAGAAATATCGATACATTGGGAAGATGTATTACAACTATTAGATAAACTGAAGAGTAGCAAATCACCTGGGCCAGATGGTATACATCCATGGGTGTTGAAAGAACTGAAATATGAGATTTCAGACCTGCTATTAGTAATCTGTGAACTATCATTAAAATCATCTCTAATACCTGAAGATTGGAGGATCGCCAATGTAACACCAATTTTTAAAAAGGGTTCCAGGGGTGATCCGGGAAACTACAGACCGGTGAGCCTCACGTCAGTACCGGGAAAAATGGTAGAAACCATCATAAAGAATAAAATTACTCAGCATGTAGATAGTCATGGCCTAATGGGAGACAGCCAACATGGCTTTAGACAAGCAAGATCTTGTCTTACTAATCTGTTATGTTTTTTGAAAGTGTGAATAAACAGGTGGACAAAGGTGAGTCGGTTGATATAGTGTATCTGGACTTTCAGAAAGCCTTTGACAAGGTCCCTCATCATTGACTTTTGGCAAAACTAAAGAGTCATGGGATAGGAGGCAGTGTACTACTGTGGATCAAGAACTGGTTAAAAGATAGAAAGCAGAGGGTTGGGCTAAATGGCCAATTTTCCCAATGGAGAAAGGTGAATAGTGGTTTACCCCAGGGATCTGTGCTGGGTCCGCTGCTTTTTGACATATTCATAAATGACCTGCAAAGTGGAATAACGAGTGAGGTTATCAAATTTGCAGATGACACAAAACTATTTAAAGTTGTTAAAACCCAAGAGGATTCTGGAAAATTGCAAGAGGATCTTGATAAATTGGAAGACTGGGCATCAAAATGGCAGATGAAATTTAATGTGGACAAGTGCAAAGTTATGCACCTAGGGAAGAACAACCCAAACTACGGTTACACAATGCAAGGTGCCACATTAGGAACCACCACCCAGGAAAAAATTTAGGCGTCATTGTGGATAACATGTTAAAACCCTCGGCCCAGTGTGCAGCAGCTGCTAAGAGAGCAAATAGAATGCTAGGTATCATAAGGAAAGGAATGGAAAATAAAACAAAAGATATTATAATGCCTCTATATCGTTCTATGGTGAGACCGCACCTTGAATATTGTGTGCAATTCTGGTCGCTGTATCTTAAAAAAGGATAAGAAAAGGTTCAGAGAAGAGCCACTAAAATGGTAAAGGGAATGGAAGGATACTCCTATGAAGAAAGGCTAAAAAGGTTAGGGCTCTTTAACCTGGAAAAGAGACGGCTGAGGGGAGATATGATAGAAGTCTATAAATTAATGAACGGAGTGGAACGGGTAAACGTAGATCGATTGTTTACATTATCAGAATATAGAAAGACTAGGGGACATGCAATAAAGCTACATGGTAAACTATTTAGGACTAATAAAAGAAACATTTTTTCACTCAACGTGTAATCAAACTCTGGAATTTGTTACCGGAGGATGTAGTAAAGGCTATTAGTGTAGCTGGGTTTAAAAAAGATTTTTCAAGTTCCTGGAGGAAAAGTCCATAAACCATTATTAAGAAGGGACCCAGGATATCAATGCTTGACCCAGTACAAGCATTGTGGAACCTGTGTCTTTTGGGGACACTGCTATGTACGTATGACCTAGATTGGCCACTGCTGGAAACAGGATACTGGGCTTGATGGATCTTGGTCTGACCCTATGGCATATCTTATGTTTTTATGTTCTTATAGAATTGATTCCTACAAAGAGCAAGTACATGATATGACACATTCAGTAATCCTCATTGCATACATTAGTTGTTTAGTTATATGATTGATGCTTTTCACTAAGGATGCTGATTAAGCCACATATCTGAAAAATTAGTATTTGGCCATAAAATTAAAAAAAATAGTCTTTGGGCCTGATATTGAAAAGGCATTTACATGGTTTATGGCCCTGTAAACTGTGTTAATGCCACTCAGCGGAATAGTCAACGGCACTAACATGTTTAGTGCTGCTGAATATCCCCGATCTTCTCCCTTATATGCCCTGATGCTAACCGCTTAGCATTGGGGCGTGTTGTGGGCAGCAACAGAGGCTAACCGGGTAGTAGATATATTGCACCGCTATCCAGTTAGCTTCTATGGGTAAAAGATTGGCGTAGCAAAAGCTGGCCTATCTTTACCCATAGAAGCTAACCAGGCAGCGGTGCAATATTGCCGCTACTAGGTTAGCTACTGCGGCTTCTGGGCATGTGTGGCGACCCTGGATTTTCAATGGCAGGGCCGCATATGACCCTGGCATTGAATATCTGGGGTTAGAAGATGGTGGTGACGGCTAGGCACTCTACTTGTGCCTAGCCATCCTAACTCAATATCAGGCTCTTTGTCTTCTTCCTCACATATACCAATTGTTTGATGTATTATTAAACAATTATAATTTGGCCTCATTTTTTTCTTTTCCCATTCGCTTTCACTATTCAGTCCTCTTTCCCTGCTCCTTTCACATTGGTGTACCCTTCATTATCTTTTTCACTATCTCCCTATTCACAAAAAAACACTTTTCATAAAGGAGAAGTGCATCTATGCCTTCCTCTTTCCCTTGCCTTTTGCATCTGATCACACCCATCGTCTACTCCTCTTTTCACATGGCACACCCATTTCCTTCTCCTCCCATCCCTTCACTCATTTCCTCCTTAAACCTCTTTCACACAGGTCTCTCTTAATTACTTATTTATTAAGCTTGTTGACTGCCTATCTATTTACAGTGCCATGCAACATACCAGAAATTACAATAATAAAATCTATAAAATGGGAGATATAAAGACAAAACAAATGTAGGGCCCCTTTTACTAAAGCTTAGCTCAAGCTATCTGCCACACAGCCCATAGGAATAAAACAGGTCCTGCAGCAGATAGCATGAACAAAGTAATAGTACGAGGAACCCATAATATCATAAAATAAAAATAATGCACACTTCATAAACAAAACATAAAATCATGATAAAACAATTGACAAAACATAGCTTATACATTTTATTCATTCTAAGACTAGAGGACACTAACATGCTGCACCCAACGTGCCAGCAGAACCAAAACCATGGTGCATTATTTTATTTATTTAATGCTTTTTCTATACCGCTTTTTTGAGAGTCCAAGCGGTTTATAATTAACTTGGTGCAAGTGAAAAGAACATGATGTTCTTGAACAGTTGTACAGATAACAATAGTCTGAGCAATAACAATAGTTAACAGGGGAAAATATCTGTCTTTGGACTTCACGGGCCTGATATGCAACCTGTGATGGTCAGTGTTTTAAAAGCACCTGACTGAATAGGCAAAAGTGAAACTAGATTTTCAGTGGTAGAATCTGGATATCCACTGGCGCTCGGGTATTTTCGGTGGCCACTCCGGCCCTGTGGAGGTTTTAGGAAGGAGATGGACTGGATGGTGTTCAGGAAGGCGCTAAAACGTTTCGGTTTCCCATTTAGATGGTGTGCAGTTGTGATTTGCTAGCAGTGATGGCAGCATTATGTGTTGCTTGATGGTGGTGGAGGGGGGGGGGGAAGAGGGGTGATTGGTACTCTTATGTATTTTTATGCCTTTTTTTAACTGCCTAGAATTCTGTAGCACTTGGTATTAGGTGCAATACCACTGTGTTAACTGTCAAGGGGTGAGGAAAGCATTTCCCTGTCAGTTAATGTGAAGCTCTGTCCCTTAGCGCATGCCACATTAGTGCAGGTGCACTTAACTCCGCCTATTGAGGTGACATCAGGTGATCCATAAGAACATAAGATATGCCATACTGGGTCAGACCAAGGTCCATCAAGCCCAGTATCCTGTTTCCAATAGTGACCAATCTAGGTTATACGTACCTAGCAGTTTCCCCAAAAGACACAGGTTCCACAATGCTTGTATTAGGTCAAGCATTGATATCCTGGGTCCCTTCTTAATAATGGTTTATGGACCTTTCCTCCAGGAACTTTGGTGGCTCTTCTCTGAACCTTTTCTAATAACGCTATATCCTTTTTAAGATACGGCAACCAGAATTGTACACAATATTCAAGGTGCGGTCTCACCATGGAACGATAGAGAGGCATTATAATATCCTTTGTTTTATTTTCCATTCCTTTCCTTATGATACCAAGCATTCTATTTGCTCTCTTGGCCGCTGCTGCAAACTGGGCCGAGGGTTTTAACATGTTATCCACAATGACGCCTAAATCTTTTTCCTGGGTGGTGGTTCCTAATGTGGAACCTCACATCGTGTAACCATAGCTTGGGTTGTTCTTCCTTAAGTGTATAACTTTGCACTTGTCCACATTAAATTTCATCTGCCATTTTGATACCCAGTCTTCCAATTTATCAAGATCCTCTTGCAATTTTCCAGAATCCTCTTGGGTTTTAGCAACTTTAAATAGTTTTGTGTCATCTGCAAATTTGATAACCTCACTCGTTATTCCCTTTTCCAGGTCATTAATGAATATGTCAAAAAGCAGTGGACCCAGCACAAATCCTTGGGGTACACCACTATTCACCTTTCTCCATTTGGGAAAATTGGCCATTTAGCCCAACCCTCTGCTTTCTATCTTTTAACTAGTTCCTGATCCACAATAGTACACTGCCTCCTATCCCATGACTCTTTAGTTTTGCCAAACATCTCTGATGAGGGACCTTGTCAAAGGCTTCCTGAAAGTCCAAATACACTATGGGGCATGTTTACTAAACCGGGCTAACGGTTAACCCGGGCTATCTGTAGCTAGGTCCCATTGAATAATATGGGACCTAGTGGCAGATAGCCTGGGTTAACCGTTAGCCCGGTTTAGTAAACATACCCCTATATCAACCGACTCACCTTTGTCTGCCTGTTTATTCACACCTTCAAAAAAACATAACAGATTAGTAAGACAAGATCTTCCTTGTCTAAAGCCATGTTGGCTGTCTCCCATTAAGCCATGACTATCCACAGGTCCAGCAATTTTGTTCTTTATGATGGTTTCTACCATTTTTCCGGTACTCACGGGTCTGTAGTTTCCCGGATCACCCCTGGAACCCTTTTTAAAAATTGCTGTTACGTTCGCCATCCTCCAATCTTCAGGTATTACAGATGTTTTTAATGATAGTTCACAGATTACTAATAGCAGGTCTGCAATCTCATATTTCAGGTCTTTCAACACCCTTGGATGTATATCATCTGGCCCAGGTGATTTGCTACTCTTCAGTTTATCTAATAGTTGCAATACATCTTCCCGATGTATCGATATTTCCTTCAATTCTTCCGCACCTTTAAATATCACTTCAGTCATGGGTAACATCCCTACATCTTCCTCTGTAAAGACCGAAGTAAAGAATTCATTCAGTCTCTCCGCTATCACCTTGTCACCTCTTAGTGTCCCTTTAACACTTCTATCATCTAATGGACCAACTGACTCTCTCACAGGTTTTTTGCTATGAATGTACTTGAAAAAGTCTTTATTATGCGTTTTCCTTCCGCAGCAAGCTTCTTCTCAAATTCTCCCTTTGCCTGCCTTATCAATGCCTTGCATTTAACTTGCCAGTGCTTGTGCTGTTTCCAAGTTTCGTTGTTTGGCTCTTTTTTCCATTTCCTGAAAGATGCTTTTTTAGCAACAACAGCCTTTCTGACCTCACCTTTAAACCATGCTGGCAGTTTTTTGGACTTCCTTCCACTTTTCTTAAAGCATGGAATACAGCTGGTCTGGGCTTCCAAGATAGTATTTTTCCACAACACCCAAGCTTGATGTAAGTCTTTAACCTTTGCAACTGCTCCTTTTAGTTTTTTCTTAACTATTTTCCTCATTTTATCATATTCTCCCTTTTGAAAGTTAAAAGGTAGTACTGTGGATTTCCTTACTATCCTTCCTCCACTAATTAAATCAAAGGCGATCATGCTATGATCACTATTGCCAAGTGGTCCCAACACCCTTATCTCTTGCACCAGATCTGGTGTTCCACTAAGGACTAGGTCCAATATGGCTTCCCCTCTGGTCGGTTCATGAACCAGCTGTTCCGAGAAGCAGTCATTTATTTCATCTAGGAACTTTATCTTCTTAGCATGTCCTGCCGTGACACTGACTCAGTCAATATCGGGGTAATTGAAATCACCCATTATGGAAGTTGGTGCTGGAGTGTGCAGGAGGTGTGCTTGCCCTATCAAGGGCTACCAGACCATTGAGACTGTTGCTGCTGAGCTGCGGTCCCATTCCAGGCACTCCCGGGCAGCCTGCTCCTCGAGGGGCCTTGGGTGGACTTTAAATCTTCCCCAATTCAACACCTGAGTGGAGTTGATGCTGGAGTGTGCAGGAGGTGTGCTTGCCCTATTGAGGGCTGCCGGACCATTGAGACCGTTACTGCTGAGCTGCGGTCCCATTCCAGGCACTCCCGGGGCAGCCTGCTCATCGTGGGTCCTTTTTTTTCTATTAATTTGTGCTTCCTTTTTCTCCTTGACTGCGGTGCGCGTTCTGAAGGGGCGTGTCTAAAGGAGCAGAATCTGCCCCTTAGACGCCCCTTTGACGTCACTGCGGCGTACACGCGTTGTTAGGAGCCCCAGAGAATCGGTGCAGAGTGTTTGCTGCAAGGTTAGGTAGTTTTTCTGCCCTCATTATTTCTTGTTTATTTTCTTTTTCCTGTTGCTAATTATGGGTAAGGGGAAGGCCAAACTGCAGAGTAAACTCTAGACGACTGATGCCGGTAATTTGAAACCAGTCGGCCCGCTGGATAAACACTTTGCCCCGGTGCCTTTAACACAGTCTTCTCCGGAGGGGGCTTCTTTAAGCCCTGGAGGGAGATCCCCTCCTCCTTGCCCTGTTGTTGGTACAATTTCTGAGTCCGTGATCTCCTCTGAGTTTGGCAGGAGGGAGAAAATTGTGATTAAGTTGCCCACTCCGGTTCAGCTGACGGCTATGGAGGGTTCTTCGGAGTTGCCAGCTCTCTCTCCAGATGCTGATGTTACTTTAAAGGATGTGGGGGGGGCTTTGAAAGGTGTTGATACTAAGGTTTCCTTTGTTCTTGGTTCCCTTAGTACTTTCTCTCAAGAAACTGCTGTAGCTTTACAGCAGTTTGAAGAGAAAGTTACTATCTTGGATAAGGCGGTGGCTAAGTTGGAATCTCAGGTGCTTCCTCTTCAGTCTATTAATGTACTGGGGATAAAAGATTCTTTAGTTTTGCATTCTAAAATGGAAGCACTAGAGAATTCCATGAGGGCTTGTAATCTACGATTGTTGAAGTTTTCTCAATCTTCTCTTTTGTCTCCTAAAATTTTCTTTGATAAGTTTTTGAAAGATGTTTTAGCCATCTCCAAAGTTATTGAAGTCTCACAGATTTATTATATCCCCTCTAGTTCCAAAAAGGTAAACTCTGCAGATGGGGAGCTGGATGTAATTGTTCCCTCTATCACTAACCTTACTGCATTCTTAGAGGATTCCTCGGATACTATTAATACTCGTGCTACCTTGTTGGTTTCCTTTTCATTTATATTGGTGAACAGCAAGTCTTGAAAGCTTTTTTCAAGGTTAAGTCTGCTTTCTTTTGTGGTCAATCAGTTAATATTTTTCCGGATGTTTCTCGTAGCACTCAATTGCGACGTCGGCAATTTTAAATTTTGATGGTGCCTCTTATGTCTTCTTGGACGTAATTCATCTGGAAAAAGTTTTGTCTGACAGGGAGGGAATAGTGGGTTAGGTGGTGATGACTGAAGTACCTTCTAATTTGTGGCCATAATTTATGGCTTGGTTTCCTCATTAAGGATGTCTTTTTCTTTTGTTGTTGAGCATCCAACTCCCTTAATGTGGACTATATTCTCCAATGTTTCCAAATATTTTGTTATGATGACTTTGGTGTATTTAATTTTCCTATTTGACTGGGGTTGCATCCTTTACTATTTGGTTATTATATATGACTAAAACGTTTCTAATAAATATAAACTGCAAAAAAATCACCCATTATTATTACTGTGCTGTAACGTTTGTTAGCTTCCTTGATTTCTTTGAGCATTTCATCATCCATTTGTTCATTCTGGCCAGGCGGTCGATAGTACACCCCCACTGCCATCACCTTCCCCTATTTACATGGAATTTCAATCCATAGAGATTCTACAGCAAATTTTGTTTCCTGCAAAACTTTAATCCTTTCTGACTCAATGCCCTCTCTAACATAGAGCGCAACTCTTCCACCAATTTGATCAGTTCTATCATTACAATATAGTTTGTACCCAGGTATCACAGTGTCCCACTGGTTTTCCTCCTTCAACCATATCTCTGAGATTCCAATCATATCTAACCTCTCATTTAGTGCTATATATTCTAGTGCTATATATTCTAGGAGGAATGGCCTAGTGGTTGGGGCAAGGTACTACAGGCTGGAAGGTCAGTGGTTCAAATCCCACTAGAGGACAGCAACCTTGGGCCGGAAGGACTGGGGTTTCTAGTCCCACAGGTGCTCCTTGTGGTCTTGGGCAAGCCACTTAACCCTCCATTGTCCATGTTCCCTGTAAGTATTAGTGTATGTGTCTCATATCCCCTCGTGTTAAATGTATCCCCCAACCGCTTTGACCTGGTGAAAAGCGGGATATAAATGCAGCTAAATAAACTCTCCCATCTTATTTTTTAGACTTCTAGCATTTGCATACAAGCATTTTAGAGACTGTATTTTATTCATATTAATTTGGCTATTGGTAGGCATGGGTAATTTGGGATCTTTAAGCTCTGTCTGCTCCACACTAATGCAGTTAGCACGCGGTGTGAACCTGGCCCTAATTGCATGGAGCACACCATGCCCACTCACCGCCCCACCTCGCCAACTTGTGACCCTAATGCTGGTTACACAGTTAATGTAGGAATTGTCCTGCGCTAATTGTCATGGCGGTTTGCTAGCTGGCAATGTATGTCCCAATGCACATTCAGCGCATGCCGCAAGATGTGTTATCAGCTAACACCCTTTAGTAAAAGACCCCCCTATGTTTGGAAGGTTAGGAAATCCTTTAACCTTTCCAATGATACCAGCAAGGAATTCCAAAGACGAGGACCTATCCTTGCGAAGGTCCTTTTCTGAGTCTCTATCAGCGCGATCAAAGACAGCGTGGATACAGCCAGCAGGTGCCTTTAAAAGGAAAGTTAAATAGTTCAAGAAATATTTTGAAGCCAATCCATTAGCAGATTTAAAAACCAAAGAAAACATTTTAAAATCAATCCAAGAAGCCCCGGAGAGGCAATAAGGGCTTTTTTTTAAAATGAGCTTAATATGGTCCTTTAACTATAGACCTAGCAACACACATGCTGTAATGTTTTAAACATGCAGAAGCCCCTGCAATTGCACTTTTGGTAGGCTTATTAGAAGAAAATTGCAAGAATCCAAACATAATTATTCAAACACGGATGATGGAAGCATAAAAGCATAGAGTACATATTGCATGGAACCCGGAAAAAGGCTGGTCTCCCAATAGAGGTGATATGTTTATTTTATTTATTTATTAACATTTTTTATATATCGCACTATTCGTTATCAGCGTGGTTTACATGGAACAAGAAACCTCAGACAAGTTACATTTATCTGGTCATTACAGTTAACAGGAAAATCAACTTGGATAACAGGAGCAACTATTTACAAAACAACTATTTACATAACAGTGTCATAGTGTCTGAAAAGCGTACTGTTAATCTGGTGAAATAGTGTAATGTGCTGTTGCGACAGGAAAGTTTACGTGGTTGGAATGTAGTTATTGATATTTGGGTGTGATTGTTGTCGCATTGAAAGGTTAGAGTCAATAACCATCCATGAGATCTTCATTTCACTTTGAAGTGGCAAATGTTAATCCTCTATAATAACTAAAGTGGAGGAGTGGCCTAGTGGCCTAGTGGTTGGGGCAAGGTACTTCAGGCCAGAAGGTTGGTGGTTCAAATCCCACTAGAGGACAGCAACCTTGGGCTGGAAGGACTGGGGTTTCTAGTCCCACAGGTGCTCCTTGTGGTCTTGGGCAAGCCACTTAACCCTCCACAGCCCATGTTCCCTGTAAAATAGTTATCTCCAAGTTATAATGCCCTGTTCAATGTAATTTCAGTTTGTTCAATATAAACCACACTGATGCAGAATAGCATGGTATATAAGAGAATGTAAATAAATAAAGGAAGGGGAAATTAAATAGATGGCTTTGCAATGCTGATAATTTCAGTTTTATATATTACAGCTTGTTTACAGTCTTCTATGCTTAAATAGGTTGCATGCAGTCAATAAAATTATCTACCCACCATCCTAACTCAGGTGCATCTACCTTTTCGTACTTTTGTGCTCTCGTCGCCTTCTCATATGCTCTTAATACAGCTGCATCTGTCCTACCTAGAAGTGCAAAATTAATTCCTCTCCTCACACGAGTGAGCCCCTCTCCTTCCTATTCTAGATGGGAATAGCCTTCTCTTCCTCTTAACATATTGAGTGCGTGTGCCGCCGTCCAGCTCTGTCCTAAGGACAACTTGTGTCTTCAAACCAAGAAAGAGTAGTCAGATTCTCTCGTCTGTTAACTAATAAGAAACATTCTTACTCCAACATTTATTCAGCAATTCATTTGGAAAATAAACTTTTAAATAATTTTTGTAATACAAACTGCCTCCCACCTTTGGTGTCACTTGTTTTTTTTGATTTATAACTGTTGTGGACAACTTGGGCTCATTCCGTGAGTTGCTAAACATCATTAGATCATCCTCAGAATCTGCAATCTAGAATACATAAAACCATTAGGATTTAGAATGCATTTTTTTCAAATTTCATTTTAAAGATGGAATAATTAAATGTACATGAAATATAAAAACATTGCAGAGATCAGGACCATTGATGTTAAAGGAACAGTGCAGGAGTGAAGGGGATGACAGGCACATTCAAATATCCCCGAGGTATAAATAACACACAAAAGTGAAAAATCTTGAAACAAGGAGTCACTGTGTGGGGCTGATGGGGAGGAGACTTGAGAGTCACATAGGGAACTATTTCTTCACAAACAGAGTAGTGCATGTATGGGAAGGTCTCATGGCGAAGGTGTAGGGGCAAAAACTGCACCAGAATTCAAGAAAACATGGGCTAAGCACAGAAGACCCTTAGTTGCAGGGTTTGTGGCTTTGTGGTAGAAAGTGCACTCCCAGTAAGAATGCATGTGTGAGAGTACAGACGATGCACTGGTCCCTTTTCCTGGTGCCCTATCAGGTTTTTGCCTTCACAGAAATGTTATCGCATGCACTACTGTAACCACAACACGAAAACAAAACTCCAAAAAAGAGAAGCCAAAACATTTCCGATAGGATCTGCCATCATAATACTGGAGTCGTCTAAGTATCCAGATGTAAACTGTTGACACATCAGCTCATTCTGTCTTGCAGCCAAAATCAACGTGTAGAAACTGCAAAGCCTTCTGTTAGAGGTGTTCCCAACGTTGTGCCTCTCAGTTAATGCAGAGAATAGTCCCTTACTGTGTGTTAACTGAATGGCAGTTAGTTTTACCCATTCAAGTGGCATTAACTGTGCCATGTCACCAGCTACATTAACAGTTAATGTGTGGCAACTACTTATCCTTTCCTCATGCCCCACCCCCTTCTGCGTTAGGAAGTTAATATAGAATTAGAGCCAGTAACTGCTATAGCACCACTTTAACTGTTAGTGTTTTAACAATTAATGCAGCTTAGAATTCTCTAAACTTAACATGAGTGGCAAACAGAAGAGAGACAGTTCTAGAACAAGTGGCCATGAGAGGAGGATGAAAGGGATTAGATTCTGGTGTAACACAAGAAAGGATCCGGTCACAGAATGGGTGAAGGATGCATATAAAAACCAAAAACCAGAGAATCACTGGCAGTGGTAAAGCCAGAGATCAGCAGGGGCCGGTGGTACCATAGGAATAAGTCAGTGGTTCTTAACCTGGGTCCGATCGAACCCTAGAGGTTTGGTGAGTCAGTCTCAGTGGTTCGGCGGAGGTCAAGACACAAGACACGCACCCGACTCATATGATTCGTGATGACACGCCCCGCTTGGCCATCATTGGCTGCAGGTGATCACGCTACATTGCTTGGCCAATCTGTGCTGCAGGGAATTTGGTGCACTCAGTAGTCGACTTGTGACTGTCGTGATGGTATGTCGTGTGATTTCTTTCTTAATATTTTAATCCATACTAACTATGTCGAGCAAAAAAAGAAAGTGGTCGGACGAATATGTACAACATGGATTCGCATATATAACAGAACGTGATGGGAGTCAGCGTCCTATCTGCATGATTTGCAATGCCAAGTTAAGCAATTCTAGTCTAGTACCGGCAAAACTAAAGGAACACTTCCTTAAACTGCATGGAGATGGGGAATACAAGAACACAGCGCTTGCTGGATTCAAGGTGAAGAGAGCCAGATTCGATGAAAAGGCTACTCTACCTGCTCTTGGCTTTGTACCCATCAACAGACCGATCCTCACAGCATCGTATGAAGTTGCTTACCTGATCGCAAAGCAGGGCAAACCACACACCATTGGTGAAACACTCATAAAACCAGCTGTGTTGAAGTGATGTTAATGCACGATTCATTTTGTGAACCAGTAAAACATATACCTATGTCTTGAATTTGAAAAAAAATCATATTTTATTTTTCAATAAAGAAGGGTTTGGTGAATGTGCATATGAAACTGGTGGGGTTCAGTACCTCCAACAAGGTTAAGAACCACTGGAATAAGTGGATAGCAGTAGACCAGATGGACCATTTTCTTCTATATAATTTGGTTTCTGTTACAGGAGAATTTTGGCAGCTCAGACTAAGATGCACTGGTGTCGAGCTCAACAATAAAATGGCCATCCCTTCTGAGAAAAGTGACATCGGATTATTATTCTTCACAGCATGGAAAGATCCTTGTTTTAACATCTCTCACATTTCATCACTGAAACCCTGTTACAGTATTAGCTCTGACATACTGTATGTACTGTGCTTCTCTTTTGAGCCCTTAATACCAAGTCCAGCAGCCCTGTTCCTTGGAGATCTATCAGTCAAGAACTGACCAGAGACAGAGAGTTGCACAGCTCTGGTATCCTACAAGTAATCTTCAGATATTTTGCACAGATAAAGGAGTGGGGTTTCAGGCAGTCCGAGAAAAGCCATCCGAAGTGCATTAGGTTCCACCCATAGGAGCAGAGGCTGACAGCGGTAAAGCATATAGCACCAAGGGGATCTTCTCTGTTCAGTATGAGCACGGCAGGGGCGGAAGGGCTGTCAGGCTGCCCTCTGTGTGTATTCCTCTACTAAAGCACGGCAGATGCAGGCAGAGAGCTCACAGATGTGAGTGTTACACAGATAATGCCCATTGCCAAGCTCAGACTGTGGATCAAATGTGGAACACAAAAAGTCTCTCCATGCAGGCTGACAGTCTCATTTTTATTACTGAATAAGCTTTTTGTGTATTGGGCTGGTTTGGTTGATCCCTTTCTCTCCCTGTGAATAGAAAAGATAGGGAACAGCACCGTTGGCTCGGCAGTGCTGTGAGCTGCCATATGGAGGGACCTGCATTCAATTTCTGGCTCAGGTCCACTGTTCCCTCTAAGCTGTGCGCTTGTGCGCGCGCACACACACACCTCGCCGAGCAAGAGCACATACTTTACAACAGAGCGCACAAAAATTTTGGTTCTGATTCTGATAGAAAACAACACAGATGTCTTAAAATTTAAAAGTTGTTGTGTATTTACGGTTTTCACAAGTTCTACAATATTTTCTAGTGCAATCAATGTGGTGTACATACTGTATTCTGACGTGTAGTCAAATTTTAAAGTATATAACTCCGAGTGTCATTATGTGGCGCACAAAAATCTAACCTTCCTTCAAAAGCTGCACAGCTGATATTTTATGCACACACAGCCTACAGAAAATTAGAGGGAACATTGCTCAGGTCTTATGCCCTGGTTTGAGGCAGCTGTGGAGGCAGCATTCACAGTCCCTGGTGGGGGAGGGAGTCTCAGTTATTTTACAATGGTGACACCTAGTGGCCAATTTTCATGTTCATGACTGCACAGTTTCAGAAGGAGCTTACTATGTGGCCTGCGGCTAAGGACTGTTTTTTTTAATGCTAGAAAATAAGTAAGCTGGGACAGGATATGACATAGGGAAAAATCAGTGTCGGCTTCTCCAGTAAGTGAATTAGATGGATGCCTAGACTGACAGAGTTTTAGAGGCAGCAGGACTGGGTTAGTATCGGTTGGTTCCTCTGTCAGTGCAGAGTGGTGCTGGTCAGGGCCGGATTTACCTTGAGTGAGGCCCTACGCCAACAAAAATTGTGGGCCCCCAGCAGGGGCGGCCCAAGGGGGGTGCGGACCTCATTTGCATAAGGGGCCTCATTTGCATAAATATTTGCATAATGTTACCATATACTAACTTTTAGTAAACGTGCCTCTTAATGAGTGTATGGATAAAGAAAGACTAAAAGATTTCTACATTACTATAATCCAGTGCCAACTGCCAGACACATTAGGAACTACTACAAACACTGCCCATAGTAAACCCGCCGTATCCTAACAGCACTACCAGGACTCACAAAGCACCATACTCTACCAATCAAAAGGCAACACTGCAAATATTAAACCAATACATTTCAGAGAACAACAATACATGACCTACTGGGGAAAGAGAACAAGTGGCAATGTCAAATAGGAATTATATAAACAGAACACCTCAGCTCAGTTACACATGCAGAACATAGACCATCACCAAACAAGTAATCACAATTTAGAAATAGGAAGACAATAATTAAACTGGGAATCCCAAAAGCCAAACTTGGAATGTACAACACTGTAGAAATAAAACTATACATTAATTTGCTCTTGTACTAAACAAAGCGCAGATGTTAATGATGCACATTTACCAGAGCTGACATATTCCAATTAATAAATTCAAAATAAAGAGATATTTTTCTACCTTTTGTGCATTTTTTCAGCTGCAATTGCTCCAGCCACTTTCTTCTGGTTTCTTCGTGTCTTCTGCTAACTCTCCATCGTCTGCTGTCCATTTGTCCTTTCTTCTCTCTTCTAGATTTTTTTCCATTCTCTCTCTACATCTGCTTTAACATACTAATCTTTCTCCTTTTGCTCTTTCCTCATTCCTATTTCATCCACTCAAATTTTACCCCTCCATCCTCAATCCCCACTTACTCTCCCAATACCCGGCCAATTGTAGATTTTTTATCCCTCCCACACAAAATATTTTTCCCTTCTCCATTTTACTCTTCCAGCCCCATCCCATTCTAATCCTCCCCCAACATCAGCTCCCTTCTAGTTCCAGCCTCACCCAGCATCCATTCCCTTCTAGTCCCTGCATCAGCCCATTTCCAGTCCTAGCCATCCATCAGCCCATTTCCAGTCCTAGCAACCCCCCAACCCAATACCAGTCCTAGCCCCCCCATCACCCCACTTACAGTCCTTAACCCCCATCACCCCATTTTCAGTCCTTAACCCCCCATCACCCCATTTTCAGTTTAAGCCCCCCCTATAACCCATTACCAGTCCTAACCCCCCATCAGCCCACTTCCAGTCCTAACCCCATCAACCCATTTCCAGTCAGCCCCCCATAGCCCATTGCCAGTCCTACCCCCCCCCCATCAGCCCATTACCAGTCCTAATCCCATCATCCCACCTCCAGTTTTAACCCCCCAGCCCATTTCCAGTCCTAGCCCCCCATAGCCCATTACCAGACAACCCCCATCAGCCCACAGCCCATTACCAGTCTTAACCCCCCCAACGCCCATTACCAGTTCTAACCCCCCCCAACAGCCCATTACCAGTCCTAACCCCATCAGCCCACCTCCAGTCTTAACCCCCCAGCCCATTTCCAGTCCTAGCCCCCCCCCCATAGCCCATTACCAGACAGCCCCATCAGCCCACAGCCCATTACCAGTCTTAACCCCCCCCCTAAAGCCCATTGCCAGTTCTAAGCCCCCCCCAACAGCCCACAGTCCATTACCAGTCCTAACCCCATCAGCCCACCTCTAGCCTTAACCCCCCCCAGCCCAGCCCAGCCCAGCCCAGCCCAGCCCAGCCCCGCCCATTTCCAGCCCCAGCCCCCCAATAGCCCATTACCAGCCCTACCCCCCCCCATAGCCCATTACCAGTCCTACCCCCCCCCCCCCGGCCTAAAGAAAAATGTAATTTAAAAAAAACCTGGTGGCTGCCGCCGCGGGGCCCCCTCTGCTGCCGCGGGGGCCCCGTCTACAAGCTGAAGCGGTGCGGTGCGGTGCGGTGCGGTCGGGTCCGGTCGGGTCTCTCCCTCCCTCCTTCCCTCCCTGCAGGCTGCGAGAGACGCGAAGATAGAGCGTCTCCTCGCGTCTGTGTTAAGCCGGCAGGGGCTGATGGGAAATCCCATCAGCCCCTGCGGGCTTAACACAGACGCGAGGAGACGCTCTATCTTCGCGTCTCTCGCAGCCTGCAGGGAGGGAGGGAGAGACCCGACCGCACCGCACCGCACCGCACCGCACCGCACCGCTTCACCTTGTAGACGGGGCCCCCGCGGCAGCAGAGGGGGCCCCGCGGCGGCAGCCACCAGGTTTTTTTTTTTAATTGAGTAAAAAAAAAATTACCTGGTTCTTTTTTTGTGGGCCCCTGCCGGCTGTGGGCCCTACGCCATGGCGTACATGGCGTATAGGTAAATCCGGCCCTGGTGCTGGTCTCACCCTGAGCCCAATACAATAAAGGCAGTGATGCCCAGGAGTCAACAAGGAGCACCTGTTTTGGCATCCATTTACCTCCTGGCCTGTGGCTAGAACCCAATGCTCCGAAACCCGAAGGGATTGACAACTTGAGTCTGCACAGATGCAGAAGACGCACACATGCAGCAGAGGAGTGTGGTAACTGCATGCATGTTATGTGCTGTGTCACAAGCAGTGCATGGAGGACTTTATTCCAACAACCACTGTTTTAGGATCCATGGGGCATAGGGTTACCAACTGGTTCCCGATGTGCCCGACAGGCTTGCTCCAGTCCTGGGTTTACCTCATTGCATGCAGGGATATGTAGTTCTGATTTGGAAAACTACAAGTAACTGCATGCAATGGGGTAAACCCAGGACCGGAGCAAGCCTGTCGGGCGCATCTGGAGCCAGTTGGCAACCTTGATGGGGCAGCTTGTCCCAGTGCTGGATCCTGAATCATCCCTGGTAGGGAGAGGTAGGAGGGATCCTAGATGGAAGAATGCTGCTGGGCAGGTAGGAGGAAAGTGGGAGAGAGACTGGAGTACGATGCTCCCAGGAGTAGATGAGTAGGGAGAGACTGGGGCATATGGGTGCTGCTGAAAGTGGGAGAGAGACTGGAGTACGATGCTCCCAGGAGTAGATGAGTAGGGAGAGACTGGGGCATATGGCTGCTGCTGAAAGTGGGAGAGAGACTGGAGTACGGTGCTCCCAGGAGTAGATGAGTAGGGAGAGACTGGGGCATATTTATTTATTTATTTATTTATTTTAATTTCTTTTATACCGCACTCTTCGACATCAGCGCGGTTTACAGAGAACAAAACAAAAACCAGAACAACAGGCTGTTCGGAGTTACATATAACAGGATTATCAACTTGGAAAACAAGGGAGAACTATTTACATGGAAAATGTAATCTATTAACTAGATCACATGCTCGAACTATGTACATGAATTAGCACATATGGCTGCTGCTGAAAGTGGGAGAGAGACTGGAGTACGATGCTCCCAGGAGTAGATGAGTAGGGAGAGACTGGGGCATATGGGTGCTGCTGAAAGTGGGAGAGAGACTGGAGTACGATGCTCCCAGGAGTAGATGAGTAGGGAGAGACTGGGGAATATGGGTGCTGCTGAAAGTGGGAAGGAGAGCAGGATATGGGCAGCACAAGGCTGACTCTTCACCGATGGCGTTTGACTCCCCTGCACTGGCTGCAAATGAAAGCTTCTAGTGACAGATCTCAGGCTTGGCTTGACTTTTGTTTTGGAAGGAGGAAACTGTAAGGTCACCAAAAAAAAGATAAAGCTTCACATTAAATAAATTGCCTCCTTTACCTTGCTTATATCTGGCTCCGATTTGCTGGAACACATACTCTGAAGTTCCCGCACAAGATCGTCATCATCAGAGCCAAGGGAGAGCCGTGGTTGCTCATTCTCTATCAGTCTAGAAGAAAGATTTCACTGTTTCACTTCTTATCAAAAGTCTATATCTACTGTATTTATATATTTATAGTTATCGTTATACTAAGGAGCCAAGATTCCAAAGATCTCACATTATTATTATTTCAGCATTTACAACTTGCTTTTCTTAATACAGTCCTAGGCAAGACATATCTAGCTGCATGACTTAAATAGCTCAGTGCTCACATCTACCTTAATGAAAATCTCCCTCTGCCAAGCACCTAGATTTAGGTTTGTAAAAAGTGAGCTGAGGCAGGGCTGGGTCAAGTTGAGGAAACAAGCTAAGTACTCAGGGATGATTTTCAGCACCAGTCACCTAACTTATCCTCCTAAACTTTAAACTCCTCTGTTTCCAGTACCTAAAGTTAGGAGAATTTTCAACCAACAGCTGATGCACCTAAGTCTGGCTGACAATTTGACAACTTTTGGGCACCTAAAAATGAGGGGCCCGATTTTCATTTAGGCAGGCTATAACCTGATCACTGACCCCCTTAACATGGATCTTCACTTCCGCAGTGACGGAAGTGAAAATCTGGGTTTGCTTGGACACGTCGGCAGCAGCTGAGCCTAAGCGGGTAGCAGCGATTTTTGATGCTACCCGGTTAGCCTCAGCATCTTTAAGATAGGCAAGCAAAAACCTTGCTTATCTTTAAGGTGCCAAGGGCAAACCGGGTAGCATCGAAAATCACTGCTACCTGCTTAGCCCTTTCCTCTGCCCCCGCTCCACTCTGGAACGCCCTAATGCTAACCTTATATCATCTGGGCACGTTAGGGACTAAACCGGGATTTTCCAAAGGCCACTATCCGTGTAGGTGCCTTTCAAAAATCCTGGTTAAGGCATTTACACGGGCAACATGGGCAGTTATCTGTGTAAATGCCTTTGAAAATCGGGCCCGAGCTGCCTAAGTCAGGCGTTCAGCTTTCTTGTTTCAACTGGGTATGAATGAAAGCAATGACTTTGATGCTAGTGTTAATTACAGTTTTAACACGCAGCTCATTAAACCATTTGATGTTTTAGTAAATCCATTGTTAAAATTCTAACAGCTCACCTCTTGAGGCAGCTTTAAAATCTTAACAAATTCTCCATGATCAATACTTCTCCCTTAGATACTCATTTGTCACGTGTGTTTTTCTTGTGTAGATTATAATCTCTGTGTATCTATACAAGGCTGAATACATCTAGCAGCAATTTAGAAATGATAAGTGTAGTAGCAAGAAAATCAGATGCAACATGGATACAAATACATTTTAGTTTGTAGGTATCAGGTTGAGGGACTCATACTCTTCTCCCTCCGTCGTTTGCTGGGCACCTTCAGAAGGGGTTGGCCAGTGGGATCCTGAGGAAGGAGACATGGGGAGTGGGGATGGGAGGCATCAGTCTGTGAGGGCTCTTAGCCAGTTGAGGGAATGTGGGGGAGATTCACCCTCTCACTTCAGTCAAGGGAAATGGAAGGGGCTTCTCATTTGCTTGGGGATGGGGAGCTAGCCTCTCACTTTTGTGACAGTAAGAAGTCATCACCGTACATTGTGTGCCTCTGTTTTAGCTAAGGAGGCTAACACAATCATTTAGCCACTCTGCTAGAGGTGTTGCATTAGCCCATGGGCTAACACAAAGTAAGTTTTTTATTGTAATTTGCATTAATCCATAAGAGTATTAATGAGCTGCTCTGTAAGCATTTGTATGTGACGAGGCTCATTTAAATGCTCCTTATGGCAAACCAGGAAATGTTATGTTAGCATTAATGCAAAACATATTTACACTGAATTAATTTGCCCTAACTGCACGTAATGTAAATTAAAGCATTACCTCCCTTCAGTAAATAGGCTCCTCTATCTGTTCATATAGTTAAATGTACTAGTATATCTCTGTTTATATCTCTATATGTGTTTATATATGGAGATTTATCTTCCTCTATATATCTGTCCAAATCCCTATATAAAAAGAAAGAAAAATAGAACATTTCTTTAGCCTTTATTCTATTTTTCTTGCTCTGTTTTTGATAACACCTTTGCAGACAGCATCCTCGGGTGGCACTAGACATTTTTCCTGAGCCCAAGGGCTGGAGCAATGCCTCCTTCAAGGTGAACCCTCAGTGCTGCTCTGTGATTGGTGAAGGCTGTCCGGCCTTCCTCCCACCTGGATCCCCTCCAAACATGCCTAGGTCCATCTGATCCTCATCAGGGGAGGAATCTGGACTCAGATTTCCCATTCCACAATGCAAAGGGCTGCAGATCTTATTTTGAGATCAATTTTTGTCCTCTTGGTAGCAAGATGTAAAAAAGCACTTTAAACAAAGCAGTCCATGAAAATTCTGGTGAAAAGAGACTGAACAGTATAATCCTAAATTCAAATAGATGTTTCAAGCAGCTGTTCTGAAATACTTTGTGGTGGTAGAAAGAACTATGGACCCGTAACAACTACAAAGAATTTTTTTTTTGGTTCATCAGTTTTCTCCTGCTTCTTTTGGGCATCAGGCTCTAGAGTTGGACCACAGCACCATCAAGCTTCCTTTTACATTTTCTTTAAGGATTCAAGTTCCTTATTTGGCAACTTAGCCCCTAGCAGTAGCAACATTTTGAACCTGACAGGACAAGCATGACTAGGGATCACTCCTGCCCCCCAGCAGACACCAGGGAGACCCCCTGGAGGGTTTGGGGGTGGGAGGGGGTTATGATTGATGTTGGGAGGTCTGAGGGAGGGTACTGTGATTGATGGGGGGGAGGCTCTGTAAGATAATTTGAGCCCCCTTCTGCTCCTTTCACAGACAGCAGGCCTGACTTGGGGCCCACTCTCTCGTTCCTGCAGGCACCTGTGATGTAAGAGCTGGGGATACTTTTTACTTTCTTTGTTTAATGTTTAAAACTACTGCTCCCGCTGCATGTACCAGGAAATACCCATGGATACCTGCACATCCTTATATATATTTTACAAGAAGCTCTTCATTCCGAAGAGCCTCTTGTAAAATACAGGAGGAATTGAGCACATCCTGACCTGGATGTCTCAATTCCTCTCTCGTTGTCCTATGCAAAATGAGGCTTCATGTGAACTAAAAATACAATAACATTGGGAAATAGTGTTTGATTTCTTATGTAGCAATATTAAAGAAAAAGAAATTCAAGGCAAATCATGAGAGCAATCTTTCGATTTTAGGATAGTAAGTTTCCTGGAAAAATGCTCTTTTGGTTTCTGGCTTTTATTACCTACCCTCAAACTTTGATTGCTGTAAGTTTGGGAGAGAAGGCAAAGACAGAAAAGAGCACTAGAAAGGCCATATGCTAGAGTTAGCTGCTCAGGATGGGTCATTCATTGGGACAGTCTTCAAAGCCAAATATCCAGAGAGTGCCAGCTGCCATACGAATATTGGCACCCGCTGGCACTTTCTGTGAATATTCAGCGGCACTATATGGATAGCGCTGCTGAATGCCATTGCAGACCTCTTCGGCACTATCTCAGCTGTGCTGCAATGGTACATGGGCGGGGTGAGGATGGAGCGCCAAGTTATCTGGGCAGCAGGGCTAGTCAGCTCACTAACTGCATAACTATACGGAGCAATTCAGGCCACTGAAAAAGCTGTTCTAAATGTATCTGGATAGCTGTCTCCATATTGCTGCTATCTGGATAGCAGTGGTGCTGGCTACTCTATCCGGATATTTAATACTCCTCGCAATCCAGGTGGAGCCCAATACTATAACATGCAGGACGGCCCGCGGGCACGTCCAAACCAAAAATGGGCCCAATTTAAACCTAATGCCTATACATAGCAAGCGGCCATGGACATCCCTGCACTCACCGTATTCTGAAAAGCTGGATGATTCCGATTCTGCCCATGTCTGCCATATACCTGTGGACGGCCACACCTCCTCTGTAAAACATGCATCTCCTGAGCTGCTCCTCTCACTGACATTGTTGTGCTGATGCAAACTACACATGAATACTGATAATACATAAACGTTGATGTAAACTAGACTATATATACTAGTCTTTGCATGCCCAGAACACTGCAAAGTAATCTCAGTGCACATTTTTAGAGACCGATGAGGATGCTTTTGGGCATGTATTAGTGCTGTTTGCACTGCTGAATGCTCTCATTTTGAGGGTCACTTATTATTAACAGGGATATGTTTTGACATTTAGCTATAGAGAACTTTTTCTGATTTCTTCTGCCCGATCACATTGGCACCTGGTGACTCTGTGGTCATCCCTATGGGCTAGGTACTGGCTAGGCATTCATGTCCCCCCAGAATTGCAGATGAGCACACCAGATCCTCCCGTGCAACACTCAGACCACACACACACACACACACACACTCTCACTTGAAGTCACCAAAAACATTCTTCTGCCAAAAAGATGCCCTGCACATGTCAAGAACAGCTGATCTGCGCTTCTCATCAAAATTGGAATCTTTTCCATACTCACTCACATACCATCCCTACATCAACAGTCCCATTTTTCAGAACATGGGAACTGTTAGGGAATTTCAAATTAGCTCCTTTAGTTTAAACAGCAAATGTCAGCATAGCCAGAATAAAGACTATTGCTCTTCTTAATATTTCTGTAGGGGTGTTTATTAATGTTTCTTTACCTTACAATCTTCCCTTACCTCTGCTTTCTGTTTTTTAAAACTGCATCTTGTGTTTTCTAGACTGCAGATACACCAGTTCAAAACATAATTGTCACAACCATTCTTTAATATGGGACGCATTTTTGTATTGTACCGCTGTATGTCCTTTGATTTAAGCGGTATAGCAAATGTTTGAATAAAGATAAAGATAAAGATTAAGTGCAGAGCAGAATATTTTCTATGTCCTGGCCTTATTCCATGTTTCCGCAGGAATAACGAGGAAATTTGTGGGAAACACTGAAAATGTACACGGGCCTTTCCTGAATATGCTTTATACGTCTCTGTGGCTGACCATGCCCTATTCTGCTCTGCTCTGCTCTGAGATCCCTATGCTAGTGCCGTAGAAATGCAGGCCTGCTGGGGTTTCAGAATATGGTCTTAGATGTTTTTGCTAGAAAAACATCTACAGCGCATGTCCATTTAAATGGCTTATTCATGTTCTGGAATGACTTCCTTAGTGGCGCTGAAATCTGGATTATCTTTAAACATTACGGCTGATGTTTACTTTAAAAAAAAACGCTGATGGTGAAGTTTAAATATCAACCTGAACATTTTTTTTTCAGTGGACATTCTAGGTATTCTACCTAGTGCTCTTAGCTCGCGCTCCCCCCCTCTACACTGGCCCACCCAAAGAGCACAGCAGCTCAATGGGACCCAGGTGGGCATTTGGGCAGCTGCATGAGGTAAAGAAATGCTGTTGGTGTGTTCTCAATCACACAATAGGAAGGGAAATAACAGGCAGCATTTCAACACATCTCACTTCCTGCTTGGCAGTGCTCAAATAGCTATTTTAGAATGCAAAGAGAAAAAAAAAGGTCTGAATTAAAACTATCTTAGGCTATAATCTGTAAGGTGCACCTTCAATGTCAATGTATCACATCACTGAATATACCTCATCCTTAGGTGCCTGAGTGTGAATCTTACATGCATTCATCATGGCCTGAGAACAAGACTGCCAAAAAAGAACAGAAGAGCAGAACTGCCAAGTTGCCAAGTTCCGGGAAGGAGATTTTTTTTATCTAGTCCTGGTTTTCAACTTGATTCAAGCCATTGAAATCAATGTTGCAGATCCCGTAATACACCAAGATAGGGTTGCTTGAAATCCAGGGCTGGCCTAAAATCTCCCTTTTGGAATTAGGTAACTTGGTAGCTCTGCATGGATTTAGTTTAAAACATTTTCTTTTATTGCACTCAAGTTTTAGCCTGATGTCGTGGCATGGGGGCATAGGGAAATTGCTCTGTTTGCCACCCCCTAACACCCTGAACTCCCCTTTTTATTCATTAGCCTTAGCTCCCTGTTCTTAGGTGTATGAAATTTAAAATATTAATGTTGACACAGCCTACTCTCTGCTGTGGTCTACCCGTTACCTCTTTTCCTCATCCCCTACCATCCTCTAAGGAAGCTTTAGGTGATCACAGCTCAGTTGCTTCAAATGCTCTCTGCTGGTAACTTCAGACTAGAATGGCTCAGGAGTATAGCCTTCATCTACCAGGCCCCGGCATTCTGGAACTCCCTCCCTCTGGACAGTCAGCTGAAAACCTTGCACAAAAATTTTAAGAAGGCTAATAAATCTGAGTTGTTTCAACATTCTTATGCCAAGTATTTATAGTAGTGCTATGTCCTTGTTCTCCCTTTTGTGTGCTGGTTTTTGAAGTGTCTTTGGGATTATTGTGCTATACATCTTCCCCCTGTGATTTTGCCTATTTTTATAGATTTTTTAAATTGTCCTGAAGCACTGTCACTTTATAGTTTTGTTTAAGATTTTATTTTATGCTTATAACAGATTTTGTAAGCTTTGTGGAACTCTGGTATAACAAATGCACAAATACATAAATAAATTTGCCACTCTAAAGGAGATTTGCTGACTTTCAAAACAGTGAACAGGTTAAAGCAAGACTCTAGAAGAGAACAGATGGTGCACTGATATTCTTGATGTGATAGAGCCCAGTGGGATCCCACAGATTAGAAACTTTCTTTTCATTTCTTTCAGTTTTCATTTTTCCAGCCTAAAACTCTTTTCCTCCCAGATGTCAAGTCTGGGTGGCACAGGCATCCTCGCTACTTCTGAAGGCTAGAGGAAAGTCTTTTCCAAGATTATCTGTGGCAACCAGGGGCCAGCAGAACAGCGTGGCCATTTTTCCTCACTTCCCAAGCCGAAGAGCATCACTCTGCAACATTCCTGTGCCCCATTAGAAAGGCAACATTCTCACGTTGTAAAGTGCTACAGCCTAAGCTGGGAAGTCAGCTCATTTTAGGATTCTGACTGCTGACTGGTGCATTTCTCCTTGTTGCTTAGGACTCACACTTCCTCATACAATCCAGTCTCTCTGGGGATCCCCCTCAGCTTCTGCAGCTTTCTCGTACTGTGTACCATAGGAAGTGGAATGGGGTGGGCGACAGGACCCATAGTCCCATCAACAGGGGCGGCCCAAGGGGGGTGCGGGGCTATGTGCGGAGACTCGGTGCGGGGCCTCATTTGCATAAGGGACCTCATTTGCATAAATATTTGCATAATGTTACCATACACTAACTTTTAGTAAACATGCCTCTTAATGAGTGTATGGATAAAGACAGACTAAAAGATTTCTACATTACTATAATCCAGTGCCAATCACCAAGCAGATTAGGAACTACTACAAACATTGCCCATTTAGAACCCATAGCAAACCCGCCGTATCCTAACAGCACTACCAGGACTCACAAAGCACCATACCCTACCTATCAAAAGGAAACATGCAAATATTAAACCAATACATTTCAGAGAATAACAATACATGACCTACTGGGGAAAGAGAACAAGTGGCAATGTCAAATAGGAATTACATAAACAGAATACCTCAGCTCAGTTACACATGCAGAACATAGACCATCACCAAACAAGGAATCACAATTAAGAAACAGGAAGGCAATTAAACTGGGAACCCCAAAAGCCAAACTTGGAATGTACAACAACACTGTAGAAATAAAACTATAAATTAATTTTCTCTTGTACTAAACAAAGTGCAGACGTTAATGATGCACATTTCCCAGAGTTGACATATTCCAGTTAATAAATTCAAAATAAAGAGATATTTTTCTACCTTTTGTGCATTTTTCTTCAGTTGCAATTGCTCCAACCACTTTCTTCTGGTTTCTTCGTGTCTTCTGCTAACTCTCCATCATCTGCTGTCCTTTTGTCCTTTCTTCTCTCTTCTAGTTTTTTTTCCATTCTCTCTCTACATCTGCTTTAACATACTAATCTTTCTCCTTTTGCTCTTTCCTTATTCCTATTTCATCCACTCAAATTTTACCCCTCCATTCTCAATCCCCACTTACTCTCCCAATATCCGGCCAATTGTAGATTTGTCTTCCCTCCCACACAAAATATTTTTTCCCTCTCCATCCCACTCTCCCAGTTCCATCCCATTCTAATCCTCCCCCAACATCAGCTCCCTTCTAGTTCCAGCCCCACCCAGCATCCGCTCCCTTCTAGTCCCCGCATCAGCCCATTTCCAGTCCTAGCCCCCCATAAGCCCATTTCCAATCCTATCCTAGCCCCACCATCAGCCCATTTCCAGTCCTACTCCCCCATCCATTTCCAGTCCTATCCGAGTCCCTCCATCAGCTCATTTCCAATCCCGGCCCCCATCAGCCCATTTCTAGTCCTTTCCTAGCCCCACCATCAGCCCATGTCAAATCCTAGCTCCCCTCCTCTCAGCCCATTTCTAATCCAAGCCCCCCATGAGCCTACTTCCAGTTCTAGCCCCTCAATGAGTCCATTTCAATCCAAGCCCCCACCACAGCCCATTTCCAATCTTAGCACCCCCCAACAGCCCATTTCCAGTCCTATCCTAGCCCCTCCAAAAGCCCATTTCCTATCCTAGCCCCCCCACTCAGCCCAATTCCAGTCCTAGCTCCCTCTCCTCACAGCCCATTTCCATTCCAAGCCCCCCTCCCCATCAGCTATTTTCAGTTCAAGCCCCCCTTCCACTCAGCCCATTTCCATTCCAAGCCCCCATCCCCATCGGCTATTTGCAGTTCAAGCCATCCTTCCACTCAGTCCATTTCCAGTCCTAGCAAACCCCCAGCCCATTACCAGTCCTAGCCCCCCCATAGCCCATTACCAATCCTAAACCCCCCCATAACCCATTACCAGTCCTAACCCCCATCACACCATTTTCAGTCTTAGCCCCCCCCCATAGCCCATTACCAGTCCTAACCCCCCATCAGCCCACTTCCAGTCCTAAATCCCCCATCAGCCCATTACCAGTCTTAGCACCCCCATAGCCCATTACCAGGCCACCCCCCATCAGCCCATTTCCAGTCCTAGGCCCCCCCATAGCCCATTACCAGTCCTAACCCCCCCATAATCCTATTTGCAGTCTTAGCCCCCCCTTAGCCCATTGCGTCCTAACCCCCCCCATCAGCCCATTTCCAGTCCTAGCCCCCCCAACATCCCATTTCCAGTCCTAATCCCCCCATCAGTCCATTTCCAATCTTAGCCCCCCCCCCCATAGCCCATTACCGGTCCTAACCCCCCCCCCATAGCTCATTACCAGTCCTAACCCCCTCCCCCCATCAGCCCAGGTAGATTAAAAAAAACTAACTGGCTGTGGCTGCTGCTGCCACTGCCGCCATGGCAGCGGCAGAATAAAGTGTACACTGCGGGGCCCCCCCTGCCCGGCGGAGGCTCCCTGCAGCATCAGCTCCCGAGTCCCAAAGCACGGGCTTTCAGAGCTCTGATAGTTTCCCTTTCTCGCGGCTCAGTTAAGCCCGCCGGGGCTGATGGGAAATCCCATCCCGCGAGAGGGCAGAGAAGTTCTCCCTTCACGGCTCTGAATTCCCGCGCTTTGGGACTCGGGAGATGATGCTGCAGGGAGGCTCTGCCGGGCAGGGGGGCCCCACGGCGGGACACTTGATTGTACCGCTGCCACGGTGGCAGCGGCAGCAGCAGCAGCAGCCGCTTTTTTTTTTTTAATCTACTTGGGCTGATGTAGAATGTTTTTTGCGTGGGGCCCCATGAAACGCGGGGCCCTGTGCAAAAACATTCTTGCTCAATGGACGGGCCAGCCCTGTCCATCAATATTTTGCCAGCGCAGCATCAGCATGGGGGTAGGCAGGAAATTGGTTTGTTTGCTCTTCTGCTGCTCCTGGTTTGCACTGAGGTTTTCTTCTCTCTCTAAGTATTGTCTTTGACACATATGGATATTCAGCTGTACTCGAGTGTCTCCGACTCCCATCCCCTTCCCCCCTCCCATAGGACTGTGAGGAAAGGGTTAACTAGGGCATTTTGTTTGGGGCTTGGAGGGCTTAGAAGAATTAGCATTTTGACTGCTTTTTGTGTGAGGATTGAGGGTTGACAACCTCCTCTTGAGCTCAGCCTGAGATCTGGAGACTTGAGCCTTCATTTGCAACTACCCGGATATTTTTTCGCCTCTTTTATATCCCTTCCGACTCATTCAATCCGGTCATAACCCCGATATCCCTCAGCTGAGTTCTACTGTATGTACCAGTGCTTGACAAGGAAGCCCTTCCTCTGATCCCTAACTCTGCCCACTATTAGTCTAATGTACTAAAGTGCTCTAATACCAACCATTAGTGCGTGTAAACACACTACTTATCATGCACACTAACAGTGATGAGAACGATATGAAAATGAAGCAGGTAGTAAAGCACGTACTGTACGTAGTTTACCTATGCACAGTTTCACAAAAACCTAACTACATCTCTCTGAGGTGTAGTTAAGTGTTTTGTATTGATGGGTCTGAGAACCAGTTTGTTCATAAACCTTTTGACTGCACTAACTGGTAAATAGCAGTTTTGCATATTTGTATCTCATTAACATATTTATGCATTAAAATTCTTGCAAGTTAGTTATTGCTCATAGACTAGCTATGCCCATGCTAACAGTGCATTTAACAAGGTTAACATACTTTAGTAGGTCAGCTCCTAGCTGTCACCATTGTGACAGCAAATGGGATCTGTGAATACTGCTTGTGAAGGTCTCCAGCACTGGCTGGCTTGGGAAACAAAAGACGTAGCTCTATAACTGGACCCAGGTCCAATGCACTGCAGTCCACAGCACTTGCCACTGAGCCAGCCGCTTATTTTGGCTGCTTTGAGACCCTGAGTATTCTGGTTGCCCTCTGGCCCAAATTGCTTTTCTGTGTCCCTACTCCCTTGACTGAGTGCTCAGCTATCCAACTGAAACTTGCTTTCTGATGTGAGTCTACTTTCAGCCATGAATTTTACATACTATGCTGTACCCCAAAGTACTCTCTTCGATGTGATATTCCTTTCGCAATATCCCCATGTCCTCAGTTATTTACATTAAATTTGAATTAGACTTGGATTTTAGATTGAATTACTTACATTTCCAAATCTGAGTTCAAGGCAAGCTACAATCAGGCATTTCCACGCTCCCATGAGCTTACACCTTACATTTACTAACCCGCATTATCACAAGTTATGTGCTTAGCTATTAAATAGTCCCAATCGAAAATGGGGCTTGCATTACATTGCATTAACAGGCTAAATTAGGTTAGTAAATGAGGCTCTAAGTTTTGAGGATAATTACAAAGGGCCAAGACTAGTTCGACAGGTCCGCAGCTTAACATGGTGGCGGGCCTGTCCGCCCCTTCCCTGCCTCTCAGAGGGGGCTGGGATCTCGCAGGCATGGCGGGAAAATTCCCGCCACCGGGGGGGCAATCCTCGCGACAACTGTCGCTGCCCCGTGTGCCTAGGCGAGATCTCAGCCCCCGATAAAAGGCAGAAGGAGCAGAGTGATCCTCCTTTCGGATCGTCTGCTTCTTCTGCTTCAAGTGCTGCCGATTTACATATGGGCTGCTGCAGCTTCAGGCATCTGCAGACTGCCTGATCCCCCAGGGAGAGTCAGCTGTTCTCAGGCCGCTGGCTGTACCTGCATCTAGAAGCTTTTTTCAGAGCCCCCCTTCAACATAAAAGGCTCTTCTGCAAAAAGTCTCTTTTCAGAGCCCCCTTCAGCAAAGGCTCTTTCCTGAGCCCCCTTCAGCAAAAAGGCTGTTTTCAGAGCCCCCTTCGGGTAAAGGCTTTTTTAGGGCCTGGAAGAGTGGGAGCCACATGCTACAGATTTGTGCTTTGTTGTTGGAACCAGAGTGGGAGCCACAGCCAGTTCCTAGCCTGGTATCCTTCTGGCCTTGAGCAAGCCACTTGGCCCTCCATTGCTGCAGACGAAAAGCCTTGTTGCCAGGCAGCACAGGTGTCGGGAAGGTACCCCTGGCCTGCCCCCTAACACGTGGAAGAGCTATAGCAGAGGGGCAGACTACTGGCCTGGCCTTGCCCCTTCACAAGAATAGTGGGACTGAGCGGTTGTGGTCCTAGACCATCAGCATGCCCGAAAGACGCCTGTAGCGAGGAGAACTTCCATCCCAGTATGAGAATCACCCGGACACTCTTGAGACTGGAACCTTTCAGCCCAGCATGGCCTGGGACAATGCATGTGGAGTGGTGGGCTGTCCCAAAAGACTCCAGAAAATCCCGGGGCGATATGCCAGCATCCCTGACCCCCCCCCCCCCACTGACTGAAAAGGGGGTGGCCGCAGCGCAGAGCATAGCCCCAGCTATACAACACATGCCCTTGATGCCAGGGCAGTGCTTGGGTGACACAAAATCAGCTGCAGATGATGCACCCACCCCAGTCCACCCAACTGTGGGTGTGGCTTCCGACCCTCTGGTGGCTTCTCACTTCTAAAACTCCAGTGGCCCAGAACTCCAGCGTGACACAGTGCAACAGGTACCTGGCCAACCTGCATTGATAACCCCTTGGAGGCATTCTCCATCTCGCAGCTCCCAATCCACTGGGGCCCCCAGGCAGCGGGATTGACACACCAGTATACCTCGGACACCCAGGTGGAGTAGAGGATGGTACTCTACATCCTCAATCAATCGTCATATAAGTGGAGCCGTCACTCACATTGCGGCACCACAGGAGGTGGCACCGTGCCTCATGCAGCAGCTCTTTGGCTCAATCCTCCTCCCATGGCAGTTCCAGATGGAAAAGACACCACCATCACCATTCATAATGAAAGGGGGGGCACCTCCTCCTTGGGAGCCGTCCACAATCCGCCTGCACCCTAATAAGTGCCTCATGCCAAGATCCTGGTAGTGCATCTGACAGATGGCACACAGCCCCTGAAGTCCCAGCAACTGGTGCCACCGAATGCATCTGGAGCAGCTTCGGTGGGGCCGACAGGGATCCATGGCATTGGAGAAGTCAGGTGAGATCACTTCCATTGATTCACACTCTATCCCCCTGGTGTGTGCCCCCGTTGACCAGCATGCCCTCGCCGCTCTGGCCTCAATACCCTCACACAAGCACAAGAAGAGGCATCGATGGGCATCTCATCTTCTTCCTCCAGTTCTTCGTCCACCTCCTCCTCATCCTTCTCTTCCTCACTCGAGGCTGAGAGAGCCAGGGCGGCCACTACCCATGCCACCCTGCCACCCAACACATTGGAATTGTGGGAGACTGTCCCTCGGTCCCTCAGGAAGAAGGTCATCCGAAGAGAGTATTTTGACATCTTCAAGCTTCTAGAAGGGAGGCGCCAGTGTAACGCAAAGAAGCGAGATAAGACAGGTATTCTTCTGTACACAGGAGAGCGGAACATTCCACATATCATCCTCAACTGGACCATCACATATGCCCTCATGATCAGCATCATGTGCCGCAAAGATCCCTCTCAGCTCGGGTACATGCTGGCAGACATGGTCACCCTCTTCAATGCTGCAAAGAAGTACGAGGGTTATGCTTGGCTGTCTTATGATGAGCATTTCCATGACAAGATGGAAGTGTGCTCTAACATGTCATGAGGTGCAGATGACATGGGGACCTGGCTTCGGAAGATGAAGTCTAAGTACGGGCAGAATTTTCAAAAATGAAGTGTGCCCACCGCAAGCAAGTCTGCGCCGCGCACTGTTGTCTGCAGACGCTACAACAAGGCACGTGTTCCTTTCGCAACTGCAAATATCGTCATGCCTGCCTGCACTGTGCAGCCTCCCACCCCACATCCCAGTGCGCCATGAGGATGCAGCCAAAGACCGAACAGAAAACTCAGCAGTAACGCCTTCCAACGAGCCCCCACACCAGCTTCCAGCCTGGCCTTGGACCCCAGGCTTGACATCTACCCTAACGGGTCAGACGCCAAGTGCCTCAGGGAGGGCTTCCATTTTAGTTTCATAATCCCATTTCAGGGGCGCACCCAGGGCCCTATTGCTCACCCTACTCAGCCAACGTGACACCTGTGGCGCATCGTACAGGAGAAGATCAATGCGGAGGTGAACCTCCAGCGAATGGCTGGCCCTTTCAGCATCCCCCCCATTTCCTGACTTTCACATCTCCCCCTGACAGTGGTACCAAAAAAGGACCCCGGGAAGTTTAGGCTAATCCACAACCTCTCCTTTCCTCAGGAGAACTCCCGGAATGATTACATCCCTGCCGAGGCCTGTGCGGTGAAGTATGCCTCTTTTGACCAGGCTCTGGACATTCTTAGATCCACTGGATGGGGCTCATACCTCGCGAAGGTGGACATAGAGTCGGCCTTTCTGCTCCAACCTATCCACCCCACCTGCTTTCCCCTAGACTTCCTCTTCAAGGGCATGTACTACTTTGACACATGCATGCTGATGGGTTGCTCAGTGTCCTGCTCAGCCTTTGAGGCTTTCAGCACTTTCCTCCACTGGGTAATGCAGCAGCGGACTGGCCTGCGATCCATAGTCCACTACCTTGATGACTTCCTGCTCGTCAGCCCAGAGCATTTCCCCACGTGTGCAATGCTCCTGGAAACCTTGCAGGATATGGCAAAGGAATTTGTCATCCCCCTGGCACAGGACAAGACGTCGGTCCCAACCAGACGTTGTCATTCCTGGGCATTGAAATTGACACAAGGCAAAGAGTCACCCATCTGCCCTAGGATAAGTTAGAAGACCTCAAAAGGAAGATCGCTGCTATGCGAGGTCAATGGAAGATCATTCTCCAGATGGCCTAGTCCAGGGGTCTGCAACCTTTAAGACATAAAGAGTCACTTGGACCCGTTTCCGAAGGGGAAAAAAAAACTGGGAGCCGCAAAACCATTGCGACATTTAAAACAAATCTAACACTGCATATATTGTTTCTTACCTTAATGCTATATACAGGATCGTGCAGTCAGTTGTCAATCTGAAGACAAAAAGGGGCATATTTACTAAAGTCTGCAGCAGTAGCATGCATGTGGGCTGAATTACCAGCATGGGGGATCCACACAAACTTCAGGGGGCATGTGCATCTATTCCCCTCCAATTAGCATGGTACAAGATGCAACCCCTGTACAAACCAGCTCTTCATCAGCCCATTTCCAGTGCTAGCCCTCACATCACAGGCCATTTCCAGTCCTAGCTCCCCCCCCCCAATCACAGCCCATTTCCAGTCCAAGTCCCCCATCACAGCCTATTTCCAGTCCTAGGCCCCCCCCCACCATCACAGCCCATTTGCAGTCCGAGTCCCCCAGCACCATCACAGCCCATTTGCAGTCTGAGTCCCCCCGCACCATCACAGCCCATTTGCAGTCCTAGCCCCCCTAATCACAGCCTATTTCCAGTCCAAGATCCCCCTTCCTCCACCATAGCCCATTTCCAGTCCAAGTTCCCCCCCCCCCCCCCATAGCCCTTTTCTGGTCCAGGTCCCCTCCACCCCCATCACACCCCATTTCCAGTCCATGTCCCCCCCATAACCCTTTTACAGTCCAGGTCCCCCCCCCAATCACAGCCTATTTCCAGTCCGTCCCCCCCCCCCTTAGCCCTTTTCCAGTCCATGTCCCCCCCCTTAGCCCTTTTCCAGTCCAAGTCCCGCCCTTTTCCAGTCCAAGTCCCCCCCCTCTTAGCCCTTTTCCAGTCCAAGTCCCCCCCCCTTAGCCCTTTTCCAGTTCAAGTCCCCCCCCCCAGCTCCCTCTGTACAGCCGCCAGCGTGAAGAGCCTTTTCCTTCACGCTGGCGGCTGTTTCTGTGAAGCCGCGAATGCTGGGAAAGGTTAAAGGGCAACCTTTAACCTTTCCCAGCATTCGCGGCTTTACAGAAACAGCCGCCAGCGTGAAGGAAAAGGCTCTTCATGCTGGCGGCTGTACAGAGGGAGCCGGGGCCTCGCGCGGGCTTCCCCAGCTCCCTCTGAAGCCCTCCGGTGGGAAGAAAAGCCAGTCTTTTGCTCTGGCCGCTGCCGATCTTGCGGCCAGAGCAAAAAACCGGCTTTTTAAGGGCCTAGCTCCGGAGCCGCGGCAAAGGTGAAAAAGAGCCGCATGCATCTCTGGAGCTGCGGGTTGCCGACCCCTGGCCTAGTCCCTCATCGAATCGCTGAACTTTGCATATAGGATTATCTCAATGGGTCGCCCCTTCCTGAGACGCCTCGCACATGCGATGCCTGGCCTGCGCAAGAGTCACCACCATCTTCGCATCTCATGGAGCCTGAAATAGGACATGGACATCTGGGCATATTTCCTGGATATGTTCAACAGGGTGAATACATGGCAGCTGGGCATGTGCAACAATGATGAACTGAACCTCTTCACAGATGCAGCGGGGGCCTCTGACTTCAGCATGCTTTTTAGGGGTTCCTGTGCTGCTGCCCCCTGGCCCACCTCCTAGGTAGCTGGAGATCTCACCAGAAATATCACATTCCTAGAGTTCTTTTTCCTGTATGTGGCCCTGTGCATCTAGGGCCACCTCCTGCGTGACCACAAAATCCTTTTTTTCTGCGACAACCAGTCTGTCATTACTGTCGTGAACAGTCACTCTGCAAATTATGTTGTAGTGCTGAGCTCCCACGAAAATTTGTCATAAAGTGTTACAGTGTGTGCACGTCCTGTTCCTGGGCAGCATTGCTGATTCCCTCTGCCGTTTACAGTGGGACTCATTTCGGCGAATGGCCCCGGTGGTAGACAAGAACCCCACCCCCTTGCTGGACTGGATATGGGACACAGTGTCCGCATGGATTGTCAGCTCATCCAATGGGTGGTAGCCCCCTGCACCTGGGCAGCATACATCTGAGGCTACACAGCTGTTTCATCCTACCTGGCATCGCAAGGCTGGAGTCATGGACTTCTGCACCCAGGGCCGTTGGTGGCATACGTCATGAGCGCATGTTCCTGGGGCCTGTCGAGACAGGCCATTCAGTTGTACCTGGCTGGATTTTCCTCCTTCTCTAAGCTGACAGGCTGGGGGAACCTGTGTGACAACTTAAAACAATGATGAAGAGCTGGGCAAGGAGCCTTTCCCGGCAGCCTGATACCTGACACCCGGTTACGCATGAGGTACTGGACCAGCTCTGGATGGTGCTGTCCATCACTTGGTTGTCCAAGTACGAAACCTGTCTGTTTTGGGCAGCGTTTATGCTGACCTTCGGTGCCTTCCAAATCAGTGAGCTGGTGGCAGTCTCCAAAAAATCAGGCCCCCCTCTGGTTTTCAGTTCTCAGCAGTTCTGATGTCATAGGAGCTGCTAAACATTCGGATCATGGGGGCCAAAAACGATCCCAGAAGGAAGGGGCAAGCCATCTCCCTCAAGGCAATGCCTGGGCTTCACACATGTCCCATGGCCAACACACTCCAGTACCTCTCAGCCCAGCCCTCTTCGACCGCTCAGTTCCTGAAACACCTCAATGGCACTCCGCTCTCTAAATTCCAGTTCACGGCTGTGTTTCGGAAACATTGGTAGTACTGGGACTATCCCCTGACCTATTTGGGATGCACGCCTTCCGCATCGGGGCGGTGATGGTGATGGCAGAAAGGGGCCTTCCAGTATGAGCAATCCAGGTGCTGGGGCGATGGTGATCCTGTCCTACTCCGTACATATTCGCCCAGATCTGACTGGCACCATTGATTGAATGACTGTTTTGCCTCCACTAACCATACCCCTCCTCTTTTGCAGAGTACATAGTTTGGATCGTGGGCCACTCCTTCATCCACCAGGCAGCTGAAAGGGCATCCATGTAGCCCCTGGGATCCCATCTTGGACTTTGTGACCGTGGTGTGTGCCTCCTATGGCTGGGCTTCCTAGGCATGGGGTGGGAATATCTGTGGCCCTTCCTTTGTCAGCATTTACAGACCCATGCCCCACATGCAGCCCTGGTTGTGCACCTGGGAGGGACCGACTTTGGAACAGTCTCCGGAAGGCATCTCATCAGCCTGATCAGAACAGACCTCTCCTGGGTGGCGCTCAACCTTACCTGCACACTTTTCATCTGGTCTGACTTCATCCCTCACTTCAGGTGGGCGGACACTCACGCACCTGTAGGGCAGGGAGCTCAAGAAGGTCAACAGGCAGATTGCCCTTTGCATCCAACATGCCGGAGGATGGCAGATACGACACGAATGGACACAACCCCTATTGCCTGGCTACTTCATGGGGGACCTGCTCCACTTATCTGACATTGGACTGACTTGTTCCTCAATGACTTAATGGAAAACTTGGAGAACGTCATTCGGGCCAGGACACATCAAGCTCCGGTTGTGCCGGGTGTCGGCAAGAGGTTCCCTTAGTGGGGGAGGTCACGTGGAAGGCATGTTCCACATACCCATGGCAGTTACCCAAGCCAGGCCACAAGCGCACTCAGAGATTGAACAGAAGGGGCAGGACATTCTAGCTGCCACCAAGTCGGGATGCCCCGGTGAGACCCCATACCAAACAGCCGCCTGGTGCAGGCAGCCCACAGGCAACATGGCAAGGCCCCTTATACAGGGGTGGGCCCAGATCAGTTTGGCAAGGCAGGCCCCTGGCCCCCGTGATGGGCTGGCTTAACAGCAAGGGAAGAGGTCATGGCACATACTGGATTGGGTGACTGGAGCTGCAACCTCGCCCCACTGTCCGTATGTTGCATACATATATTGATATATTTGTATTGATTATGTTGATCTGGCAATGAAGCTGGAGCCTTGTTTTCCCCATAATTGTGAGTAACGTCATCATTGGGTATAAGGGATCAAGGCAGATGGGCTCCTCAGGGGGAGGGGCGGACGTAAGTCCCGCCTGCCTATGTTATAAGTATTGAAGCCATACATCTAAGCTAGGGCTCTGCATTTTTGGGTTTTCACACCCAAAAATGCTCAGGCCAAGGATGAGAAGCCCAAGATAGAGATCAACCCACTACCCTGGTCAGACCACCACCAAATCAATATACAGCTAAAATTGCCGAACCTGTCTAAAGACACAAAAGCAAAAAGAACATCACACCAACAAAGACGATTCAACAAACCAAACATGGAAGGTCTGATTGAGTCCATTAAATCACACATAGACCTAGGCAAAACAAACATCGATGACTTAACAAGTAAATGGGATGCCGGAATCCGGACCATAGCAACCCCCAAAGGGACTCAGACGCCAAACGCATCAAAACACCAATCTGAACCTTGGTACACCATAACATTGACCAGAATGAAGAAAGACCTCAGAAAGCATGAAAGAAAGTGGAAACACACCAAATCCACCAAACTCAGGGCAGTGTACCTTAATCTCCTCGCAAAATACAAAGAGGAAATAAATACAGCAAAGAGGTTACACCATACCAACATACTAAACAAAGCCATTAACAGACCACGGGAGCTTTTTGCACTAGTAAAATCACTTACCAAGACAGCCCTCCCTGAACATCAAGATAGCCCAATACATCCACAAACACTAGCAAATCACTACGCAAGCAAATTGACTACTACCACCCCCACGTTTGCCGCAGAAGCACCGCACCAAAGAACGAAGATGAAGCAAGAATCTACATGGAACACATTCCACAACATTGATGAACAACAAACCACCAACATCTTAACCTCCATAAACACCACCACCTCACCACTTGACCCCTGCCCAACTGCATGGATCAAAGCGGCAAAAAAAGAGATAAATCAGCAAATAGCCCACATTGTAAATCAGTCACTCAGCCAAGGAAAAATGCCTGAAAAACTAAAACAATCTATAATAAGGCCGATACTAAAGAACAATTCTCTCAACAAAGAAGACCCATCATCATACCGCCCCATATCAAGCATCTCATTCCTGGCAAAAATCATAGAAAAGGCAGTACTCTTACAACTTCAAGACCACCTTGACGACCATGATACCCTAGACAAACAAAAATACGGGTTCAGAAGAAACCATGGAGTTGAAACACTTTTGATAGCACTGATGAACAACCTCCTCAAAGGACTAGAAGACACAAAGAAAATGTTCATACTCATTTTCATTGACATCTCCGCCGCCTTTGACACGGTACATCATGAGATACTCCTTAGTAAACTGGAATCCATAGGAGTCGAGGGAACCCCCCTCAAATGGTTCTCCTCCTATATATCTAACAGAAGGCCTCAAGTACAAGTCAATGGGGAAGAAGCTAAACCATTCACTCAAACGCAGGGCATACCCCAGGGCTCAGCGCTCTCGGCACTGCTGTTCAATATCTACATGCAACCCCTCTGTGACATTTTTAGAAGGCATAACATCGACTACCACATCTATGCAGATGATATTATGCTCTACACGCAACTGGACGTCGCGGACCCTAAATATGCACAGATCGAAAACTGCCTGGACGAGATGTTGCTATGGCTACAGAAAAATAACATGACAATAAACCACAAAAAAACGGAGGTAATGTACATGTCCAGCAAACCCAACTTCAAGTCACCTGACTCAATCACCCTGTGCAACAACACGTACAAAGCAAAAGAAGAAATCAAATATCTAGGAGTCACACTCGACTGCAACCTAAGAATGGAGACACACCTGCGTAAAACAAACAAAGCCATCTTCCATAAACTTAGGGTGATACAACCTCTAAGGAAAATAATAGCACCATGCGACTTCAGGTCAGTGGCTCAAGCACTCATTATGCCGCACCTCGACTACTGTAATGCCATCCTCCAAGGTCTACCCAAAAAATCACTAAATATCCTTCAAATGGCCCAAAATGTGACAGCCAGGATCATAATGGGAACAAGAATATCTGATCACATCACCCCAATATTAATCGACCTTCATTGGCTTCCAATTGCAGCTAGGGTACAGTACAAGATGCTAGTAACAACGTTCAAACTTATCAACAACATAGCCCCATCTTTCCTGTCCTCTCTTATCAGCACACAACCAGCAAATAGGAATAGAAGAACTAACAACTTTGGCACCCTGCAGGTCCCCAACGTAATCCGAACTGTGAAAACAAGTACATGTCGAAGAGCCTTCTCTTTCTCTGCGCCTACTATATGGAATCAGCTCCCTGTTGACCTGCGTTTAATCCAGGACATTAAAAGTTTCAGGAAAGAGTTAAAAACCCACCTATTTAAATGCTACTACAACCAGCCATAAGTCACAAATTCCATGGAACCATAGCAAACTAAACTGATAAATAGATACTTTTTGAATCCGCCTTATGTGTAACTATGTATAGCCATGTAAAAATGTGAATTCCAAAATGTGTAAATATGTATTGTATAAATGTAAATATGTTTAACTCCATGCCCCAAAACATTAACCATGTGTGCAGTGACCCCCTCAGACCTGTGTATATACTCCCCCACCCTGTCCTGATCGACATCTCCCAAAAGAAGAATCAAACCGCTGCTGATCACTGGAAGCAGCGGTATATAAATGTGTTCTAAATAAATAAATAAATAAATAAAGCCAAGTGCTTAAAGATGGCTGCCTGGCTGTTTCAGAGAGAACAAAGAAAACACTACTGAGCATGTGTTAAACTGTGATGTAGTTGCCAAACTTGAATTTTTCCATGTATGGGAGATTAAGTGTGTGAGTATATGGTATAAAAGGATAAGAGAGCAAAAGGGCTGCTTAGCGCAATGGTGCAGAGTTGCCAAGTTATCCAGTTGCATGAGTGAGATTTTACGCTAGTCTTGGATTTCTGACAACCTCATCCTGATACATTATGGGACCTGCAGCACTGATTCCAATGGGTAAAATCAGAGACTATAAATACCATACTGCATTGCAATGCACATTTAAAACAAGAAATGGCAAAAAATCTCACTCCTGGAACTGGATAACGTGGCAACTCTGAATGATGGCACTGTAAAAGCTTGTCCCCTATATAATCTCCTGTACTGGGCCCGCTACCTTAGATTGGAAGTGGCGTGACGCTGGCTGGTACTTCCATCTCGCTCGTAGCTGCATTCTGTTTTTCTGTTTGTTTTTGTTTCCTTTTGTAATAAAGGTGTAACTGCTGTTTCAGGCATTACTGTCTTGCCTCCTAAAGTCCAAACTTTTCATCGGTTTCTACCTGAAGAAATGGAGTGTGAAATGATTTACCACAGCAGATGAAGCATCAGCGAGAGAAGCAGGAGTTGAACCCCAGTGGTCCTGTCTCACAGAACACTATTTTAGCTAGTAAGTCACTCTTCCATGAAAAAAGCAATCCAATTACTTTTTGGTTGTAAAACAAAGCTACAGGTACTTACTTGCGTTTGCTTTGATTATTCACTTTGTTGTAATTCTGTTGCAAACCATTCTGAGAATTTGCATCTAAACAAAATAAATAAACAAATCCGCTTAGAAAAACAGAGATATTATATGTTCAGTACATGGATGGGATTTCAAAGCAGCTTCAAAGTGGGGCTTGCTCTTGATAAGATTTCTTAGTTATCTGGCTAAATGAGTGATTATCTAGGGGAGGAGAGAAATCACTTTCAGTTTTAAAGTAAAAGTCACATTGTATAAATGAAGATTTTCAGGTTGTCCATTTAGAGTGACTCTATACATTTCTGGCCATGATTCCTCTGTTTTGCTAAGGGAAAACTGCGTATTTGGCTCTTGCTTATGATGTTAAGGATGACTTGTTTCTGAATGGCAAACAAGCAAAACTCATCTTATTGGTTATCTACAGACACTCTCCCCTAAATCTCTCTTTACTACCTTCCATTACATAAACTTTTGTGAAAGAAGGATCACTGCAAAACATTTCAAATATAACAACCTCCAAATAACACTGATGTAACCCCGCAAAAACGGTACATGCTGGGTGGTGTGTGACAAAGAAACTATTGACAGTCTCCATAGATCTCCATCCAGCAGTCTTTGATTTATCTGCTACCCCCATCCCATCCCATGCCCAAACCACCCCCTCCCATGCGCACAATGGAAGGTCAATCGCTTTGGCAAGACACTCTTAGTTTTTCTGAGAGACATATTGAGGATCTTGTGAAGGAGACTACCTCATTTTAAGATGGGAATGAACGCCAGGCATTGGCTCTTGGACGGCAGTGTTGAACTTACAGAAATGGCTGATTAGAATAGACCTTCAAAGATCTTCTTTGATCGAATATATTTGATGGCAGCACATTCCCAGGGGATTAAGAATGTATAAAGAGCCACGTCTACCAACAGCAGATACAAGTTTTATTGAAAAGTGGAACAAGATCCTGAACAAGTGCTCTCTCGATTTAATGGTTTTGGTGGTGGATACCACTAAAGCAAATATTATAACTCTACAGAAAGAAATTGGTGATATGATGGATGAATTAAAAATTACAGAGTCCACTGAGATATTTAAACAACAACAAGAAGATATCAAAAAACAGATTGAACAATTGTGTGTGGAAGTTAAGAAAATTAAAACTAAAAAATTGAAAAGGGATCAAATGGATTATACCACAGGGTGTGTATACCCATGGATGAACCCAAATCGTAGAGAAGCTGGAAGAGGATAGAGTTTGAACTAACTTCAGAGGAGTCCTCAAATATGGATGTAGAATGTCAGCTTTGGGATGATTTTTTAGAATCCGGCAGGGGCAAGAAGAAGAAACAGCCTCCGTATGGCAGGCAAAGGGAGTTTGACCAATTGGGTCAATCAGGCAGGAGGGGCAGAATGCATCCCCAATCCATGAACAAACATTGGTAGTAAATTTGTCAGATAAAAGGCTTATGGACACCCAATTGAGAGTGTTGAACAAAAGACTTTCCTTTGTGCCTATGGTTATGTTTGACTCTTCAGTTTTGAATTGATTTGGAGAAATGTATAAGAAAGTTAAGTTTAAAAGCATTTTTTTTATGGAGGAGAACATGACTGCGCAGACTGTGGATGTTACTCGTCAGAGACATGTAGAAGTTCCGGGTAGGGTAGCTTTGCCATTTAAGTCCAGATGAAGTCCTCCTGGTCTGCTACATCCTGCTTTGGGTGTGTTTCGGCAGCTAGTATTGCAAGAAGTAGAGAAACTAGAATAAGAACAATCTCACCTAAAGAAAAAAAGATGGGTTTTAACATACAATGAGCAGAAGGCATTGAAGGAGCTTCGGTCCATGGAAGAAGTTGTCATCAAGAGAGTCGATAAGGGAGGGGCAATTGTCATACAAAATAGAGCTGATTAAAGAAGCTTATAGACAATTAGATGATAGGACAGCATATGTCATCTTAGATCAGGATCCAATATGTACATTGCAAAATCATATTCAAGAATTGACTAAACATGCATAAAAAATGCAGTATTTTACTAAGAAGGAATTTTCCTTTTTGAATGTTTCTACAACATCAATAGTGAGATTTTATCTTTTACCAAAAATTCATAAAAACCTCACTAATTCTCTGGGAAGACCAATAGTGTCTTCTAGGGGGACTCTCCTGGAGCCACTCTAAGTCTTTGTAGATTCTTTTTTACTTCCATTGTTATCTACCATTCCTTCCTACCTAAGAGACACAACCCATTTTTTAAATGTACTAATGGAAGTAGGGGAATTATCTAGGCAACCTAATATTGTTCTTACCACTCTTGATGTCACAGCCCTTTTTACCAGCATCCTTCAGGAGGCAGCACTGTCAGTGGTACAGGTAGTTCTGGTTCAACGAGGAGACTTATCTGAGGGTCTTCTGGCTTTCATTATGAGCATGGCAGAGATTACCATGAAATACAATTATTTGGGGTTTGATGATAAAATTTATCAACAAACCTCAGGGATGGCTATGGGCATAATGTTTGCTCCGTCAATAGCAAACTTATATATGGGAGATTAAGAGCATAGATGGCTGTCGGTCTCCCCATTTTTCCCGAATGTGAGGGTATGGCATTAATTCATCGATAACATCTTTCTCATATAGGAGGGGTCGATTGAACAGCTTTTAAAATTCCATCAATGGCTCAATAGTCTGAACCTAGACATACAATTTACTCTTAGTTATCATGAAGCAGAGATAGTGTTTCTGGATGTCTGGGTGTTTAAACAAGACACTGGATGGGGGACTACCATATATAAAAAGAAGACAGTCAGGAATACCTATCTGCATTTCTCTAGTGCTCACCCAGGCAGGCTGGTTGAAGGGCTCCCTTTTTCCTAATTTGTTAGATTTCGGCATAACTATTCAGAGTTTAATGATTTCATTTCTAAATCTCAACATCTTAAGGGAGATCTTTTTGGCAAGGGGGTACCCCAAAATAGTAATTGATAAGTCCTATAGATGGGCTAAATATAATGATAGAAAGTGGTTGTTTTATCTGCAGGCTAAGGGTTTTGATAAGAATGAGGCTAAGTTTGTGCATTTGTGACCAAATATTCTCCTTTGAGTCATCAGCTACGACAAATTATTAAAAGATGTTTTGGAGTAACACAAATGATTCCAGGGTTAAGGGGAAAGATGCCTAAGTGTGTGTGGTCTAGAAATCGGAACCTAAAAGAGCTGTTGAATCCTAGTGAGTTGAAGACTCTAGGGCAATCTTCAATTGGTCTTGTGGGGCATAGATAACGTCGGGGCTGCCAAATCTGTGGGATCTCGGAGGAGGTGGTTTTATACATAGGGGTAATAAATATATACTGCAATGTGTGATAACATGTGACCAGAGATTTGTAGAATATCTCATAAGATGCCCCTGTGATATGCTATACATAGGGAAAACGATTCAGACATTTAAGTTGAGGATGGGTGAACATAAAAGTCGGTTGTGATGCAGACGAAAAGAAGCCCCGATTGTTCAACATTGTCTTGAGAAAGGGCATACATTTTCAAATTTGAGATGTTTTTGCATAGATCAGGTTATAACTGGAAGTTGAAATCGGGATATGGAACAGTCTTTATTATTATGTGAACAACGTTGGATTTTTCGTTTTGATACAGTGAATACAAAGGGGCTTAATGCTCAGAATGATTGGAGTGTGTGCTTCTGATGGGTGGGAGTGGAGTTTATTACATCGGATCTGCTCTGATGGATCCGTTTTGATGGAGTCAGCAATTTTTGGTACACTGGACGTATTTTGAATGCTAAGTAAAATGGGAGGAATTTATGGTTTATAGTTGGATCATGGATCATTAAGATTGTGGTTGATGAGGGGATTTTAGTGTTGATGCTGCCCCGGATTGATCTGCATTAATGGGATGACGTGGAAAAATCTGATTGGTTATGTGCATGAGGAGGAGTGGTCTATGGTGGTCTGTGATAGGTGTGTGTTTTTAAGAATGGGGCCTAGGAAAGTCCTCTCATCCTCCATAAATCAGTATGTTTACAACCTCTCAAATAGATTCTCCTCAACTTCGATAACTGAACATATGACGAATCATTAAATATATAATATGTAAAAACTATGTAACTACTTGTAAATAGTTCTAGATACTGTTACACTACCTGTAAATAGTTGATCTCAGTTCTATGTATCAGTTTTATAGTACCTCATTGTTCCATGTATTTCGATATTGTTTGATGTAAACCGCCACTGATCTTAGGAATTGGCGGTATATAAAAGTTTTGCAAATAAATAAATAAATAAATAAATAAATAAATAAAATATAGATAAGCGCCTGCACGACATTTTGGAAGTGTTATTTGTGGTACTCCTGTGCATGCTGGTTAAGCAGTGAAAGAGAACTGCAAAAGTTTGTGTTTTAGGGGAAAAGAAATAAGGTTTGAAGAAGATGTCTATGTAGTTGTATGGGATCTCATAGTGAGGTGGCCTATGAATATATGAAACTGAATAAACATGCCGTGAATTAATTCAAACACTGGTGGTTAATAAAGTAGAACAAAGGGGTTAGTATGTCTGCCATGTTTTCTCCTAGAGGTTTGGAATGTGTCTAATCCTCTGCTCTCTCTTACAGCATTTAAAGATTAGTGTATATCCCCCTGAGGAAGCGAGCAGCGAAATGCTTGGTTGGTACCTCAAGTGGCATCAGGGAACTGCGGACAATGTACTATAAATGAGGCATCTAGCAAAATAGATTAAAGCTAAGAAAACACGAAGCATAAGGTTGAAGTGCTGTAGCATCTAGCTATCGTAGGATGTTTTTGCGTGTGAGTAGCTTTGCATGGTCTAAGGGAGAGCAGAGGAAAAGAAGGGAATAATGAATGGAAATAATAAAGAATAAAGAACATAAGTGGATAAGAAATTCAAAAGAAGAAAATATAAAGAAAAAGTGTAATAAATGGGATTAAGTTATGAGCAAAGAAGTTTTTTCAGGCTGATGTGTATATTTTGCATTGTGCCTATGCTATGCCTATGCTCTTTAACCTCATAAGGCTCTGAGGTCCTTTTTCTCCTTTTACTGAAAGACAGAAAGACTGTATAAGCCTATGTGAAAGTTTGAATGGCAGTGGAGTGATTTTTGCTTGTTTGAGCAGGAAAAAAAGAATAACTCATCTATTTCTCCAATAATGGTTGCTAGTGGTAGTGGGTGTGTAAAGGGGAAGAGATCTATGGAGGTTGCAAGTGCATGTGGAATGAGATGGAGTGTCTTTGAGGGCTAGGGAAGGATAAGGGGTAGAATAGGGTGTCTATCAAGATTGCTGGTGCATGGGGAGTGGGATAATGCATCTATAGAGGCTATGGAATGTTCGGGGGTAGAATGGGGTATCTATAGAGGCTATAGAACGTAGGTAGAATGAGGCTACTGGGTATGGGGAGCATGATAGAGTGTCTATGGAGGCTATGGGAGACAATTAGGCAAAATGGAGTGTCTATGGGGCTTGCTGGAGCATGGTGAGTGGGATGGAGTGTCTATGGGGGACACCAGAGGATAGAAGGTAGAATGGGATGTCTATGGAGATTTTTGAGATATGGGGAGAGGGATGGAGTGTTTATAGAGGCTATGAAAGGATAGGAGGTAAAATATGGTGTCTATGGTGGCTGAGGAGCGATGGAGGTCTATATAGGCTATGGGAGAAAAGGAGCCCCTGCCTCTGTGTGTCTGAAAAGTTAAATTGGGCTATCAGAGACATTTTAGCCTTTCCTGCTGTCTAAAACCCTTCTACACAGAGAATGGGTGTGAGAAGACTGGAGACTTAAATCACTCTGCCCTCAGTATCAAAATTTTTCTGCACTATGTACATTTGCTCATACTAACAACAAGATATCCAAACTAGGCAGGGGATAACAGGTTCAGTCCCACAGACGTTTTCTCCTGTGCAGGCTCTCTTTACGCAGAATTGGATCAAGGCCTGTGTATGTATGTCAACAAAAGAAATGTTAAACTGTGTTCATTACAGCCTTTGGCTGCACACCCAGAAGAAAAACTAAAGTTAGAACTGGGCTGATTCATTATGAGGAGAATAATGGCAAAGACTTTGAGAAAACATATCATTTCATATTTCTAAGGTGAAGATTCTCACAGCTTCACATTATCTAAAATAAATCCTAGGTGGGACAGATTGTTTTCCACATTAGGCCAATCTGGAAGATTTGTGCAAAGTGTGAAACCTGAATCATCAATATGGAACAAAGGAAAGCATCCAGATGAAAAGATTAGGATTCTCAATCCAATATTACCATTTTCCTCTGGTTTATTCCAAGATGCTGGTGACAAATGGCTGGATTTCTTCCGAGGGTTTGTGCTCACTTTTCTCCAGGAGCCGCTCTCTCCCTTTTTCTTGCCACAGCTATAACTTGAAACCAAGGATAAAGGGAAATTGCCTCCTTTGAAGCCGGCTCTATATTCATCCAACTCTGTATGAACATGCAATTGGTAAAATATGTGTTAGTAAAAAGTGGGCATGTAACAGAGACATAAACTGACTTCCGATAGCATGAACAGAAGAGCCATGGGATATCTCAGAAAATCTTGCAGAAGATAAGCTAATCATTTCTAGAAGAAAAATATGCCGCTAAACACTACCTTGCTTATTGATTTTCTCTATCAACAACTTTGCTAGCTCTGTTGTCTGTAATAAATTATCTACTGTATTTAGATAACCTCCTGTTGACCTTGGGAGGCTTGCACAATGCACTGTTGTAGCTTTGTCCATGCAGTCAATCTGCTGATGACTAAAAAGGTTTGTACAGGCCTCCAGACATTCTATTCTGTTCTGTTCTCTCACTGATAATTACAGTTAAAATAGGTATTTATTTAACACACACTGGGAAAGTCCTACTTTCCTAAGTATGCTCTTACCGGTCCTCTTGCCTGCCTTGAATCCTCTACTCTGTTTTTGTGCCTATAACACACTCCTAGGGGAGGTGGGTGGGTTGTGAAGACTTATTCCTGCTGTTCCCAGAGATCACCTGTTACAGGTAAGTAACTGTGCTTTCTCCAGGAACAAGCAGGAATGAGTCTTCACATAAGGGGACTCCCTAGCTTTTGATGCCAGGGAGAGCGCCCAGAAGTTGTGTGTCCCTGGGACAGGGCTGCACTTCCCCACCTGGATCTCTGGCATCTCATGAGGGATGGTGGGTAGGAGTTGATTAAGTATGGAACAGGTGTTTGAGAACAGCCTGACCAAACAAGGCATCCCCGCGGGAGTCCTTGTCTAAGCAGTAATGGGCTGTGAAGGTATGAACTGAGGCCCAAGTGGCTGCTCGACAGATGTCGTTGATAGACACAGAGTTCAGATGAGCCATTGAGGCTGCCATGGCTCTCACATTGTGAGCTGTGACATGGCCCTCCAGAGAAATGTTCTTGCTCTGATAGGCGAAAGAAATACATTGGGCAATCCAGTTGGAAAGAGTTCTCTTGGAGAATGGGTGTCCCAAATGAGAAGGATCAAAAGCAACAAAGAGTTGGGAAAACTTTCTATATTGCTGTGTCCTCTGTAAGTAAAAAGCCAGAGCTCTTTTACAGTCCAGGGTATGAAGATTCCTCTCTGCAGGTGATGCATGAGGTCCTGGAAAAAAGACAGGTAGGTAGACTTCTTGGTTGAGGTGAAAAGGCGAGACCACCTTAGGCATAAAATGTGGATTAGTCCTAAGGACCACCTTGTCATGATGGGACCTTGTATAAGGTGGATTAGCTACTAGTGCTTGCAATTCACTGATGCGGCGTGCTGATGTGATTGCAGTGAGAAAGATAACCTTCCAAGAAAGGTATTTCAAGTAGGTAGTAGCTAAAGGTTCAAAAGGTGGCTTCATAAGCTGACCAAGAACTAAATTTAAGTCTCATGCCACCGGTGGTGGTCTAATGGGAGGCTTTGTTAAAAGGAGGCCTCTCATGAACCTTGCTACAAGGGGATGAGAGGAAACAGGTTGTCCACTTAGAGGCTTGAGTGAAGCTGCAATAGCACTCAGATGGACTCTTACTGAATTTGTCTTAAGGCCTGCATTAGACAGATGCAGAGGTATGGCACGGGGGTTAAGACCCTTTTCAGAACACCAGATGGTAAACCTTTTCCACTTGAAGGCGTAAGAACGTCTAGTGGAAGGTTTTCTAGAAGCTTGAAGAACATCTTTCACTTGCTGAGAAAGAGGAAGATCCTGGAGATCTAAGCCTTCAGCAACCAAGCCCTGAGATGCAAAGACTGGGGATTGGGATGCCACAACTTTCCGTCCTCCTGAGAGAGGAGGTCTGGAGCAGACCCTAACTCTAGGGAGGGAGCTTGAGAGAGATGTAGAAGCAGAGGGTACCACACTTGCCGTGGCCAATGTGGAGCTATGAGAATCATGTGGCCTCTGTCTCTCTGAAGCTTGAATAGGGTTTTGGGAATTAGGGGGATGGGTGGAAAGGCATACAGGAAGTCTTGACCCCAGTGAAGGAGGAAAGCATCCCTTGCCTGAGCCCCCTGAGCCGGAGTTCTGGAACAGAACCGGGGAAGTTTGGCATTCCACAGACTTGCAAAGAGGTCTATGTCCAGGGTTCCCCAAATTTGAAAAATTTTGGAGACCTGGGACATATGTAGGGACCACTCGTGTGGAAGCAGAACTCGACTGAGTCTGTCCGCCCAAGAGTTTTGAACCCCTGGAAGATAGACTGCCAGAAGATGAATGTGATGCTCTCTGGCGAGGGCCCACAGTCGCAGAGCTTCGTTGCAAAGCGACAGAGAGCCAGTTCCTCCCTGCTTGTTTATGTAGAACATGGCTACTTGATTGTCCATGTGGACAAGGACTGTCTTGTGGCTGAGCAGGGTGTGGAAAACTCGTAGAGCAAGGAAGATTGCTCCATATGTGAAGACTCATTCCTGCTTGTTCCTGGAGATACCTGGCAATGGCACTTGCACTACAAAAAAACCCGATAAAACACCGATGGGCCAATATACAGTTGCTGCAATCAGTGCTTTTTTAAAATGTCAACTGTAGTGGCCAAAAATAACGCAGATTCAGTACTAGTTTCTGGAGAGTGGGCAATGCTGAATATTTGCATAATGTGGTGATTGGCATCGCGATCCAGACAGTAGCGTTATTCAGTCCGCTATCCGGATATCCACATAAAGTTAGGACAGCAAAATAGCATTTTATTTTGCAGCTTAGTTTTCCATGGGAATCGCTAACTTGTGATAACTCTGTACTGCAGGTTACTGATTCCCACAGCTTAAAGATTTAATAGCTCAAAGCTGGTGTTATTTTTCCTGGCCAGGAGCATTGGTCTGCAAACAGGTGGTTTGATGTGACAGGCCACAAAATTAAAAGCAATATGACAGCTGATCTGGGGATACCCTTCTCCTGCCTCCACCAATGACTTGGTCCCCCTCCCCTGGTGGCCTTCTCAGGCCCCATAACAGCTTCCCAACACCCCCAAAACCAGTCTCAAAAGACAACCTCTCTTCCTCCCAAAGACACTCCAAAATCCTCGAAGGCCACCAGGGCCTATCTCTAAAGCCCCTGGTGATCTACTGGGGTAGGCCAGTAGGAGCAATACTCCTTCATTCCTATTGGTGCCCGCTCTGGGTTCAAAAGGGCACCTGGAATCCCCATGGCAGTAATATCACAGTACTACTACTAGGGGCCAATTCAGCAGTAGTACCACGAGACAGCCATTAGAAGGTCTCAAATGTCATTTTGTCATTTTGAAGTGGAGCAGTAGCCTAATGGTTAGAGCAATGGCTTGGGAACCAAGTCACCAGGGTTTGATTCCTATTAGCATTCCTTGTGACCTTGGGCAAGTTACTTAACTCTCGATTACCTCAGAAAAATCCAAGTTATCAATGTCCCTGTTTAAGGTACATTACACTAAGTTTAAGTTACAATGTAAACCGCTTTGACTGAAATGATAAAGCGGTAGCAAAAAACCTGTTAAATAAATAGATAAATGTTGTAGCCAGAGCCAGTGCAGACAGGGATGAGGGGAGATTGCTCTTGTTGGCATATCCCGCTAGGTCACCAGTGACTTCAGAGGTAGGCCCCGGTAGCCTTTGAGGACTGGGAGGCATCTTTAAGGCGAAAGGTTGTCGTGTGATATTGTGGGGGGTTGTATTGGGAGGCTTGATGGGGCACCAGGGGAGGTGGTAGTTTTTGGAAGGCCAGGAGAAGAGGATTACTGGACCCCTGTTGTATTGTTAGACACAGCCCCATTAATTTTGTGGCCTGGAGCATCGGGCCACTAGCAAGGGGCCCGATACGCCCGGCTAAGAAAAATAGCATCAGCTTTGAGCTGGTGTTATTTTTCCTTGAATAATGTGACTTGCGATAATTCACCACAAGCTGCATTATTCATTTGACTTCTAATGTGGTGGTTTGCATGCTTTGCGTCTCATTAGTATTCAACATGCACTGCAATGGCAATTTGTCCATTATGACACAATAACACACATTATTCCCTTTAACGTGCATTAAGGGCCAATAGAGTATGTTATTGCCATAATGCAATTTAGTAACTACCTCCATGAATATTGCTGCTTTCTAGATAATTACCAACTTCACCCTTGCGCCCCCCATGGACTGCTCTGGCAGTGGCACTATGCGGCTAGTGCTGAGGTGCTCAGGAAGATATTCAGTGGCACTCTGGGTAGTTCTGCCGAATATTGCTAGATAGCGCTGGCCAGCAGTACTTGCCTGGATAGCAAGATGAGTACTGCTGAATATTTACCTCTGATTTTACTGTACTCTCAAAGAACCCCTAATTACCTGGACAATAAACACCTACATTTACGGGGGGGAGATGTGGTGATATTCAGTAGTGTTAGCTAATGCTATTACAGCAGGTAGTCATTGCAGCTGAAAACTGAATCCATATATTTAATGCCAGGGTCATAACTGGCATTGAATATGCAGATTGGCCGGACTGCAGTATTGCAATCTGGTCGGTGGCGATTTTCGGCCATGGCTGGATTGCAAAAGTGGCTAAAGTTAGGACAGCCACTTAGCTGTGCTATTTTAGCTGGTTAGGATTAACCAGGCAGCAGCTGAATATCATCACTGCCCAGTCAACCCATGGTGTCATCCCCGTTTCACCCCTGGAAAACCCTGACATTAGCGGGCTAGCATCGGGGCGCTTAGAGGCTGCACGCGGGGATATTTCTGGGTGCAGCTTCTAAGCGCCCCAATCCTAAATGTTCTGCTGAACGGCACTTAGGCAGTTTGCAGGTCTGCAAACATGGCTTTGAATATTCCTCACACAAACACAAAATGTTTAAAGAGCTAGGAATAAAATCCCTGCATAAAAGCTATCTTTTCCTCCAGTCATTTACATTAAAATAGTATACATCAATACAATAACCCATGCAATAATAATTCAAAAGTTCCGAAAGCAGACCTATGTTTTCCCGTACTATTACTAGGGAAAGTGAATGGTCTGCATTACACGGCAAAAAAATAACATTCCGTCCCAATCACTTTACATTGAATACAAAACAACTGTTTTTCCATTGTGGATTTAAAGAATTTAAAAAAGAGATGTTTTTCTTAAAAAGGCAAAATTCGAACACAAAAACAGACAAGGGGTAGCACTGTGAACAAAAATGTTTCTGCTGAATGGTCCACCTCTGTCATAACAAATAATTCTGTCATGCAGAAGATTTCATTTTGCAAGGACTTACAGATTTAGTTAATTGGAAATATTTGTTTTTACACACAAAGTGGAGAAAAACACAACCTTTACAAAGCAGAAATGTTCCTGGTCCTGATGGGTGCTCTGTATAACCGGGAGAGATGCAACAAGTTCCAAGCTTCAACCATCATGCTTTTATTCCACAATGATCTTTCATAAACACCAGGATGGTGTTTATGCTCTTTTCTAACATTATAATTTTCCTCTGACTTTCACACAGAAACACAGAAAAAATGACAGTAGATACCATTCAGCCTATTAGGTCTGCCCTTCCATTCCAACTACTAAGCTTTACAGTCCCCTTTTTCCCTTAGAGATCCTTTGTGTTTGTCTCAAACTTTCTTGAATTCAGATACAGTCCTCCTCCCTACTACCTCCAATGGAAGGCTATTCCATGCATCTACTAATTCTTTCTGTAAAGAAAGGTTTCCTCAGATTACTCCTGGGTCTATCCCCTTTCACCTTTATCCTATGCCCCCTCATTGCAGATCTTTCTTTCAATTGAAATAGGCTCCCCTCCTGTGCATTTATGCCATGGAGGTATTTAAATGTCTCTATCATATCTCCTCTATCCTACCTTTCCTCTAACGTATACATATTGAGATCTTTAAGTCTGTCCCTATATGCCTTATGATGAAAACCACTGTCCCTCTGCATCTTCATCCTGTTTATATCCTTTACAAGGTGTGGTCTCCAGAAATGCACACAGTACTCCAAGTGAGGTCTCAACAAAGATTTATACATAGGCAATATCACCTCCTTCTTTCTGCTGGCCATTCCTTTCCCTATGTACCCAAGCATTCTTCTGACTTTCGCCTTCACCTTTTCTACCTGTTTGGCCACCGTAGAGAGAATTACTTCCCCCTCTTAAACTGTACTGCTCCTTTGTGATCCTGCATTTTTTAGTGTTAAATCTCAGCAGCCAAATTCTTGACCGTTTTTCAAGTTTCGCTACATCCCTCATCATGTTATCTATATCCTCCTGGGTGTCTACTTTATTGCAGATTTTAGTATCATCTGCAACGAGGCAAACCTTATCTGACAGCCCTTCCACAATATCACTCAAAAATGTTAAAAGGAAAAGTATGTTGGAGTGTTACTGTTTGCCTCAATAAAAGTGATTTCAAATAAAAGGAATTGGATCAAGGCTTTTCCTAAGAGTAAGCTCCATTTACCTGTAGCCTTATTGCCTCCCACTCAACCAGTTTCTAATCCAGTCGGTCATTTTAGGGCCCATCCCTAGGGTGCTCAATACCTTCAATACCACTGTACAACAGATTTGTTCAAATGTTTAGCGGGATATAAATGCAGCTAAATAAATAAATAAAAATAAATAAATAAATAAATGTTTTCCATCCTGAAAACGTTTTGGTGACTATATAGACAGCTTCAAGCTGGACACAAATATAAATTCAGATTGACTGTATTACATAGAAATTTGGAGAAACATGACATTATATTTTGACTGAATTTAGCATGTTTAATTGCACAATGATGCTGACATATTGCACTAGTTCAACTGAGCTAAAAATGCTTTGCTCCTAATTTTCGCTTGTACTCAGCATCTGATACTTCTCGTCTCAGTGTCCAACAATAGCAGTCATCATTGATGGGTTCCAGTTGCCCTGATACCACTTTTCCATCGTCGTAGTGTCCTGGTGAAACCTTTCACCATGTTCGTTGCTGACTACACCAAGATTCAAAGGGAAGAAATCCAAATGTGAATGCAATAGGTATTGAAGGGTAGACATTGCCATTGTGTAACAAGACAGCTGTCAGGCTTAACAGTGAAGAATTGATAAAAAGAAGCCATTGTTGTGGGTCATACTCACAACTGAAAACCGTGAACAACCCATCAATGTCAGTGCAGAAACCGAAGTTGTCAACCTACGCAAAGAAATTTTGCATATCTTCTTGGCAGGTCTGAAAGAGAGAAATTTTCGTACCTGGCGACCGCAAACCCCATCCTTGCAATTTTGAACCAAGTAGTTCAGTTTTTGTTTTTGACAAACGTAAGCCCCTCACCAGGTCATTCAGTTCTGCCTGTGTTATCAGATGAGGCACACCGGACATAAACAGTTCAAAATCTGGATCCATGTCGTTTTCCACGTCCGGCCTGTATGGGCATCATGGCATCTTTGTATGCCTCATCTAGGTTCCATGTCTCTGGTGGCTTCAGTGTTGACGTACTGTCATCATGTGTCACTGGTCTCATGGCTGAAGGCAGACTGGGGTATTCAATAGATTTCTTATTTTTAGCAGAGAAGCCAGATAGATTGATCAGACAGAAGTAACAGTCCATCACCTGATCCTTCTGTTCTTGCCATACCATTGGGACTGCAAACGGCATGGACTTCTGAGTACTTCTGAGCCAAGCTCTGAGATGGACAGCACATGTTGCACAGCAAATATGAGGAGCCCAGGATCTGTCTTCTTCACCAACTTTACAACTGAAGTAGAGCTTATATGCTTTCTTAATAAGTGCAGTCATGCTGCGTCTTTGAGGCCTATATGTATGCTCCTCACAAATATGACAGAATGTATCATGGCTGTTGCGACATTGATGAGACATTTTTACTGTAATGAATCGTTGTTTAGACAAGAAATTTACATGTAAATGCTATTGTTAAGTACACACACCGATATCAACGTCATGCATAGCATCTGTGTATGAAAGCTGCTTTTATAGCCTGTACTATCAGCATCCATCCTGACTAAGTATGCCCACGCATTCCTGAGTGGTAGCATTTCCCTGCATGTTGTGAACCTGCACTGAGTGCATGGCTGGACTAAACAAAACAGTTTACTTTCTAGGCAACATATCAGTAGACTTAAAACGTGAGGAAATCACAAAAATGGGCAATTGCAAAAAAAAAAAAAATGGTGCGTGATAGGAACATTTCAAGGTGATTTTCATGATCAGCAGCCCAAAATTCATAAGATACACCCAAAAGTGTTCAGGAAGCAAAATCTTCATTGTCCAGTGATCAGGAAGCAAAATCTTCATTGTCCAGTGATACAGAGAGTTGACTCAGGAAAAGTGCAGAGATTTGCACCACTTTTTGATGAAAATCTGCAAAAGGAAGCATGCAACTGCACTCTGCTCCCCCTCAAACCCGACCTCTTGGGCTGCCTCCCTGTTTTCACATGTCCACCTTCAGATTTATTGGCTATGTGCATGTTTGCATAGGCACGTATGTGTTGTGCAATTTTCAAAAGCCCCATTTCTGCAAATAAACCCCCATTTTATGTATGTTTCAAGCCTCTTCACTGGATTTAGATAATTTATACACTAGGGGCCCGATTCAGATCAGGCATGTCTGGCCCATCCGGACGTCCAAAATCTGGATGTGCCGGACTTGCACCTGATTCTGTACCTGCGGGAATTCCCACAGAAGCAGAATCAGGTGCAAAGGGCCTGAACGAGCAGAACGTGCCCCGATTCTGTGCCGCTCAACATCCAGTTCCCACCCCATCCAACCCTCCCAATACTCCTGCATGGAGCCTCTGTGCCATAGCATCCTGTCACCATGCAGGGGCCCTGATTCCCCACAGATGTTCAAAAAAGCTGTTCCCTGTTGCCCGACCCCCCCCCAGAGGGGCTTGCTGGGGTCGGGCTGCGAGGAACCTCCTGCTGTCGCTCACCTGGGTTGGGGGGGTCCTTTGCTGCCGCTCCACACTCTTGAAGGGGACTTATTCCACCTCCAAGGTGGAATAAATCCCCTGTCTAACTCCTCAACCCTGGACATATACGGCTGTGACCAGAATCGGCCCTGTACGTCTTGGTTCATGGGTCCGCCTCTGCCCCAACAATGCTCCTCCTCCAACTATCCCCCTCCTGCCCTTGTCCAGAGCTCCATGCACAACACCGCTGTATGTGTGGGGAGCCAGACGTCCACCCCTGCTATCTGCAGATTGGAATGACCTCCTAGGTCTTCAGCTTTCTCTTACTGCTATTTCTCAGGTCCTTCAAGAGAAGCAGAGGATCACTCCGGCAAAGACAAACAACTTGTAAGACAAAGCTAACAGGAAGATGAAAAGATTATTTGTCAAGTTGAGCCTTTAAATCTATGTGATTCAATGCTTCAAACTGTCACTTTCACATCAGCCTTTCCCTTTAAAGTTCTCTTCTGTACTCTGGCCAGTGTCACAATTAAATACTAGATATCTGTGCACTTGGGCTCTCTCAGCTCAACTCCAGCCAAAAGCAGCAACAGAGGAAACTGTCACAAATGACTTCATGTGAAACAGGATCTGTTTGTACATACTGCACGAACCTGCATTATGAAGGAACTCAAAGTAACATGAACCAATCAGATCCAGTGAATGGGAGGTAACATGTAGCTTGTCCTAACATGACATCTTCTGGACGTTTGCAAAAATTGTGTAAAGATTCCAAAAACAACTGTACATATTCCTGTGCACCATATTTACTTTGGAAACATTACATACCACAAAGAGACTGCTAAATTTTGTTTTAAATATACTATATGCTACAATTTACAAAATCACACCCTTTTTGTAAACATCCGTTCACCACTGATTACCTGATCTGGCAAGAGGAGAGCCATGCAGAACAGCCTTGTTCAGCAGGATGCTGAGGGCAGCTTTAACGACAGCTTGCTGGCCTTGACTGGGAGCATTTCTTGTTGCAACCTGCCCGAGCCCAGTGGGTCTCCTAGCAGAGGCTCTGGAAAGTACTGCTGCCTGAACTTTGGGAGCAATTACAGTATTCCACAGCTTGGAGAGCCACCTTCAAAACAACAACAGAAAATACAAAAGCATGAAACACAACTCTTAAAACAAGCTGCCAGGCATGTTTTATGCCACTACTGATTTGTTTTATAGTAGCAATTTAGAATTTTAAGAGGTTTATAAGGGTCACTTTATAAAATAGTGGCATAAGTAGTAAGATACGCAGAGCAAATCTAGGCGTGACCACTTACAACAACCCGAGATTTTGTGTAAATGCTCATGCCTAGATTTGTAGAAAGGTGCTAAAATGCTAACCAGGCACACTGGACATTCAATGCCAGTGCCGGATATGACTCCGGCATTGAATATCTGGGTCTAATTTAAAACGGCGAATGCCAGCCGCTTCGCTCAGGCTGGTTGCCACTGCTGAATATACCCCCCTTAGTTTATCTGAATACTGGCTGAATATCGCTGCTATCCAGATATGTTTAAGGCCTACCCTCACTTTGCTCTCCCTCTGCCACTTTCCTATAGAGATACTATTCATACAAGGGTTGAAAACTGCCACCAGTGATGTCTGTTGTTGTTAAGTGTCGTCGAGTCAGTGTTGACTCCTGGCGACCCTCTGGATAGTTGACCTAAACTTTGTTTGGTTTTCAGGCAAGCGGCTCATTGTTGATAGAGTGGTATCCATGACTGTTATTATTGTATCGGTCCATCTAATTGCCGACCTTCCTCCTACCTTGCCAAGCATTATGTCTTTCTTCAATGATCCCTGTCTTCACATGATATGTCCAAAGTATGCCTGCCTCTCCTCTGTTTCCTCCTGGATGGCTACCAACTATTTACACATTGATCCCTCTAAAACTTTGGCTATCTGGTTCCCTTTTTCTTCCCATACCCCCACTTTGGCTCCTATCCTTGTGAGCACCCCAATCCCCCTAGTTTCCACAATCTGCTACCTTGGTGTTACATTTGACTCTCCCCTCTCCTTTGGCGGCCATATCTCTTCTATCGTTCAGCATTCATTTTATTTTCTGTCAGATCTGCTCTGTCTGCCCTTTTCCCAAACCTTCCTCTTTGGCTACTCTTCTTTCTTTAGTTATAGCACATATCGATTATTGCAGCGTCGCTCTAGCCAGGCTCCCTCAGTATCAACTTCGCCATATGCAATTCCTTCAAAACACTGCTGCCCATATACTCTCCCACACCTCCCATACCAATCACATTACACCACTACTCATCAAACTTCACTGGTTACCTATAAAATTCCATGTCCAATATAATATTCTCACCCTGGTTCACCGTACCATGTATACCAGCACCCCCAATATCTCTCCGATCAGATTCATTTCCACTCCTCTCATTCTTCTCGCCATCTGATTCATTCTAATCGCCTTTACCTACCATCTCCCTCATCTGCCCACCTCGAATCAACATGAGCCTCTGCTTTTTTCTTCGTCGGCCCTCTTATTTGGAATTTCTTCCCCCTGACCTTCGCCTGGAGCTTTCCTTTCCACGTTTTAAAACACTACTAAAAACCCATCTTTTTTCCTTTGCCTTCAACCTCCTTCCATCCTCTGTTTAGGTCCCTCTCTTCTCTCAACTAGCTATTATCTCTCTATCGCTTTCCTGTTGTAAATGGCGTTCTTTTCCTTTTTTCCTGTAGCACCTTTTAAATTGTAAACTGCTGAGACGCCCAGGCATAGGCCGGTATATTAACTGTTTTAATAAAGATAAAGCTGCCAAAACTGATTATTTGAACATTCGTTTTATTATGAGGATTTTCCCCCAAAATATTGTGTATTCCGAATAAGCCTTCATTCAATATGTAAGAAAAAAAATCTAGTCATGTTTATATGCTAATCTCAGATCTACAGAGGACACACCTTTATTTATATTGTGCTGTGCAGAAAGAATCCGATCACTACATGCTTAAAACATTTAGAGGCCCTTTTACTAAAGCCTACTAAATGGTTAATGTGCACTTTAGCAGGCTGTAATGGCCAGCCGTAACTCTTACTGCACGAGTATGACAATTACCAGCCACCAAAATGCGCGTTAATTGTCCACTGCGTGAAGGGACAACAGGGCAAGGGCAGAAAAAGGGCAGAGTGTGGGCATGGAGAACATACTGTGGTCAGCGCAGAGGTACATATCACGCGTTGTCTATGTGGCAATTAGCACAAGGTGCACCTAAAAATACCAGTATGGCTGGCGTTAGGTGCACTCGTGTGAATGCAGTGTATTACGGGAAACTGCTGGGAACAGGTTACCCATGCCCCTGACAGTTACCATGGAAGCTTTGCACTTAACACACATTAGTTTTCATGCTAAACACACAATAAGTGCAAAATGCAAACGGGCTTTAGTAAAAGGGTCCCTTAGGAGGAGGGTGGCTGGAGCTCTCTGATTGGCTGAGAAGCAGGAACTGGCCACTAAAAAGCTGGAGTTTCTTGAGATCTGTTGCAGCTGGCTCTATTTAAAGCCAGTTTCCTATAGTGATCAGAAGTAGGACTCCATGACTTTTGCATAATATTTGAATCATACAAAGATACGTCTCCCTTCATCAAACAGAATTTTTTTTAAAGGATGAAGTTGAAAATGCACACTAACAGTGTGACAAAATAGCATGTCTCCCCTTTCCTCTGTTCACAAACTCAGGCGTGTCTCTATGAGGAACTCGGCTGGGCACCCCTGGTAATATATGTCTCAGTAGGGTTAAAGGGGATGTATAACTGGGTGCAAGAATGGGTATGGGATGAGAGTAGTGAATGATGGTGAATGTGAGATATATATGTGCCTGTGTTAGCGGTACAGTGAATCTGTATGGAGAGAGTTTAGTTATTTATCTATGAGGATGTTTGGGTGGGAAATCAGGGAGGTAGGAATGTGTGTATGTTTGGGGTCTATGTGTATGTGCATGGGAATATACTACGCTAGCATTTAGCTTTCAAAAGGGAGAATATGATAAAATGAGGAAAATGGTTAAGAAAAACTAAAAGGAGCAAGTGCAAAGGTTAAGAGTTTATATCAGGCCTGGACATTTTTTGAAAATATATATTGGAAGCCCAGACCAGTTGTTTTCAATGCTTTGAAAAAGGTGTAAGGAAGGCCAGATGACTGCGGACATGGTTTAAAGGTGAGGTAACAGGGGCTGTTATAAACAAAACAACATAGGCCCGATATTCAAAGGCAGTTACATGGTTTACAGACCTGTAAACCATGTAACTGCCTCTAAGTGGGATATTCAGTGGCATTAACATGATTAGTGCTGCTGAATATCCCCAGATACTGCTGCTATATGTCTTGATGCTACACGGTTAGCATTGGGGCATTCTGGGGACAGTACCCATCACTAACTGGTCAGTGGCAATATGCTGAGCTAATGACTCGTGGGTAAAGATAGGCGTGGTAAAAGCTAGCCTATCTTTACCCGTGGGAGCTAACTGGGCAGCGGCTCAATATCGCCACTGACCAGTTAGCTTCTGGGCTGTGCGGCAAACCCGGATATCCGATGCCCTGTCATTGAATATCTGGGTTTAGCATTCAGAAGTGATGGCTAAGTGCTGTAATTGCACTAGCCATCACTGCTAAATATCGGGCCCCGTCTTTCAAAAAATGGAAAAAGGTCTGAATGAAGAAAACAAGAACCAGCTTAAGTACTGGCAAGATAGATGCAAAGCATTGATAAAGCAGGCAAAGAAAGAATTTCAAAAGAAAATTGCCATGGGAGAAAAAACTCATAATAAAAACTTTTTCAGGTATATTCAAAGTAAAAACCTTGTGAGGGAGTCAGTTGGACTATTAGATGATATAGGAGTGAAATGGACACTAAGTGAGGACAAGGCTATAACAGAAAGACTAAAATAATGTTGCAATAGTCCAAGTATGGGAATATCATGGCCTGGAATACTGTTCAGAGAATTAAGTGCTTCACATAGTAGGCATAGGTGTTGGAGGACTCTTATTTTACTGTAGATAATTCTTGCGGTTTTGCTGCTGTGTGACTGTAAGGAAAATAATAGATCGTAGGGCTGCTTAGCTAGTATGCCTTAATGGACTTATGGGTCATCATTATGGGTGATGCTAGGCTTGCTGGACAATACAGGGATCCTTGTTAATTATATGACAGGGTCTCCAGGTAGTGTAGTTGCCTGTGGCGTTCCCTCTTGCTAAACTATGGTGGATGGGATGGGTAATGTTATACTGTTAAGATTGTATTCCTGTTGCAAAATGTTTTGAGCATTATCTTGGATTGGTGGGTGGAGGACGGGTAACCTTCACGTCGACAAATCTGCAATAAAGATGCAGCAGCTTTAGCTAAATAGTTTGTGTGGTCTTTTCTCTATGGAGCATGTTGGGGTAAAAAACGGGTTACAAGCGGAATGGTGAATTAATGGGAGGGGGGAGGAGGAGCACCCTCACTAGCTACCAATGTTCGTGTAGCTGTGTTCAAAAAATGTTTGGACAGGGAAAAGTGCATAAACCATGATTAGTGCAGACTTGGGGAAATCTACTGCTTATCCCTAGGAGAGACAACATGGAATCTGTCTACCTTCAGGTACTGGGCATGATGGACCATTTGTCTGCCAGTATGGCAAATCTTAAGTTCTTATGGGCTTATGCATGTTTTGAGGAGGAGCATGTGTATGTGTGTATTTCTGTGTGTGTGTTTATGTCAGGGAGGTATGTGTTAGTGGCTCTATCCTCTCCCCAACACTTTCATTCTGCCACTGCTTTAGGCTTTCCTGGAACTCCTTCAGTACCAGTGGGGATGTGGTCCCTGTCGGCACTCTTCTCTTCACTATGGTGGTAGCTCGAGACCTCCTCCTACACCAGTGGCGTTGGGTCTTGTCTCTCTCTGCTGCTCCTGTTATTCAGATAGTTGGGCTTTCTCTCCCTGCCACCCATTGCGCACCGCTTCTTCCTGACAATCCATCTTTTGAAGGCACAAACAGATGTGTACAGATAGATAGAATAACCCTCCCCAATAGGCACTATTGCTTAAGCAAAACACACCTAAAAGGACTAAGATATGGTCAGGTTTTTATTATCAAAAAACTATTTTGAGCCTACGTTGTATGTAGAGTGAAAAGTTGTAAACATATAAGCATTTTACAAACTCATAACGATTTGAAAAGAATACCTATTTTCAAAGAAGGTACGAAACCGAGCACAATTCATCCCCTCCATCAAACTGAAGTTCTTTTTTATAAATCAGGCTTTATCAGGACACAAAGTTCCCTTGTACAGGATTTACAGTGCTATTACTGAAATACTAAATAGCTGCAAGAGATTGAGAATTAAGCAATAAACCCCAGGGTAGGAGCTTTCAGCCCATATCTTGAAGAAGCTGAAGCCCTGAGTGGCCTTGATCCTTAACCCAGTCAGGACATGTAGTAGCAATAAATGTTGGGCCCATGGATGCTGCCGTAGCACACCCCAAGGGCCGCATCCAGCGAAAACCAGGCAGTTGCGATATTGAGCCGCTGCCCGATTATCGCAAAGTGGCAAAAGTCAGGCGCAGCAAAGGCTGGTCTAACCTTCGCCACTAAAGCTAATCGGGGAGCAAATGAATATTGCCACTGCCCGGTTAGCTTCATTGCTATCCGGGCAACTTGGATATTCAATGACGGGACCTGGATATGACCCTGGCACTGAATATCCAGGTCTACTGTTCAATGGTGATGGCTAGCTGCTGCTACTGAATACTGGACCTGCCATCGCTAGAAGGATTCCTGTCATTCGAAGATTATCTTAGCGCTTCAGGCAAATTTTTAAGAAATCAGCAGCTGATGTGAATATTCTTAGCGCCAAAGTCAGTGGGTGCAAGCCACCTCCAGAGGATTAATACTCTGTGCTCCCGCTATCCAGATTGTTCTATTTGTGTTTAACAAGGCATTGCTTCCATATTCGGCATTAAACCAAAAATGATTAAGGTATACGATTAAGGTATTCAGAGTAGCCCTGGAGAAAGAATAGATACTTACTTCAGTATAGCGTTGGCGGGCCCGGGCACTACTGGACAAGACAAAAAATGCTTTGGCCCTATGAGTGCCTCAGGTGTGCCTAAGCGGGACAGGCAGGAGTTCAACTGGTGCCAAACAGCACAAATCCAGTCAATGCTCTTACACACTGGATCACCTGGTGGGGGCAGTTTACCTTTAAACTACAATGAGAGAGAGAAAAAATACAGATGTAAGAAGAATTGATGTAAAAAGCTACTAATAAAGTCCATGGGGAAAGGGAAGAATATAAGATGAAATCTGTCCACTCTATATGTGGGTAAAGGTATGCATGGGGTGTAGCTACCTTTACCCACAGGAAAAGACGGGCTCTGAGGGAAGGCTGGGTTGCAGAGAAAGCACCAGAATGAGTTTTGCATTTTCTAAACTAGCTGCACTGATGTTTCAGGGAAAAACCTGTAGAAAAGCAGGTGGAAACCTCCGGGGTACTTTTTCAGGAGACAATTTTTAAAGGGAATGCATATTCATATTTCCATTTAATAATTGGCACCAAGCACATGGATGAAACTACTTGTGCAGGTTATGCTCCTCTATGCTTTGTTTAGTGTTTAGAGAGAGGATAACCTGCACAGAGCAGCGGGTACAGCTCTGACCACCTCACTGGGCAGACTACATGAGTATGCTGGACGTCATCTGCCATCATTTCATTTTGGGGTCATTTCTCCAAATGAGTTAGTTTTGTGCATACCATGATAGTGAACCTCACTTCTACCCCAGGATACGTGGCTCACATTCACTGCTAATGCTCGGTGTAGTACTTGCATCGTGCTAAAGAGAGCCTCCTTCTGGAGTTCATAACATGTAACGCGTATGGATAATTTATGAAGGTGTGATTGGAAATTCCACTTAATTAAGCCTCATTTATATGAGGGTAATTCTATAATCTTGCACGCAGGCAAATTGTGTTGTCGTACACATATTTTGGGCCTGTTCACTAAAGTAAAGCGTGCCCGGCCTTACTTTATGGAACAGGGGTATATAGACATGCCTGAGTCTAGTTGTGCCTAGATAGATGCAGTGATAGTAGCCTATATGCTACATGTGCAGATATAGGCCCCAGGGTGGGAGCTTTCAGCCCATATCTTGTTTTGCTCGGGCTCCACCCACATGCGCACCCCAACTGGACATATACACAATTGGACTTATACACATGTTTGCAGAATAGCAACTGCCCAAAGGACACGTAAGACTTCAGCATGGAACCCTCCGCATACCCTTTATAGAATCAGCCCCTGAGTCCCAACTCAAAAATAAAAATCATGTTCCATCTAGAAAACATGTAACAATGGGCAACATTTGTTAAAGTCTGAATTACATTTTTCATGATGTGAAAGAATGCCTATATTTATCATGGGGGGAATTTCAAAGGGATTGCTTTGGGTAAACAGTTGTTTAAATGTAGAAATTCGGCCTCACGGCCCCCATAGGCAGAGATATATGTGTAAGGCACACAGAGTACATGCTTTTACCCCCATCAAAAAGGGGCAGTGCCAAGAAAGAGTCCATGGAGATTTTAACTGCCTCACCCATATGTGATAAGTAAGCAAAAGCGGATGGGGATTTGCAGCCAGAATTCCCCAGTGAAACCGCTAAACCAGTACAGGTGCCAATTCGGGTGCTAATCTTACAGGAATGTAACCAAACACTGAAGGCTCAGGGTGGATTATATATAGAAAAACACATCTACTCTGAGCCAAGGGCAAATGACATCTGGAGAAATACTCGCTTCACATGAGAACACAATTTCCTCTGCCTGTAAGGAAATGAAAAACAAATAAAGAGCATAACCGTCTTAAAGATCTTCTTAAGACAAACACAATATTCAATACTGTAGAAAAGGGCCATATAATCAGTGTATCTGTAGGATCGTGCCAGGAAACAATAACCCACCTCATTTTCTCATCTTCTCTAGCAGATTGTGGGAAAGCAGAGGGGGACAAGACAAGCCATATGGGAGAGGGATGCGAAGAGAGAGGGAAGGCTGGGGGTAAGGGAGAAAGACGCAATGGGGGACATTCAGAGGGTAATTTTATAACAAGGTACTTAGGGCTCAATATGTTAAATGATTTATTTGTTTTGCAGCACCTGCAAATTGCATAAAGCCCGGTGAATTATATTCAGTGTTGTTGAATTTCCCCTCAGACCACCTTGAAAGTGTCTGGTTAGTTTCAGGAGGTCTGAGGGTGGAGCCGAGGCGGCAGTTAGCGGGGATGTTCCGCTGCTAACTGGAAAAGTTCGAACACGTCAATGACTGTTCTACCTTTATGCGTTTTTTGCTATCTGATTAGCGGCTAAATATGACCACTGATTGAACAGCAATACCAATCGCTTGCAAAAGCAGATAGGCTCTAGCGCTGAATATCCAATTTCATTTATGCCTGCGGCAGTCAGGCACCTTAGCAGCACTGACTTCAGCACTGAATACAGATCCCTAAGTCTAGGATAGCAACCAGGCACACCTGGTGTACCTATTTAAGAAAGGCAACATATGGTATGTGTCTATATGCCTTTAATGCCATTATAAAATAGGTTTTCCTTCTCTCACCCCTCATTCATTAAATAAATAAATAGACAAACACCTTCTAACACCTTTACTGAAACCAGTATAAACAGTCTTCCTAAATTTTGCTGGACACCACAGATAAACATATATTATAACATCATCTATAGTATAACATACAGTAAGTATGTACCTCACAACTCTGCCCGCTGGAGCCCAATGCTCATTACTGTATGTGTAAAAAAATGTACTCTGCACCGGCAATATATGTTTTTAGTTGTGTATACCTCCAGCCAATTTTATCCGCCCCCTATTTCAGTAGGTAAAGAGTTGTTGCACTCGCAGAGAAAGAAGCTCCTTGAAGTGGGGAAGAGGCCAAGAAAGACAATCGCCAGAGGATGAAGGAGAGAGGGGGACAGAGAGAGACTGATTGGTAGGAGGAAAAAGAGGGCAGTGAGAGGAAGTCCACAGTGGGTGCACAGGCAGCTTAACCCTTAGGCAGACAAGGGCGGCAGCTTCTGTGAGGCAGCAGTTCCACAAACTCAAAGAACCCTCAGTGTGTATTTTTACCTGCAGGGAGTGTAGGCAGCTTTCAAATAACCTGTATACCAGGGCAAATGACTTTTGCAAATGTCCTCGTGTATATACTGTATATATGAAAAAATGCAACAGTCAAAAGTAAGGGGGGGGGGGGTGGATATTCAGTGGTTGCAGCTCGTGCTGATAAAGCGGCTAGCCATCACCGCTGAACACTGAACCTGGATATCCAATGCTGGGGTTATATCCGGCCATCGGTGATGAGCATCTGGGTTGGCTGGATAGCGAGTTAGCTAACTGGTCAACGGCGACAGTCTGCGGCTGGCCTGTTAGCTAAAGTGACTAAAATTAGGCAAGCAATTAAAGTGCCTAACTTCAGCCGCTGTAGGATAACTGCCTAGTAGCTGAATATCGCTGTTAGCTGGTTGTCCCCGGTACCGCCTCTGCTCTGCCCCCGGAACGCCCTGATGGGGGCCAAAGCCGGGGAGATTCAGTGGCACTAACCATGTTAGTGCTGTCGAATATCCTGCTAAGTGGTATTTAAGCAGTTCTCAGGTCTGTAAACCACCTTAATGCTTTTGAATACCCCCCCCCCCCCCTAAATGTGTTTTTGCAGAATTTTCAGAGAGGGGTGTTTGCTGAGTTTAATTATCAAAAGCTCAGGGGAAAGCCTAGAAGCCGGAAAGTGAATGAAAGAGGATACTAGACTGAAGGTTTGCCGAGGCTGCCTAACACCTATGCACCGACCCTGAGTGACTGGGTAATAGGAAGAAGTAGGGAGAGGAGCCATAGAGTTAAGAGGGCAAGGAAGACAATGACTGCGAAAGGAGAAAAACTGGGGAGGAGAGAGAGAGGAAGAGAACATACTGTCTGGGGGAGTCAGATGGGACAAAGCAGAGAAAGGACGAGAGGTGAGGCGACCGGAGAGGATGGGAAAGAGAGTGCGTGTGTGAATGAGCTAGAGACACTTACTCTCTGCCAGTGTAATTGAGAAACAAAAGAGTTAAAAGGGAAGGAAAAGGAGAATAGCAATAAATAGTAAACATACTGTAAAATAATAGAAGAGGAGGAGGAGGAGGTGGTATTTCCCTTTCCCCAGGGGGCTTACCATATTACAAGTGGGCGCCTAGTTAAACTACATTTTAAGGCACTTATGTTAAGCCTATTTTACAAAGACAAGTAGGCACCTATTTCTCTTTATAAAATATAGCATAAGTGGCCAAACACATGCTTATATTGCTGGCGCAGACATTGACCCATTCCTAGAACTGGTGTAAATGCCCATACCTATATTTTTTAAGTACACATATAAACCATAGTATTTTATAATCTATGTGCATATTTGTATACTCTGCTCCTGCTCCACCTGAACAACGCCCAAGTGCACATATGCCTCGAGGGTACATGCAATCACTTACATGTACTTTACGCATCTACATACATAGTTAAAGGTAATTTAGTAACGGGGAAAATGGTAGAAACCATCATAAAGAATAAAATTACTCAGCATGTAGATAGTCGTGGCCTAATGGGAGACAGCCAACATGGCTTTAGACAAGGAAGATCTTGTCTTACTAATCTGTTATGTTTTTTTGAAGGTGTGAATAAACAGGTAGACAAAAGTGAGTCGGTTGATATAGTGTATCTGGACTTTCAGAAAGCCTTTGACAAGGTTCCTCATCAGAGACTTTTTGCAAAACTAAAAAGTCATGGGATAGGAGGTAGTGTACTATTGTGGATCGGGAACTGGTTAAAAGATAGAAAGCAGAGGGTAGGGCTAAATGGCCAATTTTCCCAATGGAAAAAGGTGAATATTGGAGTACCCCAGGGATCTGTACTGGGCCCGCTACTTTTTGACATATTCATAAATGACCTAGAAAAGGGAATAACTAGTGAGGTTATCAAATTTGCAGACGACACAAAACTGTTTAAAGTTGTTAAAACCCAAGAGGACTGTGGAAAACAGGAGGATCTGGATAAATTGGAAGACTGGACATCCAAATGGCAGATGAAATTTAATGTGGACAAGTGCAAAGTTATGCACCTAGGAAAGAACAACCCACACTATGGTTACACGATGCAAGGTTCCACATTGGGAACCACCACCCAGGAAAAAGATTTAGGAGTCATCGTGGATAACATGTTAAAACCCTCCACCCAGTCTGCAGCAGCGGCCAAGAAAGCAAATAGAATGCTAGGTATCATAAGGAAAGGAATGGAAAATAAAACAAAGGATATTATAATGCATCTGTATCATTCCATGGTACGACCGCACCTTGAATATTGTGTGCAATTCTGGCCGCCGTATCTTAAAAAGGATATAGCGTTATTAGAAAAGGTACAGAGAAGAGCCACCAAAATGATAGAGGAGTAGAAGAGAGGCTACAAAGGTTAGGGCTCTTCAACATGATGCCAGCAGAAATCATCAGCTCCTTTCCAATTATTGGCTGTAAGATATATAGCCCATGCCTGATATTCAGCGGCAGCTATCGCTATTATAGCAGATAGCCATCGCTGCTCAATGCTAAACCTGCATATTCAATGCCAGGGCCATATTTAGCCACCGACGTTGAATATGTGGATTGGCTGGCAAAGCAGGATGCTAACAGGGCAGCGATGATATTTAGCTGCTACCCGATTAGCATCAGTGGTGAAAGTTATGATAGCCTTTACTGTACCTAAGTTTTGCTGTTGAGGGATAACTGGGTAGCAGCTGAATATAGCTGCTGACGTGCTGACTGGTTATCTCTGGGTGCCGCCTATAGAATGCCCTCAGAACACCCCGATGCTAACCGGTTAGCGTCAGGGTGCCATGCAGCTGCACAGTGATAATCCTACTGAATATCCCACTTATCGGCATTTAAATGCTTTGCAGGTCTGCAAACCCCATATCAGGCAGAGAGGTTCCAAAAAAGAGTAAAGTAGCCCAAATGCCCTCGAGTATGGAGCAGACAGAGCTTAAAGATCCCAAATTACCCATGCCTACCAATAGCCAGATTAATATGAATAAAATACAGTCTCTAAAATGCTTGTATGCAAATGCTAGAAGTCTTAAAAATAAGATGGGAGAGTTAGAATATATAGCACTAAATGAGAGGTTAGATATGATTGGAATATATATCAGAGACATGGTGGAAGGAGGACAACCAGTGGGACACTGTGAAACCTGAGTACAAACTATATCGTAATGATAGAACTGATCAAATTGGTGGAGGGGTTGCACTCTATGTTAGAGAGGGCATTGAGTCAGAAAGGATTAAAGTTTTGCAGGAAACAAAATTTGCTGTAGAATCTCTATGGATTCAAATTCCATGTAAAAAGGGGAAGGCGATGGCAGTGGGGCTGTACTATCAAGCGCCTGGCCAGAATGGACAAATGGATGATGAAATGCTCAAAGAAATCAAGGAGTCTAACAAAAGTTACAGCGCAGTACTAATATGGGTGATTTCAATTACCCCGGTATCGACTGGGTCAGTGTCACGGCAAGACATGCTAGGGAGATAAAGTTCCTAGATGAAATTAATGACTGCTTTTTGGAGCAGCTGATTCATGAACCGACCAGAGGGGAAGCCATATTAGACCTAGTCCTTAGTGGAACACCAGATCTAGTGCAAGAGATAAATGTGTTGGGGCCACTTGGCAATAGTGATCATAGCATGATCGTGTTTGATTTAATTAGTGGAGGAGGGATAGTAAGGAAATCCACAGTACTACCTTTTAACTTTTGAAAGGAAGACTATGATAAAATGAGGAAAATAGTTAAGAAAAAACTAAAAGGAGCAGTTGCAAAGGTTAAAGACTTACATCAAGCTTGGGTGTTGTTGAAAAATACTATCTTGGAAGCCCAGACCAGCTGTATTCCACGCTTTAAGAAAAGTGGAAGTCCAAAAAACTGCCAGCATGGTTTAAAGGTGAGGTCAGAGAGGCTGTTGTTGCCAAAAAAGCATATTTCAGGAAATGGAAATAAGAGCCAAACGACGAAACCTGGAAACAGCACAAGAACTGGCAAGTCAAATGCAAGGCATTGATAAGGCAGGCAAAGGGAAAATTTGAGAAGAAGCTTGCTGCGGAAGCAAAAACGCAAAATAAAGACTTTTTCAAGTACATTCGTAGCAAAAAATCTGTGAGAGAGTCAGTTGGTCCATTAGATGATAGAGGGGTTAAAGGGGCACTAAGAGCCAACAAGGCAATTGTGGAGAGACTGAATGAATTCTTTGCTTCGGTCTTTACTGAGGAAGATGTAGGGATGTTACCCTGACTGAAGTGGTATTTAAAGGTGCAGAAGAATTGAAGGAAATATCGATACAACGGGAAGATGTATTACAACTATTAGATAAACTGAAGAGTAGCAAATCACCTGTGCTGGATGGTATAATCCAAGGGTGTTGAACAAACTGAAATATGAGATTGCAGACCTGCTATTAGTAATCTGTGAATTTTCATTAAAATCATCTGTAATACCTGAAGAATGGAGGATCGCCAATGTAACGCCAATTTTTAAAAAGGGTTCCAGGGGTGATGCGGGAAACTACAGACGGGTGAGCATGACTTCAGTACCGGGAAAAATGATAGAAACCATCATAAAGAACAAAATTACTCAGCATGTAGATAGTCATGGCCTAATGGGAGACAGCCAACATGGCTTTAGACAGGGAAGATCTTGTCTTACTAATCTGTTATGTTTTTTTAAAGGTGTGAATAAACAGGTGGACAAAGGTGAGTTGGTTGATATAGTGTATCTGGACTTTCAGAAAGCCTTTGACAAGGTCCCTCATCAGAGACTTTTGGCAAAACTAAAGAGTCATGGGATAGGAGGCAGTGTACTATTGTGGATCAGGAACTGGTTAAAAGATAGAAAGCAGAGGGTAGGGCTAAATGGCCAATTTTCCCAATGGAGAAAGGTGAATAGTGGTGTACCCCAGGGATCTGTGCTGGGTCCGCTGCTTTTTGACATATTCATAAATGACCTGGAAAAGGGAATAATGAGTGAGGTTATCAAATTTGCAGATGACACAAAACTATTTAAAGTTGTTAAAACCCAAGAGGATTGTGGAAATTTGCAAGAGAATCGTGATAAATTGGAAGACTGGGCATCAAAATGGCAGATGAAATTTAATGTGGACAAGTGCAAAGTTATGCAGCTAGGGAAGAACAACCCAAACTATGTTTACACGATGCAAGGTTCCACATTAGGAACCACCACCCAGGAAAAAGCTTTAGGTGTCATTGTGGATAATATGTTAAAACCCTCGGCCCAGTGTGGAGCGGCGGCCAAGAGAGCAAATAGAATGCTAGGTATGATAAGGAAAGGAATGGAAAATAAAACAAAAGATATTATAATGCCTCTATATCATTCCATGGTGAGACCGCACCTTGAATATTGTGTGCAATTCTGGTCGCCGTATCTTAAAAAGGATATAGCGTTATTACTCCTATGAAGAAAGGCTAAAAAGGTTAGGACTCTTTAACCTCGAAAAGAGATGGCTGAGGGGAGATATGATAGAAGTCTATAAATTAATGAACGGAGTGGAACGGGTAAACGTAGATCAATTGTTTACGTTATCAGAATATAGAAAGACTAGGGGACATGCAATGAAGCTACAGGGTTAACTATTTAAGACTAATAAAAGAAAATATTTTTTTCACTCAACGTGTAATCAAACTCTGGAATTTGTTACCGGAGGATATAGTAAAGGCTGTTAGTGTAGCTGGGTTTAAAAAAGGTTTGGACAAGTTCCTGGGGGAAAGGTCCATAAACCATTATTAAGAAGGGACCCAGGATATCAATGCTTGACCCAGTACAAGCATTGTGGAACCTGTGTCTTTTGGGGAAACTGCTAGGTATTTATGACCTAGATTGACCACTGTTGGAAACAGGATACTGGGCTTGATGGACCTTGGTCTGACCCAGTATGGCATGTCTTATGTTCTTATGTTAGGCCCCCAGTGTTTAAAAATTATGCTCCCCATCACGGCTGAATATTGAGCCGATTTATTTTATTTTCTAATTCTCTAAAACCAAACGTTTTATATGATATTATGCTAACTATAAAAAAAAGGTAGATATTCATTTAGCTCCAATCTATCAACAGCATGGTGTCCCACAAGGATCAGTTTTATCCTCCTTACTTTTCAATATATATATATATACAACCTATTGTATATATATGCATTCTCATAAAGTTCACTGTCACATATATGCAGATGATATTATGCTCTATGCACCCTTCAATACAATAAAACCTACATATGATTTAATAATAGATTGCTTCAAGTATATTGCTCACTGGCTAACAGATCATGGCCTATCAATAAATTGGAAGAGATGAAACATTCATCCCACCAACAATGCTGCGAATTAATGCAATTGAGCTAGAAGTAAAAACCAAGGTTAGATACTTAGGAATAACTCTAGACCAAAGATTAAATCTAAACACACATATCAAGAAAACCATCAAGACCAAATGCGAACCCTGTAACAGCTATGTCCTTTACTTGAACCACATGATTTCCATTCAGTATTTCAGGCGATAGTCTTCTCATATTTTGATTATGGCACCATTATTTACCATGGACTATCAAAATGTACTCTCCATCCTTTACAAATGTCACAACATACAGCGATCCGTATCATTCAAGGAGCATCAAGATTTGAGCACCTTACGCCAACACTGAAAACTGCACTGGCTCCCAATATCAAGTCAAATTAAATACAAAAGCCTGCTACTGATATTCAAAATCATGCATAACTTATCATCCGTATACCTAAACACGTTCTTACCCATGACACTGAACAACAGGACTAGAAGACAAGGCACACAAAGTATGCAGCTACCAATCCAAAGAACAAAAAGCAACCAATATGGCTGCAAACGCTCATTCTCCCTTTATGCTCCGGGACTATAGAATGAGCTGCCTAAGAAGACCAGAAACATATCCAAACCTACAGGATTCTGCAAGGCACTAAAAACCCATCTATTCATGGAGCACTTTGAAAAAATAATATGCTAAGTTCTCTACTGTTAAGAAGCTTGTAATCTAGCAATGTTTTCCCCTCCCTCTTTTCCAGTTGAAGAACATGAATAACTTGTATACCCTGCTAGCATGTTTTCAGGTCTTTATTTCATGAAAAACTGTTACTGTTTCTTGTAAACTGCTTTGAACTGGAGAAAAGCGGTATAGAAAAATGGTCAAATAAAAAGAAAAAATAAATAAATAATATGGGATGTCCAGCTATCTTTAAAGATAACCGGATATTCAAAGATAAAGGTTATTATTTAGAAGCCTTATTCACAATTTCCACATGGAAAATCTGGTATTTACACATGGAAATTGCATCCATGTGTAAATAGTGATTTTATAAAGGGCCAGTTTACACTTGGATATTGCAAGGGAGTGAGCCTGGGCCATGTTTAGGGCTTAGCCTCGGTGGGTCAAAATCTACAAGTGTTTTTCCCCTTTCTATATAGGGAAATATGACCAAAATCGTCATGCTGGGATTTACAGCTGATCCCTGGCACATACAGGTTTTTGAAACGTGCTCCTTTTGGCCAGCCCTTTACAGGAAGGATTGAGGGAGTTTATCCTCCTTAATCTCCTGTTGTTTATTTCCTTCTCCAAATTGAAATGAATTATTGGCCTTCATAGTTAACTGGCAGCATTTAAACACATATTACTACTACTATTGATCATTGATATAGTGATACAAGCTGTACACAGCGCTGTACAGATATATGTAAAAGACGGTCTCTGCTCAACGGAGCTTACAATTTAGTTAAGACAGACAATCAAGGCCGGCCCTAGAGTTGGTTCAGTGTGTTGGTGACCTAGGTGAACGTCAAGCTTTACACCCCCCCTCTTGCTGTCAAAATCTATTATTTTGCTTTCAATGCCCTGTTTTTGCAGCCCTCTGAAAGTTGCTGCCCTAGGTGACTGCCTAGTTTGCCTAGTGGTTGAGCCAGTCCTGCAGACAATACAACAGCTGAGGAAAAGATACAACTAGGGAAATGTAAAGAGACACATGGAAGACTAAGCGGATCAGGATCCAGATTTTTCCCATGTGTAGATTTATAAAATTTCTCCTCCGACCAACATGTCAATAAATACACATGCACCCCTGCACATCCTTTTATGCACTTGCCAGAGCCTTTTCCAAAATGCACTTGGAACTATAGACATTCTGACCTCAACGTCTCAATTTCAATCTCCATGCAAAATGTGCCTTTTAATGAGAACTTTCATAGTCTCCATGAACACTTTACAATTCGATTACACAATATAGTTTAAATAACCTACAAGTGTCTCTTATGTATATAGTTACCCTGTTACTTCCAAGTTACTATCCCTGTTTAATGTAAGCAAAAGATTTTGTTCTATTGCAAATGTTGTTACAATGTAAACCGCGCTGATTCTAAATAGCGCGGTATATAAGAATTTGTAATAATAATAATAATAATAAAATAATCTGTGGATTTGGAAATTGCTGGTTATATGATTAACTTCAGGAGAGCAATTTTTCAACAAGATTTAACCAATTAACTTTCATTGGATAACGCAGATTACCAGCGCTGTGTATAATTTCGCCATACCCCTAGGAAACCTCCAATCCCTCCTCTTTTAACTGGTTAATTTTTTGACTGGACATTGAGTGGTCTTGCCAAAAGATAACTGGTAGCTCGGATGGGACGTTTAAAATTAAGATTTATTCACTTGAATCTCAGACTTATTGGGAGAAATTGTTGATTATTGATCTCACACTTGGTACGGCCAGGAACTGCATCTTCAATTAAAAAAACATACGGGTGACTAAAATGAATACTCTTTGTGGATCTAGCCTTGGTTACTCTTCATCTTTTCTTTCAAAAGGCAAGGGGGAAACAAGAGGGCGGAGGCAAGAAGACATACTTGAATTAACTCTTTCGCTGCTGTAGGCACCAGTAAAATCTCTGTATTCATGACTTGACAGATCTTTTGGCAGTGAGAGAGTTAATTTTCTTGTGAGGACCTCACTAAAATAGAGGCTCTAGACCAGGGGTTCTCAACCCTGTCCTCGGGACCCACCTAGCCAGTCGGGTTTTCAGGATAACCACAATGAATATGCATAGAGATATTTGCATATAATGGAGGCAGTGTATTCAAATCTCTCTCATACATATTCATTGTGGTTATCCTGAAAAGCCGACTGGCTAGGTGGGTCCCGAGGACAGGGTTGAGAACCCCTGCTCTAGACCTTGTGCATACAGTATTTAAAAATGACTGATAAAGATGTATCCCCTTTCAGAGGTTTCTGCCTTTAAGGACACAAATCCTGACATGGATGCTTGTTACAAGCTTTGAGATTACAAACGAGCATACAGATTGTAAACCCCAAAGTGAATTACAATGAACAAACTGTTTAAATTGCCAGAAAGTACAGGACTTACTTTTTAATCAGCAACAGGGAGGGGGGAAGGGTTGTCTCTTGTATCAGACTGCAGCCCTCTGTGATTGGTTGAAACCTATTGATGTTTTTTTTTGAACTGAGGAATCTATGGCTGGCCAGCTTCTGGCTAAGAAGCATCAAGGGACTGCTCCTGGCATTGGGAGAAGAAAACCTGGAAGTTGGGTTTCAAATGCCCTCCAGAGTTCAAAGCCTTGGGCTCAGACTTAAAAAATAGCAAGGATTTATTCTGCCCTAGCTCTGGGACAGAGTTCAGAAGGAAAAGATTCTGCATTTCTTGACAACCCTGCAACTTCAAGGTTCCATTGGGAGGCGGTTGAACCTTGTAACTGCAGAGACCAAATTGAATTATCATACAAAGATTGAGATCTAACCATAAACAAACAAAAAGCCAATTTTTTTTTCTAGCAGAAGGCACCAAGGATTTGGATGAGACTGGGTTTGTATCTGGAGCCAAAACGAATTTATAGTATTTGTGCAACATTCTCAAAAATCATTAGATTTTAATTACCAAAATGACTACTTTAGTTAGGTTAAAAAAAGTGAACTGCTTTGGTTTCTGTTGTCAGCCAGCAGTGCAAACTTTTAATTTACATATTCTACCATTTTACCTTAATTGCTAATTTATTTTAGAATATATTGTTATTTAATGTTCTGTTTTTCTCTTTGATTTGCTTCGGTGACTATCTGTATTGTTTTTTCTTTGGGAGCTGTTATTTGTTCATGAGAGTAAAAGAAAAGATTTAGTTCAAGTATTTTTTTGTTTGCTGTTATTCTGAACACAGTACACTATACCACTGAGGACTCAATATCCCCTATTCTCCGGGAACAAGCAAGAAGTCAGTCCTCACATATGGGTGACGTCGACGCTGACGGAGCCCATGCGGAGCAAATCCCCTGCTTTCAAAGAAAGCCTTAGGGAGTTGCTACCACACATGCGTGGTCCCCTTCCCATCCAAGGGTACCATCTTGCTCAGACTTCTTTTTTCCACAGAGCCCATCAGACGATTATCCTTCATGTCCTAGAAAAAGTGATTTTTTTCTGTGCCTTTTGGTGACCGGTCGACACCGGTATCCTTCCTGCCTCTGGCTTCGGTATCGGGTCGGTCCTGTTTTTCTGAGTTTTTTTACCTTGAGCGTCTTCGCGCCCTTTTTTCAACTTTTCCTCGCTGGCTGGTAAGGTCTTCAACTTAGCCAGGGTCCTTTTTCCCCCAATGGCCACCAGCGGGTTTAAAAAATGCGATTGGTGCGGGAAAATAATGTCCCTCACCGATACGCACGACTGCTGTCTCCGGTGCCTTGGTCCGGACCATGACCCGGCGATCTGTCCTCTATGCAAGAAAATGTCGTCCAAGGCCTTTCGGAGCCACCAGCAGCAGCACAACAAGATTTTTCTGGAATCCTCCATGTCTTCGAAAGCCAGGACCTCATCTGAGGCCTCGATGTCTCGGGAGGATCACTCCGAGCCCGAGTGTCATCGGGGCTCCTCAGAAAGGAGGTCTCCCTCGGAGCACAAGAGGAAGAAGAAGTCCTCAAAGGCGGCATCTCTGGATGGCTCCGAATGGCCAGGTTCCTCGTGGGACCGATCGCGGAGTCCCGAGTATCAGCCGGGATCGTTAGAGAAGGAGCGCCCGGCCAAAGTCCCTCGACGAGAACCGGACCAGCCGAGACAAGTACCGACTGTTTGGGTCGTGGACTCCCCTCCGGGGGTACTGGCGTCAGGTCCGACCATGTCGGCCTCTAAGCCAGTAGCTGTGGAGCCTCCAAAACACGTGTCCCGGATGGCGGCCTTGGAGCACAGTTTTACTGCCTTCATCGAGCAGCAGCAGGCGCTGATGTCCGGTATATCCACCTCCTCCGCCCCGACCACCGGGTCCTCAATGACCAAGTCGACCCCGGAGGCCGAGCTGATCCTTGAGACCTTTCAGACTCGAGTCGATCCTCGGCCGAGGTCACTCTTGGCCTCCTGTTCGGGACCAAGGTTGCCGCCGCCGAGTCGGTCGGTGTCGGGGCAGATGGTGCCTGGGTCCTTGATGGCCGGGGAGCCCCTTGAGTCCTCCTCAGAGGCCTCAGCCTGGGACGGAAAGTCCCCAGATGCCTGGAGGCAATGGGACATTTCCTCTGATTCCCCCGTGTCTGAACCTCGGAGAAGGTCCCCACTGGAGGATATGGGTTTCCTGGACTTCGTGCAGGATATGTCCAAGGCGTTGGCTTTCCCCACGGAGTCCAAGGAGGAGCCTTGAGCGAAAAGCTTGAGATCCTCCAGTATGAGGCTCCTCCTTGGGAGACCCTCACGGTACCCATTCCTCTGATCCTGGAACGACTCATGCTCTGCATGTGGGAGACACCGGCATTGGTGCCGGTGATCAGCAGACGTATCCACTCGATGTATCGAGTTCGCCGGAGCCCTGGATTCCAGAAATCGCAGCTGCCGCACAATTCCATGGTTGTGGAATCAGCCATGTATCGGCTTAAAAGCCAGAAGACGTATTCCTCGGTGCCCCCCAGTAGGGAGGCCCGCAACTTGGATGCCCTTGGCAGAAAGTGTTTTAGGAGCGCGATGCTGAATTGTCGAGTCCAGGCGTACCAGTTGTACATGTGCATGTTCCTGATGAACCTGGTGAAGGAACTCGCCGGGTTCTCAGCTGGTCTCTCCAAGGAACCCTTGCAGCGCTTCAAGGGTGTGTCCAAAGCTGTCCGTGAATTCTCCAAGTTTAAGTCTCGGGCGGCCTATGACGGGTTTGAGTCGGCAGCTTGAGTAGCCGTGGTGGGCATCGGTGCATGCCGCCAGGCTTGGCTGCAGTCGTTCGACCTCGAGCAGTGGGTTCAGGACAAGTTGGTCGATGTCCCATGCCAAGGGGAGAACCTCTTTGGTAAACCCATTACTTACAAGGCTGCAGAGCTGGAGACTGAGTTCATGATGAGGACACGGCTCTCTAAGAAGACCTCTTCCCCTCCTCGTAAGAAGGGCTCGGGTAAAAATCCCTTTTACCTGAGAAAGGGAACTGCTTACTGAAACTACCCCCCTTACCAGGCATCCCCGGCTCCCCCACAGGGGCAGCAGGCCACGGTACAGGGGCATGGCCCACATAAGCAGAAAGCCCCCAAGCCCTAGGCTCCATTCTGGCCCAGCCTGGTGGGGGCTTTTGACTCTGTCAGCAAGACCCCTCTCCCAGCAGGGCCGCAGCAGCCCACAGGAGGTCGGTTAGTCTTGTATGCCCACAGGTGGCGGGCCATCACCACCAATTCCTGGGCATTGCAAGTGGTCAGGGAGGGATACCTTCTCCATCTGGCCCAAGTACCTCCATGCTACTTCCCAGGAGAGCCTCCAAGGTCTCCACTTCACCGGGACCTTCTTCTGAAGGAGTTGGCAGGTCTTCTCGAGGACTTTGCGGTGGAACCAGTGCCCCACCACCTCAAGGGCAAGGGGTTCTACTCCAGGTAATTCCTCGTCTCAAAGAGGACAGGGGGCCTGAGGTCCATCCTCAACTTGCGCAACCTCAACAAATTCCTGGTGAGGGAGAAGCTCAAGATGCTATCCCTTGGAATATTGCTGCCAGGGAGACTGGCTATGCTCCTTAGACCTAAAGGATGCTTATACACACATCCTCATCCACCCAAGCCACAGGCAATTCCTGCGTTTTGTGGTGGGGCACAACCACTACCAGTACAGAGTGCTTCCCTTTGGCCTTGCTTTGGCCCCCAGGGTGTTCACAAAGTGCCTGGAGGTGGTCGCCACCTTCCTCAGGCTTCAAGGGATTTTCATCTTCCCCTATCTCGTCGATTGGCTCATCAGGGGCATGTCGGCCATAGAGGTGCAGCAGGCCACAGCCCGCACCATCCAAGTCCTGCAGGACTTGGGGTTTGTAATCAACTACCCCAAGTCCAGTCTCTGTCCGGCTCGGGAGCCAGACTTTATTGGGGCAAGGCTAAATACCCTGCAGTCAAAGGCCTTCCTGCCTGCAGACAGAGAAGACAGGCTTATAGCCCTCACAGGGAAAGTGCGCCGCAGCTCCTCAGTATCAGTGAGGCAGTTGCTACGCCTCCTCGGGCACATGGCATCCACGGTCCATGTCACTCCAGATGCCTGCCTCCACATGCAAACTGCGCAGTGGTGCCTCAGAGACCAATGGTCCCAGGCCACTGGACACCTCCAGGACAGGATCAAGGTGACCAGGTGTCTGATACAGTCCCTGGCCTGGTGGCTCTTGCCCCAGCACTTGAGGGCAGGTATGCCTTTTCAGGTCCTTCCCCATTCAAGGGTCCTCACCACAGATGCCTCCTTACTGGGCTGGGGGGCTCATTGCCAGGGGTTCCGCACACAAGGAGTGTGGTCCCCGGAGGAGAGTGCCCAACAGATCAACTTGTTGGAGCTCTGGGCCATCCGCCTCACCCTAAGGGTTTTCAGGTAGGATCTGGTCCACAGGTCAGTCCTGGTCCAAACGGACAACCAGGTGGCTATGTTCTACGTGAACAAACAGGGAGGCACGGGATCACGCACCCTCTGTCAGTAGGCCCTGGACCTGTGCTCTTTTGCAACCCAAAAGGGGATTCTCCTCAAGGCAGTTTACCTGCCGGGCCAAAACAATTGGCTGGCCGACAGGCTCAGAGGATCCTCCAGCTGCTGGCAATGAGCCCCCCAGCCCAGTAAGGAGGCATCTGTGGAGTGGCAGCTGGACCGGGCAGTGGCCAACAGGCTTTTCCAGGCCTGGGGGAAACCGGTGATGGACTTATTCGTGAGTCCGGACAATCATCAGCTTCCCCATTTCTGCTCGAGGCAGCCACATCCGTCCGGGCTGGCCGCCGATGCCTTCCTAATCTCATGTTCGGGGGGGGGGGGGGTCTTCTGTATGCTTTTCCCCCAACGCCTCTGATTGCACAGACTCTGTTCAAGATCCTTCGAGACAGAGCTGTTATAGCTCCACGGTGGCCCCACCAGCTGTGGTTCTTGCTTCTCCTGCAGCTAGCGGTGGAGACCCCCATTCCCTTGGGGTCATCTCCACGTCTCCTCTCCCAGGAGGGGGGCTCTCTCTTGCATCCCAACCTCAGCTCCCTTTCGCTGACAGCATGGCTGCTGAGAGGATGACTCTTGCCCCACTCCTCCTTCCGAAGGACATAGAGGAGGTCTTGCTGGCTTCACGTAGGCCGTCTACTAGACGGATGTATACCTTTAAGTGGCGCAGATTTGCTGTCTGGTGTGATGGGCAAAAGATGGACCCCTTTTCTTGCCCAGTGGTGGTGGTATTGAAGTTCCTTCTCCACCTTTACGAGTTTGGTCTTAAGTCCAATTCCGTCAGTGCCCTAGCGGTGAACCACTTTCCCGTGGATGAGAAACCTCTCTTGGCTCACCCAATGGTATCACGGATTCTAAGGGGCCTGCTCCTGTTGAAACCCCCGGTCCGTCCTCCAGTGACCGAATGGGAACGTAATGTAGTGTTGGGGCAGCTTACCCGACCCCCCTTTGAGCCTATGGCCATGTGCCATCTCCAGTATCTCTCCTGGAAAGTGATATTCTTGGTTGCGCTCACTTCTGCCCGGAGAGTGAGTGAGCTCCAGGCTCTCGTGGTGGAGAGGCCTTATACCAGGTTCTACAAGAATAGGGTGGTGCTTCGCATACATCCCAAATTCCTTCCGAAGGTGGTCTCTTCGTTTCACCTCAGCCAGGAAGTGGTTCTTCCTACCTTCTTTCCCAGGCCACATGCCAGTCGGGCAGAGATGGTCCTCCATACCCTGGACTGTAAGAGGGCCTGTCCTTCTACATCCAGCGTATGCAAACTCACCGCAAAACCTCCCAGCTTTTCGTTTCCTCTGACCCTCAGTAAACTGGGGAAGGCAGTGACAAAGCGTATGTTGTCCACTTGGGTGGCGGACTGTATTGCCCGGACTTATATGGCAGGGGGTCTTCCGCTGGAGGGCTGTGTTATCGCTCATAGGGTTAGTGGCTCACCTACGCTCTGTTCCATTGGCAGACATCTGCCAGGCCGCCTCCTGGTCTTCGGGTCAGACCTTTGCAGCTCATTACTGCCTGGATAGGGAGTCCCGATGGGATAGTGCCTTCGGCCAGGCTGTGATCCATAACCTGTTTGAGGTCTAGGCAACTCCTGTCCTCCGACCCCTCTGTGTTCAGGCTACCAGAGTGCTACTTCCCTGGTTAGGGTTTCATTGCGGCTGCTTGTGGCTCTCAAAGAGGGAGACATTTTTGGGCTATAGGTTTCAGGTAGCCTGTAGCTGGGGAGTCCCATATGTGAGGACTGACTTCCTGCTTGTTCCTGGAGAAAGCATAGTTACTCAACTGTAACAGGTGTTCTCCGGGGGACAGCAGGAATCAGTCCTCACAACCCTCCCTCCTCCCCTTGGAGTTGCAGTCCAATTATTTTTGTTTTCTCTCATTACTTTGCCATCTTTTTAGCTATATCATTTGACTGAGCAAGATGGCATCCTTGGACGGGAAGGGGACCATGCACGCATGGTAGCAACTCTCAAAGGCTTTCTTTGAAAGCTGGGGATTTGCTCTGCACAGGCTCCGTCAGCATCGACATCACCCATATGTGGGGACTGATTCCTGCTGTCCCCGGAGAACACCTGTTATAGCTGAGTAACTATTTATTTATTTATTTAGCTGTATTTATATCCCGCTTTTCACCGGGTCAAAGCAGTCAATTGGGGGATACATTTAACACGAGGGGATATGAGACACACACACTAATACTTACAGGGAACATGGGCATTGGAGGGTTAAGTGGCTTGCCCAAGACCACAAGGAGTGCCTATAGGACTAGAAATCCCAATCCCTTCGGCCTGAGATTGCTGTCCCCAGGTGGGACTTGAACCCCCAACCCTCCGGCCTGAAGTACCTTGTCCTAACCACTAGACCACACGTCCCTCCAACTATGCTTTTTATTCAGAGTTACCCAATCTCATTATATCTGATACAAGTCTTTTGAACTCTAAATATTCCAGGGGTTGGAGCACATATCTAAACACCAAAAATCTCCAGCCTTCTGAAGATGTCTCGAAGCTTGTATCCTATAGATCTTAAGCAACTGTAGGACAGAAAAGGCAGCCTTAGGTTACATTCTGAATCCTGTGTTTTATAACATGGTTTGTTTCCATGGAATTCTAAAACAAAGGCATTTAAGTTGCAGAATATCCTCACAAAAGTGTACTCTGGAGCAGATATTCAGATGGACATTATTATTATTTTTTTTTTTTAATTTTTTATTTATAACATTATACAATATTACATCCAGGTAAAAATACACTTGAATGATGGAAAACAATGGCTGATAGATGTATATCAGAAAATGCAAACATTAACAGATCACAAGGAAAAAAGAAAACATCTCAGCCATATCATTTAGACCTCAATCAAAAAGAAATATTGGACATTATTTAACTGAGTTTCATGTACACCGCTTTGACCCGGTGAAAAGTGGTATAAATGTTTAGGTAAATAAATAAAGAAAATAACTAAATAAAATCAAGTCCACATGGATTTGACTTTAAAAAATATATGTAATTAATATGCATCAAAATGCATGTTAACTACACATTGGCTTATGGAATTGCCCTCCATATGGATAGTGTTGGACTGAAAATCCCTTTCCCCGGCGCAACGATATTTGTATGATGAAAAAAATGCATGGAGGCAAAGCAGCAAAATGATCCAGACAGCAATGATTCTTAGCTGCTATCTGGGTAAATTATCCATTTATTTTAAGCCTTCTGAATAGAAGGGCTAGATCAAACGGAGCGTGGCAGTGGCAGCAGCAGCCACAAGATAGTGCTGCAGAGTGAAGATGCCGAAGTGCTGAATATACATATGAATTAAGAACATAAGATATGCCATACTGGGTCAGACCAAGGTCCATCAAGCCCAGTATCCTGTTTCCAACAGTAACCAATCTAGGTCATAAGTACCTAGCAGTCTCCCCAAAAGACACAGGTTTCTCAATACTTGTATTGGGTCAAGCAGTGATATCCTGGGTCCCTTTTTAATAATGGTTTATGGACCTTTCCTCCAGGAACTTGTCCAAACCTTTCTTAAACCCAGCTAAACTAACAGCTCTTACTACATCCTCCGGCAACAAATTCCAGAGTTTGATTACACGTTGAGTGAAAAAATATTTTCTCTTATTAGTCTTAAATAGTTTACCCTGTAGCTTCATTGCATGTCCCCTAGTCTTTTTCTATTCTGATGATGTAAACAATCGATCTACGTTTACCCGTTCCACTCTGTTCATTAATTTATAGACTTCTATCATATCTCCCCTCAGCCATCTCTTTTTCAGGTTGAAGAGCCCTAACCTTTTTAGCCTCTCTTCATAGGAGTATCCTTCTATCCCCTTTACCATTTTGTTGGCTTTTCTCTGAACCTTTTCTAATAATGCTATATCCTTTTTAAGAAACGGTGACCAGAATTGCACACTATATTCAAGGTGCGGTCTCACCATGGAACGATAGAGAGGCATTATAATATCCTTTGTTTTAATCTCCATTCCTTTCCTTATCATACCTAACATTCTATTTGCTCTCTTGGCCGCCGCTGCACACTGGGTGGAAGGTTGAATTGAAAGGCTAGTGCTGGGTTTAAATTAATCCACTTGCTGCCCCTGCTGAAAATTGGCCCCTCTGCTATTGCCTTCTATCTTTGAACCTACTGTCTAGACTAAAATATTTTAGAAAACTTAGGGGCTCTTATACTTAAACATGGTAGGCAGTTATCTCGTGAATGAACATACCCTGTTATGCATGCTTAAGGTAATGGCTACCATACTGGCATGACGGCATACACTAATTCACGCAGTAACCGCAGGGGATGGGAAACGGGTGGTAACGTACTGCATGCTTTCACTGATGCAGATAGCACAGATGCACTTATTGCCTTCTCCAAAGGAGGCGCTAGGTGCATTTGCAGTATGTGTCACTGGACTTACCAGGGCTGGTTTTATAAGGGGGCCGCGTAAAGGTACACATCATTTACACATATAGGACACTATTTTAAAGGACTTATGTGTGCAATTTAGGTGGTTGTTAGTCTGTAAGCAAGCGCATAAGTCCAATTGTGCATACTTTCAGTGCGGGCATGCATAGGGGTAGAGTTTGAGCAGAGTGTAGGCGGAGCACAAATTTCACATATAAGTTATAAAATGCTATAATTTACATGGGTAGTTGAAAGATCTAGGTGCAGGCATTGGCACCTGTCATAGATCAGGTGAAGGTGCTTACACCTAGTTTGCACACCATTTACGACCCTATTTTATAAAGTACGCACATTCTTTACTGTATAATTTAGGCCTCAAATACATTTGCGCTAAATCGGGTTAACTACAGAAACGTTTAAGAAATTGCCCTAACTGAATGGGAAGATGCAGGGAACATCCTCTATAGTTACCACAGAGTCTTTGGGGTATGTTTACTAAACAGGGCTAACAGTTAACCTGGGCTATCTGCAATTCGTTCCCATTGAATGACACAGGACTTAGTTGCAGATAGACCAGTTTAATAAACATACCCCTTTGAGTTACCAAGTGATAATCTGTGCACTTACTTTGAGGGAACTGCAAAACTTTATCACAGAGTCCTCTACACACAACAACAACAATTCAACTTAATAACTGAACACAAAAATATTTTTTGGGGTGAAATTTAAGCAAAACCACAGCATGAAATGATAGTTTTTTTTGGGGCCCAGAATTTGTTCCTTTGGATTTCTAGCTCAATTAGAACTTGCTCTCTGTTGCATCCAAAGTTTCTGACTTAGGGCTATAACCCATGGGTCACTCTGAAAGCTGCTCTACATGTACCAGAGTCTAGTCCCTAGATGCAAATTATGTTATGGATGGGACTTTCTTCCCATTAACCTCAAAAGCTGTGAAAGCTGTCTCCATATTAGCATTCACCATACAGGTCTGAGGAGTACAACTGTGCTCAGAAATAAAATACATTTTATTGTATAGACTGCTCCAAAACCCTGAAGCTAAGTCTGTTTTAAATTCAATTGAGGCGCTCAACCAACCGGTTGTGAGGAAAGGAGCAGAAGAGAGCAGAGAGGGGTTGTGGGGGAAGGAAAGAGAAAAATGAGAAAACATAGCCAATTTGTTTCCTTCAGACTTGTATGGTAAAAAAAATGTTACAGTTTTAGTACAGAAACTCTTAGGCATCACACAGAACTACTATGGAGTTCCACCAGGTTTCAATAGTCCAAATTTTATTGCTGGTGGGTGCAGTGCAATGTTCCCATTGTTAACAAATGACTGTTGTGTGGGAAGCAAATCTTGTTCTAAGGCACAAGATGTTCAAGTCACTGCAACCCTTTAATTATCAGCACTACAGCAGGAAAACAAATGGTCAGAAATAAAAACGTCTTCAATCTCCATTCACTGAAAACAATCGCTGAAATCTCACTTTGTACTTGTAAGAAGCTCTTAGGAGTCTGAAAACAGAATTGCTTCACCCAGTCTTCTGGAATGCTGCTCTACCAGGCTTAGCCCCTTACCGTGGTGATAACTTTCCTTCTCAAGAATCTTTGCAGCAAGCCGTGGATGGGCTCGCCATCCCACCGCAACTGGACCCAGCGGAAGTGCTGCTGAACAAGGAGATCAGAGCCTTGAAGATGAGATTTAGCAATGGTTCCCATCAGGAAACAGTTCTCATGAAAATAATATGAATCTGATGGGCCAGTCCCTAAAAGCAAGACAAAAGAAACGATAGCTTGACTGCAATATTTTGGTTTTCACACTATCATTCTAAGGCAGCGTTTCACAGTCCTCATATGGGTTTTCAGGATTACCACAATGAAAATGTATGAGATATGTTTGTGTACAATGGGTCTCCAATATCTCCAAATTTATCTCAGACGTATTCATTGAGGCAATCTTCAAACCCATATGGCTAGATGGGCCTTCAGGAGAGGGCTGAGAACTTCTGTTCTAAAGTGATTGCACATACATTAGCACTGCCGTGCACATTACAAAAGTGCAACACATTTTAATTACTTTAATGTAAAGTATAAAGCTGCTTAAATTTAGCATTATTGCACATATGAAAGGTCTGAGCTTTAGTTCCAGTCTTAGTGGCTCTTTTACTAAAGCCCATTAGGAATTTTTCAATTAATGCACGTTTAGCACTAAAACGAATGCGTGATAAGTGCAAATCATCTGTGGTAACTTTTGGGGGCTTATTCCCAGTGGCATATACCAAGTAGTAATCATGCAAATGCATCCCCTAACATGCTGCGCAATTAATGTAGCTGCGCTTAACGCCACTCATAGAGGTGCTTTTATGAGCAGCTGCACTAATTGCCACCTTTATTTATTTATTTAACAGGTGACGGCATGCGGCAATTGCTCCCGCTCCAAGCGCAATGTGCTCCCCACACCCACCATCCATCCCTTAATCTGTCCATTCCCAGCCCCATCACTATATGTGCAGTTACCGTAGAAATAAGCGTGCGGTCTGTCATACCCGTATTGAAACAGTTACTACATGCTAAAACACGTGTTAACCATTCAGTGGTCTTAGACTTCAGACCCTCCTGCTCTTCAGCACCCACCAACTTAGAGCAGGAGGCTGGGATGAGTATTATTCTTGCAGTGACACTAGTTTACAATTTGTTTTCAACCATTTCATCCGATAGAGAATTCTTACTTCTTCCTTGGATTTGGAATAATACTTGACCTGAGTGAGAAGGGTTGGATAACCGTTAAATGCTAAGATATGAAGGGGAATGTAAAGGCGTGCTGTTATTTTAAAATGACTGGAAAAGAATGAAGTTGTTGCATTGTTTTGTGTCACTTTCCTTCTGAAATGACAGAGCAATGGCATGTCACTTCATTTGTCATTTTAGTGAGCGCCACGATGACAGAAATTGATGGAAATGAAATAATGAAATAGAAAACAAAAGATTTTCCATGCATTGCCTTACATGAGAGCAGGATTTCCTAAACCTTCCCAGGTGCACCCACAGTTAGCAAGGGTGGAACCGCCAGAGCTCCGAGCGATGCTCTGTTTTTGATGTATTGCTGCGTCTGCAGGTCTGAGGAGAGAGTGTTAGATAGTGGCCGGAGCCACGGTGGTGTGCACTGGTGGGAGGAGGCAGCAGGTCCCGACAGTGGAGTTGTGGAGGTGGGTTGGCACCAGATGCGTGACAGTAGGTAGTAAGCGTGTGTGAGCATGTGAGTGTGGCTGAATGCATGTGTCTCATGCCTAATGTGTGTGACTTGGCATGTCTTCATTATATTCACTGTCAATATACATTAGATCAGTTGACATATGTTAGAGACCCAATGCATGCAAAGGTATCTCAGGTGTATATATTGTGGATATCCTAAAAACTCAATTGATCGTGGAGTCGCCAGAACATGTTTGGGAAGTTCTACATTAAGGGATTCATCCAAGAGTTTTGCCAGTCTTGCTTTGGTCTTTTCCCAAGATGTGGGGCTGCCAAAGGTCACAGTGGGGCATGTTTACTTAAACGCAGGTGCCTACCATGCATTCTGTCCCTAAAAGGAGAACAGGGGTGGTGCTGGACATGCACTAAAAAAATGTAGGTGTGCCTGGCATGTCTCTATGTAACTAGCATGGAACTTGGGCCACCCCCATGCTCATTCTGTCAACACAGGTACGCTTAATGGTAAGTGTACCCATGCTAAATGCAACATTGCCAGTGAGTGTGCGCTAAAGACGCTTGCACTAACCACGAGGTGTATGCTCCCCCCCTGAACCACCCAGTCTCTGCCCCAAACTGTGCTCTTTGGGTAAGATGGGATGTTTAGTGCAGCCATATTTTTGGTGCATGGGAAAGTTTACTATGGCAGAAACGGTGCACGCTGAACCCTGTGCTAGCCAGCAGCATGGTAAGCAAACATGCCCCGGTGAGATCTAGATTTACAATGCTGGGTTCTTTAAAGTGCCATTAATTCACAGCTGTCTCGAACTGTTGTGGCTCCACTGACTTTGATAAAGCCTGGCAGTCCAAGATAGAAAAAGCACAGGACATTGGAACCTCTGGTGCTTTTACAAAGTTATGCTGCAAGAGACTGTTACAGGGTTATTCCACAAAAGAAGTTTGGGATTTCATGGAAAGCAGCTGATCCATCTTGCAGCAGACCAGGCACTGCAATTAAAACCCCAAATTATTCAGTACACATCAAAACGCCGAGTGAAAAGGAATGAGGTCTTCAAGAGGCCAAAAAAATGTTTTAAAAGCAAGTCACACATCCTATAGTCTGCACAATGTTTCAGAAGGCCACATATCAAACCCGCCTACTATCAATTCCAAATCTTACTGTGACATTCTTTTTGAAATTCCTTAAGCTGTTCATCTGCAGTTGCTATAAATTCCTGGAAACAGCCATGTTATCAAGAGCATCCAAATGACTTTATATGTTGTGGGATCAAATCATTTCAGATTAAGGTGTATGTACTTTAATTTGTGGCACCATAATCTATATGGACCAATTGTACACAATGAAAGCAAAGTGAAGAGTGACTCCGCTGCGGCACCGTTCATCCTGGAGCCTCAGGGAAATTTCTTGAAGACTTCTAAGAATTTGTAACAGAATTTGTAACAAAAAATGAAGCAGAGATTTAACTGTACTATTTTGTTTTATCCAGGATGAGTATTGCAATTTTTTCTATGTGTTTCAGTAGCAACAAAAACAATAAAAAAGCACAGACCTTTTGAACCGTCACATAGGTTTCATACGGAAAGTGGTATTTTCAACAAATCTAATTAGTGACAGCAATAAAATGAATGAAAACTAGAACATTAATTTTCAACCAAGTGGTCTTTCCGAATTGTCTCCCGCCACCTTTTTTTCATCCTCCATCTTCAAAGCCCCTCCCCAAATGATTTGTAATGATGGTCCTGGGGAACAGCCTAAATGGCATTGCCTCTGAAGCATACCTCGGGCACTATGGAGAACATCTTGATGGCTGTCTTTCTTCCTTAGGCCTCAGTGCACCACTCTATGGCTTGCCTAGGCCCAACAGGCCCTGATAGATCCAAACCTGAATACCTCACTGTGGCCTAGGCAATGGGGACAGATTTTTCATAACTGTGTGAAAGATACAAAGCTCTATTGTTTTACCTCTCTGGAAGGTACAGGGATTTGCAGAGCCACGGTCTTCAAGAGGAGACAAAAAGTCCTCTAATAATCCAGATAAGGACGTTTTTTCCAAATTCTCCAGAATAACAATTGTTTTCTTGGTAACAGGAGGCTGTTTCATCATTGGGATCAGACACTCTATATAACAAAACAAGGTTATTACAATATGATTGTGAAACCTGACATTTATAAAGAATGTAATCAATATGCGAATAAGGAAGTATAAAGGTCCCACATGTACAATGTACAATACCAAGCAACTGGAACTGAAAACAAAAAACCCCACTATCTTTGGTATCTATCTCAAAGCACAGTACAATATGTATTACTATAATTGTGAGAGCATCTTATAAAATTAATGTAACTAAAGCCAAAGAACACACATAATTTGTCACAGAAGATATTTTAAGGGCAACAAACCTTTTTGTTAAGAAAGTAAATAAATGTAGAAGGAAAAGGAAGCAACTATGGTTCTTGAAAGTAGCAGCTGAAAAGGTGAGGAAATAGAGGGTGGCTTTCAAAAAATACAAGAGATCACAGAAAGAGGAAGACAAGCATCAATATTTGGAAAAGCAAAGAGAAGCTAGGAAAGTGGTCTGAAAAACAACAATATAAATGGAATTAAAAATAGCCAATGTAGTAAAATGGAGGGAAAAAAACATTTTTCAAATATGTTAGTGTTGAGAAGAAGTGAAAAGTGATATTTTCAGACTCAAGAGTGAAGGGGAGGAATACGTAGAACTGGATAAGGATAGAGCGGAATTGCTTAATATTTCTGTTCTGTGTTCACAGATGAAGTGCTGAGAAACACATACAAATAGGAACAGGCAGATCTTGAAAGATTTTCAGAAGACTGTGTTTGTGAGGCATAAGACAAAGCGATGGGGCTAGATGGGATACATCCAAGAGTATTGAAGGAACTTAGGAAAGTTCTTTTGGTTCCACTATCTGACCCTTTCAGTGATCCTTTAGAGATGGGAGTGGGACTAGGACTAGAAGGGAGAAAAGCATATGTGATCCTTCTACATAAAAGTGGAAGTAAGGACAAGGTTTGGAACTACAGGCCAGATAGCCTGACCTCTGTGGTAAATTAATGGAAATGCTGCTAAAACAGAGGACAGTAAGCTTTTGGAATCCAATGCATTGCAGGATCTGGGGCCGTATTGTTTTATTAGAGGCAGGTCTTGTCAGACAAATTTTATAACTTCTTTAACTGGGTGACCAGAGAGTTGGACCAGATGTGGTGTACTTAGATTTTAGTAAAACCATTGACACTGTTCTGCACGGGCAGCATTAATAAATTGAAGGCACTAGAGATAGACCTTAAAGTGACCCACTGGGTTAGAAACTGGTTGAATGAGAGGCAACAAAAGCTACATATAGATGAACCTCATTCTGAGGAGGATATTATCATAGTGTGGCACAGGGATCTGTCTTTGGTCTGATTCGTTTTAACATTTTTGTAAATGATGTTGCAGAAGGGCTGTCAGGTAAGGTTTGCCTCTGCAGATGATACTAAAATCTGCAGTACCGTAGTGAATTAGGTCAGGCCAGGTTCTTTTGATTATCACTCCTAACAGCAGAGCAAATATACAACACTACACGCTAGAGGTTACAAAATACATTTATTAATACAGGATATATGCATATATATTATGGATACATCACCAAACCAGGCCTTCTCATTACAGTCCATTCACTTCAGCTGGGGAAGCCCAACAGTGCAGACTGGAGCCAAGTTCAGGTCGCTTCACGCTTATCAGCGGGAAAAGAAAAAGATGGCTTCCAGTTTGTCTGGGACTCTCCCGCTATCTTTATACACCTTGACAAACAAGTCACTCACTGGTGGCCAACAAGACTCATCACCTGATATGTCCATATAAAGTCACATACAACAATCTTCCAGTCAGGCTTCCTGCCTGTCTTACATCATATAGCTGTCTGTCCTCTCCAAAATTCTTTCCCATGCAGCTGTACACTAACAACATGCCTGGTACACAATGACCCAATTCCTATATAGTTCAGATATAGTTCAATGTCTAATCCAAATATAGTTTATTGTCTGATTCAGATACAGTTCAGTCTCTTCTGATTCTCTCATACATTAACCATCCCTACAACAGGTAGACACCCAGGAAGAAGTAGATAACATCAAAAGGGATCTAGCAAAGCTTAAGGAATGATCGAGAATTTGACTTCTGAAATTTAACGCTAAAAAAGGCGAGGTCATATATTTGGGCTGCAAAAGTCTAAAGGAGAGAGCGGTACAGTATAAGGGGAAGAGGTATTTCTGTCCATGAAAGAAGAGCTGGACCTGGGAGTGATTGTTTCTGATGATCTTATGGTAACCAAACAGATAGAAAAGGTGAAGACAAAAGTCAGAAGGATGCTTGGGTGCATAGAGAGAGGAATGGCCAGCAGGAAAAAAGAGGTAATAGTGTCTCTATGTAAGTCTTTGGTGAGACCTCATTTGGAGTCCTGTGTACAATTCTGGAGATAGCACCTTCAAAAGGATATAAACAGGATATCACATTGATAATAAAAATGATGCACAAACACACAATATACATAAAACAACCCCACACTGACTCTCTAGCCCATAGGTGTCAAACTCTGGCCCGCGGGCCAAATTTGGCCCGTAGTGTAATTATATTTGGCCCGCGAGGCTATACCAAATGACTACTAGAGCTAGCCCGCCGGTATTATACAGCACATTCATTCATCGCTAATACTACAAATCCCATAATGCCTTGCTGTTGTTTTGGCGCGTCAATCAGGACAGGTCCCAGAAACGCCCTCTCCTGTGTGACAGAAGTCATAGCGATCTCAAGCTACAACTGTCACTGTGGAACCCCTTCCCAAAAATGGCAAAAAGAAAGGCAGACAACAGGAACTTTCTGGACAGGTGGGAGACAGAATATTTGTTTACATATGTAAAAGACAGACCTGTTTGTCTGATTTGTGGAGTCAACGTGGCTATAACTAAGGAGTATAACATTCGACGACACTATGAAACAAAACACCATGACAAGTACAAGGACCTGGACATGACTCAAAGGAGCCAGAAAGTGGAGGAGATGAAAAGAAGTTTGGTTCACAACAGAATATGTTCAAAAAAGCCACATCACAAAGTGAGGCTGCTGTAAAGGCTAGTTATATTGTGGCAGCAGAGATCGCAAAATCAGCCCGGCCCTTTAATGAGGGAGAGTTTGTGAAAAAGTGCATGTTGAAAGTTTGTGACATCGTGTGCCCAGAGAAAAAGCAAGCCTTTTCAAACGTGAGCCTGAGCAGAAACACAGTAGCTGATCGCACATGTGATCTTGCCAACAATCTGTATGACCAGCTTCTGGAAAAGGGAAAAGATTTCGTTGCATTCTCCCTTGCTGTGGATGAGAGCAGCGACGCATCTGATACTGCTCAGCTGTCAGTCTTCATCCATGGAGTGGACTCAAATATGTGTGTTACGGAGGAGCTATTGGGATTCAAATCAATGCATGGCACAACCACAGGAAAGGAAATTTTTGAGGAGGTTTCCAAATGCGTAACTGAAATAAAGCTGCCATGGGATAAACTCGTGGGATTAACGACAGATGGTGCGCCAGCGATGTGCGGTAAAACAAGTGGACTGGTGGGCAGGGTCCGGGAGAAGATGCAGGAAGAGAACTGTGCAGGTGAACTAACTGTTTATCACTGCATCATACATCAGGAATCATTGTGTGGCAAAGCCCTAAAGATGGAACATGTTATGACCACAGTAACACAAGTAGTTAACTTTATAAGAGCCAAAGGTCTGAATCACCGCCAGTTTAAGTCTTTTCTGGAGGAGTGTGGTTCGGAATACGCAGACGTGCCGTATCACACAGAGGTGAGATGGTTAAGCCGAGGAAAAGTACTGAATAGATGTTTTGAGCTGCATGAGGAAATATGTCAGTTTCTGGAAAGCAAAGGGAAGGACACAGCAGAGCTTCGGGAGAAAAAGTTTCTGTGTGAGCTGGCCTTTTCTGTGTGACATCTCGAGCCATCTCGATGCGCTGAACCTGCAGCTTCAGGGGCGGGGGCGCATCATCACAGACATGTACGCTGCAGTGAGGGCTTTTAAAACTAAACTGTGCCTGTGGGAGAATCAGATGCTGCAAGGAAACCTTGGCCATTTTCCCTGCTGCCAAACCATGAAAACGCAGTTCTTTACCATCTTGTTCCCATGCGCACAGTTTGCTGAAAAACTCATTGTACTCGGCGCTGAGTTTAGCCGGCGATTTGCCGACTTTGATGTCCAGAAATGTAGGTTTGAACTGCTCAGTAATCCCTTTGCAGTTAATGTGGAAAACGCACCAACCAACCTCCAAATGGAGCTAATTGAACTCCAGTGTAATGACACGCTGAAGTCAAAGTATGATGCTGTGGGCGCCGCCCAGTTTCCACAGTTCATCCCTGACACAATGCCTCAGCTCCGCACCCAAGCTGCTCAGATGCTCTCCATGGTCGGCAGCACTTATCTATGTGAGCAACTTTTCTCCTCGATGAAGATGACCAAAACATCTCACAGGAGACGTCTGACTGATGAACACCTTCGCTCGATACTGAGGATTTCCTCAGCTCAAAGCCTGAGCCCAGACATTGATGAACTACCATCCAAGAAGAGATGCCAGGTATCTGGCTTGGGCACATCAGATTAGATCAGTGTGCAGCAAACTGAGCAATAATTAACGTTTTCTTTATGCACTTTTTCTTGCTACTCCAAGACATGGGTTTGAATGGTTGATTAATTTTATTATTGTTATTTTATTTTAAATATTTTTATTTATTATTATTTATATCTTATTTAATTAATTAATGTCATTGATGTTTTTTTTATTTGAAATTGGTTTTTGCATATCTGAACTATTAAGTTATAAATTGTATAGTAATAAGTGTTGCTTCATATTCAATGTTAAAGCAAATCTTGTTTGGGTCCATATTAAAAGGTTCATTTGTTCAATGCTGGCCCGCGACTTTGTTCAAGTTTTACATTTTGGCCCACTGTGTATTTGAGTTTGACACCCCTGCTCTAGCCCAACACAACACATCATACAGCTCCTTCCTGTGGTTATCCATCACTGTGTCTGCCCAAATGTTTCCCTAAAGGAATCAGTTTTCTAAACTGCACATAACTCAGTTAGGTCAGGGGAGTGAAGGCATGTAGGCGGATTGTATTTTCAAATTTCTGATACTTTTATGTTTTTCAGTATGCATTTTGTACCTGCCCCCATGCCGTTACAGGGTAAAAATGCAATGTGTACCTTCGGGTCAGTGCTCACTCCTGGTGATCCAGCAGCCTCTGGGTTTTCTTGGCAGTATAACCAGAAGTAGATTGTCAGGTCATTCTTCGGAGGCAATGGAGGATTAAGTGACTTGCCAAAGGCTACAAGGAATGCTAGTGTGAATCAAACCCTGGTCTCTTGGTTACCAAGTCAGTGCTCTAATCACAAGGCTACTCCTCCACACCAGATGCTGGGTATGAGGTATAAAAGTACCTGCATTCTGTGCAATGCCTGCATTACCAAAGGGGAATTCCAGAGCGAGTTTCCCATTTCAATTAGTCTTGCAAGCCAGGAAAGAGCCTGTGTGGGAGGAATATATTCAGAATCTGTCCACCAGAGCATGTGATGAACTGCTGAATACCTTGCAGAATGGGGGATAATATAGCAAGAGAAGGACTGCAAAATTATAGGCACTTAGAATGTTGTTATGGGGTAGGGGGGCAGTTTCCTCTAAGGGGAAGTAGTAGCTGCTCTATAGGATTGCGGGGGGGGGGGGGGGGGGGGGCGTTACTGTTGGGTGAGAAAATTTACATCGCTCTGCTGGGTTTAAGGAACAATACCTAGTAAAGCATAGTTGGATTGGTTGCGGTGGGAGGGAACCTGGGGGTTGTTGATTGAAATGATGAAATAAACATGGATAAGATGCATAAAGTGGTGATTTTGAGAATTGATGAAGTGCATTGGTAGTTGTAAGGTGAGAGTACTATAACTATTCCATTCTTTAAAGCAAGGGGACGAGGAAAAGGTCTGAAGATAATCTGAGATTGTTACAGTAGATGGGCAGGAGCTTTAGAACCCAAGGCCTGTCCCCCTGACTGTTACACTGTCTGTGGTTGCTTGGGTTGGGCGCGGCGGGGAAGGGAAGGGAAGAAAAAAAGAAAACAAAAAATGTTAATGCTGCTGTTGGAGTACGAGGGTTATTTTTAAAGTAAGGTCCGATTGGCTGTAGCTTTGTAAATTTTTTCCCCCTGTAGAAACAAGCATGAGTGCCGGCTCCCAACATGCCTTGTACAAAAGCAGATGCCATTTGCAGACGTAGCGTCACTTTGTACGGTTTATACTGAGACGGTAAAATGTTTAAGACAATTGAGCGGCCCTCCAACTGTGAAATATGGTCTGTGATTCAGTTTTTGAAAGCAAGGACCATGTCATCAGCGGACAGATATGTGAGGTGTATGGCTCCAATGCGATGAGTGACAGCAACGTGCGTAAATGGGTGAGATTGTTCAAGGACGGGCGGGACAATGTCCATGATGAACCGCGATAGGGTCGACCTTCAGTAATCACAGAAGATTTGGTGCGCACAGTTGATGCAAAAATTCATGAAGAACAGCGATACACGATTTCCACTTTGTCACTGAAATTTCCACAAGTTTCAAGGTCAGTGCTATACAAAATCGTTTCTGAAAAACTGCAGTTCAGAAAACTGTGCTTGCGATGGGTTCCCAGGCTGCTTTCCGAGGAACACAGTTGCCATAATCTTGCGTGTTGAGATTGTCTGTTTGGCTTTCACTTTGGCTGGAGATGACGTGTGTCTCTATTCCATCGACTGCCGCTTTGATTCTGGAGTCATGTGAGAAACCCATGTCTTGTCCCCTGTGATAATGTGGTCCAAAAGTTCATCTCCTTCCTCACTGTATCGGATCAAAAATGTCAAAGCACTAGCCATTCTCCTTTTTAGGTGTTCCTCAAAAAGCAGCCTGGGAACCCATCGTAAGCACAGTTTGTCCCGCCCATCCTTGAACAATCTCACCCATTTACGCACTTTGCTGTCACTCATCGCATTGGGGCCGTACACCTCACATATCTGGTGATGAATGTTCACTGATGACACGGTCCTTGCTGTCAAAAACCGAATCACAGACCATATTTCACAGTTGGAGGGCCGCTCGATTGTCTTAAACATTTCAATGTCTCAGTATAAACCATACAAAGTAACGCTACGACTGCAAATGGCATCTGCTTTTGCACAAGGCTTGTTTCTACAGGGGGAAAAAATTTACAAAGCTACAGCCAATTGGACCTTACTTTAAAAATAACCCTCGTATTATTGATGCAGGGGATTTGAAGTTACTAGTATATACTTTGGAAGAAAAGCGAGAGAGGGGCGATATAATGGAGACTTTTAAGTATCTCCATGGCATATATGGTCTGGAGGAGAGCCTCTTTCAATTGAAAGAAAACTCTGCAGTGAGGGGACATAAGATGAAGGTGAAAGGGGATAGAATCAGGAGTAATCCGAGGAAATATTTCTTTATGGAAAGAGTGGTAGATGAGTGGCATAGCTTCCCACTGGAGGTGGTAGAGACGAGGACTGTATCTGAATTGAAGAAGGCATGGGACAAACACAGGATCTCTAAGGGAAAAAAAAGGACTGTAAAACTTGGTATTTGGTATGGGATGGCAGACTCGATAGGCTGTATGGTCCTTATTTGCCATCATTATTCTCTGTTTCTATATTTCTAGTGTCACAAGTGAAGTCCTCAAAACTGTGGTCCCTATCCCTGTAACCTTTCAAATTTTTGAAAATCCAAGTCATCATAATGCTTTGGACTTTGATTTTCAAACATCTAAAAAAATTATGAGGTTAGGGACTGCAGTTTGAAGGATTTCACCAGTGATTCGTCATATAAGGGCTGCATTTCTGAGTGTGACTTATGAAAAACAATAATTAAGTTCAGTGATTGGAGATAGTTCTTTCATCATATAAGTGATGCTTCTGACTTTGATCTTCCCGAATTCAAAATACTATGGGGATAAATGATTAAAGATTGTGATGGCAGTCTGTACTTTGCCACCCATGGCTAACTAAGCGTGCCCTTTGTCTTAAGTCACATGAAGTTTGCATGATACCATCTTCCACCATTTAAGTAAGACTCATTGTACTGTTTTGAGATGGGTATCAACATCAGTGGGGGGTTTTATGTTTTTGGTTCCACCGTCTCTAGACAGAATGCTGTTGTTATACTAATACAGTAACAAAAAAAAAGAGATTTTTCAGTTACTGCTGTTGAGGCTTCTAGGATTTTAAAAAAATACAGCTTCATTAACAAAAAGTTAATTTATTCAAAAGCAATGTGCCTATTAGACTGAACAACTGAAGTTAGGATTATAATGTTAAAAAAAAGATCTCAATACGACATCAGGCTACGCATCACAAGTAAGAATGTAATCAGTATTTGATGGCTTTTAGCTGTAGGATATAGTGCTTTGGCTTTCTGTTATTCAATCAACTAAATGAAGTCTAGCAACAGTGCCATGGGGCACATACGTAAAATAGAGGTTTGTAACGCTTGGGTGACTGGAGATACCAAGATGAAAGAAGAGGATTTCTACCACCCCTTCATGCTAAAGCAAAATGGTCAAGAAACGAGGCCCCTGCATACTAAGCATTTTCCCTATAGCCACAAAGTGGAAGAAAACTCCTAAAGGGTAATTGTAGAAAGGCATTTTTGCCTGTATACGTCAGTAAACGTGTATCCCTCAGGGGACGACTTCTTTTCTCTCTCTATACTCGTTCCCTTGGTGCCCTGATCTCCTCCTATTGTTTTCAGTACCATCTTTATGCTGATGATTTTCAGATTTACCTCTGTGCATCTGAAATTTCTCCAGGAATCCAGGCCTGTATCTCAGCCTGCTTGTCTGACGTTGTTTTAAAGGATGTCCCGCCGCCATCTGAAGCTGAACCTGGCCAAGATGACGATCATTATCTTTCCCCTAATCTATCTCCCCACTTCATCCTTTCTCTGTTTCTGTGGATTACACTATCGTCCTCCCTTTTTCCTTGGCTCACAACCTTTGGGTCACCTTTGACTCTTTCTTTCACTGCACAGATCCAACCTACAATTAAACCTGCCGCTTCTTTCCCTATAACAACAGAAAAAAAAATGTCTCTTCTTTTCTGAATACGCTACCAAGACTTTTATCCACTCTCTTGTTACCTCTCATTTAGACTATTGCAACCTACTTCTTGCTGGTCTCCTCTTCTCTTTAATCCATTCAGAGCTCAGCCGCAAGGCTAATCTTCCATCAGTGTCTTTATGCTCATATAACCCCTCAGTCAAGTCACTTAATTGATTCCCTATCTGTTTCTGCATCCAGGTCAAGCTTCTCCTACTGACCTACAAGTGCACTCATTCTGCTGCTGCTCCTCATTACCACGCCTCTCTTATCGCTCCCTTCACCCCTCCGCAGGAGCTCCGCTCACCAGGAAAAATCCCTTCCATCTGTGTTCTTATTCATTGCCAACGCCAGACTTTGTTCATTCATTCAGGCTCCATCTCAGGTCCTCTTCAAATCCAGGCTGAAAGCCCACCTCTTGAAGGTTGCTTTTGGATCCTGACCCTTTACTCTCCTGTTTATTTACCATGTGTGTTAAAACTATTTCTTGCCCCTGTTTGTTATGTTTGTCTTGCTTAGACTGTAAGCTCTTTTGAGCAGGGACTGTCTCTCGTGTACGGAGGTACAGTGCTGGGTATGCTTTCTACCACTATTCAAAAGATAAGTAGTGGTGGTAGTAGTAGTAAAATGCTTCGCATACAATTGCCCCATGTGTACAAGTATGTGCAGTGACAGGAATGCATTGACTTGTATGCAACTTTGGTGTAGGCATGTTTGAGGTTGGCTTTTGCGTAGAGCATAGTCAAAGTCACAGTTTAGGCACACGCTTTAGAAAATATGCGCAATCACATGTATTGTACATTGACACTTCTTCTTGAGTTGGTGTATGTGTTCATGGGTTCCTTTTACCCATGATTTCTGCAGGATTTTGTATCTGCATATCCTGCACCAGCATGGGAGCAGACCAAAATGCATGCTGAAAAATATATAAGTACATTCAGAGATTTAAAAATATAATCCACCTACACACCTTCACTCTCCTGACCTAACCGAGTTCTGTCCCGTTTAGAAGGCTTTTGAAGGCTGATTTCTTTAGGGAGTCATTTGAGCAGACACAGTGATGGGTAACCACAAGCAGGAGCTGTATGATGGAATGTGCAGGGCTGGAGAGTCAGTGTGGAGTTGTTTTATGCATATATGTGTGTACATCGTTTTTATTATAAATGTGATGTCTAGAAGCTGCCGCGAATATTTGTTTGTTAGGTGAATTATAAATGCATAAATAAATAAAGCTAATTCATTAATTAATATAGAAATAAATAAATAACTGCACCTTTCTGTTCACATGGTTAAAAGTAAACACACGTCAACCCACATAAGAAGTTTTGAATAATGCCCATGATGCCTTCGAGTTAAAAAAATCACATCAGCCTCTGTGTTAGCTACCAAGGGTAAAGTGATGCCTGGGCATGGCAGATGGTGATCAAGCAGTACATAAATAAGAATAAAAGACTGGGGATAAACAAATAATAATAAAGAATAAAAATTATATTAGGTGAAATTATCTTACCACTTTCGATGAATAATTCCACAAGCTGTTCTTTGGAGAAATCAGTATCAATGTCAGCTCTAATGATTTCACAGTGGAACCCCAGAGCCTCTTGTTTGTGCTGTATTCAAAACGTAACATTGTTAGCATCAGTACACAGACAAGTTATGCCCGTTTCCCAAGGTAAATACGTCCTTTAGTACCTTCATGCAAAGGGCTATCTGATGTGCCATGTAGTCCTGCAAACTTCCTTCTGGACCATGGAAGATGACATTGCGATACTGTTCAACCTAGTCATAAACATATTTTTATTATTTTATTTATTTATTAACAGCTTTTATATACCGCACTTTTATCATCAGCGCGGTTTACATTTTAACAACTTTGTACTTGAGCATGAAACATATGTCAAGTTTACAGATAACAGGATATTAAAACATGGATAACTGGGGTTAAAATAAATAAGATATTAAAAACTATTTACAATAGATTCTCAAATGTTTTGCGTTCTAAAGGTGGGGGTCTGTGAGGTTTTGATCTGGAATAGGTAGTAAATTCAGGAACTTATTCGGCTAACCATGGTCATTGGTTTGTGTTAGAGGGGTAGGAGAGCCAGTATATTGTGAGAAGTGTTGTATGAAGAGGTGTGTTTTTAGAGCTTTTCTGAATTGAGAAAGGTCTCTTTGTGATCTGATGCTAGGTGGCAGCGCGTTCCAGCATCTGGGGGCGAAGGATGAGAATGCTCTTGAGGTAGTTGTCTGGGAGAGTTTTGTGAGGTCGTTTGGGACTGTTAGCATGTTATCGGTTGTGGATCGTCTAGATCTGGTGTTCTGTGTGTGATGCAGGAGGTCAGACAACGCGGGTGGTGAGATTTGATGGAAAGCTTTGAAGGTCAAAACTAGGGCTTTGTATAGAATCCTGTATGATATTGGAAGCCAGTGGAGTTCAAATAGGATGGGAGTAATATGTTGACTCCTTGAGGCTCCGAATAGGACTCTGGCAGCTGTATTCATAGCTAGTTGAAGTGGATTCAGAGTGCACTTGGGTAGGCCGTGTAGTACAATATTTGCATAGTCGAAGTGGGGAGTGACTAATGCCTGGAAAGTTGTACGGAAGTAGCATGGTTCAAGCATAGGTTTGAGGTGTCGGAGTGTCCTGATCTTATGGTAGATGGCTTTTACAGTGTTTTTTATATGTTCTTTGAATTCGAGACACTGGTCAAGTATGACGCCCAGGTAACGTATTGAGGTTTTAAGTGGTAGATCGGCATCTCTTGTTCTTAGAGTTGGTGGAGGAGAGAAGTCTTTGTTCCTTGTGACGATCAGGACTTCAGTTTTTTTGAAATTAATTCGGAGATTTTGTGTAAGCAGCCAGTCTGAGATTGAATTGAAGCAGGTGATTAATGTAGTGTAGTCGGGTTTTAGCACGTTGATTGGAGTGAATAGAAGCACATCATCAGCATAGATGAGACATGATATTCCGAATGAGCGGGAGATGTTGCAAATGGGCTGCATATAAATGTTAAATAGCAGAGCAGAAAGGGAGGAACCCTGCGGTACTCCTTGCTTCTGGTGGAATGGCAGAGATGTAGTATTACCAATCCGTACCTGTTGCCAGCGATCTACCAGGTAAGATTTGCACCAATTCCATGCCATTCCTTGAATCCCTTTTTCATAGAGACGGGCAAGCAGTTGGTCATGATCAACAGAGTCAAATGCTGCTGCTATGTCTAGGAAGATCATTGCAACTCCATTCCTAATGTTGTCTGTTGTATTGATAAGCGTGTTCATTAGGGATGTTAGAAGAGTATCGACTCCGTGGGCTTCTCTGAAGCCATGCTGGTTTGGATCTAGTGGGGCTTCAGAATCAATATGTTGTTGGATTTGTCTCAGTATAACTTTTTCTAGGATCTTGGCTAATAAAGGAATACTTGAAATTGGGCGGTAGGAGTCTTCCTTTTTTGGATCGAGTTTATTGTTTTTCAGAAGGGGGCGGATGGAGGTCTGTTTGAGGGCTGTTGGAAATATCCCAGTGCTAAGGGACTGGTCAGCTAAGGCTGATATGTACATATATACATTTCTCTGAAAACTCTTCAACTAAGGAATTCATATATTAGAAAAATGGTACTCAAACTCTAGAAACCCACGTCATTACTGAAATTTTCAAAGTAATGCTGGCATTAGGCAGGAGCTCTGCGCCTGCAGAAACTTGCAACTAAGAAGATGCTTAAAGCCTTGAATATGTTGCAAAGTCTGTGATGGTGTCAGAGTAGTGTGGAGACCTCAGATCATTAGAAAGCAGCCAGCAGTGTTAAATTCTGTACTTACAGAAACTCTGCAATTGCTTTCTTTCTGCCCTAACCTGACCTAACCTTCTCCCCACCCCTCCCCCCGCACATTCATTGTCACTCATTCTCCTCTTCATCACAGTACTCTCTTGTTCCCTTCCTTTCCTCCCCCGCCCACAAGGTACTCTTTTCTCCCCACTTCCCTTCCCTCAGATACTTGCTTGTCCCCTCTCAAAGCACATTCTCTGTCTCTCTTTCCCTTGTCCCCCAAAAGGCACTCTCAGTTTCTCTCGCTTCTCTTCCCCTTGCCCCCTCCCTAAGACACTCACTTGCTCTCCCCCTTTTCTTCTCCTGGCAATGTTTCTCTCTCTCCTCCCCTCCTTCTCAGCTACCATGGCCCCCATGGTACTGCAGCTCTTTGCTTTCCATGGGCTGGCAGAACCGCAGCTCTTTGGTTCCATGGCCAACCTAGCGCATCTGCTCCCACAATACAACTCTTTGGCTGCATCCACCACATGTCTATCCCTCACCAATGTAGTGTGCATGCATGCTAACATAGACATGTGCAACCTACACTCTTGAAAAAGACAGCTACCACTCCCTGACCACTAGGGGGTAGCACTGCAAGACTGGCACTATTTTGAAAGGCATCGGAGAAGGAACAGGAGAGTGGCAGAACTGCTCCTGCCTCTATTGCCACTAGACCACCATGGAAGTAAATGTAAGGCCTCTGGGACCTTGATGGTAAGGTTGGGAGGGTGCCTTAGGGCCTTACCAACTGGGTAGGTGGGACTTAAGTGTTTGGGGGAGGGAACTTTGCCAACTTACTAGTCAGGACTTTGGGGTGCCTCGATACACCCCCTAGACATGTTCCCAAAAGGGTTTGAGAGCTGCCCTTGGGAGTAGGTGCTTACAAGGGCGGGGGGGGGGGGGGGAAATTACTCATATTGGTGCCGTGGATCTGTTGATCCATGGTACCAGCAACCTTTGGATTGTGGGAAGGCACGAGGAGGGCCATGGGAGGATCAGGGTCTTTCTCTTGGCAGTCGGGAGGACAGCTCTGCCCTTCTCTTGCTCCTGCCCAGGATACCACCACTCTTCTAATTGATTCTCCTCTTTTTTCTGTGGAGCTGACAGGATCACTGCTGCATTGGCAGCCAGCGCAGGAATACCTATGCTACCTGCCAATGCAGGGACCATTGGCCACCACGGTAAGTTCTAACCCTGCATGGTTCCTGCAGAGCCGGTGCTGGTCACTCCCCCTGCAGCTACCACATTGCATTTTCACATATGCTGTGCGGTGGTTGCAAAAGCATTTACCACACTTTGGTAAACATGGTCCTAAATTTTGGATTTTAGAGATGATTAAGCACCAGAGAAACATGCACAACTGCCTCCTCAAACCACAGGTTCCAATGGGAATTTAGCTGACACGTGTGTCTCAGAGCAGGTGTAAAAAACACACCAAAAATAAATGCTGGCATGTAGATTTTGCAAAGTATGCTTGTATTGCCATTACAAAATCAGAAATACATGCATGCTTTCCAGGCCTGCCTAACCACACCTGCAACACAGCCCCATCAAAACCCTGCGTGCTGGGCATGTACACATAGAGGCAGCAGCTTTCTAAAATAGCTGTTTACACACATAGGGCATTTGCACATGTAGTGCTCACTATTTACATCTGTAAACGGCATGCATGTCCTCTTAAAAGAGTAATGAGCACTAGCAAACTGGAGGTGAGGAGCAGGGAGAAGCTTGAGAGAACCATCAAGCATAGATAAAACAAATATGAGGTGATTCTTCATTTTTGGAAAGCAGACAGAAAAGAATAAAGGGAGCATGAGAGCAAAAGAGAGAAAACAAAGTTGAATGATAGAACTGGACACTGAATTGCTGACAGCACCAAGAATTAACAGAGGCATAGCAGAATCAAGAAATCAAAACTGTGCAGGAAAAAGACAATCAGGAGAGTAATGGAGAAGTGTAATATGACTGATGGCTATAATGGATAACAGCTCGAAATCAGAAATATGAGAGAAGATGGCATCCAAAGAGAAAAATCCAGGTTAGGTACAGGAAGGATGAGACTGAGATCCATGCCCTTACAGAGAGATCTAGTGGAGAGTAGGAAACAGGTGAGAAAAGGATGAAAGACAAGAAGATCCCCCAAAAAACACCAAGCAAAAAATCAGCAGGGTAAGAACACTCCCGCAGTTCAAGATAATCCTTTACTCATTGCCAGCCCGTCCATTGGGCCGGAATGTTGCCTGCATATAGCCCCGCACCTGGGAGGGCCCCATGCCTGACCGGCAGCAGAGAGGAGCTGGGGAGGCCCGATGCCCCGGCTCATCTCTGAACAGCTGCAGGAGTAAAGAGTGGCGTTGGCTGTGATAAAAAGGAACCCACCGGCAAGCTGAGTTTCAGGAGGTCAAACGGGGGCATATTCGAGCTCTAATCCCACAACTGTTCAGAGGTGAGCCGGGGCTTCGGGCCTACCCGAATCCCTCTGAAACCGATCAGGCATGGGATCCTTTTTGATGTGTGGCTGGGGGGACGACGACTGGGGGATTAGAATGGAATGGGGAGGACTGGGGGCTAGAACTGTTAATGGGCTGATGTTGTAGGATGGAGGACTGGGACTGGAAGGGAATTAATGCTGGAAAGGGACTGGAAGAGAACTGATACTGGGGGGTTAGGACTGGAAATGGGCTGGGGATGGGGGTTTAGGACTAGAAGGGAGCTGATGCTGGGAGAGACTGGAAGAGGATTGATACTGGGGTGTTAGGACTGACAATGATCTGGGGATGAGAGACTGGGACCGGAAGGGAACTGATACTGGGGAGTTAGGGCTGGAAATGGGCTGCTGGGGGACTGGAGGGGAGCTGATGCTGAGAGGAACTGGAGGAGGGCTGATACTGGGGGTTAGGACTGGAAATGGCCAGGGGATGGGGGGCTGGGACTGGAAGGGAACAGATGCTGGGAAGGACTGAAGGAGGACTGATACTAAAGGGTTAGGACTAGAAATAGGCTGATGCTGGCAGATGGGGGACTGGGACTGGAAGAGAGCGGGCACTGGGAGAGATTGGAGGAGGACTGATACTGGGGGACTAGGACTGGAAATGGGCTGATGCAGGGGAATAGGCGGATGGGACTGGAAGGGAGTGGATGCTGAGAGGGCTGGGACTGGAAGGGAAATGATGTGAGAGGACCAGAGGGGGTGGAACTGGGACTGGCGGGAGAAAAAAAAGAAGCTGGAGGAGTGAGGATGAAGAGGGGAACAGATATTTTGTGTGGGAGGAAAGAAAAATATATGATTGGCTGAATATTGGGAGAATAAGTGGGGCTTGAGGATGACGGGGTGAAATTTGAGGGGATGAAAAAGGAATAAAGAAAGAAATGATAGAAAGAGCAAATGAGGAAAGATCAGTATGTTAGAGGCAGATATAGAGAGAATGGAAAAATCTAGAAGAGAGAAAAAAGGACAAATTAACAGCAGACAGTGAAGAGTTGGCAGAAGACACAAAAAAAGCAGAAGAAAGTGAATGGGGCAATTGCAAATGAAAAATAAAATGCCCAAACAACAAAAGGTAGAAAAAACCCTATTTTATTTTGAATTTATTAACTGGAATATGTCAGCTGAGAAATGTGCATCGCTAACATTTTGCGTTTGTTTAGTACAAGAGGAAATTAATTTATAGCTTTATTTCTCAGTGTTATTGTACATTCCAAGTTTGCTTTTGGGGTTCCCTGTTTAATTATTGCCTTCATATTTCTAAATTGTGATCCCTTGTTCTGTGTTTGGTGACGGACTATGTTTTGCATGTGTAACTGAGCCACAGTATTCTGTTCATGTAGTTTCTATGTGACAGTCCCGCTTCTTCTCTTTCCCCATTAGGAGATGTATTGGTATTCTCTGAAATGTATTGGTTTAATATTTGCAGTGTGGCCTTTTGATAGGTAGGGTATGGTGTTTTGTGAGTCGTTTTAGTACTGTTATGATACGGTGGGTTTGCTATGGATTCTATATGATCATATAAAAATAACAGATTACTCCATGCAAACATACATCAATGTCCAAAATACTCGGTGATATACTAGAATTACTTTTGAAACTATTAGCAATCCCAATTGTAGTCTCAGACCTCAGTGGCGCTTCAGACCATTAACTTGGTAGAAAATCAGCGCTTCGATAGCATCAATGACTACTGAGGGAAAACTCTTTCTTTTTTTATGTGTAAATATCACCGATTCTCCACCACCTTCATGTGTATAGCTATTGAAAAGCTTATCTTTGTTGAAGTTTTCTCATTGAGTCTCCTTTGCTGAAATTTTCTCATTGAATCTCTACGCCTCCCTCGGCACCTTTTGAGCGTTTCACTCCTCGCCGGAGTTTCTTCAGGAGGGTCTGAAAGTAAAATAATGCCATAACAATAGTTCTGTGCTAGCCATAAAAACGTTTTTACACATTGACTGTGACTGTGATTAGAAAAACTTAAAAAGAGGAGTGAAACGCTCAAAAGGTGCCGAGGGAGGCGTAGAGATTCAATGAGAAAATTTCAGCAAAGGAGACTCAATGAGAAAACTTCAACAAAGATAAGCTTTTCAATAGCTATACACATGAAGGTGGTGGAGAATCGGTGATATTTACACATAAAAAAAGAAAAAGAGTTTTCCTTCAGTAGTCATTGATGCTATCAAAGCGCTGATTTTCTACCAAGTTAATGGTCTGAAGCGCCACTGAGGTCTGAGACTACAATTGGGATTGCTAATAGTTTCAAAAGTAATTCTAGTATATCACCGAGTATTTTGGACATTGATGTATGTTTGCATGGAGTAATCTGTTATTTTTATATGATCTTATCATACTCCATGAAGACCAAGCTTGATTTCTTGTAGTTGTACATATGGATTCTATATGAGCAGGATTTATGATACTTCCTGATGAGTATAGTAATGTAGAAATTTGGCAATCTTTACCTTCAGGAACAAGCAGGAATGTAATCCTCACATATGGGTGACATCGGATACTGACAGAGCCCACATAGGTGACATTTATTTATTTATTTATTTACAGGCCCTTCTATACCGCGCTTTTCAGTATCAGTGCGGTTTACAAATAACAAAAATTTTTGCAACAGACCAGTCTTATGCTTACATTGTAACAGGATAAATAACTTGGAGCTGTAACTAGGGTAACTATATACATGTACAACCAGTAGTGGTTGGGAAACTATTCACACTTTATAATAAATTTAGACTCAAGCTGTTATTGTTGCTGCATTAGTCATTATAGTCTACGAGCATATCGTAAATGTACCTGATGGATGGTTCGGTTGTTTGCTTTGCCATAAGTCAGATTGTGAATGTGTTGGGGCTGCTTGAGTGAGTTGAGGTGTGATGAGTGGTTGTGATGGGTTTGGGTGGGCAAAGTGTAAGAGGAACAGGTGATGCTTAAGGGCTTTCCTGAACTGAGAGAGGTCCCTAATTGATCTGATATGTGGTGGGAGGTTGTTCCAGCACCTAGGGGCATAGAACGCAAAGGATCTATTCCTGGTTGTTTGTGTGCATTTTGTAGCTTCCAATGGGATAATTAGCGTATTGGCAGCTACTGACCTTCTCAGCTTGTTGTTGGGGGTGGCGGGGAGGAGAGCAGAGAGGGATGAGGAGGATATCAGGTTGATTGCTTTGAAGGTTAGGAGTAGTGCTTTGAGGTAAGCCTGCTGTTTAACGGTAGGCAATGTAACTCCATAAGAATGGGCGTGATGTGGGTTCTTCTGGATATGCCACAGAGAATGCGGGCTGCTGCGTTCATCGCCAGTTGCAGTGGATTGAGGGTGCTCTTGGGGAGACCGTGCAGAATGATGTTTGCGCAGTCGAAATGTGGGGTTACAAGCGTCTGGAATATTGTTCTGAAATCGTCTGGAGCTAGCAAAGGTCTTAGGTGCCTTAACATCATGATTTTATTGTAAATGGACTTGGTGGTGTTCTTTGGACATCTGGACATCTGGTACCAACGGAGCCCACGCGAGAAGCTCTCCAGCTACCAATAGGAAAGCCTTTGGGAGCAGTCCACTGCATCTGTGCTGCTGCCTTCCCACTCTTCTAATTGATTCTCCTCAGTTCTCTTTTTTCCACGGAGCTGACAGGATCACTCCTGTACCCGCTGAAGAACTGCTGCCTTCACCCGTAGCATTGATACCTTTTTCTTATCACCATTCTTCTAATTTTTATTTCTACCGCTTCTATCTTGATAAAATAAAAAAAAAAAAGAAGCTTTCCTCAGACTTTCCTCTGAGCTCTTCTTGCCGAGCCTCACCAGGCCTACCCTCTGCGGCCTACCCTCTAAGGCACCATGGAAAAACCAGCCAGTGGTTTTAAAAAATACATGAAGTGCTCCGGCACAATATCGATAACAAGCAAACATGACTGGTGCCTCAAGTGCCTTGGCCCTGCTCATGTCCCAACAGACTTCACACTCTGCAAGGAAATGACTAAATGAGGCCTTGGGAATTGAGCCAAGAAGTTTGAAGAGCTCTTCCCAACAGACATCCTCTCCATGGCCTCCACCTCCTCGATGGCTTCCTCTGGCTCCAAGCATTCATCGCTGTCCCGGGAACCCTCAGAGACTCAGAAGGAACAGGGCAAGAAACCGAAGGACCACTCCGGTAGGCCAAAGACATTGAGGGAGCGGTCGAGGGACAGATCCCGGGAGCGTTCCCATGCTCACCGGGAATTATCTCAGACATCATCCGATTCCAGTAATGGGTGAAGGCATTCCTGGTGGGAGGACTCCTCCAAAGCCTCTGTGGGGAATCGTGAGGTACCCAGAGCACCCACCTCCACGGAACGTCTGATGCCATGCCCAGGTCCAGTGGCGGCTGACCCCACTCCATCCGATGACCAGGCACTGGAGACATCGTTGCATCAATGCATGCTAACTCTGGAATGCACCCTAGCAGCCCTACTAGCAGCCTCGGTGCACCTACCATCTTCGGCCCTGATGTCCATGCAGGCTACATTGGCACCGACAGCAGGAACACAAGCCGGCTCGATGCCAATCTCGGTGCCGCCATTAACCCCGGTGTCGATTCCACCTGCGATGCCATTCTTTGCCCCAATGCCGGTACCATCACCGATGCCAGTGTCCTCACCGATGCTGATGCCTTCTCTGATGCCCGGGCCTTCCTCGGTACCGATACCTTCGTCGATGCCAGGTCCTCCTTCAATGTCGATGCATGCTCCGTTGTCTCCGGCGGATCCATCCTCTTTCATGCACCATGTGGAACTGGAAGACATCGACCGACGTCGCTACTCTAACCGGCGATACTTTCCAGAATCCGACTCAGAATCCTCCAACTCTGACCACAGATCCCTGGACTCCGACAAACTCAGAAATGTTATCTTCAAACCTTCACTGCCACAGGCCAGTACCAGAAGGAAATCCCTGCCAGAAGATATGTCTTTCCAGGAATTTATCAAGGACATGGTTTCGGGTCTCTCCATTCCTGCTGCTTCAGAGCCAGAGCCCAGAGAGGAAGAACTCGAGATATTGCAATATCCCACTGCACCGAAAGAAGCAACCATCTTACCAGTCCACTGCATACTTCACAACCTGATGCTTCAAATGTGGGAAACACTATTATCCGTCGCACCCATCAGTCGATGTCTCGATACCATGTACCAGGTTCCCAAGTGCCCTGACTTCCAGAAGCAGCAACTCCAACATCACTCCATTGTGGTAGAATCAGCGATGCATCGCAAAAAGAGTGCCAAAAACCATACCTCGGTTCCCCCCAGACACGAATCAAGAACCCTTGATTCCTTTGTGAGGTGCACCTTCCAATCCTCCATGCACGTCAGCAGAATCAACTCATACATTCTGTATATGGGGATGTTCCTCAAAGAGTTGAACAAAGACTGGGAAGGCTTCCCGCCATTCCTCCCTGAAGAGAAGCGCCCTGCTTTTCAGAAAGTCCTCACCCACAGCCAAAACATTCTAAGTTTGTCAACAGAACTGCTTTTGATGCCTTTGAATCGAACAGTAGAACATCCTCCATAGCCATAGGGGCCAGATGGTTGGCTTGGCTCCAGGCATTGGACTTAGAACAGTGGGTACCGGACAAGTTGGCTAACATCTCCTGTACAGGTGAAAATCTATTTGGAAAGAATTAATTTATTTATTTAGACAGTTTTGTATACCACCCTATCCTTCAATCAAAGTGGTCACAACACAATTGGGGGATACATTTAACATGAGGGGATATGAGACACATGCTAATACTTATAGGGAACATGGGCTATGGAGGGTTAAGTGGCTTGCCCAAGGCCACAAGGAGCACCTGTGGGACTAGAAACCCCAGTCCTTCCAGCCCAAGGTTGCTGTTCTCTAGTGGGATTTGAACCCCTGACCTTCTGGCCTGAGGTACCTTGCCCCAACCACTAGACCATTCCTTTGGAGAGAAAAGGTGGGCGAACGTGAAACAGACAATACCATCCTCAAGTGGTTGTCACGTAATACTTTGGATCCCTCCAAGAAGAAGGCTCAAACTAAAAAGGCCGTCTATCCAAAAAAGAGGAGATACTACCCAACCTACTCCCAACCACACTACCCCCACAGCATAAGCAACAGAGAGCTAAGCAAGCCAAAAAGCCACGGTTGACCAAGCAAGCATCTCAGCCTCAACCAGCTGCTCCTGCACCATCCTTTTGACACTCACACAGGGAGCATGGCCAGTCCTATCCATTACATTCCAAGGAGGCTGTCAAGGTTCATCTCTCAATGGAGGACTATAACTTCAGAGAAATGGACATTGTCCATTGTACACAAGGGATACCGTTTCAGCTTCAGAGAACTACCCCCTCATCGTTTCAAGGGACAAGCCCTATCCAAAAACTCTCTCGACCCCCTGCTACATCAAGAGGTTGCCTCACTTCTCTCTCAAGGGGCCATTGAACCAGTTCCCCTGCTAGAACATTGCAGGGGATTCTACTCTCCCTACTTCCTCATTCCAAAGAAATCAGGAGGCCTCAGGCCTATCCTAGACCTCCGAGATCTCAACAAGTTCCTCATAAAAGAAAGGATCAAGATGATCTCCTTGGGGACTCTTCTTCCTCACTTGCAACAAAATGACTGGCTTTGCTCCCTAGACCTCAAAGAGGCCTACACCCACATTCTAATACATCCTTCTCACAGGCAGTATCTCCGATTCGTCTGCCGGGAGAGTCATTATCAATACGGAGTGCTACCCTTTAGCCTCGCCTCAGTGCCAAGAGTCTTCACAAAGTGCATGGCCGTCATAGCGGCTCATCTTCGCATCAGTCGTATCTATGTCTTCCCCTACTTATACGACTGGCTCATAAAGGCTGACTCTCCTGGGGAGCTTTCCTCAGCTCAACACAAAATCATAAACCTTCTTCAGTCCCTAGGCTTTGTAATCAACTTTCCAAAATCAAACCTGATTCCAACACAAAGACTGGAGTTCATAGGAGCCATCCTAGACACCGTCCAATGCAAGACTTTTCTCCTATAGGACAGTATGCAGAAACTCATACTCCTAGCAGAGACCATGCGGTGATGCCAGTCGGCTCTGGCGCGATCCTTTCTACAGCTGCTGGGCCACATGGCCTTCATGATACATGTAGTTCCAAATGCCAGGTTGCACATGTGTCAGACACAGTGGACTCTGTCAACCCAGTGGACTCAAGCCATTGAAGGTCTGCATGCGTACATCACCATCTCACCACCGATGGCACGGTCACTCCAATGGTGGACAACCCCCGAAAATTTCCTCAAAGGATCGCCATTTCCCCCCCCCCCCTCAACATACCCTAACAACGGATGCATCCAAAGTCGGCTGGGGAGCTCACTTGGACACTCTCTCCATGCAGGGCCACTGGACTACCCTCAAGTCTGTACAACAAATAAACCTCTTTGAACTTCGAGCAGTGTCAAGGGCTCTCCAAGCATCTTCTCACCAACAGTTCTGTCCTCGTAAGAACGGACAATCAAGTGGCTGTGTTTTATATCAACAAGCAAGGGGGTATGGGCTCTCTTCCTTTCTGCAAGGAAGCGTGCCAGATCTGGGACCAGGCCATTCAGCATCACATACTGCTCAGGGTAATCTACGTTCCAGGTCAGGATAACCTGCAGGCGGACAGGCTCAGCAGACTGCTCCATCCTCACGAATGCGTTCTAGACCAGACGGTGGTCAACCACTTGTTTGAAACTTGGGGAACTCTGTGTATAGACCTATTTCCTATGCAGCGCAATGCCAAACTTCACTTTTGCTTGAGGCTGCCAACAAACCTCAGTCTGTCCAATGATGTCTTCATGATTCCTTGGAATCGGCAGCTTCTCTATGCCTTTCTACCAATGCCCCTGATCCTGAAAACACTTCTCAAACTCCGAGAGGACATAGCCCCTTTCTGGGCCCACCAACCCTGGTTCCCCCTCCTCGTTCAACATTCTCAAACTCAACCAATCCCGCTGGCATCCTCGCTGGGTCTCCTCTCCCAGAACGATGGAACACTTCTCCATCCCAACCTTTGATCCCTTTGCCTAACAGCATGGCTCCTGAAAGCCTAGCATTGCGTCATCTTCCTCTCTCCAAGGTGGTCAAAAATATTCTCCTCTGTTCTAGGAAATCCTCCATGAGAAAGGTGTATTCGCTAAAGTGGCGCAGATACTAAATGCGCACAATCCTTTTCAAACATTGGTTGCAACCCTACTCCACCACCTCCGACACCTCTCTTCTCAAGGCCTCAAATCATCCTCGATAAGAGTCCACCTCAGTGCAATCTCTTCTTTTCATGACCCGGTGAATGATAGACCCATCTCCTCTGACCCTTTAGTCGCACAGTTCATGAGAGATCTCCTGCTTACCAAGCCACCCATCCGCCCACCCCTAGTGGCATGGGATCTCAATGTCATTTTAGCTCAACTGCTCAAACCACCCTTCGAACTGTTAGCCACTACTCAACTCCACTACGTTTCATGGAAGGTGCTCTTCCTCATAGCCTTAACTTCAGCCAAATGTGTCAGTGAGCTACAGGTGCTAGTGGTTCACGCCCCCTACACATGTTTCTACCACGATAAAGTGATTCTATGAATTCATCCTCACTTCCTCCCAAAAGTGGTCTCTGTCTTCCATATCAATCAAACAGTCATCCTTCCAGTATTCTTTTCCAGGCTGCACACCTCCCAGGCGGAAGCTTCTCTGCATACCCTTGACTGCAAAAGAGCTCTGGCATTCTACATACAAAGAACAGTCCATCAGGAAGTCATCCCAACTTTTTGTCTCCTTCGATCAAGCTTATCTTGGACTTCCAGTTTCTAAACACACCCTATCATCGTGGCTAGTGGACTGCATCTCTTTCTGCTACAACGCAAGACGTGCCTCACTGGGCATGTCACTGCGCACAATGTTTGAGCAATGTCCACCTTTGTGGTGAATCTATGCGCAGTACTGATCACTGAAATCTGCTGAGCAGCTACATGGTCCTCCATTCATACCTTCGCAGCACACTACTGCTTGGACAAGGAATCCCGCCAGGATGCGGCTTTTGACCAAGTGGTCCTTCGGCATCTCTTTGGAACATGAGACAACTCCTACCCCCCGCCCACTTCAATCCAGATCTCCATGCCGGGGAAGTCAAGGTCAACAAACCTCTCAAAGTTCTAACCCCCATGAGATCTGGGAGCTAGGGAGTCCCATACATGAGGACTACATTCCTGCTTGTTCCTGGAGATAGCATAGTTACTCACCTGTAGCAGGTGATCTCCGGGAACAGCAGGAATTTAGTCCTCACAATCCGTCCATCTCCCCGAGGAGTTGTAGGGCTCTCTCCTTCCTTCTACTCTCCTTTCTCTTCAGCTGTACACTCAACTAAGGAGAGTCAGTTAGAAGAGCGGGAAGGCAGCAGCGTAGGCGCAGTGCACTGCTCCCAAAGGCTTTCCTATTGGTAGCTGGGGAGCTTCCTGCGCTGGCTCCATCGGTACCCAATGTCACCCATACGTAAGGACTAAATTCCTGCTGTTCCCGAAGATCACCTGCTACAGGTGAGTAACTACGCTTTATCCTCACTGCTGATGCAAACGGTATTGAGACACTCATTAAGAAGCATGTCTATTAAAAGTTAATGTGCAATCACAAATGTTAATGTGTGCTAAGTGCAGCAACACCCATTTATTTCTATTGGTGCAGTGACATTTAATGCACATTAATATTTATTAAACATGCCACTAAGTCATTGCCAGGACAAAAAAAAAGTTTGTGAAGGGCTCCTTTGAAAGCCGCCTAAAATTTTAGATGGGCAACATATACATTTTAAAATAAAATGCATTAAATTTATGCAAATGAGGACCAGTGGCCATGCAAATGAGGCCTTCAATGGGTCTCTGCACATGGCTCTGCATCACCCTTGGGTTGCCCCTGCCTTTACTGAGCCTGATATGGCCTTGTTTCAGCAGAAATTTGCCCACGTTGGAGCACTGACACCATAGGAATATGTGATACTCATAGAATTACCACAACTATGGCTGTCCTTCTCACATTCTCTAGCCCCTGACACAGACGAATTTCTGCGGAAACATGGCAATGCCAGGTTCAATAAAGGATTATCTACCCCTGCTGGTTTTTTAACTTTGAAACAGGTAAAAGGCATGAGGCATGCCCTGACCAAAAGAAGAACACTGTGATTCTGTTAAACTTAGAACGAGAACAGAGAAACAGAATAATCAAAAGTAAAGGAGATTTTGTAATAAAAAGCCTAGTTATTCCGGTACCGTCATCTGTTGTTCATACTTTCCTGACCTGAAGAAGAAGGTTTTAACCTTTGAAAGCTAGTCCGAGAATGTATTAAGTTTAGTCCAGTAAACAAGTATCCTCTTATTTTCCTTTTTGTTTCTCTTCTTTTTCTAACTAACACTAACGTGGACTAACACAGCCGTCACACTGCTATTATAAAAAGAGAAAGCGTAGAAAGTACCTTGTATAGAGGAAACTCTTAAGCATGACTTTTGGGATTATCTTTTAATACTTTTGATGAAAGATCATTTACTGCCTTACTGATTCTCAATATACTCTGAGCTGAGGGGCTTATATTTTTGACGTGTAGATGCCTGCTGTTAGGTTTTACAGTAATACTGTATTATTGTACTATTGTTTCTATGTTTTTTCTTGTATTTTGTTATATCACCTGCTTATCCGGATATCTTTAAAGCAGATTTTCAGCCACACTCTCCACTAAAGTGAGACCTTTGAATATGTGGTCCTAAACTTAAAAGGAAAGTGATTCATTTAAGTAAGGACTGCTATTTATGAAGTCCTACTTGAAAAGATAAAGATAAGTAAATAACTGAATATCATACATTATTCGTTTATCATTTGGACTCGACACTGTGAACTCCTCCTGAGATACCTCCTCTTGAACAACCTTAATTTGACAGTGAAATACCTGTCCAAAAGTTAGTATTTGCCATCATCAAATGAAAATAAAAAATATTTTTATGATTAACTCTGACCTTATATTAAATAAATAAGTGTTCTGAAAAGCAGATTTAAATATACCAAACAAACCTTATGAATAATTGATATGGAGCACAAGTCACTGCAAATATTCAGACTCATGCACTCCTGGACGAAGATGCTACACGCTCAGTTTCTATCAAAAATGCCGTCAATAGCTATGTTACTTAAACTGAAGGCAGTGCTTTGCACTGGAAGCACACCTACCACTGCAAACATAACTGTTGTGGCATTATCCAGTGTGGTTATCAATTAATAATACGTAATGCCTGCTAGCTTTGAAAAAAACAGATTATTTGTAAAACATTAGTATTTAGACAGAATCCTCTGTTAAGAAAATGCATCTGATCTATTTCGTCACCACTAACGTTTATGGAGACCAGAGCACAAAACACATCTAATTACTCAGCATATAAAGCACCAGCAGAGGGCGCTCCAAACAAAAATTCAAACAGCTCAAAGGAAGACAGATGTATATATCTTTAAATATTGTTATTGTTATTATCAGGATTTTTATAGCGCATGCCAGATGTACCCAGTACTGTCCACATAATTGACTCCTTGGAGTCTACAATCTAATCCAGACAGACAGATAACAAACAGACAAAACATTTATTAGAGGCTTTGTTGGGGCTTATTTACTAAAGTGCGCTGTTAGCAGAGGTTTGTCACACATTAAACATGCTGTGCTATCAGTCAGCACAGGCCCTGTTCTAAATATCCTGCACTAGCTGGTTAATGTGTGAATGGAGAGGGACAGGGCAGCTGAGGGGTGGAAAGTGGGCATTGATGCTTCAATGGATGGTGTTAAGTCCACCTGTATGTGGGTCAGTGCCAAGCTACCTGCTTACAGCAGGGAAACAGATGCACATGACCCCTGACATTAGCACGGACTTCCTCATTAGTTTCGTAGATCCACCATATGTTACTGTGCGCTCTTAAGTAAACAGGACCCTTTGAGTTAAAACAGTGAAACCGTGTCTGGGAAGCATAAAATTAGTCCTGATCACCTACCTGTAAGCAGCAGTGATTTAAAAAACAACAACTTTATAACAAGCCTGCCTAAAAAAATATTCAATTGAAATGTCATGATAGCGGGATCTAAGCTTTGAATGAAATGACTAGGGAGACACTGCTGAGGTTCCAAATAGGATACAGGACATCAGCAACCCAGTTTCAACTCTCGTAATTAAATAGGTACCATGTTAAAAATTATAGAAATAGGGGCTGATATTTATCCTGCTTAAAAACAAAACAAAACAAAAAAAGCATGACTTTCCTTCCTTTCAATCTGGTGTAAAAGGGCTCTGAGCCGCTAGAAATTCTTAACTTCCCCCCCCCCCCCCCCGCCCCCAGTTAATCTGCAGTCTACGTTTGTACTAGTAAGGGAGGAGTAGCCTAGTGGTTGGGGCAAGGTACTTCAGGCCGGAAGGTCGGGGGTTCAAATCCCACTAGAGGACAGCAACCTTGGGCCGGAAGGACTGGGGTTTCTAGTCCCACAGATGCTCCTTGTGGTCTTGGGCAAGCCACTTAACCCTCCACTGCCCATGTTCCCTGTAAGTATTAGTGTATGTGTCTCATATCCCCACGTGTCAAATGTATCCCCTATTTGTGTTGTGACCGCTTTGATTGAAGGATAAGGCGGGATACAAAACTGTCTAAATAAATAAATAAATAAAATAGTAGCTAAATACACTGAATCTTACTTGTAGATAGACACGTGTACCACTGTTGGGAAAAATGAAAAACTTAGCAGGGTCTTTTACTAACGGGCGCTAAGGTGTTGCACATAATGCGCCAATAGAACTGAAACCATGGTGCATTAGGTGCAACACCTCCATGTTAACTGTCAGGGGTGTGAAAAGCATGTCCTTCCCAGTTAATGCAAAGCCCTGTCCCATAGTGTGTACTATTGAGGTGGCGTTATGTGAACTCACACTAATGCAGTTAGTATGCGGTGTGAACACAGCACTAACTGCACCAAGCTCATTAGGCCCACTCTGTGCCCCTACCCCCCCCCCCCATACTTATGCCTCTAACGCAAATTGCAGACTAAGCACAGGAAGCATCCTGACTTAACTCTATGTCCTGCGCTAGCTGACAACACATCCTAGCATGCCTTTATCAACCGCCAGAGCACTGCTGCCATCTAGCGCCCATTAGTCAAAGACCCTAAGAACATAAGAACATAAGATATGCCATACTGGGTCAGACCAAGGTTCATCAAGCCCAGTATCCTGTTTCCAACAGTGGCCAATCTAGGTCATACGTACCTAGCAGTATCCCCAAAAGACACAGGTTCCACAATGCTTGTATTGGGTCAAGCATTGATATCGTGGGTCCCTTTTTAATAATGGTTTATGGACCTTTCCTCCAGGAACTTGTCCAAACCTTTTTTAAACCCAGCTACACTAACAGCTCTTACTACATCCTCCGGTAACAAATTCCAGAGTTTGATTACACGTTGAGTGAAAAAATATTTTCTCTTATTTGTCTTAAATAGTTTACCCTGTAACTTCATTACATGTCCCCTAGTCTTTCTATATTCTGATAGCGTAAACAATTGATCTACGTTTACCCGTTCCACTCCATTCATTAATTTATAGACCTCTATCATATTTCCCCTCAGCCGTCTCTTTTCCAGGTTGAAGAGCCCTAACCTTTGTAGCCTCTCTTCATAGGAGTAGCCTTCCATCCCCTTTACCATTTTGGTGGCTCTTCTCTATACCTTTTCTAATAACGCTATATCCTTTTTAAGATACGGCGGCCAGAATTGCACACAATATTCAAGGTGCGGTCGTACCATGGAACGATACAGAGGCATTATAATATCCTTTGTTTTATTTTCCATTCCTTTCCTTATGATACCTAGCATTCTATTTGCTTTCTTGGCCGCCACTGCACACTGGGCGGAGGGTTTTAACATGTTATCCACGATGACTCCTAAATCTTTTTCCTGGGTGGTGGTTCCCAATGTGGAACCTTGCATCGTGTAACCATAGTGTGGGTTGTTCTTTCCTAGGTGCATAACTTTGCACTTGTCCACATTAAATTTCATCTGCCATTTGGATGCCCAGTCTTCCAATTTATCCAGTTCCTCCTGCAGTTTTCCACAGTCCTCTTGGGTTTTAACAACTTTAAACAGTTTTGTGTCGTCTGCAAATTTGATAACCTCACTAGTTATTTCCTTTTCCAGATCATTTATGAATATGTCAAAAAGTAGCGGACCCAGTACAGATCCCTGGGGTACTCCACTATTCACTTTTTTCCATTGGGAAAATTGGCCATTTAGCCCTACCCTCTGCTTTCTATCTTTTAACCAGTTCCTGATCCACTATAGTACACTGCATCCTATCCCATGACTTTTTAGTTTTGCCAAAAGTCTCTGATGAGGGACCTTGTCAAAGGCTTTCTGAAAGTCCAGATACACTATATCAACAGACTCACCTTTGTCTACCTGTTTATTCACACCTTCAAAAAAACATATCAGATTAGTAAGACAAGATCTTCCTTGTCCAAAGCCATGTTGGCTGTCTCCCATTAGGCCATGACTATCTACATGCTGTGTAATTTTGTTCTTTATGATGGTTTCTACCATTTTCCCCGGTACTGACGTCAGGCTCACCGGTCTGTAATTTCCCGGGTCACCCCTGGAACCCTTTTTAAAAATTGGCGTTACATTGGCGACCCTCCAGTCTTCAGGTATTACAGATGATTTTCATGAAAGTTCACAGATTACTAATAGAAGGTCTGCAATCTCATATTTCAGTTCTTTCAACACTCTTGGATGTATACCATCCGGTCCAGGTGATTTGCTACTATTCAGTTTATCAAATAGTTGTAATACATCTTCCCGGTGTAGTGATATTTCTCTCAATTCCTCTGCAGTATCACCTTTAAATACCACTTCAGTCTTGGGTAACATCCCTACATCTTCCTCAGTAAAGACCGAAGCAAAGAATTCATTCAGTCTCTCCGCTATAGCCTTGTCTCCTCCTCCTGCCCTTTTACCCCTCTATCATCTAATGGTCCAATTGACTCTCTCACAGGCCTTTTGTTACGAATGTACTTGAAAAAATCTTTATTTCGTGTTTTTGCTTCCGTAGCAAGTTCCTTCTCAAATTCTCGCTTTTCCTGCCTTATCAATGCTTTGCATTTAACTTGCCAATGCTTCTGCTGTTTCCAATTTTTGTCGTTTGGCTCTTTTTTCCATTTCCAGAGATTCTATGTAAAACTGTATTTTAGTTCTAAACATGTTCAATGTATATAGTTCTCAACTATCAACCTGTTTCTGATTGTTTGAACCCATTATTGTTATTATAGAAATTGATTTTATTGTTAACACCGTTATATGTAAAAACAGCATGATGCTTATTACCGTTCCTTGTAAAACAGCCTTGCTTGTTAATTGTTGTTCATTGTAAACCGCAACTGATCCATGGAAGTGGCGGTATATAAAATCCTGCTAATTAAATTAAATTAAATTCCTGAAAGTTGCTTTTTTGGCAGCAACAGCCTCTCTGACCTCACCTTTAAACCATGCTGGCAGTTTTTTGGACTTTCTTCCACTTTTCTTAATGCGTGGAATACAGCTGGTCTGGGCTTCCAGGATAGTATTTTTAAACAACGCCCAAGCTTGATGTAAGTCTTTAACCTTTGCAACTGCTCCTTTTAGTTTTTTCTTAACTATCTTCCTCATTTTATCATAGTCTCCCTTTCAAAAGTTAAAAGGTAGTACTGTGGATTTCTTTACTATCCCTCCTCTACTAATTAAATCAAACACAATCATGCTATGATCACTATTGCCAAGTGGTCCCAACACCCTTATTTCTTGCACCAGATCTGGTGTTCCACTAAGGACTAGGTCCAGTATGGCTTCCCCTCTGGTCGGTTCATGAACCAGCTGCTCCAAGAAGCAGTCATTTATTTCATCTAGAAACTTTATCTCCCTAGCATGTCCTGCCGTGACACTGACCCAGTCGATACCAGGGTAATTGAAATCACCCATTATTACTACTCTGCTGTGACTTTTGTTAGCTTCCTTGATTTCTTTGAGCATTTCATCATCCATTTGTTCATTCTGGCCAGGCGGTCGATAGTACACCCCCACTGCCTTCACCTTCCCCTTCATACATGGAATTTCAATCCATAGAGATTCTACAGCAAATTTTTTTTCCTGCAAAACTTTAATCCTTTCTGACTCAATGCCCTCTCTAACATAGAGCGCAACCCCTCCACCAATTTGATCAGTTCTATCATTACGATATAGTTTGTATCCAGGTATCACAGTGTCCCACTGGTTATCCTCCTTCCACCATGTCTGAGATTGCAATCATATCTAACCTCTCATTTAGTGCTATAAATTCTAACTCTCCCATCTTATTGTTTAGACTTCTAGCATTTGCATACAAGCATTTTAGAGACTATTTTATTCATATTAATCTGGCTATTGGTAGGCCTGGGTAATTTGGAATCTTTACGTTCTGTCTGCACCATACTCAAGGGCATTTGGGCTACTTTACTCTTTTTTGGAACCTCACTGCTTTTGGTAGTATCCTTCAAGGATACCTTCTTCCGAACCATGCGCTCTTGGGCGACTGTCGGCTTTCCCCTATTTTCTAGTTTAAAAGCTTCTCTCCCTCTTAGACAGGTGATCACTAATGAAAGAAAACATTAATTGAAAAAGGCTTTAGCCTATCAATTAGTTGAACAAATTCTATAGAACTTGTAAAGCAGTCAATCAATTACTGACCCTGCAAAAATTGCTAGAAAACTTTTTAAATTTAAAACATATCCACTCCTACAGAAAGGCCGTGGAGTCTTGTTTTGCTGAGTCAATACTTGTTTGGTTTTACATATCCTGTACAGTGTCTTAAGTTACTTGCATATAATGATCCCTTTTTTTAGCTGTTTTCCCTTCCTTGTCCTTCGCCTCGCTAAACTGAAATATTTCCGTTTTTTTTTTTCATTTATTTTGTAGTCGTACAAACTCAATGTATCAACTATCCCTCAGAAGAGACTGTTCCTTTCTCTGTGGGAGGACAATTCTGAATTGCATTGATGCATCATAGATTTTGGCCTCTGGCTTGTTCCGCTATTTATAAACATCCATATTCATTCATGGAATCAAATTAAAAAGATCATCACTTAATCACCCCCACAGCACTAGTGAATCATAAGCTAGTGTCACAAGGTTTTAAATCATTTACCATATAAATGCAAAAGTACCCCTGCAATTTGAGGACATGCCAACTGGAGATAATTTGTCAAAGAGGAACTATTGCCTTCTGGATGATTAATGAGGGAATGCAAGTAATTGGCATTATACTTTTTCTAGATAACATTTGAAGTTACCCTCAGTTCAAATGTTCACTTCAGGAAAGCCTGGACATGATAATATGCAGTTAATGCTTTCACCATTAGAATTCACTTAAAGAGCACAGTTGACATTCCTTTTGTGAGCTAGAATTAGCATAAAGGTGAATTACAGCTTTGTAGGCATTGTAGAAAACTCATGAATAATCTCATGGTAAAATAACTTTAAAATTAAATAAGTTGAAAACAGACATGTTTGTTTATTTGCTTATTTATTTTATGTATCTTTAAAGATATACAGCCCTGAGAAAGGCATGGGCCAAAACATGGTCGTGTAGTGTGGAATGAGAGTGGCCTGTTATGAAGAAATAATAAACCTAATCCATAGTCTATTATCCTTTAGTGGGATTTTGTCTATTAGTTTACCTCGCTTTTTTGGTGCACTTTGAGCCTGTGAGTGTGCCTTTTTGGACTGTTCATTGAAAACCTATTTTCAGAAAATAGCAGAAACGTGCTGCTTGGTAGGTAATTGTGTATGATTTCATTGTTATTTATTTATTTATTGAACAGCTCTTTTATACCGCTCCTTCCAGAAATCAGGGGCGGTTTACGTTGAACAATAACATGAAGTTACATAGAACATTTAACAGCTTAATAACTTAATAATTGTTGTTATTAAATGCCATCGAGTCTACGGTAGTGGACATCGGTGAATCTGGTCAGAGCTCATTGAAGTCAATCCAAAGCTATCATAGTTTCCTGTCACACTTATCAGGAATACAATCCGGAATTTCATCAGTGCTGGAGAAAGGGGGCTACAAGTGGATTATCGAGAAATAATCCAAACTTACACCCTATAAAATACACATAAGTCTTGCAACTTGGAAGAGTTGACTAGGTGTGGGACAAAGTTAATTTGCAAAAACCTACCAGCCGGAGAAAATTTTGCAGTGCTGGTAGAGGGATCATAGATGCATACATCACACTATGTAGAAAGCCTTCTTGAGGGCCTAAAAAGAAACACAAGACACAAAAAGTTACATGTTGTGTAAAATCTAGAAGTGTGTCGGGTTCATTTGGTCCCAAAGATGGACCAATCTGAACCAAGCTTGGAATTCCGCAATAACTTTAGGTACAGGCAAATTTTGGTGAGATCGCTTCTGTATTTCTCCCATTCCATGAGGTGTGCAGATGGAAAGATTGTCAATTGGTGCTTTCACACTGAAGAAATGCGACAAAAAATATTGATGCACTTTAGGAAGAAGGCTTACAACTCTTTATTAACACATCCAAAAACAGTTTTAAGCAATTGGAGCCAGATACTCAAAAGCACTTTATATAGTGGCAACTGCTTTGCAGGTAAGTGCTATATCCATGAATGTTCAGCAGTATTGTGCTGGGCAGGAACAAGGGCACAGAGTAGGCATCACCACCTTACTCACTATTCAGTCGCTATCCATTTTAGCTAAGCAGTTTAATTTAGGACAGCAAAAAGGCAGGTGGAAATTTTTGTAGAAAAATCAGAGGCATGTTTAGAATATTTGTACAATCCTTCTTACAGAGAGGTCTGCTTACTTCTTTAGCATGTCATCGTAGCTGATAGAAACTGAGGGGTCAATATTCAAACATCACACTCATCGCAGGTTTTAAACAACAGCCGCAACAATTAAATTATCCATATATATTCAGCACAAATGTCCAGCTTTTCTACAGATGGTTGGCAATATGAAGCCACTGTTTTTGCTAAGTGGTTTAATTTAGGACAAAAGGTCTTTTCCAAAACAGACAGTGACTGAATATCCCCAGGTTTCTATAGAGTGGTGGCAGTCATCACTTTCCAAATATATACAACATCACTTGCTATCTGGACAGCAGTACTGAATATATATGAATAATTTAAATATGTATTTTAAATATGTATTGCAGCTGGCATTTAAAAAATACGATGACAGTGGTATTTGAATATTGACCCATAGTTTATATAATCTATGATGACAAACTAAAGAAATGAGCATATCTCTGCAAGAATGATTGCGCAAACATTCTAAGCAGATTATCTAATTCACCCACATAAACTTCAGACCTGTATCCCACAGGAATGACTTCTGTTTTAATGACGTCTGTGAGATCACTAGGGCTAAACGTAGGGGACTACAGAAGGGAGCGACAGGTTATCTAGAATTATCATGGGTACAGAAGACGAGTGCCACTCTGTGCCTCGTAATGCTCCAAGGGATGCCTTATCACCTAATTATGCCAATCTGGTGCTTAATTGCTTTGTGAACATAAGCAGGTGAATTGATGAGAAACAGAAATAGGACAGCCTGCCAGACTCCATCATGAAAACTGCGGAATAGAGATAGGATGACTGGAAAGGTGAGGCAACAAAGACCTCGGTTTACCATGTGGGTCATGCTTTGGATAAATTTTTGCAACTCATGACTGTATTCCAATGGTCCTAAAAGTCATCAGAAAATAATTCATTGTTAATAGGAAAGAATGGCAATGTTAAAATTTAATCACTCTAGAAAATCTCCAGATTGGACCTTGAATTTACCGACTGCAGCACTCAGAATCTAGCACCCAGCCCATCTTTAATGGAAGAGAAAGCATTTACCGAGCAAAGACACCGTCACTTCGTCAGCCTTGCTGTCCTTCAGAGAATCCCAAGGTGATACAGGGTGAACCTGACCCGCTGACCAAGAGATGTTACCTATTTTAGGGGGGATAAAGAAAACACATGCGAAAACATAGGTCATCAGCAGTCTTTTCAAAGGACAAAGCCCTAATCTTCTGAGCAGAGAAAAACTACAGTATAAGACTTCAAAAGTTCTGTTTCTATTTAAACATTGCTGAAGGTGGCAACAGTTGAGCTTCATGATTTGCAAATCATTTTAATGCTAAGGTAAATGCTAACCAAAATAAAAATATACAGATACATGAGATGACAAGCTCATGTCAAGCCTGTGCAGATGAAATCCTCAGAACACTGTTTTTGGTTAGCCAGTTCTGAAGCAATGAAAATGAATGGAGCTTTTCCGTGACTGAACTATTTCCTTCACTGGTGTCAAGGTAGCCAAATTCTATCATGTATTTCGCAAAATGTATGTGGTGGAAAAAACTTTTCTCTGGAAGAGTTTCTTCTGATCTCACCAGGGAATTTACCGGCATTCAGAAAACAAATGGCAAGATTACACTTTTATGATCCCTACAAGTAATACATGTTAATTAGCTATAATAATGTTGATGAACAACTCATCCACTAACAGAGCTGGCCAAGGCAGGCTATACTTAAGGTTACCAGATGTTTTACAGCCAAATCTGGGACACTTATCTGAACTGTGATGAGGAGGGGGTGGGGGGAAGGGAAGGACACCTTAGCTTCAGGTTTGAGCAACAAGGTGTGGAGGAGAGAAGAGGAGTCATTACCCTGCCCCCTCATCCATCCCATGGCAGCAACAATATCGCTTCCAAGCAGACAAATAGAAACAGTGATGCATTTCCCCCATACTGTGTAAAATAAAAAGATGATGGATGCAAAATCTAAAAGCCGTCACATGCAAATCACTAAACTGAAAATATTTTTTTTCTATCCTTTCTGCCTCCATTGCTGGAATCAGGCATAAGAGACTGCCAAACAGGTGGGATTTGGGACACAGCTCTAAAATCGGGGACAATCCCCAAAATTATATACGCCTTAATGCCATTAGACCCTTATTTATGTCTCATTATATTTTATCTTCTGGCTATAAAAACAGACAGGTGAAGAGAGCAAGTTTATAGAGCCAGCTCTCATTCAGATGTGGGAATGTTTCGTGCAATCTAGTGTCCGATCTGACCACATATACTAACCAATGGCAGGATAACTGCCAACATGCTCACACAGGAGCTAATTTTGTAAGTGATTTTAGCCTCAAGGTCAGGATGATCACTATAAAATTGCTCAGGGATACACATGAATAACAGCAAGCACTCAGAAAATATAGAGTCTATGTTTTATGGGATATACATGCAAGGTCGGCCTGGTATACATGTATTCATATGGATAGAGAATGGGTGGATTGGATGCGATTGACACATATGCACATATTTCACTAAAAAAATGCTCATTCCCTCTTGAGCTCTATCAGAGCTTCAGAAACCTATGCCAAACCCACAGTCAGTTGGGTTTTCAGGATAATGATGTTGAATGTGTATGACATAATTTGGTACCAACCAGGTTCCAATGAATGCAAATTTGTATCATGCATATTCATTGAGGGAGGAGTGGCCTAGTGGTTGGGGCAAGGTACTTCAGGCCGGAAGGTCAGGGGTTCAAATCCCACTAGAGGACAGCAACCTTGGGCCAGAAGGACTGGGGTTTTTAGTCCCACAGATGCTCCTTGTGGTCTTGGGCAAGCCACTTAACCCTCCATAGCCTATGTTCCCTGTAAGTATTAGTGTATGTGTCTCATATCCCTGTGTGTTAAATGTATCCCCCAATTGTGTTGTGACCGCCTTGATTGAAGGATAAGGCGGTATACAAAAACTGTCTAAATAAATAAAAATAAAATTGTGGATATTAAAAAACAAACAACTGGCTATAGGATCCTTGGGACTGGTTTTCGTAGCCCCGAGCTATGGGATAGACATTTTAAAAGAACAAGAACCGTCTCAGATTCCTAGAGTTCAGAACACAAAATTTTCTGTGAGCAATGAACAGATTACAGGGGAAAATTTATGGTTGTGCACTGTACTAATTGAGATTGCCAAAGTAATCTAGAATACGTCAGCATCCGCACTGCTTCCGATGACTTTTACGTCATAGACATCACAGCTGCATATGCTAATGTTAGCAAGTCTCTTCATATTCCTTTAAATGCAGACAAGCCCTAAGCCTTCAAGGATTTAGCCAAGGAAGATCTTGTTTTACTAATCGATAATATCTTTTTGAAGGTGTTTATAAACAGGAATATAAAGGTGAGCCGGTTGATATAGTGTATCCGGATTTTCAGAAAGCCTTTGACAAGGTCCCTTATGAGACACATTTGGCGAAATTAAAAAGTCATGGAATGGGAGGCAGTGTACTACTGTGGATTAGGAACTGGTTAAAAGTTAGAAAGCAGAGGGTAGGGCTAAATGACCAGTTTTCCCAATGGAGGTACCATCTTTTACATGTGCCTGTGCAAAGCTGTGTATGCCTTGTAGCGCTATACCAATGATCAGTATTAGTAGTAGAAAGGTAAATAGCAGAGTATCCCAGGGATCTGTGCTGAGCCCACTGATTTTTTTTTAATTAGTTTATTTACAATCCACCAAAAACAGTACAGTGCGACACAGTACAGATAAGCAAACGAGGGGCCCGGGAGGGTGGGGTGTACTCTGATCCACCCCTCCCGGGCAATACAAAATGGAACATAGGGTGGCTTTTAACACATTTTTGTTTTCATCCCCCCCCGCCCCCCTTCCACCCTCCTGTCCCTCCCCACCTCCCACCATGCCTGCCCCTCCCGTTTTTCCCCCCCCCCCCGCCCCCCTGATACAACTCGTGGTACTGCACTACTCAGGATTAATCCTCGTCATGTTATTTAAGGTAGTGCCTCAGCTCCCGTACTGTAAAATCTAATTCCGACTTCTGGGCCCCAGTTGAAGAATGTAGGGCTCCCAAACCGCCATAAAGGCCGGCCACCGTTTGACACTGCCTCGCGCCCAGCGATGTTCCATTTGCATCAATTGGTAGAAATTGTTCCTCCACTCCCCGAAAGTGGGGGGCTGGGGGTCCCTCCATAATCTAAGAATCGGTGCCTTCCCCACCAGACAGGCCTTACGGACCAACAGCCGTTCCCCTTTCTTCCCTGGGCATGGGGGGGTTATGCAGTCCAGCACCACAAGGGAGCCCGACCACCTGATACGCTGCTGAAGAAGCCCTTCCAAAAAGGAAGATATTTTAACCCAATAGGGCTGCAAAGATGGACAGTCCCACCACATATGGAGAAGGGTCGCCAAGGGCTCCGAACAGCGGGGACAGCTGCCATCAGTAGTAAGTCGGCTCCGCAACGCCCGCCTCGGGGAGAAATGAACTCTAGTGAGACATTTAAATTGCATTTCCCTCCAACGCATCCCCTGGGCTAGGCTAACTATGCGGGAAAGCGCCGCCCGCACCGTGCCAGGAGCCACCGCGCAGGCCAGCTCCCCCTCCCATGCCAGCTCTATCTCCCGATAGTCTGTGGCGGGATTCAGGTCAGCCACTCTGACTTTAAAGACAGATATCGATACCGGAGTATCGCCCCCAAGTCCAAGGAAATCCAGAATCCGTTGAGCCCACTCAGCACACAGTGCCGCTCGCGGCAATGACGATATATAGTGGGCCACCTGAATGTAAGCATAGGCGTGCCGAGGAGAGAGGTCCCACTCTCGGCTCAGCGCCCCAAAGGACTTGCAGGCTCCTGTAGGTTCCACCAAATGGCCAAGAAGCTTAATTCCGCGGCTATCCCAATCCTGAAAAAGAACCGACTCCGAGCCCGAAGAAAATGACAGATTCCCTCGCAAGGGCAACCAACTAGAGGTCTGCCATGATTCACCCCAGCGAACGTTGAGATATTGCCAGGTCCGTTTCGCCGAGGTTATCAACACACTCTGTCTCAGATAACGGGGGAGGGCCGAATTGGCTCCATGTAAGACCCCTAAGAGAGTAAGCGGGGCAACAAAACATTCCTCCAGACGCCGGGGCGTGTAATAAGCAGTGTCACCAAACCAGTCAGCCAAATGTCGCATTTGGCAGGCTAAGGCGTAAGCACGCAGATCTGGGAAACCCATCCCCCCCGCACGCCACTTGCCCAGCAGCCGGGCCCACGGGATACGCGCCCTTCCCCCCTTCCAGAAAAAGGAGTGAAAACAGGCCTCAATACGGCGCAGGTCTTTACGGAGCAGCCACACTGGCAGGGTCTGGAGCCAGTAAAGGAGGCGGGGAAGGACCACCATCTGTACCGCCGCTATCTTCCCTGAGAGGGATAATGGGAGAGCCCCCCACGCCCGCAGCTGCGTGTGCAATCTCCGCAGAATCCGATCAAGGTTACGGCCATACAACCTACCGGGGTGGCTGGGTAAAACAATCCCCAGATACATGAACTCGCCCGTTGCCCATTTAAGCGGGAACTCTCCAGCCCACGCACCCTGAAGGGTGCCTAACACATCAAGGGCTTCCGATTTCTCCTGATTGATGCGTAGTCCCGCCACTCTCCCAAACCTTTCGAATTCCAACATCAGACCGCGCAGGGAACGCTTCGGGGAGAGTAGGTGAACAAGTAGATCGTCGGCGAAGGCAGAGAGCTTGAATTCTTGTGACCCAATGCGTACTCCGGAGATCTCTCCGGAGGCCTCGATAGTCCTAATCAAAGGGTCAAGAGAAAGGACAAAAATCAGGGGGGAAAGGGGGCACCCCTGCCGTGTCCCGCGGCCTAGGGCAAAAGCGTCGGAGGCGACGCCATTGCAAACCACCCCCGCCGTCGGTTGGGCATAAAGGCTTCTCACCATCCGGCAGAAGTGGGCACCAAGTCCATATTTAGGCAAAAGTGCCCAGAGGTAGTCCCAGTTCACCCGGTCGAAAGCCTTCTCCGCATCGAAACTAATCAACAAAGAAGGTATTTGGCGATGATGCACCCACTCCAGAGAGGCCAGAATTTTTCGCAAATTCCGCACCGCGTAGCGGCTCTTGACAAAGCCCACCTGGGAGACATGCACGAGGTGACTCAACACCTCCGCCAGCCGAGTAGCCAAAATCTTAGCTAAAATTTTTAGGTCAAAATTAAGCAGCGAAATGGGCCTATAGGAGCCAGCCGCTAAGGGATCCTTGCCTGGTTTAGGAAGCAACACAATGTGAGCATGATTGTTCCCCCAGCGGAAGGCCCCCTGCTCAATACGCTGGTCGTAGACCGCCAGCAGTGTGGGGGCCACAGTGTCTCCCAAGAGCTTATAAAACTCAGCGCCCAGGCCATCCGGGCCAGGCGACTTGAAACAGCAGGCCGAGGTGATTACCGCCTGGACCTCCTGCGCCGTCAGTGGCCATTCAAGGGACTCACGTTGAGCTGGAGTCAGCTGGGGGAGGTCAAGGCCCCTCAGATAATCATGAAGGTCGGCCGGTGGCACCCTTTCGGTCTCATATAGAGATTGAAAGAAGGTCCGGAAAACTCGCACAATCTCTTCATTGTCTCTGTGGAGTCTACCCGCGGCATCTCGCAGGGCTGCCACCAGGCGGGAGCCTCGTTGTCCCCGCAAACATCGGGCAAGCAATCGCCCTGTTTTGTCTCCATGGCAATACATTTGGTAACGATAGTAAAGGTGGGATTTCTTAGCCCGCTGATGTATTAGCTCGTTTAACGCCACCTGAGCTTCCCAAAGCCGTTTTTTATTCGATGCGAGCGGGGCACGAGCACAGCGCCGGCGTAGACTCATCACCTGCCTTTCCAAACGGATGATTCGGTCAGCGATCATTCTACGCTTGCGAGCCGCGAAGCCGATAATATCGCCACGCAACACTACTTTCGCCGTCTCCCATACCAATTCCGGGTCCCCCTCATGGCACCTGTGATCGTCCAAAAATTCTTGCCAGCGCTGGCGGAGGAAGCCATGAAACTGAGCATCATGGTAAAGGTCAAGCGGGAAGCGCCAGAGCCGGGACCCAGAAGAGGAGGCCTTTCCCCAATATAGCTCCAACCACACCCAGGCGTGGTCGGAGATCTCCACAGGACCAATCTGAGTCTCTCCCACCTTGGCAATGGCTCCCCCCGAAAGCAGAATGTAGTCAATACGGGCACTTGAACCATGTGCCCGGGATTGATGGGTGTAATCCCTCTCCAGGGGATGGAGCAGTCGCCAGGGGTCTACTAGATCCAGCCGTCTCCGGAATCTCTGCAGCATGCGGGTCGTGGGGATCCTGTCCCGGTTCCCCCCTTCCGTCGAAGTATCCAACTCGGCATCTAAAATGCCATTGAAATCACCCCCTAAGAGCAACGGACAATCAGGAATCTGTTCAATCCGGGAGGCCAAATCGCAAAAGAAATTGGGGACAAACGTATTAGGCCCATAGAGGTTACCAATAGTGATTAATTTCCCATCAAGATGACCATGCAGAAGCAAATATCGGCCCCTGTCATCTGCTGTGAGGGTGGCCAACGAGAAGCGAACTCTTTTGTGGAACAAAATCGCCACGCCCCCCCTCCGCCCCTGTGCGGGGGACCCCCAAACTTGACCCACCCATGAACGGCAGAGTTTATCATGTTCCTCAGCTGTCTGGTGGGTCTCCTGCAGGAGGGCGATATCGCACTTTTGGCGGGCAAGGGCTTGTAGCACCTTATATCGCTTGATCGGGCTCCCCAGTCCACACACATTCCAAGTAACAATCTTTAAAGGCATGAGACAGTGTCAAAGATCCACCAAAATGCTAAGCGCTCATATAATAGGGAGGCCCTCCCAGCCTGGGACCCCCCTCTTTCCAACATGTTGAGGGTGCAGCACCACAAAGTTACCCGTAAGAGCCCAGTTACCCCATATCCTCCCACACTCACCCCCCCTCCTCCCCTCCCCACCCCCCCTTCCCCCCTCCCCCTCCCCTCCAACTCCTACAAGTCCACCCACCTGGTCGGACAACTTCCACTGACATTCGGGCTACCCCCCCTTATGATCCTCCACACCCCCCCTACACTTGCGATGCCCCCCTGTTGGCGTCTCCCGGGGGGCCAGGGCACCCAATCCTATGAAGGGATTCTCTCAGGGGCGCAACTCGATCCGCTCCGCAGCTCACCCAAGCGCGAATCGCAGGAGGTCGACAAATCCACCCCTCCCCCTGTTGATTTCTCTTCCCACCCTCCCCCCCCCCCCGCGGTCAGCCTCATAGTGGGCAGAAGGGGTCTCCTGGCCCACCGACCCGGGATTCCAGGGTACCCCCCGACAGTGCCCCCAGGCTTCATGCAGTCAGGGGGATGGACAGAACCCATCCCCCCCCCCTTGGACAGGACCCCTCCCTCCCCGGCCCCGCAGCCCGGATGACCGGACGGCGGTGCCCAGAAGCAGGGCAAGCCCCAAGATCCCAGGGAGTCCACCCCCGGCAAGGCGCACGCGCTGGGATCGTGGCCGCCCCTCTATACTCCCGCCCGTCAGGGGTGAATGCAAGATGACATTAACCAAGAATGTTGTTCTCCCCCGGCCAGGCACAGATCTCCCAGTGTCTCCACCCTTATCATCAGGCGCGTGGGTATGCCTCCTCCCCCGGAGATCCGATTCTACAGTGGAGGGAGGGGGGGAGGGGGCCAGGCGCCATCCTAGGGAACTCCACTAATATGAATGTGAGAAATAGGTGCAGGAACTGAAACAAAGTAACCCTGCGGACCTTACAACAGTGAGTCAAAGTAACTCCACCTAAGCTACATACCGCTATATTGTTGCTAGCATCTGGAACAGTTGCAAGGAGACATTCAGAGGCAGGAGTTCCTAGAGATCGCTTCAGTGGTGGGGCCTATTCCAAAAAAAACCCCACAGAACCAACTAACGAAACACAAAATAGAAAAGTGAGAGAGGAAGCCGAGGCCCAGTAAAATTGGCAAAAGAAAAAGTAAAAATAAAAAGGAAAATGTATAAGATAAGGATAGGAAAGGATAATGAAAAAAGAGGGGAAAAATCAAAAATAAAAAAGGAGAAAAAAAAAGGATGGGGGGGAGGGGGGGGGGAAGAAGGAGGGGAGGGGGAACCAAACAACCAACAAACAAAAACAAATAAAGAAAAGTAAATAAAAAGGAATTTAAATAAATAAAGAGGAGAGGCGGGAGCCCGGGTCCTCCATACTAATCTGATTCTGTTAAACTAAAAAAAGAAATGTGAGAGTATGAAAATAGGACCCCAAGAACAAAGTAGGAGTCCAACAAAGCTCCAGGCTATCTGGCTCAGAGCAGTCCACGGCTGTCCAAGGTCTTTGGAGCCCAGCGGTGCAGTTTCAGTCCAGGCTACGCGTGGGCCCTCCGGAGGGGTTTGGGCTTGGTGCGTTGAGAGACTCCAGGAATGCGGAGGCTTCTGCAGGCGTCGATAGGACTTTTGTACGGCCCTGGTGTTCCACCCTCAAGCGGGCCGGGTATAGCAACGAAAATCGGAGGCCTTTAGTGAAAAGCTGGGCGCAGGCCGAAGAGAAGGTACGCCGTTGTTGGCTAACAAGGACGGAGTAGTCCTGGAAAACGAGAATGCGTTCTGCAGTCGGGTGGTCGGAAGTCCTGCGGTTGCGAGCAAGTCGCAGAACCTCCTCCTTCGGGTGGTACTCCTGGAAGCGGGCGATGACTGCTTGAGGTCGCTGCGCTTGTTCTCTGCGGGGTCCCAGTCTGTGCACGCGGTCCAGCTTTACCCGGCTTCCGTCAGCCCCGCCAATAAGTTGGTCAAGCCAAGATTGCAGGTAATTGAAGAGGGCTCCGTCTCCCACGGATTCAGGGATCCCCACGAAACGTAAATTTTTGCGGCGCCCCCTGTTCTCCAAGTCGTCCAGCTTCTCACTTTGCTGTTTAACGACGGATTCAAGGGCAGCCACCTTAGCCGTGAGAGATTGTTGGGAGTCCTCGACCTCAGCAATACGCGCCTCCGCCTGCTCCATTCGCCCAGCAAATTCAGAAAAATTTTGGTTGAGAGTCTGTAGGCTCCCCGCGAGGTTTTGAAAACGGGTCTCCAGTGCGCTCACCACCGCTGCGCTCACCTCGGCCACCAGGTCAGAGCCATTCCCCGATTTTGGGCTAGCAGAGGTCCCTTCAGCCATTTTGGCCTCCACTGCACGTGGCTTCTCTCTCCGGACAGATTTCGTTGCCATTGGGCTATCGCTCGTAGACAGCCTGTTTCTGCAGTCCTAGAGCTAGAATTTAAAGCTCTTGGCAAAGTGTTCTAGTGGGTCAGCAGTTTCGAAGGCAATCGGCGGTGCGAGGGCAGATTTTTAGCAGTTTTGTGGGGTATTTTGCCCGGAGCTGATCAGAGCACGTCTGGTCAGCTCATTGCCAGACCGGAAGTCCAGCCCACTGATTTTTAATATTTTCATAAATGACCTGGAAATGGGAATAACAAATGAGGAGATAAAATTTGCAGATGAGACAAAATTATTCAAAGTTGTTAAAACACAAGTGGATTGTGAAAAATTGCAAGAGGACCTTGATAAATTGGAAGACTGGACATCCAGATGAATTTTAATGTGGACAAGTGCAAAATTATACACCTAGAAAAGACCATTCAAACTATGGTTACACGATGCAAGTTTCCGCATTAAGAACCGGTACCCAGGAAAAGGATTTAGGCATCATTGTGGATAATACGTTGAAACCCTCTGCCCAGTGTGCAGCGGTGGTCAAGAAAGCAAATAGAATGCTAGGAATCATAAGGTAAGGAATGGAGAATAAAACCAAGGATATTATAATGCCTCTGTATCGTTCCATAGTGTGACTGCAACTTGAATATTGTATGCAGTTCTGGTCGCCATATCTTAAAAAGAATATAGCAGAATTAGAAAAGGTACAGAGAAGAGCCACCAAAATGGTAAAGGGGATGGAGAGATACCCCTATGAGGACAGCCTTAAAAGGTTAGGGCTCTTCAACTTGGAAAAAAGACAGCTAAAGGGAGATATGACAGAGGTCTATAAGATAAAGACTGGAGTTGAACGGGTAAACTTAGTTCGGTTGTTTACTCTATCAAAAAGTAGAAAGACTAGGGAACGTGCAACGAAGCTACAATGTAACCCATTTAAGGGAAATAAGAGAAAATATTTTTTCACTCAATAAAATATTTTTCACTCAATATTTTTTCACTCAATAAAATATTTTTTCACTCAATCAAGCTCCGTAATTCATTAGTGGAGGACGTAGTAAAAGCTGTTAGTATAGCTGGGTTTAAAAAAGGTTTGGACAAATTCCTGGAGGAAAGGTCCATACACCATTATTAAAGGGGAGCTGGAAAATCCACTGCTTGACACAATACAAGCATTGTGGAATCTCTATACTTTTTTGGGAATCTGCCAGGTACTTGTGACCTAGATTGGCCATTGTTGAAAACAGGATACTGGGCTTGATGGACCTTGGTCTGACCCAGTATGGCATTTCTTATATTGTTCCAAAACATCTATAACTTTCTTTCTCATAATTGTTGACAAGATGCTGACTGCTTCACCTTTGGGAAGCTAATAGAAGACAGGAAAGCAGAAGCCTCAGATCGGGACCAGCATGATCAGAGAATAAAATGGTCAAACAACAAAGGTAGAAAAAATAATTTTATTTCATTTTAGTGATTGGACTTTGTGCTATCTTTATATTTTACACAGTATGGGGGAACTGCATCTCTTATTTATCTGATGTTGCACTGCATGCAGAGTCTGGCTCCTTGGGGTTTCAGTTTAAATTTTGTCTACATATTTTTATTTTTACTTTAGATTGTAAGTCACCTATTCTGTACTTGATTAGGATCTGTGTTCTGAGTGTATGATTGAGGCCAGGTTCTGTTAACATGGAGTTTGTACATAAAGATCTATACTGTAATAATTTGATTTGTTCAGCTTTTCAAATAGGTGTATGGATGTTCCAGGGCCCACTGTAGTATTTACAGTGACACTTTTTTTGGATGGGCTCCTTATGTGAGTTTTGGAAGTTGGTGCTGATATGGTATGGTATGGTAGATTTGCTTTATAGATACTCAGTGACTTTGTTGTAGGGTTTTGTATTAGTTCACAATATGCCCGGTTCTGGAGAATGTTTGTTGTTGTTAGTGAGATGATCAGAATCAGATTTTTTTTAAAGATATTGAGTTCTGTGGGTGAATGTCCTGGTTCTGCTCTGCACCCACTGTTGAAGGGGGTTCTGTGGATGCAAAATATATGTTGAAAAAGAAAAAACAAGAACCATAACGCAGTTTATAACAACAAAATAAAAATGAGTTATAGTTTAGTTTTATAAACTGTGCTGTGGTTCTCGCTCTCTTTTGGTTCCTTGGTGGGCAAACATCTTGCATTTCCTCCATATAATCTAATAGGCTTTTTGGTTTGGTTCAGTCCCTGATTGGAGTTTTGAAAAAGCCCCACCCCCTCTACGGGGGAGGGGGCGGGGGCGCCATCTCTTTCTTCGCCTCAGGCAGCAGATTGCCTTGAGCCGCCCATGGTCTTCCTTATCCTGTTACTATATCAAAGGTCAAGGCAAAAGAGAGAAAGAGCGAAGACAGCTCTGAAAATTGAATATAGCACAAACTGCCCCCCATCAACAGCCTCTCTGTAGAAGAGGGATTCTCAACCCCAGTCCAGGTTTTCAGGATAACTACAATGAAGAAGCATGAGAGGGATTTGCATGCACTGCCTCCATTGTGTGCACATCTCTCTCATGCATGTTCATTGTGGCTATCCTGAAAACCTGACTGGCTGGGTGTGTCCCAGGGGCTGGGTTGAGAAGCCCTGCTCTAGAGATACATTGCTACCTGGCTTTGCAGTTTCCTGAATTTAAATATTTCGAAGATGAGATAAAAATAGATCAGGATGTTGGAACTCAGTATTTTTAAAGGATTTACATGAAAACAAAAACAAAAGTAATTTCTACATTGCTTTTGTATTTACAACTGCTTCATTTGAGGAGATGTAACCAGCCGGGTACTTATGAGCCCTGATCTGTTACTTCCTCTCACCTTCAGTTCCTTCTGCTCCTAAGTGGCTGTATTCCTATTCTAAGGGGAATGTTTACTAAACGGCGCTAACATCGCAGCTGCGACATTATCACGCGATACGTGATGTTATCGCGCGATAATGGCGCTTTACCATGCGAGAACATCACGTATCGCGCGATAATGTCTGCGGCGGCGTTAAGGTGCGCAAAGGGTGAAGTAAGGCTCCCCAGGGGCAGAGATGAGGGGTCAATGGGTGGAAAGTGGGCGGGGAAAGGCCCCATGCACATTAACGCCGTGAAATGAAGGTCTGAAAATTAGCGCCAGTGAAAACCTTGCGCTAGAGGCACATTTGCAGGAGAGAGAAACCATTTCAGTCAGCAATGTACAGCAAAGCCAGAGAAACACAGAGAAGTGATAGTAGTGATACATGTGCAGGAACCAAAAAGGCAAACAAACATATTAAATGTCCAGAACCACATTTGAAATCCCCATAACCAAGCTGGCCAATAGTGCTACTAACGATAAACATAAAGCAACACTACTGACAAAGCAACAAAAGGAAGATATCATGTTTGGAAGGGGCTATGCTCTATCCCCCTACAAAGTGAATGATCCCACAGTGAAATAGCAGTGATCAGGGTTTTGTCTTTTATATTGGGCAGGTTTGTTATGGTGTGGTCCAGCTGGGGCACAGTGTGGACTAGGCAGATGCCAGGTGGCACATAGGAATGCCGAAACTGTAAAGCAGCAAGACAGTAACGAGGGTCCAACATGGGCATGAGTGTGTGTCCCACAGTGTCACAGGGGATATTACCCAGCAGGTACCCCCAAGGGCACATAACATTGGCAGGTGGTGCTGGGGAGAAGCGCGCATGTCCATGTAGGCACCCCTTCCCGAGAACCCACACCATAGGCAGCTGCCTACCGGCACACTGGATGGTCTGGGACTGCGCACAACCAGCACCAATGGCATAAGGGCATGTCAGCATGGTGGCGGAGGGCTGCTGGTGATGGAGGGGGCAGTGGCATCTACCTACAGCAGACCACTGCCAAGCCCCGTTTAGGTGGGTGCCGTGCACTGCAACAGACAAGGTCTGTCTGACAAACAGTCATGGTATCCCCAGGGAATGATCTGCCTCTATGGCAACAGTTTGGTGCAGTACACACAGCCAGTGTGTTCAGGAGCAGAAGCTCACAGGTTCAAGTCCCAGCTGTGGCTCCTGCCAACCCTGTCCCCAAATTTTACCCAGTACTAAACCATGGTAATAAAGATGGAACCTTTATTGCAGATAAAATAAACATGCCTGAAACACCTATATTTTACCCTACAGAGCACAGACACCATAAACATGTGCAATCCCTAGAGCAGAGTTTCCCAACTGCAGTCCTAGAGGGCCAAACACCATTCAAGTTTCATGCTGTCCCTAATAAATATGCCTGTGCTGTATTTGTATGCGCCGCCCCCATTGTAGGCAAATGTATCTCATGCATATTCATTAGGGACAGCATGAAAACCTGAACAGTGTTTGGCCCATCAGGACCGGAGGTGGGAAACTCAGCCCTAGAGCAGAGGCCAACAGGGGTACAAACACCCACACCCACAGTCTCCACTATCCAACGCCTCATGGAGAGTCAGGCTGTTGGGCCCTGCGCAGAGCAGCATCTCCCAATACTGTCACCTGCATACCTTAGCAATGCCGTCCTAAACTTGGGAACACGTTCCACATATATCAAAAGGTTGCTATGATTAATGTCAGATAACAAATCCTAAGTTAAACATGATTTGTTTATAGAGATTCATCATAGCAACCTTTCTGATATCTGTGGAGTGTGTTTCAGTTATTGATTCTGACAGTGTTTACCACCCCGGGGAGTGACCCCAACAGTTTTGTGTACCATAGCAATGCCTCCACTGTGCCCAGGACTGGTGTGGTGGCCAGGGCTGCCACAAACCTCTATATTTGCACAATGCTGGCATAGGTGTGGGAGTGTGTGTCTGTCTATTCAGTGTGTTGTGGCTGCCTACACCTTACTGGGCCCACACTGCTTGCACTGTTTCCAGTGTTAGCCTGAAAATGTGCATAATGAGGAGCAAGGTACTGTGGGTATGGCCTGGACAGGGTGGCCTGGGCAGGATGCATCTGCACAGGGTATAGGGCAATGGCTGGGACATTGTAGTGCCCGACCATCACCTGCACGGACAGGGTGGCCACAGCATGTCATGCTGGGAGGTCACTCTCACCCTTACTGAGCAGTGACCACGGCATGGCTAGGTTCCCCCATAGTGCTTTGCAGCATTTCTCTCAAGTGATATTTATGGGTTCTCTTTTCTGGGGCCCAATCACTGACATACCTGCTTGGTATGTGTGCTCACATCCCATTTTTGGGTGCACACAGTTCCTCCAGGAACGTGCACTATGTACTAGCTAGCAGACTGTCTGCAGTTAGCATGTGTATGGTTGGAACACCTTGCAGGGTGCAGTGGGTGGAAACAGACTGTGTCCTCTGCTGGTGAATGTCAGATAGTGGTATGGGGCAGCTGAGCTTCTCCAGCGTTCTGCCTGTCTGCCATTGCCTTATGTGATGCATACAGATCTGCATCGACTGCCCTGTAGGGTGCCTGTATCCCAACAGGACTGGGGTTGATGGTCCTCTCTACTGCCACCATTGCAGAGATGTACAATGTGGATCTGTTGGTGGGAGATCCTGTCCCCCCACCCTGAGCCACAGAGGGCGGGTTGGGTGGTGCTACATAATCCGCTTTTGGGTCCAAACACCCCCCTTCACCTATAACATGTGACCATGGCACCCACACAGGATATGCACTATTCTGGGTGCATCATAGTCCACAAGGGCTAGACGTGACTGGGAAATACAGATGGACACAGGTGTATCCTAGGTGTGTCTGCAAGGACTACCTATCACACATTGGCATTGATGGGGACCTGCAGCATAGCCTATCTCAGCCAAGCCAGGTGCTGCTGACCTGGTGCTGGGTGCCCCACCTCACCCTCAGGGTGAGCACAGGACCCGCACAATGTCACGGTCTGTAGCTACTCTGTGCCAGTAACACACATGGTCTGTTCCCCCTACCAGACCTAGGTGCTGTGGGGGTGCATACCCCATTATGTGATCAGCTGTAGACTGCTGATCTGCATGTGCGGTGCATCATGGGTACGGGTCGGTTTACCCTATCATGATAACCACAGCAGTTTGTGTGGTGACCTGCAGTCTCTCTGTAGCCAGCCAGCAGTGTGGTAGTGACTATAGAGATGTAGCCTACTGGTTACTTCAATAACTGAGGCAGAGGTCATGGGTTTGATCCTGCAGTGGTATAATCTAAAAAGGCTGTCTAAGGCATTTTCTTTTAATTTAAATCAGTGCTGCCAGCAGAAACACCCTCACAGTGCTGTAGCCTAAGGTGCCTCATAGGCGCCCTGTATGGCGCCCTATACAACGCCTTATAGGGCACATTATAGGGTGCCTTGGCAGACAGGGCACTTTATAATGTGACCTATGGGGCGCCTTAAGAGGCAAGGTACAACGATATGATGCACCCTAGGTGAATCTCATTCCTGGTGTCCTGCTCTGCTCCTGCCCAAACTCCATTGCAGCTGCTGCTGCCCTTTTCTGAGAGCAGCAGTGATGGCAATGTCTTTAAACAGCACCTCAGTGCTTACCTAAACCTTTGGTGCTGTTCCTGCTTCTGGAGACATCCTGTGGGAGTGGCTCGATTAGCCACTGCTGCCCCCATCTGCATTGGAGGAGGCACTACAGAAGCTTTTCTATTTGTTCGGGACATGAGCACACATTGCACTGAGACACGGAGGGGGAGAGGATCAGCGATGAAGTTGCAGAAGTGGCCGTGAAGCAGCAGTAGGCTAGGATTAGAGTTAGAATGGTAGTGGCCATCAAAGTCTGCACAAGGGGTCAAAAAAGCCACAGATACTGGAAAGGGAAATTGATGGACCGACTTTCACCGTACTCTATCCCCTTCCCAATATGATAACTGCACAGCTAACATTTTAAAGAGCAATTACATTTAAAACATTTTAAAGAGTGTTAGATATGCCCATATTTCTGATGGCAAGCATCTAAAATCAACATTTCTTTATCTTCAGTATTTAGATTTAGTAACGCCAATGAAGCTAGGTGAACTGTGGCCCCAAGAGACTTGCCAAAGGTTAATATTCAGTGCCTATGGCTATGAGCATAAAGAGATGCAAGCAGAGACAGACCTAACTCAGTAGCAGTCACTAGGCTTCATACTACCGTCAAATATTGATTGAATTGTTATGTCGCATGCAGCATCTTATCAATGCTTTTTTAGATAGGGGAAAGGGGAACTTAGCTGATCCCTTTCTCAGACATTCAAGATGAGTTACATTCTGATGCAGTAGGTATTTTTCCCGCCTGTAGAGGGCATACTATCTAATATCTGAGGTAGTAGAGGGTTAAGTAACCTGCCCAAGATCACAAGGAACAGCAGTGGGGTTTGAACCTGGGCCTTGGGCTGCCACTTTAATCAATTAGCTATCCCTCCACTCCTTTTTTTAAAACAAGGCATGCAGCTTTCATGGGGAGTTTTTTTATTCCTTATAATGAAAGTGCAGATACCTAGTTTGATGGATAATATAGAGCTTGCACTGAGGCCAATGCTGGATGCTGCAGTGTTATTAAATGTCAGGCCGTCGGGGCTTCCCCATCCATCAGAGACCACGAACTGGAAATGGTCCATAAGCGCTTGACTCACTGTTTTCGAAAAATCATCCCAAGTCATTTGCTTGCGGATATTCAAAGCACCTACTGTGTGTGTGCTTTCAGCATCATCTGTGCCACAGCAGACCGTTTCATCAACTGAAATCCTTAATACAACTTTAACTGCATCTATTTAAAAGAAAATATATATATTTATTTAAATGAAAGTAGAAATCAGATGCTCCAAATAAACACACAGTGCCAATATGTGTCAAAGCTGATTCTGTACCATGAAAAACACTCAGTGTTATTGTACATACTGGGGTAAACATTCAGACTAGGCAGCATGTGTTTTTTTTAAGCTCTGGCAGCAACGATTAAATAAATAGATATATTTACTGGTGGTATCTGGATCGGCACTGGAACTGAATAGATGTAGAAAGTGCTTCCCATTGGTGGCTATACATACAGGGGCCCCTTCACTAATAGGTGCTAGGGTGCTGCACCTAATCCACCAAAAGCATCGAAAGTATGATGCGTTAGGTGCAACACCACTGTGTTAACTATTGGGGTGTGGAAAGCATTTCCCCAGCAGTTAACGCGGAGCACTTGCCTCTAACATGAGCTGGAGAAGCACAGGTGTCCTTAACTCCGTCTACTACTACGATTACTGATCATTTGTACAGCACTACAAGGTGTATCACAGCACTATACAGACATATATGAGACAGTCCCTGCTCATTAGAGTTTACATTGGGTCACCTATTAAGGTGGTATTAGATGAACCCACGCTAATGCAGTTAGCATGCAGTGTGAACCTGGTGCTAACTGCGCTGAGCACACCACATCCACTCTCTGCCCCTAACCTGCCACTTGCAATGCTAACGCGGGTTGCACAGTTGGCGCAGGAATCGTCCCACGCTGTCATGGCTCCACACTAGCTGGCGATGTGTGTCCCAAAGCACCTTCAACACATGCCAGAACACATGCTAACGGCAAGCTCCTATTAGTAAAAGATCCCCATAGCAATGATACTCAGATGCCATATATGTAGCTCAATGGTTTAATTTGGACTGTTTTTTCACAGGGCCCCTTTTACTAAAGCTCAGTAACTGGTTACTGTGTGTTTTAAGGCATGGCAACTTGCAGCTGGGTACACTAAGCTGCCATCATGCCGGCGACTGCGTGGTAAAATGTCTGGTGATTTGTCATGGAACGATGGGACAGGGGCTGGGCAGTTGAGAGTACATTGCCACTTGCACAAGGACTAGTGCTGCAAGATCAGTGGCAATGTGTCAATTAGCACGAGTTCTCTATGGAGGTTGTTAGGGAAGCTGCCTTACTGGAGCTCATGTTAGTCTTCCTGTCTGAGCGCTGACTGCCGGGGATATGCTGGTCATGCCAGGGCAGCCTAAGGGTTTCTGCTGCCCTAGGCAGAAATCCCAGCCTCGCTGTCCCCCAGCTGACACTGCCTCCCCCAGCTGCCAATAATTCCGTCTCGGGAGGGGGAGAAGGACAGCAGCAGAGGCAGTATTTCCAAAAGCAGTAGCTTTTTGCCGCCGCTTTTGGAAATACTGCCGCTACCTCCCTCCCTCCCAAATAGAATCGGTGGCAGCTGAGGGGGCAGTACGGCTGCTGCGGCCACCCTCCCATGCCACTGCTGCTGTACACCTGGGCCGGCTGCCCTAGGTGGTTGCCTAGTAGACAAGATGGCCCTGGTCAATGTAGCTGAGAGCTAACGCAGAGGCTTTGTACTTAATGTGTGTTTGCTTCCCATGTTAAGTGCAAAAGCTTAGCGAGCTTTAATAAAAGGAGTCCGTAAAACTACTTTAATATATGGATAAAGGCTAAATATTGCCACTGTACTATAGTCAGGTAAAATATCCTGACTTCAACCCAACTCTTTCTGGTTAGGGCCAGGATGTTTAGACAGATATTCAGCAGCACTATCTGTATACTGCCATACTCTGTCATAAAGAGCCAAAATTGACATAGAGTGACAGGATATTCTAAAGATACCACTCACTCAAATTCTCTAGGAGATGTTTGCAATCATCAGTGGCCACATCATGCACTGTCCGATTGCATTTATCTTTCTGTTCAGTGTCCAACCCACTATGGTCACAGAGGATATCAAGGCAGTCCTGCAAATACAAAGAACGGCATCAGTTCTGAAAGTTAATTTGGGAGACGTTAGTGGCTGGAAGTTCACTTAGGTTGCCTAATACTTTGCACCATTTCAGGTTTTATGTAGTTAGCCATAAACAATTTGTGGTCTGCACCTAGCAAAGCACATCTGTAACTTGCCCCCAGATTGCTCAGTTGCTGCTGCATTCTGTCTTCTTAAGGCTAGATTTACTTTTCCGACAAAGTCGGGCACCAAATAATACAAAATGACAGCAAGGCTGGTTTGCCTGCACAATTTTGCAAGAGCGCATCTCTTTACCCAAGAATTCAATTTCTAGAAGGGAAACTTTTCCACCAGAAAAAATTGTTCAAAGTGCCCCCCTACCCCCAAGAGTTGCATTTCTGCCCAGTGCTTAAAATGTAGTCACAGGGTTCCACAGTACATTTTGTACAAATGTTAGCTTGCACTGTGTTTTCCCTTCCTAGGATGGCAGAAAATCAAAAATTTGCGCATGAGATGCCCACTTCAGACCTGAAACAGAAAACTGGCTTATGACGTTTTTCATAAGCCCTACTTTTGCCAAAAAGAGACATGTGACCCTAAATCAGGAGTGACTTCATGTGAAACACATCCAGTACTCCTCAGAAGATAAATACTGTACTATAGATCACACACCAACATTTAGGGGTATGTCTAGTAAGCCGGGTTATCTGCAACTAGGTCTCATTGAGTAACATGGGACCTAGTTGCAGACAGCCTGGGTTAACTGTTAGTCTGATTTAGTAGATATGCTTCTTAAACTTGTAAGGACCAGGTAGGAGGGATTGAGAGGCAGTAGATTGAGGAGATACAGTGAAGCTGATACTATATCCCTAACCTAAAAAGTTAGGTCTTAAATTGGTTTCAGAAAACGTTATGTGCCCTGAACTAGAATGCCAACAGAGGAATCAGGCAGGTTGAGAAAGCACAAAGGTCCTGGAAAGTATTCTACTTTGCAAAACTTCCTAAACTTTAATTATATCAAAGAATATTTATAAAAAAACACACGGGAGAACAATGAGATTTGAGAAAAATAGATATTTTAACATCTGCACAAGCATAGCAGCTATTATTTCTTAAAGAAATGTTTTGAAAGACAGAGTTTAATTGTTCATCTTAAAATAAAGCCGCCAAGCATTCAGAGGTGCAGCTGATTAATTTGTAGATTGTTATCAACACTTATCTGGACAAACCTTAAAGCCCTTTGATGCTGCAATATGGGCAGCAGTCCAACCCTCCTCGTCAGCATGGTTAATGAGGTCTGCAGAAACAACAGGCTTAACTTTACGGCTATCAGTGGCCCCTCTGCAGTCCAAGTCAAAAAAGCCAGGATCCAGCCCTGCATCACTAAGAAAGTTTCCATTCTCCGGAGGTCCATAGCACATAAGAAGCTTAAGGCAGTCAGAGTTACCAGAATCCACAGCTGCATGAACTGGTGTCCAGCCATCCTGGGAACAAAAGAGATCCACCCACATATGTTAGTTTTTGTGCCTAGTTCCTAAAAGCAAATTAGTGGTAAATCTGCAATGCTCATGTTTTCATTGGAGTTCACATGTGGAAATGTTGAGGTCTTATCTCACTTTTTGAATGTTTGAATGATGAGAGTTTGGGGAAAAATATTTGCCATCTGTCACGCCTCTGCACTAGTCCGAACACACACAAAAGGTCAATCTTTGGCCACTTGAGGGTTTCAACAAGTAGTTCACAAGCCTTGCTTATCCCTGAGACAAATTAAACAACACATAGATGACTCAGCCCCTCTAGACCCCTGCCAACACGGGTTTAGAGACGCCCACGGAGTTGAAATGCTCCTGACCTCCCTATATAACACATTAATCTGTGGGGTAGACAACATCAAAGAGGGCTTTGTGCTGATCTTCCTGGACATTTCCGCAGCGTTTGACTCCGTTAATCATGACCAACTCCTCGCCCATCTCCACGAGAAGGGGATCCAGGGTCTAGCCTGGGATTGGTGCAAATTATACCTTGAAGAACGATGGCAGCAAGTTAGGATTGGCTCTAGCACATCTGAACCTTTCCAGCAAAAACAGGGAGTATCCCAAGGCTCCTCCCTCTCGGCACTGCTCTTCAACATATACATGCAGCCAATCTGTGAAATTACCCGTGCATTCGGCATATCATGCCTCAACTATGCGGACGATGTGCTGCTATACACACCTATCAATGTCACACTTCCAGACTACACGACCATCATTGACTGCTTCAATGCGATAACAGACTGGCTCTTCAACAATAACCTGAGAATAAACTTTAAGAAAACAGAGGTTCTAACCATCACGAGAAACAAAAGCTTCAAACCCCCTCCAACCCTAAAGGTCAGAGACGCGGAACTACCAATCAAGTACACCATACGCTACCTAGGCGTGACACTAGATCAACGGTTAATCTTCAAAGAGCATATAAGCCGCACAGTAAAGTCCATCTATCATAAGATCAAGACTCTCCAACACCTTAGACCCATGCTGGACCCCGACAACTTCTGAACAATATTCCAAGCACTAGTCACACTCCACTTTGACTATGCAAACATTATACTCCATGGCCTCTCCAAGAACTCATTGAACCCGCTCCAATTAGCGATGAATGCTGCCACCCGTGTCCTGTGTAGGATACTCAGGAGTGATCACATATCCCCCATACTAAGAGAGCTACACTGGCTTCCAGTAAGCTGTAAGATAGCTTACAAAGCATTCCTAATGACGTTTAAAGCCTTAAATAACATATCACCCTCATCAATCTCAGCCCTTCTTACCCACACTCCCAGCAACAGACCTAAGAGAGTACTGGCAGCTAATACGCTAATCATCCCAAAAATAACCACAGAATGGGCACAATCAACCAACAAACGTGCATTTGTATCCTATGCCCCCAGGGCCTGGAACAATCTTCCTCCCCATATTAGAGCAATCAGAGATCTCATGCAGTTTTGAAAAGCCATCAAACACCACCTGTTCCTCATGCACTATTCACAACACAAGTACCCCACCACACCTCCCTCCCCTCTACCCAATATCTCAACTTGAACTACATAATCCACAAGAGGCAACTGACAGGTCATGTAATACAGCCTTCGCTAGATTACACCCTGCTGTCCTACACGCGCTCTGATTAATTGAATAACCATATGAACAATGATGGATTAAAGTGGTAACATGCAAATTGTACATAGTTTCCCCAGTTCATCCCATGTTGTTTTCCCCTGTTTTATGTAAACTCTGATTGCCTTCGCTGTCATTGAGTCACTTTGTTATCTGTAAACCGCACTGATGGAAAAGAGCGCGGTATAAAAGAAATGTTAAATAAATAAAATAAATAAATATAAATTAATTAATAACTGTGCATGTGCTCATGTCCTGATAACCTTTCATCAACTATCTGGAAACTCTGCTTAAGGTTATTGATTCTCTTTTCCCAGCAGGAATTGATACTTTTCCTGGTTGAAAATTAAATCTCAAGAATAAAAAATATACAATATTGTACACTGTACTGCAAAAATGTTAGTCAGTCCATCACAAAATTGCAGCACTTATTGAGATGGTAGTTTAACTCATTGATATTTTAATACTTAGCTCATGCCTTTCCCGAAGATGATCAAGGCAAGTTATATTCGGATACAGTAGTTATTTCCCTGTCTCCAGAGGGTTACTCCTCCAGTGTTCAACCCCATTGGCTAAAAGACTGTCAACGTGAACAACATATATTTTTAAGTGGTGAACCACTTGGCCAATGGGGTTGAACATTGAACTATAATGGGATTGATTCCTTAAACATCGATACCTTGGTCCCCCATTAAACAGTGCACATGCTTGGCATGCATCTTTTATGTAGTATAATTATGATTTTTAACTAATTGTTGCCCTCTTTCCTTTCTTGAAGTTTTAAAAACTCCCTGAAGAAACCTAATTAGATGGTGAAACCATCGGCCGAGGTCCGAGGTAATTGTTTTTGAGGGGACTGAAAAAAATTGATTGGAGCTCTGTGAAAAATAAGAAAGATGGGTCTTGATGAATTTCTGTAATATTATTAATATTACAAAAATAATAGTAATAATAGAGGATAAAAGATGCATGATAAAATATTAAGATACATCAGTCAATGAACTTTGGAGCGAAGAGGAAATGTTTTTGAAGAGGCAGTAAAGACATACCTGCTGCGGGTGAGTGAGCTCTGTTGTCCTTTTAAATTCATTATTTAAAGACCCAAATTAAAAGGATGCAATGTAAAAAGTGGGCAGTATCACTAACAGATATGATTTTTTGTATCATATTAAAGATGCAAAGTTACAGATATCAATGACTTATAAAACTGTCATCTGAATAAATGCTGCAATTTTGTGATAGACTGAAAATGAATCTCTTCACAACTCTTGAATGCTCCTCGATGGAGAATCCTTTAAGGCAGAGGTTCAAAACCTTTTGATTGTGCGGACTCCTTATTAACTTCCAAAAAGTTTAGATACCCCACCATTCTTACCAGATCCCCAGTTCCTCAGTCCCCCCCAGCCCTCCAGCTCCCTTCCCCTTCCTATCTCCACCAGTCTCTCTCTTTCCAGCCAAACCCCATCAGTCTCAGTCTTTCCCCTTCTGACAGTTCCTTCCAGTCTCTCTCTCTCTTCCCCCAGCCAATCCTCACCACCTCTCTTTCTTCTTCTCTTTATGTTTGCCCTGCTGACCACTTGTAATGGCCTCATGGACCCCCAGGAGTCCATGGAACATAGGTTGGGAACCACTGCTCTAAGACACAACTCTGATAGCTTCTGCTTGGGCATTCTGGTGCACCGACAGTAAGGCAGGCTCGTAGTCTAGTAGCATCCTTCTGCCTCACACTGTTTATATACTTTTTATGAGAAGGCACTTTTGTTTCTTAAAAACTAAGGGATTGGTCCTTCATCCGGTTCTTTTTAACTTTTTTGTAAGTAATATTATGGAAGGGCTGTTGTGCAAAGTTTGAGTCTACGGATGATATTAAAATCTTCAATATAGTAGACACTTTGCAAAGTGTAGATACCATGGGTAGGGATCTAGCAAAACTGAAAATGGTCTAGAATTGGGCAGCTGAAATTTAATACTAAAAAAATGCATGGTCATGCATTTAGACTACAAAAACCCAAGAGAGTGGTACAGCATAGGGGGTGAAGTACTTCTGTCCACTAAAGAAGAGCAGGATTTAGGGATGATTTATCTGATTGTCCTAAGGTGGCCAAAGAGGTAGAAAAGGTGAATACTAGAAGGATCCTTTGGTGCATAAGAATGGCCAGCAGGAAAAAATGAGGTGTTAGTGCCTTTGTATAAGTGACTGGTGTGACCACATTTGGAGTACTATGTGCAATTGTGAAGACCTTCAAAAGTATACAAACAGGATGTAGCTGGTCCATAGGATAGCTACTAAAATGGTCAGTGGCCTTTGTCATAAAGCACATGGGAACAAACTTAAAGATCTCAATATGTATACTTTAGAAGAAAGACAGGAGAAGGAAGGTATGAAAGAGACATTTAAATACCTCCCTGGCATAATTGCACAGGAGATGGCATAAGATGAAGACGAAAGTGAATAGGAGTAATCTAAGGAAATATTTCTTTATGGAAAGGGTGGTGGATGTGTGGAACAACTTCCCAGCAGAGGTTGTGGAGACGAGGTCTGTATTTGAATTCAAGAAAGTGTTGGACAAGCACAGAGGATCTCTAAGGTAGAAAAAGGGATTGTAGAGCTTAGCAGTTGGTGTGTATGGATGGGCAGATTGGATAGGCCATGTATGGTCTTTTTCTGCCATCATTTTCTATGTTTCTCTGGCACAAGGACTAGAATGCTTGCTTCTCTTCACTAAGAATCACCATTTTATGCTTTCCTTAAAATCATCTTGGGCTCCAAATTCTACTTCCCCTCCTTGAAGGCCGGAGAGCTCCAAACTTGAGCCTCAAACAATTCACCTGGAGCTGAGCTAGAAAGAAAGAGAACAGAGAACCTTCTGGTATACTGTTCTCCATGCAAGGCATCTCCAAATAGGCAATGTCTATAAAACCACTATACCCCCTACATTATTACATCATTAGTGGAGATAGCTGGGTAATTAGTAAGGGACAAAGGATACTTTAGGATCCCCCCCAAACATACCTTTCTTCCTATTCTTATTTATTTATTTAAAAAATAGCCTTTTATATTCTGCAATTGCTATTTTTTCTAAGCAGATCACATTTAAAAAATAAGAAATAATAAAATGTAGACAATATGAAGATCATTATAGAAGCCTTATTCATTCTTTTGATGTCCAAAAATGGGCTTCTAGATGTCCAAAGCACAGAGATATCTCGAGCCATTTTAGAAGCCAGCTCTGGAGATGTCCCCGGTGTGAGGACATCCAAATCTGAATGGGGGCAAGGAGGCGGCATGGCCAGGGGGTAACCAGGAGCCTGGAGGCATGGTTAGGGCATTCCCAGGGACTAGAATGTCCCCGCCTGATCACAGAAACATAATTGATGTCCTACATCTCATCTAACTCTAGACCTACAATGTGTGAATAACAATGTACAAGCATCTGAAAAGTGCTTGTTGTAACTGAAAAACATCCATAGGCTGTAGAGAAGAATACACTTGCTCATCTCCATTTTAATATATGCAGCTCATTTGTATATTATTTAAATACACTTAGCATTGCTGTATGTGTATACTTTTCTTTTTCTGTTTAAATTTATATACCGCCTTTCAGATTCTCAAGGCAGTTTACATGGAACAGAAGATGTTTACATAAAACGTTTCATTAGAACTATGTACAAAAGCTGTTAACAGTGCTTACATTTAACAATTAACTATTTACAGTTATCTCTGGGATTAAGACAATGTTTTACATGACTGATGGGTTATGGAAGTGCTTGGTGAATAAGTGAGTCTTTAGGAGTTTCCTGAAGTCTGTTGTGTCTGTGGTGGCTCTCAGGAGGGGTGGGAGAGAGTTCCATAATGAAAGGATGTAGAATTCAAATGCTCTGCATAGGGTATTCTGGGAGATGCCTATGTGTAATAAGGAGCTTGCAAGTGAGTTTTGGTGCTGGGTTCTCCTTGATCTGTTGTCAGGGGTTCTTCTGATTATGTTTTTTAGGCAGCCGGCAGATTGGTTGTGTTGGATCTTGAATGCCATCATTATGGCTTTATATTTTATTCGGGAGCTGATGGGGAGCCAGTGAAGTGATTCGCGCATGGGAGTGATATGGTCATGTTTGCTGGATCTAGTGATTAGTCGGGCTGTTGTGTTTTGGGCTAGTTGTAAGGTTTGGGTTGCATACTTAGGTAAGCCATGTAGGATTAGGTTGCAATAATCGAAGTGCGGTGTAACTAGCGCTTGGCAAACAGACCGGAAGTGGTTCTGATCGAGTAGAGGTCAGAGGTTTTGTAGGAGCTTCATTTTGTAATAGACCTTGGAGGTAGTCTTGTTAATGTGGGATTGGAAGTTGAGCTTCTGGTCAAGATGGATTCCCAGGTACTTTACCTCGCTTTTTACTGGGATTGATCTGTTGCCAATTGTTATGTTTTTTGGAGGTTTGAATGTGGGGTCCTTTCTGACTATAAGGGCCTCCGATTTTTTTGTAGTTGCTCAAGGTTGCGTAGGTTTAACCTTTCAGTTATTGCTGTTATGCATGAAGAGATGGTGGAGTAGTTGGGGTTCTTTGTGTCTAGGTCGGTGTATATCATTAGGTCATCTGCGTATAGGTGGTAGTTTATGTTGAAGTCTTGTAGGATTTTGCACACTGGTTGTAAGTAAAGGTTGAAGAGTAAAGCTGAAAGAGATAATCCTTGAGGAAGTCCTTGCTTTAGAGGGAAAGGTCTCGAAGTGTTGCCTTTTATCTTGACTTGATATTTTCTGTCTGCTAGGAAGGAGTGAAACCATGCTAGGGGAGTGCCACTTACTCCTATTTCTCTTAGCCTGTCTAGTAGAATGGAGTGGATGATTGAATTGAAGGCAGCTGTTATATCTATGAATAAAAGGACAAAGCCTTTTATGATAACTTCAAGTCCTTTAATTACTGTGTTCAGGAGGGATGTCAGTAAGGTTTCAACCCCGTGGTATTCTCTAAATCCGTGCTGTTGGGGGTCGAGTGAGGCGGAAGCGTCTACGTGGTCTTGCAGTTGGCGTTGGACCACTTTCTCTATTAGTTTAGATAGTAGTGGGTTGCTGGATATAGGTCGGTAAGAGGAGGGGGAAGTTGGGTCAATTGTGCTATTCTTTAGTAGAGGTCTAATAGATGAGGTTTTCAGTTGAGGTGGCATGGTTCCTTGTGTTAGTGAGGCGTCAACTATCTTGCAGAGTGTTGGGGCTATTTCATGCACCATTGTCTTTATCCAGGTAGTTGGGCATAGGTCTAGCGGAGATGTGGATGTGTTTAGGGATTTGAGTAGGTTGGTGCAAAGGTCTTCCGTAACTGAATAAAAAGTGGACCAGCTGTTTGGTCGGGTTTGGTCCATCGTAGTTGGGGAGAGTAGACTTTGTGGAGTTTGTGGACAAGATAGTTTGCTTTGCAGGTAGGATGCATAGGTTTTGGGGGTTAGAGCCTCTGTGTCTTGGCCTTGAGGGGTTTTTGAAAGAGTTTTCACTATAGAGAATAGCTCCCTGGGTCGGTTTAAGGAGGTCATTATAATGTTTGTGTGGTGTTGCCTCTTGTGGTTAAGGATTAACTTGTTATATTTGTGCTGTTTTGTCGTGTATTTTTGCTTATCTGATTGTGCTCTTGTTTTTCTCCATTACGTTTCGAGTCTTCTCAAGGTGGTTTTTGCTTGCTTGATTTCTGAAGAATACCATGGGGCTTTTTTCTCCGTTTTGGAAGTTCTCGGGTTTGAACATGCGGAGGCGGCGTGGGAGATGGAGTTGTTCAGGTGTGTATTAATGATGCTAGGTCTGAGGGTCTGTTATCGAGTTGGGGGATTATTTGTTGTAGAAGGTTGTCCTTATTGAATTCTTTAAAGCGTCTTTGTGAATTCAAGTGGTGTTGTCTTGGTTGTTGGAGGACAAGAGGAATGTTAAAGGTAATTGCATAGTGGTCCGACCATGGCACGGGAGTTACCTGATGATTGATCTGGGAGTCCAAGGTGTGGATGATAGAAGTTAAGAAGACTAGGTCCAGGGTGTTGCCAGCAGTGTGCATCTGTGTTGATATGATCTGAGAGAGATCCAAAGCGGTTAAGGTTTCTAGGAATGCTTTTGTGTGGGCTGGGGCTAAGGAGTTTAGGTTGAAGTCACCTAAGTTTATGGGTAGCTTGCCTATGTTGGTGTATCTGGTGGTTAACTCAATTATGGTTGCTAAGTCATCGGGGTTGGTAGTGGAGGCTCTATAGAACAGGCATATCATTATATCTTTGCTTTCCAGGGTTATGGAGTTCAGAGTGGGGGTGGAGAGCTTGTTGATAGTTTTTAGGTTTAGTTGTTTGTCAGCTAGAATGAGTGTGTTGCTTCCTCTGTGTCCTTTTCTGGTTGATTGGTGAGCCTCCATGTGAGGTGGAGTAAGCTGGTTCAGAAGGATGGTATCTGCGTCTGCGAGCCATGATTCAATTATGCACATGATCTGAACATTCTGGTCGTATAAGTAATCAGATATTGTGTGGACCTTATTCCTGATGGAGCGGGTGTTTATTAGCGAGCACTTGGCTGTTTGAGTCCGTTGCTTGGTTGCTGTGTTGGTCCAGGTGGTTTTGTTTGCCTGTATGTGGATGAGGCGGTTTGATTTTTTGTAGGTGTTGGAGAAGAAGAGTTGTCTAGGCCTGTAGAGTATTGGTATTGATTTGTTCCAGCTGTGTGTTGTTTTGGTTGGTCTTATTAGCAGGGTAGCTATGGTGGAGAAGAGTAGGGAGACTTGCACCCACTTCATGGTTGTTTTTTGAGTTACTGACTTGTCTTGCAGGTCGCGTGTAGTCTGCTGTGGTGGTGTGGTGGAGAGTAGATGAGGGTTGTATTTGGCTGGGTAGTTGAGAGGCAAGTCTTGTATCTGGGATAGTGGTATTTGTTGGTTTTAGCTTTGATGGGTTTGAGTTGATTTCTGAGTGTGGTGAGGGTCCTTACTAAAAGCCGTGGGAGTGGTATTAAATTGTAAGAGGTGTGTGGGTCGGTCATTTGGAACCTTAGTTATGGCTGTGCTGGCAGAGGTCGCTGCTCGATGCTTGAAGTTGCTTCCACCTTAGGGCCCTAGTTGCCTTAACGCTATTGGCACAGTGAAAAATAGGAGGGCACTTAGTTGTTGGGGGTGAGGTGGTTCTGTTCTAGAGCGCTGTATATGTGTGGGGGATTTTAGATCAAGTGTGGAACACTTACAGTGGCGCTTCTGGATCGATGTTGCATGACTGTTGCTGGTGCTGCCTTTAATTCCTTTTTTCCGCCTGCATTCCCCACCTAAGGGCCATGCCAAAGGGCCCTCTGGCGAGGTCCTCAGCCACAGGCCCGCCAGGCACGGGTGCACCTGATGGCGCACGCTATCTTAAAGTCCTTTAAAGGCTCTGATTGGCCTTGGGTTGGTGAGCGGGGAGGGGATCTCCTTCCCGCTCCCTTGCCCAATGCCGGTCAGGGAGGCGGAGGTGGTGTTCTGGCGGCGTCGGCACTCCTTTGATCTTCGTGCCCAATGGCGCTCACTCCTTTAAAGTCCCTGATTGGCCTTGGGCCGGTGAGCGGGGAAGGGATCTCCTTCCTGCTCCCTCGCCCGATGCCGGTCAGGGAGGAGGAGGTGGTGTTCCGGCGGCGGCGCTCCTTTGATCTTCGCGCCCGATGGCGCTTGCTCCTTTAAAGTCCTTTAAAGGCCCTGATTGGTCTTGGGACGGTGAGCGGAGAGGGGATCTCCTTCCCGCTTCCTCGCCTGATGCCGGTCAGGGAGGCGGAGGTGGTTTTCCGGTGGCGGCGGCGCTCCTTTTAAATGCATATCATTCTCTTTTCTGCATTGGCATAGCATGTACAGCATGTTGCGCTAGTCTTTCTGGGCCCATACGTTTGTGTCCAAGGCAATGGAAGTCAAGTGACTTGACCAAGGCCACAAGGAGCCTCAATGGGATTTGAGCCCCCTGCACTAACCACTAGGTTACTTTTCTATTCCACTGATTCTCAATTGTGTCTATATTAGCAAGCTGGTTTTATAACAGAACTGACAAACTGACTGCTTTTTACTGTTGTCCCCAGGTTCCTGTTCACTCGTGGCTTGGTTTGTGTGTTAGGTGCTGAGAACTGGTCTCTATTACACAAATTAATGGGCATGTTTACTAAACCACAGTAATAGTTAACGCATGCCAAGTGTGCCATGGTAGCCATTACCATACACCAAATATGTGGTCATGCTAAGAATCTCATGCTAACTGTTTAGCATGGGTTACGGGCAGAGAATGGATGGAGTGTGTGCACTGCAGTTGGCATGGGCATCTTTAATGCATGCTAACCATCAATGTTGCAATTCGTGACATCTCAATACGTGGCGTTAAGAGCACCCGCAGTAACAGCGTTAAGCAACTTAGCATGGGATGGCATGCTAGCTATATGGGGACATGCCGGACACACCTCCAGCTATTAGCATGGATCTGGCACCACCCCCATTATGTTTTAGGGCTTAACACAAGGTGCAGTGCTGCATCTTAATAAACATGCCCCTTAGAGTCTGGCTTATCCCCTCCTCCCCTCACTGGTTGTTTTTCTTATATATTCAGGCAATTTTTATTATTTATTTATTTATTTGTTTATTTAACGGATTTTGATATACCGCTTTTCTACTAGTCAAAACGGTTTACATAGAACTTAGGTTTTACAAGGAACAGATTTTGATCGACATTGGAACTTAAGAACATAAGACATGCCATACTGGGTCAGACCGAGGTCCATCAAGCCCAGTATCCTGTTTCCAACAGTGGCCAATCTAGGTCCTACGTACCTAGCAATATCCCCAAAAGACACAGGTTCCATAATGCTTGTACTGGGTCAAGCATTGATATCCTGGGTCCCTTTTTAATAGTGGTTTATGGACCTTTCCTCCAGGAACTTGTCCAAACCTTTTTTAAACCCAGCTATACTAACAGCCCTTACTACATCCTCCGGTAACAGATTCCAGAGTTTGATTACACGTTGAGTGAAAAAATATTTTCTCTTATTTGTCTTAAATAGTTTACCCTGTAGCTTCATTACATGTCCCCTAGTCTTTCTATATTCTGATAGCGTAAACAATTGATCCACGTTTATCCGTTCCACTCCATTCATTAATTTATAGACCTCTATCATCTCTCCCCTCAGCCGTCTCTTTTCCAGGTTAAAGAGCCCTAACCTTTTTAGCCTCTCTTCATAGGAGTAGCCTTCCATCCCCTTCACCAATTTGGTGGCTCTTCTCTGTACTTTTTCTAATAACGCTATGTCCTTTTTAAGATACGGCGACCAGAATTGCACACAATATTCAAGGTGCGGTCGTACCATGGAGCGATACAGAGGCATTATAATATCCTTTGTTTTATTCTCCATCCCTTTCTTTATGATACCTAGCATTCTATTTGCTTTCTTGGCCGCCGCTGCACACTGGGCGGAGGGTTTTAACATGTTATCCACGATGACTCCTAAGTCCTTTTCCTGGGTGGTGGTTTCTAATGTGGAGCCTTGCATCGTGTAACTATAGTGTGGGTTGTTCTTTCCTAGGTGCATAACTTTGCATTTGTCCACATTAAATTTCATCTGCCATTTGGATGCCCAGTCTTCCAATTTATCCAGATCCTCCTGCAGTTTTCCACAATCCCCTTGGGTTTTAACAACTTTAAACAGTTTTGTGTCATCTGCAAATTTGATAACCTGACTAGTTATTCCCTTTTCCAGGTCATTTATGAATATGTCAAAAAGTAGCGGACCCAGTACAGATCCCTGGGGTACTCCACTATTCACTTTTTTCCATTGGGAATATTGGCCATTTAGCCCTACCCTCTGCTTTCTATCTTTTAACCAGTTCCCGATCCACAATAGTACACTGCCTCCTATCCCATGACTTTTTAGCTTTGCCAAAAGTCTCTGATGGGGGACCTTGTCAAAAGCTTTCTGGAAGTCCAGATACACTATATCAACCGACTCACCTTTGTCTACCTGTTTATGCACACCTTCAAAGAAACATATCAGATTAGTAAGACAAGATCTTCCTTGTCTAAAGCCATGTTGGCTGTCTCCCATTAGGCCATGACTATCTACATGTTGTGTAATTTTGTTCTTTATGATGGTTTCTACCATTTTCCCTGGTACTGACGTCAGGCTCACCGGTCTGTAATTTCCCGGGTCACCCCTGGAACCCTTTTTTAAAAATTGGTGTTACGTTGGCGACCCTCCAATCTTCAGGTATTACAGATGATTTTAATGAAAGTTCACAGATTACCAATAGCAGGTCTGCAATCTCATATTTCAGTTCTTTCAACACTCTGCGATGTATACCATCCGGTCCAGGTGATTTGCTACTATTCAGTTTATCAAATAGTTGTAATATATCTTCCCGGTGTAGTGATATTTCTCTCAATTCCTCTGCAGTATCACCTTTAAATACCACTTCAGTCATGGGTAACATCCCTACATCTTCCTCAGTAAAGACCGAAGCAAAGAATTCATTCAGTCTCTCTGCTATAGCCTAAACATAGAGAATTCAGAACAAAAAACATTATAAGGTTATTAACAAAGGCAACTATATACAGTGGGCTGAGAGGTTAGCAGAAATGGGGTTAGATGGGTTTTGAATGGATGGTGAGAAGTGGGATCATGGAGTTTCATGGGTGGGGTCAAGAAGGATGCTTATTGTCAAAGTGTTTTTGGAAAAGGTGAATCTTGAGTTGTTTACGAAAATCAGTGGAAGACCTGATGTTCCAGATTTCTGGGGGAAGCACATTCCAGAGGATGGGGGCATATAATGAGAAATTTCTTGACCTTGTTGATTGCTTGCAATTGCGAAACTGTGGTGGGATACAGCGGAGGTTCTGGGTGCTTTTTCTTCTTGGTCTGGTAAAGTTTGAGCTGTAAATTAAGTTGTGTATTTGCTCTGCTGATGAATTGTTCAGGGTTTTGTGGATGAGAGTTAAGACTTTGTACTGTATTCTTGAGTGGATGGGGAGCCAATGGAGATGTTTGAGTATGGGTGTGATGTGGGTGTGCCATGAAGTTTGGAAGATGGTTCTTGTAATGGTGTTTTGTGCGAGTTGCAGAGGAAGGACTGCATATTTAGGTAGACCTTGATAAATGGAGTTACAGTTGTAACACCGAAAATGTGCCCTGTAACTTTAAGACACAAAAAGCTGAAGAGTACGGCACAGACACTGACAGAAAGGGAGAGAAAAAGCTTCCTAGTTGCTATAGGCAACCAGAGCAGGCTGAGGCACGAGACCTGAAGGCACGCCCAGCCAACAGACACTCCCCAAACACTGAGGGAAACACTCTGCACATGTGCAGGAAAACGCCCATAACTCTGCATAAGAAAGCAGGCAGGCAAACAGAGTTAGTTGGAGTTGGAGTTCAGGAGCAGGAACGGGCCAGAGCTTGGGAGCAGGCCAGAAAGGAGAATCCTTATTATGCTCGAGTCCAGGAGAGAGAGAATCCAGGAAGAGAGGCTGAATGTGATTCCTGTATGATTACTGACGAAGGTTTTGATGACACAGAAGCTGCAAGCGTTTGTGAAACCTGGCAGGTCAGAGAGAACCTAAAACCCTTCAACAAAAGGTCAGAGTATTGTCAGCCTAACCCTGTGTATTCTGAGGCCTGGAATAAGAAGCCAAGAAGGGCTGGGAGACATAACAGGCAGTCATTCTCCAAACGTGAGTTTTACCACAGAAAACCCTTTGCTAATGAAAGCCAGAAGCTTTTAAGGTATTCACATCCTTATAATAGAGATAGTGAACTGCTTCAGGATATTTGTATGAGAGCAGAGCCTGAATGTTTGTGTGAGAAGCCTGGCAGCAAACTGACAAGAGCAAGGTGTAACAGAAAAGCTGAAAAGCAATTTTATCAAGGCTCAGATAATTATCTCCCTGAACAGGAAGAGAGTTTTGAAGAGAGACCAGTCACTGACTGGAGGAGGTTACAAACTCTCTGCCCAAGGGAAGACGAGTCACTTGAGGAGCCCATGTGTACTGACCAGAATGAAGGTTTATCTTATGAGGAAAAGATGGACTGTTCTCTAGTGATGACTGAAGAGACCTCTCTGCGCTGAGAGCTAATAAGCCTGCTAGAGAGACAGGTCTGCACAGTGGAAACTGCCCAGGTGTTTACCTTGATGATATATTTTGTTTTGTCATTTGATTTGTGAAGCAAGAAGCTACTTTTCTTTATCCATTTGTTTATACCAGAAGTATGGTTATCTTTTGAGTTTGGAAGTGTATTATTTTTGAAAGTCCAGCAAAACCCCGGGAGGGGAATAAATCCTTGTTTAAACCTGACCCTCGACTTGCAACTACACTTTCTTTTTATAGAAAGGTCAGGGCCAGTAGTGCACTAAGCTAAATAACCTTAGTTTAGCCTCTGCTGGTGACATATAAAATGGCGTAGTTGGCAGGATTTTTGAAAAAAAAAAAAAAAAGCAATACTACTATCCAAAGTTTTTTCAAAAGAGAAACAGATTGGAAGAAGAAAAAAAAAAAGAAAAAAAAAACTCACAGCAGCAAAGGAAATCCTGAGAGGAAGAAAATCCTGATATTGAGAGGACATCCACAAGCTGACCGGACGGAGGTGCAGAGAACCTTTCTCAAAATAAGATCCTTCACCGTGCTAAGGTACAAGTGGCTGGGCACGGGTGGTAAGGATTGTGGAGAAAGGGGAGAGAGATATCTGGATAAAAGCAGATAGGGAGAAAGAACTTTATTGTGTGCCGCACTTGGTGGGCCCTCTGTTTTTTTCTCGCCTATACAGGTATACCGCAAGCGCCAAGATGGATTCCAAAGAAATGATGAAATGGATGGAAGAGCAGTGGAAGGCACAAAGTGAGCTGGCACGACAGGCCCAGGACAGGACTATGGCAGCACTGGCTGCGCAGCAAAAGCCCCTGTTGGACTTGGTGACCACGCTACTACAGCGGACATCCACTACTACAGCTGCGGAGGAAAATGTACCAGTACCAGCGGCGGTAGGAGTACAACAATATGGTGCATTGGCACTAGGACCTTTACAAAAAAGTGATAACTTTGATGATTATTCGGACGCATTCGAGCGAATCGCTCAGGCGGCTAAGTGGCCCCTAGACCAATGGGCAGTCCGATTTGCCATGTCGTTAACTGGAGAGGCATTGGCGGCCTATAAGGCGATGCCCGCTGGCCTAGTGACCAGTTATCCAGATGTAAAATTGGCAGTTCAAGATAGGCTAGGTTTAACACCTACACATTATCGCCGACTTTTTAGGGAGGCAAGGCTCTTGCCCCATGAGACACCTAAAGCTTTAATGCAGAGGTTGAAAGGTTTAGCAGCAAAGTGGTTGGCTCCAGAAAGGGCCACGATAGAAACTTTAATGGATGCGGTGCTGCTAGAGCAGTATTTTGAAGCTGTACCCGCCGAAGTAAAAGCTTTCCTGCTGTTACAAAAATGTCAATCCACTAGAGAAGCAGCGGAAATGACCGAATGCTACTTTGAAGCTGCATTGGCCGGAGCTTCTAGTAATAGTATGATGCGGGTAACAGGCATGGGAAGGATGCCTGGTATAAGGAAAGCTTATGCTTCTACGGTCCCAAAAGAAAATGTAAAAAGCTATAATAATCTGATAAGATGTTTCCACTGTGGAAAAAATGGTCATGTATATAGGGACTGTAAAGAACACATAGCCCTTGTATCAGGGAGAGAAATACACGGTGGGGAGGAGTTTATTATAGATGTCCAGGTGGAGGGTATAGATGCGGTGGCACTCCTGGATTCGGGGGCAGACCAGAGTATGGTCTCCCAGGAAATGTGGAAGGCCATTCAGGCCCACAATCCTACCCAGTGGGATAGTACGGATGGTCGTGTGAAAGTGCGATGTGTGCATGGTGCTTCCTCTTTTTACCCGATATATGACATGAGTGTGAATGGGTTGAATACCAGAGGAAAGGTACACATGGCAGTTGTCCCCCGACTTCCCTTTAAGGTGGTCCTAGGCCGTGACTGGCCCCCGTTTAAGGAGGAATTGGGGAAAGGCCTTGAGGGGAAAGTAGGCCCCGAAGAACCACTAAGGGGAGAGGTATCGTCCGAAGCCCACATAACTGAAGCCATTGCACAAAAGATCCCAAGTGCTTTATTTGGGAAACCCCGGGTGGAAGGGAAACCCCCAATTAAAAAAGGGTTTGTGTTGCACTTCACGAAAACATCCCAGCAGGTAAAGAGTCCCCAAAGAGCTACTGAAGCCTCAGCGGGCTATGACCTCTTCAGCAATGAGGATACAGTAGTCCCCAAGAGAGGGAAAGCCCTCGTAGATACCGGGTTGAGCATTCAAATCCCCGAAGGATGTTATGGCCGCATAGCACCGCGGTCTGGCCTAGCGGTCAATCATTCAATTGACATTGGGGCCGGGGTAATAGACCCGGATTATCGGGGGGTGGTCAAGGCCCTACTGTTTAACTTCGGGGAAGAAGATTTCATAATAAAAAGGGGTGAAAGAATAGCCCAGTTGATATGTGAACGGGTGGGCTTCCCGGTATTGTTAGAGACATCCTCATTACCCTCTACAGGCCGTGGGTCTGGGGGGTTTGGCTCCACAGGCAGAAAAGATGTTAAGGGCTTAGCAGCCATCGCTGAGGAAAGGAAAGAGGAGGACTTAGGCCCTCAGCTCTCAGATTGGAGGGAACAACCCGAAGTACGTACAGGTACTGACCTGTCTGAACATCAGCAGGTAGAGTTAGCCCGGCTATTAAGGAAATTCTCCGATGTTTTGACAGCGGTGCCCGGTGAAACACGCCTGGTAGCCCATGAGGTCATTACAGTTCCGGGGAAAGTTATTAGACAACGCCCCTATAGGTTGCCAGAGGCGAAGCAAAACGAGGTCATTGCCCAAGTCAAGGAAATGGTGGAAATGGGGGTGATCGAGGAATCTCATAGTCCTTGGTCTAGCCCAATAGTCCTCGTCCCAAAACCGGATGGCTCCCTTCGTTTTTGTATTGATTTTAGGCAGGTAAATGCGATCTCACAGTTTGACGCATACCCCATGCCAAGAATCGACGATCTGTTAGATCGGTTAGGGCAGGCCCGGTTTCTAACAACTCTCGATTTAACCAAGGGCTATTGGCAAATCCCCTTGACGAGGGATTCGAAGCCAAAAACAGCTTTTTCCACCCCTTTAGGCCTATACCAGTTTAGGCGTATGCCATTTGGGCTACAGGGCGCAGCGGCAACGTGCCAGCGTCTTATTGACCAGGTCCTAAGGCCACATCAAGATTACGCGTTGGCCTATATGGATGACGTTATTATCCATAGCGGCACCTGGCTAGAACACCTATCACGGGTAGAGGCGGTATTAAACGCCATTCGAAAAGCGGGTCTCACTTTGAACCCCAAAAAATGTCTTTTTGCGGCTAAGGAAGCCAAATACCTGGGTCATTTAGTTGGGAATGGGATGGTAAAGCCTCTAGCGGACAAAATAGAGAGTGTCCGGAACTTCCCACGACCGGTAGAAAAGAAGCATGTCCGCAGCTTCTTGGGCCTAATCGGCTACTACCGGCGATTTATCCCCAGGTTTGCGGAGGAGAGCAGCCTTTTTACAGACATGATTAGGAAAAATGCCCCAAATAAAGTGCATTGGACTCCCGAGGCCGAGGAGACTTTTATCGCTCTTAAAGAGAAGTTGTGTAAAGCTCCTGTATTAAAGGGAGTTGACTTCCGGCTTCCATTCATTATCCAGACAGACGCTTCTGAGACTGGACTGGGGGCAGTTATGTCCCAGAAATTTGATGGTGTAGAACACCCGATTACCTACTTAAGTAGGAAGCTGTCCAATGCGGAGCGGAAGTATTCTACTGTAGAAAGGGAATGCTTAGCCATCAAATGGGCGGTAGAAGCATTGCGATATTATGTGACAGGGCGAAAATTTATCTTAATAACAGATCATGCACCGTTAAAATGGCTAAGCCAAATGCGCAACAATAATGCACGACTGACGCGCTGGCATTTAGCTTTGCAAGCCTTTAGTTTTGAGGTACAGCACCGTGCAGGGAAGCTGCATGGTAATGCGGATGCGTTGAGCAGAATTACGCGCTGTCCGACGGGGACGTCAGCAGCTCGTAATGTCTTAAGAAGGGGGATGTGTAACACCGAAAATGTGCCCTGTAACTTTAAGACACAAAAAGCTGAAGAGTACGGCACAGACACTGACAGAAAGGGAGAGAAAAAGCTTCCTAGTTGCTATAGGCAACCAGAGCAGGCTGAGGCACGAGACCTGAAGGCACGCCCAGCCAACAGACACTCCCCAAACACTGAGGGAAACACTCTGCACATGTGCAGGAAAACGCCCATAACTCTGCATAAGAAAGCAGGCAGGCAAACAGAGTTAGTTGGAGTTGGAGTTCAGGAGCAGGAACGGGCCAGAGCTTGGGAGCAGGCCAGAAAGGAGAATCCTTATTATGCTCGAGTCCAGGAGAGAGAGAATCCAGGAAGAGAGGCTGAATGTGATTCCTGTATGATTACTGACGAAGGTTTTGATGACACAGAAGCTGCAAGCGTTTGTGAAACCTGGCAGGTCAGAGAGAACCTAAAACCCTTCAACAAAAGGTCAGAGTATTGTCAGCCTAACCCTGTGTATTCTGAGGCCTGGAATAAGAAGCCAAGAAGGGCTGGGAGACATAACAGGCAGTCATTCTCCAAACGTGAGTTTTACCACAGAAAACCCTTTGCTAATGAAAGCCAGAAGCTTTTAAGGTATTCACATCCTTATAATAGAGATAGTGAACTGCTTCAGGATATTTGTATGAGAGCAGAGCCTGAATGTTTGTGTGAGAAGCCTGGCAGCAAACTGACAAGAGCAAGGTGTAACAGAAAAGCTGAAAAGCAATTTTATCAAGGCTCAGATAATTATCTCCCTGAACAGGAAGAGAGTTTTGAAGAGAGACCAGTCACTGACTGGAGGAGGTTACAAACTCTCTGCCCGAGGGAAGACGAGTCACTTGAGGAGCCCATGTGTACTGACCAGAATGAAGGTTTATCTTATGAGGAAAAGATGGACTGTTCTCTAGTGATGACTGAAGAGACCTCTCTGCGCTGAGAGCTAATAAGCCTGCTAGAGAGACAGGTCTGCACAGTGGAAACTGCCCAGGTGTTTACCTTGATGATATATTTTGTTTTGTCATTTGATTTCTGAAGCAAGAAGCTACTTTTCTTTATCCATTTGTTTATACCAGAAGTATGGTTATCTGTTGAGTTTGGAAGTGTATTATTTTTGAAAGTCCAGCAAAACCCCGGGAGGGGAATAAATCCTTGTTTAAACCTGACCCTCGACTTGCAACTACACTTTCTTTTTATAGAAAGGTCAGGGCCAGTAGTGCACTAAGCTAAATAACCTTAGTTTAGCCTCTGCTGGTGACACAGTAATCAAAAAGAGGTGTGATAGTGGCCTGGCAGACTGTACAGAATGTATCAGTGGATAGGAGGGGGCACAGGTTTTGAATGGTTCTTAGCTTGTAATATACCACTTTGGTGATACTGTGAATTTGTTTCTTGAATTTAAGCTGCTGATCGATTATGATCCCCAGGTACTTTGTGTGGGAGCTGACTCAGATTTCAGAATTGCCAAGATTGACAGAAGCAGGGGGGGGGGGGATGGTTGGGGTCCTTGGTTACATGGAGGAGCTCTGTTTTACTAAGATTGATGGAGAGGTTATGAAGGTCGAGCCAGTTGATGGTTTCAGTGAGGCAGCTTGAGAGTGTGGAGTAGTTTGGAATGGAAGTGGAGAATGGTGTGAAAATCATTATATCAGTGTATATCAGAAACTGGACTGGGAATTGCTGGAGGATGTCACCTAGAGGCCGAATGCAAATATTGAATAGTAGAGAGGAAAGAGAGGAGCCTTGTGGTACACCCTGGTTAAGGGTGAATGGAGTTGAGGGATGTGATTGAATCCTTATCTGCTGATTGCGATTGTTGAGATATGAGTGGAACCACTTGAGAGTGGTGCCGCGAACTCCAATTTGGTGGAGTTTGTTGAGAAGGAGTTGGTGGAATACAGTGTCAAAGGTGGAAGAAATGTCTAGAAGCTGCAGGAGGAAGCCTTGTGTGATTGATTCGATGCCAGTGATGAGTGAATTTAGAAGGGAGGTCATTAGAGTTTCAGTGCCGTGATTGGGGCTAAATCCATGTTGCTGTGCATTTAATGGTGCATGAAGGTCTATGTGGTCTTGGAGTTGCGTTTGTACACCTTTTTCAATGATTTTGGAGAATGAAAGGTATACTGGTTATAGGTCTTTAGGAGGATGGTGAGTGTGGATCCAAATTTGGCTTCTTGAGGAGTAGTTTGATTGAGGGAGGGGGGAAGAAATCCTTGGTTGAGGGAGGAGTGGACAATGTTGGATATGAAAGGTAAGAATTGGTCCTGTTTAACTTTCAGCCATGAGACCGGACATGGGTCGAGTGGGGAGGTGGTGATATTGAGATGGCAGATGATATTGCTGAGCTCCTCATATGAGAGAGTGTTGAAGGTGGTCCAGTGTTGGTCTTGATGAGGCTTATCATTAGAGGTTGGGATGAGGAGGCTTGTTGATGGCGTCTGTTTGTTTTTGGGTAGTACGTATAAGGCCATGCCTTGTGGATTGAGGGAGTGGTCCCAGTTGAAGAGAGAAGGATCTTTGGTGAGTGATTTGATGATTTCAAAAAGTTCTCTAGGTTTGTTTATGGAGCGTGTGAGTAGGTTATTGTAGTATTCTTGTTTAGCATAAGAACATAAGAACATAAGATATGCCATACTGGGTCAGACCAAGGTCCATCAAGCCCAGTATCCTGTTTCCAACAGTGGCCAATCTAGGTCATACGTACCTAGCAGTATCCCCAAAAGACACAGGTTCCACAATGCTTGTACTGGGTCAAGCACTGATTATCCTGGGTCCCTTTTTAATAGTGGTTTATGGACCTTTCCTCCAGGAACTTGTCCAAACCTTTTTTAAACCCAGCTACACTAACAGCCCTTACCACATCCTGCGGCAACAAATTCCAGAGTTTGATTACATGTTGAGTGAAAAAATATTTTCTCTTATTTGTCTTAAATAGTTTACCCTGTAGCTTCATTGCATGTCCCCTAGTCTTTCTATATTCTGATAGCGTAAACAATTGATCCACGTTTACCTGCTCCACTCCATTCATTAATTTATAGACCTCTATCATATCTCCCCTCAGCCGTCTCTTTTCCAGGTTGAAGAGCCCCAACCTTTGTAGCCTCTCTTCATAGGAGTAGCCTTCCATCCCCTTCACCATTTTGGTGGCTCTTCTCTGTACGTTTTCTAATAATGCTATGTCCTTTTCAAGATACGGTGACCAGAACTGCACACAATATTCAAGGTGCGGTCGTACCATGGAACGATACAGAGGCATTATAATATCCTTTGTTTTATTTTCCATCCCTTTCTTTATGATACCTAGCATTCTATTTGCTTTCTTGGCCGCCACTGCACACTGGGCAGAGGGTTTTAACATGTTATCCACGATGACTCCTAAATCTTTTTCCTGGGTGGTGGTTCCCAATGTGGAACCTTGCATTGTATAACTATAGTGTGGGTTCTTCTTTCCTAGGTGCATAACTTTGCACTTGTCCACATTAAATTTCATCTGCCATTTGGATGCCCAGTCTTCCAATTTATCCAGATCCTCCTGCAGTTTTCCACAATCCTCTTGGGTTTTAACAACTTTAAACAGTTTTGTATCATCTGCAAATTTGATAACCTCACTCGTTATTCCCTTTTCCAGGTCATTTATGAATATGTCAAAAGGTAGCGGACCCAGTACAGATCCCTGGGGTACTCCACTATTCACCTTTTTCCATTGGGAATATTGGCCATTTAGCCCTACCCTCTGCTTTCTATCTTTTAACCAGTTCCCGATCCACAATAGTACACTGCTTCCTATCCCATGACTTTTTAGTTTTGCCAAAAGTCTCTGATGAGGGACCTTATCAAAAGCTTTCTGAAAGTCCAGATACACTATATCAACCGACTCACCTTTGTCTACCTGTTTATGCACACCTTCAAAACATATCAGATTAGTAAGACAAGATCTTCCTTGTCTAAAGCCATGATGGCTGTCTCCCATTAGGCCATGACTATCTACATGCTGTGTAATTTTGTTCTTTATGATGGTTTCTACCATTTTCCCCAGTACTGATGTCAGACTCACCGGTCTGTAATTTCCCGGGTCACCCCTGGAACCCTTTTTAAAGATTGGTGTTACGTTGGCGACCCTCCAATCTTCAGGTATTTCAGATGATTTTAATGAAAGTTCACAGATTACCAATAGCAGGTCCGCAATCTCATATTTCAGTTCTTTCAACACTCTTGGATGTATACCATCCGGTCCAGGTGATTTGCTACTATTCAGTTTATCAAATAGTTGTAATATATCTTTCCGGTGTAGCGATATTTCTCTCAATTCCTCTGCAGTATCACCTTTAAATACCACTTCAGTCTTGGGTAACATCCCTACATCTTCCTCAGTAAAGACCGAAGCAAAGAATTCATTCAGTCTCTCTGCTATAGCCTTGTCTCCTCTTACTGCCCCTTTTACCCCTCTATCATCTAATGGCCCAACGGACTCTCTCACAGGCCTTTTGCTACGAATGTACTTGAAAAAGTCTTTATTTCGTGTTTTTGCTTCCTTAGCAAGTTCCTTCTCAAATTCTCGCTTTGCGAGCCTTATCAATGCTTTGCATTTAACTTGCCAGTGCTTGTGCTGTTTCCAGTTTTCTTCGTTTGACTCTTTTTTCCATTTCCTGAAGGATGCTTTTTTGGCAGCAACAGCCTCTCTGACCTCACCTTTAAACCATGCTGGTAGTTTTTTGGACTTTCTTCCACTTTTCTTAATGCGTGGAATACAGCTGGTCTGGGCTTCGAGGATAGTATTTTTAAATAACACCCAAGCTTGCTGTAAGTCTTTAACTTTTCAACCGCTCCTTTTAGTTTTTTCTTAACTATATTCCTCATTTTATCATAGTCTCCCTTTTGAAAGTTAAAAGGTAGTACTGTGGATTTCTTTACTATCCCTCCTCCACTAATTAAATCAAACATGATCATGCTATAATCACTATTGCCAAGTGGTCTCAACACCCTTATTTCTTGCACCATATCTGGCATTCCACTAAGGACTAGGTCCAGTATGGCTTCCCCTCTGGTCGGTTCATGAACCAGCTGCTCCAAGAAGCAGTCATTTATTTCATCTAGAAACTTTATCTCCCTAGCTTGTCCTGCCGTAACACTGATCCAGTCGATACCAGGGTAATTGAAATCACCCATTATTACTACTCTGCTATGACTTTTGTTAGCTTCCTTGATTTCTTTGAGCATTTCATCATCCATTTGTTCATTCTGGCCAGGCGGTCGATAGTACACTCCCATTGCCATCGCCTTCCCCTTTTTACATGGAATTTCAATCCATAGAGATTCTACAGCAAATTTTGTTTCCTGCAAAACTTTAATCCTTTCTGACTCAATGCGCTCTCTAACATAGAGCGCAACTCCTCCACCAATTTGATCAGTTCTATCATTACGATATAGTTTGTATCCAGGTATCACAGTGGCCCACTGGTTATCCTCCTTCCACCATGTCTCTGAGATTGCAATCATATCTAACATCTCATTTAGTGCTATATATTCTAACTCTCCCATCTTATTGTTTAGACTTCTAGCATTTGCATACAAGCATTTTAGAGACTGTATTTTATTCATATTAATCTGGCTATTGGTAGGCATGGGTAATTTGGAATCTTTACGCTCTGTCTGCACCTTACTCAAGGGCATTTGGGCTACTATACTCTTTTGGAACCTCACTGCTTTTGGTAGTATCCTTCAAGGATACCTTCGTCCGAACCATGCGCTCCTGGGCGACTGTCGGCTTTCCCCCATTTTCTAGTTTAAAAGCTTCTCTATCTCCTTTTTTAAGGTTAATGCCAGCAGTCTGGTTCCATCCTGATTAAGGTGAAGCCCATCCCTTCGGAAGAGCCCCTCCTTTCCCCAGAATGTTCCCCAGTTCCTAACAAATCCCAAACCCTTATCCTTGCACCATTGTCTCGTCCACGCATTGAGACTCCGGAGCTCTGCCTGTCTTTTGGGTCCTGCACGTGGAACAGGAAGCATTTCGGAGAACGCTATCCTGGAAGTTCTGGATTTCAACTTCCTACCTAAAAGCTTAAATTTAGCCTCCAGAACTTCTCTACCACATTTTCCTATGTCATTGGTACCAACATGTACCAAGACAGCAGACTCCTCCCCAGCACTATCTATGATCCTATCTAGTCGGTGCGTGAGGTCCGCTACCTTCGCACCAGGCAGGCATGTTACCAGGCGATCCTCACGTCCACCAGCCACCCAGCTATCTACATTCCTAATGATTGAATCACCAACTATGACAGCTGTCCTGAATATCCTCTCATGGGGACATGGCCCTGGAGAAACGTCCTCGGTGCGAGAGGTTTTTACATCACCTGGAGGACAGGTCCTAGTTACAGGATCACTTCCTGCCACACCAGGGTGATGCTCTCCTGTCACGTGACCTCTCTCCTCCATGGCAACAGGGATGCTGCCAGACTGGAGGTGGGACTTCAGGTTTGTATCCCTGTAGGTCTCATCCATCTGTCTTTCTTATGTCTTCCAGGTCTGCTACTCTAGCCTCTAGAGAACGGACTTGTTCCCTGAGAGCAAAGAGCTCCTTGCACTTAGTGCATACGTAAGACCTCTCACCAACTGGGAGAAAATCATACATGTGACACTCAATGCAAAAGACCGGAAAGCCCCCATCTCGCTGCTGGACTTTTTTCTGCATCTTAGTTTAAAGCTTGTGTTTAGGTCTTTTAAATTCTGTATATAATAAGGACTGGTGTAGATTCTTATACTAATAAAAGTGTATCTAACACGCCCAATACACCTTGTTCACCTGAAGCTTAATTAATCTCAGGTCCTCAGTGTATGACTGATTTGGATAAAGAGCTGCACCTGAGAGCAGCCCCTTAGCATGGAAGGTGAATTTGTGGTATAATTTGAGTTCCTGTAGGTACTGAAATTTGAGTTGTGGGTTTTGGGTATATCTGTGATCTATGTGTATATCTGTGGTCAACATATGTATAAATCCCCTCTCTACTGATTTTCATGTTGTTCCAGTACAATCTGTATGGGGTAGAGTTAGGGAGGAAAACATTTAGGGCCCGATATTCGAAAGGCATTTACACGGTTTACAGCCCTTATCCATGTATGGTAATATTCAGCTGCTATATGGATAACATATGGTCACTTTAGGATTGCTGAAAAGCAATTCTAATGTAAACCATAGAAGCTACTACTAGCACTGATCATTTGTATAGCACTACAAGATGCACACAGCGCTGTACAGAGACATGTAAGAGTTGATAATCTAGTCAAGACAGACAACACAATAGCTGGGACTAGGATATGTCTGGGGCAAGGGAAGGAAACACATAGTTGGAGAGCAGGAGATTATGTGGATTAGGATCCAAAAATAGCCTTGAAAAGTTGAATTTTTAGCCTGGATTTGAAAAGGGCCAGAGATTGAGCCTGACGTACCAACTCAGGTAGTTTGTTCCAGGCATAAGGAGCAGCAAGGTGGAAAGATCAAAGTCTGGGGTTGGCAAGTTATCTGAATAGTGGCTGAATATCATCACTATATGGATAATTGCTGCCAATCAGTGTCAAATATATATATTCAGTGCTGCTACCTACCCAGGTACTGGCATTGATTATTAGGGGTATGTTTACTAAACTGTCTTAATGTGCTCTCTGTGATGTTATCGCGCGATAAGGTACCTTATCGTGTGATAATGGCGCTTTATCAGGTGCACAGGTACCTAATCGCGCGATAACGCACGCAGCGGCGCAAATGAGTGCTGAAGGCGGGGAAAGGCTCCCGGAGGGCGGAGGAAGGCTCCCCAGGGGCGGAGAGAAGGGGTCATTGGGCGGAGATGGGGAGGGGAGAGGCTCTCTGCACACTAATGCTGTGAAATCCAAGGCTGAAAACTAACGCCAGTGAAACCCTGGCGTTAGAGCTGATTTAAAGGGAAGAGAAACCATTTCTGTCAGCAATGTACAGCAAAATCAGGGAAACCTACAAAAAAGTGATAAGTGTGATACATGTGCACGGAACAAAAGTACAAATAAACATTGAAAATGACCCCAACAAAATATAAAAAAAACATAACCAAGCTGGGCAATAGTGATATTAACAGGAAACAATGAAAAACACTCCCAAGAAAGCTCCAAAAAAATGATATGAATTTTGGAAGGGTCTACGCTCCGTCCCCATACAAGGTGAATGATCCCACAGTGAAATAGCGCTGATCAGGGTTTCCCTCTCCACTGGACAGGTTTCCTATGGCGTGCACATGTTCCACAACAGCAGGGCTGGCATGTCAGAATGGGCAACTGGACAGATGCTGGGAAAGGGGACACAGAGGGCTGTAGACAGCACATGCTGTGCTGCAGCTGGGCCACAGTGCAGACTAGGGTGATGCCTAGGTGGCCCATAGGAATGCTGAAACAGTAGAGCAGCCAGACAGCAACTGATGATGGCCCAGCATGGGCACGAGTGTGCTTCCCACAGTGTCACAGGGGATAGTACCCAGCAGGTACTGTGGGGCCTGGCACTGCAGTACCCCCAAGGGCACAGAACATTGGCAGGCGGTGCTGGGGGGAAGCGTGGACATCTATGCAGGCACCCCTACCCCAGAACCTGCCCCATAGGCAGCCGCCTACCCGCACAATGGATGGCCTGAGACTGCGCTCCACCAGCACCACCAGCAGACGGGCATGTCAGCAGGGTGGCAGAGGGGTACTGGTGGTGGAGGGGGCAGTGGCAGCTGCCCAGAGCAGACCGTGGCCTAGCCCTGTGTAGGTGGGTGCCATGCACTGCAACAGACAGGCCCTGTCTGACAAACAGTCATGGTATCCCCAGGGAATGCACTGTCTTTGTGGCAACACAGTGGTGCAGTGCACACAGCCAGTGTGTTCAGGAGCAGAAGGTCACAGGTTCAAGTCCCCACTGTGGTTCCTGCCAACCCAGCCCCCACATTTTACCCACTACTACAACGTGCTAATACAGACAGAACCTGTAGTGCAGATGACGTAGACATGCCCAAAACACCTACATTTTACCCTACAGAGCACAGAAACCATAAACATGCACATTACCTAAAGCAGAGTCTCCCAAATGCAGTCCTGGATGGCCAAACACCATTCAGGTTCCATGCTGCCTCTAATAAATGTGGCTGTGCTGCATTGCTATGCACTGCCCCCATGGTATGCAGATGTATCTCATGCATATTCATTAGGGACAGCATGAAAACCTGAACAGTGTTTGGCCCTCTAGGACTGGAGTTGGGAACCTCTGCCCTAGAGCAGCGGCCAACAGGGGCAGACACACCCGCACCCACAGGCTCCATTATCCCAAGCCTCCTGGAGAGGCAGGATGTTGGACTCTGGGTGCATCTCCCCATACTAGCACTTGCATACCTTAGCAATGCCACCCTAAACATGGGAAAACTGTACACAGCTATCAAAAGGTTGCTATGATAACTGGCAGATAGCAATTCATACGTTAAACACAATTGGCTGATTGAGCTGCATCATAGCAACCTTTCTGATGTCTGTGGAGTGTGCCTCAGGTCTGGTGTCTGACAGATTGACCCCAACAGTATTGCGTACCATAGCCATGCCTGCACTGTGCCCAGGACTGGTGTGGTGGCCAGGGCTGCCAATACCTCTATAGTTGCACAATGCTGGCATAGGTGTGTGGAGTGTGTGTCTGTCTGTCTATCAGTGTGTGGTGGCTGCCAACACCCTCCACAGCCCACACTGCTAGCACTGTTGCCAGTATTGGTCTGCCAATGTGCATAATGAGGAGCAAGGTACTGTGGGAATAGCCTGGATAGGGTGGCTTGGCCTGGCTGCATCTGCACAGGGCATAGGGCAATGGCTCGGACATTGTAGTGCCCGGCCACCACCTGCAGGACAGCGTGGCCACAGCATGTCCTGCTGGGAGGTCACTCTAACCCTGACTGAGCAGTGACCACGGCATGGCTAGGTTCCCCCATAGTGCTATATAGTATTTTTCTTATGTGATATTTATGGGTCCCTTTTGGGGCCCAATCACTGACTTATCTGATTGGTGTGTATGCTGACATCCCAGTTCTGGGTACACGCATCTCCTCCAGGACTATGGACTAGCTAGCAGACTGTCTGCAGCTAGTATGTGTCTTGCTGGAACACCTTGCAGGGTGCAGTGGCTGGAGGTTTGCTGCTGGAGAATGTCAGATAATGGTGGGGGGCAGCTGAGCATCTCCAGGCCTACTGTCTGACTGCTATTGCTTTATGGATGTGTACAGCTCTGCATTGCCTGCCCTGTAGGGTGTCTGTTCCCCAGCAGGACTGGGGTTGATGGTCCCCTCTACTGCTACCATTGCAGGGAGGTAGAATGCGGATCTATTGGTGGGCGATCCTGTTTCCCACCCTGAGCCCCAGAGGGCGGGTTGTGTGGTGGTACATAATCCGCCCATTGGTCCAAACACCCCACCCCACCCCACCCCCCACCCCACCCCACCCCACCCCACCCCACCCCACCCCACCCCACGTAACCATGGCACCAACACAGGATATGCACTATTCTGGGTGCATCATAGCCCATAAGGGCTAGAAATGACTGAGAAATGCAAAAGGACACAGATGTAACCTAGGTGTGTCTGTAGGAACTAACTATCACACACAGTAGCACTGATTGGGACCTGCAGCATGGCGTATTTCAGCGATGAAAGGTGCTGTGGACCTGGTGCTGGGTGCCCCACCTCACCCTCAGGGTGAGCATAGTACCCGCACAATGTGACGCTCTGTGACTACTCTGTGCCAGTACCACACACAGTCAGTTCCCCCTACCAGGCCGAGGTGCTGTGGGGGTGCATTCCCCATCTTGTGCCCATCTGTCGACTACTGATTTGCATGTGCAGTGCATCATGGGTACGAGTGGGTTACCCTATCCTGGTAACCACAGCAGACAGTTTGTGTGATGACATGCAATCCTTCTGCAGCCAGCTAGGGGTTTGTTAGCAGCTGTAGCCCACTGGTTACTTCACTGCCTGTGAAGCCAGAGGTCATTGGTCCAAACCCATGGTGGGGTTATTTGATAGGGCTGTCTAAGGCATTGGCTATTTTTAATGTACATTAGTGCTGCCAGCAAAAACACCCTCAGAGTACTGTAACCTTAGGGTGCCTCATAGGGCGCCCCATAAGGCGCCTTATAGGGCACCTTATAAGGCCCCTATCAAGCGCCTTATAAGGTGTCCTATAGGGGACATTACAGGGTGCCTTGGCGGACAGTGCACTTTATAATGTGCCCTATGGAGTGCGTTATGGGGTGCCTTATGCGGCACCTTAGGTTATGCCACCGTGAGGGTGTGTTTGCTGGCAGCACTACTTAAAATAAAAGTAAAATACCTCAAAAATCACTACTTAAACATAAACAGTGATGCCTCAGCCAGCCTTATGCATTAGGCACACTGGGGGATTGAACTCATGACCCCTGTACCATCAGTCAGTGTAGTAACCATTGTGCTACACCTCTGCTTCTATTTTTGCATGTCTGCGTGTCTATTTAAGATTATCACGCGTTAACGTGCTTAGTAGCGTTTCGCCCGATAATTTGTGCAGCGCGGGTTATCGCGCGATAATCCCGTTTTGCTACATTAAGACCGAAACGCCCACTCCTTTTATGGCATCCTGCACACTATCGCCGGGCGCACGTTAAGACTGCTTAGTAAACATACCCCTTAGTATTATTAATTGTTCAGTTCACCTTGACAACTCTCAAAGAGGGGTACAGTAACAAACCAAACACAGCAAATACAACTCCATAAAACTCCTCTTAACCATCCCCGTAACTCCCATATCCTCGTATAGACTTAAGAGGCCTCATTCCATATAGCCTTATTCAATTAAAGTTCCCCTTTCTTCAAAGTAACAGTAACTAGTACACTTAACTTTTCTACAGTGCTAACTGTTCACCTAATTATGTAAAGCTCGGTTGTTTGGGTTTGCTTATGGCTGACTATTATGAATTTTAATTCCCTTTTTTGTGCATTTTTTTGTTATTATTTTGTAATGTTTTTAGTATGATGTTATTTTATGTGTGTATATTTATGTTGTAAACTGCCTTGTAGACTCACAGGAAAGGTGGTCTAGAAGATTAATAAAAAAATAAACTGCACCTTCACAGTCATATCTGAATATCCTGGCAATCTTGGGCTGTACTGTGTTTTCTCCAGGACCAAGCAGGAAGTCAGTCCTCACTTATGGGTGACGTCGGCGCCGACGGAGCCCTCGCGGAGCAATTTTCCCCAGCTTTCAAAGAAAGCCTTTGGGAATTGCAGCGCGCATGCGCGGTAGTCTTCCCGCCCGAAGGTGCCATCTTAGCCAGTCTTCTTTTTTCCGCGGAGCCCTACAGACGTCCCCGTCTTGTCCCCGCGAAAAAGTTGATTTTCCTCTGTATTTATCCTTTTTTCTTTCGGTTCGACGCCGGTCGTTTTCCCGCCCGGACTCGCGACGCCGGTCTCGAGTCCTCTAACGGTTTTTCGGTTTTTCTGACTTAGTCAGTTTTCGTTTTCGTTTTTTCCCTGGCAGCCCGGTCCTTTGACCTCGCAGGGGCCCTTTTTCCCCCGATGGCTGCCAGTGGCTTTAAGCGGTGTGGTCGGTGTGACCGAAATATGTCACTCACCGACTCACACGACCTTTGCCTCCGCTGCCTGGGCCCAGATCACGAGGAACTGATCTGGGGGCCCTGCAGCAAACTGTCCTCGAAGGCGTTGAGAAGTCGGCGGCATCAGCGCGAAAGAATCTTCGCTGACCCCAGCCGTACCCGGACCTCGTCGGAGGCCTCACTGTCGAAAGGCTCCAGTTCGGACCGTCGACGGAGCTCCTCCGACCGGGGTTCTCCCTCCGGGGACCATCGACGGAAGGAAAAACCCGCGAGGGCGGCGTCGGTGGACGCTCCTGGCTCCGCGAGGGCCAGGTCGCATAGCCCCGACAGCCGCCCCGGGTCCTTGGAGAAGGATCACCTCCCGAAGCGACCTCGCCTGGAGTCGGAGATGCCTGCCCGGGTAAGTCCTGTTGTCCTTCTGGACTCGCCTCCGCGTCAGCCGACGTCGGGCCCGACGCCGTCGGGGCCCGAGTCGGGGGCTGCTGGGTCGCCTGAGCTCGGACTCAGGTTGACGGCCTTGGAGAGCAGATTGTCTGCCTTCATGGACCAGCAGCGGGCACTGCTCGCTGGCTTCGCTGGCGTCGCTGCCCCGACCGCCGGGACGTCGACGTCCAAGTCGACCCCGGAGACCGAGCCGATCCTCGAGTCGATGAGAACTCGAGTCGATCCTCGGTCGAGGTCGCCCTCGGCCTCCCGTTCGGGACCGAGGTCGCCGACGCCGACTCCCTCGGCGTCGGGGCGGCTGGCGCCGCACCCTGCCCGAGCCGACCCCACCGAGTCCTCGTCGGAGTCGGTCTGGGAGTCGGAGGAAGAAGAGTCACCTGATTCTTTCCGGACTCGGTGTGTCCCATCGGACTCTCCGGAGTCCGAGCCTCGGAAGCAGTCCCCCCCGGAGGATGCCCGGTTCTCGGATTTCGTTAGGGATATGGCCAAGGCTTTGGCCTTCCCTGCGGACCCCGAGGAGGAGCCTCGAGCCGAAGAGCTCGACGCCCTCCAGTATGACTCTCCCGCGAGGGAGCACTTTACTGTGCCGGTTCCTCCTATGCTGGAACGACTGCTCTTCCGCATGTGGGAGAGTCCGGCCTCCTCGCCGGTCCTGAGCAAGCGGGTCGATTCTATCTATCGAGTCCGCAAGAGCCCTGGCTTTCAAAAGGCGCAGTTGCCACACCATTCCATGGTAGTGGAATCGGCCATGCATCGTCTTAAGAGCCAGAAGATGCACTCCTCGGTGCCTCCTGGAAGGGAGGCCCGTAACCTGGATGGCCTTGGCAAGAAGTGCTTCCAGGGCTCTATGCTCGCCTGTCGTGTCCAGACTTACCAGCTCTACATGGGCATGTATCTCAGGGATCTGGCTAAAGAGCTAGCCGGCTTCTCCGCTGGTTTGTCCGAGGAACCCTTGCGGAGGTTCCTAGCCTTGTCCACAGGTATTCGGGAATGCTCAAAGTTCATGTCCCGGGCAGCCTATGATGGCTTTGAAGCCTCGGCTCGAGTAGCCGCAGCCGGCATCGGTGCCCGCCGACAGGCTTGGCTTCAGTCATCCGACCTTGAGCCCTGGGTACAGGACAAGTTGGTCGATGTCCCCTGCCGAGGCGAAAACCTCTTTGGCAAGCCCATGGCGGAAAAGGCTGCACAAATTGAGACTGAGACTCTCACCAGGACCAGGCTTTCTAGGAAGACCTCCGCCCCTTCCCAGAAAAAGAAGGGCTCGGGAAAAAAGACCTTTTACCCGAGGAAGGCGGCTGCCTACAAACAATACCCCCATTATCAGGCCCCTGCAGCTCCCCAACAGGGCCAGCAGGCCAAGGGACGGGGTAACGGGTCCCGTAGGCAGCAAGCCCCCAAGCCTGCGCCACCAGCCCCTGCTCAGCAGGGTGGGGGTTTTTTGACTCGCTCAGCATAGCCTCTCCCCCCCGCTGGTTCCCCCCAGCACCGGAGGCCGGCTGGTTCACTTCGCCGACAGGTGGTCCAGCATCACCGCAGATGCCTGGGTGCTTCAGGTCGTGCGAGAGGGCTACCTTCTCCACTTCCATCAGGTCCCTCCCTCCTATTTTCCGGGAGAGCCTCCGCGCCCCCCTCTGCACAGGGAGTTGCTCCTTCAGGAGTTAGCAGGTCTTCTGCAGGATCGGGCGGTGGAACCGGTGCCACACCACCTGAGAGGTCAGGGCTTCTATTCAAGGTATTTTCTGATACCAAAGAGAACAGGAGGCCTCCGACCCATCCTGGACTTGCGCAACCTCAACAAGTTCCTTGTGCGGGAGAAGTTCAAAATGCTTACCCTTGGAATCCTTCTGCCCTACCTCCAGCAGGGAGATTGGCTATGCTCCTTGGATCTAAAGGATGCCTACACGCACATCCTCATCCACCCAAGCCACCGCCAATACCTAAGGTTTGTGGTGGCAGGAAATCATTACCAGTACAGAGTACTGCCCTTCGGCCTGTCCTCCGCACCGCGAGTCTTCACAAAATGTCTCGCGGTCGTGGCGGCCCATCTCCGGCTTCACGGCCTCTATGTTTTTCCGTACCTCGACGACTGGCTCATCAGAGCAGCGTCCGCTCAGGAGGTCACCACCGCCACGTGCCGCACGGTGACTCTGCTGCAGCACTTGGGCTTTGTCATCAACTTCGCAAAGTCCACTTTGCTCCCCTCACAGGATCTCGAGTTCATCGGCGCAAGGCTGCACACCCCTCAGGCGCGAGCGTACCTACCGCTCGACAGGGCTCAGCGGCTCATGGACCTAGCCGACCGCTTTCGCAGCCAGCCCCTGGTCTCCGCCAGGCGCTTCCTGAGACTGCTCGGCCATATGGCTTCCACCGTCCATGTGACCCCCAATGCCCGCCTGAATATGCGGCCTGCTCAGTGGTGTCTCCGCCAGCAGTGGCGACAGGCCACGGGCGGCCTAGCAGACCTGGTGCGCGTCTCCGAGCCGCTGGTCTCGTCTATCCGGTGGTGGCTCCGGCAGCCGAACCTGGTATTGGGAATGCCTTTCCAGTCACCTCAGCCGACCCGGGTGCTGACCACCGATGCATCCCTCCTGGGCTGGGGAGCCCATTGCCAAGAGGCACGTACTCAGGGCCTCTGGACCAAGTGGGAGTCTGCTCAGCAGATCAACTTCCTGGAGCTCCGGGCGATCCGCCTAGCTCTCAAGGCCTTCTCCCACCTGACCTCCCAACAGTCCGTCCTTGTCCAGACGGACAATCAAGTTGCCATGTTCTACGTGAACAAGCAGGGGGGCACGGGCTCCTTCCTCCTCTGCCGGGAGGCACAGAAGCTCTGCTCTTGGGCCGTCAGTCACGGCATTCTCCTCAAGGCAGTTTATCTCCCGGGCCAAGAAAATTGCCTGGCGGACAAACTCAGCAGGGTCCTCCAGCCGCACGAGTGGCGTCTGGACCCCTTGATTGTTCAGAAGCTCTTCCTCAGGTGGGGCCTCCCCACAGTGGATCTCTTTGCCAGTCCTCACAACCGGCAGCTTCCTCGCTTCTGCTCTCGTCAGCCTCACCCCCTTCGGGTGGCGGCGGACGCCTTTCTGATCTCATGGTCGGGGAGCCTTCTGTACGCTTTCCCTCCCATCCCGTTAGTCTCTCGGACCCTTTTCAAGGTTCTCCGAGACAAAGCTTTCATGATCCTGGTGGCCCCTCGCTGGCCCAGGCAGCCGTGGTTTCCGCTCTTGCTGCAACTGGCGGTGGAGGATCCAATCCCTCTGGGGGTGCAACCGGATCTCCTCACCCAGGATCAGGGGTCCCTACTGCACCCCAACCTCAGGTCTCTCAACCTCATGGCCTGGCTGCTGAGAGGGTAGTCCTTGCTCCTCTCCTCTTGCCGGCAGAGGTGGAGGAGGTCGTCTTGGCTTCGCGACGGCCTTCTACCCGCAAATGCTACGCCCTTAAATGGCGTCGCTTTGCAGTCTGGTGTACCCAACAGTCTCAGGATCCCTTCTCCTGCCCGGTGTCGGTGATCTTACAGTACTTGCTACACCTCTCTAATCTGGGACTTAAGTCCAACTCCGTCAAAGTTCACCTCAGTGCTCTTTCCGCACATCATGTGCCGGTGGACGGCAGACCTCTCTCCAACGACCCTCTCGTAGCGAGGTTTCTCCGAGGTCTCCTACTACTTAAACCACCTCTGCGCCCGCCAGCGCCTGACTGGGACCTGAATGTGGTTTTACAGCGGATCACCTGTCCGCCTTTTGAACCTATGGCTACCTGCTCTCTCTCCGTTTTCTGTCTTGGAAAACGCTGTTCTTGATAGCCCTCACTTCCGCTAGGCGCGTAAGTGAATTACAGGCCCTCGTGTCTGATCCCCCCTACACTCGGTTCTACAAGAATAGGGTAGTCCTACGGACTCACCCAAAGTTTCTGCCTAAAGTGGTCTCCCCTTTTCACTTGAATCAGGAGGTGGTACTTCCAACCTTCTTTCCCAGACCACACTCCAGCCGAGCTGAGACGGTCCTCCATACCCTGGACTGTAGAAGGGCGTTGAACTTCTACCTTGACCGTACGCGGGAGCACCGTAAAGCTGCGCAGCTTTTTGTGTCCTTTGACCCCAATAAATTGGGGCTCCCGGTCTCCAAGCGTACTCTGTCCATCTGGGTTGCGGACTGTATCTCTTGGGCTTATGGGGCAGCCGGACTCGCCTTAGAAAGTCGAGTCACGGCTCATTGCGTTCGGGCAAAGGCCACGTCAGTGGCTTACCTCCGCTCTGTTCCGCTGGCAGACATCTGCCGGGCCGCTACTTGGTCTTCGAGCCAGACTTTTGCGGTCCATTACTGTCTCGAGAGGGAGTCCCGTAGGGACAGTGCTTTCGGACAGGCAGTCCTCCGTAATCTCTTTGAGGTCTGAGCAACTCCTACCCTCCATCCCGGATGTGGGCTACCGGTGGGTGATAATTCAGCGAAGATTCTTTCCTTCTGTGCTGCTGAGCTAGAGGGAGCTCATTTTTGTGCTTAGGGTCTCCGGTAGCCTTGAGCTTGGGAGTCCCATAAGTGAGGACTGACTTCCTGCTTGGTCCTGGAGAAAGCGTAGTTACTCACCTGTAACAGGTGTTCTCCAGGAGCAGCAGGAATCAGTCCTCACTACCCTCCCTCCTCCCCTTGGAGTTGCAATCGTCTGCTTATGTTCTTTTTGCAAATTTTTATGCTGTCTTTTTTAGCTATGTCATCTGACTGGCTAAGATGGCACCTTCGGGCGGGAAGACTACCGCGCATGCGCGCTGCAATTCCCAAAGGCTTTCTTTGAAAGCTGGGGAAAATTGCTCCGCGAGGGCTCCGTCGGCGCCGACGTCACCCATAAGTGAGGACTGATTCCTGCTGCTCCTGGAGAACACCTGTTACAGGTGAGTAACTACGCTATATGCTCAGCTGGGAGACAAACACAGATCACCCTTCATTTCCCTGCCAGAGAAAAGAATTTTACAGCTTGCAAAGGCTGTGCCTGTAAAATCCTTTCCCATACTGTTTCCTTTCAGCTGTCCTTCTGTTCCCATCAGTTCATCACTGTCTGCTGTAACTGTCAGCTGCAACTTAGCCAACTTTCTCACTGATATTATTGGCTCTGAACAGCAAGAGATTAATCCTTTAGTTTGAGTAGCTAGTGATTGTAAAATGCTGAACTATAATGCTGTTGACCTAACATAGAAAATACAGTTCAGGGTAAACAAGAAGCACTATTTATAGGTAAGAGATTCCTGTTTCATTACATCACTGAGTCCATCCGAAATTAGTAAGTATCTCAATATTCTCATTGCTTTGGTTCAGAATTGCTCACATCTGAACACTGCAGTTAAGAAACTTGGATGAGCCCTAATGTGGCTAAAAGTAAAAGCGGGAATGGCTTAAACTGATATGCAACAAGAATCTTAAAATGCCCAGGCAGCAGGAACAGACATGGAGGAAGGGCAACTTAAGGGAAGGAGAGGGATTTGGGATTTAGGTCTTGGCTTTTTCAGGAGTACCTCAAGGCAAGTTACATTCAGGTACAGTAGGTATTTTCTTATCTGCTGAGGACTTACAAGGTGAGTTTGTACTTGAGGCAATAGTGAGTTAAGTGACTTGTCCAAGGTCAACAGGAGCAGCAGTGGAATGTGAGCGGGACTTTCCTGGTTCTCAGCCTGCTGCTCTAACCTTTAGGCTACTTCTGCAACCAGAGGAGTTTCTGAATACAGGAAATGGGAAGAGTAGGTTTAACATCTACATTTTATTATGGCATGCATAATGCAAACACTCCCTGCTCCTGCTCCACCCTTTATTCAGTTTGTGCATACTTTACAAAATGCGTGTGTACGTGTATAAAGTACATGCTAGCATTTCCATCTGTTTTCAAGCAGGCGTAATGTTCACACCTTGAATGTAGGCGCTATTGCTACTGGATTTGTGCTAGTATTTTATAAAGTCACATTAGCGCTTAGTTGTCATTATAAAGTAGCGCCAAAATAAGCGCCTTCTTACTCACTTAACCTAGGTGCCCTATTATAAAATGACCCTTTCAAAAGATCATTCTGTCAATCTGTCTCGCCTCTTTATTTCTTTGGTCACCTTTCATACTACCTAAAGCTGAAAAATCAATTTGGTGAGACGGGTGAATTTTTGCATGGTTCTTTTGCAATTGCTGGCTCTCCACCACAGTAAGGCAGATTAAATAAGATCCTTCATCTGCCTTTACCATGACATCTTACAACTGCTATTCATGCCTTTTTTTTTTTTTTTTTTAGTGCCAAGTCAGTGTTGACTCATAGTGACCCAGCTACCTCTGGGTTTTCTTGGTAATGTATCACCAGCCTTTTCTTCTGAGGCAATGGAAGGTAAAGTGACTTGCCCAAAGTCACAAGGAATTTCAGTGGAAATTGAACCCTTGATCTTCTGGGTATTGGGCAGTTGCTCTAACCACTAGGCTACTCCTCCACTAGTCATGCTTAGGGATAAAATAATGAAAGCTGTGCTTAATAAGTTAGACTTTCCTTTTCCAACAGGCAATCATTAAAACTATTGTTTGCTACAGATGAAAGGTGTGAAAAACAATTAAATAAAGGGCCAAACCATAGTACAACTAAAAACAACAGAGAGGCTGTGTTGTACCAGTGGCCATCCCTGAAATCTCCACAAAACCCTTTTAGATGTTTACACTTACTATGGTCACTGTGCATCGATCTGCTCCAGCCTCCAGTAAGAGTTTTGTACATTCGTTATTTCCATTTCTACAAGCCAAATACAAAGGGGTCTGTCCTCCTTCAGCGGCATGGTTAACATCAGCATTGTATGCAAGTAATAATTCTGTACATCTAGAATGGTGAGAACAAGAAAATGCATGATAGTACAAGTCAGCTTATACAATACCACTCAAAAAGGAGTGCCCTAGTTGAAAGTACAAACTTGCAGGCCAAAGCAGAAAGCCGGTGCTAGATGCACGCTGTATCGCCTTTTAACACACCTGACAACACACACCTTTTAACCCACGATGGAGCAAAAATAGGGTATCCAAATTAAGGATGCAGTAACCGTGCACATGCAAATGAGCCACCCATTAAATTGGGTGTAAAATGGCAGCATTAAATTGGAAGAGCAAGCCAAACACATGTGCACAAGAAGTCGGCACTAGTTAAGCATGCTCTCCCACAGAAACGGGCACCGCATGGCTAATTTGCATATTGGCCTCCAATAGTATTTTGATGGCATCAGAGACAATCGCGGCATCAAGAAAAACCCATGATGTCATCAAAATACTGTCAGGGGCAGGGGCCCCAACAGAAAGTGATTACCTGGTGGTCAAGTGGCCCATGTACCCCTAACCCCAATTAAAATAAAATATCCTGGTGTTCTGGTAGCCCTTGAAACACCCACCCCCACCCCAAATTAAATTAAAATAAAATTACCTGGTGGCCTAGTGGCCCTTGAACCCCCCCGCCCCAAATTAAAATAAAATAACCTGGTGGTCTTGCGGCCCTTAGACCCCCACCCTCCCCTCTAAAATAAAATAACCTGGTGGTCTAGTGGCCCTTGAACTCCCCACCCCCACCCCAAATTAGAATAAAATTACCTGGTGGTCTAGTGGCTTTTGAACCCACACCCCAAATTAAAATAAAATAACCTGGTGGTCCAGCAGCCCCTAAATCCACCACCCCACCCGTAACCTTAAAATAAGTGGGAGCACTGCATATGTATTCCCGCTCTGAGTCCACCATCTTGGAAAATGGCAGCACCTGGCCCTGCACGGTACATCCTTGGATGCACTGGGTGAGGTCAGACTGCAATATAAGGTAGACTATGCACCGCGCAGGGCCAGAAACCACCATTTTTCAAGATGGCAGACTCAGAGCAGGAGCGCATAGGCAGCACTCCCACCTATTTTAAGGTAAAGGGTGGGGGTGGTGGATTTAGGGACTGCTAGAGCACCAGGTTGTTTTAATTTTTAGTGGGTGGTGGGGGTGTTCAAGGGTCATTAGACCACCAGGTTATTTTAATTTAATTTGGGGTGGGGTTGGGGATTTCAGGGGCCGCTAGACTATCAGGTTATTTTATTTTAGTGGGGGGTGGGAGGTTTCAGGGACTGCTAGACCACCAGGTTATTTTATTTTAATTTGGGGTGGGAGGTACAGGGGCCACTAGACAACCAGGTAGTCACTTTATGTCGGGGCACCGGCCCCTGGCAGTATTTTGATGGCATTGGGGGCTTTTCCCGATGCAGCAATTGTTCCCAGTGTCATCAAAATACTATTGGCTGTGGGGATACGGGCCTCTGGGCACCAGGGATTTGATTTCCCTATTTTGATGGCATCAGGCAAAGCCCCGATGCCTTATCATCTGAGGAGAAGATGATCTAGGCATCGGGAAAAGCACTCGGTGCCATCAAAGTACTGTCGGGGACAGGACCGTACCGAGCCCTGTGCGAGCGGTGCGGCCGCATAGGGAGCAAAGACTTAAGGGGCGCATTTTGGCTCTCTGCCATTGCCTGCCGCCGCCACTTTAGTGGCGGCAGGCAGCGGCATAGAGCCGAAATGCGCCCCTTAAGTCTTCTTGCCGGCACATTAAGCAGGTTTGGTCTCTCCAGGAGGGTCCAGACCTGCTTAGAGTGCCGGCGAGTTGCACATCGGGGGTGCACCTCTTCTCTCCCGCCCCCATAAAGTGGCTGGATGGAGGTGCGGGAGGGGGTGCGCGCGCCTGATGTGTAACTAGCACAGGGCACTTTCCACCGTCGGTACGGCCCTGGTCGGGGGCATGCATTAAGAGGTTTAATTCACCTCAGATCCTGCAGTAAAAATATTGGCACTATGGCTGGTTGCAAAATCCTCTATGCCTGTCTCTGCATTGGGTGTAGCCATGATTTGCATACCAGACTATTATGTGCAGCTCATTTTCCTACATTTAAGTACTTGTGGCGTTAATTAGGCGCTAGTTTTTCCGTCGGTGTTTACGTCTGTTTTCTGCACTTAAAAGTGCTTAAAGTGTGCTTAAACAGGGCATTACCTGTACTCAAAGGCCATGCTAGCTTTCTGCATTGGCCTGCTGATTAGAATACAGGGCCTTGCAAAAGAATTCATAACCTTGTACATTTTTTACAGACTGCTGTTTGAAAAATACCAATCAGGATGCATTACAGTAGGTGTTTCTTTCCCTGATCTACAAAACATGCTCTACAGTTTCATTGTGAAAGAACAATTACAGAAATATTCAAAATGTAGTTAAAAAAGTCTTGATTGCATAAGTCTTTACGCTGCTTGTCCAGTACCTGGGAGAAAGCACTTTTGCAGCAGTAACAACGAGTCATTTATAACAAGTGTCTACCAACTTTACACAACAGTTTTTGCCCATTCCCCTGGGCAGAACAGCTCAAGCTCTTCCTTTTTACAATTTTTATATTTATTAAACTTTAACAAATTATTAACAAGCATATACTTGTGAAAGAAACTTAGCTGGGGGATAGAAACCAAAAAAAAATTGAGAAACACAATTTTAAGAGGAAAATAAATTTACGTAAACCCCGAGGAGCTTTAATCAAAAAAGAAAAAAATTAGATAGGCCTGATATGAACCCTCCCTGATATTGACTAAAGGGGGCATATTCAAAGGGATTTATGCAGTTTGCAGACATGCAAACCACATAAATTCCGCTCACTGGAATATTTAGTGGTACTAATGTGGTTAGTGGCACTGAATATCCCCTCCGAAGCAGGTTAAACGCCCCATTTATTGGGCATTTCCGGGGGTGGATTGGGGGTAGCACCAAGAGCTAGCAGATCAAAAGTGATATTGAGCCGCTAACAGCTAGCTAAAATTCCAAACATTAGGGCAGGTGTACCACTGTCCTCACTTAAGTGGTTCTGCAATCCACCTAACGGCTGAATATTGCCTGCTAGTCAGACTGCAAAAGTGTAATCCGGGTAAACTGGAGCTTCATTGCCGATTGCCAGATACAGCCCGGCACTGAATATTCACTTTCGATTTGTAAGTGGCGACAGTCAGCTACTTTAACAGCACTGATTATAGCCCCTGAGCATTTAACCATCTTTTCAAGCTCCTACATCATGGGAGGAAGTGTAGATATCTAGCTTTGTTATGTCCAAAAAAGACCTGGGTTGTTCTGGAGCAAAGAACTACTACTTTAAATAATTAATCACACATTTACATGGATATCTCAAAAGAAATGATGCACTTATGGTCAAAGTTTTCCTGGTACGTAGCAAGAAATAATTTACATTTTTCTTGCGTGGAACATGCCACTTCAGGAAAAATCCAAATTCTTCGTCCCCAAAAAATAACCTGTGAATTTTAGAAGTAAAGACACAAACACATGTTGAGATCTTATTCAAAAACAAAACTGGCCAACAGTGTAAGTAACACTCTTTTGAACCTCCAGATGGGAGGGAGTAACAACAAATGTACCAAATCTTCCTTCAACTGATTTCCGCTCTTGCGACTCATGAGAAAGTAGTGGAAAAGAAGAATCAGGAATATGCAATTTTTCAACCAAAAAGGATCCTGAGATGTCATACCTGGAATTTTAGGTAAAAAATCTGAGATTCAGATGTCTCACAAACTTAACATAAGAACATAAGATATGCCATACTGGGTCAGACCAAGGTCCATCAAGCCCAGTATCCTGTTTCCAACAGTGGCCAATCTAGGTCATATGTATGAGTACCTAGCAGTATCCCCAAAAGACACAGGTTCCACAGTGCTTGTATTGGGTCAAGCATTGATATCCTGGGTCCCTTTTTAATAATGGTTTATGGACCTTTCCTTCAGGAACTTGTCCAAACCTTTTTTAAACCCAGCTACACTAACAGCTCTTACTACATCCTCCGGTAACAAATTCCAGAGTTAGATTACACGTTGAGTGAAAAAATATTTTCTTTTATTAGTCTTAAATAGTTTACCCTGTAGCTTCATTGCATGCAGGGCCGGCCCGTCCATTGAGCAAGAATGTTTTTTGCACAGGGCCCCGCGTTTCAGGGGCCCCATGCAAAAAACATTCTTCATCATCCCAAGTTTAAAAAAAAAACAAAACAAAACAGCTGCTTCTGCCGCGGCAGCATCAAGAGTGCCGCCGCGGGGCCCCCCCTGCCGGCAGAGCCTCCCTGCATCGTAGGCTAGCGTTGAATCCCCGAACGCGGGCTTCTTTCAGAGCCGCGAGAGTTTCCTTTCTCGTGGCTCTGTTAATCCCGCCGGGGATTTCGCCCCAGCGGGATTAACAGAGTTGTGAGAAAGGAAACTCTCGTGGCTCTGAAAGAAGCCAGCGTTCGGGGATTCAATGCTAGCCTATGATGCAGGGAGGCTCTGCCGGGCAGTGGGGGGCCCCGCGGCGGCACTCGATGCTGCCGCAGCAGAAGCAGCTGTTTTTTTTTATTTTTTAATTTGGGATGATAGGGGGGAAGGGGGTTTAGGACTAGTAATGGGCCATGGGGGGGGGTGCTAAGACTGGAAGTGGGCTGATGGGGGGGATTAGGACTGGTAATGGGCTATGGGGGGGGAGGTTAAGACTGGAAGTGGGCTGATAGGGGAGGGTTAGGACTAGTAATGGGCCATGGGGGGTGCTAAGACTGGAAGAGGGCTGATGGGGAGGTTTAGGACTGGTAATGGGTTATGGGGGGGCTAAGACTGGAAATGGGCTGATGGGGGGGGGTTAGGACTGGTAATGGGCTATGGGGGGCTGACTGGCAATGGGCTGCTGGGGGGGTTAGGACTGGTAATGGGCTATGGGGGGGCTAAGACTGGAAATGGGCTGATGGGGGGTTAGGACTGGTAATGGGCTATGGGGGGGGGGGGGCTGACTGGAAATGGGCTGCTGGGGGTTTAGGACTGGTAATGGGCTATGGGGGGGCTAAGACTGGAAATGGGCTGAGGGGGGGTAAGGACTGGTAATTGGCGATGGGGGGCTAAGACTGGAAATGGGCTGATGGGGAGGTTTAGGACTGGTAATGGGTTATGGGGGGGGGGGCTAAGACGGGAAATGGGCTGTTGGGGGGGTTAGGACTGGTAATTGGCTCTGGGGGGTGCTAAGACTGGAAATGGGCTGATGGGGAGGTTCAGGACTGGTAATGGGTTATGGGGGGGGGGCTAAGACTGGAAATGGGCTGATGGGGGTTAGGACTGGTAATGGGCTATGGGAGGGGTTAGGACTGGTAATGGGCTGATGGGGGATTAGGACTGGTAATGGGCTATGGGGGGCTAAGACTGGAAATAGGCTCATGGGTGGGCTAGGACTGGAAAAAGGGTCATGGGGGTTAGGACTTAATGGGCTGATGGGGAGGTTTAGGACTGGTAATGGGTTTTTGGGGGGGGGGCTAAGACTGGAAGTGGGCTGATGGGGGAGGGTTAGGACTAGTAATGGGCCATGGGGGGATGCTAAGACTGGAAGTGGGCTGATGGGGAGGTTTAGGACTGGTAATGGGCTATGGGGGGCTAAGACTGGAAATAGGCTGATGGGGGCTAGGCCTGGAAATAGGGTGATGGGGGGGGGGTTAGGACGTAATGGGCTGATGGGGGGGTTAGGACTAGTAATGGGCTATGGGGGGGCTAGGACTGGAAATGGGCTGATGGGGGGTTAGGACTGGTAATGGGCTGGGGGGGCTAAGACTGTTAATGGGCTGGGGGCGTTGCTAGGACTGGAAATGGGCTGAGTGGAAGGAGGGCTTGAACTGCAAATAGCTGATGGGGACGGGGGCTTGGAATGGAAATGGGTTGTGAGGGGGAGGGAGCTAGGACTGGAAATGGGTGAGTGGGGGGGGGGGCTAGGACAGGAAATGGGCTGATGGAGGGGCTAGAATAGGCCTGGAAATTAGCTGTTGAGGGGTGCTAAGATTGGAAATGGGTTGTGGTGGGGGTTTGGATTGAAATGGACTCATGAAGGGGCTAGAACTGGAAGTAGGCTCATGGGGGGCTTGGATTGGAAATGGGCTGAGTGGAGGGGAGCTAAGATTTGACATGGGCTGATGGGCTCATGGGGGACTGGGATTGGAAATGAGCTGATGGAGGGACTCGGATGGGACTGGAAATAGATGCGGGAGCTAGGACTGGAAATAGGCTGATGGTGGGTCTAGGATAGGACTGGAAATGGGCTTATGGGGGGCTAGGACTGGAAATGGGCTGATGCGGGGACTAGAAGGGAGCGGATGCTGGGTGGGACTGGAACTAGAATGGAACTGATGTTGGGGGAGGATTAGAATGGGATGGAGCTGGGAGAGTGAAATGAGAGGGAAAAAATATTTTGTGTGGGAGGGAAGACAAATCTACAATTGGCCGGATATTGGGAGAGTAAGTGGGGATTGAGAATGGAGGGGTAAAATTTGAGTAGATGAAATAGGAATGAGGAAAGAGCAAAAGGAGAAAGATTAGTATATTAAAGCAGATCTAGAGAGAGAATGGAAAAAAACTAGAAGAGAGAAGAAAAGACAAATGGACAGCAGACGATGGAGAGTTAGCGGAAGACACAAAGAAACCAGAAGAAAGTGACTGGAGCAATTGCAGCTGAAAGAAAATGCACAAAAGGTTGAAAAAAATCTCTTTATTTTGAATTTATTAATTGGAATATGTCAGCTCTGGTAAATGTGCATCATTAACGTCTGCGCTTTGTTTAGTAGAAGAGCAAATTAATGTATAGTTTTATTTCTACAGTTTCTACAGTTTCTAAACTGTGATTACTTGTTTGGTGATGGTCTATGTTCTGCATGTGTAACTGAGCTGAGGTATTCTGTTTATGTAATTCCTATTTGACATTGCCACTTGTTCTCTTTCCCCAGTAGGTCATGTATTGTTGTTCTCTGAAATGTATTGGTTTAATATTTGCAGCGTTTCCTTTTGATAGTTAGGGTATGGTGCTTTATGAGTCCTGGTAGTGCTGTTAGGATACGGCGGGTTTGCTATGGGTTCTAAATGGGCAGTGTTTGTAGTAGTTCCTAATGTGTCTGGCGGTTGGCACTGGATTATAGTAATGTAGAAGTCTTTTAGTCTTTCTTTATTCATACACTCATTAAGAGGCATGTTTACTAAAAGTTAGTGTATGGTAACATTATGGAAATATTTATGCAAATGAGGCCCCGCACCGAGTCTCCGCACATGGCCCCGCACCCCCCTTGGGCCGCCCCTGATTGCATGTCCCCTAGTCTTTCTATATTCTGATAACATAAACAATCGATCTACGTTTACCCGTTCCACTCTGTGCATTAATTTATAGACTTCTATCATATTTCCCCTCAGCCGTCTCTTTTCCAGGTTAAAGAGCCCTAACCTTTTTAGCCTTTCTTCATAGGGGTATCCTTCCATCCCCTTTACCATTTTGGTGGCTCTTCTCTGAACCTTTTCTAAAATCGCTATATCCTTTTTAAGATACGGCGACCAGAATTGCACACAATATTCAAGGTGCGGTCTCACCATGGAACGATATAGAGGCATTATAATATCTTTTGTTTTATTTTCCATTCCTTTCCTTATGATACCTAGCATTCTATTTGCTCTCTCGGCCATTATAATATCTTTTGTTTTATTTTCCATTCCTTTCCTTATGATACCTAGCATTCTATTTGCTCTCTCGGCCACCGTTGCACACTGGGCCGAGGGTTTTAACATGGTATCCACAATGACGCCTAAATCTTTTTCCTGTGAGGTGGTTCCTAATGTGGAACTTTGCATCGTGTAACCATAGTTTGGGTTGTTCTTCCCTAGGTGCATAACTTTGCACTTGTCCACATTAAATTTCATCCGCCATTTTGATGCCCAGTCTTCCAATTTACCAAGATCCTCTTGCAATTTTCCACAATCCTCTTGGGTTTTAACAACTTTAAATAGTTTTGTGTCATCTGCAAATTTGATAACCTCACTCGTTATTCCATTTTCCAGGTCATTTATGAATATTGCAAAAAGTAGCAGATCCAGCACAGATCCCTGGGGTACACCACTATTCTCCTTTCTCCATTGGGAAAATTGGCCATTTAACCCTACCCTCTGTTTTCTATCTTTTAACCAGTTCCTGATCCACAGTAGTACACTGCCTCCTATCCCATGACTCTTTAGTTTTGCCAAAAGTCTCTGATGAGGGACCTTGTCAAAGGCTTTCTGAAAGTCCAGATACACTATATCAACCGACTCACCTTTGTCCACCTGTTTATTCACACCTTCAAAAAAACCATAACAGAATAGTAAGACAATATCTTCCTTGTCTAAAGCCATGTTGGCTGTCACCCATTAGGCCATGACTATCTACATGCTGAGTAATTTTATTCTTTATGATGGTTTTTACTATTTTTCCTGGTACTGACGTCAGGCTCAAAGGTCTGTAGTTTCCCAGATCACCCCTAGAACCCTTCAGTCATGGGTAACATCCCTACATCTTCCTCAGTAAAGACCGAAGAAAAGAATTCATTCAGTCTCTCCGCTATTGCCTTGTCGCCTCTTAGTGCTCCTTTAATCCATCTATCATCTAATGGACCAAATGACTCTCTCACAGGTTTTTTTGCTAGGAATGTACTTGAAAAAGTCTTTATTTTGCGTTTTTGCTTCCGCAGCAAGCTTCTTCTCAAATTCTCCCTTTGCCTGCCTTATCAACGCCTTGCATTTGACTTGCCAGTGCTTGTACTGTTTCCAGGTTTCGTCATTTGGCTCTTTTTTCTATTTCCTGAAAGATGCTTTTTTGGCAACAACAGCCTCTCTGACCTCACCTTTAAACCATGCTGGCAGTTTTTTGGACTTCCACTTTTCTTAAAGCGTGGAATACAGCTAGTCTGGGCTTCCAAGATAGTATTTTTCAACAACACCCAAGCTTGATGTAAGTCTTTAACTTTTGCAACTGCTCCTTTTAGTTTTTTCTTAACTATTTTCCTCATTTTATCATAGTTTCCCTTTCCAAAGTTAAAAGGTAGTACTCTGGATTTCCTTACCATCCCTCCTCTAGTAATTAAATCAAACACGATCATGCTATGATCACTATTGCCAAGTGGCCCCAACAACCTTATCTCTTGCACTAGATCTGGTGTTCCACTAAGGACTAGGTCTAATATGGCTTCCCATCTGGTCGGTTCATGAACCAGCTGCTCCAAGAAGCAGTCATTTATTTCATCTACGAACTTTATCTCCCTAGCATGTCCTGCCGTGACACTGACCCAGTCAATACCGGGGTAATTGAAATCACCCACTATTATTACTGCGCTGTAACTTTTGTTAGCTTCCTTGATTTCTTTGAGCATTTCATCATCCATTTGTTCATTCTGGCCAGGCGGTCGATAGTACACCCCCACTGCCATTGCCTTCCCCTTTTTACATGGAATTTCAATCCATAGAGATTCTACAGCAAATTTTGTTTCCTGCAAAACTTCAATCCTTTCTGACTCAATGCCCTCTCTAACAGAGCGCAAACCCTCCACCAATTTGATTAGCTCTATCATTACGATATAGTTTGTACCCAGGTATCACAGTGTTCCACTGGTTGTCCTCCTTCCACCATGTCTCTGATATTCCAATCATATCTAACCTTTCATTTAGTGCTATATATTCTAACTCTCCCATCTTATTTTTTGGACTTCTAGCATTTGCATACAAGCATTTTAGAGACTGTATTTTATTCATATTAATTTGGCTATTGGTAGACATGGGTAATTTGGGATCTTTAAGCTCTGTCTGCTCCATACTCGAGGGCATTTGGGCTACTTTACTCTTTTTTGGAACCTCTCTGCTTTTGGTAGTATCCTTCAAGGATACATTCTTCCAAACCATCCGCTCTTGGGCGACTGTCGGCTTTCCCCTATTATCTAGTTTAAAAGCTGCTTTATCTCCTTTTTAAAGGTTAATGCCAGCAGCCTGGTTCCATCCCGGTTAAGGTGAAGCCCATCCCTTCAGAAGAGCCCCTCCTTTCCCCAGAATGTTCCCTAGTTCCTAACAAATCCAAACCCCTCATCTCTGCACCATTGTCTCACCCACGCATTGAGACTCCGGAGCTGTACCTGCCTTTTGGGTCCTGCATGTGGAACAAGAAGCATTTCAGAGAATGCTACCCTGGAAGTTCTGGATTTCAACTTCCTACTTAAAAGCCTAAATTTAGCCTCCAGAACCTCCCTACCACATTTTCCTATGTCATTGGTACCGACATGTACCAAGACAGCAGACTCCTCCCCAGCACTATCTAAGACCTTATCTAGGTGGCGCGTGAGGTGCGCTACCTTCGCACCAGGCAGGCATGTTACCAGGCGATCCTCATGTCCACCAACCACCCAACTATCTACATGCATAATGATCGAATCACCAACTATAACGGCTGTCCTAACCCTTCCCTCATGGGCACATGGCCCTGTAGAAACTTTCTCGGTGTGAGAGGGTTTTACATCACCTAGAGGACAGGTCCTAGTTACAGGATCACTTCCTGCCACACCAGGGTGATGCTCTCCTGTCACGTGACCTCTCTCCTCCATGGCAACAGGGATGCTGCCAGACTGGAGGTGGGACTTCAGGACTATATCCCTGTAGGTCTCGTCTATGTACCTCTCTGTCGTTCTTATGTTTTCCAAGTCTGCTACTCTAGCCTCTAGAGAACGGACTCGTTCCCTGAGAGCAAAGAGCTCCTTGCACCTAGTGCACACGTAAGACCTCTCACCAACTGGGATAAAAGCATACATGTGACACTCAATGCAAAAGACTGAAAACCCCCCATCTCGCTGCTGGACTGCTGTCTGCATCTTAGTTTTAAGTTTGTGTTTAGATCTTTAAGTTCTTTACTTACTAAGGGTTACTATGGATATTTATACTAATAAAACCGTACCTAATACGTTTAATATACCTTGTTCACCTGAAGCTTAATTAATCTCAGGTCCTTAGTGTATGACTGATTTGAGTAACGAGCTTCACCTGAAAGCACCTCCTGTCTTTTAAGATGTGTAAGTACCTATAAAGCTACGATTATCCCAGGGGTGGGTGGATGTTGGGGAGAGAGGGAGGGAAATAACACTTATTAAAAGAGGGCTGATACACAGTACCCTGTCTTGTGCTGCTGAGGTAAGCTCTGTTCTGATTTGATTTAAATTATAGCTCTTTGCTGCTGCTAGGCTCTAACTTATTATGAAATTTAAGCTACGAGCTCTCTGCTGGGTTCTAAATTTAACCAGAAAGCTCTCTTCTGTGTTTTAAATTTAAACTAAAAGTACTTTGCTGATGCTAGGCCCTGTTGACTATTAAATTTAAACTACAAGCTCTCTCCTGGGTATGAAATGTAACCAGAAAGTTCTCTTCTGTGTTTTAAATTTAAACTTAAACTGCTGCTACTAGGCCCTGACTGATTTAACAAAAAACATTGGGTTCACAGATTACTTAGCTTTAATACAAAGAATTCCTTTCAGAAAAGTCCCAGAAGTATATACTCACAATTGCAGATCTCTCTCCAGAAGTAACAGTCCCCTTTTATAGTCCTTCAAGACTGAGGATCACAGAGCTCTGGTTGACCTATTTATGCCTGTGCTGCTGAGGTAAGCTGTGACCAACTTCCTGGGTGATTAACAGTCCTTGCTTGGATAGAAGGAGTCTTTCCATCTGCTCCAGCTTCCAATGTAATATTAACTTATCCCGGACTAGAGATTTACAACACTTTCTAAATCTTTAGCCCCTCTCTCCAGAGTGTCCGGTCTCTCTAAAAACTCTCTCAAGGGTCTCATCTTTCTGTTTAAAGTTCCCAACAGTCTGCACCAAAGCACTCATATCTGTAGAGCATTCACCAATATTTCCCATAGAAATCTTGAAGTCACATCAGGAGGCACCAATAGTGATGTTCCCACACACCCTAAAGCCATATTAGCAACGTTTCCTTCACTTACTGGCCGCATTCTCCACACATTCACTTCACTTTCTGCTCCAGGTGCAGTGACAATCAATCCTGCCTGCATGTCTTCCCTCGCTGTTCCTGGCAAGTTAGCAGATGTAGAGGTTCTGCTCCCTCCCACAGAACATCTAAACACACTACAAGGGCATTGAATTTTCCCTCCTTGCTGTTTCTCATGCTACTTTTTAACATATTCATAAATGACCTGGAAATGGGAATAATGAGTGTGGTAATCAAATTTGCAGATCACATAAAATTATTCAAAGATGTTAAAAACCATGAGGTTGTGAAAAATTGCAAGAGGACCTTGATAAATTGGAGGACTGGACGTTCAAATGGCAGATGAAATTTTATGTGGACAGGTGCAAAGTTATGCACTTAGGAAGAACAAACCAAACTATGGTTACATGATACAAGGTTCCACATTAGGAACCACCACCCAGGAAAAGGATGTAGGCATCATCATTGATAACTCATTGAAACCCTCTGCCCAGTGTGCAGCGGTGGGAAAAAAAGCAAATAGAATAATAGAAATCATAAGGAAAGGAATGAAGAATAAAACAAAGGATATTATAATGCCTCTGTATCGTTTCAAGGTTTGGACAAGATCCTGGAGGAAAAGTCCATAAACCATTATTAAAGAGGACCAGGGAAATCCATTGCTTGCCCTGGGACAAGCATTGTGGAACCTGTATGTCTTTTTGGGAACCTGCTAGGTACTTGTGACCTGGAATGGGAACTGTTGGAAACAGGATACTGGACTTGATGAACCTTGGTCAAACCCAGTATGGCATATCTTATGTTCTTATGAATTGGCTCCAGGGTTGAATGGCGAGAGCTGATGGAAATCTCTCCTCCATACAGATTTGAATCTCCCCTTTAGGACATCATTGCAGGGACTGGCTATTGAGATTACCAAGGAGCTACCCCATAAACCCAGTTATGGTTTGCTGGCCAGGACCTAGCCTTGTACCCTTGGAGGGTATGATCTTGACTTTCTCCTTTTGCTTATGAGATACTGAAGAAACACGGCAGTAAGAAAAACTGCTTGGCAACTTAAACCAAACTGGAGCTTGGAGGACTTATATCAACATCTTCGGCTCCTCTCAGCTCAAGCTCTTTCAGTTGGCTTCCAATTGTCTGTGGACTGCGGCCTGAAATTCACATCTTTCCACAGATATATCTTCTATTGTATTCAGGTCTGGGGTTTGACAGTGCCATTCAAAGAATTTCATTTTCTTCTTACTGAGTCACCTCGTTACTGCTTTGTGCTTAGGATCACTGACCTGCTGAAAGGTGAATCCTTCTTCTTAATTCCAGGTCTATACAGACTGGTTCTCCTCCAGGATCTGCCTGTATTTTGCACCATACATCTTTCCCTTGATCTTCATAAGACTTTCTGTTGCTATTACTGCAAATCATCCCCATAACATAATGATGCCATCAAATGTTTTACTGTGTAAGTTTTATGCCAGACATACTGTTTAGCACTGAGACCAAAATGTCCCACTTTGATCTCTTCAGGCCACCAAATCTTCTCCTACAGTCATGCAGTGTCCCCAAGTATTTTCTTGTAAATGTTTTCTATAGCACTTTCTGTTTGTCACCATCTCATATAGCCCAAGTTTGTGGAACAATCTCAAAACTGTGAACTGTCAACATTTTCTTGAATCTCATCCAGAGGTCTTTGTAGTTCTTTTAAAGTAATCTTAGGCCTCACAGTGACCTTCCTTAGCAATGTCCTTAACCTACATCTACTGATTTTAGAAGGGCGCCTTATCAAGGTACTGTCTCGGCAATGATGGATCTGAAAGTGCTCCAAGGAACATTCAAACACACGGACATTTTTTATATCCTTCCCCCCAATCTGTATCTTTGAATAGCTTTATCCCCAAGTTCTTTAGGCAGCTTTTTGTTTGACTTGTTTAAACGGTTTCTTCAAATTCACTTCAGACAAAAGAAACAGATTGATTCTTCATCTAGGAGTACTCTAATTAGCTCAGTTACTGTGAATGGACACAAGTGGGCTCTATTTAATTTATTCTGATGTTAAAACAAGTTTTGGAAATGGAGTTAATTTGGCTTTGCTATGGCAAATGATGTGTAGACGTTCGCAACCAAGGTGTATTGGTTTATTATTCTCGATTACTTTTTGTATATCTCTATAATTGTTTTTTCACATTGAAAGTATAGATCAGTTAAACAAACTCCTTTAATACATTATGAATTGTATTTTTGTACAGCAGAATGTCAAAAATGTAGAAGGGCTATGAAAACGTTTACAAATCATTCTATGTTAGTCTGATTATCAAGCTCCAAGTTCAATGAGTAAAGAAACAGGTTTGCTCATTATGATAGTCCTAGCACTATTTATTTTCCTTTCTGGCAATGGTGTCTATTATTTTATCCATATTTAAACCAGCAACATAGATGTACTAGGTTGCCTTGAAAATATTTATGGAATATTTAGTCACGCACATGTTATCTGCCCGCTTTTAGCATATCCTCTAGTATCACGGGTTAGCTCAAGCTCATTTGAAACTCAGTGTTGTACATCAAAGACCCATTGCAAGTCGTCAATATGAAAACAAGGAATTGATTTTCCCAGAGTCTCACAGATTAAAAATGAAAAGATATAACTCTTAGCTCCACACTCTATGCATTTACACCTATCTCCCATGAAAATGAAAAGAAACAAAAGAATATGACTGCTTGTATTTAAATGGTATTTTAAATTCACAAATTATCTAAATGCTGTATCAAATACATTAATGATATTCCCAGAGAGAATGGTACCTGGATTGCAAAAGAGCTTTTAACGTTCAAAGGAGAGGATGAACAATGCAATTTCTTCTATTACAACCGAGTAAACTGAAACCCATTGTTACATGCAAAAGATCATAAATATCAGAAGCGCCCCTTCATCAAAGGTTTCTGCTAACATACATCCACTATCATGCATATTATAAACACATAATAAGGCTATTATTATCTACTGTAATGTGTCCACTAGTAACATCAGCAGTAACTAATTATTGAACAATGCTGGCCCATATATGCTGAATACGAGATATAATTAATTACTGATGGTTATAATACTGTCTTCTCTGCTCCACTCATCTCTCTCCCTTCTGGACCCCAAAAAATATTCTAAAAATTATCAGGTCAATTTTCAGCTGGTGTGTCCCAATAATTGAAGCATTCTCACCGGTGCTTAAATGAATGCATATTTCAGAGTCACTATAAGCCAATATAGGTATAGTGTGGTGGCCATGTCAGCATCTTCCAATAAGTGGCCAAATACTGATGTTAAATGGATAATCTTTAGAGCTCCCTTCACTCTCCCATTAATCTGATCCTTCTTTATAAGGATAGAATCTAGCTGTTTAGCCACTGAGACGGCACAATGCTATTCATATAAATTGTTAAAATATAAGTGTAAGCAAGTCATGTGTTTATTACTGGCCGGCAAACTCAAAGCTTGCTTTCAATATTGTTCAGTGAATTTTTCAAAGCATGACAACTGCAACAATTACATATTCAGGATACTACATGGGCATGTTCCACAAATGGCATCTGAGGAGCAATTAGAATACCTTTTTCTCAGATTTAATTGAGCAATGGAACATCTGACCTGTAAAACTTCCTTATTAAAACTATACTGTATTCCGCTCACTCACCATTATCTACAAGGTACATTTAGGGGTTATAACTAAGATGAACTTTGTAATCATATTATATGTATACCGTGTGCCCTTTTAGAGTAACTGGCAATCTGGGTTATTCTCTTGTTCTCTGGTTTAACTGCAGCAGTCTTCTCCAATAAAGTCAATCATGGCTATCATGGCAGACCCTGCCAAAATCATGGAACTGTTGAATTTACAGTAAGATTGTGATGGTGGGCGTCACTGTTCAACTTGTTCTCTTGGGATAATGTCTCCAAATGGGTTAGTTTTGTGCATGCAATGACAGTAATGAGCCTCACACCTAAATTAGTGTATTGGGAGTATGATCTCAATCTCTGAAATTTACTGCTAGAGCTAGTCATAGTACTTGCATTGTGCCAAAGACAGCTTCCTTCTGGAGTTCATAGGCTGTAACACCTATTAAGGTGTGCTTCGGAGACTGCTTTTAATCAGGCCTGTGGCACCCAATATGATGGGAAATATTCCTGTATCTTTTTGTCACATTTTCTTGGTCTGTGACTGCATTTCTTGGTACTTAAGGATCTTCTCTCTCCACATGATTCACAGAATAATCACTCAGTGCTGACACCTCTATTGTCAATGCCATTCTTGTTTTTCTTCTTTACCACTTTCTGGTTTCTTGCATCAAGCTTTTTATCGGTCAGAATGGAAATACTCCAGGTGATCATAACTTCTTCATTTTCCATAATTCTCTTAGAAACATGTTTACTAAAGGTTAGCACACATTAACTTTCATTGGCATGTGTTAAGTGCTGCCACAGCCATTTTAATTTTATGGGAGACGGCAGTACTTAACATGCATTAACTTTCCTTAACATGCTTTAACCTTTAGTAAACATGCCCCAAAGTGGGCCATTGCAGTAATTAACCTTTCTTAATGCACATTAACCTTTAGTAAACATGCCCTTTCTATTTCCCACTGTATTTGTGCATTTTCCACTTGTTTTCATTGCTTGCTGATCTAATTTCCACTTGTCTGGTATATTCTGTTGCTTTCTTTCCTTTGTGTATAAGGTGGATTCTCACCCATTCCTTCTGCATGTCAGGATGCTTGTCCAGGTTTAATGATCTAGACAGATTTTGGATGTTTAGTTTCTTTTGGCAGCAGTTTCCCAAATGGGTTAGTTTTGAGCATAACATGACCTCAATGAACCAAATTCTCTTGCTATTGGCTTGCGTGTATAATGACTTTCTTTTGATGCAAACCACAGGCATATGCTACACATACAGTGAAATTTCTTAATAGGCATATGTAGAACCAAAAGATCTTCGCTGATCCTCATTTTAAACAAAGTTTTAAGCATTTTCATATCTTTTGTTTTTATTTTGCACATATTCATCTTAATTGCACACCTACAATGTGCTCTACGGTTTCTGCACATGCAAATCAATTGTGCACGCATACATTCATAGATATACATGCTCACATGCGATTTGCACACACCTTTTATATTTAGGTGCCTAAATCAGCCTGAAATGCACCTGCCTATTTCTTAATATGCTCATTGGACATGGAGGATGGTTACATAAAACGTGAAATATTTTCAAAAATCTCTTAGATCTCTGCCACTGGTTGCCTGAGCCTTCTATTTGCCATTAACCAAGAGGGAGACTCCAGGGGCCAACCTCGAAAATTTCCTGAGGCAGTTTGGACATGACTAATTTTCTAGAGGGCTCTAGGGATGAAGGTGCAGTGGCTAGCATGATAGCTACATTTGCATTTGAAGCTGATCGGAAGCTGGTTCTTAAGTTACATTTCAAGTATAGACATCTTTTGTTTTGCAATGTTAAAGTTTGGGCATTTCCAGATGTATCTAGATCTATGCTAAAGTGGAGAAAACATAGAAACATGACAGCAGAAAAAGACCATATGGCTTGTCTAGTCTGCCCTTCCATATCAACTACCATAGTCTCCTTTTTTCCTTTAGAGATATTCTGTGTTTGTCCCATGCTTTCTTGAATTCAAATGTTGTCCTCATCTCTACTACCTCCACTGGGAGACTATTCCATGCATCTACCACTCTTTCCAAAAAGAAATATTTCCGCATATTACTCCTGAGTCTGTCCCCTTTCACTCTCATCCTGTGGCAGGTGCAGGCCTGTGATCCACGTAGGGTTGCCAACTGGCCGGTTTTCAGCCGGCCTGGCCGGTTTTTCCACGGCCAGGCCGGCTGCCGGCGCAGAGGCAAAACCGGCCCTTTAAAAGCCGGTTTTTTTGCTCTGGCCGCAAGATCGGGAGCGGCCAGAGCAAAAAAACCGGCTTTTCTCCGCTTCAGAGGGAGCCAGGGAAGCCCGCGCGAGGCCCCGGCTCCCTCTGAACAGCCACCAGCGTGAAGAGCCTTTACCTTCACGCTGGCGGCTGTTCCTGTGAAGCCGCGAATGCTGGGAAAGGTTAAAGGTTGCCCTTTAACCTTTCCCAGCATTCGCGGCTTCACAGGAACAGCCGCCAGCGTGAAGGAAAGGCTCTTCACGCTGGTGGCTGTACAGAGGGAGCCGGGGCCTCGCGCGGGCTTCCCCGGCTCCCTCTGAAGCCTCAGACAGCCGCGATGCTGGTCGGGGGGGGGGGGCAAGGACTGCATTGGCGGTGATGGGGGGGACCTGGACTGGAAAAGGGCTAAGGGGGGGGGGGGAGTTGGACGGGAAATGGGGAATGGGGGGGGACATGGACTGGAAAAGGGCTAAGAGGGGGGACTTGGACTGGAAAAGGGCTAAAGGGGGGGACTTGGACTGGAAAAGGGCTAAGGGGGGGGACTTGGACTGGAAAAGGGCTAAAGGGGGGGACTTGGACTGGAAAAGGGCTAAGGGGGGGGGACTTGGACTGTAAAAGGGCTAAGGGGGGGACTTGGACTGGAAATAGGCTGTGATGGAGGGGGGGACCTGGACTGTAAAAGGGTTATGGGGGGGGGGACATGGACTGGAAATGGGTTGTGATGGGGGTGGAGGGGACCTGGACCAGAAAAGGGCTATGGGGGGGGGGAAACTTGGACTGGAAATAGGCTGTGATGGGGGGGGGGGACCGGGACTGGAAAATGGTTATGGGGGTGGGGGACAGGGACGGGAAAAGTGTGGTGATGGGGGTTGAGGGGACCTGGAGCAGAAAAGGGCTATGGGGGGGGGAAACTTGGACTGGAAATAGGCTGTGATGGGGGGGGACCTGGACTGTAAAAGGGTTATGGGGGGGGGACATGGACTGGAAATGGGTTGTGATGGGGGGTGGAGGGGACCTGGACTGGAAAAGGGCTATGGGGGGGGGGGAACTTGGACTGGAAATGGGCTATGGTGGAGGAAGGGGGATCTTGGACTGGAAATAGGCTGTGATTAGGGGGGCTAGGACTGCAAATGAGCTGTGATGATGCGGGGGGACTCGGACTGCAAATGGGCTGTGATGGTGCGGGGGGACTCGGACTGCAAATGGGCTGTGATGGTGGGGGGGGGGGGGGGTACTAGGACTGGAAATAGGCTGTGATGGGGGACTTGGACTGGAAATGGGCTGTGATGGGGGGGGGGGCTAGGACTGGAAATGGCCTGTGATGTGAGGGCTAGCACTGGAAATGGGCTGATGAAGAGCTGGAATAGGACTGGAAATGGGCTGATGTGGGGCATGGGAGAATGGGACTAGAAGGGAGTGGATGCTGGGTGGGCCTAGAACTATAAGGGAATTGATTTGGGGGGAGGACTAGAATGGATGGGGAATGAGAATGGAGAGGGGAAAAAATATTTTGTGTGGAAGAAAAGTCTATGATGGTCCGGTATTGGGAGAGTAAGAGGGGCTTGAGAATGGAAGGGTGAAATTTAAACGGATGATAAAAGAATAAGGAAAGAATTGGGGGAAAGAGCAAAAGGGAAACAATCAGTATGTTAAAACAGAAATAGAGAGAGAATGGAAAACATCTAAAAGAGAAGAAAGGACAAATGGATAGCTCGCAGAAGACACGAAGAAACCAGAAGAAAGTGACTGGAGCAATTGCAACTGAAAAATAAAACGCCCAAACAGAAGGTAGAAAAATACTTTTTATTTTGAATTTATTAACTGGAATATGTCTGGTCTGGGAAGTGTGTATTGCTAACATCTTTGCGTTTTTGTTTAGTGCAAGAGGAAATTACTTTATAGTTTTATTTCTCCAGTGTTGTACATTTCATGTTTGGATTTTGGGGTTCCCAGTTTAATTATTATCTGACCAAGGAAGTTAGCCTACAGGTATCCTCGGTAATTTTTGTGGGTGGGGCTGGGGGCGGGGCAGGGGTGGGACTAGGGGCGGAGAATGGGTGGAGCATGGCGAGCCACAGGTGTCGGGTTTTTCTCGGTGAAAAAGTTGGCAACCCTAGATCCACGGTGTCTGACATAAGCAGGCAGGCCTAACTAGCTTGACCTGTAAATGAAGCCTGTGGAGAGGCACATAGGAATTGCACATCCCCCAATATGCTGCTATTGTAGGATAGAACTCTGTAAGAGAACTAAACTAACTTAGGTAAGCAAAACTGAGAGATGGAAAAATACAGAAAAACATGTTTAAAAGTTACTGATAAGAAAAAGTACATCTGCAAGGAATATAATTGGGAGTGCTGACAGATGAGTTGCAGAGCCCTGCTCCCCTGCATGCACAAATTGGCTCTATGGCCTTGAGAGTGTGAAAGTAACAAGTTGATGAACTGACCATTGTAATTGGGACTAGAAGGGGGGTATGCAGGTGCCATGCCCACTGAAGGAACATAATTGGATAAACTTATCAGTACCGGGACCAATGGAAGGGGTACGGGAGGTACGGGAGAGTACCGGGACCAATTAAATGTTTCTCTATACCTAGAATGGAACAGAAGTCTATAAAAGTTGTTGTAATGCTAGAAAACTTTGCTCAGCCATTTTGAAATTGACTTGCTTGAGACTTGTGCACAAATAAATGATTTGGACCTTCTGAACAGACTCCTGGTATCATTGGTTTGTCTGCGCTTTGCTGCTACATATTCTTGGTGCGTTGGCCGGGAAGTTGTGGAATCAAAGTGTATATAGGGCAATATACCACGACTTTCCGCCTCTATAGGCTTGGTCCTGCCGGGATCGCGCCCTTCCGACGAGGGCTGCTCCCTGGCGCCGCCGGTCCCTTGTATCGGAGGGAGCTGGTCGGACCTCGGCGGGTGCCGGGCCCGGCTGGAGCCAACGCCTCGAACCCGAGTGAGGGGAGTCCGAGGTCCAACTCATGCGCCTGCTTGGGAAGTTTGAGGACCGGATCCGGTGAGTATAGTTTTGATTTGGTGTCTAGACAGATATAGAAAGAGCAGTACTGCCATTGGAACTTGGAATTTGGAATTTGTAATCTCGAGATATTGGGAATTGGTAAGAGAGCATGATCACCTCTCAAGGAAGGGCCGAGTAACCCCGCATGGGAATTCGCCGGGTGAAACCCTCATCCTTTTTGTAATTGGGAAAAAGACTAGTCAGAATAGATAGAAACGAATGCATTCTGGGATACGTTGCTAGCATGATTGCGTGAACGAAGTGTGTATGAGAGGTCTGGCAGCACGGACCAAGTGAAGGCGGACCCCTGAGTAGCGCATTTCCTGACCGGGCGACCGCGTTCAGGTCGCGAAAAGGGGGAAGCGATTGTTGTCTTGTCTTGTTATTTGTATTCCTTATACGTTTCCAGGGCCGTGAGGACCCCTTACCCACGGTCCGCCCTCCTTTTCCCTTCTGTCTGTTGTTGCGCGCACACATCGAAATGGGAGGGGCGGGGTCTACTAGAAACACTCCATTAGAATGTATGATCGCACATTTTAAAGAGGGATATTCAGGAGATTATGGTATTAAACTGACAGCAGTCCGTTTGCAGATTTTGTGTACTAGGGAGTGGCCCGATCTAGACCCCATCTGGCCCCGAGAGGGAACGTTTAATGTAGAGATTATTCAGTCAGTACACCGTAGAGTGCGGATAGTGCACCCCGATCAGTATCCCTATATAGATTCCTGGTTAAGTATTTGTGAAGATCCGCCCCCCTGGGCGCAGCGCTGTTATGAGGAATAGTGCAGGATAATGTTAGCGAAAACAGATTCTAGACAGAAAACGGAACAGCCTAGAATGAAAGAGCAGGATAAGAAGTCCAGGAAGAAACCCATCCTGGTAGATCCTGATTCCCCGGAGATAATTCTCAGACAGCCCCGAACCCCAGGTCCGATAAGAGTAGCCCGGCGTCCTGCCCCAGAACCCCAGAGACGGCCGGAGCGGGACCCAACCCTTGAACCCCCTCCTGGAGGAGAGAGAGAGGAATTAGCTGAAGAAGAGGATGCTATAAAAAGCGAGTCAGAAGCAGAGGTAGAAGGGGAAGAAAAAGAGAATGCCCAAAGCGAGGAAGATAGCGTACAAGTGGTTGCTAGTGCCAGCGAGCCAGCAAAAGATACACCCAAAGTGAAACCTGTTGAGAAAGCGAAAGTAATCCCTGGAAAGATAGTTAATAAAACAGCCCTTAGATCCCAAAAGACAGCTCCCGCCAAGATGCTGCCTTTACGGCAAGTCCCGGGAGTGCCCATAAAGAACGATAATGAGGAGGTGGTAGCGGGACCCTTAACTTATGTGTATATCCCTTTCTCTACAACTGATTTGTTAAATTGGAGGTCGCATTATGCCTCCTATACTAGTAAGCCCCAGGAACTGACAGAATTAGTAACTACCATTATGGAGACCCATCAACCCACCTGGCCAGATTGCCGCCAGCTCCTGACCACCCTATTCACGACAGAGGAGCGAGCACGAATTAGAAAAGCAGCTATTGAGTGGATGGCAGATAACCCTGTAGCTCCGGGACAGGGGCAGAATAGAATAGACCATCGGGAAGCGACTCAGAGAGAATTCCCGAATGAAGACCCCCATTGGGATCCAAATACAGATGAAGGATCCACAGCCCTAGCCCGTTTTCGCCAAGGCTTTTTACAAGGCCTGAAAAGGGGAGGCCAAAAAGCTATGAACCTTTCCAAAGTTGCAGGAGTTATCCAAGGTGTAGATGAAAGCCCAGCAGACTTTCATGAAAGATTAACTGAAGCATACAGAATGTATACTCCCTATGATCCCGAGGCACCAGGAAGTTTATGTATGGTGAATTCTGCTTTTGTAAACCAGTCTCAACCAGACATTAGACGTAAATTACAGAAGTTAGAAGGGTTTGCGGGCATGAATGCAACACAGTTACTGGAAGTCGCTCATAAAGTGTATGTGAATCGTGATAATGAAAGACAGAGAGAATGTGATAGAAAGATGAAGAAGAAAGCTGATTTTTTGGCTGCGGCCATAGTTGAACAGAAAAGGGGAGGTGTCCCTAGTCGACGGAGCAGAGGAAGAGGGCGGGGTCAAGGCGGAGGCTGGACCCAGAAGCTAGGCGTGAACCAATGCGCCTACTGTAGAGAGGAAGGACATTGGAGAGATACGTGCCCGCAACCCGAAGACACCCAGCAAGATGACGACAGCAGTCATCAGTGGCGAGAAGAAAGACGAGGCTATCCCCGAAACCGCGGAGGAGCCAACCGAGAACAATTCCAGCGAGAAAGAGGAGGAGGAGCCATTCAAGCATTGGCCACAACGATCCAGGATGAAAATGACGTGGATTAGGACAGACCGGGCTCCAAGTTTGCTTTAGGTCTCCAGGAGTCTATGGTCGGAATACAAATAGGAGACCAAGTTATGGACTTTATGGTTGATACTGGAGCACAACATTCAGTAATAGACAAGAAGATAGCCCCATTCTCTACAAAAGCAGTCACCATTATAGGAGCAACTGGTGCCAAAGCTACAAAGTCTTTTCTTCAGAATCGTATATGCAGTCTAGGAGGACAGCAAATAACTCATCAATTCCTTTACATGCCCGAATGTCCAGTGCCACTACTGGGACGAGATATGCTCGCCAAACTTCAAGCACAAATATCCTTCTCTGAACAAGGAGAAATGCAAATGACAGTAAATCCCCAAGCCAAACCAGCAGGAGTAATGCTGCTGACAGTTCCCCGAGAAGAAGAATGGAGGTATTACATCGATGACTCCATCCAAGACACCTATTTTGAACAAACTTTAAAGAACATCCATGCACCACCTGGAGTATGGGCAGAAGGCAGTCCCCCAGGCCTAGCCAAGCATATAGCTCCAGTGATTGTAACCCTCAAGCCTAGTGCTACACCAGTGCACGTCAAACAGTACCCTCTCCCAAGAGCTGCAATTGAAGGCATTCATCGTCACTTGCAAAGATTGCTCGAGTATGGCCTACTGAAAGTATGTCAATCCCCATGGAATACTCCACTTTTGCCAGTAAAGAAACCTGGGACGGAGGATTACCGCCCAGTACAAGATTTAAGGAGAGTAAATGATGCAGTTGAAACTATACATCCAGTTGTACCCAATCCTTACACTCTTCTAGGACTGATACCTGCTGAAGCTACCCATTTTACTATACTGGATTTAAAAGATGCATTCTTTTGCATAAGATTAGCCCCTGTAAGTCAAATATTGTTTGCATTTGAATGGCAGGACCCCATCTCTGGAAGAGGGGGCCAACTCACCTGGACAAGATTACCACAAGGATTCAAAAATTCGCCTACCATCTTTAGTGCTGCACTGAATCAAGACCTTTCAAGCTATCCAGTGGCCCCGGGGAAGAGAGTGCTTCTCCAATATGTGGATGATCTGCTGATAGCTACCATATCAGAAAGTGAATGTATACTAGCCACCAAAGATCTCTTGCAGTTACTAGATGAAGCTGGATACAAAGTTTCCAGAGCCAAAGCACAGCTATGCCAAAAAGAAGTGAAATACTTGGGTTTTCGTATTACCCAAGGAAGCCGAAGATTAGGCAGAGAAAGAAAAGAAGCAGTATGTAGAATTCCAACTCCAACAACCAGAAAGCAAGTCAGAGCCTTTCTGGGGGCGGCAGGATATTGCCGAATCTGGATACCCAACTTCGCCCAAATTGCCAAACCACTGTATGAAGCCACAAAAGGAGAAGAGAAGTCACCACTGGAGTGGGGACTTGAGCAGGATACAGCCTTCAAGAAGTTAAAAGAAGAATCGATGTCATCACCAGCACTTGGACTGCCAGATGTCCACAAGCCTTTCCACTTGTTTGTACATGAAGCACAGGGAAATGCCTTAGGCATGTTGACTCAGAAATTGGGAAATTGGGAGCGACCTGTAGCATACCTATCGAAACAATTGGACCCTGTGGCCAAAGGATGGCCACCTTGCCTGAGAGCAGTTGCAGCTACAGCGCTATTAGTGAGTGAAGCAGACAAGCTCACACTAGGACAGAACATACGAGTCACTGTGCCACATGCAGTCCTTGCCCTTATGGAACAAAAAGCAAATTATTGGCTCACTAATTCCCGAATGCTGAAATACCAGAGCATGTTATGTGAAAACCCACAGATACAACTAGAAGTGAGTCATGCCTTGAATCCAGCCACCTTGATACCCATCAGTGAAGAACTCCCAGAACATGACTGTATCGAAGTCATGGAAACTGTGTTCTCCAGTCGACCCGACTTGACAGATGTGCCCATAGACAATCCTGACCAAATCTATTATGTTGATGGGAGCAGTCTCATCCTCGATGGACGACGCTGTGCCAGATATGCAGTCGTCACTCAACACGAAGTAGTTGAATCATCAGCTCTAGCCTCAGGCACATCAGCCCAGAAAGCCGAATTGATAGCACTCACCAGAGCATTATTGTTAGGAGAAAAACTTGTGCTAAATGTATATACAGATTCCAAATATGCCTTCACCACTCTGCATGCCCATGGAGCTCTCTATAAAGAACGAGGACTCATCACATCTGGAGGAAAATCAGTCAAATATGGTCCCGAGATATTGATGTTATTTGATGCAGTTTGGGCCCCAACACGTGTAGCTGTCATGCATTGCAGAGGACATCAAGCCGGAAAAGGAGAAGTTGCCAGAGGAAATAGATTTGCAGATGCTTCAGCTCGACAAGCAGCTATGACAGGACAGATTGCCCCACAAGCTATGCCAATGCAAGCAGCATTGTTTCCAGTACCTCTGAATTTATGGACACCACGATATACCACCAAAGAATTGGATTACTACTGTAACAAAGAAGATGGAATACTGAAAGATGGATGGATTGAGCTGCCACCAGAAGAGGGCAGTCAACCCCCTGGACGAATAGTAATTCCTGAACTGTTAGGACCATCTTTTGTTAAAGCTTTCCACGAAGCCACCCACTATGGGAAAAGTGCTATGGAAAAAGCACTCAGACCACATTTTTACATCCCTCTATTGACAACCATAGCAGCCTCAGTAGCACGTCAATGTCTAACCTGTGCCAAAAATAATGCCAAGCAAGGCCTTATAACGGCACCCCGAGTTCAGTCAGGAGGTGTAACCCCCATGCACAACCTCCAAGTTGATTTTACCGAAATGCCAAGAGCCAATGGATACCATTACCTGTTAGTATTAGTTTGTACTTTCTCTGGGTGGGTGGAAGCCTTCCCAACCAGAACTGAGAAAGCCCGAGAAGTTACCAAAGTCTTAATGAGAGAGATTGTCCCTAGGTTCGGAATTCCAGCAGTAATAGGGTCAGACAATGGACCCTCATTTGTCTCCCAGGTTACTCAACAGTTAGCAAAAGCTTTGCAGATACAATGGAAACTCCACACTGCATACAGACCCCAGAGTTCAGGGAAAGTTGAGCGAATGAATCGTACCTTAAAAGCCCAAATGTCTAAGCTTTGCCAGGAGACACACTTGAAGTGGCCCCAAGTGCTCCCAATAGCTTTACTCAGAATACGCTCAGCTCCTGTAAAGTCAACAGGATTTTCCCCTTTTGAAGTTTTGTATGGTAAACCCCCACCAATAGTGCAGGGAATTAAAGGAAATTTAGCCCAAATTGGTTCAGAAGTAACCAGACAAGAACTCCTAGCTCTTAGTTTTGTTCTGCAGACTCTCCATGCGTGGGTCCATGACCAGTTGCCTATCAACTTGACGGAACCCTTGCATCCCTATCAGCCTGGTACCTCGGTGTGGATCAAAGATTGGAAGAAGACACCGTTGGAACCCCATTGGAATGGACCGTACACCGTCATCCTGTCTACCCCAACTGCAGTAAAGGTAGCCGAGATCGACGCCTGGATCCACCACAGCAGAGTCAAGCCCGCCGCTGATCCTGAACCTGAGCAGTGGCAGCAGAACAGCATCTTGATGCACCCTTGCGAGTTACTCTGAGACGGCAACCAGCAGCTTAGACACTTCATCACAGTGCCTTGCAGTAGCCAAGTCTTTCGAAGAGGATTGCTGTTTTCCATGCAGCAACAGTTTTGTTTCAACGAACCCAATTTGCGTGTGATTTGACACACTACTTTGATACTACATTGACTAGCCAGACTTCACAAGCCAACTGAAATTGCTAATAAGTTGGTTAATGTGTACTGGACAACCTGAGGATCTTCACTCAGCACCCGTTAAATTGCTTCATTAGCAAACGGGACGAAGAATAAAAGACCGTCGTGATCAAGATCAGCAAGCTGAGGATTCAGAAGAACTCCAATCAACATCAACATGCATCTTTACTTTTGCTTTGCCCTGGTTGCCTTCTTTGGAGGTTTTGAACAGACTTATGCTTTACCTCCATGCACAGCTTGCATTACTTCTACTCGAACTGGACTGAAAGTAACTCAGACTTTGATTTACCACTCGTACTATACCTGCAAGGGAAAAGTGACTCGGTGTATTTATAACACCACTGAACTAAACATTTGCACTTATGGCAAAATTAGAGCATGCTATAATCCGCATCAGAATCCATCCTATTACACGTTGGAAATACGATGGAAGGATGCAGATGGACCTATACTAGCTGCTACGCCACCACTTAAGGACATTACTAAACCTGCTGTTTTGAATTTTGATGCATGCAATGCCATTAACAGAGATAGTTATTCCACCTGTGGTACTTGGGAGAAAGCGTATGGAAATGACCATAAGTACACGTGTCCAGAGGGTGCCACAGGATGGAGGAAGTGTACAGGTAAAAAGGAACCAGGCTATAGTACTGCACCAGCAGCAGATTACTATTGCCCGTATTGGGGATGTGTTTTTTATGCTACCTGGAATAATGGTATAGTTGATGAGAAGATAGATAAACGAATGGCTACCTTAACCAAGCCAACCACAAATGATAAATGTCAGAAAGATGCTTGTAACCCCTTACACTTACGTATACACAATCCCTATGCTTGGAAACAAGGATACAAGTTTGGTTTGCGTATTGCTGGAGGGGCAGTAGATCCAGGAACCATTGTGTATATTAGATTGAATACCCAAGCTCACAAGTCATCCAAATATCATATCCATAATACCTTCTATGAAGCCATGCATGTAAGTAAGTTTGAAATCCCTCACCCCTCACAGAATTTATTTCTAGAATTAGCCAGAGCAGTAGTATCTAGTCTTAAGATCTCAGATTGCTATTTCTGTGGTGGAACCCAAATGGGAGACCAGTGGCCCTCGGAGGCCCAAGAATTGAATTATTCTTTGATTTACAATCAGACTGAATTACACAAGACTACCAGTGAATGGGTGTTAGCGCACTCAATCGTTGGACGTCTTTGCTATGCCAGAACTGGACCCCAGTTCACCCAAAAGGTAGGACAGCTGGTCTGTCTTAGCCAGAAGTACTATAATGCCACGACCAAAAAGACAGCATGGTGGTCAGGAATCAGACACCCTGAACCTCCTAACCCATTAGCAAGATTTCCTGAACTTGCAGATTTATGGGCTAACCTTGCCAAAGTCCATGCCTGGCAAGCCCCACCTGGCCTATATTGGATCTGTGGAAACCGAGCGTATGCCCAACTCCCGCCACAATGGGGAGGAGCATGTGTCTTAGGAACCATCAGACCTTCTTTCTTTCTTTTAAACACTGAACATGGAGAACAATTAGGATACCCCGTATACACTACCCACCGACACAAACGAGCACTAAGACAGAAAAGAGAAGCCTTACAGATAGGCAAATGGGAGAAGTGGCAGGGTGATGATTGGCCACCAGAAAGAATCATTGAGTATTATGGGCCTGCCACTTGGAATGATGATGGTATGTATGGTTATCGCACTCCAATCTATATGATAAATCGTATTATTCGCTTACAAGCAGTAGTTGAAATAATAACCAATGAAACTAGTCATGCTCTTACGCTCTTAGCTAGACAAAGTACTCAGATGCGCACTGCTATATATCAGAACCGCTTAGCACTTGATTATTTGTTAGCAGCTGAAGGAGGAGTATGTGGTAAACTGAATTTAACTAATTGCTGTTTAAAAATAGATGATAAAGGTCAAGTAGTTGAAGAAATTGCTAAAGATATGCAAAGACATGCTTATGTGCCAGTGCAAACTTGGCACTCATTGAAATTCCCTAACTGGTTTGCTAACCTTTTCTCCTGGCTGGGAGGATTTAAGACTTTCATTGTCTTAGTACTAATTCTTGTTGTTGTTATCTTCTTATTACCATGTTTAATCCCATGTTGTATGCGTTCCATTCATAATGCTATTGACAGCACAGTAGAGCGGAAGACCGCAACTAAAATAATGGCTTTATATAAAGCCAGCCCTAGTCGAAATCCTTCAATCATGATGTGATTCTTCTAAAGGTGATTTAATACTCACACCTTATTAAGTAATAGGGTGAGATTAATCAAAGGGGGGAATGTGGCAGGTGCAGGCCTGTGATCCACGGTGTCTGACATAAGCAGGCAGGCCTAACTAGCTTGACCTGTAAATGAAGCCTGTGGAGAGGCACATAGGAATTGCACATCCCCCAATATGCTGCTATTGTAGGATAGAACTCTGTAAGAGAACTAAACTAACTTAGGTAAGCAAAACTGAGAGATGGAAAAATACAGAAAAACATGTTTAAAAGTTACTGATAAGAAAAAGTACATCTGCAAGGAATATAATTGGGAGTGCTGACAGATGAGTTGCAGAGCCCTGCTCCCCTGCATGCACAAATTGGCTCTATGGCCTTGAGAGTGTGAAAGTAACAAGTTGATGAACTGACCATTGTAATTGGGACTAGAAGGGGGGTATGCAGGTGCCATGCCCACTGAAGGAACATAATTGGATAAACTTATCAGTACCGGGACCAATGGAAGGGGTACGGGAGGTACGGGAGAGTACCGGGACCAATGAAATGTTTCTCTATACCTAGAATGGAACAGAAGTCTATAAAAGTTGTTGTAATGCTAGAAAACTTTGCTCAGCCATTTTGAAATTGACTTGCTTGAGACTTGTGCACAAATAAATGATTTGGACCTTCTGAACAGACTCCTGGTATCATTGGTTTGTCTGCGCTTTGCTGCTACAATCCTATGTCCCCTCATTGTGGAACTTGCTTTCAATTGAAAGAGGCTTTCCTCTTGTGCATTTATGCCACGGAAGTATTTAAACATCTCTATCATACCTCCTCTATCCCAACTTTCCTCTAACATATACAGTACATATTAAGGTCTTTAAGTCTGTATCCATATGCTTTATAACGAAGACCACTGACCATTTTAGTAGCCACCCTCCGCACAGATTCCATCCTGTTTATATCCTTTTGAAGATGTAGTCTCCAAAATTGCACACAATATTCCAAATAAGGTCGCAAGAGAGACTTATACAGAGGCACTATCACCTCCTTTTTCTGCTGGTCATTCCTCTGCATCCTTCTGACTTTCACTGTCACCTTTTTTACCTGTTTAACCACCTTAAGATTATCAGAAACAATCATGCCCAGGTCCCGCACTTCTTTTGTGTACAGAAATATTTCATCCACTACGCTATATTGCTCCTTTGGATTTTTGCAGCCCAAATGCATGACTCTACATTTTTTAGCATTAAATCTCAGCTGTCAAATTCTAGACCATTCTTCAAGCTTAGTTAGATCCTTCCTCACTTTATCTACTCCTTCCTGGGTGTCTATTGTAGATTTTAGTATCATCTGCAAAGAGGCAAACCTTACCCAGCAGCCCTTCTGCAATATCACTAACAAAGATGTTAAAAAGAATCGGACCAACAATTTCTGCTACTGAAGCATAGGGTCTTCCAATGGGTGCTTGATTTTTTTTCTAAAATTTCTCTGCAAATATGTAATTAGGTTTAAAGATGTTAAGTATGTCTTTTTTGATTTGTCCTAGTTAATTGTCTTCTTGAGTGACAAAGGTCCCACAAGTACAATGACCCAAGACAAATTACAACCTTCTTTAGAGAATGGGTCTTGTTTGGAGCTGGCATTTTTGACTTTTTCCTTTGTTACTTCCAAATATTGCTCCTGTTTAGTGATCTGTCCCAGCTTTATTGAAGACTTTCAGAGACTTTAGAATTACCTTGTTTTTTTCTGATTTTTTTCTTAATGAGTATGATGAAATTACTTTATCAGCCTCCATTTTCTACAAGTATGGATCAATACTTGGAAATGCTTGCAAAAATTCCATAATTATAAAATTTAAAAATTCTCAGATAATTATTATATGGATTGGTACTAAATTGTAAATTCTATCATTTACAGTAAACAAAAATGCTCAGTTGCTAGTCTGTGATGATGGCCACTGATAGTACTGCCACTCAAACCAAAAAGGAGCTTTGCTTTTACTGCTCAGCTAACAGGACTTAATTTTGATTGATCAGCAGAATTAGTGCACTTGTTTTAAAGTGTTTGATGTCTTACTTTTAAACATTTTGCATTTTTGCTAAAATTGCTAGATCAGAAAGTAACTCACTGGGCAAATATTACTTCACACTTTTTTCAGCTTTCTGTTTGGTTACAAGGTCAGAGACATCAGTTCCACCATCTAATTGGATATCTGGTAAACTTAAGAAGAGGCATTTGCCTCAACTAGACTTTTTGTGGTAGTTGCTAACATGCATTAAGGGAATAATTTATTTAGCAATGCTTATATACCGCTTTTCACTGGGTCAAAGCAGTGTACATTCAGGTATGGTGCATATTTCCATTGTCCCTGAAGGGCTCACAATCTATATTTTTGTACCTGAGGCAACGGAGGGTTAAGTGACTTGCCCAAGGCCACAAGGAGCAGCTGTGGGACTAGAGACCCCAGTCCCTCCAGCCCGAGGTAGCTGTCCTCCAGCAGGATTCACAGCCCCAGTCTTCTGACCTGAGGCAACGTGCCCTACCCACTAGGCCACTACATGATTTTCTTCAAATAACGCATACGAAATGGCAAAATCATGCACTATTTGCCCTTAATGTACTGTGCGAGTTAAATAATAATGAAATGCAAAGCACCTCATTAGTATATAAATTGAATAATGTAGCTTATGTTTAACTTAGAAAGCTGCAGTATTCATGGAAAAGCAATCTCCTCCCTGGAAGCATCGGGCCATCAAGATGTGGCTCAATGTTCCAGAGGAGCTTCTTAAAGGATCCAAAAATCCCTACCCCCTAATCTCCGTGTCTCACTGCATAACCCTCTGACCCCCTGATACAAATCACAGTCCCTTCTCTCCTGACCCTCTGTATATCCCCTCCACTCCTGATCCCCCATTCTTATTTGAATATTTGACCTCTCGTAGTAGTACCATGAGACCACTGCTAGAGGTTGACCGGCACCATGTTGAACCTGGTGCTCAAAAGGACAGGAGGGATAGGGGCTCACTCCTGCTCATCACTAGACACCAGGGAAACCCCCGATAGGTGTCGGGGGGGGGGGATTAAAAGAGTTTGTGCTTAGTGCTAGAGAGGTTCAAGGTATTTGTGATTTATGTTGAAGGGAACTGGGGGGGAGTGGCAGCCTATGCAGTGAATCTGGGGGGATTGGGGGTGGAAGTTATGGTTTATGGTTTAATAGACTTCCATTTTGCATGCAATCAAAGTGGTTTACAATCCAAAGTTCAAGTAAAATTTAAATTGGGTAAAAAAAGATTCATAAAAATACATTTAGAAAGGAACCCCATTTTGTATAGGGAAGGGTTGTGATTTATTTCAGACGGATTTATTGATTTAGCAGCTTTTTTTATACCGCTGTATCTACCAATCACAGCGGTTTACATGCAACAATAAAACAGGCAACTTTACACCGAACATAGGAAGCAATAGATAACTCAACCTGGTGCAAAATAACTATTAACATGAATAACTATTTACTTGAGAGGCTGGGCTGGTGCTGCGGGAGATCCATTAGATGTTGTGCTGGGAAGGATGCAAAGGAACTGTGCCAAAGTGTTCCAAAAAGAGGGAGGATTTTAGCTTACACCAGAAATTGCCTAGGTCTGTGAGGGCACGGATTTCTGGGGTGAGGGAGTTCCCAAATGAATTGTGCATAATAGGAGAAGGCTCTGTTGGTAGTGGTACTGTTGGAGTGGGTGAAAGAAGCTGGAATCGAGAGGAGGTTGTGAATGGTGGAAACTATTGATCTCTTGTTGAATGCTTGTTGAAGAAGGGGGAAAAGGATGCCTATAGAGAGGTGGTGGATGGTCTTGAAAATGGTTATCGCAACTTTATATTTAAGCCTCATGTGGATGGGCAGCCAGTGCAGTTGTTTTAAGGTGGGGGTGATATGCTCTCTTGGGCCCATGCCTGTGATTATTCTGGCTGCAGAGTTTTGGGTGAGCTGTAAGGGGAGTAAGGTAGCTTTGGGGAGCCCCTGGTATATGAAGTTTGCATAGTCCAGGATGGGGGTGATAAGTGCTTGTCAGATGTTTCTGAAGTCATTATGGTCCAACACTGGGTGCAGGTGTTGGAGTGTTCTCATCTTGAAGTTGGCGTCTTTGGTAACCTGTTTAATGTGGTAGTGAAAGTTCAGGTGTCGATCCAGGGTGATGCCCAGATATTTTACTTGCTGTTTGATGTGTAGGGTTAAATTGGCTAAGTTGACGGAGTTTGGCGGAGTGAAGGATGGGCATTTGGTTATGAAGAGGACTTCTGTTTTGCTGGGATTGATGTGAATGTTGTGACTGCTGAGCCATTGGATGGTTGCTTCTAGGCATCTGATCATGGAGTAATCCGGATTGGTAGTGAAGAACGGTGTGTAGATCAGTATGTCATCTGCATACAGATGATAGTGGATCTTGTGGTGTTTTATGAGTGTGCATAGAGGCTGGACAAAGATATTGAACAGTAGTGATGATAATGCAAAACCTTGATGTACTTCCTGTAGTACCTGGAAAAGGTTTGGAGGTTTCAATACCGATTTTTACATGTTGGAATCGGTTGGAACCAATATAGTGCTATATCTCTGATTCCAATTGAGTGGAGATGGGAGCGGGTGACTAAAATGAAGGCCACAGAGATGTCGAGGAAGATGAGAATAAATCCTTGAGTGATTTTCTGTGTGCCCTTAATTAAGTTGTCCAGAATGGAGGTCAGAAGGGTTTCAATGCTGTGGAATGACCTGAATCAGTGTTGGTGCTCAAGAGGAGCATGGGTTTCAATGAATTTCTTGCAACTGTAGCTGCACTGCCTTTTCTATGATCTTGGCTAGGGAGGGGATGCACGATATGGGTCTGTAGAAGGCTGGGGCCAAAAGGTCAACTGTATGTTTTTTTGTAGGGGTCTGGAGAGAAGAATTGGCATATAGCTGAGTATCAGAGATGCATGGACCAGTTGAAGAATGGTTGGGGCGAGGTCATGTCTTGTCATCTTGATCCAAGAAAAGGGCAGGGGTTGAGCGATGAGGTTTGCTATAATATCAATAATCTCCCTAGTGAACAAGTACCTGAAAGTTGACCATGTTTTTTTGTCTGAGGTGTTAGTGGGGTCAGTGGTAGGCAGGTGTTGAATTGTAGTAGCCGATTATCTGGATTGTAGGAATTGTGCCATGGTGTCAAGCATTATGGTGAGGTTAGATTTTGTGATTGTTGGAGCTTGAAGCAGGTTCATGGCTATATTGAAAAGTTCTCTGGGGCGGTTGAGGGAGATGTTTAGTAGGTTGGAGTGATATTCTTTTTGCTTGCGGAGTGTGAGTGCACAGTCATCTGCCTGTGCGCGTGCATAGGCTGATATGTTGTTTGTTTGTTTTTGTCGTCACTATCTGTGCTCAAGATGTCTGAGTTTACTTTTTTGAGTTTTGAGCTGAGGGGTAAACCATGAAGCTTGGTGTAGTCACTTTATTCTGGTTGTGTTGTGCAGTCTGATGGTGTCTTCAGAGATGTTTGGGTTCCATTCGGAAATGAAGGTGTTAATACTGGTCAGATTCATCTGGGGAGGAGGTGGGACGTATTGGTGAAGATGTCTTTATCAAAGGCCCTGAATCTCCATGAGTTGGGAGAGGGTGGCTGCATTTTGTATGTGCGGAAGGTAGAAGGTGATTAGGTTGTGGTCTGACCAGGGCACGGATGTGATGTGGGTCTTGTGGGAAAGTTCTCGATGTGGGCAGGTAGATGTAGTGAAAATAAGGTCAAGGGTTCTCCCTTTGCTGTGTGTTGGTCCTGTGATTATCTGGTTGAGGTGTAGTGCTTCAAGTGCTTGGAGGAAGGAAGTAGTCTGGCTGGTCGGTAAGGAGGGAAGGTTGAAGTCACCCAGGAGATTAGAGGGGGGTATACAGTGAATCAGGAGATCGTGAAGATGGGGGGGGGGGCTATGAGTTGTGTCGGGGGCTTAAGGAGCAGTGGGTTAATTTATCCTAAGATATAGCGAACCTGACTTGTGACCCACTATCTGTGTTACTGCATGTGATGTTCCCGGCTGTGGCAACACAAATTTATATTTCCCATGAGAATTACTCACCTATAATACTGAGGTATTGCAGGTTGATGACTCCCGCAGTCATTATCGCAGCTGTAAAATGTGCTATTTACCACAGGTTAGTAACTAGTCCCCTTAACTGGTTACAATTCATCAGACAATGCCGAATATCAGCACAATCCAGTTAAATTATAACCTTGCTCCTGACACATTACTTATCCCTCTTCTTTTAACTGGCTGGCCTTTGGCTGGCCAGCAAGTTGTCTGCAAGCCCCATAATTTGAAAAGTGATGATTTGTCCATTTAACTTCCAAAATTAACTGGGCGGGCCATTTGTACATCAGTCCCTAAGAAATCTTCCTCAGAAATCCTCCAGGTCTGAGTATCTGCTCTGCTGTGTTAAGGGACACTGTCATATAAGATGATCCCCTCTGCTGTGTTGTGATCTCCATTAACCTTTTTACAAAACAAGAAATATACAGTATTCTCTAGATAAAAGAAATCATTACTGTACAACCTTCCATAAGAATACACCCTTTTTTGTTAGCATATCACTTACTTGACATGTCCCTGAGCAGCAGCCAAACACAAGGCTGTAAAGCCATTTTTATCAGCAGCGTCTACTTGTGCTCCTGAAGTCAACAGCAATCTCATACAGTCTGAAAATTGAACAGAAATGAAATATGGAACAAAAATTAAGCACTGAGACTGACAAATTGCATATACCAGTCTACATTGCCTGAAACTCACAAGTATCTCAATTTATCAGTATGCTGATAGCAGGTTACAGAGTAATTCTGAAAGATTACTCTTAGTGACTATTATTCTTACTATGTTTATTGTATCTATTCACTATATTAAAGAAATACATAATATATTCTTCAAGTTTTGTGATTATGAAATAGGCAAGTAATGACCCAAGATTATATTTAATTCACACCTTTTCAGTAGTAGCTTAAGGTGAGTTACATTCTGGTCCAGTAGGTATTTCCCTGTTCTTGGAGGGCTTACAATCTAAGTTTGTACTTGAGACAAGAAAGGGTTAAATGACTTCTCCAAGATCACAAAGAGCATTGGGGGGATTTTAACCATGGAGTCCCCGGTTCCCAGTTCATTGCCCAAACCACTAGGATACTGCTAATGGCTAGGCAGATAGATAGTAATATATTTTTCATTTTATTTCTATTTCATTAAGATCTAATAATACCTTCAGATTGTGAGAGTATCTCTTCCTCACTCAAGCCTATCACTATTGGGGATGCTGGGCCAGCCTGGTGTATCAATGGCAGCGTTGCAGTCTACCATATGGAAAGACCTGAGTTCATTTCTTTTCTCAGGTCTCCTGCTCCCCAGGTTGGCTGAGGCCTGGATTATATGAAGTGAGTGTTTATAGACTCTGTCAGGGATGGAGAAAGTCATAGTCACTGTGACTGAATTTAGGAACCCATATTTATAGGGTTACAAAAGAAGCCCTGGTACATGGTCCCCAGTTAAAGACTATTGCTACAATGACCAGGCAAAAGTAAAGTAATTAATGAGGGAATATATAAAGCTGGGGGAACATCCACGGAAGAAGAGTACTGTAAAGGGCTGTATATCAAGTTTTTAATAAACATAAACATATTTAGGAATGAATGCTCATAATGCCAAATGTCAACCCTGGTTCTGCTTGAACTAGAATTCCCAAAAAGCAGGAGGGAAAATTTACCGATACATATAAAACATAAAAGAAAGAGAGCAACTTAGCAGGAAAGCATTTTAAAAGGGCGATGGTGGCCACAAGACAAGGTATACAAATTCTATTCCAAGAGATTGTAAGCATGTAAAAAAAAAATGCAAACCTTTGGAAGACAGACAGCAGGGGGTGGGTGGGAGGATCGGTAAGACATGGAAACCAAAAGCCTATAAAGTGGAGGAGCCGAACCAAATATTCATGCAAAATGCTTTTTGTATACTGCTGCCATAAAAGCTTTTAAGTCAGAGGTAGTAATCACCTCCAAGGCTATTTATTCCTGCGAGTACAATTCTACAGACAGTGTGTCTGACCAGATTATTAGCATTCCAATAGTACCATTAATCAACTTATGGCAAGCTATAGAAACTCATCTTTAAAATCATGTAAATATTTAAAATGATAATTATTGCCATAAGTTGCATTGTCTAAGCTTAACTTAAAGGCAGTCTATCATAGACAGTATAATGGAAGGAATTAATTTGGAAACAAAGGATCTAATCTTAATATTTTTTGCCTATTTGAAAGATGCCATTCATTTTCATAACCTTTAACTGTCTTGCTTTTCATATTAATCTGAGTGTCTGGGTATCTGTGTCTCATATGGCAATGGTTAACACCGAATTATAGTTTTTTGAGTGTTGGTAGAAGGACTCAACAGGACAGGCCACTTTTGTTGTTTCAATTTACATATTTCTACCGTTGCTCAGCAGAGGAAGATGGAAATAAGAAACTCACAAAAGTGATCCAATCACAGTAAAATCTTTAAAATGAAAATCTATTTTAAGTCTGTGCACTATATAATGTTTTCCTGTATGCTCAGGATAAAAAGGGATTCACTGTTTTATACATGTGTGGATTCTAATTTCAGTTTTCACTGTGATGAGGCAGCAAAGGTACGCAAATTTAACGCAAAGGGCGGGTTGCTCCAACTGAGCAAGCTTCTGATGAGCTCTAGTGGACACTCTTACCACAATTTGCAGATCTTTGCTGCTTCACAAACAAACGCCACTCATTCCACTGTATCAAGATCAGCTATGACCCTTCAAGAAAATATAACAGTGATGTGTAATACTAAAGATTGGCAAAGTTCAAACCCATGTAAGTATTATGACCATTCAGCAAGAAACAAACACAGAAACATGCAGAATGTAGTGGCAGATAAAGACCATAAGGGCCATCTAGTCTGCTCAAGTCACTTCTTGTTACAAGACGATAGACCCCCTTTTATCTCTGGCTCTCTCTTCCCTTCATTTCTGGTCAGGCTCCTATAAGAAAAGCTTGATCACTGTCAACTATCATGCAGAAGGAACAATTTAAAACAAAGTGGGAGTGGGGGGAGATACTCAAAAGGGTTTAGTCAGTTAGCAAAACCACAGTGATCCCGATCTTCGGCCACTGCTGAATATCCCTGTAGACTGCAGGAAAGATGCCCGGTTAAATCCAAGGCAGTCTGTGGGTTGAGCAGCGGTGGTTGTAGCAGCTATCCATTTAGCAGTGATATTGAGTTGCTAAGTTGATTGCTAAACCGTATAAAGTTCGGACAGGTCAGTGATTGTCGTAACAGTTTCTGGCTTAGTTATCCGGTTAACTGTTCAATATCACCTCTAACTGAATAGCACCAGCCCTTCCTACAAAACCAGATATTGAGCACCGGATGCTGGATAAATTCCGGCGCTGATTATTCCGTTTTAATTAAAAAGGCAGCAGTCAGATGCTTGAAAAGTGCTGACTGCTGCTGCTGAATAGTCCCCCCAAAGTCTTTGGCTATAAAACACCGTTCTTGACTCAATCTCATTCTAGGGTTGATTTCTTTAATTACCAATAAACAGCATCTCTCTTTTCCAGGCTAGCTGAGCAGTAAATGTTTGAAAGGAGGAATCTGATTCCATTCATCGGGAACATAATGGAGATTTTTAATTGTACGGCTCATCCACATAAATTGCCTCATGGGAACAGTGCATCCGAAGGCTGCTCGTATAAACACTGCACATGCAGCCAATCATCATATGCAAAACACTGACTGCATGCATCCAAATCACCCCTCATTTCATTTTAAAACAGTTTGTATCTTCCCAAATAACTATAAGAACCTTTATTTAATTATCTTCCATTTGCTAGCCGCTTTTCCTGACGTTCAAAGCGGACACAAGGAATAAAACATGAAAAAGAACATTTAAAATCATAAATAAATCAGATCAAGAAGGAATGAAGTTAAAATGATCAATACATAAAAAAATCTTCATTTATGCCGTTCAAATCTCTTAAATTCTTAAGATACGGAAGAAAAGAAATGCATAAAATTGGACAAAAAGTCTATGTTGCACTTTGTTATTTTATTATTTGAAATAGACCTAAAACCACATGTTAGCTGGTTCTTTCTCCTGGCCATTAGCCAAGCTTCCAACTACAACGGAACAGCAGATCTTTTCTCTCTCGCGCAGTAAGCTCTTCCTCCATTATTTTTTTATATACCAAAAGTACGATTTAATTTTATACCATTTTATCAGGATTATTATGTAAAATGACAGTTATGGCAATCATGTTTATTAAAATAGACAAGAACAGACAATCTAAAGCTTATAATGTGCTCAGATACTAAAGGCTCTTTCACTAATGTGCATTAGGTCTATGCACCTAATATGAGTTTCCCATAAAAACTAACATGTGCAAATCTTCTGCGGTAACTCTTAGGGGTATGTCCAGCATGTTTTTTGACAGTTAACGTGCAGATGAGTACCCTAACACATGATGCTTTTAACATGGGTGCACTTATCTCCACCTATTGAGGTGGTGTTAGGTGCACCCACCCCACTGGCAGCATTGACAATTAGCAGCTGTTATAGCCCCCCATGGCAATTTGCTCACCGCATCCACTCTGCCTCTACCCCCTTTGGTAACAAATACCATAGGCCAAGCAGGCAGTCACAGTTCTCCAAAACGCACGTTAACTGCCGAGCACACTTTAGTAAAAGGGCCCCTAAGATATAAATGTAATCATGGTATGTTTCTGAGCCTGGAGAAATTATTTCTACTTTTTTAAAACTCTGTTTCTGAAGGTTTTTGACCTTTGGGTTACTTTTACTTTGGTTAACTCCAGCTTTCCCTTTTGAGTTATTTTTCAGTTGTTATTTAAATTAACCCTTTCACTTCCTTTGGGAGATATACGCTTGGGGTTACCACACAGATAAAGGCCCCAGAGACAAGGCCATGCATTATTAATCTAATTTGCGTAAACTCTGTGGGAATTTATATTATCTTCTTCAAAGTGACAGAACACCCATGATCAGTGTAATTCAATGAGTATAAAATCGGCATGATTTTATAGCAATATTAGTGCCTTGCCCATTCGCTACCCATTTCCCACTCTAAAAATGGCAATTTCCACGTTAGTTATTTAACTTAGCAAATAGTGCACACTAACAGTTAATGTACTATGTTAATTGTTAACAGGCACCTTGGTTAGTATATGGTAATTTTCGCATTAAACAGATAAAGGCGCTGAGCAAATATGCATCAAAATGTATTCGAATGATAATGTGAAGGGAAAAGGGGAATGAAGGCTGATATGTTAGTGTGAGTTCAAATTGACAGGCAACAGAATTTTACGAGTGGTACTGCATTAAAAAGCCAAAGTCTTTGTTAAGACGTATCTCGTCAGTTCCCACATGTCTGCTTATCTTAACTTCAAATGTCTTACATTCCTGGATCATTTTGAATTTCCCTCTTAGTATCCTGATCCTAAAGTCATTGATGCAGTAGTCTGCTCCTGACGAGTGCTCTCCCACGGAGATGTTGGCTTGGTTTAATTATTGGACACAATGACATTTTCACTTACTAAAGTATATACTACAGTAAATCACCACTATCATCAGTAGCTAACAGCAATGTGGTAAGAACACAAAGTTTACAATTTGATGGTCTTCAGAGTTCGGCCTGTCCGCTTACATTGCTGAGTCAGGTATGTAGAGAACAAGAATATGTTCTCTGCACATTATGATGCAAAAAGAATAAAAAGAAATACACCGAGGGGAAAAATAAGTCCTAGCTTAGAATCAAAAGAATATCCATAAAATCAACCTTAATGATGATAAAATGGAAAAAAATGTTCTTTTTTCAAGATAGCAGCTGAGAAAATATTACTGCCCAAATTATTCTTGTTCATTTGCATGACAGGTGTTTTCTACTTTTCATAGACAGAAATGAAAGCAAAAGCGTAACACATTCCTATGGAGATACTTTGAGCTACAGAAGCAATGCAAAGGTCTTTAGCTTCAAATCAAACCTGCTGTATGTAACTGCAGCTGACGTGCTGCACCCTACTGATAATACACTTAACATGGATATGATGCATCATACATAATCTATGAGGGGAAATCACTTGAATAATTACTTAAATGCTTGTTCTAGCATATCCAGATAAAATTATTCTGATGTGCAAATCTAGTGAGGGTAAATTGTCACACATATGAAAACTCATCTAGAGAAATTACTCCTACTAATCTCTCCTGGTTTCAATTACGCTGTGAAGAAATCTTCCAAAGGCAGTACAGTCTGGATTTTTGTTTTGCTTATTCGAATGGTACCATTTGCTGTCCAGCTTTAATTTCTGTTGAAATATGGCAGAAGGATTTACCTGTATGTCCATTCTCAGCAGCAGAATACAAGGCAAAGTAGCCATCTTCACAGGAGAAATCAATATCCATTCCTTCTTCATTAAGCAGCATTGATAATAAAGTGACATTTCCCTGGGCAGCAGCTTGGTGAAGAAGGGTGGGCCTGCCACCCAGGGGGACAGGACCACCACTCATTAGCATAGGGGTTAAGGAGGAAGACCAGCCTGTGAGTTAAAGCGATAGAGTTTAGAAGGAAAACATCTGCAGAACATAAGACAAAGACAACATTATGACATTTTAAACTGAAAGTACAACCTTGATCCATGTAATTCACTGACGGTAAATCCAGCACAATGTTATAACGATATTAGTTTTGTAATCAAATCAAATGACATTCAGTGAATTTAGTATCTGCTCAAAAGTTTTTTATTTTTGTAAAGAGATTGCATGTCAATCTACCCCTAAAGTAATATTGTTGCCAACATTACAAAATATATGTATCAGGGACTTGTTTTATAAGATACATTTGAAAAACTTTTGGGGCTGATATTTGCCGGTGGTGGACAGTGATTTTAAGCACATAGTCTCAGCCATGTCAATTAAACTGGATATTCCACACCGGAGCTTATCTGGCCTCTAGAATGAATGATAGCCAGTTAGCGGTGAAATTCAGCAGCTAACCGAATAGACAACACTGCATAAAGTTAAGACAACCATTGATCTGTCCTAACTTTATGAAGTTTAACTATCGAGTTAGTGGCTGAAGCTCACAGCTAACGATGACTGCTAGGGCCTCCCCTGCTCCGCCCACAAACCACCTTGATTATAAGCTGATGTCTTTCCTGCGGTCTGATTCAGTGGCTCCTATTTGGATAGTGCCGCTGAATATTGGGACAGCCGTGCTTTATCCGGTTAGCAGGGCCAGCTAACTGGCTAAACCCTTTTGAACACCCCCCCCCCTTTATTTTTAAATATTTCCAATGTTGCTATATTTTTAACTGGAAAACAAGACAGGTTCAAGAAGTACTATTTGGATATGAAATATTTTCAAAAGTTCATTGTGTTGGCAATTTGAAAATCTGACTGCAAACACATAGCATACTGGCTGCACTATAAAATTGCAAAGTGTGAAAATCACACCTAGCGAAAGAGAATCTTAATTTATCACTGAAACATTTGAGAGCATAAGAATTAAGTAGATTCACCCTACTTATCTCTCTGGGCATCAGTTTCATCCCATGACATGAGCTAAAGTGAGGTTTCACTGTGGTCACATCATTATTTTGAGTGCATCTGACAAAGAAAGCAAGTTACGCTATAATTAAGTTTACATTAGTGGTCTTCACACGATATGTTAGTTTGCAGGCTCCTACAGAATTAATTAGTGGCAGCTTTAGAAGGTAGTTTGTTAAATGCATGAAATTTGCTGCATATGGTGTGGAATACTTTGCGAACTCTGCCTTGTCGCAGTGACTAGAAAAGAAAGGATAATAAATATGCGTAAGATTCTCTGTTACATCAGTCTTGGAAGAAAAGACATTTTTCTTATATTGGGTTGATTGTCGTGCTATGTGAGAATGCAGATTTAACAGCAAGCTCTACAGCTCCAGATCATTTGGCTGGAAGAAATATCTACAAGCATAGCTATAGAGGCTTTGCGATTTATTCTACATGCTTTATCTTGTAAGTTGGCTACAATAATAATAGATAGACAAGATATACAGGTACATATTAATAAATGAAGGAATGTACTTTTTAACCTAAGATTCGTGGAGGGTAATTTTCTAAAGTCATGGCTAGTTAACACACTTTCACTGTGGATGTATGCACGAGTAGAGTTTGGGTGGTACGCACAAGTATGCATGGGAAATTATAAAATGCTATATGCAATTTCCATTTGTTCTTCACAACTAGATTTGTGAAGAACAAATGTAAATTACATATAGCATTTTTTAATTTCGCATGTGCTTGCACCTTAATTTAACACTCATTTTCACCTCCTCCGCCCCTATTTTATGAAATCAATTATCTACAGACGTCACTTAAAACAGGCATGAAATACATGCAGTAAAACATGCGTTAACTAGAAGGAATTTATAAAACTCTATCCTAAAGGGCTGATTTTATCAGGGAGATGCCTAAAGCCATTTATGCACATAAGTTCCTATTTTGAAGGACACACACAAGTAAAGGCTTGCTTTAGGCGCTTACTATTCAGAAGTGCATGCGTAAGTGCAATGACAGGTACTTGGAGCTTGGGAGGAGCTTAAATTAACATCCATGAGTTATAAAATACTATAACTTATGTGCGTACTTGAAAAATCTAGAAGCCTTTATTTACATCTGCCCTAGAGCAGATGACCGTGCCCACACCTAGTTTTGTACCACTCATGCTCCATCTTATAACAAAAGATAGGCACCCGCGTTTCTTTATAAAATAGGCTCAGGATAGGCACACTTTGGGTGCTTAAAACTAGGTGCCCAGTTATAAAATTACCCTCCACATGCTGAAGGCCAATTTTAAGAATTTTGCATGTGATATGTAAAAAGTAAAATAAAGCAGATGATTATTTTGGAAGCAGGTTTTTATTGTCTTGTTGCAAATGTAAGCCTTTTATCCACAGTGTAATCCACATGGCATGGTATTTTATCGGATTCATGGTGTACTTTTAAATAAATAGATAAACTCTTCCCATCCATCAAATCTGTGATTTAGATGTTGGACCATGCAAAGATGGCATACGCACATCTTCGGTCCAGTCATGACAATCTGCAAAGAATCTTCTGCATATGTCCACCTGCAATGTAAATTTCAACCCTGCAAAAATGAATCAGTTAAGAGGCCGTTTGTGAAAATTTTCAGGGCTGTGGATCTGGGCCTACGAAACAAGCTTCAGGAACTTAGAAGGTATGGTAGCATTTTAGGGGTGGTTGTATGGCTGCAAACAGCAGGAGTTATTTCTAAGGTGATGAGAAAATGAATATATATGCTACTACTGTAAAAAAGGCAGGGATGTTAGCGCTGCAGTCTGGCAGTATAGATTTTACTTTTAAAACTCAATTATTTGCCCCTGATGCAGACAGATTATGCCAAAACATGGCCGTGTCAGGCTTAATAACAATTTTCTGTGGTTATTCTGTTCGCCCCTGCTCTCCTTTTCTGTTGTGGACTTTTCTGTAGGGCTCTGTTCCCTCTTTTTTGTCTTATACTACTACTGCAGACATTGGGAAAATAACATTTGGACATATAGTTGAACCATTGTGATATCTTTCTGGTTTAAAAAAATTTAGTAAAAAACTGGGTTATTCTGTGCTACGAATAGCGGGGATGGACGGCCCGACGGGACATCCATCCCCGCTATTCATGCCGGCTCCTGCCTCCGACTAACTTCCCTGCCAGTTGTGCTGGGAAGTTAGATGGGGCAGGGAATGGGCGGCCCGGGTGCAAAGTCTGGGCGAGCAGTAGGTGGTTGCTGGCCCTGGATGTACAGGGCCGATTCTAATGTCAGCCCTGTACGTCCAGGGCCAGCAACATGTGCGTGAAGTTATTCCACCTCCGAAGTGGAATAACTTCCCTGGACGTGATTTTTTGAAGGGCCCGGGGCTTGGATGGGGCAGGGGGAGCCAGTGGACATTCCCCGCAGCCCGACCTTAGCATTAGGAGGCCAGATCGGGGATTGGGCTGTGGGGAATAAACCCCTTTTTAATGTGGCCTGCATTGTGGCTTTTAAATGGAACCGCAGTGCCATGGCTCCATTTAAAAGCCCTGACTGAGTTAGTCGGGCTGTGCATGTACGTGCACGCCAGATTGAATCGCAGTCTCGGCCTGCACGTACATGTCTCATCACAATTCTGATCCCGCGGGACGCACAGAGGGGAGATATGTGCGAGACAGAATCAGGTCCGTAGGTAACAATCTTCTGACATATTATCAGGATTAATATGAATAATCCTTTGTTTTACTCATCCAGAAGAAATGTGAACTTCTTTAGAAAGGTACATAAACAAGGTTGTCCTGCTGTATGAGCAGAGTTATGTCTAATTAAAATATTTTCTACAGCAAAATTGAAGCACCCCTCTTTTCATCTCTATATACAACATGCCACTAAATGTAATCAAACAATTAAGCAAAAATGCAATGTGTGCCCTTGAGTCAATGCTGACTCCTGGTGACGTAGCAGCTCCTGGGGTTTCTTGGCAGTGTGACTGGAAGTAGATTGCCAGATCTTTCTTCTGAGGCAATGGAGGGTTAAGTAACTTGCCCAAGGCCACACGGATTGCCATTGGGAAATGAACCTTGGTCTATTGGTTATCAAGCCAGTCTCTAACCACTAGGCTACTCCTCCACTCCATCAGCAAAATTCACATTTAAAAAGCATACAGGTGGGTATTTGAAAACTGCATTTTTGCCCTTTTCTTAAATTTCCTATACAAGCTAAAAATGCACATAAGCAATTGGGCAAGCAAAAGTGACCATAAGACTTTGCCTAGGGCTTAAATGTGTCTTTTCCTATAACAATGGAAAACAAAAGGTGTTTATGTAATGAAAGTTTGAAAATAAATCAAACAAAATTTGATATAATAGCTTCACATTCTTCAAAGAAAGCTCAATAGGGTGGCAAGGGGTGTGTTGCAGGAAGGAATATATGTGTGTTGTATGTCGACATGTGGTAGGTGGTGGTCTGCATGGTGCGTGCTTGTAGGGGGGAGGTGTATATATGTGTGTACCTGCGGGGAGAAGATAAGTGTGAGTCTGTGGTAAGGGTGTATATACATAGAGATTTGAGTGGGGATGTATATTTGAGGGAATAATCTGAGGAGGAGGATTGTATATGTATAGAAATGGAGGTGATTGTTTTGTATGTGTGGTGGGTGGGTATGCATGAGGGGGCTACGTGTAAGAGTTATGTTTGGTTGTAGATGTTTATGTTTTTCTTTGCGTGGGGAGTTTATGTATATATATATGTCTATGTATATGTGTGTGCGTGTATGGTGAACAGGGTAGGGGTGGGTATAGTGGGTGTGTGCGCAAATGCACGGAGGAAGTGTAGGGAGCCATTCCTTTCCCGCTGCACTTTTTACTGAATGCTATCTCCACGTCTCCTCCCCAACCTTCTCCTCTTATGTCTTTCCCTCTATCTCTCCTTCACTTCCCTTCCCTCTCTTCCAAATTGTGCACTCCACCCTCCAACCATACTCCTGTGCCAGCTCCTTTTCAGATGACCCAGCCCGGTGTACCCGCTACTCCTGCAGCTTATCATTCCTGTGCTGAGAGTATGGTGCACTGCATGTGCAGTTGAAAAAATGCCCATGGATGGACTGAGATAGTGTCAGATGATCCCTCAATAACACTTGTTCTCGCTTATTATGAAATGTGTCTCAACATGATGGGGTTGATGTGACCAGCATGAGGTCCGTGCCACATAATTGTTTTTATTTTAATTTCTTGGCACACCATTGGATATATTTTGGTTATTTAACTTTTGGAGAATCTGGGGCTTTTTGGACTTATAGCAGTTTAGTTTAATGCATATAATTTGGCTGAATATATGTGATTGGCACCCTGATGAATATTGCCCTTGAGGTTTTAGGAATAAATATTAATGAAAAAGGTAGCGATAAATCATAATTTGCCACTAGTTATCTAGTATGCACTCCTAGTCTCTAAGAGGCTTAATCCAAATAACTCTTCAGTTTCAAAGACTGCTGCTCTGTTAGTTGCTGTAGTCTCTTTTGGCTATCATTCATGCCTGTTAGCATTTCATTCAATGCGCGCCACCTTAAGTCCCCGCAACAATTACCATTACATGGGGTCAGGACAATTCTTTTCAAAACGAGGCCCTGGTTTGTAAGTGCTGACACTAAACAAGAAGAAAATATATTCTATTACCCAATGACTTCCTAATGACCCTAAAATCATTTAAATAAAAGCAAGTTGGTTAATTTATTAAATAATAGCTACTGTACCAATGCTCCAATACGTAGCTGTTTAATAGTTTTAAAAATTGGGTCCTTCTGCAGGATCTCCTAGAAGCATTTTAAGTTGTGTGCAACATAATTATCTCGTATTCATTCTAAATGAATATTACATGACTGAAAATGCAGAGTCATATGTTTGGGGTCTTAGGAATATTGGGATACGCTTGATTCTTATATTTCTTAGCAAGGTGCTACGGTGAATTGTACTGCATGGCTTTAGAGACTTTTTCAATTTGAAAAACAGCTAGTGACTATTTAAATGTGTGAAAGTTCTCTGTCAGGCAGGTTCATCAATAGAGTGCTGATAAACTATAACTTCAGTTTTCAAAGTCACCAGAAAATGGCTGGCAAAAAGGTTTTGTAGTATCTCTTTTCAAAGGCTCACTGCTGTCACTGCTGGATCATATTTCCATGTTGTAATTTCCATTCCTCAAAGCCATTCTTTCCAAAGAATGTAAAGATCAATGAGCCAAGTATTTTTTCTGACAGTACAAGCAGTTTACCTGTCTCAAATAAGCAGCAGAAGTAAATTATTTCTCTATTCACAGAACTGGGCACCTGCATTTTATTTAAACCGGTCAGAAGATATCACTCTCATTTCCAGGCTCTCCAGGAGAAATTGTTGTCCAGTTTACAGCCCTGGTTATGAGAAAATGATATGCAAATGGACAATAGAGGCTTGACCTATTTTGCTGAAGCAGTTTCTGTTGAGCAGCGGCCGAGCCTCTGTTGCCATTCACGGCAGGGTAGTAATCCACAGTAAAAAAAACAAAGACCTAAAAGAAATGCAGGGGACAGTTATGTAGGTTGCAATAAATCATAATAATAAAAGTTAGGACAACATTTCAGAGATGTTAAAATATAAATTCTAATCATCTATGCACTACCTCTTTGAAGTGAGGAACTTCCCAACATGAGAGGTACCATGACGAACTAATGCATAGTGCAAACAGAAATAACACATGGATATTTTTCTTTGGCACTACTGAATATTTCTAAGATATAACCCACAAAAGCCATAATCATACCTGTATGTTCAACCCATATTAAATAACATTTCTTTCACAGACATGAAATTGGAGAAGACTTTTAGTGAATAACCAGAAGTTATCAAAAACGAATGTAACATCGGCATATTACATGAGAACATCAAAGACCACACAATATAACAATGTCGGACGAAATCAGCAAGTTTTACAGTTTGATGCACAAATGTTAGCAAGAGTGAGGCATTTCTGAAAAATTTACAGAACATGCACTGAAGAAGGGCAATAGAGAGGGATATACAGCATCTGGCACCAGCTTCAGAATGTGAAGGTTAATTTCAGAGCCCAGATCAATTCCATTTCCCCTCTAGCTTCCCAGCCAATCGCATACAAATTTAAAAAATAGATAATAATCTATAAAACAAAAAAATAAGGGCTTTGACTGAAGAATAACAGAAACAGCAGAAAAAATTATGGAGCGGTGCAAACAAAAATTCAAAGGTATGGAAACCTACTTACTCAGTCACTTTTTAAATGTGCTTTCTTTTAGAAAGTTAAAATGTATTCAAAGGCTGTGAGAAGCGAGTTTATCAACAGTTTTCTTCTAAGCTTACCCTAACATTTATGATGGAAGAGATAGGCCATAGTTTTGTTGCAAGGATGCCCAGAACAGAGAATATCATCAGAATATGAACATGGATAGTGATGAGATGAAATAATTAATAGATTGCGTTGATCACAATCCAAATAGTTTGGAATCCGTGGGCCTGGATTACAATCAAGAACCTGACAGTGAATTGGGGTTCATAAGCAGCCCACCTGCCCTTCTGTTTTAAATCATGACCACTCGTGAAACAAAACTCAGTTTCTTAAGGACTGTACTAAGTTAGTGAGGTGGTATTTTTAATGCTTGTTTTTTTAAATATTTATGCTTACTAAAATGTGCTATGTCAGCGAGTGTTGAGTCCATTTTTAGCGCAGGGGCAGGGCCAGCATACGCTAGCTGATGGGGCGAACCCGTCTTGTCCCCAGGTAGCGCGGGTTTAGTTCTGCCCTACGCTAAGCTATTGTTGGTTAGTGCACATCAAAGATGCCCATGTTAACCACAATGGGCACACTCCAACCCCCACTAAGCAGTTAGCATGGGATTTTAACTGCAGCCATAATTTTTGAGCGCTGTAATGGTTACTGCGGCGTGTTTGGGTGACCCCATGCAAACTGTTACAAATCCCTATAATATTTTAAATAAATTTTGGTATTATGCTAAAATACTCGTAAAATGAACAAATGCCAACCTAACCATACAAAAATTCTTATTAAAGGTTTTCATAATAGCTAACCCCCATCTCTCATTCCTACTTTGGAAAAGTAGGTCTGGAAGCTTGTTGCAAATATCACAATTAAAATTACTAAGAGAATAAGGATCAAATCATTCTCTTTGCCTCTAGTATGATCAGGCTCAGACTTTGCTAATACTGCACTGATTTTCCAGGTCCCCCCTACCAAATTTAAAGGAAAATAAGCTATGAACCCTCAAATAATCTAAGACAACAACCAGCTTGTGTGTAGGCTGGAAGGTCAGAACATTGAAAATAGCATCCTGAAATTAAAGGATCTACACATATATTGAGGAACTTTAACATAAGTCAATCGTTACCAGCAGGGCCAACCTCAGGTGTTGATGCCCTAGGCAAACCTTAAGACTTATGCCCCCCTAGCAGTCAGAATCTATTGATAACTTTGAATGTCCTGCTCTTTGCCATCATCACCCCAGAAGCTGCAGCCCTAGACAACTGCCTAATTTGCTAGTAGTTGGCCCTGCCCTGGTTACCTGCTGATGGGTAACTGTGACAACAGAGTGATGGGAAATTCCATCAAACCGACCTTCTCCCCATTCCTCAAATATGCTACTGGCTGATACAATATGGTTATTAATGTTACAAGACATGGTAAAGCTGTCTGTTGATACACTCGTTCGGAGAATCATCACACATGACCTTAGTGCTCTATCTTTATAATTTTATTTCACAAGTAGGCCCAACATTTGTAAAAAAAAGGTGTTAAGAAAAATTGGAATTAATGAGTCTAAATAAATTACCATACCCCGAAGCATAGCAAAGGGAGAACAATCAGGGTGCCTTGAAAATTCAAGGGGAAAAGAAAATTTAACAAAATATTGCAAGATGAATAATGCAATTGATATAGAAAAGGAGAAATGCCATTCTTAGGAGGAGAGAGTTTATAGTACTTCAATCCCTTTACCTGATGCTGTTACCAGGAGGCTGTCTGAACCACATGGTCTACAGGATGAAGCGCTAATGGGGTTTATGGAGGAGGTACAGACAATGGCGGTGGAAACAACAGGGAAGTTTTTGGAACATGCATGTTGTCTCAGTCCAGGGGATTGGGGAGGCCAGGCACCCACCTGTGATGTGGCAACGGCTGGTATGACACAGCCTGCAGATGCCACAGGTATATCTATTGATGGTTTTGGTGGCAGCTGAGGCGAGGAGGATTTTGAAAGAACTTCCTCATGTATTACCCTGATCCCTTGTGATGAACTGGATGGAGGTGAACTCATGGTTTTGTTTTCTATTTTTACCCCAATACTGGGGGGCCGGCTACCATCAATTATAGCTTTAAGTTGTGGATGTGGTGGAGATGGGGTTTGAGAAAGCCCTGGCTTTTTGGGAGGAATGGGTGGAGGATTTCCTCTGTCTATTTTTGATACTGTAGGAGGCTTTAAACCAATAGATGGATGCCCTATTCTTCCAACTAATGGGGGATAAGTACCAACTTCCATTGAATGTGGCATCCCTTGTCTTAAGTTAGTACCTCCTTGTGGACTTGTAAATCTTGACAGTACTTGTGTAACAGTATTCCTGGCCAACTGCTTGGCAACCAAGTTATCACGACTAGTGGAAGATATTTCTCTTGCTGGAGGACTTTGAGTAGTGTTTCCATTTTGGTCAGAATCATTAGCATTAACTTGAAACCTAAATCTAGCTGCCTGTACTCGTGGACTTAAGCCTGGATGTAAAGTAGTGTTGGTACACTGTGAGTGTACATTGTGCATAGATGAAGATAGGTAGCTTGGAGATGCTGGAGAGGCAGAAATGGTATTATTTGGACAAAGTGATGTATTACTTGTCAAATCTGGTGTAGAGCCAGTACTTGGTCCATTCTCTTCAACTCTGGTTTGAGTTGATGTAATTATATGAGTTAAGGGTGGTGTAATCAGTAAGTCATTGTAGGTGACTTGCCTCTCGGTAGCTGGTTTTACAAATGCTGAATTGGAGCCTATGCTCATTTTTGTGTTGCCAGCAATAAGAGAGCTTCCCATTGAAGGCTTGACCAGAACAGTCAAAGGCAACTTCTTAACACTTTCAGACACGTGATCCATTATCATTATATCTGTTTGGCAAGCAATTGAGCACCATGTCGGTTCATCAGGTCCAACCCCTACTGAAACAAAATGGTTGTCTTTACTTCTGTGGGGTAGGGAGGCATTTGGTTTCCTGTCATTTTCCTTTTTTATTTGTTCAATGGTTTTCATCATTTTATCAATCTCCTGCTTCAGATCATTCGTGTGTGCTTCTTCTCGACTAAGTTTGGCACGAAGCTGTTCCCTCTCCGTATCAAACTCTGAGAGCTGTTTTTCCATCTGAGCTTCCATTTGTGCTTCCATTTGTGTGCTTCTTTGTTTCTCAGCAGCAAGAGCTTCCTCCAGCTCAGAAGTCTTTTTCTTTTCGGCTTCAAATTTGGACATCATTTCCTCAAGCTTTTGGCTTTCCTCTATCATTTTGCTGGACAACTGCTTGCATTCTTTCACTAGTGTCAATACTATGTGTTTATTCTTGGCACGCTCCTCTTCTAGACGAACAGATAACTTCTTATGTTCCTGCTCAAGATTTTGCAGCTCACACTTTTCCAACTCCAGCTGCAGGAAATAAACATATAAAATAAAGAGAATGCACATTATAACACAGCTGGATAAAGACCTTCATTTTCCTCCCTTTGATAATAAGCTTATTTCAGTACACTGGAAGCCTTCTGGCATCTTGTACAAAAAAGGAAAAATGGCAAAAGGAAGGGAAGAAGGGGTGCATGTATGCGCTTGGTTGGATTTGATAAATACTGTATTTAGCAGTATCAGATCTGCTGCCTATAGCTGTATCAACATCTGATAAAAATTCATTGACTATAAAACATATGGAAAGGCATATAATTATTTTTCAAAAAAGCAAAAAGCTGAGAAAACTAATCTACATCTCAGCAGAGAACTAAATCATATGCCACTATCTACTTTTTGGTTCTTAAGCAGAATGTGATTTAGCATAATAAGCAAGAGTCTCCAATTCCAGTCCTGGAGGGCCACAAACCAGTCAGGTTTTCTGGATTCAATCAAGTTTCAAAATCAATTCAAGTTTCAATCCCTGTCCAAATGTAAATACATTGCAATTCAAGTTTCAAATCAATTCAAGTTTCAATCCCTGTTCAAATGTAAATACATTGCACTGATCCTGCAATGTATATATTTGTTTGATGTACACCGCACTGATGTTAATAGCGCGGTATATAAGAAATGTTAAATAAATAAATAAATAAAATAAATCTGTGTAAATGTGGTATAATACCCCATTCCTAACCTGAAGCTCCCTGACTGCACTCCCTCCTTAATTCCACATACCACTGCCTTCTCCTAGTAACATAAACGTAAACATCTTTCCCAAGGCCATCTCTGTCAAAGCAGAGGGTGGACTGCTCGAACAGTAGGGGCGGCAGCTGCAGTGAATCAGTGAGTGTGGGGATTGAACAGGTGAGCACTCAAAACGCTGGTGGAAGAATGTGAGGCAGTGTGCAACTTGTAAGCCTGACAGCAGCTGCTACTATACCACTCTCCCAGCAGCTGCTACTATACCACTCTCCCAGCAGCTGCCCCCTTTGCTCTGGATGAGGTAGGAGTCGGAGGGGCGGCATAGAGATTGGAGGACAAGGAGGAAGAGGTCCAGTGGATGGAGAAGGGGAGAAAAGATCTTGTAGAAGAGTGGAGTGATGAGGGCTACAAGGGAAGGCAGGATGGAGTGGAGTGGGATTGGTTATTTCATTTTGAAGGGGGGCTGATGTACAACCTGTCTATCTGGATTTGTAATTCTTCCCGCATTAGGAAAACCAGGGGTTATCCAGTAACCCCCATCTCCCTATGTTTGTTTTGTTTTACAGTATCTTATCTCCCCACCTAGGGCCCTCTTTCCCTTGTAAAAGACAAGCAAAAGTTGGGGTTCCCCTTCCTTCATCCTCTTCCTTGGAGGCACCTGCCAGTTTATTTTGCTCTACAAATAATTGCATTTTAAGCACTTGTTTAGTATTCTTGTCTGTGTCAGGAGACAGGCTTCATTACAACTGCTTGAGGAGAATCTGAATGGAGGAGCAGTTCTGTCCTATATCTTCGCAACACACTCCTGGCAACAGATCGTACTATAACGTGCTATGAAGTAGGTGGTGTAAGAACTGAAGAAACGCTAATAACAAAATATGGATGCTGTTTAACTGAAAATAAGCAGACAGATGCTTTCTGGTGTATTTCTAGCCCTAAATTTTAAAGGCAATGAGGACCTTGGCAGGGGTGAAACAGTATAAGAAAATATGTGTTTCTGTAGTTCTTAGCAGTGTTTGGGACATGTGCGATGCTTTTGAAACCACCCCTGGGATATAAGGAGGACTAGTGTGAGCTAGTGAGCCCGCCTAGAGGTGGGGCAGGTGGGTGGATCCCCAGAGTCTAACTCTTCCTGGAGGAGAGAGGAGGGTAATTGAGAGGGAATGGCCGGGATATAAAACTCCAGGGATTATGCTAATTAGGGGGTTTTTGGCAGCAGGCCGAGAAGTAAGGGAAAAAGAGGGGGGAACCTGCCTAGCAGGGAAAAAGCTACCAAAATGCAGCAACTCATGGGGGGAGGGGGCAAGGTGGCATCTGGAAGGTCCCATGACATGGAGCTCCCACTCTCTCTCTCCTAAATATGCTGCTTTGGCATTCCTGATCCCGGTAATATGGGGAGGAGGAACTGCAAGCAAGCAAGCAAGCCTACCCTCAGGTTTTGCTGTTCCATAGCTGACAGCACAGAGGACTTTGGAAGCGCGAGGCATCCAGCCATCAGGGCTTGGAGCAGCATCTTTGGCGGGTTTGCACACTGAGCAGCCTGAAGACCTGAGCTTTTTTGGGATGTTTCTTAGCACTGAACAACAAACAGCTCTACCGTGACCCGAACGTGTTGGTTCTCCTGACCGTGTGCTTCCCTCCGACCTGTCATCGAGCACACTGATGAAGGGTGGTGAAGAGGGTGCATCAGGAGCTGCCTAGTTTGGAGTGGAACCAGGTCAGAGAAGTGCAGTGGGTACAGCGTACTCTGGTGGGGGGCTACCGCTGGTGGACTCCAAGCCGGGACCCTCTTCAGTGTCTAGTAGGATGGTAAAACCGGCTGTTATAACTTTAGATTGCTATGGGAAGCCATTGCTGCCTTAAACTTTTCGCTTATGTTGACTGTGGGTTCTCTTAAAGAAGAACTTACTCAGGCTAAGCTTGCTGTTGCTGGGGGTCTCTCAGGTACAGAGGTAGCAGGAAGAAAAAATGGCTCATATGGAAGGACACAACTGTGAATGTCCGAGAGATGAATGTTGCCCAGATTAAGGACAAGATGCTGTTAGCAAGGAAAATGAAACACTTGGAGAATTAATCTAGGAGGAACAACTTGAGACTCCTGAACTTCCCTAAATCTCCTATTTTGTCACCTTTGGAGATAGTGAGGAAATATTTTCAGGAGGTAATGAAGATCCCTCAGGATGATCTTCCTCCTTTGATGCGTGCACAATATCTGTCCCTGGGTACTGATCCCCGGGGTACCAGGTCTGGGCTGGTTCATTTGGGAGCAGTGTACCTTACAGGATTCTTGGAAGCAGTAACCGAGCGGGTTATCCTTTGTGTTACCTCTGCCCTTGAATCAGACTGGAACTTGATTTTGCGTTTATTTTTCAAGAACTTGCAGGAGACGTTTTTGGGGTCTAAAGTACGCAATTTTCTGATATTTCTAAGGACACCCAAAATAGAAGAAAGGAATTCTTGGGTTTAAACCAAGAGTCCTTGCTCTGGGGCGCCGTGGCACGTTAACGTGCGTTAACCGTAAGTTTATGCCAGCACAGTGTTAGAAGCAATAAAGATGTAGCCCACTGGTTACTGCAATGACTGCGGAGGCAGAGGTCATGGGTTCAATTCTGCAGTGGTGTCATCTAAGAAGGCTGTCTGAGGCATTTCCTTCTAATTTAAATCAGTGCTGTCTGAGGCATTGCCTTTTAATTTAAATGTGCTGTCTGAGGCATCTCCTTTTTGTAATTTAAATCAGTGCTGCCAGCAAAAACCCCCTCACAGTGCCGTAACCTAAGGTGCCGCATAAGGCACCCTATAAGGCGCCCCATAGGTCACATCATAAAGTGCCCTGTCTGCCAAGGCACCCTATAATGTGCCCTATAGGGCGCCTATGAGGCACCTTAGGTTACGGCACTGTGAGGGTGTTTCTGCTGGCAGCACTGATGTAAATGAAAAGGAAAAGCCGCAGACAGCATTCTTACATCACACCACTGTGGGATCAAACCCATGACCTCTGCCCCCACAGTTATTGAAATAACCAGTGGGCTACATCTCCATAGTGTCTAACCCACTGCCGGCTGGCTGCATAAAGACTGCCGGTCACCACACAAACTGTCTGCTGTGGTTACCTGGATAGGGCAAACCCACCTGTACCCATGATGCACGGCACATGCAGATCAGCAGCCTACATCCGAACACAAGATGGGGTATGCACCTCTATAGCAACCCGGCCTGGTAGAGGGACCCGACCGTGTGTGTTACTGGCACAGAGTAGCTACAGACCGTGACATTGTGTGGTTCCTGTGCTCAACCTGAGGGTGAAGTGTGGGGCCCAGCACCATGTCCGCAGCACCTGGCATGGCTGAGATAGGCTGCGCTGCAGGTCCCCATCAGTGTCAGTGTGTGATGGGTAGTCCCTGCAGACACACCTAGGATACACCTGTGTCCATCTATATTTCCCAGTCATGTCTAGGCCTTGTGGACTATGATGCACCCAGAACAGTGCCTATCCTCTGTGGGTGCCATGGTCACATGTTATAAGTGAAGGGTGGTGTGTGGACCCCAAAGCGGATTATGTAGCACCACCCAACCCGCCCTCTGTGGGTCATGGTGGGGTACAGGATCCCCCACCAATGGATCCACATACTACATCTTGCAATGGTGGCAGTAGAGGGGAACGGGTACCTTACAGGGCAGTCATTGCAGATCTGTACGCATCACATAGGGAAGTAGGCCTGGCAAAGCTCAGCTGCCCCCCACCCCTATCTGACATTCACCAGCTGGGGGCCACAGTCAGTTTCCACCCTGCAAGGTGTTCCAGCCATACACATGCTAACTGCAGACAGTCTGCTAGCCAGTACATAGTGCATGTTCCTGGAAGAACTGTGTGCACCCACAAATGGGATGTGAGCATGCACACCAAGCAGGTATGTCAGTGATTGGGCCCCAGAAAAGGAAACCCAGAGATATCATGTGAGAGAAATGCTATATAGCACCATGGGGGAACCTAGCCATGCCGTGGTCACTGCTCAGTCAGGGTGAGAGTGACCCCCCCCCAGCATGACATGCTGTGGCCACCCTGTCCGTGCAGGTGGTGGCCGGGCACTACAATGTACCAGCCATTGCCCTCTGCCCTGAGCAGCTGCTTCCTGCCCAGGCTGCCCTGTCCGTGCCATACCCACAGTACCCTGCTCCTCATTATGCACATTGGCAGGCTAGCACTGGAAACAGTGCAAGCATTGTGTGCTCCGGAAGGTGTAGGCAGCCACCTAACACTGGAGAGACATACACACACTCCCACACCTATTTCAGCATTGTGCAAAGATAGCGGTGGTTGGCAGCCCTGGCCGCCACACCAGTCCTGGGCACAGTGCAGGCATTGTTAAGGTATGCAGATGCTAGTATTGGTAGCTCCTGCTCCGCGCAGGGCCCAACAGCCTGACTCTCCATGAGCCGCTGGATAGTGGGGCCTGTGTGTGTGGGTGTTTGTGCTCCTGTTCGCTGCTGCTCTAGGGCAGTGGTTCCCAACTCCGGTCCTGGTGGTCCGAACACGGTTCAGGTTTTCATGCTGTCCCTAATGAATATGCATGGTACATTTGCATACACTGGGGGTGGTGCATGTAAATGCATCTTATGCATATTTATTGGGGACATCCTGACACCCTGAATGGTGTTTGGCCCTCCAGGACTGGGGTTGGGAAACTGCTCTAGGGATTGCACATGTTTATGGTGTCTGTGCTCTGTAGGCTAAACTATAGGCATTTATGACATGTTTATTTAATCTGCAATAAAGGTTCCGTCTTTATTACCATGGTTTAGTACTGGGTAAAATATAGGGACATGGTTTGCAGGAGCCACAGCTGGGACTTGAACCTGTGACCTTCTAACCCTGCATACACTGGCTGTGTGTACTACACCAAACTGTTGCCACAGAGGCAGGCCATTCTGTGGGCAGATGCCACTGCCCCCTCTACCACCATGCTGATTTGCCCTTATGCCGGTGGTGCTGGTGGTGCGCAGTCCCAGGCCATCCAGTGTGCCTGTAGGCGGCTGCCTATGGTGTGGGATCTGGGGTAGGGGTGCCTACATAGACACCCGCGCTTCGCCCCGGCACCGCCTGCCAATGTTATGTGCCCTTTGGGGTACTTGCTGGGTACTGTTCCCTGGGACACTGTGGGACACACACTCATGGCCATGTTTGCCCTTGGTCAGTTGCTGTCTTGCTGGTTTTCCGCTTCTACATTCCTATGTGTCACCTAGGCATCTGCCTAGCCCACCCTGTGCCCCAGCTGCCCCACTGCATGTCCCGCCTGCAGCCCCCCGTACCCCATTTGCAGCCTCACCGTCGTGCCCTCTTGTACTTGGGCACTATGATGTTGCTGCACATGTATCACTATCATCACTTTTCTGGGTTCCCCTGTCTTTGCTGCACATTGCTGACTGAAATGGTCTCTCTTCCCTGCAAATGTGCCTCTAGCACGAGGTTTTCACTGGCGCTACTTTTCAGACCTTCATTTCACGGCGTTAGTGTGCCTGGAGCCTCTCCCCACCCACTCTCTGCCCATTGACCCCTTCTCTCTGCCCCTGGGGAGCATTACTTGGCCCTCTGGGGAGCCTTCCTCCACCCTCTGTAAACCTTACCACTGCAGGAGACGTTATCGCGCAATACGTGATGTTCTTACACGGTAATGCGCCATTATCACGCAATAACGTCGCAACTGCTACGTTTGCGCCGTTTAGTAAACATACCCCATAGAGTCAGAACATGCCTAAAATTCTGATGAAGTTTCTAGATGAGTAAATGTAAAATTGATCAATAAATGACGAGATGATCAGAAATGAGAAAACTTTTACATGGGCAAATATCAAATTAGACAGTTATCATTAGTAGCACATATACTAACTGCACAGCCCTCAATAATTATTGAAGGCTGTTGCAAAAATTTTTTTTTCGAGAGCTGTTTTGGTTATTCCACATAATCTTTATGTTTTTTGGTGCGCTGAATCCGAAAATGACCTCCATTATGTCATAGGACATCACGTTTCCTGACAATTTAGGTAACTATGTTAAATAAGGCAATACCTCAAAATAAATGGAAATAGACTTATAAAATTAAAGTTTTATTACAATATTTTCATGAAAATCCTTTTTTGAACTGAAATGAGCTCACCTACACACACTAAACTCGATTCTTCTTCCTTGTGAGGCTCCTCTTGGTGCATTTACGCTTGTGAGTAGCATCTGGAATGTCTCTCTGAAGCATCCAACCGTAGTCTGCCATCATTGTAATGCTCCATTTTCCCTGGTATCTCCTTTCCATCTCTTTAATGTCTTGGTGGAATCGTTCACCTTGTTCCTCACTCACAGCTCCCAAATTTTCAGGAAAGTAGTCAAGGTGGGACTGGAGGAAATGCACTTTCAAACTCATCAGACAACCTAAAGCTTGAAATGCTTTCAGCATTCGTCCGACAATCTTTTTGTAGTGAGGTTCTTTGTTACTGCCTAAAAATTTCTGTACGACTTCTTTAAATGCAATCCACCCTTCTTTTTGAGGATCCGTCATGATATTGACAAACTCTTGATCAACTATAAGCCTAATATCTGGTCCGACGAACACACCTTCCTTCAATTTTGCCTCCGACAGGCCTGGAAACTTGGTGACCAAGTATTTAAAGCATTCTCCATCTCTTGGAAGTGATTTTACGAATTGCTTCATCAATCACAATTTTATGTGGAGAGGTGGTAGAAGAACTTTATGGGAAGGTACCAAAGGTTCTCGGAGAACATTTTTTTCACCAACTGTTAGCACCCTCGGCTGCCAACTCTTCTTGGTCCAGTGATTTTGTCGGTCTCGACTGTCCCATAGACACAGAAAACAAGGATATTTGGTATACCCAGCTTGTTGCCCGAGCAGCATGCACAAGACCTTCAAGTCCCCACGCACTTACCAACCATGGTCTTCATATTTAAGTTTACGAAGAACCAATTCCAAGTTCTCGTAGGTTTCCTTCAAGTGTACGGAATGATCTACAGGTATGGAAGCGTAAAAACCGTTGTGGAGTAAAACTGCTTTGAGACTTCTTTTTGAAGAATCTATAAAAAGACGCCATTGCTCTGAATCATATTGGATTTTAAATTGACCCATCAGACCTTCGACATCGATGCAATAAACCAACTTGTCTTCCTGGGCGAAGTAAGGAACGAACTCCTTTTCACGATGTCTGAACCATGAAGATGACACTCCTGGCAACAATAAATTCCTGCTTTTCAGCCTTGATCCGAGTAACTCAGCGGCATCTTTGGGAAGATTCAATTCTCTTACCAAATCATTCATCTCCTCCTGAGAAAACAATTTTGGTCTTGTATCATCTTCAAAGTCAGAACTTGATTCGTCATCTGGTTCAGGTATGACTTCACCTTCATCGGAGCTAGGTATCTCTTCCAAGGTAGCAGGGGGCTTGGGTACTGGTATATCTGTGCCATGGGGGATGGGACGAATTGCCGAATGAAGATTGGGGTATGAAATGGAATGCTTCCATTTGGAATTAAACCCTTTCACATCGCATGAACAAAAGTAACAGTCGTCACTATGGTTCTTTTGCTCTCGCCATACCATAGGAATCCAATAACGGAAATATTTTTTCTTACCCATGAACCAGTTTCGGAGATCCTCAGCACACCGTTTGCACACTTTATGAGGCGCCCAGACTTTATCTTGATCTCCAATTTTTAGTCCAAAGTATGCAAAGTATACTTTTTTCACAAAGTCTGTAATATTCTGCTGTTGCTTCAACACTGTATATTCACCGCAGATGAAGCAGAAACTGTCTGGCGAATTAATACACTTTCATGGGGCCATAACATAACGGTTGAAGAATGATGAGCTAACACGAATTGCAATGAAAAAGTGTGAACAGTCTAGAACCAAGAACCTGATGATGATTCGTGCACAAGTGTGGCATGCAGGAGAGAGCAGCTCTGTGTCTGTACACGAGACGTCACAGTGCTGGCCACGCCCCCCTGCACTGACCGGAGCTGCTGCTATCTGCCCTGTGTCTCCCTCCTACTGGATTCTTCAGGAAAGATTAACCCCTTCTACCATTAGAAGCACAGACTTAAAACTTGCTTAGCTTATGTATATATTGCTGACCATCAGATTTACAGTGCTATATTTTTTTTTACATAACTCGGACAACCCCTTTAAGATTTTTTTGGCATTTTATATCTTAAATGCACTTATGTGAATTAATTAATAGTAATTTTAATTAATTAATAGTAATTTGAAAAAAATTGATAAATTTGAAGACAATTTTGCATGTTGTGGCAAATCATGACGTCTAGGAGTTTTTTCAATATTTTATTTGTTTTCAGCACACCAAAATACCTGGAAATTAGATGAAAATAATCAAACAGCTTTTTAGTTGCAGACCTGTGTAATTTAGGAATGCAACTTAAAAATAATGAGATTACATACAAATAGTAGAAAAATGTCTACAATATATGTAGAAACATAGAAAAATGATGACAGAAAAAGACCACATTGGCTATCTAGTCTGTCCTTCACCACAGCAGCTACTCTGAGCAATTGTCAGAAAATTGCTACAACCACTTCTACCCTACCAGGCTAATGCAGAACAGATACTAACCTATCCATGATCAGCAGCCCCTCATGTTCCACCTCAAACATGAAAATTCTAGGACAGAAGAATATTGTGTTGTGGGGGGGGGGGGGGGGGGTGTGGGGGGGGGGGGGGGAGGTGGGCAAGAGGAGAGGATTCTTCTCACCTTCAGACAATAGGAAAGTTATTCTCAAATCACATCTCTTCTCAGGGATGCAAAATGTAACTCTTGTCAAACCTACTTTCCAAAGTTCTTTGCTGCTGAAGCAAACAAAAGGAGAATTTGAAGTTTGGCGAACATTCCCCAGTTCCTCCTAGAAATAGATTTTAAGAGCTCACTGCTGAAAGCCACAGGTACAAAGATTGCCCCAATACTCAGCTTGTCTCAGGGTGTTGATAGGGGATGGTGGGTGACCAGGCAGGCAGGAGGAGAAAAAAAGAAGTGCTTAGACCACTTCATTCCACCATTCTGGATTTTCAGCTGAATAATTGAATGAAAATAGGTTTTAAGATGATGAGACTGGTTCCAAGACCAAAAAAGAACTGTTAAGAAAGATTGGGGAAGGACAAAGCAGTCTTGAATATGAGCCAAGAGTCAGTGCTGATGCTCACAGAGTATTTTGGTGTTAAAGACGGATCCTAAATAATTGTTTTGTATTTCACATATTTGATATCACTATTGTCAGTCAATAGTGGAATCACTGCTTGTAAGAATTCTCTTTAGTCTTCCCCTAGGAAAATCATAAAAGCAGCTGTTGATTATTCCTGTATAGCACACACAGTGAATTACTTTGTCTTGGTCGGGTAGCACAGACCAGAAGCTCTCGCCAAGTTAACATTTCATTTTATGAATCTACAAAATGAAACGCTACCAGGGCTTGTGTTATTATTAGGTGAACTAGATGGCTGCCTATACAGCCAATGGTGCACGGGTGGCCTATTGCAGCCATTAATGCCCCTCTCTGGAACCTGCAGCAGCGTCAATAGCTTTAAACACCACCACAGCACTTATATAAACCTTCGGCGCTCCAGTGCTGTTCCTGTTTCCGCCTCCTCCGACGCCGACTTCCTGTTGGCGCAGCGGGGCAGAAGCAAGAACAGCACCGTAGCGCCAAAGGTTTAGGTAAGGCCAGCAGTGTTATGTAAAGCCATTGCCGCCACTGCTGGTCCCCTTAGAGGAGCAGAAATGGCGGTAATGGGGGTGGGAGCAGAATGAGATTCACCTAGGGCGCCTCGCATCCTTGCGCCACCGCTGAATGCTACCAAAGTAAAAAATCAAAACCTGTAACAATCCATGTTGCTCCAAAATTACAAAGGCAAACATTTAAAAAGTTGCCCGCTGTGGGGATAATTTTAAAAGGTATTTCTGAGGGGAAAACGGAGCTACACGCACAGAACTGGCTTCTTTTGAAATGGTCCATGGTATATGTGGGCACAGCTTGAAAATAAATAAGATTATCTGACCCGTGAAGAAGCATTCCCGGAGAGGCAGGGGTGAAGAGGGGTTCGTGTCTACACACATAGTTTACCAAAATATATGTCTATGGCGGGTGGGCAGGTGGTTACTTTAGAAGTCTTACAGCATTTGCAATTTCCACATGGAAAACCTGGCATTTACGCATGGAAAAAGCATCCTCCACATGGACATGGCAGTTTTATAAAGGGTTAAATTTACATGTGGATGTCCAGTATATGTGATTAAATTGCAAGGGGGTATGTCACGGGAATTGTTAGGACGTGCCCTGGGCAGGCTAAAAATCTTCATGTGTATTCTCCATTTCATATAGGGAATGCACATGTAGGATTAAAATTGTCCAAGGCGGGATATACAGCTCCTCCGTGGCACATAGAGGTTTTTGCAAAGTCCTCATTTTGACCAGCCCTTTACTAGTAGGATTAAGGCGGTTAACCACCTTAATCCCCTACTGTTTATGCCTTCCTCTAAATTGAAATGAAATAAAGAGAGTGGCCTCTGTAGTAGCTAATTGTCATTTAAATGTATAGGTTTCCAAAATAACAACTTACACATGCTAAGTTGCACAATACAAACATACACATTTAAGGGGATCTACTAAAGGGTGTTAACTGTCGTGCGTGTACTGGCGCATGCTGGGTCACGTGTCGACAGCTAGTGTGGAGCCACGACAGTTAAAATGGCTGGATTTCCATGTTAATTGGTGTGTTAGAGATGCAAGTGGGTAGATTTGGAGTGGAGCATGGGCGAGGAGAGCGTCCTGCAGTCAGCACTCCCACGCTGACTGCAAGGTGGCTTATTAACATGGATGCAATTACCGCTACTTCAATAGGTGGTGTTAAGTGCACCCATGCTAATGTGGTCCGTGTTAGGGGGTAGTGCTGTGCGTTAACTGACGGGAATATGCTTCCCATGTCCTTGACGGTTAACGAGGTGGTATTGCAGCTAATGCTCCATGGTTTTGCACACTGTTGGTGTGCAAATCATGACGCCCTTTAGAGAAAAAGCCCCTAAGTGTGACACTCACAGGTGTAGGTTTCTGAGTTGCCTCCAGTGATTTTTCCCATGCGTGGATTTGTAGAATGGCTCCTCTGTGTACTTTTCCATGCTCTTAGATGCCTTTCAGAAAAGCCTCCATGTTTGACAAAGCCTATTCTAAAATATTACCAGAATTGTGTACATCTGACCTTGACATTTCAATTCTGATCTCCACATACTATCTAAAATTTGCTTTCAAAGATGAAACGTAAGCCGGTAAATGCATGTGTTCTGAAGAACAGGTATATGTCTGTGCATGCGGTTTCTGTGGGGTAATCCTCGTAGGGAAACTATGCTCATTCTTTCACTTAGAAAACTAGTGGAACTTTTGTATATATCTGCAGTACAAATTAGGCAGACTTCAAAGTTATACTCTTATGCAGATGACATTTCCATATTACTAACTTTGCCATCACAAGCTGTTGATTATTATGTTATTCTGGATAATGTTCTACAATTATTTGGAAGCTGGGTCCGAACTGTACGTTTACAATTGAATGTGGCTAAGACAACCCACAGGTCTGCGACTAAAAAGCTGTTTGATTATTTTCATCTAATTTCCATGTATTTTGGTGTGCTGAAAACAAAATACTGAAAAAACTCCTAGACGTCATGATTTGCCACAACATACAAAATTGTCTTCAAATTTATCAAATGTTTTCAAATTACTATTAATTAATTCAAATTACTATTAATTAATTCACATAAGTGCATTTAAGATATAAAATGCCAAAAAAATCTTAAAGGGGTTGTCCGAGTTATGTAAAAAAAAATATAGCACTGTAAATCTGATGGTCAGCAATATATACATAAGCTAAGCAAGTTTTAAGTATGTGCTTCTAATGGTAGAAGGGGTTAATCTTTCCTGAAGAATCCAGTGGGAGGGAGACACAGGGCAGATAGCAGCAGCTCCGGTCAGTGCAGGGGGGCGTGGCCAGCACTGTGACGTCTCGTGTACAGACACAGAGCTGCTCTCTCCTGCATGCCACACTTGTGCACGAATCATCATCAGGTTCTTGGTTCTAGACTGTTCACACTTTTTCATTGCAATTCGTGTTAGCTCATCATTCTTCAACCGTTATGTTATGGCTCCATGAAAGTGTATTAATTCGCCAGACAGTTTCTGCTTCATCTGCGGTGAATATACAGTGTTGAAGCAACAGCAGAATATTACAGACTTTGTGAAAAAAAGTATACTTTGCATACTTTGGACTAAAAATTGGAGATCAAGATAAAGTCTGGGCGCCTCATAAAGTGTGCAAACGGTGTGTTGAGGACCTCCGAAACTGGTTCAAGGGTAAGAAAAAATCTTTCCGTTATGGGATTCCTATGGTATGGCGAGAGCAAAATAACCATAGTGACGACTGTTACTTTTGTTCATGAGATGTGAAAGGGTTTAATTCCAAATGAAAGCATTCCATTTTATACCCCAATCTTCACTCGGCAATTTGTCCCATCCCCCATGGCAGAGATATACCAGTATCCAAGCCCCCTGCTACCTTGGAAGAGATACCTAGCTTCGATGAAGGTGAAGTCATACCTGAACCAGATGACGAATCAAGTTCTGACTTTGAAGATGATACAAGACCAAAATTGTTTTCTCAGCAGGAGATGAATGATTTGGTAAGAGACTTGAATCTTCCCAAAGATGCCGCTGAGTTACTCGGATCAAGGCTGAAAAGCAGGAATTTATTGTTGCCAGGAGTGTCATCTTCATGGTTCAGACATCGTGAAAAGGAGTTTGTTCCTTACTTCGCCCAGGAAGACAAGTTGGTTTATTGCATCGATGTCAAAGGTCTGATGGGTCCATTTAAAATCCAATATGATTCAGATTTTTCAAAAAGAAGTCTCAAAGCAGTTTTACTCCACGACGGTTTTTACGCTTCCATACCTGTAGGTCATTCCGTACACTTGAAGGAAACCTACGAGAACTTGGAATTGGTTCTTCGTAAACATAAATATGAAGACCATGGTTGGCAAGTGTGTGGGGACTTGAAAGTCTTGTGCATGCTGCTCGGGCAACAAGCTGGGTATACCAAATATCCTTGTTTTCTGTGTCTATGGGACAGTCGAGACCGACAAAATCACTGGACCACCAAGAGTTGGCAGCCGAGGGTGCTAACAGTCGGTGAAAAAAATGTCCTCCGAGAAACTTTGGTACCTTCCCATAAAGTTCTTCTACCACCTCTGCACATAAAATTGGGATTGATGAAGCAATTTGTAAAATCATTTCCAAGAGATGGAGAATGCTTCAAATTGGTCACCAAGTTTCCAGGCCTGTCGGAGGCAAAATTGAAGGAAGGTTTGTTCGTCGGACCAGACATTAAAAGGCTTATAGTTAATCAAGAATTTGTCAATACCATGACGGATCCTCAAAAAGAAGGGTGGATTGCATTTAAAGAAGTCGTACAGAAATTTTTAGGCAATAACAAAGAACCTCACTACAAAAAGATCGTCGGACGAATGCTGAAAGCATTTCAAGCTTTAGGTTGCCTGATGAGTTTGAAAGTGCATTTCCTCCAGTTCCACCTTGACTACTTTCCTGAAAATTTGGGAGCTGTGAGTGAGGAACAAGGTGAACCATTCCACCAAGACATTAAAGAGATGGAAAAGAGATACCAGGGAAAATGGGGCATTACAATGATGGCAGACTACTGTTGGATGCTTCAGAGAGACATTCCAGATGCTACTCACAAGCGTAAATGCACCAAGAGGAGCCTCACAAGGAAGAAGAATCGAGTTTAGTGTGTGTAGGTGAGCTCATTTCAGTTCAAAAAAGGATTTTCATGAAAATATTGTAATAAAACTTTAATTTTATAAGTCTATTTCCATTTATTTTGAGGTATTGCCTTATTTAACATAGTTACCTAAATTGTCAGGAAACATGATGTCCTATGACAAAGTGGAGGTCATTTTCGGATTCAGCGCACCAAAAAACATAAAGATTACGTGGAATAACCAAAACAGCTCTCGAAAAAGATTTTTTTGCAGACCTGTTTGCCTTAATAATAGCAAACTGTGCCCTACTTCTTTACTTGAAGCACTGCAATGGCTGAACCTTCGTACAGAGTCTGTGCTTCAGGTATTGGGGGTTTTCATTGATGAAAACTGATCTTTTGAAACCCATGTTAGTGCAGTTCTGTCCAAACTGTTCTTTTGTATGTGTCAATTACGTCGACTCAAACCCAATTTTTCTTTTCATCATTTTTGGCTTCTAGTGCAAGGCTCTGTTTTGGCATACCTAGATTATGGTAATATACTATTTATAACCTGTTCAAAACAACAGCTTGAGCGGTTACAATTATGTCAAAATACTGCTGCTCGACTCATTTTTGGAGTCTTTCGGTATATTGCGGTAACTCTTTTACTTCGTGAGCTGCACTCGCTCATGATCACCAAACGGATTTGTTTTAAATTCTATACAGTTCTGTATACATTTTTTTATGATTCTATTCCCATGCAGTTTTCTTTGTTATTACTTCCATTTTTAGTTAAGTCAAGTCTAAATGGTTACAGTCATCCTGAATCCTTTTATTCCCATCTAGCAGAGGGGTTAGCTCAAGAACAAGACTTGCATACACTATTCAAATAAGGCAGCTGAGCTTTGGACTAAAATACCTCTAAGGATTAAGGGATAGTCATGGTTTAATGGGAGAAAGCCAACTTGGCTTTAGCCAAGGAAGGTCTTGACTTACTAATCTGTTATATTTTTTGAAGGTGTGAATAAACAGGTAGACAAAGGTGAGCCGGTCAATATAGTGTATCTGGATTTTAAGAAAGCCTTTGACAAGGTCCCTCATGAGAAACTCTTGGTGAAATTAAAAAGTCATGGGATAGGAGGTTGTATACTATTGTGGTTAAAGATAGAAAGCAGAGGGAAAGTCTAAATGGCCAATTTTTCCAATTGAGAAAGATGAAGAGTGGAGTACCCCAGGGATCTGTGCTAGGTCCTCTGCTTTTTAACATATTCATAAATGACCTGGAAATGGGAATAACGAGTGAGATAATCAAATTTGCAGATCACAAAATAATTATTCAAAGCTATTAAAACCCAAGAGGATTGTGAAAAATTGCAAGAGGACCTTGATAAAGACTGGATGTTCAAATGGCAGATGAAATTTAATGTGGGCAAGTGCAAAGTTATGTACCTAGGAAAGAACAACCCAAGGTTCCACATTAGGACCCACCACCCAGGAAAAGAATTTCGACGTCATCGTGGATAACACGTTGAAACCCTCCACACAGTGTGCAGTGGCAGTCAAGAAGGTAAATAGAATGCTAAGTATCATAAGGAAAGGAATGGAGAATAAAACAAAGGATATTATAATGCCTCTGTATCGTTCCATGGTGCGTTTGCACCTTGAATATTGTGTGCAATTCTGGTTGCCATATCTTAAAAAACATATAGTGAAATTTGAAAAGGTACAGAAAAGTGCCACCAAAAGGGGATGGAAGGATACCCCTATGAGGAGAGGCTTAAAAGGTTAGGGTTCTTCAACCTGGAAAAGAGACGGCTGAGGGGAGACATGATAGAGGTCTATAAATTAATGAATGGAGTGGAACGGGTAAATGTAGATTGATTGTTTATGTCATCAAAAAGTAGAAATACTAGGGGGACATGCAATGAAGCTACAGTGCAACCCGTTTAAGACTAATAAGAGAAAATATTTTTTCACTCAATCTTCTTTTGTATTTTTATCTTTTATTGTAAACCGCACCAAACCACACCAGTTTAAGAGTAGTTACTCACCTGTAACAGGTGTTCTCCAGGAGCAGCAGGAATCAGTCCTTACATATGGGTGACGTCGGCACCGACGGAGCCCCCGTGCGGAGCATTGCCCCAGCTTTCAAGGAAAGCCTTTGTGAATGCAGCGCGCATGCGCGGTCCCCTTCCCGCCCAAGGGTGCCATTTTGCTCAGTCTGATGACATAGCTAAAAGACAGCAAAAAACCAAAATGAAGTATATGACTGCAACTCCAGGGGAGGAGGGAGGGTCATGAGGACTGATTCCTGCTGCTCCTGGAGAACACCTGTTACAGGTGAGTAACTACTCTTTCTCCAGGACCAAGCAGGAAGTCAGTCCTCACATAAGGGACTCCCCAGCTCCAGGCTACCGGGAACCCAAAGCTGAAAAAATGGCTTCCTCTCAAGAGCCTCAGCATCCGTGATAAGAATATCCTCTGAGAACGCCCCCTTACGGTAGCCCAACACAAGGGTTGGAGGGTAGGAGTTGCCTAAACCTCAAAGAGATTATGGAGTACCGCCTGTCCGAAAGCACTGTCCCTTTGGGACTCTCTCTCAAGGCAGTAGTGGGCTGCAAAAGTCTGGCTTGAAGAACAAGTAGCGGCCCGGCAGATGTCTGCCAACGGAACAGAGCGGAGATGAGCTACTGACGCGGCTTTCACCCTGACACGGTGGGCAGTGACTCTACCCTACAAGGAGAGGCCGGCTGCCTTGTACGCCCAGGCAATACAATCTGCTATCCAAGTGGACAACGTACGCTTGGAGACAGGTAATCCCAGTTTATTAGGGTCAAAAGAGACGAAGAGCTGAGTAGCCCTTCGATGCCCCTGCGTACGTTCTATGTAAAAGGACAATGCCCTCTTACAGTCCAGGGTATGCAAGTCTGTTTCAGCCCAGCTGGTATGCGGCCTGGGAAAGAATGTCGGAAGAACCACCTCCTGGTTGAGGTGGAAAGAGGAGACAACTTTTGGAAGGAACTTGGGATGGGTCCGTAGGACCTCCCTGTTCCTATAGAATCGTGTGTACGGTCTATCAGAAACCAGAGCTTGTAGTTCACTCACACATCTGGCCAAGGTAAGAGCTACCAGGAAGAGCACCTTCCAAGAAAGGAAGCGTAAATGGCAAGTAGCCATCGGCTCAAACGGTGGGCGAGTAAGTTGCTGCAAGACCATGTTCAAATCCCACTCAGTGGCTGGTGGACAAATCGGAGGCTTGAGCAGAAGCAGGCCTCTGAGGAAGCGGGACACCAAGGGGTGAACCGACAGAGACTGACCCTCCACCGGTGGGTGGTGTGCTGATAGAGCACTGAGGTGGACACGAACAGAGTTGGACTTAAGGCCTAGGTCTGACAGGTGAAGCAGGTATTGTAGTACTACTGGCACAAGGCAGGAGAAAGGATCTTCATTGTGCTGAGCATACCATATTGAGAACCTACGCCACTTGAGGGCATAGGACTTTCTGGTGGACTGCCTCCTAGAGGCCAAGAACACTTCCTCAACTTCCTTAGGTAGAAGTAAGGGAGCTAGCACTATCCTTTCAGCAGCCAGGTCATCAGACTGAGATTGGGGTGCAGAAGGGAACTCTGATCCTGAGACAGGAGGTCAGGTTGTAACCCCAGAGGGAATGGAGTTTCCACCGCGAACTGCAGAAGAAGTGGAAACCACGGATGCCTCGGCCATCTGGGGGCTACCAGAATCACCGAGGCCTTGTCCCGTAGAATCTTGAACAGAGTTCGGGCCACCAGGGGCGTGGGAGGAAACGCATACAGGAGGCCCGTAGACCAACAGATCAGAAACGCATCTGCTGCCATTCTCAGGGGATGCGGCTGCCTGGAGAAAAACCTGGGCAGCTGACGGTTCAGTGGACTTGCAAAGAGATTAATGGATGGAAGCCCCCATTGTAGAAAGATCTGCTGGACCACCAGTGGATTCAACTGCCATTCGTGAGGCTGGAGAATCCTGCTTAGTTTGTCTGCCAAGAAGTTCTCCTGACCAGGTAGATAAACTGCTTTGAGAAACATGCCTTGTTTAACTGCAAAGGAGCAAAGGGCCTGCGCCTCCTGACATAGGAGTCTGGACCCCGTGCCCCCTTGCTTGTTCACACAGAACATTGCTACCTGATTGTCTGTCTGAACTAAGACAGACTGGTGAGAGAGGGCATGAGAAAGAGTCTGTAGAGCTAAGCAGATTGCCCGCAGCTCCAGCAGATTGATCTGCTGTGTGGCCTCCCGAGGCGACCAGAGGCCTTGAGTGCACATGCCCTGGCAATGTGCACCCCAGCCCTTTAGGGAAGTATCGGTCGTCAGCACCCTTGTGTGTGCCGGGGCTTGAAAGGGTACCCCCTGAGAAGGTTTGGGAGATGTAACCACCACTGCAAGGAGTCCGAGTGGTTTGGACACCTTTACTCTGTCTCAGAGGTCACCTGTGGCTTGCGTCCACTGAGCTCTGAGGCACCACTGAGCAGCCCGCATGTGCAAACGGGCATTCGGGGTCACATGTACCGTGGATGCCATGTGGCCCAAGAGCCGCAGGAAGTGTCTGGCGGAGACCTGAGAACTGCTTTGGAACTGGTTGGCCAAGTCCATCAGTCTGTGGGCCCTGTCCTCGGGCAAGTAAGCTCTTGCCTGAAGGGTGTCTAGTCTCGCCCCTATAAACTCTAGGTTCTGTGAGGGGAGCAAAGTGGACTTTGCATAGTTGATGACAAAGCCCAGATGCAGAAGAAGAGAGACAGTGTGAACAGTGGCTTGTCTGGCCTCCTGGATAGATTGACATCTGATGAGCCAGTCGTCCAGGTATGGGAAGACAAAAATTCCCTGATTTCTGAGATAGGCCGCCACCACCGCCAGGCATTTGGTGAGGACCCTGGGGGTGAAGGTTAGGCCAAAGGGAAGAACTCTGTACTGAAAATGGTTTCCTCCCACCACAAATCTGAGATATTGTCTGTGGTCTGGATGGATGAGGATGTGAGTATAAGCATCCTTTAGGTCTAAGGAGCATAGCCAATCTCCCTGCTGGAGGTAGGGCAGAAGTATCCCAAGCGTAAGCATCTTGAACTTTTCTCTCTCCAGAAACTTGTTTAGGTTTCACAAGTCTAGGATAGGCCGGAGGCCTCCTGTCCTTTTTGGTACCAGGAAGTACCTGGAGTAGAAGCCTTGCCCTTTCAGGTGGTGAGGCACCGGTTCCACCACCTGTTCCTTTAGAAGACTTGCCAACTCCTGAAGGAGGAGGTTCCTGTGCAGAGGGAGTCTTGGAGGCTCCCCTGGAAAGTAGGAAGGGGGTATCTGGTGGAAGTGGAGCAAGTAGCCCTTCTGGACTATGCTGAGGACCCAGGTATCCCCTGTGATGGCTGGCCATCTGTAGGCATACAGGGTCAGCCGACCTCCTGTGCTGATTGGAGCCAGTTGTGGAGAAGAGGCTATTCTGTGGGAGTCAAAACCCTGCTCCCTGCTGTGCAGGAGCCAGAGCTGGCGGCTTGGGGGGTCTTCTGCCTATGGGGCCCATGCCCCTGCCCCTTGGCCTGCTGGCCCTGTTGGGGAGCTGGAGAGGCCTGGTATTGAGGGTAGGATTTGTAGGCAGCACCCTTCCTTGGGAAAAAGGGCTTCTTCCCCGAGCCCTTCTTTTTCTGAGAAGGGGCAGAAGTCTTCCTGGACAGCCTTGTCCTGGTGAGAATCTCAGTCTCGATTTCCGCAGCCTTTTCAGTCATGGGCTTACTGAAAAGGTTTTCACCCTGGCAAGGGACATCGATCAACTTGTCCTGCACCCATGGCTTCAGGTCTGATGACTGTAGCCAGGCCTGACGGCGTGCACCGATGCCGGCTGCGGCTACCCGGGCCGAAGCCTCGCAGCCATCATAGGCTGCTCAAGAGATAAACTTCAAGCACTCTCGAATCCCTGTTGACAAAACCTTGAACCTCTGCAAAGTTTCCTCGGAGAGGCCAGCTGAGAACCCGGCAATCTCCTTTGCCATGTCTTGTAGGTACATGCCCATGTACAGCTGGTAAGTCTGGACACGGCAAGATAGCATAGAGCCCTGGAAGCACTTTCTACTGAGGGCATCCAGGTTCCGGGCCTCCTGGCTGGGGGGCACCGAGGAGTGCATCTTCTGACTCTTGGAATGGTGCGGTAGCTGTGTCTTCTGGAACACAGGGCTCTTATGGACTCAATAAATGGAACCAACCCATTTGCTAAGAACCGGCGTCGAGGCCGGTGCCTTCCACATACGGAAGAGAAGCCATTCCAGCATCGGAGGAACCAGTACAGTAAAGGCTTCCTTCAGAGGAAAGTCATACTGGAGGGCATCCAGCTTTTCGGTTCGAGGCTCCTCCTTGGCATCCGCAGGGAAGGCCAAGGCCTTGGCCATGTCCCTCACGAAGTCCGAGAACCAGGTATCCTCCAGGGGGGAACCATCTCTGCGACTTGGACTCCGGTGAGTCCGAAAGGATGCACCGGATCCGGAAGGTGTCCAGGGATTCCTCATCCTCTGTCTCTCACTCCGACTCCTCTGAGGAGGAATCGAGCGGCTCCGGTCGTGTGGGCCTCGGTGCCACCCGCCCCGATGATGAGGGTATCGGCGTCGATGACCTCGGCCCCGCACGGGAGGTTGAGGGGGACCTTGACCGAGGATTGACTCAAGACTTCATCGACTCGAGGATCGGCTCGGTCTCCGAGGTCGACTTAGACGTTGAGGTCCCGGTGGTTGGGGCAGATGCACCGGTCAGACTGGCGATCAGCACCCGCTGCTGTTCCATGAAGGCAGCCAAGTTGCTCTCCAAGGCCATCAACCTGAGTACAAGCTCAAGAGACTGAGCAGCCCCCGACGGCGTCGGGCCTGATGTCGGCTCCCCTGGAGGAGAGTCCACGAGGACAACTGCACTTACGTGACTCGGGGACTCCGGCTCCACACGAGGTAGCTTGGAAGGCCTCTCCAACTCCGAGGGCCCGGGGTGGCGATCAGGGCTACGCAACCTGGCCCTCAAGGAACCTGGAGCCTCCACCACCGCCGCCCTCGCAAGCTTTTTCTTCCTTCTGTGCTCCCAGGAGGGAGACTCCCTTTCAGAGGAACCCCGAAGGCGCTCGGGGTCGGACTCCCGAGATGTTGAGGCCTCTGATGAAGTCCTGGCCCGGCTGGACGCGGAGTCAGAGAAAATTCGCTCATGTTGATGCTGATGGCTCCAAAGCGCCTCCGACGACATTTTGCCACATGGGCCTCAGGCCAGCGGGTCATGGTCGGGCCCGAGGCATCGGAGGCAGCAGTGATGTGTGTCGGTGAGAGTCATAAGTTTCTTGCACCGATCACACTTTTTGAACCCGCTGGCAGCCATCGGGGGAAAAAGGGCCCCTGCAAGGTCAAAAGACCGGGCTGCCAGTGAAAACACAAAAAGAGCGCGGCCATCGGGGGAAAAAGGGCCCCTGCAAGGTCAAAAGACCGGGCTGCCAGTGAAAACACAAAAAGAGCGCGAACGCTAGTCACAAAGGACAAAAAACAAAAAATCAAACTCCGGACTCGATACCGGTGTACCGAGCCGAGGCGGGAAGGGGAACCGGCGTCGAACCGGAAAAGACAGCGCGAAAAAATGCAGAAAAATCAACTTTTTATCGGGTGACACGAACTCACGTCTGTCAGGCTCCGCGGAAAAAGAAAGACTGAGCAAGATGGCACCCTTGGGTGGGAAGGGGGCCGCGCATGCGCACTGCATTCCCAAAGGCTTTCCTTGAAAGCTGGGGAAATGCTCTGCACGGGGGCTCCATCGGCGCCGATGTCACCCATATGTGAGGACTGACTTCCTGCTTGGTCCTGGAGAAAGGACCGTTCTGGTATAAAAAAACATATTAGATTAGATTTGATTAGATTAGGCATCTCCTTGTTCTTTGGGGAATATTTGTTGTACTGGGGAAAGGCTCTCAAGAAAATATAATTGATAGCCATGATTCCTCCAGCTACAACAGTCCAACATTAGATTTAATTTTTTTTAAGGTAGACTTGATGGTGCCCTTTAAAAGTATTACTTGAAATGTCAAATCAAAGCAGCAAAAGCTGTATGGAATCATAGTGGGAAATCAGTGCAAACAAGAATGCTGTTTATAGATGAGTTCTTTATTTCAGGCTGCAGCCCATCAGTGAAGATTCTTGTCTGTGATGATTTCCTACAGGTCATGAAGATCACCGACCTGGAAGCTTTTGTTACTTACCTGGAACTATTTGAATGTGCTTCCTTTTCCCCATTACAGCAGGAATGCAAAAATGGAGGCCACCATTGGTTGTAATGTGGTACCTTTTTATTTCTAAAAGCAATGGACAATGACTATTTTGCTTTCTGAACACTTCTAGGTGTATCTTATGGATTTTCAATTGCTGATCACGAAAATCACTTTGATATTTTCCTATCATGCTGCATTTTTTTTGCAATCACCTATTTTTGTGATTTCTTTGCATAGTTTAAGTCTACTCATATGTTGCCTGGAAAGTAAGCTATTTTGTTTAGTCCATGCATGCCTAGGCATGCACTCAGTGCAGGCTCACAACATACAATGGAAATGCTACTGCTCAGGAATGCATGGGCATGCTTAGTCAGGATGGATACTGGCCGTACAGGCTATAAAATCAGCTTTCATACACAGATGATATGCATGACGTTGATATCAGTTTGTGTACTTAACAATAGCATTTACATGTAAGCTTCTTATCTAAATGACACTTTGTTACAGCAGAAATCTCTTGTCAATGTCGCAACAGCTGCGATTCCTTCTGTTACATTTGTGGTAAGTATACGCTTAAGCCTCAAAGATGCAGCATGGCCGCACTTATTAATACTTAAAAAACACAAATGAGGACTGTTACTTCTGTCTGACCAATGTATTCGGCGTCTCTGCTAAAAATAAGAAATCTATTGAATACCCCATTCTGCCTTTGCGCTATGAGACCAGTGCCATGTGACAACAGTATGCCAGTACTGAAGCCACCAGAGACATGGAGCCTAGATGATGCAGACGAAGATGCCACAATACACAGGTCAGATACACAAGGAGGAGCAGGCCTCCTGCAGACAGTACCAAGGAACACAAAAAGCAGGAGACGCTGGATGAACTGATGAGTCTTTTAATGGTAAGGACCCCAACGCGTTTCGGCAACGCCTTCTTCAGGGGAAATATCACCAAGACGCAAGTTGCTGTGCGTATTTAGTTGAAAAAACAGTGACTTAAAAGGCAATGATCTTCTGTCAGAGACAAATGAATAGACAGGTATGCTAGTCTGAGAGCGGACCGTCTGGGTTTAAAATCGTTGGAAGATGTGCTGCAAAGAGCGCATTGAGCGCATTGAGAAAACATGGAGCTGTTGTTGAAACACATACAGTACAACAACTACAGCTGGAACATTTGTGGTGATCTTAAAGTAGTTTCACTGCCACTAGGAATGCAGCTCTGGTATACCAAGTACTGTTGTTTCATTTGTGAATGGGACTTCCATGCTAGAGAGTCTCATTACATTAAAAAGAATTGGCTGCTCCATAAGCGTTTGATTCCAGGATAGAAAAATTAGGCACATGAACCACTTGTCGACACAAGTAAGATATTTTTGCCTCTTCTTCATATAAAACTCAGACTGATGAAAATCTTCATGAAAGCAATGAACAAGGAAGGCAAAGGATTTCAATATTTGAGACAGATATTTCCAAGAATAACTGATTCCAAGATTAAGGAAGGCTTTTTTGGGGGTCCACAAGTCAGACACGTCATCAATGACAAGCAGTTCGAAGAACTGCTAGTGGGGCCTGAGAAAATCACATGGAAGGCATTCAGGGATGTTGTTGAGAATTTTCTTGGCAATTACAGGGCACCAAACTATGTCCAATTGGTTGACAACATGCTTCAAGCATACAAAACCATGAAGTGCAACATGTCGCTGAAGATTCATTTTCTGTATTCACACTTGGACTTCTTCCCTGCTAATCTTGGTGCAGTCAGCGACGAATATGGTGAAGGGTTTCACCAGGACATTGCGATGATGGAAAAGCGGTTTCAGGGCAACTGGAACACATCAATGCTGGCTGACTATTGTTGGACACTGAGACGAAAAGCATAGATGCTGAGTACAAATGAAAATCAGGAACAAAACATTTTAGCTCAGGTGAACTAGTGCAATATGTTAGCATCATTGTGCAAGTAAACATGCTAAATTCAGTCAAAATGTAATTTCATGTTTCTCCAAATTCCTACGTGATACAGTCAATCTGAAATTACATTTGTGTTTAGCTTGAAGCTATCATAATTACCAAAACTTTTTCAGGAAGCAAAACTTTTGAACAAATTTGTTGTTCAGTGAAATTACCACTGATACTTGTGTAATTAGCAGCCAACAATCTGCAGATGCTCTTTTTCAGTCTCTGAAATCCCATTGCATACATGTAAATATCTAACAATAATCAGAGCTCTTCAATATCATCTGAAACTTTCAATAACTACAAAGTTCGAAAATTTGGAAGCAAGAACGAAGGGATAGCATTGAATGCTTGAATGCTGTAAAAACTAAGGAGTTATCCTATGAATTAACAGATGAATGTATTTTCTCACCATAACCTCACGAGATGATCATTCAGTCATATTACTGACCTATTACAACCTTGTCTTCTTTATTTACAAGGTTAGATGAAGAACCAAGTGCAAAAGAGCTGCTGCTTATTCTGTGGAAGGGAGAGTGAATCGTCATATTCAGACAGAAAAGAAGATAGCAATTTCACATTTGTATCCAGAACATCAGACTGGAACTAATCCAGGGCAATGTGGTTGAAAGGTGCAACAGTAGAGATGTGCATTTCAGGCTCATTTGGTCATATTTTTGAGTACTAAAAATTAAGGGGGGCATTTTCAAAACAATTTAACTCGTTAGCAGACCGGCTAATCCATTTAACCACAGTCAGCAGGATATTCAGTGGCACTAAACCGTTTAGTATCATTGAATATCCCCTCATACCGGTTTGAAAGCCCTGATGCTAAACGCTTAGCCTTGGGACATTCAGGGGGCAGCACCCTAGGTTAGCCAGTCAGCGGTGATATTGAGCCATTGGTCACTGGCCAGTTAATCCTAACCAGCTAAAGATTAGACAGCTGAATGGCAGTCCTAACTTTAGCCAGTTCAGCTATCTGGTCAGCAGCTGGATATCGTCACTGACGGGCTAGCTAATCAGCTAACCATGCAACCTAGCTCGGCATTGAATATCTGGGTTTCCATTAATGTGACAACAGCTAGGCGCTTTAAATGTACTGGCCGCCACCACTGAAAATGCCCCACTATAAGTTCATGCACATCACTTGTGTGCATCTACTTATGAATGAATGTGCGTACAATTGATTTGGGCACACCAAAAAAACTGTAGCCTTCATAAAAGGCAAACAATTTAGATAAATATTTAAAAAACACAAAAATAAAACATAAAAAGTGCTAAAATGTAATTTTAAACAAAGACTAACCAAACATATTATTGGCCCTGCACATCCCTTTAAGACAGTTCAACTTTCTCCAGGGCTCTGTGGAGAAATGGGATTCAAATTAGAGAGGTGACAGTACTAAAAGATAACTGTGGCCTGGGGAATGTTAACAGTTTTAGGCAAAAACAGAATTGCTAGTAATGATGGTAAAATGATAGGGGTGAGTCTATGAAATAAGAAATCCATCTAGTGAAATAAGAAAGATATGAAGGCATGCAGTAAAGGTAAAGTAAAGAGGATGGACTTCCGGTTCCGGTCTTCATGTGAGTGGTGCTGTTTGCGTTTGGCACTGTTATTATAGGGAATTTTTGGCCTTCTGCCTGCCCCAGAGCACTGGGCTGGGACGATAACATGCCAAAAACATTATGGCTGAGGTCTGATAAGTCTGCCGCCGACCCTAACATCCCCAATATGAAGAAGACAGCTGCCATGTGTTCGAGCCCAGGGCCTACGATGGTGATGACTGGGGCTGCAAACCCCCTGATTGGAGAGGGGGAACCAGGGATCGTTGGAGTTGCTGAGCTGATGGCTGAAATTCGTGCCTCCAAAAATGAGATTATAGCCATGGTCTCAGCATGGTTTGATGCCCTCCTCAGTCACATGACAGAGATGGAGGAGCATGTGGGGCAAATGGAGGATCATGATAAGGCTGTGGAGAAATTGCACAAAGCGGTAGACTGGTTGGAAGAGAAATCAGAGACCAGGAGAACTGCGATCACCGAGAAAACATCAGGATTTTTGGGATTTCTGAAGGTGCCAAGTTTCCAGATACTTGGGCCTTTGTACAGTAGTTATTGCAATCTTGCTTTCCCTCCAATTGGCCAAGCCTGCCTATGAGGTGGAGCACGCACATAAAGAGACTCTGCCACGACGCGGCCCGGGCAATCATAGCCAGTTTGATGCAATATCGGGAAAAGGACTTTATCATTGTGGCAGCCAGGCAATCTTGAAGTGTGCCCTATCAAAATTGGAAAGTGTCTATATTTTCCAGATGTCAGCACTGAAACAGCTAGGAAGAGGAAAGCTTTGTTACCTTGCAGAGACTCCCTTATTAAAATGGGATTCAAAGCAGCGATACGGTTTCCAGTGAGACTAATTGTCATACATCAAGGCAAGCGTGTCTTCCTACACTCTCCCATGGAGGTGAACCAGCTGCTGCAGTGTGTTGGCAAGGGTTCTAGTCCTCAGGGGCCCCTGCAGGAGGTAGCAGCTGCCCCTGGAACTCGTGGATCCCTGTCGGGCTCGAGGGCTCCACCAACTTCATTGGACTCAGGAGTGAGTACCACAGATGGCCTTCATGCCAGCACATTGCCCACCGCCCTTCCTGCTGAGGACAGATTGTTGGGACGAGTTCCTGGGGTCTCTTACTTAAGAGCCTGCATGAAGCTCAGCTTGAAAGGCAGACTGCTCACTATCTTGAATGTAACTAACTTCTGCTGCTTCCAGTGGGGGGTGTCCCCCCCTTTGACTCTTGGTTTTACTGCAATAGCATGCTCTTAAGGGCCTGTCTACACCCATTGCCTGTTTTCTCCGGGGCAGAACGCGTCTTTCACTGTGAACTGTGCTGAGTTTGAGTGTGACCAAGGGTGCCTGGCCATGAGAAGATTGGTCATCTGAAGCTGCTTTTTATGGTTGAGCAAAAGAGGATTGTTAATGTGGTTTGTTTGAGAGAAGAGGTTAGAGGGTAGGCCTGGGGAAAAGGGGGGTTAGAATTTAGTTGAGAATAATTCTGGAGGAATGTGGGGGTGTCGGGGGGGGGGGAAGGGAGGAGAGCATTATGGTGTGAAAGGAAGTGGATGGGTATGTGTACAATGTATGTGGTATCAGTGCGTGTGATAGAGGAGGGCAAAGGGGTGCTGAACGGGCACTGTTGATCTGTATTCACTTATGTCTGATTTCCATGTATATCCCAAAAAACTTGCTCCAAGTGTACAATTGGCTGGGCTATGTCTCTTAAAATAGCAACCCTAAATGTTGGGGGATTGAACAACCCGATTAAGCAGAAGCGAGTCCTCACATATTTAAAGAAGGAGCGGGTAGATATTGCCCTTTTGCAGGAGGTGCGCCTCATTACTTTAGAAATAGAAAAACTGTGTGGGGGGCAGTGGGCACAGATCTACTACTCTTCCTATAATTCTAAAAAGAGAGGGGTGGCCATCTTAGTAAATAAGCAACTGGAGCATCAGGAACTTTTATCCTGAACTTGTATGCCCCTAATGGGCATGAGGGTTCTTTTTTCTGATAGGTGGACAGGTGTTCTCCACCTTTGCCTTAAAAGCATGGGGTTTGGTCTGGGTAGGGGGGGATTTAACTGTGCCCTTAGCAATATAGACCATTCTGGTCCTGTCATGCAACTGCTGCTACTTTCTGAGGGGGCACCCCTTTGGAAAGCCCTATGGGGAATGGGATGGACTGATTTATGGAGGTCCTTTAATCCACAAGAGCGAGATTATACCCACTGTTCCACTAACATGCAACAATATTCATGCTTGGACATGTTCTGTGGATTGGAGGCTGAACTTCCAAGTGTGAAAGACTGTCGGATTATGGCTCCCCTGGTCAGTGATCATGCAATGGTGTGCTTATTGCTAGACCTAGGATGCCAGTCTAGCCTACGGACAGCATGGGTGTTGCAGGCAAATGTGCGCCTTCTCCAAGATAGCAAGGTTCAGGATCATATGAGGGTTTGCTGGGTGGACTACTTACAATTTAATGATCAGGCCGAGACTCTGGTGAATTTGCTCTGGGAGGCTGCCAAGGCATATATGAGAGGTCAACTACTGCAGCTTGCCTCCCAGAGCAAAAAACAAAAAGAGGCTGATTTGGTTCAGCTCAAAGGTCAGTTAGAGCTACTGCAGAAGGAACATAAACATTCCGGCAGCAACAAGGTGTATCGGTGGTTATTGTAGGTGTGTAGGCAAATTGATGCTATCGAAGTTGAGCACATTGAATTCTTACTCAGACTTACCTACTGCAACATTTTGGAGCATGGGAGTACAACGGGCAAGCTATTAGCCTGGCAACTGTGCAAGCAAAGGGCAAATTGCCTAATAGGAGAAGTGTATGACTTGATGTGGCAGTTGCAGAGAGACCCAGTGGGAACTGCCTCGTTATATGCCTCCGAGCATACCTACTCTTTGGAGGAACTATCTACCTTCCTGGATGATATTTCATTACCATTTCTTTCTGTAGCACAATGAAACTTTCTAGAACAGGAGAGTTCTACAATGGAAATTGAGTTAGCAATTTGTAAGCTGGCCTTGGGTAAGGCTATGGGCCCCGATGGCTTTCCCATAGAGTGATATAAAGGGATTCCAGACACCCTAGCCCCTACCCTACAGAGGGTCTTTAATGAAGCGCAGTGGATGGGCTGCCTGCCACAGAGCATGTATGATGCAGAGATAATCTTGATCCCCAAGGAGGGGCGACCCCTATCAGAATTTGGGAGTTATTGCACGATCTCACTTCTTAATAGCGACGTTAAAATTTTTGCAAGAATACTATGGGAGTACCTATTTGTGGTATTGAGTTGATTTGGCCTGGGGGATCACTTTGTGGGGTGAATTTGGGCTCTGTATGCAGTGCCAGTGGCCTCGATCACAATAAACAGGATTCAATCTGAGAAATTTCCACTGGGTAAAGGTACACAGCAGTGGTGCCCTCTCTCACTTTATTCTTTGCAATGGCGTTTGAACTCCTTGCCTCCCTGTTGCAGTTGGCTCCTGACATCCATCCTATTGTAGTTGGGGGAGTGTTGCACCAAGTATCATTCTATGCTGATGACACACTGGTCTTTTTGGAGAAACCAGTCCTCTCCCTTTCTGGGTTGCTCTGGGTGCTTCGCAATTTTGCATGGGTCTCTGGGTTCAAGGTTAACTTAGACAAGACCAAGGTGTTGACCTTAGAACCAGTGGATGGGGTGCATTTAAAATAGCATCTATCTCTACTATCTTGGCATGGGGGTTTCCGCTAACATGGCTGATCTATTTAAACTTAACTATGTGCCCTTGATAGCGAGTATTATGGAGCAGTTGGATCACTAGGCCAATCTCACATTGGGCTGGATAAGCTGGTTTGCGGCCGTGAAAATGATGATTGCCCGATTCGCATACCAGGGAGTTTTTTTTCAGAAGCTTGAAGGGCAGCTCAGCTGGTTTGTCTGGGGGGGGGGGGCAACAGCTCGTATAGTATGGAAGCGCATGATGGCCCCCATAGAAGACAGAGGGCTGAGCTATCTGAACATCTCCTTGTACTATAAGGCTGCCGCACTATGAGGACTCTGTTATCATTACGTTTGACCCCCCAGATGCCCACTGGGTGGAAATGGAGTGTTCTTGGAAAATGTTCCATTTGGTATTTGAAGATGTTGGTGCTGATAGGGTGAGCCACCATGTCTTGCTGGCGCCTGTCTTGTAGGTGCGGGTGCAAGTATATCGACAGGCTGCTCTGCGGTCTTGGCACGAAATCCCAATTTATGAACTTTCTCCCCCTCAGTGGTCCAGAATTTGCAGGCCTGCACCAGAGCTGGAGCTCAAAAGGGATGTTCTGTTTTACTGACTTAATTGAGAACGGAACATGTATGAGTTTAGCTCAGGTAACTATCAAAGGGGAAATCTCCGTACCTTTTTATCAATACTTTCATATGAGATATATTATCATGTGTCCAGAGCATTGGAGACACCTGATGCAGCAGCGTACTACCATGAAGCACATACTTTTCTATAAGGTGGATCACTGGAAGGGATTGCTCTCTAGATTATATGGTTCATTGCTTGACATTTATAGCCCGAAAGAGGATTAGAACTACAATGCTTGGCATCGATTAGTAGGTCAAACCTTTACCCTGGCGGAGTGGGTACAGATGTGTCCACAGAGTTCAATGTCGGCAAACCCAATATCAACTCTTAATGCAAGCTAATTTGACCCCAGTGAGATTATATCAGCTGGGGTCAAGGTCAGAGGATGCCTGTTGGAGGGGATGCAGGCAAAGAGGAACCTTTCTTCAAATCTGGTGGGAATGCCCTAGAGTCCACCAATTTTGGGGGATGGTGCTTTCCTTCATTAGCACCATTATTGACATTCAAATTCTCCCTATTCCAGCCAGTTGATTATTGGGCTACTTGGGTATGGACCTGGGTATTCCACCAAGAAAGAGGAGGTTAACGGAGTTATTATTGGGTGCCCGTATGGTGATTGCCAATTGGAAAACCAATAATGCATCTATGGCTTCCATGTGGAGACTGTGGGTTAATAATTTGATGTCCCTGGATCGGCTGGTTTCTATGCTTAGAGACCATCTTGATTATCACATTGCCCTGTGGGCTCCCTATATAAATGAGCGCCCTTGAGTGCTCTCTTGCACCAAAGTTGGACTTACTGTGCCCATCCAATTGTGTACTCGGTAATTTCTTTTTTTTAAATTTAGAACCTCACTATACCCCCACCACCCCCTATTATTGATATTGTTATTGGTAATGTTATTATTGTTACTGAGGGTTTTCTTCTTGGGCTCGCCCTGAGCCTTACAGTACTATTCTGGAGGGAGTGGGAGGGATAGGGATGTAGATGGGGAGGGTTTATTCTCTTCTATGTCTGGAATGCTGATGCTGTTACAGTGCTCTCGCTGGAGCTGTAATCCTCACTTACTACAAATAAAGAATGTTATAAATAACAAGCTATAGTAAAGAGAATGGAGAAGTTTCTGTCAGAAGAGAACAGATGTTGGAGAAGTTACCAGGTTCTTTTTCATTTCACTAGCTTTTATGGTGCCGATGGACTTTAGAATAGTAAAATGAAGTCACGAAATAGTGATCGGGAAGAGAATGACTAAAGTTTCAATAATTTTTATGAGTGTGTTCAACAGGTAAAGGACCAGATACTAGGTGGCTGGAAATTTCAGAATGCAACTGCGTATCGCTCATTACATACATGTCCCAATCTTCCATCTTGCAAACAGCATCGTGAAGTGGTGCAGGAACTCAGCAGATGCCTTTCTACTTACTCGTACATTTTTATGATGGAGCAAAAAATATCAGGGGAGTGAGGGGGTATTCTCCTCGTCCCCTTAACGTTGTTGGTTGCTGAAATGAGCACTTTTCAGATTCCTATTTGTGCCCTGGAGAAGGTTTAGCTATGGATGTCTCTACCGTCAAACTAAGACAGCGATGGGTTAACATCAGGTGCACACATATATCTTTTTTGTTCCACCCCAGCAATGTTCCACAATCCCTGTACAACATGGACATGATTGCCCCAGACACATGTAAGATCGTCGTGTCCTAAACCGGCTCTATGGATGTGATTGAGACATCTGAATGGCCATTTTCAGACATCACAATAATGAATAGGGCTTCTAAAATGACCTCCATGGATGTGTATGTGTCTATAAAATTGGCTAAAAATAGGTGCCCTTGTACCTTCCTAACCTAGGCAGTCTTTTATAAAATTACCACCTATCCACTTACCCATAACCAACTAAGATATAAGCGGGGCTTTTATTGAGGGGGTACTCAGTGGTGTTGAGTACTGGCACTTTTATCACTGCCTGCTAAAATTGACCCATGGGCTTCGTGTATTAATGAAAGAGCTGCATACGAGTACCAAAACCTTGTTTGCTAGGAAAAATGCACTGGATATACAGTAACAAGATAGCAGATGGAAAAGTTTCATTGAACAACTATTTTGCTTTTGCACAACTCATAAAAGTCTTCCATATTTGTAGTCATTTTTTAAAGTGAAGATTTAATATTTTTTTATTGTTTATTAATCAATATATTTAAAATGCTTCCAGATTCTTTAGAAACCATCAGAAATGGTATACAACAAGATTTAAGAATAAAAGACAGATGAAGTGATTGAAAAATCTTTGGACTTGAAAGTGATCTCAGAATGGAGGAAGAATTTACTTGTGGATCCTAGAAGAATGGTATTTGTTTTTTTGCTAATTATTGTTTCACAAGTATGAAAACGTACTTCATATCTAAAACTGAAGCCTCACTGCAAACTTCAAAGCTTGCCTGAGATCCAAAACACCCACCCTCATTCTGAAAACACTGCTGCGGCTACCATCAACTGCAAGAAATCAGTATTGCCAACAGAAGGGAACCTTCGTTGGACTCCTAGGATCACAAAATAAAATCCTTGTAAGCCAAAAGCCCTACCAATAGGTTAATCTCCTTGTCTAGCACTAGAAAAAAAAAAGAGAGAGAGGGAAAAAAAAGAGAGAGAGGGAAGGAAGGAAGGAAGGAAGGTGAAAATGAATTTGTGCTTCTTTGGATGAAACAAATTCAAGTAAACTTGGTCAGCCTCTAAAGGTGCGTATAGACTAGATTCAGCACAACATGGAATTCAGCTTAGCCTGCAATGTTTTTGTCTAGTTGGGACTTGTTTGCGAATGGCAGTCTGTGCATCCTGCATGCACACTTTGTGCATTTGCTTCATGCTTGATTGGATCCGAACATTGTTGGTTTTTGCCGCGAACACAAAGGTGCGTTCGGTGTCAGTTGGGACGCTGTTCGGAGCACTTCTCTGATTAGTACTTGCTAGTGAACTAAGTGGATCACAGCGGGTACAGCTTGTCTCCGAGAATGCACGCTTCATGTGCGCTCTGCGTTCGAGTTAGCTAGAGTTTTGTTGCATGCTGCATTACATGTTCGGCTCGCCCACTGTATACACACCTTAAGCATCAGAGGGCGCCTACCTTCCCTGCAATGCCCTAGCAGCAAACTAATTATAGCTCCTTACATTATACGAATGCTATGAAATCACATTGTGAACAGGCTGCTAGAGTCAATACAACAGCAGCTTGCTCTATGTTTCTCAATGAAAATCCAGTTGCTGCTACCATGAAGAATTAGGGAATATTAGGACTGCAAATAATTCATGAAGATCCATGGTATGACAGTGCTGGCGTGATGTGTGTGTCCCATAATGATTTGGCAAAATGTATATAAATAAGTGCTCTGGGTTTCAGATATGCTGTAGTTGATCTAATTGCATTGTGTTGTCAACTTCCAGCTGCTATAGCTGACACTTCTGAGCTATAGATAGCACTGTGCTTGCATCATAAAGTATATCCTCCAAGTGCCTAAAAGCAGTTGCTTTAACTTCTTTTTGATTTGCAGTGTTACTCCTTGTTAAAAGTCTCTGCTTCTGCAGACAGAGGCAACTGTCTTTTTATCTAGAGTTTCAGCATATCATCGGATATATGATATAAAACAAAGTCAGCTTCCTAGTCTTGTTTAAAAATGCAAAACCCCAAAATAGAAAAGCTAAAGATGTAAAAGCCTTCAAACCAGAAAATGAGACCTAATGGAAAAACTAAGAAGCATTAATGGACTGATAGCTATAGCCATATTCAAAGCGATTAAATCATATAAACAAGGTCATGCCCAGGGTATATTTTATATTTCCATTACTGTAAATAAGGGAACAGCTGCCCTTGATCACTTCACTGCTTTATGAACATAATGTATAAAAATCTAAGTAGTCAAAGTACAGGATTTTTTTGTTGAGACGCAGTATATTCTTTGCAGAGCGCTGACCTTAAGATAGTGAGAATAAGGGAAGCGCTATTTAGCTATACAGGTTTTTCATGCATGGAGTGTGCAAAACCCATACTTAAGGATGACTCTGCACCACTTGAATAAGGAACTGCAAACTAATACAATTCAAAGTTAGGAAGATCTCCATACCCTTACTCAAAATCTAGCTGGTTAAACGCTTTAAAGAAACCTCGGTGAACAATATGTAGGACCATGGATGAAGTACCGCGTTAGAGAATATGGACATTGTGAGGGGCAGATGTTCCCGTTAAGGTCCTCATCATGACTATGGAGATAATGATCTAACCATTTCAAAGTTAGTTGTTAATGGATAGTTAAATATAAGATGCACACCAAATGCTCCATTTATCAAACAGAAGTGCACAGCCAGGAGTTCCGTTTTTACAGTTCATTTTGAACGTGGATGGAATATTATACTAGTTACAGGACAGAGGCTTACCCTAGAATTATTGACTTTCCCTAAGCCATGGAGTAAAGGCAATGGAAATCATGTCAGGATAGGCAGCAATCAAGGAATGAAAGTTTTACAGCCCCACAAGTTTTACCCAGATGAAATACAGCAGATAGGAAAGACTTTTCTTGAACCATGACTAAGTGCTTTCCAATGCAATAGGATCATAGAGAACACTCTATGGAATACCAGAGAATGGAAAATTGACCAATATCTAATAAAATAGCATAGTGGCATCCTCATTAATGAATTTACGATGACAGAGTAAAATACATTTGTCAAGCTCTGAGCAATGCTTTTAGGAATGCGTCTGGCTGTACCATTTCATCCCTTAGCACTGTCTGGAATACCATGGAACATATCCAGGAAAAGCCCACCTATCATCCAGGTTCAGACTGGATTATGACTGCTCTGAGCCAGAGGCCCCGTTACGGGAACCGTTTGGATGTTCTCCTGAGTATTCTGAGCTTTGCATGGTTGCAGCCACTTGAAAAAGGAAATCGAAAAGAGCTATGTCAAGCTGGTCTACTAACCCATCATGTACAGCTGTTCAGAAGCTCCGGCTTAGAATCCAGATCCGGGTTCTGCTGCTTAGACTGGCAGAGGCTAAGGATGCTGTAAAAGGCAGTATTTTTACATGTCAAAAATAAGGGGACTGCAATCATCTATTGCCTGCTTTAATGGCACTCATGTCAGGTTTCGGAGGGAGCCACAGTTCACGACTCTCAGTCAGAGGACTTTCAGCGCAATGACTGGTTTAAGGGAACAGCATCAATGTCATACTCTAATACTTCACAGGGAGGAATCATGTCCAAAATCTGAGCAGCTCTTCAAAGGCTGGAATTAATGCCAGCTCTCCCACATTGGTAATTAGATCAAGAGATTACATCTGTACACAGTGGCTTTTGTTTGTTTTATTATCTGAAATTAAGCAAAGCAAGACAAACAAATGCAGGCAGCAGGCCATTTTTATGAGGAATCTACTCATACATTTTAGCAATAAAGCATTACACCAAAGTTTACCACTTAAATATATCCTGGGGAAGGAGCCATTTTATTGACAGCAAGGTTTTAAGAAGTTTGGCAATAGGCCTAAAAAAATGGTATTAAATTCACTGGATGTGAACAGGATTTGAGACAGAAGAAAGCAAGCAAAGGATATCAATCTTCAAAGGAGTCTATTTATCCAAACAGGCCCTTTTGAAATGTACATTTCTAGAAAGTTTACTTTCCTGCCATCGAGCTCACTACATGACGAGTGGTATGTGGTCCAGTGTTTCACATTTATGAAAACACGGGAAATTGTTTTTAGGAGAAATAAGTCAGTAGTAAATTTGTTCCGTAAGATGTTTTTATGAGCCATTTTAACACTAAGGAGCTCCAATTAAACCTCCTTCTATACACAACGGTTCTTTAAATCATTTTCAAATGTTTAGCAAGGATAAAAGAAGGCAGAAACAGGAAAATACCTACGGTACCTGAATGTAATCTACCTTGAACTCTGAGAAAGGCGTGACTTAAGTCCAATTCCCCCTCCTCCCCTTATTACTACCACCTAGCTTAGGCAGTTTTAAATTTCACAGATATTCAGCAGTGCTATCTGGGCAGCTCCACTGAACATTCTCACTTTATCTTTTCTGTGTATTCTCCCCCAGGCGCAGCAAGACACCTTTTTGAATGGAGGGGCTACTAAACTAGTCTTTAGCTCTGTTGCCAAGCTCTCTAATTGCTGATGCTGTCTTGGGCAAAATATTGGTAGGACCATGGCCCCCAGTGGCTCACCCCATTCCACTGCCTGTGTTCTCCGCTCTATCTCAAGTAGGGGCAGTGAAACATATTTTTGATTGAAGGGGGCCAACCAAACCAACTTCAGCTCTGCCCCCAAACTCTGTAGTTGCTGATACCGTGTTGGGCAAAATATTGGTGGGGCCACGGCCCCTGTCGCCCACCGCATTTCGCTGCCTATGTCAAGTCTTACTCCAGTGCTCTTCCGCTTGTTAAGCAATGGATCTCACTTGGCAGAATACGGCCCTCTTCAGCCTCTTCTTTCCCTTCACAAGTAGCATTCAGAAAACAGGATGGAAAGAGAGATGCCAAGGACGGAGCAGACAGAGCAAAGAAGAATTATTTTGCTCCCTAATCTAGCTCTACCCTTCATGTAACAGGAGGAGAGAGGATGAAGATGAAGTAGAGAGGGCAGAGCACAGACTCCTCTTTGCTCCCTAATCCAGCTCTTCTCCTACTATTCTTTCCCCCCCTCCCCTCACCCTGAGAGTTTCCAAGTGTCTCCAGATATTTCATCGACATCCTAGAGTCTCTGAGCCAAAACCAGAGAGTTCACAGCCATGTAAATTTCGGCCCAGTTTCTTTTCTACAGAATTCAATCGACAGATTGGTCAGAATAAGCTTCCCTTTACTGTATACCCATGAAAAACGATTCTTAGCCTTGTGTAAGCACCCTTGCCTGTTCATGAAAGTTAACAGGTCCAAGGGAAATGTCATGTAACTAAGAAAGAAGCCGGTGGTGAAAATGAAAACTCCTTTTAAATGATACTGAAAGAACAAATAACCAAAGAGTAAACCTCGCAGCCAGAAAAGAATAAAAGCCACTGCAGTACCTTCCTTTGTCTGCTTTCTGCAGCAGCCAGCTGTGCAGTCATTCTCTCCTGCATTTTCCTGCAGTGGGCCATGACAGCTTCCAGAATGGTGAGGGGGTTGCTGCATACAGCCTTCTTCTCTCTACCAGCAGCAGCCACATCATAGTCCCTCTGCAGAGCCAGGAACGGGTCACTGAGATTAAACCTCCCATATCGTTCCTGGATAAAAACCTCCTTCCTCCGGGCCTAAAATTTTAGGAAACAGCAAAACCATTAAAGAATCAATGAAACATGTAACCCTACTGAAATACTTGCATTCTAGGTCAATATCATTTTTTCAAAAAGTATTTAAAATGGCTGAAAGACATTCATTGCATTTACATGCAATCAAAACAGAAAACAGGACCATACTTTGCATAATCAGTAAAAGACATATGCAGTATTATATTTCTGAAAACAGCTTTGGTGATGCTAAAGATAAGTTGATTATCATAAGAAAGAACACATGGAACAACAAATGGTCCTGAATTGCTATAAGCTAAAATCAAGAGTATTGATCACCATTTCAAAAAGCTAGTACAGAAGACACAACACAGCTGTATCTAGGAAAGGACTATAACCTTGCTGGACTCTAACTAACTTTCATCCAGCCACAAGTCAAAATAACAATTCAAAAAGGGAAGAAAACTTACTTGTTGGTAGCGGACATTTAACTAAAATTTGGATTTTAGTCCTGCCTATTTTTTATTTTTTGCTAACCAGATAATTTCCCTTCTCTGATAGAATGAAATGCCCTTCCTGTAAATAGGATTTGGATATTTGCTGCTTGATGCGATTAATATTTAAAATAAAAATAGTCACAAAATATGGAACTGATAATGATAACTAATATAACCTTTTGTTATTATCATACTGTATTACACAACATTGAACATTGTTAGCATATCCTATACTATGAAAATACAGAAATAAGCCTGAAGTCAGCTATCATTTGAATTGTGGATGTAATCTTGGCGACACAAATAATTTATCTTTATATGGATATATTTCATTAATTAACCAAATATTTTTTCTTTATTCTTACTAAAGGGAAAACATTGCAACAAAAAAATCTTACAAATCAATAAATGATATCCAGCAGAGCATAAAGCTAGGTTGCTTACCTGTAACAGGGATTCTCCGAGAACAGCGGGATAAGCTATACACAAAGTGACATCACTCCTGATGGCACCTGCACAGATGACTCGCCTGAATCTCAGAAAAGTCTGGAAAACCTCTCTGGGAATGCGCAACAGTCACTTCCAAGTGGAAACTGCCACCTATGACCATACTCTACCAGTAGTTCCATAGCTTAAGGTATTATCGTTAATGAGTCAGGCTGCCAAACAAGAGAGCACTCCATTATTTGACAGCCTGTCCCCCTAGTGGTAATACCATAATACTACCTCTGAAGGTCCGTTTTGACAATGGGAGGTACTGCGGATTACGCCCACTTTCTCACTAGCTATCAGGGAGATCCTAAGTAGGTGCTTGGGGTAAACAGGGGCTGAAGCAGTTGTTTTTCAACCACCAACCCTTTAAAAGGTAGCGGGCCCAACTTTGGGCCTGCTATTTTTGTGGGGCTGCAGTCAGGAACATTGGATTGTCCTGGCTGCAGCAACACAAAATTAAATTTATCATATGAATCAATAATCCAAATGATGATTCATATCCTAATTTTGTTCCTGTAAACTATCACATTTTACCACAGCTCAGCAACTACTGCTCTCAGTCTCTTTGAATAAGACTTGCAGAGTAGTCCATTTGCCATTCTACCATATCAGTGACCAGAGCAGAATGTAATACTCGAGGTACAGTCTCATCAGAGGTGTGTAGAGACTGGAAATATTACTTTTCTCTTTCTAATGATACTTCCTTTAATACGATGGACAATGACAAAGGCAAATATGATCTCATGTCTTACAAAGGTGGACAAAGGCTGATTCCTTTACTATTCAAGAAATCTGCAAATGTTCTAAATTTTGCTCCTACTGGTTCTGCTGTACACTGCTATAGATGACTTGTCCAAAGAAGAGGTATAGAAAATGTAAAAAAAACCCACAAAGTGGTTTATCTACTAAAGTGTGCTAAGATTTTGCAGTTACTGTAACAATGAGTTGTCCAAACTAACGAATAGTAATTGCAAAAACTCTGTGTTAACTGTTGGAGGCAGCCTCAAAATCTTATACAGCTAATGCAGTTCTTTCCCTGGTCATTACAGGACCCGATTATTGCAGCACTTTATAGAATGACCTTCCCCATTATATCAAACGTTCCAACATTTAATTGATAGCTGCAAAACTCTTCTTTGGTGCCAACTGCTCGTAAAACTCCTCACCCTTCCTTATCTCTCTTCATGGTATCTCCATCTCTGCCTGTTTTTCAATACAACACTCTAACTCTTGTCTACCATACCTTCTGCTCCTCTTGTCCACCTTACCTTGCCACCCTTATTAACCATTACAGGCTTCTCGAACTTTACGTTCTTTTCAGGCTTCCTTACTTGCCCTCCCACCCTTTCCACTCTTTGCTTGTAAATCTCTAGACAGTCTTTCTTTGCTTACCTAGGTCCCTCTCTCTGGAAGTCCCTCACTCTCCCCCTGCATCAAGAACCATCCTTCCCTAAGTTTAAATAGAGTCTTAAGACATGGCTCTTCCAAAGTGCTTTCCCCCAGGCCCCGTCCTCCTGACCTGCTCCTTCTTTATCCTGCCGGGGTTCAACCTGTGCCTTTCTTTCCCTTTCTGCTTCTGTTCCCTGTATATCTGCACAGCCCTTTCATTCTTTCTTTTTGATTCTTTCCCCTATGTTCTTCTTTGACTTTTTAGTTTGTCTTTGTAAACTGCTAAGATGACCTCTAGGCCAATGGAAGGATAGCAAAAGCATGAAATGAATAAATAAATATCCATGTGGTGTTAACTGTGATGCTCTATCTTCCACATTAACAAGTAATGTGTGGCAACTACCAGGTCCATACGAAGAGCTATGTGCGTGGTGTGGGTGCACATGGCGCAAATATGGAAGGAGCCTGATGTCATCACTGGGCTTCTAAAAAGCCCAACAAAAGCAACGTCTTACATGCAGCTGGGTGGGGTGGGAGGTGTGGGGTGTGCCAGGATCACCAGTTGCATAGGGTGCATTGCTAGCTTGGTACGGTCCTGGTAACTACCTGCACATTTCTTAAAAGGCACAGTGGCTGCCCCTTCATCACTCATTCCCCCCTTCCCTCCATTCTTTGTCCTGTTTCACATTATCTGTAAACATGGAATCAGTGGTTTAACTGTTATGATATAGTGCTAACTGTGGACATGGCACCTGTGTTAGCCAATTGTGGTCAAATGCATGCTAATGCAGCTTAGTAAATAGGTCCCTAAATAAATATACAGTGCCTAAACAACTGCACAACCTGGAGTGGGTTACCCCACTTACGAAACTGCTTAATCAGGTTTTGTTTATCATGCTACTAAACAGTTTGCATTCATGCAAAAACAATAAAATTGGCCAATTTATTGAGCATCAAAACTAAATAGAAAATAATCCTTGCCATTAATTAAAAATACTACTAACAATTCACTACAAAAATTGTACTCCTCTCATTAATTTCAGTCAAATACTGTAAACGTGTGGAAACATAGGCAGAGTATCCCTGGCAGCTGAAGATTCAAAGCGAAGAGCCCCAGCCCTCTGAGCTCTTTCTTTCACTCTCATCAGTTTCAAATACGATAAGGGTCACTTAAAGGAGAAGTGCAAAAATTCCACAGCATATGCTACAATAATATATATAGTAAGAACAATTAGACTGAATCAGAATGTGTGTGTGAAATGGTAAATGAAACCATAGTTTTCTTAGCATAATTAATTGACTAATCAGAATCAGGTGCTGAAATAATCAGGTAAGAGGTAAAACACCCTGCAGAGAAAATCTGCACGACTGAGTTTGAACATCCTGCATTATATAAAGGTCTAAAAGGTTTTGAGTTTGGTCTTCACCACAATGTCAGTGGAAACTCATCATGACAAGATCAATCAAAATTTCAGAGGAACTTTGTGGTTAGCTATCTAGATAGTAGGCTGAATACTGCCACTATCCGGATAACGTTTGTTTCCGCCCTAGCTCAGCCCACAGACTGTTTAGCACTATCCAGAGAGTGCTGCTGAATATTCCTCTCACCAGCAATTATCCGTTTAGCAGGTGCTACTAACCAGAAAAGTGCTTTTGAATATTGGCCCCATAAAGGCGCATTTTAGAAATAATGTCCAAGTGCAATCTGGGATGTCCAAGTCAGAATGGCAGAAAAAAAGAAAGGTACGTCCAGGTTCGGGCACGATTTCACAGATATGCATGTGCTCGATATGAATGTCTGGGGGGTTGTTTACACAGAATAGTACCCAAGACTGGGGACATCTCAGAGACATTCAGTAGTGGTTCAAAACAAAACAAGCTTCCCAGTTACCCAAAAGATATTACAATTCTGGAGAGTACTAGGGAGGTTGGAGTGCCATCTTCTCTAAAACCTCTGGAGGTTTTACAGCCCAAAAAGGCACTTTTCTGGTGCCTATTTGTGCCTGGAGCAGATCTAATATTTCCCTGACATTTCCAAAATCGAGCGTGGACATCCAAGTCCATTGCCCCATCCCTCACATGTCTCCATCACACCTCCTGCCTACATGAAGATCTTTAAACGTCATTTTCAAAATGGTTCTGGAAATGTCTTCATGATTTGGACATCTACTTGTTGTTTTTGGACTTCCAAATTGTGCATAAGGCTTCCAAAATGACCACTTTAGTTTACAAGATGGCTGGTGAAAATTAGATGACAGAATTTTGCTGTCTTGGATTTAATGGTGGCCATGGAAAACGAAGCTCTGGAATAAGAGGGGCATAGGATAAAGGTTAAAGGAGACAGACTCAGGAGTAATCCAGGGAGATATTCAGCTGCTAACCGGATAGCTATACTGCATAAAGGTAGGACAGGTCAATGGCTATTCTAACTGTGGCTTTGCTATCCAGTTAGTGGCTGAATACGTATCATTACTAACCCGATAGCAATTCCGCTGTCTGGAAAAAACATAGCGCTGTACGCCAGATAAGCTCTGGCACTGGTTTAAATTACTGTAAAGCCCCTCACTTGGTGGTAGCTTGTCGTGCTGTGAGGGCTTGTGTGCATCAGTGATGCTGAGAGCTAAACTATCAGTAGTTTAACTACTGGCATGGTCTCCCAAGATGGAAAGGTCTCAGCTGAGGTGTCAGACCAAGACAAACCACCCATTTGGGCAGCAGCAGATTGGGATAGTGTTGACGGCGGAGGATCACATTTCCATGACAACGGCAACAACACCAAACTTAAACTGCACGGAAGAAAGGCCCGGCAATCTACTTCTGTATCTTGCCATGAAAACCCAATGGATAGTTACAACAAAACAAATTGTGCTATAGTGCTGGAAGATGAGACCCCCAGGTCGGAAGGCACTCAACTAGCTACTGGGGAAGAGCTGAAGACTTCTCAGAGTAAAGCCAGAATTTATGATGTGGTTGGATCAAAGCCCTCGGGACGTCTGACTACTGATGTAGCTGCGCATGAAATGAGAGTCAGAAGCTGTAAAGATGTCTTACACATTGGAACATGGAACGTACGAAGCATGAACAAAGGGAAGTTGGAGGTGGTCAAGAATGAAATAGACTGTGTACAACTTGATCTGTTGGGTGTCAGCGAACTGAAATGGACTGGCATCAGGCACTTTGCATCAGATGATCACATGGTCTACTATGCTGGAAATGGACAAAGAAGAAATGGTGTTGCATTTATAATAAAGAAGAAACTTGCAAGAACTGTAATGAAATACAATGCAGTCAGCGAATGCTTAATCTCTATTTGTCTACGAGGAATGCATATCAACACAACTATAATTCAAGTATATGCCCCAAAAACAGCTGCAGAAGAGAATGAAATTGAAGAGTTCTATGAAAAAGTACAAGCTGAAATTTACAGAACATGCAAACAGGATATCCTGATAGTCATGGGTGACTGGAACGCAAAAGTTGGCAACAAAGAAGAAGGAAAAGTAGTTGGAAAATATGGACTTGGCAACAGAAATGAAGCTGGAGAAAGACTGATAGAATTCTGAAAGACCAACGATCTATTCATCTCAAACACCTTCTTCCAGCAACACAAGCGGCAACTGTACACATGGACTTCACCCAATGGATTGTATAAAAATCAAATTGACTACATCTGTGGAAGTCAACGATGGAAAAGTTCTATAACATCAACAAAGACAAAACCTGGAGCTGACTGTGGTACAGATCATCAACTACTAGTATGCAAACTCAAGCTAAAGTTGAAAAAGAGCAAACCACTCATGAATGCAGCAAAATATGACCTTGAGAACATATCATTGGAATTTAAAGACTGCCTGCAAAATCGATTTGCTGCTTTAGATACAAATGACAGATCTCCAGAAGAGTTATGGAATGACATCAAGAAGGTTGTGTTGGAAGAAAGTGAGAAGTCTCTATAAAAGGTGAAAAAGCAAAAACGGCCAAAATGGATTACGGAAGAAACTCTGAAAATTGCCCAGAAACACAGAGAAGCTAAAGCCAGAGGAAAAAGAAAGACAATAACAGAACTCAACAGAGATTTCCAATATGCAGCAACACAGGACAAGGAAAAGTACTATAACGACGCATGCAAGGAAATAGAAGCAGAAACTATTAGAGGAAGAACAAGATTGGCTTTCCTAAAGCTACGGGAGTTAAAGAAAAAGTTCCAGCCTCGAATTGGAATGTTTCAAGATGCTCAAGGTTCTATGTTGAATGATGCTGAGAAGATCAAGAAAAGGTGGAAGGAATATACAGAGATTTTATATGATAAAGATCAAGTGGACCAACAGCCGTTTCAACCTGTACCTTATGATCGGGAACCATTGGTGATGAAAGAAGAAGTTGAAGCAGCACTGAAAGCCTTATCAAAGAACAAAGCACCAGGCATTGATAGCATTCCCATAGAAGTATTACAGCAATCTGATGCAGCTGTTACCGTACTTACAAGGCTCTGCCAAGAAATATGGAAGACAACATCATGGTCAACTGACTGGAAAAGATCTGTGTTTATACCAATACTAAAGAAAGGTGATCCAACTGACTGTGGAAATTATCGCACAATCGCTCTGATCCCACATGCCAGCGAGATTCTACTGAAGATTATTCAAAAGAGACTACAACCATACCTGGAACAAGAACTACCTGAAGTGCAAGCAGGGTTCAGGAAAGGGCGAAGAACGAGAGACATCATTGCGGATGTGAGATGGATCCTTGAAAAGACTAAAGAATACCAAAAGGATATCTATTTGTGCTTTATCAACTATAGCAAGGCTTTTGACTGTGTAAACCATGAGAAACTCTGGGCCACATTAAGAAGCATGGGTATACCAGAACACCTGATCGTACTCTTGCACAATCTGTACATTGATCAAGGCGCAACAGTTCGAACGGAACAAGGAGAAACAGAATGGTTTAAAATAAGCAAAGGTGTAAGACAAGGCTGCATACTTTCCCCCTACCTGTTTAATTTATATGCAGAACAAATCATCAGAGAAGCAGGATTGTATGAAGACAACAGAGGTGTGAAGATTGGTGGAAGACTCATCAACAACCTTTGTTATGCTGATGATACCACATTACTGGCTGAAAGTGAAGATGATCTGAAACATTTGCTTCTCACAATCAAAGAACATAGTCTCAAAATGGGCCTGCACCTTAATGTAAAGAAGACAAAGATCATGACAACTGGCATAATCAATACGTTCATCGTTAAAGGAGAAGAAATTGAAATTGTGAACAACTTTAACCTACTTGGATCAACTATCAATAAAGAAGCAACAAGCAGTCAAGAAATCAGATGACGCATTGCTCTTGGCAGTATGGCTATGAAAGACCTAGATAAGATTCTCAAGAGCAGAGATGTCTCTCTCCATACAAAGACTTGACTTGTTCAAGCCATGGTATTTTCAATAACATCATATGGATATGAAAGCTGGACAGTGAAAAAGATAGACAGGAAGAAAATTGATGCCTTTGAATTATGGTGCTGGCTGCGAATACTGTGTATACCATGGACTGCCCGAAGAACAAACCAGTCGGTACTAGAGGAGATCAAACCTAAGCTTTCTTTAGAAGGTCAGATGACAAGACTTCAACTTTCATACTTTGGACACATCATGCGAAGAGAGAGATCATTAGAGAAAGACATCATGCTTGGCAAGATAAAAGGTCAACACAAAAGAGGAAGGCCAGCAATGAGATGGATCGATACAATAACAGCAGCTACGGGTACCAGTCTGTCAACAATGAGCTGCCTGACTCAAGACCGAACACAATTTAGGATAGCTATCCAGAGGGTCACCATGAGTCGACTCCGACTCGACGGCACTTAACAACAACAACAAAGTGGTGGCAGTCAGGTGCTCTAGAAGCACTGCAGCTGCCACTGAATATCCCCTCTAGGTTTTTATGTCTAAATTGTCAGCTACTCTGACCAAGAAGATTTTTTTCATTTCTGGATGTACTGATAAATAGCAGTGATGAGTCAAATCTAGAAACAAATTGCATGGCTGTAAAGATTTATATGGAAGGCCAGAAAGCGCACTTAGGTCCATCAAATTATGCATGAAATAAAATCCAGAATCTCTCTTTTACTACATGGAAAAATAATACATATTAAGAAAATCTCAAAACCTAGTGCCTACCAGATGTCCTGGAAAAATGGAATTAACTTCCTAGAAATGATGTTTCACTGAATTTGGAAAGGCTATACATTGCATAGCATATTATTATTTTAAATTTTATATTTATGAAATTTTACAGTTTAACTTTCACCAACACACGGAAATTGCTAGAAAAACAAATGACACTTTTGGGGACAATTTGAAAGAACAGAAAAGAATTACTTCCAGAATTTGTAACAACAAAGGGCCGAGAGGTATTCACTTCACTGTTTGCCTTTCGCGATGACGCCACTCTGGTTTCCTATTGCCCGAAGAAAGGAAAAGTGGTTGTTCTTCTGAGCAGTTTGCATGATCAAGAAGAAGTAGATAACAGACGTCCAGACTAAAAACCATGCATGATCTTGGACTATAATTCTAGTAAAGGTGGAGTAGATATGGCAGATCAAATGTTGCTCACGTATACCACAAAACGAAGACAAGACGCTGGCCAGTGACAATCTTCTACAACATGTTGGACATCAGTGCTTTGAACGCCTTCATTGTTTGGATGTCACTAAATCTAGAATGGCAGTCCAAGTCAAAGCACAGACGTCGTCTATTCCACTTGGAATTATGAAAGCAGCTGCTTCAGAGTAGTTGCAGCGAGACTTCTTCCAGCATTGAAGAAGCCACTGATGCTGTTTGCAATGTCGGGATCCCAAAGAAAAGGGTAAGGTGTCTGTTGTTCCAGAGAAAAAGACAAGAAAAACAACATAGTTTGCACCTCCTGCAAGCACAATGTTTGCAAAGAACATTCAGAAATTGTCTGTGTCTCATGCAAATGACTGTAGTACTTTACTGTGTTCATCAAGTGCATGCAAAAACTGCTTTCATGGCGACTCTTCTTCATGTAATTTTATGATAAAGCATTAAATTTCAAAACATTTAACTTTCATGTAATAAATAATTAATTCGGAATAATATTTTGTCTATTTAGTTTAAAATTTTCATGGTTAACAATTAAAATTCGTTGTGGGGTCATTTATGACCCCAACGGTCTCGGTAATTCCAGGATTAACCTGCTTACATTTGCAGAACTACCCAGATTCTTCAGATCACCAGCTTGCCTGTCTTTGTTCACATTGCTTTCACATTTGCTCTTATTCCTTGGCATCATTCAGTAGTCTATCTATTTTATGCAAGCCTTTTTCCATGGCCTCAGAAAGTACACTCAGAGAGGGTAACTGTATACTAGGGCATCTCCTCATGTTATCCACACCTTCCAGGGTGTCTACCATGTTGCATATTATGGTATTATCTGCAAAGAGGGAAAACTTTCCCAAAAGCACTTCTTCAATACTCCTTCATAAAAATGTTGCAAAGAACTGGATCATGAGGCTCACCACTGTTGACATCACTATCCTCAGAGTGTCCTGTATCCTGACAAGCGTCTTTGCAAGCAGAAGAGAAAGGAGAAGCAGCTTTTACTAGCGGCTCCTTTATTTATGGTATTTATATGGTGCTGTGTTAGCCTGTCTTAAACTGGTTGCTTTGTCCTCCATTCTGCCCATCACTTTTTAAACGCTGTCACCACTATGCACAGAGCCTGCTCTCGAGCTCTAGACCCATGACTCCTGGTGCTGCCCTTACTGCTGGAATGGGCACCCGCCAAGCTCTTTATGACAGTACTGCTTCAGCAATGTTTGCTATTGCTGTCAGCTATGATGCTGCTGCCGTGTTTAATCTCTCTGTAGTTCCTGCTACCTCTTGCTATCTTCTCCACAAACACAGCTCACTTGCTGTCCTTATTGTTCCAACCCATCTGACAGTCCCATGGCAGTCACTGGTAGGGCTGGCAAGCATCCTGGGCCTGCATGCCACTGGGGACCTGGAAGGCTGCCTAAAGATGAAAGAGGCACAGCCTACTGGTGGAATTTGGGACCTCCTCCTAAATTTCTGCCCTGGAACCAGGCTGTTTCTTGCACTGATTTAAACAATTACAACAAAAGGTATACTCTCTTGGGATTATAGACAACTAAGAGAGTGCCATTCATGTATGCTGGCTATTTTCTCTTCCTCTTGTAAGTAGCCCCACATCTTTCCATAACGTCTGCTCTTCTTCAGCTGTGTCCTGCTGACATGCATCTCTTCATCACTGCATGTGTCTCTCTTGCCAGTCATCCCTTTAGTGTTTTCCTTAGCCTGCAATGGCTCTATATCCCAAACTAGTGCCATGCACAACATGTTGAATTCAGCAAACTCCAAAGCCCTCTGCATTCAAATGTGCACACCAAAGAGATGATATGGTAAAACAGACAGCACCCCACCCCTCCCAGCAGCATAGCTGAAAAAAGCCACAGGCAGGTAGATGGCATGACCCACTCCACAGGTGTTCTTTTCTTAATGATATGTTGTGTGCCGTCGAGAAGATGCCAGCTGATGGCAACCCTGTGGATAGTTGTCCCTATCCCTCGGCAAGGGGATTTTCATGGCATGGCAAGGGGCACCTAGAAGTAGCTTGCTTCTGCGCAATAAGTTTGCAGCATCTGGTATTCCAATGTGGTTTACTTCATAAAAAATGTCTAAAATATATGAAGAAACAGAACAGGCTTTGTGTCACATTTTTCTTCCAATATTCTATTTACTATATTCTTTGCTTTCTTTGGAATATGTCATGCAGAATTTTATTTTGCACAAACAAAGCATGTGAAAACAAAGGATAGCGAAAAAGAAGAAACACCAGAAATCTCCTAATCATTATACAGGGTACACTATTTAAATAGTAGAGAAACCTCTAAGTCAGTAAGAAAATAGATAGAATGGGCACATGGCAGACCTGCAAACCATGTAAATGCCGCTAAGGGGGATATTCAGCAGCACTGGTTATCACTCAGCGGCAAATGTTAGTCACAAAAAAGGCTGTCCTAACTTTCACCGCCAAAGCTAATCAGCCAGCATCTAGCATCTGCCCATGTAGGTGCCTTTCGAAAATCCCAGATAAGGCATTTACATGAGTAACTGGGGCAGTTATTCATGTAAGTGCCTTCGAAAATCGGGCCCTATATTTTTTATTTTTCTGACTATCTGACTTGGTATGTATGTTTTGATTTTCAAATTGATTTTTTAATCTTATATTCATTTATACATGAATGTAATTTTCTGTATATATTTACTTTATGTCTTATTAAAGTTGCCCCTAACGCAGGCATCCACTGCAAAAACACGGCCGTGTTGGGCATAAGGGACTTTCCTGTTCCGTGCTGGGCATATCCCTGACAGTAACCACATGGCTTCTGCATTTACCAGACTTTGGGTTTTGCTCCTAATGTGCAGTAAGTGCAAAACCTTACCGCACTTTAGTAAAAGGACCCCTATGTTCTTGAAAAATCTGAGCGTTTCTGCAGAGAAATCCCTGTCTTATCCACAGCACGTGTATAGCCAGTCATTCCATGTGTCACTGTAGAGGAGGGAACAGACGCCATGCATAGCTTGGCATAGAAAAGATTACAGAGTGCCAAACAAAAGCTGCAAGCAGAAAAATCTCTCAGATTAACTACACGAAGCAGAACGAATAGACATGATCTCCAAAATATAAGCCAGCAGACAGAAAAAAGCTTTAAAATCACACAGTTCTTTATATCAGCATCTATAAGTTTATATGATGATTACTTAGATATACTTTTTCAACTTTTCCTGTAACATTGCTGAATAAAAGTGGCAGGGTTTTCTCTGTGGCCAAAAGCTTTAAGATATATGTTTTTATGAAGGAAAGACTGAATATCTTCTACTGTTTTGTTGTGCACTGGAGTGGAGGAGTGGCCTAGTGGTTGGGGCAAGGTACTTCAGGCCGGAAAGTCGGGGGTTCAAATCCCACTAGAGGACAGCAACCTTGGGCCGGAAGGACTGGGGTTTCTAGTCCCACAGGTGGTCTTGGGCAAGCCACTTAACCCTCCATAGCCCATGTTCCCTGTAAAATAGTTATTTCCAAGTTATAATGCCCTGTTCAATGTAATTTCAGTTTGTTCAATGTAAACCGCACTGATGCAGAATAGCACGGTATATAAGAGAATGTAAATAAATAAATAATGCCAGGCAACAGAACTAGGACTAGGCAGGACCTCTCAACAGGCCTAAGTGAAGCTCTGTGAGACTGGGGAAATGGCTGGGGGAGGGGGGGGGGGAAGGGCAAGGAGGAGACTGAACTTTGCAAACAAGCCTGAAGTGCAGCCCCAAAGCAAGAGCTGGGCGTGATGGATGGTTAAGGTATACCAACCTGCGTCGAAAGGTTGGAAAATTCTTTTGCTTTATGGTTCTTGGCAGCTTGTTCTATGTTCTTAAAATAAATTTTGTTCACAGCTAGGACACATCACCTATGGTTCTCAGCATCCCAGTCTGCCTCGCACAGTCACCCATAGTAGGGTAGACTAGTGACAGTCAACATGACTTGTCTACTGATGTATATTTTCATCATGGCTCACGCTGCTCATTGTTATAATTAATCCAAAACTTTATCATAAAGTTTTATATGAGTTTGATGCAAGCTTCACTGTCATTTTATATATTGTCATGGTGTAGATCGGTCAGAACCTATGGAGATAGGTACTACTGAGGATAACAGATCTGACACTGACAGCTCAGAGCAGCACATGGCCCAGAGTTGCTATAGGCAACATATACAAACTGCGTCACAAGGTGTGAGAGCACGCCCAAGCAGCAAGCTAACTCACAGTTCATTAGATAATGAAGGGCAGCTGGGAGGGGGCGGAGCCCAGGCAAACACTGGGACACACGCAGATAAAATTCACTCACCGGAGGTTAGTGAGGAGAGACCACCAGGGAATTACAGAACAGTTGGTAACTGGAGGAGACCAGCAGAGAGTCGTGGTATCGAGAGAACAGCTGATAACTGGAGGACGGGAGGAAGTTGGAGACCCGGTAGAACCAGGGTAGCTGAGAGAACCACGGGAGACTGCTTTAGAGAGCAGTGTACAGCCAAACAAAAGTTCAGTGAAGTTTACCACGAAGGTGACAGAGGAGATATTCCAGGAGCCAGGCTTAGGAAAGCCGAGGAGAACAGCCTTCCCAGCAACAGGTACAAGAAGGGAAAGAGCTTCTGCCCTGAAGGCAATTTTATGCCTAAAGGAAAGCTGAGAGAGAAAGGCAGTAAGACGCTTCCGTCATGGCAGAACTCTGCTAACTTTTCTGTACTGAGAAACTCCGAGCAAAGGAAGCTTGAAGGTAGGCTTATTGCTTCTAATATAAGAGAAACAGAATGTAAAGATTTTCCTGCACCTATCAAGAGTTGTGTGGCTCTCAAAAGAGAAACTCAAGAGAATGTGGTAGCTTCCCATTCCACTCACTCAGAGAGAAGGAGGGGAACTCTCTTAGCCGTGAAGAGAGACTGTTCAATAATAGCATTAATTACAATCCAAAAGAGAATCATTCAGAAGAGGAATGTGAAGAAATGCAGTTTGCTTGCTATGAGGAACCAGCCTCTGATAGTTGTATGGATTGTACACTCATTATTTCTGATGAAATCACTTCTTTATGTTAAAGAGGCTGTTGGAAGTTTTCTAAAGAAACAGAAGTGAAGAAACTTACCTGTGTAGGAAAAAGACTGTTTGAGTTACCTTTTTGTTCCTCTGTAAAGCTGAAGATAAGCAATACTTTTGGTTCCTGTTGTTCCTTTATTTTGTACCAGACGTATGGTCCTTTTGTCTTTGTTTCTATGGCTTTGGAAATCCGCCCAGAACGGGAATAAAAAAAAATCCTGTCTTAAGCCTTACCATTCGACTACAACTCAATTCTTCACTTAGCTTGTGGGACTGCAACTCCCAGAGGGCATTGCAACACCTTTTTGTACCATCCCCTTGCTAGTTAAGAAGAGGCCCCAGTGGACTTCCGGTTTTGGCAATGAGCTGACCTGACAGGGGTCGATCGGCTCCGGGATATCTACCCCACAAACCTGCAACATTTCTGCTTTAAACGTGGCGGATCATCGCGATTCTCCTTAACTGATACTTCCTGCACCGCCGGGCACACAGAGGCGGAAAATCCAGGTGCCAACGATGGCCACAAAAGCACCTCGTAGGGAGAAACCGCGTGCCCCAGAGAGCAAGATGGAGGAGGGGTCTCCTCGCAGCCCCAAACCCGGGGACAATCAGAGCCTGGTAGCTGAAGTCAGTGCCGCGGTGGTACTAGCCCTGGACGCCCGCTTTCAGGATTTAGCGGAGACGCTGCAAAATGTCAGCCAGCGCTTTACAGACTTCTCAGGGCGCATGGAGCAGGCAGAAACCAGAATCTCGGCTGCCGAGGACACGCAACTCTCTATGCGGGCCCAGCTTGAAGCACTCGAGAAAACGGTGAAGCAACAGGGTGAAAAACTTGACGACCTCGAGAACCGGGGTCGTCGGAAGAATCTCCGCCTCGTGGGCATCGCAGAAACCGTGTCCGATGGAGCCCTGATGGGTTTTGTCGGCGCTTGGATCGACAAACTTATGAGTGACAGAGGAGAGGGCCCCATTCGTTTGGAGCGGGTCCATAGGCTGGGCCAGAAGCGCGATCAAGCATCAAAGCCACGTGCGGTCATTGCAAGGTTCCTGGATTTTCGCCAGAAAGAGGAGGTGTTAAGGGCTGCCCGAACCCGCAAGCAACAACCTGGGGATCCAGACCGGCTACTTGTCTTCCAGGACTATTCTGCTCTGGTGAGTCAGCAGCGCCGTGCCTTCTCCCCTGTCTGTACCCACCTGATCAACCGAGGAGTGCGTTTCTCTCTGCTCTACCCAGCTCGTCTACGGGTGGAGTCTCAAGGCCGGACCCGATTCTTGCTGACTCCAAGTGAGGCCCAGTCTTTTCTGGATGGTCTGCCGGCTACCATGGAAGCTGCCCAGTGAGCATGGGGGAGAACGGAGCCGATTGATGTAAGCCTGAAGTAGGCCTGGACCCTGGACTTAGGTTCCACCATAGGAGGGGCCTGTGCAGAGTACAGGGCCCTTCCCGTGCTCCGGAGCCTGACCCGACTAACGGGGAAAAGCCTGGCCTGCAATCAAAGAGTGAGGTTTGGGGATCCTAGAGGGCTGTGTGTGCCTAGTTAATCTTAGCGTGCTGTGTGTTTAGTGAGAATGTTTATTTGATACATTTTGCTACCTGTCTACTATTGCTTCTTTGTATATCCTTCCTTGGGTCATGGCAGTTACATTGTTGATTATTGTATCAAGAATAGATTCTTTTTACTTTCCATTCTAGGAGGGGTAACGAAGATTGTTTGTGTCTGCTATGGGTGGAAGGGGGGATTGTTTAGACTGTATTGGTTTCTCACTGGGTTCCTGATGGTGGGGGGGGGGGGGGAGGCACTCAGTGTTCAGGCTGATCGGGGAGGGTGGCACAGTCCTGGGGTCATGATGAGGGATAGAGGTGGCCCTAGCATTGACACAATGGGCCCGGTGTTAAGATCTGAGGTGATCTGGGAAGAGGGGCGGACCCGACTGCCAAAGGAAGTCAGCACGGTCCATGGAGGGACATAGGGGGCATGATGGGAGGGGTAAAAGGGGGAGGGAGGGTAGGGAGGGGAGGGGGCTTTGTGGGTGGGGTAGCACACACTCCGTTATTTTTTTATGGTCAGATTAGCAGACAATCAACTACTAGAGGGAGGGGGCTCCAGGCTGGGGGGGCCCCTTCTGGGCAGGTAGGATTTGGCTTATTGACACATCGTGACACTGCCCCGTGCCTCTGAAGATTATCACATGGAATGTCTGTGGGTTGGGGAATCCCATCAAACGTTATAAAATACTGCAGGCATTAAATAGACAACGGTGTGACATAGCATTTATGCAAGAGACGCACCAGACGGCTGAAGAGCACAGTAAACTGCGTAGAGACTGGGTGGGACAAGTGTGGGGTTCACCTGCTCGGGGTAAAAAAAGGGGGCGTAGCTATTCTAATCCATAAACGTATTCGTTTTGAGATGATCTCTGCTGCAGGAGATGACGAGGGGAGATTCATATTGGTGTATGGAAACTTAGAGGGTAAACCCGTGATCCTAGGGAATCTGTATGGACCTAACGTGCTCGATCCAGGTTTCTATAGTGCTTTGGCCTCGCGGGTGGAGAGCTTGCCGGAATGCCCCCTGCTTCTCGGCGGAGATTTTAACGGAGTTCTCGATGTGGACTTGGACACATCTAGGGGTGAGGAGGCGAGGGAGCGTGTCCCCACAGCTCGGATGTTGCAACGTTTTTGTAAAAGGCTGGGCTTAGTGGATCCATGGAGGCTGGTCCACCCACTAGAGCGTGACTATACTCACCAATCTCGGGCCCACAGCTCCAGTGCGCGTCTTGATTATTTGTTGTTATCCGGGGGCTTATTCGCCCAGGCGGGCGATATTCAGATTGGTCCCACCGAGATCTCCGATCATGCGTGGGTCTGGATGGAGTTAAGGTGGGGGACGAGGCAGGTTCGACCACAACTATGGCGTTTCCCGCTGGAACTATATCATGATGCTCGATTCCGAAGCTTCCTCCTTCAGCGATGGCGGGAGTTCGAGAGTGATCATGGCTCCCATAAAGAAGACCCTGAATTAGTCTGGGAAACGGTCAAGGTGGTATTTCGGGGCGAGATCATTGGCTATATGGCTCGGAAGCGTCGGCTGATCGCGGAGCGTATCATACGTTTGGAGCGTCAGGTGTCTGGTCTGCGACGACTGTCTGCGCGCAACCCGACGGGGGGAAATAAAAAGAGGTTCTGGGAAGCCCAGGCGGATCTGAACGAACTTTTACACCAGCGGGCCAAGAAGTCGGCCCTCTATTATCGCTACCGGTTGCATTGCCATGGAGATAAACCAGGGAAGATGTTAGCCAGATGCCTTAAGGGCCATAGAGGCTCCTCATTGGTTGCGGCGCTCCGGGATGGGGGGGGGGGCGCTTCAGCGGGAGAGCACCGAGATTGCTCGAGTATTCCGTGTGTTCTTCCAATCCCTCTATACGGCGGAGCCTGCTCCGGATGCGGAGCTGCAAGACTTTCTAAGCAGGTCGAATTTGCCCCAATTGTCTGAGACTCAGAGAGCACTCTTGGAGCAGCCGATTACCGGCCAGGAGATCTGCTCGGTTATCTCAAGTGCCATTTGTTACAAGGCACCAGGACCAGATGGCCTAGGGGCAGAGTTTTATAAGATTCTTCAGGAGTCTGTCAGTCCAGTATTGGTTGAGGTGTTTGGACGCCGTGCGGAGCAGGGAGGGTTTCGGTGGGGACAGAATCAAGCCCATATCACACTCATTCCCAAACCGGGTAAAGATCCAGTTCAGGCCTCGTCATATCGGCCTATCTCGTTGCTCAATTTTGATCTCAAATTATTGGCGAAGATCCTTGCAGTGCGCCTAGCCGAGGTGCTGGGTGACCTGGTACATGAATCCCAGGTGGGCTTTGTCAAGGGGCGTTATACAGTCCGAAATATGCGCAAGCTGTTGACTTCCATGGAATGGGTGCAGAACCATCAGTTGTCTTCTCTATTAGTTAGTTTCGATGCCGAAAAGGCCTTTGATAGGGTTGACTGGCGGTACTTGCAGTGTCTACTTCCACAATATGGTCTGGGCGGCTATTTTTGTCGCATGGTGGATAGCCTATATGCGCAGCCGACGGCCAGGGTTCTTTGTAATGGGGTGCTCTCCGACACCTTCCCCCTGGAAAGAGGCACCCGGCAGGGCTGCCCACTTTCACCTTTACTGTTTGTCCTCTCTCTTGACCCCTTGATACGGCTTATAGAGGCTTCTCGGGAGATAAAAGGAATCCGGATTGGGACGACAGAGTTCAAGATTGCGGCCTTTGCTGATGACCTGCTGGTGCATTTGCTTGCCCCTGATCGATCGTTGCCGTGTTTATTACTGGAAATTACACATTTTGGACGAATTGCGGGGTTGCGCATCAACAAAGATAAATCTGAGGCTTTGGATATCTCGGGTCGGCTGAGAAGGGGGTGGGAGGGGTTTCCCCTAAAATGGGCCGATACGGAGTTTAAATATTTAGGTATAGTGTTGCCCCGGCAAGTTAACGCCCTATATGGGCGCAATCTGGACCGCATCCTTAAGGGATTGCATACCCAGTTGAAAGACTGGAGTCATCTCCCGCTTTCTCTGATGGGACGGGTAGCAGCCGTCCAGATGGTGATACTTCCGAGGATCCTGTACTGGCTGCAGACGCTGCCGGTATGGCTGTTGAGCCGTGATTTGCGCCGGGTAGAAGCCCTCATAAGGGCATTCTTGTGGAAGGGGGGAAGGGCCCGTATACCCTGGAATCGGATGTTGGGGACCTGTAGGGAGGGGGGACTGGGATTGCCCAATCTAAAGGTTTATGCTCTAGCTTGTCAAGCCAGACACATTGGAGACTGGCTGGGAGGGACCGAGGTGTATACGCCAAGAGCGATGGAAGAGGGGTTGGTGGCCCCCCATACTTTGTTGGGAGTCTTACATGGGGCGGACTGCGATTTGCCTAACCGGATAGTGCAGAGTGCATTGATTAGCTCGGCCCGATGAACCTGGAGACACCTCAATAAACTTTGGAACACTTCGTGGACCGCTTCTAGCTGGCTACCATTACAAGGGAACGTACAATTTACCCCGGGCTCTGAAACAGCGATTTTCCGGGACTGGAGTGACAGAGGCATTCAGAAGCTGGGGCACTTAGTGGGCCCCACCGGTTCCTGTAAATCTTTTTTAACTCTGAGCGGGGAATACGATCTCTCCTCTCGACATTGTTTTGCGTACATTCAGGTATCTCACTATGTGTCCTCTTTGCCGAAGGAAGCGCTCAGCTTAGAACGATCGGCACAAATCATGGAATTTTTTGGGATAGAGGGGGATTGCCCGCCTTCGATCTCGATCTTAAAGAGCCGCCTGGATCGTAACGGGGTGTTTCCAGATTACGGACCGGTGGAAGAGGCTTGGGCGGCGGAGTTACATGGGCAGGTACTCCCAGGGACGGTTCGCCTGGCTCTAAAACGGATAGTAAAACTTACTTCTGGGGCGCGATGGAGAGAAGTACAGTTTAAATGTATCACTAGAGCCCATGTATCCCCGCGGCGGGCGTTTCGGAGCCGTATTACAATGGACGGCCGTTGCCCTCGATGTTCTGAGGCCATGGCCACTCTACTGCATATGTGGTGGGAATGCAGGTTTATCCGGCCCTACTGGGCTAGGATCTCAAGATTTATGGGGATCCTCTTGCAGCAGAGATTTATTTATTTATTTATTTATTTATTTAACAGTTATTTATATACCGCTCTTTCCCATGTTTCAAGTGCGGTTTACATGTAACAGTAGGTTAATTGGTATGAAATATACCAGGACATTTTACATAGAACAGATAATTATAATTTACAAGGAAAATTGGATTGCGGTGGTCTGCCTCCCTGGTAGTGTTAGATTGGTTGGACTCCCCCGGTCTCTAGCGAGCTGGGGAACAGCTGCTGGTGCGCAAAGCCTGTCTGGTGGGGAAGGGGCCTATTCTTCGCTTATGGCGGGAAAGGGAAGCACCTACCTTCGGGGAGTGGCGGAACTATTTTCACCAATTCATGTTGACGGAGAGATGGAGTGCACGGGGTTGTGTCAAAAGATGGATGGCCTTTATGCGTGTCTGGGAACCCTACATTCAAAGCCTGGGGGCTCGATGCCGGAATGAAGTGTTACATGTAGGTAGTTGATGGAGGTCTTGTAGGGGGATGGGGGTGGATGCAGGTTGACCTCATGCTAGTAGTTCTCTTTTGTCTGCTGGAGGAGTGTTGCTACGGGTGGGGGTGGGGGTAGAGGAGGGGGGCGGGAGGGAGGGGGGGAGGGTTTAATGGGTTATAATCCACCTGTTCTTATATCTTTGTTGTAACTCTCTGGAGGGGGATAAGAGTTCCACCCCCCTAGAGAGTCCTGTTTTCCTGTATATTGTATAATTTTGTGGTGGTCTATAAATAAAGCATTAAAAAAAAAAAAAGAACAAATAAGAAGAGGCCCCAGTGAAAAACCCACGCTTTAGCCTCTGGGGACCTTCACTGGATGACAGGTTGGCGTAGTTTTACGGATTTTTACCCTGAGAAATAAAAGACATTATTAAGGGAACGCTACTTGCCACTGGAGAAAACTGCTGCCGACCCAGGAGAGCCATCAGAGATAATTTTGCTGGCAGATCGGCCAGGTGAAGCTGGACACAGTGACCTTTCTCCCATGCCTGAGTCTACACGAAGGCTAAGGTAAAGCTTACCTAGGGCATAAGTGTAGAAGGACACGGGTGAGAAAGGGGGCGCTATTGTGCACAGAGAAATAGACGGGGTAAAAGAGAACTATAGTGCCGCACTTGGTGGGCCTTCTCTTCTTTTCTCTCCACAGGGACGCAGACTCCAAGGATGGATCCGGAGAATGTGATGCACTGGATGCAGGTCCAATGGGACAAGCAGGTCGAACTGGTACGCCACATCCAGGAGCAGAACCCCATAGCAATGAGAGAGCAGCAGAAGCTGCTCATGGAAACGATGAATGCACTCCTGAAGAAGCCGCTGGAAGTGGGAGCTGCTATCCCCTCTATAGTTCAGGGGGTAGGACTAAACACTTGTAATGCTTTTACTTTGGGACAATTAAATCCCCAGGACAATCTGGATAATTTTATAGATGCCTTCGAGCGGATAGCGGAAGCTTTAAAATGGCCTATACAGCAGTGGGCTACCCGCTTCGCAATGTCGCTCACTGGTGAAGCTCTAGCCGCCTATAAAGCTATGCCTGCTGTCCTTGCCTCTGACTTCAGAGAGGTAAAGAAAGCAGTCAAGGATAGATTAGGGTTGACCTCACTGCATTATAAAAGAATGTTTAGAGAGGCCAAAATAAAGCCTTGGGAGACTCCCAAAGCTTTATATCAAAGGCTAAAAATTCTAGCCTGGAAATGGCTGACTCCAGAAAGCAGAATGCTAGAGTCAGTAGTAGACACAGTCATATTAGAGCAGTTTTTTCAGGTTGTGCCTACTGAGGTAAAGACTTTCCTCACCCTTCAAAATTGCCAAACCACTGAAGAGGCAGCCAATCTGGCGGAAAGGTACTTTGAGGCGGAGATGGCTGACACCTCAGGGGTTGCTGTGTTAAAAGCAGCTGGCATGGCAAATTTTAGTAAAAGGGGAAAATGTCCAAAGAGTAAAATGCCTAATGTTAATGATCAGAATGATAATGATAATATTTTGTTTGTATGTAAAGGAAAATGTTATGCTTGTGGAAAAACAGGACATTTCCGGAGGAACTGCACAGAACGAACAGTCCTCGTGTCTGGAGCTGAGAAGTCAGTCCAAGAAGGATTCCTTCTGCGAGTACAGGTAGAGGGTGTCGAAGCACTGGCACTACTTGACTCGGGGGCTGACCAGAGCATGGTTTCACGCAAGCTCTGGGAAGCCATTGAGGAGCGCCGTCAGTCAGCCCCGAGTCAAGCAGAGGGCCAAGTGCAGATAAGATGCGTGCACGGCGCATCTTCACATTACCCCCTACATAGGCTATGTGTGAGAGGGTTGGGAACAAACCAGCAGATGCTAGTAGCCATCGTCCCGAAGCTACCACGCGAGGTCGTCTTAGGACGAGATTGGCCTCCATTTTACCAAGAGATGGAAAAAGGTCTTAACAAACCTAGCCATGAGTCCACCCAGCCCCAGACAGGAATAATAGGAACTGGGTTAGAAGCCTTAGCCGCCAGAGTCCCTAGTCCCTTATTCGAGAAAACACAGAAGACTAGCACCCGATCCCAGGCACAAATGACTGAAGTACCCCCAGGGAAGCAAAAGTTTGTGCTCCAGTTTTGCAAAGCCACTGATCAAGCTAAAAGCCCACACAGAGCTTCCGCAGCTGCCGCGGGGTATGACCTTTTTAGTGCGGAGGAGGCAATAGTTTTAAAAGGGGGAAAAACACTAGTTGATACTGGCATAAAGGTAAAGATACCAGAAGGATGTTACGGGCGCATAGCGCCAAGATCGGGTCTAGCCGTTAAATATTTTCTAGATATTGGGGCAGGGGTTATTGACCCCGATTACAGGGGCCTTGTAAAGGTCCTACTTTTTAATTTCGGAGAAAAAGATTTTAAAGTACACATAGGTGATCGTATCGCTCAGTTAATTTGTGAGCACGCAGGATTCCCCACGGTAGAGGAGGTACCCTCGTTGTCACCCACAACGCGTGGAACGAGTGGATTTGGGTCTACCGGGCAGGGGGAGGTTAAAAACATGACGGCCATAGCTGAGGAGAAGAGGGAGGAAGACCTCGGCCCTCAGATGGCCGATTGGAAAGAGAAACCCAAGCCCAGAATAGGCACCGGGCTGTCACTACAGCAACAACAGGAGTTAACCCAGGTATTAGAAAAATGTTCGGACGTGTTAACAACTAAGCCAGGGGAAACCCACATAGTCGCGCACGAAATAATTACTGTGCCCGGGCAGGTAATTAGACAGTGCCCATATCGAATGCCCGAGGCCAAGAAGAAAGAGGTAATTGAGCAGGTAAAAGAAATGGTGGCTATGGGTATAGTAGAGGAGTCAAGGAGCCCCTGGTCGAGCCCAATAGTCCTGGTACCCAAACCAGATGGGACCCTTAGGTTCTGTATAGATTTCCGTCAGGTTAATGGTATCTCACAATTTGATGCCTACCCAATGCCCCGAATAGACGACTTATTGGACCGCCTGGGGCAAGCAAAGTATTTGACCACTTTAGACTTAACTAAAGGGTATTGGCAAATACCTTTAACGCGAGATTCCAAACCCAAAACGGCATTTAGCACTCCAATAGGACTGTTCTAGTTTCGGCGAATGCCGTTTGGGCTGCACGGGGTAGCAGCCACATGCCAACGCCTGGTGGATCAGGTGTTGAGGCCTCATCATGAATATGCGTTAGCATACATGGATGATATCATCATTTATAGTACAACATGGACGCAGCACCTCTCTAGGGTAGAGGCAGTACGTAGAGCACTGCGCAGAGCGGGTTTAACACTCAACCCAGCAAAGTGTTTGTTCGCTAGCGAAGAGGCTAAATATCTAGGCCACCTGGTCGGAATGGGGCTGGTAAAACCCCTAGCGAGTAAGATCAAGAGCGTTAGGGATTTCCCCCGACCAGTAACAAAAAACCAGATACGCAGCTTCCTGGGTTTAATAGGGTATTACCGTAGATTCATACCCCAATTCGCTGAGGAGAGTGTTCTCTTCACCGAAATGCTTAAAAAGAATGCACCTAATAACGTGAGATGGACCCCAGAGGCTGAGGAGGCGTTCACCTCCCTTAAGGAGAAACTCTGTAAGGCCCCTGTGCTGCGAGGGATAGATTTTAGTTTACCCTTCGTAGTACAAACCGATGCTTCGGAGACAGGATTAGGGGCAGTGATGTCTCAGGAGTTTGAAGGGGTGGAACACCCAGTAACATACCTCAGCAGGAAGCTCTCGAAAGCGGAGAAGAATTATTCCACAGTAGAAAAAGAGTGCCTCGCGATAAAATGGGCCGTAGAGGCACTACGATTTTATCTTACGGGTAGAAAATTCCTCTTGGTTATGGACCACGCCCCTCTAAAATGGCTTAACCAGATGAGGAATAGTAATGCACGTCTAACTAGATGGCATCTGGCGCTGCAGTCTTTTAATTTTGTAATACAGCATAGGGCTGGGAAACTGCATGGAAACGCAGATGCGCTCTCGAGGATTACGAGCTGTCTGGAAGGTTCAGCAGCCCGTAATATTTTAAGGGGGGGGGATCTGTCATGGTGTAGATCGGTCAGAACCTATGGAGATAGGTACAACTGAGGATAATAGATCTGACACTGACAGCTCAGAGCAGCACATGGCCCAGAGTTGCTATAGGCAACATATACAAACTGCGTCACAAGGTGTGAGAGCACGCCCAAGCAGCAAGCTAACTCACAGTTCATTAGATAATGAAGGGCAGCTGGGAGGGGGCGGAGCCCAGGAAAACACCGGGACACACGCAGATAAAATTCACTCACCGGAGGTTAGTGAGGAGAGACCACCAGGGAATTATAGAACAGCTGGTAACTGGAGGAGACCAGCAGAGAGTCGTGGTATCGAGAGAACAGCTGATAACTGGAGGACGGGAGGCCCGGTAGAACCAGGGTAGCTGAGAGAACCACGGGAGACTGCTTTAGAGAGCAGTGCACAGCCAAACAAAAGTTCAGTGAAGTTTACCGCGAAGGTGACAGAGGAGATATTCCAGGAGCCAGGCTTAGGAAAGCCGAGGAGAACAGCCTTCCCAGCAACAGGTACAAGAAGGGAAAGAGCTTCTGCCCTGAAGGCAATTTTATGCCTAAAGGAAAGCTGAGAGAGAAAGGCAGTAAGACGCTTCCGTCATGGCAGAACTCTGCTAACTTTTCTGTACTGAGAAACTCCGAGCAAAGGGAGCTTGAAGGTAGGCTTATTGCTTCTAATATAAGAGAAACAGAATGTAAAGATTTTCCCTGCATCTATCAAGAGTTGTGTGGCTCTCAAAAGAGAAACTCAAGAGAATGTGGTAGCTTCCCATTCCACTCACTCAGAGAGGAGGAGGGGAACTCTCTTAGCCGTGAAGAGAGACTGTTCAATAATAGCATTAATTACAATCCAAAAGAGAATCATTCAGAAGAGGAATGTGAAGAAATGCAGTTTGCTTGCTATGAGGAACCAGCCTCTGATAGTTGTATGGATTGTACACTCATTATTTCTGATGAAATCACTTCTTTATGTTAAAGAGGCTGTTGGAAGTTTTCTAAAGAAACAGAAGTGAAGAAACTTACCTGTGTAGGAAAAAGACTGTTTGAGTTACCTTTTTGTTCCTCTGTAAAGCTGAAGATAAGCAATACTTTTGGTTCCTGTTGTTCCTTTATTTTGTACCAGACGTATGGTCCTTTTGTCTTTGTTTCTATGGCTTTGGAAATCCGCCCGGAACGGGAATAAAAAAATCCTGTCTTAAGCCTTACCATTCGACTACAACTCAATACTTAGCTTGCGGGACTGCAACTCCCAGAGGGCATTGCAATGCCTTTTTGTACCATCCCCTTGCTAGTTAAGAAGAGGCCCCAGTGAAAAACCCACACTTTAGCCTCTGGGGACCTTCACTGGGTGACAATATACACACTTCTATTAAGCTTTCTTAGTCAGAGATGTGTTCTATTCTACTTCAATCAACTCTAAACACATGCTAGTATTTATGTAAACCGCAAGTAGGGTTGCCAACTGGCAGGTTTTCAGCCGGCCCGGTCTGGCTGCTGGCAGAACTGTAAAACTGACAATTGAAAAGCCATTTTTTGTGACTTGAATGTTAGAGGCGGTGTTCAGCAACTTTTATTTCCCCACCTCGTGTTGTCATCTCTGCAGCTTCTCTCAGACCCAAACTTGGTGGCAGCAGCAATAAAATCCACACTAAATGCAACGACAGGACCTTTCAGACATCCCGCATTTCAAAGGCCTTGCTGGTCCCGCCCCCTCTGACGCCTTGCATTTAGTGTGGATCTTATTGCCGCTGCCAAGTTGGGTCTGAGAGAAGCGGCAGAGATGACAGGACGAGGTGGGGAAATAAAAGCTGCTGAATCTACTTGCATGGGGGGGGGGAGGTACAGATTACTGCTGAGCAGCGATGAGGGGAATACTAATAGAATAAAGGCTGAATAAGAGAAAGAGAGGAAGGCAAATGTTGCTTGGCATGGGAACAGCAAAATAGAGGGAAGTGTACAAAGAAATGGACTATGCTGAACGGGGGGGGGGGGGGGAAGGTGACGTTGGATGTGAGGTGGGGAGGGGAAAAGGAGATGCTCAACATGGGGGGAGATCCTGGATTCAAGGGGGGATAGGGAGAAGGAAAAAGAAGGGAGAAACTGACCATGAGAGTAAGAGAGGGGACATGCTGGAGCTAGAGGGGGAGGTAGGGAGGAATGATGATGGAGATAGGGGGAATATGAGGAGATATAGAGAGTGAGGAGATCCTGGATATGGAGAGAAAGATGGAAGATGCTGGACACAGGGGAACATAGGCAGAAAGAAGAAAGGCACTGGACATGGTTGGGGGGATACAGAAACAAAAGAACAATGCTGGACGTGTGGCAATGGGGTGAGAAAATGTGGAGGAGACACTGGATGGGGAAGAAATAGGTAGCAGATACTGGATGGAGTCAGTCTAGACAGGGAAGTAGAAAAGAGGATAAATACTGGACATGGGGAACAGGCAGAGAGAAGAGAGGATAGTTAAAGGCTGGGAAAGGAGAGAATTGGGAAATAGAAAGGCCCTGTTAAGAGCTGAAAAGTGATTGCTAGAGGCAATAAAAAGAGAAAAATTGAGGACTAGAAGTAAGGAGGATGAGTGAAATCTGTGCTGGTAGAATACATGGATGAACACTTAAAGAAAGAGATAAGTGATATAGATGGAAGGAAGTGAAGAAAGCACAAGCGCGACGTGGTGGGTTTTTCTCTTTCAAAAAGTTGGCAACCCTAACTGCAAGGCACACTCCTTGTACCTAATATGACTTTCCACAGTAAAGAATTTTCACAGTAAATTTGTAGCACGGCTGTTAGTAGGCACTGTAACTGTGGCATGTACATTTTTTTTACTCTGTATTAACAGTTCACACACATCAAAACCCGCTGACTGGTGAATTCACTGGTAACTAGTTATTCATTTAAAGATAGGCCTGCCATTTAGCAGGCTTTATTTTAAACACATAACTTACCCTTTTAGCAGCTAAATATTGCCATTAAAAGTATAAGTGACATGTTTACTAAGCTGGCTAACAGTTAACACAAGCTATTTTTAAATAGGTCCCATTGAATAACAATGGACCTAGTTACAAACAGCCCGTGCTAACCATTAGTTCATCTTAGTAAGCCCTGAGCATCAGCTCCGCCTTTGCCCCTTCCCAATGCCAGGCCTTTTTCTACGGCAAAATTTTGCTATTTAGCAAGTTAAATGGCCAGATTTTATCTGTATAAGGGCTAAAAAACATATGCACAAGTGAGCTATGCATGCATAACGTACTTTGAAAGTTGGGCTTATAATTTTGAAGCAATTTATCATGTTCGATGACATGTCCTATAACATATACTGTATAACAATATCATCATTGAACTACCCACTGAAAGAAAGATCTAATGAGGGGTTCAACTGGGTGTCATAGAACACAAGTCTGAACTACAAGAGGTTTTCTGTTTCACCCAAACTTCAAGAGCAAATTAAATATTTCAGGTACATATATACTTAAATGTATAATGTACATTATGGGGGCAATTTAATAAGGGACTTGAGCATACAGAACAGTGTTTTACAGGTTCAAATGGGCTCATATGAAATTTGTTAGGGTTTTTTTTATTTAGTGCCGTCAAGCCAATGCTGACTCCTGGTGACCCAAGCTGCCTCTGGGTTTTCTTGGCAATGTATCACTGGAAGTAGACTGCCAGGCCTTTTCTTCCAAGGAAATAGAGCGTAAAGTGACTTGCCCAAGGTCACAAGGAGTGCCAGTGGGAATCAAATCCTTGATCTTCTGGGTACTAAGCAGTTGCTCTAACCACTAGACTATTTCTGTGCCTCCCTCACCTCTGATTAGGGTATACTTGTGGTACCACCCTGCACCTCCCTCACCTCTGGTGAGGGGTATACTTGTGTTAAAAGCAGGCACATAGAAACATGGAGGCCAAATCTGTTCTGTGCATTTCCCGCCTGTCTGGCTGGTCAGAATCAGGATGTGCTCCAGTTGCACCTGATTCTGCTCCCATGAGGGCTAGATGTGCCTGCGGGATTAGAAATGGGTCTACCGGCCTGGACATGCAGACCATGCCCTGATTCTGGCCGTCCAAACGTCCAATGAAATCCCTGACTACCCCAGCCTGGCTCCTGCATGGAGCCACAGTGCTATGGTGTCATTTTGGCATGGCACCGCAGCTCCATGCAGGAGCCACGATCCCCAGCAGACCCAGCATTCTGCTTTTCCCCACAGCCTGATCCCTGATCGGCCCTGCCGGGGCCAGGGCTGGGCTGCGGGGACCATCCTGCGCCCCCTCACCTCTGGTCCACTGTCTGGCTCTGCAATCAAACTCTGAGGTGGAATAAGTCCCCCGTACAAATGGCTGACCCCGAACATACAGGACTGACCTTAGAATCGGCCCTGTACATCTGGGGTCATGGCACTGCCGACAGCCCTCCCTCGCTCCTTCATGCCCACAAACAGAGCTCCCCGCATAGCTCAGATATACGTGCGGGGAGCTCTGTTTCCAGGATGCAGGCCAAGTGTTTAGTGGGGCTCGACGTCCAGACCCACTAAATACGGTTCAGAATGACCCCCATAGAGAGTAATTTTATAACAGGACGCCTATGCATGAAAACCAAGTAGGGACCAGGTTTGAGGCTATTTTATGAAAAAAGATAGGCGTCTATGTGTTTTTTTAAAATACTAGAGGTGAGGCAGCAGAAATTGGGCTTACAATGAAGCCATGGACATCTACCTCTGCTCAAGGAGGTCTTAATGTTTACATGGACTCTTTCTTGACACTATGTGGCATGTCTACCAAAGGTTAATGCATATTAAATAAAGTTAACTCTCGTTGCTGCCACTGCCCATTCATTTCCATGGGCCATTGCAGCACTTAATGCATTTGAACCTTTAGTAAGCATGCCCCTATGTGTACTTTTACAATTGAAATCTTTGGGTAATTTTATATAAGTCCTTTGGGGGGTCATTTTATAAGGAATGCGTAGAAATTTATGCGTTAGCAACATGAGTAAGTCCCTAGTTTAAAAGATGTATGTGTATGAAGGGGGATTTGCGTGTGCACTTTAGGCAGTTGCTATTCTGTAAGTGCACATGTAAGTCCCATCATGTGTACATTGAGTTTGGATGAACACAGGGGCAGAACTCAGGCAGAGCATAGATGGGACATAAATTTATACACCCAAGTTATTAGAACTTACGTGCATTTCTGAACGATCTAGGCATAGGTAATTTTCACCTGCTCTAGAACAGGCGTAACTGCTGCAAGTAGGTTAAGGTGCATTCTAACCCTTCTATTTTATAAAGTACCCCCACATACACATATAGTAACACGCTTTAACTGTACAGGAGATTACCCAATGCCCGAGGAAGCCCGCCGCAGTAGCCTAGACCTGCCCCAAGACCCCCCTTGCAACCATGCCACCCTTACTAGCTCCAGCATACCTCTTAACACCGTTCCCGATCAACTTAGCCTACTATCTCATTACTACCAGCACACACCCTAACCGCCCCACTCCAAACACCACATTCATCTAACCTACAAACATCACCAAACCCCCCTCTACATGGGGCAGCGCTCACACACCTCCCACACCAACCCACACCCCTAACCCCACAAACAGCAACGCTCTCTCTATCACCTAATAAATGCTCGCTCAGTCAGAAACAAACTCCACACGTCCAAGACCTGATCATATCCCAAAAGATCGACATCCTCTGCATAACCAAACCTTGGCTGACTGACTCTGACATAGTACTCATGAATCAACTGACACCTAATGGATACAGTCTACACAACTGCTCCCGAGCTCACGCCAGAGTAAGAGGAGTAGCCATCATTGTGAAATCCAACCTCCACCTCAGAAACCATGCATCAGAAACAACCAACGAAGCAGACACACTCACTCTCACTAACAAACACCTCTCCTTATGCCTAATCTACCGAGCACCCACTGCACGTACTGATTTATCAGACATACTAAGACATGTATCGGAGAGCACCATCACCACCAAAGAACAACTAATCCTCGGAGACTTCAACCCACCCTCACTGCAAGATAAACATGCCGAAGCCTTCATCAATGCTATGGAAGCAATGGACCTGACTCAGATCATACACAAACCAACACACGAAAAAGGGAATACTCTTGACCTGATATTCCTGAACTCCCAAAGCACCATCTCATGCAAGAACCCAAAGATCACATGCGTACCATGGTCTGACCACCATCTCATCAACATTACCTACATCTATCAACATACCAACATCAAAGAGAACAACCAACTGGCAATAAGATTTAAGCCATTTATTAAAGAGGACTTCCTAGCACAAATATTATCTAAACTCCAAACAAACTCCTTCAAAATCGAAGACCTGATCAACATCTGGAATACTGCAATCTCTTCTGCATCATGTACAACAACAGCACCAAAAGCAGAGCTACTGCAACAAGAGCCCGGTGGTTCACCCCTGACCTATGGAGACTAAAGACCCAACTCAGGAGAACCGAGAGAAAATGGAGAAAGACCAAAAAAGAAGCCGACAAAGCAAATTACATGAGTGAACTAGACACTTACCGCACAGAAACAGATAAAGCAAAAAGGACCTACCACTCGAAAATCATAAATATTTCAATAAACAGACCACGTGAGCTCTTTGAGATTTTCAAAAAGCTAACAAAAGCACCCAACCACTCCAACCAGCTCCTGAACATCCCACCGGAACTACTAGAACGCCAATACAAACAGCTCCAACAACCATCCAACCAACAATTGAATGCAACGGCAACAACAACAACCTACCCTGCTACTAAAGGTACAGACTGGAGTACATTCGAAACAGTCACCAAAGAAAAGATAGAATCCACTATCTCCTGCCTAAACACCACTACCTCTCCATTAGATCCCTGCCCTGTGGAGTGGATAAAGAAATCTAAAGAAGACATAAGTGTAGCCCTAACCCACATTGTCAATGAATCACTCAAGCAAGGACACATGCCAGACATCCTGAAAACCTCCATCATTCGCCCAACCCTAAAAAAACACAACCTTGACCCCCTCGACCCCGCCTCCTTCAGGCCTATAGGAAGTCTCCCATTCACCACCAAAATCATCAAGAAGATAATTCAACAGCAACTCCAAGACCACCTGGATACCAACAATGTACTGGACCCACAACAACACGGATTCCGCCCATTGCATGGAGTCGAGACCCTCATGACATCACTACTGAACACCCTTATCAAAGGTACGCAGACCAAACACTCTGGATATGCTATGCTCTTCCTGGACATATCCGCAGCCTTTGACACCATCTCCCACAACACCCTCTTACACAGACTTCAGGAGATTGGCATCAAGGACATCGTGCTTCAATGGTTCCGCTCCTATCTGACCAATAGACAACAACTGATCCGCACAAGCATAGCAACCTCCCCCCCCCTTTCGACAGCACCAAGGAGTACCCCAGGGCTCCACTCTATCTGCCATGCTCTTCAATATCTACCTGCAGCCACTCTGCTCGATAATACGCGCTCATAACATCAACTACCATATCTACGCAGACGACATAATGCTCTATGGACCGATCACAACCACCAACCCAACAAACAGTCATTTGTCAGACTGCTTCATTGAGGTCTCCAGCTGGCTACAAAAGAACAACCTATCCATCAACATTAAAAAACAGAAGCCCTCATGGTGACCAAGGACCCTAACTTCACCCCACCACCACACCTCATCTTGGGAACCACCCAAATACAAATTCAACCCCACATAAAATATTTGGGAATCATCACTGATCAAGCGCTTACATTTAACCAACAGATTAAAAAGACTACCAGAACAATATTCCACAAAGCAAAGACGGTACAACAGCTCAGACCACTCATCGACCCACAGAACTTCAGAACAGTCATGCAGGCTGTGACGCTCCCCCACCTGGACTACTGTAATACAATTTATCACGGACTACCCGCAACCCACACCAACCCCCTATGAACTGCCTTAAACATCACAGCAAGAATCATCCAGAAAGCGACAAAACATGATCACATCACTCCAGTCCTGAGAGAACTTCACATCCTACCACTCGAAGCAAGGATTAAATACAAATCTATCCTGCTTATCCACAAAGCCCTCCATCAAACGCAGACTTCTCAACTCTGGACTCTACTACCCAAGCCTACCCGCAACAGACCAACTCGACAGACCACCAGCAACACTCTCACTATCCCCCATGAATGAACTAAGATCAATCAACAGACCTGCAACAGAGCATTCAAACTGTACGCACCCTCCCTCTGTAACTCCCTTCCGAGCCAGATCCGAAGCAACAGAGACCTCTCCACATTCCGGAAACAAATAAAAAACATCCTGTTTCAAGAATATCTTGGACCTAAAACAGACATCTCTCACTGACTGCTCATCCAGACCTTCTGACCTATCCCCTCTACTACCAACTAAGAGACTTACGTCAACTGTCTAACTCATTACTTTCTGTTCAGATCATCAATGTTGGCCCTCATGGTGGTGGCCCTCCCTTCTCTGTCGAATTGATTACCGACCCCCCCCTTTTTTTGTTAAACCGCTTTGACCCGGTGAAAAGCGGGATATAAATGCAGCTAAATAAATAAATAAATTATCAAATTGCCCTTCATGTGCTCATAAAAAGAATATTACATGCAGAAAATCCTTTCTAAAATTACCCCCACTGTGCCTAATATTATGCAATATACACCTCGGCATTCCCAGGTGTGGAAAGGGGACAGGTTCGCACTTCATGCATTTGCTCTATAAATTACATGCACACGCTTCTCTTCTTTCTGGCACATTAATGCACACAATGGTAATTTTCAGAAGTATTTTTATGGGTAAAATATCATTTTAGCCACAGAAATGGACTGTCACCAAACTGTCTGTCGGGTAAGTGGATAAACCTGCACATGCGTAACTTTACCTGGGCTAAGTGGAGGTGTTCCCTAAGTGTGGGTTGCAGAAGGGTTTGCGTTTATATGTCTACTTTGCAAAATAGGTCCATCTGAGTAGACACTAACCCAGAAAATGTGCACATGGTCAAGAGCAGGAGTAAACATAAGCATATCAATTCTGGGGTTATTTTCAAAATGTGAAAAGGTTATAAACTGACTCCCATGTCTATGTGTATGTAAACTATATCATCTTTGGATGCCTTTGTTATTGTTAAGTGCTGTCGAGTCGGTGTGGACTCATGGCGACCCTCTGGATAGTTGTCCTAAATTGTGTTCGGTCTTCAGTCAGGCAGCTCATTGTTGACAGACTGGTACCCGTAGCTGCTGTTATTGTATTGATCCATCTCATTGCTGGCCTTCCTCTTTTGAGTTGATCTTCTACCTTGCCAAGCATGATGTCTTTCTCTAATGATCTTTCTCTTCGCATGATGTGTCCAATGTATGAAAGTCGAAGTCTTGTCATCTGAGCTTCTAAAGAAAGCTTAGATTTGATCTCCTCTAGTACTGACTGGTTTTTTCTTCGGGCAGTCCATGGTATACATAGTATTCGCCGCCAGCACCATAATTCAAAAGCATCAATTTTCTTCCTGTCTATCTTTTTCACTGTCCATCTTTCACATCCATATGATGTTATTGAAAATACCATGGCTTGAACAAGTCAAATCTTTGTATGGAGAGAGACATCTCTGCTCTTGAGAATCTTGTCTAGGTCTTACATAGCCATTCTGCCAAGAGCAATATCTCATTGGATTTCTTGACTGCTTGTTGCTTCTTATTGATAGTTGATCCAAGGAGGTTAAGTTGTCCATGATTTCAATTTCTTCTCCTTCAACGATGAACTTGTTGATTTTGCCAGTTGTCATGATCTTTGTCTTCTTTACATTAAGGTGCAGGCCCATTTTGAGACTATGTTCTTTGTTTGTGAGAAGCAAATGTTTCAGATCATCTTCACTTTCAGCCAGTAATGTGGTATCATCAGTATAGCGAAGGTTGTTGATGAGTCTTCCACCAATCTTCACACTTCTGGGGTTTTCATACAATTCTGCTTCTCTGATGATTTGTTCCACATATACATTAAACAGGTAGGGGGAAAGTATGCAGTCTTGCCCTATTCCTTTGCTTATTTTAAACCATTCTGTTTCTCCTTGTTCCGTTCGAACTATTGCTTCTTGATCAATTTTCAGATTGTGCAAGAGAACGATCAGGTGCTCTGGTATACCCATGCTTCTTAATGTGGCCCAGAGTTTTTCATGGTTTACACAGTCAAAAGCCTTGCTATAGTCGATAAAGCACAAATAGATATCCTTTTGGCATTTTTTAGTTTTTTCAAGGATCCCTCTCACATCCACGATGATGTACCGCCTGGTCTAGACTAAATTAGACACTGATCATCTTGGTCTGTCAATTTCAACTAATTTTCAATTTGTTACTTAATTGTAATTCACACATTTACTAATTTACTTTCATCCCTCTCCTTCTCTTTTATTGATTTTCACCCTCCTACACAGCTACTTCTTAAAGGTGGATTTCTTCACCACCTCTTCTCCCAGCTGCTCCCTGCTCCTTGATCTTTCTCCCACCAATCCATCAATCATTTCCTCTGTCTTCTGCTTTCCTCTCTGTCTCTTCTTATGGCTCCATATCATTTTTTCTTATTATCATTGAAATTCCCTAACCTTCTTCCCTCATACCAACATCTTCTGCTGTCTCTTCTCTGCCTTGCACTCTTTTGCTACTTCTCCTTCTATCCTCCAGAGACATTAATTCCAACCCTGGCCCCTCTAGACTCTTCTCTCACTCCCATGACAGTTCCTCACTCAACCATACCAATCTTATTCATATTCCTCTCCTTTCCCCCTCCTCTCTCTCTTTCTCATGTGTCTTATGGAATGCTAATTCCATATCTAATAAACTCCCTTTTACTCACAATCTCTTTATCTCTAACACTTGCCATATTCTAGCTCTTACTGGCTGTACCCTGATGACACTGCTTCGATAATTGTTCTCTGTCATGGCAGCTACCAATTCTCCCACACACCTTGTGCCACTGGCCGTGGTGGTGGTGTTGGGTTTCTGCTTTCTCCTTCCTGTCAATCTCCCCTCCTTCTACCTCAATCTCACACCTTTTCCTCCTTTGAGGTCCATTCCATCTGTCTTTTAATCCCTTACCTCTCCAGATAGCTGCTATTTATAGACCCATGACAAGTTCACCTCTACCTTTCTCAATGACTTTGACTCATGGTTTTCCTTATTTCTGGATATTTCTTCCCCCTCCCTTATTCTTGGTGACTTTATATTCATGTTGATAACTCTTCTGACCCTTATGCTTCACTTACCTCCTCATTCAACCTCCAGCTTTGCTCTTCTGCCCCCACTTATCAGCACAGTCACTGCCTTGACCTTATTTTCTTCTCTAAAGCCCAATTCCGTCCCAGACGTACATGCCCGGTCTGGACTGGATGTACAGAGGGCGTCACAATTCTGATCCCGCAGGGTACGTCTAGCTCCGCAGGATCAGAAACGCGATCAGGCCTGTACATGCAGGCCAGGACTGCGATTCAGCCCGGCCTGCACATACAGGCCTTGCCCGACTAACTCAGTCAGGGCTTTTAAATGGAGCCGCGGCGCCATGGCATTTAAAAGCCGGGATCCCCGGCCTCTGGCTCCTGCAACTAATTCCCCACAGCCCGACCCTCGATCTGGCCTCCCACGGCTAGTGTCGGGCTGCAGGGAATACCCTCTGCCCCCTGCCACCCCTTCCCAGCCCTGGGCCTGCCCATCCTGCAGAATCAGGGAAGTTATTCCACCTCGTAGGTGGAATAACTTCCCCGTACAAGTCACCGGCCCAGGATGTACAGGCCGAGATTAGAATTGGCCCTGTAAATGCAGAGCCGGCGACTGTCGACCGCCTGCCCTAACTCCGCCCCCTCCCCGCCCCCGTCTAACTTCCCTGTATAACCAGTGGGGAAGTTAGACACCAGCGGGGAGGGCCATGAATAGTGGGGATGGACATCCCAACGCTATTCGTGGGACAGAATAACCCCCTAATTGTTTATCTTCTAATTTCCGTACCTTGGTTCTTCCCTTATCTGACCATCACATGCTAAGCTTCACTCTTCATCACTCCCTGCCCCTATCTCACTAATTCTCCCCCTACTTATTTAGAAATCTTCATGCTATCGATCCATTGACTAGCTCCACTATTGTCTTATTACCTCTTTCCTCCACCTTGTCTTCTAAGTCTATTGATGAGGCTCTAGCTTCCTATAATACTGCTCTCTCTGCTCTAGATGCTTTTGTTTCGCCCATGCCACGTCCTGTGAGGTGCACTATACCTCAGCCTTGGTTGCCTTGAACTACCCGCTATCTACACTCCTGTGCCTGCTCAACTGAGCGCATTTGACTCAAATCCTGCTCCCTTTCTGACTTTCTTCACTTCAAAACCATGCGTGCCTCCTTCCAGTCAACCATAGCATTCACCAAGCAAATCTACGATGTCAATCTAACTAACTCTCTTGCATCTGACCCTCACCGCTCTTCTCAACTTTCAACTCTCTCCTCAAGCTGCCTCTGCCTCCTCCTTCTCTTTCTGCCCAAACTCTAGCCAACTATTTCCATGACAAAGTCCACAAGATTACACTCCAATTCCTCAGTAGATCAGCTTTATTCCATTTTCCACCTCTTCAGTACCAATTTTTCCCCTCAATCTCTGTTACTCTTTTATCCTTTTCTAAGATCTCCAAAGAGGAAACCTCTCATCTTCTTTTCTCCTCTAAACATACTACCTGTTCTTCTGATCCTATCCCCACTTATCTCCTTAACTCCATCTCCTCTTCTGTCATCCCTTCCATCACACATATTCTCAAACTATCACTCTCCACTGCAACTGTCCCTGCAACCTTCAAACATGCTGTGGCCACACCTCTCCTCAAGAAACCTTCACGACCCTAACTTGTCCTTCTAATTATTGTCCCATCTCCCTTCTTCCCTTCATTTCCAAACTACTTGTATGTGCGGTTCTCCACCACTACCTTGAATTTCTCTTGTCTCAAGCCCTGCTAGATCCATTTCAATCTGGCTTTTATCTCTTACACTCTACTGAGACGGTTCTTGCCAAAGTTTCCAGCAACTTGTTCCTGGCTAAATCCAAAGGCCTTTACTCAGTCCTCATTCTTCTTGACCTTTCTGCTGCTTTTGACACTGTTGACCACCACCTTTTCCTCGACATATGGTCCTCACTTGATTTTAGGGGCCCTGTCCTGTCCTGGTTCTCTTCTTATCTCTCCCATCACTCTTTCAGTGTTTGTTCTGGTGGCTCCTCCGATATTGCTATCCCACTCTCAGTTGGTTTACCTCAAGGGCCTCTCCTTTTCTCTCTCTATACCTGGTCCCTTGGTGCTCTGATCTCTTCCTATGGCTTTCAGGATCACTTTTATGCTGATGACTGAGATCTATCTACACCTGATATTTTCCTGACACTCCAGGTCTGCATCTCTGCCTGCCTGTCTGACATCGCTGCTTGGATGCCTTACTGCCATTTGAAATTGAACATGGCCTAAACCAAACTTCTTATTTTCCCCCCTAAACCTCCTCCCCCTTCCTTCTTTCTCTATCTCAATAGAAAACACTCTTCTTATTCCTGTTTCCTCATCCAGTAACCATGGGGTCATCTTTGACTCCTCCCTCTCCTTCTCCACACATATCCAACAGATAACCAAAACCAGTCACTTCTTTCTCTAACATTAACAAGATTCATCCCTTGTTTCTGAACACACTACTAAACACTTATCCACTCTTTAGTCACTTCCCATTTCGACTATTGCAACCTCCTCCTTGCTGGTCTCCCTCTGAGTCACCTCTCTCCCCTTCAATCTGTTCAGAACTCTCTCCCTAAACCCCTCCTTGTGAACTCTGCTCTTCCACTGGCATGCTTCTCTCTATACCCTTTTCTTCCACTGCCAACTCTAGACTTCGAACCTTTCACCTTGCTACTCCTTATGCCTGAAACAAACTACTCGAGTCTGTATGTCAGACTTCATCTTTCCCCCTTTTCAAATCCATGCTAAAGGCTCAGCTCTTTGTGGCTGCTTTTGGATCCTGATCCCTTGTTTTCTTTGTGTCTCCTTACCTTTCCCTATTTGTACCCTTATTCTCAACTACTATATTGTCTGTCTTGACTAGATTGTAAGCTCTGATGAACAGGGACCATCTTTTATATGTAATGGTACAGCGCTGCATATGCCTTGTAGCACTATATAAATGATTAATAGTAGTAGTAGTAAATCATGGCATTTTAGTGGTTATATATGTTAATGGGCATTTACATATGTAGTTGGTCAGTATTCTGTAAGTATGTGCGTAAGTCCGATGGCATGTGCTTTCACTGTGGGTCTGTGCATGGGCAGAGTTTGGATAGGGCTCTCAAGCACGTGCATAAATGATTTATGCACAGTCTTGACAAATCTAGATGCAGGAATTTTCAACAGCAATTGGGTTGACGTAAATGACTGTGTCTAGATTTAAACACACATTTTTGAAGTCAGCAATTCACAGTTGCTTTTTCTGATCTTGGGCAAGTCATTTAACCCTCCATTGCCTCAGGTACAAACTTAGAATGCAAGCCCTCCAGGGATTAGAAAATACCTACTGCACCAGAATGTAATTCACCTTGAACTTCGGAGAAAAGCATGAGCTAAATCCAATTCCCCCCTTTTAATGTGATTATCATTTTAGACACTATACAATCCTGTGGTTTGAAGGCAGAAGTGGAATGGCATTCTTTGCTGTGATTGAAGTTAGGATAGAGATGCATGTGCTGTAGGTGCATTCTTTATTTGATTATGATAGATGACGGTTTTCAAGAGTCCTGGCTGAACAGATAATAAAGCAGGGTCAAGGAGTTTGACACTAGTGGAGATGACATTTGCAAGAAGATGCTTTGTCTATTTAGCATCAGGGATTTTTATCAACAACATCAGTTTTGTAGTACCGAGTCGATGGACAATGACAGATGGTCCTTTGTCGTGTATAATATATAAATTTAACAGAAGTTTACTAGGCAATATTTTTGATCTGATTCGATATCTGATTTAGCAGCAGATTCTTTTTGAATGGATTATAGATATAATTCTTTTGATCTGTCTGAACATGGAGGGGTGTTTTTTGACAGAAAGAGAAATAATCATATTGACAACATGACTGGGTAGGATTTGTGCATCACAATCTACCAGTCTTGAGATGGTGTGACCTCAGTTAATTCAATACTCTTTGAGACAGTCCTTGAAAAAAGTAATCTATGTTAGGTGTGACTAATTTACTTATGGTAAAGTCATTCTTAGATGTTTGAGTTTTAAACTAACTGGCCACATTAATTGGCATAGGTTTCCGACGCTGTGTGCTGTTGGTGCTGAGCTTTAGAACATAAGAACATAAGATATGCCATACTGGGTCAGACCAAGGGTCAATCAAGCTCAGTATCCTGTTTTCAACAGTGGCCAATGCAGGTCACAAGTACCTTTCAGGTTCTCAAAAGGTATACAGATTCCATTCTGCTTGTCCAATGGGTAAGTAGTGGATTTCCCCGATCCTCTTTAATAATGGTTTATTAAAGCCACTTCTGTCCTATTTGATGCAGACTTCCTGCTTGCAGGGGGTGGAAGCAACTGGTCAAAGCATAACATCAACAGCACACAGAGATGGAGGCTCTGGGTAAGCATTGTGCATGGTTTTGTTGTCGTTGCCACTGCTACAGATCACAGAGAGGGATGGCAACAGTGGTAATGAGCCGCCCTCTAAAGGCTGGTGTTTTAGGTGACCACCTAGTTCATCTAATGGTGGTGTCAGCTCTGAAAGTCTGGATTTCTTTTAGCTATGGCTCATTTATAAGTGGCCCCCTGTCCTCAAGTGAAATCCACCTAATCATTCTCATTCCAGAGTCTCACTAGTTCTTTTCTTCATTCCTTGCAACTTCATTCAATTAAATTTGCTGCTTCCTCAATTAATCCTTCATATACGTAAGCCACATGGTATAGTTTTTCCCAATCATGGTTTTATTGTTCCAGCTTAAATGCTTTTATTTGTTCTTGTCTCTATATCCTGTTAGTCTGTCTTGACTAAACAGCCTCATCCCGCAGAAACTAACAACTCACATACATTCCACACAAACACACAATCAGCACCCTTCTATATCTACACGCAATCTACATGCGCACACAACACACACACATCCCTCCATACAATCCATTCACCCACATAACTAATATACTCACTCACATACCCCACGCATACCCTACATTCCTCAATCACACCTCCACCACAAACTCCTGTGCACCTACAACGCAGATCCACAAATACCACTTCCACAAATCTATGATTGAAATCATTTCCAATATCATGCCTTGGCATGTTTTCCCTATTTGTTTTGTTTCATTTATATTTTAGTTTAGTATTTTAGGGTTTGTTTTTTATTCTGTCATTTTTATTTCTTGCTAGTTACAAAGGTTTAGGCACCCAGGTAAGATGGCTCCTGGAATTTTTCCAGTTCTGGCAATAGTGGTTATAAGCCAATCAAAATTGACATAATTACTAGCGAAATAATAAGAAATAAAACTACTATAACAACATTTACATTTTAAAAAAGGTGACTATGATAAACTGAGGAAATAATTTAAAACTAAACGGAGCAATTGCAAGAGTAAAAATCTGCATAAGGCATAGAGATCATTTAAAAACGCCATCTTGGAATCTTAGAAGCTCAGAATAAAGATATTTTACAAGTTAGAAAAGACTGAATAGCTTGACGACCATACGATTGCCAGTATGGTAATCCTGGTGATTGCTACTGCTGGGAATGAGCAACAGCAAATGGAAATCCGGATTAGACTATGTCAGGTAGTTCCAGCTGACCCACAGTGACTGTCAAGATTAGAATGCTAGGCTCAATGGACCATTGCTCTGACCCAGTATGGCACTTTTCATGTTCTTAACTAACGGACCTTTTTACTAATTGTTTCTAACCAGTTAACGTCTTTTAGCATGTGATAACTGGCCACAGTGAACACAGGCAAACCAGCTACCAGTCGTTAAAATGCTTGTTAAATGACAATAATGCACTATTATGGAGAGTGGGTGGGTTAGAGGTAGAGTTTGGGCATGAGAACACTATGCAGTCAGCACGGGTGTTATTAGCGAGCACTCACCATCAATGTGACAATTAGCCTGGGTGCACCTAATCATACCTCTATGGGTATCGTTCTGTGCATCTGCATTAATTGTGCCACACATTAGCATATACATTCACATTTTAACTGCTGTGAACATGCTGGTCACATTTTTGACGGGCTATGTCCTTACCTTGCATTAAAAATGCACCCTAAGTACACATCCTTAACAGGATTTAAAAAGAGCCCCTAAATCACACTAAGGGCAGTGATAGTGCATTACAAAATGAATATGTTTCAGGAGAGGACAAATCACTAGGGGTCAGAAATTCAAAGGGACTTATACATTTAGCTGCAGCCATTAAACATACAAGTAGCCTATCTGTGACTTTTCAGTAGCACTATACAGATAGTGCTGCCGAAAACTCCCTCTAACCATTCTGAACAGTGCCGGGAGTAGAGTAAGGGCATTTTGCCCAGCTAGATGAATAGCAGTGATATTTAGCCAAAATCCAGATAGCTAAGAGGATAGTGACACTGAATATACGTGGAATTATTTAAATGCTGTGGATGGCATTTTAAACAAACATTCACCATGTATTTTTCCTCGGGAAAATTATCTATACAAGTTGCCAGGTGTAATTGTGTGTAGATTGCTTGCCTGAGATAATTTTCAAAGTGAAAGTATGCACAAACCTTAATGTTCAAAATCTATGCAAAGATACTGACCCATTGATTTCTTTATTTTGCATTTAGACTAATAAAGCCTGTCGGCAGAACACGGACCAATCTAAAAATACAATCACATTTTCATCAGTGCACTGACAAACAGCTCACGTCCTCATAACTCACTGCTGATGCGTAACATGATTATAAGATAAGTGAAAAGGCATTTTTCTATTGCCAGAGAAGTGCCTGCTGAGGAATTATGAACTTGGATCAGCTCAGCTTTGCTTCGCGATCCTAATCATTTCAAGTTCCCCTCAAAGAATCTCTCTAACAATAATAGAGCTCTCTCTAGCTAACCATAAAACTATGAAAATAAATCAAAATTTTTTTGTACTTCTGCCACATGCTTCTTGATCTCAGCAGACATTATGACATCCATACATCCCACTTTCAGTGAGTAATGAGAAGGGAATGCAGCATTTGCTTAAGGGGATGTTGCTCTAAATGTCATATGCATCTGCAATAATTATTATATATGTGGAGGGAAATTTTATAAGAGGAGCCTATGTTAAAAGTCCACAAACAGGGTCATTCCAGAATAATGGCTTGTACATGCGCCGGGGACGTTTACGTGCCAATAACATCTACAAACATATTCTGGATCATGGTACCCACGCATGTTTATCTTGCTTACATGGGGATGTCAGAACGTATCCGAGAGGGGCGGAACAGGGGCGTGGTTAGCTGCAGAAATGTGTAGAACATATTCCAGAAAGGCCCATGTACGTTTTTGGACTTCCCCATAGACGTGCCCGTTATTCCTGCCGGAGATGTGGAATAAGGCCAGTATTTAGAAAATATTCTACTGTGTTCTACAATTCTTCCTTGCAAATGAGAGTGTGTGTGTAAGTGTGGTTTGAGGGTTGCCTGGGAGGATCTTGTGTGCTGATCTGCAATTAAGGGGGGACATGAATGCCTGGCCAGTACCTGGACCCTACGGATGACCACAGTGACACCAAGTGCCACTGTGATAGGGCTGTTATACAACAAGCAGCTGTGCCAGGCACTGGGAAACCTGACAGCTGCTGTGGCAACATTCCCCAGATTGTGCCATGTGGCCTACATCCTTACCCAGTCCAGGATCTATGCAAGCTGTGAGAGTGGTGATATATCTGGAGGCTGGCTACTTAGTATACTGGAACAGGGATCCCCCCTTCCATGCCCACAAAGGCCTGACCAGGGAAGCAGTGCCAGAAAGCAGACTGTGGGAAGGCAGATAGGATTGCTGCACAGATAGCAGATGCATATAGACCAACATAAGCCAGGACAGAGAGTGGATACTGTATGGGACAGGTGTAGCCATCAGCAAGGAACTGCTGTGAGTAAGTGGGGTATGTCTGAACCACGTTTACTGAGTCTGGACGTCCGATCCGCTAAATGCCTGGATCACGCTGGCAGGAACAGAGCTCCCTGCGCTTAGATGCTAGTTGTGCGGGAAGCTCTGTTTGTGGGTGGGAGGGTGCGGACTGAGGGAGGAGGGAGGGCATGCGGTGGGAGGTGCCATGACCCCAAAAGTAAGGGGCCAATTCTGAGGTTGGCCCTGTAAGTCTGGGGTCGGCCATCTAAATGGTGGACTTATTCCACCTCGGAGGTGGAATAAGTCCCCTCGACGTCGGGGAAAGCTAGAGCCTGGGCCAGCCATGGAGGTGAGGGGTGCAGGGATTCCCTGCAACCCGATCCTGGCCATGGCAGGCCTGATTGGGGGTTGGACTGCGGGGAACAGTGTGATTGCTGCTGCCACTGGGGATCATGGCTCCTGAATGGAGCCGCGGTGCCATGGCGAAGGCACTGCGGTTCCATGCAGGAGCCTGGCTGAGCTAGCCAGGGAAGTGGCTGGACATCTGGGGTGCCTGAATTAGAGCATGTCACGGACGTCTAGCCACTATATTACGATTCTGCTCCCGCGAGGACGTCTAGCCCCCACAAGAGCAGAATTGAGTGCATCTCCAGGCCATCTGGACGTCTGCACGTTCAGATGGCCCGGAGATGCACAACTCGGAATGGGCTTCCACATAGATAAGTTTTTATATATTTGAATTGACTTGGTTGAATTCTGTGTGGACCGATGATTATAAATAAGGTGTAGACACTTCAGATCTCGTATTCTGAGGGTCTCTGAACCAATCTCCCTTGTTGAAGGTCTTTTAACAAATTTTAGGAAGATGCTATAGCACATTTTCCTCAACCCAGTCCTGGAGTATCCTCTAGCCAGTCTGGTCTTCAGCATATCCACAATGAGAGAGATTTACAGGCACCACCTCCATTATATGCAAATTTCTCTCATTTATTTATTAGTATTTACCTCATGCTTTCCCAGTAGAAGTTCACGGCAAGTTACAACTGGGTACTGTAGATATTTCTCTATCCTCAATCTAAATTTGTTTCTGAGACAATGGAGGGTTACATGACTTGCTTTAGGTCACAAGGAGTGTAAGGAGGATTTGAACCCTGGTCTTTCTAAATCCAGGCTGCTGCCCTAACCAGTAGACCACTCCTCCACTCCTATTGCCTTACCATTTGATTGCCATGCAGTCTCTTTTCATATCTATAAGAACATAAGAAATGCCATACTGGGTAAGACTAAGGCCCATCAAGTCCAGTATCTTTTTTCCAACAGGGATCAATCCAGGTCACAAGTACCTGTCAGGTTCTCAAAAAGATACACAGATTACACAATGCTTATCCTGAGGTAAGCAGTGGATTTCCCTGGTCCTCTTTAATAATGATTTATAGACTTTTCCCTCTAGGAACACAGCTAAACTTTTTTTAAAAACTCACATACACTAACAGCTTTTACCACATTCTCTTTTTGGTAATGAATTCCAGAATTTGACTATGTGTTGACGGAAAAAATATTTTCTCTTATTAAATAGGTTACATTGTAGCTTCACTGCCAGTCCCCTAAGTCTTCCTACTTTTTAATGGAGTAAACAACCTATCTATGTTTACTCATTCCACTCCATTCATTAATTTTTAGATCTCTAACATATCTATCCTCAGCTATCTCTTTTCCAAGTTGAAGAACCCTAACCTTTTAAGCCTTTCCTCATCGGGTATCCTTCCATCCCATTTACCATTTTGGTGGCCATACTCTGTACCTTTTCTAATTCTGCTATTTCTTTTTTTAAGATATAGCGACCAGAACTGTACACAATATTCAAGGTGCGGTCTCACCATGGAACAATACAGAGGCATTATAATATCCTTGGTTTTATTCTCCATTTCTTTCCTTATGATTTATAGTATTCTATTTGCTTTCTTGGCTTACCATTGCACACGGGGCAAAGTGTTTCAATGTATTATCCACAATGACACCAAGATGCTTTTCCTGGGTGGTGGTTCCTAATGTGGAACCTTTCATTGTGTAACCGCAGCTTGGGTTATTCTTCCCTAAGTGCATAATTATGCACTTGTCCACATTAAATTTCATCTGCCATTGGACATCAAGTCTTCCAATTTATCAAGGTCTTCTTGCAATTTTTCACATTCCTCTTGGGATTTAACAACTTTGAATAATTTTGTGTCATCTACAAATTTGATCACCTCACTTGTCATTTCCATTTCCAGGTAATTTATGAATATGTTAGAAAGCAGCGCACTTAGCACTATTTTCTCCTATCTTTTAACCAGTTCCCAATCTACAATATTACATTGCTTGCTATCCCATGACTTTCCAATTTCCTCAAGAGTCTCTCATGAGGGACCCTGTCAAAGACTTTCTGAAAATCCAGATACACTATATCAACTGACTCACCTTTATCTGTTTATTCACACCTTCAAAAAACTATGAGTTTCCTTGGCTAACTCCATGTTGGCTTTTCTCCATTAAACCATGACTATCTAGATATTCAGTAATATTATTCTTTATAATGGTTTCTACTATTTTGTCCGGTACTGATGTCAAGCTCACCATTCTGTAGTTTCCCGGATCATCCCTGAAATCCTTTTTAAAAATTGGTGTTACATTGGCTATTTTCCAGTCTTCAGGTACTACAGATGATTTTAATGATAATTCATAGATTACTAATAGTAGATCTGCAATCTCATAGTTCAGTTCTTTTAGCACCCTCGGATGTATACCGTCTGGTCCAGGTGATTTGCTACTCTTTTGTTTATCAAATAGTCATAATACATCTTCACGGTTTATCGATATTTGTTTCAGTTCTTCTGATACATCACCTTTAAACACCATTTCAGGCATGGGTAAATTTCCTACATCAGTAAAGACTGAAGCAAATAATTCATTCAGTCTCTCCATATGTTCTTGTCCTCCCTTAGCAACCCTTTTACTTCTTTATAATCTAATGGTCCAACTGACTTTCTCACAGGTTTTTTACATTGAATGTACTTGAAAATGTTTTTATTGTGTGTTTTTGCCTCCACAGCAAGCTTTTTTCCAAATTCTACCTGCCTGCCTTTTCAATTCCTTGCATCTAACTTGCCAGTGCTTATGTTGTTTGCCATTTTCATCATTTCACTCTTTTTTTCATTTCCTGAAAGGTGCTTTTTTGGCTACAACAGCCTCTCTGACCTCACCTTTAAACCACACTGGCAGTTTGTTGGCCTTCCTGCCACTTTTTTAAAGCATGGAATACATCTGGTCTGTGTTTCCAAGATAGTATTTTTAAACAACGCTCATACTTGATGTAACTCTTTAACCTTTGCAGCTCCTCCTTTTACATTTTTCTTAACTATTTTCCTCATCTTATCATAGTCACCTTTTTGAAATTAAAAGATATTACTGTGGATTTCTTTGCTGTCCTCCCTCCATTTATTAAATCAAATGCAATCATACTACGATCACTATTTTGTTCAATGTAATTTCAGTTTGTTCAATGAAAACCTCACTGATGCAGAATAGCGCGGTATATAAGAGAATGTAAATAAATAAATAAAATATTGCCAAGTGGCCCCCAACACTCTTATCTCTTGCACCAGAGTCTATGTTCCACTAAGGACTAGGTCCAAAATAGCTTCCCCTCTTGTTGGTTCATGAGCCAGCTGCTCCAAGAAGCGGTTATTTATTTAATCTAGAATCTTTATCTCCCTAGCATGTCCTGCTGTGCCATTGACCCAGTCAATACCAGGGGGGGGGGGGTTGTATCTTTTGTTAGCTTCCCTGATTTCTTTTAGCAGTTTACCATCCATCTGTTCATTTTGGCCAGGCGGATGGTAGTACACCCCCACTGCCATTGCCTTCCCCTTTTTATATGGAATTTCTATCCATAGAGGTATTATAGTGTATTTTTTTCCTGTAAAATTTTTATCCTGGGGGCCCTCTCTAACATAGAACTAACCCCCTCTACCAATTTTACCTACCCAATCATTTTGAGATAGTTTGTACCCAGGTATCACGATGTCCCATTGGTTGCCCTCCTTCCACTTGGTCTCTGAAATGCCAATTATATCTAATCTTTCATTTAGTGCTATGTATTCTAACTCTCTCATCTTATTTTTTAGACTTCTAGCATTTGCATACAAGCAATTTAGAGGCTGTATTTTGTTCATATTAACAATATGGTTATCAGTTGATAAGGGTAATTTGGAATCTTTCAGCTCTGTCTGCTCTGTATTTAAAAGCATCTGTGTTACTTTGATTTTTATTGGAACCTCTCTATCGGAATGCCTTAACTTCCCTCTTTTGCTAGTATCCTTCAAGGATACATCCTTGCAAACCATGCACGCTTGGGTGACTGTTGGCTTTCCCTTATTATCTAGTATAAAAGCTGTTCTATCTCCATTTTAAAGGTCAATGCCAGCAGCCTGAGTCCACCCCGGTAGAACCCATCCTTTTGGAAATGTCTCCCCGTCCGCAAAATGTTACCCAGTTCCTAACAAATCCAAAAACCTCTTCCTTGCACCATCGTCTCATCCATGCATTGAGACTCCAGAGCTCAATTTTGTCTCTTGAGTCCTGCCCGTGGAATGCGAAGAATTTCTGAGAATGCTACCCTGGAAATTCTGGATTTCAATTTCCTACCTAAAAGCCAAACCTCCCTCCCACACTTTCCTATGTCATTGGCACCAACATGTACCAAGTCAGCAGGCTCCTACCCAGCACTACCTAAAACCTTGTCTAGGTGGTGTGCAAGGTCCGCTACCTTCTCAATAGGCAGGCATGTTACTAGCCGATCCTCACGTCCTCCAGCCATCTACATGCCTAATGATTGAATCACCGATTATAATGGCCATCCTAATCCTTCGCTGATGGGCATTTAGCCTTGGAGAAATTCCTTGGTGAGAAAGGGTTTTACATCACCTTGAGGACAGGTCCTATCTACAGGATCACTTCCTGCCACACCAAGATGACGCTCTCCTTTCATGTGACCTCTCTCCTCTAAGGCAACAGTGACCGCCAGACTGGAGGTAGGACTTCAGTACTACATCCCTCTAAGTCTCATCTATATACCTCTCTGTCTTTCTTAGCTCCTCCAAGTCTGCTATTCTAGCCTCCAGAGAGTGGACTTGTTCCCTGAGAGTAAAGAGTTCCTTGCACCTAGTGTACACCTAAGACCTCTCACCAACTGGGAGAAAATTGTACATGTGACACCCAATGCAATAGATTGGCTAGGCCCCATCTTGCTACTAGACTGCTGTCTGCATCTTAGTTTTATGTTAAATTTTCTTTATTGAGACATAGACATAAACATTTTACAGTCCATTCCAACTTGTTAGGGTACTACTATCAACTTTCACCCTCTAAAACATTATCAAACAAGGTGAACTATCACCCATCTGTACATGGAAATTAGTGTCTCATCATTTTCTCCTTCCCCCCCTTTTCCTCCCCGTGATTAATAAACAAAACTTTAATTAATAAAAAAAAAACCATATATAGTACCAACTTCAACAATAACACATTATAATATTTATTAGCTCAACATTATCTTCTCCTCTCTGTTCCTTCCCCCCCCCTTCCCAAAGGTCATTACCCACCTATAGTCAACAGCCTTCCTGTATCACACGTCTCTAACATTCCCCCCCTTACCCTTCCCACTCCCTTCCCCCTCTGTAATTGAATCCACTATCCACCCCTAGTTCCAACTCCCTTATTCCTCTTTCCCACTTGATACTTGGAGACACCTTGATACCTAAATATCCATATTATAAAGCCTTCAATATACATTGAGGTTTCTACTCCTATTTCTTGGTGCCAGCGTTTGTATGTATGGGCCCCATTCATCCAAACATTTTCCGGTGGCTCTCTCACCATGTCTTACTCCCACCTGTTCAATGAGTAATAGTGTGTATACCTCTCTCCTCCATTGCCCCATAGTGGGGTTTTGCATCCAGTGATCACCAGATGGTGTGGTTCAGTATTAGGACTAAGGCTGTTAGAATCCATTCCAAGGTGAGGATCTTAGACTTTAGGAAGACTAACTTTGCGAAGATGGGCCAATACTTCAGGGAGTCGTTAGTGGGATGGGAACAGCTGGGGGATGTAGAAAAACAGTGGGCAAAAGTGAAAGGGGGTATTTTAAGGGCAACCAACCTTTTTGTTAAAATGGTAAATAAAGGCAAAAGGAAAAGGAGACTGCTATGGTTTTCGAAGGAAGTAGCTGAAAAAGTGAAGAAAAAGAGGGAGGCCTTCATGAAATACAAGAGATCACAGAGAAAGGAAGACAGGCATCTGTATTTGGAAAAACTTAGAGAAGCTAGGAAAGTAGTCAAGAAGGCAAAGATTCAAAAGGAGGAGGAAATAGCCAATGCAATAAAATGGGGGGATAAGACATTTTTCAGATATATTAGTGAGAAGAGGAAGGGCAAAAGTGGTATTGTCAGACTCAAGGGTGCAGGGGGGGAATATGTAGAAGCTGATAAGGATAAAGCGGAATTGCTTAACAAATATTTTTGTTCTGTGTTCACAGATGAAGAACCAGAAGCAGGACCTCAGAAAACACCCACAAATAGGAACAGAAGCGAGGGACATCTTGAACAATTTTCAGAAGACTGTGTTCGTGAGAAACTAGCTCAACTTAAAGTAGACAAAGCGATGGGACTGGATGGGATACACCCTAGAATACTGAGGGAACTTGGGGACGTCCTAGCAACTCCACTGACTGACCTTTTCAATGCCTCATTGGAGTCGGGAGTGGTGCCAAAGGACTGGAGAGAGGCTCATGTGGTGCCTTTACACAAAAGCGGAAGTAAGGATGTGGTTGAAAACTACCGACCGGTTAGTTTAACTTCGATGGTGAGTAAATTATTGGAAATGCTGCTGAAAGAGAAAATAGTGAGGTTTCTGGAGTCCAGCGGATTACAGGATCCGAGGCAGCATGGATTCACCAGAGGCAGGTCTTGTCAGACAAATCTGATTGATTTCTTTGACTGGGTGACCAGGGAATTGGACCGAGGGAGAGCTCTAGATGTGGTGTATTTAGATTTCAGTAAAGCCTTTGACACTGTTCCTCACAGGTGACTTATAAACAAATTGAGCACCCTAGGGATGGACCCTAAAGTTACTGCTTGGGTTAGAAATTGGTTGGATGGGAGGCGACAAAGAGTACAAATAAATGGAACTCACTCTGAGGAGAAGGATGTTACCAGTGGTGTGCCCCAGGGATCTGTCCTTGGTCCGATTCTTTTTAACATCTTTGTTAGTGATATAGCGGAAGGGCTGTCGGGTAAGGTTTGCCTCTTTGCGGATGATACCAAAATCTGCAATAGAGTAGACACCCAGGAAGGTGTAGACAACATGAGGAAGGATCTAGCTAAGCTTGAAGAATGGTCTAGAATTTGGCAGCTGGGATATAATGTTAAAAAATGTAAGGTCATGCATTTGGGCTGCAGCAATCCAAGGGAGCAATACAGTATAGGAGGTGAAGTACTTTTGTCCACTAAAGAAGAGCGGGACCTAGGTGTGGTTGTGTCTGATGATCTTAAAGTAGCTAAACAGGTAGAAAAGGTGACGGCAAAAGCTAGAAGGATGCTTGGGTGCATACGGAGAGGAATGGCTAGCAGAAAAAAGGAGGTGATAATGCCTCTGTATAGGTCTTTGGTGCGACCTCATTTGGAGTATAGTGTGCAATTCTGGAGACCGCACCTTCAAAAGGATGTGAACAGGATGGAGTCGGTGCAGAGGGTGGCTACTAAAATGATTAGTGGGCTTCATTATAAAGCATATGAGGACAGACTTAAGGATCTTAATATGTACACCTTAGAGGAAAGGCGGGATAGAGGTGATATGATTGAGATGTTTAAATACCTCCGTGGCATAAATGTTCAGGAAGAGAGTCTCTTTCAATTGAAAGCAAGTTCTGCTACGAGGGGACATGGGATGAGGGTGAAGGGAGATAGATTCAGGAGTGATATGCGGAAATATTTCTTTACGGAAAGAGTAGTGGATCCATGGAATAGTCTCCCAGTGGAGGTGATAGAGATGAGGACAGTAACTGAATTCAAAAAAGCATGGGACCAACACAGAGGATCTCTAAAGGTAAAAAGTGGACTGTTGTAGTTGTTGATATGGAAGGACAGACTAGATAGGCCATGTGGTCTTTTTCTGTCATCATGTTTCTATGTTTCCCTTGGTAACAACCAATTTAGCAACAGGACTCTCCGCGCTACCAGCAATACCTTGCCCAACCAGTCCTTCTGACCCCTTCCCAAGCCCTCCACTAGCGTTAACATACCGAAAATCAACACCCTAGGGTCTTTTTTCAATGAAGTCCCCAGAATGGCCGCAAGATATTTCACCATATTTTTCCAAAATTGCACCACCCCCGAGCATTGCCACCACATATGCCCCAAATCAGCTTTGCCCACCCCACACCGCGGGCAACTAGCTGAAGCACTACTGCCTGCTCTAAATGCTCTGCACGGAGCAAAGTGGCATCTTCTCAGTATGCGGAACTGCATTTCCCTAAAATCCGCATTCTTAATCATCTTAGGTATGTCGGGAAAAGCACCCACCATCTCTACCCCTCTTATCTCCACTCCCAAGTCATAAGTCCATGCTGAGGCCAAATCCCTCTCCGTCGGTTCCCCCGCTAAGTTACAATATTCCTTTTGCAAAGTTGAGACCCGAGCCTGTACTTCTATTTCAGAATACAACAGTTCCTCCAGTTTAGTGTAGATATCTACTGTATATGCAAGTCTTTCCTTCCCAGACTAAGTACATAACTACTCATTTGCATATAAGAAAAACAATTCTTGTGTCACTCCATATCTAATTTGCAACTCTCTGAATTCCAGCACCTGTCCCGATTCATTTACTACCTGATCTAGAGCCATTATTCCCTTAGAGTCCCACCCATGGAACACCCCCCCTGCATCCCCGGAATAAAGTTACCATTACCATATAAGGGCAAAAAAGGAGTCACCCCCGGGTTCCATGAACATTTCTGACAGAGCATCCCCCATATTTTCCTCATCACCTTAAAAATCGGATGGCCACTAGTTTCTTGGGGTAGATCTGCTACTTTCACATGCAATATATATCGCAAGGCCAATGGCCACGCTACCTCTTGTTCATATTCAAGAGGTGTGTAATCCTCTGTTTCTCCCAAACAATCCCGCAGGTTTCTCAGCAAGCACGCCATGTTATAACTTGTCAGACGGCTGCCTGGGTGAGAATCTTCACAGTCTTGGCAAGTGCATATATCTATATGATTTGCAAGGGATTGTGGGCAATGCAGTTCATTCACACCAGACACAGCTGCTGACAATAATTTAGTTGTGCTCAAGTGTTAAAGCCAATAAGGTATTTATTTATGGGGTTATTTCTCCCAACACAGATATGCTTGGTAGCACATAAATCAGGTTACTTGCTTCCAGTGTTTAACTTGGAAAAACAAAATCAAAATCAGGAAAACAACATTCAAACTTGTCAGGCATTAGCTAATGTTTTCTTAGCATATATCAAACAACAAACCAAAAGCCACAAAGCAAGAAAAAACTGTTCTTTTCAGGTTAACTTCTGATAACTTCCCACATAGATTCAGAAGTGATTCTCTCCTAGCTCACAAGCAATTAGGTAAGGCTCAATTGCTAGCAGTTATCCAGCTGAAACCCCTTAGCTGGCTTGCTTTCTACAGCGTGGCCAGAAATCCTACACAGGAGCTTTTCTGAGTAGATTAAAGAACAAGTTTGTATTTCTTTGTGATGGTTGCTGTACTTTATAACAGAAAATCACCAAAGGAGTTTAGACAGAGAGCAGTCCATGTAAACAGATTCTTCATCTGCTATCATTCCCCCTTCTTCAACAAGCATGGGTTCAATATCATGGATTGGCACAGATGAATGTCCCAATGGAGCACTTTCAGGAGAATACTTGTTTCCCTGCTGTCTTTCAAGGTTATAGCTAGGGCATAGATCAGTGTTCATACCTGAGCTTCCATTGCTGTTAGAGTTCCTCTCTATATAGCCTGGCCAGTATGTAGTCCAGTTCTTATGTCCAGCCTTCCAATCCAGATCCCTGGACACTGGATCTCTCTTCACATACCTTCTGGCACGGGTCTTAGGGTCCCTTCCACGTGCAGCCGTCTCCCTCACAGGTAGCGTCTGGAGATTCCTAGCTCTGCAGCACCATTCCTCTGGCTTTCCCCAGTCCAATGGTGTATGCTGGCCCTTGAAATGCCTCCCAGTATATGTACTGCTCTGGACTCTTCTAGACCTCTCAAAGGCTTTTCTCTTCCTTCTTCCAAAGGGTTTCTTGCCCTCTCTGTCCGTCCGGCTTGGCTTCTGCTTCTGATGATCCTTCTGATGATGAAGATGATCAAGCTCAAGCTGCTTCTCAGGATGATGAGGATGATTCTCTGTAGAATAAACTCTACCTTTATTCTGCTTAGATGAGTGCTCCTCCCTAACACAGCGCAGCAGTGCTGAATCAGGCCCTGCCCTTTGAGATGAGTGCTTAGGGATTACCTCATAGCCCTCCTGATTGAACACACGTTTCCCCACTTCAGCTCCTCTAATGGCTGCTGGAAACCTGGTGCATTCTGGGACTGGTAGTCTTTTATGGGAAAATTCTGTTTTCTTATTTCTACCAGAACTGACAGGTTGCTTGTTCAGAGTCACTTCACCTTTTCCATAGCTCCTTCCTGAGCTATGATAAGCTTCCTTATCACATACCCCCCTGCTTAAGTTATTACAGACTGGTGTAACTGGTGAAACTTCTTTCCTACAGTCCGTAATACCTACGAGAGTGTTCTCTTTTTGAAGCTCACTTACTTCCTGACTGGCTTCAGGGTCATTATTATTTACAGGCCTCTCCTTCCAAGACTTAAGTACATTAATATGGTAGGTCTGCCTACGCCCTCTTGCATTTTCTACCATATAAGATACTGGGCTCACTTGTTTAACAACCTTCCATGGCCCTTTCCACTGTACTTCAAATTTTGGGGCTGTACCTGCTACTTGAACCAAAACCTTTTCACCAATGTTTAATTGGCGGCTTTTGGCCTTCCTATCATACCACCCTTTCTGGCGAACTTGACTGTCCTGCAGGTTCCTCTCAGCAACCTGCGAGGTCCTTTTCAAACGTGCTCTCAGGTCACGTAGAAACTGTGGCACTTTCTGACTTCCTGGCTCAGGATCAATCCATTGTTCCCTCAAAATATCTAACAAACCCCGTGGAGCCCTACCATACATCAATTCATATGGAGTTACACCTAGGGATACTTGAATTCTTTCCCTGCAGGCATATAAGGCAAAGGGCAATAACATATCCCATTCTTTTACCTCTCCTGCTAACCCCCTTCTCAACATTTGTTTGAGAGTTTGGTTGAATCTCTCCACCAAACCGTTTGATTGTGGATGGTAGGCTGAGGTTTTCACGTGATGAATGGCAAAGGCATCCCAGACCTGGGCCAAATATTTGGATACAAAATTGGACCCTCGGTCAGTCAACACCTCTCTTGGGAATCCCACTTCACAAAACAATTTTACTAGCTCTAAAGCTATTGTTTTTGCAGAAACATTCCTCAATGGTATGGCCCAGGGAAACCTTGTTGCCTGATCTACCATAACTAGGATGTATTGGAAACCTCGGGGCGTTTTGACTAATGGGCCTACAATATCCATGGCAATGCGACCAATTGGGTCTGTGATAATTGGCATGGGAACCAATGGCACCACCGGTGGGTGAGCCGCTGTAACTCGCTGACACGCTGGACATGCAGCACAAAACTGGGCAGTTTCTTTGAAAATACCTGGCCAGTAAAAACGCATAAGTATTTGATCCAGCGTTCCTTGCATCCCTTTATGACCTCCCACTGGATGATCATGTGCTAATCTAAGTACTAGCCCTTTGAAAGTTGTGGGTACCACCAATTGTTTACGTATGGTCCCATTTCTGGGGTCCTGACTCTCTCTATATAATATGTTATTATCTAGTCTGAATCTGGGCAACTCCTCCCTGACCTCCTGAGCATACTTAAAAGCTCGGGTGAGAGCTTGATCAGCTCGCTGCTCTTGTGGAAAGTTAGGAAACTTTGCCACTAATTCAGCTGGCACCCAGGGTAAACTTTGACCAGCCAACATGTCAGCCCTACCCTGTGCTCTGCAAAGTCTCTCACGCCGCTTTTGTGCTTTCAACTTTCTTACTTTACCAGATGATGGGGTTATTAAATCATCATGAGAGGGTAAGTCTCCTAATAACTCTGCCTGCTCCCCCTCCTCCTTCTGGCTCTCTACCTTAGCCTGCGAGCGGGTGGATACAAGGCCCCTCTTATTACCTATAGTTTGGCCTTCTGGAAGCTTAACCATCTTTTTAGCTAGGGACTGAGGACTTCCAAAGAAAGGCCCGGGAGCTATTTCCATTAAACCTTCTCCCTCCTTCTTTCCTAGTCCTTCCACTAGACCCTGCTTAAATCTTGGCCAGTCCCTTCCTAGAACCAAATCAAAGGGTAGCCTAGGCACTACTGCTAACAGGACTTCCTCTTGTTCCCCCAGGCACTTAACCTTTAGCCTATAGGTGGGATATGATGTTGCAGCACCATGAATGCATCTGATGTGAACTTGGCTTTCAGGGGTTCTAGGCACAAATCCTTCTTGGGCCTCTATCCTCTTCCAAAGCCTTTTTGACATCATACTCTGGTCTGCCCCAGAGTCTAACAAAGCATTTGTGGTAATTCCTTGCACATCAACCATCAAAAGAAATCCTTCTTTGGGCTGTTTTAAATCCACACCCATTAAACTAGTGTGTGTCTGGCACCCCTTTTCTAAATGTCCCCATTTTCCACATTTGAAACATTTCATTCTATTCCACTGTGTCATCTGGTTTGATACAGTACATTCATTTTCAGAAACATTTTTAATTGTTTTCTTTTCTGATACAGCACATCTTGCCTCAGTACCAATCTTCAGAGGGCCACCCATTCTGTGGCTTCCAAGAATCTCTCTGCTAGCATGGTTGCCTCTCCAAGATTTTGGCAATTTTGCTGTATAAGGAAAGTGTGCAAATCTTTAGGGACTGCAGACATAAATTGTTCAAGCATTATAATGTCTAATAACATTTCTACCGTCTTTTGCTCAGGCTCCAACCATTTTACAGCTAAACCTCTGATTCTCTGACTCAGAGCCCTGGGTGTTTCACCCATTCTCAATGTAGTAGCTCTAAACATTCGCCTATACTCTGAAATAGACAACCCTAGGCGATCTCTAATAGCAGCCTTTACATCCTTATAATTCAAAGCCTGGGCTGCTGGCATTGCTCTATAAGCTGCAAGCGCCTCTCCAGTTAATGAGGCTGCCAGCCTTACTGCCCACTGGGTCTCTGGCCATGCTAATGCTTGTGCCACTCTTTCAAAAGACTCTAGAAAATCATCAAAATTATCATCTGGAGTTAGCTTCCCAAAACTAAATGCCCCAATCCCTTGATTGAGTCCCACACTGTCCACATGTGGTGTACCAGTATTTTTACTGCTGGTCTTGCATCTGTTCCACTTTGGTTCTGCAGCTTAACTAGGGCTTGCACCAGATCAAGCACTGGCTTCTGCTGGTCCATTAAGGCTTTCATAGCAGTGTCCTGTGCCTGCTGCGATAGCTCCTGTTGCCTGCTAAACTGGGCTGCCATCCAGCTAGCCATCTCCCTCGGATCCATCATGATCCCTGCAAGAAACAAAGAAAAAAACCCCAAAGTGCACCACCTTCCAAACAGGTGTGTTTTTTTCTACTTTTTTTTTTTCAATTACCCCTGTGCCTTACTCCCATCCACCACTAGACATGCCCAGGTACTTATTACCTTGTGTCAGTGATGAATCCAGCTCTGCACAGGGTCTTTTCCTTGTGAGACAGCTACCTGGAACATCCACTTCTCCTCCAAAGTGCAGTTGAGGGAAAATCTTTTTTTCCAGCTTTAAACTTGAACTTTAGTTGTAATCCTCAGCAAGTAAATCCTTTTGTGCAAAAGCAATCCGAAAAACTACGCCATTTGTCAGACGGCTGCCTGGGTGAGAATCTTCACAGTCTTGGCAAGTGCATATATCTATATGATTTGCAAGGGATTGTGGGCAATGCAGTTCATTCACACCAGACACAGCTGCTGACAATAATTTAGTTGTGCTCAAGTGTTAAAGCCAATAAGGTATTTATTTATGGGGTTATTTCTCCCAACACAGATATGCTTGGTAGCACATAAATCAGGTTACTTGCTTCCAGTGTTTAACTTGGAAAAACAAAATCAAAATCAGGAAAACAACATTCAAACTTGTCAGGCATTAGCTAATGTTTTCTTAGCATATATCAAACAACAAACCAAAAGCCACAAAGCAAGAAAAAACTGTTCTTTTCAGGTTAACTTCTGATAACTTCCCACATAGATTCAGAAGTGATTCTCTCCTAGCTCACAAGCAATTAGGTAAGGCTCAATTGCTAGCAGTTATCCAGCTGAAACCCCTTAGCTGGCTTGCTTTCTACAGCGTGGCCAGAAATCCTACACAGGAGCTTTTCTGAGTAGATTAAAGAACAAGTTTGTATTTCTTTGTGATGGTTGCTGTACTTTATAACAGAAAATCACCAAAGGAGTTTAGACAGAGAGCAGTCCATGTAAACAGATTCTTCATCTGCTATCATTCCCCCTTCTTCAACAAGCATGGGTTCAATATCATGGATTGGCACAGATGAATGTCCCAATGGAGCACTTTCAGGAGAATACTTGTTTCCCTGCTGTCTTTCAAGGTTATAGCTAGGGCATAGATCAGTGTTCATACCTGAGCTTCCATTGCTGTTAGAGTTCCTCTCTATATAGCCTGGCCAGTATGTAGTCCAGTTCTTATGTCCAGCCTTCCAATCCAGATCCCTGGACACTGGATCTCTCTTCACATACCTTCTGGCACGGGTCTTAGGGTCCCTTCCACGTGCAGCCGTCTCCCTCACAGGTAGCGTCTGGAGATTCCTAGCTCTGCAGCACCATTCCTCTGGCTTTCCCCAGTCCAATGGTGTATGCTGGCCCTTGAAATGCCTCCCAGTATACGTACTGCTCTGGACTCTTCTAGACCTCTCAAAGGCTTTTCTCTTCCTTCTTCCAAAGGGTTTCTTGCCCTCTCTGTCTGTCCGGCTTGGCTTCTGCTTCTGATGATCCTTCTGATGATGAAGATGATCAAGCTCAAGCTGCTTCTCAGGATGATGAGGATGATTCTCTGTAGAATAAACTCTACCTTTATTCTGCTTAGATGAGTGCTCCTCCCTAACACAGCGCAGCAGTGCTGAATCAGGCCCTGCCCTTTGAGATGAGTGCTTAGGGATTACCTCATAGCCCTCCTGATTGAACACACGTTTCCCCACTTCAGCTCCTCTAATGGCTGCTGGAAACCTGGTGCATTCTGGGACTGGTAGTCTTTTATGGGAAAATTCTGTTTTCTTATTTCTACCAGAACTGACAGGTTGCTTGTTCAGAGTCACTTCACCTTTTCCATAGTTCCTTCCTGAGCTATGATAAGCTTCCTTATCACAAACTTCCTAGGTCTGGGGCTGCCATTCCCCCACTTTTCCATGGCCTCTGAAATTTCCTAATGCTTATCCGGGGCCTTTTCCTTCTCCAATAAAAAACATTTAGGCTCTTCTCCAATCTCGCTATCTCCTTCCTAGTTATTAATATTGGCAGCGTTTGTAGCATATATAACCACTTCGGAAATATAGTCATTTTATATAATGCTATTCACCCCCCCCATTGACCATGGGAGATCTCTCCATTTATTCAAATGATCCATAGTTTGCTCCATTAATTTCCCAATATTAAAATTCTGTAGTTTCCTCAAATCGATGGGCAGATATACACCCAGATATGTAAGCCCCCCTGCCGCCCATTTTAACAGAAAATTTCCCCAGTCCCTCTGAAGCGTCTGTTGCATATCCAACGCCTCTGATTTGTCCAAATTTAACTTCAATCCCGAGAACTCCCAAAAGTCGTTAAAGAGGCGCAACAGTACTGGGGCCGTCTTCTTTGGGGCCCCTAAGTACACCAATATGTCATCAGCAAAGGCAGATATACGAAATTCCTCCTGGCCTACCCTCGCCCCCACCAATCCCTTCTGAGTTCGAATTCTCTCCAATAATGGTTCCAAAGTTAACACAAAAAGAAGTGGGGACAGAGGGCAACCCTACCTTGTCCCCCTCTGGATTGGAAAGTCGCCCGATATGGAGCCGTTTACTAACACTTGACCTCTCGGGTCAGCATATGAAAGTTCAATGGTGTCCAGGAAGAACCCCCTTATTCTCATAACTTCCAACACTTGATACATATATTGCCAATCTACTCGGTCAAATGCCTTTTCTGCATCAAAACTTATCAATAACGCTTGCTCCCCCGCTGCTGCTGTCATGTATAGTGACGAGATAATCTTACGTACATTTTTAACCACATGCCTACCCTTCACAAAACACACCTGATCTTCATTTATTAACTGTGGGACATACGCCACCATTCTCTCTGCCATTATTTTCGCCAAGATTTTCATGTCTACATTTAGTAAAGAAATCGGCCTATACGACTCTGGTAACAACCCATCGCTGCCGGGTTTAGGAATGATTGTAAGTATTGCTCTATTCTTCTCATACGGGAATCCTTGGAATTTTACCAAGGCGGTATAATACTCCGTTAAAGCCCCCACTACCCGAGCACTCATTAGCTTATAAAATTCTTCCCTATAGCCGTCAGGACCTGGGGCCCGACAACTATGTAACTTCTTTATGGCTGCCTCGATTTCTGTTTCTCCAATTGGAGCATTTAACACCTCCCTTTGCTCCCCGGACAGGCTGGGTAATCCAACTTTACTCAAAAATTCCTCAGCCTTATCTTTACCTCTGCTCTCAGTATCATAAAGAGTCTTATAATAGTCTCGAAAGACCTCTTCAATATTAGCCTGTGCCGTCTGCAACTTACCTCTGGCATCCCGCAGCGCCCCTATATGCGTCTGTCCTCTACTTGCTTTTACTAAGTGTGGAAGCAACCGCCCTGCCTTATTTCTAAATTTATGCAGCTTGTATTTATAATACAGCATTGACTGAGTCACTTTCTCTTGTAACATGAAGTTCACCTCTTTCTGTAAATGATCAAACTCCGCTTTCCTCTCTCACGTCATCTTCCTTAACATAGCTCTCCTTGCCTGGCATAGTTCCTTTTCCAAAAGGATCAGCCTACTATTATATGCCTTCCTTTTCCTGGCCCCATATTCAATAATTTGCCCTCTCAGCACTGCCTTTGCTATTTCCCAAAATAAAATGGGATTATCTTTATGTTTTCCATTAAATTTCACATATTCCTCCCATTGGGTAAACAAAAAGGCCCCAAAATTACTATCGTGATTGATTCCAAGAGGGTATCTCCACAAATTCCCCCGTGTACCTGGCCCCCATCGTACATCCATCCAGACGTACGCATGATCCGATACATGCATAGGGCTTATCTCAGCTTTACTCACCCTATCAAAAATCCCGTTGGACCCCACAAAATAGTCTATCCGCGACCCTGTGTCATGCGCCCTAGATACTGTCACCCAGCAGACCTGGTTGAGAGAAGGGAAAGTGTTTTAAATGAAGGAAAAAGTGCATATAAGCCGCAATATCTGGAGGAACCAGGTAGAGGGAGCCAGAGAGACTCCAGAGCCACTATGGAACCACGCCCCACTGAGCATGATGTAATGCCAGCCAGCTTCCAATCCAGGTGCACAGAGGAACTTCTTAAGGAGGCTCTGGAAGACAGGAAGGGGAGCAGAGGAAGCAGAGGGAGCAGAGGAAGTGGCAGCAGATGGAAAGGCAACTGTGAAGGCAGTTGGAGTGACGGCTGGAGAGGAAACAGCAAGAGTAAATGCAGCAGGACTGTGTACAGCTGGAAGCAAGGCAAGACAGAGGGAAGGTTGGCATGCAAACCTGAATATTCCCTTGCCAAAAGATCACCTAAAGGGAAAGGTGATGGTCTGAGAGCTAAGGAGGAACCGGAGGAGGTTTCAGCTCCTAGAGAGGTAAAAGCTGTTTGTCCAGAGTGGTCAAGGCATTACTGCAGTTGTTGTCCAGAATCCACAGGGTCACAGCAGGAAGCCCTAAGACGTGCTAAACAGGCCAGCCAAAGGAGAGACTGGTATAGGCCTCAACCTTCGCTGGAGTCCAAGAGGCCAAGCTCCCAAGGTAAAGCTTTTATTGAAGCAAGATATAGAAAAGGCTTGTATGATAAGAAAGGCTTGGATAATAGATGTTTGTATAAGACTGCCACAAAAGCTACAAAGAGAGAGAACTTTCCTCCATGTAGAATAGCACGAAGCCGACGCCCTAAGAATAATCCAGAACATTGGGCTGTGCTGGAAAAGCTATACAGAGAGCCTGAGTATAGGATACCTGAACCCAGGGACTCAGAGTCCGAGGTGTCCTCCTACGAGCAAATGCAAGTGGACCTGACCAGTGAGGCTTCGGATAACGAAATGGATTGCACATATTGTACTAGTGGAAGCCTGGAGTCTGTGCCAGACTTGTATGCTGCATGAATTATTGCCTAGGATATTGTTTGATTGAAGCCCAGTACTACTGTGAAGATAACAGTGTGTCTTTAAGCTTTTTGTTTCATTTTTCTTACCTGAATGAAGGACTTTTGCGTTTGTTGTTAACCAATCTTTTGGACCCTAGCGTAAAGGGAAATAAACGCCTTTATTTTTCCCACCACTCGTGCATATGTTTCTTTGAAGATTAGGACCAGGAAACAAATGAGGCCAAAAGTGAAGTAGGCCGCAGGATTACTGGCCAATCTTCTCCCCATAATTTTTATGTCCGAGCGCTGCTTATACGCCAGGGCGGTGCTCGCGACAATACATGCGTGTAATCCTTATCTAAGGGAAGCAATACTCTCCAGTAATCCACCAGATCATACCCTTCACATATACCTTTAACCCACTGAGATCTCCTATCCTTAGTTTTCCCTCTAGCCCCTGATCTATCTATTGATTCGCCTAGAACACAAGTCCCCCCCCCATTATAATCGGAATTTGTCCAAGATCACCCAGACATTTACCTAATCTAATATAAAATGAAGCATCATAGAAATTGGGAGCATATATATTAACCAGTCCCAATTTAATACCCTTTGTTTCCCACAAGAATAATATACCGCCCTCCCGGGTCTTTTACAATCTGTTCCACCTCCAACCCCACCGTTTTCCCTACCAAAACCACCACTCCCGCTTTCTTCCCCCCCGACGAAGCTCCAAAAACATTCCCAACCCATCCTCTTTTCAACTTGTCATGTTCCGCATCAGTCTGGTGCGTTTCTTGCAAAAACGCCAAATCTGCTTGTTTGTCTCTAAGCACCGGCAGTATCTTATACAGGGCCGGCCCGTCCATTGAGCAAGAATGTTTTTTGCACAGGGCCCCGCGTTTCAGGGGGCCCCGCGCAAAGAACATTCTGCTTTTTTTTTTATTACATTTAAAAACAAAAACCTGGCTCTAGCTGCTGCCGCTGCCGCGTCCGTCGCAGCAGCGGCAGAATGGCGTGTCCCGCGGGGCCCCTTCTCCTCTTCGAGCCCTCTGCAAGGGCTTTCAGATTCGCGAAGGGAGAGTTGTGCTCCCTCGCGTCTCTGTAAAGCCCGCAGGGGCTAATGGGAAATTTCCCATCAGCCCCTTTAGACGCGAGGGGCTGATGGGAAATTTCCCATTAGCCCCTGCGGGCTTTACAGAGACGCGAGGGAGCACTCTCCCTTCGCGAATCTGAAAGCCCTTGCAGAGGGCTCGACGTGGAGAGGGGGCCCCACGGGACACGCCATTCTGCCGCTGCTGCGACGGACGCGGCAGCAGCTAGAGCCAGGTTTTTGTTTTTAAATTTGCCGGAAGGGAAGGGAAGGGGGGGGGGCTGATGGAGGCTGTCTGGAAATGGGGTGATGGGGGGTTAGGACTGGAAATGTGCAAGGGGGGGGGGTTAGGACTGGAAATGTGCAAGGGGGGGGGGGTTAGGACTGGAAATGGGCTGGGACTGATGGAGGCTGACTGGAAATGGGCTGGGGGGGGGGGTTAGGAATGTAAAGGGGCTGGGGCTGAATGACGCGGACTGGAAATGGGCTGGGGAGGGGTTAGGACTGGAAATGGGCTGGGGGGGGGTTAAGACTGCTAATGGGCTGGGGCTGATGGAGGCTGACTGGAAATGGGCTGGGGGGGTTAAGACTGGTAATGGGCTGGGGGTTGATGGAGGCTGACTGGAAATGGGGTGATGGGGGGTTAGGACTGGAAATGGGCTGGGGGGGGGTTAAGACTGGTAATGGGCTGTGGGCTGATGGGGGCTGTCTGGAAATAGGGTGATGGGGGTTAGGATTGCTAATGGGCTATGGGGGGGGGGGTTAGGACGGCTAATGGGCTATGGGGGCGCTAGGACAGGAAAAGGGCTGATGGGGAGGGGTTAGGACTTGAGGTGGGCTGATGTGGTTAGGACTAGTAATGGGCTGTGGGCTGATGGGGGGGGGGTTAGGACTGGCAATGGGCTATGGGGGGCTGACTGGAAATGGGCTGATGGGGTTAAGACTGGAAGTGGGCTGATGGGGGGTTAGGACTGGTAATGGGTTATAGGGGGGGGCTTAAACTGAAAATGGGTTGATGGGGGGCTAGGACTGGTAATGGGTTGGGGGATTGCTATGACTGGAAATGGACTGAGTGGACGGGGAGGCTTGAACTGCAAATAGCTGATGGGGAGGGAGCTTGGAATGGAAATGGGCTGTGAGGGAAGGGAGCTAGAACTGAAAATGGGCTGATGGAGCAGCTAGGATAGGACTGGAAATGGGCTGTTGGGGGGAGCTAAGATTGGAAATGGGCTGTGGTGGGGGCTTGAATTGAAATGGACTCATGGAGGGGCTAGAACTGGAAGTAGGCTCATGGGGGGGCTTGGACTGGAATTGGGCTGAGTGGAGGGGAGCTAGGATTTGACATGGGCTGATGGTGGGGCTAGGAAATGACTAGAAATGGGCTGATGGGGGGCTAGGATTGGAAATGAGCTGATGAAGGGACTCAGACTGAAAATGGATGGGGGAGCTAGGACTGGAAATGGGTTGATGGGGGGCTAGGACTGGAAATGGGCTGATGCAGGGACTAGAAGGGAATGGATGCTGGGTGAGACTGGAACTAGAAGGGAGCTGATGTTGGGGGAGGATTAGAATGGGATGGGGCTGGCAGAGTAAAATGGAGAGGGGAAAAATATTTTGTGTGGGAGGGATGAAAAATCTACAATTGGCCGGGTATTGGGAGAGTAAGTGGGGATTGAGGATGGAGGGGTAAAATTTGTGTGGATGAAATAAGAATGAGGAAAGAGCAAAAGGATAAAGATTAGTATGTTAAAGCAGATGTAGAGAGAGAGGATGGAAAGAAAACTAGAAGAGAGAAGAAAGGACAAATGGACAGCAGACGATGGAGAGTTAGCAGAAAACATGAAGAAACCAGAAGAAAGTGGCTGGAGCAATTGCAACTGAAAAAAAATGCACAAAAGGTAGAAATATATCTCTTTATTTTGAATTTATTAACTGGAATATGAAAGTTCTGGGAAATGTGCATCATTAACGTCTGCGCTTTGTTTGGTACAAGAGGAAATTGATTTATAGTTTTATTTCTACAGTGTTGTTGTACATTCCAAGTTTGGCTTTTGGGGTTCCCAGTTTAAATTATTGCCTTCCTGTTTCTAAATTGCGATTCCTTGTTTGGTGATGGTCTATGTTCTGCATGTGTAACTGAGCTGAGGTATTCTGTTTATGTAATTCCTATTTGACATTGCCACTTGTTCTCTTTCCCCAGTATTCTCTGAAATGTACTGGTTTAATATTTGCAGTGTTTCCTTTTGATAGGTAGGGACTGGTGCTTTGTGAGTCCTGGTAATGCTGTCAGGATACAGCGGGTTTGCTATGGGTTCTAAATGGGCAGCGTTTGTAGTAGTTCCTAATGTGCCTGGCGGTTGGCACTGGATTATAGTAATGTAGAAATCTTTTAGTCTTTCTTTATCCATACACTCATTAAGAGACATGTTTACTAAAAGTTAGTGTATGGTAACATTATGCAAATATTTATGCAAATAAGGCCACTTATGCAAATGAGGCCCCGCACCGAGTCTCCGCACATGGCCCCGCACCCCCCTTGGGCCGCCCCTGATCTTATAGTAATATAGTAACATATTAAATGACGGCAGATAAATACCAGTATGGTCCATCTAGTCTGCCAAGTAAGAAGGCAGGAGTAAGATGGCAGGAGTAGGTGCCACTCTGTGCAGGCCGCCCCTCAGGCCACCTCTCCCCATGTTTTTGTTTAGGGGTGAACCCACCACTCCATGCAGGACACCCCTATTTATTGAGAAGTTAGATGGTTCAGTTTATTTTGATTTTATTATGTTGCTATAAATGGATCCATTGTGTCTGTCCCATGCCATTTTGAATTCTGTCACCGTATTTGCCCCCACCACCTCCATTGGGAGGGCATTCCAAGCATCCACCACTCTCTCAGTGAAAAAGTATTTCCTGATATTGCCTTTCAATTTTCCACCTTGCAGCTTCACGTTATGCCCTTTCGTTTTACAGCTTCCCCATCTTTGGAAGAGGTTTGTTTGTTCATTATTTCTCCTTAAGTATTTAAAGGTCTGAATCATATCTCCCCTATCCCTCCTCTCCTCCAAAGTGTACATATTTAGATCTTCACGTCTCTTCTTATAAGGCTTCTGACCCAGGCTCCAAATCATTTTGGTCGCCTTCCTCTGAACAGATTCCATTCTTTTTACATCCTTTGCAAGATACAGTCTCCAAAACTGAACACAGTATTCCAAGTGAGGCCTCACCAGTGACTTATACAGTGGTATTAGAACCTCTTTCTTTCTGCTGGTAATTCCTCTTCGTATGCAGCCCAACATCTTCCTGGCTTTTGCCACCGCCTTGTCGCACTGTTTTGCCACCTTGAGATCTACAGAAATAATCACGCCAAGGTCTTTCTCCTGATCCGTGCATACCATATCTCTTCACAGGGGACCCAATGCCATATACATTCCATGAAATCAAACGCATAACATCAGCCATTATCATTCTCTCTTATTAGCCTTATCCACATGTTCCTTCCACATTCCTGATGTGAAATAGGCCCCCCCAGCCCAGAGCCCATCTCGCATCTCTTATCCTCCCATGTACTCTCCCATCTTCCTATTCTTCTCCAGCTCACCAACACCTTCTCTGTGTCACCCTTTAGTGGACACTCCAATAGACCCCCCAAACCCACCTTTCCTCCCTTTATAACATTCAGTTCCAACCCCTCCATGTCCCCACCCCTCCCATCCATCCCCCCTCCCTCCCCTCCCTCCTCTCCCCGTACCCTACCTCCGTCCCCACCTCTCCTCTCTCTCTCTAGTGGAGTTCCCTACAAGATCACTATAACACATTAGGCTCCCTCCCATAATCCATGGTCAATTAGTCCTCTATTCTCCCCCCCTACATTCTTCTTCCCACATGTCCCTGAAGATAACAAGCGCCTTCTGTACACCCCCTCCCTTTCAGTGCCCAACCCTCATCCTTTTTCCCAGATATACCAGTATTATCCCCTCTCACCCTTTCTTAGTCCTCCTCCCCTCCCTACTCCATTATACATATGCAACCCAGTCCCACATTCTTTCCCCAATACTTCAACCCCTTTTAATTTCCCAGTTTCCATCCCACATACATAACCAGCATATGTCTCCTTCCAAAATTTCACTAAAAGCTACCAACAGAATTATCCAGTCCAACACTGTCCTTCAACTGCTTCCTCCAGCTTCTTGTTGTGTTTGGGACACTGCTCCTCCCATGTCCTGTGTTATCTCTGCCACAAATTTATTAGCTTCTGTTGGCGTATCAAAAAGACGCTGTCTATTTTTATAATCCACTCGCAGACGTGCCGGATACAATAATGCAAAGCGCACCCCCCCTCTTAGACAGCGCGTCGCACACTCTTGCATATTCTTTACGTTTTTACTAACCACAGTAATCTTGGAAAATCAAAACCTTTGTATTCCCTTGCATCTGTGCTTGCTGTTTCCTTGCAGCTTTGATTACATCCTCTTTTTGGGCATAGTTCAGAAAACGAGCTATTACCACTCGGGGCCTGTCTCCAGGGCCTCTCTTTACTCCCAACCGATGTGCTCTCTCTATCTTCACAGAGCCAAGAGTAGCGTCCAACACAAAGTTGTCGCCAGCCATGTTTCCAGATATCCTCGCAGTTCACCATCCGTTATGGCCTCCGATATGCCCACAAATCTTAAATTCTTCCAGCATCTGTGGTTCTCTAAATCATCCAATTTCTCCTCCTGTTTTTTAAGTAATTCCTCAAGTCGTTTCACTCGCTGAGTCTGTGCAGCTTGCGTATCCTCCACCTCTGATATCCGTTGTTCTGCCTGTTCCATCCGTATCCCAAACTCAACAATCGATTGGCCCACTTGTGTCAATTGTTCCGATAGCCCTTGAAAACGGCTTTCCAACTCTGCCACCACTGCATTCGTAACTTCTTCCACCATGTCCATATCTCGCTCCATTCTCAGGCTGGAACCAGGCTTAGCCGCCATCTTGTCCTCCACCACTCGCGCTCTGTTTTTCTGCGCTACCTTCGCTGCCATGCGGTCTCCTCATCCCGCACCTGTCGAGCAGTGGCAAAACACTTTGGTCACTCCTGCTCCCCCAAAATCAATATTTTCGGAGGGTGCAAACAGCTCTAAACTCTAAGTTGGAAGGGAGCCCTCAGAACAAGGCAAAGAACACTCCTGCCTCACTCACTACATCACATGATCCCCCTGCATCTTAGTTTTAAGGATTTGTTTAGATATTTAAGTTATTTACCTGCTTAAAGTAGCCAATGATACTTGTACCAATACAGCTATACAAAAGGGTCTGTTTACTAGGCGGCGCAAGCAGCTTCCATGCTAAATCAGAGCCATGGCTCCGTTTTATTCAATCGGGCTGCTGCTCAGATATCGAATGGAAGCCGCGAGGGTCGCTTAGTAAACAGACCCCCTAATAAATTTAAGGGACTTTGTTCACCTCAAAATTAATTTCAGGGCCTTAATTAATTAAGCTATTCCTGATGAGGATAACCAGTCAAACCGGAAAGTGAATTTGACCACCTCTTTCCCTTTAATAGGTTTAAGAAGAGTAGTTTAGTGGTTAGGGCAACAGACTGAAACCTGAAAGACCAGGGCTTGCATCTTACTGACACTTCTTGTGACCTTGGCAAGCCACCTAACTCTCCATTGCCTCAGGTACAAACTTAGATTGTAAGCCCTCTGGGAACAGGGAAATACCCAGGTACCTGAATGTAACTTGACTTGAACTACCACTGGAAAGGCGTGAGCCAAATACTGATAAATTAACTAAATATGTATGTATTTATTTATTTATTTATTTATTTAACAGTAATTTATATACCGCAATTTCCAAGGATCAATTGCGGTATACAATGAACAAAGTTTGAGTGATCAACAATTACTTACTCAGTTACATAAAACAAGACAACTATTTACATTTGGGTGGAACAGTCAGTCTAACATGCTGACATAGCAGTAACAAGTAACTATATACAACAAGCAGTTTGTGAGGGTGAGGTAGAGCATAGTTACTCACCTGTAACAGGTGTTCTCCAGGGACAGCAGGAATCAGTCCTCATATATGGGTGGCGTCAACGTCGACGGAGCCCCCATGCGGAGCAACTCCCCAGCTTTCGAAGAAAGCCTTTGGGACTGCATCATGCATGCGCGGTCCCCTTCCCTCCCAAGGGTGTCATCTTGCTCAGTCAAATGACATAGCTAAAAAGACGGCAAAAGGATAAAAATTAATCAAAGGACTGCAACTCCAGGGGAGGAGAGAGGGTCGTGAGGATTGATTCCTGCTGTTCCTGGAGAACATCTGTTACAGGTGAGTAACTACGCTTTCTCCAGGAACAAGCAGGAAGTTAGTCCTCACATATGGGACTCCCTAGCTATAGGCTACCGAGAACCCATAACTGAAAAATAGGCTCCCTCTAGAAGAGCCACAGCAGCCATGATAGGAGTTCAACCGAGAACGTAACACTCCGGTAGCCTGACACCAAAGGGTCGGAGGGTAGGAGTTGCCTAAACCTCAAACAGATTAGGGAGTACAGCCTGGCCGAAAGCACTGTCCCATTGGGAATCCCTATCCAGGCAGTAATGGGCTGCAAAAGTCTGGCTTGAAGACCAGGTTGCGGCCCGGCAGATGTCTGCCAGCGGAAGAGAGCGGAAGTGGGCCACTGATGTGGCCTTAGCCCTGACCCAGTGGGCCGTGACTCGACCCTGCAATGGGAGATCAGCCGCCCTGTATGCCCAGGTGAAGCAATCCGCCACCCAGTTGGACAACGTATGCTTGGAGACAGGCATCCCCAGCTTACCGGGGTCATAAGAGACGAAGAGCTGAGGAGCTCTTCAATGTCCCCTCGTACACTCCAAGTAGAAGACCAGCGCCCTCTTACAGTCCAGGGTATGCAGAACTGCCTCTTCCCGTCTGGCATGGGGCCTGGGAAAGAAGGTCGGAAACACCACCTCCTGGTTGAGGTGGAAAGAAGAGACCACTTTCGGCAGGAACTTGGGGTGTGTGCGAAGACCCACCCTGTTCCTATAGAACCACGTGAATGGTCTATCGGACACCAGAGCTTTCAGCTCACTCACTCATCTAGCCGATGTGAGTGCCACCAAAAAAACTGTCTTCCAAGAAAGGAAGCGAAGATGGCAGGTAGCCATCGGCTCAAAGGGTGGGCGAGTAAGCTGCTGCAAGACCACATTCATATCCCATTCAGTCGCCACATTCATATCCCATTCGGTCGCAACCAGGGATTTCAGCAGAAGCAGATCTCTCAGGAACCTGGACACCAAGGGGTGGACAGAGAGAGGTTGCCCTTCCACTGGAGAATGGTGTGCTGATAAAGCACTAAGGTGAACTTAGACCGAGTTTGACTTAAGGCCTAAATCTGAAAGGTGAAGCAGGTACTGCAGCATCACGGCCACCTGGCAGGAGAATGGGTTCTCAATCTGCTGAGTACACCATACCTCAAACCTACGCCACTTAAATGCGCAGGTTTTCCTAGTCGATTGCCCTCTATCTTTTTTGGGAAGAGAGGTGGTGCAAGGACTACCCTTTAAGCAGCCATGCCATCAGGTTGAGGGACCTGAGGTTGGGATGCAGAAGTGAGCTCCCATTCTGTGACAGGAGATTGGGCGGAAATCCCAGAGGAATTGGAGTGTCCTACGCCAGTTGCAGGAGGAGAGGAAACCAAGGTTGTCTCGGCCACCTGGGGGCCACCAGGATAACCGAGGCCTTGTCCTGAAGGATCTTGAATAAGGTCTGAGTCACCAGAGGCATGAGAGGAAACACATATAGGAGGCCCACTGACCAGGATATTAGGAAAGCATCTGCCGCTACACTGTGTGGGTGAGGCTGCCTGGAACAGAAACAGCTGAAACCCTCAAACCCCAATCACACACATCCAACCTAACTGTATCCCAAACCTAAGAATGTGTTATATCCACTAATTTTTGTCGGAACCACTGCCGTGAAGGTAAGTACCCTCTCGTAGCAATAATGTTCCTTTTTTATCTATTTTTATAAAAGGGGACTACGACCCCCACCAACCCTAAAAAGATACCAAAATCATCATAGGGTAAAAATGGCCTCCAATTAAATCTATCCAAAAATGGCGAAAATTTCAAGCCAACCAAGGCACACTTAGCTTTCAGCGGGTGGTCAACAACAACAGTCCAGGAAACCCATCCACTAGTGTCGTTTCACCATGTCATGCAGAAGCTGAAAATCGCCATGTTATTCTTCATCAAATTGCAACTCATCTTGAAGTATAGTATGAATAACCCAACGTTGCGTTTCGGGCTCCCGATCCTCTCAGCCCTTCTTCAAATTCCTTTGCAAATGTGAAGAGTCCGCCCATCACAGCTGATCTTAAGGGCTCAAGAAAATGACGTCATCAAACCATGGCCAACCATGATCAAGGCCCATTCATAGGAGGGGCAACCCAAAAATTTAAAGAAGTAACCACCAGTCCACAGAAGAATTTAACCCATAGGGTGCTATTGAATTGAGATGATAAATCCAAAACTGTTCTCTATACAGAAGTCGGGCACCCCGATCACCCCCCCGAATCTTCTCCGGGACATGATCTAAAATCCTCCAACGCAAATCCTGAAAAGTGTGCTGAAAGTCCCGGCAATGTTGAACCACAGGCGCCGTCAAAACATTTGTATTAATCCGAGAACGATGTTCCTGCAGGCGCTGTTTCATGGTACGAATGGTCTTCCCAATATAAAATTTATTGCAGGGGCAAATCAGGATATATACCACAAAAGTGGTCTGGCAGGTGGTGTCAAAACTGCTATAGATTTTTTTATGTGTTACAGGATTTTCCCAATAGGTCCCTTCCAATGTTGTGGAACAAAACTCACAATGGTGACACTGAAGATGCCCAGTAGTCAAAACTGATGGGGGCTCAAAAACATTACAAACAACCCAATCAGCCACAGTTCGGCCCCTTTTGAACACCAACATAAGGGGTCTATTAAAATTTTGATGTAAGGACAAAATGTGCCAATGTTTCTTCAAAATAGACACAACCTCAGTGGTATGGGGCATAAAGGGCAATAACCCAACAAAACAGTCATCCTCCGGGAGTCGTTGCCCCCTCTGTTCAGCGCTCACTGACGAGTCCCACCATTCAGTATGAACATGGCAAGCTTTAGAATAAGCTCTATTAATAATGGCAACAGGATAACCCCGAGCCAATAAACGCCCCTTTAAATCTACCGCCTGTCGGCGGAATTCAGCAATGGTAGAACACAAGCGTCGCAAACAAATGAATTGTCCCACTGGCAAGCCACGGCACAACGACGCCGGATGATGACTGCTGTAATGTAAAAGTGTATTACATTGAACTGTCTTTCTATATAATGTAGTACTAATCACATCCCCATATTTAATGAGTTTTAAATCCAAGAACTCTATGGAATCACTGTCATATTTCGGAGTAAATTTTAAATCCTCAGACAAGGTGTTGATCCATGTAAAAAATTGCTTCAAACGATCCTCAGACGCCGTCCACAAGAAAAAAAATGTCATCAAGGAAGCGCGTCCACATTCGTATATTGGAGAACTATTCTGACGAATAAATGAATTGAGATTCAAATTGATGCATATAGAATGTCGCAATGGATGGGGCGACAGTCGCTCCCATCGCAATCCCATATGTTTGTAAATAAAAAGTATCACCAAATCGAAAATAATTCTCCGTCAAAACGAAGGACAGCAATTCCAAAACAAATTCTTTGGGTAACCTATCAGGCAAAACAAGGGGCACAGTTTCTGCCATCCGTAAAGCTGCAGTCTGATTTATATTGGTGTACAATGCCTGTACATCCATCGTGACTAAATACCAATGAGGTAAATCACGATGTTTCTGCTGGCGTAATAAAGACAAAAAATGGAAGGATGTATGTGTTAAGATCAGCTGTGATGGGCGGACTCTTCACATTTGCAAAGGAATTTGAAGAAGGGCTGAGAGGATCGGGAGCCCGAAACGCAACGTTGGGTTATTCATACTATACTTCAAGATGAGTTGCAATTTGATGAAGAATAACATGGCGATTTTCAGCTTCTGCATGACATGATGAAACGACACTAGTGGATGGGTTTCCTGGACTGTTGTTGTTGACCACCCACTGAAAGCTAAGTGTGCCTTGGTTGGCTTGAAATTTTCGCCATTTTTGGATAGATTTAATTGGAGGCCATTTTTACCCTATGATGATTTTGGTATCTTTTTAGGGTTGGTGGGGGTCATAGTCCCCTTTTATAAAAATAGATAAAAAAGGAACATTATTGCTACGAGAGGGTACTTACCTTCACGGCAGTGGTTCCGACAAAAATTAGTGGATATAACACATTCTTAGGTTTGGAACAGAAACAGGGCAACTGGTGATTTTGAGGGCTCGCAAACAAATCTGTGGATGGTCGCCCCAGCACTGGAAGAGTTGCTGGGCTACATTGGGATCCAGTTGCCACTCGTGCAGTTGGAGAATTCTGCTTAGCTTGTCTGCTAGAAAGTTCTCCTGAGTTGGCAAGTAAACTGCCCTGAGGAACATACCCTGGCTGACTGCGAAGGAGCATAGATCCAGGGTTTCCTGACACAGGATGCGAGAGCCTGTGCCCCCTTGTTTGTTCACAAAGAACATCGTTACCTGGTTGTCTGTCTGAATCAAGACAGATTGATGAGCCAGGGTTTGGCTGAAGTTCCGAAGAGCCAGGCGGATCATTCAAAGCTCTAGGAGATTGATTTGTTGTGTGCTCTCCCACTGAGACCACACACCTTGAGTGCAGACCTGTTGGCAATGCACACACCATCCCAGCAGGGATGCATCCGTAGTCAGCAATCTCGAGGGTGTGGGAGGCTGAAAGGGCACTCCCTCCAGAAGGTTGTGAGGATGAAGCCACCATTTCAAAGACTGTATCAGGTGATGGGACACCTTGATGTTGTCCCTGAGTCTGCCTGTGGCTTGTGTCCACTGGTCCCTGAGGCATCACTGAGCTGTTCTCATGTGAAGCCAAGCATTGGGTGTCACATGCACTGTGGAGGCCATGTGACCAAGAAGGCGCAGAAAGGGTCTTGCTGAGATGCGGGATCTGCGACTCACTTTCTGCACTAGGGCTACTAGTCTTTGAGCCCTTTCCTCTGGTAGATAAGCCCTTGCTTGAAGGGTGTCTAACCTTGCCCCTTGAGAAGGAACCAGAGTGGACTTTGTGTAGTTGATCACAAAGCCCAGGTGCTGAAGCAACTGGATAGTGCGGGACGTGACCTGTTGGGCCTCTAGAGCTGACTGATGAGCCAGTCATCTAAGTAGGAGAAGACGAATACCCCTTGAGTCCTTAGAAAGGACGCCACCACTGCAAATACCCTGGGTGCTGAGGCTAGGCCAAAGGGAAGCACTCTGTACTGAAAATGGTTTCCTCCCACTACAAATCTTAGGTATTGTCTGTGGCCTGAATGAATCAAGATGTGTGTATACGCATCTTTGAGATCTAAGGAGCATAGCCAGTCTCCCTGGCGGAGGTAAGGCAGCAATATTCCAAATGAAAGCATCTTGAACTTTTCCCTCACCAGGAACTTGTTTAAGTTTCGCAGGTCGAGGATAGGTCATAGGCCTCCAGTTTTCTTTGGTATCAGAAAGTACCTGGAGTAGAAGCCTGTTCCCCGCAGGTGGTGGGGCACCTGTTCTACTGCCTGATCCGCGCAAAGACCTGATAACTCCTTCATGAGGGGGTCCCTGTGAAGAGAGGGTCTGAGAGGCTCCCCTGGAATGTAAGAGGGAGGCACCTGGGTAAGATATAACCGATAGCCCATTTGGACTATCTGGAGGACCCAGGTGTCTGTTGTAATGGCTGGCCACCTGTGGGCATACAGGGTCAGCCTTTCTCCTGTGCATGGCCTTGCTTCCTTTGGGAGAGTGACTACACTCTGGGAGTCAAAAGTCCCCTCCAGGATAGGCCGGAGCCAGCGCCTGGGGCTTGGGGGCCTTTTGCATATGCGGGCCTTGCCCCATCCCTTGGCCTGCTGCCCCTGCTGGGGAGTGGGGGAGGCCTGATACGTGGGGTAGTTTCGGTAAGCTGATCCTTCCTCGGAAAAAAGGGCTTCTTACCTGAGCCCTTCTTCTTAGTGGGGGCAGAAGTCTTCTTCTTGAGTCTTGTCCGGGTTAGGTACTCGGATTCGATCTCGGCAGCCTTCTCAGTCATGGACTTACCAAAGAGGTTTTCCCCTCAGCAAGGGACATTGACCAACTTGTCCTGAACCCATGACTCCAGGTCTGACGACTGTAGCCATGCCTGGCGTCGTGCACCAATGCCAGCCCCCGCTACCCGGGCCGAAGACTCGAAGCCTTCGTAGGCTGCTCGAGTCATAAACCGAGCACTCTCGGATCCCAGTGGACAAAACCTGGAAACGCTGCAAAGGTCTCTCAGAAAGACCAGCGGAGAACCCGGCAATCTCCTTTGCCAGGTCTCACAGGTACATGCCCATGTACAACTGGTACGTCTGGATTCGGCATGCCAGCATCGAACACTGGTAGCACTTTCTGCCGAGAGCATCCATGTTGCGGGCCTCCCGGCCAGGAGGCACTGAGGAGTGCATCTTCTGGCTCTTGAGCCGGTGCATGGCTGATTCCACAACCATGGAGTTGTGCGGCAGCTGTGCCTTTTGGAACCCAGGGCTCTTGCGAACTCGAGAGATGGAATCGATTTGCCTGCTGAGAACTGGCATCGAAGCCAGTGACTCCCACATTTGGAGCATCAGCCGTTCCAGAATGGGGGGCACCGGTACAGTAAGGGCTTCCTTTGGAGGAAAGTCATACTGGAGGACCTCGAGCTCCTTGGCTCGAGGCTCCTACTCGGGATCCGCTGGGAATGACAAAGCCTTTGCCATGTCCCAGACGAAGTCCAAGAACCGGGTATCCTCCAGACGTGACCATTTCCGAGATTCAGAACCCGGGGAGTCTGACGAGATGTATTTTGTACGGTGGGTGCCCAGGGACTCTTCGTCCTCTGTCTCTCAGCCAGACTCCGAGGAGGAGTCGATTGGCTCCGGCCTTGAGGGCCTTGGTCTCGACCGCCCTGATACTGAGGGAATCGGCGACGACCTCGGTCCCAAACAGGAGGTCGATGGAGATCTCGGCCGAGGATCGACTCGAGACCTCATTGGATGTCGAAGTCCCAGTGGTCGGGGTGTACGGACGTGTGAGACCGGCCATCAACGCCTGCTGCTGGTCCATGAAGGCAGACACGCTGTGCTCCAAGGCCGCCAACCTGAGGCCGAGCTCAGGAGGCTCCACAGCCCCCGGCTCGGGTCCCTATGCCATCGGGTCAGACGCTGGCTCTCCCGGAGGAGAGTCAACAACGAGGACAGTGCTTACCTTCCTCAGCATCTCCGGGTCCTTTCGAGGGAGTTTGGCAGGCCTCTCCGACTCCGAGGATCCAAGGCGCTCTGCGACCGATCCCGTGAGGGACCAGGCCGTTCGGAGCTCTCAGATGACACCGCCCTCATGGATTTTTTCTTCCTCCGGTGTTCCCGCAAGGGAGACCCCCTTTCAGAGGACACCCAATGCTGTCGGGATCAGACAGCTCCTGAGAGGTCGAGGCCTCTGACGAGGTCCGGGCCCGGGCGGGTGCTGGTGCATACTAGGGAAAACTCCTGTCATGCTGCTGCTGCCTGCTCCTCAATGCCTTGGAAGACATCTTTTTGCATGACCCACAGATCACGGGGTCATGGTCAGGCCCGAGGCATCGGAGGCAGCAGTCGTGTGTGTTGGTGAGAGACATAAGTTTCGTGCACCGATCACACTTTTCAAACATGCTGGCAGCCATCGGGGGAAAAAAGGGCCCCTGCGAGGTCAAAGGACTGGGCTGCCAGCTAAAAGAGAAAAGAGCATGAACGCTAGTCACTAAGGACAAAAATGGAAAAAAATAGACTGGACTCGATACCGGTGTACTGAGCCTGAGGCGAGAAGGGGAACAGGCGTCGAATTGGCAAGTAGAAAAACACAATATTTCAACTTTTAACTCTTTTTCCACGGGGGAACTAGGACAACATCCATTGGGCTCCGCGGAAAAAAGGAGACTTAGCAAGATAGCACTCTTGGGCGGGAAGGGGACCGCGCCTGCGTGATGCAGTTCCAAAGGCTTTCTTCGAAAGCTGGGGGTTTGCTCCGCATGGGGTTCTGTCGACGTCGACATCACCCATATGTGAGGACTGACTTCCTGCTTGTTCCTGGAGAATCTGTTTTATGTTGGGTTATTTAGGGTGGCTAGTCGCTTGTGTAGTTTCTAGGGTATTAGTTTGGGTCTGTGTGCTGCAATGTTTAGTGAATAGATATGTTTTAAGGTGTTTTCTGAATGATTGAAGGTCATGGAGTTCTCTGAGGAGGGCAGGGAGGGCGTAACAGAGAGTAGGGGCATTGTAACTGAAGGCCATACTAGTTGTCATTTTTTGGCTTTCGTGAAATCATTGGGGAGGGATAGTTTGTTTTGATTCATGGTATGTTGATTTCGGGAGCTGTGTTCCATGGCAATCAGGGTGGAGAGGTGTGAGTGTGCTATATTATGCGTTAGCTTGAAAGTTGTCACAAGGATTTTATATATAAATACAATATATAAATGAAGATTATGCCTGGAGTGGGTGGGAGGGAAAGAAACACTAAGTAAAAGCTGTCTTGTTACATGGTGCCCTGATTGACTTTATAAACACAAAACTTTAAAATAGACGGAGATTTTATCAGTTTAAACCCAAATAATTCCCTTTAACCCAAGAGTTTGAGAAAAACCCAGCAGATACAGTAAATACTTATAAGTGCAGAATCCTTCCCAGCAAGAGCAGCTGCTCTCAGTAGTCCCCCATCCAGTCATCACCCAAGCTTTCTCTCTCTTGCTTATCTCCCCATCATGCCATCACTTAGTCTCTCTTGGGGCAGTTTCTCCAAATGGATTAGTTTTGCACATCCATCAAAGAAATGGGCAACCTAGTGGTCCAGGGGCCAATGGGACTCCCGTAGAGGAGCTACGGGGCTTTTAGTTTCCTGAAGGATGTTTCTGATGTCTTTTCCGCTCGTGGTAGTTTAATTTACTTTGATTGAAGTGGATTATAGAACTGTGAAATATATTTAAGGTTTATTCTGGTGATTTTTTTCTTTGGATGTGTTATTTAGTTTTGCACATACCATGACAGTCATGAACCCTGCTTCTAAGCCAGGGTAAGTGGAGTATGATCTCAGTCCCTCAGATTTACTGTTAATGCTTGGCATAGTACTTGCATTGTGCCAAAGAGAGCCTCCCTCAGGAGTTCGTAAAATGTTACATGTATGGGTAATTTAACAAGGTATGCTTGGAAATTCCTTTTAATTAAGCCTGTAGCACCCAACATGATGGGAAATAACTCAGTATCTTTTCTTGGTACTTGAGATTTTCTCTCTTCATTGTGGATATTCTGAAAACCAGACTGACTAGAGAGTACTCCAGAACCAGCTTGAGAAACACTGTGCTCTAGAGTTTATGGTATATAATAGATGCAATTAGATATAGCTTATGCTTAGAAGTTTCTAGTGCTCAAAATACTTTCAATAAAGAAATATATAAAATAATTTTAAAAAACAATACAAAATAATGGGTCTGATTCAAAAGGCATATACACAGTTCACAGCCCAGTAAACCATATAAATGCCTTTAATTGGGATATTCAACAGCACTTATAGTTAGTGCTGTTGAATATCCTCTTATAACTCTGCTACATGCCCAGATGCTATGCGGTTAGCATTGGGTCGCATTGGGGACGTTCCGGGGCTGAGACTGTTGCTAACTGGGCAGCAGCACTATTGCATGCTGCCTGGTTAGCCACCTGCACCTAAAAGATAGGCGAGGTAAACCCTCGCCTATCTTTAAGTTGCAAAAGCTAACCGAACAGCATGCAATATTGCTGCTGCCTGGTTAGCTACTGCGACTTCTGGTGTGTGCAGCGATCCCTGGATATTCAATGCCAGGGCTGCATATGAGCCCGGCATTGAATATCCAAGGTTAAGGGTCGGCGGGCTGGGCCACGTTCTGTAGTGGCGCATAGCCTGCCCAGATGAACATCGGGTCAAATGTTTTTAAATAGTTGGAATAGTATAGCTCCAATAAAGGGTCATTATTTTAGATTATTCTATAAAGACAACATAGGCACTTCTATGCTTTTATAGATAGGCTTCTATAGTGATACCCAGTAGCACACAAACTCTTTCTCAGAAATTTGTGGCTGCCCTCAAGAAAGTGGATATGTATGCATGAAGTCTGCATGCACTTGCGCATTTTATAAAATATATGTGTATATCACAACTCCACCCCAGCTCTACCCAAACTACACCCCACGGAATGCTTATGTGTAGCGCACATATAAGTCTGTGCGATTTTGTCAGCATGTACATTTATATGCATGTATTAAGCTGCACAGCTTTATGAAACTTTTTCCATGTTCAGAACATGATTTCCAAAAACACAATGCTTTTATAAAATTACCTCCATGGGGGTTCATTTTAAAAGGCATTATCATGAGTAAAAACAGAAATAGGATTTCAAAATATTGTCTGGATTATACGAGCATAAACCTATGTGAATTTAACCCGAGCAGAAGCATATATATATATATAGCAGTTGCCAGATTGTCCAAAGATTTTCTAAGGATGTTCACTGCGGTCAAAACAGAAGCTATCCTCTCCTCTGTTCTCCGCCTCACCCCCCACACTGGTCTCACAAGGCTTGAAACCTCAAGAGCAGGGGTACATTACACGTCAGACTCTCTACACTTCTTATTATTTATTCACTTATTGAATTATTCATTTAGTTATGGTTTTACCTATTTATTTATGTATTTATTCATTTATTTATTTATTTATTTATTTATCAACTCATCCACTGTTTCATTTTCGTCTGGTCCCTTGGTCCTATGGCCTCTTTTAATTTTTGGGTCTGGAAGTATTTTTCAATGATTTGTGTTTTCCAGTAGCTCTGTGCTTATAGATACATAAAGATAATTATGACACGTTGGACAAAATAGTTCATTCATGGCTGCTCACGGCCCAATCGCTATGTGTTCTGAATGCCTATTAAATCTTCCTCTGTTTGTTGCAATTGTTTGTTACTTTCATTGTACTTTCCATGCCAAGCTGGAAGAAGGAATCTTCTTTTCTCCTAGGACAGTGATGGCTAACCTTTTTGAGCCCGAGTGCCCAAACTGCCGCACAAAACCAAAGAATTTCCTCAAAGTGCCAGCATGTCATTTGCATAAGTGGTCTTATTTGCATAAATATTTGCATAATGTTACCATACACTAACTTTTAGTAAACATGTCTCTTAATGAGTGTATGGATAAAGAAAGACTAAAAGATTTCTACATTACTATAATCCAGTGCCAACCGCCAGGCACATTAGGAACTACTACAAACGCTGCCCATTTAGAACCCATAGCAAACCCGCCGTATCCTGACAGCATTACCAGGACTCACAAAGCACCATACCCTACCTATCAAAAGGCAACACTGCAAATATTAAACCAATACATTTCAGAGAATACTGGGGAAAGAGAACAAGTGGCAACGTCAAATAGGAATTTCCTCTTGTACCAAACAAAGCGCAGATGTTAATGATGCACATTTCCCAGAGCTGACATATTCCAGTTAATAAATTCAAAATAAAGAGATATCTTTCTACCTTTTGTGCATTTTTTTTTCAGTTGCAATTGGTCCAGCCACCTTCTTCTGGTTTCTTCATGTTTTCTGCTAACTCTCCATCGTCTGCTGTCCATTTGTCCTTTCTTCTCTCTTCTAGTTTTTTTTCCATTCTCTCTCTCTCTCTACATCTGCTTTAACATACTAATCTTTCTCCTTTTGCTCTTTCCTCATTCCTATTTCATCCACACAAATTTTACCCCTCCATCCTCAATCCCCAATTACTCTCCCAATACCTGGCCAATTGTAGATTTTTCATCCCTCCTACACAAAATATTTTTCCCCTCTCCATTTTACTCTCCCAGCCCCATCCCATTCTAATCCTCCCCCAACATCAGCTCCCTTCTAGTTCCAGTCTCACCCAGCATCCATTCCCTTCTAGTCCCTGCATCAGCCCATTTCCAGTCCAAGTCCCTTCATCAGCTCATTTTCAATCCTAGCCCCCCCATCAGCCCATTTCTACTCATTTCCTAGCCCCACCATCAGCCCATGTCAAATCATAGCTCCCCTCCACTCAGCCCAATTCCAGTCCAAGCCCCCCCAGGAGCCTACTTCCAGTTCTAGCCCCTCCATGAGTCCATTTCAATTCAAGCCCCCACCACAGCCCATTTCCAATCTTAGCTCCCCCCAACAGCCCATTTCCAGTCCTATCCTAGCTGTTCCATCAGCCCATTTTCAGTCCTAGCTCCCTTCCCTCACAGCCCATTTCCATTCCAAGCCCCCTCCCCATCAGCAATTTGCAGTTCAAGCCTCCCCTTCCACTCAGCCCATTTCCAGTCCTAGCAACACCCCAACCCATTACCAGTCCTAGCCCCCCGTCAATCAACTTCCAGTCCTAACCCCCATCACCCCATTTTCAGTTTAAGCCCCCCCCATAACCCTTTACCAGTCCTAACCCCCCATCAGCCCATTTCCAGTCAGCCCCCCATAGCCCATTGCCAGTCCTAAACCCCCCCCCATCAGCCCACAGCCCATTACCAGTCCTAACCACATCAGCCCACCTCAAGTCCTAACCCCTCCCCATCAGCCCATTTCCTGTCCTAGCCCCCCCCATAACCCATTATCAGTCCTACACCCCCATCAGCCCACTACCAGTATTAACCCCCCCATAGCCCATTACCAGTCCTAACCCCCCCCATAGCCCATTACCAGTCCTAACCCCCCATCACCCCATTTCCAGACAGCCCTCATCAGCTCATAGCCCATTGCCAGCCCTCATCAGCCCACAGCCCATTGCTAGTCTTAACTCCCCCCCATCGCCCACTGCGTCTTAACCCCCCTCCCCAGCCCACTGCCAGTCTTAACCCCCCTCCCTAGCCCATTGCCAGTCTCAACCCCCCTCCCTCCCTCCCTCCCTAGCCCATTGCCAGTCTCAACCCCCCTCCCTCCCTAGCCCATTGCCAGTCTCAACCCCCCTCCCTAGCCCATTGCCAGTCTTAACCTCCCTCCCTCCCTAGCCCATTGCCAGTCTTAACCTCCCTCCCTCCCTAGCCCATTGCCAGTCTCAACCCCCCCCTCCCTCCCTAGCCCATTGCCAGTCTCAACCCCCCTCCCTCCCTAGCCCATTGCCAGTCTCAACCCCCTCCCTCCCTCCCTCCCTAGCCCATTGCCAGTCTCAACCCCCCTCCCTCCCTAGCCCATTGCCAGTCTTAACCTCCCTCCCTCCCTAGCCCATTGCCAGTCTTAACCCCCCTCCCTCCCTCCCTAGCCCATTGCCAGTCTTAACCCCCCTCTCCCTCCCTAGCCCATTGCCAGTCTTAACCCCCCTCCCTCGGCTCATGGCAATAAAAAAAAAAAAGCTGCCCGCTGCCGCCGCGGCGGAATGGAGTGTCCCGCGGGGCTCCCTCTGCCCGGCGGGACTCTCCCGGTGCTGCTCAGCCCCTCTCTGCCGGCTTGCAGAGACGCGAAGGGAGAGAGAGTCTCCCTCGCGTCTCTCTTAAGCCCGCAGGGGCAGATGGGAAATTTCCCATCAGCCCCTGCGGGCTTAACAGAGACGCGAGGGAGACTCTCCCTTCGCGTCTCTGCAAGCCGGCAGAGAGGGGCTGAGCAGCGCCGGGAGAGTCCCGCCGGGCAGAGGGAGCCCCGCAGGACACTCCATGCCGCCGCGGCGGCAGCGGGCGGCTTTTTTTTTTTTTTTAATGTGCGACCTTCCCGCGTGCCAGCTGCAAGGCCTTCGCGTGCCACAGCTGGCACGCGTGCCATAGGTTCGCCATCGCTGTCCTAGGACAAGCAGGATGAGTCAGCCACAATTGTGACGTCATCCAACGGCGCTGAGACGGAAGTACTCTCCATAGCTCAGAAGGGCTTTGCCCTTCTGAGCATGGGCCAACTGGCCCCACCCCCTGCCCGCCCCTAGTTAGCCAGTTCTTGTTCTTCCGCTTTGCCAGCAAGACAGACTTTTACTCTCCACATCATCTAACCTCTTAAAACACTTAATAATTCTCTCTTCTACTACCAGGTATGTATATCAATAAGACTTACCTTATTGTTTGTCCAGGATTTTCTTTCAGACCTGTTCCAGTGGCTGACTACGAAGGATGAGCTTGAGCCCCTGGCCAGCCATGTGGTGCGGCCTACGAACTTGGATAACGCTACAAGGGCTTGAGGTCTCCTCCGCTGGATGTTAAGCCCTTGCAGAGTCATAGGATGTGCCTGTGAAGGCCCCGTCCCTGGTCTCTGCCCCAGACGCGGCCTCCGGATCATCGACACAACTAACAGGGCGTGGCAGCAGCTAAAGGTGCCTTACTCCAATCTAGGAGATTGTGGGTTCGAGCCCCATGGTGAGAGGAGATGCTGCCTATAAAAGGACTCCGCCGCTGGCCGTGGATGCCCTCGCGGCAGCCCAGGACACGCCTTGAAGGCCTCCGTCCCCGGCTTCTGCCCAGCTGCATGTTCAAATGGTGACCGCTATGGATGTAGAGCCCTCAGCAAGCCCAGGACGCGCCAGAATAGGCCTCCGTCCCCGGCCTCTGCCCAGCCGCATATTCAGAGTGTGATCGCTCTGGATGTAGTGACCCTCCGGTCTCTCCCCGCCGCATGCCAATTGGGACCGCTCTAGAGGTACAGCCCCCTCAGCAGGCTCGGGACGTGCCGAGGAATGCATCCGTCCGCGGCCTTGCCCCTCCGATGCTCCACGGACCTCCTCACATGTGGCACATGGGGGCGGCCATCTTGATCCAAAGCAGCCCACAGCGCTATTGGTCGGCGCCATGTCAACCCGCCTCCACAGCCCCATCAGTTGGCTGGGGGTAGGTCCACCCTGCCCAGAATGCCCTCGGCTGGTGCCGCCCCTTGATACCACTCCGGCGCCGACTTCTTCTGTCCGGCGCTGACATTGAGCCCTTGAAGACTCTTTCCGGCGCCGACATTTGAGCCCTTGAAGACTTTTTCCGGCGCCGACATTTGAGCCCTTGAACTCTTCCAGCGCTGACGTTGAGACCTTGGAAGCTGTCCCGGCGCCGCCAAGCTGTTCTGACGCCAATGTAGGAGCTCCTCTAGGCGCAGCTCCAATGCTCTGCCTATCTAACCTCCCCAAGCAGTGTCCCTGAGATCCGGCTCTTCAGGCCCCGTCGCCGAAAGGCTCCCTCGAATCAAGGGTTCGAATGGAGGGAGCTGAGTGGGTCCAATGCCCTACAAGCTCCCACCCGACCTCTGAAAAGCCTCCACCTCATCGCTGGAGCTCCGCCTCCCGACACAGCTTCATGTGACCAAGCTCCAGTCTCTGCTCACCGCTCGGGCAGCCTCCGCAGCACAGAAGAGGAAGAGAGATGAAGACTGAGCATTTGAATGCGTCAAAGCTTGGTTGATTTCCTTCTACAACAGGGCAGACTCTCTCTCTCTGCCAATCGGAGGTGGGATGGAGGTCCACGTCGGCTGTTCCGACCGCGTCGATCCAGCTGCGACCTCCAAATTGGTAACATGGTGCTCAGTGCACACAGCTTGTGTGTTCAAGGGGCAGAAGGTCACCCGCCCATTAACCTAAACCAGGATAAGGGCCATGGTCCCCTCATGATGGTTAAATCAAGTAAAAGCTGGCACAGTCCACGGAAAATCGGCGACACCTGGGAGGTCCGCTACCAGCGCAGATTTTCAGCACGCAAGCCGTGCTACCGCTGCTCGCCTGACTATCTACTTTCAGCGCCGACAGAGGGAAGCCCTTCTAATGCGTGAAGGGAAGCCCATTGGCCAGCATTCAGTAGCCCTTCCTTCAGCCAAACTGCTGGTACTTGCTGCGGTACTTCTGTCTAACTACCTCCTACCCCTCAATAGACTTGATGCTACTGGAAGGATGGCCCCAAGGGCCGGGACACACACACACACACTTGCACAATGCCAGCAACAGGCTCGCCCAATCCAGGCAGCGAATTGATGGGTGTACTATCTACACTACCAGGCAGCCTTAAAACGCTGGTCCCCTTCATTCGTGTGCCTTAGTTCCTCGGCATGCCTTTAATGTGGCACCTAAGGCTTAAATACCTTAATGCAGGCTCCTGAAGTGCATATCATTGCCCGTCCCTCCAGCTACAGCAGTGTCTGGCTCCCCCAGCAACTGACCACTACTCATAAGGTCTGGAGTTCATTTCCTCGGTCCCCTGGCGAGCTAGCAGGTGCCGTATTACATTGTCGCATTGGCTCTGATCCAGATTAACTCGAGCGCTCACCTCTCCAGCGGTTCCCATACCAGCAGCTAGTAAGGAGATCCCTTACGGGGCTAACCAGCTGTCCACTCCTCCCCGCAGAGCCTGCATAGCAGGAAGGGGGGGGGGGGACGGTGGCTTCGCATCAGTACCAAGTATGCACAGGCCACCCTGTACAGCGTAGCACTCGGGACCTGCCCCAAGAGTAGCCTAAGGACTAAAAGGATCCACTTCCCACTAGGAGACGTGGGTGCGCTGCGCAATCAGTGTAGCACATGGTTAATGCTTGGACTGATGAAACAGGGGTCATGATTCGATTCCCAGTGGGCTTAATGAGTAAGGCTGTCTGAGGCATTACTCGTAACCTCTGCAGAACGGCCTCCTAAGGAGGTCTGGACTGACGAGTCAGCCACACTTTGCGCTCCCCTTGGCCTAAAGCACCAAAGGTCTGACATCCTCCTACGGGTTACTGTGGCAGCAAGGTAGTGCAGTACATATAGTCGTTGCTTCAAACAACATCCTCACTTCAACTAAGGGGACTAGGAAGCTCGCATCAACAGCGGCCATGGCCACTGCAACCAGAGGCCCCCAAGCGCTGCCTGCATATGGGAATGTAAGGACGACGTTCACAACCCTCGGGCACATAAAGGGTGTCGCATGGCCCCTGTTCCCTCTAGGAGGCCATGGCCCACGGGTTAATTCATGACCGAGGAACCAGAGAACAGCGTCAGCTGTTGGGCAAGATGCTGTCCTTAAGCACGGGACGTGGTCTTCTCCCTACCACAACTGCATGGGTCCCTGTGCACTCCCACCTGACGAAACGGGAAAAGGTCAGCGCCACCCCACCATCACGTCAGGGCCTTCCCGTCCATTCCTGGCTTGCCAGCACTGTTTCCGCCAAAGGACAGCCTTCTCTTGCTGACAGGGGCCTCATGGCCGCACATCCCTCCATCTGTGCGGATACCCCCATGCCGTGCCCTCAAATCAAACATGGGGGTGGCAACACGGTGGCGCAGTGCACACAGACAGTGTGTGCAAGAACAGAAGGTCATAGGTCCAAATCCCTGCTGTGGCACCACAATTCACCTCGGTGGCTGGTCACCTCACACCTACTGATGAATTCGCCACGGCCCGCCCACCCAGTAAACCTCTATGGTGCTAAACCTGCCGTAACACCCTGTGACACTAAACCTGTCATCACAAGATGCATAAAGATGGAGTGACAGGCTCTCAGCCAGACTGAGATCCCCAGTCTGGATCTCCATCTTGATCAACTCGAGGGCGGCACCCTAACTCAGCATCCACAGAAGCAGGGGCACCTGACCAGTGGTCACGGGATACGAGGAACTCCTGCAGCTCTTGACTCCAGGGCCTGGACCGTGAGGGAATGGATACCCCTGCGAGGCCCTTCCTTCGGAATCATGTGGGACTCAAACCTTAGGCATTCTCCATCGGTCAGGCTCACCGCAACAGGTCTGCCTGCTATCTAGGTGCTCTGACCCATTCTATTCTGACAAGTTCTGTCTGACAGGTCTCTGTCAAGTTCTCGTCAACAGCAAGACCCGGTTGTCTCGTTGGGTCCCTGTCGACGGTTGTGGTCCATACCCGCCCTTGCGGCCATCTACCCACCCATGCAGGGCATCTACCTACCGTGCTCAACTGAACAGCGTGAGCCCTCAAGCTGTGCTCCTGGCAGCTCTCTGCCTTACCGGGATATATCCAGCACATCCTACCAGCACATCCTCTGAACAGCACTTAGCCTGCCCCGTCAAAGCGGACTGCTTCCCCGACCCTCCTGCACCCCCATTCAAGGGAGGCGTGGCCTCTCCTCCAATGAAGGAGCAACCAAGTGGCTAGGGCGACTATGTGCCCCCAGGCTGGGCGAATCACCTTGCCGGCTGCCCAGGAACAGGCAACTGCCGGCTGCCCAGAGACATACAACCATCCATTGGTAGTCACCTGCCAGCTGCCCGTATACGGACAAGGGCTACGATATAGACATAGGCCTAAGCCACGCCAGGAGCGCGCACACATGTGGAGCTGAGCCACAGTACTATGGTTAAGACACTGACTGATGGTGCAGGGATCGTGGGTTCAATCCCCCACTGTGCCCAATGAATAAGGCTGGCTGAGGCATTACCTATCAAAACGCATCCATCCCAGAGGTCTTCCCTGCGCCCTGCTCATGTAGCACACATCTGCAAGGCCACCACGAACTTGCAACAAAGCCATCACGGTACACACCGTTCAAGGACACCATCTACATGGGCACACCTCTCATGCAGTACCATGCGGAGGAGGATGAGGTCAGGAATCTCACAATAGGCAGCCAGACAATTTGGTCTGCCACCGCCGCCATCCGCGGAACCCATTTTGGGCACTGCGAGCTTAGTTGTTAACCTCTGGCCTGATACCTTTCACCGATCACCCCAAGGAACATCGATGCATCCCACTGGTGACTCAGTCCGGATGTTACGCCATACTGGGTCAAACCCAGGAAGGAGGAATATCCCAGTAGTTGGCACAACTGCCTAGTAACCAGGAATCAAGGTTTTATCTCATGATTCCTACTTGCCTGGGACAGTCTTCCACCCCCCTTTGCCCACATATGGTGATAAATTGACAAACCGGTACTGGTACTGCCGTGCAGTGATCTACCAGTTCCTGTCATCTCCTACCAGGCTACACTATGGTTGACAGCATCCTCCGGTATCAAACTAAGGAGTTGTCCCCCCCCCCAAAAAAAAATAAAAATAAATAAATAAATAAATAAAACCTTTATTATATATAAATATAAATAAATAGTGAATGATGGCCTAAATTCCTTGCACTCTGTGGCCAGTGATTGTTGTCACTGCGCCATCATGGCGATACGTCCCGCACCACTACTGCTCACCGTGCCTGCCATTCCCTTCGTTGGGATGACCCCGGCTCCCACATCCCACTGCTCGCGGTTTTCCTCACAGAGAGGGCCCGCATTCGTTCTTCGCACAAAGACGGCTTGATAGCTGCATGCTGCTCCTTCATTACCGCTACTCCCGCTGCTCTATGGGCCTGCACTGCAGAGATGCCTCGCCTACACAGTGGTGCATCAGGACGGCAGGCCGTCGCATAGTGCCCTGCTCCTTCACATCGCTGCGACTACACACGCAGTCATGAACCTGCTCCTTCTCACATCGCTGCAGCGGCACTCACAGGCATCACCTCTACGCTCCTGCTACACGCTACCTGCAGCATGCTATAATACGAGTGCATGCCAGGCCTGGGAAAGGTTATCAGCCTTCCCCCATCCTCCTCAGCACTTGCCAGCTTGGGAGGCACCAATTGTGGCTGACTCATCCTGCTTGTCCTAGGAGAAAACGGAGTTACTTACCTGTAACTGGAGTTCTCCGGGGACAGCAGGATAAGTCAGCCACACATACCCGCCCACCTCCCCTGGATGGGGTCGGCCTCCGTCCTGGTGCCCGCCTACTAGCGGCGAAAGGCTAAGCTAGGGACGTACTGGCTAGCGAGGGGCGGGCAGAGGGTGGGGCCAGTTGGCCCATGCTCAGAAGGGCAAAGCCCTTCTGAGCTATGGAGAGTACTTCCGTCTCGGCGCCGTCGGATGACGTCACCAATTGTGGCTGACTTATCCTGCTGTCCCCGGAGAACTCCAGTTACAGGTAAGTAACTCAGTTTACCTGCATCTGGAGGAGCTAAGACAGAGAGGTATATAGAGGAGACCTAAAGGAATAGAATATAAAAGTCCCACCTCCAGTCTGGCAGCCTCAGTGTTTCCTCGGAAGAGAAAGATCACCTGGAAAGAGATCACCTTCGTGTGTCAGAAAATGATCCTATAGTCAGGAGATGTCCTCCACTGTGCAGCGCTGCGTGCGTGGCGCTCTATAAGTGCTGATTAGTAGTAGTAGGGACTGCAGTATCTTCTTTTTAAAGGGAAGGCATAAAAACTGACACAAACTGCATGACTAAGGAGGTTATTTTAGAAGCGTTGGGCAGTAATTCTGTGTGTAAACAGTGATATTTGCCCACAGGAAGCACACAAGCTCACTCACTGAAGCCAGAGACCACAAAAGGGCGAGTAGGTAAAAGGTTCTTTATTGAAATTACCCCTACACAGCTGCATTTTGGCATTGCCTTTGTCAAGGGGTACTGCATGGAGAACAGCAATAAAACAGTAAAATACATAAATAGTTGGTAATAATGCAATGACTTGTCACGCCGCCACTGCTCGCCTCAAGCTAAGAGGGGTGTGGTTATTTTATAGGAACTTTTTGCTGTCTGCTTTTTTAGCCCTTTTCAACTATTTCCCCGTAGTGCCTTCTGGGAAAGGTAGTCTTTGCTTGGCTGTATGTGTGCATCAGACAAAAAGCTGTAGTTAGGCTCCAAGGGTTAAGGCAAATGACAGAATTTATTTTACACAATGGTTCGTTCTCACCACGTACAGGATATTGGTTCAGGTCTCTGTGAAACAGAGTATTCTCCCAAAAACAAACACAAACTAAAAATGTCTGTTTAAAAGTTTTCCATATTGCAGGATACACAGTCTTTTAAGAGAATGGATAATTCACTTCCTTTGTAGCCTTGCTGGCCAAAAGCATAAACAAAAATCACATTCACTGTCCGTGATAGAATAGCTTCTCTTCAGCTGCATAAACCTTCAAACAACAAATACAATTCAGGACACAAGAAAGCTCTGTTACAAAAGCTACTTTCTTACCCCAATGTCCTTGTTCCTACAGCAGGTGCTTAACAAGCTTTTCACAGCTTCCAGGGTTACTCCTTAGTCCTTGTGACCTTTCCCTTTACCAACATGAGGGAATCAGGGCCACCGGCTTGTGGACTATGGGTTCCCTTCCCTGGTAAACTCTCTCTCAGGATTGGCTTGTTTTCTCCCTGTTCCTCAGGTTTAAAGCCTTGCACACAGAACAGTCCATAGGAATCTCTTCCCCATTTAGCTTTACCTCAGGCTCTCCCAGCTGCATAGGCTCAGACTCTCCCAGCTCACAGTCCTCAGCCACCAGCCTCCCGGGGAATCCTGGAGTCTCTCCTGTTCCTGGCTTCAAACTCTCTGGCAGATGTGCTATATTCTACTTAGCACTCTCCTCTCTTGGCAGCTCAGGGGCTCTGCTCGGCTCTGCATGGGTCAAGCTTCGCCAGCTTGCAGCTGTGCCTCGGCTCGTGGCAGTTTGGCTTCCTGCTTCTCCTTCTCCCCTGCTGCTCCTCTTGCTGCTACCTCCGTCCTTGCTGCTTCTCCTCACGACGACGACCCTGCTCTCACACTCTGGCTTCAGTGTATACTTCCAGGGCTCTCTCTTCCACCCCTCCCTAGCCAGGTGATGGCAATCAGCCTGACTTCGTGCACCTGCATACTTGGAGCACTCCCTGCCTAAGGGGTTCTGAGCTCTGTATCCTCTCCCCTCCCTTCCACTAGGGGGAGCATGGAATGTGGGCCATGTGGAAGTTTTCTGATTCCTAGCTGTGTTTGTGTCTTTCCTATTCTGCCTCGGTAAAAGGGGGCCCTTTACTAGGGTGAATTCCCTGTCTCTTTGTCCTTCCTCATACTCTGGATAGGCCTCCTTGCCACAGACTGTATAGCCTAAAACCAAAATAAAACAATTAAAACTCAGTCTTTACATCATCAAATAAATAAACACATAAAATATTAAAAACAAGAGATGATAAAAATGCAATGGCTAGTATCCATAAATAAAAAGTAAAACATAAATACAAACGGGATATTAAAAAGAGAGAAAGGGACATAAAACCTATATAAACAAGGAGGAGCATGATTGATAAAGAGGGAGGGGCACCAGGTATACTGACTTTCAGTTCGATGAAACCAAAGTTTGTGAATTTGCACGGAATGGTTCCAACAAAATGTACATTAAGTTTAGATTTGGAAATCTTAAAGGGTGGCGAGTGGGGAAAGGAATCTCACCAGAATCCTAAGAACATAAGATATGTCATACTAGGTCAGACCAAGGTCCATCAAGCCAGTATCCTGTTTCCAGCAGTGGCCAATCTAGGTCACAAGTTCCTAGAAGTTTCCCCAAAAGACATAGGTTCCATAATGCTTGTATTGGGGCAAGCAGTGGATTTCCTGGGTCCCCTTTAACAATGGTTTATGGAGCATTCCTCCGGGAACTTGTCCAAACCTTTTGGACTCACTTTTTTCAACCAATATTTTGTGTGTCTGTGTGCTAGGGGGCAGGTGGAAGTGGAGCAACCATGTTTTTTTAAATTGCAGGAACAGTTCCCCCCCTTCCCCAAACCCTACTGATTTGGCCTTAAATGGCAACTGGAAAAGAGGCCTTCATACTTATATAATTTTTATTCAAACATGTAACAAACACAAAATGAAACAAATTACACATCTGACACAAATAAAATGGTACAAATACAATGAAAAGCAACATCCCTGAAAACATTTTTTTTGTCCTCATATAAACATGGGTAAGCCATCTTGGAAGATCTCCATCTAAAAGATTGTTTCTAATTTTTCTTAATACTTTGTAAAGAAATGTGTCTGAAGCTAGTTCTAAGTTACATTTTTCACAGTCTTCAAAGAGAATCGACAACGTAATGGAGTTGTTAGCAAATATTTTCAACTTATAGTCAACGTGACTTAAAATTTCAATGATGATAAACATCCCCATCATGCTTTGTTAAATGCATACACACATCAGGAATAATTTTAAATATTTCTTTCCGTGTGTTAACCCTGTTTTACAGAAGGAAAAGGGCTCTTACAAAATTGTGTGACTGCATAAGTGTGTCAAAAGTATGTGCATGGAAAGTATGTATTTGCTTTTACATGATCTATATGTAGTATAGGTTTGGAAGAGCACAAGTGGATTTCTGCTATATGCACGTAGTTTATAAAAAACGCTTTCATATGTGTAGAGGACATGCACAAATTGTACTTTCTTTTAGAGCAGATATAAGTATTGCACACTATTAGAACTGGTTTTGGGAGCATATTTTATAAAGGCCTATAGGCACCTATTTCGCCTTTATAAATAAGCTTAAATAGGCACATTCTGGACTTTTCACCTTGGCGTCCCGTTATAAAATTAAGCCTATTAGGGGTAATTTTATAAGGGAGCATGCACTTTTAGCAACAAGTACGCATCTAACTGGGGGTTAATTTAGTAATTTATGCATATATATGGCCATCGGCAAATGTAAATAATCTCTTATGAAATCCAGAATAGAAAAACGGCGTTGCTTGATGGCTTCTATTTTGCTGGGGGGCATGTGCATGGGCAGAATTTGGGTGGAACTTGATCAGAGGGCACAAGAACATATGTAGATTATGTAATGCTATAAATTACATGCATTCATGCAAAATTTAGGCACGAGCATGTAGATGTTGCTCCTTGACTTAAGGCACAGTTTCTGCCACTTAGGCTAATATTTTATAAAGACAAATAAGTGCCTGCTTGTTTTTCTTTTAAATAGGCTGAAAACAGGTGCCTTAAAAATACTTTTACTAGGCACCCTGCCATAAAATCCTTACTATACTTGCAGACCATAGCAGCACCTCTGTGATATCAACCCTACAGACATAATTGGCTGGAAATGACTTACCACTATAACTTCAAATTCTAGTTAAAGAAAACAGAAACTGAAGCAATCATTAACTTCTCACAACCACTATGTTCTTTGGAAGAAACAAGCCTTCATTCTGCATGAGAAAAATGTTTAAAACTGTAAACAAAGCTTCCCTGAGAGCTAATTTTGACTCCAAGCTCTCAGTCCAAAAAAGAAGAACATCTCTTTTGTCTTCATCCTACACAGTAAACATATTTTAAAATCTGATTCTGGGCTAGGACTAAAACCAAACAACTAACCAAACATATGCTGAATGAAAAAAGCAAGTGTGAAGATGGTCACATTTGTGTCCTTTGGCAAAATCTGGTGATTGCTGTTAAATTAATCCTTCCACATCCTGTGATAAACACATAAAAATACCTATAGAAAAGTGTTTTATCTATCTTTAACAAAGGCGCATTTCTAGCTAATGGCACTGTGCTCCCTTTTGGTTGCACCAATTTAAAAAAGAAAAATGCACAAATAGAGGGATCTATTTAGTAAAGTGCACTAAGCGATCAGTGAGCGTTTTGGCACATAGTAACTGTTAGTGCGGGCCTCAGAGTTAGCTACCCAGAAAAAGCTTCTTAGCAGTGAAGTCATTTTTTAAGAAAAAGACTACAGAGAATTTTGCAAACATTTTCTGTTGCTGGTAGGCAGCATGTAGAGAACAAGCACAATGTTCAAAATTTTTGTGACTGCCAGGACACCCTGCAGGGCATTGTAACATACACAAGCTGTGCCTTGTTTAGGCATCAAGGACAATGCAAAGCCACTGGCGTGGGACCCTCTAAAATGGCAGGGATCAGCATGCCAGTTGCGCGCAGGAAAAGTAACACACAATGCATCACCAGTTCCTAGAGATCGGGCTCTCTTGGTGAGGAAATACACATGATTCATACTCAGTCTTTCCAAACTTTACTCTCTTCCCACAACTCTAGAAGTCTGGATACACATAAAAACTGTTAATAGCTTAATTCAGAAAAGTCTTTGGGTTCAGATCTTAGGATCAGGAGAGTTCCAGAACTACTTGCCAAGCAAATCCAAGTCTTTGAGTTTCAGCAGCAAGTACAATGATGACTACTACTACTAATAATATCATTTGTATAGTGCTACAAGGCGTACACAGCTCTGTATATAGAGCTGTAAGACACAGCCCCTGCTCATCAAAGCTTACAATCTAATCAAGACAAAAAATATAGCAAAACTGGGAACTAGAGTATGGTGCGATACACATAGGGAGTGGACAACAGAGTGAGGAACATCAGGATCCAAAAGCAGCTTTAAAGAGGTAGGTTTTTACCTGGATTTGAATAGGGCTAGAGAAGGAGCCTGATGCACAGACTCAGGTAGTTTGTTCCAGGCATATGGAGCAGCAGGAAAACATAAGAACATAAGAAATGCCATACTGGGTCAGACCAAGGTCCATCAAGACCAGTATCCTGTATTCAAAAATGGCCAATCCAGGTCACAACTACCTGGTAGTTTCCCAAAAAGGCAGACAGGAATGAACAAAGTCTGGAGTTGGCAGTGACAGAGAAGGGCACAGCTAAAAGGGATTTGCCAGAGGTATAGGATGTATACAATATGCAAAATCAAAATGTCTGCCTTTTGGTGGTGATGGAATAAATCATTCACATTTCAAAGGTATTTTGATCAAGTGTCATGAATGAAAAGATACATTCTGTTGATTTCTTTTCCAAGATAAATTATAAATGAGTAGGCTGACTTTCTGTGACATATAGCTGCCAAAATAACAGACAAAGCTATAAAACTTTGTTAGGTAACTTTAAGAATAGAGTAAGAAACCTCACAGTACTGGGGAAACCGTCATCATGTCAGCAACTATTGACAAGTGTGAAGCTATTCTTGGATTAAAATCTACAAGTAAGCTAAAAATCTTATCCTATATCACAGCACATCATGACTCAAAGAATTAGGAAAATGACATTAGATAGCAAACATCAACTGATGAAAGAGTTGGCAATGGTATCTATGTTTTCCAGCTTGATCACTCTACTTGATGTGACGGCTGCCACAACTGCCGGGTTAGAGTTGTTCTCGTTTCAGCAGATGTTTCACAACGCTTTCTAGAAAGGCATTCCTAGTCATATTAAAGAAGTTGGAATACTGAATGGCTAGACTATTGCAAATACTGGGCAGACTGTGGTGTTGAAATGATAAACTAAAGATAGCTGAATATTTATTTTTTGAGTGCTTTGAATGCAATGGTGGATGGATGGCACCATGCTCTTCTTTTACCCACTCCCCCCCCCCCCCAAAAAAAATGCAATAGCTTTCTAGAGATACATGCTTCATTTTTATTTGGTCTCTTTTGAACTACTCCAGTTCAGGTCACAAAACATTAGAAAACTCTGCAAACATTTGCAAAATGCCCATTACATCCAACAACTGGCATACCTGCAGACCATTTCAGTATAGTTTTCAAGCCTTTCCCTATAGACATCAGTGTCAGCATCTTCTGCTACTATGATTAATCAACAGCTTTTTAAAAATGTGTGTGGGAAGATAGCCCTATGGCTCAGGCCATAACACTGTGTAACAGGGTATCTGGCCTTTGGACTCCTCATCCATTAGAACCTGTCAGGCCTAGACATGCTATAGTGTGCTGAACTAAGATCTGGGAAGGGCAAGGGGAGGTAAGGAAAAGATGGATGAAATGCTATGGTAGCCCTTATTTGCAAGCATGCAGTACCAAGAGAGCAGGAGTCCCTGGGGTGGCAACTGGGGTGAGGGCTGTGAAGATAAAAACATTTCAATAAAATCAGACATGTAACTAAGTGGAGTTGAAAACAAAATTATTGGGACTTTCCTCCACTAACAAAGGTTTTGGATAGCAAGGACAATGTGACATTTTCATGTGATATCTCATCCATTTGATTGTGATCTGTTAAAAAATATTTTCCAGATTTGGTAGGCAAAACCAAACTATTCTAGAAATTGCTGTTTGGAAGTGGATCTCTGGGTTCTTTTTTTCCATAAAAGTTCTTCAGTTAGTCTAGAAGAAAACTATTAAGTCCCTCCTCCCCAACTGCAATTTTTAGTGTATTTGGGGAAAATTGTGACTTTTTCTATGGTGTACACTGGTTTTATACCACTCTTGCGCTGTGAAAATGGCTTTACAAACACACCAAAAATGTATCAGGCATGACCAAGAGGACATTTCATATGAGAAGGTGGGAATTTTAGCTGCCTAGCTTCTTGTTTGGGTTGGGGAGGGGGAGTTTTAACATACTAAATGAGCTGAATGCTCAACTCAATCTTAGTATTCAGGGACTCACTATTCAAAGAGAAGGGTGGGGAATCTCCTGCAGAAGATCTTCAGGTCAAGAAAAGGGAAGAATGAAGTACGGCCTCTTCTCTTTTTCCTCCCTCTAATCTCTAGCCTCTTTGCACCATTCCTTATCCCCATTCATAATTATCTTCATCAGAGTCTTTCATATGTGTAGTTTTGGCAAAGTTAAGTGAGATATGCAATAATCTTCTATTCCTCAGGCTCATAATCATTAACTCTTCTGTTTCTTAGCATTAGTGAGATGCCAATTTACAGATGTCAACCCACATAACTCCTTGTGCATTATTTGGGCCTGATGTACTAAGGGTTGTCTTGCATTTGTATCAATGATGAAAATAATTAGTACTTTCCAATTTTAATCAAAGGTAAGAACAAGGTCAGAGACCTAGAGATCAAAGAGACGCACTGAACAGAGCCAGTACAGAGCAGTATGAAAATCCTAGAGAAGGACTTCCACAGCCAAATGTGTTTTTAAGAGATCCTCAATGAATATGCATAGGATGGATCACCATGCAGATTTAGCTCATTCATATCCATTGTGGAGGAGTAGCCTAGTGGTTAGGGCAGCAGCCTAGGACCACAGTTCAAATCCCAATGGAAATCCTTGTGGCCTTGGGCAAAGTCACTTAATCCTCCATTGCCTCAGGTACAAATTTAGATTGAAAGCCCTCTGGGAGTAGAGAAATACCAACAGTACCTGACTGTAACTTGCCTTGAACTACCACTGGAACAGTATAAGCTAAATATTAATAAACATATAAATTGTGGATGACTTGAAAACCCAACCACCTGTATGTTTTCTGGGACTGATTAAGAAAGCTCTATCCTAGAGCCTAGAAGAGAATAAGAAAAAAACTTCATAGAGAGGAAAGAAGGGGTGAAAGGAGGCATTTTAGTAACTGCTTATGATCAGTCTCTAGACACTGCGATGGTTTAGGACTGACATCATTAAGCAGATTTATGTACTCTAGTGCAATGTTCTGGCAAAGCTGCGCAGCAGTCCTCCACCCACACAGCATCACGGAAACATTGCTTTATTATATCAACCCTTGAGCTTTTTCTCAATATGTAGGATGCGAATTATAAAAAACCAATGATTTCCAAAGAATTAACTGTGCGGATCAGAACTGCAAGTCACAGAGCTCACATGTATACAGGAAAATGTTCTACCAAATGACTTGTCTCTGGAGGAACAGTTTAAAACTTTGTACTAAAGCAGCATGTCTCTTTAGAAACTGAAGCAATTCTTCAGAAAGGACAGAAAAATTAGCATTTATTCATTTAAGTGTATGTTAATCAACATAGGGCACCAAGCTTTCCGCGATAGCTATTAATATGCAGTAAAAATGCCAGCATGGTAAAACTCCCATGCTAGCCACTTGCTGCTCGATGGACTGGAGAATGGGTAGGTTAGGGGAGTAGAGTGGGTGTTTAACATGCACTAAAAGGCATGTTTACCAAGTGGCATGCTATTTGCATGTGAACAGCCCAAAAAACGAGCATGGAGCTGGTGTTCGACCCACACTAGTAAATGCTCATCTATCCCCATGTTACTGGTGTGGGTATCATGCTGCTCCTACACTCATTGCTTTTGGCACATTCAGCACGGATGCACTTAATGCCATTCACTGAAGTGGTGGTAAGTGCATCTGTAGTGCAACCATGCTAATTGCCACATTAGTGAGAAGCACACGCCAATAATGCCTGCACTATATGTGATGTGGACACTCTACCCAAAAGCCACCCATTCTGCACCACAATCCGTGCTTCTTAGGTAGTGTGAGATTTTTAGCATGGTCACATTTTCAGCACATCGTACTTTTTGCCATGGCACATTTGGTGTATGCTGAACCTCACACTACCCAGTAGCGTGCTTTAGTAAATATGCCCTAAAGCATCAATGCTGCAATTAGCATGGGTGTATTTACTGCCACCTCAATGCTAAGTGTGCTTGCCAATTTAGCATGTTGGGGTACTTCTCACCATACTAACTGCTGGAGAACATGCTGGGCATGCTCCTGACAGCTAGCACTAGCCTGTCCCCCTTTCTGCACTATTTTTTTACTCCTAAAGCACAGTTACTTACCTGTAACAGGTGATCTCTGGGAACAGCAGGAATTAGTCCTCACATATGGGTACGTCGGTACCGACGGAGCCTGCACGGGAAAGCTCCCCAGCTTCCCAGAAAGAAAGCTTTTGGGAGCCTCCCACAGCGCCTGCGCGCTGCCTTCCCGCCTTTCCTAACCAACTCTCCTCAGTTCAAGTTTAAAGCTGAGACAATAGAGAGAGAGAGGAAAGGAAAGATAGAGAGAGAGATACAATTCCTAGGGGAGGTGGGAGGGTTGTGAGGACTAATTCCTGCTGTTCCCAGAGATCACCTGTTACAGGTAAGTAACTGTGCTATCTCCAGGAACAAGCAGGAATGAGTCCTCACATATGGGGACTCCCTAGCTAAGATGCCTGGGAGATCCCCAAGGGTATGAGACCCTGAAGGGTTCCTCGTCTTCCTATGGATCTCAGGCATCCATTCAGGGAAGGAGAGCAGGAGTTCAAGAATGGAACAGGTGTCTGAGGACAGCCTGACCAAACAAGGCATCCCGGCGGGAGTCCTTGTCCAAACAGTAATGGGCTGTGAAGGTATGAACCGAGGCCCAGGTGGCTGCTCGACAGATCTGGTCGATGGACACAGAATGAAGATGAGCCATAGAGGTGGCCATGGCCCTCACACTGTGAGCTGTGACATGGCCCTCCAGAGAAAGGTTCTTACTCTGGTAAGCAAAAGAAATACACTGAGCAATCCAATTGGACAGTGTTCTTTTAGAGACTGGAAGTCCTAAATGAGAAGGATCAAAAGCAACAAAAAGCTGGGAAGACTTTCTATGTTGCTGTGTCCTGTGTAAGTAAAAAGCAAGAGCTCTTTTACAATCTAGAGTATGAAGGTTCCTCTCTGCAGTGGATGCATGAGGAGCTGGAAAAAAGACAGGTAAATATACCTCTTGATTAAGATGAAAAGGTGAGACCACTTTAGGCATAAAGTGAGGATTTGTCCTAAGGACTACCTTATCATGATGGAACCTTGTATAAGGTGGATTAGCCACTAAGGCCTGCAGTTCACTGATGCGGCGAGCAAAAGTGATTGCAATAAGGAAAATAACCTTCCAGGAAAGAAATTTCAAGGAGGTAGTGGCTAAGGGTTCAAAAGGTGGCTTCATAAGCTGACCAAGAACCAAGTTTAAGTCCCATGCCACCGGAGGAGGTCGAATGGGAGGTTTAGTTAAAGTTAGGCCTCTCATGAATCTTGCAATAAGAAGATGAGAGGAAATAGGTTGTCCATTGAGAGGCTTAAGGGATGCTGCAATAGCACTCAAATGGACCCTTACTGAATTCCTTTTAAGGCCTGCATTGGAGAGATGCAGGAGATATTCCAATAGAGAATTCACAGGAAGTGCCAGAGGGTCAAGACCCTTTTGAGCACACCAAATGGAAAATCTTTTCCATTTAAAAGCATAGGAACGCCTAGTGGAAGGTTTTCTGGAAGCATGGAGGGTATCCTTCACTTGCTGAGAAAGATTGAAGTCTTGAAGGTCTAGGCCTTCAATAACCAAGCTCTGAGGTAAAGGGACTTGGGGTTTGGATGCCACAAAGTCCCTTCCTCCTGGGACAGAAGGTCTGGCGCAGCTCCCAAGTCCAGGGAGGGGGCTTGGGAGAGATGCAGAAGTAGAGGGTACCACACTTGGCGTGGCCAGCGTGGAGCTATGAGGATCATAGATCCTTGATCCCTCTGGAGTTTGAACAGAGCCTTGGGAATCAAAGGAATGGGTGGGAAGGCATACAGGAAGCCCTGACCCCAATGAAGGAGGAAGGCATCCTTGGCCTGAACTCCCTGACACGGAATTCTGGAACAGAACCGGGGAAGTTTGGCATTCCACGGACTTGCAAAGAGGTCTATGTCTGGGGTTCCCCATTCTTGGAAGATTCTGAGTATCTGATCCATGTGCAGGGACCATTCGTGTGGAAGCAGAACTCGACTGAGTCTGTCTGCCCAAGAGTTTTGGATTCCTGGGAGGTATACTGCCAGGAGATGGATTTGATGCTCTCTGGTGAAGGCCCATAATCTTAGAGCTTCGTTGCAAAGCGACAGAGAGCCAGTTCCTCCTTGCTTGTTTATGTAAAACATGGCTACTTGATTGTCCGTATGAATGAGGACTGTCTTGTAGCTGAGGAGGGTATGAAAGACCTTGAGAGCTAGGAACACTGCTCGAAGTTCCAAGTGGTTGATATGAAGAGAGGTCTCCTGTGGGGACCAAGTGCCTTGGGTGGAGAGGTCTTGTAGATGAGCTCCCCAACCTGTTTGGGAGGCATCTGTTGTGAGGGTTGCTTGGGGTAACAAAGGTTGGAAGGGGGACCCCAGCAACAGATTTTGAGTGGACATCCACCATTGGAGAGACCAAAAGAGACGTTTGGAGGTTGCTATTTGGTCTGAGAGAGCTCCTGAAGCTTTAGTCCACTGGGTGGACAAAGTCCATTGAGCTGCTCTCATGTGTAGGCGAGCATAGGGTACCACATGTACTGTGGAAGCCATATGTCCTAGCAGTTGTAGCATCTCCCTGGCAGTTAAGTGGCTCTTTGACTGAATCTGGGAGGCTAACTGCACTAGACATTGACAACGGGCCTGAGGAAGGTAGGCCCTTGCAGAAGTGGTGTCCAACCAGGCCCCTATGAATTCCAGGGACTGAGTAGGGGTGAGCTGGGACTTTGGGAGGTTTACCACAAGTCCCAGGTATTGCAGAATGCACCTGGTGCGGTTCAGGGAGATCTGAGCCTCTGACTGGGTTGGAGCTCGGATGAGCCAGTCGTCCAGGTATGGGAAGACAAATATTCCCAGAGTGCGTAGAAATGCAGCAACTATTGCCATGCATTTGGGGAACACTCTTGGAGCAGAGGCTAGACCGAAAGGAAGCACTCTGTATTGGTAATGTTTTCCCTGGAACAGAAAACGTAGGAATTTTCTGTGAGATGGATGGATGAGGACATGAGTGTACGCATCCTTGAGATCTAGAGAACAAGGCCAATCCTGACTCTGCAGGTATGGAAGGAGAGTGCCTAGAGAAAGCATCTTGAACTTCTCCTTGCATAGGAATTTGTTCAATTCTCTGAGATCTAGAATGGGTCTGTATCCCCCTGTTTTCTTTGGAATGAGAAAATAGGGGGAGTAAAACCCTGACCCCTGTTGAAGAAGAGGAACTTCTTCTATGGACCCTGGGCCAGAAGGGTAGTCACCTCCTGATCCAGAAGGTCGAGGAGAGATGTGGGAGAATTGAAGTGTCTCACCATGGTGTAGGGAGGAAGGTCTGAGAAATGAAGTTGGTAGCCCTCTTTTATGATGGAGAGGGTCCACTGCTCTGATGTGATTTGCTCCTATCTGGGAGCAAAATGAGCTAACCTTTCTGGAATGGTGAGAGGTTCTGGTTGTTGTAGAGCCAGAAAGGTTAAGTTCTCTAGTATCAAGTCAAAAACCCTGAGGGGGTTGGGACTGCTGGGTTGTAGCAGTCCCTGCAGGTTTAGGCCTGGCCTGTTTAGGTTGCTGACGCTTAGTAGCAAAGCGACCTGTAGAAGATTGTTGGCCAGAAGTGGAAGGAAATCTGCTCCTTTTGTAAAAGGCTTTTTGAAAGTTTTTTTCTTGGCTGGAATGGAGGTTGACTTGGAAAGTCTATCCAGAGCAGAATTCTCTGCATCCATTTGAGTGGCCTTTATTTGCCACTCTTTGCCAAAGAGATTTTCACCCGTACAGGGCTGATTTCCTAAACCATCCTGAACCCAGGGCTCTAGATCAGAAGCCTGGAGCCAAGCAATTCTGCGAGCAGCTATGGCAATGCCTGAGGCTCTGCTGGCACCTTCAAAGGAGTCAAAGGCTGCCCTGTTGGAAAACTTTGAAATATCTTGAGTATGCTTAAGCCAAAGGAGGAACTCATCCCTTTTATCCTCTGGAAGAAAAAGGAGAAAGTTGTGCAGCTTTTGTGCAACTTCCTTTAGAAACATACCCATATAAAGGCTATATGAGTTGATTCTGGCAATAAGCATGCTGGCCTGGAAGATTTTTCTACCAAAAGCATCCAAGGTCCTGCATTCTCTTCCTGGAGGAGAAGAGTGTCTTTTGGTACTCTTTATCCTTTTCATAGCTGACTGCACCACAATGGAGTGGTGAGGAAGCTGAGTTTTTTGAAATCCAGGACAAGGAGGGACACGGTACATAGTGTCCAATCTACGAGAATGAGGAGAAAGGGTGAGAGGAGTCTCCCATAAGTCAATCATATGTTCATGAAGAATTTCATGAATTGGCAAGGTGACTGCCTCTCTGGGAGCCTTAGAGTATCCTAAAATATCAATTTTTTTGCTCTAGGCTCTGTTTCAGAGGTTACTGAAATAGAGAGTCCTTTAGCCACTTCTATTATGAAGTCTTGAAAGGACAAATCCTCTGGAGGAGACATTCTCCTTTTTGGAGAAGTAGGTTCCTCAGGAAGGGTAATGGATACTTCAGGAGACTCATCTGATGAATCAGAATCATCAGAGTAATCGAAGTATCATCTGTCCCCTTCCAACAATCGATACGCGTATCGATCGGTACCGACATCGGGCGTTCCCGGTACTGGATCGGTACCGAGAAATAGCCCTGGACAAGGAACCAAAGTCGGTATCCTGGCCGATGTCGATGCAGTCGGTACCGGTATCGGCGCTGGTACCGACAACGGAACTCGTTGCGGTACCGTCGGCGTCGCAGCATTAATAAAAGCCATTATAGCCTGCTGCATGGATTGAACAGTCTGATCCATGGACGCCACAACTGCCTGGATGTCGGTACCGGGAGAAGGTGCCGGTACCCCGGAGCAGTCTAACAGGTGATCGGTCGAGGCCGTGCCATTGATGTCAACCTGTAACCCCATAGGAGGAGCTTTGGAAGCCGGAGCTTCCCGCCGGGGTTGTTTGGCTGGGGCAGGATCCTCGAAGGCAAGCCCGGAGGCATCTCGATGCTGAGAGGGAGATTTGCCCTTCAAGGACCTGCTAGGTTTATGTTTGGTTACCTGAGACCCATCAGGAGAGGAAGACCTGGAAGATGTCGATGCCACCGCCGGTGCATCCGTGGGAAACAGCACATGGAGCTTGGCTGCTCGGTTCTGTAACCCTCGTTTAGACATTAGAGAGCAGGACTGGCAATCTGGAATGGCGTGTTCAGGACCCAAACATTTAAGACACCATTCATGGGTATCTGTAACAGAAATTGTACCGCTACACTTAGTGCATTTTTTGAACCCGGAGGCTGGTTTTTCCATGGGGGAAAATTTTTTTGTGGGCCTGTAGGCCTAAGAAGAAAAATACACCAAGTGAGGAAAAAAAAAAATATTTTTTTTTTTAGAAAGAAAAGAAAAGAAAAGACCGGCGGTACCGGTCTGGCGTCGGGGAAGGCAGACACGCGACCCAAGAAATAAATTAAAATAAAGAACTTCTTCAGCGGTGACAGGAACACGACCTGCTGGCTCCGCGGAAAAGAAGAACTGAGGAGAGTTGGTTAGGAAAGGCGGGAAGGCAGCGCGCAGGCGCTGTGGGAAGCTCCCAAAAGCTTTCTTTCTGGGAAGCTGGGGAGCTTTCCCACGCAGGCTCCGTCGGTACTGACGTACCCATATGTGAGGACTCATTCCTGCTTGTTCCTGGAGATTGCGTACTACCCTAGGACAGGAATTTTCAACCCAGTCCTTGGTATACACCTAGCCAGTCAGGTTTTCAGGATAACCACAATGAGTATGCATGATAGAAATCTGCATATGATGGAGGTAATGCATGCAAATCTTTCTCTTGCATATTTATTGTGGTTACTCTGAAAACCTAACTGACTAGCTGCGTCCCAAGAACCCCTGCCCTACAGCAATTTAGTACACGTGCCTCTTAATTTCTGTTCTTCAAAAAACATTGCCATATCCAATGCAAATAAATTAGTCTCATGTATTACTCTTACAGGTTGGAGAGATAAAAATATTGCAAATTGCATTAAATAAAGAGTATAAAGTCATTAAATTATAATCACCAATTTTCTTTCTTTCTCTCACTCTTCAAAACCTATTCAAAGAGTATTTCATTTCTCCTGCATTTTACTCCATCTTTTTAATACATCAGTTATATAGTATTTCTGCAGGTTAACATATAGTGGAATATTCTTGTGTATACTGTATGAAACATATTAAATTCTATCAGATAATAAGCATCCTACAAGCCCAGCTACAACACTAGCCAGTCAATGTTGCATAAAGCAATTTCCAGTTCTCAACCCGATCATTAAAATAAGACAAGGGGATCCTTGAACATGCATACCCATATCAATACACCACAATTAGTGTACTAATAAAATTAATGAAACTATGCTTACATAATAAAATAATTTACTTTTTTATGAGAAAGTGTTTGCTTTGTCACTGTTAGACAACCCTCGCAGGTATGTTCAAGAATGTAATGGAGTTCGCCTAGTCTAATGCAATACACAAAGCACTTCCTGTTTTTTTTTTATTGAGAGGTTAATCTATTTATTTATTTTATTTATTTATTTACATTTCTTATATACCGCACTATTTGCGATCAGCGCGGTTTACATAAAACAAAATGATATCCGACAATAAACAAAAGTCAGGTCATTACATTGAACAGGAACAAGTAACTTGGAGAACAGGGTAAACTATATACATATGCGGAGCATTGAATAGGGTAACTATATACATGTTAGATGGAGTTATTGGGTACTGATCATACTTGGTGGCTGGGGTTCGGGGCAGTCAGTGAGGTATTTGATAAAGAGAAAGTGTTTCAAGGCCTTCCTGAACTGGCTCAAGTTGGGGATTGCTCTGATGCAGGGCCGGCCCGTCCATTGAGCAAGAATGTTTTTTGCACAGGGCCCCGCGCAAAGAACATTCAGCTTTTTTTTCTTAATTAAATTTAAAAAAAAAAAAGCTGGCCGCTGCCGCCGCGGCGGCATGGAGTGTCCCGCGGGGCTCCCTCTGCCCGGCGGAACTCTTCCGGCGCGGCTGAGCCCCTCTGTGCCGGCTTGCAGATACGCGAAGGCAGAGTGTCTCCCTCGTGTCTCTGTTAAGCCCGCAGGGGCTGACGGGCTTAACAGAGACGCGAGGGAGACACTCTCCCTTCGTGTATCTGCAAGCCGGCACAGAGGGGCTCAGCCGCACCGGGAGAGTTCCGCCGGGCAGAGGGAGCCCCGCGGGACACTTCATGCGGCGGCAGCGGCCAGCTTTTTATTTATTTATTTTTTAAATTGCCATGAGCCGAGGGGGGGGGGGGGCGGGTAGGACTGGCAATGGGCTAGGAAGGGGGGGGTTAAGACTGGCAATGGGCTAGGGAGGGAGGGAGGGGGGTTAAGACTGGCAATGGGCTAGGGAGGGGGGGTTAAGACTAGCAATGGACTAGGGAGGGGGGGTTAAGACTGGCAATGGGCTAGGGAGGGGGGGTTTAGACTGGCAGTGGGCTGGGGAGGGGCGGTTAAGACTGGCAATGGGCTGGGGAGGGGCGGTTAAGACTGGCAATGGGCTATGGGGGGGGTTAAGACTGGCAATGGGCTGGGGGGGTTAAGACTGGGTTTTAAGACTGGCAATGGGCTGGGGGGGGTTAAGACTGGGAATGGGCTGGGGGGGGGTTAAGACTGGCAGTGGGCTGGGGAGGGGGGGTTAAGACTGGCAATGGGCTATGGGGGGGTTAAGACTGGCAGTGGGCTGGGGGGTTAAGACTGGCAGTGGGCTAGGGGGGGGTTAAGACAGGCAGTGGGCAATGGGGGGGGGTCAAGACTGGCAATGGGCTGTGGGCTGATGAGGGCTGGCAATGGGCTATGGGGGGTTAAGACTGGCAATGGGCTAGGGCGGGGGGTAAGACAGGCATGGGGCTAGGGGGGATAAGACTGGCAGTGGGCTGGGGAGGGGGGGTTAAGACTGGCAGTGGGCATGGGGGGGTTAAGACTGGCAATGGGCTGGGGGGGTAAGACTGGTACAGGGCTGGGGGGGGGTAAGAATGGCACTGGGCTGCGGATGGGGGGTTAAGAATGGCAAGGGGCTATGGGGGGGTTTAAGACTGGCAGTGGGCTATGGGGGGGTTAAGACTGGCAATGGGCTGTGGGCTGATGAGGGCTGGCAATGGGCTATGGGGGGGTTAAGACTGGCAATGGGCTATGGGGGGGTTAAGACTGGCAGTGGGCTGTGGGCTGATGAGGGCTGTCTGGAAATGGGGTGATGGGGGGTTATGACAGGAAATGGGCTAGGGGGGGTTAAGACCGGCACTGGGCAAGGGGGGGGTTAAGACTGGCAATGGGCTGTGGGCTGATGAGGGCTGTCTGGAAATGGGGTGATGGGGGGTTAGGACTGGTAGTGGGCTGATTGGGGGGATTAGGATTGGTAATGGGCTATGGGGGGTTAAGACTGGTAATGGGCTGTGGGCTGATGGGGGCTGTCTGGAAATGGGGTGATTGGGGGTTAGGACTGGTAATGGGCTATGGGCTGATGGGGGCTGTCTGGAAATGGGGCGATTGGGGGTTAGGACTGGTAATGGGCTATGGGGGGGGGGTTAAGACTGGTAGTGGGCTGATGGGGGGGGGTTAGGACTGGTAGTGGGCTGATGGGGGGGTTAGGACTTATAATGGGCTAGGGGGGGGCTAGGACAAGAAATGGACTGATGGGGAGGGGTTAGGACTTGAGGTGGGCTGATGTGGTTAGGACTGGTAATGGGCTGTGGGCTGATGGGGGGGTTTAGGACTGGCAATGGGCTATGGGGGCTGACTGGAAATGGGCTGATGGGGGGTTAGGACTGGTAATGGGTTATAGGGGGGGCTTAAACTGAAAATGGGGTGATGGGGGTTAGGACTGGAAGTTGATTGACGGGGGGCTAGGACTGGTAATGGGTTGGGGGGTTGCTAGGACTGGAAATGGGCTGAGTGGAAGGGGAAGCTTGAACTGCAAATAGCTGATGGGGAGGGGGCTTGGAATGGAAATGGGCTGTGAGGGAAGGGAGCTAGGACTGAAAATGGGCTGATGGAACAGCTAGGATAGGACTGGAAATGGGCTGTTGGGGGGAGCTAAGCTTGCAAATGGGCTGTGGTGGGGGCTTGAATTGAAATGGACTCATGGAGGGGCTAGAACTGGAAGTAGGCTCACGGGGGGGCTTGGACTGGAATTGGGCTGAGTGGAGGGGAGCTATGATTTGACATGGGCTGATGGTGGGGCTAGGAAATGACTAGAAATGGGCTGATGGGGGGCTAGGATTGGAAATGAGCTGATGAAGGGACTTGGACTGGAAATGGATGGGGGAGCTAGGACTGGAAATGGGCTGATGGGGGGGCTAGGACTGGAAATGGGCTGATGCAGGGACTAGAAGGGAATGGATGCTGGGTGAGACTGGAACTAGAAGGGAGCTGATGTTGGGGGAGGATTAGAATGGGATGGGGCTGGGAGAGTAAAATGGAGAGGGGAAAAATATTTTGTGTAGGAGGGATGAAAAATCTACAATTGGCCGGGTATTGGGAGAGTAATTGGGGATTGAGGATGGAGGGGTAAAATTTGTGTGGATGAAATAGGAATGAGGAAAGAGCAAAAGGAGAAAGATTAGTATGTTAAAGCAGGTGTAGAGAGAGAGAATGGAAAAAAAAACTAGAAGAGAGAAGAAAGGACAAATGGATAGCAGACGATGGAGAGTTAGCAGAAAACATGAAGAAACCAGAAGAAAGTGGCTGGACCAATTGCAACTGAAAAAAAAATGCACAAAAGGTAGAAAGATATCTCTTTATTTTGAATTTATTAACTGGAATATGAAAGCTCTGGGAAATGTGCATCATTAACGTCTGCGCTTTGTTTGGTACAAGAGGAAATTAATTTATAGTTTTATTTCTACAGTGTTGTTGTACATTCCAAGTTTGGCTTTTGGGGTTCCCAGTTTAATTATTGCCTTCCTGTTTCTAAATTGTGATTCCTTGTTTGGTGATGGTCTATGTTCTGCATGTGTAACTGATCTGAGGTATTCTGTTTATGTAATTCCTATTTGACGTTGCCACTTGTTCTCTTTCCCCAGTATTCTCTGAAATGTATTGGTTTAATATTTGCAGTGTTGCCTTTTGATAGGTAGGGTATGGTGCTTTGTGAGTCCTGGTAATGCTGTCAGGATACAGCGTGTTTGTTATGGGTTCTAAATGTCAATAAATTACTTGATAACCAAATACCAGAAATACTGTGTAAATCTATAATGTGACTTATAATTTTTTGTCGGATCGCTCACCGATGAATGGGAATTTTTACCACTCTCGAAGTGAGCCCTCCATTTTATTCAAGTAATATTTAAAATGGCCCATCACAGGTCATTGTATCAGGTGCACAGCACATCCAGCCGTTGCTCCTGCACTGCGAGAACCAGAGTCCATGTAAAGAACGTTTCCAAATGGTTTGTAAAAACCTTCAAACCTTCAAACACGGCTTAAAGCAATGAAAATGACTTTAAAGCCTTCGATAGAAGCACTCCATTAAAAAGCTCCAATTAGGAATCATCCCATCAGCCGCATAGAGTAATGGAAACTGTCCAGTCTACTATACCAGATCTTCTTAACCAGTGAAGGAGACGTATGATTCAAAACGCGACACCAATCAGTGTTTCAAGCCGCCATAGCTTCGCAGCTCTTCTTCAGGCGAAACGTTCTTTACATGGACTCTGGTTCTCGCAGTGCAGGAGCAACGGCTGGATGTGCTGTGCACCTGATACAATGACCTGTGATGGGCCATTTTAAATATTACTTGAATAAAATGGAGGGCTCACTTCGAGAGTGGTAAAAATTCCCATTCATCGGTGAGCGATCCGACAAAAAATTATAAGTCACATTATAGGTTTACACAGTATTTCTGGTATTTGGTTATCAAGTAATTTATTGAGATTTAATTGAGTTGATTCCATAGGGTGTATTGTTAGTTTAGATGGGTTCTAAATGGGCAGCGTTTGTAGTAGTTCCTAATGTGCCTGGCGGTTGGCACTGGATTATAGTAATGTAGAAATCTTTTAGTCTTTCTTTATCCATACACTCATTAAGAGACATGTTTACTAAAAGTTAGTGTATGGTAACATTATGCAAATATTTATGCAAATAAGGCCACTTATGCAAATGAGGCCCCGCACCGAGTCTCCGCACATGGCCCCGCACCCCCCTTGGGCCGCCCCTGCTCTGATGTGTGTTGGTAGGGAGTTCCAGAGACTTGGGGCGCATAGTCTAAAGGCTCTGTTTGATGTTGCTTTGGAGCATTTTGTCGTGTCTCTCGGTATCACTAGCATGTTGGCTACTATTACCATCCTCTTTGGGCCAGCTTCCCATCTCTGCAGTACAGAAATTGATAAGGTTGTTTTCCAAAATCTGTTATTATGTTCTAGGAAATTTAATGCTCAGAAACTAGTTCTAGAATTTGCCTAGAAATCTGACTTTTGATTAGGCATCTCCATATAAAAGCTTAAGCAAGACAGATGACCTTACATTTCTCATCTAGCTCTCCATCATCAATCCATACCAGTGCACTCCACAAGCAACTTTATTGCAAGGAATTTTTTTTTAATATGCCATTCTTTTTCCTATATGCTCAAGCCTCCCATAAAGCACAGCAATACCAAACTTGTATCAGTTATGCTCACAGGTCCTTTTTATATAGTATATAGAGATTGGAATTGAGATGTCGAGGTTACAATGCACACAGTTGCAGCAGCATTTTAGAAAAGGCTCTTCCAAACATGGAGCCTTTTCTAAGATATGAATCAGGAAGTGTAGGCGTGCACTCGTATGTGCCGATATGTGGAGCTGAAGAAGCCATTTTACATATCTAAATATGGGAAAAATAAAGTGAGAATCACAACAATTTACACATGTGAGCGCTGACACTTACACGTGGGAAGTTAGTATTTTACAACTTCCATTTGTAAGTGCCACCACTTACACGCCTATCTCAGCCATTTTGCAAGCCTCTGTTTTATTGTAACTTTGACTTGTTTGTTGTAGGGAGTCAGACACAAGCCATGGCAGTGCTCCTTTAGCTAGGCCTGTGAAGCAGGCCTGAATACAGGCCATGGGCCTGCTTGGGATCCTTAACCACTGTTAGGCCAAAAGAAGGATCAGGAGAATGAGCTGCTGACATAACATGAGAAAATTCTGGGAGTAGAGTGATACGGAATGTTGCTGATTTAATGTACATTTGCTAAGGAAACCAGATAACACAGATGAAACAAAAAAGAGACATGAAGGGGAACCAGGGAGTAGGATTTAATTAGGCACTGGCCTTGGGAATGTGAGATGGTGTTTCTATGCTAACTTGAACCTTGGGAAATGTAAAAGTGTGCCAATATTGTATAGAAAAAGTATCACTGAAAACCAGCTGCATGAACAGAAATAACCTTTGTAATAATGTCAGCCTTTCAGAAAAACTGTATAAAAAAAGGACCAGGACAGAAGAAGGGGGGGGGGGGGGGGGAGGGGAGTTTATTCAGCCCTGCCATGGCGGTGACAGAGTGCTGAATTACCCCATTAACCTTTCTCTTCTGTCCATTCCCTATACAGTAGCTACCTTGTACCTCTAAGTAGAATGTGTGTGTGAAGAATTTATGCTGAGTATTGCTGAGAAATTGGTCTCTGTGTACTTCCTCGGTGTAAGATGAGATAGTGGCCTTTGCGGCCCAATAAAATAAAATAGATAAACCTATATGTATAAATGCCAATAATTAACTACAGAGGCTGCTGTCTTCATTTAATTAGAATTTGAGGAGGAAAACAATGGTGTTAAAGGAGGAGAACCCCCTTGCCATAAAGGGCTAGCATAAATGAGCACTTTTAAAATCCAAAATGTGCCAGGGAGCAGGTGTAAAGCCCAATGTGGATAATTTTGGTCATACATATGCATTCCCTATATGAAATGAGGCATACATGTGTCGATTTTTGAATTGCCCAAGCCACTCCCTAAACATGTCCCCTACATGCTCTCTTGCAACTTCTATACAATAAGAACATTTGCAGGTAAATTGAGCCCTCTCTAAAATGGCCATTTCCACATGAATGCTATTTCCATGTGTATTTGCCTGATTGTACAAGTGAAAATTATGACAAAGGCTTCTAAAATAATCCCCCTAAATGTCTATATCATCAATGGCAATGCAGACCTATTTAGGTAATGGTCTTCATATACCAAAATCTGACATATGTGTTCTGTTCTTGTTATTGAAGTTAGAAAATATCCATCACGGTACATATATGTTAGGAGTGGAGGAGTAGCCTAGTGGTTAGAACACTGGCTTGGTAACCAAGCAACCACGGTTCAATTCCCACTAGCACTCCTTGTGGCCTTGGGCAAGTCACTTAACCCTCCATTGCCTCAGAAGAAAGGCCTGGCAATCTACTTCCAGTGACACTGCCAAGAAAACCCAGGAGCTTCTGGGTCACCAGGAGTCAGGACTGACTCAAAGGCACACATGGCATTACATATATGTTACTTGCATACCAGCCTTACACAATAGAATCTGAACAAACAAATCTCATTTTCTAATTTTACAGCTTAACCTCTCCGCCATCTGTCCCCGACCCCTATCCACATCCACCACAGACCTCCAGATGTGAGAGCGCATCATAAATCTCACTGCAGGACTTGAGTCTTTAGTGGCAGGTCCAAAATGTTGGAATAAGCTACCTCAGAAACTAATTTATTGAATTTTAGTAAGTAAAGATTTTGTTGTTTCCCTTGTAGGAATAACTCAAGATATTATAATCGCTGACAATGACTTAAGGGGTTAATTATTGTTCTGTACTCTAATGTCTCTTTTTAATTTTTTGAAACCATGATTGTTTGTATTTCATTTATAAACCATTTGGAATGATGGAAATCACTAAGATGATATATAAAACTTTTAAATAAATGAGTGGATTCATTAAGGAAAATGTGATGCACACCATCTCGCCGACACCTTTTTATACTGCATACCTTTGCTTCTAGCTCAATGTGGGCATGTTTGAAGAATTGTGCTACATGAGGCTGGATCAGTTCCAGGAAAGTCCTAGATGGTAGAGTGTTGTTGCAGTGGGAGCAGTAGTGAATCTTTAACATGGCCACATTGGAACCACGAGGGTTAAATAATGTCATTGAATGGGGATTTTTTCTATGATGGGATTGCGTGGATGTGAGATCAAAGGTGATTGATTGCTTTGAATGGATATGGCTTGGCATAAATATTTTACGTCAGACGTTAAAAGTTTGAGAACAGTCTTGGAAGGAAGCCCCTGATGCAGGAACACTTAAACAGAGATCTTTGTTGGGCATTGGGCATTGAAAACATTTTTGCAATGGATTTTCAGGTAAGTTAATATTTGTATCTTTTCAAAGACTATGGGGTATGTTTACTAAACCGAGCTAACAGTTAACCTGGGCTATCTGCAACTAGGTCCCATTGAATAATATGGGACCTAGTGGCAGATAGCCCAGGTTAACCATTAGCCCGGTTTGGTAAACATACCCCTATGTATTTTTGAAAGACTGTGAATATGAGTCATAGAATTGGGCAAAAAGTTTTAGAAAGTTTGCATAGTAAAAAAGTTTGAGAAGTTTTTGATTCAAACCAAATATGGTTTGTTTGATAAACTAAAGATATAGAGAAAGAAAGAACAATTAAATAATCCCCTAGAAATATGAGGGAGTATTTCCTTGCAAAACAGAAGGATAATAACACATCCTGAGATCTTTTCTCCTTGTTTTTAACAAAAGACTTGCAAGAGACATTTGTTTCTTACTTTAATCCACAGGGAGATTTTTGGAGTGATTTTTGGATGTAACTATTCCATAAGGCCAAAAGGATTCACTAGCTCCTTGTTGATTCCTGGGCAGTTATGTTTTTCATATGCATAAGGTCATTTCAGTAGATGCCATCTGCACTGATTCCATCCTGTATATTGTTTTGAAGGTGTGGTCTTCAGAACTGCACACAGTACTCCAAATGAGGTCTCATTAGAGTCTGATTGACAGGCAGTATCACTTTTGCCTTGCTGGCCATTCCTCCCCCTGCAGGCATAAAGCATTATCCTCAAAAGAAATATCACTAGTCCATAAAGCTTCATCTTTCTGGCTTTTGCTGTCATCTTTTCTACCTATTTGACCATAAGATATGATCACCCCTAGGTCCCACTTATCTTTCATACACAGAAGTACTTCAGCCCCTAAACTGTACCTCTCCTTTGGGTTTTTCAACTCAAATGCACGACAGTGTATTTTTTTGGCATTAAGTCTTAGCTGCCAAATTCTAGACCATTCTTCAAGCTTTCCAAGATCCCTCCTCATGTTATCTATACCTTTCCCAGGGTGTCTACCCTATTGCAGATTTTGGTATAGCCTGCAAAGAGGCAAACCTTATCCAACAACCCATATCATCACTTACAAAAATATTAAAAAGAAATGGACCAAGGACTGGTCCCTGAAGCACACCTCTAGTAATGACATCCTCAGAGCGAGCTCCATTGACAAATGCCCCTTGATGCCTCACACTCAACTCGATTTTAACCCAGTCAGTCACTTTAGGGCCTATCCCAAGGGCACTCAGTTTATTTCTTAGTCACTTATGAAACTGAGTCAAAGGCTTTGCTTAAATCTAAGTATACAGCATCCAGTGAAACATTCTTGACAGTATCCATGCAGCCTTGCATTCATCTCCAGGACAAGCTCCCTGCAGGGCAAAGCCCGTAGTATGACACTCTACTGGCAGATGCAATAGCTACCAGGAATACCACCTTCGAGGTCAAATCCTTGAACAATGCCTCTCAAAGAGGTTCAACGGGGGAACCTTTCAATGCCTTAAGTATCAGAGACACACTTCACAAGACAGTATCAAGGTGCAGTGCAGAAGGAAAGTGGATATGCAACCACAGAGACCTGCAGCTTTGATGAAAGACCCACTTCATAAACCAAGACATTTCTCTTCAAAATGAGATGAATAGCAAATACTAAAACAAGTATAGAATCCAAGAAAAAGACACAACAAAACAGAAATGTACAGCAATGTTTTAATCTACCTGGATAAAAAGTAGGTTAGGTTGAAGGGTGCCCCCTGCAAGCACAAAGCATTATTCTCAAAAAGGAATTATCACTAGTCCATAAAGTTTGCATTTTAAAATATATGTTAACCTAATAAAAATTGCTGCCTTTCTCTAATGGATTTTTTTTTGTTGCCTTTGAACAACTGTTTATATGAAATGCAAACCACTAAAAAAAAAGCTGCGACTTTCCGCGTAAATCTGTGGAAGGTTATAAATGAAGCAGCAGCTGCCTGCGGTGTCCTAGAGATTCTCAGTGGAAATCTATGGCACTGTACTGGCTTCCAGTGTGTGGGCTGTCACTCTAATAGTCATTTTGACTTCTGAATATATTGACATCATTAATGTTCTCAGTTGTTAATGACCATTTCAGGAAGTTGATGTTGTTCTATCTGTAGGAGTTAACACGACTTAGGTTTTTAGAAGACTTTCAGTTACTGTAGTAGCCACTATAAATAAAATAATAACAAGACTGACCAACAAGCCTACAGACCATTGAAGTATTTCACTTGTTTCTAATACCATGGGGTGGACAGCTCCTATGACAGACAGACGAAAGACAGCCAACTCAAAAGTAATAAAGCTTTTCAATTTTTTGAAACTCACTATAAAAGGAATATTAATAGATGCAGATGATTTATTCCCCATGACAATTTCAATTTCTTTTCAGCAGAGATAACAATAAAAAGGCATAATCAACAAAATAATTGTGGAGGAGCAGCCTAATGGTTAAAGCAGTGGACTGGTAATGAGGAAAGCAAGGTTCAAATGCCTACTGCCACTCCTTGTGATCTTGGCTAAATCATTTAACCCTCCATTGCCTTAGATGGATGGGAGGAGTAGCCTAGTGGTTAGAACACTGGCTTGATAACCAAGCAACCAGAGTTCAATTCCCATTAGCACTCCTTGTGGCCTTGGGCAAGTTACTCAACCCTCCATTGCCTCAGAAGAAAGGCCTGGCAATCTACTTCCAGTGACACTGCCAAGAAAACCCAGGAGAGCTTCTGGGTCACCAGGAGTCAGGACTGACTCAAAGGCACACATTGCATTTTGCCTTAGGTACAAACTTAAGAGACCCTTTTACTAAAGTGCATTATGCAGTTCACAGATGATTTGGAGTGTTAACTGCATGCTTGGGTGTACAGTAACAGTCAGCACACAGCCATGACAGTTAACACATGCTGATTTGCACGCTAACTGCCAATCTAGCATTAGGGTGGCAAATGGGTGGGTTAGGGACAGAGTGTGGTTGTGGTGAGCACATTGCATTTAGCCAGTTTCAGTTAGCATGGGCTCATGATAACTGCACAAGGCACATACATCTGGACAATATTGAAATCTATCAATTTCAAATATGTTATCTAGGGAGACAAGCGCCATAAAAAACTAGCAATTATTTTATTTATTTATTTATTTATTCTTTTCTTCTATACCGCCCCTTCCAGAGATCAAGGGCGGTTTACAGGGAACAGTTTAACAATTTTTATGTACTTTTACATGGAACAGTAATTTGTAACTATGTACAGGTAACATTGCATGCAGCTGTGTCAAAACTATTTACAAAGAACAATAATCAAATATTACAAACAACAATAGACAATAAACATATATTACAATGGAACTTGTGTGCGTTCAGGAAGTTATTTACTTTTCTTACGTAATACATACGGGGAGCTAATAGCGGTGGTTTTGTTTGAGTTAGTCGCTTGCGGGTTCAGGAGGTTGGTGGGAGTGTTTCTGTGACTGCTGGGGGATGGCTCTTGGGAGGTAGGGGATTTCAAAATGCTCGGTGAAGAGGGTTTTGAGTTCTTTTCGGAATAGATGAAGGTCTTTCATCACGCGTAGGGTTATTGGGAGTTCGTTCCAGAGGGTGCGGGCAGCAAATGAGAAGGCTCTGGAGCTTGTAGTTTTCTTAGTTTTTCTGAAAGCTTTGTCTATGTTGAGAGAATGGGTTGCGTTTTGTCTGCGTGTTCTTGATTCTGATGGAGAATGAAGGAGGGTGGTCAGGTGGGAGGGGGAGATATTGTTAAGGAGTTTGAAAGTTGTTAGGAGTATTTTATATTTTATTTGGCTATTTATAGGGAGCCAGTGTAGTTCTTGCAGTATGGGGGTCACGTGGTCAGTTAGTCGCGCTTTTGATGTTACCTTGGCACAGATGTTCTGGGCTCTTTGTAATAGATAAATGTATTTAAGTGGCAGGCCAATTAGGAGACTATTACAATAGTCGAAGTGGGGGGTGATGAGTGTACCGACTACAGATCTAAAATCATGTGTGTCGAGGAGGGGTCTTAGGTGTTGTATGGTCTTGAGCTTATAGAATACGGTTTTTACTGTCTGTTACAAAAGCTTATACAAATATTCAAGAGACTTCAAAACCAGATCCAACAAGGATCTCAAACAAACTAAAGAGGAGAAAAGACTTCACTGCATAAACTGTCATCCCTCTAATAAGCGGTTACCCGCCAAAGGGAGTTGCCTTATTGAACATCAGCGGTCTAAAAGACTTCTCACACATCACATACCACCACTACAATGCTTCTTTGATGTGATATTAATGCTTGCCCCCAATGAAGCCTAATGGAGAAACAAAGGTCTTTGTCGGGCTTTGGTATCGTCATCTGTCTTCATGGGATGCTAGCACTGTATTTAAAGCTAAATGATAGAATATTTCTACGGTGCTATTGAGCTCTATTGTTTGTGAGATTTTTCTTTTCCGTTTCAGGCACTGTTGTCTTGCTGGTGGTTACCTGCTGTGTGCAGCGTATCAGGACACTTTGGTTGCTGATTGATATTAATACATTTCAAATATATTGGCTATGCAAACTATTTAGAAATTATTGAGATTTTATCTTATTAAGGTTATAAAATGCATGAAGTTTGTAAATTGAGGAGCTAAACTTAGACTCCCTATTCATGCTTTTTGAGTTTTTTAGACCACTGATGTTCAATAAGGCAACTCCCCTAAGGTGGGTAGCTGCTATTAGAGGGATGACAGCGTATGCACCAAGGTCTTTTCTCCTCTTTAGCTTGTTTGAAATCCTTGTTGGATCTGGTTTGAAGTCTCTTGAATATCTGTATTAGCATTTGTATTACTAGTTTTTTATGTTTTTTTTTCTCCCTACCTAACATACTTGAAATTGATAGGTTTCAAAATTATCCAGAAGTTTGTGTCTTTTGCTGTTAACCTGAATTACTTCTGGTGCGATTTTTTGTGTGTCATTACTGATTCATGGTATCTGCCATGTGCATTAGAGAATGCATCTATGTTGTTGGGAAAATGCTGGCCATATCTCGGATTGTTATCATGAAGGCTTTGCACTTAATTCACTTTAGTGTTTGTGTTAAATGCATGTTAAGTGTAAACACTTTAATAAAAGGGCCTCTTAGATTGTAAGCCCTCTAGGGATAGGAAAATACCTAAAGTACATGACTGTAGCTCTCCCTGAACTTCTAAGAAAGGCGGGAGCTAAATCCAGTTCCCCTAATCGTAATGCAGGGGTGAAAATATAGACAGACAATTTAGGTGCTATTCAAAACTTTCAGGAGCCAAGATAATTTTTAGCTTAGATTTCTTGTCTCTTTTTTTTTCAATTTTTTTTCCTGTTCTGAATTCTATAACAGGCGGTCTATAAATATGGTAAAAGGGTTATTTTAGAAGCTCTGTTCATGCTTTAGACATCCAAAAACAGACGTACAGACGTCCAAAGCATGGGGCATCCCCGGAGTTATAGAAAGCAGTTTCAAAGATGTCCCTAGTGAGGACATCCAAGTCAGAATGGGGGAATGGTGTAGCATGTTCGGGGCATTCCCAAGAACTTGGACATCCTTGCTCGATTTCAGAAATGCCCTGCACATCTCAAGCTGTGTCAAAATGTATACCTTCTCCAGGCATGAATAGGCATCAGAACAGAGCATGTTTTGTCAAAATAGGGCTCTTACATTTGTCTTGCCACACTGATAGACAAAATAGGATAAGATAGACGTCCCTACTCCATGTTTTTGTAACAGGGACATCTATATGGACGCCAGCATTGGCATTCACATTGGGGACATCTATGGGTCCCTTTTACTAAAGGGCACTAGGGTGTTGCACATAATGTGCCAAAAGCACCGAAATTATGGTGTGTTAGGTGCACCACTACCACATTAACTATCAGGGATGTGGATAGCATTTCCTCAGCAGTTAATAAGGAGCACATTCCCCAAAAATGTGCCATATTAGTGCAGGTGCACTTAACTCCACCTAATGAGGTGGCATTAGGTGAACCCACGCTACTCGCATGGGATGCAGTTAGCGCACAGTATGAACCCGGAACACACACTCTCTATCCCTAACCTGCCCCCTCGTGACTCTAACACAGGGGGTTGCACAGTGAGTGTAGGAATTGTCCCACGCTGTCATGGCCCAGTGCTCATTAGTAATGCATGTCCCCGCATGTCTTCACTGTGCACCAGACCATGCACTGCCAGCTAGAGCCTTTAGTAAGAGACCCCCTATGTTTCTAAAATTAGGCCGAAACATAGATGTCTCCAGTGTTTTCTTGCATGTTTTGCCCTGGATAACCCAGATTGCACTTGAACACCCTTTCAAAAACTCCACTTCACATAAATAAACCATTTTAGGCACTTCCTGCCAAATTTTAGGAGCACAGGTAATCTAGCTCTCGGGATTCTTCTCAGTCCTGTTGTAGCATAACACCACTGTTTTTTCTTTTAGGATGGTCAACCAACATCAGTTTCTCATAGAATTATGTTTGTTCACTCTTGGGGGCCCTTCTACTAAAGTGTGCTGAACAGTTAATACACAAATTACTACATGTTAACAGCTACTGTGCGATTGAGCCCCTTAACACATGCTAAATTTCTCACTAACCGCTTAATGCAAAATGGGGAAGGGCCTTGGCTGATTATGTGTAGAGAGTGGAAGAAGACTGCACATTACAGTCAGTACACACCATAGGTGTTGGAAGGGGGGGACCACAGGGGTACTGGCCCCACCAAAACTTTGCTGCTGCGATCAGGGCTTCCCCTACTTCGGCCCAAGGGGATCCAATCTCCTGCAGGCAGAAATAGGGGAAGGCCAGTGATTGTGACCCGGCAAGCAGCAGGCTGCCCATAAAGATCCCAACGCCACAGGCAGAAGAGTGCTGCAATCACAGCACAGATCCCTCCTGTCTCCGGCGATCGCAGTCGCATGGAGTTTGGCTGGCCCAGGGGTGGAGCTTGATTCCCCCACAGAACACAGTGTTCCGAAGCCTCTGGCACACACTAAATACTGCACGTTTTCAATACTGCAATTAGCACAGATGCACTTGCCACCTCAGGAGGAGGCTGTAAATGCACACAGCCAAATTTCCAATGAGCTCAGTGAGCAGCAAGGGACTTTTCTATGTGCTAAGTACAGCGGACATACTGGCCATGCCGCTGACAGTTACTGTACAACTTTTGCATGTACCACGCATTGGATTTTGTGCCTAATACACAGTAAGTGCAAAAACTTACCACACTTTAGTAAAAGAGCCCCTTAGTTTTGCCACACTGCATCAGTAAACTTTAAGTCCAGTATTTCATAGGGAAATTAATAGGGAAACTACAAGTCCAAGCACACACTAGGGTATAGCGAGGAACAAATCATCCAGTCCTGGGAAAATAATCAGAGCAACCTGGAAAATCTAGCCTTAGTAGGGTTGTTTTTAAAGAAGAAATGTACATACCCAATATTTTTCTTTCCTTGAATCCTGCTAGACCGGTCTTGACAAGTGTACTATGCCCCTCAGCTAGTAGATGGAGGCAGACTAGAGCAACTCTGAATAATGTCATCACTAGTACTGTATATTCATTAGTGCAGCACTGAGAAAAGCCAGTATGGCACTTCCCAAGCAGTAAGCAAGACTTTACAACTCAGAGAAACTATAAAAGTTATTAACTAACAACCATATCTTTGAACAAACCATTTGGCACCCTTACCAGAATGGATTCTGCATCAGACACCGATACTGACAGCACCATCAGGAAAGCAGCAGGGCTCCAAAATCCGTAGGAACTGTCTTCCAGGATGGGTCCTGGACTGGTCTAGTCGGATTCAATGAAAAAAAATGATCAGGTATGTAAATTTCTCCTTCCTTATTATCCTACTAGACCAGTCCAGATGAGTTAGACATACCCAAGCAGTCAGGACCCAAGGTGGGAGGAGAAGATGATGCACTGGACAGAACTACCCTGTCAAAGGTGCCATCTTCTCTGGCTCCCACATGAAAGCTGTAATGCTTCACAAAGGTTCTCAGAAATAATCAAGTAGCCACTTCACAGATGTCCTCTGGAGACACCAAGGTGGATTCTGCCCAAGAGAAGACCTGTGCCCTCATAGAGTAAGGCATGACTCCCTCTGGCACCCGTTTTCAATGGAGAATGTAGGCGGAACCAATAGTCTCCTTAATCCAGCAGGCAATCGAGGACTTGGTCACTGCCAGTCTTTGCTGAGAAGGGCAAAGAGATAGTCTGACTAACAGAAGGAATTAGTAATCACCAAGTACAGCATTAACAGACTCCTCGCATCCACCAGACATAGCAAGGGATCATCCTCCGAGGTTAAGATGAAAAGGAGACAATACCTTTGTTTTTAAGGCTGGTATGATGATTAGGGAGACAGATGCTGCCGAGATGACCAAAAAGGACTACTGTAGGACAAGACTTGCATCTCTGACACCTGCCTGGTGGATGCAATAGCCACCAGGAAAACTACCTTGAGGGTAACCATCCTTGAGAGAAGCTTTCTGAATCTGCTTATAAGAGGGCCCTTTCAGTACCTTCAGCGCCAGAGAACCTCCACTGAGGAACAACCTGATGTACTGACAGATGGATATGCATCATTCCCTAGAGAATGTGAGAGATGTCAGAGTGCACTGCCAAGGACATCTTTTTAAAGCACTCCTGATAACATGTCAGGGTTGCCATCTCAGAATGTTCAGGCTGTCCCCTGGTCCAGACTGGACTGTAATAAGGTTGAAGAGCCCTAACCTTTTTAGCCTCTCTTCATAGGGGTATCCTTCCATCCCTTTTGCCATTTTGGTGACTCTTTTCTGTACCTTTTCCAACAACGTTATATCCTTTTTAAGATACAGCGACCAGAATTGCACACAATATTTAAGGTGCGTTCGCACCATGGAACGATACAGAGGCATTATAATATCCTTTGTTTTATTCTCCATTCCTTTCCTTATGATACCTAGCATTCTATTTGCTCTCTTGGCCGCTGCTGCCCACCGGGCAGAGGGTTTTTAACATGTTATCCATGATGACGCCTAAATCTTTTTCCTGGGTAGTGGCTCCTAATGTGGAACCTTACATTGTTTGGGTTTTTCATTCCTAGGTGCACAACCTTTACATTGATCACGAAGCAATAGTTTGAACGGAACAAGGAGAAATAGAATGGTTTAAAATCTGCAAAAGTGTATGACGGAGATGCATACCTATTCAATTTATATGCAGAACAAACCATCCGAGCAGTAGGACTGTACAAAGACAACAGAGGTATGAAGATTGGTGGAAGACTCAAAAAACCTTCGCTATGCTGATGATACCACGTTACTGTGTGAAAGTGAAGATGAATTGAAACATTTGCTTATCAAGATCAAAGAACTTAGCCTTAAAATGGGCCTGCGCCTTAACATGAAGACAAAAATCCTGATAACTCACAAAATGAATAATGTCATCCTTGATGGAGAAGAAATAGAATAGTAGACAACTTTAACCTGTTGGATCAATAAAGAAATGACAAGCAATCAAGAAATCTGACGACGCATTGCTCTTGGAAGAAAGGCTATGAAGGGCCTAAACAGAATGCTCAAGTGCTGAGATGTATCTCTGCATACCAAGATTTGATTTGTCCAAGCCATAGTATTTTCAATAACATTATATGGATGTGAAAGCTGGAAAGTGAAGAAGACAGACAAGAAGAAAATCAACACCTTTGAATTGTGTTGCTGGTCAAGAATACCGTGCATACCATGGACTGCCTTAAGAACAAATTAGTTGGTACTAGAGGAGATCAAACCTAATCTTTCTTTAAAAGTTTAGATGACAAAATTTTCATATTTCAGACACATCATGCAAAGAGAGAGATCATTTGAGAAAGACATCATGCTTGGCAAGGTTGAAGGTCAACATAAAAGAGGAAGGCCAACAATCTGATGCATCAGTACAACAGCAGGAGCTTTGGATGCCACTCTATCAACAATTAGTCACCTGATTGACCACTGAGCACAGTTTAGGACACCTATCCAGAAAGTCACCATGAGTCGGCACCGACTCAACAGCACTTAACACCACCTAAATTTGATCAGACAAATTGACTTAATATCAATCTGAATGTCTAAAAATGACTTTGATGACCAGGTATTTTATATTTGTTCTGAGAGGATGGTGCTTTCTAGAATATGTTGTTGTCATTGTTTGGTCAAGTTACTGAGCGGTCTTTTGTATCTGTTAAAATAGAGTTTTATATAGCATTTTATTTGCTCTCTTGGCGTCAGCCAAGAGAGCAAATAGAATGTTAGGAATCATAAGGAAAGGAATGGAAAATAAAACAAAGGATATTATAATGCCTCTATATCGTTCCATGGTGAGACCGCACCTTGAATGTTGTGTGCAATTCTGGTCGCCGTATCTTAAAAAGGATATAGCGTTATTAGAAAAGGTTCAGAGAAGAGCCACCAAAATGGTAAAGGGGATGGAAGGATACACCTATGAAGAAAGGCTAAAAAGTTTAGGGCTCTTTAACTTGGAAAAGAGACGGCTGAGGGGAGATATGATAGACGTCTATAAATTAATGAACGGAGTGGAACGGGTAAACGTAGATCGATTGTTTACGTTATCAGGGCTTCTCCCCGAACACGCCCCTGAACCTAGATCCAAACCCCTATAGCACCCTAACAGCACTTCCTCAACTCCCAATAACTCCCCAACATAGTACCCCCATCCCCTGACGTACCCTCAACAGAATTTTTGCAGCCTTTACTCCGATTGACATCAGCTAGAGTACCCTTTACCCTCTCCCGACAGTCCTTTTATCAACACTCCTCAAATATCAGACATTGTACCCCTGCCTTCCAGCGACCCCCGGCATCAGTCATTGTACTTCTCACCCACTGGCCCCTCCGTGACAATACTGACATCGGCCACAACAGCCCTGATGCTCCCTATCAGCCATAGTATTCCCCAAACGCTGACACCCTCAACATCAGCCATAGTTCTCCCCATCCCTAACACCCACCTGACATGCCTTTATCTAGTAACTTGTCCCCCTAGCAATGGTACTGCAAGACTATCATTAGGGGGAACAGAAGTGGAATTTTGAATCTGGGTGCCGACACAGCAGGAGCATCCAGGGATTGCTCCTGCTCCCATTAGTCATTAGGGAAAACCACCAGTAAGAACCTAGGGAGTGTTAGAAAGGGTGGGGGGTACTATGGCTGATGTTGGGTTGGGGTATCGGGGGAATGAGAGTATTATGGCTGATGTCAGCGGGTGTTGGGACTACTATGGCTGTTGTCATAAGAGGGGTCAAGGGGAAGGGAGAAACCTAATCCCACCACTTTACTAGATAGCGAGCTTGACTTGGGGCCCACTATCTGCACTGCTACAGCCAGAAACTGGCAATGTTCCTGGATGCAGTATCGCATAATTTGTGAGATGGGAATGCTTTTTTTTTTTTTTTAGCATCCTCATTTCTGAAATGGTTGCTCCAACTGCATGTGCTGGTAACCACACATCCACTTGTATATGTTCTTATAAATATTTTACAAAGGACTGCATTCAGCAGAACCTCTTGTAGAATACAAGGGAAACTGTGGCGGTACCAGCAGGAACATCTCAATTCCTGTTATACATGGCTTTGTCCTTCTAAGTAATCTTCTCATTAGCTGTAATTATTATATTTTGACTGCCTGTGATAAAAGACAACAGTGTATCATTGGTTATATAGGCCTAATAAAAATTTTGCAAGCATAAGAATAGGTATTTCTAAAGCAGTTACAGCCATTTCCATGCCTGTGGTCTCTCCACAGTTGGAGGGGAAGGGTTCAGCTGTTATTGCATAACCCAGCAAAACAGTCGACTTGCAACAGAGTCTCATATTCTTGATTGCCAGAGGGCAAACACATAGCCACACATTCCAAATGATAAATGATAAAGAGGATGGAACAACTATCCTATGAGGAAAAGCTAAAGAGATTAGATTAGGGCTCTTCACCTTGCAGATGATAGAGGTCTTTCAAGTCCTGAGTGGATTGGAACAGGTAATGCAAACCAATTGTTTACTTTTTCAAAATGTTTAGGTGACACCCCATGAAGTGACAAAGTAGCACATTTAAAATAAGCAAGAGAAAATATTTTTTTCTCTCAATGCATGGAGAAATTCCTGGAGGAAAAGTCCATAAAGCGTTATTGAAATAGACCTGGGGAAAACCACTGCTAATCTCTGGGCATAATATATAAAGTGGTAAAGCAATATAAAAAAAAACATGTTAAATAAATAATAAATAAATAAATATCATGTTCTCGTGACTTGATTTGGCCACTGTTGGAAATAGGATAATGGCTTGATGGATCTTTGGTCTGACTCAGTATGGCAGTTCTTATGTTATTATGATCCTTGCACATTTTCTATCTCTATGCACATTTAATATATCTAGCACCTGCAAACTTCAGATGCTGTGACCTTTTCATCATTCTGTTTAACTACAACAGTCTGAATGCAGCCAGTAAAGTGGAGGAGACCTGCCTCTCACCTATTAAAAGATGCAAGATTATAAGTGTAGCAAACAGATCAATTAAGTAACATTACTTGATAAGGTCATCCAAAACCTATATTATGGCCAGAGAATATAACAAGAGGACAAAAGGAAGAGGAGGGACAGTATCTTAATTATAAACTGATGATAGAGTTAGCCATTTAAAAAGCTTAATTGACAGTGCGATGCTGTGATCCAGCTAAATTTATACATTGAGCTGACTAGGCGCTTCTTAACAAAAGCTGAATATTACCACACAGTTAAAATGTTCTGCACCCAATATGTTATTATTCTAAATTTATAGCATTTTAAGTGCAGTTATTTATATTAAAGCAGCAGGAGTATTTACAATCCTCCAAACACCAACATGCCTCTATTTATTTTGAATTCTCTTTGCTCGTTTGTTGGTCTTATCTCTTTTTTCTCTTTCATCCAAAGACGTTTCATGTCTTTTCTAGTGCAGTCCTAAATCAACTTTCCCTACAGATGTTTCTGAAACAAATTTTAAATAGATTTGAATATAAATTTGATTTACATAGAAACATAGAAACATAGAAACATAGAAATATGACGACAGAAAAAGACCACATGGCCTATCTAGTCTGTCCTTCCATAACAACTACAACAGTCCACTTTTTGCCTTTAGAGATCCTCTGTGTTGGTCCCATGCTTTCTTGAATTCAGTTACTGTCCTCATCTCTACCACCTCCACTGGGAGACTATTCCACGGATCCACTACTCTTTCCGTAAAGAAATATTTCCGCATATCACTCCTGAATCTATCTCCCTTCACCCTCATCCCATGTCCCCTCGTAGCAGAACTTGCTTTCAATTGAAAGAGGCTCTCTCCCTGAACATTTATGCCACAGAGGTATTTAAACATCTCAATCATATCACCTCTATCCCGCCTTTCCTCTAAGGTGTACATATTAAGATCCTTAAGTCTGTCCTCATATGCTTTATAATGAAGCCCATTAATCATTTTGGTAGCAACCCTCTGCACCGACTCCATCCTGTTCACATCCTTTTGAAGGTGCGGTCTCCAGAATTGCACACCATACTCCAAACGAGGTCGCACCAAAGACTTATACAGAGGCATTATCACCTCCTTTTTTCTGCTAGCCATTCCTCTCCGTATGCACCCAAGCATCCTTCTAGCTTTTGCTGTCGCCTTTTCCACCTGTTTAGCTACTTTAAGATCATCAGACACAACCACGCCTAGGTCCCGCTCTTCTTTAGTGGACAAAAGTACTTCACCTCCTATACTGTATTGCTCCCTTGGATTGCTGCAGCCCAAATGCATGACCTTACATTTTTTAACATTAAATCCCAGCTGCCAAATTCTAGACCATTCTTCAAGCTTAGCTAGATCCCTCCTCATGTTATCTACCCCTTCCTGGGTGTCTACTCTATTGCAGATTTTGGTATCATCCGCAAAGAGGCAAACCTTACCCGACAGCCCTTCCGCAATGTAATCCTGCTCCGCTCCGTATTTTGCTGAAGAGATACCGTAATCTTTCCACGTTAGAAAACCTTCACTACATGGCACATGCAGAATAAGACCATTCATTTCCCTAACTTTACTTTAGCTCCCTGGGGCGCATGGGCTCGGGATACTGCAAATGCAGAGTTCACTATGAATGTGCTGTAGTTTGAAAAGGGCAGAGGACAATCCAATGTGCTGTTTCATTTTGGTGTCTTTTCCTAATGGACACTAGCTGGCAGCATATGTTCTAGCACGTGCTGAAAGCGCACTGTGACACGCGTGGCCAGCCCATGTGGGGCCATCAGTGCAGGATGATTCCTGTGCTAACTGAGCAACCCCCATTAGCATCGAGAGTGGGTGGGTTAGGAGCAGAGAGTGGGGGTGGTGTGCTTAGTGCAGTTAGCGCCAGGTTGACACTGCATGCTCATTGCATCAGCGTAGATTCACCTAATGCCACCTGAATGGGTGGCGTTAAGTGCATCTGCGCTAATGAGACCCGCCCTGGGGGAAAGTGCTGCACATTACTTGCCAGGAAAATGTTTCCACAACCCTGATAGTTAATGCGCTGAAATTGCGCCTAACACGCTATAGTTTTGATGTGTTTGGCGTGTTAGCTGCAACACTGATAATCTGACTGAACAACCCGATGGTTCTCCTTAGAATATGGTGCCGTATTTGTGGCAAAGTAAGGACAGGTTTTAAAATTATCTGGACAATGGCAATATTCCATCACTATCCAGATAATAGCACTGAATATACATATTAATTTAAGTGCCAGTGCTGACATTATGTAGTCACCGTGCTGGCTCAATATTAATTCCAATGAAATGTTGTTTTATTTCAATATTTTCATTTTAGCATATGCTAAACTTTTTTTTGTGTGTTCTAAACTCTTTTTGCACATACTACAATGAAAAAGAATAACCAGAACCAAAATGTTCCCAGAAAAAAGCAGAATGAAAAATCCCTGCAAATCAAGCAATAACAACAATTAAAATATTTTACATGCACACCCTTAAAGTGAGAGGGAGTCCCAGTCATTGCTCAATCATGCCACCAACTGCTGGAAGGAGAGGTACATGTATCAGGCTTTAATGGGCATCAAAGTGTGTTGCTCCCAGTCAAGGACCATCACTGCAGTGCTTGTGCTAGGTAAGACTATAAAAAGAAGGAGAAATACCCCATCTGGGGAGTTTTGAATTAAGGCTCATGGCACCACTGTGAAATACAAGTCAGTCCCAACTGATCGGGAAGCCCAATTAAAAGGAGGCAATGACCAGGTTGAAAATGCAATAAAAGTAAGTAAATAAAACAAGCTTACTGGGAAACCCATTGTTCCCTTATGAAATGATCTTCTTAGTAATTGGGACCTTAGGATGAAGAGTGGGCCAATATTAAAACAGGAGGAACTGCATGGCAGGGCACTTCAGGTATAGTCAGAAGGAAAATGTAGATAAGAACATAAGAACTGTCATACTAGGTCAGACCAAGATCCATCAAGCCCAGTATCCTGTTTGCAACTGTGGCCAAGCCAGGTCACAAGCACCTGACATGTTCCCAAAAGGGTACACAGGTTCCATAATGCTTGTCCCCAGGGTAAGCAGTGTATTTCCTGGGTCCTCTTTAATAACTGTTTATGGACCTTTCCTCCAGGAACTTGTCCAAACCTTTTTTTAAACGCAGCTATGCTAACAGGTTTTACTACATCCTCCGGTAATGAACTCCAAAGTTTGATTACATGTTGAGTGAAAGAATATTTTCTTATTAGTCTGAAACGGGTTACATTGTAGCTTACTTTTTGGTGGAGTAAACAATCTATCAACATTCGCCTGTTCTACTCCATTCATTAATTTATAGACCTCTATCATATCTCCCCTTAACCGTCTCTTCCAAGTTGAAGAGCCCTAATCTTCTAAGCCTTTCCTCACAGGGATATCCTTCCATCCCCTTTACCATTTTGGTGGCTCTTCTCTGTTCCTTTTCTAATTCTAATATATCCTTTTTAAGATATGGAGACCAGAGTTGCACACAGTATTCAAGATGCAGTCACACCATGGAACAACATAGAGGCATTACAATATCCTTGATTTCTATTCTATTTGCTTTCTTGGCTGTGGCTGCACACTGGGTGGAGGGTTTCAGCGTATTATCCACAATGACACCTAAAACCTTTTCCTGGGCACCGGTTCCTAATGTGGAACCTTTCATCGTATAACCATAGTTTGGGTTGTTCTTCCCTAGGTGCATAATTCTGCACTTGTCCACATTAAATTTCATCTGCCATTTGGAAGTCCAGTCTTCCAGTTTATAAATGTCCTCTTGCAATTTTTCACAATCCTCTTGAGTTTTAATAATTTTGAATAATTTAGTGTCATTTGCAAATTTGATCACCTCACTTGCTATTCCCATTTTCAGGTCATTTATGAATATGTTAAAAAACAGAGGGCCCAGCACAGATCCTTAGGGTACTCCACTATTCACCTTTCTCCATTGAGAAAATTGGCCATGTAGCCCTATTCTCTGCTTTCTATCTTTTAACCAGTTCCTGATCCACAATAGTACACTGCCTCCTATCCCATTACTTTTTAATTTTGCGAAGAGTCTCTCATGATGGACCTTGTCAAAGACTTTCTGAAAATCCAGATACACTATATCAACTGGTTCACCTTTGTCTACCTGTTTATTCACACCTTCAAAAGAATACAACAGATTAGTAAGACAAGATTTTCCTTGGCTAAACCCATGCTGGTCTTCACCCATTAAACCATGACTATCTAAATGTTTAGTTATTTTTTTCTTTATAATGGTTTCTACCATGTTGCCCAGTACTGATGTCAGGCTCTCCGGTCTGTAGTTTCCATGATCACCCCTGGAACCCTCTTTAAAAAGCCATTACATTGACCATTATCCAATCTTCAGGTACTACAGATGATTTTAATGGCAGTTCACAGATTACTAATAGGTCTGCAATCTCATATTTCAGTTCTTTCAACAACCTCGGATGTACTGTATACCATCCAGTCCAGGTGATTTGCTACTCTTCAGTTGTAATACATCTTCTCTGTTTATTGATATTTATTTATTTACAAGGTTTTAACCACTTTTCTGAGAAACAACTCAATCAAAAGGGTTTACAGAAAGAGGAACCAGCAACAAAAAATGGTGTCCCATGCCAACCCCGTGTAGAACAACAACCCTAAGTGAAACCTAATCATACAACTTCCTCACCTATACCCACAGCCACAAACAGCCACATCTTCCAATGTTTATGAAAGGACAGCAACAATGCCTGTGAGCATATCTCCCCAGGGAGAGCATTCCAACATATGCAGGCCACCATCCGAAAAGTCCGGTTCCTATGGGCAACCTTACAAACCACGTCCAGGCCCAGCTTATCCAATAAGCCTGTCTGAGAGGACACAATTCTTCTGATACAACACTTTTAAATATAATTTCAGGAATGGGTAATCTCCCTACATCTTCAGTAAAAAACGAAGCAAAGAATTCATTCAGTCTCTCCACAATGGCATTTTCCTCCCTTAGCGTCCCTTTTAGCCCTCATTCGAACTGACTCTCTCACAGGTTTTTTGCTAATAATGTACTGGAAAAAGGTTTTATTATATGCTTTTGCCTCCACAGCAAGCTTTTTTTCAAATTCTCTCTTTGCCTGCCCTATCAATGCCTTGCATCTAATTTGCCAGTTCTTAGGATGTTTCCCATTTTTGTCATTTGACTCCTTTTTCTACTTCCTGAAAGATGCATTTGTGGCTACAACAGCCTCTCTGACCTCACCTTTAAAACATGCTGGCATTTTTGGGGGTTTCCTTCCACTTTTCGTAAAGCGTGGAATACATCTGGTCTGAGCTTCTAAGATAGTATTTTTAAACAATGCTCATGCTTGATGCAAATTTTTAACCTTTGTAGCTCCTCCTGTTAGTTTTTTCTTAACTATTTTTCTCATTTTATCATAATCTCCCTTTTGAAAGTTGAAAGATAATACTGTGGATTTCTTTGCCATCTTCCCTCCATGTATTAAATCAAATGCAATCTTGCTACGATCACTATTGCCAAGTGGCCCCAGCACCTTAATATCTTGCACCAGATCCTGTGTTCCACTAAGGACTATGTCCAAAATAGCTTTCTCTCTTGTCAGTTTGTAAACCAGCTGCTTCATGAAGCAGTCATTTAGTTCATCTAGAAACTTTATCTCCCTAGCATGTCTTGCTGTGACATTGACCCAGTCGATACCGGGGTAACTGAAATCATTCATTATTACTGTATTGTAACTTTTGCTAGCTTCCCTGATTTCTTTTAGCATTTCATAATCCATCTGTTCATTCTGTCCAGATGGATGGTGGTACACCCTCACTGCCATCACCTTCCCCTTTTTACATGGATTTTCTATCGATAGATATTCTACAGTGTATTTTGTTTCCTGCAAAACTTTAATTCTATGTGACTCAATGCCCTCTCTAACGTAGAGCACAACCTCCTCCACCAATATGATCTACCCCGCAATATAGTTTGTACGCAGGTATCACAATGTCCCATTGGTTGTCCTCCTTCCACTAGGTCACTTAGATGTCAATTATATCTAACCTTTAATTTAGTGCTATATATTCTAACTCTCCCATCTTATTTTTTAGACTTCTAGCATTTTTACATGGGCATTTTAGAGGTTGTATTTTATTCATATTAATCGGGCTATTGGTTGACAGGGTAATTTGGAATCTTTCAGCTCTGTCTGCTCTGTACTTAATTTGGAATCCTTCAGCTCTGTACTTAAGGGCATCTGGGTTACTTTTATCTTTATTAGAACCTTTCTATCAGGATGCCCTAACTTCCCTCTTTTATTAATATCCTTCAAGGATACATCCTTCCAAACCATGCGCTCTTGGGCGACTGTTGGCCTTCCCCTATTATCTCATTTAAAAGCTGCTCTATCTTCTTTTTAAAGTTAATGCCAGCAGCCTGGTTCCATTCCAGTTAAGGTGAAGCCCATCCTTTAGGAAAAGCCCCTCCCTTCCCCAGAATGTTGCCCAGTTCCTAAAAAATCTCTCTTCCTTGCACCATCGTTTCATCCACACTTTGAGACTCTGGAGCTCTGCCTGCCTTTTGAGTCCTGTGCATGGAACAGAAAGCATTTCAGAGAATGCTACCCTGGAAGTTCTAGATTTCAACTTCCTACCTAAAAGCCTAAATTTGGCCTCCAGAACCACCCTCCCACACTTTCCTATGTCATTGGTACCAACATGTACCAAGACAGCAGACTCCTTTGCAGCACTATTTAAAACCTTGTCTAGGTGGTGCGTGAGGTCCGCTACCTTTGCACCAAGCAGGCATGTTATCAGACGATCCTCACATCCACCAACCCAGCTATCCAAATGCCTAATGATTGAATTGCCAGCTATAATGATCATCCTAACTCTTCCCACATGGGCACATATCCCTGGAGAAACCTCCTCGGTGCGAAAGGTTTTTACATCACCTGGAGGATAGGTCCTAGCTACAGGATCACTTCCTGCCACACCAGGGTGATGCTCTTCTTTCAATGTGACCTCTTCCCTCCATGGCAACAGACAGGCTGCCAGATTGGAGATGGGACTTCAGTTCTACATCCCTCTAGGTCTCGTCAATATACCTCTCTGTCTTCCTCAGGCCTGCAAATCTGATACTCTAGCCTGCATTTAGCAGCTGCCTTTACTTCAGGTTGAGCCCTCTAATGCTGGTGGTTGCCAGTTCTTGGCTGCATGAGGATGGAACTGGCTGTGGAGCAGGACGTAAGACAGGACATGAATAGCAGAATGCACAGGCAACTAGCTAACCAGGGCAGGAATGATGATAGATTACAACCAGAAGAAGGATCAGGAACAAGGCAGGACACAAGAAATCTGGATCTGGAATATGGCAAGACCATAACAGGAAAAAAGATATAGGTAGCAAGGTAAGGACCAAACTCTGGCCAGGAAAACAACCACAGACTAAGCAGATATACATATCTACAATGGGAACCAGATGGCCACAAAGAGGAAGTAGAGGGCATAGAAGACATAGAAGCAACCATAACAACTAGATGCAAAGCTTATGAGGTCCTTCGTTGACTACTGCCACCTGCAGGCTGGTAATGGAACCTCACAGCTGGCCATGTTTAATCAGTTTCTTCACAATGAAATACTTCAAATATAACCACCATTTTGGTAAAGGGATAAAACCTTCATTTGCATCTGTCTGTTACCGAGATGCCCAAAACTCAGGCTTCTACAATGCTTGTGGATAAGTTTATATTTAAAAACCCAAAGTAATAATACCTTATTAAAATATGAATGACCCTTAACATACTGTATCTTAATAAAGGAAATTCCAAATTAAACCACAACATGGTAAAACAGTTTATAATTTCAAGAGATACATAATGTTTGAAGCCAACCTCTCTTCCCAGCTTGAGAAAGTCCAAAACTTGATGTGCACACAATTGTCAGCAGTATTTTGTTCTTCTGCTATATTAACACTTAAGTTCTATTAATAGTAATGCAGAGTTTACTCTAGAGATGCCAACTCACAATCAGCATCTTTGTTAATGCTAACAAAAATAAAATGAACATAATATTTAAACATATCAGAGAAAATAAGATCATTTTAAAATAAATTTGTGCAATCCTTTTCATTGTCAATGTATGTATTTTTCCAGATAACAATATAATCCTCAAAAGACTGCAGTGGAACTGAATACAGTTTCTATGTGTAAAAAGATTTTGAAAGCTCAGCACAGTGCAACGTAATTTCGATGAATTAAGTATTTAAGCAGATGCATTAGCACAGAAATTTCAAATTATTTAAGAGTCAAAACCATCCTTGGATCAAAACTTGTTACAGATACTGTCTCAAAATGTTTAAAAAGTTGAAACAAGGGTTAGAGCCTTTACAGTGATTGTTCCTATCTCTAGAACAACCTACCCCCAAAGTCTAGTTGGAAAAAGACTATGTTAGCTTTAGGAAGAAGGCATAAGCCTTCTTTTTTTAAACAGACTTTTGGTGATAAGTCAGGTTAATATTATGCAAAGTATATGATGTTATTAATGGGCAGGGTATGAGTGGAGTGTGGGTGTGGGTGTGGTTGTTCAAGGGCTTTCTCTATATATGCCCCTGGATTATGGAATGTCCTCCCAGACAAGATGTGAACCAACACAGATTTATCAACGTTCCGTAAGGATCTAAAAACATATTTGTTCATAGAATTTTATGCAGATAATGCTTAGATACAAGAACCATGGACACAAAGACTCGACCTAACTACCTACAAACAAGTACAATTGAACTCACTCTTCACCCCATACTTTATCCCATGCAAACTATCATATTACATACTCAATCAAATTGTATATAGTTGAGTTGCTCTACTATCCAATATAAGTATAACAAATGCAGCTTCACCCCTATGGTTAATATTCCAAGTTGTATGACACCCTGTTCAATGTAAAAACTCAGCTGATGGTAAATCGCTCTGACCTGTGAAAGAGCAGTATAAAAGAATTGCCAAATAAATAAACAAATAAATATCATGCGCTAAATGTAATTATGGCAATTAGCACTGGTGCATCTAGTGATACCTTTATGGGTGGCACTAAATGCACCCATGTTAATTGTGCCAAATATTAGGCTGCATGTCTATGCGGTAACTGCCAAAAACCTGCTGGTGATGCTCCCAACAGTTACCGCAAAGGTTTTGCACTTAGCACATGTTAATTTTCATGCTAATCGCACATTCAATGGCATTTTAGAAAGGACATCTAATTCCAATCAGAGACATTCAGGGTGGAACATGTAGAAAAATGCCCAGGGACCTCTATGTCCCTGAGCAATTTTAGCAATGTGGACTTCCCTGATCTGGACCCCCTTCCCCCTGGGAAAGAGTGAGGTGGGGACATCCATTTCATTGGAGCTAGCATAAGGGGATGTTCAGCGGCATAGCAAAATGAAAATATAAGCCCCCCCATTCCCCATTAGTGTTTGCTAATATATCGTAAAATAAAGGGGGTATTAGTGTAACTCCTTCTCCATACTCTCCAGACATTTGCCTGACAAAATGAGCACTTTTCAAATACCTGTTCGTGCCTGGAGCAGGTATACGTTTAGGCTTGATTCTGGATGTCCAGGAAGTTTCTGAGATCAGGTGGCAATCTTCAAGTTCTTGGGAACCCCCCTGCCATCCCTCTTCTACATCCCCATTCAGATGTGGACATCCTCGCATTGGTAGCATCCACAGATCCAGCTTCTGATATGCCTCTGGCGACATCTTTGTGCTTTGGGCATCTCTATGCCTGTTTTTAGACATCCAAAGCATGAATAGGGCTTCGAAAGCCCCAATAAGTGCAACACTTTAAACCATAATGACGACATACAAAATATTAAATAACCAGTCCGCTCAATGTTTAAGCGAAATCATCAAAAGAGTACTAAACACCCGTCAAGAAAGAAGCTCCATCAAAACACCCTCTCAACACCCTCCATACCGTCCAACTGTTCACAAAGATTGCTACAAAGAGCATTCAAATATTATTCACCTACACTATGGAACTCACTCCCACATCACCTCAGAGATATCACAGACATTGCAGACTTTAGAAAATATCTAAAAGCCTACCTCTTCAACAAACACTACAACAGCACATGAAACACACAACCACTGGATTGGAATACCTACACAACCACCCTCATAACAAGATGACACTAAGCTTGTATCTATATATATTATATATAGTTATGGCGTTATAAACAGTTAAATGTAAATAGTTCTTATACTGTTCCTTGTATGACCTGTTCCGTTCACTGTAAACCGCTTTGATAAATTGAAAAGCGGTATATAAAAAATGTTAAATAAATAAATAAACAGGCTTTAGAAAAAGGGCCCCTGAAGCTAGTGGGGACTGGCTGGAAGAGGACAGAGAAAGATTGGTGGGGGACTGTTTGGAAGAGCAGAGAGACTGGTTGAGGCAGGAAGGAAAGAGGAGATGGAGAGGGCTAATGGAGGCAGACTCGATGCTGAAGGAAGGTGGCCCCTGGAAAAATGGCCGGGATGAATTGGTAGTCTTTGAACTTTCTGGCGATTAATAAGGAGTCCACACAACTGAGAAGGCTGGAAACCTCTGAGTTATATCAGCTGAATATAAAATAATTGACATAAATAAATAGATAAATAAATCTTTTCCACTAGCATGCAAAGCTAAAATAGGTCTGATATTATAATCAGTGTATAAAGACACTATTTTCTCTGTAATATGGAGGAATTGTGTTCTGCCAGGGGCCTGTAATCCAGGCCTTGACAATTTCCTTTCGATACATAAGGCAGCCCAAAAACTTAGGGGCATGTTTACTAAAAACCGCTAATTTGCGCGCCGCAAAATAGCGCACTAAAAGCGGTACTTGAGAGCGCTTAAACGCCCCGCAATCGTGCGTGTCACCTCCGCAGAGGTGCGCGGCACACTAACGGGCCCCGTACAAATGTGGGCTCGCAAATGTCCGATAGAGGCGTGGAACGGCTAACGGAGGGCGGAGGAAGGCTCCGGAGGGGCGGAGGGACGGGGTCAATGGGTGGAGAGTGGGAGGGGAGAGGCTCCCCGCACATTATCGGGCCCGAATTTGCATGTAAAAATAGCGCGAGTGAAACACTCGCGGTAGAGGGCATTTAAAGGGAAGAGAAACCATTTCCGTCAGCAATGTACAGCAAAATCGGGGAAACCTGCAAAACGTGAGCAGTGTGATACATGTGCACAGCACAAAAGTGAACATAAAAATAGAAAGTGACCACAACAAAAATATCACAAATAGTAATGCAGCTGGGGAACAGTTATAGTAATGGGCAAATATAGAAAACACACCCAGGAAAGCTCCAGAAAAAAGAAATGAATATTGGAAGGGTCTACGGAGCGGAGACTCATCCAAAACAAATGTCCTTTTTGGAGCTTTCCTGGGAGTGTTTGCTATGGTTGCCCATTAATATCACTTTTGCCCAGCGTGGTGATATATTGTCCCCCAGTGTCTGTGGTCATTTCTGGGGTTTATGTGCACGTTTGTCACCAGACAGAGTGCATGTGCCCACAGTAAAAATGCGTAGAGTAGGGTTTGTGACTCCATCCTGCCAGGTATACTACCTCCAGGGGCTGCATTGTCACTGTGGCCATAGTGTGGTGCAGCGGACAGAGCCAGTACCTCTAGGACCAGAGGGTCAGAAGTTCAAATCCCAGCTGGGGCACATGCCAGCCCAGCCCCTATATTTTACCCACCACTAAACAAAGATAGCGCAGACACCCCTGTATTGCAGGGAACATAAGCATGGGGAAAACACCCATATTTTACACAACACCGCACACACACCTCAACAATGGGCATACCTACAGCCAAGTCCCCCAAATGCAGTCCCGTACTGCCACATTGCAATCAGGTCATCTGCTTTTTCTGAGAGAAGCTCATGCCAGCATGTTGGCGCACGAGTACATGTGGTGCAGGGGGCAGTGGCAGCTAGCCACAGAGGACAGAGGCCAAGCCATGTGCAGGCTGGCACAGTCCACTGCAACACACAGGCCCTGCCGGATCCACAGGCATGGATGTTCCAGGGAATCCAGCCAATCTGTGGCTACAAGGTGGTGCAGTGCACACAGACAGTGCATACAAGAACAGAAGGTCACAAGTTCAAAGCCCAGCTGGGGCTACCGCCAATCCTTCCCACACATTTTTCCCACAGCTACACAGTGATAGTAAGGACAAACCTTTAGTGGCGAGGACATATGCAATGGTACTACGTCTATCTCTTATCCCACTGAGCACAGACACCATGTACAGGGGCAGTACCTAGAGCAGAATCTCCCAAATGCAGTCCTGGTGGGCCACACACCAGTCAGGGTCCATGCTGCCACTCATACAAATGCCTGTGCTGTATATCTATGCACCACCCCCATGGCATGTAGATGTAGCTCATGCATATTCATGAGGAACAGCAGGTAAACCCGAGCAGTGTGATGCACACCTGGACTGGAGTTGGGAATCTCTGCCGTAAAGCAGCAGCCAACAGGGGCATACACACCCATACCCACAGGCCCCATTGGCCAATGTCTCCTGGAGAGGCAGAACATTGGACCCTGCGTGCATCTCCCAATACTAGCACCTGCATACCCTAGCAATGGAACCCTACACCTGAGGTATACGGTACACAGCTCTGAGACGCTTGCTAGGAGTACTGGCAGATAGATATCCATACGTTACGCACATACTGCTAGTTGACCCCATCCGAACAATCTGTTTGGTGTTTGCGGTGCGTGCTCCAGCCCTTGCCTCTGACGGTGTTTACCACCCTGGGGAGTGACCCCCAGCAGTACTGCGTAGCATATCCATGCCTTGCCGTGCCCAGCACCGGTTTGGTGGGCAAGGCTAATTACCTCCTCAATAGTAGCACCACGATGGCATAGGTGTGGAATTGTGTGTCTGTCTATACAGTGGGTGTTGGCTGCATGCCCCTTCCACAGCCCACACTGCCAACACTGTTGCCAGTATTGGCCTGCCAATGTGCATAATGAGTAGCAAGGGACCATGGGTATATCTCAGACAGAGTGGACTGAGCAGGATGCAGCTGCACAGGGCATAGGGCACTGGCAGGGGCATGGTAGTGCCCGGCCACCACCTACACAGACAGGGTGACCTCTGTATGTGCTGCTGGGGGATCACTCTCACCCTGAGTGTGCAGTGACGGCAGCATGGCTAGGCACCCCCATAGTGCTATATTGTGATTCTCCCATGTGATATGTATGGGTGTCCTATGGGGGCCTCTTCATGGACTTATCTGTCTGTGTGTGCTGCCACCCCAGTTGTGGGTGCATGCATGTCCATCAGGACCAGCCAGCAGACTGTTCACAGCTGATATGTGTTGTGATGGAGTGCCTTGCAGGGTGCAGTGGCTGATGGCTTGCTGCAGGTGAATAGCAGATAGGGGTGGGGTGCATCTTTGAATATCCAGGCCTAATGTCTGTCTGATATTGTGTTATGGATGTGTGTGGAGCTGCTTGGACTGCCCTGTAGGGTGTCTGTTCCCTCGCAGGACTGGGGTTGATGGTCCACTCTACTGCCAGTGGGGTGGGGATCTGTTGAGGGGGAAGCCCTGTTTTATCCACCTCGGGGTCCATGGGGTGGGGGTCCCCACTAACTGAGCCAAACAGAGATCTCCAAAATGTTTATGCAGCACCTACCTATTCCACAGGTTATTGCTGCTTTGGAGCTCTGACACAGCCGCATTCGGCCATGCCTGGTGTTGTGGACCTGGTCCTGGGCACAACATCTCACACTCAGGGTGAGCACAGTAACCGCACAATGTGATGGTGTTTAGCTACTCTTTGCCGTTTGTCCACCCACTCAGGACACCCTACCAGGCCGAGGTGCTGTGTGGGTGCACACGGACACTTCCCCTACCAGGCCGGGGAGCTTTAGGGGTGCATTTCCCATCCTGTGTTCAATCGTGGACAGCTGATTTGCATGTGCAGTGCATCATGGGTACGGGTGGTTCACAACAGCAGACTGTCAGTGAGGTGACGTACAGGCTATCTGCAGCCAGCCAGGGGCTGCTTACAGCTATAGAGTTGTAGCCCAATGGTTACGTCACTGCCTGTGCAGCCAGATGTCATGGGTTCAAACCCACAGTGGGGTTATGTGATAGGGGTGTCCACAGATTTATTTTAATTTACTGTACATATGTTGCTGCCAGCAATACCACCCTCAGCGTACTGTACCCATAAGGTGCCTCTGAGGGTGCTTTATGGGGCGCCCTATAGGGCATGTTACGGTTGCCAGCCATATAGGGTGCACTATACATTATCCTGTGTCGCAACATACATGCTGCCCTATAGGGGACATTCTAGGGTGCCTTGGCGGACGGTGCACTGTAACATGTGCCTTATGGGCTGCCTTATATTAATATGCTGTGAGAGTGCGTTTGCTAGTAGTTATCACAAAATAAAATTAGAAAGCCTCCTACAGCACTCCACAACATATAACATACTGCCTCAGCTAGCCTTTTTCACTGGGCATTGTGAGGGATCAAACCCCTGGTCCCTGCACCATTGGTCAGTGTCTTAACCATTGTGCTGTGGCTGTGTTCCTTTGCTTTGGCATCAGCGCGCCGCCTTATGCCCATCAGCGCGCCACCTCCTGCTGCCCACAATTAGTGCGCCGCCTTGTGCTGCCCAAAATGAACAGTGCGCCGCTTTGTGCCGCCCAAAAAGAACAGTGCGCCGCCTTATGCTGTCCAAAAGTACTTTGCCTCCTGAACCACTTTTACACATTCAAGTTGTTGCCTCAGCTGGCCTTTTTGTTGCACACAATGGGGAATTGAACCTGTGGCCCCTGCACCATTGGTTAGTGTGTTCACCGTTTTGCTACAGCTCTGTTCTGATATGTGCTTAGCAGCGCCCCACTTAGCCTTCCCACGCGCTAATGTGGGCCCCGCAAATTAGCGCGACGCGCACACGTACGGTCGGGTTTTTTTCTTCTTTCTGCCTGAACCGCCCACTCCTTATATGGCACACGCATACTAACGGGGCCACGCACAATTTCGGAGTTTAGTAAACATGCCCCTTAGTAATCAGAAGTTGATCTCTCTCTCGACCTCTCTGTCATCCTCCCAGATTCTGAAGAGTTGGGGGGGGGGAGAGGGGATATAAGGCATAGAGATTGAGAGAATTCTTAGCCACTGGCTCATATGCTCTTGTGTTTCCCTCAGAGATTAGATGAAGCTCCAGTAGGAAACCCATAACAACAAAAATAGAGACAAACCCACAAAAGGGCAGAAAGCATACTGTAAGAATTGGCAGCCCACATCCACCAACAGAAAAACAATTTATTAATCAATAAATAACATAAAATGAAATCAAATGTATTCAAAAATCACCTAAGATCACCTGACATATTTTGACAATTGCCTGCATCAGGACAAGGTCTTTTTTAAACATGCAACGATGACTATACACCAGAATTCATTTTTTAAAAGAAGAAGAGGGTTTTTTTGGTAATTTTATTTGGTTTTTGTGTTCCGGTAGCAGCGAATTGGCAGCTCTGTCAATCACAGGAGGGGAATGCTGGTTATGAAAGGCAGCTCACAGACCAGTTCCAAAGTGCTGCAGTGTTACTGTGGAGGAGAGCAGCGCTGGATAGGTTTTCTGGTGAATTTCAGCAGCGGGGAGTTTCATGGAAGGGGCTTTGGTATGTAGTCACTGTGGGCGTCAATTATTTTATTGGCTATGGATGTTTTTGCATGTTTTTGTGCTCTATATTTTTAGAAGTTATGCCCTCTTTTAAACTGTTTTTTGGTTTTATAAGTTGTACTTTTTAGGTGTTATTTAATTTGATGTAAGAGCCGGTTTATTTATTTATCTTACCCCTTTTTGTGGAATAGCACCGTTTGTGAGATAGGGGACAATTTGAGACTAGATAATATATTGGTAATATTTTATCCCATAGCCTTCTATTTATAGAGATGTTGATTTATATATTCGTTTTTACATTTTTATTTTAGAAAGGCTGATGTGCCAATGCAGCTTAGATTCCTGAGTTGATCATTTTGGTTTGGAAATACCATTGTATGTAAGTGAAATCCTCAATGGAAACAAGATGGGTGGACTTTATATAAATGGGAATGCAGGTCCTTTGATTTTAGCTGATTGCTTTTTTATTTTATAGTTCTTTATTTTGTGACTGAAGGTGTTGCAGGCCCATGAGAAGTCCAGCACCCTAGTGGTGTAATTGGTGCTAAGAATTTTCAGTTTTCCTTTTTATGGTTTTTATTCTGCTTTTTGTTTTTTATTTTATATTTTATTTTATTTTGTTTTTTGTTTTCTATGTTCTCATATAATTTGGAAAAACAGTTTAAGATTTGTTTAGTTTTTGTTTGCCTATATATGTTTTTGATTTAAATGTACTCTATTTCGGGAGGGGGGGTTGTGTTTTAGATAGTATCTCAGACCTCTGCAAGGAGTTTTGATGTACCATAATGGTTCTATATATGATTGTACAATATTCCCCTAATGCAGACAATTCGTAAAACATGTTGAGCAGTCTTAAGTGACTTTTTAAATATTTGATTTCATGTTACGTTATTTATTGATTAATAAACTGTTTTTCTGTTGGTGTAAGGTGGGACTGCCACTTTTACTGTATGCAGCTCCTTAAGGGCCTGATTTACCGAAGATATTTTTCTCTTCTATCATTCCTTGCTTCCCCCCTCCCGCATCACCACCAGGCATGCTGTCAGCAGTATGCAGGCAACCTTTTGATAACCGTACCTGAGAAGAGGCCTCAGGACCCATACTTCTTTCCTTCCCCCTACCCTATGCCCATACGTCTCTCTCGTTCCCTTCACCTTCCCTTACTTATCTCTCCACCCTATTTCTAGTCTCTCTCATCCCTTTACACTATCCCTAGCAGTCTCTCACTTAATCCTAACCCCCATCTCCAACCCTCTACCTTCTCTCCAACAATCTCTCTGTCTCTCAGCTCTGCCACCTTCATTCACAAGTCTCTCTCTCTTTCTCAATTCCCCATCCCCATCCGTCTTCCTCTCTATCAACCTCTCCCCATCCTTACTTCCTTTGAACCTCCCACATTGATCCCTAGAAGTCTCCCTTGTACTATCAACCTTGCCACCATCAGCCTCCCACTCTCTCTCAGATTATGACATTTTGGCATCCTTAGTCATGCTGTCACCCAACTTTTCCTTAGATCTCCTGGAAGATACACACCCTCCACTCTTCAAGTCTGTGGGGGTGAACTCCTCTGCACATGAAGCCAGCCTGTCCGCCACACCATGCTGTTTTGGAAGCTTCTCTTGTCAAAATCAGAGGGTGTTCCTCAAAGTCTTCTGGCCCTACTGCCTTAGGACAGATTAAGATGACACTGGTTCTGGTGGTAGCTTGAGCAGAAGCTGGAGAGGGGCATGAAAGTTCTGTGCACCACAACAAAATTTCTGCATGCCAGGGTGACTTGGCACCTGGGATTTGTTGAGACCTGTTCTAATTTCAAGGGAACCTAGGACAGTGGTCCTCAATCCAATACATAAAGATCCCCTGAGCAGTTGGATTTTCAGTGTACCCACAATGAATATGAATAAAATATATTTGCATATGAGAAAGAAAGCATCTGCAAACATACTGCTATATCATAGGATTCAGAGCGGTTTACATAAACCAAGAAGAAATTTACATAGAACAAAGTACTAGACTTGGATGATTATATGGGGTTACAAATACTTTACATGTGTAATTGCAGTGAGTAACATGGATGCAGCAAAGATATATAAAGAGCAATTAGTTATTATGAGGAGTGGGTTGAAGGATACATAGTCTAGGGAAGGTCCATATCAGAGAGACCATATATGAAAGAGTGCATCTGGGGAAGGGTATGAATTTGGGATGGGTAATCTGTCTGGGTGGGAGAGGTGTTAGATTGGGTTGGGGAGGGAATGCCAGGGAGCCAGTAATTGGGAGGAATTATCATGCAGATCATTATGGATATCCATCATGAATGATCTGCTTGGGGGACCTCCAAGAACCAAGTAAAGAAATCCTGCTTAGCAGCACTAGCTCCCATACTGGCTGTAGTAAGGGCTTGGGGAAAAACATTTTCAAACATTTTATGCAGGTAAACATGGATTTGCACACATAAATGGATTTCTGAAAATTACTCAGTCTAGTGGAGGAGTAGCCTAGTGGTTAGAGCAATAGCCTAGCACCCAAGAGATCTGGGTTGGAGTCCCACTGCCACTCTTTATGACCTTGGACAAGTCACTTTATCTCCACTGCCTCGTAAGAAAAGGCCTGGCAATCTACTTCCTGTCGTACCTTGCCCAGAAAGCCCAGGGGTTGCTGGGTCGCCAGGAGTTAGTATTGACGGCACTAAAAAAAACCTCTGTGTCTTACTGTGGGGAAAAGGGATAGTTCCAATGGCAGGGACAAGCTGGAGGGGATAAAGCACAGAACACTGCAGGTCCTGTTTTCAAAGAGAAACACTGAAGGGAGTTTCCATTGGAAACTGGCCCCCCAAGGCAATTGATGAGATCAAAATATCATCCAGCATGGTCTCACTGCTTCATCTTTTAGCCTTTTTGCTAGGTCCCTTTTCTGATTAAGTCCAAATAGGTGTTATTTCTTATATACACTTTTCCCTTTTCAGAATAAGAGGTACATGAACCACTTACACAATATGTCTGTTGGTTTTTAACCAGCTTCTTTTCTAGGTGCCCTCCTCCATTTCTCGTGCCTTTTGCATGCTTTACATGAAACAACATGATACCCAAATGGGATTCTGATGAGTGCCAGAATAATAGCACCTAGATTGGCACTAATACATAAAAATGGGTGTGGATAAACAAAAAAAGACTTTCAAGAGTAAGAAACACTTTCTTTTTGCTTAGAATTAAAGCGAATAACAGAACTGAAAAGAGGATCCTAATCAAACAACTGAATTGCCACCGCCACCCCCCTCCCTCAAATAATAGCCCTATTGAGAACAAGAAAGTACTTTGGATTCATGAAGTTGACCTAGCAAACTAATGTCTGCTAAAGTTATAAATAAGTTTCTGTCAGAAAGAGGACTCAGCTGTTCCGTGTGACTCACACCATGAGGGAAGGATACTGATGATTATAATTGGGAGTGACTCACAAATGAAATCTGCATTAAGTCTGGAGAAAAAACTGCTAGGGAAAAGATAAGAGTGTTTCTACAATTTTGTTAAACGTGTTATCATTTGTTTAATTCTTGCAGTGGACAATCTGGTATTTTCATTCTTTTTGCCTGAGTTATCAAATTTAATTGAAAGCATCAGTCAATTATGCTTTGATTTCTTGTTTTGTTGAGTTGATAGGAAGAGACTAAACTTTTGAATTTACACAAACATTCAGGGAAGAAAGGTCAAAACATGCCCCCCTCTCCCATGTGAATTCTACAAGACGTCTACAGATGGTTGCTCCTTGCTCTTCAGTGCACTGCATCCTCTCCGGTTGGTGCACTCTTATCTTTTCAAATCACAAAGCCACAAACCATAACCTCGCTTTCATATTATGCAACAGGGTCATAAATAGGCAATTTTAACAATTATTAATATTAATTTTTTTCTCTGAATGTGATTTATTCTTAAATTTTTCCATGTGGCTTATTAAGGGCCTGCCTACTAAAATGTGTGTTTTGCGTTTTGTTTAATACAAGATAGTGTGTTAAACTGCATTAATATTAAAACAAACTTAATGCGGATAACACAAGAGTTTTCATTAGCTGCATTAAAATGGATTAACACAAGTTGCTTGACCTAATGTGATTTGCATTTATCCACTGGTGAAGTTAAGTTGTATTGTTAGCTGTGTGTGCCTTAGGCAATGCCAAGTGTGAGCCACTATCTGTCCTCCCTATCTTGAGTCTACATGTGGCCTGAAGAAACCCAATCTCCAACTGATATGAGTCTTCAGAAAGGGTCTCCAGAAGCCTGTTCCATACCCCATTCCCTGATATTCAAGGTATGGTGGTGGCTCGCAGACTCCTTCCATTACCCACCAAGATCTAGAGTAAACTGGTGGCCCATGTCCCTTTCTAGCTCCTACCTGACAGCCTAAATAAAATGGCAGTCTGAGACCCCTCCCAACCCCATCCTGAATAAAATGGCAACCTGAGCCCCCTCCTAACGCCAACATCCTGAGTAAAATGGCAGCCTGAGCCCCCTCCTAACTCCAACATCCTGAGTAAAATGGCAGCCTGAGCCCCCTCCCGACCCCAACATCCTGAATAAAATGACAGCCTGAGCCCCCTTCCAACCCCAATATCTTGAGTAAAATGGCAGCCTGAGCCCCCTCCGAACCCCAACATCCTGAATAGAATGGCAGCCTGAGCCCTTCCCAACCCCAACATCCTGAATAAAATGGCAGCCTGAGCCCCCTCCCAATCCCAACATCCTGAATAAAATGGCAGCCTGAGCCCCCTCCCAACACCAACATCCTGCATAAAATGGCAACCTGAGCCCCCTCCTAACTACAACATCCTGAATAAAATGGCAGCCTGAGACCCCTCCCATCCCCAACATCCTGAATAAAATGGCAGCCTGAGACCCCTCCCATCCCCAACATCCTGAATAAAATGGCAACCTGAACCCCTCCCAACACCAACATCCTGAATAAAATGGCAACCTGAGCCCCCTCCCAACCCCAACATCCTAAATAAAATGGCAGCCTGAGCCCCCTCCCAACCCCAACATCCTGAATAAAATGGCAGCCTGAGACCCCTCCCATCCCCAACATCCTGAATAAAATGGCAACCTGAACCCCCTCCCAACACCAACATCCTGAATAAAATGGCAACCTGAGCCCCCTCCCAACCCCAACATCCTGAATAAAATGGCAGCCTGAGACCCCTCCCATCCCCAACATCCTGAATAAAATGTAGCCCGAGTCCCCTCCCATCCCCAACATCCTAAATAAAATGGCAGCCTGAGCCCCCTCCCAACCCCAACATCCTGAATAAAATGGCAGCCTGAGACCCCTCCCATCCCCAACATCCTGAATAAAATGTAGCCCGAGTCCCCTCCCAACACCAACATCTCAAATAAAATGGCAGCCTGAGCCCCCTCCCAACCCCAACATCCTGAATAAAATGTAGCCCGAGTCCCCTCCCAACACCAACATCTCAAATAAAATGGCAGCCTGAGATCCCTCTCAGCTCAGTATCCTGAATAAAATGGTAGGCTTGTAGGCTTTGTGCCCTCCAACTCTCCACAGCTGAGATCCTTAGGGTGGGAGAAGGCCTTGAGCCACCCCTTTTTCTTTGCACTCCAGAGGAAGAAGGAAATTGGACTATTAGGGGCTCTTTCTGAAGTCTTCTGCAGAGGATAAATGAGTTGAATGGGCGGGGTGAAGTGCAGGTTTTGTTGGGTCCTGCTGTTACCACAGCCCACATCAGACCTTGCATTCCTGTTGGCAGTAATGGCAAAGTATTACCAGTGCTCAACTAAAACATCTAGTGCTCAATTTACTAAAGACTTTACACCTTTTAGGAAATTGGGTGACAAAACTGTGGCTAACTCCTCTGTTAAAATCAGTGATTAATACACTGACCTGGCAAGCTATTGACGCCACACAATTCCATAGCGAACCCCACAGTAAGGTTAACAGTAAGCTCTGCAGTAAGGTTAACATTTTGCAGCCCTTATCATGGCCACAGAATCATGAAAAATCAGGGACCCTGACAATAAATGAACTATTAAAATAAGTGAAGCAAATGTGTAACTGTCATTTCTGTTAATGACAAGGATGTATATATCTTCAAACAAGCACAAGTGACTTATTGTATAGGTAACTCTACTATATATTCATAGTCTTTTCATGACATACATTAGGCAACTTTGTAAAACTGTAAAAATAGGATATTTCATAATGCTGCTCAGAGGGATGTAACCGAAAAAAATCATGCTTTATTTCAATTATCTTAATTTTAATGGCATGTGCAAATTGGTAACCGAGGAGGCTGTATCATGCTAGTGATTCAAAAGCTAAAAGCTAAATATAACTTTGCAACTATCACCTGTTGCAAGAAATTGCAGGTTAAATCTGAACATGAATAACTGAAGAGGCAGGGAGAGAATTATATGGGGCTGACATTCATTAGAACTGTATGCACAGAGTTATTATTTCCAGTGCTAGCTTCCCCTAGCACACCCATGTTTGAAAGAAGAAAGGAACACCCTTACCGTCATTTTTAACACTCCAAATCCTTTAGAGAAAACAACTGCAGCCTTCTGGATCAAACTTTTACTCAGCTTTTGCATTACTGATTCATTTCAAATTAAATATTTGAGGTCTTGCATGGAGTGGAGCCAGGGGCAGCCCGAGGGTGATGCGGGACCATGTGCGGAGACTCACTGTAGGCCCTCATTTGCATAAAAGATTTGCATAAATATTCATACATCGGAAAATAATCCTGGTAGCTGTAAATTCAGGATCATAGTGCATGGATTGGATATGCCAAAGCTGGAGAAGCCCAGGAGTCAGCAAACATGAAGCTATTAAACCATAAAACAAAATTAAAGTGTTTCCTTCAAATGTATCATTTCCTTGATTCTAAGCTAATAAAAGATTTTAAATTTTAGAGTAGCAGCATCAAGAACACAAAAGTGCATCTAAAGACTGTCCATACTCCACTACTCCCCACCAACACACTACAGTTGATGCCACACAAGGAACAAAAAGAGCAGGTAAAAACCAGAGCACAGGAGCTATAAAGCAAATCTACCAGGCAATAACACTCACTTCCAGAACTCACACACTCAGGAGCCTACCGCAAAAAGGGAAGCAATGTAAATATTGCAGTGGGCCCTCGAACATCCCTACATCTCCTGGGAAAACTGAAGAAGCCAGATCACTAAAGATCCCTACATAGAAACTTCATGCTAAAAGAATACTGACCTGAGTCACACACTTAGAGCATAGGTGGACCTCACAAAGCACCAAATAAGTGACCACAAATTTATAAAAGAAATATATAGACAAACATTAAACGGAAACCCAAGAAGGTGTACTCTGCATGCAGTGCAGCACCAGAGAAATAGAAAGAGACGTAAATGAAGAGCACGTGTAAATTACAAAAGATAACAAATTGAAAGCAAGTTCTGCTACGAGGGGACATGGGATGAGGGTGAAGGGAGATAGATTCAGGAATGATATGTGGAAATATTTCTTTACGGAAAGAGTAGTGGATCCGTGGAATAGTCTCCCAGTGGAGGTGGTAGAGATGAGGACAGTAACTGAATTCAAAGATACATGGGACAAACACAGAGGATCTCTAAAGGACAAAAGGGAACTGTTGTAGTGGTTGATATGGAAGGACAGACTAGATGGGCCATGTGGTCTTTTTCTGTCGTCATGTTTCTATGTTTTTCTTTTTCCTCCTAATTTTGCCCAGTCCTTAAACTTGGTTTTAAAAGTTTGGGAAAACATTCATTGATATAACATTAAAATCAGTACTGGCCACCAACACTTTGTCATAGTGTTATTCTCTGAAAATAACCCTTTGGCCATTAATAAAGGAGTCAGAGTAGCCATCTCATCTCAAAATGCCCCCACGCCAGCATTTTGAAATGAGACAGCTATCCTAAGGAGGGTGCAGAAAGGTATTAGGGAGAGGATAGCTGTGTCATCTCAAAATGCCCCCGACCCCAGCTCCTCTCCTTTAAACAATTACCAGGCTCGGGCCGCTCTCAGTCTCGGGTCATAAAGGCACCCAGCGCAGCAGGGGCAGCCAGGGTCAGCAGGCTGAGGCAGAGGCACAATGTTTGGGACTTCCTGGTTGACAGTCCCAGGCCTGTGGCAGCACAGCCTCCCTGCCTCTGCTCTGTTGAGTCAGTCAACACTCAGCAATGATGACAGCACACACTGATGGAACTCACTGTGTTGCACCACTCTGCAAACTTGTTTCTTCCCCCCAACACACGATATCTGCTCCCTCTCCCTTTTCACTCCCTCAATTTCTGCCCCACCTGACCCCAGCATATACCAGCATCAATTTCCTTCAAGTTCCAGCCCCCTTCCAGTTCCCCCCTGCATCAGCCCATTTCCTCTCCAGGCTCAGCATCAGCCCCTCTGAGTCCCAGTACCCCTGTCAGTATCAGCCTATTTCCAGTCCCAGTAACTCTCCCCATTATCAGCCCCCTTTCCAGACCTCCCCTCCCAGTACTTTCCAATGTCAACCCACTTGCATTTCCAGCATTGCCCCTGCTGTCAGTTCCTTTCCAGTCCCCCTTCCCCACTGTCCAGATGTTTCTAGTCCAAGTACCATACCAGTTGTCAGTTCCCTTCCACTCCCCCTCCCCTCTGTCCAGTCCCCTTCCAGCGCCATCCCCAGGTATCAGCTCCCTTCCAGTCCCAGTGCCCCTCCCCCACTCCCAGCCACCCTCCAGTACTCCCCCCAAGTGTTAGCCACCCACCAAACGTTAGCTCCCTTCCAATCCCTCTCCCTCCCCCTCTCCCCCCCGTGTCATCTCCTTTCCAGTCCCCCTCCAGTACTATCCCCAGATGTTAGCTCCCTTTCAATCTCCTCCTCCTCCTCATGTCTACTCGCTTCCAACCCCCTCCTCCCCCCTGTATCTGCTGTAGACCCTGTATCAATCACCCCTATCAACCGTGGGAACACTTCCCTTTGCTCCCACGGCTCTGCTGCATTACAAGCTGCTGAACCGCAGCATTTCCAAAGACGGTAAGAAACATTTCCTTTTTCTCGAAAGAAGCAGGAAATGCTTATTACCACCTTTAGAAATGCCGCAGTCCAGCAGCTCGAAAGACAGCAGAGCCGAGGGAGCAAAGAGCAGTGTTCCCATGGCTGCTTTAATCACTTCAAAGCAGCAAATCAGTGAGGCAGGCCTTGGGCACCTTTAAATGTTGTGTGACCCGAGCCAGAGCCTCATTGGATCACCTGTTAAGCCGGGTTCATGGTGTTGTTGGAGAAGCTGGGCACAGCAGGCAGAGCCATGATGGAGGCCGGAACTTGAGCCACAAGTTCAGCGGAAGCAGCAGTAAGTCAGCAGGGACAGTGGGCAAAGGGAGGCACACAGGCACTATGTGGAAGTAACATGAGATTAGCACAGAGCCTCTTATTCAATGGGGCCCAATATCAAAAACATGCTTGCACATTCACAGCGCCAGCCCTGAGTGGAGAGTAGCCTAGTGGTTAGAGCAGCAGGCTGGAAACCAGGGAAGCCACGATTCAAATCCCATTGACACTTGTTGTGGCCTTGCATAAGTCACTTAGCCTCCCATTGCCTCAGGTATAAATTTAGACTGTAAGCCCTCTGGGGACAAAGTAATGCCTACTGTACCTGATTATAACTTACCTTGAATTTCCACTAGAAAAGTGGGAGCTAAATACATGTATAAGAGAGCCCATCAATTGGAAGATGCTCATTATCAGCACCCCCTCATCCAAGTAAATACTAATTGGTACTTTCATCATATGTTAAGGAAGCGCGATTGCCATGTTGGTCCACTTTATGGTAGTTAGATAAAAAGAGAAGCAAAAAGGAAAATAAGGCAATAACTTTTTATTGGACTAAATACATTCTTGGCTAGCTTTCAAAGGTTAAAACTTAATACATTCTTGAACTAGCTTTTGAAGGTTGAAATCTGTATCTGTCCTGACCTCCAGAAGAAAGTCAGCCAAGAATGTATTAAGTAAGTTCAATAAAAAGGTATCACTTTATTTTCCTTGTTTGTTTATCCTTTAATCTATCACAAAGTTAAAAAGTGCTGAACTCTCAAAATGACTACCTGAATGTTTGATTTTAGCAATTATTTTGGATAACACCTAATTAACGAGCCGAAAGCTGTATTTTAGAAATAACATAACATTTAATGTGGGACAGATTTGAGAAAGTTGGCCTAACTTACCTCTTTTAACCGTGACAAAGTTGTTGTGAATACAAATTTATTAACCAAAATGTTGATTCATTAATTCCCACAGTTTATATATTGGAGTGGAGGAGTGGCCTAGTGGTTGGGGCAAGGTACTTCAGGCCGGAAGGTCGGGGGTTCAAATCCCACTAGAGGACAGCAACCTTGGGCTGGAAGGACTGGGGTTTCTAGTCCCACAGGTGCCCGTGTGGTCTTGGGCAAGCCACTTAACCCTCCATAGCCCATGTTCCCTGTAAAATAGTTATCTCCAAGTTATAATGCCCTGTTCAATGTAATTTCAGTTTGTTCAATGTAAACCACACTGATGCAGTATATAAGAGAATGTAAATAAATAAGGCAATTAACTCAATCCATAGTGAAGGATATACACAGATAGGCAGATAGATATAAAAGTACGATTGAGAAGTCTCTCCACACTGAGAGATGAATAGAAAGGGGGAAGGCAAACCTACCTGACTGTGTGCAAATGCCCCTAGAGGCAGAGTTTGTCCCACCGTGGGTGGTCACCGACCAAGCGCTGCTCTCCCTGAGCACCTCGGGCATCACCAATCTCCTCTGGGCCTCTCTGGACAGTGCAAGTCACAGTGGGTCCTGGGACAAAGCGGCAAACTCTGTGCTGCTCCAGTTCTGGTGAGAAGGTATACCTCCTTGGCTGCGCCGGGGGACCTGTGGCAGTGTACCTTCCCACCAGAACTGCAGCAGCTCAGCAGCACATAGTCACAGTTGAGCTGCTCAGGTTTTGGTTGGTGAGTTTGCTGCTTTGTCCTGGGACATGTGCTGACTTACTTGCACTGTCCAGAGAGGCACAGTGGAGATCAGCGATGCCCGAGGTGCCCAGGGAGAGCAGCACTTGGTCGGCGACCACCCACGGTGGGGCAAACTCTGCCTCTGGGGGCATTTGCACACAGTCAGGTATGTTTGCCTTTTTCCTTTCTATTCAGCACAGTGTGGAGAGACGTCTCGATCACACTGTAGATATAGATAGAAAGATGGGAGCACATGCTGTAATTCATAAATCAGGCTCATTTACAACTCCTAACACAGGGGAAATAATTCTTACTCAGTCCTAATGCTTCCATCCAAAATGTTTCTGTCTTCATAAAGTAATTTTGAAAAGATAGATTTGGCATACCTGTGGATAATTTGGCTTTATCTATTCAGATGAAAGGAAAACACTTGGAAAAAAATCAGTAATGTTAAGAAAGGAGTAAATTACCATGAATGGTCAATTGTTTTGGGAGCAGTGCAGGTGCTGCTTGCGCTGCTGGAAAGAATTTCATTCTTTAGCAGGAAGGAAGGAATCCAGGCCGAGGGATCAGAAAAGTAATCCCTAAGAGTGAAGCCACACATCAGCACGAGGGTATACGGAAATCTGAAGCAGGATTAATTAGACTGTTTTGATATCCAAATTTCACGCAAGCCAAATAAGCCAAATCTTGTCACTGTTGCATTTCTTTTCACTTTTCCACTTCTCTACTATATAGATTAAAGTTTTAAATAGCTCACGAGGGGCCAGAAAGGAAAAGACATAACTGGAGTGAAGGAGGAACGTAGTAGCTTAAACAACAGGCTAAGTGAGGGTTCGAATTCTCTATCCATTTACAGATCTTGAGCAAGTAACTTCACCCTTCCTTGCTTCAGGGACAACTTAGATTGTACATCCACTTGGACAAGAAAACAACATACATGTGGAGCTTAGTTTTATCAAAGTCATTAAACCTAAAATCCAAACTGCATCCAGTTTATGCAAATTATAAAGAGACCAAAACATCGCTACACTTGCCCCTCAATAAACACAAGACAATCACACTACAAATGGAGCAAATAGGCCATAGTTGTATTAAGCGATCAACAATTTCCATTTCAAAACATACAGTTGAAGTCACCAGATAAATTCCTCTGTTTGAAGGAAGACCAGGTCTTCAATTCTGCACAATTCTACAATGGAGGAATGCCCCAGGATAAGTAAACTGCTGCATCAGACAGACAGCCTGGCCACTCCACCCTCGCAATACATACTGTTGCTCAATGCAATTAGGCCCATCTCAAATTATCACTGGTCCAACAACTTGCCGTAGCTTCGCAAGGGGATGCTTCTGTGAGGTTCTGCTGAAACATTTAAAACTTTGTTATAGCTAGGGCATTTTTTTTTTAGTGCCATCAAGTCATTGTTGACTCATAGTGACCCAGCTACCTCTGGGTTTTCTTGGCAATGTATCACTGGAAGTAGATTGCCAGTCTTTTCTTCCAAGGCAATGGAGGGTAAAGTGACTTGCCCAAAGTCACAAGGAGTGCCAGTGGGAATTGAACCTTTGATCCTCTGGGTACTAGGCAGTTGCACAAACCACTAGGCTACTCCTCCACTCCAGTTAGCGCATAGGAATCAGAATTAAGATGTCCAAATTGGACATGCTCAGTTTTCCCAACATTTTACAAAAGACTCCATTGAATATGGAACCTTTTGTGGAATATGCAGAAGAACACTACAGGAGTGCCTGTGTATTTGTCGGCATGTACAACTGGAAAAGCCATTTTACAAATCTGCACGAGCACAAAAAGAGCGGCATTAACAAGGCATCTTCCAGGTATGTGCCAGCGCTTACATTTGGAAATAGTGATCTTGCAACTTCCACATGGAAACGTCAACTCATATATATAGTGGGGCCATTTCACAAACTTAGATATATAAATGTGGCCAATTAACTAGTGAATCTGCTATTTAGTTTTAATTTTGGATATGGAAATAAAACACAGGAGATTATGGATAATTACTCCCTTAATCTCTTATGTAAACTCTGGCTAAAACAAGCACATTTTGAAACCATGCAGCCCTCAGAGCTGGTGGAAAAACCGACAAGAACATTTTCTTAAACATACATGTATTCCCTATGCAAGATGGGGAATACACATGCAGTTTCTGGCTCACCCAAACCACGTCTTATTACTGGGCTCAAAGACAGAAATATTTCCACACTTGAACCATGATGTTCAAAGTAGACACCATGAGCCCGATTCTGTCCCGGACGTAGATCTCCTTTGTACATCCGGGCTGAGCCGGATGTACAAAAAGATCACGATTCTGATCCTGCGGGGCACGTTTAGTCCCGCGGGATCAGAATCGCGACCAGGCATTTAAATGGAGTCGCATGTTGCCATTTAAAAGCTACGATGCCAGCTGCCTGCAAAAAGAGTTAATTCTCTGCAGCCCAACCCAGCCTCCTAAGGCCATGTTGGGCTGCGGGGAATTAACTCTGCCCCCCCCCCCCAGCCCCATCCGTGCACTGATGATAACAACAAACAACATCCAGGGTGGAATAACTTCCCTGGCCATTTCGGCAGCCCTGGACATACAGGGCCGACATTAGAATCGGCCCTATACATCCAGGGCCAGCGACCGCCCGCTGCCTGCCCAGACTCCGCCCTTGGGCTGCCTCTTCCCTGCCCCGACTAATTTCCCCGCACAACTGGCAGCCTGCAGCGGGGATGGACGTCCCAATAGTGGGGATGGATGTCCCAATGCTATTTGTGGTTCAGAATGACCCCGCATGAGTTCCTTAAATCAAGGGTTCAGGCTTTAGGTGCCACTATGCTTCTTAAGTTTTCTTGCAAATGTTTTCTTTTTCATTTTTTGAAGGCAAGAAATTATTTTTTTTTTTCACACAAACAACTTAGGGACTATCTTCTAGCCAAGAAGGAGCCCAGATTGCCTTTCCATAGAAATGCTGAGAATATTGTCTGCGATGGTGTGACTCTTAGACTGTACCTAGGAGATTTTTTTAAAATTGTTTATTGCTTTAATTGCTCCCCCACCCCTTTATTGTGGTCTATACTGGTATATCTTTTTTCAGGTTTTCTTTCTTTTTGTTTCTTTTACTATTTTTCCTATCATTCAAGAATTTCTTGGGTGTATATTTAAAAATATCTGTATAAATAATAAAATAAAAAAGATACCTATGATAATTCTCATCTTTAGGAGGGACCAAAGGGAATATGGCCAAAGCCAAAGGATAAAGCAAGAAGAATCATAGGACAGGACACCCCTGGAAACTGGAATGAAAAGGGAATGGACCTGTCAGAAGAGCTGCCTTCCTTTCAGGTTGCGCTCTCAAGTGGTGGCAATTGCCAGGCCTTAGATGCACAAAGTTGATGCCCGGAGGTTTAATATCAGACACAGAGAAGGCGTTGACACAAAGATAAGTACAGGAGAAAACACTCACAACAGAATGACAACTTTGGAGGTCGAGACAGACTGCAGCAAGAGCATAGTTGGGCATTAGGATGTGGAGAATAGCAGGAACATATCAAGGTGTCTTGAGTTCTATGACCATCAAGATCACAGCAGGAAACTGGTATCCAAAGAGTAGCAGGAGCTCAGAGAGGCAGAAAGATGAAAACTCACTATACCAGTGGAGGGCTGAATTTATATTTTGGGCACCCCTATACAAAGTGTGCGGGGGAGGGATTAAACATTCTCCTCCCCTATTCCAAACCCCCCCCCCCCTCCATTGCTATGGTCCAAATTCTCGCTTTTGTTCCCTCCTTCATCTTCTTGCTTGTCTGTGTCCACCAACAGCAGTAACAATGTCCCCAGAATAAACCTTCAGCAAGGACCCTGCCTGCCTTTGGGTTTTGATCCTCGGACGGGCCCTGCTTTGCTGTGCACTGCCTCTTGACTAAGGTTCCATGAAGTCTTAGAAATAAAGCCACCCTTGGTTTAGTGGTGGAATATCACAGTATCAATCATGTACAGAATCACAAACAGAAAGGAAAAGATCTAAAAAGATAATATCCTATAAACTGGTAGAAGTCGATATTCAAAGGGTTTAGGCTCCTAACTTTGAGAGTTAGGCTCTTAGATTAGCCTCTCTGAAAATTTACCAAGGCTGAGTGCCTAAATTTATGCTCCTAATTTCACTAAGCTCCTAAATTTAGGGGAAGCTTTAGAATGGGGAAATAAAGTTAGGAGCTTTGCAGTGATTTTCCTCACTAGTTAGGCTCCTAAATCTAGACAAATGACTGGCAGACCTAATTTAAAAGCAAAACTTCTAGGCGCCTATAGTTAGCTGAACTTTCAGCTGAAAACTTATGCTTGGCGGAAAATAGGGGATAAATTTTAGGAACATAACTTATTTAATTTTCAAAGAAAAAAGTTTGAAAAGAAACAGATACTGTAATAATAGATATTGGGAGATGGAGAGGGACCAATAATTATAATCAAAGCACCCATGTTGAAGCAAACTCTCGAGAGCTCCTTCCATCCTCTAGAGATTATGGGGGTCATTCCGATCCTCATTTAGTGGGTCTGCATGTCTGATCCAGATGTCCAGATCTGCTAAACGCTTGGATCTCACTGGTGGGAACAGAGCTCCCCGCACGTATAACTGACTTGTGTGAGGAGCTCTGTTCATAGGCGGGAGGCAGTGGGCCAGGGGAGGAGCAAGGGTGGGCAGTGGGCAACAACTGACTCCAGACTAGGGTTGCCAACTTTTTCACCGAGAAAAACCCGACACCTGTGACTCGCCATGCTCCACCCATTCTCCTCCCCCAGTCCCGCCCCTGCCCCGCCCCCAGCCCCACCCACAAAAATTACCGAGGATTCACTCACACCCCCCCTCAGTGCTGGTTCACTCACTCGCTCCCCCTCCCTGCTGATTCACTCACACCCCCCCCCTCCACTGATGGTTTACTCACCCCCCCCTGTCAGTCACTCACCCCCTCCTGCTGGGTCACTCACACCAAACCCCTTCCTCCCTCCTGCTGGTTTAATCACACCATCACACCCCCCCCCCCTGCTGATTCACTCACACCCCCCCCCTTCCACTACTGGTTCACTCACCCAGCCCCTGTCACTCAGTCACCCCCTCCTGCTGGGTCACTCACACCAAACCCCCCCCCTCCCTCCCTCCCTCCCTCCTGCTGGTTTAATCACACCATCACCCCCCCCCCTCCTTGCTGGTTCACTCACACCCCTGCCCTGCCCTGCCCAAGCCGCTGCTTCTGCTTTGTACAGAGCAGCGGCTGCACTACACTTACTTTGAAAAGTAAAGAAACTGTGTGAGCAGCCCTCCGGTCATCGCAGAGCCCGAGGAAGTGATGTCATGGGGGCGGGCTCCCCCCAGGCTGTCTTTAGCTGAAATAAAGTTAATTTGAAAAGGAAATACAACCGGTGAGGAACCCGCCCCCATGACATCACTTCCTCGGGCTCTGCGATGACCGGAGGGCTGCTCACACAGTTTCTTTACTTTTCAAAGTAAGTGTAGTGCAGCCGCTGCTCTGTACAAAGCAGAAGCAGCGGCTGCACTATTATGGGGAATCGCGTTCGCGTTCGCATTCGCGCCGCGGACTTCGGGAGGAAAGCCGGTTTTTTGCTCTGGCCGCTCCCGATCTTGCGGCCAGAGCAAAAAACCGGCTTTTCAACGGCCGGTTTGACATCTGTGCCGGCAGCCGGCCTGGCCATGGAAATACCGGCCAGGCCGGCTGAAAACCGGCTGGTTGGCAACCCTACTCCAGACATACAGGGCCGATTCAGAGGTCGGCCCTGTACATCCAGGGTCTGAAATATAGATGGGGGACTTATTCCACCTCGGCAGTGAAATAAGTCCCCCTGGATGGCAAGGGATGGCGGCGCAGAACCCAGAGGACAAGGTGAGGGTGTGCAAGGGGTTCCCCATAGCCCAACCCTGGCCTTGTGTAGGGGGCCTACTGGGTCACAAGGCCTCTATCTCTCCCTACACGGAGGAAGTACAATACCTGTAAGTGCAATTAGTGTGTGAAGAATTTATGCTGAGAAAAGGATCCTGTACAATAAAGATTTTGTGAGTATTGCTGAGAAATTGGTCTCTGTATACTTTCTCCGTGTAGGGTGAAATAGTGGCCCTTGGAAGGCCCGATCGGGGGGTCAGGTTTTGGGGAATGTGGGATTTTCTGCCACTGCCAGGAATCGTGGCTTGTGAATGGCATTGTGGTGGCATGGCAACAGGACGCCATGCCACCGCTGCTCCAATCACGAGCCAGGCTGGGCTAGCTGTGTACATGCAGGACGTCCGGCCTATCAGAATAGGAGCCTGACCTGGATGTCCAGGCCGTTACACCCGATACTGATTCCACAGGCACGTCTAGCCCCTGCCGGATCAGAATCGGGTGCTAATGCTGCACGCCCCAATTCTGACCAGCCATACAGGCAGAAGACGGGCAGATCAGAATTGGCCTCCACCTATATAAATCCATTAGTGAAACCACCAGAACCTTTTTGAATTCCCTAAATATCTTAGGTGTTATTTTAGAAACCCTATTCGTATTTTGGACATTTGAAAACGGGAACTCAAACATCCAAAACACAAGGATATCCCTAGGGCCATTTTAGATACCGGGCATCTGGACGTCCCTAGTGCAAGGATGTCCAAGTAGAACGGAGGCTGTGCTGGAGGAGCGGACCGGGTGGAGTAACGAAGATGCACATCACAGTGTGATTTCAGAAAGGCACAAGCAGGTCTGGCCCTAGTTGTTGAGGCCTCCATGCCTATAACAGCTCCTGACCAGAATAAGGAGCAAAAAGTGCTCATTTCACGGTGGCAACATTACCAGGGGGAAGAACACAATGCGCTGTCATCGCCACAGTCAGTTTTTTCTGGCCATAGAAACCAGCATGTAAATACATACCACAAACAGATTACTAACCCGCCACCGCATGTCTGAATATCTGCAGTGTCACCGAACATAGATGTCCTCCTTCTGGAGAATGCCAGCCAGGATGTCGAAGAAGCTGTTTCTGCACCTGTCCAATCTGGGGACGTCCTTTCTAAAATGCCACTTTATGGCTGTACCTCTGCTTATTGTTAGATAGCTAGCTCTCTGCAAACACTCTGTCCTATAAATGATATGACATCTGCATTACTACCTATAACTGCCCTTTCCTACGATCTGTGGTCCTTCTTCAACCTTCAGTGAACAGCAAATAAAAGGATTCATTTAGCATTTCGGCTTTTTTTTCTTCACATTCTTTCTTTTTCCCTTCATCATATAATCCCACCATTGCATTTCCTTAATTCAATGGCATACCTGAAGAAAGCACTGCTACCTGATTTATAGCCTTAGCTATCTTTGTTCTACTCACGCCTTTGCCATCTTGAGTGCCTTCACACTTTCTCTAAGCTTTTTCACAAATCCCTTCCCGTCCTCCTCTTTCTGCATGTTTAGAATGCTAGTCTCTCTCCTCAAGGGGTTAATATTCAAAAGATGTATCCAGTTAAATTCAGGAGCCGAATACCATTTTGCTTTTATCCTGCCTGGATGAGAGACTGAAAACTGGGGAAAACTAGTCCAAACTTTATAAAAGATTTCTTCCTGTAGACACAAAGCACAACTCAAATCCCTTGAACAGGAAGTAGATTAGGACTGAGCAAACAGACTACGCCAGGCTGAAGCACAGTGTTGCTGGACCTGCATCTCACACAGGTTATATAAAACTCCTTTCACCATGGCAATGAAAGCAGCAGGATAAAATAAGCAGTATACATCTTGTGTGGTTATTTTAGGAACTAGCCATTTCCTGTTTTGCACAGTGCTGACCCGATTATTATATTTGTTTTACTTTGCATGTAGACTAGCCAATGAAAACTATAAATAAATCCATAGACTATAACAAAAACAATCTCTTTGTCTCTCGGCTAAGAAATATTTGTTTTAAAAAAAAAAGCCCAGATATGCTGAAATAAGTAGGCAAAAAGATAGGAGTGGTATTACTGGAATCCAAATTGTTTAAGATTCATTTCCACCAAGCAAATTAAACTTAATTAATGAATAGAAGGTCAATATTCAATCACATTGATAGGAATATGGGAATTATACATTCACTGGCTACCAGCGAATATATAATTCCATCGCAGATTTTAAAAGGCTGTATCGATAGTGCCAGGATAAAAATCCTTTTCATCAGTCCAACATTATCTGCACAGCAAGGGGTAGATGGAGGATGGAGCGAGGGTGCCAACCAAACGTTATCCATACAGTGGCTTCATAATGGGCAGGGCCAGTGCTACCTTTTACGTGAACTAGGCGGTTGTCTAGATTGCCAGCATGTCGAGGGTGGCCCATGTCCCCCGACAGAAGCTAAACGCTTGGGTGGCAATTCCACCCACAGAGCTCCCCGCATGTACAGCAGAGATGTGCGGGGAGCTCTGTACTGGGACGGGAGGGGGCAAGGTGAAGGAGGCGCGAGAGCGGGCTGGGGACATGGCGCCTACCCTGGACGTACAGGGCCGATTCCGAGGTTGACCGTTTAAAAGAGGGACTTATTCCACCTCAGAGGTGGAATAAGTCCCCCTGGACGTCGGGGGCAGCTGGAACCGGGGTGAAGAGAACAGGTGAGGGAGTGCAAGGGGTGCCCCGCAGCCCGACCCTGGCCATAGAAGACCTGATTTGGGGTCAGACTGTGGGGAATGTAGAGTATGCTGCTGTCTCCGGGAACACATCCTCTGCATGGAGCCGTGGTGCCATGGTAAGATGATGCCATGCCACTGCAGCTTCATGCAGGAGCTAGGATGAGCTAGCTAAGGATGTGGCTGGACGTCCGGGGTGCCGGAACTGGGGAAGATCCCGGACATCCAGCCACTAAGTCACGATTCTGCTCCCATGGGGGCTATCTAGCATCTGGATGTCAGGACGGACTGGGAACACACAACACAGAATTGGCCTCCACGAGTATAGCGGTACTGAATATGCATTTTAATTAAAATTCCAGCACTGGTGCTTAAATTAAAACCCTAAACATCACTGGTGAATAATATTCCATAGCACATTAATGGGCATATTTACTAAACTATGCTAAGAACTGGCATCTTAGTGCACATTTAGTGCCAAAAATTAACACAGGAGGTGTGGCCAACTTGTGCTAACTCTTGGGCAAGTTCCCATGCAGACAGCGAAGTGGGAAGTACCTCGTCCCATTAAACCTGAAACCGCAATGAACATGAGAGCACATACTTGTACTAACTGCAGCACTGATGGTTAGTGCCTGCACTAATCGCAATGTGCAGACAACACCCACTCTCCTAACCTTCCCTGTCCCCGTCCAATCCTGTGCTAAGCAGTTAGTGCAGGATTTTTACAGCGCCAGCATTTTTAGCAACTAGCAATGGTTAGCACGGTTCCACACTAACTGTTTACCTCGTGCTAACTCCCGCGCTATTAGCGCATTTTAGTAAACACGCTCCTAAATTACGAAGTATTGTTGGTTCCTTCTTTTATATTATTTATAGAAAATTCTGTCCAGTACACTAAAAGGCTGATATAAATGAAGAAAAATGGAAGATTTGGTGGTGTCTGTAGCAGAATCAACAGGCACTAAAATTCAGTTTTATATATCCTCATTAGCTCTCTAAAGTATTCGTAACACACTCTGAATTCTTTCCCTTTCATAGGGTTCTATGAATTCTATCGTAAAGCAGATCTTGCTTCCATCTTGTATCACTGTCTGACCATGGTGTGTGATCCCTTAACTTAGGCAGCCAGATAAGGTGATCTAAAGTATGCAGACTCTCCAGGTTATTGAAACATTTTGAATTATGACAACTTATTTTGCTTTGCAGCATGAATCCTCTTAATAAAATACAGGCAAACAAACTATTTTCTAGTTGGGATTTCCTTTGTTGAAGTTCAAAGATTTTTTAGATTGATTTTGAAAAGCTGGCATGCAATGGTTAAAGAACAAAAATAGGGCTCAAGCCATTGCCATCTCAACAAGGTTCATTTACTTTGTTGTGTCAATGTATCCTCTTTCTAACTTATTTCATCCCATGCTGCGAGGCTTATGCACCAATCAGGAAGGTCACATAAGCAACTGAGAGCATCTTCAGGGCGCAAGACTTCCCAACTGGTGAGGAGGCCGATTTTGTGAAGTCCTTTTTTATTACTCCGTTTCAAAATGAAAGGAAACATAAAGCATCTGGAAATAGCTAAAAGATGAAGCACATGCCAATTCTTTAAAACAAGACTGAAAAAGCATAACTCGATGTGCTTCTCTAATGAGGGCATGAATGATACTACTGCAACATCACTCGTTGATTTTAATGCCAATGCAGTGTGTGTCTCAGAAAAACGGAAGATGCCATTGCAATATAGTCTCTATACAATGAGCTGAAAGACTTCATGCATTTCTCATAGGGCTACCTCTTTCCTCTCCACACCTGCTTCAAAATTATACAGTGTGGCCACTTAGCTGCTGTCCAGGTACCACAGGATGCGTATCACACCACTCTTCCACAATTTGCACTGATGTCACCTCTACCTCTGTTCAGTATAAGATCACGGAGAAATTCTAGCTAGTCCGTCCTATTTCCAGATCTTTACTGTCCCCTTGCAATCCCTCTTGCCTCTTTCTCCTCCTCCCCCTTGCTCTGTTCATTTACTCAGCTGCTATCATGATTTTCCTCATTTGTGGAACAGTCGTCCTTATTCTGCCCTCTGTTCCTCCTCCCTAATCCATCTCTGGAACAAGTCTCAGATACGATCCACTCTCCGATCTCCTTTCCTCTGTTTTCCTTTCTGTTTTGCTCTTCCTTGCCATTTTGGACTCTGTAACTGTCTAACTCCTCCCGTATCTCAAAAGATGTACATTTCTGATAGGAAAGTACTTTAAAATTTTATAATTTAGCCTTTTTTTTTTTTACTGAAGATGTTCCTTTATTATTTTCTAAATTAATGTGTGACAATAAACTGAACTGAATCAGGAAAATATATAGTATGGAAGACAGGGCAACACAGGCCATACAGAGACTATTACTATTTTTTATCGTGCTACAAGACGTACGCGGCACTGCACAGACATGTAAGAGACAGTCCCTGCTCATCAGAGCTTACAATCTAGTCGACAGACAACACAGTAGGTGTAGACAAGGATACATCTAGGGGGAATGGTAAGGAAACACAGAGGAGATCAGGTGAGTCAAGATCCGAAAGCGGCAGCAAAGAGGTGAGAGAGTGATATGTGGTCAGTATGCTCCTGGCTGAACTCCTTGTTGTGCCCTTTACTTTAAAGACTTCTGTTAAAATGCTTAAAAAGCCAGGAGGCTGATCAATTTTCACTGTGTGGGCTGATCAAAATGCTTGTTCAAAGCACTTCACTAAAAAGCAAACCTCTCAAAAGTGGGACATGATGAAAAAACTGCAATTAGAGGAAAATGACTGAGCTGAAATACTGAATGTTCGTTCATACAGCCAAAATGATCAGAAGCATGGCAAGCAAACTTGCAGTAAAGATTTTGGCCAGTCTAGATCCCAGACTGTAAACTGTCTTGAGCAATCTGAGTCAACTGATTGAAATGGCACAAAAGAATGTAACAAGACTAAAAGAGGAGGGAGAATTTGTGAATTAGAGGATCTTCAACATCAAATTCTCATAAAATGGACGCTCTGCAAAGTAAGCTGCACTCCTCACAAGAATGCAGGGTACACCAAGAACCGAAGCTAGCATAATAATTTATAAGTCATTGAGTTCCCAAAAAGAACAAAAGCGCTAAGCCCACTCACTGCCTTCTTTGAGATATGGCTTCCTAAGATCATTGGGACCATTAGGCAAACTAGGTGACCGCTTAGGGAAGCAGCTTCTGGGAGGCAGCAAAGAGCGGGGCCTTCAAAGCTAAACAATAGATTCTAACAGCTGGCGGGGAGGGGGGCGGACATAGAGTTTGCCTAGGGTGCCAACATCTTGAACAAACTCTGAGGCTATTCCTGATTAAAACTGAGACCAAACATAATTGTATTAAACTAGAAAGCAGTCATAGATTGCTGGTATCTGGAGCAGCTGATATGGCCTGTCCCTGAGCAGTTATTAGAAAGTCTGGATTCTTAATACTGAAAGGCAAGCGGGAAAAGCAATCCTTCCAAGCACCAGTTTCATCTTGTACTGTGGGTAAAAGTATTTGTGCTATGACCAACATGGATACTTTTATCCACAGTGAGGAAGGGGACAATATGCACACTCCCACATTTTTTTGAATATTGCTTTAACATAACCTCACCAATAAAGGGGTGCAGTTAGAATGAGGAATTAAAAGTATGCAACAATTTGTATTTTCAAAATCCTGCATGCACTTTCCAAGAATACATTTGAACTTCCATCAAAGCAAATGGAAAAGGATGTGTTGAGATTCCCACAGTTGGACACATTTTCAAAAGGAAGCCCCAGGCAGGAGTTCCCTTTAAAAATGAGGTTAGAGTGCTATAGGTATGACGTACAAAAGAGTCTGAAAACTAGATGTGGGTTCTGATTATTACTCCCAGAGGAAATTTCTCCAAATGGGTTAGTTTTGCACATAACATTATAGTCACAAACGTCACAAAAACCTTCCAAAAACCTCATCAAAACGATGTAAAGCCTGAAGAATTCTCATTTTGTAAACAAATGTTTTGTTTAACAGCGTCTTTATACATATTTTAAAGTTTCTTCAACATTTTTCAACCTTTCGAATATAATAAGCCAATGCAATAAAATGGGGAGATAAGACATTTTTCAATAATGTTAGTCAGAAGAGGAAGTTCAAAAGTGGTATTGTCAGACTCAAGGGTGAAGGTGAGAAATATGTAGAAGCTGATGAGGATAAAGCGTAATTGCTTAACAAATATTTCTGTTCTGTGTTCACAGGAACAGGACCTCAGAAAACACCCACAAACAGGAACAGAAGCGAGGGACATCTTGAGCAATTTTCAGAAGACTGTGTTCATGACAAAATAGCTCAACTTAAAGTAGACAAAGCGATGGGACCGGATGGGATACACCCTAGAATACTGAGGGAACTTGGAGACATTCTAGCAGCTCCACTGACTGACCTTTTCAATGCCTCATTGGAGTTGGGAGTGGTGCCAAAGGACTGGAGAGAGGCTCATGTGGTGCCTTTGCACAAAAGCGGAAGTAAAGATGTAGTTGAAAACTACAGGCCGGTTATTTTAACTTCGGTGGTGAGCAAATTATTGTAATTGCTGCTGAAAGAGAAAATAGTGAGGTTTCTGGAGTCCAGTGGATTACAGGATCCAAGGCAGCATGGATTCACCAGAGGCAGGTCTTGTCAGACAAATCTGATTGATTTCTTTGACTAGGTGACCAGGGAGTTGGATCGAGGAAGAGCCCTAGATATGGTGTATTTAGATTTCAGTAACGTTTTTGACACCGTTCCTCACAGGCAACTTATAAACAAAGCGAGCACCCTAGGGATGGACCCTAAAGTTACTGCTTGGGTTAGAAATTGGTTGTGTGGGAGGCGACAAAGAGTACAGGTAAATGGAGCACACTCTGAGGAGGACGTTACCAGTGGTGTGCCCCAGGGATCTGTCCTTGGTCCGATTCCTTCTAACATCTTTGTTAGTGATATAGCAGAAGGGCTGTCGGGTAAGGTTTGCCTTTTTGCGGATGATACCAAAATCTGCAATAGAGTAGACACCCAGGAAGGTGTAGTTAACATGAGGAGGGATCTAACTAAGCTTGAAGAATGGTCTAGAATTTGGCAGCTGGGATTTAATGTTAAAAAATGTAAAGTCATGCATTTGGGCTGCAGCAATCCAAGGGAGCAATATAGTATAGGGGGTGAAGTACTTTTGTGCACTAAAGAAGAGCGGGACCTAGGCGTGGTTGTGTCTGATGATCTTAAAGTAGCTAAACAGGTAGAAAAGGCGACAGCAAAAGCTAGAAGGATGCTTGGGTGCATATGGAGTGGAATGGCTAGCAGAAAAAAGGAGGTGATAGTGCCTCTATGTAAGTCTTTGATGCGACCTCATTTGGAGCATAGTATGCAATTCTGGAGACCGCACCTTCAAAAGGATATAAACAGGCTGGAGTCGGTGCAGAGGGTGGCTACTAAAATGGTTAGTGGTCTTCATTATAAAGCTTATGAGGACAGACTTAGGGATCTTAATATGTACACCTTATAGGAAAGGCGGGATAGAGGTGATATGATTGAGATGTTTAAATACCTCCGTGGCATAAATGTTCAGGGAGAGAGCCTCTTTCAATTGAAAGCAAGTTCTGCTACGAGGGGACATGGGATGAGGGTGAAGAGGGATAGATTCAGGAGTGATATGCGGAAATATTTCTTTACGGAAAGGGTGGTGGATCCGTGGAATAGTCTCCCAGTGGAGGTGGTAGAGATGAGGACAGTAACTGAATTCAAAAAAGCATGGGACAAACACAGAGGATCTCTAAAGGTAAAAAGGGGACTGTTGTAGTTGTTATGGAAGGACAGACTAGATAGGCCATGTGGTCTTTTTCTGTCAACATTTTTCTATGTTTCTCACTCCTAAGTCCCAGAGTATGTGGCGTATGATCTCAGTCTCTCAAATTTACTGCTAACGCTTGCCGTACTACTTGCATTGTGCCAAAGGGAGCTTCCCTCTGGAGTTCGTAAGATGTAACATGTATGGATAATTTGTCAAGATGTGACTGGACGTTTTTCTTTATCTGGCGTGTGGCTCCTAATATTCTCCTTCTCCACGCGATTCACAGAATAACCACTTGGAACCAACATCTCTATTATCAATGCTGTTCTGGTGTTTTTCTCCTTTACCACTATGTTGGGCTTACTTGTATCCAGTTTCTTATCCATCGGAACGGGAATGTCCCAAGTAATCATAACTTCATTCTCTGTAATTCTCTTAGGGTCATGATGCCAATGCTTTTCTGGTACAGTGATGTTGTAGTGCTTGCAAACTTTCCAATGGCAGAGATGTGCCATCTTGCTGTGTTTTTCTTTATAGAAAATTTCTGTCATCAGAATTTCACAGCCGGCTACAAGGTGAGTAACCATTTCCGCTCTTTTTTACAGAATCTGCATATGTCTATTTTACCTATTTTCTCTATGCCGTAAAACATCTCATCCATAATCCCCTGTCCTGGGCTACAACTATCACTTTCTCATCCTTAGGTTTCATTTCACCTCTCCTTAACCACTCCCTATGAGGATAATTGTGTGTGTGTGCTCATGTCAATGCTGACTCCTGCCTACCCAGCAACCCCTGGGTTTTCTTGGCCAGGTGTGACTGGAAGTAGATTGCTAGGCCTTTCTTCCGAGGCAATGGAGGGTAAAATGACTTGCGCAAGGCGTGCCAGTGAGAATCGAACACTAGTCTTAATTACCAGCCAGAGCTCTGACCACTACCCATTGCACACAGAATTATAGATAATTCTATAAGGGTTGCTTAATTCAATAAGCGTTGCCATATGTGTATTTGTACCTATTCTATAAGGTAATATATGCACGTACTTTACTTTATAGAATAAGTGGTGAGCAATGCATGCCAAATCTAGGAATGACCACTTACACCAAGCCTAGACTTGGTGCAAATGCCTGTGCTATATTTGAAGAAAACACGTGTAAGTTATAGTATTCTCTAATTTACATATGTAAATCTGTGCTCTACCCAAGCCCCAATCCTGTGCGCACCTACTACAAAAGTATGCGCCATCATAATGATGTGCATACTTACAGAATAGTAACCACTTACACTGTGCATGTAAGTGCCCATCCTCACACGTAAATTATTTACAATAGGTAACTTATATGTAATGTCGGCATGCAAATATATGTGGTTCATTACAGAATTACCTCCTAAATGTGTATTTTATGGAACAAAATGAGACTAGTAAGGAAGCAGCGGCAAGATGTGCTTCTGAGTCCCAGGTGGTTTCTCTTTGCTGCCTATTTTCTCTGACAGTATTCAGAAGTGTATAGTTATGTTATGTAGATGCTATGCTGATCTGTTGTTTACATCAGAGGGGTGTGTACATTCCTTGTCTGTGTGTAGGGAGTTGAGTGGATTATGGGACATATAATCTCATTCTTAGGCTTATTTGAGAAGTTGTTGTCAATAAAGTTCTGATGTTTGGTGGGAATGTTTTTCTGCCAAAGTCTAAGCTATATGGAGGAATGCTCTACACGCACGTAAATGAAAACACTATAAAGGGTGACAGTTCTGCCATTTGCCTGTTTATTTATGGTTAGTTGTTGTTGTTAAGTGCCGTCAAGTCAGTGTCGACTCCTGGCAACCTTCTGGATAGTTGACCTAAACTTTGTTTGGTCTTCAGCCAAGCAGCTCATTGTTGATAGAGTGGTATACATAGCTGCTGTTATTGTATCGATCCATCTCATTGCCGGCCTTGCTCTTTTACGGTGACCTTCTACCTTGCCAAGCATTATGTCTTTCTCCAATGATCTCTCTCTTCGCATGATGTGTCCAAAGTATGAAAGTCGAAGTCTTGTTATCTGAGCTTCTAAGGAAAGCTTAGGTTTGATCTCCTCTAGTACTGACTGGTTTGTTCTTCAAGCAGTCCAATGATATACACAGTATTCGTCTCCAGCACCATAATTCAAAGGCATTAATTTATTTCCTGTCTATCTTTTTCACTGTCCAGCTTTCACATCCATATGACCTTATTGAAAATACCATGGCCTGGACAAGTCGAATCTTTGTATAGAGAGAGACATCTCTGCTCGTGAGAATCTTGTCTAGTTCCTTCATAGCCATTCTACCAAGAACAATACGTTGTCGGATTTCTTGACTGATAGTCCTTTCTTTCTTTATTGATTGTTGATCCAAGTAAGTTAAAGCTGTCAACTATTTCAATTTCTTTTCCATCAATGATGAACTTATTGATTTTGCCAGTTGTCAGGATCTTTGTCTTTGGTTGGTAGTTTGAAACAATTTTGAAGTTTGAGTGTTGGGGTTCTTTGGTAATGTTTTAATAAAAAAAATGGAAAATGTTGAGAGGACAACATTTCAAAAAGGATGGCGGCTATGAAATAACAACGGCTGTTTTTAGAAGCCTTGCATGGCTGTTACATGTCAAAATAGTGATGTGGATGTGGAAGCCCAGAATGCAGAGATTTGTAGGTGGTGTGGGCTGTGTGGGTGGAAAAAAGCCTTAGTTAATCAGGACCTTGGGTTGCAAGCCTTCTGGGGCAAGGAAATACCTACTCTACTTAAATGCAAGTCTCCTTGAACTATTAATGAAAAGATGTGAGCTAAATCCAAATTTAAAAAAATGTAGTTATTTGGCTAACAAGAGAATGGCTCTAAGACTGATTCTGTCACTAGACTCAAAAAGACATTTGACAGAGTTGATTAGCCGGTTTTTGTTTTACAGTATTAAAGTTCTCGGGTTTCATCAGCTTTTATGCACCGGCTGCACTCTTTATATTCTGAACTTCAAGATGGACTTTTGGTTAATGACCAGCTAGCTTTCCCTCCTAATCAAATGCATGTGGCTGAATTTGGCTTGTTGATGTCATCAATTTGCAAAGGGTTTGCCCTAACTGGCTCACTCCTTACTTAGTCAGCTAATGTTGACCTCCATGTTACTATCCAAATAAGGAAAGAGTTTTAAAAGATAAAGCAAACAGAAGAATACGACTGTCAAATATATACTGCATTAATTTTGACATTTAGAACATGTCATCCTTAGAAGTAGAATATTTTACATTGTTTAGTAAAGCAAATGACACCATTCTGGGAAATGCTTACTATTTCATGTACTACTTAATTTATTTATTTTATTTATTTAACATTTTTTATATACCGCTTTTCAAATTCTCAAAGCGGTTTACAGGGAACATTGATAACTTTGTGTACATAGAACTTTTGGAACTATTTACAATAACAATTAACAGTGATTATGTTTGCATTAGAACTATTTACATAAGTGAATGGAAATATATGCATGTTCATGAGGAGTTGGCTATTGAACATGTATATATTTCCATTCACTTATGAAGAAATGAAGAAAGAGCCGGAGTGTTGTCACATATTTCTATTTTAAAATCCAATTCATTTTGACCTATGACAATTCTGGAGGATCCTGACTGGCAGGGCCTGTGCTACCATTAGGTGAACTAGGTGGTTGCCTAAAACGCCAATAGTGTGAGGATGGTCCATTGCCATCACTGCTGACCCTCACCTGGACAAGAAGTGGCGCAATGGTTCTAAACAGCACTGTAACACTTACTGCACGCACTGCAGTGCTGTTCCTGCTTCTGCCGTTCCAATGTTGGATCAGCAGCTTCCACCCACATTCACACAGGAAGTCTGCATCGGAGAAGGCGGAAGCAGGAACTGCAGTGCAGCATTTAAGCTGTTTCAAGCCATTGCTGTTGCTTCATGTCCCAGAGAGGGAAGGCAGAGGGGACAATGGAGGTGGGGGCAAGATAGAAGGGCATCAGGAATGAGGTTCACCTCGGGTGCCTCAGATCTTTAATTGCCACTGCTGAATCGATCATTACTTCTTCTGGCAATCACCTGCGAATCACTTACTGCTAGTAAAGAAACATACGTGGGTGAATATTCAGCTGCCACTGTCAGTCTCTCTTTTAAACATCGGCCACAGCGGTTAAATAAAATGGAGCCAATATTCAAATGATTTAACGTGTTAGCAGACCTGTTACCATGTTAATCCCTCTATCAGAGATATTCAGTGGCACTAACACATTGAACATCTGCGGGTGCCACCGCTGCATGCCCCAATGCTAACCGGGTAGTATCGGGGCCTTTCTGGGTGTGGCACCCGGCCATAACTGGGCAGCAGCAATAATGAGCCACTACCCGGTTATGGCAAAGTGGTGAAAGTAAGACACAGAAGAGTCTAGCCTAACTTTTGCTGTGGAAGCTAACCAGGCAGTGGCTGAATATCGCCACTGCCCAGTTAGCTTCTTGCCAATCTGGGCAACCCGGATATTCAATGCAGAGACCGAATATAACCCTGGCATTGAAGATCCCAGTTTAAGTTTCAGCACTGGTGGCACGGCTAGCCACCACCACTGAATATCCCCCCCAATCTGTATATTTAATTCCACTATCCGGATAGAGGCTGGCACTGAAGATACATACAAGTCAGGTCTAGCTCATGTGTGTTTTCACATGTGAATTTTAGGCTGTTATATAAAGTCATGTACATGTATCCTTGATTTTATAAAATACCAGTGTAAATGCCAGAGAGGTGCAACCATTTATACCAGCCCTAGAGCTGCACGCCGCACACCACGCCAGGGCAGGATCGGCCCTTTAAATTGAGGGCGCCATCGAGTGCATGGCTGGCTGCACGCCGCACACCACACCAGGGCAGGATCGGCCCTTTAAATTAAAGGTGCCATCGGTTGCACGGCTGGCTGCACGCCGCACACCACACCAGGGCAGGATCGGCCCTTTAAATTGAGGACGCCATCGGGTGCATGGCTGGCTGCACGCCGCACACCACACCAGGGCAGGATCGGCCCTTTAAATTGAGGGCGCCATCGGGCGCACGGCTGGCTGCATGCCACATATGCCAGGGCAGGATCGGCCCTTTAAATTGAGGGCGCCATTGGGTGCATGGCTGGCTGCACGCCACACACCACGCCAGGGCAGGATCGGCCCTTTAAATTGAGGGTGCCATCGGGCGCATGGCTGGCTGCACGCCGCACACCACGCCAGGGCAGGATCAGCCCTTTAAATTGAGGGCGCCATCGGGCACACCCACACCTGAGGGCCTCGCCAGAGGGCCCTTTGGCGTGGCCCTTAGTCGCGGGCCCGGGGGCGCCGTGAGCCATCAAACCAGCTCCAGCAAGCCACTGAAAACGTCAAGAAACAGAGCAGGCATGAAAGAAACTGCACAACTCTCATCCTGACCCCGACCAACTCTCGATCACCACCCATTTAATTCCAAGTAACTCTACTTTGCGCTTATTTCCCATGCCTGGTGAACTTGCTTTCCACTACTGACATAGAACCTGCCTCCCATTGCTTGCATAGAACTTGTTTCCACTGCTTGCTCAGAACTTGCTTCCCAAAACCTGCATAGAACTGGCTACCCATTGTCTGTATAGAACTTGCTACCCATTATTTGCGTAGAACATGCTTCCCATTGCCTGTGTAGAAATTGCAACCCATTGTCCGCATAGAACTTGATTCCCATCTGCATAGAACTTGCTTCCCGTTGCCTGTATAGAACTTGCTTCCCATTGCCTGTATAAAACTTGTTTCCCATTGTTTGCATTGTAAAATAACTCATACTGCATAACCTATTAAATCCAGTACTACCTCATTGACCGTCAGCTAGCAAACCACAACTAATACAACATACAGAGTAAAGACACCACTACCAAAGCAGAACTGCAGGAAAGAAGAAACTGCACAAAAGAACAAACAAGTACACAGGGAAAAAAGAAAAGGACCAAACACCCACCACCACAACTCAAGTTGAGCCCAGGTCAGTAAACCACAAACCTAATCCCAGGTCAGTATAATACAAAATACAAATTACAAAATGCACTCCACTACCCACTACCTCGTGGCCTACCTCACCCTCCTCCATATGTTCGCTCCCTGCACACAGGGCATCAGACTCAACGAGCAAATCCCCTTGATCAACCTACATACCACCCAACCCAGATACACATCATCATACCTACCCAAAGAATGCCAGGAACCTAAACATACAGCTCACAAACCACACAGTGCCACACGCATTACACCCGCTCATCACCCAAATAATAAACACACCAACCCAATCATACCCACAAAAATCAAGTGTGCCCTACTAAATGCCACATCCATCAGGAACAAACCAAATACTATCCTTGACCTCATCCATGACAAGAAGCTGGATATAATATGCATCACTGAGACCTGGCTAGACGATTCAGACCAAGTCAAATTAAACCAAGTAACCCCAACAGGATACTCGGGGTTTAACTGCATCAGAGAACAAAAGAGAGGAGGAGGAGTACTAATAATTACCAGAAAGGAATACATATTCAAAACAATCGCCACCACTAACACAATCGAATCCAACACACTCACTATAACTAACAAGTACCTAAGCATCTCCCTCACGTACAGACCACCTGGAACCACAACCGAATACCTCTCCACACTAATCGAAACAATATGCGCACATAGCAGAAGACACAAACCCCTCATGGCACTAGGAGACTACAACCTAACATCCGCACCCACCAGAGAGATCGCAACGTTCTTAAAAGCCATGGAGTCATTAAAATATTACCAGACAATCACCGCCCCAACGCACCAGCATGGTACAACCCCGGACATGGTATTTATGCCAGTACAATTAGTGGAGCAGAACAAGACCACAAAACCAACAATCACGCCAGTCCCTTGATCAGACCACCATGTGATTGAATTCACCATGACCCTGAACAACCCCACCCAACACAAAGAAGATGAAAGAGCAACCAGACGGTTTAAAACATTCAACAAAGACTCATTCATAAACGAAATCACTCCACAACTTCAACAGGAATACGACACCCTTGACCTAAATATAGAAAAATGGAACACTATAATATCTAACGCAGCATCTGCCCCAGTGAGCACAGAACCACAAACACGCAAGAGATCCAATGCCCCATGGTACTCAAATGAAATCAGAATTGCAAAGCGCACACTCAGAAGACTGGAAAGAAAATGGAGACAGAACAAATCACACAACCTCCTAACCCAATACAGAGACAAGCAACTGGAATATAATAATCTAATAAATGAGCGTAGACAGCAACACCATACCAACCTAATCATGAAATCTACTAATAGACCAAGAGAACTCTTTAGCATTGTCCAAAAGCTCACCAAGGACGACACACAACAAAGTACACCTTGTCCCACAAAAATATGCAGATTACATGAAGTCAAGAAACACCAACCAAACATGCTCTAATACACCACAAACAAACGACTACAAGATAAAAAAAGCATGGGAGAACTTCAGCATACCAACAAAGCAGCAAGTAGAAGATATAATATTTGGACTAAATACAACAACCTCACTGTCAGACCCATGCCCAGTAGCGTGGCTCAAAGCTAGAAAAGCCAGCTCTCTCATCACATTCAAAAAATCGTCAAAGATTCACTCCAACAAGGATACATGCCGCAACCTCTAAAGCACGCAATGATATGACCAATACTCAAAAGCAGCAATCTGAGCCCATCTGAACCAAAGTCATACAGTCACATCTCCAGCCTGCCATTCCTTGCTAAAATCGTGGAAAAGGCAGTGCAAAAACAACTTCAGGACCATATTGACATACAGGCCCCACTGGACATCCATTAGCACGGATTCAAGCCCCAACACGGCATTGAAACTCTACTCACCTCCCTCTTTGACAATCTCCTAAGAGGCATGGACAACATAAAAAATGGCTTCTTGCTAGTGTTCATGGATATTTTGGCAGCCTTCGACACTGTATCCCACACTAAGCTACTGCATCGCTTACAACAGATAGGACTATGTAAGAATACCCTGAATTGGTTCACATCATACTTGGAAGGATGAACACAACAAGTCAAATGCGACCAAAAGAAATCACTGCAATTCCCAGTCATGCAAGGAATACCACAAGGCTCAGCCCTATCATCAATGCTCTTTAACATCTACATCCAACCCATATGCAACATCACCAAGCACCATAAACTACACTATCACATTTATACTGATGACATCATGATATATGCTCCAATCAACCTACTAGCACTAAATACCACAACAATAACCAAATGCCTCGAAGACATGAATGACTGGCTCATAGCCAACAACTTAACGGTCAACTATGATAAAACCGAGGCAATGTTCATCACCAGGAACCCCACCTTCATACCTCCACAAACTATCAGCATCTTAGACAAACATATAGGAGTCAAAAAAGAAGTTAAGTATCTAGGCATCACATTGGACAGAGTGCTGAACCTGAAATCCCACATCACCAAAACCGCAAACAAGGTCTATCAACGTTTGAGGACCATCAGACAAATCAAACCGATACTCCGTCAGGACCACTTCCGCACAGTGTGCCAAGCACTCATCACACCACTGCTTGACTATGGAAACTCACTATACCAAGGCCTCCCTCAGCACACACTACACCCACTACAGATGGTGCAAAACACCACAGCACACAACATTACAGACACGCCAAGGACAGAGCACATCAACCCTGTCTTACAACAACTACACTGGCTCCCAATGCTGGAAAGAACTAAATACAAAACAACCATGATCATCTTCAAAATCATTCACCATCTCTCAGCAGATGCACTCCAAGACGTTAAAACAAGAGATATCAGCAATAGACCAAGAAGAGCCAATAAAGACAACATGATCGGCACACCAGCAGGCTATCACAAAACCAAGCAAACAACTTCAAAAAGAGATCCATCACTACTGGCGTCCACACTATGGAACTCTCTTCCAACGAGCCTGAGGGCACTAGATGACATCACAGACTTCCGCAAAGACCTCAAAACACTGTTATTTATAGAATCATATGAGCATTTAGACAACAGCCCATACCCAAACAGAAACACAACCACTTCTGCCAACTAGGCACGCACTCATCTTACATACACACACAAGATTATTATACTACGTTATTAAACAACCCCTTGTTAAATGTTACCCTTCAATTGTACTGTCTAAATGGTGTTAAGTAATTGTTCTGTCTAAATGTTCACAAGTACCCTAATGTTAAATGTAACCCTCCACCTTAGCTTTGAAATACGCTTTAAGAATGCGTTGCTTAATTGATACAGTTGAAAAGGTGACTAACAAAGTGGACCGCAAAGTAATAGTATCAGAAGAATCTTCAATAAAAGCGGTGAGATTTGCTATTGTAGGAACAATTTCATCCATCCCACCTTCAGCAGTGTTCACCCTTTTAGATGTAGAAGGCACATAGTAAATTTGAGAAGTTTCTATGGGTTCAGATATTGCTAAGACTTCCTTTAAATATTTTTCCAGCAAAATAGAAGGAGAAAGTAAAGAAGATTGCGGAAAATTCAAAAATCTTAAATTACAACGACGTAAGGAGTTTTCCAAAGCTTCCACCTTAGTGTGTAGCATTAAGGAATCCTTTATAGCGGAGACATTAACCGATTGTAAGATAGGAACTTGGGACTCCATTTTAGTAACAGCAGTATCCAATGACATTACCTTACTATCCAGTTGCTGCAAAGCTAGTGCAGCCTCCTGGGTAAAGGCAGACAAAGAATTCAGTTTAGAGGATACCTTCTGATCAATAACTCTAACAGCCTTTAATACATCTTTGAGGGTGACATCCGCGTCAGGAGATAGATCCGGCGCCTCCGAAGGGGCATTCAGATCTATACCTGGGACTGTTTTTCCAGATGTGGCACGTGTTACTCAGCTGTGTAGGCGGCAATTTCTTGCATTAAAGCCCCGAGTTTTGGCATTAGGAGCTACTTTTTTTTTAAGGTTTCCTTGCAAATGTGTTATAGGCTTGGATGGTAATTCCTATTGTTTTACTGATGTCTCACATCTGGAAAACGTTTTGCAGGACAGACAGGTTTTAGTTGGGGATGGCTCTGGTAATTGAATATCACCTTCTATTTTGTTGACCCGTGATAAGGTCTTGTTTTCTTTGCTTTGTATTTATTGCCTTGTTACAGATTTGATGTACTCTCTCTTGATGTGGACTTTATCATTTATTGGATTTCTTATATATTAGTAATGGTTTGTTTGTTTTTTTGCATTGCCTAGATTGACCTTTTTTCAAACTGCATTACCAGCATTTCCATTTGGCTGTCAAATAACAACCTTGCAATAAACTTGAAGAAGACTGAAGCACTTATTGTCACTAGAAACACCAACTTTAATCCCCCACCATACATCACATGCAACAGTACTGAGATTCCAATTAAGGATGAGGTAAGATACCTCGGGGTAACCCTCGATAAGAAGCTAGACCTACGATCTCACATAAAGAAAACTGTTAAAAGCGCTTATTACCGAATGAAAATAATTAGACGCCTCAAGCCTCTTATCTCTTATGAACACTTTCGTACAGTCTGCCAGGCACTTATTACCCCCATTCTGGATTTTTGCAACCCTATCTACAATGGGCTGTCAAAACATGCTCTCAAACCTCTTCAAATGGCACAGAATACAGCAGCCAGAATAATTAACGGTTCCACAAATCATGACCACATTACCCCCATCCTTAAAGATCTCCACTGGCTCCCGATAACCCTTCGCATAAAGTATAAGTTAATCATAAACATCTTCAAAATGAAGCACAACAGTTCTGCAACCAGCCTCCATGCCCTCTTATCCCATGATACCAGCAACAGACCTAGAAGATTATCCACCTCAAACACCCTCAATACCCCAAGAAACTTCGCTAAATCACGCAAATGTACATCACAACGAGCAATTTCTTTGGCTGCCCCTTTGATTTGGAACTCTCTCCCTCCTGATTTACGTGCAATTGATGTTTTAAGTGACTTTCGTAAGCAATTAAAAACTTTACTTTTCATTGAGCACTATGGATCAACAAATGACTAAGATATCATCTATTGTATATACTTTATAAATAATCCACTATATTGTTAACCCTTGTTATTTTTCCTACATTACCATATGTTGTCATGTCTATACTGTTTATGTTTCCCTTGTTTATACCTTGTATTTCTTGTGACCGCTTTGATTGAAGGAAAAGGCGGTATAAAAAACTTGTTAAATAAATAAATAAATAAATAAATTTAAAAAAAAAAATGTAACCCTCCAATTGTGATGTGATGTGACCACCTTGATTGAAGTATAAGGTAGAATACAAATCTGTCTAAATAAAATAAATAAAAAATAAATGACCACGCCAAATTTTTGCAAGCGCACACATAAAATATAATATTCTGTAATCAACGCATGTACTTGCTCGCATTGCTGATGATCTGGCCAGAATCCACCTATGTGCTTGCCTACGGTGAAGATATGTGCGAAACAAACAGTTTGCAGATTTTTACACAAATTGATATTTATAAGAGGTTATTTACATCTGTAAGTATCCCTTACAGCTCAAATAACTAAAATAACAGGCATTTGCATGCATTACTGGTGCCTAAAATTAGATGCCTCCTCAAAAACTTACCTCCATATTGTGGCTAGTGCTGCCAGTTATCTGAATAGAGGTGATATTTCATTTAATTTCTTATTATTACTTATACACTGCCTATCTAATTTCCTAAGCGGTATTCAGTCTACAATCCAGATAAATATCCGGATAACTCATAGTAGCCTTTTTCCTACTCTAAAGCTATCCGGGTGGCACTACATGGGGAGGGGGAGGTCAATATGATTTTCGGTGCATTATCTGGATAGTGCTGCTGAGAATCAGCAGATAGACCCAGCCAGAAGCTATTTATGCAAATAGCAGGTGCTGCTCTCTAGATAAGGGCCTCTGAATACTGAGCCAAGGGGGGGGGGGGGAGTTTAAACATCTCCAAGCATTTCATTGCTGACCCCCCCAAATTCAGTCTTTCAGTTCTTAGATCTTTCTAATTTTAAGCTTTAAGTTCTTACTTCATAAAAACCTCCTTTACATCTATCACCTTACCAGATTTCTTTTACTTCTTCCTTGTGATTCAGTGGCCCCTCTCCACAGAACACTTTTGTTCCTTTCTCATTTAATGGCATCCAGTAGCAGGACAAGGCAGAATCACAAGTTAAATTCCTTGCAAAAAACACTCACAATGACATGGAAAAAAGTGGGAACCTCAAGTATAATTCTGTCCCATTCTACTCTGCTTAACAGAATTGCAACTTTAAATTCCCCTATTTTACAGTAGATTAGATCAGACAAGCAGAATTCTTGCATAATGGGGTCACCTCCCTTTGAACCGTCTTCCCTTTTATTTCCTCACATTGAATTTTTTTCATTTCTTCAACCCAACGCTTTTCACTTGTTCTCTAATATGTGTTTAAAAACCAGGCTGTTATGAGATGAAGCAGTAGGGTCTACAGTATCTGCATGGCGCGGCAATGTCCTGGTGGTGTTGCGACTCTCCTTCTTATGGTTATTACTACGACTCCAAGCAGACATATCCCACTGCTACATCTCGTAGAAGCTTGGCTTTTAAGCATATATTAAAGAATGCTAGAATCATTTTCAACAGGCATAAGTGGATTGAATCACATTACTAGACACCATTCTCTATAGCAGCTCTGGTGGAAGAAATTCCCACACTGATCCAGACTGGAGAGGCTCCTTAGATGGAAATATTTTCATCCTCTCCCTGCATGAAATCATCCCAAGGTGGTGTTATAACTGATCGCGAACCAAGGATCAAAAATGGATTTCTCTGAAGTCCTGCCAACTTCCTAAGCGGTTATCCAAACACGTCAGTTTAGGGAAATACCACCCTGTCCCTCCTGTTATCATACAGTCTTATTCTGAGAGGCTGACACTGAAAGCATTCAGTTCTTAAGTAGCTTTCTCAAAGGCTGCTAAATCTTGCATAAATATGAAGCCAGGACTAACCACATATAGTTAGTTTGTACCTGAGACAATGGAGGGTTAAGTGACTTGCCCAAGATCTCAAAGAGTATCAGTGGGACCGTCAATTTTGAGCTGTGACAGTCTGTGTTTTTTTAACATTGGTGAGCATGGCTAAAATTATTCTGGATACTCAGCAATGGTACCTGGATAATGACCAGAACTGAATATCCGAATAGAGCGATGAGCGCCATTGCTCTTCAGATATGGTGATATCCAGTCCACTCTCCAGACAGCCCCTTAGCATAGCTTTTTCTGTCCTAAGATGTCCAGATAATTATCCATATAGCCATGCTGTACAGTGCCACAATGTCCTGGCGCTATCTAAATAGTGCCAAAGCGATCTATCAAGATATTCTGCTGTTCTATCCGCATTGTGCCACTGAATATCAAGTCAAATGTTTCTAGGGCAAGATGGCAGCAGTGTAAGAGTGCTACTGCATGTCAGTCCTGATCTTTCCTACTTTGTATTGCTTAATCTATGAAGAAATAAAAATGAAGTTCTGGAGCGCCCCTGATGCTAAGGGGCAGGCAAAGTAGGGGCTGATGGATTGACACCTAAAATCTGCAATGTGTTTTCAGTGAGCAAGGCAGCTCCGTCAGCGTCCTTGGAGAGTAAGGCAGAGTAAAGTTTGCCTGTCTCCTCCTCCGACCTGGATATGACCTCTAGGCCAGAGCAGCAGTTACCTCCTAAGTGGCTGATGCAAGAGGGCCTCTGTGAGACTGCCGCATACGGAAGCTGTTGGAGCTTTGTCCTGTGCTTTGAACCAGGGGATGACAAAGCCTCAGAGCCTGCAGGAGAGCATGGCCATGGAACCTTCACCAGAGATAGTCAAGATCAAGAAGCGATGTGCCTAGAATTGTTGGGGAAGGATTTCAAACAGGATTTTCTTTGTTTCAAGCAGACATTGGAAAAACAGATAAATGAAGTCTGCAGCTTTTTAAACTTACATTTTCTAAGACTGCAGTGGTTTCCTTGGATGGAATATAGGAAGCTTGGGCTTTTTTGGAAAAAAATGTTTTGTACTCAGCATGCACAATTATTTGAGCAGTTTGCTGGTTTGCCTGGCAGGATACACATAGTAACATAGTAAATGATGGCAGATAAAGACCATTATGGTCCATCTAGTTTGCCCAGTAAGATGACAAGAGTAGGTGCACCTGCCACTCTGTACAGGCCACCCCTCCCCATGTCTTTGTTTAGGAGTGAACCCACCACTCCATGTAGGACACCCCTATTTGTTGGGAAATTAGATGGTTACGTTTATTTTGATTTTATCCTGTTGCTGTAAAGGGATCCACTGTGTCTGTCCCATGCCACTTTGAACTCCGTCACTGTGTTTGTCCCCACCACTTCCATCGGGAGGGCATTCCAAGCATCCACCACCCTTTCAGTGAAAAAGTATTTCCTGACATTGCCTTTCAATTTACCCCCTTGCAGCTTCATGTTATGCCCTCTAGTTTTACACCTTCCCCGTCTTTGGAAGAGGTTTGTTTGTTCATTATTTCTCTTTAAGTATTTAAAGGTCCGAATCATATCTCCTCTATCCCTCTTCTCCTCCAGAGTGTACATATTTAGGTCTTCAAAAGTCTCTTCTCATAAGACTTCTGACGCAGGCTCCAAATCATTTTGGTCGCCTTCCTCTGAACAGTTTCCAGTCTTTTTGTATCCTTTGCAAGATATAGAAGAGAAGAGTATGGCATTTAATATTAAATTTGAGTCTTTTGAGCAATGAATGGTGAAAACGCAGTGAGAAATTTTAGTCTTGATGAAGGATACTATGAACTTGCACTATAAAGTTTAAGTTATTGATAATGCTCAGCGAAAGCATACTTTGCATTTTATGAATTTCCCCATGGTTGCATTGACTCATCTTTGGATCTTGTTAAGAAGTACTTTGTGGAAATATTGAAAATCCCTGAGATTTGGTTGTCCATCCATGGCTAGAGCTTATTATCTGTCCTCTGTGAAAAAGAAGGTTTCCCCTGTTAGCAATGGAGGTCTTAGTCTAGTTTCATCTGGCTCTATTAATCTTCTCAAAGTGTTGCAGTCCTTTAGGGAACTGGAGATTCAACAAGCCACTTTAATAGTGGACCTTGTCTAAGAACGCGATTTGTTTTTACGCAGGAGAATAGAAAAATTGATGGGATGTAAAATTAATGTGTTCCCTGAGGTCTCAAGAGAGATGCAGAAAATGCAGAGACAATTTTTCCTGATGTGGCCAGAATACTGCAGTTGGGTGCTCAATATTGGCTAAATTTTCCTTGCAAGTGTGTCAGTAAGTTCAAGGATATTAAATGTATATTTATGGATCTGTAGCAATTCTCCAGTGACTAAGGATAGTTTTGATTAATCACATAATAATGTGATGCTTGCTTTCAATTGCCTATATTACCTTTATTTATTTAGCTGTATTTATATCCTGCTTTTCACTGGGTCAAAGAGGTCAATTGGGGGATACATTTAACATGAGGGGATATGAGACACATATGCTAATACTTACAGGGAACATGGGCAATGGAGGGTTATGTGGCTTGCCCAAGACCACAAGGAGTGCCTATAGGACTAGAAATCCCAGTCCCTCTGGCCTGAGATTGCTGTCCCCAGGTGGGACTTGAACCCCTCGTCCTAACCACGAGACCACTCCTCCCTGATTACATCTGCATTTTGCATGGAATAGTGGTATTCTTAACCTCCCACTACTTGAGGATTGTGTAGCTATTTTCCTTTTATGCATTAGCGTGTTCATTTATTTTGTATGCTATTTTCTGTGCAAGGTGTTTCTAATTGTACATGTTTTTCTTTTAAAATCTTTCAATAAAATAAATGCAAAAACGTTTTTTAAAAACCCAAAGGTTTCTAGGGTAAATCAAGAAAATATCAACACAGTTCATCTGCGGAGCTTCACTGACACAGGAAAAAACAAAAGACAAAATAAAATACAAAAAGACACTGGGTTTTTTTCTTCTTCATTCACTTCTTCTCTTTGGGACTCTTATTTCCTCTTCTCTTCCTTGGCTCTTTGGATCCTCAGCCAGAACTCCTCTTCTTTTGGTCTGTAAACTCTTTTTGGTAGGTGGCTCCTTTCAAATACTGGAAAATATGTCCAACAATGAATCCCCTATTAGTTATTGCCCAATTCCTTGGCACAGTAGTCAAAACTCATTGCTGGACATCTTCTTCCCCAGTACCTTCACTACTGATCATAGGCTTCCTGAAGAAAATTATCAGACTATAATCCTCTCTCTCAGCTCTCTACAGTTCTTTCCTTGAGCTTCTTGCGTGTGAAAGGAGGCAAAACTTCTACTTCTCCTAGGCCTTGTTCAGCATCCAAGATCCTATTGGTTCAGGAGCTCTGTGTTCCCTCTTGCCAGCTTGGAAGAAAGGAGAAAATACAAGCTTCCTTACAAAAATTCCTATATTTATAAACTCAATGAGCTCATCAACTCCTCCCCTTGCCATTCTCTGTAGAGAGATCAAACTAGGAAAAGTCACTCAGCATTTTATTACATCACGCAAGGCAAAGCCAAGTGGTACCACTTGGAAATATACCACTGCACATGCTGTAGTTATTAGACTTTTCATGATGTGTGTCACATTAGCAATATCTGTGATTTTTCAGTTCTGCTTATAACAAAGTTCATGGAACTACAATGGATTTCTGGAGACATGAATGCCCCAAATTTTAATCAATCACAGCAATGTCCTCTTCCAACAGAAGAGGGTAGATATCTTGGGAGTTGAAGCCTTTGTATTTATTCTGGTATTTTCAGGTATTCTCCATTCTCCAAGAGGCATTGGTAGGACTTCTGGAGGCCATTGCAAATGGAGAAACTCTCAAGATGAAAGATCCTCACAAGCTGTGCATCTCTGAACAGGGGCGGCCCAAGGGGGGTGCGGGGCCATGTGCGGAGACTCGGTGCGGGGCCTCATTTGCATAAGGGGCCTCATTTGCATAAATATTTGCATAATGTTACCATACACTAACTTTTAGTATACATGCCTCTTCATGAGTGTATGGATAAAAAAAGACAAAGATTTCTACATTACTATAATCCAGTGCCAACCGCCAGGCACATTAGGAACTACTACAAACACTGCCCATTTAGAACCCATAGCAAACCCACCGTATCCCAACAGCACTACCAGGACTCATAAAGCACCATACACTACCTATCAAAAGGCAACACTGCAAATATTAAACCAATACATTTCAGAGAATAACAATACATGACCTACTGGGGAAAGAGAACAAGTGACAATGTCAAATAGGAATTACATAAACAGAATACCTCAGCTCAGTTACACATGCAGAACATAGACTATCACCAAACAAGGAATCACAATTTAAAAACAGGAAGACAATAATTAAACTGGGAACCCTAAAAGCCAAACTTGGAATGTACAACAACAATGTAGAAATAAAACTATAAATTAATTTCCTCTTGTACTAAACAAAGCACAGACATTAATGATGCACATTTCCCAGAGCTGACATATTCCAGTTAATAAATTCAAAATAAAGAGATATCTTTGTACCTTTTGTGCATTTTTTTTCAGTTGCAATTGTTCCAGCCACTTTCTTCTGGTTTATTTGTGTCTTCTGCTATCTCTCCATCGTCTGCTGTCCATTTGTCCTTTCTTCTCTTCTAGTTTTTTCCATTCTCTCTCTACATCTGCTTTAACATAATAATCTTTCTCCTTTTGCTCTTTCCTCATTCCTATTTCATCCACTCAAATTTTACCCCTCCATCCTCAATCCCCACTTAGTCTCCCAATACCCGGCCAATTGTACATTTTTCTTCCCTCCCACACAAAATATTTTTCCCCTCTCCATTTCATTCTCCCAGCCCCATCCCCTTCTAATCTCCCCCAACATCAGCTCCCTTTTAGTTCCAGCCCCACCCAGTATCCGCTCCCTTCTAGTCCCCACATCAGCCCATTTCCAGTCCTAGCTCCCCCATCCATTTCCAGTCCTATCCGAGTCCCTTCATCAGCTCATTTCCAATACCAGCCTCCCATCAGCCCATTTCTAGTCCTTTCCTAGCCCCACCATCAGCCCATGTTAAATCCTAGCTCCCCTCCACTCAGCCCATTTCTAAACCAAGCCCCCCATGAGCCTACTTCCAGTTCTAGCCCCTCCATGAGTCCATTTCAATCCAAGCCCCCACCACAGCCCATTTCCAATCTTAGCTCCCCCAACACCCAATTCTCAGTTCTATCCTAGCCCATCCATCAGCCCAGTTCCTGTCCTAGCTCCCTCCCCTAAGAGCCCATTCCAAGCCCCCCTTCCCATCAGCTATTTGCAGTTCAAGCCCCCTTCCACTCAGCCCATTTCCATTCCAAGTCCCCCTCCCCATCAGCTATTTGCAGTTCAAGCCCCCCACTTCCCCTCAGCCCATTTCCATTCCAAGCCCCGTCCCATCAGCTATTTGCAGTTCAAGCCCCCCACTTCCCCTCAGCCCATTTCCATTCCAAGCCCCATCCCCAACAGCTATTTGCAGTTCAAGCCCCCTTCCACTCAGCCCATTTCCAGTCCTAGCAACCCCCCCAACCCATTACCAGTCCTAGCCCCCCCATAGCCCACTCCCAGTCCTAATCCCACCAGCCCATTTCCAGTCCTAATCCCCCATCACCCAATTTTAAGTTTAAGCCCCCCCATAGCCCATTACCAGTCCTAACCTCCCCATCAGCCCACTCCCAGTCCTAATCCCCCATCACTCAATTTTTAGTTTAAGCCCTCCCATAGCCCATTACCAGTCCTAACCCCCCATCAACCCACTTCCAGTCCTAATCCCACCAGCCCATTTCCAGTCCTAATCCCCCATCACCCAATTTTTAGTTTAATCCCCCCCAGCGCCCATAACCACTCCTAACCCCTCCCCAGCGCCCATCACAACTCCTAACCCCCCCAGCGCCCATCACCACTCCTAACCCCCCCAGCCCAGCACCCATCACCACTCCTAACCCCCCCAGCCAGCCCAGTGCCCATCACCACTCCTACCCCCCCCAGCCAGCCCAGTGCCCATCACCACTCCTAACCCCCCAACCAGCCCAGTGTCCATCACCACTCCTAACCCCCCCCCAGCCAGCCCAGCCCATCCCATCACTACTCCTAACACCTCCCCCCCCAGCCCAGCCCATAACAACTCCTACCCCCCCCCCCGCCCACCCCAGCCCATCACTACTCCTAACACCCCCCCCCCCCCGCCCAGCCCAGCCCAGCCCAGCCCATCACTACTCCTAACACCACCCCCCAGCCCAGCCCAGCCCAGCAGCACGTCAAACCCCCAGCCCAGCCCAGCCCCGCACCACTCCTAACGCCCAGCCCAGCCCAGGGAAATTTGTAAAAAAAGAAAACCTGTCTCCTGCCGCTGTCGGGGCCGCCGCGGCAGAATCGAGCGTGCCGCGGGGCCCCCCTGTACCCGGCACAGCCTCTCCTCCCTGTAGCAGCTCTCTCTTCTGAGCTGCAGTCAGACGCGCCGGCTTGCAGAGCGCGAAAGGAAGAGTTTTTCCCTCGCTGCTCTGTTAAGCCCGCGGGGGCTGATGGGAAGTTCCCATCAGCCCCCGCGGGCCTAACAGAGTCGCGAAAGGGAAACTCTTCCCTTCGCGCTCTGCAAGCCGGCGCGTCTGACTGCAGCTCAGAAGAGAGAGCTGCTACAGGGAGGAGAGGCTGTGCCGGGTACAGGGGGGCCCCGCGGCACGCTCGATTCTGCCGCGGCGGCCCCGACAGCGGCAGGAGACAGGTTTTCTTTTTTTTAAAAATTTTACTTTTACAAAAGAATGTTTTTTGCGCGGGGCCCCCTGAAACGCGGGGCCCTGTGCAAAAAACATTCTCGCTCAATGGACGGGCCGGCCCTGTCTCTGAACATTATAATTTTCTTAATCTGGAGCCACAGCAGTAAAGTCCACATTTGAATTAGGCATGCTGATGAGATTTTGTATCAGGTGATTCATGTGGAGCCCCATTCCGGGAGGGGGACATCCAGGCTGTCTGGACATTGCCGCTGAAGACAAGGCCATTAGGACCCAATTCTGGTCCTCAGGAACAAAACATTCCCACGGGAGCCAGAATTGGAACCAAGGACAGCCCGGCGTGCCACTTCCGTCTGCAGGGACATCCTCCCTACAGGTACCCAAGACATCCACAGATCCGGCTCCCCAAAACCCTGCTGCCCGACCCATGGCTGGCCTCCTGCAGCCTGGATCAGGAGGTGGGGACCCCCCACACCCAGCCCTGGTCCCCGGCATGGCTCACCTGCCCTGATCCTGCAAATTGTGCTGCTTATACCACCTCTGAGGTGGTATAAGCAGCACATCCCAGCAGGCCTGTCAGCAAGTACAGGGCCATGACCTGAATCGGCCTTGTATGTGCTGCCGGGCGGCCCGCTTCCGCTCCACCCCCCGCCAGCTCTCCCTGTCCTGAAGCACAGGACGTATGGGGAAATCCGGTAGGGGAATAGAGTTTAAGCGGATTGTTCAAGGTGCTCTATCCCCACATCCCACCAGCGCCAAAACTTGGAGGGCATCATACCAGGAGGAAAATCCGCATTACTCTGAATTGGTAAGTAGACCGACTTAGAAGCAGAATGTGACACTCTTCCACAAATCCATCTCCAAGTCTGGAGCATTAAGGAAATGAGGCCACACTTCCGCAATGGTAAGAGTAGCTTACTAGAGGGCAAGTACAAGACATAGTGAGGCATCAGGGTGCAACAAAAGCCTGTTCACAGTTCAGGGGAGTGTAGTCTACAGTATCAAAAAGCCAGTCCTTTAAGTGCCATAGTAAGCACGCTAAATTGTAAGCCTGGAGGTCTGGAAGTCCCATGCTTCCCTGACACCAAGACCCCTTAAGCGTCTGTATCGCCATTATATTCCATCAGAAATGTAGAAACTCTTACCTGGCACAACCAATTGACTCAACAGCAGTTTATATTCCTGCCATACATGAAACCTATGTCCAATTCCTAGACTTCTCCCCTCACTTCAGAAAGAGCTGGGAATGTTTAGAATTCCCATCCGATCTCAGTGAGACATATTAGCTGGCAAAATAACTGAACTGGGTGCTAGTGAAAAGTATGGTCTTCACCCAAGTCAAGGGACTGCTATAGTGATACCTAGGGGGTCCGTTTACTAAGCAGCGCTAGTGGCTTCTGCGTGAAATCGGGGCTGCAACTCCAATTTCACACAGAAGCTGCTAGCGTCGCTTAGTAAACAGACCCGCTAGGCTAAATAAGAGGAGGAAAGGGTTTAAAAATGAGGAAAACTTCCTGGGCAGCCAAAAATTTATTTATTACAGTTTGCTCTCTGCCTCTATGATAGACTTTTACCCAAGGCTCTCTGTTCATCATTAAATAACAAGAACCCAACAAAGACATAGAAATATAAGGACACATAGGAGGCTATCTTAGCAGCTTTGGGGTTACAGGCTTGGATGTCCCCACTTGATCTCAGAACCGTCCTGGATGTCTGAAGCGCCTAAGTTTACCTGCTCCAGGTATGAACAGGGATCTGAAAAGGGCAAGTTTTGTCAAGCAAACCTCTGGAAGGTGTGGAGAAGTAGCTACACTAATACTCCCTGTACTTTACAATATGTCAACAAACACTGACAGGGAATGGGGGCTCGGGTTTTAATTTTGCTATGCTGCTGGACTCCGCTAGGTTAGTTTGCATGAGATGGATGTCCCCACCCCACACTTTCCTAAATGGGACATCTATGTGGCTGCCGTCGGGGACGTCTATGTTCCTAAAATCAGCCAGAGACATAGATATCCCTGGTGTTTTTCTGCACGTTCCACCCTGGATATCCTTTCTAAAATGCTACGTTCCATATATATAGGGCTTACAGAGAGGAACAAGTGATAGTATAATCTAGGTGTAGACTCCTCCATGTTTACTGCAGAGTATATATAGACAAAGACAAAAAAATGAAAAAGCATCCATTACAGGCCACCCCAGATGCCAGCAGCTCAGAGTAAACGATGGCTCCAGCATCTTAGCCTTGGACCCCCTCTTCTCCCCAGGTTGAAGAAACCCAAGAATTAAAAGAAACTGAGGCTGCCTGGTGTATATCGCCTGCATGCATTTACTTCTGCCAGGTATACGTTTCTTATAATTTGCAAGAATACATTTCAAACCCCAGGGAGGATGGCTGCCTCTTGGAATGACTTATCACTTGAACACTTACCTAAGCATTTTAGATTTGATTTTCTTTATCATTCTTGGTAAGAAATATGACTAATACTGACTCACAACGCCTCTCATTTTGTAGGAAGGTGAAAGTGCTGTGACGAATTCAGATTCGGGATGCTGAAAACTGTGACCCTAGGGACAGGGGCATGTCTACTTAAGGGATTTAGTGTGCATTAATATAGTTAATGTGCGTTAAGTGCCATAATTGTTTAATTTCTATGGGTGCAGTGGCACTTAACATATATTAACATTTAGTAAACATGCCCCTTAAAGTGGTGATTCTTTTTCATGCCCAAAAGCACTGTCATATAAAGAACTGGGAAACACTAGATATTATCCTCCTAGAGCGTAAGTAAGAAGTCAAAGCGCTGTGAACTTTTCTGTTATTGGAACAGAGTTCGCAGAATGAAGATTATAATATTCTTTTGGAAGTCAGTTAATAAAGAAATGCAAATAAAAAGTTGTGTAATTTATTTATTTAAATAAACATAAGCCCAGATATGCAAATTCTAATATACCAAATGTGCATACTGCAAGAACACTTCAAGTTCCCCTCTGGGGTTAGGAAAGGAGTATAGAATACCATTAAACAAATAATTGTACTATCAAATGTTTACTTTTCCTTATCTCTATAACAAAAGCCAACACTGACAGAATTTTGCAGTATGTGCAAAGTAAAATGCTCATATTTGCTGTGAAACAAAGTTGCACTAGGAATTCATTTGCATAAGCATTTCCCCCAATCACGAACTGAGACAATTATATTGTTTCTTGTTTCACAGCTGTTCAGACAAATTTATGGATTTCAACATAAGACAAAGGGAGTGAAACTCACTGACGCACTCTGCTGTTCTACAGTTATTTTTGCCAGCCTGACACACATGCCTTTTAACTTATAACCTTTTAGTTGAAACCCAAGAACTATACCAGAGATAGCTTTCTTGACCATGCTAAAAGGTTATCCACATCTAGTATCGCCATGGTTTTTATTTTCCTTAACACAAAATCACACATACTCAATGGATAGTGTTATATTTCACCTAATCATGTTTTGCATGGCCTGAACCAATTAAGGCCCCTATTTATTCATATATATGGTAACAAGGCGCATTAGCATCCCTCCTTGAATGCTGTAAATACATATAAACTAGATTGCAATAGATTTAGGAGATGCTTTTAGAAGAGTTAGGCGCCATGTACATATGTATGAAGCTGATTTACACGTATACATTGGCAGATATGTATGCATATCAAGTTTTAGAAATGTGACGAAATTAAGGGGGCTTGGTTTGGGTGGTCCTTTGAAATATAGATGTATTCTGTATTTTACCATGGCAATGACCATATACCACAGAAAATTTGCACTCTGGCATTTACAGCCGCGTCGAGTCATGTATAATATTTGCTAATTGCTCATTTAGACTCAGGTTTTGGAGGGCTGCTTGAGTGGGGAATCGAACTTAGAGTACTTTTCAGGAAATTAAAATTATCTCAGAATACCAGAAGTTTGCATTTTGGAGCTCAGATTCTTAATTGACTCTCCTCGGATGTGTATAGAGAAGTAGCAAAAATGCCTCTTATACATGTAGGCAACGCTACTTACAGACTGAGCTCTGAGTAATTCCATTCTATATCTGAACCTTTTCATTTTTAAAATAGCTTCTTGTGATGTACATTGCTTCCATTAGACGTGTTATGGGGGTCATTTTAGAAGCCCTACTCTTGATTTTGATGTCTGAAAATGCCCATTCAGACATGGAAATCACATGGATGTCCCTTTACAGCAATAGGATAAAAACAAGATAAACGGTACCATCTAACTTCTGAACCATTGCGATGCCCTAGCTTGGGCCCGAGGGCTTACAAGCATAGAGCAGCCTTATAATGTCCCTTTTAAATAAAGCTTCCCTTGTTTGTCACCAGAGGGATTCTGGGACTTGTAGTTGGCTTACTTATATAAGGACAAATGTAGTTGTGAGACCGGTGGTTTAAGGCAGCAAGAAAATTTATTTTTTGTGGGATTCCAAGGCATTAAAGCTCAAAACGCAAAAACAAGAGGATGCTTCTCCAACATAAGAGTAAATCAGGTTAACAGAGGAAAATGTAACAAAAAGGCTTCCATCACTGGGAAGTAGCTTTCATCCAAATAAACTTTCACAGAGCACAGCTTCTTGGGGTCATTCAACATAACAGGTAAACTTTTAACAGCTGCTGTTTTCTTTTCCAAAGCAAACTTTTACTAAAGACAGCTTCTGGCTTCAGAAGCTCACATACTTAGTAGAACACATTCTTGGCTTTTTCCATCTCTTTGCAGTCATAAAAAATTAGTTGCTATATTGTTTCACAGTCTCTCAACCCTGTTCAACAATGCTCAATTCTCCTTTAGACAAAAAGAGCAATCCATTGGTGACATTTCTGAGTCAGACTCTGGCATACAAGAATCCACCTGCATCTCTTCTATGGATACCGGGTACTTCTCACTTCCACCAGTTTTATATACTTTCCCAGACTTCCTGTCTTCTAAAAACTCTTGGAACTGTTTCCACAGCAAATCACCCTGAGAAGGCACACTTATGTTGGGAGGGTAAAGCTTCCTCTCTGCAAACAGTTTTCTTAATGCTTCTAGTGTTAAAAGCTCAGTTTCTCTGCTCTTATCTGGGTTTCTGTTTTCTTCATACATAAAACTATCCACCCACCTCTTAGCAGATGAAGACGTTAGGTCAGGTTCCTGGACACTAGCTGTACCAAACTGTTTTTCTGCAAGCTGTTTAGCTCTGCAAGTGCTGGCTTTACCTTGGGGCGGGTCTCTCAGACAACTACTGATTCCTTTCCTCCTGATATCTTTCAGGCTATGGAACTCAGACTTCTGGTGTCTTTCTCCACTCCTTCCCAGATAGTCACTCTCCTGAAAGTTTCCTTGGAACCTTTCTCCCTTTCCAGGATCTCTCAGAGTTTCTCCTTCTTGCTCTCTCTGCTGCGTCTCCTGTGTGTGTGTCTCTTGTCTCTCTTGTGTTCCGTCACTCTCTCTCTGCTCTGACTGTGTTTTTAAAAACCGTTTGCTGCCGGGCACTCCCTTGCCTTTGCACAGGTGTGACCAATCACTGAGCAAGCTTGGCTCCCTGTCTGAACTAGGGCGTGGCCTGGCCTTAGCAGAGAGCTGAGTTTCTTTCTTGCAAACACTGTGCACAAGTGAACTGTCACTTGTTTTAAAGGGAAAAACAGGGTTTTCCTCCACTTCCATCTCTTCCTGGGAGCTATCCTCACCACACATCCCCCCCCCCTTAAGATATCACGGGCTGGCATAATTTTATTTGCACAGCTCGTGATACAACTCAAGGCGTCTGCATTCTGGTGCAGTCTCCCTGCCCTATGCTCAATGTGAAATTCAAACGCCTGGAGGGCCATATACCACCGTGTCAGAAGTGAGTTATGATCCCTCATCTGGTTGAGCCATTTTAATGGGGCATGGTCAGTGACCAATAAGAATTTCCTGCCCATGAGGTAGAACCTAAGGGCTTCAATGGCCCATTTAATTGTTAAACATTCGCACTCTATAGTTGAATACTTCTTTTCGGTTGGTGACAGCTTCCGGCTAAGGAACATCACCGGGTGTTCCGCGCCCTCGTGCCTCTGAGACAAAACTGCACCCAGGCCTGTTTCAGATGCATCCGTCTGGACTATGAATGGTTGGGCAAAATTCACGCCCCGCAATACCGGTTCAGCACACAACTTCTCCTTCAAGAGGCAAAATGCCCCATCAGCTTCCTTGGTCCACTTCAGCTGGTTGGGCGCATTTTTTTTTAGCATATCTGTTAAAGAAGCGCTCTTCTCTGCAAAGCATGGGATGAAGCGTCGATAATAGCCGACCAAACCCAGGAAACTATGCAGTTGCTTTTTATTAGTAGGTCTGGGAAATGCTTTGACGCTCTCGATCTTGCTTGTCAGAGGCTTCACTATGCCTCGGCCCACTAGGTGGCCCAAATACTTGACCTTTTGACCTCCAAACAAACACTTGGCAGGATTTAAAGTGAACCCCGCGTTCCTCATCGCTTGGAGGACAGCCTCAACCCTTGACAAGTGCTGTTCCCAGGTGTCGCTGTGTATTACGACATCATCCATATACGCGACGGCATAGGCCTGGTGTGGGCGCAACACTAGGTCCATCAGTCTTTGACACGTGGCCACGGCCCCATGTAGCCCGAAAGGCATTCTTTTAAAGTGGAATAATCCCATTGGTGTGCTGAAGGCAGTTTTCTGACGAGCTTCGCGGATCAATGGTATTTGCCAATACCCTTTCGTCATATCGAGCGTAGTGAGGTATTTGGCACGTCCCAGCCGGTCTAAGAGTTCCTCGATGCGAGGCATTGGGTAAGCATCAAACTTTGATATCGAGTTGACCCATCGGAAGTCAATACAAAACCTCATGGATCCGTCCGGCTTCGGTACCAGGACGATAGGACTATTCCATGGGCTCCTTGACTCCTCTATAATCTCCATGTTCACCATCTCGTGGACCTGGCGGATTACTTCCTGCCTTTTCGCCTCGGGTAACCTATAAGGCCGTTGTATTATTACTTCTCCTTGCGGTGTCACAATTTCATGGGCAACCAGATTGGTTTCGCCCGGCATTGGGGTCAAAACATCCTTAAATTTGGCCAGCAGGTGTGCCAAGTCTTGCTTCTGTGCCCACGAAAGCCCCTCTCCGACCCTTGGCTCGGGATCTCCTTTACACTCAGGCAATTGTGGCCCTAGGTCCTCTTCCGTCTTCTCTTCCAATGTGGCTGACAATCCCTGAAGGCTGGTACCTCCCATGGACCCAAAGCCTCCAGTTCCCCAGGTTGTCGTAGATAGCATCGGGACCTCTTCGAGAGGGGGAAAACCGATCCTCTCACAGATCAACTGCGCTATATGGTCACCTGTTTGTATCTTGAAATCCTCCTTTCCAAAATTAAAGATAAGCACCTTCACAGCGCCCCTAAAATCCGGATCGATAACACCAGCTCCTATGTCGATGAAGTGTTTCAGGGCAAGACCTGAGCGAGGGGCTATGTGGCCATAGCACCCTATCGGTAGTTCTATCTGGAGAGCGGTGTTGACGAGAGCCTTCCCTTGCTTTGGGACTATTAGGTCCTCAGCACTGCAGAGGTCAAACCCGGCAGCGTTGGCAGAAGCTCTCTTAGGAGTTTGGGCGCTGGGACTCATCTTGCAATACTTGAGCACAAACTTGGGTTTTTCCCTAATCTCTCCTCTCGGTGGACAGGCTTTTTGTTCTTGCTTCGATGGCTGCGCAAACAGCGGGCTGGGAATAACAGCTGCCTTAACCATTGTTTGTGCTAAAGCCTCGGGTTGAGTTCTTTTGGAAACAGCGGCCTCTTCTGAATGTAAGCCCTGTTCTATGCCCTATGAAATTGTGGCCAATCCCTCCCCAATACTAAATTATGGGGCAACCTGGGTACCACAGCTATGGGGATCTCCCTCTTTACACCTAATCCTTTCACCCAAACCTTATATACAGGATATAGGGATGCCGCTCCATGAATACATCTGATCTTTACAGTGCTTACAGGTTGGATTGATACCTCCTCAGTCTTGGCCTCAATTTGTTGCCAGAGTGCTTTAGACATCATACTCTGTTCGGCCCCTGAGTCTAACAGTGCGTTGGTAACAATTCCCTGTACTTCCACTGCCAGTAAAAATCCTTCCCTGATTTTCTGATGCTTCTCAGCTATTAGTGCTGTCTTCACATAACATTCTCTCTGAAAATGACCTTCCTCACCACATTTAAATCATTTCTTTTTTGTAACATGGCCTTTCAACATCGGCATACAAGTTTTCAGAGGTTCATCTTTTAACCCAATCCTCTTTCCTGATACGCCTGCCATTGCCACCCTGGAAGCACTGCCACCTTCTCGTGCAGTTACCTCTGCCTCCATAAAACGCTCGGAGAGCATGACGGCTTCTTGAGGGCTTTGGCAGTTTTGTAGTATAAGGAAAGTATGGATGTCTCTGGGGACTGCAGCCATGTACTGCTCTAATACGAGGCTATCCAGTATGGACTCAACTGATTTTCCTTCAGGGGTCAGCCATTTATTCACTAGACTACGGACTCATTGGCATAGGGCCTTAGGAGTCTCGCCTGGCTTTAACTTTACAGCCCTTAGTAGGCAATGATAAACTAAAGGTGTTAGCCCTAGTCTCTCTCTAACAGCTTTTCTGAGCTCGTCACAGTTACTAGCGAGCGCTGGCGGCATGGCTCGATATGCGGCTAAGGCCTCCCAGGTAAGGGATACTGCTAGGCGCACGGCCCATTGGTCTTTAGGCCAGCCGCTGAGGTGAGCCACCCATTCAAAGGCTTCAAGAAAAATCATCAATGTCGTCCCTATTTGTGAGCTGTCCAAAACTAAATGTCCCACCAGCTTGAAGACCCAGCGTATGCAAAGAAGCTGGTATAGTGGAACCTGTATGTGTTACTGCTGGTCCGGTATTCTCTTTCTGGGCTTTCAGCCATCCCTCCAACATCTCGAGTAGCGGTCTCTGCTGGGCTTGCATCTGTGCAGCACTTCTCTTCTGGGCCTGCAATGCCAAGTCCTGCTGCCGCTCGAATTGCGTTGCCATCCATTTTAACACCTCTTGACACTCGAAGGTCATCTTGGAACTCTGCAACAACAAGAACACAGAGACCCAAGTGCGATACCAAAACAAAAAAACCTCTTCACTACTTTTTTTTGTTTTCCAATCAGCTAAGCCTACACCTTTTGCCCTGGTAGCCTAACTAGCCCTGTTAGGTACCGTTACCTGGCTTAGGTAAAGCTTCGAGCTTATCACCAGTGAAGGTCTTTGTAGTCCTCTCTGTACATAGTAACATAGTAAATGATGGCAGATGAAGACCAGAATGGTCCATCTAGTCTGCCCAGTAAGATGGCAAGTGTAGGTGCAGCTGATGCTCTGTGCAGGCCACCCCTCCCCATGTCTTTGTTTTAGGGGTAGAACACCCTGTTTGTTGAGAAATTAGATAGTTACGTTTATTTTGATTTTATCCTGTGGCTGTAAAGGGATCCACTGTGTCTGTCCCTGGACGTTCCTCTGTACAGCTCCAGAGTGAAGTTGCTTTTCCAGCGTGTATCCTGAGGTTGCTCCTTTGCGCATGCGTGAAATCCTTAATACTATGCCACTTGCGATGCCCTAGCTTGGGCCCGAGGGCTTACAAGCATAGAGCAGCCTTATAATGTCCCTTTTAAATAAAGCTTCCCTTGTTTGTCACCAGAGGGATTCTGGGACTTGTAGTTGGCTTACTTATATAAGGACAAATGTAGTTGTGAGACCGGTGGTTTAAGGCAGCAAGAAAATTTATTTTTTTGTGGGATTCCAAGGCATTAAAGCTCAAAACGCAAAAACAAGAGGATGCTTCTCCAACATAAGAGTAAATCAGGTTAACAGAGGAAAATGTAACAAAAAGGCTTCCATCACTGGGAAGCAGCTTTCATCCAAATAAACTTTCACAGAGCACAGCTTCTTGGGGTCATTCAATATAACAGGTGAACTTTTAACAGCTGCTGTTTTCTTTTCCAAAGCAAACTTTTACTAAAGACAGCTTCTGGCTTCAGAAGCTCACATACTTAGTAGAACACATTCTTGGCTTTTTCCAACTCTTTGCAGTCATAAAAATTAGTTGATATATTGTTTCACAGTCTCTCAACCCTGTTCAACAATGCTCAATTCTCCTTTAGACAAAAAGAGCAATCCATTGGTGACATTTCTGAGTCAGACTCTGGCATACAAGAATCCACCTGCATCTCTTCTATGGATATCAGGTACTTCTCACTTCCACCAGTTTTATAAACTTTCCCAGACTTCCTGTCTTCTAAAAACTCTTGGAACTGTTTCCACAGCAAATCACCCTGAGAAGGCACACTTATGTTGGGAGGGTAAAGCTTCCTCTCTGCAAACAGTTTTCTTAATGCTTCTAGTGTTAAAAGCTCAGTTTCTCTGCTCTTATCTGGGTTTCTGTTTTCTTCATACATAAAACTATCCACCCACCTCTTAGCAGATGAAGACGTTAGGTCAGGCTCCTGGACACTAGCTGTAGCAAACTGTTTTTCTGCAGGCTGTTTAGCTCTGCAAGTGCTGGCTTTACCTTGGGGCGGGTCTCTCAGACAACTACTAATTCCTTTCCTCCTGATATCTTTCAGGCTATGGAACTCAGACTTCTGGTGTCTTTCTCCACTCCTTCCCAGATAGTCACTCTCCTGAAAGTTTCCTTGGAACCTTTCTCTCTTTCCAGGATCTCTCAGAGTTTCTCCTTCTTGCTCTCTCTGCTGCGTCTTCTGTGTGTGTGTCTCCTGTCTCTCTTGTGTTCCGTCTCTCTCTCTCTGCTCCGACTGTGTTTTTAAAAACCGTTTGCTGCCGGGCACTCCCTTGCCTTTGCACAGGTGTGACCAATCACTGAGCAAGCTTGGCTCCCTGTCTGAACTAGGGCGTGGCCTGGCCTTAGCAGAGAGCTGAGTTTTATTCTTGCAAGCACTGTGCACAAGTGAACTGTCACTTGGTTTTAAAGGGAGAAACAGGGTTTTCCTCCACTTCCATCTCTTCCTGGGAGCTCTCCTCACCACACCATATAACGTCTCAACAAATAGGGTTGTCCTACATGGAGTCGTGGGTTTACCCCTAAACAAGGACATGGGGAGGGGTGGCCTGCACAGAGCGACAGGTGCACCTACTCTTGCCATCTTGCTGGGCAGACTAGATGGACCATGCTGGTCTTTATCTGCCGTCATTTACTATGTTACTATGTATGTTACTTAAATGCATAAGAGCGTCTTGTGGAAGGCTTCCTGGAAGCATAAAGGATATCCTTTACCTGCTGGGAAAGGTTAAGACCGTGAAGTTCTAGGCTTTCAGCAACCAGGCCCTGATATGCAGAGACTGGGGATTGGGATGCCACAGCATCCCGTCCTCTTGAGAAAGAAGACCTTGTGCCGGAATTCTGGAACAGAACCGGGGAAGTTTGGCATTCAGCGGACTTTCAAAGAGGTCTATGTCCGGGGTTCCCCAAATTTGAAAAATTTGGGCCACCTGGTCTGCATGGAGAGACCATTCGTGTGGAAGCAGAACTCGACTCAGTCTGTCTGCCCAAGAGTTTTGAATGCCTGGAAGATATACCGCAAGGAGATGAATCTGATGCTCTTTGGCGAGGGCCCATAGTCACAAAGCTTTGTTGCACAGCGACAGAGAGCCTGTTCTGCCTTCTTGTTCACAAAGAACATGGCTACCTGATTGTCCGTTTGAACTAGGACTGTCTTGTAGCTGAGCTGGGTGTGAAATACTCGAAGAGCAAGGAAGATTGGTCTGAGCTCTAGGAGGTTGATATGGAGATAGGCCTCCTGTGGAGTCCAGGTACCCTGGGTAGAGAGGCCGTGCAGGTGGGCTCCCCAACCCACCTGTGAAGCATCTGTTGTTAGAGTGGCTTGAGGTGGGGGTTGCTGAAAAGGAGACCCCACCAGAAGGTTTTTGGGTGACTGCCACCATTGGAGGGACAAAATAAGGTGATCTGAGTTTGCTATTTTGTCTGACAGGCAACCTGACTCCTGAGTCCACTGAGTGGATAAGGTCCGCTGGGCTGCCCTTATATGGAGGCAAGCATAAGGAACCACATGCACGGTGGATGCCATGTAGCCTAGCAACTGTAACATTTCCAGAGCAGTGAGGTGAGGTTTTAGCACTGCTTGGGAAGCTAACTGCACAATGCGAAGGCAGCGGGGCTGTGGAAGGTAGGCCCTTGTCTGTCTGGTATCCAGAAAAGCTCCTATAAACTCTAGGGATTGAGTGGGAGAAAGGTTGGACTTTGGGAAGTTTATGACCAGTCCCAAATACTGAAGGATGCGCATTGTGCGAGACAGAGCCATCCTGGCCTCTGGCTCTGAAGGGGCTCGAATGAGCCAGTCGTCTAAGTAAGGGAAGACAAATATTCCCAGGGTACGGAGAAATACTGCTACCACAGCCATGCATTTTGTGAACACCCTTGGTGCAGAAGCCAGGCCAAAAGGAAGAACCCTGTATTGGTAGTGCTTCCCTTGAAACAGGAATCGAAGGAACTTTCGGTGAGTTGGATGGATGAGAACATGAGTGTGCGCATCCTTGAGATCTAGAGAATAAAGCCAATCCTGACTCTGAAGGTATGGCAGCAGAGTTCCTAGAGAAATCATTTTGACCTTCTCTCTGAACAGGAATTTGTTCAATTCTCTGAGGTCTAGAATGGGTCTGTGTCCTCCTGTTTTCTTTGGAATAAGGAAATAGGGGGAGTAAAACCCTGTACCCCATTGGGGAATGGGTACCTCTTCTATTGCTCCTTCAGCAAGGAGCATAGTGACTTCTTCATCTAACCGGTCGTTGAGAGAGGTCTGAGAATTGAACTGTCTTACCATTGTAGGAGGGGGTATGCTGAGGAAATGAAGCTTGTACCCTTCTCTTACAATAGACAGAATACAATTTTCTGCTGTTATCTGACCCCATCTGGGGGCAAAATGACATAACCTTCCTGGGATGGTGGAGGGTTCTGGGCCGTTCAGGGCCAGGAAGGCAAAGTTCTCTAGACAGGAGTCAAAGCCCCTGTGGAGGCTGAGTCTGCTGAGCCGGTTGAGGCTTAGCTGCTTTTGGTTTCCTTTGTTGCCTAGGTTGTTGCTGCTGTCCCTTTTGGGCAGACTGACCTAACGATGTCCCTGCTGAGTATAGGAGGGATAAAACTTTTTCTTCTTGCTGAAGAATGGTTTCTTAAAGGATCTTTTCCTTGCATGATCAGCTTTAGATTTAGACAATCTATCCAAAGTGATATTGTCAGCATCTATCTCCTTAGCTTTTTCCTGCCAATTGTTGCCAAAGAGATTCCCTCCTGTGCAAGGTATATTCCCCAATTTGTCCTGTACCCAGATTTCCAAGTCAGATGCCTTGGGCCAGGCAATTCTACATGCACCTATGGCAATGGCAGAGGTTCTGCTTATGCATTCAAAGCAGTCAAAGGCTGCACGATTCACAAACTTGGAAACATCCTGAGCATGTTTAACAAGAGCAAGATAATCTTGCCTTTTATCATAAGGACGGAGAGGGCTCATATGCTCTAAGTCTCCTGTGACCTCTTTAAGGAACATTCCCATATACAAGATATAGGAACTGATCTTAGCAGAAAGCATGGAAGCCTGGAAGGATCGACGTCCAAAGGCATCAAGAGTCCTACACTCACGTCCTGGAGGATTAGATGCATGCCTTTTTGCACTCTATCCTTCTCATTGCTGACTCCACCACCATGGAATGGTGTGGTAATTGAGTCTTCTGAAACCCAGGACAAGGAGGAACTTGATACATGGTGTCGAGTCTTCGAGAGTGAGGAGATGTGGTCAGAGGTGTTTCCCACATCCTTAACATAAGATCATGCAAGATCTCATGAATAGGTAAGGTAGCTGCCTCCTTGGGAGCTTTAGGGTATTGTAGGATTTCTAATTCCTTTGCCCTAGGCCAGCGATGGCGAACCTATGGCACGCGTGCCAGCTGTGGCACGCGAAGGCCTTGCAGCTGGCACGCGGGAAGGTCCGCAAGTAAAATTAAAAAAAAAATAAAAAAAGCTGTCTTCTCCCGCTGCCAGGGCCGCCGCGGCAGAATCGAGTGTGCCGCGGGGCCCCCCCCTGCCCAGCACAGCCTGCCCTCCCCCTCTATCCGCTCTCTCGTCGCAGCTCACAGTGACACGCGCCGGCTTTCAGAGAGCGAGGGAAGAGTTTCTCCCTCGCTGCTCTGTTAAGCCCGCGGGGGCTGATGGGAAGTTCCCATCAGCCCCTGCGGGCTTAACAGAGCCGCGAAAGGGAAACTAATCCCTTCGCGCTCTGAAAGCCGGCACGTGTCACTGTGAGCTGCGATGAGAGAGCGGATAGAGGGGGAGGGCAGGCTGTGCTGGGCAGGGGGGGCCCCGCGGCCCACTCGATTCTGCCGCGGCGGCCCCGGCAGCGGGAGAAGACAGCTTTTAAAAAAAAAAAATTCCCTCGGCTGGGCTGGGGGGGGGGGGGGGGGGGTTGGATTGCGGTTGGGCTGGGGGGGTTAGGATTGGTGTTGGGGTGGGGGGGGGTTAGGAGTGCTGATGGGCTATGGGGGGGGCTGGGGGGGGGTTAGGAGTGCTGATGGGCTGGGGGGGTAAGGAGTGCTGATGAGGTATGGGGGGCTGGGGGGGGTTAAGAGTGCTGATGGGCTATGGGGGGGGTTAGGAGTTCTGATGGGCTATAGGGGGGCTGGGGGGGGGTTAGGAGTGCTGATGGGCTGGGGGGGGTTAGGAGTGGTGATGGGCTATGGGGGGGGTGGGGGGGTTAGGAGTGCTGATGGGCAATGGGGGGGGCTAGGACAGGAAATGGGCTGATGGGGAGGGGTTAGGACTTGAGGTGGGTTGATGGGGTTAGGACTGGTAATGGGCTGTGGGCTGTTTGGGGGGTTAGAACTGGTAATGGGATTTGGGGGGGGTTAAGACTGGTAATGGGCTGTTGGCTGATGGGGGCTGTCTGGTAATGGGCTATGGGGGGTTAGGACTGATAATGGGCTATGGGGGGGGGCTAGGACAGGAAATGGGCTGATAGGGAGGGGTTAGGACTTGAGGTGGGCTGATGGGGTTAGGACTGGTAATGGGCTGTGGGCTGATGGGGGGTTAGGACTGGCAATGGGCTATGGGGGGCTGACTGGAAATGGGTTGATGGGGTTAGGACTGGAAGTGGGTTGATGGGGGGGGCTAGGACTGGTATTGGGTTGGGGGGTTGCTAGGACTGGAAATGGGCTGATGGGGGGCTAGGACTGGAAATGGGCTGATGCAGGGACTAGAAGGGAATGGCTGCTGGGTGAGGCTGGAACTAGAAGGGAGCTGATGTTGGGGGAGGATTAGAATGGGATGGGGCTGGGAGAGTAAAATGGAGAGGGGAAAAATATTTTGTGTGGGAGGGATAAAAAATCTACAATTGGCCGGGTATTGGGAGAGTAAGTGGGGATTGAGGATGGAGGGGTAAAATTTGAGTGGATGAAATAGGAATGAGGAAAGAGCAAAAGGAGAAAGATTAGTATGTTAAAGCGGATGTAGAGAGAGAGAATGGAAAAAAAAACTAGAAGAGAGAAGAAAGGACAAATGGACAGCAGATGATGGAGGAGTTAGCAGAAAACATGAAGAAACCAGAAGAAAGTGGCTGGAGCAATTGCAACTGAAAAAAAATGCACAAAAGGTAGAAAGATATCTCTTTGACAAGTTATCAGCATGCATGCAACAACAAACATCACATTAATTTTTTTCATGTATAGATTCTTTGGGAATACACACCGAGTCCTGACACAGTTAACAGTTTTAAGAAGTTTATCTTTTTTTTACTCAGGATACATTTGACATGTTATGTGAATAATACATTTAAAATATATTGTGTAACTGAATCAAATTCTTCCTAAATTCATTAAATTGAATGAAATCATTAAAACATTATAAATTGCCAATAAATTGAAATGAAAACCAAAGGATTGTGAATCAAATTGATTCTCTGACAATACAAAGATTCCAACCTTTACAAATGATGTTACATAGTTCAGGCAACTTTATAAAGAGTTTTTAGATACTAAAATCTTGTTGTTAAGGTTTAATTGACGTGCTGGCACTTTGAGGAAATTCTTTGGTTTTGTGCGGCAGTTTGGGCACTCGGGCTCAAAAAGGTTAGCCATCACTGCCCTAGGCTCTTTTTCAGGAGTCACTGTGATGGAAAGAGCTCAGGCCACATCTCGGATAAAATCCTGAAAGGAAATATCCTCTGGTGGAGACATCCTACACTGAGGAGAAGAGGAATCCTCAGGAAGAAGTACTCTGGTATCGGCAGAGCTTTCAGAGTCTTCAGACTCATCCGAGGATTCGAAGTATCTCCGATCCGGGTGATCGTGCAAGACACGATACCGGTACCGATCGAAATCGGCATCGGAGTGGTCCGGTACCGACTTGTCGATGCCGGATAGAGACGCATGACTCGGTCCCGGTAAAATACCTGCCGATGTCCATGCAGTCTGTACCAGTACCGGAGTCGGTGCCGGTACCGGTTGAATTTTCTGAAGCGGTTTCAGGGGCATCGAGGCCGTGAGAAGAGCCGCCAGACTGTGTTCAATAGCCAAGAACCTCTGGTCTATCGACGCTGCCAATGCTTGGGTATCGGTGCTGGATGAAGCGGTTGGAACCCCAGAGTATGGCACCAGTAGTTCTGCCAGGTTGAAGCCTCGAGGACATCCTGGAGCCCCATTAGTGCTTTGGAAGCCGAAGCCTCCCGCCGGGGCAATTTTGCCGGTGAAAGTCCCTCAAGGGCAACGCCAGAGGCATCTCGATGTTTAGAAGGAGATCTACCCTTTGAGGACCGGCTAGATTTATGTTTAGTTACCTGAGATCCATGGGAGGAAGATGAAGCCCTGGAAGATGTCGATGCCACGGAGGCTGCATTGGAGGGAAAAAGGGTGCTAAGTTTAGCAGCTCGGTTTTGCCGGCCCCTTTTCTACATCATCCCACAGGCAACACACTCTGAAATAGAGTGGTCAGGACCTAAACATTTGAGGCACCACTCATGGGTGTCGGTGACGGAGATGGTACCGCCACACTTAGAACACCTTTTAAAACCCAAAGCGGGTTTTTCCATTTTGAGGGAAAAAATTGGGCCTAGCGCCCAAAATGGCGTGTGGCACCCGAGAAGAAATTTACTGGATAAAGACTCCAGAAACAAAGGTTTTCTTTTTTTAGAAAAAAGAAAAGAAGAACCAGCGGTACCGGTATAGCGTCGAGGGAAGGCAGACGCGACCACAAAAAAGAAGAATAAGAAGGGAAATTTTCTGCGGTGACAGGATATGCGACCTGTCGGCTCCACGGAAAACGAAGAACTGGAGAGGGACAGTTGGAAAAGGCGGGAAGGCAGCACGCAGGCGCTGTGGGATGCTCCCTAAAGCTTTCCTATTGGACTCTGGGGAGTGTTCCCACGCAGGCTCTGTCGCTACTGACGATACCCATATGTGAAGACTACATTCCTGCTTGTTCCTGGAGATAAGGCTATACCTGCTCCCGGGCATGAACAGGCACCAAAAAGCTGCTCGTTTTCGCAATCCAATACCTGTCAACAAAAGAGGAGAAAACCCTTTCATTCTCTCAGTACTTTTTACTCTTTACGAAAAAAAACATAGGTAAATAAAGAGACCTATTTCTTGGTTGACATGCCACTGCACATCTCCGTTGCAAAATGGCAGGCCAGGACCAATGTCCCCGCTAAGCTGCGCCGAGTCCTCCACCGGCATTCCTGCCAGTGGGGGGAGGTGCAATGCAATTGCAAAAGCGATCATGCTAGGATTGTGCGGAATAGGCAGGTCCCGAGAGCCTGCCTATGCCGCGCGATCCTAAGCACAATCGCTTTGCACCTCCCCCCACTGACAGGAATGCTGGCAGAGGACTCAGCACAGCTTAGCAGAAATATTGGCCAGGACATGTATGTGGCATCAGATTCAGATGCCTATTGTGAAATGTTTATGTTATCTAGACCACCGCCGTCCATATCGGACACATGCAAGTTTTAAAATCGAGCGATTCCTTACATGTGCTTGGCCCATTATTCATAATATCACCATTTCATTGTGTTTTGATGGAGATGTTTATCTTTTAGGGTGGAGGAAGGTCGATTTTAAAAGGCAGTTACATATACCTACCTTCACAGCTTCCCCTCTTATGGAATTTCGGACATTTTGACTTTGACATCCCAGATTTCCCCTTCATGGCCTATGTGCCATTACATGCACTTTATAACAGGTTCCACATTCAGTGAGCCTCTTATTAAATACTAGAGACTTATAAAGTTCTAAATGTCCATTTTCCTACTTAGGACTCTTATACCAAGTTACCCTCTTAATGTGAAATACCTGTACATGCTAATGAGATAGTGTGCTTATTGCTTATTATTGTGCTGAAAAAATGTGAGTGCAGATGCTTCACAGATACATTAACACATAGGTATTTGTGTATTTTTTAACACACTGAGAAAAGTGATGATCATTGTGATATAAATGCTACTAAATTATACCTTGGGGAGGTATATTTAGCTTTCATGATATCATCTCATGGGTTTGTGTACTTTAAAGGTAATTTTAGAAAAGATGTGGAGATCAGAATAGAGACTTGAGGTTGTAAGGTTCACAATTCTGGTAATATTTAGAAAAGCCTGTGCTAAATATGGAGCTTTTGAGGAAGACACAGGGGTGCACGTGAATGCGCAGACATGTGGAGCCAGAAGAGCCATTTTGCAAATCCATACATTGGCAAAATCAATGTGATAAACATGATGGCTAAATTGCAAGCCAAGATACATAAATGCCACCAGCTAACAAATGCTGCTATATTCCAGGGGGGGTGGGGGGAGATTCAAAGGCATTTACATGATTTGCAAACCTGAAAACTATGTAAATTCCAGTTAGTGGGATATTCAGCGGGATATTGTGGGTGCTGCCACTATATTTATTTATTTAGACAGATCTGTATACCACCTTATCCTACAATCAAAGTGGTTACATCACATTGGAGGGTACATTTAATATGAGGATATTTAACAACATTTAGACAGCACAATTTGGGTTGGTGGGTTACAATTAGCATGAGGGTACTTAACAACATTATACAATGAACTCCTAAGTCTAGTTGGGATGATTGGGTGTTGAGTTGGCTGGGGTAGTTGCAATATCATTTGGGTGGAGACTGTTGTCTGCCTGCTCATATGTTTCTGTAAAGAGCAATGTTTTAAGGGCCTTGCGGAAGTCTGTGATGTCTTCCAATGCCCTCAGGCTCGTTGGGAGGGAGTTCCATAATGTGGATGCCAGTAGTGATGGAGCTCTTCTTGGGCAACTACGATGTAATGCGAAAAAGTGCAGTGTCATGCACTTGGGTAGCAGAAATCCAAGGGAAATGTACACGATAGGGGGCGAGAGGTTGGTGTGCACGGTTCAGGAGAAAGACCTTGGTGTGATTATCTCTGATGATCTCAAGGTGGAAAAATAGTGCGACAAGGCGGTGGCAAAAGCCAGGAGGATGTTGGGCTGCATACAAAGAGGGATTACCAGCAGAAAGGAAGAGGTACTTATGCCACTGTACAAGTCACTGGTGAGGCCTCACTTGGAATACTGTGTTCAGTTTTGGAGACCATATCTAGCAAAAGATGTAAAAAGAACGGAATCTGTTCAGAGGAAGGCGACAAAATGATTTCGAGCCTGCATCAGAAGCCTTATGAGAAGAGACTTGAAGACCTAAATATGTACACTTTGGAGGGGAGGAGGGATAGGGGAGATATGATTCAGACCTTTAAATACTTAAAGAGAAATGACGAACAAACAAACCTCTTCCAAAGACAGGGAAGCTGTAAAGCTAGAGGGTATAACATGAAGCTGCAAGGTGGTAAATTGAAAGGCAATGTCAGGAAATATTTTTTCACTGAAAGGGTGGCAGATGCTTGGAATGCCCTCCTGATGGAAGTGGTGGGGGCAAACACGGTGATGGAATTCAAAACGGCATGGGACAAACACAGTGGATCCCTTTACAGCAACAGGAAAACCCCCCAAAATAAACTGAAACATAACTTCTGAACCATCTAACGTCTCAACAAATAGGGGTGTCCTACATGGAGTGGTGGGTTCACCCCTAAACAAAGACATGGAGAGGGGTGGCCTGCACCAACTCTTGCCATCTTGCTGGGCTGGTCATTATCTGCCGTCATCTACTATGTTACTATGTAGTCTTGTGGTATCCTGCAGGTGTGCCGATCATGTTGTCATTATTAGTCTATTACTGATATCCCTTTTTATGATATCTTGGAGTGCATCTGCCGAGAGATGGTGAATGATTTTGAAGATGATCAGTATTGTTTTAAATTTTGCTCTGGCCACCATTGGGAGCCAGTGTAGTTGCTGTAAGACGGGGGGGGGGGGGGGGGGGGGTGTTTTGCACAGCTCTTGGAGTGTTTGTAATGATGCGTGCTGCAGTGTTTTGTACCATTTGGAGTGGGTGTAAGGTTTGCTGAGGAAGGCCTTGATATAACAAGTTTCCGTAGTCAAGCAGAGGTGTAAAGAGTGCTTGGCACACTGTGCGGAAGTGGTCCTGGCAGAGTAATGGCTTGATCTTTCTTATGGTCCTCAAACGCTGATAGGCCTTCCTTGCAGTTTTGGTGATATAAGATTTCAAATTCAGCGCTCTGTCCATTGTGATGCCCAGGTATTTAACTTCATCTTTGACTACTATGAGTTTGTTTAGAATGCTGATAGTCTGTGGTGGAATGAAGGTGGGGTTCCTGGTGACAAACATTGCCTCAGTTTTATCGTAGTTGACCGTCATGTTATTTGCTGTGAGCCAGGCATTCATGTCTTCAAGGCATTTGGTTATTGTTATGGTGTTAAGTGCTAGTAGGTTGATTGGAGCATACACCATGATGTCATCAGCATATATGTGATAGAGGAGTTTGTCTCATTTGATGATGTTGCATATGGGTTGGATGTAAATATTAAAGAGCACTGATGACAGGGCTAAACGTGCGTGACGGGGAACTGCAATGATTTCTTTTGGTCGCATTTGACTTGTTGCGTTCGATTTTCCAAGTAGGAGGTGAACCATTTCAGGGTATTCTTGTGTAGTCCTATCTGTTGCAGGCGCTGCAGTAATCTTGCGTGGGACACTGTGTCAAAGGCTGCCGAGATGTCTATGAACACTAGTAAGAATCCATTCTTTATGTTATCTATGCCTCTTAGGAGGTTGTCAAAGAGGGAAGTGAGTAGCGTTTCCATACCGTGCTGGGGTTTGAAGCCATGCTGATGGATGTAATGCCCCGATGCTACGTGGTTAACATCGGGGTGTTCCCAGGCAGAGCAGAGCAGAGGCGGCACCCATTGCTAACCGGGCAGTGGTGATATTCAGCCACTGCCCAGTTAATGATCCGCAGGTAAAGTAACACACAAAAAAGAAAGCAGGCAACGAGTCCTCCTTTTTGCCAATGGATTTACAATTTTAGTTCCCTCCTACTTTCCAAATTGTTCTGTTCCCTTTCTTCTTATACTGCCTTTCAAGGCTCTTTTTAACAGTTTTCATTATGTTCTGTCTTTAATGTTTTATTCTGCACTCTCAAGAACCATTGAGTATATGTTCATTTCAACTCATCTGTTGTTAAGGTACTGTATCATTGATATATATATATTGTGGTAAGGAAGCCTTTCTTTAGAAGCTCAGATGACAAGACTTCGACTTTCATACTTTGGACACATCATGCGAAGAGAGAGATCATTAGAGAAAGACATTATGCTTGGCAAGATAGAAGGTCAACGCAAAAGAGGAAGGCCAGCAATGAGATGGATCGATACAATAACAGCAGCTACAGGTACCAGTCTGTCAACAATGAGCCGCCTGACTGAAGACCGAACACAATTTAGGATAGCTATCCAGAGGGTCGCCATGAGTCGACTCTGACTCGACGGCACTTAACAACAACAACAACAAGGAAGCCTATCCTGACTTAGGGGAAAGGGAAAAAGGCAAAGAGTTCACCCTGGTAAAAGGGCCCCTTTTGCAAGGTCAGCGTAACAAAGCCACAGCCTCACCTAGGAACCAGAAAACACCCAGCTGGAACAGGTTTCATGTTTCCCCTAGTGAAATAAGGGAGAGGGAATACAGACCTAAGGTCCAAGACCCTTACGTCAGTAAGCTCCCTGATTACTCAGGTGCCAGAAGGCAGAGTGATCTCCGTCACCTGGGAAGAGAGGAGGTGGGGCTAGAACCTGGAGATATAAACCTATGCTAGTTTATAGTAAAGGAGAAAGAGAGAGGGTGAAAGGAATGCCAGAAGCAAGGGCAGAGGCAAAGGCAAGAAGAGGAGAAAGAGGGAGAGAAGCTGATACAAGCTGAGGCACAGGTACGAGCCTAAGAAGCCTGATTAATGCTGAGCAGAGCAGAAGAAGCCTGACTAATGCTGGGCAGTGCAGAGGAGCAAGAGACACTCTCAGCTCTAACGAGAGGCTGTCAGCCGAGCCCGGTGAGCCAGAAGGACAGTCAGAGTCTATGCAGCTAGGAGAGCCTGATGCTGAGATGAATGAGGAAGACACCCTCATGGATTGCTCTTTGTGCCAAGCCTTAGCCACAGAAGGGTTGAAGGAAAGCCAGCCCTGAGAGAAAGCCCTCCAGAGAAAGGTAACTATAAGAAACAAGTAGATGGATTGTAAATTCCCACGTGGTAAAGAGGGGAAGTTTTACTAAGACGTAAGAACAAGCTGGAGTTGTGAATTGTGCTTGTTAACCACCTGCTACCTGTGAAGTGAGACGGCAAAAAGCCAACTTAACTGTGAGGAAAAAGCTTTCTTTTTACTCTTGAATTTTCCTGAGAAACCTGAATAGAACTTTGCTTGCACATTAAAAGTTTGTTCCTGTTTGGAGTTTTTGTTTTTGCTTGTTAATTGAAAAACAGCCTGGAAAGGTTTGAGACTGGAAAAGAAGGCAAACTGCCACAGAAGAAAGCCTGTTTTGTGTTATGTGCTTTAACCAGCAAGGCTAAAGGAAGCTGGTAGCCTTGCTGTTAAAAGGCTATGTTTTTCTAAGCTGAAGAATACTTTAAGCTGCCACTTTGGTTTGGGGTTTTGTTTTGCTTATAACCTGTTGTACTTTGAAGAAGCCTGGAGAAGTATGCCTGAATGTGGTATTTATGAACCTTTTTTGTGCTTAATAAATTTCTGTCATTGCTTTACCCAACGAGCCCGACTACACTTTTCTACCTGAAGCCCACATATAGCGCAATTAAACTACATTTCCCAGAAAAAATTGCAGGGAATTAGTCAGTTAAGGCTGAAAGGGGAAAGTTCCTCATGCAACCACGCCCCTCTAAGCTAGAGGTGAGTGGCGAGGGCGTGACAATATATACTTTACACTGTAAATAGTTTTGAAACTGTTCCATGCAATGTTACCTGTACATAGTTACAAATATCGTTCTATGTAAAGTATACAGAAGTATACAAAATTGTTAACTGTTCCATGTAAACCGCCCTTGATCTCTGGAAGGGGCGGTATAGAAGAAATAGATAAATAAATAAATTATATATATATATATATATATATAGATATATATAGATATATATATATAGATATAGATAAAATTAATTTTTACCTTTAACTTTTATCCTTTCCTGTTGCATGCTCTTTATGTTTGATTATTATGCTTTTTATTATTTTTAACGATTATCTATCAGATATTTTTATTTCTTATTTTCTATTGACTTTGATTGTGGTGTTTTTTAATTATTTATATGTACAATTTTATATCATTTAGCTTTGTACACTCAGAAGTCATCAGTGCTCGTTTATTAATTTATTTATCACATGTTTTTATGTGTTTTTATGTTTATTAGTGGTCACAGTCCCCTGAAGAAGGCCGGTGTGGCCGAAACACGTGTAGGGCTGACCCCCTCAATAATCTTTGTTCCTTCCAAGGGTTCCTCATTGCCTGTTTTCTTTTTTGTGTGCTGTTTCTCTGCAGGTGGGGTGCTTTTTTAGTTACGCAGGTAAAGTAAGACATGGCAAAGGCTGGAATACCTTTACCATCGGAAGCTAGTCGGGCAGTATCTCCATATTGCCGTTGGTCAGTTAGCTTTTGGCTTCTGCAGGGGCCCGGATATGGCCCCAGCATTGAATATCCGGGGTTGATTTTCAATGGCGACAGGTAGCCATGTTAGCAGTGCTAGCCTCCGCCCCTGAATATCCCTCCCCCCCCCCCGTATGTATATGCATCAGTGTATCTGTGTGTGTGTGCGTGTGTGCACATCTATGTATGTGTGTTTATCTGTATATGTGTGTATCTTTGCATATCCTGATTGGGGGAGTAGAGAAGCGGGGAGAGGCAGTTTGTGCAGCGCTGCGTACGACTGGTAGCGCTATACAAATGCTCAGTAGTAGTAGTAATAGTTTGAAGGGAAGAAGCTCCTAACTGCTAATTTTCAGCGTATCAAAGTTTCTATGCTGCAGACCCTAGAACTGCTCCTCCCAGAAATGCATCAGACCATTTGGGAGGGGGTGGGGGGTTATTTCTCTAGAACACCCAGTCTGATCTGGATCATTTTAAACCTTATGTGTATTTTCACTGATTTGTCCCCACTCCGATTTGGTACTGTTTGTTAAATTTTCAAAGAGTTATTTTTCCCCACAAACAAGCAGACAGTTTTGACTCGGGTATAATTTTTTTCCATCATCTATTGGGTTGAAAAGGATAAAAAAGACTGTATATCGCCTAGTTCAAAGAGGCCAGTGATATGCTTAATGCCTCTACTGCTCCATTAATGAAATGTGCTGGAAATCACTTAAATAATAGTGCTAATCTCACCTCTGCTGTCATTTCCCTCCCAACCACTTTGCAACTGCATATCAATAGTGTGACTTTTTTATTGAGGTTAGAGAACCACGTTTGATCATAAGCAAGTGGGGACTTCAGGGCACCACTGCTCTGTTCCTAAATGTGCGATCCGTTATTTGCATAATGAATGCATGCAACATCACAGACAAATATGCTGTGTTTGCAGAAAGGCAGAGGCAGAAAAAGGACAAGGAACTTTAACATACCTCAGTAAAAAGACCTGCAAATTGATAGATATGTTACTGAGCAATATACTGTATCTCTTTACAATATACTCTATTAGCCTGCTAGCTCTATAATAAAGAAATAGCTCATACAAAAACTTTAAAAAAAAAAATAAGAATTGAATATTTTACCTACAGTTTCCATTCCAGAAAAATTGTTAGTTAAAGAAATACATGCAGTGGGTAATATGATCTTTGGAGTATGCTATCATTTGAATTAGGAGGCAATCTGGACTCTCCTTTCATAAACAGCTGAAAACATTTTTATTCACTCATTCATATTATTGAAAGCTTCCTGTAACCTGCATTTATGGGCCCCTTTGACAGATGCTAATATTAATATAGTAATGGAAATAACCGTAAGGTTGTAGTTTTAAAGGTACATTTTAGAAATGACGTCCAGGTGTAATCTGAGACATCCAGGTCTAAACGTCACTAAAATAGCCCGATTTTAGAAACTTGCATATGCCCAAAATGGACGGTAGTGCCCATGTTTCCCCTTGGTTTTTGTTATGAGCATGAAAAATATTGGGGATATCAGAGTACCTTTTTCTCTACTTCCTGTAAGTGTTGAGATGCAAGAATGAGAGCCTTTCCGATGCCTATTCATGCTGTGGGGCAATCCTCCCATCCAAGATGGTTGTCTCTGCCTGGGACGTCCCTGGAGCCGTTTTGTGGAATGGCTCTGGGGGCATCTCCATGATTGGGATGTCTGCATACCCATTTGCAGACGTCCAAAGGATGAATACAAAATACAAATGCAATGTGTATCTCCCAGCAGCTCCTGGATTTTCTTAGCAGTGTGACTAGAAGTAGATTGTCAGGCCTTTCTTCTAAAGCAATGGAGGGTTAAGTGACTTGCCCAAGGCCACAAGGAATCAAACCCTGGTCTCTTGGTTACCAAGCCAGTATGCTAACCCCTAGGGTACTCCTCCTCTCCAAGGGATGAATAGGGTTTCTAAAATGACCACCTTAGTTGTTTATGATTTAATATTTCTTGGATTTAATAAAAACTAAGACATTTATTCTAGTATTAGTGTTTTACTATATTTGATTTTTAAAGTAAGCCTATGCATTGCGCCTATGTTTTTATTTAGTTATTTTGTGTATATTATTTGATTATGTTAACCTTTATTTATTTATTTTATTTATTTATTTACATCTCTTATATACCGCACTCTTTGGCATCAGCGCGGTTTACATCAAACAAAAATTCAGCACCATAAGCAAGCGTCTGAGTTACAGTAAACAGGGGAATAAAATTTGGATAACAGGGTAAAATCAGTAAATGGGGTCATACAACCTTCCAATTGCACTGCAAGTTGAGAGATTTATGAATTACAGAAAGGCAGATGATACTGAAATTAAATTAAATTAAATCAGTGTGTGAGGGAAAAGGCTGATGTTGAATAATTTAAATATGTGAATGTGACTACATAGATGTCATGTCAGCAGCACAAACCTCCTGACACCATAACATTTACTTCTTACATGGGATTTAAACTCTTCAAAGCCCAGCTTTCAGAATGTAGATACACAAATGGTACAAGGAAAGCCAATTCTTACCCTCGCCATCGCCTTCTATCTGAGCCTGAGACACACGTTATTGACCCACTATTCTTAGATAGATAAGATCACTGGGCCTTCGGCTTCTTTCCTTACAGCTCACTCACAGAGCAATTTTCTCTCGCCTTCTGACAAGCATAAGTACAGTAAATCACAGTACATTGTTTGACCGAATCATACAACAAATTGATGTCCTTTTCAATAAAATGAAAATTGCGTAAAACCTGCACTCAAAAATGTATGTTTCCAGGCTTTAACAATGGCTTGATAAAAATGTTTCTCAGGGTTTAAATGCAGTGCCCTTTTCTTTTCTGCCTCTCAACTATGTCCTGTCCTCTACCAGTCATTTCAGAAAGGGAACAATCTTTCACAATTGCTGCTTATTGCTCCTGCTGTCACCAACCTGTTCTTTTCCTCAGCTGTTCTTGCTCTCCCTTTTTGCAATGCCTGAACGTTCTGCATAAAAAATACCACCTAACCAAAATTCTCTACAAATATAGAATCCAAAAACAAATTGAGAGAATAGCTATTCAGAGCTAGCATGTATGAGTGTATGGTAATGGAATGTCGGAAGTATAGCCATGAAGCGAAATTCACCTCTTGAAGCTAATCTTCCATTTTACTCAATTATGATTGAGCCCATTAAAGAGCTAACAATAAATAAGGTTAAAACACTACAAAAGTGTAACCAATAATCTTCTTGCAAAATAATTAATTTGCCACGATAAAAAGATCCCCTAAAAGTCTATACTGGAGTATAAAGCAGCCAGAATTTGGGAAAAGTAACTTATCTGAATCCAACCAAATCCGACGATGAACAGCACTCCGTAGTAGCAGATTTTAAAGTCCATCCAGATAGACTTCTGGTGATATTGCCAGCACAAATTTCACAGAATTGCAGACACAGTACTGCGTTTCGGGCGAACAATATTTACACGCCCTGCTTCAACGCTCCACTCTGTACCGACAAACTTCTATCTTCGTCTTCACACCACTCAGAAGAACGCCAACGCATGCGTTGGCGTTCTTCTGAGTGGTGTGAAGACGAAGATAGAAGTTTGTCGGTACAGAGTGGAGCGTTGAAGCAGGGCGTGTAAATATTGTTCGCCCGAAACGCAGTACTGTGTCTGCAATTCTGTGAAATTTGTGCTGGCAATATCACCAGAAGTCTATCTGGATGGACTTTAAAATCTGCTACTACGGAGTGCTGTTCATCGTCGGATTTGGTTGGATTCAGATAAGTTACTTTTCCCAAATTCTGGCTGCTTTATACTCCAGTATAGACTTTTAGGGGATCTTTTTATCGTGGCAAATTAATTATTTTGCAAGAAGATTATTGGTTACACTTTTGTAGTGTTTTAACCTTATTTATTGTTAGCTCTTTAATGGGCTCAATCATAATTGAGTAAAATGGAAGATTAGCTTCAAGAGGTGAATTTCGCTTCATGGCTATACTTCCGACATTCCATTACCATACACTCATACATGCTAGCTCTGAATAGCTATTCTCTCAATTTGTTTTTGAACGTTCTGCATGGCAGCAGTTATTCTAGACCAGAGATTTCCAACCCAGTTCTTGGAATACACCCAGCCAGCTGGGTTTTCAGAATATTTGCAATCAATATGCATGAGATTGATTTGCATGCAATAGAGGCAGAACATGCAAATCAATCTCATGCAAATTGCGGTAAGGTGCCAGGAGGAAGACCCCAACCAATGTTCTGTAGACTAGCTGTATTGGAAAGAACCACTTTGAAAGAGAGTCAGCTTCGTAGCTAGTCCCATCTTAAGGTCATGGAAACTACAGTTAGGGGTTTGTAGCCAACATGGCCACCAGGGGAAACCACAGCTCCCATAGGTTGTAGGGTAAGGCCAGTGACAGACAGGTCATGGATGGACAGAGAACAGACCCAGGTAGACTCATTAATAGTAATGGCCCCAAAGTGAAAGGGTTTTTTTTTCCTGTTTTTGCAGCCAAAGAGGGAGAGATTTCTCACAGCCTAATCAGAAGGAACTCTACATAAAAAGAGGAAGTGATGGAGTTCATGGAGGACTAGTGTATGGGTATATGGGGCTTAATTTTCGGCTTCCTTCCTGTTCATTATGTGCTAAGGGAAATAAAGACTTTCTTGAATGCTGGGGGAGGTTGGAAGCATGCTTTTGATTCTTTTCTCGCTAGTGTGCTCTGAAAGGGGGAAAGACTCCAGCAGAGAGAAAGAGAAAGAAGTTGTACTGAGCTTCTCTATTTGGAATGACAACCTGACAAAGATTCAGAACAGGATTGCCTGTGCTGAGCAGGGCTGGCCCAACCATTAGGCAAATTAGGCAGCCACCTAGGGCAGCAACTTCTGGAGGTCACAAAGAGCAGGGCATTCAAAGCTAAACAATAGATATTAAATAAGCAAAATCACCAAACACCCCCCCTAAAAAGCTTTCTACTACAATTTCTTTTTGTCGGATATTGCCGAGGGAGGTAAGAATCACTGTCTATACCCACCAAATGGCACCATCCATTTTAATCATATTATAAAATATTTTTCAAAAGCTTAGCTGATCAAAGTCACGATATTCAAATTCAGGCATGCTGATCCAAAGTCACGATTTTCAGATTCAGGCACGACGTGCACGTTTCGGGATTCACTCCCTGTATCAAGAGCCAATCCTATCAGGTATTTTCGCAACCGACACAAAACGCTGAAACAAGCTATTCAGCTGTTTTTTAAAGGGCACTTCTCTTCCCATTGGCCATTCAAAGCCTTCATTCAAATCTGAACACCAATGAAACAGTGGAGAACTCCCCACTACATCAGGGGAACCCTACCACCTCATAGATGACATCATAGGAGACTGATCCAATCAATTTCCTTATTAAGACCCAAAGTAGTTACTGTTTTCAATCAAAATATCCAACCCTGCTCACATCTTTGAAGTTTAGCAATCCGATCACGCCCTCTAGGATCCGGAGGAATATAGTCAATTACTCACCACCGGAGATCTTTAAAATCATGATTATGTATTAAACAATGTTCAACTATCGGGGCAGATGTAATCTTCTGACGGATCCGCGATGCATGTTCACCCAGGCGAGTCTTAATCATGTGCCTGAATCTGAAAATCGTGACTTTGGATCAGCGTGCCTGAATTTGAATATCATGACTTTGATCAGCTAAGCTTTTGAAAAATATTTTATAATATGATTAAAATGGATGGTGCCGTTTGGTGGGTATAGACAGTGATTCTTACCTCCCCCGGCAATATCAGACAAAAAGAATTTGCAGTAGAAAGTTTTTTAGGGGGTGTGTTTGGTGATTCTGCTTATTTGATATTTATTTATCACTAAATTAAGGGTGGTAGTGGTGGTTCAAACAATAGATATTGACAGCCAGGAGGGTGTAAAGCTAAAGTTTGCCTAGGGTGCTAACACCTTTGAATGAACTCTGGAGCCGGCCCTGGTGCTGGGATAGGCTTGTTATGTTTGAACTAAAATTACAGACTTGTTGATATGGAGTTGGGCCAAAGCCTGACTGAAGCTGGAAATTGTGACTGTGCTTCTGAAGACTGGGCTGCAAAAGAAATCCAGAGAGAGAGAACTGCTGAGTTTTGCATTACTAATTTTGCTGTAAGTGTTGGAAACCTCTCTATATGGTAAACTAGTGCAACCAGGAAGACCACAGAAGAATTGCTTGGAACCTGAGGAGACCTCCAGAGTGAAAGTGAAAGGTGCATTATCAGAACTCACCAGATGGGGGTGGATATCCTGAAGACCTGATTGTCTGAGTGAGTCTTGAGGATTCTGTTAAGAACCACTGTTTTAGACGCAGAACTGTGGCTGGCTTTAGGGCACTTAAAGCATTTGAGAGTCTGATACTCAATAAAACATCACAAATCATTAATTTGGATACCAAAAAGAACATTTTCTGATGAGACTCAAATAATCCTTCTCATGAAAATACAGCTTGATGGCCAGCAAATATTACTTCAAAGAAAATAGCTGAATTTTTCTATAAGTTGTTCTTCATATGATCTTGGAATATTCTTTTTGAAGTAGCCTGAAACTATTGTAATTTACATGCCCTGCAAAAAATCAGTTCTGTGCAAAAATGTGTGTTGTCAGGATTTGACACTGAAGTCTGAAGCTGCAAATACAGAGAACAGGGACCCACTGAAGCCCACCACTACTAACTCCCACATTCCCCCCTCCCCCCATCTGCCTGAGCTTGAGAGGTGTACATTTGTTAGCATGTACTTGGCTTGTTTGAGCACCACAAAATATAAAGTGCATGCAAATCACTTGTACACGTGTATACCTATGAATTAACATGCATACAATCAATTTGCACACTTAAAAATGTTCTTGCATGCGTACAATGTGCATCTAAAGCCAAATAGGTGAAACAGACTGAAAAAAATGCCCCGAAATCAGGAAAACTTTTGTTTTAAACAAAGATGAACTGATTTATTTTAGCTATGCACACCTTTTCTGAGCACATCTCTGAGCTACTGTACCTCTGCTTATCCTCTGTCTTTCAGTTTTCTTTGGTCTCTCCCCCTCTAGTGCTACTGCGCCCTTGAATCACCTCCTTAAACCCCACAAAATAAATGTCAATCAGCTTGCATTAGCTGGAGAAAGTAGTGACTTCAGAACACAGTCACCTTGTAGATTTCTACATCTTCAAGATCAAAAGGGAATGTAAGAGGATCAGAACGTGCGATAAAGCTCATGCTTACGTATGTCTCCAGCAAGATATCTCTATTAGTTCACTTTTGAAACGCTTCTTAAGATCCTTACATATTGCAGGATGCATATACAACTGATTGTCCCAGCAGGCTGCCCGGCTGGCTCTATTTCTTCAGAAAAGGCTGATCCAGAGACGTGTATTCCTCCTTTTCTTAGTCAAACCAGAATTGGATCAACCTGCCCTGAACAAATAACGGGCCAACTGACAACTCTATGCCCCAGTCACTATCTTCTTAGCCAGAAAGATCATATCATGAGTTAAAGAGAGGACTATATGTACAAATTAAAATACAGAGAAGTATTACAGTGCTCGTCTAATCTGCTTCTCTCCACTTTCTGGCTCTAATTTTGCAATAAAAGATTCAGAATCAGTCCGGAAAACAAACCTAAATGCAGCCACAAAGTGGATGGTTCACGATCCACAGACCACGGGATTGGGTTTGGCCCTTCTCCAGTTGTAGATGAACTTTTCAGCTAAACTTCCCATTAAAGAAAATATACTAACAGCATTAGTTAATACAGAACAACTAGGAACAGGATACACAAAGTATGAGAGATTGGCTATTTTACAAAAGAGCTCCTTTTTTCCTCTTTAATATAGATTTTAGCTATAAGGATGTCAGAGCAGCCACAGAAAAACCTCTTGTACACCAAAGAGAACCTATGGTCCACTCTAATGTACAAAACTACTGCTGCCTCATTTTCATTCCAAGATATGCTTGCAAAACACATATGTATTGTAGTGTTCATGCATAGGAAAAACAGATTTATTTCCCTTTAGTTCTCAAGTTCTTCAGCAAGGTAAATAGGATAAATGAATCATCCAAGGCCTAAATTCCAGCAAAAAGTCACATTTATAGGAAAACATCAATCATCAATGCATTTGAAACATTAGCACGGCTAATAACTAATCAACACGTCAAAACTTAGTTTGTTCGTTCATGGAGCTTATCTAAAGGCAGGAAATGGGCCAGGGGCTAGAACTTAGGAAACAACAGAGAATTGCTCCAGTGAATGGTGCATGTGCAGGTCACAGTTTGAGGCACCTGGCCTGTAGATCTTTTTATTATTATTTTTATTATTTTTTCTATAATAAACAGGTGATGTCATCCTATTTCTACACCAATAATTCTCTGTAATAGACTTCTCCTCAACTCCTTACATAAGGGCTGCCCAAAACTGTCATCAGGACCTCATAGCCTATTGACTTTCAGGATCTCCACTATTAAGATGCATGATGTACATCTGTATACATTTTTTTTCAACACTTTGTTGATATTCCACCTCAATAATACCAACCAGAGAACCCAGCCCTCAGGCCAAGCACCCTATGTCCAAACAGTACAAAAAGATAGCAAAGAAACAAAAAACAAAATTAGCAATATACATACCAATAGACAATAACAATAATAGCTGCTATAATAGTGTTCTTAATAACAACGGGCTCAATATTCTAAAGGCATTTACACAGTTTACTGACCTATAAACCAGGTAAATGGCACTGAATGGGATATTCAATGGCACTAACACGGTTAGTGCTGCTGAATATCCTCAACTAACGCTGCTATACGTCTCGATGCTAATCGCTTAGTATCGGGGCGTGTTATGGGGGTTCCGGGGTGTGTCATGGGCAGTGACTGTCACTAACCGGGTAGCAGCGATATTGCACCGCTACCTGGTTAGCGACCTGCAGGTAAAACTAGGCGAAGCAAAAGCTGGCCTAGTTTTACCCGGAGGATCTAACTGGGTAGCACTGCAATATCGCCACTACCTGGTTAAGCTTCTGTGGCATATTCAATGCCAGGGCTGCATATTACCCTGGCACTGAACATCTGGAGTTAGAGGTTGGTGGCGACGGCTATGCACCATAGAGGTGCATAGCTGTCCCAACTGAATATCGAGCCCACAGATAATAATAAGGATAGTGCTATTTGTAATGATAATCATAATAACAATGATGACAACAATGCCCTGCCATATCACAAGTTCCAGAGTCAAGTAATCACCAATCACTGACAAGAAGCCCCCCAGAACCAAGAGTTAACTGCATGCTTTTACATTTGAAACAGCTTAAGAGCATTAATCCCAGCAATGGAGTTCCACAGCGGTAAATTCAAATTCCACAAGACGCTATAACATAAGAACCCAATCTGCAGATGCAGCCCTGTAGGAACAGTCCAGAACACCCCCTTTCACATCCATCCTAGCAAATCCTCTTTGCATGGCTACCCGGAGTCTCCTGCTTTGTCACAGGCAAGGATTACCAGTAAATTTTTGTGCGCCACATAATGATACTTGGAGTTATATACTTTAAAATTTGACTACATGTCAGAATACAGTATGTACACCACATTGATTTTAATCAAATTAAATGAAAATAGACGATTACTAAAATGAAGCGGAAAATTTCTAGCAATTACAATCACAACTTTTAAATTTTAAGACGTCTGTGTTGTTTTCTATCAGAATCAGAACCGTAATTTTTGTGAGCTCTGTTGTAAAGTATGTGCGCTCGCTCGGCGAGGTGTGTGCAACCGCACATGTGCACAGCTTATAGGGAACAGTGATTACCACCATTGACCAATGATGCCTGACCCCCCCCCCCCTCCCGTGGTTAGATCCTTCCCCCCTCCTCCACCCTCGTGCACTGGAACAGATTCCCCATTTGTATCTCATCCATTGGGGTTTAGAGGAGTCAACATATGTACACTTCTCAACATGCGATAATTGATGCATGAGATTAACCCACTGCGTGAATGAGGGGGGGGGGGTCTTCCCCACCCAGTACTGCAAGATCACTTTTTTAAATTCCCCATAATCCTATCATTAGAAACCTTCTGTCAGCCTTCCAGAGCTGTTTTTCCCTAAGCGGACTCTCTTCTCCCAACAACAGAAGGCCATACGTCCAATCTATGGATTTATGTAGAACATCTGCTATACTAGTTAGGGCCTATCCCTATAGCCTGGTGAGTTTAGCACATTCCAGGAAGGCATGACGGAAAGTCTCCACATGCATCTTGCATTTTTCACACCTATCCCCCCTTTCCCTTGCAAGGTAACCTCTATGGAAGATTTCATATCGCATTTCCTGGTATCAGGCAGAACTGACCATCCGTTGAATCTGCAAGAAGCACTGCTTTAGGCATGCCTTGTCAAACTTTTCCCCCAACTCCTCTGTCCAACTTTGTGCCAGTTCTCGCAGATAAGTTGATGGGAGGCTATCTGTCAGCATTCTGTACCAAATAGCCAAAGTGTTCCATTTTGGAATCAAATTCTGAAAATAGCAATCATATTTGCAGATGACTATTTCTCCTGGGTGCGCCACATTTAGCATCCTCCAGTAATGTTTAAGTTGTAGATATTAAAAAATCTGCACCCTCCTGGGCTCCAAGTATGTTTGAAGACACTCAAATGAAGGGAATCCTTCTCTCCCCCAGCTCAACACGTGCCCCGGATCCAGCCTACCATCGATACTCCAATCCCGAAAGGCTCTGCCTCCCTGCCTGGGTTCAAAGCCGGGATTGGCCACCAACTACAGGAATGGAGTGGCCTCCCAACTCCAGTCATGTTTCTCCGCCCACCATTTCCACGCCTTACGCAGGGGGGTTAACAGCACTTGATATGCTGTGTTGGCTAACCATATCTGTCTGTGAAACACTCATCAGACCATATGGCTTGCTCCATTCATTTAATAGATCCCCAGGGGCAGAGTATAAGCATCATGTATCCACCTCATCAATGCCACTACATTATACACTTGGAGGTCTGATAGCCCCATTCCCCACTTTTCCTGACTGAAAATGAGTTTTGCATAGCTGACTCTCACACGTCTTCCCCTCCAGAGGAAGGCTCGCAAGGTGCCCTTAAGAAGTTGTTCATCTTCCCTTTGCACCCAGAGGGGAAGCATTTGCATCTGATACAGTATTTTAGGAATGATAGCCATATGGGCAACTGCCACCCTGCTCTACAGAGACAGCGGCAGGCCTGACCATTTTAGGCAGAGATCCTTTATCTGATGGATTTTATCCTGAATATTCAACTGGTACACTTTCTTGAGATCAGAGTGCAGATAAATGACTAAGTATTTAAGGGGATCCACAGACCACCGAAAAAACACATTTATCCCCCCCACCTGCCCCCCCTCTCCTAACATACAGGCCTCCGATTTCTCTATATTAATTTTCAATCCTGAAAAGGCTCCAAGCTCCCTCAAAGCCTGCCCCATGGCTGCCCAGCACTCTTCCATATGTTGCATGCTAAGCAACATATCATCCGCAAATAAGCTTATTTTGTGAATTTCAGCTCCCACTTTGAGCCCTACTATGTCCTCAGCAGCTCGCACTTTCTACGCCAGCGGCTCCAAAGAAAGAATGAACAGGAGCCGTGAAAGCGGGCAGCCCTGCCTCATCCCCTGCTGAAGACTGAAGGGCTCGGTGAGCCTCCCCCGTTCACTAAACTCTGAGCACTTGGATCACTATAAAGTGTGCGGATCCACTATAAGAAATATTCCCCCACCCCAAACTTCTGCAACACCCAAAACAAATACTCCCAAGACACCCGATGGAATTTCTTCTCTGCATTGAGGCTAACTACAGCTGCGTGTGCCTCCTGGGTCCTATCCTGCCGAAATATGGTTAAGGCCCTTAAAAGATGTCCCTTTGCCTTACTGCCTTTTAACAAATCCAGCCTGGTCAGGATGGATCACAGTGGGGAGGACTATGCTCAACCGCTGTGTCAGTACCAAGGCCAGCAACTTGATGTCCTGGTTTAATAGGGAGATCAGGCAGTAAGACTCAACCCTATCTGGATCCTTACCTGGCTTAAGGAGCAAAACCACCAACGCCCTTGTGGCATGGTCCCCAAATCTACCCACTGCTACCACCACCTCTCCCATTTTCTTCAGCGGTCTCACCACCCGATCCTCCAAGATTTTATAAAATTTGGGTCCCAACCCATCTGGCCCTGGTGCTTTGGCGTGTGTCAGACTCCAGATAGCCACCGAGAGCTCAGCCTCCAACATTGGGGCATTCAGAGCAGCATCACCAACTTTGACACATCCTGGCCTTCAAAATAAATCTCCTGCTGCAGGCTGTCCTCCAACATGCAAAAATATCCTATTCTCCAGTTTCTACCGTCCCGTCATCTCTGCGCAACCGGGTGATTGTGTTTTTTACCTTTGTTTGATAAATTAGGTTGCCAATAATTTCCTCGTTTTGTCCCCCCATTTATGCAGTTTATATTTACACACCCAAATGCTATGCAAGACTCCCTGTTGTAAAACTGCATTAACCTAGTTCTTGCAATCCTGCAGTTGGAGCCGTGCCTGCTCTGACTTCGTTCTAAGAAACTCCAAGTGCTTGATTCTCAATTCCCCTAATCTATTTTGCAAGTTGATGTACTTGTTGCATTTTAATATATCCAATAATTCTCCCTCTAAGGACTGATTTCGCAATCACCCAATAAGTCTCCTGCCAGGCTTTCCGTAGGAATTGGTGGAACTCTGGATTCTGTGTCCAGACAAGGTTTAATCGACAGATCTTGTCCTCAGGTTGAGTAATCATGAGGAGACTCACTTGGGAGCACTACAGGTTCAGAGACTACCTGTGTATGAATCTCTGCCTCCACCAACTTGGGATATAGACACTCTGACAGTAGCATATAATCAATTCTTCTATGGACCTTATGAGGTCCAGAATAGTGAGTAAATTCTTTGTCTATGGGACGGGGTGTCCACCATCCATAAATCAGTTCTAATTCTATACACAAAAGATTTATCCCCCGGCTTTCCACTACCCTGACACATCCACTACCATATTGTAAATCCTCCCAGTATTACTTGATATTCCGTCTGGTCTGCCAGCTTCTCTATTAATACCAAATAGTAGGCATGTTGGTAGGGGTTTTGGGCATAAATGCTACCTAGCACTATCTTCTTGTTTTGTAAAATTCCCCAGACTGCCCTTCGACATCATGCTTCACCTTATGCATTTTGAACACCACCAGTTTTCTCACCAGCACCGCCACTCCGCGCTGCCAGGAATTATAATGCGCAAAAAAGACCTCCTGCACCCAACCTCTTAAGTTTGAGGTGCTCCCTGGTAGAGAGGTGTGTCTCCTGCAATAAGGCTATATCGGTCCCCAAGCTGTGCAGATAAGTTAAGGTTTTTTTCTCTTTTAATGGGAGACTGAAGCCCTCCCACATTCAGAGTTGTGACATGTATTTTAACCATGCTTGCTGATCTCATGTATATCTTGCCATCTGCGGAATTCCACATTTTTCCCCTGGGGGCCTCCCAGACATCCCTCAAGCAGTACACACAGCTCCACACCCCATCTTATTATTCACTTGCACTCAACACCCACGCACCCTTTCGCCCACTGCAGCCATACAGCCAATTGTGCCCCCGATCTCTCTACTGTTGCTCACCGTTCACCCAGCCATCCATATATCTCTCCATCTCTTCCCCCCCCCCCAAATTCCATTACAACATCTAATCCGTCAGCACCCTCCTCCCCCCACCACCCCACCTCCAATCATCAAAGCAGGGCCAAACCCTGCACATCTATTGTCCAAATGTCCACTCACAGTCCTTGGCACAAAGCAAGTGCCACAGTCATAATGGGCCAACAAATCTCAATGTCGTCCGAGGGGATCAGCTCATGAACAGTTGTTGGGAAGTTTGTCCTCTTTGAATAATTCTTGCCCACCCCAGGCCACCGCTCTCATTAGCAGCCTGCACTCGGCTTGAGGGAGGGGGTGGAGGAGGTAGAGGGAAGAAAGACATGGGAAGAGTCGAGATGGGGGCACATTCACTGTTTAGCTCATCTCCCTTGTCTCACCACTATAGCCTGATTGCCCATGCCGATCTTCCCTTCCACCACAATGCTCCAGGAAGTGGCGCCCCTCCTCCACAGTATGCAAGATCTCGCTGGTGTCATCATAGGTGACCCTAAGTTTATGTGGACAAAGGAGGGCAAGCGTACCCCCTTCTTGTAAAGGGCAAGCAAATTGGTGCGAACTCCCAGTGCTTAGCTGTCACGAGGCTCGAGTACTTTTTAGATAGCAGTAGACAGTCCAAGGTTTTTTTCCTTCTAAATTCCTGCAGGAGCCATTCTTTTTCTGACAAGATTACATACCTGGCTATTGCCGCTTGCGGTCTGCGAAGTTCCTCATTTCAGCTGCCAATTCAGTGAGACCGTTCACACATCCACGCGCCCTCCGCCAACGGAAGACCCAACTGCTAGGGCAGCCATTCTTGAAAAAATATATATGAATCAACTTCTGATGTGCTCTCCTCCAGACCCACTACCCACAGGTTGTTTCAGCATGCTCAGTTTTCCTGATCTTCTAGGCAGTCAATCAGCCGGGCCTGCTCCTGGGTCATGGCATTCCACACTAATCTCCAGCTGCCTCACAAGCTCCTCCTGCGCCCCCACTCTGGCCTCCACCTCTGTGATCCTCTGGGTCTGGGACTCAAAACACTCCCAACTGTCATGCACTGTAGACTGGAGTTTCTTTAGTCAATCCTCCAGTGCTGCTGCTACAATGCGGGAGATCCCTGCTTCCAGGTCACCTGCCTTCAGTGATGCTGGTTTCATAGCTTTGGCAGTCATCTTAGGCTCACCCCGCTGGCAATGCTCATGATTGACCTTCAGGCCCTTCTTGAGCATATCACCCGTGGCAAACATACCAGCCACCTCCTGCCTGTCTCCAAAGTGGTCTAAGCTGTTGGATGTATGATTCCCGATGTTTTACTGCTTCTTTTTTGCTGGCTTTAGAGATCGGGGGTGGGGGAGGGTTAGGGGGGGAGCGTGACACTCACACACCCGACTTCCCTGGCACATCACCGGAAGACATCTGCATAAATTACGTCTCCAGTACATGTAAATGCATCTCAAGTATATTCATTATGGATATCTCAGAAACCTGATTGATGGTGGAGTCACGAGGAGAGCCTGAAATAGCTACAATATGATCTACAAAATAATAACAAATTTAATCAAATATATAACTTTATTAGGAAGTAATTTTCTGTCTAGGTAGAAGTTCAGGATATAAAAAGAAGGTTGTGCTAAAGAAACAGTATTTTCATTTTCTCATTTTAAATGCGATTATGTACTGCGCTGAGGTAACATGGAAATATATGAATAAACTTTACCACAGATACAAAAGTATATTCAGAAACCACAGTGACATTTAGAGATCAGAAGCCATTCTATCATCAAAGATATATGGTTGGCAGGAGTGTATCAAGCTAGTAATGCACTCTTTGCAACCGGAGAACCTGGCACCCCCACCCACCCAGCTGCATGCAGGAACTTTCTTTTGTTGGGCATCCTGGAAGCCCAATGATGACATCATCGCCCTTCCATACCTGCGCCCTGTGCGGCCGCACTGCTCGCGCGGCCCTTGGTACAGCTCTGACGGTTGGTCACCTTTACCACAGAAAAGGTTAAGTCCATGCTCCATTGCAATAATGGATATTCCAGATAAATGGAAGTCCCACCCTTTGACTGAACCTCTTCCTATGACTTTTCTCTTCTTCCCCCGCCCGTCCCCAATGGCCCAGCAGTTCATTTAACCCATTCCTCCTGTTGCTAACACCTCTCCCTTCCACATAGCTCTCAGTCCTTGATCAGCTGTTTGAACCACATGGCGTTCTGCAGATTTCTAGAAATCTATGGTGTACCACACAGTCCAAACAGCTGATTTTGAGACAAGTGAACCACACAGGAAGAGGAGATGCTGGCAGCAGAAAAAGCAGGTTAGCACCAATGTTCCCTCTAATTTTCTGTAGGTTGTGTGCGCATAAAATATCAGCTGTGCAGCTTTTGAAGGAAGGTTAAATTTTTGTGCGCCACATAACGACACTCGGAGTTATATACTTTAAAATTTGACTACACGCCAGAATACAGTATGTACACCACATTGATTTTAATCAAATTAAATGAAAATAGACGATTACTAAATGAAGCGGTAAATTTATAGTAATTACAATCACAACTTTTAAATTTTAAGACGTCTGTGTTGTTTTCTATCAGAATCAGAACCGTAATTTTTGTGCGCTCTGTTGTAAAGTATGTGCGCTTGCTCGGCGAGGTGTGTGCGCGCGCACACGCGCACAGCTTAGAGGGAACAGTGGTTAGCACTGGCTAAACGGGACGGAGTTGGATAAAGTGGAAGATGATAGATAAATATGCTTCCACCTCCTGAATCACAGAATGGAACCCCAGATGAAAAGACACTCTACTGTATCAGATACTCAGAAAGAGAGCAGAAGTGTGAGATATGATAAACTTACCCTCAGTGCTTCTATCACAAGATCTCTGGCTTCCAGCTCCCCTTCCATTATGCTTAGCAGGAACCGCAGTTCTGGCTTGCTAAGGGTGTCCACATCAAACTCCTTTTTCTGTGAAGTTAATGTGAACTGGTAAATTTCATGAGTTAGCACATGTGCAATTGCTGGAAGTAAAAAAATTAGTCAAGGATACAATTTAATTTTGCCTTACGAAAATGCTGGGTTAAACAGGACAAACCCCATCAACATAGAGGCATGTCTACTAAAGTGTGGAACTTAGTGCATGAATTAGCGTGTAGTAACAGATAGGGGCATGTTTACTAAAGTGCACGAACAGCACACATCCATGGCAGCTGTTACTATGCTGGCATGATAGCATATGCTATTTTGCATGCTAACTGCATGCCGTGGAATGGGGCTGGAAGGGGGCAGAGAGTAGAAGTGTAGACCGGTGACAGTTAGCGTGTGGGACAGCATCACGTGTTAGCCGTCATGACTGCTCATAGCACAGCTGCTCTGAACATCACCTCATGAGGTAGTATTAAGTGCAGCCACACTACTGGCAGTCTGGTAGCGTGGTCATTGTCCAGTGTGGAAGTGTTATGGCCAGCAGCAGCACCCTTCCAGTCCCATCTTGGACACATTCACCCCCCCCCCCCCCGAATCAAATCCCTTTGCCAAAGACTTCCTCTCCAATCGTCCACAACATCCCCTCCCCCGAGCATCTCTCCAATTATACCCCCATCCCTAGCCTTTCTCCCTGATCACACCCCACCAAATTACTACAACCCCAATCCTTATCTCCCTGCCCAAGAAAGCCCTCCTTCTCAACAACTTCTCTCATGGAATGGTCATGCCACAATAAATCAAAGTCTCCCCCTCCGAACCCCCCTGCATTAAAATCCCTGAATGCAACTCTCGAGTCCTTCCACAAGTTGCTTCAGTTCTTATAGGGGCCAATCCTTGGAATCTAATGGGTATCGTGACAGGAGCTGTCCCCCTCCACTCCTGCCCTGGCTGGTGAGACTTCCAATATGGTGGCCAACAGTAATATTATGAGACTATCCCTAAGGGTGAAGACCACCATATGGGAAGCCTCACCAACCCGGATGAAAATGGAGGTGAACCGCTCCTGCCCCGATGCCCACTGGACACCAAGGACTGACCAGAGTAAGACCCAGAACAGCTCACGGAGTGGGCAAGTATGGTCTTTAGTGCAGGGGGAGTTGTGGGGTGGTCAGCAGGGGGGTTTCTAATATATCATAATATGATCATTCCAGAGGAAAAGTGCTGAGAACTGGGATTTGCTCAGGCAGGGGGATAAGGATTAGGGGGATTTGTGATCACTGGGAGGAAGCTTGAAGTGAGGAGTGTGATTGGGGGGGATGCTTGGGAGGGTTGCAGCAAAGGGGGATTAGAGATCACGGCTGCTGCTGCTTCACTATCTTTGATGAACAACACTAAATCACAAGGGTATTTTTTCTAGAGTGTGCAACAATGCCTAGAAAAATGTGTATACACTCCAAATATCTCACCAGTCTCGTTAAGGATGTCAAAAAATTCACTTCAAATTGGTGCGAAGGCAAGTGATAATGCACTTATGTATTCAAAACCCACAGGTCTCAGATCAAAGGGACAGCGGTGGCCAACACCGACCAACCATACTCCCATAATAACATCAACGACCTGATTTATATAATATCGTGCATAAATCACTTTTCCTTTGCCCACATGAAGACGAATAATGAACTACTTTTCCTAATTCAATAATATAATTACTTTTCTAAATCAAAACTAAACAGTTGTGGTAAATCTGAATGGCTTCTGTTGTTATACAATACAAGCCCGCTGCTCTCACAAATATAGCTCCACCAGTTTTGATAACGCCAATCTTGACAAATAGCTTCTTTGCTTATTATAGCGCCAGCTTGCTTATGACCCAACGCCGTCCATTGACACTGTCATCGCGTTTCTCCTTGCGGTTCGTCAGGGGTGCCAATTCTCTAGCCGTACTCCCACAATAACAGCTCTGTTCTGAAACATACTACAAAAAGACAAACATGTCACCTTCCCCAACCAAGACTCTAACACCCATATTAACAAAGCTACTTACTAAATATTATCATCTCACTTACAGAATGCTGCCCGCGTTCAGAATCTCATACTTTCTCTGTTGCTTTACCATCAGGCTTAACCGGTGAAAAACGCCGCGCATGCGGAGTAACTCCCATGCCTGCCTTTTAAACGCTATCATCCACTCATAAGGGTACTTCTCAAAACTGTTAGTTCTTTATTAGTTCACACTCGGCTAAAACCTTAGCCCATCTAAATCTTAAACTACTATTTATCCTCTAATCACATCGAAGATGTACTCACTCAGAACTACAGTTCCACTCCTAACAAGAATAACCCATGTGCTTTTATTACTCCTCACCGGCCCATATCTGTAATACAAAACAGGAAAATCAAAACCTTTTGCTCTTAAGGGTTCCTCTCACAAGAATCACATGTTTCAACATAACTCCTATTCTCCCGTTGAAACACAGTGGTGAAACCACTGTTAACCTACAAATATACCTGAATAATCAAAACTGACACCTAAGTGAAACTGAAAGCCAAAGGGAACCAAATTAGGACATGCATGTATGCCACTCAATCCGTTCATTCAACCCCGCAGGAGTCACCGAGCCAAGCTCAAAAATCCATCGCTGCTCTTGTATAGAAAGCCATTGTTCACGAGTTTTTCCACGTCGGCCTGACCGAACGTGCTCAATACAAAAACATCTCATATCTGTGAATGAATGTCCTGCTTGCAAAAAATGATGTACCATGGGGGCTTCCATCACTCTATTTTTTAACCGGCTTTTATGCTCAAGCATGCGAGTCTTAAATTTCCTAACTGTTTTGCCCACATAAACCAACTGGCAAGGACATAACACGATATAAACCACATACATGGATTCACAGTCTAAATGGTAATGCACCTTATGTGTTCTACCACGATAATGAAATGTATGTAATTCTAATGTTATTTCACAAATGGTACAGTGGCCACACTTATAGTGGCCCATACTCTCCCTTAATTCATCTGGTTCTCTCACTTTCTTACGCAAGCGTGATGGACTAAGAAATTCTTTTAGATTTCGTCCACGCTGCCATACACAACGAATCTTTACATCCGCAAAAACTGGAACTACACGTAACACCGATTCATGTTTTCTTAATATTTTTTGGATTGAAGGGCTCAAGGGAGAATATGGGGTGATCAAATTAATATGTTGATCTGTCTGTTCCTGAGTCGTTTGTGAAACCGGGTGTAACAATAGATCGCGATTATTAAATAAAGCCCTCTGGTACGCCCGTTTAACTACCAATGGTGGATAACCCCTATCTTGAAAATTCAAAAACAATTGTTTAGACTGAATTTTGTAATCTGAACGTTTCGAGCAATTACGCCGATATCTCAAAAATTGAGAAAAAGGCAACCCAGTTTTTAAACGAGGGGGATGTACGCTCTGAAAATGCAGAAATGTATTTCTATCCACCGGTTTCCGAAAAACCGTAGTGGCCCAACCTTCAATGCATTTATGAACCTGAACATCAAGATAAGTGATCGTATCCATACTGCACTCAAAAGTAAATTGAATATGTGGTTCACAATTATTTAACCAAAGATGAAATTCAACCAGCTCATGGTAAGTGCCCTGCCATATCATGAAAATGTCATCAATAAAACGCTTCCATAATTTAATATGGGTTTTATAAGGAGAGGATTCCAACCATCTCTCCTCAAATCTAGCCATGTAGAGGGTGGCTATGGAAGGAGCACAAGTAGCTCCCATAGCCACCCCCGACAATTGGTGATAAATGACGTCCTCAAACCAAAACAAATTTTGAAAAATAGCTAGCCTCACCAGTCGAAGCACAAAGGTCAACTGGTCCGCACTGAGGTCACCTCTCATCTGTAAATAAAACTGCACAGTTTCAAAAGCCAAAGTCTGAGGGATGCTAGTGTATAAGGAACAGACATCAAATGTTACTAGCCAAATATCCATCTGATCAACCCAATGATTATTCATCTGAAGCTGTCCAAGGAAAGCTGTAGTATCTTTTAGGTAAGAGGGTACTAGTGATAGTAAAGGCCGTAAATATGAATCTACATAGGTCGATAGTGGCTCCAAAATCGAGCCCTTAGTCGAGACTATGGGGCGTCCCGGAGGATGCACCATGTTCTTATGAATTTTCGGCACCGTGTAAAAGGTAGCCCCCTGTGTACTTGGTTTGTTCAAATAATTCCATTCTTTTTTATTGATCAATCGTTCTGTCAATGCCCAATCGGTAATCTCCCGAATGGTGGCCTTCAAAACTTCTGACGGATCCATGGGCAATACTTCATATGTAAGGGGATCATTTAATTGTTGTAAAGCCTCTGACAAATAGTAAGATCTGTCTAACACCACAATGGCTCCCCCTTTGTCAGCCCGCCTAATTACTATATCATCCCGATTTTTAAGCTCATACAAAACTTCACGTTCTTTTTTAGAGAGAATGGTATGATAATGCCAAACTTCTTTTTCTACCTTAGATAAATCTTGTAAAACTAACTCTCTAAAAATTGTGACTGCTGGATGAAGGGGACCAGGAGGGATCCAATTTGATCTTAATGGAAGAGGGGCTCGCTGGGAACAAATTATCTCTCCCTGTGAGTCAACTCCACTTGATCGTTGGATAGCTGAAACAGGCAATGCAGAGGTTAAATGGTGAGAAACTACAACAGGTTCAGCTCCTGCCCTATCCTCCCTTGGTATGGAGAAAAAAAATTTTAACTGTAATTTTCTAATTAAATTTTCAAGATCTATGCGAAACATAAAAGGGTCATGAAACATTTCAGGGACAAACGACAAACCCTTCTCTAGAAGGGCCAACTGATCTAAAGTTAAATTACAACCCGATATATTAATCACTAAAGAAGATTTTGCTAATGCTGGGGAACTTAATAATTCCGTCGCCGTAGCGTACGGTCTGACTTGGGTCCTGCTACTGCCACTTTCTTCTTTCTCGTTGCTTCGCGATCGCTGTCTTCCTCTAAAAAATCGCTTTCTCCTGTGGTTCGACTGGAATCACTATCATCCACATTTCTCTCAAAATTCACTCTCCGAGCAGATCGTTTTGTTTTCCGATTTAAATCCATCCAAGGATAAACATATCCTATTGTGTAGTCCTCATTGTCCCGTCGCAGTTTGCGGGCTTTTTGCTTGTGTACTTCTTGCCGTAAAGTTGCCAACTGCTTATCGGTGTCCTGTTGTTTCTTATGAAAATTCTCAGCAGTATCACTCTCCTTTAACGTAGTCAATGCTGCAGTAATCTCTTTATTCATAGACTCTAAATTAACCTTAATGGTATCAATCAAAAGAACCATTAAGTCCAAAGAACATTTGTTCAATATACAGTTCCACTTGGTGAGAAATTCATTAGTCATATGAGGACTACACAATAGGATATGTTAAAAAAAATTTTCTCCATACCAAGGGAGGATAGGGCAGGAGCTGAACCTGTTGTAGTTTCTCACCATTTAACCTCTGCATTGCCTGTTTCAGCTATCCAACGATCAAGTGGAGTTGACTCACAGGGAGAGATAATTTGTTCCCAGCGAGCCCCTCTTCCATTAAGATCAAATTGGATCCCTCCTGGTCCCCTTCATCCAGCAGTCACAATTTTTAGAGAGTTAGTTTTACAAGATTTATCTAAGGTAGAAAAAGAAGTTTGGCATTATCATACCATTCTCTCTAAAAAAGAACGTGAAGTTTTGTATGAGCTTAAAAATCGGGATGATATAGTAATTAGGCGGGCTGACAAAGGGGGAGCCATTGTGGTGTTAGACAGATCTTACTATTTGTCAGAGGCTTTACAACAATTAAATGATCCCCTTACATATGAAGTATTGCCCATGGATCCGTCAGAAGTTTTGAAGGCCACCATTCGGGAGATTACCGATTGGGCATTGACAGAACGATTGATCAATAAAAAAGAATGGAATTATTTGAACAAACCAAGTACACAGGGGGCTACCTTTTACACGGTGCCGAAAATTCATAAGAACATGGTGCATCCTCCGGGACGCCCCATAGTCTCGACTAAGGGCTCGATTTTGGAGCCACTATCGACCTATGTAGATTCATATTTACGGCCTTTACTATCACTAGTACCCTCTTACCTAAAAGATACTACAGCTTTCCTTGGACAGCTTCAGATGAATAATCATTGGGTTGATCAGATGGATATTTGGCTAGTAACATTTGATGTCTGTTCCTTATACACTAGCATCCCTCAGACTTTGGCTTTTGAAACTGTGCAGTTTTATTTACAGATGAGAGGTGACCTCAGTGCGGACCAGTTGACCTTTGTGCTTCGACTGGTGAGGCTAGCTATTTTTCAAAATTTGTTTTGGTTTGAGGACGTCATTTATCACCAATTGTCGGGGGTGGCTATGGGAGCTACTTGTGCTCCTTCCATAGCCACCCTCTACATGGCTAGATTTGAGGAGAGATGGTTGGAATCCTCTCCTTATAAAACCCATATTAAATTATGGAAGCGTTTTATTGATGACATTTTCATGATATGGCAGGGCACTTACCATGAGCTGGTTGAATTTCATCTTTGGTTAAATAATTGTGAACCACATATTCAATTTACTTTTGAGTGCAGTATGGATACGATCACTTATCTTGATGTTCAGGTTCATAAATGCATTGAAGGTTGGGCCACTACGGTTTTTCGGAAACCGGTGGATAGAAATACATTTCTGCATTTTCAGAGCGTACATCCCCCTCGTTTAAAAACTGGGTTGCCTTTTTCTCAATTTTTGAGATATCGGCGTAATTGCTCGAAACGTTCAGATTACAAAATTCAGTCTAAACAATTGTTTTTGAATTTTCAAGATAGGGGTTATCCACCATTGGTAGTTAAACGGGCGTACCAGAGGGCTTTATTTAATAATCGCGATCTATTGTTACACCCGGTTTCACAAACGACTCAGGAACAGACAGATCAACATATTAATTTGATCACCCCATATTCTCCCTTGAGCCCTTCAATCCAAAAATATTAAGAAAACATGAATCGGTGTTACGTGTAGTTCCAGTTTTTGCGGATGTAAAGATTCGTTGTGTATGGCAGCGTGGACGAAATCTAAAAGAATTTCTTAGTCCATCACGCTTGCGTAAGAAAGTGAGAGAACCAGATGAATTAAGGGAGAGTATGGGCCACTATAAGTGTGGCCACTGTACCATTTGTGAAATAACATTAGAATTACATACATTTCATTATCGTGGTAGAACACATAAGGTGCATTACCATTTAGACTGTGAATCCATGTATGTGGTTTATATCGTGTTATGTCCTTGCCAGTTGGTTTATGTGGGCAAAACAGTTAGGAAATTTAAGACTCGCATGCTTGAGCATAAAAGCCGGTTAAAAAATAGAGTGATGGAAGCCCCCATGGTACATCATTTTTTGCAAGCAGGACATTCATTCACAGATATGAGATGTTTTTGTATTGAGCACGTTCGGTCAGGCCGACGTGGAAAAACTCGTGAACAATGGCTTTCTATACAAGAGCAGCGATGGATTTTTGAGCTTGGCTCGGTGACTCCTGCGGGGTTGAATGAACGGATTGAGTGGCATACATGCATGTCCTAATTTGGTTCCCTTTGGCTTTCAGTTTCACTTAGGTGTCAGTTTTGATTATTCAGGTATATTTGTAGGTTAACAGTGGTTTCACCACTGTGTTTCAACGGGAGAATAGGAGTTATGTTGAAACATGTGATTCTTGTGAGAGGAACCCTTAAGAGCAAAAGGTTTTGATTTTCCTGTTTTGTATTACAGATATGGGCCGGTGAGGAGTAATAAAAGCACATGGGTTATTCTTGTTAGGAGTGGAACTGTAGTTCTGAGTGAGTACATCTTCGATGTGATTAGAGGATAAATAGTAGTTTAAGATTTAGATGGGCTAAGGTTTTAGCCGAGTGTGAACTAATAAAGAACTAACAGTTTTGAGAAGTACCCTTATGAGTGGATGATAGCGTTTTAAAAGGCAGGCATGGGAGTTACTCCGCATGCGCGGCGTTTTTCACCGGTTAAGCCTGATGGTAAAGCAACAGAGAAAGTATGAGATTCTGAACGCGGGCAGCATTCTGTAAGTGAGATGATAATATTTAGTAAGTAGCTTTGTTAATATGGGTGTTAGAGTCTTGGTTGGGGAAGGTGACATGTTTGTCTTTTTGTAGTATGTTTCAGAACAGAGCTGTTATTGTGGGAGTACGGCTAGAGAATTGGCACCCCTGACGAACCGCAAGGAGAAACGCGATGACAGTGTCAATGGACGGCGTTGGGTCATAAGCAAGCTGGCGCTATAATAAGCAAAGAAGCTATTTGTCAAGATTGGCGTTATCAAAACTGGTGGAGCTATATTTGTGAGAGCAGCGGGCTTGTATTGTATAACAACAGAAGCCATTCAGATTTACCACAACTGTTTAGTTTTGATTTAGAAAAGTAATTATATTATTGAATTAGGAAAAGTAGTTCATTATTCGTCTTCATGTGGGCAAAGGAAAAGTGATTTATGCACGATATTATATAAATCAGGTCGTTGATGTTATTATGGGAGTATGGTTGGTCGGTGTTGGCCACCGCTGTCCCTTTGATCTGAGACCTGTGGGTTTTGAATACATAAGTGCATTATCACTTGCCTTCGCACCAATTTGAAGTGAATTTTTTGACATCCTTAACGAGACTGGTGAGATATTTGGAGTGTATACACATTTTTCTAGTCACTATCTTTGATGGCAGGCCCAGATTCCCTGCTGAGGCAGGAAACCCATGCCTCTTGTGGTAAGTGTCTACTCTGTATGGTAACCGCAGGGCAGATGCTGGGCGAGCCCTCTTCATTTGCCGTACAGGTTTGCACTCACTGCACTTTAGTCAACAAGCTGCCATTTTGAACCCAGGTGACAATGAGGCAGAACCATTCAGGGATCACTCCTGCCACACCACTAACAACTGGGAAACATCCAGGAAGTGCCTAGGGGAGGGTCAGCGTCTCTTCAAGGAGGGGGGTGATGCTGATGTTTATATGGCATGCTGATCAGGGAATGGGGAGGGGTGATGCTGATGTTAATTGGGGGATCAGGGGTTGAAGCTGATGGTGATAGGGGAAATCAGGGGTGATGATGATGCTGAACAGGAGAGTGATGCTAATGCTGATTGAGGGGAATCAGGTATATTTCTCTTGCAGCAGACCATGCTAAAGGCATTAGCAGATAGTCCTGATGCATTATCACGCTACTTGCCAATGTATTTCCCCTGCAGAAAATGTCTGCCCTGTCGGTAACTGCAGGACAGATTCTGGTTGCACTCCCAACTGTTACCACACAGGACTGCACATTCATTTTTGCTCCTAATGCATAGAGAGCGTAGAAATTTACCATGCTTTAGTAAACATGCCCTTGTCTCCTGTCAAAAACTGTGGTTACAAATCCTGCACTATACCAAGATCAGAAATCTCAGATGCACTCAGCCCAGCTCTTCCAAGAAGCTTCTTGCTGGCTCTTCAGTCTCCTTGCTAGTCAGCACACATTCTTGCAGCTGCCCCCACTGCACAAGAATTTCACGGCATGTTAGGTGCTGACAGCTACAAAACTCCAAAAGAACCACCAGTGCTTTCATTCAGCTTTTAATTGCTTTGCATCTATCCTGTGTATAGATAAATCAGCCAGGCCAAAGAACCAGCTCGCCAAAACAAGCCATTTTGAGCCATCAAACACAAATTGAATCTGAACACCCTTTCCTCATAATTCAAATTAAGACTTTCCAACCTAATGAGACCCAATTATCTAGACTGACCCTTAGTTAAATCCCTGATATATTTTATAGTTTATTGTGTCTTTTCATGAATTAACGAGTAAAATAAACTTTAAAAAAGGAGCCAAATATCAATTAAATTTCAGACTGCAAGCATGGTTAGCAATTATTTCAATAAGAATTGTATATAACAGGGCTGTAATCATAACACAGGTACACTAAAAAAATTTTTTTTTAAACTGCCTCTAATGTTTCGATTGATTTTTACGTTTTTTGGTGCGCTGAATCCAAATCTGGTAACCAATTTGCTCCATCACGTACAGAGTTTTTGCTACATTGGGTTAGCAGTTTGAGGTGAACGTTTCAGATTGAGTGCGATCGAGATAAAAGTTTCTTGGATGAATTCTTTATACTAATTGTTTAGTAGTTATTCAAATAAGAATAAAGAAAATTGTAACAAGGCAGCACATAAGAATAGAGTAATGTCAACAAAACACACTGTGATGGTAGCAAAATTGTCTGCACTTAAAACAGCCACATACATGTGCACAAACATTGAGCATATAAGAGCGAGGTTAGACACAAAGCAAAGCAAAGAAATGTGCAAAAAATGTTGTACAGGCATGTATGTAAGAATAGAAAACGCAAACCGCACCATTGCAATACATGAAGTCATTCTTGGGTCAATCAATCTCCTGGTGGGCCCGTTTCTTCTTCCCCCGAATGCTTCTCTTGGTGCGCTGCTTGGCGTATTTTTCATCTGGGGTTTCCCGCAGCAGCAACCAGCAGATATCAGCCATCATAGTGGTGTTCCATCTTCCTTGGTACCTTCTCTCTGCGTCCTTGATGTCCTGGTGAAACCTTTCACCTTGTTCTTCACTGTACGCCCCCAAGTTTTCGGGAAAGTAGTTCACATGGGAGTGCAAGAAATGGACTTTCAGGCTCATGTTACAGCCTTGTTCTTTGAAGGCATTGAGCATCCTGGCAACAATATCCTTATAGTTCTCATCCCGCCTGTTCTCCAAGAATTTGAGAACAACATCCTTGAAGGAATCCCAGGCTTCTTTTTCCTTCTCAGACATCGTTTCAGCGAATGCTTCATCTGAAATGAGTTTCCTTATATCAGGGCCAACAAACACTCCTTCCTTTAGCTTTGCTTCAGAAAGTCGGGGGAACTTTGAGCAAAGGTACCGAAAGCACTCACCATCTTTTGGAAGGGACTTGATGAATTGCTTAATGAGACCCAACTTAATGTGGAGAGGTGGTAATAGAATTTTATCACGAGGTACCAAGCTCTCATGAAGAACATTTTTCTCACCGGGTCTCAAATACTCCCGAATTGGCCAGTCTTTTTTCCCCCAGTGTAGGTCGCGGGCCCGGCTATCCCACAAGCAAAGGAAGCAGGGATATTTGGTGAAACTGGATTGCTGCCCTAATAGCATGGATAGAATTTTAAAGTCTCCACAAATCATCCACTTATGCTCATCATAACGAATCTTCTGAAGAATCAGGGCCAAATTCTCGTATTTTTCTTGGAGAATAACAGAGTGAGCAATAGGAACTGAAGCGAATGTGTTGCCATTATGAAGAAGAACACCTTTTATGCTGTCTTTTGACGAATCAATGAACAGCCGCCATTCAGCAGGATCATACTTGAGTTTAAACTTTTCCATCACTCCGTATATATCGTTGCAAAATACCAAATCTTCCTCTTTGCTGAAATACTTCAAAAATTGTGTCTCGCGGTTGCGGTACCAATAAAAAGTTGTTCCTGGTGACAATAGATTTTTCTGTTTAAGCCGAGAACCTAGCAGTTGGGCAGCATCTTTTGGGAGTCCTAAATCCCGGACTAAATCATTCAATTCAGCTTGAGAGAAAAGTTCAGGTTTCGTATCTGGTTCAGTTTCAAACTCGGAAGTACTGGACTCATCGGGAAAAGCCATCTGATGAGTCTCATCATGATCAGAACCGTCCACACAAATATGATCCAAAGATTTTGGTGGTTCAGGCACAGGTACTTCGTTGCTATGAGGCATAGGCCTAATTGCTGAGGGAAGGTTGGGGTAACTTATTACGTTCTTATTTTTTAAGTTGTATCCCTTCACAATGCAAGAGCAAAAATAGCAGTCACTGCTGTGGTCTCTTTGTTCACGCCACATCATAGGTATTCCGAAACGAAATGCTTGTTTTTTACCTTTCATCCATAAGCGTAGATCTTCCTCACATGTCTTGCACACTTTGTGAGGAGCCCACGGTTTGTCTTGATCGCCTAACTTCAAACCGAAATAGGCAAAATATACTTTTTTAATAAATGCAGAAATGTTCCTCTGCCGCTTTTTCACGGTATATTCCCCACAAATAAAACAAAAACTGTCCGGAGAGTTGACGCAACCTCTGGCTCTGTGAGCCATCACAAATACACAGCACTGCAAACTACAACTGTAGTGAACCACTTCGGAATAAAGCTGGATTACGACTGAGCAAACAAAAGGTAATAATGAACTTGCAAGAAACTGAAATTTGACAGGAACGTTCATGTCGCAACCACCGTGTTTGAGCGAGCGAACGAGGCGAGGCGAACAGGAAAGAACATGCGCCAGCACGAGTACTGGATTTAGCCCCCGCCTCCCAATTGTCCTGTTAATGTATAAAATGAATACAAAACACTCTAAAATATCATGAGGGAGTGTTTCTAGTTAGTTAACAATTACAACCTCTATTTTGGGCCAAGAAAATAAACTGCAGTCGGCTAAAAAAAAATTATGTGAACATTCCTTATATGGGTAAGAAATCTAATTTTGCAAGAAAACGTGACATGATGGAACTTTTTGGCTATTTTTCCTGGATTCAGCACCCCAAAATCTATAGGAATCAGTTGCAAAACTGGAGGCAGTTTTTTGGTAGTGTACCTGTGTAATCAATTTCTCCATTCAAACTACATGGTGATAGGGAGGGTATTTTCAAAAGCACTTCAACAGGTAAAACAATGAATTACCGACATAAATGGGCTTTTAGAAAATTAGGCATAGGCAGTGGAATGTGGCACACTAATACTTTGCCCAACAAAGTATGAGCAACTACAGAGTTTGAGGGAGGAGCCAGAGATTGGGTTGTTTGGCCATTCCAACCAAGAAGACATTCCTCCAGTGGCATACCAAGGGCAGGGCGGTTGGTGCGTCCCCATCCCAGGTGCCGGCCGGAAGGAGGGTGCACTCCCGCCAGGCCCATGGAGACAGTGTGGGAAACTTACCAAAAAGCTGGCTTGCCGTGGTGTGTCACGCTCTGTAGCCCGACTGCTGTTCTCTTTCAGCCAAAAAGTCTCGTGAATCGTAAGACTTTGGCCAGGAGAGAAGAACAGCCAAGTCATGGAGTGTGAGGCACTGCGGGCAAGCCATATTTTTGCTATGTTTGCTGCACTGCCTCCATGGGATGGGCTGGGAGGGATGCATTGTTGTGTGCTGCACGGAGGGGGCACCTGCCCCGGGTGCTGAGGGAGCTGAGATGCCCCTAAATATGTGGATACAGCCTGCCTGAGCATAAGTTCACCCAGGCTGTATGGAAGCATTTCCAGGAATAGAATGGGGGGAGGGATCACTTGCATACAGACTTTTGAAAATGCATCTGTATGCATGTAAATTAACCCAGAAACTCTGTGTGTGCTAACCAGGAGATAAACAAGTAGGAATGTGGCTCGTTTGGGGTAATTTTCAAAGTGTAGTATAATCTCACTATAAAAATTCAGCTAAAATCTCAGAGAGAAGTATGCACATACATTTTACATGTGTGCATAGTTACAAAATCACCCTCAATAAGTTTAAAGGGAAGATCTCAACGCTTTTTCTTTCCAAGAAATTACTGATAACCTCATTTCTTATTAATATAAATTTTCTGAATTTCAATGAAACTGAAAGCACTTAGATCTCCACAGAAACATCATTAAAATGATTTCGCAGCTGGATTTTTCTGTCCCTCCTTGTAATTATGCTTATATCCTCCCTAATCCTATCTTCGAATTTCCTTACTGTGCATCCTAAATTTAAAAAAATAGGTTGATATTGACACATAATTATATGAATTACACAGTTACTATGACAACGGATGGTGTTCTTCACAGTAAATGTTTGCCTCCATTATTAAAAGCATCAGCCCATGCAGCGAAAAAACAAACTGAACAGTGGCCACGGTTATAGAAACCACTCAATTGATTTAATTATCTTATGGTTCTTTTTAACAGATACTGAATAATTATTACCCAGTATGAAGATTTTCTTTTACTTTTTCACAGAATTAAGTTTCAAACAAGCAAGCTACAGGTGATATGTTTCTATTGGGCTGATTTAATACATCTGTGGAAGGATAATTCTCAAGCGCCTTTCAGGCCCCTACAAATAGTGTGGTGGTCTTGACCCTAGCGGTCAGACTGAGACTGCCAAATACGGGTATTTTTCATCACAGATCCAGGATCATGCAGTGGGGCACTTGATTTGTTTTAAAAGGACCAGGGGTGCGTTGAGAGGGCGAATTTGTTTTCCTCAATGGCCCCATTGATTTGGTTCCCTGCAGCACTGACCCATGCATTTGAAGACTGGGCATCCAAATGGCAGATGAAATTTAATGTGGACAAGTGCAAATTTATGCACCTAGGAAAGAACAACCCAAACTATGGTTACGCGATGCAAGGTTCCACATTGGGAACCACCACCAAGAAAAAAGATTTTGGCGTCATCGTGGATAACATGTTAAAACCCTCCGCCTATTGTGCAGCGGCGGACAAGAGAGCAAATAGAATGCTAGGTATCATAAGGAAAGGAATGGAAAATAAAACAAAGGATATTATAATGCCTCTGTATCGTTCCACGGTCTGACCACACCTTGAATATTGTGTGCAATTCTGGTTTCCGTATCTTAAAAAGGATATAGCGTTATTAAAAAAGGTACAGAGAAGAGCCACCAAAATGATAAAGGGGATGGAAGGATACTCCTATGAAGAGAGGCTAAAAAGGTTAGGGCTCTTCAACCTGGAAAAGAGAAGGCTGAGGGGAGATATGATAGAGGGTCTATAAATTAATGAATGGAGTAGAACGGCTAAACTTAGATCGATTGTTTACGTCATCAGAATATAGAAAGACTAGGGGACATGCAATGAAGGTATGGGGTAACCTATTTAAGACTAATAAGAGAAAATATTTTTTCACTCAACGTGTAATCAAACTCTGGAATTTGTTATCAGAGGATGTAGTAAAAGCTGTTAGTGTAGCTGGGTTTAAAAAAAGGTTTGGACAAATTCCTGGAGGAAAGGCCCATAAACCATTATTAAAAGGGTCCCAGGATATCAATGCTTGACCCAATACAAGTATTGAGGAACCTGTGTCTTTTGGGGAGACTGCTAGGTACGTATGACCTAGATTGGCCACTGTTGGAAACAGGATACTGGGCTTGATGGATCTTGGTCTGACCTAGTATGGAATATCTTATGTTCTTATGTTCTTAAGAGTGCAGTAAGGTAAGCAAAAGAGTGGCAGGAGGAGATGATAGAGAAAATGGAACAGGGGTGGAATGGGAGTATATGCACTTTCCAGAGAGAACTGAAGTCACCATGCATTCCTGCTGATGCTATCACCTCTCAACAATTACTGGAGGGAGGTGGAAGGTGGAAATTCATGGTGAGTGCATTATGTCCTGGATCAGTAAATCCTTAGAGGATTTTAGAATACCTGATAGATGCATTCATGTTTGTTGAAATGAGCACCAGAAGACACTTTTGTTTTTTTCTAATTAAGCTTTGCATTTTGTGAGAGGTTATTTTCAAGATAAAGCTTGCTTAGGAGAGATGTAAAACTGTACACTGGAAAAAATGCTGATGGGAACGAAACTGTGTCCATAGATTGAGGTGCCACAAGATGAGGATTAAATAATTTTCACTGCCATTTTAGAGATTGGGGAGAACAATGAAGGCTGTCTTTCTCCTAGTAGTACAGATGCCAACTCATTACCATTTATAAATTATAACCACCAGATTCTTTTAAACTACTGAATCTTGAAGTAAAACAAAGATGTACTAAGTCACGTAAAAATACAGAGGTGAAGTCAAACCACCTAGGTAGTCAATATGTGATGGCGTATCAGCAGATAAGAGTGAATGAACAAAGCATGGTTCTGCAGCACTAAACTATGAAGCAAATGAAATTCAGTTTCAAAGATGTTAGTTAAGCCCAAATTCCTGATACAACAGCCATAGAAATATTAGTGTATTCTTTGTCCTCCAAGGACTGCTCCTAAATCAGACTGCTTAAAAGAGGTATTGAGCAGCTGAGAACAGAGAAAAGAAACGAGATTGTTCATAGTATTTTTTCCTGATTCTTATTTTTAGAAAAATATTGGACTGCCTTGATACTATGGGGCCCTTTTACTAAAGGGCATGAACTTGCAGCACAGGTCTGGTACATGCTAAAGGTATGGGTTGTGCACACGGTGACAGCCAGCACAGGGTCATGACTGTTAGCGCTGCTGGATTTTGGCGCTGTCCATGGCATGTTAGGGTTGCAAGTGGGAGGGTTACGGGCAGAGGTGGGCAGGGTGAGTGCCGCACAGGCAGTGCACCTGCGTCACCTGCACGGCAGGCAAGTAGCACAGGTCTACTCACTACCACCTCCATAGGTCCGTTGAGTGCATCCACGCTATGGATGTCCCACTGCAGGGCTATGTACACCATGGTAACTGCCTGGAACATGCTTTCCATGCTCCCTTCAGTTAACACTATGGGGTTGCCCTAATGCACCATGGATTTGACATTACTGATGCTTTTGGGGCAATACCGCAGTACCCTTTAGCAAAAGGGCCCCTATATTGCACCTGGCATGAAGAAGGTTGCTTTAACAGCTTGCAAGAACGGATTTCTCAGCATTCTATATGATGCGCCCTCTTTTAATGCAAGGTAAGTTAGAAAAAACAAGGGGAGGAATAAGAAAATGCTGCTAAGTTTTTTTTTCTGTTTAAAAAAAAATATGTGAGATTGTTGGCTGCCAGATGTAGAAAAACTACAGGACCCCAGTTGAAGGGCCAGATTTAGGTTTTTGACAAAAAAAACAAAGGTCATGTGTTTGCAAATCTGTTTGCTTGAGCAATATTCAAAATAGCATGGGCATCTGATATACCGCCCTCTATATAGGCAGAGTGATGTACATCATTTGGGCCAGGGAATTCCTTTTCTACAGCTTCTGGAAGGGAGAAATATCACCAGAATTTTAAATCACCACTTGTAGAAAAAAGGTTCTGGAGAAACGTTTGCCCATTTCTTAAATTGAACCCTCTCAGACAAGAGTCCCCCAGTGTTTTATACCTCCCTCTGTCAATATTTCATCATATTCTGAAACTAAAGGAAATTAAATCCTCAAACAGCAGATGCTGAAACCTGAATCATAGACTTTTGGTAGTTCTTTTGCCCTAAACTTAAATTGTACTTACTGCTTTTCTGTTTTCCAAGTAGGAACCAAATCCCCACTGGGATACACTACATATATGATCTCTGGCATGTTGTCTATCGCCCAGATTTTGCCTAATCTAAGTTAATTTATTTTTCTGTACACCAGTATAACACACATCCATATTTCGAAACCATAAAACCTAGACTAATAAAATACAGGACTGGAGAAACTATACTCATCAATCTTCTAATTATCCAATAAGAAATCAAAATATATTTGGATAATAAAGTTTCTTTTCAAGCTAGCACTTGTGAAAAAACAAAACAAAAATATTTTCTGTTTTCAAGACATCAAAAGAGTAAAGTGCAGCAAAATTCGTAAAATCACTATTAACATATTCGATTGGAGAATTCACATAATTGGCCCAGTTAGAGCATGAAGTGGATTTTTCCTTTATAAATAACTACTTCAGCATGCATAATTTTTTTCTTGAGTTTATCACAATTTCAGTTTCAAGTGACTGTGAGAGAGACAAAATTCTGTAAAGCAGCTCATTAACTATGAATGTACAGTAAAACTAACGAGCGGTCTTTTTCAGCTGTCTGCTGGATAGGGGTCACACCAAATCCAAGAGTTTCTTTGGATTCAGTCTCTACTCTTGGAGTTATATCCTCCAGATATGATCACATCACACCCATTTCAAAGAACCTCTACTGGCTACCAGTTCCACAAACAACTATATACAAAGCCGTTATTACTATCTTCAAACTCCTAGAAACCAATCAGCAATCAGCCTACAAACTTTAATAAACAACGCCCCAGACACAAACACGATCAAGAAGATGCAATAATCAGAATCCACTTTCCATTCTATTGAGTACTTTCCACACTAAAGACAAAAAGCACTAACAGACATGTAACAGAGCCTTCACCCTATTTGCACCCACAATCTGCAACTCACTTCATGAGTCCTTAATATCCGCCAAAACTGTATCTGAGCTATGCATAAAGCTCAAAACACGCCTATTTGTCGAATTCTTTAGGTCTGATGAAAACGAATAACCCCTCACTCACGAAATGTATAACAGTTGTACAAAATCTGTTTTGCTTTAACACTACCCTGTTAACCCAAGCTAATTTTACCCTACCCTAGTTCTATGCAACCTGTATAATTGTTAATGTTAAATGTAAACCGCTTTGACCGAAAAAATAAAGTGGTATATAAACCCTGTTAAATAAATAAATATATTGTTCAGGATTCTCTTAATCGGGACCAGCATACATTGTGAGGCCCTTGAACTTGCATTACATTTACACCTCTTCTCTTCTTAAATACGTGGGGGGGGGGGGGGGCGCTGATACGTCTCTGGCCATGTAATGAAACAGAAAGCTATGGGCTCACTTCAGTTCTAGAGGTCCAAATGATCTCTCTACAGTTTTGATTTATTTGGTAGCAGTCCAGAGTTTGTATTCTGAATCAAGGATTTATAGTTCTTTAACTTTGGGGTCACTGATACAACAAAAACAACAGGCAGAGACAGAAAAACTGTAACTATATTGCAAGCAAAAGACTCTTCTTTACTCTAAAAGTGTTTACAAGCAAATAACGCTTTCCTCTTCTCAGTGTGTTATGTTATTCAGCAGGATTTAAGTATTCTGGATAAGAAAATCCAACTCTTTCCCTTAACTGCTGCACTTATAGTACTTCTTGTGGTTTCCCTGAGTGGGAACTCTTTTTTCCCTGAATGGATTTCCTCAGTGTACCTGGGGCTGATGCTGATCCAGACATAGGTCCCCAGTACTGCCTTTGGTTTCACTCTGGGCTCTGACATCACTGATTACTGATGAGCTTCTTTTCCCTACAGCTGGTGACATCTGCAGTTGCTCTTGGCCCTGATGTGCTGGTCAGTTGTACTTTAATGTAGTCCATCAAATCCTCTCCTTCACCTCCAAAGGATGTGGTTCCCCTATTCCCTTCACAGGGAGAAGCACTCCACTAAGAGTCAGTAGATGTGCTCAGGGGCAGCCCAAGAGGGGCATGGGACCATGTGCAGAGATTCATTGCGGGGCCTCATTTACATAAATATTTGCATAATGTTAACATGAACTTTTAGTAAACATGCCTCTTAATGAGTGTCTAGATAAAGAAAGACTACCAGATTTCTAAATTACTATATTCCAGTGCCAACCGCCAGGCCAATTAGGAAGTATTATAAACACTGACCATTTAGAACCCATAGCAAACCCACCGTATCATAACAGCACTACCAGGACTCACAAAGCACCAAACCCTACCTATCACAAAGGCAACACTGCAAATATTAAACCAATACATCTCAGAGAATACCAATACATCTCACTGGGGGAAAGAGAACAAGTGGAACTGTCAAATAGAAACTACATGAACAGAATACCTCAGCTTGGTTACACATGCAGAATACAGATCGTCACCACACAAAGAACAAGGGATCACAATTTAGAAACAGGAAGATAATAATTAAATTGGGAACCCCAAAAGCCAAACATGAAATGTACAACAACATTGGAGAAATAAAACTATAAATTAATTTCCTCTTGCACTAATCAAAAACGCGAAGATGTTTATTTATTTACATTCTCTTATATACCGCGCTATTCTGCATCAGTGCTGTTTACATTGAACAAACTGAAATTACATTGAACAGGGCATTATAACTTGGAGATAACTATTTTACAGGGAACATGAGCTATGGAGGGTTAAGTGGCTTGCCCAAGACCACAAGGAGCACCTGTGGGACTAGAAACCCCAGTCCTTCCGGCCCAAGGTTGCTGTCCTCTAGTGGGATTTGAACCCCTGACCTTCTGGCCTGAAGTACCTTGCCCCAACAACTAGGCCACTCCTCCACTCCTATATGTTAGCGATACACATCTCCCAGACTTGACATATTCCAGTTAATAAATTCAAAATAAAAAGTATTTTCTACCTTTTGTTTGGGCATTTTAGTTTTCAGTTGCAATTGCTCCAGTCACTTTCTTCTGGTTTCTTCATGTCTTCTGCGAGCTGTCCATTTGTCGTTTCTTCTCTTTTAGATGTTTTCCATTCTCTCTCTATATCTGCTTTCACATACTGATCTTTCCCCTTTTGTTCTTTCTCCCATTTCTTTCTTTATTCCTTTATCATCCACTCAAATTTCACACTTCCATCCTCAGTCCCCACTTACTCTCCTAATACCCGGCCAACCATAGATTTTTCTTACCTCCCACACAAAATATCTTTTCCCCTTCTCCATCCTCATTCCCCATCCCCTTCTAGTCCTCCCCCAAAATCAGCTCCCTTCTAGTTCTAGATCTACCCAGCATCAGCTCCCTTCTAATCCCATTCTCCCATGCCCCCACATCAGCCCATTTCCAGTCCTAGCCCCCCCATCAGCCCATTTCCACTCCAATTTTAGCCCTCCCATCAGCCCATTTCCAGCCCTATTCCAGTTCCCATCAGCCCACTTCTTGTCCTATTCCAGCCCCCATCAGCACATTTCCAGTCCAAGCTCCTCATCATCAGCCCATTTCCAGTCCTATTCCAGCTCCCCATCAGTCCTTTTCCATTCCTAGCCCCCCCATCAGTCATTTCCAGTCCAGGTTTCCCCCCATCAGCCAATTTCCAGTCTAAGCTTCCCCCCCATCAGCCCATTTCCAGTCCTAGCCCCCCCATCACAGCCCATTTGCAGTCCCAGCTTACCCTCCCATCACAGGCCATTTCAAGTCCTAGGCACCCCCCCATCATAGGCCATTTCCAATCCTAGCCACCCCACCATCACAGGCCATTTCCAGTCCAAGCATCCCCCCACCCCCATCACAGGCACGCGAGTGCCAGGAAATGACCTTTAAGCTTTCCCGGCATTCAGCACGCTTCACTGAAACATCCGCCAGCATTAGAGAAAACACTCCATGCTGGCGGCTGTGCAGAGGGAGCCAGGGTCTTGCGCGGGTTTCCCCCAGCTCCCTCTGAAGCCGTCCATTGTGTGAGTATGAAGTTCGCATGGGGACCAACGGATGGGCTGGCCCTGGATGTGCTTGCAGTTTGCTCAGACACCTTCCCATCTGCTTTCTCCTCTATTCCTCCTATGCCTGTAGCTCTTCTGAAGTTGGCATCTGGAGCTGTAGAATAGATACTCTTGTGTCCCTTAAGGGAAAATGCCTTATGCCTACATGATATGGTGGCTGTGTGCCAAAAACAAAGTTCTGCCTTTGAACGTTGTTTATACAGTATATGACTTGGATTTGCTGTCCCAGTCAAGTCTCCTCCCAGAATGATGTAATTGGACAGCAAAAAACCTGCCGTGTTCTGGAAAATGCTAGTTCTTCCCCAGCTTATATTGTAGCACTCTAATAGGAACAGTGAATGGCACTCATTGATCAAAGCAATGACATCCAAGCAGTCTCTATAAATGCATGCAGAACACTTTGGGGACTATTCACTAAGGCATGTTAGCTGTTAAGTCAGCAATTAATGTAAGCTAACAGTTTACATGGTGCCTTAGCATTGAATGCGTAGCAATTTCTGCATGAGCAGCTAATGCAGAATGGGGTGCAGAATGGCTAGACAGCAGGCAAGGACAGTACTTTGCAGTTAATGCGTGGGAAGTCACTGCATTTAACTATTGACACAGCAAACAACATGGCACAGTTAATGTCACTTGTATAGGTATAGCTAGCTGCCTCCTATCTGTCATTTAGTTAACATACAGTATCAAACTTTGCTTTGTGTTAACTGAATGGAAAAAAGGTTTGGATGCCTCCAACAGTTAATACAGATTGCTTTTGCAGTTACCATGTGTTAATTCTGGCTGTTAACTTGCAGCAACCAAAAAAATCTTAAGAACATAAGATATGCCATACTGGGTCAGACCAAGGTCCATCAAGCCCAGTATTCTGTTTCCAACAGTGGCCAATCTAGGTCATATGTACCTAGCAGTTTCCCCAAGGGACACAGGTTCCACAATGCTTGTATTGGTTCAAGCATTGATATCCTGGGTCCCTTCTTAATAATGGTTTATGGACCTTTCCTCCAGGAACTTGTCCAAACCTTTTTTAAACCCAGCTACACTAACAGTCTTTACTACATCCTCCGGTAACAAATTCCAGAGTTTGATTACACATTGAGTGAAAAAATATTTTCTTTTATTAGTCTTAAATAGTTTACCCTGTAGCTTCATTGCATGTCCCCTAGTCTTTCTATATTCTGATAAGGTAAACAATCGATCTACGTTTACCCGTTCCACTCTGTTCATTAATTTATAGACTTCTATCATATCTCCCCTCAGCCGTCTCTTTTCCAGGTTAAAGAGCCCTAACCTTTTTAGCCTTTCTTCATAGGAGTATCCTTCCAACCCCTTTACCATTTTGGTGGCTCTTCTCTGAACCTTTTCTAAAATCGCTATATTCTTTTTAAGATACAGCGACCAGAATTGCACACAATATTCAAGGTGCGGTCTCACCATGGAACGATATAGAGGCATTATAATATCTTTTGTTTTATTTTCCATTCCTTTCCTTATCATACCTAGCATTCTATTTGCTCTCTTGGCTGCCACTGCACACTGGGCCGAGGGTTTTAACATGGAATCCACAATGACGCCTAAATCTTTTTCCTGGGTGGTGGTTCCTAATGTGGAACCTTGCATCATGTAACCATAGTTTGGGTTGTTCTTCCCTAGGTGCATAACCTTACACTTGTCCACATTAAATTTCATCTGCCATTTTGATGCCCAGTCTTCCAATTTATGAAGATCCTCTTGCAATTTTCCACAATCCTCTTGGGTTTTAACAACTTTAAATAGTTTTGTGTCATCTGCAAATTTGATAACTTCACTCGTTATTCCACTTTCCAGGTCATTTATGAATATGTCAAAAAGCAGCAGACCCAGCACAGATCCTTGGGGTACACCACTATTCACCTTTCTTCATTGGGAAAATTGGCCATTTAGCTCTACCCTCTGCTTTCTATCTTTTAACCAGTTCCTGATCCACAATAGTACACTGCGTCCTATCCCATGACTCTTTAGTTTTGCCAAAAGTCTCTCATGAGGGACCTTGTCAAAGGCTTTCTGAAAGTCCAGATACACAATATCAACCGACTCACCTTTGTCCACCTGATTATTCACTCCTTCAAAAAAACATAACAGATTAGTAAGACAAGATCTTCCTTGTCTAAAGCCATGTTGACTGTCTCCCATTAGGTCATGACTATCTACATGCTGAGTAATTTTATTCTTTATGATGGTTTCTACCATTTTTCCCGGTACTGATGTCAGGCTCACCGGTCTGTAGTTTCCCGGATCGCCCTTGGAACCCTTTTTAAAAATTGGTGTTACATTGGCAATCCTCCAATCTTCAGGTATTAGAGATGATTTTAATGATAGTTCACAGATTACTAATAGCAGGTCTGCAAGCTCGTATTTCAGTTCTTTCAACACCCTTGGATGTATACCATCCGGCCCAGGTGATTTGCTACTCTTCAGTTTATCTAATAGTTGTAATACATCTTCCCGATGAATCGATATTTCCTTCAATTCTTCTGCACCTTTAAATACCACTTCAGTCATGGGTAACATCCCTATGTCTTCCTCAGTAAAGACTGAAGCAAAGAATTCATTCAGTCTCTCCGCTATCGCCTTGTCGCCTCTTAGTGCTCCTTTAACCCCTTTATCATCTAATGGACCAACTGACTCTCTCACAGGTTTTTTGCTACGAATGTACTTGAAAAGGTCTTTACTTTGCGTTTTTGCTTCCGCAGCAAGCTTCTTCTCAAATTTTCCCTTTGCCTGCCTTATCAGTGCCTTGCATTTGACTTGCCAGTGCTTGTGCTGTTTCCAGGTTTCGTCGTTTGGCTCTTTTTTCCATTTCCTGAAAGATGCTTTTTTGGCAACAACAGCCTCTCTGACCTCACCTTTAAACCATGCTGGCGGTTTTTTGGACTTCCTTCCACTTTTCTTATAGCGTGGAATAAAGCTGGTCTGGGCTTCCAAGATAGTATTTTTCAACAACAGCCAAGCCTGATGTACGTCTTTAACCTTTGCAACTGCTCCTTTTAGTTTTTTCTTAACTGTTTTCCTCATTTTATCATAGTCTCCCTTTCGAAAGTTAAAAGGTAGTACTGTGGATTTCCTTACTATCCCTCCTCCACTAATTAAATCAAAGGCGATCATGCTATGATTACTATTGCCAAGTGGCCCCAACAACCTTATGCACTAGATCTGGTGTTCCACTAAGGATTAGGTCTAATATGGCTTCCCCTCTGGTCGGTTCATGAACCAGCTGCTCCAAGAAGCAGTCATTTATTTCATCTAGGAACTTTATCTCCCTAGCATGTCCTGATGTGACACTGACCCGGTCGATACCGGGGTAGTTGAAATCACCCATTATTATTACTGTGCTGCAACGTTTGTTAGCTTCCTTGATTTCTTTGAGCATTTCATCATCCATTTGGTCATTCTGGCCAGGCGCTCGATAGTACACCCCCACTGCCATTGCCTTCCCCCTTTTACATGGAATTTCAATCCATATAGATTCTACAGCAGATTTTGTTTCCTGCAAAACTTTAATCCTTTCTGACTCAATGCCCTCTCTAACATAGAGAGCAACCCTTCCACCAATTTGATTAGCTCTATCATTACGATATAGTTTGTACCCAGGTATCATAGTGTCCCACTGGTTGTCCTCCTTTCACCATGTCTCTGATATTCCAATCATATCGAACCTTTCATTTAGTGCTATATATTCTAACTCTCCCATCTTATTTTTTAGACTTCTAGCATTTGCATACAAGCATTTTAGAGAATGTATTTTATTCATATTAATTTGGCTATTGTTAGACATGGGTAATTTGGGATCTTTAAGCTCTGTTTGCTCCATAGTTGAGGGCATTTGGCCTACTTTACTCTTTTGTGGAACCTCTCTGCTTTTGGTAGTATCCTTCAAAGATACATTCTTCCGAACCATCCGCTCTTGGGCGACTGTTGGCTTTCCCCTAATATCTAGTTTAAAAGATGCTCTATCTCCTTTTTAAAGGTTAATGCCAGCAGCCTGATTCCATCCCGGTTAAGGTGAAGCCCATCTTACTATCCTTTAGTAAATAGGCCCATTTGCAAATATAATTTTGCAAAAAAGAGTAACTGTACTTTGGTGAGGTGTAGATAACACTTTTGCGATAAAGTCAGTAGAAGTCAGAAGTGTACTGTTTTGCGACTTGGCTTCTTTGCATGCAATTTCTGATAGCAAAATAGGACATGGTATAAACTAAACAGTGTTCGCGCTTTGGAGCACTTCTGGCCTCCAAATTAGCATATATTCCCTACAAGGCTTATTTTTCTCTGCGAATCTTGCTTCACTTACTCCTGCTGGAATTCTGCATGCATAATTCAAAATTCTGCGTCAAAAGGTCTGAATTATACAAAATTCTGCATACTCTGTTTGTTGTTTGTCAAAATAATAACTCTAAATGTGGTCATGTCATAGAGGGTACTATCATGTATGAAAATAAATAAGCACAAGCCCTCAAAACCAGAAACTCAGGCTATGATCTACCTCATCTTAGTAACACACATCCTTTGTCACAGTTTGCAGGAGTGTGATTAACAAAAGTCTGAGACCTGTTTTCCCTTCTTTAAAATCTATAGTGAAATCTATACTACGTTACTAAGATGAGGTAGATCATAGCCTGAGTTTCTGGTTTTGAGGACTTGTGCTTATTTATTTTCATGTCAAAATAATAAAGCATATCGTTTTGAGTGATACTTAAATACAGAAGTAGAATATCACAAAAATTTTCAAATTTTTAAATTATTATATGCAGAATTCCAGGATAAAGGTATACAGTGCCAAATAGGGAATAGGGGGAAGGGCTGAACAGGAAGCAGGCAGCTCTGACATCACTCGGCTGGAAACAGAACACAGGAACTCAACAGAGCCACACCACTTGTGCTGTTTGTTTTTCTGGCAATAATAAACTATTATTGCCTTATTTGTCTGCCTACAGGGTGCACAGGTAAAATGATAACTGGAACACTGAAACAAACTGTTTAGTTGACTATTAACTAAAACCTGTTAAAAATGAATTCGCACAAGGCAGAAATCGCAGCAATTCTTTTTGTGTTAGTGAGGCATAAAATGGACGTTGTTCATAAAGGTTAACAACCTAACTCTTAAATGCACTCTACACATGAAATCACAAAACAAAACAGAAGCATGGATAATACTTCATCTGCAAATGTGAAGAAACAGGCAATGGTGATTCAAAGAATTAAACAGGATCTCAGCATATATCTTTCCCTTTCTGTGAATCCCTAAGTGATAGCTGTAATGCTATTATGTTGTGTGCATTGCAGCATACTACATGTATGGTTTATGGTTTACTTCTATTTCATATACCACCTTTAAAATAAAAAAAGAGTTGTTTATAATATATTTTAATACAAGATTGCAAACCTACTATTAGTAATCTGTGAACTATCGTTAGAATTATCTGTAATATCTGAAGACTGGAGTGTGGCCAACGTAATGTCAGTTTTTAAAAAGGGTCCAGGGGTAATCTGGGAAACTACAGACCAGTGAGCCTGACATTAGTACCGAGCAACATGGTAGAAACCATTATAAAGAACAACATTACTGAACATAACAGAGTCATGGTTTAATGGGACAAAGCCAACATGGATTTAGCCAAGGAAAGTCTTGTCTCAAAGTGTTATATTTCTTTGAAGGTGTGAATAAACAAGTAGATAAAGATGAGTCAGTTGATGTGTTATCTGGATTTTCAGAAAGCCTTTTGACAAGGTCCCTCATGAGAGACTTGAGGAAATTAAAAAATCATGGGATAGGAGACAGTTTACTACTGTAGATTGAGAACTGGTTAAAAGAAAGAAAACGGAGAGTAGGGCTAAATGGCCAATTTTCTCAATGGAGAAAGGTGAATAGTGGGGTACCCCAGGGATCTGCACTGAGCCACTTTTTAACATGCTCATAAATGACCTAGAAATGGAAATAACTAGTGAAGTGATCAAATTTACAGATGACACAAAATTATTAGAAGTTGTTAAAACACAAGTGGGTTGTGAAAAATTGCAAGAGGACCTTAAAAAATTTGGAGACTGGGTGTCCAAATAGCAGATGAAATTTAACACTAGAAGCCCCAAATACGTCAATTGATGCAAATGCATCTTCGAAGTTGTATACCAGCGCCACTGCTAGAACCATGTCAGTTATGTTCCATGACTTTGTTAGCGAGGTCAAGATGTTCAAATATGTGCATCGAAAATTAATGACAGATGCGCCACCTAGCGGGAAAATTAATTTATACCTAGAAGCCCCAAAGTACGTCAATTGACGCAACCAAGAAAATTGAGTAGTTTTCACAAGTTTTCTTACGACTAACATAAGAACAGTGTTAGCTAAATTTAAAGGTAACTGCAAATTCAAAAGTATCTGCAAAGTCCATGTCAGTTAACGAACGAACAGGATAAGCATGTACAGTTTGCTATTGTACATTTAGAGTCTATGCGCAACAGATTGTCGACAGACACTGTCCACAAACTGGACGCTTGCATTTATCGCACAGCATGACAGTGCGATTTCGTTTGCAGTTGGCCTTGACTGCACACGTTACTCGCTTTGCCAGTTTGTTTGTCGCAACAGTGGCTGGCATTGACTCGGAGTACGAACGTCGAACAGCACAAGTTTGTCGCAGTTGCTCCGACAGTGTGTGAAGAAACTGTCTCCTTGGCATGGTGACACCGGTTTGCTTGCAGAAAATAATCCAGGCATTGATGGCCGCCAAGTCGAGACTATTGAAGAAAACGGCTAGTATCCATCTACGACATGCAGATTTGGTGGACATTTGATGGCACATTGAGTCCAGCATGTCAACATCGCAACTATTCTTGTTGTAGTACAACATACTTTCAGGCTTCAGCTTGCTGCTGGTTTCACATATCGCACCTTTGTGCAAAGTCGACAAAACAACAACAGTCTTCTTCTGTTTCGTCTGGTACTGTACTATGGTCATTGTTCCATTGGTGTAGAACTTGGATTGGTACAGTTCGAGTTTTGTAAGTGATGGTAGTTCTCTGCGATTCAGACGAATGGTCCCGACCAACAAAGTGCGCTTCTCCAATAGTTTCTCAGCGAGGTTACGGCTCGTAAAAAGATTATCGACCGTAATGTTGTATTCTAACTGATAATATGGCTGCATTAAAGTCATGACCACATGCGTTCCTAAACTGCCAACTCTTTCATCATCTTTCCCAGTATACGGTTTCACATTCAAACAGTATTTGGACTGCAATTCTGCCAAGATCCAGAACTTTATTTCAAATTTATCTGGCTTATTTGGTGAATTTGCGTGAATTTGCATCTGCTTTTCGTTGGGAATAGTTGTTCATCTACAGTAAGTGATTCTTCTGGTATGTAACACTTTTGACTGTTATCAACAAATCTGGATAACACCCATGTCATTAGGCCAAATTTGTCATACTTCACTCTTTCCTGCCATGAAGCTCTGACATCAAATCGCATGAATTGCTTTACTTCTTCGTATCTGTTTTGTGACATTGTTTGCCTAAATGCTGCACAGCCATAAGTTTCGGACCACATCAAATCAATTGGAAAGTTTTGGGCATTCATGAAACCTCTTAGATATGCCAGTCCCAGAAATGCTTCTATTTCATCTTCGGCTACATCCCATGATGGGTCTGATAAACAGGCATACTCCACAGTGCAGCTCCTAATGTGACTCACAAAAACGGGGTCAACGATCAATCTAAATGCATCCACTGGTGTTTCAACATTATAACAATATGCAGTAACCCCACTTTTAGCAGTGAATACATTTTGGGCCTGCAATCTGCCACTGCTTTCACCTTGTGACATGATCTTCCATTCAGTCTCATCTTTTGCTACCACTGTTGACCCTGTCGTCCTGCTCTTGTTTTCAGCGATTATTGGATAATGAGCATCATCATCACTTTCATCAGTGTTTCTGCTGTAGTCCGAAGCAGTCAAATCCTCTACGCCTGCACAACCTGCAACATGTAGGTCAACTTTTGAATCTGATTCAGTCGAATCAGAGCCACTGTCAATTAGCAAAATATCTTGCAGCTTGGCAAGTGCTTGTGCTGCTGTCATGTGCTGCGGACGCGGTTCTCTCGTTTTCTGCATCGAATCGGTAGCCGAAGCTGGCAACAGATCAACTGATTTTGCACCAGCACATCTAGGCACTGCTGTCTTCTTACGAGGTCTTGGCATTCTGTACATAGAATCGTAGAAAAAAAATGAATAAAATTTCAGGGAGGAAGCGATATGCTAAAAGTTCTGGAGTGTTGGCCTGTTCTAGGGCATGTTCAAAAGTCACGACATTGTACACACCTGTGTAACAGAGTAAATTTCGGTTTTAAAACAATCACTGTTTCCAGTTTTACTCCAAAATTACAAACCAATAAACACACGATGATGTCATGTAGTGACATCACATACTGCACGTATTAAACAAATATTTATTCTCCATTCTTTGCACTTGTCCACATTAACACTAGAAGCTCCAAAAGGCATTTTACCTAGAAACCCCAAAGTGCGCCAACTGACGCATTATCACGACGACTGCGTTTAGCATGAAATGCAGATGTGAATTAATTTGAAGTTCTTTATTCACATCTGCATTTCATGCTAAACGCAGTCGTCGTGATAATGCGTCAATTGATGCACTTTGGGGTTTCTAGGTAAAACGCCTTTTGGGGCTTCTAATGTTAATGTGGACAAGTGCAAAGTTATGCACTTAGGGAAGAACAACTCAAACTACGGTTACACAGTACAAGGTTCTACACTATGAATCACCATCCATGAAAAGGATCTGGGCTGTATCATGGATAATTCATTGAAAACCTCTGCCCTGTGTGCAACAGCAGCCAAGAAAGCTTAATAGAATGCTAGGAATCATAAGAAAAGAAATGGAGAATAAAACTAAAGATATTATAATTCCTCTGTATTGCTCCATGGTGGAACCACACCTTGAATATTTTGTGCAGTTCTGGTCACCATATCTTAAAAAGGATATAGCAGAATTAGAAAAGGTACAGAGAAGAGTGACCAGAATGATAAAGGGAATGGAAGGATATCCTATGAGGAAATGCTTAAAAGATTAGGGCTCTTAAACTTGGAAAAGAGACAACTGAGGGGAAATATGATAGAGGTCTAAAAGATAATGAACGGAGTGGAACAGGTAAATGTAGATTAGTCATTTACTTCTTCAAAAAGTAGAAAGACTAGGGGATACACAATGAAGCTATAATATAGCCCATTTAAGGCTATTCGGAGAAAATCTTTTCACTCAACATGTAATTAAACTCTAGAACTTGAACTTGTTACTAGAGGTTCTAGTAAAAGCTATTAGTATAGCTGGATTTAAAAGAGGTTTAGACAAGTTCATGGAGGAAAAGTCCATAAGCCATTATTAAATTGGACTATGGAAAATCACTGTTTATTCCTGGGATAAGCAGCATGTAATCTAGCTTTGGGAATCTAGCAGGTACTTATGATCTGGATTGGCCACTGTTGGAAGCAAGATACTGGGCTTGATGGATCTTGGTCTGACCCAGTATGGCATATCTTATGTTTTGCTTTTTTTTTAAGTAGATTACCAGGCTTTTTCTTCCAAGGCAATGGATGATAAAGCGACTTGCCTAAGGTGCAAAGAGTGCCAGTGGGAATCAAACCCTGATCTCTTAGATATGAGGTCATTGTTCTAACTAGGCTACTCTTCCACTTAACCTTATATTCTTTTAAAAATATATGCAGATGAGAAGGAACTTCATTTAATTGATAGGAAAGAAAGTAGAAAAATAGCAGACTGTTCGCTGGTCCTCCATCCTACCCACTAATAATGATTAAATGGCAATTGGAATAAGGGAGTATTCAGTCCAGTCTTAGATAATTGGAAAGAAGTCTCCATCTGTGCATGAGGAGGAAGGTATTCCAAAGGTCGAGAGCTGCAAAATGAATGCTGCGCATTGAGAACATCTGGTTCACTTGTGCAGTTATGTCTGTTCTGACTGTATTGCACATTGGCTGATTTGTAATTGGGTTCAGCTGGATAGTATTTGTTTTGCAATAGGCTGGGTATTCTGTGGTGTCATAGCAGTGCCTGCAGCATAATGTACCATAGTAGCAAATGCCAAGCCATCTTGGATCAAATAATAATGGAAATAATTACTAAGCATCAAGAGACATGGAAATTAGAAAATAAATGAATTCTGCTAAGAAAGTCCCACTGGTAATCTATGTAAATGGCAACATATTCTGAGATCTTGAAACAGCCTTCCTAGTTCACAACACTACTTAAGACTGTACAACCAGGAAGGGAGAAAAAGAAGAGTGTCCCATAAGGAACCAATGCATTGTGTTGCATATCAGAGTGATTAATTATGATCATGTGCAATGCCCTTATATATCAGGGTTAACCAGAACAAAAGATTTTAAAAAAACTGAGATGAAAAATAAACAAACGATAAAAACATAAAATTAGAGTGAAAAAGAAAATAAAATGAAATTTGCTGGTCATATCGAGGGTAACTGTCCAAGTGTCAAAGACCACTTCTCTCCAGTGGAAAGATATGCCAATCTTGCATAGTTTGTGTAGGAGGCTACTTGCAGTAACAAAGCTTTGCAAAAACCATCTGTCATAGTTGCACAGACTTAGGAAGGCCTATATCTCCATTACTTTGGTGGAAAGTGCCCAGTAAAGGACTTCTTCAACAACAGCTGGGTTGATGCATGGAACAGCATCCCAGTGGAAGTGATGAAGACGAGAACTGTATCTGAATTCAGAAAGATGTCACCAAAGCCATTTTTTAACTACGAGAATAGAATCATCAAGCAAATATTATTTATAAGGCAACTAGGTCTCAGACTTATATCAAGCATATATATAAACGCATAGGGTTAGAGTTTAATGCTTATTATCGCATCAATGACCTATCTGTGTTGCCGATTTTTTTGTGAACTTTATCTAAAAACAGGTAATGAATACTTGATGATTTTTTCAAAAATGAAACAGCACTTATCTGTTGACCAAAATGATCCTACAAGACCTTCCAAGACCTTCCAAATCAGACAATAGTCCCAAAATAATGCTGTGCAGTAGATGGTCCCAGCATTATTTTGGGACTATTTTCTGATTTGGAAGGTCTTGAAGGATCACTTTGGTCAACAGATAAGTGCTGTTTCATTTTTGAAAAAAATCATCAAGTATTCATTACCTGTTTTTAGATAAAGTTCACAGAAAAAGAAAAAAGAAAAAAATCGGCAACACAGATAGGTCATTGATGCGATAATAAACATTAAACTCTAACCCTATGAGTTTATATATATGCTTGATATAAATCTGAGACCTAGTTGCCTTATAAATAATATTTAATTGAGGATTCTATTCTCGCAGTTAACAAGTGGAGCTGTAAAATTGTTATTTTATTACTACTTATTATTTCATGCTCTGAAAGGTGACGACATTGATTTTGTTTGATACACCAAAGCCATTTTACAAATCGTGTTTGGAGACATTCCCAGCGTGGGGATGTCCAAGTAGGCAGGGGTGTGGCTGAGGCAAGGTCCAGTAGGGCAATGGACGTAGATGTCCCTGATCAGTCTCAGAAACCTTAAGGATGTCTACAACCTCATCCAACTCCAGGCATCATGGCCAAGGTCGGGTTATGGGGAATTCCCTGCACCCCCTCACCTCTTTCATTTCGCCTGGCTCTGCAGTCCCCTGATATCCAGGGGGACTTATTCCTCCTTCGAGGTGGAATAAGTTCCTCGTCTACATGGCTGACACCGGACGTACAGGGCCGATCTCAGAATCAGCCCAGTACGTCAGAGGTCGCATTCCCACCAGGGCCGGCCCGTCCATTGAGCGAGAATGTTGTTCGCACAGGGCCCCGCGCTTCAGGGGGCCCCGCGCGAACCACATTCTCGCTCAATAGCTGCTGCAGAGGGAGCCGGGGAAGCTCGCACAAAGCCCCGGCTCCCTCTGCACAGCCCGCCAGCGTGAAGAGCCTTTACCTCCACGCTGGCGGCTGTTTCAATGAAGCCGCGAATGCCGGGAGAGGTTAAAGGGCATTGCCTTTAACCTTTCCCAGCATTCGCGGCTTCATTGAAACAGCCGCCAGTGGGAAGGTAAAGGTTCTTCATGCTGGCGGGCTGTGCAGAGGGAGCCGGGGCCTCGCGCGGGCTTCCCCGGCTCCCTCTGCAGCCCCTTAGACGGCGCGGGGCTCTTCGGGGGGGCGGCTAGGACTGGATGGGCTGTGATGGGGGGGAAACGGACTGGAAATGGGCTATGATGGGGGGGGAACGGACTGGAAATGGGCTGTGATGGGGGGAGACTGAAAATGGGCTGGGATGGGGGAAACAGACTAGAAATGGGCTGTGATGGGGGGGGAACGGACTGGAAATGGGCTGTGATGGAGGGGAAACAGACTGGAAATGGGCTGTGATGTGGGGGGGGGGGGGAACAGACTGGAAATGGGCTGTGATAGGGGGGAACGGACAAATTGGGCTGGGATGGAGGAAACAGACTGGAAATGGGCTGTGGTGGGGGGCAGAGACTGAAAATGGGCTGGGATGGGGAAAACAGACTGGAAATGGGCTGTGATGGGGAGGGGAACGGACTGGAAATGGGCTGTGATGGGGGGGAACGGACAAATTGGGCTGGGATGGGGGAAACAGACTGGAAATGGGCTGTGATGGGGGGGAGAACAGACGGGAAATGGGCGGTGATGGGGCGAAAGGACTCACATAGGGCGGACAGGCGGGTAGGACAGCAAATGGGCTGTGATGGTGGGGGGATAGGACTGCAAATGGGTTGTGATGGTGGGGGGAATCGACGAAATTGGCTGTGATGTGGGGGAACGGACTCGAAAGGGGCTGATGAAGAGCTGGATTAGGACTGCAAATGGTCTGTGATGGTGGGGGGGATAGGACTGGAAATGGGCTGTGATGGGGGGAGGACTGCAAATGGTCTGTGATGGTGGGGGGTAGGACTGGAAAGGGGCTGTGATGGTGGGGACGGACGGACTGAAAATGGGCTGGGATGGGGGAAACAGACTGGAAATGGGCTGTGATGTGGGGGGGGGGGAACAGACTCGAAATGGGCTGTGATGGGGGGAACGGACAAATTGGGCTGGGATGGGGGGAAACAGATTGGAAATGGGCTGTGGTGGGGGGGAGAACAGACTGGAAATGGGCTGTGATGGGGGAACGGACTACAATTGGACTGTGATGGGGATGGACTGCAAATGGGCTGTGATGGTAGGGGGAATGGACGAAATGGGCTGTGATGGGGGGGGAACTTGGACTGGAAATGGGCTGATGAAGAGCTGGATTAGGACTGGAAATGGGCTTATGGGGGCTGGAATAGGGCGAAGTGGGCTGACGAGGGGGCTAGGATTGGAAATTAGCTGATGGGGGAGCGTGGAGGAAATGGGCTGATGAGGGACTGGAATGGAACTGGAAAAGAGCATATGGGGGCTAGGACTGGAAATGGGCTGATGAGGAGCTAGGATAGGACTAGAAATGGGCTGATGGGGGGAACGTAGACTGCAAATGGGTGATGGGCTGGAATAGGACACTGGAAATGGGCTGATGGGGGCTGGAATAGGACTGGAAGTGAGCTGATGGGAGTTGGAAAAGGGCTGGAAATGGGCTGATGGGGAGCTTGGAGTGGAAATGGGCTGATGGGGGGGGGGCTGGAAAGGAACTGGAAAACAGCATATGGGAGGCTAGGACTGGAAATGGGCTGATGTGGAAGCTTGGGAGACTGGGACTAGAAGGGGGCAGATGATGGGTGGGTCTAGAACTATAAAGGAGCTGATTTTGGGGGAGGACTAGAAAGGAATGGGAAATGAGAATGGAGAGGGGAAAAGATATTTTGTGTGGGAGGGAAGAAAAGTCTACGAAGGGCCGGGTATTGGAAGAGTAAGTGTAGATTGAGAATGGAAGGGTGAAATTTGAGTGGATGATAAAGCAATAAGGAAAGAAATGGAGGAAAGAGCAAAAGGGGAAAGATCAGTATGTTAAAGCAGATATAGAGAAAAAATTTGGAAAAGAATCTAAAAGAGAAGAAAGGAAAATTGATAGCTCGCAGAAGACACAAAGAAACCAGAAGAAAGTGACTGGAGCAATTGCAACTGAAAAGAAAATGCACAAGCAACAAAAGGTAGAAAAATACTTTTTTATTTTGAATTTATTAACTGGAATATATCAGCTCTGGGAAATGTGCATTGTTAACATCTTTTGTGTTTTGTTTAGTACAAGAGGAAATTAATTTATAGTTTTATTTCTCCAGTGTTGTTGTACATCCCAAGTTTGGCTTTTGGGGTTCCCAGTTTAATTATTGTCTTCCTATTTCTAAATTGAGATCCCTTGTTCTTTGGTGGCGGTCTATATTCTGCATTTTAACCAAGCTGAGGTATTCTGTTCATGTAGTTTCTATTTGACCATGTCACTTGTTCTCTTTCCCCAGTAGGAGATGCATTGGTATTCTCTGAGATGTATTGGTTTAATATTTGCAGTGTTGCCTTTTGATAGGTAGGGTTTGGTGCTTTGTGAGTCCTGGCAGAGCTGTTATGATATGGTGGATTTGCTATGAGTTCTAAAAGGTCAGTGTTTATAGTACTTCCTAATGGGCCTGGCGGTTGGCACTGGAATATAGTCTGTTAGTCTTTCTTTATCCAGACACTCATTAAGAAGCATGTTTACTAAAAATGCATGTTAACATTATGCAAGTATTTATGCAAAAGAGGCTCCCTATGCAAATGAGGCCCCGCAATTAATCTCCGCACATGGCCCCGCACCCCCCTTGGGCCGCCCCTGATTCCCACACACTGCCTGCCCTCACTCCTCCCCCAGCCCACCCCCTCCCACCCATGAACAGAGCTCCCCACACAAGTTGGCTATACATGTGGGGAGCTCTGTGGCTGCCAGTGCGATCCAGACATTTAGTGGGTCTGGATGTCTGGATCGGACATCCAGACCCACTAAACAAGGATTGGAATAACCCCTATAATAAATAACTGCAGAGAAAGACTAGCATAGTCCATCCACTCAGCTGACTTAAGTGGTTAGGGATGAAACTGCTACTCTATGTAAGTTATCCCCTCCCATGCTTTCGGTTAGGATTGTAACTGCTGCTCCATGCAGGTTACTCCTCCCACCCATGCTGCTGTTTAGGGTTGTAACTGCTGCTATGTGAAGGTTATTCCCCTCTCATGCCTTTTTTGGAATGAGAGAAGTCATTCGACTTTGCTTTGGATGGAAATGCTTTACACTTGAACTCCATCCTCTTGCCATTTAGGAATCTGCTATGTTTATCCAACATGTTTTTTAATTCCATCATGGTTTGTGTCTCTACCACCTCCTCCAGAAGGGTATTCTAGCATTCACCACCCTTTGTGTGAAAAAAATATTTCTTTGTTACTTTTGGGTTTACCTCCTTGAAGCTTCATTCCATGTCCTCTAGCTTTCCAGCTTTCACTTTGGAAAAGATGAAATTAGACTTACCTGCTAATTGTTGTTCCTTTAGGAACTCCAGTCTAGTCCCGGAATCGCTGGGAAAATACATCCTCTAGCAGCTTGAATAATGACACTCTTCTGATGTCACTGGTATAAGTACACGAGGGACCGCCTCCTTGCTCCAGTAACCTATTGACAAAGCAGACTCACCAGAGCAATAATTAAGTAGCAAATGTTGCTATCAAACTCAAACAACTAACAACTATAAAATGAGCCATGGAATGTGCTCTTAACATACTACTAGTGTTGTCCTGTCATGGTCCGCCCTCCGTCTTTATCGAGGAATTAGATCGCCTTAAAATCCCTGTTCATTTACCCTCCCTTTATGGACTGTAATTTGCATAATTAACCCCTGAACTTACCGTGTTAAATACTATACCTATTCCTTCAGGCTGTATTGACCAAACGACAAAGGGAGGGATGCGGGACTGGAGTTCCTAAAGGAACAAAAATTAGCAGGTAAGTCTAATTTCATCTTCCTTATCGTCTCTCCAGTCCAGTCCCGGAATCTCTGGGGATGTAACAGAGCAGTAAGAAAACATCTTCAATGGGAGGGGCCAGTTAGACCAGCCTGAAGAACCGCCGATCCAAAACAGGCATCCCTTTCCGCCTGTACATATAGATGATAATGTTTGACAAATGAATTTAACAAAGACCATGCAGCTGCCTTACATATATCAACCGCCGGTACCAAACTGCACTCAGCCCAGGACGTCGACTGCGCTTTTGTTGAATGCACTTTAAGCCCGTCAGGTATTGTCCTGCCCTTCAAAAAATACGCTGAAGCTATGGTTTCTTTTATCCATCTGGCAATAGATGCTTTGGAAGCTGCTTGCTCTTTTCTTACTCCTCCAAAAAGAATAAACAACCTTTCTGACTTACGGAATTCTTGTGTTCTTCGTAAATACCTCTTTAATGCTCTACATACATCTAAAATGTATAACTTTTTAAAATGTTCCTCCTTGTCACTATCTTCAAATACTGGTAAAGAAACCACTTGATTCATATGAAAAGCCGAAACCACCTTAGGTAAAAAAGATGGTACTGGTCTTAATACCACTTTCTTTTCGTAAAAGGATAGAAATGGCTTTTTACAGGATAAGGCCTCTAACTCTGATATTTTGCGTGCTGACGATATGGCTACCAGAAAAACCACTTTGAGAGTAAGGTCCTTTAATGAAGCTCGTGACAATGGCTCAAACGGTTCCCGTACCAATGCTTGCAAAACCAAATGCAGATCCCAAGTTGGTACTGTCAGTCTACATGGTGGCCTCGACAGCGACGCCACTCTCAAAAAATGCTTAACATCAGGATGTGCCCCTAGCACATCTCCATTTACCTTGCCTCTATAAAAAGAGAGCCCTGCCAACTGAACTCTCAATGACAACGCGCCTAAGCCTTTTTCAAACCCGTCCTGTAAAAACGACAAAATTTGAGAAATAGAAGCCTTTAATGCATTAAGACATTTCTCGTCATACCAAGCTTCGAATACTCTCCAGATTCTAATATAGGTTAAGGAGGTAGATCTCCTTCTTGCCTTTAACAATGTGGAAATCACCGCAGACGAGTATCCCCTGGCCCTTAGCCTTGCCCTTTCAAGAGCCAAGCTGTAAGAGAGAATCAATCCACCTGCAGCATGCGTAATGGATCCTGCAGCAACAGGTCCTCTCAAATCAGTAGTAGCCATGGTTGTTCTACTAATAACCTTATTAGATCCGCATACCACGGCTGCCTTGGCCAATCTGGCGCTATCAATATTACGTGTCCCCTGTGTAGTTCTACTCTCTGCAGAACACAAGCAATCAACACCCAAGGGGGAAAGACATACAGAAGTTGCTCCTCTGGCCACCTTTGCATGAGAGCATCTAGGCCTTCCGACATTCTCTCTCTTCTTCGGCTGAAGAATCGGTTGACCTTTGCAGACTTGAAAGTCGCCATGAGATCCATTATTGGCACTCCCCAACGAGACACTATCATGTCGAATATCTGCGGATATAAAACCCACTCTCCGGGATCCGCCTTGACTCGGCTCAAAAAATCGGCTTCCACATTGTCCACCCCTGCTACATGTGATGCCGACAGTGCAGCTAAATTTATTTTGGCCCAAATGAACAGCTGCTTGGCCTCGGCTTCCAGAGAGAGACTGCTTGTGCCCCCTTGGCGATTGATGTAAGCCACTACGGTCGCGTTGTTGGATAGTACTCCAATGGCTTTTCCCTGAAGGTAACGTTGAAACGCTTGCAGCGCCAAAGCTACTGCTCTCAATTCCAATCTGTTGATTGACCAAACCCTCTCTTGTTCGGTCCATTGGCCTTGAACGAACTGTCCTTCAAAGTGAGCTCCCCAGCCTATGAGACTGGCATCTGTTGTAAGAGGAATCCAAGCGGGTGTTTCCAAGTGCATTCCTATTTCCAGAATTCCTGGTCATAACCACCACTGAAGAGCCTGACGTGTCTCTGGCGGGCAGGGTAATCTCTGCGAGAGAGGTTCCTTCTGGTGAGACCACCTCCTGAGTAGCGCCATTTGTAATGGACGCATATGGGCTCTTGCCCATGGAACTAGCTCTAGAGTTGCCACCATGGTACCTATCAACTGTAGATAATGCCATGCCGTGGGATTCTTTCTCCCCAGAAAACTGTGAACCAACTTTCTCAACCCTAGTGCCCGCCATTGAGGAAGAAACACCCTTCCTTTCTTTGTATCGAAGAGAGCTCCTAGGTATTCTAGACTTTGCGATGGTGTCAACCTGCTCTGTACTACTCTGGACGTTGCCAACTCACTTTCTCTTTTGGACTTTGAGCGAATTAACCAGTCATCCAGGTATGGGTGAACTAACACTCCTCCGCTGCAACTACCACCATGACCTTGGTGAATGTTCGTGGAGCCGTTGCCAAACCAAATGGCAATGCCCAAAACTGGAAATGCCCCATGGGCAGTGCAAACCTTAGAAACTTCTGATGCTCTAGCCAAATCAGAATATGCAAATATGCTTCTGAAAAATCCAGAGACGTAAGAAATTCTCCTTTTCGTACCGCCATTATGACCGACCTCAGTGTCTCTATACGAAAATGAGCCACCCGAAGACAACGATTTACTTTTTGTAGATCTTGGCCGAAAAGTTCCTTCCTTTTTTGGAACCACAAAATAGATGGAATATCGACTGTAGCCCCCCTGGTCCGGAGGAACCGGAATTACCGCGTTCAAGTTCAGAAGTCTTTGCAAGGTTTCCTGCACAGCTTTGTATTTGTCGCGTCCCTTGCAAGGAGACGTAGCGAAAGAATCGACTACTGGGTGTTGAAACTCCAGAGCATATCCTTCCTGAATGACCTCCAACACCCAGCGATCTGATGTGATCTGTACCCAGGCCAGATAAAAATCCCATAGACGACCTCCCACCGGTACTAAACCTGCCTGGGCCCACCTGGCATCATTGCGACTTTGAGGAAGAGGAGGTAGTAAAACCCCTGCTTGCTCCTCTAAATCCCCGAAAAACCTGACTCCTGTAAGGCGGACGTCCTCTCTGAAACTGTCCGAACCAAGGTGAACAAAAACGACGAAAATCCCTCTGTTGGCCCCTGGTCGCCGGAATTGAATGCCCAAGCTTTTGCCTGTCTTCTGGCAGTCTACCGCCCTTGGATTCCCCTGTCCTTTACCAGCTTGTCTAAATCTTCACCAAACAGAAGTTTACCCCTAAATGGAAGCTTACCGAGCCTTGCTTTAGAAGATCCATCGGCAGCCCAATTACGCAACCAAAGATGTCTTCTTGCTGCAATTACTGAAGCCATACTCTTAGACAGCCCCCTGATAAGGTCATAATGAATGTCAGCCAAATAGGCTGTCCCAGTCTACAACCGAGAGACTTCTGCTGTAGAATCATCCATGTGTTCTCTCTGAATTCGCTGAGACTAACGAAGACAGGCTCTGGCTACCCATGCACCACAAATCGAAGCTTGAATGGATAATGCATTAATATCAAACAACTGTTTCAACAATGTATCTAGCTTTCTATCTTGAACATCTTTAAGAGCGGCACTACCTTCCACTGGAATTGTCATCTTTTTGGTAACTGCCGAGATCGCAGCATCAACTTTGGGAGACTTAAACAACTCTCGATCTTGGTCCACCAGAGGATAAAGGTGAGCCATTGTAATAGCGAAGGGCCCGCAACCCGAATAATACCCGGAGTCAATGGACAAGGATTCAACTCCCTTTTATTGTATATACAGTCTCAGCACTGGCATACAAAATGTCTGAGCCCAGAGCTCAGAAAAATGACAGTTTATATACCTTTCTTCTCCAGTCTAATACAGGCAAAACTTCTCATTGGTCCTGGTCTTGGTAGACATAACACTAAACATAATACTTCTGCTAAAGTATACAGTATATTTTGCTACTCTTGCAAGGTCAGTTAGCTTGCAAAGATAGTGGAAGGCATATCAGAAGCATTCTCATCAAAAGCAAAACAAAGCAAGGCCAAACAAAGCAAGGCTAAGACGTATCTCTAGCCCTGGCTCAAAACACTAAACAATCTTCATAATGCTAGACAAAACATTCTTACACTGTTCGGCTTCTCTGCAATATTTTCATCCTAATTACGAGGTCAGTGCACATCTAGCAAAGATACAGTGGAGGACATTCCTACTAAAGCAGACATCTGGCTTACCTAAACAATAAACAGTAAAAGTTTTAATTCTCTTATCTCCAGGAGAGCAGAACATGTTATCAAACCAGAATAGAACGGTATTTCTTTCTAACAGCTAACAGCATTCTGTAATTTTCCAAAATCAGCAATAACATTTTAAAGCAGGAGAAAAAGGGCTTCAGACCTAGCTCTGCTACATGCTAGGCCATCGCCTATCACACCATAACCCTGGATCCCTTAAGTCCTGCCTCGGGCATGTCCCATTCTTGTTGAATCATGTCCCGCACTATTCTGTGCACTGGAAAAGCCCTTTGAGTGTTCCGAAATGTCTGCAATAACGGATCCTCTAAAGTGACATCCTCTGCCGGTTCTGAGGCCGGCATATTAAGAGCTTTAAGTGTTTCAACAATCAGCGCTGGTAACTCATCTCGGCGGAAAACACATACTACTCTGGCTTGGTCCTCTTGTTCAGTGAGTTCTCCTTCCTCCAATTCTCCTTCCAATTCTAAATCTTGATCTAAATCTTCAGAATGGGCCTCCTCCGAGGTTAATGAATGCTCTTGACGCTCTCTCCTGGCTCTCAACCTCTTTGAGGGAACAGAGCCCTCAGCCACCTCCAGCGGAATACCCAGATGCTTTCCTCCAATTTCCCCCCCAGTATAGGAGGACTGTGGACCCTTTTGCCCATTACCAAAGGCCTGTTGAAGTAGTGTAACGAACTCTGTTGAAAATAATGCGGCCAAACCACCAGGCAAAATTGATTGTGACTGAGGAAAATTTGGAGCGGAGGAAGGTCCTGCTACCGGATCTTATAAAGGTACAGGAGGTAACACAGCTTCTGTCAAAGACAAAGATGTTCCTTTAACACCTTCTGCATTGATATCCAAAGTTTGTTCCATAGCTTCTGCCTCCCAAACGCAGCCTCTACAGACTCCTGTGTCTGACACAACACCTCTTTTAGTGCCACAGACTAAGCAATGTGGCCTAGAAGGCATTACATCACTATAAATCTCTTTAGATGAATAGATCACTTGATAACTGTTGGTAGCATCCACTACCACAGCTACCTATCTGTTAACTAAAACATAAGTATAAAACTTTTTTTTTTAAATGACTAATAAGATCTAGCTGTCCCCCAAAAACCAAAACGAGGCTCCCCTCCTTTAAACCAGATCCCTCTGGCATAGAAAAAACTGATGATTCGTGCGATCGTTTCCCGCACGCTGCACAACGTGATGCGGCTCACACCCGATAAACCGTTAAAAATTAGGCCCTCTTACCTTGCCAGCTGGTTTGCTGCTCCTTTAAGAACAATAGCTGTTTTCGCCAGCCTGTCGGTCTCTCTGTACGCTCAGCCATAATCGCGGCTTCAGCATTTGAAAGACCAGACGACTTTGTGGATCCGCCGTTCAGCACTGCACTTCTCCATGACCTGTGTCAGTTCTGGCAACTGTTTAGAACCCTGGCTCCTCACTCAAAAGTAGTGGGATCGGGAGCGGGAGCACATCTATTAAAATCTTCTTCTACCCTGCAACATAAAATGAAGCAGCAACGGCAAAGGTAAGAGAAAAAGGGGGGGGGGGGGCACACCACAGGACTGCTATGCATCTTAGGCTAAAAACGATCTTGAGAATTAACTAAACAAATAAAGTTTAATCAATTAAATAATTAAATTAAATTAATCCTTAAAGCTAAAATTTAAAAATTAATTAATTTAATCTGCTTAATTATCCTTCTAGTGAGCCCGTAATCTTTGGGCTCATACAACCTCCAGCTGCTTAGAGACTGAATTAACTGGAGCAAGGAGGTGGTCCCTCGGGTACTTATACCAGTGACATCAGAAGAGTGTCATTGTTCAGTCTCCAAGCTGCTGGAGGACGTATTTTCCCTGAGGTTTCGGGACTGGACTGGAGAGACGATAAGGAAGGTTTATTTATTTATGAATACCTTTCACATATTTAACTGTCTTTATGATATCTTCCCTTTCCCTACTAAAGTATACATATTCAAGTCCTCAAGTCTCTTCTTACATGTCTTCTGAGATAGACTCCAAGCCATTTTGGTTGCTTTCCTCTGGACCGCTTCAAATGTCTTTATATTCTTAGTGAGATATGGCTTCCAAAACTGAACATAGTACTCCATGTGAAACCTCACCAACAACGCGTACAGGGGCATTATCACATCCTCCTTTTACTGGTTATGTTCCTCACTATGTCATCTAGCATCCTTCTGTCTGTAGCCACTGCTTTGTTACATTGTTTTGCCACACTCAGATCCACAGACACTATCATCCTGAGGTCTCTCTCCTGGTTTGTGCACATCAGCTTCTCTCCTCATATCATATACAGCTTTTTAGGGTTTCTGCATCCCAAATGCATCACTCTGCATTTTTTTCACATTAAAGCTTAACTACAAAGCATCAGCTCATGCTTCTAGTATTTGTATTTATATATTTATTTGCAGTATTAAGTATACCACCATTCGGTTGAAAAAAACATCAAAGCGGTTTACAATCATAAATAGAAACAGGACCAAATAATACAGAAAGGACAAAACATAAAAGGTAAAAGCAACCATAGGTCAGGGAATACACAGCACAACAATAACATTCCAAATACAATAATGATTAAGTGAAGAAACAAAAGGGAAGTCACGGAAACTGCCCAGGAGTGACGTCTTAGCCTTTAAGAGAAAAAGAGATTAATTGCAATCAAATGCATTCCAAAGGAGCCAGTTTTTTAAACCAAGCTTGCATTTCTTCAGAGAACTCTCTAAACGAAGGTCGGGAGGGAGAGAATTCATAAAGGCAGAAGCCAAAAGGCTAAAAGCTGCAAGAATGTGTCATTTCGAGTTTAATTTGAGAAGGAGGAGGTGTGGAGGTCAATTCAGTAATGTGCGTCCCTCGGCCATCTGAACATCCAGACGGCCCGGGGATGCACCTGATTCTGCTCCCGCGGGGGCTAGTCAGCCACGCAGGAGCAGAATCCCGGCATAAGGCCGGGATGTTCAGGACATGCCCCGATTCAGGTACCCTGGCTATCCCAATACTTACCCAGCTAGGTTCCCGCATGGATTTGCAGTGTTATTTATTTATTTATATTCTCTTATATACCGCGCTATTCTGTATCAGTGCGGTTTACATTGAACAAACTGAAATTACATTGAACAGGGCATTATAACTTGGAGATAACTATTTTACAGGGAACATGGACTATGGAGGGTTAAGTGGCTTGCCCAAGACCACAAGGAGCACCTGTGGGACTAGAAACCCCAGTCCTTCTGGCCCAAGGTTGCTGTCCTCTAGTGGGATTTGAACCCCCGACCTTCTGGCCTGAAGTACCTTGCCCCAACCACTAGGCCACTCCTCCACTTTTTTTAAAGGCACTGTGGCTCCATGCAGAAGCCATGATCCTCAGCAGCCACAGCAAAGTTCTTTTCCCTGCAGACCAACTGGCCAGGGTCGGGCTGCAGGGAACCCCCCTGCATCCCCTCACCTTCCTTTCTAGCCCCGAATCCTTTGACCACCTCTGTCTAGGTGGAATGTCCCCCAAGCAAATGGTAGACTTCGGACGTACAGGGCTGACCCGGGAATCGGCCCTGTACATCCGGGGTCAGGTTCCCGCCCACTCCCCGCCCTCGCTCCTCTTCCAGCCTACCCCTTCCCACCCATGAAGAGAGCGCCCCGCACATTTTGCCTATACGTGCAGGGAACTCTTGTCTTCAAGATCAGCAACCTGGTGTTTAGCAGGTCTGGACATCCGTATTGAATGCCCAGCCCTCCTAAACGCAGGTCAGAATGACCCCCATAGTATGCAAACTGGAATGTGAGGATCTCAGTGAATGGCCATGACAGTAAGGGACAATCAGGGAAGACAGGTAGGATGGGGATCCAGTATGGTGAATTCTGTGAGAGAGAAAATTTTGTATTTGAGTCTACGAGATATTGATAGCCGAGACAGTTCCTTGAGACATGGTGAAATGTGATTGGTATGATTTGCTCTGTAAAGAATTCCTGCAGCAGTATTTTGAACCAACTGCAGTCTTTTGAGACTGGAGGTGGGAATGCCAGTGAGAAGAGAACTACAGTAGTCTACGCTACTAAAAATTAAGGCGTGAATCAGGGCATTTATTTATTTAACATTTTTTATATACCGTTTTTCTACGAATCAAAACGGTTTACATAGAACAATAAAAAGCAGTGTATTTCAACTGTTTACAAGGAACAGATAACAGGATACAGAATAAAACAACATGAGGAACTAAATTATAATATACAGTTAATTATAGTGAACAATGACCAACTATTTACATATTTACATATGTATGTGTAGGGCTACGGATGGGAGTAATGTAAAGTTTGATGGAACAAGGGCAGGGAGGTAAAAAATAAGGGGTTTAGGTGTTAGGGTGGGAGGGAAAAATGATCAAGGAAGAGATGGGTCTTTAACTTTTTCCGGAAGTCAGTGTGGCTCACGCAGTTGCGCAGCTCATGCAGTAGGGAGTTCCAAAGGGATGGAGCATAGAGGGAGAAGGTCCTGTTACATGTGGATTGTTTACAGTGTTTTTTAGTTGTAGGTATAGTCAGTAAGGTTTTAGTGATAGAACGGTGATTTCTTGTGTTGTTGGAGAAAGCAAGGAGAGGGGAGAGGCATGGGGCTGACTCCTTAGAAATAATTTTGTGTATTAGAGTAAGAACCTTAAATTAAACTCGGTGATGAATTGGGAGCCAATGGAGATCATAGAGGATTGGTGTAATATGAGCTCTTCTAGGATTGTTTGTTATGAGACGCGCTAATGTATTCTGGGCTAGTTGGAGGGGTTGAATAGAGTTCTTGGGGAGGCCCTGATAGATCAGATTACAATAGTCAAGAGAGGGGGTTGTAAGGGCCTGACAGACAGTGCGAAAGGAGTCGGGGCTTAGGAGAGGTTTGAGGTTCCTGAGAGTGCCTAGCTTAGCGTATACTGTGTTAGTGGTTTTCTTTATTTGATCAGAGAAAGACAAGTTCTGATCGAGTATGATTCCAAGATATATTTAGATCTCTGTTGTCTGTACTGAACACCAGGAGTGGACGAATCTTAAGAGAAGCAAATGAATTTCTAACTCCCTCTGTCACCCATTAAAAGGCAAACTTTTCTTCTAATCCTTTGGCAGAACAGAACTGGTCCCAGGACCAACCACTAATCACCTTTTTTTCTTTCATGCAAATTCTATTTACCATTATCTTCTGTTGTCTGTCAGTCAACCAATTTCCTATCTAGTTCACCATCATGGGTGCCAACATCAGTAGCTCAGTTTGTTCATGAGCAAATCTAAGTCGACATCTTCCAGGTCATGCCTTCGATCTAATTCTCTGGTTATCCAGTTGAAGAAATCAGTCAGATTGATTTGGCATTATCTTCCTTTGGTAAAACCATGTTGCCTTAAATCTTGCAACCCATTTGATTGTAGAACGTTCATTATCCATTCCTTTATTAGTCTTCATTACTTTTCCCTCCACCAAGCAAAGGCTTAACTAGTTTAACTACAGCAGTGACCAGGGGTGGGCATGCACAGGCACGGATGATTACTATCAGGTTTCATTTGCTCCTGTGCGTAGAAGCCCCTGCTGACCTAGTTGGCTAGCTCACTCAGCTTTCTCAACAGAATCTCCTTCCCAATTATGAGTTTTCTTTACTAGAAGTCATCGCTCCCTTTGAGAGAGTCACCTTCCTTTAGAGCCACAGATTCTTCTGCCTTCAACTAATATAGCTTCTAACTACCATTAATAACACAGTAATCTAACAATGCATCTCCTAAATTAGCACACTTACAAATTCACTGTCATGCATACTGGTTTTCTCTTGGTCTCTGTCCCCTTCCACCAAAGCAGCACCTTCCCCACTTCTCACTGTTGTGTCCATTTGTATCTGCAAGCACCCGTGCATGTAGGGAGCCTGAGTGTGGTAGTGAGAACCAGCAGTTACACTCAGCCTGCAGTGGCAGCGATGGTGAGAGTAGAAGTAGTCGAGACCACGATGATGCCGAATGCACATGCACCCATTCAGGTGCTCCCATCTGTGTCACACTATTTTTTTCAAAGCTAGGCAGATGAATTAGAAGAGCAGAAATGTTGGAAAAGAAGAGTGGCTCTGTTCAGAATGGAAAGCAAAGCTTTGGCTGTGAGTGTGTTCTGAATATGACATCATAAGTGTGTGGGCAGGCTTAACAGAGCATTCCAAATGGGAAGGAGAGCCAGTATGTCCTGTTCACAGAAAGCTTAACAGCTTGAAGAGGGAACGTGTTAACAGCGTGCCTACATAGCACTACAGGAAACTGAAAAAATATAAAGTTCTGTCCTGAAATGGCAACAATCCCACTTAAAGTTATACAGAATTTGCTGAGAAAATGTTAAATGTTGCCCACTTATATCATGGCACGCTTCTTCTAGTCATCCCCCCTTTTCAGCCTCTTTTGAGAGCTGTTTGATATTCATCTGATGAAAGAGATTGATTTTTTTCTTGGCCAGCTTAAAGAGATAATGCTAGCCATAGAGTTCAGAGTGAATACTCCCAACATTAACAGGCTGTGAAGACAGGTTTTACCTTTGCTCCAAAAAAACTCTACATGTTATGACTTCTCCCTTTTTCCACCTGGTCCTCAATACATAGTGTAGCAGTTTTAAAAGCTATTTCTATTAATAAAACAGTGTTTTCTGTTTGAAAATAGAAGTTTATGAAACTATATGTAGCCCGTAGTGCAGGAAGAACCTCCTATCTTACAATCACTTGTTTGTAGTCAATGGCCAAATAGTTACTTCAGACTGGAGCACTCGCAGTGGCTGGGCTCACATTTACAATTCCAAGTCTATCTGGCCTAGAGTCAGAGAATTCTAATACCCAACAAGAAAGAATAAATCTAGCTTTTGTAGAATTAAAAATCAATCTGATGTTACAAGAGGAAGAAGAACACTCTGAGATGTGAGTCAGGTATAAATTAAGTAATAAATTTGCTGACAAATTGAATACATTTCTAAAGTTGTTTATTGCTCAATAAATCGATTAAAAATATAAAGAGTTTAAAACATGACGCTTCATGGTAAACAATTAATAACTAAGATAAAGTGCTCAGAAAGTAAAATGACAACATATGCCAGTGCAAGCATATAAGAAGTACCAAATCCAGTACAATTCAGAAATAATCCAGATCTTTCCTGGATAACCGTTCCTACTGTCCAGGAAAATATAAATTCTTTTCTATACCTCTTTACTTCTAAATAAATGTTCTTTTCTGTTTAACAAAACAATACTTTGCAGGAGGACTGTAAGTGGTCAGAAACCCATCAAGTAGCATTTTATGAAGGACGTCCAGGTGCAATCTGGGGCATCCAGGGCAAAACGTCTGGGAAAACGCCAGATACATTCAAGTTTTGGCCCGATATTTGGGAACATGGACGTTCCCAACATGGACAGCTGCAGTAGCAGCCACATAGAAGTCCCTGCTACAAAATCTTAGGGTGAGGATATCCATCCAATACAGTATGCACGTTCACATTTACTATTTTGCATGCAGGGACATGCATCGGCGTGCGAACCAAAAATATGTGCCCTCGTTCCCCATCAGTTTTCTCTAACTGAAAAAACAATATAGAGGATATCAGTTTGTCTCCTCTATGCCCTCCATGTGTCATTATAGTGGAACAAAAGCTTTTTTATGCCTATATGTGTCTTGGAGCATGAATGGACGTGGATGTTCCCACTGGTGGGTGCTGATGTGATCACCATGTCTAAAATCGGTTGTGCATCTCCATCCATCCATCCTGCTTGAAATGCCCCGACACACCTCACCACACCCCCTTTCATAGTCTGGATATCCTCATGCCAGGGATGTCTCTGGAGCCAGCATTTAAAATGCTTCTGGAGGGGGGGGCGGAGCCTGATGTGGGGGGGCGGAGCCTGATGTCCAGCGGGTTAGACGCTTCGCGCTGAAGCTCCCGAGGGGCCTACTCAGAATCCTGACTTAATATCTGCATAAACTTAATATTTTACTCCGAACTTACCGGGGTGCCTTGGGGGGAATGGCGGCCCACAAACCAGTGCGCTTGGACTTCGGGTCTCCCTCTTCTTCACATGGAAAACGCTCCAAAACAGAGTTGTCTTCCCCACCAAAGATGGTTCCACTTCGGGTAAGCCCCGAAATGCAACAGGAGATCTTGGAGGAAATACGTGGTGTGAAGGAACTGGTACAGTCCAACGGAGAAGCGCTCCGAGCCATGCGAGAAGATTTCGGTATGCTTCAGGACCGGCTTGAAGGTCTTTCACTACGGCTGGACAACATGGCGGGGGTCCTCGATTCGCACGCGGTGCGCTTGGTGAACCTGGATAAGGCTGAGCGTCAGATACAGAATCTTCAAAAAGAGTTAGAGGATTGCAATAATCGAGCCCGTCGCAACAATGTAAGGCTCATAGGAGTACCAGAGGGGGCGGAAGCAGGAGATATCAGAGAATTTCTGGTCAAAACTCTCCCCTCCTTGCTGAAGATTACCTTTTGCAGAGATCTGGAAATTGACCGAGCATATCGTGCTCCTACCAACATCGCACTCAATCGGACGACCCCCCGGCCCATTATCTTTCGTTTACTGAGGTATCAGCAAGTTGAGCAAATTTTCAAAGCTGCCCGGGTGATTCAACATCTGCAGTTTGAAGATCATAAAGTCTCTTTCTTCCCCGACTTGGCAAAGCCCACAGTTGACCGGCGGAAGGGACTCCTTGCTTTTCGACCTAGACTTCAACAGTTACAGGCTCGCTTTGGCCTCTTATATCCAGCGAAGCTCAGAGTGACTCTCCATAACCAAACTAGAACCTTCGAAGATCCTGCTCTGCTAGCAACATTTTTAGATTCCAAAGAGGCAGACCAGTTGCGCTAAGTCAACAACTCGGATGGACTCCGCTGGAACTGCCCGCCATTTTGAATGGCCCGATGCGGTGATCATTGCCTGGAATAGAGACTGCCTGGACCTTTCTTTCTTTTATATCTACCTTTCTTGGTCTCCTTTTCCTCCATGATGTGCACCTCGGGTGGATTCGGAGCACGCACAGCTATACCGGTTATATGTTTCAATTTAGGCCTTCTCTGGGTTTCACCCCGCAGACATCAGGTCGCCAGTAATTTCTGGGGTTTTGCTTCTTCTCTAAGGCACTTCGGTGCTTCTACTGTTATATAGGGCGCTTCATGATTTTTCACTGGCTTATTTTCTATCATATCGTGTGTACAGTCATTTATAGTTGATATGAGGGACATTGCGCAACTCGGTGCGCCATCATGTTTCTTTCTCAGAATGTTTGACTTTGTTGTATGGCCTTATGTAAGCTCTTGTCACTGAACGTAAGAGGCATCAATAGTCCAATCAAAAGAATGACCATCCTTAGTTATTTTAATCATGACCATACTGATTTAGTGTTTCTTCAGGAAACCCATTTCACCTCCGTTGAACCACTGAAACTTACTGCTAAACCTTATATGGTGGCTGCCTAGTTTCCCGCCGTTTCCAAGCGGTGCGGGGTAGCCATCTTGGTTGAGAAATCTTTGCCAACCATTGTAATGGATACTAGCTCTGATGGGGAGGGTAGCTGGGCCTGTGTATATTTTAAGGTTGGAGATAGTGAATTTACGTGTATTTGTAGTTATGCTCCGAATGTGGATGACCCTGTTACTGTTACTCGGCGGTGACTTCCACTAAGTATTTGATCCTTTGATAGATAGACTGCCGCCTAGCACGAGTGGTCCGCCCAAGAGTCTCTAACCCTGCCAGCTCTGATGAAAGATTTTGCGTGAGTAGATCTATGGAAGCTGCTTCACTCCTCCGACTTAGAGCTCACCTTTTCTCAGCCCCCCCATCACTTATAATCTAGATCAGATTTTTTCTTATCTTCTCAGTACTGCTATCCCAAGTGGACATATACTCCTGATAGGTTAGCCAATTGGAATGCCATCCAGAGCACTTGATGCTGGACATGCTATGTGGCCTTTGGTTTACTAAACTCCTGTTAAGTATGATTGTCCCGCATTACAGTATTACTGGAGTCGGGTCTGGGGTCGACTTCATTCTATTTTATATTTTCTGGAACCCCTCTCTTGGAAGATTGAGGGGCTCCGCTCAGCTGCGGGGATCCCCTCTCTTCCTAAATTGGCTTACTTCCTTTTAGCCTTTATGCTGGGCATTGCTATTTCCTATTTCCTTAATCACGAAATATTGGGAAAATAGCTCTTTTTTTGAGCTCTAATGAATGGTGAATTATATCTGTCTTTATTGTAACTATGCGCAAATACCTTGTATGTCAGCCTCTTCCGTTCAAACCATTCACTATTGGTCTTGCTAGAAGACGCTCAACGATTATGTTCAAACTATTCAATGCTCTCAGTTGACTGTTTGATTCTGTATTAATCTCTGTCACATGCTCATCCGGTATCATAGATTCTACTTCTGTTTGTTTGATGTACAATAATTGTTGTATGTAAGCGCTTATATGATGATTCTTATCAGCTTAGAGAAGAAGCATTGGGGTGGGGGGTAATTGGGGTTGCTTTCTTTATTGTATGTGTATTTGTTTCTTTTGGTGTGTTGTTACTTTTGTTTGTTGTAAAACGAAAATAAAAGTTTAAAAAAAAAATAAAAAAATAAAATGCTTCTGGAGGCATCTCTGTGATTGGAATGTCTCCATACCTGTTTGCAAATGTCCAAAGCACAAATAGCGCTTTTAAAATAACCCAAACAGCGCTTTTAAAATAACTCAAACAGCACCTATTTATACAACACTTCTGTAACTCCGACAACATCACCTAGACAGTATCACATGACCCTACAGTCTCTCAATCCACCGCCGCCTAACCAATCTCCTATGATAACTCTCCACCTCATCCAACCATCTCCTTTAGGGCCTGTATCATAAACTCAGCTATGATGCAATCCCCTCTTGTATATAATGTATAAAGTTCATCTGTTATCCATGTTTAAATTGCCTGTTTTATGTAAGTTCAATGTATGGCTGTTCCACATTGTACAAACCTGTTTCTTGTAAACCGTGCTGAAGCCGAATAGTGCGGTATAGTTAAATAAATAAATAAATAAAACCCCCTTAAATTTATGTCTTTTTTCAAACAGAATACTTTGATCCATTTCCTTATCCCTTTTTCCGGGTAAGTGCTATGGACAATTCCCTTTCCAGGTAAGCATTCTTTAAAGTGAAAATGTATTTTAAATTTTCCCTTTAAGACTTCTCTAATAAGTGAAACCAATTTTTTATATTTTTTAAAGGCTTACAACTTTCCTTTGCAGAATTTCCAGTAAGTATCTTATTGACGTAGAGTTTCTGAAGTTTAAATAACATATTTGAGCTCAAATGGGCTGTGCTTTCTTTATATTTATGCTGTAGGTGCACCCTGATATACATGGCATTACTTATCTTCTCAGTGTCTTCTTCTGTCTTGCACTGGGACCCAGTCTGACATGTAGAAATTCAGTCTTTTAAGCAACCAATATGGGGAAATCCTAGCTCCATGTAGCTGGACGTGATGACTCTCTCTATCTACGACTAATTTAGCTCTTTGTCATGTAAAGCTAGCTCAGCTGAATAAAAATAAAAAAATAGTTAATAAGCCCTAACTAACCCTAAGCATTCAAACTTTCTTTCACACATTCACCTACATGCAGCCCGGTCACACTACCCACTGTCAACTGCAGCACCAGCAGAATTCTGCATCAAAGGCTGTCTGCTGACAGAACCAATCCCAGTCTAAGCTTGCCAAACAGAAAATTCAAAAGCTTGCACGCTTTCAGAAACTCTTTCTTTTCCCGGAAGAGATGTAAGTATGGGAATTCTCAGCTCTTATCAGCTAACCAGCCATACAGTGAGCAGATAGATCCAGTCTTGCCCGTCTCATAATAATGTATTTCCAGGCAAAGCAAAGCCAAACTTTACTGTCAAGAACAGCTTAAAAGATTTTAAAATTTCCATCTTAACTCAGGTGAACCTATAAAGTTGGACTTCCTCAGCCCTTCTTTAATATTCCAGGATTCTGAATTCTAGAGAAATTTTAAACACAGAAGTGGTTGTGAAGCTTCAAATTGGGACAGAACTTGCTCTCAGAGGTTCACATTCTCACTTAAGTATCCCAAAAAGGCAGAAACTATTTTTTTAAACTTCTTGCACTTGTCTTACTGGGCAGACTAGATGGACCATAATGGTCTTTATCTGCCATCATTTACTATGTTACTATGTCAAATACAGGAAATTTGTCCTGCATAAATCAACAATACTTTATATTAGCTGCCAGATTCTTCCAATTCTAAAAAAAAAGGTTTCTTTGACCAGAGCCCCAGAAAAAGCTCTCTCTGGCAATAGTTTTCAAAGAAATATTTCATCAACTTCACAGCTGTATCTCTTTCCTCCACAAATCAAAGGAAATATAAGTTCAAGATTTTTCTTCCAAAAAATCTGTCTATCACATGTGCCCCACTCACACAGCCTCCTCTCTCTCTCTCTCTCTCTTGATCCAGTACCTGACAGAAACTGTCTCTTCGACCAGGGCTGGTGGAAGCACTAGGTGAAGTAAGCAGCCTCCTAGAGCATCATCATTTGGGTGGGGGGCAGCACTGATGCCTTGAATAGCACCTTACTAGCTTCCACCGACTCTATAAATTGGAGTCCAATGTGCTGAGTTCCTGATGCTGCTTGCATAAGGAGGCCACCACCTCCAACAGCAGCCCAGCAGGGGAAGCGGAAGCATTGTCAGCCCATCAGAACGCCGCCGCTTCTCCTCACATCACATTGCAAGGGGAGCGAGACAAGGGATCAATATGCAGCTGGCATCAGGAAGCATGGCCCAGAACGGCCCATAATAGAGTGTGTGCTGTTGGCCAACACCAACTCTCATTGGCGGTGTCTTAATCAGTGGATTGAAGCGGACAGGGCAGTGCAGTAGCTAAAGGGTCCAATGGCCGCCTGATCCAGCATCAAAGACACAGCAGGAAGAGGTGCTGAGGTGAGATTGGAGGCCAGAGGCAAGGGACAGTTTATTCTGGGGCTCTGCCTGCCTGCCTGCCTGAACATGTCCTTGGGGGGAAGGGAAGAGAGAGCAGAAGGGAATGCTCCTCCTGTCAGGGTCTGGGGAAAGAGACAGAGAAAGGAATGCTCCTGAGGTATAGGGGCTGGGGTGAGAGACAGGGGAATGCTCCAGGGGTCTTGTGGCAGAGGGCTCACGGGAGGAATGTTTCTAGGGCTGGAAAAGGGCTAGAGACATGAGGATGGCCTTTGAGAGGGAAGGATGCTGATGAACTGAGATGATACTTACTTTTTTATTTATATTAATGCTTAATGTTACTATTCAAAAGTTAAGTGTGTGTGTGTGTATTTGGAGGGTGGGAATGGGGGGAGGTGCATGGCTGAAGGTTCACCTAGGGCGCCAACACCCTTGCACCAGCCCTGTCTCTGTCACGTTAAACATTCTCTCTCTCTGCACATGCTGTTTGTGTTCTTCCCCAGATCAGAATAATAAATAATCCCTCATTCACTCTATATCAGCACAAATACAGGAAGAATAGGAATTTCTCAGCATCAGCAGACATACACTCATACCAATAAAAATTACATGCATTTCAAATATAAACTTGCTGTTCAGAGTCTTAAATCACCAAATGTGCCATTTCCCCAGGATTCTCTTGGGCTTCCTGTACTTGCCATGCTCTCATAACATTATTCTACAGTGCATCCTTGGCCACCTCACATGCCACCTCGTGCTGATCTCCACTGCTCATGCTGGAGTTCTGCCATGCTCACTCCCTTGAGACTTCTGGGTTGAAGCACACATTTAAATTGTTTATTTTTTAAGTGATTTTGACTCCTAAAACCACAGGCATACTCGCCTCTCTCCCCCAATACAGAACAGGGGCCTCCGGTGCCTCCCGGGTCCTCAATCAGTACTGGCCCTGATTATGCTTATAGCCTCAAATTGAGGCAAGTGAAATTAGGCCTGACCTGCTAATTGACTTTCCTTGAGGAACTCCAGTCCTGTTCCGACCTCTGGGTAGTCAACCTCCACCAGCAGCTTGGAGGCTGAGCTTGTCATCTTTTGATGACCTCAGAGTATTTAGGCAGCTGGCCCCACCTACCAGTCCCAGTAACCTATTGAAAGAGCAGACTAAAAGGAGCAACAAATAAGAAGTGAAAATAGAACTACGTTAATCATATTCCAAAACAAAAACTGGAAACTAGAAACCATCCCATCCATCTTTTCAGGGACCCTCCAGCAGCAAGGAAGAAAAGACTTGCCCATCGATCTTCTGAATGTCCACCTGTCGTGAGCTCTGACAGACTTCTTTCCTTGATACTATGCACTGGACCACTCTTGCCCGAACACTTCTTCTGGCCCGAGATCGCCAAACTGTCGCAATTACTGAATCAGGGAGATATCCGGGACTGGACTGGAGTTCCTCAAGGAAAGTCAATTAGCAGGTAAGACCTAATTTCACCTTCCTTATCATCCCTCCAGTCCAGTCCCAGCCTCTGGGATGTACCATAGCAATATTACACTCGGGAGGGACCTGCGAGCCCGGCCTGAATGAATGCCGCCCCAAACATCGTGTCCCCCCTAGCCTACACATCCAGGCTGTCATGCTTCACAAAGGTATGAAGAGATGACCAAGTAGCCGCCCTACAAATCACTGCTGGTGGTAATAAAGCAATCTCCGCCTATGAAAGTAGCCGGTGTTCTGGTTGAATGGGCACGCAAAAACCTGGGGGCACTGCTCTCCGCCATAGCAGAAATGCAGAGGCGAGAGCTTCCTTAAGCCATAAGTTCGATGCACATTCAAATGGTGCTACTGCAGGTCCGAGCAGGGCCGGCCCATCCATTGAGCGAGAATGTTTTTTGCACAGGGCCCCACGTTTCAGGGGGCCCCGCGCAAAAAACATTCTGATCTAAAATTAAAATTAAAAATAAAAAAAACTGTCTGCTGCCGGGGCCGGGGCCGCCGTGGCAGAATCGAGTGTGCCGCAGGGCCCCCCCTGCCCGGCAGAGCCTGCCCTCCCCTGCATCAGCTTCCTCTTTGCAGCTGCAGTCACACACGCCGGCTTTCAGAGCGCGAGGGGAGTTTCCCTTTCGTGGCTCTGTTAAGCCCCCGCGGGCTTAACAGAGCCGCGAGGGAGAAACTCTCCCCTCGCGCTCTGAAAGCCAGCGTGTGTGAGTGCAGCTGCAAAGAGGGAGCTGATGCAGGGGAGGGCAGGCTCTGCCAGGCAGGGGGGACCCCGCGGCACACTCGATTCTGCCGCGGCGGCACCGGCCCCGGCAGCAGACAGGTTTTTTTTTTAATTTTAAATTTTCCCTGGGCTGGGGGGTGGGGGGTTAGGAGTGGTGATGGGCTATGGGGGAGCTAAGTCTGGATATGGGCTGATGGGATTAGGACTGGTAATGGGCTATGGGGGGCTTAAACTGAAAATTGGGTGATGGGGGTTAGGACTAGAAATGGGCTGATGGGATTAGGACTGGGAGTGGTCTGATGGGGAGGTTAGGACTGGTAATAGGCTATGGGGGGCTAGGACTGGTAATGGGTTTGGGGGGTTGCTAGGACTGGAAATGGGCTGAGTGGAAGCGGGGGGCTTGAACTGCAAATAGCTGATGGGGAGGGGGGCTTGGAATGGAAATGGGCTGAGTGGAAGGGGGCTTGAACTGCAAATAGCCGATGGGAAGGGGGCTTGGAATGGGCTCTTATGGGAGGGAGCTAGGACAGGAAATGGGTTGATGGAGGGGCTAGGATAGGACTGGGAATTGGGTGTTGGGGAGAGCTAAGATTGGAAATGGGCTGTGATGGGGGCTTGGATTGAAATGGACTCATGGAGGGGCTAGAACTGGAAGTAGGCTCATGGGGGCTTGGATTGGAAATGGGCTGAGTGGAGGGGAGCTAGGATTTGACATGGGCTGATGGTGGGGCTAGGAAAGGACTAGAAATGGGCTGATGGGAGGCTGGTATTGGAAATGAGCTGATGAAGGGACTCGTATAGGACTGGAAATGGATGGGGGAGCTAGGACTGGAAATGGGCTGATGGGGGGACTAGAAGGGAGCGGATACTGGGTGGGGTTGGAACTAGAAGGGAGCTGATGTTGGGGGAGATTAGAAGGGGATGGGGCTGGGAGAGTGAAATGGAGAGGGGAAAAATATTTTGTGTGAGAGGGAAGAAAAATCTACATTTGGCCGGGTGTTGGGAGAGTAAGTGGGGATTGAGGATGGAGGGGTAAAATTTGAGTGGATGAAATAGGAATGAGGAAAGAGCAAAAGGAGAAAGATTAGTATGTTAAAACAGATGTAGAGGTAGAATGGAAAAAAACTAGAAGAGTGAAGAAAGGACAAATGGACAGCAGACGATGGAGAGTTAGCAGAAGACACAAATAAACCAGAAGAAAGTGGCTGGAACAATTGCAACTGAAAAAAAAATGCACAAAAGGTACAAAGATATCTCTTTATTTTGAATTTATTAACTGGAATATGTCAGCTCTGGGAAATGTGCATCATTAACGTCGGTGCTTTGTTTAGTACAAGAGGAAATTAATTTATAGTTTTATTTCTACAGTGTTGTACATTCCAAGTTTGGCTTTTGGGGTTCCCAGTTTAATTATTGTCTTCCTGTTTCTAAATTGTGATTTCTTGTTTGGTGATGGTCTATGTTCTGCATGTGTAACTGAGCTGAGGTATTCTGTTTATGTAATTCCTATTTGACATTGCCACTTGTTCTCTTTCCCCAGTAGGTCATGTATTGTTATTCTCTGAAATGTATTGGTTTAATATTTACAGTGTTGCCTTTTGATAGGTAGGGTATGGTGCTTTGTGAGTCCTGGTAGTGCTGTTAGGATACGGCGGGTTTGCTATGGGTTCTAAATGGGCAGTGTTTGTAGTAGTTCCTAATGTGCCTGGCGGTTGGCACTGTATTATAGTAATGTAGAAATCTTTTAGTCTTTCTTTATCCATACACTCATGAAGAAGCATGTTTACTAAAAGTTAGTGTATGGTAACAATATGCAAATATTTATGCAAATGAGGCCCCGCACCGAGTCTCCGCACATGGCCCCGCACCCCCCTTGGGCCACCCCTGGGTCCGAGGCCCCCTCCGACATCCCCAAAAATCCTGGCAGGGTGACTGGTTGGTTAACCTGAAAGGCCGAGAGCACCTTAGGTAAAAATAATGGGACTGGTCACGACTACCTTCTCTTTGGAGATGGGGAGAAAAGATTCCTGACAGGACCGCGCTTGGAGCTTTGATATCCTATTTATTTGAAGGTCAGAATTATGGTTTTGAATGTAATTCTGCCTTTTATGGGGAGCCAGTGGAGTTGTTTAAGGAGGGGTGTCATGTGTTCCCACTTGGAAGCGCCCTGGAGCATTCTTGCAGCAGTTTATTGCAAGCTGTAAAGGGTGTAGCGTAGATTGCGGGAGACCCTGGAGTATGGCGTTTGCATAGTCAAAATGCAAAATGGTTTGCATAGTATACCAAGCCTTGATCATAGTCGGTATGATCAAGGCTTGGTATACTGTGCGGAAGTCACCAGGTTCCAGTAAGGTGCGTATGTGTCTAAGTGATCGGATTTTATGGTATATTGCCTATATGGGTCTTCATGTCTAGTCGCTGGTCAAGTGTGACTCCTAGATATCTAATAGAGGGTTTGATAAGTAGTTCTGCATCTAAGACCTTCAAGCACGGTGGTGTGATGAATTTCGGATCTCTGGTGACAAAAAGGACTTCGGTTTTCTTATGTTGGATTCGCAGGTTTTGTGATTGGAGCCATCTGGATACTGCGTTAAAACAGTCCGTGAGCGGTGAGAGTTCAGGGTTCTCCATTGCAAAAGGCATATATAGGAGCACATCGTCTGCATATTACAGGCATTCCACCTTGAAGGACTGGACGATCTCGCATTTCGGTTGCATAGAAATATTAAACAACAGGGCAGATAGAAAGGATCCTTGTGGGACCCCTTGGCTCTGGTGGAAAGGTTCTGATGTTGCTTCATCTGATCTTACTTGTTGTCATCTATCCGAGAGATATGACTTGCATCATTTGAGTGCTAAGTCACAAATCCCCTTCTCTTTGAGGCGGTGTAAGAGGATGTCAAGGGAGACAGAATCAAAGGCTGTCGCTATATCCAAGAATATGAGTACTGTGACATGGAAACCTATACAGAGCCTATGATAATAGAGGAAAAAGAGAAATTTACCTTAAAACCTGTTAGGCAGCCAGCACACACAGCTCAGAAGGAGCAAAGAAACAGTGGAATAGGATTACCACACCCAAGCCATGATGCAGCAAGAGGTTTAGGATCTGATTACTATCACCTGTCCAGGAAAACACAGGGAACGTGTAGTGGAGAGGGAGATAAAAGCTGCGGGTAGATCCAGCAGAGGTCAGTGTGGGCAGTGTCAGTGTGAGCAGCAGAAGTGCAGGAAGCAGAGGTCACGGAGAGAGAAGCCTGCTGAATCCAGGAAGCAGTGGGAGTAGCCTTGGAACAGGAAGCAGCCAGGGAAAGGCTTCAGAAGAATGTGGCCGTCGAAGTGCTCAGAGTGCTAGCAACTGGAGGTCTGAGGTGGAGCCTGCTTACAGCCAAGAGGTAGAAGCTATAACTCCAGAGAGAAGGAGAGACCAAGCTGAGGTCAGAAAGCCATCCAGACTGGGAGAGCAGGGGAGTCCACAGTCCTCATTACAAGAGAGAAGACCTCACCATTTATACAGGTGGGAACCAAGCTTTATCAAAGGGAAAGCTAAAACGTCTGTTTGTACCAGAGGGTCAGAGCAGTGCACAGAGCATGAATTAACTACAGGAAGATATAAAACAATTCCTAGCCGTTGGAGGTTAGAGGAGGAGAGCCAGAGAGGACATACTGCAGTAACAGGTATTCCAAAACCTACTTGCTTAGTTTTGTACCCTTGTAGTCCAACTGAATCCTCAGAGAGAGGCGTATACAGAAACAGCTATGAGGATTTAAACCCCAGTGTAACACCGGGTGAATGTGAGCTGATGCAGTGGGAAAGTAATAACCATATTCCTGAATGTGCTCCCATGGACTGTACGTTATGCATGTCGGATGATGTTGAATCCTTGCGCTGAAGACCTGTAAGCTACAAAGGAAAAGAGCATATTTTTCTTTGGAAGTACTGTTTTGTTTCCAAGTTTTGTTGTACAAAAAGATATCCTTGAGGGAAGGGGAATAAAGCCCTTATCTTTGTTTTGCCTTAACACTTGACTGAAGACTATTTTGTTCTGCAAGATAGAAGGCAACTATAGCCCCGGGGCCCTAGGCGAAGGCCTATACGGGACCTGTGGGGTCACAAATGGCGTAGTTTTGAGGAGTTTTCCTTGGATTGTACAACGGGAAACGTCTGGAAGACAGTCGAGCGGTGGCTGAGGAGCAGACCGAATATCGTGGCTGGTATTGACCAGAAGATTCCAGAACCGGTAGAAAAAGCCCTTCTCAAAGCTCGAGTCTACACCGGCCTCAGAGAAAACCTGGCAATGGATCCGCAAGAGGTACTTCGCTGGATGAGCTCACAATTTGAAAAACAAAGGGAACTGGCACAGCTGAATCAAGAGCAAGCCGTTGCCGCCCTACAAGCCCAGCAGAAGCTTATGATGGATCAGATACAAGCATTACTGGCAGCCCAGAGAACAACGGAGAAGACACCGATAGAACATTCCTGTGTGGTAGGACCACAGAACTGTGGAGTCTTGTCTTTTGGACAGTTAACTGTGGACGACAATCTCGACGACTTCATTGAAGCCTTTGAAAGGGTAGCCCTTAATGTAGGATGGCTGCGTGAGCAATGGGCAGTCAGGCTTGCTACCTCCCTAATGGGAGAGGCCTTAGTGGCCTACAAAGCCATGCCCGCTGTTCTAGCGACAGAATATTAAGAGCTTAAAAAAGCCATACGCGACAGGTTAGGCTTAACACCTATGGTATATAGGCGAATGTTAAGAGCCACTAAGCTCAAACCAGGTGAAACACCTAAGGTTTTGTGCCAGAGGGTGCGCAGCTTGGTGTGGAAATGGCTTGCCCCGGAGGGAAAGACCCTCGAGACCCTTATTGATGCTATCGTATTGGAGCAATTTACAGAGGCAGTTCCTGCTGAAATAAGGTCATTTCTAACTTTGCAAAATTGCCAAACCTCAACAGAAGCAGCTCACCTCACTGAACGGTTTATGGAGGCTGAGTTGGCCCGGAAACCACAAGGAGGCACTGAGAATATGTTTGGTAAGGCAAATTTTGGAAAGGCCATTAAGGAGCTTAGGCCATATGTTCCAAGTGTAACCAATTACTTGCCTAAGAAAAATGCTAAAGACACACAAGTAAAGTGTTTCAAATGCAGTAAAATAGGCATAGGCAAAGAAATTGTGTGTTACGAACAGCGCTAATAATGGGTGATGGAAAAAGTATTCAAGAAGGTTTCCTTCTAAGTGTAACAGTGCAAGGTGTTGCAGCTAATGCATTGCTTGACTCGGGTGCTGACCAGAGTATGGTCTCAAAGAAGCTATGGCAGGCCATACAAGTCCATGGTAGATCAGCCCTGAGCCAACCGGAAGGTAGGACCAAAATCCGATGTGTGCATGGATCATCCACCTATTACCCCCTCTATAGAGTTTCAGTAAAAGGGTTAGGGACTCGGAGGGAGGTTTTAGTAGCCATAGTACCCAAATTACCATACGATATTGTGTTAGGTAGGGACTGGCCACCATTTTGTAGGGGGACAACAGAAGGCATACAGGCGAAGGGAGGTATGGTCTATACCAGATCCCAGACCCAAAGCTCAGTGGTACACTCCAAACCCTCAGAGGATGAGGCGGACCCTCTAGAGGAGGAAGAGGAACCCCCAGAGGAGGAGGGTAGACCGGCTGATGAGGGCTTAGGAGAGTTACCCCGGCATGAAGATTTGGTTAGTACTGTCAGACGGCTGCCTAGGGTGAGAACTTACACAATCTTGACGATGCATATATTCATATGATTCTTGCAAGGTATTGTGGGTATTGTAGTTCATTCACTCCCAAACACAGCTGATGACAATAATTTGAGTTGTGAAACCAAGTGGTAAGATCAATAAAATACTTCTTTTATTGATGGGTTTAATTCACCCAGCACATGTATGCTTGATAGCACTATAAATGAGGTTACTTGCTTGCAGTGTTTAAAATGGATAACAAAAAGTCACAAAGTAAACCAGAAAACAACCTTCAGCTTGTCAGGCAATTAGCTAATGTTTTCTTAGCAAATAATTACCAAATACAAAGGCACAAAGTAAAGAATAAACTTTGCTGGTTAGGTTAACTTCTGCTTATTTTCCACGCTGATCTCAGCAGTGATTCTCCCTTGCTCACACACAATCAGGTGCAGCCCTAATTACTATCAATGGACCAGCTGAAAGCCTTTAGCTGGCTGGCTGCTACTGTGTGAACCCAAATCCTGCTTTAAGAGCTGTTTGCAGTGGAAATAAAGAACAAAGTTAGGTTTCTTTGTGATGGCTGATGTGTTTGCTCATAGAAAACTAGCAATAGCATTTAGATAAAGAACAGTCCATGTAAATAGTTTCATCTGCTGTATTTCCCCCTGCATCAACAATCATAGGGTCAATATCATACATTGGCACAGATGAGTCTTTCATTAAGGCACTATCATGAGAATGCTTATTCCCTTGCTGCCATTCTCTATTATAGATAGGGTCTGGATCAGTGTTCATACCTGAGCCTCTCCTGCTATCATTATTCCTCTCTGTATAGCCTGGCCAATATGTAACCCAATTCTGATGTCCAGCCTTCCAATCTTGATCCCTGGACACTGGATCTTCTCTCACATACCTTCTGGCCTTGGTCTGAAAGTCCCTTCCACATGCAGTCTTCTCTCTTCCAGGTAGCCACTGGTGATTCCTATCTCTGCCACTCCATTCCTCTGGCTGAATCCAGTCCAATGGACTCTGCTGGCTTTTGGAATACCTCCCAGTATGGGTACTGCCTTGGAATCTCCCAGACCTTCCAATGGCCTTTCTTCTCTTCCTTCCAGAGAGTTTCCTTCTCTCTCTATCTGCTTGGCTTGGCTTCTGTTTCTCCAGGTGATACTGGTGCTTGTAGCCGTTGCTGTCTCTGTATCTCTTCCTCCCTCTGTAGCTGTTGCTGAAGCTGTTCTTCAAACTGTTTCCGAAGAATAAGCTCTATTCTTATCCTGTTCTAATGTGTGCTGCTCCCTAACACAGCGCAGCTGTCTTGAATCAGGCCCTGCCCTTTGAGATGAGTGCTTAGGGATTACCTCATAGCTCTCTTGATTGCACACACATTTCCTCACTTCAGCCCCTCTCATGGCTGCTGGAAACCTGGTGCATTCTGGGACTGGTAGTCTTTTATGTGAAAACTCTGTTTTCTTGCTTCTACCAGAACTGACAGGTTGCTTGTTCAGAGTCACATCATCTTTTCTATAGCTCCTACCTGAGCTATGATAAGCTTCCCTATCACATACCCCCCTGCTTAAGTTATTACGGACTGGTTTTACTGGTAAAACTGCTTCTCTACAGTCCGTAATACCTACGAGAGTGTTATCTTCTTGAAGCTCACTTACTTCCTGACTGGGTTCAAGGTCATTATCTACAGGCCTCTCCTTCCAAGACTTAAGTACATTAATATGGTAGGTCTGCCTACGCCCTCTGGCATTTTCTACCATATAAGACACTGGGCTTACTTGTTTAACAACCTCCCATGGCCCTTTCCACTGTACCTCAAATTTTGGAGCAGTTCCTGCTACTTGAACCAAAACCTTTTCACCAATGCTTAATTGGCGGCTTTTGGCCTTTCTATCATACCACCCTTTCTGGCGAACTTGACTGTCCTGCAGGTTCCTCTCAGCAACCTGCGACGTCCTTTTCAAACGTGCTCTCAAGTCACGTAGAAACAGTGGCACCTCCTGACTTCCCGGTTCAGGATCAATCCATTGTTCCCTCAAAATATCCAACAAACCCCGGGGAGCCCTACCATACATCAACTCATACGGAGTTACACCTAGGGACACTTGAATTCTTTCCCTGCAGGCATATAAGGCAAAGGGTAATAACATATCCCATTCTTTTACCTCTCCTGCTAACCCCCTTCTCAACATTTGTTTGAGAGTTTGGTTGAATCTCTCCACCAAACCATTTGATTGTGGATGGTAGGCTGAGGTTTTCACGTGACGAATGCCAAAGGCATCCCAGACCTGGGCCAAATATTTGGATACAAAATTGGACCCTCGGTCAGTCAACACCTCTCTTGGGAATCCCACTTCACAAAACAATTTTACTAGCTCTAAAGCTATTGTTTTTGCAGAAACATTCCTCAATGGTATGGCCCAGGGAAACCTTGTTGCCTGATCTACCATAACTAGGATGTATTGGAAACCTCGGGGCGTTTTAACTAATGGGCCTACAATATCCATGGCAATGCGACCAATTGGGTCTGTGATGATTGGCATGGGGATCAATGGCACCACCGGTGGGTGAGCCGCTGTAACTCGCTGACATGCTGGACATGCAGCACAAAACTGGGCAGTTTCTTTGAATATACCTGGCCAGTAAAAACGCACAAGAATTTGATCCAGTGTTCCTTGCATACCTTTATGACCTCCCACTGGATGATCATGTGCTAGTCTAAGTACTAGCCCTTTGAAAGTTGTGGGTACCACCAATTGCTTACGAATGGCACCATTTCTGGGGTCCTGACTCTCTCTATATAATATGTCATTATCTAGTCTGAATCTGGGCAATTCCTCCCTGACCTCCTGAGCATACTTAAAAGCTCGGGTGAGAGCTTGATCAGCTCGCTGCTCTTGTGGAAAGTTAGGAAACTTTGCCACCAACTCAGCTGGCACCCAGGGTAAACTTTGACCAGCTAACATCTCAGCCCTACCCTGTGCTCTGCAAAGTCTCTCACGCCTCTTTTGTGCTTTCAACTTTCTTACTTTACCAGATGATGGGGTTATTAAATCATCATGAGAGGGTAAATCTCCTAATAACTCTGCCTGCTCCCCCTCCTCCTTCTGCTGTCTCTCTAACTTAGCCTGCGAGCGGGTGGATACAAGGCCCCTCTTATTACCCATAGTTTGGCCTTCTGGAAGCTTAACCATCTTTTTAGCTAGGGACTGAGGACTTCCAAAGAAAGGCCCGGGAGCTATTTCCATTATTAAACCTTCTCCCTCCTTCTTTCCTAGCCCTTTCACTAGTTCCTGCTTAAATCTTGGCCAGTCCTTTCCTAGGACCAAATCAAAGGGTAGCCTAGGCACCACTGCTAATAGGACTTCCTCTTGTTCCCCCAGGCACTTAACCTTAAACCTATAGGTGGGATATGATGTTGCAGCACCATGAATGCATCTGATGTGAACTTGGCTTTCAGGGGTTCTAGGCACAAATCTTTCTTGGGCCTCTATCCTCTTCCAAAGCCTTTTTGACATCATACTCTGGTCTGCCCCAGAGTCTAATAATGCATTTGTGGTAATTCCTTGCACATCAACCATCAAAAGAAATCCTTCCTTGGGCTGTTTTAAATCCAGACCCATTAAACTAGTGTGTGTCTGGCATCTCTTCTCTAAGTGTCCCACTTTTCCACACTTGAAACATTTCTTTCTATTCCACTGTGTCATCTGGTTTGATACAGTACATTCATTTTCAGAAACATTCTTAATTATTCTTTTTTCTGATACAGCACATCTAGCCTCAGCATCCATCTTTAGAGGGCCACCCATTCTATGGCAAGCCCACGTGGCTTCCAAGAATCTCTCTGCTAGCATGGTTGCCTCTCCAAGATTTTGGCAATTTTGCTGTATAAGAAAAACATTCAAATCTTTAGGTACCCCAAGCATAAATTGTTCCAGCATTATACTATCTAATAACATTTCTACTGTCTTTTGCTCAGGCTCTAACCATTTTACAGCTAGACTTCTAATTCTCTGACTCAGAGCCCTGGGTGTCTCACCCACTTTCAATGTAACAGCTCTAAACATTTGCCTATACTCTGAAATAGACAACCCTAGGAGATCTCTAATAGCTGCCTTTACATCCTTATAAATCAAAGCCTGGGCTGCTGGCATTGCTCTGTAAGCTGCTAGTGCCTCACCAGTTAATGAGGCTGCCAGCCTTACTGCCCACTGGGTCTCTGGCCATGCTAGAGCCTGTGCCACTCTTTCAAAAGACTCTAGAAAATCATCAACATTATCTTCTGGAGTTAATTTCCCAAAATTAAATGCCCCAATCCCTTGATTGAGTCCCACACTGTCTACATGTGGTGTACCAGTACTAACTGCTGGTCTTGCATCTGTTCCACTTTGGCTCTGCAGCTGAACTAGAGCTTGCACCAGATCAAGCACTGGTTTCTGCTGTTCCAATAAGGCCTTCATAGAAGTGTCCTGGGCCTGCTGTGATAGCTCCTGCTGCTTGCAAAATTGGGCTGCCATCCACTGAGCCATCTCCCTCGGATCCATCTTGACCCCTGCAAGAAAAGAGAGAAAAAAAACCCAAGAGCAGCACCTTCCAACCAGGTGTGTTTTGTTTTTTTTTTCTCAACTTTTTTTTTTTTTTTCAATTACCCCCTGTGCTTACACACATCCACCACTAGACATGCCCAGGTACATATTACCTTGTCTCAGTGATGAATCCAGCTTTTCACAGGGTCTTTTCCTCTGGGACAGCTTCCTGGAACAACCACTTTTCCTCCAAAGTGCAGATGAGGGAAAGAAATCTTCTTACAGCTTTAAACTTGACTTTTATTTGTAATCCACAACAAGTAAATCCTCTTGGTGCAAGAGCAATCCGAAAAACTACGCCATTTGTCAGACGGCTGCCTAGGGTGAGAACTTACACAATCTTGACGATGCATATATTCATATGATTCTTGCAAGGTATTGTGGGTATTGTAGTTCATTCACTCCCAAACACAGCTGATGACAATAATTTGAGTTGTGAAACCAAGTGGTAAGATCAATAAAATACTTCTTTTATTGATGGGTTTAATTCACCCAGCACATGTATGCTTGATAGCACTATAAATGAGGTTACTTGCTTGCAGTGTTTAAAATGGATAACAAAAAGTCACAAAGTAAACCAGAAAACAACCTTCAGCTTGTCAGGCAATTAGCTAATGTTTTCTTAGCAAATAATTACCAAATACAAAGGCACAAAGTAAAGAATAAACTTTGCTGGTTAGGTTAACTTCTGCTTATTTTCCACGCTGATCTCAGCAGTGATTCTCCCTTGCTCACACACACAATCAGGTGCAGCCCTAATTACTATCAATGGACCAGCTGAAAGCCTTTAGCTGGCTGGCTGCTACTGTGTGAACCCAAATCCTGCTTTAAGAGCTGTTTGCAGTGGAAATAAAGAACAAAGTTAGGTTTCTTTGTGATGGCTGATGTGTTTGCTCATAGAAAACTAGCAATAGCATTTAGATAAAGAACAGTCCATGTAAATAGTTTCATCTGCTGTATTTCCCCCTGCATCAACAATCATAGGGTCAATATCATACATTGGCACAGATGAGTCTTTCATTAAGGCACTATCATGAGAATGCTTATTCCCTTGCTGCCATTCTCTATTATAGATAGGGTCTGGATCAGTGTTCATACCTGAGCCTCTCCTGCTATCATTATTCCTCTCTGTATAGCCTGGCCAATATGTAACCCAATTCTGATGTCCAGCCTTCCAATCTTGATCCCTGGACACTGGATCTTCTCTCACATACCTTCTGGCCTTGGTCTGAAAGTCCCTTCCACATGCAGTCTTCTCTCTTCCAGGTAGCCACTGGTGATTCCTATCTCTGCCACTCCATTCCTCTGGCTGAATCCAGTCCAATGGACTCTGCTGGCTTTTGGAATACCTCCCAGTATGGGTACTGCCTTGGAATCTCCCAGACCTTCCAATGGCCTTTCTTCTCTTCCTTCCAGAGAGTTTCCTTCTCTCTCTATCTGCTTGGCTTGGCTTCTGTTTCTCCAGGTGATACTGGTGCTTGTAGCCGTTGCTGTCTCTGTATCTCTTCCTCCCTCTGTAGCTGTTGCTGAAGCTGTTCTTCAAACTGTTTCCTGAAGAATAAGCTCTATTCTTATCCTGTTCTAATGTGTGCTGCTCCCTAACACAGCACAGCTGTCTTGAATCAGGCCCTGCCCTTTGAGATGAGTGCTTAGGGATTACCTCATAGCTCTCTTGATTGCACACACATTTCCTCACTTCAGCCCCTCTCATGGCTGCTGGAAACCTGGTGCATTCTGGGACTGGTAGTCTTTTATGTGAAAACTCTGTTTTCTTGCTTCTACCAGAACTGACAGGTTGCTTGTTCAGAGTCACATCATCTTTTCTATAGCTCCTACCTGAGCTATGATAAGCTTCCCTATCAAAGTACCCCTTCCAAAAACACTAAAAAAAGCAAAGCAGAGAAGCGCCAAGAGAGACACCATAGAGCTCAAGTGAGGGCGGGAATGGAGGCTGGGCAAGGATTGCCCTGGGTGCCTGCAGATCTGATTAAAAAGTTCCCCTCCTTCACTAAGGAGCAGCAAGGTGATCCAGCGTTAAAGCGCGCCTTTGAATATGCCAAAACTGAGAGGGACATTCTTCCCAGATTCCTAATTGAGAAGGAAATACTGTACAGGGAAAGCAATGATCCCCAAACTGGAGCGGTCAGGAAACAGTTGGCTGTCCCGACTACGTTTAAAGCAGTGGTCCTGAGATTGGCCCACGATCAACCGATCGGTGGTCATAAGGGAGTACAGGGTACCCTGGACCAAATTTTAGCCCATTTTTATTGGCCAGGAGTGTTTAAAGAAACTGCACGTTACGAAACATATCAGCCAGAATTATAGCACTGGAATTAATCAAGCTATTTTGCGAAGTAGGATTTCCACAAGAAATGCTTACCGATAGAGGTAGCAATTTCATGTCCAAATACTTAGCCCAAGTATGGGACGCATTTGGAATCCACCACATAAAAACCGCCGCCTACCATCCTCAAACCAATGGGCTTGTAGAAAGGTTCAACCAAACCCTAAAGCAGATGCTACGACGGGGCCTGGACGGAAAAATGGCGGACTGGGACGTCATGCTCCCGTTTGTTTTGTATGCCAGTAGGGAGCATACTCAGGCCTCATTAGGAGCTTCCCCATATGAATTAATGTTTGGCCGTGCCCCAAGGGGAGTCCTAGATATCTTAAGGGAGCAATGGGTGGAGCCTGAAGGGGAAGAAATGGGGGTGCCCCATTTCCTTCGTGAGCTGAGTCGTCGCTTACGGAGGACTTCTCAGGCCTCAGGAGAACATCTGCAAGCTAGTCAGAAACGCCAGAAAAGGTACTATGACCGAGGAAAGAAACCTCGTCAATTAACCTTAGGCGAAAAGGTAGTAGTAATGATAGCGGACCTCGGTCCAAAATTCGAAGCTCAATGGAAGGGTCCCTATACAGTAGTAGAACGCAAGGGCCCTGTCTCTTATATAGTGGATAATGACAAAGGACGCTGTCAAGTCTACCATGTCAATGTCCTTAAGCCTTGGCATGAGAGGACAGCGGCAGCTAGTCGATCCAAAGTGAAGGAACATAGTGAGTCCCGCTTCATGATTACGTGCTGTGAGAACGTGGGTTCACCAGCCCGTAATAGCTTAAGAGGGGGGATATGTGTGGAGTGGAGGAGTAGCCTAGTGGTTGGGGCAAGGTACTTCAGGCCGGAAGGTCGGGGGTTCAAATCCCACTAGAGGACAGCAACCTTGGGCCGGAAGGACTGGGGTTTCTAGTCCCACAGGTGCTCCTTGTCGTCTTGGGCAAGCCACTTAACCCTCCATAGCCCATGTTCCCTGTAAATTAGTTATCTCCAAGTTATAATACCCTGTTCAATGTAATTTCAGTTTGTTCAATGTAAACCGCACTGATGCAGAATAGCGCGGTATATAAGAGAATGTAAATAAAATAAATAAATAAAATGTGACATGGAAACCTATAAAGAGCCTATGATAATAGAGGAAAAAGAGAAATTTACCTTAAAATCTGTTAGGCAGCCAGCACACACAGCTCAGAAGGAGCAAAGAAACAGTGGAATAGGATTACCACACCCAAGCCATGACGCAGCAAGAAGTTTAGGATCTGATTACTATCACCTGTCCAGGAAAACACAGGGAACATGTAGTGGAGAGGGAGATAAAAGCTGCTGGGTAGATCCAGCAGAGGTCAGTGTGGGCAGTGTCAGTGTGAGCAGCAGCAGTGCAGGAAGCAGAGGTCACGGAGAGAGAAGCCTGCTGAATCCAGGAAGCAGTGGGAGTAGCCTTGGAACAGGAAGCAGCCAGGGAAAGGCTTCAGAAGAACGTGGCCATCGAAGTGCTCAGAGTGCTAGCAACTGGAGGTCTGAGGTGGAGCCTGCTTACAGCCAAGAGGTAGAAGCTATAACTCCAGAGAGAAGGAGAGACCAAGCTGAGGTCAGAAAGCTGTCCAGACTGGGAGAGCAGGGGAGTCCACAGTCCTCATTACAAGAGAGAAGACCTCACCATTTATACAGGTGGGAACCAAGCTTTATCAAAGGGAAAGCTAAAAAGTCTGTTTGTACCAGAGGGTCAGAGCAGTACACAGAGCATGAATTAACTACAGGAAGATATAAAACAATTCCTAGCCGTTGGAGGTTAGAGGAGGAGAGCCAGAGAGGACATACTGCAGTAACAGGTATTCCAAAACCTACTTGCTTAGAACTGTACCCTTGTAGTCCAACTGAATCCTCAGAGAGAGGCGTATACAGAAACAGCTATGAGGATTTTTTTTTTTTTTAATTTTTATAAATTTTTATTATCAATCTTGTCATATACATTAAACAAGTCCTTTCACTTCGTATACCAAAGGACTGACTATCATCCTATACATAGTACCAGAGCATAATAACCACAATCATAAAGAAAACACATGGCTAGCATTGGTTAACCACAATGCCCTAACTTCCCTTTCCCCTGTCCATGTGCCCATGCCTGCCCTTATGGTCAGTATGGAAATACAATGCACCTTACAACCCTTATATTCAACATCCATCTGATATGGAGTATCATTAACAAGTCCTTTTCAGCATTCCCTTGAATCCCGTAATCCGTTAAAGTAAATTCCCCTCCTGCACCCTATTCCCCCAAATTTCTACCCCCCCCCCTTTACTACCATCCCTAACCCCTCCCCTCCTCCCTCCACCCCCCTTCTCGCAGCCATTTCCAAACCCCCGCCCACCGCTTCTCAACTTGCTCCCCTCGTCCCCTCCTCTCACCCGTCAATTTATACATTGCATATAGAAATGACATTCTTCCTGCAAAGCTAGCTATGGAAGGCAAATTCGGCCGCTTCCAGTACCATGCTATTTCACATCTTGCCGCTGTTACACAATACCAAATGATTCTCCAGTCCCCTTCCCACCTCCCATCAGATTTATGCAGAAGACACATCTCAGGACCAAGCACTATATTTGCCCCCATCATTTTATTAATATTCTCCCCTATTTTGCGCCAATACTCTCTCACTACTGGGCACGTCCACCACATATGCATCCAAGAACCTCGCTCCCCACACATACGCCAACATTCATCCGTCTGTCGCACTCCTGCCTTACACAATCTCTCCGGTGTGAGATACCAGCGACACAACACCTTAAAGCCATTCTCTCGCAAGGATGTGGCTATAGAGAACCTAGCTATACCCATTACAATCGCCTCCCACTCTTCCACCCCCCACGCTACCCCTAAATCCTTTTCCCACTCTTCCATATACTTCAGCTTTCTTTCTCCCCTGGCTATCAATCCTCTATAAATCCTAGAGAGCATCCCCTGTTGCCCCATGGAGCCTAAACATGCTCCTTCAAACCACTCCCCGCCCCCCCGTCCTCCCGGCTCGCTCCCCGTTTGTCGAATCACCGAGCACATCTGCATATACGCGAACCTATCCGACTCACCCAGTCGATATAAATCTCGCACTCCCTCAAAACCTCTACACTGCGTCCCGACCACTATCTGGAACGCCTGGGACATGCCAAGCTCTGCCCATCTCTGGAGTATTGCCGCATTCGGGCCTATGCCCTCCGCGCAACAGGCCTGCAGGGACATGGTGGGCGACCATTTCTTATCTCCCACTAACCGCTTCTTATACTGTTGCCACACGTTCAGTGTGTGCCCCACTATCGGATTCCGTCCCTTGTCCCCCCCCCCCCACACTATACGTTCTAATTCCCCTGGTCTATACTCGTCCACCTCCATCCTCACCCACTGCTTATATGGCTCCCGCATCCACGCATAAACGACTCGCAATTGCGCTGCCGCATAGTACAAACTAAAGTTGGGGACCCCCATCCCCCCCTCCCCTACCGGCACTTGCGTCGTTCTGGCCGCCACTCGTGGTCTTTTCCCCCCCCCCCCAGATAAATCTCTCCACTTGCTGTTGTACCCTCCGCAATACTCGTCAGGGTATCGGTATAGGTAACACTTGGAAGAGGAATAAAAACTGGGGAAGAAGCATCATCTTCACCGATGCCATTCTCCCAAACCACGAATAATACCCTCTACTCCAGCCCCCTAGTCGCTCCTCCACCCGCCCCACCATTTTGTTATAATTTAGCGCGTATAAGTCTTCCAAGTTCCTCCCCAGCTGTACTCCGAGATATCGGATCGATGTCTGTGCCCATTTAAATGGGAAACACTGTTGCCAAGCCCGCTGCCCCTCTTCCTCTCCCACTATTCTTAATATCTCCGATTTCCCCCAGTTAATTCGAAAACCCGCCCTCTCGCCGTATTCCTGTATCTCACTCATCACTGCCTTCAGCGTTTCTCTGGGTTTCGTGATAGTCAAGAGAATGTCATCCGCGAAAAGGGATACTTTGTATTCCTGGCTTCCCACCCTAACCCCCGCGACCTCGGGGTTGCCCCTCAACCTTGCCGCTAAGGGCTCGAGGGAGAGCGCAAACAGTAATGGGGATAACGGGCACCCTTGCCTAGTCCCACGTTCTAGCGGAAAGAACTCAGAATATCCCCCATTTACTCGTACACATGCTTTTGGCCTATGATACAGAGCCCTTATCCACTGCACAAACCCTGGCCCAAACCCCAGTTGTTCCAATACTGAATACAAAAATGACCAAGACACTTGGTCAAAGGCCTTCTCGGCATCCAATGAGACCAGCAGAGTCTCCTTCCCCTTCTTTTGTGCCGACCAGATCACATTCAACACTTTCCGTATGTTGTCTGCCACCTGCCGGCCCGGCACAAACCCCGCTTGGTCGGCATGCACCAATTTCCCCAAGTGCTTATTAAGTCTAGTCGCCAGCACTTTCGCCAGTAACTTCGCATCAACATTCAACAAAGAAATTGGCCGGTATGACGCACACTCCTGAGGGTCCTTCCCTTCCTTATGGATAAGGGTAATACCTGCCCATCCCATTGTAACCGCCAAGTTCTCCCCCCTGCTCGGCCCATTAAAAACCCTAGTCAACGGTCGCACCAAAAGACTCTCGAACCGTTTATAAAAGCGTGTCGTCAGGCCGTCGAGCCCTGGGGCTTTACCGGTCTTTAAAGCCTTAATGGCCTGCAAGACCTCCTCAGTTTGGATTTCCCTATCCAGCCCTTTCTGCTCATCCGCCGTCAATCCCGGGAGCCCTGCTGCCCTCACATACGCTTGAATATCTTCCCCCGACCCCGCCTCCCATGCCGCATACAAGTTGCTATAGAAGGCCACAAATTCCTCTCGAATGCGCCGATCTTCCCGCACCACCACCCCCCTGCTCTTAATCTGGGAGATCCTATTCCACTCCCTACGCTTCCGCAGCTGTCTCGCGAGGTATTTCCCCGCTTTGTTACCCCCTTAAAAAAATCGCTGCTTCAGCAGCTGCAGGCGGAACTGTATCTTCTCTGCTTCTATTGCATTAACTTTGGCCCTAAGTTCCAAGACTACCCCTCGATGCTGTCCACCCCCTTCCTGCATATCCCTCTCTTCTGCCTCGCGTAGTTGCTGCCTCAGCTGCTCCTCCCGCTCTGCCCTCTCTCGCTTAATGCGTGCCCCCCACTTAATGAACACCCCCCTTATAACTGCCTTAAAAGCATCCCAAATCACGCCCTCTTTTACTTCTCCACCCCCATTCTGCCCAAAGTACTCCGGAATTAGGCTCCGAATTTCTGTTACCACCCTCACATCTTCCAACAGACCCTCATTCAATTTCCAAAATTGTCGTCCCTTATCCTCCCCTGTCATCCGCACTTGTACCACCACTGGGGCATGATCGGACCAGGTAATTGGATCTATCTCCCCCCCCTTAATCCTCCCAGCTAGCTCCTTCCCCACCCATATGGCATCCAATCTAGAGTATGTTCCATGGGCCGCTGAGAAGAAGGTAAATTGCCTTCGGCCCGGATTTAGCATCCTCCACACATCAATCAGGCCATTCTCCTGCACAAATCTCTGGTAACACTTCCTATCCTTCCCTCTCCCTTCCCGCTGACCCGTCGTGTCTCTCCCCACCTCCCAGGCCAGATTAAAATCTCCCCCACAAATCATCACACCCTCCCCCATTGCCGCCACCTGCTCGCCCAACTCTTTCCAGAACTCAGTTTGGGTTCCCGTAGGGGCATACACATTTACCACACAAAACCATTCCTCCCCCACCTTCACCCGCAGCAAGAGATAGCGTCCCCCTTTATCCCGGGATAGTATCTGGACCTCAGTTTGGGCTTCCCCCTTAATGAGTATCGCCACCCCGCCCTTCTTTTTCTCTCTAAGATTAGAGGTGAATAGGCGATGCTTATACCCCCTGGGTTGCACCAATGCCTCATGCTTTTTCTGTAAATGTGTCTCCTGCAACATTACTATATCTGCTTTATGCCTTGTTAATTCTTTATACAGTTTCTGTCTTTTCCATGGTGAGTTTAATCCTTTAACATTCAACGTTAGTATTTTCATTTCCCCTCCTGCTTCTCTTCCCCCCCTCCACCCCGCTGATCCTGCCTCTCCCCCCTCCCCCCCCACCCCCATCCCCCCCTCCTCCCCCCGTCCCCCTGCCTTCCTCCTCTTCTCCCCCCTCCCCCCCTCTCATAACTCTCCTCTGTGGAGACTCGACTTCCATGTTAGTGACCCCCTCCACCTCCCCACCAGTTCTTCCCCAGTAACCCCTCTTCCCCTCATCCCCCCAACCCCAACCCACACCCTCCACTATCCCCTTCCCCCCCTAACCCCCACCTCTCCCCTCCCCTCTAAATCCGCCTCTCCCCCCCTGCACATCGCCTACCTCTCCCCCCCTACCCCCCGTAGCCTACTATCCTGGCCCCCTCTCCCCCAAACCTGCCATCAAAACTTGTTTAGAGATGGAGGAAGTGACGTCATCGGAGTGGATGGCAGCTTAAGTGGAGAGCTCCGTAGCTAAACCCCGACAATAGTGGCTGGAAAGGCGATCCCCCAAGCGATCATACCCCGGACCAAAGGGAGCGGTGGAGAAAAAGGTGGAGAGTACACCGGTGGGATGACAACGCGCAAAAAAACGGCAGACTTGAAAGAGTTTGCCTACAGCGGTGGACAGGCTGGCAGCAGAGAGGCCAAGATGGCGGCGGGAGACCGCGTGGCTCGGGACTCCGGAGAGCGTTCCCTGCAGCGGGCTGCTGAGGTGGAGAGAGGAGCGATGGTAGTCAATAATGTGAGTCGTGCTGAATTGAAAGCCTGGTTTGACGAACTCAAGTCGGAGTTGGCTGCTGTCAAGACCGAAGTGGGGGAGGTTTGCAGTGAATTAAGAGAGGAGGTCGGGGAATTAAGCCGGAGAACAGCGGAGCAGGAGCAGCACATGGTGCGAGTGGAAAGCAAGCAAGAGGTACTGGCGCAATCTTTTCAGGAATGGGACCGCTGGAGAGAACAAATGACTCTTAAGATGGAAGATTTAGAAAACCGTACGCGGCGAAATAATTTGCGTATTAGGGGGGTCCCTGAAGAACCTGAGTTTCAGGACAGCCGGCGGGTAGCGGAAGCTATCTGTAAAGACATTTTGGCCGAGGGGGAGGAGGAGGGGGAGCCCCCCGCAGTGGTTCTTGATAGAGCGCATAGGGCGCTTGGGCCGAGTCGCCCTAATCGCCCACGGGACATTGTGCTCTGTATGCATAGTTTCACTCTGAAGGAGAAACTTCTGGCGAAGTTGCGGAAAGCCCGTGAATTTAATTGGCAGGGCTACACTTTGGCAATTTATGCTGATTTGGCAGCGGGAACCCTGCAACGACGACGTGACCTGCAACATATAACTGCCCGGCTGCGCAATGAGAATGTGCGGTATCGTTGGTTGTACCCCTTCGGACTGTCTTTTACAGTGGGCACGCGCACGTGGAGAGCACAGACCCGTCAAGAGGCGGAGAAGGCCCTGAAAGATGCTGGCTTGGCGAGTGCAGAGGGGCAGCTAGTGGAGGCATCGAGAGTTGAACCAGCGCATGGACCTCTGGCAGCGATGGTAGCTGAGGGGACGGCGAGAGGGGAGCGGCGCGGAGGGGCGCAGGTGCCTTTCTCTGAGCCCACCTGAAGTAGCGTCCAGAGTCTAATGAGGCTTCTATTCTTTGACTTTCCCTCCTTGTTACCCCCCTTATGACAGCTGCCCCTGTCCTTCTTCGTAAAGGATGGGGAATAAGCTTTGACTGCTTGGGGGAGGGGGAGGGGGGTTAATGGCGAGGACACTGGAGAGACTGGAGGGAACTGATGTTGTTTTTGTTTTCTTATTATGTGTGGTTGCGATATGCCATGTTTAAGAGTTTGGGGATGTTAGAGTGGGGGGATTGAGCGGGTGGGGGGTTGGTTCTTTGGTTCGGGATTTATGGCTTTAAGTGTTTTGTGTGTCGGTGGGGAGAGGGGGTGCGAAAGCGGGGGGGGGGGGGGGGAAGGGAACCGGGAGAGGATTAAAAGGGAAAAATTTGGCTGGGTAAAATTGACAAAGCAGGAGGGGGAGGGCTTGGGAAGAGCGGTAGAATGGTATATGGAGGATGTAGGGGATTGAACTGTGTTATTGCTTTGCCTTTTCTTTTCTTTTCTTTTCCTTTCTTTTTGATTAACTCCCCCAGCGGCTTCCCCCGCTCTGTTTATTGGTACGGGGGATGTGAAGCGTTGGTTTTTCCTCCGGCGGGGAGGGGTTGATGCTGGGCAGCGGGGGGCCTATTATTATTAGTAGTAGTAGTAGTATTACTATAAATCCCCCTATTACTTGTATGTTTAAGTATGAACTGCTTGAGCGGGTGGGTTTGAGGAATGGGCGCGGCGAGAGTGGTTGGGGAGGGGTATTATTGGGTTGGGTACTTTGGGGGTTGGTGATTTGGTCCTGTTGTTCGGGGGGGTGGAGTTGAGGGGGAGGGGGGGTCGGGAGGGTATGTGCATAGGAGGGGTGGGAGTGGGTAGTCGGGGTTTGCGAGAGGAGCTGGGCTGCACCATACCGATGGGCACTACTCCGCAGGAGGCCTCAGGGGGTCTGAGGAGTAGGATGGGAGGGCAGGGGAGGGGGGTGGGGGGGAGAGAGGGTGGGGGGCTGCGGGGGAGGGGGGGTGGGGCAATAGGGGAGGAGGGGGGTGGGGAGGCAAAGAGGGGAGGGCAAGGGCAGGAGCGGGCATCGGGGGTTGTGGGGGAGTCTAAGTTACGTGTGGTTACGGTTAACGCTAAGGGTCTCCGCACTTGGCGGAAGCGTCGGTTAGCGGAGAAGGAAGGGGGTAGGACCCGGGCAGACTTTGTGTGCCTCCAAGAAACACATCTTAAGGTGGGGCAAGAGAAGTTGCTGGAGACAAAGAAATACCCTAAGGTGGTTCTGGCGGGGCAACGTGCTGAGTCGCGGAAGGGGGGTGTGGGTATAATGGTGGGGGCTAGTATGGTGGATAGGGTAGTGGGGGAATATCGTGATAAAAAGGGGAGGTATGTGGGGGTTCAGATACAGCTCGGGGACGAGAGGGTGTGGATTTTTAGTTTGTATGGTCCCAATGAGGGCCAGGGGGTATTTTATGAACGTGTGCGGGCGGAGTTGGAGAACCTGGGGGAGGTACCAATTATTGTTGGGGGGGATTTCAATCTGACGGTAAATCCCCAACTGGACAATAGTGGGGGGAGAGGGGAGGGGAAACGGAGGGAGCGGCAGCAGTTGCTACAGATGAAAGAGGGGTTGGGTTTGGTGGATGTGTGGCGGTGTCGTAATCCGGGGAGGAAGCAATACACCTATTACTCCGCGCCTCATGGGACATATAGTCGCATAGATATGATTTGGGCAGGGGGTGGGTGGATGAGTAGGGTGGAAGGGGTTGAGCAGGGGTCCATTACGTGGACGGATCATGCACCTGTGAGTGTGGAGTTTAATTTGGGTTACAAGGATACTGGCGTGAAATTTTGAAGGCTCAATGATTCATTGTTGGATGACTTGGCGATTGTAGAGCGGACCGGGAGGGTACTTCAGGAGTATCAGGATTTTAACTGGAATGGTGAGGTTGGTTTGGGTATGGTGTGGGATGGTTTGAAGGCGGTGGTTCGGGGGCATTTGTTAGGGGAGGCCTCGCGTAAATGCAAACAAAGGGGGGAAACGGAGCGTTATCTTTTGGCTGAAATTAAGAAGCTGGAGGAAAGTCATCAGTGTGATCGGCGGGAGGGGATACTAACGGCATTGCAGAGGCTTCGAGGGCAGTTGAGTCAGCTTCGCGCGGGTAAGATAGCCTATGAGCTTAATGTTCTGTGGCAAACCATGTTTGAAGGGGGCAATAAAGCGGGCAGACTGCTTGCTCGTCGTCTACGAGTGCGAGTGGCTCAGAATACCATTGGGAGTATTAGGAATGGGCGGGGGCAGTTAGTTACTGGGAACAATGACATCCGTCAGACGTTTAAGGACTACTATCAGAAATTGTATAGTAGCGAGGTTACTGAGGGGCGCGAAAAGAGTGACCGATATTTGGATGGGTGTATATTATCCAAGTTGGAGGCAGGGGAGGCGGAGAGGCTGGGTAGGCCGATAGAGGAAGGGGAGGTCACTGCGGCGATCAAATCATTGAAAATGGGAAAGGCACCGGGGTTGGACGGTTTGACAGGTAAATTCTATAAGGTGTTTCAGGCGGGTCTTAGACCCTTGTTGTTGGAGGTTTTCAATGGCGTTCTGGCGACTGGTTCAGTTCCCGGTTCCATGACTGCGGCGGGGATTACGGTTTTGCTTAAGCCAGGCAAGGACCCTATGGTCTGCGGTTCGTATCGGCCAATATCCCTATTGAATGTGGACGCTAAACTGCTCACAAAAATTTTAGCTACTCGTTTGCAGCAGTTCCTCCCTAAATTGATTCATGCGGATCAGACGGGTTTTGTGGCCGGGAGACAGGGCGGGGACAACATACGCCGATTGTGTAACCTAACATGGGAGGTGCAGAGGACGGGGCAGAAGGCGGTTTTTATCTCGGTAGATGCCGAAAAAGCCTTTGATCGGGTGGAATGGGATTTTCTGTTGGCGGTACTGGAGAGGATAGGGTTGGGGGAGAACTTTATTCAATGGGTCAAGGCTTTTTATACGGGGCCGCAGGCTAGGGTCAGAGTGAATGGTAGCTACTCTGAGGTGATTCAGCTTGGCCGAGGTACTCGACAGGGTTGCCCACTATCGCCCTTACTGTTTGCCCTTGCCATAGAGCCCCTAGCGGATCGGGTGCGGCGCGGGGTGGATGTCAAAGGGGTGCAGATGAATATGTGGGAATCTAAAATTGCCCTCTTTGCTGATGACGTTATCTATACGCTTCGGGAACCATTAGTTTCGCTGCCAGTATTGATGCGGGAAGTGGACTTGTATAGTGCGGTTTCAGGCTATAAAATTAATGGAAGTAAAACGGAGATCCTTGGGTTCAATCTGGGAAGTAGGTTAGAAGAGAGCTTGCGTAGTAGCTTTCCCTTCAAATGGGTCACGGGGACCTATCGATATTTGGGGATCCATATGGGGAAGGATTGGCGGCAGCTCTGGGACCAGAACTTTCTTCCGTTATTGCGGGCGGTGAAGGCAGACTTAGCCCGTTGGAGGGGTTTATATCTGACCTGGCTAGGGAGAATTGCAGTTATAAAAATGAATGTCCTCCCCCGTTTTCTTTTTCTTTTTAGTTCTATCCCCAGTCGGATTCCCCCTGGATATTTGAGGCAGGTACAGAGGTTGATTTTGGATTTCATATGGGGTGGTAAGAAAGCTCGGGTATCGCAATATACTCTTTATCGGAGCCAACGAGGGGGGGGATGGGGGTACCATGGTTGGATAAATACTTTGTGGCGGCTCAACTACAGGCTTTAGGTAGTTGGCAGGCGGAGGCCGAGACCCCTATCTGGGTCGAGTTGGAACAGGACAGGGGAGGGGGAGAGTCTTTGGGCATGTGGATATGGGACCCTGGGGCGCAGAAAGGGGGGGGACGGGGCGGGAACCCTTTTAAAGAATTTACGCGGGGGCTGTGGTTGGGGGTTAAGCGGCGGCTGTTGGGGGGGAAGCGATATACGAGGGCAACCTATATTCGGGGTATGCAGGACTTTGGGCCGGGGAGGGACGGAGGGGTCTTTAGAGAGTGGGGTGTTAAAGGTTTATGCACGTTGGGGCAACTCATTACTGATACGGGGCACCTTCGCACCTTTGGAGACTTATGTGATGCCTATGGGCTGGTGGCTCGGGATTACTTTGCTTACTTTCAGTTAGTATCGTACTTGCGAAGGAATAAGGGTTGGGAGGATTTGAGGCGAGTGGCTACTCCCGGTGAGCTGGCGCTGCAGACGGGGGGGCGAGGAGGGGCTTGATCTCCCGACTGTATGTGGAGCTCTGCCAGCTGGCACGGGACGGGGGTTTGGGGAAGAGTGTGGGAGAAATGGCTTGGGAGACACAACTGGGGGGAGAGTGGGATGAGGGGCGCTGGCAGCATATCTATCGATGGAATCGGTGGTTGGCCCCCGGTACAGCCTATTTGGAGGCTAGTTTAAAGGTCCGGTACCAGGTGTACTGGACGCCTTGGAAGTTAAAGGTCTTGCGTCCCGCAGACACCGGCTCCTGTTGGAGAGGATGCGGGCAGAGAGGGGACCTGGAGCACATTATCTGGGGTTGTGCGGCTATTCAGCGGATGTGGGAAAGCTGGGGTGGTTGTGTTCGGGCGATGGTTGGGGTGCCCGTGGATATCACGGCTTCTATGGTGTTCTTAAATGAGATGCCTGAGGAGGGAGATAGGAATATCTTAAAACTGGTGGGATATTGTGTGGGGGCGGCCCGGGGGGCTATTATGGCGCGGTGGAGGAGTACGGAGGTGCCTACAATACCAATGATTGTGCAGAGAGTGGAGTACCTTTGGAGTATGTGCGCAATCTCGGCCCACAGGAACTCCACGATGCCAGCATTTCGGGCGGTGTGGGGTGGATATGAGGTTTGGAGGGAGCAGGGGGGGTTGTGAGTGAGAAGGATGTGAGGAGGAAGGGGGGGGAGGGGGGGATGGGGGGTGGGTAGGGGTTGGGGTGGGGGGGGGAGGTGGGTGAGGGGGGGAGTTTAGCCTGGATTTATTGTTTAGGTTAATTGCAGCATGGTACTTGTTGTATTGCTACTTTTGACATACTGTTTGTGTTCTTTCTGCTGTGATGATTTGGGTTGATGTATATTTTTCCAATAAAATAAAAACTTGTTAATCAAAAAAAAAAAAAAAACTTGTTTAGAGAAACCAGTCCTTTGGTGGAATACCACCGCTCAGCCAGTCTCTTGCTCTGATGCCGGACTCCGGTGACCTCCCTTAGCCGTCCTGGCCAGTCTCCGGCCGCTCGCCCTCTGCCATTTCGCACTCTCCGTCCTCCCTGGTCTGGCTTCCGGTCGCTGTGTAGTAGCGGCGCTGTCGACCATCTCCGGTAGATGCTCTGCTCCAAGCTCTCGTAAGGCTTTCCAAGCCTCCGCACTGGATCTCACCGTCCGCGATCTCCCTTTCACTGTGATCAATAAGCCAAATGGAAACAGCCACTTATATCTCAGTTCTGCTCTCCGCAGATAGGCCGTTACTTCTCTGATCTCTCTCCTGCGCTGCAGCGTTCCCTGGGATAGATCTTGATACAACTCCACTTTATGGCCCTCCCAATGGAAGCTCTTCAATTTGCGGTTGGCTCCTAACAGCAGTTCCTTGCTCTTGTAGGAGCTCAGGCACACTAGTATGTCTCTTGGCCTATTTTCTCGAATGGGCCCCAGGCCTCTATGCGCTCTTTCTACCTTCGGGCGAGAGTCGTCCACATCCTCCCCGTGTCCAGCTGTCACTAGGAGGTCTTGAAATATCTTTTGGACCACATCCTCACTATTCTTATACTTAGGCTCTTCCGGCACTCCACGCACCCGGAGATTGCATCTCCGTGATCGATCTTCGAGATCCTCTGCTTTGGCTTTGAGGACCTCTTGCGCCGACTGCAGCTCTTCCCAGCCATGCTGGAGCTGCGTCAGGGTCTCCCCTTGACTATCCAACTTAGTTTCTGCCTCGTCAACTCGTTCTCCCAGCTCCAGGATGTCTTGGCGCATTGTCTGCACGGCCTCCTTAATCTCATTTTTCACCCCACACATCTCCAACTTCAGTTCCTCCTTTAACTCGAGGAGCCACTGCTTAATCTGTTCCGCTGCAGTCAGGCAATCCTCTCCACCTTCGCTCTCTCCCGGGCTGTGGGGTCTCTGTCACCGTTTTGCCGGATTTCTCCCCTTCCTTCCCGCCTTTAGACGTTGCATATGGGGATTGAAATTCAGCCAGTTTCTTTTTCATCAGGCCCTCTTTTTTTGTGTTTGTTTTCTCCATTATGAGCCTGTACAAGCTTCCCCTAGCCGTCAGCACTGCCGGCACTCCGGGCTCACTGCCCTCCCTTTGCTCTTGTACAGGTGCAGTGGCTGGGCCTCGCACCCGGGCCTCCACAGCGTCTTGCACCAGTCCTAGTTGGTTTCCAGTTTTTGAAGGCTCCCCGAAGGCTCTCTGCTTCTCCTCTCCCGGCTGCTATCAGCTCTCCCACTGCTCATGCTCTCCAAATGATGTGCGGCCTGCCTGCAGTTCTTCCGCTGCTCTGCCCCCCACCACGTGGCCGTCTTCGCGCAGCCTGCACCGCTATACACCACAACGCTTCGGAGGGGGTATTTTATTTCTTTATTTGAAACTGCCCCAGGTCAGGTCGGGCTTCTGCCTGTGGGGAACGCTCCCCTGCAGCCTTCTCTCAGCCGGCCTGCCTCCCGGCAATCCCCACTCTCTCGTGGTCGTCTCACCTCCTTCTTTGGCCGCACTGCCCATGCGGTGTTGGGCTGCCGCTCCGGCTGCGCGCTCGACTCCCCGCTCTCCGTTTCACACTTTTGGGCCTCCGGTGGGGTGAAGCAGCGCCTCCCCGTTCACACCCGCTCTCCTTTCCGCCCCATTCAGTGCCCGTAGGGGCTATTATAGCATTATTTAATTCACTGGTGGCGGAGCTCCCTCGCTACGCCGCCATTCGGGTGGGTGATGTCACCGGAAGTCCTATGAGGATTTAAACCCAAGTGTAACACCGGGTGAATGCGAGCTGATGCAGTGGGAAAGTAATAACCATATTCCTGAATGTGCTCCCATGGACTATACGTTATGCTTGTCGGATGATGTTGAATCCTTGCGCTGAAGACCAGTAAGCTACAAAGGAAAAGAGCATATTTTTCTTTGGAAGTACTGTTTTGTTTCCAAGTTTTGTTGTACAAAAAGATATCCTTGAGGGAAGGGGAATAAAGCCCTTATCTTTGTTTTGCCTTAACACTCGAATGAAGACTATTTTGTTCTGCAAGATAGGAGGCAACTATAGCCCCGGGGCCCTAGGCGAAGGCCTATACGGGACCTGTGGGGTCACAGTACGTATCCTTGGTGTATGCTGTCAATTCCTGCAGTTATGATACTGAAGAGGATGGTGAGGAGAGCTTCGACCCCATGTGTGGCTCTGAAGCCGTGCTGGCACGGATCAAGTGGTGCGGAGGCGTCAATATGATCTTGAATTTGATTTTGGATGTCTTTCTCGACGATTTTTGCCAACAGTGGTATGCTGGATATCGTTCTATATGAGTCGGGCTTCTTAGGGTCCAGTTTGTAGTTTTGGAGGAGTGGCCTGATTGAGGTATGTTTGAGGGATTGGGGAAAGGTGCCTGTCGTGTATGAGCAGTCCATTAGCTTTGCTATAAAAGGGCTGACTGTCGGTTGTAACTCTTTTATCCAGGACACCGGGCAAGGGTCGGTTTGTGCGGTTGTTGTGTTCATTCCAGTAATTATGTCCTCAATGTGTTTGGCAGATGGCTTAGAGAAGGCAGACAGTCGGGCTGAGGATCTCGGCTCAGGTGCCATGGTATGTGTGGGGGACTTATTAGTTTGGCACAGTTTCGCTTTTAAGTAGTCAGCGAAGGCTTGAGGGTGGATTTGACTAGGTTGTTCTGGTACTGGCTCTTTTGCTAGGTTCTTTACCATGGTGAAGAGGTCATGTGGCTTGTTTAGGGACCGCTTTAGAGTGTCAGTGTGGAATCTCCTCATGCTTTCAGATATTGCTTGGCGGTGTTTTTCTAGTTGGGTGTTGTATGTCCTTAGGTCCTCTGTGGAGTGAGTACGGCGCCAGCGTCTTTCTAGTTTTCTCAAGCAGGAGAGTGACGTTCTAAGCTCTGTGGAGTACCAAGCTGCTGTTGTTTTCTTCTTGGTAGGCTTGTTTGATGGTAGTCGTAATGCGATGGAACTGAAGTTTTCATTCCAGGTGGAAACTAACACTTCAGGGTCGTGGGATGTTAGGTCAAAGAGTGTATGGGTTTGGTTTAATACTCTCCTATGGGCACAGTAGAATGCCACCCAGAACCCCGTCTTCAGTGTCAAGTCCTTCAGCATGCAGAAGCTCAATGGCTCCTTCGCCATATCTGACAACACTAAGCTGACATCCCAGGAAGGAACCACTGCCCGCTATGGTGAGTGGAGTTGCTTGAATGCTTTGAGAAACTGTACCACATCTGGGTGCATCCCTAAGGACATCCCCTAGACATTACCCTGGAAGCAAACCTTTGCCACCACCTGCACCTGTAAGCAACTGCAGGCCAACCCTTTGTCCAGGCCTGAATGAAGGAAGGCTAAACCCTCGGGCACGGACACTGATAGAGGCTAGCACTGGCGCTCCCCACACCAGGCCTCAAAATCATGCCACACACAGATATATGACAATGATGCTGACTGCTTCCGTGCCTTCAACAAGGTGGAAATTACCGGAGCCGAGTAGCCTCCCTTGCTCAACAGAACCCTTTCCAGAACCAAGCTGTAAGCCAGAATTGATCCACCTGAGGCATCCAAACCGGCCCTTGGAGCAGGACCAGCAGGCGCAATGGGCACTCCACCATCCTTCTGATGACTTCCACATACCACGGTCTCCTGGGCCAGTCAGGAGCAATGAGAATTATTCGCCCTCAGTGTGCCTCAATTCACTGTATGACGCGCCGAATGAGTACCCAGGGAGGGAAACAGAGCAGTCTTCCCGTGGGCCAACTCTGCACTAGAGCATGTAGGCCTTCTGACATTCTCTCCCCTTGCCTGCTGAAAAACCTGTTTGCCTTGGCCATCGCCAAGGTTGCCATTAGATCCATTATGGGTGTGCCCCCATTTGCGTTCTCTGCGAGAAGACTATGTTGTTGAGTGTCCACTCTCCTGGGCCCAGGTGCACGCAATTCAGGTAGTCCGCTGCCACCTTCTCCATGCCCATGACATGGGCCACCGGGATGACTTGCAGATGTGTCTCTGCCCAATCCAGATGGATGCAGGCTTCGCTTCCCAGGTGGACACTTCCTGTGTCCCCTTGTCGATTGATGTAGACCACCATGATAGCATTGTAAGAGAAAGACCCGAACTGGTTTGTCCTGTAGGAAGGGGAGAAACTCCTACAGTGCGAGGAATACTGCCCTCATTTTGATCTGGTTGATTGGCCAGTCACTCTTCCGGCATCCAGCAATGTTGGGCCACCTGGCCCTTGTAATACACTCCCCAGCTGAGGAGACTGGTGTCCATTGTGAGGGTTAACCAGTGTGGTGACTCTAGAGGCATTCTGGCTGCTAGCTGTTCTGCCATAGTCACTCTCTGAACGCTTTTCGGGTTGGTCCCCGACAGGGTAAGGGTCAGCTCAGCAGATGGCATCATGAAAGCCAGCACCAGAACAGCGCCCGTTGCAAAGGGCGCATGTGGGCATGCGCCCACTGCACTCACTCTATTGTAGTCGCCATGGTCCTCAGCACCTGAAGATAATGCCATGTGGAAGGTGACTACATACTGAGGAACTGTCGCCCCAACTGTCGAAGTGTTGTCACCCTCGGATCCGGTAGGAACACCCTGCCATTGCGCGTGTTGAAGCGCACCCCAAGGTACTCCAGGTCCTGTGTCAGGGCTAGCTGACTCTTTGCAACATTGATGACCCAGCCGAGGCTCTGCAAAAACTCTACAACCTGCGCTGTAGCTCACTCACTCTCCTCTCAGGACCTTTCCCGAAGATGCCAATCATCGAGGTAAGGATGAATCAGTATTCCCTCTTGATTCAGCGCCACCGCCACAACCCCCATGACCTTGGTGAAGGTGAGTGGGGCCATCACCAGGCCGAAAGGCATCTTTCAGAACTAAAAATGTCCCCTGGGTTCGCAAAACGCAGGAACTGATGGTGCTCCGGTTGGATCGGAATGTGTAAATAAGCCTCCATGAGCTCAAGGGAGGTAAGAACTGCCCCTCCTGAACGGCCATCGGGAGGATCTCCATGTGAAACCGAGGCACCTGTAGCCCTCCGTTCACGTGCTTGAGGTCTAGAGTAGGCTGAAAACTGCCCTCATTTTTTGGCACGACTAAATAAATGGAGTATCGTCCTCTGCTGCACTGGCCATGGTGGCCCCCTAACTGCAGCAACTGTTTGAGAGTGATTTGCACAGCCTTTGGGCAGGGTATCATACAACAGTCTGATCGAGAGGCCTTGCGAACTCCAGTGCACAGCTCTCCCAAATAACTTTGAGGACACATAGATCCAAGGTGATCTGGAACCAGGTCGAGTAGAAGTCCCTTAACCGACCCCTATGGACTTCACCATTGCCTGGGCCCACCGCGCTTCAATGTGTCTTCCTCAGGACCGAGGAGGAGGAGGCAGAGTAGTAGCCACACCCTGTTCCTACAAAACCCTCAGTAGGCTTGTTCCCGAGAGGGAACCGTCCCCTCTGGTATGGAGCAAACTGCGACACACAGAATCAGCAAAATCCCTCAACTGACCCCATGCCTGTTCTGGGAAGCGCCCCTATTTCTGCTTGTCCTCAGGCAGGTGCCCCCCTTTGGACTCCGCCAAGTCCTTCACCAGCTTCTCCAATGCTTCTCCAAACAGAAGCTTACCCTTGAACAGTAGCTTATTCAATGCATCTTGGAGGAGACATCTGCCAAAAAGTTCCACAACCAGAGGTAGTGGTGTGCTGCTACCACAGGCTATACTCTATGAGAGCCCTTGCATAAGACTGCAGAAGGCATCTGTTTGGTAAGCGGCTCTGGACTCCAACTTTGCTGTCGCCGCATCCGAATGCCCACCTAGGGCAGGCACTGGCCACAACAGCTCCACAAGGCTTGTAATGAAAGGGCATTGATATCAAATGCCTGCTTCAACAAAAGTATCCAACTTTCTGTCCTAAACATCCCTGAGGGCCGAACTACCCTCCATGGGGATAGTAGTCTTCTTGGTCACCACCGACAGTGCGGCATCCACTTTGGGGGAACAGAAGAGCTCTCTCTCAAGTTTCAGCAGAAGGTAAAGGCAGGCCATGATTCTTGTCCCCCTCAGACCGGCCTCCAGGAAGTCCCACAAATCCTGGATTATCTGCTTAATGACTCAATGTCATGGAAACACCTTTTGAAACTTTATGATGGTCTGACACAGCGGATCCTGCTGGGCATCGTCCTCTGATAGGCATATTAAGAGCTTTAAGTAATTGGGCTATTAGCGCTGCAACTCTTCGCGGTGGACTCGTACAATTTGAGACTCATCTTGTTGTGGGATCTCGCCTTCTTCCAACTCCTCCTGCTCTCCCACATCCTCTTGTTCCTCTGAATGCAGGGCAGCCTATATCCTTCCCAGGACCTCCTCAAGGCAGTGCCTGCTGGCTAGCGGCTCGTCCTCCTGAATCCACTCAGCAGCTGCTGTTCGCTTCTTCCTTCATTCTGACCCTGCAAGAGGCCCCCTTACACCCCTGTTTCAGGCAGAATACTTATGCCTGAGAAATACAAATTCCGGGTAAAAGTCCCCCTGAGTCCCTTACTCGAATCATACTTGCGACGTGAAGGGCCTGGGAGAGGAGTGGTCCACTGCACAACACTCCAACACTGGTGACGCAAGAGCCGCTCCTCCCTCGAGCTAGACCGTTGTCATTGCCACTAGTGGAGGTGAAGCCTGTCCCCCTGTGGCTCGCACTACACCCTCAAAGCCCTTGAGGGCCCTGCATGACTGGAATTAGCTGTATAGTCCTGTATGTCTTCCTCCACTACATGTGCATCCATCTCACAACCTCAACATATTCCCGAGGCTGAGACTGTGCCCCAGCACACCCCACAGGTGGCACATGTGGCCCTTGCCAACATGGCAGAACTTGAGGAAGGAAACGGTAACCAGTGCCCCTTCTATCTCCCCTGGCACAGTGCAAGTATTGTCAATGCCCGTAAACAATGCCCTGCCAGGTGAGGGTTGCACTACTCTCCCCGTTTTGTTGTTGTTATTATTATTATTAATATTATTTAATTATTTATTTTCAGGTCCTGCTGCTAAGAAATGGACTTGGCCAGCTGGGGAAAGAGAAAGTAAAAAATAAAAAACTGCAAAGGAGTTATGTACGCATCCGAGCAGGCCTCCTCCCTCAGTTACTAGCCCCTTCTGACCAGCTTACCCAGGGGAAATGGCGGCGTGCTTACCGCTCTAACCCCTCAAAATGGTGCTGATACCACGGAGTTTACAGCAGACTAGTTAAGCCGCAACCGTGAAGAGGGAGAATGCCAGCTCAGACCTGAAGTGCCGAAAGAGTTGAGTGTTGCTCCCCGCGGCCCTGTCTGTTTTCTTCTGCACACCTGCTCCCACTTCCTGCTCAGTACTCACTCACTGGCTTTGGCAGAGGGGGCGGGAGCCCGATGGAAAGCCATATACTGTCTGCCCTAATCTCTCCTCGTGGCTCCTCATTTGCTGACAGGTTCAGGAGTTGCAGCAGACGTCCAGGCATGATCAGGATCCTGTTTCTTCCCAGCAGAGTGGACCCGTTTAACACTGCAGTCATCTCACCCTCCTGATTCAAATTGTTTTTTTATCTTTTTCCGTTAGCCAGCTATATTAATCTGCATCTTTGAGTCTCCACCTTCTCTCATGGAAGAGAGCTAATTGAGCTGCACTGTCACTGCCAATTCAGTCAGATGCAATAGATAGGCCTCTTAGCTGTCCCTATAGTGAGTCCAAACCTTGGGATCACCCACTCTAGATGCTTGGAGACTGAGCTTCCTGGGGCTGGTAGGTGGGGCAGCTGCCTAAGTACTTTGAGGTCATCAAAAGATGACATGCTCAGTCTCCAAGCTGTGGTGGAGATTGACTACCCAGAGATCGGGAATGAACTGGAGGGATGATAAGGAAGCCTTATTTTTTAAAAAATATCTGTTGCCTAGCACTAAAATAAAAAAATGTCACTGGCGCCAGCTGATACCTGATCCTGGGCACATCTTGAGGGCTGCCAGTGACCCTCACAGTGCATGGTTTGGAGAGCGACCTGATGCTAACCCTGCTCCTTTAAGAAAAAAAACCTCATGGCCATGCTATCTCCTGGCCCGCGGCTACAAAAATCAGTGCAGCAGCAGTGAAAACACTGTGGTTCGCGACAGACACCTCCTCCCAGCAACACACAACAGCTGCAAGAGCAGCCATGTACTCTCATAAAAAAAAAAATAGTTGAACCACTAGTTGCATACATATCTGGTGTGAACATAAAGTTATGCATATAAAGGCCAGATACGTGCAACATTAACCAGGACTGACCAGAGGTATTCCCAGGGACAAGGTTGAGTAAAGGTTTCCATTTATGCACCCCCCATAGCTCAATCTGTCAACACTACCTAACTACTCACTTACAATTTTAATACTATCCAAAGCTGATTGATGTCACAGGTTGTAAATGTCGCAGTTTGCAAATATTCAAAAGATTTTGTTATAAGTTGTGAATAATTACTTTGGTTTATACTGTTCTTCGTATATAGACGCAATGTTGCATAATGTTCCATGTACTTATTACCTTTGTTCTCTGTAAACAACCCGATCCCAAGATCAGTGGCGGTATATAAAAGTCTTTCAAATAAATAAATAAATAAAAATAAATAAATAAATATTTCATGAAGCATGCACAGAAATTAACTCAGGAAGTAACAGTGAATACATTTCCTGGGGCAAATTACAAAACGGAAGTTTACATATACAGTCAAACCTCGGTTTTCATGATTAATCCGTTCAAAAAAGTCTGACTAAAACCGAAACGTATGAAAACTGAAGCAATATTTACCATAAGAAATAATGTAAATCCAATTAATCCGTTCCAGACACCCAAAAATATTCACAAAAAATACATTTTATAGAGAATAACTATATTTTTACATACAGAAAACAATGAGAAATACATATAAATGACTAATGAAATGGATAAATGAACATTTAACATCACTGAAAGCAAGCTAAGTACAGTACTGTACAGTACAGTATGTTAACATCTGGCCTTAGCCACCCCTGACAAGCTGCTGTGCCCAGCTCTCTTCGGAATCACATTGGATTCAGCCCATTAAAATACCTTTACATTATCTGCTCAATGCTTCAGAATGGCAGAAAATCTTAATGATATAGCTTCAGACGTACCCTGCAAGAGAAAGAACTGCCTCCCACATTCATGCAACATCTCCTGCTTACGTTGACAGCTTTTCTTCCCTGCTACCTCCGAGCCTGAGGGGGCGCTCCAGAGAACGGGCAGGCGGTGGACGAGATCGGGGCCTTCCTCTCTGCGCAATCCTTGCCTCTCTAACTCTGACCAGGCTCGAGGATGTGTTTCATTTACGTGCTCAGCTGGCTTTCGCTTCTCATCACGCTGGCGATCGGTGAGTCCGGGGGGCAGTGCTGCCAGGACTGGGTGGGCGTTCTGGCAGTGTATACAGACCAGTGTGCAACACGAGGGTATATGTATTTACAGTACTGTACTTTACGAAAACCGAGGAGATGTACGAGAACCGGGACAAAATCTCAGTCAAAAAAGACGTTGAAAACCGAAGCGATGTATGAGAACTGGGACAAAATCTCAGTCAAAAAAGACGTTGAAAACCGAAGCGTATGAAAACCGGGGCAAATGAAAACCGAGGTTTGACTGTACCTTTGTTTTGAAAACTCAAGAGTATGCAAAGGCAAAAATATGTGTGCACTACAGTATTTACATATGGGCTCGGTTGTAGAATTAAACTCACAGAAGTCAATCTTTAAAGTGATTTAGCAGGTAGAAAAGCATTTTATTGATGTATATTGGCTGCCTGAAGCTGCCCTCCTCCTAAATACGTTTTGCTCATGTTTTTTTATTTTACATCCTGTTTCCTATACTTGGCTTAGAAAAGCCTAGAAAGAGGAGCATGTTGATTGTGCTCCCAAGCCTAGCATTAAATATGTCCCCATGCTGTTTCTCTCAGAAATTCTTTTGTGACATAATAAAAGGCAGAATCCCACTTCATCCACAGTGCTCTATGCTCTTTCTGTGAGTAGCTATAAGCTGAAGCCCTTTTCACCATGTTTATAAAAAGGTATGAATACTGAAAGACCTTTACTATTAAATAAACCCTGCACCCAAAAAAGAAGTTAAAAAGAAATGATCTGAGAAACATATATGTATGCTATCAGAGACACTTTTTCATGCCACCAAAACATGTTTTTGACTATTTGCTCTTCCCCCTTAATTGTTCATGGCATCTAGAGTTTGCAAGAATGCGTATATACAGCAGAGTAGGAAATATTTAAATAATTTAAGCTTCAGCTCAGATTTATTAGGAGATAAGGAACTTTTTTCCTTATCGTTTTTTGTTATTTTTGTCCTTTATTTTGCTCTTTTTCTTGTGTTTGTTTTTCTTCATTTAATTCTTTTTGTTCTCATCTTTCACCTTCAATATCCCATCCCTAGACTCTCTCTACCAGTCAACATAATACTCCTAAGGAGAGGACCTTCCCATAATGGTGGTGGCTCTGCTCAGGCCCAGGCCAAGGCCAGGCCACTAATGGCTCACTCAAGCCCACGGCTATTCTTGGGCAGGAATAGCTATCTCCAGGCAGGCACCTAGAACCAAATTTTTAGGCTCCCTGGCAACCCGATGCTCAGATTTATTCCAGCCCTGCCTCTACATGATAAGAGAAAGATGAATCATAGCTTGGGGCCAGTTTTGCATCACCATTTTTCCCTGTTTAAAGATCCTGAGATGTTTTTATCAATAAATCTAGTGGTATTTTTCCACTGGAGCAATAAATCTTTGATGAAGCCTCTCCTTCTAAAAGATGAATTAAAAACAACGCTCCCAAGAAAGAGTTAACTTCCAAGCTATAAAATTAAATTGTGTCTAGGCATGGATCCAAATGGATCAAGTGGCAAAAGGTGGTCCCTAGCTTTACATGTGAGCCTCTGGTTTCTTTTTCCGAAGATGCATGTTGCCAACTATGAGGCTGTTTGGAAATGTATACCCCGTATCACTTGTTCCTTTCCCTGTGGAAGGATTTGCAAGCAGAGGTAAGGATAGAATGAAGTGCAGTGATGACTTTAAAGGTTACAAGAAACCAGGAGTGTCATTCTATAAATCATCACTATTCCTGATCTTTAGTGAAAACAGAACATAATAATATCAGTCCTCGACTAACAGCTTAGATAGATAAGGGCAGAACATGTTATGAAGCCCTTAGTTTAAAAGAGTAAACCCAGACCTTTGAGAATGATATTGAAATCTGCAACAGGGTAGATACACTAGAAGGTGTGAAAAACATTAGAAGGGATCTACCAAAACTTGAAGAATAGTCAAGTATTTGGCAGCTAAGATTTAATGCAAAAAATGCAAGGTTATGGATTTGGGTTGCAAAAACCCAAGAGAGCGGTACAGTATAGGGGGCGTAAGGTACTTCAATGCACAAAAGAAGAGTGGGACCTGGGGGTAATGTTCTTAAAGTGGCCAAACTAGTAGAAAGGGTGAGGGCAAATCCTTAAGGATGCTTGGGTGTATAGGGAGAGGAATGGCCAGCAGGAAAAAGGAGCTTATAATGCCTTTGTATAAGTCTCAATTAGAGTACCATGTAGATCTTACATAAAGTACTGTGTACAGTTCTGGAGACTGCACCTTCAAAATGATATAAATAGGAATGAGTCAGACCAGAGAGCAGCAACTAAAATGGTCAGTGGACATCATCATAAGGCATATGAGCAGACTTTAAGGACTTGATATTCTAAAGGCATTTACATGGTTTGCAAACCTGTAAACCATGTAAGTGCTGCAGAAAGGGATATTCAATGGCATTAACATGCTTAGTGCTGCTGAATATCCCCAGCTCATGCCGCTATATGCCTCGATGCTAACCGCTTAGCATTGGGGCGTGTCTTGGGCATATCATGGGCAGCGACAATCATTAAACAGGTAGCGGCGATACTGCCCCGCTACCTGGTTAGTGACCTGCAGGAAAAACTAGGCAAACCTAAAGCTGGCCTAGTTTTACCCATAGGAGTTAACTGGTTAGTGGTGCAATATTGCCGCTATTCAGTTAGCTTCTGCGGCATCGGAGGCTGTGCGGTGACCCCAGATATTCAATGCCAGGGCCGTATATGACCCCAGCATTGAATATCCAGGGTTAGAGGTCAGCTCTGGAACAAGGGATCATAGGAAGAAGTTGAAAGGAGATAAATTCAGGAATAATCTGAGGAAATATTTCATTGCAGAAAGGGTGGTGGATGTGTGGAAAAGCTTCTCAATAGAGGTTGTGAAGATGAGAACTGTATCTGAATTCAAGAAAGCGTGGGACAAATATACAGAGGATCTCTGAGGAAGGGATTGCAGAACTTAATAGCTCTCACGGAAGGGCAAACTGGATAGGCCATACGGTCTTTATCATCATTTTCTATGCTTCTATGTATGTTTCTCTATTTACAAAAGTTCTGCTCATTAAAAAATGATGTAGCATTGACCATCCTAAGCAGCCATGAGAAATGTCAAGAAGTTGCACAAAAGGCAATCACCAGAGGCACTGTTCAAAGATTTACATTTATGGTTTGAAATGTACATTGTTGTTTGAGCAAAGTACAAATGTATTCAGTCGTTCTTTTGACTGCAACAGTCAGCCATAAATAATAGCTGTATATTATCTTCCATCCTTCCCCTAAGGTCGACCTGGGCAGGGGATGTACAGAGGCAGAGTTCACAGCCTCTTGAGTAGGGAGCCTCAATTATTGTGCGATAGCAATACCTAGTGGCTGGATTAAGGGCCTAGAACTGCAGAGTTCTGGAGCGAGAGCTGATGCATGGTCTCTGATCAAAGACCATCACTGCTGTGACAATGTAAAATGATTTGGGAGGCCAGAGAGGGGGAAATAAAATGGGGAAAAATGCTGAAAAGCTGTGAATACCACATCTCAAAAGAACAATCAAAAAAGTCCCCAAAATAGCAGTAACACTACTAGTTATAAAAATGGAAATAATTGATATTCCAAAAAAGATATGTTTGCTTCTCTATTGTTTATTAGATCAATATTATCATTTTTATATAAACTCAAAACAACAGTTGGCCTCAGTACTCAACTGATTTAGGTTTACAGTATAATAAATGGCTCATGTTAGAATTAGGCCATTTTCATGCTCCAAATTTAGCATCATCAGTCTAGCAGTTGATACACAAAAAATACATACATATACATAAAATTCATTAGAAAACACACTTATCTCCACAAATGTCAAAAAATCAGCATGTTATAATGCTCTATTGCCTCTGCCTCAATGCTGTCAGCATTTTGCTGGTATTTCAGCAAAACATATCAATGTTCAGAAGTGGCTTTATACATATCACTCATATGTAATTACTAACCACTCTCATAAAATACAGTAGAACAATGGATAAAAGGAATACTAAGAAATGCAAAAGAATATTGACCGACTATAACAAACATCCCACATATAGCCTATGCAAAAATCAACAAAAATCATACTCACATGCTGTCTTTTCAACTTAACTACCTAGAGAAAACAATCGAGCTAAGCTTCTATTTTGGCTGCTGCTTACACAATATCTCCCTCTTGCATGGTGATTACCAACTCTAAGTGGTATGTTTATTAAATAGCGGTAGCGCCTTCCGTGCGATATCGGAGCCACGGCCCCATTGAATTCAATGGGGCCACGGCTTTGATATTGCATGGACACCGCCACTGCTGTTTAATAAACATACCTCTATGTCTCTTAGCATCCAAAGCCCAATAAATGTAAAATATTCAATGGCCAATACACTACTGGCATCAATCCTTTAACTGTCAATAAAAATACTACCACAAAACCAATCAACCAAACAGCAGGGAACCCGCCAATCATTAGCGGGAAATTCCGCAAAAATCTTCATGTCCTTCAAACAAACTTTTTGAATGCACTCAAAGAATTGACCAATCATAACATACTGTATTAGAGAACTACCAATCATTCCCGGCTTACCTCTGTCCAGCCTACATTTCAGGAATATACTCACTCCGTCCCCATATACAACCAACATCATGACACATTAAAACCAAACGCCACCCTCCATGCTCACCAATCAATCAGCCAATGAAGTGGGTTACTAACTCATCGACTTTCAATCTACACAATAACTCAATCTTCACATAACCGGTCTTCTCAACCAGTGTCATAAAGACACTAAAACAACCTGACCAAAAACATACATACTTTATTTTATTCATAGTAACATAGTAAATGACGGCAGATAAAGACCAGTATGGTCCATCAAGTCTGCCCAGTATGATGTCAAGAGTAGTGTGGTGAACAGCGCCCTCCTGAGGCTATGGAGACGGATGAAAATCCTGAGGTTCAGCAGGATTTATGCCAATTTGATAAAGCTAGAAAGAAAGAGAGACTCTATTCCACGGAGCTGAGCATGGAAACCAGCCCAGGGGAGGAGTCCTGCAGTCCTGATTGGGCACACCCTGTCCTTGGAAGGGGCGTGTCCAGAAGAGAACGTGGTTTTAAACCAGAGTATGGCTTTGCTAGTCAGAAGGAGGATAGGAATAAGCTGCAGAGGAAGAAGCAGCTGGAGCATGAGAAGGAGAGACGGATAGAGAAGAAGAATGAGAATGATTGGAAGTCCAGAAGACAGTATGGTGATACTTGGGAACCTGGCACTAGAAGGAGACCTGCAAAGATCTATTCAGAGGCAGTGAGTAGAAGTCCCGAGGAAAGTGGACCTAGCCCTGGAATAGACAACCGCTGGAAGGCACAGCCCTGGGAGAGGAAGCCTTCAAGGCAGGCACGAGAGAGAAAACAATCATTCTGGGAATTACCGTTTGGGCCAGAGAGCCACGGACATTCTCACAGCTGGAGAACATTGGAGTCATCTGAAGTAAGAGGGGCTTGGCAACAAATAAGTGATTTGCCAAAGAGTTTCCAGACTGAAGGTAAAGCTAACTCTCCTGTTTTTGAAACATTAGCAAAAGAGCCTAAGAGTTACTCTGACACAATTAACCTAAGAGAGGAGAAGAGAAACAGCCTTAAGCCAGAGGGAAGTTTTATAGCTGATAGCAATTCCCTATCACATAAACAACAGGCTGAATTGCTCCTACAGGGTTTTAAAGAGTTTTTAGAGCTACAAGCTAAAAGACAGCCAGTGTTACAAGAAGCCAATAATTCCATACAGCTTGAAGAATTAGCACAAGATAGTTCTGACTTACCTGATTGTGAGAGCATGGACTGTACGGTCTGTTGTGTGGAGATGCCAAGCTGAAGGAAACTGGTTTTACCGTATATGAATTGAATACTACGGAGCTGTTGTGCTGCCTGGCTAGGAAAGCTCTAATTACATGCACCTGTAATCCCCAACACTGTGAACGTAACAGTGGCTGAAAGAGGCTGCAGTTAAAGTGAGTGACCTCTTGGGGCAAAGTTGAGTAACTTGCTTAGAAGTGAAAAGCAGCAGTTATACTTTAAGTTGACTTTATCCTGAGTTTATTCTGTTTGCATTTGAAGCACCTAATTTGTTCACATTTATTTGTCATGCGATGGAAAAATATCCTTTACTATAATAAATATAGTTGCTATTAAGAAACCCCGCAACTACAACTCTTTATTTCGGAGCGAAAGGAGCAGGAAACTACAATACCCAGCATTCCAGGGATACAGGTTACTCTCCTTCCTCACGAAGCATTAAACCCCGCTCCTGTCTTTAGCCCCAAGGCCGGGCAGGAGCGCCACAAGTGGCTACGTTGGCAGGATATTCCACGCATGTGCAAGGTGCCGCGCAGAAGAAAACTACAGAAAAGCAACTGCCAAGAAAGACCCCGATTGCAGACCATCCTGAAGGGAAGGAAAGAGTCCCAGCATCGGAGTGCTAGCTGCAACGTGATTGTGAAAGCGTGAGGCAACACCTGAGCCAGGTAATAAGTGTCCATCTGGGAAAGGATAAGGATACAGGGCTAAGGGTGATTGCTAGCTAGTTGGAAAAAAAAAAAAAAGGAAAAGTTGTTTTTTTTTAAAAGTGTGAGGTACCGCACTTGGGTTTTTTTTCTGTCTGTTTGTATTCACAGGAACTGAAGATGTCTCTGGATCCAGCAGAGGTGTTTAAATGGATGGCCACTCAACTGGAGAGACAGAGAGACTTAAGTTTGGAGTTCCAGGAAAAGAATGCTGCTGCCCTGCAGGCTCAGCAGCAACCCCTACTGGACATGCTGCAAGCGTGGGTAGCTGAGCAGAAGACACCACCGGAGAAACCATCCGCTCCCCCAGGTTTTTCTACTACAGCTGCGCTTAGTCTAAACGCAGGGACAATGTTTAATTTTGGCCAGTTGAAGGACAATGAGGATGTTTATAACTTCATTGAGTGTTTTGAGAGAGTGGCACAGTTAAGTGCATGGCCAAAAGAATGTTGGGCCATTAGGTTTGCAGCTTCCCTTACGGGAGAAGCAATGGCTGCGTATAGGAGCATGCCACCAGACCTTGCCGGAAATTATGAGGAGGTGAAAAGAGCGGTCCGGGAAAGGCTAGGCCTTACACCGCTAGCCTACCATAATCTCCTGCGAGCGGTAAGATTAAAACAGGGTGAGACACCGAAAGCCTTAGCATACAGAATACGCATGTTGTTAAATAAGTGGCTTAATCCAGAGAATAGGACCAAAGAGTCTATATTGGATAGTCTGGTTGTAGAGCAATATATGAATGCTGTTCCTACTGAAATAAAAACCTTCCTGATTCTGCAAAGCTGCAAGACCCCACAGGAGGCAGTAGACCTCACAGAACGCTTCTTAGAGGCCAAAGTAATGGCTCATGAAAGCAGTAGTGATTTAAAGGGGGCAGCAATACCCGAGTCAGAAAGGAAGTGGAAATTTAAAAATGAAGCAAGCAAAATGTGTATGCCAACTATGAAGGCTAGGTTTCCGCCTAGGAAATGTTTTAAATGTGGGCGAGAAGGGCATATGCAGAAGAATTGTTTTAAGACTGCCTTAGTAGCAGAAAGTGCACAAAAAACCCGTGAAGGATTTCTCATTGAGGTAGAGGTGCAGGGAATTGCCACCACCGCGTTACTTGATTCTGGTGCGGAGCAGACAATGCTCTCCAAGGTGCTGTGGCAGCAAGTCCAAGCATCGGTGGTAGCAATTCAGCCTGTCCGCAATGTGAAGATCCGCTGTGTTCATGGAGGTACATCACTATACCCTGTATACAACCTTCAAGTGAAAGCGCTGGGTGTGGTTAAGAAAATTCCCATTGCGGTAGTACTCAAGCTTCCAAACCCTATGGTTTTAGGAAGGGATTGGCCCCATTTTTATAGAGAAATGAGACAAGGCCTAACCCCTAAGGGAGCCCTGGTAGCTACAAGAGCCCAGGCTAAGGACTCAGAGAAGGGAGAAGACCCTACTGATGAGGCGTTTGGAAGTCTTCCTTCCCATGAGGATTTGATAGCCGCACCAGAAGAGAAGGTGAAGAAAACAAAAGCGCAGAAGCGTAATGAGAGACAGGAACGTTCTCAGCATAGGGCAGAAACTCAGGCTGGCCAGGAATTGCCCTGGGTGCCCGAAGAACTAGTTGGGAAATTTCCAACGTTCCCCAACGAACAACTAGACGACCCTGCTTTAAGTCAGGCATTTAAATGGGCCCAGAGTGATAGGGATACCCTACCTAGGTTTTTTCTGGACACTGGTATTTTGTACAGAGAGAGCAAGGATCCCTATACGGGCGATACGCGCAAACAGGTGGTGGTGCCTGCAACCTTCAAAAACTTGGTTTTGAGGCTGGCCCACGACCATCCGGTCGGAGGACACAAGGGCATCCGAAGCACGTTGGATCAGATCCTGGCAAGATTCTATTGGCCGGGTGTTTTCAAAGAAACAGCGAGGTTCTGTGAAGCCTGTCCAACATGCCAGCGCGTCTCTGCCATCCACCCGAAAGAAGTGCCAATGATATCAACCCCGGTCATTACAGAGCCCATCCACAGAATGGCTATGGACATTGTTGGCCCCTTAATCAAGACGCCGAGGGGGTTTCAATATATTTTAGTGGTCATTGACCAAGCAACACGGTTTCCTTGGGCCATGCCACTACGTACTATATCCGCTAAGGCCGTGGCGGCTGAACTGATCAAACTGTTTTGCGAGGTTGGCTTCCCTCGCGAAGTTCTGACAGATAGGGGAAGCAATTTCCTTTCCAAGTATTTAGCCCAAGTTTGGGAAGCGTTTGATATCCGCCATGTCAAGACCTCAGCCTATCATCCACAAAGCAATGGGCTAGTGGAAAGACAAAATCAGACGATTAAAAGAATGCTGCGCCGCAGTTTGGAAGGAAATATGGCCAACTGGGATACGATGCTACCATTCGTCCTCTATGCTTGCAGGGAAAGGAAGCAGTCGTCCCTAGGGACAGCGCCATATGAACTGATGTATGGTCGATCACCCCGTGGGGTATTAGATATCCTGAAAGAACAGTGGGTAGAGCCCGACGTACATGAAGTGGGAGTACCGGAATTTCTTAAGGATCTGAAAGGTCGCTTGCGCCGCACCACACAAGTGGCGGAAGTCAATTTAAGACACAATCAGCGATGACAGAAGACCTACTATGACCAAGGCACACGGCCGCGCCAGTTAGCCGTGGGAGACAAGGTCATCGTGATGGTGGCAGGCCCAGACCCGAAATTTGAGAGCCAATGGAAAGGCCCATGTACTGTGGTCCGGCCAGTGGGTCCAGTGTCTTATCTCGTGAAGAATAAGAAAGGACGCCAACAAGTGTACCACATCAACCTTTTGAAGCCTTGGCACGATAGGTCAGCCCTAGCTCAGGTAGCCACTGTAGTGCAAGACATAAAAGTGGTAGAAAAGGCACAGATCAACGCCAGATCCCCGAGTAGAATCACGTGCTGTGCCTCTGGTCAGACGCCAGCCCGTGATATCTTAAGGGGGGGGATCTGTGGTGAACAGCGCCCTCCTGAGGCTATGGAGACGGATGAAAATCCTGAGGTTCAGCAGGATTTATGCCAATTTGATAAAGCTAGAAAGAAAGAGAGACTCTATTCCACGGAGCTGAGCATGGAAACCAGCCCAGGGGAGGAGTCCTGCAGTCCTGATTGGGCACACCCTGTCCTTGGAAGGGGCGTGTCCAGAAGAGAACGTGGTTTTAAACCAGAGTATGGCTTTGCTAGTCAGAAGGAGGATAGGAATAAGCTGCAGAGGAAGAAGCAGCTGGAGCATGAGAAGGAGAGACAGATAGAGAAGAAGAATGAGAATGATTGGAAGTCCAGAAGACAGTATGGTGATACTTGGGAACCTGGCACTAGAAGGAGACCTGCAAAGATCTATTCAGAGGCAGTGAGTAGAAGTCCCGTGGAAAGTGGACCTAGCCCTGGAATAGACAACCGCTGGAAGGCACAGCCCTGGGAGAGGAAGCCTTCAAGGCAGGCACGAGAGAGAAAACAATCATTCTGGGAATTACCGTTTGGGCCAGAGAGCCACGGACATTCTCACAGCTGGAGAACATTGGAGCCATCTGAAGTAAGAGGGGCTTGGCAACAAATAAGTGATTTGCCAAAGAGTTTCCAGACTGAAGGTAAAGCTAACTCTCCTGTTTTTGAAACATTAGCAAAAGAGCCTAAGAGTTACTCTGACACAATTAACCTAAGAGAGGAGAAGAGAAACAGCCTTAAGCCAGAGGGAAGTTTTATAGCTGATAGCAATTCCCTATCTCATAAACAACAGGCTGAATTGCTCCTACAGGGTTTTAAAGAGTTTTTAGAGCTACAAGCTAAAAGACAGCCAGTGTTACAAGAAGCCAATAATTCCATACAGCTTGAAGAATTAGCACAAGATAGTTCTGACTTACCTGATTGTGAGAGCATGGACTGTATGGTCTGTTGTGTGGAGATGCCAAGCTGAAGGAAACTGGTTTTACCGTATATGAATTGAATACTACGGAGCTGTTGTGCTGCCTGGCTAGGAAAGCTCTAATTACATGCACCTGTAATCCCCAGCACTGTGAACGTAACAGTGGCTGAAAGAGGCTGCAGTTAAAGTGAGTGACCTCTTGGGGCAAAGTTGAGTAACTTGCTTAGAAGTGAAAAGCAGCAGTTATACTTTAAGTTGACTTTATCCTGAGTTTATTCTGTTTGCATTTGAAGCACCTAATTTGTTCACATTTATTTGTCATGCGATGGAAAAATATCCTTTACTATAATAAATATACTTGCTATTAAGAAACCCCGCAACTACAACTCTTTATTTCGGAGCGAAAGGAGCAGGAAACTACAATACCCAGCATTCCAGGGATACAGGTTACTCTCCTTCCTCACGAAGCATTAAACCCCGCTCCTGTCTTTAGCCCCAAGGCCGGGCAGGAGCGCCGCAGTAGGTACACCTGCCGCTCTGTGCAGGCCCCCCTTCCCCATGTCTTTGTTTAGGAGTGATCCCACCACTCCTTGTAGTACACCCCTATTTATTAAGGAATTAGATGGTTCAGATTATTTTGATATTTTCTTGTTGCTGTAAAGGGATCCACTGTGTCTGTCCCATGCCCTTTTGAACTCCGTCACCGTATTTGCCCCCACCACTTCCATCGGGAGCGCATTCCAAGCATCCACCATCCTTTCAGTGAAAAACTATTTCCTGACATTGCCTTTCAATTTACCGCCTTGTAGCTGCATGTTATGCCCTCTAGTTTTGCAGCTTCCCCGTCTTTGGAAGAGTTTTGTTTGTTCATTATTTCTCTTTAAGTATTTAAAGGACTGAATCATATCTCCCCTGTCCCTCCTCTCCTCCAAAGTGTACATGTTTAGGTCTTCAAGTCTCTTCTCATAAGGCTTCTGACACAGGCTCCAAATCATTTTGGTCGCCTTCCTCTGAGCAGTTTCCAGTCTTTTTACATCCTTTGCAAGATATGGTCTCAAAAACTGAACATAGTATTTCAAGTGAGGCCTCACCAGTGACTTGTACAGTGGCATAAGTACCTCTTCCTTTCTGCTGGTAATTCCTCTTCGTATGCAGCCCAACATCCTCCTGGCTTTTGCCACCGCCTTGTCGCACTGTTTTGCCACCTTGAGATCTTCAGAAATAATCACTCCAAGGTCTTTCTCCTGATCCGTACACACCAATCTCTCGCCCCCTATTGCGTACATTTCCCTTGGATTTCTGCTTCCCAAGTGCATGACTCTGCACTTCTTCACATTAAATCTTAATTGCCAAGCATTAGACCATTCTTCCAGCTTTTGTAGATCATTCCTCATGTTAACCACTCCCTCGGGGGAGTCCACTCTGTTGCAAATTTTTGTGTCATCTGCAAATAGACTTTTCCATGCAGTCCTTCAGCAATATCACTCACAAATACATGAAACAATGAATATTCAAACTGAATACTCAAAAGTCAGCCATCAAAATATGTGCTATTATAAAGGAGAACAAATTATCCAGCACGAAACCAGAGAACTTATCACCATATCAATTGTAGCTCACAAACTCATCATTAAATGCTCTCTGTAAAACACCACAAAAATATATTATCATACGTCTAAAAAGTTTAAAACACTGGAGAAAAAAGCCTATCAACATGTCACAAGCAATATATATTATCCTCATTATATGCTCTTAATAAAAAAAAACCAAATCCCACAAGGAGCCTGGTTCCAGCTGAACTAGGAGCCCAAAAGGAGCAGGAGGAAATTAGCAGGACAAAGAATGAAAATTAAAATGAAACAATACTGGTCCCGAAATTTAGAGGTACTGTAAGCAAATTCGGGACCACATTCTTACTATTTTTGACTTGCCTGTTGGCCATCTGACTGGACCGGATGAGGGCCCGGTGGACAGGCCAATTAGGGCCTGCGTTATGGCAGCTGGGGGGAAATATTTTATATTTTCTTGTAGTTTGTCTTTTTATATGTTTGTCCCTATTTGTGATCTGATTGCTAAACTGTATTTTATAGTACAGATCAAGATTTTGGCATTAGTTTTTGAGCCTGGGGGGGAAATGGCATGGAACTGGAAACAACTATATCCCCTGGAGATGTTGGCCTAGAGGCAAAGGCTACAGAAAGTAGAGCTAATGAAACATTTAACAGCTCTGCAGAAGAATCAGGAAGAGCAGTTTGAGACTACATGGAAACTACTCTTGGACTATTTGATTGTTTAATAAGCCTTCAATGTGCGAGGTGTGGTGGGGCGGGGGGAGATGGGGGGGGCTTTAATTTCTTTTTGTTGCGACCTGGAAATGTTTAGAGGGTGACCCATATTTGAGTTATGGTGATATGCTATATCCTGTTTTGTTCTCGTGTGGGGTCTATAGTGCATTGTTGCAACTTGTGTGTTCAATAAACAGAAAAATAATAACAACAATAAAAAAAAAGAAACAATAATGGTTGTCAATGGAAAAAAATGAACAGAAGAACTGAATGTTATAAGTCTGGCTGGATTCAGCCTGGGCCATATAGGAATGTGATTTGGGACTCTGAAGTAGAAACATTTCATCCACAGCTGTCTGGCATCAAACCATAATATGACATGCTGAAAAGGGTATCAAACCCCTTTTCTGCTTTCTGCTCATTGGTATACTTTACATTTTAAGGAAACTTTTCAAATCCATTTATCTGATTTTCACCCTGATAAGCTGGGCAACCAAACATTGTTCTCCTCCAATCTACCTGAAAGTATCTGCAGTATATCACAGACCTGATACTATTAGACAGATTTCCTTTGGAAATGCGGTACAAAGTTCATGCATAAAATGCACCTGCAGGCTTTACACCAAAGACAGTTTGAAAATGTGATCACATTAAAGCATTATACCCTACTGAGCTGGCCCTCTTCCCATGCACCTTGAGGACCTGCTTATTAAACTGTCAAGACTTGGTTTAAAAAAGGGAATCAGAAACTCAATGGAATTGTTAACAAAAATGCTGTAACAGCCAACGTTCCTCCTATAATATGCAGGAATCCACCACCCATGTTCTTAACATCGGGGTGGTGCTGCAGTCTTGTGATTAGGATGGCTCAGGATAGGAAGATCTGTTGAGACTCCTACAGAAAAAGAAGTTACTTAACTGTAACAGGGGCTTCTCCATAGACAGCAGGAGAAATCGACCACAAATGGGTGATGTCACCACGTCGGCGCCGGTTTGCACATACTTTCTCAGAGACTAGAAAAACCTAGAAGACTTTTCTGGATATGGGCACGTGTCCTATCTGTAGGTCCTTTGCACTCCCTCCCCAGTCTGTTACATAGCCATAAACAGCTTCAACCATAAGGAGGAGGTAGGAAGGACTGGATTGGCCATGGCTGAAAAAAGTACACTGGGTTTGATGGATCCTAGATTTGACCCAGCATGTCAGTTGTTATGTTGTTATCCAGGAGTCAAACTGTGAGAGCATAGAACACCGCCCAAAATTTTAGATGACCGTTTTATTTATTTATTTATATTTACACTATCCACTAGGCAGATACCAAATAATACATACATAAGATCGTGAAACAAACACAATATGCACAAATAAGACAATACAAACCATCCCTCCACTGGTACTGCTATAGTAATTAACTGCACATCTGTCATCAAAGTTGCAAGCTTAAATAAGGTGAAAATTAGAAAATGTCTGTTGAAATAAATGAGTTTTCAATTTCTTTCAGAATATCATCAGCTCAGATATGACTCGTACCTCTGCTGGTAACAGACTCCACAATTTAGAGACTGCCATTGAAAACATTCTATTTCCGAATATTATTGAAACAATGGCACATCGAAAAGAAAAACATCTTGAGACCTTAAAGCACGAGGCGGACAAACGACTTAAGAAGGTAGCCAAACTGAGTGGGGCCATATAATTTAAGGATTTAAATGCAATCATCAGCATTTTATAAAGAATTTGTGACTTAATTGGTAGCCAATATAGCTCATATAAATGAGCAGAAATAAGCTCAAATCTCCCACAAGATGAGCAGTGGTGTTTTGTATTATTTGTAAAGGTTGAATAAAATGTATTGGCATCCTAAATATAAACTATTACAATAATCCAGAGGAGAGATAAGTAAAGCCCAAATCAGAGTCAATAAATTCTCTGCTGACAAATAGGGTTTCAACCTCCGGATCAAATGCAGTTTGAACCACTTTTTGAATATGTTTTGGCACGGTGAGTTGAGTGTCCAAAAGAAGACCTAATCATGCACTTGGGTTTGAATTGGGATCATACAGTCACCAAGATTCAGCCTGGGCCATATAGGATTTGATTTTGAGAAGTCTTTCAGAGTCACATCAAGAGGAAGCTGTAAGAGTCACTTCAGTATGGTACTGGACATACAAAGCAGCAAAAGATGACTTCTCCAACCAAGCATGAAAAACCATTAGTGGACAGCTTAGTGTGGCCCAACTGCCATAGGAGGCTTTGTTGAATTACTCTAATCCTGCAAGGAAGTATAGAAAGACATGTAAACAGATGCGAACAGTGTCAAGTTAATAGAGGGGCCTGTCCTATGTATGATAATGATTCACAAGTGATAGCCAATGAATTTGAAAGATGTGGATTGGGGTAGGACTCCTGTCTTTCCTGGTTCTCCTTGTAGTACTCTAACCACAACTTCCTCTGCATTTGAACTAATTTATTTATTTTTCTGCTTGATGGTGCTTTTAGGAATAAAGCGGCATTGAAATTGGAGGAACACATTAAGTTTCTGTCTAATGGAGAAACTCTTCAGCACTAGTACTGATCACGCAGCATTGAAATTGAAAGACTACATGGGTTTCTGTACCATGGAAAAACCTCTCAGCAAAGATATTGATAGTGGCTTTAAAAGAGACTGTGTACTGGGGGCCTTGTCCCAGAGGAGAGGAATACAGGAGTACTTGGGGCATTGTCAAGGTAGGAGGGTTTTTGTGAGAGGAATATACAAATACATGAGGATTCATATGAGAATGTGCATTCTCCATGTCCAGAAAGTCCAGCTAAAGGTGTTGAAGGAAGGGGAGATGGGTGGCAAAGACCTCCTGAAGTACATTGGAATAGGGGTTTCAAACACAGGAAGTACTATGGACGATGGATATCTGCAGTGGCAACTAGGAAGTAGGATTTGTTGTATGGTATTACAAACAATTGTCTGTAATTCAAGAATGGTGCTTTTCTAGAGATAGACGGATGAGTCAGCTTTTCTGAGAAAGAAGTGCAATCATTCTATATGAAATGCACCTTTAAGATAATTGCCTTGCTGAACCAGTGCTCCTTAGTATGAGCACGTGATAGACACTCATTGGTACTTATGTCAGCATCTACTGCCCCAGGAGATGTGCCCGAGGAGCTGAATGTCACATCTATTTATGGAGCATTTTAGAAATACGCAGGAACAAGGCAAAATCCATCCAATTTAACATTCCATATCACATGATTGTATCGTTACAGCTCCTTTGTAAATAAGTTAATATGTAATTAGTTCATTCTTGAGTTCATACTTCTATTGTTTTTCATTGTATAAGTTATACATCTATGTTGTAGTCTTTGTTCGATGTAATTGTTTATGTTCCTTGTAAATCACTTTGATTTCAGGAAAAGGCAGTATAAAAAACTCTCAAATAAATAAATAAGTGCTGACATTCTGGTGACTCAGTCCCTCGATTTTCATGGCAAGGTGCAACCGGAAGTAGATTGCCAGGCCTTTCTTCCATGCAGTTAGTCTACAGCACCTGGTACCTGATAGGAAATTACATTCAATTGTATTCAAGATCAGTATTTGTAAGATGCGGTCTCACCAGGAGCTTATAGCAGCTCTGGTCCTAAAAGAAGATGAGAAGTTTCCAGATGTTGAGAACTTGATTGCTGTAGATCACTTTTGAATCTGTCAAAAACAAAGGTGCTATGTGGCATCCCTAAAAAGGACAGGGTATGATTTACTAATAGAGATTGTGAGGCACTTGTGGCTTGGATTCTCACAAACGAAACAGTATGGTGGGAGAATAAAGCTTTCCATCTGAATTCATCTTACACCTTCTACGAGTGTCGCTTCAGCATGCCATTTGGAGTGCTCATTTTCAGAACTGTTAAACATGGCTTAGATAGAAACATAGAAACATAGAAGTATGAAGACAGAAAAAGACCACATGGCCTATCTAGTCTGTCCTTCCATAACAACAACAGTCCCCTTTTTACCTTTAGAGATCCTCTGTGTTTGTCCCATGCTTTTTTGAATTCAGTTACTGTCCTCATCTCTACCACCTCCACTGGGAGACTATTCCACGGATCCACTACTCTTTCCGTAAAGAAATATTTCCGCATATCACTCCTGAATCTATCTCCCTTCACCCTCATCCCATGTCCCCTCGTAGCAGAACTTGCTTTCAACTGAAAGCAAGATCAGTGGCTGTTTTGTATCAGCAGCAAGTCTGTACCCAGTAATTGTTTACTGTGATGGATTTGAGTGGGGAGCCAGTGTATCTCCCAAGATATAAGGGAGTCTCTGTGGCTGTGGCAATTCACGCCAGCTGCGGTCCATACCAGTGCTCTGGTGCTATAAGATGCTATTAAGCTGATTCTTACACTGGGCAATTTGGGCAGTTGCTGACCTTTTAGCTATTATAATAGCATTGCTTTGGAATGCTGCAAGTATGAATGTCTTGGGCTAAGAGGAGGATACTGTGCACAATGCGCTGGACAACAGGCTTGGAATGAAGGAGATCCAAACCTGGCAAGCACTATCTGCTACTCCTAGTCATTTGTATTGCGCTACAAGGCATACACGACATAATGCAGTAGTCCATAAACAAACTAGCATCCAGTAGGCTATGAAAATTCTCCATTTCCGTCCTCGGAATAGCTATGGGAGATTAGTGCAATGCATGGATCTTTGGAGTACCTGCGATCTCTATAGGATATTGTGTTGACATGATTTATCTAAAGTTTTCATGGTCCTCTGGCCAGAATGGTAACAGGGAGATGATGGATATACAAAGCAAATGAAAATCAAAAGCATAGTTGCTATCTATAGAGTTTTCGCCAAAATGTAGGTTTCAAGAATGCACAGGAGGCCACCAGAATTTTAACACATATAGAAAAAAAAGACAGTGCTCCAATGATTGACTGTGACCGAGAAGTGGAGCGTAATGAATTCATGATGGCATGGGGGGCTGTGTTTGTGCTGCCGGTACTGGGAGTATAATGCGACTTGCTGTCCGACTGAAGCATGCCTGCTGCCATTGGTGCTATAGGTGGTGTGCTTCCTCCTCTATACCCACCAACTGTGATTGATCCCCAATGTGAGAAAACCTGTTCTACTTAACAATTATGGCTATTGGATAGAAGTAGCACAGCCCTGATATGAAGGTTCACTGGGGCTGACCACTCAGGGTGCTCCACTTGCTGCCCCAATATGAAAGAACTGGTAGTCATGCTTTCTCACACCATTCTGGAAATCTACTGATCGGCATAACCTCAAGCACAAATCCTCAGTGTGAATTTCAACAATGTGGTGTCACTGCTATCTATGCTGGATTTTGGTAGTGCTGGAGGTTCTGGCCCCTGTCTGATTCCGGAATGGAAAGAGACAGCTCAGCTTCAGAACTTTGAAGGGATTCCTTGTCTTCACTGTCAAGTGGCATCATGGAAATGTATTTCTGCATAAACTTAGTTCTTCCATTGTTGGCATAATGTGCTCATTCACAGCAATGAGCCTTCACATCACTGCCACATGGAGTATTTCACAACCAGGGCCTGCAGGTGATGCAGTGTGAGAGCCTGAGCTGGAATCACAGTTGTGAAAGTGGCTTGGCATCTAATGACACAGTAGCTATGGGTGCAGCAACCACTTTACAGGCAGTGTAAAGCATGAGCCAGGAGTGAGTCTGCCTAAAGAGAGGTTTTCCAACCTGAGTTAGTAAGAGCTTTTCTGTTCTTGCGGGAGGCTCATCTGACAGAGATCTCTTTCATAGAGGGCGATGTGACCGCCATTATCCCGGAGGTTGGTGATCTCCTTTGGAATCAGTCTATTTACCATTCTGTGGTTCAATCAAGTTGGAGGATGAGCTGAAGACTCTTTTTAGGTTATGATCTCCTTTAATATTATTATTATTTAAATTTATTTTTCTAGTGTGTAAATCAAAATTCAAACTTCAGAAAACAAAGAGAGAGCAAAATATGTGTTGTCTAACCCAGCAGACTGGGGAGGGGGAGCCCAGACACACAGGTGCATCCACTTATACATGTTCTGAAAAGACTTCTAGGCTTTTCTAGACTCTGATAGAGTATCTCGGAACTGGTACCATCATGGTGGCATCACCCATATGTGGTTGATTATGTTCTGCTTGTCCAAGGAGAAGTTATCTGCCTATGCACATCACGCCACAAGATTACTGCTCCACGCCCAAAAACTGGAGCATGGGCAGTGGACTCCTATGGACCTTAGATGGAAAGCTGGCAACAGCAAATCAAAGCAAGAGGATTGGCAACAGTATTCTGCTGGGCAAAACCTTGCTGAGTTGTAGTTGAGCATCTTCTATAATTTAATTTGTACATATTTTTGCTACTGCACCACAGCTGTATGCAAATGTTATCCATTGCAGTATGTTTAATAAGCATCTAAAGGTTTTCGGGCTGATATTCAATGGTGGCAGCCAGCACTTATAAAGTGGTTAGCTGTTGCTGTTTTAAATTAGACTCGGATATTCAATGCCCAAGCACTGAATATCCGGTTTTCCCAGTTAGTGTTTTAGCTAACCGAGCAGTGATGATATTCAGCCGCGGGCCGGATAGCTGAACCAGCTAAAGTTAGGCCAGCCTTTCTTGTGTTTAATTTTAGTCAATTTAAGTTAATCAGTCAGCAACTGAATATTGCCTCTGACCGATTAACTTGAGCGCGGCCCCCAGAATGCTTCAGTGCTACGCAATTAGCATCTGGGCATGTAGCGGCATTAGGAGTATTCAGCAGCACAAAATGGCTGCTAAATATCCTGCGCGCCGGGATTAACGCAATTAATAGGTTTGCTAACCGTGTTAATTTTTTTAAATATATCCCCCTTCAATTTTTCATTTAAAAGGTTTACAATGTATACCAAAAAGTAGAAAAACAAAGCAGTCTCATTTATGATGGAATTATCATTTTAGCAATCTATACCACCTTTGCCAGTATACTTTTGAAGGTTATATAAATTAACTCCTACTGTTGCTTTTTCAAGTTCCTTAGCTCAGCTGGCATTGTCATAGCAGGTCTCTTCTGTCTTCTTTTAACTCTGGGGCATTATTCAGGCCCACGGCTGCCACACAAAGATTAGCAGATAAATCACAATATTCATAGATTAAATCTTTGCAAGGCAACATGCAAGTAATGGAAAAGGAAAAAAAATCCTTAAAATGCAATGTCGAACAGCATAACATCAAGGATAAAAAAATAAAAGAAGAAATACAGCAAATGCCTGACAATTTTCTTACAAAGTAGCAATCAAATTATTTGGCTACCGTAAAAAGGCAACAATGATTTCTTTGCTGAACTCTCTGTGTTTAACCTTTACTGTCTGGACTTCCCCAAACTCGCTATCCAAAAGAAACTTAGTTTGACTGAACTCATAAAAATAAATTTATTTAACAGAGTGAGAGGAGACTAAAAAAGCACTTTGCAGAACACACAATAGCTGATTTTATTTTCAAACAGCAAAAAACATCCATTCTGAGTTGCCCTTGGTAGATCTCTTAAAACAGGAATCCTAGTCCATCAGACACCGATGAGTTCCTCTAATTTTACCTTTAATGGAAATTAGAATCATCTCTTTATATCTGACTCCAAAGAGAAAATAGCTGTAAGTGCAGACTTTGAAATAGAATCCGGATTAACTAAAGTAGCAAAATTCTCATGATTACAAGCAGGAATTTCTTCTAGCCATTTCTGCAACCCCCAAACTCTCACACTTTCACTTTTTAACTTGATTTTCAAAGTTGTATTTTTGCCACTCAGACTTGCAAGCTCCCTAATTAAAACAACTAGAGTACCCATTGCTGCTGCTGATGCCCTTCTCCGTGACCGGCAGTAACAGCAGTGCTTACCCAAACACTCTGGTGCCGCGTTGCCATTGCTGCTGTCTTTGACCTGCCGCTTCCACCCCTTCCAACGCAGACTTCCTGTTTGCATGGGGTCTGAAGTGGCAGGTCAAAAAGAACAGGAACAGCAACGTAGTGCCAGAGAGTACAGGTAAGCGTTGCACTGCGGTTTAAATGATATTGCTTCCACTACAGGTCCTGGAGGGGATTGGCAATGGGGGTGGAGATGGAAGCGGGGTGGGGGGGGGGAAGCAGGATTGAGGGCTCACCTAGGGCACCTCACATCTTTGCACTAGGCCTCAAAATGCCCTTTGCAGAGCTTGAATAAATGCCCATTTTATCCAAATTTTCAAATCCACGCTCTTTGGTACCCTGAATCACCAGTGAAAGGTCCGATCAGTCAAAGATTGTTTTGTAATGTATCGAGCAATTGCTGTAATATGAGGTGTGACAAAAACAAAACGAGACTGTGGCAGCCACGCCCATGACTCAATGCCAATTGGCTAACTACTTATGTCACTGTGTTGTGCAACATCTCGCCACTATTCTGCTATAATATTTTTCATCACTCTCACTCTGTTTTTCAGGTTTTTTTGTAGCACACTGCTCCATCACTTTGTCACACAACTGGAGGCGGCAGAAATATGGAGCAAAGAATCAACTTGAAATTTCTGGTTAAGTTAGAGAAGGGCCCAACTGAACGTCTCCAAATTTTCCAAAAGGCTTATGGAGAAGATGCAATGTCAAGGCCGCGAGTCTTCGAGTGGTACAAATGCTTCAAGATTGGCTGCGAGGAGGTGGAGGATGACCCTCCAAGTCAGGATGGCCTTCCACGACAAAGACGGCTGAGAACATTGACAGAGTGAACCAGCTGGTGCGGAGTGATCACTGATTGACGGTGCGGATGATAGCTGAGAAGCTCAGCCTGAACAGGGAGTCAATGCGGACCATCTTGGTGCAGGAGCTGGGGATGTGGAAGGCATGCGCCAAGATGGCACCCAAGCTTTTATCGGAAGACCAGAAGGAGCACTGGGTCAATGCTTGTCGAGACTTGCTAGAGAAGAATGGAGAAGATCCAGAGTTCATTGGCCGAGTAATCACAGGAGACGAGACTTGGGTCTTCCAGTACAACCCTGAAAGCAAGAGACAGAGCCTGCAGTGGAAGACTCGACTGTCACCCAGACCCTAGAAGGCGTGCATGTCCAAATCAAGGATCAAGGTCATGCTAATTGCATTCTTCGACCAGAAGGGAGTGGTCCATCATGAGTTTGTGCCTCAGGGTCAGACAGTCAACCAGCACTTCTACCAGCAGTTCCTTAATCGCCTCAATGACCAGGTTCAGTGCAGCAGGTGGGCTCCGTGGAGAAACAAGTCATGGCTGCTCCACCACGACAACGTGCCCGCACACACTGCGCTCAGTGTGAGGCAGTTCTTGGCCAACAAACAGATCACAGCTCTCGACCAGCCTCCTTATTCCCCTGATCTCGCACCGTGTGACTTCTGGCTCTTCCCCAGGCTGAAGACCATGCTCATTTCGCCTCTGAAGAAGAGATCAAGACCACTGTGATGAGAGAGCTGAGGGACCTCAAGGAGGAGGACTTTACCGAGTGCTTCCGTACGTGGCAGAAGCGAATGCAGAAGTGCATTAACTCTGGGGGGGGATTACTTTGAAGGGGAGAATGAGTAATTTCTCTGTAGATTTTGTAATAAAACATTTATGGGACAGTCTTGTTTCTTTTTAGTCACACCTCGTATATCTTACCATTGCTGGCTGACTCAGATCTTAGTTAGTTTGTAAATACCACTCTATCTCACGAAGAGCCAGCCCCAGAGTTGGTTGAAGGTATTGGCGCTCTAGACAAACCTTAAGCCTTATACCTACCCCCCCCCCCCCCAGTGGAGGTGGAGTTGCAATGTACATGCTTATAAAATACTTGGGAACACATGTGGAATACACGCACACATTTCCCTCATTTCTTTAGCTTTGAATGCCCTGCTCTTTGCCATCCTCCAGAAGATGCTGCCCTAGGCGACCGCCTACCTTGCCTGATGGTTAGGGTGGCCCTGATTTCAGGTGGTCTTGTTGAACTCAATGTTGGTAGAAAAACTGACAAAAGCACAAATGCCACTGCAGAGTGGTGCCTTTGAGAGTCTTTCCCCAAAGCAGCAACCTCAGTCTCTCAACTCCCCTGAAGCAAATACCACTCCAGAAGGAGAATCCCAGCCCTCCAGTCAGACCAAAAAAACTGGCAATATCATCCTGGCAATCCCCACAGCTGAATTACCAACTAGTCCTAGGAGCATAACACATTTACTGAGTGCACAAAGCCAGTTCCAATGCTCTGCTTCAAAAAAAGCAAGAAAAACAATAAAATCCGATCTTTCTAGACCAGCTATTCTTAACCCAGTCCTCAGGACACACCTAGCCAGTCTAGTTTTCAGGATAACCACAATGAATATGCATGAGGGAGATCTGCATTCAATGAAAGCAGTGCATGCAAATTACTCTCATGCTTATTCATTGCGGTTATCCTGAAAACCTGAGTGGCTAGGTGTGTCCCATGGACTGGGTTGAGAACCACTGTTCTAGGCCATAGTTCACTGCCATCAGTCTTTGAAGAAAGTTTTCATATCCTACAGAAAGCGAAAGTATCACCTATCTAATGGCAGCCATCTTGCTTCTTCACAATGCCAGTTCTGTCACAGTAGTTTTCTATTATTATTCATTACAGTAATTGTTACGGTAAAGTTGGTGGTCCAGTGCTTAGAGTAATAGACTGGGAGCCAGAGATGCGGAGGATAAATCCTGTATATGCCATGGATTCTCTTTGTAACAATGGGCAAATCCTACTGCTGCAGTTACCCACATAAACTGTAAGCTCTCTAGGGAAAGAATTCATTGCTCCTGTAAGTAATTTGTTATAAAGCTCTCTGTTCAGAGTGTTATATAAATTCTTCAATAATAAATAACATTGTTTAATGATAAATTAACTTACTATTACTATTTCAGATTCACATACGCTATCATGGTTTCCTTGTAATATCATCAGCCATTATAAAAACAGCTGATTCAGTGGCTGTCATGGCTGATTGACCAAACATGGTCTGTTGCAGCATCCTATTACAGTTCCAAGGCAGTGCACAAAGTTACAAAGCCAATGAAAAGAATATAGGGCTGATCAAATGACAGCTTGTATAGAATGGCAGCAGAGCCTGCCTAGACAGAGTTCAAATTTATACAGACTTCTGGCATAAATATAATTACACTATACATGGTTTGCTCAATACCCATCAAATGAAAACTCTAATTTTTTTACCAGCAATTAAATATTTTTTTAGAAATCACTGTGTTTGTCTTATCTGAGGGTAAAAATTCAGCCATAAAGCAACAGTGGACTTCATTTCCTTTCCATACCTGATGATGGCTAATAAAAGGAAAAAAGTCAAATCACAGCACTACACCATAAAATTGTATACATACTTTGCACCATCCATTGAAGAAATCTTTTCTATGAAACTGTATTATGATTAACTGCCAACCTTTGAGAATTGAGTGGAGATGTGTGGCCCTCCACTTCTCCATCACTTTATTGCATTCTACAGCTGAGAGTGGCCCCTTATGGTCCAAGCCAGATTTATGAAGTAAAATGGAGACATAACACGAGTTTGAAGGCTATGTATACCATATATATAGATTGTTTAGCTTTCATGAGATCCCAGGCCATATATGGTTATGTACAATATCGTATCATAAGAAGACTTTAGCTCTTGCTATTAAACATCCGATGCCATTCTAAGCCAACATTACCAACTAATTTTGCAGTAAGTGAAAAATTCTCAAGCTTTTTTACTAGTCTGGCTGCAAGGAGCTGATGTTTTTTTCCCCATTATTTGTTTCCCAGCTGTTGAGAAATAGCAGAACAGACTATTCACAATGACATTCTCCTTATCTGCCACCTTCATCGTGCCCTCACTTCAGCTGTACCATATGTAATAAACTCAGACAGCATAGGGTGCCTTGGATTTCATTTGCAAAACCAGGAATCTTACTTATTTTGTGATGTTATGTTGCCTAGCAACACAACCCTCATATTGGGTAAGGCACACCATTTACACTAGAAAGCTGAGTGCCATAACATGTACAATACCACGGGTGACTTTAATATGCTTTTTCTGCATATAAGGCTTGTTTTACATGCAGGCAAGGGCTTTGCATGGCCGCATTCATATGTAAAAAGCAGACGTGTTGAAAGAGTGTGCGTACTTTTACACATAAGTGGGCATAGTGGAGGCAGAGTTGCAATGTACATGCTTATAAAATCCTTAGGAACACATGTGGAATACACACACACAATTCCCTCTTTTTCAGAGCAGGTATAAGTGTGTACATGGGCATTTGTGCACTATAGGTGCTGGTTCTGGGATCCTCTTATAAAGGCACATAGATGTCTATGTTGCCTTTATAAAAGAGGCCTAAACTAGGCCCTTTTTGGACTCTAACATAAGCGTTCTCATGGGCTCCCACCGCTAGTAGAATGAGCTTTGCAGTTTTCCGGGTCATGCTGTGTCTTAGTAACTGGAACCAATGTTTCAACCATCCTACTGTGGCTTTCTTCGGGGTTCCAGTTACTAAGGCGCAGCATGACCCGGAAAACTGTAAAGATCATCTAACATAAGCATCTTCTTATGAAATTACACCTTTAATGTTCAAATACATAACAGATCTCCTTTTGATTTAGCTGCCAGGTCTCATGAGGTTTCTTGTAAATGTTTCTGTCCCCAAAAAAATACAATATTTTGTTTCCAAAGCCAAAAACCAAATACATCTACCTGCTAACGCTAAAAGCCTCAGCATAATAGAGAAAGAATGAGCAGAAAACAGCATTCTGCTTTTATATTATTGTATGATAGTTCAATTTCATTTCATTCTTCTTCAATTAAGCTCAGGGGATCATTCTGCCTCTCATTAACTCCAGCTCCATAGCACTTCTCTGAAAAGAGTGTGTAACAAAACTGAACCTGCCCAAAGTGATTTGAACAGGATTGCGCCCCATTTTCTCTGAGCTCACAATCCAATACTGCTTAATATGGGAGCAAAAAACCTTCCTACTTATTAAGGTTTTTATTAATAGGTATTTAAACTTTTTGGTTTTGTTATATGCATGTAAAGCAATAGTCAGAACATATATCTAACCGCTGTCTTTTGAAAGTAAATTTACTCCTAGGTACAAGATGCATTCCTCTTATTGAATAAATATATTGCTGACTGCTTGCTCCATCCCCTACAGTTAGAAAACCTGAACTAGATCTTAACAATAATGATAAAACTGTAGGAAGCCCAGATCCTTTTGAAAAGAGGAAAAAAAAAGCTGGGGCACAGATAACGCTATTTGTTTTGCATGGATTTTCATACAGTAACTCAAGGTTTCCCTACAACACAATAAATCAATTTTCGTCTTGAAAAGATTTGGAAAATGTGCCTGAGAGCTACCGCGAGTGAATTGAAATGCCATCGTGAAACCCTTCAGCGTAGGCAGAAAGCATGCTCGTTCAATGCATGAACAAAAACCTCTCCCCCCTTCAAAAGATACGAACAAATCTGCGCTTTAGGGAACCAGAGAAAGTAAAAGGCTCGAAGCCTATCCGGTGGGCAGTGCGAGGGTTAAAACCAATGTCAACAGTCCAGCGGTGATAAGGAATTTTTTGCAGAGGACCCTCACAACTCTGAAAGTCTGAGACAGCAAGAAGACAGAACAAGCAGCTTCCCTACTCAGTCCCGGAGGAAAATGCGCACTGAGCTAGACACTGAGAAACGAAAAGGCAACTCTCCCCAGCGGCAAAATCTGGTGCAAAGTTTAAGAATTGCAAACAGATAAAGCAAAGCAGCATTTAGAATAAAAGATCCGCATGCACTACAGAGCAAAGGGGAGAACAAAGAGCTGCGGTTTTTAACCCCTTAAAGCAACGATTTCCGTGCTCGGGTGTCCGATCTGCCAAAGCAGAGCCCCCACCCCTTCCCCGAGCGCTGATCATCTGCCTGACGGCAGCAGCAGCGGAAACCGGGCGCCGTCCTACGGCTCGGCTTAGATCCGGCTGCAGCAGGAGGTCGATCGGACCACGGGAAGGCGAAGCCCGGGCCGTCGGCAGCCCTTCACCTAGCCCAGGTCGGCTCCTACCTCCTCCGTGTCCCCGCCGGGGCTGCGGGAGTCTTCCTCCCCGTTCCCTCCGTCCGTCGCCATCTTCCACTAGCAGCAGCCGACTGCGAGGAGCCGGAGAGCAGCCCTGTGCCTGCCGGAGCCCAGCCCCCTGCACCGGGAGGGGGAGAGGGTGAAAATAACCCTGTCCCTGCCGGTACACTCTCAGAAACCGCACCGTAGGCTACAAAGAGCCAGGCGCAGTGCCTGCCACATTTACCAGGTAAGCACTGCTGACAGGGGGGAAGGAGGCTCTGGGTATACAGTTGTGGTCAACATTATTAGCACCCTTGCATTTTAGGTATTTTCTGCACAATATCTTGAGAAATAATTGAAAATATTCCAACTGTATGCCATCATAATATTTTAATAGTTTGTTCAAAGGCATACAACAACAAAAAAGATGTCTGTGCAACTTAGATGTAGCAATTTCTGAGAAAAAAAATATGACCTGGACAGGATTAATGGCACCCTTCACTAATATTTGCTTGCACAATCCTTGGCAGTGATGAAAGCTTCCAAACGTTTCTTGTAGCTATCTATAAGTTTCCAACATCTGTCTGCTGGTAGTTTCTCCCACTCTTCAACTGCGATTTATTCCAATTCATTAATGTTTCCAGGATTCCTTTTACCAGAGGCAGATTTCAGCTTTTTCCAAAGGTTCTCCTTGGATTGAGATCACGACTCATTGCTGGCCAGTTTAAACCAGTTCATTTGATCCTTTTAAACCGTTCTTTTCTACTTTTGGTTGTATGTTTTGGGTCATTGTCCTGCTGAAGGACCCATGACCTTTAACCAGACCTAGCTTTTTGAACCTACCAGCACATTTCGCTCCAAAATAACTTCATTGTCCTCTGACTTCATGATTCCTTTAATACATTCCAGGCCTCCAGTTCCTGAGACAGCAAAACAGCCCCACAACATTATGAACCTCCACTAAATTTAACTGTACAGTAGGAAGAGTATTTTCCTTATAAGCTTCATTTCTTCGCCTGTAAATGTATCGCTAGGTCTGCATTGCCAAAGAGCTCAAGTTTAGTTTCATCAGTCCACAGAACATTTTCCCAGAAGGACAGTGGTTTCTCAAGGTGGGTGTGGGCGCAGAAAAGGCATGCCTTTTTATGTCTGTCTTTGAGCAGTGGGGTCCTCCTTGGCTTTCACCCAAGAAGTCCTTTTTTGTTTAGTGTGCGACATATGGTGCAGGTTGAAACCACCACTCCAGATTGTTCCAGGTCAGCCTTAAGCTTTTTGGATGTTGTACGTGGTGTTTTTTTCAAGAGTTTGCACTAACCTTCAAAGACTTCTTGGATTAATTTTCTTCTTCCCACCATGTCCTGGGAGGTTCTTGACAGTTCCATTAGAAGAAAACTTGTCAATAACATTGCCAACTGTAGACACAGGGATCCCAAGGTCTTTCGAGATGGCCTTGTACCCTTTAAAGTTTGATGATAATGGCTTATCTGATGGTCTCAGGCAGCTCTCTTGTCTTCAACATTGTGAAAATGGAACAGGGAGTGAATATGGTATTTTAAACTTTAGAGCATTTACACATTGGTTGATTCTAACTATGTGAGTACTGACAGTTGATCACAGGTGCATCTAATTTTACTGCAGTGGGAATGTGGTTCTTCTGTTCAAACTGATTTGAAATGTTTATAAGGGTGCCGATAATCAAGTCCTAACTAAGGTAAAAAGTAAAGCCCAAACAATGTTACCGCAATAATATTCCAAAAAAATAAGGTAAACATTCACTGATCTTTCATATTATAGACCTAATACTCCAAATTCCAATGGACAGTCCCAATATTTTTTGTCAGATCACCTACAATGAGAGGGTAAAAACCTTCTCTTGAAGTAGGACTTCCATTTTAATCATTTAAAGGAAAACGGCCAAGACCGGCCTGATTATGGAAGACAAAGGCTCACAAGAGCAATTCTCCAAAAAAACAATTTAGAACCAAATACTGGCAAATCCTGATTCAAAGGTAATACACAAGCCCATTAAGCAAAAAACGGTACAAAATAGTCAAGTCCTGGCAATGTCCCAATTTTTAAACTATTTCCTGCTGTTTCCTTTTTTAATTGGTCTTGATTTGATTCTTTTATGTGTCAAATATATGTGCATATATAGTCCAAAGCCATTTCACTGGCCACTTTTTTTTTTAGGCAATATTGGACTTTAAGGGGTTGCACTGCAAGGGTGCTAATAATGTTGACCACAACTGTATGTCCTGGGGTAGAGCCAAATATCTAATTAGTTTCATGAGCACTGTATGTATTGGCTCTGCAGACAGACTTCATATAGATAGAGTTACTACTGCTAGAATGCTGCACACAATAATTCAAAATTTTGCACTTTTTATTATATTTGTTGTATTTTAAATTAAATATTACTCAAAAACAATAGGCTTTGGTATTTTGACAAACAAAGCATGCTGAATTTTGCAGAATTCAGACCTTTTGACACAGAATGTTGAATTTTGTTGGCAGAATTCCAGCAGGAATAAATCTTTGGAGATAACAGATTTAAATGAACCAAGGCTGACCCTGCGTTGGTTCAAGACGTTGGCACCTTAGGCAAACCTTAAGACCCCCTGGCTGTCAGAATCTATTGTTTAGCTTTGAATGCCTTGCTCTTTGCTCCCCCCCCCCCCAAAGAAGCCTCCGCACTAGGCTGTTGCCTGGCTTTCCTGGCAGTCACCCTGTCCCTGCAGTGAACCCCTCTCTAAGCTTGCCTATAGATTTTGCCATTCAGTGAGCTACTGACTTAAATAGCAGGGCCATGCTGTTCAGGGCAAAGTATACCGCACACTATCCTAAACTTGCTGGGAAGTTCTGTTTTGATTTGAAGGTGACACATTTGCAGTCCTTTAGCGAATAAGTGGGGCTGATTTAATTTCTAGTAGTAGTTGCCCTTCCGTGATTGAAGAATTATATCTGATGCAGGAATGTGGGAGAAAATCCAAGCCTCACATTATTTCCTGGTTTTCCCAGGGTTAATGAGTACCCTAGGAGAAACACATTAAACTGACTTTGTTTTTCCTATTGTATGACAAAGGGACAATCTATCCCCTTAGGAAGGCTCCTGATTCAGGGGCAGCTAATATTTCTGAGCCTAAAGCCAAAACCATTTGCAGTACTACAGAGTATAGATTTCAAAGACTGGCAGGAGGTTTCATTAGCACACGATTAAGCAGATAATCTAGAATTGCTAGCAGCAATCATGCAAGTTATATGAAGTTGCTTTAGATACACAAGACAGCACTAAGGAACTGCATTATATCCCCCAAAAATGATACTGAAAGAGAATCAGGTAACAGCCAGCACTATGTGGGTTGGAATTTAAAGGGAAGGCGAGGGAAGGAGGAAAGCTGTAGTTATATGTATTTGTGTAGGAATACAGCTACATGATTTTATGAGCATGATTAGGTATTGGTTCTGCATAAGTACTTTTAGATAGCAAGGAGTAGAGGAAGTATAGATTTCAATTATCTCTTTGCTAAGCTGGCCTATACATTTTATCTTTCAGTGACAGGAGAGAGGATACTTTAAATTGACTCTGCTAAACTTGCTAAGAAGTCATATGTTATTAGTTAATTTATCTGTTTATATTTATTTAAAAGAGTTATAGCTCGCTTATTCGATATTTTAAGTGAGTTACAATATCACATTCATAATTTATAAAAATAAAGCAATATTAAAAAATATAAAACAAAAGACAAAAAACACTAGACACTAAAGCTCAGCAATAAATTGAATGAAAGCATTGTAAGAAAACATTTGCAATTCTTTAGCTTACAGGAGAGGTTGATTTAAGGCCCGCTGGAGATCTGGCATTAACGCACCAATCTCATGTGCATTAATTTCAAAGATTCCATGTTAGCTGTTGGGGGTGTGTCCAATATGTGTCCAGCAGCTAACATTAGAGCCATTACCAATCTATATCAGTTCAGGAAGGCTCTCAAAACATACCTTTTCTGCCAATATTTCCCAGACAGCAACTGAACTAGATATCCCCTCCAAGAAATGACCCAATCTAGAAATGCCCTCACACTGCAGTGTAGATAGTTTATGTATATAGTTAACCCAGTTATCCAAGTTTGTACTCCTGTTCAATGTAAAACCTGACAGTTTGTCGTTATGGTCGTTTTGTTATGATGTAAACCGCGCTGATTCTAAATAGCGCGGTATATAAGAAACTGTAATAAATAAATAAAATAAATGTGACAGGTTTGCCTAACGTGCGCTTCACTAAAGTAGGTTCACTTAACGACTCCTATAGAGAAGTCATTAAGTGAACCCATGTTGCTGCTGAGTGCATGGCAATTGTCCTGGTGCTAGCGGTAATGTGCTCTCCACGCCCACCGTCCTACCCATTCCCCACCCCAATTAAGGTGCACTTCAGAGTGCAGCAGCAGACCACCATCATGCATTAGTGTTCCAGACTGCCAATTGCTACATGTAAAAATGGCTATTAACCAGCTAGCAGGCTTTAATAAAGGGAGCTCTTAGCTTATAATAGCAATAGTTCTCCTAGGACAAGCAGGATGAGTCAGCCACACTTGGTGACGTCATCCGACGGCGCCGAGACGGAAATACTCTCTATAGCTCAGAAGGGCTTTTGCCCTTCTGAGCATGGGCCAACAGGCCCCACCCCCCCTGCCCGCCCCTAGCCGGCCAGTTTCACTTCTTCCGCCTTGCCAGCAAGACGGACCTCTCTACTCTCTCTCCAGGAACTTAACAACTTAACCGAACAGTTGGTTCCTGCAAGAAAACAATTTACATTTGTAAGGATTCTAGATTGGGTGTCAGCTTTCTCACTGATAGAGCTAAAAGGCCTTGTTTCAGGACAAATGGACAGGCAACAGCCAGGTAGTTGGAAAGAGAAGGTTGAAATTAAGAAATTTTCAGAGATTCTGTATGTGATGTTGGCACAGTAGAGAAATAAGGCTGACAATTTTTAGTTCAATCAGAGTATCCCAAGGATTGATGTCAATGCACTAGGAGCTAAACATTTTAGATTGAATAAGACACTTTGTTATATTATAGTGAAACCAGACTATCCAATTAGGGAAAGTCAAGCTGTAAATGTTTTGCAGCCTAATGTAAGGAAACATTTCCTGTTGCATAGATTATCCATTTTTAAGATTGGTGAGCAGCTAACTGATTATTGCTGGAGGACAAGTCAGAACAAGGGGTTAAATAAATATAAAGAAAACAAACCAATAAAAAAGAGACTGCAAAAGTGTCTGGGGAGGGGGTCTCGATTGGTGGAGGGGCAACCAGGTAGGGGGCTCTGCATTGGGGAGAAGATTTCTGGTAGTGGCTGATAGGATCAGGGGAGCAGTTTCATCACGGCCACTAATTTTTTTTTTTTTAGTCACAATGGGCATCTGCCATGCTACTGGTGGCATTAAGGGCATATTTACTAAGTGACGTGCTGCAAGCATGTGAACAGCCCTGAAAATTGACATGGGGTTGGTACTCATCCCACCTTAGTACACAGAAGCATGCTCAGCATGTTCCCATGTTACTACCATGGGTATCACACTACCCCTGCACTCATTGCCTTTGGCATGATCAACATGAGTGCCCTCACTGCCACTCCTTGAGGAGGCAGTAAGTGCACCCACACTAAGTGCCACATCGATGGTGAGTGTGCACCAATAATGCCTGAATTACCCGTGAGGCAGATGGTCTGCCTAAGAATTGCCTATTCTTTGCCCCAATCCACGCTGCTTGGATAGCATGTTTTTATTTTATTTTATGCATGGCTGCATTTTCAGTGCATGGTAATTTTTACCACAGCACACTTGGTGGCACTTAGCCCCCTGCTACCCAGTAGTGTGCTAGAAAACATGCCCCTAAATGTGCTTTCAGCATCTGTGACAGCTATCATGTGGAAACATACTATGTGTTAGCTCAATGGTTCTCAACCCAGTCCTCTGTGACCCCTAGTCCTGTTGGGTTTTGGGGTATCCACAATGAATATGCATTAGATACATATGCATACAATGGAAGCAGTGCATGCAGATCTATCTCATGCATTTCATTGTGGATATCCTGAAAACTGGACTGGACTGGAGGTCCTAGAGGACTGGACTGAAAACCACTGTTAGAGCAGGCCACCCTTGATCTCTGCTCAGAAACCAACTCAACTTGAGGTAAGCACCATGGGATTTTTACCATGCGTTTTTTTTACCCGATGGTAGCTGTTAGCGTGGGCCTACGCTAACCGTTACCATACATACAAATCCAAGGTAAGTGCTTACTACACTTTGGTAAACATGCTCCTTAAATTATAAGACCGCAGGAGACAGGGAAATACCTATTATACGTGAATGGAACTACTAAGAACATTAGAACACAAGATATGCCATACTAGGTCAGACCAAGGTCCATCAAACCCAGTATCCCGTTTCCAACAGTGACCAATTCAGGTCACAAGTACCTAGAAAGTTCTCAAAAAGACACATAGGTTCCACAGTGCTTGTCCTGGGGCAAGCAGTGGATTTCCTCGGTCTTTTTTAATAATGGTTTATGGACTTTTGCTCCAGGAACTTATCCAAACCTTTTTTAAACCCAGCTACACTAACAGCTTTTACTACATCCTCTGGTAACAAATTCCAGAGTTTGATTACACGTTGAGTGAAAAAATATTTTCTCTTATTAGTCTTAAATGGGTTACATTGTAGCTTCATTGCGTGTCCCCCAGTCTTTTTACTTTTTGATGGCATAAACAACTGATCTATGTTTACCCGTTCCACTCCATCCGTTAATTTATAGATCTCTATCATATCTCCTCTCAGCTGTCTGTTTTTCAAGTTGAAGAGCCCTAACATTTTAAGCCTTTCCTCATAGGGGTATCCTTCCATCACCTTTACCTTGTTGGTGGCTCTTCTCTGTACCTTTTCTAATTCTGCTATATCTTTTTAAGATATGGTGATCAGAATTGCACACAATATTCAAGGTGCGGTCGCAGCATGGAACGTTACAGAGGCATTATAATATCCTTTGTTTTATTCTCCATTCCTTTCCTTATGATTCCTAGCATTCTATTTACTTTCTTGGCCGCACCTGCATACGGGGAAGAGGGTTTCAACATGTTATCCATGAGGACACCTAAATCTTTTTCCTGGATGGTCGTTCCTAATGTGGAACCTTGCATCGTGTAACCTTACTAATGGAAAGGTGTGAGCTAAATATAAATGAATATATAAAATAAAATGAAGGTATTTAAACAATAATTGCAAGAAAAGCAGAGTGACTATAAATAAACAGATAAATAAGAATACAATTTAACAAGTATTCGAGTTGTATTCATATGGTATAGAGCAGCGGTTCTCAACCTGTGGGTCGTGACCCCCAGGGGGGTCGCCACAGGATTTAGCGGGGGTCGCCTCACTCCGTTAAAAAAAAAAAGCGCACAAGTTGCTGCCGCTGCCGAGTCCACTTCTCAGCAGCGGCAAATTCACCGCTTCCCTCCTATTGCAGCCGCAACTTCCTGCCTCTTAGGGAACCACGGCTATGCCTGTAAAACCATTGCGGAGCCTTCCCCTCCTCTCGACGAGCTCCGTACAGCATTGTCCCGCCTCCAAAGAAAGTTGTTTACCACTTCCTTTGGAGGTGGGACAATGCTGCACGGAGCCCGTTTAGAGACAGAAAGGCTCCGCAATGGTTTTACAGGCATAGCCGCGGTTCCATAGCCGCGGTTTCCCAGCTTCGTTGTTGGGTTATCGAGCAGGTATTGCAGGAAGGAATGGGGAGATCGCATGACCAGTGTCACACCCTCATCGGGCCCCTCCGGTGGAGACTGGTACTACAGGTTAATACTTCCTCCTGGCTCTGTGTATACGGCAGATAGCCTTGCCTGGCCCTTTGTGGGTGGTAGTTGTACCGTCCTTTTATAATCAATTCAAGCACACGGTTCAAACTTCAAATCAAGGGTTTTATTCCCCGTCCAATAAGGGTATTCTTTTCTGCAGTATGATTCCTCCCCCATTTCTTCTGGCTTTCACACACACACTCTGTATTCAGCAGCTGACCTCCACGTGTATTCACAAAGTCCTCAGACTCATTCACGCTGTCCTGTTGTATATTTTGCTGACTCACTCTTTCACTTCCCTCCTTCCACCAACTCTGGTCCTGGAGATGAGATTGGCTCACTAAATCTCTTTCTCTTTCCTTTCGTTCCCACGTCTGAGGCTGTTGCTTCCACCTCTGTCCTTGCTCACTCTCCCTCACTACTTGTGAGTGTGCCTTATGTATCTGTCCCCGGGTTCCACCCCCTCTCAGCTGATCCCTATCGGGTAATTCAAACTCCATTCCCATGCTGACTGGGTGTGTCTTTTTACCCTTCTCCCACGTGTGCCGTGGTTGCTTATAGCAACTATTTGACAGCTTTTGGTTTATATCATCAGGTTCTGCCTGATCTTCTCTGCTAATCTCCATTTCTTCCGGCTCCATTGGGTCTACCTTGTGACATATTCCCCCCCTTAAAACATTACTTGCTGCCGCCATTTTAGGTGGCCAGCATGTAATTCCTTTCTGGGTTCTAAAATGCTGTTCACAAAAGGCTAAATGTGCTGTGGTTGACCTTTCCCTCCAGGGCTTTAACACATTAATATGATATACTTGTCTTCGACCTTTATCATTTTCAATGAGATAGGACACAAATCCTACCTTTTTTATTACTGTGCCAGGCCCCTTCCAACGAGTCTCAAACTTGGGACCAGGGTCTGCCACTTGAATTAGAACCTTATCCCCCGTTGCCAGCTCTCTGGCCTGCGTACCTTTGTCATAGTAAAACTTTTGTCTCTTCTTACTATGATTCAAATTTTCCAGGGAGGTCCGGGAAGTCTTTTCCAGGCGAGTCCTTAGTTCTTTTAAGAACTGTGGGATGCCGATCTCGGGTATCGTGGGTTCTACCCATTCCTCTCGTAGAATGTCTAATATCCCCCTAGGGGTCCTCCCAAATAGAAGCTCGAACGGTGATACTCCTAAGGAGGTTTGAACCCGCTCCCGACAGGCGTACAGTACAAACGGAAGGAGCGTATCCCATTCCGCCATCTCCCCACTCCTTAACCCTCTTCTCAGCAGGTGTTTAATTGACTGGTTGGTACGCTCCACCAACCCATTGGTCTGAGGGTGGTACGCCGCTGTTTTTATGTGGCGTATTCCGAACACCTCCCAGACCTTAGCAAGGTATTTCAAAACAAAATTACTGCCCTGATCTGTTAATATTTCCTGGGGAAACCCCACCTCACAAAACAATTTCATCAGTTCTTGCGATATTATTTTAGCCGAAATGTTCCTGAGTGGAACGGCCCACGGGAACCGGGTTGCATAGTCCACAATGACTAGGAGGTATTGATAGCCCCGGGGTGTTCTTATTAATGGGCCCACAATGTCCATTCCCATTCGGCGTATCGGAGCCGAGATGGTTGGTAACGGTATCAAGGGCACGGCCTTGGGTTTTACTACAGAAACCCTTTGGCAGGTAGGGCACGAATCACAGTACCGTTTTGTTTCCTGATATACCCCTGGCCAATAGAAACGCGCCAAAATTTGGTCAACCGTTCCTTGAACGCCTTTGTGGCTACCCACTGGGTGGTCGTGCGCTAAACGCAACACTACCGACTTGAAATTTACAGGTACTACCAACTGTTTACGTATCGCATCTGTATATGGGTCGAGACTCTCTCTATACAAAATATCCCCATCTAGAAAGAACCGGGGTAATACTGTCCTTTCTTTTTGGGCCCACTCGAAAGCTCTTTTGAGCGCCAAATCCTCTCTCTGTTCTTTTGGGAAGGAGGGGAATTTTTGTACCAGTGCAGTAGGCACCCACGGTAATCCCTCACCCGTTTCCAATTCTCTTCTTCCCTGAGTTCTTTGACTCCTTTCATGGCGCTTTTTGGCCTTAGCCTTTTTCCCGCCTTCACTCGGACCCTGGACCAAATCATCATGATGGGGAAGTGTATCTGTCCCTTCTCCTCCGGGAACTTCCACATCAACCTTTTCTTCCGGTTCAATTCTTTTCTCTACCGGGGATTCCCTAGTTTCTACTCTACTAGTTTGGGATCGGGTGGAGACTAAACCCATCTTCAAACCCATCCCTTGTTTTAACCCCTTTTGGAAAAAAGGCCAATCGCGTCCTAGAATTAAGTTTTGTGGTAGCTCAGAGATTACTGCTACCTGTAATTTTTTCTCGATGCCCATTCCTTTGACATGCACCTGGTATAGGGGATACGGGAACTGTGCCCCGTGTATACATTTTACCTGTACCTGTTCTTTTTCCTGTTTCAAAACAGCAGGGTTAGAATGTTTTATGGTTTCCCAAAGTTTCTGAGAAACCAAACTTTGTTCAGCCCCTGAATCGAGAAAAGCCATAGTGTTTATCCCCTCTACTTGGACTTGTAGAAAAACTCCCTCTGGTGTTTGTTTTTCCACCCCTGTTACCAAGACCATCCTAACTTTACATTCCCTCCGAATGTGTCCAGGCTTTCCACATTTGTAACATTTCTTAATGTGTGTGGGGGAAGCCTCTTTGGCCATATTACCACTAGGTGCCTTGATTCTTCCATACCTCTTCCACTCATCCGCTTCATCCATACCTGCTACTTTTAAAAGGTTTATCCTGGATGTATCCGTTCTCTTAGCCTCCCTGAATACCTCGGCCATTCTAGTTGCTTCCTCCGTATTGGAGCAGTTCTGTAACGTGAGAAACGTTTTCATCTCTGGGGTTACTGCCAACAAGAACTGTTCTAGAATAATTTCGTCTAGAATTGATTCTAGTGGTTTTCCCTCCGGATCTAACCACTTATAGGCAAGGTTCCTAAGCCTTTGATATAATGCTTTCGGGGTTTCAGTTATGTGCATTTGTGCCTCCCTAAACAATCGCCTATAATGCCTAGATGTGAGGCCAAGCCTGTCTTTTACAGCTCTTTTAATTTCTACATAATTATTAGCGAGGCTGGCCGGCATAGCCTTAAAGGCAGACAGAGCTTCACCGCTTAGGGCCATTGCGAACCGCATTGCCCACTGCTCTGAAGGCCATTGGAGATTACTAGCAATTCGCTCAAATGCCTCTATAAAATCATCCGGATTGTCCTCTTGTTTTAACTGTCCCAAAGACAAAGCAAAATTATTGTTCATCTCTACTTGCGGTACTGGTGTAGTACGTGCTACTCCTTCACCACTTCTTTTAAGCAGAGCGTCCACAGCTTCTAATAGCGGTCGTTGCTGCTCCTTCGCGGATGCCATGTATTGCTCCTGTAAATGTTGCACCATTCGGGCTTGCTTGTCCCATTGTTCAGTTATCCACGACATGACGTCCCGTGGTTCCATCTTCTCCAGACGTTGCTCCTGTAAATGAAAGAAAAGAAAAAGGCCCACCAAGTGCGGTATCTTTTATACAGGACTTTACTCTAAATTAGAGCGCCCCCTCTTTCCTCACAGGATATCCTATCCCCGTCCACTCAGGCTACTATTACCTTAGTCTCCTGGCAGACTTCAGCATGTGAGAAAAGGGTCTTTTCCAGTCCTCTGGCCGACCTGCCAGCGAATATTCCACTGTACTTGTCCTGTGGTGCCAATATTCTTCTTTTCTTTGGGCGATGTCTTTTTTTTTTTTTGTTTCTTCCGTTCCAAAAATTATTTTGCCTCCCCAAAAAAAAAATATCCTCACTCCTACGCCATTTTTATGTCACACCCTCATCGGGCCCCTCCGATGGAGACTGGTACTACAGGTTAATACCTCCTCCTGGCTCTGTGTATACGGCAGATAGCCTTGCCTGGCCCTTTGTGGGTGGTAGTTGTACCGTCCTTTTATAATCAATTCAAGCACGCAGTTCAAACTTCAAATCAAGGGTTTTATTCCCCGTCCAATGAGGGTATTCTTTTCTGCAGTATGATTCCTCCCCCATTTCTTCTGGCTTTCACACACACACTCTGTATTCAGCAGCTGACCTCCACGTGTATTCACAAAGTCCTCAGACTCATTCACGCTGTCCTGTTGTATATTTTGCTGACTCACTCTTTCACTTCCCTCCTTCCACCAACTCTGGTCCTGGAGATGAGATTGGCTCACTAAATCTCTTTCTCTTTCCTTTCGTTCCCACGTCTGAGGCTGTTGCTTCCACCTCTGTCCTTGCTCACTCTCCCTCACTACTTGTGAGTGTGCCTTATGTATCTGTCCCCGGGTTCCACCCCCTCTCAGCTGATCCCTATCGGGTAATTCAAACTCCATTCCCATGCTGACTGGGTGTGTCTTTTTACCCTTCTCCCACGTGTGCCGTGGTTGCTTATAGCAACTATTTGACAGCTTTTTGTTTATATCATCAGGTTCTGCCTGATCTTCTCTGCTAATCTCCATTTCTTCCGGCTCCATTGGGTCTACCTTGTGACACCAGTTACTATTGTATCGTGAACAAAGATGGATTCACCGGCTGGACACGGTTCAATCACGGGGTCTGAATTTTAATATTGAGTGGTCTGCCTGCCTTTAATGCTTAATTATTTAACACCTGTTTTTTGGTCTTTAAAAATGGAGATGTTTCTGCTGTTCAGCGCATGCACGGCGTTCTTTGCCTTCCCGAAGAAGACACGGGTGATTGTTGGTTTGGACTTGCGCTGCCATCGGGTTCCTTTATACTGTTTTTCTGATTACAGTTTTTTCAAAATAAGGTTTTGCCAAATTAACAACGCTGTTTATATTCTTTTTTCGAAGATATTACTATGAAAGGTATTACTTTGTCATTGATGATGTCATTTTTCTCTTCAGATTTTGTTGCTGATCCAGTCCCTTGATAAACCCCTAGTGGAGAAACGCAAGGGCGCCTTCAAATTTGGCGTTGGGACATTGCCTTCTTCCTAACAATGGAGGTTCAGGCAAGCTGAAATATGATATGTTTTATATATAAAAAAGAAATGACAAAAAAAGGCATAAAAACAACAACAACAAAAATTTATGAAGACCGAGACTATTCAATATTGCTCAAGAGCTCAAGAGCTAAGTACTTTTTTATTATATTTGGTGAATTATAAATGGTTTCATCAGGTCTTCATAATTCCTAAGCCGTTGATGTGATACACCCCTGCACACACTCAAGAGATTATTCAATATTCTTTGATATTGTGGTGCTTTTGTGGGTTGTTTTCTGAGGCTTGTGGAAAGACACTCAAACAGATGTTCATTTGTGATACATAGGTTAATTGTTGAATGAGTTCTTATTGATTGAGCGGTTCCCTAAGAGACAGGGAGCGCGGCTGCAGAAGAAGGAGGCAGACATGGGGAGAGAGGAGCAGGGAACCTGCAACAGGGCTGACATGGGGGGGGCTGACATGAATAGAGGGGGGCTGACATGGAGGGCGGGGGGCGGATAGGGAGGGATGGAGGGGGGGCTGACATGGACAGGGGGGCCTGAGATGGAGGGAGGGAGGGAGGGGGCTGACAAGGAGGGAGGGAGGGGGCTGGCATGGAGGGAGGGAGGGAGGAGGGCTGACATGCATGGATGGAGGGAGGAAGGGCTGACAGGGACAGAGGGGGGACTGACATGGAGGGAGTGGGGGGCTGACATGGACAAAGGGAAGAGACGGGAACATACTGGACAGACAGGGGATAAATACTGGACAGAGGGGAGGAGACAGTGCGGATTAGGATTATAATGGGCAGATGGGGGGGGCTAGGACTGGTAATGGGTTGATTAGGGAAGGCTAGGACTGGGAATGGACTGATCAAGGGGGGGTTGGAACTGGTAATGTGCTGATATGAGGGTAGGACTGGTAATGGACTGATGGGGGGCTAGCATTGGAAATGGGCTGATGGGGGGGGGTAGGACTGGTAATGGGCTGATTAGGGGAGCCTAGCACTGGTAATGGGGTTGAGGAGGGACTAGCACTGGAAATGAGCTGATTAGGGGAGGCTAGCACTGGTAATGGGGTTGAGGAGGGACTAGCACTGGAAATGAGCCGATTAGGGGAGGCTAGGACTGGTAATGAGCCGATGGGGGGTAGGACTGGTATTGGGCTGATTAGGGGAGGCCAGCACTGGAAGCGAGCTGATTGGGGGGCTTCGAATGGGAATGGGCTGATTGTGGGGAGGGGAAGATAGAGCTGCTGGCTCTGGAAGAAAACTGGGGGCTAAGGCTACAAATGGGCTGATATGAGGGGATGGGAGAATGGAACTGGAAGGGAGTGGATCTGAGAGGGGCTGCCATGGTATTTGTACTAGAAGGGACTGGTCAGTGGGGAAGGAGGGGGACTGGAAGGGAATGGACAACAGTGGCAGTCATGGGAATGTAAGTAGACATTGGAAGGTACTGAGAGTGAGGACTGGAAAGGGGCTGATACTGGGGAGGGTTACTGGGACGGGAAATAGGCTGATGGAAAGAAGTGAAGAAAACAAAAGAAGAGATAAGAAATGGCAGATGGACCATAGACCACAGAAAGAGAGCTAAGAGAAGACAGGAAAGCAGAAGCCTCAGATCAGGACCAGCATGATCAGAGAATAAATTGGTCAGACAACAAAGGTAGAAAAAAGAGTAGTTACTCACCTGTAACAGGTGTTCTCCAGGAGCAGCAGGAATCAGTCCTCACATATGGGTGTCATCGGCGCCAATGAAGCCCCAGCGGAGCATTTCCCCAGTTTTCCATGAAAGCCTTTGGAAATGCAGGCACGCATGCGTGGTTCCCTTCCCGCCTAAAGGTGCCATCTTACCTCAGTCAAATGACATAGCTAAGAACAGCACACAAAAATGAAAAATAAACTATGTACAACTGCAACTCCAAGGGGAGGAGGGAGGGTTGTGAGGACTGATTCCTGCTGCTCCTGGAGAACACCTGTTACAGGTGAGTAACTACTTTTTCTCCAGAACCAAGCAGGAAGTCAGTCCTCACATATGGGTGACTCCCTAGCTCTGGGCTACCGAGGAACCCAGGCTGAACAAGAGAACTCCCTCTAGTCTCAGCAGCAAAGAAAGGCTTTTCAAGGACACAACTTCCACCGGTAGCCCAACAGAGGGCAGGAAGGCAGGAGTTGCCTAAACCTCAAAGAGATTCCGGAGTACTGCTTGGCCAAAAGCACTGTCCCTATGGGACTCCCTCTCCAGACAGTAATGGGCCACAAATGTCTGGCTTGAAGACCAAGTTGCAGCCCTGCAGATGTCTACCAAGGGCACAGAGCGGAGATGAGCTACTGAGGCAGCCATTGCCGTGACACGGTGGGCCGTAACCCACCACTGCAAAGGGAGGTCAGCCGCCATGTAAGCCCAGGTGATACAGTCAGCCACTCAGATGGACAAGGTACGCTTGGACACAGCCAACTCCAACTTATCAGAGTCAAAGGAAACGAAGAGCTGAGTAGCCCTTCTATGCCCCTGCGTACGGTCAAGGTAGAAGGATAAGGCCCTCCTACAGTCCAGGGTATGAAGGACTTCTTCAGCCTGGCTTGCATGAGGCCTAAGGAAAAATGTAGGAAATTGATTGAGGTGGAAAGAGGAGACAACCTTTGGGAGGAACTTTGGATGAGTCCTGAGGACTACCCTGTTCCTATAAATCCTGGTGTAAGGCCTATCACAGACCAGGGCCTGAAGCTCACTCACTCACCTGGCCGAGGTCAAGGCTATCAGGAAGAGTGTCTTCCAGGATAGGAAGCACAGTAGACAAGTAGCCATTGGCTCAAAAGGTGGGCGAGTCAGTTGCTGCAAGACCACATTCAACTCCCACTCAGGGGCAGGAGGACGGATTGGGGGCTTGAGCAAAAGAAAGCCCCTGAGAAAGTGGGACACCAAGGGGTGAACCGACAGAGAATGTCCTTCCACCAGGGAGTGGTGAGCTACTAGAGCTGAGAGGTGGACCCGAACAGAATTGGACTTCAGTCCCTGATTGGACAAGTGCAATAAATACTGAAGCACCACTGGCACAGTACAGGAGAAAGGATCCTCTGTATGTAGCTGACACCAGACAGAAAACCTTTTCCATTTGAGAGCATAGGTTTTTCTAGTGGACTGTTTCCTAGGGGCTAGGACAACCTCCTCAACTTCCTGAGGTAGGCCCCAGGGAGCCAAAACTACCCTTGCAGCCTCCATGCCATCAAATTGAGAGCTTTGAGATTGGGGTGCAGAAGGGAACCCTGCTCCTGTGAGAGAAGGTCGGGTTGCAACCCCAGAGGCAGTGGGGGGGGGGGATCCACTGCCAGTTGAAGTAGAAGTGGAAACCAAGGCTGTCTCGGCCACCTGGGAGCCACCAGCAGGACCGAGGCCTTGTCCTGAAGAATCTTGAAGAGAGTTCGGGCCACCAAGGGCGTGGGAGGAAACGCATACAGGAGGCCCTGAGACCAGGGAATCAGAAAAGCATCCACTGGTATTCTCAGAGGATGCGGTTGCCTGGAGCAGAACTTTGGCAGTTGCTTGTTCATTGGACTGGCAAAGAGATCTATCAAAGGGAGACCCCATTTTAGGAAGATCTTATGAACTACCGAAGGATGCAGCTGCCACTCGTGGGGCTGCAGAATCCTGCTTAACCTGTCGGCCAGGTAGTTGTCCTGGCCTGGAAGGTACACAGCCTTGAGGAACATGTTGTGCTTGAGGGCAAATGAACAAAGGTCCTGAGCCTCCCGACAAAGGAGTCTGGACCCAGTCCCACCCTGTTTGTTCACATAGAACATGGCTACCTGGTTGTCTGTCTGAACCATGACAGACTGATGAGCCAGGGTAGGAGAGAAAGCTTTGAGTGCTAAGCGAATAGCTCTGAGTTCGAGGAGATTAATCTGCTGAGCAGCCTCCCAAGGAGACCACAGGCCCTGGGTGCACTTGTCTAGACAATGAGCCCCCCAGCCCTGCAGGGAGGCATCGGTGGTCAGTACCACCGTGTACCCAGGAATCTGAAAAGGCACCCCCTGGAGTAGATGGGGTGGGTGCAGCCACCAGCTGAGGGAGTTCAGAAATTGTCTGGACACCCTTATCCTGTCCCTGAGGCTGCCTGTGGCCTGTGACCACTGAGTCCGAAGGCACCACTGTGCAGGCCTCATATGGAGCCTGGCATTGGGGGTCACATGCACTGTCGAGGCCATGTGGCCTAGAAGCCTCAGGCAGAGTCTGGCAGAGACTAGTGACCTGTTGAGAAACTGGTTTGCCACGGCTATCAATCTTTGTGCTCTGTCTTCGGGCAAGAAAGCCTTCGCCAGGAGAGAGTCCAGCCGTGCTCCTATGAACTCCAAGTTCTGGGAGGGGAGCAAAGTGGACTTTGCGAAGTTTATTACAAACCCCAGACTTTGAAGAAGAGCAATAGTTCTAAGGGTGGCTTGTCTGGCCTCCTGGCATGTCTGACCCCTGATGAGCCAGTCGTCCAGATAGGGGAAGACAAAGACTCCCTGATTTCTCAGGTAGGCTGCCACCACTGCCAGGCATTTGGTAAAGACCCTGGGAGCGGAGGTGAGGCCAAAAGGCAGAACTCTGTACTAATAATGGTTTCCTCCCACAAGGAACCTGAGGTACTTTCTGTGGTCTGGATGAATGTGGATGTGAGTGTACGCATCCTTTAGATCTAAGGAGCATAGCCAATCTCCCTGCTGGAGGTAGGGCAGAAGTGTTCCAAGAGTAAGCATCTTGAACTTTTCTTTCTCTAGGAACTTGTTGAGGTTCCTGTGGTCCAGAATGGGTCGAAGGCCACCGGTTCTTTTGGGCACCAGGAAATACTGTGATAAGGTGAGCTGTGTTGATGAGATGGAATGGGAGAGAAGTGAGGAATGTACCTTTAAAGACAGATGTAAACAGGGTTCCCATAGAAACCACAAGCCACCGGAGCATGCAGTAGCTAGAGCTAAGCCCTGCCCAAGCAGTGACGTAAGAGCTAGGTTGAGCCCTAACAGCTCTCACGTGTGCAGAGAGGAGGGTGTGGCTGAAAAGAAGCACCATTTTAAAACTGCTTCAGAGTTTGAGGAAGAGCCGAGCGAGAGTCAGGAGAGAAGGAGTCAGGAGGAGAAAGGAAGCCACGTTTCTTACTCTCAGAAAACAGTGGAACCAAGGTTGGAACCTGTCCTAAAGCACCCCAGAGAAAAGAAGCTGGAGAGGTTTGTTTCCACGTGGAGAAGCAGCTCTGAGAGCCAGTCAAGTAAGAGAGGTGGGGAAGACAAGTTTGCTACAGTTCCTAACAGAGGCTTTTCTGAAGACGTGGTCAGAGAGCTGAGGAAAAGCGCTGAACGCTGTGCTAGCCAAAAGGCAGTGAGAGCAGCTCCAGGCAGGAGCAGGAACAGTTCAAGTAAGTGCCGTGAATCAGTTTTAGAGGCTGTTGATAATCTATTGTATGAGAGAGAAACTCCTTCTTTAAACTATGCTGGTGTAGAGCAGAAAGAACACTTTTTAGGAAAGCTGAGTTTCTGCAGAGTGTAAAATTCAAACCTTCTGATATAAGCTCCCAGGAAGATGACTCAAGTGAAGCTGTTGAAGAAATGCAGATAGAAACGTATGAAAGTCCTTGTGATAGTGACGTAGCAGAAATGGAATGCTCATTCTGTAAGACAAACAAACTAAACATGTGCTAGGCTCAGGCCATGAGAAGAAGTTTGTTTAACCTGGTTTTCGTCAAGCTGAGTGAGAAAGAAAACTCTTGCTAGAAGTTTTAAGTTGCCTGATGTGATTAACAGCCATAGCAGTGAAAGGCGTTTATCTGAAGAAAGCTGAATGCAGCTGCTGTGGAAAGAATATTCCTGACTTTGATGTTTAAGCCTGTTTTGTTCCTCTTCTTCATTTATCCTTGCCTTGTTTTGGCGCTATGAATTTTGATGCGAGGGAGAAACCCTGAAATAAATTTCTTTGTTTTGCCTAACAAACTGTGTGGTCACACTACTTTGCTTGGAGAGTATCTGAAACTACAAGTCCCAGCATTCAGTGCTGGCGGCCAAAGACTTGGGACAGTACTCAAAAGGGCAAATAAGGCAGCCCTTTTTCCTATCGGCCATTGGCCTAGGTAGGGGGTCACGACAGAGTGGCGTAGTTGTTGCGGATGCTGCGCTAGGACGCATGCGCAAGGATTTAAAACCCAAAACAGCGCAGAGGTCAAGTCTACAGGAAGAATTCTGTTCTGGATTTCATCGGGACTGAGATGGAGATTGGGGTGCAGAAGGGAACCCTGCTCTACGGAGACCAACGTTGGTATAAGGGTGAAGCACCACCGGTACCAGGTAATGCGTATCTAACTGAGATTAGTGAGGATACTGGCACTGGGGGGCAGTGCTGTAATTTGTGACAAAGGAGAATACTGCAAAGTATATTTTTGTACCGCACTTGGGTGGTCGTATTGTCTCTTTTGTCATTCCAGAGCAAGATGACCATGGAAGTCAAGGAGGTCCTCACCTGGATCGCTTCCCAGTTCGAGCGACAGAGGGAGCTGTCACTGGAGCTCCAGGAGCGAGCGGCCGCCAGAATGGAGGCTCAGCAAAAGCCGCTGATCGACTTGATGGAGGCATGGATGCAGGGCATGAAGAAGGAGCCAGAGCCCATCCTTCCTACCCCAGGTTCAGCAGGACATTGTCCAGCTAGTATTTTTGGACCATGGTCCAAAGAGACACTAGGATTTGGTCAGTTAAAAGACAAGGACAATGTGGACGATTTCTTAGAAGCATTCGAGCGTGTGGCTCATGTAGCTAATTGGCCAAAAGACCAATGGGCAGTCCGGTTGGCACTATCACTCACGGGTGAGGCTTTAGCCGCTTACCAGACCGTATCCCCGCCTTTTGCCAATAACTACGATGAGGTAAAGCGAGCTATCAAAGATAGATTAGGTCTAACACCCTCGGTGTACCATCATTTATTGAGGAATGCCAGATTAGGATCCGGTGAAACACCTAGAGCGTTATACCACCGTCTGAAAGGTCTGGTTAATAAATGGTTGGAACCAGAAGGTAAGACGCTGGATACAATATTAGATAGTATCATATTAGAACAATTCTTGGCAGCTATTCCAGTAAATGTATGCACCTTCCTGATATTGCAGGGTTGCCGAAGCACTCAGGATGCTATTTTGCTCACCGAGCGATTCCTTGAGGCGGATGTCACTGCACAAGAGATGAGCTTTGCTTCTACAAAGGCACCATACGCCGCATCAGAAAGGGGAGATAGGCCAAGGAATATTGTTAATAATGTGTGTTTGCCTCTGGATAGAAAGAAATATGTGAAAAGAACATGTTTCAGATGTGGAAGTGATGGTCACTTACAACGTGAATATAAGGTGAAAACAGCACTAATAATAGATGACCCAGGACAAGCTAGAGAAGGTTTCCTGTTAGCAGTCACAGTGCAAGGAGTAACAGCAAAGGCCTTATTAGATTCTGGATCTGACCAGTCTATGCTATCCAAAAGCCTTTGGCGAAAGATAAGGGCCCAAGGCAAAGAAATACCCCGTTCACCTAATGGCACAGTGAGGATTAGATGTGTACATGGGACAGCGTCCATGTATCCCATCTACTGAGTCCTAGTAAAAGGGCTAGGGATAGAGAAAAAGATCCCGGTAGCAGTAGTGCCCCGTCTACCCCAAGAAGTAGTGTTAGGGAGAGACTGGCCTCAGTTCCAGAAAGGTGTCCAACAGGGTCTACGTGTAAAAGAAGGAATGGTTTCTACGAGAACCCAAACCAAGGCCTTAGAGGGAGAAGGGGAATCTATAGCGGTAGAGCTGGAGAACCTTCCTTCTCATGAAGACTTAGTAACAGCCCCAGTGGCTAAGGCCAAAAAGGGGAAAGGAGAAAAGCGTTGGGAACGTCAGACTCACTCCCAGAGTAGAGCCGAGGTATGGGCTGGGATGGAGTTACCCTGGGTCCCAGCAGAGCTAATGGATAAGTTTCCTTCCTTCCCGAAAGAGCAGCAGGCTGACCCCGCTCTCAGTCAGGCTTTCAAGTATGCCCAAGAGGGGAGGGATACTTTACCAAGGTTTTTGCTTGACAGAGGAATTCTATATAGGGAAAGTATTGATCCAGCTACTGGAGACATGCGCAAGCAGCTGGTGGTACCTGCCACCTTCAAAACCTTGGTACTTAGACTCGCTCATGACCATCCCATAGGAGCGCACAAAGGGGTTCAAGGAACCTTGGACCAAATTCTGGCGCGATTCTATTGGCCGGGAGTATTCAAGGAGACCACTAGGTTTTGTGAGGCCTGTCCTGCTTGTCAGAGAGTTACCTCGGTTAAGCCAACAGAAGTACCAATGATTCCTGTACCAGTAATTTCGGTACCCATACACAGGATAGCTGTGGATATAGTGGGCCCCATGATTAAGATGCCGCGTGGGTTTCAATATATATTGGTTATGGTAGACCACGCGACAAGATTCCCCTGGGCGGTGCCCCTATGTAGTATTTCTGCCTGCACGGTGGCAGCGGAATTGATAAAATTATTCTGTGAGGTTGGGTTCCCGAGGGAAGTGTTGACCGACCGTGGCAGTAATTTCATGTCGCGATACTTAGCCCAGGTCTGGGACGCCTTTGGAATTAGGCATGTAAAGACCGCAGCCTATCACCCCCAGTCGAATGGGTTGGTGGAAAGGATGAATCAGACCCTAAAGAACATTTTGAGACGTGGGTTGGAAGGGAAGATGACGGAGTGGGACACTATGCTTCCCTTCGTGCTCTATGCGTGTAGGGAAAGGAAGCAGGCGTCCCTAGGAACCTCCCCGTATGAGTTAATGTACAGCCGATCTCCAAGGGATATCTTGGATATCCTCAGAGAACAATGGGTAGAACCCAGGACAGAGGAAATGGGGGTTCCCCAATTTTTGAGAGACTTGAGAGGTCATCTGACACGAACCTCCCAGATAGCAGAGGATAATCTGAAAGCAAGTCAACAGAAACAGAAAACATATGATCGTAATACCAAGCCTCGCCAGCTTGCTATTGGCAAAAACGTAATTGTCATGGTAGCGGGAGCAGTCCCAAAGTTTGAGAGCCAGTGGAGAGGGCCCTTCCGAGTAGTCGAACAGGTAGGCTCTGCGACCTATTCAGTGGAAAATAGGAAAAGACGCCGACAGATTTATCATGTTAATCTATTAAAGCCCTGGCACGAAAGGGTAGCTCTGGCCCAGTTGGCTATGCGTGCTCGTAGACAGCAGAAAGGAAAGAATGATATCAATGTTTCAGGTAGAATTACGTGCTGTGAAGATGATATCATCCCAGCCCGTAATATCTTAAGGGGGGGAATATGTGATAAGGTGAGCTGTGTGGATGAGATGGAATGGGAGAGAAGTGAGGAATGTACCTTTAAAGACAGATGTAAACAGGGTTCCCATAGAAATCACAAGCCACCGGAGCATGCAGTAGCTAGAGCTAAGCCCTGCCCAAGCAGTGACGTAAGAGCTAGGTTGAGCCCTAACAGCTCTCACGTGTGCAGAGAGGAGGGTGTGGCTGAAAAGAAGCACCATTTTAAAACTGCTTCAGAGTTTGAGGAAGAGCCGAGCGAGAGTCAGGAGAGAAGGAGTCAGGAGGAGAAAGGAAGCCACGTTTCTTACTCTCAGAAAACAGTGGAACCAAGGTTGGAACCTGTCCTAAAGCACCCCAGAGAAAAGAAGCTGGAGAGGTTTGTTTCCACGTGGAGAAGCAGCTCTGAGAGCCAGCCAAGTAAGAGAGGTGGGGAAGACAAGTTTGCTACAGTTCCTAACAGAGGCTTTTCTGAAGACGTGGCCAGAGAGCTGAGGAAAAGCGCTGAACGCTGTGCTAGCCAAAAGGCAGTGAGAGCAGCTCCAGGCAGGAGCAGGAACAGTTCAAGTAAGTGCCGTGAATCAGTTTTAGAGGCTGTTGATAAGCTATTCTATGAGAGAGAAACTCCTTCTTTAAACTATGCTGGTGCAGAGCAGAAAGAACACTTTTTAGGAAAGCTGAAAGAGTTTCTGCAGAGTGTAAAATTCAAACCTTCTGATATAAGCTCTCAGGAAGATGACTCAAGTGAAGCTGTTGAAGAAATGCAGATAGAAATGTATGAAAGTCCTTGTGATAGTGACGTAGCAGGAATGGAATGCTCATTCTGTAAGACAAACATGTGCTAGGCTCAGGCCATGAGAAGAAGTTTGTTTAACCTGGTTTTCATCAAGCTGAGTGAGAAAGAAAACTCTTGCTAGAAGTTTTAAGTTGCCTGATGTGATTAACAGCCATAAAAATCAGCCATACGATACCTCGGAGTCACATTGGATCAGAACCTCAACATGAAGCAGCACATAGCAAAAACAGTAAGAGCAATCTACTTCAAGATCAGATCCCTCAGACACATACGCCCTCTACTCGAGCTGAGTGACTTCCGTACCATCTACCAAGCCCTCATCATCCCTCATTTTGATTATGCAAACGCCATCTTACAAGGTCTCCCTAAAGCAACCTTACATCCCTTACAACTCGCCATGAACAGCGCTGCGCGAATCGTTTTAGGAGCACCAAGGAAAGAGCACATCACACCCCTCCTGATACAGCTGCACTGGCTCCCCATCCAAGCCAGGATTAACTTCAAGATCTTAGTGATGACGTTCAAGGCCATCAATGGGTTATCCTCTTCTTCAATATGTGACCTCATACAACAACCCATGCCCAACAGGATAAGAAGAACTGCTGCAACCAACACGCTAGCAATACCAAAAGCTATGACAAGATGCGCCATATCAACTTCAAATAGAGCCTACAGCCTGAGCGCCCCAAGCCTCTGGAACTCCTTACCACCACACATCAGAGCTATCCCCAATTTGAGCCAGTTCAGGAAGGCCTTAAAACACCTCCTCTTTATTAAATACCTCACAGCCTCCCTCGAACCCCAGCCACCAGGTACGAACAACACACAATGACCCCATCTCACATATAGACAGTTACCAATTTCAGTATCCCATTTGTGTACATAGTTTACCAATTTCAGTATTCCATTTATGTACATAGTTTCCCCCGTTATCCAAGTTGATTGCTCCTGTTCATTGTAATGACCTGACTCTTGTTCATTGTCGGATTCTGTTTTGTTTTATGTAAACCGCGCTGATCGTAAATAGTGCGGTATATAAGAAATGTAAAATAAAAATAAAATAAATAGCAGTGAAAGGCATTTATCTGAAGAAAGCTGAATGCAGCTGCTGTGGAAAGAATATTCCTGACTTTGATGTTTAAGCCTGTTTTGTTCCTCTTCTTCATTTACTTTGGAGAATTTATCCTTGCCTTGTTTTGGCGCTATGAATTTTGATGCGAGGGAGAAACCCTGAAATAAATTTCTTTGTTTTGCCTAACAAACTGTGTGGTCACACTACTTTGCTTGGAGAGTATCTGAAACTACAAGTCCCAGCATTCAGTGCTGGCGGCCAAAGACTTGGGACAGTACTCAAAAGGGCAAATAAGGCAGCCCTTTTTCCTATCGGCCATTGGCCTAGGCAGGGGGTCACAACAATACCTTGAGTAGAATCCGTGACCTTGCAAGTGGGGAGGCACAGGCTCCACCGCCCTGTCCACCAACAGACCTTGAAGCTCCTGAAGGAGAAGGTCTGTGTGTAGGGAAGGCCTTGGAGGCTCCCCTGGAAAGTATGGTGGAGGCGGTGAAAATGTAGTACATAGCCCCTGTGGACTATGTCCAACACCCAACTGTCCCCGGTGATGAGGGGCCACTGGTGGGCAAAGAGGGCGAGGCGACCTCCTGTGCAGGGTTGGGAGAGCAGGGATGGAGAGGCTACGCTCAAGGAGTCAGAAACCCCCACCCTGCTGAGTGGGAGCAGGAGCCGGAGGCTTGGGGGTCCTCTGCCTATGGGGCCCATTACCCTGCCCCTTGGCTTGCTGACCCTGGGGTGCAGCTTGGGCAGCCTAATACTGAGGGTACTGTTTGTAGGCAGTGCCCTTCCTTGGGTAAAAGGGCTTTTTACCCGAGCCCTTCTTTTTATGAGAAGGGTCAGAGGTCTTCCTAGACAACCTTGTCCATGTAAGGTGCTCTGTTTCGAGCTGGGCCACCTTCTCGGTCATGGGCTTGCCAAAAAGGTTTTCACCTTGGCAAGGGACATCGACCAACTTGTCCTGAACCCATGGCTCGAGGTCCAATAACTGCAGCCATGCCTGGCGTTGAGCCGCGATGCCAGCTGCGGCAACTCGGGCCGAAGCCTCGAAGCCATCGTAGGCGGCGTGGGACATGAACTTCGAGCAGTCCCAAATCCCCGAGGACAAGGACTTGAATCTCTGCAAGGGTTCCCCGGAGAGTCCAGCAGAGAACCCGGCCAACTCCTTGGCCAGGTCCCGCAAGTACATGCCCATGTACAGCTGGTAAGCCTGGACACGGCAAGCAAGCATCAAGCCCTGCAAGCACTTTCTACCGACGCCATCGAGGTTCCGGGCCTCCCTGCCGGGGGGCACCGCAGAGTGCATCTTCTGGCTCTTCAGGCGATGCATGGCTGATTCCACAACTATGGAATGGTGTGGTAGCTGTGTTTTCTGAAAGCCAGGGCTCTTCCTGAGTCGATAGATCGAGTCGACTCGCTTGCTTAAAACCGGCGCTGAGGCCGGTGCCTCCCACAACCGGAAGAGGAGCCGTTCCAGCAACGGAGGAACCGGGACAGTAAAGGCCTCCTTCGGAGGAGAGTCATACTGCAGGGCTTCGAGCTCTTCAGCTCGAGGCTCTTTCTCGGGGTCCGCCGGAATAGCCAAGGCAGTGGCCATATCCCGGGCGAACTCCGAGAACCGAGTATCCTCAGGAGGGGATCTACTCTGGGGCTCAGACTGTAGTGAGTCCAACGGGACGCACCGAGTCTTGAACGTATCGGGGGACTCCTCATCCTCCGTCTCCTAGACGGACTCATCCGACGAGGAGTCAGGGTCCGACCCCGCGGGGCCCTGGAGCACCTGCCCCGACGCCGGAGGCACCGGCGTCGACGCCCTCGGTCCCGAGCGGGAGGTCAAGGGAGACCGCGACCGAGGTCGACTTCGAGCCATGATGGACTCGAGTATCGGCTCGGTCTCCGGGGTCGACTTCGAAGTCGATGTCCCGGTGGTCGGGGCAGATGCACCACACAGGCTGGCTATCAGTGCCCGCTGCTGCTCCATGAAGGCAGACAATCTGCTCTCCAAGGCTGTCATCCTGAGACTCAGCTCGGGAGACGCAGCAGCCACCAACTCGGGGCCCGGCGGCGCCTGGCTCAACATTGGCTCCCAGGGAGGAGAGTCCTCGAGGACTACAGGGCTTACGTGTCCAGAAGACTCTGGCTCCACGCGAGGAACTTTGGCAGGCTTCTCTTGGTCCACAGGCCCGGGGCGACGGTCGGGGGTCTTAGACCTGGCCCTCGAGGAGCCAGGGACCTCCTCTGACGACGCCCTCACGAGCCGCTTCTTCCTCTTGCGTTCCCGGTCGGGGGACCCCCTGTCCGAGGAGCTCCGACGGCACTCGGGATCCGAATCCCGAGATGTCGAGGCCTCATACGAGGTCTGGGCCCGGCCGGAGGCTGATTCCGAGAAAAGCCTTTCTGCTGCTTGCAACTTCGGAGTGCCTTGGAAGACATCTTCCCACATGGCCCACACGACGTAGGGTCGTGATCAGGACCGAGGCACCGGAGGCAGCAGTCGTGTGTGTCAGTAAGAGACATTAATTTCTTACACCGATCACACTTCTTGAAACCGCTGGAAGGCATCGGGGAAAAAAGAGACCCCGCGAGATCAAAGGACCGGCCTTCCAGGGAAAAAGCAAAAAAAAGGGCGCGAACGCCAGCCACGAAGGGCAAAAACCGAAAGAGAAGAATCAGGCTCGATACCGGTGTACCGAACCCAGCGGGAGGGGAAACCGGCGTCGAACTGGGAGAAAAAACAGTGAGTATCGCCGAAAAAAATCAACTTTTATCCGGGATGACAGGACACACGTCCGGTGGGCTTCTCGGAAAAAAAGAGACTGAGGTAAGATGGCACCTTTAGGCGGGAAGGGAACCGCACATGCATGCCTGCATTCCCAAAGGCTTTCACAGAAAGCTGGGGAAATGCTCCACTGGGGCTTCATCGACGCCGATGACACCCATATGTGAGGACTGACTTCCTGCTTGGTCCTGGAGAAAATATATTTTGTGTGGAAGAAAAGTCTATGATGGGCCGGGTATTGGGAGAGTAAGAGTGGATTGAGAATGGAAGGGTGAAATTTGAGTGGATGATAAAGGAATAAGGAAAGAAATGGGGGAAAGAGCAAAAGGGAAACAATCAGTATGTTAAAGCAGATATATAGAGAGAATGGAAAACATCTAAAAGAGAAGAAAGGACAAATGGATAGCTCGCAGAAAACATGAAGAAACCAGAAGAAAGTGACTGGAGCAATTGCAACTGAAAAATAAGATGCCCAGACAGAAGGTAGAAAAATACTTTTTTTATTTTGAATTTATTAACTGGAATATGTCTGGTTTGGGAAGTGTGTATTGCTAACATCTTTGCGTTTTGTTTAGTGAAAGAGGAAATTACTTTATAGTTTTATTTTTCCAGTGTTGTACATTTCATGTTTGGCTTTTGGGGTTCCCAGTTTAATTATTATCTTTCTATTTCTAAATTGTGATCCCTTGTTCTTTGTGAGGTGATGGTCTATTTTCTATGTAACCGAACTGAGGTATTCTGTTCATGTAGTTTGTTTGACAGTCCCACTTGTTCTCTTTCCCCCAGTGAGATGTATTGGTATTCTCTAAGATGCATTGGTTTAATATCTGCAGTATTGCCTTTTGAAGGTAGGGTTTGGTGCTTTGTGAGTCCTGGTAGTGCTGTTATGATAGGGTGGATTTGCTATGGATTCTAAATGGTCAGTGTTTATAGTACTTCCTAATGGGCCTGGTAGTTGTCACTGCAATATAGTAATGTAGAAATCTGTCAGTCTTTCTTTATCCAGACACTCATTAAGAGGCATGTTTACTAAAAGTGCATGTTAATATTATGGAAATATGTATGCAAATGAGACTCCTTATGCAAATGAGGCCCCACAATTAATCTCCGCACATGGCCCCGCACCCCCTTTGGGCCGCCCCTGACGCTGCTGCAATGGAATCTTCTGCCCCAGTACCACTGGATATTTTCTCATTAATGCCACCAGAAGACCTCCCTTGTATCAGTGTGCATGTGTTGACACATGTGTAAACAAACTTATGTGCACAGGCGAATAGACAGACAGATAGACAGACCCTCTTCAGTAGGCGCTATTGCTCTACCAAAAGACCCCTAATAATTTCCTAGTATTGCAGTTAAATTTTGTTGCTGATAAAAGAGCTCCTATTACTGAAGAAGGATCCTATTAGAGCTGTTCAAAGGAGGCCTTGCATAGTAGAGAAACATGTAGAGTGTGATAACTATTAAGCTGGTATTACTTTTGATATTGTGGAACTCAAGCTTGTCATTTACTGTTGCATTATACCAGTATCTGTTCTGTTTATTTGACCCTACCCCATGAACCCCAATAAAATTTATTCAAGTCTCAATTATTTCTGATTTTTACTTGCCTTTCCCCTTTCCCAAAAAAGAATATTTATAATTTTGCTATTTTTCTTTTATAGTACCAGCCCCTCTTTCCTACCTCTAGGGAAGCCTTCTGTAGAAATTCCTACTCAAGCCAGTGAAGGGCAATGTCTTCTTGTGTGCTGCCCCATAGGAGGGTTGCTGCCCAGTAGTCCTGGCTCAGCACTAGTGACACAAGGGAGGATTGAGCAACCAATCTGCCCATGCAGGTGCATGGGCTACAGGTGGCATCAAGTATTAAGAAAGAGATGGTTAGATTCATTCCTGCATTCACAATCCAATATAAAATGAGCAGTAGACGTTTTCTACATCTACTGAAAATTTTTAGAGAGTGTCATTAGTTCAGTCTGATTTCCTTTCAGTTAGACATGGAGGACTGGCTGGCTGACTTCAAAGCACAGTGAAAGAAAGTAGGAAAGGAAATCTCCATAGCAAACAGTATATAGATAGATACAAGAGAACACAGAAAATGGAGATTGACCATAGCTGTGACAACCAGAAGTTCTTCAGCCAATAGTTTATTAATTGACCCAACTTGACCGAGTTTCGGCAAACACACCTGTATCAGGGATCTAAAAATAATAATAATACATTTATATATATATATACATTAAGGGGGTCATTCTGTGCCACGAATAGCAGGGATATACATCCTGCTTGGATGTACATTCCCGCTATTCGCCCCTGAAACTCCTGGTGCAAAGACTTCCCATATGAACAGCGCTGTTGTACGGGGAGCCTTAGACAGATGTGGGAGAGTCAGTCTGGAGATGGAACGAGGGCAGGGCATAGGCGAGCCGCAACCCCGGAAGTATGGGGTCGATTCTGAGGTCGGCCCAGTATGTCCAAGGTCAGCCACATAGACAGGGGATGCTGGAACCAGGGGTTGGTGATGAGGTGAGGGGTGCAGGGCGATCCCCGCAGCCCAACCCTGGCCATAGGAAGCTGGATCAAGGGTCGGGCTGTGGGGAGAGTATGTTGGATCTTGCAGTCAGTGATCTCGGCTCCTGAATGGAGCCACAGTGCCATGGCAATGGGATACCATGACACTGCAGCTGCATTCAGGAGCCTGGCTGAATTAGCCAGGGATCTGTTGGGCATACGGCCCATCAGAAATCGGGGCCTGGCCTACACGTCCATGGGATCAGAATCAGGTGCTACCGCTGTATGCCCCGATTCTGAGGGGCCGCACAGGGACTGGCTGGCCAGAATAGAATTGGCCTCTAAGTAAATAAATAATCATAAAACAAAACTTTCCCGTGGCAGTCAGAATCGGGCCGAAGACGGCCCGGTGTGCCCCTGCCTGCCTGCGGGGATGTCTTTCCCGCAGGCTCCCTTGGCCACTGCGACTCGGCCCCCCCCTTCCCCACCGCTTGACTCATGGCTGGTCAGCTGGGACCTGGATCAGGCGGCAGGGACCCCCCCTCGCACCCAGCCCCAGCCCCGATCGCCAGGTCAGTGCTTCTTATACCACCTTTGAGGTGGTATAAGGAGCACATTCCCATGGGCCCAGCAGCAGCTACAGGACCATAACCTGAATCAGCCCTGTATGTGCTGCCAGGCTTGCCCACCCCCCGCTGGCTCTCTCCGTCCTGATGCACAGGGCGTATAGGGAAAGCCGGAGGGGGAAATTGGGCCCCGACAGCTTGCAGGACTGCACATCCCACAGGGACATGCAGCTACGCAACCCACGTTTTGGAATGGGGCCCAAAGTGCCTAAATGCGAAAAAATTATAAATATATTTTAAAGAAGGTGTTTGAAATAGAACTTATGATAAATAATTAAGTAAATTAATAGCAATATGAATGATTACGGGTTATATATGTTAAAAACAAAATCTGGAGAACATGCCTGAAAAAAACATCAAAATTCAAAAGCATGTATGCATTTTTGCAAAAATAAGGGGGGGGAGGGGAGGGAAGAAAAGGGGGGAAGGGAAAGGAAAGCAAGGAGGGGGAAGGAAAGGAGAGAAAAGGGCAGGGGTAGGGAATAGAAAAGAAAAAGAACAATGGATTGGCATATAGTTACATATTAACACCCAAATCACTACAAAAACTTGGGATCACAAAAATCTAAAACTTACCATCTAGGACTATATCTTATCGAATTGACAAATTGTAATCCTCTCCAAAGCTTAATTGAACTAATACAGTGCCCATCTTAAACAACATAAAAATCCTGCCTTGGAATTACCAACTCCTTTTGATTTATACAATGGTGTCAATACTAAATTAAAAATTGGATCCTTCTTACATGAAGAAACCTCATTAACACCCTCAAAAACGCTAAAATGCAAAGAGTTACTGTTCATATCATTGAAGGTCTCTTTATGTAGCAGTAAACAGATTTATTCTCCTGTTTCTTTGTCTTTTAATAATTTTTCTCAGGAACTACTCTACCCCCCTGTTTGTTCAGGTTTGTCTTGAATAGACTGTATGCTCTGTGGAGTAGGGGCTGTCTCTCATTGTTTATTTTCTGTGCTGTGTATGCCTTGTAGCACTATAAGCTGATAAGAAGCGAGAGTAGTGGTAGCACTTAAAAGGCCAAGCTAAGAATATGGCATGTTCTCTTCTTTCCTTTTTTTTTTATATTTAAGTTTTTATTGTCGCCATTACATAACATAACCACATACATGTATCAATAACACTCCATTATCTATACATTCGGTACCCAGCAACCTAAATTTCTATACAACCTTGTACTCCAAATAGTATATTAGCCAATGTTCCATATATTAAGCTTCCCCTACTATCCTAATATGTATCCATAATAAACAGGCTAACTGTACCTTGTCTCTATTCATTTGTATTATTACCCATAGTTGTCCGCCTTATTATATTATTTATAATTTTTTTTTTATTTTATATTGTCAGCAGTGCAGTAACACAACCCAACACAAACAACAATACGCCCCAGATCCTGCTATACAAAAGTATCTAACCCCCACTCCAGCCTTTTACCGTATTTTGATACCCCCCCTTACCCATCCCCCTCTAAAGCACTCAACTCCCGCAGCCCTCCCATCGACCCCCTGTCCCCTGACCCCTTGATTCCCTCTGGGCCTCCTGAGCTTAGAGAAGCCCGCCGTACCCTACCCCCTCTCCCTGTGACAAGGAACCAAACTAGCAGAGCCCCCTGACAGCCGAAGCCCCCCCTCCTAATCACCCCTACCCCCCTGCCCCCCCCTCCCCCCCGGTGCCCCTGTCCCTCCCCCCCCAACCCCAGAACACGTCCCAGTACACCCCACCATCCTTCAAACCCAGCCAATCTCTGTCGGCGTGCTGCCGTTAACTTTTCCATAAGAACTATAAACCTAAGGCGTCTTTCAAACTGCTCTACCGAGGGCATCTCTTTGTGCTTCCACGCTGCAGCAATCTCACACCGGGCTGCACTCAAACAAGCCTGCACCATCTTCCCCCCCGTCCTCCTCCCCCCTCCCCCCACAGAGCCAACAACAAGAGAGCGGGGCTCCAACTCCACCTCGGTCCCCAATTTCTCTTTAATCCACCCCGTTAGCCACTTCCAATACCTCTGTACCTTCTCACAGCTCCACCAAACATGCCAAAACGTCCCTATCTCCCCACACCCCCTCCAACAGAGAGGAGATACCTCCCTATAGATTTTATGCAAGCGATTAGCGATACCATCGCATCATAACCTTGTAACTATTTTCCTTGGCCCCGCTAGAGCTGAGCCCCCTCCTAATCTGGTCCCACACCTTTTTCCACTCTACCACCGTTAAAGTCCTACCAAGGTCTCTCTCCCACTGCACCATATACCTATGTTTCCCTCCGCCACCCCCTAAAACCACCTTGTACAATCCAGACACCATTCCCCTGGAGCCTCTCTTCCCAAACCACATTGCCTCCAAACCCGAGACCTCCTCTCCCAACCCTTACATCCCCACTACCTTCCTTAAAAACGAACTAATTTGCACGTAGACGAACCTATCCCCAACTGCCAAATTACATTCCGCTTGCACCTCCTCAAAACTCCTCAACACACCCTCCTCCACCAATTGAAAGCTACATACCAAACCCTTCTTTGTCCATAGATCAAACCTGCCGCCCTCCCAGCCCGGTTTAAAAGCTCTACACCCCCTCCACGGTGTCATCACCGAAAACTCTGTCCTCCTTCTAGCTATATCCAGTCCCCAAACCTTATCCCATATCCGCACTACCTACCTCATCCCTGGTGACCCTCGCCCCAATTCCCCCCTCCCCCCCCTCGGCGCCCAGAGCCAAGTAGCTAAGCGACCCCCACTAGCCCTCCCTTTCTCCAGGCTCACCCAAGAGCGCTCCTCCCCACCCTCCCTCCAGCCCAGCACATGAGCAAGCTGTGCCGCCCAATAATAAGCCTTCAAATTAGGAACCCCCAACACCCCCTCCTCCTTTGGAGCAAACATCACCTCCCGCGCAACTCTCGGCGGCTTCCGTTTCCAGATGTAACTGAACACCCACCGTTATAGGGCCCTCATCACCCCCTCCGGGACCTCCACCGGTAAGGCATGGAATAAATAAAGCAAACGGGGCAAAATATTCATTTTGATGGCCGCTATTCTCCCCAACCATGATATCTCCATCCTCATCCAACCCGCTAAATCTCTATTAATGTTTCTAAGAAGTCTCGGATAGTTAGTAGTAAATAAAGTCTCATACTTATCCGTGATACGAACCCCCAGGTAACCCAGGGACCCATGCACCCATCGCAAATGAAACATTCTTTGCAGCCTCCCCTCAACCTCCTTGTCCAACTTCACTTTCAGCACCTCGGTTTTATCCACATTCATTTTAAAACACGAGACTGCCCCAAACCTGTCAATCTCCCTCATTACCTCTGGCAGCGAGACAAGCGGATTGCCGACATACAACAAAATGTCATCAGCATACAATGAAATCTTATGCTCCTGCTCCCCCCTACGCAACCCCCGGATCTTATCATTCAACCTTATACATTCCGCCAACGGCTCCACCACCATCGCAAAGAGTAGTGGCGAAAGCGGACAACCCTGACGGGTCCCGCGGCCCAACGCAAAATCCCGGGAATATCTCCCATTAACCTTTACCCGAGCCCTTGGTCCCCGGTATAACGCCCCCACCCATGCCAAAAAATTCGGCCCACACCCAACCTTCGTCAATACCTGCATTAAAAAACCCCAATGTACTCTATCGAAGGCCTTTTCAGCGTCTATGGACATCAAAAGAAAATCCCCTGGCTCCTGCCTCGCCTCCCACACCACTCCTATGGCCCGCTTTATATTATCCGCTGCCTGCCTCCCGGCGATAAAGCCAGCCTGATCTACCTGGATTATCCCTGGCATCCACCCAGCCAACCGTCCCGCAAGAATTTTTGCTAACAATTTAACATCTACATTCAGCAGAGAGATGGGTCGGTATGAACTACACCTCCCTGGGTCCTTCCCTGGTTTTAACAGCACGGTGATCCCCACCGTCAGCATTTCCGCTGACAACCCCCCCCCCTCCACTAATATCCCATTAAATACCCTTCTTAAAATACCCCCTATCTCCCCCCAAAAGACCTTATAAAAGGTCCCCGTTAACCCGTCTAGCCCCGGCGATTTCCCCCCAACCAATCCCTTCACTGCTCTTTCCAGTTCCTCCCCCAAGATCTCATCCTCCAACCCCTCAGCAGCTTCCTCCGGCAATTCAGGTAAGGAAATACCCGCTAGGTACACCTCTATCCCCCCCTCGCTCACCCCCTCCATCTCTCGGTAGAGATCTTGATAATATTCTTTAAACCGCTCCTGAATTGCGTCATCTCCCCTACACATCCTCCCATCCTGCCCTTCTATCTGATATATTGTCGCTATCCCTTGTTGCTGCCGCAATTTCCGGGCCAACAAACGGCTGGCCTTATCCCCAAACTCATAGTGCACCTGCCTCACCTTTTGTAAGAGGAAAGCCACCTTATCGGTTTGCAAAGCCCGCAAGTCCGCTCTCACTCTCTCCATCTTCCCCCTATCCTTCCGTGCCCCTGACCCCCGGTACCTCCCCTCTGCCACCAATAACTCCTTCCGCAGTGCATTCTCTCGTCTCTCCCGCTCCCGCTTTTTCCTAGCCCCCCACATGATAAACCTCCCCCGCACTACTGCTTTCAACCCCTCCCATACAATTACATTTGTCACTTCTCCAGTGTCATTAAAACACAAATACTCCCTTATAACCTCCCAGACATCTGCCACCACCTTCCCATCCCTAAGTAAGCTATCATTCAGCCTCCAAAACACCCCCCCCCCCACCCTTCCCCGGGCATTTAAGATTCACCACTACTGCCCCATGGTCCGACCAGCCCACCGGCTGGATGCCCCCATCCTCCACCTCCTTCATCCAAGACTTATCCAGCAGCAACATATCAATCCAGCTCCAACTACCATGTGGAGCCGAATGAAATGTATACTCCTCTCCCCCCGGGTTCAGGGCCCTCCACATGTCAATCAAATTGTATTGCCCCATCACCCTTCTTAATTCTATCCTATTCTTTCTCCCCCCATCTCCCCCCCTCCCGATCTACCCTCGGGTCCACCACCACATTAAAATCCCCACCCACCAAAACCTTCCCACCCCCTGCCCCCTCAATTAAGTGCCCAACTTTTCGCCAAAACCGCTTTTGCTGCCCATTAGGTCCATACACCACCACCACCACAATATCCTCCCCCCCAAATTTCCCTCTAATCCCTACCACCCTTCCCTCCAGATCCTTAAATGACCCTTCCACCCGTATCCCACAACCCTCCCGTACCAAAATGGCCACTCCCCCCTTTCTGCCACCCTCCTTATTACATGAAAAATACTGAATAGGATACTGCCGGTGCCGCATCCGCCCCACCTCACCAGCCCTCAAGTGGGTCTCTTGGATCAAAACCACATCCCACTGATCTCTCACAACCTCCCGAAAGAGCAAACCCCGCTTAGTGGGAGAGTTCAACCCCTTCACGTTAATAGTTCCTATACGCACCATCTAATAAAATACCCCCCTCCCTCCCTTGCCCACAAGGTGTTCTGAGCCCCCCATCCCCCCTCCCCAAACTTCCCCCGGATCACCACCCCCCCTCCCCCACCATCCTCCACCTCTCCTACCCTCCCGGACGCCTTGTCCTATCCCGTCCCAGCACACACACACCCCCCCCCCCCCCGTGCCTCCCAATCCCAGCACCTCATCCCCACTCCCGCCATACAACAATATTTCCCCTTCATCCATAGAGCCCCGCCAAACATAGCTCAGCTCCCCTCTTTCCCTGCCCCCCTCCCCCCGTTAGCCCTATGAGTCCAGTATCCGAGTTCCGTGAGAAAAGGAGCTCTAACACCCCTCCTCAGGCTCTATACTTGCAGCCGGAAGTAGCCTTTTCAGTCTCCCATCTCAGGTGTCTGTCTCTGAGGCCACCCTCCACCGGTCCATGGACAGCCGCTTCAAACGCTTCCCGTGCTCTCCCACTCTCTGCCATTGTGCACTTGTTTGACGCTGCTGTTTGCTTGTCTCTCCATGGGCCGTAAGCAGCCGCTCTGTCGCCACCACCTTAGGCAATCCCTCACAACCCAAGTCTCGCAGGGTAGCCCACGCCTCCTCCACTGATTTCACCTTCCGATTCACACCATTCACGGACAGCAAAATCCCAAACGGGAACATCCAGCGATAGCGGAGGTTCTGCCCCCTAAGATACGCAGTAACTTCTCTCATCGCTCTCCGTCTGTCCAAAGTTCCCTTAGACAAATCACTAAAGACTTCTATTTCATTGCCTTCCCATGCAATTCGCCCAAACCTCTGGGCCACGCTCAAAATTTGTTCTTTCAATGGAAAACTGCTCATACATGCTATAATGTCCCGTGCCTGCTTTTCCCGCCGGGGGCCTAAGCTTCTATGAGCTCTCTCCACACCAATTTGCTCAGCTTTCATGCCATCCACTTCCCCCCCGCTGCAAAATATGGCCACATAGCTTCTGGACCACCGCCATACAATCTCTAGCAGCAGCCGCTTCCTCAGGCACCCCCCTGAAACGCAGGTTGTTTCTCCGAGCTCGATCTTCCATCTCCTCAAATTTCTCCTGTAGCTCGTCTTGCTGGGCCTGGAGGTTTTCCTGCAGGGCCGCCATCCCTCGCACCTCTCTCTCACACTCCTCCACGTGGCACTCCAAGTCTTCAACACGGCCGCCCAGGCTGCTCATCTCCTGCTGAATGGCCTGCAGCGTTTCTTTCACCTATTTTCGCATAGCCTTAATCTCTGACCGCATTTCAATTTTAAACTCCTGCAACCACTTACGCAGTGGCACCTCCTCCAGCCCCTCCGTATCTGTGCCACCATCATCTCCAGAGCTCTCGCCATGTGCTCCCACGTCGGAGCAGGCCGACTCCGCCGCTGCCGCCGCCATCAGCTCCCGCCGCACATACGGGGACTGGAAACCCGCTAATTTCTTCTTCGCGGCCATCAGACTCCTGTCTACTCGCTTGCCTTCCACTTTGGCACTTGGGGACACTCCACTATATCACCACTCTCCGGAATCGGACGGAGCTAGGCTTTTAGGCTGCCATTAGCTCCGTGATGTCACCGGAAGCCTTCTTTCCTTCTTATTCTATGCTTCCTATCCTTTTGTTCTCATTTTCTGTCCTATTGTTTTGCTGGCATTCTTTATTAACTTTAAGTTAAGTTTTTAATTTGTAAAGGTGATATATTACATTTTATTAAACCATAAACTATCAATATGTACCTATCTAATAACAGAAATATGCAGATGATATTTTCTCAGACTTGTTCCTTACATATGTAGACAAGGTGCCTCTTAGTGGAAGGCTGAAGGAATTCTAAGACCAGAAGCACTTGCCTGGATAAAGTATCATACTTATGATTGCAAAACAAAGCTGCTGGTGATCACCTGCATGGGAGATTACAATGCTAATTGTTTGATCTTGAAGACTGTCAATGGCACGGAGTTGCCAGTAGTAGGGTGTTTGGAGACAGAGATCACAAAGGTTATCCCCTAGATATGTATTCATTATACGAGATGATAATGACACATAAGACACCATACTTGGGATACTCAAGATGAATTTCTTCCATGACTTGGGAGGAACTGCTTTGACTGAGGAATGCCAGGGAAGAGATGTGGAGCTCGATCCCAGAAGGAGCACATCCAGGCCATCTGGACACCCCCGAATAGGATGGGCCTGTTAGGACTCTATTCTGCAACATGGGAGCCAGATTTCCCGCAGTTGCAGGATTGGGCATTGAGATGGTCCAGCATGCTCCTGCTGCACCAGGGGAGACATCCTCCCCGCTCCACAGCCAGCTTGCCATGGTGCTGACCCCCATTTCCCTACCGCCCAACCCTCAGATGGGGCATTCAAGGTCCGGATCGAGCGGTGAGAACTCACCTCCACTGCCGCTATTGCTCCTGGGGGGCTGCCAGGCCGGTGCGAAAGGGCGCTCCATGTTTATTCCACCTCTGAGGTGGAATAAACTGGGCACCCACCTGGTGCTCCCTGGAAGTACAGGGCTGTGACCTGAATTGGTCCTGTACATCTGGGATCTGTTCCGCCCCTTCTCCGCCCCATACAGAACTCCCTGCACTGAGACTGTCTGGCCCACATTTACTTTCAGGAATGAGGGCCGGACAGATAGTGGGGCTGCACGTCTTACTGAGACGTTCAGCCCTGCTAGTCGCCTTACAGAATTGGGCCCATAGTAGCCAAGATTTATGTTGATAGTTTTTTTAACTATGAAAAGTCACCAGAAAAGTTGGAGTTTCTCAAACTTATGGGAAACTAACAAGTTAAGAGTGGGAAAATGTTTGAACTTGAACATGATGCCAGCCAGTTTAGTGATGGTCACCTCAACAGAAACCAAGAAGTTTATTTATGTTTATTTAATACTTTCTATAATGCCTTTTGTGCATGGCCAGCAAAGCATTTGGTGGGTCATGCTTTGGGTTAGTCCAGTGGTTCTCAAACCCAGTCCTGGGGGCCCACCAGCCAGTCGGGTTTTCTGGATATCCGCAATGAATATGCATGAGAGGGATTTGCATATACTGGAAGTAGAAGGCATGCAAATCTCTCTCATGCATATTCATTGTGGATATCCTGAAAACCTGACTGGCTGGTGGGCCCCCAGGACTGGTTTTGAGAACCACTGGGTTAGTCTAACAAAGGACAAATTCCAGTACATTTCCTGGATGCAGGAGAATGAAGTATAAGATTACCCCTGAAGTGAAAGTGGTTGAGCTGCTAAAATCAGAAGAAACTAAACCACTCATTAACTCGAAGTTAGATAGTGAAAGAGGGGAAATGAGAATGATAGAGGCTGAACAAAAGGCCATTGTTCTGATAAAGGCCATGTGGCATATCTATTCTGCCCACCCATGTAACTATTAAGTACTACAACCCCTTCCTCTCCCTCAGAGATCTTCTGTGTTTGTTCCATGGTTTTGTGAATTCAGATACAGTTCTCATCTCCACCAAGTTCAGCTGGGATGCTGTTCCATGTACCCATCACCATTTCTATAAAGAAAAGTTTCCTCAGATTACTCCCGTCTATCCCTTGTCATCTTCATCCTATGGCCCCTCATTCTAATACTTCATTTTGATTGGAAGAGGGCCACCTCATGTGCATTTATACCATGGAGGTATTTAAACGTCTGTATCATATCACTCCTTTCCTGCTTTCCATCCAAAGTATACATATTAAAATCTTTAAGCCTATCCATATATGTTTTATGATGAAGACTATTGATCGTTTTAGCAGTTGTGCTTTGGACCAACTCCATCCTGCTTATATCCTTTTAAAGGTGGGGATCTCCAGAATTGTACACAGTACTCCAAATGAGACTTATACAAAGGCACTATCACCTTCTTTTTCCTGCTGGCCAATCCTCTCCCTATGTACCCAAGCTTCTTCCTGGCTTTTGTCATCACCTTTTCTACCTGTTGGGCCACTTTAAGATGATACAATTTGTTGGGCCACTTTCAGATCATCCAATGCAATCTCACCCACCACCCACTCTTCTTTCATGCACTGAAGTAATTCATCCCCCCAATATTGTACCACCCTCTTGGGTTTTTGTAGCCCAAATGCATGATCTTGCATTTTTTTAGCATTAAATCTTAGCTGTAAAATTCTAAAACATTCTTCAAGCTTTGCTAGATCCCTCATCATGTTATCCATGCCTTCCAGAGTGTCTACCCTGTTGCAAATTTTGGCATCATCCACAAAGAGTCATACTTTTCCCAACAGATCTTCTGCATATCGCTTTCAAAAATTTAAAAAAAAAAACAGGACCAGAGGACTGCTGTTTCTTTGCCTATCCAAATTCTGATGAACATCTGAATTGGCACTGGGAAAGCTACCCAGTGACATCGGGAGTCGGGGCCTATAAGATCGGAGGACTGAGGAGAAGTGGCTGAGGACTGCTGTTTCTTTGCCTATCTAAACTCTGGTGACAGTTTGACCTGGCAGTGGGGAAGCCATCCGGTGATGTTGAGGATCAGGGCCTATAAGATCAGAGGCCCGATGAGAAGTGGCTGAGGACTACTGTTTCTCTGCCTATCCAAATTCTGGGTATCATCTGACCTAGCACTGGGGAAGCCACCCAGTAATGTCAGGAGTCAGGGCCTATAAGATCAGAGGCCTCACTATGGGATGTGGTTGCAGGCACATTCTCAGGGCATGCTCCAAAGGAGCGTGTACTAAGGGGCAGGATATACCCTTTTGGTGTTCCTTTAGGGCGCTGAGAAGCACACTTCTATCTCCACATAATATATGGGGCTGAAGAGGAAGAAGCAAGGACTATTGAAGGCACAGAAGGCGGTGAAAGGTTTGGGTCCCATGAACCAGCACATTAAGGTAACTGTTATCCTGATCAACTCTGAAGTTTCTCAGAGGTTGGAGTAGAGGTGTTGAGACTCCACCTAGCTGTTCAGCAATTTTGAGAGCTTGGGTGGGTCCTCTATTTTAGGTGGTCTGCTGGTGGCATCTACTCTCCCTGCTGAGGGAGAGCTCTTCAGTTGTGTAAATTAAAGCAGAAGCTTCTCTGATTCCATTTCCTAAACCAATTCAGCTTTCATTACTTGTAGTTACTCCATTGCCCAAGAAAGAAGTTTCGCTTAAAGATATATGGCAAATCGTTTCTTTTATTGAACTTGCTCTTAGAGGCTCGTTTGAGCAAATTTCTGCATTCTTTACTACTGATACTGTTGCTAAACTGACGGAACAGGATTTGAAAGTGAAGGAATTGGGTAACACTTGTGCTAAATTGGAGAATCAGATTCTACGTTGCAAGCAGTTTCCGTGTCATCGGTTAAAGATTCCTTGATTATTCATAGACAATTAGAATCAAGAGTTTTCAATCTTCATTTTTTGAAATTTTCCTTATACTAGTGGAGGAGTGGCCTAGTGGTTGGGGCAAGGTACTTCAGGCCGGAAGGTCAGGGGTTCAAATCCCAATAGAGGACAGCAACCTTGGGCCGGAAGGACTGGGGTTTCTAGTCCCACAGGTGCTCCTTGTGGTCTTGGGCAAGCCACTTAACCCTCCATAGCCCATGTTCCCTGTAAAATAGTTATCTCCAAGTTATAATGACCTGTTCAATGTAATTTCAGTTTGTTCAATGTAAACCGCACTGATGCAGAATAGCACAGTATATAAGAGAATGTAAATAAATAAATATACTAGATTTTTGTTCCCATTGCACCTATTCCAAAAATATTTGAAGGAGGTATTATTACTCACTGATCCAGATTCAGTTAAGCTTACAAATTTATATTACATTCCCAAGGGGACAAAGATCTTGGATAAAGATGCAAATGGTTTGGATCGACTTTCCTCTACTGATAGTTTAGATCTGTCAGCTTTTCTAGAATCTTCAATAGATGAAATTCCAATTAGGGCTACATTGCTTGTAGTTTTTTTTTTCCTTGTTAGATAAAAGTAAAATCTTAAAAAAGTATTTTCAAAAGAAAAATGTTTCCTTTTGTGGGCAACCGATTATTGTATTCCCAGATGTCTCCAAGGTAACTTGGAAAGCTTTTCTAAATCTAAAGCCTTGGGTGCTTGCTTTGGGTGCCACTTTTTTCCTTGTTTCCTTGTAAATGTTTGGTGGTTTTTCAGGGGACACATTATACCTTTTTTGATCCAGCACACTTTGAGAGTTTCCTTGCTGGGAAGAATGTTTGATTTATTTTGCCTTTACTGTTTCTGCTAAGTAATTTAGATTAAGAGAGTCTTTTATTATAATTAATGTTTTTTCACCATTTAATTGTTTTTGTTGTGGGGGAAAAAAGATAAGCTAATCCTTAAGTAATCCACATTATTCCTCCGATGTGTTTCAGTTTGTGGCATCACAGACCCTCCAAAGAGAAGTGATTGCTTTCAAGCATGACTGATGTGGACACTTTGAAGTGGATACTACCTTGAAAAATTTAAAGAACAGTACTATTTAGCATTGATGTCTATGATGTACCCCAGTAGGTTAAAGCCTGTGAAAGATATCTCCTTGTGAAGAACAAATCTCCCAAAAACACACTTTTCTCTCATATCCAAAAGTACTAGCCATTGACTACACCATGCTAGAGCCTGACTACACTGAAATGGGGAATGTCTTGGTACTACAGTCGACAACATTCCTCACAGAAACAACTTCATGCTTGTAATTGAGATCAATGGGATGTATCTAAAATTTTAAAAGAGGGGAAAATACCTCAGAAGTGAATCCCATAGCATTAATAACTTAAGTAGGCCTCATTCATAGCTAAACAAATCCTTTTTTGCCATCACAGGTCATACAAACCCTCTTTAATAATCTTAAATTTAATGTAATATCAAATTTAAATTTAATGAACTCTATTCAGTCTTAAATCTTCATATTTAATTCCATTTATTCCATACATTCTTCATCTATCTGCATCAATATCCCTTCAATTTCACAGACTTAATATATTGAGATCTACTAATGATTTTGTACTAAAAACCGGGATCCCATGGGGTAAATCTTAAATATGCAACATTCTATTTCTAACATTTTCTTATGGATGCCAAAGTCTTTGTTATACAAAAATTCTTGTATTCATTCTTTTTATCTTATTCCAAATTCATATATTCAAGCTCATACATTAACAATGATTCTATTTTTCAAAAGATCTTTCAAAGTTCAAAAAAATTGTACTTATCCAACAGAATTATATTTTCTTGTAGCTGCTGGCATTTGCTAGCATTTCGCCTATGGCCGTGTCAGGGCTTAATTTTGCTGTTCTTCTCCTACTACTATATACATGAACTTTGCAAATTGTATAAAATCGAAAAGAGCAGAATCATCCCCTACCATCCAGAGGAGAATGTATTTAGTTCATGCCTGTCCTCAGAAGTTCAAGGCGAGTTAGCATTGAGGTACAGTAGGTATTTTCCTGCTCCTGGAGGGCTTACAATCTCAGTTTGTACCTGAGGCATTGAAGGGATAAGTGACTTGCTCAAGGTCACAAGGAGCTGCAGTAGGTTGCCCTGGTTGCCCTAATTCTGGCCCATTGTTGGAATTATTAGGCTATCACAGCAAATAGCAAGTCACGCTACATGACATATTCAGAGTCCAATTAGTTGAGAAAAGAAGGTAGAAGGATTATCTTTCAGAGTTAGTGATGGCCTACAATAAAAGTATGTACAGTTCAACAGGATACTCTCCCCGCTGCCTACTGTTTGGCTGCAACCCACAACTACTTTGTAATGTACTCTCCGTGTCTCCAGTTGAAGAAGAGTACAAGATTCTAGGAGCCCGATATTCATTAGTGATGGCTATGCACTTCTAAAGCGCAGAACTGTCGCCACTGAATCTTAATCCCAGATATTCAATGCCGGGACCATATCTGGCCACCATTATTGAATATCCGGGTCTGCCGCAACGCGCCATACAGGACTGAAGCTAACCGAGCAGCGGCAATATTAAGCCACTGCCAGGTTAGCTCCCACGGGTAAAAATAGGGCAGCTTTTCCCACCCCTATCTTTACCCTTGGCTCGCTAACCAGGCAGCGGTTCAATATTGCTACTGCCCAGTTAGCAACTGGTGCCACCTCCGCTCCTCCCCAGAACACTCATGACACACCCCAATTCTACACGGTTAGCATCGGGGAGTGTAGCAGCGGAACCGGTGGATATTCAGCGGCTCTAACTAAATAAGGGCTGTGCAATTGCAAAGAAACATCAAGGTGAAGCACATAAATTCAGAAATGACACTATGACAGAAGATCTAGAGGTGCACTGATAGGTGTAGGTGATAGAGTTCATTTCAGATAACATAACTTCCAGGGAGACATAAGATGCAAGATGTCTGGGAGTTCACTCCCTATGAAGTTGAAAAGGCGTTTGAACCCTATGGGAATACTTTTAGAATATGTTCAAAGATGGGGAGACAAAGGTAGTATAATAAAGTTATAAACTGTGGCTGATGAAGATCATATAACAGGGATACTGTAAACTCACCTGAGACTGAAATTTAGCAAGTAGAAAATTCTGAAATGCCAGAAGATGACTCAAAATCTGACCAAATTTGGTTAGTACCAAATTACACAAGAGTTCCAGGTGACGGGTTGAAAATTTCAGATGATAGTCCTTGTGGCCTAGAACCTGAAACTTTAGAAAAGAGATGGAGGTTAAAATTCCTGAAAGAAAAATCTTAGAAGAAAGTGCTCCTGGAAGCTCTGAGCCAATTTCAGAATCAAACATCAGAAGGTCAGAGTTCAAACAAAGGGAAAATGTCCATTATACAGGTTCGTTTAGGGAATGACATATCCCTCCCATTTATCCTAAGACAGGGAGTACCCCAAGGATCTAGTCTATCTGCACTTCTATTTAACATTTTCCTTCAACCAGTTTGCAAGATTTTCCAAAATCATGGAATTCATTACCAGTTATACGTAGATGACATTATGTGTTTCACCACTTTCAACCTATCAAACCCTAACTTTTCAAACCTAATTGAATGCATCACAAACCTGAAAACCTGGCTTTCAAATCATAACCTCATAATTAACCAATCTAAAACTGAAGCCCTTCAAGTATTCACTAATGCTTCCTATACTCCACCTGCTACCCTTACACTTGGAGATACTGTATCACCCTCTCCATTAAAAATCAAGTGAAATATCTTGGCCTTATCCTTGATCAGAACCTTACATTCCATGAACAGATAAAAAAACCCTCCAACACAATATATGCAAAACTACGCACCCTTCGGAACCTTCAGCCTCTCCTAAACCCAGACTCCTTTCTCTCTGTCTGCCAGGCCCTCACCATCCCAACCCTTAACTACTGCAATCTATCAGGGCCTTCCCAAAAACAGCCTACATCCCATCCAAATGGCACAGAACACAATAGCTCAACTCATCACAAATAATCCCAGACGCTCCCACATAACGCCTATCCTCTTTGACCTACACTGGCTCCCCATTCAGTCCAGAACTAAATTCAAAGCAATCACCCTTATACACAAAATCATCTCCAATGAGTCAGCTCCGTGCCTCTCCTCGCTTCTATCAAATTCTAACAACATTAGAACATGCCGCACCTTCACCAAAAACCTTCTATCCATCCCAACATCAAAGAGAAAATGTAGCCAAACTACCTGTAATCGGGCATTCTCCATTTTCGCCCCCTCTATTTGGAACGCCTTACCTCAAGAACTAAGGAACTGTCCCAACAATTCTGAATTCCGGAAGAAATTGAAAACTCATCTCTTCCAGGAACACTTCTCCCAACTTATATAGCTCTCTCTAACCTTTCTATAAATTCCCCATGTAAATAGCCCCTAAGCTTCCATGTAAATAGTTTGTTAAGCCTCCGCTAGGAGAAAGTCTCTTGTTAACCATTTATACTGTGTTTATCTTTGTTACAATGTATACAGTTGAAATATACTGTCTGTTATGTTCCCTGTAAACCGTCTTGAATTGTAGAAAGTCGGTATATAAAACCTGTTAAATAAATAAATAAACAAACAAAGGGAAAATGTCCATTATGTGAATGATCACCATTGGGTTTATCAGTAATGCAATCTGAAGTTGAATCTGAAGCTAAAGATTATGGGGGGTCATTCTGAACCACGAATAGCGGGGATGGACATCCATCCCCGCTATTCGAGCCGGCTTCAGCTCCCAACTAACTTCCCCACCGGTTGTGCAGGGTAGTTAGTCGGGGGTGGGGAAAGGGCAGCCCGGGGCAGAGAGTGGGTGGGCAGTGGGCTGGCGAAATGGCCAGGGAAGTTATTCCACCTCCAAGGTGGAATCTTAATTGAAACTTCGCTCCCAGAGATATCACCTCTGTGCGAAGATCCAAAATTTCTTTCTACAGACTTGTGTCCAACGGGACACATCCGGTAAAATCTGAATCCTACCCCCCAGAAAGGAAATATCAGTTTTCTTAAGAAACAAGTGTAATAATACATTCTTATCTGAAAAAAAACCAAAGTGTCGCTCTGGACCCTACTGTTTCAGAAGACTGTTCCTAGAGTAAAGACAAATTCCCCAAGTCCAAAGAGTCCAAAAAACTTCAGCTTAAGGAACAGGATTCATACCAGTAGTACCAGTAGCAACACCAGATGGTATATAGTAGATCATCTGCGTAGGGGGAAGACCAGCATCAGGGTAACCAAAAATGTCCTTTAGAAATCTATGAAAAAGAGTTCTAGCCGGAGAGCCAGATACATGCGGGAAATTCAATATCCTCAAGTTCAGAGACCGGGAAGTATTCTCCAAATTTTCAATCTTCAGAAGATACAACAACTTATCTTGATAAATTTTCCCCTGCTGCTCCTGTACCTGCTGAATTCATTGGTCAAGCACAGTTAACCTACCCTGATATTCCACAAGGCTCTTCTCCACACTTTCCACTCGAGTAGGAAGCGGGGTCAGTGCCTGAAAAGCTGCAGCACAAACCTGATGAACTGACTGGAGGGCAGACCAGATAGACGCCAGAGTCATTTCTTGTGGGCACAGAAGAGGAGGAAAAACCAGCTGGGGATTGATAATGGAGGTAGGAAGAGCAACACTCCCCAGCTCTAACGCACCAACACCAGGTGCTAGAGGCAACACCCCTGCTGAGGACGCTGACATCTCTCCAGAATGGATACCTTCAAGCTCCGCTCCCTGCATCACCACCGCAGTGCCGGCAACTACTTCAGCGGGCGGTGGAGGAGTGGAAGGACCCACGGGGCTCAGCGAGACATCGCTGCCCAAGCAGAGACTCATCTCCGCCGCTGCCACGGGAATGCCCTCCGTTGCCACCGCAAAGCTGTCCATGGTTCACTGCCCCGCTGGTAAGCCTCCCTTGCCCTTAGCCTTCCGCTTCGGCATAGGGCAGGGAATGAAGAAACCTTCACAAAGAAACTTTTATAAATGAAAGGTAAGAGGAGCGGCGAACAACGCGTCCTGCTACATTGCCATCTTGGATCGCTTCCATTCACAAATGTTAATGTGCGCTAAGTGCAGGAACACCCATTTATTTCTATTGGTACAGTGACACTTAACACACATTAATACTTAGTAAACATGCCCCTAAGTCATTGCCAGGACAAAAGAGAGGATTGGAAAGGGCTCCTTTGAAAGCCAACTAAAATTTTAGTTGGCAACATATACATTTTAAAATAAAATAAATTAAATGTATGCAAATGAGGCCCCTCAATGAGTCTCCGCACATGGCCCGCACCACCCTTGTGCCACCCCCGATACTATCTTACTGTATGCTACTATGTTTAGACAGATTTTCAGTCCAATATCTTACAGTGACTGGAAATTAATGGAGAGAAAAGTTATACGTTTACCAGTTGTCGATGAACTTATACCTTGCTTTGAATATTGGCCCCTGAGTCTATCAAATTATCCACTCTTCAAAACAAAAATTTGCATTCCATGTCTAATGTTTAAAAATAAAGGGTCTGATATTCAACCACGACAGCATGCAGCCTCATTGCTTAAGTATTAGCAGGATATTTTGCAGCAGTATCCAGTTGAAGTTGTCACTGAATTTATGTGCTGAGTGGTAACATCCGGATAACTGTCAGCACTAATCTGGTCGGCACCATATTCTGCCGGCACTTATCCACATTGCAACTTAGGTCTGCTTTTTGTACAGCCCATGTTAGTCTGGATAGATGCCAGCTGTATATCGCATTAACCGGATAAGGCCTGATACTTATCTAGATAGCACCAACATGCCCTCTCTCCATCCATTGCCAGTACAGGGGCATTGTGTGGAATATGTAGTAGCACTATCTAGAGCGCCACTGAATACTGTGGTCAGCACTCTTATCCAGATGGCCTCCAGTTGGCTGACCAGCTGAGGGTTCTAGATTCTAAATATTGGTCTCAACACTTTTTTAGAAGAAAATAAGATACTAAATACAGGGCAAGAACATTCATGTACTTGCAATGTAAATAATAAAAAAAGGGTTCGCTATTACGGCAACAACTCATCTTGGCTGAACATATTTTTGGCTAGTTAAATTTCTGCTCAGATGTGTGTATGACACTACCAATTAGCACTATGTATCTTCCATCTAATTATAACAATGAACAACAATTGGAAGACATGGGAAATAATCTTTATTGCGTCTTTCTGATCTCTTTGTTTTTATTTCTCCATCTTCTCTTGTCCATATATGCCTTCTGTCAGGTCATACTTGATTCTGGATTGCATATGGGGCAGGAGAGGTTAGATATAGTTTTATTTATTATAGTTAGTTAAATAATTAAAAAATGGACAGCACTACACAGAAATAATGTAGGTTTCAATAAAGCATGAGAGAAATACGTATGCAGCCACTTCTGGGGTAGAGTATAGCTCTAGATCTTGAACTGCATTACTACTTAGGGGTGTACAGGCCAAAACTGTTTGTTTTGGTTAGCTTCTATTGTTGTTTGTGGAATTTTTTGTTTTGTTTTGTTTTAATTTCATCACGTCCTGTCTGTGTCAATAGTGCACACTATTAAGCAGTAGAATTCACTAATGAGCAACAATGCACACTATTTGCACGCATGAAAAGTACACACTACGACCCCGATTCTATAAGGCGGGAAGTGCAGCCCGCTATCTGCTTTTGTGTACGCTGCCTCCCATCCCCCCTGCACACACAGAGCTGCTGTGCATGCTGCGGGGCACAGAGGCAGCACGGGGGCAGAGAGTGGGAGGAGCGTGGGTGGGACTGGCACCAGGGCATACAGGGCCAATTCCGCTCATGGCCCTGTATGTCCCAGGGGCACCGAGAGGACAGCCAGACATTTCCACCTCTGAGGTGGAATAAATGCTGGCCACCACCCCAGATCAGATGGCCAGACCCTCCATGAGTGCTCTAAGGAAGCAGGTGGGTCCCTGCCACCCAATCAGAGCACTGGTTGACCCATCAGGCTCGGGGAATCAGCATCCCAGGGGGCAACCGATATGCAGTGCCGCAGGGAGGATGTCCCTGTGGCGATGTTGGAGCAGCCGGGCCATCTTTCTGTGCCCAATCCTGCACCCGCAGGAACATCTTTCTCCCACAGTGCAGAATCGGGTGCTTATTGCCCCGTCTTGGTCAGGGGGCTGTCTAGGCGATCCGGACATGTCCCTGATAGAATCAGGCTCTATGGCTCCATAGTGCACACTATTGCTCAATGACAGGCAGGAAGTGATGAAATTTCAGGGTTTTCTTCTTTTTCTCTTTGACAATGATATAATGATATAATGATATAAGAAATGCTGTTTGACATTTCCCATGTCATTTCAAACAAATGTAGATCCTTATTACTACGCTTAAGAAGAAAAAAATATTGTCATTTGGTTACAAGTTCTACAGACTGAGATGTACAGAAAGAAAATGTTTTGCTCAGCGGTAGAGCAGGGATCTGAGCTGGTACTGCAGGAAACCTTTTCACTCATAGCCTTCTAGTGTGACCACTTGATCACTGGTTCCCATATAGCACAGTTACTTACCTGTAACAGGTGATCTCTGGGAACAGCAGGAATAAGTCTTCACATATGGGTACGTCGGTACCGACGGAGCCTGCGCGGGAACGCTCCCCAGCTTCCCAAAAAGGAAAGCTTTTGGGAGCATCCCACAGCGCCTGCGCGCTGCCTTCCCGCCTTTCCTAACCAACTCTCCTCAGTTCGAGTTTAAAGCTGAGACAATAGAGAGAGAGAGGAAAGGAAAGATAGAAAAAAGAGATACAACTCCTAGGGGAGGTGGGTGGGTTGTGAAGACTTATTCCTGCTGTTCCCAGAGATCACCTGTTACAGGTAAGTAACTGTGCTATCTCCAGGAACAAGCAGGAATGAGTCTTCACATATGGGGACTCCCTAGCTGAGATGCCTGGGAGATCCCCAAGGATATGAGACCCTGAAGGGGGTCTGCGTCCTCCTATGGATCTCAGGCATCCATCCAGGGAAGGAGGGCAGGAGTTGTTTAAGAATGGAACAGGTGTCTGAGGACAGCCTGACCAAACAAGGCATCCCGGCGGGAATCCTTGTCCAAGCAGTAATGGGCTGTGAAGGTATGAACAGAGGCCCAGGTGGCTGCTCGACAGATCTGGTCGATGGACACAGAATTTAGATGAGCCATAGAGGTGGCCATGGCCCTCACATTATGAGCTGTGACATGGCTCTCCAGAGAAAGGTTCTTACTCTGGTAGGCGAAAGAAATACACTGAGCAATCGAATTGGACAGTGTTCTCTTAGAGACTGGAAGTCCCAAGTGAGAGGGATCAAAAGCAACAAAAAGCTGGGAAGACTTTCTATGTTGCTGTGTCCTATGTAAGTAAAAAGCAAGAGCTCTTTTACAATCCAGAGTATGAAGATTCTTCTCTGCACTGGATGCATGAGGAGCTGGAAAAAAGACAGGTAAATATACCTCTTGATTAAGATGAAAAGGTGAGACCACTTTAGGCATAAAGTGTGGATTTGTCCTAAGGACTACCTTGTCATGATGGAACCATGTATAAGGTGGATTAGCCACTAAGGCCTGTAGTTCAATGATGCGGCGAGCAGAAGTGACTGCAATGAGGAAAATAACCTTCCAGGAAAGAAATTTCAAGGAGGTAGTGGCTAAGGGTTCAAAAGGTGGCTTCATGAGCTGACCAAGAACCAAATTTAAGTCCCATGCCACCGGAGGAGGCCTAATGTGAAGTTTGGTTAAAGTTAGGCCTCTCATGAATCTTGAAATAAGAGGATGAGAGGAGATAGGTTGTTCATTGATGGGCTTAAGGGATGCCGCAATAGCACTCAAATGGACTCTTACTGAATTTGTTTTAAGTCCTGCATTGAAGAGATGCAGGAGATAGTCTAACAAAGAAGTTAAAGGTAGTGCTAGAGGGTCAAGACCCTTCTCAGCACACCAAATGGAAAATCTTTTCCACTTAAAAGCATAGGAACGCCTGGTGGAATGTTTCCTGGAGGCATGGAGGATATCTTTCACCTGCTGCGAAAGATTCCAGTTTTGAAGGTCTAGGCCTTCAGTAACCAAGCTCTGAGGTGAAGGGACTTGGGGTTTGGGTGCCACAAAGTCCCTTCCTCTTGAGACAGAAGGTCTGGAGCAGCTCCCAAGTCCAGGGAGGGGGCTTGGGAGAGATGCAGAAGTAGAGGGTACCACACTTGGCGTGGCCAGCATGGAGCTATGAGGATCATAGATCCTTTATCCCTCTGGAGTTTGAACAGAGTCTTGGGAATCAAGGGAATGGGTGGAAAGGCATACAGGAAGCCCCGACCCCAATGAAGGAGGAAGGCATCCTTGGCCTGAACCCCCTGACACGGAATTCTGGAACAGAACCGGGGAAGTTTGGCATTCCACGGACTTGCAAAGAGGTCTATGTCCGGGGTTCCCCATTCTTGAAAGATTCTGAGTACCTGATCCATGTGCAGGGACCATTCGTGTGGAAGCAGAACTCGACTGAGTCTGTCTGCCCAAGAGTTTTGGATTCCTGGGAGATATACTGCCAGGAGATGGATTTGATGCTCTCTGGCGAAGGCCCATAATCTTAGAGCTTCGTTGCAAAGCGACAGAGAGCCAGTTCCTCCTTGCTTGTTTATGTAAAACATGGCTACCTGATTGTCCGTATGAATAAGGACTGTCTTGTAGCTGAGGAGGGTATGAAAGACCTTGAGAGCTAGAAACACTGCTCGAAGCTCCAAGTGGTTGATATGAAGAGAGGTCTCCTGAGGGGACCAAGTGCCTTGGGTGGAGAGGTCTTGTAGATGAGCTCCGCAACCTGTTTGAGAGGCATCTGTTGTGAGGGTTGCTTGGGGTAACAACTGTTGGAAGGGGGACCCCAGCAACAGATTTTGAGTGGACATCCACCATTGGAGAGACCAAAAGAGACGTTTGGAGGTTGCTATTTGGTCTGAGAGAGCTCCTGAGGCTTGAGTCCACTGGGTGGACAAAGTCCATTGAGCTGCTCTCATGTGTAGGCGAGCATAGGGTACCACATGTACTATGGAAGTCATGTGGCCTAGCAGTTGTAGCATCTCCCTGGCAGTTAAGTGGCTCTTTGACTGAATCTGGGAGGCTAGCTGCACTAGACATTGGCAACGGGCCTGAGGTAGGTAGGCCCTTGCAGTGGTGGTATCCAACCAGGCCCCTATGAATTCCAGGGACTGAGTAGGGATGAGCTGGGACTTTGGGAGGTTTACTACCAGTCCCAGATACTGCAGAATGCGCCTTTTTATTTATTTATTTTATTTATTTATTTTTCTTATATACCGCGCTCTTAAATCAGTGCGGTTTACACATGAACAAATATAAACACAATTGTAACAAACAGCATTGGTTTTTACAATGAACAAGGTAAATAAACTTGGTAAAACATGGTAATTATATATAAATAACTATATACATGGTAACTATATACATGGATATTTTGGTTAATTATTAATGCCGTGGATAAGAGGTTAATTAAATTAAAGTGTAAATATGCTAAATATAGTGAGAATAAATATGTCCTATAGTGAGCAGGTAATAATCATCGTAATTATCCATTCTCTACAGGGGTCAAATATGAAAGATCTGCATGAGAGCTGTTTTCAGATGGAGTAGCTTCGGATGGAGTAGCTTCGGGGTAGTATGTTAGGAACAAATAGTGCTTCAGTGCCTTTCTGAACTTAATCAGACTTGAGATAGCTCTGATTTCGGGTGGAAGGGCATTCCAGGCTCTGGGTGAAAACAGAGAGAAAGCTCTAGAGGCTGTTGATTTAGAACATTTTGTGATGACTTTTGGTAGGTCGATGGAGTTTAATGTAACAGATCTCCTGGATCTGTTATTTGGGGTGATATGAATCATATTGCTGAGAGGTGATTGAGATGGGCACTTTGATGCTTTAAAAGTCATGACCAGGGTCTTGTATAGAGTTCTGGCTTGTAGGGGTAGCCAATGTAAGCTCATCAATATTGGGGTTATGTGCTCTGATCGTGGAGCACCTACGAGGATTCTCGCGGCTGCATTCATGGCTAGACGGAGGGGATTTATGGTGGATTGCGGGAGACCGTGTAGAATGATATTGGCGAAATCCAAGTGTGGTAATACCAGTGCTTGGAATATGGTACGGAAGTCGGAGTAGTTAAGTAAAGGTCGGAGATTACGTAATGATCGTATCTTGTGGTAGATTGCACTCGTTGTTTTCTTAATGTGGGCTGCCATATTAAGCTGTTGATCTAATATAATTCCCAAGTATCGAATTGTGGGTTGTGCTTTCAACTCAATGTTGTTTACCTGGAGAGAGGTAGGTGGTATGAATGTTGGGTTCCGTGTAATGAATAGAACATCTGTTTTGTTATGGTTTATCCGTAAATTCTGATTGAGGAGCCAGTTGGATACAGCTTCAAAGCAGTGAACTATTGGTGTAAAATCTGGTTGTTTTATGTTGAATGGGGCAAACATCAGGATGTCATCAGCATAGGCAAGACATTGTATGTTGAAGGTGCGTATGAGATCGCAGATTGGCTGCATATAAATATTGAACATTAAGGCGGACAATGAGGAACCCTGCGGGACACCTTGTTTAAGGGGGAATGGATCAGACGTTGATTCTCCTGTTCTGACTTGCAGCTGTCTATCAGATAAGTAGGATTTACACCATTTCAGGGCTAGTCCTTGGATTCCCTTGTCTTGGAGGCGCTGAAGTAGAGTATTGTGGTTTACTGAATCGAATTCTGCAGCTATGTCGAGAAAGATAAGAGTGAACCCTTGGTGGATATTATCAATGCCTATGATTAGGCTATTGAACAGTGTTGTGAGAAGGGTGTCGACGCCATGTTCTTCTCTGAAGCCATGTTGTGATGGGTCCAAAGGGGATTCGGAGTCAACATGATGCTGTATTTGTCGCTGGACCTTGTGCGGTCCAGGGAAATCTGGGCCTCTGACTGGGATGGAGCTCGGATGAGCCAGTCGTCCAGATATGGGAAGACAAATATTCCCAGAGTGCGTAGAAATGCAGCAACTATTGCCATGCATTTGGTGAACACTCTCGGAGCAGAGGCCAGACCAAAATGAAGGACTCTGTATTGGTAATGTTTTCCCTGGAAAAGAAAACGTAGGAATTTTCTGTGAGTTGGATGGATGAGTACATGTGTGTACGCATCCCTGAGATCTAGAGAACAAAGCCAATCCTGACTTTGAAGGTATGGAAGGAGAGTGCCCAGAGAAAGCATCTTGAACGTCTCCTTGCATAGAAATTTGTTCAATTCTCTGAGATCTAGAATGGGTCTGTATCCCCCTGTCTTCTTTGGAATGAGAAAATAGGGGGAGTAGAACCCTGACCCTTGTTGAAGAAGAGGAACTTCTTCTATTGCCCCTTGGGCAAGAAGGGTAGATATCTTCCGTCCTAAAAGGTCGAGAAGAGATGTCGGAGAATTGAAGTGTCTCACCATGGTGTGGGGAGGAAGGTCTGAGAAATGAAGTTTGTAGCCCTCTCTTATGATGGAGAGGGTCCACTGCTCTGATGTGATTTGCTCCCATCTGGGAGCAAAATGAGCTAACCTTCCTGGAATGGTGAGAGGTTCTGGCTGTGTTAAAGCCAGAAAGGCTAAGTTCTCTAGCATCAAGTCAAAAACCCTGAGGGGGTTGGGACTGCTGAGTTACAGCAGCCCCTGTAGACTTAGGCCTGGCCTGCTTAGGTTGCTGACGCTTAGCGGTAAAGCGACCTGTAGAAGATTGTTGGCCAGAAGTGAAAGGAAACCTGCCCTTTTTGAAAAAAGACTTTTGAAAGTCTTTTTCTTGGCAGGAATGGAGGTAGACCTTGAAAGTCTATCCAGAGCAGAATTCTCTGCATCCATTTGAGTGGCTTTAATCTGCCACTCTTTGCCAAACAGATTTTCACCTGTACAGGGCAGATTTCCTAAGCCATCTTGAACCCAGGGTTCTAGATCAGAAGCCTGGAGCCAAGCAATTCTGCGAGCAGCTATGGCAATGCCTGAGGCTCTACTGGCACCTTCAAAGGAGTCAAAGGCTGCCCTATTTGAAAACTTGGAGATGTCCTGAGTATGCTTAAGCCACATGCGGAATTCTTCCCTTTTATCTTCTGGAATAAAAGGGAGGTAAGTGTGCAGCTTTTCTGCCACTTCTTTCAGAAACATACCCATATGAAGGCTATATGAGTTGATTCTGGCAATAAGCATACTGGCATGGAAGATTTTCCTACCAAAAGCATCCAAGGTCCTGCATTCTCTTCCTGGAGGAGCATAAGAGTGTCTCTTTGTACTCTTTATCCTCTTCATAGCTGACTGCACCACAATGGAATGGTGAGGAAGCTGAGTTTTCTGGAACCCATGACAAGGAGGGACACGATACATAGTGTCCAACCTGCGAGAATGAGGAGAGAGAGTGAGAGGAGTCTCCCATAAATCAATCATGTGTTCATGAAGAATCTCATGAATTGGTAAGGTGACTGCCTCTTTAGGAGCTCTAGAGTATCCTAAAATATCTAATTTTTTTGCTCTAGGCTCTGATTCAGAGGTTACTGAAATAGAGAGTCCTTTAGCTACTTCTCTTATGAAGTCTTGAAAGGACAAGTCCTCTGGAGGAGACATTCTTCTTTTTGGAGAAGTCGTCTCCTCAGGAAGGGCTATGGATACTTCAGGAGACTCATCTGATGTATCAGAATCATCAGAGGAATCGAAGTATCGCCTGTCAGGGTGCTCTTCTAGCGCTCGATACGCGTATCGAGCGGTATCGACATTGGGCGTCCCCGGTACCGGATCGGTACCAAGAAGTAGCCCTGGACAAGGAACCGCAGCAGTCGGTATCCTGGTCAATGTCGATGTCCTCGGTACCGGCATCGGCGCTGGTGCCGGTACCGGAGCCGATACCGACAACGGAGCTCGTTGCGGTACCGCCGGCGTCACAGCCTGAATGAAGGCTGAAATAGCCTGCTGCATGGACAGAACATTCTGATCCATCGATGCCATGAATGCCTGGAGGTCGGTACCGGTAGATTGTGCCGGTACCCCAGAGCATTCTAACAGGTGATCGGTCGAGGCCGTGCCATCGATGTCAACCTGTAACCCCATAGGAGGAGCTTTGGAAGCTGGAGCTTCCCACCGGGGTTGTTTGGCTGGTGCAGGATCCTCGAGGGCAAGCCCGGAGGCATTTCGATGCTTAGAGGGAGATCTACCCTTCGAGGACCTGTTAGGTTTATGTTTGGTTACCTGAGATCCTTCAGGAGAAGAAGACCTGGAAGATGTCGATGCTACTGCCGGTGCCTCAGCGGGAAACAGCACATGGAGCTTAGCTGCTCGGTTTTGTAACCCCCTTTTAGACATTAGGGAGCAGGACGGACAGTCCGGAACGGAGTGTTCAGGACCCAAACATTTAAGACACCATTCATGGGTATCTGTAACAGAAATAGTACCGCTACACTTAGTGCATTTTTTGAACCTGGAGGTTGGTTTTTCCATGAGGGAAATTTTCTTGTGGGCCCTGAGGCCTTAAGAAGAAAAAAAAACACCAAGTGAGGAAAAAATATCGATTTTTTTTTTTTTTTAAAGAAAGAAAGAAAAGACCGGCGGTACCGGTCCGGAGTCGGGGAAGGCAGACACGCGTACCAAAGAAATAAAATAAAATAAAGAACTTCTTCAGCGGTGACAGGGCTCGACCTGCTGGCTCCGCAGAAAAGAAGAACTGAGGAGAGTTGGTTAGGAAAGGCGGGAAGGCAGCGCGCAGGCACTGTGGGATGCTCCCAAAAGCTTTCCTTTTTAGGAAGCTGGGGAGCGTTCCCGCGCAGGCTCCGTCGGTACCGACGTACCCATATGTGAAGACTCATTCCTGCTTGTTCCTGGAGATTTAGTTCTTCCCATCTCCCATAAGGTCTATTTTCTTCAGAAAAGAAAAATATGTCATTAACCTGGATTGTAGACCAAATATATCTTATGAATATTAATTATGGATATTGTGAAAAATGTAGGGGTTTTTGAGGAATGGATTTTGTAACTGTTGCCCAATCCTTCTCTCTAGTTACAGTACTTGACAACACAGATCTGAGCATTTTGTTTGAGGACTGCTTTCAAACAGCCATGAAATCTGCCTACTGCTGACTTCTGATCAAGGGAATCTTGTCAGCTTTGTTCCACATGATAAGAGACTGTGTTATTATAAAATGTAGTTTAATAAGGGGCTCTTGGGAGACCTTCTAGCAGAGAAGCATCAGGGTTTTGTAGAATCTGCCCTTTTAAAAACCAATGGCTGTTAACAAAATTTCATCAAAGCTACACAGGAATCTGCTGCGTGGATCCTAACCACTAAATATGCTGCAACTGTCTTGCAGATTCAATTGCACAGGTTGGCAGGTCTTTTGGATGCAGTTCAAACCACGAGATGACAGCTGCAGTGCAGGCGTTAGACTGCAGGTGGTGCATGCCCATGATGCTTTGAGGGAACAATGTCTATGAGTGAAAGTAATGAAATACGCTTTATAAGAACCATCAATTATACCTGTGCAAGGTGCCAATGCTATTACATGGATTAGCTACTTCTCTTCTTGCTAGTAGCTTCTAATTGAGTAATATAAGGCATTTGCAAATTTAACTAACTGGAGGTTTCTTGGTAACATGATCTCATGTTGTGTGATGCTTTCTCCAAAAATTTAAGAATTTCCCCCTTAACATACACCAAAATAGTGATAGTTCTTCTACCAGCAAAAAAAAATCAATCTTTGAGCTACAGCTTTCTCTCTAAGCAGAAGTTAAATAATTCTATGAAACATCATCTTTTTCATTGTTTGCCCAGTAATCAACTACTGTTCTTCCCAAAAACATACAGTAGACCACACTAAGATCTGTACACCAGAAAGGGGATAATGTTTTTCATATACATCTTGCAGAAAGAGTACAGAGTTCTGCCTGTATGGTTCTGTTCTTGCAACTAGACCATGGGTCACACACAAAGCCATCTTGGGGGTGGGGGGTAAATCATGGCTATTGCCCCAGGCCCTGTGCTTTGCCAGTGCAGTAGCCCTGTCCTACAAGCAACATTCCACTTTGTGGGAACTATAGTTTAGCTTCATCCTCCCCTTACTGTCTTCCCTCCAACTGGCAGAAGATGAAAGAAGAGGGTGCTGCTGCTGCTTCCTCTATCCACGTTCATCTAACCTCTGAAAACACAGGACTCACGCATTCAGAAGTCAGAGGGAAACCAGCAGAGGAGGAAGGAGCAGGTAAGAAGTCCTGGCTATTCACCTGTTGCCTAAGAGTAGAAAGAATTGTGAGGGGGAGAAAGTTACAAACATAGTAGGGAGAAGGGGATGGCGAGATTTAACAGAGGGGGAAAAAATCACCAGTGAGGAGGAAGAGGGGGAGGCAACAATAGGGTAGGGAGAGGTGAGAAAGGCACAAGAATATTAGGAATTGGGAAACACTGGCATGAGAAAAGGAAAAATCATGTATAGAAATATTAGTGTGTGAAGTAAGGGGTTTAAGGAAGGGCGTTTTTGTTGACCCATGATGGAGCTTGAATGCTTTCCCTGTTGAAGGATCGAGCCAGCACAGAGGTCTTTTTCCTTCCTCCAGAAAAAACTGAATCATACTGTACGGGTAGTATCTGTTCCTTATTGCTGAGAGAAAATGTTTCAGAATTAAGTTGTATTATTCAGAGATTTGGATTTTTAGGGAAGTAAAAGGAGTCATTTATATCACAGATTGAAGGGATTCCTCACCAATTTATTCACCCGAGGTACCATAATCACCCCTTCCAGAGCCAGTCATGAACCAGTACAACCTGCTACCGAAGGCAGTCCAAAAGTATTCTATGGTTTATAATCCTCCTTTCTTAAAGAAACCTCAAGAATGAAAAGTAGTGATAACTTGAAATGGCAGGTGAAGAGAACAGGACTGGTCTCCAGTAACACTAGAGCCACTGGATAGGTAGAGAACACTTTGGTATGACTACGGTGAGAATCAGAGTTAGTGTTAATTACAGTAATAAAACATCTCAGGATATATCTTTCAGTCCATGGGATTGAGGATTGACAGAACTAAGATGCAATACCTCAGTTAACCTTGGACATTCCATTGTGATGATCAATGGAAATGTCAACAAACAGCATATTCATCATGAAATTCTAAAAGAGCTACTGGAAATTACAATCAATTTATATGACCACAGCTTGTTTCAAAAGCATATTCAAAACTATAACCATTTATTTACTTCACACACACAGAGGAATAAAGAGCCCTATCCAATATTACGTAATTATCAGGAAATGTCAGGTTCTCCGATACATCAATAAGGAAAGAACACTTCCTATCAAAAGCTGTCTCACTTTGAATTTATGTTTTCTGAACTTTTCAAAGATTCCCTTGGGTTCCCTGGTGAATACCCTTAGATGAAACTTATGTGAGATCTCAAAAGGTACCAGAAAATGTTGTACCTTCTATTGAAATCTCTTTATTTTTGTCTTTTGGTAGGAGAGTGGAAAGCCCAAAGGAAAGTCTAGAGGCATAGGCAGCGGAATGGGGTGGGCCACAGGGGTCATAGCCCCACCAATATTTTGTCAGACATAGCATCAGCAACTAGAGAGCTTGGGAGCAGGGCTGAAGAGTAGTTTTTTGGCCCCTTCAACCAAAAAGGTGTTCCTCTGCCCGAGTCTGGAAGAACCATATTTATTAATGGACAGTTTGGACCAATTTGATATCTAGGAATATACAGCTGGAAGGGGATATTGCAGGAGTTATCTTGTTTGCATCCTATATTTTCCTGCAGGATAGGGATAGTAATGCTCACGGGGAAGAGGATATGGATGTTTTTTTAGTTGTGCCATTTGCGTCAAGAAAAGAGATACATAAGAACATAAGATATGCCATACTGGATCAGACCAAGGTCCATCAAGCCCAGTATCCTGTTTCCAACAGTGGCCAATCTAGGTCACAAGTACCAAGCAGTATCCCCAAAAGACACAGGTTCCACAATGTTTGTATTAGGACAAGCAGTGGATTTCCCATTTAGTAATGATTTATGGACCTTTCCTCCAGGAACTTGTCCAAACCTTTTTTAAACCCAGCTACATGAACAGCTTTTACTACATCCTCTGGTAACGAATTCCAGAGTTTGATTATGCATTGAGTGAAAAAATATTTGTACTTATTAGTCTTATATGGGTTACATTGTAGCTTGTCCCCTAGTCTTTCTACATTTTGATGGCGTAAACAATCGATGTTTACCTGTTCTACTCCATTCATTAATTTATAGACCTCTATCACATCTCCCCTCAGCCACCTCTTTTCCAGGTTGAAGAGCCCTAACCTTTTTAGCCTCTCCTCTTTACCATTTTAGTGGCTCTTCTCTGTACCTTTGCTACTTCTGCTATATTCTTTTTAAGATAAGGTGACCAGAATTGCACACAATATTCGAGATGCGGTTGCACCATGGAACAACACAGAGGAGTTATAAAATCCTTAATTTTATTCTCCATACTTTCCTTATGATTCCTAGCATTCTATTTGCTTTCTTGGCAGTCACTTCACACTGGGCAGAGGGTTTCAACATTATCCATGACGATGCCTAAATCTTTTTCCTGGGGAGTGGTGGTTCCTTATATGGAACCTTGAATTGTGTAACCATAATTTGGTTTGTTCTTTCCTAGGTGCATAACTATGCACTTGTCCACATTAAATTTCATCTGCCATTTGAACGTCCAGTCCTCCAACTTATTAAGGTCCTCTTGCAATTTTTCACAATCCTCTTGGGTTTTAACAACTTTGAATAATTTTGTGTCATCTGAAAATTTGATTACCTCACTGGTTATTCCCATTTCCAGGTCATTTACGAATGTTTTTTTTATATATAACTCTGTTTATTGAAATAATACAGAATACATATAACAGCACTCTGCTAGACATTTCTAAACGCAATAGCAACATTTCTACTGAAGACAATCCAGAGTGTTCCAACCTTATTACTTTTTTCCCCCCTTTATTACCCTTCCCCCAATTCCCACTTACTCCCAGCCCCCCAGGAGTTGCATTTACTTCCATATACTCTGGCGTGGTGGTGACTTTTACACTATGCCCGAGTGTCTAAATGTCAGCCTTACATCACCTAGTTAACTCCTAACCTATCTCCATCCCTCACCCTCCCTCTCCCCCCATCTCCACCCCCTCCCCCCTTGTTCCATGGACCGACCAGGTCGGGAACCTCTTATGTATCACTCTTCAAGAAATTACCAGGGCACCTCAGTCCATTTAACTTCAAGGTCCTACCAAGTCAGTAATTCATTGTGGGCCATTGGGGATAAAGCATCAATATATCTGCTTCAAACTGCCAGGAAGCTTACCTGCCACTGCATGTTACTTCTAGCCGCCAGACGCTCCATCAGCATTAACTGGTGAAAACCATTCCACCACGCCCAATAAGATGGGATTGTGGGTTCCCTCCATTGACGCAGCACACCTTCCACACCAACAACCGGGCCCACTGCCCCTTAGGTCGAGATGGAGCAAGATCATCAAACACTACTGAAGTGGCCATCCATTGAATCATCGGCCCCAGGAGGGATTCCAGATAACTTTGTACCCGCACCCAATATCGGCGTACCTTCCTACATTTCCACCACATAAGTCCCAAATCTGCCATCGGGGATCCGCATCTGGGGCATCCTCCACCAAAATGTAAGACCGCTCTGAAAAGCTTGTCTAGGAGGGGAGTGCACATGGAGGATCACCCGATATTGCAATTCACGCAACCGGGCGCCTTTCACTAGGTTAGGGATACGTGACACTGCTCGGCGCATCACCCCTGGAGCAATTGGGATACCCAATTCGGCTGCCTACCAGCCTTCCTCATTTGAAAACTCCTGTATCGGGGTCCACTGTTGTAATTTCTGAATGAATTGTGAGATCGATACCCGCTCTCTTTCCCCAAATTCAAAAAAAAGAGTATTATCCTTGCCGATGTCTCTGCACACACTGCCTCTCAAGGAAAGGTGCAAACATAATGTGTCACCTGCATATATGCAAAAATATGAGTGGTCTTTAGATCAAGCTCTATTAGCAGTGAGGAAAACATTTTTGTCTGACCCTCCAAGTTTACTAGGTGACATATGCTATATACAGTAACTCATTACGCTTCCATTCCCGAAAAACCGGGTTCTCCATACCTGGGATAAAAGTGGGATTCCCTTGAATAGTCAGGAAGCTTGTATGGTGTGAATCTATTTTCTATCTTGCACAGAGATAATTCCATACCCGCCATATGGAGCTAACCAACAAACTACATGAAACTCGCAATGGCAAATCATGAGCTGCCAGATGCAATACAGCTGAAAACCAAAGAGGGGCCACAAAATTCTCCTCTAAGTGACATGGTGTAAATATCTCTTTCTGACCTAACCAATCCCTCAAATGTCTCAATTGTCATGTCCTTGCATAACTCATTAAATCCGATACCCCGATACTGCCCTGCTTCCAAGTACCCTTCATTTTTTTGAAACGATATCCTTGCTGGCTTCCCTCGCCAAAGATATTGACGTTGCTCTTTTTCAAATATAAGAACATCCTTGCGCAATAAGCGAAGGGGCAGCAACTGTAACACATATAACAACTTTGGCAGCAATGTCATACGATAAGCTGCCACTCATCCCACTAACGACAGAGGCAGTGGCGCCCAATCTCTCAGGAATGTAGAATCCCAGTTCAATAGATAAATTAGCCTTGGATCTCCTGACAATTGAATACCCAAATAGTGGAAGGAAGTATCAGCCTATCGTAATGGAAACCCAGTACCCCAACGGTCCCGCAGCTGCCCCGTGACATCTAACGCCTCCTAATTAGTTATGTCTATGCGCAGACCTGAAATTTGACCAAATTTCTCTAACTCCTTCAGCAGTTGCGCAAGAGAAGCCTGCGGATAGGTTAGATGTACCAATATGTCATCTGCAAAAGCCGAAATTTTGAATTCTAAATTACCAATCTGCACCCCCTTTATTATTGGGCTCTGCACCACCGTACATATGAATGGGTCTAGGGCCAAGACAAATAACAATTGAGACAGGGAGCAGCCCTGCCGTGTCCCTCGTTGCAACTCAAAACCATCCGAAACATATCCATTAACTAATACTGCTGCGGTTGGTTGTGAGTACAGGTGCTGAACCATGTGCATAAAGGGCTCTCCCAGGCCGTATTTGGGCAATACCTGAAAAAGATAGTCCCATTCTATGTGATTGAATGCCTTTTCTGCGTCAAAGCTAATCAAAAGGGATGGAATCCGTTTATCCTGCACCCATTCCAGGGAGGCTATTATTCACCGCATGTTAGCCACTGTATCAGCCCCGCACAATCTGACCTTAGTACCTTGCACCAGATTAGGGAGGAGTTCTGATAATCTATCTGATAAGATCTTAGCCCAAATTTTATTGTCAAAGTTAATTAACGAAATCTGTCGATATGACTCAGTCTTTAGGGGGTCTTTGTCTGGCTTGGGTATAAGGGTAATATACACACGATTATCCCTCCAGGTGCCCACCTCCTTCCTCATACAGGCCTTACACATTGCAGCTATTGGGCCTGCCACCTGAGCACATAATAGCTTATAAAATTCAGCAGTAAAGCCATCTGGACCAGGTGCCTTACAACATTCTGCCCTATTGATCACCCGCGTCACTTCCTCCACAGACACCAGCGCCCCCAACTCATCCGCTTGCTTGGGTGTAATTCTTGGTAGTGCCAGCTCCTGCAAATATTTCCTAATCTTTTAAGGTGACACCGCCTCTCTAGCATACAGTTTTTGATAATACTCACGAAAAATCTTCGCTATTACTGGAGTATCCTTACAGTATGTAGTTTACCCAGGTCATCATATATTGCGGGTATTAATCGGCCGCCTCGGGCCCCGTAGACAGTTGGAAAGTAGCTTTCCAGCTTTATCCCCATATTGGTAGAGTTGAAATTTATAATACATTAAGGATTTCTTAGCTCTTTGATGTATAACTTCATTAAGGGCAGCTTGAGCCTTCAGATATCGCGCCCTCATTTTCCGATTTAGAGTTATGGGCATAATGTCAGCATATTCTAGTAACCTGCCTCTCAAGATACACCACTCTCACATCCAGGAAAGCCTACATCTAGCCATGTATGCCAGGATATCTCCACGAAGAACCGCCTTAGCCGCCTCCCAGAATAGTTCCAGATTTTCTTGGTGCTGTCCATTATGCAACATGTAGGAGCTCCATTTTTCTCTAATATATGAACGAAACTGCCCCTCTCTGTAGAGCTCAAGAGGAAAACACCAGAGTCTTGGCCTTACTCTATCACCCTGCCACCTCATTTCCAGCCCTATAGGAGCATGGTCTGAAAGTCCCAATGCACCTATTGTAGCCTCCTCAACCCTGGAGAAGAGAGCTGCAGACACTAAAAACAATCAATTCTAGAACTTGTACCATGTGCCCACGATAAAGCACAGTTACTTACCTGTAACAGGTGATCTCTGGGAACAGCAGGAATTAGTCCTCACATATGGGTACGTCGGAACCGATGGAGCCTGCGCGGGAAAGCTCCCCAGCTTCCCTGAAAGGAAGCTTTTGGGGCCTCCCACTGCACATGCGCGCTGCCTTCCCGCCTTCCTGACCAGCTCTCCTCAGTTCGAGTTTATAGCTGAGACAATAGAGAGAGGAAAGGAAGATAGATAGATAAAAGATACAACTCCTAGGGGAGGTGGGTGGGTTGTGAGGACTAATTCCTGCTGTTCCCAGAGATCACCTGTTACAGGTAAGTAACTGTGCTATCTCCAGGAACAAGCAGGAATAAGTCCTCACATATGGGGACTCCCTAGCTAAGATGCCTGGGAGATCCCATTCCAAGGGTTCGCCATCTTCGTATGGATCTCAGGCATCCATCCTGGGAAGGTGGGCAGGAGTTGTTCAAGTATGGAACAGGTGTTTGAGGACAGCCTGACCAAACAAGGCATCCCGGCGGGAGTCCTTGTCCAAGCAGTAATGGGCTGTGAAGGTATGAACCGAGGCCCATGTGGCGGCTCGACAGATCTGATCTATGGAGACAGAGTGAAGATGAGCCATAGAAGTGGCCATGGCTCTCACATTGTGAGCTGTGACATGGCCTTCCAGAGAAACGTTTTTACTCTGGTAAGCAAAGGAAATACACTGAGCAATCCAATTGGAAAGTGTACGTTTGGAGACTGGACGTCCCAAATGAGAAGGATCAAAAGCCACGAAAAGCTGGGAAGACTTTCGATGTGGCTGAGTCCTGTTGAGGTAAAAGGCAAGAGCTCTTTTGCAATCTAAAGTATGAAGGTTCCTCTCTGCACTGGATGCATGAGGAGCCGGAAAAAAGACAGGTAGATATACCTCTTGATTAAGATGAAAAGGCGAAACCATTTTGGGCATAAAGTGGGGGTTCGTCCTAAGGACCACCTTATCATGATGAAATCTGGTATAAGGTGGATTAGCCACTAAAGCCTGCAGTTCACTGATGCGGCGAGCTGAAGTGACTGCAATGAGGAAAACTACCTTCCATGAAAGAAATTTCAAGGAGGTGGAGTGTAAAGGCTCAAAAGGTGGCTTCATAAGCTGACCTAGGACTAGGTTCAAGTCCCATGCTACCGGAGGAGGTCGGATGGGAGGCTTAGTTAGAGTCAGGCCTCTCATGAATCTTGCAACAAGCGGATGAGAGGAGACAGGTTGTCCATTTATAGGTTTTAAGGATGCTGCGATAGCACTCAAATGGACTCTTACTGAATTCGTCTTAAGGCCTGCATTAGAAAGATGCAGGAGATAGTCTAGTAGAGAATTCAAAGGAAGTGCTAGAGGGTCAAGACCCTGTTGAGCACACCAAATGGAAAAGCGTTTCCATTTGAAAACATAGGAACGCCTCGTGGAGGGTTTCCTAGAGGCATGCAGGATATCTTTCACTGGTTGAGAAAGATTGAAGTCATGAAGGCTTAGGCCTTCAGTAACCAAGCTCTGAGGTGTAGGGACTTGGGGTTTGGATGCCACAAAGTCCCCTCCTCCTGAGACAGAAGGTCTGGCGCAGCTCCCAGGTCCAGGGAGGGTCCCTGGGAGAGATGCAGAAGTAGAGGGAACCACACTTGGCGTGGCCAGCGTGGAGCTATGAGGATCATGGATCCGTGATCCCTCTGGAGTTTGAACAGAGTCTTGGGAATCAAAGGAATGGGTGGAAAGGCATATAGGAATTCCTGACCCCAATGCAGGAGAAAGGCGTCGTTGGCCTGAGCTCCCTGACACGGAGTCCTGGAACAGAACCGGGGAAGTTTGGCATTCCACGGACTTGCAAAGAGGTCTATGTCCGGGGTTCCCCATTCCTGAAAGATTCTGCCTATCTGGTCCATATGTAGGGACCATTCGTGTGGGAGCAGAACTCGACTGAGTCTGTCTGCCCGAGAGTTTTGAACCCCTGGAAGATATACTGCCAGAAGATGAATTTGATGCTCTCTGGCGAAGGCCCATAATCTGAGAGCTTCGTTGCAAAGCGACAGAGAGCCTGTCCCTCCTTGTTTGTTTACATAGAACATGGCCACCTGATTGTCTGTCTGAACTAGGACGGTCAGGTTGACAAGGAGGGTATGGAAGACTTTGAGGGCAAAGAAGATTGCTCGCAGTTCCAGGAGGTTGATGTGAAGGGCGGTCTCCTGCGGAGACCAAGTACCCTGAGTGGAGAGGGATTGTAGATGGGCTCCCCACCCTGTTTGGGAGGCATCTGTTGTGAGGGTTGCTTGGGGCAACAAAGGTTGGAAGGGGGCCCCCAACAACAGATTCTTGGTGGACATCCACCATTGGAGGGACCAAAACAGACGTTTTGAGGTGAGTATTTGGTCGGAGAGCGCTCCTGATGCTTGAGTCCACTGGGTGGCCAAGGTCCATTGAGCTGCTCTCATATGAAGACGAGCGTAGGGCACCACGTGTACCGTGGAGGCCATGTGGCCCAGAAGTCGCAGCATTTCTCAGCAGACGTTGGCCCCGGACTTGAGGCAGGTAGGCCCTTGCAGTGGTGGTGTCCAACTGGGCCCCTATGAATTCTAGAGACTGAGTAGGGGTAAGTTGAGACTTGGGAAGGTTTACCACCAGTCCCAGATACTGCAGAAGGTGCCGTGTGCGGTCCAGGGAAATCTGGGCCTCTGACTGAGATGGAGCTCGGATGAGCCAGTCGTCCAGATATGGGAATACAAAAATTCCCAGACTTCTTAGAAATGCGGCAACAACTGCCATGCATTTGGTGAATACTCTTGGAGCAGAGGCTAGACCGAAGGGAAGTACTCTGTACTGGAAATGTTTTCCCTGAAACAGAAATCTTAGATATTTTCTGTGGGATGGGTGGATGAGTATATGTGTGTACGCATCCTTGAGATCTAGAGAACAAAGCCAATCCTGACTCTGAAGGTATGGAAGGAGAATGCCTAGAGAAAGCATTTTGAATTTCTCCTTGTACAGAAATCTGTTCAATTCTCTCAGATCTAGGATAGGCCTGAATCCCCCTGTCTTCTTTGTTATGAGAAAATAAGGGGAGTAGAATCCTGTCCCTTGTTGAAGAAGAGGAACCTCTTCTATTGCCCCTTGGGCAAGGAGAGAAGAGACCTCCTGATCCAACAGGTCCAGGAGAAATGGGGGAGAATTGAAGTGCCTCACCATGGTATATGGAAGAAGGTTGGAAAAATGAAGTTTGTAGCCCTCTCTGATGATAGAGAGGGTCCATTGCTCTGATGTGATTTGCTCCCATCTGGGAGCAAAGTGAGCTAACCTTCCGGGAATGGTGAGGGGCTCTGGTTGTTCTAGAGCCAGAAATGTTAAGTTCTCTAGGGGCAAGTCAAAACCCCTGAGGGGGTTGAGCCTGCTGAGGAGTGGTAGACACTGCAGGCTTTGACTTTGCCTGTTTAGGTTGCTGACGTTTAGTAGCAAAGTGAGGCTGAGAAGATTGTTGGCCAGTATTTGTGGAAAATCTGGCCTTCTTGTAGTAAGGCCTCTTGAAAGACTTTTTCTTGGCAGGAGCAGAGGTAGACTTAGAAAGTCTATCCAAGGTAGCATTTTCTGCATCCATTTGGGTGGCTTTAATTTGCCAGTCCTTACCAAATAAGTTCTCACCTGTACAGGGCAGATTCCGTAAGCCATCCAGGACCCAGGGTTCTAGGTCAGAGGCCTGGAGCCAAGCAAGTCGTCGGGCTGCAATAGCAATGCCCAAAGCTCTACCGGCACCCTCAAAGGAATCAAAAGCTGCTCTGTTGGAGAACTTAGAAACATCTAAAAGCTGGTTCACCAGAGAAATGAACTCCTCTTTTCTATCCTCAGGGATAAAGGAGGCAAAAGGTCGTATCTTTAGGGCAAGTTCTCTAAGAAACATGCCCATATACAGACTGTAAGAATTAATCCTGGCTATAAGCATAGTAGCCTGGAAAATTTTCTTGCCAAAAGAGTCTAGGGTCTTACATTCTCGTCCTGGAGGGGTAGAAGAGTGCCTTTTGGTACTCTTAATCTTTTTCAGTGCAGACGTCACCACAATGGAATGGTGAGGCAACTGAGTCTTTTGAAAACCAGGAGAAGGAGGGACCCGGTACATGGTGTCCAGCCTACGAGAATAAGGAGACAACGTTAGAGGAGCCTCCCATAAGTCCATCAAGTGTTCTTGAAGGATTTCATGGATAGGCAGGGTGACTGCCTCTTTAGGAACCTTGGGGTATCCTAAAATATCCAATTTCTTTGATCTAGGTTCTTTTTCTGAGGATGTGGTAATAGAAAGTCCTTTAGCTAATTCAATAATGAATTCTTGAAAGGACAAATCCTCTGGTGGAGACATTCTCCTCTTTGGGGAAGAGGGGTCTTAATGAAGAACTAGAGACAGCTCATCAGAGTCCTCAGAGGAGTTGAAATCCTCTGAGGAATCAGAGTATTCTCTATTTGCTTCCAACGCACGATACGCATACCGATCGGTGTCGACATCGGGCGTACCGGGTATGGGATCGGTATCGGGTAAAAACCCGGATCCGGCATGCGGAACCGATGTGCGTTTGGAAGTCGATGGTCTCGGTTCCGGTATGGGAGACGATACCGGAACCGGACCCGGTATCGCTGAACGCGATACCGAGGGCGTCGCAGCATTGATAAAAGCCAGCATGGCCTGCTGCATGGTCTGAACAGTATTGCTCATAGACGCCACTGCTGCCTGGATGTCGGTACCGGTATGGGCCGGTACCCCAGAGCAGTCCAACAGGTGATCAGTCGAGGCCGTGCCATCGATGTCAACCTGTAACCCCATAGATGGTGCTTTGGAAGCCAGAGCTTCCCGCCGGGGTTGTTTGGCTGGGGCAGGATCCTCAGACTCAAAAGAGAGAGCCTCTCGATGCTTTGAAGGAGATTTGCTCTTTGAGGACCTGCCCACAGAGGGTTTGGTTACCTGAGATCCATCCGGAGAGGAAGACCTGGATGACTGTGATGCTGGATTATCAGAAGCAAACAGCACATGGAATTTGTTGGCCCGGTTCTGCAACCCACGTTTAGACATCTGGGAGCAGGATGGGCAGTCCGGAATGGAGTGGTCAGGTCCCAAACACTTAAGACACCATTCATGGGTGTCTGTGACTGAAATAACAGCACTACACTTGGTACACTTCTTAAAACCAGGGGCTGGTTTCTCCATGAGGAGAATTTGTGTAGGCCTGAGGCCTAACCGAAGTCACCAAGTCGGTCTAAAGAAACAAACTAAAACAATAATTTCTTCAGTGGTGACAGGAACACGACCTGCTGGCTCCGCGGAAAAAGAGAAACTGAGGAGAGCTGGTCAGGAAGGCGGGAAGGCAGCGCGCATGTGCAGTGGGAGGCCCCAAAAGCTTCCTTTCAGGGAAGCTGGGGAGCTTTCCCGCGCAGGCTCCGTCGGTTCCGACGTACCCATATGTGAGGACTTATTCCTGCTTGTTCCTGGAGATATGGGTATAGTCTTGCTCCCTGGGGTGGAGTAGTCACCAAGGGTCTACCAGAGCCAGTCGGGCTTGGAATCTCTGCAGGATACTGGTACCACCCATCTGGGTGACTTGACTATCTCGGGAGGTATCCATCCGGGAATCCAATACCCCATTAAAGTCTCCTCCCACTAAATATTCATCTATCGAAAGCTGCTCAAAAATCGACACTAGTTGGGCATAATATGGGGCCGCTGGCACATTTGGCCCATATATATTGCCCAGCAATACTGGACATCCTTCCAACTCTCCCATCAATATCACATAGCGCCCCTGCAAGTCAGCATATTCTTGGGAACAAACAAAATGAATCCGTTTATGTATTAATATCACTACCACCCCTTTTGCCCCATCGCTAGGGCACCAAATATCTGACCCACCCAATCTCTACGCAGTTTTCAGATGCTCCCCTGTCGACTTATAGGTTTCCTGGAGGAAAGCCACGTCACCCCTCTGTGGCATGCCAGGGCTCGCAGGATTTTGGATCGTTTGATGGGCGTATTAAGCCCACAGACATTCAAAGAAAAAATTCTCAGCCCGTCTCAAATATCGACTTGCTCTTAGCGCAAATATAATTTCTTGGTATAATGCAGGCCCCCCCACCCCCAGCCCAAGGACCCCCAGTTTCTTCCTCCTCCATGTTTCCAGCCGGTCCATCCATGGAACCCCCTCTAACTAGTACCCCTTCCATCCCAATCCCTTAATCCTCTAACCCTTCCCCTCTACCCCTCCCCTCCCCTTTTCCCTCTCCTTGCTAACTCCTCTATGGAGCGCTACAGGATCTAATGCGTAAGAGCTCTGCCGACCCAAAGTTACTGTCCCCCCCTTACCCTCTCGATCCCCATCTCTTCAACATGGGATAATTATTTACCAAGACCCTCTACCCAATTATTAAAGCCCCAAAGAAGTAACCAATGAATCAATCTAAAGAACTCTGATTCACTACTAAGTCAATACTGCTTCTCCTCTTTCAAACTCATTTGCATGCAATTATATAAGAATATAATTCCACCTATCCTACCCCAGCTACCACCCTCTTACACTAACCATCCTATAATATCCTTTTAACCCCCTTCATAGCCCTCAATCCCCTCCACTTGCAACTCCCTTTGTTCCACCCCAATAGGGATATCATCAGTATTCATTATTTACATATGTTTAGGACAACAACTTTCTGAATACTCCTCACAGAGGCACACCTGAGAGTCATAGCACCAGTTAAGGGTTCTCCCCTTCCCCTTCTCACCCTTGGGGGGGGATCCATTGCTGAGGATCCTGAAGTTGTACCTGCTGGGTGTGCCAGGATCTCCCTCTCTGCGTCCCATTTTACACAGCACTGTTTAACTACACCCACCGGGCCTTGAAAAGCCATAAACACCCGTACAATCTAAAGTGATGGAACCCCAGCCCCAGGGAAAACCAACTGCATGGGGGACACCCACAGGGAGACAAGGTTGCGCACCAGACTATAGTGCACCAGCTCACCACATAGGATGTCTGTCTCACACGTGCCTCCCCCCATTCAGGCTCTCTGTTAAAGTTTCCAGCACAGTACAGTTATATATAGGGAGAAGAACCACCACAATTATATAATTCCAAGCTAGTGCCTCTGATAACCCAAGTCATAATAAAATATAACTGTCCCAGATTCTTAACTACAATGACTAAAGTTCCCATGCATAAGACAACCCCATCCTTCTATTTATCACTTTTAATAAAACTGACGCACTTATGCCTACTAATTGTTTTACATGTATAACATACACTATAACCAGAGCTGTCTTTTCAAATCTGTATTCTGTCTCTTGTGTGGTAAGGCCGCACTCACCACCCCACATTACAGGTCGCCCACGGCCCCCACACAGTATCGTCTACAGTATATCGCCAGTCATTCATCTAGAAGTAGAAGCTTAAACCTCCAGAGGACTTTCAGGTTTTCTAGTCCCTTGGAGAGGTGCTCTTCAAGAGACCATCTATAAACGCTAAGGCCTCAGCTGCTGAGATGAAGTAAATACAGCGCTCCTCATGCTCCACTCTCATCTTTGCCGGGTATTGTAGAGTGAATCGAATCTCCGCTGCTGCTAGTGTCCCACAGGTTGGTGCAAACGCCCTTCGTTTCTGGTTGAGTTGGGCTGAGTAGTCCTGAACCACAAGGAGGTCCATCGAAGATTGAGCCTGTCCACGCTTCGCCCACGCTGCCCGAAGTACCGCTTCTTTCTGAACACAGTTGTGAAATCGGGCTATGACCACTCGTGGTCTATTGGCACCCTCACGGCGCTGCCCCAGGCAATGCACTCGCTACAAGATGATAGCCCCGCAGTCATCCCCTAGCTTTAAGGCATTGCTTATCCAAGCCTCCAGAAAGCCCCGAAGTTCCTTGTCTGCGACCGACTCAGCTATTCCAACAAATCGTAAGTTCTTTCATCGGCTGCGGTTCTCTAAGTCATCCAGTTTTTCACTCTGCTGCATTACCAGTTTCTGAAGGGCTTGAGAGTGAGTTTGCTGCACATCCTCTGCGGAGGATATGCGCTGCTCTGCCTCCGTCAGTCAGCTACCCACTTCCACCACTGCCTGTACAACTTGGGTTAGTTGGTCCAAAGGTCCCCGCAGCCTGCTTTCTAGCGCATTAACCACTGCCTGGGAAACCTCCTCCATCAGGCCTGCCATCGCTCCTTCCATCAATGTTGGCGCGGCTGGATCAGCCATCTTTGATTCAAGGCCATGAGGTTTCACCTTGCGGGTTCTTCGGGACGCTAGTCACTATTTCAAAGAATCCAGGCTTGGCACAAACAGAAATCCACTTCACTCACAGCATAGAGCATTTCCTGAACGCTTTTACCATATCTGGGGTGTACTTATACATTTTCTGGCGGTTTGCCCAAGACTGAGATAAGCACATCCTCTCAGCTCACCACATCACGTGATCCCCTGAAGGAGTCTAAGAATATGTTATAAAGCAGTGGACACAGCACAGATCCCTGGGGTACTCCACTATTCACCTTTCTCCATTGGGGAAATTGGCCATTTAGACCTACCCTCTGCTTTCTATCTTTTAACCAGTTCCAGATCCAAAATAGTACACTGCCTCCTATCCCATGACTTTTCAATTTTGACAAGTCTCTCTCATGAGGGACCTTGTCAAAGGCTTTCTGAAAATCCAGATACACTACATCGACTGATCCACCTTTGTCTACCTGCTTATTTACACCTTCAAAAAAATATGACAGATTAGTAAGACAAGACCTTCCCTGGCTAAAGCCATGTTGGCTGTCTCCCATTAAACGATGACTATCTACATGTTCAGAAATTTTATTTTTAATAATGGTTTCTTCCATTTTTCCTGGTACTGATGTCAGGCTCATCAGTCTGTAGTTTCCCAGATCACCCCTGGAACCCTTTTTAAAAATTGGTGTTACATTGGCCATCCTCCAATCTTCAAGTATTACAGATGATTTTACTGCTAGTCCACAGATTATAGCAGTTCTGTAATCTCATATTTCAGTTCTTTCAACACCCTTGGATGTATACCATCCAAACTAGGTGATTTTCTACTCTTCACTTTATCAAATAGTTGTAATACATCTTCCCGGTGTATCAATATTTCTTTCAATTCTTCCACAGTATCACCTTTAAATACCACTTCAGTCATGGGTAACATCCCTACATCTAACTCAGTAAAGCACAGTTACTTACCTGTAACAGGCGATCTCTGGGAACAGTAGGAATAAGTCTTCACATATGGGTATCGTCGGTACCGATGGAGCCTGCGCGGGAACGCTCCCCAGCGTCCAAAAGGAAAGCTTTTGGGAGCATCCCACAGCGCCTGCGTGCTGCCTTCCCGCCTTTCCTAACTGCCTCTCTCCAGTTCGAGTTTTAAGCTGAGACAACGAGAGAGAGAGGAAAGGAAAGATAGATAGAGAGATACATCTCCTAGGGGAGGTGGGTGGGTTGTGAAGACTTATTCCTGCTGTTCCCAGAGATCACCTGTTACAGGTAAGTAACTGTGCTATCTCCAGGAACAAGCAGAAATGAGTCTTCACATATGGGGACTCCCCAGCTAGAGATGCCTGGGAGATCACCCAGATTGTGAGTCCCTGGGAAGGGCTGCACCTGCACCCATGAATCTCAGGCATCAAGTCAGGGATGGAGGGTAGGAGTTGATTAGGTATGGAACAGGTGTTTGAGAACAGCCTGACCAAACAAGGCATCCCGGTGGGAGTCCTTGTCCAAGCAGTAATGGGCTGTGAAGGTATGAACCGATGCCCAGGTGGCCGCTCGACAGATTTGGTCAATGGACACAGTGATAAGATGAGCCATAGAGGCTGTCATGGCCCTCACATTGTGAGCTGTGACATGGCCTTCCAGAGAAAGGTTCTTACTCTGGTAGGCGAAGGAAATACACTGAGCAATCCAATTAGACAGAATTCTCTTAGAGACTGGAAGTCCTAAATGAGAAGGATCAAAAGCAACAAAAAGTTGAGAGGACTTTCTATGTTGCTGTGTCCTTTGTAAGTAGAAAGCAAGTGCTCTTTTACAATCCAGGGTATGAAGATTCCTCTCTGCACTTCATGCATGAGGTCCTGGAAAAAAGACAGGTAAATACACCTCCTGGTTCAGATGAAAAGATGAGACCACTTTAGGCATAAAGTGTGGATTAGTTCTGAGGACTACCTTGTCATGATGGAACCTTGTATAAGGAGGATTAGCCACTAAAGCTTGCAACTCACTGATACGGCGAGCTGAGGTGACTGCAATGAGAAAAATAACCTTCCAGGAAAGGAATTTCAAGGAGGTAGTGGCTAAGGGTTCAAAGGGTGGCTTCATAAGCTGGCCAAGAACCAGATTCAAGTCCCATGCCACTGGAGGTGGTCTAATGGGAGGTTTAGTCAAAAGAAGGCCTCTCATGAATCTTGCTATAAGAGGATGAGAGGAAATAGGTTGTCCATTGAGAGGCTTAAGGGATGCTGCAATAGCACTCAAATGGACTCTGATTGAATTTGTTTTAAGGCCTGCATGGGATAAATGCAGCAAATAGTCTAGTAAAGAATTCAAAGGTATTGCAAGAGGGTTGAGACCCTTCTCTGCACACCAAATGGAAAACCTTTTCCATTTAAAAGCATAGGAACGTCTGGTGGAAGGCTTTCTGGAAGCATGAAGGATATCCTTCACTTGCTGAGAAAGGTGTAAATCCTGAAGGTCTTGGCCTTCAGCAACCAGGCTCTGAGATGAAGAGACTGAGGATTTGGGTGTCACAAGGTTCCCTCCTCCTGGGAGAGGAGATCTGGAGCAGACCCCAGGTCCAGGGAGGGAGCTTGAGAGAGATGCAGAAGTAGAGGGTACCACACTTGGCGTGGCCAATATGGTGCTATGAGGATCATAGACCCTTGTCTCTCTGAAGCTTGAACAGAGTTTTGGGGATGAGGGGAATAGGTGGAAAGGCATAGAGGAAGTCTTGCCCCCAATGAAGGAGGAAGGCATCCCTGGCCTGAACTCCCTGACATGGAATCCTGGAACAAAACCGGGGAAGTTTGGCATTCCACGGACTTGCAAACAGGTCTATGTCTGGGGTACCCCAAATCCGAAGAATCCTGGCTATCTTGTCCCCATGGAGGGACCATTCGTGTGGAAGCAGAACTCGACTGAGTCTGTCTGCCCAAGAGTTCTGAACCCCTGGAAGATACACTGCCATGAGATGGATTTGATGCTCTCTGGCGAAGACCCACAGTCTGAGAGCTTCGTTGCAAAGCGACAGAAAGCCAGTCCCTCCCTGCTTGTTCACGTAGAACATGGCTACCTGGTTGTCCGTGTGGATGAGGACTGTCTTGTAGCTGAGCAGGGTGTGGAAGACTCTGAGAGCCAGAAAGATTGCTCTGAGCTCTAAGAGGTTGATATGTAGAGATGTCTCCTGTGGAGACCAGATGCCTTGGGTCGAGAGATCTTGTAGATGAGCTCCCCAACCCTTTGGAGAGGCATCTGTTGTAAGGGTTGCTTGGGGTAACACCTGTTGAAAGGGGGACCCCCGCAACAGATTTTGAGTGGATTTCCACCAGTGGAGGGACCAAAAGAGGCGACTGGAGGTTGCTATTTTGTCTGACAGGCAACCTGATGCCTGAGTCCATTGGGTGGATAGGGTCCACTGAGCTGCCCTCATGTGAAGGCGAGCGTAAGGAACCACATGAACCGTGGATGCCATGTGGCCTAAGAGTTGTAACATCTCTCGAGCAGTTAAAATGGGATTTTAACTGAATCTGGGAGGCTAACTGCACCAAGCGTAGGCAACGGGCCTGGGGAAGATAGGCCCTTGCAGTTGTGGTATCCAGTAAGGCCCCTATGAACTCTAGAGACTGAGTAGGGGTGAGATGGGATTTTGGAATGTTGATTACCAGTCCCAGATACTGAAGAAACACGCCTTGTGCAGGTCAGGGAAGTCTGGGCCTCTGACTGGGATGGAGCTCGGATGAGCCAGTCGTCCAGATATGGGAATACGAATATTCCTAGAGTACGCAGAAATGCAGCTACTACTGCCATGCATTTTGTGAACACTCTTGGAGCAGAGGCCAGACCGAAAGGAAGCACTTTGTATTGGTAGTGCTTTCCTTGGTAAAGGAACCAAAGGAACCTTCTGTGTGTTGGATGGATGAGAACATGGGTATACGCATCCTTGAGATCTAGAGAACAAAGCCAGTCCTGACTCTGGAGGTATGGAAGGAGAGTTCTGAGAGAGATCATCTTGAATTTCTCCTTGCATAGAAACTTGTTCAATTCTCTGAGATCTAGTATGGATCTGTAGCCCCCCGTTTTCTTTGGAATGAGAAAATAGGGGGAGTAGAACCCTGAGCCCTGTTGAAGAAGGGGTACTTCTTCTATAGCCCTGTGGGCAAGAAGGGTAGCAATCTCTTGACCTAGAAGGTTGAGGAGAGATGTTGGAGAATTGAACTGTTTCACCATGGTGTGAGGAGGAAGGTTTAAGAAATGAAGCTTGTACCCATCTCGTATGATGGAGAGGGTCCATTGCTCTGCTGTGATTTGTTCCCATCTGGGAGCAAAGTGAGCTAACCTTCCTGGGATGGTGAGAGGCTCTGGATGTTCTAGAACCAGAAAGGCTAAGTTCTCTAGTGGAAAGTCAAAGGCCCTGAGGAGGCTGAGGCTGTTGTGCCGTAGCAGTCCTCGCAGCCTGAGACTTGGCCTGTTTTGGTTGTTGCTGTCTCTTTGTAGCAAAACGACCTTGGGAAGAGGCCTGACCATAACCCGAAGAAAATTTCCCTTTTTTTGGGAAAGATCCTTTTTTGAACAACCTCTTTTTAAAAGGAGCAGTAGTAGACTTTGAAAGTCTATCTAAAGCAGAATTTTCAGCATCCATCTGGTTGGCCTTTGCTTGCCAATCTTTGCCAAAGAGGTTTTCTCCTGTACAGGGAAGGTTACCTAGACCATCCTGTACCCAGGATTCCAAATCGGAGGCTTGTAACCAAGAAACTCTGCGTGCACCTATGGCAATAGCCGAGGCTTTACTGGCACCCTCAAAAGAGTCAAAGGCTGCACGGTTGGAAAACTTGGATACATCCTGTGCCTGTTTAAGCCAGGTGATATATTCTTCTCTCTTATCTTCTGACATAAAAGGAGATAAGGTTTGCAGATGATCTGTAACTTCTTTTAGAAACATCCCCATATAGAGACTATAGGAGTTGATTCTGGCTACAAGCATACTGGCCTGGAAGATTTTCCTGCCAAAGGCATCTAGGGTTCTGCATTCTCTTCCTGGAGGAGCAGAGGAGTGCCTTTTTGTACTCTTGATCTTTTTCATAGCAGACTCTACCACAATCGAGTGGTGAGGAAGCTGAGTCTTATGAAACCCAGGACAAGGAGGAACACGATACATTGTGTCCAACCTTCGGGAATGAGGGGAGGTGGAAAGAGGAGTCTCCCATATGCCCAACATGTGATCATAAAGAATCTCATGTACTGGTAAGGTGGCTGCCTCTTTAGGAGCCTTAGGATATTGTAGGATATCTAATTTTTTGGCTCTAGGTTCAGTTTCAGAGGCCACTGAGATGGACAGGCCTTTGGCCACCTCCCTAATGAAGTCCTGAAAAGACAAGTCTTCAGGAGGAGACATTCTCCTTTTTGGAGAAGAGGGTTCTTGAGGAAGGATCCCCGATGCTTCATTTGAGGCCTCTGATGTATCAGAGTCTTCGGAGGAATCGAAGTATCGACTGTCTGGATGCTCTCGCAGAGCCCGATACGCGTACCCGGAGGTATCGACATCGGGAGTAATCGGTACCGAGTCGGTACTGATAGGCATCACTGGATAGCGTACCGCTGCCGTCGATGCTGATGTCGATGCAAGCGGTACCGGTATCGGAACCGATTTCAGATCCGGTACCAGAATCGGTACTGGTACCGACAACGGGGTTTGTTGCGGTACCGCAGGCGTCGCAGCTTGTATGAATGCCGTGATGGCACGCTGCATGGTCAGAATATTCTGATCCATCGACGCCACCAATGTCTGGATGTCGGTACCGGTGGTAACCGCCGGTACCCCAGAACATTGTAACAGGTGATAGGTCGAGGCCGAGCCATCGATGACAACCTGTGACCCCATAGGTAGAGCTTTGGAAGCCGGAGCCTCCCGCCGGCGGGGGCATCTCGATACTTAGAGGGAGATGAACTCTTTGAGGACCGGCCAGATTTAAGTTTGGTTACCTGAGATCCATGGGATGAAGAAGAAGCCCTGGAAGACGTCGATGCCATAGAAGCTGCATCGGAGGGAAACAGGGTACTGAGCTTGGCTGCCCGATTTTGTAACCCTCTCTTAGACATCATAGAACAGGACTCACAATCCGCTATGGAGTGGTCAGGACCTAAACATTTTAGACACCAGTCATGGGTGTCTGTGACAGAAATAGTGCTGCTGCACTTCATGCACTTTTTAAACCCAGAGGCGGGTTTTTCCATGAGGAAAAATATATCTGTAGGCCTAAGGCCCCAAAAGAAAAAATGCACTGTAGGGTTTTTTTGTTTTTTTTTAAAGAAAGAAAAAAGACCGGTGGTACCGGTCCGGAATCGAGAAGGCAGACACGCGACTAAAGAAAAATAAAAGAAAATAAGAAATTCTTCAGCGGTGACAGGAAACACGACCTGCTGGCTCCGCGGAAAAGAAGAACTGGAGAGAGGCAGTTAGGAAAGGCGGGAAGGCAGCGCGCAGGCGCTGTGGGATGCTCCCTAAAGCTTTCCTTTTGGACGCTGGGGAGCGTTCCCGCACAGGCTCTGTCGGTACCGACGATACCCATATGTGAAGACTCATTCCTGCTTGTTCCTGGAGATAGCAAAGAACTTATTCAGTCTCTCCACTATGGCCTTGTCCCCTCTTAGTGCACCATATACCCCTCTATCATCTAATGGTCCAACTGACTCTCTCACAGGGTTTTTGCTACGAATCTCCTTGACAGTCTTTATTACGCATTTTTACTTTCACAGCAAGCTTCTTCTCAAATTCTCTCTTTGCCTGCCTTATCAATGCCTTGCATGTAACTTGCCAGTACTTATGCTGTTTCCAGTTTTTATCATTTGGCTCTTTTTTCTGTTTCCTGAAAGATACTTTTTTGGCAAAAGCAGCCTCTCTTGCCTCACCTTTAAACCATGCTGGCAGTTTTTTGGACTTTCTTCCACGTTTCTTAAAGCGTGGAATACAGCTGATCTGGGCTTCCAAGATAGTATTTTTAAACAACACCCAAGCTTGATATAAGTCTTTAACATTTTCAACTGCTTCTTTTAGTATTTTCTGAACTATTTTCCTCATTTTATCATAGTCTCCCTTTCGAAAGTTAAAAGGTAGAACTGTGAATTTCCTTACCATCCCTCCTCCATTAATTAAATCATGCTATGATCATTATTGCAAATTGGCCCCAACAACCTTATCTCTTGCACCAGATCTGGTGTTCCACTAAGGATTAGGTCCAAAATGGCTTCCCCTCTGGTTGGTCCATGAACCAGCTGCTCTAAGAAGCAGTTATTTGTTTCATCTAGAAACTTTATCTCCCTAGCATGTCCTGCCATGACACTGACCAATACCAGGGTAATTGAAATCACTCATTATTATTACTGTGCTGTAACTTTTGTTAGCTTCCTTGATTTCTTTGAGCATTTCATCATCCGTTTGTTCATTCTGGCCAGGTGGTCGATAGTACAGCCCCACTGCCATTGCCTTTTTGCATGGAATTTCAATCCATAGAGATTCTACAGCAAAATTTGTTTCCTACGAAACTTTAATCCTTTGTGACTCAATGCCCTTTCCAACATAGAGCGCAACCCCTCCACCAATTTGATCAGCTCTATCATTACAATATAATTTCTACCCAGATATCACAGTGAACTGGTTGTCCTCCTTCCACTATGTCTCTGAGATACCAATCATATTTATTTATTTATTTAACACTTATTTATATACCGCATCTTCCAGCGATCAGTTGCGGTGTACATTTAACAACAATTAACAATGCAGATCTTGTTTTACATAGAACAGTTATAACTTTTTACAATGAACATCTTAACTTGAACAACAAAGTGTATGTAAAAACTATGCGGAATAGTTCAATAAATCAACTAACACAGATTGTGTAACAATTTAAACTGAAGTACTGTTTCTAACCTCTCATTTAGTGCTATATATTTTAACTCTCCCATCTAATTTTTTAGACTTCTAGCATTTTCATACAAGTATTTTATTCATTTTAATCTGGCTATTGGTAGGCAGGGGTAATTTGGAATCTTTAAGCTCTGTCTGCTTTGTACTCAAGGGCATTTGTGCTACTTTTGTCTTTATTGGAACCTCTCTGTTGATATGCCCTAACTTCATTTTTTTAGTAGTATCCTTCAAGGAACCATGCGCTCATGGGCAACTGTCGGCTCTCCCCTATTATCTAGTTTAAAAGCTGCTCTATTTCCTTGCGAACTATTTTGTTTCTCTTACTTTCAAAACGGAGACTATGATAAAATGAGTAAAACAGTTAAGAAAAAACGGAAAGGAGCAGCTTCAAAGGTAAAAGATTTACATCAAGCATGGGTGTTGTTTAAAAATACTATCTTGGAAGCCCAGACCAGCTGAATTCCACACTTTAAGAAAAGTGGAAGGAAGTCCAAACACCTGCCAGCATGGTTTAAAGGTGGGTCAGAGAGGCTGTTGTAGCCAAAAAAGTATCTTTAAGGAAATGGAAAAAGGAACCAAATGACAAAAACTGGAAACAATTGGCAAGTTATATGCAAGGCATTCATAAGGCAGGCAAAGAGAGAATTTGAGAAGAAGCTTGCTTTGGAAGCAAAAACGCGTAATAACATTTTTTCAAGCACATTCATAACAAAAAACCTGTGAGAGAATCATTTGTACCATTAAAAGATAGAAGAGTAAAAGGGGCACTAAGAGGGGACAAAGCCATAGCAGAGAGACTGAATAAATTCTTTGCTTTGGTCTTTACTGAGGAAGATGTAGGGATGTTACCCGGCTGCGATCTTACTTCCCATTGCCTTCATAGAACCTGCTACCCATTGTTTGCCTAGAACTTGCTACCCATTGCCTGCCTAGAACGTGCTATCCACTTGCCTAGAACTTGCTACCCATTGTTTGCCTAGAATTTGCTACCCATTGCCTGCATAGAACTTGCTACCCATCGTTTGCCTAGAACCTGCTACCCATCGCTTGCCTAGAACCTGCTACCCATCGCTTGCCTAGAACCTGCTACCCATCGCTTGCCTAGAACTTGCTACCCATTGTTTGCCTTGAACTTACTACTCATTGTGTGCCTAGAACTGCTACCCATTGCTTGCACAGACCTTGCTGCCCACTACTATGGCCCCACATCACATTGTCCTTCTCTTCCTCATCCCCCCAACTGCCTCCCTCCTACCAACACCCTCCCTCCTCTTCTCCCTACCCTCCCCCTACCTTCCTCACTTCTCCCTCTATTCTGCCCCCCTAGCCTAGCATCTGCTCTTGAGCTTCATCACACCATCCCCAGCATTCAACCAGCCCCCTCTCTTTAAGAGAACCCCACCCTCGCTTCCGCCATACTATCTCCACGTTACCACGCTCTCTAATACTCATTCTCCTTTTCTCATCAGGTAATGTCAACCCCAACCCTGCCCCCCCTCCCCGATTTCTTTCTCACCATAAAAAAAGCTCCTCACGTACCCTATCTAATCTCATCCACATCCCGCTCCTCCCAACTTCCACCCTCCCTGATTCATCCCACAATCACTCATCCATAGATATCAACTCCAACCCTACCTCCAAAAATAAATCCTCACATAACCTACCTGATACCATCAATTTACCCCCTCACGTCCCCTCCCTCACATCCCTCTTGGAGAGCACACACACCCAGACATATCCACCCACACCCTGCTCCCTCTAAATCCCAGTATTACCCTAGAAATAGACCCCCACGCTACTCTGATAAGAAATTCACACGTAACTTATCCAACCTTATCCATATCCCTCTCCTCCCCCTCCACTCTCCCGTTTTCATGCGCCCTATGGAACGCATGCTCAGTCATTTAAAAAAACCCTTTTATTCACAATCTTTTTATCTCTAATGCCCTACACCTTCTTCCCATGACCGAGAACTGGCTCCCCCCAGACGACACCACATCCATTGCCTCTCTCTGCTATGGAGGCTACCAGTTCTCACATACACCTCGATCTACTGGTCGTGGTGGTGGCGTTGGTCTCCTACTCTCTCAGTTCTGCCAATTCCAACCCCTCCTGCCACCCCAACCACACTCCCCCCTCTCCTTCGAAGTCCACTCCATTCGCCTCCTCACACCACTTCCCCTCCAAGTAGCTGTTATTTATCGCCCAGCCAACAAATCCAAATCAACCTTCCTCACCGACTTCGACTCCTGGCTTTCTGCCTTTATGGATCCCTCCTCCCCCACTCTTATACTTGGCGATTTCAACATTCACATCGACAATCCCTCTGACCCCTATGCCTCAAAGTTCCTCGCTCTTACCTCTTTGTTCAACCTCCAACTTTGCTTCACTGCCCCCACACACCTACACGGCCACTGCCTTGACCTAATACTCTTTTCCAATTCCTCTCCCTCAAACCTCCATAATTCAATCCTTCCCTCATCTGACCATCACCTTTTAACATTTACTCTTCAGCTTCTGCCGTTCCAACCTCGTCCCGTCTCTTCCGACCTATTTAGAAACCTTCATAATATTGATCCCCTGACTCTCTCCTCCACCATTTCTCCATCTCTCTCCTCCATTATATCCTCCAAGTCCGTCAATGAGGCATTATCTTCGTACAATGCTACACTATCCTCAGCCCTTGACACTCTTGCCCCTCCCACCCCACGTCCTGTCAAACGATCTACACCCCAATCCTGGCTTTCACCCACAATCCGTTACCTTTGCATCTGCGCCCGATCTGCCGAACGAGCTTGGTCCAAATCCCGCTCCCCGGAAGACCTTCTACACTTCAAATTCATGCTTGGCTCCTTCCAGTCAGCCTTAGCACTTGCCAAACAAGACTACTACATCCATCTGACCAACTCCCTTGCCTCTGATCCTCGCCGTCTCTTTAATACCCTCAATTCTCTCCTCAAGGTCCCCCCGCCCCTGATCCCACCCTCCCTTTCTGCCCAAACCCTAGCCGACTACTTCCATGACAAACTCCACAAGATTACCCTCCAATTCCCCACCCCCTCATCTACCTCCCCTCCTCCCAAATTCTCCCCCCCATCCATACTCCCCCTGCCACCCTCTCCTCCTTCCCTCCGATCTCTGAAAAATAAACCACACTCCTTCTTTCCTCCTCCAAACCCACCACCTGTTCATCAGACCCTATCCCCACCCATCTCCTACATTCCATCTCCCTCACCATTGTCCCCTCCATCACTCATATCCTTAAACTTTCACTCCACTGCAACTGTCCCCATTGACTTCAAACATGGTGTTGTCACACCCCTCCTCAAGAAACCCTCACTTGATTCCACATGCCCTTCTAACTATCGTCCCATCTCCCTCCTTCCCTTCATATCTAAACTATTAGAATGAGCAGTCCACCATTGCAGCCTCGACTTCCTCACCTCCCAGGCCCTCCTGGACCCACTACAATCCGGCTTCTGTCCCCTACACTCCACTGAAACGGCACTCACAAAAGTCACCAATGACCTGTTCCTGGATAAATCTAAGGGCCTCTATTCTATCCTCATCCTTCTTGACCTTTCCGCTGCCTTTGACACCGTTGACCACAACCTTCTCCTCACCACCCTCTCCTTGCTTGGCTTCAAGGACTCCGTACTATCCTGGTTCTCCTCCTACCTCTCCCATCGCTCATTCAGTGTATGCTCTGGTGGCTTCTCCTCCTCCCCTACCCCGCTCCATGTAGGTGTACCCCAGGGATCTGTCTTGGGCCCCCTCCTTTTCTCTCTCTACACCCAAGGCCTTGGCGAGCTTATCTCCTCCCATGGCTTTCAGTACCATCTCTATGCCGACGACTCCCAAATCTACCTCTCTACACCTAATATTTCTCCGGCAACCCAGTCCAAGATCTCTGCCTGTCTTTCGGAAATCGCTGCCTGGATGTCTCATCGACAATTGAAACCGAACATAGCCAAGACTGAACTCTTTGTCTTTCCACCCAACTCCTCCCCTCTACTTCCCCCTCTCTCAGTCCATGTGGATGGATCTATTATCCTTCCTGTTCCCTTGGCCCACAATCTAGGGGTTATCTTTGACACCTCTCTCTCCTTCTCCGCTCATATCCAGCTTGTAGCTAAGACCTGCTGCTTCTTTCTCTACAACATCAGCAAAATCCGCCCCTTCCTCTCTGAACACACTACCAAAACGCTTATCCACTCCTTAATCTCCTCTCGCCTCAATTACTGCAACCTACTCCTCGCTGGTCTCCCCGTGAGCCACCTCCTTCCCCTTCAATCTATACAAAATCACGCTGCTCGACTAATCTTCTGCCAGCCTCGCCATGCCCACATTACTCCTCTTCTCAAGTCGCTTCACTGGCTTCCTGTCCAATTCCGCATCCAATTCAAGCTTCTCTTACTGACCTATAAATGCATTCACTCCATGGCCCCTCAATACCTCTTATCTCTCTTACGTCCCCTCTCGAAATCTGCACTCCGCTAACAGATTACTTCTATCAATGCTTTTCACCCACACCGCAAACTCCCAACTGCGCACCTTTCACCTTGCTGCACCATACGCCTGGAACAGCCTACCTGCGTCTGTGCGCCAGACATCCTCCCTGGCCCTCTTCAAATCCAGGTTGAAGACCCACCTCTTCACCATTGCATTCAGATCCTGACTTCCATCCTCATCTTATCCTAACCCCCGTCAACCTTTATGACCATACTATAGACCAAACTGTACCACACCGTAGCTTGCGCTGAACCGACTAATGCTCTGTACTGTTCTGACTAGATTATAAGCTCCGATGAGCATGACTCTGACAGGCAGGGACTTCTCTTGTATGTTGGCTATCTCTTGTAGGTTAGCTGTGCAGCGCTGCATGCGTGGCGCTTTATAAGTGCTGAATAGTAGTAGTAGTAGTAGAAATGGTATTTAAAGGTGATGCCGTAGAAAAATTGAAAGAAATATCAATACGCTGGGAAGATGTATTACAACTATTTGATAAACTGAAGAGTAGCAAATCACCTAGATCGGATGCTATACATCTGAGGGTATTGAAAGAACTGAAATATGAGACTGAAGACCTACTATTAGTAATCTGTGAACTATCATTAAAATAATCTGTAATACGTGAAGATTGGAGGATGGCCAATGTAACACCAATTTTTAAAAAGGGTTCCAGGGATGATCCGGGAAACTACAGACCAGTGAGCCTGACTTCAGTACCAGGAAAAATGGTAGAAAACCATAATAAAGAACAAAATTACTGAACATGTAGATAGTCATGGCTTAATGGGAGACAGCCAATATGGCTTAAGCCAAAGAAGGTCTTGTCTTACTAATCTGTTATGTTTTTTTGAAGGTGTGTATAAACAGGTAGACAAAGGTGAGTCGATTGATATAGTGTATCTGGATTTTCAGAAAGCTTTTGATAAGGTCCCTCATGAGAGACATTTGGCAAAATTAAAAAGTCATGGGATAGGTGGCAGTGAACTATTGTGGATCAGGAAATGGTTAAAAGATAGAAAGCAGAAGGTAGGTCTAAATGACCAATTTTCCCAATTGAGAAAGATGAATAGTGGAGTACCCCAGGGATCTGTGCTGGGTCTGCTGCTTTTTAACATATTCATAAATGACCTGGAAATGGGAATAATGATTGAAGTAATCCACTGCTTGCCCCAATACAAGCATTGTGGATCCTGTGTCTTTTGGGGAAACTTCTAGGTACTTGTGACCTTTACCTACTAAGGGTTGCTGGGAATACTTATACTAATAAAACTATACCTAATGCGTTTGATGTACTTTGTTCACTGAAGCTTAATTAATCTCAGGTCCTTAATTTATGCCTGATGAAGATAAATAGCTGCACCTTAGAGTGAATATGGCACCTCCTTTCCTTTAAGAGGTTTAAGCTATGATTATTCCAGGGGTGGGTGGGTGTCGGGGAGGGAGGGAAAGAAGACTTATTAAAAGCTGGGTGCTACACAGTACCCTGTCCTGTGCTTCTAAGGTAATCTGTGACCAATTTCCAGGGGGAGTCCCACAGCCCTTACTTGGATAGGAGTCTTGTGATCTAAATTTAACCAGAAAACTCTATTCTGTGTTTTAAATTTAAACTGAAAGCTTTTTGCTGCTACTAGTCAGTGACTGATTTAAGAAATACACTGGGCTCACAGATTAATCAGCTTTTTTTAAAATAAACTTATTTTTATTAATTGTGGAATATGAACATACAGGCAACTCAACACTTTCCCATGTTATATACAATTACAACCATTGAACCACCTCTGGTCTCCTCCCTTCCCTTTCTCTATCCCCACCTTCATCACATCAGTGCACCTGTTCCCTTCACCTAATTATTATCAACCCCATTGGTAGTCTGTATCCTTCACATACTATACCCTCACCATCACCCCTATAGCAAGATGTTGCCTGTCTTAAACACTCTCTTCACATTTCCCCAACACTTATACATCAACTCCAAAGTCTCATATTCCAAACTGACAATGTCCATTCAAATGCATTAAAACATATTCAAAACCCACAACTCCCACTGCAGTATACATCTAACTTATAACTTATGCGGCTCATTGCGTGCTCATAGTCGCAGCTCTGGTACTCCTCCCCTGATTCTCCCTCCTCATCCTACTGAGGAGTAACCTCCTCCAGGCTCTTAATGTATGTGCCCCATATTTCTTGTATTGCCCCTCCCGCCCTTTTAGGCTATATGATATATAGTCAAATTGCAGAGCCTCCCCTACTTTACCCCTCCAGTCCTCCATAGTAGAGCCTACTACTGACTTCCACCTCCATGCCACCACCACTCTAGCTACTAATAGCATCTTTTGTGCTAACATGGCCCATTTCATCCCTCTCCCAGGTACCACCAATAACACTTCCACTGGGTCATCAGCTACCTGCCCTTCCACTATCCTTCCCATCTCCCTTCTAACTTGCTCCCATAGATTTTAATCACTGGACACCCCCACCACATATGGAAGAAAGTGCCTCTTTCCCCACAACTTTGCCAGCACAGGGGGCTCTCTTTCCTTTTTGCCTTATACTGGCTCATCAGGGTGCAATAAGCTCTGTGCACTATTTGAAATTGTGTCTGTCGCCAGGAGGTGACCCAGGTGTATGTGTATATGCCTCTGTGAATGTGCATCCATGTGTCAACCCCAAGCGTCTGCCCTCTCTACCACTCCCACCCCTCCATGTGGACCCCCCTCCTTCCTGCTCTGTCTCCTCCATGTGGGTTTTGCATAACTTTGCTAACAACCCCTTTGCTTTCCCCCCTTTATACAATACCCTCTCCAAATGCGTGCTGGACCTCATCAGGTTCCACATAACAACTGGAAGCGAGGCAAAATACCGGAGCTGAAAGTACTTGAAGAAAGGTATCCGCCTCCCAATACGTTCCTCCACCTCCTGCATGCTCATCATCACTCCTTTCCCTAACAGATCTCTGAAGCGGGTCATTCCCGTTACCCTCAGGTTCTGTCATAACGCACTAAATTCCCCCGCTGAGAAGGGGTATATATCATTTAACTTCACCCATTCACTAAGTGTGGATGGCATCGCCCCCTTTTCTTTTCTCCCCTGACCACTAACCTCCAAACCTTGAGAAGCGGATGCTTCTCCGGGGCCCATTCGACCCCCCTCTCGCACCCTCCCTCCCCTCCCAAAGATTGATTGCGGAGTCAGTATCACTCTATCTCCACCCATGAATCCTCTTGCCCCTGATGATAGTGATCTCTCAAAGCCCTGAGCACTGCTGCCCTGTAGTACCACTTCAAGGATGGAAAGCTAATCCTCCCTTCCTCCCTGGATTTAACCAGCCTCCCCACTCCAACCTTAGCTTTCTTCTTCCCCCACGTGAATTTAATAAGCCTCCTCTCCCACGCCACAATTTTTGCCATCTCTAGGGGAATTGGGAGCTGGGCAAATAGAAATTTGGGGATTATATTCATTTTCAGTGCAGCCACCCTTCCCATCCAGCTCAAGTGGAGTGCCCACAACTTGTCCATCTCCTCCCCAATCCTACTTATTAAGAGGGTATAGTTCAGCCCATACAATTCCCTAGGGTCCTCCAATATCTTTTACAAACCCTGACTGGTCTGGGTGCACTAATTGGGGCAAAACCCATTCCAATCTGAGGGCGAGCACCTTGGCAAATATCTTCGCATCACAGTTTATTAGCGCTATCGGCCGATAGCTACCACAGTGCTCCCGTGGTCTTCCCTCCTTCGGGAGGACAATTATATTTGCTTGCACGAATGACCCAGGGAGCCGTTCCCCATGGAGGGCCCCTGAAAAAACCCTAGCCATTAGGGGAGCAATCTCCCCTGCTACTGCTTGCTAGTATTCAGCAAGGAACCCATCCTGTCCCGCTGCCTTCCCCTGCGGAAGGGATTTTATAGCCCTTAATACCTCATCTGGTTGTATGGTCCTCCCCAACGCCTCTGCCTCATCCCCTGCCAATCTAGGAAAGCCTATCCTCTCAAGATATTGAACCACTTGTGCTGGGGGGCCTTCCCCTTCCGTATTGTATAGTTTATCATAGAACCTCCTAAACTCCTTGCAAATTTCCACGTTTGCGTACGCCCGCTTCCCTCCTGGCTGATGTATTTCAGCCACCAACCGTTCTCCCCTCTGTTTCTTGAACTGCCATGCTAACAATTTCCCCGCCTTATTCCCACGTTCCATGTAAGACCTTTTGGTAGCCCTTAGCAACCTTTCCACCCATTCCGTATCTAGTGCATTAAGCTGAGTCCATGCATTGCACAGTCAACGATACACCTTTTGCCCTCCCGTTGCACTATGTTTAGCCTGAAGAGCCTGTATCAGGCTGATCAGCTGGCTATGTTCTGCCTCCTTCTCCCTTTTCTTCTTTTCTCCAAGTTGTATCAAAATACCTCTCATATAGGCTTTCCCAGCGTCCCAAATGGTGGCTTCACCCACTTCACCTGTATCATTATTTAGAAGGTATTCCTTCCACGCTCCTCAAAGCTGACTTTGAGTCTCTTCCTTACTGAGAAGCTGCGTGTTAGCCCTCCACCCATTATATCTACCCCACCCCCGTTTCTGGACAGTTGCCACTGACAGGTCACCATCCCATGGTCAGAAATCATGAGTGGGTGGAGCTGACACTGTCACACGACTCCCATTTGTTCCCTTCACCCTAGGATGTAATCTCACTGGGAGTATGCCCCTGACTTCAATGAGAAGTAGTTAAAGCCCTGCTGCCTGCCATTTTCTGCCCTCCATATGTCTATCAAATCCCATGCCCTCAAACAGTGCCTTAACTCCTTCCCTTCCTTTCCATGAGCCCTCAGAGAAAAATTTGATCTATCCTCCTTCCCCAACATACAGTTCATATCTCCCCCTATTATCCAATCCCCCTCGAGCCACTTTTGTGAACTCCCTTAGCATCTGTCTATAAAAGTTACCTTTTGGTCTGTTGGGAGCATATACATTCAAAATTGGTAGCTCTGCTTGATCTACTCCCCCTACGATCCACACCCCCCTGCCCTGTGTGTCCCACCCCACCTCTCCAAGAATAAATTGCAAACATCCCCCCCCCCTGTTTCTTAGAATTATATGCTGAACAATACATCTGGGTATACCCCGAGCATCTCAGTTTCTCATGTTCCTCTCTGATTAAATGTGTCTCCTGCAGGAGGGCAAAATCAGCCTTCGCTCGCACTAAACTTGTCAGCATTCTCTTCCATTTTATGGGGCTTTGTACTCCCCTCACATTCCAAGAGGCAATTATATAACTCTCCATGTCCCCCTTTGGACCTCTCTAATCATCCTCTCCTCCCTTTGTGCCACACTGCTAACACTGAGCCACATTGATACATCAAAATAACATACAACAGTTATCACAGATTTTTCCCCCTTTTTCCCTCCCTTCTTCAACCCTCTTCCTCTGGATTCCAATTTCCCTCCTTTTTTGCTTCCACAGAGCCTAAAGCGGTATCACTCCTATCTCACACCCCTCCTCCCCCCTCCAACCATCCCTCCCCAGCTATGCCAATTGGTTAAACAGTCCTCTTCTTGACTTCCCTTTGAAGCAGACTACTTTCTCCATCATAGTCCATCATTCTCCAAGCCACAGCTCTGTATTACTTACTTCCAACTCATCCCCCTCCCTGAGTTCTCAGATCTTGTGATTGTGTAGCTTGGTCTGCCCGCCGTTCCTCCGTAGATTTAGCTAGTGCATCACGCACTATCTCCTGCTCAGCCACCACTGCCTGGCTAGTAGCGCTTCCTCCACTGTCCATGGCTGCCAAGTGGGTATTTCCTCGATGCACTGCTCTAGTATTAAGATGTTTCTCTAGTGCCTCCACACTGTGAAAAAAATCTTCTCATGCCATTCTACGTCAATACTAGTCGTGTGTGGTACTAAATTGCCACCTGTATACCCTTCTGAGCAAGGGTACCTTTGAGTCTCACCATGTCCCTACGCCTTCTCATGGTCTCCGCTGCCACATCTGGGAACACCGAGACCCTCCATGAATTGAATGTGACAAACCCCGTTCTTCGAGCTAGATGGATGATATGCTCCCTGTCCTGGAACCACAGCAGCTTAACTATAAAGGTCTGCGGCCTTGCATTGTTCTCCAGGTGGAGACAGAGTTCATGGTGTACCTGCTCAATCTCATAGGTCTTTGCTGAAGGACAGTCCAGGAAACATTGTACAAATAAAGCTTTAACAAATGATATGAGGTCTCTGCCTTCCTCCCCCTCCGGCACTCCAAAGATCCGCACATTTGACCTTCTCTCCCGATTTTCCAGTCTAGTAGTTGTTGTAGGCACGAAACCTCCTTCCCCATCTGCACCTGAGCATCCTCCGTAGAGCTAATTCTGGCTTCGGCCTCCTCCAATCTCACCCCCACTGCTGCAAACCTCTCTTCTATCTTGCCAAGGACCTTGTTAATAATTTCTGTTTTTGAGTCCCTTATTTCTCTCAATATGGTGAGGAGGTCTGCTTCACTGCACCTCCCCCCCCCCCCCCCCCCGCCCATTGCTATCACCAGTACTTGCTGTGGATGATGCTGGGGAGGCCGGGCCTTGCACCGCTCCCTCCACGGTCTCCCGCGGTTTGTCACTAGCCGCATATAAGAACAGTAGTCTTAACGGGTTTAAGCCTCACAGTCTTCATCATTATATCTTTTCCTGGAGAGAGTTTGCATCCTTCTTCACACTTCCTTTCAGTACTGGGGGGGAATCGGGAGACAGAGCTCTCTTAGACACGTCCGACATCTGCTGCGCTGATACCAAAAGTCCAGATTAATCAGTTTTAATCTAAAGAATTCCTTTTCCCCCAAGATTTAGAAAAATTCCCAGAAGTAAATACTTACAATTGCAGATCTCTCTCCAGAAGTAGCAGTCCCCTTTTATAGTCCTTCAAGACTTTGATATTTAATTCCCTTAAATTTTCTCAAAAGGGTTCACTCCTTGTACACTTGCCTATTGGATTCTTCTACTAACTGGTCAAAGGTTCTTCCAGCGAGAGGAATGTAAAGCAGGAAGTAGAATATTTTAAGAATAATTAAATAGAGACTGTTTTAATAAAAATCATTAGTTATGTTGGTATATATGAAATCAATTTTATTTTATAAGTATAGATGAAACAGTTTAAAAAAGAATTTATAAGATGGTGAAATTAAATATTAAAACATTCAAACATGAAAAAGGTTGTAACCTGTTCTTATAAAAAAGGTTCTTTGTTCTTTCTTTCTTGTGTGTCTTTCTGTCTTTCCAAGAAGAACATCACACGTCAATGAAACAATGAACAAAATCAGATAAGTACAATTACATTACGTTAAAATATCTTGTATCTACAATTTTTCGTTTAGAATTAGGATCCTTTGTCTCAAAATTACTTTCCCTTTCTCTGTCTTACTAGAGAATGACAACTTCCAAAAGCTTACTTCTGCAAGATTAACAGTTCTGATGGACCATCCTTATTTCAAGGCAAGTAGTATTTTGTTTTCACGCTTTGCTCAAAGCTGTCAATAATAGTTATGTATGCACAGCCTCACATGGTGATATTTTGATTCCAGACTGCAAAGCTTGGGTGTGGAGGGTGCCTTAATTAATTGGGAAGGGCATCTGTCGTCTTATGTTGGTTTTGTCTTCTTCTAGATTGTTTTGAATGGTCTCTTCATTTTTGCATTATCAAACAGTTACAAGCCCATAGAGTAAAGAAGAAAAAAAGCCAAATGCAATAACATAGTTTCTTAAACAATGAAACAAGGTATCATTTTAATCCTAAATTGATTCGTAGTATTTTGGGGTAAGTTGGTCCAACTTTAATATCCCCTGCAAGGATTATTCAACCTTTGCACAAACTCATCTATCGACTGCCACTGTTTCTTGATGACAACCAATATTCCAAGCCTTTCTGCAATGAAGAGTTCATGGTTACATGTTAAGCAAAGTGTATTCCACCAGAAATGTAAGTTAAGGAACCTGGTGCTATTCCAGTTTGCCAGGACTATTTGCATTGCCAATGAAACACAAATATCTAACTCCTCCCTTGATTTTGAAAGGCTTTCTTTCAACAGGGGTGATTTAAACACTACCACTCCTAGAAAGACTACACTTCAGCACTGCTTAAATTTGCTCCCATACCTGTTGTCAGAAAGCCTGAACTATTGGATGTTCACAAATCATATGGGAAAGTCCCCCAACAGTCTGCTTGCAATGCCAGCATGTGTTAATGCTCCTAACCCCTTCTCTCCAAAACCTTTAAGGAATCCATATGGCCTTAGAGCCAAACGAAAATATGGACTGAGTAAGACTTGCCGATGAGGTATGTCTATTTATTTTGCTCCAAAAGTCACTCCGTTTCGGATCCTTTTTCTCCTGATCTATATCTTTGATCTATACTTCCTGTAACTCTCATCTAGACTGAAAAAGGTGATCTCTATATTTTTAATAGAGACCAAATGCTGTGTCATTTCTGCTGAATTGTAGAATATCCAGCTCCTCTACAGCTTCATGCCATGTCTTCAGGCCACTAGACAGACTGTGCATTAATTGTATTCACTCGAGTATTGTGCATATCTAATGCAAGCCTCATGAAAAGCCAGGGCTTCCTCTTCTCATATAACTGTTCCACCAATCCTATCCCTTTCAATTGCCAGGTCGGCTAAGTGATTTTTTTTTTTTTTGCTAATCATGATCTGTGCATTATATCAAATGGGAACTTCCCTACTATCCTCTCACTGTATTTCAAAGGTCTTTTCAAAGGATCTCATTACTTCATGTGTTGCTCAGAAGGGGGTTAGAGCATATAATTTAGTTGGAAATTTAAGACCTGGGAGCAGATCAAGAATTATGGGAGATACCAAATCCTTCTTCACCTTATACCAATTTGGAAAAATTGTCCTCTCCTCCCAGGTATAACCCATTATATTCCATACTTTATGAGGAAGGCCCTGTGATACAAATACTTCACCTCTAGCATTAGAAGCTTTCAAAGTTTTAACACCTACTGTGGCCCTCGCTTCCTCCATAGGAATCTTACAAGAAGCCCCTCTAGCTTAGTACAGAAAGTTCTAGGACATAATATGGGGAGCATATTCAGGATATAATTTACTTGGGGAACAAGCACCATTTTTATAGTCTCCAGCCTGCCCCACCATGTGAGGGTCAAGAAAGACCACCTGACTATCACTGCCTTCACGAGCTTGAGGATCCTTTCTATATTTAACAATAACATTTTCTCCAGGTCTTTATTAAAGGAAATTCTCAAATTCTTAAGTTCAAAAGGGGATCATCTGAACCCAAGACCCCTATCTCTTTCTGTTCACATTGAGTATTCATGGGCATTGCCTCTGATTTATCCCTCTTAATCCTATATCCCAAAAAGGAAGAAAACCATTTCACAAATCTCAGGAGCTCCTCTAATAATCTGTTTGGGCAAATTAAAAATAATAATAGGTCATGGGCATATGCCACAAGTTTGCACTCAAAGTCCTGTGCTCTCACACCAGCTATGTCCGTGTTGTCCCTGAATGTCTTCTTCTTAATATGAAAACTGCCTATTCTCTTGCACTCCTCTCTCAGGAGTGGTCCTGTCTCATTCTGGACTTTTTATTGTTTAACTGTGATTAGCTAATATTTACTTATCATTCTTTATAGTACTGCTAGATATACTCTGTGCTGTAGAGTCATGATAAATACCGTATTTTCCGGCGTATAAGACGACTTTCTAAGCCATGAAAATATGCTCAAAAGTCGGGGGTCGTCTTATACGCCGGTACACAACTCACACACTTGAAGACTTACAATCCAAACTTACGGTAATTTGCCTGCACAGCCTCACCATCAGCATGCATTTATTAACCAACAGCCAGCTCACTCACATTCCAGTCTCCCCGTGAACTTTAGGCCCTTAGACTACAGACAGATGCAGAAAACGTGTGGCTCTTCCTATGAAATGCCAAAATACGGTCTGGATACTTTCATTCCCCTAAAAGTCAAAGTAAACGACAGGGCGGAACTTCGGAAGACTGGATGGTAAGCTAACTTGGAGGAGAAGCTTAGCTTGGTTTCCTACCTGGAGAGGTGGAGGAGCACAGCTCTTGTCTTCCAGCCCCTTCAGCTTCTTCCCAGAGCTGGTATGCCGGGTAAGAGGAAAGGGAAACAGAGGCAAGGACCCTAAGCTGTTGATGGCCCAGTGAAAGTGTTGGTAACTCTGTAAGAGTGTCCGGGCTGCTCCATGCTGAGACCAATGGAAGTTGTGAGCGATTCAGGCTCTTCTGGACTGGATCGGAGCGCCGAGGGGGTCTCATTGAGCCCCAAAAATAGAGTACCGGTAGTTCCCCACAACCCGGAAGTGACTTCAGCGGAGGAGCTGCAGCGGAGGTGCAGTTTGCCAGAGTGCACTCAGCTAACCGAATGCCATTGGGACACCCGACGCTGACCTCCTCGCCAGTGCAGTGTGGTGGTGAGCAAGAGATGGGTCCTTCTGCTGTAAATATGGGTGAGATCGGAAAGCCTGCTGGTGTTTCGTTGCAGACACTGTGGAAGCCCTGAAAGGCCCAGAGTCCTCTCTGACTGCTTCTGTGACTGCTTTAAAAATGGAGGTACAGACTGTTACTGCCGAGTTTCCTTGCCAGTCTCAGTGTTTGAGTTAGGTGGGGAGAGAAAGTTCAGAAGTTGGAGTAGGAATGCTCGTGTCAGAAAGAACTGTTATTGACACAAGTTAAGGAAAGGGAGATAATGATTCAAAGGATTGACTTCCTTGAGAATCAATCTAGGAAGAATAATCTTTGCTTCCTTAATTTCCCTAAGTCTCCGCTGATTACTTCTGTGGAGATGGTGAGGAGGTTTTTGAAGGAGGTGTTGAACTTTCCAGTGGAAAATCATCCTCCCCTGATTAAGGCTTTTTACATCTCAGTCCCAGGGGTTCCGGGGAAGTCTCCCCCAAGCGATCTGACTTCTGATAAAGGCTTTTTATTTTTTTTGGTGTGCGCTGGAAGAGGGGTAGTCTTATACGGCGAGTATAGGCCAAACCCTATATTTTTAACAGGAAAAGTAGGGGGTCATCTTATACGCTGGAAAATACGGTACTTAAGTACAATATGTCCCTTCCTCAGTCTAAGTGGGTACCTGATGCAAAGGGAAACAAAGTGACTTGCCTGATGATCACAAGGAGTAGCAGAGGCAGAAGCAAGATTCAAAAACTGACTTTCCTGGTTCTTGGTCCATTGTTTTAACTCCTCCTCTTTTATTTGCTAATACAGCAGATGCAATTCAAATTTATCTAGATCTTTCCCTCTTGCATGAGCTATGTGGGTTTGAATTGTCTATACCTCAGCACACATACACCTATTCATTTCTTCAGTTCAATATTTTCCTGTATTTTTTTATAGTTTCTTTAATGCTACTGCTTAAGTGCTCGCTTCAGCAACCTGACAGTTTTTGAAAGCATTCTGTGAGTATTACTTGACTTTTGAATCTTCAAATACAGTCACTCAGCCCTAGGTTACCAACTTCTGCCAAGCAGTAGCCAGTGAAATTCTGACAGGCGTTCACTTCAACAGTTTCAGAAAACAGTCTGTTTCTTTCCAGAATAAATCTTCCTCATCACTCTTTTTCTCTCATTTATCTACTTAGATGTAGTGCCAGATTGTCCATTAGGCACTGTTGGCACAATGCCCAGGGCCTACAAAATTTTTAGGAACTACAAAAGAGGGGAAAAAATTAAAAAATCAGAAAAGATAAGAAATCAAATAAGGAAGAAAGATTGAGAGACAGAAATTTAGTGCAACTAAAACTTCAAAATTACATTTCAAAAACTTTGTACCATAATTTCTAGGTGTTTCTAAGAAAGTTTCTTTCTTTGACTTCTCTTTTCAGCAAAATCTTTAATAATGTGGGGGATACGCTGATATGAGCAGCTGGAGCAGGAGAAGACTCAGGCTCTGTGCAGGACTACCCGATTCCAACTGGGGCTTAAAAGGGTCCCTCTCTTTAGGTGTACAGCACTGGCGATTTCTAAGGGGCGAGTTACAAAGGGCAGGTAGGCCCCTTGGGAGCCCCTTGGAGCTCTGAAGGTATCCTGTAGCAGTCTTGTTGCCATTTGGCTGGTCCAAGGGAAAGAGAAAGAGAAAGAAGAAGGTGTTTGGTGCTTTGGAACCAGTTGTGGGGCTGATGGATAAGCATGTGGTGGCTAAGGATGTGGCGAATGAACCTCCAGGTATGGTCTCTTTACCCTCGCTCCTTATGGTGGCATTTCTAAGCTCCCCAGAGCGCACTCCACCTCCTCCTCCATTTCTCGTGACTCCACCTGACCCAGATGACCGTGGATAGTCAATTCAGCAGAGTACTCCATTATGCTCTGCTGATTCCTATCAAGCTGTTGCCTGATCCCCACCTGTGATGGACACTGGGGTAAGTTCTGATGTGCAGATCTCCCTGGCAGATACCTGGACAGTGGTGACCAGAATGGAGAAAACTTTGGTCACCATGGTATCCCATCTTTGCAAGTTTTCACAAGAAACAGTTGCAAAGCTGGGTCAGACTGTGGAACGAGTGGAATCCTTATCTGTTCAGATTTTGAAATGTGAGAATCAATGTGCTTCTCTCCAGACAGTCAGTGCTTCAACTATGAAGGACAGTTTAATAATTCATAAAAAGTTAGAATCCTTTGAGAATGTTCTTAGGGTGAAAAATATTCGCTTTGTTAATTTTCCTATTTGTCATTTGTTGTCACCGGAGATCTTATTGCGTAAATATCTCAAAGAAATACTATCTCTTGCTAACTCTGAATTGATGGTTTTCTCAAAATTATATTACCTATCGGGCAGGAAGATTACAGATGACTCCATTGGGGGATATGATGTCTTACAGCCCCCTCCTGAGTTAAATTTAACTCAGTTTTTGGAAGATTCATCTGATAATATTCCTTCCCGGGCAACTTTAGTGGTTACATTTCTTTCAGAACAGGATAAAATCTCTGTCTTTAAAAGTTTTTTTAAAAATAAAGATGAGTTATTTTCTGGCGCTAAAATTCAGATATTTCCCGATGTTATAGGGCCACGTAACTCTGCAGGAGTGCCTTATTGGCTCTTAGGTTGAGGTTTCTGGCTCTGGGGGCTTCTTTTTTTTCTCCGATACCTGTGTAAATGTCTAGTTACATTTCAGGGATCAAAGTTTGTGTTTTTTGATTCTTTGCAGTTGGGAGGCTTTACTGGTTGGAAAAGAATCCTAGGGTCTTGATGGATGGGGGTATGGAGGGTTAATTGTATATGGCTGCTTTTTTTGTGGAAGGATTTCCTTATTTCCTATATTTGCTAATACCTCTAGTTATTCTCCCAGCGAGGGCTAATGGAACGATGCCAGTATTTTGATTTATTTTATTTCATGCTGCTTTGTTTTCTTATGTTTCCTTTTATGCTTCTTTTGCAAGTATATTTTGAAAAACTGATAAATAAAATAAAATAAAATCTTTAATAATGTCCTCAAAGTCCATATTTCGGAGTAAAAGTGCCTAAAGCCTATGAATATCAAAATCGGACCCTGTTCAGATGGTTCATTCACTGACAGCTAAAGTGCTCACCAGTCTCACTGACTTCTGACAAGCTTCAAAACAGTTTAAAAATCTTTCCTTTTATTTGTTCTTCAAGACTTTTTCCATTTTGTCTCTGGCATGAAGGTCTTCAATTTTTAACTATTTTCAAAACAGAGTCTTTACTGAGTCACCTCTAGAGCATAAACTATGTGGTCTGCCATTCAATTACTTTTAAAGCATTCTCTCACTTTTTCTTTCATTCACTTAGAGTACCTTGTCCTTTGTTTCAAATATAAATATATATCTTCCAGTCACTCACTCTCTCTCACACACAAGTTTCTCCCCTCTTTAGCACCATGGACAGCTCCTAGTGGCCCTTTTACTAAAGTACATTAAAGATTTAACATGTGTTTCTAATGCACAGTAACTGTTAGCGCAGGCCTGAGGTAATGGCTACTGCACATTAAAAAGAACCAGCATAGTAAAAACCTGCTTTAAGTGCTTAACGAACAATGGGGTAGATTATTTCAAATGGGGCTGGAGAGTGGGCATGGTACTTATTGAAACCTGTCAATTTTGCAGTGCATCTGCACTATTGCTATTACGGTTAATGCATGGTAAGGAACTTTTCTTTGCGGTAACTACAGGGGACATGCTGGTCATAACTCCAACAGTTAGCACAAGGCTTTTGTACTTATCTCACATTGGTTTTGCTCCTAACATGCTGTAAGTGCAAAACTTTATCCACTTTAGTAAAAGGGCATCTTAGTGCTACCAGGTTTTTGCACAATGGATCAAGCTATCCTTTTTTCAAAACATTTTTTCTGATTACACTCTTTAAATTTTAGGAATGTTCCCCTTAGGACAACAGTTCCTCACAGCTGCTTTCTTTCTGTGCTTGCCCCAACTGTGTTCGGCGTCAATTCCCCAAATGTCTGTCTCAATGGACGCCTGTTCCTCAAGCCCTTCCTACCTTCACTGTGAACTGCTGCTCAGCTGTTCTGCACTGGGCAGAGGGAATACTCCTGCTGCAGGACCGGGAAAGCATAGTTACTCACCTGTAACAGTGGATCTCCAGGAACAGCAGGAATTTAGTCTTCACATATGAGTATCGTCGGTACCGATGGAGCCTGCGCAGGAATGCTCTCCAGAGTCCAATAGGAAAGTTTTGGGAGCATCCCACAGCACCTGCGTGCTGTCTTCCCACCTTTCCCAACTGTCCCTCTCCAGTTGAGTTTATAGCTGAGACAAAAGAGAGAGGGAAAGAGAGAAAGAGAGAGAGATAGAGAGATACAACTCCTAGGGGAGGTTGGTGGGTTGTGAAGACTAAATTCCTGGTGTTCCCGGAGATCACCTGTTACAGGTGAGTAACTATGCTATCTCCAGGAACAAGCAGGAATGTAGTCTTCACATATGGGGACTCCCCAGCTGCAGATACCAGGGAGATGGCCCCAGAAAATTGTGAGCCCTTGTGAAAGGGCTGCACTTCCCCCCATGGATCTCTGGCATCCTACCAGGGATGGTGGGTAGGAGTTGATTAAGTCTGGAACAGGTGTTGAAGAACAGCCTGTCCAAACAAGGCATCCCGGCTGTGAAGGTATGAACCGAAGCCCAAGTAGCTGCTCGACAGATGTCGTCGATAGACACAGAGTGAAGATGAGCCATTGAGGCTGCCATGGCTCTCACATTGTGAGCTGTGACATGGCCTTCAAGAGGAAGGTTCTTACTCTCATAGGCAAAAGATATACAATGTGCAATCCAGCTAGATAGTGTCCTTTTGGAGACTGGAAGTCCCAAATGACTAGGATCAAAAGTAACAAAGAGTTGAGAGGATTTTCTATGTTGCTGTGTCCTTTGCAAATAAAAGGCCAAAGCTCTTTTAGAGTCCAAAGTATGAAGGTTCCTTTCTGAATTTGAGGCGTGAGGCCTTGGAAAGAATACAGGAAGGTAAACCGCTTGGTTCAAATAAAAGGGCGAAACCATCTTTGGAATAAAGTGTGGATGAGTCCTAAGGACTACCTTATCATGATGGAACTTTGTATAAGGAGGATCAGCCACCAAGGCTTGCAATTCACTGATGTGACGTGCGGATGTGATTGCAATGAGAAAGATAACTTTCCAGGAAAGGAATTTCAAAGAGGTAGTGGCTAATGGTTCAAAGGGCGGTTTCATGAGCTGCCCAAGTATCAGATTCAAGTCCCATGCCACCGGTGGTGGCTTAATGGGAGGCTTTGTTATAAGAAGGCCTCTCATAAATCTCGCTATGAGAGGATGAGAGGAAATAGATTGTCCATTGAGAGGCTTGAAAGAAGCTGCAATAGCACTCAAATGGACTCTTACTGATTTAGTCTTAAGCCCTTCATTTGATAAATGAAAAAGGTACTCCAGTAATAATTCCAGAGTTATCACAAGAGGGTTACGACCCTTCTGCGAGCACCATATGGTAAACCTTTTCCACTTAAATGCATAAGAGCATCTTGTGGAAGGTTTCCTGGAAGCATAAAGGATACACAGGTACACTACCAAAAAACTGCCTCCAGTTTTGCAACTGATTCCTATAGATTTTGGGGTGCTGAATCCAGGAAAAATAGCCAAAATGTTCCATCACGTCACGTTTTCTTGCAAAATTAGATTTCTTACCCATATAAGGAATGTTCACATAATTTCTTTTTAGCCGACTGCAGTTTATTTTCTTGGCCCAAAATAGAGGTTGTAATGGTTAACTAACTAGAAACACTCCCTCATGATATTTTAGAGTGTTTTGTATTCATTTTATACATTAACAGGACAATTGGGAGGCGGGGGGCTAAATCCAGTACTCGCGCTGGCGCATGTTCTTTCCTGTTCGCCTCACCTCGTTCGCTTGCTCAAACACGGTGGTTGCGACATGAACGTTCCTGTCAAATTTCAGTTTCTTGCAAGTTCATTATTACCTTTTGTTTGCTCAGTCGTAATCCAGCTTTATTCCGAAGTGGTTCACTACAGTTGTAGTTTGCAGTGCTGTGTATTTGTGATGGATCACAGAGCCAGAGGTTGCGTCAACTCTCTGGACAGTTTTTGTTTTATTTGTGGGGAATATACCATGAAAGAGCGGCAGAGGAACATTTCTGCATTTATTAAAAAAGTATATTTCGCCTATTTCGGTTTGAAGTTAGGCGATCAAGACAAACCGTGGGCTCCTCACAAAGTGTGCAAGACATGTGAGGAAGATCTACGCTTATGGATGAAAGGTAAAAAACAAGCATTTTGTTTCGGAATACCTATGATGTGGCGTGAACAAAGAGACCACAGCAGTGACTGCTATTTTTGCTCTTGCATTGTGAAGGGATACAACTTAAAAAATAAGAACGTAATAAGTTACCCCAACCTTCCCTCAGCAATTAGGCCTATGCCTCATAGCAATGAAGTACCTGTGCCTGAACCACCAAAATCTTTGGATCATATTTGTGTGGACGGTTCTGATCATGATGAGACTCATCAGATGGCTTTTCCCGATGAGTCCAGTACTTCCGAGTTCGAAACTGAACCAGATCTGAAACCTGAACTTTTCTCTCAAGCTGAATTGAATGATTTAGTCCGGGATTTAGGACTCCCAAAAGATGCTGCCCAACTGCTAGGTTCTCGGCTTAAACAGAAAAATCTATTGTCACCAGGAACAACTTTTTATTGGTACCGCAACCGCGAGACACAATTTTTGAAGTATTTCAGCAAAGAGGAAGATTTGGTATTTTGCAACGATATATACGGAGTGATGGAAAAGTTTAAACTCAAGTATGATCCTGCTGAATGGCAGCTGTTCATTGATTCGTCAAAAGACAGCATAAAAGGTGTTCTTCTTCATAATGGCAACACATTCGCTTCAGTTCCTATTGCTCACTCTGTTATTCTCCAAGAAAAATACGAGAATTTGGCCCTGATTCTTCAGAAGATTCGTTATGATGAGCATAAGTGGATGATTTGTGGAGACTTTAAAATTCTATCCATGCTATTAGGGCAGCAATCCGGTTTCACCAAATATCCCTGCTTCCTTTGCTTGTGGGATAGCCGGGCCCGCGACCTACACTGGGGGAAAAAAGACTGGCCAATTCGGGAGTATTTGAGACCCGGTGAGAAAAATGTTCTTCATGAGAGCTTGGTACCTCGTGATAAAATTCTATTACCACCTCTCCACATTAAGTTGGGTCTCATTAAGCAATTCATCAAGTCCCTTCCAAAAGATGGTGAGTGCTTTCGGTACCTTTGCTCAAAGTTCCCCCGACTTTCTGAAGCAAAGCTAAAGGAAGGAGTGTTTGTTGGCCCTGATATAAGGAAACTCATTTCAGATGGAACGTTCGCTGAAACGATGTCTGAGAAGGAAAAAGAAGCCTGGGATTCCTTCAAGGATGTTGTTCTCAAATTCTTGGGGAACAGGCGGGATGAGAACTATAAGGATATTGTTGCCAGGATGCTCAATGCCTTCAAAGAACAAGGCTGTAACATGAGCCTGAAAGTCCATTTCTTGCACTCCCATGTGAACTACTTTCCCGAAAACTTGGGGGCGTACAGTGAAGAACAAGGTGAAAGGTTTCACCAGGACATCAAGGACGCAGAGAGAAGGTACCAAGGAAGATGGAACACCACTATGATGGCTGATTTCTGCTGGTTGCTGCTGCGGGAAACCCCAGATGAAAAATACGCCAAGCAGCGCACCAAGAGAAGCATTCGGGGGAAGAAGAAACGGGCCCACCAGGAGATTGATTGACCCAAGAATGACTTTAAAATCTAAACTGTGTTGACAAATATCGTGTTTTTACTAAACTTTGAAATAAAAATTTGCTAGTTATTACCACAGTGTCGGATCTCATTTATTAGAATTTTATTTTCACACCATCGGGTGTTTGTCTTCATGTATTGCAATGGTGCGGTTTGCGTTTTCTATTCTTACATACATACCTGTACAACATTTTTTGCACATTTCTTTGCTTTGCTTTGTGTCTAACCTCGCTCTTATATGCTCAATGTTTGTGCACATGTATGTGGCTGTTTTAAGTGCAGACAATTTTGCTACCATCACAGTGTGTTTTGTTGACATTACTCTATTCTTATGTGCTGCCTTGTTACAATTTTCTTTATTCTTATTTGAATAACTACTAAACAATTAGTATAAAGAATTCATCCAAGAAATCTTTATCTCGATCGCACTCAATCTGAAACGTTCACCTCAAACTGCTAACCCAATGTAGCAAAAAATCTGTACGTGATGGAGCAAATTGGTTACCAGATTTGGATTCAGCACACCAAAAAATGTAAAAATCAATCGAAACATTAGAGGCAGTTTAAAAAATTTTTTTTTTAGTGTACCTGTGATATCCTTTACCTGCTGGGGAAGGTTAAGACCGTGAAGTTCTAGGCTTTCAGCAACGAGGCCCTGAGTCTGTCTGCCTGGAAGATACACCACAAGGAGATGAATCTGATGCTCTCTGGCGAGGGCCCATAGTTGCAAAGCTTCATTGCAGGGTGACAGAGAGCCTGTTCCGCCCTGCTTGTTCACATAGAACATGGCTACTTGATTGTCCGTTTGAACTAGGACTGTCTTGTAACTGAGCTGGGTGTGAAAAACTCGAAGAGCAAGGAAGATTGCTCTGAGCTCCAGAAGATTGATATGGAGATAGGCCTCCTGTGGAGTCCAGGTACCCTGGGTAGAGAGGCCTTGCAGGTGGGCTCCCCAACCCTCCTGTGAAGCATCTGTTGTTAGAGTGGCTTGGGGTAGGGGTTGCTGAAAAAGAGACCCCACCAAAAGGTTTTTGGGTGACTACCACCATTGGAGGGACAAAATAAGGCGAGCTGAGTTTGCTGTTTTGTCTGACAGGCAACCTGATGCCTGAGTCCACTGAGTGGACAAGGTCCACTGGGCTGCCCTCATATGGAGGCGAGCATAAGGAACCACATGCATGGTGGATGCCATGTGGCCTAGCAACTGTAACATTTCCCGAGTAGTGAGGTGAAGTTTTAGCACTGCTTGGGAAGCTAACTGCACAATGCGAAGGCAGCGGGGCTGTGGAAGGTAGGCCCTTGTCTGTCTGGTATCCAGAAGAGCTCCTATAAACTCTAGGGATTCAATGGGAGCAAGGTTGGACTTTGGGAAGTTTATGACAAGTCCCAAATACTGAAGGATGTGCATTGTGCAAGACAGAGCAACCCTGGCCTCTGGCTCTGAAGGGGCTCGAATGAGCCAGTCGTCTAAGTAAGGGAAGACGAATATTCCCAGGGTGTGGAGAAATGCTGCTACCACAGCCATGCATTTTGTGAACACCCTTGGTGCAGAGGCCAGGCTAAAAGGAAGAACCCTGTATTGGTAGTGCTTCCCTTGAAACAGGAATCGAAGGAATTTTCGTTGAGTTGGATGGATGAGAACATGAGTGTACGCATCCTTGAGATCTAGAGAACAAAGCCAATCCTGACTGAAGATATGGCAGCAGAGTTCCTAGAGAAATCATTTTGAACAGGAATTTGTTAAATTCTCTGAGGTCTAGAATGGGTCTGTGTCCTCCTGTTTTCTTTAGAATAGGGAAATAGGGGGAGTAAAACCCTGTACCCCGTTGGGGAATGGGTATCTCTTCTATTGCCCCTTGAGCAAGGAGCATAGTGACTTCTTGACCTAACCGGTCGTTGAGAGAGGTCTGAGAATTGAACTGTCTTACTATTGTAGGAGGGGGCATGCTGAGGAAATGAAGCTTGTACCCCTCTCTTACAATAGACAGAGTCCAATTTTCTGCTGTTATCTGACCCTATCTAGGGGCAAAACGACATGACCTTCCTGGGATGGTGGAGGGTTCTGGGCTATTCAGGGCCAGGAAGGCAAAGTTCTCTAGACAGGAGTCAAAGCCCCTGTTGAGGCTGAGTCTGCTGAGCCGGTTGAGGCTTAGCTGCTTTTGGTTTTCTTTGTTGCCTAGGTTGTTGCTGCTATCCCTTTTGGGCAGACTGACCTAAACAATGTCCCTGCTGGGTATAGGAGGGATAAAACGTTTTCTTCTTACTGAAGAATGGTTTCTTAGAGGATCTTTTCCTCGCAGGATCAGCTGTACATAAGAACATAAGATATGCCATACTGAGTCAGACCAAGGTCCATCAAGCCCAGTATCCTGTTTCCAATGGTGGCCAATCTAGGTCATACGTACCTAGCAGTTTCCCCAAAAGACACAGGTTCCTCAATGCTTGTGCTGGTTCAAGCATTGATATCCTGGGTCCCTTCTTAATAATGGTTTCTGGACCTTTCCTCCAGGAACTAGTCCAAAACCTTTTTAAACCCAGCTACACTAACAGCCTTTACTACATCCTCTGGTAACAAATTCCAGAGTTTGATTACACGTTGAGTGAAAAAATATTTTCTTTTATTAGTCTTAAATAGTTTACCCTGTAGCTTCATTGCATGTCCCCTAGTCTTTCTATATTCTGATAACGTAAACAATTGATCTACATTTACCCGTTCCACTCCATTCATTAATTTATAGACTTCTATCATATCTCCCCTCAGCCGTCTCTTTTCCAGGTTAAAGGGCCCTAACCCTTTTAGCCCTTCTTCATAGGAGTATCCCTCCATCTCCCCTACCACTCCGGTGGCTCTTCTCTGAACCTTTTCTAATAAAGCTATATGCTTTCTAAGATACGGTGACCAGAATTGCACACAATATTCAAGGTGCGGTCTCACCATGGAACGATATAGAGGCCTTATAATATCTTTTGTTTTATTTTCCATTCCTTTCCTTATCATACCTAGCATTCTATTTGAGCTCTTGGCTGCCGCTGCACACTGGGCCGGGGGTTTTAACATGTTATCCACAATGACGCCTAAATCTTTTTCCTGGGTGGTGGTTCCTAATGTGGAACCTTGCATCGTGTAACCTGTGGTACTGCTGACCCTCTGCAGACAGAAGAAAATGCTTTTAACTTAGAAAAAAGAGGCAGACACCGGCTGCAGCATCGCGAGGAGCCATATAGGGGGAGCAAGAGGGACCTCTGGAGGACTGAGGAGCCACACCCCAGAGCCAATGATGCAATACCGGCCTGCACCCAATCCAGAAAGGGAAGAATTCCTTTTAAAAGCAGAGACACAGGAGACACAAGGGACACAGGAAGGAAGCTAACCCTGGAAGGAGAAAGGAGAGCTTTCATGGAAGGAGAGAAGGACCAGGGAATAGGAGTCCTGACAGAAGGAACTGGCCCAGCAGACTCAACAGAACCAGGTGAAGGAATCCGCTTCAAATATCCCAAGAAGGGAGAGGATACACTTTCCAGGTGGGAAAGATACAAAGAAGAAGCTAACCCTGGAAGGAGAAGGACTGTGCCAGAGAGTCCTGGACCTGAGTCTGACAGAGACCAGCAACCTTTGAAAGACACAACGAGGAGTAACCAAGAAGGAGGTGAAAGAGTTACTTTGAAAGGTAACATTCCTGGCCAAGAGAGAAAGAAGCTGTGGTGCAAGTGTGGCTTAACCCCAGCAGAAGGCCGGCCGGAGAACTGGAGGCCTACCTTGGTGTCAGAGAAGCCAAACCACAGCAGGAACAAGCATCAACCCTCACTTGGCCGTGATAAACCCAAAAGGAAAGGTAATCACTATTTTACTGATTGTGATTTTATGAATGCTGTGACGCAGGAGGAGCAGGGCCCAGAGGAATGCTGTCCTTCAAGAACTATTTGTGCTACAAAATACAAACCTGTGCCAAACAAGAAACTCTCTAGTATAAGAGCAGTAGGCAAGAGAAACTGTCCTCACTCTAGAGGTGTACAAAACCAAGGCTTACCTTTGGATGCAGCGCATTGGGACATCGTACAAACATTGTATAAAAAGCCTGAATGCGAGCCACTAGATATACTAGATATAGATAGTGCTACAAGCTTAAAGTGCTACGACCCCTGCGGAACATACTAGATCCGTGCGATTTCCGATCAGTTGCTCAGGCTCTCATCATGCCCCACCTGGACTACTGCAACGCCATCTTGCAGGGGCTACCAAGGAAAACAACCAACATACTACAGATGGCCCAACACGTAGCAGCAAGGATCATCATGAGAACTAGCGTCACCGAACATATCACACCTGTATTGATGGAACTACACTGGCTTCCAGTCGTTGCAAGGATTCAATACAAAACATTGGTAACTACATTCAAGTTAATTCACAACCTGGCCCCCTCATTCCTCTCCACCCTGATCTCCATGCAACCTACAACCAGAAGCAGGAGAACCATGAACTCTGACACACTAAGAGTTCCAAACAGCTTTAGGCACGTAAAGGTCAGTACTAGTCGCAGAGCGTTCTCCTTATCTGCCCCCATGTTATGGAACCAGCTCCCACACGAGCTGAGAGAAATTAAAGACATAAGCAACTTCAGAAAACAACTGAAGACGCACCTGTTCAATTGTCATTATACCAGATGAAAACCCAAAAGGACAAAAGAAATTGAATTGCTGTATGTACAAATGTAAATAGATGGTGGTTAGTGACTGTGTAAATGTATGATAATAGCTAAGGTCTTTATATGGACCCGCATATGTGTGCTGTGTATCCCCCTGCTCTCTCTATCTAATCCCCAAATAATTCTGTCTGTAATTTATGACAAATCCCGTAATTGTAATCAAACCGCTTCTGATCGCTGGAAGGAGCGGTATATAAGTCCTTACTAAATAAATAAATAAATAAAAAATATTCCTGACTGTGAACCAATGCAGGTGGAATTCCCGGATGACCTTTCGGACCCCGAGATGGATTGCAGCTATTGCCTGGCAGAAAGCTTTGAGTCCTTAGCCGAGGAGTAGAGCTGTGGTCTGGGGGAAGGTTTGAATCTGTGTTTCTTATAGTACTGCTGTGAAGTTAACAGGTCTAACTCAGTTCATGTTTCTTTTTCTTTCAACCTGAAGCAAGGACATTTTTGTGTTGATGTAAATTCTGAGCTGTTGAACCTATTTGCAATACGGGAAATAAAAGCCTTTATTCTCCCTACACTCGGACTGTTAAATTCTTTGGAGCTTTGGTTACCCAGAAGGCTACCAGGACTATAAATACCTGGGCCCTGTCTTTGAGCTAAACTCCACCATAAAATACTTTTGTGTCCACCCTCCCTGCTGTGACATCCCAGTGCCACCAGGGGGGCGTTGTGACAAACCATAGTTTGGGTTGTTCTTCCCTAGGTGCATAACTTTGCACTTGTCCACATTAAATTTCATCTGCCATTTTGATGCCCAGTCTTCCAATTTATCAAGATCCTCTTGCAATTTTCCACAATCCTCTTGGGTTTTAACAACTTTAAATAGTTTTGTGTCATCTGCAAATTTGATAACCTCACTCGTTATTCCACTTTCCAGGTCATTTATGAATATGTCAAAAAGCAGCAGATCCAGCACAGATCCCTTGGGTACACCACTATTCACCTTTCTCCATTGGGAAAATTGGCTATTTAGCCCAACCCTCTGCTTTTTATCTTTTAACCAATTCCTGATCCACAGTAGTACACTGCCTCCTATCCCATGACTCTTTAGTTTTGCCAAAAGTCTCTGATGAGCGACCTTGTCAAAGGCTTTCTGAAAGTCCAGATACACTATATCAACCGACTCACCTTTGTCCACCTGTTTATTCACACTTTCAAAAAAACATAACAGATTAGTAAGACAAGATCTTCCTTGTCTAAAGCCATGTTGGCTGTCTCCCTTTAGGCCATGACTATCTACATGCTGAGTAATTTTATTCTTTATGATGGTTTCTACCATTTTTCCCGGTACTGACGTCAGGCTCACCGGTCTGTAGTTTCCTGGATCACCCCTGGAACCCTTTTTAAAAATTGGTGTTACATTGGCGATCCTCCAATCTTCAGGTATTAGAGATGATTTTAATGATAGTTCACAGATTACTAATAGCAGGTCTGCAATCTCATATTTCAGTTCTTTCAACACCCTTGGATGTATACCATCCAGCCCAGGTGATTTGCTACTCTTCAGTTTATCTAATAGCTGTAATACATCTTCCCGATGTATCGATATTTCCTTCAATTCTTCCGCACCTTTAAATATCACTTCAGTAATGAGTAACATCCCTACATCTTCCTCAGTAAAGACCGAAGCAAAGAATTCATTCAGTCTCTCCGCTATCGCCTTGTCGCCTCTTAGTGCCCCTTTAACTCCTCTATCATCTATTGGACCAACTGACTCTCTCACAGGTTTTTTGCTACGAATGTACTTGAAAAAATCTTTATTTCACGTTTTTGCTTCCGCAGCAAGCTTCTTCTCAAATTCTCCCTTTGCCTGCTTTATTAATGCCTTGCATTTGACTTGCCAGTGCTTGTGCTGTTTCCAGGTTTCGTCGTTTGGCTCTTTTTTCCATTTCCTGAAAGATGCTTTTTTGTTAACAGCAGCCTCTCTGATCTCACCTTTAAACCATGCTGGCAGTTTTTTGGACTTCCTTCCACTTTTCTTAAAGCGTGGAATACAGCTGATCTGGGCTTCCAAGATTGAAAAATACTATCAGCTGTAGATTTAGACAATCTATCCAAAGTGATATCGTAAGCATCTATCTCATTAGCTTTTTCCTGCCATTTCTTGCCAAAGAGAGTCTCTCCTGTGCAAGGTATATTCCCCAGTTTGTCCTGTACCCAGATTTGTAAGTCAGATGCCTGCAGCCAGGCAATTCTACGTGCACCTATGGAAATAGCAGAGGTTCTGCTTATGCATTCAAAGCAGTCAAAGGCTGCACGATTCACAAACTTAGAAACATCCTGAGCATGTTTAACAAGAGCAAGATAATCTTGCCTTTTATGATCAGGAAGGAGAGGGCTCATAACCTCTAAGTTTCCTGTGACCTCCTTAAGGAACATTCCCATATACAAGATATAGGAACTGATCCTAGCAGAAAGCATGGAAGCCTGGAAGGATCGACGTCCAAAGGTGTCAAGAGTCCTACACTCATGTCCTGGAGAATTAGATGCATGTCTTTTTGCACTCTTTATCCGTCTCATGGCTGATTCCACCACCATGGAATGGTGTGGTAATTGAGTCTTCTGAAACCTAGGACAAGGAGGAACTCGATACATGGTCTCGAGTCTTCGAGAGTGAGTAGATGTGGTCAGAGGTGTTTCCCACATCCTTAACATAAGATCATGCAAGATCTCATGAACAGGTAAGGAGCTGCCTCCTTGGGAGCTTTAGGGTATTGTAGGATTTCTAATTCCTTTGCTCTAGGCTCTTTTTCAGGAGCCACTATAATGGAAAGACCTCGGGCCACATCTTGGATAAAATCCTTGAAGGACATATCCTCTGGTGGAGACATCCTACGCCGAGGAGAAGAGGAATCCTCACGAAGAAGTCCTCTGGTATCGGCAGAGCTTTCAGAGTCTTCAGACTCATCCGAGGATTCAAAATATCCCCAATCCAGGTGATTGTGCAAGGCACAGTACCAGTACCGATCGAAGTCGGCATCGAAGTGGTCCGGTACCGACTTGTCAATACCGGATAGAGACGCATGACTCGGTCCCAGTAGAATACCTGCCGGTCGATGCAGTCGGTACCGGTTGAATTGTCTGAAGCGGTTTCAGGGGCATCGAGGCCGTGAGAAGAGTCGCCAGACTGCGTTCAATAGCCAAGAATCTCTGGTCTATCGATGCTGCTGATGCTTGGGTATCGGTGCCAGATGAAACGGCCAGAACCCCAGAGCATGGCACCAGTAGCTCTGCCGAGGTTGAAGCCTCGAGAACATCCTGGAGCCCCGTTAGTGCTTTGGAAGCCGAAGCCTCCCGCCAGGGCAATTTTGACGGTGAAAGTCCCTCAAGGGCAACACCAGAGGCATCTCGATGTTTAGAAGGACATCTACCCTTTGAGGACCGGCTAGATTTATGTTTAGTTACCCGAGATCCATGGGAAGAAGATAAAGCCCTGGAAGACGTCGATGCTACGGAAGCTGCATCGGAGGGAAAAAGGGTGCTAAGTTTAGCAGCTCGGTTTTGCTGGCCCCTTTTCGACATCATCCCACAGGCAACACACTCTGAAATAGAGTGGTCAGGACCTAAACATTTGAGGCACCACTCATGGGTGTCGGTGACGGAGATGGTACCACCACACTTTGAACACTTTTTAAAACCCGAAGCGGGTTTTTCCTTTTTGAGGGAAAAAAATTGGGCCTAGTGCCCAAAATGGTGCGTGGCACCCGAGAAGAGAATTATTGGAGAAAGACTCCAGAAATTGTTTTTTTTTTTTTTTTTTAAAGAAAAGAAGAACCGGCGGTACCGGTATAGCGTCAAGGGAAGGCAGACACAACCACAAAAAAGAAGAATAAGGGGGGAAATTTTCTGTGGTGACAGGATGTGCGACCTGTTGGCTCCACGGAAAACGAAGAACTGGAGAGGGACAGTTAGGAAAGGCAGGAAGGCAGCACGCAGGTGTTGTGGGATGCTCCCAAAAGCTTTCCTATTGGATGCTGGGGAGCGTTCCCATGCAGGCTCCGTCGGTACCAGCGATACCCATATGTGAAGACTACATTCCTGCTTGTTCCTGGAGATACACTGTTCCTCCTGCACCATTTCCCCACTGGTACTTCTCCCAACCCACAACCACCTCCTTCACCACCAGTATCTCCTTTTAGTAGTAGGAGCTTCCCCAATGTTTACGCTGCTTATTCCTGTAGGCACCATGATATCTCTGCCTCATTGGCATCCTTCCCTCCTTTCCCGCCCTCCCTATTTGCTCATCTTTCTTACTGGCTTGCTTCATCAGAACTTCTACAGCTCCCAATTTCATTTGCTTTTCTGTTGTCCATGTGGTTGTCTCTTCTTACTGGGTCATTCTTCTGTAGTAGCAGCAGGGTGGGGTCCATGCTGTTGCCTCTTCTCTCTGGCCTGCACGTCCACAGTTCTCCAGTAATATTTTAACCAGAAACCTTTGCTGGCACTTTCATGCTGTCCAGCCAACACTCTGCTGTTTCTTCTTCTGGGCTCCCCACCCACCACACCAGTCCTCTTTCTGCTTCATGCTCTCTTTCTGCATTTCACAAAGTGTATGGATGGTCAGACAGACAGATGGACTGACCCCAGAAGAGATAGTATTGCCTGATGCCAGATACACAAGTGCCTTCCCTGCCTACTAAAATCCAGAATGACATTGTCTACTGCATCTTGAAGATCTATCACCTTTAACTCAGTTTTTCCTGGCAGACTCCTGCCTTTTGTAAAAACATGCCTTCTGGAGGGCTGAAATCTATGAGGGTCATTTTGGAAGCCTTATTAATGCATTGGATGTCTGAAAATGAGCATAGAGCTATGCAAAGCACAGAGACATCTCCAGAGCCATTTTAGAAGCCAGCTCTGGACATGTCCAAGTCTGAATGAGGCATGGTGGAAGTGTGGCCAGAGCATTCCCAGGAATCTGGACATCACCGCCTGATCTCAGAAACACCATGGATGTCCGGCATCGTGTCTAAGTTTAGACCTGCTCCAGGCAGGAAGAGGTATCTGAAAAGTGCTTGTTTTGGTTAAAAAGCATCCAGAGGGTATAGGGAAGATGGCACGTCATCATCCCCAGTACTCAGCAATGATAACAGCAGTAGTATTTGAACCCTGGCCATCCTGTTCCAAGCCCATTACTCTAACCATTAGGCTATCCTAGACATCCAGGGTCTGAAATACAGTTCTGGGGATGTCTATGTAGATGCCTCCATCATGCATGTCCACATTTGTAAAATCATTTCTGTATCTGGATGTGCCTGCTTTATGTCAGATGTTCTAGATTACATGCTCCAGATTGCACTTGGGTATCCTTTCTAAAATTCCCCTCCAGTTGTTTCAAAGCACTTTATTATCATTTTCTTTAGCATTGTTTCCAAAATGTTTGCCCTTAGATACATTTGCTTAGCTTTTTCACCACCTTATTTCCCATAGGTAGATAATGGTCCTCCTCTACTGCCATTCTGCTTTCAGTTGGTGTACCTCAGGGCTCTGTCTTGGGACCTCTTCTTTGCTGTCTCTACACTCAGTCCCTTGGTACACTTATTTCCTCCCATGATTTTCAGTACCATCTTCATGCTGACTACTCTCAGATCTACCCTTCTGCACCTGAAATCTCTCCAGGAATCCAGGCCCAGATCTCTGCCTCGTTGTCTCACCGCCATCTGAAACTGAATATGGCCAAAATTGAGCTCCTTATCTTTCCTCCTAAACCCACCTCCCCCCTTCCTCCCTTCTTTATTTCTGTGGATAACACTACACTCCTCCCATTTCCTCAGCTCGCAACCTTGGGATCATCTTTGACTCTACTCTCTCTTTCTCTGCACACATCCAACATATAGCTAAACCCTGTCACTTCTTTATATCACTGGCAAAATGTGTCTCTTCCTTTCCACACATGCTACAAAGACGTTCAACCACTCACTAGCCACCTCCCGTTTTGACTATTATAACCTGCTCCTCACTGGTCTCCCTCTGAAACATCTTTCTTCCCTTCAATCTGTTCAAAATTTAGCTGCACAGCTTATCTTCCCCCAGTGTCGCTATGCTAATATAACCCCTCTTCTCAAGTCACTTCACTGGCTCCCAATCTGTTTCCACATCCAGTTCAAATTTCTTCTACTTACCTACAAGTGCATTCATTCTGCGGCTCCTCAGCACCTTTCTTCTCTTATATCACGCTACACTCCTCTTTGGGAACTCCGCTCTTCTGGCAGATCCCTCTTGTCTGTGCCCTTCTCTGCCACTACCAATTCCAGACTTCGTTCATTCCATCTTGCTGCTCCACATGCCTGGAACAAACTATCTATTCTGTGCATTAGACTCCTTCTCTGGCCCTATTCAAGTCCAGGCTGAAGACTCACCTCTTTGAGGCTGCTTTTGGATCTTAATACTCCTCATTCTCTTTCCCACTACTTATATGTAACTTGTCATACTCTAGTCCCCAGTTTTGCAATGTTTTTTCATCTTCATTAGATTGTAAGCTCTGATGAGCAAGGACTGTGTCTTACATCTATATGTACAGCGCTCACCTTGCAGCGTTATACAAATGATTACTGGTAGTAGTAGTAGTCCAACAAAGAAACGTGGATAGCAACAAAGGACGTGTGAAAATCTTTATTGGTCAAATCAGCCAAAGGCCCGACACAGGCCGTGTTTCGGAATTCCCTTCTTCAGGGGCTAAATGGCTAAAGACAAATACACAAATTAAAATAAACAACAAAAATAGTTATTTAAAAACAAAATCAAACTGGCTAAAACCACGGACATCAATGAATGCATACTAAAACAGTTTTAAATATAAAAATAATAACAAATTAAAAACATTTTTCTAATAAACGGATGTATCAATATAAATATATAAATAAATAAATATAAATGGTGGAACAAATAAGTACGGCTAACAACAGAACGACACAAAAATGCACCTAAACGGTACAATTGAAAATGAATGAAAGTATATAAATATATATAAGAAAATATAAATTTGATAAACATAAATTTGTAAATAAATAATAAATGTTTCAACAGACAATAAACATTTCATAATATAATCAAAAAATTATTATTGTATTTAAAAAAACACATATAGATTACATATCTCTGAATCAGTAGACTATATCAATTAACCAAAAAGAACTAAAACAATGTGTGTCTTCAAAAATATACTATAACAAATATGACACCTAGACGGTACAATTGATAAAAACATATAAATATATATAAAAGATATATAAATTATATAAATATGTAAATGTAAATATGTAGATAAATAATAATAAATGTTTCAACGAATAATGAATGTTTCTTAATATAGCATAAAATGATGTATTTAAAAAAACATATAAATTACACATACCTGAATCAACAGACTGTATAAATTAACCAAAAAGGACTAAAACAGTGTATATCTTCAAAATTGTGCTATAACAAAAAACAAACATTTAAATTGAAAACTTGTAAATAAATTACTCTTAAATAGAAAAAACAAAACAAACATCATGAAATCCATACATGTATATAAAAAAATTATTAAAAATTAATTATAAAAAATAATAATAATAAATTATTAATTTCAAAAGGTATAAATAGAAATCGGCCTGATATTAGAGAGAGATGAAGACAACCCATGTAAATTGAAAAAAAAGTAATAAAATGAGAGAATGAAACTAAAAATGATACCTGACCAAGAAACTCTTCCTATGATCATAAATGTGCAATCTGTAAAACGTAAAAAATGTATAAATAATTAAATGTAACAATTTGCCAAGATGATGATATAAAAACAAGGGCTAGAAACTAACCAAAATTAACAAATTATGATTTTAAAAACAAACGTCCATTTGGAATTCTCAAAACGGTATAAGTGGCATCTGTGAAAACGATCCGATAGATTTTTAAGAAATACAAAAAAACAATTCAAAATTGGGGGACACAACGGAACATAAATGCGTGAAAGTAGTCAGAGTATATTCAAAAATGATATACAATAGTCACAAACTGCCCATTTCACCAGTTATTATACTACACAGGCCACTTCATCTAAAAAAAGTTAACAACATCAATTCTAAACAAATAAAATATTTTCATTGACAAAAGCCTCTGACCACCTCAAACCATGTCTCGATGAATTCAAAAGAGATGGAAAAACTCTTCATTTGTATGAGCGATTAAAAAACATCAAAAGACTTTTAAACCCACTCAACCATTATCAAAAATTAAAAATTATCAATGATAATGATATAGCGGATACAACAATAAAAATTCATTTATAAAAAAGTTTTAAGATTCGCAGTATAAACCGCTACGTATACTCTAAATTTAAGCAACATCAGTAAGGAAGATATCGGTCAGCGCGCCGGACACGGCAACTTATTTTTTAAAAATGTAACCCCCTGCATCTGCGTATTGCAGGAATGAACCGAGGATGGCAACAGAGTCATCGTTATGTAAGCTATCATAAAATCATATTTGTGTCATACGGTAAGCGCGCCAGACCCGACAGGTTTTTCAAAATGTAGCCCCCTGCATCTGCACATTGCAGGAATAAAACGAGGTAGGCAACATAATCATCATTATACAAACCAAATAAAAGACTGATGTTAGCACGTAGTCGTCATTATGCAATCCAAATTAAATTAACACAAACACATTAAACTTCAATGGCCTAAAACCGTTTCTCACCATTTTCAAGAAAGCACAGATACATAGTCATTTTCTAAAAAGACATCAAAAGACTTTGCATTCACTCAAAAATAATCAATGATAGCAACATGCTGACTCGAGGTAGAAAATTAGAACTTAATGTTAAGAAAAACATATTACAAAGGATTGTGCTACAAACCAAACTTAAACATCATTGATAAGAAGAACCCAAACAAACTAAAATCAAAAAGAACCAGAAGGCAGAAATTTAAACAAACTGCTACCGTATAATCGTGTTGTATCCTGTAGCAAACGCGCCAGAGCTCGGCGATTCTTTTACAAAATATAGACGCCTGCATCTGCGCAGTGCAAAGGTAAAATAGAGAACGAGGCTATCCGCGTCATCTACATTATGTAAACACAATTCAAAAAAACCTTTTAAGGTAGCACCTTTCATGGAAAAAATAGGAATAAATAAATAAATAAATGAAGGATTTGTCAACTTATTGCTTAATAAAAATGAGTACAAAAGTATTCAGAAGTACATAAAAATAAACATCAAAATGTATCAATCCAAAACATATAAAAAATCACCCTGAGTTATTCCACGGGATAAAAACTGATGTATATAAAGAAATGACCCAGGAGTGTAAATACTCAAACATTGTGTATCTTCAAATGTTGACAAGATAAAAACCAAAAAATGTTAAAAATGACCAGATAATGATAATAATAAATGGTAAAATATAAATAATAAATAAATAGTTATGCAAATTAAGAATCAAAAAAACTCCATATGAAAAGAGGAACAAACAAATGAAACAAATGCTGGAAGCAAAAGTGAATAATCGTTGTCATACAAGGGGGCAAGCTCTTCATTGCCCACAAAAATGGATAATCATTGTCATACAAGGAGACACGATCTTCATTAACCACAAAACCAAGAGAATATGCAGTAAAAGATAAAATAATATACAAATAGATATATAAAAATCGAAATAGTGTCGAGTCAATAATAATATTAAAGAAAGACCGAAAAGTCACTTTCCATATTAAGACCCTCTGGATGTAGGCTACGTAAGTCGAAAATATAGCGTTGTTCTAATCGTAAAAGGGTATTGTCTGCATTACCTCCGCGCCAATTAAATTTAAGCTTTTTAATAACAAAAAATTTTAAATCAGATATCTTGTGTGCTGCCGTATGCCAATGCATGACAAGCGGTTTGTCCATTGCAACCCTCTTAATATTACTTCTATGTTCTATTATTCTAGTTTTAATGGGACGTATAGTTTTCCCTACATACAATTTATTACAAGGACATTTCACTACATAAATTACGTAACTAGTCATACAGTTTGAGAAATCATCCAAAAAGAATTTCTGATTAGTAGTTGGGTGTACAAAACAAGTTTTTACAGAAATGACATGAGTGCATACGGAACATTGTCCGCATGGAAAGTGTCCTTTATATTTTGATAAAAATCGTCGTTCAGTAAAAGCAGAAGGCACAAGAAGATTTCAAAGATTGATATTACGTTTATGTGCGATAGTCAGTGGTGTCTCTTCAAAACCAGGAATAGCCTGTACTAAGTGCCAATGTTTCTTCAAACATTTACTAATAGTTGTAGATTGATGTGAATACAACAATGGACAGACCATGCCAACTTTAGATTTTTTCTCACATAAGGTTAATAAATCAGATCTTTTAGCATTACAGGCTCTAAAATATGCCTTGGTAATTTGAGACTGTGGATATCCCCGCATTTTAAATCTCTCTTTCATTGTAGTGGCATGTGTCTCAAAAGTGGATTCAGTTGTGCAGACACGTTTAGTACGCAAGAATTGTCCAATTGGCAAATTATTTCTCAAAGAAGCATTATGAAAACTTGAGTAGTGTAATAATTGATTCTGATCTGTAGGCTTCCTAAATAAAGAGGTAGTCAAACCATCACCAGATTTGATGATCAGTAAATCCAAAAAAGAAATCTGTATAGGATCGTAAGTCAATTGAAATCGGAGATTACTGTCGCAACCATTAATCCAATTATTGAATTCTTGTAATATATCAATTGAACCTTGCCAAAGAATGAAAATGTCATCTATATACCTTATCCATAATTTCAATTGCGTCTTAAATTGATTATCCTTTATGAATTTATCCTCGAAATTGGCCACATATAGATTTGCCACGTCTGGGGCCATGGAGGAACCCATAGATACCCCTTTTGTCTGTTTATAAAATAAATCCCGGAAACAGAAATAATTTTCACACATAGCAAAACGGGCAAGATCAATAAGGAAAACAGTAGGTATACGTCTATGTTCTTTTCTTAAATATAAAAACTGTTCTAAAATCTGTAACGCTTCAGCCTGAGGGATATTAGTATACAACGATTCGACATCAAGGGTAACTAAAAGTGTATCAGGATGTAAATTAGTGATAGTTCCCAAAATGTTAATCACGTGTGAGGAATCACGGACGTAAGACCACATAGATTCTACAAAGGGTCGTAAAAGAACATCTAAAAACTGTGATATTGGTTCCAGTAGTGATCCAATCGCAGCTACAATGGGTCTACCGGGAGGATGGGATAAGGATTTGTGTATTTTAGGAAGTATATAAATAGTGGGAATAATGGGGCAATCAACAATAAGAAAATCCCTTTCTTTCACTGTAAGATATCCAAACTCAAAACCATTTAATATTAAATTATCTATAGATTGTTTTAGAGACATAGTTGGATCATCAGCCAGACGTAAATAGAATTTTTTATCACTGAGTTGTCTTTCAATTTCTGTAATATATGAAGTTTTGTCCATAACTACAACCGCACCTCCCTTGTCTGCAGGTTTGATAATAATACTATTATTAGTTTGTAAAGACTTAATAGCTTGTTTCTCAGTGATAGTTAGGTTGTGGTATGGAACTTTGGTGGAATGTCTAATGGATTGAACCTCTTTCAGAACCATTTTTTCAAAACTCTCAATTAATGGATCTGTGACAGGGGGAGGGATCCAACGGGATTTTATTTTAATGATAGATTGATCTGTATCAACAGCTGTCTGATTTAGAAAAAAGTTTTTTATGCAAATTTTACGAAAGAATTTGAAGAGGTCTACCTGAGTTTCAAAAGGATCATAATTGCGAGTGGGGACAAAGGAGAGACCTTTGTTAAGTAAAGATATTTCTCCTGGTAATAATGTATATTGTGAAATATTGACAACATTGTCTAACGGAGCCATCAATATCTCCTCTCTATTGACCTCGTTGAACCTCGGCGACCCCTCCCGCGACCGCGACCCCGGCCCCTGCCTCTGTATTGTTCGTTCGATGTATGAGACTCGTCCTGATTTCTTCCGTGATTCCATTGACTTTTGTTCCAATTGTTGCGATTGTAGGATTGGCCTCGGCCCCCTCCCTTCCATAGAAGATCCATATTTAAAAAAGGTTTCTTATTCCTTTTTTCTTTATCCTCTTTCGGAACATCATCATCATCCCTTTGAAAGGAAGTAGAGGGAGCAGAAAAAGCTGCTTCAACTGAATCCTGCCTACTTCTTTTTTATTATTATGTTCACCTCCAGAGTTTCGCTCTTCCTCTTTCTCATGATCCTTATGGTCAAATATAGTGGTACGTTTTTTTAAAAGGAGATCTTTCTCTATCTTTTTGCTCCAAGGGTATACATACCCAAATTGATAGTCGTCTTCATCTCTCTTAAATTTCTCTCGTTTTTGGTTTTTAATTTCCTTCTTAAAACTTTGCATATTACGTAAATGGTCTGTGTGAGATGTATTAAAATTATTATCCATTTCTTTAAGAGCCACAAGTTTTTTGTCTAATTCAATCTTGTGTAGCTCTGATTGTTTGTTAGCCGTACTTATCAATAAAATCATTAAATCTAACGAACATTTATTTAAAATAGCGTTCCAACATTTGATAAAACCGTCCTCGTTTTGATACAAACCAGGAGCCTTATACATTCGAAGTCCGCGTGGAATAATTTGAGATCTACAGCATTCGAGGAGGTACAGGCCATGCATCTCCTCCTTTATTTGTTTTTGGGAGAGTCGGATGACATCTTCCCATAAATGTAAGGTTTCATCAGGAGCTTCTTCTGTATTGGAAAGTAATTGCTCTCTTGGAAGAAATTGCTCCAATGCATCCTCCCCGAAGCTCAGAACGTCCTTCCAAGGCGTAAACATGCCTAGGAATAAAGGGTCCAACAAAGGGCACAACACCACGTGCAAAAGCAGTCCAACAAAGAAACGTGGATAGCAACGAAGGACGTGTGAAAATCTTTATTGGTCAAATCAGCCAAAGGCCCGACACAGGCCGTGTTTCGGAATTCCCTTCTTCAGGGGCTAAATGGCTAAAGACAAATACACACAAAATAAAATAAACAACAAAAATAGTTATTTAAAAACAAAATCAAACTGGCTAAAACCACGGACATCAATGAATGCATACTAAAACAGTTTTAAATATAAAAATAATAACAAATTAAAAACATTTTTCTAATAAACGGATGTATCAATATAAATATATAAATAAATAAATATAAATGGTGGAACAAATAAGTACGGCTAACAACAGAACGACACAAAAATGCACCTAAACGGTACAATTGAAAATGAATGAAAGTATATAAATATATATAAGAAAATATAAATTTGATAAACATAAATTTGTAAATAAATAATAAATGTTTCAACAGACAATAAACATTTCATAATATAATCAAAAAATTATTATTGTATTTAAAAAAACACATATAGATTACATATCTCTGAATCAGTAGACTATATCAATTAACCAAAAAGAACTAAAACAATGTGTGTCTTCAAAAATATACTATAACAAATATGACACCTAGACGGTACAATTGATAAAAACATATAAATATATATAAAAGATATATAAATTATATAAATATGTAAATGTAAATATGTAGATAAATAATAATAAATGTTTCAACGAATAATGAATGTTTCTTAATATAGCATAAAATGATGTATTTAAAAAAACATATAAATTACACATACCTGAATCAACAGACTGTATAAATTAACCAAAAAGGACTAAAACAGTGTATATCTTCAAAATTGTGCTATAACAAAAAACAAACATTTAAATTGAAAACTTGTAAATAAATTACTCTTAAATAGAAAAAACAAAACAAACATCATGAAATCCATACATGTATATAAAAAAATTATTAAAAATTAATTATAAAAAATAATAATAATAAATTATTAATTTCAAAAGGTATAAATAGAAATCGGCCTGATATTAGAGAGAGATGAAGACAACCCATGTAAATTGAAAAAAAAGTAATAAAATGAGAGAATGAAACTAAAAATGATACCTGACCAAGAAACTCTTCCTATGATCATAAATGTGCAATCTGTAAAACGTAAAAAATGTATAAATAATTAAATGTAACAATTTGCCAAGATGATGATATAAAAACAAGGGCTAGAAACTAACCAAAATTAACAAATTATGATTTTAAAAACAAACGTCCATTTGGAATTCTCAAAACGGTATAAGTGGCATCTGTGAAAACGATCCGATAGATTTTTAAGAAATACAAAAAAACAATTCAAAATTGGGGGACACAACGGAACATAAATGCGTGAAAGTAGTCAGAGTATATTCAAAAATGATATACAATAGTCACAAACTGCCCATTTCACCAGTTATTATACTACACAGGCCACTTCATCTAAAAAAAGTTAACAACATCAATTCTAAACAAATAAAATATTTTCATTGACAAAAGCCTCTGACCACCTCAAACCATGTCTCGATGAATTCAAAAGAGATGGAAAAACTCTTCATTTGTATGAGCGATTAAAAAACATCAAAAGACTTTTAAACCCACTCAACCATTATCAAAAATTAAAAATTATCAATGATAATGATATAGCGGATACAACAATAAAAATTCATTTATAAAAAGTTTTAAGATTCGCAGTATAAACCGCTACGTATACTCTAAATTTAAGCAACATCAGTAAGGAAGATATTGGTCAGCGCGCCGGACACGGCAACTTATTTTTTAAAAATGTAACCCCCTGCATCTGCGTATTGCAGGAATGAACCGAGGATGGCAACAGAGTCATCGTTATGTAAGCTATCATAAAATCATATTTGTGTCTTTTTTTTTAGATGGGTCTCTGTGAACAATTTTACATCCGTACCATAAGCTGGTTGCCAAGCAACCACTAAAGTGTGCAATTAGATATTAATTACTGTCAGGGTTTCAGGTTTTGTTTTCATTAGAAAGTTTTAAAAACATGTAATTAGTTGTGTTCCATCATTAGACATATTTCTTTCAGATACCACTGTGTCTGTAGAAAGGTGTGAGCTACAGAAATGTCTTCATCTACTTGGATCTTACTTTGCCTGTCTTTATTATTTTTCTTTTACTGCTGACATATTTGGAAAATCTATTAAATACATAAAAGGTTTTTTTTTTAAGTTTTCCTATCCAACAAAGCTGCTTTGAAACCATTTCTCTGGGGGTTTGTACTATATTCTGTAAATATGAGGTAAGTTATAAACCTGCAGTAAGAAATACTTAATATAAATACCTCCTTCTTACTTATGGAAGCAATGTGTATACATCCACATGACACACACTAAGAGTAATTTTATAGTAGGGTACCTAGGCTGGAAGGCACATAAGTGCATGTGTGAGACCTGTTTTATAAAGGAAACATATGCATCTATGTGCCCTGATAAAATTGCCTCCCTGAAAACTGCCATGACAGGTTACACTGCTCCAGTAGACGCCAGTAGAAATCAGTGCATATGCATGCATTTTATAAAATGCATGCAGAAGGACTGCTCCTACGCCCTGTCTGCCCATTCTCTACATGGGGAATGCCTATGCATATATCACAAAAGTACGTGCTAAGTTTTCTTAGTGCTTTTATGCAAATGTGGAGCGTAATTCTATAATATTGCAAGCAGGTAAAGCATATTGCCGTGCACATATTGGGGATCTATTCTATAAAGTAAAGCATGTGTGGGTTTTACTTTATAGAATAGGGGCATATGGATGCCCCTTAACCTAGGGGCCATGGCTATGTCTAAATTGGGGAGAGAGAGTACCAAAGGGGAGCAAAAAGTATCTGCACACCGATAAGAGACCAACAAAGCAGATACACAAGGACTGACGACAGTTGTAGGTGAAAACCTTGTTTATTGCACCCCAACGTGTTTCGGCTAGAAAGCCTTCTTCAGGGGGTCTTAAAAGAACACACCTCAAAAAGATAATAATAATATTAAACAATTATAAACATCTATATACATAAATACAATAAAACCATAAACTTTAATTAATATATTAGGCATATTAATCAAACAAACAAATACGTACAGTCCTAAAAAACATATAGAAGATGTAGCCACCTAATTAAAAATATGAATATAGTAGAATATAGTTTTCTATAACTTTCATACATAGATATAGACCCCACCCATGCTCTGCTCCTGTGCACACCCCAACTGAAGGTACATGCAATGGGACATATGCGCAAGCTTACAGAGTAGCGACCGACTAAAGCATGCGTGCAAGTCCCATACATGCATAAGTCCTATATAACTTCAGCCCCATAGCCCCTGAGCAATTTCATAAGAACCTTGGTGCCTCAATAACACGCCAAGACTGATTCTCTATAAGTAAAGATTATATTCTTAGTAACCGCTCCTAGTAACAGGTACCTGTGCAGTAGTGTTATCCTTGTAAATAGATTGTAAATAATTACCCTTGTTATCCAAGTTCCTTCCCGTGTTATCTGTAAACTCATGCATGTTGACTGTACTGAGATTTTTGTTCTATGTGAACCGCGCTGATGCTGAATAGTGCGGTATATAAGAGAATATAAATAAATAAATAAAAATAAATAAAATATACACTCAAGTTGCTTCTAAAATTACACCCACAAATGTTTTGCTTATTAAATCCAATTAGCTTCTAGAAAAAGAATCTTTGCATGAAGGGAAGATAAATTTTAAATACAATTCTGCAGGTAAAGCCTTGTTTCACATGCAGAAATAAGCTTTTATAAAATTGCCTGTCAGATAGATATAGTTACGCATATACAGACTGCACATGTATGAAGTCAGTCCTGGGGGCTGGCTTTCAGCAGGTTTGCATTTTGCATTCAAACCTTGGGCGGCATTTTCAAAGCCATTTAAGAAATTTATAGACTTGCAGAGCACCTAAACGGCACTAGGTGGCAAGTGATGGGGCATTCCGGGGATATCGCTGCTGTCCGATTAGCTTTGATGCTATCTGGGCGACCTAGATATTCAAATGCTGGGGGCCGGATAAGGCCCTGGCATTGAATATCCAGGTTTAGAGTTCAATGGCAATGGCTAGCCATTTTATCAGCACTAGCCACCACCACTGAATGTCCCCCCATATCCCTATTCCATTAATCTGGGAAATTTATGCATAACAAAATGATGGGCACAAATATAACTGTGTGAATTCCCTGGGGTAATTTTCAGAATGGAAGTATATGCTTGTTTTTGTGCACACTGATAATAGCACGCATGTACTATTTATACAGGCATTCAGTTATAATATTGCCTCCTAACAGTCCAAGAGACATACTTATTAAAAATATTAAAGCTAATACAGGTGGCAAGGCAGATCAAACACTTAGGTTTTCACTTAACGCAAGTTAACACATTGTTAATATGCTTGCATTAACCTTAACATACAGATTTCATTAGTAATGGGCATGTTAACGAGTGTGTGTCTGTATTTCAGAGATGGTCTGGGAGGATCTGGGGCTATGTGAGTTGCAGTTGCTCTGTAAGTGTATGGGGCTATGGGGGGTGTTATAGTGGATCTAGAAGTACATTTGCATATTAAAATTGCTCTGGACATTTGCATGTGGGCATTTCAGTTGCTTTGTAGGGTTGGAGGGGTAGGGAATGATGTTACCCCATGCTCTCTCCCACTCTTTCCATTCCTTTGGTCACCTCCCCCACCCTATGCATTGATCCCATTCCCCCCACACAACCCTCCCATGCTCTCCCTGCTTCTTTCCTGTGCTGTCTCTATACCCTTCCCTGCTTTCTTCCCACTCCCCATGCTCTCTCATCTATTACTTACCATCCTGTACTCTCTCTTTCCTAACCCCACTATATCCCATGCCCTGTCTTTTCCCCAGCCTGTTTCTCATACCGCTGATACCCATATAGCAAAGAGCAGTCAGAATTCCAAGGAGAGGCATTGGGGTGTGTGGCATGCAGCTGCAGCAAAGGAAGGGTCATACATAATCTGCAGCTTGCTCTTCTGTGTCTAACTGATGGGACCTGGGGAAACCTTGCCAGCTAATCAACTCCAGTCATTGCATCCTCTCTTTAGGGTAGATTGTGACCAAAAATTGACCCAGGCATGAGGATCCTGACCCTAGCCCATCCTCTCTCTCTTCTGATGCTGTGACCTCTGCTGCATTCCCCTACCTCAACTGATGTAAACAAATTGCAGCACCAGTATGTTCCCTCTGAGTCTGCCCTCTTAAAGATACAGGCGCTCATGGACTGTAGGTATTTCCATACTGCTGGCCTGTCTTCAAGCCTAACAGTGGTCCACCAGAGAATGTCCGGCCCACCGATAGGGCAATCCACCCTTGCTTCTATGCCTCTGGCTGGGAAATCCTGACATTTTGTTGCTCTGGTTCTTGGTTTCTTTGTTTTCCTTTTGAGTTCCCACCTATGACTTTGGTGTCAAGGACAAGTGGAGAAACTGGAAAGATATGCATTTTTGAATTTCATAAAATGTGCTAAAACTCATAATGATCAGAACAAGATAGCATGAAAATTAGTATACTATACATAGATCCTTTGAATATTGCCTGCTGGAGTTGTGAAAAAATTATTCACTATTCCCTTTTGTGGGTAAATGAATCTCCGACTGCATGCCAAAGGTGTGAAGTGAAGGAGATTCATATTGTATACACATAGATATTGGACCTATACTAATTTTGTTTAACAATAGGCAGAAAATGTGATGCATTGTTGAGATATGACCTGTGCTTGTTGACATACAGTATGGAGGCACCGTCTGTACTCTGCAATATTCCTATTATCTGACTGCAGGCAGTATGAGGGCTACAGTGATGTAACCTCTCTTTTCAAGTCACTGCATTGGCTCCCTATCCGCATCCAGTTCAAACCCCTCCTAGTTTGAGCAAATATTTCTAGGGAGACCGTGGAAGAAAAACACCAAGCTTTGTGACCCCTAACTTCAAAAACAAAAGTTATTGCTTCTTTTTCTGACTGGCTTTGGAAACATTCTGATTCTGCAGTTCATGAAGCTGACAACTTTAGCAGTAAAAATCATTTCTAACAAGAAGTCATAATCTGCCTCCAATGCAACTGTGATAAATAATGTTGCAGTCCAAACTGCTCAGTATCAGCTCTTTCTAAAACACACAGCTAAGTTCAGACGAACAAAAAATAACCAAGGAGATTTTTCTTGTCCCTCAGACTCTCTTGAGGGAGGTAGAGAGGGCTGGGACAGACTCTGGAGGTATCTACAGCACTATCATAACTTGTGGGCCAATATTCAGCATCTGCTAACCCCATGAGCCCCGCTGAAAGCGATATTCAGTGGCATAATGCAGATTGTGCCGCTGAATATCTTCTACGACTGTCACAACACTATCTGGATAGCTCCAGGTGGTCTGTGGACAGAGCAAGAGTGGTTCCTGGGGTTATCCAGTTAGCAGCAATACTCAGTTCACTAACCAGGTAACAAACCGGCTAAATTTAGGTCTGAAAAAAAGCAGCTTTAACTTTATACAGCTTCTTGTCCGGAGAGTGGCTGAATATTGCTGCTATCAGGATAGCACCATAGTCAGCAATGAAACCAGATATTCAATGCTGACAGATTCAGAGTCCGCTGCTGAATATCTGTTTCATTTTAAATGCCCTGGTCAGTGTTTAAAGAAATGCTGAGCCTAGACTATAAATATTGACCTAATAGTTTTAAATAACTGTTGAGTAGAAATAGAGGGAAGGCAAGGAAATTTCCAGATACATATTTCTCTGCTGAAGCAAATTCTCCAAGGATTCTAGTTTCCTATGAATTACCACCAAATCTTTACCAGATATAGCTTATTAAATTGCACCTCTTTGGTTTTATCTTCTATGTTAGACTCTTTGTTTAAGAAGATGCAACTCTTGCTCCTCGGTTACCAACTTCTGAGCCATTTCATCAAGCCTGGAACCAATGTCCTGCAGTTGGCCAGAAAGCGATTGTTCCAAAGAGGCAAGACCTTCCCATATTGCCTCAAAATTAAAAACCTAGGGTCTCACCAATGCTGATTTAATGACTGTAGCTCCCAATGTTGACCATGATGAACCAGTCACAGCCGTGAGCGTACAATCCCGGTAGCAACACCCTTCTGCTGTGGCAAAGGTTGAACCATATCATCCTGTACTCACCCAATAGCTCAGCGGGTTCCTCTCCCACATAAGCCTCCTCTCCTGAAACACTGGCAGACAACGTTGATGTCTCTGTAGCTGTTCTCCTGACATACTCTCTTCACAATCTTTCCAGGAGTTACTAGGTCTTTGGGCTGAGAGACATTTAATGCTCAGGTGATGCTCTGGGACCCCCGTCCAGCTCTGGAGTCACAAATGAGTGCATCGGAGTCTCCACCAAACCATCCAGCTGAAGGAAAAGTAGAGGTAAATATATCCATTAGGGAGCTCTGCCCATGCATGGCCTGCATCCACCATCTTTCCCCTATAGCAATTCCAACTTTAAATGGATAACTTATCTGTTTAATTATAGGGCTGCATATTCAGCTGTCCAATTTATATCGATAGGCTGGCTGAAAATCTACATAAAGCTATCTGGATAGCTTTATGCACCTGTTGTACTGCTGAATTTCAATCTCTATAGCTTTTGTTAATTTTTTGTGCCATTTTGGATGGGAAATAATGCAATTGTTTAAACAGATATCACTGAAAGAGACAGCCCATCCCTATCTTCCAGTCTTCCCAACCATATAAGCTCCCTAACGAGAAGAAGCAGACATTTGTCACTTGTCTGAGAATTTCACTCTACAGTCCTCACTCTGGACTTACTTTCTGCCCATCCCTCCTTTTGCTGCTTCTGGTAGCAGCTTTAGAAGAGACTGTGAGCCTTCTCCCACCCACAGACAATCTGTCAACCAGTTAACCACAGAACAGAGGGAAGCTGGAGACTGTTCAACCTCCATCTCACATTTTCTGCCATACTGTAAAAGGGAAAAAAGCAAAGTCTGGCATCTCTGTCACAACCAAATCAAAGTTTAACTTGAACTCAGCTGCCTTTAGTGTCGCTAAATGTCTCAAAGAACTAAGATTCTTTTAAAAAGTGGCAAGCTGGGTCAGACCAATCTCCATCTAGCCTAGCATCCTGCCTCCTATGTAGCTGGTCTGGGTTGCTTGGAAGTACCTGCTTAAACATAGCTAGGTTGATATTCAAAAATACTTATATGTTCGGCACTGTGCCAAATATGACAGTGGGTTTTTAAAAATATTAACATGACGTCAGAAATATAATCTATTATACACATGCTCAGAAGTATATATCGAATGAGAAGGTGTGTCTGGAGTATTCCAAGGGTAGTACTACTTATACATATAGTAACATAGTATATGACGGCAGATAAAGACCAATATGGTCCATCTAGTCTGCCCAGCAAAGCAGCAAGAGTAGGTGCACCTGCCGCTCCGTGCAGGTCACCCCTTTCCATGCTTTTGTTTAGGGGTGTACCCACCGCTCAGTGTAGGTCACCCCTATTTGTTTAGATATAAGAGATAGTTAGGTTTGCTTTGATTCTATCCTGTTGCTATAAAGGGATCCACTGTACGTCTGTTCCATGCCATTTTGAATTCTGTCACTGTATTTGCCCTCACCACTTCCATCGGGAGGGCATTCCAAACATCCACCACCCTTTCAGTGAAAAAGTATTTCCTGATATTGCCTTTCATTTTATCCCCTTGCAGCTTCCTGTTATGCCCTCTAGTTTTACAGCTTCCTTGTCTTTGGAAGAAGTTTGTTCATTCATTAATACTCTTTAGGTATTTAAAGGTCTGAATCATATCTCCCGTGTCCCTCCTCTCCTCCAGAGTGTACATATTTAGGTCTTCAATTGTCTTCTCATGTCTTCTGACGCAGGTTCCAAATCATTTTGGTTGCTTTCCTCTGAACTTCTTCCAGCCTTTTCATATCCTTTCTGAGAGATAGTCTCCAAAACTGAACACAATATTCCAAGTGAGGCCTCACAAGCGACTTGTACAGTGGCATGAATACCTCTTCCTTTCTGCTGGTAATTCCTCTCTGTATGCAACCCAGCATCCTTCTGGCATTTGCAACCACCTTGTCACACTGTTTTGCCACCTTGAGATCCTCAGAAACAATCACTCTGAGGTCCTTCTCCTGGTCTGTGCACACCAACCTCTTGCCCCCTATCACATACAATTCCCTTGGATTTCAGCTTCCTAAGGGATGCATATTTAGTAGCTGCGGCTAGACAAAATAAAATGCCTAGCTGCTGCCACTTTAATTAAAACAGAATATTCAGCGGCAGAAGATATCTGGTTTCCACTACTGAATAGGTAGGCTATCTAGCCCTAACCAGTAGAGCAAAATGGTTAAAGTTAGGATGGCCATTCACCTGTCCTAATCAATTGCTTAAGCTAGCTGGTTAGCGGTTCAATATCGCTGCTAACTGGATAGCAGCTGTCATCACCCCCATTCTGCCCACAAATCGCCCTGGTTTTAACCAGGCATTTTTGTGGTGGTCTGTGGGGATATTCAGTGGCACTAACCATTTAGTGCCACTGAATATCGCAGTGGCCATGTTTTAACTGGTTACATATAAATGCCAGTATCTGTCCAATATCAGGGTCATTCTGAGGTGCGAATAGCAGGGATGGACATCCCACTGGGATGTCCATCCCCGCTATTCGGCCCCTCTGCCGACCCCGACTAACTTCCCCGCACGTTGTACGGGGAGGTTGGATGGGGCGGGAAAGAGGCATTGCGGGGGCGGAGTAAGGGCGGGCAGTGGGCGGTCAGTGGCCCCAGATGTAGAGGGCTGATTCCAATGTCAGGCCAGTGGCCTGAACGGGGAAATTATTCCATCTCTGAGGTGGAATAAGTTCCCCTAGTTGGGTGGATCTGGCAGGCCCAGGGCTCAGTAAAGGCGGGAGAGGGCAGAGGAGATTCCCCGCAGCCCGACCCTGGCTTTGGGAGGCCAGATTGCAGGTTAGGCTGTGGGGAATGAAGATTTCGGTCAGGCGGCCGGGGATCAGGCCTCTTGAATGGAGCCATGGCACCGTGGCTCCATTCAAGAGCCCTGACTGAGTTAGCCAGGAAAGGCCTGCATGTGCAGCCTGACCAGGATTGGGGTCCTGGCCTGCACTTACAGGCATGGAAGCAATTCTGATCCCGCAGGGCTAGATCTGACCCGTGGGATCAGAATCCCAGCTCACTCTGTGCATCTGGGCGCACAGAGGTCAGGCACATCCAACTCAGAATCGAGCTCTATATGTATAGATTCTAAGGGTAATTTTGTAAGCTCCTGCGGAGTTAACATATGTTAGGATGAGCGTATTTGAGACCTATTTGTAAAGTGGAGTATGTGCATACTTTACTTTATAAACTAAGGCATAAGTGATGTAAAAATCTTGGCATGGGCACTTATGCCTGCTCTAGGGTAGGTATAAATACCCCTGCCTAGCTTTTTCAATAATGCATTATGTTATAGTACTTTATGAATGATGTGTATAAATTTGTGCTCCTCCTACACTTTGCTGAAACTCCCCCCATGCATGCCCACGCTGAACATATGCGCAAAACAACTTACGCATGTGGTTATAGAATAGTGACCACCTGAAATATGTGCATAAATGCTTGTGTAACCTTTATGTGGATCCTTATAAAATCTGCTTCTATATGTTTCACTCTGCCATCCAAAAACTAGGTATAACTTGGGCGGTATAATGAAATGCATAATTTATATGGTTTATGATTTATTGCATTCGCTATATCACGTTTAACCTAAATGAGCAAAGTGATATACAATAAAATTCAAACAAAGAGAGAGTAGAAAAGAACTACAAATCTCATGTAGGAAAGCAAAATGAGAGAGAGAGGGATAGAAGAGAATAGGTCAAAAGGCACTGCAAGCATACCTACAGCTGCACCATCCCCACAGCATCACCAGCCCTTGAATGCTAAACCATAAAAGTGGGTTTCCAAGCCAGCTTTAAAGGCTTTATAGGAAGATTCAAGGCAGAGATGTTGGGGCAGTGCATTCCAAAAACTAGGGGCTCTGAAAAAAAAGCTGAGTGACGAGTGCTTTGAAGTTTGGCCTGAGAGACAGGTGGAACATGTAGGCAATTTCCATGGATGGAATAAAGTGATCTGGCTAGTGTGTGTAGAGTTATGAGTGAAGCCAGGTATGTGGTAATGTCTGTGTGTAGGTTTTTGTGAGTCAAGTCTAAGAGCTTGAAGTGGATTTGATATAAAACCAGGAGCCAGTGTTGCTGGGTCAAGAGTCGTGTTACATGGTCGTATCTGCTAGGGTTGCAAAGGATTCACAGAGTTTTGGATGGTTTGGAGATATTTTGATTCGGATACTGAAATATCTGTGTAGTTCAGTGGTCAAGATATCATATAATGAAACTGAGAGCCAGAGCTAGAGCCTTTAAGGCAAAGGAGTCCAGAAAGGGCCATAAGGCACTGAACTGATGCAGTGCGAAAAACGAATTTCTGCATTCTGAGCAGACTTGCTTATCTAAAGAAAGGTTAGAGTCCAAATGAACACCAAAGTAATTGAAGGAATATTGAAGTTGAAGGGGTTGGCCATGGAGCACAGGAGTGATGGGAGGTGGATTTCTGCCCTCAGTAAACCAGGTGGTAGATGTTTTGGTGATGTTGAGTTTGAGGCGGTTATCATTTAGCCAAAAGTAATTTTTTTCCAGACAGCGGTCCATGCAAGACAGGTCAGAAGAATATAGATCTGTATGGGCCAATAGTGAGATATCATCCACACAGTAGTATGCACTAATCCCAGCATCTTGGATTAGGTGTGTTTGAAGAATGAGAAAAATGTTAAATAGAAGAGGGGCCAACACAGAGTCTTGTGGCATGCTCCATGTTAACAGGTGGAGAGTGGAGAGAAGGGAGCCTGTACAACTGGCAAGAAAGGTTGAACCATGTAAGAACTGTCACAGACACAAATGGCAGATAAGTGGGTAGGAGGATAATGTGGTCAACAAGATTGAAGGCAGCAGACAGATCAAGTGAAGTGCCTAAAGCAACCTTGCCATGGTCTAAGGAACTGTGGACTTTGCTAAAAAGGGATGCAAGGATTTTTCCATGCTGTGTCTTGATCTAGACTAGTAAAAGTGAAGTAAGTTGTTTTTTCTAAGTGTTCCCAAAGCTATGAAGATACTAATTTTTTGATCAGTTTAGAAATGGAAGGGGTTTGAGGGATCAGAGGCATCTAGATTTGATTTTTTATGAAGTGGACAAACAAGGACCTTCTTCCAGAGAGTAAGGACTATGCCTGTGGAGATACTGGGTTGATAATAGTGAGAGCAATAGTAAGTAGAGTGAGAGAAGGCTCAACTAATCAGCCCAAAAGAATAGGGTCCAATGGCCATGTGGGTTTTTTGGCTTTGTGATAGCTTTAAGCAAAGAGGATGCAGTGACAGAACTGAAAAAAGTCAATGTATGAGCAAGAGGTGGAGTATTGTCCAAGATCTTGGATGAATCAACGGTATTCTTGGTGGAAGCTGATATGTATTAATGACAGATATTTAGTGCTTATACCTATAGGCCTGATATTCAAAGCAATTAACGCAGTTAGCTCACGGTGAACGGTAATTTATTTATTTATTTATTTAACAGTTTTTATAACGCTTTATCATTTCAATCAAAGCGGTTTACATTGTAAAACTTGGTAAATGTACATTAAACAGGGACATTGATAACTTGGATTTTTCTGAGCAATGGAGGGTTAAGTGACTTGCCCAAGGCCATAAAGAGCGCTAGTGGGAATCAACCCTGGTCTCTTGGCTCCCAAGCCAGTGCTCTAACCACTAGGCTACTCCTCCACTCAGGAATATCTGTGGCTCCTGCTGCTGTACACCCCAAAGCTAACAGGTTAGTATTGGGGCTTTACAGGGGCACTATTGAGCCATTACCCAGTTATCCCTCAGCGGTGAAAGTTAGGCACAAAGAAATCTGTTATAACTTATGTTATAACAGAACAGAACAGGAGTGGAGGAGTGGCCTAGTGGTTGGGGCAAGGTACTTCAGGCCAGAAGGTCGGGGGTTCAAATCCCACTAGAGGACAGCAACCTTGGGCTGGAAGGACTGGGGTTTCTAGTCCCACAGGTGCTCCTTGTGGTCTTGGGCAAGCCACTTAACCCTCCATAGCCCATGTTCCCTGTAAAATAGTTATCTCCAAGTTATAATGCCCTGTTCAATGTAATTTCAGTTTGTTCAATGTAAACCGCACTGATGCAGAATAGTGCAGTATATAAGAGAATGTAAACAAACAAATGTCACCAAAGCTAATTAGGCAGTTTCTGGGTCCTGCAGCTGACCCCAACATTCAATGCCACTAGCCAGATATGTCCTCGGCATTGAATATCCAGGTCTGAGATTCAGCACCATCGGCTAGCTGCTGTAGGAGCATTAGTTGTCACTGCTGTATATTGGGCTCTACATATATAAGTGGAACATATATGTATATGGCTCTATTCAATGGTGCTAAGATGGTCATCTTAGAAGCTCTGTTCATGATTTTGACATCTGAAAACGGGCATTCAGACATACAAATCACAATGATCTTCCCGGAGTCATTTTAGAACGTGCAGATATGCACATAAAGGTGTGATCATGTCCATAATTGCTGTGGGCATGCCTGGGGGACATGGCAGAGGCGGGTCTCTAAAGATACACCTGCACACATGATTTCTAACCTACACTGCACATCTGCTATCTGCCATCGGGGATGCCCATGACTATATTTGCTCTGGGGCACAAACAGGATTCATAATAATGTTGTTTCAGCAATGTTACAGTACAATGAAGAGGGAAATGCCTGTTCACTCTATCAGTACTTTTCACTCCTTCAAAAGACACCCCACTAGTACATAAGACATGGATTTCTCCAAGCACCCGCACTGTAACATGTCCCCATTTGCAAAAATGGCAGGCTGGAATGTTCAAGGGGGAGAGATCTACAGACATGTTTTGTGATAAGGGCACCGTGCATGTTTATGTCCTCTGTTCTGTGGATGGGCATATACAACATGCTCAAGTTTCTAAAATGCGGAGACTTCTTACACATGGCTAGACCATAACCAGGCCAGCTGCCCAAATGCTGACGCCAATGCAGTCGCCATTGCTTTCTAAAAATTAATAGACTGCTTTTCTGTTATTTCTGTGTTTGCTCATCCCTGAAGCAGAAGACAAAACCTAGGTCAGGCCGAGGAGGCAAATAGAGCAATCATTGAGGTGGTATTAAGATAAACTACTTATGCTTATGCAAAATTTTAAGCAATATATGCTGCAATAGCAACTGCCTGGATCTGGTGTGTACTGTGGTGGAGGAATATATAAAGGAATACTAAATAGATAAATAGATGATTGAAGACTCAGTAAAGGACTATTTGAATGATATTGGGACGATGAAAAGATTAATAGGGAGAGCCTGTGAAAATCAGTCACTGGTCAGTGACTGATATCAACTCTATTTGATAGTCCCTTTCATTCATTTAATATTTTTAATAGTGTATATGGATATTTATTTTTATTTTTATTTATTACATTCTTCTATACTGCCTCTTCCAAAGATCAGGGACCGTTTACAAATAACAAAACCTTTTACATAGAACGGTTGTTTAACTTTTTACATAGTAGCTTTTGGGATTAATAACAAACCAATTTATGATTTACATTTTAACGATTTGAGTTGATATATAATCTTTGCTTATAATAAGCAGCTAATAAACTATGTACAGAATTTCAGATTATAGGAGTTTCTTGAGTTTGAGGGTGTGAAAGGTGCATGTCATTCAGAGGATGTGTTGGGAAGGTGTGCGTGAGGAGGGGTTTATATTTGTGTTTCTGTAGTGAGCAAGAAAAAGGTATGTTTTGAGTTCTTTCCTAAATGTCTGGAGATCTTTTATCAATCATAATGGTAGTGGGAGCAAGTTCCAGAGACTGGGGGCAATATATTTGAAGGCTCTGGAGCTCATAATCTGTTTTGTCTTGTGGATAGATTGGGGGATTACCAGAGAGTGGTTAGCATTTTGCCTGCGAGATCTAGTATCTGGTTGAGTATGAAGGAGGGTTGATAGGAAGGACAAGGAGATGTTTTTGATTAATTTGAAAGTTACTGTTAGTAACATATTTTATTTGGCTTAGAACTGGGAACCAATGGAAGTCATATAGAATGGGTATTATATGGTCGGTTAGTCAGTGATATTTTGTGCTCTCTGGAGTATGTTTGTGCTTTTGATTGGTAGACCCTGTAACAGACTATTACAGTAGTCAAAATGTGGAGTGATAAGGGCCTGGACTACTGATTTGAAATCATTGATGTCTAGCAGGGGTCGTAGATGTTGAACGGTTTTCATCTTAAAGAAGATAGTCCTTGGTGTTTGTTTTATATGAGGGAGCATACTGAGGGATTGATCTAATATTATGCCAAGTTATTTCACCTCTTGCTTAACAGGGATTACAATGTTATTAACCCTTTCAAGGCCTCCTTTAAATTTTTAATCCACATTCTGCAGCCGGGTTAATTCTTGCATATTTCAGGAAAACTGTACCCGTCTTATTCAATATGTTCTAATAGTGATCTTCCTTCTGCTATGGTCATGTATTATATACCATTTGATAGGAATATTTAGTCAGAATTTTGGATCCCAAGAGTTTTGGGCTCGGCCTGGAAAGGGTTAATCGTGATGGTTTAAAGGGGGGTAGGATTTTGTTTTTTTGATATGTATAGGGCTTCTGTTTTTTTGTAGTTAATATTAAGGTTGTTGATCTTTAACCATGATTCCATTTCATTAATGCAGTCTGAGAGCTTGTGATGGGTAGGGTTGTTTATGTCTATGGGGAGAGACAACATAATGTCGTCAGCATAGATGTAATATCTAATGTCAAATTTCCTGAAGATACTGGTAATTGGTTGCAGGTATAGATTGAAAAGAAGGGCTGAGAGAGTGGAACCTTGGGGTATTCCTTGGTCTTGGGGGAATGTCTCTGATGTGTCTTGGCCTATTTGGACACAAAGTTTATGGTTTTAGATGTATGATTTGAACCAATGTAAGACTGTGCCTCCTAATCCTATTTGTGCTAATCTCAAGATGAGGGTGTCATGGTTAAGGCCGTCAAACGTTGATGTGATATCAATGAAAAGAAGAGTGAATGCATGATTAGGATTATCTATGCCTCTGATGAGGTGTCCATTAATGTTAGCAGCAAGGTTTTGACTCTGTGAAATGGTCGAAATCCAAATTGGTGGGTGTCTAATGGGGCATTGAGGTCAATATAACCTTGAAGTTGTAATTGGATGCCTTTTTCTATTATCTTGGCAAGAAATGGTAAACTGGCTATAGGTCTGTATGCGCTTGAGTCTTTTTCATTGAGTGTCTTGTTCTTAGGTATAGGTCAGATTGATGTAGTTTTGAGGTCAGCGTGCATGTTGCATTGGGAGAGAGATTGGTTAACAATATGTAGGATATATTGAGCGAGTTCCATTTTTGTGGATTTGATCCATGATACTGGGCATGGATCCAAGGGGGAGGTTGTGGTGTTGATGTTTGTTATAATGTTTAGCAGACGTTTTTGATCTATTGGATAGAAACTGTCCCATGTGATGAGGTTTGTTGGGTAGTCCAGGGAGAGGGTGGTATGGCTAGAATTTTTATTTTTAAGCTAGGATGCGAAATAATTAGCTAGCGTTTGCAGGTTTATGTTATATATTTCTGATTCAGTTTGGCTTGTCCTGGTTAGTGATCTAACAATGGAAAAGAGCCCTCTAGGATGATTGAGAGAACAGTTTAGGATTCTTGTGTGGTAATCTCTTTTCGTTTTGTTAATTGTGTCTTTGTAGATAGTGAGTAGATTAAGGAAGAGTTGTTTGCTTTCTTGTGTTTTGTTTGGCCTCCACTTTTTTTTCTTTTTTTCTTAATTGCCTTTTTAGTTTCGAAAGCTCAAGTGAGTACCATTTTTCAGAGCTTTTAGAGGTTTTCTTAGGGTGTGTGATGGGCGGAGAAACTGCTTTTTGAATAGTGCAGTTCCATATATTTAGAGCAATGAGGAGCAGGGGAGTCAGTTGAGTCAATTGTAAGCTGGGGGAGAATATTGTCTAGGAAGGTGTCTTTATTAAAGTGGGCAAAGTGCCTAGTTTGTAGTTTTGTGTCCAACTTTGTAGTAGGGGAGGTATTTAATGGTATATGAAAGGTCACCAGATGATGATTAGGCCATGGGACCTTGGTTATTACAGGGGGAGTGTACATGTAGTGGTTCATGGTTTGATATGGTAGGAAGACAAGGTCAAGTGAGTTCCCCTTTGTATGTGTTGGGGAATGTACAATTTGATGGAATCCCATGTCTGTCATTGAGTCTAAGAAGGAGGAGGTGTTAGTAGGATTGAGGGATGGGAGATTAAGGTCTTCTAGGATAATGTGAGGTTTCCTCTGTGAGGAAGAGCATACTATTTTGAGTACGTGGATTAGATTGTTGTGGTTGGGTGATGGTGGTCTATAGCTGAGACATAGCGATATGTTCTTGTTCCCTATTTCAAGGATATCCATTCCTTCTAAGTTGCTTGAAGTTGTAGGGGAAAATTTGAGTTCTTTTTTGCTTAGTATGAGTACCCTCCTGCTCTTTTGGAGTCACGGTGGCAGTTAAATAGGTCATATCCCTGAACTTGTAGTTGGTTTATTAGAATATTGTCAGCGGGCGAGAGCCATGTCTCTGTGGCACAGAGGATGCTTGGTTTTTCGTCCCTGCGTAGATCGGTAATTATTGAAATCTTAATTCTTATAGAGCTTACGTTGATCAGTATGCATTTTAATTGGGTGAGGGATTGTGGAAGTTTGTCTTTTGATGTATCTGTACAGGTTGGATCTGTATTAACGTGTTTCGATATCTGATGTTTTTGTAATATGGCTTATGATCGGGTGGATAGTAGTTTATTTGGTAGTTTATGTAGTTTCTTGTGGGGTTATGTATGATGGGGATTGGGTTGTAGGGGGTTGTATCATGGTTGTAAATGTGAACGTTTGTTAATGGGGATGATAGGAGGATGAGGTAGAGTAAGTAAATGCAGGTTTTTCTGGAGTCCATTGTGGGTGTGTAGCCTTTGCATGGTTTGAGCGTTGGAATGGTTTGGTATTTAGGTTGGTAATCAGCATAAGCAGTATGATTTGAGGAGTTTTAACCTTTATGGTGGTGTGAGTTATAACCCAGGAAGAGACACAGGACAATACAAGATATTTAACATGCAGCGTTATGTAGTTTCGCAATGGTTCAATGGATGGCTGAGGATCTGTTTCAACAATTTAAACCTTGGTAGAGGCTAGTATTACAGGTATTACAACAATGAGAGAACCACAATACAATGTAGAAATTTTAACAAGTAGCCTTATACAGTTTACAATGCATTAAACTTTGAAAGCGGTATGTGATACAACCCTAGGAACATACAAAACAATGTATGAGTTTTTAACGAATAACGTTATGTAGATCACAGATGTTCTGTGGAGAGTTGCTAGGGTTGATTCAAACTTATACATATGATACTTTGACTGTTTTGTAGATGTGCAGTGAGATGTTTGCAGTTATAGAGCTTTACAGCAATTCTACAGACTCTTTTGAAAGAATAACGGGTCTGCAGTGGAATTTAATTATAAGAGAGCATTACCTTGATCTGTGTCTTTTGGGATCTGCTCGTACAGATTGTCCAGAGACCAGTGGTTGTTTTTCCATTTCCCACCAACGTTCCCGACCTAAGGACCACTGCGATACACTGTGAAACTTGTGTAGAGTCTGGAGGTGTTTTTTATTGGTACGTATATGATCTTTCCTTTAGTGTATCTGGGGTTCTTTGATAATGTAAAAATGTTCAGCGGTGTCAAGGACCGAGAGCAGCTACTCATGCTTCTGGAAGAATTTAACAAAATATTGTTCCAGATTTCCCAGACCCTCAGTTCTTTGCTTTAAGTATAATGCTGGTATTTTCTGCAGCTATTTTTTTTTAATTTGCTCATAATTTATTTTATCTCTAAGCCCTGGAAACCTTTCCCAAGCACCCAGAGCTTTCCTTTGTGACTTTCTTGCCTTTCTTTCAAATGACAATATTTTTAATTATGCTTCATTTCCAAACCATAACAACGTGAACATAATCAGTGGCAGTCAGGACAGTTTGTCACGCTGTTCAAAATGTTCTGGCAACTCTCCAAGTTCCTTTGTTGCACTAAATGGCAACATATAATTGTAATAACCCACTGCACGCAGCCGGAATGACAGAAATGCGTTTGGAAATAATGCATTCATTGATATAAATAAACCATAGCTATTATGAATTAAGCTCGTGTTGCTGGAACAGATCTGCTGTTTCAGCCATAAATACTTGCATTGCTATATTATAAAGATGAAATGGACTTCCTGCTACCCCTGAAAGATAGCCTCTTTGTAAGGGCATCAGGCTGGTACCATAGACTCAAATCAACAAAATAAACAGATATCGCCATAATCCAAATTGAAAAATAAAAGTTCAGTATAAATCGGTACACACATAAAGATCACATATACTTCTTAAACAGGTTGCACATTATTATTGCTGATAAGTTACCAATTATGGGCTCGGAAAGTATAAAGATAGGGAAAAAAGACAGATGCAGTGAGCTCAAGCAATAGAGCTAACTCTCTATTAAGTGTTGCTAGCCACAGTTTAGAAAAGCCCCTGCTAGTGGATTTTGCTCACACCTTTTCTCAGCTGAGTTACATTTATTTATTTAACTGGGTTATATAATGCTCTATTTTGCAGGCAGAACGGTTTACAGAAAACATTACATAACAGTACGGTATAATACATTTAACAGGAAGGCTAACTTGGATAACTTATAGCAAGGTTAAACATGGATAATTAAATTAATTCTTTACAGTGCGAGAGGTGTCAAGGAGGGAGTGGGTCCAATGTAGTGCTGAGCAGGTAGCTGCTGATAGGTCTTTCTGGATACTATGGTACTGCAGAAGAATCAAAAGAAATATCGATACACTGGGAAGATGTATTACAACTATTTGATAAACTGAAGAGTAACAAATCACCTGGATCAGATGGTATACATCCAAGGGTGTTGAAAGAACTGAAATATGAGACTGCAGACCTACTATTACTAATCTGTGAACTATCAATAAAATAATCTGTAATACCTGAAGATTGGAGGATGGCCAGTGTAATGCCAATTTTTAAAAAGGGTTCCAGGGGCAATCCGGGAAACTACAGACTGATGAGTCTGACGTCAGTACTGGGAAAAATGGTAGAAACCATTATAAAGAACAAAATGACCTAGATGTGGTGTATTTAGATTTCAGTAAAGCCTTTGACACTGTTCCTCACAGGCGACTTATAAACAAACTGAGCACCCTAGAGATGCACCCTAAAGTTACTGGTTGGGTTAGAAATTGGTTGGGTGGGAGGTAACAAAGAGTACAGGTAAATGGAGCTCACTCTGAGGAGAAGGATGCTACCAGTGGTGTGCCCCAGGGATATGTCCTTGGTCTGATTCTTTTTAACATCTTTGTTAGTGATACAGCGGAAGGGCTGTTGGGTAAGGTTTGCCTCTTTGCGGATGATGCCAAAATCTGCAATAGAGTAAACCAGGAAGGTGTAGATAACATGAGGAGGGATCTAGCTAAGCTTGAAGAATGGTCTAGAATTTGGCAGCTGGGATTTAATGTTAAAAAATGTAAGGTCATGCATTTGGGCTGAAGCAATCCAAGGGAGCAATATAGTATAGGGGGTGAAGTACTTTTGTCCACTAAAGAAGAGCGGGACCTAGACGTGGTTGTGTCTGATGATCTTAAAGTAGCTAAACAGGTAGAAAAGGGACGGCAAAAGCTAGAAGGATGCTTGGGTGCATACGGAGAGGAATGGCTAGGAGAAAAAAGGAGGTAATAATGCCTCTGTATAAGTCTTTGGTGCGACCTCATTTGGAATATAGTGTGCAATTCTGGAGACCGCACCTTCAAAAGGATGTGAACAGGATGGAGTCGGTGCAGAGGGTGGCTACTAAAATGATTAGTGGTCTTCATTATAAAGCATATGAGGACAGACTTAAGGATCTTAATATGTACACCTTAGAGTAAAGGCAAGATAGAGGTGATATGATTGATATGTTTAAATACCTCCGTGGCATAAATGTTCAGGGAGAGAGCCTCTTTCAATTGAAAGCAAGTTCTGCTACGAGGGGACATGGAATGAGGGTGAAGGGCGATACATTCAGGAGTGATATGCGGAAATATTTCTTTACGGAAAGAGTAGTGGATCCGTGGAATAGTCTCCCAGTGGAGGTGGTAGAGATGAGGACAGTAACTGAATTCAAAATTACTGAACATGTAGATAATCATGGCTTAATGGGAGACAGCCAACATGGCTTTAGTCAAGGAAGGTCTTGTCTTACTAATCTGTTATGTTTTTTTGAAGGTGTGAATAAACAGGTAAACAAAGGTGAGTCAGTTGATATAATATATCTGGATTTTCAGAAAGCCTTTGACAAGGTCCCTTATGAGAAACTCTTGGCAAAATTAAAAAGTCATGGGATAGGAACTAGTATACTGTTGTGGATCAGGAGCTGGTTAAAAGACAGAAAGCAGAGGGCAAGGTTAAATGGCCAATGTTCCCAATGGAAAAAAGTGAATAGTGGAGTACCCCAGGGATCTGTGTTGGGTCCACTGCTTTTTAACATATTTATAAATGACCTGGAAATAGGAATAACGAGTGAGGTAATCAAATTTGCAGATAAGACAAAATTATTCAAAGTTGTTAAAGCCCAAGAGGATTGTGAAAAATTGCAAGAGGACCTTAATTAATTAGAAGAGTGGGCATCCAAATGGCAGATGAAATTTAATGTTGACAAGTGCAAAGTTATGCATTTAGGAAAGAACAACCCAAACTATGGTTACACGATGCAAGGTTCCACATTGGGAACCACAACCCCAGGAAAGAAATTTGGGCGTCATCGTGGATATTCTGTTGAAACCCTTGGCCCAGTGTGCAGGGGCAACCAGGAAAACTAATAGAATGCTAGGAATCATAAGGAAAGGAATGGAGAATAAAACAAAGGATATTATAATGCCTCCATATCATTCCATAGGGCGACTGCACCTTGAATATTGTGATATAGCGTTATTAGAAAAGGTACAGAGAAGAGCCACCAAAAGGGTAAAGTGGATGGAAGGATACCCCTATGAAGAGAGGCTAAAAAGGTTAGTGCTCTTCAATCTGGAAAAGAGATGGCTGAGGGGAGATATGATAGAGCTCTATAAATTAACAAATGGAGTGGAACAGGTAAACATAGATCGATTGTTTATGCCATCAAAATATAAAAAGACTAGGGGACATGCAATGAAGCTACAGTGTAACCTATTTAAGACTAATAAGAGAAAATATTTTTTCACTCAACGTGGAATCAAACTCTGGAATTTGTTACTGGAGGATGTAGTAAAAGCTGTTAGGCTGGGTTTAAAAAAGGCTCGGACAAGTTCCTGGAGGAAAGGTCCATAAACCATTATTGAAGGGGACCTGGGAAATCACCTGCCTGCCCCAATACAAGTATTGTGGAACCTGTATCTTTTGGGGGAAATTGTTAGGCACTTGTGACTTAGATTGGCCATGTTGAAAATAGGATACTAGGCTTGATGGACCTTGGTCAGATCCAGTATGGCATATCTTATGTCCTTATGTCATAGTAATACTAGAATAAGTCGGTCTTCATTGCCCTACGAGGGTTTGTGAGGTCAGCAGTGGCTTGAATCTGTTCCAGGAGTGTGTGCCAGAGGGTTGGATCATATAAAAAAATGCTTGATTACAGGTTGTTTGGCTGCTTTTTACTCTTGTGGTAGGGATCGTAAGAATTTTTTGCATGTTTTGTCTTCTACTTTTGTTGTCAGGTATCATGTCTATGAAAGATGAGAGACAGTCTACGGATAGATTGTGCATTATTTTAAATATCGTTAGTTGCACTTTAAATTTTATGCAGAGAGCTATTGGTAGCCGATGCAGCTGCATTAGTATTGGTGTGATGTGTTCTGATCTTGATGCTCCACATAAAGCACGGATGGCAGTGTTTTGTGCCATCTGTAGTGGTTACAAAGTATATTTTGGGATGTCTTAGTACATAAGGTTACAGCAGTTGACATGCAGAAAGATGAGGTCTTGGAACACAGTACGGAAACGATGTGCATCGAGAAGTGGATGTAGATGAAGTATTCTAATCTTGTGATATACTGATTTGGTGGTTTTATTGATGTGGGACTGCATGCATAAACATTGGTCAAGGGTGATTCCAAGATAGTGGACTTCATGTTTTACCTCCAGTTCTGCATTTCTTACTTTCAAAGTTGACAGGGGCCTCTGGTTATCTACATTGCTTCAGTCTTCTTGTAGTGAACTGTAAGGTTGTGTTGTGTGAGTTATTGAGAGACTACAGTCAAACCTCGGTTTTCATGATTAATCCGTTCAAAAAAGTCTGACTAAAACCGAAACGGACTAAAACCGAAGCAAGATTTCCCATAAGAAATAATGTAAATTCAATTAATCCGTTCCAGACACCCAAAAATATTGACAAAAAATACATTTTATAGAGAATAACTCAGCCAGCAGTAGAACAGCTCCTGTCACTTCTCTCAGCTGCCCGATCGTCCACAGCACAGCAAACACACAGATACTGTAGGACACTAATCTGATCGCTGACTCCGTCTCAACAGCGTACCCCGCAAGAGAAAGAACTGCCTGCCACATTCATTCAACATCTCCTGCTTACCCATTCAACATCTCCTGCTACCCTGCTACCTCCGAGCCTGAGGGGGCGCTCCAGAGAACAGGCAGGCGGTGGAGAGATCGGGGCCTTCCTCTCTGCAATCCTTGCATGTCTGGCTCGAGGATGTTGCTCACCTGCCTTTCAGATCTCAACACGCGATCGGTGAGTCCGGGGGGGGTAGTGCTGCCGGGACTGGGCAGGCAGTGTATGCAGACCAGCGCGAAGGTGACACTATTGCAGGCACACGCGATCGGTGAGTCCGAGGGGGGGGGGGTAGTGCTGCCGGGACTGGGCAGGCAGTGTACTGTATGCAGACCAGGGTGTACGAAAACCGAGGCGATAGACGAAAACCGAGACAAGATCTCAGTCGGGAAAAGACGTCGAAAACCGAAACCGACGAAAACCGGGGCAACCGAAAACCGAGGTTTGACTGTATATTGAAGCAATTTACTATTGTAGTGTCGTTGGGTTTGTCTGTAGAGAAGGGTGCATATATGTGTATCATTATATCATTTCCATATACATGGTAATAGATATTGAAGGACTGTATCACAGAACATATAGGCTGTATGTAGATGTTCAATAGTAGTAAGGATAATGCTGATCCCTGTGGGACTCCTTGTGGTTGATCATATATGGCTGATGTGTGCGATCCTGTTTTTACTTGTTGGTGGCATCTTGTTAGGTAAGACGACCCAGTTCAAGGATGTATGTTGTATTCAGACTTCCTGTAAGCAGCATAATAAGTGTTGTGGGATACTGAGTTGAATGCTGATGCCAAGTCCATGAAGATAAAAACGATCTTTTGTTTTGATTTCTCTATGCCTTTTATGAGCCTGTCCAGGAGGGAGGTTATAAGCATTTTGACTCCATGATGTTGCCTGAATCCATGCTATTGTGGGTCCAGTAGAACATGAGTGTCAATATGGAGTGGAGGAGTGGCCTAGTGGTTGGGGCAAGGTACTTCAGGCCGGAAGGTCGGGGGTTCAAATCCCACTAGAGGACAGCACCCTTGGGCCGGAAGGACTGGGGTTTCTAGTCCCACAGGTGCTCCTTGTGGTCTTGGGCAAGCCACTTAACCCTCCATAGCCCATGTTCCCTGTAAAATAGTTATCTCCAAGTTATAATGCCCTGTTCAATGTAATTTCAGTTTGTTCAATGCACTGATGCAGAATAGCGCGGTATATAAGAGAATGTAAATAAATAAATAATAATAAATATAGGTATTGGAGCTGTTGCAGTACTATTTTTTTCTATGATCTTTGCCAGAAGTGGAAGGCTGGATACAGGTCTATACGAGCAGGGTCGTAACAAGGACAGTGCAAGCGGTGGGGCCACACAAGGCGCAAACACAGAAGGGGGCTCTGATATCATCACTGGGCTTCCAGGAAACTCAAAAAGAGTGAGTCATTGAACGTGGATGGGTGGAAGGAGGGCACCAGATTCATTAGTCGCACAGGGTGCATTTCTATCTTGGTATAGTCCTGTATGTGAGCTTGGGTTGTGAATGTCAAGTTTTGTGTTTTTTTAATAGTCTTATGGAGGCAGTTTAGAGGGCTGTCGATACGATACCAATAGATAGGGATAGGTGTGCAATTTTGGCAATGATGGTACTTAATTCAGTTTGAGCTACATATCTTGATCCAGCTAGTTGGGCATGGATTAATAGGTGATGTGGTGATATTGAGACCCTGAATGATGTTTTCTATGTGGTCCTTGGTGACTGAATTGAAGGATGATTTGGGGCTGGAGGTATCTATCTGTCCCTGGAGGACTTACAGTTTACGTTTGCATGTAACTACTACTCTCCACTCTACTAGGAATTTAATATTATCCCATCCATCATTTTTAGTTTAAATAAAAATATAAAGAAACATCTTTATTTGCTCTTCAGTCATGATAATGCATACCTTTCTTTTGACAAATACTACAAATGTAACCCAATGATAATGTGTCAAGGGCAGAGTGCTGAAGTTATATGAAGTATAACAGCATATAGTTTGGGCGAAAAGGCTGCGTTGATCATGAAACAAAAGGGTAAAGTTCATGCTTTCTGTCTATGTTTACCCCTTGGGATTTTTGGCTTAATTTATATTGACTGAACACAGAGTGAAACAACGGGGGAGGGGGGAGGGGCTATTTAAAAGGGTTTAGCCAGTTAGCAGGATCTGTTAATCTGCTAAACCATGGCAATCTGATATTGAGCGGCATTATCCGGATAGGGCCACAGAATATCCTCACAGACCATAGACAAGTCACTAGGTTAAAACAGGGCAGTCTGTGGATGGAACAGGGATGGGCTGGGCAGCTATCTGGCTAATGGCAATACTCAGACATTAACCAGCCAGCTAAACTTCATAAAATTAGGGCATGTCCTAACTTGGTGTCTTTTTTGCTGTCTAGTTAGCATCTCAGCTGCGAACCAGATAGTGATTGCTCTGTCCGGCAAAAATAGATATTCAGTGTAAGATGCCAGATAAACTCTGGCGCTGAACAGCCAGTTTTAATTAAAGTGGTGGTCAGGTGCTATAAAAGTGTTGACTGCTGCCTCCAAATATCAACCCCAATGTTTTTACAAAACATTTTGTTAACTGCTTTCATCCTAGCTAGTAGCTTTAATTTTTGATTTTATACATCATTTCTTAGGTTTGCAGAGACCAGGCTGTTCTGGGTTTAAGTTCTATTGTGCTGTGATTAATATTCACTATTATTCCATAGGTTATGGCCACTCGATAGATCAGATGCCTCAGAATACTTGAAAGAGTAGCCAGAGCTGAAGCCTTGATGACTGGCATTATTGTTCACATGTTTCAAACTTGAGCTAATTCTGCCTCTTATTATGGACAAGTTCTTCAAGATCTCTCAGTCTGTGTTGCAATATGTTATGCATTTATTTAGCTGCCTCTAAATTAGATTTCGGTACAATATGTATTACAAGTTAATTGGCAATTTCATATAATATGTTTCCCTGAATTCTACAGCTTTTTGCATTAAATTGGGTTGACTGGAGGTTATTTTTCCTATAAAGAACATCAGTTCTTCCTGCATTAAATCACATTATATGGCAGTAATTGACATATATTAATACTGCAACAAGTTTGCGCCTACTGTACAGTTTTTATTGTAGCCACTATGGGGGTCATCCTGAAACACGAATAAGCCAAGTGGACGTGCACAGGATATGGATATCTGCTGAAAACATCCACAGCTGTATTCCATAAAGCATACCACATGTACATACACGCCATTAAGATGGGGATCTCAGACCGCACACGTTAGAGGCAGAGTTAGAGGGGCGTGGCATGCTCTGGAGATGTATAAAGTATATTCAAGTTGTGCCCACGTACGTCCATCGTGTGCACTGCAGACATCTATATCATACCAGTAGAAACGTGGTATAAGGGCAGGACTGAGAAAAAAACTAGTTTGGCACACAGAGCCACTGTTACCTGAATAGGGCAAAATGCCATGACTACAGCTAGTGAAACACACCTAGATGGGAGCAGCTACCAAGCCAATGGCAACCAGTAGCAGCCCGAAGGATATGCAAAAGTGAGCAGCAATGCAGAATGAGCTGGAAGGGGAGACAAGTAGGACTGACACAAATGCATTTAATAGTGGCATAAGCAGAGATACAGCACCCCCCCAAGGCATGCAATGACAAATACCCATCCCTGCCCACCTCACCACACTCACTCCCCACAGTCAAATCTATGTGTATTCACAGACCCCCAAGTGTGCCCACACACCTCCATCCCATTGCTCCTCACATATCACACCCTGCAGCAATCCCAACACCCCCTACCTGAACCAGCAGAACAGCAACCCCACCCCTTGCCAACCACACACACCAGGCCCCCTATGCAACAGTTACTGCCTCCCTCCAACCCCTGCCCCTCCCAGAGGCACATGCCCAACTGCTGGCACGATGGCACTGACAGGTGTGAATGGCGGTGTGCTACCAAGCCCTGAACTGTCGCTGTCCTCACTCCCCTCCACCAAACCCTAATGGAAGGGAGAAAAGGTCAATGGAGGGCCCGTGCCCCGAGGAACAGGACCCAAAATATTGGAGGGCGCCATGGTGGCTAAGTCTGCTGCTGAGGCAGCCCTCATGCTGGTGTGTGTGTGGACCCTGCTGGTGGACAGCACAGATCCTGGTGCAGGACTGCATGTGGTGGAAGTGGTGCCAGCAGCAGCAGACCCACCACTTGTTTGAGCAGCAGTTGAGGCCACTGGATGAAGGTATCACTGCCCATCTGGGGCAGCCTGTATCTGGGACAGCTGTGCCAGAAGGTGATCAATGCTCGCATTCAGGCGACACAGATGCATCAAGGTGCTCAGTTGCAGCCAGCTGGTGCTCCTGCAGGGCCACACTATGGCAGAAGAGTTCCAGCTTTGCCCGTCCCCTTTCAGCATGTGATTCATTGTGGGCAAGCAGTCTCTCTGCACACAGTAGTATCTGTGTGGGGCTGCTGTCCCAGTGTGCCATGCAGCACAGTTAAAAGGGGAACAACCAGTACACAACATGTCAGTCCCTCAAACCACAGAGCCCCACCAAATAGGCAACAGAGCCTCACATGTATGAGCTACATGCCATGAGCCATCTCAAAGCCCACACCCTCAGTTATCAGTGCATGCCTCCTGTGAATTGCACTACCATAGATGCCCACCGCGACACCCCCCTCCTCCAGCTGTGACTGGGGACACCTACTGTGTCCACATAGGTGTAGCAGCTGTGGATCCCACATAACACACACAAATGCAGCATCCACTCAACATAAGGGAAATTGCAACCCACAGCAGCACTAACAAAACTTTACACAATAAAATGCTGTTCCCCATGTCTACCAAACAAGGAAAATAATGGGGAGGATTTGTCCAATGCCAATTATGTGTGCTGAAAACATGGACACCCATATCCTCAGTCATGAGTAGATGCAGCATATCATGTATGAAATATATTTCTGAGCAGTAATCCTGTCAAGTGGGCAGGCCATCACCCAGGCAACCAGGGTTCGATTCCCATAGTTGCCCCATTTGACTTTGCTGAAGATGCAGCACCCAGCAGAGCATGAGGGCACAGGAGCAGGAATGTACCCCAGGAGGCCAATCAGTGAGTGAGCAGGTCAGAGACATACATGTGTCCAGAGAGGGGCACATGTGCAGCTATACAAATCTATGCATGCAGGCACATCAATACCCATGTCTGGGCAAGGGCATGTGTGTGTGTCCAGAAATGGTCGCTGATGAGTTATTTTTTTCACCTGCCCTTACGGACCTCACCATCATTCATAACATTGTTGTACTCTTCCCTGCAGGTTGGAGTGGTTGTGGTGTCCTGAAGAGGAAATATCTTGTCTGATGAACTGTGTGTGACCAGGTACCGATTTGACCATGCAGCCATCCATGACCTGTGCCAGGAGCTTGAGCCCCACTTTACTTGACACACTTCCATAGACAGGAATCCATGCCTGTCCATGTGAAGGTACTCGCAGCCCTTGATTTCCTGGGAACAGATTTGTTCCAATCATTGCTGGTATCAGCAGCAGATCTCAGCCAGACAGCAGTATCAAGTTGCATCATGCAGTTCCTGAGTGCCTTTGTGGGGTGTACTGCAAACTACATCGCCTCAAAGCAAACACCACAGCAGAGGCAACAAGTGATGGTACAGTTCTACAATGTGGTTGGCTTCCCATCCATCCTCAGGGTCATAGACTGTACGCATGTGGCCTCAGGCCATGACAACAGCATGAGGCTACATACCGCAACAGGAAGGCATACCATTCCATGAATATGCAGGTTGTTTGTACTGTGCAGGCTGAGATCACAGATGTTGTGGAACACTTACCCAGGATCCTGCTATGATTCCTACATACTGAGCCACTCTGGGATACATGCCGCCTTTGAGAGTGGAGCCATCTCTGGTGGCTGGCTACTAGGTAACAGGACAGAGAGATCTCACCTTGCATGCTCACACAAGCCTGCACTGAGGATCATCTGAGCACAAGTCATGTGCAGAGACCATTTCTGGGGCCCCTTTAGCAGAAATAGCAGCATATATACTGGGACACAGTATTGCTGTTCCAATTTGCGAGTGGAGGAGTAGCCAGGTTGTTACAGCATCAGCCCAGTAATTGAACAGGCCTGACATGCTACCTCTGCTCATACATTGCCAAGGATGCCCAGAGGCTGCAGGGTCACCAAGAAGCAGCAGTGATGTGACCACCCTAAGTATGTAGATAGATGTTTCCTGCATTTTTGTATGTTTAAGTGCCATCAAGTCAGTGCTGATACCTGGCCACCCAGCTGCCTCCAGGCTGTTTTGGCAATATCTCGCCTGAAGGTCACAAGGGGTGCCAGTGGGAATCACACCCTTGATCTGTGGGGTACTATGTAGTTGCTGTACCCCACTAGGCTACCTCTCCACCCCCTGAAAACTGATATCCTATGCCAAACTGTGTATGCTGTCCATTACAAGTGCAAAGCCGCAGTTGAAGGGAACCATCAGAGGCCACAAGTTAGCGAACAAGGACATTGGGGTATGCTGCGTGATAATCACAGCATAGATATGACTAGAAGTTGCAGCACAGACCACACATGTGGATATGTGAAAGCACATCAACCTGTAGAACACATGCTGTGTACTGACTGAGAACCATTTGCATGTCCAGTGTGGTTAAAGACATGCTGCCCTATATCAGCAGTACCAAACCCCAGTGCCAGTTGCCTGGCGCATGACATCCCAACCCAGCTCACCTGGACCCATTGCAAAACTGCTATATCAGAACAGCATTACCAATACCCAACCCAAATTAGCACTAGGTACAATGACAATACGACACCACAACATTGCATTCCTAGAAAACAGAATACATAGGTCCACAACATAGCAAATACATGAACAGCACAGCACAGGTCTGTCACACAGGCACAATTGACAGGCCATCAAGAAATACAGGACCAGGGAGTGCGATAGAAGACAACTGACAACATAATCAGAACTGGGAGGTGATAACCCCTAAAGGCAGACTTGTACTTCAGCATTACACTGGAGATATGAACTAATGACATTTGTGTCCTCTTATACCGAACACGGCACAAGGACAGCAGAGCACAGAGCACAGTGCATATATGCCAGTGAGGAGATATGATAGCAGATCTCCGGTATATACCATGTGTTTGTTGGGCATCTGATGCCATTGTCGGGATGACACCAGTCCCTCTATCATCTGTTATCCATGTATCCATGTCTGTTCCTATTTCTGCACTGCCTACCTGTCATTTCCCGCCCTAACTGGCTGTCTGTCCATATTCTGTCCACATCCTCCCCTGCCATCCTGACATTCACTTGATGTTGTGCCCTACACTCTGTTCCATAATCAGTCAACCACTCAAGTACAGCCCTCCATTCCACCTCCCAGCGTGGACTGTTCACCTCATAACATTCAAGCTATATATCCAGCCCCCAACCTAGCCCCCCCCCATTTCTCTTCCCACTCTGTTGCGTGTCTCTGATATCCCTCTGCACCCTCTAGATCCCTCCCTACCACCCGATTACCTCCATTGGGAATGTGCATTATTTCTGCCAGTCCCCCACCAACCCCAGCATTCCCTCTCATGCCCCACTCTGTTGCCTCATCCCACTGTAGGACTTCTGACGTATCTCCCACACAACATATCTTTTCCCGTCCTGATCCACTCCCCCCAGCCCCTATCACAGCGACTGGCCCAACCCCTCCCCATCCCAGCCGATCCTGTCTGCTCCCTCCCAATGCCAATCTCCCCAACTCTCAGCCCTGTTCCAGTCCCAGCCCACCTGTATCAGTAGTCCTGCTGTACCTGTTCTGCCATCCCCCAATATTGGGCCAATTCCCGTTCAACCCCTGGACCAGTCCCAGTGCTGGCAGCTCCGGTGCCTCCCATCCCCTCATACTCACATACACATTCACACATACATACCCATGACTCCACACCTCAGAGAGGCCCATGTGGGCTACTCACATATGTGGGGGGGCATTGTGGACTACAGCCTGACTCACTGACCCATATCAGCAGTGCCGCGGGACTAAAGAGCTGCTGGAGCAGGTTTGTCTGTCCCCTGTGGCTGTCTAATGGTATGTGCTGCTGGCAAGTGGCACCATATCAGGATGTAACAGGGGCATGCCTTGTCCCAAAGGATCTCTGTGGGGGTTTGCACTGGTTTCCCACTCTACTGGACCACTGACAATGTGCCAACATCTCCCTGGTTGCTGTATGTCACTCCCACACATCACAATGCCTCACCAGGCACTGATGTTCTTCCACATCCCCCACAATCTGCCTCAGCACACATCACTGAGACAAGTGCTTTCCTCCCCATATCTATTCAAGTGACAGAGGATACCTCCTGAGGAACTGGTTGATGATCCTCATTGTCCATCCCCAGACACCAGCAGAACAGTGGTACAATCATGCACACAGTAGGACCAGGGGCATCAAAGAGCGGTCCTTTGAACAACTGAAGAGCCGCTTCTGATGTCTGGATTGCTCTGGCGGTGAGCTGCTCTATGAACCAGCGAAGGTGTGCCAGATATTCCTTGCATGCTGCATGCTTGCCTGCTGCATGCTGGGAAAGCCGACAGTCGCCCAAGAGCAGATGTTTCGGAAGAATGTATCTTTGAAGGATACTACCAAAAGCAGAGAGGTTCCACAAAAGAGTAAAGTAGCCCAAATGCCCTCAAGTATGGAGCAGACTGAGCTTAAAGATCCCAAATTACCCATGTCTAACAATAGCCAAATTAATATGAGTAAAATACATTCTCTAAAATGCTTGTATGCAAATGCTAGGAGTCTAAAAAATAAGATGGGAGAGTTAGAATATATAGCACTAAATGAAAGGTTAGATATGATTGGAATATCAGAGACATGGTGGAAGGAGGACAACCAGTGGGACACTGTGATACCTGGGTACAAACTATATCGTAATGATAGAGCTGATCAAATTGGTGGAGGGGTTGCTCTCTATGTTAGAGAGGGCATTGAGTCAGAAAGGATTAAAGTTTTGCAGGAAACAAAATCTGCTGTAGAATCTATATGGATTGAAATTCCATGTAAAAGGGGGAAGGCAATGGCAGTGCGGGTGTACTATCGAGCGCCTTGCCAGAATGACCAAATGGATGATGAAATGCTCAAAGAAATCAAGGAAGCTAACAAACGTTACAGTGCAGTAATAATAATGGGTGATTTCAACTACCCCGGTATTGACTGGGTCAGTGTCACGTCAGGACATGCTAGGGAGATAAAGTTCCTAGATGAAATAAATGACTGCTTCTTGAAGCAGCTGGTTCATGAACCGACCAGAGGGGAAGCCATATTAGACCTAGTCCTTAGTGGAACACCAGATCTAGTGCAAGAGATAAGGTTGTTGGGGCCACTTGGCAATAGTGATCATAGCATGATCGCCTTTGATTTAATTAGTAGAAGAGGGATAGTAAGGAAATCCACAGTACTACCTTTTAACTTTCGAAAGGGAAACTATGATAAAATGAGGAAAACAGTTAAGAAAAAACTAAAAGGAGCAGTTGCAAAGGTTAAAGACGTACATCAGGCTTGGTTGTTGTTGAAAAATACTATCTTGGAAGCCCAGACCAGCAGTATTCCACACTTTAAGAAAAGTGGAAGGAAGTCCAAAAAACTGCCAGCATGGTTTAAAGGTGAGGTCAGAGAGGCTGTTGTTGCCAAAAAAGCATCTTTCAGGAAATGGAAAAAAAGAGCCAAACAACGAAACCTGGAAACAGCACAAGCACTGGCAAGTCAAATGCAAGGCATTGATAAGGCAGGCAAAGGGAGAATTTGAGAAGAAGCTTGCTGCGGAAGCAAAAACGCGAAGTAAAGACCTTTTCAAGTACATTCATAGCAAAAAACCTGTGAGAGAGTCAGTTGGTCCATTAGATGATAAAGGGGTTAAAGGAGCACTAAGAGGCGACAAGGCGATAGCGGAGAGATTGAATGAATTCTTTGCTTCAGTCTTTACTGAGGAAGATGTAGGGATGTTACCCATGACTGAAGTGGTATTTAAAGGTGCGGAAGAATTGAAGGAAATATCAATACATCGGGAAGATGTATTACAACTATTAGATAAACTGAAGAGAAGCAAATCACCTGGGCCGGATGGTATACATCCAAGGGTGTTGAAAGAACTGAAATACGAGATTGCAGACCTGCTATTAGTAATCTGTGAACTATCATTAAAATCATCTCTAATACCTGAAGATTGGAGGATCGCCAATGTAACACCAATTTTTAAAAAGGGTTCCAGGGGTGATCCGGGAAACTACAGACCGGTGAGCCTGACATCAGTACCGGGGAAAAATGGTAGAAACCATCATAAAGAATAAAATTACTCAGCATGTAGATAGTCATGACCTAATGGGAGACAGCCAACATGGCTTTAGACAAGGAAGATCTTGTCTTACTAATCTGTTATGTTTTTTTGAATGAGTGAATAATCAGGTGGACAAAGGTGAGTCGGTTGATATTGTGTATCTGGACTTTCAGAAAGCCTTTGACAAGGTCCCTCATCAGAGACTTTTGGCAAAACTAAGGAGTCATGGGATAGGAGGCAGTGTACTATTGTGGATCAGGAACTGGTTAAAAGATAGAAAGCAGAGGGTAGGGCTAAATGGCCAATTTTCCCAATGGAGAAAGGCGAATAGTGGTGTACCCCAGGGATCTGTGCTGGGTCCGCTGCTTTTTGACATATTCATAAATGACCTGGAAAGTGGAATAACGAGTGAGGTTATCAAATTTGCAGATGACACAAAACTATTTAAAGTTGTTAAAACCCAAGAGGATTGTGGAAAATTGCAAGAGGATCTTGACAAATTGGAAGACTGGGCATCAAAATGGCAGATGAAATTTAATGTGGACAAGTGCAAGGTTATGCACCTAGGGAAGAACAACCCAAACTATGGTTACACGATGCAAGGTTCCACATTAGGAACCACCACCCAGGAAAAAGATTTAGGCGTCATTTGGATACCATGTTAAAACCCTCGGCCCAGTGTGCAGCAGCGGCCAAGAGAGCAAATAGAATGCTAGGTATGATAGGGAAAGGAATGGAAAATAAAACAAAAGATATTATAATGCCTCTATATCGTTCCATGGTGAGACCGCACCTTGAATATTGTGTGCAATTCTGGTCGCCGTATCTTAAAAAGGATATAGCGATTTTAGAAAAGGCTCAGAGAAGAGCCACCAAAATGGTAAAGGGGATGGAAGGATACTCCTATGAAGAAAGGCTAAAAAGGTTGGGGCTCTTTAACCTGGAAAAGAGACGGCTGAGGGGAGATATGATAGAAGTCTATAAATTAATGAACGGAGTGGAACGGGTAAACGTAGATCGATTGTTTACGCTATCAGAATATAGAAAGACTAGGGGACATGCAATGAAGCTACAGGGTAAACTATTTAAGACTAATAAAAGAAAATATTTTTCACTCAACGTGTAATCAAACTCTGGTATTTGTTACCGGAGGATGTAGTAAAGGCTGTTAGTGTAGCTGGGTTTAAAAAAGGTTTGGACAAGTTCCTGGAGGAAAGGTCCATAAACCATTATTAAGAAGGGACCCAGGATATCAATGCTTGAACCAATACAAGCATTGTGGAACCTGTGTCCCTTGGGGAAATTGCTAGGTACGTATGACCTAGATTGGCCACTGTTGGAAACAGAATACTGGGCTTGATGGACCTTGGTCTGACCCAGTATGGCATATCTTATGTTCTTATGCTCCACAATTATGCGCTACAGCGCAGGCAGCCCATGCCAGATGGGGCAGACATATCCCTGGAGGACAATGATGATGAAACTGTTGCCTTGCAGGTGCCCTGTGGACAGACCTACAGGAGGGGATTCGTGGCCCATCACGACCTGATGCAAACTCATTTTGTTTGAGGGATGATGAGTCGCCCGCAGATGCCAGGAGTCGGGGGGTTGGGGGGAGAGGAATAGGATGGAGGTTTGGGGAGGTAAGGATCCTGGGCTAGGAGAGGAGGGAGGATTGGTGGGGAGCTGGGGAGGAGTCCGGGGATGGGAGTGGGATGGGGAGTTTTGTGGGAGGAGCTGCAAAGCCCTTCTCAGGTTCATGTCTTGAGTGGAAGGAACAAATACTCTTGGAATATCTTTGAGCTAAATACAATGTTTCATTCTCCACTGCAGCAGGGCTGCTCTCGCAATGCAATGAGTAGCAGTCCCAAGTATGAGCTGTGCAATTTAGGGAGGTGACAGATGTGCTGATCAGACACATGCTTCATAGTCAGATATGGCAGATGTTCAGATGTCACAGAAACAGACCTGATGGGGCACAGTGCAGGTGTTTCATCCTGATAATTTCCCACATCCGTGTCAGACATGTATTGTAACACAATATATGATGGCAGATAAAGACCAGTATGGTCCATCTAGTCTGCCCAGCAAGGCGGCAAGAGTAGGTGCACCTGCCACTTTGTGCAGGTCACTCCTAACCATGCCTTTGTTTAGGGGTGTACCCACTGCTCCATGTAGGTCACCCCTATTTGTCGCATTTTAACAGATAGTTATGTTTGTTTTGATTTTATCCTGCTGCTATAAAATGATCCACTGTGTCTGTCCTATGCTATTCTGAATTCTGTCACTGTATTTGTCCCTACTACTTCCATTGGGAGGGCATTCCAAGCATCCACCACCCTTTCAATCAAAAAGTATTTCCTGACATTGCCTTTCAGTTTACCCCATGCAGCTTCACGTTATGTCCTCTAGTTTTACAGCTTTTCCATCTTTGGAAGAGGTTTGTTTGTTCATTAATACTCTAAGCCAGAGGTTCCCAACTCCAGTCCTGGAGGGCCAAACACCATTCAGGTTTTCAGGCTGTCCCTAATAAATATGCATGAGATGCATTTGCATGCACTGCCCCCATTGTATTCAAATGTATCTCATGCATATTCATTAGGGACAGCCTGAAAACCTGAATGGTGTTTGGCCCTGCAGGACTGGAGTTCGGAACCTCTGCTCTAAGTATTTAAAGGTCTGAATCATATCTCCCCTGTCCCTCCTCTCCTCCAGAGTGGATATGTATATGTATTGTAACACAGTATATGGCGGCAGAGTATACATATTTAGGTCTTCAAGTCTCTTCTCATAAGTCTTCTGACGCAGGCTCCAAATCATTTAGGTCACCTTCCTCTGAAAGGTTTCCAATCTTTTTATATCCTTTGCGAGATATGGTCTCCAAAACTGAACACAATATTCCAAATGAGGCCTACATGTCAGAAGGGGAATGGCCTGAGAATGTTCCTCATTTGCTGCAGGCCCTGTCAGGAATCTGAGACTGGACCAAGAGTACAAGACCTCCTGGGCTAGCAGCATATCTGTCCTTGTTAGAGTTAATGGCTCATCACCATGACCAAGCATAATGGTCACATGTAGCTGGGCAACACCCTTTAGGTTTGCAAGCCCTGCATTTACTAATGACTCGCAGTTAGAGGATTTAATGGTAACATTATTCATGTAATATCAACAATTGAGACAAAGCAATCAGGTCTGGACTATGCTCTCTCGCAACATAAGTAATGAAGACCAGTGCTTACTCAAATCTTTCACCTGTAGTAATACCACTGCTCTATTCCTTTGCTTTGTATTTTAACCACATGCCATACACTACAAGCAAAGAGGAGTCTTAAAACTATATATGTCGTCGAAGGGGTTGCAGGTCATGGGGGCTGACAGACCTAATACTGTGGGGTAAACTGTATATTCCATGGCACAGTCTTGGAGGAGGAAAATAAGAACTGCCATAAAGTGTACATGTTTTACCAGAGTCCAACTGGAAGAGAGGTAAGGGGGTCCCAGCTGGTGGACATCTGCACTGCACGCATAAACGGATATGGATCTGTGGTTTGCCCTATGTCATCTGCATAGGTTCTCCTTTTTCGTAGAGTCCAGAATTGCTAAGGCCCAGGCCCCTGTCCAGTGGCCTCTATAGGGGGAGGGGATGGTAGTGGGCTGGGGGTGGTGGGAGGTTTTTCGGGGGATTGGGGTGGAAAGGGTGTAGGCTGGGTGGGAGAGGATAGGAAATGGAGGCCAGTTAGATGCCTATGCTGTCATGGAAGCTAGCTACATCCCACTGTACTGACCAAGCTGAGTGCATTGTGCATGTGTTGCTGTTGGGATTTCCACACCACTCCCACAGGATAAGTTGCCCAGTATGGGTGATTGGGTACGTCTCCTGTGGTTATCCAACAATTGTTTGTCAATGCATTCCATCTGTACATGGGCCAGTCCTGACATTCTATGTGCATATCCTCCCCTATCTCCAACTGCAGTGCATTCCTGGATTTCCCCTGCTGACTCACTCAAACCTGGTCTGTCTGGCAAGGTGTGATCGTGTATACAACTCTGGTGTCAGGTTCGGTAGCTTGGGTACCCTATGCTGGCACCACACCTCTATTCTCAAGGTATCTATTAGCCATTTCCAGAATCACCAAACCTGCACATCCACTGCAACTCCCCTCTCGCACCCTCAGTCTCTACAGGCAGACCTATGTGCAGCTGTCATCCACCATGGTCTGGCCAGTACTCCACTGACCCAAGTGCTGTGTGAGCACAGACCCTCCTCCCCTCACACTGACCTGGCCCACCTATTACCCCTGCCCAGTGCCCTTGTCCCCTCTCCCATAGGGCACAAGGACATGTTCAACCTTTTGGCACGTCTGAGTGTACCACATGGGCCCCATGCTGTAAAGTATTGTACACAGCTGACCTTGAGTGGGTTACAGTGGTACACCCTAGACTACCACTATCAGAGGCATCATTTTCAGACTGGGGGCAGCCCTTGCACTGTGCTGTGAATGATGCAGTGCCCCCCCTGTGAAATGGAATGATGGGAGCAGTGGAGACCAGCGTATTCAATGTCCACACACATTGATTGCATTCTGTAGTCTTTCATTGCCATTACATAAGTGACATTGGCCATCATGTCACCGCTATGGCCGTCACAACAGCAGTTGTGGATGTGTGTGACATACATAACATGTTAGCATGTTGACCACATACAGGTCATGGGGTCTACATACCCTCTACACAGATGATATGGGGTGCTGGGGGCACTGACTCTGTGACCCAGACAGCCTACTGGCCCTCCTCCCTCCCAGCTGGAGGGGAGGTAAGTGTCTCTGTGAGGTGGCATACTTCCTGCACCAGGCTGTATATCTCCCCTCGCATGCCCTCTAGGTGCATCACGATGAGGTCTAGTGGCCTGACCAGGGCAGCAAGGCCCTGCAGCACAGAGCGCTCAAAGGGACAACATGAGGGTGATAAGAGAAGGTTGAGAAAGGAAGAGACGAGCAGTGTGAATCTGGTGCAAAGAGAGGTTAGTGGTTGTGCACCCAATGGTACTGGCCTGTAGGGCTGTCAGGTTCCCAGGTGGACATTGGGCCTTGGGGAGCCTCTTTACTCTTGCCTGTACTGTTTTGCTTTAATTAGCTGGTCATGCATGGTCTGGACATGGGTTGTGTGCAGCTGGGTGTGGCTAGGGAGTATCAGCTGTCACATTCCCCTTATGCTGGTACCAGCTGTGGGAATGTGCTCCTCTGATGAGATTTGGCCATCTAGTACTCGGGCTCTAGGGATTGGTTGGTTGTGCCTGCTGGGTGGCCATTTTGGGTGTGTGATATACAGAGTGGCTGCCTGATGTATGTGGTCCAGTGTTTGGTTGGCTGACTGCTGTCCTCCAGTAACATGTCGGCCTGGGGGAGGACAATGTGGTGACATGCACCCCATTGGTTATATTTGTGACTCTATGGACCCCTGGTCTGGCCATCTATGGGCAATGCAGGAACAGGTGTCATCACTCTTGATGTGACCTCTGTGCACATCCTGCCGCTCCTGGGATTGCCACATGGCAGGTACCTGTAATGGTGCTGGCCAACACATGCTGTACCCATGTGTGTGACATCTTCTGATGTGGATAGTGGTGGACACTTGGCTGCCCATCACATCTCACACATGCAGCACCTTCATGAGGTGTTTGTTGTATGTCTGACTGAGAGTGTGTGTCTGATTGAGAGTGGATGTCATTTCACCCTCCCCTACACAGCTGTCCCAAAGGATGGGGCTCACATACAGCAGTCCTGCATTTTGGGGAACTGCTTCTATCTCCTGGTTCTCAGCATTGCTAGATCCTGTGCACAATGTGCATACTGGACTATAATGGGCATGGTGTCACTATGTGACAGCTGGGCAGGGCCTGTGGAGGGAATGGTATACATCTGGGCACATGTATGGTGTGCCGTCTTCTATCTGCAGCTCTGCCTTGCATTACCAGTTACGTGCCTACTGTTGGGGCATGACTGAGCACACTCTCTGCCCTTTGCCGTGAACTGTCTACACATTACTGACACCTGTCTTGCTCTGACTGTGCATACTCAAGGTGTGGATCTGATGACACTCATGATATGTACATAGCTGCATATGGAGAACTCTGGCCACATCGATTTTGGCTAGGCCATGTCATTAGTGGCAGCAACATACAGTATATGTCAATCTGGCACCTTTGTTACACTCTGCCGCACTCCTGGACATTATTCATCATGATCCGGCCGTGTGGATGATTAGCTTCCTTCATCTGGCATTCCACATACCACTCTCAGGCCCTGATCACACTTTTTTCACCCTGTATCTTCTACAGCATGGGACACACCACACTGCATCCTGTGCTTTCACTGGCCTCCAGACCCATCTGCAGACCACAGCTCCTGTCCTACCGCTTTACAGCTGGTCTTGCCTGACACTGCTCCCTTATCTGCCAGTGCACTATATATGTGTCACTTCTCACAGTTTCACCCCCCCAATGTTGATGTGTTGTCGGTCTGGATCAGATGGACAGGCCAGGTGTGTCTGACCTGTCTCGGATATCCACATACAGCGGTGCTTATGCTTTGGGGGGATGTGCTACACATTATTGCTATGAGTCATGGTTGGGGGCATGTATGGTGAGGGGGCTATCTAAGGAATGTCCTCACCTTCAATATGGACACTCACCTTGCTCCTGCTGCAGCTGCTGTCGTAGCCGCAGGATCAGCCTGGGCCTCGTGCGTCATATGGTCTGGTAACAGACCCTGTAGGCCTCAGTGTCCCTCACGATGTGGAAGCATCTGTGGACAGGAAAAGAAGAGTCCTCCATGTGTGCATTTGCTATGCCCTACTGGGTCAGAGGTAGTGGAGGGGCCTAGTGGTTAGGGCAACTGCCTAGTACCAAACAGATCAAAGTTTCAATTCCCGCTAGCACTACTTGTGACCTTAATTGTTTTTCCTGTCACCTCTTATTGGTGTCATGGTGTCATTTCTGTTCATGTGGCATGTTCTTGGAGTGGAGGGGTAGCCTAGTGGTTAGGGCAACTGCCTAGTACCCAACAGATCAGGGGTTCTTTTTCCACTGGCACCCCTTATGAACTTATATTAATTGTTTATCCTGTTACCTCTTATTCGTATCGGAGTGTCATTTCTGTTCTTGTAGTGGAAGGGTGGCCTTGTGGTTCTCACAATGGCTTGGTGCCTGGGTACATAGAGTTCAGTTCCCACTTGCTCCCCTTGTGTCATCAGCCATGTTGCTTTACCTTCCACATTATGCCTGATTTGGGTTATCTGTATCCGTGTTTCATGTTGCTCACTGTGTGTTGGTTTCAGTGGTCACCACTCTGCTAACATAATATTCAAATGTTGACACCCTGCTTCCTAGTTCCATATTCAGAGCCTTGTTTTAGGTGTACATTTGTTTTGTGATGTTGGTTAGTAATGTACCTGCTCTCTTGGCCAGCAGACCACACTGGGCAGTGGGGTTTGCATTGTGTCACCAACATAGTAACATAGTATATGATGGCAGATAAAGACCAGTATGGTCCATCTAGTCTGTCCAGCAAGGCTGCTCCATGCAGGTCTCCCCTCCCCATGCCTTTGCTTAGGGGTGTACCCACTGCTCCATGAAGATCGCCCCTATTTGTTGGGTAATATGAGGTAGTTACGTTTATTTTGATTTTGTCCTGTTGCTATCTTTATCTTTACTGTCATTTGATATACTGCCCTAGGCAGCAAGGCATCAGAGCGATTTACAAAAATCTAAATTAAACCAGCCGCATGCGTGGGGAAGGAGATGTGCTGACAAAGGGAAAGATCAAAGAGAAGTGAAATGAAGGCCTTGTCTCTGGGTCGGAAGGGAGAGTCAACATGGATGTTCAGGTCGCCAAGAATTGTAAGGTGTGAATAAGTGGAGGAGACTTCAGACAGGGTAAGGAAGAGGGAGTCCCAGAGGTCAGATTGAATTGAGGGGGGAACATATAAGAGGAGATAATGGCAGGGTGGGGAAAACCCGAGATGAAGAAGAAGTGCCTCATGGTAATGGAGAGCTGGGGAGGATATTTCCTGAAAAGATAAGGAAGAATGGTAGAGGAGAGCAAACCCTCCCTTTGAGCGGCTGGAGCGAGGTAGAGAGAGAGAGCAGAAAAGCCAGGGGGAAGACATTGATTGAGGATAGGCTCCTCACTGGGACATAGCCAGGTCTCCATGAGGAAGATGACATTGAGAGAGTTCTATAATATAAGGTCTTGAACAAGCTCTGCTTTAGAACGCAGGAAGTGGCAGTTGAGCAAAGCAAGGGCCATCGTAAAAAGAAGTGGGGTCCATGGAGGGCAGGCCCGGGGCTGTGGGGGAAGATGAGCAAGTAATGATGTTAGATAACACCCGAGAGGGGCCCAATTTATCAGTAGGATCCACTGTGTCTGTCCCATGCCAATCTGAATTCTGTCATTGTATTTGCCTCCACCACCTCCATCAGAAGGGCATTCCAAGCAACCAGGTGCATAACTTTGCACTTGTCCACATTAAATTTCATCTGCCATTTGGATGCCCAGTCTTCCAATTTATCCAGATCCTCCTGCAGTTTTCCACAGTCCTCTTGGGTTTTAACAACTTTAAAGAGTTTTGTGTCGTCTGCAAATTTGATAACCTCACTAGTTATTCCCTTTTCCAGGTCATTTATGAATATGTCAAAAAGTAGCGTACCCAGTACAGATCCCTGGTGTACTCCACTATTCACCTTTTTCCATTGGGAAAATTGGCCTTTAGCCCTACCCTCTGCTTTCTTTTAACCAGTTCCCGATCCACAATAGTACACTGCCTCCTATCCCATGACTTTTTAGTTTTGCCAAACGTCTCTGATGAGGGACCTTGTCAAAGGCTTTCTGAAAGTCCAGATACATTATATCAACTGACTCACCTTTGTCTACCTGTTTATTCACACCTTCAAAAAAACATATCAGATTAGTAAGACAAGATCTTCCTTGTCTAAAGCCATGTTGGCTGTCTCCCATTAGGCCATGACTATCTATATGCTGTGTAATTTTGTTCTTTATGATGGTTTCTACCATTTTCCCTGGTACTGACATCAGGCTCACCGGTCTGTAATTTCCCGGATCACCCCTGGAACCCTTTTTAAAAATTGGCGTTACATTGGCGACCCTCCAATCTTCAGGTATTACAGATGATTTTAATGAAAATTCACAGATTACTAATAGCAGGTCTGCAATCTCATATTTCAGTTCTTTCAACACTCTTGGATGTATACCATCCGGTCCAGGTAATTTGCTACTATTCAGTTTATCAAATAGTTCTAATACATCTTCCCGGTGTAGCGATATTTCTCTCAATTCCTCTGCAGTATCACCTTTAAATACCACTTCAGTCTTGGGTAACATCCCTACATCTTCCTCAGTAAAGACCGAAGCAAAGAATTCATTCAGTCTCTCCGCTATAGCCTTATCTCTTCTTACTGCCCCTTTTACCCCTCTATCATCTAATTGTCCAATTGACTCTCTCACAGACCTTTTGCTACAAATGTACTTGAAAAAGTCTTTATTTCGTGTTTTTGCTTCCATAGCAAGTTCCTTCTCAAATTCTCGCTTTGCCTGCCTTATCAATGCTTTGCATTTAACTTGCCAGTGCTTGTGCTGTTTCCAGTTTTCATCATTTGGCTCGTTTTTCCATTTCCTGAAAGATGCTTTTTTGGCAGCAACAGCCTCTCTGACCTCACCTTTAAACCATGCTGGCAGTTTTTTGGACTTTCTTCCACTTTTCTTAATGCGTGGAATACAGCTGGTCTGGGCTTCCAGGATAGTATTTTTAAACAACACCCAAGCTTGATGTAAGTCTTTAACCTTTGCAACTGCTCCTTTTAGTTTTTTCTTAACTATATTCCTCATTTTATCATAGTCTCCCTTTCGGAAGTTAAAAGGTAGTACTGTGGATTTCTTTACTATCCCTCCTCCACTAATTAAATCAAACACAATCATGCTATGATCACTATTGCCAAGTGGTCCCAACACCCTTATTTCTTGCACCAGATCTGGTGTTCCACTAAGGATTAGGTCCAGTATGGCTTCCCCTCTGGTCGGTTCATGACCCAGCTGTTCCAAGAAGCAGTCATTTATTTCTTCTAGAAACTTTATCTTCCTAGCATGTCCTGCCATGACACTGACCCAGTCGATACTGGGGTAATTGAAATCACCTATTATAACTACTCTGCTGTGACTTTTGTTAGCTTCCTTGATTTCTTTGAGCATTTCATCATCCATTTGTTCATTCTGGCCAGGCGGTCGATAGTACACCCCCACTGCCATCACCTTCCCCTTCATACATGGAATTTCAATCCATAGAGATTCTAAGGCAAATTTTGTTTCCTGCAAAACTTTAATCCTTTCTGACTCAATGCCCTCTCTAACATAGAGCGGAACCCCTCCACCAATTTGATCAGTTCTATCATTGCTGTCGCTTTGTGAGGTATCAATGGAACCAATCCATTGCTGTTTCTCGAATTTGAATTGCATAAAGCCGTGCTAGTAAAGTGTTGTGACAGACAAGGTATATGTTTACTAAACAGTGATAGTGACTTCCGTGTGATTTTGGAGCTATGGCACCTTTGAATTCAATGGGGCTGTGGCTCCGATATCGCATGGAAGCCACTACCGCTGTTTAGTAAATATACCCCTAAATCAAAGGCTGCTGTTATGTCAAGGAATGTCAAAGTAAATCCTTACCTTGGTTTTTCTATACCCTTTATAAGTGTGTATGCAGGGAGAAGGAGAGTGAAAAAGGCTAGCAGAATGCAGGGGAAGTCTGGCATAAGTAGCCAGCTTGGAAAGATATTAGGAAGCATTAGAGGACTGAGTCCAAGTGTCCTGAAGGAGTCCAGCTGCAGGAGAAATTTTGGTATCCTTCAGGATGTGAGTGGAACCTATTAGGTGCATCCCATCTCAACCCTTGGGAAGTCTGTTTTTGTTTGTGAGGGTACACTATGTCCAGTACATCCCAACCACTCAAACAGGGGTAACGTGAAGGAGGGGTTTCTTTCCATTAGGAGGAGAGCAATTTTTCCCTATTTTTGTATCTCCCTAAAGGAAGTATTTCTTGTGAAGTAATTTTTGGGATTTTCTTATCGAAAATCCAAAGGGGTACTGAAAAAAATCAATACTGATTAATGAACTTAGATGTTTTGAAGGACTGTTTCTTGCAAGTGTGTTTAAGAGATATCCAGTCTGGGATGCTGAAGAGAGAAGAAATGGGGAAGTCTAGCCAGGGCCCCAGACTTTCATTCTAAAGGAACCGTAGGAGGAAAAGCTTGCTCAAGATTCAGTTTGAGATAAGGAACACTTGCTCAATGCTTTGGTCATTTTGTTTTGTCATATTTTTGCCCTGTATATACCTTATTTTTGAAGAAACCCCAAATGAAGTGTTTTTACTTAAAGATATGCTTTAATGTGAATTTACACTTCTTGCAGGGCTTTGGAGTATTTTTGAGTTCTGAGTGTCAATCTAGTAAAGACCTTGGGGAATTCTGCCTTCCCCACCCACCAGGACCCTTAAATTGTGTTTTTTTTCTACTGTTTTTGTGTATTCTTCTGTGGCTAACCTCACCTCAACATGAGGACTGTTACATCGATATTTTCAAAGTTAGATAAAAAAAAATACAGTCAGTCTTTGTAAATATGGTACACAACAACAAAATGAGTGGCTTATTGGAGTTGCGCGGTCTTGCAATTGGCCATAATTTCCAATGTATCTGCCATCTAAGCTTCTCATAAATTTCTGCACCAGGTATTTAGGAATCTAAAGAGGCCCTCTATTTTATTTATTGATTTATTTTCCTAAATTGCTAGACCGCCCTTAAATACAAGGGTCTTAAGGTAGGTTTCCAATAAAAATATATATTAAAAAAAAAAAGAAAAGAAATAAAAGTAGGAGAAGTCAGAAGGGCCAAGAACAGAGTAGCAGGCAAGTTAGTCCTGTTCTCCAAGGTGTTTACCGAAAGCTAGCTGAAAAAGCCAGGTCTTAAGGGCATGTTTACATTTAAGCAAAGACAATTCTTGCCACAAATATAAGGGGAATACGTTCCATAATGAGGAAGGCTGAATAACACGCAATCTCCAGCTGAATACATGAATGGGAAGGAATGGATAACAGGAAAGCCTAAGAAGAGCAGAAGGTATGAGAGCAACAATGGGAGGAAATAAGGGAGGCCCGATTACAGTGTTTTTCAAGGTAAAACACCCAGCAGACAAGAGTAAGTACTTTAGGTCCGATATTCAAAGGATTTATGCACCTAACTTTGAGAGTTATGTTCCTAAATTGGCCTATTTGAAAATTTACTACGGCTTAGTGCCTAAATATGTTCTTAAAATTTCACTAAACTCTTAAATTTAGGAGCATAAAAGTGGGTGGTGTGGAATGGATGAGTCCCAATAGCACAAAACGTTGGGTACAAATGGAGATGAATCTTTCGGGGGGGGGGGGGGGCTGGCTTGGGGGACCAATTGTGGCTTGGTTCCCAGCTACGCGGAGGTCTACGTTTAACTAATCCATACATGGTACATACCCTACATTGCTGGGACCGGGTTTTTTTTTTTTTTTTTTTATTGAAAGGCTTCCAAAGAATACATAGAATCATAAACCACAAAGATCTTCAAAGAGAATGCAACAGTAACAACATAACTTCAGATCACAACAGCATTCAACAATATGCCTTCATTTTTGCAGTTTTAAAATAAGGAAACGGGGAACAATAACCCCCCAACCTCCCTTTCCCCCCCCCAAAGCCTCCCTAGCCCAGGACCCCCCTCCCTCCCAACCTCCCAATCCCCCCCAACTATGGCTTGCTAGTGTTTAAGCACAGGAAGATGGTGAGCAAGAGACACACACAGGCGGCAAGCTCCCTTTAAAATATGCGTATTCCCCCCCTTCTCAACCAGCACAGTCACGCACCATAACGAGAGACAAAGGGTGCCCACACCAACTCAAAGCGCGCCAAGCGCATCCTACTGACCGCTACCCCTCGCTCCATGGTATACATATCCCACATCCATTCCAGCCAAGCCTGAAAGGAGGGGGCCAAAGCACGCTTCCAGGCTGCTGCAAGGGATAATCTAGCTGCATTCAGGCCATGGCGGAGTAGAGCAAGCTGCAGAGCCCGTGCACCCGGCACCGAGGCCCCAAGCAGGAAAATCCCCGGATCCCAAGGGATAGTCACTCCTAGAAGCAATTGCATTCGAAATTGTATACCTCTCCAAAAGGCGCGAATGCGGGGGCAATCCCACCAAATGTGCCCTAGTGTACCCCGTTGCCCACAGTTACGCCAGCAGAGGTCCACCGCCCCAGGATATATACGTGCGATCCGTGCCGGGGTCATGTACCAACGGTACAGTATTTTATAATTGGTTTCACGGGCATTAATCGCTACCGCACTCTTCCACAAGTGTGTTTCCGCTCTCTCCCACTGCTGCTCAGTATAGGAGAGGTTCAAGTCAGAGTTCCAAAGTTCCCTGTGTCTAGTAGAACACGATTGGGACCCCTGCAAGTGGGCATACAAGGTCGCCACGAGTCCCTTAGTGGTGGTGCACCCCTCACAGTAACGTTCCAGGTCTGTCAGGGCCCGAGCAACCTGGGGCCGAACAAGCTTGGATCGAACCCAGTGTGTCACTTGTATATATTGATAGAGATGTCTAGCCGGAATGTCAAATTCATCTTGTAACGCACGAAAAGATTGTAATCGACCGTCATCGAAGAGTTGTCCGACCCGACTAAGGCCGTGATGTCCCCACTGCCGAAAGACGGTGTCGCTTAGCCCCGGTGGGAAAGAGGCATTGTCTACTATACGGGCTAAAGGGGTTAAGTCCATGTCTTGAGACCGAAAGTGCTGGTCCCAACAACGGAGGGTATAAAGAACATAGGGGTTGCTGGTGCATTTACCACGCCGGAGTTTTGGACCAAGCCACAGCCAGTTTCCTAATCCCGCTCCCCCCGCCAAGCTCATTTCCAGTTGTACCCATCGCTTAGTGCTATCAGCAATCATCCACTCTACCCCCGCCCGACATTGCGCCGCCACATAGTACCAGTGTAAATTGGGCATGCCCATACCTCCAGAACGCGTACGGGCATAAAGAACATGTCGCACTAATCGCGGGCGACGATAAGGCCATATGAATTTCATGAGCAACTGCTGCCAGGTCGCCAAAGTGGCCCGCGCAATGGGAAGCGGCAGAACCTGAAAAAAGTAAAGAAAGCGGGGAACGACCACCATCTTGACGACAGCTATACGCCCGAACCAGGAAAGGAGCAGGCCATTCCAAACCTCTAGGTCCCGCCGAATCTGACGAAGCAGGGGATCATAGTTGGCCTTAAGGAGGTCCGCCCGCTCCACAGTCAAATGCACCCCTAAATAACGTAGGGCTCCGGACACCCAGCGGAGAGGATAAGCCGCTTGAAGCTCCGCGCAAACCGCCCCGGGGACCCCAACATTCAAGATCTCCGATTTAGTGTAATTAATTTTGAAACCAGATACCCGGGAATAGTTTTCGAACAACTGCATCGCAACTGGAAGGGAAGTGGACGGGTCCACCAGAGACAATATGATGTCATCCGCAAAGAGCGCAATCCAATATTCCGCAGGGCTAATGTGGACCCCCTGCAAACCTGGGTGGTCTCGAAAGCTCTGAGCCAAGGGTTCCATCGTGAGTGCGAAGAGCAGAGGCGAAAGAGGGCAACCCTGTCGCGTGCCCCTCTCCAGAAAGAAATGTCTCGAGTGTCCCCCATTAATCCGAACGCACGCCTGGGGCATCTGATAAAGACTACGAACCCAACGAATATAATTAGAGCCAAAGCCCATTGTCTCCAGAACACACCATAGGTATTCCCAGTCGACCCGATCAAAAGCTTTTTCTGCGTCAATCCCCACCAGCAGGGCTGGTTGTGGTTCCCATTGGGCTACGTGAATGACCTGCAACATACGCCTAATGTTATCTGCAGCCTGGCGACCCGGCACAAATCCAACCTGATCTGGGTGAACCAAGCCCGGAAGGACCCGATTCAAGCGTGCAGCCAGCACAGAGGCAAATATTTTAACGTCAACATTTAACAGGGAAATGGGGCGATACGACGCCGCATCGTGCAGTGGTTTACCAGGTTTGGGTATCATCACTATCAATGCCTCACGCTGGGACGGTGGCAGAGAGACCCCCCCCCCAAAATCTCATTGAACAAGATAGTCAAGGTTGGCGCTAATTGTGCCTGAAACTTCTTATAATATTCTGCTGGGAAGCCATCACTACCCGGCGCACTGCCAGTTTTCAATCGCCGGATCGCAGTTTCCACTTCATCTACCGTTAATTCAGAATCTAGCTGATCCCGGTCAGGGTCAGAGAGATGCGGCAGAGCAATCCCCTGCAAATAGTTCCGTACACGATCCCGATCAAAGGGCTCTGCCGTATAGAGCAGCTCCAAATAGTCAGCAAAGAGATCACGTATCTCCCGGGAGATAACCCTCTTCCGTTCCCCAGAGTCGCGCAGTTCGCGAACCACTCTCGCGGACTGCTGTTGTCGAAGACGCAAGGCTAGGAAGCGGCCTGTTTTATTCCCATGCTCATAAAAAGTTTGCCGTAATTTCCGGCGTTTATTATCTAATTCTTTCTGCAAACACGCATCCAAGTTGGCTCGACCAGTCCGCCACTGCCGCAGAACCTGACGCGAACCAGTTTGGGCGTGTTCCAGACCTAGGCAAGTAGCCTCTTTCACCAACTGGTCGTGGTCATGCGTCCACATTTTGCACGTGCGGGCCGCCTCAGCCATAAGTTGACCTCGAGCCGTAGCCTTATAAGCATCCCACACCGTGGGGAGGGGAACGTCCCCAGAGTTGTTAAGCTCAAAGAATTCAGTGATAAAACGGACATGGTCTTGCACTGCACCCTGCCGCCGTAGGAACCTCACGTCTAAGCGCCAAAGCCGTTGGTGCTCACTGTATAATCCGGCCGGAAGAGCAAGCCAGCACGGGGCATGATCTGACCAAGTCAGCGTTCCGTGTCCAGCCCTCACTCTCCCGTCCATCAGGTGCTGATCCAAGAAAAAATAGTCAATGCGAGTGTGAACCTGATGGACCGAAGAGTAGTACGTATATCCTCTCTCCCCCCCATGGATGTCCCTCCAGACGTCCCGCAAACCTAGGTCTAGCATAAGGCGTTGGAGGGCTCCTGCCGACCCCCCCACTCTCCCCCCAGCGTGACTTGTGGAATCCAGGTGGGGCACCAAATGTGTGTTACAATCCCCCCCCAGAACAATGGGGCCCTTTGCAAAATCCGCCAGTAAGGCTTTCAATCGTGTAAAAAAGGGCCCCTGACCTGTATTGGGTGCGTAAACATTAGCTAAAGTTAGTAAGTGTCCTTCTAAACGAATATTCAAAAAAAGCCACCTCCCCAGAGTGTCTCGCTTTATCTCCTCTATCTGTAGAGAGAGGCTCTGATGGAATAGTAAGGCCACTCCCCGCTTCTTTCGTCCCTGCGCATCTGAGGCCACCTGCACCTCAGTATACGGGGACCTCTTTAGCCAGCCCTGCTTACAATTCTGAAGATGGGTCTCCTGCAAGTAGACAATGTCCCCCTGCAAAGTGCGCAATTCTGAGAACAGCAGCGACCATTTCCTTGGGGAATTAAGACCCTTAACATTTAAAGATATAAAGCGCACCATTGATAATTACAGTCTAGACCCTCTTATGCTCCAGCTACCCAGAAAATCCCGGTGGTGTCTTCCCCCCAGCAAGCCCAGAGGACTAATTAGCTGGGCCCCCCTATTCCATCCTCCAGAAATAAGAGCCATAGTCTCTCTTCCCAAATCCAAACATATCCACCAGTTTCAAACGAAAAAACCCTCCCTCCAACCCAAGCCCCCCCCCTTCCCATCAATACCACCTGCCTGTCAAAATTAATACAGGACACGGTAAGTTGACCACAAACCCCGTTCCCCCCCAAAACCCCACAAAGCAACAATTCAACCTTAACATATAGTAACATTCCCCCCATCACTCCCCCACCCACCCTGAGTCATCAATCCCATTGTGCCTCCCCATCAGAACAATATCATCATCAAAACAGTTGCAGGTCATCCTCCGCCCCCTATATGTGGCAGAGTGTGGGCCCAGGCTGCTCTTTGTCAATAGCCAATAATTCAGTAATCAAGTGGGCTTGCCCACTCGAGTCCACTTGGAGTGCTGGGGCTTAGGGGGCAGCGGATGAGGCTGAGCATTGTCATCAACTAGTCCCGCCTGGCGAAGAGCTCGCCAAGCTTCAGTATAGTCTTTTGCGGAAATCTTTTTGTTGCCCAAGAGAAAGTTCATCCTAAATGGAAATGACCAAGAGTAGCGGATCCCCTTGCTGTTCAGGACCGTTGTGACTGGTTTCATCTCTCTCCGGCGTGCCAGGGTGAACGTTGAAAGGTCTTGGTAGATGGACACTGTCGCATCCTGGAAACGAACCGCTTTCTTCTCCCGGCCTCGACGTATAAGCATCTCAGCATCAGAGTATCGCAAAAATCTCGCAATGACATCACGAGGTTGGTTGTTGGGAGGTTTTCCCAGGGCACGGTGGACTCGTTCTATTTCCATCCCAGAAGCATGCGCAGCCAGGTCCTCTGCCGGGAGCAATTCCGCTATCAACAGCTTAAGCACAGTTGGCAAATCTTCTCCGCCCCCTACCGCTTCTGGAATTCCGCGAAAACGCACGTTATTGCGTCGGGAGCGGTTTTCAATGTCGTCAATTTTATAAGTCAGTTCCATTGCTTGCACTTGTTGCCGGTCCTGTGCACATTGTAAGTCCATCAAAGTTCCATCATGATCAACCATTTTGGTCTCCACGTCCTCCACTCGGGCTCCCAACTCTTTGATGTCGGTCCGGAGTTCTGCGATATCCTTCAGCAACTCCTCCCGTAACGAGCGAAACTCATTGGCTAACTCCGCAAAGCCTCTATGGAGTTCCTGCTTGATTTGAGCAGAGGAGAGTTGTTTGTGGGAGTCCAATTCCTCTTCACTTCAGTACCTGATGGAGGCAAATGTTCACGCGGGGTGCTTGGGGCCCCAGACTTGCTCTGCAGTCGCTGAGAGGAACGCATCCCTTCCCGGATTTCAGAATTTTTAGCTTTGGCAGCCATCCCACTGGGCCCCCTGTATTACACAGTGTTAGGAGAGAGATACCGCCAATGTCAGCAAGGGTAAAGTCACCAGGGGGATAGCAGTGCTCAGAACCTCGCAGGCCCGCCAAGCAGTCTCTGCCACACAGTGTTGGGAGATATAAAGTCAATGTCCGCAAAGCCCAGGGTGCGGGAGAGACAGCGGGGCAATGAGATGGGGGCTGCTCCCGGCCTTCTTAAAGGGGCAGGCCGCTGGAGATGATACTCAGAGTGCCCTGCAAAGTTATCTTTATCTTTATCTTTATCTTTATTTATTTGCTTGACCGCCCTTCAGTGGTAAGCAGGGCGGTTTACAATGGTAACAAAATTCCAAAGACAGAGTGGCGCGAGGCCAGAAAGTGAAAGGAAGTTACAATGTGACAGTAAAGGAAGAAGACAAGAGTGAGGTGGGACAAAGGATGAGGGAGAAGGGTCAGGGCTGGGAGAGGGGGAGGTCAAAGGCTAGGGAAAAGAGGTAAGTCTTGAGGGAACGTTTAAAGGTAGGGAAGTGGGATTCGAGCCGAAGGGTAGGGGGGAGAGAGTTCCATAGTGAGGGACCAGCGAAGAAGAAGGCTGAAGAGCGAGTAGACTGTAAATGAGCACGTGAAGGGGAAGGCAGTGTGAGGCGGTTGAGGTGAAAGGAGCGTGGAGTGTGGCGGGGGGTGTGGAAACGGAGCAGATCTGCAAGATATTGAGGGGTGGAAGTGTGCAGTGCCTTGTGGGTTAGGGTGAGGAGTTTGAATTGTATGCGGAAAGGTATAGGGAGCTAGTGGAGACGGAGGAGGAGGGGGGTGACATGATCTCTAGGGGAAGCGTGGGAAATGAGTCGGGCGGCGGTATTTTGAATTCGCTGTAACCGTGAGAGTTGCTGTTTGGAGATGCCGGAAAGAATAGAATTGGAAAAGTCAATGCGGGAAATAACGAGGGCCAGTAACAGGGTAGTTAAGGCGGAGGGAGAGAGGAAGGGACGAATGGCACGAATTTGGCGGAGGTGAAAGAAAGAGAGTTTAGAAATGTGGGAAATGTGAGACGAGAAGGAGAGATCAGAATCAAAAAGAACCCCGAGGTAGCGGAAAGTAGAAACCAGCGAGATAGGTGCATTGTGAAAAGATGGGGCTAAGGAAGGGGGTGGGCAACCATGTGAGAACCAGATAGCTATGGTTTTGGAAAGATTAAGATGTAAACAGTTTTGCGTCAGCCAGTGGGAAACAGCAGTGAGGCAGTTGTTTAAAGGAGTCAAATCAGGAGAAGTAGGGGAAGTGTGATGAAGGAGAAGAATATCGTCGGCATAGTAAAAGGCAGAGATTCCAAATTGCTGTATGAGTAATGTGAGGGGGGTGAGAAATAGATTGAAAAGAAGGGGAGCCAGTACAGAGCCCTGGGGAACCCCACAGGTCAAAGGGAAAGAGTCAGAAGGTGGGAGAGAGGGAGAGGATGGGAGAACGGCACCAGAACGGGAGAATAGAAAAGAGTGAAACCACCGCAAGACAGTGCTACGGAGACCAGCGTCATGCAAGCGGAACAGGAGAAGGGAGTGATCAACCAGGTCAAAGGCAGCGGAGAGGTCAAGTGCTACCGCCACCGAGATGTCACCTCGATCGTGGGCAGTGTGCAGGGAATCAGTGAAAGCAAGGAGGGTGGTTTCCACGCTGTGACCAGGGCGAAAGCCGGATTGACGGGGGTGAAGGAGATTGGCAGAGTCAAGATGGTGAGAAAGCTGGGCAAAGACAATTTTTTCGAGTAGTTTGGAAAGGAAAGGAAGGTTGGAGACTGGACGGTAGTTGTTGGGGTCAAGAGGGTCAAGGGAGGGTTTCTTAAGAAGAGGGCGGATGAGGGCGTGTTTCCAGGCAGTTTCCAGTGCTCTAAGGGCCCACCACTGCCCGATGTTAGGTCCGATGGCAGTGCTGAAGTTAAGGAGAACGCAGAGGCATTTTAACAGGGCCTCCGGGATCCACGCCGAAGAGCCGAGGCCTCGGTGGGGCACTGATGAGCTGATAAATATCACCGTCTCCAACGCCGTTATTAAGCCCAAAGGAATGAAAAAAAAGGGGATGCAACCCTCGTACTTACCCCCTTCAGGGGGATTCAGACTGGTGGGAGAAGGCAATGGGCTTCAGCAGTTGTCACACGGGTTTCAGGCCCGCTCCTCGGCTCCGTAGTCAGGGTTCCGTCTCCGCGCTCAGGCGCCCCCACCTTGGGTGCAGTGCTCTGTCTGGTATCTTATTGCCTCACAGCCGCCGACCCGTTTCCCGGGGGCCCAGCAACACAGGCCAGAAGGAGCTCACTCAAGCGTCGCCCGGTCCGCGCAGGTCTCAGGAGTCTGCGATGGTGTCGGGCAGGCCCAGAACATGCGTCGGGCAGAAGCACGCGGCAGCAGGCCGCGCTCCAGGAACAGACTCCGCGGCTTCTCAGCCGCCGGGTATCTTACTGAGCGGCTTCACCCGACTGCGGAGGGCACCGCTTGCCTGTGCCGACCCAGGGCAGGTAAAGATGGGGGATTTTGCGGCAGTTAGCGTATGTTTGCTGAAGTTTTGGGGTGATGGGGACGGAGCTCAATTAGGATGCGGCCATCTCGCTGCGGGCTCACGAGCGCCCCCCTGGGACCAGTTTTTTGGACCCCGTGGGGTGACATTGACCCCTTTGGCGCCCATAGTGGATAACCTTTCCTTTCCTCAGGGTATGAGTGATCCGTCTTTTCGGATGTGGGGGCATGGGGGACTCAGTCGTGTTGGTCAGCTCTTCGAGGATGGCACATTGCGTTCTTTTAGCTCGCTTCAGGAGGAATTTGATAATCCCGATTGTCATGCTTATCACTATTCGCAGGTGGCTCATTGGGTGAGAAGTCGAATTGTTTGGCCGCAAGTTGCGCGGGATCTGTCTGATGTGGAACGCTTATGCAAGGACCGTACAACTACTAAGGGTCTTATCGCGGCCTTGTATGCGCACCTGCAGGCTAAACAGCAGAGCAGCGGCAAGCATAGAGAACAGTGATCCCGCGAGCTGCATTTTGCTTATGATGAACAACAGTGGGAACAACTTGAAGGTCGGCTTTGGAGAAGCTCGGTGGCGATTAATGCCTGTGAAACTAACTATAAGCTACTTTATAGATGGTATATGATACCTGTGCGGGTGGCTTGAGTGTTTTCAGGGGTGTTGGATCAGTGTTGGCAGAACTGTGGGCAGAAGGGCACTCTGGCGCATGTCTGATGGCTTTGCCCTCGAGTCCAAGTTTTCTGGAGGGGGATACAATATCGGTTGCAGCAAATGGTTGGGTTGACCATTCCTTGGGATCCAGGTATTTTTCTGTTTGGGAAGAGCGTTCCTGGCGGCAAACTTCCTCAGTTGACCCTGATTCGTCATGGTCTGAATGCAATTAGGCTGACTGGCCACTGCCTGGAAGCAGATATTGCCTCCAGCACTCTCGAGCTGGTTGGAGCGGATGTGGGACTTATATATAATGGAACGTGCGGTGGCGGTTGGGCAACTGCGTCTACCCCAATTTGAGCAAGTGTGGGAAGCCTTTGTTTTAAAATATGGATCATAACCCATAGGGTTTTTTATACTTTTGTTGGGTATTCTGGATTTATGTCCTTCCCTGTTGTGGGGGCATGGGCTGCTTCTCCCTCCCCGTGTGGTCTGGTCCGTTGGAGCACCTCCTATAATATTGGATAGAGTTAGTAGGGTGTGTGGGATAGGGGAGGGGGGAGGTAAGGGAAGATGGGCGGGGGGGGGGGGAAGTGGGGAAAGGAAGTGGGGAGAGGGAGGGGGTGCGGGTAGGGGTGTTTCTTTCTCTTTTTAGTAGTCAAATGGTTTGGTGCTTATAGTTATACTATGCTAAACGGGGGAAACCTATACAAAAAAGAGGAGGAAAAAAAAAAGAAAGGTTTAGATGTTGCATTCCTTTTGATTGCAGAGTCTGCATTGTTATCATGTACATGTGTTTCGTGTGCAGCTGTATGGTTATTGACTGTTGTAAATGTTTATTGCCTTTGAATACAGAGAAGAGCCACTAAAATGGTAAAGGGGATGGAAGGATACCCCTATGAAGAGAGGCTAAAAAGGCTAGGACTCTTCAACCTGGAAAAGAGACAGCTGAGGGGGTGGCAATGGGGCAGATTTAGTGTGGAAAAACAAGTTAGGAGCTTGGCACTGATTTTCAGTACTAGGCATCCGAGTTCATAAATCTAGGCAAATGAATGGCAGGCCTAAATTTAATAGCATAAATTTTAAACTCCTAAATTAGGATGAATTTTCAGCTGAAAACCTAAGCTCCTAAGTGTGGCTGAAAATAAGGCACAAATTTAGACACCTAACTTAGGAGCTCCCCTTTTCTGGGATAGCGGGCCCTTTGAATTTTAAATAAGCAATAACAGCCAGTGGAAGGAGATCAGTAGAGGGGTGACATGATCCCTATGACATGTTACTACAAGCAACTTATCAACTGTATATTGTATCAAATAAAAATATTTAAGAGTCACCAAAAGAAGTTCAGATGAAGGTATGGAAATCTAATACTGATTGAACTCAGACCTGTTTCCTAAATGTATCCTCCTAAAAAGCTACTTAAGGTGTTTAAATGCATACCTTAAACATTCAGTACCATATATTTTAGTCTCATTGAAGTACCAAGAATTTAAAATATATTACAGAAAGGTTAGAATTAGATATAGTTATATTTCATATGAATAGTGTTTTTTGGGGGGTGCCCGGACACTTTATGGATCCCACTGCCACCTTTCAGGTACTAAGGGCCTTGGACTTGTCTTGTGCCTCGCAAAGCATCCAGAGCATATGTGTAAATTTTTTAATACACGCCGCATGGTGTTTTTATGCTTACCTATTAAACAACATCTATTATGCAAGCCATTGCCAATGATGTTAATTACTTGCTGCATTTGGATAGCCCTTTAATGTGGACGTGCTCAGCAGTGTATGAACTATAGACTAATATAGAGCAGGTTTAAATTACTCTGCCCTATACTCAGCAGCATACATCCTACTCCTATGGCAACTGCTTTAAAAAGCCGACTATGCAGCACAATACAATACAACCTTTATAATTATTAATTGCATATTTATAATTAATAAACATTCTGCAAATCTATACTAAATTAGAATGTGAGCAGGTGAGTGAGTTCAATATTAAACAAAGGAATAGAAACATGATGGAAGATGCATGTGGGAAGTCTGATGTATTCCCACCGAGACTTCCTGAACCCAAGCTATACTCTCACACGCTTGTATGCCTGACTATTCCATGTTTTATTAAATTCTGTTACAGCTTTGGCCTCCACTGATAAGACAGTCCACATATTCAATAAGCTTTCTATTAAGAGATATTTTCCTATGTTACTTTTGAGTCCACACTCTGTGTCACATTATGACCGCTTGTTCCAAGACTTCCTCTCCAATAATAAATACTTGCTTCTTGAGCTTTCTAATAACTTTGAAGCATTTGAATGTCCCTGTCTTTGTTTCCTCTCCCTTGTTTTTTTTACATTTTCAACACAATTTTCCTCAACAATACCAAGGAAACAACATCTCCGTAATCAGAACAAAGAAAGAAAACAAAAACTACAAAGTCATAAAAGCCACAACCTAGGGAAATAAAAAACACTCCCTTCTCTGGTATACATATTAAGGTTTCTAAGGGGTATGTTTACTAAACTGCGCTAATGTGCGCTACTGTGCTCTAATGTGCGCCGCATGACGTTAGAGTGCACTAAGGTACCTTAGCGCACGCTAATGTCACGTACGGGGCACAAATGTGCACGCTCATGTGCGCGGCGCGCTAATGTGCGATGAAGGCGGGGAAAGGCTCCCGGAGGGCAGAGGAAGGCTCCCCAGGGGCGGAGAGAAGGGGTCAATGGGTGGAGAGTGGGAGGGGAGAGGCTCCCCGCACATTAGCGAGGCTGAAATCCGAGGCAAAAAATACCGTGAGTGAAAACCTCGCGTTAGAACCGATTTAAAGGGAAGAGAAACTATTTCTGTCAGCAATGTACAGCAAAACCAGGGAAACCTACAAAAAGTGATAAGTGTGATACATGTGCATGGTACAAAAGTACAAATAAACATTGAAAAGGACCCCAACAAAATTTAAAAAAATTATATTCAAGCTGGGCAATAGTGATAGTAATGGGAAACATCAAAAAACACTCCCAAGAAAGCCCCAAAAAATAAATATGAATTTTGGAAGGGTCTACGCTCCGTCCCCATACAAGGTGAATGATCCCACAGTGAAATAGTACTGATCAGGGTTTCCCTCTCCATTGGACAGGTTTCCTATGGCATGCACATGTTCCACAACAGCAGGGCGGGCATGTCAGAATGGACAACTGGACAGATGCTGGGAAAGGGGATACAGAGGGCTGCAGGCGGCACATGCTGTGGTGCAGCTGGGGCACAGTGCAGACTAGGCAGATGCCTAGATGGCACTTAGGAATGCTGAAACTGAACAGCAGCCAGACAGCAACTGATGAGGGCCCAACATGGGCACGAGAGTGTGTATCACAGTGTCACAGGGGATAGTACCCAGCAGGTAACCCCAAAGGCACAGAACATTGGCAGGCGGTGTTGGGGGGGAAGCGTGGACGCCTATGCAGGCACCCCTACCCCAGAACACGCACCATAGGCAGCCGCCTACCTGCACACTGGATGGCTTGAGACTGCACACCACCAGCACCACCAGCAGAAGGGCATGTCAGCATGATGGCAGAGGGGTACTGGTGGTGGAGGGGGGCAGTGGCAGCTGCCCAGAGCCAACCATGGCCTAGCCCTGTGTAGGTGGGTGCCATGCACTGCAACAGACAGGCTGTGTCTGACAAACAACCATGGTATCTCCAGGGACTGCACTGTCTCTGTGAGCACAGTGTGGTGCGGTGAGCACAGCCAGTGTGTTCAGAAGCAGAAGGTCACAAGTTCAAGTCCCAGCTGGGGCTACTACCAATCCAGTCCCCACATTTTACCCACTACCAAACCGTGATAGTACGGACAAACCTTTATTGCAGAGAACATAGGCATGGTTCAAACGCCTATATTTTACCCCACCGAGCACAGACACCAGAAACATGCGCATTACCTAGAGCAGAGTCCCCCAAATTCAGTCCTGGAGGCCCACAAATCATTCAGGTTTTATGCTGTCTCCAATATAAGGCCATGTCAGCATGGTGGCGGAGGGGTACTGTTGGTGGAGGGGGCAGTGGCAGCTGCCCAGAGCAGACCATAGCCTAGCCCTGTGTAGGTGGGTGCCATGCACTGCAACAGACAGACCCTGCCGGACAAACAGTCATGGTATCACCAGGGAATGCACTGTCTCAGTGGCAACACGGTGGTGCAGTGCACACAACCAGTGTGTTTGGAGGCAGAAGGTCACAGGTTCAAGTCCCAGCTATGGTGCCTGCCAACCCAGTCCCCATATTTTACCCACTACTACAACGTCCTAATACAGACAGAACCTTTATTGCAGATGACATAAACATGCCCAAAACACCTACATTTTACCCTACAGAGCAAAGACACCATAAACAGGCGCATTACCTAGAGCAGAGTCTCGCAAATGCAGTCCTGGAGGGCCAAACACCATTCAGGTTCCATGCTGCCTCTAATAAAGATGCTTGTGCTGCATATCTATGCACCACCCCCATGGTATGCAGATGTATCTCATGCATATTCATGAGGGACAGCATGAAAACACGAACAGTGTTTGGCACACCAGGACTGGAGTTGGGAACCTCTGCCGTAAAGCAGCAGCCAACAGGGGCAGACACACCCACACCCACAGGCTCCATTAGCCAATGCCTCCTGGAGAGGCAGGACATTGGACCCTGCGTGCATCTCCCAATACTAGCCCTTGCATACCTTAGCAATGCCACCCTACACCTGGGAATATGGTACACAGCTATCAAACGTTTGCTATGATTACTGGCAGATACCAATTCCTACGTTAAGCACAGTTTGCTGATTGAGCTCCATCATAGCAACCTTTCTGCTGTCTGTGGAGTGTGCTTCAGGTCTGGTCTCTGACAGTGTTTACCACCATGGGGAGTGACCCCCAACAGTATTGCGTACCATATCCATGCCTGCACTGTGCCCAGAACTGGTGTGGTGGCCAGGGCTGCTAAACTCCTCTAGAGTAGCACAATGCTGGCATAGGTGTGGGAGTGTGTGTCTGTCTATCCAGTGTGTGGTGGCTGCAAACACCCTCCACAGCCCACACTGCCAGCACTGTTGCCAGTATTGGCCTGCCAATGTGCATAATGAGGAGCAAGGTACCATGGGTATAGCCCGGACAGGGTGGCCTGGCCAGGATGCATCTGCACAGGGCATAGGGCACTGGCTGGGACATTGTAGTGCCCGGCCACCACCTGCACAGACAGGGTGACCCAGCATGTCCTGCTGGGAGATCACTCTCACCCTGACTGTGCAGTGACCACAGCATGGCTAGGCACCCCAATAGTGCTATATAGTATTTCTCTCATGTGATATTTATGGGTTTCCTTTTGGGGCCTAGTCACTGACTTATCTGCTTGGTGTGTATGCTGACATCCCAGTTCTGGGTGCACGCATTTCCACCAGGAACATGCACTATGGACTAGCTAGCAGACTGTCTGCAGCTGGTATGTGTCCTGATGGAGCGCCATGCAGGGTGCAGCGGCTGAAGGCTTGCTGCAGGAGAATATCAGATAGTGGTGGGGTGCAGCTTAACATAGCCAGGCCTAATGTCTGTCTGCTATTGCGTTATGGATGTGTACAGAGCTGCATTGACTGCCCTGTAGGGTGTCTGTTCCCCAGCAGGACTGGGGTTGATGGTCCCCTCTACTGCCACCATTGCAGGGAGGTAGAATGTGGATCTGTTGGTGGGAGACCCTGTTTACCACCCTCAGCCCTGGAGGAGGAGGAGGGTTGTGGTACATAATCCTCCTAGGGGTCCATAGGGGCTACACCTGACAGACATACAGATATATCCAAGGTGTGTCTGCAGAAACTACCTATCTCACACATTAGCACTACTGGGGACCTGCAGCATGGCCTATCTCTGCTGTGGACCTGGTGCTGGGTGCCCCACCTCACCCTCAGGGTGAGTGCAGTACCTGCACAATGTGACGGTGTGTAGCTACTCTGTGCCAGTACCACACACGGTCAGTTACCCCTACAAGGCCAAGGTGCTGTGGCGGTGCATACCCCATCTTGTGATCATCTGTAGACTGCTGATTTGCATGTGCAGTGCATCATGGGTATGGGTGGGTTAACCCTATCCTGGTGACCACAGCAGACTGTTTGTGTGGTGACTTGCAGTCCTTCTGCAGCCAGCCAGGGGTTTGCTAGCAGCTATAGAGCTGTAGCCCACTGGTTACTTCACTACCAGTGGAGTCAGAGGTCATGGGTTCAAACCCACAGTGGGGTTATTTGATAGGGCTGTCCAAAGCATTATCTATTTTTAAAGTACATTAGTGCTGCCAGCAATAACACCCTCAGCGTACTGTACCCATAAGGTGCCTCAGAGGGCACTTTATAGGGCGCCCTATAGTGCACCTTATGGTTACCGTCTATATAAGGTGCACTATACAGTATGCTATGGAGTGACTGATAGGGTGCCAGTCCATATAAGGTGCCTTATAAGGTGTCCTATGGAGCACCTTATAGGGTGCCCTATAGGGGACATTGTAGGGTGCCATGGCGGACAGTGCACTTTATAATGTGCCCTATGCAGTGCCTTATAGGGTGCCTAATGCGGCACCTTAGGTTACGGCACGTGAGGGTATGTTTGTTGGCAGCAATAATTAAAAAACAAATAAAATGCCTCAGGAAACAATACTTACATGTCAAAGCTGATGCCTCAGCCAGCCTTACGTATTGGGCACACTGGGGATGGAACTCATGACCCCTGTATCATCAGTCAGTGCCTTAACCATTGTGCTACACTGCTGTTCCTCCTTGCATTTCAGCGCACCTACTTAAGATTTCCATGCGTTTAAATGCACAGTGCTGCCATCAAAAACAGTGCTATGACCTTGCTGTGCCTCATAGGGCACCCTATATGGCGCCCTATACGCCACCCTTTCAGCAACATTGTAGGGTGCCGTGGCAGACAGTGCACTTTAAAATGTGCCCTCTGGGGTACCTTATGGGGTGCCTTATGCAGCACCTTATGTTACAGTGCTTTGAGAGTGCGTTTGCTAGCAGCAGTAATTAAAATAAAATTAAAAAGCCTCATAATGCAATATTACACATAAATGGTAGCGCCTCAGCCAGCCTTATTCATTGGGCACAGTGGAGGATTGAACCCATGACCCCTGCACCATCTGTCAGTGTCTTCACCATTGTACTGCAGCCCTGTTCCTCTGCACATCAGCACGCCTGCTTATGCTTCCCGCACGCATTACTCATGCGCTAATGTGCGCGGCGCACAAGAGCGCACACGCTAATCCCGTTTTGCTATTTTTGACCGGACCGCCCACTCCTTTTATGGCATCCTGCACACTAACGCAGCGCGCACCTAATGGGGGTTTAGTAAACACCCCTAAGTCTCATTTTATAGGTCGTATGGTTTAGATTCTGTATTAGTTTGGTAGCTGTTCTTTATCTAAACAAAAATATAGAAAATCTAAGCAAATGATAAGAGGGGCTAAAAAAAGATATGGAAAAGATATAGAAAAGTCAACCAAAACAGAAAAGGATATGGAATAATTTCCTTATGAAGAAAAACAGGATAGGGCTTCTCAGCTTTAATAAAAGATAAGAAAAGAAAGAGGGAATGAGAGATTTTAGAAAATGATATGGAACAATTAATAAAAAAACTAAATATTAACCCTTTAGAATATCACTAAAGGAAAAATCCATGAAACTAACTGGTTGTTGGTATTGAGTGCCATGAACTCAATGTTGACTCTTGATGAATGAATGAATGAATGAATGAATGAATGAATGAATGGTTGTCCATACCCCCTGGATTTTCTTGGCCTGGATGAAATTGGAATTAGAATGGCAGGTCTTTTGTCTGCACAGTAAGCATACAGCACCTAATATTCTAACTTGGTTTCCCATCAAACTACTAACCAGGCCCGACTTTGCTTTGCTGCCAAAACACATGGAGGCACATGCTGAAGGAATAGCAAATGTAGAAAAATCAAAGGAGCTCCATGTGAAGAAAAAAAGAAGCAAGTGGAAAAGAGGAGAAATTAGCCAGAAGAAAATAAGAAAACTCCTCACCCTTCCTCCTCAGAAGAAAACCCAGAGGAGAGCATAGGAGAAGAGTGACCAAACAAGAGACCAGAAAGAAAGGGCAGGGAGAAGAAGCACAGTGAAGAGAGCAGGAAGCTGTGTTGACCAGCCAGGGAAGGGTGAAGACTGAAGTGGTGCAGTGTGAGAAGCTGAGACCTTCAGAGTGTCCCTGGAAAATAACCCAGGTCAGATGAGAGATTTAGAAACAAGGAGGCATGCCAGTGAGGCACTGACTTGGGGTGCACAAGTTTTAAGAGCGCCGAGAGCATGCTTCACTGCCTCACCCCTTCATAACTGCAGAAGCATTTCTCTTCACTTATGTGGCTATGCAGTACTATAGCTACTGACCCTGCAGCAGTTTAAAAAAACAAAACTAGAAAGTTGTGTTTCATTTTATAGACATTTTCAAAAATGTCATGGTGCTGATGGCTGTAGTGCTGCATGGCCATAGAAGTGAAGAGAAATGCTTCTGCAGCTGTGCAAACATTAATGTGTCTATGGAGGAGGGAGGGGAAGGGAAGGAGAGATGGGGCGAGAGGAGGTGACTGGCTGGGGCTGATGCTGGGGTTGGAGGGGGGCTGAAAATATGCTGAAGGTGGAGTTGAGACTGGAAGAGAGCTCATGCTTGGGGCAGGGACTGGATTGGAAATGGGCTAAACTTGGACCAAGGTGGGGCTGGACCTGAAGGGGGATGATGTTGAAGAGAACTGGAAAGGAGATGATGTTGGGGATTAGGACTGGAAGGGGGCTGGGAGCTGGAACTTGTGATGCTTGGAGATGTGAGACTGAAAAAGGGCTAAATGGTAGCAAGGGGAGCTTGGACTGGAACTAGAAGGCGGCTGATATTGGGAGGAGGGCTGCGACTGGGGTGGATTTTGGGATGGGGGCTGAAACTAGAAGAGGGCTTATACTGGGGGCTGGAACTGGATGATCCTGGATCTGGGGCTTGGACTGGAAGGAGTGGGTCTTTTGTACCCTGCCCCATGGGAAGAATGGCGCTCAGAGGTCCTGCCTCAGCACTGAGGAGCCAGGATGACCGACCCTCTCTGCGTAGGTTTAAAATATTGAAACTAGCATTTTGAGTATTGTGATTTCAGAAGCCTGTCTATTTGGTTGGTCTTTTGAGATGGAGGAGTAACTTAATGGTTAGAGCACTGGATGAAGAACAAGGGGGACAGTAAATTAAAAAAAAAAAAAAAGAGAGCACCGTTGGACGCATGGACCAGCATTGCTGCAGCCCCACAGCCCCGATCAACATTGGGGAGAGGAACGGGACGTGAAGCTCCTCCCCACTCCAGCTCACCAAGGCCAATTGGGTTGAAGAACAAGGGGGACAATACGCTGAACTCTGATCACATTATCAGACGAAGAGACAATACAAAAAAGGGCATAGAGTAGTTACTCACCAGTAACAGGTGTTCTCCAGGAGCAGCAGGAATCAGTCCTCACATATGGGTGTCATCGGAGCCGATGAAGCCCCAGCGGAGCATTTCCCCAGCTTTCTATGAAAACCTTTGGGAATGCAGGCACGCATGCGCGGTTCCCTTCTCGCCTAAAGGTGCCATCTTACCTCAGTCAAATGACATAGCTAAGAACAGCACACAAAAATGAAAAATAAACTATGTACAACTGCAACTCCCAGGGGAGGAGGGAGGATTGTGAGGACTGATTCCTGCTGCTCCTGGAGAACACCTGTTACAGGTGAGTAACTACTCTTTCTCCAGGACCAAGCAGGAAGTCACTCCTCACATATGGGTAACTCCCTAGCTCTGAGCTACCGAGGAACCCAGGCTGAACAAGAGAACTCCCTCTAGTCTCAGCAGCAAAGAAAGGCTTTTCAAGGACACAACCTCCACCGGTAGCCCAACAGAGGGCAGGAGGGCAGGAGTTGCCTAAACCTCAAAGAGATTCCGGAGCACTGCCTGGCCAAAAGCACTGTCCCTACGGGACTCCCTCTCCAGACAGTAATGGGCCGCAAAGGTCTGGCTTGAAGACCAAGTTGCAGCCCTGCAGATGTCTACCAAGGGCACAGAGCACAGATGAGCCACTGAGGCAGCCATTGCCCTGACACGATGAGCCGTGACCCTACCCTGCAAAGGAAGGTCAGCCACCTTCTAAGCCCAGGTGATACAGTCAGCCACCCAGATGGACAAGATACGCTTCGACACAGCCAACCCCAACTTATTGGGGTCAAAGGATACGAAGAGCTGAGTAGCCCTTCTATGCCCCTGCGTACGGTCAAGGTAGAAGGATAAGGCCCTCCTACAGTCCAGGGTATGCAGGACTGCTTCAGCCTGGCATGCATGAGGCCTAGGGAAGAACGTTGGAAGAACCACCTCCTGATTGAGGTGGAAAGAGGACAAAACCTTTGGGAGGAACTTTGGATGAGTCCTGAAGACTACCCTGTTCCAATAAATCCTGGTGTAAGGCCTATCACAGACCAGGGCCTGAAGCTCACTCACTCGCCTAGCCGAGGTAAGGGCTATCAGGAAGAGTGTCTTCCAGGAGAGGAAGCGTAGTGGACAAGTAGCCATCGGCTCAAAAGGTGGGCGAGTCAGTTGCTGCAAGACCACATTCAGCTCCCACTCAGGGGCAGGAGGACGGATTGGAGCCTTGAGCAAAAGCGAGCCCCTGAGAAAGTGGGACACCAAGGGGTGACCTGACAGAGAATGTCCCTCCACCAGTGAGTGGTGAGCTGCTAGAGCTGAGAGGTGGACCCGAACAGAATTGGACTTAAGTCCCTGATTTGATAAGTGCAGTAAGTACTGAAGCACCACTGGTACTGTACAGGAGAAGGGATCCTCTGTACGCAGGTGACACCACAGAGAAAACCTTTTCCATTTGAGAGCAAAGGTTTTCCTAGTGGACTGTTTCCTAGAGGCTAGGACAACCTCCTCAACTTCCTGAGGTAGGCCCCAGGGAGCCAAGACTACCCTTCCAGCCTCCAGGCCATCAAATTGAGAGCTTTGAGATTGGGGTGCAGAAGGGAACCCTGCTCCTGTGACAGAAGGTCGGGTTGCAACTCCAGAGGCAGTGGGGGATCCACCGCCAGTTGAAGCAGAAGAGGAAACCAAGGCTGCCTCGGCCACCTGGGAGCCACCAGCAGGACCGAAGCCTTGTCCTGAATAATTTTGAAGAGAGTTCGGGCCACCAAGGGCGTGGGAGGAAACGCATACAGGAGGCCCTGAGACCATGGAATCAGAAAAGCATCTGCTGCTATTCTCAGAGGGTGCAGTTGCCTGGAGCAGAACCTCGGCAGTTGCTTGTTCATTGGGCTGGCAAAGATATCTACCAAAGGGAGACCCCATTTTAGGAAGATCTTCTGAACTACTGAAGGATGCAGCTGCCACTCGTGGGGCTGCAGAATCCTGCTTAATCTGTCAGCCAGGTAGTTGCCTGACCTGGAAGGTACACAGCCTTGAGGAGCATGTTGTGCTTGAGGGCAAATAAACAAAGGTCCTGAGCCTCTCGACAAAGGATGCTGGACCCAGTCCCGCCCTGTTTGTTCACATAAAACATGGCCTCCTGGTTGTCTGTCTGAACCAGGACAGATTGATGAGCCAGGGCAGGAGAGAAAGCTTTGAGTGCTAATCGAATAGCTCTGAGTTCGAGGAGATTGATCTGCTGTGCAGCTTCCCAAGGAGACCACAGGCTCTGGGTGCACTTGTCTAGACAATAAGCTCCCCAGACCTGCAGGGAGGCGTCTGTGGTCAGTACCACCGTGTACCCAGGAATCTGAAAAGGCACCCCCTTTAGAAGATTGGGTGGGTGCAGTTACCAGTTGAGGGAGATCAGAAATTGTCTGGACACCCTTATCCTGTCTCTGAGGCTGCCTGTGGCTTGTGACCACTGAGTCCGAAGGCACCACTGTGCAGGCCTCATATGGAGCCTGGCATTGGGGGTCACATGGACTGTCGAAGCCATGTGGCCAAGCAGCCTCAGGCAGAGCCTGGCGGAGACCAGTGTCCTGCTGAGAAACTGATTTGCCAAGGCCACCAACCTTTGGACCCTGTCTTCTGGCAAGAAAGACTTCGCCAGCAGAGAGTCCAGCCTTGCTCCTATGAACTCCAAGTTCTGGGAGGGAAGCAAAGTGGACTTTACGAAGTTTATGACAAATCCCAGGCCTTGAAGAAGAGCAATAGTCCTGAGGGTGGCCTGTCTGGCCTCCTGGCATGTCTGACCTCTGATGAGCCAGTCATCCAGAGAAGGGAAGACAAAGATTCCCTGATTTCTCAGGTAGGCCGCCACCACTGCCAGGCATTTGGTAAAGACCCTGGGAGCGGAGGTGAGGCCGAAAGGCAGCACTCTGTACTGATAATGGTTTCCTCCCACAATGAACATGAGGTACTTTCTGTGGTCTGGATGAATGAGGATGTGAGTGTACGCATCCTTTAGATCTAAAGAGCAAAGCCAATCTCCCTGCTGGAGGTAGGGCAGAAGTGTTCCAAGAGTAAGCATCTTGAACTTTTCTTTCTCTAGGAACTTGTTGAAGTTCCTGAGGTCCAGAATGGGTCGAAGGCCACCAGTTCTTTTGGGTACCAGGAAATACCTGGAGTAGAATCCGTGACCTTGCAAGTGGGAAGGCACAGGCCCCACCGCTCTGTCCACCAACAGAACTTGAAGCTCTTGAAGGAGAAGGTCTGTGTGCAGGGGAGGCCTTGGAGGCTCCCCTGGAAAGTAAGGAGGAGGCAGTTGGTGAAAATGCAGTGCATGCCCCTGCGGACTATGTCCAACACCCAACTGTCCCCGGTGATAAGGGGCCACTGGTGGGCAAAGAGGGCTAGGCGACCTCCTGTGCAGGGTTGGGAGAGCAGGGATAGAGAGGCTACGCTCAAGGAGTCAAAAACCCCCACCCTGCTGAGTGGGAGCAGGGGCCGGAGGCTTGGGGGTTCTCTGCATACGGGGCCCATTACCCTGCCCCTTGGCTTGCTGACCCTGAGGGGCAGCTTGGGCAGCCTGATATTGAGGGTACTGTTTGTAGGCAGTGCCCTTCCTCGGATAAAAGGGCTTTTTACCCGAGCCCTTCTTTTTATGAGAAGGGGCAGAATTCTTCCTAGACAGCCTTGTCCGTGTAAGGTGCTCTGTTTCGAGTTGGGTGGCCTTCTCGGTCATGGGCTTGTCCAAAAAGGTTTTCACCTCGGCAAGGGACATCGACCAACTTGTCCTGAACCCATGGCTCGAGGTCCGATGACTGCAGCCATGCCTGGCGTTGAGCCACGGTGCCAGCTGCCGCAACTCGAGCCGAAGCCTCGAAGCCATTGTAGGCAGCGCGGGACATGAACTTCAAGCAGTCCCGAATCCCCGAGGACAAGGACTTAAATCTCTGCAAGGGTTCCCCGGAGAGACCAGCAGAGAACCCGGCCAACTCCTTGGCCAGGTCACGCAAGTACATGCCCATGTACAGCTGGTACGACTGGACACGGCAAGCAAGCATCGAGCCCTGGAAGCACTTTCTACCGACGCCATCAAGGTTTCAGGCCTCCCTGCCAGGGGGCACCACGGAGTGCATCTTCTGGCTCTTCAGACGATGCATGGCCGATTCCACAACCATAGAATGGTGTGGTAGCTATGCCCTCTGAAAACCAGGGCTCTTCCTGAGTCGATAGATCGAGTCGACTCGCTTGCTCAGAACCGGCACCGAGGCCGATGCCTCCCACATACGGAAGAGGAGCCGTTCCAGCATCGGAGGAACCGGGACAGTAAAGGCCTCCTTCGGAGGAGAGTCATACTGCAGCGCCTCGAGCTCTTCAGCTCGAGGCTCTTCCTCGGGGTCCACCGGAATAGCAAAAGCAGTGGCCATATCTCGGACGAACTCCAAGAACCGAGTATCCTCCGGAGGGGATCTACTCCGGGGCTCAGACTGCGGTGAGTCTGACGGGACGCACTGAGTCTTGAACGTATCGGGAGACTCCTCTTCCTCCGTCTCCCAAGCGGACTTGTCCGAGGAGGAGACAGGGTCCGACCCCGCGGGGCCCTGGAGCACCTGCCCCGACGCCGGATGCACCGGCGTCGACACCCTCAGTCCCGAACGGGAGGTCGAGGGAGACTGCGACCGAGGTCGACTTTGAGCCATGATGGACTTGAGTATCGGCTCGGTCTCCAGGGTCGACTTCGAAGTCGATGTCCCGGTGGTCGGGGCAGATGCGCCAGACAGGCTGGCCATCAGTGCCCGCTGCTGCTCCATGAAGGCAGACAGTCTGCTCTCCAAGGCTGTCATCCTGAGACTCAGCTCGGGAGACGCAGCAGCCACTGACTCGGGCCCCAGCGGCGCCGGGCCCGACGTCAGCTCTCTGGGAGGAGAGTCCTCGAGGACTACGGGGCTTACGTGTCCAGCAGACTCCGGCGCCACGCGAGGAACTTTGGCAGGCTTCTCTTGTTCCACGGGCCCTGGGCGACGGTTGGGGGTCTTAGACCTGGCCCTCGAGGAGCCAGGGACCTCCTCCGATGACGCCCTTGCGAGCTGCTTCTTCCTCTTCCGTTCCCGGTCGGGGGACCCCCTGTCCGAGGAGCTTCGACGGCGCTCGGGATCTGAATCCCGAGATGTCGAGGCCTCAGACGAGGTCCGGGCCCGGACGGAGGCTGAGTCCGAGAAAAGCCTTTCTTTCTGCTGCTGTCGACTTCAGAGTGCCTTGGAAGACATCTTCCCACATGGCCCGCACGACTTAGGGTCATGATCAGGGCCGAGGCACCGAAGGCAGCAGTCGTGTGTGTCGGTGAGAGATATTAATTTCTTACACCGATCACACTTTTTAAAACCACTGGAAGCCATCGGGGAAAAAAGAGTCCCCGCGAGGTCAAAGGACCGGCCTTCCAGGGAAAATGGAAAAAAGGGCGTGAACGCCAGCCACTAAGGGCAAAAACTGAAAAAGAAGAAACGGGCTCGATACCGGTGTCCCGAACCGGCTGGAGGGGAACCGGCGTCGAACCGGGAGAAAAAATAGCGATAATCGCCAAAAAAAATCTACTTTTAACCGGGAGGACAGGACTCACGTCCGGTGGGCTTCTCGGAAAAAAAGAGACTGAGGTAAGATGGCACCTTTAGGCGGGAAGGGAACCGCGCATGCATGCCTGCATTCCCAAAGGCTTTCGTAGAAAGCTGGGGAAATGCTCCGCTGGGGCTTCATCGGCACCGATGACACCCATATGTGAGGACTGATTCCTGCTTGGTCCTGGAGAATATACTAATATTTCTCAACAAATCATCCACTTTTGACTCTATCACACATTATACTTCTAAGACACCTACAGGAGATTGGTCTCTACAATAACATACTGAAATGGTTCCAATCATACTTAAATGACAGACAACAACATGTCAGATGCGGAGGAGACACATCAACTCCCTTCACATTAAAAGTAAGGAGTCCCACAAAGGCAATATCAGCCCTGTTATTCAACCAATACATTCAACCAATAAGTACATAAGATATGTCATACTCGGTCAGACCAAGGTCCATCAAGCCCAGTATCCTGTTTCCAACAGTGGCCAATCCAGGTCATAAGTACCTAGCAGTTTCCCCAAAAGACACAGGTTCCACGATGCTTGCACTGGGTCAAGCAGTGATATCCTGGGTCCCTTTTAATAATTGTTTATGGACCTTTCTTCCAGGAACTTGTCCAAACCTTTTTTAAACCCAGCTACACTAACAGCTTTTACTACATCCTCCGGTAACAAATTCCAGAGTTTGATTACACGTTGCATGAAAAAATATTAGTCTTAAATAGGATACCCTGTAAGTTCATTGCATGTCCCCTATTCTGATGACGTAAACAATCAATCTACGTTTACCCGTTCCACTCTATTCATTAAATTATATACCCCAGAACATATCTCCCCTCAGCTGTTTCTTTTCCAGGTTGAAGAGTCCTAGCTTTTTTAGCCTCTCTTCATAGGGGTATCCTTCCATCCCCTTTACCATTTTAGTGGCTCTTCTCTGTACCTTTTCTAATAACGCTATATCTTTTATAAGATACGGCGACCAGAATTGCACACAATATTCAAGGTGCAGTCACACCATGGAACAATACAGAGGCATTATAATATCCTTTGTTTTCTTTTCCATTCCTTTCCTTATGATACCTAGCATTCTATTTGCTCTCTTGGCTGCTGCTGCATACGGGCCAGAGGTTTTAACATGTTATCCACAATGACACCTAAATCTTTTTCCTGGGTTGTGGTTCCTAATGTGGACCCTTGCATTGTGTAACCATAGTTTGGGTTGTTCTTCCCTAGGTGCATGACTTTGCACTTGTCCACATTAAATTTCATCTGCCATTTGGATTCCCAGTCTTCCAATTTATCAAGATCCTCTTGCAATTTTCCACAATCCTCATGGGTTTTAACAACTTTAAATAGTTTGGTGTCATCTGTAAATTTGATAACCTCACTTGTTATTCCCTTTTCCGGGTCATTTATGAATATGTGAAAAAGCAGCGGACCCAGCACAGGTCCCTGGAGTACTCCACTATTCACCTTTTTCCATTGGGAAAATTGGCCTTTAGCCCTACCCTCTGCTTTCTATCTTTTAACCAGTTCCTCCTGATCCACAGTAGTACACTGCCTCCTATCCCATGACTCTAGTTTTGCCAAAAGTCTCTGATGAGGAACATTGTCAAAGGCTATCTGAAAGTCCAGATACACTTTTATCAACCGACTCACCTTGGTCTACCCGTTTATTCACACCTTCAAAAAAAACATAACAGTTTAGTAAGACAAGATTTTCCTTGTCTAAAGCCATGTTGGGTGTCTCCCATTAAGCCATGACTATCTACATGTTCAGTAATTTTGTTCTTTATGATGGTTTCTACCATTTTTCCCTGTACTGACGTCAGGCTCACCAGTCTGTAGTTTCCTGGATCACCCCGGAACCCTTTTTAAAAACTGGCGTTATACTGGCCATTCAATCTTCAGGAATTACAGATTTTAATGATAGTAATCTGTGAACTAATAGCAGGTCTGCAGTCTCATATTTCAGCTCTTTCAACACCCTTGGATGTATACGATCCAGTCCAGGTGATTTGCTACTTTTCAGTTTATCAAATAGTTGTAATACATCTTCCCGGTGTATCGATATTTCTTTCAATTCTTCCACAGTATCACCTTTAAATACCACTTCAGTCATGGTTAACATCCCTACATCTTCCCCAATAAAGACCGAAACAAAAAATTCATTCAGTCTCTTCGCTATGGCCTCGGCCCCTCTTAGTGCTCCTTTTATCCCTCTATCATCTAATGGTCCAACTGACTCTCTCACAGGTTTTTTGCTATGAATGTACTTGAAAAAGTCTTTATTATGCGTTTTTGCTTCCACAGCAAGCTTCTTCTCAAATTCTCTCTTTGCCTGCCTTATCAATGCTTTGCATTTAACTTGCCAGTCCTTGTGCTGTTTCCAGTTTTCATCATTTGGCTCTTTTTTCCATTTCCTGAAAGATGCTTTTTTGGCAATAACAGCCTCTCTGACCTTTAAACCATGCTGGCAGTTTTTTGGACTTCCTTCCACTTTTCTTAAAAATGTGGAACACAGCTGGTAGAGGCTTCTAAGACAGTATTTTTAAAAACACCCAAGCTTGATATAAGTCTTTAACCTTTACAACTGATCCTTTTAGTTTTTTCTTAACTAGTTTCCTTATTTTATCATAGTCTCCCTTTCGAAAGTTAAAAGGTAGTACTGTGGATTTCCTTACCATCACATCCCTCCTCTATTAATTTAATCAAACATGATCATGCTATGATCACTATTGTCAAGTCGCCACAATACCCTTATCTCTTGCACCAGATCTGGTGTTCCACTAAGGGCTAGTTCCAAAATGGCTTTTCCTCTGGTTGGTTCATGAACCAGCTGCTCAAAGAAGCAGTCATTTATTTCATCTAGAAACTTTATCTCCCTAGCATGTCCTGCCCCGACACTGGCCCAGTCAATACCGGGATAATTGAAATCACCCATTATTATTACTCTGCTGTACCTTTTGTTAGCTTCCCTGATTTCTTTGAGCATTTCATCATCCATTTGTTCATTCTGGCCAGGCAGTCGATAGTACACCCCCACTGCCATCACTTTCCCTTTTTTGCATGGAATTTATTTACAAAGGCTTTTATTCTGTCCTTATCTTTCTTGATCTCTCTGCTGTCTTCGACACTGTTGACCACAACCTTCTTTTTTTTTTTTTCAAAGATTTATTTATTGAAAGCACATAATACAATACATAACTACATAAACTGCTTCACTTTTCCATTATACAGTCATGATAAGCAGACATACCCCGGGCAGGGCTGTGTCTTGTCCACCGCCCTAGGGTTTTACAACGATACAAAACAGAGATTGTCAGTTTCCTACCTAAAGCCCTCCCTTCCCCCTCCCCCCACCTACCCCACCCTCCCGGGACCTAAGGGACCTGTCCTATCCTTCCATCATAGGTCGTCTAAGAACCCCCTCAGCGCCTCACCCCAAGCACAGAATTTCACTGCGGATTTTAGGCCTCAGCGCTTGAATATAGGGTGTCCACACCAAAAGAAAAGAGGCCCAGCTCCGGGGGTGACTCTGCGCACCCCTAGGTTCCAAGATCATAAACTGGTGGAACCCATTACGCCATTCCCAAAAGGAGGGGGCCGCCGGCTCTAGCCATCGCCGCAGTACAGGACTCTTCCCCACCAGACATGCTTTCCGTATCAGCAGTTTCTGCCATCTACCCTTCGGGTGGAGTGGTCCCAACTGATCCAGTGCCACTAGCCGCCCTGTCCAGCAGAGCTGCTGCTGTAATAAGCCGCTTAAATAATTTGCTATCCTAAGCCAATAGCGACGTATATGGGGGCAGCCCCACCACATATGGCCCAAATCCGCTAACGTACAAGCACATTTCGGGCACCCACCATAGGCGGTAAGGCGACTACGCAGTGCTCGTCTCGGGGAGAAATGGGCCCACACAATACATTTGAATTAAATTTCCCGCCATCTAGCTCCTTCCGCTAGCTGGGCGACCCGGCCTAGCGCAGTGCGAACAGAGCCTGGAGCCACCTCGCAACCCAGTTCCCGCGCCCAGGAAGCTTCTTCTGCCGAATAGTCTAGCGGCGTCACATAAGGCTCCAATGCTTTTTTGAAGTTTGCAATAGTAGGTGGGGTCCCTGCCCCAAGGGCGAAGAATTCTAATATCTGTCTGGAGTGGTCCCCCATCAATTCTCGTCCCAAAACTGAACCCACATAGTGAGAAAGCTGCAAGTACGCAAACAGGGAAGCTCTGGGGCACAAATCGTATTCCCGACACAACACTGCCAGAGGCTTACACCGCCCCTCCAGGTCAATTACATGCCCCAACGACCGTATCCCCACCTTCGTCCACCGACGGAAAGGGACCGAGTCCGATCCCGGAGGAAACTGGGCATTACCCTGCAGTGGCAACCAACTCGAAATCTCCGGCGAACTCCCCCACAATTTGTTCAGCCGCTGCCAGGTACGCCGCGCTGCCTGGACCAACACACTGTTCATCACTCGACCCGGTAAAACCGCACGCCGCAAGTGTAAGACCGCCAGCAAGGAATGCGGTGCCACCAGGGCCTCCTCAAGTTCCCTCGGGGTATACACCTCAGTACTACCAAGCCAATCCCCCAGGTGCCTAGCCTGGCAAGCCAGGGCATAGGTCCAGAGATTGGGCACACCAATTCCCCCAGATCTCCATCCCCCTCTCAAACGGTTCATCGGTATGCGTGCTCTGGCCCCCCTCCAAGAAACCCACAAAATTCACGTTCTATGCGCAAAAGATCACGGCATAGTAGCCACACCAGCAAAGTTTGTAGCCAGTAGAGGACCCGTGGCAATATCACCATCCCCAATGCTGCCGCCCTGCCCAATAAAGACAGCGGAAGGGGAGCCCAAGCTTGGAGCTGTGAGCGAACCCTAGACCGGATGCGCTCAAAGTTCCGCTTATACAATGCCGTCATATCTTTAGTTAGCTCGATCCCCAAATAGATAAAGGAATCACCGGCCCATCTCAGGGGGAAGCTCCCTCCCCATTGCCCCTGAAGCCGACCCCCAATGTCCAGGGCTTCCGATTTGTCTCGATTGATACGCAGCCCCGCAAAGTCACCATAACGGGAGAATTCGGCAAGCAAACACGGCAACGACTGTTGAGGGTCGTGCAAATGGACAAGGATGTCATCCACGAAGGCGGCCACCTTAAAACCACAAGACCCAATACGGACACCACAAATATCGTTGGATTCCGCTATACTCCGCAGCAGCGGATCTAGTGTCAGCACAAATAGCAGCGGGGAGAGCGGGCACCCTTGGCGAGTGCCCCTCTCAAGGTTAAAGTTGTCAGACAGCACCCCATTACACAAAATGCCAGCCGTAGGATTTGCATACAGCAACTCCACCATCCTAATGAAGGAGTCGCCCAGCCCATACTGAGGCAAAATAAACTTCATGTAATCCCAGTTGACCCGGTTGAACGCCTTTTCCGCATCAAAACTGATCAATAATGATTGCTCCTCTTGCGCACGCACCCATTCTATGGAGGCTAAAATCTTTCGCAGATTCCGCACAGCGTACCGCCCCTGGACAAAACCCACCTGTGACTCATGCAACAGGCCCCCCAGCATGGAGGCCAATCGGTCAGCCAGAACCTTCGCCAACACTTTCAGATCAAAATTCAGTAGCGAAATGGGTCGATAGGAAGCCGCCTGCGTAGGGTCTTTACCGGGTTTAGGTATTAAGGTAATAAACGCGTGGTTCGTTCTCCAACCGAAGCTCCCCTGCTCCACCCTCCGGTGATACACCGCAGTCAGAACAGGGGCAACTCGTCCAACTAGTAACTTATAGAACTCCGCCCCAAAACCGTCCGGACCCAGTGATTTATAGCAGCTAGCCCCCAGTATAACTTTGTGGACTTCCTCCTCTGTTACTGGTGCATCCAGCGCTGACCGTTGTTCCACGGTCAGCCTAGGTATCCGCAGCCCCTGAAGATAACTTTCCATTAATGTCGTGGACCCTTTACTTCCCTGGTATAACTTCTGAAAAAAAGAGCGAAACACTTGGGCTATCGCCTGGCTGCTTTTATGCAGATGGCCCTGCTTGTCACACAACGCCACTATGGAGCGGGCCCCTCTACTGCCCCGAAGGCACCGCGTTAAAAGCTTCCCCGGTTTGTCTCCAAAATGGTGAAGCTGATACCTATAATACATCAAAGATTTCTTTGCTCTCTGATGAAGCAGCTCATTAAGAGACGACTGCATCTCCCAAAGTAATCGTTTGTTAACCCCTGTGGGATTTCCCGCGCACCGCCGCCGGGCCTTTATGACCTGTTTTTCCATTTGAACTATTCGCGACGCAACTAATTTTCGCTTTCGCGCCCCATAGGCCATGATGTCGCCGCGTAAGACCACCTTCGCTGTTTCCCACAGTAGTTCTGGCTCATCTCTATGTTGGGCGTGGATGTCCATAAACTCCCCCCATCGCTGTTCAAGATAGGTATGGAATTCGGTATCTGTGTACAGCCCCAGGGGAAACCGCCAGATTCGCTGCGAGGTAGCAAGGCCTCCCCACTGCAAATCCACCCAAACCGGTGCCTGATCCGATACCGCCGTTGGGCCAATCCCCACTTCCCCACACAACCTTCTTCTTATCACCCTGTCCTCACTTAGTTTTAAGGGCTCTGTACTATCTTGGTTCTCCTCCTATCTCTCCCATCGCTCTTTCAGTGTATGCTTCAGTGGCTCCTCCTCCTCTTCCACCCCGCTACCTGTGGGTGCACCTCAGGGTTCTGTCTTTAGACCGCTCCTCGTTTCTCTCTATACCCAATCCCTTGGTGCCCTTATCTCTTCCCATGGCTTTAACTATCATCTCTATGCTGATGACTCTCAAATCTGCCTCTCTATGCCTGTCATCTCTCCTGAACGCCAGGCTAAGATTACGGTCTGCCTTTCTGACACTGCTACTTGGATGTCCCATTGCCGTTTAAAATTGAACATGGCCAAGACTGAACTCCTTATCTTTCCCCCGAACACCTCCCCCTCCTCTTTCCCCTTTCTCTTTCTCTGTGGATAACTCTGTAATCCTTCCTGTCTTTTTGGCACGTAACCTTGGTGTTATCTTTGACTCCTCTCTCTCTTTCTCTTTACATATCCAACTCAATGCTAAGACTTGCCATTTCTTTCTCTACAACATCTGCAAAATTCACCCCTTTCTTTTTTGAAAACACTACTAAGATGATTGTCCACTCCTTAATCACCTCCCGCCTTGATTATTGTAACCTTCTTCTTGCTGGCCTCCCTGCAAACCACCTTTTCCCCCTTCAAACTATTCAACATTCTGCTGCTCGTCTGATTTTCCGCCAGCCTCATTTTTCCCACATCACTCCTCTCCTCATGTCACTTCATTGGCTCCCTATCCGTTTTCGTATCCAATTCAAACTCCTCCTGCTGACCTATAAGTGCATTCACTATTCTGCCCCCCTGTACCTCTCATCTCTTATCTCTCCTTACACCCCCCTCTCAGCTACTTCACTCTTCTAATTGTCTTCATTTATCTATGCCTTTCACTCGTACTGCTAATTCTAGACTTCGCTCCTTTCACTTGGCTGCACCCTTCGCCTGGAATAATCTACCTGTCTCTGTGCGCCAGGCACCCTCCTTGACCCTCTTCAAATCCAGGTTGAAATCCCACCTCTTTACTATTGCTTTTCGTTCCTGACTCTTCTGTTGTATTCTGACTTCTTTATAAACCCTGCATGTATTTTTTTGTCATGCTGTTTTGTAAATTGTATTTTGTATTTTATTCTGTAATCTGCCTTCACTAGATTGTGAGCTCTGATGAGCAGGGACTGTGTCTCTTACATCTCTTACAAGAAGATTATCCTGTATATATGTATTTATGTATATCTGTAAATGAACTCCCCCATAGCTAAGAAGTGTTAACTCTGTATGATGTGCTTTTCTGACAATCTGTATGTAAGCAAAATTTGTACCTGCCTTGATTCGACAGTCCAAGAAGATTATCCTGTATATATGTATTTATGTATATATGTAAATGAACTCCCCCATAGCTAAGAAGTGTTAACTCTGTATGATGTGCTTTTCTGACAATCTGTATGTAAACAAAATTTGTACCTGCCTTGATTCGGCAGTTTCACAATAGTAATCCTACCCGCTTCTGATCGCTGGAAGGAGCGGGCTACAAATGCTTGCTAAATAAATAAATAAATAAATGTCTGTGCAGCGCTTCGTATGTTTGCAGCGCTATATAAGTGCTTAATAATAATAATTTCAATCCATAGAGATTCTACAGCAAATTTTGTTTCCTGCAAAACTTTAATCCTTTGTGACTCAATGCCCTCTCTAACATAGAGCGCAACTCCTCCACCAATTTGATCAGCTCTATCATTACGATATAGTTTGTACCCAGGTATCAGTGTCCCACTGGTTGTCCTCCTTCCACCAATGTCTCTGCGATACCAATCATATCTAACCTCTCATTTAGTGCTATATATTCTCTCCCATCTTATTTTTTAGACTTCTAGCATTTGCATATAAGCATTTTAGAGACTGTATTTTATTCATATTAATCTGGCTATGGGTAGGCAGAGGTAATTTGGAATCTTTAAGCTCTGTCTGCTCTGTACTCAAGTGCATTTGGGCTACTTTATTCTTTATTGGAACCTCTCTGCTAATATGCCCTAACTTCATTCTTTTGGTAGTATCTTTCAAGGATACATTGTTCCGAACCATGCGCTCTTGTACAACTTGTCGGCTCTCCCCTATTATTTAGTTTAAAAGCTGCTCTCTCTCCTTTTTAAAGGTTAATGCCAGCAGTCTGGTTCCATCCCGGTTAAGGTGAAGCCCATCCCTTTGGAAGAGCCCCTCCTTTCCCCAGAATGTTCCCCAGTTCCTAACAAATCCAAAACCCTCATTCTTGCACCATCGTCTCATCCAGGCATTGAGACTCCGGAGCTCTGCCTGCCTTTTGGATCCTGCGCTTGGAATGGGAAGCATTTTGGAGAATACTACCCTGGAAGTTCTGGATTTCAACTTCCTACCTAAAAGCCTAAATTTAGCCTCCAGAACCCCCCTACCACATTTTCCTATGTCATTGGTACCGACATGTACCAAGACTGCAGACTTCTCCCCAGCACTATCTATCTAAGACATTGTCTAGGTGGAGCATGAGGTCCGCTACCTTCGCACCAGGCAGGCATGTTACCTGGCGATCCTCACGTCCACCAGCCACCCAGCTATCTACATGCCTAATGATAGAATCACCAACTATAACGACTGTCCTAACCCTTCCCTCATGGGCACATGGCCCTGGAGAAACCTCCTCGATATGTGAGGGTTTTACATTACCTGAAGGACAGGTCCTAGCTACAGGATTACTTCCTGTCACACCAGGGTGATGCTCTTCTATCACATGACCTCTCTCCTCCATGGCAACAGGGATGCTGCCAGACTGGAGGTGGGACTTCAGGAATATATCCTTGTAGGTCTCGTCTATGTACCTCTCTGTCGTCCTTATGTCCTCCAAGTCTGCTACTCTAGCCTCCAGAAATTGGATTCGTTCCCCAAGAGCAAAGAACTCCTTGCACCTAGTGCACACGTAAGACCCCTCACCAACTGGGAGAAAATCATACATGTGACACTCAATGCAAAAGACTGGAAGCCCCCATCTTGCTGTTGGACTGCTGTCTGCATCTTAGTTTTAAGGTTATGTTTAGATATTTAAGTTCTTTACTTACTAAGGGTTGCTGGGGATACTTATACTAATAAAACTATACCTAATATGTTTAACGCACTTTGTTCACCTGAAGCTTAATTAATCTCAGGTCCTTAATGTATGCCTGATGAGGATAAACAGCTGCATCTGAGGTGTAAGCACCTATAAAGCTATGATTATCCCAGGGGTGGGTGGGTGTTGGGGAGGGAGGGAGGGAGGGAGGGAAAGAAGCCTTATTAAAAGCTGGCTGCTACACAGTACCCTGTACTGTGCTTCTAAGATAATCTGTGACCAATTTCCAGGGGGAGTCCCACAGCCCTTGCTTGGATAGAGGGAGTCTTAGGGTCTAAATTTAACCAGAAAGCTCTCTTCTGTGTTTTAAATTTAAACTGAAAGCTCTTTGCTGCTACTAGGCCCTGCCTGATTTAACAAATACACTGGGTTGACAGATTAATCAACTTTAATCTAATGAATTCCTTTTCCCCCAAGATTTAGAAAAATTCCCAGAAGTAAATACTTACAATTGCAGACCTCTCTCCAGAAGTAGCAGTCCCCTTTTGTAGCCCTTCAAGACTGAGCTTTGATGTCATACAAAAACATAACATCCACTCCAAAATTTACGCGGATGACATCTTGTTGTACATATCCTTCGATGTCGATACCCCAAATTATACAACTGAATGCCTCACCGATGTCTCTGGACGGCTCAACACCCACAACCCCAGAATAAATATAGTAAAACAGAAGGACTCGCAATAACAAGGAACAAGAACTTCACTCTTCCTTACACAATAGCCCTAAATGACAAACATAGCCGTCAAAAGTGAGGTTAAATACCTAGGGGTCATCCTCAATCAGAACTTAAGCCTACAAACGCAAATTAACAGAACACCACAAAATGCTTGACACAAATTGAAAATTATCAGGAAACTAAAACTCCTCCTAAGCCATAATGACTTCAGAATGGTACTACAAGCCAGTGTTAGACTTTTGTGACTCACTATATCAAGGCCTGCCAGCAAACACCATTCATTCGCTGCAGATGGTCCACAACACAGCTGCCCGCATTCTCATAGGAATAAACAAGCACAATCACATAATACCAACATTGGCCCAACTACACTGGCTCCGAATCAGGAGTCGTGCAAGGTTTAAGACAACAATTAATATATTCAAAATTCTGCATAATGAATCAGCAGAATCACTCCAAGTTCTGATCAGAAGATATCTCAAAAACTGCCCAGTGAGACCAGATTGCAAAAATATATTAGTTACTCCAAATGAATTCTCCAAAACTAAGCAGACCACATCCAACGGGGCTTTATGCAGCGAGCTTATGGAACTCCCTCCCAGAGGATACCAGAAATACAAAGGATACTGAGGACTTCAGGAAAAAGTTGAATACATTCCTGTTTACTGAACATTTTGGCAGTATCACATAGTAAAACATCCACTCAGTATCCATCCACTCAGGCATTGGACAATAAATAACGAATAATGCTGCACAACCATGAAGCATGATTCCAAATTGTAAATAATTATTACTTATAAGTTACAATTGTACATAAGTTATGAAAACATACTGTTAATGATTACTTGTGCAACCCCAACCTTTCCATGATGTTATAATGTATTCAAGTTTTTTTATTTATTTATTTTATTTCTAGCTTTTCTATACCGCGCTATTTGACATCAGTGCGGTTTACTGTCAACAATTTTACACAAGGTGGGAAGTGCCTTGTGCTTACATCAAACAGGACAAATTAACTGGGATTCATAACATTGAACTATTTACATCTGAACAAAGGCAGCCTACTAGTGTCACTGTTACATTCTTATAGCTGTTGGGTGGTTGTGTTTGTGCAAGGTGTAGGGGAACCGTTGGATTGCGAGTAGTATGAGAGGAATAAATGATGTTTTATGGCTTTCCTGAATTGTGAGAGATCATTGATTGATCTTATGTTGGATGGGAGATTATTCCAACACCTTGGAGCGTAGAAAGAGAATGCCCTGTTTCTAGTTGTTTGCTTGCATTTCGTCACTTCGGTCGGGGTTAGCAGTGTGTTAGCACCTATTGACCTTCTTGACCTATTATCGGGGGTATGCGTAATGAGTGCCGTGATAGACGAGGGTGATATCCCGTTTATGGCTTTAAACGTAATGAGCATTGAGTTATTGAGTTGAATGTAAACCACATTGTTACAATGTAAACAATTGAGTTCAATGTAAACCACCTTGATTTAAGGAAAAGGAGGTATATAAATACTGTTAAATAAATAAGGGAACAGGGTTCAATTACCACTAGCACTCCTCGTGGCCTTGGAAGAAAGGCCTGGCAATCTACTTCCGGTCACACTGCCAAGAAAACCCAGGAGCTGCTGGGTCACCAGGAGTCAGCACTGACTCAAAGGCATACAATTTTTGAGAAGGTAAATACCCTTGCATGATTTGTGTTCCAGTCAAGGTCATATTCTTGCGATCTCTACTGGGCAATGAGGTCTGTGCTACATCAGGTGCGATTCCGTAGCAATGCCTATTCTGTAATTGCCATGGATCTCTGGAATAAGTTGCCACCAGAGATACAGCAAGAACCCAGCTTCCTGAAAGTTTGGAAGACTGTTAAAAATTTTCTTTTCCCAACTCTGTGGATAATGTTCTACTCCTCGTTTCCTCGGCTCGTAACCGTGGGGTTGTCTTTGACTCCTCCCTGTCCTTCTCCACACATATCCAACTGATAGTTAAAACATTTCATTTCTTTCTCTAGAACATCAGCAAAATTCACCCCTTCCTTTCTGAACACACTACTAAGACACTTATCCTCTCTTTGGTCACCTCACATTTAGACAATTGCAACCTTCTCTTTGCTGGTCTCCCTCTGAATCATCTCTCTCCCCTTCAATCTGCTCAAAACTCAGCTGTGTGGCTAATCTTCTACCAGCCTTGACATGCTCATGTAACCCCCCTTCTCAAGTCGCTTCATTGGCTCCCTATCCATTTCCGCATCCAGTTCAAACTTCTCCTACTGACCTATAAGTGCACTGATTCTGCTGCTCCTCACCACCTTTCCTCTCTTATCTCTCCCTAGACCCCTCCTCGGGAACTTTGCTCTTCTGGCAGATCACGTCTCTCTGTGCCCTTCTCTTCTACCATCAACTCCAAACTTCGATCCTTTCACCTTGTTACTCCTTATGCTTGAAACAAACTACCTGAGTCTGTACGACAGACATCATCTCTGGCCCTTTTCAAATGTATGCTGAAAACTCATCTCTTCGAGGTTACTTTTGGATCCTGATCTGCTTATTTTCCTGTGTTTCCTTAGCATTCCACTAGATGTATCCTTGTCCACAGCTGCTGTTGTGCTGTCTGTTTTGACTAGACTGCAAGCTCTGATGAGCAGGGACCATCTTTTACATGTGTCTATACAGTGCTGTGCTTGCCTTGTAGCACTATACAAATGATCAGTAGTAGTAGTAATAGTAATAGATTTAGCTATCCAGGTTCAGGAACTATTGACCTTATGGAGGCTCTGGAAGATCCCTCTCAGCAGTTAGGACTGAGTAGGATTTGAATGGTTAATTGTTTTCTATTACTTGTATTGTTTTGTGTTTTCATGCTGCAAACTGCTTTAAATGGCTTTATTTCCATTTTGTAAATAAATAAAATCATTACATGGCAATATGATAGTAGTATCCTCCCTGAGAAGTTCATCCCGTATTCACTTAATGAAAATTGCATATGAACATTTTCAAAATATTGTCCAGATTATAAACTTACCATAAATTGACTGTCATTTGGTATAGTGGCAATGATTTCTCAAGGGACTAAATTTTACTCCTGAATTTTCAAACATTTTTATATTTTAGCATCTTCCCTAGTCTTGCACAAAAATCAAGATTATATCATTATAGAAACATACGTAAAGAAGTGCACTTTCAGATATTAACCTATAACAATAGACTTCTGCAGTTTGTCACACCATGGTGGAGGGATATTAAATGTTTTAGCAGAAAATCAGTTACCAAGTCAATAGTCAGCATGATAGACAAAGCTTAACTTAAAGGGTAAGTTATGCATTTAAAATTAAGAAAATATTCAGAGGATCTAAACATGCAAGTGTGAACGCTGAAAATGCCAGCATAACTTTAAATAGATAACTTGTCTGTTATTGCTGCTCTTTCTGCATTCAGACTCCAATGCATGCAGTTTCTGGAGAGTGGCTGAATTTTTCCATTTTCCTTTGAACTTTTAGCCTCTTCCCCAGACTGCCCCATATCCTATGCAAATTTAAAATGGATAACTGTGGTCATATAGCGACTTATATGGCAATCAGTTATCCCTACAAGTGCCAGAAATTTACAAAAAAACCACATGATCAGTAATCACTGCCAACAGAATTAATGCTTTTGAATATCATGTCCATCAGGTATTATATATGTGATAGGAAAAACTAACTTGTATGAGAAAGAATATCCTATGAGCAATCAAGCATCTATGGTAGACAACTTGAATATATCTCCTTAGCAATGTAAATAATAATTTGGTAGACTGCATAGGACAGAAGGCCTTTTTCTGCCATAATCTACTATGTAATATGTTACTATGTAAATCATCTCTAGGATCTCATTAAGTTTCAGCAAAGTGCCGTAGTATAAGCAGACCCACATGGAGGGTTCACCTAGGTTGGGAGGTCAAGTACGTCCCTATTCAAAGCTGATTTCACTATAGGGCATGTTTTCTATGGGTGTGCCATCTGTGCATGACTGAGGCCTGGAATTAGTGTGGCGGCCCATGCTAACTGTTGGTGATGTGCCCAGTATGGCCCCCTGCAGTTAGTGCATTGCAGCTGCTTGACATCGCGTTAACCAGCATGCAGGTGCACTTACCTCCACCCCTTGAGAAGGCGGTAAGTGCACTTGCACTAAGGACAACAACTGCGGTCAGCATGCACCAATGTTGCCCATGCTAACTGCCATGTGCCGCCCCTAACCTGCCCAGTCCTCACCCCCATCATGCGCTAAAGGGTTAGCATGGGATGTTTACTTCAGCACTCCATACTTATGGTTAGCAAGTTGAATTTGGCACACAGTAAACCTTGCGCTAACCCTTAGTGCTACTTAGGGGTATGTTTAGTAAACCGGGCTAACGGTTAACCCGGGCTATCTGCCACTAAATCCCATATTATTCAATGGGACCTAGTTGCAGATAGCCCGGGTTAACCGTTAGCCCGGTTTAGTAAACATACCCCTTAGTAAACATTCCCCATGTGTGTTTATAAAATGCTAGGAGCTAACTCGCAGAAATTACAGCAAGATTGAAGCCGCTGACACATGCCTGCTCATCAGCAGATGTAAATGCTCACACATAACATATGCATGGGAATCATGACTGTATCCACGCTCTGCCCAATCTGTGCCCCAGAATATGCCTACACCCAAGTTGCATAAAAACACATGTCTTCTTGTCTGGGTTAATTATCTAAAAGCCTTTTTATGTGCATAAACAGGATTTTATGTGCAAGAACCGTTTATAAAATTACCCCCTCCCCCAAAAGAAGATAGAACAATGCTCAGAATCTTGCATAGACAATAGTATCTGTGTACTGTCTAGAAATGATTTTGCTCATGGTACGCTGAATAAATGGGTTTGTGCATTTGCTGTCACATATGAATTGCACTGTCAGTCCTTCGGGTTTTTGCTAATGCTCAGATCAAGCTTTTAATAGATCCTGCAATCAGGCAGTCACTTTGTGCCTACATGCACCATGAGAGTACAAATTACAGCATTTTGATACAGAAAATACATTATGCTACATAAAGACAATAAGGAAGAAGATCATGCTTTCATTCAGGTAATGTCTCCAAATGGATTAATTCAGGGCCTCAAAAAACAGATCACTAAAAAAAACAACAACAATTTACTTAAAGTTGTATGTTTTTCAAAGAAAATGCACTAAGCTCAAAAATAGAGGGGGAAATACCTCAAAGAAGTCCTACCCAAAACTGAAAGCCAAACAGATCACCAACTGGAGTCTCAATAGACTTAAGGATTCATCCTCATAGGTTATGAAAACCCCCTATCTTTAAAGTCCTTTATTTACTTCCATTGTATGTTCCTGTCAAGCTGGCAGCTGAGTAGGAAGATCCATGGCATACATTGTATTAATGCTGGTAGATGGATTGCTTCCGGAGGCTTTGGGTAAATGATACTGAACAGCATATGAGCACATTGGCAGCCAATAAGATCTTTGATGATGTACTCCTGATGCAGCTTGCCAGTGAAACACATCCACATCATGTGAGGGAACACTGGCTGAAAGTGTGAGAACACTGGCTGAATGAAGATGAAATATTTGATACTCATTATATATAAAAATATTGGAAGTAAATAAAGGACTTTAAAGTTAGGGTTTTTATGATCTATGAGGATGAATCCTTAAGCCTACTGAGACTCCAGCTGGTGAGCTGTTTGGCTTTCATTTTTGGGTAGGACATCTTTGAGGTCTTTTCCCTTCGATTTTTGAGCTCAGTGCATTTTTTTTGAAAAACATACCTCTAAGTAAATTATTTTTTAGGATGATTTGTTTTTTGATGTGTGTTTAGTTTTTATCACTGCCATTAGCCCTTATTTTTTGGTGGTTAATTCAGGACAAAACATGATAGACATGAAACTCATCCCTATGCCAGGATATGGTGGAGATGTTCTTGAATCTGGGAGAAAATCTCTCTAAATGGGTTGGTTTTGCTCATACTGTGACTGTCATGAACTTCACTCCTAAGCCAGGGTATGTGGAGAATAATCTCAGTCTCTCAAATTTACTGCTAGTGCTCATAATACTTTCATTGTGCCAAAGAGAGCATCATCCTTCTAGAGTTCATCAGCTGTAACATATATGAGCAACTTACCTAAATAAGAACATAAGATATGCCATACTGGGTCAGACCAAGGTCCATCAAGCCCAGTATCCTGTTTCTAACAGTGGCCAATTTAGATCACAAGTACCTGGCAGTTTTCCCAAAAGACACACAGGTTCCACAATGTTTGTATTGGAGCAAGCAGTGGATTTCCTGGGTCCCCTTTAATAATAGTTTATAGATCTTTCCTCCAGGAACTTGTCCAAACCTTTTTTAAACCCACTACACTAACAGATTTTACTACATCCTCCGGTAACGAATTCCAGAGTTTGATTACGCGTTGAGTGAAAAAATATTTTTTCTTATTAGTCTTAAACGGGTTACACTGTAGCTTCATTGCATGTCCCCTTGTTTTTGTATATTTTGATAGTGTAAACAATCGATCTACATTTACCCGTTCTACTTCATTCATTAATTTACAGACCTCTATCATATCTCCCCTCAGCCGTCTTTTCCAGGTTGAAGAGCCCTAACCTTTTTAGCTTCTCCTCATAGCGGTATCCTCCCATCCCCTTTACCATTTTTTTGGCTCTTCTCTGTACCTTTTTTAATTACGCTATTTCCTTTTTAAGATAAGGCGATCAGAATGGCACACAATATTCAAGGTGCTGTCGCACCATGAAATGATACAGAGGCATTATAATATTCTTTGTTTTATTCTCCATTCATTTCCTTACGATCCCTAGCATTCCATTTGCTTTTTTGGCTGCCGCTTGCACACTGGGCAGAGGGTTTCAATGTATTATCCACAACGACACCTAAATCTTTTTCCTGGGTGGTGGTTCCTAATGTGGAACCTTGCATCATGTGACCATAGTTTGGGTTGTTCTTTCCTAGGTGCATAACTTTGCACTTAACCACATTAAATTTCATCTGTCATTTGAATGTTCAGTCTTCCAATTTATCAAGGTCCTCTTGCAATTTTTCACAATCCTCATGGGTTTTTAACAACTTTGAATAATTTTATGTCATCTGCAGATTTGATTACCTCACTCGTTTTTCCTATTTCCAGGTCATTTACGAATATATTAAAAAGCAGCGGACCCAACACAGATCCCTGGAGTACTCAACTATTCATTCTTCTCCATTGGGAAAATTGACCATTTAGCCCCACCCTCTGCTTTCTATCTTTTAGCCAGTTCCTGATCCACAATAGTATACTGCCTCCTATCCCATGGCTTTTTAATTTCACCAAGAGTCTCTCATGAAGTCTTGTTTTTTTTTCCTTAGAACATTGGAGATGTTATATCTTCCTGGCTGTGCATACAAAATAGAAAGAGATCAGAACTCAGTTTGATAGAAAAAGTCAAAAAAGCACTTTGTATTTCTTATCCAGACCACAAATATAATTATGCCTTGATAAAAAAAAAGACCGTTCGTATCATTAAATAATGAGGGTGGGACTCTCAGCAGAATGGCATACTATACAGTATAGAAAACAATTCACAACAAGGCTTTTCCATTATCTTCAGTTAAACTGAAATGCTTTTCATATTCAAAGATCAATCCTTCTATCCACCAAAGCCAGTTAAAGTCAGACGCTGAACTAGCTGTCAAATCAGAAGTACGCTACTTCGGGGTAACTCTTGACCAACATCTGACACTGCAGCCCCACATTAACAGAATGATAAAGAATGTGTACAGTTAAAATAAGGACACTCCAATGGCTCTGTCCACTCCTTGAACCCTCCGACTACAGGACTGTATTTCAAGCGATGATACTTCCCTACTTCAATTTCAGCAATTCAGACCTCCAAGGTCTTCCAAAATCACAACTGCTCCCACTACAGCTTGCTCAGCACATGGTGGCTAGAGTCCTAACTGGAACATCAAGGAGTTCCCACATCATCCCCATCATGAAGGGGCTACACTGGCTACTACTACTATACAGAGTTAAATACAAAAACATGACAACAATATTTAAAATCCTTCATGGGCAATCATCTGGCTACCTGCAAACGATAATAGGAAAAATCCCTAACAATCGCCAGAGAAGAAGCACTGCAGAACACTTCCTTGCATCCCACCCAATCAGTATGTGCACAAACATTCTCTTTACATGCTTCAACAATACGGAACTCTTTACCCATAAAAATAAGGACTACTGTAGACTTGAAAGACTTCAGGAAGCTGTTAAAAATACACCTGTTTCAAATGCACTTTGTGGGTGTTACATAAATACAAACGAATTAGTACACTCTTAACGCCTGTTATAAACATGACCATCATGCCAGAAGACTCAGATCCACCTGATCCCTCCCTTTACACCCTCATGGGACAGCTATATCCTAAGTAATGGTAACTGAATTCCTAGCGTTACTGGTTACTCTGTAATCTTCTTCTAGTTTAGTACACACCAAGAATTCTTTGAATTGTTATACTAGTTTTTGTATTTTAATGTTAATGGGTTACTTGTACTGCTTACTGTTTCTTGTAACGTTATCTTGTTCCGTGCTGGGACTGAGTTTCTTGGACTTTAACAGTGGCCAATGAAACTTGCGATAAAATAAGGCTGGATAGAAGAGGGAAGTGTGAGGAACTTTGGGAGAGATGGCAGAGTACAGGCGGTGATTGTTTAACCACTGGGTTTAAGAAACTTCTGGAAGATCCATGTTTTCAGGAATTTTCTGAAAGAGACGTGAGAAGTCGTAACTCTTATCTCCTTTGTAAGATCATTTCAAGCCTTTGATGCTGGTGCTTAGAAATTCTTTTCCCAGGTATCCAAATTTAGGACTTAGAAGCATTGCTGCCAGAAAAATAATTTTGTTGAAAAATCAAAACTGTTATAGAGAAAGGAAGGAAGTGGGGTCAGGATAGCCAAATAGACTCTGATAGGTGCATAAGTTATGTCCTTTAGGACTTGCCTATGCCTTGTGATCCTAAACATGATCGTGTTGCACCACCCCCCCGCTGGCAGGAATGGCAGTGGAGGACTCCCATGCTTATTGACTCAAGAGACATTCATCCACAATGATGGCTGTGGAGACCTCAAGACAGCAACTGTGAACATCACTGCTTGGCACTGTCAAATTATTGACTTACTGAAGGGCAGTGCTTTATGATTCTTGGTGTGCCTTGTGAGTGAGGGGATTGTGGCTGGATGTGAGACTTCTGAAGTATGAATCTAGAGACTGTGCCGCTCTGTAATAATATGGATGGTGAGTGGGTGAGTTGTTCTTCATGCAGATCTCCTGGGCATGACTTATCCTCTGGAGGAGATGAATGAATTTTTGGGTCTGCAAAAGCATGCGACTAGTGTGGAGATATGGGGGGATGGGGACAGGTGACTATGAGGACTCGGAGGTGGGATACAGATGAAGTGTAGTTGGGGATGTGTTTGCATGAAGAGGGGTGCATTTTGGTGGGATGTTCATGGAGTAGGTATGGACAGTTTGAAGGTGGAGTGTGCGTGAAATTGGGTATGGCTGTTTGATAAATGGGTTGAATGACGGATCTTCTTTATAGACAGAAAAGGTGATTTATGGATCTTTTGATAAATGATGTTTCATAAATGAAGCTGAATAATATAGTGACTTGGAATGTGGAGGGCCTAAAATCCCCTTGAACATAAAAAGATACTCAATACACTGCACAGGCAAAAAGCAAGGATATCTATGTTACAAAAAAAAACTTACCTCTCTGCTATTGAACATGTCAAGTTTAAGTGGGAGTGGGTGGAATATTACTACTATTCTTCTGCACTGGTCACCCGTAGGACAGGGGTGATTCATAAACAAACCCCTTTGAGTTATTTTGTCCCCATACAGAAAGATGGACAGACATTCTTGACTTTTTTATATAGTTTTCTCCCAGCCCTCAATGTATGACGATTTGAGCCTGGGGTGAGTGAAAACAACAACCACCACTGAAACTGCTAACAATTTCATTTAATGCAAACTCTCACCTCCCAGCAACAAAACAATTTCACTGTATTCTTTAAACACTCATCTCTAAGCAATGAGATATATGCCCCATAGACTTGTTTTATTATGCCTGTTTTATTTTTGTGATCCACCCTGGACAATCCATCCTTACAGCTTAAGCACACTCAGCAAACAGAATTTCCTTCAAGTATGAACAAATTCCCACATTTGGCATTGCAAAGTCCTATTCTCAGCAGCTGTTACTGCCCTCAGCAACCCTCACTGTGAATCAGATGCTAAAATGGACTGTACACGTCAATAATTTGTACTAACTATAGTCAGGAAACAAATTTTGCCTTTTTACACCAAAAGCTGTTTACAAAGTATCTTGCTTTAGCATTATAGGATGACGAATGTTCTCACGTTACAGCATCAGCTGTATTTTGAAGTGAATCTCATAAGCTTTGGAAAGAAAGGAGAAGTTCTGCCTTCATTAATATGGGAGAGGGGAATTTCTTGCTCTTTTTCTTTATGCATTTAATGTTGGATTTGAGAGGATAATAAAAATTTTTGAAGTTCAATCTCACATTAAACTAAGGTTGTGGAAAAATGTTTGATTTTTTTCAACATTCCACTGTAGCAGACCTATTGGTTCTGGAGAAAATTTGAAACTTTGTGGACTGTAATACCTTTTTCAAGTACTACTAAGAAGATGTAGAGGTTCTGAGACCACATAGGTCCCTTCTTCTGATACGACTGAAGGGCTGCAAGAAGGAAGCTTTCAATTTCAGATTACAGTATCCCTAAATCTGGTCTTTGAGGGGTACACACCAATCTGGGTTTCAGGATTTCCAAAATAAATATACATAAGATATCTTTGCAGTTTGAATTTGTTGCACTGCTGTCTGCCAAGAAGGCAAAATGTGGAGATCCCTTTTTATTCTCCTGTTCCCTGCAGCCTGAAAGTTGCCTATCCTACCAAATGTTTTTCTGCCATCTCACTATCAGAGAAGTTGGATATTCAGGGATAATCCTTTTACAAGATGGGGCTCTGACACAGCTCTGGAGGTAAGTACCCATTCTCCAGTGATGACATTGCACTTCACCCTCCTCTCCCCTTCTCCCAGTCAATAGCACCATTATGTTATTTTCAGAATGTGCTTGTTGTTGTTGTTAAGTGCCATCGGGTCGGTGTAGACTCATGGCGACCCTCTGGATAGTTGACCTAAACTCTGTTCGGTCTTCAGCCAAGCGGCTCATTGTTGATAGAGTGGTATCCATAGCTGCATCGATTCATCTCATTTCTGCCCTTCCTCTTTACGGTGACCTTCTAACTTGCCAAGCATTATGTCTTTCTCCAATGACCTCTATCTTTGCATGATATGTCCAAAGTATGAAAGTCAAAGTCTTGTCATCTGAGCTTCTAAGGAAAGCTTAGGTTTGATCTCCTCTAATACTGACTGGTTTGTTCACAGTATACACAGAATTCGTCGCCAGCACCATTACTTAAAGGCATCAATTTTCTTCCTGTCTACTTTTTCACTGTCCAACTTTCGCATCCATATGACGTTATTGAAAATACCATGGCCTGGACAAGTTGAATCTTTGTATGGAGAGAGACATCTCTACTCTTGAGGATCTCGTCTAGGGTCCTTCATAACCATTTTACCAATAGCAATACATTGTCAGATTTCTTGACGGCTAGTCCTTTCTTTATTGATTGTTGATCCAAGTTAGTTAAAGCTGTCAAAAGAATACCAAAAGGATATCCATATTTCAATTTCTTCTCCATCAATGATGAACTTATTGATTTTGCCAGTTGTCAAGATCTTTGTCTTCTTAACGTTAAGGTGCAGACCCATTTTAAGACTATATTCCTTGATCTTGAGAAACAAATGTTTCAAATCATCTTCACTTTCAGCCAGCAATGTGGTATCATCAGCACAGCGAAGGTTGTTGATGAGCCTTCCACCATTCTTCACACCTCGGTTGTCTTCATACAGTCCTGCTTCTCTGATGATTTGTTCTGCATATAAATTAAAGAGGTAGGGGGAAAGTATGCAACCTTGTCATACACCTTTGTTGATTTTAAACCATTCTGTTTCTCCTTGTTCTTTTGCTTCTTGATCAATGTAAAGGTTGTGCAAGAGATCAATCAGGTGTTCTGGTATACCCATGCTTCTTAATGTGGCCCAGAGATGGTTTATATAGTCAAAAGCCCTGTTGTAATCAATAACACACATATGGATATCCTTTTGGTATTCTTTTGTCTTTTCAAAGATCCATCTCATATCTGCGAGAATGTCTGTCATTCCTCACCCTTTCCTGAACCCTGCTTGCACTTCAGGCAGTTCTCGTTTCAGGTGTGATTGTAGTCTCTGCTGAATGATCTTGAGAAGAATCTTGCTGGCATGTGGGATCAGAGCAATTGTGCAATAATTTCCACAGTCAGTTGGCTCAACTTTCTTCAGTGTTGGTATAGACACAGAACCTTTCCAGTCAGTTGGCCATGAATTTGTCTTCCAAATTTCATGGCAGAGCCTTGTAAGTATGGTAACAACTTCATCTGATTGCTGTAATACTTCAGTGGGAATGCCATCAATACCTGGTGTTTTCAATGCTGCCTCAACGACTTCTTTCATCACCAATAGTTCCTGATCATAAGGTACAGGTTGAAACGGCTGTTGGTCCACTTTATGGTATAATGACTCTGTATATTCTTTCCACCTTTTCTTGATCTTCTCAGCATCATTCAACATGGATCCTTGAGCATTTTGTAGCATTCCAATTCAAGGCTGGAATTTTTTCTTTAACTCTTGTAGTTTTAGAAAAGCCGATCTTGTTCATCCTCTAATAGCTTCTGATTCTATTTCCTTGCATGTGTCATTGTAGTACTCCTTGTCTTGTCTTGCTGCACATTGGAAATCTCTGTTGAGTTCTTTTATTGCATCTCTTTCTCCTCTGACTTTAGCTTCTCTGCGTTTCTGGACAATTTTCAGAGTTTCTTCAGTCATCCATTTTGGCCATTTTTGCTTTTTCACCTTATGTAGAAATGTATTGCTTTCTTCCAACACAACCTTCTTGATGTCATCCCATCTCTCTTCTGGAACTCTGTCATCTGTATCTAAAACAGCAAATCAATTTTTCAGATGGTCTTTAAATTCTGGTGGTATATTCTCAAGGTCATATTTTGCTACATTCATGAGTGGCTTGCTCTTTTTCAACTTTAGCTTGAGTTTGCATACTAGTAGTTGGTGATCTGTACCACAGTCAGCACCAGGTTTTGTCTTTGTTGATGTTAATGAGCTTTTCCACCGTTGTCTTTCAGAGATGTAGTCAATTAGATTTTTGTACAATCCATTGGGTGAAGTCCATGTATACAGTCAGTGCTTGTGTTGCTGGAAGAAGATGTTTGAGATGAATAGGTCTTGCAGAATTCTATCAGTCTTTCTCCAGCTTCATTTCTGTGGCATCCATATTTTCCAACCACTTTGCCTTCTTTGTTGCCAACTTTTGCGTTCCAGTCACCCATGACTAAAAGGATATGCTGTTTGCATGTTCTGTCAATTTCAGCTTGTACTTGTTCATAGAACTCACCAACATCTTCTTTTTCTGTAGCTGTTGTTGGGGCATATACCTGAATTATATTTGTGTTGATGGGCTTTCCTCATAGACGAATAGAAATTAAGCGTTCACTGACTGCACTGTATTTCATTACAGCTCTTGCAAGTTTCTTCTTAATTATAAATGCAACACCATTTCATCTTTATCTTTCATTTCCAGCATAGCAGACCATATGGTCATCAGATGCAAAGTGCCCAAAGCCAATCCATTTCAGTTCACTGGCACCCAACAGCTCGAGTTGTACACATTCCATTTCATTCTTGACCACCTCAACCTCCCTTGGTTCATGCTTCATACATTTTATGTCCCAATATGTAAGACATCTTTGCAACTTCTGACTCTCTTTTCATGCGCAGCTACATCAGCAGATCCAACCACATCATAAATGCTGGCTTTATTCTGAGAAGTCTTCATCCCATCCCATTTGAGAGCCTTCCAACCTGGGGGTCTCATCTTCCAGCATTATAGTGCAATTTGTTTTGTGACTATCCATTAAGTTTTTGTGGCAAGATACAGAAGTAGATTTGCCAAGCCTTTCTTCGCGCAGTTAATTCAGTGTTGTTGCATTTGTAACAGAAATATGATCCTCTGCTTACAACACCGTCCCATTCTGCTGCTGCTCTGATGGGTGGTTTGTCTTAGTCTGGCAGCTCAGTTGAGACCTGTCTATTTTGGGAAACCCTGCCAGTAGCTAAGCTACTGATAGCTTAGCTCTCAGCATCACTGATGCACACAAGCCCTCACAGCACGACAAGCTGCAAACTAAGTGAGGGTAGAATGTGCCTACAAAACCTAATTTACATCTGAACTGCAAAACCTACTCCGGTACCACATCTCTTATAATGTATTTTTCATTATAAGGATATTTAAATTCCTGCTAAAGCAAAGAATTGCGTAGCATCTCAATTAATTCTTTAATTATCTACTTAAATTATCTTCTAATGAAATCAATTGAAGTTAAACATGATGAGTTACCTATTAGACATGGTGCGTACAGAGGGTGTTTTCAGCTTTGCCTCTTCCCAGACCTCCGGAGTTCCTTTGAGCTCATCTGCTAGGACTCTTCCAACACCACCTGCAGAAAGGTTAGGCCTGGAGAGGTTGGGGTGTTAATAACCTCATAATGCTTCTTTATTTATTTATTGCAATCTCTTTTATACCTCGCTATTCGGCATCAGTGTGGTTTACATGAAACATAAATTCACCAGAACAAGCTGTTCTGTGTTTACAGAGAACAGGTAATCGGAACTTGGATAACATAGGAGTAAATATTTACATACAGGCGTCAAGACAGTATATGTTACACGGAGCTCAATAATCATGGATAGCTTCCTGGGAAGGTTGGTGTAGCTAGCTGGGAAGGTTGGTGTAGCTACATTCGCTGGGGGTGGTGGCTGGACGTCTTGAAGGGAATGAAAATAATTCCGTGCTTAATGACACAATGCAGGGTTCTTTGGAAGGGTCATTTATACATTTGTCTACTCACTGTCCTAATGTAGTGGAGACTGTGGACTTAAAAGATGTTCAACCTGAAATCTGTTACTTTGATGTATATTTTGAAAGTCGTCATTGAGACCAATATTTTGCTAGGTTGTTTCATTAATTAAACTGTAAACTTTTCTTCTGATACTGTTCAAAAGAAATTCTAGGAACAGAATTCTAAGTGATTGTGCCTTTCAGAAAATTGAAAAGTTATCAACTCAGGCTGGAAGCTTTAGAGAATTCTTTCTATAGTAAGAATTTACATCTTCTCAGTTTTCCCTAAAGACACATTTGTTGTGTCTCTCTCCTTACTGCAGAAATATTTGAAAGAGGTAATATTTGGTGATGCAGATTCTATTCTGTTTCTAACTTGAAATATTTACCCACCATTACTTTAGTAGTAAATGAGGCTGCAGAAGCAAGTGTGGTTGCAGAATCAACCGATTTGGACTTAACAGATTTTCTTTGAGTCTTCTAAAGATGAAATATATTCCAGAGATGTGTTAGTTTCATTTTCTTTAGAAGCAGATAAATCTGGAATGATGAAGGCTTATTTCTTGATGCAGGTAGGGCTACTCAACTTAAAAGGTTTCAGCTAGAGAAATTTCTTCCTCCTATCTTGGCTGTGGGAGCCTCCTTTTTCCTGCATTCCCATGCAAATGTTTAGTGCATCACCAGGAAGATAATTACTTTTGTTGATCTAATGGTGCAATAATCAGACTATTGAAAAAAGATGTTATTCTGTGGTATATTTTTCTATGGCAGGGCTTCCTGAACCTACCCAGGAACCTCACAGCCTGTGTGTTTTCTGGATATCCACAACGGATGCATAAGGGAAATGTGTATATGCTGGGCCTCCAATGTATGTAAATTTATTTTACCACCACGAAAAGGCAAATAATCACATGTAACAACAGACCCAGTACAAGACGTGATTATAAGAAACAGAGTTTATTGAATTATTCTTACTGCCAACCCGACACAGGCCGTGTTTCGCACACTTCATCAGGGGTTGATCAGGCAGATAAAACTAAAAACATGAACAGTTGAAAATAATTAATAATAAATACATAAATAAATAACTTTAAAACACATAAAGAACAGATGCCATAAAAATGAGAACATCGTGCACGTATAAAAACATTTACAATCTCTGAAAACATCATAATATATAGGAGTAAAAAAGTGTGGATAAAAACTAATAAATAATTTTAAACACATGATTACTCAACGAATACTTAATCAAACATCAAAAATTGTATTAACAGAAATTCTTATACACATAAACATACGAAAATAGAAGAGAAGAACTGTGGAATCTGACAAACAACAATGAGGAATAAATACCTCTGCGATGATAAATGGAGGACTACTTTATAAATGACCTTAGTATAGTGGCAACCAAGCTAAAACCAACACAAAAAATAAAACCAATGATGGTTTTAGAGATTGTAAATGTTTTTATACGTGCACGATGTTCTCATTTTTATGGCATCTGTTCTTTATGTGTTTTAGAAACATAGAAACATGATGACAGAAAAAGACCACAAGGCCCATCTAGTCTGTCCTTCCATAACAACAACTACAACAGTCCACTTTTTACCTTTAGAGATCCTCTGTGTTGGTCCCATGCTTTTTTGAATTCAGTTACTGTCCTCATCTCTACCACCTCCACTGGGAGACTATTCCACGGATCCACTACTCTTTCCGTAAAGAAATATTTCCGCATATCACTCCTGAATCTATCTCCCTTCACCCTCATCCCATGTCCCCTCGTCGCAGAACTTGCTTTCAATTGAAAGAGTCTCTCTCCCTGAACATTTATGCCACGGAGGTATTTAAACATCTCAATCATATCATCTCTATCCCGCCTTTCCTCTAAGGTGTACATATTAAGATCCTTAAGTCTGTCCTCATATGCTTTATAATGAAGACCACTAATCATCTTAGTAGCAACCCTCTGCACCGACTCCATCCTGTTCACATCCTTTTGAAGGTGCGGTCTCCAGAATTGCACACCATACTCCAAATGAGGTCGCACCAAAGACTTATACAGAGGCATTATCACCTCCTTTTTTCTGCTAGCCATTCCTCTCCGTATACACTCAAGCATCCTTCTAGCTTTTGCCGTCGCCTTTTCTACCTGTTTAGCTACTTTAAGATCATCGGACACAACTACGTCTAGGTCCCGCTCTTCTTTAGTGGACAAAAGTACTTCACCTCCTATACAGTATTGCTCCCTTGGATTGCTGCAGCCCAAATGCATGACCTTACATTTTTTAACATTAAATCCCAGTTGCCAAATTCTAGACCATTCTTCAAGCTTAGCTAGATCCCTCCTCATGTTATCTACACCTTCCTGGGTGCCTACTCTATTGCAGATTTTGGTATCATCCGCAAAGAGGCAAACCTTACCCGACAGCCCTTCCGCTATATCACTAACAAAGATGTTAAAAAGAATCGGACCAAGGACAGATCCCTGGGGCACACCACTGGTAACATCCTTCTCCTCAGAGTGAGCTCCATTTACTTCTACTCTTTGTCGCCTCCCACCCAACCAATTTCTAACCCAAGCAGTAACTTTAGGGTCCATCCCTAGGGTGCTCAGTTTGTTTATAAGTCGCCTGTGAGGAACAGTGTCAAAGGCTTTACTGAAATCTAAATACACCACATCTAGAGCTCTCCCGCGGTCCAACTCCCTGGTCACCCAGTCAAAGAAATCAATCAGATTTGTCTGACAAGACCTGCCTCTGGTGAATCCATGCTGCCTCGGATCCTGTAATCCGCTGGACTCCAGAAACCTCACTATTTTCTCTTTCAACAGCGTTTCCATTAATTTACTTACCACTGACGTTAAACTAACCGGCCTGTAGTTTTCAACCACATCCTTACTACTGCTTTTGTGTAAAGGCACCACATGAGCCTCTCTCCAGTCCTTTGGCACCACTCCCGACTCCAATGAGGCATTGAAAAGGTCAGTCAGTGGAGTTGCTAGAACGTCCCCAAGTTCCCTCAGTATTCTAGGGTGTATCCCATCCGGTCCCATCGCTTTGTCTACTTTAAGTTGAGCTAGTTTCTCACGAACACAGTCTTCTGAAAATTGTTCAAGATGTCCCTCGCTTCTGTTCTTATTTGTGGGTGTTTTCTGAGGTCCTGCTCCTGGTTCTTCATCTGTGAACACAGAACAAAAATATTTGTTAAGCAATTCCGCTTTATCCTTATCAGCTTCTACATATTCCCCCCCTGTACCCTTGAGTCTGACAATACCACTTTTGCCCTTCCTCTTCTCACTAATATATCTGAAAAATGTCTTATCCCCCCATTTTATTGCATTGGCTATTTCCTCCTCCTTTTGAATCTTTGCTTTCTTGACTACTTTGCTAGCTTCTCTAAGTTTTTCCAAATACAGATGCCTGTCTTCCTCTCTCTGTGATCTCTTGTATTTCATGAAGGCCTCCCTCTTTTTCTTCACTTTTTCAGCTATTTATTTATGTATTTATTTATTTATGTATTTATTATTAATTATTTTCAACTGTTCATGTTTTTAGTTTTATCTGCCTGATCAACCACTGACAAAGTGTGCGAAACACGGCCTGTGTCAGGTTGGCAGTAAGAATAATTCAATAAACTCTGTTTCTTATAATCACGTCTTGTACTGGGTCTGTAAATTTATTTTATGCATATTCACTGGGAATATCTTGACAATCTCACTGGTTAATGGGAGCCAAGGCCAGATTGGGGAAGTGCTGTTCTAAGGTTTCCATATAATATCATTGGGATAGATATAGATTTTGGTTTAAGAAAAATGAGGTATGTGTTGTGTCGTAGTAATTTATGTAGTTGCAAAAAGGTTAATTTTCAGCCTCTCTGTGGAACTTGTAGGCCTAAACGTATAGAGTAACTATTGGGGGCAATCACAGCCGACCCGAGGATTTCTGCCGCCCTAGGCAGGTCCTCCATGCCACTCCCCCCCCCAATTGTGGCATCACCTCGCCGCTCCTCCAGCATCCATTTTCTCACAGGGGAGGGGGGTGGCACAGAATACTTTGTTGCACAAAAGTGGTAGTTCAGCGACTGCTATGGCGCATTGGGCCTTAAAGTGTGTGCGCATGACCTGCCACTACTGCCTCCCTCCAACGCAACTTCCTGGAGCGGCAGGCTATAACTATACACATGTGTGTGGGCATTTTAAAGCCCGCTGCGGCATTGAACTGCCGTTTCATGGAGGGGGTAACCAAGGCCATCAACCAGGGTCTGCCACCATAGGCGACTGCCTAGTTTGCCTAGTGGATAGGGTGGCCCTGGGGGCAATTTCTCCAGATGGGTTACTTTTGCGCATATCATGACCATCATGAACCTCACTCCTAAGCCTGTAACTATCTTTAAGAAATGCTCAGTGTTGCTCTGCACCAGCTGATATCTTTATTTCTTTGTTTCTCATGTCCCAGTTTTTATATTATATTATATTAAATAGCATTCGCACGAGTCCCACATTCAGATCAAAATTCTACTTTGCCTTTCATTTGGAAGCATATTGTGTGCATCATCATAATGTTTTGTGGCATATGTAAGACCAATCAGTGTGAGCACTTAAAGAGATAATTTTGATTGTCATCTTCATTAATCCACACCCTTCCCTTCTACCTAAATAGGCCTTGTTTGAGTGCTTGAAATGCAAATTCAACTGCAAGAAAAGCAAGGTCATAAAATTCCATATAGGGTGTGAGCCCTGGAGGACTGTCAGCTTAACACTTTTAAAGTAGTTATGGGGCTCAGATCAGGGCAGCAGCCCATATATGGATGCTCAGGATGAGCCAGACACAAGATGGGAACCATGCATGAGTCTAGAGCAGTGGTTCTCAACCTTTTTTGTACCGCGACCCCTTTTACCATTGGTCAACTTGTGATGACCCCCAATGATAAAATCAAATGCGTCTCTCTTCCTTTACCGTTAACGCATTGTCGCTGTAATCATTTGTTGAATAGGCCTTTGCAATATGCTTTTATTTATAAAATGTACTTATTTAAACCACAATAATTAATCACAATAACAAGTAACAATATTTGATTTCGAAATTATGATTTTGTAGTCAACGGTTTTAGTATGCTTTATTCAAAAAGACTGACGAAGGGCAAAAATGTTAGCGGACTCGGCAGCAGAAGCAACGTGCGCTTTAAAATGTTTTTTTTTTTAATTTTTGAAGGTGGAGTGAGGCGGCATATCCTGGGATTTGTCAGGCGACCCACAGGTTGAGAACACCTGGCCTCAGTCACACACTCACAATATTGAGCCTCACCAAGAACAGAATAAGTAACCATAATCTAAAGTAAAAATAAAAATATGTAGACAAAATTTAAACTGAAACCCCAAGAAGCCAGAGTCCACATGCAGTGCAACATCAAATAAATAAGAGATGCAGTCCCCCAATACTGTGTAAAATATAAAGATAGCACAACGTCCAATCACTAATATGAAATAAAATTATTTTTTCTACCTTTGTTGTCTGACCAATTTATTCTCTGATCATGCTGGTCCCGATCTGAGGCATCTGGTTTCCTGTCTTCTCTTAGCTCTCTTTCTGTGGTCTATGGTCCATCTGCCATTTCTTACCTCTTCTTTTGTTTTCTTCACTTCTTTCCATCAGCCTATTTCCAGTCCCCGTAACCCTTCCCAGTATCAGCCCCTTTCCAGTCCTCCCCCCCGGTACCTTCCAATGTCAACTTGCAGTCCCATGACTGCTACTGGGGTCCATTCCTTTCCAGTCCCCCTCCTTCCCCATTGTCCAGCTCCTTCTAGTTCAAATACCATGGCAGCCCCTCTCAGCAACCACTCCCTTCCAGTCCCATTCTCCTATCCCCTCGCATCAGCCCATTTGTAGCCCTAGCCCCCAGTTTTCTTCCAAGGCCAGCAGCTCTATCCTCCCCCCCCCCATCACCAGCCCATTTCCAGTTGAAGCCCCCCCAATCAGCTCACTTCCAGTGCTAGTCCCCCCTCAACCCCATTACCAGTGCTAGGCTCCCCTAATCAGTGCATTACCAGTTCTACCCCCCCTCCCCATCAGCCCATTACCAGTCCTAGCCTCCCCAATCAGCTCATTTCCAATGCTAGCCCCCCTCAGTCCATTATGTCCTATCCCCCATCAGCCCATTACCAGTCCTAGCCTCCCCTAATCAGCCCATTACTAGTCCTACCCCCATCAGTCCATCAGCCCACCCTCCCTCCCTCCCAGCCCCCTCCCTCCATGTTAGCCCCCTCCCTCCCTCCCAGCCTCCCCTCCGTCCATGTCAGCCCCCTCCCTCCCTCCATTCATCCATCCATGTCAGCCTCCCATCCCCCCGCTATCCATGTCAGCCCCCTCCCACCCCCATGTCAGCCCTGTTGCAGGTTCCCTGCCCCCTCCTCTCCTCTCATCTGCCTGCTACTGGGCTGTTCTACTGCAGCTCCCTGTCTCTTAGGGAACCGCGGCTGTGCCTGTGAAGCCGTTGCGGATCCTGTCTGTCTCTCGACGGGCTCCATGCAGCATTGTCCCGTCTCCAAAGGAAGTTGTTTACCACTTCCTTTGGAGGCGGGACAATGCTGCACAGAGTCCGTCGAGAGACAGGAAGGCTCCGCAACAGTTCCATAAGAGGTAGGGAGCCGTGGCTGCAGAAGAAGGGAGGTGGTGAGTTTGCCGCTGCCGAGAAGCAGACTTGGCAGCGGCAGCAACTTGTGCGCTTTTTATTATTATTATTTTTTTTTTATTTTTTTTTTTTAACTTGAAGGCGGAATGAGGCGGCATTTCCTGGGATATGTCAGGCGACCCCTGGTAAATGCAGAGGCGATCCCTATGGGGGTCGTGACTCACAGGTTGAGAACCGCTGGTCTAGAGAGCTACATTTGGTATACAGAGGCCCAGATCGGGAAATTGCAAGTAGCAAAAGCTGAAGTGGGAACTGGTGTTAGATTTTACAGTGAAGTAAGTGGGACAGGAACTTGAAATTAGACAGAATTGTCAATAACATGCTACTTGTACAGTATCACCCCTCATCTGACCCAAAAGCGAGAGAAAGATTTAAAGAATGAGCTGATTTAGGCATCGTTCTGATCAGTGTGGCTCATGCAGCAGTTCATAAGGAGTCTAATTAGTTTAATGCTAATAGCTTTTTAATATTACTCCTAGGTAACCAAACCTTGGAGCTTGAAGTCAGGTGCAGAAAGGCATAAGTCAAAACAAAGCCTTTAAAGGTTATCCAGCCAAACTGAGGTGCATTATCAGTAGTGACAACCCTGGATATGCCACGCTGGTGGTCTAGAACAGGTTTAGCATGCTTTCTCACCACCTCAAGTTTGCAAGTTCAGAATAGTTTGAGAAGTAGTCTATGACTATCAGAAAGTGCTCTCCTTCCACACTAATTTTCTCCCATGTTGAAAGAGCAGAGTTTCTTTATTTATTTAACAGTTTTTCTATACCGCTCTGTCATAGGAGTCAGGGCGGTTTACATATAACATGAACCAACAATAACAAATGTTTACACTGAACAAGGGTGTTAAACGTGGATGATTATATGGGGTTATAGATAATTCACATGTATCATTGTTGTGGGTGATTCATTACAGCAGGTAGGGAATTCACCCAAGAACTTTATTTTAGCTCATCTTGGGTGAAAATTTTGACCTGCATAGCAGTGAGCAATATCAGCTATATGCTCATTCTTTCTGGAACAGTAAAGAGAGTTCCTTGCTCAGTTTGGCTTTTTCTATTCCATTGTGCCCTTTGTGTAATCTTGATAGAATCATCTTAGTCATTGCTACAAACAGCAATCATTGAAGTCTAGTCGGCTTTGTTATAATTTTGAATCATTGAGAAGCAAACGACTTTTAAGTACTTTGTCAATTTGACAGCACAAATTGCTAAAGAAATACCAGGGCTGTATCAACGGCTGTGCCAGTGGTGCAGCCGCACAGGGCGCAAGTACAGAAAGGGCGCTGATATCATCACTGGACTTCCAGGAAGCTCAAAAAGAGTGAATTACTACACGTGGCTGGGATGGAGTGAGGGGGGGGGAGCGCTAGATTTGTTAGTTGCACAGGGTGCATTTATAGCGTGGTACGGTCCTGCATCATACATACATAGCTAGTGTGTGGTTGGTGTCAAAAATAAGGGCAGGGGTGGCGCTCAACCCACGCTATTAAATAGAGGTATGCCTGGCATGTCTCCATGTTACTAGCATGGGTATTGTGCTATCAGTGAAGGTACAGTTAACACCACTCATTGAGATGGCAGTAAGCCTACCGATTCCAAGCGCCACATCAGCAGGGAGTGTGTGCCAGTAATGCCTGTGCTACAGATGCTGTGCCCATTCTCCATCCCTACCCACACTGCTTTGGTGTCATAGGAATTTTATTGTAGCTGCATTTTCAACCCATGGTACTTTTTATTTTTACTGCAGTGCACTTGGCAGTGCTGAACCCTGCGGAAACATACCCCACAATGTACTGCATTTTCTCATAGTTGAACACACAGCACAATGTTGCTGCTGGCATTACATAGTCTAACATCTGTGATAGGTGCACAATTAAAAGAGCTCCAGGGCACCTGCCACATATGCTTTTGGGTAAAGTCATATGGGAATATATTCTTCTATGCCATTTTTAATTTTTAAAACAATCATAGATATAGATATGCAGTAGTAATGTTCTTAAAAAGAGGTCAATGCAGAGAGGGGACCCACTTTCTATTTTACCTCCAATGAGTAAAGGATGCAAGCAGACCTAGGTTTAGTCATAGGCAGCATAGGCAACTGTCTAGGGCACCAGATTTGAATGGTGCAAAATACCTGTGATGAATAGGCTTTATGACCATGCTTTATGATCGCTGAGTGCAAAATCTCCTCTCTAGTCCTGCCTACGACACTAACATCTTATATCGGGCCCTGGATGCAAGGTCAACAAGTTTTTGGGTCAGCAACAAAAGATTCCAGGTTGGCAACCTAGCATGACCTGGCAGAAAATCAACACAGTGCACATGGGATTAATTTCATAAATGGTTTTCTGCAAAAAGAGCTGGTGTTATGCACAGAAAAGGCCTTTAATAAAATTTCATGGCTGTTTTCGCTCGTATAAGTACGTACGCCAACAAGATCACGTCTACAGTATTATATCCGCACCACTTGTAGGTGTTTAGGCGGAGAGGAGGTGAAGTTACAATATTTGTACATATTTTATAAAAGTCCACAAGAAAACACTTACTCACTGAGAAACAGGCAACAATGAAAGCCAGAAGTAAAACAATGGTCCTTTATTTAGACCCCAACATGTCCATGTTTCGGCTAAGCCTTCATTAGGGGAACCTCAAAGATAAGTAAATACACAATGTGCAAATAAAATGACAACTAATAAAAGTTAAGACAAAAAATGAATAAAAAAAATTTGATAAGTTAAAATGTATGTAAATATAACAGCTAAAATAAACAAAACCTCATCATACATGCAAAAAAATAATAATTAAAATGAAAATAAAAAGAGGGGGGTATAGTTCATATTTTAGTGTCAGACATCAATAGGACAGATATCCTGAACATGTAATTTTGATAAAAGGAGGGTAGAAAACATAAGTACTTCTATATCTTTAATGTCATATATGGTGAAGACCCATGAGTTTTTTTTAATTTTGCGTGGCTTTATAAGTATAATTTTACTTATTTCATTATTGTATGATGTTTTTGCTGTTTTAATATTAACTAAGAATAAGCACTTTATTTTTATGATTTTTATGTTTTCTTCATTTAGACCATAGCTCATAGCTTCCAATGGTCTTTAGGTCCTTCAACGCATAAGTACGTTCTCTGTGGTTCTTTTATCTTCTCTTCCTGTACACTCATGGGTCTTCACTTCACATATGGGAATTAAAGATATAGAAGTACCCAACACGCCAACATTTCAGCACTTTTGCCATGTCAGGCACAGCGTCCTATAGTAAAAGTACCGCATAGAATACACATACACATTAAAACTAACTTTAGAGCAGGTATAAATGTGTTGAGGAGTAGCTTAATGATTAGAGCAGTGGCCTGGTGACTAAAGAAATAAGGTTTGAATCCCATTGGCATGTCTTATACAAGTCATTTAATCCTCCATTGCCTCAGGTACAAACCTAGATTGTAAGCTCTCTGAGGATAGGGAAGTACCTGATTGTAACTCATCTTGATACCTATTTTAACTTGTCTAAAACGTATTACTGGAAAGGCATGAAATAAATAATAAAAATAAAATAAAATAAATTAACATTTTGCATTCTATTGAGGCTGGATCTGGGAACTTATTTCATAAAGGCACATAGGTGCTTATTTTGCCTTTATAAATTAGGGATAAAATACTGTAAGTGACTTCTTGGACTTTCAACATAGGCATCCCGATGTAAAATTACCCCCATGTAATTTGCATGCACTTCCAGGAATGCCTTGTTTTATATTTCATAGTGAAGTGCATGAGGTTTTCAATGATTAGACATTCACTGGTGTACAGTAGATTCAGTCATCATACCTTCCAATTCATTTTGATCCCAAATAATCTTTAAAAATGTATCCCTAAATATTCTAAATTCAAAATTATCACAACAACCAAATTTGTTTGAAGTACAAGCCCACAGACAACAGAAAGGAGAGAGAGAGCAAGGCAAAGGTAAGGATTAACAATGGCAACAGAGAATCCAAATGGATCTTAACAAAAAGGAAATAGTAATATACTCTACAGGAAGAGAACATCAAAAAGGGAATATCATGTCTGAACAAACAGTAGCAGCAAAACTGTACAATTCAAGTAAGGCAGAAGTAGAATAGTCTGCAGCAGATGCTTCAGTGGCAAAACTCTAAATGATTAGTCATTTAAGAAAAACTAACAATTGTTCAGGATCCCTCTAAAAAAAAACAAAAAAAATAAGTTTGCTTGCAAGGCTAATTCCAATTTCTTATAAATTCAGACTCAGGGGAGCTCAGAGATCTCAGACTGAGCCAGATTCCAGGACAAGTTATACTACCCCTCAAGAACCAACTGGTCTCAGGAACTAGAAGAGGTTGCTTGGAATAGGGGAAATTGTCCCCAGGAACTGAATTGTGCTACAGATCTCAAATAAGGAAATCCAAGAGATTTGAAGGCACAGTTGGAGTAGTTACTCACCTGTAACAGGTGTTCTCCAGGAGCAGCAGGAATCAGTCCTCACATATGGGTGTCATCGGCGCCGATGAAGCCCCAGCGGAGGATTTCCCCAGCTTTCTATGGAAGCCTTTGGGAATGCAGGCACGCATGCGCGGTTCCCTTCCCGCCTAAAGGTGCCATCTTACCTCAGTCAAATGACATAGCTAAGAACAGCACACAAAAATGAAAAATGAACTATGTACAACTGCAACTCCAAGGGGAGGAGGGAGGGTTGTGAGGACTGATTCCTGCTGCTCCTGGAGAACACCTGTTACAGGTGAGTAACTACTCTTTCTCCAGGACCAAGCAGGAAGTCAGTCCTCACATATGGGTGACTCCCAAGCTCTGGGCTACCGAGGAACCCAGGCTGAACAAGAGTACTCCCTCTAGTCTCAGCAGCAAAGAAAGGCTTTTCAAGGATACAACCTCCACCGGTAGCCCAACAGAGGGCAGGAGTTGCCTAAACCTCAAAGAGATTCTGGAGTACTGCCTGGCCAAAAGCACTGTCCCTACGGGACTCCCTCGCCAGACAGTAATGGGCTGCAAAAGTCTGGCTTGAAGACAAAGTTGCAGCCCTGCAGATGTCTACCAAGGGCACACAGTGGAGATGAGCTACTGAGGCAGCCATTGCCCTGACACGGTGGGCCGTAACCCAACCCTGCAAAGGAAGGTCAGCCGCCTTGTAAGCCCAGGTGATACAGTCAGCCACCCAGATGGACAAGGTACGCTTGGACACAGCCAAACCCAACTTATTAGGGTCAAAAGAAACGAAGAGCTGAGTAGCCCTTCTATGCTCCTGCGTACGGTCAAGGTAGAAGGATAAGGCTCTCCTACAGTCCAGGGTATGCAGGACTGCTTCAGCCTGGCTTGCATGAGGCCTAGGGAAGAATGTTGGAAGGACCACCTCCTGATTGAGGTGGAAAGAGGAGACAACTGCAACTCCCAGGGGAGGAGGGAGGGTTGTGAGGACTGATTCCTGCTGCTCCTGGAGAACACCTGTTACAGGTGAGTAACTACTCTTTCTCCAGGACCAAGCAGGAAGTCAGTCCTCACATATGGGTGACTCCCAAGCTCTGGGCTACCGAGGAACCCAGGCTGAACAAGAGTACTCCCTCTAGTCTCAGCAGCAAAGAAAGGCTTTTCAAGGACACAACCTCCACCGGCAGCCCAACAGAGGGCAGGAGGGCAGGAGTTGCCTAAACCTCAAAGAGATTACGGAGTACTGCCTGGCCAAAAGCACTGTCCCTACGGGACTCCCTCGCCAGACAGTAATGGGCTGCAAAAGTCTGGCTTGAAGACCAAGTTGCAGCCCTGCAGATGTCTACCAAGGGCAGAGTGGAGATGAGCTACTGAGGCAGCCATTGCCCTGACACGGTGGGCCGTAACCCGACCCTGCAAAGGAAGGTCAGCCGCCTTGTAAGCCCAGGTGATACAGTCAGCCACCCAGATGGACAAGGTACGCTTGGACACAGCCAACCCCAACTTATTAGGGTCAAAAGAAACGAAGAGCTGAGTAGCCCTTCTATGCCCCTGCGTATGGTCAAGGTAGAAGGATAAGGCCCTCCTACAGTCCAGGGTATGCAGGACTGCTTCAGCCTGGCTTGCATGAGGCCTAGGGAAGAATGTTGGAAGGACCACCTCCTGATTGAGGTGGAAAGAGGAGACAACCTTTGGGAGGAACTTTGGATGAGTCCTGAAGACTACCCTGTTCCTATAAATCCTAGTGTAAGGCCTATCACAGACCAGGGCCTGAAGCTCACTCACTCGCCTAGCCGAAGTAAGGGCTATCAGGAAGAGTGTCTTCCAGGAGAGGAAGCGTTGTGGGCAAGTAGCCACTGGCTCAAAAGGTGGGCGAGTCAGTTGCTGCAAAACCACATTCAACTCCCACTCAGGGGCAGGAGGACGGATTGGAGGCTTGAGTAAAAGCAAGCCCTTGAGAAAGCGGGACACCAAGGGGTGAACCGACAGAGAAGGTCCCTCCACCAGTGAGTGGTGAGCTGCTAGAGCTGAGAGGTGGACCCGAACAGAATGGACTTAAGTCCCTGATTTGATAAGTGCAGTAAGTACTGAAGCACTACTGGTACGGTACAGGAGAAAGGATCCTCTGTACGTAGCTGACACCACATGGAAAACCTTTTCCATTTGACAGCATAGGTTTTCCTAGTGGACTGTTTCTTAGAGGCTAGGACAACCTCCTCAACTTCCTGAGGTAGGCCCCAGGGAGCCAAAACTACCCTTGCAGCCTCCAGGCCATCAAATTGAGAGCTTTGAGATTGGGATGCACAAGGGAACCCTGATCCTGAGAGAGAAGGTCGGGTTGCAACCCCAGAGGCAGTGGGGGATCCACTGCCAGCTGAAGCAGAAGTGGAAACCAAGGTTGTCTCGGCCACCTGGGAGTCACCAGCAGGACCGAGGCCTTGTCCTGAAGAATCTTGAAAAGAGTTCGGGCCACCAAGGGCGTGGGAGGTAATGCATACAGGAGGTCCTGAGACCAGGGAATCAGAAAAGCATCCGGTGCTATTCTCACAGGATGCGGTTGCCTGGAACAGAACTTTGGCAGTTGTTTGTTCAGTGGACTGGCAAAGAGATCTATCCAGGGGAGACCCCATTTCAGGAAGATCCTCTGAACTACAAAGGGGATGCAGTTGCCACTCGTGGGGCTGCAGAATCCTGCTCAACTTGTCGGCCAGGTAGTTCTCCTGGCCTGGAAGGTACACAGCCCTGAGGAGCATGCTGTGCTTTAGGGCAAATGACCAAAGGTCTTGAGCTTCTCGACAAAGGAGCCTGGACCCAGTCCCGCCCTGTTTGTTCACATAAAACATGGCCACCTGGTTGTCTGTCTGAACGAGGACAGATTGATGAGCCAGGGCAGGAGAGAAATCTTTGTGAGCTAGGCGAATAGCCCTGAGTTCCAGGAGACTGATCTGCTCTGCCGCCTCCCAAGGAGACCACAGGCCCTGGGTGCACGTCTAGACAATGAGCGCCCCAGCCCTGCAGGGAGGCGTCGGTGGTCAGTACCACCATGTATCCAGGAATCTGAAAGGGCACCCCTTTTAGCAGATTGGGTGGGTGCAGCCACCAACTGAGTGAGTTCAGAAAGTGTCTGGACACCCTTATCCTGTCCCTGAGGCTGCCTGTGGCCTGTGACCACTGAGTCCGAAGGCACCACTGTGCAGGCCTCATATGGAGCCTGGCATTGGGGGTCACATGTACTGTCGAAGCCATGTGGCCTAGAAGCCTCAGGCAGAGTCTGGCAGAGACCAGCGACCTGTTGAGAAACTGGTTTGCCAAGGCTATCAATCGTTGTGCTCTGTCTTCTGGCAAGAAAGCCTTTGCCAGGAGAGAGTCCAGCCTTGCTTCTATGAAGTCCAAATTTTGGGAGGGGAGCAAAGTGGACTTTGCGAAGTTTATGACAAACCCTAGGCTTTGAAGAAGAGCAATAGTTCTGAGGGTGGCTTGGCTGGCCTCCTGGCACGTCTGACCCCTGATGAGCCAGTCGTCCAGATAGGGGAAGACAAAGATTCCCTGATTCCTCAGGTAGGCCGCCAATACTGCCAGGCATTTGGTAAAGACCCTGGGAGCGGAGGTCAGGCCAAAAGGCAGTACTCTGTACTGATAATGGTTTCCTCCCACAATGAACCTGAGGTACTTTCTGTGGTCTGGATGAATGAGGATGTGAGTGTACGCATCCTTTAGATCTAAGGAGCATAGCCAATCTCCCTGCTGGAGGTAGGGCAGAAGTGTTCCAAGAGTAAGCATCTTGAACTTTTCTTTCTCTAGGAACTTGTTGAGGTTCCTGAGGTCCAGAATGGGTCGAAGGCCACCGGTTCTTTTGGGCCCAGGAAATACCTGGAGTAGAATCCCTGACCTTGCAAGTGGGGAGGCACAGGTTCCACCGCCCTGTCCAACAACAGACCTTGGAGAAGGTCTGTGTGCAGGGAAGGCCTTGGAGGCTCCCCTGGAATGTATGGTGGAGGCAGTTGGTGAAAATGTAGTGCATAGCCCTTGTGGACTATGTCCAACACCCAACTGTCCCCGGTGATGAGGGGCCACTGGTGGGCAAAGAGGGCGAGGCGACCTCCTGTGCAGGGTTGGGAGAGCAGGGATGGAGAGGCTATGCTCAAGGAGTCAAAAACCCCCACCCTGCTGAGTGGGAGCAGGGGCCGGAGGCTTGGGGGTCCTCTGCCTACGGGGCCCATTACCCTGCCCCTTGGCTTGCTGACCCTGGGGTGCAGCTTGGGTAGCCTGATATTGAGGGTACTGTTTGTAGGCAGCGCCCTTCCTCGGGTAAAAGGGCTTTTTACCCGAGCCCTTCTTCTTATGAGAAGGGGCAGAGGTCTTCCTAGACAGCCTTCTCCGTGTAAGGTGCTCTGTTTCGAGCTGGGCGGCCTTCTTGGTCATGGGCTTGCCAAAAAGGTTTTCACCTCGGCAAGGGACATCGACCAACTTGTCCTGAACCCATGGCTCGAGGTCCAATGACTGCAGCCATGCCTGGCGTCGAGCTGCGATGCCAGCTGCCGCAACTCGGGCCGAAGCCTCGAAGCCATCATAGGCGGCCTGGGACATGAACTTTGAGCAGTCCCGAATCCCTGAGGACAAGGACTTGAATCTCTGCAAGGGTTCCCTGGAGAGTCCAGCAGAGAACCCGGCCAACTCTTTGGCCAGGTCCCGCAAGTACATGCCCATGTACAGCTGGTAAGACTGGACATGGCAAGCATCGAGCCCTGGAAGCACTTTCTACCGACGCCATCGAGGTTCCAGGCATCCCTGCCGGGGGGCACTGCAGAGTGCATCTTCTGGCTCTTCAGACGATGCATGGCCGATTCCACAACCATGGAATGGTGTGGTAGCTGTGCCTTCTGAAAGTCAGGGCTCTTCCTGAGTCGATAGATCGAGTTGACTCGCTTGCTTAAAACTGGCGCTGAGGCCGGTGCCTCCCACATCCTGAAGAGGAGCCGTTCCAGCATCGGAGGAACCGGGACAGTAAAGGCCTTCTTCGGAGGAGAGTCATACTGCAGGGCCTCAAGCTCTTCAGCTCGAGGCTCTTCCTCAGGGTCCGCCGGAATAGCCAAGGCAGTGGCCATATCCCAGATGAACTCCGAGAACCGAGTATCCTCAGGAGGGGATCTACTCCGGGGCTCAGACTACGGTGAGTCCGACGGGACGCACCGAGTCTTGAACGTATCGGGGTACTCCTCATCCTCCGTCTCCCAGGCAGACTCGTCCGACGAGGAGTCAGGGTCCGACCCCGCGGGGTCCTGGAGCACCCGCCCTGACGCCGGAGGCACCAGCATTGACGCCCTCGGTCCCGAGCGGGAGGTCGAGGGAGTCCGCGACCGAGGTCGACTTCAAGCCATGATGGACTCGAGTATCGGCTCGGTCTCCAGGGTCGACTTCGAAGTCGATGTCCCGGTGGTCGAGGCAGATGCGCCCGACAGGCTGGCCATCAGTGCCCGCTGCTGCTCCATGAAGGCAGACAATCTGCTCTCCAAGGCTGTCATCCTGAGACTCAGCTCGGGAGACGCAGCAGCCACCGGCTCGGGCCCCGGCGGCGTCGGGCCCGATGTCGGCTCTCTGGGAGGAGAGTCCTCTAGGATTACGCGGCTTACGTGTCCAGCAGACTCCGGCTCCACGCGAGGAACTTTGGCAGGCTTCTCTTGTTCCACAGGCCCGGGGCGACGGTCGGGGGTCTTAGACCTGGCCCTCGAGGAGCCAGGGACCTCCTCCTCCGACGCCCTCCCGAGCCGCTTCTTCCTCTTGCATTCCCGGTCGGGGGACCCCCTGTCCGAGGAGCTCCGACGGTGCTCGGGATCCGAATCCCGAGATGTCGAGGCCTCAGACGAGGTCCGGGCCTGGCCGGATGCGGAGTCCGAGAAAAGCCTTTCTTTCTGCTGCTGGCGACTTCGGAGTGCCTTGGAAGACATCTTCCGACATGGTCCACACGACTTAGGGTCGTGATCAGGACCAAGGCACTGAAGGCAGCAGTCGTGTGTGTCGGTGAGAGACATTTATTTCTTACACCGATCACACTTCTTGAAACTGCTGGAAGCCATCGGGGAAAAAAGAGTCCCCGTGAGGTCAAAGGACCGGCCTTCTAGGGATAAAGCAAAAAAAAAAAAGGGCGCGAACGCCAGCCACGAAGGGCAAAAACCGAAAAAGAATAATCGGGCTCGATACTGGTGTACCGAACCCGGCGGGAGGGGAACCGGCGTCGAACCGGGAGAAAAAACAGCGAGGATCGCCAAAAAAAATCTACTTTCATCCGGGATGACAGGACACACGTCCGGTGGGCTTCTCGGAAAAAAAGAGACTGAGGTAAGATGGCACCTTTAGGCGGGAAGGGAACCGCGCATGCGTGCCTGCATTCCCAAAGGCTTTCATAGAAAGCTGGGGAAATACTCCGCTGGGGCTTCATCGGCGCCGATGACACCCATATGTGAGGACTGACTTCCTGCTTGGTCCTGGAGAATAGATAGTATACATTTGTGGTCAACATTATTGGCACCCTTTCAGTTCAACCCCTTAACGTCCAATATCTCCTAAAAGAAAAGTGGTCAGTGAAATGGTTTTGTTCTATGTATGCACACATATTTGACATATAAAAGTATCAAATAAAACAAGACCAAATAAAAAAGGAAATAGTAGGAAATAGCATAAAAACTGGGACATTACCAGGACATGATTATTGGCGCCCTTATAAACAATTCAAATCAGTTTGAACAGAAAAGCCACATTCCTACTGCAATAAAATTAGACATATCTGTGATCAATTGTCAGTACTCAAATGACTTGAATAAACCAATGAATGATGGTTCTAATGTTTAAAATGGCCACATTCATTCCCTGATCCATTTTCACAATGGTAAAGACAAGAGGGTTGCCTGAGTCCGTCAGAAAAATCATTATCACCAATCATCAAACTTCAAAGGTGTATAAGGCTATCTCAAAAGACCTCAGGATTCCTGTGTTTACAGTATGCAATGTTATTAAGAAGTGTTTTGCTCATGGAACTGTCAAGAACCTCCCAGGACATGGTGGGAAAAGGAAAATTAATCCAAGAAATCTTCGAAGGTTAGTGTGAACTGCTGTAAAAATACCTGTAGAACATCCAAAGAGCTTAAGGCTGACTGGAGCAATCTGGGGTGTTGGTTTCAACCCACACCATACACTAAACAAAGAAGAACTTCATAGGTGAAGGCCAAGGAGGACCCCACTGTTCAAAGACATGCCTGATCTTTGCCCAAACTCACCTTGAGAAACCACAGTCCTTCTGGGAAAATGTTCTGTGGACAGATGAAACCAAACTTGAACTCTTTGGCAATACTAACACTTCATATAGAGCATAATTTGCATTAGTTATTTATTTTTATATTTTGTGAATGTGTGCGAGGGCTATTGCTCTGTATTGATTTCCTACTTGTCCCTATATGGAGAGTTTTGAGTGATTTAGGGGTATGTTTACTAAATGGTGGTAAAGGAGCAAGTGTGCCGTTAGTGCAAAAAAAAACACTTTAGCGTGCGCTAACGGTACTGGCAGCGTAAAGCGCCCTATGGGTTGAGATTAGGCATCCACGGGGCAGAGAGTTGGGGTCTATGGGCGGGAACAAGGCTTGCTCCCTTAACGATGGCAGTTTAATGGCAGGAATCCTTCCAAGAGTATTAAGGAAACTTAGGAAATTTCTGTCAGCACCACTATTTGTAATTTTTAACACTTTTTAAAGGAGTGGTTCTAAAGGACTGGAGTTGGGAAGGCATGGTTCCTCATCCAAAAAGTGGAAGTAAGATGTAAGCTGGAAACTATAGCCCAGTTAGTCTCACCTTGGTGATGGTTCTGTGTTTGTGAAACTGCTGGATCAATTGTTTTGTTTCGACTATCTAGCGTCTACCTCTCTAGATGACCATGTAGACTGCATAATAGTTAATCCAGTCCTGACCCACCAAAAGTCATTCAAGGATATGCTGACTCAAAAAATTCCTCTTTTCTGCTGAGTCTGAGTTTCTTTGACAACCAGTGTTGCATTTCTTTCATTCTGTAACTCAACACCATCCTGACTGATGGCAAATTTGATCCCTTTGCTGTTGCAGAATTATTCCCACATAACACGGGACCATTTATTCTTTTCACGGATTTCTTAGCTTTGGTGTTCTTTTTTCAACAGGCACGTTGAGCTGCTCATTTTCAGGATTTCAAACTTTACTTTTTTTTTTTTATTGCTACTAGACTACTATTAGTATGCCCAGTACTCCCTGGCTTTATACCGTATACTCAGTTTATGTCCATACATCTGTTTGTACATGGCTGTATTTATATCTGTTGGATTGTGCTCCTCATTCATATAATCTTTTAGGATTTTTTGTTAATCAAAGTCAAATAAATAAACTAAATAATAAATAAATAGCAGGGATGTGGCACGGCCAATATTTCTAGTTTAGTTTATCTTTAGTTCAGTTACCCCTTCAGTTCATCTTTGGACTCTGAATTATTTGGATATTTTGGGTATATTATAGCCAACGGGGCAAGCACTTTTGCACACAAACAATGGGATTTTCCATCCATTTTTAATCACATTTGCTTAAAACTAGCTGGTAAGCATCTGCCATAGAGGTAACAACATTCCAAAACATCGAGTGGGATGAAAACACTCAGTAGCAATAGACGGGCAAAGGGCACTAACAATGTCATGAAGACACCAAGCCATCATACTGTATGATGGGCACAGTGGCAAAAACAGTAGAATGAAGACGCAAGGCATGGGAAAGAGAAAAATGGCACCAACATGGGCAGGAAGACACCAAAAGCACCAGGAGAGGAGCAAAGCTGCACTAACATAGGCAGGAAAATCCCAAATTATCTGTGCAGAGGGCAAAGAAGTACCAAAAGGATTATGTCAAGGTCAGCATTTTGTGAAGGAAAATGAGCTGTGAGGGATGCATATGGGATAACCTCAATGTTTGTACAGACAGATTTGCCCAGGAGAATTTGACGGCAAGAATGTACTTTCTTTTGCACTGTCAGAAAGATGAGATAAAAGTACGTAAGACTCTTTCTTCAAAAATAAGATCGGAATGCAGCCTAAAGGTTCATCTGTACTGTTAGCCAGGCTGTCAAAAAGCAGAAGCTATAATTGTAACATATGAAATCAATAAATAAAGAAACCGTGGCTGAAAGACCCTAAAGCACTAGGAAAGTGATAAAGCAGCACCAACATTGATTGGAAAATCTCAAGAAAATTAGGCTGAAAAGTTAGAGCCTTACTATTCAGTGCATATGGGGGGGGGGGGGGGGGGTCCCTGAAGGATTTGGCCATTGGGATTTAGTAGGCAGGTTGGCATTAGAAGTGGCATTGATATTCAAGGTCTCATGAGTAAATCGGTGCATGAAATTTGTTAGCCTCCCTACTTAATTGGGGGCTAGGAGATGCATCAGTCCTTACCTCTCTGTACTGTAAAGGAAAGAAGACACCAAGGCAACACTCAAAGGGTAAAGCTGCTTTAGCAATAGTGGAACGAAGACCTAAGGCACCAAGAAAGGTGCAGAGCAAGCAGAGTAAGGCTGTCATATATACAAAGACACTAATCACAGAGGATGTAAACTAATGGTATGATTGGTAGCATCAAAATGACAGATCACTCAGGTCATACGTAAGCAGTATCAGGAAGAGGCAGCTGTGTCAGATAATAGAGAAGGGTGCAGCAGAAGCTTTACCCCAAGAATCTCCCCTGTAAAGTCAGTATCAAACATTAAACCTGATCTCCAAGCCAATGCATTATTATAAACATTGTCCTTAAAGGTCTCTCCATGGCATCCCTTTCAGGCTACTTTTTAATTTCTATAACATTAACATGAATATTAGTCAAAATATATTTTACAGCTTGCCTAAATAAATCAAGTATTCTGTCTGCATTTTTTTCAGCACTGGAAGCCCGACTTCAGAAACTGAGCTAAAGCAAGCCAGTCTGCTGTACCATATGGGTATATCACATGTTTACAAGTGATCCAGAATTTTTTGAATTAGTCATTTAAGTTTGTCTGGTGAAAGGCTATTAGTTGTCCTAGATGAACATTCAGCTTTATGGCCCCTTCAATTAACTTCCTGGGACCTACCACCCCCAACCAACCAAGAATGTGAACATTAAACAGAGTAATCCTAACAAGCGTCCCAACAGCACCCTCCCATAACAAACACAACACCCCAGTGTAAATAAGAGAATGGCAAGGCAGGTGATCATGCCAGGCAGCAGCAGCTGGAATATCATGAACAGACCAAGGCATCAAAAGTGCACAAAAAACAGTGGGAAAACAGCCCAAGACATTAACACTAGAGAACTTTTCTTTTTTTATTCTTTTTTGTGCATTTCTTTGTTATTTCTTTTTTTTTTAGGGGACAAAACACCCCAGTGGAAAAATCATGGCAACAGCTAGAGCAGCAGTAGCCACAATATGGCAGTGCACAGTTATTGAACCAGGAGAGGTGGTCAGGCAATGCCAGGCCCTGGCGTCAGAGGGGCGAGGTAGCATCTGAAGCAGGGATGTGAACAGGAGGATTTTCCCTCTGTTTTAGTTTTTGAATGTGGGCCTAACCAAACCCCCTGGAAAAAACAGAGACCAGGGAGCAACAACTGAAATAGCAACTGGCCAAAACATGGATGGCAAAGAGTGTGGGCATATGTTGCTTTAGTGGAGCTGTGCGCTCAATTCTCCCCCAGTCGCATGGAAATTGAGGGAAACAAGCAGGGGAAAGTTTGTCTTTAGAAACACCATCTTTTCTAACACGTTTGGTACTATCTGCGAATGATATGGATTCATGATATGCCCTACTGTTGAGAATATCTGTTCACTGGGCATGGTGGTTGGTGGCAGGAAAGGAAATGCTGGGTGACCTTGCCAGGTTTGGTCATACTGCAGACTTCTGTGCCTAGTATGCCCACGAGTCTACAGTAATGTCCTTGATGGAACTGCAAGGTACCTTGTGTCACAGAATTTTGTGCAGGTGACTCAAAGCTGCCAGATGCTCGTCTTCAGGAGTGCTGAAAGCCAGCATGGGCCACAGGGCAGATGACCTTTCTGGGCCCTCTGGATTGTTTGAAAATGTTTTTTTTTAATGTACCAGAGTAATAAACATCAAAATGAAGTAAATGGCCCTATTAATTGTGCTATTGTGAATACCATGACAGCTGTTCCAAAAGGTCAAAATGGCATGGGACAGACACAGTAGTTCCCTTTATAGCAAGAGGATAAAATATAAATAAATGTAACTATCTTATATCCTTCAACAAATAGAGGGGATGACCTGCATGGAGTGGCGGGCACAATCCTAAAGAAAGGCATAGAGGGGGTGACCTGCATAGAGCAGCGGGTTCACCTACTCTATCTACCTTATTGGGTAGACTAGATGGACAATACTAGTCTATAACTGCCGTCATATACTATGTTACTATGTCAGTAATTGGAAATGTGCAATACACTAACCTTGTTCATAATAAAAAAAAAATTTTTTAAATAGTAAGACTGGACAAGATCAGGCCCCATCAGAGACCCACGGGTCCTGGAATCATACCCCCCCCCCCCCCACTGGCCCCTCCTCTAGTCAGGCCTGCTGTTCTCTGCTGTTTACCATTCTAGCTATGACCTGTATCAACAAAGATGCTGTTCCACTGCCTATAGCAGAGAGGTGAATGAATGTGGAGGAGCAAGTAATGCTGTCCATATTGCCAGTAGTAATTGACATGACCGCTCTTTCACCTGTTGCATCCCCACTGTCCTCCTGCCTCTGGCTTTCCTTTTCCTTCACCTGAATCACCAACTTATCCATCCAGTACCTCAGTGTGAGTCGCACAGTGTTTCTAGCATGTAAATATCCTCATTGATGAAGGGTTTCAATCTATTTTCCATGTCAACACTTAAGGAGCCTACCAGCATCAACAACTCTGACATTAATCCCTCTTGCTATCAAAAACCCTCAGCTTTACTGCCAGGATATTCAATATCAGGATGACAATGTCCAGGATGGCCCTTCCGTAACTCATTTTCTTTGTGGTATCTTTAAAGGGCTTTAGGATTTCCATGGCCTGAGTCATGTTTTGAGCAGAAAAGAGCAGGTATCGTGACACACCGTGTAAACCAAATTAAGAGTCTTTATTGAAGTATCTAACGCGGTCAAAACCCTATATGTGTTTTAGCTGAAGCCTTCTTCACGTGTTTGGAACCTCAAAACAGAACACAAAAGACAATAAGACATAATACAGTTTCTGAAAAACACAAGCAGAAATGTGAACATAGAGGACCAGATGCATCTAAAACAACTACTGTTAGATTCAACACATAACCCTATTTCATTAAAAAATAAATATATATATAGTAAGAAATAGTTAACAAAACAGTAAAATGGAGCATATTATAAAATGAATAATAAATAACAAATGGTAGGACATTCAAAAACTATATAGCTCAATCATCGGAAATAATAACATTGAGATGGGTTAGAACATCAATAATACAAATCTCCCAGAAATAGAAGCATGTTTCAGCCATAAAATGTGTAAAATTAACATAAATACATGGAGATAATGTAAACAGAAAATAACAAATCAATTACAAAACAACATATAGCAATCTCTAAGAAATCAAAGCATATAAAATAAAAAAAAATAATAATAATAAAAACAAATACAACATTCCAAGAAACAATTCTGATGTATTGATTTAAGCCACTTATCTACAAATCAGAGACACTTAAAGTAGCAACCAGGCAGGTCGGCCAGAGGCTGACACTACAAATCCAACGCTAGAAGAATGAAGTGGACATGTTTAAAAACAAAATTAAAACTAGAAAACTAACAGAAATAGGGACTTCTAGAGGAGGGACAAAAAATAAAATGTTTTAAATGTCCTTGGGTCATATCTGAGAAATAAACCAAAGGTAATTATGTGACTGACATCGCCCAAACGGGAGTAACGTAGAGTTCCTAAGAAATAAATAACACAGTAGAAGGATAGGAACCCTAAAAAGGAGAAAATTAATGTGTCATGCTTAAAAATAAAGAATTCTGGATTTGTGCTGTTAACCTTAAATATGTATGTGTAAGGCATTAAATGGGAATGATGGTATAGCAGAGTCTATTATATTATATCAATAATGCCGGTCCGGTTAAGTTATAAGAGCAAGAAACACAACTGAGCTAACAGGGTACAGTGCATCTCATAAGAGTATTTTTTTTTATTTTTTAGTGTTGTCAAGTCAGTGTTGACTTCTGGTGACCCAGCTGCCTCTGGGTTTTCTTGGCAATGTATCACTAGAAGTAGATTACCAGGCCTTTTCTTCTGAAGCAATGGAGGGTAAGGTGACTTGCCAAAGGTCCCAAGGAGTGCCAGTGGGAACTGAACCATTGATCTGCTGGGTACTAGGCAGTTGCTCTAACCACTAGGCTACGCCTCCACTCTATAAGAGTATACAGAGACAAAAAACAGGAGATATAGTAAAGAATAAAGAGACCAATCTTAGGCGTCCACTAAGTAGCAAACAGTGTTTTGTAAAGCTATTGAAAAAGACTGGGCTGTTGTCCATCGCCATTTAAAGCTAGCTTACTCAGTGTAGTTTCTCCAAATGGGTTAGTTTTGCGCATACTATGGCAGTCATGAACCTCACTTCTAAGCCAGGGTATGTGGAGTATGATCTTAGTCTCTCAAATTTACTGCTACTGCTTGGCGTAATACTTGCATCATGCCAAAGAGATTCTCTTCCTGGAGTTTGCAAGATGTAACATGTATAGGTAGTTTGTCAAGATGTGCTTGGAAATTCTTCTTTATCAAGCCTGTGGCTCCCAATATATTCAGAAATATTTCTATATCTTTCTGCCACATTTTCTTGATCTCTGCTTTACTCCTGTCATAACACTGGTATTGCTTCACTATGGCAACCCTATTCAGCCAATGGGAAGCAGCTCCGACCGATCAGGACGCTTAAAAACGATACGGTAAAACCAAAACCGGGATATAACACAGTCAAAAAGCTAAATGGCAGACTTGAACAAGAATTAAATTTAAAATAACATATAGAAAGTTAAAAAACACTTGAATAGAAAATAATCGCATACTGTAGAAGAAGTGGGGAGGGGGGATGGCAAGAAACTGAAGCGTCGCGCTAAGAACATAAACTTTTCCCATATAAAAACATATATATATAGAAAAGCAAAATCAAAAGACCAAAATTATGTATAAAATAAATAATAAAACCTTAATAAAAAATAAAAGCGCTCAAGACAAGCGCTGCACATTATAACCATAAGACCAACTATGACATAAAAGACAGGCAAGGGAGGGGGATATAATACATTTAAAAAGTAGTATCTGAAAGGGAACATCAAGAATAAAAGATAAGAAAAATGATAAGAGTATAAAAAAACCATAAATAAATAAAATCATGAGAGCATACATGGGAGGGCAGACAAACGAGGGCAGTATATCAAATAATCATATCATTTTATCCATTTTAATAGCTGTATATGGCTAAGGTTACCAGAATGAATGCAGAATTCTTTGTCTGTAAGCATGACACACATTAATATTCTCTTTTTTAGGGTTCCTATTCTTCTACCGCGTTCTATATTTCTTGGAAACCTTGCACTGCTCCAGTTTTGGTGATGACATTCACATAAATACCTTTGGTTTATTCCTCAGATATGACCCAAGGACATTTCAAAAGCTGTATTCTTTATCCCTTCTCTAGAAGTCCCCTATTCCTATTAGTTTTCTGCTTTTAATTGTGTTCTTAAACATGTCCACTTCATTCTTCTAGCTTTGGATTTATAGTGTCAGCCTCTGGCCCACCTACCTGGCTGTTACCTACTTTAAGGGGTATGTTTACTAAACCGCGCACACGTGCGCGGCGCACAAGAGCGGACGCTAATGATGCACTTAAGTGCTCTTAAGCGCCGCGCATGCGTGCGCGTCACATTAACGGGCCGGCGCACGTGTGCGGGGCGCTGATGTGCGATAGCGGCGGGGAACCGCTTACGGAGGGCGGAGGACGGCTCCCGCGGGGCGGGGGGACGGGGTCAATGGGTGGAGAGTGGGAGGGGAGAGGCTCCCCGCACAGGAGCGGGGCTGAATTCGGCATTAAAAATACCGCGAGTGAAACCCTCGCGTTAGAGCCGATTTAAAGGGAAGAGAAACCATTTCCGTCAGCAATGTACAGCAAAACCGGGGAAACCTGAAAAACGTGAGCAGTGTGATACATGTGCACAGAACAAAACAGCAAATAAAACTTGAAAATGACCACAACAAATTTCAAATAAATTATAATCCAGCTGGGCAACAGTGATATTAATGGGCAACCATAAAAAACACTCCCAGGAAAGCTCCAAAAAAAAGAAATGATTTTTGGAAGGGTCAGGGCCGGCCCGTCCATTGAGCAAGAATGTTTTTTGCACAGGGCCCCGCGTTTCAGGGGGCCCCGCGCAAAGAACATTCTGCTTTTTTTTTTATTACATTTAAAAACAAAAACCTGGCTCTAGCTGCTGCCGCTGCCGCGTCCGTCGCAGCAGCGGCAGAATGGCGTGTCCCGCGGGGGCCCCGTCTCCTCTTCGAGCCCTCGGCAAGGGCTTTCAGAGTCGCGCCGGGAGAGTTGTGCTCCCTCGCGTCTCTGTAACGCCCGCAGGGGCTCATGGGAAATTTCCCATCAGCCCCTTTAGACGCGAGGGGCTGATGGGAAATTTCCCATTAGCCCCTGCGGGCTTTACAGAGACGCGAGGGAGCACTCTCCCTTCGCGAATCTGAAAGCCCTTGCAGAGGGCTCGACGTGGAGAGGGGGCCCCGCGGGACACGCCATTCTGCCGCTGCTGCGACGGACGCGGCAGCAGCTAGAGCCAGGTTTTTGTTTTTAAATTTGCCGGAAGGGAAGGGAAGGGAAGGGGGGGGGGCTGATGGAGGCTGTCTGGAAATGGGGTGATGGGGGGTTAGGACTGGAAATGTGCAAGGGGGGGGTTAGGACTGGAAATGTGCAAGGGGGGGGGTTAGGACTGGAAATGTGCAAGGGGGGGGTTAGGACTGGAAATGTGCAGGGGGGGGTTAGGAAAGGAAATGTTCAAGGGTGGGCGTTGTTACTGAAAATGTTCAAGGGGGGGGGGTTAGGACTGGAAATATGCAAGGGGGGGGGTTAGGACTGGAAATGTGCAAGGGGGGGGGTTAGGACTGGAAATGGGCTGGGACTGATGGAGGCTGACTTGAAATGGGCTGGGGGGGGGGTTAGGACTGGAAATGGGCTGGAGGGGGTTTAGTCCTGGAAATTGGATGGGGCTGATGGTGGCTGACTGGAAATGGGCTGGGGAGGGGTTAGGACTGGAAATGGGCTGGGGGGGGGGTTAAGACTGCTAATGGGCTGGGGCTGATGGAGGCTGACTGGAAATGGGCTGGGGGGGTTAAGACTGGTAATGGGCTGGGGGGGTTAAGACTGGTAATGTGCTGGTCGTTTATGGAGGCGGACTGGAAATGGGTGATGGGGGGTTAGGACTGGAAATGGGCTGGGGGGTTAAGACTGGTAAGGGGCTGTGGGCTGCTGGGGGCTGTCTGGAAATAGGGTGATGGGGGTTAGGATTGCTAATGGGCTATGGGGGGGGGTTAGGACTGCTAATGGGCTATGGGGGCGCTAGGACAGGAAATGGGCTGGGGAGGGGTTAGGACTTGAGGTGGGCTGATGTGGTTAGGACTAGTAATGGGCTGTGGGCTGATGGGGGGGGTTAGGACTGGCAATGGGCTATGGGGGGCTGACTGGAAATGGGCTGATGGGGTTAAGACTGGAAGTGGGCTGATGGGGGGTTAGGACTGGTAATGGGTTATAGGGGGGGGCTTAAACTGAAAATGGGTTGATGGGGGGGCTAGGACTGGTAATGGGTTGGGGGATTGCTATGACTGGAAATGGACTGAGTGGACGGGGAGGCTTGAACTGCAAATAGCTGATGGGGAGGGAGCTTGGAATGGAAATGGGCTGTGAGGGAAGGGAGCTAGAACTGAAAATGGGCTGATGGAGCAGCTAGGATAGGACTGGAAATGGGCTGTTGGGGGAAGCTAAGATTGGAAATGGGCTGTGGTGGGGGCTTGAATTGAAATGGACTCATGGAGGGGCTAGAACTGGAAGTAGGCTCATGGGGGGGCTTGGACTGGAATTGGGCTGAGTGGAGGGGAGCTAGGATTTGACATGGGCTGATGGTGGGGCTAGGAAATGACTAGAAATGGGCTGATGGGGGGCTAGGATTGGAAATGAGCTGATGAAGGGACTCAGACTGAAAATGGATGGGGGAGCTAGGACTGGAAATGGGTTGATGGGGGGCTAGGACTGGAAATGGGCTGATGCAGGGACTAGAAGGGAATGGATGCTGGGTGAGACTGGAACTAGAAGGGAGCTGATGTTGGGGGAGGATTAGAATGGGATGGGGCTGGGAGAGTAAAATGGAGAGGGGAAAAATATTTTGTGTGGGAGGGATGAAAAATCTACAATTGGCCGGGTATTGGGAGAGTAAGTGGGGATTGAGGATGGAGGGGTAAAATTTGTGTGGATGAAATAAGAATGAGGAAAGAGCAAAAGGATAAAGATTAGTATGTTAAAGCAGATGTAGAGAGAGAGGATGGAAAGAAAACTAGAAGAGAGAAGAAAGGACAAATGGACAGCAGACGATGGAGAGTTAGCAGAAAACATGAAGAAACCAGAAGAAAGTGGCTGGAGCAATTGCAACTGAAAAAAAATGCACAAAAGGTAGAAATATATCTCTTTATTTTGAATTTATTAACTGGAATATGAAAGTTCTGAGAAATGTGCATCATTAACGTCTGCGCTTTGTTTGGTACAAGAGGAAATTGATTTATAGTTTTATTTCTACAGTGTTGTTGTACATTCCAAGTTTGGCTTTTGGGGTTCCCAGTTTAAATTATTGCCTTCCTGTTTCTAAATTGCGATTCCTTGTTTGGTGATGGTCTATGTTCTGCATGTGTAACTGAGCTGAGGTATTCTGTTTATGTAATTCCTATTTGACATTGCCACTTGTTCTCTTTCCCCAGTATTCTCTGAAATGTACTGGTTTAATATTTGCAGTGTTTCCTTTTGATAGGTAGGGACTGGTGCTTTGTGAGTCCTGGTAATGCTGTCAGGATACAGCGGGTTTGCTATGGGTTCTAAATGGGCAGCGTTTGTATTAGTTCCTAATGTGCCTGGCGGTTGGCACTGGATTATAGTAATGTAGAAATCTTTTAGTCTTTCTTTATCCATACACTCATTAAGAGACATGTTTACTAAAAGTTAGTGTATGGTAACATTATGCAAATATTTATGCAAATAAGGCCACTTATGCAAATGAGGCCCCGCACCGAGTCTCCGCACATGGCCCCGCACCCCCCTTGGGCCGCCCCTGGGAAGGGTCTACGCTCCGTAGACTCGTTCAAAAATCACTGCATTTTAATGGAGCTTTCCTGGGAGTGTTTTTCATGTTGCCCATTGATATCACTGTTGCCCAGCTTGGTTTTGGTTTTTCCCCTTTTTTTGGAGGTCATTTTTGAGGTTTAATTGCACCCCTGTCCCCATACAAGGTAAACGAGCCCACAGTAAAATTGTGCAGAGCAGGGTGTCTGACTTGTGCGGCCAGGTTTCCTATCTCCAGAGACTGCACGGTCTCTGTGGCCACAGTATGGTGCAGCGGACACAGCCAGTGCCTGTAGGACCAGAGGGTCACAGGTTCAAACCCCAGCTGGGGCTCCTGCCAACCCAGTCCCCATAGTTTTACCCACCACTAAACAGTGATAGTACAGACACCCCTGTATGGCAGAGAACATAAGCATGGTTCCAACACCTATATTTTACCCTACACCGTACACAAACCATAACAATGGGCATTACCGACAGCCGAGTCCCCCAAATTCAGTCCTGGAGTGCCACAACTCAATCAGGTCATATTTTTTTTTCCAGATAGGGACATGTCTGCATGTTGGCGGAAGGGTACAGGTGGTGGAGGGGGCAGTGGCTGCAAACCACAGCAGACAGTGGCCTAGGCCTGTGCAGGCTGGCACCGTCCACCGTAACAGACAGGCTCTGTCGGATGTACAGTCATGGACTCCCCAGGGAACACAGCATATCTGTGGCAACACGGTGGTGCAGTGCACACAGACAGCATGTGCAGGAACAGAAGGTCACAGGTTCAAAGCCCAGCTGGGGCTACTGCCAATCTAGTCCACATATTTTTCCTACAACTAAACCGTGATAGTAAGGAGAAACCTTTATTGCTGAGAACATACGCATGGTTCACACGCCTATATTTTACCACACCAAACACAGACACCATAAACAGCCGCATTACCCAGAGCAGAGTCTCCCAAATGCAGTCCTGGAGGGCCCCACACCATTCAGGATCCATGCTGCCTCTGCTAAAGATGCATGTGCTGCATATCTATGCATCACCCCCATGGTATGCTGATGTAGCTCATGCATATTTCTGAGGGACAGCATGAAAACCCGAACAGTGGTTGGAACACCAGGACTGGAGTTGGGACACTCTGCCATAAAGCAGCAGCCAACAGGGCCAGACACCCCCCCCCCCTCCCAGGCCCCATTGGCCAATGCCTCCTAGAGAGGCAGGACATTGGGCCCTGCCTGTATCCCCCAGTACTAGCAGTTGCATACCTTAGCACTGCCACCCTACACCTGGGTATATGGTACACAGCTATCAAACGTTGCCCATGATAATTGGCAGATATCAATTCCTACGTTAAGCACATGTTGCTCATTGATCTCCACCATAACAATCATTGTGATGTCTGCGGTGTGCGCTGCAGGTCTGGTCTCTGACAGTGTTTACCACCCTGAGGAGTGACCCCCAACAGTAGTGCGTACCATATCCATGCCTGTACTGTGCCCAGGACTGGTGTGGTGGGTATGGCTGCTGGACTCCTCTATAGTAGCACAATGCTGGCATAGGTGTGGGGGTGGCTGTCTGCCTATCCAGTGTGTGGTGGCTGCAAACACCTTTCACAGCCCACACTGCCAGCAATGTTGCCAGTATTGGGCTGCCAATGTGCATAATGAGGAGCAAGGTACCATGGGTAGAGGCCGGACAGGGTGCATCTGCACAGGGCATAGGGCACTGACTGGGACATATTAGTGCCCGGCCACCACCTACACAGACAGGGTGACCTCAGTATGTCCTGCTGAGAGATCACTCTCACCCTGACTGTGCAGTGACCACAGCATGGCTAGGCACCCCCATAGTGCTATATAGTATTTCTCTCATTTATTTATTTATTTATTTATTACAGGCTCTTATATACTGCACTATTTGGTATCAGTGTGGTTTACAGTATAACAAAAGACCAGAGCAACAGGCTGTTTGGTTTTACATAGAACAGGTGATAGATATGGGTTTCCTTTTGGGGCCCAGTCACTGATGTAACTGCTTGCTGTGTATGCTGACATCCTAGTTGTGGGTGCACGCATCTCCACCGGGAACATGCACTGTAGACTAACTAGCACACTGTTTGCAGCTGGTATGTGTCTTGATGGAGCAGCTTGTGGGGTGCAGCAGCTGATGACTTGCTGCAGGAGAATATCAGATAGTGGTGGGGTGCAGCTCACCATATCCAGGCCTAATGTCTGTCTGCTATTGTGGTATGGATGTGTATAGAGCTGCATTGACTGCCCTGTGGGGTGTCTGTTCCTCAGCAGGACCCAGGTTGATGGTCCCCTCTACTGCCACCTTTGCAGGGAGGTAGAATGTGGATCTATTGATAGGAGACCCTGTTTGCCACCCTCAGCCCTGGAGGAGGGGGGTGGTGGTACATAGCCCACCTAGGGGTCCATAGGGGCTACACCTGACTGAAACAGACAGAGATATCCAAGGCGTTTGTTCAGAAACTACCTATCTCACACATTAACACTGCTTTGGACCTCCGGCATGGCCTCTTTCAGAAATGGAAGGTGTTGTGGACCTGGTCCTGGGCGCCTCATTGCACCCTCAGGGTGAGCACAGTACCCGCACAATGTGACGGTGTGTAGCTACTCTGTGCCAGTAAAACACACGGTCAGTACCCCCTACCAGGCCGAGGTGGTGTGTGGGTGCACATGGTCACTTCCCTCTACCGGGCCGAGGTGCTGTGGGGGTACATTGCCCATCTTATGTTAATCTGTGGACAGCTGATTTGCATGTGCAGTGCATCATGGGTATGGGTAGGCTAACCCTATCCTGGTGACCACAGCAGACTGTCTGTGTGGTGACATGCATGCTCTCTGCAGCCAGCCAGGGGCTTGCTAGCAGCTATAGAGCTGTAGCCCAATGGTTACTGCACTGCCTCTGAAGCCAGAGGTCATGGGTTCAAACCCACAGTGGGGTTATTTGATAGGGTTGTCCAACACATTATCTTTTTTTAATGTACATATTTTGTTGCCAGCAAAAACACCCACAGCGTACTGTACCCATAAGGTGCCTCTGAGGGTGCTTTATAGGGCGCCCTATAGGGCACCTTATGGTGCCCGTCCATATAAGGTGCACTATACATTCTCCTGTGACGCAACCTATAGGGTGCCCTATAGGGGACATTTTAGGGTGCTGTGACGGACAGTGCAATTTCTAATGTGCCCTATGGAGTGCCTTAGATGGCACCTTCAATTACGGAACGTGAGGCCGTGTTTGCTGGCAGCAATTAATAACATAAATATAAAGTGCTGCAGGACAAAATATGTACAATGCAAAGCTGATGCCACAGCCAGCCTTACGTATTAGGCACACTGGGGAGCAAACTCATGACCCCTGTATCAGCAGTCAGTGCCTTAACCATTGTGCTCCACTTCTGCTCCTCCTTGCCTGTCAGCGCACCTATGTATGCTTTTAATTCCTTAAACTGCACAGTGCTGCCATAAAAAACAGTACACTGACCTTGCGGTACCTCATACGGCACCCTCTAAAGCACCCTATAAGCAACATTCTAGGGTGCCTTGGCTGACAGTGCACTTTAAAATGTGCCTTATAGGGCACCTGATGTTAACACGCTTTGGGAGTGCGTTTGCTAGTAGTGGTAATTAAAATATGACTAAAATGCCTCCTAAAGCAATCTTCCCCATAATATGTTATGCCTCAGCCAGCCTTGTTCATTGGGCACTTTGAGGGATTGAACCCCTGATCCCTGCAGCATTGGTCAGTGTCTTAACCACTGTGCTGTGGTTCTGTTCCTGTGATTGCACATCAGCGAGCCACCTTATGCCTCACAACATTAACAGCGCACAGCCTTATGTCATCCACACCTGACAGCGCACCGCCTTATGCCGCCCAAACCGCCGAAACTTCAACGCACCGCCTTATGCCCAAAATTTACAGCGCACCGCCTTATGACGCCAAAACTTAACAGCGCACCACCTTATGACGCAAAAGATTAACAGTGCGCCGCCTTAGGCCTCACAAAATGAATATGCCTCCTATAGCACTTTTAGAAAAACATCACTGCCTCAGCCAGGCTTTTTTGTTGTGCACAGTGGGGATTGATCCCCTGATCCCTGCACCATTGGGCAGTGTCTTAACCATTGGGCTGTGGTTCGGTTCCTGTGCTTGCACATCAGCGAGCCGCCATATGCCTCACAATATTAAAATGCCCCCAAAAACATTAGCGCGCCGCCTTATGCCGCCCATTATTAATATGCCTCCAAAAACATTAGTGCGCTGCCTTATGCTGCCCATTATTTCAATGCCTCCTAAATTAATGCCTCAGCCAGCTGTCTTTATTGGGCTCTGTGGGGATTGAACCCCTGATCCCTGCACCATTGGTAGGTGCCTTAACCATTGTGCTGTGGCTCTGCTCTTCTACTTGCCCATCAGCGTACCACATATGCCTCCCGCGCAGCCATCTGATGCGCTAAGGTGCGGGACGCACAAGGGCGCCGCGCACCTTAGCGCATATTTAAATTCCGGCTTTTCTTTTTCAGGACGGAACGCCCACTCCTTATATGGCATCCGCACTCTACCGCGGCCCGCACTCTTCCGGGGTTTTAGTAAACATACCCCTAAGTGTCTCCGATTTCTAGGTAAGTGGCTTAAATCGTACATCAGAATTGTTTCTTAGAATGTTGCAATTGTTTTTATTTTTATTTTAAATGCTTTGATTTCTTAGAGATTGATATATGTTTTTTGTAATTGATTAGTTCTTATTTTCTGTTTTCATTATCTCCATGTATTTATGTTAATTTTACACATCTTATGGCTGGAACATGCTTTTAGTCTATATATACATGTTGGCAGATCTGTATTATTGATGTTTTAACCCAATGTTATGATTTCTGATGATTGAGCTATATAGTTTTTGATTGTCCTATCATTTATTATTTTGTAATTTTACAGTATACTCCATGTTACTATTTTTTACTATATATATTTTTATTTTTTTAATGACATAGGGTTATGTGTTGTATCTAACAGTTGTTTAGATGCATCGGGTCCTCTAAGTTCATATGTCAGCTTGTGTTTTTTAGAACCTGTACTATGTCTTATTGTCTTTTATGTTCTGTTTTGAAGTTCTGAAATGCTTCCCGTTCCACGTGCAGGACCCAAAAGGCAGGCAGAGCTGCAGAGTCTCAATGCGTGGATGAGACGATGGTGCAAGAATCAGGGTTTTGGATTTGTTAGGAAATGGGGAACATTCTGGGGAAAGGAGGGGCTCTTCCGAAGGGATGGGCTTCACCTTAACAGGGATGGAACCAGGCTGCTGGCATTAACCTTTAAAAAGGAGATAGAGCAACTTTTAATAGGGGAAAGCCAACAGTCACCCAAGAGCGCATGGTTCGGAACAATGTATCCTTGAAGGATACTACCAAAAAAATGAAGTTAGAGCACATCTGCAGAGAGGTTTCAATAAAGACAAAGGTAGCCCAAATGCCCTTGAGTACAGAGCAGACAGAGCTTAAAGATTCTAAATTACCCCTGCCTACCGATAACCAGATTAATATGAATAAAATACAGTCTCTAAAATGCTTGTATGCAAATGCTAGAAGTCTAAAAAATAAAATGGGAGAGTTAGAATATATAGCACTAACTGAGAAGTTAGATATGATTGGTATCTCAGAGACATGGTAGAAGGAGGACAACCAGTGCGACACTGTGATACCTGGGTACAAACTATATCGTAATGATAGAGCTGATCAAATTGGTGGAGGGGTTGCGTTCTATGTTAGAGAGGGCATTGAGTCACAAAGAATTAAAGTTCTACAGGAAAGAAAATTCTCCATAGAATTTCTATGGATTGAAATTCCATGTATGAAGGGGAAGGCGATGACGGTGGGGGTGTACTATCGACCGCCTGGCCAGAATGAACAAATGGATGATGAAATGCTCAAAGAAATCAGGGAAGCTAACAAAAGTTACAGAACGGTAACAATCATGGGTGATTTCAAATACCCCGGTATTGACTGGGTCAGTGTCACGGCAGGACATGCTAGAGAGATAAAGTTTCTAAATGAAATAAACGACTGCTTCTTCGAGCAGCTGGTTCATGAACCAACCAGAGGGGAAGCCATTTTGGACTTAGTCCTTAGTGGAACACCAGATCTGGTGCAAGAGATAAGGATGTTGGGGCTGCTTGGCAATAGTGATCACAGCATGATCGCGTTTGATTTAATTAATGGAGGAGGGATGGTTAACGAAATCCACAGTACTACCTTTTAACTTTCAAAAGGGAGACTATAATAAGATGAGGATAATAGTTGCGAAAAAACTAAAAGGAGCAGTTGCTAAGGTTAAAGACTTACATCAAAGCTTGGGTGTTGTTTAAAAATACTGTCTTGGAAGCCCAGGCCAGCTGTATTCCATGCTTTAAGGGGAAGGAAGTCCAAAAAACTGCCAGCATGGTTTAAAGGTGAGGTCAGAGAGGCTGTTGTCAAAAAAGCATCTTTCAGAAAATGGAAAAAAGAGCCAAATGACGAAAACTGGAAATAGCACAAGCACTGGCAAGTTAAATGCAAGGTATTGATAAGGCAGGCAAAGAGAGAATTTGAGAAGAAACATGCTGTGGAAGCAAAAACGGATAATAAAAAAACATTTTCAAGTACATTTGTAGCAAAAAAACATGAGAGAGTCAGTTGGACCATTAGATGATAGAGGGGTAAAAGGGGCAATAAGAGGGGACAAGGCTATAGCAGAGAGACTGAATGAATTCTTTGCTTCAGTCTTTACTGAGGAAGATATAGGGATGTTACCCATGACTGAAGTGGTATTTAAAAGTGATACTGCAGAAGAATCAAAAGAAATATCGCTACACCGGGAAGATGTATTATAGCTATTTGATAAACTGAAGAATAGCATATCACCTGGACCGGATGGTATACATCCAAGGCTGTTAAAAGAACTGAATTATGAGATTGCAGACCTGCTTTTAATAATCTGTGAGCTATCATTAAAATCATCTGTAATACCTGAAGATTGGAGGATTGCCAATGTAATGGCAATTTTTAAAAAGGGTTCCAGGGGTGATCCGGGAAACTACAGACCGGTGAGCCGGACATCAGTACCGGGAAAAATGGTAGAAACCATCATAAAGACAAAATTAGTGAACATGTAGATAGTCATGGCCTAATGGGAGACAACCAACATTAAGAAGGCCAACATTAAGACTAACATTAAGACTAATCTGTTATGTTTTTTTGAAAGTGTGAATAAACAGGTAGACAAAGGTGAGTCATGGGAAAAAGTCATGGGATAGGAGGCAGTGTACTATTGTGGATCAGGAACTGGTTAAAAGATAGAAAGCAGAGGGTAGGGCTAAATGGCCAATTTTCCCAATGGAGAAAGGTGAATAGTGGAGTAACCAAGGGATCTGTGCTGGGTCCACTGCTTTTTGACATATTCATAAATAACCTGGAAAGGGGAATAACGAGTGAGGTTATCAAATTTGCAGATGACACAAAACTATTTAAAGTTGTTAAAACCCAAGAGGATTGTGGAAAATTGCAAGAGGATCTTGATAAATTGAAAGAATGGGCATCCAAATGGCAGATGAAATTTAATGTGGGCAAGTGCAAAGTTATGCACCTAGGAAAGAACCCCCCAAACTATGGTTACACAATGCAAGGTTCCACATTGGGAACCACCACCCAGGAAAAAGATTTAGGCGTCATCATGGACAACATGTTAAAACTCTCCAACCAGTGTGCAGCGGCAGCCAAGAGAGCAAATAGAATGCTAGGTATCATAAGGAAAGGAATGAAAAATAAAACAAAGGACATTAAAATGCCTCTATATCGTTCCATGGTGCAACCGCACCATGAATATTGCGTTCAATTCTGGTCGCCGTATCTTAAAAAGGATATAGCGTTATTAGAAAAGGTACAGAGAAGAGCCACCAAAATGGTAAAGGGGATGGAAGACTACTCCTATGAAGAGAGGCTAAAAAGGTTAGGACTCTTCAACCTGGAAAAGGGACGGCTGAGGGGAGATATGATAGAGGTCTATAAATTAATGAATGGAGTGAACAGGTAAACGTAGATCAATTGTTTACGTCATCAGAATATAAAAAGATTAGGGGATATGCAATGAAGCTACAGGGTAACCTATTTAAAACTAATAAGAGAAAATATTTTTTTCACTCAATGTGTAATCAGACTCTGGAATTTGTTACCAGGGGATGTAGTAAGAGCTGTTAGTGTAGCTGGATTTAAAAAAGGTTTGGACAAGTTCCTGGAGGAAAGGTCCATAAACCATTATTAAAAGGGACTCGGGATATCACTGCTTGACCCAATACAAGCATAGAGGAATCTGTGTCTTTTGAGGAAACTGCTAGGTACTTGTGACCTGGATTGGCCACTGTTGGAAACAGGATACTGGGCTTGATGGACCTTGGTCTGACCCAGTATGGCATATCTTATGTTCTTATGAGGTCCCAAGCCCCTCAAGAAGGCTTCGGCCAAAACATGTGTAGGGTTTTGACCTCATTGGACATTTCAATTAAAAGCTTTTAATTTGGTTTCCACAGTGTGTTATGATACCTGCTCCTTTGATACTGCGGGTGTGTGCTCCATTTTGTTCTCTGAGTCATGTTTATCCAGTTTTGATGCTCCAGGGAGCTTTCACTACCAATATCCAGTGGCATCTGATGGAGACCCACCCATTGTTCCACTAACCTTTCCCAGTTATATATCACAAAAACCCATTAAACCAACCTATAAATATCCACCCACTCAATTGATTTCCCTAACTTACTAATTTTATAAGAACCAGCTAAACTACCAACTAAATACGTAAGCGTGTGTGTAATTTTTGTTGGATCGCTCACCATGAGGGGAAATTCCTCGCTTGCAGCGAGCCCTCCGTTTTATTCAATTATAAAAGACCCCAAATGTCTAAATACCGGATTCGGCCGCATAAATAGCTTCCGTTCTGATTTCTTAATTAAGAACTATATAGTTTCTGAAGTTCTATCTTCACAGGTTCTCAACCTTATAATGTTGCCTCCAAACATGAATAAATCTATGTTGTAACACTTAGCTGATTCGGATGTTTGCTTCAGTCCAGCAGCAATGATGATAAGTCGCAACCTTCTGGGCTAAGACACCAGCAGCGCTCAAAGTTAGTCCGCTGTGGTTGGTCTTCATCCAACAGCAATGATGACTCTTCTCACCCTCTCGGGTTACAGCTACCTGCCGCAAGTGGTCTCAGTCTCAATCTGCTGCTGTTTGGCAAACATACCAAACTCACAAGGTTCTCACACCACCAATTATTGTTTCAAGCCGCTCAACCTCAGAGCTCTTCTTCAGGCGAATGAACCTCGCAATGTCCGGTTCCGGTTTATATATGACTGAGAATGATGTCAGAGAATCAAAACCCCCCAAGGAAACACTTGAGAACAATTAAGAACCATTAACTTTCTCTCAGAGTCTTAATCCCCACCAATCTATCTCTGCATTCAGACTGTGTGGAACTATCGTTTGTAACTGAAAGATCCATTGTTGTTCTTTAAAAAGCAAACGTGCCTGGCGATCTCCTCCTCTCAAATTAGGAGGGACCCACTAACCTTTCCAGCATCCACCTGGTGCCAACATCCTATATGAGCTGCTACACAGATGCCCCTGCTTCTCATGCCCTTCCTTCACACTCCAGTGCAAACACTTCTCAACAGTGCTGATGCTTATTTTTCACTTTCCAGGCCTAAGGAGACTCTTATTAATAGATACAGCAAGCATGTAAAGAGTAGTTACTCACCTGTAACAGGTGTTCTCCAGGAGCAGCAGGAATCAGTCCTCACATATGGGTGTCATCGGCGCCGATGAAGCCCCAGCGGAGCATTTCCCCAGCTTTCTATGAAAGCCTTTGGGAATGCAGGCACGCAGGCACGCATGCGCGGTTCCCTTCCCGCCTAAAGGTGCCATCTTACCTCAGTCAAATGACATAGCTAAGAACAGCACACAAAAATGAAAAATAAACTATGTACAACTGCAACTCCAAGCGGAGGAGGGAGGGTTGTGAGGACTGATTCTTGCTGCTCCTGGAGAACACCTGTTACAGGTGAATAACTACTCTTTCTCCAGGACCAAGCAGGAAGTCAGTCCTCACATATGGGTGACTCCCCAGCTCTGGGCTACCGAGGAACCCAGGCTGAAAGAAGTCGCAGCTGCAAAGAAAGGCTTTTCAAGGACACAACCTCCACCGGTAGCCCAACAGAGGGCAGGAGGGCAGGAGTTGCCTAAACCTCAAAGAGATTCCGGAGTACTGCCTGGCCAAAAGCACTGTCCCTACAGGACTCCCTCTCCAGGCAGTAATGGGCCGCAAAAGTCTGGCTTGAAGACCAAGTTGCAGCCCTGCAGATGTCTACCAAGGGCACAGAGCGGAGATGAGCCACTGAGGCAGCCATTGCCCTGACACGATGGGCCGTGACTCTACCCTGCAAAGGAAGGTCAGCCGCCTTGTAAGCCCAGGTAATACAGTCAGCCACCCAGATGGACAAGGTATGCTTGGACACAGTCAACCCCAACTTATTGGGGTAAAAGGATACGAAGAGCTGAGTAGCTCTTCTATGCCCCTGCGTACGGTCAAGTCCAGGGTATGCAGAACTGCTTCAGCCTGGCTTGCATGAGGCCTAGGGAAGAATGTTGGAAGGACCACCTCCTGATTCAGGTGAAAAGAGGAGACAACTTTTGGGAGGAACTTTGGGTGAGTCCTGAGGACTACCCTGTTCCTATAAATCCTGGTGTAAGGCTTGTCACAGACCAGGGCCTGAAGCTCACTTACTCGCCTAGCCGAGGTAAGGGCTATCAGGAAGAGTGTCTTCCAGGAGAGGAAGCGTAGTGGACAAGTAGCCATCGGCTCAAAAGGAGGACGAGTCAGTTGCTGCAAGACCACATTCAGCTCCCACTCAGGGGCAGGAGGACGGATGGGAGGCTTGAGCAAAAGCAAGCCCCTGAGAAAGCGGGACACCAAGGGGTGACCAGATAGAGATTGTCCTTCTACCAATGAGTGGTGAGCTGCTAGAGCTGAGAGGTGAACCCGAATAGAATTGGACTTAAGTCCCTGATTGGATAAGTGCAGTAAGTACTGAAGAACTACTGGCACAGTACAGGAGAAAGGATCCTCTGTACGTAGGTGACACCACGCAGAAAACCTCTTCCATTTGAGAGCATAGGTTTTCCTAGTGGAATGTTTCCTAGAGGCTAGGACAACCTCCTCAACTTCCTGAGAGGTAGGCCCCAGGGAGCCAAAACTACCCTTGCAGCCTCCAGGCCATCAAATTGAGAGACTTGAGATTGGGGTGCAGAAGGGAATCCTGGTCCTGTGTGAGAAGGTCGGGTTGCAACCCCAGAGGCAGTGGGGGATCTACCGCCAGTTGAAGCAGAAGAGGAAACCAAGGCTGTCTCAGCCACCTGGGAGCTACCAGCAGGACGGAGGCCTTGTCCTGGAGAATCTTGAATAGGGTTCGGGCCACCAAGGGCGTGGGAGGAAACGCATAGAGGAGGCCCTGAGACCAAGATATCAGAAAAGCATCCGCTGCTGTCCGCAGAGGATGTGGTTGCCTGGAGAAGAACTTTGGCAGTTGCTTGTTGATGGGGCTGGCAAAGAGATCTACCAAAGGGAGACCCCATTTTAGGAAGATCTTCTGAACTACTGAAGGATGTAGCTGCCACTCGTGGGGCTGCAGTATCCTGCTCAATCTGTCTGCCAGGTAGTTGTCCTGGCCAGGAAGGTACATAGCCCTGAGGAGCATGTTGTGCTTGAGGGCAAAAGAACAAAGGTCCTGAGCTTCCCGACAAAGGATCCTGGACCCAGTTCCACCCTGTTTGGTCACATAAAACATGGCAACTTGGTTGTCTGTCTGAATCAGGACAGACTGCTGAGCCAGGGTAGGAGTGAAAGCTTTGAATGCTAATCAAATAGCTCTGAGTTTGAGGAGATTGATCTGCTGTGCAGCTTCCCAGGGAGACCAGAGGCCCTGGGTGCACTTGCCCAGACAATGCGCTCCCCAGCCTTGCAGGGAGGCATCTGTTGTCAGCATCACTGTGTAACCTGGAATCTGAAAGGGCACCCCTTTCAGCAGATTGGGTGGGTGTAGCCACCAGTTGAGGGAGTGCAGAAAAGGTCTGGACACCCTTATCCTGTCTCTGAGGCTGCCTGTGGCCTGTGACCACTGAGACCGAAGGCACCACTGTGCAGGCCTCATATGGAGCCTGGCATTGGGGGTCACATGTACTGTCGAAGCCAAGTGGCCTAGAAGCCGCAGGCAGAGTCTGGCGGAGACCAGGGACCTGCTGAGAAGCTGACTTGCCAAGGCCATTAACCTTTGGGCTCTGTTTTCTGGCAAGAATGCCTTTGCCAGGAGAGAGTCCAACCTTGCCCCTATGAACTCCAAGTTCTGGGAAGGGAGCAAAGTAGACTTTGCGAAGTTTATGACAAACCCCAGACATTGTAGAAGAGCAATGGCTTGATTGGCCTCCTGACCGGTCTGACCCCTGATGAGCCAGTCGTCCAGATAGGGGAAGACAAAGATGCCCTGATTTCTCAGGTAGGCCGCCACCACTGCTAAGCACTTTGTAAAGATCCTGGGGGCGGAGGTGAGGCCGAAAAGCAGCACTCTGTACTGATAATGGTTTCCTCCCACAATGAACCTTAGGTACTTTCTGTGGTCTGGAGGAATGAGGATGTGAGTGTATGCATCCTTTAGATCTAAGGAGCATAACCAATCTCCATGCTGGAGGTAGGGCAGAAGGGTTCCAAGAGTAAGCATCTTGAACTTTTCCTTCACTAGGAACTTGTTGAGGTTCCTGAGGTCCAGAATGGGACGAAGGCCACCGGTCCTTTCGGGCACCAGGAAATACCTGGAGTAGAATCCGTGACCTTGCAAGTGGGGAGGCACAGGCTCCACTGCCCTGTCCACCAACAGACCCTGAAGCTCCTGACGGAGAAGGTCTGTGTGCAGAGGAGGCCTTGGAGGCTCCCCTGGAAAATATGGGGGTGGCAGTTGGTGGAAATGGAGGGCATATCCCTTGTGGATTATCTCCAGCACCCAACTGTCCCCAGTGATAAGGGGCCACTGGTGGGCAAAGAGGGCGAGACGACCTCCTGTGCAGGGTTGGGAGAGCAGTGGAGGAGAGGCTATGCTCAAGAAGTCAAAAGCCCCCACCCTTCTGAGTGGTAGCAGGTGCCTGAGGCTTGGGGGTCCTCTGCCTACGGGGCCCATTACCCTGGCCCTTGGCTTGCTGACCCTGGGGGGCAGCTTGGGCAGCCTGATATTGTGGGTACTGTTTGTAGGCAGTGCCCTTCCTCGGGTAAAAGGGCTTTTTACCCGAGCCCTCCTTTTTATGAGAAGGGGCAGAGGTCTTGCTCGACAGCCTTGTCCGGGTGAGGTGCTCGATCTCAAGCTGAGCGGCCTTCTCGGTCATGGACTTGCCAAAAAGGTTTTCACCTTGGCAAGGGACATCGACCAACTTGTTCTGAACCCATGGCTCGAGGTCCAATGACTGCAGCCATGCCTAGCGTCGAGCCGCGATGCCGGCTGCCGCAACCCGGGCCGAAGCCTCGAAACCATTGTAGGCGGCGCGGGACATGAACTTCGAGCAGTCCCGAATCCCCGAGGACAAGGACTTAAATCTCTGCAAGGGTTCCCCGGAGAGACCAGCAGAGAATCCGGCCAACTCCTTGGCCAGATCCCGCAAGTACATGCCCGTGTACAGCTGTAAGACTGGACACGGCAAGCAAGCATCGAGCCCTGAAAACACTTTCTACCGACACCATCTAGGTTTCGGGCCTCCCTGCCAGGAGGCACCGCGGAGTGCATCTTCTGACTCTTCAGACGATGCATGGCCGATTCCACAACCATGGATTGGTGTGGTAGCTGTGCCTTCTGAAAACCAGGGCTCTTACAGAGCCGATAGATCGAATCGACTCGCTTGTTAAGAACCGGTGCCGAGGCCGGTGCCTCCCACATACGGAAGAGGAGCCGTTCCAGCATCGGAGGAACTGGGACAGTAAAGGCCTCCTTTGGAGAAGAGTCATACTGCAGCGCCTCGAGCTCTTCAGCTCAAGGCTCTTCCTCGGGATCCGCCGGAATAGCCAAGGCAGTGGCCATATCCCAGACGAACTCCGAGAACCGGGTGTCCTCCGGGGGGGGGGGGCCTACTCCGGGGCTCAGACTGTGGTGAGTCCGAAGGGACGCACCGAGTCTTAAAGGTATCAGGAGACTCCTCGTCCTCCGTCTCCCAAGCCAACTCATCCGAGGAAGATTCGGGGTCCGACCCCGCGGGGCCCTGAAGCACCCGCCCCGACGCCAGAAGCACCGGCGTCGACACCCTCGGTCCCGAACGGGAGGTCGAGGGGGACCGCGACCGAGGTTGACTCCGAGCCACGATGGACTTGAGTATCGGCTCGGTCTTCGGGGTCGACTTGGACGTCGATATCCCTGTGGTCAGGGCAGATGCACCAGACAGGCTGGCCATCAGTGCCCGCTGCTGATCCATGAAGGCAGACATTCTGCTCTCCAAGGCTGTCATCCTGAGACTCAGCTCGGGAGACACAGCAGCCACCGACTCGGGCTCCGGCGGTGCCGGGCCCGACGTCTGCTCCCTGGGAGGAGAGTCCACGAGGACTACGGGGCTTACGTGTCCAGCAGACTCCGGCTCCACACAAGGAACTTTGGCAGGCTTCTCCGGTTCCACAGGCCCGTGGCGACGGTCGGGGGTCTTAGACCTGGCCCTCAAGGAGCCAGGGACCTCTTCCGACGACGCCCTCGCGAGCCATTTCTTCCTCTTGCGTTCCAGTCGGGGGACCCCCTGTCTGAGGAGCTTCGAAGGCGCTCGGGATCGGAATCCCGAGATGTCGAGGCCTCAGATGAGGTCCGGGCCAGGCAGGAGGCTGAGTCCGAGAAAAGCCTTTCCTTTTGCTGCTGGCGACTTCGTAGTGCCTTGGAAGACATTTTTCCACAGGCCCTGCACGACTTAGGATCGTGGTCGGGGCCCAGGCACCGAAGGCAGCAGTCGTGTGTGTCGGTGAGAGACATTAGTTTCTTACACTGATCACACTTCTTAAAACCACTGGAAGCCATCGGGGAAAAAAGAGCCCCTGCGAGGTCAAAAGACCTGCCTTCCAGGGAAAAAGAGAAAAAAGGGCGCGAACGCCAGCCACGAAGGGCAAAAACCGAAAAAGAGGAATCGGGCTAGATACCGGTGTACCGAACCCGGCGGGAGGAGAACCGGCGTCGAACCGGTAGAAAGAGAGCAAAAAGAAATCGCTGAAAAATCTAATTTTAACTGGGAAAACTGGACACACGTCCGGTGGGCTTCACAGAAAAAAAGAGACTGAGGTAAGATGGCACCTTTAGGCAGGAAGGGAACCGCGCATGCGTGCCTGCATTCCCAAAGGCTTTCATAGAAAGCTGGGGAAATGCTCCGCTGGGGCTTCATCAGCGCCGATGACACCCATATGTGAGGACTGACTTCCTGCTTGGTCCTGGAGAAAGCTTGGGATACCATAGAAGCCTACCTGCTTCACTGACTTAACCATGTCCTTTCTATTGTCTGTTACAAAATGGCCAGGAAGCACAGTTGTGTCTCTATAGTTTAAATGCCACCCCGCTACCAACTCTCTTATTTCTGCTATGATACGAATTAAGGTACAGCTTTCATCCATCTTCTGGGTATGCAACACAGATCATCTGTAACCTGCTGCTGGTGTTTCCAATTATACCTACAGCCTGCCATGTCTCATCATGCCACCAGTGTGCCATCAGGGACAGGTAGGCATATGCAGTGTTCTGACTACTTCAGATACTGCTGGTGAAATGCAAACTACTACACTTTGCCTTGGCCAGTTGTGCCTGCAACCAGGAATGGTAATGATGAAGCAGGCAAGAGATAACCAGCCTACTAAAAGTTGTCCATGACCACAATTCAACTATCCATTAAGAACCAAATTGTTAAAGAGGCATAATTAATTTTTTTAAATATTTTTTTTTATAAGGTACAAAGATATGTTTATGTAAACTGAAGGATTACCTCTTATTTGACCAAAATCTCTTTGGAATACCCCCAAAAATGTAACGAGTAATGCAAGGTTTTCTTTTCACAGACAAAACAATTCATATAACAGCAACAATCCCATTAGAAAAAAATACTTCACCTGCTTAAACTAAAAATAAATTTTTGGACAGCGATTCACCTAAAAATCGCATATCTGGACTGGATCATCAAGCTTCTGTTTCAAATGATGAGAAACTGCCAAATATATTTCTTCTTGTAGAGGAGACAACTGGAAAAGCTGTTACAGTTCTAATATGGACCATGTTTTGCCACTAGGAAGCTTTGTCAAGGAGATCAGGGTAAGGGAGGTTTTTTAAGGGAGCTTAAAGATTCCAAATTACCCCTACCTACCGATAACCAGATTCATATAAATAAAATACAGCCTCTAAAATGCTTGCATGCAAATGCTAGCAGCCTAAAAAATAAGATGGGAGAAGTTAGAATATATAGCACTAAATGAGAGGTTAGATATGGTTGGTATCTCAGAGACATGGTGGAAGGAGGACAACCAGTGGGACGCTATGATATCTGGGTATAAACTATATCGCAATGGATGAAACAATAGACAATAGACAAATGGAACCAAATCATATCCAAGGCCGCATCAACACCAAGAAAGGATAACCCTAATACCCGCAAAAGATACAATACCCCCTGGTACTCCAATACAATCAGAGAAGCAAAACGTTCCCTCAGAAGACTGGAAAGGAAATGGAGACGGAACAAAACAACGGACACCCTGCAAAAGTACAGAACTGAACAACGCATTTACAACAATCTGATCAATGAACACAAGTAGCAACACCATACTAATCTCATTATGAGAGCCGCAAACAAGCCAAGAGAGCTCTTTAGCATGGTAAAAAAGCTTACTAAAGACAACTCTGGGCACAGCACCCACCATATCGATCCTCAAGAATATGCAAATTACCTCATGAGAAAGAATACCTCACAAGCCCCAGAGACCAATAAATCTACATACAGTGAAATCTGGCCCAAGAACCATCAAGCCTGGAATATTTTCTCTATACCAATAGTGCAGTGCATAGAAGACATTGTGAATGTCCTGAACACAACCATGTCAGCATCAGCCCCATACCCAGTAGAATGGATCAAAAATTCCAAAGAAAAATTATCCAAGCACATCCACAAAATCGTAATGGAGTCTCTGCAAAAAGGACGCATGCCACAGGCACTTAAACAATACGACCGATCTTCGAGGGTGCAAGACTGAGCCCTATGGACCCAAAATCATACCGCCCCATATCCAGCCTACCCTTCATATCAAAGGTTATTGAAAAAGAGGCACAGAGGCAACTACAGGACTACATTGACTTGCAAGCCCCGTTAGACCCACAGCAGCATGGCTTCAAACCACAGCACAACGTAAAAACACTACTCACATTCCTTTTTGAGAATCTACTGAAGGGACTAGACAGTATAAAAAATGGATTTTTGCTGGCATTCTTAGACATCTCAGCGGCATTCGACACAGTCTCCCACGCAATAATGTTAAACCGATTAAAGGAGATCGGGCTTTGCAACAATACAATAAAATGGTTCACATTAGAGAGGTCACGTGATGCGGTGAGTGTGAGCAGACGTGCCCTGCTTGCGCTCCGGTTGCCCTTGGCTCAAACCGGGACCACAGTGCCATTCAGAAAGGTGAAAACGTAATAACATTTGTTTCTACCTCAACCGGAGGAACTACCGCAGCTACTGGGGCTGGTTGAGAGTGAATTGAGGTATGGCAGCGACCACAAAGATGGGTAGGAGAGAAAGAGACCACATGGCAGCCACAAGCAAGATGGCGGAGGGAATGGCTGCGCCAAACTCACCTACCTACCCCTCTTTTCTGGAGGAAATCTTGGCAGCAGTGGCAGAGGCCTTGTCGGCACAATTTACAGCCCTACACAAAAAGATCGATACTCTGCATAGCTCGTTGGGAGCTTTGGGGAATCGGCTACAGGAAGCAGAGGACCGCATCGGGCGAGAAGAGGATAGCCTCGAGGTGCTGACTCAGGAAATGGTGGGATTGAGAACCCAGCGGCACTCGCACGAGGCAAAGTTGGACGATTTGGAGAACCGGTCGCACTGCAACAACTTGAGACTAATGGGCATTCCGGACACTGTTGCCGACAAGGACTTAAAAACAGTATCTGGAAACTCTGCTCTCCCAATTGTTTGAGGGAGTGGAAGACAGAGGTAAACTGCTCATCGAGTGGGCTCATCGTGTGGGAAGCAAGCAGGCCCGAGACCAGAGGCCGAGAGTGGTGCTTGCCAAGTTTTTACAATTCCCTCAGAAAGAGGTATACTGAGAGCAGCACGGCAGAAAGGGGTCATTATACACGATAACTTAAAGATCCGTATCGCTTAGGATTATTCTGCGGCATTGAGCCAGTGGCGCAGAACCTATGCACCCCTCTGCCAGAAACTTATAAGCGCTAAGATTAAATTCTCGGTGCAGTATCCAGCTATACTGTGTATTGTGGTTCAGCTAGTATGTTGATATTGTGTTAAATTGTCGTTTCCATGAGTGTGTGAGTTCTAGGCGGACTGGCCTATAGACCAGTAGATGTACTGTTAAATGGGTTGTTAAAGGGAGGAGAGGTAGAGTTAGTGTATGGATTAGCTAGGCGGGGTCGGATTGTAGGTGGGGGCGACTGTACGCATTAAGCAGGACCCACGTTTATTAGCTAGTAGATGAGAGAGAGACAGGGAGAGAGGGGAGCAGGGGTTTCACGGGGGAGGGGGAGGGGAGGGGAGGGGTTTTACAAGGGGGGGGACGATCACACCCAAGAGATACGCAGCTGGCAACTAGATAGCTACCTGAGAGTACTTTGAGAGGGGCTCTGGGCTGGGGGAGCTTCTTCTGGGAGACAGCACAGTTACTTACCTGTAACAGGTGATCTCTGGGAACAGCAGGAATAAGTCTTCACATATGGGTACGTCAGTACCGACGGAGCCTGCGTGGGAACGCTCCCCAGCGTCCAATCAGAAAGCTTTTGGGAGCATCCCACAGCGCCTGCGTGCTGCCTTCCCGCCTTTCCAACTGTCTCTCCTCAGTTAAGTTTTATAGCTGAGACAAAGAAGGAGAGGGAGGGAAAGGAAGAGAGATAGAGACAACTCCTAGGGGAGGTGGGTGGGTTGTGAAGACTTATTCCTGCTGTTCCCAGAGATCACCTGTTACAGGTAAGTAACTGTGCTATCTCCAGGAACAAGCAGGAATGAGTCTTCACATATGGGGACTCCCTAGATTTTGATGCAAGGGAGAGCGCCCAGAGGTTGTGTGGCCCTGGGACAGGGCTGCACTTCCCCACCTGGATCTCTGGCATCCCCTGAGGGATGGTGGGTAGGAGTTGATTAAGTATGGAACAAGTGTTTGAGAACAGCCTGACCAAACAAGGCATCCCGGCGAGAGTCCTTGTCTAAGCAGTAATGGGCTGTGAAGGTATGAACCGAGGCCCAAGTGGCTGCTCGACAGATGTTGTCGATAGACAGAGAGTTCAGATGAGCCATTGAGGCTGCCATGGCTCTCACATCGTGAGCTGTGACATGGCCCTCCAGAGAAATGTTCTTGCTCTGATAGGCGAAAGAAATACATTGGGCAATCCAGTTGGAAAGAGTTCTCTTGGAGACTGGGTGACCCAAATGAGAAGGATCAAAAGCAACAAAGAGTTGGGAAGACTTTCTATGTTGCTGTGTCCTCTGCAATTAAAAAGCCAGAGCTCTTTTACAGTCCAGGGTATGAAGATTCCTCTCTGGAAGTGATGCATGAGGTCCTGGAAAAAAGACAGGTAGGTAGACCTCTTGGTTGAGGTGAAAAGGCGAGACCACCTTAGGCATAAAATGTGGATTAGTCCTAAGGACCACCTTGTCATGATGGAATATTGTATAAGGTGGATTAGCTACTAGTGCTTGCAATTCACTGATGCGGCGTGCTGATGTGATTGCAATGAGAAAGATGACCTTCCAAGAAAGGTATTTCAAGGAGGTAGTAGCTAAAGGTTCAAAAGGCGGCTTCATAAGCTGACCAAGAACCAAATTTAAGTCCCATGCCACCGGTGGTGGTGTAATGGGAGGCTTTGTTAAAAGGAGGCCTCTCATGAACCTTGCTACAAGGGGATGAGAGGAAACAGGTTGTCCATTTAGAGGCTTGAGTGAAGCTGCAATAGCACTCAGATGGACTCTTACTGAATTTGTCTTAAGGCCTGCATTAGACAGATGCAGGAGATACTCCAGCAACGATTCCAGAGGTATGGCACGGGGGTTAAGACCCTTTTCAGAACACCAGATGGTAAACCTTTTCCACTTGAAGGCATAAGAACGTCTAGTGGAAGGTTTTCTGGAAGCTTGAAGAACATCTTTCACTTGCTGAGAAAGAGGAAGATCCTGGAGATCTAGGCCTTCAGCAACCAAGCCCTGAGATGCAGAGACTGGGGATTGGGATGCCACAACTTTCCGTCCTCCTGAGAGAGGAGGTCTGGAGCAGACCCTAACTCTAGGGAGGGAGCTTGAGAGAGATGTAGAAGCAGAGGGTACCACACTTGCCGTGGCCAATATGGAGCTATGAGAATCATGTGGCCTCTGTCTCTCTGAAGCTTGAACAGGGTTTTGGGAATTAGGGGAATGGGTGGAAAGGCATAAAGGAAGTCTTGACCCCAGTGAAGGAGGAAAGCATCCCTTGCCTGAGCCCCCTGAGCCGGAGTTCTGGAACAGAACCAGGGACGTTTGGCTTTCCACGGACTTGCAAAGAGGTTTATGTCCGGGGTTCCCCAAATTTAAAAATTCTGGACACCTGGTCCATATGTAGGGACCACTCGTGTGGAAGCAGAACTCGACTAAGTCTGTCTGCCCAAGAGTTTTGAATCCCTGGAAGATAGACTGCCAGAAGATGAATGTGATGCTCTCTGGCGAGGGCCCACAGTCGCAGAGCTTTGTTGCAAAGCGACAGAGAGCCAGTTCCTCCCTGCTTGTTTATGTAGAACATGGCTACCTGATTGTCCGTGTGGACAAGGACTGTCTTGTGGCTGAGCAGGGTGTGGAAAACTCGTAAAGCAAGGAAGATTGCTCTGAGATCCAAGAGATTGATGTGGAGACAAGTCTCCTGTGGGGACCAGATGCCCTGGGTGGAGAAGCATCTGTTGTAAGAGTTGCCTGTGGTAGAGGCTGTTGAAAAGGACACCCCAGCAAGAGGTTCAGAGGGGACTTCCACCACTGGAGGGACAAAATGAGGTGACTTGTGTTTGCTATTTTGTCTGACAGGCAGCCTAATGCCTGGGTCCATTGGGTGGATAAAGTCCACTGAGCTGCTCTCATGTGAAGGCGAGCATATGGTACCACATGAACGGTGGAAGCCATGTGGCCTAGCAACTGTAACATCTCTCGAGCAGTGAGTAGGGGTTTCAACTCTGCTTGAGAAGCTAACTGCATCAAGCGAAGGCAACGGGCCTGGGGAAGAAAGGCCCTTGCCTTTGTGGTATCCAGCAGTGCCCCTATAAACTCCAGGGACTGAGTAGGGATCAAATTGGATTTTGGGATGTTTATTACCAGCCCTAAGTATTGAAGGATACGCATTGTGCAGGTTAGAGCAGTCCTGGCCTCTGATTGAGTGGGAGCTCGAATGAGCCAGTCGTCCAGGTAGGGAAGACAAATATTCCCAGGATGCGCAGAAAAGCAGCAACCACTGCCATGCATTTCGTGAACACCCTTGGTGCAGAGGCCAGGCCAAAGGGGAGCACTCTGTGTTGATAGTGCTTCTCCTGGAAAAGGAACCGAAGGAACCTTCTGTGAGTTGGATGGATGAGAACATGAGTGTACGCATCCTTGAGATCTAGAGAACAAAGCCAATCCTGACTCTGAAGGTATGGCAGCAGAGTTCCTAGAGAAACTATCTTGAATTTTTCTTTGACTAGGAATCTGTTCAATTCTCTGAGATCTAAAATGGGTCTGAAGCCCCCTGTTTTCTTTGGGATAAGAAAATAGGGGGAGTAGAACCCCGTGCCCTGTTGTTGAGAAGGCACTTCCTCTACTGCCCCCTGGGCTAGAAGAGTGGCAACCTCCTGCTCTAATAGGCTGAGGAGGGAGGTTGAAGAATTGAACTGGTGCACTCTTGTGAGAGGGGGAAAGCTGGAAAAATGAAGTTTGTACCCCTCTCTTATGATGGAGAGTGTCCACTGCTCTGCTGTGATTTGCCCCCATCTGGGAGCAATGTGGCATTGCCTTCCTGGAATGGTGGAGGGCTCTGGTCCTTCTAGAACAAGGAAGGCTAAGTTATCTAGCAGAAAGTCAAAGGCCCTGAGGGGGCTGCTGGGCTGGAGCAGGCCTCGCAGCCTTTGCCTTGGTCTGTTTGGAGGATTGCTGACGTTTGGAAGGGAACTGAGCTGCAGAAGATGCTCTCTGACTATAAGCAGGATAGGATCTTCCCTTTTTTGAAAAAGGTGTTTTCTTGAACAACCTTTTCTTAGCAGAAGCAGTTGAAGATTAGGATATTCTATCCAAAGCAGAATTTTCAGCATCCATCTGATTGGCTTTTGCTTGCCAATCCTTACCAAACAGATTTTCACCCGTACAAGGGATATTTCCCAATTCATCTTGGACCCAGGTCTCCAAATCAGATGCTTGAAGCCAAGCAATCCTACGTGCTCCTATAGCTATAGCTGAGGCTCTGCTTACGCATTCAAAGGAATCGAAAGCTGCACGGTTGGAGAATTTGGAGATATCCTGGGCATGTTTGAGCCCAGAGAGAAATTCTTGCCTTTTATTGTCAGACATAAAGTTTGCAAATGGTCAGTGACTTATTTTAAGAACATGCCCATGTAGAGACTATAAGAATTAATTCTCGCAGCAAGCATGGAAGCTTGGAAGACTCTTCTACCAAAAGCATCCAGGGTTCTACATTCACGTCCCGGAGGATTAGAGGCATGTCTCTTGGCACTTCTAATCTTTTTCATTGCAGACTCAACTACAATAGAGTGGTGAGGAAGCTGAGTTTTATAGAAACCAGGACAAGGAGGGACACGATATATGGTGTCCAACCTGCGAGAATGAGGAGAGGTGGTTAGAGGTGCTTCCCACATCCTTAACATGAGATCATACAGAATCTCATGAATAGGCAAGGTAGCTGCCTCTTTAGGAGTTTTAGGATATTGTAGAATATCTAACTCCTTAGCTCTAAGGCTCTGACTCTGGGGCTACTGTAATAGAGAGACCACGAGCCACCTCTCTGATAAAGTCCTGAAAAGACAAGTCTTCTGGAGGAGACATCCTTCGTTTAAGAGAGGACTCCTCCTGTGGAAGAAGCATCGCTGCATCAACAGACTCTTCAGAAACCTCAGAGTCATCAGAGGAATCGAAGTATCGTCTGTCGGGATGCTCTTGCAAAGCCCGATACCCGTACCGACCGAGGTCGGTATCGGGAATCATCGGTACCGGGGTATCGGTACCGGAAGGCTGCAGAGGGCAGGGTACCGGCATGGCTGACATCGATGCCGATGCCACCGGTACCGGGATCGGTACCGATGGCGATACCGGAGCCGGTACCTGCGGAGTAGTCTGTTGTGGTACCACGGGCGTCGATGCCACAAGGAAAGCCGCCAGACTGCGTTCCATGGACAGAATCCTCTGATCCATCGACGCTGCCAATGCCTGGAAGTCGGTACCGGTGGAGGCCACCGGTACCCCAGAGCATGGCACCAGTAGATCTGTTGAGGCCACGCCATCTAGATCGTCCTGGAACCCCAATGATGATGCTTTAGAAGCCGAAGCTTCCCGCTGGGGTAATTTTGCAGGTGCAGAATCCTCGAGGGCAAGGCCAGAGGCATCTCGATGCTTAGAAGGAGATTTGCCCTTCGAGGACCGGCTGGATTTATGTTTAGTTACCTGAGATCCATGTGAGGAAGAAGAAGCCCTGGAAGACGTCGATGTCACCGAAGCCGCATCAGAGGGAAACAGGGTACTGAGCTTGGCAGCTCGGTTCTGTCGACCTCTCTTAGACATCATGGAACAGGACACACAATCTTTAATGGAATGGTCAGGGCCTAAACATTTGAGACACCAGTCATGGGTGTCGGTGACGGATATAGTACCGCCACATTTTGTGCAATTCTTAAAACCTGAGGCAGGTTTTTCCATATTTAAGGAAAAAGGTTTTGGGCCTAAGGCCCAAAACTGAAGTACACCTGAAGGAAAAATAGAAGGTCTTTTTTTTTTTTTTTTTAAGAAAGAAATAAGAACCGGCGGTACCGGTATAGCGTCGAGGAAGGCAGACGCGTACAGAAAAGAAATAAAGAAAAAAATAAGGAAATTCTTCTGCGGTGACAGGAACACGACCTGCTGGCTCCGCGGAAAAAGAACAACTGAGGAGAGAGTATCCTTGAAGGATACTACCAAAAGCAGTGAGGTTCCAAAAGGGAGTATAGTAGCCCAAATGCCCTTGAGTAAGGAGCAGACAGAGCATAAGGATTCCCAATTACCCATGCCTACCAATAGCCAGATTAATATTAATAAAATACAGTCTCTAAAAATCTTGTATGCCAATGCTAGAAGTCTAAACAATAAGATGGGAGAATTAGAATATATAGCACTAAATGAGAGGTTAGATATGATTGCACTCTCAGAGACATGGTGGAAGGAGGATAACCAGTGGGACACTGTGATACCTGGATACAAACTATATCGTAATGATAGAGCTGAACAAATTGGTGGAGGGGTTGCGCTCTATGTTAGAGAGGGCATTGAGTCAGAAAGGATTAAAGTTTTGCAGGGAACAAAATTTGCTGTAGAATCTCTATGGATTGAAATTCCATTTCTGAAGGGGAAGGTGATGGCAGTGGGAGTATACTATCGACCACCTGGCCAGAATGAACAAATGGATGATGAAATGCTCAAAGAAATCAAGGAAGCTAACAAAAGCCACAACAGAGTAGTAATAATGGGTGATTTCAATTACCCCGGTATCGACTGGGACAGTGTCACAGCAGGACAAGCTAAAGAGATAAAGTTTCTAGATGAAATAAATGACTGCTTCTTGGAGCAGCTGATTCATGAACCAACCAGAGGGGAAGCCATACTGGACCTAGTCCTTAGTGGAACGCCAGATCTGGTGCAAGAAATAAGGGTGTTGGGACCACTTGGCAATAGTGATCATAGTATGATCATGTTTGATTTAATCAGTGGAGGACAGATAGTAAAGGAATCCACAGTACTACCTTTTAACTTTCAAAAGGGAGACTATGATAGAATGAGGAATATAGTTCGGAAAAAACTAAAAGGAGCGGTTCCAAAGGTTAAAGACTTACAGCAAGCTTGGGTGTTATTTAAAAATACTATCCTCGAAGCCCAGACCAGCTGTATTCCACGCATTAAGAAAAGTGGAAGAAAGTCCAAAAAACTGCCAGCATGGTTTAAAGGTGAGGTCATAGAGGCTGTTGCTGCCAAAAGAGCAACCTTCAGGAAATGGAAAAAAGAGCCAAATGATGAAAACTGGAAACAGCACAAGCACTGGCAAGTTAAATGCAAAGCATTGATAAGGCAGGCAAAGCGGGAATTTGAGAAGAAACTTGCTACGGAAGCAAAAACACGAAATAAAGACTTTTTCAAGTACATTCGTAGCAAAAGGCCTGTGAGAGAGTCAATTGGACCATTAGATGATAGAGGGGTAAAAGGGGCAGTAAGAGGAGACAAGGCTATAGCAGAGAGACTGAATGAATTCTTTGCTTCGGTCTTTACTGAGGAAGATGTAGGGATGTTACCCAAGACTGACGTGGTATTTAAAGGTGATACTGCAGAGGAATTGAGAGAAATATCGCTACACCGGGAAGATATATTACAACTATTTGATAAACTGAATAGTAGCAAATCACCTGGACCGGATGGTATACATCCCAGAGTGTTGAAAGAACTGAAATATGAGATTGCAGACCTGTTATTGGTAATCTGTGAACTTTCATTTAAATCATCTGTAATACCTGAAGATTGGAGGGTCGCCAACGTAACACCAATTTTTAAAAAGGGTTCCAGGGGTGACCCGGGAAATTACAGACCGGTGAGCCTGACGTCAGTACCAGGGAAAATGGTAGAAACCATCATAAAGAACAAAATTACACAGCATGTAGATAGTCATGGCCTAATGGGAGACAGCCAACATGGCTTTAGACAAGGAAGATCTTGTCTTACTAATCTGATCTGTTTTTTTGAAGGTGTGCATAAACAGGTAGACAAAGGTGAGTCGGTTGATATAGTGTATCTGGACTTTCAGAAAGCTTTTGACAAGGTCCCCCATCAGAGACTTTTGGCGAAGCTAAAAAGTCATGGGATAGGAGGCAGTGTACTATTGTGGATCGGGAACTGGTTAAAAGATAGAAAGCAGAGGGTAGGGCTAAATGGCCAATATTCCCAATGGAAAAAGGTGAATAGTGGAGTACCCCAGGGATCTGTACTGGGTCCGCTACTTTTTGACATATTCATAAATGACCTGGAGAAGGGAATAACTAGTGAGGTTATCAAATTTGCAGATGACACAAAACTGTTTAAAGTTGTTAAAACCCAAGAGGATTGTGGAAAACTGCAGGAGGATCTGGATAAATTGGAAGACTGGGCATCCAAATGGCAGATGAAATTTAATGTGGACAAGTGCAAAGTTATGCACCTAGGAAAGAACAACCCACACTATAGTTACACGATGCAAGGCTCCACATTAGAAACCACCACCCAGGAAAAAGATTTAGGAGTCATCGTGGATAACATGTTAAAACCCTCCGCCCAGTGTGCAGCGGCGGCCAAGAAAGCAAATAGAATGCTAGGTATCATAAGGAAAGGGATGGAGAATAAAACAAAGGATATTATAATGCCTCTGTATCGCTCCATGGTACGACCGCACCTTGAATATTGTGTGCAATTCTGGTCACCGTATCTTAAAAAGGACATAGAGTTATTAGAAAAAGTACAGAGAAGAGCCACCAAATTGGTGAAGGGGATGGAAGGCTACTCCTATGAAGAGAGGCTAAAAAGGTTAGGGCTCTTTAACCTAGAAAAAGAGACGGCTGAGGGGAGATATGATAGAGGTGTATAAATTAATGAATGGAGTGGAACGGATAAACGTAGATCAATTGTTTACGCTATCAGAATATAGAAGGACTAGGGGACATGTAATGAAGCTACAGGGTAAACTATTTAAGACAAATAGGAGAAAATATTTCTTCACTCAACGTGTAATCAAACTCTGGAATCTGTTACCGGAGGATGTAGTAAGGGCTGTTAGTATAGCTGGGTTTAAAAAAGGTTTGGACAAGTTCCTGGAGGAAAGGTCCATAAACCACTATTAAAAAGGGACCCAGGATATCAATGCTTGGCCTAGTACAAGCACTGCAGAACCTGTGTCTTTTGGGGAAACTGCTAGGTACGTATGACCTAGATTGGCCACTGTTGGAAACAGGATACTGGGCTTGATGGACCTCGGTCTGACCCAGTATGGCATTTCTTATGTTCTTATGTTCTTATGAGACAGTTGGAAAGGCGGGAAGGTAGCACTCAGGCGCTGTGGGATGCTCCCAAAAGCTTTCTGATTGGACGCTGGGGAGCGTTCCCGCGCAGGCTCCGTCGGTACCAACGTACCCATATGTGAAGACTCATTCCTGCTTGTTCCTGGAGATTAGCAATTACTGTGTGGAGGAGCCTTGACACTGCCCCAATGCTCTGAAGATAATTTAGTGGAATGTTTGTGGTTTGGGGAGCCCAACCAAGAGATATAAAATTCTGCAGGCGTTAGCCAGACAGAAATGTGATATTGCATTACTGCAAGAAACCCACCAGACTGCGGACGAACATAGTAAACTTTGTAGAGATTGGGCGGGGCAGGTGTAGTGCTCAACAGCCAAAGGAAAGAGGGGGGGAGTGGCCATTCTGATCCATAAGCGTGTGCGATTTGTGGTGGAAAGAGAACTTACGGATTCACCTGGGAGGTTTGTGTTGTTGCAAGGAATCTTAGAGGGGAAGTCTGTAATTCTGGGGAATATCTACAGCCCCAATGTAATGGATCAAGATCTTTATATCAGCCTTGCCTCTAAAGTGGAACAACTGCCAGAGCTCCCGCTGATATTAGGTGGCGATTTTAATAGGGTCTTGGATGTGGATTTAGACACGTCCAAAGAGGAGGGGGCGCAGGAGAGAGCTCAGATGGCTCGGGTATTGAAACACTTTCGAGCAAGGCTGGGATTGGTGGATGCGTGGAGGTTGTTGCATCCCTCAGAGAAAGATTTTACACACCAGTCTCGCGCACATGGTTCTAGCGTGCGCATTGACTATCTTCTGATATCCGAGGGCCTGTTTGCCCATACCAGCGATGTGAAGATTGGTCCCATAGAGATCTTGGACTATGCGATGATTTGGATAGAGCTACAGTGGGGAGGGGACACTCCAAGGGCGCGTGTTTGGTGCTTTCCACTGGAGCTTTATAAGGATACCCAGTTCCACCAATTCCTTAGATGGCGATGGCAGGAGTTTGAGACTAACCATCGATGTCATCAAGGGGATCCCAAGTTGGTCTGGGAGACAGCCAAAGTGGTCTTATGCGGGGATATTATTGGGTTCTTAGCACGGAAGCGCAGACTGATAGCGGAGCAGATCATCCAACTTGAGCAACAAGTTACTAAGGTGAGACGTTTGTGTGCACAACTCCCGAATACATTGAACAAGAAGAGACTATGGGAAGTCCAGGCAGATTTGAACGAGCTTTTGCATCAGCGAGCCAAGAAGTCTATACTATATTACCGCTATCAAGTGAATTGTCATGGGGACAAGCCTGGGAAATTGTTGGCCCGCTGTTTGAGGGGCCAGAGAGGTACAAAAACAGTGGCAGCGATTCTGGATGATCAGGGGGGTTTGCACAGGGAGAGCACGGCTATCGCTCGAGTGTTCTGTTTTTTTTTTTCAGAAGCTATATAAGGCGGAGGCTGGCTCTCCCACGCGGATGAAAGAGTATCTGAGGGAGTTGGATTTGCCCAAACTCAGTGAGGAGCAAAGCGCTCAATTGGGTCAGCTGATAACTTTACAGAAGGTACAAACAGTCATATCGAGAGCAAGTTGCTATAAAGCACCAGAACCTGATGGTTTAGGAGCTGAATTTTATAAGTTACTGCTTGATTTTGTCGCTCCAACCTTGGTAACAGTTCATAGTAGAAGAGCTGAACAAGGAACCTTTCGCTGGAGTAGTAGCCATGCCCACATTATACTAATAACAAAACTGGGAAAAGATCCAGTCCAAGCGGCATCATATAGGCCCATATCGTTGCTAAACTTTGATTTGAAGCTGTTGGCGAAAATATTAGCAGATCGGCTGGCTGAAGTTTTAGGCCACTTGGTGAATGATTCACAAGTTGGATTTGTGAAGGGGCGATTTGCGGTGCATAATCTGCGGAAAATCTTGACATCACTGGAGTGGGTGCAGGACCGACAATTGCAATCCTTGCTGGTCAGCTTTGACGCGGAAAGTGCCTTCGACCGGGTCGACTGGCATTATTTGTGATACTTGTTGCCGTGCTATGGGCTGGGGACATCCTTTTGTAAAATGGTTAGGAGCCTCTATGCGGAGCCGACAGCGGGAGTGCTTTGTAATGGGGTGTTGTCGGAGGCTTTTTCTCTGGGACGCGGTACAAGGCAGGGGATTCCCCCTCTCCCCCCTCCCTTGTTTGTCTTGTCATTGGATCCTCTGATTAGGAAAATAGAGGCATCCCGAGAGATATGAGGGGTGCATATTGGCTTGCAAGAGTTTAAGCTGTCAGCCTTTGCGGATGACCTCCTGATACATCTGCTTTCCTCTAGGGAGTCATTGCCCCAATTGCTGGAGGAATTCGCGTGTTTTGGCCTTTTTGCAGGGCTACACATCAATAAGGATAAATCTGAGGCACTGGATGTGTCTGGACAGCTACAGGGGCGCTGGGAGGGTGTGTTCCTGCTTAAATGGGCGGTTAATAATTTTGTGTATCTGGGTATTCTATTGACTAGACAACCACGTGAGCTATATGTTCGCAATTTGGACCGTATCATGTCTCGTCTGCAGATCCTGCTGAAGGTGCGGGGCCCCCTCCCACTCTCCCTGTTGGGGAGAGTGGCAGCGGTTAAGATGGTGGTATTGCCACGGATATTATACTGTATGCAGACCTTACCGGTCTGGTTGTTGCGACGTGACTTACAGCACCTAGAAAAGGTAATACGGGGATTCTTGTGGAAGGGGGCCAGAGCACGCATCCCGCTAAACCGTTTGTTGGGGAAATGGAGGGAGGGGGGATGGGACTCCCAGATTTGTGGGTCTATGCTTTAGCCTGTCAGGCCCGACATATCGGGGATTGGTTAGGTGGAACAGTTTATACACCCAGGGCCTTTGAGGAAGCCTTTGTGGCCCCTCAGACATTACTCGCAGTCTTGCATCTGGAGAACCAGGTATTACCGAGCAGAATAGCAGAGAGTTTGTTGCTTAGCTCAGCTCGGTGTAGCCGGAGGCAACTTAATGTGTATTGGCATAGACCTTGGAGGGTATCGAGCTGGTTGCCGATACAAGGGAATGTTACTTTTACCCCAGGATCGGAAACAGCGACCTTTCGGGACTGGATGGGCTGCGGCATTTGGAATATAGGGCATGTGGTAGAACCCTCAGGGAAATGTAAATCGTTTGCATCCTTGCACCGAGAATATGACTTGCGCCCTAGCCATTCTTTTGCATTTATGCAGATTTCTCACTATGTGGTCTCGCTACCAGGGACTGCGCTTAATATTGAACGATCGGCACAGATTTTAGAATTTTTTGACCTGGGTGAGGACAGTCCTCCATCAATAGCGGTGTTGAAAGTACAGTTGGACCGCTACAGGCTTATCCCAGATTATCGGAGAGTGGAGATGGCCTGGGCTGCAGAGCTGGGGCATGGGGTGCCTCCCGGCACTGTTATTAGTGCTTTACGACAGATCGTTGACCTTGCAGAGGGGGTTCACTGGAGGGAAGTGCAATTTAAGTGTATAACCAGAGTGTACTTTTCACCCAGAAGAGCGCTACGTAGCCATATAACCTCTGATGGCAGTTGTCCTCGGTGTTTGGAGCCTTTGGAGAACCTGATACATATGTGGTGGGGTTGTAAATCTCTTCGCTCTTACTGGGCGATGATTTGTACCTTTTTAAGTGGGCTGCTCCATCAGAGACTATGATGCACTGGCTCTTTTGTTGCCTTGGATCAGTTTGGCCCTACTCAACCTAAAGGGAAATGGGAGTGTTTATTGGTGCGCAAGGCATATCTGGTGGGAAAGGCCCGATACTTCGTAGATGGAGAGAGCCGGCCCCGCCTGCCTTTTGGGAATGGCGTAACTGCTTCCACCAATTGATGCTTACTGAAAGATGGCAAGCACGGGGCAGTGTCCAATGCTGGTCAGACTTTTTATTGATCTGGGAACCTTACATTCAAAACTTGGGACCTCGTAGTCGCAACAAAATACTGCAAGTGGGTAGCTAACTAGTGAGGAGCAGAGGATCGTAGAAAAGGGCTAGTGAGGAATAAGGCTGCTGATCCAGTTGAGAGGTTGGTAACATGGAGTGGGTTGTAATCGAGTGGGAGGGTGGGAGGGATGGGGAGAGGGGGGAGGAAGGTATAAAATGTTATAACCCACCTGTAATTGCTGATTGCCTCCGTGGCAGGGATAGAGTAGTTACTCACCTGTAACAAGTGTTCTCCAGGAGCAGCAGGAATCAGTCCTCACATATGGGTGACGTCGGCGCCGACGGAGCCCTCGCGGAGCAATTTCCCCAGCTTTCAAAGAAAGCCTTTGGGAATTGCAGCGCGCATGCGCGGTCCCCTTCCTTCCCAAGGGTACCATCTTGCTCAGTCTGATGACATAGCTAAAAGACAGCAAAAAAAATAGCAAAATAAATCATATGACTGCAACTCCAAGGGGAGGAGGGAGGGTTGTGAGGACTGATTCCTGCTGCTCCTGGAGAACACCTGTTACAGGTGAGTAACTACTCTTTCTCCAGGACCAAGCAGGAAGTCAGTCCTCACACATATGGGACTCCCTAGCTTAAGACTACCGGAGACCTCAAGCGGAAAAATGAGCTCCCTCTAGCTCAGTAGCACAGAAGGAAGGAATCTTCTCTGAAAACGCCCCCGACCGGTAGCCCAACACCAGGGCTGGAGGGTAGGAGTTGCCTAAACCTCAAAGAGATTATGGAGAACTGCCTGACCGAAAGCACTGTCTCTGCGGGACTCCCTCTCCAGGCAGTAATGGGCCGCAAAAGTCTGGCTTGAAGACCAAGTAGCGGCCCAGCAGATGTCTGCCAACGGAACAGAGCGGAGATGAGCCACTGACGCAGCCTTTGCCCTGACACGATGAGCCGTGACTCGACCCTCCAACGAGAGGCCGGCTGCCCCATAAGCCCAAGCGATACAGTCAGCAACCCATATGGACAAAGTACGCTTGGAGACAGGTAGCCCCAAGTTATTGGGGTCAAAAGAAACGAAGAGCTGAACAGCCCTCCTATGCTCCCACGTACGGTCAAGGTAGAAGGACAAGGCCCTCCTACAGTCCAGGGTATGCAGGACCATTTCAGCCCGGCTGGTGTGCGGCCTGGGAAAGAAGGTCGGAAGAACCACCTCCTGGTTGAGATGAAAAGGAGAAACCACTTTTGGAAGAAACTTAGGGTGAGTCCGTAAGACTACCCTATTCCTGTAGAACCTAGTGTAAGGAGGATCAGACACTAGGGCCTGCAGTTCACTAACACGCCTAGCAGAGGTAAGGGCTACCAAAAACAAGGTTTTCCAGGAAAGAAAACGAAGAGGGCAGGTAGCCATAGGTTCAAAGGGCGGACAGGTAATCCGCTGCAAGACCACATTCAGATCCCATTCAGGGGCAGGTGGGCGCAAAGGAGGCTTAAGGAGAAGGAGGCCTCTGAGAAAACGAGCCACCAAAGGGTGGTTGGAAAGAGGCCTGCCATCCACCGGTGCGTGATGCGCAGAGAGAGAACTGAGGTGGACCCTGACAGAGTTGGACTTAAGGCCTAGATTGGAGAGGTAAAGCAAATATTGCAAGACCACTGCCACCAAGCAGGAGAAGGGATTCTCAGACTGCTGAGCATACCACACGGAGAACCGACGCCACTTAAGAGCGTAGGACTTCCGGGTGGAGGGCCGCCTGGAGGCCAAGACGACCCACCTCTCGAGGCAGCAGGAGGGGAGCAAGGACTACCCTTTCAGCAGCCAGGCCATCAGATGAAGGGACCGGAGGTTGGGGTGTAGGAGAGTCCCCTGATCCTATGACAGGAGATCGGGTTGAAACCCCAGAGGAAGAGGAGTGTCCACCGCCAGCTGCATCAGAAGCGGGAACCAGGGCTGTCTCGGCCACCGGGGAGCCACTAGGATTCATCGAGGCTCTGTTTCTGAGAACCTCGAAGAGCGTCCGAGACACCAGTGGCACGGGAGGAAAGGCATACAAGAGGCCCATGGACCATGGAAGCAGAAAAGCATCCGCCGCTACTCTGAGAGGATGCAGTTGTCGAGAGCAGAATAGGGAAAGTTGCCGGTTCAGAGGACTGGCAAAGAGATCCATGGTGGGGAGGCCCCACTTAAGAAAGATCCGTTGAACCACCAACGGATCCAATCTCCACTCGTGTGGTTGGAGAATCCTGCTCAGCTTGTCTGCCAGGTAATTTTCCTGACCTGGGAGATAGACAGCTTTGAGGAGGATGCCGTGGCTGATGGCCCAAGAGCACAGTTTTTGTGCCTCCCGACACAGAAGGAAGGAGCCTGTGCCTCCTTGCTTGTTCACGTAGAACATTGCAACTTGATTGTCCGTTTGGACCAGCACAGACTGGTGAGAAGTGAGATGGGAGAAGGCTCTCAGAGCTAGGCGGATGGCTCTGAGCTCCAGGAAGTTTATCTGCTGAGCAGACTCCCAAGGAGTCCATAGGCCTTGAGTACATGACCCTTGGCAATGTGCTCCCCAACCCAGGAGAGAAGCATCAGATGTCAGCACCTGAGAAGGCGGAGGAGATTGAAAATCCACTCCTAGCACTAGGTTTGGCAGATGAAGCCACCACCGCAGAGAAGAGACCAGCAGGTTGGATATCTGTACTGAGCCCGCCAGGCTCCCCGTGGCCTGATGCCATTGCGTGCGAAGGCACCACTGAGCAGGTCGCATGTTCAGGCAGGCATTGGGGGTCACATGGACCGTGGAAGCCATATGGCCGAGCAGTCTCAGAAATTGCCTGGCCGAGACCAGGGAATTGCTGTGAAAGTGGCTGGCGAGATCCATGAGCCTGTGGGCCCTGTCCAGAGGCAGGAAGGCCCGCGCCTGAAGAGTGTCCAACCTGGCGCCTATGAATTCGAGATTTTGAGAGGGGAGCAAAGTGGACTTTGCTAAGTTTATGACAAATCCCAAGTGCTGGAGTAGAGTCACAGTGCGATGAGTGGCCTGAGTGGCCTCTTGGGAAGACTGGGCTCTGATGAGCCAGTTGTCCAGGTATGGAAACACAAAAAGGCCTTGAAGTCTCAGATAGGCCGCCACCACTGCTAGGCATTTGGTGAACACCCTGGGGGCGGAGGATAGGCCAAAGGGCAGTACTCTGTACTGGTAATGATTTCCTCCCACAACAAACATGAGATATTGTCTGTGGTCTGGATGAATAAGGATGTGAGTATACGCATCCTTTAGATCCAAGGAGCATAGCCAGTCTCCCTGCTGGAGGTAGGGCAGCAAGATTCCAAGGGTAAGCATCTTGAACTTTTCCCTTGCCAGGAACTTGTTGAGGTTTCGCAAGTCCAGGATGGGTCTGAGGCATCCTGTTCTTTTTGGTATCAGAAAGTACCTGGAATAAAAGCCGTGACCTCTCAGGTGGTGGGGCACCGGTTCCACAGCCTGTTCCTGAAGAAGACTTGCTAACTCCTGAAGGAGTAAGTCCCTGTGCAGAGGGAGTCTTGGAGGCTCCCCTGGAAAGTAGGAGGGAGGTACCTGGTGAAAGTGTAGAAGATAGCCTTTTTGAACTATATGAAGCACCCAGGTATCTGATGTGATGGCTGACCACCTGTGGGCAAAGTGGACCAGCTGGCCTCCTGTGCTGAGAGAAACCAGCGGAGGGGAAGAGGCTATGCTGACGGAGTCAAAAACCCCCACCCTGCTGAGCAGGGGCCGGTGTTGTGGGCTTGGGGGCCTGCTGCCTACGGGACCCATTACCCCGTCCCTTGGCCTGCTGACCCTGTTGGGGAGCTGCTGAGGCCTGATAATGAGGGTAGTGTTTATAGGCAGCCGCCTTCCTCGGGTAAAAGGTCTTTTTCCCCGAGCCCTTCTTCTGAGAAGGGGCAGAGGTTTTTCTGGACAGCCAAGTCCTGGTCAGAGTCTCAGTCTCGATCTGTGCAGCCTTTTAAGCCATGGGCTTGCCAAAGAGGTTTTCACCTCTGCAGGGGACATCGACCAACTTGTCCTGTACCCATGGCTCAAGGTCGGATGACTGAAGCCAAGCCTGTCGGCGGGCACCGATGCCGGCTCCGGCTACCCGAGCCGATGCTTTGAAGCCATCGTAGGCTGCTCGAGAGATAAACTTCGAGCACTCCCGAATACCAGTGGACAAGGCCTGGAACCTCTGCAAAGGTTCCTCGGAGAGACCAGCAGAGAACCCGGCAATTTCCTTTGCCAGGTCTCGGAGATACATGCCCATGTAGAGCTGGTAGGTCTGGACTCGACAAGCAAGCATAGAGCCCTGGAAGCACTTCCTACCGAGGGCATCCAGGTTCTGGGCCTCCCGGCCGGGAGGCACCGAGGAGTACATCTTTTGTCTCTTGAGTCAATGCATGGCTGATTCCACCACCATGGAATGGTGCGGCAGTTGTGCCTTTTGGAACCCGGGGCTCTTGCGGACTCGATAAATGGAATCGACCCGCTTGCTTAACACCGGCGCCGATGCCGGGCTCTCCCACATGCGGAAGAGAAGTCGCTCCAGCATCGGAGGAACCGGCACAGTAAAGGCCTCCTTTGGGGAAGAGTCATATTGGAGGGCATCGAGCTCTTCGGCTTGAGGCTCCTCCTCGGGATCCGTGGGGAATGCCAAGGCCTTGGCCATATCCCGCACAAAGTCCGAGAACCGGGTGTCCTCCGGGGGGGGCCGTCTCTGAGGTTCGGACTCAGGCGAGTCCGATGGGACGCACCGAGTCCGAAAAGTACCTGGGGACTCTTTGTCCTCCATCTCCCAGCCCGACTCCTCGGAGGAGGAATCGAGCAGCTCCGGTCGGGCGGGCACAGATGCCCTCTGCCCCGACGCCGAGGCCGGCGTCGACGAACTCGGTCCCGAACGGGAGGCCGAGGGAGACCTTGACCGAGGATCGACTCGAGCTCGCATGGACTCGAGGATCGGCTCGGTCTTCGGGGTCGACTTGGACGTCGACGTCCCGGTGGTCGGGGCAGATGCACCGGCGAGGCCAGCGATCAATGCCCGCTGCTGGTCCATGAAGGCAGCGAAACTGCTCTCCAAGGCCGTCAACCTGATTCCGAGCTCAGGAGACCCAGCAGCCCCCGATTCGGGCTCCGACGGCGTCGGGCCCGACGTCGGCTCCTTCGGAGGCGAGTCCACGAGGACTACAGTACTCACGTGTCCAGGAGACTCCATCTTGAAACGAGGATGTTTCGAAGGCCTCTCCGACTCCGAGGGCCCAGGACGGCTATCGGGGCTATGCGACTTGGCCCTCGAGGAACCAGGAGCATCCACCGACGCCGCCCTCGCGGGTTTCTTCTTCCTATGATGTTCCCGGGCAGGAGACCCCCGCTCAGAGGAACTCCGACAATGCTCAGGACCGGAGTCCCGGGACGTCGAAGCCTCTAACGAGGTCCGGGCCCGGCCGGACGCGGAGTCAGAGAAGATTTGTTCTTTTTGATGCTGCCGACTCCTCAACGCTTTTGAGGACATTTTGCCACATGGACCACAGATCATTGGGTCATGATCGGGTCCGAGGCAGCGGAGGCAGCAGTCGTGTGTGTCGGTAAGAGACATAAGTTTCTTACACCGATCACACTTTTTAAACCCGCTGGCAGCCATTGGGGGAAAAAGGGCCCCTGCGAGGTCAAAAGACAGAGCTGCCAGTGAAAAAAGAAAAATGGCGTGAACGCTAGTCACGAAGGACAAAAACCGAAAAAATAAAGAACGGACTCGATACCGGCGTATCGGGTCCGGGCGGGAAAAGGATCCGGCGTCGTACCGAGAAAAGAATAGTAAATAAAATCAATTTTTTCAGCAGCGATCACAAACAGCGTCTGTAGGGCTCTGCGGAAAAAAGAAGACTGGCACCCTTGGGCAGGAAGGGGACCGTGCATGCGCGCTGCAATTCCCAAAGGCTTTCTTTGAAAGCTGGGGAAATTGCTCCGTGAGGGCTCCGTCGGCGCCGACGTCACCCATATGTGAGGACTGACTTCCTGCTTAGTCCTGGAGAAAAGAGTCAACCCCACTCGGAGACTGGTTGTACAGTGGTTACTGATGTATGTTGGTGGTTAATAAATAAAGTTTAAAAAACATGGTTCACATCTTATCTAAGCAACAGAACGCAGCAGGTTAAATGTGCCCAGGGAAAATCATCACAGTTCTATATCAACCAAGGAATACCACAAGGATCAGCGCTTTCATCCATTCTTTTCAACATCTACATCCAACTGATCTGTGGCATTATCAAACGCCACATGTTACAATATCACATCTATGCCGATGACATTATGGTGTATGCCCCAATGGACACACTAAGCCCGGATATGGCTCCCATGACTTGCTGCCTCGAAGATATGAACAACTGGCTCTTTGAGAACAACCTGAAGGTAAACTTTGACAAAACAGAAGCAATGATCATAACCAGGAATCACAATTTTAACCCACCTCCACCCATCAGTATCCTCACCGAACAATACCAATAAAGGACGAGGTGAAATACTTAGGTGTCACCTTGGACAGTAATTTAAATCTTCAATCACATATAAGCAAAAACGCTGCAAAGGCATACCAACGAATGAAGCTCATCTGGAGACTCAAACTGATCCTCAGCCAGGACCATTTCCGCACTATATGCCAGGCAGTCATCACCCCAATACTGGACTATGGAAACTCCTTATATCAAGGACTACCTAAGCAGGCTACCCATCCGCTCCAGCTAGTACAGAACACTGCAGCCCGAATCATAACTGGCACAGCCAAACACGGGCACATTACACCTGTACTTCGGCAACTGCACTGGTTGCCAATCACTGCATGAGTAAGATACAAAGCAACCGTAAACATATTCAAAATCATACATCTATGCATGGCAGATGTCCTTCACAGTTTGATAACCAGGGACACAATTCACAGACCCAGAAGAACCAACAGCAGCAATAGACTCCGCGTACCCACTGGATACCATAAAACAAAGCAAGTGACCTCCAACAGAGCCATATCCCTCTCGACATCAGCCCTCTGGAATTCCCTACCGGATGGACTGCGGGCAATAAATGACCTCAAAGACTTCTGTAAATCACTTAAAACCTACCTATTCATAGAATGTTACAACCAAACATCCTGAAGACTCCTCTCACAAGTCTGAATGCAAAATAATCCCACACACTTTAGTCTCTATGTATGTCCCATCGCCCCTATTTAATGTTGCCCCAACCTGTGTAAAAAAACACTTTGATTGAAGGAGAAAGTGGTATACAAATCTGGATAAATAAATTGCTGGAGGGGTTGTACTCCACATGTTAGAGAGGACATTGAATCACAAAGCACTAAAGTTTTGCAGAAAACAAAATACACTGTAGAATCTCTATGGCTTGAAATTCCCTGTAAAAAGGGGAAGGGGAAGGCGATGGCACTAGGAATGTGCTATCGACCGCCTGGCCAGAATGAACAAATGGATGATGAAATGCTCAAAGAAATCAGGGAAGCTAACAAAAGTAACAGCACAGTAACAATAATGGGTGATTTCAATTACCTCGGTATCGACTGGGTCAGTGTCATGGCAGGACATGTTAGGGCTATAAAGTTTTTAGATGAAATAAATGACTGCTTCTTGGAGCAGCTGGTTCATGAACCGAGTGGAAGCCAGTTTTGACCTAGTCCTTAGTGGAACACAAGATCTGGAGGAAGAGATAAGGGTAATGGGGCCACTTGGCATTAGTGATCATAGCACAATTGCATTTGATTTAATAAATGGAGGAAGGACGGCAAGAAAATCCACAATACTACATTTTAACTTTCAAAAGGAGACTATGATAAAATGAGTAAAATAGTTAAGAAAAGACTAAAAGAAGCAGTTGCAAAGGTTAAATATTTACATCAAGCATGGGTGTTGCTTAAAAATACTATCTTGGAAGCCCAGGCCAGCTATATTCAACACTTTAAGAAAAGTGGAAGGAAGTCCAAAAAACTGCCACATGGTTTAAAGGTGGGTCAGAGAGGCTGTTGTTGCCAAAAAAATCATCCTTCAGGAAATGGAAAAAGGAGGCAAATGACAAAAATTGGAAACATAAGAACTAGCAAATTAGATGCAAGACATCGATAAGGCAGGCAAAGAGAATTTGAGAACAAACTTGCAGTGGAAGCAAAAACACGTAATAAAGAATTTTTCAAGTACATTCGTAGCAAAAAACCTTTGAGTCAGTTGGACCATTAGATGATAGAGGGGTAAAAGGAGCACTAAGAGGAGATGAGGCCATAGAGAAGAGACTGAAAGAATTCTTTGCTTCAGTCTTCACTGAGGAAGATATAGGGATGTTACCCATGACTGAAATGGTATATAAAGGTGATGCTGCAGAAGCACTGAAAGAAATATCAATACATTGCAAAGATGTATTACAACTATTTGATAAACTGAAGCGTAGCAAATCACCTGGACCGGATGGTATACATCCGAGGGTGTTGAATATCAGATTGCAGACCTACTATTAGTAATCTGTGAACTATCATTAAAATCATCTGTAATACCTGAAGATTGGAGGATGGCCAATGTCACGCCAATTTTTAAAAGGTTTCTAGGGGTGATCCGGGAAATTACAGACCAGTGAGCCTGAAGTCAGTACCAGGAAAAATGGTAGAAACTATTATAAAAAACAAAATGATTGAACATGTATTTTTATTTCCTTTTTTATTTTTGTGTTTTTTATACTGCCATATCGATTAATCATAGCAGTTTACATAAAACAACTGAGTTACATCGAACAAAGTGGAAGTTACATGTGCAAAGAGAACTTTTAGGTAATTACATGATCAGTAAACATCAACAAGTGATCAAGAATATATATATATATATGATGATTTAGTATGAACTATGTACAGATTATAAGGGTCCTGAATTTTTTGAGGGTAAGATTGTATAGTAAGTGGATGGTGTGAGGCTTCTGGAACCTTAGTGACTATTCATGACTAAGTGACTATCCATGTCTAAGCCATGACTATCTTATGTAGATAGTCATGGCTTAATGGGAGACAGCCAACATGGATTTAGCCAAAGAAGGTCTTGTCTTACTAATCTGTTATGTTTTTTTGAAGGTGTGAATAAACGGGTAGATAAAGGTGAATCGGCTGATATAGTGTATCTGGATTTTCAGAAAGCCTTCGATAAGGTCCCTCATGAGAGACTCTTGGCGAAATTAAAGTCATGGGATACGAGGCAGTGTACTATTGTGGATCAGGAACTGGTTAAAAGATAGAAAGCAGAGGGTAGGGCTAAATGACCAATTGTTCCAGTGGAGAAAGGTGAATAGTGGAGTACCCCAGAGATCTGTGCTGGGTCCGCTGTTTTTTTAAACATATTTGTAAATTATCTGAAATGGGAATAACAAGTGAGGTGATCAAATTTGCAGATGGCACAAAATTATTCAGAGTTGTTAAAACCCATGAGGATTGTGAAAAATTGCAAGAGGACCTTAAAAAACTGGAAGACTGGGCTTCCAATGTGGACAAGTGCAAAGTTATGCACCTAGGAAAGAACAGCCCAGTTATGGTTGCAAGATACAAGGTTCCTCAATAGGAACCACCACCCAGGAAAAAGATTTAGGCATCATCGTGTTTAACAAATTGTAACTCTCCGCCCAGTGTGCAGGGGCAGCCAAGAAAGCAAATAGAATGCTAGGAATCATAAGGAAAGGAATAGAGAATAAAACAACAGATATTATAATGCCTCTGAATTGTTCTATGGTGCGACTGCACTTTGAATAGTGACATATCTGGTTGCCATATCTTAAAAAGGATATAGCATTATTAGAAAAGGTACAGAGAAGAGCCACCAAAATGGTAAAGGGGATGGAAGGATACAACTATGAAGAGAGGCTAAAAGGTTTAGGGCTCTTCAACCTGGAAAAGAGATGGCTGAGGGGAGATATGAGAGAGGTCTATAAATTAATGAATGGAGTGAAACGAGTAAACACAGATTGATTGTTTATGCCATCAAAATATAGAAAGACTTGGTGACATGCAATGAAGCTACAGTGTAACATATTTAAGACTAATAACAGAAAATATTTTTTCAATCAACGTGTAATCGAACTCTGGAATTCGTTACCAGAGGATGTAGTAAAAGCTATTAAGTGTAGCCGGGTTTAAAAAAAGGTATGGACAAATTCCTGGAGGAAAAGTCCATAAACCATTATTAAAGGGAATCCAGGAAATCCACAGCATGCCCCCAAACAAGCATTGTGGAACCTGTGTCTTTTGGGGAAACTGCTAGGTACTTATGACCTAGATTGGCCACTGTTGGAAACAGGATACTGGGCTTGATGGACCTTGGTCTGACCCAGTATGGCATATCTTGTGTTCTTATAGATATTCAGCAGCACTATCTGGAGAGTGCCACTGAATACCTCTACAGATGGCTCAGCACTGTCTGGTTACTGTAGAGTCAATCCGTGGGCAGAGTGAGGCAGATGCAGACATTATGGGCCCGATTTCAATTCAGACGTACAGGCCCTCTGTGCGCCTGGCCAGATCTGGACGCAAAGAGGGAGTCACGATTCCGATTCAGCGGGGTATGTCTTGCCCCGCGGGATCAGAATCGCGAACAGGCCTGTACATGCAGGCTGGAACCGCAATTCAACCCGGCCTGCACATACAGGCCTTGCCTGACTAACTCAGTCTGGGCTTTACAATGGAGCAACGGTACCATGGCGTCCGGTTGCCATGGCACCACGGCTTGTGATAAGGAAGCTTATCATAGCTCAGGAAGGAGCTATAGTAAAGGTGAAGTGTCTCTGAACAAGCAACCTGTCAGTTCTGGTAGAAATAAGAAAACAGAATTTTTCCATAAAAGACTACCAGTCCCAGAATGCACCAGGTTTCCAACAGCCATTAGAGGAGCTGAAGTGGGGAAACGTGTGTTCAATCAGGAGGGCTATGAGGTAATCCCCAAGCACTCATCTCAAAGGGCAGGGCCTGATTCAGCACAGCTGCGCTGTGCTAGGGTGGAGCACTCATCTAAGCAGAATAAAGGTAGAGTTTATTCTGCAGAGAATCATCCTCAGAATCAGCTTGGATATCTTCATGATCTTGGACAGCTTCATCATCTGGAGGATCATCAGAAGCAGAAGCCAGAGCGGACGGACAGAGAGGGCAAGAAACCCTTTGGAAGAAAGAAGAGAAAAGCATTTGGGAGGTCTAAAGGAGTCCAGAGCAGTACGTATACTGGGAGACATTCAAAAGGCCAGCATATACCATTGGACTGGGGAAAACCAGAGGAGTGGTGCTGCAGAGCTAGGCATCTCCAGACGGTACCTGTGAGGGAGACGGCTGCACTTGGAAGGGACCCTAAGACCCGTGCCAGAAGGTATGTGAAGAGAGACCCAGTGTCCAGGGGTCTGGATTGGAAGGCTGGACATAAGAACTGGACTACATACTGGCCAGGCTATTTAGAGAGGAACTCTAACAGCAATGGAAGCTCAGGTATGAACACTGATCTATGCCCTAGCTATATCCTTGAAAGACAGCAGGGAAACAAGTATTCTCCTGAGAGTGCTCCATTGAGAAATTCCTCTGTGCCAATCCATGATATTGAACCCATGATTGTTGAAGAAGGGGGAGGGGTTATAGATACAGGCTGTAAATACATGGATTGCTCTCTGTCTAAACTCCTTTGGTAATTTACTGTTACAAAGTACAACAACCATCACAAAGAAATACAAACTTGTTCTTTAATCTACTCAGAAAAGCTCCTGAATAGGATTTGAGCCAAGCAGTAGAAAGTAAGCCAGCTAAGGGGGGTCAGCTGGATAACTGCTAGCAATTGAGCCTTACCTAATTGCTTGTGAGCTCTGAGGAAATCACTTCTGAGTCTATGTGTGAAGATATAAGAAGTTAACCTGAAAAGAACAGTTTTTCCCTACTTTGTGGGTTTTGTTTGTTGATTAAAGCACTGCTAAGAAAATATTAGCCAGAGCCTACAGAAAAGACCAGTTTGTTACCAACCAGGTCTTTATTCTTTTGATTTGATTGCCTGACAAGTTCAGCTGTTGTTTTCCTGATTTTGTTTTTCTAAGTTTAACACTGAAAGCAAGTATCCTGTTTTATGCGCTACCAAGCATATCTGTGTTGGGAGAAATAACCCCATAAATAAATATCTTATTGGCTTTACACTCAAGCACAACTAATTATTGTGAGCGGCTGTGTCTGGTGTGAATGGACTGCATTTCCCACAATCCCTTGCAAATCATATTGATATATGCCTTTGCCAAGACTGTGAACATTCTCACCCAGGCATCCGTCTGACAGGCTCCATTGTAAAGCCGTGATCCCCGGCCGCTGGCTCCTACAATGCTTTTCCCACAGCCCGACCCCCGATCCAGCCTCCTAAGACCAGGGTCGGGCTACGGGGAATGCTCTCTACCCTTCCTGCCGCAGTCATGCTCAGGGCTGCCGTCCTCTGCCTGATCGGGAAACTTATTCCACCTCAGAGGTGGAATAAGTTCCCCATCTATGCCGTCAGCCCTGGACATACAGGGCTGACATTGGAATCATCCCTGTATATCTGGGGCCGACAACCGCCCGCCCCCGATCCTCCACTTACCTCCCTCCATCTAACTTCCCCATACAACGAGCGGGGAAGGAGGACAGGGTCGGGAAAGGGCACCAATAGCGGGGATGGACGTCCACTATCTGGGTTCTGTTGCTGATTATGGATAGTTAAATGCCGTGGATGATTGCCATGACCTTTAAATATTTAACCTTTTCCAAAATTGACCCCCATAGATTCCAATTCATTTTTCAAATATCAGAATTTAAATTTGATTCCTTTTGCAATTATTATTTTATTAAAACATTTTACAACCAATATATGCTTTACAATATATGAATTTGATTCTTAAACTAAAAAAAAATCTATTGGCTCCAAACTTTGTTTCCATGGAAATCACATTTATCATTTTTATTATTTCACACTGACTGGAGCAGGTATTTTAGCCTAATGATAAACTTGAAAATATGCACAACATATTGCAACATGATGATTGGATTTGTTTTTCAAGGATTAGAAGCTTGAGGACTGTAGGAAGCTGAATGGGTGCATGTTATACAATGACTCACTCAGCTTACAATTACTATACAATACTATATGTACATTAGGGTGATGTAAAATTTTAGCAAAATACTTAACAGTTTGATTTAATTAAAATGTTGCTTCTTTCCGTGGGAATCTATTAAACTTTGAAATGAATTAAAAGTATAGTTTAAATCTGTCATTTCAGCCTACCAAGTTTGATCATTACTTTCTGGTTTGTATGAGTACCAGCTGCTACCCCTATAGTGATGGCAGCTGTAACAGCTAGCATATCACCTGAACAGGCTGACCCAGGCCTGATTTAGTTCCCCTGCATATCTGGACTTGTAGTTCCATTTTTTTTAAAGAAAAGCAGAACCAAAACTACAACAGAATAGGCTCAGTCCCAGAGGAAGGGTTGCACTCCAGCTGCAAAGGCAAGACATGCCCATCTCCTGAAACATGTTTGTCCTCTTTTAAATCCATCCTGTCAAATTTCAGAAATAGTCTATGAGTGTGGTTCACTGAGACTTTCTTTCCATTCTTTCTATGGGGAAATGTTTGGTGACTCAGGACATATTTTGGCCAAACAATATTTACCCCAATTAGCTTATGTAAGGTATTCTCCATAGCCTTCCATGCATTTATTAGAAACCCTTAATGGAGCAAGCCCACATACCTGAAAGGTATGGAGTTTGAATCCCATTGCTGTTTATTTAACAACTTTTTTATACTGTTATATCTACGAGTCATAGTGGTTTACAAATAACTCAACTGTGTAAAGTTTACAAAGAACTAAGCCTAGTGGTTAGAACACTGGCTTGGTAACCAAGCAACCAGGGTTCAATTCCCACTAGCACTCCTTGTGGCCTTGGGCAAGTCACTTAACCCTCCATTGCCTCGGAAGAAAGGCCTGGCAATCTACTTCTGGTGACACTGCCAAGAAAACCCAGGAGCTTCTGGGTCGCCAGGAGTCAGGACTGACTCAAAGGCACACATTGCATTGCAAAGAACAACAAACACAGGCGATACATTTACGAACCGACAGCTTAACAGGGTATTATTAATTTAAATTAACAATTAACATACTTACAGTGGGGGTGGGTTGGAGTACAGAGTGGGGAATTGAGCTATAGGGGGTGGGGTTATGGGGGTTTGGTTCCAGGGGATACTGCTACAGCATACCATATGAGTTTTACGCGTAAGTTCCACAGTGTTCTGTAAAGAGGAGTCTCTTTAGTCTACGCCGGAACTCATCAACAGTGTTGGATGAGCGTATTTCGGAGGGTAGTGAGTTCTATATGGTGGGTGCAAATAGTGAGAAGGCCCTTTTTGGATGTTGATTTATTACATTTGTTTTGGAGGGGTGGTATCATTAGGAGGTCTTGTGTGATTTTTCTTATTATTCTGTTGTCAGGAGGTTTCTGGATTAAAGCTTGCAGGTTCGGAAAGGGGGGAGGGGGAGAAAAATGTACAACTGTATCTTGGATGTTTGTTAACATAATCTGATGTTACTGGTGTAGTTTATGTATGTTAGTGTTTGTTCAGTGGTTGTTGTTGAAATAAACAATTTTGAACATAAAGCTTGCAAGATGTGGGCTGAGGGATTATGGAGAATTGTAAAGGTGGTTAGTAGGACTTTGTATCTGATACGCATGTGAATTGGGGACAAATGAAGTTTGGCTAAGGTGGGAGTGATATGATCCTTTCTTGGTAGATCTGATATGAGCCTGGTACTGTATTTTGTGCTATTTGTAATGGGTGTAAGGTAGATTGCAGAAGTCCTTGATATTATTATGTTACAGTAGTCCCGTTAGTAGTGCCTGGCATACATCTCTGAAATCTGATTGTTCAAGCAGGGGGCAGAGTTGGTGGATGGTTCTCATCTTGTGGTAGGTCAATTTTATGATTTTGCTGTTCCTTTGGGTAATCTAGCATACAATCACCCAATTAAAATTGAAGCTTACAAACGCACAACCAAAAGACCTAGCCTTCATTCATCACAGATATATTGTAACTCACACAAAATTAAACAAGGAGCTATGATGATTAAACAGTCACTATTCACCAGTATGCATTCCAATTAATGTGACTATTCAAGTCCATAGGCTCTAAAGTATGGGGCTTAAACATCTATTGTTCTTCAAGCCACAGCAGACATTTGTCCTGATCTCCTCCTCTGTTGTCTGTAGCAATGTAATCTAAACAAAACCATCTTAGGTCTGCAACACTATGTTGATAATCACTACAATGTTTAATGATTGGAGCTTCCATATTCTTACACTGCAGCCTACTAAGATTAAGATTAGAATGACCGAACATCAATCACTTGGTCTTGCCAATATATAACAAGCTGCATGGACATTTTATTATATAGACCACATATGTGGAATCACAAAACGTGTTTCAATTTAACATATAGCCTACCCCGATGGACAAAATCCTGTATACACAGGATAATGAGGCTAATTTGGCAACCACCACACACTTGATGCCCTATTAAAACCTCCCTCATTTCCCTGGGTTGTAGTAACTTAGCTGGGCTAACAATTTCTTTCAAGTTGCATCACCTTGATAAAACAAATCTAGCCTTACTATCTTCCAAACTGGGTACAACATTCAATATATGGAAATATTTCCTTATTATTTTCTGTATTCGGTAGCTCATCGGAGAAAAGTTGGTCACAAAATGTTTGTATTCATGCTCTGGAACAGACCTACCAGGCTGTTTATGCTGCAGCAACCAATCCCTGTTGTTAAAGGCTGTCCTTTTATAGGCATGTTTAATGACCAGGGTAGAGTATCCCCTTTGTGGAAAGCCCAAGTATGTGATTGTCTATGGTATTCTGTCAGAGTACCACAGTTACGGCGATATCATATGAATTGTGAAAATGGCAAACCATTCTTGAAGGCTGTGGGATGTGCACTTGAATAACATAAAAATGTGTTTTGATCTGTGTCTTTCCTATATAGAGAGGTGACTAACTTTGAACCCTCTTTAATTATCTGTAAATCAAGAAAAGAAATCTTGCCTACGCTATGAAGGATGGAAAAATGAATATAACTATAACAACTATTAAGCCACTGATAGAACTCTAATAAGGCTCCTTTAGGTAAGATATTTAAACCTCTATTGCCTCAGGTACAAAATTAGATTGTAAGCCCTCAAAGGCCTAGGAAAATACCTCTTGTACTTGAATATGAAATTTTTTTTAACTTGATTTTTATTGAACCAATAGATGCACAACAGGTCCCAGAGCCATGGGTGCACTTTGTGACAAGGCAGAGCTGTCAGAGCACAAGAAAAAGGCTTTTAAACAAACTTTTTCCTCTGAACCTGCCAGGAACACAGGGCAGCTGAGGGTTAAAACCTCAGCGCACAGAGTTGCAGGGCAGGAGAGAAAAGAAAGGGAGCCACACCCTAGCTCTAGGCTGACAGGGAGAGCTAGCCAACCAGGGAAAGGGGTGGACTCTCACCTGATTGGACAAACCACTCCACTTAACCAGGAAGTGGTAGGTTCAAAGGGAGCAGCCAGATCAGCCCGAGCAGGAGGATCAGCAGGATCAGCAAGATCAGCAGGATCAGCTGGATCAGAGAGGAGATCAGACGAGGAACGCATAGAGCTACAGGAGGAAGGAAAAAGGCAAAATAGGAACTTACCTTTGGCAAAGCCAGAAAAAGGGGACTCCAGGAGTGCAGATATAGCCTTGGAGTCAGGCATTCTTGGCAGAGGAACAGAAACAGAATCCTTATCCAAAAGGGGCCGAGCTCATAGCGAGCAGGACCAGCTGGGATCCAATTACCTGGACCATTGCCAGCCACCTTGCAGAGAGAGAGCCACGTCTCTGGGGAAACAGCCGAGAATCCTCCCAGGAAGGGATTGCCCTCAAGAAAAGCTGAACCAGGTCAGAAAAACTTATAAGCCTTTTAAACAGAATATAGAGCCTGTGTCTGAAAGAGACAGAAGTAGTTCCTCTGATAGTTTACCTTGCAATATTGACAGTGAACGTGGTAGAACTTGTAAGCTAGAAGCCAGCACAGGTGCACGTCAGCTAGCTCATAATTGGCAGCAGCGTGATTCAAGCACAGATACTGAGCTGGAAGAATGGGAGATAGGTAGAGTCCCTGAAAAGCCTAGTTACAAGAAACACGTAGTTCCTCAACAGGGGATAAGGTACAAGAAAAAGGAAGAAGGAAGAAATCCTTATGCCCAGCTCTTTAAGAGGCTGAATAAACAGTTATCCTTGCAAGACTGCAGGACAGGCAGTGAGAGGGGAGAAAAGCAGATACAAGATCTCCTCCACCATTTAAGAGCCCTAGACTCGAATAGGCCAGAGAGCCAAGGAGCTCAACTCAGCGACGAAGAATCCATGCAAACCGACATTCCATTGTCTGATCACAGTAGCTCTGAGATGGAATGCGGGATTTGCCAGTGTGACTTTTAAAGGTACAGCTTAAACAGAAGCAATGTTTTAAGGCTGTTTTAAAAGCATGTAGAGAATAGAGTTTAAGTACAGACAGGAAGTTGTCTGACTGCTGACACTAGTGAAGTGCATAATTCTAAGGCTTGAAGTGAATTATCCAGGTGAAGGTGGAACAGGAAAACCACGCTTGTTGGAAGTTCTTTATTGAATGCCTTGAATGAGTATCGCTGTTAAGAAAGTCTACAATTGTTTTGGACTACAGTAACCTGAGAAATATCAGGGAACATTGGTACAGGACTTTATTTGCTTTATTCATGTTGTTATCCTTAAATATCTGTTCTGGGGTGAAGAAAACCTGCTGGGAACAATAAACCTATTGTTTACCTTCAAATTGCTTTGGCTGTGATCACTGGGCCTACAACTACAATTTTGCTCAACCAGAGAACAGCGATAACAAAGTAACATACACGACGCTGTAACCAAATACACTGTGTCACAAGTTGGTGTAATTGGTAAGACGAGGCGTCACAACTTGCATGGCCTCTGGCAGTACCAATACAACAACAAATACAGATAACAATTGATTTTATATTTTCTCCCATGACTACCTTAGCCCCCTCCTCTTTCTCCTTAGTATTACACTCGACTTGGCAACTTCTCGTATTCCTTCTATCCACTGTACATCTAATATTCGTATCTTATCCATGTAGTCTCCAGGTTTGATCTCTCGAACCAGCTCTCACAGTAATTGTCAGGGTAAATGTTTTAGTCTATTGTCTCCTCCTCTCCACCCCGGGTTCCCCTGTCTCACCTATTTCCTTTAGCCTATATTAAGGATCTCATTCTGAGCTCTTGATGTCAATGTATCAAGATAACCACCCCATATTGAGTAGAAGGCCTCCTGTTTCTGGGCGCTCCTTTTCATGAACGCATGCTCCATAAGCATCAATTGGTGCATTTTACTGCACCACTCCAAAAATGATGGGGATTTTCATCTCTCCAATGACAGAGAATTGGCTGCTTCCCCACCACACATGCTTTCTGGACTAATATTCGCGCTGAGCGTACCCTGGGCTTGGTGGGACCTAACAGGTCAAACAGAATCGTTTCAACCTGCAGCTCTATACTCTGGCCCAATATCTCCTCCAGATCGCCTTGAATTTGCTTCCAATAGGATGTGATCATAGGGCATCGCCACCACATATGTACTAGATTTACCCGTCTTGCTCACACCACGGGCACTCGCCCGACTCTGACAATCTACTGTGAAGTGCATGCAACAGTCAGAACTGAGCTTGATTAAGGGCTAGAAACTGGACCTCCTGCCATCGGCTTGCTTGTAGGATATTGGAATTCTTCCAATAGCCTGCAGAAGTGTGCCAGGGAGTACCAGGCTTCCCATGTCCCTGGCCCAGGCCACCTCCACTGCAGAGAGATCACGCAGTTCACACCAAAATCTCATTTTCTGATTGAATGGTGATATCGATAGAGCCCCCCCATCCTCTTCGTCCAGATTAAAAAACTCCACCATTTTGTCCATTCCGTCTGTGAACAAGTTTCCTTTGTTAAGCAAGACAATATAGTGTTGGATTTGGCAATATGCAAAATAGTGTTTCAGCTCAAGATCAGATTCAGAGTTTATTGCTGCAAATGGTTGGATCTTGCCCTGTTCATCTAAAATTTGCCACACGTCCGTAACCCCTGTCATTCCCAATTGACAAACACACTGGATGCCATGCCCGGAGGAAAGTTTACATTACCATGCGGGGTAGAAAACCTGATCCCTCTGGTGTGATCTGCCATCACGCACATAGAGTGCGTCATAGGGTTCTAATAGGTCGAATCAGTTGTTAATGTAAGGAGGAAGCAAAGAGCGTTCCATTTGTAGCACTCCCACCAAGTTGTGTGGGAACACAAACTCCTCCTTGAACCTGCGCGGAGAAAGCATAGTTACTCACCTGTAACAGGTGATCTCCGGGAACAGCAGGAATTTAGTCTTCACATATGGGTATCGTCGGTACCGACGGAGCCTGCGCGGGAACGCTCCCCAGCATCCAATTAGGAAGCCTTTGGGAGCATCCCACAGCGCTTGTGTGCTGCCTTCCTGCCTTTCCCAACTGCCTCTCTCCAGTTGAGTTTAAAGATGAGACAAAGAGAGAGAGAGGGAAAGAGAAAGAGATAGAGAGATACAACTCCTAGGGGAGGTGGGTGGGTTGTGAAGACTAAATTCCTGCTGTTCCCGGAGATCACCTGTTACAGGTGAGTGACTATGTTATCTCCAGGAACAAGCAGGAATGTAGTCTTCACATATGGGGACTCCCTAGCTTTAGATGCCAGGGAGAGACCCCAGAAGTTGTGTGTCCCTGTGAAAGGGCTCCACTTCCCCCCATGGATCTCTGGCATCCAAGCAGGGATGGTGGGGGTAGGAGTTGATTAGGTATGGAACAGGTGTTGAACAGCCTGACCAAACAAGGCATCCTGGCGGGAGTCCTTGTCCAAGCAGTAATGGGCTGCGAAGGTATGAACTGAGGCCCAAGTGGCTGCTCGACAGATGTCGTCGATAGACACAGAGTGCAGATGAGCCATTGAAGTTTCCATAGCTCTCACATTGTGAGCTGTGACATGGCCCTCCAGAGGAAGATTCTTACTCTGATAGGCAAAGGAAATACACTGAGCAATCCAGCCGGACAGTGTTCTCTTGGAGACTGGAAGTCACAAATGAGAAGGATCAAAAGCAACAAAGAGTTGAGAGGACTTTCTATGTTGCTGAGTTCTTTGCAAGTAAAAGGCTAAAGCTCTTTTACAGTCCAAAGTATGAAGATTCCTTTCTGCATTAGATGCATGAGGCCTTGGAAAAAACACAGGCAGGTAGACCGCTTGGTTTAAATGAAAAGGCGATACCACCTTTGGCATAAAGTGTGGATGAGTCCTAAGGACTACCTTGTCATGATGGAACCTTGTATAAGGTGGATCAGCTATTAGTGCCTGCAACTCACTGATGCGGCATGCTGATGTGATTGCAATAAGAAAGATAACTTTCCAAGAAAGGAATTTCAATGAGGTAGTAGCTAAGGGTTCGAAAGGTGGCTTCATGAGCTGACCAAGAACCAGGTTTAAGTCCCATGCCACCAGTGGTGGCCTGATGGGAGGTTTAGTTAGAAGAAGGCCTCTCATAAATCTTGCTACAAGAGGATGGGAGGAAATAGGTTGTCCATTTAGAGGCTTGAAAGAAGCTGCAATAGCACTCAAATGGAATCTTACTGAGTTAGTTTTAAGTCCTGCATTGAATAAATGAAGGAGATACTCCAGTAATGATTCCAAAGATATTGCAAGGGGGTTAAGACCCTTCTGCGAACACCATATGTTAACCCTTTTCCACTTGAAAGCATAAGAGCATCTTGTGGAAGGCTTCCTGGAAGCATAAAGGATATCATTTACTTGCTGAGGGAGGTTAAGATCATGGAGATCTAGGCCTTCAGCAACCAAGCCCTGAGATGCAGAGACTGGGGATTGGGATGCCATAACATTCCGTCCTTCTGAGACAGGAGATCTGGAGCAGATCCTAACTCCAGGGAGGGAGCTTGAGAGAGATGTAGAAGCAGAGGGTACCACACTTGCTGTGGCCAATATGGAGTTATGAGAATTATACGGCCTCTGTCTCTCTGAAGCTTGAACAGGGTTTTGGGAATTAGGGGAATGGGTGGAAAGGCATAAAGGAAGTCTTGACCCCAGTGAAGGAGGAAAGCATCCCTGGCCTGAGAGCCCTGAGCCGGAATTCTGGAACAGAACCGGGGAAGTTTGGCATTCAACGGACTTGCAAAGAGGTCTATGTCCAGGGTTCCCCAAATTTGAAAAATCTTGGCCACCTGGTCTGCATGTAGAGACCATTCGTGTGGAAGCAGAACTTGACTGAGTCTGTCTGCCCAAGAGTTTTGTATGCCTGGAAGATACACTGCCAGGAGATGAATCTGATGCTCTCTGGCGAGGGCCCATAGTCGCAAAGCTTCATTGCAAAGCGACAGAGAGCCTGTTCCCCCCTGCTTGTTCATGTAGAACATGGCTACTTGATTGTCCATATGAATGAGGACTGTCTTGTAGCTGAGAAGGGTGTGGAACACTCGAAGAGCAAGGAAGATTGCTCTGAGCTCCAAGAGATTGATGTGTAGATGAGTCTCCTGTGGAGACCAGGTGCCTTGGGTGGAGAGGTCTTGCAGATGAGCTCTCCAACCCATCGGAGAAACATCTGTTGTGAGAGTTGCCTGTGGTAAGGGTTGTTGAAATGGGGACCCCAGCAACAAGTTCTGAGTGGACTGCCACCATTGGAGGGACAAAATAAGGCGATTTGTGTTTGCTATTTTGTCTGACAGGCACCCTGATGCCTGGGTCCATTGAGTGGATAAAGTCCACTGGCTGCTCTCATATGGAGGCAAGCATAAGGAACCACATGCACGGTAGATGCCATGTGGCCTAGTAGTTGTAACATCTCTCGAGCAGTGAGATGAGGCTTTAGCACTGCTTGAGAAGCTAACTGCACCATGCGAAGGCAATGGGTCTGAGGGAGATAGGCCCTTGCTTTCTTGGTATCCAGCAGTGCTCCTATGAACTCTAAAGACTGAATGGGAGTTAGACTGGACTTTGGAATGTTTATGACCAGACCCAAATACTGAAGGATGCGCATTGTGCAAGATAGAGAAATCCTGGCCTCTGACTCTGATGGGGCTCGAATGAGCCAGTCGTCTAAGTAAGGGAAGACGAATATTCCTAGAGTGCGAAGAAACCCTGCTACCACAGCCATGCATTTCATTAACACCCTTGGTGCAGAGGCCAGGCCAAAAGGAAGCACCCTGTGCTGGTAGTGCTTTCCTTGAAAAAGGAACCGAAGGAACCTTCTGTGAGTTGGATGGATGAGAACATGAGTGTACGCATCCCTGAGATCTAGAGAACAAAGTCAATCCTGACTCTGAAGGTATGGCAGCAGAGGTCCCAGAGAAATCATTTTGAATTTCTCCTTGAACAGGAATTTGTTCAATTCACTGAGGTCTAAAATGCGTCTGTGTCCCCCTGTTTTCTTTGGGATAAGGAAATAGGGGGGAGTAAAACCCTGTACCCTGTTGAAGAATGGGTACTTCTTCTATTGCCCCTTGGGGAAGAAGCATAGTGACCTCTTGATCTAACAGGTTGATGAGAGAGGTCTGAGAATTGAACTGTTTTACCATTGTGGGACTGGGCATGCACGAAAAGTGAAGCTTGTACCCTTCTATTATGATGGAGAGTGTCCAATCCACTGCTGTTATCTCCCCCCATCTGGGGGCAAAGTGACAACCTTCCTGGAATGGTGGAAGGCTCTGGTCCATTGAGAGCCAGGAAGGCTAAGTTCTCTAGATGAAAGTCAAAGGCCTTGTGGAGACTGCTGAGATAGTTGAGGCTTAGCAGTCTTTGCTTTCCTTTGTTTAGGTGGTTGCTGACTCTTCCGGACAGATTGACCTGCAGAACGTCCCTGCTGGGAATAAGAGGGTTAAAACCTCTTCTTCTTGGAGAAGAATGGTTTCTTGAAAGATTTCTTTCTTGCAGGATCAGCTGTAGCTTTGGATAATCTATCCAAAGTGGAGATGTCAGCATCTAATTCATTGGCTTTCTCTTGCCAATTTTTGCCAAATAGATTCTCACCTGTACAAGGGATATTGCCCAGTTTGTCCTGCACCCAGAGCTCCAAATCGGATGCCTGGAGCCAGGCAATTCTACGTGCACCTATAGCAATGGCAGAGGTTCTGCTTATGCACTCAAAACAGTCAAAAGCTGCACGGTTGACAAACTTAGAAACATCCTGGGCATGTTTGATCAGTGTGAGAAAATCCTGCCTTCTATCCTCAGGAAGAAGAGGGCTCAACATCTCTAAATCACCTGTGACTTCTTTAAGGAACATTCCCATATATAAAATATAGGAACTGATCCTGGCAGAAAGCATGGAAGCCTGGAAAGTACGACGTCCAAAGGCATCCAAAGTTCTACACTCACGTCCTGGAGGATTAGAGGCATGCCTCTTTGCACTCCTGATCCTTCTTATAGCTGATTCCACTACAATAGAGTGGTGAGGAAGCTGAGTCTTCTGGAAACCAGGACAAGGAGGGACTCGATACATGGTATCCAGTCTGCGAGAGTGAGGAGAGGTGGTAAGAGGTGTCTCCCACATTCTCAACATGAGATCATGTAAGATCTCATGGATAGGCAAGGTAGCTGCTTCCTTAGGAGCTTTGGGTTATTGTAAAATCTCCAACTCCTTTGCCCTGGGCTCTGTCTCAGGAGTCACAGTAATGGACAGACCTCGAGCCACCTCCCTGATAAAATCCTGAAAGGAGATATTTTCTGGAGGAGACATCCTACGTTTAGGAGAGGAAGGCTCCTTCGGGAGAAGTATTCTGGTACCGACAGAGTTGTCAGAATCCTCGGATTCCTCTGAGGATTCGAAGTATCTCCTGTCCGGATGCTCTTGAAGAGCCCGATACCTGTACTGACCGAAGTCGGTACCAGGGGGAATCGGTACCAGTGTTTCGGTACGAGAAGGCATTGCAAGACTGGGTGCTGGCAAAGCAGACACCGATGTCGATGCTGATGCTGTCGGTACCGGTACCAATACCGGTGCCGGCATCAGTGCCAGTACCGGTTGAACTGTCTGACGTGGTTCCGAGGGTGTCGATGCCGCAAGGAGAGCCACCAGATTGCATTCAATAGCCAGGAACCTCTGGTCTATTGATGCTGCCGATGCCTGGGTATCTGTACCGGAGAAAGCAGCCGGTACCCCAGAGCATGGCAGCAGTAGTTCTGCCGAGGTCGAGGCCTCGAGAACATCCTGGAGCCCCAATAATGCTTTGGAAGCCGAAGCCTCCCACCGGGGCAACTTTGCCGGTACAGAACCCTCAAGGGCAACGCCAGAGGCATCTCGATGCTTGGAAGGAGATCTACCCTTTGAGGACCGGCTAGACTTATGTTTAGTTACCTGAGATCCATGGGAGGAAGACGAAGCCCTGGAAGACGTCAATGCCACAGAAGCTGCATTGGAGGGAAAAAGGGTGCTGAACTTAGCAGCCCGATTCTGTTGACCTCTTTTGGACATCATGGCACAAGCCATACACTCGTTGATAGAGTGGTCAGGACCTAAACATTTGAGACGCCACTCATGGGTGTCGGTGATGGAGATGGTACCGCCACACTTGGTGCACTTTTTGAAACCCGAGGAGGGTTTTTCCATAGTGGAGAAAATTTTGGGCCTAAGGCCCAAAATGGCGCGTGCACCTGGAAAAGAAATGTTTGGGAAAAAAATATAGTGTGTGTATATATATATATATATATATATATTTTTTTTTTTTTTTTAAAAGGAAGAAAGAAGAACCGGCGGTACCGGTATAGCGTCGAGGAAGGCAGACGCGACCACAAAAAAGAAGGAATAAGGAAAACATTTCCTGTGGTGACAGGGACGACGACCTGCTGGCTCCGTGGAAAACGAAGAACTGGAGAGAGGCAGTTGGGAGAGGCAGCACGCAGGCGCTGTGGGATGCTCCCAAAGGCTTCCTAATTGGACGCTGGGGAGCGTTCCCGCGCAGGCTCCATTGGTACCGACAATACCCATATGTGAAGACTACATTCCTGCTTGTTCCTGAAGATTGTGTATTACTAAACCCCAGCCAATCCTGGAGGTGCCTCATCTGGCACGCCTGTGCTTATTGTAGTAAATCTGGGAGTCTTATTCCACCCTCCATATATCTTGGACAATGCCACCCTGGCGTGGCCTCCCCTCTACAGGAACCGGTGCAACTCTCTCGCAAGATTCCGAATATTAGACTGGCGGATAGAAATTGTGAGTGTCTGTAAATAATACAAAATCTCGGGTAGCATTACTATGCGGTATGCTTCCACTCTATCCACCAGAGACAGCGGCAGTGGGGTCCAGTCATGCATGCTTGTCTGCACTTTCCCTAGTAATGCCTCATAATTCAGCTGATATAGTTTCTCCAGGTCTTGAGGTAATTGGATTGCTAGGTATGTGAATGCTTTCTCTGCCCATCGAAGCAGAAAGGAGGTGCCCCATAAGGATCAAAGCTGGCCCAGAAAGTCTAGGACTTCTGACTTGTCAATATTTAGTTTAAGCCCTGCCACTATTCCATAGCGCTGAAATTCAGAAAACAGCACAGGTCACGTCTCCTGGGATTGAGTAATATGGACGAATATATCATCAGCAAAAGTGGATATTTCAGATTCCAACTGTACGATTTTGACCCCTGGAATATCTGGATGCTCTGCTAATTTTCAGAGAAGGGGGTCCAGAGAGAGAACAAACAATAGTGGTGATAGTGAGCATCCTTGTCTGGTACTCCTCTCCAACGTAAAGTCTTTTGAGATCATAGACTTGACCATAACCGCTGCCTTAGGATGTGAGTAGAGCAACCCCACCTTATGAAGAAAGAGTTCTCCGAGAACATAATGGGGAAGAACTGCAAATAAATAATCCCATCCCACCCTGTCAAACGCCTTCTCAGCATCAAAGCTAATGATCAGGGAGGGGAGACCCTTGTCGTGAACCCACTCCCGGGACACCAAGATTTTACATATATTACTGGTTACAGAGCGTCCCTGGATGAACCTCACTTGGGATTCGTGTAGAAGTTCTGGGTTCAGCCCTGTCAAATGATCTGCTAAGAGTTTTGCAAACAGTTTAAGATCATAATTGATCAGGGAGATGGGATGATACAATGCTGCATATTGTGGATTTTTCCCTGGCTTTGAGATTAGGGTGATATGGGCCCGGTTTCCGCCCCACCTATGGGTACCCCTATCAGCTGGCTCCTGAAATGCTTCTGCTAGTAGGAGGGGGTCATCTGACATTGTAAAATTTTGTAAAACTCGGCACTAAATCCATCTGGTCCGGGGGTCTTACAATATGCCACCTGCTGAATGCCCTTTTGAATTTCCTCCGTAGTAATCGGTGCGTCTAATGCCTCCGCCTGTTGTTCCGACAGCCTGGGCAAGTGAAGGTTATCCAAATATGTCACAAGATTAGATGGTAGATGGTAGTGTATAGGTTTCTATAAAACACCTGAAATATCTGTGCAATATGGGCAATATCATGGCGAAGGGCACCCCAATTGTCACTCATCGCCGATATAACCCCCCTGGCTCCTCGCAGACAACATGCCAGTAGGCTGTCTGCTCAGCCCCCATGCTTAATTGAAATAACTGTAGTAGAGAATCAACATTTTTGCCCTTTGGTGTAACAGGTCATTCAGAGACTCTTGTTTCTCCAGCAGAGCCGCCTTCCTGTGTACGGTCGGGTGTTGCGCGTAATTGTGACGGACCCTAACCATTTGTCTCTCAAGGCATAGAATTTGCCCATTTATCAGTGGCCATTTCCAAGCTGAGTATGCAATTATGTCCCCCTGAAGTACCACCTTGGCTGTTCAGGGGTGTCCATATGTTGTGAATTATTGTTCTCAAAATCTTCCCACCGCTCCTGCAAAAATTTTTGAAAGGGGGTATCTTTGTATAAGTCTAGCAGGAAATGCTAAGTATGCATTCTTGCCTCTATTGGTCCCCAGGCTAAATCCACCCACACTAGAGAATGATCAGAAATTTCGCCCGGTCCTATGGTGGCCTCTATGGCCTTATTTATTTATTTTATTTATTTATTTAACATCTTTTATATACCGCCCTCTTCGTCATCAGCGCGGTTTACATTTTAACAAGTTGTACTTAAGCATGAACATATGTTAAGTTTACAGATAACAGGGAATGAACTTGAATAACTGGGGATTAAATAGACAACAAGAATTCAAACTATTTACAGCAGGGGTCACCAACCTGCGGCCCGCGAGGTCCCTTGGTGCGGCCCGCGAGGCTCTACCCCGGTGCGGCCCGCCAAGGATGCTGCTGAAAGTACCGGCAAATTCATCGACTCCTTCTTCTGCAGCCGCGGCTCCCTGCCTCTTAGGGAACCGCGGCTCTGCTTGTAAAATCATCGCGGAACCCTTCCTGTCTTGACGGGCTCCATGCAGCATTGTCCCGCCTCCAAAGGAAGTGGTAAACAACTTCCTTTAGAGGCGGGACAATGCTGCACGGAGCCCGTCAAGACAGGAAGGGCTCCGCGATGATTTTACAAGCACAGCCGCGGTTCCCTAAGAGGCAGGGAGCCGCAGCTGCAGAAGAAGGGAGGGAGCTGACATGGAATAAAAGTACAGGTATGAGCAGGGTTTTTTTCGCGGGGGGGGGGTGTGTGTGCGGCCCGCGAGTCTGCCGGTAGTCGGCTGTGCGGCCCGCGGCCCTCTGGAGGTTGGTGACCCCTGATTTACAGCAAGAAATCACATGTTTATAATTCAAAGGCTTGGGGCTCTAAGGGGATTTGAAATGGGGTGAGAAATGAATATGGGGTGTACTTGACTAACCATGATCGTTGGTTCGTGTCGAGAGGGAATGACTTAGGAAGTTCATACTCTGAGGGAAGTGTTGTAGGAAGAGGTGTGTTTTTAGATCTTTTCTAAATTGTGAGAGGTCCTTTTGTGATCTGATGTTGGGTGGTAGCATGTTCCAACATCTAGGGGCAAAGGATGAGAATGCTCTTGTGATAGTTGTCTGGTTGAGTTTTGATTGGTATTTTGGGATCACTAGAGTGTTTTCTGTTGTGGAGCGTCGGGATCTGGAACTTTGTGAGTAATGAAGGAGGTCAGATAATGATGATGATGAGATTTGGTGAATTGCCTTGAATGTGATGAGAAGGGCTTTGTATAAAATCCTATATGATATCGGGAGCCAGTGAAGTTCGAATGGGATAGGAGTGATATGATGACTCCTTGGTGCTCTGTGTAGAACTCTGGCAGCTGTATTCATGGCCAATTGTAGAGGATTAAGCGTACTCTTGGGTAGGCCCTGTAACACAATATTAGCATAGTCGAAGTGTGGGGTGACCAACGCTTGGAAGGTTGTTCGGAAGTCTTGTGGTTCAAGCATTGGTCTGAGGTGTCGTAGAATTCTGATTTTGTGATAGATGGCTTTAACTGTATTTTTTATATGATCTTTGAACTCAAGTCACTGGTCGAGTATAACGCCTAGTTGATTTGAGTGGTAACTCGGCATCTCTTGTTCTTAGAGTTGGTGGGGGTGAGAAGTTTTTGTTCCTTGTTACAATCAAAACTTCCGTTTTTTTAAAGTTAATTCGGAGGTTTTGTGAGAGCAGCCAGTCAGAGATTGCATTGAAGCAGGTAGTTAGTGTGGTATAGTCGGGTTTCAGTATGTTGACTGGTGTGAATTGTAGCACATCATCTGCATAGATGAGGCAAGATGTTCCAAATGACCAGGCGATGTTGCAGATGTTAAAGAGAGAGTCAGATATCAAGACCATGTCAAGGTGGGCACTTGTCCCGTGCGCCCTGGAGAGGTGTGTATAATTGTGCTCTGTGGAGTGAAGGATGTGCCATGGATGCGCCACAGATCCACCACCCGTAGCCATCTTTTAAACTGATCCATCGATCTTGCCAGGCCTTGTTGGGTGTCTATCTCACCCTTTGAGGCATCCATCTGAGGATCAAAAACCACGTTGAAGTCACTCCCGATTATAAGGCCTGTTTCAGGGAGTCCTTCCAATTCAGAGGCCACTTTGGCATAAAATCTGGCGTTGTTTGTATGCGAGCCATATACATTTCAAAGCACCACCAGTGAGCTCTCCAAGTTCCTGTAAATTATGAGATATCTCCCTGAGGGGTTGGCTATTGTCTGCAGACACTCAAATCGAAGGGCCCTGTGGAGCAGTATCACCAAACCTCCCTTCCTTCCCTGCGCCAGGGCCCCAGTCACCTGCCTCACCCAGTCTCTTTTCAATTTAGCATGCTGTATTGCAGATTGATGGGTCTCTTGCAAGAGAGCAATATCACAAGACGGGCCAGAGCTCGGAGGATCTTACAGCATTTGACCAGGAATAAATAAATATCAGTGGTGTCACTTACAGCAGAGTGTCCATTGCCCCTTAAGGAAGAGAGAAGGCAAGCCACCTTATCTGAACCCTCCTTTGCTTCTCTCATTAAAGTTCGCTCTGGCCTCTACTCTGCACCTTGTGTTAGGGATTTATCTTCCCTGACCACTCAAGTGGCTGATTCAATGTCCATCTCCGACCAGGTCCAATTCTTGTGGGGTTTAGCTTAAGAATTGTAGGTTCTTTAGCAAGTCTGTTCACCCTTGCCATAGCTATTGCATTGGACCCGTCGGTGTTAACTCTGCTTGGATAAATTGTTGTGCCTTCTCCGCCGATTCAAATACACGATCTGTTCCCTGGTACTGCACACGTAGCTTTGCCGGATAAAACACTGTGAATTTTAGTTGTGCTTCCATTAACCACTGACAGATTGGCGCATATGCCCTGTGGCGCTGAATCAGAGCTGGCGAGTAGTCCTTGAAAATGCGCAGCACGTGGCCCTCATGGTGTATAGGCCCTTTGTTCCGCGCCGCTCTCAGCACTAAATCCTTTTGGATGTATTTAAGGAATCTCGCTAGCACCACCCATGGGCGTTTGTTTGATGGACGACTGGGGCCCACCCAATGTACCCGTTCGATCAGTAGCGCTCCATAGTGATCTCCCAAGGGTAAACGCTGCAGTAACAATATTTCCAAATATCCACACAGTTCTTCATCTTTAAAAGTGCTTGATACTCTGAAGAAGTGGAGGTTATTCCTCCTGTTCCTGTTTTCAAGATTGTCCAGCTTAATTTTGCACTGGGCCACTTATGGGTCAAAGTTGTTGTCGCGTCCTCTGTGAGGGAAAGACGGTGCTCTGCGTCTTGTAGCCGGCCTCCAACTGTTTACAATGCCAGTGTTAGGGTGTCTAGTTTGCAGTCTATCCGCTCAAACCAGGAGTTCAGAGCACCCACTACCACCACTGTAACATCCTCGACCAGTGCAATCTATGATGGTGATCTCGGAGGGGTTGGAGTTTCCACCATCTTTACTGAGGCCGCTCTGGTTTTCTCTTTCTCCCTCTGGGATACTTTTTCGGCCATCAATCGCGTGGCGCTTAGACCCTCCTCTGTCCTTTATACAAAACTCTTATTCCCTCTGGGGTGTTTAGATCATCCAGTGAGTATTTTCGTGGGGAGCGGGAGGCAGGGACCTCGGAGCGAGAGCAGAGTGCACCCACTCCCTTCAGCACATCACGTGGTCCTCCTTGAATATGAAATTTATAAGCTACTTTGTACGTCCTTCCTGCAGAAATAGCAAGATATAAGTCTTTAAACTAAATTAATTTGTACCCATGGTTCCTGTAGCTCATTTTCAAAGGGAAATTATGTGGGTAGTTTTCTTTTCTCAGTTGCCTAGTACTATGCACTTTATACCTGTTTTGCAAAAAGCCAAAAGTTGCTGGAAGGACTGTGCACATCGTTGCTGCCTTGATTATGGGGATCTGGAAACTCGGCCATACTTGCTGACTCCTGGGGACATTATTTTCTCCTCTCCCTCTCTACTACTTATTGGCTCACCCATCATATGAACATAAGATATGCTATACTAGGTCCGACCAAGAGTCGATCAAGTCCAATATCCTGTTTCCAACAGTGGCCATACCAGGTGTCAAGTACCTGTTGGGTTCCCAAAGGTATACACATTCCATGCTGCTTATCCCAGGGGTAAGCAGTGAATTTCCCCAGTCCTTTTTTAATAATGGTTTATGGACATTTCCTCCAGGAACTCATCCAAACATTTTTTGAACCCATCTACACTAACAGTCTTTAGTAAATCTTCTGGAAATGAATTCCAGAGTTTGATTACATCCTGAGTGAAAAAATATTTTCTCCGATTAGTCTTAAATGTGCCACACTGTAGCTTCATTGCATGTCTCCTTGGCTTTCTACTTTTTGAAGGAGTAAACAACCAATCTACGTTTACCTATTCCACTCCATCCATTACAGACCTCTATCATATTTCCCCTCAGCTGTTTCTTTCCGAGTTGAAAAGTCCTAACCTTTTAAGCCTTTCCTCATAGGGATATCCTTCGATTCCCTTTACCATTTGGTCGCTCTTCTCTGTATCTTTTCCAATTCTGCTATATCCTTTTTAAGATGTGGTGACCAGAATTGCACACAATATTCAAGGTGCAGTCACACCATGGAGCAATACAGAGGCAATATAATATCCTTGGTTTTATTTTCTATTCCTTTCATTACGATTCCTAGCATTCTATTTGCTTTCTTGGCCATGGCTGCACACTGGGCAGAGAGTTTCAATGTACTATCCACGATAATGCCCAGATCCTTTTCTCAAGTGGTGATTCCTAATGTGGAACCTTGTATTGTGTAACTGTAGTTTGGGTTGTTGTCACCTAAATGCATAACTTTGCACTTGTCCACATTAAATTTCATCTGTCATTTGGACGCCCAATTTTTCAAGGTGCTTTTGCAATTTTTCACAATGCTCTTGTGTTTTAACAAGTTTGAATAATTTTGTATCGTCTGCAAATTTGATCATCTCACTCATTATTCCCATTTCCAGGTCTTTTATAATTATGTTAAAAAGAAGTGGCCCAGCATAGATCCTTGAAGTACTCCACTATTCACCTTTCTTCATTGAAAGGTGAATAGTGGAGCGCTCCATTTAGCCCTGCTCTTTGTTTTCCATTTTTTAACCTGTCCCTAATCCACGATAGTACGCTGCCTGCTTTCCCATGACTTTTTAATTTTCGCAAAAGTCTCATGAATTGTGAAAGGCTTTCTGAAAATCGAGATAAAGGTGAGCCAATTGATATACTGTATCTATCTATTTATTCACAGTTTCGAAAATATAACACAGATTATTGAGACAAGACTTTCGTTGGATATATCCATTTTGGTATCCTGCCATTAAGCCATGGCTAACCACATGTTCAGTAATTTTGTTCTTTATAATGGTTTCTATCATTTTGCCCAGTACAGACGTCAAACTCACCAGTCTGTATTTTCCTTGATCACTCCTGAAACCTTTTGTAAAAATTGGTATTACATTGGCCACTCTCCAATCCTCAAGTACTACAGAAGATTTTAAGGATAGTTCACAGATTACTAAAAGTAGGTCTACAATATCATATTTCAGTACTTTCAGCACCCTGGGATGTATGCCATCCCATTCAGGTGATTTGCTGCTCTTTCATTTATCAAATATCTGCATTACATCTTCCCGATTTATCGAGATTTGTTTCAATTCCTCTGATACCTTACCTTTGAATATCATTTCGGGCATGGGTAAGTGTCCTACATCTTCTTCAATAAAGACTGAAACAAAGAATTCATTCAGTGTCTCCACTATGGCTTTGTCCTCTCTTACTGTCCCTTTTACCCCTCTATATCTAATGGTCCAACTGGCTCAATCACAGGTGTTTTGCTACAAATGTACTGTACTTGAAAACATTTTTTATATGCTTTTGCTTCCATTGCAATCTTCTTTTCAAATTTTTTTTTGCCTGCCTTATCAATGCTTTGCATTTAACTGGCCAATACTTATGTTGCTTCCTGTTTTCATCATTTGACTTTTTTTTCCATTTTCTAAAGTAATTTCTCTTAGCTATAAAAGCCTCTTTGACCTCACCTTTAAGCCATGCTGACTGTCATTTGGCCTTCCTTCCACCTTTCTTAAAGCATGGAAATACATCTGGTCTGGGCTTTCAAGACAGTATATTTAAATAATGCCCAGGCCAAATGTTAACTCTTAATCTTTGCAGTTACTCATTTTAGATTTTTCTTAACCATTTTCCTCATTTTATCATAGGGGCTTGTTTACTAAGCAGCAGTAGTGGCTTCCAACAGATATCTGAGCTGCTTAGTAAACAAGCCCCATAGTCTACTTTTTGAAAGTTAAATGCTAGCACAGTAGATTTCCTTATTATCCTTCCTCCATTTATTAAACCAAATGTGATCAAGTTATGATTGCTATTGCCAAGTGATCCCAACATGGTTACCTCTTGCACTAGATCCTTCATTCCACTATTTATTTATTTAACAGGGTTTTTATACCGCTTTATCATTTTAGTCAAAGCAGTTTATATTGTAAGTTAAATTGGTAATGTACATTAAACAGGGACATTGATAACTTGTATTATACATTAACTTTCTTCTGAGGCAATGGAGGGTTAAGTGAGTTGCCCAAGGCCACAAGGAGTGCCAGTGGGAATTTAACTCGTGTCTCTTGGTTATTTAGCCAGTGTCTAACCATTAGGCTACTCCTCCACTCCACTAAGAACTAGACCTAAAATAGTTTCCCCACGAGTCAGTTCCTGAACTAGCTACTCCATGAAGCAGTCATTTATTTCATCTAGAAACTTTATCTCCCTAGCATGGCCTGAGGCAACATTGACCCAATCAATACTGGGGTAATTTAAATCTCCCATTATTATTGTGTTGTAAACTTTGCAAACTTCCCTACTTTCTTTTAGCATTTCATCATCTTTCTGTTCATCATCTGTTGACATCACCAGCAGTTGAGTGAATATGCCAGCAATGAATCAAGGTATCATGCTGAAGAAGTAAGACAAAGGGATCTGCTCCATTGTGTGCCCCCTGAATATGACCCGTTGTGTGATCTAGAGTATGGGATTGGATTTGGGACTTTGTGTGGGGTTGGGTGATTGGGATGTGAGATTGTTTGTTGGTCTGGATGAGTCCGGGTTTGTGTTTGTGTGTGGGCTTGGTTAGTGGAATGGGAGGAGGTTTGGTTGTAATTGTAGTATTTTATTGTTGTGCTATGTGGTGGAGTGCTTTAGTGATTTTGTGCTGTTTGGAAGGTATTTAAGGGTGGGGTTTAGTTTTATTTTGGAGGTGCGGCCTGGTGATACTGTGTTGCATAGTAAAATTGCTCCTCTCTAAGTGTTTTGTTTTTGGATCATGTGTTTGGAGTCAGTGGGGTCTCTTAGAACCTTGTATGGTGAGGGGGATGGTGAGTGTACCCTCATGATATTAGGGCAAAGATTATTCAGTGAAGGAAGGATTAGGGTGGGTAAGAGATTAAGTGACCAGTGGTATAAAGTGTTGACCTTTCTGTCAATAAATGGGGAACCTCCTTCTGGTGGATTTCCATCTAACATTTTGAAACAAGTATATGTAAATGCCAGATCCATGTGGAATAAGTCTTCCATCATTGCACAGTAGAGTTAATCTGTAAAAATTACGCCAATAGCAGAATGGATTACTGCCAATAGACTAATCCTTAATGCAATTAAGTCTGCAACAATTTGGTTTTCTATAAGATCTACAGTTAGCAAGTATTTAACTAAGATGGCAAGTAATTCTATTCTCATTAAGGAAGCCATTTTCGTATTGGGGATTATCCTCAATTAGAATCATATGTTCTTCTCTAATATTTCCTCTTTTGTTAAAAAATCATTATCTGCTCTTAAGATCATTAGATCAAATGGACCTTATTTTAACAAAGAGCCTTAAAAACATTCATACGTGCTTTTGAACGGTTTAGATTACAATTCTCTTTTGGTTGGTATTCTATAATATTCTATAAAGCATCTCCAATTAATTCAGAACACTGCGGTTAAACAGATCTAATATGTCAGACATTTCAATCATGTCACACCCTTACTGGTAGAATATCATTGGTTACCGATACTGAGTGAAATAAATAAAAGTACAAAATCCTGATTTAGGCCCACCATTCATTCTATACAGGATGCCGACTATATCTCTCCCCCTGCTTATCCCCTACTGTCCACAATAAATTTTGAAATCTTTGCAAGCTCATTCATTTGTAGTACCTTCTTTCGATAAACTGAGATTAGAGTGGATAAGAAAGTCAACTTTCGCGCATTGGGCTTCTACCTTTTGGGGCTCCCTCCCCTTACATATTTGGGCTGAGAGTTCACATAAAATGTTTATAAGGCAGTTGAAAACTTGGAGGGGGATTTCAGAAAGGATGTCCAAGTGAAATTGGGAACATCCAGGGCACACATGCAGAAAAACATCCTGGTTCTTACCAATGCCCCGGCTAGCCTCTGCCTTACCCCTGTTCAGACTTGGATGTCCTCATGCTGAGGATGTCCACACACCCGGTGCTTCTAAAATGGCTCTGGGGATGTCTCTGTGATATGGATGTCTGCATGCCCATTTGCAGATGTCCAAATTGCGAATAGAGCTTTTAAAATAACCCCCTTGGCTTTTCCAAACCTCTTATAACAAATTTCTGGATGCGTAATCTTATTCTGGATGCACAAAGTTGCTGGATTTGAGTCCTCTTTTTCTGAACTACTTTTGTGTCTCTAGTTATTGTAACTTGATTGCTGAAGGTTTGTTCTATTCAGTTTATTTTCTCTTTTGTGTCTGTTTTTAATTGTTGTCTTATTGACATTTATTTTTAATATTACTTGTGTTGTCTGAATTTGTAACTTTTAATGTCTGATTACTATTGGTATTTAATTTCTTTTGTTGTAAACTGTCATACTCGAATGGCGGTATAACAAATATGCACACACATAAATAAATTTAATAAATTGTGTGTGTTCTCAATTGCCGAATGTGCAGTTTATAAATGTATTTAAATAAATAAATAAAAAATAAATGCATGTTCATTTAAAAATCTAGATCTCTTCTCCTTCTCCCCACCCTTTAGAATGCACCCCTCAATTTAGCTAAAAATATGTGCAATGTGGACAGTGGAATACCAAGGGCGAGGCAGTGGGTGCAGCCTCCCCCGGGTGCCGGCCAGGAGGGGGGGGGGGGGGTGAAACCCTGACTACCCAGAGGCAGTGTGACTACCCAATAGAGGCAGTGCGAAAAACTTACCATTGATCTGCTTTGCCACAGTGCCTCGCGATACAGGGGCTGGCCACTCTGCTCTCCCGGCTAAATTCTCGCGATTCACGAGGCTTCACCTGGGATAGCAGAGCAACAAGCCCCTGCAGTGCAAGGCACTGCTACAAACAAGCTTAAGGGTAAGTTTATCATGCTGCCTCCATAGGGCTGGTTGGGAGGTTGCATTGCGGCATGCCAGGGTGATGCCAGCAGCAAGGGTGGGGAGGGGGTAGGAATGCTACTGACTGTGGAAGCCCATGCATACTTTTCACCAGACTGAGCGAGGCCCATTTCCAGACAAGCCAATTTATCCAGGTAAATGCTTTTGAAAACTGACCTCTACATATCAGGGAAAATAAATAGCAGACTGTGATCCTGTAAACCAACTTGTTTTTCTTTCTTAGAAAAGTCAGAGCTACAGTATAGTGCCATAAAACAGCACAAAATATTCTAATTGTGCAGGTACATTTGAAATGCATTTCTTCTTTGCAGTGACTGGAACGTTCAATAAAATTAAATATAAAAGCACTCTCCCCATGCTTTAGAAACTGTTGTCTAGAAGACAACAAATGGAATGGTGCATTTACGGTTAAGAAAAATTGCTTCACTTTCTCTGAGGCAATCTTCTGAAATCCTTTTTGAATCTTCTGGGTATTGGTAACAAAACACTTTATCATGCCTATTGCGGATTCCTCATTTTCACTCGTATCTCTGTGCAAGAAAAAGTGGGCCACATGCACTGAGAAACTGACATGAAGCAGGAGAAACTCTTAATATATATGGCTCCGTATATTTGGCTGGCTTTAGTGCAGAAGTCTGGAAATTTCTGCTGGATTTCAAAACACAGCAAACCATGTAAATTAGTCTGAAAGCAGCAAGCTATAGTTTCAACAGGATTGATGTTCATACAGAGTCTATGTCATGAGCATACATATGCATACACATAGCAGCTAGCACTCACATATATAAACCAACTGGAGGAGCGGCAACAGGAAGAGGAGGAGCAGCAGGAATGCCCCACCCTCCCCAACTCATCTATCAGCTTCTGCTGTGGCAGCTGGAAGGGGCCTAGTGACATTCCATGATACTACTCAGTGGCATAAATACTTTCTGAGGGGCACCAAGGGAGAAGGCAGCCCACTTGCAGTTGGTCCCATATCTTCTGAAATGGACTTCCCCCACTCGGGGGGGGGGGGGGGAAGGGGGGCGGCCCTTTAAATCGTGTTGCTTGGGGACTCATAATTTGAATTTCTGCCACTGACACCATCCTCCCTTAATGTCTTTCTCTATGACACTCAGAATTAATGTTTAAATTACTTGCTAGATATTAATAAATATTTTATATTTTGGTTAATTCTTGTCCAATGTTAGTCATATGTAGGATACATGCAATGTTATGTGTATGCAAAAAAGGGTCAATTTGACATTGTATGTAGTGTGCTTGAGGTATATGATTGAAATGCATGATATAGGTTATATGACTAGAGATATTAATAATTGTAGTAATGCGGTGTGTAATGCAGTGAATTGTACTAAGAATGCTCTGCTATAGTACAGTACTCTAAGCATAGTTTCAAATAAACACAATATTGGACATAAGAGATCTATGGGATAATGCTATATGTTTGAGTAGACAAGAAGTCAATATCCAATTATGGGGCTCTATTCATTTTCAAGGTGTGCTGACTACAATTGTCATGTTTATGATAGAAATAAACAAATACACAATACTGTGATTGATAGCATAAGTGAAGAAAAATACTGTACAGGGGATTCTAGTTATCGCAGAATCCAAAAAACACTTTTTAAAAGACATGCATTACTAAGCCATTATGGAAAGGTAGCATTGGTCCTATAGGACATCTTAAAAAGTAGGGCAAAAATGAAATTATATATCTATGCTGCATATTTTATAGAGCAAGATTTTCTATTTTTCAGACATCCAGCTATCCATCCATCCAAACTACCACTGAGCAAAAAAGTCCAAGGCCAAGACACTTGATGAACCAACATTAACTACAGCCCACATATCTACTACCATCATGAAAATGCATATAAATTTATGTTCTGATTATAATTATACTGTATATAAATTGATTATGTCAATCTTATTTTGTGCATGTCCTCTCCTAAATTAATAATTTGTAATTGTTTGATTATACATACCACCTACTATGTTATACTGTAATTCTTACTAACGTTATAATGCATTGGTTTTATTATTCATTGTAACTGCCTTGATAATATGAAAGGTGGTATAGAAAACCTTTAAATAAATAAATTTCTTATATTAAAATGGCAGCAATTGACATAGAAACATAGAAATATGATGACAGAAAAAGACCACATGGCCTATCTAGTCTGTCCTTCCATATCAACAACTACAACAGTCCCCTTTTTTCCTTTAGAGATCCTCTGTGTTTGTCCCATGCTTTTTTGAATTCAGTTACTGTCCTCATCTCTACCACCTCCACTGGGAGACTATTCCATGGATCCACCATTCTTTCCGTAAAGAAATAGTTCCGCATATCACTCCTGAATCTATCCCCCTTCGCCCTCATCCCATGTCCCCTCGTAGCAGAACTTGCTTTCAATTGAAAGAGGCTCTCCCCCTGAACATTTATGCCACAGAGGTATTTAAACATCTCAATCATATCACCTCTATCCCACCTTTCCTCTAAGGTGTACATATTAAGATCCCCAAGTCTGTCCTCATATGCTTTATAATGAAGACCACTAACCATTTTAGTAGCCACCCTCTGCACCGACTCCATCCTGTTCACATCCTTTTGAAGGTGCGGTCTCCAGAATTGCACACTATACTCCAAATGAGGTCACACTAAGGACTTATACAGAGGCACTATCACCTCCTTTTTTCTGCTAGCCATTCCTCTCTGTATGCACCCAAGCATTCTTCTAGCTTTTGCTGTCGCCTTTTCTACCTGTTTAGCTACTTTAAGATCATCAGACACAACCACGCCTAGGTTCCGCTCTTCTTTAGTGGACAAAAGTACTTCACCCCCTGTACTATATTGCTCCCTTGGATTGATGCAGCCCAAATGAATGACCTTAAATTTTTTAACATTAAATCCCAGCTGCCAAATTCTAGACCATTCTTCAAGCTTAGCTAGATTCCCCTCCTCATGTTATCTACACCTTCCTGGGTGTCTACTCTATTGCAGATTTTAGTGTCATTCGCAAAAAGGCAAACCTTACCCGACAGCTCATCTGCTATATCACTAACATGGATGTTAAAAAGAACTGGACCAAAGACACCATCCACGCAGCCATGCATTCGTCTCCAGGATGCGAGCCTCTATGCCTTGGCCTTTACTCTCAACAGGGAGGATTGAAGAGAACACCACTTGTGCACCTAACTGCTTCACCCTCTGTCCCAGAGCCATGAAGTCACTTTTGATAAGCTCAGAGGGATACCTGGCAGTATCATTTGTTCCGACATGGATTAGCAACATTGGGTAATAGTCAGTAGGCTTGATGAGTCTCGGCAAACTCTCCATAACATCTTGGATTTTGGCACCAGGTAGACAGCATACCTCTCTGGACATAAAGTCTGGTTGGCAGATGGACGCCTCAGTACCCCTCAGAAGAGGGTTACCAAACACCACTACCCTTCGCTTCATTGTGGTCACTGATTCTGCAACTTTGGGGTACTTGAGCTCTGGCTCTTACCTTTCCAGGGATGCTTTAATCTCCTCCACTTCCAGGGCTGCATAATGGTTCTCCAACTCAAGGGCTGGAGAAGTTGGATTGGTGATTCTGCAGGCTCTGGTGACTTTTGCCCAACCTTCATCATTCTGTTGGCACCCATCTTCTCCTCTGCTAGAGAACTTGGATGTTTCAAGAAGCATCTCATCAATGTACTTCTCACTGTCTTGAATGCTCCTCAGCCTCGCCACCTCCTCTCTGAGTTCCTCCACTTGTTTCTTCAGAGCTTCAGCATGCAGGCACCCTGCACATGGAACCGGTCCTTCATCTGGCATTGGGACCTCTGTCTGGACAGAGGCAGTAGCTGTAATGGGGGCAACAGCTTTAGCTATATGATTTTTCCCAGCCATTGTTCTGTTCGTGGAGAGATCTACCAAAGTACCAACCGGTTTCCCAGCTGCCCTTTCAGAGAAAAAGCAGTTAAATCTCTTTAATTATATTCAAAATGTGATGTCCCATGTCCCTGTGCTTTGTTAAATGGGGAGGTGCCCTATAAAGCAAGACTGCTCACTAGGGGTTGGGGGAGTTGGGGTGGGTAGGGAGGGAACTAACACCTGATTAGGTGTCAGCAGTTCCCAAAAGCTGAGAAGGTTACCAGAGTTTAAAAGCTACTCCACTAAAGAAAATATTGCTACTAAAGCACCAAAAAGAATGTAACTTTGCTTTAAAAATATACCAAAACCCTTTTAAGAGCTCCTAGTCAGAGAGCTAGCAATTAAATAAAAATAAACCCTCAAATCCTTACCACTGTTTGACCTGTAGAGCCTCTGTTAGGAATGCCTCAACAAGGCAGGGCTCTGAAGCCTTTTATGCAGGCCTCAGCTGCATGAATGGGAGATATACATTGATGGCAGTACTCTAGCATGGCATAACTTGCCGCCAATCAGAGAAAATATGAAGACCCTGAAGACAAAAACATGCATGTATGTGAATCTCAAGGACAGATTGGAAGGCAGACGGAACACATTAGTGGAATGCTTATGGTGGCTATTTTGCTGCACACGCAGAATATCTTTATTTCGACCATGCATGTTACTTCCATGTTTAAATGATAAGCTATTTTACTTTTTCCCATATTTGTCCTCAAGAGGCTAAGACTCTCTGTTGCTAGATTTTGGTAGAGTACTACTGGAAAAAAATATGACCTCTTACTTCAACTGTTGATTTCCTTTTGCATTCCAAATATCCTACATTCCCATCTCACAAACTCAAAAGCCATGCTTCGTAATACTGTCTATTGTATATATGCTATTTTAATTGAGTTCCTGACCATTCCCTTTTGGCTTTGCAAAGAATAAAGCCCTTGGGCAAACAAGTAGTAGGAAGGAATCTGATGCTGAGCATTGAGGTAAGTCTCTGCACTCTCGAGATGCATCGAAAGGACATCTGATGCTGACTGGCCAGCCAAAGAGCCCTGGCTGGAGGACCAGCCCTCCAAAGCCACACAGGGTCTCTAGGATGCTCCCGAGGGATCAACCTCTGGAGAGCCACTGGTACCATGTTCTGGAATGGTGGCACACAGCCTCTCACTTTATTCCACCCGGGCATCGGTGTCCTCCCTTGATCAGTGTTTCTTAGCTATTGAGAGGACTGCTGCGGTACCAAAGGCATCGACAGCTACAGCCAGTCAGGCATCTACTTCCACCTCTGCAAGGAGCCTTTTCCTCCGATACTAGCCCTGGAAAGGTATCAGCAGTTCCTCTTTCTCCAATTCCTCCACCGGAATCGGTAGCAACGGGACCCCTACCTCCGATTCCTCCCTTGGAATCGGTAACTGCTGTCGGTACCCAACCAGTTCCCAATTCAGGTACTACACGACTGGAACATTGACATTGAGTATTGTCATTAGCTCGAGACTGTCAATACTTTGATTTCCTTTCTGATTCGGAGTCTTCTTTGTCTGACTCTGAGGAGACATCTGAGGATTCCAGAGCCACCTGGGATATCCCCTCAGATCACCTCATGCAAGGCATCTGTCCCCACCAGAGGTCATACCCTTTCTAGATTTTATTAGAGACATGGCAGTATGTGTGCAGATCACTGTAACATTGGAAACGGAACCGAGGGCTAAAGAGTTAGAAATCTTCCAATACCCCTCAACCCCCAAGGAGGTGGCAACGTTACTGGTGCATCGGATCCTACAGGATCTAATGCTACGCATTGTCATGAGGCTGGAGCCACGGAAGGTGCAGGTTTAGAAAAAAACCCTGTCTTTCATAGAGCTGTGGATGTGCAGAAGATGCAATTACCTCACAGCACAGCTAGAGGGGGCAGGAGTAATCCTGCAGAGGCTGAGTCAACGTGCCCAGCCACTGATTGTATGAGTGTTAACCAGCTGCACCTGAAGGCAAGCCCGGGAGTTTCAAAGGTAAAATGCCTTTATAAAGGAAAGACAGCCAGAGGGTGTAGGGCTGCAAGCAGTGGAGGAGGAATCCATTCGGAGGGAACTCAGCCGGCAGCAGTTCCGCCAGAAGGAAGGAGGAGTGTGGAGAAAGAGAGAGTCCACACAGAGCAAGCCCAGAGGGACAGAATCCAGACGGATAGAGTCGAGAGGGGCAGAGCACAGAGAGACGGAGTCCAGAAAGAGACTGCCAGGAGAAGCAGTTTGGCTGGAAGGAGTGACACTCCCAGCCCAAGTAACGTAGCTGGATCAAGCAGCACGACAAAAATAATAACAGCTGAAAGAGGAGCACAGAAAGCCAAGGAGCCATGCTTTGAGAGAAACCTACATTCACCAGAGTACCCTGGATCAGGATTACAAGGTACCAGAAGGAGAGGTTCCTATAACAAAGCTACCTTTACACAGAAGAACAGAGGTTGGGAGTCCTCACCAGGTTTTCCTGGGCTTCAGGAAGGCAAAGCACGGCACAAGGAAACCTGTCTCCAGAGAGAAGTACGTGAGAGAGAAAGCTCCAGGTGTAGCAGCTGCAGGAAGCCAAGGTATGGAGGCTCTTTACTTTTAAAAGAAAGCCTTGCTCCTAGAAGCTCTGATAAAGCAGACGCTCAGTATATGAGAAGAGGGAACAAAGCAGAGCTTTTCAAAACTATACCTAAGGGCTTAACAGGATAGTCTTACTGGAGGCAAAGAAACAGAGACAGACCCTGTAAAATTGTAGCCACAACAGAAAGCTCTTATTCAGAGGGAGAAGCCAGTGACGCAGAGTCCATGGAAATAGAGTTTGAGAATACTATTCCCAACCCTCAAGAGGAATTTATGGATTGTAGCTTTTGTGTTGCTACTAGCCATGAGTCCTTAGTAGAACTGTAAATATAAAAGAATTCCTGCAATCAGTTGTGAAGTTCATAACAGTTCGTTTGCCTATTTGTTCAACTTTACTTTGGAGTAAAAGAATCCTCAGTTAAACTCTGCAAGCAATTGTGAAGCTTATAACAGTTGTTTGTCTGCTTATTTTGGTGGAACCCTTTATAAAGAAGGACTATCTTTTCTAATGTCTTAGTGAACCCTTGCGGTAAAGGGGAAATAAAGCCTTATTACCCTCCATTCTTGGCTTATATAATCTGTTCTTACAAGGAGCTAAAACTCCAAGGACCAAACTGCACTGGGCCTTAAAGAGCCATTGCTCCTTAAAAATAATATAAATGTGCAGCGTGCCTTTACAGCCATTGGCCACTGGGGGGCACCTGACGACAGTATGTGGGAGGCCCCACTAACTGTTCTGCTTATTAGTAAATGCCTCGATACTATGTACTGAGCCCCGCAATGCCCAGGCTTTCAAAAGCCTCAGTTACCACACCACTCAATGGTTGTGGAATCGGCAATGAGATGCATCAAGAATTCTAAGACTCATTCATCGGTACCGTTTGGCAAAGATGTCTTTGGACGTCGCTACTTCCAAGCATGTATGCTTGCTTCTAGGATTACATCCTACACCCTGTACATGGGCATGTACCTCAAAGATGTCTCCAGGGATCTAAAAAACCTTGTTCCTATTCTCTCAGATGACAAACGCAATGCTTACATGACTACAGTCAAACAAGTTCAAAATACTTCCAAGTTCCTGACCAGGTCAGCCTTTGATACCTTTGAATAGACTAGCAGAGTTGCTGCAGTCTGTATAGGAGCCTGTAGAATGGCCTGGCTCCAGAAATCGGACCTCAAGCAGTAGGTACAAGATAAATTAGTCAATATTCCTTGTTCTAGAGAAAACTTATTTGGCAAAGATTGGAGAGAAACAGCAGGAGAGTTTGAGGAAGATGATCTTACCCTCAAATATCTCTAAAGAAAGATTTCAGACCCCCTCTAGGGGGAAAACTACTTCCAAGAAGTCTTTCTATACCAGGAAGAAGAGATATTACTCTTCATACCATCCCTCTGCTTCCTATCATCCTCAGCAGCAGCAAAGGATTTCCTTGTCAACCTAAAAAGAACAAGGCCCCTACACCTCAGCCAGCACCTGCTTTTTGACTCCTTCCTAGAGAGCATAGCTACTCTGCCTCTGCAACAACCCCAGCCCCTGCATATAGCAGGCAGGCTTTTGGCTTATGCCAACAGGTGGCATCTCATTACATCAAAGAAATGGACTCTCAGCATCGTCTAAGGGGGCTATCTGCTTCACTTTTAAAGCTTGACTCCAACCGCCTCCACAAGAGATTATCCTGCAAATCCCTTGCAGGCCAATCTCCTGTCTTCAGAGGTGGTCACCCTGCTAGTCCAAGGGGCAATCAAGAGAATTCTCCCTGCCCAGGAAGGCAAAGGCTTCTACTCTCCTTTCTTATCTCCAAGAAAACAGGAAGCTTCAGCCCAATTCTAGTTACTCACCTGTAACATGATCTCCGGGAACAGCAGGAATCAGTCTTCACAACCTACCCTCCTCCCTAGGAGTTGTTGGGTATTCTTTTCCTCTATTCTCAACTACAAACTCAACTGAGGAGAGGAGTTGGGAAGGCAGCAAGGCAGACGCGCAGGTGCAATGGAGTGCTCCCTAAAGCTTTCCTATTGGACACTGGGGAGCGTTCCTGCACGGGCTCCATTGCTACCGACGATACCCATATGTGAAGGCTGATTCCTGCTGTTCTCCGAGATCACTTGTTACAGGTGAGTAACTACGTTTTCTCAGATATAGCCAGGTGAGCTCTCACATATATTACGCCTGTTAATAGATACTAATTGCATGTCCATAGTGCAAATATGGAGGCAAATAGGGAAAAAGGTGTTGTTTTTTTAAATTTATTAGAATAGGCTTACTAGTTATTAATGTTGATGAACTATTCACCAATAGTATCTCAAATGACTAATGTAGACTATTTAAGGCAAGATTAGCCATACCTCAAAGACTTGCTGACCTTACTTCTGGTGACCCATGTTTATGAATACCACTGGACTCAAAAATGGATCTTGGAGATTCCTCACAATCCATGTCCAACCGTATTCACACAAAAACAAGCCTCAGTACCTGTATCTACCCTTTATCCTTCCAAGAAGAAAAGCAGGCGGGGCCTCCTTAGAGGCAGGCTATTCTGCATCTGGCTCAGAATTCCTGAAATGGCTAAGGAGGATTTCTCTTTTCCATCCTCTGCTAAGACACATCAATTGTCTATATTTCCTTTCTTGATTATAAAAGGAGGTTCTTGGAATCAACCTGACGAAACTGTAGAGAAAGTGCAGCTTTTCAGCTAGCCCTCCTGTTTTCCTGTTGGTCCCAGTTTGGAATTTTATCCTGCTTCCAAGATGATGCAGCAAATTTTTCCTTTCACGCAGGACTTCTTTAAGTTTACCTTTGAGAGAGGAGTTGGACCTGGTTGGGCAATTGTGCCCTGGCGAGTTGTTTCCTGGTTCAGATGGTGTCTCTTTCTCTCTGATCAGACATTTACTGCACTAGTGGAAGAAACTGAAAAGAGGGAATAATCAGCAGCTGGGGCAGTAATTGCTTTTGCTTCTGAGCAGTTGAATGATGTTGGGTGACTGGAGAGTCAGTGACGGCAACCTGGCACAAGAACATGACTAGATCTAAGAATTTTGCTTGCAAATAAGTAAATTTTAAAGGCAAGAATTTTCAACAGGGCCAATAAGGGTATTAGGCACCATTCCTGCCATTTTAGACCCTGGAGTACCTAAAGTTAGAGGTGGAGAAGTCTGGTAATGGACTGTGGAGAGTGCGTTTCTGATTTTTGGGTGAGGTATGGTTGATACATGTGAGGATTGGGGACCCACAGGACAAGAGACATTTTCAGAAAAGAAGTTCTATAGGGGTGCTTTTGTTTCACTTTTGAGAGTTTCTGGGAGGGAAACTTACTGTGGCATTGCTGCTGGAAGATGGTATGAACTCGGCTTAGGGCACTTTTATGTCTTCACTGGGGGCAAGGGAGATCCAGCACTAGTTTCCTGTGACCTGCTACCACTCACAACTTCCACACATTCACCCTGGTATTCATTAAACAGTGGTACCAATTACCACAGTTTACTGAATACCTAGGTAACTAACCTGCTTTACAAACACAGATTTAAGAACAGTTTAGCATACAGACCAAATAAACCCTCACAAAGTTTTCTTAGGGCAATGGTGGTATCAGTTTCTGTCTCAACAAAAATTGATGTTTTCTCTAATTCAATACTTGTTTTTTCCCCTCAACAGACATCTACACTTAAATTTTACTCAAAATAAACAAATCAAGTCAAATATTGCTGGGGATGATATACGGTGATGGCTGTCAGCTTTTTTAAAGCGCCTGGCTGCTGCCGCTGAAACTAAACTGGTTCTTCAGTGCTGTTACCTATCAGGTATCTAGTGCTGAATATCTGGTTTCCCTGCTCACACTTTTGCTATCTGGTTAGTGGTGATATTCAGCTGCTAACCAGATAGCAAAAACCGCATAAAGATAGGACAGCCATTGACCTGTCCTAACTTTCTACAATCTGCCTATCTGGTTAGTGGCTGAATAGCTCAGCTAACCGGATAGGTACCGGGACCACCCCAGCTCTGCCCACAGATTGCCCTAAAACAAACCACACATTTCTAAGGTGGTCTGTGGTGGTTAGTGCTGCTGAATATTGAGAAAAGTGGAATTTAGCTGGATAGCAGGTCCTGCAAATAGGTCTGGCCCCAGAGTTGATTCAAGGTGTTGGCACCTTAGGCAAATCTTAAGCCATATGCCCTCCCCATCTCTCAGAATCTAGTTTAGCTTTGAATGCCTTGCTCTTTGCTGCCCCCCAGAAGCTGCCCCCCTAGGCAACTGCCTTGTTTGCCTGATGGTTGAGCTGATCCGCCTGCAAATCAACTGGATCCTTTTGAATATCAATCCTGTTGTTCCTAATGTATGCTGATCTTGGCATGCATTAGAGTATTAGCAGGTAGGGTTAATCTCCAATGAATTAACATAAGTATGCTCATATGTTTTGTCCCTGTAAGTTTTGATTTCTTTTCAATTATATAAACAAGGGAACAAATGTGAATGTTTTAATGTACAGAAATTGCACATTCCATTTATTGTGCTTTTGTTTCTATTTCAGGATCATTTTTTTTAAAATGTAAAGTAGAACGCTTCTGGTCTTTGAAGACTGCATATTTAAATACCCTGTTGAACGTACCCTGACAAGAATTAGAAGGTTTTTATTATTTTGATAGCCTTAAGCCTGTTAGTCATCACGCAGTATGCCAAACTAAGTCACACTTTATTGAATTTTTTTATGCTGACTTCTTGTATAATGTCCTTTTAATTAGAAGAATGCAAAACACCTTGCAGTAATTCACTGTTCTTGCAAGTAGAAAGACAGCTTGAGTGAATTTATTGTTAACTGTGTTTAAGCAATCAGTGGTCGGAAAGAAATGTAATACCATATAGAGCCTGATTCATCACGTTTTTCTTCTCTTTAACAGAATGGCTAGAAAGCTTTTAGCGAATCAGGCTCTTCGTGTAACTTAAGTAATGCATATATTATTTATATAGATATTTATTTATTTGTTTCTTTATTTTGTGCTTATATTTCGCAGTTCACAAACATAAGCCATAATACATTTTGAATGCATAAAATGCAGACTTATAACTTAAACACATGAAGGTGAATTTTAGAAGGGACGTCCAAGTGCAATCTGGGCCGTCTAAGCTAGAACGTCTGAAAAAAAGCAGGCCCATCAAGGTGCAGACACGATTTCACAAACATGGATATGCCCAATATGGACATCTCTAGGAGTGTCTACATAGACATCCCCAGAACAGTATTTCAGAACCTGGACATCTAGGAATAGCCTAATGATTAGAGTAATCCGCTAGGAACAGAGATGCCAGTGTTTAAATCCCACTGCTGCTATCATTGTGATTGTGCTGAGTACTGGGAATGATGAGGTACCATCTTCTCTACACCCTCTGATGTTGCTTAGCCAAAATAAGCACTTTTTAGATGCCTGAAGCAGGTCTGAACTTAGACAAGTCGCCGGATGTCCATGACATTTCTGAGATCAGGTGGGTACGTCTAGGTTCCTGGGAGCGCCCTGGCCACACCCCTGTCATGTCCCTATTCAGACCTGGACATCCATAGAATCAGCTTCTAAAATGGCTTTGATGACGTCTGTAGGCTCGTCTTCAGACATCCAAATAGGGCTACCAAAATAACCCCTATAGTTAAAACAAATCACATCAAACATAAAATTTGATCAACTCTTTTGACTGGGTGACTACAGAGTTGAAGTGAGGGAGGTGGGGGAGTGGTGCGACGCACCAGATGTGGTGTATGTATATTTCTGCAAGGCTTTAGATAGGGTTCAGTATAGGTGACATAAATAAACTGAGTTCCCATGTTATGACCCTAAAGTGACTGATTAGGTTAGAAATAAGTTGAGCGAGAGGCAACAAAGGGGCCCTTTTACTAAAGTGCTGGCAAGGGTCTGCACGTACTGTGTGCATTGAGAGGAAACATTAAAGCACAGTAAGTGCAACAGTCATGTGCTAACTGTTGGGGGTGTGCCCAGCATCTCCCCAGCAGCTAGTACATAGACTGTACCCTAACACACAGCAGTGGCATTCACAATTAACGAGGTTGCACCTAACACTATCCACAGAGATATCATTGAGTACACCCATGCTAAACGCCACATTGACAGTAAGCATGCAATATGTACCCCCTATGTTAACCACAATGTGCTCTCCATGCCTACGTTCTGCCCCTAACACACCCATTCCCTGTCCTATTGTACAATGAGCAATTAATGCACATTACTGCATGTGGTAGCTATCATACCCATACCATAAGAGTTGCTATGGCCCCCACATTCACAATTATTGCACAATAAAATGTGCATTATCTTTATAGTGGGCTCTAGTAAAAGGGCCCAAAGAGTAATGGTAAATGGAGTCTACTCTGAGAAAAGGGGTTTACTAGTAATGTGCTGCAAGGATTAGTTCTTAGGCTGTTTTTTTTCCAAATATAGATGCCCGCTTTCCTCTCTCTGTGATCTCTTGTATTTCATGAAGACCTCTCCCTTTTTCTTCACCTTTTCAGCTACTTCTTTTGAGAACCATTGCAGCCTCCTCCTCCTTTTACCTTTATTTACCTTTCTAACAAAAAGGTTGGTTGCTTTTAAAACAGCCCCTTTCATTTTGCCCACTGTTTTTCTACATCCCCCAGCTGTTCCCATCCCACTAACGACTCCTTGAGATATTGGCCCATCTTGGCAAAGTTAGTTTTCCTAAAGTCTAAGACCCTCGCTTTTGAATGGATTTTATCAGCCCTAGTCCTAATACTGAACGACACCATCTGGTGATCATTGGATGTGAGATGATCTCCCACTATAACATCACCATTGGTAAGCACCAAGTCAAATATGGCCCCTTCACATGTGGGTTCTGTTACCAGTTGCCCGAATAGTTCTCCATGTAAAGAATCCAGGATCTCCTTAGTTCTAGATGACACTGCAGCAGGGATGTGCCAATCAACATCCAGAATATTGACATCAACTATCAGCAGCACTTCCCCTTTCCTGGCAATGTTGCATATGTCTTCTGTTAAATCTCTGTCCACTTCTTCTCCCTGTAAGGGGCATCTGTATATCACGTCAATGCAAATGGATTTCTCTTTCCCTCTTTCTAGTTTAACCCACAGTGCCTCCTCTCTTCCTTTTAAGCCCTGTAATTCTATAACTTTAATATTATTTTTTACATATAGTGCCACTCCTCCTCCCCTTCTTCCTACGCTATCCTTCCTGAATAAAGTATAGCCTGGTATAATTACATCCCATTCATGGTTGTCCGTGAACCATGTCTCCATAACGGCCACTAAATCAAAGTCAGCCTCTTCCATTAAAGTCTCAACATCTGGGACCTTATTTCCCATGTTTTGGACATTTATACACATCATTTTCCAGATGTTGCCCCTTGTACTCATTTCTATAGGGGTATTTAATGTTTCACTTACCTGGGGGCTTTTTTCACCCATCCCCAATGAATCTAGTTTAAAGCCCTCTTCAGTAGGTAGCCAGTCTGCTACTGAAGACATGTTGACCCTTCTTGGACAGATGATCCAATGTCTGCAGAGCAGAGATGGCGTCCATCATCCCATGGTCCAGGAAACCAAAACGCTCTCAATGACAGCATCCATGCAGCTATGCATTTATATTCAGGATGCAAGCTTCTCTGCCTCGGCCTTTATCCTCAATAGGGAGGATTGAAGAGAACATCACCTGCGCAACTATCTGCTTCACCCTCTGTCCCAGAGATATGAAGTGACTTTTAATACACTCGGAGGGATACCTGGCAGTATCATTTGTGCCGACATAGATGAGCAACATATAGTAATTGTCAGTAGGCTTGATGAGTTTTGGCAAACTCTAACATCTTGAATTTTAGCACCTGGAAGACTGCAGACATCTCTGGACATCAAGTCTGGTTGGCAGATGGATGCCTCAGTATCTATCAGAAGAGAGACACCAACCACCACTACCCTTCGCTTCCTTGTGGTCACCGATTCTGCAACTTTGGGGTGCTCGAGCTTTGGTTTTTCCCTTTCCTGGGATGCTTTCACTTCCTCCACTTCCAGGGCTGCATAATGGTTTTTCAATTCAAGAGCTGGAGGAGTTGGATTGATGATTCTGCAGGCCCTGGTGACTCGTGTCCAACGTTTGTCATTATTTAGGCTCCCATCTTCACCTCTGTTGGAGAGCTTGGATGCTTGAAGAAGCATCTCATCAATGTCCTTCTCACTGTCTTGAATGCTGCTCAGCCTCACCACCTCTTCTCTGAGCTCCTCCCCTTGTTTTCTGAGAGCTTCAGCATGCAGGCATCCTGCAGATGGAACCGAACCTTCAACTGGCATTGGGATCTCTGTCTGGACAGAGGCAGAAGCTGTAATGGGGGTAACAGCTTTGGCAATACGATTTTTTCCAGCCACTGTTCAGTTGGAGGAGTTTCGATATCTGTTGAAGTAAAAGAGAGAGACCTACCAAAGTCCCTGCCTGTTCCTTAGTGGATAGTAAATGGAAAGAGTTGGATTTTCTTAACCAGCCTAAGAGAAAGAGTATTTAAACCCTACTAAGTAAAATAACACAGTGAAAGGAGGAAAAGCTTTATTTGCTTGTAACTATTTTTGGAATAAAGAGGAGAAGTTTACTGCTTGTAATATAATTAGTTTTTCTGTCTCTGCCAGTTATTATTGTTGCATCATTGTCTCCAAAGTCAAGTAAGCCATTGGTTCAGAACACAAACTCTGGACTGGACTCAGTTATTTGAGAAGGGAAGGTGTGAGAATGGAGTGCAAGTCCAAGAGCCTCCCAGCAGATGCTGGTCTCCATTAAGAGAACCCTGAACAATATAGCTCCAAAAGTAGAGACTGAAACTAAAGTAGTTCTTGGATTGATGTTACCCCTGTCTGCCAAACAGCAGAAAAAAAGACCACTGTATGGACTACACACAGAGGGTGGGTTTCATATAGGAAGGAAAAAGCACTGCCAGGATAAACCACAAAATAATGGAGAATGTGGATGCAACTAGCAAAATTGCTGTATACCTCTCAAGGACATAAAAACAGTCTGCAAAAAGGAAAGCAAGCTCTTCAACTTACAATAATAAAAAAAAATGTAATTAATCCATAATTCAACATTTTTGTTTTAATAAATATCTCCTTATGACTGGAAAGTCTCATTTCTTACTTAGGAGAAGATTGCTTGGATGTCATTATGGGGCCATCATTTAGAAATGATACCCATGGAGACTTCATATAGTTTGGGGGAGGCTCTGCATAGCCTCCCCTAAACCCAAACAAGAAAGCCTATTCGTATAGCTGAGGTTGCAGTTCTTGAGGGTCAACACTCAAAGGGACAGATAAAGCAGAAACGGAAAGAATCAAATACTTTAGTAACCATTTTTTAGAAAATAAATTTTCTAGTTTGTACCTGATGTTTTTTTCCCCTTCTAAGTCTGCGGAATAAAAAATGCTTAGTAAATCATGTCTCGTGAGGAGTTATTTGTCATCATTTCCAGATAGGCAAGGACAGTAAAAAGGAAAACACATAATAACTCCAGAAATCTGCCATTAGCATATCCAACATTTATAAATAAATAGCTGTAAGTCTAACGAATTAGAGTTCCTCTGGAGATAGAAATGCACTTCCTGAGTCAGACAAGCATACTGTACCTGCAGTTTGCATCAAGGGCATTACTAATGGAACAAAGGTTAATATCTTTACTCATATAAGATCTAACATTATTCAGATTAATGTGGACATGCTAGTTATTTATGTATTTATTTTATTTATTTATTTAATGTCTTTTTTTATATCGCGCTCTTTAAAATCAGCACGGTTTACATTTAACAACTCGTGCAGCGCAGGCAGAGCCCACGACTGGACTTACAATGAACAGGGGTTTCTAAACAGGACTGACAGGGTAACTATGTACAGGCAAGCTAGCTGTCACAGGTGACGTGGTCAGCTCGCAACTATTTACAGATTTATTTACTTAATATATACAGATTGACTGGTCTAAGCATATGCACAATTCCATCAGCAGATTGTCTCGTGATCTAGTGAGTGGGGTTGCAATCCTGCAGGGTGGCTGCGATGGGGGTGGTGGTTTGGTTCCTGGGTGCGCCTGGTTGAGAGATGTCGTATGAATCAGTATAGTGCTGGATGAAGAGACGGTGCTTCAGTGCTTTTTTAAACTGGGCGAGGTCAGTGATGGCTCGAATGGCGGGTGGAAGAGCGTTCCAGCACGTGGGTGCGTATAACGTGAAGGCTCTTTCTTGTTGACTGGGAGCATTTTGTGATCGCCTTCGGGAGTATCAGTGTATTAACGGCAGCTGACCTCCTAGCTCTGTTGATGGGGGTGGGTTGGATGAGGTCCGTGAGGGAGGTAGAGGAGCACTTATTTATGGCTTTGATGGTCAGCAGTAGCACTTTAAAGTAGTTCACTGCATCATTGCAAACATCAGCGAGTAACAGCAGCCTATGTATTAAAGTACACTATATTTATTGTATGAAGTAAACATCACACTATGTACTAAGCTCCATCTATGAGGTTGCATCTATTGTATTTACCATGAATATAGCCACTGTAACATTTACAGTGATTAAGTATGCAAAATAAATGGATAATGAGCTGACCAGAAACCATCCTTTTATTTAATAAATAAAAGCCCATAGCCCATGTTCCCTGTAAAATAGTTATCTCCAAGTTATAATGCCCTGTTCAATGTAATTTCAGTTTGTTCAATGTAAACCGCACTGATGCAGAATAGCACGGTATATAAGAGAATGTAAATAAATAAAATAAATAAATAATAAAATGCGACAGCTGGAACACCATTGCCAGCATGGGGATTGCCATGTGAAATTTAGCTTCAGGGGAAGGATTGCATAAGAGCCTCCCTGAGCCATTTCAATATGGCAAGGATGGTACTAGCCACTTCCTCTGGTGGGAGAGGGATGAGATGAGAAATGCTGATAATGGCGGAGGAGCCAGATTCTTTTTTCAGAATCTCCATGTTTCTCCACTTCTGGCTACCCTTAATCATTCACCCAAACTCTGCCCCTGTTCTGATCTTTTCTATCAGCGTTCCCTCTAAGCTGCACAGGAGTTCTCTGCCCATATTCCTGATAGTGCGGGGTGGTCTTCACTATCGTATTTCATTCACAAAGACAGGTAATTCTGCAGGACTCTTAGGGGACTTTCCTGCCCTTCATGACTGAAAATGCAGTATTGAAGTACTACCCCCCACCAAGAGAACGTGGGCAGAAGACTTCCACTCTGCTTAGAAGAACACTCCATATATATTCATCCCAGTCTTCCTTTGCGGTTATTTTGCTATTTTCTGTTTTACATTGTGATTATTACCTTGTATTCTTAGGTCCTTGGATAGGTGGGATATACACTTTGTTAATAAACAAATAAAATCCTGTCATGTCTCTACAGACAAGTATTATGTCTTCCTCCATCTACCTAAATATATGATTCTTCAGTGTCTCTTCTCATGGCTTTGGCTCTTTGACCCAGACATATATGGGGGAATATATGAGTAAAAATGTAAAGCTATAAAGAGTTCCCCAGAAGCACCAGATGGTCATCTAGCAGGGGACAGGTATGAGTCTCTCTTCCTCCAAACCGGAAGGAGATTTATTTATTTATTTATTTAAATTTAGCTCACGCCTTTTCATTGGTAGCTTACAGGGAGCTAAATTCAGCTATGCTAAGTATTTTCCTGTCCCCAGAAAACTTAAAATAGTGTGTACCTGGGCAGGAATTTCATCCTTGCTTCTCTGGTTCTCAGTCCACTGCTCTAACCACTAGCTTATTCTTTCACAGAAGAACAAAACCAGGAACCTTATGGAGAAAGGACTGGAAGGTGGCATCTGAGAGAAAGGGAGAATAAGGAAAATCCTGTGAATGCATCTGGAGAATGCACCAGTGTTGAAATAGCATGGCCATGTTCTGCATATTTGGAATATGGCAACTCTTATAGGGCTTCCTGAAAGCCCATTGTTGACATCATTCCCCTTGGTGGCCGCACCATTCACACAGTCCTTGGTAAGGCCCTGATCAGACTAGGAGGGCAGCTATGGAATGTGCTGTACAGCAGGTTGGTAAACATAATATTGTCTGAATTTTTGTATGCTTCTCTAACTGTATGTGTGTCTGACTGCAAACATGAATTTATATGCTATCTGTAGCTCATGTGACAACATAATTGTCTATTTCATGCATGTGAAAATGGTCAGGGTTTTGCATAATTACAATGATTGCCATCCCTGATGTAGCATATATTGGCAGATGTTAGTTGAGCATTATTTGTTTAGCATGTCACTCTGAGGGAGGTGATGTATATTAATACATGTTAACAAGTTAACATGCATTAGCAAACAGAGCCTTATGTTTGGAAGCCCTTCTATTCCTTGGAATACAAGAGTCTCATAGCACAGCTTTGATGCCTTAAAACTTGTTGGATGATAAAGTCTGATAGTCAAGTGATTTTATTGCCATCTATTTAGTTATGCTTGGAAATTGTCACTTTTGTTTATTACTTTGTTTTAAAAAAATGTAAGTAAAAATATTAATGCTTTAGAACCAGGCTGGGACAAGTCACATTTGTTTACAACTGCAGTGCGGAAACAAAGACAAACTTTGGAGTATTGGTTGCTTAGAAGCATTTCAATAACCCCCTATTAATATGCATTAATTTTATTTAAATGCTTAGTTGTTGTTGTTGTTAAGTGCCGTCGTGTCTGTGTTGACTCATGGCGACCCTGTGGATAGTTGTCCTAAATTGTGTTCGGTCTTCAGTCAGGCAGCTCATTGTTGACAGACTGGTACCCGTAGCTGCTGTTATTGTATTGATCCATCTCATTGCTGGCCTTATCTTTTAGCCACAGGTTGCTAACTGGGCAGCATGCAATATCGCCACTGCGGGGTTATCGACTGTCACTGCCTCCATTCCTCCCCGGAACATCCATGACATGCCCCGTTGCTAAGCGGTTAGCTTCGGAGCATGTAGAAGAGAAGATTGGTGCTACTGAGTATTTCCAATCATGTTAGTGCCGTTGAATATCCCGGTTAGAGACATTTACACAGTTTATAGGGCTATAAACCGTGTAAATGCCTTTCGAATATTGGCTCCATTATGTATATTTGTATTGGTTCATATATCCCTACTCCCCTAGCAACTTTAAATAAGTCAACAACTTTAAATAACTAAACAAATCATTAAAACTAAGATGAAGACAGCAGTCCCAGCTGCGAGATGGGGGCTAGCCAGCCTTTTGCACCAAGCGTCACATAGAAAATTCTCTCCCAGTTGGTGAGAGGTTTTGTATGTGCTATAGGTGCAAAGAGTTTTTGCTCACAGGGAGCAAATTTGATCTCTGGAGGCTAGAGTAGCAGACTTGGAGGAGTTGAGGCAGACAGAAAGATATATAGAGGAGACCTTTAGGGATATACCTGCGATGGGACTTCTTTACTATGGCAACATCTCTGCTGCCATGGATGAGAGAGGTCATGTGAAAGGAAAGCATCACCTTGGTGTGGCAGGAAGCAATCCTGTGGCTAGGATTTGTGCTTCACGTGATGTAATACCCTCTTGCACCAAAGCACAGTTACTTACCTGTAACAGGTGATCTCTGGGAACAGCAGGAATTAGTCCTCACATATGGGTACGTCGGTACCGACGGAGCCCGTGCGGGAAAGCTCCCCAGCTTCTTAGAATAGAAGCTTTTGGGACCTCCCACTGCACACATGCGCACTGCCTTCCCGCCTTCCTGAACAGCTCTCCTCAGTTTCGAGTTTATAGCTGAGTCAACAGAGAGAGGACAGGAAGATAGATAGATAAAAGATACAACTCCTAGGGGAGGTGGGTGGGTTGTGAGGACTAATTCCTGCTGTTCCCAGAGATCACCTGTTACAGGTAAGTAACTGTGCTATCTCCAGGAACAAGCAGGAATAAGTCCTCACATATGGGGACTCCCTAGCTTAGATGCATGGGATCCCCTGTAAAGGTTCGCCATCTTCGTATGGATCTCAGGCATCCATTCTGGGAAGGTGGGCAGGAGTTGTTTAGGAATGGAACAGGTGCTTGAGGACAGCCTGGCCAAACAAGGCATCCCGGCGGGAGTCCTTGTCCAAACAGTAATGGGCTGTGAAGGTATGAACCGAGGCCCAGGTAGCGGCTCGACAGATCTGATCTATGGAAACAGAGTGCAGATGAGCCATAGAAGTTGCCATGGCCCTCACATTGTGAGCAGTGACATGGCCTTCCAGAGAAATGTTTTTGCTCTGGTAAGCAAAAGAAATACACTGAGCAATCCAATTGGAAAGTGTACGCTTGGAGACTGGAAGTCCCAAATGGGAAGGATCAAAGGCCACAAAAAGTTGAGAAGACTTTCGATGTGGCTGAGTCCTATTAAGGTAAAAAGCGAGAGCTCTTTTACAATCCAGAGTATGAAGGTTCCTCTCTGCATTGGATGCATGAGGAGCTGGAAAAAAGACAGGTAGATATACCTCTTGATTAAGATGAAAAGGCGAGACCACTTTAGGCATAAAGTGGGGATTCGTCCTAAGGACCACCTTATCATGATGAAATCTTGTGTAAGGTGGATTAGCCACTAAAGCCTGCAGCTCACTGATGCGGCGAGCCGAAGTGACTGCAATGAGGAAGATGACCTTCCAGGAAAGAAATTTCAAGGAGGTGGAAAACATTGGCTCAAAAGGTGGCTTCATAAGTTGACCGAGCACTAGATTCAAATCCCATGCGACCGGGGGTGGTCTGATGGGAGGTTTAGTGAGAGTCAGGCCTCTCATGAATCTTGCAACAAGAGGATGAGAGGAGATAGGTTGTCCATTTATATGTTTCAAGGATGCTGCAATAGCACTTAAATGGACTCTTACCGAATTCGTCTTGAGGCCTGCATTGGATAGATGCAGGAGATAATCAAGAAGAGAATTCAAAGGAAGTGCCAGAGGGTCAAGACCCTGCTGAGCACACCAAATGGAAAAACGTTTCCATTTGAAAGCATAGGAACGCCTGGTAGAGGGTTTCCTAGAGGCAGAAAGGATATCTTTCACTGGTTGGGAAAGATGAAAGTCTTGAAGGCTTAAGCCTTCAGTAACCAAGCACTGAGGTGAAGGGATTTGGGGTTTGGGTGCCACAAAGTCCCCTCCTCCTGAGACAGGAGGTCTGGCGCAGCTCCCAGATCCAAGTAGGATCCCTGGGAGAGCTGTAGAAGTAGAGGGAACCACACTTGGCGTGGCCAGCGTGGAGCTATGAGGATCATAGTTCCATGATCCCTCTGGAGTTTGAACAGAGTCTTGGGAATCAAAGGAATGGGTGGAAAGGCATATAGGAATGCCTGATTCCAATTCAGGAGAAAGGCGTCCGTAGCCTGAGCTCCCTGACACGGAGTTCTGGAACAGAACCGGGGAAGTTTGGCATTCCACGGACTTGCAAAGAGGTCTATGTCCGGGGTCCCCCATTCCTGAAAGATTCGGTTATTTGGTCCAAATGTAGGGACCATTCGTGTGGCAGCAGAACTCGACTGAGCCTGTCTGCCCGAGAGTTTTGAACTCCTGGGAGATACACTGCTAGCAGGTGAATCTGATGCTCTCTGGCGAAGGCCCATAGTCTTAGAGCTTCGTTGCAAAGCGACAGAGAGCCCGTCCCTCCTTGTTTGTTTATGTAAAACATGGCCACCTGATTGTCCGTCTGAACTAGGACAGTGAGGTTGGCTAGGAGGGAGTGGAAGACCTTGAGGGCAAGGTAAATTGCTCGCAGTTCCAGAAGATTGATATGAAGGGTGGTCTCCTGTAGAGACCAAGTGCCCTGAGTGGAGAGAGTTTGCAGATGGGCTCCCCACCCTGTTTGGGAGGCATCTGTTGTGAGGGTTGCTTGGGGTAGCAATGGTTGAAATGGAGCCCCCAACAACAGATTCTTGGTGGAAGTCCACCAGTGGAGGGACCAAAACAGACGATCGGAGGTTTGTATTTGGTCTGAGAGCGCTCCTGACGCCTGAGTCCACTGAGTGGCCAGGGTCCATTGAGCTGCTCTCATATGAAGACGAGCATAGGGCACCACATGCACTGTGGAGGCCATATGACCCAGTAGGCGTAGCATTTCCCTGGCTGTCAAGTGAGTGCTGGACTGAGCTTGGGAGGCCAAACTCAGGAGGCGCTGGCCTCGAACATGTGGAAGGTAGGCCCTTGCAGTGATGGTGTCCAACTGGGCCCCTATGAATTCTAGAGATTGAGTAGGGATGAGTCGGGACTTGGGAAGGTTTACTACCAGTCCCAGATACTGCAAAAGGCTCCTTGTGTGGTCCAGGGAAATCTGGGCCTGTGACTGAGTTGGAGCTCGGATGAGCCAGTCGTCCAGATATGGGAAGACAAAGATTCCCATGCCTCTTAGAAATGCGGCTACGACTGCCATGCATTTTGTGAATACTCTTGGAGCAGAGGCTAGACCGAAGGGGAGTACTCTGTATTGGAAATGTTTTCCCTGAAACAGAAAGCGAAGATACTTTCTGTGGGATGGATGGATGAGTATATGTGTATACGCATCCTGTAGGTCTAGAGAACAAAGCCAGTCCTGACCCTGGAGGTAAGGAAGGAGAATGCCGAGAGACAGCATTTTGAATTTCTCCTTGAAGAGAAATTTGTTCAATTCTCTCAGATCTAGGATTGGTCTGAATCCCCCTGTCTTCTTTGGAATGAGAAAATAAGGGGAGTAGAAACCGGACCCTTGTTGAGGAAGAGGAACCTCTTCTATGGCCCCTTGGGCAAGAAGAGAGGAAACCTCTTGACCCAACAGGGTTAGGAGAGATGGGGGAGAATTGAATGGTCTCACCATATGATGGGGAGGAAGGCTGGAGAAATGAAGTTTGTAACCCTCTCGAATGATAGAGAGGGTCCATTGTTCTGTTGTGATTTGTTCCCATCTGGGAGCAAAGTGAACCAACCTTCCGGGTATGGTGAGAGGTTCTGGTTGTGTTAGAACCAGAAGTGGCAAGTTCCCTAGGAGCAAGTCAAAACCCCTGAGGGGTTGGAGCCTGCTGAGCTACAGTAGCTGCTGCAGGCTTAGCTCGTGCTTGTTTGGATTGCTGACGCTTAGCAGTATAGCGAGGTTGAGAAGACTGCTGGCCAGTATTTGAAGCAACTCTGGCCTTCTTATAGTAAGGCCTTTTAAAAGACTTTTTCTTAGTAGGAATTGAAGTGGACTTTGAAAGTCTTTCCAAGGTGGCATTTTCAGCATCCATCTGGGTGGCTTTGATTTGCCACTCTTCCCCAAATAAGTTCTCACCTGTACAGGGCAGATTCCGTAAGCCATCTAGAACCCAAGGTTCCAGATCAGAGGCCTGGAGCCAAGCAAGACGTCGGGCTGCAATAGCAATGCCCGAAGCCCTACTGGCTCCCTCAAAGGAATCATATGCTGCCCTATTAGAGAACTTAGAAACCTCTAAGAGTTGTTTCACTAGGGAAAGGAATCCCTGCTTTTTATCCTCAGGGATATAAAGGGGGCAAAATGCCGCACCTTTTTGGCAAGTTCCTCCAGGAACATGCCCATATAGAGACTGTAGGAATTAATCCTGGCTATAAGCATACTAGCCTGGAAAATTTTCCTACCAAAAGAGTCCAAAGTCTTACATTCCCGTCCTGGAGGGGTGGAAGAGTGCCTTTTGGTACTCCTAATCTTCTTCATTGCAGACTTCACCACAATAGAGTGGTGGGGCAATTGAGTCTTTTGGAAACCAGGAGAAGGAGGGACCCTATACATGGTGTCCAACCTACGGGAATAAGGAGACAAAGTCAAAGGATTTTCCCAGAAATCCATCAGTTGTTCTTGAAGGATTTCATGGATAGGCAGGGTAACTGCCTCCTTAGGGGCCTTTGAGTATCCCAAAATATCCAGTTTTTTGGATCTGGGTTCCTTTTCAGAGGATGTGGTAATAGAAAGGGCTGTAGCCATATCTAAAACAAAGTCCTGGAAGGACAAATCCTCTGGAGGGGACATTCTCCTTTTAGGAGAAGAGGGCTCCTCAGGTAAGTTGAGTGAAAACTCAGCAGAATCATCAGAGGAGTGAAAATCCTCAGAGGAATCGGTGCTTTCCTCAAACGCACGATACGCGTACCGATCGGTATCGATATCGGGCGTATCGGGTATGGAACCGGTATGGAGCGAAAGCCCATACGGTACCGACTTGCGTTTAGAGGTGGACGGCCTCGATACCGGCATGGCGGACGATACCGGTATCGGGCCCGGAACCGCTGAAAGCGGAACCGATGGCGTTGCAGCTTTAATGAAAGCCATGACGGCCTGCTGCATGGACTGTACAGTATCGCCCATGGACGCCATAGCTGCCTGGATGTCGGTACCGGAGTGACCCGGTACCCCAGAGCAGGCTAACAGGTGATCTGTCGAGGCCGTAGCATCGATATCAACCTGAGACCCCTGAATTGGCGTTTTTGGAAGTTGGACTTCCCGCCGGGGTTGTTTGGCTGGGGCAGGGTCCTCAAGTTCTAAGCTAAGAGCCTCTCGATGCTTTGAAGGAGATTTGCTCTTTGAGGACTTGCCCACAGAAGGTTTGGTTACCTGAGATCCATCCGGAGAAGAAGACCTGGATGACTGTGATGCTGTATTCTCTGAAGCAAACAGCACATGGAATTTGTTGGCCCGGTTCTGCAGCCCACATTTAGACATGTGGGAGCAAGATGGGCAGTCCGGTATGGAATGGTCAGGCCCCAAACATTTCAGACACCAGTCATGGGTGTCTGTGACTGAAATAACAGCATTACATTTGGTACACTTCTTAAATCCAGGGGCTGGCTTCTCCATGAGGAGAAATTGAGTAGGCCGAGAGGCCTCTCTGAAGTGACCAAAAAGCTAAAAAATAAGAAAAAAGAATTATAATTTTTTAAAGAAAGAAAGAAAAGACCGGCGATACCGGTATCGGTATGGGGAAGGCAGGTACGCGGTCTAAAGAAACAAATAAAATAACAATTTCTTCAGCGGTGACAGGAACACGACCTGCTGGCTCCGCGGAAAAAGAGAAACTGAGGAGAGCTGTTCAGGAAGGCGGGAAGGCAGTGCGCATGTGCAGTGGGAGGTCCCAAAAGCTTCTATTCTAAGAAGCTGGGGAGCTTTCCCGCACGGGCTCCGTCGGTACCGACGTACCCATATGTGAGGACTTATTCCTGCTTGTTCCTGGAGATAGATGTATCTCCAGGAGCATGTGCGCATAAGAGGAGGGTTAGGACAGCCATGATAGTTGGTGCTACAGTCATTAGGTATGTAGATAGCTACAAGGCTAGTGGATGTGAGGTTCACCTGGTAATTTGCCTGCCTGGTTCGAAGATGATGACAGACCTCATACACTTCCTTGATAAGGCTTTGCACAGTGCTGGGGAGGAGCCTGCTGTTTGGTATATGTTGATATGAATGACATAGAAATGTAAGTGTGTGTGTATGGGGGAGGGGGGGTTCTTGAACCCACATTTAGGCTTTTAGGTAGAAAGTTGAAATCCAGAACCTCTAGGGTAGCGTTCTCAGAAATTCTTCCCATTCCGCATGCAGGAAGCTAGAGGCAGATAGAGCACTAGAGTCTCAATGTATGGAAGAGATGAGGATGCAGGGAAAAGGATTTTAGATGTGTTAGGAATTGGACAACATTCTGGAGGAGGTAGGGGCTTTTCCAAAAGGATAAGCTCCATCTTAACCAGAGTGGAACCAACAGCTGGCATTAACCTTTACAAAGGATCTAAAGCAGCTTTTAATCTAGATAATGGGGTAAAGCTGACCATCATCCAAAAGTGCATGGTTCGGAATGATGTATCTTTGAAGGATTCTAGAAAAATAGGGAAGTTAGGGCATCCCGACAGAGAAGTTCCCATAAAGTTAAAAGTAACCCAGGTGCCTTTCAATAAAAAGCAGAATTGAAAGATTCCAAATTACCCCGTCAACTGAAAACAGATTGTTAATATGAACAAAAATCATACTTTGAAATGCCTGTATGTAAATGCTAAAAGTCTAAAATATAAGATGGAAAACTTAGAATATGTAGCACTGAATGAAAGATATACAGTAATTGGCATCTCAGAGAGTTAGTGGAAGTAGAATACCCAATGGGACACTATGATCCCTGGGTACAAATTATATCACAATGTAAAGGTAGATCAAGTTAGTGGAGGGGTGGCGCTATAAAGAGGGCATTGAGTCAAACAGGATAAAGGTTTTGCAGGAACAAAATGCACTGCAGAATCTATATGGATAGAAATTCCATGTTAAATGGGGAAGGAAACGGCAGAAAGAATTGACAGATTATGAAATGCCAACCGAAATTAGGAAAGCTAACAGAATTTATAACATAGTAAGAATGGATTTCAATTACCCCAGTGTCGACTGGGTCAGTGTCACATCAGGACATGCTAGGGAGATAAAGTTTCTAGATGAAATAAATGGCTGCTTCATGGAACAGCTAGTTCAGAAACCAACACAAGGAGAAGCTATTTTATAAATAGTCCTTAATGGAACACAGAATCTGGTACGAGAGGCCTCTTGGTAATAGTAATCATAACATTATCACATTTGATTTAATAAATGGAGAGAGGAAAGCAAGGAAATCCACTGCACTAGCATTTAACTTTCAAAAGGGAGATTATGAAAACATGAGGAAAATGGTTAAGAAAATACTAAAACAAACAACTGCAAAGATTTAAGAGTTTACATTAGGCCTGGGCGCTGTTTAAAAATACTAGCTTGGGTGGAGGAATGGGAGGGAGTAGCGATGGGAATAGCTAAATTCTCTATAGCTACGTCACTGCGTGAGAATGAGAAGACGCGGGCAGCGTCCCGGCGGACGCCGGTAACCGGCAGTTCCAGCCAGGCGTGAGTCCCTGGTTCTCTGGGGGGGGCAGGAGGGGGGGGGAGTGGAGAGTTGGCGAGGGGGCCGGCATCATTTAAATCGATTGGTTGCTGGCGTCGCGCTCGAGCCAACAGCCAATCGGAGGGCTGGACGGGCCATGTGCTCCCGCGGCGCGGGTGCGCGCTGGGCACATGGCCTGTGAGCAGGGAGCCGGCAGCGTCTTGGTCCTCTGCAGTGTCAGCTTTTCGGAAGTTTTGTGTGGTGGGGTGTCGTCCGGATTGTCGCCGGGAAGAGCGGAAGGCTTCAGCTGCAGGATTTCAATTCAGGAGGGCATCTGTGACTAATCAGGCAAGCGCCGGGTCTTATCTGCAGCGGCCTCTTTTCTGTTCCATGGCGAAACCGCAGCATCGTTTGGAGTGCTTTGTGGGGCAGTGCAGACATACGGCATCGTTCGGAGTGCTTTGGGGAGCAGTGCAGGCATCCCGATTATGGCAGGGGGGCACAAGGGAATGAGGGGGGAGCATGGAAGGCGAGAGGTGGCTTCCGGGCAGCGTTCGGGGGCCGTAGGGGCAGCAGGGGGGCTGGGGGGCACCCGGTAGGCCCGAGGGGTCAAGGGAGGGGTGAGTTGGGGGTGGGAGTTGAAGGCCTGGCTGGGGCTGCTGGAAGGGGGTGCCGGGGGTCAAATTTGCCTGCTCGGGGTTCTGGGAGGGGGAGGGGACACCGGGTACGGGGCTCTGTCTTATTGCGGGGGGGGGCCAGGGCGCTATGGCTGCTTCTGTGTGGGGGGCTAGCCCTGGGGAAGTGAGGGAAGAGCCGGGAGACGGGCAGGGTGTTGGGGTGCAGCCCGGGGAGGTTTCCTTGGGCCCTAGGGCTGGCCTGGGTTTTGAAGGGGCTGGTTTTGGGCTTCAGCCAGAGGCACGGGGGAGTGTTGGTTTGCAGAGGGGTGCAGGGTCCATGGAGCCCTCGGGTTGGGAGCATTGGCTTGGGGGCGGGCAGGGCTCCTCTCGGGGGGATTGGTCTGGGGCTTGGCAGACATTGTGGCCTGCGGCTATTCCTCCTGCTTTTTTCCCCTTCTTCTCAGGTTCCTTTCAGCGAGACTTCAGGAGCTCTGCAGCGTCGGGCAGCGGTGCCTGCGGCGTCGGCTGCCTATGGTGAATTCGGAGCCGAGACAGCGGGGTTCAACTGCGGAGAGTCACGGAACCAGTCCTTTATGGACCAGCAGCGGGCGACTCAGCCTTCGGCTGTGGAATCGGCTTCGGGTGAGTTGACATTAGAGCAAGCCAGCGGGGCTGCGGGCGGAGTGCGTGCCGCGGGGGAGTTGACGACGGTGCAAGCCAGTGGGGCAGGGGGTGGAGCGCGTGCCTCGGCTGCGTTGGCGCTGGAGCGATCCGGTCGAGCTGGGGGTGGTGCGCGTGCAGTGCAATCTGGTAAGGTTGCCAGGAAGAGGAAGCATGCATGCCGGCGGCGACACGGATTCGGGTCGTCCTCTTCCACTTCATCCAGTTCGTCCACGGGGTCCTCGGTCGAGGGTAGGACGGTTGCGGAAGGCGGTGCCGCTGGTGGAGGTTCGGCGGCGGTGACGGTTTTGTCTGAGTTGTGGGAGGGTGTTCCAAGGAAGTTGAGGAGGAGGATAAGGAAGAGACGGTATATTGATATTTTTCGGCTTCTGGAGGGTCGTAAGCGCTCCGGTGAAAGCAAGAAGAAACGGAAGGAGGATGAAAAGGCTGGTAGGGTTCGGAAGGTGGCGAGGACGGTAGTTAATTGGGTGAGGGCTTTTTTGCGCCTGGCGAGTGTTTGGGGGCGTCACTATCCGGAGCAGTCTGGGATGCTTTTGTCCTATGCTGACTCGATTCTTGAGGCTTCTCAGGTTCATGATGGGTGGTCATGGCTCAATTATGATGAGAAGTTTCGGGATAAGATGGAAGAGAACAAGTTGCTGTCCTGGGGCACGCAGGATATCAATTTGTGGCTCACCCAAATGTCCGTTAGGTCTGGTGCTGGAGGGGCTGGGGGAAGCAGCGTGAAGGTGGGGGGGGCGGCTCTTCCGATGGTGAACCGGCCCTTTCGGGGGGGCGGGGGGGAGGCCCCAGGCAAGCCGGGAATTGGCGCGTTGGCCGACGTGTGCTGGAGATTTAACAAGTCCTCCTGCCCGTTCCCGGATTGCAAGTTCCGGCATGCATGTTCCGTTTGCGGGGGAGGGCATGCAGCGACAAAGTGTATACGGAAGGTTCCCTTGCCATCAGCCAAGTGATAGTGCAACTTTTGCGTTAGCCCTATCGCCAATTCGGATAGAGGTTTTGCGAGACTGGTTGCTGCATTACCCTATGGTGCGGGACAAAGGGGTGCTGCTTGGGGGGTTTTCGAATGGTTTTGTTATCCCGGTTAGGGGTAGTGTGGTTTCTTGGGCTGCATGGAATGCCACTTCCGTGCGGCGCTTTGTGGAGGTCGTACAGGAGAAGTTAGAGGGCGAATTGAAGTTGGGCGGATAGCGGGCCCGTTTGCGGATCCCCCGTTTAAGGAATTTGTGGTTTCTCCTTTGGGAGTGATCCCCAAGAAAGAGCCGGGCAAGTTCCGGTTAATTCATAATTTGTCTTACCCCGAAGGTGCTTCGGTCAATGCTCATATTCCGAGAGAGTGCTGCACAGTACGTTACGCTTCATTCGATAAGGCTGTGCGGTTGGTTAGGAAGGCTGGGTATGGGGTACTGATGGCAAAGGTGGACATCGAGTCCGCGTTTCGACTGCTGCCGGTGCACCCCTCTTCCTTTCATTTGCTGGGTTTCAGGGTCTCCGGTGAGTATTATTTCGACAAATGCATGCCCATGGGTTGCGCCGTGTCGTGCGCTTACTTCGAGACTTTTAGCATCTTTCTGCACTGGGCCGTAGAGAAAAGGGTGGGTTGTGCTGATTTGGTCCATTATTTGGACGATTTTTTCTTTGTGGGGGCGGCCCACACTTCTCAGTGTCATGAGTTATTGGATGGTTTCGTTTCGGTGGCAGGTGATTTGGGGGTTCCGTTGGCGGAATAGAAAACGGAAGGTCCAGCGACTACCATCACTTTTTTGGGAATCGAGTTGGACTCCGTGGCTATGGTGGCGCGCTTGCCATTAGCGAAGGTGATTCAGTTGAGGGTGTTGGTGGCCAATGCGGTAGTCTCGGCGAAGTATAATCTGAGAGAAATGCAGGCGCTGCTTGGGTCCTTGAGCTTTGCTTGTAGAGCGATTCCGATGGGGCGCGTATTTCTCCAAAGGTTGGCGATGGCCACGAGTGGTGTTTCTAAACCTCATCATCGTATTCGGATTTCACGGTGCATGCGTGAGGACTTGTCAGTCTGGGATGCCTTTTTGCAGGATTTTAATGGGTCGGCGGTCCTCTTCGGGGAGGACTGTTCGAGCGAGGACTTGCAGTTGTACACGGACGCAGCCGGGGGTGTGGGCTTAAGTATTTACTTTGGTGGCTCGTGGTGCGCGAGTCAATGACCGGCAGCCTGGGGGGAGACGGGGCTTCTGAGGAACATTACTTTCCTGGAATTGTTCCCTATCTTGGTGACGTTGGAATTGTGGCCAGATAGGTTGTGCAATAAGAAAGTGGTGTGGTGGTGCGATAATGAAGCAGTCGTGAGTGTTGTCAATAACTATTCGCCTCGGTGTGCGGATGTTGCTGCTTTGATGCGGAAAGTAGTGTTAGCCTGTTTACGTTTGAATGTGACCTTGAGGGCTCGTCACATTCCGGGTCATAGGAACAGCATCGCTGATGCTCTGTCTCGTTTGCAGTTGCAGCGTTTCCGGCTGCTGGCCCCGGAGGCGGATCCGGTGGGCTCGGAGGTCCCGTGGAGCTTATGGAGCAGTGGACGGCGGAGATGACAGAGCTGCTGCGGAGTTCTCTCGCGGAGAGCACATGGAATGCTTATTGCCGAGGCTGCCGGCACGTGCTGGCCTTCTTACAGGAGCTGGGGTGGCGGGGAGGGGTTGTGCCAGATTCACTGTTGGGTGGCTATGTCCTACGTTCAAAGCGCCTGGGTCTGTCCCGGACTGCTGTACGGCAGCACTTGGCGGGCTTCTCTTTTTTCGCTAGAGTACTTGGCTGGTCCCCTGCGGGGGATTTTTCTCATGCGGCAGTTGATGCAAGGCTGGAGACGTGCTCACCCCCCTTTGCCGGATGCGCGTCGCCCTCTCACCCATGACTTGCTGGCTGGGATTTGTGAGGCGCTGACTGCAGTGGTTGCATTGGCCTATGAGGCCACCCTTTTCCGGGCGATCTTCTGTCTGGCATTTTTTGGTGCCTTCCGGGTTGGTGAGTTGGTGGCCGATTCCAAAAGGGGTGGGGCGGGTAGGTGTTTGCAGACTCATCAGGTGCGATTGGAAGGGGGTTACTTAAGGGTCTTGTTGCAGAGGTCAAAGACCGACCCGCAAGGCAGGGGTATGTGGGTGGTGTTGCGCGCAATAGGTGGGCTCATCTGCCAAGTAGCGGCGACTCGGTCGTATTTGGAGACTCGTCCCCGGGAAGAGGGAGGGTTTTTTGTTCATGCCGATATTCGTCTGGTCACCCGTTATCAGGTGACAGCGGTTTTACGATTGGGGCTACAGAGGATGGGGGAGGATGCCCAACAGTTTGCGGCGCATTCTTTCTGCATTGGGGCGGCCACCAGTGCAGCAGGTATTGGATTGTCGCCTGCGCAAATACAGGCGATTGGCAGGTGGCGGTCCTGGGCTTTTCAAACTTATGTCCGGTTATGATATTTATTATTTATTTATTTATTTTATTTAACATCTCTTATATACCGCGCTATTAAAATCAGCGCGGTGTACATCGAACAAAATATACTGCAATGTGTACAGGTAACATCGAGTTTACAGAGAACAAGGGAATATAAAACATGGAATAACAGGGATAACTATGTACAATAAACAATATACTATTTATATGCTTTAATTATGTACCATATTTAAACTCGAGTGAATATTGAACATGTATTCATGGGTAGCATGAGTCTATAGTAGTAAGGTAGATTTTCGTGGGGACTAACCGTTTTCTGGTTGGATTAAAGTGCTAGGGTGTTTGGTGTGAGTGGGAGGCCTGTTGGCTGTGTGAGTGTCCATGGACACTTCTGGGTAGTATTTTGTGAATAAGTGATGCTTTACGGCTTTGCGGAATTGTAATAGACTTTTGATGCCGTGGATTTCGTGGGGAAGTTTATTCCAATTCCTGGGTGCGAACAATGAAAAAGCTCTGTTTGAAGTGGCTTTAGTACATGATGTCATCATCTTGGGAACTATTAAAGTGTTCATAGTTGTAGTCCTTCTGTTTCTATTTTCAGGGGTGTTATGGATTAGTTTTCTGATTGGTGTTGGTGGGTAGATATTCATGGCTTTGAAGGTCAAAACTAGTGACTTGTATGAGAGTCTGGCTTGTAGTGGTAGCCAGTGTAGGTCTTTCATGATAGGCGTTATATGAGCAGACCTTGGTGACCCAGAGAGGACTCTAGCAGCTGTATTCATAGCCAGACGTAGTGGATTTAAGGTTGATTGAGGGAGCCCGTGGAGGATGATGTTTGCAAAATCTAGATGTGGCAGGACTAGTGCCTGGAAGGTTGACCGGTAATCAGTATAGTCCAGTAGTGGACGGAGGTGGCGTAGTGTTCTGATCTTATGGTATATTCTTTGTCACATTCTTCACGTGCATTGTCATGTCCAGGTGTTGATCTAATGTTATGCCGAGGTATCGGATCGTGGGTTTGGACGTCAGTTCTGTGTTGTTGACCAGCAGTGACGGCGGAGGTACAAACTTAAGATTCCTTGTAACAAATAGGACATCAGTTTTGCTATGATTTATTCTTAGGTTTTGAGTCAGCAACCATTCAGCTACTGCTCCGAAACAGTTGGTTATTGGAGTAATGATATGAGGGCATAAAGGGGGCGCAGATCATTAACACTGTGTTTTCTTTGCAGAATGGGGCAGAGGCGTGCGGGGCTGTTGGACGCTTTGGCATTCATTTGTCTTCTGGGCTGGCAGACGTGCTGAGGAGAGGCCTATCGGACGGAACCTGAGTTTGGAGTCTTCGGTGGTGGCGCTTTCATGGCTGGGTGAACGAGGACTGAGGTGGCCGCAGTTAATGCCCTTGCTTCGTCACCATGCGCGTCTTCAGACACAGCCCGGGTTTCTTCTTCTGCATTTAGGGGCTAATGATCTGGCCTCGTGGACCTGCAAGCAGTTGATCAACGCTGCCAAGAGGGACTTTTCTCGCATCTTGTTAATGTTTGCTGGGGTGGTGTTGCTTTGGCCCGATGTCATCCCCCGACCGGTGTGTGCAGTGCAGCGGCGCTGGTCCCGGGGGTTGACTAAGATCAATCGGCAGATTGGAAGATGGGTGGTTGAGCACGGGGGGGTGCCATGTGCAGCATGATTGGGTTGATGTGGCCTGTGCGGGGTTGTACAGGTCGGATGGGGTTCATTTGTCCCTGGTTGGCCTTGACCTTCTTCTTAATGACTGGCAAGAGGCATTGGAGAAGGTGGTAGGCAGGTCGCAGCTTTTGCCCGGCTGAGGGGGCGGCAAAGCCACAAAGTTGTGTCTATGCCGGTGGCGGGATCCCGGAGGTTTCTGGGGTCCGGAGACATAAGCTACTTGGGGCGGGGGCAGGGTGCCCACGACCCGGAGAACACTGAGCTTACTTTTGCTAGTGATATGGCGAAGTTGAGCAGGGGTGGTTCGAGCTGGACCGGTGGTTGACCGGACCAGGGGCGGAAGCGAGGTCACCTTGCTAATAGCATGACTGGTGACGTATCACTCTGCCGGGGGTGGGGGGGGGGGGAGTCATGGCTAAGTTGTTGTTGGTTGTTTAAAATGTTAATTGTTATTGGGCAATAAAGCTGCGACCTGGTGCTTTTTCCAAGCAATGTGTGTCTGTGCATTTTTGGGTAATGTGCAAGGCAGGGGGGTATTTGGAGTTTGGGGGAGGAAGGGGAGCGCCTGGTATGGATCCCCGGTTATGAGAAGGCCGCGGGCAGCGTCCCGGCGGACGCCGGTAACCGGCAGTTCCAGCCAGGTGCGAGTCCCTGGTTCTCTGGGGGGGGCAGGAGGGGGGGGGGAGTGGAGAGTTGGCGAGGGGGCCGGCATAATTTAAATCGATTGGTTGCTGGCGTCGCGCTCGAGCCAGCAGCCAATTGGAGGGCTGGATGGGCCATGTGCTCCCGTGGCGCTGGAGCGCGCTGGGCACATGGCCTGTGAGCAGGGAGCCAGCAGCGTCCCGCCCTCCCACCCTTTCGGTTGAGGGTGGGCTTGGGTAGAAGTTTGGGGGTGTTGCAGTTGGGGGAGGGGAAAGGGGGGGCGGGATCCCGGAGGTTTCCGGTGTCCGGAGACATAAGCTACTTGGGGCGGGGGCAGGGTGCCCATGACCCGGAGAACCCTGAGCTTACTTTTTTGCTAGTGATATGGCGAAGTTGAGCAGGGGTGGTTCGAGCTGGACCGGTGGTTGACCGGACCAGGGGCGGAAGCGAGGTCACCTTGCTAATAGCATGACTGGTGATGTATCACTCTGCCGGGGGTGGGGGGGGGGGGAATTCATGGCTAAGTTGTTGTTGGTTGTTTAAAATGTTAATTGTTATTGGGCAATAAAGCTGCGACCTGGTGCTTTTTCCAAGCAATGTGTGTCTGTGCATTTTTGGGTAATGTGCAAGGCAGGGGGGTATTTGGAGTTTGGGGGAGGAAGGGGAGCGCCTGGTATGGATCCCCGGTTATGAGAAGGCCGCGGGCAGCGTCCCGGCGGACGCCGGTAACCGGCAGTTCCAGCCAGGCGCGAGTCCCTGGTTCTCTGGGGGGGGGCAGGAGGGGGGGGGAGTGGAGAGTTGGCGAGGGGGCCGGCATAATTTAAATCGATTGGTTGCTGGCGTCGCGCTCGAGCCAGCAGCCAATTGGAGGGCTGGATGGGCCATGTGCTCCCGTGGCGCTGGAGCGCGCTGGGCACATGGCCTGTGAGCAGGGAGCCAGCAGCGTCCCGCCCTCCCACCCTTTCGGTTGAGGGTGGGCTTGGGTAGAAGTTTGGGGGAGTTGCAGTTGGGGGAGGGGAAAGGGGGGGCGGGATCCCGGAGGTTTCCGGTGTCCGGAGACATAAGCTACTTGGGGCGGGGGCAGGGTGCCCATGACCCGGAGAACCCTGAGCTTACTTTTTTGCTAGTGATATGGCGAAGTTGAGCAGGGGTGGTTCGAGCTGGACCGGTGGTTGACCGGACCACGGGCGGAAGCGAGGTCACCTTGCTAATAGCATGGCTGGTGACATATCGCTCTGCCGGGGGTGGGGGGGGGGAGAATTCATGGCTAAGTTGTTGTTGGTTGTTTAAAATGTTAATTGTTATTGGGCAATAAAGCTGCGACCTGGTGCTTTTTCCAAGCAATGTGTGTCTGTGCATTTTTGGGTAATGTGCAAGGCAGGGGGGTATTTGGAGTTTGGGGGAGGAAGGGGAGCACCTGGTATGGATCCCCGGTTATGGGTTCAAGGTGCTGTGTAGGTGGTATCTCACACCAGAGCGGTTGCACAAAGTGTGTGTAATAAAGACGAATGAATGCTGGAGGCAGTGTGGCGCAGGGGGAACATGGATGCATATGTGGTGGTCATGCCCAGTTGTACAAAAGTACTGGGGGAAAATTGGGGATAACATTAATAAAATTGAGGGATCACGTATAGAGCTTACTCCTGAAATGTGTCTCCTGCAAAAGAAGGATGGGAACTGGGAAGGAGAATGGGATATCATTTGGTACTGTATCACGGCAGCTAGATGTGAAATAGCATGGTACTTGAATAGAATGTGTTTACCATCTATGGACAGTTATGCTAAGCGGATGTCAGAAATATATCTTATGTACAAAATAACGGGGGAAAAGAAGGGCACAGGGGGACAAATGGTGAAACGATGGGAAGGGGTTTGGAGATGGTTAAGGGAGGGTATGTGGAAGGATGGAGCAGCAGAGGATAAGGATGGGGAAAGGTGCAGTTGGGGTGAATGATTTGGATTAGAGTTAAGGTTAAAATATGAGATTTTCGATTACAGGAGAGAAGTAGGGGGGTGGGAGGGAGGGAGGGAGGAAAGGGGGAGAGGGAGGGGGTTTATAAGTTATAAGTTGGTAATCTCAAAGCAAAGGGCAGGATGGGGGTAGGTTGGGATACTGGAGGCGGTAGAGGTGGCACTAGGTATAATGAAGGGAGTGGTTGAATGTACATGTAAATGCTTACTGCAACTGTAATTGTTGGTATAAGTTGTGTGTGAAAATTTCAATAAAGTTCAAGTTTAAAAAAAAATACTAGCTTGGAAGCCCAGATCAGATGTATTCCATGGACCCCAAGGAAGATGGGGGCAAATTCTCTAAACAGGTTAGCTTTCCATATGCCATTTGTATGAACTTGACTCTGAAGCCAGGGTATTGTGATGCAGCAAGGGGCACACAGCCCAGGGAAAATAAGATAAAAGAAAGACTTACCTCAGAGTCAGCTGTAGAAAGCAGCACTAGGCACCATGATTCACTGCAGCAAGGGAAATTCTTGCTACGTAGCAAACAAAAGTCCCATCAGGAACACCTGAGTGAGAGTCCCCAGGTCACGTGTAGAGCTAGGGATTATTTAGGGCAGGGTTCCAGTCAGTTAGAGAGGAGAATCAGAAGCAGGATCACCACGGGAAGCAGTAGGAGAGAGAGAGAGGAGCAGGAGGTGTGTCCCAGGTCAGCTGAACAGAAGCCCCAGGGGATTGCTGGGAGGAAATTCTTCTCACGAGGAGTCAGGAAGTGAGTCTGTCTCCAGCTCTCGAGAAGGAAGGTTCAAGGCAAGCTGCACTAAGGGAAGACCTGCTACCAGGAATAGCTTTGGAGAGAAGCCAGGATTACCTCACTACCCCAGAGGCCAGTATTTGCCAGCTCAAGGCAGAGGTCACGGTGAGAGGGAAGTGTTGGGGGATGGGCACTCCATGCATGGCTACAGCTTAAGAAATAGGTGTAAAGTTAGGAACAAACATATTCCTGTTCAACCAGCCCGGGAGGCTAGAAGCAAAGGCTATAGAGAGCCAAGCATAAAGACAAGCCCTACAGAGAGAAGGAAACTTCCCTATAGTAACAAAGAGAAGTTTAAAGCTTATAACTGCAAAGGGCGGGGTTCTGACTACAGACATAAGAAGCAAGATGTTTCAGAGCTAATGTTCTGGGAGGCAAGCCCAGGCAGAACCAGCTACAGAGAGAGATATAGACCCAAAGGAGCAAAAGCCCCCAGTGACTGTTATAGTGAAGTGTCACAAGACGCTATAGCTGAATACCGTTCTCAAGAAGGGTCTGATACCAGCAGTGTGAGTAGTGCTGGGGAAATGATATGGGAAGACGCTGCTACTCTGCAAGAGGATATTCCTATGGATTGCAGTGTCTGTGTTAAATGCAACCGTATGATGTAAATACTGGATGAAGAGAACTCTGTGAATATAACAAGAGAATATACGTGTGTCGCCACTTTTGTTGCTAAGCTTATCTGATTTAAAGTTTCTGTTTCCTTTGACAATGTCCGAGCGGGACGGGGAATAAAACCCACTTTTCATTTCAAGTTGCTCTGAAAGACTTTTTATTTACAAGACCAGAGCAATTACTTGTGCATACGCCCTAGGCAACCGCCTATATTGGGCTAAATAGGCCTCTAACCACAGGCCCCATCACAGGTTGGCGTAGTTTTATCGGATCCAGTCCAGGAAACAAGGAGCTACAGTGCAGAGCGACAACGCGGGACGAGCGGAGTTGGCACGCACGGAGGAGGATCCAGGTTCCAGGAGTGCGACAGCAAGCACCTTCTCAAAATAAGACCCTCCACCTTGCTCAGGTAACGGGTATTTGGGCACAGGTTGGGGAGGATCGCTGGTGAGAAGAGGAGGCTTGGGAGGAGAAATTTTTATCCTTGTTATTGTGCCGCACTTGGTTTGGTGTTTCTGATTTGTTTCAGGAAAGGAGATGACGATGACGATGGATGCACGGGAGGTTCTCAGGTGGATGAGCAGCCAGTTCGAGAAACAGGGAGAGCTAGCTCGGCAGAACCAGGAGCAGGCCATCGCTGCCCTGGTGGAGCAACAGAAGCCCCTGACGGACTTAATGCGGACTATCCTGAAGGAGCCTAAGAAGGACGAATCACCAGCAGCCGTTCCTATCTGTGGGGTAGGCCCACAGAGCTGTGGGATTTGGACTTTAGGACAAATGCATGCTAGTGACAATTTTGATGACTTTGTGCAAACATTTGAACGAATAGCTAGTAATGCTAAATGGCCACAAGAGCAGTTAGCCGTTAGGCTGGCCTCAGCATTAACTGGTGAGGCTCAGGCAGCCTATAGGGCCATGCCAGCAGCTCTTGCAAGTGACTATCAAGAGGTTAAGCGAGCTGTACGGGATAGGTTGGGCTTAACCCCTACCATGTACAGACGCATGCTCAGGTCTACCCGGATTCAACCAGAGGAAACACCAAAGGCACTGTATCACAGAGTGCATGGGTTGGTTTTAAAGTGGCTTGAACCCGAGGGTAAACGAATGGAGGAAGTACTTGATCTAATTGTATTAGAGCAGTTCTTTGACGCAGTACCTGAAGAGGTTAGAACATTTCTTACTCTACAGAATTGTAGAACCTCTGCTGAAGCAGCACACCTAACGGAAAGATTCTTTGAGGCTGAACTAATCAAAGGAGCCAGCGCTAGCAGCAGGTCAGGGTTAGACAACTCTGTAAGAAATGCTAATATGTCTTTAAGGAACAAGGTGGGTTCACAGGAATCCAGGTATATAAAAGCAGAAGGTAACAAGGTATTAAAGTGTTTTAAGTGTGGGAAAAGTGGACACTTTAAAAGGGAATGCAGGTCTCGCACAGCACTTGTTACTGGCCAGGTTCACCACACAGCTGCAGGTTTCCGAGTGGATGTAGAGATACAGGGAGTCCCAGCTAAGGCCTTGCTTGACTCGGGGGCCGACCAAAGTATGGTCTCTCGCCGTTTTTGGGAAACCATACAGGCCCAGAGGGGTTTTCCCCCGAGTCACGCCGAAGGAGTAGCCAATATCAGGTGTATCCATGGATCTTCCACTGGTTATCCGCTGTACCAGCTGAGGATACAAGGATTAGGGGTTCGGAGAAAGATTTTGGTAGCGGTAGTCCCCAAACTACCCTTTGATTTGGTGTTAGGCCGGGACTGGCCCCCATTTGGTGAAGGCCTAAAGAAAGGCCTGGTTAAGGAAAAGGAACCCCAAGGGCAACCTAAGGAAGGAGAGGAAGAAGACCAGGTCATGGGAAAAAGCAATGATGAAGGGGAAGCCCTGGTAAATGTAATTCCCCAGCCTTTATTTGCTAAAACCCCAAGGAAAGAAATTGTCCAAAAAGCACCAATAGAGGTAGTGACACCTGGTAAAAAGGGTTTTGTATTAAAGGTCTGTAAAATGTCCCCAGACGCACAGGTCCCCCAGAAAGCAACCGCCGATGCGGCTGGCTTTGATCTTTTTAGTGCTGTGGAAGGGGTGGTACCGAAGAAAGGAAAGACTTTAATTAATACAGGCCTACAAGTCCAGCTGCCACCTGGGTGCTACGGGCGGATCGCTCCCCGATCGGGTTTAGCATCGAAGCACTTTGTCGATGTCGGAGCGGGGGTTGTGGACCCCGATTACAGGGGAGAGGTCAAAGTACTGCTGTTTAACTTTGGAGAGCAGGACTTTGAGGTCAAAAGAGGAGACCGCGTTGCACAATTTATATGTGAACGATTTGGGTCGCCAGAGGTGGAGGAGGTAACCCACCTAGTCCCTACCAGCAGGGGAGGCCAAGGGTTTGGATCCACCGGACAGAGGGAGGTACAGGGTCTTACTGCCTCTGCTAAGACAAATCTAGAAGAGGATTTAGGTCCCCAAATTGCAGACTGTAAAACAGTCCCTGCACCGAAGGTTGGCCTAGGGTTGTCCTTGCAGCAACGAGGCCAGTTAGACCAGTTGCTGACACGGTTTAGGGACGTCCTCACGCCCGTCCCGGGAGAGACCAATCTGGTCGCACACGAAATTCTCACACCCCCGGGGAAAATTGTGCGACTGCGACCTTATCGCTTACCGGAGGCTCGCAAGAGCGAGATTATTGCACAAGTTCAGGAGATGCTACAACTAGGCGTGATTGAAGAGTCTAAAAGTCCCTGGTGTAGTCCGGTAGTCCTGGTACCGAAACCGGATGGCAGTCTCCGTTTCTGCATTGACTTTAGGCAGGTCAATACCATATCACTCTTCGATGCCTACCCTATGCCAAGGATCGAGGAGTTGTTGGATAGACTGGGGCAGGCACGGTATCTGACCACCCTCGACCTTACCAAGGGTTATTGGCAGATACCGTTGACCCGTGCTTCCAGACCCAAGACAGCATTCAGTACACCACTGGGTTTATTCCAGTTTAAACGCATGCCGTTCGGTCTACACGGTGCTGCGGCAACATGCCAAAGGTTGGTAGACCAAGTCCTACGGCCGCACCACAGCTACGCCGTAGCATATATGGATGATATAGTCATCCACAGCACCACCTGGGCACAGCACCTTCCACGTGTAGAGGCCGTATTGAAGGCTTTGCGAGATGCCGGACTGACTCTAAATCCCGGAAAATGCCTATTTGGAGGTACCGAGGTTAGGTATCTAGGACACTTAGTGGGAAATGGGACGGTCCGACCACTACATGATAAAGTGGAAAGTGTACAGAATTTTAGGCGTCCCCTAAATAAGAAACAACTGAGAAGTTTCCTAGGCTTAATCGGATATTATAGGCGTTTTATACCTAGATTCGCGGAGGAGAGTACAGTGTTAACAAATATGTTGAGGAAAAACGCGCCTAATAATTTACAATGGACACAGGCAGCGGAGGACGCTTTCACACTTCTAAAGGGGAAGTTATGCAAGGCGCCAGTTTTATATGGGGTGGATTTTAACCGTACTTTTATCCTGCAGACGGACGCCTCGGAATCGGGGCTGGGAGCCGTCCTATCCCAGGAGTTTGAGGGTACTGAGCACCCCGTCATCTACTTGAGTAGGAAATTGACCAAGGCTGAGGGCAACTACTCAACCATTGAGAAGGAATGTTTGGCCATCAAGTGGGCCATCGAATCACTTCGTTTTTACCTTACCGGCAGACATTTCGTGCTGATTACTGATCATGCACCATTGAAATGGTTAGGTACCATGAGGAACCACAACCCTCGCCTCACCCGTTGGCACCTGGCGCTGCAGGCTTTCAATTTTACTATACACCATAGGGCGGGAAAGCTACATACTAATGCAGACGCTTTGTCGCGTATTCCGGGCTGGGAGCCTGAAAGTGCACCAGCACGGAATATCTTAAGAGGGGGGATATGTGATGCAGCAAGGGGCACACAGCCCAGGGAAAATAAGATAAAAGAAAGACTTACCTCAGAGTCAGCTGTAGAAAGCAGCACTAGGCACCATGATTCACTGCAGCAAGGGAAATTCTTGCTACGTAGCAAACAAAAGTCCCATCAGGAACACCTGAGTGAGAGTCCCCAGGTCACGTGTAGAGCTAGGGATTATTTAGGGCAGGGTTCCAGTCAGTTAGAGAGGAGAATCAGAAGCAGGATCACCACGGGAAGCAGTAGGAGAGAGAGGAGCAGGAGGTGTGTCCCAGGTCAGCTGAACAGAAGCCCCAGGGGATTGCTGGGAGGAAATTCTTCTCACGAGGAGTCAGGAAGTGAGTCTGTCTCCAGCTCTCGAGAAGGAAGGTTCAAGGCAAGCTGCACTAAGGGAAGACCTGCTACCAGGAATAGCTTTGGAGAGAAGCCAGGATTACCTCACTACCCCAGAGGCCAGTATTTGCCAGCTCAAGGCAGAGGTCACGGTGAGAGGGAAGTGTTGGGGGATGGGCACTCCATGCATGGCTACAGCTTAAGAAATAGGTGTAAAGTTAGGAACAAACATATTCCTGTTCAACCAGCCCGGGAGGCTAGAAGCAAAGGCTATAGAGAGCCAAGCATAAAGACAAGCCCTACAGAGAGAAGGAAACTTCCCTATAGTAACAAAGAGAAGTTTAAAACTTATAACTGCAAAGGGCGGGGTTCTGACTACAGACATAAGAAGCAAGATGTTTCAGAGCTAATGTTCTGGGAGGCAAGCCCAGGCAGAACCAGCTACAGAGAGAGATATAGACCCAAAGGAGCAAAAGCCCCCAGTGACTGTTATAGTAAAGTGTCACAAGACGCTATAGCTGAATACCGTTCTCAAGAAGGGTCTGATACCAGCAGTGTGAGTAGTGCTGGGGAAATGATATGGGAAGACGCTGCTACTCTGCAAGAGGATATTCCTATGGATTGCAGTGTCTGTGTTAAATGCAACCGTATGATGTAAATACTGGATGAAGAGAACTCTGTGAATATAACAAGAGAATATACGTGTGTCGCCACTTTTGTTGCTAAGCTTATCTGATTTAAAGTTTCTGTTTCCTTTGACAATGTCCGAGCGGGACGGGGAATAAAACCCACTTTTCATTTCAAGTTGCTCTGAAAGACTTTTTATTTACAAGACCAGAGCAATTACTTGTGCATACGCCCTAGGCAACCGCCTATATTGGGCTAAATAGGCCTCTAACCACAGGCCCCATCACAGTATGTGGAGTATGATCTCAGTCTATCAAATTTACTGCTAATGCTTTCCATAGTACTTGTATTGTGCCAAAGAGAGCTTCCTTCTAGAGTTCATAAGATCTAACAGTATTTGATGTTGTTGGTCATAACTTGCTTCTTCTCTGCCTATCAGAAATCAGCATTAAGGGTTCTGTTCTGAGCTGATTTACTGTACCTCATTCTTACAGGAGCGCCCCTTCCACATGCAAACTGATCATGCTTCATTCTCCTCTATGATAAGTCTTTCCTGTGGAGCCCTGCAAAGGTTGTTTCTTTTCCCAACCCTTTTCAATATTTTTCTAGCCCCTCTGTTGACTATGATCAGGACCATGGTATTGGTTCCTTTCGTTACACGGATGATATCATTTTGACTTATCATACATCCTCATTTCTCAAACCTCATCTCTCTTCCATCAGTTTGTGTTTGGATGGTTTATCTTCATGGTTAGAATGTCATCATCTTAAGCTGAATCCAGATAAGTCCCAGGCCCTTTGGATTACTAAAAGCACCTCTTACAGTGAGTCCTGAAAGCAAATGTGTTGTTATTCTATTGGTTTATTCTCTTACACATTTAGGCATCATTTTTAACTCTCAATTAGGTAGAATCTCAAAACAAGCAGAGTACTATTTCATCTAATTTAATTTTTGTTGGAAAGACTGTCAAGGGAGAGCGAAACTCACCCATGCAACAGACTGTGCTTTTTAATTTTTATTGCATGCAAAAGTTTGTAAATAAAATCACTTAGCTGGTTGAAGAAGCGCCAGTGGAGCAGGCTTCAGAGTGTCTCACATACACATGACGAGCATCACAATTTGAGCTTATATCTGTGGCGGGTTACAGATTATATTCCATCTGACCCTTGCACTGGGATCAGACATCAAAACTCCAGTGGGCAGAACAGCAGTGGATTTTGAAATTACATACTTTTACCCCACTTGGATTGAATCTAGAATTAGACTGGCTGAGTGTTTTATGATCAAATAAAAATGTGCTGAAACAATGCCTCCACAACTGTTTGACATCTGATCATGGGCTTTCATCTTTTCTGTCCATTTGATCGGTCCATTTGCAAACTTTTGGGTAACACCCAAAATATGACATCAGACGCAATTTCCTTTTTAAGTCAGAGCATGTTTTGATAATGTATAAGCACACTGGACTGAAGTGTAAGCATGGGACAGCTAGACACCTGAAGCAGAGCTTTTAGATAACAGATATAAGCTCAAAATGTGACGCACGTCGAGTGTATGTGGGACACCCCAAAGCCTGCTCAACTGACGCTTCTTCAACCAGCTAAGTGATTTTATTTAAAAACTTTTGTATGCAATAAAATTTTAAAAGTACAGTCTGTTATATGGGCGAGTTTCACTCTCCCTTGACAGTCTATCTTTCACATCACCTTCTCCATCTCTCCTTCCTTCTCTTTTTCTACTTTTGCCCCTTCCCACTCTCTCAACTCTTCTTCCTCTCCTCTCATTTTTATTCTTCTGTTCCTTTCTCACCCTCCCTCTCTTTTTGCCTTCTCTCTCTCCCTCCTTTTTTCTCCCTGGCCATCTATTTCCTTCCCCCTTTCACACCCTTCCTTCTTATCACTCTCCTTCCTTCCCCTTTCTCCCATCTCACCTTTCCCCTCCTAAACACTGTCTCCCTCCTTCTCTTTACAACTGGGCACCTTTTTTTTCTCCCTCTATTCTCTCTCTCCCTCTCTCTCTCCCACCCCTCCTGGCAAACGCGATTTTTCCTCCAGTTCCTTTTTGTGTCTTATACCTTGTCTAGGCTCCCATTCCCCCTTTTATTTACCCCATTTCAACTCTCTCTCATCTTGTTAAAAGATCTGTCGACTTTCTTGTCTCTCACCTTTTCTATAGCTCCCTTTTTCTTCCATCCCCACCATTGATTCTTCGGTCTCTTCTCCCATATCTCCTTTCCCTTCCCCAACATCCACCAGCCTACCGCCTTCTCCAATATTCATTTACCCTGTTTCTCCTCCTCCTTACCCTGCCTCTCTATCTCAGACTTTCTTTGCATATGCCCTTGCTTCTTTCCCCACCCTGCATTTGTCCTCTTGTTCCTTCTTACTCCTCCAGCATTAGACCCACCCAAAATCTGCTCCCTTATCCCACCCTCCACCATCTTTCAACATCAACTGCCTTCTTCCATCTCCAACATCAGCATCTGCCGGTGTCAGTCCCTAGCCCCCATCTCTTTAAAATTAAAAACATGTCAGCAGGAATTCTACAAGAACTAATTGAAACTAAAACAAGCACAAGACCGAACAGAAAAACCACCAAAAACACCATACCAACCCTCAGTCTATTCACAAGAACTATTAAATCCACTTCCATGCAAGCCTTCTCTCTTGCAGCCCCAGTTATCTGGAATGTCTTTCCAGAATATATAAGATCAACAACCGATATAAAAGATTTCCAGAAGATGTTCAAAACCACCCTATTCATAGAACATTTCAACGAACAATTCAATGAAGACCCACAATAACACTAACCAATCAACAATCAAAATCAAACAAGCTATACCTTCTATGCCAACCATCCCTCCATTACAATTATCAAGATGTATCATAAGTTTAGCTGATGTTACAAGTTACTGTTTAAATTTGAAGTTATGATGTTACTGTTTATGTTATGTTATTACTGTTTAATTTGCAAGTTCAATATAAAAGTTAAACATTAATGTTTGTAAACCGCCTTGATTAAATCAAAAGGTGGTATAGGAAAACTGTTAAATAGAAAAAAATAAAATCTCTAAGCCCCATTCTCTGTGATAGCCTCCAGCCCCAGTATCAGACCCTTCTCAGCCATAGCCCCAGAATTAGCCCCATTCTCCCACCTGCTCCCAGCCTTCTTTTTCCAACCTATCCCCAACATCTTCCAACATCAGCCCCGTTCTCGGACTCCATCCCTAGCATTTTCTATTAACTACCTCATCCCCAACATTTTCCAGCATCAGCTCCCTTTTCCTATCTCTATTCCTAGCATCTTTCAGAATCAGCTCTCTTATCACCCACAGCATCTGTCCCTTCTTTTCACCTACCCTCAGCTTCAGCTGATGACTTCTTTCAGCGTCAGTGCTCTAGGGGTTAGCCATTTGACAGGCAAGGGCCAATATGGCAGTGCTATGGTCCATCAACTGCTATGGTGCAAATAGTATATGTGGCTGCATAGCGAGCATTATACTCCTCCATATTTGTGCCCAGTGCAGCCACAATGCTTGTTCCACCCTTGGTATGGCACTTGGTTTCAGAGGAGCCAATAGGTTGATCTCCTGTGTTTTCAACCTTCAACCTTTATAGGTCTCCGGGTTCTTTGCTTTTTACCTTCATGAGCCATTGTGATTTGCCTAGGATATATCGCCACACTCTTGAGCTTTAATTATCCTGTCATATTCTATATTTCTATGTTACTAAATGGATGCTATCAGCAGTACAAAGAGCATGAAAGGTGGATGGCGCATGGGTACCAAGGCTGCAAAAGCAAGCCAGTATAGGCCTTTAACTTCAGTACTACTCTGCAGGAAATCATTCAGTAATGAGTCTGGTGACTGCTTCTAGACCTTTCTTTAATTCATTAACAACTGTATAGTGAAGAGTTCTAGTAACAACGTTGGTTTGGGGGGGAGAGGTACAAGATTATATGTAAGTAATAATCGAGTGGATAATTTTGTTACAGGCCATCTAACTTGTGTGGCAGGTTTCCACACAAGTTATGCAATACTATTCCTTTTGAAGCTTACCGCACTGAAAATACATACACAGACACACATTTACACCTGCTCTTCGGTATGCACACATTTCCCATTCTTTTTTAAAATTTTATAAATTTCCAGTTGTAATTAACAAAAAAGAGAACTACAGCAGAAAAGGAAAGACATCACCAGGTTAAAAAAAAAAAAAAGAAAAAGCAAAAAAAGCAAACCAAGCACAAATCACCACATTAATAAATGGTCTAGCCCACATCAAAGGAGAGAGCAAATCTACCAGGTAGATAATTTATTTTATTTATTTAACATTTCTTATATTCCACCTTTCATTATATCAAGGTGGTTTACATTGAACAAACTGAAATTACATTGAACAGGGCATTATAACTTGGAGATAACTATTTTACAGGGAAGATGGGCAATGGAGGGTTAAGTGGCTTGCCCAAGACCACAACGAGCACCTGTGGGACTAGAAACGTCAGTCCTTCTAGCCCAAGGATTTGAACGCCAGTCCTTCTGGCCCAAGGATTTGAACCCCCAACCTTCTGGCCTGAGGTAACTTGCACCAACCACTAGGCCACTCCTCCCTCATTCATCAATCACCCAACTAACATTCTTGCTAGAGGACCCCACGCTTAGCAACAGAGATCATTAAGGGTCAAATTACAATAAAGCGTAGTTACTCACCTGTAACAGGTGTTCTCCAGGAGCAGCAGGAATCAGTCCTCACATACGGGTGACGTCGGCGCCGACGGAGCCCTCGCGGAGCAATTTTCCCCAGCTTTCAAAGAAAGCCTTTGGGAATTGCAGCGCGCATGCGCGGTCCCCTTCCCGCCCAAGGGTGCCATCTTAGCCAGTCAGATGACATAGCTAAAAGACAGCATAAAAATTTGCAAAAACTAAAGCAGATGATTGCAACTCCAAGGGGAGGAGGGAGGGTTGTGAGGAATGATTCCTGCTGCTCCTGGAGAACACCTGTTACAGGTGAGTAACTACGCTTTCTCCAGGACCAAGCAGGAAGTCAGTCCTCACATATGGGACTCCCAAGCTTAAGGCTACCGGAGACCCTAAGCACAAAAATGAGCTCCCTCTAGCTCAGCAGCACAGAAGGAAGGAATCTTCACTGAATTATTACCCACCGGTAGCCCAACATCCGGGATGGAGGGTAGGAGTTGCTCAAACCTCGAAGAGATTTCGGAGGACTGCCTGTCCGAAAGCACTGTCCCTGCGGGACTCCCTCTCGAGGCAGTAATGGACCGCAAAAGTCTGGCTCGAAGACCAAGTAGCGGCCCGGCAGATGTCTGCCAATGGAACAGAGCGGAGGTAAGCCACTGACGTAGCCTTCGCCCGAACACAATGAGCCGTGACCCGACTTTCTAACGAGAGTCCGGCTGCTCCATAAGCCCAAGCGATACAGTCAGCAACCCAGATGGACAGAGTACGCTTGGAGACAGGGAGCCCCAATTTATTGGGGTCAAAAGACACGAAGAGCTGAGCAGCTTTGCGGTGCTCCCGCGTACGGTCAAGGTAGAAGTTCAACGCCCTTCTACAGTCCAGGGTATGCAGGACCATTTCAGCTCGGCTGGAGTGTGGCCTGGGAAAGAAGGTCGGAAGTACCACCTCCTGATTGATGTGAAAAGAGGAGACCACTTTTGGAAGAAATTTAGGGTGAGTCCGCAGGACTACCCTATTTTTGTAGAACCGAGTGTAAGGGGGATCAGACACGAGGGCCTGTAGTTCACTTACGCGTCTAGCGGAAGTGAGGGCTATCAAGAATAAGGTTTTCCAAGAAAGAAAACGGAGAGGACAGGTAGCCATAGGTTCAAAAGGCGGACAGGTGATCCGCTGCAAAACCACATTCAGATCCCAGTCAGGCGCTGGCGGGCGCAGAGGTGGTTTAAGGAGAAGGAGACCTCGGAGAAACCTTGTCACGAGAGGGTCGTGGGAAAGAGGTCTGCCGTCCACCGGCACATGATGTGCTGAAAGAGCACTGAGGTGAACCTTGACGGAGTTGGACTTAAGTCCAAGATTAGAGAGGTAGAGCAAGTACTGCAAGACCACCGACACCGAGCAGGAGAAGGGATCCAGAGACCGCTGGGTACACCAAACGGAAAAACGACGCCATTTAAGGGCGTAGCATTTGCGGGTAGAAGGTCGCCGGGAAGCTAGGACGACCTCTTCCACCTCTGCCGGCAGTAGAAGGGGAGCAAGGACTACCCTTTCAGCAGCCAGGCCATCAGATGTAGAGATCTGAGGTTGGGGTGTAGCAGGGACCCCTGATCCTGTGTTAGGAGATCTGGTTGAAACCCCAGAGGGAACGGAGCCTCCACCGCCAGTTGCAGCAGGAGTGGAAACCACGGCTGTCTGGGCCACCGAGGAGCTATCAGGATCATAGAAGCTTTGTCTCGGAGAACCTTGAAAAGAGTTCGAGAGATTAGCGGTATGGGAGGAAAGGCATACAGAAGGCTTTTCGACCATGAGAGCAGAAAAGCATCCGCCGCTACTCGGAGGAGATGCGGCTGCCGAGAGCAGAAACGAGGAAGTTGCCGGTTGAGAGGACTGGCAAAAAGATCCAGCGTGGGGAGGCCCCACTTCAGAAAAAGTTTCTGAACTACCAAGGGATCCAGTCGCCACTCGTGCGGCTGGAGGATTCTGCTGAGTTTGTCCGCCAGGCAATTTTCTTGGCCTGGGAGATAAACTGCCTTGAGAAGAATGCCGCGGCTGACGGCCCAAGAGCAGAGCCTCTGCGCTTCCTGACAGAGAAGGAAGGAGCCCGTGCCCCCCTGTTTGTTCACGTAGAACATGGCAACTTGATTGTCCGTCTGGACAAGGACGGACCGGCGAGAAGTCAGGTGGGAGAAAGCCTTGAGAGCCAGACGGATTGCTCTGAGCTCCAGGAAGTTGATCTGCTGCGCAGACTCCCATGAGGTCCAGAGACCTTGAGTACATGCCCCTTGGCAATGCGCTCCCCACCCCAGGAGAGAAGCATCGGTCGTCAGCACTTGAGCAGGCGGAGGAGATTGAAAAGGCATTCCGAGTACCAGGTTCGGCTGATGAAGCCACCACTGCAGAGAAGAGGCCAGCGGGCCGGAGACCTGCACTAAGTCGGCGAGGCCGCCCGTGGCCTGTTGCCACTGCTTGCGAAGGCACCACTGAGCAGGCCGCATATTTAGGCGGGCGTTGGGGGTCACGTGGACGGTGGAAGCCATGTGGCCGAGTAGTCTCAGAAAGCGCCTGGCCGAGACCAGGGACTGGCTGCGAAAACGGCCGGCTAGGTCCATGAGCTGCCGAGCTCTGTCGAGAGGCAGGAATGCTCGCGCCTGAAGAGTGTGCAATCTTGCGCCGATGAACTCGAGATCTTGCGAGGGGAGCAAAGTGGACTTTGCGAAGTTTACGACAAAGCTCAAGTACTGGAGAAGAGTCACAGTGCGGTGCGTGGCTTGTGCGACCTCTTGAGAGGACGATGCTCTGATGAGCCAGTCGTCTAGGTAAGGAAAGACATAGAGGCCCTGAAGCCGGAGATAAGCCGCCACCACCGCGAGACATTTTGTGAAGACTCGTGGTGCGGAGGATAGGCCAAAGGGCAGTACTCTGTACTGGTAATGATTTCCTGCCACCACAAACCTTAGGTATTGGCGGTGGCTTGGGTGGATGAGGATGTGCGTGTAGGCATCTTTTAGATCCAAGGAGCATAGCCAATCTCCCTGCTGGAGGTAGAGCAGAAGGATTCCAAGGGTAAGCATCTTGAACTTCTCCCTCACGAGGAACTTGTTGAGGTTGCGCAAGTCCAGGATGGGTCTGAGGCCTCCTGTTCTTTTTGGTATTAGGAAATACCTGGAATAAAAGCCTTGACCTCTCAGGTGGTGGGGCACCGGTTCCACAGCCTGTTCCTGAAGAAGACTTGCTAACTCCTGAAGGAGTAAGTCCCTGTGCAGAGGGAGTCGTGGAGGCTCTCCCGGAAAATAGGAGGGAGGGACCTGGTGGAAGTGGAGAAGATAGCCTTCTCGCACAACATGAAGCACCCAGGCATCTGATGTGATGTTGGACCACCTGTGGGCAAAGTGGACCAGCCGGCCTCCTGTGCTGGGAGAAACCAGCTGAGGGGGAGAGGCTATGTCGATGAAGTCAAAAACCCCCGCCCTGCTGAGCAGGGGCCGATGGTGCAGGCTTGGGGGCTTGCTGCCTACGGGACCCGTTACCCCGTCCCTTGGCCTGCTGACCCTGTTGGGGAGCTGAGGAGGCCTGATACTGAGGGTAGTGTTTATAGGCAGCCGCCTTCCTCGGGTAAAAGGACTTTTTTCCCCGAGCCCTTCTTCTTTTGGGAAGGGGCAGAGGTCTTTCTAGAGAGCCTTGTTCTGGTGAGAGTTTCCGTCTCGATTTGCGCAGCCTTCTCAGCCATGGGCTTGCCAAATAGGTTCTCACCTCGGCAGGGGACATCGACCAACTTGTCCTGCACCCAGGGTTCAAGGTCAGACGACTGAAGCCAAGCCTGTCGGCGGGCACCGATGCCGGCTGCGGCCACTCGAGCCGATGCTTCAAAGCCATCATAGGCTGCTCGAGAAATGAACTTGGAGCATTCTCGAATTCCAGTGGACAAGGCTAGGAACCTCCGCAAAGGTTCCTCGGAAAGTCCAGCAGAGAATCCGGCTATCTCCTTAGCCAGGTCTCTAAGGTACATGCCCATGTAGAGCTGGTAGGTCTGGACCCGACAAGCAAGCATAGAGCCTTGGAAACACTTCTTACCGAGGCCATCCAGGTTGTGGGCCTCCCTGCCGGGAGGCACCGAGGAGTGCATCTTCTGGCTCTTGAGCCTATGCATGGCCGATTCCACCACCATGGAATGGTGCGGCAGTTGTGCCTTCTGGAAGCCAGGACTCTTGCGGACTCGATAGATGGAATCGACCCGCTTGCTTAAAACCGGTGACGACGCCGGACTCTCCCACATGCGGAAGAGTAGTCGTTCCAGCATGGGAGGAACCGGTACAGTAAAGTGCTCCTTCGCTGGAGAGTCATACTGGAGGGCGTCGAGCTCTTCGGCTCGAGGCTCCTCCTCGGGATCCGCAGGGAAGGCCAAAGCCTTGGCCATATCCCTGACGAAGTCCGAGAACCGGGCATCCTCCGGGGGGGACTGCTTCCGAGGTTCGGACTCAGGGGAGTCCGAGGGGACACACCGAGTCCGAAAGGAATCAGGTGACTCTTCCACTTCAGATTCCCAGGCCGACTCCGAGGAGGAATCGGTGGGGTCGGTTCGGGCGGGCGTAGGCGTCGGCCGCCCCGACGCCGAGGGAGTCGGCGTCGACGACCTCGGTCCCGAACGGGAGGCCGAGGGAGACCTCGACCGAGGATCGACTCGAGCCCGCATGGACTCGAGGATCGGCTCGGTCTCCGGGGTCGACTTAGACGTCGACGTCCCGGCAGTCAGGGCAGAGGCGCCAGCGAGGCTAGCGATCAGTGCCCGCTGCTGGTCCATGAAGGCAGCCAGGCTGCTCTCCAAGGCCGTCAACCTGAGTCCGACCTCAGATGACCCAGCAGCCCCCGACTCGGGCCCCGACGGCGTCGGGCCCGACGTCGGACCCCTCGGAGGCGAGTCCAGGAGGACTACAGGACTTACCCGAGCAGGCGATTCCGATTCCAGACGAGGTCGCTTCGTGAGACGATCCTGCTCCAAAGACCCGGGACGGCTATCGGGGCTATGCGACCTGGCCCTCGCGGAACCAGGAGCGTCCACCGACGACGCCCTCGCGGGTTTCGTCTTCCGATGATGATCCCCCGAGGGAGAACCTCTGTCGGAGGAACTCCGGCGATGCTCAGAGCTGGAGCCTCTGGACGCCGAGGCCTCCGACGAGGTCCGGGTACGGGTGGGATCTGCGAAGATTCTTTCCCGCTGATGCCGCCGACTCCGTAAGGCTTTGGAGGACATTTTGCTGCAGGCCCCACAGATCAGTTCCTCGTGATCTGGGCCGAGGCAGCGGAGGCAATGATCATGTGTGTCAGTGAGAGACATGTTTCTGTCACACTGAACACACCTTTTGAAGCCACTGGCAGCCATCGGGGGAAAAAGGGCCCCTGCAAGGTCAAAGGACCGGGCTGCCAGCGAAAAACCGAAAACGAAACTGACAAGAAAAATCAGAAAAACCGAAAAATAAGAGAAGGACTCGCAACGGCGTCGTGAGTCCGGGCAGGAAAGAGACCGGCGTCGAACCGAAGAAAAAATGGAAAATAAATGAAGAAAATCAACTTTTTCTGCGGGGACTGGAAGACCACGTCTGTAGGGCTCCGCGGAAAAAAGAAGACTGGCTAAGATGGCACCCTTTGGCGGGAAGGGGACCGCGCATGCGCGCTGCAATTCCCAAAGGCTTTCTTTGAAAGCTGGGGAAAATTGCTCCGCGAGGGCTCCGTCGGCGCCGACGTCACCCGTATGTGAGGACTGACTTCCTGCTTGGTCCTGGAGAACTGCATTTTCACTAAGAAAATTCTCTAACTGATTAGGGTCAAAGAAAACAGAATTATTAGATCTATAGACATTAAATATTTACAGGGAAATTTAAGGAAAAAGGTGGCTCCCAATGTCAAAACACCTGGTTTCAGCTATAGGAATGACCTACGCCTTGCCTGAGTAACCTTAGAAACATCTGGAAAAATATGAATCCTTTGACCACAAAAAGTAACCTTTTTAAAAAACAAAACAAAATAAAAACCTTCACAATAGCAATCGTATCTCCCTCTGATGCAAAGATGACTAAAAGGGCAGCATGAGAAGAAAGGTTATCCTGAGAAGCTTCTAAAAATGCTGTAAGATCCAGAGACTCTCCACTTACCAACTTATCTAACTCCACCCCCTCTTTCTGGGCCTCCTTTTTAAAGCTACTTGGTAAATACACATTTTCAAACATCCCTGATTGAACACTGGGATAACACAGCATTTCATTCAAATACTTTTCTAGAACTTCTGATGGCGACAATAACTGAATGCGAGGAAAGTTCAGGAATCTAAGGCTCTCAGGAGCGGCTCAAGGCAATCTGCTGTCTGAGGCAAGGGATGAGATGGTGCCCCCCCCCCCCCATAGTGGGGGAGAGAGGGCTTTCTCAAAACTCCAATCAGGGACTGAACCAAACCAAAAAAACGATTAGATTATATGGAGAAAATGCAAGAAATTTGCACACCAAGGAACTAAAAGAAAGAGCAAGAACTACAGCACAGTTTATAAAACTAAATAACTCATTTTTATTTTGTTATAAACTGTGTTATCTACTTCCGGTGACACTGCCAAGAAAACCCAGGAGCTTCTGGGTCGCCAGGAGTCAGGACTGACTCAAAAGAACACATTGCATTTGCATGGTTCTTGCTTTTTCTTTTTTGAATATATATTTTGCATCAACAAAACCCCCTTCCTCAACAATGGGTGCAGAGCAGAACCAGGACATTCACCCACAGAACTCAGTATCTTAAGAAACAAAAAAAAAAAATCTGATTCTGATCATCTCACTAACAGGTGCTCTCCAGTACCAAGCATATTGTGAACTAATACAAAACCTTACAACAAAGTCACTGAGTATCAATAGAGCAAATCTACAATACCATATCAGCACCAACTTCCAAAACTCACATAAGGATCCCGTCCAAAAAAAAATCACTGTAAATACTGCAGTGGGCCCTGGAACATCCAAACACCTATTTGAAAAGCTGAACAATTCAGATTACTACAGTACAGATCCCTACATACAAACTCCATGTTAACAGAACACCTGGTCTTGGTCACACATTCAAAACACAGACCCTCACCAAGTACAGAATAAATGACCATAACCTAAAAACAAACATATGTAGATAAAAATTAAACTGCAACCCCAAGAAGCCAAATTCTGCATACAGTGCAATACCAGAGAAATAGAAAGAGATGCATTTCTATGTACAGTATAAAATATAAAGTCCTATCATTAAATTGAAAATAAAATTCTCTTCTAACTTTGTTGTCTGACCATTTTATTCTCTGATCATGTAGGTCCCAATCTGAGGTTTCTGCTTTCCTCTATCACCCAGTGCACCCTCCTGTCTACTTTCCCCAAGGAACGGCATAATGGTGATGCAGGGCCATGTGCAGAGACTCACTGCAACATCATTTGCATAAATGTAGTATACTTTATTTTAAAATGTATATGCCACCCATCTAAAATCCTAGGTGGCTTCTAAACATACACAAGCAATTTAGTAAAACAGATGTTGCAATAAAACAAACATAATAATAAAACATTAAATTCAATTATTGAAAAACCACTTACACAGCTCCCCCCCCCCAATCAAACCATTCTGCACATCAGATTAATTTGCTATGACCATATTATTGCTAAAGAGGGAACATACAAAAGGAAAAACTAATCTTGGAAGCCATGAAGTCAAACGCTAGATTGGATTATACTAGAGCTGGAAAAGTCTGGACCTCAGCAGCAATGAAGTTATCAGGCTACTAAACAAAAATATACTGAGACATTCCCTTAAAATCTGAAATTTCCTTGAATCTGAACTGGCAAAATATTTTAAATTTCAGTCTGGCAGCATAAAGAATGCAAAACTGCAAATCTCAAAAACAATATACATTCCAGTTCACCCCAACACCCTACAGTTGACCTCACCAAGAACCAGGAATACAGGATCCATACAGCAAATCTACTATTCTATAACAGCACTAATTTCCAAAACTCATACAATATGGAGCATATCCAGAAAAGGACAGCACGATAAATATTGCAGTGGGCCCTAGAACATCCATATTCCTATTCAGAAAACTGAACAAGCCAGATTACTACAGCTCCCTACATAGAAACTCTATGCTAACAGAACATGTAGCCTTAGTCACACATATGCAGAGCAGGGATAGATCTTCACCAAGTAGGGAATATCTCAGTGCAAATTAAAAACAGACATATGTAGTCAAAAAAATGCTTTTACCCATTACCATTAGTTTTACAGGATTTCTTTCCCAAAATTAAACTTCACTGCAGAGTGAGGCAAGAGAAAGAACTCTCACACACAGGCGTCTACATTGTCAACAGAAACTAACATAATGGCTCAGCACAAATAGCGTGAGTGCACCTAATGCCATCTCAGTGGATGGCCTTAGTTGCACCAGCAGCTGTTTTGCCAGGCTGAAATGCAGTAATTGTAGGGGGGATGTAACTGCCTTCCTGCAGTTAGCCTATGGCCCTGCGTAATCAAACTCTGGAATTAGTTATCAGAGGATGCAGTAAAAGCTGTTAGTGTAGCTGGGTTTAAAAAAGGAGGAAAGGTCCATAAACTATTATTAAAGAGGACCTGGGAAATCCACTGCTTGTCCCGAGAGAAACAGTGTGGAACCTGTGCACCTTTTTGGGAACCGGCCAGGTACTTCTGACCTGAATTGGCCACTGTTGGAAACAGGATACTGGGCTTGCTGGACCTTGGTCTGACCCAGTATGGCATTTCTAATGTTCATATGTTAACAGTGCAGAGCCTAGGAAACATGCTGCTAAATATGCCAAACAAGAGGGGCTCAACAGCACCCATGCAGCATCTCCTACTTCCACAAAAACAAGAGTGACTTGGCACCCCAACACAGTACTTCCCACTCTCTCAGTGGCCTCTACATAGCACTTCCCACCCTCTGAAAAACAAAAGGGGTTTTGCAGGACCGTAGTGAGGTTGAATCGTGCCCTGTGCGACTTGCACAATGGGTGCGTGCCCCCTCCCCCGCGGCGGGAGAGAAGAGGCGCGCCCTCTGTGTAAGCTGCCGGCGCGCTAAGCAGATCTGTCCCTCCCTTCTCTGACGTCATGTCAGAGCATGGAGGGACAGATGTGCTTAGCATTCCCCGAGAAGGCTTAAGGGGCGCATTTCAGATGTATGCCATTGCCTGCCGCCACTGAGTGAAGAAAAAGTGGCAGCGGCAGGCAACGGCAGACAGCCGAAATGCGCCCCTTAAGCCTCTGCGCCCTGTGCAGCCGCACCGCTTGCACAGGGCTAGGTACAGTCCTGGGATTTTGTGAGCCCAACACAACACCTACCACTCCAACAAACACCAAGAAGAGCTTGGCAAACTCAACATAACTCCTGAAACTGCACACTGGAGCAGCATGGTGTTAATGTAAATATATATTCCATAAAAAACAAAGGAAATGCAAGATGCTCACACACCAAGGAACTAAAAGAAAAATTGGGAACCACAACTGTTTATAAGACCAAATTATAACTCATTTCATTCTGTTATAAAATGTGTTATGGCTCTCACATTTTCTTTTTGAATATATATTCTGCATCCACAGAAATCTCTCCCTCGACAATGGGTGCAGAGCAGAAGTAGGACATTCACCCACAGAACTCAATATATTTTTAAAAAATCAGATTCTGATCTTCTAACAAACATTCTCCACTACCAGGCATATTGGGAACTAATATAAAACCCTACAAAAGTCATATAAGATCTACAACGCCAGATCCTCCATACCATGCCAGCATAAACTTCCAAAACTCATACAAGGAGCCTACCCAGAAAAAAGCAGGACTATAAATACTGCAGTGGGCCCTAGAACATCCATATACCTATTTAAAAAGCTGAACAAGTCAAATTACTACAATACAGATCCCTACCTACAAACTCCAAGTTAACAGAACACCTGGCCTCGGTCAGACACTCAGAACACAGAACCTAACCAAGTACAGAATAAGTGACTACAACATAGACAAAAAATAAACTGAAACCTCAAGAAGCCAGACTCCACATGCAGTGCAACATCAGATAAATAAGAGATGCAGTTCCCCATACTATGTAAAATATAAAGGTAGCACAAAGTCCAATCACTAAATTGAAAATAAAATTATTTTTTCTGTCTTTATCATCTGACCATTTTATTCTCTAATCATACTGGTCCCGATCTGAGGCTTCTGCGTTCCTCTGTTCTCTTAGCTCTCTTTCTATGGTCTATAGTCCATCTATAGTCCATTCTTGTCTCTTCTTTTGTTTTCTTCACTTCCTTTCATCAGTCTATTTCTAATCCCAGTAACCCTCTTCAGTATCAGCCCTCTTTCTAGTCTTCCCCTCCCAATACCTACCAATGTCACCACCTTGCATTCCCAGGACTGTCACTGGAGTCCATTCACTTCCAGTCCCCCTCCTTCCCCACTGTCCAGCCCCTTCAAGTCCAAATACCACCACAGGTATCAGCTTATGTCCACTCCCAGTGCCCCCCCCCCCCCGTGTCAGCTCCATTCCAGTCACCCTACGTCTGTCCATCCCCCTTCCAGTGCCATCCCCATGTGTCAGCTCCCTTCCATTCCCAGTGCCCCCTCCCTTCCAGCCTCCTACTCATTACCCAGTCACCTACCAGTCTCACCCCAAGAGTCAGTTCCCTTTCAGTCCCTCTCTAGTACCATCCCTAGGTGTCAGCTCCCTTCTATCCCCCTCCTCCCTTCCCTAATGCCATCATCCCTCCAGTACCATCCTCAGGTATCAGCTCCCTTCCTGCTCCCACCTTCCACACATGTCAGTTCCCTTCCTGCTCCCACCTTCATGCCCACTAGCTCCCTTCTAGTCCCCTCCTTCTCCCCCATGTCAGCTCCCTTCCTGCCTCCACCTTCCTCCCGTGTCATTTCCCTTCTTGCCCCCACCTTCCCCCCTCATATCAGCTCCTTTCCTGCCCTCTCCTTCCCCTGACAACCACAGCTCTTGCGTCTTATAGAGCCATGACTTTGATAGAGCTAGTAATTTAAAATAAAAGCAAAACTGGTGCTGATCCTTCCAGCCTGTGCTATGCAACCCCTGCTGTGTCCTGCTCCCTGTAGTGTAAGCAGGACATAGCAGTAGGGGTTACATAGCAGAGGCCAGAAGGCTCCGCATTGGTTTTGCTTTTATTTTAAATTACTAGCACTATCACAGCCATGGCTCTGTAAGGTGCAGGAGCCATGGCCGCCAGGGGTAGACTGTGAAATCCTCGAAAATGAGGCTAAAGAGTCCTGCTCCATAGAAGCACTAGGCTGAGGAGGTGGGATCCGACCACCTAAAAAGGAGGCATCTCTAAAGAAGAGGTCAAGCTGCACCTGAGTAGGAGACATTTTATTCACAGGTTGAACATGCTGGTGCATCAGGCTTTTAGCTACTGCCTCCACCTTAGAGCCCAAACTTTTCTTCCCTTTCTTGCTTTTTCTCTTCATAGCAATCCCCCTATACACAGCATGACGACACTTCCTGTTCCTCCTAGTGTCTTTGAAGGGGCTTGCGCCTTTGGTCATGCCTCTTCGTTCACATGCCCACAGACAGCCACTCAGTTTTAATGGACTCGCTGGCAACTCCCAACACACACTTTCCCAACATGCTAGTTCCAACAGGTACTTGATGTGGCTCAGTCTGACGGAAAACGAGTGCTTTCTTTGGAGTTCCTGTGGATGACACTCAATTTTAAAGGGTCCGTCCAACATCAATGATATCAGTCACTGGCGACTCCCAGCACACACTTTCTCAACACGCTATCTCCAACAGGTACTCAATGTGGCTCAGTCTCTGATGGAAAGCAAGCACTCTCTCCCTTCCCACTTTTATTTTGCATTCATCCATGCTTATTTTATAAAGGAAGTGCATAAGCCCAAAGCTCACCCCAATTCTGCCTGTGAGGTTGTCTCTACAGAATGTAAGCATCTGCAGGATGTATGTACATCAGTCCAAGTGCATATACCCTAAGCAAATTTTAGAAAAGGCAATTTTTGTGCATAGAACATTGTTTTACATGCAGAAATGCCTTTTAAAAATGTTCCTATATAGTATTGGGCTAATGTAAGAATAAACCAAAACCGTAAGAGATGGCATTTACAGACTATATAGAGAAAGCAGGGTAATAATATAAGGTGCCGTAGAATGTTATGCACCATTTATGCATATAAATCATGTATTTCCAATGGTTTGCACTTCAATGGGCACTTACATGCATACTTTAAACAGGGTTACTATTCTGTGCCTCAGGCTGGTCATGTGCACTTTTACTGTGGGTATGCACATAGGTGGAGCTTGAGCAGAGCACAAATTTATAAGTGTAAATTATAAATTACTATAATTTATCGGAGTTCTTGAAAAATCAGCTATAAGACTGGCATTATTTATTTTATTTATTTAGCTGTATTTATATCCCGCTTTTCACCGGGTCAAAGCGGCTTTACAAAAAAAGGGGGGGGGGGGAATTTACGTATTAGGGCGTGGCCATCACCGGGGAGGCGACATTGATGATTTCAACATAGGACAGACTTTGGACATGGACAGGTTAGTATAGTTTTGAGTTAGAGGGTCATGGTGGGCGAGATCAGAGGTTAGCGTGCTTTTTTGGTGGGGGTCGTGTTGAGGTATTCCTGGAACAGGATGGTTTTCAGCTGTTGTTTTCTGAAGGATAGCAGATCGGCATTGTTTCGGAGACAACTTGGTAGAGAGTTCCATAGGGATGGAGCATAAAGTTCAAAAGCTCGATTGCAAGTCCGTTGCGAGCATTTGGTTCTTTTGTGAGGGACGGTGAGGGAATTGCTGGAGGCTTGTCTGGCATTAGTGTTCGTGCCTAGATTTTACGCATGTGTTTAACCACTTACACCCCTATTTTATAAAGGAAAGTACATGTATATTGACTTTATAAAACAGACACTAGTGAAACACAAAAAAATGTGCATTGACATTGTGGAGTTTATAAAATTACCCACATATGTCTATTATTTGACGTGTTTCATTTAGGCATAGCGCCTATTGTTGAGAGTCCAGGTGGCTGCTGAAATATTTCACAAGACTTGAAACCTCAGTCAGCCCAAACTTCCTCAACAGCATGGCTGAAGAATGCACACAGCCGATCACATTAGCTGAAGAATTGGTGAGCGAGTGTGTGTGTGACTGGATGAAGAGGGGTATGAAAGAGAGATTGCGTGAAGCCAATGAGGGGAAGGGGGTCATGAGAGAGAGATTAGGCAGTCTGGGGGGGGGGGTAATGAAAGAGAGATAGAGTGGTCTGGAGAGACACACACACAGAGTCATTGGTGAAGTCTGGAGGGGTCATGAGAGAAAGAAAGAGACACCGAGTGAAGTCTGGGGGGGGGGGGGGAGATGTGTGAGAGAATGTAAGATACGTGGTGAAGCCTGGGTGGGGGTCCTGGGAGAGAGAGACTGGGGAAAGTGGTAGAAAGGGGAAGGCTGAGGAGGTTAAGAGAGAGAAAGATTCACATATACACATGCAGCCTCAGACAATCCCCTCGACACACACACATGCACTGAGCCCACGACATTCCCAATGACACATGTATGCAAACATGCAGCTCTGACACTCTCCATGACACACACTCAAATGCATGAAGCCTCTGACATTCCCCATAACACACACACTGCTCCTAGCACGCCCAATGACACACACACACATGCATGCACAGAGCTCCCAACACTCCCCATGACACACACGCATGAATGCAGCCTCTGAAACTGTCCATGACACACACACACACAAATGAATGCATGTACCCTTGACATATGTACATAGCCCCGACACACACATACACATATGCACCCCGGACACATACATATCTGCACATACCCCACAATATACACACGCATGTACTTCCTAACATTTCTATGAGACACGCATATCAACACACCACACACGCCAAATTCTGAAAATGGAGGAAACATGCCACTGTGTAACATTGCAACTGTAATTTTTTCAATGTTATTATACTGAGCTCGTAAAAGGTGCTTTAGTGTCCCAGTGTGTTTTAAAAATCAGGACTGAGGCTCAAACTAAGCTAAAGGCATGTATCAACACAGTCAGCTTCCAGCCTTACTCTTTCCTATCACCAAAGCCTATATTGGAGTATGAAGGGAAATGAGCTATTTGGAAGGACAAACAAATCCTCATTGGGATTACCGGACATGCCTCACCGTGACATTACAACTATAACAACCTGCAAAGAACCTAGTTAGCTGTTTAATAAAAGGGTGATGCCAAGAACAGCTCTTCAGAGCATGCTTTCAGAAACATGCTGCTCTTTCTGCTCTTCTAGCAAACAATTCTTAATTTAATGTGATAAATGAGAGAGAAACTGATGAAAAAATAGGAAAGGAACATTTTAATAGAGACTGAATTCCTGGTAGAATTCATGATGGTGCTTTTCTGTTGTATTCTCTGCTTTATGGTATTAAGCTCTTCTTCTAAGTTCCCACAGAGAAAAATATTGCAGTTTTATGATATAGTCTTATGGCTTTGCATTAACAAAATCCAGTTGCTCTGATTATTCAGACATAGATGACTTTTTCAGTGGTGAGTTATGGAGGGTCAATTGTTTATGCACTACCAGGACAAATGTATCTATAAATAAAATGGAGGAACACGCAAATGAACTTACAGAAGCATGCCGAGGATAACATTCCACTATTTAGGGAACAAAAGGTTTTAAGAGTTCCCTAGGGTTAAATATGGCATCTTGTGTGCCTGGCAGTGTTTCCATGGAGACATTCCTCGGTGCTTTCATTTGTAACTTCCATATTATAGGCCCGCAGTCTCTTATTTTCTAATTCTTGTTGAACATTTATTTAAACCACTTTAGGTATTATTACGAGACTCAAGGCACAGTGAATCATGTTACAAAATGATGCTGTCCGTCAAAGAGTAACAATGAATAACAGTATATTTAAATTGTAGGGAGAAGGTAGGGTGTAAATGCTGTACTTCAGAATCATGGTAATAAAATATATAAAAATTAAAAGTACAAATACAGAAATGAAAGGTTGCGACTGTAAGAAAAATATTTGTTAACAAGGGATTATTTGCGACTTAACAGTCTTAGAGGTGGAGAACACTCTATTATGGACTGTACTAGCAATTTAATATCTCAATAAATTTAATGTACTGTAGTTCCTGCACTTGCAATTATTGCTGGGGGTCATGGACTCTCTTTTCCAGAGGTCAGGCCTTGTAGATCCCCTTACCTGGATCTATTCATGGACGTACTTGCACAGAGGCCATCATCTTCACCATAACCATGAGAAGATCCAGCAAAGCAGCAAAGGTGCTTTTATCTCTTTTCCATTCTGTGGCGAAAGGGTGGTGCGGAACAGCTGTCAGTAACCCACAGTAGCTGAAATGGGTAGAAAAAAAGAAAAAAGTAGGTAGCAAAGGAATCCATCTATGCGACTTCTCTTTTCCCTTTTATTCACAGTGAAGCAAGAGGTGCTAAAGAATATATACCCAAAACCTTTCAGTTAAGAGGGAAGGGGGGAGCTAAAGAGGACCTTTTAATCAAATGTTCTCTCTTTTATGGCCTATGGTGGAGTAAGAAGTGGCAGAAAAGTCCAAGAAATTAGGAATGATTAAAAGGTCAAGAGCCCAAGAAGATGTCAGCTGTAAGTAAAAGTCAGAGAAGACAGTATAGGAAAACATCTGTAGAGAGAAACAGGAAAAGTGATCCAACCTGATCAGCCAGTTTGAAAGCAGATCAACATCTTGTCATAAAAAATGGGCACCCTTTGAAAGGTGCATTCTAACCCAAGACAAGGAGCATTCTAACCCAAGCTACAGTGCAGAGAAAGGTTTTGTGAACTCCCTAGGAGAGTCTGTAACATAATTAGATCCTAACCTAAACGCTGAAAAGAGAGAAAGATAAACCCAATGAATGAATAAATCAAACCAAATAGCTATATTCTAATTACTTATTCAACAAAATATTCAACAATAAGGGGGTCCATTACTAAAGGGTGCAAGCTGCAGGTCTGGCACATGCTAAATGCACATTGGACACGTGTTGACAGCTAGCATGGAGCCATGACAGCACCACCGGATTTTGGCACTAATTGTCCATGGCACATCAGGGTTGCAAGTAAGAGGGTTAGGAATGGAGAGTGGACAGGGCAAGCACCATGCAGGCAGTGCCCCCATGCTACCTGCCCAGTGGGCTAGTAGAGAAGGTGCATCATGGCCACCCCCATGCTCCCGTCAGTTAACATTGTGGTGGTGCCCTAACGCACCATGGATTTATATGTTATGGGTGTATTAAGTGCAACACTAGAGCCCCTAAACATCCTTGTGTGAAAACGTATGTGAACCCTTCATTCAATAATTCATGGTGCCTCACTTGAGCAGCAATCACTTCAACTTTAAATCTACAGCACTACTAGGCCCTTGGAACAGCTACAGACACCGGCCTGATTGGCATCAGGGGAAGGGAGCAGGCAGGTAAGCCCCTCCCTGCTCCCTACCACCAAGGCCAATCAGGCCGAAGAGGAGCACCGCCAGGAAACTTTAAATCTACAGCGATACTAGGTGTGCCCATGTCTGGCAGGCCCACGCCTGAGGGCCCCTAGGCGGGGACTGACAAACAGGAAGAAAAAACACCAGACGACCCTCAACTCTTCATGATACACTATTCTAAAGAAAATCTCATCTACAGATCATCAAAATACTAAGAGAACCTCCCACAAACAAGCCCTCCACAGTAAGCTTCGAACAATCAAATCAATCAAACATGCTACCGCATAATCTCATATATTACATGATACTGCTGGCTACATTTCCTCTCATATCATCTACCCAGTTGATTTAGAACTGGAATAATAGCATACCAATTCTCCATAGACCAAACTTTCTCCACCTTACAACATACCCAAAATACCGCTTTCTAAACCATCTTGCAGACTCATACATATCAACACAGAGCCTCTGCAGCTTACAACTACGGATAGCAAACTCTAAGAACACCCAATCAAATGTTCACTTGTCAATGCTCGCTCTGTCCACAACAAAATTCAGACTATTGTAGACCATATTCATCACACGGACACTGATGTAATGTGCATCACTGAAAGCCGGATCGCGGACTATGACAACGTCCTCCTCAGCCAACTAATTACTTCTCAATATACGCTGTTCAACTGCCTCAGATTAGAACAAAGAGGGGCAGGAGTACTCATTCTTGCTAAGAAACACTTGAATTTCTCACTGATCAACTCTCAGTCATTACATACATTAGGTTTCCTAGCCATCTCCAACTCAGAGTACACTATGTGCATAACTTACAGAAAACCCACCTCAAACACCGAAGATCTATCAGCAATCTTAGATGAAATATGCTCCCAATCAGCCACAGGAAACTTCTTTATTCTCATGGGTGATCTCAACCTCAGCAAAACATACCAACGCATTCCTAAGTGCCATGGAATCTCTACATCTAACTCAAATAATTGATGCACCAACTCATTGCAAAGAATCTATATTGGACCTCATATTCGTAGCAAACACCTTACATAAAGCTAACCTAAATCTAAAAATTGACCGAGTATCATGGTCAGACCATACCATGATATCCCTTAATATACTGACCACTGCTACCCAATCAAATGCTCCTCCACAGCATCATTACAAACGTTGATTCAAGGCATTCAACTCACAACACTTCCTTGACCAGACCTCTTCAATGCTAGACTCAGACATAACTGACCTGGACTCATTTATAGGCTCATGGAACCAGATAATAAATGCTGTAGCAACATTCAACGAAAGACATATCACAAAATACCAAAAATCATCACGCCCCCCATGGTTTTCCAAGAACCTTGACCAGCTCAGAAGAGAACTTAGATGCCTAGAAAGAAAATGGAAAAGGTCACAAGATAATACCGTCAAGACACAGCTTCACAACTACCAAAAAGAATACAACAATCTATGTAACAAAACTCAAAAGGAATACATCATAAACACTCTTATGAAATCTCTCAACCACTCTAGAGAACTATTTTCGATTATATCCCAACTGACCAATGATCCCAGCACAACTGACACAACAAACGCGAAAATGCAAATGGACCCTCAAGTTATGTTGGATTTCCTCCACAACAAATAATGCACAACAATGCTACAGCACTATGATCCACCACAGCAAAAGAATGGCACAGACAAATATCATCTATGGCACAACTTCAACCTAGTAAATAAAAGAGAAATACTTGACATCATTAACAACATCAATACCACAACATCGCCCCTTGACCACTGTCCTATAACATGGCTAAAATCCCTGCACTATCAATTCACTCAGACAATTCTTCAGATAGTACACACCTCTCTCAAGCAATGATACCTACCCCCTGTGCTCAAACAAGCCTCCATACACCCTATCTTAAAAAAAGACCTCTTTAGACAAAGCCTACCAAGTTCTTATCATCCAACTGCGAGCATCCCATTTCTGGCCAAAATAATCAAAAAAGTCATACAACATCAACTGCAACACCATGTGGATACATATGCTCCACTAGACCCACATCAACATGGCTTCCGCCCACAACATGGCATTGATAATATTTTAATGGACCTCTTCAACAAACTCATCAGGTCTCATCAAGTCTCAACAAGTCTCATCAGGGATTTGTGCTCTTGTTCCTTGACATAAGCACAGCCTTTGACTCAGTTTCACATCACATTATGCTAAACAGGCTCAGAGACATTGGTCTAACAGATTGTATACTAAAATGGTTCACTTCCTACCTTTCAGACAGAACCATACAAGTAAAGGTCAGCACCATCAACTCAAGATTCTTTAAATTAACACAAGGTATCCGTCAAGGTTCAGCCCTCTCTGGATTATTATTCAACCTATCTGTAACCTACTAAGAAAGCGGAACATGCACTTTCACCTCTATGCAGATGACATCATGTTCTATGTGTCGTTCAATACCACCAACCCAGATTTTACAATTATAGCTGATGTCTTCAATGCTGTGACAAACTTTTATTTACAGTGAGGTTTATGCTGGCAAGGAAGTAAAACAGAAGCTCTTCTTGTATTCAGAGATCAGGACTTCAAGCCACCAAAAAAGATAACACCACGAGATGCTGAAATAACAATAAAAAAAAAGGGATCAAGTATCTAGGTTTAACAATTGACAGCAGCCTCAACATGTCTGCACACATCAAAAATGCAGCTAAAACAGCATACTGGAAGCTAAAACTCCTCAAACTCCTTCGACACGTACTACAGGATACTGATTTCAAATCTCTACTGCAAGCCATCATTACAGCATACCTCGACTATGGAAAAATCATCTACCAAAGCCCCCCAAAGAATGCTTATTCCTACTACAACAGGTCCAAAATACTGCTGCCAGAATTCTAATTGCTAGTGCAACCCATCAGCACATAACAGCAATCCTAAGTAGTCTACATTGGCTCCCAATAGCACAGTGGACAAAATACAAAGTCATCACCACCACTTTCAAAATCTTGCAGTCTCTCAGTGCCATGCCTCACCGAGCTGATCACAATAGCACACACAACAAGATCAAGAAGAACTCTCAATCAGAACCTACTGAACTGTCAACCCTCAAGATCAAAAACACACAACAGACCGGTAACACAGCACTCTCCCTATATGCTCCATCAATATGGAACTCATTACCAGAAAACATAAGAACAGCAAAATCCATTACAGATCTAAAATAATTACTCAAAACACACCTCTTCAGAGAATACTATGGATCTGATGACAATACCTAAATCAGAACTGATACATCCTACCCTGATTGGCTGTTCAGTTCATCTCTGCACTTATCCCTCCCTGTATACGAAATTGACCTCTCCATGGACATAGTTCTCTCCCTTTCCACAGTTAACTCCATATTTATGGCCAAGTTGTCTTTCCTTGTTTAATGTAAAACAATTCTATTGTGATTGTTATGTTGTTCCTTGTAAACCGCTTTGGACAAAGGCGGTAAAGAAAAACTGTTAAATAAACCACATTTTTCCTGTAGCTGTTGATCAGTCTCTCATATTTACCTTGAGAAATTTTGGCCATTTTTTTTTTCATTCAGAATTGTTTCAACTTGGGGGCATTCCAGGGCGGAGCTGAGGCGAAGAATGGGGCTAACCAGGCACCAGTGATATTGGATGCTGCCTGATTAGCGATCTGTACTTTAAAGATAGGCAAGGAAAACCCTCGCCTATCTTTGAGGTGAAGGAGCTAAGCAGGCAGCATCCATTATCACTGTTGCACAGTTAGCTTCATTAGCTTCCGGCTTTTGTGGCGATCACCAGATATTCAATGCCGTCGCAGCATTGAATATTTGGGTTTAAGGGTCAGCAGGCAGGGCTATGTGCCATAGTGGCACATAGCCTGCCAAGTTGAAAATAAAGCCCAAAATCTCTACTTCTTCAGCCAGTCTGCAGTAGATCTACTTTAATGTTTAGGCTCATTGTCTTGCTGCATGACCCACTTTTGGCTCAGCTTCAGCCTGCTATTCTCTAATACAAAGCCAAATTAATGGCTATATCAATGACTGCAAGCTATCCGGGTCCTGCTGCATCAAAGCAGTCACACATCTTGATACCCCCAATGCCATGCTTGACAGTTGGGATGAGGCTCTTAGTTTGGAAATTTGCTATTGTAACTGAAAAGTTCCATTTTTACTCAACTGTTAAGATAACATTTTTCCAGAAGTATCAAGGGTATCTAGATGCTTTTTGGCAAATCTGAGGCAGACAGCAATGTTCTTTTAGAGAATAGTGGGCTCTTCTTTGCTATCCTTCCATGAACACTATTCCCGTCTGTTTTTTTCCTGATGGCTGAAGCATGAACTCTCACACCTGCTGCAGTGAGAAAGGCCCGCAGTCTTTAGATGTTAGTCCAGAGTTCTTTATAACTTCCTGATTGATTTTCCAGTTTGGTTTTGGGATGATATTTGCAGATCAACCTTTCCTGGATAGAATCATATAGACTCGTTTTTTTCATCTGCAGAGACAGTAGAGAGACCCAGATAATTTCAAGGCCATTTCTAAACATGTCCACACAAATTAGCATCAACTACTTTTTTCAGAGGTCCTCTATTTCTTTTTATCATGGAATGATGAGCTTCCACTAACTTTTATGGTAAAGACTAAACTCAAAATCTTTTGGACCTTTATATGGAATATGTCCAAATTCAGTCCCTTCAGATTTACTCTGCAGGGTGGTTTACTTGTTTAAGTAGCTGAATTTAATAAGCTAATTAATTATGCTGAGGAAACTAGGGGATCACTTATTATTTCACACATTGATTCTGAATTAGTATTATTGGACCCAATATTCAGCAGCAGGAGCTAACGCTGCTAACACAGCTAGCCATCACCACTGAAGACTAGCCCTGGATATCCAATGCCAGAGCCATATCTGGCCATCGGCATTGAATATTTTGGCAACAGCAGAACCCAGAAACTAACCGGGCAGCAGCGATATTGAGCTGCTGCCCAGTTAGCTTCCACAGGTAAAGTTAGGCCAGCCTTTGCCGTGTCTGACTTTACCCACAGACCGCTAACCGAGTAGCAGCTCAATATTGCCACTGTATAAAGTTCATGAATACTGTTCCATGTAAAAGCGTTGGTTAGCCTGTTATGATGATCTCTGGAAGGAACGGTATAAAAATGTGTTCAAATAAATAAATACATAAATAATAAAATGAGTTGCACATAATAAACTGGCATGCAAATGATTGCTGCGTCCGATGCATAAACAGGCGTAGAAGATTTTGCAATCAGCTTTAGTGCCATTCTCTCTATGCCTCAGTCTGAGGTGGCTTAAACCTCTAGCGCATGACCCCAAGAGGATTTTGATGGCATCTGGGGCAATTACAGCATCAGGTAAACCCCCGGTGCCATCAAAATACTGTCGGGAACCAGTGCCCCAACAGAAAGTCATTCTCTAGTGGTCTAGTGGCCCGATCCCACCCCCCTCCCCCCTCCACAGTTTAAAAAAAAAACTAAACTAACCTGCTGGTCTAGTGGCCCAAGAATCCTCTCCCGGTATCTTTCAAAGTGGGAGCGCCGCCCACACATTCCTGCTCTCAGTCTGCCAACTTGGAAAATGGTGGCGCCTGGCCCTGCGTGTTGCATCCTGGCACTCTGACCTTGCCTGGCGCATCCCAGGATGTACCATGCGGAGCCAGGGACCACCATTTTCCAAGATGGCGGACTGAGAATGGGAGCACATAGGCGGCATTCCTGCCTTGAAAGAAACTGGGAGTGGATTCTGGGGCCGCTAGACTGCCAGGCTCATTTTTGTTAAGTAGGGTGGAGGGTTCTGGGGCAGCTAGACCATCAGGGAGTGACTTTCTGTCAGGGGAATGGGCCCTCAACAGCATTTTGATGGCATCATGGGTTTTCCTGATGCTGTGATTGCTCCCGAAGCCATCAAAATACTGTCAGGGCTGATAAGCAAATTAGCCATGGAGTGCCCATTTCTCTGGGAGAGCATGCCAAACCAGCTTCCACAGGTAAAGTTAGGCCAGCCTTTGCTGTGTCTGACTTTACCCACAGACCGCTAACCGAGTAGCGGCTCAATATTGCCACTGCCTGGTTAGCGACAGGTGCTGCCTCCGCTCTACACAGAATGCAAACCATGTAAATGCCTTTGAATATCCCCCACTATTGTTCCTACTTTGTACATTATCGGGTTTCAAGAAACATGGAATCATTTAATGTATAAGCATTTCCTAAGAAAATACTGGTTGCAATTAAAGAAAGATATCAATAAAAACTTGTAATTCTTATTGTTACACTTGGGATTCTCAAACCTTTTCTCAGCATTGTAGCAACGTCAGTTACTACAGTTCCTTTTTTTTTTTTTTTTTTTTTTTTTTTTAAATTTTTATGCAATTTATATTTATCAAAGGAAAAACCTTTGAACCAGAAGTACACACCAAGTCATGGGTCACAATAATTCATAGGAAAGAAAAGAAGATTACATATCATCATTAAGTGCTATGGGCCCAATATTTGAAAGGCAGTTAACTGTGTAACTGTGTAAACTGTGTAACTGCCGCGGAACAGGATATTCAATGGCACTAACATGGCTAGTGCCACTGAACATACCCTCTCTTCTCTCTTATGTGCCCCGATGCTAACTGCTTAGCATTGGGGTATGTCAGGGGAATTCCAGGGAAGAGTGGAGATGACGATAGCCCCTAACCAGGCAATAGTGATACTGCATGCTGCCCGGTTAGGGACCTGCGGCTAAAAGATAGACGAAATAATCTCGCATTTCTTTAAGCCGCTGGATCTAAGAGGCAGCATGCAATATCGCTGTTGCCCGGTTAGCTACTGCAGTTTCCGGGCATGTGTGACAAACCCAGATATTCAGTACCGGGGCCACATATGACCCTGGCTTTTAATATCCAGGGTTAAGGGTCGGCAGGTATGGCTATGCGCCGTAGTGGCGCATAGCCTGCCCAAATGAATATCAGGCCCTATAAGTCCACAATATGGAAGGGGGGATCCAAAAATACAGCAACCATGGAAAGATGGCCAAAGAAATGGAAAAAAGAAAATAGTAGGCAATGCCCGCCAAATATTTCTACACTCATTGATGTTATACCTAGTCAACACTTCAACTGTTTAGCATCATGGAAAAAGTGCAACCATGAAGGTTCAAAGAATTGGTAGCTCTTGTTCTGATGTAAAAGAATACATTTACAGGGGGATCTTAACTGGAACTTTGCCCCTGAGACCAAAGCCTCAGTTTGAAGTTCCAGGAATTTTTTCCTCCTGAGCTGCATCCATTTAGAGACATCCGGGAAGATCTGTATTTTCCCACCCTAGAAAGTGACATCAGACTTTTTAAAATACAAATGCAGCAATGCCTCTTTATTCTGTAGAAAAATGAAAGAAACCAGTAAGATAGTTCTGGCTTCCAATAGCTCAGCAGACAGCTCTAAAACTTCAGTTAGGTTGCCCAAGTCTAAAGAATCCAATGAGATATCCACCAAGGAGGATTCCGCCTGCGATGGGGCATTCTTAGCCAACGAGGAGGGAAGATTGTTTAATGATTAAGATAATAATCTTCTGGATGGGACGTATGCCAGCTTCTGAATAATTGAAAGTCTCATTCAGGATCCTAAAAAATAGGTCCTTGAGAGAAACCAAGGCAACCTGAGGAAAGCAAAGATACTTACCTGTAACAGGTGATCTCTGGGAACAGCAGAAATAAGTCTTCACATATGGGTACGTCGGTACCGACGGAGCCTGCGCAGGAACGCTCCCCAGCGTCCAATCAGAAAGCTTTTGGGAGCATCCCACAGCGCCTGCGTGCTGCCTTCCCGCCTTTCCAACTGTCTCTCCTCAGTTGAGATTTATAGCTCAGACAAAGAGGGAGAGACAGGGAAAGGAAGAGAAAGAGAGAGAGAGAGAGAGAGAGACAGCTCCTAGGGGAGGTGGGTGGGTTGTGAAGACTTATTCCAGCTGTTGCCAGAGATCACCTGTTACAGGTAAGTAACTGTGCTATTTATTATTTATTTACTTATTTTATTTATTTAATAATTCTTTTATACCGCGCTATTACAATCAGTGCGGTGTACAATGAACAAGAACATACTACAATGCATACAAGTAACATTGAGTTTTACATTAAACAGGGAACTTCAACAATAGGACAACCGGGGGAACTATGTACAGATTAACTTAATGTACTATGTACAGATTAACTTAATGTTATATACAGTATCTCCAGGAACAAGCAGGAATGAGTCTTCACATATGGGGGCTCCCTAGCTTTTGATGCCAGGGAGAGAGCCCATAGGTTGTGTGTCCCTCGGACAGGGCTGCACTTCCCCACCTGGATCTCTGGCATCCCCTGAGGGATGGTGGGTAGGAGTTGATTAAGTATGGAACAGGTGTTTGAGAACAGCCTGACCAAACAAGGCATCCCTGCGGGAGTCCTTGTCCAAACGGTAACGGGCTGTGAAGGTATGAACCGAGGCCCAAGTGGCTGCTCAACAGAAGTCGTCGATAGACACAGAGTTCATGTGAGCCACTGAGGCTGCCATGGCTCTCACATTGTGAGCTGTGACATGGCCCGCCAGAGAAATATTCTTGCTCTGATAGGCGAAAGAAATACATTGGGCAATCCAGTTGGAAAGTGTTCTCTTGGAGACTGGTTGTCCCAGATGAGAAGGATTAAAAGCAACAAAGAGTTGAGAAGACTTTCTATGTTGTTGTGTACTCTGTAAATAAAAAGCTAGAGCTCTTTTACAGTCCAGGGTATGAAGATTCCTCTCTGCACTTGATGCATGAGGCCCTGGAAAAAAGACAGGTAGGTAGACCTCTTAGTTGAGGTGAAAAGGCGAGACCACCTTAGGCATAAAGTGTGGATTAGTCCTAAGAACCACCTTGTCATGATGGAACCTTGTATAAGGTGGATTAGCTACTAGTGCTTGCAATTCACTGATGCAGTGTGCTGATGTGATTGCAATGAGAAAGATAACCTTCCAAGAAAGGTATTTCAAGGAGGTAGTAGCTAAAGGTTCAAAAGGCGGCTGCATAAGCTGACCAAGAACCACATTTAAGTCCCATGCCCCCAGAGGTGGTCTAATGGGAGGCTTTGTTAAAAGGAGGCCTCTCATGAACCTTGCTACAAGGGGATGAGAGGAAACAGGTTGTCCATTTAGAGGCTTGAGGGAAGCTGCAATAGCACTCAGATGGACTCTTACTGAATTTGTCTTAAGGCCTGAATTAGACAGATGCAGGAGATACTCCAGCAACGATTCCAGAGGTATTGAATGGGGGTTAAGACCCTTTCCAGAACACCAGATGGTAAACCTTTTCCACTTGAAGGCGTAAGAATGTCTAGTGGAAGGTTTTCTGGAAGCATAAAGAACATCTTTCACCTGTTGAGAAAGAGGAAGATCCTGGCGATCTAGGCCTTCAGCAACCAAGCCCTGAGATGCAGAGACTGGGGATTGGGATGCCACAACTTTCCGTCCTCCTGAGAGAGGAGGTCTGGAGCAGACCCTAACTCTAGGGAGGGAGCTTGAGAGAGATGCAGAAGCAGAAGCAGAGGGGTACCACACCTGCCGTGGCCAATGTGGAGCTATGAGAATCATGTGGCCTCTGTCTCTCTGAAGCTTGAACAGGGTTTTGGGAATTAGGGGAATGGGTGGAAAGGCATACAGGAAGTTTTGACCCCAATGGAGGAGGAAAGCATCCCTTGCCTGAGCCCCCTGAGCCGGAGTTCTGGAACAGAACCGGGGAAGTTTGGCATTCCATGGACTTGCAAAGAGGTCTATGTCTGGGGTTCCCCAAATTTGAAAAATCTTGGATACCTGGTCCATATGTAGGGACCACTCGTGTGGTCCATATGTCTGCCCAAGAGTTTTGAGCACCTGGAAGATAGACTGCCAAAAGATGAATGTGATGCTCTCTGGCGAGGGCCCACAGTCGCAGAGCTTCGTTGCAAAGTGACAGAGAGCCAGTTCCTCCCTGCTTGTTTATATAGAACATGGCTACCTGATTGTCCGTGTGGCCAAGGACTGTCTTGTGGCTGAGCAGGGTGTGGAAGACTCGCAGAGCAAGGAAGATTGCTCTGAGTTCCAAGAGATTGATATATAGACAAGTCTCCTGTGGGGACCAAATGCCCTGGGTGGAAAGGTCCTGAAGATGAGCTCCCCAGCCCATTGGAGAAGCATCTGTTGTAAGAGTTGCTTGGGGTAGAGGCTGTTGAAAAGGACACCCCAGCAACAGGTTCTGAGGGGACTTCCACCACTGGAGGGACAAAATGAGGTGACTTGTGTTTGCTATTTTGTCTGACAGGCAGCCTAATGCCTGGGTCCATTGGGTGGATAAAGTCCACTGAGCTGCTCTCATGTGAAGGCGAGCATATGGTACCACATGAACTGTGGATGCCATGTGGCCTAGCAACTGTAACATTTCTCGAGCAGTTAGAAGGGGTTTTGACTCTGCTAGAGAAGCTAACTGCATCAAGCGAAGGCAACGGCCCTGGGGAAGATAGGCCCTTGCCTTTGTGGTATTCAGTAGCGCCCCTATAAACTCCAGGGACTGAGTAGGGATCAAATTGGATTTTGGGATGTTTGTTTATTACCAGCCCTAAATATTGAAGGATACACATTGTGCAGCTTAGAGCAGTCTTGGCCTCTGATTGAGTGGGAGCTCAAATGAGCCAGTCGCCCAGATAAGGGAAGACAAATATTCCCAGGGTGCGCAGAAAAGCAGCAACCACTGCCATGCATTTCGTGAACACCCTTGGTGCAGAGGCCAGGCCAAAGGGGAGCACTCTGTATTGATAGTGCTTCTCCTGGAAAAGGAACCGAAGGAACCTTCTGTGAGTTGGATGGATGAGAACATGAGTGTACGCATCCTTGAGATCTAGAGAACAAAGCCAATCCTGACTCTGAAGGTATGGCAGCAGAGTTCCTAGAGAAACCATCTTGAACTTCTCTTTGACTAGGAATCTGTTCAACTCTCTGAGATCTAAAATGGGTCTGAAGCCCCCTGTTTTCTTTGGGATAAGAAAATAGGGGGAGTAGAACCCCGTGCCCTGTTGTTGAGAAGGCACTTCCTCTATTGCCCCCTGGGCTAGAAGAGTGGCAACCTCCTGCTCTAACAGGCTGAGGAGGGAGGTTGGAGAATTGAACTGGTGCACTCTTGTGAGAGGGGGCAAGCTGGAAAAATGAAGTTTGAACCCCCTCTCTTATGATAGAGAGTGTCCAATGCCCTGCTGTGATTTGCCCCCATCTGGGAGCAAAGTGACATAACCTTCCTGGAATGGTGGAGGGCTCTGGTCCTTCTAGAGCCAGGAAGGCTAAGTTCTCTAGCAGAGAGTCAAAGGCCCTGAGGGGGCTGAGATTGCTGGGCTGGAGCAGGCCTCGCAGCCTTTGCCTTGGTCTGTTTGGAGGATTGCTGACGTTTGGAAGGGAACTGAGCTGCAGAAGATGCTCTCTGACTATAAGCAGGATAGGATCTTCCTTTTTTTAGAAAAAGGTGTTCTCTTGAACAACCTTTTCTTAGCAGGAGCAGCAGTAGATTTGGATAGTCTATCCAAAGCAGAATTTTCAGCATCCATTTGATTGGCTTTTGCTTGCCAATCTTTACCAAACAGATTCTCACCTGTACAAGGGATATTTCCCAATTCATCTTGGACCCAGGTCTCCAAATCAGATGCTTGAAGCCAAGCAATCCTACGTGCACCTATAGCTATAGCTGAGGCTCTGCTTACGCATTCAAAGGAGTCGAAAACTGCACGGTTGGAGAATTTGGAGATATCCTGGGCATGTTTGAGCCCAGTGAGAAATTCTTGTCTTTTACTGTCAGACATAAAAAGATTTAAAGTCTGCAAATGGTCAGTGACTTCTTTTAAGAACATGCCCATGTAGAGACTATAAGAATTAATTCTCGCAGCAAGCATGGAAGCTTGGAAGACTCTTCTACCAAAAGCATTCAGGGTTCTACATTCACGTCCTGGAGGATTAGAGGCATGTCTCTTGGCACTTCTAATCTTTCTCATTGCAGACTCAACCACAATAGAGTGGTGAGGAAGCTGAGTTTTATGGAAACCAGGACAAGGAGGGACACGATACATGGTGTCCAACCTGCGAGAATGAGGAGAGGGTTAGAGGTGCTTCCCACATCCTTAACATGAGATCATACAGAATCTCATGAATAGGCAAGGTAGCAGTCTCTTTAGGAGTTTTAGGATACTGTAGAATATCTAACTCCTTAGCTCTAGGCTCTGACTCTGGGGCTACTGTAATAGAGAGGCACCGAGCCACCTCTCTGAAAAGACAAATCCTCTGGAGGAGACATCCTTCGTTTAGGAGAGGACTCCTCCTGTGGAAGAAGCATCGCTGCATCGACAGACTCTTCAGAATCCTCAGAGTTATCAGAGGAATCGAAGGATCGTCTGTCGGGATGCTCTTGCAAAGCCCGATACCCGTACCGACTGGGATCGGTATCGGGAATCACCGGTACCGGGGTATCGGTACCGGAAGGCTGCAGAGGGCAGAGTACCGGCATAGCTGACACCGATGCCGATGCCACCGGCACTGGAATCGGTGCCGATGGCGATACCGGAGCCGTTACCGGCGGAGTAGTCTGTTGCGGTACCACAGGCGTCGATGCCACAAGGAACGCCGCCAGACTGCGTTCGATGGACAGAATCCTCTGATCCATCGACGCCGCCAATGCCTGTAAGTCGGTACCGGTGGAAGCCACCGGTACCCCAGAGCATGGCACCAGGAGATCTGTTGAGGCCACGCCATCTAGATCATCCTGGAACCCCGATGATGATGCTTTAGAAGCCGAAGCCTCCCGCCGGGGTAATTTTGCCGGTGCAGAATCCTCGAGGGCAAGGCCAGGGGCATCTCGATGCTTAGAAGGAGATTTCCTCTTTGAGGACCGGCTGGATTTGTGTTTCGTTACCTGAGATCCATGTGAGGAAGAAGCAGCCCTGGAAGATGTCGATGCCACCGAAGCTGCATCAGAGGGAAACAGGGTATTGAGCTTGGCAGCTCGGTTCTGTCGACCTCTCTTAGACATCATGGAACAGGACACACAATCTTCAATGGAATGGTCAGGGCCTAAACACTTTAGAAAGCAGTCATGGGTGTCGGTGACGGAGATAGTATCGCCATATTTTGTGCACTTCTTAAATCCTGAGGCAGGCTTTTCCAAAACTGAAGTACTCCTGAAGAAAAATAAATGGAAAAAAGGGGTTTTTTTTGTTTTTTTTAAAGAAAAGAATAAGAACCAGCGGTACCGGTATAGCGTCGAGGAAGGCAGACGCGACAGAAAAGAAATAAAGAAAAAAATAAGGAAATTCTTCTGCGGTGACAGGAACACAACCTGCTGGCTCCGCGGAAAAAGAACAACTGAGGAGAGACAGTTGGAAAGGCGGGAAGGCAGCACGCAGGCGCTGTGGGATGCTCCCAAAAGCTTTCTGATTGGACGCTGGGGAGCGTTCCCACGCAGGCTCCGTCGGTACCGACATACCCATATGTGAAGACTCATTCCTGCTTGCTCCTGGAGATAGTTTAAAACCTTACGGTTTAAGTTTCTGTTCTACTTTTCCAAATTCTGAACCTTTCGCTGGACAACCAGCCTATCTTGAGCCAAAGTTCCTTGGACTTCTTGCAATTGCTTAATTGCAGCCAGAGACCCTATCAGTTGCTCCTGTTGGCCCTCCAGCTTCTTCTCTACCATTGTCCAAATAAGGGGGGACACAGAGCCAAGGTCTGAAGAGCATGAGAACATACTTTATAGACAGTTTCAAGAGCAGTCCAGATGGATTCCAAAATGATCTCCTTCAGTCTAGTCAGCGGTAGAATAGGTGCAGAAGCAACAAGAAAAGAAGACACAGGCATAGCTGACACACAGTAGAGATTCTGACCACACATTCAAACTCCTGCAGGGGAGGGGCTATGCCCCCCTAACATTGTTAGAAGACAGTGCAGCATTAGAGAAATTAGATGACACCACTGTAGCCGCCCATGTAGCCAAGCCATCAGTAGCATCTCCCAAGCAGGTGGCAGGAGGCACAAAAGCAGGACGGGTGGATTGTCCTGCTGGGCTGAGCGAAACATCACTACCCATGCCAGGGCCCTCCACAGTCCTGGTAGGCACAGACATTGCAAATTTGTCCAAAGTTCATTGTCCAGCCACAAGCGCCTTTGGTTTAGAGGGGAGACCTCCCTTATTCTTGGCCTTGCGTTTCAGCATAAATTAATCAATGAAGAAGGTAAGCACAGGAAGCCAAAGAGCAGGAACTAGCACTTCCTACTCCAATGCCATCTTGGATCCCTCAGCTTTAAGTGAGTTACTACTGTTCCTAAGACTCATCCAAGCCTTGTAAAAAGAGGAATTTCAAGGCCCATTAAAGAAATGGACCTGAGTATTAGAACAACAGGCTTTTCCTACCAAACTTAGGGTGACGTGCAATGTGCTGCATTTCAGAAAATAGCTTAAGGCTTTGTTGTTTGAGGAAGCTTATTGTTGGGTGAATACTTATGGATCATTTATTTTTTCCAATGTTCTTTTCAGGATCTGTTTGTTTAGTTTGTCTATGGTGTGGTATTTACTATTTAATAGAGGTATGCAGTAGGGATGTGCAGGGAAACATTTTTTGTTTTGTTTCATTGGGTGTTTTTTTTTCTTCATATCATTTTTATAATAGTGATCCCTATTGTGCAATAGCTTGCCCTGTTGCTCAGTAAGGCACACTAATGCCACTTTCATTTCAAAACAAAAGCACATCCCTAGTGTAAAGTCAAAAACATGTTCATTCTGTTTTATTGCTATGTTTATGGAACTTTGTTTTGTTCCAATTTTTTTTATTCATTTTATGGGCAGTTATCAATAATGCACACTATTGCTTAATAGTGCACTGTATTGTTCCATAGTGTGCCCTATTGCTCAATAGCATGCACAACTGAGTAATAGTGTGCACTACTGATGACTTGGAAAAACCCAAAATTTCAGGGTTTTTCCTGTCATTTCAGATTGAAGACAGCATTAAACAGAAGGGACTGGACATAGGCAATGACAATTACAGTGACAGTAAGCAAATTAAATCACAGTTAATAACAATAAGATAATACAGTTTCAGCACAGTGAACATATTAAAATACCACAATAAAGCAGTAGGGACTGGACATAGACAATTTACAATTATAGTGATAATTTCCCATGTCCCAAGTTAATTTCCAAAATTACATGGTGCTGCGTATAATTTGCTAATTTAGCTACAATCTGAGAAGAGAAAACCATGTTTATAAGCATTGAGTGCACAGATATTGCAAAATGCTCATTTGCATTACAAAGATCAGCAGAAACCAATAAGAATCTGCCTTTAGGGTCTATTTTTATTCTGTTCACATTAATTTGATTTTTATGAAAATGTATGCCAGCACCCATTATGTAAACCTACTCACTATGACTTCAAATTCTTGTCTTCTTTATCTTCAAGATGCACCTTTTGTCAAAATAAAATTTGTGCCCATTATTAGTGTATGTTAGGGGAGAAAAATTAGCATGGGACAGGGGATAGGCTCATACTAGCTGATGGGGGTGTGACTAGCATGGTTCTCTGGCAGTGCGGAGAGAAGTACCTCAGCATGCTAAACTGGTAAGTACATTCAACACGGCTGCACTTACCACCACCTCTCTGCTCTGCAGTGTACTAAGCTGCTCGCACAGGATTAGTACCATACTGCAGGGCCGGCCCATCCATTGTGCGAGAATGTTGTTCGCACAGGGCCCTGCGCTTCAGGGGGCCCCTTGCCAACAACAGCCCACATTTAATGGCAGGCAGGGTGGCTTTAGAGGGAGCCGGAGAGGCCCTGGCTCACCTCTAACAGCTGCCAAAGTGAAGCACATCTTTTTCCTTCACTTGGACAGCTGAATTGACGTTTAGAACGCTGCCACGCTGAGCACCAGGAAAGTACAGTTACTTACCTGTAACAGGTGATCTCTGGGAATAGCAGGAATAAGTCTTCACATATGGGTATCGTCGGTACCGACGGAGCCTGCGCAAGAACGCTCCCCAGCGTCCAATCAGAATGCTTTTGGGAGCATCCCACCACGCCCGCGTGCTGCCTTCCCGCCTTTCCCAACTGTCTCTCCTCAGTTGAGTTTTAAAGTTGAGACAAAGAGAGAGAGAGAGAGAGAGAAGGGAAAGGGATAGAGAGATACAACTCCTAGGTGAGGTGGGTGGGTTGTGAAGACTTATTCCTGCTGTTCCCAGAGATCACCTGTTACAGGTAAGTAACTGTGCTATCTCCAGGAACAAGCAGGAATGAGTCTTCACATATGGGGACTCCCAAGCTAAGATGCCTGGAGGAGGCCCCAGCATGTTGCAATCTAAAGATGGGCCATGCTTATCCCTCAAAAACCTCAGGCATCCCAGGGATGGAGGGTAGGAGTTGAACTAGAAAAGAAAAAGAGATGCTGTGGAACAGCTCAACTAAACAAGGTATCCAGAGGGGAGCCCTTGTGTAAATCATAAATATTAGAAAAATGTTGAGTCTTAATTTTCTAATATGGATCTCATTCAGAAATATTGCAAAAATATTTGTTGAGGGTAATAAGGGTCTGTGGTTGAGAGCCAGATCATTATCCTCAAAGAAATTCCCCCAATGTGAAGTAGAGGGAAAAAAATTTTTTTGCAATAGAGAAAGAGATGAGAAGTCCTCATGGCCAGCACTAACCCTAGAAGAAGTACTAGGGGAGTTCAATGAGGTTGGACTTTTGAGAATAGGTAAAGCCTCTGTAAAGTCCAAAAATTGAACTTCTTTTCCTTGGAGCAGAATAAGGTCCTAGGAAGAGTGGAGAGAATCTGACTGGTTGGGATGAAAAGGTAGAAATACCTTTGCAGAAAAAAGGGGATAGGTCTTTAAGACCCCCTTTATTCCAATGAAAGAGAAAGATATTTGTACTAGGCGTTGAGCCTCCAATTTTTTGAAGATCAGTAAAAGTCTTTGTAAGTGATGTCACTTATGATGAAGACTTTACATGTAGAGCTTCAGGTGTGACGTAACCTAAAAGGTAACGGTAAAAGAAGGTATTTGGTAAAATACCCTAGAAATTGGTTGTCCACTGAGTTTATGGTATGCTGGGGCAGCATTAATATGGGCAGTAGACAAATCTTTCAAAGTCAGATGATGTATAGAGATTAACGCAACAACAAGAAGGATTAAGACCTACTTAAGAATCTAGATGGAGAATCTCTGTCTGGTTAAATATGGAAGAACTATAGAAAAAGTTTCATGGAAACTAGTAATATGTTCTTCACTTACAGGGATAGGATTAGACTTCTTGAAAAGATCTAGCCCCTGAATAACCAGGTCTCGAGACGTATGTGAATGAGTGCAGGGGAGATCCTTAGTCTTAAGACAGCAAGTCTGGATCCTTCTACAATTTCAATTAGTAGCTGGAGAAAAAGACGCAATATAAGGGGATACCATGTTTGTCTCTTTATGAGGGCAATATGAGTATCATGCGTTCTCCTGTTTAACATAAGCTACCATGAAGTATAGGAAATTAGAAGGAGAGTAGTGAATAAGGACCAACTGCGGTGAAAAAATGCATCCCTGTTGAGGAAGTTCCAGTGAGATGTGGAACAAACAGGGAATTGTGCAATTTTCTACACTTTCACGTGGTCTAAACCCTGGTTACCTTTTCTTAAAAGGAAATTTTAAAGAATATGGTAAAAGTAGGAAAAAAACAGTCATGTAGGAACATGACTGGTAGAGTCTACCAGCTGAAGCCCTTATTAACTATCTGGCCAGCTACCTATTAGGAGTAGCTATGAGGCTCACTGGCAAAGGCCCACAGTTGCAGAGCTTTGTTGTAGAATTACAGAGAGCATGTTATAGGTTGCTTAGATCTGGCTGTTGAATTGCCAGTATGCAATCTAATCTATTCTGTTGGAGCCAAGAGAACTGAACGTGGCTAAGAATAGTAGACAGGCCTGACGCCTGCAACAATAAATAGCCCAAATGAATTCTGGATCTCCTTTGGACTTATCTGTTATTAAGGCATCATAAAAGTTAGGTCTCCTAGGTTGGAGAGGACCGACAGACATAATTTGGAGTAGTAATACCCAATTTCTGTCCGAAAAGCTGCCTTAAAAAGATATGTAAGAAGGAGATGAACTGCAAAAAGGGGAGAAAACTCTGTATGGAAACTAGTTACTGGAGTAGGTTTTGAAGAAAACCCTAAGGCTTAGAGGATAAGCCCTCCAGTTGATTAGTAGTACTCTTAGATACTGAATATCTGGACTAAGAGGGATAGAAATTAATACAGAGTTGAGAAGACTTACAATTTAGTAAGTCTTTGAAGGGATAGGGTCCCCTTGCAGTTAAAAATATGAGATATCCTCGTACAAGAAAACTGACAAGGTGAAAGGTACAGTTCACCCTGTTGTTAGTTGTTAGTTCTCCTTTTTGTTTTAAAAAGAGAAACCTGTTATCTCTGGGGTATGATAGTCCTCAATAGCTCTTAGCTAGAAGGATAGATTTCTCTTGTAGCAAGAGATTCATGCCCAGAGTCGAGGATTGAGTCAATGTATGACTGATATCTCAGTATGGATTAGATGACTTTTAGATGCTTCTGTTGAAAGAAGTAGGTTCAAGTTCTAAATCTCACACAGAAAAGTGAATAAAGTATCAGAAACCCTGCGATTGCTGGGTTTGCTGAGCCTGTTGAGGTTTTGATTTTCTGGTGTGGTGTTGTCCATCTTTGGAAACAACTGCAGAATGGGTAGAAGATGGATAAAACTTTTTCCCCTTGGGGGAATAAAGCTTTTTATGAGAGTTTTTATTAGCTGGGATAGAGGAGAGTTTGGACAACCCTCTGAAAGTAACAGCATCAGTGTTCAACTGATTAGCTTGAAATAAAGCCTCCTTGTTGAAGAGATTTTCACCAGTACAAGGAGTATTTCCCAGCCTTTCCTGAATCCATCTGTCCAAGTCAGAAACTTGGAGCCAGGCTAAGCGTCATGCTCCTATGGCTATAGCAGAAGTTCTGCTAATAGACTCAAAACAGTCTAGGGAAGCACGATTAAGAAACCTAGAGACATTTTCAGCATGATTGACTAATAAGGAATAGTCTGCTCTTTTATGCTCTGGAAGAAAAGGGTTCAAAAACTTTAAGTTGTTTGTGACCTCTTCAAGAGATAATCCCATATAGAAAATATATGAGATAACATTTGCTGAAAACATGGACGCCTGGAAGCATCGACGTCCAAAGGCATCTAAAGTCCTAGACTCACGACCTGGCGGATAAGAAGAGTGCTTCTTTGCACTCTTAATATGCCTCATTGCTGATTCTACAACAATAGAATGATGAGGAAGTTGAGTCTTCTGAAAACCTGGAGAAGGTAGCACCTTGTACATAGTGTCAAGTGTCTTGGAATGTGGGGATACCATTAGAGGAGTTTCCCACATTCTTAACAGTAGATCTTGTAAGATCTGGTGCACAGGAAGCATGATGACCTCATTTGGAATCCCGGGAGATTGCAGTGTCTCTGAATTCCCCGGTAAGGATTCTTAACCAGGTATAGAAATGGCAAGTAGCTTTGCCATATCAAGCAGAAAAGCTTGAAAAGCAATCTTCCACGAAAAGGACTCTTTAAAATGAGGGGTAAAGGCTAGACTTGTAGAAAAGTCAGTCTTGGTACCGATGGATTCATCCCAGTCATTGGGATCGGAAGACTGAAAAGGATGAAGCATCGGATTTTCTTTAAAGCGATGTCTTTGGTACCACCCGAGGTTGGTACCGAGACGAGTCGGTACCGAATCTTCCATGCTAGAGATCGATTCCAGGCTCGGCATCGAGGGAAGTGATTCTGTCGAAGTAAGCATGGACAGTACTGACACCGATGCCGATGTCGATACCGATACTCGAGGAACGGTCTGCAGCAACTCTAACGGTTCTGAAGTAGCCGAAAGTGCTAGACTACGTTCATCGGTGAGGAGTGTTTCATCCATCACCATAGCCAATGCCAGGGTGTCGGTACCACTCAAAGTGGCCACAGCCACCGAGCATGGCCCAGGTATGTTCATCGAGGTAAGAACCTCGGGAACAACCCAGAGCCCCGTTAATGCTTTGGAGACCGAAGACTCCCGCCGAGGCTTTATTGCCAAGATGTCCTCGAAGGCAAGGCCGAAGCCATCTCGATGCTGAGAAGGAGATCTACCACTCGAGGACTGGCTAGTCTTTACAGACTTTTGTTTGGTTACCTGATCCTGTGAAGAAAAAGATATTCTAGCTGGGAACATCAAAGGGGATGTGAACCGGGTATCGAGTTCTGCTCGATTCTGAAGACTTTTTCTGTTTGAGCTCCAGCAGGAGAGACACTCCAGGGGGCAATGGCCAGGACCCAAACATTTTAGACACCAAGTATGAGTGTCTGAAAAAATATCTGTACCGCCACACTTTGAACATTTCTTAAGGATAGTGGCTGGCTTCTCCATAACAGAAGGGTGGAGGCCTAGTGGCCTAGAAACCGTCAGGCACTAAATAGGAAATAATTCCTAAGGAAAAAAGAAATTGTTCAGGAAAGAGAAAAGAAAAGTACCGGCGGTACCGGTAGCGTCAAGGGAAGGCAGACGCGACCACAGAAAAGTGAAAAATAAAAAGAAGAATTTTCTGTGGTGACAGGAATACGTCCTGCCGGCTCTGCGGAAAACTGAGGAGAGACAGTTGGGAAAGGCGGGAAGGCAGCACGCAGGCGTGGTAGGATGCTCCCAAAAGCGTTCTGATTGGACGCTGGGAAGCGTTCCCGCGCAGGCTCCGTCGGTACCGACGATACCCATATGTGAAGACTCATTCCTGCTTGTTCCTGGAGATACAGGAAGTCCCCTTTGACCTCAGCATGGCAGCATTGTAAAACTTCAGTACAGCTGCTGAAGTGAAGGAAAAAGATGCGCTTCACTTCATCAGCTGTTAGAGGTGAACCGGGGCCTCTTTGGCTCCCTCTAAAGCATTTTAGATAGCCATGGGGCTCTTCGGGAGAGGTGGGGGGGGGCTTGGACTGGAAATGGGCTGTGGGGAGGGGAGAGCTAGGACTGGAAATAGCTGATGGGTAGGGGGGCTTGGATGGAAATGGGCTGTGGGAGGGAGCTAGGTCTGGAAATGTGCTGAGTGGAGGGGGGCTTGGACTGGAAATGGCTGGGGGGGAGCTAGGACTGGAAATGTGCTGATGGAGGGGCTAGGCTAGAACTGGACATGGGCTGTTGAGGGGGCTAGGATCGGAAATGGGCTGATGGTGGGGCTAGGAAAGGACTGGAAATGGGCTGATGGGGGGCTGGGATTGGAAATGAGCTGATGGAGGGGCTAGGATAGGACTAGAAATGGGTTGTTGGGGGGGATTGGATTGGAAATGGGCTGTGGGGGGGGGGCTTGGATTGAAACTTAATTGGAGGGGCTAGGTCTGGAAATAGGCTCAGTGGGGGGGGGGGGCTAGGACTGGAAATGGGCTGATGGGGGGCTGCGATTGGAAATGAGCTGATGGAGGGGCTAGGATAGGACTGGAAATGGGCTGTTGAGGGTCTAGGGGTGGAAATGGGCTGATGGGGGGCTTGGATAGAACTGGAAATGGATAGGGGAGCTAGGACTGCAAATGGGCTGATGGTGGGGCTAGGACAGGAGTAGAAATGGGCTGATGGGGGTCTAGGATTGGAAATGGGCTGATGCGGGGTCTAGAAGGGAGCGGATGCTGAGTGGGGCTGGAACTAGAAGAGAGCTGATGTTGGGGGAGGACTAGAATGGGATGGAGCTGGGAGAGTGAAATGGAGAGGAGAAAAATATTTTGTGTGGGAGGGGAGAAATCTACAATTGGCCGGGTATTGGGAGAGTAAGTGGGGATTGAGGATAGAGGGGGTAAAATTTGAGTGGATGAAAAAGGAATAAAGAAAGATGGAGGAAAGAGCAAAAGGAGAAAAATCTGTATGTTAAAGCAGATGTAGAGAGAGAATGGAAATAAACTAGAAGAGAGAAGAAAGGACAAATGGATAACAGACAATGGAGAGTTAGCAGAAGACAAGAAGAAAACAGAAGAAAGTGACTGGAGCAATTGCAACTGAAAAATAAAATGCACAAACAACAGAAGGTAGAAAAATTCTTTTTTATTTTGAATTTCTTAACTGGAATATGTCAGCTCTGGGAAATGTGCATCTTTAACGTCTGCATTTTGTTTAGTACAAGTGGAAATTAATTTATAGTTTTATTTCTGCACTGTTGTACATTCCAAGTTTGGCTTTTGGGGTTCCCGGTTTAATTATTGTCTTTCTATTTCTAAATTGTGATCCCTTGTTCTTTGTTTGGTGATGGTCTGTGTTCTGCATGTGTAACCAAGCTGAGGTATTCTGTTTATGTAGTTTATATTTGATAGTGTCACTTGTTCTCTTTCCCCGGTAGGAGATGTATTTATTTATTTATTTATTTGTTCTTATATACCGCACTCTTAAAAATCAGCGTGGTTTACATATAACATGTATTGATATTTTCTGAGATGTATTGGTTTAATATTTACAGTGTTGCCTTTTGATAGGTAGGGTTTGGTGCTTTATGACTCCTGGTAGTACTGTTATGATATGGTGGGTTTGCTATGGGTTCTAAATGCCCCTTAAAAATACTTGATACCCACAAACAACCTTGTGTAGTGCCATGAATGTGACCTAAACAATATCAGATTTTTTGTCGGATCGCCCACCGATGAGTAGAAATTTTACTACTCTCGTAGTGGGCCCTCCATTTTATTCAAAGTTAAAAATATGGCCCATGACAGGTCATTAAATCAGGTGCACAGCACTAACAAGCCGTTGCTCCTGCACTACGAAAACTAAGCAGTGTCTCATAAGACGTTTCTCCAGATCAATAGGCAATGTCAATGTTCCTCAAACTTGAACCGTAAAGATGGAATACTCATCTGAAATCCCTCAAAGCAATGGCGCCACGATGGAGATAACTCCGGTCCAAGGCAGAAATCTTCATTGACAAACAATCTTCCTCTCCGAAACTGTCATAATCCAAAGCATCAAGTCTTCTTTGACCAGTGAAGGAGTCGTATGATTCAAAGCACAACACCAATCAGTGTTTCAAGCCGCGCAGCTTTCCCGGCTTGAAACACTGATTGGTGTTGTGCTTTGAATCATACGACTCCTTCACTGGTCAAAGAAGACTTGATGCTTTGGATTATGACAGTTTCGGAGAGGAAGATTGTTTGTCAATGAAGATTTCTGCCTTGGACCGGAGTTATCGCCATCGTGGCGCCATTGCTTTGAGGGATTTCAGATGAGTATTCCATCTTTACGGTTCAAGTTTGAGGAACATTGACATTGCCTATTGATCTGGAGAAACGTCTTATGAGACACTGCTTAGTTTTCGTAGTGCAGGAGCAACGGCTTGTTAGTGCTGTGCACCTGATTTAATGACCTGTCATGGGCCATATTTTTAACTTTGAATAAAATGGAGGGCCCACTACGAGAGTAGTAAAATTTCTACTCATCGGTGGGCGATCCGACAAAAAATCTGATATTGTTTAGGTCACATTCATGGCACTACACAAGGTTGTTTGTGGGTATCAAGTATTTTTAGGGGATATAGTTGTGTTGATCCCATTTGGGTGTATTGTTTGTTCGATGGGTTCTAAATGGGCAGTGTTTGTAGTACTTCCTAATGTGCCTGGCGGTTGGCACTGGAATATAGTAATGTAGAAATCTTTTAGTCTTTCTTTATCTATACACTCATTAAGAGGCATGTTTACTAAAAGTTAGTGCATATTAACATTATGCAAATATTTACACAAATGAGGCTCCGCACCAAGTCTCTACACATGGCCCTGCACCCCCCCTTGGGCCGCCCCCTGCCACACTGGAATATTTTGCACAGGGTAACAGTTACTATGGCATGCTTAGTGCACAGTATACCCCATGCAAACTGTTGCTGCACTTTCGTAAACATGCTCCATTTGAAGAAAAAATATTCCAATTAATCATCCTTCATGTTTTAATGAAATATTGTTGGACCAGCTAATAAGCATTCAGTAGGATGTATAGAAGATGTTTACATAACTTGCCTGGAGTGTAATAATATATAAATGAGAGATACATTTTACAAAATAAATGTTTTAGTGGATGCTCCCCTGCTAAGCACTCATCAGATAGCATTAGATATTTATATAGCACCGAGAACAATTGTACATAAAAATCTTTCTGTATTTTTGTTTTGCAGATTTAATTTAACTCTTCACATTAAGTAAGCCTTTCACAGTTGGGCCCATGGACACTTGTTTTGCCCTTAGCCATTCCCCATTTATACCACTTATTCAAACCAAACAATTTGAAAATGGCACATGTGAATCCCCATTTTGCATAGGTCATAGAGTAAGGAATTGAAACGTCCAGGTTAGGACATGCTCAGTTCTGCCAGTATTTTAGAAAAGGCTCTGCTGAACACAGAGCCTTCTGAAGAATTTGCAGAATACTGGCAAATATATATTTAGCTCACATGTTTCCAGTAACAATTCAAGGGGAGTAACATTCAGGATCAGAAGGTATTTATCTGTTCCAGAGGGCTTAAAAGCATGAGGCAATGAGGGGTTAAGTAACTTATCCAAGACCACAAGGAGTACCAGTGGGATTTGAATCCTGGCTTTATTGATTTGCAGTCCACTGCTCTGACCACTAGGCTACCCTTCTAATCCAAATGTGTATTTGTCAGCATCTACAGTGGGAGCAGCAATTTCACAAAGCTGAGTACAGAAAAAAAGGTCAGCACCACTAAGCAGCTTCAGCATCGATAGGTTGGCACTTAAACATGGAAATAATGATTTTGCAACTTTAATGTATAAATGTCAGTCCCTATATATATAGTTGACCAATTTCAGAAAACTCTAAATATAAGTGGTGGCAACTGGTAGTGACAAAGTTGTTTTGTTTTACTTTAGGGGCAAATGGGAATTAAGAAAAACTATGCGTTTAATCCCCTGTATATCATCCCTATAAAAGCACTTTTATTTCACCTGTGTGTGTCTCGCTGCTGGTGCAGAAGCTGATGTAGGAATCTGTTTTCACAGATGTTTATTCCCATTGCAAAATAGATTTATTTAACAATTTTTCTATACCACCTTATCTTAAAATCAAGGCAGTTTACAATAAACTTCAATTTACAGAGAACTTTTGAGAAAAACAATTAAAACATTATCCCATTACAGAATAACTTTCTTAGCAAACACAGAGATAGGGAGAACTGGGATTGCTAATGTATAACTTATGTACAATGTGATGTATATGTAATTGGTCATGAGGGGGAGCATCAGGTTTTATTGAAGTGCTCGATGAAAAGAAGGGTTTTGAGCTGTTTCTGAAAATTCTTTATGTCTATGGTTGTTCTTATTTTTTCTGGGAGAGTGTTCCAGATAGACTACTACTACTACTACTACTGAGCATTTGTATAGCACTGCACCGACATGTAAGAGACAGTCCCTGCTCATCAGAGCTTACAATCTAGTCAAGACAGACAACACAGAAGGTGTAGGCAGGGATAAAACAAGGGAGAGAGAAAAAGATCAGGTGAGTCAAAATAGAGGGAGCAGCAAGCAAGAGGCCCTCTTGACAGTGGTTTTTTGGCTTTTGTGAACAGGTCTGTTAGGTTTGGTACAGATGAGATCCTGCAGACCTCTGGCTGTTAAGTTGTTTTTGATCTTGAAGATCAAACGCAGTGCTGGGTTATGGTTATGAATTTATGAAACGCTGAAGAAGTGTTTTCTCGTCGAACATGTTTGTGGAATTCTTTGGTGAAGGGAAGCCTTCCTGTTAAAACATCGTGAATGGTGGATATCTGCTTCAGGACCCCATTGCCAGCTAAGTTTTTACCTTAAAAGAATTTTCTTGGTCTTTAGAATTTATACTTTTAGCACTGTGGCTTTTTGGGTCTGCTTGTTTTCTTTAAGACTGTTGAACTGATTGCAATAATAATAAAAAAGATTAAAGGGAGAAGTCCGATTATACGAGGGGGTTTCCTGTCCCCTGACTTGATGGATGTTCCTACATTTAATTGTGATTTTATATGTTTTGATGTTGTGTTAGTATGTGTTTGTCCTAATTTTAAGGTCTGATTTTTTGAACGGGATTTGATCTTGAAGATGGCAAGGGCAGATTTGTATTTGCCATGTGATGTAATTGGCAACCAGTGTAGGTAGTGCAGGAGGGGAGTTATATGCTCCTGCTGTGATGATCCCATGATGGTTCGGGCAGCGGTGTTTTGGACTAGTTGCTGGGGTCAGGTAGTCTTTTTGGGCAACCCTTGGAAGAGGGCATTACAGTAGTCCAGCGATGGCATTATGATGGACTGACATACTGTGTGGAAGTGTTCTTGACTAAGGAGAGGTTTTAATCTTCTTTTTTTTTTTTTTTTTTATTAAGTTTACAATTGATATAACAACCAACCAAAAGAAGAGGACAATCCTAGGACATAGATTAAATTCAACATTATACAAAAAAGGAAATACAAGAAAATTAATACTGATTAAGCCCACATTACTGGGACCTGAGAAGTGATATATAAAAAAGAAAAAGAAAGGAAGAAAACAAGGCTTTAAAGAAAAAAGCCTACAACAAGGAGGCACAATTAATTACTCATCCCCTGCTGCTTTTTTTCAATCTTCTAATTATTGCAAGCTTGTGGAAGGCAGAGCTGGAGGTTTTGTTGATATGAGCTTGTAGGTTGAGATGCTTGTCAGTGATGATACCTAGGTATCGGACTTCATTCTTTATTGTAATTTGAAAATTGGCAATTTTGATTGAGGCGGGGAGGGGGAGGGTGAAATCAGTGTTCCTTGTGATGATTATTGCCTCGGTCTTCTTGATGTTGAAGTGCAGGTTGTTGTTGGTAAGCCAGGTTATCATTTCGTGGAGGCATATTGACATTGTGGTGAAGTCTAGAGTGTCTAACTGGATTGGGGTGTAGGCCATAATATCATCTGCATATATGGCATATTGTATATTATGTTTCCTGAATATGTTGCAAACTGGTTGTACATAAATGTTAAATAGGAGGGCAGAGAGTGAAGCTCCTTGAGGAACTCCTTGGTCGGTGTGGAAAGAAGTTGAAGTGAGCAGACCAGATTTGACTATCCGTTGTCTGCCTCCGAGATATGACTGGAACCACTTGAGGGTGATGTTTTGGATTCTGATTGATGCTAGTTGCTCCAGAAGGACGTTGTGGGAGACTGTGTCAAAGGTAGATGACATGTTGACGAAGATTAACCGGAAACCTCTTCTTATGTTGTCAATATCTTTGAGCAGGCTATCAAATAGATGGATGAGTAGTGTCTCTATGCTGTGATCTGGGTGAAACCCATGTTAGTGTGGATCCAGAGGGACGTGTAGGTTAATGTGGTCCTGGAGCTGTCTCTGAACAATCTTCTCAATTAATTTGGAGAGGAATGGGAGGCTGGATATTGGGTGGCAGTTTGATGGGTTGTTGCTGTGCGGTGGTGTATTCTTTCGAATAGGACAGATGGTAGCTTGCTTGAGAGCCTGGGGCATGTATCCCTGGGTAAATGAGGTACTTATTTTTTGTATGAATTTCATTAGGTCATTCTTGACAGATTTGATCCATGCCACTTGACAGGGATCAGAGGGTGCTGTGATTGTGTTCAGCTCAGTTATGGTACGGGTGATTTGCTCTGTTGATGGGATGTTGAAGTTTCTCAAGTGGCTTAGGGTGATGGGGCTCACACTGATAGAGTGTCAGATTTAGAAGTGTCCTTGTAAAGTGTGGTTTGAAGGGGTTTATTCTTGGATATGAGATAGTCAGCAAAGGTTTGAGGGTGCATTGGGTTTTCATTCTTCAGAGTTGGGTCCTTCGTTAGTTCGGACAATGTTGAAGAGCTCTTTGGGTTTGTTGCAGGCTTTTAGAATAAGGTTAGTGTGATATTGTTATTTATGTTTATTTATTAGGACATTGTATTCTTGTTGCATTATTTGGTATTGTTTTAGTGTGATTTCAGTCTTGTCATGTCGCCATCGATGCTCATATTGACAAAGTTTCCTCTTTGATTCTCTTATTGTACTGGAGTACCATGGAGCTGACCTTGGTCTGCTGTCTAGATGGTGTGGGATGGTTCGAGTTGGGAGTCTCGATGCGGCACTGATGGTAGTGTTCCAGATGTTGACAGCCTCATCCAGGTCAGTAAAGTCTTGGGGCAGGAATTGAAGGGTGTCCCTGAGGGATTGTTCTTTGCCAAATGCTTTGAAGCATCTGGTAGGATTATCTGTTTTCACTGATTTTTGTTGATTTTTGAGGTGAATTTTTAAGAATATGGCATAGTGGTCTAACCATAGATGGTATGGGGGTTGTTGATAATGCTGCTATGTCCTTGGTCTAGGATGCTTTCTGGGACAAATATGAGATCTGGGGTGGAGCCACAGTGATGAGAAGGACCTGTGAGAATTTGTTTGAATAGAATGGAGTCCATTAGAAGCAGATGTGAGGTTCAAGTCCCCTAGTATTATAAGGGGTTTGTGAGGAGAGTTTGCTGAGTATATGGATTCAAGAATGTTGGATGTGTCTTCTGAGTGGGAATTGGGGCCCTTTAGATTAGGCAGATGGATAAGCATTTGTTTTCTATGATAATGATGTCACAGCAGTTGGAACTTTCTGAACTGAATGTTTTGAGTTTCAAGTCTTCTCGGGCTAGAAAGCATAGTTACTCACCTGCAACAGATGATCTCCGGGAACAGCAGGAATTTAGTCTTCACATATGGGTATCGTCAGTACCGACGGAGCCTGCACGGGAACACTCCCCAGTGTCCAATAGGAACGCTTCTGGGAGCATCCCTCAGCACATGCGCGCTGCCTTCCCGCCTTTCCAACTGTCCCTCTTCAGTTAAGTTTGTAGCTGAGTGAAAGGATAGAGGGAGAGAGGAAAAAGACAAAGAGATAGAGAGACAACTCCTAGGGGAGGTGGGTGGGTTGTGAAGACTAAATTCCTGCTGTTCCCGGAGATCACCTGTTACAGGTGAGTAACTACGCTATCTCCAGGAACAAGCAGGAATGTAGTCCTCACATATGGGGACTCCCTAGCTGAAGATGCCAGGGAGATAGCCCCAGGAAGGTGCCACCCTAGAAGGTGGGAATCCTTCCTCCCATAGATCTCTGGCATTCCACCAGGGTTGGTGGGTAGGAGTTGATTTAGATCTGAAAGAGATTTTGAAGAACAGCTTGGCCAAAGAAGGCATCCCGATGGGAGGCTTTATCCAGGCAGTAGTGGGCTGTGAAGGTATGTACCGAAGCCCAGGTGGCTGCTCGACAAATGTCATCAATAGACACAGAGTGGAGATTAGCCATGGAAGCTGCCATGGCTCTCACATTATGAGCTGTGACATGGTCCTGAAGAGGAAGACCCTTACTCTCATAAGCAAAGGATATGCATTGGGCAATCCATTTAGATAAAGTTCTTTTGGAGACTGGAAGTCCCAAATGACTAGGGTCAAAAGCTATAAAAAGTTGCGAGGACTTTCTATGTTACTGTGTTCTTTGTATGCAAAAGGCTAAGGCCCTTTTACAATCCAAAGTATGAAGGTTTCTTTCTGCATTAGAGGCGTGGGGCCTCAGAAAAAATACAGGAAGATAAATTGATTTAAATGAAAAGGCAAAACCACCTTTGGCATAAAATGTGGGTGAGTTTGAAGAACAACCTTATCATGATGAAACCTAGTATAAGGAGAATCAGCCACTAAAGCTTGCAATTCACTAATGCGACGGGCAGAGGTGATTGCAATTAGGAAGATGACCTTCCAGGTCAAAAACGTAAGGGCTGTAGTGACCAAAAGGTTCAAAAGGCGGCTTCATGAGCTGCCCGAGAACTAGATTTAGATCCCATGCCACCGGTGGTGGCTTGATGGGAGGTTTAGTTATCTAAAAAACAATAGGAGTGAGTCAGTAGAAACATTGAATACTAACCTCTGTTGCAGTTCATAAAATAAATCTTACTTCACACTGTTTGTGCAAACATATAGGTTATATACTAATGCTAGAAAACATAAATAATACAGTTAAAAATATAATAAAACCATATGGCAAAACATTGCACACAAATTACAACTAACAATCGGAGAACACAGAAAGAGGGGGACAAAGGCAGGATATGAAATCAAATCAGATGTGAAATACATCTGGCACGGCAATAACTTATGCAAAAAAGAGGGGATTATCTAAAAAACAATAGCAGTGAGTCAGTAGAAACATTGAGGGATCAATCCAAAATATGTAAACAAATTGCCCAATGAGTATTACAATTGTGACCATATGATATCAAAAATAGGGGATAATGGCAGCTTGCGAGTATGGAGAAAGGCCAGCACATTCTAAAAAAATGTGTGTAGTATTTTTCTGTAAACGTTACTTCGGGTCTCCAGGTGACCCTTTGTACCCACATGGCTTTTGTCTCATATATAGAAATGTGATTGGATTACCCATATGGTTCTTTTCTTTTAAAAATTGAAGCAGGTTTATAATAATGGTTAGTAGCCACATTAGTGTTTCTAATTAATTTTATCCTGCAACTATTGATTTTCAGGATTACATTCGTTGGTAACACAGGTACACTACCAAAAAACTGCCTCCAATTTTGCAACTGATTCCTATAGATTTTGGGGTGCTGAATCCAGGAAAAATAGCCAAAATGTTCCATCACATCACGTTTTCTTGCAAAATTAGATTTCTTACCCATATAAGGAATGTTCACATAATTTCTTTTTAGCCGACTGCAATTTATTTTCTTGGCCCAAAATAGAGGTTGTAATGGTTAACTAACTAGAAACACTCCCTCATGATATTTTAGAGTGTTTTGTATTCATTTTATACATTAACAGGACAATTGGGAGGCGGGGGGCTAAATCCAGTACTCGCGCTGGCGCATGTTCTTTCCTGTTCGCCTCGCCTCGTTCGCTCGCTCAAACACGGTGGTTTCGACATGAACGTTCCTGTCAAATTTCAGTTTCTTGCAATTTCATTATTACCTTTTGTTTGCTCAGTCGTAATCCAGCTTTATTCCGAAGTGGTTCACTACAGTTGTAGTTTGCAGTGCTGTGTATTTGTGATGGCTCACAGAGCCAGAGGTTGCGTCAACTCTCCGGACAGCTTTTGTTTTATTTGTGGGGAATATACCGTGAAAAAGCAGCAGAGGAACATTTCTGCATTTATTAAAAAAGTATATTTCGCCTATTTCGGTTTGAAGTTAGGCGATCAAGACAAACCGTGGGCTCCTCACAAAATGTGCAAGACATGTGAGGAAGATCTACGCTTATGGATGAAAGGTAAAAAACAAGCATTTCTTTTCGGAATACCTATGATGTGGCGTGAACAAAGAGACCACAGCAGTGACTGCTATTTTTGCTCTTGCATTGTGAAGGGATACAACTTAAAAAATAAGAACGTAATAAGTTACCCCAACCTTCCCTCAGCAATTAGGCCTATGCCTCATAGCAACGAAGTACCTGTGCCTGAACCACCAAAATCTTTGGATCATATTTGTGTGGACGGTTCTGATCATGATGAGACTCATCAGATGGCTTTTCCCGATGAGTCCAGTACTTCCGAGTTTGAAACTGAACCAGATCCGAAACCTGAACTTTTCTCTCAAGCTGAATTGAATGATTTAGTCCGGGATTTAGGACTCCCAAAAGATGCTGCCCAACTGCTAGGTTCTCGGCTTAAACAGAAAAATCTATTGTCACCAGGAACAACTTTTTATTGGTACCGCAACCGCGAGACACAATTTTTGAAGTATTTCAGCAAAGAGGAAGATTTGGTATTTTGCAACGATATATACGGAGTGATGGAAAAGTTTAAACTCAAGTATGATCCTGCTGAATGGCGGCTGTTCATTGATTCGTCAAAAGACAGCATAAAAGGTGTTCTTCTTCATAATGGCAACACATTCGCTTCAGTTCCTATTGCTCACTCTGTTATTCTCCAAGAAAAATACGAGAATTTGGCCCTGATTCTTCAGAAGATTCGTTATGATGAGCATAAGTGGATGATTTGTGGAGACTTTAAAATTCTATCCATGCTATTAGGGCAGCAATCCGGTTTCACAAAAATATCCCTGCTTCCTTTGCTTGTGGGATAGCCGGGCCCGCGACCTACACTGGGGGAAAAAAGACTGGCCAATTCGGGAGTATTTGAGACCCGGTGAGAAAAATGTTCTTCATGAGAGCTTGGTACCTCGTGATAAAATTCTATTACCACCTCTCCACATTAAGTTGGGTCTCATTAAGCAATTCATCAAGTCCCTTCCAAAAGATGGTGAGTGCTTTCGGTACCTTTGCTCAAAGTTCCCCCGACTTTCTGAAGCAAAGCTAAAGGAAGGAGTGTTTGTTGGCCCTGATATAAGGAAACTCATTTCAGATGGAGCATTCGCTGAAACGATGTCTGAGAAGGAAAAAGAAGCCTGGGATTCCTTCAAGGATGTTGTTCTCAAATTCTTGGGGAACAGGCGGGATGAGAACTATAAGGATATTGTTGCCAGGATGCTCAATGCCTTCAAAGAACAAGGCTGTAACATGAGCCTGAAAGTCCATTTCTTGCACTCCCATGTGAACTACTTTCCCGAAAACTTGGGGGCGTACAGTGAAGAACAAGGTGAAAGGTTTCACCAGGACATCAAGGACGCAGAGAGAAGGTACCAAGGAAGATGGAACACCACTATGATGGCTGATTTCTGCTGGTTGCTGCTGCGGGAAACCCCAGATGAAAAATACGCCAAGCAGCGCACCAAGAGAAGCATTCGGGGGAAGAAGAAACGGGCCCACCAGGAGATTGATTGACCCAAGAATGACTTTAAAATCTAAACTGTGTTGACAAATATCATGTTTTTACTAAACTTTGAAATAAAAATTTGCTAGTTATTACCACAGTGTCGGATCTCATTTATTAGAATTTTATTTTCACGCCATCGGGTGTTTGTCTTCATGTATTGCAATGGTGCGGTTTGCGTCTTCTATTCTTACATACATACCTGTACAACATTTTTTGCACATTTCTTTGCTTTGCGTCTAACCTCGCTCTTATATGCTCAATGTTTGTGCACATGTATGTGGCTGTTTTAAGTGCAGACAATTTTGCTACCATCACAGTGTGTTTTGTTGACATTACTCTATTCTTATGTGCTGCCTTGTTACAATTTTCTTTATTCTTATTTGAATAACTACTAAACAATTAGTATAAAGAATTCATCCAAGAAACTTTTATCTCGATCGCACTCAATCTGAAACGTTCACCTCAAAGTGCTAACCCAATGTAGCAAAAAATCTGTACATGATGGAGCAAATTGGTTACCAGATTTGGATTCAGCGCACCAAAAAAAGTAAAAATCAATCGAAACATTAGAGGCAGTTTAAAAAAAAATTTTTTTACTGTACCTGTGTAATCTTTTGTTTTTTAGATAACCCCCTCTTTTTTGCATAAGTTATTGCCGTGCCAGATGTATTTCACATCTGATTTGATTTCATATCCTGTCTTTGTCCTCCTCTTTCTGTGTTCTCCGATTGTTAGTTGCAATTTGTGTGCAATGTTTTGCCATATGGTTTTATTATATTTTTAACTGTATTATTTATGTTTTCTAGCATTAGTATATAACCTATATGTTTGCACAAACAGTGTGAAGTAAGATTTATTTTATGAACTGCAACAGAAGTTAGTATTTAAATTTTACTTGCGCACATTTTGTATTAGGTCCCGAGCATTATCGTTTCAATTCTTATATTCATATTTATTACATTATTGTTTTTATTTTTTTATGTTCTTACATTGATCCATATATTTATTGTCTTATGTCTTTTAATATTAGTGTTTGTAACATTTTTATTATAGGCTTGGCTTGTTTGTTCTTTTATCATTTTCACGATTAATATGTTTATGTTTTTAGTTTCTTGCCTGGCTAGCCCCTGACGAAGGGTACAAAACACAGCCTGTGTCGGGCGGCCGTTGGTTTAATAAAGGACTCTGTCTTTCCGTTTTATTCACACCTGTGACTGTTTCTCTTGTGTTCAGCGTGATTTGTGCTTTAGCGGTGTTGTACTTCACCAGGGGGTATAACTTGATTCAGGACGACTTGGTCGGAGCTCTTTAGCCATGATTTAGTAATACAGAGTATATCAATGTTCTTGAATGTGGTCAATAATAGTATTTATCTTTTTACGTATGGATCTGGCATTTATAAGGGGGGGCTAGGGAAGGGGGGAACTGAGTTGAATTATGTGAGGAAGGTTGTATTTGAATAAGTATGGTGGGTCTCTTGTTGTGTTGGTACTATGTGTTGTTTATAGGAACTATGCTTGTGTATGATCTGACATGGTTGAAAGAAAAAAGTGTTAGATAAGTGGGAGAAGTTTGGAGGGTTGTTATGAGAGTTGGATAGTAGCAGGTAGTGCTTGAAAGATGGGAGCAAAGAATCAGAACAAAGAAGATGGGGTATAATTGATGTAGATTTATCCATTTGTGTTTGAGTGGTTTAGGCTTATGTTTGTGAGGTTTGCGATTGAGCAGGGCAGGTTGTTGCAGGGCATCTGTGGTGGTGTGCGCCATATGGGATAACTCTACTCACCATTTGTGAACTTCTTTGAGAGGCCAGAAGATGAGATTACTTATGCACTGATAGTGGAGCAGGAGGGCTGGTGTGAAGTTGGCAGTGTGGTGGAGACAGGACACGTTGCTTCTTTGTACTGCTTGTAGTAGGTTCCTTAGCTTTGATGTGTGATGGTCTGTTGTCTCGAGGTTTTTCATAGCCTAAGTGCCCCACCTAAAGGCCACACCAAAGGGCCTTCTGGCAAGGCCCATCAGGCGCGGGTGCGCCAGGAGGCGCTCCTTTTTAAAGATGTCGGATTTGCTGGTGCTGGGCCCTGATTGGCCTTCTGTTGGAGAGCGGGAGGGTTTTGATGCCTCCCGCTCTGTCACGATGCCGACTGGAGGGCTACATGTATAAATTTTTGGCCTGCCCTAAATGCATCCATAACATGCCCTCATGAAGTCTTTGCATCCCAACCACATATGGCCAATTTACACATATAAATACTGCTATTTTACATACAGAGGGACTAGATTAGTGACTTTTCAGGGAGGGGCAAGCCCACTCTCCCCTATGACCTTATATGCTTGAGTGTCTCTCCCTCCTGCAAGACCTCAAATCCCCCTTTCCCAGCTCTACTATGGAGTATCCTGCCATACATGTAGGTTAGAGCACAACATAAGAAAATATGCTATGCCATACTAGGTCAGACCAAGGTCCATCAAGATCAGTATCCCGTTTCCAACAGTGACAAATCTAGGTCACAAGTATCTAGCAGGTTTCCAAAAAGGCACACGGGTTCCACAATGCTTGTCCTGGGGCAAGCAATGGATTTCCCAGGTTCTCTTTAATGATGGTTTATGGACCTTTCCTCCAGGAACTTGCCCAAACCTTTTTTAAAGCCATATACACTAATAGCTTTTATTATATCCTCCAGTAACAAATTCCAGAGTTTGATTACACATCGAGTGAAAAAATATTTTCTCTCATTAGTCTTATATAGGTTACACTGTAGCTTTATTGCATGTCCCCTAGTCTTTCTACTTTTTGATGGCGTAAACAACTGATCTACATTTACCCATTACACTCCATTAATTAATTTATAAACCTCTATCATACCTCCCCTCAACCGTCTCTTTTCCCAGTTGAAGAGCCCTAACCTTTTGAGCCTTTCCTCACAGGGGTATCCTTCCATCCCCTTTACCATTTTGGTGGCTCTTCTCTGAACCTTTTCTAATTCTGCTATATCCTTTTTAAGTTATGATGACCAGAATTGCACATGCACACAATATTCAAGATGCGGTCGCACTATGGAACACCACAGAGGGATTATAAAAGCCTTTGTTTTATTCTCCATTCCTTTCCTTATGATTCCTAGCATTCTATTTGCTTTCTTGGTCGCCGCTGCACACTGGGTGGAGGGTTTCAACGTGTTATCCACGATGATGCCTAAATGTTTTTCCTGGGTGGTGGTTGCTAATGTGGAACACCTTGAATCATGTAACCATAGTTTGGGCTGTTCTTTCCTAGGTGCATAACTTTGCACTTGTCCACATTAAATTTCATCTGCCATTTGAACGTACAGTCTTCCAATTTATCAAGGTTAGGAGATGGACATTCTATATATAGATGTATTCCTTTCTGAGCCCTGCTCCTGTTTACCAAAACTTTCTTTAACCCCTCCCTGGCTTTCATCTTCATCAAGGGGATCCTTTCAGATGGAGTGACTCTTCCTTCCCTACCTTCCTTGCATTCTCCCAACCATGCTGTAGCCATGGCCCTGAGCTTCCTTCCTTCCTCCATTTCTCTCGATTTCTTAAATGCTGGGTGTCCTACTGTGACTGGGAGCATTGGACTGGTCTTAGAACTGCTGGTAACTCACAAAGGAAGTTATGTGGTTCTCTGGCCACAGTATCTACTACTACTGATAATTTGTATAGTGTTACAAGGCGTATACAGCGCTGTAAAGACACAGGTGAAAGACGGTCCCTGCTCATCAGAGCTTACAATCTAGTCAAGACAGACAACCCAACAATTGTGGATAAGGATACATCTAGGGGAATGGTAAGGAAACATAAGATCCAAATGTGGCCTCAAAGTAGTGAGTTTTCAGCCTGAATTTGAAAAGGGCCAGAGTTGAAACCTGACATACAGACTCAAGTAGCCTGTTCGAAGCATAAGGAGCAGCAAGGTGGAAGGACTGAAGTCTGGAGTTGGCAGTAGAAGAGAAGGGCACAGATAGCAGGGATCTACCAGAAGAGTGGAGTTCCTGAGGTGTGTAGGGAGAGATAAGAGAGGAAAGGTAATGAGGAGCAGCAGAATGAGTTCACTTATAGGTCAGTAGGAGAAGTTTGATCCGAAAACAGATAGGGAGCCAATGAAGCGACTTGAGAAGAGGCTGGCAGAAGATTAGCCACACAACTGAGTTTTGAACAGATTCAAGGGGAGAGAGATGATTTAGAGGGAGACCAGTAAGGAGGAGGTTGCAATAGTCTAGATGGAAGGTGACTAAAGAATGAATAAGTGTCTTAGTAGTGGTTCAGAAAGGAAGGAGTGAATTTTGCTGATGTTATAGAGAAAGAAACGATAGGCTTTAGCGATCAGTTTGATGTGTGTGGAGGAGAGGGAGGAGTCAAAGATGACCCCAACTTTGTGAGCCAAACAGGGGACTACGATAATTCTTGAAGGAAAATTATTACGATGCAGGGACTTGGTCACCAGGAGTCAGCATTGACTCGATGGCGCACACTGCATTTTTGCACATGGATGTTAGACAGGAGAAGAAAAAATGAGTATTCGGATCCAAGAGCAGCCTTGAAGAGGTGAGTTTTCATCCTGGATTTGAAAAGGGTCCCAGATGGATTTTGACGTACCAACTCAGGTAGTCTATTCCAGGCATAATATGAAGCAAGTATCTGCTTCTTTTACCATGGTCTCCACCTCCCCTGAGCTGCCTTATGCTCGACTGATATTCCTGCCTCTTCTACGGTGGGTCTAGTCATGCATTTACCAGTGCTGGAGCATCAGATCTAGATGGAGATCCCATATTGTAATTTCTTGCAGTACTTCCCTCACTATTCATAAAAAGGCAGGCGAGGAATCACAGCAAGAACAGGGCAGAGGATTCAATCACTTCAGAACTGAAACAACACTAATTAAAAATGGGTTCAGCGGAGGCAGATAAAGAACATGGTAATGGCTGCAAGCGTACACACTACAGAAGAATAGGAAGAGAAGGAAATCCTTAAAGGGGCACAGCTTTTATCACCACTATCTTGCCAGCCCCTTTTCTCATCCTCCTCTTGAAGGCCATGCTATCTGTGCTTCCCATGCATCTCAGCCTGGAACCTCCTATTACTCTGCGTCAGGTATTGCTGTTTCCAGTTTAAAAACTTTTCAGACTAAAAAAACATTTATGTATACAATTCAACATTCTCAGACAATGCATCAGCTTTGCATTTTACTCATCTTTTATTGATTTTACCCTACTTTAGCATGTCCCCTGTGCTTTAAGCAACTCACTAAATAAATATCAGTTCATAGTCAAACACGCCCCCCCCCCCCCCCAAATCTTTTCATAGCTGGTGTTTCCACAATTCTCTTTGGAGGAATAGATATAAACAACTTTAATTTTTCAAAGTTTCTATCTTCCTCATGGATTTTCTGTTGCTTTAGATCAGTAGTTTTAAACTATATCCATAGCGAATATGCATAAGATAGATTTGCATGCACTGCCCTCACTGCATGCAAATCTATGCCATGGGTATTCCTTGTGGATATTCTAAAAATCCGATTGGGTATAGGTCCTCCCAGTGCAGCTTTGGATTTTGCTTTTATCTCATGAAATAAGTGTACCTACCTTGTCACTTAGTAATCACTGAAAACTTCCACAGGCTGTTCAATTTCTTAGTTGTGCTCAGAATCCATCCTTGCACCTTGTTATGTTGCGCTGTCAGTTCAACAAGCAACAGGATCATGAATTTTATTCCTTTGCTGTTGCAACTCAATGCTGTAGGGTGTAAGCTCTTTCTTGCATGCCCCAATTTTTAACAAGAAGTCTTGAAATAATATAATTATTTTACCTTGCAATTCCAGTTGCTGTGGTGTTCCGTATGCTGACATACAGCAATCAATGCTTTCTCTATGAAAGAGGACTCAAAAAGACTCTTGTCTTCAGGAAAAAGCTTAAGACTTGGTTATTTTTACAATGGATGAACTAACAATTTAAATTGTGGAAAGGTGCCTTTGGAGATTGTTTGATCTTTCATAATGCTAGGAAAGGACTGTATAGTTGGTGCGGGAAGGTTTTATTTATTTAATGATTTGTTTTGCATGGGTAATAAGGCAGAATACGCATTACTTAAGTGAATTGTTTTAAAGTGATCTAAATTCTTTTTTATGGTAATCTGCCTTCAACTTTGATGCTAGTATAAATTAAATGTGTGTGTCTTTCCAGATATATTATAGCGAGGTGAGAGGTGCGGTTTTTTTGTATTTACTTATATTTACCTCACACCTGTCCAATAGTAGTTCAAAGTGAGTCACATTCAGGTACAGTAGATATAGCCCTGTTACCTGAGGGCTTGCAATCTAAGTTTGTTCCTGAAGCAATGGAGAGTTAAAAGTCACTTACTTAAGATTACAAGATATGCCAGTGGGATTTGAACCCTGATTTGTGGTTTTAGCCTGCTTCTCAAACCACTAAGCTACGCTAACACTTCCCAGTCATAACTGTCTCAGGTTTAGGAGGTTCAGCGTAGTAGGAGTCCAGACATTTATTTCCTTCTGACTCTCCTCTAGGAAGGCATTCAGGGCTGAAGGGAATGCCTGGTATTTCAGAAGTGGAACTTGGGAGTTCCTTGAGCAATATAAGAAGTGGTGAAGTGTGCAGCCCTACTGCATTTCCTTGTATTCAGAGGAGCCTAGATACCAGTTTGTCTGTAGGAAGCTGAAATTGAATTTAGGAGTAGTCCAGCCTCCAAGAAGCATGGCTTTTGCAACTAAAGATTCTGCACACAGGACCCAGGCAGCAGAGAATTATTTTTTAATCCATCAGGGGGCATCTCAGATGAGAAACCACAGGAGTGAGGGAGGAGAATTAATTCTTGGGCAGAGATACCACTTTGCATTTTTTCTAGTGGAGAAAAAGGAATCATTGGTTTTATTCAGGAACCAATAAAAGGGATCCCACAGTCCAAGAGGTTGCTAAAGAGTATCCCAATGGGAGTCTAGCAGAGGAAATCCCCACTGCTGATTGCTAAGGAACTGCATAGATGTGGCCATTTCTATTTTTGTTTCTGCTATGGATATCACTATACAGAAGTATTTAATTTGCCATGTCACTATTTCACAAATACCTCAGTAAACTTTGTTGGTTTTGAAACAACCCCAAAGTGTACAACTGAGTGGCTTGCTTTAGTGGAGACAACAGAGAAAGCCTAAGGGCCTAGAGGCAAACACAGAACAAACCAGTTAGTACTAGAGGAGATCAAATCTAAGCTTTCTTTAGAAGTTCAGATGACAAGACTTCGACTTTCATACTCTGGACACATCATGCGAAGAGAGAGATCATTAGAGAAAGACAACATGCTTGGCAAGGTTGAAGGTCAACACAAAAGAGGAAGAAGGCCAGCAATGAGATAGATTGATATAACAGCAGCTATGGATGCCACTTTATTAACAATGAGCTGCCTTACTGAAGACTTAATACAGTTTAGGACAACTATGCAGAGGGTCGCCATGAGTAAATATCAACTCGATGGCACTTAACAAAAGAGGAGCCCAGTAGCCTTATGAGGTGTCTGATAGTCCCAGAGCTCCAAACTGTGCCTGTCTGATGAGAGAGCCAGGGCAATAGATAGACAAAACAGCATCTTGGGCAAAGGTTGCTTTCAGAACCTCCTTTTGTTTTAGGTTTGCAGACTCATGGGCTGACTTAAGGAGTGGAGTAGCCGCCTAGTGGTTAGAGCACTGGCTTGGTAACCAAGCAACCAGGGTTCAATTCCCACTAGCACTCCTTGTGGCCTTGGGCAAATCACTTAACCCTCCATTGCCTCGGAAGAAAGGCCTGGCAATCTACTTCCGGTGACGCTGCCAAGAAAACCCAGGAGCTTCTGGGTCACCAGGAATCAGGACTGACTCAAAGGCACACATTGCATTGCATTGGGCTGACTTAAAAGAGCAAAATTAGAAAAATCTCCAAAAGGAAGGTGGAACACCACAGCTATACAATCATAAAAGATCAAACCGCCAGAGCACAAGTTCACACATCCATGTACAATGGTGCCAAACAAACAGAATTTTTGTCTGATTGTTTGTGGTGAGGTCTTTACCTCTGTTTACAAACATTCCATTTGACTAAATTTTTTGGCATGTGTCGATTTTGCGAACAAACTTGGAGTGGCCCTGATTGGGCAGATAATTCAACTTTGATAACTTATACGGCCCGCATGTATACTAAGTATTAAGGGCGCAGGCAGGGTCCCGGCACCCGCGCGTAACCGGGTGCCCGGCCCAGCGCGGGACCCTGCTCGCGTCTTGGAAAGGGGGGGGCGCATGTTCTGGCATGTGGTGACGCGGCGCACGTCTTTTGAATGGATTGGCTCCGCTCGTTGATGGGGGCGAGCGGAGCCAATCGGGGAGGACTGGCCATGTGCTCCAGCGTGCGCGCGGTTGTGGCCGGAGCACATGCGGCCAGACTGGAGGGCGAGTAGCAGCTGGTTTTCCATGTGGCGGTTGTTTTGGGCCTCAACGTGTGTCGCGATCCTGAAGGGCTGGCAGGGTGGCGGCGGATGTGCAAGCACGGAGCCCGGCAGCTGGGGAGCGTCCTGTTGCAGTGTGCAGGCGAGTGGGCCGGGGGTTGCATTGGGGAGAGTCTGTTTGCTTTTTGGAAATTAGTAACAGGGTCACGAACGGGGGGCTCGGGGGCGAGAGTAATTTAAAATAAGAATAATAAGATAATAATATTAAATAAACAAACACTGGGCACGGCTGTGTGGATGGGAGAAGCAGTATAAAGGTCTAATTTAAAAAAAAAAAAGTAGGGTTTCTTTTAAATACGTTCTAGTTGTTCCTGTGCTGTGGGGGGTGGGGGGGGGATGGATGAAAGGTAGGTTATGGTGGGTAAACAGGCTGGCAAAGGTCGGGGGGGCTGCAGGGCTGCTGTGGACAGGCAGGTAGGGAGGCAAAGGGGTTGGGGATCGGCCAGGGGGGAGAGGATTGAGCCGCAGAGTAGGGGGGAAAGTGTGAATGCAAGGAGGGGGGCACCACATGCAGTGAGGGTGCGTGGTGGACTCTCAGTTATTGGGAGGAGAGCACGTAGTAGGGGCAATGTGCAGGGCAGGGATGCTATGGGTTCAGATGGGCAAGGGGGAGGTGGGAAAGGGGTGGGGGAAGAGGTTGCTGTGGGGCACAGGTCTGAGTTGGAGCAGAGAGATAGTGTAGGCCCATGGGGACAGTGGGGGGAGGGGGCAAGGCCGGGGTTTGGTGCGGTGGCTGGGGCTGGTAGCGGTTTGGCATCTCCTGGTAGGAGTATGGCTTCACCCAGGGGATATGGTCTGGTGGAGCAGCAGGCAGTTTGGGAACATTGGTTGAGTGGAGGGCAAGGCTCTTCGAGGTCGGATTGGGCGGGTGCTTGGCAACCGGCTTGGTCTCCTGGTTTTCCCCCCCCTTGGGTTTCCCTCTTTTGTCTCCGCAGGTTCCTTTTCTGTCCGCGCCTGGAGGTGTGCCATCTGCAGTGTTGTCACCTGGTTTGGCGAATATGGATTTGGGAGCCACTGCGGTAGGGGGAATGCCGAGGGAAGTGGATCGGGCCCAAGGAGTAGGTGTGCAGCAACGGACCGATGATCCTCGTGTGGGAGCACCGCTTTCGTCAGATATGATGGCTGCTAAAGACAGGACAGGTGAGTTGCTGTTGGCAGAAGGGGGCGAGTGTGGCGGTAGTGGGTCACGGGCCGAGCGGTCGGGACATGCGTGCAAGAAAAGGAAGTACGTGTGACGACATCGGCGCAGTTCGGATTCATCCTCCTCCTCGTCTTCGGAATCGGCGGAGTCATCAGTGGGCGAGGTCGGTGTTAGCGAGGGGGTGCCGGGGCGAGGGTCTTCTGATATTCACACTGGCGCTGGGTCTTCATCATTGGTGGCCTTATCGGAATTATGGGAAGGTGTCCCGAAAAAATTGAGGCGGAAAATTCGGAAGAGGAAGTACATTGATATTTTTTTCATTTGCTAGAAGGGCGTAAGCGTTTGGGAGATAGTAAGAAAAAGCATAAGGAGGATGAGAAGGCTGGCCGTCTTCGGAAGGTCTCGCGGAATGTTGTCAATTGGGTAAGATCGTTCTTGCGGCTGTCGAGTGTGTGGGGTCAGCATTTTCCGGGGCAATATGGTATGTTGCTGTCCTATGCTGATTTGATTCTGGAAGCCTCGCAGGTGCACGAGGGCTGGTCGTGGCTGAATTATGATGAAACGTTTCGCGACAAAATGGAGGAGAACAAGTTTTTGACTTGGGGTACGCAAGACATTAACCTTTGGCTAACTCAGATGTCTGTCAAGGGTGGGGTGGTTGGAGGGGGTGGGGGAAAGGTTGGGCCGGGGGTTGCGGCCATCATGGGTCGCTCCTTTCACGATGGAGTTTCCCCAGTCCAGGCCAGACCAGTCCCCAATGGGGGTGGTGACGTGTGCTGGAGATTTAATAGATCAGTGTGTCCCTTCCCAGACTGTAAATTCCGCCACGTGTGTTCTATCTGTAGTGGTCCCCATTCGGCAGCAAAATGTGTTAAAAAAGGGTCCGTCGCTCCGCCCAGGCCAGGTCCCAAGTAGGCGGGCGCTCTTTGAGTTGGCTCCTTCTCCGATCCGGATACCGCTATTGTGTAGCTGGCTTCACGGTTATCCGCGCAAACGGGATAGGTTAATTTTGCAGTTGGGCTTTCAGTTTGGTTTTGTTATTCCGATTCGGGGCGTTGTTGAGTGTTCGATGGCTCGCAATTCCCCTAGTGTGCGGAGATGGGCGTCTATAGCCCGGGAGAAGTTAGCGGTGGAATTGCAGTTGGGCAGAATAGCTGGTTCTTTCCGGCACCCTCCTTTTCAGAATTTTGTGGTATCTCCATTAGGAATTGTTCCTAAGAAAGAACAGGGGAAGTTTTGATTAATTCACAATTTGTCTTGCCCTGTGGGGGCCTCGGTGAATGATTTTATCCCACGCGAGTTCTGTACAGTTCATTATGCCTCTTTTGACAGGGTGGTGGAGTTAGTCAGGAGGGCCGGGCGCGGCTCCTTAATGGCAAAGGTGGATATAGAGTCTGCATTTCGCTTGTTGCCGGTGCATCCGTCTGCCTTCAAGTTCTTGGGTTTCCAGTTTGAGGGTGAGTTTTATTTTGATGTGTATGCCGATGGGTTGTTCGGTATCTTGCTCTTACTTCGAGAAATTCAGCACTTTCTTGCACTGGATAGTGGCGCGGAGAGTGGGGTCCTCGGAGGTTGTTCATTATCTTGATGATTTTTTGTTTGTCGGCCAAGCGTGGTCTACGCGTTGTAGAGTGCTTCTGGACGGTTTTGTCGGTCTGGCTAGCGAGTTGGGGGTGCCATTAGCTGAGGGTAAGACTGTGGGCCCGACGACAATCCTCACCTTTTTAGGAGTGGAATTGGACTCAGGACAACTGGCAGCGCGGTTGCCGTTGGAGAAGGTGGAGAAATTGCGGGTACTGGTTGCGAATGCCTTGCCCTCTTCCAAGTTGACCTTGAAGGAATTGCAGGCGCTAATAGGATCGCTTAATTTTGCCTGTAGGGTAATTCCAATGGGGAGGGTGTTCATTCGGCGGTTGGCAGCGTCGACGGCAGGGGTGCGCAAGCCGCATCACCGCATCTGAGTGTCTCGTGTTATGAGCGAGGATTTGCGGATTTGGGACGTCTTTCTGCGCAACTTTAATGGGATTTCTGTATTGCGGGATGCGGAGATCTCAAGTGAGGATTTGCAGCTTTATGCAGACGCGGCCGGAGGCGTTGGTTTGGGAATATACTTTGGTGGGGCGTGGTGCGCCGACAGATGGCCGCAGGCGTGGGTGGACGAAGGGCTATTAAGTAATATTACTTTCTTGGAGCTCTTTCCCATATTGGTGGCACTGAAGTTATGGCCGGGCAGGTTGGCCAACCGCAAGGTTGTGTGGTGGTGTGACAATGAGGCTGTGGTGGCGGTCATTAATCATTATTCTCCGCGCTGCAGTCAGGTAGCGTCTCTAATGCGACTGGTCATACTAGCATGGTTGCGTCTGAATGTTGTCAGACGGCTGCCTAGGGTGAGAACTTACACAATCTTGACGATGCATATATTCATATGATTCTTGCAAAGTATTGTGGGTATTGTAGTTCATTCACTCCCAAACACAGCTGATGACAATAATTTGAGTTGTGAAACCAAGTGGTAAGATCAATAAAATACTTCTTTTATTGATGGGGTTTAATTCACCCAGCACATGTATGCTTGATAGCACTATAAATGAGGTTACTTGCTTGCAGTGTTTAAATGGATAACAAAAAGTCACAAAGTAAACCAGAAAACAACCTTCAGCTTGTCAGGCAATTAGCTAATGTTTTCTTAGCAAATAATTACCAAATACAAAGGCACAAAGAAAAGAATAAACTTTGCTGGTTAGGTTAACTTCTGCTTATTTTCCACGCAGATCTCAGCAGTGATTCTCCCTTGCTCACACACACAATCAGGTGCAGCCCTAATTACTATCAATGGACCAGCTGAAAGCCTTTAGCTGGCTGGCTGCTACTGTGTGAGCCCAAATCCTGCTTTAAGAGCTGTTTGCAGTGGAAATAAAGAACAAAGTTAGGTTTCTTTGTGATGGCTGATGTGTTTGCTCATAGAAAACTAGCAATAGCATTTAGATAAAGAACAGTCCATGTAAATAGTTTCATCTGCTGTATTTCCCCCTGCATCAACAATCATAGGGTCAATATCATACATTGGCACAGATGAGTCTTTCATTAAGGCACTATCATGAGAATGCTTATTCCCTTGCTGCCATTCTCTATTATAGATAGGGTCTGGATCAGTGTTCATACCTGAGCCTCTCCTGCTATCATTATTCCTCTCTGTATAGCCTGGCCAATATGTAATCCAATTCTGATGTCCAGCCTTCCAATCTTGATCCCTGGACACTGGAACTTCTCTCACATACCTTCTGGCCTTGGTCTGAAAGTCCCTTCCACATGCAGTCTTCTCTCTTCCAGGTAGCCACTGGTGATTCCTATCTCTGCCACTCCATTCCTCTGGCTGAATCCAGTCCAATGGACTCTGCTGGCTTTTGGAATACCTCCCAGTATGAGTACTGCCTTGGAATCTCCCAGACCTTCCAATGGCCTTTCTTCTCTTCCTTCCAGAGAGTTTCCTTCTCTCTCTATCCGCTTGGCTTGGCTTCTGTTTCTCCAGGTGATACTGGTGCTTGAGCTTGCAGCCGTTGCTGTCTCTGTATCTCTTCCTCCCTCTGTAGCTTTTGCTGAAGCTCTCCCTGAAGCTGTTATCTGAAGAATAAGCTCTATTCTTATCCTGTTCTAATGTGTGCTGCTCCCTAACACAGCGCAGCTGTGTTGAATCAGGCCCTGCCCTTTGAGATGAGTGCTTAGGGATTACCTCATAGCTCTCTTGATTGCACACACATTCTCTCACTTCAGCCCCTCTCATGGCTGCTGGAAACCTGGTGCATTCTGGGACTGGTAGTCTTTTATGTGAAAACTCTGTTTTCTTGCTTCTACCAGAACTGACAGGTTGCTTGTTCAGAGTCACATCATCTTTTCTATAGCTCCTACCTGAGCTATGATAAGCTTCCTTATCACAATGTGGACCTGAGGGCTCGCCATATCCCGGGGCGTACTAACGAAATCGCTGATGCCCTTTCTCGTTTGCAGTGGGAGCGGTTTCGGCACTTGGCTCCGGAGGTGGATGAGGATGGGCTCGGGGTCCCTTGGAGATTGTGGAGCTGTGGCCGGCTGAGATGAGGAGATTTCTCAAGAATTCGGTGGCAGAGCGAACCTGGAATGCTTATCAGCGGGGTTGTGAGCGAGTGTTGGAATATCTATACGAGAAAGGATGGGAGGGGGGAGGAGTGCCGGAGTATTTGCTGGGGGTTGTTGGGCCGCGGATTCCTGGCGCGGCGGCTACTACAGGGGTGGGAGCGTTCTCAGCCTGGGCCGCGTGATCAACGGCTGCCGATTACACACAAATTGTTAAGAAGGCTGTGCCTGGGACTGCCGAGGGTGGCGGCATCGCCATATGAGGCTACTCTATTTCGTGCGGTCTTCTGTTTGGCATTCTTTGGTGCCTTTAGGGTCAGCGAGCTTGCAGTTGAATCGGTGAATGCGAGTTTAGGTAATTGCTTACACCTCCAACACGTGTGGAGCGAGCAGGGGCTCGTACGCGTGTTGTTAGCAAAATCCAAGACGGACCAGAAAGGGAAAGGGTTGTGGGTGGTGCTTAAAGGGATTGGTGGGCTCACATGCCCGGTGGCCACCATGGAGGAATACTTGTATGTGCGCCCTACGGGTGAGGAGGGGTTGTTTGTGCATAGTGATTCCCGTGCGCTGACACGATTTCAGGTGACGGCGGTATTGCGCATGGTGTTGCGCCAGATCGGGGAGGATCCGCGGCGTTTCTCTGCCCACTCCTTTTGCATCGGGGCGGCGACTAGCGCAAGAGCTGTGGGAATGTCTGGGGCGCAGATTCAGAGTATCGGCAGATGGCGGTCGAAGGCTTTTAAGGGATATGTTCGCCTATGAGACGCCTACCTATTGCTGGGGGGGGATATTAATGATGTTTTTTCTGTTTCAAATGTGGGGCTGACTGCCTGGGGATGTTGGATGTTGGGGCACTCCTTCGTGTTCTGGGCCGGTCAGCGAGCAGCAGTGCGGCCTATCGGGCTGTATGTCGGATTGGATCCAGCGGTGGTGGCGGTTTCATGGCTGGGCGAGCGGGGGCTGCGGTGGCCTCAGCTGATGCCTTTGCTTCGTCATCATCAGCGCATCCGGGACTGGCCATTGATTGTAATGGTGCATCTGGGGGGCAATGATCTGGCTGCTTGGTCTTCCAAGCAGCTGATCAGAGCTGCCAAGAAGGACTTTGCTGTACTGCTGCGTATGTTTGGGGGTGTAGTCTTAATCTGGTCTGATATTATTCCCAGACCGGCATGCTGGGGGCAGAGGAGATGGTCCTGGGGATTGACAAAAATGACTCAGCAGATCGGGAGGTGGGTTTGTGAGCAGGGGGGGGTATCAGGTCCAGCATGCTTGGGTTGAGGTGGCCTGTGCGGGGTTGTATCGGGTGGATGGTGTGCACTTATCTCCGGTGGGGAAGGATTTGCTCCTCAACGACTGGCAGGTGGTGTTGGAGAGGGTGGTGCAGGATGAGGCACACTGGTCGCAGCTTCAGGATGGGTTGGGGGGGTGGCACAGGTAAGGTTGGTTCCTGTGCCGGTGGCGGGATCCCGGAGGTTTCCGGGGTCCGGAGCCTTAGGCGACTTGGGACGGGGGCAGGGTGCCCTCGACCTAGACTACCCCTGGAAGACGTTTGCTAGTAATATGGCGAGGTCGGATAGGGGTGGTAGGAACGTTGCCGGTGGTGTGACCAGGGCTGGAGCGGAGGCGAAGTCGCCTTGCTAATTGCATGGCTGGTGATGCATCGCTCCACTGGGGGTTTGTTGGATTCCTGTTTATTGTTCAATATGTTGTTTTGGAAATAAAGCTGCGACCAGTTGTTACCACAAAGGCTGTCTGTGCAATTTGTTGGGAGGGTGGAAGATGTGATAAATGGATGAAGGTTAAGTTGAAAAAGGGGGAGCGATGGGTCCGGCTACCCGGTTAGTATTATGGGTGCGGGCAGGGTCTCGGCGCCCACGCGTAACCGGGTGCCTGGCACGGGACCCTGCTCGTGTCTTGGAAAGGGGGGGGGGGCGCATGTCCTGGCGTGTGGTGACGCGGCGCACGTCTTTTGAATGGATTGGCTCCGCTCATTGATGGGGCGAGCGGAGCCATTCGGGGAGGACTGGCCATGTGCTCCGGCATGCGCGCGGTCATGGCCGGAGCACATGCGGCCAGACTGGAGGGCGAGTAGCCCATCCACCCACCCATTATTGCTTTGGGGTGGGGGGTGTCGGAATTGGGGTGTCGCATCTGGGGGAGGGGTGAGCAGTGGGATCCTGGAGGTTTCCGGGGTCCGGAGCCTTAGGCAACTTGGGACAGGGGCGGGGTGCCCTCGACCCAGACTACCCCTGGAAGACTTTTGCTAGTAATATGGCAAGGTCAGATAGGGGTGGTAGGAACGTTGCCAGTGGTGTGACCAGGGCTGGAGCGGAGGCGAGGTCGCCTTGCTAACTGCATGGCTTATGACGCATCGCACCGCTGGGGATTTGTTGGATTCCTGTTTATTGTTCAATATGTTGTTTTGGAAATAAAGCTGCGACCAGTTGTTACCACAAAGGCTGTCTGTGCAATTTGTTGAGAGGGTGGAAGATGTGATAAATGGACAAAGGTTAAGTTGAAAAAGGGGGAGCGACGGGTCCGGCTACCCGGTTACTGCGCTTCAGACTACATGGTGTATTTGCTCGTTTGCCCCTGTGATCTTCAATATGTGGGACATATAGCTCGTTTACAAATATGTGAACAAAAGTGGATTTTTAATTTGGTGTTCAATCTTGTTACTTCTGGATTGGTTTCCATGGCCACAACAGGTTGGTTGTTGATTGGTTGCTGGTTCCCAGGAAGCAGGAGATATGTCAGTATAAAGTTGAGGTGCACTGGATGCCATTTATAATGAAGAGCGCCATGTTTTCCATGATGGTGGTTTGTTGGCACCGATAAAGTTTTTGGATTTCTGAGGCTTCTGGAAGGGACTTATTGGACCAATTCCTGACGCAGAACATGAGTAGTTGGTTCAAAACGCGGTACTGCGTTGACTGGACTATTTGCTGTTTTCCCTCGATGATTACCTCAGATAAGTGAACCGTTTTGAGCAGCTTTAATACGCTTTTGAATCTCTGCATGACAAGTTGAAAAAATTGTATAAAATGGAATGTTTGAAAACCGAAATAAAAACATCATCACAAAAAAGTCCAACAAAAAAACTGTTTGTAGGCACGTCATGTGTGAGTTTGTGCTCTGGTGGTCTTTTATGGTTGATTTAAAAGAGCAGCATGATGCTTAGAATGCCCAGCATTGGGGAAATAGAGTTATATTCTTTGGGGCTTCCCTGCCAACCTTAGGAACATGTTGGGAAAAGAGTTACAAATTACATAGATCATAGTATATTTGATTAATCCATGTTGACTAACGTTGCAAACGACATTACACATTCTAGCTAAACCAGTCAAATATGTTTGTGATGAAATAGGCATATGAATTCAGTTTATTTGTGGGCCTTAAAAAAGTGAAAGCAAAATCGATTTAATGCAAGATTTCCACATGTTAAAAAGTTCTAATACCCTTTAAAAAAGTTCAACACAAAATTTATGAAATGAACTAAAAAAACACAAATGTTGTGCTCCTAAAATAACAAGCCAGTCTGAGAGAAGTGTCTTAATACTGGTTTAATTACATGTATTTACTTGATGAGTTTTGCCAGACTTACAAGTTTTGCAAGCATTAAGGAGGTAATTTTATAAAGGTTGTCTAGATTAATGCATTTTCATGCACATGCCTAACATGCCTGTTTTATAAAGTTTTATTACTTTACAAAATAGGGTTATAAGTGGTGGAATACATGTGACAAATCCAGGTGCAAGCACTTATGCCAGCCCTAGACTGGCTGGAAATGTGCGTACCAAGGTTTGGAGGAAAGATGCATAAGTTACATTATTCAATAACTTATATACATAAATCTGCACTCTGCCTGTGTTCCATCCATGTGCACACTCACTCCAAAAGAAAGCGCCATTGGACTTACATGCATTCTTATATAATAGCAACTAGCTAAAGCATGCACATACAGTGCCTTGTGAAAGTATTCATCCCCTAGCAATATAGTCCAAATTGGTGAAGTGGAATGACAATAAAATACCTTGTATATATTAAAAAAGCAAGTAAAAACTGAAAAGCTGTGTGTATATGTATTCATCCTTTTTGCTATGAAACCCCTAAATAAGATCTGGTCCAACCAATTAACCTCAGAAGTCACATAATTAGTTGATTAGGGTCCACCTGTTTGCAATGAGTGTCACATGACCTGTCACATGATGCCTGTATAAATATACCTGTTCTGAAAGACCCTTGACTTTGTAACGCCACTAAGCAAGCAACATAAAGACCAAGGAGCACTCCAAACAGGTCACAGACAAAGTTGTGGAGAAATATAGATCGGGGTTGGGTTATAAAAAAAATCCCAAATTCTGAATATCCCACAGAGCACCATTAAATCCATTATAACAATATGGAAAGAATATGGCACCACTACAAACCGGACAAGAGAAGGCCACCCACCAAAACTCATAGACCAGGCAAGGAGGGCATTAATCAATCAGAGACTGTACACTGAAGGCGCTGCAAAGATCCACAGCAGAGATGGGAGTATCTGTCCATGGGACCATTTTAAGCCATACACTTCAGAGAGCGGGGTTTTATGGAAGAGTAGCCAGAAAAAAGCCATTGCTTAAAGAAAGAAATAAGAAAACACACTTGCACAACAGCATGTGGCGGACCCCTCAAACACATCGAAGGTGGTTCTCTGGTCAGATGAGACGAAAATTGAACTTTTTGGCCATCATGGGAAATGCCATGTGTGGTGCAAACCCAGCACTTTCCATCACCTCGAGAACACCATTCCCACAGTGAAACACGGGAGTGGCAGCATCGTGCTGTGGGGAAGTTTTTCATTGGTGGGGACAGAAAAACTGGTCAGGATTGAAGGAATGATGGATGGCACTAAATACGGGGCAATTCTTGAGGAAAACCTGTTTCAGTCTGCCAGAGATTTGAGACTGGGGCGTAGGTTCACCTTCCAGCAGGATAATGGCCCTAAACATACTGCTAAAGCTACACTGGAGTGGTTAAAAGGGAAACATTTAAATGTCTTGGAATGGCCTTGTCAAAGCCCAGAACTCAGTCCAATTGAGAATCTGTGGCATGACTTGAAGATTGCTGTACACCAACGCAACCCATCTAACTTGAAAGAGTTGGAGAAGGTTTGCCTTGAGGAATGGGTAAAAATCCCAGTGGCTAGATGGGCTAAGCAAATAGAACATATCCCAAGAGACTTGCAGCTGTAATTGCAGCAAAAGGTGGCTCAACAACGTATTGACTTGGGGGGGGGGGACCTATGCACACGCCTGATTTCTGTTTTTATTTTGTCTTACTTATTGTTTGTGTCACAATAAAGGTTATATTGCACCTTCAAAGTGCTGGCATGTTGTGTAAATAACATGGTGCTAATCCCTAAATCTTCATTTTAATTCCAGGTTGTAATGCGACAAACAGGACAAACATCGAGGGGATGAAACTTTCACAAGGCACTGTACGTTCCCATCCATGCACTTAAGACATTTAAAATATTTGACTAGCTTGCACATAACTTTATGCGGGTGGTTATAAAATTACCCCCTAAATGTAAATGCATACTTTTTAGAACTAGGCACAATCCAGCCTATGACAAAGATACTATTATATCTTCCTCTGGATCCAGAAACCATAAACATTCCAAGATGGGACTTCAGAGTACTTCACATTCCTGTAACATTTTCAGTTTCAGTTTCAAAACTCATGGATTTCCAAAGGAATTCACACAGCTTCTTGGCCTACTAGCCTCCCAAATGCTTAGAATGCCCTCCTGAAATCCCAATATTTATTTTATTTATTTATTTAACAGCTCTTATATACCACGCTATTTGACATCAGTGCGGTTTAAACAAAATACACTCAGATTTAGAGAACTTGTCCAAATTACAGGTAACAGGGGAATAAAACAAGGATTAACTGGGGAATAGCATATGAATAATTAAATAAAAGCAATTACATCAGACTAGAGATCTTGAGTGGGTATAGAGACATGTCATAAATAACATTTAACAGAGCAGGTATATACAGTGAAATATCATAAGGTGGAACGGTCTAACATCATCATTTAACTATTATTGCTGAGTTGAGATAATGGGGTGAGGGGGGGGGGGAAATATTGATGTAAGAGAAGTGTTGTAAAAAAAAGGTGGGTTTTTAAAGCTTTTCTAAATTGCGATATATCTTTTATCAATCTGATGTTTAATGGAAACTTATTCCAGCACCTTGGAGCAAAGGATGAAAATGATCTGTTAATGGTAGTTTGAGTACATTTTACTAATTCATTTGGAATCACTAGAATATTTTCAGTTGTAGATCTTCTTGATCTGTTGTTTTGGGTATGAATGAGTAGATCAGAGATTGAAGGAGGTGAAATATTATGGAATGCTTTGAAGGTCATAAGAAGTGCTTTATAAGATAATCTACAAATTATTGGGAGCCAGTGAAGCTCCATTAGGATGGGGGTTATGTGTTGTCTCCTTGTAATTCCACATAGTGATCTAGCTGCTGCATTCATAGCAAGCTGTAATGGATTAAGCGTAGATTTAGGTAGGCCTTGCAGGATAATATTCGCATAGTCAAAATGTAGAGTGACTAGCGCTTGGAATATTGTGCGGAAATCATCGGGGTCTAACATGGGTTTTAGGTGTCGAAGAGTATTAATCTTGTGATAAATGGATTTTACTGTGGACTTTATATGCTCATTAAATTCAAGTCAATATTCCTTTTCAATCTCCTGAGGACCAAGCCAGAGCCAGGAGCAGAACTGTACATCAGGTTATCAACTGCTTTGTCTTGCATAGTTCTGTGTTTAAAGGCATCAATATTGAACTGGGTGGACCCTGGCTCAGGGTCACCCAAGATCTTTTATGCTCTAACAGAAATAAAATCCTCTGCAAAACCCTAATTCAGTGCTTCTCAACACTCCTGGAGGCACTCCTGGCCAATTGGGTTTTCAGCATTACCACAATGAATATGCATGAGATAAATCTGCTTATAATAGATCTCTGATATATGATTCTAGCCCATGCGGGAACACTCCCCAGCGTCCAATAGGACAGCTTTTGGGAGCACTCCACTGCGCCTGTGCAGCTGCCTTCCCGCCTTCCTCACAGCTCTCTTCAGTTCTTCGTTTTCCGCAGAGCCAACAGGAAGCTCTTCCTGTCACCGCCAAAAATCGTCCTTTTTTTTTGTTTTATTACTGTGCTCTGCCTTTCCATTGACGTCTGCACCATCCCTGGATACTGAGTCTACACTCTCAAATTTTTCTTTTCTTTTATTATCTTTTTTCTTCAGGAGTTTCCACCGCCGTTTTAGGCCTCAAGCCTATATTTTTTGTTTGTCATAGACACACGCGATAGTAGCTTAAAAAAGTGTTCCAAGTGCTCTAGCACTATGTCAGTCACTGATTCCCACATTCAGTGTCTTAAATGTTTGGGCCCGGATCATAAGCCAGAAAACTGTCCTTTGTGCAAGTAAATGACCAGTGAGTCATACTGCCTACAGAAGAGGGCCAGGCAGTATGACTCACTGTTCGCCCGAGATTTGATTTCAGTAGCTCCATTATTGTTGAGGGGTTCGGCCTCAACTACTGGGTCTAGGGTCTCAAAAAAGTCCAAATGTAAGTCAAAATCTTTATCGGTATCAAAGTCTGATACCAAGTATTGAGGTAAGTCTTATTGTTCAAGGGATGCATCGAAGGGTACCAAGCAGCCCCGGTGGGAGGACCAACCCTCCAAAGCCACTCAGGGGCACCAGGATGCTCCTGAGGCATCAACCTCCAGAGAGCTACTGGTACCATGCTCTGGGATGGTGGCTCTCAGCCTCTTATTGCAATCAACTCAAGCATCGGCAGCATCCATCGATCAGCATGTCTTGGCTATCAAAAAGACCTTGGAGAAGCTCCTGGCCACTGCAATACTGCAGGTATCGACAGTCCCAGTGACTCCGGCACTACCATCCGCTTTGGTGCCCATACCTGTGGGTCCGATGCCAACTCTTGAACTGGTCACATCAGGACCACTCCTGCCGATTCCACCACTTGAGATGGTATCAACGGGACCCTTCCCTCAGATGCCTCCTTTGGAATCGGTATCAGTGGGTCCCCTTCCTCAGATTCCTCTGCTGGAACCGGTAGGCATAGTCAGTACCCAACCGGTTCCCAGTTCCAGTGCGGTAAGCTCTGGGCATCGACATTGGCTCAAGGCCGTCGATACTTCCATTTCCTTTCAGAGTCAGACTCTTCTTCCTCTAATTCTGAAGAAACATCGGAGGACTCCAGGGTCACCAAGGATATTCCCTCCAATGCCTCCCCACCAAATACACGGTGTTGCTCCCCGCCAGAGGACTTCATCTGAGATATGGCGGCAGGCCTTCAAATCATTGCTTCATCCAAAATGGAACAGAGGGCTGAGAAAATGGAGATTCTTCAATACCCCTCGACACTCAAGGAGGCAACAACATTACCGGTGCATCAAATCCTAAAGGATCTAATACTATATATGTGGGAAGCGCTGCTAACTGTTGTGCTTATAAGTAAATGTCTAGATACCATGTATCGAGTTCCTCCATACCCAGGGTTTGAAAAAACTCAACTTCCACACCATTTCATGGTAGTGGAATCGGCAATAAGATGCATTAAGAATTCTAAGACTCATTCATCAGTGCCTCCTGGCCTTTGGACACCGCTACTTCCAAGCTTGTATGCTTGTTTCTAGGATTACATTCTATACCCTTTACATGGACATGTACTTTAAAGATGTCTCCAGGAATCTAGGAAACTTTGCTCCTATCCTCACAGATGACAAACGTGACTCATTCTTGACTATAGTCAAGCAAAGCACAAAATACCTCCAAGTTCCTTGCTAGAGCTGCCTTTGATACCTTTGAATCTACTAGCAGAGCAGCTGCAGTCTGCATAGGTGCTGCATAGGTGGCCTGGCTTCAAGCATAAGATCTAGAGTAGTAGGTTCAAGATAAGTTAGCCAACATTCCTTGCTCTGGTGAAAATCTTTTTGGCAAAGGTTGGAGGGAGAAAGCAAGGGAAATTGAGGCAGATGATCTTACCCTCAAGCACCTCTCTAGGAAGATGTCAAACCCCTCTAGGAAGAAATCACTTCTTTCTATGCTAGAAAGAAGGGATAATATCCTTCTTACCAACCATCTATTGCTTATCAGCCTCAGCAACAGCAGCAGAGGCTCAAGGTCCTTGTCAACTTAAGAAGACCAAGACTCCTAAACCCTAACCAGCTGCTACACAACAGCAAGCACCTGGTTTTTGACTCTTTCCTAGAGAATACAGCTATCTGACCTCGGCTGGGTCCCCAGTCCCTGCAGATATCAGGCCACCTTTGTGCCCATGCCCACAGGTGACATCTCATCACATCAGAGAAATGGACTCTCAACATAGTCACAAAGGGTTATCTGCTTCACTTCCAGAGCTTATCCCCAACAATCTCTCCAAGGGCTTACCCTGCAAATCCTTTGCAGGCAAGTCTTCTATACTCAGCAGTGGCCATCCTGTTGACTCAGGGGGCTATTGAAAGAGTCCCTCCCACCCAAGACGATATGGGCTTCTATTCTCTTTACTTTCTTATCCCAAAGAAAACAGGAGGGTACAGGCCAATCCTAGATCTGAGAGATCTCAACAAGTTTCTCATTCGGGAAAAGTTCAAAATGATTTCCCTCAGTACGCTTCTTATCCTATCCTCAGAAGGACGATTTGCTATAAGAACATAAGAACATAAGATATGCCATACTGGGTCAGACCAAGGTCCATCAAGCCCAGTATTCTGTTTCCAACAGTGGCCAATCTAGGTCATACGTACCTAGCAGTTTCCCCAAGGGACACAGGTTCCACAATGCTTGTATTGGTTCAAGCATTGATATCCTGGGTCCCTTCTTAATAATGGTTTATGGACCTTTCCTCCAGGAACTTGTCCAAACCTTTTTTAAACCCAGCTACACTAACAGCCTTTACTACATCCTCCGGTAACAAATTCCAGAGTTTGATTACACGTTGAGTGAAAAAATATTTTCTTTTATTAGTCTTAAATAGTTTACCCTGTAGCTTCATTGCATGTCCCTAGTCTTTCTATATTCTGATAAGGTAAACAATCGATCTACGTTTACCCGTTCCACTCCGTTCATTAATTTATAGACTTCTATCATATCTCCCCTCAGCCGTCTCTTTTCCAGGTTAAAGAGCCCCAACCTTTTTAGCCTTTCTTCATAGGAGTAGCCTTCCATCCCCTTTACCATTTTGGTGGCTCTTCTCTGAACCTTTTCTAAAATTGCTATATCCTTTTTAAGATATGGCGACCAGAATTGCACACAATATTCAAGGTGCGGTCTCACCATGGAACGATATAGAGGCATTATAATATCTTTTGTTTTATTTTCCATTCCTTTCCTTATCATACCTAGCATTCTATTTGCTCTCTTGGCCGCCGCTGCACACTGGGCCGAGGGTTTTAACATGGTATCCACAAGGACGCCTAAATCTTTTTCTTGGGTGGTGGTTCCTAATGTGGAACCTTGCATCGTGTAACCATAGTTTGGGTTGTTCTTCCCTAGGTGCATAACCTTGCACTTCTCCACATTAAATTTCATCTGCCATTTTGATGCCCAGTCTTCCAATTTATCAAGATCCTCTTGCAATTTTCCACAATCCTCCTGGGTTTTAACAACTTTAAATAGTTTTGTGTCATCAGCAAATTTGATAACCTCACTCGTTATTCCACTTTCCAGGTCATTTATGAATATGTCAAAAAGCAACGGACCCAGCACAGATCCCTGGGGTACACCACTATTCACCTTTCTCCATTGGGAAAATTGGCCATTTAGTCCTACCCTCTGCTTTCTATCTTTTAACCAGTTCCTGATCCACAGTAGTACACTGCCTCCTATCCCATGACTCTTTAGTTTTGCCAAAAGTCTCTCATGAGGGACCTTGTCAAAGGCTTTCTGAAAGTCCAGATACACAATATCAACCGACTCACCTTTGTCCACCTGTTTATTCACTCCTTCAAAAAAACATAACAGATTAGTAAGACAAGATCTTCCTTGTCTAAAGCCATGTTGGCTGTCTCCCATTAGGTCATGACTATCTATATGCTGAGTAATTTTATTCTTTATGATGGTTTCTACCATTTTTTCCCGGTACTGATGTCAGGCTCACCGGTCTGTAGTTTCCCGGATCACCCCTCGAACCCTTTTTAAAAATTGGTGTTACATTGGCGATCCTCCAATCCTCAGGTATTAGAGATGATTTTAATGATAGTTCACAGATTACTGATAGCAGGTCTGCAATCTCAAATTTCAGTTCTTTCAACACCCTTGGATGTATACCATCCGGCCCAGGTGATTTGCTACTCTTCAGTTTATCTAATAGTTGTAGGACATCTTCCCGATGTATCGATATTTCCTTCAATTCTTCCACACCTTTAAATACCACTTCAGTCGTGGGTAACATCCCTACATCTTCCTCAGTAAAGACCGAAGCAAAGAATTCATTCAGTCTCTCCGCTATCGCCTTGTCGCCTCTTAGTGCTCCTTTAACCCCTTTATCATCTAATGGACCAACTGACTCTCTCACGGGTTTTTTGCTACGAATGTACTTGAAAAGGTCTTTATTTCGCGTTTTTGCTTCCGCAGCAAGCTTCTTCTCAAATTCTCTCTTTGCCTGCCTTATCAATGCCTTGCATTTGACTTGCCAGTGCTTGTGCTGTTTCCAGGTTTCATCATTTGGCTCTTTTTTTCCATTTCTTGAAAGATGCTTTTTTGGCAACAACAGCCTCTCTGACCTCAGCTTTAAACCATGCTGGCAATTTTTTGGACTTCCTTCCACTTTTCTTAAAGCGTGGAATACAGCTGGTCTGGGCTTCCAAGATAGTATTTTTCAACAACACCCAAGCTTGATGTACGTCTTTAACCTTTGCAACTGCTCCTTTTAGTTTTTTCTTAACTGTTTTCCTCATTCTATCATAGTCTCCCTTTCGAAAGTTAAAGGGTAGTACTGTGGATTTCCTTACTATCCCTCCTCCACTAATTAAATCAAAGGCGATCATGCTATGATCACTATCGCCAAGTGGCCCCAACACCCTTATCTCTTGCACTACATCTGGTGTTCCACTAAGGACTAGGTCTAATATTGCTTCCCCTCTGGTCGGTTCATGAACCAGCTGCTCCAAGAAGCAGTCATTTATTTCATCTAGGAACTTTATCTCCCTAGCATGTCCTGTTGTGACACTGACCCAGTCGATGCCGGGGTAATTGAAATCACCCATTATTATTACTGCACTGTAACGTTTGCTAGCTTCCTTGATTTCTTTGAGCATTTCATCATCCATTTGTTCATTCTGGCCAGGCGGACGATAGTACACCCCCACTGCCATCGCCTTCCCCTTTTTACATGGAATTTCAATCCATAGAGATTCTACAGCAAATTTTGTTTCTTGCAAAACTTTAATCCTTTCTGACTCAATGCCCTCTCTAACATAGAGCGCAACCCCTCCACCAATTTGATCAGCTCTATCATTTCGATATAGTTTGTACCCAGGTATCACAGTGTCCCACTGGTTGTCCTCCTTCCACCATGTCTCTGATATTCCAATCATATCTAACCTCTCGTTTAGTGCTATATATTCTAACTCTCCCATCTTGTTTTGTAGACTTCTAGCATTTGCATACAAGCATTTTAGAGACTGTATTTTATTCATATTAATTTGGCTATTGGTAGACATGGGTAATTTGGGATCTTTAAGTTCTGTCTGTTCCATACTCGAGGGCATTTGGGCTACTTTACTCTTTTTTGGAACCTCTCTGCTTTTTGTAGTATCCTTCAAGGATACATTCTTCCGAACCATGCGCTCTTGGACGACTGTCGGCTTTCCCCTATTATCTAGTTTAAAAGCTGCTCTATCTCCTTTTTAAAGGTTAATGCCAGCAGCCTGGTTCCATCCCGGTTAAGGTGAAGCCCATCCCTTCGGAAGAGCCCCTCCTTTCCCCAGAATGTTCCCCAGTTCCTAACAAATCCGAACCCCTCATCTCTGCACCATTGTCTCATCCACGCATTGAGACTCCGGAGCTCTGCCTGCCTATTGGGTCCTGCGCGTGGAACGGGAAGCATTTCGGAGAACGCTACCCTGGAAGTTCTGGATTTCAACTTCCTACCTAAAAGCCTAAATTTAGCTTCCAGAACCTCCCTACCACATTTTCCTATGTCATTGGTACCAACATGTACCAAGACAGCAGACTCCTCCCCAGCACTATCTAAGACCTTATCTAGGTGGCGTGTGAGGTCCGCTACCTTCGCACCAGGCAGGCATGTTACCAGGCGATCCTCACGTCCACCAGCCACCCAGCTATCTACATGCCTAATGATCGAATCACCAACTATAACTGCTGTCCTAACCCTTCCCGCATAGGCACTTGGCCCTGGAGAAACCTCCTCGGTGCGAGAGGGGTTTACATCACCTGGAGGACAGGTCCTAGTTACAGGATCACTTCCTGCCACACCAGGGTGATGCTCTCCTGTCACGTGACCTCTCTCCTCCATGGCAACAGGGATGCTGCCAGACTGGAGGTGGGACTTCAGGACTATATCCCTGTAGGTCTCGTCTATGTACCTCTCTGTCTGTCTTATGTTTTCCAAGTCTGCTACTCTAGCCTCTAGAGAACGGACTTGTTCCCTGAGAGCAGAGAGCTCCTTGCACCTAGTGCACACGTAAGACCTCTCACCAGCTGGGAGAAAATCATACATGTGACACTCAATGCAAAAGACTGGAAAGCCCACATCCCGCTGCTGGACTGCTGTCTGCATCTTAGTTTTAAGTTTGTGTTTAGATCTTTAAGTTCTATATGTACTAAAGGGTGCAATGGATATTTATACCACTAAAACTGTACCTAAGAAGTTTAATATACCTTGTTCACCTGAAGCTTAATTAATCTCAGGTCCTTGGTGTATGACTGATTTGGGTAATGAGCTTCACCTGAGAGCACCTCCTGTCTTTTAAGTTGTGCAAGTACCTATAAAGCTGTGATTTTCCCAGGGGAGGGTGGGTGTGGGGAGGGAGGGAGGGATATAACACTTATTAAAAAAGGGCTGCTACACAGTACCTTGTCCTGTGCTGCTGAGGAAAACTATATTCTGATTTGATTTAAATTATAGCTCTTTGCTGCTACTAGGCTCTAACCTATTATGAAATTTAAACTACAAGCTCTCTGCTGGATTCTAAATTTAACCAGAAAGCTCTCTTCTGTGTTTTAATTTGAAACTAAAAGTACTTTGCTGATGCTAGGCCCTGAGTGACTATGAAATTTAAACTACAGCTGTCTACTGGGTATGAAAGGTAACCAGAAAGTTCTCTTCTGTGTTTTAAATTGAATCTTAAACTGTTGCTACTAGGCCCTGACTGATTTAACAAAAAAAATAGTGGGTTCACAGATTAATTAGCTTTAAAAGAAAAACAATTCCTTTCAGAAAAATTCCCAGAAGTATATACTCACAATTTCAGATTTCTCTCCAGAAGTAACAGCCCCCCTTTCCAGTCCGTCAAGACCTAGATCTCAAGGATGCTTACACGCATTTGCTGATCCACCCTCACCACAGGAAATATCTGTGCTTCAGGATTCAGCAAGTTCACTACCAGTATTAAGTGCTACCCATCAGCCTAGCCTCTGCTTCCAGAGTCTTCATAAAGTGCATGTCAGTCATCACTGCCTACTTTCGCATGCTGGGGATTTCTATCTTCCCCTACTTAGGTGACTGATTGATAAAGGGAGACTCCCCAGAAGAGGTAAAACTGTCTCTCCATCACACTAACGCAGTGCTCCAGAGTCTAGGATTCATTCTAAACTTTCCAAAGTCACATCTAGTTCCAGCACAACAGATGGAATTCATCGGAGCACTTTTAGACACATGTCAGGGCCGAGCGTTCTTTCCAAAGGATTCTTCTACCCGCCTCATCAAGCTGGCCCTCTTGATTCAAGGCCAAAGCATCATTATGGCATGCTACGCCTTCTGGGACACATGGCCTCCACGGTACATGTTATAGCATATGCTCATCTCCACATGAGACAAGCCCAATGCACACTTTCGTCCCAATGGGCTCAGATGACGTGCCGGCTCTCAGACAAGATTTGTGTAACACTTCTCTAGTCAATTCTCTTCAGTGGTGGTGTTTCCCCCCCAAACTCTTCTAGGAGGGTCACCTTTTCAGATGTCTCCAACCCACTGCACCCTAACCTCAGGTGCTTCCAAACTCGGTTTCGGAGCGCATCTGAAGAACTTCACCATTCAGTTCACGAATCCCAGATGCAGATCAATCTCCTGGAGCTTCGTGCTTTCACAAATGCCCTTTGGGTTTTTCAACCCCCAACTATCGGGCAAATACGTATTAGTCCAGACGGACAACCAGGGATCCATGTTCTATGTAAATAAGCAGGGAGGAACCAGCTGCTATCCCTTCTGTCAGGAAGCCCTTCGCCTCTGGTCCCTTGCGATTACACACCGCATTCACCTTCAGGCAGTGTACCTCCTGAGTCATCTCAATGTCCTAGCAGCCACTCAGTCACATTCTCCATCCACATACGTGAATTCTCAATCAGCAGACTGTCTCTTGGCTCTTCCAGATGTGGGGGACCCCCAGAATAGATGTTTGCCACTCAGGAGAATATGCATCTATTGCTTTTTTGCTCCAGAGTCCCCTCCCCACTCAATCAAGCAACTGATTCTTTTTTCCTCCATTGGGGACAGGGCTTTCTTTATGCATTCCCACCAACCCTTCTGATTCTCAAGACTCTGTTCAAGCTGCAGGCTGACAGAGGCTCTCTGATCTTGGTGGCCCCTTACTGGCCTCATCAGCTGTGGTTTCCTCTGCTACTTCATCTAGCATAGGCTCCACCCCTCAATTTGGGTCATGCCATCGACCTCCTTTCCCAGGATCAGGGACTTCTCCATCCCAATCCCATTCATGGTGTGGCTCCTGAAAGCATGAATTTTGATGACCTTGATCTTTCACAACCAGTCAAGAACATCCTGCTTGCCTCCTGCAAGCCTACCACCAGGCGATCTTATGCCTTCAAGTGGCAACGGTTCACTCTTTGGTGTATCCCCAAGCAGGTGAACCCATCTGATTGCCCAGTGGCGCTTCTTCTACAATATCTTCTCCACTTGTCCTCCACAGAGCTTAAGACTATCTCTGTCAGAGTTCATCTAAGTGCTATTGCAGCCCATCACAGGCCTCAAGATAAACTTTCTATTTCTTCGTACCCCCTGGTGCAGTGATTCATGTGGGGTCTTCTGCGGTCCTAGCCCAACTTATCAAAACTCCATTTGAGCCCCTGGTTACCACACCTCTAAAATTTCTATCATGGAAGGTCATCTTCCTCATGGCCCTCACCTTAGCTCGTCACAGCAGTGAGCTACAGGCTTTAATGGCAGATCCTCCTTACGCTCAATTCCACCATGACAAGGTGGTTCTTCAGACCAATCCGCATTTCCTTCCAAAAGTAGTTTCATCTTTTTATCTCAACCAGTCAATAATGCTACTAGTCTTTTTCCCCCGGCCGCATGCCACCAAGGCTCAGGCAGCATTGCATACCCTGGACTGCAAGCGCGCTCTTGCTTTCTACTTATATAGGACTAAGGATTTTAGAAAATCCTCTCAGTTATTTATTTCTTTTGACCACAGCCACTTAGGTCTTCCGGTGTCAAAGCACACCCTATCCAACTGGATTGCCAGCTGCATCTTGTTAGCCTATGATCAGGATGGTCTCTCTCTCTCTCGGGTCACGTTAGTGCTCACAATGTCAGAGCCATGGTGACATCAGTCGTCAACCTTCGTTCTGTCTTGATACAGGAGATCTGCTGAGCAGCCACCTGTTCCTCTGTTCACACCTTTTCTGCTTACTACTGCCTGGACAGGGACTCCTGTCGGGATGCTGTCTTTGGCCAGGCTGTGCTTCAGCATCTATATGGGAGTTAACCTCAACTCCTACCAGTTCTATTTCTGGTACTTGACTCCTTCTTCCATGCTCTTGGCTTCTGCATTCAAATCCGCTGAGGCCACCTTGTGTCCATACCTACTTGGTTCCATTCTTTCGTCTTATGGACATACTCTATCTGGTGCCTGGGAGCTACAGTAGTAAGTCCCATCTGTGAAGACGGCTTTCATAATTCTCCTGGAGCGTTGTTACTCATCTGTAACAGGTGATCTCCGGGAACAGCAGGAATCAGTTTTTACACCCCACCCTCCTCCCTAGGAGTTGTTGGGTACATTTTTTTCCTCTATCTCTCAGCTACAAACACAACTGAAGAGAGCTGTGAGGAAGGCAGGAAGGCAGTTGCGCAGGTGCAGTGGAGTGCTCCCAAAAGCTTTCCTATTGGATGCTGGGGAGCATTCCCGCGCAGGCTCTATCGGTACTGACAATACCCATCTGTGAAGACTGATTCCTGCTATTCCCAGAGATCACCTGTTATAGGTGAGTAACAAAACACTTTACAATGGATCTCCAATATATGAATCTAGCAGGGCAGTTAAATAAAATGCTAACTGCAACAACAATTTTTTTAAATAAATAGTTTTTATCATGGCAATCTCTTTTCCATTTTTTCCTACATGTTTATTGCAAGCAGTACTTACAGATACTTATTAAGAAAAATGTGAAAAGGATCTTTCTCTTTGCAACAAATATGTTTAAGGTAATATTGCAGCTCCTATATTCTGTGCCACACCAGGGAAAGATGCCCTTACAGTGTGTCCCTCACAACCCAAGATATGTTAGCAGGCCTCCTAGAATGGTACAGTCTATATACTTAAGATTTATATTTGTTCATTTTGTTTATTACCCTTAACTATCACTGCTACTGAAGGGGAACCACTGGACAGGGGCCTGGGCCTTTAGCATCTCTGGATTCTTCTAAAATGGGAACCTGGGTAGAGGACATATTGTGAGCCATAGATATATTTTCATTTGTGCTTGCAATGGAGATTTCCACCAGCTGAGACCCCACTTTTTCTTCTCCAGTTGAACTCTGGTAAAAAGTGTACAGTTTAGTGGTGGTGTTCTTTTCCTTCTCTAATATACATTAGAGACATTATATACATTAATAAACCCATTCCATTAACTGATAAATTAGCTAGAGTAGGTAGAAAATTCCAGAACTGCCATCCCCTCAACATTATATCTAGTTTTAAAGCTCCTCTTTGCTTTATTTCTCACTTGGTTACAAAACAATGCAAAAAAAAAAAGAGTAAAGGTGTTGCTACTGGTGAGAGATCTGATTAAGCAATAGTTTATGACACATTTTGAAAGATAAACTAATCAAAAACCTGATCGCTTTGTCTCAATTGTTAATATGCAGTTAAGCACAGTTACTTACCTGTAACAGGTGATCTCTGGGAACAGCAGGAATTAGTCCTCACATATGGGTACGTTGGAACCGACGGAGCCTGCGCGGGAAAGCTCCCCAGCTTCCCAGAAAGGAAAGCTTTTGGGGCCTCCCACAGCGCATGCGCGCTGCCTTCCCGCCTTCCTGACCAACTCTCCTCAGTTCGAGTTCAAAGCTGAGACAATAGAGAGAGGAAAGGAAAGAGAGAGAGAGATACAACTCCCAGGGGAGGTGGGTGGGTTGTGAGGACTAATTCCTGCTGTTCCCAGAGATCACCTGTTACAGGTAAGTAACTGTGCTATCTCCAGGAACAAGCAGGAATGAGTCCTCACATATGGGGACTCCCTAGCTAAGATGCCGGGGAGATCCCCCTCCAAGGGTTCCTCATCTTCCTATGGATCTCAGGCATCCATTCAGGGAAGGTGGGCAGGAGTTGTTTAAGAATGGAACAGGTGTCTGAGGACAGCCTGACCAAACAAGGCATCCCGGCGGGAGTCCCTGTCCAAGCAGTAATGGGCTGTGAAGGTATGAACCGAGGCCCAGGTGGCTGCTCGACAGATCTGATCAATGGATACAGAATGAAGATGAGCCATAGATGTGGCCATGGCTCTCACATTGTGAGCTGTGACATGGCCTTCCAGAGAAAGGTTCTTACTCTGGTAAGCAAAAGAAATACACTGAGCAATCCAATTGGATAGTGTTCTTTTTGAGACTGGAAGTCCTAAATGAGAAGGATCAAAAGCAACAAAAAGTTGAGAAGACTTTCGATGTTGCTGTGTCCTGTGGATGTAAAAGGCAAGAGCTCTTTTACAATCTAACGTATGTAGGTTCCTCTCTGCACTGGATGCATGAGGAGCTGGAAAAAAGACAGGCAGATATACCTCTTGATTAAGATGAAAAGGTGAGACCACTTTAGGCATAAAGTGAGGATTTGTCCTAAGGACTACCTTATCATGATGGAACCTTGTATAAGGTGGATTAGCCACTAAAGCCTGCAGTTCACTGATGCGGCGAGCAGAAGTGATTGCAATAAGGAAAATGACTTTCCAGGAAAGAAATTTCAAGGAGGTAGTGGCTAAGGGTTCAAAGGGTGGCTTCATAAGCTGACCAAGAACCACGTTTAAGTCCCATGCCACCGGAGGAGGCCGAATGGGAGGTTTAGTTAAAGTTAGACCTCTCATAAATCTTGCAATAAGAGGATGAGAGGAAACAGGTTGTCCATTGATAGGCTGAAGAGATGCTGCAATAGCACTCAAAAGGACCCTTACAGAATTTGTTTTAAGTCCTGCATTGGAAAGATGCAGGAGATATTCGAGTAAAGAATTCAAAGGTAGTGCTAGAGGGTTAAGACCCTTTTCAGCACACCAAATGGAAAATCTTTTCCATTTAAAAGCATAAGAACGCCTGGTGGAAGGTTTCCTAGAGGCATGGAGGATATCCTTCACCTGTTGAGAAAGATTGAAGTCTTGAAGGTCTAGGCCTTCAGTAACCAAGCTCTGAGGTGAAGGGACTTGGGGTTTGGGTGCCACAAAGTCCCCTCCTCTTGAGACAGAAGGTCTGGAGCAGCTCCCAGATCCAGGGAGGGTGCCTGGGAGAGATGCAGAAGTAGAGGGTACCACACTTGGCGTGGCCAGCGTGGAGCTATGAGGATCATAGATCCTTGATTCCTCTGAAGTTTGAATAGAGTCTTGGGAATCAAAGGAATGGGTGGAAAGGCATACAGGAAGGCCTGACCCCAATGAAGGAGGAAGGCATCCTTGGCCTGAGCTCCCTGACACGGAATTCTGGAACAGAACCGGGGAAGTTTGGCATTGCACGGACTTGCAAACAAGTCTATGTCCGGGGTTCCCCATTTCTGAAAGATTCTGAGTACCTGATCCATGTGCAGGGACCATTCGTGTGGAAGCAGAACTCGACTGAGTCTGTCTGCCCAAGAGTTTTGGATTCCTGGGAGGTATACTGCCAGGAGATGGATTTGATGCTCTCTGGCGAAGGCCCACAATTTTAGAGCTTCGTTGCAAAGCGACAGAGAGCCAGTCCCTCCTTGTTTGTTTATGTAGAACATGGCTACTTGATTGTCGGTATGAACAAGGACTGTCATGTTGATGAGGAGGGTATGAAAAACCTTGAGAGCAAGGAAAATTGCTCGCAGCTTCCAAAGGTTGATATGAAGGGTAGTCTCCTGTGGAAACCAAGTGCCCTGAGTGGAGAGGTCTTGGAGATGAGCCCCCCAACCTGTTTGGGAGGCATCTGTAGTGAGAGTTGCTTGGGGTAACAAAGGTTGGAAGGGGGCCCCCAACAACAGATTTTGAGTGGATATCCACCATTGGAGAGACCAAAAAAGACTTTTTGAGGTTGCTATTTGGTCTGAGAGAGCTCCTGATGCTTGGGTCCACTGGGTGGACAAAGTCCATTGAGCTGCTCTCATATGTAGGCGAGCATAAGGCACCACATGAACTGTGGATGCCATGTGGCCTAGCAGTTGTAGCATCTCCCTGGCAGTCAAGTGGCTTCTGGACTGAATTTGAGAGGCCAAGTGCACTAGACGGTGGCAACGGGCCTGAGGAAGATAGGCCCTTGCAGTGGTGGTATCTAGCCAGGCCCCTATGAATTCTAGGGACTGAGTAGGGGTGAGTTGAGACTTTGGCAGATTGATGACGAGTCCCAGATAGTGCAGTATGCGTCTGGTGTGGTCCAGGGAAGTCTGAACCTCGGACTGAGATGGAGCACGGATGAGCCAGTCGTCCAGGTATGGGAAGACAAATATTCCCAGAGTGCGTAGAAATGCAGCCACTATTGACATGCATTTGGTGAACACTCTTGGAGCAGAGGCTAGACCGAAGGGGAGTACTCTGTATTGGAAATGTTTTCCCTGGAACAGAAATCGTAGAAATTTTCTGTGGGATGGATGGATGAGTATATGTGTGTACGCATCCTTTAGATCTAGAGAACAAAGCCAATCCTGACTCTGTAGGTATGAAAGGAGAGTACCTAAAGAGAGCATCTTGAATTTCTCCTTGTATAGAAATTTGTTCAATTCTCTCAGATCTAGAATGGGTCTGTGCCCTCCTGTTTTCTTGGGGATGAGAAAATAAGGGGAGTAAAACCCTGACCCCTGTTGAAGAAGAGGAACCTCTTCTATTGCCCTTTGGGCAAGAAGGGTGGTCACCTCCTGACCCAACAGGTACAGGAGAGATGGGGGAGAATTGAATTGTCTCACCATGGTATGGGGAGGAAGGCTGGAGAAATGTAGTTTGTAGCCCTCTCTGATGATAGAGAGGGTCCACTGTTCTGATGTGATTTGTTCCCATCTGGGAGCAAAATGAGTTAACCTTCCTGGAATGGTGAGAGGCTCTGGTTGTTGCAGAGCCAGAAAGGTTAAGTTCTCTAGAATCAAGTCAAAAACTCTGAGGGGGTTGGGACTGCTGGACTGTAGCAGCCCCTGTAGACTTTGTTCTGGCCTGTTTAGATTGCTGACGCTTAGGAGCAAAGCGAACTTGGGAAGATTGCTGGCATCTGGTCTTTTTATAGAAAGGCTTCTTAAAAGGTTTTTTCTTGGCAGGGGTAGAGGTAGACTTAGAAAGTCTATCTAAAGCAGCATTCTCTGCATCCATTTGAGTGGCTTTGATTTGCCACTCCTTGCCAAACAGATTTTCACCTGTACAGGGCAGATTGCCCAAGCCATCTTGTACCCAGGGTTCCAAATCAGAGGCCTGGAGCCAAGCAAGTCTGCGAGCAGCTATGGCAATGCCCGAGGTCTGCTAGCTCCCTCAAAAGAGTCAAAGGCTGCTCTGTTGGAGAACTTTGAAACATCTTGAGTATGCTTTAGCAAAAGAAGGAACTCCTCCTTTCTATCCTCTGGGATAAAGGGGAGAAAATGACGTATCTTCAGTGCAATCTCTTTCAAAAACATGCCCATATAGAGGCTGTATGAATTGATTCTGGCAATAAGCATGCTATCTTGGAAGATTTTTCTACCAAAAGCATCCAGAGTCCTACATTTTCTTCCTGGAGGGGAACTGAGGAGAGTTGGTCAGGAAGGCGGGAAGGCAGCGCGCATGTGCTGTGGGAGGCCCCAAAAGCTTTCCTTTCTGGGAAGCTGGGGAGCTTTCCCGTGCAGGCTCCGTCGGTTCCGACGTACCCATATGTGAGGACTCATTCCTGCTTGTTCCTGGAGATATAATGTTACCTTTAACACACTAACTGTAATCCATTTGTAACATGTCTTGCTTGTCCACAAGTTAAAAGGGTGTTGCTCAGCTAAACATAAGAAAGAGAAGCCTGAGAAGGGGCTTACGGCAGATAAGGAACAGACAAGAACATGAAATTGGACCAAAGGTTCAGGGCATTTACAGTTGATCATAGTAGTGGGGCACAAGCTTTACAAACTAGCAAATACGAACAAAGACAGAAAAACTGTTGGCCCAAGAGATAGGAACCTAGTGGTTAACAATACATTTCTGAAACAGACTTGAGAAATTATCAGGATGAAACACCTGCCCTGGGCCCCTTCAGTTCTGTTTCCTTGACATCTGTACTTCTGCCTTTTTTGCCTATAAAAGATGTGCCTGGTCAATACTGGGCAGAGACTTGTATTTTGTGCTAGAATTCCTGCACGTCTGTCAACTCTCTCAAATTACAGAATTTATATTCAAGAGCTACTCCTTGCTTTGAGAGAAGCTCTGCTGCAGTAGAGAAATAAACTTTGTATTTGCTTTAGGTATTTCCAGTTTTTATGTTTCTTCCGCTCGAGATACGAACCTGAGAAGGGCTTACAGCCCTTCCCATAACACTACTTCCACCCCTACTCCAGACACTAACGCTAAGAAGGCCATGAACCCCTCCTGGCCCCAACCATGGAGAGGCAATCTCAGCATAAGAACTACTACTGTAGTGGCAGACTGATTCAAGGTCAAGATGCAGCTTTCAGATTCCTCACTGAATTTATGGCAGAGAATCTTGTAACTCGCCTTGAGCTTAGATTCAGAATAGGCGAGTAATTAAAATCTAAATTAAAATTCTCAGAGCTCCATCTGCCTTCTCTCTTTTTCACGTTGTAAATTTGGTATCTAGATTTCATGTTTGTAGACAGTCAGCTTCAAGAGGCTGGGGATGTTGGTGAAAGGACATTACTAGTGTCATGCACTTTCCTATGCAGACAACTCCTCTCTCCTAACGTAATTCACCTGATACGTAGATTATTCCTTCTTTCTCCCTTTATCTACTGTGAGCCTGGAAGTTGCTAACTTTCTTACAGTGCTCTCTCCTTATTTGGTTGTATTTCTTCATCCTTTAGTGGGACCTGTGTATGATGAAAAAAAATTGATATACGTCTTCAGAAAGCTGAAGTAGTTATCCATAGTGTCTGTACCCCAAGATATTCTCTGTATCGAAGATAAGATAGTTGCTCGTTATGAAGGATGCATTGGGACCTGTTTGACATTCAAGCTGTTTGGCATGATATATGGTAGCTACTGTATTTTTGTCTGGATGCTTAGAGTGCTTTAGGAAAAAGGTAAGCTCTACATGGGTTCATGGTTGACTTTTCCATTTCTGTACTTAACCACAGTATGGTTGGATAGTACAAGCTCTACATGATGTGCTGTTGCCATTGAAAGTAGGAAATTTTCTTGATGGATTCTGAGCACAGAGATACTGGCGAAGACCCCAATGAATTTAAGACTATGAGTTCATGATGCAAAATATTTCATTAGTCCTAGAATTACACTACTGGAGATATTTTTGTTTTCTGTGCTAATGGCACCATGTGCTAATGAGACTGTGAAACTGTAAGGCAGTTTAAAAAGCCATAGGAGTCAGCATCGATTCAATAGCACACAACAATGTACTATCCCTTGAAAACCATTGAAAGAGTTGTGAAGTGGAACTTTTCCCATTTCTTTCATAAGACCTTTTAAAGTTCTAGACCAATAGAATTGGATAATGAAAAAGGAAAGAAGATGCCATGATCCAACTCCCATCACTATCCAAGGGAGGAGGTGGGGAAAAAAAGAAAAATTGCATTTTCACTCGCATCAATCCAGCACAAATTACTGAGAGGAAAGATCAGTAAAGAATACTACAGGAGGCTGAAACTAATATTGAAAAGTGCTGTAACAGCACAAAAAATATATACAAACCATCAATCAGTTTGCAATTCCTATACTCTCATACAGCTTTCAGATTGTAGACTAGCCTCATAAAGATCAGAAAAACCTGAATGTAGAAACCACAAAACTCCTCCATGCTCACAAGGTATTGTTAGTTGTATGTACATGATTTTGATTTGTAACTTGCCTCGAGTGTTTGTGATGAGGCATCCAGTCAAATTTAAATAAACAAATAATCTATAAGTATCAGCAGGGCTTTTTTCAGGCAGTTCATGTGTAATGAGTATTGGTGCCTTGTCTACAACTTTCAAAATTTGTTCTAGAGATTGCCTTCCTCTACAACAATGGTTCCCAGACTTGGAGTTAGAACCCCAAATGGAGTCACGTCATTAATGGATGGGGTCACACTAACATGATCAAACAGATCCCACGCCAGGAGTACTTAACATTCATACCCAACAAAACCCTGGTCACACATACAAATATAATATCAAGGACATTCTTACCAAAACATAGAAACATGATGACAGAAAAAGACCATATGGCCTATCTAGTCTGTCCTTCCATATCAACAACTACAACAGTCCACTTTTTACCTTTAGAGATCCTCTGTGTTGGTCCCATGCTTTTTTGAATTCAGTTACTGTCCTCATCTCTACCACCTCCACGGGGAGACTATTCCATGGATCCACTACTCTTTCCGTAAAGAAATATTTCCGCATATCACTCCTGAATCGATCTCCCTTCACCCTCATCCCATGTCCCCTCGTAGCAGAACTTGCTTTCAATTGAAAGAGGCTCTCTCCCTGAACATTTATGCCACGGAGGTATTTAAACATCTCAATCATATCACCTCTATCCCGCCTTTCCTCTAAGGTGTACATATTAAGATCCTTAAGTCTGTCCTCATATGCTTTATAATGAAGCCCACTAATCATTTTAGTAGCCACCCTCTGCACCGACTCTATCCTGTTCACATCCTTTTGAAGGTGCGGTCTCCAGAATTGCACACTATACTCCAAATGAGGTCGCACCAAAGACTTATACAGAGGCATTATCACCTCCTTTTTTCTGCTAGCCATTCCTCTCCGTATGCACGCAAGCATCCTTCTAGCTTTTGCCGTCGCCTTTTCTACCTGTTTAGCTACTTTAAGATCATCAGACACAACCACGCCTAGGTCCCGCTCCTCTTTAGTGGACAAAAGTACTTCAACTCCTATACTGTATTGCTCCCTTGGATTGCTGCAGCCCAAATGCATGACCTTACATTTTTTAACATTAAATCCCAGCTGCCAAATTCTAGATCATTCTTCAAGCTTAGCTAGATCCCTCCTCACATTATCTACACCTTCCTGGGTGTCTACTCTATTGCAGATTTTGGTATCATCCGCAAAGAGGCAAACCTTACCCGACAGCCCTTCCGCTATATCACTAACAAAGATGTTAAAAAGAATCGGACCAAGGACAGATCCCTGGGGCACACCACTGGTAACATCCTTCTCCTCAGAGTGAGCTCCATTTACTTGTACTCTTTGTTGCCTCCCACCCAACTAATTTCTAACCCAAGCAGTAACTTTAGGGTCCATCCCTAGGGTGCTCAGTTTGTTTATAAGTCGCCTGTGTGGAACAGTGTCAAAGGCTTTACTGAAATCTAAATACACCACATCTAGAGCTCTCCCTCGGTCCAACTCCCTGGTCACCCAGTCAAAGAAATCAATCAGATTTGTCTGACAAGACCTGCCTCTGGTGAATCCACGCTGCCTCGGATCCTGTAATCCGCTGGACTCCAGAAACCTCACTATTTTCTCTTTCAGCAGCGTTTCCAATAATTTACTCACCACCAAAGTTAAACTAACCGGCCTGTAGTTTTCAACCATATCCTTACTTCCGCTTTTGTGTAAAGGCACCACATGAGCCTCTCCCCAGTCCTTTGGCACCACTCCCGACTCCAATGAGGCATTGAAAAGGTCAGTCAGTGGAGTTGCTAGAATGTCCCCAAGTTCCCTCAGTATTCTATGGTGTATCCCATCCGGTCCCATCGCTTTGTCTACTTTAAGTTGAGCTAGTTTCTCACAAACACAGTCTTCTGAAAATTGTTCAAGATGTCCCTCGCTTCTGTTCCTATTTGTGGGTGTTTTCTGAGATCCTGCTCCTGGTTCTTCATCTGTGAACACAGAACAAAAATATTTGTTAAGCAATTCCGCTTTATCCTTATCAGCTTCTACATATTCCCCCCCTGCACCCTTGAGTCTGACAATATCACTTTTGCCCTTCCTCTTCTCACTAATATATCTGAAAAATGTCTTATCCCCCCATTTTATTGCATTGGCTATTTCCTCCTCCTTTTGAATCTTTGCCTTCTTGACTACTTTGCTAGCTTCTCTAAGTTTTTCCAAATACAGATGCCTGTCTGCCTCTCTCTCTGTGATCTCTTGTATTTCATGAAGGCCTCCCTCTTTTTCTTCACTTTTTCAGCTACTTCCTTCGAAAACCATAGCGGTCTCCTTTTCCTTTTGCCTTTATTTACCATTTTAACAAAAAGGCTGGTTGCCCTTAAAATATCCCCTTTCAGTTTTGCCCACTGTTTTTCTACTTCCCCCAGCTGTTCCCATCCCACTAACGACTCCCTGAGGTATTGGCCCATCTTCGCAAAGTTAGTCTTCCTAAAGTCTAAGATCCTCACCTTGGAATGGATTCTAACAGCCCTAGTCCTAATACTGAACCATACCATGTGGTGATCACTGGATGCAAAATGATCTCCCACTACAACATCAGAAACACTTTCACCATTGGTAAGCACCAAGTCCAGTATGGCCCCTTCACGTGTGGGGTCTGTTACCAATTGCTTGAATAGTTCTCCCTGTAGAGAATCCAGGATCTCCTTACTTCTAGATGATACTGCAGCAGGAAAGAGTAGTTACTCACCTGTAACAGGTGTTCTCCAGGAGCAGCAGGAATCAGTCCTCACTTATGGGTGACGTCGGCGCCGACGGAGCCCTCGCGGAGCAATTTTCCCCAGCTTTCGAAGAAAGCCTTTGGGAATTGCAGCGCGCATGCGCGGTCCCCTTCCCGCCCAAGGGTGCCATCTTGCTCAGTCTGATGACATTGCGAAAAGACAGCAAAAAAGTTAGCAAAACCATATACTAAGAATGACTGCAACTCCAAGGGGAGGAGGGAGGGTTGTGAGGACTGATTCCTGCTGCTCCTGGAGAACACCTGTTACAGGTGAGTAACTACTCTTTCTCCAGGACCAAGCAGGAAGTCAGTCCTCACTTATGGGACTCCCAAGCTTAAGGCTACCGGAGACCTCAAGCCTAAAAGAGCTCCCTCAAGCTCGACAGTACAGAAGGAAGGAATTTTATCTGAATACGAATCCGGCCGGTAGCCCAACACCAGGGCCGGAGGGCCGGAGTTGCTTAGACCTCAAAGAGATTGTGGAGGACTGCCTGTCCGAAAACACTGTCCCTGCGGGACTCTCTCTCCAGGCAGTAATGAGCCGCAAAAGTCTGGCTGGAAGACCAAGTAGCGGCCCGGCAGATGTCCGCCAACGGGACAGAGCGGAGATGAGCCACTGACGCAGCCTTAGCCCTGACACGGTGAGCCGTGACTCGATTCTCTAAGGAGAGGACGGCAGCCCCATAAGCCCAGGCGATACAGTCAGCTACCCAGACGGACAAAGTACGCTTAGAGACGGGTACCCCCAACCGATTGGGGTCAAAAGATACGAAAAGCTGGACAGCTTTTCTATGCTCTCGCGTACGGTCAAGGTAGAAGGATAAGGCTCTTCTACAGTCCAGGGTGTGCAGCACAGTTTCAGCTCGACTGGTATGCGGCCTGGGAAAGAAGGTCGGAAGGACCACCTCTTGGTTGATATGAAAATGGGAGACCACCTTTGGAAGAAACTTAGGGTGAGTCCGCAGGACAACCCTATTCTTGTAGAACCTCGTGTATGGGGGCTCCGACACTAGGGCCTGTAGTTCACTGACGCGCCTAGCGGAGGTAAGGGCTACCAAGAAGAGAGTTTTCCAGGAGAGGAAACGAAGAGGACAGGTAGCCATGGGTTCAAAAGGCGGACTGGTAAGCCTTTGCAGAACCACGTTGAGGTCCCAGTCAGGAGCTGGAGGGCGCAACGGAGGCTTGAGCAGAAGGAGGCCTCTGAGAAAACGCGCCACCAAGGGGTGCGAGGAAAGAGGCCGGCCTTCCACCGGCGAATGATGTGCGGAGGGGGCACTGAGGTGAACTCTGACAGAGTTGGATATGAGGCCCAGATCGGAGAGGTGAAGCAAGTATTGCAGTACCACCGATACTAAACAGGTGAAGGGGTCCTCAGAGCACTGAGTACACCAGGCCGAGAAGCAATGCCATTTAAGGGCGTAAGATTTTCAGGTAGAAGGATGCCGAGACGCTAGGACGACGGCTTCCACTTCCGGAGGTAGCAGAAGCGGAGCTAGGACTACCCTTTCAGCAGCCAGGCCATCAGGTGCAGGGCCCGGAGGTTGGGGTGCAGGAGAGTACCCTGATCCTGGGTCAGGAGATCGGGCTGAAACCCCAGAGGAAGAGGGGTGTCCACCGCTAGCTGTAGAAGTAGAGGGAACCACGGTTGCCTCGGCCACTGGGGCGCTACCAGGATCACGGAGGCCCTGTCCTGGACCACTTTGAACAATGTCCGGGACACCAGTGGCATGGGAGGGAAGGCATACAGTAGGCCCGTGGACCACGATATGAGGAAAGCATCCGGCGCTATTCTGAGAGGATGCGGGTGCCGTGAGCAGAACCTGGGGAGCTGCCGGTTCAGGGGACTGGCAAAGAGATCCACGGTGGGGGAGCCCCACCGGCGGAAAATCTGCTGGACCATTGCGGGGTTCAGCCTCCATTCGTGCGGCTGCAGAATCCGGCTCAGTTTGTCCGCCAGGCCATTGTCCTGCCCGGGCAGGTAAACAGCCTTGAGGAGGATGTTGTGACCGACTGCCCAAGAGCACAGCCTCCGAGCCTCCCGACATAGAAGGAGGGAGCCTGTGCCCCCCTGTTTGTTCACGTAGAACATGGCCACCTGATTGTCCGTCTGCACCAGCACAGACTGACAAGACGTGAGGTGAGAGAAGGCCCGCAGAGCTAGGCGGATCGCCCGCAGCTCCAGGAAGTTTATCTGCTGGGCGGCTTCCCAAGGTGTCCAAAGGCCTTGAGTGCACATCCCTTGACAATGCGCTCCCCATCCCAGGAGAGAGGCATCTGTTGTGAGCACCTGAGACGGTGGAGGAGACTGAAAAGCCATGCCGAGTACCAGATTGGGCAGGTGAAGCCACCATTGCAGATAGGAGACCAGGTGGTCAGAAATCTGTATTAAGTCCGTCAGCCTCCCTGTGGCCTGATGCCATTGAGTGCGAAGGCTCCACTGAGCGGGTCGCATATGCAGACCGGCATTCGGAGTGACATGGACCGTGGAGGCCATGTGACCGAGCAGTTGCAGGAATTGTCTGGCAGAGGCTGGTGAGGCGCTGTGGAACCTGCCGGCCAGAGCTTTGAGTCGGTTGGCCCGTTCCAGAGGCAAGAAGGCCAGAGCCTGCAGAGTGTCCAGCCGTGTTCCTATGAATTCGAGATCCTGAGAGGGGCGCAAAGTGGACTTTTCGAAGTTTATGACGAAGCCCAAGTGCTGAAGCAGAGCCACTGTGCGTTGAGTGGCCTGAGTGACCTCTAGGGAAGACCGTGCCTGGATGAGCCAGTCGTCCAGGTAGGGGAAGACGAAGAGGCCTTGAAGCCTCAGGAAGGCTGCCACCACTGCAAGGCATTTCGTGAACACACTGGGAGCGGAGGATAGGCCAAAGGGCAGTACGCGGTACTGATAATGATTCCCTGCCACCACAAATCTTAGATATTGCCGGTGGTCCGGATGGATAAGGATGTGGGTATAAGCATCCTTTAGATCCAAGGAGCATAGCCAATCTCCCTGCTGGAGGTAGGGCAGTAGGATTCCAAGGGTAAGCATCTTGAACTTTTCCCGCTGCAGGAACTTGTTGAGGTTGCGTAAGTCCAGAATGGGTCTGAGACCTCCTGTTCTCTTTGGAACCAGGAAGTACCTTGAGTAAAACCCGTGACCCCACAGGTGTTGGGGCACTGGCTCCACAGCCTGTTCGTGAAGCAGACTTTGCAGCTCCCGAAGGAGTAAGTCCCTGTATAGAGGGGGGTCTTAGAGGCTCCCCTGGAAAGAAGGGGGGGGCACCTGGTGAAAATACAAGAGGTAGCCCTTCTGAACCACCTGCAGCACCCAGGAATCGGATGTTATGGCAGACCACCGGTGGGCAAAGTGGGTCAGCCGGCCCCCCGTGCTGAGCGAAGGCCCCTGAGGGGGAGAGGCTATGCTGGCATAGTCAAAAACTCCCACCCTGCTAGGCCGGGGCCTGCGTGGTGGGTTTGGGAGCCTTCTGCCTACATGATCCATTACCCTGCCCCTTAGGCTGCTGTCCCTGATGGGGGGCAGCCGAGGCCTGATATTGTGGGTGGTGTTGTTTATAAGCAAACACCTTCCTCGGGTAAAAAGGCTTTTTCCCCGAGCCCTTCCTCTTCTGTGAAGGGGCAGAGGTCTTTCTGGATAGGCGAGTCCTGGTGAGAGTCTCGGACTCGAGCTCTGCCGCCTTTTCAGCCATGGGCTTGCCAAAGAGGTTATCACCTCTGCAAGGGACATCGACCAACTTGTCCTGCACCCATGGCTCGAGGTCGGATGACTGAAGCCAAGCCTGACGGCGAGCCCCGATGCCGGCTCCGGCTACTTGAGCCGATGCTTCGAAGCCATCGTAGGCTGCTCGAGAAATGAACTTCGAACACTCTCGAATCCCTGTGGACAAGGCCTGGAACCGCTGCAATGGTTCCTCGGAGAGGCCAGCAGAGAACCCCGCAATTTCTTTTGCCAGGTCTCGAAGATACATGCCCATATATAGTTGGTATGTCTGGACTCGACAAGCAAGCATAGAGCCCTGGAAGCACTTTCTACCGAGGGCATCCAGATTCCGGGCCTCCTTACCCGGAGGCACCGAAGAGTGCATCTTTTGACTCTTAAGTCGATGCATGGCCGATTCCACAACCATGGAATGGTGGGGCAGTTGTGCCTTCTGGAACCCGGGGCTCTTGCAGACTCGATACATGGAATCGACCCGCTTGCTCAGCACCGGCGTCGAGGCCGGGCTCTCCCACATGTGGAAGAGTAGCCGCTCCAGCATCGGGGAACCGGTACAGTAAAGGCCTCCTTCGGGGGAGAGTCGTATTGGAGGGCCTCGAGCTCTTCGGCTCGAGGCTCCTCTTCCGGATCCGCGGGGAAGGCCAAAGCCTTGGCCATATCCCTCACGAAATCGGAGAACCGGGTATCCTCCGGGGGGGGACCGCCTCCGAGGCTCCGACTCGGACGAGTCGGAGGGGACGCACCGAGTCTGAAAACAACCGGGTGACTCGTCCTCCTCCGTGTCCCAGCCCGACTCCTCCGAGGAGGAATCGAGTGGCTCCATGCGGGCGAGAGCCGGGGATCTCTGCCCCGACGCCGAGGCTGGCGTTGAGGACCTCGGTCCCGAACGGGAGGCCAGCGTCGAGGACCTCGGTCCCGAACGGGAGGCCGAGGGAGACCTAGGTCGAGGATCGACTCGAGCTCGTATGGACTCGAGGATCGACTCGGCCTCCGGGGTCGACTTGGGCATCGATGTCCCGGTGGTCGGGGCAGATGCACTGGCGAGGCCGGTGATCAATGCCCGCTGCTGGTCCATGAAGGCAGCGATACTGTGCTCCAAGGTCGTCAATCTGAGACCAAACTCAGAAGACTCAGCAGCCTCCGACTCGGGCCCCGACGGCATCGGGCCCGACGTCGGCTCTCCCGGAGGAGAGTCCAGGAGGACTACAGTACTCACGTGTCCAGGCGACTCCACTTCGAGACGAGGAAGCTTCAAAGGCCTCTCCACCTCCGAGGACCCAGGACGGCCGACGGGGCTATGCGACCTGGCCCTTGAGGGACCAGGAGCATCCTCCGATGCCACCCTCACGGGCTTCTTCTTCCGATGGTGTTCCCGGCCAGGGGACCCCCGTTCAGAGGAACTCCGACGGTGCTCGGAGCCGGAGCCATGAGATGTCGAGGCCTCTGACGAGGTCCGGGCCCGACCGGACGCGGGGTCAGAGAAGATTCGTTCCTTTTGTGACTGCCGACTCCTCAAAGCCTTTGAGGACATCTTGTTGCACGGACCGCAACTCATTGAGTCATGTTCGGGTCCGAGGCAACGGAGGCAGCAGTCATGCGTGTCGGTAAGAGACATAAGTTTGACACAACGATCACACTTTTTAAACCCACTGGCAGCCATCGGGGGAAAAAGGGCCCCTGCAAGGTCGAAAGACCGTGCTGCCAGGGAAGAAGGAAAAAGTGGCGGGAACGCCAGTTGGAGAGAAAAAAATTAAGTGAACGGACTCGATAGGGATATCGAGGCCGGGCGGGGAAGAGGACACACGAACCGAGAAAAATAACAAGAACAAAATAAGAAATCAACTTTTTCAGCAGCGATAACAAACTACGTCTGTAGGGCTCCGCGGAAAAAATGAGACTAAGCAAGATGGCACCCTTGAGCGGGAAGGGGACCGCGCATGCGCGCTGCAATTCCCAAAGGCTTTCTTCGAAAGCTGGGGAAAATTGCTCCGCGAGGGCTCCGTCGGCGCCGACGTCACCCATAAGTGAGGACTGACTTCCTGCTTGGTCCTGGAGAATGTGCCAATCAACATCTGGCATATTGAAATCTCCTATCAGTAGCATTTCCCCTTTCCTAGCAATGCTGCGTATGTCTTCAATTAACTCTCTGTCCACCTCTTCCTCTTGTGAGGGAGGTATGTATATCACACCAATGCAAACAGATTTCTCTTTCCCTCTTTCTAGTTTAACCCACAATGCCTCCTCTCTCCCTTTTAAGCTCTGTAATTCCAAAGCTTGTGATAAGGAAGCTTATCATAGCTCAGGAAGGAGCTATAGAAAAGGTGAAGTGACTCTGAACAAGCAACCTGTCAGTTCTGGTAGAAATAAGAAAACAGAATTTTTCCATAAAAGACTACCAGTCCCAGAATGCACCAGGTTTCCAACAGCCATTAGAGGAGCTGAAGTGGGGAAACGTGTGTTCAATCAGGAGGGCTATGAGGTAATCCCCAAGCACTCATCTCAAAGGGCAGGGCCTGATTCAGCACAGCTGCGCTGTGCTAGGGTGGAGCACTCATCTAAGCAGAATAAAGGTAGAGTTTATTCTACAGAGAATTATCCTCAGAATCTTCATGATCTTGGACAGCTTCATCCTCTGGAGGATCATCAGAAGCAGAAGCCAGAGCGGACGGACAGAGAGGGCAAGAAACCCTTTGGAAGAAGAAGAGAGAAGCATTTGGGAGGTCTAAAGGAGTCCAGAGCAGTACGTATACTGGGAGACATTCAAAAGGCCAGCATACACCATTGGACTGGGGAAAACCAGAGGTGTGGTGCTGCAGAGCTAGGAATCTCCAGACGGTACCTGTGAGGGAGACGGCTGCACTTGGAAGGGACCCTAGGACCCGTGCCAGAAGGTATGTGAAGAGAGATCCAGTGTCCAGGGATCTGGATTGTAAGGCTGGACATAAGAACTGGACTACATACTGGCCAGGCTATTTAGAGAGGAACTCTAACAGCAATGGAAGCTCAGGTATGAACACTGATCTATGCCCTAGCTATACCCTTGAAAGACAGCAGGGAAACAAGTATTCTCCGGAGAGTGCTCCATTGAGAAATTCCTCTGTGCCAATCCATGATATTGAACCCATGATTGTTGAAGAAGGGGTTATAGATACAGGCTGTGAATACATGGATTGCTCTCTGTCTAAACTCCTTTGGTAATTTACTGTTACAAAGTACAACAACCATCACAAAGAAATACAAACTTGTTCTTTAATCTACTCAGAAAAGCTCCTGAGTAGGATTTGAGCCACGCAGTAGAAAGCAAGCCAGCTAAGGGGTTTCAGCTGGGTAACTGCTAGCAATTGAGCCTTACCTAATTGCTTGTGAGCTCTGAGGAAATCACTTGAGTCTATGTGTGAAGATATAAGAAGTTAACCTGAAAAGAACAGTTTTTCCCTACTTTGTGGGTTTTGTTTGTTGATTAAAGCACTGCTAAGAAAATATTAGCTAGAGCCTACAGAAAAGACCAGTTTGTTACCAACCAGGTCTTTATTCTTTTGCTTTGATTGCCTGACAAGTTCAGCTGTTGTTTTCCTGATTTTGTTTTTCTAAGTTTAACACTGAAAGCAAGTATCCTGTTTTATGTGCTACCAAGCATATCTGTGTTGGGAGAAATAACCCCATAAATAAATATCTTATTGGCTTTACACTCAAGCACAACTAATTATTGTGAGTGGCTGTGTCTGGTGTGAATGGACTGCATTTCCCACAATCCCTTGCAAATCATATTGATTTATGCCTTTGCCAAGACTGTGAACATTCTCACCAAGGCACCTGTCTGACAAGCTTTAATAGTAGTTTTTACATATAGTGCCACTCCTCCTCCCCTTCTTCCTAACCTGTCTTTTCTGAATAAAGTATAGCCAGGTATAGTTACATCCCAATCATGGTTTTCTGTGAACCATGTTTCTGTAACTGCCACTAAATCCAAGTCAGCCACTCCCACCAAAGCTTCAACATCAGGGATCATATTTCCCATGCTACGGGCATTTATACACGCTGCTTTCCATATGTTACCCCTGTTACATTAAATACCTTTATGGAAATGGGTATCACCTATCTGGGGGCTTTCACTTACCTGGGGGCTTTCTTCACCCATCCCCAACAAATCTAGTTTAAAGCCCTCTTCAGTAGATTATCCAGTCTACTACCGAAGATGCATTAACCTTTCCTGGACAGATGGATGCCATCTCTGCTCTGAAACCCTTGGAACAGCATCCCATGGTCTAGGAAACCAAAACGCTCTCGATGACACCATCCACGCAGCCATGCATTCATCTCCAGGATGCGAGCCTCTCTGCCTTGGCCTTTACCCTCAATAGGGAGGATTGAAGAGAACACCACCTGTGCACCTAACTGCTTCACCCTCTGTCCCAGAGCCATGAAGTCACCTTTTATACGTTCTGAGGTATACCTGGCAGTATCATTTGTTCCAACATGGATTAGCAACATTGGGTAATAGTCAGTGGGCTTGATGAGTCTCGGCAAACTCTCCGTAACATCTTGGATTTTGGCACCAGGCAGACAGCATACCTCTCTGGACATCAAGTCTGGTCGGCAGATAGACCCCTCAGTACCCCTCAGAAGAGAGTCTCCAACCACCACTACCCTTCATTTCCTTCTGGTCACTGATTCTGCAACTTTGGGGTACTTGAACTCTGGTTCTTCCCTTTCCAGGGATGCTTTCACCTCCTCCACTTCCAGGGCTGCATAATGGTTCTTCAATTCAAGGGCTGGAGAAGTTGGATTGGTGATTTTGCAGGCCCTGGTGACTTGTGTCCAACCATCGACATTGTGTTGGCACTCATCTTCTCCTGTGCTGGAGAGCTTGGTTGCTGCAAGAAGCATCTCATCAATGTACTTCTCACTGTCTTGAATGCTCCTCAGCCTCGCCACCTCCTCTCTGAGTTCCTCCACTTGTTTCCTCAGAGCTTCAGCATGCAGGCACCCTGCACATGGAACTGGTCCTTCAACTGGCATTAGGACCTCTGTCTGGACCGAGGCAGAAGCTGTAATGGGGGCAACAGCTTTAGCAATACGATTTTTCCCAGCCATTGTTCTGTTCGTGGAGCTTAGGTATCTGTTAAAGCAAAAGAGAGAGATCTACCAAGTACCAGCCGGTTTCCCAGCTGTCCTTTCAGAGAAAAAGCAGTTAAATCTCTTTAATTATATTCAAAATGTGCTGGTCCAATTCACTGTGATTTGTTAAAGGGGGAGGTGCCCTTTAAAGCAAGGCTGCTCACTAGGGGTGGGTGGTAGTCGGGGTGGGTAGGGAGGGAACTAACACCTGATTAAGTGTTAGCAGTTTACAAACCTGAGGAGGTTACTAGAGTTCAGCAACCTACTGTGCTCAAGGAAAGTTCCACTAAAGCACCAAAAAGAAAGTAACCTTGCTTTAAAAAATATACAAAAAACCCTTTTAAGAGCTCCCAGTCAGAGAGCTAACAATGTAATATAATAAAACTAACTGCAACCATTCAAAAGAGGCTACCTTACTATCTCTAATAATTTTCTCTTTTAACATTCTGCCTGAACAGCGGCATATACAGAACGTAAATCCAAAGCTTTTCATTCGGAGAGAAAAAGGCCTCAGCAGTTTAATTGTACTTCCTCTATATGGCAGAAATCTGCCTGAAGGGAAAAATGCTTCAGCTCACTATCACTGGCTAAAAAAACTCCTCAATATTTTATTCAATCCAATCAGAAACTTTATATTTTAATTTTAAATATTTGAATTAAAGAAAGTTAACTTTAGCCTACATAAGGCAATTTTATATTATAAAACAGTCACTAGCACTCCAGTGCCATCCAACATTATCACTGTTCCTAAAACAGAAAAAAACAAAAAGACTTAACTGGAGGAGATAACATATGGCACAACAGTGCTCAAGGTTACTTAGCTTGTAATAGCCAGCTCTTCAGGCAGAATGATCAGTCATGGTCACCCAACAAAGATCTTCGTTTCACCGTCGCCGGCTTTGTCAGAGGTGATTATCTCGCAAGTGTTTTCTTTTCTTTTTTTTTTTTTTTTTTAACAGGGAAGGTTCTAAATATCGTGCCCCTGAGTTACAAAGGCAAACATATTCCAATTACTAAATTGAAAATAAAATCCCTTTTTATACCTTTCTTGTTTGACCATTTTATTTTCTAATCATGTTAATCTCAGTTTCTGGTTTCTTCTGTCTTCGCTTAATTCACTTTCTAGGGTCTCCTGTCCACTTCTCTCCCTTCCCGTCTTCTTCACTTCCTTCCATCTATGACATTGATCTTTTCCTTTCAGATTTACTCCACTTATTTTTCTCTCTTTCTATCAACTCATCTTTCCCTCTGCACCTCTTATTTTTTCTTCCCCCACAGCACTCAGCATCTCTTAGTTTCCTTCCCTCCCTGCCCCCGGGTGTTCAACCTCTATTATCTCTGGCCTCCAGTACTCATTATCTCTTATCTTTACCCTATCCTCCAGTGCTCAGAATCTTGTACTTATCGCCCTCCCACCGATGCTCAGCACTATCATCTCTGCTGCTGCTACCTTTTCCAATGTTAGTGGAAGCAGCAATAAAATCTGTAATAAACATTTATTTATTAAACTAGGTCTTTGAGACATTGACGTGCTTCAAAGGCCTTGCTGTCCCATCTTCTCTGATATGAAAAATATGCATAAGAGGAGTCGGGACCAACAAGACCTTTGAAGCACATGTATGTCTCAAAAGTCCCTCGATTCCTGCAGATTTTAATGCTGCCACTGCTGCCAATATCAAGAAGTGGCAGGGGTAATGGTGGCATATATATATCCACCTGACCCAACCTGCCCCTCTTCCTCTGGAGGCAGAAGTGAAGCAGACACTACTGGAGTGTTTCAGGGGTAATTCTGGTCACCCCCAGAATTTGATGCCTGAGGCAGTTGCCTCATCTGACCTAATGATAGAGCCACTCATCTGATTATGCACATGTACACTGCAAATAGGGCTTCTAAAATAAAGTCCCCCCCCCATATGTTTTATTGTTTTGCTTGGTCTCAATGCCATTCCACAAAACAGTTACAGTGACTAGTAAAGTGGCATTCTAGACTTTGCACTTTGTTCTTTTGTAGATTTTAATGCCATCTTTATGCCATTTTACATTTTTACATTATGTTTACAAACCTACTAAATGCCAGGTTCCTCATTCTGAAAATAATTTGCATATCCTTTGGTTCAACAAATAAGAACAGTGGCTTATTATTTTTATGTAGATGTTACCAGAGTATGTTTCAAGAAACATCCAAGAATAATAAAGCTGTGGAATATTTTGCAAGAGGATGTGATCAATATTAATAGTATAGCTGGGTTTAAAATAAGATCCATTAGAAATTATTAGGAAGGCAGGAGTGGGAAATCTGTGAACAAGCATAAGGGAAGGGAAGGTGTCTTCCCACTGAGCTCTACGGGGATCCTCCCAAGCCATTACTATCTGTAATCCATTTGGTGACCAGTTTGAAATTAAGTAAAAACTTTTTCCAGAATCCTATGGGTAATCTCCACATCAATAAATCTTCCATCACAATTGATACCCAACCGGAGTCCATACTTTTCTTCTCAAAGACAAAAATAGTAATGACTATATAAATGAAGTACTCTGTCAGATAATGCGTTGGCCTTTTTGGAACAAAGTGAAATTATTGGGGCAAAAAGAGGAAGGTTACACTGAAGCCATGCGTGTTGAATTTTCTGTGTGGGTTAGTGGATGATTTATAGTTTTCAGTTTGTTATTCGAGCATATTTCATGGACAGTCTTGCTTAAGAAATAAGAGCAAGGCAGTACCATCCTCTACAATGCATAGCGCAATAAAGTAATTATCATTCAGGGCTTGATTCCCCCCCCCCCCCCCCCCAATTCTGTACTTAGAAAGTAAACTGTAGCAAGAAATGTATTTAAGTCAGGCAAATACAATTATTGGGCCCGATATTCAAAAAGGCTGATATTCAAACACCACAGAGGTCAGCCGCAGTATTTTAATATCAGTGGGACAGTCAGCAGCAGTATCCAGATAGGAGCTGCCGCTAAATATCCAGGCTGAGCATTGCTTTCTGGATAAGAGTCAGCACTTATTGGGTCAGGCGATACTGAGCTGGTGCTTATCTGGATTGCAACTTAGACCTGCTTTTCATGCGGCCCAAGTTGACTGGATAGATGCCAGCAGAATATCACACTGACAGGTAAGAGCCAGCACTTATCCAAATAGTGCTGACTTGCTCTTGCTCTGCTCACAGACTGCCCCTGCATTCACCGGATAGTGCTGGGGCAGTCTGTGGAGAAATTCAACGGTACTATCCAAACAGCATCACTGAATATTACAGTCAGCACCCATATCCTGACGGACTCCCATTGACCATCTCGCCAAGGGTTTTGAATATCAGCCAGATTATATTCTATATTCTGAAAAGCCTGAGAAGAAACCTTGTGCACCTTGGATGGGCTGAAAACCTTCTAAGTCTGGGTTTTTAGGTTGCTTCCCACTTTGTAAATTATCAGACTTTTTAAAATATACATGACTCATTAAAATAAGGGAGAGAAAAAGTGTTTTAGTGTGTCCCGTAGCTTACTGGAGAGGGACAGAGGGGGGCAATTTATTTATTTACATTCTCTTACATACCGTGCTATTCTGCATCAGTGCGGTTTAAATTGAACAAACTGAAATTACATTGAACTGGGCATTATAAGTTGGAGATAACTATTTTACAGGGAACATGGGCAATGGAGGGTTAAGTGGCTTGCCCAAGACCACAAGGAACACCTGTGGGACTATAAACCCCAGTCCTTCCGGCCCAAGGTTGCTGTCCTCTAGTGGGATTTGAACCCCCAACCTTCTGGCCTGAAGTACCTTGCCCCAACCACTAGGCCACTCCTCCACTCCAATGAACCATCGGTGCCACTAGTGAGACCAGGCAGTGCTTCACTGATATCAAAAATTAGAATTTTTGTGGTAAAAAATTACAGAGTTTTACTGATATAGTACGTACCACACAAGCATGAAGGAGAGAATTTCTAGACCTGAAGGCCCAAATGCTTGAATTGGGTGCTACTTTTTTCTTAATATCCATGTAGCTGTATTGTGGTCTATCAAGACAAGAAATATAATTTCTTTGACCCTTCTCATTTGGAAAGTTTCATTGTAGCTAGGAAAGAAAACAGATAGTAGATAATGTTGCTATGTCTTGTTTCGTTGAGTGATGGCAAGAAATTGGGATAAGGAACATATTTAGCACTGAGTGATGATGGATTTTTCCTGCTAGCTTCCTTTAATTTTTGTTATATGTAATCATATCTCCTCGAGATGTAGACTTTTGGTAATTTGCTTATCTGGATTTGTTTAGATTTTCTTTTGTTTATTTTCTTATTGCCTTGGCTTTTGGGTTTCTTTGTTACATGACCCTTATGATGACTTTTTAAATATGCAAAGTTGGCCTAATATTATGACAGGGTGGAAGAAGTGTGTGAGACATGCTGGCAAAGTTAAATGCAACAAAATGTAAGGCAGGAAGTAAAAATGTTAACCCACACGTCAACTAGCACGCTTGATCTCATTTAACTGTTCTCTGAAAAGCTTTTGTACCCCTCCAATGCTTCATCAGAAATACTGGAGAAGTTCTATATGATCAAGGGTACAGCGTAAGAGAGCCCCAAAGACTTCTATATAAAAGACTAATGGATGCATGGGTGGCTGGAAGCAAGGGTACTGACAGATAGCAGACATTTGCAGAAAACTACACCATTACTGGTTTCATGTTAATAGCTGCCTGTTGCCTCATAAGTAAAATTTAACATTTTTGACTTTACTTTTCATGCACTGGTGGAAGTGGGAACCACTAAATTAGAACAAGAAATTTTGTCCTTAACACCCCCTCTAGATAGTTGCCCTCTAGTCAGAAATATTGGTTATTTATTTATTTATTTATAGACTCTTATATACCGCACTATTAGGCATCAGCGCGGTTCACAAAAAACAGTGAGATACACAATTCAACAGTACTTTGTGTTTACAGAAAACAGGAGAATATAACTCGGATAACGGTATATAATTAATAAACATAGTCATAATATCATCATGGCTTCAGTTTTGTGTGTATGTGGTCTGTGGGGTATCTGTATTGTATGTGTATGAGTGGAAGGTCTGTGGGTTGGTTGAGATGTCTTTATTGTTTACTGGATAAGATAAAAGGAAGAGGTAGTGTTTCAAAGCTTTGCGAAACTGCAAAAGGTCTGGTATTGCTCGGATGTTTTGAGGGAGGCTATTCCAACACCTTGGTGCACAGAATAAAAAGGCCCTGTCTGAAGTAGTTTTGGTACACTGTGATATTGATTTAGGGACTAACAGAGTATTGAGTGTTACTGACCTTCTGTCTCTATTGAGGGGTGGTGTTTGGATCAAGTCTGATATTGATGAAGATGAGAGTTCTTTGAAGGCTTTGAATGTAATTAGTAAAATTTTGAAAGTGAGTCTACTTTGAATTGGGAGCCAATGAAGATGTTTTAGAATAGGTGAGATATGGTCTTTCCGGGAAGCTCCATGAAGGACTCTAGCTGCAGCATTCATAGCCATTTGAAGTGGGTGTAAGGTGGTTTGTGGAAGACCTTGTAAAATTGAGTTCGCATAATCAAAATGAGGTATGATTAGCGCCTGATAGATGGTTCTAAAATCGTCTGGCTCTAGCAAGGATCGAAGGTGTCTAAGGGAGCGTATTTTGTGATATACCGCTCTTACAATATTACTAATATGTGCTTTCATATCTAATTTCTGGTCTAAAGTGACACCGAGATATCTGATGGTGGTCTTGGTCTGGAGGTTAGCATCATTCACTTTCAAAAAGGATGGAGCAGTGAAATTTTGGTTACGTGTAATAAATAACACCTCCGTTTTCTTGTGTTGGATCCTTAGATTTTGGGATTGTAGCCAGTTGGATACTTCATTTATGCAGTTAGTTAATGGATTGAGATCAGGGTTCTCAGTTGTAAAAGGAAAATATAAAAGTACATCATCCGCGTATATCATGCAGTTAACTCTAAAGGATCGAATCAGGTTACAGATAGGCTGCATGTATATATTAAACATAAGGGCGGAAAGGGATGAGCCTTGAGGGACCCCTTGTTTTTGATGAAACTGATCTGATGAAGTATCGTTGGATCGTACTTGTTGCCATCTGTCAGAAAGGTAGGATCTACACCACTCAAGTGCTTTATCAGTAATTCCCTTCCCTTTGAGACGCTCAAGGAGGCGTTCATGGCTAACAGAATCAAAAGCGGCTGCGATATCAAGAAAAACAAGGACGAACCCTTGACGGATGTTATCAATTCCTGATAATAAGCTGCTGAACAGAGTAGTTAGAAGCGTTTCCACACCGTGGAATTCTCTGAAACCATGCTGGCATGAGTCCAGTGGGGCGTTAAGATCTATATGATCCTGAATTTGTTTTTGTACTTCTTTTCCCAAAATTTTGCTAGTAATGGAATACTTGAAATAGGTCTATATGATTCTGGTTTAAGAGGGTCAAGTTTGTTGTTTTTTAGTAATGGCCTTATGGATGTTTGCTTAAGGGTACGAGGGAAAGTTCCTGTTGTAAATGATTGAATCATGAGTCTGGATATGATGGGACTGAGATCAGCTCGTAGATCTTTGATCCAGAACGCAGGGCAAGGATCAGTATGAGCGGTGGTCATGTTTATGCAAGCAATGGTGTCTTCGATTTGTCGTTTAGATGGTATTGAGAAGATAGTGAGTAGAGTTTGATCTACTGGATCTAGGACTATGTTAGGAGCCAAGTTATTGTCAATTTGGCAGAGTTTGGATTGTAGATATTCTAAGATGGTAGTTATTCCTTCTATGCATGTGAAGACTCATTTTAGAAAGGTTGTTTAGGTGCCCCAGGAACGTCTAAATCAAAACACCAAAATTCTGTGGGAGGGGTAGCAGAGAAAATGGACATGTGTAAATGCATTCTAAAATCGACCTGTCACTGCCTGAAAAGATTTACATGTTTGTAAACATATAAGGAAAATGAGAATATGCAGAATAAGGACCCGGACCCATGCAGGGAAATGGCCAGCTTTGGAAATGCGCATGTGGAAGTGGTGCGGGCAAACAGCGACAGAATTCAAAATGTCATGGGACAGACAGGTTAAAATAGCAACAGGATAAAATCAAAATAAGCATCTCTCTTATATCTGAACAAATAGGGGTGAACTATACGGAGCAGTGGGTGCACCCTTAAACAAAGGCATGAGGAGGGGTGATCTGCACAGAGCGGCAAGTGCACTTACTCTTGCCGCCTTGCTGGACCCTAGATGGACCATACTGGTCTTTATCTGCTGTCATATACTATGTTACTATGGGCGTCGCTGGGATTGGTAACATACAGTAGACAGATCTGTGATGGCATTTCCGAACACGTATGTGTAGGTTACTACATAAACTATAATTTTAAAAACAGACATGCAGCACTGTTCTTTCCAGGCAACTCTACTAGGCAGATCTGATGAACAATGCCATCATTGACTAGGTTACTGCCACCTGTAACAAATTAAGATTAGCAAGGCAGCTGAAGTACATTCTGCATCATAAAGACTTTGAAGTTCTACTACAGTCCCTACTGTCGTGTGGCCTTGATTATTTCAAATTTCATCTCTTTGTAGTTTCCTGCTATATTGTTGAAAGTTTTCTAGCTTATTCAGAATTCCAGAGCCCTCATGTATGAAGCTAACTCAATATAGTGGAGGTCATGGAAAACCATGACTCAGATATAATCATGTCAATCTGTAATTTATGCAGGAGGGATAGGGAAGTAAAAAAAGGGAAGGGGTGGCCCTTTATCTTACTGCCTTGACTTTTATCCATTAATGGGAAGCAGCTGTACCCCGTCTGCTATGCCCTCTCCCAGAGCCATGTACATAGTCCCTCTTGAAATGCTCCATGCAGTGCCTTGCAGTATTTTCTTAAATTTTATATTTATATATAATTTAGATATTCCAAACACATCTTGAAATACCAATGCATACTGCATAATAGGATGTTAATTACATGCTGCATAACCCTTCATTAATGTAGAAAATTCATTCTAGGCATTAAGCTATCTATTAAGTCCTCAGCATTTGAGGAGGAGTGAATTGTATATATCAATTAATCCCCCCCTACACATGCATAAAATAAGTAAATAATAAGCAGATGAGCTTCATAACTGCTAACTCTTAAATACTTGTAAATGATCAATAGCTCTTACTTAACCAAGAGGAAAAGAGAGGCAAATGGACATTCCTCATTTACAAAAGAGGTAATATGAAAGAGGTGGGAAACTTTAGGCCATAAAACCTCACTTTGGCGGTGGGAAGAGTAATGGAGACTACAGATGTGCATTCAGTTTTTAACAAATGCTAAAATGCAACCAATGAGGCCTTTTTCGGTTCATATACCTCTAAAAGATCTGAATGAGCATGGATCCTGAATGATATGGTTTTGTCATACATTATAGTATATGGAGCCAAGAAAAGAACACTTGCTTTTGTTGGGTCAATGTGAGATTCATTAGGGATCAAACCCATGTCTCTTGGGACTGAAAGCTACACACTCAAGGTGGAAGCCACTGAATAGTTAATCCTCTGACCAGCAGAATACACAACAAGCCCCTGGAGAAGTCTGCTGGATCAGCAGTTGGTCTCTAATCAAGGACCTACCCCATGCTGGTCCAATAGGTTCCTTTGGGGGTATGTCATGCCTTTTTCTGCCAGAACATAAGAACAAAAGATAGGCCATACTGAGTCAGACCAAGATCCATCAAGCCCAGTACCCTGTTTCCAACAGTGGCCAATCTAGGTCACAAGTAACTAGCAGTTTCCCTAAAAGACACAGGTTATTACTGTACTGTAATTTTGTTAGCTTCCCTGATTTCTTTGAGCATTTCATCATCCATCTGTTCACTCTGGCCAGGCGGTCGATAGTATATTCCCACTGCCATCGCCTTCCCCTTTTTACATGGAATTTCAATCCATAGAGATTCTACAGTTAATTTTATTTCCTGCAAAACTTTAATCCTTTGTGACTCAATGCCCTCTCTAACAAAGAGTGCAACCCCACCACCAATTTGATCTGCTCTATTCTCCAGAGTGTGCTTCTGATGCCTGGTGAACCTAACAGCTAGATTGGAGCTGCTCTGGGAAAGAACAACGAAGAAGTAGAAGTCACTTGACCTATCATGTTGAAACTTCGGGACAAGAAGCTAAACAAACCTGTCCCAGCATCGCTTCTAAATCCCATAGATGATGTCATCATGAATCTGCAACCAGCAGCATTTTCTTGCCATTTCTCTCGGATTTCTGAGGGAAAGAAACTTGTGTTAGGAAGGTATAGCCTTCAAAGAAGAAAGAAGTGAACATTATCAAGCTTAGAGAGAGACAGAAAGCAAAGAGCACACACAGCTCTCAGGTCCAGAGGGACTAGGCATTAATTTTGTGCATCAGATAAAAGTCAATTTCAATGGGGCAGAGCAGACAGACTCCGTAGTGAGAAGTTTGATAGAAAATAAACTAAAAAGAGCACTGTCAATACTGGTGTCACTTTACTGTCTCTCTAGTGATTTTGGGTCTTCCTACCAATGATTTTTCTGTTTGTCCTGATTCTGATGTCTTGGGGTCTTCCTGTCAATATTGGTGCTGCTTTGTCTCTCTTCCAATACCTTAAGTCTTTATTCACGTTTTTGTGCCACTTTGTCTTTGTCATGGTGGCTTAGAGTCTTCATGCCACTTGTAATGCTCTTTGCCTCCCTTTTGGTGCTATGGGCTCTTAGTGCCACTCTTGATGTATTGTAGTGCTGCTTCCTCTTTTAGAGATGCCTACCAGCAAGTTAAACATTGTATTTATCTCACACCTTTCCAGTAGAAGTTCAGGTGGAGTTTGTACTGGATTTATCTAACACCTGTTCAGTAGAAGTTCAGAGTTTGTACCTAAGGCAACAGACCGTTACTGGGATTTGTACCCTAGCTAACCAGGACACTACTCTAACCACTAAACTACTCCTCCACTCTAGCTTCAAGTAGGAGTCATTGAAAATAGATGTAAATCCCAGTGTTATAGTACAAAATTGCTTGCTTCATTAATAGAAACAAACACAATAAATCTCTAATAGAGATGCTACTAAAGGAAAATATAGTGAACTATCTGGTGGGTTGCAAGATCTTAGGCAACATGTCTTAACCAGAGACAAATAATGTCAAATAAGTCTGATTAGTTTCTTGGTTTGGGTGACTAGAGAACTAGATTGAGGACACAAATAGGATGTAGTCTACCTCGATTTTAGCAAAGCCATAAGAAACTCATGAATAAACTGAGTGGACTGTGGGTGGGTCTCAAGATGCTATCCTGGACTAGAAATTAGTTGACTAACAAACAAAAGAGGGCAATGGTAAAAGGAATGGAATCAGAGGAGAGAAAAAATGAGTAGTGGAATATCTCAGGAACTGGTCATGAGACAGATTCTATTCAATCAATACCTTTGTGAGTGATATTGCAGAAGGGTTAAAAAGAAATGTTAGCCTTTTCACAGATGACCAAGATCTGCAACAAAGTGGACACCACACAGAGAACAGTCCTAAGCAACTATTCTGTGAATTGCATTGAGAAGAAGATCTTCAAATACCAAGAAATGCAGTCAGAGACCAAGAAAACATGGCAGAAACATACCGAGTTATTTCCCATTGTATTGGGTGCCACAGAACTAATTAAGAAGAATTTCAAAGCACACCTTGATAAATTACCCATACATGTTACATCTTATGAATTCCAGCAGGAGACTCTGGCACAATGCAAGCACTATGCTGAGCATAAGTAGTATATTTGAGAGACTGAGATCATACTCCACATACCCTAGCTTAGAAGTGAGGTTCAAGGATTGTCGTGGTAAGCGCACAACTAATCCATTTGGAGAAATTGTCCTGAAAGAACAGGCAATATGAGAAGTGGTCTATAAAAACTGGGACACTGATCAAATGCTTGGTACATATGCTTTAATATGAAATGCAGAATGATGCATTTAGGGTATAGAAATCCAAAGGAGCTGTATGTGATAAGTGGGTGGGGAGGGGGGGGAAGCTGAAGTGCACAGATCAAGAGGGAGACAATGAGATGATAGTGTGCGATGATCTCAAGGTAGAAAAAGAGCATTTATTTCATCCTCTTCAGCCCCCACCACCTCCAGCAGCTCTCCCCTTCCCGGGGATCGAGCCACCAGCGGCAGGAGGGGCCATCTGCTGCACACAGCCCAGTCGGGGCTGTGCAACGCTATTTAAATCTTCGCGCCATCAGGCGCTCATCCTCTTCAGCCCCCACCACCTCCAGCAGCTCTCCCCTTCCCGGGGATCGAGCCACCAGCGGCAGGAGGGGCCATCTGCTGCACACAGCCCAGTCGGGGCTGTGCAACGCTATTTAAATCTTCGCGCCATCGGGCGCTCATCCTCTTCAGCCCCACCACCTCCAGCAGCTCTCCCCTTCCCGGGGATCGAGCCACCAGCGGCAGGAGGGGCCATCTGCTGCACACAGCCCAGTCGGGGCTGTGCAATGCTATTTAAATCTTCGCGCCATCGGGCGCTCATCCTCTTCAGCCCCCACCACCTCCAGCAGCTCTCCCCTTCCCGGGGATCGAGCCACCAGCGGCAGGAGGGGCCATCTGCTGCACACAGCCCAGTCGGGGCTGTGCAACGCTATTTAAATCTTCGCGCCATCGGGCGGGCCCGCGCCTGAGGGCCCTTTGGCATGGCCCTTAGGCGGAGGCCAGTGACAGAGGACATTCTCCAACCACCAGACCCCGAAGACCAGCAGGGAACAAACCCAGAACACCAGACCGCGAAAACGCAAGTAAAGCCAATGCACTCTAAGCATAGTATCTACCCTACACTGTAACCGTCTTAGAATTAGAGGACTTGACAACCCAAACAGAAGTACCATTTACTGTAAATTCCAAGAAAATATTGCTCATACATATATCCTGATACTACCAGACTAACGTATCATCTACACTTGTCCTATGATGTATGTAGCATAACTATATAACCTGCTAGATCTAGTTAGATCAAATAATTGATACTTGTGTAACCTGCTACTAGTCCTATTCTTACAGATTTTATCAGTTTAACCTCCTATTTACAATTACCTCTAAGATAGGTTGTATAATCTATGTAACCAGCCAGTCCCAGTTAACTTTGACTCAGTATACCTGTGTATTTTGCAGTTATCTAATATTAACAGCCTTTATCTGCCATCAGCAACCACGGTAACCATCACTAACAGACGATGTACACGCAACTTAAATCCTGAAAAATCTTTATCCTATGGTTTAAAATGCAATATGGTTTTAAAATGCAATATGTAAACTCCAGTAATCCCAATAGATCGGGAGCCCACCACAAACCGCAGCCCTCCTACAACTGAACCAAAGATAGAGCAAAACTATCACAACCAGGCAACATACCTCACCACCACCACCAACCACCACCACCAACCAACTTCCCAGCCCAGATCCACACCGCAACAAAGCACACAAAATGGCCCTACCCTGCATCATCTCGATTGCCCTCTACCTCCTTGCTACGGGCTTAAGCAATGTCACTGGCCTATACGCTAACAACAATCACATACCAACTATCCACAGTTATAGAAAGAGGTGGCCAGATACCCCATTCTATGAATCACGAGAAACCTCCCAAATTCACCACCACCACCTCCTGCAGGTATCATTACAGCACAACAAGAAGAAGAAACAAGGAGAAAACCCACTCCCTCGAATCATGAAATGTGCCCTTGTAAATGCCCGATCTGTTCGTACAAAATGGCCGGTCATCTCAGATATGATATCACTACATAACCTTGACCTATTACTGATCACCGAGACATGGCTTTCCTGTGATGACAACGTGATACTCAACCAGCTCCTGCCTGCTAACTTCTCCATCCATACATCTCACAGAGCTGCCAAAAGAGGAGGCGGCGTCCTCGCCATCACCAGATCTGATCTTCAATTCAACATAAAAGATGCAACCAGCTCACCGCTCCTAGACACAATCTCGATAGAGAACAAGTGTTCCTCCATCAATCTACTCTACAGAGCTCCATCATCTGATGCAGACGCACTAACAACAATAATCGATGCAGCCGCAAACTCCCAGAGCCCGCATACAACAAGCTGGGTACTAGGAGACTTCAACCTCCCCTCCCTGCAAGACTCTCACTCAAAGGCATTTCTCGAAGCCATGAAGGATCTAGGATATAGCCAATTAATCAAGAAACCTACCCATATAAAAGGAGGCATGCTAGATCTAATATTCACAACAGACGCAACCATCAGAGAAACAACCATCCCTGATATATCAATCACCGCTGTCCCATAGTCAGATCACTCATTAATCCTATTCCAAATTCCTCAGCCAAGCCATGGCCAAAAAGATGAAAACACAGCAATCGGTCAGTCCAACAATCCGCCGAGAAGATTCCAACCATTCAACAAAGATCTAATCCTGAAATCAGCAATCCCACTAATGAACTCACAAGCACACAACCCTGACGAACTAGTCTCCAACTGGAACGAAATACTCAGTTCAATAGCTGTTCGCCCAGCAAAAAACAAACCTCAAGCGAAATGACACACAGCAGCATGGTACTCTACTGAGTTGAAAGCCTCACTCGCTACACTAAGAAAACTTGAGAGACGCTGGCGCCGCTCACACTCAGAAGCAGACCAAAAGGCATACAACTTACAACTCACAGCGCACCGTACCGCAGTGACTGAAACCATGAGACGTTACCACGCCGACACTTTAAAGAGATCTCTCAACAAACCTCGTGACCTGTTTGCCCTTGTTAAGCAACTTACAACAGAACCTGCATCAGAACAAACAAATGGAATCCATCCTCAAACATATGCGGATTATCTACAAACGAAACTTTGTCAGATAAACAACAACCCAGCGTCCAGCACTATCCTTCAGCCCTACAATCAAACACCACTCACTACCTTCACAACTCCATCCAAACGATGCATCGAAGACACCATAGCAGCCATCAATACGACCACAGCACAATCCGATCCATGCCCAGCTTTCTGGGTCAAGGAACTCCGGACTGACCTCAGTCCCATCATATCCAGACTCATTCAACAATCATTCACAACAGGTGATTTCCCACGCACCCTCAAACACACTTCAATAAGACCTCTACTAAAAAACAACAAACTTGACCAACAGAAACCAGAATCCTACAGACCCATAGCAAGCATACCAATGCTAGCAAAAATAATGGAAAAGGTAGTTCAGAGACAAATACAAGATCACATTGATTCCAATGCACCACTGGATCCTTGCCAGCACGGATTTAGAGAAGCCCACGGGGTCGAGACCCTTCTTACCACACTCTTCAGCAGCATAATATCAGGCATCGACAATACCCGCCAAGGCTTTGTCCTTGTCTTCCTTGACATCGCGGCAGCGTTTGATTCCGTTAGCCATGAGCACCTCATAGAACGCCTCAAAGAAAAGGGAATCTCTGGTAAAGCACTCGAGTGGTGCAGGTCCTACCTCTCGGACAGATGGCAGCAAGTACGATCCAGAGACACATCATCAGAACCATTCCACCAAAGCCAAGGTGTCCCACAAGGATCCTCCCTCTCCGCCTTGCTGTTCAATATATACATGCAACCTCTCTGCAACCTGATCCAGTCTTTCAACATTAACTGCATGATATACGCAGATGATGTGCTATTATACACGCCTTTTGCAACAGAAAACCCAGACCTCGCACTAATAACATGCTGCATAAATGAAATATCCAATTGGCTACAATCCCAAAACCTCCGGATTCAACACAAGAAGACGGAGGTGATGTTCATTACAAGGAACCGTAACTTCACTGCGCCGGCAGTACTAAAAGTGAAGGATGCAGACCTCCAGACCAAATCCTCGATCAGATACCTCGGCATCATACTAGACCAGAACCTAAATATGCAGGCTCATATAAGTAACACTGTAAGGGCAGTATATCATAAAATTAGATCCCTTAGATACCTAAGATCTCTGCTGGAGCCAGATGATTTCAGGACTATCTATCAGGCACTAATTATCCCGCATTTCGATTATGCAAATGCAATACTGCAAGGTCTCCCCCAAACCACCCTAAACCCACTGCAAATGGCAATGAACACCGCAGCAAGAGTACTGCACGGAGCATCCAGGAAAGACCATGTCACACCCATAATGAAACAACTCCACTGGCTCCCGATTCAAGGTAGAATTACATTCAAGACCTTGCTGCTCACCTTTAAAGCCACCAAAGGTCTCTCGTCAACTTCACTAACAGAGCTAATCCAGATGACACCCCACAACAGGGACAGAAGGTCAGTAGCTCAAAACACCTTGATAGTCCCAAGATCTATAACTCAATGCACCAAGTCAACATCCAGCAGGTCCTTCAAACTTTATGCACCAATGATCTGGAATAACCTCCCTCACAACATCAGATCAATCCCGGACATATTCCAATTCAGGAAGGCCGTGAAGCACTACCTCTTCCTCCTACATTACCCGGAAACCAATAGAAACTCAGCACCATTTGCCGAAACCACCCAAATCTCCACTGTCTAAAACCATACAAACACATGATCAGCCTACAAATTGTATATATTGTATATATTGTGATTGTACATAGTTACCCTGTTAGCCAAGTTGAATATCCTGTTCATATGTAAACACAAAGTACTATTGGAAATGTGTATGTTCATTGTTTATTGTAAACCGCGCTGATGCTGAATAGCGCGGTATAAAAGAGACTTTAAATAAATAAAATAAATAAATAAATTTATTTGTTTGGATTTAGCTCATGTCTTTCTCAGAAGTTGAAGGCGCGTTACAATCAGATGCATTAGGTATCTTCTTGTCCCCAGAGGACTTACAATCTAAGGGGCCCTATTACTAAAGTGCGTTAAACAGTTAACATGCGTTTTCCGCATGGTAACTGTGCGCAAGGGCCTGTGGTAACTGTTACTGTGTCGGCATGATAGTTACCATGCACTGATTTGCATGCTAACTACCAATCATGCATTGGAGTGGTGAATAGGTGGGTTAAGAGCAGACAGTAGGTATGGAGAGCACATTTCAGTTAGCACAGGGGGTACATATATTGACATTAGCACAGGTGCAACTACCACCATCTCAACAGACAGAGTTAGGTGCATCTGCAGTAATTGCATCATCAGCAGGGTACATATCCATGCATTAATTGCCTTGAACATGCTGGCCATGCCCCAATAGTCGCCACAGAGGTTTTGCACTTAACACACATTAGTTTTAGCGCTAAATGTATATTAAATGCAAAAACCTAAGGTACTTTAGAAAAAGGGTCTCAAAAGTTGTAGCGGAGGCAAAGAAGGGTTATGTTAGCTTACCATCATTTCTGCCCCGCAATCTAGTACAAGGCTATTCATTGCAGCTTACAATAAAACATCCATAAAATCATAGTAGATATAACAGAAAACTCATAAAAATAAACACTTGACATACATAAAATTAAAAAAAAAAATAAGACAATACATAAGGTGAAAAGAATAATGAAATCTGCATTCTCATGTATGATAAGGTGGTGGCCAAAGCCAGAGTTATGTTGGGTTGCAGAGAGGAATAACCAGCAGAAAAAAAGAAGGTGATGATGTCCCTGCACAGGTAGTTGTTGAGGCCTCACCTGAAATGCTATGTTCAGTTCTGGACCATGTATTTCACCAAGGATATAATGAAGGTAGATGCGGTTCAGAGTAAAGTGACCAAAATAGTATGGAATCTGCACCAGAAGACATATGAGAAGGGAATTGAGGACTTTAATATGTATACCTTAGAGGAGAAGAGGGACAGGGAAATATGATGCAGACATCTGAATAACTTAAAGTTATTAATGAACAAGAAAACAAAACTTTTCCAAAGTAAAGGAAGCTGTACGTAGAACTAGGGGGACATACACCCTTGTGCAAATTAATTGAAACAAACCAGATTTTTTAATCTTTTCAGCCTACAAATTCCATATGCATTTAATTTTGATTTTTTTTAATCAGCTGGGTTAAATCATCACATATGAGATGTTTCATCATTATTTGTGGGTTTATGGGTTAAATGATGTAATAGATAATGTGCTATGACGTAGGAATTACTTATTGTGTATGCAACTATAATAGCAGCCAACATTGCATCAGATTTTCTTTCGCGTGTATTCTTAGTTCATAATCCAACTGTTATGCATAATGGACGTGACACCCAGAAAACGCACAAAGATCATCACCCTGCACAAACACACAGGGAAGACCTACAGGGATATAGCAAGTATAGTTGGTGTCAATCTCGCAACCATCAGTCATATGATCAAATCTAAAAAGGAGGCAGGATCCATCTCACCTAAATGAAAGGGAAATTGTGGTCATAAGAGGAAAACCACATGTATGTTCTCAGGGAAAGTAGAAAAGACCCTCAGAAGACAAGTGATGCATTAAAAAGAGATTTAGAGGAGAAAGATATAATGGTCAATTCTTCCACAATTTGCAGGCAACTGGAAGTTGGTCGAAAAGCATGACGGTCTCTGAAAAAACAACTTCTGACAAAGATAATGAAAGAGAAGTGCTATAAATGGGGATTGAAACAAAGAGTGGACTAAAGAAGATTGGAGGAAAGTAATATTTAGTGATGAAAGTCATTTCTTCGTCCAGGGCCAAAGAAGCCAACATATTCGGTGTTCACCTGGAGAAAAGATTTGTGATTCCGACATCAACCAGAACATGAAACCTCCCCAAAAGATGATGTTTTGGGGGTGTCTCAGTTATTATGGAGTCAGCAGCTTGCATTCAGTCAAGGGAATGATGCGTTCACAACAATACGTTGATGTTCTTCAAAGAAGAGTTGTTCCAGAACTAGAGAAGACATTTCCTGATGGATCCGGCATCTTTCAGCAGGATCTTGCCCCATGCCACACATCGTAATTGGTGAAACGTTATTTTCAAAAGAAGCAAATAAAGGTACTGGACTGGCCAGGAAACTCTCCAGATTTAAACCCAATAGAGAATCTGTAGTCCATTTGCAAACTTTGTCTTCATGGAATGGACTATACGACAAAGGAGAAGCTTATTCAAGCTCTGATTCAAGTCTGGTACAGGGACCCAAAAATCATTGCAGACTGCTTGAAATTAGTAGACTCCTGCCAAATCGTGTCCAAATGCTAGTAAAAAACAGAGGAGATCATATTATATACTAATATGTGGCTATTAAGATTTGCAATGTAAATTCCAGTTTTTACTTATTTTTCAGTTTGTTTCAATTAATATGCACAAGGGTGTAATGGGAAGCTGCAGAGAGATAGACTCAGGAACAACATGAGCCTCCAATGCCTCATGGAGACAATGGTGGAGACAAAACCAGTGATGGAATTTATAAAGGAGTGGAATAAAAGGATTCACAAAAAGGAAAAAGATAGAAACTATGACTGTGTTTAATTAGTGATATGATGTGGGTTTGAATTTTGGCTTAAGGCAGGGCTCGACTAATCCCAGATGCTAGGTAGCCATGGTGCCTAGAAATTGGACCCTGGCGCCTGGGATTCTGTGTTCCCACAATTGTTGATATCTTTCTTTATTACCAATTTTAATATACCACCTTTAGGGGAGCAACAAAGAAATTATAGGACAGTAAATAGAAGAAACAGGTATAGAGGCTCAAGAATCCTGCTCAGCTGTCCTTATTCCAGCCTTCCGAAGGCAGATTGAAAGAAATGAATTTTCAAGTTAGCACAAAACGTTTTCTAGGAGGTTTCTGAGCATACGTAAGATGGAAGTGCATTTTGTAGGGTAGATGCAGTAAAGGAGAAGGCTGATGCTCAAGTAGATTCTAATCTAGCTAGAGATGCTGAAGGGATAGTCAGTTCTCTTGGCCATGCCACTAGATAACAAAGAAAAAAAAATTAGGCCTATATACTGCTTTTCTACCAGTCAAAGCAATGTATATTCAGGTACTGTATATACCTGGCTTTCTGGATGCTTACAATGCGCAACTTGGCTCATGATGAGTTTGAGTCATGCGATGCCAGAACATACATAGAAACACAATGGCAGAAAAAGACCACATGGCCTGTCTAGTCTTCCCTTTCATATCAACTACAATAATTGGCTTTTTACCTTTAGAGATCCTCTGTGTTTGTCCCATGCTTTTTTGAATCAGATATTGTCCTCATCTCTACCACCTTCATTGGGAAACTATTCCATGCATCTACCACTTTTTCCCTAAAGAAATATTTCAGCATATTACTCCCGAGTCTATCCCCTTTCACCCTCATCCTATGTCCCTTCATAGCAGAGCTTGCTTTCAATCAAAAGAGACTCTCCTCCTGTGCATTTATGCCACGGAGATATTTAAACATCTCTATCCTATCACCCCTATCCCGCCTTTCCTCTAAAATATACATATTAAGATCTTTACGTCTGCCCTGATATGCCTTATAATGAAGACCACAAACCATTTTAATAACCACCCTCTGCACAGACTCCAACCTGTTTATATCCTTTTGAAGTGTGGTCTCCAGAATTGCACATAATACTACAAATGAGGTCACACCAGAGACTGATACAGAGGTATTATCACCTCCTTATTTCTGCTCGCCAATCCTATCCCTATGCACCCAAGCATCCTTCTGGCTTTTGCCGTCACCTTTTCTACCTATGTAGTTACTTTAAGATAGTCAGACACAATCACCTCAGGTCCTGCTCTTCTTTTGTGGACAGAAGTTCTTCACCCCATACACTGTACCACCCCATTGGATTTTTGCAGCCCAAATGCATCACTGCATCTTTTAGGGTTAAATCTCACCTGCCAAATTCTAGACCATTTTTCAAGCTTAGCTAGATCCCTCCTCGTGTTATCTATTCCTTCCTGGGTGTCTACTCTATCGCAGATTTTGGTATCATCCACAAACAGGCAAACCTTACCCAATAGCCCTTCTGCAACATCACTAACAAAGATGTTTAAAAGAATTGGACCAAAGACAGATCACTGCAGCATATCACTGGTAATCTCCTTCTCCTCAGAGTGAACTCCATTTACCTGTACTATTTGCTGCTTCCCATTCAACCATTTTCTAACCCAATCAGTAACATTAGGGTCCATCTCTAGGGTGCTCAATTTGTTTATACGTTGCCTGTGTGGAATGGTGTCAAAGGTTTTACTGAAATCTAAGTACACCACATCTAGGGCTCTCCCTCGGTCCAACTCCCTGGTCACGCAGTCAAAGAAATCAATCAGATTTGTCTGACAAGACCTACCTTTGTAAACCCATGCTGCTTCAGATTCTGCAATTCATTGGACTCAAGAAACCTCACTATAGTCTCTTTTAACAGTATTTCCAATAGTCTAACCTCTGTGGTGAGTAAATTAACTGGCCTGTAGTTTTCATTCTCATCCTTACTTCTGCTTTTGTGTATAGGGACCACATGTACCTTTCTCCAGTTGTCTGCGACCACTCCCGACTCCAAAGAAACATTGAAAAGGTTAGTCAGTGAAGCCGTTAGAACATCCCCAAGTTCCTTCAGTATTCTCGGATGGGTATCCCATCTAGTCCCATCCCTTTATCTACTTTTAGTTTAGCTAGTTCCTCACGAACAGTCTTCTAAAAACTGTTCAAACTCCCCTTCACTTCTGTTACTAATTGTGGGTGTTTACTGACATCCTGTTCCTGGCCCTTCTGTGAACACAGAACAAAAATATTTGTTAAGCAATTCCACTTTATCCTCATCAGCATCTACATATTCTTCCCCTTCATCCTTCCTCCTCTCGCTAACCATATCTGAAAAATGTCTCATCTTCCCATTTTATTGCATTGGCCATTTCTTCTTATTTTTTGGATCTTTGCTTTCCTGACTACCTTGCTAGCTTCTCTAAGTTTTTCCAAATATAGATCTCTGTGATCTCTTGTATTTTATGAAGGCCTCCCTTTTTTTTCTTCACCTTTTCAGCTACTTCTTTTGAGGACCATAGCAGGACTCCTTTTCCTTTTACCTTTATTTACCTTTCTAACAAAAAGGTTTGTTGTCCTTAAAATATCCCCTTTCAGTTTTCCCACTGTTTTTGTACATCCCCCAGATGTTCCCATCCTGCTAACAACTCTTTGAGATATTGTCCCATCTTGGCAAAGTTAGCTTTCCTAAAGCCTAAGACCCTAGCTTTTGAATGGATTTTATCAGCCCTAGTCCTAATACTGAACCACACCATCTGGTGATCACTGGATACGAGATGATCTCCCACTATAGTATCAGAAACGCTTTCCCCATTGGCCCAGTATGACCCCTTCATGTGTGGGTTCTGTTACTTGTTGCCTGAATAGTTCTTGCTGTAGAGAATCCAGGATCTCCTTACTTCTAGATGACACCGCAGCAAGGATGTGCCAATCAACATCCAGCATATTGAAATCACCTGTCAGTAGCACTTCTCCTTTCATGGCAATGCTGTTTAGGTCTTCTATTAAATCTCCATCCATATCTTCTCCATGTGAGGGGGATCTGTACATCACTTCAGTGCAAATGGATTTCCCTTTTCCTCTTTCCAGTTTAACCCATAGTGCCTCCTCTCTCCTTTTTAAGCCCGGTAATTCTATAGCTTTAATATTATGTTTTAGATATAGTGACACTCCTCCTCTTCTTCCTACCCTGTCCTTTCTGAATAAAGCATAGTCCGGTATAATTACATCCCATTCATGGTTGTCTGTGAACCATGTTTCTGTAACCGCCACTAAACTCAAGTCAGCCTCTTCCATTAAAGCCTCAACATCTGGTATTTTATTTCCCATGTCTGAAGTGGTATCCTTGGGTTTTTCTTTTCTACTGAGGTTTCCATGTAAATGTTTGCTGAAATCGGTTAGTGCTAGGTATGTATTTTATGAGCCTAAACCATTACATTCCTTTTTGGACTCTTGTAGCCCCCCACTGATTCCTTTGTAGTCATAGTTCCATCTGCTGAAGGTCGACTCCTCTTAGGATGTTTGGATAGATAGGGGTCATGCTTTCTACTTTATCTTTACTGTTTATTTTCCTTTGCATTTTGTCTTTATTTTGATCTTGTCTTTTTTTTTTCTTAGTGGATCTCCTCCTCCTACTTGTGGGCTGATAGTGCTATACTTTTATATTTTCTTATTTCGCTGTGATTGTATTTTCCTTACTGTTTATTACTTGTATTCCTTTGTTACCATATTCAAGTATGTATTTCCCTGATGTATTCTTGAAAAGGATAAAAAATAACAAATTTTAAAGAAAGCTGAGCAACACAATGCAGGCTGCTGGAAAACCCATTTTTCATCAGCATCTTGGACTGCACCAGCAAAGACAAAAGAAGCAGATCAGCTTTCCTCTAACTGTATGCCCTTTCTATGCCTCCTAGCTTGGGGAGGGGGATGCATTTTTTTGCGGCAGTTTTGGTGACAGTGTGAGAGGTGTAACACATCCTGTTTGCTCCGGGTGGTGAGAGGGAACAGTAGGTAACCCTCCCCCCCCCCCACCCCGAGAACAATGGAAGAAATGTTGGAGATGCTGCAGAGCCCTGCTAATGTGATGACCAGATTCTAATCCCAAGACCCTGCAGGATTGCTCTGCTCAATAAATACATCATATCGTATCAGTCTAACTGCTTGCTTAGTTTGATGGGCATTCCAGCTCTCACGTGCTCCCTAACACCACGGAGCTGTTTAAATGCCCGGGAGTGGGACCAGTGCCCATTGGATGAATTCCATCAGAATCCTGGGCTAGTTCCTTCATAAGCCCACAATGATGCTGGACATAGCCATGCAGCAACAGAGGACAGAGGAAAGTGATCACAACATCTCTCTGTTGCTAGAGTTGTTGAAAGACAGATGAATGCAACACTCATGCAAGGTCAAGATGCAGTCAACAACTTCGAGTGCTGTTACATCTTGGATAAGCAAAAACCCAGTTCTGGGTTCCCACATCAAAAATACAATTTTGTATTCCCATGATCAAACTCCCGAAGGAGCTGCTGCCCTTTTCTTCACTACCTCGGCATGGCTGGACTGGGGTGAACTGCTCCTGCAGATCAGGGAAAAATAATCTTTCTACCCCCTCATTAGTGCTGCTTGGGCAGCTGGCAGGGAACCTCACTCTGCTGAATCATCAGGGAAGGAAGTGCAACTTTCATGGAGCACTAGTGAAATAAGCCCCATTAATATCAGCCCACACATATCACTCCCACAATTCTCCACTCAGTTTCTAATATGCATAAATAGCACTTGCAGCAGTGATAATGTCTGTGTATGGGGGGGGGGGGGGAAGAGGTACATCCACCAGATACATCACTTGGCTGAGGCCGGTTAGCTGGGTGGGAGCAACTGGGCAGGAAGAGGGCTGAGACTGTTGGACTGTGGGAAAAAGACAGATTGACTGCATGAGGACAGAGTTGGGGAGGAATGAGTGAGAAAGAGAAGCACACTGGCTGAGAATCGAGTGAAGGGGTATGAATGAGAGAGAACAGACTGGGTAAGGACAGAGTGGAGGGGGGCATGAAAGAGGGGCAGACTGGGCAAGGATGGGGAGCGGGCATTAGAGAGATTGGTGGAGTCTAGGCTACAGTGACAGATGAAGTCAAGAGGTAAAATGACTCAGGAACAGCTGTAAGATGGGCACTCATACATAGTTGATTGCAGGGCCGGCCCATCCACAAGAAGAGTTAGGCGAATGACCCGGATGGGCAGCTTTGTTCCGTAGCTTTGTTGCCTGCAGCAGTCCATGTGCTTTGGCACACAAGACCTGCTACTTCTGATCCCCCTCTGACGCCACTGACTGTCAGGGGGCGTCAAAAGCGGCAGGCATTGTGTGATGAAGCATATTTATTTTTATTTATTTAACAAGCACTTATATACCGCAGTTTCCAGAGATCAGCTGCGGTTCACAATTAAACAACAGTCAACAAAACATTGTTTGTTTTACATGAAACGTCATAACTATATACAATGTAAAGTTAATAGAGAATGCTAAACAGTTTGGCACAGAACAGTGCAACACTATATACATTATATATATACATATACATTTTATGTGAGGTATAAACATAATGAGGCAACAGGCAACAAAGTGGTGGCACAAAGCTGCTGCTTTTAAAATGCTACTGCTGCTGTCTCCCTCCCCCCCCTGAAGGTCAGAATTGGCACGGGTGGTGGTGTGACTGGGGTTTCTGCCTGGGGTGGCAGAAACCGTTGGGCTGGCCCTGGTTGACTGTACACTTTTTATTTTATTTATTTAACATGTTTTATATACCGCTTTATCATTTCAATCAAAGTGGTTTTACACTGAAACTTAAACTTGGTAATTTAAACAGGGACATTGAAAAATAGAAATTACACTTACCTGGTAATTGTAGTTCCTGGAGGATCCAGTTTAGTCCTCCACAGCGGGTAGTGCACCTCCTCCTGCAGCCAGGAGACTGGACCAATCAAACTCTTCTCTGTGATGTATACTGCTGGAGCTCCCATCAGCCCCCCAGTGAACTGTCAACAAGCAAACTTAAGAGAACAAAATAGATAACCCAGAAAGAACAAACCCCTCCCCTAATAAACCCGACCCCCTCCCCAAACGAGGGAGCCGGAACTGTGCACATCGCGTCGCCTCGGACCACTGAGCAAAAGAAAGGCGTTGCGACACCATCAATGGAAAGAAAGACAGGAGCAAGAAGCGCGAAAGACTCCGAGCTCGAAGAAGCTCAGACAACCAGCATTAGCATCTCAAGCTCACCCGATGGCAGCGCACCGGACAAAAAGAAGAATTCGCGGGAGGGAATGAGGACTAAACTGGATCCTCCAGGAACTACAATTACCAGGTAAGTGTAATTTCTATTTCCTGAGCGGCTATCCAGTTTAGTCCTCCACAGCGGGATGTAACAGAGCAGTATTCATCGGGAGGGACCACCCCAACCGGCGCGCAAAACCGCAGAACCAAAGCCGGCATCCCCAGAAGCAAGGACATCGAGCCGGTAGTGTTTACTGAAGGCATGGAGCGATGACCAAGTAGCCGCTCTACAAATATCTACTGGCAGAACCAAACTGTGCTCCGCTCAAGACGTCGCTTGCGCTCGAGTAGAATGGGCCCGCAAGCCAAGCGGAACCACCTTCCCATGCAAAATGTACGCCGACGCAATCGCCTCTTTAATCCAGCGCGCAATAGAAGACTTCGACGCCGCCTCCCCCTTACGTTTACCGCCAAACAGAACGAACAGGTGATCAGTCTTACGAAACGACTCGGTGACTCTGAGATATCAGCGGAGTACCCGCCGAACGTCGAGACAATGCAGCTCTGGAGCCGCAGCCGTATCCGGGGAGGCTAAGACCGGAAGAAAAACGGCCTGATTCAGATGAAAAGGGGAAACCACCTTAGGAAGAAAAGAAGGCACAGGTCGCAAGATTACTCGATCCTTAGAGAACGACAAGAATGGCTCACGACAGGAAAGCGCCTGCAACTCCGAGATACGCCGAGCTGAACAGATGGCCACCAAGAACACCGTCTTCAACGCGAGATCCTTGAGAGAAGTCTGGTTGAGAGGCTCAAAAGGCCGCTGAACTAAAGAGCGCAACACTAAATTCAAGTCCCATGGAGGAACAAGAACTCTGCGCGAAAGCCGCAAGCGAAGCACGGCCCGCAGGAAACGCTGCACATCCGCGTGGGCCCCCAGGGGAATCCCCAATACCTTTCCCCGGTAACATGCGAGGGCCGCTAATTGTACTTTTAAAGAACTAGCAGCTAGACCCTTGTCAAAGCCGTCTTGCAAAAAACTGAGAATGGCCGGGATGGAGGCCGTCGCGGTTCGAAGATTGCACCGTGAACACCAATCTTCAAAAATGCGCCAGATGCGCACGTACGCGAGAGAGGTAGAAAGCTTACGCGCATGAAGGAGAGTCGCAATAACCGCCGCCGAATAGCCCCTCCGTCTCAACCTAGCCCTTTCAATGGCCAAACCGTAAGCGAGAACCGAGCTACCTGCGGCATCCGCAGCGGTCCCTGAACCAGGAGATCCGGTAAGGACGGTAACCGCCACGGCTTCCCGGCGAGAAGCCGAATCAGATCCGCGTACCAAGGGCGACGGGGCCAATCCGGAGCCACCAGAAGAACATTTCCCGGATGCGCCTCTATGCGTTGAATCACTCGTCCGATCAACGCCCACGGAGGAAAGACGTAGAGGAGTCCGGCGGACGGCCATGGTTGAATGAGAGCGTCGATGCCCTCGGACATGGGTTCCCGGCGCCTGCTGAAGAACCGAGATGTCTTGGCCGACTGAAAGGTCGCCATGAGATCCATGAGCGGCGGCCCCCATCTGCGGACTATTTGTGAGAAGACCTGCGGATGGAGTTCCCACTCTCCGGCATCCACTCGCACTCTGCTGAGGAAATCCGCCATCACATTCTCCTTCCCCGAGATATGCACCGCCGAAATTGCAACAAGCCGAGGCTCCACCCACTGGAACAACAAATCGGTCTCCTCCTCCATCGCTCTGCTGCCCGTGCCGCCCTGACGGTTGAGATATGCCACCGTTGCGGAGTTGTCGGAGAGAATCCGCACCGCCCGGCCGATCACCGAGGACTCGAACGCCTGAAGCGCCCACCGCACCGCTCGTAACTCGAGATGGTTGATCGACCAAGCCGTTTCCAGAGGCGACCACTGCCCCTGCGCGAAGCGACTGTCGCAATGGAAGTCTGTAAGGCTAAGGCATTAGTCTCGAATGCCTGCTTCAATAAGCCATCCACCCTTCTATCTTGAGTGTCCTTCAAAGCCGCACTGCTCTCAACCGGAATGGTAGTCTTCTTAGTCACTGCGGAGACCGCAGCGTCAATTCGCGGGGAACGAAATTTTTCCTTGTCCTTGTCCGCCAGTGGGTAAAGACGATTCATCGTTCGGATACCCTTCAACCCGGAGTCAGGGCGATCCCATTCAGCCTGGATCATCTGGTCGACTACCCGGTGGAGCGGGAACACCGTTTGAGAATCACGGACCGCCTGAATAAGAGGGTCCTCAATCTCATCGTCCGCGGGACGACCGACCGTCAGATTCAGGGCTTGCAAAGACTCTGTGATCAAGTGAAGCAACTCCTCTCTGCGAAAAACTCGTATAATCCGAGCCTGTTCCTCCGGCTCCGGAATCTCCCCTTCTTCCAAGTCCGCGACACGGTCATCAGGCTCCACATCAGACCAGTCCTGTTCCTGCCAAAAAACATCCGAAGGCTCCACGTCAGAAACCCGGAGCCGCTTAGCAGCTTTAGGGGCACCTCCTCGCACTTCTTCCGTCTGGAAAGAAGGCGGAAGTGACGGGATCGCGCCGGGATCAGCACCCTTACCCAAGTGGCCCCTTTGAAAGGCCTGATGCATCAATAGAACGAATTCCGGAGAAAAGTCACCCCAGAGAGCCTCACTAGTCCCCGTAGCCAGAGCACTCCCAGGCACCGAGGAGACCGGGGCAAGGGAAGGAATGAGAGCCTCTGAAGACAGCTCAACCCCCCCTGGGACTGGGGAAGCTCCCGACTCCGGAGGGTCACTGGCGTCCATGGGCTGCTGCAGACCAGAAGAAACGCAGGAGCAGCACTTGCAAACCCCTGCGTCTGAAAGAGAGCCCTTGCGGGAGCCACAGATAACACACTGCGGACGCCGGGACATGAGTCTGAAATAAGAAGGAGGGACTTGGCTGAAGCCCCTGCTGCAATAGAAATGAAGAGGAAATATATTGTTGTTTTTTTTTTTTTTTTCAGAGCCACAGGGTAACCCTGTACAGCGCTACCAGCCTGAAGAGAGTCAAAAAATATATACTAGGCAATCGGACGGGACCTCTGAGGACCCTGCACAGCCCTGTCCCGATGAAAAGAAAAACGGAGCCGAAAACAAAATGGCCACTGGCACAACGGGGCTAAGAAAAAAGGGCGCGAAAAACAAGCAAATGAAGAAAAATAATAAAGAAAATAAACTTTAGCAAAAGCGCAGGCCGAAGCAGAGTGGAAAAAAGAAAAAAACTGCCCAAAGGACACTTACCGCGAATCGAGGAAGGAGGGGAGCCCCGGAGCAGACTGAGTGAAAGGGAGAAGCAACGGACCCGCGGTGAGAAATAAAACCGACAAGAACACTAAGGCATAAGATTGCTCTTAGAAAGTGCATCACCCGAAAAATAGCCTCCCAAAAATAAATTAGAGGTAGTGATGCTGATGGTGGCCAGAGCCTCCCTCCGACCTGTCCTGGAGGAGAGATCACCGGCTAGAAAGCACAGCCGACCTGCTTCAGCTGAGCAGTGAGCAGACGGTCAGTGTAAGTTCGGCTCCCTCCTATTAAGGCACTTAAAGGCACAGACCCCTAAATTACAAAGACAAAGAAAAGCAGAACAAATGAAAGAAAAATAAAATGAACAGATCTAAGGATCCCAAAGTGAGCCCACAGAAGGCTCACACCGCCTCCTGCTGCAAGGAGACTGGACACACTGGGGGGCTGATGGGAGCTCCAGCAGTATACATCACAGAGAAGAGTTTGATTGGTCCAGTCTCCTGGCTGCAGGAGGAGGTGCACTACCCTCTGTGGAGGACTAAACTGGATAGCCGCTCAGGAACTTGGATTTTTCTGAGGCAATGGAGGGTTAAGTGACTTGCCCAAGGCCACAAGGTGTGCTAGTGGGAATCAAAACCTGGTTTCTGGGTTCCCAAGCCAGTGTTCTTAACCATTATGCTACTCCTCCACTCCTTTTGAAGGGGAAAGAAATGTTGGCTTTTGCTAGCTCTGTGCAGTAGCACACCAAGGGCCCAATTTACTAAGCTCTCTTTCACATAAACAAAAAGAAGGGAAACAACTTTAATAAATGAGACCCCAATGATTTGTGGCAGACTTTAGAGGGTATACCCTTTGCCTCTCTCCAACCATTGTTGACAATGGTGGGGTTGAGGCAGTGCAAAAAGAGGAGTTAGTTGCTGACTCCTATATTTTGGGGCTGGCTCATAATTTCTAAGAAAATTTGTCAAGGCCTAGATTAAGGGATAAGTACATTCATGCGATGAAAGTAACAGAAGGCATTTTTAAATGAAGGATTCATTTATACATTTTTCAATAATTGGACACTGAATAAATTATCTTCAGTACAGGATAACATTGTCTTCAGAACGATCACTGTCCTACACATATATCATTTGATATTTTAAGTATTTCAAAAATCAAGAATAGCATTTGAGATTGGGCTCGACTGAGTTATTTTATCAGAAAAGGTGTGTACCCAACAGCCAATAAACATAGGATTTCTATTAGCAAAAAATAATTTCAGAAACCAGCCTCTGTCTGGCCCTAAGATAAATGATACTGACAAAGTTCCTTTACATTCAGTATCCTCTCTTTCAGACCGTTCTAAAATATCCATTAAATTCAGGCTATAAGTAGAAAGTTGGACCAGTGCCTTACCTTTCCCTCCAGGCCTTTTAGCTGTAGGAAGATAATATGTTTTGGAGATTGATGAGATAGCCTCCTCTGGGAACTTTCAAATTTCTATCTAATATCCCCTAAAAATGTCTTCAGGCGGTATAGACAATTTATGGAAAGCAATGAAGCACAGATTGGAAAATATGGGGAACTATACCAGAAAAAATAATTTGCTGCGCAGGATTAAATTGTCTTCAGCCAACATCATTTGGGTCCACATGGATGAGAAGTATGGAATAGTAGTCTGTCCTTGAGGATTTACAGCAGCTCTTCCATAATGCCTCAGATCTTGGTTCCTGGCAGACTACAAACCTTGTAAGACATTAACTAGGCCTTAAGATGGCTGCTCTTTAGGGAGTCACTAATGATCATTCTCTTTGTTTATCAGATGATAATCCAGTGGCTTTGGAGTAGACCCTTTCATCTGTAAGAGTAGCATTTTGCCTTCTATCTTCTGCCATTCATGTCGCTTCCTGCCCCCCCCCCCCCCTTTCCCGATTTCTTCAGTTTTCCCATTAGTGGATGGACGTTCCTGACAATGCGCCTGCCTTATTATTTTTCTGTATCCTTTGCTTATAGCAGTGCGTCAGCTGACAGGAGTCATGCGAATGCTCAAAAGAGTTTGGATGATAAAAGTGTTTTTCTTGGCATCTGAATACAGAGATATTTTGTCTGGCACAACAACATTCTTGGACAAGTCATTTCACCCTTGATTGCCTTAATTACAACTTAGATTTTGAGCCCAGTTGGGCAGAAAAACAACTTGTGTACCTGAATGTAACTCGCGCGACCTGAATTTGAATAGGCAAGTAAAACCCCAAATTCAAATCCAAGCATATCAAGTGAGATGTTTTATTTTTAGACATGTTTCTGAAGATATAATAGATAAGTAAGATAGGATGGTTACTTTGCTGTAGAAATATGATTTTTTTTCTATTGATACTCTGTGTGGATAGGTTTAGTATGTGAATTGGTTGCTCTGTATTTCTCATATTATTGTACATATAGCTATAAACACGACCAGTACAGGCCCTCAGTATTACATTCTGACCTCAGAAGAACGCGTGTTGCTGATATGACACTGTTCTACCCTGAAATGGCTTAATTTGTTGACAAAAAAAGGAAGTGAACTGTGGAGCCAGAGGCAGCAGCAGATGATCCAGGGAGTAGTGTGACTGTTCTCTGCTCTGTTCCAGGCTCGCCCCTCCCCTCCTCTTACCTGCAAGCTGCTCTGGAATCTGAAAAGGAGTGGCAGAACTGCAAATCAGGCTGTTCCCCCACAAAGTATGCCATTCCCGACTATATTAGAAAATATACAAATGGTTTCAAGGACATTACTAAAGCATAAGATTCATAGCCTCATTAGATTAATAACAATTAATTAAAAGTACACTCTAGCAAGGGAATTGATGTTACAGTCAAGTACAGACCTAGTGTGGATATACACATGAGACACACCAGTAAAGAAAGACTGAGAGAAGTTAGTGTTTTTCTGTTCTAGGGTTAGGGCCGGTGCTACCTTCTTTGTTGTCCTGTGCGAATGATTACTGAGCTGCCCCCACCCTCACTGCCTCTAATGGAGCCCTTTGCAAGCCTCTCTTTTGTCCCAACATGTTGAAAATTCCGAGATAGTAGTCTTGTTAGTCTGGCATAGCAAAAATGACAGAGGTAGGTAGCACCTTTTACACTAACCACTTTATTGAGGCATGAACTTTCCAGAATAAAAGTCCACATCAAAGTCAACATCCTCAAAGGTTCATGCCTCAATACTGCAAATTGGTTAGTCTACAGGTTTTTGTATGGATGGGGTTACAAATGCAAGATGTCTTCAATAACTCTGGGATCTGTCTTAACTTTATTGATAAAAAATGTCCCTTCCTATCCATCTGGTGGTACAAAAAAGAAATGTGCCGGAGCGGGAAGATCGTTTAAGATTTCATGTTCTTCCATTCCTTGGGAAAAGCCCCTCGTTTCCTTTCCCTGTATAATGACCCAGTGCCACTATAGATAAAATTAGTTTTGAAGTGTCTATGCAAAGTTTGCTTCTGGGTCTCATGATTCATTTTCTTAAATAAAATAGTGTGGAGGTCACGTTAGTCCACTTGAATGCGCAGAAATAAAAGTGAACTAAAAAGATAAAGGTAAATGGATACATAAGTGTTATTTATTTTTTCCTAGAGAAACAGAGCGAGAATGAGAGAGAGAAGAGTGGGCACACCACCTTCTAAGTTCAAGAAAATTCCAGTCAAGAATAAAAATGAAGCTCTCTCTGCAAAGTAATTATGGGTACAACCACAGAGAAAAAAAAAATCTCAGTGAGTACATAAAATACACAATTTGCAGGGTCCCTAATTACTGCTTTCAAATCAGGTACTCCACAATTCAGGTACATTTTAGATAGGATTTCAGAGAAAGAATATCGGTATCCAGAACACCCGTTTCCCCTCCCTCCCAAAATTCTGAAAGACAGGAACTGACTAAGCTCATTTTCTCTTTATTTTCTGAAGCAAAACATACTGTCTATGGAAATTTCACCACCTATGGGGAATAATGAAATAGAAATTAAAAGCTGCAGGTCCTATTAAAGCAAAGGCTCTGAGAAAAATTTCTAAAGTGGCACACTAATAATAACAGGCAGTAAATAATACAGAATAAAGGGATAGATAATCTCAGTTAAACACATGTCCAAGTCTGGCACTGTCCTTAGCTCATGAAGTGTAGTGGGGCTTGTTGTTTTGCTCCCCGGTGCCTCTCAGAAATCTTCCCAGTGCAGCTTTTACCATCTCTCCTCATGAAAGGTGTCCAAAGGACCCACTTTCTGTGCCATGGCTCACATATCACCTTGCATGGCCTTGCTTCCCCGTGCCTTTAATGATGCCTAACTTGTTATTGCAACAAAATTTAAAAAAAAGAAGAAAGCAGCATGGGGCTTTGGAGTCCATGCACATTCTACATATCTGACACATCCCTGCCTCCTCTAATGCAACTTCCTATTACTGAGGGGTGAAGATGCATCAAACATGCTGCAAGCACATGGGTTCCAAAGTCCCAAAGGTGCTTTTTGTTCTGCCTCTCTGCTGTCCATCGTCTGCCACCATTCATCCTACAACTGGGCCCGGTTGGCTCACTGTGCCGACTATGCTTCCCTCCTGTCACTGCTGCCCTGTGTGAGTGCACAGTTTGCACAGTTGGTCAAGCAGGCCCTGTCTAGGGTTTAGTAGAGTGAAGAATGAGACTTTGTGTTATCTGGAAAGTAAAGGACAGAAAGCAATTCAGTTTCTTCTGTGTGAAGAAAATACTTACCCAAGACTGGTGGAAGTTGTAACAAGTGGAAGCAGGAACATCAAAGACACTTGGCTAACGGGATCACTGAAATACCACACATTGGGAAGAGTTTCCAGGAGCTTACAGTAAAGTAATGTTGTGCTGATGAAAGAAGGAGAAAATCTGAGAGTGATGTATGGAAGATCAGGTAATAGGCTTGAATGAAAAGCACTTTTATCCAATGAGCTAAGGGATGCATAAAAGCCCTTTTCTTTCAAGTTTTTACTGCTGTTGTTCAACAGTGCTGGAATGGCTATGAGCAATGCCTGCTTCTGTCCTAACACCTTTTTAGATAACAGAATATTTCAAAGTCTTTTTCTAGTATTCAGTCATTTCTGCTGGACTTCAGTCCACTTAATTAAATAAAAAATATAACTATTACCTGGCCATCCATGGATCACTCTGGGATTTTCTCCTTCTTATACATCCCTTAGCTCATTGGTCCTAGCTTCATTTGCAGCTTGTTGTGCTGTGAGAGCTTGTGTGCATCAGTGATGCTGAGAGCTAAGCTATCGGTAGATCAACTACTGGCAGGGTCTCCCATGATGGACAAGTCTCAGCTGAGATACCAGACTAAGACAAACCACCCATCTGGGCAGCAGTAGTATGGGATGGTGTTGGTAGTGGAAGATCACATTTCTGTGACAAACGGCAACACCACTAGAATTACCTGCACGAAAGAAAAACCTGGCAATCTGCTTTTGTATCTTGCCACAAAAACCCAGTGGATAGTCACAGCAAAACAAATTGCAATATTGTGCTGGAAGATTAAATCCCCCCTCCCCCCAGGTCCGAAAACACTCAATGGACTACTAGGTAAAAGCTGAAGATACTTCAGAGTAAAGCCAGCATTTATGATGGATCAAAGCCCTCAGGAGTCACGTCCTGACTGCTGATATAACTGCACATGAAATGAGATTTAGAAGCTGCAAAGATGTCTTACATTCTGGGACATGGAACATATGAAGCATGAACCAAGGGAAGTGGAGGTGGTCAAGAATGAAGTGAAACATGAAGTGATCTGTTGGATATTAGCAAACTGAAATGGACTGACATCGGAAGTGGAGTAGCAGCCTAGTGGTTACTGCAACAGCCTACTCCCCAAGAGATCTGGATTTGATTCCTACTGGTACTCCATGGGACCTTGGGCAAGTCGCTTAACCTTCCATTGCCTCAGATACAAACGTAGATTGTACAGGGAACAGGGAAATACCTATGTACCTGAATGTACCTCACCTTGAGCTACCATTGGAAAGGCATGAGCTAAATACTAATAACTAAACTTTGAATCTGATAATCACATGTTATACCATTCCAGAAATGAAAGACAAAGAAGGAATGGCATTGTGTTTATAATTAAGAAAAAACCTGCAAGAACTGTAATGAAATACAATGTAATCAGTGAACGATTAATTTCTATTCATTTACAAGGAATGCCCATCAACACAACTATCATTCAGATGTATGCACCAACAAGAGCTGCAAAAAGGCAAAAAGGCTGATCAGTTCTATGAACAAGTACAAGCTGAAAATCAACAGAACATGCAAATAAGAGATACTAATGTTTATGAGTGATTGGAACAAAGAGGAAAGTAAAATGGTTGAAAAATATGGGCTTGGCAACAGAAACATAAGAACATAAGATATGCCATACTGGGTCAGATCAAGGTCCATCAAACCCAGTATCCTGTTTCCAACAGTGGCCAATCTAGGTCATAAGTACCTAGCAGTCTCCCCAAAAGACACAGGTTCCTCAATGCGTGTATTGGGTCAAGCAGTGATATCCTGGCTTATTAATGGTTTATGGACCCTTTAATAACCTTTTAATAATGGTTTATGGACCTTTCCTCCAGGAACTTGTCCAAACCTTTTTTAAACCCAGCTACACTAACAGCTTTTACTAAATCCTCCAGTAACGAATTCCAGAGTTTGATTACACGTTGAGTGTAAAAATATTTTCTCTTATTAGTCTTAAATAGGTTACCCTGTAGCTTCATTGCATGTCCCCTAGTCTTTTTATATTCTGATTATGTAAACAATTGATCTTAAGCTGGAGAAAGAATTCTGCAAGACCAACAATTAGTCTATCTATTCGTCTCAAACACTTCCTTCCAGCAACATAAGCAGCGACTGTAGACATGGACCTTCATCCAATGGACTGTACAAAAATCAAATTGATTACATCTGTGGAAGTCAACAATGGAAAAGCTCAAGAACATCAACAATGACAAAACCTGGAGCTGACTGTGGTACACATCACCAGCTACTAGTATACAAACAAGCTAAAGCTGAAAAAGAATGAATGTAACAAAATAGGATATTGAAAATATACCAAGAGAATTTAAAGACTGCCTGTAAAAGACATCATTGCTTTGGTATACCCAAGAACTTTGTGCCCTCAAAAGAGATCTCAGGAAAGCTGAACATAAATGGAGGAAAAATCAAACCAATGCTTTCCTCAGCAACTGTAATGCTCTTCAAAGTAAATATAAAGATTTGGTAAAGACAGTTATACACAATATATATCGAAGTTAATTCATTCTAACAAAAACTATCATAAACAATTATTTTCCATTTTGAGGCATTTTGCCCCTAAGGACAACATGAGGCAGGAACTGATTCCTATCCTGCCAGATACCTTTGCAAGTTTCCAAACAGATAAGATCATTGCCCTCCATAATGAAACCTCTCTGAGAATAAGTGAGTTTCCACCCTTTCCAATCGAAATCGTTGCACAATATACCCTGTTCATTACTGAAACACTAAGTGCCTTCTCAAATTTTCTTCCTTTAACAGAATTCTATCTAGGAAAACTGACAAATTCTTTGAAGACCTCTTGTGCCAACACACAGGGTCGTACCTAGGACTGTGCGAGCAGTGCAGCCGCACAAGGCGCAAGTACAGAAGGGGCACTGAAATCATCACTGGGTTTCCAGGAAGTTCAAAAAGAATGAGTTACTGGATATGACTGGGTAGAGAGGGGCCATCAGATTCATTAGTCGAACAGGATGCATTTTTAAACTTGGTATGGTCCTGCCGACACAATTCTTCCTCAGTTAATTATCAAATGCTGGCCTGATTTGGCTCCTCTTATTTTAGATTTGATTCAATACAGTCTTACGACTTGATTAGTTCCTATGATATGGAAACAATCAAATCAGACCACTACTAAAAAATGTCACCCTAGACCCTATGCAACCAAGTAGTTATAAGCCAATTTCCATCATCCCTTTCTGTTCAAAGCTGTTGGAAAAGGCCATTGGAGAACAGATTACCCATTTCCTAGAAGGAAACAATACCTTTCACTCATGACTATTGGGCTTTTGCATTAATCATAGCACTGAGACTGGACATTTAGTTATGTTTAGTTAGTTATCTTTGACACCTCTCTCTCCTTTTCTGCTCATATCCAGCTTGTAGCTAAGACCTGCCACTTCTTTCTCTACATCAGCAAAATCCACCCCTTCCTCTCTGAACATACTACCAAAATGCTTATCCACTTCTTAATCTCCTCTCGCCTTGATTACTGCAACCTACTTCTCGCTGGTCTTCCCGCTAGCCACCTCCTTCCCCTCCAATCTATACAAAATCATGCCGCTTGACTAATATTCTGCCAAACTCGCATTGCCCACGTTACTCCTCTTCTCAGGTCACTTCACTGGCTCCCTGTCCAATCCCGCATCCAATTCAAGCTTCTCCTGCTAACCTATAAGGGTATCCACTCTATGGCCCCTACCTCTTATCTCTCCCTACATCCCCTCTCGAAATCTGCGCTCCGCTAACAAATTACTTCTATCAATGCCTTTCACACGCACTGCAAACTCCCGACTGTGCTCCTTTCACCTTGCTGCACCTTACGCCTGGAACAGCCTACCTGCGTCTGTGCGCCTGGCATCCTCCTTGGCCATCTTCAGATCCAAATTGAAGACCCACCTCTTCACTGTTGCATTCAGATCCTGACTCCTTCCTCATCTTACCCTAACCCCCGTCATCATTTATGACCAAAAAACTGACCAAACCGTACCTTGCGCAGAACTGACCAATGCTCTACCTTGCGCAGAACTGACTAATGCTCTATACTGTTCTAACTTGTTTTGTTCTAACTAGATTGTAAGCTCTGATGAGCTTGACTCTGACGGGCAGGGACTGTCTCTTGTATGCTGGCTACCTCTTGTAGGTCAGCTGTGCAGTGCTGCATGTGTGGCGTTTTACAAGTGCTGAATAGTAGTAGTAGTAGTAGTAGAAAGATGAAATTGTCCTTCAACGAGACAATAACCATGATATACTGCTACTTCAATTAGATTTTAGTGCAGCCTTTGACATTATCGATCACTCCCTTCTTGATTGTGTAACACATGTTGGAATCATTGATGCTGGCATAAACTGGTTTCGGCCTTACTTTATAGGAACTTTCTAAGCCAGTGTTCATAACTCTCTTTCAGCAAAACTATCTCTGGGTTATGGAGAGCCTCAGGGCTCAGTGTTGGCCCCACTCTTATTTAACATCTACCTGGCATCCCTTGCAACCTTGATACAGAATGTTGGATCAGCATGTATATCTATGCTGATGATATCCAATTAGTTATAGCAACTAAACATTGGAACTCTCAATTTGTTTCAGAACTACAGGGTAAATTAAGCAAAATAGAACAATGGATCAAAACTAACAGATTAATTCTAAACCCCAGCAAATGTGAAATCCTTTGGATATCTTACACCATCAGCCCAGTTTCTACTTTGCCTGATTTAAGAGGTACCCCCATTACAGTTACAGATGAGTTGAAATCTCTAGGTGTAATTTTGGACAGTAATTTATCTTTCAAAACCCAAATACCCATACTATTTGTTAATCATATACCACAATGGGCAGAATCAAATCTTTGAAACCCTATCTTGATCACAGCATACTGAAATCTTTGATACATGCCCTTGTTATAAACAGAATTGACTACTGCAATTCTCTACTCTCTGACATTCTCCAAATTCAACTCAAGAGAATCCAACAGATTCAAGAGGTAGCAATTAAACTCATGTACAATGCACAAAGACATGATCACGTTAGACCCCTTTTGGCAGAGCAAGATTAGTTGCAAATTAGCTGCGCATTCAGTTTAAAATTCTTATGCTTACCCATCGTGCCTATTTTCGAGGACTTCCACTTTACTTGAATACCCTGTTACCATACTGTCCTTCGCCTTCCCTGAGATCCTCACAAGCTAACTTCTTGACGATACCTTCAAAAACTAGATTACAGTTGATCTTCTCTGAGAAGGCAGCCTTTGGTTATCTTGGACCCCAACTTTGGAGCACCCTTCCTGCAGATCTTAGATCAGAGAGCTTATATGTAAGGTTTAGGAGTCAAAACATGGCAATATTCTCAAGCCTTTAACTGATTATAAGCCTCCTTTTGTCTCTCTGATGATTAAGCCCTGGATTTTTTATGTTATCTCCATCTCTGTGTTTGCTACTGTATTTGTGTCATATGTTTATGTTTCGTTGTTGCTGATCCACTTAGACTGTAAACCGCCATGATGTAAGGTTCAAAATGGCGGTATATGAAATCATTTCAAATAAATAAAAATCAATTCACTAGAAGACCTATGGTTTGACATTAAGAAAGTTGTGCTAGAAGAAAGTGAAAAGTCTCTACAAAAGGTAAAAAAGCAAAAGCAGCCAAAATGGATGACTGAAGAAATTCTGAAAATTGCTCAGAAACGCACAGAAGGTACAGCCAGAGGAAAGAGAGATAATCATGCAAATTAACATAGATTTCCAACATGCAGCAAAGCGAGACAAAGAGAAGTACTATAATGATGCATGCAAGGACATAGAATGAAAAACTATCAGAGAAAAAACAAGATTAGCTTTCTTACAGCTACGAGAGCTAAAGTGAAAATTCCAGCCTCGAATTGGAATGATATAAGATGCTCAAGGATCCATGTTGAATGATGCTGAGATGATCATGAAAAAGTAGAAAGAACACAGACACATTATAGTGGAGGATTTGATTCCTACTAGCACTCCGCAAGTCACTTAACCGTCCAGTGCCTCAGAAAAATCCAGGTTATCAATGTCCCTGTTTAATGTGCATTACCAAGTTTAAGTTACAATGTAAAACGCTTTGACTGAAATGATAAAGCAATATAAAAAAAAACCTGTTAAATAAATAACTCTTCGAGGCTGCTTTTGGATCCTGATCCCTTTAGTTTCCTATTCACCATCTATGTGCATCTTTACCATTTACCTAGATTTATCCAGTCCCCAGTTGTTGTATTGTCTGCCTTGATTAGATTGTAAGCTCTGATGAACAGGGACTGTCTGACATGTTTCTGTACAGTGCTGTGTACACCCTGTACACCTTTATACATTATAAGAAGTAGTAGTATGTCATATCATAAAGAGTAAGCAGAGCTATAGCTATTGCAGTCGAAGCAACATTGAAAGCATTATCAAAGAACAAAGCACTGGCCACTAATGGTATTCCCATCAAAGTATTACAGCAATCAGATGCAGCTCTTATACTACTTAAAAGGCTCTGCCAGAAAGTCATGGCCAACTGACTGGAAAAGATCTGTGTTCATACCAATACTCAAAAAAAGGTGATCAGACTGACCGTGAAAATTATTGCACAATCGCTCTGATCCCACGTCAGCAATATTCTACTCAAGATCATTCAGTGGAGACCACAATCATATCTAGAACAAGAACTGCCTGAAATGCAAGCAGGGTTCAGGAATGGGTGAGGAATAAGAGATACTGATACCACCGCATTACTCTCTGAAAGTGAAGACGATCTAGTTATTAAAATCAAGAAACAGTCTTAAAATGGGCCTGTAGCTTAAGATGAAGAAAACAAAGTTCCTGACCACTGGCAAAATTAATCATTTCTTCCTGGATGGAGAAGAAATAGAAATTGGATCAATAATCAATAAAGAAATGAAAAGCAGTCAAAAAATCTGATAATGCAGTGCTCTTGGCAGAATGGCCATGAAGGATCTAGACAAGCTTCTCATGTGCAGAGACATATCTCTGCATTCAAAGATCCAACTTGTCCAAGCCATGGTATTTTCAACAATGTCACATGAATATGAAAGTTGGACAGTGAAGAGGAAAAGACAGGGAAAAAAAAATCGATGCCTTTGAATTATTTTATTTATTTATTTAGACAGTTTTGTATACCACCTTATCCTTCAATCATGGTGCAGGTGAAGAATACAGTGTATATCATGGACTGCGTGAAGAACAAATCAGTTGGTACTAGAGGAGATCAAACATAAGCTTTCTTTAGAAGCTCAAATGACAAGACATTGACTTTCATATCTTGGACATATCATGCAAGAGAAAGATCATTAGAGAAAGATATCATGATTGGCAAAGTTGAAGGTCTGCACAAAAGAGGAAGGCCAGCAACACAATGGATTGATACAATATCAGCAGCTATGGATGCAATTCTATTAATATTTAGAGCCTGATGAAGACTGAAAGCACAGTTACTTACCTGTAACAGGTGATCTCTGGGAACGGCAGGAATAAGTCTTCACATATGGGTACGTCGGTACCGACAGAGTCTGCGCGGGAATGCTTCCCAGCATCCAATCAAAGAGCTTTTGGAAGCATCCCACCATGCCTGCGTGCTGCCTTCCCGCCTTTCCCAACTGCCTCTCCTCAGTTAGTTTTAAAGCTGAGACAAAGAGAGAGAGAGAGGAAAGGAAAGATAGATAGAAATACAACTCCTGGGGAGGTGGGTGGGTTGTGAAGACTTATTCCTGCTGTTCTCAGAGATCACCTGTTACAGGTAAGTAACTGTGCTATCTCCAGGAATAAGCAGGAATGAGTCTTCACATATGGGGACTCCCAAGCTGAGATGCCTGGAGTCCGAGCATGTCATAGTTTGGAACATGCTATCCCCCACAACACCAGGCATCCTGAGGATGGAGGGTAGGAGTTGAAGAAAGAAGATGCTGTGGAACAGCTAACCTAGCACAGGACTGCAGAAAAAGAGTCCATGTGTGGATAATGATTGTTATCAATGATATTGCAAAGAATAGTGCAATATGGACCTCCGCTAACAGGATTTCATAGAAGTAAGGAGGTTCCTGGATCTACTGGGAAGCCAGTAGAGGAACCATAAAAAGGACCTCACTGAAAAGTGGAGGTAATAAGCCTGTAGGAAAAACAGAGGAGGTCAGAATCCTGAAAGGTAACAGGCACCCCTGGTAGGAAAAACTGGGGTAGTACAAAAACGGTGGGCCTTCAGCGAAAGCTGTAGGGTAAAAACCAAACTCTTTTGGCGGCAGAGTAACTCACTCTTGGGAGCAAAAAGAGAAAGGCTAACCGATTTGGACAAACAGGCACAGTCCTTATGGGGAGAAGGGGTATGGGAACCCCTTGTATCCCAGGATGAAGACTAATGCCTGAGGCGTTAAGCCTGTGATTAACTGAAGATCCACAATATCTCTCCTAACTGGGGTAAGGTAGGAGAGATATTAGGTACAGAGAGCTTCAGAGGTACCTAAACCCATTAGGTTATGGTATAAAATTGTTGACTACCACAGGAGTGGCTGTTTGTGTAGAATCCCAAACCTGCTGAATAGCAGAGGTATGGGTAAAATCCCTCTGTCAGAAACAGATAGCTATATGAGCATAGACAGTGAGATAGATAGTATGTGGAGACATATCTATCTATAATGAAATATCTCATCAGATACATATATATACACATATTTATATATACATATAGATATATAGATATAGATATGTATACTTGTAAATACTCTTGTAAATAGTTGCAGTAATGACGTCCCATGTTTTATCCAAGTTCTCTGACCTTGTTCTCTGTAAAACCTAACAGTTTGTTGTTATGGTATGTTGTTATATTGTGAACCGCGCTGATTCTGAATAGAGCGGTATATAAGAGCCTGTAATAAATAAATAAATAAAATAAATAAATAGATATATAGATATATATAGATATATGAATAGACATATAAGAATATATCTATAGTGAGATATGGAAGGGCATGAAATACACACAAAGATAAATATGAATATGTAGGCCTAAATATGGGTGTCTGTAGTTAGACAGATATATGCCTACAGCATGGTATTCAAATAGATGAATCTTTCCTCTCCACATGTCCTAACAACAAGGAGGTGCAACCTACTTGAGAAGATATATAGAGAATCTATCCCTCTCTGGTTAAGATCCGCAAGGATGCTAGCTAGTGGTTATATGAAGACAGAGGATAATATCAATCTGTAGCCAGCAAGTCCTGAGTCGTCCAAGACTCTAGCATGGTAAGTAGACAGAAGACAGATAAGGATGAGGTACCATGTTGACCTGTTTAAGGGCAAAAAGTATCATGCGTTCTTACCATGAGGACGAGCTGCAAGGAGAAAGAGCATATCCCTGATTGGGAATGCTATGGACCAAAGCCGGGAATTGGCAACTCCTTAAGCCCTTAGGTAAGAGAAAGCCTATATCCTTTATGGCAAAAGGAGATAGTAAAAGAAGGGAGAACCTTCTAGTCATGGGAGACATGACTGAAAAGCCTTTTCTAACCATCTGAGATAGCTGTTGGAGAAAAAAAAACCATGCTCTCTAGCAAGGGCCCATAGTGGAAAGTTTCTCTGTAGAATTGCAGAGAGCATGATGCAGGAGAATGAGGAGATAGGACTGGCTGCTAGAGCCAGTATCTCAGTCCACTATGCTGCCAAATCCAGGGGAATGGAGATAGCAGAAATAGAAGACCAACCAGAAGCTTGTAGTGGGATAGTTTCCAAGATAGATGAAAAACACTGACTTGGAGCCACTACTAAGACCAGATAGGATGTTAGAGGAGGACAATTCTGGTGGTTTGTGGGGAAGAACCAGTGGACCAAACATTAAGGCTCCTGCATAGGCAGCTGCTAGCAAGACAGCAGAAAGGCTATTACTGTTTAAAAACCAGAAAGAACAGACAGAACAGGAGTAGAAAACTCTGGACATGTCTGATAAGCTGCCTTAAAGTAAATTTGAAACAGGGGAGGAAACTCAGGGAGGAAAACTCCGCACTGGAAAGTGACAAACCTGGAGAGGTTGAAGAAAAACCCTCCAGTAAGTAATTCCACTCTTACAGTGGTAAGAGGGTGATGAGAATAGAGCTGAAGAAGACTTACCAAGTGGTAAGTCTAAAGAAAGGAAAAAACATGCTGGCACAGAAACTATCATTTGATAGTGGTCAGACCTCTTTCTCTGACAGGAGAAGAGGAGAAACCTGTGACTTATAGGCATGAACATTCTGACAGCTCATAGAAAAAATGGATGTCTTTTGGAAAGAGATCCCTGTGTAGGGGTTAGAATGAGTAACGGATCGCCTCTGTTGAGAAGAAGCAACTGTAGATTCTAACCCCAAGGGTCACAAGCATTTGATGATGACTGATCAGAAACCCTGCAGAGGCCGGGTTTGCTGAGCCTGGTGAGAGGTTGGATTCTTCAGACCAGGACGATGGTTCCCCTGTATGGGAACATCTGTATGATGGGCAAGTGAGGAATAAAACCTTCTTCTCCTGTGGGAAGAAAGTTTGGTAGGACATTTCCTACTTACTGGGACAGAAGAAGGTGTAGAAGAACCCTTATGAACAGGTAAATCAGTGGACAACTGAGTAACCTGACGTAAAGACTCCTTGTTGAAAAGATTTTCTCCAGTGCAAGGAGTATGTCCCAGTCCTTGTTGTTCCCACTTGGCCAAATCTGAAGCTTGGAGCCAGGCTCTATGTCGTGCTCCTATAGCTATAGCAGAAGTCCTGCTAACAGACTCAAAAGAGTCTAGGGAAGCACGAGAAAGAAACCAAGAGATATTCTGGATATGCTTAAGCAGCGAAGAATAGTCTGTACTCCTGGAAACTGGAAGGAAAGGAGTCAAAAGATGTAATTGCTTTGTGACCTCCTCAAGAGAAAGACTCATATAAAAAATATATGAGAGGATTCTTGCAGAAAGCATAGATGTCTGGAAGGTTTGACGTCCAAAGGCATCTAGTGTCCTAGACTCACGACCTGGCGGATAAGAAGAGTGCTTTTTCTTACTCTTTATCTGCCTCATTGCTGATTCCATTGCTATGGAATGATGAGGAAGTTGAGTCTTTTGAAACCCTGGAGAGGGGGGCACCTGATATAAAAGATCAGTTGCCCTGGGAGGTGGGGGCACCCTTAAAAGTGTTTCCCACATTCCTAGAAGGAGATCTTGCAAGGAATGATGCAAAGGAAGCATTATGTTGTCCTTTGCTTTTGTAGAAACAGAGCCTTGTGCAGGATCATGTCCTGGGATAGGAATGGCAAGGGATCTTGCTATATCCAGGAGGAAACTCTGAAAAAAGGGATCCTCAACAGGAAGCTCTCTTGGACAGGTTAGATCTAAAGAACTAGCCTGAGCACCCACAGAGTTATCCAGATATATAGAAATAAAAGATCCTGCAGGGTGCAGCGTGGAATGCTTAAGGGATGGTTGCTTGGGCTGGTTGTGAGGAGCAGCAACCGACCGTACCATATTGTCCATGCTAGGTATCAACTCCAAGCTTGGTATAGAATGGAGCGATGCCGTTGAAAAAAGCATGGTAGAAGTTTGCCACAATGCTACTGTGGATACCGGTACCGATGTCGGAGTCGGGCTCAACAAAGACATTGGAGTAGTCATCGGTGACACTTCAATCGGTACCGAGGGAACCGAGCCACCGGTTTCGATCGGTGTCGGTACCAAAATCTATTGGTACCCCGTCATCCAGACTAGAAATGGATTCCAAACTCGGCATTGAGGGCAGGGAGCCTGAGAAGCGAAGCCTGGAAGGCACCGACTGTAAGGGTAATGAAGACATCGGTACTGACTTCGGTACCATGTCCGATACCGGTGAATGAAGGTCTATCAGTGGCAACTCAAGCGGCCTCAGGGGAACCGAGAGTTGCGGATCAGAGTCATCAGAACCCAGCCTTTGGAACTGCCGTGAGATGGTACCAAGGCGAGTCGGTACCCAGTCCTCCAAACTGGAGATCGATTCCAGACTTGGCATCGAAGGAAGCGAGGCTGTCGATGCACATCTGGAGGGTACCAACGTCGGTGGCAGTATCGGTGTAGGAACCGATAATGGAAAGTCAATCTGGGACGTATCCATCGGTCCCAAAGGTACCGAGGAGGCCAGATGATGATCTCTGGTGAGGAGTGTTTCATTCAACACCAGTGCCGATGCAGGGGTATCGGTACCGCTCGAAACGGATGCCACCACCCTGCACGGCTCAGGTATGTTCTGTGGGGGGTGAACCCCAGGAACAACCTGAAACCCCTTATACGCTTTGGAGACCAAAGACTCCCGACGGGGTTTTGAAGCCAGGAGACCATCGAGGGCAAAGCCGGAGCTGTCTACATGCTGTGCAGGAGACATACCACTCGAGGACTGGCTAGTCTTAACAGACTGTTTGTGGGTTACCTGAATCAAAGTGGAAGAAGAAGGGGACGGTGCCCCGAAGTTGGAGGGCAACCGTGTATCGAGGGATTCTCGATGTTGAAGATGTCTTCTCACCAAACTGTTGTCAGGACCCAAACAGGTTAGACACCGACTTTGAGGGTCTAAAAATAAAGTTGTACCGCCACAATCTGAACATTTCGTGGAGAAAGTGTCTGGCGGTTCCATGAAGAAAAAAATAGGGGAGGCCTGAAGGCCTAAGACCCCGTGGGACACTATGAAGAAAAAATATCCCGTTGAAAAGGAAACATTTTACAAGAAATAAAAGAAAACACCGGTGGTACTGGTGGCGTCGAGAAGACAGCCGCGACCACAAGAAAACTAAAACTAAAAAATAAGAATTTTCTGAGGTGACAGGAGAACGTCCTGCCGGCTCCGCAGAAAAACGAAAACTGAGGAGAGGCAGTTGGGAAAGGCAGGAAGGCAGCACGCAGGCGTGGTGGGTTACTTCCAAAAGCTCTTTGATTGGACGCTGGGAAGCGTTCCCGCGCAGACTCCGTCGGTACCGACGTACCCATATGTGAAGACTCATTCCTGCTTGTTCCTGGAGATCAAAGGTTATGACAGCTATCCACAGGGTCACGAGTCAACATTTGATATCAACAACTAACTCATTAATCAGACTGATTATAGGCTATAAATAATTAAAAGAAGAGTTTTACAGAAAAAAGTATCAGCTGAAGCAAAGACCATAATTTTGGGAAGAATGTACTTGTTGAGTTATATGAGGAGAGTCAGAATACCTTTTACCAGTTTCCAGCAGTAAGGCCTTTACGTACAAGCTTCCCCCAATGACAGTGAACCCATTAGCCTATCTCTCATCTGACAAAAAGACAGACTACAACAGGATATTTGTAATTTACATGGAGAAGTGGAAGGGGCAAGGCACAATCCATACATGGAGGATTAAAGGGAGAAAATATACTAAATTAGAATGAAGATATCAAAATTTCAAAGCAGCAACTTTGCCCATAAGAAAGTACACCTAGCATTTGTCACAGAGCAGAAAGGATTTTTTTCACTTTTTACTCGTATGGAATATAATAGACAGATTGCTTGGCATATGTTTTCTTTTTCTATTTTTCATCATGTGAGAGGGAAAATGTAGGTGTCAAAATTGCTTCCCTAGATTATAATAGAAGCTTCATTGCAGGGAGTAAGGGGCCTGCTGACAATATCCTGGTCCTATCAGGAAAAATGCAAATGCTGCACTGAATCTGAGACTGAAAAATCTGCAAGTGAGCTGCATTCCTGTCATGGTATGCGCAACGTTAACCCATTTGGAGACATTTTCCCTGGGAGAGTAAATAAATGTGGGTCTGAGAAAATCTGGAAGCCAATAAACTAAGTGTGTGGGTAAATATTCTTTTGTGGAACACTTTAGTATCATACTTGATGCTAAGGAATGCCTCTGCTAGTGAAGTTCGTGCTGCAGTCTGCTATTTAATCTCTGTATATGTAAAGAATTAGTGCTAGGAAAATATTCTTGTATAATTTGCAACAAAATCATTGAGATTCTCCTTTTTAGTTCTGAGCTTTACTTTACCGCAGATAGAAAAATAAGTCATTCTGGGCCATATTCATTGTTAATGACTGAAAGATCAGGAGACAGATATACAGATTCTCACCAGGAACTCAAACAGATGTCATACTGCTAAATATGAGTGTAAATACTGCATGAAAAAAATGAACTGAGGAAAAGCGATGTCTTAAACAAAAAGTGAGATTATAGTAGAAAGTGGAAGTGTATGGTTTATGATTTATAGTTTATTATCAGTTGTTATACCGCCTTTCAAAATGCAAAGCTGTTTAAAATTACCTAGTTTAGAAACAAAATAAAACAAGTCCAGTTATCAGTTGGAAAGAGAAAATGTAAAAAATGTAGGGGGGGGGGGGGTCTTAGTAAGGAAAAGGCTTGTCCCGGTGCTTCAAGCTGCCTCTCCCACTCTCCCCCCCCCCCCCCAAATCATTGCAGGACCTTCAAATGCCAATGTGAATAAATGTATTTTAAGGCATCTTAAAAATGTTTTTAAAGGATAGCTGAGTGTCTTGTAGTTTCAAGTCTCTCACAAGATACAGATGGGATGGATATGCAATTTTCTTGTATAGAGAGGAAGGAACAAGCTGTGGTGTGCAAGCAATCGGTGAAGAGAGAGAGAGAGAGAGAAGGGAGTCATAGTATAGAGAGCTTTGTGAGCCAAAATCAAGATTTTGAAGTGAATTTGGCAGGATATTAGAAGCTAGTGATGTTGTCTTAACAAGGAGGTAGGATAGTAGTTAGAGCAGGGGCAGGTGAGGGAACATGGGAAAACACCTATACCGTGATTTGTGACTGTGAAATAGCTTTTCCTCGGGCTATGCTGACAGGTCCTCTGTGCTGCATAGTGTGTCTGTTCAGGCATGGTTGGCATGTAGCTAACCAGATGGCATCATGTTTGGGGGTGTAACGCGGATCAGACATATCATCCTGGGATGCCATGCTTTGCAGTTATACCATTTCTTGTGTATGGCGGCAGAGCATCCTCTGGGCACATCCATGATGTCCATGTGTGCAGGTGTTATTATGTATATACAGGGTGGCCCAAAAAAAGTGATAACATCTCGTAGCATATAAGTTATTTAAAAATTCAAAAAGACAGATGTAAACGATTGACAAATTAAAAAATAAAAAGATGGCGACTGGAAATTGTCGAAATAAAGACGTTATATAGCTAAAAAAGGTAAATAAGTAAACTATTTAAGCTTTTAATTTACAAGATGTTCTCATTTTTTTGGGCCACCCTGTATATATATATATTTACTGTAGTTACTCACCTGTAACAGGTGTTCTCCAGGGACAGCAGGAATAGGTCCTCACATATGGGTGACGTCGGCGCCGACGGAGCCCTCATGCAGCATAATTCCCCAGCTTTCAAAGAAAGCCTTTGGGATTGCATCACACATGCGTGATCCCCTTCCCGCCCAAGGGTGCCATCTTGCCCAGTCAAATGACATAGCTAAAGAGACGGCAAAAAGGATAAAATTAATCAAAGGACTACAACTCCAGGGGAGGAGGGAGGCTCACAAGGACTGATTCCTGCTGTCCCTAGAGAATACCTGTTACAGGTGAGTAACTACACTTTCTCCAGGAACAAGCAGGAAGTCAGTCCTCACATATGGGACTCCCTAGCTATAGGCTACCGAGAACCCCTAGCTGAAAAATGGCTCCCTCTAGAAGAGCCACAGCAGCTGTGATAGGAATTCAGCGGAGACGCCACACCCCCGGTAGCCTGACACCAGAGGGCCGGAGGGTAGGAGTTGCCTAAACCTCAAATAAGTTACGGAGTACACCCTGGCCGAAAGCACTGTCCTGTTGGGACTCTCCATCCAAGCAGTAATGGGCTGCAAGTCTGGCTTGAAGACCAAAGTTGGAACCCGGCAGATGTCTGCCAGCAGAACAGAGCAGAAGTGAGCCACTGATGCGGTCTTAGCCTTGACATAGTGGGCTGTAATTCGACCCTGCAACAGGTGGTCAGCCGCCCTGTACGCCCAGGCAATGCAGTCTGCCACCCAGGTAGACAACATGCACTTGGAGACAGGTAGCCCCAGCTTACTGGGGTCATAAGAGACAAAGAGGTGAGTAGCCCTTTGATGTCCCCGCGTATGCTCCAGGTAGAAGGCTAATGCCCTCTTTTTTTTTTTTTTTTTATTTCTAATTTTAAATGATACATCAAGCAATAATTCCATACTTGAAAGAAATGGAAAGGTGCAAAATACAGAAATATGTTACATAGGAAAAACAACAAATATAACAATCCCAAACTGCACCTAACACTGCAAGCCCAAAAATACAGAGGCGAGAGGATCCTAGTAAAATCTTAAAGCAAAGGAAAAGCCTAATAAGATTACCTCAGGACGCATAAACAGAAATAATCTCCTTTTTTCCTGAGTTACATAGGAAACATCCGGGAATACCCAGACTTTGACCGAAAAAAAGTTTATCAGCATTCTGGAAAAACATTAAGGTCCAAGCCGTATCAGGCTCCAACACAAACACCACCAAAAGGGTAGCTCTCCCCGTTATTTCCTCAGTAGAGGACTAGAGTACTTGAGACAAATTCACTATGTCAAAACCATCCCTCTGAACTCCCACTTCATTAGAAACAATATTAATATTAGTAGAGCTAGAACGCTTCTTCATAGGCCAATAATAAACCTTAGAATTAGGAGGAAGGGCATTTTCCAGCATCCCTAAAACTTCCAACAAATACTTTTTAAATAACGCAACGGGAGAAACAGAGGATATAGGATAACTGACAAAACGTAAATTTAACCTCTTGGAAAAGCTCTCCAACTTTTCCAACTTAGCATGAAGTAACAGTGCTATCTTTAATAAAGGTAGAACACTGTGCTTGCACAGTAGTCACTTGAGGGGACAAATTTCCTAGAGTTTGAGTAGGGTCTTTACTGACTTGTTCCTGTCGATCCAGTCTTGCCTGATGATCCTGAGAGATCTGTTCCACAACATTCAAACGATTAGAAACAGAACGTTCCAATGAAACTATCGCAGTCCAGATAGAATCCAAAGTCACTACCGCTGGTTTCACCAGGGTACTGCAGCTAACTGGAGTTCCAGGTCTCTCTGTAGCCCCCAAGCCAGATGAACCCGCCTCAATGGACGTCGAGGGAGCCAATGCTCCTGCACTCACAGCTGGAGCAATCATGGTAGTTTCCCTGGTTCCTCCAGGCGCACTCAGCAGCAACCCCGTGCTCAGCATTACCCCCAAAGACAGCGAAATAGCAACTACCTCATCTAGGTGCAATTGCAGCCGGGAAGCCGGTCCAGCGGACAGCAAGAGAGGCTCTTCAGGCGGGACATGCTGCTCGGGGCTCAGACTCATGTCCGAGGTTGAAAGGATCGCCTTCAAGTCAGCTCCGACGCTAAACCCGGCAGAACTCTGTGCAGCTCCTTTTCCCCATCGTAAATCAAGTAACTCAGCACAAAGGTAGCATTTATTAAGGACAGCATCCAAATCACCAGCCGGCCGCCAGAGCACATCCTTACACAGCTAATGCCCTCTTACAATTCAGGGTATGCAGAACCGCCTCTGCCCGGCTGGCATGCGGTCTGGGAAAGAATGTCGTAAGAATCACCTCTTGGTTGAGATGGAATGACCACTTTTGGAAAAAACTTGGGATGGATGCGCAGGACCACCCTTTTCCTATAAAACCGTGTGTACGGTCTTTCTGACACAAGAGCTTGTAGCTCACTCACTCGCCTGGCAGATGTGAGTGCCACCAGGAAGAGCACCTTCCAGGATAGGAAGCGCAGATAGCAAGCGGACATCGGCTCAAAAGGTGGGCAAGTAAGCTGTTGCAAGACCACATTCAAATCCCAGTAGGTTGCCAGAGGACGAACCAGGGGTTTTAGAAGAAGATGACCTCTGAGGAATCTGGACACCAAGGGGTGGACCGAAAGAGGTTGTCCTTCCACTGGAGAGTGGTGTGCTGACAAAGCACTCAGGTGGACCTGGACAGAGTTAGACTTGAGGCCTAATTCTGAGAGGTGAAGCAGGTACTGTAACACCACTGGTACCACACAAGAGAAAGGGTTTTCATTGTGCTGGTTACACAACACCTCAAACCTACATCACTTGAAGGCATAGGTTTTTCTAGTGGACTGCCTCCTGAGGCCAGTAGCACTTCTTTCACGTTCTTAGGCAGGAGGAGAGAAGCCAGCACTACCCTTTCAAAAAGCCATGCCATCAGGTTGAGGGACCTGAAGTTGGGGTGTATTTAGAGCCCTGCTCCTGGGACAGGAGGTCGGGCTGCGTCCACAGAGGGAGTGGGGTTTCCACTGACAGCTGGAGGAGAAGCGGAAACCAAGGTTGTCTTGGCCATCTGGGGGCTACCAGGGTGACCGAGGCCTTGTCTCGAAGGATTTTGAATAGAGTCTGGGCCACTAGAGGCATGGGAGGAAACACATACAGGAGGCCCGCGGACCAGGAAATCAGAAAAGCATCTGCAGAGGCCCTTTGAGGGTGTGGCTGTCTGAAGCAAAAGTTGTGCAACTGATGATTCTGCGCACTGGCAAAGAGATCTATGACTGGATGTCCCCAGCACTAGAAGATCGGATTCCCCAGTACTGGAAGATCGGATTCAGTTGCCACTCGTGAGGTTGGAGAATTCTGTTTAGCTTGACTGCTAGGTAGTTCTCCTGACCCGGCAGGTAAACTGCTTTGAGAGACATATCTAGTCGGATTGCAAAGGAAAAGGAGGTCCAGTGGCTGCTGACACAGGATGCGGGACCCCATCCTTCCCTGCTTGTTCATATAGAACATAGCCACCTGGTTGTCTGTTTGTACTAAGACAGACTGATGTGAGAGAACATGAGAAGGTTTGAAGAGCTAGGCGTATCGCCCAGAGCTCTCAGAGGTTGATTTGTTGCATCTTCTCTTGAGGAGACCACAACCCTTGAGGGCATAAGTCCTGGCAATGGGCTCCCCAGCCCAGCAGAGATGCATCTGTCATCAGCACTCTTGTGTACGAGGGAGGCTGGAAAGGCACTCCCTCGAGCAGGTTGGATGGCTGAAGCCACCAGGTCAACGACTTCAGTAGTCATTTGGACACTCTGATCCTCTCTCGGAGTCTTCCTGTGGCTTGTGTCCACTGATCTGAGGCACCACTGAGCTGTCCTCATTTGCAGATGGGCATTTGGGGTCACATGAACCGTGGAGGCCATGTGTCCTAGAAGGCATAGAAAGTGCCTCGCTGATATCCGAGACTTGCGGCTGATTTGGTGCACCAGCTCCAGAAATCTCTGTGCTCTGCCCTCTGGCAGGTAAGCCTTTGCTTGAAGGGTGTCTAACCTTACCCCTATGAACTCTAAATTTTGAGTGGGGAGAAAAGTGGACTTTGCTTGACTTATGACAAAAAGATACTTTCTTCATTAAATTAGCAATCCAAGAGCCGGGTATGTCCAGCACAGGTCTCAGACTGTTTAGCTTGACTGCTTGATGCGCGGCGTTTGGAGACCGTTTGATACTTTTTTCGAGATTGGAGGTCTGTAGTGTCTTACGTGGGCAGCATTATAAGTTCAGAGATCACAGTCCCCTGAAGAACCTTACCAGCGAAACGCGGGGGCGCTTTAAATAACAGCGTTGGGACTAAGAGATGAAGTGATCATATGGATCAGCTAAGTAACCCTGCTTAGTGCTATAGAATACGAAGCAAAGTGAAGTGATATTATACAACATTGTAGGGGCAGGAAAGTTGACCCTGTTTGATCACATGAGGGGCATAATAGCAGTGGGCATACAGGGTCAACCTTCCTCCTGTGCAAAGCTGCACCCCTGGCTGGAGAGAGACTATGCTGTGACAGTCAAAACCCCCCTACTGGCTGGGAAGGAGCCGGTGCCTGGGGCTTGGGGGTCTTCTGCTTACGCAGGTCATGCCCCTGTCCCTTGGCCTGTTGCCCCTGCTGGGGAGGCCTTGTGAGTGGGGAAGTTGCGGTAAGCAGTACCCTTCCTTGGGAAAAAGGACTTTTTACCCAGGCCCTTCTTTTTGAAAGGGGCAGAGGTCTTTTTGGAGAGTCTTGTCCGGATCAAGAACTTGGTCTCAATTTCAGCAGCCTTCTCAGTCATGGGTTTGCCAAAAAGGTTGTCACCTCGGCAAGGGACATCGACCAACTTTTCCTGTACCCATGGCTCTAGGGCCGATGACATTAGCCACGTCTGGCATCGGGCACCGATGCCGGCTGTGGCTACCCGGGCCAAAGCCTTGAAGCCGTCATAGGCTGCTCGAGACAAACTTCGAGCACTCCTGAATCCCAGTGGACAAGTTCTTGAAGTGCTGCAAGGGTTCCTCGGAGGTGCCAGCTGAGAACCCGGCAATCTCCTTTGCCAGGTTCCATTAAGTACATGCCCATGTACAGCTGGTATGTTTGGACACGGCCTGACAGCATCGAGCCCTGGTAGCACTTTCTGTCGAGGGCGTCCAGGTTCCAGGCCTCCCTGCCAGGGGGCACCGAGTAGTGCATTTTCTGGCTCTTGAGCCTGTGCATGGCCGATTCCACCACCATGGAGTTGTGCGGCAGCTGTGCTGTTTGGAATCCAGTGCTCTTGTCGACTCGATAAATGGAATCGACCCACTTGCTGAGAACCGGCATCGAGGCCGATGACTCCCAAATGCGGAGCATCAGCCGTTCCAACATCAGAGGAACTGGTACCATAAGGGTTTCCCGAGGGGGAAATGATACTGGAGGGCTTTGAGCTCTTCGGCTCAAGGCTCTTCCTCAGTGCCAACCGAGAATGCCAAAGCCTTGGACATGTCCCTGATGAAGTCCAAGAACCGGGTATCCTCCGGGGGGGGGGGACCTTCTCCAAGGCTCAGACCCCGACGAGTCCAGTGGGTGTCTGGGGACGCTTCATCTTCCATTTCCCATGCCGAGTCCTCTGAAGAGGAATCAATGGGCTCTGGCCGTGAGGGCTTTGATCTTGACCGCCCCGACACTGAGGGCATCGGCGTTGATGACCTCGATCCCAAATGGGAGGTTGAGGGAGACCTTGGCCAATGATCGACTCAAGCTCAAAGATTTTTGAGGATCGGCTCGGCCTCCGGGGTCGACTTGGATGTCAAGGTCCCGGTGGTTGGGGCAGATGGACCGGTGAGACCAGCCATCAGCAACCGCTGCTGCTCCATGAAGGCAGACATGCTGTGCTCCAAGGCCGTCATTCTGAGACCAAGCTCAGAAGACTCCGCAGCCTCTGGCTCGGGTCCCGATGCCGTCGGGCCTGATGCTGGTTCTCCTGGAGGAGAGTCAACAAGGACAACAGCAGTTACCTTCCTCGGTGTCTCTGGCTCCGTGCGAGGTACTTTTGCAGGGCACTCTGGCTCCGAGGACCCAGGGCGGCGGTCAGAACTCCACAACCTGGTTCGCGAGGGCCCAGGCCGATCAGAGGCATCCAACGACACCACCCTCGCAGGTTTCTTCTTCCTCCAGTGTTCCCGCGAGTGAGATCCCCACTCAGAAGACCCCCGACGATGCTCGGAGTCAGACAGCTCCTGAGATGTCGAGGCTTTTGACGAGGTCCGGACCCGGGTGGATTCGGACTCTGAGAAAATCCTTTCACGCTGCTGCTGTCTACTTCTAAGTGCCTTAGAGGACATTTTGCTGCACGGGCCACAGACCTTCGGGTCATGGCTGGCCCCAAGGCAGCGGAGACAGCAGGCACACTTTTTAAAACTGCTGGCAGCCATCGGTGAAAAAAGGGCACCTACGAGGTCGAATGACCGGGCTGCCAGTGAAAAAGAAAAAAGTGTGAACGCTAGTTACGAAGGACAAAAATGAAAATAAAGACTGGACTCAATACCGGTGTACCGAATCTGAGGCGGGAAGGGGAACAGGCATCGAACCAGGTCGAAGAAAAAAAATCTTCAGGAGTTTTGACACACTTTTTCTGCAAGGGAAGTTGGACTACGTCCATTGGGCTCTGCGGAAAAAGGGAGACTGAGCAAGATGGCACACTTCGGCGGGAAGGGGAATGAAAGCTGGGGAATTGCTCTGCATGAGGGCTCCATCGGCACCGTCACCCATATGTGAAGACTGACTTCCTGATTGTTCCTGGAGATATATATATATATATATATATATATATATAATATATATATATATGTGTGTGTATATATACATACACATACGCACACAGTTTGAGTGCTGCTCGGCCCATGAAAGCTCGCTGTGTAGTTGGTTTGTATAGCTATGGCAATACTGTTCCATCACTGGACATGTGTGAGGTCCATGCACCCAGAGCTGTCATTGGATGCATGGGGAGTGCAGGTTTGGCTGTGCAGGTGTGACCTTGAGGAGACCGGTGGCCTCGTCTATGTCCATCGTTCCACAATACTGCGAGTGCATGCCCGTACATGTCCCTAATTCCAGAATCTTGGGTGCGTCCAGACCCGCGGTTATGGAATCGGGTCTACTTCAGCTCCACCCTCCATTTGTACGTGCCCATGGGCAGGTCATTGGGCTCTTAGTGAAGAACTACAAAACTACAGTTATACAATGCAAGTTAGGAATCACCACTCAAGAAAAGGATCTGGGAATTGTAGATAACCCTCTGCATGGTGTGCAGCTGTGGCCAGGGAAAGCAAATAGAATGCTAGGAATCATAAGGAAAGGAATGGAGAATAAAACCAAGAATATTATAATGACTTTGTATTGCTCCATTGTGTGCAATTCTGGTCACCATCTCTTAAAAAAGATATTGCAGAATTAGAAATAGTACAGAGAAGAGTGACCAAAATCATAAAGGGGATGGAAGAAATGGTTTAAAAGGTTAGGGTCCTTCAGCTTGGAAAAGAGAGAGCTGAGGGGGAGATATGATAGAGGTCTATAAAATAATGAGTGGAGTGCAATGGGTAAACATATATCTGTTGTTTACTCCTTCAAAAAGCAGAAAGACTGGGGAACATGCAATGAAGATGCAATGTAGACTAACAGAAAATATTTGTTCACTCAATGTGCAATCAAACTCTGGAATTTGTTGCTGGAGGATGTAGTAAAAGCTGTTAAGGTAGCTGGGTTTAAAAGAGGTTTGGACAAGTTCCTGGAGGAAAAGTCCATAAACCTTTTATTAAAATGGACAGGAGAAATCCATTGCTTACCTGTGGGATGAGCAGCATGGAATCTGTCTAGCTTTTAGGAATCTGACAGATACTTGTAGTCTGGATTGGCCACTGTTGCAAACAGGATACTGGGCTTGATGGACCTTTGGTCTGACCCATTATGACAAATCTTATGTTCTAAGTAGGTCCCATTGGCAATAATGGAGCTTAAATTTAAAAAAACAAAAAAGTGTTGAATCACAATATGTGTTAAGAACATTAGAGATACCATACTGGGTCAGACCAAGGTCCATCAAGCCCAGTATCCTGTTTCCAACAGTGACTAATCCAGATCACAAGTACCTGACAGGTTCCCAAAAAGGCACACAGGGTTCCACAATCCGTGTCCTGGGGCAAGCAGTGGATTTCCTGAGTCCTCCTTTAATAATGGATTATGGACCTTTCCTTCAAGAACTTGTCCAAACCTTTGCTACACTAACAGCTTTTACTACATCCTCTGGTAACAAAGTCCAGAATTTAATTATACATTGAATGAAAAAATATTTTCTCTTATTAGTCTTAAATGGGTTACATTATAGCTTCATTACGTGTCCCCTAGTCTTTCTACTTTTTGATGGTGTAAACAACCAATCTACGTTTACCCATTCCACTCCATTCATTAATTTATAGACCTTCCATTAATGCATATAATATACATTTATCTGTCCCTTAGATTGTGAACCCTTTTATGCAGAGAGCTGCTGTATCTGATTCCAACTCATCTTGTGCTTGAATTTGAAAAGGTGAATTAAATCTAAAACCTAAATCCAATAAGAGTCTCACTCACCATTCCCCAAAAATGGTAAAAATAAAAGAAATCAGATAAATTAGGACAAAAACAGAGAAGAGAGTTAGGAATTAAGTAAGAAAATATACAAAACCCAAGAAACAAATTTGATACATTGAACGATCTGGCAAGCAATGTAACTTAACATAGGCTACTATGTATCGGCTTTTTAATTGTTCCAATTGTCAATCATCTAATATGTCAGAACACTGGTTTTCGGTTTCTAAGACATTTCCATAGTTACAGTTGCTGTGGAAATCAGGATCTTGGTATCCATGTGTTCACTACATATGTCTCCATTTTTATTCAGTTTTTGTTTTTTATTATAGCAAGATTTGGGTATGGCCTGGTGGTTCAAGGGCACAGTTATGTACTGCTATGCAGAGGGCCTGGAATCCATTACCATAAGAGGTTACTGTCTCTGGAGGGGGAGGAAGGACCAATCACTATGCCACAGTGACACTTATTGGCCTTACTTAGGGCCCATGATTATAGTGTTCCAGAAGATGCCTGGTGCATGACTCCTGGTCTAAAACTGTTGTTGAGATGACTGGGCTAAGTGAGGTGGGAGGGGATATAAAATAGGGGAGTAAATCCTCAGGAGGTTGCAAATGAAAGCTTATGGTTCCAGATCCCAGCCGAGATGGAAATCCAGAGTAACAGGAGGAAACTACTGGACCTCAAAACAGTACCAAGACACCAAATATTCTATATAATGTACTATACTCTCTCTCCATGTTAATGGATCTTTCCTCCCTCGTACTATTTGGAAGTAGAAATTGTTACTGCCTTATTTCTCTGATACTGAAATATCTTGGATCCTATCCAGCAACGAACAGGGGGTCACGTAAGGTACTTTACTCAGATGTAGAACTTGAATTAACCAATCAAGCAATGTTTATATTGGGTAACAAGCAAAACATGCAATAGAATTCAGAGCAGCTCTTGACAAAGCATGCAAATTAGCCACATATATCAAATAAAACTTCACATTACATAGATATATATGTTAATGTATATTTATGTGAATGTCTGTCATATGTAACAATTTTATGAATGTGTTCCAGTAAATCATGCATGTTTTACAGTGTGTAATATCTGATTTATAATAATTGAATTAATCTCTTTGCCTGTGCTACTCCTGCCTAGGTAGCAAAATTTAACCTCGGCTCTGACTTCAATTCTCTAAATTCAAATGCAAAGAAGGAAGCACACATACACAGAGTTATACAAAATAATACAAATGAAACTTAAGTGAGGAATTCACAGGTGTGTAAAACTTGTGCAGGTTCCCATGATTCCTACTCAAAACAGGCCATCACACCTTCTTTTATTAAGAAAATACTGCTACATGGCACAATTTTGTTTTTACGTCAAGCTTTGCTTCATGTTTGTTTATCTACATGTTACAAGTCATGTTATAAGTCAAAGTAAATACAGACATATTTTAGGTCAAAGCACAGACATTTCTCAGCTCAAGCATTCTGAAAATAAAAGCATTGTGTCTCATTCTGCTACATATGGCTTCTGTACACATATCTCTCCAGGCTGCTAGTGGATTCCAAACTGCCAGGCTTCATGCTGTTAACAAATTCTAAGAGCCATTCTCCATATTAACCCTTTCAGAGGGCCCTGATACCCCACCTCAAGTCCCTTTCAACAATAATAATACATTTCTAGTCAGTGATTAATCTAGCAACTAACCACATAGAGAACATTCGTGAGAATATTCTTTATCATCACCTCTCCACCCTTATAATACCATCTCAATCATCATCACTGTCTGTCATTTACCTTCTACCATTTCTGTGTTCTACTATCCCTTGTCATCAGTTTTTCTCTTATTTTCCTTTTGCATCTTTCTTTCCACTGTCCTTGGTTTCATTTGTTTTCTCACATCCTACTTTCTACCCTTCCCTTAACTACTTTTGTTTGGTATTTTTTTTTTTGTTACCTGTGACAAAGGTTTAGTTAGCACTGTACGTACAATTCTCAATGCCCGTGTCTAATGTGTTCAGCCTAGGGAACAATATGGACTACAGAAAACTCATTTGACAGTAAAAAGCTATTCAAGCTATGTCACTATTGAATTTAAAATGAATGTTTAATGTAGATTTCAGCTTGTGATGGCAATCTTCTCCTGACCATTTAGCAAATGAAAGTGGATTTCTTTCTTGCTCGAGGGAGACTGCTTTTTGGTAGTCTATCAATTGAGCTGCTAAAATGCACATGCTAAGTTAGAAGACGAACAATTGTTTTGTAGAGACTTCACTGCTCTCTAGCAAATCATAGTGTCAAACAGATGGAAGCTATTTGACTTGTCAGGTGGCTATAGACTGCTAAGTTGCAATGAAGCAGCCAAATGAAATGAGACACAGCAAAACAAAGAATTACATTACAAAAAACTACCTTATTTGAATTCTTGCTGTTATTCTTCTGAATTCTTGCCTATTTATCTATCTATTTATTATGTTTATATATGACTCTTCCACCTTAAGCTCTGTGTGGCTTATAATAAAACAAATATACAAAGACAACAACAACAACAACTAACACTCAAATCTAATACATCACAATTCCTAAAAATATCCATACTATCATAAACATACTATAATAATAATAATATCATCAAAACCGGGTGATCATCTCATCATTACCAACACAATCAAAACCCCCAACCTAAAATAAAACCAAAGTCTGTAAGCCTTAAAACAAACTCTCATTCATCCCCAAAAGCATTCCATACCCCATCAACCTCACTACATGGCTGTCTAAATAACTCAGTTCCTACCTACCAGCCTCACAGCACAGATTCTGTAATTTGTCCTCTCTGAAAACTGGTCTGTCTCACAGGTAACACCACCTCCCTCACCTTCCCTTCCTCCAGAAACTGTTCCAACTATATTGACATTACTCTATTTTCAATTACTCTTTCAATGACCCAAAAATAATTAGCCAAGACTGCTCCTTCAAATGTCCTACCTTTTGTCCAACAAACTTTCCCACCAAAATTATAATGTCTCACCTCAATCACACCAATTCAGTTTGAGAACCACTATATATAAGAACAGACATCTACTGCATACCAACTTCACCCTGAAGGAAGCCACAGCCTGATGGCAAAAACACATCAGTTCCAGTTACTAAGACACGTATGAATGTTTTCACTTTTCTTTATTTATATTGGTGTTCCTTTCTGTTCTCTAGTATCTTGTTTTTATGTAAATCACTCTGCTGTTTTGAAGGGCAGTATATCAAATTTTATTAAACCATAAACCATGGTATGACGTGGAATACTGCACGATACTAGCTGCAAAAGCCTAAGATAACATATATATAATCTAATCTCCCATTTCCCTCCACCATCCTCCCCACTGGTTTGAGCTGTCAAGGTCTCTTAACTAGGCTGTTTTTCTACCCCATTCCCCACTTCTATAACACCCCATTCCAAAGTAACCAGAATCTGTTCCCCCACCCCCAATCCACCCTATGAACTATGGGACCAACACTAAATTTGTAACCATTCCCTACTTAAGCCTTCTAAGGGCCCATGAAGGGGAAAACCCTATTAATATGCCTGTTTGGCAGTGTGTCCATTTGGCAGCATGCCTATGGTGACAAGTTGTAACCTAATTCAGCAGAAAAAAATCCTTTGGATATAATAAATAGTTTTTTCGATTCATTGATTTACATCTTTGAATCTAACACCCAGGTTATTTGTTTTGTTAAGCCGTAAAGCATAGAAGCATAGAAACATGATGGCAGAAAAGACCATATGGCCTATCTAGTCTGCCCTAACCTATCAACTACTATAGTCTTTTTTTTTTCCTTTAGAGATCTTCTGTTTGTCCCATGCCTTCTTGAATTCAGATACTGTCCTCTTCTCTACTACCTCCACTGGAAGACTATTCCATGCATCTACCACTCTTTCCATTAAGAAATATTTCTGCATATTACTCCCGAGTTTATCCCCTTTCATCCTCATCCTATGTCCCCTCGTCACAGAGCTTTTTTTTCAATTGAAGGAGACTCTCCTCCTGTGCATTTATGCCATGGAGGTATTTAAATTGTTTTTATCATATCTCCTCTATCCCATTTTTCCTCTAATGTATATATATTGAGATCTTTAAGTCTGCCCCCATATGATTTATAACAAAGGCCACTGGCTATTTTGGTAGCCACCCTTTGCACTGTCTCCATCCTGTTTAAGTCCTTTTGAAGGTGTGGTCGCCAGAATTGCACACAATACTCCAAATGAGGTCTTATCAATGACATACACAGGAATGATCACCTCCTTTTTCCTGCTGGCCATTCCTCTCCCTATGCACTCAAGAATCCTTCTGGTTTTTGCCATTACCTTTTCTACATGTTTAGCCACTTTAAGATCATCAGAAACAATCACATCCAGGTCCCGCTCTTCTTTCATGGACAAAAGTACTTCACCCCCTATACTGTACCACTCTTGGATTTCTGCAATCCAAATGCATGACCCTGCATTTTTTAGGGTTAAATTTCAGCTGCCAAATTCTCAACTAGCTTTCAAGCGTAGCTAGATCCCTCCAAATGTTAAACTACTCCTTCCTGGGTATCTATTCTATTGCAGATTTTGGTATCCTGCAAAGAGGCAAACCTTACCAACAACCTTTCTGCAGTATCACTAAAAACGTTAAAAAGAATTGGACCAAGGACAGATCCCTGCAGCACCCCACTGGCAGCATGCTTCTTCTCAGAGTGAGCTCCATTTACCTGTACACTTTGTCACCTCCCACTCAACAGTTTCTAACCCAGTCACTTTAGGGTTCATCCCTAGGGTGCTCAATTTATTTATATGTCGCCTGTAGGGAGTAGTGTCAAAGGCTTTACTGAAATCTAAGTACACCAGATCTAGGGCTTTCCCTCGGTCCAACTCTCTGGTCAACCAGTCAAAGAAATCAATCAGATTTGTCTGACAAGACCTGCCTCTAGTAAACCCATGCTTTCTCAGATCCTGCAAGCCATTGGCCTCCAGAAACTTCCTATTCTCTGCTTTTAGAAGCATTGTAATTAATTTACCACTGAGGTCAGACTAACCGGCCTGTAGTTCTCATCTTCATCCTTGTTTCCGCTTTTGTGTAAAGAGACCACATGAACCTGTCTCCAAGTTCTCTGGGACCCCTCCTGACTCTAAAGAAGTATTGAAAAGGTCAGATAGTGGAGCTTCTAGAACTTCCCCAAGTTCCTTCCATACTCTTGGATGTATCCCATCTGGCCCCATCGCTTTGTCAAATTTTAGTTTAGCTAGTTCCTCACAAACAGTCTTCTGAAAATCATTCAAGATCCCCTTCATTTCACTGTGGATGTTTTCTGAGATCCTGCTCCTGGCCCTTCATCTGTGAATACAGAACAAAAATATTTCTTAAGCAATTTCACTTTATTCGTATCAGCTTCTACATATTCCTCTCCTTCCCCCTTGAGTCTGACAATACCGCTTTCGAACTTCCTCCGCTCACTAACATATCTGAAAAATATCTTGTCCACCAATTTTATTGCATTGGCTATTTATTTTTCATTTTGTATCTTAGCTTTCCTGACTTCTTTCCTAGCTTCTATGGTTTTGCAAACATTGATGCTTGTCTTCCTTTCTGTGATCTCTCTTTTTCTTTACCTTTTCAGCTACTTCTTTTGAGAACCATATAGACCTCTTTTGCCTTTTACATTTATTTACCTAACAAAAAATTTTGTTGTCTGTAAATATCCCCTTTCAGTTTTGCCCATGACTTCTACATCCCCCTAGCTGTTTCCATCCTGCTAACAATTCCTTGAGGTATTATCCCATTTTGGGAAACTTAGTTTTCCTAAAGTCTAAGAACAATACACAAAGTCACTTTTGAATGGCCTTTATCAGCCCTAATCTCACCATCTGGTGATCACTGGATGCAAGATAATCTCCCACTATAACATCAGAAACACTTTCCCAATTGGTAAGCACCAGGTCCAGTATGGCCCCTTCATGTGTGGGTTCTGTTACCAGCTGCTGGAATAGTTCTCTCTATAGAGAATCCAGGATCTCCTTTCTTCTAGATGACACCGCAGCAGGAATGTGCCAATCAACATCCAGCATATTGAAATCACCTATCAGCAGCACTTCTCCTTTCATGGCAATATTGTGTATGTCTTCTATTAAATCTCTGTCCACAGAGGTCATGTGATGCTGTGAACTGGAGCAGACATGTTTGTTTCAGCTCTGAAGCTCCCTGCCTGACAATGCAGTAATAATATATTGAAAGACCTTCTGCAAACCCCAAAATTAACAAGTGGACAGCATATACATTGGGGGAACCGCCAATGTTAGCTGGACAACAAATGGCTATCAAATCTGCTAGGAGAGTGAGGTTGGAAAGACAGAAAGGAATGGAGACAAAGATGGTGGCTGTCCCTTCCCCCCCCCCCCCTCCCGGAGATCCTGATGGAAGCAATGTGGACAGACTCTATAGTAGAGGTGGTGTCGCAGGCGATTGTGCAAGCCCTTGATAGCCCCTTCCAAGGTTTAACCAACATGTTAGGAAAACCTTTCACAAGCAGTGACTGACTTCCAGAGCAGACTTGTAATCTTGGAGCAACAAGTGTCAGACCTCGAAGATATGAGCCAGACTCATGAGCAAAATGCTAAAATGACCGACAGACTAGCTAGAGGAGCAAGCCACTAAACTAGATGATTTAGAAAATAGAGGTAGAAGGAAGAACTTGCATCTGGTGGGAATCTCTGAGGCAGTGGCAGATGTCGAATTGTGAGGGTTCTTGGACATGTGGTTCCTTACACGGCTCCATTTCAATGATATGCGGGGAAATGACTAATTGAGAGAGCACACCGCCTGTGCCCCCGGAGAGAAAAGGAGAGTAGGCCGTGCTTTGTCATTGCCCGATTCCATCACTTTGTCCACAAGAATGCAATTTTACGCATTGCACAGGAGCGCACAGTGGTAAAAAATTTTTGTTGTTTCAGGATTACTCGGCCGCAATTACCAAGCGGCGCGGAGGTATGTGCGAAGCTGCTTCAGAGAAATGTGAAGTTTGCATTGTTATATTCGGCCCACCTGAAGGTGTTTAACAATGGCAAGCACCAGTTCCTTGACTCTCCTAGTGCAGCATCCGCCTTCATAGCCTCGCTGCCGGGCACGGGACAGTAAGCTGTAACTGGGAACCTTTGTTTAAGACTTTGTATGGTTTCTGGTCTTATTTGCGCATCTTATATCGATTGGGTATGCAGAAATTGATGAACAATACAGCAAACTATTACAACGAATTCCCTTTAAGTTAGGCCACGCTGGCCATAGAAGAAGATCCTGAAATCTATCAGTTGGGTACAAGACTGATCCTTTTACCTTGAATTGAAGTGGCAACCTTTAGAGCTGACCCACCCATTTTGTTGTTGGTTCAAGAAAGGGTAGTGGTGGGGATTTCAAGAGCATGATTAAAAATTGGCCAGGTGGATTAAGACTACCCCATTGTAACCCACTGTAATATACTTGAATGGTAGGCTAAGTTTTTGTTAAGTTCATGTTATGATGTATAGCTTGTTGTGCCTGCTATAGAGGTTAAACTAGTAAGAAATGGGCTTAAGGCATGTTTGAGGGGGAAGGATCAGAAGGGGGGGGGAACATAATACTTTGAATTACCTGAGGGTGGGATATGGAGTGGTGGATAAAAGTAGGTGCAAGAGTCTGTTTATAAGGGGAGGGGCGGCGGAAGGGGGGAGAGAGGGCAGGGAGCTTCAATGCATCACCCTCACATTCTGCTTGTGTAAGCTGGGGGGGACAGGAAGAACAGAGGGTTTGGAGGATTACCAGGAGCTTGGGGGAAACAAGGGAGTTACGGGGGGAAGGGGTATAAGGACAGTAGAAGAGGGGGAGGGGAGCGGGAGGAGGGAATTGGGGTGGATAGGGAGGGTTAGGAATTCTATTTTTTCCTCCTGGGAAGTAAAGGAATGGTTTTCAGAGGTTAAGGGTGAGGGCAATAGGAAGATACATGGGGGATGGGTTTGTACTGTGTGCATTTCTACTATAATTGGGTTACTGGGTTTTGGGCTTAGGCTGGGGGGCCTACCCAGGCAAACTGCAAGAAATCTCTTTTTGGTTCACAAGGAGATTGGGGATCATATTATAGGCGACATCAGAGTAATTTTGTGGAATGTCTGCAGCATTGGAGACCCTATCAAATGTTATAAGGTGCTTAAAGCCTTGTGGGACTCCTATGCAGATGTTGCCATGCTTCAAGAGACTCACATGACAGATTTGGAGCATGAGAAGCTCAAGAGATGGTGGGTGGGAGATGTTTACGGGGCCACAGTGGGTAATAAATGGGTGGGTGTGGTCATCCTGGTTAAGAAGACCCTTAACTTTAAGGTAGAGTGTGTCAAGCGAGATGTAGGAGGGAGATATATGTTGGTATGGGGACATCTACAAGGCCACCCTCCATCCTGCTACGAAATATCTATGGCCAAATAGATAAGAGAAACATTTTTGGATGACTTGGTGTGACAGCTGATGGAAGGTGGGAGCCAGGAAGTATTCTGGGGGGGGTGACTATAATTGTGTGGTTGACCCAGGGGTGGATTGCTCCCGAGGGGGAATGGATGGAGAGGCTAGGCAGAAAAGACAAAGACGGGTGTTGGGCCTTTGTGAAGGCAAAGCTTTGGTGGATGTCTGACATATTCTCCACCCAGGAGAACGAGACTATACACACCTCTCGAGAGCTCATGGCACTTGGTCACTGATAGATTATTTCTTGCTCTCCCAGGCCCTATTACACAAAGTCATGAAGGCTCAGATAGGGAAAGTGCAGATTTCAGATCATGCAATGGTTTAGTAGATCTCCAGAATTCAGTTTGGGGGCTGCAGTGGGGGTTGGTGTTTTCCCTTCTATTTGAGGGGAGACGCAGATTTTCAGCGCTTCCTTGGAGAGCACTGGGACTTGTTTGAAGAGGCAAATGCAATCCATAAAGACAACCCGTTACTTTTCTGGGAAAAGGCAAAGGTGTATTTGCGGGGAGTTATACTAGGTTATGTAGCTTGAGGGAAAAAAAGAAACCAGTCGCAGGCTGGTAGAGAAGAGTTCTCAGCTCCACACTTTAAGATGTTGATTGATAAGTAATGATACTGATGAAAATTGTACTGCATACTTATTGCAGAGCCAGATTAACACTGATACATGAGAGGGCTAAACGGTCTATGCTGCACTATAGATAGATATTTATGTATGTGATTTTTATACTGCCATATCAAGAATCATAGCGGTTTACATAAAACAACTGAATTACATTGAACAAGGTAGTGAGGACATATAATTAACAGAGATATATACATAATTCGAATACCAGGAAACTATTTATAATTAGTCTGTTCTTGATGACATGTGCTTTCAATATTATGCATTTTTTAAGAGGTAATCAGGGCAATGAAATGTATTGTGGGGTTGAGAGTAAGTAGAGAAATTGGAGTGTAAGGTGCTTGATTCTTCTCAAGGTTATGCCAGGTCAATTAGCTGGTGTGATCTCTGTTTGTCTAAAATGTTCCATAAATAAGAAAGTTTTGAGATGTGTGCGGAAGGCAGAAAGGTCAGTTATAATTCTAAGTCCCTGTGGTAATGAGTTCCAGAGCATTGGAGAGAGATACTCGAATGCCCTGTTACTTGTGTATTGTTTTGTCATTCTGTAATCTGGGGGGAATAGGAGGGCGTTACTCATTGCGCCTCTTCGGTGTCGATCATTGGGGTTTTTTTTGATAAGCTGAGATAGGGTAGGGGAGGCTAATTCTCTGATGATTTTGAATGCTGTCATGATAAGTTTATATTTAATTCTGCTTTGCACGGGGAGCCAATGAAGGGTGTGAAGTATGGGTATGATATGATGTGTACAGTGTGAGTTAGACATGATGTGAGCAGCCGTGTGTTGTGCCATATATAGATATTGATCGATTTGGGACCGATTGGGGAGTATGCTGTCTGCGTTTGTAAAAAAGGAAAATAGTCCTTGGCCTGTGGTGACCGTAAGGGGAGCAGATGGAGCCACTCGAACAACGCAGTGAGTAGTGAAGGCGGCTTTCCTGGAGTATTATAAAGACCTATACTGAGAGGACCTGTGGGATGGCCAAGGAGCAGTAGAATATTTGCAAAATTGTATGCTCCCACGCTTAGAGCAGTCTCAATGTGAACAGTTAAACATGCCTATTCACCCATGGAAAATACAGAAAGTAATTAAAAGTTTGAAGACACCCCAAGCACCTTCCCCAGATGGGTTTAGTGCAGAATTTTATCAGATTCTGGGAGATAAAGTGTGTGTCCTGTTAGCTGAACTTTATCAGCAATTGACAGACCTCCAGCACTTTCCATATCAGACCAATGAAGTGCTAATTACCATGATCCCTATAATGGAATGGGATCCATGTTTGCCAGGTCTTATCGCCCAATATCCCTATTGAATGTAGATTTTAAAATTCTATCTAAGGTCTTGGTGGAACGGTTGTCCCCTGTGATGCCTAATCTGATACACCCCTCCCAGATAGGCTTTGTGCGGGGTAGACAGGCTGTGACCAACACTCGTCAAATTTTTATAATGCATTAATGCAAAAGTGTTGATCTACCCTCTATCCTTATAAGCTTTGATGCTGAAAAAGCGTTTGATAGAGTGGGATGGCGATATATGTTTGCTGCGTTGGGATGCTTTGGATTTCAAGCTTTCTTCCTACAAATGGTGCAGGCATTATATGTGGACCCGTGGGTGAGAGTGTTGATAAACAGAAAGTGTATGAAGTTTTATTTGCAACGTGGGATGCGCTAGAGCTACCTACTGCCCTCCCTCCTGCTCTTTATCCTGACCCTTGAACCACTACTATCGCACATACATGTGAACCTGGGAATAGCGGGCATTCGTATAGGGACTTATGAATTTAAACCTGCTGCCTTCGCAGATGACCTGCTTCTTTATCTTGCTAATTCGGAGCAGTCTTTAGCACACCTGCTTGTGGAATTCAATACCTTTGGCAAGTTTTCGGGATTTAGACTCAATCTAGAAAATTCAGAAGCACTGGTGGGGCTCGAATCGGTTAGGCTGGAATGGAAAGGATATTTCCCCTTGAAGTGGGCAGGGGACTCGTTCCATTATCTTGGAGTGGTTTTGCCTAGAGACCCTCAGGAGCTGTATTGGTGTAATGTAGGGCCCAAGATGCATCAATTAGTGCAGAGTCTATCCTGATGGCAAGAATGTTCCCTCTTACTTGGTAGGATTGCGTTGTTTCGAATGACCTTGTTTCCCCAGTGACTCTATATGTTGCAGCTATTGCCCCTGAGGATATTGGAGAGATCTAAACAAAATAAATGGGTTGCTAATCTGATTTTTATGGCATGGATGGTGGGCAAGAATAGCGATACAGACGCTTAAGGGGTCTTGGTGTAGAGGGGGCATGGGGCTCCCGGATCTTCAGGCCTACAATTTAGCATGTCTGTTGGGACATTTAAAGGATTGGCTTTTTTGATAGACTATATCCTTCTGGAATGCCTCACCCCTGGCGCTTTGGTACATTCTGCATCTGCCATCCCGTAGGTTACCTGCATTATTGAAGAAATGCAATCTTATTTTGGTCATGTTGCAGACTTGGAGATGGATATGTGCAAGAGTGGGACACTTCGCTTTTCAGTCGGTCTACTTGCCAATTCAGGGAAATGTGGATTTTCCCCCCTGGAATGACACTCTCTAAATTTCTGCGATGGCAGAGATTGGGGATAGAGCACCTTGAGCAGGTATTAATGCAGAATGGAGGTTATTTTGTTGTTTGAGGAGCTACAAACCCAATTTGGTTTGGAGGGTGTTGACCTGTTTCAATACTATCCATAATTATGTTCAGGGTCTGCGAGGTGGTCCTCTGTCTAGCTCCTTTTGCATTAAGTTGGAAGACTTCTTCTTATGTGAAGAGTCAGGTAGGATCACAGGTGCAATTCTCCTTTGCGATAAGAGCCTCCCAAAATACATGTCATGAATTAGCTGAGCTTTGTAATGTAGATCTTAGCACATCACTGACTGGAGAAACTATATGGAAACTCATTAGTAAGATATTGAGGTTTACAGCTATGGTTGCCCTTCGCGACATGCAATAATGGATAGTTAGGAGAGCTTATCTTTCTCCTGGCTGCATGGAATTGATGGGGTATAGGGAGTGGAACACCTGTCCCAAACGTGGTGAAGATGGTGCGCCCCTGATCCATTTGTTATGGTCCTGCTCAGAGGTACAGGGTTAATGGAGGGTGTTCATCAATTCATGGAGGGTGTCTTAAGGCAAACCTGGGTTTTGATGCCAGAATTGGCCCTATTACATGTAATGGAGGGAGTGGAGATTAGGGGAAGAGGCAGGAGACGTTGCTTAAAACTATCTTGGGTGTTAGCTTCTCCGGTAATCCTGATGGGCTGGCGTAGCTTAGACCCTCTGAGCTTTTGGCAGTGGCAATCAGCTCTACACCAATACATGAAGATTGATAAACTCTGGACTAAAGCTGAACGGCGACGGGTACCTAAGTTTCATGCACTATGGGTCGCCTATATTCAAACATTGTCATCGAGGAATCGTAATGTCCTCAACGATCTTTAAGAGATGCAAGAGGCTGTTCTGGATTGGAGTAAGGACACACGTGGGAAGGGTTTAGGTCTTAGGTGTGTAAGAGTTGCCATGCCTAGACCATAGTTGCAGCTGAGGGGGAGAGGGTGGGGAGGGGGGGGTGGGAGGGGTAGGAGGGGAGAGAGAAGGGCAGGCAGGTGTGGAGGGAAGAGAGAGGGGGGAGAGGGATATAAAAAACAAAACAAATGAAGAACATAGTTTGGCAAGAATATTAAACTTGTGTGTTGAAGATATTGATCTTATGTACAATATGTCTGTTCACTTGTTGTTATGTTTGAATAAACAGTTTTGAATATAAATCTGTCCACTTCTTCTCCCTGGGAATGAGATCTGTATATCACACCAATTTAAATGGATTTCCCATTTCCTCTTTCTAGTTTAACCTACAGTGCCTCCTCATTCCCTTGTAAGCCCTGTAATTCTATAGCTTTAATATTATTATTATTTTTTTTAAATACAGTGCCAGTCCTCCTCCACTACCCTTTCAGCAGCCATGCCATCTGGTTGAGGGACCTCAGATTGGGGTGCAAGATAGAGCCCTGCTCCTGGGACAGGAGGTTAGGCTGCGTCCCCAGAGGGAGTGGGGTTTCCACTGCCAGCTGGAGGAGACACGGAAACCAAGGTTGTCGTGGCCATCTGGGGGCTATCAGAATGACCGAGGCCTCGTCTCGAAGGATTTTGAATAGAGTCCACGCCACCAGAGGCGTGAGAGGAAACGCATACAGAAGGCCTACAGACCAGGAAATCAGAAAAACATCTGCAGCCATCCTTTGGGTGTGTGGCTGTCTGGAGCAAAAGTTGTGCAACTGATGATTCTGCGCACTGGCAAAGAGATCTATGACTGGATGTCCCCAGCACTAAAAGATCTGCTGGGCTACTTCCGGATTCAGTTGCCACTCGTGAGGTTGGAGAATTCAGCTTAGTTTGTCCGCTAGGTAGTTCTCCTGGCCCGTCAGGTAAACTGCTTTGAGGGACATAACCTGTCGGATTGCAAAGGAACAGAGGTCCAGTGCCTCCTGACACAGGATGCGGGACCCAGTCCCTCCCTGCTTGTTCACGTAGAACATAGCTACCTGGTTGTCTGTTTGTACTAGGACAGACTGATGTGAGAGAACATGAGAGAAGGTTTGAAGAGCTAGGCGTATCGCCCTGAGCTATAAGAGGTTGATTTGTTGCGTCTTCTCTTGAGGAAACCACAACCCTTGCGTGCATAAGTCCTGGCAATGGGCTTCCCAGCCCAGCAGGGATGCATTTGTTGTCAGTACTCTTGTGTACGAGGGAGGCTGGAAAGGCACTCCCTCGAGCAGGTTGGATGGCTGAAGCCACCAGGTCAACGACTTCAGTAGTCGTTTGGTCACACTGATCCTGTCTCAGAGTCTTCCTGTGGCTTGTGTCCACTGATCTCTGAGGCACCACTAAGCTGTCCTCATCTGGAGATGGGCATTTGGGATCACATGAACCGTGGAGGCCATGTGTCCTAGAAGGCGTAGAAAGTGCCTTGCTGATATCTGAGACTTATGGCTCATTTGGTGCACCAGCTCCAGAAGCCTCTGTGCTCTGCCCTTTGGCAGGTAAGCCTTCACTTGAAGGGTGTCTAACCTTGCCCCTATGAACTCTAAATTTTGAGTGGGGAGCAGAGTGGACTTTGCTTGATTTATGACAAAGCATAGATGCTGCAGCATGTTGATAGTGCAAGCTGTGGCCTGTTGGGCTTCTTGAGGCAATGGGGCTCTGATGAGCCAGTCATCCAGGTACGGGAAGACAAAAATTCCCTGATTCCTGAGGAAAGCCGCTACTACTGCCAGACATTTGGTAAACACTCTGGGGGCAAAGGCTAGGCCAAATGGAAGTACTCTGTACTGAAAATGGTTTCCTCCCACTACAAATCTGAGATATTGTCTGTGGTCTGGATGTATGAGTGTAGCAGCAAAGCGCAGACAAACCAATAATACCAGGAGTCTGTTCAGAAGGTCCAAATCATTTATTTGTGCACAAGTCTCGAACCAGTCAATTTCAAAATGGCTGAGCAAAGTTTTCTAGCATTACAACAACTTTTATAGACTTCTGTTCCATTCTAGGTATAGAAAAACATTTCATTGGTCCCGGTAACCTCCCGTACCCCTTCCATTGGTCCCGGTACTGATAAGTTTATCCAATTATGTCCCTTCAGTGGGCATGACACCTGCATACCCCCCTTCTAGTCCCAATTACAATGGTCAGTTCATCAACTTGTTACTTTCACACTCTCAAGGCCATAGAACCAATTTGTGCATGCAGAGGAGCAGGGCTCTGCAACTCATCTGTCAGCACTCCCAATTATTTCTTTGCAGATGTACTTTTTCTTATCAGTAACTTTTAAACATGTTTTTCTGTATTTCTCCATCTCTCAGTTTTGCTTACCTAAGTTAGTTTAGTTCTCTTACAGAGTTCTATCCTACAATAGCAGCATATTGGGGGATGTGCAATCCTATATGCCTCTCCACAGGCCTCATTTACAGGTCAAGCTAGCCATGCTGGCCTGCTTATGTCAGACACCGTGGGTCACAGGCCTGCACCTGCCACATTCCCCCCTTTGATTAATCTCACCCTATTACTTAATAAGGTGTGAGAATTAAATCACCTTTTGAAGAATCACATCATGATTGAAGGATTTCGGCTAGGACTGGCTTTATACAAAGCCATTATTTTAGTGGCGGTCTTCCGCTCCACTGTGCTATCAATAGTGTTATGAATAGAACGCATACAACATGGGATTAAACATGGTAATAAGAAAATAACAACAACAAGAATTAGTACTAAGACAATGAAAGTTTTAAATCCTCCCACCCATGAAAAGAGGTTAGCAAACCAATTAGGAAATTTCAAGGAGTGCCAAGTTTGTACTGGCACATAAGCATGTCTTTGCATATCTTTAGCAATTTCTTCAACTACTTGACCTTTATCATCTATTTTCAAACAGCAATTAGTTAAATTCAGTTTACCACATACTCCTCCTTCAGCTGCTAGCAAATAATCAAGTGCTAAGCGGTTCTGATATATAGCAGTGCGCATCTGAGTACTTTGTCTAGCTAAGAGCGTAAGAGCATGGCTAGTTTCATTGGTTATTATTTCAACTACTGCTTGTAAGCGAATAATACGATTAATCATATAGATTGGAGTACGATATCCATACATACCATCATCATTCCAAGTGGCAGGCCCATAATACTCAATGATTCTTTCTGGTGGCCAATCATCACCTTGCCATTTTTCCCACTTGCCTATCTGTAAGGCCTCTCTCTTCTGTCTTAGTGCTCTTTTGTGTCGGTGGGTAGTGTATACTGGGTATCCTAATTGTTCTCCATGTTCAGTGTTTAAAAGAAAGAAAGAAGGTCTGATGGTTCCTAAGACACATGCTCCTCCCCAGTGTGGTGGGAGTTGTGCATATGCTCGGTTTCCACAGATCCAATATAGGCCAGGTGGGGCTTGCCAGGCTTGGACTTTGGCAAGGTTAGTCCATAAACCAGCAAGTTCAGGAAATCTGGCTAATGGGTTAGGAGGTTCAGGGTGTTTGATTCCTGACCACCATGCTGTCTTTTTGGTCGTGGCATTATAGTACTTTTGGCTAAGACAGACCAGCTGTCCTACCTTTTGGGTGAACTGGGGTCCAGTTCTGGCATAGCAAAGACGTCCAACGATTGAGTGCGCTAACACCCATTCACTGGTAGTCTTGTGTAATTCAGTCTGATTGTAAATCATAGAATAATTCAATTCTTGGGCTTCCCAGGGCCACTGATCTCCCATTTGGGTTCCGCTACAGAAATAACAATCTGTGATCTTAAGACTAGATACTACTGCTCCAGCTAATTCTAAAAATAGATTCTGTGAGGGATGAGGGATCTCAAACTTATTTACATGCATGGCTTCATAAAAGGTATTATGAATATGATATTTGGATGTTGTGGGCTTGGGTATTCAATCTGATATATACAATGGTTCCTGGATCTATTGCCCCTCCAGCAATACGTAAACCAAACTTGTATCCTTGTTTCCATGCATGGGGATTGTGTATACGTAAGTGTAAGGGGTTACAAGCATCTTTCTGACATTTATCATTTGTGGTTGGCTTGGTTAAAGTAGCCATTCGTTTATCTATTTTCTCATCAGTTACACCAGTATTCCAGGTAGCATAAAAAACACATTCCCAATACGGGCAATAGTAGTCTGCTGCTGGGGCAGTACTATAGCCTGGTTCCTTTTTACCTGTACACTTTCTCCATCCTGTGGCACCTTCTGGACACATGTACTTATGGTCATTTCGATACGCCTTCTCCCATGTACCACAGGTGGAATAACTATCTCTATTAATAGCATTACATGCATCAAAATTCAAAACAGCAGGTTTAGTAATGTCCTTAAGTGGTGGCGTAGCAGCTAATATAGGTCCATCTGCATCCTTCCATCGTATTTCCATCGTGTAATAGGATGGATTCTGATGCGGATTATAGCATGCTTTGATTTTGCCATGAGTGCAAACATTTAGTTCAGTGGTGTTATAGATACACCGAGTCACTGTTCCCTTGCAGGTATAGTAAGAATGATAAAGCAAAGTCTGAGTTACTTTCAGTCCAGTTCGAATAGAAGTAATGCAGGCAGTGCATGGAGGTAAAGCATAAGTCAGTTCAAAACCTCCAAAGAAGGCAACCAAAGCAAAGCAAAAGTAAAGATGCATGTTGATGTTGATTGGAGTTCTTCTGAATCCTCAGCTTGCTGATCTTGATCACGACGGTCTTTTATTCTTCGTCCCGTTTGCTAATGAAGCAATTTAACGGGTGCTGAGTGTTGATTGAAGATCCTCAGGTTGTCCAGTACACATTAACCAACTTATTAGCAATTTCAGTTGGCTTGTGAAGTCTGGCTTAGTCAATGTAGTCTCAAAGTAGTGTGTCAAATCACACGCAAATTGGGTTCGTTGAAACAAAGCTGTTGCTGCATGGAAAACAGCAATCCTCTTCGAAAGACTTGGCTACTGCAAAGCACTTGTGATGAAGTGTCTAAGCTGCTGGTTGCCGTCTCAGAGTAACTCGCAAGGGTGCATCAAGATGCTGTTCTGCTGTCCACTGCTCAGGTTCAGGATCAGCGGCGGGCTTGACTCTGCTGTGGTGGATCCAGGCATCGATCTCGGCTACCTTTACTGCAGTTGGGGTAGACAGGATGACGGTGTACGGTCCCTTCCAATGGGGTTCCAACGGTGTCTTCTTCCAATCTTTGATCCACACCGAAGTACCAGGCTGATAGGGATGCAAGGGTTCCGTCAAGTTGATAGGCAACTGGTCTTGGATCCACGTATGGAGAGTCTGCAGAACAAAACTAAGAGCTAGGAGTTCTTGTCTGGTTACTTCTGAACCAATTTGGGCTAAACTTCCTTTGACTCCCTGCACTATTGGTGGGGGTTTACCATACAAAACTTCAAAAGGGGAAAATCCTGTTGACTTTACAGGAGCTGAGCGTATTCTGAGTAACGCTATTGGGAGTATTTGGGGCCACTTCAAGTGTGTCTCCTGACAAAGCTTGGACATTTGGGCTTTCAAGGTACGATTCATTCGCTCAACTTTCCCTGAACTCTGGGGTCTGTATGCAGTGTGGAGTTTCCATTGTATCTGCAAAGCTTTTGCTAACTGCTGAGTAACTTGGGAGACAAATGAGGGTCCATTGTCTGACCCTATTACTGCTGGAATTCCGAATCTAGGAACAATCTCTCTCATTAAGACTTTGGTAACTTCTCGGGCTTTCTCAGTTCTGGTTGGGAAGGCTTCTACCCACCCAGAGAAAGTACAAACTAATACTAATAGGTAATGGTATCCATTGGCTCTTGGCATTTCGGTAAAATCAACTTGGAGGTTGTGCATGGGGGTGACACCTCCTGACTGAACTCGGGGTGCCATAATAAGGCCTTGCTTGGCATTATTTTTGGCACAGGTTAGACATTGACGTGCTACTGAGGCTGATATGGTTGTCATCAGAGGGATGTAAAAATGTGGTCTGAGTGCTTTTTCCATAGCACTCTTCCCGTAGTGGGTGGCTTCGTGGAAAACTTTGACAAAAGATGGTCCTAATAGTTCAGGAATTACTATTCGTCCAGGAGGTTGACTGCCCTCTTCTGGTGGCAGCTCAATCCATCCATCTTTCAGTACTCCATCTTCTTTGTTACAGTAGTAATCCAATTCTTTGGTGGTATATCGTGGTGTCCATAAATTCAAAGGTACTGGAAACAATGCTGCTTGCATTGGTATAGCTTGTGGGGCAATTTGTCCTGTCATAGCTGCTTGTCGTGCTGAGGCATCTGCAAATCTATTTCCTCGGGCAACTTCTCCTTTTCCTGCTTGATGTCCTCTGCAATGCATGACAGCTACACGTGTTGGGGCCCAAACTGCATCAAGTAACATCAATATCTCGGGACCATATTTGACTGATTTTCCTCCAGATGTGATGAGCCCTCGTTCCTTATAGAGAGCTCCATGGGCATGCAGAGTGGTGAAGGCATATTTGGAATCTGTATATACATTTAGCACAAGTTTTTCTCCTAACAATAATGCTCTGGTGAGTGCTATCAATTCGGCTTTCTGGGCTGATGTGCCTGAGGCTAGAGCTGATGATTCAACTACTTCGTGTTGAGTGACGACTGCATATCCGGCACAGCGTCGTCCATCAAGGATGAGACTGCTCCCATCAACGTAATAGATCTGGTCAGGATTGTCTATGGGCACATCTGTCAAGTCAGGTCGACTGGAGAACACAGTTTCCATGACTTCGATACAGTCATGTTCTGGGAGTTCTTCACGGATGGGTATCAAGGTAGCTGGATTCAAGGCATGGCTCACTTCGAGTTGTATCTGTGGGTTTTCACATAACATGCTTTGGTACTTCAACATTCGGGAATTGGTGAGCCAATAATTTGCTTTTTGTTCCATAAGGGCAAGGACTGCATGTGGCACAGTGACTCGTATGTTCTGTCCTAGTGTGAGCTTGTCTGCTTCGCTCACTAGTAGCGCTGTAGCTGCAACTGCTCTCAAGCAAGGTGGCCATCCTTTGGCCACAGGGTCCAATTGTTTCGATAGGTATGCTACAGGTCGCTCCCAATTTCCGAGTCAACATGCCTAAGGCATTTCCCTGTGCTTCATGTACAAACAAGTGGAAAGGTTTGTGGACATCTGGTAGTCCAAGTGCTGGTGATGACATCAATTCTTCCTTTAACGTCTTGAAGGCTGTATCCTGCTCAAGTCCCCACTCCAGTGGCGACTTCTCTTCTCCTTTTGTGGCTTCATACAGTGGTTTGGCAATTTGGGCAAATTTGGGTATCCAGATTCGGCAATATCCTGCCGCTCCCAGAAAGGCTCTGACTTGCTTTCTGGTTGTTGGAGTTGGAATTCTACATACTGCTTCTTTTCTTTCTCTACCCAATCTTCGGCTCCCTTGGGTTATACGAAAACCCAAGTATTTCACTTCTTTTTGACATAGCTGTGCTTTGGCTCTGGAAACTTTGTATCCAGCTTCATCTAGTAACTGCAAGAGGTCTTTGGTGGCTAGTATACATTCACTTTCTGATATGGCAGCTATCAGCAGATCATCCACGTATTGGAGAAGCACTCTCTTCCCCGGGGCCACTGGATAACTTGAAAGGTCTTGATTTAGTGCAGCACTAAAGATGGTAGGCGAATTCTTGAATCCTTGGGGTAATCTTGTCCAGGTGAGTTGGCCCCCTCTTCCAGAGACGGGGTCCTGCCATTCAAATGCAAACAATATTTGACTTATAGGGGCTAATCTTATGCAAAAGAATGCATCTTTTAAATCCAGTACAGTGAAATGGGTAGCTTCAGCAGGTATCAGTCCTAGAAGAGTGTAAGGATTGGGTACAACTGGATGTATAGTTTCAACTGCATCATTTACTCTTCTTAAGTCTTGTACTGGGCGGTAGTTATCCGTCCCAGGTTTCTTTACTGGCAAAAGTGGAGTGTTCCATGGGGATTGATATACTTTTAGTAGGCCATACTCGAGCAATCTTTGTAGGTGGCGATGAATGCCTTCAATTGCAGCTCTTGGGAGAGGGTACTGTTTGACGTGCACTGGTGTAGCACTAGGCTTGAGGGTTACAATCACTGGAGCTATATGCTTGGCTAGGCCTGGGGGACTGCCTTCTGCCCATACTCCAGGTGGTGCATCAATACTTTTCAAAGTTTGTTCAAAATAGGTGTCTTGGACAGAATCATCAATGTAGTATCTCCATTCTTCTTCTCGGGGAACTGTCAGCAGCATTATTCCTGCTGGTTTGGCTTGGGAATTTACTGTCATTTGCATTTCTCCTTGTTCAGAGAAGGATATCTGTGCTTGAAGCTTAGCTAACATATCTCGTCCCAGTAGTGGCACTGGACATTCGGGCATGTAAAGGAATTGATGAGTTATTTGCTGTCCTCCTAGACTGCATATTCGATTTTGGAGAAAAGATTTTGTAGCTTTGGCACCAGTTGCTCCTATAATGGTGACTGCTTTTGTAGAAAATGGGGCTATCTTTTTGTCTACTACTGAATGTTGTGCTCCAGTATCAACCATAAAATCCATAATTTGGTCTCCTATTTGTATTTCGACCAAAGGCTCCTGGAGACCTAAAGCAAACTGGGAGCCCGGTCTGTCCTAATCCACGTCATTCTCATCATGGGCCGGTGTGGCCAATGCTTGAATGGCGGCTCCTCCTCTTTCTCGCTGGAATTGTTCTCGATTGGCTCCTCCTCGATTTCGGGGATAGCCTCGTCTTTCTTCTCGCCACTGATGATCGTTGTCATCATCTTGCTGGGCGTCTACAAGTTGCGGGCACGTATCTCTCCAATGTCCTTCCTCTCTGCAGTAGGCGCATTGGTTCACGCCTAGCCTCTGGGTCCGGCCTCCGCCTTGACCCCGCCCTCTTCCTCTGCTGCTTCGACTAGGGACACCTCCCCTTTTCTGTTCAACTATGGCCGCAGCCAAAAAATCAGCTTTCTTCTTCATCTTTCTATCACATTCTCTCTGTCTTTATCACGATTCACATACACTTTATGAGCGACTTCCAATAACTGTGTTGCATTCATGCCCGCAAACCCTTCTAATTTCTGTAATTTACGTCTAATGTCTGGTTGAGACTGGTTTACAAAAGCAGAATTCACCATACATAAACTTCCTGGTGCCTCGGGATCATAGGGAGTATACATTCTGTATGCTTCAGTTAATCTTTCATGAAAATCTGCTGGGCTCTCATCTATCCCTTGGATAACTCCTGCAACTTTGGAAAGGTTCATAGCTTTTTGGCCCCCCCTTTTCAGGCCTTGTAAAAAGCCTTGGCGAAAACGGGCTAGGGCTGTGGTTCCTTCTTCTGTATTTGGATCCCAATGGGGGTCCTCATTCGGGAATTCTCTCTGGGCTGCTTCCCGACGGTCTATTATATTCTGCCCTGGTCCCGGAGCTACGGGGTTCTCTGCCATCCATTCAATAGCTGCTTTCCTAATTCGTGCTCGCTCTTCTGTCATGAATAGGGTAGTCAGGAGCTGGCGACAATCTGGCCAAGTGGGTTGGTGAGTTTCCATAATAGCAGTTACTAATTCTGTCAGCTCCTGGGGCTTACTAGTATAGGAGGCATAATGCGACCTCCAATTTAACAAATCAGTTGTAGAGAAAGGGATATACACATAAGTTAGGGGTCCCGCTACCACCTCATCATTATCATTCTTTACGGGCACCCCCGGAACTTGCCGTAAGGGAAACATTTTGGCCGCCGTAGGTGTCTTTTGGGATCTAAGGGTTATTGTTGTAATTGTCTTTGAAGGGGTCACTTTCTTTTTTCCAACAGGTTTCACTTTGGGTATATCTTTTACTGGTGTGCTAGTGCTAGCAATCGCTTGTACACTGTCCTCCTCGTCTGGGGCATTCTCTTTTTCTCCTTCTTCTACCTCCGCTTCTGACTCGCTTTTTATGGCATCCTCGTCTTCAGCCGATTCCTCTCTTTGCCCTCCAGGAGGGGGATCAGGGTTTGGGTCCCACTCCCGCTCCGGCCGTCTCTGGGGTTCTGGGGCAGGACGCCGGGCTACTCTTATTGGACCTGGGGTTCGGGGCTGTCTTGGAATTATCTCTGGGGAATCAGGATCTACCAGGATGGGCTTCTTTCTGGATTTCTTATCCTGCTCTTTCATTTTGGGCTGTTCTGTTTTCTGACTAGAATCTGTTTTAGCTAACATTATTCGGCACTGTTCCTCATAACAGCGCTGCGCCCAGGGTGGCGGATCTTCACAAATACTTAACCAGGAATCTATATAGGGGTACTGATCGGGGTGCGCTATCCGCACTCTACGGTGTATTGACTGAATAATCTCTACATTGAACGTTCCCTCTCGGGGCCAGATGGGGTCTAGATCGGGCCACTCCCTAGTACACAAAATCTGCAAACGGGCTGCTGTCATTTTAATACCATAATCTCCTGAATATCCCTCTTTAAAATGTGCGATCATACATTCTAATGGAGTGTTTCTAGTAGACCCCGCCCCTCCCATTTCGATGTGTGCGCGCAACAACAGACAGAAGGGAAAAGGAGGGCGGACCGTGGGTAAGGGGTCCTCACGGTCCTGGAAACGTATAGGGAATACAAATAACAAGACAAGACGACAATCGCTTCCCCCTTTTTGCGACCTGAACGCGGTCGCCCGGTCAGGAAATGCGCTACTCAGGGGTCCGCCTTCACTTGGTCCGTGCTGCCAGACCTCTCATTCACACTTCGTTCACACAATCATGCTAGCAACGTATCCCAGAATGCATTCGTTTCTATCTATTCTGACTAGTCTTTTCCCAATTACAATAAGGATGGGGGTTTCACCCGGCGAATTCCCATGCGGGGTTACTCGGCCCTTCCTTGAGAGGTGATCAAGCTCTCTTACCAATTCCCAATATCTCGAGATTACAAATTCCAAATTCCAAGTTCCAATGGCAGTACTGCTCTTTCTATTTCTGTCTAGACACCAAATCAAAACTATACTCACCGGATCCGGTCCTCAAACTTCCCAAGCAGGCGCATGAGTTGGACCTCGGACTCCCCTCACTCGGGTTCGAGGCGTTGGCTCCAGCCAGGCCCAGCACCCGCCGAGGTCCGACCAGCTCCCTCCGATACAAGGGACCGGTGGCGCCAGGGAGCAGCCCCCGTCGGAAGGGCGCGATCCCGGCAGGACCAAGCCTATAGAGGCGGAAAGTCGTGGTATATTGCCCTATATACACTTTGATTCCACAACTTCCCGGCCAACGCACCAAGAATATGTAGCAGCAAAGCGCAGACAAACCAATAATACCAGGAGTCTGTTCAGAAGGTCCAAATCATTTATTTGTGCACAAGTCTCGAACCAGTCAATTTCAAAATGGCTGAGCAAAGTTTTCTAGCATTACAACAACTTTTATAGACTTCTGTTCCATTCTAGGTATAGAAAAACATTTCATTGGTCCCGGTAACCTCCCGTACCTCCCGTACCCCTTCCATTGGTCCCGGTACTGATAAGTTTATCCAATTATGTCCCTTCAGTGGGCATGACACCTGCATACCCCCCTTCTAGTCCCAATTACAATGGTCAGTTCATCAACTTGTTACTTTCACACTCTCAAGGCCATAGAACCAATTTGTGCATGCAGAGGAGCAGGGCTCTGCAACTCATCTGTCAGCACTCCCAATTATTTCTTTGCAGATGTACTTTTTCTTATCAGTAACTTTTAAACATGTTTTTCTGAGGATGTGCGTATAAGCATCCTTCAGGTCTAACGATCATAGCCAGTCTCCCTGGTGGAGGTAAGGCAGCAATATTCCAAGGGAAAGCATCTTGAACTTTTCCCTCACCAGGAACTTGTTTAAGTTTTGCAGGTCGAGGATGGGCATGAGGCCTCCTGTTCTCTTTGGTATCAGGAAATACCTGGAGTAAAAGCCTTGTCCTAGCAGGCTGTGGGGCACCGACTCCACCGCCTGATCCTCTAGAAGACCGGCCAACTCCTATTAGAGGAGGTTCCTGTGTAGGGGGGGGGGGCGGTCTGAGAGGCTCTCCTGGAAAATAGGAGGGAGGTAATTGGCTGAAGTGGAGAAAATAGCCCTTTTGGACTATTTGTAATACCCAGGCATCGGTGGTGATTGCAGGCCACCTGTGGGCATATAGTGCCAACCTTCCTTCTGTGCAAGGCCTCACCCCTAGCTATGCTGTGACAGCCAAAAAACCCCTACCGGCTGGGAAGGAGCCGGTGCCTGGGGCTTGGGGGTCTTCTGCTTATGCAGGCCATGCCCCTGTCCCTTGGCCTGCTGCCCCTGCTGGAGAGGCCTGGTGAGTGGGGTAGTTGTGGTAAGCAGTACCCTTCCTCAGGAAAAAGGACTTTTTACCTGGGCCCTTCTTTTTGGAAGGGGCAGAAGTCTTTTTGGACAGTCTTGTCCGGGTCAAATACTCTGTCTTGATTTCAGCAGCCTTTTCAGTCATAGGTTTGCCAAAAAGGTTGTCACCTCGGCAAGGGACATCGACCAACTTGAACTGAACCCATGGCTCTAGGTCCGTTGACATTAGCCACGCCTGGCGTCGGGCACCGATGCCGACTGCGGCTACCCGGGCCGAAGCCTCGAAGCCATCATAGGCTGCTCGAGACAAACTTCAAGCACTTACGAATCCCAGTGGACAAATTCTTGAAGCACTGCAAGGGTTCCTCGGAGAGGCCAGCTGAGAACCCGGCAATCTCCTTTGCCAGGTCTCGTAAGTACATGCCCATGTACAGCTGGTATGTTTGGACATGGCATGATAGCATCAAGCCCTGGTAACACTTTCTGCCAAGGGCGGCCAGGTTCCGGGTTTCCCTGCCAGGGGGCACTGAGGAGCACGTTTTCTGCCTCTTGAGCCTGTGCATGGTCGATTCCACAACCATGGAGTTGTACAGCAGCTGTGCCTTTTGGAACCCAGGGCTCTTTCGGACTCGATATATGGAATCGACTCGTTTGCTGAGAACTGGCATTGAGGCCGGTGACTCCCACATGCGGAGCCTCAGCCATTCCAACATCTGAGGAACCGGTACCGTAAGGGCTTCCCGAGGGGGGAAAGTCATACTGGAGGGCTTTGAGCTCTTCAGCTCGAGGCTCCTACTCGGTGTCCGCCGAGAATGCCAAAGCCTTGGACATGTTGTTCCTGATGAAGTCCGAGAACCGGGTATCCTCCGGGGGGACCTTCTCCGAGGCTCGGACCCCAGCGAGTCCGATGGGACACATCGGGTCTGGTGGGTGTCTGAGGACTCCTCATCTTCCATTTCCCATGCCGAGTCCTCTGAAGATGAATCGATGGGCTCCGGCCGTGAGGGCTTCGATCTCGACCGCCCTGACGCCGAGGGCACTGGCGTCAACGACCTCTGTCCCGAACGGGAGGTCGAGGGAGACTTTGGTCGAGGATCGACTCGAACTTGAAGAGTCTCGAGGATCGGCTCGGCCTCTGGGGTCTACTTGGACGTCGAGGCCCCGGTGGTCAGGTGGCTGGACCGGTGAGACCGGCCATCAGTGTCCACTGCTGCTCCATGAAGGCAGACATGCTGTGCTCCAAGGCAGTCATCCTGAGACCGAGCTCAGAAGACTCCGCAGCCTCCGGCTCGGGTCCCGACGCAGTCGGGCCCGATGCCAGTTCTCCCCGGAGGATTCAACGAGGACAACAGTAATAACCTTCCTTGGCGTCTCCGGCTCCATGCGAGTTACTTTTGCAGGGCGCTCCGGCTCCGAGGGCCCGGGGCGGCAGTCAGGACTCCGCGACTTGGTCCACGAGGGCCCAGGCCGATCAGAGGCAGCCAACGACGACGCCCTCGCAGGTTTCTTCTTCCTCCAGTGTTCCCACGAGGGAGACCCCTTCTCAGAAGACACCCGACGATGCTCAGAGTCAGACAGCTCCTGAGACGTCGAGGCTTCCGACTAGGTCTGGACCCAGGTGGATTCGGACTCTGAGAAAATCCTTTCACGCTTCTGCTGCCTACTTCTAAGTGCCTTAGAGGACATTTTGCTGCATGGGCCACAGGCCTTCGGGTCATGGCCGGCCCCGAGGCAGCAGAGACAGTAGTCATGTGTGTCGGTGAGGGACATTAATTTTTTACACCGATCACACTTTTTAAACCCGCTGGCAGCCATCGGGGGGAAAAAGGGCCCCTGCGAGGTCAAATGACTAGGCTGCCAGTGAAAAAAAAAAAAAGCACGAACGCTAGTCACGAAGGACAAAAATGAAAAATAAGACCGGACTCGATACCGGTGTACCGAATCCGAGGCAGGAAGGGAAATCGGCATCAAACCGGGCCAAAGAAAAAAAAATATTCAGGAGTTTTGATGCACTTTTTCCGTGAGGAAAGTTGGACTACGTCTGTTAGGTTCTGCGGAAAAAGGGAGACTAAGCAAGATGGCACCCTTGGGCAGGAAGGGGATCGCACATGCACGATGCAATCCCAAAGGCTTTCTTTGAAAGCTGGGGAATTGCTCCGCATGGGGGCTCCGTCGGCGCCGACATCACCCATATGCGAGGACTGACTTCCTGCTTGCTCCTGGAGAATAGTCAGTCCTGATGAGTCTTAGCAATTTCTCTGTAACATCTCTGATTTTGGCACTTGGCAGACAGCACACCTCACTGGATATCATAGAAACACGACAGCAGAAAGACCATATGGCCTATCTAGTTTGCCCTTCCATATCAACTACAGTAGTCCTTTTTTTCCTTTAGAGATCTTTTGTGTTTGTCCCATGCTTTCTTGAATTCAGATACTGTCCTTGTTTCTACTACCTCCACTAGGAAACTATTTCACGCATCTACCACTCTTTCCGTAAAAAAATATTTCTGCATAGTGCTCCTGAGTCTATCCTCTTTCACCATCATCCTATGTCACCTCATAGCAGAGCTTGCTTTCAATCAAAAGAGGCTCTCCTCCTGTGCATTTATGCCTTGGAGGTATTTAAACATCTATCATATCTCCTATATCCTGCCTTTCCTCTAACGTGTACATATTAAGCTCTTTAAGTCTGTCCCCATATGATTTATTGCAAAGACCATTAACCATTTTAGTAGCCACCACCTCTGTACTGACTCCATCCTATTTATAACCTTTTGAAGGTGTGGTCTTCAGAATTACACACAATACTCCAAATGAGGTCACACCAAAGATTTATACAGTCGGCAGATGGATGCCTCAGTATCCCTCAGAAGAGTCACCAAGAGACATTATTTAAAGCACAGGCAGCAATTAATGACGACAGAGGTCACTGTCCCCACTCAATAACATGCATTTGTGCATATATAACCCCCTGCATGTGTGCAGTCTGTGATAAGGAAGCTTATCATAGCTCAGGAAGGAGCTATAGTAAAGGTGAAGTGACTCTGAACAAGCAACCTGTCAGTCCTGGTAGAAATAAGAAAACAGAATTTTTCCATAAAAGACTACCAGTCCCAGAATGCACCAGGTTTCCAACAGCCATTAGAGGAGCTGAAGTGGGGAAACGTGTGTTCAATCAGGAGGGCTATGAGGTAATCCCCAAGCACTCATCTCAAAGGGCAGGGCCTGATTCAGCACAGCTGCGCTGTGCTAGGGTGGAGCACTCATCAAGGCAGAATAAAGGTAGAGTTTATTCTACAGAGAATTATCCTCAGTTTCATCTGGGAGATCCTCAGTGTCTTGATCTTGGACATCCTCGTCTTGGACAGCTTCATTATCTGGAGGATCATCAGAAGCAGAAGCCAGAGCGGACGGACAGAGAGGGCAAGAAACCCTTTGGAAGAAAGAAGAGAAAAGCATTTGGGAGGTCTAAAGGAGTCCATAGCAGTACGTATACTGGAAGGCATTCAAAAGGCAAGCATACACCATTGGACTGGGGGAAGCCAGAGGAGTGGTGCTGCAGGGCCAGGAATCTCCAGACGGTACCTGTGAGGGAGACGGCTGCACTTGGAAGGGACCCTAGGACCCATGCCAGAAGGTATGTGAAGAGAAACCCAGTGTCCAGGGATCTGGATTGGAAGGCTGGACATAAGAACTGGACTACATACTGGCCAGGCTATTTAGAGAGGAACTCTAACAGCAATGGAAGCTCAGGTATGAACACTGATCTATGCCCTAGCTATACCCTTGAAAGACAGCAGGGAAACAAGTATTCTCCTGAGAGTGCTCCATTGAGAAATTCCTCTGTACCAATCCATGATATTGAACCCATGATTGTTGAAGAAGGGGGAGGGGTTGCAGATGCAGGCTGTAAATACATGGATTGCTCTCTGTCTAAACTCCTTTGGTAATTTACTGTTACAAAGTACAACCATCACAAAGAAATACAAACTTGTTCTTTAATCTACTCAGAAAAGCTCCTGAGTAGGATTTTGAGCCACGCAGTAGAAAGCAAGCCAGCTAAGGGGTTTCAGCTGGGTAACTGCTAGCAATTGAGCCTTACCTAATTGCTTGTGAGCTCTGAGGAAATCACTTCTGAGTCTATGTGTGAAGATATAAGAAGTTAACCTGAAAAGAACAGTTTTTCCCTACTTTGTGGGTTTTGTTTGTTGATTAAAGCACTGCTAAGAAAATATTAGCTAGAGCCTACAGAAAAGACCAGTTTGTTACCAACCAGGTCTTTATTCTTTTGCTTTGATTGCCTCACAAGTTCAGCTGTTGTTTTCCTGATTTTGTTTTTCTAAGTTTAACACTGAAAGCAAGTATCCTGTTTTATGTGCTACCAAGCATATCTGTGTTGGGAGAAATAACCCCATAAATAAATATCTTATTGGCTTTACACTCAAGCACAACTAATTATTGTGAGCGGCTGTGTCTGGTGTGAATGGACTGCATTTCCCACAATCCCTTGCAAATCATATTGTTGTAGCTGATAAGAATGCAATAAATAATACCCGGAGTCAGGCAAAGATTCAAGCCGGTTTAATGTGCACAGACTCAGATTGCAGTAGCATTCAAAATAGTCTGAGCCCAGAGCTCAAAAAAATGACAGTTTATATACTTTTCTTCTCCAGTCTAATACAGGCAAAACTCCTCATTGGCCACAGTGGCCCACTTACTCTCATCCAATAGACATCTCTGACCGGGCCCAGGACTCGCTCCCCCTGCTTGGGTCACACTAGCCACGGGTCAGCAATTAGACATAACATTAAACATAATACTTTCGCTAAAGTATACAGTATATTTCGCTATTCTTGCAAGGTCAGTTAGCCACAAAGATAGTGGAAAGCATATCAGAAGCATTCTTAACAAAAGCAAAACAAAGCGAGGCCAAACGTAGCAAGGCTAAAATGTATCTCTAGCCTTGGCTCAAAACACTAAACAATCTTCATAATGCTAGACAAAATATTCTTACACTATTCAGTTTCTCTGCTATATTTTCATCCTAATTACGAGGTCAGTGCACAATCAGCAAAGATACAGTGGCGCGGCATTCTACTGAAAGAGACATCTGACTTCTAAACAATAAACAGTACCAAGGTTTAATTCTCTTATCTCCAAGAGAGCAAAACATGTTATCAAACCAGAATAGAACAGTATTTCTTTCTAACAGCTAACAGCATTCTGCAATTTTCCAAAATCAGCAATAACATTTTAAAATAGGAAAAAAGGGCTTCAGACCTAGCTCTGCTACATACTAGGCCATCGCCTATCACAATATTGATATATGCCTTTGCCAAGACTGTGAACATTCTCACCCAGGCACCCGTCTGACAAGTCCTTATAGTGGTCCACTACACTGTATGGCAGACAGTGGTCACAACACTCCAAAAGCTTTAGCCTCTTCTTTTGGGAATAAATTAGAAGATTCTTTGAATGGAACCACTATACACTTGGAGGTCTTGGCATTTAAAACTCCACTCATTCCTCTCCCCTTTTCAAAAAAACTGAATCCAGGCCAGAAAGAGTACTCACCTGTAACGTGTTCTCCAGGAGCAGCAGGAATCAGTCCTCACATATGGGTGTCATCGGCGCCGATGAAGCCCCAGCAGAGCATTTCCCCAGCTTTCCATGAAAGCCTTTGGGAATGCTGGCACGCATGCGCGGTTCCCTTCCCGCCTAAAGGTGCCATCTTACCTCAGTCAAATGACATAGCTAAGAACAGCACACAAAAAATGTAAAAACAAACTATGTACAACTGCAACTCCAAGGGGAGGAGGGAGGGTTGTGAGGACTGATTCCTGCTGCTCCTGGAGAACACCTGTTACAGGTGAGTAACTACTCTTTCTCCAGGACCAAGCAGGAAGTCAGTCCTCACATATGGGTGACTCCCTAGCTCTGGGCTACCGAGGAACCCAGGCTGAACAAGAGAACTCCCTCTAGTCCAAGCAGCAAAGAAAGGCTTTTCAAGGACACAACCTCCACCGGTAGCCCAACAGAGAGCAGGAGTTGCCTAAACCTCAAAGAGATTCCGGAGTACTGCTTGGCCAAAAAGCATTGTCCCTATGTGACTCCCTCTCCAGACAGTAATGGGCCGCAAATGTCTGGCTTGAAGACCAAGTTGCAGCCCTGCAGATGTCTACCAAGGGCATAGAGCGGAGATGAGCCACTGAGGCAGCCATTGCCCTGACACGATGGGCTGTGATCCTACCCTGCAAAGGAAGGTCAGCCGCCTTGTAAGCCCAGGTGATACAGTCAGCCACCCAGATGGACAAGGTACGCTTGGACACAGCCAACCCCAACTTATTGGGGTCAAAGGAGACGAAGAGCTGAGTAGCCCTTCTATGCCCCTGCGTACGGTCAAGGTAGAAGGATAAGGCCCTCCTACAGTCCAGGGTATGCAGGACTGCTTCAGCCTGGCTAGCATGAGGCCTAGGGAAGAATGTTGGAAGAACCACCTCCTGATTGAGGTGGAAAAAGAGGAGACAACCTTAGGAAGGAACTTGGGATGAGTCCTGAGGACTACCCTGTTCCTATAAATCCTGGTATAAGGTCTATCACAGACCAGGGCCTAGCCGAGGTGAGGGCTATCAGGAAGAGAGTCTTCCAGGAGAGGAAGCGTAGAGGGCAAGTAGCCATCGGCTCAAAGGGTGGGCGAGTCAGTTGCTGCAAGACCACATTCAGCTCCCACTCAGGAGCAGGACGACGGATGGGAGGCTTGAGCAAAAGCAAGCCCCTGAGAAAGTGGGACACCAAAGGGTGACCGGACAGAGAATGTCCCTCCACCAGTGAGTGGTGAGCTGCTAGAGCTGAGAGGTGGACCCGAACAGAATTGGACTTAAGTCCCTGATTCGACAAGTGCAGTAAGTACTGAAGCACTACTGGCACAGTACAGGAGAAAGGATCCTCTGTACGTAGCTGACACCACACAGAAAACCTCTTCCATTTGAGGGCATAGGTTTTCCTAGTGGACTGTTTCCTAGAGGCTAGGACAACCTCTTCAATTTCCTGAGGAAGGCCCCAGGGAGCCAAAACTACCCTTGCAGCCTCCAGGCCATCAAATTGAGAGCTTTGAGATTGGGGTGCAGAAGGGAACCCTGCTCCTGTGAGAGAAGGTCGGGTTGTAACCCCAGAGGTACTGGGGAATCCACTGCCAGCTGCAGCAGAAGTGGAAACCAAGGCTGCCTCGGCCATCTGGGAGCAACCAGCAGGACCGAGGCCTTGTCCTGAAGAGTCTCGAAAAGAGTTCGGACCACCAAGGGCGTGGGAGGAAACGCATACAGGAGGCCCTGAGACCAGGACATCAGAAAAGCATCTGGTGCTATCCTCAAAGGATGCGGCTGCCTGGAGCAGAACTTGGGCAGTTGCTTGTTCAGAGGACTGGCAAAGAGATCTATCCAAGGGAGACCCCACTTCAGGAAGATCTTCTGAACGACCAAGGGATGCAGCTGCCACTCGTGGGGCTGCAGAATTCTGCTCAACCGGTCGGCCAGGCAGTTCTCCTGGCCTGGAAGGTACACCGCCTTGAGAAGCATGTTATGCTGCAGGGCAAAGGAACAAAGGTCCTGAGTCTCCCGACAAAGGAGCTTAGACCCAGTTCCGCCCTGTTTGTTCACATAAAACATGGCTACCTGGTTGTCTGTTTGAATCAAGACTGAGCGGTGAGCCAGGGCCGGAGAAAAAGCTTTGAGAGCTAAGCGGATAGCTCGAAGTTCCAGGAGATTGATTTGTTGGGCTGCCTCCCAGGGAGACAAGAGGCCCTGAGTGCACTTGTCTAGACAATGAGCACCCCAGCCCTTCAGAGAGGCGTCGGTGGTGAGGACCACCGAGTATTCTGGCATTTGGAAGGGCATCCCCTGCAGCAGATTGGGTGGATGTAGCCACCAGCTGAGGGAGGTCAAAAGGTGTCTGGACACCTTTATACTGTCTCGTAGGCGGCCTGTGGCTTGAGACCACTGAGTCCGAAGGCACCACTGTGCAGGCCTCATATGGAGCCTTGCATTGGGAGTCACCTGCACTGTCAAAGCCATATGGCCCAGAAGTCTGAGGCAGAGTCTGGCGGAGACCAGGGATCTGTTGAGGAACTGTTTGGCCACGTCCATTAGTCGTTGAGCCCTGTCTTCTGGCAAGAATGCCTTTGCCAGTTGAGAATCCAATCTTGCCCCTATGAACTCCAAGTTCTGGGAGGGGAGCAAAGTGGACTTTGCGAAGTTTATGACAAAGCCCACATTTTGAAGCAGAGCAATGGTTCTGAGGGTGGCTGGTTGGGCCTCTTGGCACGTTTGACCCCTGATGAGCCAGTCGTCCAGATAGGGGAAGACAAAGATTCCCTGATTTCTCAGGTAGGCCGCCACCACTACCAGGCATTTGGTAAAGACCCTGGGAGCGGAGGTCAGGCCAAAAGGCAGGACTCTGTACTGATAATGGTTTCCTCCCACAATGAATCTGAGGTACTTTCTGTGGTCTGGATGAATGAGGATGTGAGTGTACGCATCCTTTAGATCTAAGGAGCATAGCCAATCTCCCTGCTGGAGGTAGGGCAGAAGTGTTCCAAGAGTAAGCATCTTGAACTTTTCTCTTTCTCTAGGAACTTGTTGAGGTTCCTGAGGTCCAGAATGGGTCGAAGGCCACCGGTCCTTTTGGGTACCAGAGAATACCTGGAGTAGAATCCGTGACCTTGCAAGTAAGGAGGCACAGGCTCCACCACCCTGTCCACCAACAGATCTTGGAGCTCTCGAAGGAGATGGTGTGTATGCAGGGGAGGCCTCAAGGACTCCCCTGGGAAGTAAGGAGGAGGCAGTTGATGAAAATGCAGGGCATAGCCCTTTTGGACTATGTCCAGCACCCAACTGTCGGTGGTAATGAGAGGCCACTGGTAGGCAAAGAGTACAAGGCGACCGCCTGTGCAGGGCTGGGAAAGCAGGGACGGAGTGGCTATGCTCAAGGAGTCAAAACCCCCCACCCTGCTGAGTGGAAGCACGGGCCTGAGGCTTGGGGGTTCTCTGCCTACGGGGCCCATTACCCTGGCCCTTGGCTTGCTGACCCTGGGGGGCAGCTTGGGCAGCCTGATACTGAGGGTACTGTTTGTAGGCAGTGCCCTTCCTCAGGTAAAAGGACTTTGTACCCGAGCCCTTCTTCTTATGTGAAGGGGCAGAGGTCTTCCTCAAAATCCTTGTCCGGGTAAGGTGCTCAGTCTCGAGCTGAGCGGCCTTCTCGGTCACGGGTTTGCCAAAAAGGTTCTCATCTCGGCAGGGGACATCGACCAACTTGTCCTGAACCCATGGCTCGAGGTCCGATGACTGCAGCCATGCCTGGCGTCGAGCTGCGATGCCGGCAGCCGCAACTCAGGCCGAAGCCTCGAAGCCATCGTAGGCGGCACGGGAAATGAACTTGGAGCATTCCCGAATCCCCAAGGACAAGGTCTGAAATCTCTGCAAGGGTTCCCCGGAGAGACCAGCAGAGAATCCGGCCAACTCCTTGGCCAGATCTCGCAAGTACATGCCCATGTACAGCTGGTAAGACTGGACACGGCAAGCAAGCATAGACCCCTGGAAGCACTTCCTACCGACGCCATCGAGGTTGCGGGCCTCCCTGCCAAGGGGCACCGCGGAGTGCATCTTCTGGCTCTTCAGACGATGCATGGCCGATTCCACAACCATGGAATGGTGTGGTAGCTGTGCTTTCTGGAAACCAGGGCTTTTGCAGAGTCAATAAATGGAATCGACTCGCTTGCTTAGAACCGGCGCTGAGGCCGGGGCCTCCCACATACGGAAGAGGAGCCGCTCCAGCATCGGAGGAACCGGGACAGTAAAGGCCTCCTTCGGAGGAGAGTCGTACTGTAGAGCATCGAGCTCCTCGGCTCGAGGCTCTCTCTCGGGATTGGCAGGAATAGCCAGGGCAGCGGCCATATCCCGGACGAACTCCGAGAACCTACTGTCCTCCGGAGGGGATCTACTCCGGGGATCAGACTGCGGTGAGTCCGACGGGACGCACCGAGTCTTAAAGGTATCGGGAGACTCCTCGTCCTCTGCCTCCCAGGCGGACCCGTCCGAGGAGGAGTCAGGGTCCGACCCCGCGGGGCCCCGAGGCACCTGCCCCGACACCGGGGGCACCGGCATCGACACCCTCGGTCCCGAACGGGAGGTCAAGGGAGACCTCGACTGAGGACGACTTCGAGCCGCGAGGGTTTCGAGTATCGGCTCGGTCTCCGGGGTTGACTTCAAAGTCGATGTCCCGGTGGTCGGGGCAGATGCACCAGACAGGCTGGCCATCAGTGCCCGCTGCTGCTCCATGAAGGCAGACAGTCTGCACTCCAAGGCTGTCATCCTGAGACTCAGCTCGGGAGACGCAGCAGCCACCGACTTGGGGCCCGGGCCTAACGTCGGCTCTCTGGGAGGAGAGTCCACGAGGACTACGGGGCTTACATGTCCAGCAGACTCCGGCTCCATGCGAGGAACTTTGGCAGGCTTCTCTTGGTCCACGGGCCCGGGGCGACGGTCGGGGGTCTTAGACCTGGCCCTCGAGGGACCAGGGACCTCTTCCAACGCCACCCTCGTGAGCCGCTTCTTCCTCTTACGTTCCCAGTCGGGGGACCCCCTGTCCGAGGAGCTTCGACGGCTCTCGGGATCGGAATCCCAAGATGTCGAGGCCTCAGACGAGGTCCGGGCCCGGCCGGAGGCAGAGTCCGAGAAAAACCTTTCCTTTTGATGCTGTCGACTCTTTAGTGCCTTGGAAGACATCTTCCCACATGGCCCACACTTGGGTCGTGGTCAGGGCCAAGGCACCGAAGGCAGCAGTCGTGTGTGTCGGTGAGAGACAATTTTCTTACACCGATCACACTTTTTGAAACCACTGGAAGCCATCGGGGAAAAAATAGCCCCAGCGAGGTCAAAAGACCGGCCTTCCAGTGAAAAAGGAAAAAAGGGCGCGAACACCAGCCACGAAGGGCAAAAACCGAAAAAATAGCGAAAATCGCCAAAGAAAAAAAATCACTTTTATCCGGGAGAACAGGACACACGTCCGATGGGCTTCTCGGAAAAAAAGAGACTGAGGTAAGATGGCACCTTTAGGCGGGAAGGGAACCGCGCATGTGTGCCAGCATTTCCAAAGGCTTTCATGGAAAGCTGGGGAAATGCTCCGCTGGGGCTTCATTGGCGCCGATGACACCCATATGTGAGGACTGACTTCCTGCTTGGTCCTGGAGAATATGTATTCTAAACAAAGGATTTACTTGAAGAACTTTAGTATCACTGATAAAAATAGAAAAAAATACAATTGGCAAAAACTAGAATAGAACCATATTACAAGCAACTGCTTTTCCTTTTTGTCAAAAATATGTTACAAGCACATCAATTCCTTATCCTCTATGTTGTATTATAAAAATGCTCATTTAATATACTCCAAGCTTCTCCACTGTTAATACTTCTTGTGATTACCCTTTGTGGGACACTCCTCTCCCCTCCTGCTCCAATAATATTTCTCGATGTACTTTGAGGTGGTAGCCCATACAGGTGCAGGTCCCCAATACTGCTCTGTGTTCTCTCCTTGCTCTGATATCGCTGGTTGCTGATGCACTCCTGTAATTCCTCTCCTCTTTAAGATGCTAGCTTCTTTAGATGCAGGTCTCAGATACTACACTGCAGGAGCTCGTGACTCTGGTAAACCCGAGTCGTGGAGATACATTTCTCAGAACTCTCTCTCTTTTTTACCCTTGGAGTACGTGGCTCCCCATTCCTATTTTTTAACTCCTTCTCCCTGCAGAGCTGGTCTTCTACTGAACTAGTGGGTTTGCTGGCAGGGTTTGTACAGTCACTCAGAAATTCAAGATGTAGGCTTGATCCTAAACACCCTCCTTCCTCTTTGCTGCTGCTGGGCCTGTGGTTCCTTCTGGTTGGTACAAGGAGCTGGAGAATATACAAATGATTACTAGTAGTAGTAGAATAGCTACCAACACCTGCTGTCTGGGGCAGACTGTTCATTGCTTCCCCATGGTACAGTGACTGGCTACCAAAGAGAGTTCCTTTGGGTGTGGTATATATACAGTAGAAGCTGGATTTTCCTTCTCGGAGTCTCCACCCAGCCAAATGTAACTGGGCAGAAGATTTCCAGAACAGGGGAGGTTAATTACCAGGTCATCTATAGGCTACACTGTAAGTAATTTAGTAGGGATACAGTAGTACAGTAGGGACATTGGAGGTCTCTACTGCTCAAAGCAATGGCATCAAAGAAGCCTCTGCACATACAGTATAAGCATTATTCAAATGTACTTTCCTTTTTCATTTACACACTCTCTCCTTTAGTAGAACTCTTCATAAGGAGGATTATTTACCATGAAAGTCATTGACAATAGATGGAGCTGAGGCAAGACAGCAATACAGTACATTGAAACAGCATAACAAGGGCATGTCACACTCTCACCTCCAAGTCAGAATGCCAGGCCATTGGCTCCTCCATATTTGCCTCACTGTGCCCCCCTTCCTGCTTTCACCCACATCTGCTTACTTGTTCTTGGCACTGGATCAGCTTCATAATAATGACACATGCTCTTTTATCATTGGAAAAGCAGGACACAGCTTTGTTAATGTCATATTATCACTAATCTAAATGTGTAACAGGCTTATCTCTCTGGATTGTACCTATTATTTGATCAGAGGCATCCCAGCGTAGCCTACTCCATGGCTATGCTGGGTGCTGTCTCTGTTTACCGCTCCATACGATCAGCTGTCACCAGTCGAATCTCCTTGTGGACCCAGGCGCCCCATGCTGTCACCTTTTCTCTTTGGACTCAGGTGCCTGTAACTACACCTGGGCTCTCTCTGATCAGCACCTGAGCCCCTTATTGATCCACATGCCCATTATTAAACTTGAGCCCCTGTCTGTTTTAATTGGCACCCCTTATTATCAATGAGACCTGCAAACTGCAACTACCCTCATTATATAAAAAAACAAATAGCCCTGAATTAAAAACATCTAGGCCTATAAAGTGTACCCCCATCCTCCTTGTAAATAGCCTCCTTTCCTGCCAGCAAACCTTCATGCCTATCGACCCCCCTGCCAAGGTCAGTACAAAGTTGCTTACTTTGGTGTCGAGTTTCATCCTACATTTCTTTATTGTTTCTTGGTGCCCAACCTTTTCAGCTATGGTAAGACCTGGTACCAGTAAATGACAATATCCTGCCAATTGCTCTAGAACCAAGTGAGGTCTTTTTTGATTGTGATAATTTGGTTAATGTTTTTTATTCTTACTAGGTCATTGCCCCCTATGTGCAAGATTAAATAATTGGGGGCTTGCATTCTCTCGGCCTGATTTTTCAGAGCTGGCAAAAGCTGGTCCCAAGGTATTTCCCCTTTTCCAAACCATTGTATTTCTAGCAGGTGTTTACCATAATGGCTACTCAATGCCCTCTCTTCCTAGCCCACAATCTAGAACCTAGTAGTGCTGGCATCTGCAATGACATTATATTACAGTGTATGTAGGCTATGTTATGCATAGTTGCTTAACTTAATATATGTTCTATAAATGTCTGATTTTGATCTACCTAACCTTTTAATTTTTCCTGAGACATTCTTAATTTGCATGCTAGGGCAGTGACCCTTATTCTAATGTCATGATACACCCTCAATCTCTAATTCAGCTACCACCAACCCTGATGATCACATCCCGTTAAACTGGAACTGTGACAGGCAGCAGCCGTCCCGATATATCAGGAGCATACCCTCTACCGGGGGCCTACTTTGCATGTATTCCATCATGGCTTTTATTAGGCATATCATAAGGCTCATAGATGCCTGTCACCATATCATTCTGCCTTTACCTTCTTGGTCTATTTTTGATGTGTCTATTTTTTTTATTTGAAGGCAGCATAAAAGTACAAGTGCGGAGCAAACATGTACCAAACATAGTAAAAATACAAAGAGATACACTGTGTCTATTTTTAAGTCTATGCTGCCCTCTACTTGGTGGATTCCCTTGATCATTAAGGCTGGGCTCTTGTCTCTTCTGGATTTGACTATTAGCTTACCCATCCTGAAGGCTTCAGAAAATATCAGCAGGTATGCTAGCTTGAACAATTTAAATTCAAAGTCCTCATGCCCTAAATTTTTTGGGAGGGATATTCAGTGGTGGTGGTTAGCCATTCTAACTCTCGCTGCTGAACTTTAGACACAGATATTCAATGCTGGGGTCATATTCAGCCGAGGCATTGAAGATCTGCATTGCCCAGATTGCCAGGAAACTAACCAGGCAGCGGCAATATTCAGCCACTGCCCAGTTAGCTTCCATGGCAAAAGTTAGGCCAGCCTTTGCAGTGCCTTACTTTTGCTGCTTTGCCATAATCAGGCAGTGGCTTAATATCGCCATTGCCGATATGGCTGGGTGCCACTCCCAAATGTTTTAATGCTAACTGGGGTTTGCAGCAGTGGCATCCGGAGATATTCAGTAGCACTAATCATGTTAATGCTGCCAAATATCCTGGATAGAATAATTAATGCAAGTTTGCAGGTTTTCTAGCAGGTATTAATCTCTTTGAATATCCCCCCCCCCCCCCCACTTATTTTCTCTGACCACAGTCAGCATTTCCTTAGTTACTGGTTTCCTCTTATCTAATACTTTGTGTTGTGCCCCAACCCAGTCTTCCATGATTCTCTTAACTACGCATGCCTTAGTGATGTCTTCCCTTCCCTCAATCTTAAGGAAGGCTCTAGTTTGTAATTATGCATATTCCTTTAAATCTCCAGCATAAACTGAGACAACATATCCCAGCTTCTACAGTATAATTTTAATGTGTTGCCCTTACCTACCAATGTCCCAAATCCATGGTGGAAACCTTTGTTGCTGTATTTTCTGCTTTAGGTGCCAGACACTTGAAGCAAGCCCACTGGAAACGGAAAAGATCATCAGAAATTTGATTCTTTTCCCATAGTATATGCTTGGCTGTGATGCATGCATTCAGTTGTAGGCTTAGTAGTACTAGTTTCTATATCAGGGCCATCAGTCTGTCTTTGTTGTTTGTCTATTGATTGCGAACATTACTGTGGCATTATCTGTTCTAAAGATGATCTGGTTCGTGAATTCATTGCCCTATAACAATAAGCCACAATTATGGGACGAGATCCACAAAAGTGATGTCCATTATGGCAGTCTGGTCCCAGTGTAGGGCCATTTTTCCCAGCAATACCTCCCTGAAAGTATATACCAAAGCCCTTGCTGCCCGCTGCATCTGAATACAGTTTAAAGTCCTTGTTGTTGATCAGGGGGTTTCACCAAATGTTCAGTCTTTGCATAGGAATTTGCTCCAAACTTTCAGATCCTCCCTAATGCTCCTGATAAGAACATAAGAAATGACATACTGGGTCAGACTAAGGTCCATCAAGCACAATATCCTGTTTCAAACAGTGACGAATCCAAGTTACAAGTATCTGTCAGATTCCCAAAATAGTACACAGATTCCACAATACTTACCATGGGGTAAGCAGCAAATTTCACTGGTCCTCTTTAATAATGATTTATAGACCTTTCCTCTAAGAACCTGTCCAAACCCTTTTTAAACAGAGCTACACTAACAGTTTTTACTACATCCTCTGGTAACAAATTCCAGAGTTTCATTACTCGTATATACTGAGCGAAAAATATTTTCTACTATAAAAGTCTTAAATAGGTTACATTGTAGCTTCATTGCGTGTCCCCTAGTCTTCCGACTTTTGAGGGAGTAAAAAAGTGATCTATGTTTCCCCGTTCCACTCATTATTTATAGACTTCTATCTTATCTCACCCTCAGCCATCTTTTTTTGAAGTTGAAAAGCCCTAACCTTTTAAGCCTTTCCTAATACAGATATCCTTCCATCCTCTTTACCATTTTAGTGGCTCTTCTCTGTACCATTTCTAATTCTGCTATATCCTTTTTTAGATATGGCAACCAGATTTGCACACGATATTTAAGATGTGGTCATACTATGGAACGATACAGAGGCATTATAATATCTTTGGTTTTATTCTCCATTCCATTCCTTATGATTCCAAGCAGTCTATTTACTTTCTTGGCTGTCGCTGCACACAGGGCAGAGGGTTTCCGTGTATTATCCATGATGATGCTTAAATCATTTTCCTGGGTGGTGGTCGCTAACGTTTTCTTCTCTAAATGCATAACTTTGCACTTGTCCACATTAAGTTTGATCTGACACTTGGACCTTGATAAAAGTGGAAGACTTAACGTCCTCTTTAAATTTTTCACAATCCTCTTGTGTTTTAACAACTTTGAATAATATTGTTTCATCTGCAAAATTTGTCCACCTCACTTGTTATTCCCATTTCGAGGTAATTTATGAATGTTAAAAAGCAGTGGGCCCAGCACAGATCCAGCAGCACCAGCAGCAGGCCCAGCACTATTCACCTTTCTCCATTGAGAAAATTGGCCATTTAGCCCTACTATCTGCTTTCTATCTTTTAATCAGACAAGACTTTCCTTAGCTAAATCCATGTTGGCTATCTACATGTTCTGAGGTGGTGTGAAATCTGAGTGGATAGAGAAGCAGAAAAATAAATGGAAGATTGTTGAAAGTGAAAAATAAAATGTCAGAGATAGATGTAAAGGGAAAAGAGAAAAGAAACAGCAAGCAGATGTATAGGAGACCATGGCAAAAGCAACAAGAGTAGACAGAAGAATTCAGAAACCAGAGACCCGAAGCGAGTCAATTAGAAAAATAAAATGACCAGACAACAAAGGTAGAAAAAATAATTTTATTTTCAATTTAGTGACTAATGTCAATTTCTGAAATTTACATCTGTTATCGTTATATTTTACAGAGTATGGGGGAAATGCATCACCGTTTCTCTTCTCTGCTGATTTGTCTGCTAGGAAGTGATACTGTTGCTGTCATGAGATGGATGGGCTGGAGGATCACTCCTTTTCCCTGCCCAACCCTTGTTTGTTCAGTCCCGGAACTAAGGGCACTCAATCTTGGAACTAAGTGTCCCAGATATAAAGTCTCCCAGATTTACTTATGAAAAATCTGGTAACCTTATCAGTGGAAGAGAAGGGAAAGGTCCCCTCAGCTAATGCAAGCTAAGTAGCTGAGACTAAGGAAAGGTCACAGATACTGACAACCCTGCGATAAAGTTACCAGACTTTTTGCAGGGAAGAAGAGTCATTACCTAGTTCCACTCCCCCCATTCATCCCATGACAGCGACAATATCACTTCCAAGCAGACAAACCCAGAGAAATAGAAACCAGTGATGCATTTCCCCTTTATTGTGCAAAATATAAAGATAATGAATGTAAATTCTAAAAATTGACATATTTGAATCAATAAACTGAAAGTATTTTTTCTACCCCTTCTGTCCCCATTGCTGGAATTGGGGACAGGAAGTTGCCAAATGGGTGGCAATCAGGGACACCGCTCTAAAATCAGGACAATCCCCAAAAATCGGGGACATCTGGTAACCTTACCCACTGACAGAGTAAACTTAATCACCAAGGGTTCTATCTTTCCTTCTAGAGAGCTTAAGCCAGTCCATCACTTCAGTAGCCTTTCTGCAACATACAGCAAGCCATCAGCTTGCCAGGAACACCTCCCTGTCTCCCTCTGACAGGGTAAACTTAACCAGCAAGGGTTCCGTTTTACCTCCTATACAGCCTAAATCAGCCCTTCACTTCAATAGCCTAGCTGCAGGACATTCCTCTTCCTGCAAGATACAGCCAAAACCATAAAATGCCGATTCACCATTCCCCCAGCTTGAATGCTGGGGCCTCCTGCCATAGCTAGACAGAGTTTGGAGAGGTCCCTCATTCCTTCCACTTTCCTCCAAGCAGACCCCTATTTATTTGACAAATCATCCTGCTCTCCATAGGAAAAGAGCTTCGTTGTGGCTGCCCTGTCCCCCGCTCCTTAAATGGGACCCTCCTAATCCTAGCAGGAAGCCACTCCAGGTGCTTTACTTGCCTATCATTGTGCCCGTCAGGATTGGGGCAGCCTCCAATGACTTGCAGGCTTCCTTCTAGCCTCTAACTGACCACATCTTATAGGTACTACCTGATGATGCCACCATTGCATCCTGGCGAATTCTGTTCCTTCAAGGCGTGGCTTGCAGATGTCCCTTAAATGCATCAGTTGAGGATGTCACAATCTGGACCTATGTCCCAGCCGCTGAGAATCTGGTATGGCTCACTGATGTCACCTCCTCACCATGCAGGCCAACTCTTTTTATCTGGAACAAGTATGTGAAGGCTATATCTAAGCAAAAAAAACTGAGAAGCGACACGGACATATTCACAGCTTGATTTTGAAGTTGGAAGCAGTGGCACTATAAATCCATCGAAGCTGCCTGTTAGATGCAAGTGCCAAATCTGAGCACTGAGGTGGTAAGCTGCAGTCCTTACTCTTGTGATCTCATCATCTTGTTCTTTGTTATATTTATAGTTTCTTGGTTATTCATGTTTAATCTCCCAAGATCTTAGCCAGCCTGCCCAAAGACATGAAATAGGCCAGTGCTTGCTCAATGGCAGGCAGAGGGCTTTCCTGACCACATACAGTCCCTTCCACATGTTCGCTGTTTCCCTATCTGCTTGCTGTTCTTTCTCCCTGCTGGGTTGCTGATCTATCTGTTGTGTTACCTCCAGAATGGTTGCTCTTCTGCTACTCTTCCTTATATTGTTCATATATCCCTGCTGCAGATCCCTTCCTCCCTGTTGGTTCATGCCTACCTCCTTGGACCTTATCTCACCCTCGTCCCATCCTTACCTACCCCCTTGTTCCCGTGTGTTGCTTTTTTCACAGTAACCCTGCATTTCAGGCAGCAGCTGTGTTATGAACTTGATGCCTATGACTCGGGCTGGCTCTTCTTTACCCAGGGCCAGCACAAGGAGATGAGGTACCCTAGGCAAACCTCATCCCTGCACCTCTCCCTCCCCCATCCATGCCCACTGTCACCACTTCTGCCCCTATCCAGGACGTGTAGCAATGGCAATGGCAGCAAACATGGTGCCACAGTGCTGTTTGCTTCATCCCCCTCCGATGCCCAATCCAGACTTCCTCTTTGCAGTTTCAAGGTAAGCACCATGGAGCCATTTGCTGCCATTACTGCTGATGCACATGCTGAAAAGAAGTATCAGTAGTGGTAATGGCACCACCGTAGGGCCAGTGGTCTATGCAACCACCTAGTTTGCTTAATGGTAGCACCAGCTCTGTCTTTACAGAGTATATTTTTATAGCAACGACAACAAATTACTATTTATTTTCATTCCATGTCAGTACATCATTGAGTCATAGTGAAACTGCTAATATTAAGAGCCCATTTGGCTTCCTATTTTTCATTTATCTGTTGAAATAGTGCACTACATGGCTGCAAACTAATGAAAACTACAGTACTCAATGACAGCTCAGTTATAAACTGTTCTCAGTCAGTCATTTGTTGATCTTTGCTAAACTAATAGAAGCATGTGTGTCCTGTAATGCATCTTATGGGCTAATAAGGCATTGGTACATTAAATTCAATGTGTTCTTCATAGTTCATACAGCAGCATGTCAGCCTCATTAGTGCTCTAGAGACTAGTACAGCATCATAAAAGAGAGCTGTTATAATGAGGCCAACTACAAAAGGGATTAATATAACTAGGTTTCAGAACTCCTGTTTACAGTATACTATGTCACAGGAAGTGTGATGCTCATTAGAATCTTATAATGAAGGTTTCTGGATCTAAAATGTATTCAAATGAGGAAATCTGGTCCATAATTTAAATCTTTTTCCAAAGCGTTCCCTGGAGCTTAATTTCAGACTCAACTTCAATTTTCATCAACCTTTTAATAGCTGTTCAAAAGTTAGGAGAACTCAATACACTTCCAGACAGCAAAGTCAGAGTGTATTAATGTCATCCTCTGTAGTCTGGATCTTCTACGGGAATAGTGCACACTACGTTTCAAGATAATAGTAATAATCTATAGTAGTTTCACCCAAGCAGTGTGCTGTGGCACACTGATGTACTATTAGAGCTATAAAATGTGCACGGAAGTCACTACTGCCTGATGTGGAGGTCTAGAGCAATGCTCCAGCTCTGCTCTCAACACCTGTCAACAAGATACATTATAGTAAATGAAAGCAGATAAGACCAGAATGATCCATCTAGTCTGTCCAGTTCAGATTCACTGACTTCAAGAAATTAACATAGAAATTCCTATATGTCAATGTTTCCCCACTCTTTCAAGTTCAAGACACACTAAAATTAACAAAAATGTTGTATGGCACACCATTCTCCATGGATCACTTACTTAACCCTCCTTTGCCTCAGGTACACTTAGATTGTGAGCCCTTCAGGGACAAGGGAATAAAAAGTACCTGTTAGTATACATGTAAACCGCACTGATTCTAAAGAGCACAGTATAAAAAAGAAATAAAATAAATAAATAATTACTGTAGGCAATGAGGACATGATGAGACGACAAAATGGATAAAAGAAAAGGTAAGGAAGCTCCACCAGTCTCTTCCAAATTTAAAATAAAATGAGAAAGGGAGCACACATATGACCCGGTCAAAATGAAGCAGCAATCCAGCAAGTGGGTTTTGAACTTTAACTGATTTGCCAGTTTCACAGCAAAGTACCAGATAGTGGCTTCCCCATACCACCAGTGGATTTTAGGTATGCTTAGAACAGATTTAGAGCGCAGTGGTATGAAAAGAACTGAAAAGACAGTTCAAAGGCATGTGTGGGGGGCGGGGGGGGGGGGGGTAGCAGGAGTTGGGCTGCAGAGGAATTTCTATGTTCATTTACCCAAACTAAGTGGCTCATTTTCGTCTTAGAAGCCATTATTTCCTGTATTTCTATGCTATTCCTTATTGAGGGGTGTGGAGAGTAAAGCACTGGTTTGAGTATGAACATCAGGCAAGGGTGACTTTCCTGCAGCACACAAGATCAGGTCTGACACACAAGCATGCTGGCTGGGAACCATTGTCCTATGCAATCCAATACTAACTCCCTGCTCCTGCATGCCTTTTAACTCCTCTCAATCCATTTTCCACCACTACCCTCCAAATCTGTCCCAAACATACCCCAGATCCACTGGTGGGGTAGGAGAACCACCAGAGCCTCCTGCAGTAATACAAACATGTCAGGTAATTTTATAGTTTTCTCTAAATTTATGGAATTAAATATATGGAATTCTCTAATGTATGGAATTGCATTGTTTATCCCTTATAGAGTACATTCGCCGCCAACACATTCCAAGGGGTCTCAGAATATATAAGGAGCCCAAACTGTTCCTGGATAACCCGGGATTCATTGAAAAATGGAACATCTTGAATAAGTGTTCCCTAGATATTATGGTATTAATAACTGAGACCACGGCGGCCAGTTTAGAAATTTTAAATCATGACATCAAAACTATGATAACCAACCTGAAAAAGGAAATGACAACAGCCCAGTTTGCGAACAAAATAAAAGAGAATGAAACACAAACACAAATTGTCCATGAGGAGGTTAAACAGCTCAAGGCGCGAAAATTAAAACGTGACTACGGGGATTACACATCCGGATATGTACACCCATGGATGAACCTGAGAAGAAAGCCACGCAAATCTTATAAGAAAGTTGATTTTGATGTTTCTTCCGAAGATATCAGCTCCTCAGACTCCGGTAAAACATCTAAACAGGTTTTTCAGGTGGAGGAGGACGCAAAGGCACAAAAAAAAGAAAGATTCCAACAGAGGACGATATCGCGGGAGAGGTGGGGGGGTCGGCAACAAAATTGACATCCATTGGCTCATCTTCAGTGGTTTCCCGCCCTGCACCTCCTACATCAGACCTATGCAAATCTCTGGTAATAAACCTTTCTACCATGCCTCTGTCAACACAGCATGAAAATATTTTAAACAGAGATCTCACATTTGTACTGGCTATCTCTTTTGATAGTTTTCAATTCCGAGTGGACTTTGAAGATCTACTACGTAAATTACACCTAAGAGGTTTTTTTGCGGCCCATACATCAAATATTACAGATCCGAATGTACCAACAATACAAGATAGAGTTCCACTACCATTTCGATCATCTTGGGTACCCCCAGAACCACCTCCAGCAGCTTTGGGCATGTTTAAAGAACTAGTGCTAGCAGACGTAGTTAATTTGGAACAAAAGTTCTTTTTGACATCTCACAAATTGACAATGGAACGTCAGGCAATGGAGGAACTACAGGCTAGAACAGATATAGTAATTAAACGTGCAGATAAAGGGGGAGCCACTATAATAATGGATAGAGAGCAATATCTAGCTGAAGCCCACCGCCAGCTATCTCAATCTACTACATATAAACTTTTAATACAAGATCCAACAAAAAGTTTACAACAACAAATTAAAAGCATTACCACATTAGCTTTGGAAGCATCCACTATTTCACGGAAGGAATGGAAATTCCTCAACTAACCAGCACCGACTATTGCCAGACTATATCTGGTGCCTAAGATACATAAGGATACAGTCAACCCGCCAGGCAGACCTATCGTTTCTACAAAGGGGTCAGTTCTGGAACCTTTATCCATTTACATAGACTCCTTTTTAAAGACCTTTAATGCCGGCTATCTTATCATACATAAAGGATACCTCTCATTTTTTAACTATCCTGGAAGAATATTCTGAATGGGCATCGAAGGCACATGTTATCCTTGTAACGCTGGATGTGGCAGCTCTGTACACAAACATTCCCCAGAAAGAAGCTCACGCGGTTATAGTGACCTCACTACGTGAACAAGGCAGCTTATCTACAAATCTTATAACATTGATTTCAGAGTTGGCAGATCTCACCATTTTCCATAACTACTTTGAATTTGAAGGACAAATTTACCAACAGATGTCTGGAGTAGCTATGGGCGCCACTTGTGCCCCATCGGTGGCCAATTTATATATGCAGAATTTTGAACGCCAGTGGTTAAACAATTCTCAATATCAACACCTCTTAATTCTATGGTGAAGATTTATTGATGATGTTTTTCTGTTATGGGGAGGCTCAGTGGGGGAATTACAACAATTCACTGAATGGTTAAATCTTCGGGATCCCAACATACAGTTCACGTCCACACATCATATCTATAAAATAGCTTTTCTGGATGTGATAGTACAGAAGGGCCCAGGAGGTTGGCTAACATCCATATATAAAAAACCAACAGACAAACACTATTCTACATTACACCAGTCACCACCCGAAACAGTTACGTGATAGCTTGCCAATATCTCAATTTATTAGATACAGAAGAAACTGTTCTACAGTTGCAGAATATAAATTGCAAGCAAAGAATTTAATAAGGGATTTCCAAGAGAGGGGTTATCCCCCTTTAATAATTCAGAGAGCCTACAAGAGGGCGCTATACTGCAATAGAGCATTGTTGCTTCAATCAAAATCACGCAATACATTAGAGGATGAGGACACCATAAATTGTGTGACGAAATTCTCCCCATTGAGTGGAGCTATCAAAAAAATTCTACAGAAACACCGTAATGTCCTCACTACAGTACCAGCGTTACGAAACAAGTCTATTAGATGTGTCTGGAAGAGGAATCTTAATCTTAAAGACAAGTTGAGCCCAAGTCAATTAAAATCTAAGCGAGAGGTATCTCAAGAGGTAACACCAGGGCATAGTGCCTGTGGTAGCTGTACAATTTGTGTTGTGATGGAAGAGCGGAATAGTTTCACACATAGTGGGAAAACATATGCTTTAAAACACACTACAACATGCCTTTCAGATCATGTTGTTTATGCGATCCGATGCCCCTGTGATTTTTTATACATCGGGAAAACAGAACGCCAGCTAAAAATCAGAATGGCAGAACATCGCAGCAAGTTGAAGTGTAGGATTTTAGAAGCCCCAATAGTAGCGCATTGTGTTACCAAGGGTCACTGTTTTGAAGATCTACGCTGCTTTGCAATTGAAATGACCCCTGTTGGGAGGAATGGTAAATCGCGGGCACAAACGCTATTAATACAAGAGCAAAAATAGATTTTCAGACTGGCCACGACGGGCGTTATGGGTCTGAACAATTCAATTGAATGGCGAGCGTGTATATAATATCCAAAAATCTTTTTCCGTGATCTATGAGGTAACCTGCGAGAAGGAAACTACTATCAGATGAGCCATCAGATTGGCGGCTGATGATTATGACATCACTATTTAAATCTCCCCACACAGAGCTGTTCCGCATGCGCGGCGTTCTTTTGCTCGTTAGAGAACAATCTCAGTCCGGTTAAGCTTTGAAGGTTTAGAGAGTAGGAAACCGCGGCCCATTCCAAGGTAGACGCTGTGGCCACAGAGTGAAAAGTTGTGTCTGCGATTGTAAGTTTTATATTGGTATGCTCATCACTTCTTTGTTGTTTCTTAGATCGTGCTGTGACAAATTCAATCCCCCCTGAGGAAGAAAACGAAACGCATTTTTGCGGTACCCATTTGGTGGCGTCGGGGAGATTAATCACCAACAATATGAGAAGATAAGCACAATCTTTTATTAAATAACAACATGGATAAGTGAAATATGATAATGATTGAAGAAAAAGTCTAGTAGGGAGTTCTGAAGTACTGTAATTCTTCTAGGAATGGATAAGTGCTTAAAGGTCATTGATGCGTGAAGGTATGCTGCTTTTGGTGTATACAAAAAGCACTGCCAGTGTTAGTCTGAGACCTGCACTTTATCTATATCTTCAGGTATTGGAGTCTAAGTAACAAATCTAAAAGAAAAAAAGGAAAAACAAGGGGAAAATAAGGTATATAAAAAGAAGGAAAATTTGGAGTGAAGATGGAAGTAATTACAGTAGTAACCCTATCTAGCTGAATTTCTCAATAGTTATTGAGGGCATTCGCAGCAAATGGAAATTACACTAACCTGGTAATTGTAGTTCCTGGAGGGTCCAGTTTAGTCCTCCAACATCGGGTAGTGCCCCTCCTCCTGCAGCCTGGAGACTGGACCAATCAAGTCTTCTGTAGTATATATGCAGACGGAGCTCCCAGAAGCCCCAGTGTACTAGTAACAAAGCATACTTAACGAAGCAACACATTAGATTAATATACAAAATGACATAATGAAAATGACATAATTAAAGAACAATTTGTTTCCCCCCCACAAAAATATCCAACTTTCTCTCCAAACGAGGAAGTCAGAACACTGTATTGCACTGGAACCAACGCCCCAGAAATCAAAATACAGCTCCGTATCAGAAAGCTCAGGAGCTGACTGAACACCTGAGAAAGGAAGAGCCATAGCCAAAAATGCGGCTGCAAAAAAGGTTCGAACGGCAAGAGGAACCGTCTTATGATCCACCGTTCGGAAAGCGCGCCGCATTTTTATAACAGATAGTCGGGAGGGAAGGAGGACTAAACTGGACCCTCCAGGAACTACAATTACCAGGTTAGTGTAATTTCCATTTCCTGTTCGGTAATCCAGTTTAGTCCTCCAACATCGGGATGTAACAGAGCAGTTAAGACCGGGCGGGACCTTGCCATCCTGCGCGCAGAACCGCCGAACAAAAGAGGAATCCCGAGCCGCTGACACATCTAAACGATAGTGTGTACTGAAAGCATGCAGAGACAACCAGGCGGCCGCCTTACAGATATCTGCTGGCGGAACTAGGCTATACTCCGCCCAAGCGGTAGCCCGAGCCCTAGTGGAATGATCCAGTAGCCCCTCCGGAACAGACCGCTGCTGCAACAGATACGCAGACGCGAACGCTTCCTTGAGCCATCTTGCAACGGAGGCCTTAGCCGCTGCTTCCCCTTTATGTGCACCACCGAAGAGCACGAATAACCGGTCAGTCTTCCGAAAGATTCGGTAGCCTTCAAAGAACGACGAGGTACACGACCCACATCGAGACGGTGAAGACCTTTGTCCGCCGACCCGACAGAGTGGGAAGAAAGAACTGGAAGAAACACTGCCCGATTCACATGAATAGGGGAAACCACCTTCGGCAAAAAGGAAGGGACCGGGGTAAAAGACAAAAAAGGTTCTCGGCAGGACAACGCATGTAGATCTGAAATACGCCGTGCCGAACCGATGGCTACAAGAAAAACCGTCTTCAGCGTAAAATCTTTCAGAAACGCCCTACTCAGGGGTTCAAAAGGTTCACGAACCAGGGCCCGCATCACTAGATTCAAGTCCCCCGGAGGAACGAAAATCCTGCGGGAGGGCCGCAAATGAAAAACAGTCGTAAGAAGACGACGTACGTCCGGATAAGAACCGTAGAGACGGCCTAAAACTTTGCATCGATAACAAGAGATAGCCGCCAACCGGACTTTCAGAGAACTAGCCGCAAGGCCCTTATCAAAAGCAACCTGAAGAAGCTTAAAACGACGGAAACGAAAACCGTCGCCGCCCGGACTCCACGCCGGGAGCACCAGTCTTCAAAGATCCCCCCAAATCCGAACGTAAGTAAGAGAAGTGGACGTTTTCCCTGCCCGCAGTAGGGTAGAAATCACCGCGGGGGGAGTAACCCTTCTTTTTCAGCCGAGCCCTTTCCTTGGCCAAACCGTATGCGAGAATTGACCCACTTGGGGCATCCGCAAGGGTCCCCGAAAAGGAAGATTCGGCAGCGTGGATAGGAGCCAAGGAATGCCGTCGCTCAGCTGGACCAGATCGGCATACCAGGGCCACCCAGGCCAGTCCGGGTCCACCAGTAACACTCGACCCCGATGGCCCTCGATGCGCTGAACGACCCGGCCAATCAGAACCCACGGAGGAAAGACATAAAGAAGGTCGGACGTTGGCCACGGCTGAATGAGAGCGTCGAGCCCCTCGGACATACGCTCCCTTTGCCTGCTGAAGAAGCGTCCTGTCTCGGCCGATTGAAATGTCGCCATGAGATCCATGAAGGGCGGCGGCCCCCCCCCCAGACGAACTATTTGCGCGTAAACTTGCGGGTTTAGCTCCCACTCTCCGGGGTCCACCCGCACTCTGCAGAGAAAATCGGCCTGAACATTGTCTGCGCCTGCAATAGGCGCTGCCGAGATGGCCGGAAGACGAGACTGCACCCAATTGACCAAGGCCATCGCTTCTGATTCCAGGGCCATGCTGCCGATGCCCCCTTGGCGATTGATGTAAGCTACGGTGGACGCAATGTCCGAAAGGACTCGCACCGGCCGGTCGAGAACTAGGGCTTTGAGGCCAAGAGGGCTAGCCGTACCGCCCGCCATTCGAGGAGGTTGATCGACCAAGAAGTCTCCAGGGGAGACCATTCCCCTTGAGCGAAGCGGGTCTCGCAGTGAGCCCCCCAGCCGGTTAAGCTGGCATCCGTTGTGAACGGAACCCAAAGTGGAGGCTCCAGGGAATCCCCCGCGCCAGGTTCTCGGAGGAGAGCCACCACCGGAGTGATCGGCGAACCGCCCTTGGGCAAGTCAATCTCCTGTTCAACGAGTCGAATTGGTTGGACCAACGGTGCAGCAGGGCACTCTGCAGCCGGGCGCATGTGGAAGCGCGCCCAGGGCACCACCTCCAAGGTCGCTGCCATCGTACCGAGGAACTGTAGCTATCACCATGCAGACGGAGCGGGCATCCCCCTGAAGAGTCGGACAAGAGACCGAATGCGGCACTCCGGCAGGCACACCAAGCCCCGTGCTGTGTCGAGGCTCACTCCCAGATACTCGAGATCCTGAGTCGGGCACAGACAACTCTTGCATTCTTTCACCACCCAGCCGAGGGACCGCAGCAGAGCCACCACCCTGCTCGTGACGTGCACACACTCCCGACTGGACTTTGCCCGAATCCACCAGTCGTCGAGATACGGATGGACCAGGATGCCCTCTGTGCACAAGGCCTCCGCGACCACTACCATCACGTTTGTGAAGGTGCGGGGGCCGTGGCGAGACCAAACGGCATGGCCGGAAATTGGAAGTGGCCCCACGGAAGAGCGAAGTGGAGAAACCGTTGATGAGACGGCCGGATGGGAATGTGTAATGTGGTCTGCAGCGGCTGTGGAAGATCCTGCAGCAGGGGCTCTGAGGAGGGGGGAGATAAGGTGCTGGGGGACCCAGCTAGCAACGCAGTGGGTATGGGGAAAGCCTCCGGGATGCAGCGTGCAGGTGTAACACAAGCAAGCTATTAATGTACCCTTCGGCTGATTACATTTCACATATAATACAGCCATAGAAAAAAGCATTGTAGAGACTTAAACCACCTTTCCTCTTCTTGTGTGGGGTTTCATTTATTTATTTATTTATTTATTTTTTGCATTTAAAACAAAAAGCAAGGAAGGCTCAGGGAAACCCAAGACTGTTTAAGAAAAGGATTTTGAAACTGCACGTGCCTCCACAGCATGATTAAGTGTGTGGAAACTGCTGTTTAGAGCTGTTGCCTCTAAAAAGAAACACTGAAGAGAAAAACAAAACAGCCGCTGGCACCGAAAAACTGTCAGGTATTCGCAGAACTGAGAAGGGAACTGTCAGTCATTCACTGTGCTGGCATAGAGAAACTTTCAAGGTCAGGGTAAGGCAATTACAGTGACTGAAAGTAGGGAAATTAGAGTGGGATCCCTCCGCAGCCATTCAGACCTCCATGGTAGGGGCTGAAAGGTGTTTCTGGGGAGGGATGTAGAAGCTCAATCCAGCCATAGGAAAATTACAGTGAGCATGCTTAATTAGGCCGAGCCCAAAACAGTCAGGATCCAAAACACTGACTTAAAACCTCAACCAAATGGTATATTGAATAAGACAGGTACAATAATCAGTAGGACGTACAAAGTAACCCGGCTGCAGTTTGTGGACTAAAAAGTCAAAGTAGGCACTTCCAACTCAGGGGCAGCCGGTCCGGATACAGCTGAAAGCATCCCAGAGCAGCTGAGGCAAGGAAGAAAAAACAAAAACAGCGTACGCACAGTTTTCTTACAGAAAATGATACCTGAACTTCCTGGAGGTATTCAAACTCTCGTGGTAAAGACTCAGTGCAGCGTAAAGCCAATGGAGAGCTCCCCCGAAGCCAAGCTCCGGAGTTCCCAAGTTCCTCAGGGGAAGCAAGATGCGGGGGGAAGAGCAGAGCTGATGCCTGAGGTCCCTGTTTCTTCTGACAGCCTATGCAGCTTAAACCTGAATAAGGCACAGGGAGAACTAAAAAGAAATAACTGCGTCCCGCAGGAACAGGCATTTAACAATATTCCCCATAATAGGTAATGCCTCAGCCAGCCTTCTTTGTTGGGCACAGTGGGGAATAGAAGCCATGAGCCCTGCACCCTTCATCAGTGACTCAGCCTTGTACTGTGGCTCTGAATTGCATACTGTTCTCTATCCATGCCTTCTGTACTTTTTATCCATTATGTTCATACAGAGGCAGAGAAAAAAGTAACCTCTGCACAACTGACCTCTAGCAAGTGTTGTGGAAAGAAGAAAAAAAACTGAAACAACAATATAGCTTTTAGAAGCCAGCAGAGACGTAATCTGGCTTCCCGCCAAAAACCGAGGCTCATTAGCTATTCAAAATGGCCACCAGCAAAAATAAAACACCAAAAGAGTGAATTAAAACCCCCCAAAGCTAAGGAATTAACTTAAAAAGTCAAAGAAGAAGGTGGGAGGGTTGCAGGCATGAGAGAAATGCCTAAAATCACTGAAAAATCAAGAAAAATCAATCGAGTTACCACAGAGCTGCAAACAGCAGAGGGAGAAGACATTCTAGTGCTGAATAAACTGCAGCACAGCTCTTACAGATGCCAGAGTCAGTCATTGTACCTCTGCGGGACCCACAAATCCCACCTTGAGGTTTGGCAGCCATGCTAAGGCAACCTGCTTCCAGGGGGAAAGAAGGAAACAGGAACAGGGAAGCCCACAGCAAAGGGACTAACCATATTCAAATCAGTACAGCTTTAAAATTAAAAATTTTTTTTTTTTTTTTTTTTTTTTTTTTTTTTACAGAAAACAAAATACTCCCCAGAATCCTAGGGGTGCCCTGAGCAAAATCGCCAGCAAAAGAAACCCCAAAAATGCCAGGGGAATCCGTGCACAAGTGTTAAAAAGTGCCCTTAAAAGCACACTTTAGAAATCCAAAATGGCCGCCGCACTTTTTCACCCACAATAAAAAAAGGCGCGAAAATACAAAGGTAACCAAATAATATGGAAAAGAAAGAAAACGACCCTCTAATACAGGGCAAGCGAAAAAAATCAGGAAAAAGTGCAATTCGGAAGCCAGGGGAGCCGACAGAGCCTCTGACAATGCAAAAAATAACAGAGCTGAAAAGATAAAGCAAGGAAAATTCCTACCAGCTCAGGGAACAGCAAGGAACTCAGCCAACTCCTCCAAGTGACAGGCAATGCTGTAGCAGGTATGGCTCTTCCCCGAACAGTCCTGGGGAGAGCTCAACCCAGGCTTCAGATATTCCCAGGCAGGAAGGCAGGAGCCCAATGCAGGTCTGTCTTCCCCCAGGATGTCCCCTGTGGCAATGCTCTTTTTTCTTTTTTAAAGATACAGCTACCTAGCAAAGAAATGGTAAATAAAGGACCCAAAATAAAACCCCAAAAGAACTAACTAACTAGTGTTGCTCCTTCAAGTGTCACTTAGTGTGCCCAGGAAGGGCACAGAAGTCTGCAAGCTGCAAGGAGACTGGACACACTGGGGGCTTCTGGGAGCTCCGTCTGCATATATACTACAGAAGACTTGATTGGTCCAGTCTCCAGGCTGCAGGAGGAGGGGCACTACCCGATGTTGGAGGACTAAACTGGATTACCGAACAGGAAAGGATCTTTAACCCTCTGAAAATTAGACCTATAACAGTCGTGGGGTTCTCTAAATTTAAAACATCATTGGATTGCTGCTCTGTTTTGATGTGTGAAAATGTGCGTCTCCACCTTCTCTCCTTTTCTTTTAATATTTGGAAGAAACTAGTGGGGTTTCCTAGCTCTTCTTTTGAACATATGACCTCGCCATGTCCACACTGCCTGCTCCAAGGAGGCTGGTGTGCCACATAACATTTCTGGAAAGATTGGAAAACATTGATCTACAGTAAACAGTGACCTTAAGTCATTAAAACATTGAGAAAACTAGATTATCTTATAAGGGATAAAGAGGTACACAATGACTACCAGAACACAATGAGTACCAGTGAATGAATAAAGAGAGAATTTATTGACCATGGTAAATGTAACAAATCCTTTGAACTCCAAGTTCATTCCACTAAGTTTTAAATAGGAGTAACCAAATAAATTTTAAGCTTAATTGCTTCCAGAGAGACATTCATGATAGTAGTAAAGTCGGCCACCAATATGTGAAAAAGTAAGGAACGTCATTATCCCTATCTCAACATCAGTAAAACAAAAGAACAATATCAAATATTGCACCACATTCTGCTGCCACATTCCTATGATATCCACATAGGGAACTTTGGGTCACCAACTGCAATGTAAGAAGGTGGGCTCCTAGCACCTCATTAGGCCCTAGGTCAGGGGTGGGCACCTCCGGTCCTGGAGGGCTGCAGACCAGTCAGGTTTTCGGGATATCCCTAATGAACATGCATGAGATATATATGTATTAGAGATATCCTGCCAACCTGACTGGTTTGTGGCCCTCCAGGGCTGGATTTGGAGACCCCTGCCTTACACCTCTGTCATTTAAGATCGTGAGTGGGCAAGGTACAGATGTCCTAGACATCGAAAGGGTATATAGAATGTGTCACATTCCTCCTCGATTCTCACCACCACCAAAAAGTTGTCTAATAGACAATATTTTGGTGGTGGTGAGAAGTGAGGAGGAATGTGACACATTCTATCTAACCTTTTTGATGTCTTGGACATCTGCACCTTGTCCACTCACAATCTTAAATGACAGAGGTGTAAGGCAGGGGTCTCCAGATCCAGCCCTGGAGGGCCACAAACCAGTCAGGTTGGCCGGATATCTCTAATGCATATATATCTCATGCATATTCATTAGAGATATCCCGAAAACCTGACTGGTCTGCGGCCCTCCAGGACCAGGTTTGCCCACCCCTGCCCTAGGTGAAGTTCCATATCTGGACAGTACCTGAGCCTCCTTCTATAACCTCTCAGCTTGCTTAGTCATTGGTACTGACAAGCCTCCAAATTTTGCAGTAAGGATGCTTTCCTTAGTCTCTTTAGAATGTTGTCGAGCTTGGATTCCTCTCACAGAATGGATGGTGCTTGTGAGAAACAGTCACATATTAATTTTAGTTTTGCAGCTAGATTTTCCTCTGTAGTTATGATTCAGTGTTGCCATTTCTGTGGTCTTCCTGGACCAGTTGGGTGACGTTTTTGCCCAAGCCACTTAAGAACCCCAATATATTAGGTGGCAAGAATCAGCGGCATCATATCAGTTAGCTTTTACAGGATATTCAGTGATTTCTGCAGTTAAGTCCATGTTGCAGAATAGCAGGTTAAAGAAATCCAAAGGCCTTTATAACTGCATATTTTTAATACTATCCTGAAAAAATGCTTGACCTGCCACAGGCATGTCCGTTTCTCTCCCACATTTAAACGGATACATTTTTGGCCAGATATTAAGGACTTAACAGACTTAAGGACCTTAATATGTAAACTTTAGAGGAAAGGTGGACAGAGGTGATATGCTTGAGATGTTTAAATACCTCTGTGGCATAAATGCACAGAAAGAGAGCTTCTTGAAAACAAGCTCTGCTTCGAGGGTATATAGGATGAGGGTGAAAGAGGATAGACTCAGGAGTAATATGTGGAAATATTTCTTTACGGAAAGAGTGGCAGATGCATGGAATAATCTCCCAATGGAGGTGGTAGAGATGAGGGCAGTATCTAAGTTCAAAAAAGCATGATGTTGTTTTCCCTTGTTCCTGTTACTATAATCTAGCCTCAACCTTTTACTATTCTCTTTTCTTTCCTATCACACTATGGCATTCCTTTCCTAATTTTCTAAGCAGCCTTTTGTATATTGTAAACCGCTCAGACGCTATTGTGATGGGCGGTCTATTAAGTTCCCAATAAACATAAACATATGGAAGGACAGACTTGATAGGCCATGTGGTCTTTTTATGCCATCATGTTTCTCCGTTTCTCTATATGGAGTTGTCTGACTGAAATTTGAATGGTATGCAAGGGGGCTAGAGATGGGTTGGATTTCAAACTCATAGCATTTATTAAGTTACTTCATGAAGTTAATCAGTTATATGTCTTTGGATATTGATCCGACGCAGGCCCCAAACCATCCTGGTCGCCCTCCCCCGAACAGCCTCCAGTCCCCTCACATCCCCTGCAAGACACGGTCTCCAAAACCGAACACAGCACCCCAAGTGAGGGGAGACTTGAGGACCTAAGGACCTAGGCGTGTGCGCTTTGGAGGGGAGGAGAGACAGGGGAGATGTGATTCAGATCTTTGAGTGCTTGGAGAGAGATGATGGACAGGCAGTCCTCTTCCAGGGACAGGGAAGCTGCGGAACTGGAGGGCGTGGCATGGGGCTGTAGGGTGGTGGGTTGAGGGGCAATGTCGGGAGACAGTTTTTCGCTGAAGGGGTGGTGGATGCTTGGAGTGTGTTCCCGATGGAGGTGCTGGGGGCAAATGCGGCAACGGAGTTCGGGAGGGCATGGGAGAGATACGGTGGGGATCCTTTTACAGCAACAGGAGAATATCAAAATGATCTGAGCCATCTGATTCCTTAACAGGTGGGGGTGTCCTACATGGAGTGGTGGGATCGCCCCTGGACGGAGACGTGGGGAGGGGAGGGCCTGCACGGAGCAGCAGATGTACCTACTCTTGGGATCGTGCTCGGCAGACTGGATGGACCATGCTGGTCTTTATCTGCCATCATTTACTATGTTACTATGATCCCTAAATGAGTTTAGAGGAAAGTTTCTCCATGTTATCAATATTCTGAAAATTTGAATTATGATTACCAAAAATGACTAAAAACACTTGAAAAGTTCACTTGTGATCTAACGAACCTTACACCAGCTTCAGCAGTACAGACTCACTGGATAGCCTTCTGCTCTAAACATCCCTGATGAACTGCATCTATTTCTCATCAGATTCTCTGCAAGTGAGGAGTTCAGCTAGATAAGAATGTTTTTAGGCCATTACACAGTTGGATTGATTCGACATTTCATGACTCATACAGCACAGACAGAACTTTGCTAATTTTTCATTATATAGAGATTTTAAAAAGAGGAAAAAGGCCTTATTTGGTTAAAAGGACATTTGCAATGTCCTTGAAAACAATGTATCAGTTTCAAACAGGCCTGGCCCCATCAATAAGGAGACTAGGCATCTGCCTAGGGTGGCAGAATTTGGGAAGCAGCACTTAAAGCTGAAGTCAGCATGGAATGGGACCTTCCACTATAAGCCCATGCACAAACCTTGCCACTTCCCACTCTCTTCAACGGAAACCTTGCATCGGAGAGAGCAGGAAGGACATGGCAATAGTATGCTGATTTACCGTTGCTTCTTCTGGCATGGGTGGAGGTACAATAGAAGTATCAGGCCTGACAGAGGGAAGAGAAGGGGGGAGATGTTGAATATGAAGGATAGGGAGGGGATATGGAAGGAGAGGCAGTAGGGAAGGGAAATGAGATGCCTGTCATCTTAGGAGATTGACACGGTTTTCAGTATGTCCCATTATGTCAGCACTCTAAAGTAGTTAGAAGGGAACAGTGACTACAAAGTTTTCCTCAACCTCAGAAAGAGAAAGGGAAGGAACAGAAACCAAAGAAAGAATTTCTCACAATCTAGTACACAGGAGAAACCTGGTTCCCAAGGTACCCAAAGAGAGTGGAGTCCAAAAGGGACAAGGCCAGGTGTTACAAAAGAGAGAAAAGATATAACTCAATCTCCCTCAGGAGACCAAAGAAGGATGTGAAACTCTGTTCCCCACTGACGACAATAACCAGGGCTGGTCTGCCCAATAGGCAGGCTAGGTGGCCGCCTAGGGCAACAGACCTGTGTGGGTGGCATGGCATGGCGTCCATGTGCTTTGGCACAAATAGCCTGCTGCTTCTGATCCCCCTTTGACAGGAAGTTGTGTTGGAGGGGGGTTAGAAGCGGGGGCCCATGTGTGCCAAAGCACATGCCTGCTGTGTGCCGCTGCTGCTGCCACCCCACCAAGACGAGCCTTCCTCTCTCCACCGATACAATCGGCAGCAGTGGGTAGGGGGCAGCACTCTCGTCTTTATCATTGTGAAAATGGAACAGGAAGTGGCCATTTTAAACATCACAGCCATCATACATTGGTCGATTCAAGTCATGTGAGTACTGGCAATTGATTACAGGTACATAAGAACATAAGAAATGCTATACTGGGTCAGACCAAGGTCCATCAAAGCCCAGTATCTTGTTTCCAACAGTGGCCAATACAGGTCACAAGTTCCTGGCAGGTTCCCAAAAAGGGGGAACCAAAGAACAGATACAAAGACTGGCAGTAGTTTAGAACAAAACCTTTAACTGATGACCCCTATGCGTTTCGGCTAATGGCCTTCCTCAGGGGGTAATATAAAAGAGGGCAAACCTTCCAAAATGTATTCGCTTGAATGGCAATAATGTTTGCTAAAATATAAATACCACTCTTCATGTAAGAATCTTGACACTCACTATGGTTCCCAAAAAGGTACACAGGTTCCATAATGCTTGTCCCGGGGCCAGCAGTTGATTTCCTGGGTCCTCTTTAATAATGATTTATGAACTTTTCCTCCAGGAATTTGTCTAAATCTTTTTTAAGCCTAGCTACACTAACCTGCCTTTGCTAATCCTCTGGTAACTAATTCCAGAGTTTTACTACGCATTGAGTGAAAAACTTAAATGGGTTACATTGTGGCTTCATTGAGTGTCCCCTAGTCTTTCTACTTTTTGATGGCATGAAAGAGCCCTAACCTTTTAAGCCTTTCCTCATAGGGGTATCCTTCCACCCACTTTACCATTTTGGTGGCTGTACCTTTTCTAATTCTGTAATATCCTTTTTAAGATATGGAGACCAGAAATGCACACAACATTCAAGGTGTGGTCACACCACGGAACGATACAGAGGCATTCAATTTGCTTTCTTGGCCACCGCTGCATATTGTAGGGAGGGTTTAGAGCAGTTACTCACCTGTAACAGGTGTTCTCCAGGAGCAGCAGGAATCAGTCCTCACATATGGGTGTCATCGGCGCAGATGAAGCCCCAGCGGAGCATTTCCCCAGCTTTCTATGAAAGCCTTTGGGAATGCAGGCACGCATGCGCAGTTCCCTTCCCGCCTAAAGGTGCCATCTTACCTCAGTCAAATGACATAGCTAAGAACAGCACACAAAAATGAAAAATAAACTATGTACAACTGCAACTCCAAGGGGAGGAGGGAGAGTTGTGAGGACTGATTCCTGCTGCTCCTGGAGAACACCTGTTACAGGTGAGTAACTACTTTCTCCAGGACCAAGCAGAAAGTCAGTCCTCACATATGGGTGACTCCCTAGCTCTGGGCTACCGAGGAACCCAGGCTGAACAAGAGAACTCTCTCTAGTCTCAGCAGCAAAGAAAAGCTTTTCAAGGACACAACCTCCACCGGTAGCCCAACAGAGGGCATGAGTTGCCTAAACCTCAAAGAGAATCCGGAGTACTGCTTGGCCAAAAGCACTGTCCCTACGGGACTCCCTCTCCAGACAGTAATGGGCCACAAACGTCTGGCTTGAAGATCAAGTTGCAGCTCTGAAGATGTCTACCAAGGGCACAGAGCGGAGATGAGCCACTGAGGCAGCCATTGCCCTGACTCGGTGGGCAGTAACCCTACCCTGCAAAGAAAGGTCAGCCGCCTTGTAAGCCCAGGTGATACAGTCAGCCAAACAGATGGACAAGGTACGCTTGGACACAGCCAACCCCAACCTATTAGGGTCAAAAGAAACGAAGAGCTGAGTAGCCCTTCTATGCCCCTGCGTACGGTTAAGGTAGAAGGATAAGGTCCTCCTACAGCCCAGGGTATGCAGGACTGCCTCAGCCTGGCTTGCATGAGGCCTAGGGAAGAATGTTGGAAGAACCACCTCCTGATTGAGGTGGAAAGAGGAGACAACCTTTGGAAGGAACTTTGGATGAGTCCTGAGGACTACCCAGTTCCTATAAATCCTGGTGTAAGGCCTATCACAGACCAAGGCCTGAAGCTTACTCACTCGCCTAGCCGAGGTAAGGGCTATTAGGAAGAGTGTCTTCCAGGACAGGAAGCGTAGTGGACAAGTAGCCATCGGCTCAAAAGGTGGGCGAGTCAGTTGCTGCAAGACCACATTCAACTCTCACTCAAGGGCAGGAGGACGGATTGGAGGCTTGAGCAAAAGCAAGCCCCTGAGAAAGCGGGACACCAAGGGGTGACCCGACAGAGAATGTCCCTCCACCAGAGAGTGGTGAGCTGCTAGAGCTGAGAGGTGGACCCGAACAGAGTTGGACTTAAGTCCCTGATTTGATAAGTGCAGTAAATACTGAAGCACCACTGGTACAGTACAGGAGAAAGGATCCTCTGTACGTAGCTGACACCACACAGAAAACCTTTTCCATTTGAGAGCATAGGTTTTCCTAGTGGATTGTTTCCTAGAGGCTAGGACAACCTCCTCAACTTCCTGAGGTAGGCCCCAGGGAGCCAAAACTACCCTTGCAGCCTCCAGGCCATCAAATTGAGAGCTTTGAGATTGGGGTGCAGAAGGGAACCCTGCTCCTGTGAGAGAAGGTCGGGTTTCAACCTCAGAGGCAGTGGAGGATCCACCGCCAGTTGAAGCGAAGAGGAAACCAAGGCTGCCTCGGCCACCTGGGAGCCACCAGCAGGACCAAGGCCTTGTCCTGAAGAATTTTGAAGAGAGTTCGGGCCGCCAAGGGCGTGGGAGGAAACGCATACAGGAGGCCCTGAGACCATGGAATCAGAAAAGCATCTGCTGCGATTCTCAGAGGATGCGGTTGCCTGGAGCAAAACTTTGGCAGCTGATTGGTAGATCTCTTTGCCAGTCCAGTGAACAAAGGGAGACGCCATTTTAGGAAGATCTTCTGAACTACTGAAGGATGCAGCTGCCACTCGTGGGGCTGCAGAATCCTGCTTAACCTGTCAGCCAGGTAGTTGTCCTGGCCTGGAAGGTACACAGCCTTGAGGAGCATGTTGTGCTAGAGGGAAAATGAACAAAGGTCCTGAGCCTCCCGACAAAGGATTCTGGACCCAGTCCCGCCGTGTTTGTTCACATAAAACATGGTTACTTGGTTGCCTGTCTGAACCAGGACAGATTGATGAGCCAGGGTAGGAGAGAAAGCTTTGAGTGCTAATCGAATAGCTCTGAGTTCGAGGAGATTGATCTGCTGTGTAGCTTCCCAAGGAGACCACAGGCCCTGGGTGCATTTGCCTAGACAATGAGCTCCCCAGCCCTGCAGGGAGGTGTCTGTGGTCAGTACCACCGTGTACCCAAGAACCTGAAAAGGCACCCCCTTCAGTAGATTGGGTGGGTGTAGCCACCAGTTGAGGGAGTGCAGAAATTGTCTGGACACCCTTATCCTGTCTCTGAGGCTGCCTGTGGCCTGTGACCACTGAGTCCGAAGGCACCACTGTGCAGGTCTCATATGGAGCCTGGCATTTGGGGTCACATGTACTGTCGAAGCCATGTGGCCAAGCATCCTCAGGCAGAGTCTGGCGGAGACCAGTGACCTGCGGAGAAACTGATTTGCCAAGGCTATCAACCTTTGGGCCCTGTCTTCTGGCAAGAAAGCCTTTGCCAGCAGAGAGTCCAGCCTTGCTCCTATGAACTCCAAGTTCTGGGAGGGGAGCAAAGTGGACTTTGCAAAGTTTATGACAAACCCCAGGCTTTGAAGAAGAGCAATAGTTCTGAGGGTGGCCTGTCTGGCCTCCTAGCACGTCTGACCCCTGATGAGCCAGTCGTCCAGATAGAGGAAGACAAAGATTCCCTGATTTCTCAGGTAGGCCGCCACCACTGCCAGGCATTTGGTAAAGACCCTGGGAGCGGAGGTGAGGCCGAAAGGCAGCACTCTGTACTGATAATGGTTTCCTCCCACAATGAACCTGAGGTACTTTCTGTGGTCTGGATGAATGAGGATGTGAGTGTATGCATCCTTTAGATCTAAGGAGCATAGCCAATCTCCCTGCTGGAGGTAGGGCAGAAGTGTTCCAAGAGTAAGCATCTTGAACTTCTCTTTCTCTAGGAACTTGTTGAGGTTCCTGAGGTCCAGAATGGGTCGAAGGCCACCAGTTCTTTTGGATACCAGGAAATATCTGGAGTAGAATCCATGACCTTGCAAGTGGGGAGGCATAGGCTCCACCGCCCTGTCCACCAACAGACCTTGAAGCTCTTGTAGTAGAAGTTCTGTGTGAAGGGGAGGCCTTGGAGGCTCCTCTGGAAAGTAAGGAGGAGGCAGTTGGTGAAAATGCAGTGCATAGCCTTTGCGGACTATGTCCAACACCCAATTGCCCCCGGTGATAAGGGGCCACTGGTGGGCAAAGAGGGCTAGGCGACCTCCTGTGCAGGGTTGGGAGAGCAGGGATGGAGAGGCTACGCTCAAGGAGTCAAAAACCCCCACCCTGATAGTGGGAGCAGGGGCCGGAGGCTGGGGGTTCTCTGCCTACGGGGCCCATTACCCTGCCCCTTGGCTTGCTGACCCTGAGGGGCAGCTTGGGCAGCCTGATATTGAGGGTACTGTTTGTAGGCAGTGCCCTTCCTCGGGTAAAAGGGCTTTTTACCCGAGCCCTTCTTTTTATGAGAAGGGGCAGGAGGTCTTCCTAGACAGCCTTGTCCGTGTGAGGTGCTCTGTTTCGAGCTGGGCGGCCTTCTCGGTCATGGGCTTGCCAAAAAGGTTCTCACCTCGGCAAGGGACATCGACCAACTTGTCCTGAACCCATGGCTCGAGCTCCGATGACTGCAGCCATGCCTGGCATCGAGCCGCGATGCCGGCTGCCGCAACTCGGGCCGAAGCCTCGAAGCCATCGTAGGCGGCGCGGGTCATGAACTTCGAGCAGTCCTGAATCCCCGAGGACAAGGACTTAAATCTCTGCAAGGGTTCCCCGGAGAGACCAGCAGAGAACCCGGCCAAGTCCTTGGCCAGGTCCCGGAAGTACATGCCCATGTACAGCTGGTACGACTGGACACGGCAAGCAAGCATCGAGCCCTGGAAGCACTTTCTACCGACGCCATCGAGGTTTCGGGCCTCCCTGCCAGGAGGCACCGCGGAGTGCATCTTCTGGCTCTTCAGGTGATGCATGGCCGATTCCACAACCATAGAATGGTGTGGTAGCTGTGCCTTTTGAAAACCAGGGCTCTTCCTGAGTCGATAGATCGAGTCGACTCGCTTGCTCAGAACCGGCACCAAGGCCGGTGCCTCCCACATACGGAAGAGGAGCCGTTCCAGCATCGGAGGAACCGGGACAGTAAAGGCCTCCTTTGGAGGAGAGTCATACTGTAGTGCCTCGAGCTCTTCAGCTCGAGGCTCTTCCATGGGGTCCGCCGGAATAGCCAAAGCAGTGGCCATATCCCGATGAACTCCTAGAACCGAGTATCCTCCGGAGGGGATCTACTCCGGGGCTCAGACTGCGGTGAGTCTGACGGGACACACCGAGTCTTGAACGTATCGGGAGACTCCTCGTCCTCCGTCTCCCAGGCGGACTCATCCGAGGAGGAGTCAGGTTCCGACCCTGCGGGGCCCTGGAGCACCCGCCCCGACGCCCTCGGTCCCAAACGGGAGGTCGAGGGAGACCGCGACCGAGGTCGAATTCGAGCCATGATGGACTCGAGTATCGGCTCAGTCTCCGGGGTCGACTTCGAAGTCGATGTCCCGGTGGTTGGGGCAGATGCACCAGACAGGCTGGCCATCAGTGCCCGCTGCTGCTCCATGAAGGCAGTCTGCTCTCCAAGGCTGTCATCCTGAGACTCAGCTCGGGAGACGCAGCAGCCACCGACTTGAGCCCCGGCGGCACCGGGCCCGATGTTGGCTCCCTGGGAGGAGAGTCCTCGAGGACTACGGGGCTTACGTGTCCAGCAGACTCCGGCTCCACGCAAGGAACTTTAGCAGGCTTCTCTTGTTCCATGGGCCCGGGGCGACGGTCGGGGGTCTTAGACCTGGCCCTCGAGGAACCAGGGACCTCCGACGCCGCCGCCCTCGTGAGCCGCTTCTTCCTCTTCTGTTCCCGGTCAGGGGACCCCCTGTCCGAGGAGCTTCGACAGCGCTCGGGATCGGAATCCCGAGATGTCGAGGCCTCAGATGAGGTCCGGGCCCGGCCGGAGGCGGAGTCTGAGAAAAGCCTTTCCTTCTGCTGCTGTCGACTCCGGAGTGCCTTGGAAGACATCTTCCCACATGGCCCGCACGACTTGGGGTCGTGATCAGGGCTGAGGCACCGAAGGCAGCAGTCGTGTGTCAGTGAGAGACATTAATTTCTTACACCGATCACACTTCTTAAAACCACTGGAAGCCATCGGGGAAAAGAGAGTCCCCTGAGGTCAAAGGACCGGCCTTCCAGGGAAAAGGAAAAAAGGGCACGAACGGCAGCCACTATATGTGCAAAAAACAAAAAAGAAGAATCGGGCTTGATACCGGTGTACTGAACCCGGCAGGAGGGGAACCGGCGTTGAACCAGGAGAAAACATAGCGATAATCTCCGAAAAAAATCTACTTTTAACCGGGAGGGCAGGACTCACGTCCGGTGGGCTTCTCGGAAAAAAAGGAGACTGAGGTAAGATGGCACCTTTAGGCAGGAAGGGAACCGCGCATGCGTGCCTGCATTCCGAAAGGCTTTCAGAGAAAGCTGGGGAAATGCTCCGCTGGGGCTTCATCGGCGCCGATGACACCCATATGTGAGGACTGACTTCCTGCTTGGTCCTGGAGAACATCATATTATCCATGATGATGCATATACCTTTTTCCTGGGTGGTGGTTCCTAACGTGGAATCTAGCATCGTATAACCATAGTTTGGGTTGTTCTTTCCTACACTTAGAGATACATTAGAACCAGACCAGGGATCGATCCCTGCAGTACATCACTAATGATACCTTTATGATTGGAGTGAACTCCATTTACCTTTTCGCACTTCCCACCCAACCAGTTTCAAACCCAGTCAGTCACTTTAGGACCTATACCAAGGGCACTCAATTTATATGTCACTGCTGTGGAACTGTGTTAAAAGTCTTGCTGAAATCAAAGTACTCTCTTTTGATCCAACTCTCTGGTCATGCAGTCAAAGTGGCCCTTTTTCTAAAGTGCGCTAAGCGTTAACTGCGTGCTCAGGTCTGTAGTAACTTATCACAGGGATATGACAGCTACCACCAGTTGATTTGCATACTGCCACTCACATGCTGGGGTGCTGAATGGGCAGGGCAGGGGAGAAGGGTAGGGGCGGCGAGTACATTGCAGTTAGCATAGGGGGACATACTGAGCACTAATTGTCAATGCTGACATTAGCATGAGTGTGGAGTTAGGTGCAGCTGCAATGCTTGCAACATGTTTTTGGATACACATCCACCTGTTAACTGACAGGAACATGTTAGTTTTTGCACTAAACTCATAAAAGGTGCCAAAACCTCAGTGGAATACCAAGGGTGGGGTGGTGGATGCAGTCTGCCCCAGATGCTGGCCAGGAGAAGGTGTCAAAATTCCAGGCCCATGCACGCAACAAACTTACTAAACTCCTTTGCTGGCTTGTCACACTGCCTCTTCAGTGGGCCCAGCATCTCTTCCTTCCCTGGCCGAAGTCTCGTGGTATCATGAGACTTTGGCCCGGGAGGGAATAGCCGCTGGGTCTGGTGCAGAGGCAGCGCGGCAAGCCAGGGAAGGAGTTTATTCAGTTTGCCGCTTGAATGAATCCGGAATTTTAGCCCCCCCCCCCTTCTTGGGGGGTAGGGGAGCAGCAATCGCTCTGGGTGAAAAACAGGTTTTGCCGTGGTATGCCAAGCCCAACACACCTTAGTAAAAGGTCCCCCAAAGAAATTAAATGAGCAAGAAAAAAAATGAAAGATAAAAGAAATAATTAGAAACATAAAGTGACCAGTGTAAAGATGGTTTTTTTTAAAGGAAAATATGTAATATAAGCTAATGACCAATTTAAAATATGGTTAACCGATGTTCCTGTGTTGAAAATGCTTTAAAATATTTTGTAAGAGGAGGCCATTAGAACTCTCAAAAGATTGCCCATGCAAGTTTAAGAGAGACACAGAATGCCATGTATGCAGCGGAAAAACAACTGAACAGTAAATTGGTGTTGCTCATCTAATTGCTACCTTAGTGGGCTATTTTAAGAGCTCAGATCTGCTAGCATCTCTGCAGCTTGGTACTGGGTTTACTGCTTGATTTCAAAATATACTAATCCTTTAGCAAAATCTAAGGGTGACAAGTTTTCCAATCCCCTTTTTATCTAGGTACAGTGCCAGTGCCGACAAAGACGGTCTCCTGGTTTATTCGAATGGCAAACACTGGACACTAACAAGACCAGGGACAGTAAATAAAATACAGGGAGTGATGCAGAAAAGCTGCAACCCTGCACATTAGAAAACAAACCTCAGGTTCTTCTTTCGCATAATAGAAAAAATTCTGGGTGCTCACTAATCAAACCAAAGGAGATAAAATGCAAACTCTGATTCTTTACTAATGCAATTATAGCAAACCACAGAATGGTGTGCCATGGATTCATCTCCAGATGTATGCAGGCAGATAAGTTTAGTTTTGCCTTGATGCATTTGTTTGTTTCATTTTGCTTTTTTAAATTTATTTTGTAATACGTGCACTATTTAATGAAATAGTATGTACTCTTATGAAATAGAACAAAACCAAAACACATTCATTCGCCATCTAAAACTTAATATGAATAAAACTGAATTGCTTATTTTCTCTCTAAAACCCTCTTCTCCCTTTCCTTCATTCTCCATCTCAGTTGATAACACCCTTCTCCTTCCTGTTACTTCAGCCTGTAACCTTGGTGTTATCTTTGATTCCTCTTTACTTTTCTGCACATATACAACAGACTGCTAAAACCTGCCATTTCTTTATCTACAATATTTATAAAATTGAATACTTGTCCAATATTTAATTACTTCCCGCCTTGACTACTGTAACCTTCTTCTTACTGGCCTCCCTCTAAGTCATCTCTCTTCACTTCAAACAGTTCCAAACTCTGCTGCTCATCTTATCTTTCACCAGTCTCGTTTTGTTCATATCACCCCTCTTCTCAAATCACATCATTGGCTTCCCCTCCGTTACCATATTCAATTCAAACTCCTCCTTTTGACTTTTAAATGCATTCATTCTGCTGCTCCGTTTTATCTCCCTTCCTTCCTCTACTCTCCTCCTCTAGAACTTTGTTCTTCAAGCCTGCTCCTATCTTTGTTGACGTCTGTCCTTTCACCTTGCAGCCCCTTATACTTGGAACTCTCTTCCTGAAGCTTTCCTCAGGCTTTATCACTCCCCCTGTTCAAATCTCTGCTAAATGCTCACCTCTTTAAGGCTGCCTTTGGTTCCTAATACTCTGTTCCTCGTGTCTTGTCCCCCTCCCCTACTCCTTCTTTGTCTTGTTTGTCTTGATTAGACTGTAAGCTCCAATGAGCAGGGCCTGTCTTCATCTGTGTTTGTACTGTACTGTGTGCAGTGAGGAGCACTCTAAATGTTTAATAATAATAATTCATTCATTTCCAGGTATTTATAACCATAGTTTCAAAATATATTTCTCTGCAGTGGATCACAATTAATACAAGCAGAAAATTAGACATACATTCAAAGGGTAATTTTATAACCGAGTGTATAGTTTAAGACACCCAAAACACACTTCTTTTAAACCTTCTTTTTAATAAGGAAAAATAGGAACCTACTTTTCTTTATAAAAAGAGTAGTGTAAGTGGCCGAATATGCTCCTTAAACTCAGGCTAATTTAAATGCCCATACCTAGATTTTTCAAGCATCCGTGTAAATTATAGTATTTTATAATCTACACATACTCATGCTCTGTTCATACGCCACTCAACTTTGCCCATGTACACACCTATAGTGAAAGTACACACCACGCAAACACAAGTACTTTTATCTAGTCAGTATTCTAATGCCATTGATGCACAGAAATGACTAAAATACAAACATGTATAGTAGTGTATGTATATCATGCATGGAGTTTAGGAATTTGTCAAGACTCTCTTACTCTGGCAGCACACCCCTAACAACAAAATGTGCAGACCCCATCCTTCTCACACAACTAGGCCTCAAAGGACCAGCTTCAGGGAGGCCTATAGGCAAAGGCTGATGGCATAAGAAATACTGACACGTTCTGTGTCCATTCTTGGGTAACAATTACTAGCACAGGATGTCTTCCGTGTTTATACTATTTCCACCAGCACTGGTAGGGTGGTGCAAGGCATTTGCAGGGTAATTTTATAATTGGCGCCTAGATTTAGGAATCCAGAACACACCTATCTGAAGCCTATTCTATAAAGAAAAGAAGGTACATAATTTTCTTTATAAAAGAGGCACATACGTGGCCAAAAACACACATGAAATCTAGGCACAATCCCTTACAACAGCCCTAAGGGTGGCATAAATGCTGGCACCTAGATTTTTAATAAGTGTGAATAAGTTACAGCATTTTATAACTTATGTATGTAACTGTGTGCTCTGCTCATGCCTTACCCAAGCTCTGCCCGTGCATACTCACACCACAATTGTATGTACTTGTAAACATTTTTCTTTTGTGCTTTTGAATCAGTGCTGACTCCTGTTGACCCAGCAGCTCTAGGGTTTTCATGGCAGTGTGACCAGAAGTAGATTGCCAGGCCTTTCTTCTGAGACAATGGAGGGTTAAATGACTTGCCCAAGGCCACAAGGAGTGCCAGTGCGAATCAAACCCTGATCGCTTGGTTACCAAACCAGTGCTCTAACCACTAGGCTACTCCTCGACTCCCAACTTGTAAAATAGACACCCCTAAAGTACTCATGTAAACACTAATCCACTTGTGCTTCCTAGGCACAGCTGTAATTGTTGGTGGTCATAAAGAAGACAAATTTCAAAGGCATTTCCATGCATAAAGTAGGGTTTTATGCAGAGAAATTAGTTTTTAAAGTTGCCCAACATGTGTGCACATGCGCCTACAACTAATATGCATGTATATCAGAGTCATGGGGGAGTGTTAGGGCAGAGTAGAGTATATACTGTCATGGAGCTATCTGCACAAATAGCAGACACAGATTCTCAAGTCAATTTTCAAAGGACAATTTTTCCTTTGAAAATTGATGTGAAATGGGCGGGTAAAACATATCTGCAGACTTTATGCATATGCAGTTTTTTTAAAAGTTGCCTCCAAAAAGGGAAGAGGCTTCAGTGCCCAGTGCCTTAGCCTTCCTCACCCATGTTGATGTGTGAGGCTGGCTCTGAAACTGAAAACAATATAGGCTTTGCTGATTGCATAGTTTGGTAAAGGAAAAGGTGTTAGAATATTGCGAGTGCTGTCCCCTCATGTGAAGGATGAAAAACAACAATGTGTACATTGGAAAATATGATTTAAACATGTTGGCCTTGCATTTAATGCACTGATTGTTTTTTAACCGACTATAAAAACCACACATTGTTATATATGTAAATGTTAGCATTTCCTCTGTTTAGTCCTATGGAGTCAGGTGAATAGGTGCTTCAGACAGGGGCATGTTTACTAAAGAGTGTGCCGGTAATGCGCATTTGGGCTGGAAAACCTGTGTGGAGGGCCATGCGAACTTTAGGGGGCATGTGCATCCAACCCACTGCTGTTGGCGCATTGTGAATGCATGGCACCATAGTAAACTGGCACATGAGCACACCTATTGCTATTCATTGAGGTGGTGTTAGGCGTACCTGTACTAACAACAACTGCGGTTAGCAAGTGCCCATCACACCTGTACTAACCACGATGCACTATCAATGTCCATGTTCTACCCCCAAACCACCATCTCTGCCTATCTGCATGCTAATCTATTAGCATGGGATTTTTTGTGCTGGGTCCCATGTTTTCTGCAAACTGAACCCTGCACTAGTAGTTAGCAAGGTTTAGTAGATTTATTTATTTAGACAGGTTTTGTATACCACCTTATCCTTCACTCAAAGTGGTCACAACACAATTGGGGGAAACATTTAACACAAGGGGCTATGAGACACATACACTAATACTTACAGGGAACATGGGTAATGGAGGGTTAAGTGGCTTGCCCAAAACCACAAGGAGCCCCTGTGGGACTAGAAACCCCAGGCCTTCCGGCCCAAGGTTGCTGTCCTCCAGTGGGATTTGAACCCCCAACCTTCCAGCCTGAGGTAACTTGCCCCAACCACTAGGCCACTAGGCTCATTTGCCCCATAGTGTGCAAATGAGCAGGGCTGGCCCCAGAGTTGATTCATGATGTTGGCATCCTAGGCAAACCTTAAGCCTTATGCTTTAGCTTTGAAAGTCCCACTTTTTGCCACCCCTCTGAAGATACTGCCTGATGGTTGCCCCAGCCCTACAAATGAGGTAATGTAGCAACTGGTATTTAGCCAGGCACTTTTGGCTTCTTGTGCTTATTTCATTCTGATGTTGACACATGCATACACAATGCAGCTTCTCTCTCTTTTTGTTGTAAAGGGATCTATGCCACCCTAGTATCTATGTATATAAACAATAATCCATTTCATGCTTTAGAGCAGCAGACCCCAATTTATTGATTACAGGCTTATTACTCAAGCTACTGTGTTGACCAATAGTATGGATTGTCCCCTCCACTTTAAAATGTAATTTAAATTTAATCTGCAGGCCTTCTTGAAAAACGATCTGCCAAGACCTTTTTTTATTAAATTTTTTGGTTAGCTTATGCCTTTTCAGTGGTGTTGTTAAGTGCCATCGAGTCCGTGTCAACGCATGGCGACACTCTGAATAGTTGTCCTAAATTTTGTTCGGTCTTCAGTCAGGCAGCTCATTGTTGATAGACTGGCATCCATAGCTGCTGTTATTGTATTGATCCATCTCATTGCTGGCTTTCCTCTTCTGTGTTGACCTACCTTGCCAAGCATGATGTCTTTCTCTAATGATCTCTCTCTTCGCATGATGTGCCCAAAGTATCAAAGTCGAAGTTTTGTCATCTGAGCTTCTAAAGAAAGCTTAGGTTTGATCTACTCTAGTACTGACTGGTTTGTTCTTCGGGCAGTCCATGGTATATACAGTATTCCTCACCAGCACCATAATTCAAAGGCATCAATTTTATTCCTGTCTATCTTTTCACTGTCCAACTTTCATATCCATATGACATTACTGAAAATGCCATGGCTTTGAACAGATGAATCTTGAGAATCTCGTCTAGGTCCTTCATAGCCATTCTGCCAAGAGCAATGCGTCCTTGGATTTCTTGACTGCTTGTTGCTTCTTTATTGATAGTTGATCCAAGTAGGTTAAAGTTGTCCACTATTTCAAATTTCTTCTCCATCAAGGATAAACTTATTGATTTTGCCAGTCGTCATGATCTTTGTCTTCTTTATATTAAGGTGCAGGCCCATTTTAAGACTATGTTCCTTGATCTTGAGAAGCAAATGTTTTAGATCATCTTCACTTTTGGCCAGTAATGTGGCATAGCGAAGGTTGTTGATGAGTCTTCCACCAATCTTCACACAATCCTGCTTCTCTGATGATTTGTTCTGCATATTACATTAAACAGGTAAGGGGAAAAGTTTGCAGCCTTGTTGTACACTTTAGCTAATTTTAAACCATTCTGTTTCTCCTTGTTCCGTTCGAACTGTGCTTCTTGATCAATGTAACGGCTGTGCAAGAGAATGATCAGGTGTTCTGGTATACACATGCTTCTTAATGTGGCCCAGAGTTTCTCACGGTTTACACTATCAAAAGCCTTGCTGTAGTCAATAAAGCACAAATAGATATCCTTTAGGTATTCTTTAGTCTTTTCAGGGATCCACGATGATGTCTCTTGTTCCTCGCCCTTTCCTGAACCCTGCTTGTACTTCAGGTAGTTCTCGTTCCAGGTATGGTTGTAGTCTCTGTTGAATAATCTTCAGTAGAATCTTACTGGCATGTGGGATCAGAGCAATTGTGTGATAATTTCCAGAGTCAGTTGGATCACCTTTCTTTGTATTGGTATAAACACAAATCTTTTCTAGTCAGTTGGCCATGTCATCTTCCAAATTTCCTGGCAGAGCCTTGTAAGTATGGCAACAGCTACATCAGATTGCTGTAATACCTCTATGGGAATGCCATCAATGCCAGGGTTTTGTTCTTTGATAAGGCTTTCAATGCTGCTTCGACTTCTTCTTTCAACACCAATGGTTCCAGATCATAAGGTACAGGTTGAAAGGGCTATTTGGTCCATTTGATTTTATCATATAAAATCTCTGTATATTCTTTCCACCTTTTCTTGATCTTCTCAGCATCATTCAATATGGATCTTTGAACATCTTGCAACATTCCAATTCGAGGCTGGAATTTTTTTCTTTAACTCTCATAGCTTTAGGAAAACCAATCCTGTTCTTCCTCTAATACTGTCTGCTTCTATTTCCTTGCATCATTGTAGTACTTCTTGTCTTGTCTTGCTGCACGTTGGAAATTTCTGTTGAGTTCTGCAATTGCTTCTTTCTCCTCTGGCTTTAGCTTCTGTGCGTTTCTGGACAATTTTCAGAGTTTCTTCGGTTATGCATTTTGCAGTTTTTGCTTTTTCACCTTTTGTAGAGGCTTCTCGCTTTCTTCCGACACAACCTTCTTGATGTCATCCCATAACTCTTTTGGAGCTCTGTCATTTGTAACTAAAGCAACAAATTGATTTTGCAGGCAGTCTTTAAATTCCAGTGGTATATTCTCAAGGTCATATTTGCTACATTCATGAGTGACTTGCTCTTTTTCAACTTTAGCTTGAGCTTGCATACTAGTAGTTGGTGAACTGTACCACAGTCAGCTCAAGTGTTTTATCTTTGTTAATGTTATAGAGGTTTTCCAACATTGACTTTCACAGATGTAGTTAATTAGATTTTTACACAATCTATTGGGTGAAGGCCATGTGTACAGTCTCTGCTTGTGTTGCTGGAATGTGTTCAAGATGAATGGATCGTTGGTCTTGCAGAATTCTATCAGTCTTTCTCCAGCTTCATTTCTGTTGCCAAGTCCATATTTTCCAACCATTTTGCCTTCTTCTTTGTTGCCAACTTTTGCGTTCCAGTTACCCATGATTATCAAGATATCCTCTTTGCATGTTCTGTCAATTTCAGCTTGTACTTGTTCATAGAACTCATCAACCTCATCCTCCTCTGCTGCTGTTGTTGGGGCATATACTTGAATTATAGTTGTGTTGATCGTAGATGAATAGAAATTAAGTGTTCACTGATTGTATTGTATTTCATTACAGTTCTTGCAAGTTTCTTCTTAAATTATGAATGCAACACCATTTCGTCTTTGTCTTTCATGTCCAGCATAGTAGATCATGTGATCACCTGTTGCAAAGTGCGCAATGCCAGTCCATTTCATTTCACTGACACCCAACAGATCAAGTTGTACATGTTCCATTTCATTCTTGACCACCTCCAACTTCCCTTGGTTCATGCTTCATACGTTCCATGTCCCAATATGTAAGACATTTTTGTAGCTTCTGACTCATTTCATGCGCAGCTACATCAGCAGTCAGACATCCCGAGGGCTTTGATCCAATGACATCATAAATGCTGGCTTTACTCTGAAAAGCCTTCAACTCTTCCCCATAGCCAGCTGAGTGCCTTCCAATCTGGGGGTCTCATCTTCCAGCACTACAGTGCAATTTGTTTTGTTGCAACTATCCATTGGGTTTTCGTAGCAATATATAGAAGCAGGTTGCCAGGCCTTTCTTCCGCGCAATTTAAGTTTAGTGTTGTTGCTGTTGTCACAGAAATGTGATCCTCCACCACCAACACTGTCCCATTCTGCTGCTGCCCAGATGGGTGGTTCGTCTTGGTCTGGCACCTCAGGCGAGATCTGTCCATCTTGGGAGACCCTGCCAGTAGTTAAACTACCGATAGCTTAGCCCTCAGCATCACTGATGCACACAAGTCTCACAGCACGACAAGCTGCAAACCAAGTGAAGGGCCTTTTCCGTATGTAGCTCAAAAATAGCCTAATGGTTAGAGTAGGGTTAACAGAATTTTGGAGAGCAAATCTGGAACAAGTGGGCAGGGCTTAACTGAACCGGGAAGGGCAGGCGTCCTCCCTCCTTGGGCATCTTTTCCCCATATATTCAAAATGACCAGTCAAAGTAGTATTCAGTAATTTCAAAAGCTTAAAGACGATAGCAGCCCTTTTGAGTTATAAGCAGGAAAAAACAAACATACATATGCTTTATTTTATACATACAGATAAATATATTTCTAAAATTCCTCTTTTTTCTGAAAAGAAGTTAATTTGACATCTTCTCCTACAAAGATCAAGAAGACTGCATCAGAGGGGTATGCACTGAAATGGAGACAGGAGATGGTTATAGTCCATGGAGTTAGGGACACTACCTCAAAAATCAGACAATCCCTGAAAATCAGGGACATTTGGTAACTTTAGGTGTTAGCTACAGACTAAGAATGAGCAAAGCCAGGATTCAAGTCTTGCTTCTCCCACTCCCCTTGAGAAAGTCACATTACCCTCCATTGTCTCAGATACAAATTAGACTGTATATCCCACTTGAACAGGAAAATAACTTATGCATTCACTTTCAACTCAGATTTGAGTAATTAAATCTCAAATCTAAATCCAAGGTGACTTACATTCAGGTACAGTTGCTATTTCCCTGTCCCCAGACGACTTGTCAATCACTAGATTTACAAAGGCGCTTTAATGCAATGGAATCTATTTACTTTGTTAAATCTAGCCCAAAGTAAATAAGACTAAGAAGTCTTGCACATCTGATACAAGTGTTTTGATTTTTTTTTTTTTTTTAGAAAACCACAATTATGTTTTTTTGGTGATTTTTATTATTGCTGAGGACAATGGAAGTTACAACTTCTGGTGTGCACTTTTTATATCTGTTCTCTGCTAAAAATGCCAACAAATGTATAAATAATGATGATGATGTTTCATGATGTGAACTGCTGTCTGTTGGGAACTGGGCCCCTGTCAATCAATCTTTTAGGGAGAAATGAGAGAAACCAGATCTGAACTAGCAAAATTCCTGTGCCAAGCTACACAGCTATCAATGCACCTACCTTATATTATTTTAGAGTCCTATCAACCTGTGGTATTTGTATTCTTGACAGAGCAAGAGAAAATAGGTTGAGCGAAACCAGTGGTTCTCAAGCCAATGCTTGGGACACACCCAGCCAGTCTGTATTTCAGGATAATGTCCTAATGATCCTATTTCAAGAATGACAACTTGAATAGCCAGCCATTTTCTGATAGTTCTAAGCTCACTTCAAGTGACTGGCATACTTCCTTACAGTTTACATCTCACATACCGTGTCAATGTCCATGAATTATCTATCAACTCAACATTTTCAAACCCAGAAAATTTCAGCTGGAAGGTCTATGCACTACAGAGCTGAAATTAAATCACCTGGACTCTGGGGACAATGAAAAAAAATAGCAATACTGAAACATTTGTTTCTAGTCGATGTCAGAATACTGCAATCAGTAGCATCTTTGAGGTTTAAAGCTTTTTTAAAGTGGAAAAGATATATTTGTTTGGATTTTAATTTGTCTTTCCAGGCAGCACAAGGCAATGTACAAAATAACCATGCATATAAAACAGAAGATTAGCAAATAAGTTAACATAATAGTGGCAATAAAATATGCAGACAATGTACAACAGCCTACATAATGGAGTACAATGAGACCCATTCATCACAACTACCAGTAAAATCTTTATCTAAAACAACCTTCTGCAAAATGTGCCTTTTAGATAGACATGACAAGAGAAAAAGAAACATATCACACCTAACCTACTGTATAAAAAAATAAACCATAAGAACTTTATAAGAGGGAAATGGGTCAGATACAGGTGTAAGTGCTGATATTTACACATGCACATTGTGAAATGCAGGCACTCACAGGTATAAGTTGCTAAGCTTCCTCAGTCGATTTTTCCCACATGTATATATATTTGTGAAATGGCGCTTCCCGCTGTATGTGGATATACATCCCCAGGCATGCCTACACTTCCTTCTGTATATTTAGCAGAGCCATTTCTAAAATATCATTGGATTGAGTATGTCCCAGCCTCAACATCTCATTTCTGATCTCCACTATCTAAAATGTGCCTTTATAAATTTTGTTTGCGGAAGGGGCTTTCAGTAAGGCCCTAAATGCAGAGTTATGTACAGTAGAACCTCGGTTTTTGTGATTAATCCGTTCGAAAAAGTCTGACTAAAACCGAATGTATGAAAACTGAAGCAATATTTCCCATAAGAAATAATGTAAATCCAATTAATCTGTTCCAGACACCCAAAAATATTAACAAAAAATACATTTTATAGATAACTATTTTTACATACAGAAAACAATGAGAAATAAATATAAATGACTAATGAAATGGATAAATGAACATTTAACATCACTTTTACCTTTATTGAAGAGTTGGCATATGGAAGACAGTCAATCAGCAAGAGAATAAAAATAAAGAAAAGCCCACTTCTGGCCACAAGATGGTGCTCCATTTTCAACTGTACGAAAACCGAGACAATGTACGAAAACTGGGACAAAATCTTGACGAAAAAAGTCAACGAAAACTGAATCATACGAAAACTAGGGCATATGAAAACCGAGGTTTGACTGTACATACTTCAAAGCCCAAATTGGCGATTTTTAAACACCAGGTACTTGGCATACAATGAGAGCCGTCTTTACTAAACCTTGGGTACTTGCTCTGCGTTCAGCCCCGAAAAATGAGCAATGGGGTGATGCTGGACCTGTGATAAAAAAAGGAAAGTGTGCCTGGCATGTCCCCATGTAGCTAGCAAGGGTTTCACACCACCCCTATATTATGCTCGTTGGCGTGATAAAACGCTAACCATGAGGTGCACGCTCCGGTCCCTGAACTGCCCATCTCCTCCCCAACCCGTGCTATGCAGTTAGCATGAGATTGTTGGCCTGTGGTAAATGTTACCGTGATGCATGTGGTGTGCACTAAACCCTGTGCTATGTGTTATCGCACTTTAGTAAACATGCCCCTGAATTTGAAAATTGAGTTGTTTTCAGAGAAATGCACACATGTATATTTAGGCAAAGTAAAAAACGTGAGCAAGGGCAGGTAAGTTAGTGGCATGTTGTCAAAATATATCCCTTCTCACAAACTAAAGCACATACATGCATCTAATACAGACCATGGAATGTCCCCTGGAAAAGCTCTTTTATGCAGACAAAGTTGTACTCATGCAAACAAGTTTGTGCTCATCATGAAATCATATAAATGATTAAGTTAATCTAATCTAAAGACTTATAAATCCACATTTTCATTCTCTTGAATGTTCAAAAAAAAGAATACAAAATAAATTACAAATGATCACATAACAAAAAAAAACACGTAATACAAACCCAAACTAACTAAAAAAAAAAGTTTTTTTTAGGTGACATCAGAAGGCCAATTAAATTGTTGTCTTCAGCTCCTGGGATAGATTGTTCCATAAAGCCAGTGCAACTCCTGAAAAACTTCTTACATTTCAGGTCATGATATAGTAAAATTTCAAGTTTGACTTGAACTAAGAGCTTGTGATAGCTGGTATTTAGTCAATGGGCAAGTATGACACTTACAATCCAACACACTACAGATCCCCAAGGAAATAACAAAATGCACCCAGGCAACAAGGAACCAAGCCTTTAAGCTCTATGCTCCCAGCTGCTGGAATGCGCTCCCAACTACCGTCCGAGCGATCAATGACCTTGCTCAATTCAGAAAAGCATTAACACACCACCTTTTTCTCCTGCACTACTTACAGCCCAGTAATTCAACCTCACCCACCATACACCCAGCTAGCCATCTGTAAATAACAAGCAACCCATTTGTATATTGTAGATAGTGGTAGATAGTTGTAGTTTCCCCAGTTTGAAATCCAAGTTGTATTACCCGTTCAATGTAAGTGCATAACAGGCCTCCTGTTCTGTACAAAAGTGTTATCTGTAAACCACACTGATTTTAGAGAGCGCAGTATATAAAAGCGATAAATAAACAGAAAAATGATTCCTAGATACCTGATCAGCCAGAAACATTTAGACTGGTATTTTTTGGCTGGCCTGGGCCCAGAAGGAGCTGTTGCCATTGTAATGGGCACCTGTAGAGTTACCACTTTCAACCAGGTTAGTATTGCTGAATATCCTGGTGAGCGATTTGCAAGATAAAAAGTCAGGATTTTTTCCTAATCATAAGTAAATTTAAGAATGTAATCTGAGCTATCCTTTCTAGCTGAGATTCTATGATAAGAGTCAATCACCACTAGACTATGAATGGAAGAACTCAGTTATAATCTTTTACCTTTGATAGATCCAATTCAGGCACTGTAAACCTCTTCCCCCTACCAATAAAACAGTTGTCTTATCTACATTCAATTATAGGTTATTCTGTTTCATTCAACATACTATGGGGCATGTTTACTAACATGCGCTAACCAAATAGCGTGGGGTTGGCATGCAGTATCAGCATCACTCAGCTTATGAGTGAATTTTAAAGTGGGATGCGTGAAAAAAAATCAATTTGCATACTAAACAGACACATCACACACCGACCACAATGTTTATGTCCCCTTGGTCGATCATCGGAATCAAGAATAGTATGTAAGCGTGAATGTACTAAATGGTCCCTTATGTTTCTACCCCTCTTGAAAGCAAAAATGGGTAGATCCTTGAACACTGGATGTACCCATAAAATGTCCCAATGCCACAAGATCAGTCTTCATTTCCATAGACTGGAGTTGAGTAAGGTAACACACAGGTCATACGTGACTTAGAAACCCCCCCACGATTGTAGAAACAAAAAGATTATGATTCACATTAAGGGCATGCTTGCGTATAACATTGGGAGGATAATTACGATTCTGAAACCTAGCCACCATCCAATGGGCCTGTGAGGCATATTCCTGTTGGGCAGAACAATTTTCTTAACTGCAGGAATGACCCGTGGGGATATTATTTCTCAGATGATGGAATGGAAACTACGATAGTCAAGGAGGCTATTGCAGTCTGTAGCTTTATAAAAGATGCACGTAAAAAAAGCCATCAGTACTTACAGTAGCTGTATCTTAATATTCAAAAAATTCACTATACTATGGGAAATTACCAGAGTAAAATGCAAGTTAATATCCCCGATTATTCAACCACTGTAAAAAGCTTACCAATTCTGTCTCAAGACTCTGCCAAAAGAAAAAAAAGCCATTGATATAATGTAACACACAAACAGCTGTTGAGAGCAAAAAGGTAAACCAACAATAAAGAGAAAACTGCTCTCTATATAACACTCAAAAAACTTTTTCTTAAAAATTTACCTTAATATAAATATTCAAATATCAATTACAGGCACAATGACCTCAGATAGCACAACCCCTCATTTAGTGAAAATTCACCATAGGGTGTTGGTAGACGCTCACATCACCGGTCAGGCCTCCACTAAATTCACCAACCCAACTCACAAAAAGCTCACAAAATTCCCTTAACCTCCACTACTTAACCAATGGGAAAAACATATCTAAATCTAAACAAATATATCGCACACCCACAACTCACACTCAAAATCAATCATCCCACTCATAAAAAAACATCTATAACATAGATACACGCAAGGTACTGGTGGGGCTGAACACAGCCAAGGCAGCCCAAAGGAAAAACCTGCAAGAATAAAGCCAAAAGATAGAATAATGCAGTTAACACCACCAACATAGTATTGAAAAACTTCTCACAACTGCAGTCTTGCCGCCGGCTGAGTCCTCTGCCCTTAAAGAGGACACGTAACTACAAAAGCTTTCGTTTCGCCGTAAAACCGGCTTCATCAGGAGCTATGCCGTACTGAAGTAAACGCTACACAATGGCTTCCCAGAATATCCCGCTAACACAAAGTCGGCGTATGACGCGTCAATTATCATAAACCACCACCAATCAGAACGTCCCTATCTCATGACATCATTTAAAAGCCACATATCCCAACAAACAACAACATCAAAACTATTGGAACTGCACAGTGTAAAAGCCCCTGAACCGAACACCTAACGCTAAGCGCTAGCTGCAACAAAGGAAAGCCATATCAGAAAAATAAAGTCCATTCCAAATGGTCATTCAGACCGCCGGGATGCAATGTATCCAGTTCAAAAATCCAACGTTGTTCCTTCTGTAAAAGTAATCTTTGACAATCTCCCCACTGAAGATTAAAAGGCACATATTCTAAAACAGTGCAACGAAGATCCTCAAACTGATGACCAAGTTCTATACAGTGTTGGACCAACGGAGTATCATGCCGTGCCTTCTTCAAGTTGTATTTATGTTCAGCCATCCTTGTCCTCAAAGCCCTTGAAGTCTTCCCAACATACAATAACTGGCAGTCACACCATAAGGCGTAAACTACATAATCGGTACTACAAGTTGTAGTTACAGTTGAATTTTTCACCCTCCGTTGATACTTCTCACAAATATGCAGACTCATAATACCACAAAAGGAGCAATGTTGGCATGCCAAATGACCTGATATAAGTACTGGAATGGCAGTGTCACGCCATAATACAGCGGGACACAAACGATCTTTAAGGTTACGTCCATGGCTATACGCCATCTGCAGTTCACACGTAGAAAGTTTATGATGCCGTTTAATAGGATTCCAATGCTTCCTTACCATTGATGCAATCCGAGAAGATAAACTTGAAAAAGGTAAAACACAAGTAACAGTAGGCGAAGAAGTCTCAATAGGTACCTTACTGCTTGAGAACCTTCACATCCAAAAACGTTTGTCATTTTTCTATTAAATTTGACATTAATATTCAAGTGAGCGAAATACATTTTTTGGATGTGAAGGTTCTCAAGCAACGGGATTCTTTTGTTACTACACTTTATTCCAAACCGACGGATAGAAATACTTTATTGCATTTCTCCAGTTTTCATCCTCCGCATCTGAAGCGCAGTTTGCCTTACTCGCAAATGTTAAGATGTCGACGTATTTGTTCTACAGATGGTGAATTTAAATATCAAGTTAAACGAATGATGTGTAAATTTTTGGAATGGGGATACCCTTCCAAAGTTCTGTATAAGGCTTATAGAAGAGCTAAATATAACCATTGTGAGTGGTTGCTTCATCCTGCCAGTAAGGTACCATTTTCACTAAATGAGGGGTTGTGCTATCTGAGGTCATTGTGCCTGTAATTGATATTTGAATATTTATATTAAAGTAAATTTTTAAGAAAAAGTTTTGAGTGTTATATAGAGAGCAGTTTTCTCTTTATTATAGATATAATGTACCCATTTTATGACCTGTGGCCAAAATATGGATATATAGTGTAAACGGGTGCCAGGCCTTCGCCTAGGGTGCGAAGGTTGGGCTACCCTGATATCTTCTGTTAGCAAATAATAGTCGTAAGTCGAGAGTTCAAGGCAAAACATAAGGAATTTATTCCCCTTCCCAAAGGATTTTTAAGTTCAAAACAAAACATGGAAAACAAACAACTTCTTCTGAAAGAAAAATATCTTCTTTTTCTTTGCTATATACAAAACTTAGCATAAAGACTCAATGTTGTCTGCAAGGAATAGCGTACAATCCATAGGAGCATATTCGGGTTCACTAGTGCTACACTCCCACTGCATATCCTCACATTCAGTGTGTGTGGGGTTTGGCTTCAGACCTTTACTGCTGTCTCTGGAAAAAACCCTCGCTGAGAACTCGGGTATCTCATAAGAACACAGTTCCATACAGTGAGGTTTAAAAGTACCTGTAGCTGTAGTGTTTCTTCCCCGGCTCTCCTTTTGTTCCCTCCAGTTAGCAGGAACTCCTTTATAACTTTCTGCTGACACTTCTTGTGTTGAGCAGTGCCCTGGCCCTCTGTTCTGAACAGAACTTCTGGCTTTCCTTATTATAGTGCTAGGCTCCCACCTGTATGAAAGCTGAAGCCTCTCCTCTGGCAGTGAGGTCTGGGAGACTCCCTGCTCTCGTGGTCCAGGTAGGTTCCGAGCCACAGGGTGCGCCTTCCTTCCTTCTGCTGCCCTGGCTTCTCTCTCTGAGCTGCAACCTGGTTTCTCACAGGACCTCCAGCTGCCTGTAGTCTGTGTGCTTTTCCAGCCACGTTTCTCTGAGGCTTCGCCTCTGCTGCTTCCTGCTTCTCTGACACGCCCACTGCTTCTCTCTGGGGAATCACAGCACACCCCTGCTGGAGCTACCCTCCGGCTTTTATCTCTCCGTTCCCTGCAGGCTGGCTCGGCTTTCTTGCCCAGGTGAGTGTAATCAAGCTCTGAGCTTGCTGTTACGTCAGAGCTTGGGTGTGTCAGCTCTGCTCCTCTCTTTCCCTGTTTCTCATGAGCTGTATATGCTGGCTAACAGTTTCAAAGGTAAATTCCTCCTTTCTATCTATTTGTATAGGTTCTGTGTGGGCTTCTACGTCACAATAGACAACTCGTTCCTCAAAGTCCCAAATCTATAAGCCAGACACAGATGGGGCAACAGTGGCCCTCATCACCATACCATGTATTTGATGATACGAGCAATCAGACTATAGGAATGCTATAAAGACTCACCTCTTTTTAGAATACTATGATCCCACCCCAGGAACATAACCGACCAGCAGAAAACCCATCAAATTATGGATATAAGGGACTCACCCCAAGAGCATACAAACAACATTTTTAGCTTAAACTTCCTGGACTAATCTCCCAGCACATATTTCTGTGCCGTACACAAACCTCACTGCACCCATGTAAATGTATATAGTTATACTTGTTAAAGATACTCATTGTATCCCAATTAATCTTCCAAGATCCATACCCTATTCTATGTAAAAGTTGGTTTGCTGTGATGTTCTCTGTAAACCATCTTGAACAATAAGGTGGTATAGAAAACTGGTTAAATAAATTTAAATACATAAATTAATTAATAAATAAAAATAAAAAAAGAACCATTAAACTCAAAATAGTTAAGTTGTACTATGAGCTTTAGTAATTGACAATAAAAATGTAACTGGGTCTCTGAAAAATCCAGAGTACTCAAATAACGCATCGACACTTCCAATGCCTGAACTTGAGGTATGTGTGTGTATAGGGCCATAATGTCCATGGTAACCATAACACAGGTACACTAAAAAAAAATTTTTTAAACTGCCTCTAATGTTTCGATTGATTTTTACGTTTTTTGGTGCGCTGATTCCAAATCTGGTAACCAATTCGCTCCATCACGTACAGATTTTTTTCTACATTGGGTTAGCAGTTTGAGGTGAACGTTTCAGATTGAGTGCGATCGAGATAAAAGTTTCTTGGATGAATTCTTTATACTAATTGTTTAGTAGTTATTCAAATAATAAAGAAAATTGTAACAAGGCAGCACATAAGAATAGAGTAATGTCAACAAAACACACTGATGGTAGCAAAATTGTCTGCACTTAAAACAGCCACATACATGTGCACAAACATTGAGCATATAAGAGCGAGGTTAGACACAAAGCAAAGCAAAGAAATGTGCAAAAAATGTTGTACAGGTATGTATGTAAGAATAGAAAACGCAAACCGCACCATTGCAATACATGAAGACAAACACCCGATGGTGTGAAAATAAAATTTTAATAAATGAGATCCGACACTGTGGTAATAACTAGCAAATTTTTATTTCAAAGTTTAGTAAAAACACGATATTTGTCAACACAGTTTAGATTTTAAAGTCATTCTTGGGTCAATCAATCTCCGGGTGGGCCCGTTTCTTCTTCCCCCGAATGCTTCTCTTGGTGCGCTGCTTGGCGTATTTTTCATCTGGGGTTTCCCGCAGCAGCAACCAGCAGAAATCAGCCATCATAGTGGTGTTCCATCTTCCTTGGTACCTTCTCTCTGCGTCCTTGATGTCCTGGTGAAACCTCACACCTTGTTCTTTACTGTACGCCCCCAAGTTTTCAGGAAAGTAGTTCACATGGGAGTGCAAGAAATGGACTTTCAGGCTCATGTTACAGCCTTGTTCTTTGAAGGCATTGAGCATCCTGGCAACAATATCCTTATAGTTCTCATCCCGCCTGTTCCCCAAGAATTTGAGAACAACATCCTTGAAGGAATCCCAGGCTTCTTTTTCCTTCTCAGACATCGTTTCAGCGAATGCTCCATCTGAAATGAGTTTCCTTATATCAGGGCCAACAAACACTCCTTCCTTTAGCTTTGCTTCAGAAAGTCGGGGGAACTTTGAGCAAAGGTACCGAAAGCACTCACCATCTTTTGGAAGGGACTTGATGAATTGCTTAATGAGACCCAACTTAATGTGGAGAGGTGGTAATAGAATTTTATCACAAGGTACCAAGCTCTCATGAAGAACATTTTTCTCACCGGGTCTCAAATACTCCCGAATTGGCCAGTCTTTTTTCTCCCAGTGTAGGTTGCGGGCCCGGCTATCCCACAAGCAAAGGAAGCAGGGATATTTGGTGAAACCGGATTGCTGCCCTAATAGCATGGATAGAATTTTAAAGTCTCCACAAATCATCCACTTATGCTCATCATAACGAATCTTCTGAAGAATCAGGGCCAAATTCTCGTATTTTTCTTGGAGAATAACAGAGTGAGCAATAGGAACTGAAGCGAATGTGTTGCCATTATGAAGAAGAACACCTTTTATGCTGTCTTTTGACGAATCAATGAACAGCCGCCATTCAGCAGGATCATACTTGAGTTTAAACTTTTCCATCACTCCGTATATATCGTTGCAAAATACCAAATCTTCCTCTTTGCTGAAATACTTCAAAAATTGTGTCTCGCGGTTGCGGTACCAATAAAAAGTTGTTCCTGGTGACAATAGATTTTTCTGTTTAAGCCGAGAACCTAGCAGTTGGGCAGCATCTTTTGGGAGTCCTAAATCCCGGACTAAATCATTCAATTCAGCTTGAGAGAAAAGTTCAGGTTTCGGATCTGGTTCAGTTTCAAACTCGGAAGTACTGGACTCATCGGGAAAAGCCATCTGATGAGTCTCATCATGATCAGAACCGTCCACACAAATATGATCCAAAGATTTTGGTGGTTCAGGCACAGGTACTTCGTTGCTATGAGGCATAGGCCTAATTGCTGAGGGAAGGTTGGGGTAACTTATTACGTTCTTATTTTTTAAGTTGTATCCCTTCACAATGCAAGAGCAAAAATAGCAGTCACTGCTGTGGTCTCTTTGTTCACGCCACATCATAGGTATTCCGAAACGAAATGCTTGTTTTTTACCTTTCATCCATAAGCGTAGATCTTCCTCACATGTCTTGCACACTTTGTGAGGAGCCCACGGTTTGTCTCGATCGCCTAACTTCAAACCGAAATAGACGAAATATACTTTTTTAATAAATGCAGAAATGTTCCTCTGCCGCTTTTTCACGGTATATTCCCCACAAATAAAACAAAAACTGTCCGGAGAGTTGACGCAACCTCTGGCTCTGTGAGCCATCACAAATACACAGCACTGCAAACTACAACTGTAGTGAACCACTTCGGAATAAAGCTGGATTACGACTGAGCAAACAAAAGGTAATAATGAACTTGCAAGAAACTGAAATTTGACAGGAACGTTCATGTCGCAACCACCGTGTTTGAGCGAGAAAACGAGGCGAGGCGAACAGGAAAGAACATGCGCCAGCGCGAGTACTGGATTTAGCCCCCCGCCTCCCAATTGTCCTGTTAATGTATAAAATGAATACAAAACACTCTAAAATATCATGAGGGAGTGTTTCTAGTTAGTTAACCATTACAACCTCTATTTTGGGCCAAGAAAATAAACTGCAGTCGGCTAAAAAGAAATTATGTGAACATTCCTTATATGGGTAAGAAATCTAATTTTGCAAGAAAACGTGACGTGATGGAACATTTTGGCTATTTTTCCTGGATTCAGCACCCCAAAATCTATAGGAATCAGTTGCAAAACTGGAGGCAGTTTTTTGGTAGTGTACCTGTGTAATCAAAGATTCCCAAGGAACCTGCAATTATCCAAGTATGTGAGAAGATCTCCAGAGTCTCTAATATAAGAAGCAGCTTGCTTCACCAAAAGGCAAAGCAAAGAATCCATGTATTGGGAAAGAGGCTCTAAACACGCGCCTATGCCAGATACAATAGGACAATGTAAAAAGATGGACTATGTGGGTATAACACATGCAAGAATGTCATTAATGGTTCTGGAATGACCCGGGAGAAAAAGGACCCTTCCAACATCTCAAGAATCTCCGACTGTATTGCCCCCACTGGGTCTTCAGATAAAGGGCGATCAAATGGAGTGGAGTAACATATGTGATTCTTTGTCCATGTCAACTGTTATATATAGAACAAACCAAAAAGAAGAGCACCTACTTGCAAGAACCTCCAAAAGACACACAGAGCAAGAGGTATGGTGGTCACATGCGCTTTATTAACAAAATTACCCCAACGCGTTTCGGCAACGCCTTCATCAAGGGGCTAAGAACTGCAAACAACAAATAATAAATAAATAAATAGATAAAACCATCATCATAAGCAAAACATTTAAATTACATGCAAATAAAAACAATTGGATAAAAACAAATAAATTTATAAAACATCTAATAAAAAATATATAATATATAATAACCATACACAAATAAAGATTGTATAAGAATCTTTTTAACATAAAAGGACATATTAATATCCAAAAATACATTGCATTATAAAAGTATTTGAAACATACTCACATTACTAGATACCATCTGAGTGATGAAGCGCACAGAACTAACACTACTGTAGAACTGAATCAATATTATGGAAGTTGAGCTAAAAATAATAAAGATATAAGCATGATAATTAATATCATATTTATATACAAAAAGAAATAAGGGGAAAAGCCAGACCGACGGGTAAACAACCAAAAGACAGAATGCTTACAAAATATATATATGTGTATATATGTACTCTATAGTTGGATCAATGATGATGAACCTCTGATTTATTAAGTATAAATACTGATAATCTCATAAATACACAAAAAGAATATGTTTATGGCCACTAATAGTCAAAAAGGAGAAACAAAATTAAAATAAGAGCATTCAAAAGTAATCTAATCTTTAAAAATAGTGTAGAAATAACAATAATGCCATTAAAAAATGTAAATATAATGCCATTAAAAATTTTGTAAGCATTCTGTCTTTTGGTTGTTTACCCGTTGGTCTGGTTTTTCCCCTTATTTCTTTTCGTATGTAAATATGATATTAATTATCATGCTTATATTTATTATTTTTAGCCCAACTTCCATAATATTGATTCAGTTCTACAGTAGTGTTTTTTCTGTGCGCTTCATCACTCAAATGGTATCTAGTAACGTGAGTATGTTTCACATACTTTTATAATGCAATGTATTTTTGGATATTAATATGTCCTTTTATGTTAAAAAGATTATTATACAATCTTTGTGTATGATTATATATTATATATTTTTTACTAGATGTTGTTTTATACGTTTGTTTTTATCCAATTGTTTTTATTTATTTGCATGTAATTTAAATGTTTTGCTTATGATGATGGTTTTATCTATTTATTTATTTTATTGTTGTTTGCCGTTCTTAGCCCCATGATGAAGGCGTTGCCGAAACGCGTTGGGATAATTTGTTAACTGTTATATATAGGCCAGACTACTCAACCTTTCAAAGTGAGAATGACTGAACATTTTTCAGCACTGCACTGTAGAGTGGAGACAGCACCTTTAGTGTCTCATTGATAAACAGTTGGATTTTCAGTATTTCGCACTAGAATAAGTTAATCGGGAGGGAGGAGGGGCTTTTAGTAGATAGATTTATTGCTGTTCATGATGACAAAGCCAACCGGAATATGGTGCACCCCTTCAGCTTAAATACTCAAATTGAATGGTGTTGGTTTTATTGAATGCATTTAAATGCTTAGAGGATCACGGTTAGTTTAAGTGCACACGTTTGTGTTTTACAGGATACTCCTGTTTAAATCTGTCAGCAAGGAACAGTGAAGATTGGTAGTGATTTTAAGGGTAACTTTTGTTAATCATCATGTATTAGTGATATTTCGACTGAACATTATGTCATATGTTATTTGTTTAATAGATTCCCTGAGGAAGCTGTCTGTGGTGAAACTGTGGTCCATTGTTGGAATTGTGAACTGTGTTTTGTAGTGGTATCTTAAAAGGTTTGAGCTCCATGCTTTGGAGCAGTGGTATGCGTTAATCTGTGAAAAGATGGAGCAGTTGTGGAAGTTATTCGTTTTTTGTAACCGCTTTGGAACCAAAATGACACTAATGTGGTACTTCGGTACACAGTGAAAACGATCCTGATTGGCAATTCTACCTGAATTGGTTCTATTCTGACTTTCAAGTTTTTTCTAAAATTTTGGGAAGACAACATACAGAGTCCATCAGACATTTCCCTAAAGTATACAGCGTATTTAAGACTACGTCTGTTTTATTTTTACTTAATACATTTCCAGATTATGCATCAGGAATATTCTATGTGGCCTTGAAGGTTTTCTCATGAGAATCGTTATGTTGGGTTCATGAATGTGACACTGCAATTAGCTTTGATGAATTCTCGAGTATTATGCCTCATTGGTTTGTGGTGTAAGTGGATGGATGAGTGGATTTATGAATGAGTGTGTTTGAGAATCAATGTTTGAATGTAAATGTTCAGTTGTATTTTGTGACTTGTAAATTAGTCTAAGGTTAATATTTTGTGAATGAAGTTTTATACATTGTGATAGTATCACATTATATTATAATAAATATAAATGTAATCTAAAAATATGGGGTATAATAAATTAATAATGATTTAATATAAATGAATCCAGTGTAATGTTATAATTACTAACAAGTATTATCATTTGTCTACCCCATAGGTATTAGCAGTGGTTTCTGAATGCTTAAAAATATTAGGGACTTTTAAGGCCAAGTGCCACATTGTAGTTTGGGGTTTGTTAATGTACAACAATTGTGGTATTTCTGGTTTATAAAATTACACCCAGCATGGGAAAAAAGCTTTAGTAAAGAAGCCCCAACGACATGCTACTGAAACACTAGCATAGAACTATTTGCATGAGAAGTGTGACATTTATTAGTGAAAACTGTAATATGTTTGGTGGACTCCAGGGGGACGATGAAGGAAGGGTTGTTGTTGCTATGCTGACATTGATGCAGAAAGACTATAAATGGGTGTGGGTTGTGCAGAATTTGACACAATTGTGCCCAACATAGGGCAGACATGGTTGGAACTAGATATTAGGGGAAAGCCGACAGTCGCCCAAGAGCGGATGGTTCGGAAGAATGTATCTTTGAAGGGTACTACCAAAAGCAGAGAGGTTCCACAAAGGAGTAAAAGTAGCCCAAATGCCCTCAAGTATGGAGCAGACAGAGCTTAAAGATCCCAAATTACCTATGTCTACCAACAGCCAAATTAATATGAATAAAATACATTCTCTAAAATGCTTGTATGCAAATGCTAGAAGTCTAAAAAATAAGATGGGAGAGTTAGAATATATAGCACTAAATGAAAGGTTAGATATGATTGGAATATCAGAGACATGGTGGAAGGAGGACAACCAGTGGGACACTGTGATACCTGGGTACAAACTATAGTGTAATGATAGAGCTGATCAAATTGGTGGAGGGGTTGCTCTCTATGTTACAGAGGGCATTGAGTCAGAAAGGATTAAAGTTTTGCAGGAAACAAAATCTGCTATAGAATCTATATGGATTGAAATTCCATGTAAAAGGGGGAAGGCAATGGCAGTGGGGGTGTACTATCGAGCGCCTGGCCAGAATGACCAAATGGATGATGAAATGCTCAAAGAAATCAAGGAAGCTAACAAAAGTTAAAGCACAGTAATAATAATGGGTGATTTCAACTACCCCGGTATCGATTGGGTCAGTGTCACGTCAGGACATGCTAGGGAGATAAAGTTCCTAGATGAAATAAATGACTGCTTCTTGGAGGAGCTGGTTCATGAACTGACCAGAGGGGAAGCCATATTAGACCTAATCCTTAGTGGAACACCAGATCTAGTGCAAGAGATAAGGTTGTTGGGGCCACTTGGCAATAGTGATCATAGCATGATCGCCTTTGATTTAATTAGTGGAGGAGGGATAGTAAGGAAATCCACAGTACTACCTTTTAACTTTCGAAAGGGAGACTATGATAAAATGAGGAAAACAGTTAAGAAAAAACTAAAAGGAGCAGTTGCAAAGGTTAAAGACGTACATCAGGCTTGACTGTTGTTGAAAAATACTATCTTGGAAGCCCAGACCAGCTGTATTCCACACTTTAAGAAAAGTGGAAGGAAGTCCAAAAAACTGCCAGCATGGTTTAAAGGTGAGGTCAGAGAGGCTGTTGTTGCCAAAAAAGCATCTTTTAGGAAATGGAAAAAAGAGCCAAACGACGAAACCTGGAAACAGCACAAGCACTGGCAAGTCAAATGCAAGGCATTGATAAGGCAGGCAAAGGGAGAATTTGAGAAGAAGCTTGCTGCGGAAGCAAAAAAGCGAAGTAAAGACCTTTTCAAGTACATTCACAGCAAAAAACCTGTGAGAGAGTCAGTTGGTCCATTAGATGAAAAAGGGGTTAAAGGAGCACTAAGAGGCGACAAAGTGATAGTGGAGAGACTGAATGAATTCTTTGCTTCAGTCTTTACTGAAGAAGATGTAGGGATGTTACCCATGACTGAAGTGGTATTTAAAGGTGCGGAAGAATTGAAGGAAATATCGATACATTGGGAAGATGTATTACAACTATTAGATAAGCTGAAGAGTAGCAAATCACCTGGGCCGGATGGTATACATCCAAGGGTGTTGAAAGAACTGAAATACGAGATTGCAGACCTGCTATTAGTAATCTGTGATCTATCATTAAAATCATCTCTAATACCTGAAGATTGGAGAATCGCCAATGTAACACCAATTTTTTAAAAGGGTTCCAGGGGTGATCCGGGAAACTACAGACCGGTGAGCCTGACATCAGTACCGGGAAAAATGGTAGAAACCATCATAAAGAATAAAATTACTCAGCATGTAGATAGTCATGACCTAATGGGAGACAGCCAACGTGGCTTTAGACAAGGAAGATCTTGTCTTACTAATCTGTTATGTTTTTTTGAAGGACTGAATAATCAGGTGGACAAAGGTGAGTCGGTTGATATTGTGTATTTGGACTTTCAGAAAGCCTTTGACAAGGTCCCTCATGAGAGACCTTTGGCAAAACTAAAGGGTCATGGGATAGGAGGCAGTGTACTATTGTGGATCAGGAACTGGTTAAAAGATAGAAAGCAGAGGGTAGGGCTAAATGGCCAATTTTCCCAACGGAGAGAGGTGAATAGTGGTGAACCCCAGGGATCTGTGCTGGGTCCGCTGCTTTTTGACATATTCATAAATGACCTGGAAAGTGGAATAACGAGTGAGGTTATCAAATTTGCAGATGACACAAAACTATTTAAAGTTGTTAAAACCCAAGAGGATTGTGGAAAATTGCTAGAGGATCTTGATAAATTGGAAGACTGGGCATCAAAATGGCAGATGAAATTTAATGTGGACAAGTGCAAGGTTATGCACCTAGGGAAGAACAACCCAAACTATGGTTACACGATGCAAGATTCCACATTAAGAACCACCACCCAGGAAAAAGATTTAGGTGTCATTGTGGATACCATGTTAAAACCCTCGGCCCAGTGTGCAGCGGCGGCCAAGAGAGCAAACAGAATGCTAGGTATGATAAGGAAAGGAATGGAAAATAAAACAAAAGATATTATAATGCCTCTATATCGTTCCATGGTGAGACCGCACCTTGAATATTGTGTGCGATTCTGGTCGTCGTATCTTAAAAAGGATATTGCAATTTTAGAAAAGGTTCAGAGAAGAGCCACCAAAATGGTAAAGGGGATGTAGGATACTCCTATGAAGAAAGGCTAAAAAGGTTAGGACTCTTTAACCTGGAAAAGAGACGGCTGAGGGGAGAAATGATAGAAGTCTATAAATTAATGAACGGAGTGGAACGGGTAAACGTAGATCGATTGCTTACCTTATCAGAATATAGAAAGACTAGGGGACATGCAATGAAGCTACAGGGTAAACTATTTAAGACTAATAAAAGAAAATATTTTTTCACTCAACGTGTAATCAAACTCTGGAGTTTGTTACCAGAGGATGTAGTAAAGGCTGTTTAATGTAGCTGGGTTTAAAAAAGGTTTGGACAAGTTCCTGGAGGAAAGGTCCATAAACCATTATTAAGAAGGGACCCAGGATATCAATGCTTGAACCAATACAAGCATTGTGGAACCTGTGTCCCTTGGGGAAACTGCTAGGTACATATGACCTAGATTGGCCACTGTTGGAAACAGAATACTGGGCTTGATGGACCTTGGTCTGACCCAGTATGGCATATCTTATGTTCTTATGGAACATTAAAAGCATTCTGCTGGGGGCGGAGCCTGATGTCCAGCGGGATGGTCGCATAACGCTGAGGCTCCCGAGAGGCCTACTCAGAATCCTGAATTAACACCGGACAAACTTGAATTTCTGCTCTGATCTTGCCGGGGCATATTGGTGAGATGGCGGGGACCAAACCTACGCGTCTGGAATTTGGATCTCCAGCGGCTTCTCACGGTAAACGCTCCAAAACTGAACCCCCGTCCCCGCAGAAGGGGCCGGCTTTCCGCGAGGGCCCCGAAATGCAGCAGGAAATCCTCGCAGAAATTAGAGGGGTTAAGGACCTCGTGCAGTCAAATGGTGAAGCACTTCGAGCGCTGAGGGAAGATCTTGGTGTATTGCAAGGCAGGCTAGAGGGGCTCTCTTCGCGTCAGGACAAAATGGAGAGTATATTAGACTCCCATGCGGTCCGGCTGTCCAAACTCGACAAAGTTGAACGTCAGGTGCGGGCCTTGCAGAAAGAAGTGGAAGATGGCAATAATAGAGCGCGCCGCAACAACCTACGACTCGTGGGCATACCGGAGGGAGCGGAATTGGGAGACATGAAGGAATTTTTAAGTAAACTCCTCCCTTCCCTGCTCCAAATCACCTTTACCAAAGAATTGGAGATTGATCGCGCTCATCGTGTTCCCACAAACATAACGCTCAACAGGAAGACCCCGCGGCCTATCATCTTTCGACTTTTGCGATATCAACATGTGGAACAAATTCTCAATGCCTCCCGAGCACAGGGCCATATGGAGTATGAGAGCCACAAGGTCTCCTTCTATCCTGACTTGGCTAAACCCACGGTTGACCGCCGAAAGCGCTTTCTGGAATTTCGGCCGAGGCTTCAACAACTACAAGCACGCTATGGCCTGATGTACCCGGCCAAGCTCCGAGTCACGCTTCACAATCAGACAAGAACATTTGAGGACCCTGCTCTACTAGCGGAGTTCTTGGACTCTAAAGAAGCCGACTTGATGCGCTGACTTCCAGCATATTTCTGCCAGTACTCTTACATCCGCTGTACCTGCCATATTGGATTCACTGCAGCGCAGTGAAGAGTCTGTCGAGGGCGGTTTGTTGCCTTATTTTGAAGATATGTGGGACCCGACTCCATCTACCCATAGCAGCCTCGACGAGTATCAGAGACAGTGTTTCTTATGGACTCTGGTGTTTCTTTTCTTTTATTATGTCAATATCTTCCTCTCTAGGGCCTCCTCCCGCAGACATCAGGTCGCCATATTCATTGGGGGTTTTGCTTCTTCTCTAGGTTACTTTGGTATATACTTTTCAGTATGGGGGTATTGGCTAGCACTCTTGGTGTTTATGTCATTATTGTACAGATTCTGATTATGTTGTAAGTTTTCAAGCGCTCTTACCTAAAATGTCTATTATTGATTGATGGCACCATGTCAGATTTTCTCATTGAACGTACAAGGAATTAATAATCCGATAAACGGAGGAAACTCCTAAGCTTTCTAAGTCATGAAGCTGCGGACCTGATTTTCCTCCAAGAAACACATCTTAATTCGAAGGAAACTTTCAACCTCAATATTAACTCTTACATGGTGGCCACCTATTCCCCAGCCGTTTCTAGGAAATGTGGGGTTGCCATATTGGATAGGAAATCTCGGTATGCCACTATTGTTGCGACCTGCTTAGATACAGCGGGTAGATGGCCCAGAGTTACTTTAAGATAGGTAACTTTTAAGTTACATGTATATGCCTTCATGCTCCTAATGTGGATGACCCTGCCCTTTTGCTATTCTTGCTCAGGTTACGCAGGCCTCTGCTAATACTTCCTTGATATTAGGGGGGATTTCAATTTAGTTCTGGATCCCCTGATAGACAAATAGCCGCCTAGGACAAGTGGTCCCCCCAAGAGTCACATCACGCTTACCTCAGTGATCAAAGATATTGTTCTAGTCGACCCATGGAGGTTACTATACCCCAATGAGCTTGACTTTACCTTCTTCTCTTCCCCTTACAAATCCCAGTTTCGCATAGACTCCTTTCTAATCTCAATACTGTTAGTTCCTCAGGTGGACGCTGTAAAGATTCTCTCTCAGCAAATTTCAGTTCATGCTGCTGTTTCTTTTCAATACCACACTACCGCACTTCAAGGGAATCCGGGGGCCTGGTTCTCTGATAGAGCCCTATCAATTCAGCTAGAGTTCTGGTTAGAAATTCGAGCAGCCACACATGATTACTTTCAGGCCCTGGTACTCCAGGGGGATCTGGACACCTCAACAGCTCTTCCCTGCAGCTCGTTGGAGAATCTTTCCTGATTTATATAGGGAATTTGCGCTACTAGCGCAACCTTACTCTCAATCGATGTAGCTTCCATGCTGCCTCAAAAGTGTTCCAATCATGCTGCCTTCTATCTTTATCAAGGATGGGCTAATAGAACTATTTCACTCCATTAGTTGTACACATGGGATAGCCTCTAACCTTTACAAACTATTATGTCAGGGTACAGATATTGCCACTTGTAGAGTTCAACAAGCCTGGGATCGCTAACTGTAAATCACTTTAATCCCTGTGCGTGGAGCGTTTCTTGGAGCAAATTAGTGCGGGTCTCCCGTTTTGCCTCAGTTACCCTAACTTAACTCTCGTCTTTTGCATATAGCTGTTCTTATATTCCAGGAAAATAACCAAATGAACACAACTGCTAGGGACCCGTGTAGGTCTTGCCATACGGATGTGGGAACCCTTACTCATGCTCATTATGAATATTCTTAATTACAGGTCTCTGGGGGCGGGTCTGGGGTCATATTTCACTTATCTTACACCTTCACGAACCTCTTTCTTGGAAGACTGTGGGACTCCGCTTAGTGGCGGAGGTCCCCCTTCTTCCTAAGAAGGGTTGCTCTTTCCTGATGTCATGCCGGGTACAGCCATATGTTTAATCCCGAGGACTTGGAAGGATAGCTCTCGATTTACCGTCAATGAATAGTGAACCTTGTCTGCTTATAAAGCTTATATGAGCAGATATTTCGGAGAGCTATTTTCCATGCCCAATTCATTATCGTTTGTCTAAATGGCAGATACTCAATGATCATGTATAATCTGTTTATTGCTTGACATGTCTGTTTAATATACATTCATCATGTTTCAGATCGCCGTTAGGTTGTGTAACTCAATAATGTCAGTATACGCCCGCTTTGAGAATGCTTCAGTTTTCTAGAGAAGAAGCTGGGGGGAGGGGGGTGGCAGGGGTTTACTTTGGTGTATGTATCACATTCCATGTATGTATTGTCTTTTAGTTGTATGTCCTCCTTCCTTTGTTGTTGTAAAACGAAAATAAAGCATTTAAAAAAAAAAAAAAGCATTCTGCTGAAAATTTACAGCTGCCACCACATCTACATTATCTGCATCAAGTTCCCAAAAAACCCACTGAATTTATGGATGTGGAATATAGAAAACTGACTTCTCTCACAACACACGCTGGCTACGTTTGTTTCGTAATATTACAAGGCTGCTTCAGATATTTCCAGCTGTAAACTTTCTTGTCTCAAAGCAAACCATCTACTTGCTTATGAAACTTTTTATAATGACTTCAGTGAGATGTACCTGTAGTACATGTGCTCTCATAGCCTATTCCACTCCCACACTGGAATACCAAAATGGGAAAGTGATGAAAACATTGAATGGATGGCTAAAATGTCTGAACCTTTTTGGTATACACCTCTTCTGCAGCTCTTAATCCTCCCCTATGTAAGTGTGCCTGCCCTTCTTGTTTCTAGTGCCATTAGTAGCAGAAATTGCGTTTATGTAGTATCCACCTAATGAGAAGGCAATGGGAGTGGGAGTACCGGAAAGCAGCTTTAGTCACAGGAATGGAGGGGATGAGCTAGAGAGATGTTCCTGTACTGTGTAAGTGAGGCTTCTACATGAGGTGCAGGGACTGAGCTCTGTAAGAGGCACTGGGCTGACTTTAGAGAGAGCATGTGAAGCAAGCTGAATGTTCTAGAACAAAAGTGGGGAGAATTAGGAATGGGTGAGGGATGAGGGACGGTAAAGTGCGAGGGTGCTGCTGCAGGCTGAGGAAAAGAGCTGGAAGTAATTGTAAGAACTTTGCATGATAATGTGCAGGGCTGTTTATTTATTTTGGGGAGGGGGGGGGAGATTATTCACTGAGTGAGCACATGAGCAGCACATCATCTGAAGAGCAAGAAAGCGTAGTTACTCACCTGTAACAGGTGTTCTCCAGGGACAGCAGGAATCAGTACTCACTTATGGGTGACATCGGCACCGACGGAGCCCACGCGGAGCAATACCCCAGCTTTCAAAGAAAGCCTTTGGGATTGCTGTCACACATGCGTGGTCCTCTTCCCGTCCAAAGGTGCCATCTTGCTCAGTCAGGTCCCCTAGCTAGAGCCCTACTAAGCAGTCGGCAAGGGAAGGACAAAAATAGCAACTCTTCAGGGGAGGTGGGAGGGTAGTGAGGACTGATTCCTGCTGTCCCTGGAGAACATCTGTTACAGGTGAGTAACTACACTTTCTCCAGGAACAAGGAGGAGTCAGTCCTCACTTATGGGACTCCAGAGCTACAGGTTACCAAGCCTGTAACCTTGAAACGCCTCTGCGAGGCTGTGAGCAGAAACATAAGAACATAAGATATGCCATACTGGGTCAGACCAAGGTCCATCAAGCCCAGTATTCTGTTTCCAACAGTGGCCAATCTAGGTCATATGTATCTAGCAGTTTCCCCAAGGGACACAGGTTCCACAATGCTTGTATTGGTTCAAGCATTGATATCCTGGGTCCCTTCTTAATAATGGTTTATGGACCTTTCCTCCAGGAACTTGTCCAAACCTTTTTTTAAACCCAGCTACATTAAACAGCCTTTACTATATCCTCTGGTAACAAATTCCAGAGTTTGATTACACGTTGAGTGAAAAAATATTTTCTTTTATTAGTCTTAAATAGTTTACCCTGTAGCTTCATTGCATGTCCCCTAGTCTTTCTATATTCTGATAAGGTAAACAATCGATCTACGTTTACCCATTCCACTCCGTTCATTAATTTATAGACTTCTATCATATCACCCCTCAGCCGTCTCTTTTCCAGGTTAAAGAGCCTTAACCTTTTTAGCCTTTCTTCATAGGAGTATCCTTCCATCCCCTTCACCATTTTGGTGGCTCTTCTCTGAACCTTTTCTAAAATCGCTATATCCTTTTTAAGATACGACGACCAGAATCGCACACAATATTCAAGGTGCGGTCTCACCATGGAACGATATAGAGGCATTATAATATCTTTTGTTTTATTTTCCATTCCTTTCCTTATCATACCTAGCATTCTATTTGCTCTCTTGGCCGCCGCTGCACACTGGGCCGAGGGTTTTAACATGGTATCCACAATGACGCCTAAATCTCTTTCCTGGGTGGTGGTTCCTAATGTGGAACCTTGCATCGTGTAACCATAGTTTGGGTTGTTCTTCCCTAGGTGCATAACCTTGCACTTGTCCACATTAAATTTCATCTGCCATTTTGATGCCCAGTCTTCCAATTTATCAAGATCCTCTTGCAATTTTCCACAATCCTCTTGGGTTTTAACAATTTTAAATAGTTTTGTGTCATCTGCAAATTTGATAACCTCACTTGTTATTCCACTTTCCAGGTCATTTATGAATATGTCAAAAAGCAGCGGAAACAGCACAGATCCCTGGGGTACACCACTATTCACCTTTCTCCATTGGGAAGATTGGCCATTTAGCCCTACCCTCTGCTTTCTATCTTTTAACCAGTTCCTGATCCACAATAGTACATTGCCTCCTATCCCATGACTCTAGTTTTGCCAAAGGTCTCTCATGAGGGACCTTGTCATAGGCTTTCTGAAAGTCCAGATACACAATATCAACCGACTCACCTTTGTCCACCTGATTATTCACTCCTTCAAAAAAACATAACAGATTAGTAAGACAAGATCTTCCTTGTCTAAAGCCATGTTGGCTGTCTCCCATTAGGTCATGACTATCTACATGCTGAGTAATTTTATTCTTTATGATGGTTTCTACCATTTTTCCCGGTACTGATGTCAGGCTGTAGTTTCCCGGATCACCCCTGGAACCTTTTTTAAAAATTGGTGTTACATTGGCGATCCTCCAATCTTCAGGTATTAGAGATGATTTTAGTGATAGTTCACAGATTACTAATAGCAGGTCTGCAATCTCGTATTTCAGTTCTTTCAACACCCTTGGATGTATACCATCCGGCCCAGGTGATTTGCTACTCTTCAGTTTATCTAATAGTTGTAATACATCTTCCCGATGTATCGATATTTCCTTCAATTCTTCCGCACCTTTAAATACCACTTCAGTCATGGGTAACATCCCTACATCTTCCTCAGTAAAGAATGAAGCAAAGAATTCATTCAGTCTCTCCACTATCGCCTTGTCGCCTCTTAGTGCTCCTTTAACCCCTTTATCATCTAATGGGCCAACTGACTCTCACAGGTTTTTTGCTACAAATGTACTTGAAAAGGTCTTTACTTCGCGTTTTTGCTTCCGCAGCAAGCTTCTTCTCAAATTCTACCTTTGCCTGCCTTATCAATGCCTTGCATTTGACTTGCCAGTGCTTGTGCTGTTTCCAGATTTCGTCGTTTGGCTCGTTTTTCCATTTCCTGAAAGATGCTTTTTTGGCAACAGCCTCTCTGACCTCACCTTTAAACCATGCTGGCAGTTTTTTGGACTTCCTTCCACTTTTCTTAAAGCGTGGAATACAGCTGGTCTGGGCTTCCAAGATAGTATTTTTCAACAGCCAAGCCTGATGTACGTCTTTAACCTTTGCAACTGCTCCTTTTCGTTTTTTCTTAACTGTTTTCCTCATTTTATCATAGTCTCACTTTCGAAAGTTAAAAAGTAGTACTGTGGATTTCCTTACTATCTCTCCTCCACTAATTAAATCAAAGGTGATCATGCTATGATCACTATTGCCAAGTGGCCCCAACAACCTTATCTCTTGCACTAAGGATTAGGTCTAATATGGCTTCCCCTCTGGTCGGTTCATGAACCAGCTGCTCCAAGAAGCAGTCATTTATTTCATCTAGGAACTTTATCTCCCTAGCATGTCCTGCCGTGACACTGACCCAGTTGATACCGGGGTAGTTGAAATCACCCATTATTATTACTGTGCTGTAACGTTTGTTAGCTTCCTTGATTTCTTTGAGCATTTCATCATCCATTTGGCCATTATGGCCAGGCGCTCGATAGTACACCCCCACTGCCATTGCCTTCCCCCTTTTACATGGAATTTCAATCCAATATAGATTCTACAGCAGATTTTGTTTCCTGCAAAACTTTAATCCTTTCTGACTCAATGCCCTCTATAACATAGAGAGCAACCCCTCCACCAATTTGATCGATATAGTTTGTACCCAGGTATCACAGTGTCCCACTGGTTGTCCTCCTTCCACCATGTCTCTGATATTCCAATCATATCTAACCTTTCATTTAGTGCTATATATTCTAACTCTCCCATCTTATTTTTTTAGACTTCTAGCATTTGCATACAAGCATTTTAGAGAATGTATTTTATTCATATTAATTTGGATATTGTTAGACATGGGTAATTTAGGATCTTTAAGCTCTGTCTGCTCCATACTTGAGGGCATTTGGGCTACTTTACTCTTTTGTGGAACCTCTCTGCTTTTGGTAGTATCCTTCAAAGATACATTCTTCCGAACCATCCGCTCTTGGGCGACTGTCAGCTTTCCCCTAATATCTAGTTTAAAAGCTGCTCTCTCTCCTTTTTAAAGGTTAATGCCAGCAGCCTGGTTCCATCCCGGTTAAGGTGAAGCCCATCCCTTCGGAAGAGCCCCTCCTTTCCCCAGAATGTTCCCCAGTTCGTAACAAATCCAAAACCCTCATCTCTGCACCATTGTCTCATCCACACATTGAGACTCCGGAGCTCTGCCTGCCTTTTGGGTCCTGCGCGTGGAACAGGAAGCATTTCAGAGAATGCTACCCTGGAAGTTCTGGATTTCAACTTCCTACCTAAAAGCCTAAATTTAGCCTCCAGAACCTCCCTACCACATTTTCCTATGTCATTGGTACCGACATGTACCAAGACAGCAGACTCCTCCCCAGGACTATCTAAGACCTTATCTAGGTGGCGTGTGAGGTCCGCTACCTTCGCACCAGGCAGGCATGTTACCAGGCGATCCTCACGTCCACCAGCCACCCAGCTATCTACATGCCTAATGATCGAATCACCAACTATAACGGCTGTCCTAACCCTTCCCTCATGGGCACATGGCCCTGGAGAAACTTCCTCGGTGCGAGAGGGTTTTACATCACCTGGAGGACAGGTCCTAGATACAGGATCACTTCCTGCCACACCAGGGTGATGCTCTCCTGTCACGTGACCTCTCTCCTCCATGGCAACAGGGATGCTGCCAGACTGGAGGTGGGACTTCAGGACTATATCCCTGTAGGTCTCGTCTATGTACCTCTCTGTCTGTCTTATGCTTTCCAAGTCTGCTACTTTAGCTTCTAGAGAACGGACTCGTTCCCTGAGAGCAAAGAGCTCCTTGCACCTAGTGCACACGTAAGATCTCTCACCAGCTGGGAGAAAATCATACATGTGACACTCAATGCAAAAGACTGGAAAGCCCCCATCCCGCTGCTGGACTGCTGTCTGCATCTTAGATCTAAACACCAAACTTAAAACTAAGTTCTTTACTTACTAAGGGTTGCTATGAATATTTATACTAATAAAACTGTACCTAATACGTGTAATATACCTTGTTCACCTGAAGCTTAACTAATCTCAGGTCCTTAGTGTATGACTGATTTGGGTAATGAGCTTCACCTGAGAGCACCTCCTGTCTTGTAAGATGTGTAAGTACCTATAAAGCTACGATTATCCCAGGGGAGGGAGGGAAATAACACTTATTAAAAGAGGGCTGCTACACAGTACCCTGTCTTGTGCTGCTGAGGTAAGCTATATTCTGATTTGATTTAAATTATAGCTCTTAGCTGCTGCTAGGCTCTAACTTCTTATGAAATTTAAACTACAAGCTCTCTGCTGGGCATGAAATGTAACCAGAAATTTCTCCTCTGTGTTTTAAATTTAAACTGCTGCTACTAGGCCCTGACTGATTTAACAAAAATAGTGGGTTCACAGATTAGCTTTAATACAAAGAATTCCTTTTAGAAAATTACCAAAAGTATATACTCACAGTTGCAGATCTCTCTCCAGAAGTAACAGTCCCTTTTTCTAGTCCTTCAAGAAGTCGATGCCCGGAGGAGCCCGAGTCTTCGGGTCCCCGGGGCGAAGCTCTCGGTAGCTGAAGAAGGGTCAGAGGGCAGGAGTTGTTTATACCCCAAACAGATTACGGCGTACAGCCTGGCTGAAGGTGCTGTCCCAGCAGGAGACCCTTTCAGTAGTGGACAGCAGAAGTGTTCACTGAAGACCAGGTCACAGCCCAGCAGATGTCTGTTAGAGGCACTGAGCGCAGCGAAGCCACCAATGCCGCCTTGGCTCGGACGCCGTGCGTGGTGACTCGCCGATCCAATGGGGCGCCTGCATTTGCTTGGGCGAAGGCAATGCTGTCCACCACCCAGATGGAGATGGTGCGCTTGGTGACTGCCTGTCCCAAGCGATTGGGGTCGTAGGCGACAAAAGCCGATTGGATATGTGATGAACCTGGGTATGCTGCAGGTAGAAGGCAAGAGCCCTCTTGCAGTCGAGTGTATGAAACATTGCCGATGCCTGGTTGGCATGCGGTCTCGGGAAGAAGGTCAGTAGGACTATCTCCTGGTTGAGATGAAAGTCTGAGAACACCTTCGGTAGGACTTGAGATGGGTGCAGAGGACCACCCTGTTACTGAAGAACCTGGTGTATGGAGCCTCAGCCATGAGGGCCTGAAGTTCGCTGTCTTGGCGAGCCGAGGTCAAAGCCACCAGTAAGATCACCTCCCAGAAGAGATGCTGAAGCGAGCACATAACCATTGGCTCGAAGGGCACTAGTGTGAACTGCATTAGCACCACGTTGAGATCCCACTCCGCTGGCGGAGGCCAGAAGGGATGCTTGAAACGAGAGACCAAGGGCTGCCCCGAGAGGGGTTTTCCCTTGATGGGGAGGTGGTTTGCCAAAATGGAGCTCAGGTGTACCCTGATCGAATTGGATTTCAGCCCTGCCTTCGAGAGCTGGAGGTGGTACTGGAGGATCCACCGGGCAGAGCAGGAGAATGGGTCGATCTGAAGCTCTGAGCAACAGGTCGAGAAACATCACCACTTAAAGGATCTCCTCTACGCCCTCCAGGAGATGCAGCAGAGCTAAGGCGACCCATTCAGTGGAGTGGAGGAGTGGCCTAGTGGTTGGGGCAGGTACTTCAAGCCGGAAGGTCGGGCATTCAAATCCCACTAGAGGACAGCAACCTTGGGCCGGAAGGACTGGGGTTTTCTAGTCCCACAGGTGCTCCTTGTGGTCTTGGGCAAGCCACTTAACTATTTTACAGGGAACATGGGCTATGGAGGGTTATCTCCAAGTTATAATGCCCTGTTCAATGTAATTTCAGTTTGTTCAATGTAAAGCGCACTGATGCAGAATAGCGCGGTATATAAGAGAATGTAAAATAAATAATAAAATAAATAAATTCAGCCTCCAGGCTGCAAGGGACAGTGAGGCCAGGTTCGGGTGGAATACCCGACCTGCCTCCTGCGTCAACAGGCCCAGGGCTCAGCCCAGAGGGACTGGGGGCTCGGACGCGAGCCAGAGCAGAAGCGGGAACCAAGGCTGTCGAGGCCACAAGGGGACCACGAGGATCACTGAAGCTTGGTCCCGCTGAGCCTTGTGGAAGGTCCTCACAATGAGAGAAGTGGGAGGAACGCGTAAAGAAGGCCGGAGGTCCAACTCAAGAGGAAAGCATCCGGGGCCACCCTGCTCGGGTACGGAACCAGGACACAAAAGCGGGGAAGCTGTGTGTTCGCTGGACTGGCAAACAGGTCCATGGATGGGGTCCCCCACCGATGGAACAAGACTCCAGCGACCTCCGGATCCAAGCACCACTCGTGCGGGCGGAGGATCCTGCTGAGTTTGTCCGCGAGGATATCCTCCTGGCCTAGGAGGTAGACCGCTCGCAGGGTCAACCCACAGCAAGGTGCAAAGGAGGATTGCCTCTCGGCGAGGAGGCGTGATCCTGTCCCCACCTCCTTGTTGATGTAAAACATGGCTACCCTGTTGTCGGTCTGCACGAGTACCGACTTTTCCCTTAGGTAAACCTCAAAGGTTCTCAGGGCCCACTGGACCACCCGAAGCTCGAGCAGGTTGATCTGCTGCCGAGACTCCTGGGGTGACCACTGCCCCTGAATGCACAATGCACCTCAGTGGGCTCCCCACCCCAGCAGGGAAGCATCTATCGTTAGGACGAGCTCGTGCTGTGAGGTCTTGAAGGGCATTCCCCAAAGAAGACTTCGGGAATCCCACCACCAACTCAGTGAGTCGAGGAGATTGAGGGAGACCCGGATAGGGTCTCTCAGGTGGCCTGAGGCACCACTGGGCTGTCCGCATGCGGGCGTGGGAGAAAACATGGACGGTGGAAGTCATGTGCCCGAGAAGGCGCATCACCACCCGCGCAGTAACCCAAGTCCTGCTTTGGATGTGGGACACCACGGCCCGAAGGCGGTCTGCTCAGTCCATGGGAAGGAAGATGTCACCCATTAAGAACATAAGATATGCCATACTGGGTCAGACCATGGTCCATCAAGCCCAGTATCCTGTTGACAACAGTGGCCAATCTAGGTCATACGTACCTAGCAGTTTCCCCAAAAGACACAGGGTTCCACAATGCTTGTACTGGGTCAAGCATCGATATCCTGGGTCCCTTCTTAATAATGGTTTATGGACCTTTCCTCCAGGAACTTGTCCAAACCTTTTTTAAACTCAGCTACACTAACAGCCTTTACTACATCCTCCGGTAACAAATTCCAGAGTTTGATTACATGTTGAGTGAAAATATACTCTCTTTTATTAGTCTTAAATAGTTTACCCTGTAGCTTCATTGCATGTCCCCGTCTTTCTATATTCTGATAACGTAAACAATCGATCTACGTTTACCCATTCCACTCCGTTCATTAATCTATAGACTTCTATCATATCTCCCCTCAGCCGTCTCTTTTCCAGGTTGAAGAAACCTAACCTTTTTAGCCTTTCTTCATAGGAGTATCCTTCCATCCCCTTTACCATTTTGGTGGCTCTTCTCTGAATCTTTTCTAATAACGCTATATCCTTTTTAAGATATGGTGACCAGAATTGCACACAATATTCAAGGTGCGGTCTCACCATGGAACGATATAGAGGCATTATAATAACATTTGTTTTATTTTCCATTCTTTTCCTTATGATACCTAGCATTCTATTTGCTCTCTTGGCCGCCGCTGCACACTGGGCCGAGGATTTTAACATGTTATCCACAATGATGCCTAAATCTTTTTTCTGGGTGGTGGTTCCTAATGTGGAACCTTGCATCGTGTAAGCATAGTTTGGGTTGTTCTTCCCTAGGTGCATAACCTTGCACTTGTCCACATTAAATTTCATCTGCCATTTTGATGCCCAGTCTTCCAATTTATCAAGATCCTCTTGCAATTTTCCACAATCCTCTTGGATTTTAACAATTTTAAATAGTTTTGTGTCATCTGCAAATTTGATAACCTCACTTGTTATTCCCTTTTCCAGGTCATTTATGAATATGTCAAAAAGCAGCGGACCCAGCACAGATCCCTGGGGTACACCACTATTCATCTTTCTCTACTGGGAAAATTGGCCATTTAGCCCTATCCTCTGCTTTCTATTTTTTAACCAGTTCCTGATCCACAATAGTACACTGTCTCCTATCCCATGACTCTTTAGTTTTGCCAAAGGTCTCTCATGAGGGACCTTGTCAAAGGCTTTCTGAAAGTACAGATACACTATATTAACCGACTCACCTTTGTCCACCTGTTTATTCACACCTTCAAAAAAACATAACAGATTAGTAAGACAAGATCTTCCTTGTCTAAAGCCATGTTGGCTGTCTCCCAATAGGCCATGACTATCTACATACTGAGTAATTTTGTTCTTTATGAAGGTTTCTACCATTGTTCCTGGTACTGACGTCAGGCTCACCGGTCTGTAGTTTCCCGGGTCACCCCTGGAACCCTTTTTAAAAATTGGCATTACATTGGCGATCCTCCAATCTTCAGGCATTACGGATGATTTTAATGAAAGTTCACAGATTACTAATAGCAGGTCTCCAATCTCATATTTCAGTTCTTTCAACACCTTTGGATGTATACCATCTGGCCGAGTTCATCGGCAGACGCCCAGACAGTGTCGAGGCGTGTGTCAATGAACTCCAGCGAGGTGGGATTTGGGGCAGGTGACCAGGAAGCCGGAGGTGCTCGAGGACTGTACGCGATGCCGCCAGGCGGGTTTCGCCGATTGAGGACCCTATGACGAGCCAGTCGTCGAGGTAGGGGAAGATGGGTGTGCCCTGCCGCCTGAGGGAGGCGGCGTCCACGGAGAGGCACTTTGTGAAAACCCGTGTTGTGGACACAAGCACGAAGGGGAGCACTCTGTACTGGTAGTGTTCCCCCTGCACCCTGAAATGCAGGTATTGCCTGTGCTGGGGATGAACTAGGATGTGGGCATGAGTGTCATTGAGGTCCAAGGAGCAAGGCCAATTGCCCTGCTGAAGGAAGGGCAGTAGGATGCCAAGCAGTAACATTTTGAACTTCTCCTGCACCAGGAACTTGTTGAGGTTTCTGAGGTTGAGGATGGGGCATAGGCCCCCTGTTATTTTTCAGGACAAGGAAGTAGCGGGATTAGAACCCCTGACCTCAAAGGTGCAGTGGTACCTTCTTGACCGCCCATTGGGCAAGGAGGTTGGACAGTTCTTGCTGCAAGAAGGTCTGGTGTGCGAGGAGCCGAGCAGGCTCTGCTGGGAAGAAGGGAGGAGGGCGCCTGTCCAGACAGAGATGGTATCCATCTCTGATTATTCAGAGGACCGAGGTGTCTGACATGATCGACACCCACTCCGGGGCGAACAGGGACAGGCATCCCCCCACTGGCAAAAGAGCTGCCAGGGGTGAGAGACTATGCCGACAGCATCAAAACCCCTGCGTAGGCTGGGGCGGCGCCGGAGGTTGGGCCTTGGGCCCTTTAGGCTTACGGTGGCCATGTGCACCTCCATTGCCCTGCGTGCTGGGAGCCGGTGCAGAGAAGGGCGGGAAAGGCGGGTAATCCCAGTAAGGGAGCCCTTTCCTTTGGAAGAATGGCTTTTTAGGCTGTTGCTTCTTCCTGGGGAGGGAGGAGGTTTTGCGTGAGAGATGAGTTTGAGTCACGAACTCAGTTTCTATCTCAGCGGCCTTGTCCTCCATTAGGTTTACCAAACAAATTGTTCGCCAAGGCAAGGGATGTCCAGGAGCTTCTCTTGGACCCACTGCTCCAGGTCTGAAGACTGGAGCCATGCCTGGCACCAGGCTGCAATGCTGGCCGCCGCTGCCGCCACCAGGGCAGAGGACTCAAACCAGTCATATGCGGCACAGGAGAGGTACTTCGAACACTCCACTATGAAGTTTAGGAGGGTTTGGAACCTTAGGAGTGGTTCGCCCCCAAAGCCTGCGGCGAAACCGCCAAGCTCCTTGGCAAGGTCCCACAGGAACATGCCCATATAGAGTTGGTATGTTGATACGGCAAGCGAGCATGGAACCCTAATAGGCCTTATGCACCAGGGTGTCAAGGGCTCTAGACTCCCTGCCTGGGGGGACCAAAGAGTAAAACTTCGGGCTCTTTTGCTTCCACATCACCGACTCCACAACCATGGAGTTGTGCGGGAGCTGGGTCTTCCGGAACTCTGGGCCACGCTGAACTCTACACATGGTGTCTAGGTGCTTGCTCACAATGGGGACCGAAGCAGGTTCTCCCACATGCAGAAGAGCAGCCTTGACAATATTGGAGGAACTGGGACAGTGAGAGATTCGAGGTGGGGGCTCATACTCTAAAATATCGAACTCCTCAGCTCACAGTTTCTCTTCAGTCTGCGTAGCCAGGCTGAGGGCCCGTGCCATGTCCTGCACAAACGCCAGGAATGATGTGTCCTAGGGCTGGGACTGCCTCTGATTGGTGGGCGGGGACGGGTCCGAAGGGAGGTCCCTATGTGCACGGGTTTCCAGGGAAGTATCCCCGTCCAAGTCCCACCCCGAAAGGTCCGAGGAGGAGGAGTCCAACTCGGGCAGGTTGCCTCGTCTAGAGGCCGAGGTCACCTTGGAACCAGAGGCCTTGGAGGATCGCGCTCCCGAGGACCGGGAAGGCAAATGAGACCGATGCCGAGGACCCCGGCCCCTGGTTCTTGGGGGTTTCCAGGGCAGATTTTGGTATCCCTCTCGAAGTAACCTCGGTCTTGAGGCACAGGCCAGCCGTACTGGGCACGAGCGCCTGCTGGGCAGCTAAAAAGGTAGAAACACTGCGCTCTAGTGCCAGCATTTGGGACTCCCACGCAGGCATGGGACCTTGCGACACAGACACCGGGGTTACCGGGTCTGGCGTGGAGGAGGAGGAGAGGGACTCCTCACCAGGATGACCCTCAGGAGACCAGGCACCATAGCCGAAGGCCTCTGTATCCGTACGAGGTACCTTTCAAGGCCGCTCCTTTTCAGACTCTCGGGAACGCCACGGGGAGCTGAGTGACTGAGCGTGGGAGTGCCCGCACTTATCAGGAACCCCCGACAGCGACATCGAGGCCTTCTTCTTACGCTGCTCCACTTCAGGGGACCCCTGGTCGGCGTGCTGCAGAGAACGCAGAACCGAAGTGGGGGATCCCACCAGCGGAGGGGCGACAGAGGGTGCCACCGAGGATTCCAGGGCCACCATCTGGAAAATGTCATTGGACTTCTGCTTACGGTTGAGCAGGGCCTTGGAGGACATTTTCTTAGAAAGAGAGCAGAGCTCCGGGTCATGGTCGGCCCAAGACACCGAAGACAACAGTCATGGGTGTCCGTGAGTGACATGTTCTTGGAGCATCTGTCGCATTTTTTAAAACCGGTGACCATAGGGGCAAAAAGGACCCCCGATAGGTCAAAGACCTTTGCGGCCAGCGGTTGGGAGAAAACAGGGTGCGAAGCCCGCAGCAGGGAAAATTCTTTTAAAAGAAGGGTCTCCCCTTGCTCGGAGAAAAGGGGAGAGCAAGGGAGGACGAAAGAGGACCGGTGCAACCGGAAAAAGCCATGGCCCAGGAGCCGAAAATGAAACACTTTTTTTTTTTTTTTTTTTTTTTAGAGGGACAAGGACGTCCGTCGGAAGGGCTCTGCAGAAAAAGGGAGACTGAGCAAGATGGCACCTTTGGGCGAGAAGAGGACCATGCATGCGTGGCAGCAATCCCAAAGGCTTTCTTTGAAAGCTGGGGAATAGCTCCGCGCAGGCTCCGTCGGTGCCAACGTCACTCATAAGTGAGGACTGACTTCCTGCTTGTTCCTGGAGAATGTGTATTTCTCTGTCTTTCTGTCGTTGAGACACAGTAATATAAATAACTGCACTTTCAAAATTTGGATTGAAGAAGTCCACTTGTACATATACCCATGTGCATACTAAGTGGAAGGAAGTTTTCTGCCCCAGGAACTTGCCGAGGTAATAAAACACTTACCTGGGCGAATTTTTTGAAAACTGTCCTAATACTTCTCCATTCTGTCTACAGCCTTTCAGAGACATAAAAAAAGCTAATATTTTTTGTTGCTTTTTGACACTTAAATTTTTCCAGGTTTATATCTGAAACATTTGCTTCTCACAATCAAAGAACAAAGTCTCAAAATGGGCCTGCACCTTAATGTAAAGAAGGCAAAGATCATGACAAATGGCATAAATCAACAGGTTCAACGTTGAATGAGAAGAAATTGAAATAGCGAACAACTTTAACCTACTTGGATCAACTATTAATAAAGAAGCAACAAGCAGTCAAGAAATCAGATGACGCATTGCTCTTGGCAGAATGGCTATGAAAGACCTAGATAAGATTCTCAAGAGCAGAGATGTCTCTCTCCATACAAAGATTTGACTTTTTCAAGCCATGGTATTTACAATAACATCATATGGATGTGAAAGCTGGACAGTGAAAAAGATAGACAGGAAGAAAATTGATACCTTTGAATTATGGTGCTGGCGGCGAATACTGTGTATACCATGTACTGCCCGAAGAACAAACCAGCCGGTACTAGAGGAGATCAAACCTAAGCTTTCTTTAGAAGCTCAGGTGACAAGACTTCGACTTTCATGCTTTGGACACATCATGCGAAGAGAGAGATCATTAGAGAAAGACATCATGCTTGGCAAGATAGAAGGTCAATGCAAGAGGAAGGCCAGCAATGAGATGGATTGATACAATAACAGCAGCTACAGATACCAGTCTGTCAACAATGAGCTGCCTGACTGAAGACCGAACACAATTTAGGCTATCCAGAGGGTCGCCATGAGTCGACGGCACTTAACAACATAGTTGGATATATCATCTGTAAACTTCACTCTTCAGCTTTCAATCTCACTCTTTAGGGCAGTTCAACCTCGGCATCTCGAGAGGCAACAGAGAGTGAAAATGACTTTCCCACAATTCCTTAATTCTCAGCCCACTGATCTAACCAATCAGTCATGCCGTGCAAATCATAGGCTTGCACAGTCTCCATGCATGCTCACAAACCATTACTACTATCACATCTAGCACTGAACCCTGCAGTTTCTCTCATGCTGCTTCCAGATGAAATGTAGGGGGAGTTTATGAAATAAAGATCCAGGAAGAGAGAGGGAAAGCCAGGGAAAGTGAGTGACTGGGGGCAGAAGAGGGTTGAAAAAGAAAGGAAGTAAATGAGAGTTAATGGTACGGACTCAAAGTAAGTTTGCCTAAGGCTCAATATATTGTTAATCTAGCCTTGGCTAGTGCTGTGGTTGGAACAGGACTGAAGAGAACTGTCACTGCTTCTGCTGACCCGGGCCAAGAAGAAGATGCTGACACTGTGGCCTGTGGCTGTTCCAAGAGTTACCATCTGGCTCCAGATTTTCAAGACCAGCTGGTCCAGTCCTGGCTTTAGCCCATTGCCTGAATGAACTTGTAGTCTTGTTTCTCTTAAGAAAATCAGTAGGGACACCAGACCTATTTCAAACAGATACTGAACAATTGCTCCCTGAGACTGACAGACGACAGAGGGTGATGGTAAATGGAGCTCACTCAGATGAAGGGAAGGTGATTAGCGGAGTGCCCCAGGGGTCGGTCCTGGGCCCGGCACTGTTCAATGTATTTGTGAGAGTGATATTGCTGAAGGACTGAATGGAAAAGTCTGTCTTTTTGCAGGATGACACGAAAATTTGCAACAGAGTAGACTCCCCCGAGGGAGTGGTTAACATGAGGAAAGGTCTACAAAAGCTGGAAGATTAAATCTTAATTGCCAAGCATTTGACCAATGCGAAGAAGTGCAGAGTCATGCACTTGGGTAGCAGAAATCCAAGGGAAATGTACGCGATAGGGGGCGAGAGGTTGGTGTGCACGGATCAGGAGAAAGACCTTGGTGTGATTATTTCTGAAGATCTCAAGGTGGCAAAGAGGAATCAGCAGCAGACAGGAAGAGGTACTTATGCCACTGTACAAGTCACTGGTGAGGCCTCACTTGGAATACTGTGTTCAGTTTTGGAGACCATATCTTGCAAAGGATGTAAAAAGACTGGAAGCTGTTCAGAAGAAGGCGACCAAAATGATTTGGAGCCTGCGTCAGAAGCCTTATGAGAAGAGACTTGAAGACCTAAACATGTACACTTTGGAGGAGAGGAGGGACAGGGGAGATATGATTCAGACCTTTAAATACTTAAAGGGATATAATGAACAAACAAACCTCTTCCAAAGACGGGGAAGCTGTAAAACTAGAGGGCACAACAGGAAGCTGCAAGGTGGTAAATTGAAAGGCAATGTCAGGAAAATGGTTTTTCACGGAAAGGATTGTAGATGCTTGGAATGCCCTCCCAATGAAAGTGGTGGGGGCAAACACGGTGATGGAATTCAAAATGGCATGGGACAGACACAGTGGATCCCTTTAGAGCAACAGGATAAAATCAAAATAAACTGAACCATCTAATTTCTCAACAAATAGGGGTGTCCTGCATGGAGTGGTGGGTTCACCCCTAAACAGGGACGTGGGGAGGGGTGGCCTGCACGGAGCAGCAGGTGCACCTAATCTTGCCATCGTGCTGGGCAGACTAGATGGACCATGCTGGTCTTTATCTGCCGTCATTTACTATGTTACTAAGAGGCAGAATCAGTCTTGGAAAACACAACTTAGTTCATTCACTCTAAACTGGAACTGAACCAAGGGTATAATTTTTCCTTCTGAAAGCACTGGAAGATGAATTCATCTGCCAGTGCTTTCAAAGGGCCCAGTTCCCCTCCAAGCAGTGCTGCTAAAGGAGCAGTAATCCCTGAGAAACTTGCCCATTCACCACCGATTATCTCTGGAATCACATTAAAGTTAGTCTCACTTGCCACTTCCCTCTACAACTTTTTATGTCGCTCTCTGCCCACAAGAAGCCTTATCCTTGTCCCCAGTTCAGAATCTCACCCAACTATTGACCAAATTCCCCACCTGTCTCCCAGGATCTACCCCCAACAATACCAATATGCTTCTATGGGTCCAAATAGGTTAGGAGTCATTCTCCTATCTCTCATGTGCAGGACTTAAGGGAGCCATGGATCTTCTGCACCATTGCGGATGGCAGCATTGGTAGGTCATGAGCAACTGCAGATTGCTCCTGTCCCATTTGGATCCATGGAGACATACGGATACAATGGAGGGGTCCAAAGGGAGGAGGCCACCTAGGAAGGAGCTTGACATCAATAAGGCTTGGTTACCACAGGGAGTTCAATGTGACCATGGGGTTAATTCATGGGAGGAGGGAAGAAGTTTCTCCTTTTTAACAGCATAGCTTATGGAATCCTCTCACAGTAAACGGGCACCTCATTTTTATTGTGTGCTTATTTAATTATACAGAGAATTAAGATCCCTCTGTAATATCAGTGTGTGTGCTATACATGTACAATTTAACATAGTTTGGAAGCATCTGCAAAAATGGCAATATTACTTTATTTCTTTCTCCACATAATTGATTGCTATCTAAATGGAGTCCTTACTTATAGATAGATAGATATGCCATACTGGGTCAGACCAAGGTCCATCAAGCCCAGTATCCTGTTTCCAACAGTGGCCAATCTAGGTCATACGTACCTAGCAGTGTCCCCAAAAGACACAGGTTCCACAATGCTTGTATTGGGTCAAGCATTGATATCCTGGGTCCCTTTTTAATAATGGTTTATGGACCTTTCCTCCAGGAACTTGTCCAAACCTTTTTTAAACCCAGCTACACTAACAGCCTTTACTACATCAAAGAAGAGTGGTTAATGAGATCAAAGATGCAGAAAAGATCAAGAGAGACAGCAAGAGAGGTAACAAGAGATGTCATCCTTATCCCAAGATTCTCAAACTTGAGTACAAAAAGTAGGATGGTTCTGTCGGGGATGCAGAAAATAAATGTACTCAAAATGTTGGAAAGGTATGCAAATACCAGTTTTTTTTAAATTTTAGAAAGGAAGGGGAGATTGGATACCGGATGATATAGTTACCAGGAACAGATGGGTCAAGGGAAGAGTTCTTTAGGAGTAGGTGAACAGCAGTTTTCCAATAGAGGAAAAGTACCTGCAGACAGACAGATGTTTAACCAGAAAAGAACAAGGGGGAGAAGGGCTATTAGGGCTCTAGGGTCCAGGATAATGGTACAGGGTCACTGGGACAGCAGGTTTTAGAAGAGGTAATGACCTTAGAAAGAGATAGCATAGAGATGAGAGTAAAGGATGACCAGGTCTGCGAGACAGCAGGACTGTGGATTAGAAGAAGGTTCCTCGCCAAGAACCAGGGGAAGATCAGACCCCAAGGCAGGAGACAGCGGGAGGATAAAAGGAAGAAGCGGTATTGTATTCAAGCCTAGAGACCACACCTTCTAAAGGATATAAAACAGCATGGAGTTGGTGCAGAGGGTGGCTATAATAACGTGCAATAATAACGTCTCTCTTCCCTCCAAAGGGGTTAGAAAATGGATGGTTGGGGGAAGAGGTCAGTGATGTGGCTGTTACTTCAAGTGTTAATATCTGTGGTATTATGGAAGGTGCAGGGCAGGGAAGTGCTGCTCCTTTTCCTATATGGTAACAATGGCCTCCAACAAAAATGAAATCCATAAATCTAAACTTGGAATTGTCCCATTTTGGTTGCAAGAAAGCAGTGTGAACTGCAGTGTTAGGTACCGCCTTTTTCATAAGTACCCGTGTTTGGACTTGACAGTGGAGAGCTATGGAATGACAAATCTTTGGGATGAAGTTGATATGAAAGCAAGGAAAAAGCCAGATGATGTGTGTCTGAGGGCGAAGGTGAAAGTATGGCAGAACCAAAGTATTGGCTGTGTCGGGGGGAGGAGGATAGCCCAATGTCAACACACATGCTTGGGCTGTCACTGCTTGTGAAAGGGAGCATTACACATATTTCTTCAGAGCCAATGATAGTTGACAATTTTTGATATAAATCGTGATTGGGGGACTAGATCAAAAAGTAAAAATGACTCAAATCCTCAGATACTTGGACACTACAGCATCATGAATCACAGATTCCAAACTGTCCCATTTCTAATTTTCATTTTTTTACTGTTATTTCATCTCATGAAGATGCAAGTATTTTAGGCCTTGCATGTAGAATATAAAACACGCTTACTGCCCTCTAATGGACAAAATCATAACACTGTTACTGTACTAAAAGGCCTTTTATGTCACAATACACTACCAAAATGGATTTGGTAAAGCTTTACTAAAAGTATTTGCTACTAAAAGAATTAATTATTGTCACAAAATTGATTCTGTAAAAAAAAATAAAAAAATCCAAGTAATATTAACAATACACAAATTGAAAAGTGAATGCTCCAAATATGGCACAAAGGCGTGCTTCATTTACAAGATTGCATGGTTAGGGGGCATATGTGTGTGTGTGACTGAGTGCTTGGAGGTGATGAGTGGCAGGATGCCCGAGAGGGCAAAAAGGGGCGATGACTGGGTGGAGGACTAAGAGTGGACTGGGAGTTCTATTGGTGGGAGAGCTGTGAAGTGTTATGAATGGTGGGGAAGCTCTGTGATCCAGTCAGTGGATGGGAATATGAATGGTGAGGACTAAAAGTGAGTAGATGAGGGATTATGAGTGGCTGGGGGAAGGGGAGAGGTTGTATGGTTGTGGATGTTTGATCTGGGTGAGGAAGTAAATATAGGTGATGTGTGTGACTCAACCTCCTTCTCCCTCCTCTTGTTTCTTCCCCTCGCCTTTTTCCTCTTATCCAAGCCCACCTTTTACTTTCTCTCTCTTTCTACCTCTCACCAGGCCATCACTTAAAGTTGTGCGCTGCTGTTGATCTGCTCTTAGCATCAGCTGACCAGTGGAGAGTGGTAACCCCCACCAGCTCTTTAACCTGTTCTGCTGTACTTTGCCCTTATTGTCAGCTATCAGGGAGGGGGGCAATAACCTCTGCCGGTGCTTACAATTGCACCGCTACGGTATTGCCATTATCTGCCATGGTTCCCCTTCACCTTCTGCCTGCAAGGCTGAGAATGTTGTCAGCATCTCACTACACTCTTTGGGTGGTAGGACCTGGCCTCCTCATCACCCTGCTGCTGCTAGTGACACCAGCTCCTGATCTCCTCCTATTGATCTCTCTGTATGCATAGCTTGAAGGACTACAAAAGGGGAATGCTACTTCTGGAGAAAGATCTGCAATTGTAACTATTTACTTCTGGGAATTTTTCTAAATCTTGGGGAAAAAGGAATTAGATTAAGCTGATTAATCTGTGAACCCAGTGTATTTATTAAATCAGTCAGGGACTAGTAGCAGCAAAGAGCTTTCAGTTTAAATTTAAAACACAGCAGCGAGCTTTCTGGTTAAATTCAGACCCCAAGACTCCCCTCTATCCAAGCAAGGGCTGTGGGATTCCCCCTGGAAATTGGTCACAGATTACCTTAGAAGCACAGGACAGGGTACTGTGTAGCAGCCAGCTTTTAATAAGTCTTCTAGGCCAGATATTTAAACTGCGTGAGTTATCAAAATAAAAGTCTATCAAAAAAACAGTGCAACAGTCTTAGCTGCCTTAAATAGAAATAAGAATTACAAGCTACTGATGCAATCTAATTTTTCATAGTTAAGTCAAATTATCGTAATCTCAAGGCTCATCATTTGGTCCCTTAAATCTAACCGATCTCCTAGAAATGGGAAAAAGCATAGCCCATTTCCATACCTCCATCTCAGGAGGTATAGTTACTAAGTTGCAGTAAAATATTGCATTTTACTGCAGCTCAATTTATTGTGGGAGTCCCTAACCTACGATTACCAGGCCATGGTGAAGCGAACAAGGAAGTTGCCTCAGGTGTAGCTATAAAGGGTCACCAATAGGTTTCTAACAACATACTAATTGGGTTTGGTGGAAGGGGGAGGAGGAGAATGGCCACTGCCTTCTGTTGGCACTGTGATGGTACATTAAGGGCTTGATTTATTAAGCTCTCTTTTCCCAAAGAAATGGGGAAACAGTAAATCAGGCCCTTAAAGGAGCGGTGATACAGCTTTGGGGGGGGGGGGGGGGCGCACTGTGAGAGATATTGGCAGCCAGCTCCTTAATTTTTAAGCTAGCTTCTAGATTCCAAGATTTGGCCCTGGCCTATAGTAACTCCCACAGGAAATAGATAATGCAATTTATGTTCAACTTTGTAAGCTGCATTTATTCCTGGGAAAATGATGCTAGCTTTGAACTTGTGTTTTCCCTCCCTGGGAGCATTAGGAATCGCCTCCCACCCCCCAGGATCATTACCCCCACTAGGGCTATTTCTGGTGTCTAGAAGGAGGCAGGGAACCAACGAATGATTCCCAGTTGCTTCTGCCCCCTAGGCTGCTTGTATGAAAATGGTGCTGATCAAACCCTAGAGGTAGTTTTGCAGTATTATCAGTAGGAGTCAAGCTACCAAATTGCTAGGCGTCTACTGATGTCATTTTGATGACAACGGCCTAAGGGGCAGGAGTGACTGGGTATTCTTATGCTATGCAACCCAGCTAAACACCAGTGATAGTCCATGTGAGTGCTGCATGAGGTCTTGTATCAGGAGAGTCTTAGGGGGGCAGGGGTGTTGATTATTTTATGCACCAGCACCTTTAAATAGATGTCCAGGAGAATGGACTACACATTAAATTCCCAATGCTTCCAGGGAAGAAATCTTCTTCATGGAATCATCAGCATTAAATTTAAGTTGTGTTAGTAATTTGCATAATTAGGTGATCTGCGTGTATCTGCATGCTTTGCATCATTATGCAGCTTGCTCTGCCATATGACGACATGGGTTAAGGTAAAGTAATACAACATTTTGCCATTTTGTATGTGGCAAAAATTGTGTATTTATTCCCTTGACACACCTTAGTAACTATCCTTTTATTTGGGTTAAGTTTGAGCCTGTTCTTTGACATCCAAGCAGATACTACTATCATCTTCTAAGCTAATACTGAACTAACATACCATGATAGTATCAAGGGGTATTATACTGCTGGTGGAGACGTGTATTAAAATGAGATTGTGCCTGCTACATGGGCATTAAAGATTGCATGGGGTATTTTGCTAAGTGAAGAAATATTCATGGTGTGCTTACTAAATTCCATCACCATCACATGTTGTACAAGCAAAATCTTCTTATAGAAAGAGCCTAATTAGTAAGAGAGACACAAGCCCTTCCCATCTTTTAAATCTCTGTAAACCCTGTTTAGTTTTGCAGAGCTTTATATTTCTGATACTTGGCAATAGATATTAAACTAATTAGCATTCTTTTCTGTGCAATATGGTATTAATGAGAACAAACATGCAGAGAAGAGGCAAGGATGGAGGCCAATAATGAAAATATGGATGGTACCACAAAAAAAATGACAAAAGGAAGAAAGACTACCAAATTCTCAAAAAAGCACAACTATCACACTACAGTATTTATTAAGTGACAAATATTACAGCAGAGTAAGCTAAAAACCATATTGGCCTTAATTTCATGGTATGTAAAATGCAGCGATATGCAATACTACAAGCAAAAGGATTGGAATTTTACCACCACTAGAGACCAATACATGTGATGTTTCAATAATCCTGGGCTTTTTTTTTTTAGGGCGTGTGCAGTGGTAATGCAGTACCAGCACCTTTTTCATTACCTGCTAAAATTGATCCATGGTCATGAATTAATGAAAGAGCCCTGCATAGGAGTACTGACACCTTTTTTTTTCTAGGCAAAATGCACTGCATAAACCAAATCAAGCATGATGTCATGATACATAGCTTTGAATTTACCAGAAAAGAACAAGACAAGTAGCTATCTGAATGCAAAATGACTAGGAAATAAGAAACACTAAATGTAAATAAGGACATTTTAATGAATAATTCCTGATGCAGAGGGATAGAGATTATGATCAAATTATCTCACAGGAGTGCTTCAACCTGGGAGTCATTTAATTATCTCATTAACTAGAATAGTTTTCTTGATGCCCATTTACATGTTGCTGTTTGTTCAAGGGGGAAAAGGAAACATAAGAACATAAGAAATGCCATACTGTGTCAGATCAAGGTCCATCAAGCCCAGTACCCGTTTCCAACAGTGGCCAATCCAGGTCACAAGTACCTGTCAGGCTCCCAAAAAGGCACACAATTTCCACTGCTTGTCCTGGGGTAAGCAGTGGATTTCCTGGGTTCTCTTTAATAAAAGGTTTATGGACCTTTTCTCCAGGAACTTGTCCAAACCTTTTTTAAACCCAGATACACTAACAGCTTTTACTACATCCTCGGGTAACGAATTCCAGAGTTTGATTACGCGTCGAGTGAAAAAAATACTCTTATTAGTCTTAAATGGGTTACATTGTAGCTTCATTGCATGTCCTCTGGTGTTTCTACATTTTGATGGTGTAAAAAAACCCCAAAATCAATCAATCAATCTACATTAACCCGTTCCACTCCATTCATTAATTTATAGACCTCGATCATATCTCCCCTTAGCCTTAACCTTTTAAGCTTTCCTCATAGGGGTATCCTTCCATCCCCTTTACCGTTTTAGTGGCTCTTCTCTATACTTTTTCAAATTCTGCTATATCCTTTTTAAGATATGGCAACCAGAATTGCACACAATATTAAAGGTGTGGTCTCACCATGGAACGATACAGAGGCATTATAATCTCTTTGGTTTTATTCTCCATTCCTTTCTTTATGATTCCTAGCATTGTATTTGCTTTCTTGGCTGCCACTGCACACTGAGTGGAGTGTTTCAACATATTATCCACTAGGATGCTTCACTCTTTTTCCTGGGCAGTGGTCTCTAAGGTGGTACCTTGCATCGTGTAACCAGATTTTAGGTTGTTCTTTCCTAGGTGCATAACTTTGCACTTGTCCACATTAAATTTCATCTGTCATTTGGATGCCCAGTCTTCCAATTTATCAAGGGCCTCTTGCAATTTTCACAATCCTCTTGGGTTTTTAACAACTTTGAATAATTTTGTGTCATTTGCAAATTTGATCATCTTACTCGTTATTCCCGTTTCCAAGTCATTTATTAATATGTTAAAAAGCAGTGGGCACAGATCCCTGTGGTACTCCACTATTTACTTTTTTCTTGAAAACTGGCCATTTAGCCCTACTCTCTCCGCTTTCTATCTTTTAACCAGTTCCTGATCCATTGCTTCCAATCCGATGACTTTTTAATTAATTTCACCAAGAGTCTCTCATGTTTATTTGTTTACTTGATATACTGCCCCCCCCCCATAACAATCGGGGCGGTTTACAATATTCCAAAACAAAGGAAAATGAGGCCAAAGCCCCAGAGGTGAAGAAAGAACTACAATTTTCAATAGGAAAGAGAGAAGGAAGATGCATTCATACAGAGACAATCAAAAACAGTAAAACGGAAAAAAGGGATCAGGAGACAGAGGAGGGAAGGTCAAAAGCAGAGGAAAAGAAGTGGATTTTCAGAAAGGAACGAAACGTGGGGTAGGATTCCTCTAGGCAGAGCGCAGTAGGAAGGAAATTCCACAGAGAGGGACGGAGGTAGAAGAAGGCTGACTGCCGGGTAGATTGTAAATGTGCACGGGAAGGGGAAGGGAGTTGGAGCCGATTAATATGTGCAGAGTGGAGACTACGGGTGGGAGTATGAAACATAATGAGGTCTGCCAAATACCGAGGTCTATGAGTATAAATGGCTTGGTGTACCAGAGTGAGAATCTTGAATTAAACCTAGAAATCCAGTGGAAGCCAATGAAGCTGATAAGAGGACAGGGGTAATATGATCTTGATGGGAGTTGAGTTGAGCTGCAGTATTTTGTATTGTTGAGGTTTTCGCGGGCACCCCCTAGGGTTACCTAGGGATCTTCTATGTTAGGACTGTGGCTGCAATGTTCACCCCAACATACATAAAATATGCAAGACCCACCTTCAACAAATCGCTCGTGCCACCGTAAGAGTGTGGAAACATTTATTGTCAGGTCTGCAAAGTTACAAGCTTTGCATTTAAAAGATAAGGTACAAATTTCAATATCAATACAAAGCATCTATAGCAAGCGAAGCATCTGACTCGAGTGTAAATGGGTCCCGAGACAGAGACTAGCATCACTCCAGTGGTCTGCCAGTGTCTGTCCATCTGCCAGAGTTTCTCTCCTATATTTATACTCACCTTTAGGCTTGTAAATCAGAACTGTTGGCAGCCAAGTTTCCTCGCCTTCTTCTTGTTCCCTATTTTCAAGCATGTTTTAACCTTTTGCCCTCTTGCCCTCTGCTTTCCCCTTGTGGCATCCTGTCTTCTCGTCCTCCTGGCAGTTCATTTGCCTTTTGCTGACCCTGCTTCCTGCAAATTGACTCCAGATGTTGATCAGTTACATCCTGCCACCTAGTTCTTCTTTTTGTTCCCCTTTGCCTAACCAAGGAACCCAGGTGGCAGTTTCAGTAACCTTATAGTTTCCAGAGCTGTTAAGGTCAGCACTCTCATTGTGTCAGCTCTATGATTTCAGGATGTCAGCACATTCCATAGCTCAAGCTGCTAGTTCTGCAGTTCCAGGGTGAAAAGGTCAGCAGGCTGTTTCTCATTTAGGCCTGGAGCTGAGGATGTTAGCTCAAGATGGAAGACAGTAGTCCAATATGGGGCTAGGGTACCTGAAGGAGGATTCATTTTCCCTTCAGTATTAACTGTAACTTGCGTCACTGGTACTGGGGAACACCAGCAAGGGCAAGATTGCAAATGTCCAACCTGGAGATGACTAATGAAAGAAGAAGGGTAAAGGCCTGCGGGGAAAGAAATGGTCGGATGGCTCAAATACAGCAGGAGTAGTAAAAAGAATACCAGGATAACTGAGATGTGATCATGGAAGGAAAGACTGTTGTCTAGCAGTACACCGAGATAGTGGAGCTTAGGGACCAGAGTGATGGGTGTAGCCGAGAGAGAGGGAGTCAGGGATGGGCAGCTGCCCCATTTGGGAACCAAATGACTGATGTTTTGGTGATATTGAGGACGAGGCAGTTGGTAGAGAGCCAGTCCTGATTGTTGAATTAGTAGAGCTAGAGGAGCAAGAAAGACATTAAACAAAAGTGGAGCCAGGACAGAGCCTTGGGGAACACCATAAGGGAGAGGAGGTTGGGAGCAGAGGTAGCGAAACCAGAGGTGACTGCAAAAGACCTAGAGCATAGCAAAGAGTGAAACCAGTGATAGACATTAAACCAGATGCCTGCATCCTGTAATTTAGAGAGCAAGAGTGAGTGATCTACAACATCAAAGGCTGCAGAGAGATCCAGAGATACCGCCACCAAGATGTCACCATGATCATGTGAGGAATATATATACACTGTTAGTTCAATATGACCTGTAATTAGTTTCCCTGGTTCTCCCAAGTTCAAACCCTGTTCTCTGTAAACTCAATGTGACTTACGCATTGTAGTATGTTTCTGTTCATTGTGAATCGCACTGATCTTTAATAGTGCGGTATATAAGAAATGTAAATAAATAAAATAATAATAATAAATAAATATATCTCGTTCAGAACAGCAGACATAATAGATTCCATGCCATGGCCCGGGCAGAACCCAGATTGACAAGGGAAGTGAATTGAATCAAGGTGATGGGAGAGTTGAGAAAAGACTGCTTTTTCAAGGATTTTTGATACAGATGGAAGATTGGAAACCGGACGATAATGTGCTGGATTGAGGGGATCAAGGGATGGGTTTTTCAGAAGAGGACATACCAGAGCGTGTTTCCAAAGAGAAGGGAAGGTTCCAGAGGTAAGGCTTGTGTTCATCATGGTAAGCAATGGAGAAAGCAGACCAAGAGAGGGTTCCGTTAGCCAGGAAGACAGCACGGGGTCCAATGGGCAAGTTGTCTTGTGCGTTGTGGAAATTAACTTGAGAAGTTTTGTGGCAGTAAGAGGATAGAAGTTAGCCCAGGTGTAAGAAAAGGGAGAAGTTGGAGGGGGCAAGGGGGGAGAGCAGTGGTTGGGGACAGGAGGGAACAGCAGAGCATAAGTCTCAGGTTTTGGTGAGGAAAAAGGAAGCCAACCAGGACAGACTGGGAACTGAATGGAAGCTGCCGGTAGGGAGAGATGAATGAGACTGCAGGCTAGAGAGAGCTTGAAAAGTGGAGTAGAGTTGATAAGACCTGTTTAGGGAAGTTGCGATTGCCTCCGAGTAAAAACTGTACGCTTCGCCTGGTGCACACTGGAATGGTACTGAAGGTGGCATGTCTTGAAGTATCGAAAGGCAGCAGGTGACCGTGCTTTTCTCCACAAGTGTTCAGCCTAGCGGAGATGGGAATTCTGCAAGCAGAGGCCAGCATAAAACCAGGGCTAACGAGCAGCCCGACGGAGATGACGGGGTTATAAAGGTGCAAGCTGGTCCAAAGCATTGGCGAGTCTGGAATTCCACGATGTCACCTGCGAATTGGGAGAAAGTGATGAGAAACCGGAGGGAAGGATTTGTTTTGCAGGAGGAAAATGCTGGAGAGTGGAGGGAGTAATACGATGAGAAAGTCATGCTGTGGGAGGGGAGACATTAGAATGTGGTAGTGAAGAAACAGAACTATTTGCAGCAAACCGCAGAGAGAAAATGAGACAGAAATGGTCTGTCCAGGGTAACATAACATAGTAAATGACGGCAGATAAAGACCAGTATGGTCCATCTAGTCTGCCCAGCAAGGAAGCAAGAGTAGGTGCATCTGCCGCTCCGTGCAGGTCACCCCTCCCAATGTCTTTGTTTAGGGGTGAACCCACTGCTCCGTGTAGGGCACCCCTGTTTGTTGAGAAATTAGATAGTTGAAGAGAAATTAGACTTGCCTGTTAATTGTTGTTCCTTGAGGAACTCCAGTCCAGTCCCGCACCTCTGGGTTGAGCCCCTTTTTCAGCAGCTTGGAGAATGAGCATGTCATCTTTTGATGACACCCGGTATATATGCAGCTGGCACCACTACCAGCCCCAGTAACCTATTGAGAAAGCAGACTCACAGGAGCAACAATTAAGTAGTAACAAATGCAAATAGAAACATAGAACTAAACTTGCTTGATTGCCCCTTCTCTCAAGAAGGGTACCCCTAACCCTCCCCCGCAGGGGCACTCGCTAACTGCACTACACTCCAGCCTCTCCCCTACCCGTCAGCTAACTGCTTCTCCCAAGGAATCAGCTTCAGGCCCAAGGAGCACCATGTCCAATCATCACGGCAATAGGAAGGGATTCGGGATTGGACCCGAGTTCCTCAAGAAACAACAATTAGCAGGCAAGTCTAATTTCTCTTTCCTTATCATCCCTCTAGTGCAGTCCCGCACCTCTGGGATGTATCAGAGCAGTTTATGAATGGGAGGGACCCGCCTCACCAGCCTGAAGCACTGCCGATCCAAAGCAAGCATCCCCTGCTGCCTGGAGATCTAAGCAGTAATGCTTAGTGAAAGTATGAAGCGACGACCAAGTAGCCGCCCTGCAGATATCCACTAGCGTAACTAAACTATACTACGCCCAGGAAGCCGCTTGCGCTCTCGTGGAATGTGCCCTCAGGCCTGATGGCACCGGCTTACCCTCCAGAATGTGTGCCAATGCTATAGCCTCATGGATCCACCTCGAAATAGAGGCCTTCGCTGCCGCCTCGCCTCTGCGTGGCCCCCCAAAGAGGACAAATAACCAATCTGTCTTCCAAATAGACTCTGTCCTCTTCAGATACATCTGGAGGACCCTTATCACATCCAAACCGCGCAACAGCTACGCAGCCGGCCCCTCCTTTCCCAAAGGCAGCGCCGGCAAGGAGACTTCCTGATTCACATGAAAAACCGACACTACCTTAGGAAAAAAGGAAGGAACCGGTCGCAATACGACCCTCTCCTTACAAAAAGAAAGGAAAGTCTCCCAGCAGGATAAGGCCTGAAGTTCCGAAATATTGGTGGCAATTTGTTCGGCGCTCAGGAAGACTGTCTTCAGTGTCATGTCTTTCAGGGAAGCCCACCCCAAGGGCTCAAAAGGCTCCCCTGCCAGTGCATTAAGTATGAGGTTTAGATCCCAAGAAGGCACCACCATTCTCTGCGATGGCCAGAGATGTTTCACTGCCCTCCAAAACCTAAGCACGTCAGGATGAGTACTCAAGGGCATCCCACGGATCTTCCCACAATAGCAGGCAATCGCTGCCAGTGGCACGTGCAGAGAGCTAGCAGCCAGACCCTTGTCAAAGCCGGCCTGTAGGAAAGCCAGGACATCCGGGACTGAGGCAACAGACGGACCCATCTGCCTGTCCTCGCACCATGACTCAAAAATATGCCACATGCGACTATACGCGAGACAAGTAGACCTCCTCTGGGCTTGCAGCAGGGTCGCTATTACCGCGCCCGAGTATCCTTTCTTACTCAACCTTGCCCGCTCAAGAGCCAGGCTGTAAATGAGAATCGATCCACCTGAGGCATGCATATCGGGCCCTGCATTAGTAGATCCCTGCGCATCAGGAGACGCCATGGCCGAGCAACCAGGAGCCTAACCAGGTCGGCATACCAAGGGCGCCGAGGCCAATCGGGGGTGACCAGTATTACAAACTCTTGATGTGTCTATCTGCTGCAGCACTCTGCCTAGGAGTGCCCACGGAGGGAACATGTATAGTAGGCCCACCTCGGGCAACCTCTGGACTAAGGCATCGAGGCCCTCTGATATCCGTTCTCTTCTCCTGCTGAAAAACCTCCTGGTTTTGGCCGATCCGAAGGTTGCCATCAGATCCATGACTGGCTCGCCCCAGCATTGCACCAGTTGCCCAAACACTTCTTGGTTGAGGCACCACTCTCCGGGATCCACCCGAACCCAACAGATAGTCCGCCTCCACGTTGCTTACTCCTGCTACATGAGCCGCCGACGCTGCCTGCAGCCGGGCCTCTGCCCAGCCTAGCAGTCTTTCGGCCTCCTCCTCCAGGGCTGGACTGCCTGTGCCTCCCTGCCTGTTTATATACGCGATCATGGTCACATTGTCTGAGAAAACCCTGCTTTTCCCTGAAAGAACTCTCTGAAGCTATGCAGGACCAGAGCCACTGCCCGCATCTCGAGTCTGTTTATCGATCACCGAGCCTGCCGAAGGTCACACTGACCTTGGGCAAAGCATCCCTCGCAGTGGGCTCCCCAGCCAGTCAAACTGGCATCTGTGATCTCGAGAGGCATGCCCTACTCCAGGTTTCCCAGGCACAGCCACCACCGTAGTGATTTCCTGGCATCCAGCAGACAGGGGAGAACCTGTGTCAGGTGCTGGCTCTCGTGAGACCACCGACGGAGCAATGCTCTCTGTAACGGACGCATATGCACCCTTGCCCATGGGACCAACTCGATTGTGGCTGCCATGGTTCCCAGCACTTGCAAATTATGCCAGGCCGATGGGCTTGTCAATCCCAGGAAGCAACGAATCAATCCTCTCACTCCATGCGCTCATGCCCCAGCAGAAAGATCTCTGCCTGCTCGAGTGTCGAAGCATGCCCCAAGGTACTCCAAGTCCTGAGATGGACTTAGATGGTTCTTGGCCAGATTGATCACCCAACCAAGCCCTTGGAGGAACTCCACTACTCTCCCTGTTGCTCTTTCGCTCTCCTCCCTGGACTTGGCCCGAATCAGCCAATCGTCGAAGTACGAGTGCACGAGAATCCCTTCCTTGCGCAGTGCTGCTGCCACCACCACCACCACCACCAATGACCTTGGTGAAGGTGTGCGGTGCTGTTGCCAGTCCAAAGGGCAAAGCCCGGAATCGGAAGTGACCCATAGGCACCGCAAAGCAGAGAAACCACTGGTGATCTGGTCTTATGGGAATGTGTAGATATGCTTCCGCGAGATCCAGTGATGTCAAAAGTTCTCCGCTCCTTACCGCCACTATCACTGACCGCAACATCTCCATGTGAAAATGTGGGACCCGCAAACTGCAGTTGACCCTTTGAGGTCTAGGATCGGGCGATAGGAGCCTTCCTTTGTGGGCACCACAAAATAAATGGAGTTTCGACTGCACCCGTAATGGTCTGGAGGAACGGGCTTGACGGCTTGCAGCTGCAGGAGGCACACCAGTGTCTTCCTCACTGCCGCCACCTTTCCCTGAGCCTTGCAGGGGGATTGGATGAAAAATTCTCTTCTTGGGCGGATCAATTCCAGGGCGTATGCCTCTCTGACCACCTCCAGGACCCATTGGTCAGACATGATCTGGGCCCAGGCAGAGTAGAACTCCCGCAGCCGACCTCCCACGGGCCATACCCATGCCTGGGCCCCCCTCACTTCATTGTCCTTTCTTGTGTCCCAAGACAGCGGCGGCTCCAAAGCCCCGTCCTGCTCCTCGAAAACCCCGAAAATCCTGCCTTCTGGCAGGGAACCTACCCCTCTGGGTCTGGTTGAAGCGAAGGGTACGAAAAAACATTTAAACTCCCTCGGCTGACTACGAGTTGAGGCGGTAGTATGGACCTGCTTCTGTTAATTCTTGGGTAACCGACCTCCTTTGGACTCCCAAGTCTTCTCTGAAGAGGAGTTTCCCCTTAAAGGGCAGCTTACTCACCCAGGACTTAGAACTGTCCGCTGCCCAGTTCCGCAGCCACAAATAACGGCAGGCCACCACCATTGATGCCATGTTCTTGGAAAGGCCCTTGATAAGATCATAATGGGTGTCCTCTAGATAGGCCGTCCCCGACTCCAACTTTGTCGTTTCCCTTAACACAGCCATCTCCGAGCCCCCCAGGCTCTGAAGTTTCTGCGACTAGCGGAGGCAAGCCCTAGCCACCCATACCCCGCAGATAGATGCCTGCAGGGACAAAGGCAGAAATATCAAATGCCTGCTTCAAGAGGGTGTCCAGCTTCCTATCCTGGGCATCTTTGTGAGCCGCACTCCCCTCTACAGGGATTGTAGTCCTCTTGGTAACCGCAGACACTGCCGCATCCACCTTCAGTGACCGCAGGAGCTCACACTCCTTTTCCAGCAGAGGGTACAGGCACGACAAGGTCCACCCACCCCAAAGGCCAGACTCCGACAGATCCCATTCCTCCTGGATCATCTGCCTGACCACTCTATGAACTGGGAACACTGCTTGCGATTTTCGAACTGCCTAGAGCAGAGGGTCCTCCAAAGACTCATCCTCTGCCGGGAGGCTCATGGGCGTCTTTAAGGACTCCATGATAAGAGCCGGAAGCTCTTCCCGACGGAACACTTACCAGTCTGGCCTGATCTTCCCTCTCCAGAATCTTGCCTTCTTCCAACTATTCCAGGAGGTCCATTTCTGGGTCCAAATTGTCTCGCTCTGGCCCTTCCAACTCCGGTGAAGGATGGCACTCCTCAGCACCCCTGGCCCTCTTAGCCAGGAATCTTGTCTCACCCTCTGATAAAGTTACTGGCCTCTTTGATCCTAGCGCCGAAGATGAAGGGGCACCCACTAAGCCTTGCTGGTGCAAACAAAACACCCTATGCAAGAGTAACACAAACTCCGGCGAACAATTCCCCGGAAGTCCTGTCATCTCTCGAGGGATAGACGTGGAGGGCCCTGAAGTAGCTGACGGACTGCAGTCCCCGCCAGGCAGTGGCAGTGCAGACCCCTCTCCCACCTGGCCTTCCAGTGTCAAGGTGGGGGTCCCGGGACTTGTCCTGTCCTGCAGGGTCTGTTCCAAGGAGGTAGCCTCCTGCGTACAACCCACACACACTGTAGCCTCTGAGACTGCCCCTCGGTGGGTCCCGCAAACTAGGCATTGAGGCCTTGCTGGCATGCTGGGCTCTGCTGAACTCAGGATCCAGCTGCCCTTCCCTGCAATATCTTTTTCGTTCCGGTTCTTTTTTTTCTTTTTTTGAACACTAAGGAGAAAAAAAAAATCTAATATACCCTAAATAACTTAAACAAACTTAAAATAAAGAAATGAAATCTATGTAAATTAAAATTAAATCAAATTAAAGACAGGAAGACAGCCATGCCAAAAAAGGGTCCAAGGCTGTCACCCCTCCGCGGCATGTGCCTCTTAGAATCTGCAAAGAACACGGACCAGGGCTAAGCTCCACACACTGCCTGGGCGGGAAGGCCAGCCACGGCCTGCTGCGTGCACCAGCAGGAACCAGCCACCACGTGGTCCAGGCCTCTCTGCCGCAGCACACTGTCCGCTGCCCTGAAAGACCTTGTCCGCCGCTATCTCTGGATGCCCCGCCCCCCGGCTGCCTTCCACTGGCGTTCCCGACTTACCGGCCTGCTCCTCCTTCCTCTGCCGAATGACGACAGTGTTCGCTTCCCTCCACGCTCAGCCGCTCATTCAGGGCTTTGGCACTGGGGACAGGGGGGGGGGGGGGAAAGAGAGGGAGAGGAGAGATCTGACAGCACAGCACCGGCCTAAGCTTGGCAGCTCCTCATCCACCACTGGGATTGGGAACCGCCTGCTGAACAGCAAACGCCCTGGCACTTCCACCGGTTCTCGCAGGAGGGGAGGGGGGGGGGAGAGAGAGTGAGGGGGTTCCCTTCCAAATCGGCCTACCGCTCAAGTTTGGTTTTTTTTTTGGTTTTTTCAAACTTAAAACAAAACTCTAGCCCTGTAACACAGGGAACCAAAACCTCCCCAAATCAAAGCCAAAAACTCCCTAACTAAGCTCCTTATTTGTTCCTTCAGTGAGCCCAGCACCCTGGCTCACCACTTCCTCCAGCTGCTTGGAGACTAAGCTTACTGGGGCTGGTAGGCAGTGCCAGCTCTATATATACCGGGTGTCATTAAAAGATGACATGCTCAGTCTCGAAGCTGCTGGAAGAGGGCTCAACCCAGAGGTGCGTGACTGGACTGGAGGGACAATAAGGAAGTTTATTTTGATTTTATACTGTTGCTATAGAGGGATCCACTGTGTCTGTCCCATGCCATTTTGAATTCTGTCACTGTATTTGTCCCCACCACGTCCATTGGAAGGGCATTTCAAGCATCCACCACCCTTTCAGTGAAAAAGTATTTCCTGACATTGCCTTTCAGTTTTCCCCCTTGCAGCTTCATGTTATGCCCTCTAGTTTTACAGCTTCCCCGTCTTTGGGAGAGGTTTGTTTGTTCATTAATACTCCAAGTATTTAAAAGGTACCGACTTATTGTTCAGGAGCAGGGGCTGAGTGGGAGAAGTTAGTGAGGTGATAACGAAATCCAAGGTGTGGCCATCCACGTGAGAGGGGAAATCAACATGCTGCAATAGCGAGAGATCATGTAGTAGTGATGTAAATAACAGATACTTTGCGAAGGTTGGCGAGTCGTAGTGGATATTGAAGTCCAAAAAAGAAGTATGAGGTTGGGGAATTGTAGGGATATGTTGGAAATAGAGGAGAGAAGAGACTGAGGTGTGAGCAACGTGAAGGAGGGGAGTAGACGACCAGGAAGTGAGTCACTGGGCAGGTACGCGGGCATAGGAGAAGAGACTTGGGGTAGCGTAGGGAGGGGAAGAAAACTTGAGTTAGAGAGAGAGAAGCACGATAAATAACAGCAACTGTACCACCAGTTCGGCCGATACATGGAACCAAGATTACAAAGTCGAAAACAAGGATATAGCAATTTGCCTGATATATAGACCTCCGACTGCAAATAATCAAAATCTAGCCACCATCCTAGAAACTGCCTGCAGCTCGACAGTTAGGAGCTGAACATAGTGAACCAATTGCTACATCAAGGATTCATAACAGAAGACCTCAAAAGGTCAGCAATACGATCTTTGCTAAAGAATGAAACTCTAGACAGCAATGACCCCTCTTCATACCGCCCTATTGCAAGCATTCCGTTCCTTGCCAAGATTATTGAGAAGGTTGTACAGATACAACTGCAGGACTATATGGACTCATCAGCACCATTAGATGAGCAACAATACGGATTCGCCCATATCATGGTGTGGAAACCCTCCTATTAGCACTATTTGACACTATCATCAGGGATAGCGATAATACCAAGCGAGCCTTCATTCTCATTTTCCTTGATATATCTTCAGCATTCGACAATGTAAACCATGCCACGCTCATCTCCAGACTCTCCCAACTAGGCATTAAGGATAAAACCCTTGACTGGTTTAAATCCTATTTCACTAACCGGACCCAATATGTACAAACAGACCAAATGGAAATTACACTTACCTGGTAATTGTTGTTCCTTGAGGGAGTACACAGTTCAGTCCTCCACCTTTGGGTAGTGCACCTCCTCCTGCAGCATGGAGACTGGACAGTCAAATTCATGACATCACCGGGTATATCTTGCTGGTCTTCTCCCATCATCCCCCAGTGACCTACTGACAAAGCAGACTCAAAGGAGCAACAAAAAGGCAGTTAAGGAATTAAGTACAATCTTATGCTCTACCTTTAAACTTTGAAATTACAGTTCCCTTGAAAGAAAAGGCAAAGAACCTCCTCCTACTTGACTCGCCCCTCCTGCCCGCCGATCAGAGAAGACAGACAGAGGCAGGGAAGAGGACTCAAAGAGAACATAAACAGAAATAGATATGCTAACACACCTATTCTTGTGACTACCGGCCTGACAGAACCTGTTGTCCTCTCATGAACCGGCAATCCCCCCCCAAACCGACGCCTCGCGTCTAAGTCGTTCATCCCCGGGCGGGACTGAGGACTGAACTGTACTCCCTCAAGGAACAACAATTACCAGGTAAGTGTAATTTCCATTTCCTCTTCGGTCCTACAGTTCAGTCCTCCACCTCTGGGATGTAACAGAGCAGTAAACATTGGGAGGGACCTGTCCACCTGGATCGCAAAACTGCCGACCTAAAAGAAGCCTTGCTTTCCGCTAGAACCTCCAGGCGATAGTGTTTAACGAAGTATGGCGAGACGACCAAGAAACCAGTCTGCAAATCTGCACTGGCGGAACAAACCATGCTCCGCCCAAGCCATCGCATGTGCCCAAGTAGAGGGAGCCCTCAATCTCACAGACACCAAAACGACCTTGTCAACCATATGCTGACGCTAATACTACTCGGCCCCTCGGGCAAACGAAACCCTGGCTGCCGCCGCACCTTTAACACGAACTTTCCAAAGAAAGAATAGACCACCGGACCTATGACAAAAACAAGTCGCCAAGACTAATGGGATTGATGCAGAACTCTAAGTCCAAATGACGCCGAACACGGCACAGTGCATCCTCCTCCGAAGACCCCAATGCTGGCCACTAGAGAGGATGATTTACATTAAAATATAAAACCACCTTGGACAAAAAGGAACGGAACTGACCGCAACAACGCCTTCTGTGTTTGTTTTTTTCTTTTTTTTTCTTGAACGAAGGAAGAACGGCTCCTGACAGGACAACTCCCGCCACACCAAACCACGGCGTGCCGAACAATAAACTACAAAAAGAAACACTGACTAAGGACAAACCCTGAATCAAATTTGGCAGAAGTGTTCAACAAGTTTCGTTGTCAATGCTCCAAGCACTAAGTTGAGATGCCACAGAGAAACCACCAGACGGTGATCAGGCTGACCCCGAGCTATCGCACTTAGAAACCGAATCAAGCCCGCAGCGACTAAACAAGCAACTGCAATATTCTGCAAATCAAGATTATATGACCAAGATTTAAAGCTCTTAACGTCTGCATCATTTGTCGGGCTCTGGGGCCCTTAAGACCACCAGATGTCAGCACTGCTCCTGGATGGATTTGGTAAAAGCAGGTCCTGGAGAGTTCAGTTAGCAGCTCTGTCCTGCTATAGGGGCTAAGGACACGGAGTGGCTCTCCTGCACAGGTTGATGTGGTATGCTCTCCCAGGCGGTTACCAGACTGTAGCCCTCTCGTAGGATATTAATTCCACTGGGGAAACTCAAGTTAGTTTTAGGAGCGTTAGCTAGCGCGCCCTTGGGGCCCTTGCAACAGGCGTAGGTTAAGAGTTTTGCCTTGAAGATGGTATGTTTGATGGACATCTGTTCGGCGAGGCGATATTCGGTGTTGCAAACGTCAAGGGTCCCCAAAGAGGAGACTAACTAGATTGGGTATGCCAGACCCTACGGCCCAACTGTTACTACTAACAGTGCTTTCCCCCCGATGCGCCACAATGTGCTGACCCACATGTCCAATACGCATCCGCGGGGGAAAGGCAAAGAGACAACCAGCCAATGGCCAGTAGTGCAGCAAGCCTTGGTTAGCTGAACAGGTCCCCATGAGATCCATAAGGGGAGAAACCCACCGGAGGACTATCTGAGCCAGCTCCTCTGGATGAAGCTCCTATGACCCGTCATTCATCCAGCTCCGCTGAGCAAAGCCGCCCTTGCCTTGCCTGTTCCCGCAATACGGGCCGCCAATATCGCCTGCCGCCAAGGCACCTCCCCGAGCGAATAGAGCGCCTGCTTCCACTTCCAAGACCACACTCCCCTTGCCATCCCGCCAGGAGAGGTAAGGCACTGTCGCGATATTGACTGACAGCCCTGAGGTCTCGAACGCTTCAACTGCCAAAACCACTGCTCCCAGATCCAAGCAGCTGATGGACCATCGGGCCTCCTGGTCTCTCTAACCACCCTGTGCAAAGAGAGAGTTGCCTCCGTCCACAGCTAAATCCATTGCGGATGTTCCCGTGACCTACCCGCTGCCAGATTTCCTGGGCACAGCCAGCCCAGAGAGGGCCGCCTTAGCCGCTAGGGATAGAGAAGACGCCTGCACCAAGAATCATTCCGGTATACCAATGCCAGAGTCATAACCCCTGGAAGGGCCGCGTAAGAGCCCTGGCCCACAATACTAAGCCTAGGGCCCCCGCCATTGAGCCTAACCCGCGAGTATACTCCAAGCTGAACGAGCTGGAGTCAACCCACACGTGTGTACTAGATGCAAGAGAGCCGGAGCTTGCCGAAATGGGAGAAATACTGCTGTTAACCGGGTGATGAACTGTACCCCGAGGTACACTAGTACCTGCAGCATAACTAACCGGCCTTCGGCCGCCCTGTCCCCCTAGCCGAACCTCTGAAGGAACTCCACTACTCCGCTAATAACCGTCCCGGACTGGAAATCTGCCCGAATCAACACTCATCAAGGTATGGGGGGGGACTAAACCTCCTTCCTTATGCTGCACTGTCCCTACCCCACCATAATCTTGGAGAAGGGTTGCGACCCATCGCCTAACCGCAGGGCAAAGCCTGAAACTGAAAATATCCTCCTGGCAGCGCCAACTTCAGAGATTGCTAAGGAACTGATCTGATAGGGATGTGCAAGTACTCATCTGTAAGGTCGAGGAATGTCCAAAAACTTCCACAGGCCGAACCGTCCCATCACTGAACCAAATGTTTCAGTTCGAAAGAGTGACTCTCAAGGTCAATTGGTTACTCCTTTGAGACCCTGAATAGGACGGAAGGAGTCGCTCTTCGTTGGTACTACCAAATCAATAGAGAGACGACGAATGCCGTCCGTCAAATCCTTCGAAATTCTGTCAATGAAATTCGTAGATACATCTACAGGCCTGAACGGATGATTTTTTTTTTCCCCCTTTTGCTCTGGCAACCGCCCATGCTCTGCTGAACATCTCATCCTGAAGAAGACTGATTGCTTCCACATCTTCCTTTTTTTTTTTTTTTTGTTTACACAAGCCAGATTCTTTGGTGCCAGCAATTGACCCATGAAAGGACACTGCAAGCTAACTCGGGTAGCTCGCCCTGTTGTGGCTCTTTCAAAGCTAACAGGAGAGTCTCTATGGCTGGTGCCCAACAAGCCACATTCACTTGTAAGGAGAAATTATGATTAACAAGATTAGAATCGTGCAGCTTCGTGCGGAACAGCAGAACCCTCACTAAAGAGGAAATATGCTACATAAGATTTACCAAAAAAACCCGAACACATGTACCCAGCTAAGGCGAAAAGATGCACAGTCGCTGAATATGGATACACAGAGGCACAGGATCTCAGGGTTGCTGAAGGCCATAAAAGGGTGAAACCTTGCCTGACTACATTCCCCACTGAAACCCTGTCCTACCTCCAACAAAAAGAAAAAAGGAAAGAGGTTCTGGCCCATTCCATAAAAAGGTCTCTCCGTCAAATTCTCTCTCTTGTCCTGTAGATTGGCACCTGACGTTTGGAGCTAAAATAAGGACTGGCCAGGATAAAAACACTGCCATCGAAGTCCGCAGAAAGGAATACCGACCCATGTGAATGTTCTGCACGATGTAAAGCTATCCCTGAGGTTACCAGAAATCTCAGTGGAGACATTCCCACCAGAAACAGAATAAAAACTTCCTATCGCAGCAAGCATACAATAAAGTCTTACCTGCAGCGAGGACAAGCCGTAGGCCCGGGCCAAACCCTCTCTCTGGCTGTAGCAAAGTTCAATAGCAGTAGAGTCGTGCCCCTGCTGTGACTCTGCCTCCTGAAGGAATCCCCAGAGGATATCCATAGCAATTCCTAAAAGGGCAGAATCACAGGATTGTATTCCGCCTTATCCCTTGAAGAGCAATTCTTGATGACCTTTTGAGCTACCCTGACCAAAATGAAAAACCCCGATTGCCACCAGCCTTCAGAACTATATGTCCCAATACTACAGAGACCCATTTAGCTGCCCATTTAAGAAGAGTACCTGTAATAAATGAGACCAATGAAGGGAAACGATTAGCCTTGTCCAGGTAAACGCATCAGAATAGGAAATGACAGGATAGAACAGGACAAGCCCAGCTCTAACTGGCAGAGCTGCCAGTGTACCATGAAAAGACACAATGTTATTCTAGACCGCCTCCACAAACTGCCAACCTCAAGCCTTGCCATGAGGCATGCACAGTTCTTAAGAGATACCTCTGCATGTCGAGGCTTGCCTGCCCAAAAGACAACACACATTTTGGCGGTACAATTCATCAAAAGAGCTCTTCTGCGATTAAGCAGTGTATAGATCGGTTGGGGAGTTCTGGTCGGTCCCTAATCTGTTAAAATCCCCCTAAATAAATGCTATTCCTGGCTTGTCTTTTTTTTTTTTTTTTTTTGCAACGTATCGAAAACCACACACTGAAGGCAAAAATAAAAGAAATTTAGCTAAAGGAACATAAAGTACCTCAAAATAAATCAAAGGAAGCTATTCCTGTTGAAATATAGCCTGCAGGAGCAAGCTGCCGCTGCCCCGCAGACATGTAAAGCGTGGGGAGAAAAGCCCATAAAAACCCGACAGGCTTGCACACAGCCGTGAAGCCTCGATGAGGCCCACAACATCTTCCCTGCCAAACTGTCTCTCCACGGGGCACTTACCTCCAAAAATATGCCCCCAATTGCTCTCTGTACTCCGCCGATCCAGCCGTCAGCCCTGCGATCCGTGACACTGTTCACAGAAGCAGTGAAGCAGCCGAAGAGAGAGCGCTCTAACCCTGGGTGAGTGGTAGCCGACTCCAAAACCGCCGCGATCACCTGGACGGATAGGCAGTCTGGCCCTCTCGCTGAACAGCTCCCCTCCGTACAATCTAGGAGGGGAGAGCAGCGCCATTAAACAGAGTTAAGTGGAGAGACGAAAGGGCAGCAAATGAGGCCAGCTGGAACCGTTGGTTTTTTTTTTTTTTTTGGAAGAAACAGAAGCTATCAGAGAAACTAAAGAAAAATAACATAACCAACAGAGGGAAAATAAAATAAACCCCCACAGACTAACTACACTAGTGCTCCTCAGCTAGCTTTTCAGTGAGCCCAGCACCTAGGCTCACTACGTCCTCCTGCTGCATGGAGACTGGACACACTGGGGGATGATGAGAGAAGACCAGCAAGATATACCCGGTGATGTCATGAATTTGACTGTCCAGTCTCCATGCTGCAGGAGGAAGTGCACTACCCAGAGGTGGAGGACTAAACTGTAGGACCGAAGAGGAAGTCGCATCGTTGCTTTTTCCACAAGAACAGGGCATCCCGCAAGGCTCCGCCCTCTCAGCACTACTGTTTAATCTGTACCTCCAACCTATCTGTACCATTTTTCAACACCACAAGATAAATTATCACATCTATGCAGACGACATTATGTTGTACTCATCGTTCGATGTATCCAACCCTGAATATCTAACCGAAGCAGAATTTTGGCTTAAAGCAATGAACATGAATATTAATTTCAAAAAGACAGAAGTACTATTTGTAACAAGAAATACAAACTTCACCCCTCCGACAGAAATTAACATTGGAAACATCCCCCTACCAGTTAAGGCAGAGGTCAAATATCTAGGAGTCACGCTTGACACATCCTTGTAAGCATTCAGTGAAGTATCTCTCTCTTTCTTATATTTTTTATGAGCCCTCCCAGTTGACCTCTTTTGTGAATACTAGGCATTTGAAATCCTTTATTGATTCTCTACTTGAATCTTCATGATTTAATTATGTTGGATAGGTAGCCAGCCTTGTTTCTTCTTAGGTTTGGTATGACTTTAAATTTGCTTATATATTCCTCCACCCCTTATTGTGGGCTAGGGAGAGCAGACATGTATACTCAATTCGAGATTTACTTCTTGTCATTTGTTTGCTTTGAGGATGTGTGTATTTTCTGCTGTTCTATTCTTTTTCTGTATAAGACTGTTAATGAAACTTTCTTGGAATTTATTGTAAAACTGCATAAATATAAAATAAAAATAAAAAACAATTTCATGGGTCTCTTGCCCCCTATCTAGAAGGCCTCTTTGTAAAGGTCTTTAGAAACAATTTATTCCTTTCTGCTCAAAGAATATTGACCCTATTTTTTCCTTTTAGACTAAGCTATATTCTGATTTGATTTAAATTAAAGCTCTCTGCTGATACTAGGCCTTGACTGAGTTTTAAACAAACTAGAAGCTCTCTGCTGAGTTCTAAAACTTAAACTAAAAGCTCTTTGCTGATAGTAGGCCCTGACTGAGCATTACATTTATTTATTTTAAAAATTTATATTCTGGACACTAACATGGCAGATTACAGAAGCACATAAATAATCTTAAAAGTAAAATAAAAATGTAAATTAAAACACACTCTATTGGGTTTTAAACTTAAACTGAAAGTTCTCTGCTGGGTTCTGAATTTGACTGAAAGCCCTCTGCTGGGTTTTAAACTTACATTTGAAACTCAACAGGTAGCTTTCAGTTTAACTAAAAGCTATCTGATGATGCTAGGCCCCGAGTTTTAAATTTAAACTAAAAGCTCTTTGCTGGTACTATGCCCGGAGTTAACAAATACATTTGATTCTAATGTACACTGATTAATCCACTTTAATCTAAAAAATTCCTTTTTCCCCAAGATTTAGAAAATTTCCCAGAAGTAAAATCTTTGAGAACTCTGCATCTTTATAAACAGGTGGGGGTTTCATTTCTTCTAGCATTATGTTGCTATGCGATGTCGTGTGATCTTACATATCAATGCTGCTTATCTGTAACAGATGCTTACCGTATACGAGATTGATAAGGCATACAAGCAGGATCAGGCCTAGAGTTAATCCACAGTGTTGCAGCCCTAGGCAAACCTCAAGCTTTACCTCCCGTCTGGCTGTCAAAATCTATTATTTAGCTTTGAATGTCCTGCTTTTGCTGCCCTCCAGAGATTGCTACCCTAGGCGACTGCCTAGTTTGCCTAGTGGTGGGGCCAGCCCTGCACACAAGTGGCGACATCCAATGCTGGGACTGAAATGCTTTCCCAGAGCTCAGAACATGCCCTGTATTTAATACACATGGCAGACACTTACCATACATATACTTCTAAAAATGTTTTCAGGATGCTGGTACATGGCCCTACCTGCAAAAACTGGTGGCCTCATCTCCTCAGATGGTTCTAAAGCAGTAGGAGGAAAAAAACAGCTCTCAGGGAGGTGGGTGGAATCGTGTGCCCTATCAATCTGCAGTATTTGGAAAACACCTGTTACAGCTAAACAACATTGCTTTTTCCATCAACAAGCAGGACTGAGTCAGGCACACAAGTGGGTGATTCCCAAGTGAAGGGCTACTCACAGACTTCATATTGGTCTAGTGTTGAGCGCAGCCCACAGTATCTCATTCAGACTCCTCTCTCTCGTTCTCCACATACATACATCTCGTAGCTAAGACCTGCCGTTTCTTTCTCTACGACATTAGCAAAATCCACCCCTTCCTTTCTGAACACACTAATAAAATGCTTGTTGTTGTTAAGTGCCGTCAAGTCGGAGTCGACTCATGGCGACCCTCTGGATAGCTATCCTAAATTGTGTTCGGTCTTCAGTCAAGCGGCTCATTGTTGACAGACTGGTACCCATAGCGGCTATTATTGTATCGGTCCATCTCATTGCTGGCCTTCCTCTTTTGCGTTGACCTTCTATCTTGCCAAGCATGATGTCTTTCTCTAATGATCTCTCTCTTCGCATGATGTGTCCAAAGTATGAAAGTCGAAGTCTTGTCATCTGAGCTTCTAAAGAAAGCTTAGGTTTGATCTCCTCTAGTACTGACTGGTTTGTTCTTCGGGCAGTCCATAGTATACACAGTATTCGCCGCCAGCACCATAATTCAAAGGCATCAATTTTCTTCCTGTATCTTTTTCACTGTCCAGCTTTCACATCCATATGATGTTATTGAAAATACCATGGCTTGAACAAGTCGAATCTTTGTTTGCAGAGAGACATCTCTGCTCTTGACAATCTTATCTAGGTCTTTCATAGCCATTCTGCCAAGAGCAATGTGTCGTTTGATTTCTTGACTGCTTGTTGCTTCTTTATTGATAGTTGATCCAAGTAGGTTAAAGTTGTTCACAGTTTCAATTTCTTCTCCTTCGACGATTAACCTGTTGATTATGCCAGTTGTCATGATCTTTGTCTTCTTTACATTAAGCTGCAGGCCCATTTTGAGACTATGTTCCTTGATTGTGAGAAGCAAATGTTTCAGATCATCTTCACTTTCAGCCAGTAATGTAGTATCATCGGCATAGCGAAGGTTGTTGAGTCTTCCACCAATCTTCACACCTCTGTTGTCTTCATACAATCCTGCTTCTCTGATGATTTGTTCTGCATATAAATTAAACAGGTAGGGGGAAAGTATGCAGCCTTGTCTTACACCTTTGCTTATTTTAAACCATTCTGTTTCTCCTTGTTCCGTTCAAACCATTGCTTCTTGATCAATGTACAGATTGTGCAAGAGAACGATCAGGTGTTCTGGTATACCCATGCTTCTTAAATGTGGCCCAGAGTTTCTCATGGTTTACACAGTCAAAAGCCTTGCTGTAGTCGATAAAGCACAAATAGATATCCTTTTGGTATTCTTTAGTCTTTTCAAGGATCCATCTCACATCCGCAATGATGTCTCTCGTTCCTCGACCTTTCCTGAACCCTGCTTGCACTTCAGGTAGTTCTTGTTCCAGGTATGGTTGTAGTCTCTTTTGAATAATCTTCAGTAGAATCTTGCTGGCATGTGGGATCAGAGCGATTGTTCGATAATTTTCAGTCAGTTGGATCACCTTTCTTTAGTATTGGTATAAACACAGATCTTTTCCAGTCAATTGGCCATGATGTTGTCTTCCATATTTCTTGGCAGAGCCTTGTAAGTATGGTAACAGCTGCATCAGATTGCTGCAATACTTCTATAGGAATGCCATCAATGCCTGGTGCTTTGTTCTTTGATAAGGCTTTCAATGCTGCTTCAACTTCTTCTTTCATCACCAATGGTTCCCAATCATAAGGTACAGGTTGAAACGGCTGTTGGTCCACTTGATTTTTATTTATTTATTTTATTTATTTATTTATTTATATTCTCTTATATACCGCGCTATTCTGCATCAGTGCGGTTTACATTGAACAAACTGAAATTACATTGAACAGGGCATTATAACTTGGAGATAACTATTTTACAGGGAACATGGGCTATGGAGGGTTAAGTGGCTTGCCCAAGACCACAAGGAGCACCTGTGGGACTAGAAACCCCAGTCCTTCCGGTCCAAGGTTGCTGTCCTCTAGTGGGATTTGAACTCCCGACCTTCCGGCCTGAAGTACCTTGCCCCAACCACTAGGCCACTCCTCCACATAAAAACTCTGTATATTCCTTCCACCTTTTCTTGATCTTCTCAGCATCATTCAACATAGAACCTTGAGCATCTTGTAACATTCCAATTCGAGGCTGGAACTTTTTCTTTAACTCTCGTAGCTTTAGGAAAGCCAATCTTGTTCTTCCTCTAATAGTTTCTGCTTCTATTTCCTTGCATGCGTCATTGTAGTACTTTTCCTTGTCCTGTCTTGCTGCACGTTGGAAATCTCTGTTGAGTTCTGCGATTGTGTCTTTCTTTCTCCTCTGGCTTTAGCTTCACTGCGTTTCTGGGCAATTTTCAGAGTTTCTTCCATCATCCATTTTGGCCGTTTTTGCTTTTTCACCTTTTGTAGAGACTTCTCGCTTTCTTCCAACACAACCTTCTTGATGTCATTCCATAACTCTTCCGGAGCTCTGTCATTTGTATCTAAAGCAGCAAATCGATTTTGCAGGCAGTCTTTAAATTCCAGTGGTATATTCTCAAGGTCATATTTTGCTGCATTCATGAGTGGTTTGCTCTTTTTCAACTTTAACTTGAGTTTGCATACTAGAAGTTGATGATCTGTACCACAGTCAGCTCCAGGTTTTGTCTTTGTTGATGTTATAGAGCTTTTCCATCGTTGACTTCCACAGATGTAGTCAATTCGATTTTTATACAATCCATTGGGTGAAATCCATGTGTACAGTCGCCGCTTGTGTTGCTGGAAGAAGGTGTTTGAGATGAATAGATCGTTGGTCTTGCAGAATTCTATCAGTCTTTCTCCAGCTTCATTTCTGTTGCCAAGTCCATATTTTCTAACTACTCTGCCTTCTTCTTTGTTGCCAACTTTTGCATTCCAGTCACCCATGACTATCAGGATATCCTGTTTGCATGTTCTGTCAATTTCAGCTTGTACTTGTTCATAGAACTCTTCAATTTCATTCTCTTCTGAAGCTGTTGTTGGGGCATATACTTGAATTATAGTTGTGTTGATAGGCAATCCTCGTAGACGAATAGAGATTAAGCGTTCGCTGACTGCATTGTATTTCATTACAGTTCTTGCAAGTTTCTTCTTTATTATAAATGCAACACCATTTCTTCTTTGTCTTTCATTTCCAGCATAGTAGACCTTGTGATCATCTGATGCAAAGTGCCCGATACCAGTCCATTTCAGTTCGCTGACACCCAACAGATCAAGTTGTACACGTTCCATTTCATTCTTGACCACCTCCAACTTCCCTTGGTTCATGCTTCGTACGTTCCATATTCCAATGTGTAAGACATCTTTACAGCTTCTGACTCTCATTTCATGCGCAGCTACATCAGCAGTCAGACTTCCCGAGGGCTTTGATCCAACCACATCATAATTGCTGGCTTTATTCTGAAAAGTCTTCAGCTCTTCCCCAGTAGCTAGTTGAGTGCCTTCCGACCTGGGGGTCTCATCTTCCAGCACCATAGCACAATTTGTTTTGTTGTAACTAACCATTGGGTTTTCATGGCAAGATACAGAAGTAGATTGCCGGGCCTTTCTTCCGCGCAGTTTAAGTTTGGTGTTGTTGCCGTTGTCACAAAAATGTGATCCTCCGCAGTCAACACTATCCCATTCTGCTGCTGCCCAGATGGGTGGTTTGTCTTGGTCTGGCACCTCAGCCGAGACCTGTCCTTCTTGGGAGATCCTGCCAGTAGTTAAACTACCGATTGTTTAGCTCTCAGCATCACTGATGCACGCAAGCCCTCACAGCACGACAAGCTGCAAACCAAGTGAGAGCTTATTCACTCCTTAATCACCTCCTGCCTTGACTACTGTAACCTGCTCCTTGCTGGTCTCCCTTTGAATCATCTCGCTCCCCTTTAATCTGTTCAACACTCTGCTGCGTGGCTAATCTTCCACCATCCTCGTCATGCCCATATTACTCCTCTTCTCAAGTCACTTCACTGGCTCCCTATCCGATTCCGCATCCAGTTCAAACTTCTCTTGCTGACCTATAAATGCATTCACTCCACAGCTCCTCAGTACCTTTCATCTCTTATCTCCCCTTATAACCCCCCTCGGGTACTCTGCTCCTCTGGCAAACTGCTTCTATCTATGCCCCGCTCTCCTACTGCTAACTCCAGACTTCGCTCCTTTCACCTTGCTGCACCTTACGCCTGGAACAAACTACCTGTATCTGTGCGCCAGGCACCTTCTCTGGCCCTCTTCAAGTCCAGGTTGAAAGCTCATTTCTTTGCTGCTGCTTTTGGATCTTGACTAACCTGATCTCCTTTTCTCTCCCTTGTTCTACCCCTGCCTACACCTTCCCTGTTTCGTGTGTTTGTCTTAACTAGATTGTAAGCTCTGATGAGCAGGGATTGTCTCTTACATGTCTGTGCTGTACAGCGCTGTGTACAACTGGTAGCGCTATATAAATGCTGAGTAGTAGTAGTAGTAGTTGTTAAGAGTTGTGTGCTACTATGGAGAGACTGCTCCTTGGAGGTGGAACTGAAGACGTGGTATACACAGACCTGCTCCTGATGAGAAAAACGAGCACTCTCATAACTTAAAGAGTGCCCTTTGAATGATGATCATCAAGATAAGTTGCCTACCCTTGATTTGAGACATAGGAGGTGTGACAACAAAGAAATGAGATTGTCCCATAAATATTTTATTACAAAATCTACAGAGAAATTACGCATTGTCCCTTTCAAAGTAATCCCCCCCCCCCCCAGAGTTAATGCACTTCTGCATTCGCTTCTGCCACGTATGGAAGCACTCAGTAAAGTCCTCCTCCTTCACGTCCCTCAGCTCCCAGTCACAGTGGCCTTGATCTCTTCTACAGAGGTGAAATTAGTTCCTTTGAGCACAGTCTTCAGCCTGGGGAAGAACCAGAAGTCGCACGGTGCGAGATCTATGGAATAAGGAGGGTGGTCGAGAGCTGTGATCTGTTTGTTGGCCAAGAATTGCCTCACACTGAGCGCGGTGTGTGCAGGCGTGTTGTCGTGGTGGAGTAGCCATGACTTGTCTCTCCACAGAGCCCGCTTGCTGCGCTGAACACGGTCATGGAGGCGATTGAGGACCTGCTGGTAGAAGTGCTGGATGACTGTCTGACCCTCAGTCACAAACTCATGATGGACCACTCCCTTCTGGTCGAAGAATGCGATCAGCATGACTTTGATCCTTGATTTGTACATGCGCGCCTTCTTGGATCTGGGTGACAGTCGAGCCTTCCACTGCAGGCTCTGTCTCTTGCTTTCAGGGCCGTACTGGAAGACCCAAGTCTCGTCTCCTGTGATGACTCGGCCAACGAACTCTGGATCTTCTCCAATCTTTTCTAGCAAGTCTCGATAAACACTGACCCGTTGCTCCTTCTGGTCATCTGATAAAAACTTGGGGACCATCTTGGCACACAGCTTCCGCATCCCCAGCTCCTGCACCAAGATGGTGCACACTGACTCCCTGTTCAGGCAGAGCTCCTCAACTATCATCCGCACAGTCAATCTGCGATCACTCCGCATCAGCTGGTTCACTCTGTCAGTCAATGTTCTCAGCCGTCTTTGTTGTGGAAGGTCATCCTCCAACTCCTCGCGGCCAGTCTTGAAGCATTTGTGCCACTCGACGATTCGCGGCCTTGACATTGCATCTTCTCCATAAGCCTTTTGGAGAAGTTGGAGACACTTAGTTGGGCCCTTCTCCAACTTAACCAGAAATTTCAAGTTGATTCTTTGCTCCATATTTCTGCCACCTCCAGTTGCATGACAAAGCGATGGAGCAGTGTGCTACAAGAAAACCTGAAAAAGAAAAACAGAGTGAGAGAGATGAAAAATATTACAGCAGAATAGTGGCAAGATGTTGCACAACACAGTGACATAAGTGGTTAGCCAATTGGCATTAAGTCATGGACGTGGCTGCCACAGTCTCGTTTCTTTTTTGTCACACCTTGTATGTATCGGAAATGATTCTGTCCTAATGTAAAGAGTTTGCCAACTGTTAAGATGGGAAATTTATTTATTTATTTCTTACTGTGACATGAAATGCAGTCAAGAGAGTGAGAAAAAGATGAGGAGCACCAATTCTACTAAAATTTGAAATCACAGTGAGGATGCTTCATTCTTAACCTAAGGAACATTAATAGCTACTGCTGTTGCCTTCCTGCTTTGGATAAAGGGGAGGAAGTGAATGAGGAAAAAGAAAAGAATGAAGGTTTGCTATTTTGTTTTCATTATCTGGGGTCATGTGGATTTTTTAGATATTAAATTGTGGTCATATTGGATCAAAGTTTAGGAAGCACTGTGCTAACCCAATATTTTTTTTTCTTTGGTGAGAAAGTATCTGGAATAGACCTCTCCATTTCTGTACTATGGAGGGACAGGTTATATGGCATTGGCTTGGGGAAGAAGGTTAATTTCTTCTTCCAAGAAGCTGGGATGGACAAAATGTGGCCTACACTATGATAAAGGTAAATCTGGGGGATGACTTGAAAAAAAGATGTTAGCCATTGGGGATTAGAAGAGGAGTTGTGCTTCCAGTGCAATTCAGAATAACACTGGAAGGCAAAATGTTTAACTAGACTTTGTATAGGTAGGGCAGGAAAAATATTTGGCAAGGGAGCGGAAGCTTAGAACTTAGAGAAAAAGAAAGCTGCTAATTAAAGTGAGCAGGAGCCACTTGTTAACCAAAATCCAAAGCACGGTTGAGTCTAACAGGTCGTTGACTTTGTTGTAACTATTTGTGGTAGTGAAAACAGTCCTCTGATAACAACAGGTAGACCAACAGTGGTCAAGGAAGAAGTCACAGCAGAGATACAGGAGTGAATTTTAGAGTAAATGAATTTGTGAACAATGTTTAACCATGTCTACTGTAATTTCTAGGTCCTTGCCTCTTTTCTTCTCATTTTTTTTAGGAGTCTCTAGCACCAAGGACATGCTTTAACTTTGAGAGGACAACCTTACGCAGGGCAGCAGTTTGCACTAACAGAAGGCGCTTGCGTAGAACTGCAAAGGCAGAAAGTTCTGATCACGGCCACATAAGCTGTTCTGAGATGGTGAGTGCTAAAGTTACCAGCCTTTATCAGAGTGGAAAGTAACCATGCAGTGATGAGCAGCATCAGAGCAAGGGGCATTGCTGCTCAAAAGAGTTTCCTCCCCAAACAAGCAATCTAACTTATGAGAGTATTTTAGAAAAATCCCTACATTTTATTTAATTTTTTACTTCTCAGGAGGTCAGAAAATAGAGTTTATTATTATTTAACAGGATTTTATACCGCTTTATCATTCCAGTCAAAGCAGTTTACATTGTAACTTAAACTTGGTAATGTACATTAAACAGGGACATTGATAACTTGGATTTTTCTGAGGCAATGGAAAGTTAAGTGACTTGCCCAAAGCCACAAGGAGTGCTAGTGTTGTAACCATTAGGCTACTCCTCCACTCCATATTAAAATATGAAGTTAGTTGGACTTTATGTTGACTTTTTTGAAAATTGAGGGTCCGATATTCAAAGGCATTTACATGGTTTACAGAGTGTAAATCTAGGCGGGATATTCATTGGCACTAACCGTGTAGGTGCCGCTGAATATCCCCGAGTAATGCCGCTATACACCCTGATGCTAAACGCTTAGCATTGTGGCATGGCGGGGCATTCTGGGGGCAGTATCCGGGGATATCCCTTAGCGGCGAACGTTGCGTACAGCAAAAGCTTTAACTTTCGCTGCCAGGGCTAACTGGGCAGTGGTTCAATATTACCACTGCACAGTTAGCTTCTGCACCATGTGAGGATGTACAGCGACCCTGGATATTCAATGCTGGTGGTCAGATATTCCAACGGATTTAATATCCGGGGTTAAATTTTGGTGGCGACGGCTAGGCGTTTTAGAGGTGCATAGCTGTTGCAAATGAATACCGGACCCCGAGTGAATAGTAAGTGGCATCTGGTAGATGCAGAAGTGCTGTCAACTGATCAAGTGAAGACCAGATTCTGTGATAGGTCTGTGATGAAGATGGTTGACATCAGTCTAATTCTGTTTGCAGGATAGTGGCACTGAGGAATCTGGTACAACCCAGAGAGCAAAGGAAAACGTTTTACCACAGACTGTGTAGAAGAAAGTTACGGAGATTCAGCACAGGGCTGGATATCTGCAAAATGGGCAGCTGAAGTGCAATCCTGATGAGAAACAGCCCATAACTCAGCAACGTCATGCTAACGAGACAGACTGTTCTGTTGCCTATGTACATGCCATTGACCAAGAATGCACAGAGCACGTTGAAGCTTACTGCGCAGACAGAATTACATCCATAGGACCAAAGCAACCTGGAGCAAGGGGAGTGTTTAAAGGCTTAGCAACCTCCAAGAAAACAAAGCAAGGAGGAGAGAACTCCACAAATTACTTCTCTGCATCTGGACCTCGCAGGCCTTTGCACAAGTGGGAGGTATGCGCCTCTGCTAAAGTACTGAGCCAACTGGTAGAGTGCAATTATCTTCATATGACTTGGGTGGTCTGGGGAACCATCACTGCAGAAAGGAAATTGCCAAGCTGGTCACGGTACCAACAGAACTGCTCAAGCCTATTATTTTAGCAAGAAACAGACATACTCGTCCTTGGCAGACTAAAAAAGCAAGTGGATGTCTTCCATATGGAAGTTTCCAGAATAAAGAAGGCACATATGAAGAAATAAAATCTCATGGTGTTCAGAGAAGATGATAAACTCTGAAGGACTTCAATGATAGATCCTAGCTTCTGTGTTTCAACTACCCTTTGGAACTCATGTTATAACTATTTGGTAGCCTTTGGCAAGATGTATCTCCAGTGTTCAATTTTCTTAGTTTGATAAAGCTACTTGTCATGTAGCACTGTGTGATGTGCCTTTGTAATACAAGTCTTTAGTCATACATTATGTTACCCATTTTTCTTGCTACCCATTAAAAAGGTACAGAATGAATCTAAATTTCAACAAAACTGAAGCATGTTTTTATCCTTTAGTGTACAAACATTGGCTATCAATCATGCCCAAGGCCAGATCCAATGTCATTTTGTAGATAGGTGCTCCATATGGAATAATGAGAATGTCAAGTTATCATAATATCTTTGTTTAATTTTAAAAAATGATTCAATGCAATAAAAGACAAACGGTGTTTCTTGAAAAATATGAAATGTGATTTTTGCCTAGGTCATTCTGGTAGGAAAAGAGACGTCCAAGTTGGCATTCAATTTGCGGATTATTTTACAAAAGGCTCGCTGAACACAGAGCCATTTGGAAAATTACTCCATGGGAAAGGCGTGTGTACTTAACGGTTTATACAGCCGATACACATTCAAGAAAATCAGTATCACTCAGAACTCTGCATGTTCATTTGCACATGTAAATGGAGGATTTTACAAACCTGCACATCCGTTGGGGAAGAATTAAGGAGCCAAACTCCACAAATGAAATGTTTGGATCTTTGATGCAATTTTAAATGCTGGACAGGTATACACACATATATATACCAAAAATAACCCAACTTATCGACAGACCTCCGACTCTTTTCAGACCGCACCTTCCTCACACGTCACATCCCCGTCACCTTTCACTGCCGAACCTCCATTAAACCTAGGCGGCGCTGCTCTCAGCCCATGATATACGATTGCTCCGTGTTCGGCTTCTTTTTCCTAACCCATCGTCACTCATCTTCTCGGGCCTGTACTGACGCGAGGATCTTCCGGCAACCGGCAGGTTTCTGAGTCTCGTTTGAGATACATTCGCGCGTTTGCAGCTGATACGTCAGGTCCTACTTCTTTCGACTCTGTCTACGACTGCTGGGGAGTTGCGTGCACCGCACGGGACAGCATGACGTCCGCTTTGGAGAACTACATTAACCGTATCCTTACGCGCCTATGTGTTTGCGCCGATGTCTCCTTATTGTAGTCTGCCAGTAGGACGAGAACCCCCGTCCCTGGTCGTGGTGGCTCCCTGCTTCCAGTGACACCAGAGGGATGGAGTAGTACAAATCTGTCCCGGTCCCATCGAAATAGCCTTTACTATTAGGATATTCAGTACACTGAAACGCTTTGTGACCTCCTCATCTTTGCACGTTGCATCCTAGGGCTTGCAGTCCATAGGGACAGAAAATTGGTGTTTTAAAGCAAGGTTAGGTTAAATCCTGGTACTAGACTTACAGCTTTGTATGCAGTAATAGTGGTCTGCTTTGCTCTCCTTACTGCTGCATTTCAGTAGTCAAACTGAAGCTGGAGGAAATGGGTTTCTTTGCAGAACGTCATACATTTCCTTGAACCTTTGTCTAATTCTTCTCGGGGGATCACAAACTTGGATTTGGTGCAGAAGCTTGTGTAGTTTAAAGTTTGTGAGGCAGAGCTTTCTGGTAGTGACGCTTTTATAAAAACAATCGGCCAAAGAATGCACCATAGATTCCCCCTAAGTAGGGGATTTTGTTACAAGCTGGTTTTATTTATAGAAATTTATATCCTGTCAATCAAAACATAATGTTTGGGTCGGTTACAATAAAATAGGCATTGTAAAACAGAATACAAACATAATACATTTAATTCTTTCATCCGTGCCTACAAAATAGTTAATTTGTTCCCTTAAATTTAACTTGCTTATAAATTTTTAAACAGAAATAAACTGGTAGGGCCTAATAGATTTAAATTAGGTAAAAGATGGCTGACAGTCAGTAATAAGGCAGGAACCCATGCTACCATAATAGCATAGTCATTGATGGCACATAAAGACCAGCACAGCCCATTGAGTCTGCCAGCTTTGTGCTTATACTTTGTGTTATAACTGCCACTCCATGCATATTACCCTCACTCTGCGTTTTGTGATTTATAAAAATCATTGGAGTTTTGCTTTGAGTTCCTCTTGTTATATATGAATCTTCTGTTTATCCCATGCCTTTTCAAAATCCAGTCACTCTCCTCACAACCTCTGCCAAAAAGGCATTCTAGGCATTGGCCATCCTTTCCTTAAAATAGTACTTCCTTATGTTGCTTTTAAGTTTACCTTGTAGCTTCATTTCATGTCCTCTAACAACAATAAAAGTTTTATAGCTTCTGCATATTTTTGAAAAGGCTTATTTCATATTGTCTTGCTAGACCAGTCCAGACAAGTGGGTTATGTTCCCCTACCAGCAGCTTAGTGAAGACAAAAAAACCCAAAACAATGAAAAGCCTAGATTTCAATGACATGCCTCTATCTGCTTCAACCGTCAGAGGTCTCTTCAGTATTTTTTTGTATCTAGCAGATGGTGGATGGATTTTCTCCATTCTGAGGAAAATCTGAATAATTGAGAGGAAATGATTTTATTTAAATGCTCATGAACGATTGCCTTGAGGGCGACTCTCTCACTTGAGTGCGATGTGGAAGGCTCCACTAGACTGCAGTCTTTTCAGTGGTCATGAGGAAAAATTGGTTCAGCTCTGTGCTTTTATCATGATAAGAACCTGTTGAGCAGCCAGAAAATCGGAAGGATTTGGAAGAGCTCAGCAGTGTCACACAACCTCAACACCCTTTCTCTCCTCTTTTGTCCCTCTTGCTTGCTTCTAAAGATTGCAGAAGGCTCTCCGAAAAATCTGCCTACCAGCCACCTTAAACGCAGTGTCTGCAAAGCCAGAAAGCAGTTTCAGGGGAGTAGAGCTGAGCCCGGCATGGACTTCTGAGTACCAAGTCTTGACCTTATTTTGCCTTTTTGGGAGCTCCCAATTCCGTATGTCTGGGGCACAATTCAGGGTGGACCGCTGGTGACCATTAGTGTGGTGTGGGAGGTTCCTGCACGCATTAATAGTGTTTTTACATGCACAGACCTTGCGTGCGTCCCTATCCTAGTGCCCGTAACATGTGTTGCTGGGTAAGCGCTATTAACATGTGCCTTCCGGGCTGCTACAGATTTGGTGTGTGCTGCTTACCTTAACTCTCTGTCATCTTCCAGGAAACATTTGGCCTGTGGCAAACAAGATGCTTCATCTTTGGCTTCTGGACTCTGTTCTTCTTGTATGGCAGCTTCTGAGTCATCCCTGGAGGGATTGCTCCCCTTCTCTATGCCAGGGGATGCGGTTAGTCTGGCCTTGCCTGCCTTAGAGCAGGAGATGGTGGATGGCACTTTAGGTAAGGATAACCAGCCAGCTGGAGGTTCCAGCAACTGTGCTGTTGCCTGCTCCCCATTCTCTAGGGGATTGACGGTAACTATGTCCCCTGGTGTAGGGGGGTCATTTCTGTGAGGAGAACTTCTGGAGTCTGGCTTGTCCTTCCCTTCCTTTTTACAACAGGTCTGGTCATTCTGGCATGGAAATTCAGACCTGCAGCCTCTGTCTTCCCCCTTGCAGTCTCAGAGGCAGGTTGAGAGTGGAAGTCCTGTTCAATTACCCATGGTTAAGCATCCCTGTCAAATGGCGCACCCCTCGAGATGGGGATCTGCTGTTATCTATCTGGGATTTGGACAGTGGTTTGGATTCAGATGTCTGATGTGAATGAAGAAGTATTCTTTCCTTCAGAGGATTATGAAGAGGCTGATATTAGCTGCCTGTTCCGGAAGGAGGAACTGGAGGAATTGATCCCCAGGGTCTTATCCACCTTAAGCTAGGCGGATATTCCAGGCATGGAGCAGGAACTGAAGATATATCCACTCCTGCAAGGGGTGCAGAAATCACTACTGTCTTCCCATTCCTAGAGGTGCTCAAGGGCCTGTTGTGGTTGGATGGGGATTCCCTCAATTTCCCACCTAAGGGGCAAGGGTGTATAAGAAGATGCACACTCTCTCAGAGAAGGAGTGCATTGTATGGTCTGATATTTCCAAAGTGGATGTGCAGGTCGCAGGGTTATCAGATAGATCACCATTCCCATGGAAGGCGGATCAGCCTTAAAGGATACTCTGGACCGAAAGGTGGATTTATGTTGAAGAACCAGTTCACTGCGCAAAGGCATCAGCACCGTAGCTCAACCTTGACCAAGTCAACACCTGCTGCATGTGTTTCCTCCATGGCCCCTGGTGGGGCGTGTGATTTGGCTGGTGAAGGGCCACCCAGGAAGGATTATTCTGGTGGCACTGGGTTGGTCGAGGAGGGCATGATTCAGAGATCTGATGCAGCTCCTGCAAGTGCCACCTCTCATTTGCCTCTGTCTCGAGGCCTATTGTGTCAAGGGCCACTTGTCCTGGAGGACCTGGCTCCCTTCTTGCTTGGCTCGTGTAAGAAGCTGGTTAGTGTGTATGGGCTACTCGCTGGCAGCGTTTTTTTTATTCTGTTCAAGAGCCCAGAGGAGAACGACCAATGTGGCATAAGTGAGGGTCTGGTGCCTTGAGTGATGGTGTGGTGTACGTACCGTGTTTTGTCTTGACTTGATTGTTAGCTCTGTGTTTGTCTTGAATAGATTGTAAGCTCTGATGAACAGGGACTGTCTCTTACAATTCTGTACAGCGCTGTGTACGACTCGTAGCGCTATATAAATGCTCAATAGTAGTAGTAGTGTATGGCAGCTGGCTCCTGAAGCAGCCAAGGTGCCATCTCTGTTAGCCTTTTCTGCAGGGCAGTCTGGAGAAAGGCCTTTCTCTTAGCTTCCTGAAGGTTCAGGTGGCAGCTTTGACCTGTCAGAGGTCTATTGGTAAGTCTCTAGCTTTACACTTGGATGTTTCATGTGTCCTTCAGAGTGTTTGGCGTCTGCATCCTCCTCTGTGGTTCCTTCTTGGGATCTGTGTCTGGTGCTTGGGGCCCTGATGTGGAGTCCTTTCAGCCGTTAAAGCATGCTACTCTGAAGGTTTTGATGCTCAAGAAAGTCTTGGTTGCGATTTGTTCTGCAAGGAGGATTCTGAGCTGTCTGCTCTGTTTTGCCAAGTTGATTACCTATCTTTTTCTGAGGAGGCTATTTCCATTTGGCTTATGTCTTCCTTCTTCCCTGAGGTGATATCTTCCTTTCATGCGAACTAGGTGGTTTGCCTGTCCTCTTTCTCTAAGGAGCAGTGTCAGGGGACTAGTAAGGATCTTCGCCTTGTGTTTGTCTAGAGGGTGCTTCTCAGATTCTTGAAGTTTACAACTTCTTTTCATAAGTCAGACCATCTTTTTGTGCTGTTTGCTGGCCTGTGCAAGATGACGCGGTGGCCCATTCTGCATTGGGGGACTGGATTAAGGAGGTCCTTGCCTTGGCGTATCTTTTGAAGAACTGGCCAGTTCCTGAGGATTTGTGCTCACTCATTCTACCCGAGTGCAAGTGTCATCATGGGTGGAACTCAGTAGCCCTTGCCCACATTGCCACCTGACAAATGCATCAGTTTCCACTTTTCGTCAAGCATTTCCGCTTGAATGTCTGCGCTTGGGTGGACATGGCCTTGGCTGTAAGGGTTTGTGAGCTGCTGTTTCCCCCCAGTGGAGGTGTAGCTTTGGTACGTCCCGCTTGTCTGGACTGGTCTAACAGGATGATATGGAAGTTGACATTTTACTTACCAGATAATGTCCTTTCAGGACCTACCCTTGAACGGTGTTTGCTCTGTTCTTCTGCGGCAGTATCCTTGGGTCCGCTATAGTTTATAGACTTGGCTCTGCAGGCCCATCTTCTATGGACAGCCTTCTGTTTATGCTTTCCTATACATAGTTCTCTACTGTTTGATTACTCATTGTTTCCCATGTTGAGGTTGTGTGAGGCTTGCCATATTCTCCATTATGCTTTGGGATGAATACTGAAGAGACCTCTTGTGGCTGAGGCGAATAGAGGCATGGGAATGATGTCATTGAAACCTGGACTTTTCATTCATTTTTTTGTCTCCACCAATCTGCTAGTAGAGGAACACAGCCTACCTGTCTGGACTGGCCTAGCAGGACTCAAGGGAAGGACATTATGTGGTAAGTAAATTTCACCTTTGTGCATTAATACCTTTCAGGTATTTAAAGGTCTGTATTAAATTTCTGCTATTCCTCTTTTCCTGCAAGTTATAGATATTCAGGTCTTTAAGTTTCTTCCCATGTGGCTTCTTGCTTAAACTCCGTGTTTTTCTTTGTACTGCTTCAAGTCTTTATTTCATTAGCAAGATACACCCTCCAAAACTGAGCACAGTGTGCACCAAGTGAGATCTCCTCAATGACCTCTACAGGGGCATTATTGCCTCTTCCTTTTGGCTGGTTATACTCCCTCTCTGTGCGGCTAGCCTAGCATCCTTCTGGCTGTGATTGTCGCCTTTTCACATTGTTTTTCCATTTTGAGATCCTCTAACACTATCACTCTGAGGTCTTTCTCCTGGTTCGTGCATGTCAGTCTGATTTTATATTGAGCATTCTTGGCTGATCTCTGAAGCTAAGCAGGGTCAGCCCTGGCTGATACATGGATGGGTCATCACCTTGGAATACCAGAGGATGTAAACTCACTGCAAGGAAGAAAGGCCTGGCCATCTACTTCTGATTCCATCTTGCCAAGAAAACCAGGGCTGTGTCGCCAGGAGTCAGCATTGACTCAACAGCACGCATTGCAATGCATTGCATTCTGGCTCATGCTGTACAGAATGTAATCTTCCACTTTGAAAGTTTCAGTGTACAAGTATGGTAGCAGTCTTTTAGACTTTAAAATACAAAATAATCCACCAGCATTGACTCAACACACAGACACATAATCCATGGTGATGTTGCTTGCTCAGTTGTTTTCTGTACATACGGATAATTGAGTAATGTGGTCAAGACTAATTCCATTGTTTCAGAGTCAAGAAAGTGGATCTGGCTTTTCTTCTGACTATTGGTCTTGATTCATTAAATAATAATAGATGCGATTGTACTGAGTTAGTTCTTGTAGTATAGTTTTTAAACTGTTGCAGTGTTGAAGGCTATTTACATTCTCAAAAAAATGAGTCTCTTGGTTTTATTTGCACTCTTTGATGCATGCAGTTTGACAAAAATCTTTATACATTCTGTCTACTTGATGGGAAAGAATTGGTTTAGCATAACTTGTTAGCTGTGAATTATGAATGCCTAAGTCGATTCAGTCCTATTGCAAACTTGGTATTGATACTAACTTCCCTAAAGAGATTTTTCCTTGAATGCACTTCAGGGACCGTTGCAGTAATCACATCTGATGGCAGAATGATTGTGGTAAGGAATTTTTTTTTAATGTTAATAGTGAATGTTTGTCTTTTCTTGTACTGTGTGCCTGAGGTTACAGTTCTTTTATACAAATAGGAAGCCACCTTTGTGGTTGTGGTGAAGCATTGATTAATCTGTTAATGTTTGAAACATTTGGCTTAAAGAAGAACTAAGCTATATCTGCTTTTCTTCTCTTTCTTTTTCTTAGGGAACCTTGAAAGGTTTTGACCAGACCATCAATCTGATTTTAGATGAAAGCCATGAACGAGTATTTAGCTCATCCCAAGGAGTGGAACAAGTGGTGTTAGGGTTGTACATAGTACGAGGAGACAATGTGTAAGTACATGTATTACAAAGCAGATGAATATATTCTGGTATGTAGGTGCTGTTAAAGCATTCCTTACATATTGATTAGATGTGTCATTTCAAAAACAAAAAGAATGTGCAGAAGTGTGTGTGTATTGTTTTTTTGGGGGAGTGGAGGGAATTCAGAAGTTGCAGAATAATCACGGTCTATGAATGGGACTGAAGGAAGAATGGAAATCAGGCAGTCATGTGACCTGTGCTGCCAATGACTGTCACTTTCACAGACCAAAGTATTTGGGAGAGGGGGGCGATGCTTCTATCCATTGAAAGAAGACCATGAAAGCTGCATTCAAATTTTGATAATTGATGGTCTTTCTATAACAGCCCTGATATTACAAGATTCCTTACAGAAACAGCATAGTTACTTGCCTGTAGCAGGTGTTCTCCAGGAACAGCAGGAATCAGTCCTCACACATAGGTGATGTCACTGATGGAGCCCATGCAGGAACACTCCCCAGCTTCCATAGGCAGCTTTTGGGAGGTCAACCATGTATGCATGCCCATCTTCCCGCCCGAAGAAGCTATCGTACCTCAGTATGATGTTATATAGCTTAATCAAGCCAAAAGAAAACCATTCCACGGAGAGGAGGTAGAGTAGTGAGGACTGATTCCTGCTGTTCCTGGAGAACACCTGCTACAGGTGAGTAGCTATGCTTTCTCCGGGACCAAGCAGGAAGTCAGCCCTCACATATGGGACTCCCCAGCTACAGGCTATCGAAAAAACCTGTAAACAGCCCAAAGGGGCAACCAGAAAAAAGAACCAAGAATAATAGCATAAGTAATCGCTGAAAGGTTCCGAGAGTCCAGCATGGACATCTACAGAGGTGGACTCTACAGTAGCCCTGACAGACAGAAGGGCCAGTGGGAAGGAGTTGCTTCAAACCCCAAACAGATGCCGGAGTACGGCTTGGCCGAAGTTGCTGTCACATTGGGAATCCTCATCCAGACAGTAGTAGGCTGTGAAGGTCTGGACTGAAGACCACTTAGCAGCCCTACAGATCTCCACCATTGAGACAGAACGCAAGTTGCCACCGAAGCAGCCATAGTTCGGACGTTGTGAGCTGTGACGTGGCATTCCAAACTCAGACCATCTTGAGCATAAGCAAAGGAGATCCAGTCCATAACCCAAAGGGAAAGGGTATGGTTCGAGACTGCCACACCCAGCCTGTTGGGTCACAAGAGACAAAAGGCTGGGAGGAACAGCGGTGAGGCTTCATACGTTCAAGGTAGAATGCCAGCGCTCTTACAATCCAATGTGTATAGAGCGGCCTCAGCCCTGTTGACATGAGGCCTGGGGGAAAAAGAGTGGGCAGTACTGATTGAGATGAAAAGCAGAGACCACCTTCAGTAGGAACTTAAGGTGAGTCTGAAGGAACACTCTGTTATGATGGAATGTGGCAGGTGCATCACTATAGCCTGTTACTCACTGACTGCATGCAGAGGTGATTGCCACCAGGAAAATGACTTTCCAGGTGAGAAGTGAGCAGGAGCTTAATGGCTCAAAGTGAGAAGCCTGCGTTAAGGTCCCGTGCCAATAGCAGTGACTTAATTGGGGGATGTGAAAGCAATAGACCCCCTCATGAAGCGGCCAATGAGAGGATGAGCAGAGATTGGTTTACCAGATGAGCCACGATGGTATGCTGCTACCGCACTCAGATGCACTCTGACAGAGCTTGATTTAAGATCAGAGTCTGAGAGGTGGAGGAAGTAAGTTAGCATGGTCTCTACCAAACAGGAAAAATGATCAAGCACCTTGTCTACATGCCAAATGGAGAATCTGCGCCATTTGAACTCATAGGAGCGTCACATAGAGTCCTTGTACGGTGCGAAGAGTAGATTCTCCACTGCCTCTGGCAGACAGAGGTCCATGAGAGCTACTTGCTCAGCATCCATGCCGTGAAGAAGGGATCTCCCATCCTGAGAGATCAGATCTGGAGCCCCAGCGGAGTCAGGCTTTTTTTTTTTTTTTTAATTTGATTTTTAGTCATATACAACAACCAAAATAAGTACAGGTCAATCCCATAAAAATAAATACAAAGAAAATCAATATTACAATAAGCAATCTACACCATGATATAGTCCACATTACGGAACCACGCTGCTAAACAAGAAGGAAAAACAATTAAGAAAACAGAACACAGACTATCCACAATATGGAGGCTGTGACCCCACACACCCACTTAAACCCCTTTTCCAGATTGGAAAGTTTCTAAATGGGATACTTCAACAAAAGTATATGAAGTGCCCTCATAACTAAGGATACATTTACATGGAAACTTCAAGAAAAACGTAGCACCCAATGCCAAAACCCGGGGCTTAAGATCTAAAAACTGCCTCCGGCGCATCTGGGTGCTACGAGAAACATCAGGAAAAATATTAACTGACTGGCCACAAAATTTCACAGTTTTAGTCTTAAAAAAGGCCCTCAATATACGTTGTTTAATATCAACAGAGGAAAACGTGACCGACAAAGTAGCCCTAACATTAATTATGTCCTGGGAGTCTTCCAAAAAGGCAGTCAAATTTGTCATAGGAGAAGCGATCTCATCATGTTCCCCATCTACCGGATTGAGTTTCTTATAAGTAGAGGGAATATAGTAAATCTGCAGGAAATCAATATTATCAGAAATACCCAGGACTTCCTTAAAAAATTTAGCCAGCAAAATCCTATGAGATAACAACGGAGACTGGGGAAAATTCAGGAAACGCAAGTTGGAAGCACGCATGGAATTTTCCAGGCGCTCCAACTTAGAATGGATCAAAAGAGAATCTTTAATGCCAGCCACACTAGAGGAATAAATTGGAAGAACCTGGGACTCTAATGCACTAACAGCAGTGTCAAGAACAGTAACTTTAGCATCTAATTGCTGCAGAGAAGGAACAGTTTCCTGAGAAAATGTAGAAAAAGAAAGAAAAGAAGAAGACATCTTAGAATCAATGCCTTTTAACACTGCCCAAATATCTTTTAAGGTAATTTCGGTTTCTGGGGAAGGGGAGGAAAGTTCCGAAGAGCTTCCCTCCCCTACCGACAAAATCGGCTTCGGGAAAATAATCAAAGGCATTGTTCTCACCGATGAGGAAGCGTTCACAGGACACTCATGAAGAGAACCAGGAATAGGAGGCAAGGGGGGGGATCTACCATCGGAGCTGAGAGATACCAATTCCGGGGAAGATTGTGCTATCGGGAGGGGAACAAAGTGTTTATCCAGAGGCCCGACTGGTTTAGCTTCTCCAGCCGAGACCTCCGGCACTTTGCCCCCTACCTTGGCTTTCCGTTTCCCCATGCTTAAAGGAAACCAAACATTAAGCGAGAAATCACACAGTAATGGGAAACAAACCTGAATAAAACAGAGAAAACAGAAGCCAATACGGCCGCTGCACCTCAGAGACGCCGCAGTGACGCCAAAGGGGCGGAGCTAGCCCCTTTGGACACGCCCCTTCGGAACACGCTCCGCGAATAGAGAGCGAGATTTATACAACAATCTAAAGAAGGGAAGACCTCGGTCAGGCTGTCCCGGCTGTGCCTGTGATGGAATAGGGAGGAAAAGCAGCGGTCCACCACACCTCCGAAGCAACGGCAGCCCCCAGACGGATAAGCAGCTCCACACACCTCCTTCAGGAACAGCGAATCCACTGGTAGGCTCCTGGCTCAGCGTTTAAATCCCCTAAGGGAAGACCTTGGTCAGGCTGTCCCGGCTGTGCCTGTGATGGAATAGGGAGGAAAAGCAGCGGTCCACCACACCTCCGCAGCAACGGCAGCCCCCAGACGGATAAGCAGCTCCACACACCTCCTTCAGGAACAGCAAATCCCGGAGTCAGGCTTTTTCTGGTACAGCCGAAGGAGCCTGGGCCAGTGTGGCATTATGAGGATTATAGTGGCTCCCTCCGCTTGAAGTTTGAACAGAGTTTTGGCCACTAGAGGAATTGGAGATTAGGCTTACAGGAGGCCCTTGCTCCAGTCCAAGAGAAAAGCATCGGAAGTTGTCCAATCGCTGTACAGTACTCCGGAGCAAAACCGCAGCAGCTGGGCATTGTGTGGGGTCGCAAAGAGATCTATCGTTGGTGTGCCCCACTCCCGGAAGATGTACAAGAAGGAGTTTGTTGAGGGTCCATTCATGTGGTTGAAGGACTCTGCTGAGACTATCTGCTAGGACATTGTGGTCTCTGGGTAGATACACTGCCCTGAGGAACATGTCTTGAGAGATTGCAAACTTCAAGGCAGACTGCTTCCCAACAGAGGAGGTAGGAGTCTGTGCTGCCCTGCTTATTGATGTCGAACATAGCCACTTGATTGTCCGTTTTGGAGGTTGGTGAGCTGCTGCTGAAACATTTGGAGGGCATTGGCAATGGCCTGGAGCTCCTGGAAGTTGATCTGATGTAAGCTCTCTTGAGCTGTCCAGTGTACAGAAACCATTGAGATGAGCTCCCCAGCCCATCTTGGAGGCATCTGTCATGAGAATGCGCTGATGCGGAAGGGCCCTGCGAGCAGGTTCGGAAGCTGTAGCCACCAGAAGAGGGAGGCTTTGAGCGGAGGAGTGACCACCACATTGTCCCTGAGATGGCTGGGGGCCTGACGCACTGTGTGGAGTGTCCACAGCGACTGTTGCATGTGGAGCTGCGTGGATGGAGTGACATTGACTATGGAGGCCATGTGGCCAAGGAGGCGCAGCATCTGCCGAGCCATTACAGTCTGGCTGTTCTATATGTTGTGCGTCAGGGCGACTAAGCACTGGGCCCGATCTGACGGCAGATAGGCTTGAACTAGAGTAGTATCTAGGAAAGCCCCAATGAATTCTAGGCACTGAGAGGGCTGCAGGTGAGACTTTGCATAGTTTATCACAAAGCTCAGATGTTCCAGCACTTGTATAGTGAGTATTATAGAGTGCCGAACTTTGTACAGTGTCGTACCTCTTATCAGCCAGTCATCTAGGTAAGGAAAAACAAAGACCCCTTGAGTCTGAAGAAAGGTGGTGACAACCTCTAGACACTTTGTGAAGGCCTGTGGAGCGGTGGCTAGACCAAAGGGCTCTCCGCTAAGGTGAAGTTGAGATACTGCCGATGAAGGGGGTGAATGGGGATATGAGCTTAGGCATCTTTGAGATCCAAGAAGCATAGCCAGTCTTTCCATTGAAGGTATGGTAACAGGGTTCTCAGGGAGACCATCTTGAACTTCTCCCTCACCAGGAACTGATTGAGGTTCCAAAGATCCAGAATGGGCCGAAAACCACTGGTTTTCTTTGGAATGTGAAAGTTACAGGAGTAGAACCCTCTTCCTATCTGAGATGGAGGGACGAGCTCGATGGCCCAGTCTGTCAAGAGAGCCTGGATCTCTAGTTGGAGAAACTCTCAGTGGTGAGGATTGAAGGGGGTACTCCCCTGGAAGGAACAGCGGGGAGGAAGTTGATCAAAATGCAACAAGTACCCATTTGGACAATCTTGAGGGCCCAGAAGTCTGAGATGACTGGGCAAAGTGGATCAATCATCGTCCTACCTGTGTGGGAATCATGCTGGTACAAGAAGGAGTCAAAACCTCCCCCAGGCTGCAGTTGCGGCACTGGCTGCGACTTTAGGGGCTTCAACAGGTCAAGATCTGCACGCCACCCCCTGCAAAAGCAGAATAACATCAGAAGCAGCCACACTTTTAAACCACACATCAAAAACAAGTGGGAAGAAGTGGGCAGAACAAAATCAATGCAAAATACACACAAGCCAGGTAAATGCTGGAAAGCAATGAGCACAAATGCTCGAAAGTAATGAGCACAAATGCTCGAAGCTTAGCCAACAAAGTTCCGGACCTGGAAGCCCTAATGGTGGAAATGGATTTGGACATTGTGGCCATTACAGAAACATGCTTTAATGAATCGCATGACTGGGATATATCCATATCTGGCTATAATCTATTCAGAAGAGACAGAGAAAATGGAAAAGGAGGAGGAGTAGCCTTGTATGTCAAAAGCAATATTAAAGCTACTGAAATGCAGGAGACATGGGGAAAAGAAGAAGTGCTCTGGATTGTGTTGGAAAGAGGAGATGGCACTGTCATCCATACTGTCATCCATACTGCTGTAGTCTACAGACCTCCGACTCAAACTGAAGAGATAGATAACGAATTGATTATAGATATTACCAAGATAGCCACAAAGGGGGAAGCAATCATTTTGGGTGACTTCAATCTACCTGATGTGGATTGGATTACTCCTTCTGCACATCTGGAAAGAAGCAAAAAAATTGTAGATGTTCTCCAAGATGCATTACTTAGACAAATGGTGATGAAACCAACCAGGGAAAGCTCAACGCTGGATTTAGTGCTCACCAACATTGATAGCATGTCGAATGTCTGCATGAGTGCCCCTGTGAGCAACAGCGATCATCACACAGTGTGGTTTGAGATAAAAGCCAAGGTACAGGCCAAACATAGCAAGCTCAAAGTCCTAAACTTCAAAAACACTGGTTTCAATAAAATGGCCGAGTACCTAAAGGAGGAGATGACTGGGTGGAAGGAGATAAGGGAAGTGGAATTGCAATGGGCTAAACTAAAGGTGGCAATAAAAGGGGCAACAGATAAATATGTAAGAAAAGTAAATAAAAACAAGAGGAGAAGGAAACCTATTTGGTTTTCCAAAGAAGTGGCTGCTCAAATAAAAGCAAAAAATACAGCTTTTGCAAAATTCAAAAGCTTGCAAACAGAAGAACACAGAAATGAATACAGGATCAAACTCAGAGTCAAAAAGAGAAATAAGGATAGCAAAATCAAAGGCAGAGGAAAAGATGGCTAAAGATGTTAAGGGTGATGACAAAACTTTCTTCAGATATATTCGGGAAAGGAAGAAGATCAGAGTTGGAATTGCAGGACTCAGAAGTCCTGGGAAAGGACTCGTGGAAAGTGACATTGAAAAAGTAAAATTGCTAAACAAATACGTCTGCTCTGTTTTTAGTAGAGAAAATCCTGGAGATGGACCAGCTGTGACTCCCAAATATAAAAATGGGAATGAAGTAGATACCACACCATTCACAGAAGATGAGGTGTTGGAACAACTTGCTAAACTGAAAGTGGACAAAGCCATGGGACTGGATGGGATACATCCCAGGATACTGAAAGAGCTCAGAGAGGTTCTTGCAGGGCCATTAAAGGATGTATTCAACAGATCCTTGGAAACAGAAGAGGTTCCTCAGGACTGGAGAATGGCTGATGTCGTACCTCTACACAAAAGTGGTGACAGGGAAGAAGTGTCAAACTACAGGCCCGTGAGCCTTACCTCGGTGGCAGGAAAAGTAATGGAGGCGCTCCTGAAAGAGCAAATAGTGAACTTTCTCAAAACCAACAGGTTGCAAGATCCAAGGCAACATGGTTTTACTGAAGGACGGTCTTGCCAAACAAAGCTGATTGAGTTCTTTGACTGGGTGACCAAGGAACTAGATCAGGGGCATGCGATGGATGTCATCTACCTGGATTTCAGCAAAACCTTTGATAATGTTCCTCATAGGAGGCTTGTCAATAAACTCAGTAGCTTGGGCATGGGTGATGGTACATGGAACTCACTCGGATGAAAGGAAGGTGATTAGCGGGGTGCCCCAGGGTTCGGTCCTGGGCCCGGCACTGTTCAATGTATTTGTGAGTGATATTGCTGAAGGACTGAATGGAAAAGACTGTCTTTTTGCAGATGACACAAAAATTTGTAACAGAGTGGACTCCCCCGAGGGAGTGGATAACATGAGGAAAGATCTACAAAAGCTGGAAGAATGCTTGGCAATTACGATTTAATGCGAAAAAGTGCAGTGTCATGCACTTAGGTAGCAGAAATCCAAGGGAAATGTATGCGATAGGGGCGAGAGGTTGGTGTGCATGGTTCAGGAGAAAGACCTTGATGTGATGATCTCAAGATGGCAAAACAGTGTGACAAGGCGGTGGCAAAAGCCAGGAGGATGTTGGGCTGTACACAAAGAGGGATTACCAGCAGAAAGGAAGAGGTACTTATGCCATTGTACAGGTCACTGGTGAGTCCTCACTTGGAATACTGTGTTCAGTTTTGGAGGTCATATCTTGCAAAAGATGTAAAAAGACTGGAAACTGTTCAGAGGAAGGCGACCAAAATGATTTGGAGCCTGCATCAGAAGCCTTATGAGAAGAGACTTGGAGACCTAAATATGTACACTTTGGAGGAGAGGAGGGACAGGGGAGATATGATTCAGACCTTTAAATACTTAAGGAGAAACGATGAACAAACAAACCTCTTCCAAAGACGTGGAAGCTGTAAAACTAGAGGGCATAACATGAAGCTGCAAGGTGGAAAATTGAAAGGCAATGTCAGGAAATATTTTTTCACTGAAAGGGTGGTGGATGATTAGAATGCCCTCCTGATGGAAGTGGTGGGGGAAAACACGGTGACGGAATTCAAAACGGCATGGGACAAGCACAGCGGATCCCTTTACAGCAACAGGATAAAAACAAAATAAATTGAACCATTTCAACAAATAGGGGTGTCCTACATGGAGTGGTGGGTTCACCCCTAGATGAGGACATGGGGAGGGGTGGCCTGCACGGAGCAACAGGTGCACCTACTCTTGCCATATTGCTGGGCAGACTGGATGGACCATGCTGGTCTTTATCTGCCTTCATTTACTATGTTACTATGACTGGTGCTGCTGCTCCTGGCTTTGTCCTTTCTGTTGCTGCCCCTGTAGGACTCATACTGGTGGTAGCCACCATAGAACTTTCTCTTCTTGAAATAGAAGGGTTTCTTCCCCGAAGACTTTTTCCTAAAGGAATCAGATGTTTTTCTGGAGAGCCGATTCATAGTTAACTGTTCCCTCTCCAGCTCTGTCGTCCATGGGCTTGCCGAAGAGATTCTCGCTCCAGCAGGGGTCATCTAATGGCTTGTCTTGCACCCATTGCTGTAAATCAGAGGCCTGCAGACAAGCTAGGCAGTGGCCCTAATGCCCACAGTGACCACCTGGGCGACCAGTTAAACACATCATAGGCCACCCTATTTTGAACATTCCTTGGCCTTAGAGACAAGGCCATGGAAGCGCTCAAGGTGTTCTCTTGAAAGAATGTTGGAGAAATCCACCAAATCCCCTGCAATGTCTTGAAGGTACATGCCGATATAGAGCTGTTAGGCCTGGATACGGGCCACCAGCATTGAACCCTGATAACATTTCTTCCCGAAGCAATAGAGTGTCTGAGCATCCCAGCCAGGATGCACTGAGGAGTGAGTCTTGGAACTTTTAATTCTCCACATGGCCAACTCCACAACCATGGAGTTGTGTGGGAGCTGTGGCTTCTCAAAGCTGGGACTTTTATGGACTCAATACATGGAATAGAGATGTCAGCTCACTATGGGCACCATGAGGGGAGTTCCCCAGATGTGAAAGAGCGACCGCTTGAGGATGCGATGCATTGGCACCATGATAACTTCATTGGGAGGGGAAGGGTATTGGCGTATCTCCAACTCCTCTGCCTTGGGCTCTTCCTCGGCCTCACTGATAAAGGGCAAAGCGTTGCCCATGTCCCACACAAAACCGTGGAAGGACATTTCCTCTGGTGGGGACTTCTGGCATTCCTATGAAAGCAAGGGATCAAAGTGTATGTCTCTATGGCACTCAGTCACTGGGGACTCCTGTTTGGTCTCCCAGCCATCGGAGTCTGAAGCAGTAAGGAAGATGAAGTATCAACGTGAATCCTCATGATGCCTTTGGCGCTCGGGAGTCTGTGGCTTCCAATGATCTGACCCCAAAGAGCTTAGAGGGGGAGAGAAGCCCTGAGCACTGCCTGCCCAATCTGTTTCCCCCACTTGGCGGGGCCTCTACAATGGTCACTGCATCCGGAGGCAACTCCTCCCGCTGGGCAGCTTAGGAGGCTGCTCCTGGCCATCACCCTCAGTCCTGTCGAGGGCTTCTATGCCAGTGCCCATGGGTTTTCACCCAGCTCTCGGCATTACCCTTTGATGTCAACAGGGCTGAAGTCCAGCCCTTTTCGGGGCGACCCTCATTGGAGGATAGCCCCCAATACAGATCACCATGGTTCCCTTGCTCCAAGTTAGTTCGGCCATCACACGAAGCTGAAGCCTTGGCTGAGGCCTTTGAGGGCGTCTTTGCCGACTTGGAAGGAACCAAACGGTGATTCCTGCTGTTTTTCCCAATTCCGGAGCACTTTGTGCATCATCTGCAGATAGAGTGTGCAGGTGGAGGGCTCATGGTCAGGTTCGAGGCACTGAAGGCACCAGTTGTGACTGTCCATTATCAAGATGGTTCAGCCACACTGGGCTCACTTCTTGAAGCCAATGGCTGGCTTAGATATATTGGGGAGTCAAAGATGCCAATGTCCCAGCTGACCAGGGAGGTGCAAGAGAAAACACCCACGCGCTGAGAAAAAGAAAAAGAACCCGAGAAAAAAACATGACACCATTGCTCCCAGAGAATGATTCTTTGTTGTGGAATTTTCTTTCTTTTAATGCTGTGATGTTTCTCCTAATGTTACTATTTTAGTGTAATATTTTACATACTTTTTATTGACATTGTTACTCCATAAATTGACTGTATGCTATACATACACATGAAAGATGCTTTACTTTTCTCTTTTTTTCTGTGATAATCCCTTACATTTTTGATAGTTTACAAGTCATTCCAATCTTTCCCCCTCAAACTCCTCCTCTACTTAAGGATGAAAATAATATTCCAGGAACCAGGTCACCTAAAATGTGGCACATGCTGCCTGAAATTCATAAAGACAAAAAATAAAAGTAAAGAGAGAAGCAAAAAAACCTCATAAAAACACTAAGCTAAAAAAGGTAAAACTGGAAAATATAGTGCAGAATGATGTACAATTGTTGATTGCTCCGAGCAATTTTGTTGAACTGGGTGATAAATTAAATGCTGATAAATACAAATATACATAATAGCAATAACAAAAAGAGTGAAAAAGTGAGAAAAGTAAGGAAAATTTCCCTGGTATCTAAATTTTCCACCTATTTCCCCATCTCTGCACCCTTTATCCCTACTTATTAACATAAACCATTAATGAAGACATGTGTAGGAAGATCTAGTTTTGTCATAGGTGTGTTTCAAATTCAAATTGTCTTCTCTGTAATTATTGTGAAGACCTCTGAAGCAGAGTCTACAGTACAAATGCAGATGTGTGATTTTCTTTATATAGGGGAGAGTGTTGACTCAATAACTCGTATATATCAGTGAGCACAGGCAGGATGGGTAATACCATTGATAGAGTTTAAATGCAGGTTCTTAGTTTTTCTAAAACTAAAACCTTTTAGCTTTATTGCACATGTGTATGAGTTTCTGTGCTATAGGAGGAGTAGCATAGTGGTTAGACAACAGCCTGGGCCAGAAAGATCAGGGTTCAAATACCATTGGTACTTCTTGTGGCCTTGGGAAAGTCACTTAACCCTCCACTGCCTCATCTACAAACTTAGATTGTAAGCCCTCTAGGGACAGGGAAATACCTACGGTACTGAATGTAACTCACCTTGAAGTATTACTGGAAAGATATGAGCTAAATATTATTATTTAAATAAAACATAAATCATTGCACAGGGCTGCCTTAGTTTGGCTCCACAGAAAGTTTATTTCTTTCATTCTAACAACTTTTTTCCCCCTCTTCCTTAGTTAACTTCTAAAACATCTAAAAACCCTTTTTTCACATGTGTCTTTTCATCATTTGTCTGGGGTTCTGGCAATTCGGTTGGGTCTCTTTTTATCTCCAAGATCTAGTTCTTTGGTTTGCTTAGGCCATTTTTTTCTTTTATGGCCCAGAAGAAAGCCCTCAGGAGTTTTAAGAAGTGCAGTTTTGCTTCTCCTACTGATATCCATTCAGTGTTGCCATTGGCAGTTTTTGTGGAGAAGTTTCCCTACCCTTGACTCAAATCAGTGTTCCTTATCGTCCCTCCAGTCTAGTCCCGAACCTTCAGGGTTGAGCACCTCCTCCTGCAGTTTGGAGACTGAGCATGTCCAAAACTGAAGATACCAGTACAAATACCGCTGGCAATGCTTACCAGCTCCCAGTATGCTCAGTCTCCAAGCAGCTGGAGGTGGTGAGTCAAAGGGGCTCACTGAGGAGCAAATAAAGAGCTAGTTAGTTAGGTTTATTTTTTGGGGAGTTCTTGATTTCATTTTCTTTGGTTTGTTGCATTGCTACTAAAGCTTAAAAAAAAAAGAATAAAAGACAGCAAGCCGAGTAGCAGCAGTAAGCACTGTGGAGGAGGATTTCTCTTGACCCGCTCCTCTCTCCTTTCCCCCCGGCCCCCCCTTTTCTTGGTCTCCAGTGGGGGTGTTGAGGCACTTACCAGCATCTCGGGGCTTGCCAGCTCGCGATCCTGTGATCGGGTGAGGAGCCGCCATTTTGGAGCTTCAGCTGAGAGGATCTTAGCAGCTGCCTTCTCAGCGCCGAAGCCGTTCATCAGCTGAGCACAAGACCCCCCTCCCTGTTTGCAGCTTGGCAGCCGGCTCTGGGTGTTCTCGGTGCAGCAGAGCTCCGTAAAAGCAGCAGGTACGTTAGGAAGCCCTTCTTTTAATTTAGAGCAGAAAGTGGGCCCGATGCTACATGCTTCCGGCGGTTGCAGCGGCGGCTCCTGCTGAAGCGTGGGAAAGCTAGGGGACTGCTGATTTCCGCATTTTTTGGCTCTCCTTGGGATAGTTTGCTGAAGATTCTTAGGGTAGGTTTTCCAGGGGGGTTTATCTATCAGGGGGGATTGTTCATTGTTGGTTCTGCCAGTTATTAAAAAAAAAAAAAGGGGAGAGCAGTCTTTGGCTATTATTTTTTATTTATTACATTCTCTTATATACCGTGCTATTCTGCATCAGTGCGGTTTACATTGAACAAACTGAAATTACATTGAACAGGGCATTATAACTTGGAGATAACTATTTTACAGGGAACATGGGGCTATGGAGGGTTAAGTGGCTTGCCCAAGACCACAAGGAGCACCTGTGGGACTAGAAACCCCAGTCCTTCCGGCCCAAGGTTGCTGTCCTCTAGTGGGATTTGAACCCCCGACCTTCCGGCCTGAAGTACCTTGCCCCAACCACTAGGCCACTCCTCCACTCCTAGCAGAAGAAGCTGAAGATCATCAGCGATTGCTTCGGTTCTACTTATTTCTATAACACTACTTGATGGATGTGGCACTATACACATCAACAAAAAAAAAAAACCAGTCCCTGGCCAACAGAATTTTATAATTTAAAACAGTCTAACGGAAACAAATTAAAGATCAGGGAGTCTCTTGATTCTGGAAAATGATGATTAAAAACAATATGGGTATTAAACATGGGTAGGATTTAAAATCAGCCTCAGAACAGGTGGACTTCCAGCTTGGATTTGAATAGGACTGGAGATGGAGTATGACATACTAACAGTCTATTCCATATATATGGCATAGCAAGCTAGAAGGAACAGAGTCTGGATTTGGTAGTGGAAGAGGAGGACACAAATAAGAGTGACTTACCTGATGAGTGGCATGCCCAAGGAGAGGTTATGAGGAGCTTTAGAATGAATGCACTTGTAGGTCAACAAGAGAAGTTTGAACTGTATGTAGTAATGGATAGGGAGCCAAAGAAGTGACTTTAGAAGATTAGTGTTATGCATGTAGTGACCCTGGTGGAAGATAAATTGAAAGCGAGAAAGATGAGTCAGTTGAGAGACCGGTGAGGAGCAGATTGCAGGAGTTTAAGGAGGTGATAAGACTGTGGATAAAAGTTTTAGTTTGTGTTCCTTCCTTTCTGAACATACTTAAGTCAGAATGTGGAAATGGGCAATCCATGAATCGGATGACCCTCGGAGCTGTATATCTGGCAGGAAAAGGCAACATCTCAGACTGAGTTGAATTCTACAACCATACAAGGGGTCTCTGGACCTGGGAGTAGCAAAAGACCTATTTCACAAGTTGGGAAACAGGTGCAATAAATCTGCCTGCATCTCTTTAGAACAAGACTGGAAACTGTTCAGAGGAAAGTGACCAAAATGATTTGGAGCCTGCGTAAATATGTACACTTTGGAGGAGAGGAGGGACAGGGGAGATATGATTCAGACCTTTAAATACTTAAAGAGAAATGATGAACAAACAAACCTCTTCCAAAGACGGGGAAGCTGTAAAATTAGAGGGCATAACATGAAGCTGCAAGGTGGTAAATTGAAAGGCAGTGTCAGGAAATACTTTTTCACTGAAAGGGTGGTGGATGCTTGGAATGCCCTCCCGATGGAGTGGTGGGGGCAAACACGGTGACGGAATTCAAAAAGGCATGGGACAAACAGTGGATCCCTTTACAGCAATAGGATAAAAACAAGATAAACGGTACCATCTAACTTCTGAACCATATAACGTCTCAACAAATAGGGGTGTCCTACATGGAGTGGTGGGTTTACCCCTAAACAAAGACATGGGGAGGGGTGGCCTGCACAGAGCGACAGGTGCACCTACTCTTGCCATCTTGCTGGACAGACTAGATGGAGCATGCTGGTCTTTATCTGCCATCATTTACTATGTTAATACAGTTTTCCCTGTTCTATTTCAGTATAGAGCCTCAGGGCAAACTAGTATTGAATGCCTTCTTTCTAGATTGGGGGATGGTATTCTGTATGCACATTCTTCAATTTCTGCTTCTTGCAAAGACTTTTCATAAAACTCCAACAAAATTGAGATAATATGATTCTCATAGGTCTGTATTGGCCAAAGCAAGTTTACTATGCTCTCCTTCAACAATTGTTCATAGAGGCCAAGAAAATTCTCACTCTAGTGTTAATCATGCAGGCATAAGTGACTTTGTTGTACACCAGCATCTTGTCGCTAGCTCACAGTCTAGATGTTGAAAGGGTAATAATAGCTGCTCTGAACCTTCCTAATTCTCTACCACCTCCACTGGGAGACTATTCCACGGATCCACCACTTTTTCCGTAAAGAAATATTTCCGCATATCACTCCTGAATCTGTCCCTTTTCACCCTTATCCCATGTCCCCTTGTAGCAGAGCGTGCTTTCAATCGAAAGAGGTTCTTCTGTGCATTTATGCCATGGAGGTTTTTAAACGTCTCAGTCATGTCATATCTCTATCCCGCCTTTCCTCTAAGGTGTACATATTAAGATCCTTAAGTCTGTCCTCATATGCTTTATAATGAAGACCACTAACCATTTTAGTAGCCACCCTCTGTACTGACTCCAGCCTGTTTATATCCTTTTGAAGGTGCAGTCTCCAGAATTGCACAGAATACTCCAAATGAGGTCGCACCAAAGACTTATACAGAGGTACTATCACCTCCTTTCTTCTGCTGGCCATTCCTCTCCCTATGCACCCAAGCATCCTTTTAGCTTTTGCTGTCGCTTTTTCTACCTGTTTAGCTACTTTAAGATCATCAGACACAATCATGCCTAGGTCCCGCTCTTTAGTGGACAAAAGTACTTCACCCCCTATACTATATCAATCCTTTGGATTGCTGCAGCCCAAATGCATGACCCTGAATTTTTTAACATTAAATCTCAGCTGCCAAATTCTAGACCATTCTTCAAGCTTAGCTAGATCCTTCCTCATGTTATCTACACCTTTCTGGGTGTCTACTCTATTGCAGATTTTGGTATCATCCGCAAAGAGGCAATCCTTACCCAACAGCCCTTCTGCTATATCACTAACAAAGATGTTAAAAAGAATCGGACCAAGGACAGATCCCTGGGGCACGCCACTGGTAATCACTTTCTCCTCAGCGTGAGTTCCATTTACCTGTACCCTTTGTCGCCTCCCACTCAACCAATTTCCAACCCAAGCAGTAAGTTTAGGGTCCATCCCTAGAGTGCTCAGTTTGTTTATAAGTTGCCTATGCAGAATGGCATCAAAGGCTTTACTGAAATCTAAATACACCACATCTAGGGCTCTCCTTCGGTCTAACTCCCTGGTAACCAAGTCAAAGAAATCAATCCTATTTGTCTAACAAGACCTGCATCTGGTGAATCCATGCTGCCTCAGATCCTGTAATCTGCTGGACTCCAGAAACCTCACTATTTTCTCTTTCAGCAGAGTTTCCAATACTTTACTCACCACCGAAGTTAAACTAACAGGCCTATAGTTTTCAACCACATTCTTACTTCCGCTTTTGTATAAAGGGACTACATGAGCCTCTCTCCAGTCCTTTGGCACCACTCCCGACTCCGAGGCATTGAAAAGGTCAGTCAGGAGCTGCTAGAACGTCCCTAAGTTCCCTCAGTATTCTAGGGTGTATCCCATCCAGTCCCATCGCTTTTTTTACTTTAAGTTTAGCTAGTTTCTCATGAACACAGTCTTCTGAAAATTGTTCAAGATACTCCTCACTTCTGTTCCTGTTTGTGGGTGTTTTCTGAGGTGTTATTTGGATGTGTGCCACTTAGTAGTTCTCGGATACTGTTTAATGCTGCAATCTTTTTATTGTAAACAGCCCTGCTAGCCCTGAAGGATGGTATTTCAAATTTTAATAAACTAAATTTCACTTATCAGAAAGGCAGGTATCTTACTGATGCTTCCTTCCCAAAACATAATCGTTGACCACCTCCTGGATGAAACGATGGTCCCTGGAAAGTTTCATTGCATTTGCTTTTAGCATGTTCAGTAATGAATGTTACCAACAAAACTTTTGTTTTTGTGTTGGCAGCCTTTGCTTTTAACATAAGGGATAAACAAAAGCATCTGTAGCCATGGAGTCCCATCTGTGAGAATATCCCATCCTGCTTGTCCAAGAAAACCAAATTACTTACTTCTAGTAGCTGTTCTCTGTGGGCTGCAAGATGAAGTCCTTACATAACCTTCCCTCCTCCCCTTGGAGTTACTGTATATTCTTTTTAAGCTAAGAACCGAGGTTTCCCTAACACAACAGTACAGCATCAAAACTCGTATACTTGTACAGTGAAGCTAAATGTTTTAACTCTTAGAAAGTTAGGGAAGAATTTTAGCAAGTGTGTGCACCGTTGATGATCTCGCCATATGCAAGGACTTTCCATGGAAAACACCTATTAGTGGTAAGTAGTTGAATGCTTTAAAAGATTAACTAATCTCTAATTGTTGCTATATTCGTTAGTAAAAACTTATTGGATGTGTGTTCTATAATGTACTTAGTGAACAGATAGCTATCATTTTTTAAGATGACACACTATGAAACATAACATTGAGTGGGCTGTAGATTGTTTTTCAAGTTGTACTTTTTGTCCATTTTTTTTATTGCAGAGCTGTCATTGGAGAGATTGATGAAGAAACGGATTCTGCGCTGGACCTGGGGAGTATTCGAGCAGAACCTCTCAATGCTGTTGTAAACTGATCAGGAAAAAAGACTTGCTTCTTAGAAGCCTTGTAAAGTTTGGATTGTGTGTGGACCTGTTTGCCAAAGGGAGATGCAGAGCTTTTCCAAATCGTGTGAAATATTGGGATGTTTACATCTTAAAATTTATGAGCCTGTTGTCACTTGCTATGTAAATTAAAACGGTCATTCATTTTGTTAGTGACTCTTAGGGGTATGTTTACTAAACCGGGCTAATGGTTAACCCGGGCTATCTGCCCCTAGGTCCCATATTATTCAATGGGACCTAGTTGCAGATAGCCCGGGTTAACCGTTAGCCCGGTTTAGTAAACATACCCCTTAGTGTGAAAACCATAGAATTTTGTAAAAACAACAAATAACCCCCATTTTAGCATATGAGTGGATTTATTAGCAATTATGTATAGTTGCATTGCTCTGAAAGGAATTAGTTGTTTAACTTAAATGCTTTTTTTTTAGGTGTTTTTGCCAGGATATTGATCGATCTTAGATGATGATTTCTCAGGTACTCCTAGGCAAGCAAAAGCAGTGTATGTATTAAAGCATTTCACCGCATGCCCTTAACTGGTTGAGGCATAAGGTGAAGTTCAGCATCTCCTACACACAAGAAGCGCAATTATGTTCCTCTAACACAGAAGGAACTGTATTGTTACCCTTAGGGAATATTTTTAAACTAAATTACGTTTTACTTTTAGTATGAAAAGCTAACCTTTAAACTTCTGTTTTTCATTTGAAATTAAGAGAGTAGAACATATTCTGATTATTAAATGTGCCTTAGTATGGTGAGAGGTGACTCCTAGTAAAGGCTTTTGATACAGATTAAGTGATGTTCATTCATGCTTTCTTGAATCTTACTTGTAAATGATATTGTGATAGTTATAGTTAATCATCCAAACAATTCCTTAACTTTAATTAACTAATTTAAACTGGTATAAAACAAACTCTTCTAGTTGTATTCAGACAAAGCCCTTAACTACATTTAGGCATGTATGACAGTGAAAGCCAGCTCGAATATCACCTAGAATTGTTTGTCATTAAGGACATGAATCAATAAGTTCTTTTGCCAAAGACACAGAACTAGAGAAAACATTATCGCAGGGATCCCCAAACTTTGATGTGAAAGATCACAAAGGGCATTTTAAATCTGGGGGAGGGCCAGAACAGGGGACTCTCCCTATTGGAGAAATTTACTAAGCTGGGGGCTAGGGATAATGGGTGTTGCTTTAGTGATTGTCAAGTGTTAAGGAAGAAGAGAGGCAGAGGGCAGGATTTTCTGGTGTTAGGTAAATAATCATGTCTCCTATTCTCTCTCACACATACCTTTCCCTAGCATTTGCCTCCTGCGGGGGAGTGTATAGGAGCTGGGTGAATAGCAAGTTGGGGGTATGTTGCATTCTTTTTTTTCCATTAATCCCTCACTATTCCCTTTCCCTTTTCTTCTTGCTCCTCTCTTTACCCCACACATTTCCTCTTTCTTCCCTTCTTCTCTCCTTTCACTTGCATCCATCCCCTTCCTCTGTGTTGCAGTCCTGGAGTAGAGTGTACTAGCAGACACCCCTACCCTTGTCCTAAAGCCAAAAGCAAGCATACTCATTCTTGGTGCTGCATTGGTTGAGTAGGGAGCATCTCTTTATCCTAGATCTTTGGCCACTTTCCCAGTGAAAGAATGAAAGAGGAGGATCTCAGCAGTGGGAAAGAAGCAGGGAGAGGGTAGGACTACAAAGATTGGGGCTGAGCTGCTCTGTAGTCTGCTGTTTGAAATTTCCAAGCTGCAGTAGGAAGGAGAAAAAGGCTGGATGGAGCATACAGGTTGAAAACATTCCAAAAAAACTTGTTCCGAGGCTACATCAGATCTGGGGACAAGGAAGAGAAGGGGGGGGGGGCATGCACAAAAACTTGCTCGCTCCTTGAACCTTAATATGGGGACTCTGCTTTATTGAATCAGGCCTGTAAAATGATACGACAGCCACTCTTAGGGGCCCTTTTACTAAAGATTAATACACATTGTGATATTATGCCCATAGAAATCAAAAGGGCTATGGGCACTTAATACACCTTTAGTAAAAAGACCCCATATAAACATAACTAAATAAATAAATAGAATAGTGTAGTGCACACTAAATTATAAGCAGCATAGATAGGTACTCCTACTTTTTCTGTTCCTGCCCAGTACTGGGATGAACCATTCAAGCATTGTTTATTCTTACCCTCTTCCCCCTCCCTTAACAAGTTTCTGTTTTAATTTTTGAATTAAAAAAACAGTATGCCCACTAGTATTGTATAAAAGCAAAATCCTGACTCTATGAATGCATCCTCCCAGTAACAAAATTGTCTTCCCACTTCCATTTTGGCCACATGTGTATCTGGACTATGCTACCCTCTGATACATGATGTCCTCTAAGGGAGTGTAGATAGCAAGGATTTGGAAGGCACCTATTAGATGGATATTGAGTACCCTAACTATTTTTACTAGACTGGTAGATTTCCAAACCAGGTGGCTGGTTTAGAAATAGCATAAAAAAACCTGCTTTCTCTGTCGACAACCAGGAGTGAGTTGGGCACACAAGAGGGATGATGTCATCCAATAGTGCCCAGACGGAACTGCTTTCACACAGCTTCGAACGTTTTTGTAAAATTCTGGATATGTGCCACCTTTCCTGTACTCAGACATCATCTCACTTGTTTCTTCTCTGCCACAGGTATGTAAAGCAAAGCGCTCCCCCTTAATTTGTTTTTTGACATTATCTTTGGCTAAAAAAACAACAATGAATATGAATAAATGATGTCTCTATGTCAGGTTTCAGGCTTTGTCTGAAATGCAGACAAAAATTTCAAAACCTCAACACACATCCTGTGTTTGGATCCCAACCATGATCCAAGAGACAGTAAATATTGTGCTCAAATGTCACCACAAGCAAGGAGGGATCATCTCAATCACCTTTAAGAACACAGAAACTGATTCTAGAAAAGCCTTTGGAGATTTCCTCTGGGGCAATTTTTCCAAATGGATTAGTTTTGTGCATACCATGACAGTCATGAACTTCACTCCTAAGCCGAGGTATGGGGAGCGTTATCTCAGTCTTTCAAATTTACTGCTAGCACTCAACATATTACTTGTATTGTGCAAACTGGGGGCAACTGCCAGGACTCAATCAAATCAAGGTAGCTCTCCCCTGAGGTTTCAGCTGCATCTCAAACACCTACAAAAAAAATGTAAAACTATGTTGAGGAAAGCACAGATGGATTCCACTTAAGAGAAAAACAACAGAGACTTCTCTTCAGTGCAACAACTGCACAGTACCAATGCAAGGCATCTTCTATTAACCCACTGGATACTGCTAAGTCCTGTTTTAGTGCTTAACACAATGATCAGGCTGTCTTTGTTGGTGTCGTCAGTAGCTGATGAATCTTCCTCATTGATCTCCATGGGTGCTGCAGAACATATTCATTCATACAGATGTTTGCTAACTGTCAAGAGGTACTTCAAAACACATGGCTGATGTACTAGCACCTGAACCTCCAAAAGAACCCTCTAATCCATCTGGGCTCATGTCTGCACAGAGAGATCTCACTAGCTTCTGAGCAGGAACCTCATCATTCGCTTTCTCCTTCATTTCCTGAAACTCTGTTCCATTTGGAGGATGTTATCAATCCCTAGGACTCTCATCCACCTTTCTCTAGATGCTCTGCTGGCATACCTACTGATCCTTCTTCTCCTAGGAATGAATTCCCCTATGAGGTACCTAATACTTTCCCCCAAAATTGTAAATAAGAGAAAGGTGAGGAATAAATGACTTTGTTCACTTTATTCAACCTTTGCTACAAGTAAAGATGATTACGGTGCTAATCCTTGCTAAGCTGAAGAAATGTTTGTGGCTCCCTTGCTTCTAACATTGCAAAATATGCTAAACAATTGGTGCAATTTAGTAGTTAATAGGACAGTCTCTGGAGAATAGATTCTAGCTTTGCTTTTATAGGTTTTGCAAAAATGGAGTAAAGATGTAAGAGCCATAATTAGCATTAAGATAGGACAGATGTTATGTTGAAAGAATGCGGTTATAAATGTGACAGAGGGTAGGTAGAGGTTTAAAGAAGGGAAAACCCAAATTTGAGAGGGAATAAAGAGGTTGTGAAAAATTAAAATTTAGATAATATGCTTTATTCCTAACTATTTGGTATTTCTGAGGTTTTTCTTTAAATCATTATATAGCTTCAGAAAAGTACTACACTAGTTCTGGATATTCTTATGGGTATATATTTTAGCAGGGCTGTAACCCAAAGGCTCCATTTCTCTTCTTTCATTGGCATCTATTTCCACATCTTTGAGCTCTCATCCCTTCTGCTTCTCAGACGTTCCAAACATTTTGTGTCCCATTCTTTTTACCACTTCCTACTATTGTCACATGGTCTACTATGCTGGAAAGGAAAGAAAGAAGAAATGGTGTTGCATTTATAATTAAAAAGAAACTTGCAAGAACTGTAATAATACAATGCAATGCAATCAGTGAACCCTTAATTTCCATTCATCGATGAGAAATGCCCATCAGCTATGCGATGCTTCCGCTTGGGCCCAAGAGCTTACAAGCAGGAAACAGCCTTATGTTGTCCACTTTTGAATAAAGCTTCCCTTGTCACTAGAGGTATGCTGGGACTTGTAGTTAGTTTATTCTTTAAGGACAAATTGTAGTTGTGAGTCGGTGGTTCGAGGCAGCACGAAAATTTATTTTGTGGGGATTTCCAGGGCATTTAAGCTCAATACACAAACAAGGCAAAAAGGATAAATCGGGTAACAGAGAATGACGTAACAAAAACCTCTTTTCACTGTTCAGCCGTTCTTATTCCCACAAGCTTACACCGAGGACTGCCTCGTGTGGTCATTCAACAGAAATACAGATAAACTTGCAACAGCTGTGATTTTCTTTTCTCAAAGCAAACTTCTTCTAAGCACTGCTTCTTAGCTTCAAAAGGCAATTAAGCTTAGTAAAACACAGTATTAGCTTTCCTTAATTCTAAGCAGATACTGCACTTATTCTCTATATTGTTTCACAGTCTCTCAGCTCAGTTCAATAATGCAGACTCTTCTTTTAAACACAATGAGCAATCCATTGGTACCGGTTCACCCTCAGAGCTTGGCACACAGGAATCTATTTGCATTCCTTCTATGTCATCAGGATATATGGTACCTCTATCAAAGTTACAAACTCTCCCAGACTTTCTCTCCTTTAGAAATTCCTGGAACTGATTCCACAGCAATTCAGCCTGTAAAGGCACAGTTGTATTAGGGGAGTGAACTTTTCCTTCAGCAAACAACTCTCTCAGTGCTTCTAGCTTTGAAGACTCAGCTGTTCTGCTTTTATCAAGGCTATGACTTTTCCCATACGTAAAACTTTCCACCCACCTCTTAGCAGTAGACGGTGAGGGCTCTGCTTCCTGGACCTTAGCAATAGCAAACTGTTTCTCTGTTGATTTCTCAGCTCTGAAACTGCTGGCTTTACCTTGGGGATGGTTCCTCAGACAAGCGCTGATTTCCTTCTTCCTGGTATCCTCCAGGCTCTGAAATTCAGCATCCTTATGTCCTTCTCCAGGCCCTCTTAGGTAGCTGCTTTCCTGGGAGCTTTCTTCTTTCTTTCTCCTCCAGCTATGCTCAGCCTTCCTCCTTCCCCCCTTGTTCTGCTCTGCTTGTAGTTTTAAGAACCGTTGGCTGCTAGGCACTCCCTGTTCTCTGCACCTGTGTGACCAATCAGGCAAGCTTGTCTCCACCCCTGAGCTAGGGCGTGGCCTGACCTTAGCAAGGAGCTGGGGGTTTTCTGATCTGGCTTGCAAGTCTTATGCACAAGTGAACTGTCATTCATTTCAAAGGGAAAACTAGGATTTTCTTCCACTTCCCTTTCTTCCTGGGAGCTTTCATCACTACAGCTATAATGCAAGTATATGCCCCAACAACAGCTGCAAAAGAGGACAAACTTGAGTTCTACAAACAAGTACAAGCTGAAATTGACAGAACATGCAAACAGGATATCCTGATAGTCATGGGTGACTGGAATGCAAAAGTTGGCAACAAAAACGCAGCAAAGTGGTTGGAAAATATGGACTTGGCAACAGAAATGAAGATGGAGAAAGACTGATAGAATTCTACAAGACCAACGATTTATTCATTTCAAACACCACTTTCCAGCAACACAAATGGTGACTATACAAAAATCAAATTGACTTCATTTGTGGAAGTCAACGGTGGAAAAACTCTAACATCAACAAAGACAAAACCTGGAGCTGACTGTGGTACAGATCACCAACTACTAGTAATCAAACTCAAGAGTGGCTCATGAACTTCAGAAGAGCAAGCCACTCATGAATGTAGCAAAATATGACCTTGAGAATATACCACTGGAATTTAAAGACTGCCTGCAAAATCAATTTGCTGCTTTAGATACAAATAACAGAGCTCCAGAAAAGTTATGGGATGACATCAAGAAGGTTGTGTTGGAAGAAAATGAGAAGTCTACAAAAGATGAAAAAGCAAAAACAGCCAAAAAGGATGACCGAAGAAACTCTGAAAATTGCCCAGAAATGCTGAGAAGCTAAACCCAGAGGAGAAAGAGATCTGAAATAATTTGCTTCTCAAAATCAAGGAACATAGTCTTAAAATGGACCTGCACTTAATGTAAAGAAGAGAAAGATCCTGACACTGGCAAAATCAATAAGCTCGTCGTTGATGGAGAAGAAATCGAAATAGTGGACAACTTTAATCTACTTGAAACAACTATCGATAAAGAAACAACAAGCAGTCAAGAAATCAGATGATGCATTGCTCTTGGCAGAATGGCTATGAAGGACCTAGACAAGATTCTCAAGTGCAGAGATGTCTCTCTCCATACAAAGATTCAACTCGTTCAAGCCATGGTATTTTCAATAACATCAAATGGATGCGAAAGTTGGACAGTGAAAAAGATAGAGAGGAAGAAATTTAATGCCTTTGAATTATCGTGCTGGTAATGAATATTGTGTAGCCCATGAACTGCCCATAGATCAAACTTAAGTTTTCTTTAGAAGCTCAGATGACAAGACACTGACTTTCATACTTTGGACACATCATGCGAAGAGAGAGAGATCATTAGAGAAAGACATCATGCTTGGCAAGTTAGAAGGTCAATGCAAAAGAGGAAGGCCAGCAATGAGATGGATCAATACAACAGCAGCAGCTATGGGTGCCACTCTGTCAATAATGAGCTACCTAACTGAAGACCGAACACAGTTTAGGACAATTATCAGAGGGTCACCATGAATCGATGGCACTTAACAACTATTGCTGTGGTCTCCACATTACACCTCATTTCTATAACTTCCCCATTTTTAACTTTTACCTCCACCAACTGTCACTTTCTCTCTTTCCCAGGAGCTACCCCTTCCACTTCCTCACTCTAAGATATATGCCCTTTGCATTTGGCTCCTGCCTCTGTGCATCTTGGAGGTAGGGTATTTGCTATTCTATTTTCTTAGACTGTCCTGTGCGTTGGCCCTGAATCTTTAATGTCTGGCTGATGGTGGTGCTATACCCAAAGTCTAGGGTGGAGCATAAGCAAAACTGACTAAAGGGAAGCACAAATGTATCCTAGTAGCTGGAGCAGGTTTTATCCCTCAGGGACATTATTATACAATCAGCAGCCAGAAAGTGCTAGGGAATGAATTTAAAAAATGCTTGTGGTTCTGGTGAAAACTATACACGGTGACCAGCAGCCATTCAAGGAGTTTCTACCATTTCTCCTCCCAGGTGCTGAATGGTAATGACATTTACAGCCATGCATGCTTCAGCAGAAAACCCTGAGCAGGAGCTGGATCAGTCCTGAAAGTGGAGACAAGTTGGATAAAAAGATAGGGGTCTGGAAATGCTACCCAGCAGTAGCAGCTGAGCTAATGCCGGGAATGTGCAGACATCGCAGAGCATGTCTGCACTTTCTGCTGTCGATGCAGGCAAAAGGCAGGAGTAGAGAGTGGGCGGTGTGTGACTTGGCCTGCAGGGCGCAGCTACCACAAACAATTGCCTCAAACGGTATAGGTCAGGGGTCTGCAACCTTTAAGACATAAAGAGCCACTTGGACCCGTTTCCGAAGGGAAAAAAAAAACTGGGAGCCGCAAAACCATTGCGACATTTAAAACAAATCTAACACTGCATATATTGTTTCTTACCTTAATGCTATATACGACCCCCTACTTTTCCTGTTAAAATATAGGTGTTTGGCCTATACTCGCCGTATAAGACTACCCCTCTTCCTTCGCACACCAAAAAAAATACGCCAGAAAATATAACAACAAGAAGTAACAATATTTGATTTCAAAATTATGATGATTTTGTAGTCAAATCACTAATATGAAATAAAATTATTTTTTCTACCTTTGTTGTCTGACCAATTTATTCTTTGATCATGCTGGTCCCGATCTGAGGCTTCTGCTTTCCTGTCTTCTCTTAGCTCTCTTTCTGTGGTCTATGGTCCATCTGCCAGTTCTTATCTCTTCTTTCGTTTTCTTCACTTCTTTCCATCAGCCTATTTCCAGTCCCAGTAACCCTCCCCAATATCAGCCTCTTTCCAGTCCTCACTCCCAGTACCTTCCAATGTCAACTTGCATTCCCATGATTGCCACTGGTGTCCATTTCCTTCCAGTCCCCCTCCTTCCCCACTGACCAGTCCCTTCTAGTACAAATACCATGGCAGCCCCTCTCAGATCCAGTTCCATTCTCCCATCCCCTCATATCAGCCCATTTGTAGCCTTAGCCCCCAGTTATCTTCCAGGGCCAGCAGCTCTATCCTCCCCTCCCCACAATCAGCCCATGCCCAGTCAAAGCCCCCCAATCAGCTCGCTTCCAGTGCTAATCCCCCTCAACCCCATTACCAGTGCTAGCCTCCCCAATCAGCCCAATACCAGTCCTACCCCCCATCAGCTCATTACCAGTCCTAGCCTCCCCTAATCAGCTCATTTCCAGTGCTCGTCCCCTCAACCCCATTACCAGTGCTCCATCCCTCCATGTCAGCCCCCCTCCCTCCAGCCATCCATATCAGCTCCCTCCCTCCATGTCAGCCCCCTCCCTCCATCCATATCAGCTCCCTCCCTCCATGTCAGCCCCCCTCCCTCCATGTTAGCCCCCCTCCCTCCATCCATTCATATCAGCTCCCTCCCTCCATGTCAGCCCCCTCCCTCCATCCATTCATATCTGCTCCCTCCCTCCATGTCAGCCCCCTCCATGCCTCCACGTCAGCTCCCTCCCTCCATCCATTCATATCAGCTCCCTCCCTCCATGTCAGCCCCTCCCTCCATCCATTCATTTCTGCTCCCTCCCTTCATGTCAGCCCCCCTCCCTCCATCCATTCATATCTGCTCCCTCCCTCCATGTCAGCCCCCCTGATCCATCCCTCCATGTCAGCCCCCCTCCCTCCATCCATTCATATCTGCTCCCTCCCTCCATCCATTCATATCTGCTCCCTCCCTCCATGTCAGCCCCCCCCCTCCCACCATCCAATCATATCTGCTCCCGCCCTCCAAGTCAGCCCCCCTCCCTCCATCCATCCATATCTGCTCCCTCCCTCCATGTCAGCTCCCCTTCTGCAGCCGCGGCTCACTGCCTCTTACGGAACCGCGGCTGGGCTTTTAAAATCATCTCGGAGCCCTTCCTGTCTTGACGGGCTCAGTGCAGCATTGTCCCGCCTCCAAAACTTCCTTTAGAGGCGGGACAATGCTGCACGGAGCCCGTCAAGACAGGAAGGGCTCCGAGATGATTTTAAAAGCACAGCCGCGGTTCCCTAAGAGACAGGGAACCGCAGCTGCAGAAGAAGGGAGGGAGCTGACATGGAGGGAGCCCATAACGCGACGTTTAAAGCGGGCAGTGTGCTCCGGAGCCGCGGCAAAGGTGAGAAAGAGCCGCATGCGGCTCCGGAGCCACGGGTTGCCGACCCCTGGTATAGGTGGTATGATTTGCAGGCTTTGTAGATGCAGATACTGCCACCTGAATGGGTGTTGAAAGTTGCATCCATGAAGCTGCCCCCAATGAAGTCAGCATTTCTTCTGCGGTATCTTCAAGGGAAATACTGGGAATGCCCCCTACAGCAAAAGGCTAATACAGTTTAGTAAACAGACTCCATAGATTCTGTTCCCTAATTGTTGCAGTGTTCTTGTTAAAAGTTGTGAAATAAACAACTGGAAAACAGTCAGTAAATAGTCAATATAGAAGTTCTATTCCTAAACAAATTTCTTAGCAAATTAATCAGACTTGCCAGATGTTCAGAACTCCAGACATAAAAAGTTTTGGTGTTCTTTTTCTCCACATGCCACCGTGAAATTTCAGTAAGAAATATCTTCAACCAGTGCCCATACAATACCAAATATATAGCTCTCCAGATGATTACCAATTACAATATATTGCATAAATTTACATACGTTTTTTTATATTTGTTCATTTTTAAAAGATCGCTTTCAATATAATTGTGTCTCAGATTTCATCATTATTATTCAAGCATACAATATTTATATATGTGCACTCTATATTGCTACCAAGTATAACTATTCATTATTTCCAAATTCTCCCATCTCTTCCCTGTTCTTTTCCTTCAATTCAAAATATTTGATCAATTTACATTGCTATTGGTCATGATTATTAATCTCCTGACAGGAACCCACTGATGATAGTAAGGGTTTTTTTTTTTTAAATTTTATATTTAATTAAATTTTACAATAAACCAAGAACCTTGGATAAAGAATATCACAATCCATCATGCACATGCAAAAAAAAAAGCACAAAAGAACATAAAGCAACCAATAACATGACAGTATATTAGCAGTCCACAATAGAACAATAGAGAAAAGGGAGGATTCAAGTACAGTATACACTGTAGGAGAACAGTTACAAAGAAAAATATAAAAAAGAAAAAGTAGGATGTAAAGCAAATACAACTTATAAAGCCCAAAATACTACCATAAGGTGAATTCACAATTGCTTAGCATCTAAGAAAAAACGCAGTTGAGATGGCTCGAAGAAATGAAACATCTTATTCTGATACCCAAGTACACGGAAATCTCAACTGGAAACTCGCACCCAAAGCTAAAACCTCAGGGTGGAGTTCCAGAATTTTTTTCCTCCTAGATTGAGTCCACCTGGATACATCTGGGAAGATTTGTACCCTCCCCCCTCAAGAAACATCAGATTTTTTAAAAATACATTCATAATAACGCTTCCTTATTCTGGAGAAATACAAAAGATACCAACAAAGTAGCCCGAGCTTCAACCACCTCAGTAGACTGTTTTAATGACTCAGACAGGTTCCCCAAGTCTAAGGAGTCAGAAGGCAACTCTACCTGAGAGGAATCAGCTTTCTGCAAAGTGTCCTTACCAATCACTGAGGGGAGGAAATAAACTTTTTGAAGAGGAGGGATCCCAGACTCAGGATAGTTAAACAGCACCTTAAGAAACTGAATGAACAGGTCCCTAAGGGAACACAATGAAAGCTGTGGAAAATTTAGTAAGCGAAGATTTAAAATTTTCTGTTGATTTTCCAAGTTGTCAATTTTACACTGGAAAACCAAACCATCCTTAGCTGGGATCCCTTGCTGATCCTGCAAATGCTGAATTTTAACCTCAAGTTCATCCAATTGCGCTTGCTGTTGGAGCACCTTTGCCTCCACCCCCTCCAATCTAGGAGTGAAGGGAGCAGAAGTCTTTAATACCCCAGCACAAACTGATAAAGTGATTGCATTGTGTCCCAAATGGAGTCCAAGGTCACCTCCTTTGGTCTCACAAGAGGAAGAAGATTCTGGATCATCACATTCTCCTGAATGAAGGATAAACCCCCTCCCCGGGGGCAGTTGGATCCATTACCACTAGCCACCGGCACAACCAATGCCGAGGCCAAGGACTGCTGAGTAGCCGCATCCGAAACCACACCAGGTGCGCTACCCCTCAGCACCCCCAGAAGCAGGAGGAGTGGAAGGGCTAAGCAGGCTCAGTGAAACATCGCTGCCCAAATCAGGGCTCACCCTAACCCCAACAGCGGGTTTGCCCAAACACCACCTCTACAATGAAGAGGGAGGAGTGGCCTAGTGGTTGGGGGCAAGTTACCTCGGGCTGGAGGGCCAGAGGTTAGAATCCCGCTAGAGGACAGCAACCTTGGGCCGGAAGGACTGGGGTTTCTAGTCCCACAGATGCTCCTTGTGGCCTTGGGCAAGCCACTTAACCCTCCATTGCTTCAGGTACAAAAACAGATTGTGAGCCCTTTGGGGACAAAGAAAACATATATACATACAGTACCTGAAGGCACACTGCTTTGGTAGAAAAGCGGTATATAAGCCTAGTTAAATAAATAAAAATCATGCAAGGCACGTTGCCCCACTGGTATAACAACAGGAGTGGAGGAAATACCTCCCCTCCCTTTAGCTTTCCGTTTAGGCATCTAGAAAAACTAAACCAATGGAAGCAAAGGTCAGGATGAACTATTCCAACATGAACTTAAACCCTCCTAAAGAAGAACTGCTGCCAAAAGATATTAAATCTCTCAGTTGGTCCGCTTTTCACAGAGTATGTGTAACAAAATATCCGATATTCTCAGCTAAGCCTTGGAATGGCTACTTAAAGCTAAGCAATTTTTAATTCACTATTTGCACACTTATATAAAGAATAAGGTGGTAACATTATAGTGGTCGTTGATGTTAATGTGGGGCGATAAGTCAGGTTTTCTGACGCTAGCCCGGGAATACTGAGACCACGTTGCTACCTGTTAAAAGTCTTTTCTTAGATGCTTAATACTTAAAGATTAGAACGATTGAACAGTCTATTTTAAAGCGAATACTACTTTCTAGTTGTCATACAGAGTTTTATCGGATATTTTGTTGTAAAAGATATTAAATGCCAAGCTCATCTCCCGCCTAAGGACCATGCCAAAGGGCCCTCAGACGCAGATGCGCCTTAAGCAGTTTGCCTTTTAAAGCCAGCAGATGAAACAAAGCAGGGAGGAGCTTGCTCCCACTCTCAACAGCACAGCAGTTCTCCGATAGTAAGGATTTAAGAGATCAAGAATGTTGACTCAGGAGATGATTTTTTTTGCTCATTTCATGGTGAATTATTTTTCAAGATATTTCTTTACAAGTAACATGATTCTTTGATCACAAAGAATCTGGTTCCACTTAAAAATCTTGACTCAATTGCTGCCCTTAAGCCAGTTTATGTTCTTTGAAAAGAAAAAAAAAGGTAGTTTGTTTTGTTTATTTATTTTTAACTGCAGGCTAGCGATATTTACACTTGTAGACTACTGTATGTTTTGTATTTTTTATACAAAAGCAAAAGTTAAAAGAAAACTATTCTGATTAATGCATTAATTTTGCACACCTACAGCCAATAACAGTGCAGGAGGAAAAGTCTGTATACCATTATTAAAAGAGAAGCAGGAAAATCCACTGTTTACTCCTAGGATAAGCAGCATGGAATCAGACTATCTTTTGGGAACCTGACAGGTACTTGAGACTTGGATTGGTCACGGTTGGAAACAGGATACTAGGCTTGATGGACCTTTAGTCTAACCTGTTATGGCATATCTTATAGTCTAAATTCCTAACATAACTTGTAGTATGGGATGGCAGAGGATACAAAATATAGGAATGGGTTGACAAAGGTTCTTTCTTCATTGCTTTGGAATTGCACAAGCTTTGATCTGCTGTCACAGCTGCCTCATATCTACCACTTCTCATCTTTCCCTTCCTGTGTGTGTTCTCTCTAAGTCCTCTCCTTCCACCCATGCTGCCAGCAGGCCAGAGCCCTCAGAGGTCTGCACTGTCTCTCCCCTCCTCCTGTGTAACATGGGCAGAACTCTCCTAGGTCTTTACTGCAGCCCCAGTCTCTCTCCAGTGCTATCTTGAAATGTTTTGATTTCACGGAAATGATTTCATGATTATGGGTTATCTGAAAATTGCTTGTCCTCCCTGCAGGCAAAACACACCTACTGATCGTTCTTTGAGTACTTCTGAATCCCCTGTTGAAGGCATACCTAGCCAGTTTGGTGTTCAGCATACCTAAAATGAATATGCATGCAAATTTATCTCATGAATATTCATTGTGCTAATCCTGAAAACCTAACTGGCTAGGTGTGTCTCAGAAGAGGGTTGAGAAAGCACAGTTACTTACCTGTAACAGGTGATCTCCGGAACAGCAGGAATTAGTCTTCACACGTGGGAGACGTCGCCGACGGAGCCCGCACGGGAATGCTCCCCAGCATCCAATCAGAAAGCCTTTGGGAGCATACCCCGCGCCTGCGCGGTGGCTTCCCGCCCTTCCTACTGCCTCTCCCCAGTTGAGTTTCATAGCTGAGCCAGAAGGAGAGGAGAGGAAGGAATAGAGAAAAGAGATACAACTCCTAGGGGAGGTGGGCGGGTTGTGAAGACTAATTCCTGCTGTTCCGGAGATCACCTGTTACAGGTAAGTAACTGTGCTATCTCCAGGAACAAGCAGGAATGAGTCTTCACACGTGGGGACTCCCTAGCTAAGGATGCCCGGGGAGATCCCATAAGCGCAGCCCAGGATGGGATGGCATTTGCCCAGCCTGAATCCCCGGCATCCCCTGAGGGATGGAGGGCAGGAGTTGAATAGAGGAACAGCGAATCTAAAGACTACAGGGGGAAGTCTTTAGAGTGCAGAGCAGGTATCATTAAGATACAGCAAAAAAAAAAACCCAGGCTACAGGAAGAGTAGTCAGAGGGATGCATAAATAGTATCAGTAAGCATTTAATGAGTAAATGACCTAGTACCATATAGAGCTTACCGGCTATTAAGTTTTAATGAATTAATGGTATGGAACCCTGTAGAGCTTACCTACCGGGTTGCCGGAAGCAGACCTGTGATGAAGGCACCGTAGACGCAGTAGCGAAGTCGTCAAGGAAACTTCGCCGCAGCGAGGAGGAAGTTCCAAATCCGGAAGGCTAGGAGATCCAGGCGTCAGCTGGGTCAGGAGAAGGACGGCAGGTCTTCCAGGGGGCTTAGTGCAAAGCTGAGCACTCCCTTAGGAGTAGAGTCCAGAACTCAGAGGACTAACAGTAGAAGACTGGCCGAACCAGAGAGCCCATTCCGGAGAAGAGTAGGGGTGTACCCCGGAGCAGAAGGAGTACACAGGCTACCCTAGCGAGAGATAGGGAAACAAGGGTCCGAACCCCCGGGAGGAGGACCTAACTGAAAAGGGAGCTGTAGACTTCACAGCGGTAGAGTACCACCAGTCCGCGGCCCGATCGAGGAATAGGCAGGCGGACTGGCCGGACCCCGGGGGGGAGGCGTGAGTACCGGCCATAGGGAAATTAGGCAGTAGAACACAGGTACTGCGGGCATCCCCCCAATATGCGCCTATCGCGCAGGTGATATCTAGTATATCTAAGCCGGTGGGCATGAGGGCGCCCACTCCGGTACTAACGCAGGTATGCCGAGGGGCCTACCTCCCTGAGCATCACCCTGGTAAGGCGGATCTGCCATTGATCCACAGAACGTCCACCTGGGAAGGTGGCAGCAAGATCCGTCAGTAGAGGGATCTATTCCAGAGGACAAGGGCAGATCGGCGAACCAACAGCGCGGTGGTAGCGTGGGGGACGGAGGATAGCATCAGTCCGGTAGAACGCCACAGGGGCTGGAGGCCCTATATGTGTCCCCAGGACCTGCACGCAGAAAACTCGCCCCCCGCACAGACGGGGGACAGGAGGGTATAGTCATGGCAAGCATTGGGGGACTATAGCGGCTGGAGGATACTGGCTGAGAAGGGTTCGGAGACGTACCGAAGGGTAATTAAGTTGGCCGTGGGCCATAGCTATCACGGAATAGAGGTGGTCTCCCTTCCAAACGGAAGGAGAATACCTGAACCCCTAGATAAGCCTCCGAACCATGTGTCAACTGAATGAGCCCCAGAGTAGAGCTCAATTTTTAAACTTCCGATAAGAGGGTTAAGTGCAGGCAGCCGCCCGCCTGAGCCTAAAAATGCTTAGTATGAGAGTCCTGGCGCGGGCCCGGGGGCATCAACCCGGGGTGAGAGGTCCCTTGTTTGGGCGCGCCTGGAGGGTGGGCGGAGGGCTGATATTTCCTCTTTCTAGGGAAGGGGGGTCTGGAGAGGCGTTTACCACCGCCGGGGGGCCGGGCCCTAGGCTGGCTGCTAACTCTGGGAAGGTTAGCGAAGCACTGTGCGACCTGACGCAAGGCTTCGCTATTGAAGAGGTGATCTCCGTCGCAGGGAGAATTACCCAGGTTGTGCTGTGCCCGTCTACACAACTCGGACGCCTGCAACCATGCTGTACGGCGTGCTCTAATGGCAACAGCATAGGCTCTGCTGACCGACTGGAAGGAGTCCAGCGAAGCACGAGAAAGGAACCCGGAGATATTCCTGCAGTGATAAAGGAGCAGGGAATATTCAAAGGCCTTGGTTGCAGATACGAAGAGGGATAACCAAGACAACCTCTCGGTGACCTCCCGGAGCGACAGACTCGTATAAAATATATATGAAATAATTCTGGCCGTCAGCATAGACGTCTGGAAGGCTTGACCTCCTAGAGTATCTAGCGTCTTTGAGGCGCGGCCTGGGGGGCGAGAAGCATGCTTCTGCTTGCTTCCGGCCTTCCTCAGCGCTGATTCCACCACAATGGACCGATGTGGAAGCTGGTGCTGCCGAAAACCCGGGGACGGAGGCACCCGGTACAGAGCCTGCATCGCAGTCGACGGTGCCGGAACCCTCAAAGGCGACCGCCAAGCCCCCAGCAGGAGATCCTGCAGGGAGGGATGCAGAGGAAGCATCACGGCTGCCTGTTCCGCAGGGCCCGGGCTCGGGTCCGGGGTAGGGATGGCCAGCAAGTCCGCCATGTCAAGGAGGAAATCCTGAAAAGGTGGCTCTGCCGGAGGAGTTATGGCGGGGGAGGCTGCCAGGGCACACAGAGGCCGCTCGGGCCGATGCCCGCTGGGCAGAGGAGAGGACCAACCGACCCGATCGGGGCAGTCCCCATGGCGTCGTCGGCTCCTGGGATTGATTCCAAGCTAGGCATCGAAGGGGTCGATGGCACCGACGGCGCCGCAGGAATCGGCCTCGGCCCCGAACCCGGGGGTGGCGCTGCTCCCAGCGATCGAAGCGGTTCCGCGGCCGCCGGAGGGCAGGGGCCAGCGGTCTCTGCTCTGCGTCACGGGAGGGGACAGGGACCGATCCCGAGATGTGAAGTGTCCAGGCTTTCAAGGCTGGATACCGACTCCAGGCTGGGCATCAAACCGAGCGAGGAGATCGACTCCCTTCTAGAGGGCCCCGGAGGGGGCGACCGCGCCGGTGGAGGAGATCCCGGAGCACGGATCGGAACCGTGCCGATCGGTGCCGCGAGCATCAGGGGTCTCCGAGGGCGGAGCTCGGTGGAGAGGGGGTCATCTGATGCCGGCGCCAATGTCGATCGGCGGGCACTGCCCGATGCCAGGCTCCCTCTCAAACCCGTCCGACCCGGAGAGAAATCCTTCCGGGGCATACGGCCCGTCCCCGAGGGGACCCCGGTCACCCGATGACGAGTCCCACGGGGGGGGGGGAGTGCAAAGCCCCTGCGCCGACGTCGGGGTACCGTTGCGGGGCGGCGCAGATCCAGATTGGGTCGAAGCGGTCGAAGACCCCGAGGTCCCTTCTCTAGGAAAGGGCGGGGCCCTCGACGGCCGCGTCGATGCCGGGGAGTTGCCTGTGCGCTGGCCGACATACCCCGAGGTCCCCGGGGAAGGTCGATGGCGGTCCCTCGTGCTCGACGCCCCTGCCATCGCCGGCGGAGCGGCGCCGCTCGAACCCGGTACCACCCTTGCGCAGGGCTGGGATACCGGCAACCCAGCGTGGGTCGAAGCGAGCAGCCCCGAGGGGAGGGAGGCCAGATGACCATCCGTGGCGCAGGGCGGAACCACCAACGCCCGCACACTCGAAGCGGGTACTACCTCCGCGCATGACCTGAACGTAGGGCCGTCAGACAGTGTCGAGTTGATCAGCCCCCGAGGTGCTGAGGGCAGCGGCTGGTGATCCCTGGTGGGGAGCGGGTCACTCGACACCGACGGGTCGGCACCGCCCAAAGCGGATACCACCCCCATAGGAACGCCATACTGGCGCGAGTCGGTCGGCCCCGGAGGCGCCGAGGACCGCAGCTGCCAATCCCCGGTGAGGAGCGGAACGCTCAACACCGACGCCGAGGGGTCGGTACCGCCCGAAGCGTGTACCGCCCATGCGCATGGCAGGGATGGAGGAACGCCAGGCTGGACCGAGTCGATCGGCCCCGGAGGTGCCGAGGACAGCAGCCGACGATCCTCGGTGAGGAGCGGAGCGCTCGACACCGACGCCGGGGGCTCAGTACCGCCCGGAGCGGCTACCACGCCCGAGCATGGCTGGGATGTAGGGAGGTCAGACCCGGTCGAGTCAATCGGCCCCGAAGGCACCGAGGACACCGGCTGACGATCCCTGGCGAAGAGTGGAACACTCAACGCCAACGCCGGGGAATCGGCACCGCTCGAAGCGGGTACCTTCCTCAGGTATGGCTCGGGAATGTTCTGTGAGGAGCGAACCTCAGGAACATCCCGAAACCCCGTAAATGCTTTGGAGCCCGAGGACTCCCGCCGGGGTATATCAACCAAGGAGGACTTGAGGGGTTGGCCGGAGCCGTCGCCATGCCGTGCATGAGACTCGCCCCTCAAGACTCGGCTAGTCTTAACAGACTGTTGTGTGGTTACCTGATCCTGGAGAGAAGAACAACCCGACGACCGCGCCTTGGGCGCGAAGACGTCATCGAGGGATACCCGAAAGAGGGAGGGTCTTCTTCCGACACTGTAGCCCGGGGAATCCGGGAAAAAGGGGTCAGGCCCCAAACAGGAGAGGCACCAGGCATTGGAGTCCACGTGGAAAATTAAGTCCCCGCCGTGAGGCTGGGGGGAAGAAGGCTCCATGCCCCGGTCCTCAGCGCCCAGAGGGGGCGACGAAAATTAAATGAAAATAATTAAAAGAAAGAAAGAAAAAGAGGGCACGGAGGTGCCACTGTCGGCGGGAAAGCCGCGACTACAGAAAAAAGGAAAAATTTCTGCGGTGACAGGAGGGACGTCCTGCCTGCTCTGCGGAAAACGAAAAACTGGGGAGAGGCAGTAGGAAGGGCGGGAAGCCACCGCGCAGGCGCGGGGTATGCTCCCAAAGGCTTTCTGATTGGATGCTGGGGAGCATTCCCGTGCGGGCTCCGTCGGCGACGTCTCCCACGTGTGAAGACTCATTCCTGCTTGTTCCTGGAGATTCACTGCTTTAAAGTTATCGTGGCTGTTGATGAGACATGAATCTCATCCTGACTCCATTTTGTATAACTATGAAAGTTAGGCTTGTATTAGCAGGAGTGCATATTCTTCCCCCTCCTCTTGAACAAGCTATTTTCTAAGGGCGAAAGGAAATCATGTCTATACCACTTAGCTCAAGCTAGGGCCCTACTTGCACATAATGTGCAGAGAAGAAACTAACAGAGATTGTCTGATACTAGTGTCCTTGAATGGAAGCCTGCAATAGGCCACAACGATTATAGCATCTGCAGCATGAAATAGAAAAAGTATAATTGGGAACTTAAATCTTTCCCTCTCCTTGGAACAAACTGTGTTTTGCAAGAGAAAAAGGGGATTCACGTCTGGGACAAGAGATACTTGGTCCAAATTGGATGTCATCAGCATCTGATCAATAAAGAAGAACCAGGAACAGGGTGGCAGATGTACAGACAGTACAATATGAACTGACATTTGTGATGAGCCACAGCATAAAGTATTATGAATATGGGGATGGGAATCAAAGGGGATGGAAGGGAAATAGATTTTAGTAGCCATCGTGGGATTAGACAAAGAAGTATAATATGACTAGTACCTGGAAATAAAGAAATTGGCTATGGCCACTTAGTCATGTAAGCCTATTGAAAAAGTGTATAAAAGGTGTGATAAGACAGACTGTAAATGATGCAGACAATAGCTGAGGCTCACATGAGTTGAAGTTACCTCTGCTTCAGCAGAAACCTTGAAGGTGCTAGACTTTTAGATTGCCGCATCCTTAGTCTTAACTTGTTATTACAGGCCTTGTAATAAAAAGCTGTATTGAAATTACAGACTGATTTTCCTGCTTGAGGTGTCGCATGCAGCAGTAAGACAAAAATACTCAGTACTATCAGGATCTATTTTGTTTCTTTGACTGGAACTGTTCTTTGCTACCCTAAGCAATTCCCTAGTCTGTCTAATGTTTAACCCCATTCTGAGACCTCTGCCAGAAGCATATTTCAGACGTGTGCAACTATACAACTAAAGGTTCAGTATAAGTAAGCATCCTTTAAAGAGAGTTTTAACTAAAAGTGTTCTAGGTGAAGAGTGCAGTGTGTTCGCCTAAAACAATATCAGCTCAAACAGGTTTTAAGATAGCCCACTTTAGCCCCTTTTAATACTCTGAACATCAAATACGGACACTTGAAACAAACTCTAAAGGCAATGGGTAAGCAAGATAGAAAGCTCTAGACTAGGCATTCATTTCCCACTTGCACATATAAGTAAGCTAGCTGCATTCTATTCCAGGCATCAACTTCACTTATGTATTTTGGCTAGTTCTGCAAAAAACATTCAGTTGATGAGTAGTATAAAGGTGGGGAGGAGAGGTGATGAATGTAAAAAAGAGTTTCTTTACAATTGTACAGCAAACCAGAAATGAATTTCAAAAAACAAGGTTACATTTTTCTTTAAAAAAAAAATTAGGAAACATTACTGGGAAAATTGCTTCCTGAACATATGTTTATTAAGATTTAATAAGCATTTATGTGAAGAAATTCACCCAAGATGGTGTACGCAGGTGTAACTTGAAATGCTATCATAGTCAAATATTCTCAAAGCCAAGCTGTGCAAAAGAACCAACCAACCAATTTAGGAAGCTGATCTTGTTGTACCATTTAATTAAAAGTTTCTATACAATATAAAATACATTCTAGAAATGTCTTGGCACTATTACAGATATTTAAAAAATCCCAATACTGCACAAAAATACAAGGAACAATAAAATACAAAATAGATACTACTGATTAGGGATGTACACATGGCCAAAACGTATGGTTCATTTAGCTTTTTCCTAATTTTTGGACTCCCCCCCCACCCCCATTCACTTCACAAATTTGTTTTAATAAAGAAATGTATTAACGTGCATCAATTTTGCACACACTAAATTTTTTTAGGGCATGCTAACAAATCGAACGCAGACTAACAAATGTGCATCCCTACTACTGACACATACAAGTCATGTGGTCTTTACAACATACAAAAATATTAAATATATGCAATGCATAAAATACACAAAACAGAACGCAAGGAATATCCTTTCAGAGCACAGAGACGATGCACCAAATAGGACAACAGCAGGAGTGAACATTTGGGCAGTTGTACAACTCAGCAACACTGTTCTGCATTTGATGTGCTACATGGCTTTCGAGAATGAATTTAGAACATCTACACAAATATTCCATATTTTTCCTGAGACAATGCACTGTGCATACTTATGAACCGTGATGTAACATTTGTACTTTATCTTTTTCACATGTGATGGGTTTAATGGGAGATCATTAAAAGCTTTATGTAAACAGCGCCCGTCTCTTAACTTTGCATTAGTGTTGTCTAAATCTTGTAATTCTTCTTGAGAACTTCTACATATTGATGGGTTGCTCTGGAAACTGGGTCTTGATCCACAGTTAAGTTTCTTAATGACCCAGTAGTAGATCCTACTGGGGAGACTCGTACAGATCCAGATTCAAGTTCAGCATTAGCTGGAAAGAGGGAAAAACAAAATGCTCAAACTAGTTTTTGTCTTTAAACTTGCTATATTCTTAGATAAATTTCTAAGTAAATCAGAAGACAAATTTCCAACTAAGATGAGTTATTCTCTCTCTCTATTATGTACTCACGACCTGCATACCTGAAAACGTCATGGTTTAGAAATATCAGAAATCTGACGACTATACATTGCAATTCATACCTTGGTCCAGTTCTTTAGTGATATTTTTTTCCAGCTCAATTTGCATCTGAAACAACAACAGATGAATGATTAATCAACTCATAATGACAACACATTACGCTTCCTGTTGTGATAATCATCTTAATCATCTATTATGAGAAACAATTTCTGCTGCCTCTGACACTAATCATTTGCATCTGTGTTTACAGAATGGAGGTAGATGTTTATTTCAGTTCACCTGGCACTAGAAAAACTGTTACAAAAGTTAAAAAAAAAACAGGATTGGGCATTTTAAATCAACAAAAAAATGAAGATGTTTAAAGCAGATGATAGTAAAACTACTATGACAAATGAGGGATCAGTATCTCAAATGTTAGTGGAGGAGTGGCCTAGTGGTTGGGGGCAAGGTACTTCAGGCCGGAAGGTCGGGGGTTCAAATCCCACTAGAGGACAGCAACCTTGGGCCGGAAGGACTGGGGTTTCTAATCTCACAGGTGCTCCTTGTGGTCTTGGGCAAGCCACTTAACCCTCCATAGCCCATGTTCCCTGTAAAATAGTTATCTCCAAGTTATAATGCCCTGTTCAATATAATTCAGTTTGTTCAATGTAAACCGCACTGATGCAGTATATAAGAGAATATAAATAAAATAAATACACAAATAGGCCTCTGGACTACAGTAAGCATGAGCCTGAATTAGGAGAGGGACAGTCTGGAAACTAGGCAGGATAAGGGGGGGAGAGGGGATGTGAGAGATTAGGAATGGCCTTATTCTTCTACAAAGAGCACCTTGTATCTTTTATATAATCTGTCTTATTTTAGAAAAAAGCAGAATTTCAAAGGAATATAAATGTAAAAAAATAACTGCAACCAAAGGTTTGAACCTTGTATGAAAGAAAGTTTGGAGAATAACTAAAAGCAGAACTACTAAAGCCATACTTTAATTCAGTATTCAGTCAAGGATGACTTGGTGAAGTACCACAGATATTCCTTTACAGGAGAGATGGGCTTGCTTGACTATCAAAACTGAAAGTGAACAAGGCAATGGGGTCATATGGGATACATCTGAGGAGATTAGGGAATACAGAGGTTCTAGAATCTTCACCAATATAATTCTATTCAATTGTTCTTTAGAAAAGGTAACTTTAGAGGAACAAGAGAGACATCTACACAACAGGAGGAGTAGCGAAGAAACTGGGTACCTACAGGCCACTTAATGTACCCAGCACTGAGGTTAGACTAATAGAGTAACTACTAAAAGGAAACAATATCAGAATATCTTGAATCCAGCAAAGGGAAATCATGTTAAAATAGTTTGATCAATTTTTTTGACCAGATGACCAAAGTTTTAGACTAGGCTCTTAAATGTGCTGTACTTAAGATTTCTATAAGGCTTTTGAGACATTATTCCACAGAAGATGCTCACAAATACAATAAGCAGTCTGTTGAGCTAGACTGAAAGTGTTAGGAAGAGAGACTGGTTAAGAGGATATTATAATGCCTCTGTATCATTCCATGGTGCGACCGCACCTTGAATATTGTGTGCAATTCTGGTTGCAGTATCTTAAAAAGAATATAGCAGAATTAGAAAAGGACAGAGAAAAGCCACCAAAATGGTAAAGGGGATGGAAGGATACCTCTATGAAAAGAGGCTTAAAAGGTTAGGGCTCCAACTCAGAAAAGAGACGGCTGAGAGGAGATATGATAGAGGTCTATAAATTAATGAATGGAGTGGAACGGGAAAATATAGATCGATTGTTTACGCCACCAAAAAGTAGAATAACTAGGGGGGACACAACTAAGCTACAATGTAACCCATTTAAGACTAATAAAAGAAAATATTTTTTCACTCAACGCATAATCAAATTCTGGAATTTGTTACCAGAGGATGTAGAAAAAGCTGTTAGTTTAGCTGGGTTTAAAAAAGGTTTGGACAAGTTCCTGGAGGAAAAGTCTATAAACCATTATTAAAGAGGATCTGGGAAATCCACTGTTTGCCCTGGGACAAGCATTGTGGAACCTGTGTGTCTTTTGGGGAACCTGCTAGGTTCTTGTGACCTGGATTGGCCACTGCTGCAAACAGACACTGGGCTTGATGGACCTTGGTCTGACCCAGTATGGCATATCTTATGTTGTGTGGTAAGCAATAGAGGTTACTAGTAAATGGAATTCACTCCATGAAAAGGAGGGTAATAAGCAGAGTGTTTTGGCAATCAGTCCTGGATCTAGTTCTGCTCAGCGTTTTCCCAAGTGATATTAATGAGATTCTAGTAAGGAATATTTGTCAGTTTTGCAGGCGATATTAAGATATATATCATAATACAAAATGAGAGTTATCCTAAACTATTTCCATATAACTTCACCCAAAAAATTAGGACATGTGAATTGATCCAAGTAGGTTAAAGTTGTTCACAATTTCAATTTCTTCTCCTTCAACGATGAACCTGTTGATTATGCCAGTTGTCATGATCTTTGTCTTCTTTACAATAAGGTGCAGGCCCATTTTGAGACTATGTTCTTTGATTGTGAGAAGCAAATGTTTCAGATCATCTTCACTTTCAGCCAGTAATGTGGTATCATCAGCATAGCGAAGGTTGTTGATGAGTCTTCCACCAATCTTCACACCTCTGTTGTCTTCATACAATCCTGCTTCTCTGATGATTTGTTCTGCATATAAATTAAACAGGTAGGGGGAAAGTATGCAGCCTTGTCTTACACCTTTGCTTATTTTAAACCATTCTGTTTCTCCTTGTTCCGTTCGAACTGTTGCTTCTTGATCAATGTACAGATTGCGCAAGAGAACGATCAGGTGTTCTGGTATACCCATGCTTCTTAATGTGGCCCAGAGTTTCTCATGGTTTACACAGTCCAAAGCCTTGCTATAGTCGATAAAGCACAAATAGATATCCTTTTGGTATTCTTTAGTCTTTTCAAGGATCCATCTCACATCCGCAATGATGTCTCTCGTTCCTCGCCCTTTCCTGAACCCTGCTTGCACTTCAGGTAGTTCTTATTCCAGGTATGGTTGTAGTCTCTTTTGAATAATCTTCAGTAGAATCTTGCTGGCATGTGGGATCAGAGCGATTGTGTGATAATTTCCACAGTCAGTTGGATCACCTTTCTTTAGTATTGGTATAAACACAGATCTTTTCCAGTCAGTTGGCCATGATGTTGTCTTCCATATTTCTTGGCAGAGCCTTGTGAGTACGGTAACAGCTGCATCAGATTGCTGCAATACTTCTATGGGAATGCTATCAATGCCTGGTGCTTTGTTCTTTGATAAGGCTTTCAATGCTGCTTCAACTTCTTCTTTCATCACCAATGGTTCCCGATCATAAGGTACAGGTTGAAACGGCTGTTGGTCCACTTGATCTTTATCATATAAAAACTCTGTATATTCCTTCCACCTTTTCTTGATCTTCTCAGCATCATTCAACATAGAACCTTGAGCATCTTGTAACATTCCAATTCGAGGCTGGAACTTTTTCTTTAACTCTCGTAGCTTTAGGAAAGCCAATCTTGTTCTTCCTCTAATAGTTTCTGCTTCTATTTCCTTGCAAGTGTCATTGTAGTACTTTTCCTTGTCCTGTCTTGCTGCATGTTGGAAATCTCTGTTGAGTTCTGCGATTGTCTTTCTTTCTCCTCTGGCTTTAGCTTCTCTGCGTTTCTGGGCAATTTTCAGAGTTTCTTCCGTCATCCATTTTGGCCGTTTTTGCTTTTTCACCTTTTGTAGAGACATCTCGCTTTCTTCCAACACAACCTTCTTGATGTCATTCCATAACTCTTCCGGAGCTCTGTCATTTGTATCTAAAGCAGCAAATCGATTTTGCAGGCAGTCTTTAAATTCCAGTGGTATATTCTCAAGGTCATATTTTGCTGCATTCATGAGTGGTTTGCTCTTTTTCAACTTTAGCTTGAGTTTGCATACTAGTAGTTGATGATCTGTACCACAGTCAGCTCCAGGTTTTGTCTTTGTTGATGTTACAGAGCTTTTCCATCGTTGACTTCCACATATGTAGTCAATTTGATTTTTATATAATCCATTCGGTGAAGTCCATGTGTACAGTCGCCGCTTGTGTTGCTGGAAGAAGGTGTTTGAGATGAATAGATCATTGGTCTTGCAGAATTCTATCAGTCTTTCTCCAGCTTCATTTCTGTTGCCAAGTCCATATTTTCCAACTACTTTGCCTTCTTCTTTGTTGCCAACCTTTGCGTTCCAGTCACCCATGACTATCAGGATATCCTGTTTGCATGTTCTGTCAATTTCAGCTTGTACTTGTTCATAGAACTCTTCAATTTCATTCTCTTCAGCAGCTGTTGTTGGGGCATATACTTGAATTATAGTTGTGTTGATAGGCAATCCTCGTAGACGAATAGAGATTAAGCGTTCGCTGACTGCATTGTATTTCATTACAGTTCTTGCAAGTTTCTTCTTTATTATAAATGCAACACCATTTCTTCTTTGTCTTTCATTTCCAGCATAGTAGACCATGTGATCATCTGATGCAAAGTGCCCCATGCCAGTCCATTTCAGTTCACTGACACCCAACAGATCAAGTTGTACACGTTCCATTTCATTCTTGACCACCTCCAACTTCCCTTGGTTCATGCTTCGTACGTTCCATGTTCCAATGTGTAAGACATCTTTACAGCTTCTGACTCTCATTTCATGCGCAGCTACATCAGCAGTCAGACTTCCCGAGGGCTTTGATCCAACCACATCATAAATGCTGGCTTTACTCTGAAAAGTCTTCAGCTCTTCCCCAGTAGCTAGTTGAGTGCCTTCTGACCTGGGGGTCTCATCTTCCAGCACCATAGCACAATTTGTTTTGTTGTAACTATTGTCGTGAGCCCTCTCTGTGCACCTACCGGTGAGATCAGGTACTGCACTGGGCTTCAGTATAACTGGCCTCCTGGTAGTTGTAGTGGCTGCCAGTTACAAAATTAAGTTGTGGACAACCGATGTAAGGTAAACAGGGCTTTATTTCCCTTTCCCAAATAGGATATTTCAATATGTACAAAAACAAAACATCACCCTTCTTGGGTAAAACAGAAAGAAAACTGTAACACAAAAATGGCTTTCTTTCAGCTTCTTAACAACAGAAATACATTTTAAACACAGACCTGTAGCCACCCAGAATAAGGCCTTCTCTTCACCTTGTCAGGCTGCTTATTCTTCTCTATCTTAGGGAGATTATATTATCTGCCAGAGAAAGGCTACAATCCATTTCTTCAATATTCTGTTCAATCACAGAGGCTTCACATTGCATCGGCTCCTCAATAGGAATTAATACCTCTTTACTTTCTCCCTGTGTGGGCTTGGTAAACAGTCCGTCCTGGCTGTGACGTACTTCTTTTTCACTAAGGGACAACTGTTTGCTGTTACCACAATTGCTGGGGTTTTGGTAGTAGGAGCCTCCCCTCTGTTGATATCTGTTTGGCAAGCTAAAGAATTCCCCTGCCCATCTATTAGGAGGAATTACTCCTGCTCTGAGCTCTGCTCTGTTTAGGAACCTGGAACCAGCTGGAACTTCTTACGGCAGCCCTTCTGAAACTCTGTGTCTCTCGTACCTCTCAGAGTGTTTTACTTCTGCAGGTAAAAAGCCTTTCCTTTGTTTATTATAAGGGTACTGGAGTTTCTCTGCTCCCCTTAGGCTAGCTTTGGATGGCTTCTGGACTTCCACAAACTGTCCCTTATCTCCAAGCCATGAACTCCCCCTTTTTGGACCGGAATAAAACTTCCTGGCTTGTACTTTTTTTCTTCTGTCTTTGCTCCAATCTGGGCTGTTACATTCACTCTCACTTTCTGTGTCAAGCTGTCTGTACCTTTCATTCAAGCATTCCTCGGACTCACTCAGACCTCCGTTCAGGCTTCCAATGTGGTAATTAGACACGCTCTCTTCACAGCTTCTCTTGTCCTCCTCATTCATCCAGTTCCTTCTCTGGGTTTCTCTCCAGCTCCTATCCTCGCTCTTGGTCTGTAACTTAGCCTTGGTCTGCCTAACTGCTTGTGAGCTGAGTTTATCTAGGTATTTCCTAGCTGCACCACTCCCCAGCTGATTAGAGTCAGGTGAGAACCTCCTGGCTTCTCTACTGGCTGGGTGTGTCTCCCTAGCTCGTGACCTCACTTGCTTACGTTGCCCATGGCAACTTTCTACCATGTGCTTTCCCCAAACGTTAGTATTTCCTTGCATTGCAATATCATCTGTCTCCATAGGGGTCACTAATGAGTCTGCTCTGTGACACTATCCATTGGGTTTTCATGGCAAGATACAGAAGTAGATTGCCGGGCCTTTCTTCCGCGCAGTTTAAGTTTGGTGTTGTTGTCGTTGTCACAAAAATGTGATCCTCCGCCGTCAACACTGTCCCATTCTGCTGCTGCTGCCCAGATGGGTGGTTTGTCTTGGTCTGGCACCTCAGCTGAGACCTGTCCATCTTGGGAGACCCTGCCAGTAGTTAAACTACCGATAGTTTAGCTCTCAGCATCACTGATGCACGCAATCCCTCACAGCACGACAAGCTGCAAACCAAGTGAGAGAGGACAAGAGAAACATAGCAATATATTGCAATACAGTACAATACAAAACAATACAATACAAAACCATACCATACAGTACAAGTTAGAGCCCTCTCCCGTTTAAGTGTACTGGTAACAAAAATAGCAGTGAGGCTAAGGCACGGCAACTACCACCACCGCTCGGATCCTCCTTCTCGCAGCGTTTTCCCCTCTACTCAGCAGAACAATAGAGAACTAACAACTGAGAACTTAAAAGCAAAACTACTATGAGTCCTTTAAGGGGACTGAGACTACCCAGACCCTGCTCAACCTACCCCCAACCCTGCTCATATTATCCCCACCCCATTCCACCCCTCCCTACCCAAACCCCCCCCACCCAACCCCGTTCTGACCCTTCAAACCCCTAAGCACAATGGGAAGAAAAGAAAAGGAAAGCGTATTCAACTTTATTAAAAGCAGCTAAGAAAGATTAGAACTTCAGTTATGGTAACAACTGGGAAGCTCTTGCACTCTAGAGTCCTCCTGAAGGACTAAACTCCATAGGTCCTCTCCTTGAAATGGACGACCTCGTACCGAAGCAGTAATTTTTTCCAACCGATAAATTTTCCAACTCTTAGAATGCCATTCTAAAAGAGACGGTGCCCTGCTACGCTTCCAAAAATGAGAAATCACCGATCTTGCCGTTAGGAGCAGTGATTGAACCACTCTTCGAAGAGGCCATCTACTGGAGGACTTGGGTAGGACTCCCAGCAGACAAGTCTCCATATCATAAGGGAGAGTTACCAATAACCGCCCAGTAAGGTGTTCCACCACCTTCCTCCAGTACCTTTGAATGTGAGGACAATACCACAACATATGATCTAAAGTACCTCGACGACCACACAACCACCAACAAAGCGAATCATTGGCTCTCTTCCAATGACAGAGATCAGACGGTGTTATGGAGAGACGATAAAGGATCCTAAGTTGTGTATGAATTAACACAAGCGAAAGAGAGCATGAATGCGTATAGTGATAAACCTCCAGCCAGAAATCTTGCTCCTTTCCAGGTAAAGTCGCCTCCCATCTCTGCTGCGGAAGTTTCAAAGTAGGAAGAACGGATGAATCATCTGCAATATTCCGATACAGCCTTGCTACAAAAGTGGAGAGTTTCCTAGACTCGAACAGATCTGCTCCCAACATCTGGGGCTCCTAACTACATCAGACTCCGAAAGCTGGGCTACCAGATAATGAGACAATTGGATATATTGGAACTGGGAAAGGGAAAAACCCAAGCGCTCCTCTAACCGCCTCTTAGGCAGAGGACGCAAGCCCTCATATAAAGGAGAAGAGAATAGCAACCCCCTCTTCCTGGAGGAGAAATTAGCCAGGTGTATTTGCGGAAACCCACTTCTAGCAGAGTCAAAGTGATCACGCTTGGCAAAATGAGTTTCCTGCAGAAAGATAATCTCAGCTTTCTCCAGGAACAACTGGTCCAGAACCCTCCTGCGCTTGCACGGGTTATTTAAGCCATGCACATTCCATGAAATAGCCTTAACCATTCCCAGTTATTGAGTAAAGTCACTTGTAAATTTTCCACCTTAAATTGAGCCATTTACCTACTTTCCCTAAACTTTCAGTAATAGTACCCGTTCCCCAGCACCAGCTAACATTTCTTCCCACAACAAGCAGCTGAGCAAAGAGCAAGCTCCAAATTCTCAAAATAAGCTGACCGAATTCAGGATCAGAAAAGCCCCCATTCCCCCTCCCTCCAAACATTCCTATGTGTGCAGGAAGTATACCAAACCAATAAATATCTCAAAAGTGGCGACACCACCTGTGTCCCCAAAGAAGGCAGTGTGAATGAGGCTATAACCAACCACCTCCCCAACTCCCTCCCTTCATGCATCCCTGTAAGATAAATACCTGTTACCCTATAAAAAGCCCCCTTATGATCGAATCATCACAATTGTAAAATTTCCTCCCAACAGCCATCCTCTTTCCTCATTCCCTCCAAAACCAACCTTATCCACTCCTTCCCAACCTCCTTCCTCTGATTTCCTGCTCACCTGCCTCTAGCAATGGAGTTTTTAGACCTGATGCAACATGGTGAGAGGCCTTCACGTCAGAGAGGCATGAATGGAGAGTGGGAGATGTCCTTGCCGAAGAGGCGTAAAGTACCTAGATCTCGCAAGTCGTCCAGCTCAGACCTGGAAACCAATCTTCAAAAGGAGATGGACACTTCTGCTCCTGCTTGATTACATTGTGCTTATTATTGTATGTAGGGAGATTATATTTGGGATAGATACCATCTTCTTACAGTCTTTAAGGTTGGCCTCCTCACTACTACTTGGGTAGAGGCCAACCTTAAAGACTGTAAGAAGATGGTATCTTTCCCAAATATAATCTCCCTACATACAATAATAAGCACAATGTAATCAAGCAGGAGCAGAAGTGTCCATCTCCTTTTGAAGATTGGTTTCCAGGTCTGAGCTGGATGACTTGCGAGATCTAGGTACTTTACGCCTCTTCGGCAAGGACATCTCCCACTCTCCATTCATGCCTCTCTGACGTGAAGGCCTCTCACCATGTTGCATCAGGTCTAAAAACTCCATTGCTGCTGACAAATCCACAATTTTCTGAGCACAGTTATTCCAGTCAAACATTAAAGCAAAAGGAAAGCCCCATCTGTAAGGAATTGCACGCTTCTGCAGCGCTTGCGTTAAGGGCTTGAAACTTCTGCGTCGCTCCAAAGTGTATTGAGAAAGGTCCTGGTGTATCTGAACCTCTTGACCTTTAAATACCATCGAGCGTTTGCCTCGTATACTTCTCATTAGGGCCACTTTATCTTCAAAGAAGCTGAAACAAATGATTACTGCGTGAGGTTGAACACTGGAACACCTACGGGCCCCCTGGGAACGGTGCACTCTCTCTAAACACACAGGATTGGAGGCATTCGGCACACAGAAGGCATAAAGCTCTTGGAATAGAGCTGCAGCATCTTCTAGCCCCCCAGTTTGTTCGCTGAGCCCAAATACTCTGATGTTATTACGCCTTTGCCTGTTCTCAAGCTCATCTTGTCTCTCCTTGAGATCCTTCGTGAGTTGATCCAATTTTATAATTTTAGACTGGAAAGCCACAGATGAGTCCATTTGTTCCCCTATATTGATTTCGATTTCATCTAGTGACTTAAGATCAGCTCGGATATCACTCACCGCCATGGTGAAATCCTGACAGAACAGCTTAAGCTCTTTTAAAATTTCCAAAAAGTCTGCTTTCATGACCGGAGACTGAGGACCCGACGAACTGGGTTTGGAGGTGGGAACACTTTCCAAAGTAGATGACGAGTTTGTTGCAGGGGAGTCCGAAGATTTAGCAAACTTGAATAAGGAAGATGCGTAGGATTTAGTAGTAGCCATGTTTTATCAATTGCAGCAGCTTTCCTGATCCTGTTGATTCTCATGCCCTGTGCTTGCCTCAGTGCTTATATCAGGCGGACCCACCGCTCCCGAGGGCCGAAGATCTTCTCCCACCACCAGGGAACTACATAGGTCAGAGAAGCTTCAATCCACTGGCTGCCACACCAGATAAGGCAGACACTATGTGACAACCCGTCCTGATGTGCTTCGATAGAGGGGCAGGAGCTGATTGGCAGCACTATCTCCGCCTGGACGGAGGTTGCAGATCAGATGCAGAATTGGCAATCCACTCCTGCTTCAATTTTCCCAAGATCTCTCTGATTCCTATAATTGCTGCAAAACATCACCTGTCACCGAAATCCCAGTATCCATCCTCCGGAGAAAATTATGCACCTCATCCAGCTTTCAAGAAGATCAGAGAACTCACTGCAACGACTGATGGTACTGAAGAAGGGCTAGACCAGGTGAGGATAAAAAAGATTCTTCTTCTTCTTCACCCGCAGTTCTCAAAAGAGACACTAGAGGGAGCTCCCGGATAAGGCAGGAAGCAGTGCAATAGGAAGATTAACTGAACTGCTGATTTTCCTCCCTTAGAAACAAGCCAAGACAAATTGTGACTCCCACAGCACAAGAAGTTTGTGCTATTTGATGTTGTAAAGCCTCCACCTGCTCCTTTCACCACGGATCGCAGTGTCACCCTCGTTCTTCAAAGGAACCGGAGCAGTTAGCTGGGCTTTTTAAATTACGGCGGCCATCTTGCCTGTCATATTATGCGTTCCAACGATGCGTTCCACGGGTCAGTGGCCATCTTAAACTCAGGAGACAGACTGCAGCTATGCGCTCCAGCATAACGTCGTGGACTTTGTCAGCACAACTATGCGTTCCAGGTAGAGCACATCACTGGTTTCCCGCCAATATCGGAGCCCCCTTCTGCGTTCCACTGAGCGTCCCTCAGGTATGTGAATAATGGCGGCGGAGCTGTACTTAGTTGGCTCCTCACACACTCTCAGTCATTTCCTCGGTGGACTTTAACCCAACAATGATCTCCGGCAGTTGGTCACTCACTTCGTCGGCCACTCGATCCCCTCATTAAGCCCAGACTTAAGAACGGCCGGATTCATAAAAGTAACTCACTGTGTCAGATATCCTCAAAAGGGTTTTAGTTAGGCAGAGAAACGGAGGCAAGATCCCAGCATAAGAGCTTTATGGGGAGATCTGGAGGGCATATTCATGCAGATCTTCAGCCTCTAATACTTGGCTCTCCGTGATCTCCAACTCTCCTCAGGGTGTCACATAATTAGAATGAAGAATTCTAAGACATCTGCTAGAAGGATAGTAAATCTGACAACATCTTTTTGTGTGGCTATCTAAGCTTAAATCGTAGGCGCATTTTCGATCCAATAACTACAACTTTATAGTATAGTAGCATGGAATAGAGAGAGAAAGCTGAGGAGCCTCACGGGTTCGTGGCCATCTTGATTGGGCTCACGAGCGCCCCCCTTTTACACAATTTTTAATAAACATCCTTTTCTGGACATTGGTCGATATGTGTGACTTATGTTGGTTTCAAAGGTACATTTCACAAAGACCTTCACCAGGATCCTAAATACATTTGGAGGCCGATGCAAGCCTAGTGTCAAGCTAGCGCTGAAAAAATGCCAAAAAATCAAACGTGCAAAATTGCACTGCATGGGCATGCAAATTGCTGCATACTCAACTGTGCCCAATGTAAAACAACTGCACTGAAACTTAGTGCAGTTTTCCACACTGTTTTTAACACTGGATCTTCACATCAGCTTTGGGCAGGCTGGGAGCAAAAACATCATCTGAGGCGAAGTTTGACATTTCACCTTAGATGACCCAGGCATTGGGGAAAACCCCCGATGCCACTGGTGGGGTGCTGATGCTCCCAGAAACCGCCCCCTCCCCCCCCCCCTGACAGAAATGAAAAGACCTAGTGGCCCAGCAGCTCTGATTCCTCCTCAACTGAAACAAAGACCTAATGGCCCAGAAGCCCTTGAACTCTTTGTCTTGGCTTTAAGGGCAATAAGTCGTTGACTTTGCTGGGGGTCACCTTTGGTAGCAATCTTCTTTGTGGTAATAACAGCCACATTAATGTTAGTTAAAAGAACTGTGCCTAAAAGATGAAGTCGATGCATTAGGTTGAAATGCTGCAGGGGTGCAAGAGACTGCTTAAATTGGTGGTGTACCAGAAAATTTGTAATACAACAAATTAGATGATACACAAACTATATTAACACCACAAAATGTACCTCTGGCACATATGCAGAACACAGACCCTCACCAAATACAAGATAAGTGACCACAAATTAGACACAGAAATATGCCAAAAAGAAATGAATTCATTTGCACCCTATGTATCCCCATCTTTGCTCTCTCCACTCCCCAAGGCCAACAACCTCAATATCCCCTTCATCCTGAGGATGATGGCCGGGGGGGGGGGGGAGGGGGCAGCAAAAGAGGATATTGAATCAGTAAGCCTTTTCCTAGCCCACCTCTTCCAGGTCAGTATCCTGAGAATAGCCTTCTCCCAACACCTCACCCAGATCAGCATGTTCAGTATCCATTTTCTCCCTCCCCAGGTTAGCACCCTTAGCATCCCCTTTTCCCACTCCACTCTCCATATGCTCAGACTAGCAGTATTTATCTTGTAGTGGCAGTATCACCATTTGCAGTGGCAGCAGTGGTGACATTTTTCAGACAATCAGCCATGCAGCACAGCAGGGCCCAACCTCTGTGACATTACTAACAAAGGCCACAGCAGGAAGCAGCAGTAAGTTGCCAGTGGTCACACTATAAAGTTTCAGCTTCAGTGTCGTATGATTTCCTCTTGTTAGAAACTTATATTGTGGTAGCCAGGTAGCCTACACCTATAGCCAGGTAGCCTATAACTATAGATTAGGCCATAAGCCTGAACCTGGAAAATGACAGGCCTCAGAATTCAGTAGTGCTGACACATAAAATTAAAAAGACAGAATTGAATATTACTTTAGAATGAAATGCTGCTATAGCAGAGTTTGCACAAAGTGAATACAATGCCTGTATGTTAAATCGTTACTTCAGAATTGTTACTTACACATTTTAGGAGCCAGATATGACCTTGATGAAGGAAAGTAACCAGGTTTGAACCATGCCATTGTTCAGCTAGCTAGAGAAAGCAGAGCAAAGGGCATAGATCCTGATTGGTCAAATTTAGGGAAATGTCAGACCAATAGAAAGTTTGTAGAAATTAGCATAAGACCAATAGAATGTTTTCATGTATCAAAATGTTTTAGCCGTATAAAATGAACATGTTTCCGGTAAAGCGGGGCTCTGTCACTTTTAGACTGCCTTGTATACAATAAACTGGCTTGAACCTTGATAAAGACTCCTGGTATAATTGGTTTGGTGGCATTCAGCTGCTACATATTCTTGGTGCGTTGGCCTGGTAGGTGTAGTGGTAGAGAGTGATCAAACTGATTTACCACGAAATTCGCCTCAAGGTTTGGCCTGGTTGGGACCGCGTCTGACTGACGTGTGAATTCTCAGGCGCCAACCGGTCCATTGAATCGGAGAGGGTTCTAGCCTCAGCGGGCGTTGGGTCCGGCTAGGCCAACACCTTCGAACCCGAGGAGGGGAGTCCAGGCTTCAACCCATGCGCTGGCTTGGGGGACGGGTACCAGATCTGGGTGAGTACAGAGTTTTTATATTATTAAGTCAGACAGTACTGGAACCTGGAACCATATGGTAATGGGAAAAATGGTAAAAGGACACTGATCACGTCCGGAGCGGTCCGAGTACTCTTGCTAGGGCTATTAAGAGCGCAAGAGGAAACCACTGACTCCTACTGGTAATAAAATCATGATTAATGGTAATGGTAAAATTTTTGGTAAGCCTAGATAGTCAGGATTGGGCTTTTGGGAAATGCAATTGTGTTTGTATGAAAGATGTGTAAGTGAGAGGTCTTGACAAGACCAAGCGAGAGTGGACTCTGGACTAGCGCAGTTCTTAGCCGGGCGACCGCGTCTAAGTCGCGAAACAGAGGAAGTGATTGTTGTTTGTGTCCCTATCTGTCTCCAGAGCTGTGAGGACCCCTTACCTCACAGTTCGACCTCCCTCTCCTACTGTTTGAAGTAATAATTTGTTGTACGTGATTACGTAGTACAGACGCACCACATTACATGTAAAATGGGTGGGATAGAGTCTACACAAACTCCGTTAGAAATCATGATCAAGAACTTTAATAAAGGGTTTACTGGGGATTATGGTATTACAATGTCTCCTAATAGAATGGCTGTGCTGTGTGAAAGAGAGTGGCCGTTAATAAACAGTGCATGGCCCCGTGAGGGTACTTTCAATGTGAGAACTATTTCTTCTGTGCATAAGAGTGTGAGAGAACGCTATCCAGATCAGTTTCCTTACATAGACTCTTGGTTAGATATTTGTGAGAAGCAGCCACCCTGGATACGGCAGTATTATTGAGTTGAGAAAAATTATGCTAGCGAGAGGATTAGAGACAGCTAAACAGAAACCCGGGAAGGGGGGATTGCCTATATATTCTGCCCCAGAGTCTCCAGATACTTTAACACGATCACTGCAGCATGTTACATTAGCGTTGCCTAGACCTAATGTGCCGTTTCTGCAAATGGGGGAAGGGCAGACTTCTCCGATTGAAAGTGCTAGCATTCCTAGCATTTCAGAGGGACAGACAGCTACTGATAACGAAGCAGAGAGCACAGAATCCACAAGCATAGAATCTCCTGTAGCTATAGAAAGATTTGCTCAGAAAACATAAGATTTAAGAAGTATTGGCGGTGCCAGTAAAAAAGTAATGCCCCTACGTCAGGTACCTGGCCTGCCTATCAGGGACGATCAGGGACAGATGGCTTTAGGACCCACCAGCCTGATTTACGTACCATTTTCTACAACTGATTTGTTAAATGGGAAAACACATAATGCATCTTATACTAGCAAGCCTCAAGATTTAACTGAATTAATGAGCAGTATTATGCAAACGCATCAACCTACCTGGTCAGATTGTCGTCAGCTCTTGTCTACTTTATTTACTACTGAAGAAAGAGAGAATTGTGCAGGCATCCACTAAGTGGTTAGAAGAAAACTTTGTAGAACGAGCTAATTTAAATCCTCAACAGGCGGCACAGGCAGCTTTTCCAAACGAAGATCCTGGATGGGATCCAAATAGTGAAAGGGGTGCGAGAGCTTTAACACAGTTTCGCCAAGCCCTATTACAGGGCCTAAAAAGGGGGGGGGCCAAAAAGCAATGAATATTGGAAAAGTAGCGGAAATAATACAAAGTCCAACTGAATCTCCTGCAGCTTTTTATGAGCGATTATCTGAAGCATATAGACTGTATACCCCATATGATCCAGCAGCCATGGAAAATTTGCGCATGGTAAATGCAGCTTTTGTAAGTCAATCCCAAGGGGATATTAAACGAAAATTGCAGAAAATGGATGGCTTTGCAGGTATGAATACAGCGCAATTGATGGAAGTTGCTCAAAAAGTATTTATAAACCGTGATAATGAAAGAGAGAGAGAATGTGAACGGAAAATGAAAAAGAAAACAGATTTTTTAGCTACAGCATTGGTAGAACAGCAAGGAAGAAGTTTTTCCAACAGAAGAATGAGAGGGCGTGGAAGGAGTCGAGGTAGCCTACCCCCACTAGGTGAGAACCAATGTGCCTATTGCAAGGAGGAGGGGCACTGGAGAAATGAGTGCCCGCAGAGAAACCCTACCTCACAGAGGGGAGGAGGGAATTGGAGAAGAAGAGGGAGTATTCAGAATCAAGCAGGAACAGGCCGTATGCAGTTTCAGCAAAAAAGAGAAGAGGCTATTGAAGGAGCTGCAGTGGCAGAAACAGAATACAATAGTGATGAAGATTAGGACAGACCGGGCTCTGAGTTTATTCTAGGTCCCCAAGAGCCTATGGTCTGCATGAAGATAGGGGATCAATACATGAACTTTATGATAGATACAGGAGCTGAGCATTCAGTAGTAGCAAAACCAGTAGCTCCTTTATCTAAACGAACTGTTACTATTGTTGGAGCTACTGGGACAAAAGCAACTAAACCATTTTTACAGAATCGCATGTGTAAATTAGGAGGACAAAAGATAACACATCAATTTTTATACATACCAGAATGCCCTATTCCACTTTTAGGTCGAGATATGCTTGCTAAACTGCAAGCACAGATAACTTTCACTGAAGAGGGAGAAATGCAAATGTCTGTGAACACAAATCCCAAACCTGCAGGATTAATGACACTAACAGTTCCACGAGAAGAAGAATGGAGATTCTACAGCATTTTTCCTGTCAAGAAAGCAACTATTCCTATTGAAATTTCAGCACCACCTGGAGTATGGGCAGAAGATAATCCACCTGGCCTAGCAAAGAATATAGCCCTAATTCTTGTACCACTCAAATCAGGAGCAGAACCTGTGCATGTGAAGCAATATCCACTTCCACGACCAGCAATAGAAGGAATTCATATTCACTTGAAGAGATTATTGAAACATGGATTACTAAAAGAATGCCAATCATCATGGAATACTCCTTTACTTCCAATCAAGAAACCTGGAGGTGACTACAGGCCAGTACAAGATCTGAGAAGAGTTAATGATGCAATTGAAACTATACATCCAGTAGTACCAAATCCATACACACTGCTGGGATTAATTCATACTGAAGCTACTCACTTCACTGTTCTAGATTTAAAGGATGACTTCTGTATAAGGCTTGCCTCTGCCAGTCAGCTTTTATTTGCATTTGAATGGAGAGATCCAACAACAGGAAGAGGAGGCCAACTTACCTGGACAAGATTACCACAAGGATTCAAAAATTCACCAACTATCTTCAGTACTTCACTCAGCAAGGATTTATCAAGTTATCCAGTTATCCCAGGAGAGAGCATTCTTCTTCAATATGTAGATGATTTGCTGATTGCCACCAACTCAGAAGAAGAATGTTTGCAAGCCACAAGTGAACTTCTACACCTCTTGAATGAAGCAGGATACAAGGTTTCTAGAGCAAAAGCACAGCTATGCCAAAAAGAAGTCAAATACTTAGGTTTCCAGCTATCCAATGGAACACGACGACTGGGACCAGAACGCAAAGAAGCAGTATGCAGCATTCCAATTCCAACTACCAGAAGACAGGTAAGAGCTTTTTTAGGTGCAGTAGGATACTGTTGAATATGGATACCTAACTTTGCTCTAATTGCAAAACCACTATATCAAGCCATCAAAGGACTGGAACAATCTCCATTAGAATGGGGACCTGAACAAGAAACAGCATTCAAGACTCTGAAAACAGCCCTGATGACATCACCAGCCCTTGGACTACCAGATGTACAGAAGCCATTTCGTCTATATGTTCATGAGTCACAAGGAAATGCCTTAGGAGTGTTGACTCAGCCACTTGGATCTTGGCAGCGACCTGTAGCGTATCTATCTAAGCAATTGGACATTGTTGCAAAAGGATGGCCACCTTGTCTGAGAGCCATCGCAGCTACAGCACTTCTAGTAACTGAAGCAGACAAGCTCACTCTAGGACAAAATCTCTGTGTAATAGTGCCACATTCTGTTCAAACCCTCATGGACCACAAAGGAAATTACTGGTTCACCAACTCACGAATGCTAAAGTACCAGAGCATGTTGTGTGAAAATCCTCGATTGCAATTGATGGTCAGTCAGGCCTTGAATCCAGCTACACTGTTACCAATTGGAACTGACCCTCCTGATCATGACTGCATAGAAGTCATGGATACTGTATTCTCAAGTCGACCAGACCTGACAGATGTAACTTTTGAAGATCCAGAACAAACTTTCTTCGTGGATGGAAGCAGTCTTGTAGTTAATGGACATCGTTGTGCTGGATATGCAGTAGTAACCCTGGATCTTGTAATTGAATCTTCAGCCCTAGCCTCAGGAACATCAGCACAGAAAGCAGAATTGATAGCACTCACAAGAGCACTAATACTGGGAAAAGGACTCTGTATAAATGTATACACAGATTCTAAGTATGCATTCACAACATTGCATGCTCATGGAGCCTTGTACAGAGAGCGGGGATTGATAACTTCAGGAGGAAAATCTATCAAATATGGCCCAGAGATATTGACATTGTTAGATGCTGTATGGGCCCCTGAGAAAGTTGCAGTTATGCACTGTCGAGGACATCAAGCAGGAAAAGGAGAAATTGCACAAGGGAACAGAATTGCAGATGCCTCTGCTCGTAAAGCAGCCATTACCGGACAGACTCTAACTCAGAATACTACAATTCAAGCAGTTCTATTTCCTGTACCTCTTAATTCATGGGATCCCAGATATACTTACAAAAGAAATGGACTATTATTGTGAACAAGAAGGGGGAGTACTCAGAAATGGATGGATAGAACTTCCACCACAGGAGGGGAGTCAACCACCTGGACAAATAGTGATTCCTGAAGCATTAAGTTTAGCCTTTGTTCAAGCATTTCATCAAGCAACACATTATGGAAAAACTGCAATGACAAAAGCTTTGAAACCTCATTTTTATATTTCTCTGTTGGGACCTTTGACAGCTTCAGTAGCTCGTCAATGTAAAACATGTGCCAAAAACAATGCCAAGCACGGTGCCTAATCTACCAATAAGAATTCAATCAACAGGAATTACTCCCATGAGTAATTTTCAAGTGGACTTTACTGAAATGCCAAAAGCAAATGGATACCGTTACTTGCTTGTTCTAGTGTGTACCTACTCTGGGTGGGTAGAAGCTTTTCCCACCAGAACTGAGAAAGCCAGAGAGGTCACTAAAGCCTTACTTCGTGAAATTGTTCCAAGATTTGGAATACCATTAGTCATAGGGTCAGACAATGGACCCTCATTTATATCCCAAGTAACTCAGTTAGCTAAAGCTCTACAGATACAATGGAAGTTACACACAGCATACAGACCTCAGAGTTCAGGGAAAGTAGAGCGAATGAATAGAACTCTGAAATCTCAATTGTCCAAACTTTGTCAGGAAACACATTTAAAATGGCCACAGGTACTTCCAATAGCTCTTTTAAGGATACGCTCAGCACCTACTAAGTCATTAGGACTTTCTCCCTATGAGATTTTATATGGTAGACCTTCACCTATTGTCAAAGGGATCAAAGGGGATATGAAGCAGATAGGATCTGAAATTACTAGGCAAGAACTATTAGCACTAAGTTCTATTTTGCAGAATCTTCACAAATGGGTACAAGACCAATTACCCATCAACCTGACTGAACCGCTGCATCCTTACAAGCCTGGTACTTCGGTGTGGGTCAAAGACTGGAAGAAGACACCGTTGGAACCATACTGGAGAGGACCATATGTCATTATCCTGTCAACACCTACAGCAGTGAAAGTTGCAGAACTCGAACCCTGGATTCATCACAGCAGAGTGAAATCAGCAGCAGCTCCAGAACCAGACCAGTGGACATCAGAACATGATCCAGAAGTTCCATTGCGGCTAACTTTGCGAAGACAAGCAAATTGAAAAATTCAGGAAATTTTTAAAAGAGACTGTGCCAATATAGAAATCCTGAATCCCAAGAGACTATTTGTTTATTCTGAAGAGATTATTATCAACAGAAAGAGACTGTATTATGGACTATATCATTTGAAAATCTTTGTGCCATTTTAATCAACAGTGCAAACTAAAAGGACTGTGTTTATTGAAATACGTTGGAATCTACAGCTCTACACACCTACCAATGAAATTGGTAAGGTCATGTACAGCGGAAGCTTGAGGATCTACAATCAATACTACACCTGTTGCATGCTACTGAGAGCAAAACAGGTCAACGTAAAGTAGAGAAGAAGACGACTTTGTGGTCAAGAATTATCAACAGTTGCACTAGTTTTTCAAAGACTTGCACTAATTCTTCAGAGACTTTTTATCATGATTCTCTACTGTTTCATCTTGATAGCAGCCTTGAGATGCTTTGAACTGACTTTTGCCTTGCCACCCTGTGTTGCATGCATAACTACTACCCGTACTGGAGAAAAGATTACACAGACTTTGCTTTATCATACCTACTATACTTGTACAGGTATAGTAAGTCAATGCATATATAATGGCACGTGTCATGATGCGGGCACTAATAAAGCTGATTTTATAAAAAGAAATCCTGATTTAGAGGAACTAGAGGTGCAGTTACCTCCTGGCACACATAGAGGGAGCGGGAGCAGACATACTGATCCTAGTGAATCTAATCACAGTAATGACCTGCAGCTGACAGAGAACCAGGAAGTCAGTAACAAAGGTTCTCTTTATAAACCAGAGCAGAACGCTCTTGGAAGGCAGGAGGAGAAGGAGAGGCAAAAGCAGGAGCAGAACCGAAAGACACAGCAATGGAGATGGCAGCAGTTGCAAAGAAAGCCATGGACAAATAAGCAGTGGGAACAACAGCAGGAGCTGAGAAAGGAAGGAACTGGAACCGGAGCTGAACTAGAAGCTGAACCAACAGTAAAGCCTAGAAGCTATCAGAGGTACAAACCTGTTTGCTGTGAAAGAGGCCAAGCTGGAAGTTGGAACAGAAACAGACCACACGAGGTGGGAAGCCATAGAATCCAAACTAAGCCTATTGGGCAAGGAGAGTTTGGTAGAAGGTGCTCCAAGGTAAGAGGCGGTGCCACGCCTAGTTCTTTTACTCTGCCTGTTTATGATACAAGGAGAAGGAAGCTAAGAACCAGAGGGGAAGGTTCTGTAAGGAGTTTATCTCCAGAAAAGCACTGCTCAGTTTTACCCAGTCAGAAGGAAAAACAGTTGTATAAACAACAGAGGTTTTTACTCCATGAGCCAAGGTTTGAAACAGTAAGGTTTAACCCTAAGCACTGCACTGCTGGAAGCCACCCGCAAAGAAAGCTTCTCTCTAAAAACAACCTGAATAAAGATTGGTATTCTAATTTACCACCAGCCATAAGAGTTCCTCCTTACCTAAAGCAAAACTCCCATGCTGAAGATGGTCAGGCTAACATAGACAGGGATAGTGAAACCCCTTTGACCCAATATGAGGAAGAGGATATGATGGAGGTAGATTTCCCCCATACTATTCCCTCATCTTTGCCGGAGGACATGGAGTGCGATTGGTGCACGGCCTACGCTCCCAAGTGTGCCTGCTGTAACGAAGAATGAATGTAAATATACTTTTGGTTGTTTATTGTGAAGAATATTACCTTTAAGAAAAACCTGCTATAAACTGTGAAGTAACAGTTCTCAAGCCAGAGAGCCTTGGCACCTTTTGAAACAAAGGACTATTTTGTTAAGCAACGTATCTCTAATTTGAACCCATGCATTATAACGGGGAATAAAGCCTTTTATTACCCTTCACTCAGGTCTTATTGTTCTTTATAGCGCTACATAGTGGCGCGCAATCTTTGTGTCACGACACCTTGTGGCACACGGAACTGAACATTTGCACAAAAGGAAAGAGCAGAACTTGTTTTCACCCACAACAGAATCCATCCTATTATGTGCTAAAAATACGATGGAATGATGAAGATGGAGCTCTTTCAAATGCTACTCAACAACTTGAAGACCCTACAAAACCTGCAGCTCTATACTTTGATGCTTGTGATGCCATAAACAGAAACTATAATCAGAAATGTGGGACTTGGGAGAGAAATTATTATGATGATAAATATATGTGTCCTGAAGGAGCATATAAATGGGGAATATGTACTGGGGTACACTCTCCAACACATTATGGTAAACCTTCAAAAGCTGATTATTACTGTCCAAAATGGGAATGTGTATACTATGCTACATGGTCAGGTAGCCCTACAGGACAGGAAGGAGATAATCGTAGAGCCAATTTAGAAAAACTGTCTTTATCTAATCCAAAGACATGTAAGAAAGGTGCCTGTAATCCTTTAAGGCTCCTGGTCATAAATCCCAGTCAATGGAAACAAGGATATAGATTTGGCTTACGCATAGCAGCAGGAGGATCAGATCCTGGAACTTTTGTATATATACAACTTAACACTAAAACTCATGTATCATCACCATATAGAATACACCATACATTCTATGAAACTATGAAATCACAGTTTGAAGTTCCTCATGCGGCACAGAATTTGTTTCTTGAATTAGCTGGAGCCGTAGTAACCAGTCTCAATATAACTAATTGTTATTTCTGTGGAGGAACTAAAATGGGAGATCAATGGCCATGGGAAGCACAAGAATTAAATTTTTCTGTATCATATAATTATATAAATATTCATAAAGCTACAAGTGAAGGGGTATTAGCTAACCCCATTGTAGGACGTCTATGTTTTGCACGTATTGGGCCACAATTTACTGCAAAGGTTGGACAGCTGGTCTGTCTCAGCCAGAAGTTTTATAATGCCTCAACGAAAAAGACATCCTGGTGGTCAGGAGTAAAAGATCCTGAACCCACCAATCCTCTAGTTATTTTTCCTGAACTTGCTAAGTTATGGACAAATCTAGTATTACCTAATACCTGGCAAGCTCCACCAGGACTTTACTGGATTTGTGGAACTAGAGCATATGCTAAACTTCCTCCTAATTGGGGAGGAGCATGTGTATTGGGAACAATAAGACCGTCCTTCTTTCTTTTATCCACTGCCCAGGGAGAACAGCTAGGATACCCAATATACAGAACAAGACAGAAAAGAGAAGCCTTAAAAATAGGTCAATGGGAGAAATGGGGTGGTAAGGAGGAGGAGTGGTCACCTGAAAGAATTATTTCCTACTATGGACCTGCCACTTGGGAGCAAGATGGCACATGGGGATATCATACCCCAGTTTATATGTTGAATAGAATTATATGTTTGCAAGCTGTTGTAGAAATAATAACTAATGAAACAAGTACAGCATTAACGCTCTTAGCCAGGCAAAGCACTCAAATGCGTACAGCTATATATCAAAATCATTTAGCACTTGATTATTTACTAGCAGCTGAAGGAGGAGTATGTGGAAAATTGAATTTAACCAATTGTTGTTTACAAATAGATAATGAAGGTCATGTAGTAGAAGAAATTGCTGAACATATGCGCAAACAAACATACATACCAGTTCAGACCTGGCATGGACTAGAGTTAAATGGATGGTTTGGTTCTGCGTTCTCAATGTTTGGTGGCCTGAAAACACTTGCGGTAATTGCAGCACTAGTAGTAATAACATGTTTAATACTTCCATGCATTTTACCCCTCTGCCTACGTAATATATCTACAATCATTGAGAATATTGTAGAAAGAAAGACAACAGCTAAGCTCCTAGCTATGAGACGGTATCAGCCTATACCACATAACATGGCCACAACTCAAATATAAGTGATTTGTTTCTCACCCATCTTAACATTCTGGGTGAGAATAATCAAAGGGGGGAATGTGGTAGCCAGGTAGCCTACACCTATAGATTAGTCCATAAGCCTGAACCTGGAAAATGACAGGCCTCAGAATTCAGTAGTGCTGAGACATAAAATTAAAAAGACAGAATTGAATATTACTTTAGAATGAAATGCTGCTATAGCAGAGTTTGCACAAAGTGAATACAATGCCTGTATGTTAAATCGTTACTTCAGAATTGCTACTTACACATTTTAGGAGCCAGATATGACCTTGTTGAAGGAAAGTAACCAGGTTTGAACCATGCCATTGTTCAGCTAGCTAGAGAAAGCAGAGCAAAGGGCATAGATCCTGATTGGTCAAATTTAGGGAAATGTCAGACCAATAGAAAGTTTGTAGAAATTAGCATAAGACCAATAGAATGTTTTCATGCATCAAAATGTTTTAGCCGTATAAAATGAACATGTTTATGCTAAAGCGGGGCTCTGTCACTTTTAGACTGCCTTGTATACAATAAACTGGCTTGAACCTTGATAAAGACTCCTGGTATAATTGGTTTGGTGGCATTCAGCTGCAACAATATACCCCCAGTATTTTTCCATGAGTAATAAATGTGCAAATACACATACCCAATTAATTTTCAGAAATCACTAATGGATATTAGTATTAATAAATATTAAATATTCATACTGACAGATTTATTTAACAAGTATAATGAGAATATAAGTTCATATTTAAAATTACAGCACAGAAATAAAAAGATAGTCTTTTAAGACAGATCAACTATCACTTACTTGGAATGGACATTCTTACACAATCCCAAAACTCATAATCATACCAGGTATTGAGTTGTAATGGCAGTAGAGGACATTCTTGCTGCGTTTCAAAGATATCAAATTGATCTGATAAGATGAGTGCCACACTTATTATTTGCCTCTTCTAATATGGTTGCTAGCTGGATGTGATCTTGTCTGGAAAAAGCATGGAAAATCCTGTACCTTCTGAAAGATGGTATATATAGCTGATGGCAGCAATTTGAGCAGGGAGCATAGCACCTTGAAAAACTTTCTTCCTTAAATTATCTAAGACGTAGGGCTCCTTTCCCAGAGGAGTGTTTGAGAAATCTCTGCATGGCTGCTTCAGTCACCACTTAAGAATATGAACTTTGCTGGAGAGGCTGGGCTTTGTATTTCATGTCCAACTTTTCTTTTTTGAAACAGGCTGAACAGTCAGCAGATATTGCAATGCATATTGCCACCTCCAATACTGCTAGTCTTTGAGTAGGTCATCCACAGGAAATGCTACAGTTGTTTTGAGGGCCTTGACATATTTAAGGTGGCTAAAATGCTGAAGTAGAAAAATAACTTCTTTAGCTGTTTGGAGAAATCTTGCGTATGGAATATCCTCACAGGAGATTCATTTCTAGGCAGTAGAGAAGGATCAGATGGTATTACACTAGAACCTTTTTCGTTATTTGGAGATGGCAGATGGATACCAAAAGGATCCAGATCATCAGGGAGGAAGCATATGCAAAGGTTTTTGTTCAGACTCTGAAGATGATAACAGTGAGACAACAGGATCTGCACAAGGGTCTCTCTGTGCTAGCTTAAGGCCATCAGAACATGAAGGTTCTTTAGGGTGCTATGATGAAGGCATATTAGCCATGTTCTTGAAGTAACTTCACAAAATCATCAAATATCTTCTGGCAGCTGGACAGAGACCAAGGATAAAGATTCATCAGCCATTATAACCAATACAGAATCAACAAGTGCAGGCTGTTGTGCAAGGAACTGAGCAGAGATAGGGTGGTCAGCGCTGAAGAATCTTTAACGGTGTCAGGATGGTCTATGAAAGAAGTGCTATCACTGTGTTGCTGAAGTTGCATTGAAAACAAGTCTAGGTGCTTTCTCTTAATACTGTAGTGGGAGCTTCTGCCCTATGAAATTTATGCTTGGTCAGTGTTCTGTCAGCAGTTGCCAAAAAAACTGATTTTACTCAGGTTTTTGCAGGCACCCCAGAAATGGCTCCATAATTAGCTTGGAAACCTAAGGGGGTATTCGCCCTGGTTTGTTTAACATCTCGCTGTCCCTTTGGGAGCTATCAACCTCCAGCTGCCCAAACTAGTATGTACAGGTGTAGACGTCTTCTGTGCAAAGAATGTCTTTTTAGTGGCTTGAAATGTTCTCAAAGGTCATTCAGATGTTCTCTTCATGCTCTTGGAGATATACATGCACAGATGCCGAGAAGCACGTTGACGGCCTTCGCAGACCTCCTACCTCCCTCTGATCACTGCAGCTATTTCAGAGCCTTCTCTATATCCCATCACCAGTCGACAACAGGCAAAGGAGCCTCTCAGCAAGCAGGGAGATGCATAGAAAGCAGAGGTAAGCTCCTCTCCTCTCTCTACCACATCACTCATCAGCAACCACCTGATTTAAAGGAGACACCCCAGGCACGCCTTCACAGATGCCAAGGAGAATGCAGACAGCCATCGCAGACCTCCTACCTCCCTCTGATCACCGCTGCCATCTCAGGGCCTCCTCTACACCAAATTGCCAGTCGACAACAGGCAAAGGAGCCTCTCAGCAAGCAGGGAAAATGCACAGAGGTAAGCTCCTCCCCCTCTCTCTACCGCATCCCTTACTGGTGACAACCTGATTTAAAGGTGACACCCCAGGCACGCCTTCACAGACCTCCTACCTCCCTCTGATCACCGCAATCATCTTGGGACCTCCTCTACACCCCATCGCCAGTAGACAACATGTGGAGCCCCTCGGCAAGCAGGGAGATTGCAAAGAGAGTGGAGGTAAGATCCTCCCTTCTTTCTATCATATCACTCACCGGCAACAACCTGATTTAAAGGCAACATCCCAGGAGCACCTGCGCTTGGCATTGACTTATGTGTGGACCGCTAACAAACTAGAGGACCTAGGCGATAAACAGGAGAATAAGGGAGAATACCAGCTAACCATTGGTTACCGGTATCATAAAGAATCAAATTCAAAGCTATTCTGACTATATTCAAGACTATAACCAACATTACTTCAACATATCTGGAACTCACTAATCCAGACTCAACAGGATACAAGAAGTAGGAGGGAAAATATGAAGAATCTACTAACCACCCCTTCGGTTTCAAGAAAAGTGAACCACTCAGCCACAAACAAGAACCTGTTGCTGGTGTGTATTTATTTATTTAAAGTTTTTATATACCGCCATTCTACAATTCAAGGAGGTTTACATAGAACTCAACATAACAGTGTAGTTACAAATGTTGAACATAGAACAATAATTTGTAGTAGAAAAGTTATCTATAAAATTAACAAGTAATGGTGTTGCAGGAGCCGGTGGTATCTCCAGAGAGAGGCTTCTTGGCCGGGGAGGCCCTGTGGTGACATTATTCCTGAGCACCCCAGGATGCTTGAAAAGACCATGCAGCTTTTTGCAACCATGGTTGTGGCCCACAGTCATGCGCCCAAAGAGGCACACCCTTTGGTACCTCTTCGGGGCCTGAGGGCCCCTGAGGTTTGCCGTAGGAATGCCCCATGGAGGGGGTTAGAGGAAAGCTAAGCCACTGAAGAAGAAACTTGGTGGAACTTTGTCTTTGATGTCCAAGGCTATTTCTGAGGCCCTGGACCTACATGTAATTGTACTTTCAGTATCTACGGTTGCTTCTGGAGTGACTCCATTTGAATCCCCCTCGATGTTATCTGGGGCTTCTTTAAGTCCTGTAATTTGGACACCTCCTCCTAATCGTGGTTTAGTCCAGGTAGTATTGGATGGGAACCCTGCAGCTCCCTTAATGGATCATAGTGCGGCTAAGGATCAGGTCTCCCTGGGTCCACTGCAGGCTTTGCTTAGTGGTTTTCCGGAGGATTTAAAAGTGATTTGTCATTCGATGCTACCCCCTTCGGTTTCAGATGGTGGAGTGGTGGATGTTACATTGATGGACATCTGGAGGGAAGTATCAAAACGAATTCCCTATTACAAGGCTTTATGGAACAAACTATTAATTTTTCTGAACAAGTGGTTAAAAGTCTAAGGCTTTGGACCAGCAATTGGCCTTTACAGCCCAGCGCATAGATAGGTTGGAGGGGCAGGTTGACTCGCTTCAGTGTGCTGGCTAGCTGGATATAAAAGATTCTTATGTAATGTATCAACGTTTAGAATTGTTAGAGAATACTATGAGAGCAAAGAATATTAGGTTGTTAAATTTTCCCCAGTGTCGGATGTTATTGCCGCTTATTTTATTTTATAAATATTGTAAAGAAGTTCTTTTATTTTCTGAGCCAGAAAAATTTGTGGTTGATCGATTGTATTATTTGTCTCCCTGGTCTGGGGCAGGGGCTGGCAAGGTGGCACGGGAAGGGATGCATCAGATATTGATTTGACTAATTTTCTTGACGTTTCAGATGATGTTATCTCCTCCCGTGCCACGCTGGTCATAACCCTGGCCTCCGAGGGGGATAAAATTTCCTTTTTAAAAGCTAATTTCCACAAGAGGGATGTTCCTTTTTGTGGATAGAAGATTGCTGCCTTTCGCGATATACTCAGTTGAGGAAGAAGTCCTTCCTTTAGTTAAGGCCTAGGGTTTTGGCTGCAAGGGGGACTTTTTTTCCTTCATTTTCCATGTAAATGTCTGGTGTCGTTTGGGGGAACAAAATATGTTTATACTGATCCTTTGCTTTTGGAGAACCTCTTATCTAGTAAGTGATGCCTGACCTGTACTGGCCCATTTCCTGCATGATTTGTTTTCTTATTCTTGATATTTAGTTGTAGGAGGATAATGTATCCGACTATAACATTGTTGATGTCTCTGCACCCATAATGGTTTGCTCCCTCGAGATGTGGTCAATAGCTCAGGCTGTATTTCTTTGGTTGTTAAGTTATATGCCCGTTTTTTTGTTTGCTTTGAGCCTGCATTTTTCCTAATGTTTTGTGTGTAACAAAATTCCATAAAGCAATAAAAAGAGATCATCAAGTCCTTGCTCGCCGATGGCCTTCACCAGCACAACGTGTAACACTTTCAGGGAGCAAACCAGACTCGTACATCAGTCCCTGCAGCCTCCTGATCGCCACTGCTACAGCCTCCTTGACACCCGGGAAACCCCCAGAGGCAGACAGAGACAAAGTACACTCTGCAAGTGAAGCCATAGGTAAGCTCGGCCTCGTGCCCATAAAAGTACCCCCCCAATTGGAGATACTCAGCAGCCAACAATAACTTGCCAAACTTATTATTAGCTGCAAACCCTAGGCAACAGGTAAGCAAATACAGCAACTCCACAGGACTCTACTTAATGCAAGCACCAATCTCATCCAAGCTGCCCATACCTCTCAACAGAGCCCAGACACATTATTCAGTGAAGCTAAATACCACAGCACAATCATGTTCAACTGCCAGTCCTACACAATATTCCTACTAGGAATCATACTGCTGGCCAAATAAGCAGCAGCCCTAACAACCAATGCCCAATACATACCAATTCTTGCCAGAACTCAATGGCAAAAACCCAATATACACCACAACCCTTCGTTCAGATCAACCCACAGACTTATACAAATACAACCCTTAATACCATACTGCTAGTAACCCAAGATTTATTCACAATAGCAAGCAATATCTAACATGCATCCTTATCAATGTACGCTCAGTTCACAACAAAATTCCAATCTTCACAGACATTCTCAATAGTGAAAAAACAGATCTAATATACATAACAGAAACCTGGCTATCAACACCACACACTGTGCTACTCAATCAACTAAGAACAGACGACAACACAACTTTGAGCTGTCCAAGAGCGAACAAAAGAGGAGGAATTCTAATATTTGCTAAATACAAACTACAATTCTAAGCCACAACATCTACATCCTTTAACAAAGTTGATATTAATTAATTAATTAGTTAGTTATACTTTTCTATACTGCCCCTTCCAGAGATCAGGGGCGGTTTACAGGGAACCAAACATGTTACATAAAACAGGAGCTAACTTTTTACATGAAACATTTTCAACAGGTTAACGTTTCAATTTCTTTTAATAACAAACAACTGCCTCTTGATATGACTATTATACAGAGCCCCATCACCCAATACAAACGACCTTGCCACAATCCTAGAAATTGCATGCAAGAACTCCATACAAAACAAACTCTCATATTACTAGGTGATTTCAACCTAAACATCCTCCCCCAGATACCATACAAACACCGTTCTTGAAGCTATGAATGCTCCTGACTACCAACAAATAGTAAATAGTCCAACACACATGAAAGGAAACAAACTGCACCTTATCTTTGCACCCAAGGACATCCTTATTGATGCAAATATTCCCACACCGCAAATCTGCCCAGTACCATGGACAGACCACACCATGATCAGGATTCATCACCCCCAATGCCATAACATCCATAGTGAAAATACTATCCACACAATAAAACATAGATTATAGAAATTTGACAAAGAGTCATTCTTAATGACAATTACTCCCCAACTCCACCCCAACACAACTGATATGGACATCCAGATGAATAACTGGAATCCGAATATAAGCAATGCAGCAGCTGCTCCAACAACAAGCTCCACAACCTGGACACAAACAAAGCACAACCTGGTACATGAGAGAACTAAGAAACTTAAAAAGACAACTGAGAAAAACTGAGTGAAGATGGAGAACCTCCAAACAGCCAGAACTGCAAACTAAATTCATGCATAAACTAAAGGAATACCATGCCATGGTCAACATCGTAAAAAAGGATTATCACACAAAAAGCATAATGAGCTTGCTTAACAGCCTAAGAGAGTTATTTGACATCATCTGATCTCTAACCATAGTCCCCAATCAAGAGAAAACTAACAGCATTCCACACCCACAAACACTTGCAGACTTTTTCCAAAGCAAGACTGGAACCACAGACAACATTCTACAAATACCACAGGTTAATAACTCCTCCAACCCATAATAGAAAACCTTTGACTCCATCTCTGACAAGAACAGAGTACATAACCAGCAGTCTTAACACCACTACTTCACCTATAGGCCCATGCCCGGTCACTTGGATCAAGATAGTTCAGATCTGGCAAACTCCAATTATCTGTAAAATAGTGCAACTCTCACTCAAGTAGTGTTAGCTACCAAAAGAGCTGAAAATTGCCTCAGTCTGCCTTATTCTAAAACCCCCCACTGCAGAAAAAGGAGACCCAACCTCTTACAGACCCATCTGCAGCTTGCCTTTCTTCTCAAAAATCATTGAAAGGATAGTATACTAGCAACTTCATGACCATATCGACAGGCATGACCCTCTGGATCAACATCAACACAGCTTTAGGCCACATCACGGAGTGGAAACGCTCCTCACTTCACTATTGGATTCATCAAAGGCATAGAAAAACTTAATCAGGCATACATACTAATCTTGCTAGACATAGCTGCGGCATTCAGCTCCATTCCACATAAGCTCCTACTGCCAAGATTACAGGCCATTAGAATTGGTGGAAACCATTTAGCTGGATTCAATCATATTTATCTGAATGCCAACAAGTAGTACGCATAGGATCCCACAAATCAGCTCCATACAGACAACATAAAAGGTGTTCCACAAGGCATTGTCATCGCTACAACATATTCATGCAGCCCAAATGTGCCATATTCCATAAGCATGAAGTTCAATATAGAATCTATGCTGATGACATTATGATGTTTACATCTTATGACCTCTCCACTCCATACTGAAGCAGAACATCATGCTTCAATGAGATCATGCAATGGCTAGCAGAACATGGCCTTCAGATAAACTACAAAAAAACAGAGGTACTACATATCTCCAGAAACAAAGCATTCTCTCTCCCCCCCCCCCCAAAACACTTAAAGTACAAAACGCGGATCTAGAAACCAAGCACGAGGTGAGATTCCTGGGCACAATAACTGATCAACAGACAATAATTGATCAACAGCTTGACTTCACCCCTCACACATCAGCAAGACAGAAAGAGCCATATACCATAAAGTAAGAACCCTCCACAACTTCCAGCTTCTACTAGCAGAGAATGACATGATTAGTATTTCAAGCCCTCATATTTCCACTCCTAGACTTCAGTATCAGCATATACTAAGGACTCCCCAAACAAGCTCTACATCAGTTACAGATGACCCAATACACTGCAGCGCATACCATAGTAGGAGCAATGAGGAATGACCACATTACACCAATACTAAAAAATCTACACTGGCTCCCCTTATCCTGTCAAATTAAATATAAATCAATAATGAACATCTTCAAGACTTTACATGACCAGTCATCATACTTAAAGTCCCTCACCTGTATACCAACAACCACCAGAAACAAATGTACAGGCAACCAAAAACCTACTTGCCCTGCCAATGGAAGTAACACGCACAAATCAAGCAAAACGCAACAAAGCCTTTTCCTTGTATGCACCTGACCTTTAGAATGCCCTCCCTAGAAACCTCAGGGAAATATATGCCCTAACATTCTTCAGGAAGGAACTCAAACAGTTTTGTTCAAAGAACACTTTAAAGACTAACTATTGTACACTACCAAAACCTAGAGACCCCCCCCCCCAAATAAATTTTCACCCTACTAGAAAGCCCCTTTCTTTCTTTCACCTCCTATCCACCTCCCCCACAACAAAGTCAAAATTGTACCACACAGTCAATGACTCCAAACAGCCAAAGTGGCTGACATTATTAATTGATCTTATCAAACCTAAACTTCAAGCAACCCAAACATGCTCACAATGATACTTATGACCTGTTGTTGTTACTATATATAATCACTCTGTTTTCTGAATTATCATTTTATGTAACACAGTTTAATGTTTGTTTTCAGTACTTATCCTATGTAACACAGTTCAATGCCTTAGTAATATGTAAATCGCTTTGATTCCCAGATAAGGCGGTAGAGAAAACCAGTAAAATAAAATAAATAAATGTTTGCAGTCTTTTATACTGTGGTCAAGACTCAAGCATAGAAGGCACTTGGTATGTGTGTCGAAAAACAAACTTGAGAAGCAGAAGAGACTGTTACATGCGGAAAGGGGCTGTGCATGCTTGGGACTTTTCATTAAGCTCTGAGCTTTAGTAGAGCAGTTCTGTCTTGGCGTCGTTGGATGACACCACCCACTTGTGTGCCTAACTCAATTCTACTTGACAATAGACATTACGTTGCTTTAATGACAGTTGAAAAGGTAGAATAAAAATACTTTACAATTAAATGACAATGGAATCTTGCACCTCTACACATCAGTGTTTTTATCTAGTGTCAAACTGAAGAATAATGAAATATGAGGCCAATATAATATTACTCAAACATGGGCTTGATTTGACTATGCAGAAGCATATTAGAAAATCAGGGATCATCCAGTTTCCTTTTTGAAAATGACAGCTACTAATTTTGCACTGTTGTCATCCCCCTCAGTTGCAGGAACTGTGAATTAATAGGTCGTGTTTAAAACAACTGTATATAGAAAGGAGAGATATTGTTTAGAAATTAAGATTTAACAAGCTCTTCTTGAGAAATAACTAACTTTAGACGTTCACAATATTATTTGTATTACTATAGTATTGTGAGTTATAATAGCATTAATCATTTCTTCCTTTGATATTCTGCCTTCTCCTGGGGTAAGCCACAAAGCGGATTATATAAAAAAATATGAGCTGCACTCTGCAGAACAATCGTAATCAGGTATAAATACAAAGAGTTGAGGAATGAAGCAAGAACTTAGGGCAGAATCATGCATAAAGGATGAGAAGTACATTTGGGGAAGATGAAGTTAAGAACAACTCCAAATAAAGGCAAACCTTAGGAAAAGAACTCATGGCTACAACTGCTGTGGCTGGAGAGGGTTAGTAATGGAAAGAAGTCTCTGTAATTGGATATCAGCTTCAGATCTATAAAACCACTGACCGGTGTTTATTCAGGGCCGGCGCTACCAGGTAAGCCAGGTAAGCGCTGCAGGAGGGCACCGACGGCAGGGGGCACTGTTGCTAGCTGCCCGCCATTCACCGCTTCAGAAAAGGCAGCAGCTGTGGGAACATTTCTCTGTTCCCGCGGCTCTACTATCTTTTAAACTGCTGGACCACAAAGTTTCTAAAGGCAATAATACTGCTGGAAACGCTGTGGTCTTTTTTTGAAGGATGAATCAGTAAGAGGAGGGAAGGAAAAGGGCCAGAAGGGAGCTGACGGGGAGGCTGGAAGGGAGCTGACACTTGGGGATGGGGCTGGAAGGTGGCTGGGTAATAGGAGGGGGGGATGGAAAAGAGTTGACAGGGGGGAAGGAGGAGACTGGAAGGGAGTGGAAAAGAGGGGAAGGAGGGGCTGGAGGGAAGTTGGGGGCTGGAAGGGAGCAGACAATTGGGGATGGCAGTGGAAGGCAGATGGACAGAGGAGAGGTGACTGGAAGTTCACAGATACCTGGGATGGTATTTGGACTAGAAGGGGCTGGACAGTGGGGACGGAGGGGGACTGGAAGGGAATATACACCAGTGGCAATGCAAGGGGGTTGGCACTGGAAGGTACTGGAAAGGGAGCCTGTAAAGGGGGCGGGTTACTGGGACTGGAAAAAGGCTGATGGAAGAAAATGAAGAAAGCAAAAGGAGAGACAAGAAAAGGCAGATGGACTACAGATGATAGAAAGAGAGCTAAGAGAAGACAGAGGAAAACAGAAACCTCAGATCGGGACCAGATGGGAGAGTGGGAGCCCTTTTCTATCTTGCAGCTGTTTCAACTTCCCTGTGGACGCATTGGTGCTGACCTGTGACATCAATATCTAGCCCTTTAAAAATCTGGGCTCTGCTATGGGACTCCGGAGAGTGGGAACCCTTTTCTATCTTGCAGCTGTTTTAACTTCCCTGTGGATGCACTGGCGTTGACCTGTGATGTCCATATCTAGACCTTTAATAATCTGGGCTCCACTATGGGACACGGCTGTTGACATGTCCCTCGAAGTGATTGACTTTTGAGCAATGGGGACATGCAGAAGATGATTTTTCCTGCAGTACCAACTATGAAATCTATTAAGATTGAGATTCCTCTGGATAGGCATCTGATAAGGCAGGTTTTGAGGACAGAAGCCCTGCGTTATCAATTTTTGTGAGTACTGATTCACCAATCACTATCTCTAGAAGGAGATTTAACCCCACCCCACTCGTCTCTTGAGCGGGTTATGCTGGCCATGGAGGGGGAGGGAGTGATTCCACCCTCCATGGAATCACCATCTGTTCCTGAACAGCCCCTGGTCCAGATGCGGCAGGATGTTGTGAAAGTTCTCATGTCTAAAGTGGTTCAGATCCCATCGTTGGTTGGGGTGGGAGCCTTTTAAATAGTGCTTCTCCTCAGGATGTGAGACTTAAGAATATCTGGTCTGTCGTCACCCAGACTAAGGCTGTTTTAACAGGATCTTTGAGGCAAATTCAGGACTTAACGGGAGACTCTGTTGCAAAATTTACTAAGATGTTCAGATGAATGCTGTAGGGGAGTATTTGATGCAGATGGAAGCTAAGTCGGGTACTGCTCAGGCAGTAACCGCGGCTTCTGTTAAAGATTGCCTATGTAGATACAAGCTATCTGAAGTATTTGAGAATTGGTCTCACCTTAAAAATCTGAGGTATTTTAATTTTCCCATTGCATATTATTTGTCCCTCTTAATATTATTTTACAAGTATTTGAAAGAGGTTTTGTTATTTATGCAACCTGAAGAGTTTAAGGTTGCTAATTTGTATTATATTTCTAGGGCTAAGAGGGAGGTGAGCTTGACCAGTTAGATTCTCCTGATAGTTTGGATGTGTGAGTTTCTTGAATCCTCTTCAGATAAAATTTCTGCTCAAGCGACATTAATTGTAACTTTTGTGTCTGAATTGGATAAAAATTCAGTTCTTAATGCATATTTTCCTAAGAAAGATGTTATTTTCTGTGGGCAAAGGGTCACTCTTTTTTCTCAATGTGTCCCGTACGGCTCAGCTTTGCTGTAAGGCGTTTCTAGAGTTGAAAGCTTGCACCCTTGCAGTGGGAGCTATTTTTTTCCTTAAGTTCCCATGCAAGTGTGTGATTGGTCATCAGGAGAAAAGTTATGGACTTTCTGGACCCAGATCATTTGGTAGAATTTCTAAGTAAGTAAGTCTTAAATTTCTGTAGGGACGAGTTGGTATATTGGGGTAATGCGAAAGTATAAATTAAACACTGCCTTGTTTCGTTAGTGGTTCATTGACTTTTGAAGTTTTTTCTTAATGGGATTCCCTTTCTTCTTAATGTGGACTTGTATGCATTCTGTGTGTTTATTAAGAAGGCTGGATTGGTCCGTTTTTTTTCTTTCCCTTTGTTTTTTTTTCTTGCATTTTTCTTTCTGACAATTGTTTTGTTATTGTTATCAATTAAAATTTGTAATAAAAAAAATAATCAAACAAAGGTAGAAAAATTTTTTTATTTCTAATTTAGTGATTGGACTTTGCACTCTCTTTATATTTCACACAATATGGGGAACTGCATCTCTTAACTGGTGTAGTACCGAATGAGGAGTCTGGCTTCTTGGGGTTTCAGTTTAATTTTTGTCTACATATTTTTATTTTTACTTTAGATTGTGGTCACTTATTCTGTACTTGGTAAGGGTCTGTGTTCTGAGTGTGCGACCAAGGCCAGGTGTTCTGCTAACATGGAGTTTGTACGTAGGGATCTGTATTGTAGTAATTTGACTTGTTCAGCTTTTCAAATAGGTGAATGGATGTTTTGGGGCCCATTGCAGTATTTATAGTGCTGCTTTTTTCTGGTTAGGCCCCTTATTGTATGAGTTTTGGAAATGTATGCTGGTATGGTATGGTAGATTTGGCCTAGTAAATCTTCAGTGACTTTTGCAGTGTTTTATATTAGTTCACAATATGCCTGGCACTGGAGAATGTTTAATGTTGTTAGTGAGATGACCAGAATCAGATTTTTTTTTTTTTTTTTTTACACTATCACAGCCTGTTTGTACGATGCTAAGTATTTACCGCTAAGTATTTTTATTTTGGCTATGCATTTGTCTTTTGCTGCAATTTTCTTACAACATTGGATTTGAAGGAGAAATACTAATATTGCTTGAAAAGAGTTCACAAAACAGTTTTGGAAAAAAGGCGGGTAGGGTGCAGCCAACATTAATAATAATAATAATGAAGGAGGGGTGCCGATTTATAGGTTGCAGAGGTGGGGGCACTAGAAACCCTATCACCGGCCTTGTGTTATTGCTCAATGTATAGAGAAGATCATATGTTCTTTAGGACAGGGGTTCTCAACCCTGCCTTAGGGACACACCTAGCCAGTTAAGCTTTCAGGATAACCACAATAAATATGCATGAGGTAGATTTGCCTGCACTGCCTCCTTGGAATGCAAATCTCTCTCATGCATATTCATTGTGGATATTGTGAAAACCCAACTGTATTGAGAACCACTGCTGTAAGAGAAACAATATGGTTTATTCCTACCTATATTTTTACTTGGCTGTTACTCAGTAGACTGCAAACATAGCTTTACTAATATTTAACTGAAGGCTGGCATTGTTAGGAATAGCAGACACTGTATGGCAATAGCATCACCATGCAGCAATTAGCTGTTCTGTTTCCACAGCTACAAAATATAAGAACTTGAAACAGGATTTTTTAAAATATTTATGGTGCTGCTCAAACAAAATTGATCCTGACTTAAATAATAAACTTTTGTGATAAAATAACACAATCATAACACTTACCAATGCTGTCTTTCCAAAAATTAGCGACTAATAACAGGAACAAAGAACAATTGCTACTACTTATTTGTATAGTCCTACTAAGCATATTTGGTGCTGTACACGTACGTACAGTCTCTGCTACACAGAGTGTCAGTACAATCTACTCAAAACAAATAGGACAAATAAGAGATTTAAAGACTTTCATTTATTAAAGGAAATTGTTATAAACATGGTTAAGATTTAAAAGTAGCCTATAAATGTGAGCTTTTAGGCTGGATTTCAATATGCCCAGAGAGGGAGCATGATGCACCGACTCAGGAACTTATGTGTCTGGCAAAGGAAATGGAAAGAACGGAGTGTGATACTAGCTGTGGAGGAGAAGGGCACATTTAAGGGTGACTTACCTGATGAGCGGAGTTTCATGGAGGGGTGCAGGGAGAGATTTATTTATTTGTGAGAGAAGAGAAGTAGTTAGGAGCTGCAGAATGAATGCACTTTTAGGTGAACGATGTAAGTTTGAACTGTACATAATAAAGGACAGGGAGCAAATGAAGTGACTTGAGAAAAGGGGTTATGCGAGTGTAGCGATGATGGTGGAATATAAGTCATGCAGCTCAGCTTTGAACAGACTGAATGGGACACAGATGGTTTAGTGAGAGATCTGCAAGGAGCAGGTTGCTGTGTCTAAGTGGGAGATAATGAGAGTGTGAATAAGGGTTTTGGTGGCATGATCACAAAGGGAGGGACAGATTTTTATGATGTTATAGAGAACGAAATAACATGTTTTAGCAGTGTGTTGGATACCAGTAGAGAAAAAGAACAGAATAAAAGATGAACCAATGTTACAAACTTGACGAGGTGGGGGGATGACAGTGTTAGCCACAGAAATAGAGGAAGGGGAGTAGAAAGGGACACGATAGGTTTAGGAGAAAAATAAGAAGTTCTGTCTTGGCCATGTTAAGTTTCAGATGGTAGACTGCTAGCCAGACAGCAACAACAGAAAGCAGGTTGGGATTTGGGTCTGAATTCCTGGTGAAATTTCTGGTGTAGAGGTAGTTATCAGCATAAAGATGATACTGAAAGTCATGGGTGGAGAACATGCACCAAGGGAACAAGTACAGAGAAAGACTAGAAGTGATCCTAAGACAGAGCCCTGAGATACATCGATTGATAATGGGATAGCAGTGGAGGAGGATTCACCAGAGCATATACCAAAAGTACGATGGGAGAGATAAGAAGACAAAGCAGAGTCTCAGAATCCAAGTGAGGACAGAGAATCAAGAAGTAGGTGGCGATAAACAGTGCCAAAAGGCAGCAGTGGATAGGTCAAGAAAGATGAGAACCAAGTAAAGATCCTTGGATTTGGTCAGGAAATAGTCACTGGAGATTTTGGCAAGGGCTGTTTCTGTCAAATGTAGAGGGCAAAAGCCAAACTGAAGTGGATCAAGAATGGCATGATATGAAAATGTCAAGGCAGCACTGGTGAATGGCACCTTCAAGTATCTTTGAAGCAAAAGTAAGGAAGGAGATGGGATGATATTTAGCAGAGCAGATAGAGCCTGTGAAGGTTTTTTGAGGAGTGGTATCATCACAGCATGTCTGAAGGCAGCATAACAGTTACAATGAAGGTGACATCATTAGATTCAACGTGAGATAAGTACCTCTCAAGAAAATGGTTAATTTTATGAGATTCAGGTCAGTGGAGTTGACTATCAAAAAGTCATTGGTCATCTCTGTTCTCTTTATAATTGTTTTTTACATATACCTTTAATGCAGCCATTTGCCGAAACATGTCGGGTTAGATTAATATTCTTTAGTGAGACTTTAATGGTGTAAATTTTTCTTTGGGTTTTTACAATAGAGACTTGTACCCTTGTGCTGTGTTGGGTCTACTTCTCCCTGTCCCCCTGTAAATAATAGCTTTATTAGATAAAGGACTGAAGTACCAAAAGTATCTGAGAAAAGGATGAAAGGGCAAGACAAGCAGAAGATGCCAAGGAAGGTGACAGTGTTCACATAGTGATATGCTGAACGCTGCCTTATCCCAGTGTCCTGGATGCTAAATAACTTGAAATCAATTCAATTGCACAATGAGCCTGGATTTAAATAAAAATATTGATAATGAAGTAACATGATAGTCAATGCTCAAGGTGAGAAATTCTGTTATAGAAACATGGAATGATACATGAGTAGGACAAAGGTGAATAAAATTGTATATAATCACAAAGTATACTATTTGTTAAAACATACTTCAGGATACCTGAGACTGGGACATATATACACATACATACACACCTTTGCATAAGGAAATTAGAAGAAAAGTGTAGTTATCTGTATTGCTAAATCTATTACTGAAACTATACTATACTATAACTGTATCAATTCCAAATTAAATCATTTCTAATATTTTTAAGTGATTAGATTTAACAGCATGAACCAATATATGTGTCCAGCACAAGGAATCAAAGAACAGTAAGCACTAATGGCTACAGACCTGGTCACGTATCTGGCTGCAGAGAGGAGAAGTGAGAAACAGACTTTTGATCAAGGAGCTGAAGGAGTAAGAACAGAAGTCATGAATTTATAAATGCCCCCTTCCCCAATAAGATAGCCCCGTCAGAGGAGATAAAGAATTGCTGAACATGCTCAAAAAGCCTCATCAATAGATTATTTCTGAAGTACAAGAAAGCCACATTGCAATAATATAGTTAGGGTTAGTTTTACTAAGCTGCATTACCCTGTTAGTGTATGCTAACATGCATTGGTGTGCCTTATTTACTGCAAGTCCCATTTACTAATAATGCACGTTAACATGATAGTGAATAGTAAACTTGGCCCTCAAACAAGAGAGATTAAATAAGCTTGATGCAAAAATTACAAGTATGAAACAAGAAAAAGGAGTTGCTGAAAATATCTGACATTAACAGTTCTTACAGAGGGGACTGTGAATTGGCAGTTCCGTGACACAAATAGCTACCACTAATTCTTTCACATTATTCAAAAAATAAAGATCACATGGGTATTAAGTAATTTTTGAAACAACTGAAATAGAGCACATCTTCAGAAAAATTTAGATACTACTGATCTGAATGAATATGATTTTGCAGCAGCAGCAACACCACCATGCCCATATTAGCCTTTACCAGGGAAAATAATGCTGTCCTTTTTCTTTTTGTTAAAAAGACTAACATTTGCAACACAAGTAGCATGGAAGGATGGTGTGCACAGCAATTCGAAACCACCTGTGGGATACAAAAAAAAAAAGAAACCCCGAGATGCAGCTAGAGAAATAGAGTATGTTGCTTAAAGCAACAGTATCAGATAATCACCAAGTTTTTTGCTCTTAACTTTTGCACAATTAAAATAAAAATAAATACTTTGAAAATAAATATGAGGGTTTATTTTAAATACAGTTTCAAGTGCACATCTTATACTTTTCCAGTTTACAACCATGCACATTAAAGAGAAATTAGACTTACCTGCTAATTGTTGTTCCTTGAAGAACTCCAGTTCAGTCCCTCACCTCTGGTTAGTGCACCTCTTTCCGCAGCATGGAGACTGGGCATGTCAGACTTGTGACATCACTGTACATATCCTGCTGGCACCTCCCACCAGCTTCCAGTGATCTAATGACAAAGCACACTCAGAGGAGCAACAAATAAGTAGCTATAGTATTAAATATAACATCTAACTTGCAAACTGAACTAAGCCCCCCTTAACTAGAGGATAACTCTCTCTCTCTCCCATTAGAATGGAAAAACAGAACAGAAAGGAGAGAGAGAGAAGGTAGAATACAGAACATACCGTATTGAATACAGAAAAATCTGGTTGATTTTCTACTGTTTGGCTGCTGTCAACCGTCCTGACGAAAAAAAGGACTCTGCGGAACTGACCAGAACTTGGGTGGGAATCAGGACTGAACTGGAGTTCCTCAAGGAACAACAATTAGCAGGTAAGTCTAATTTCTCTTTCCTTATCGTCCCTCCAGTTCAGTCCCTCACCTCTGGGATGTAACAGAGCAGTAAATTAATGGGAGGAACCTGTCCACCCGGACCGCAAGACCGCAGAACCGAAACACCGAAACAGGTATCTCCCACCGCCTGAACATCCAGGTGATAATGTTTACTGAACGTATGCAAAGACAACCACGTGGCCGCTCTGCAAATCTCAACCGGAGGAACCAAGCTATGTTCCGCCCACGACGACGCTTGTGCCCTTGTAGAGAGCCCTAAGTCCCAAGGGCACCTGACAACCTTGCAAGATATACGCTGAGGCAATTGCTTCATGGATCTATCTGGAAATCGAAGCTTTGGCTGCCGCTTCCCCCTTATGCGGACCTCCAAAGAGTATGAATAAATGCTCGGACTTGCGGAAGGACTCCGAGACCTTCAAGTATTGCCGAAGAACTCTCTTTATATCCAAGAAACGCAAACTACGGTCTGCCGTGCTATCATCTGAGCAACCCAAAACTGGCAAAGAGACAGATTGATTCACATGAAAAGATGAAACCACCTTTGGCAGGAAAGACGGAACGGGACTCAACACCACTTTTTCCCTAGAGAAAGTCAGAAACGGTTCCCGACAGGACAGGGCCTGCAACTCCAAGATTCGACGCGCCGAGCAAATAGCTACCAATAAACACTGTCTTCAAAGTCAAATCCTTTAGCGAAGCCTTATGCAAAGGCTTGAACGGTTCCCTAGTCAAAGCTCCTAAAACCAGGTTGAGATCCCACGGAGGAGACACCACCCTGCACGAAGGATGCAGACGTGAAACCGCTCTCAAGAAACATACTACATCGGCAAGGACCCCCAAGGCGACCCCTTGAACTTTACCTCGATAACAAGAAATAGCTGTCAGCTGTACTCTTAATGAACTGGCCACCAATCCTTTATCAAAACCGTCCTGCAAGAAACTCAACACCAACGGAACCGACACCGTAGCCGGACGAACTTGACGCTGTTCACATCAGTCCTCAAAAACACACCATATGCGTATTGTCAGACGGCTGCCTAGGGTGAGAACTTACACAATCTTGACGATGCATATATTCATATGATTCTTGCAAGGTATTGTGGGTATTGTAGTTCATTCACTCCCAAACACAGCTGATGACAATAATTAAGTTGTGAAACCAAGTGATAAGGTCAATAAAATACTTCTTTTATTGATGTGGTTTAATTCACCCAGCACAAGTATGCTTGTTAGCAATATAAATGAGGTTACTTGCTTGCAGTGTTTAAATGGATAACATAAAGTCATAAAGCAAATCAGAAAAACAACCTTCAGCTTGTCAGGCAATTAGCTAATGTTTTCTTAGCCAATAATTACCAAATACAAAGGCACAAAGAAAAGAATAAACTTTGCTTAATAGGTTAACTTCTGCTTATTTTCCACGCAGATCCCAGCAGTGATTCTCTCTTGCTCACACACACAATCAGGTGCAGCTTTAATTACTATCAATTGACCAGCTGTAAGCCTTTAGCTGGCTGGCTGCTACTGTGTGAACCCAAATCCTGCTTTAAGAGCTGTTTGCAGTGGAAATAAAGAACAAAGTTAGGTTTCTTTGTGATGGCTGATGTGTTTTCTCACAGAAAGCTAGCAATAGCATTTAGATAGAGAACAGTCCATGTAAACTGTACTTTCATCTGCTGTATCTCCCCCTTCATCAATCAGCATAGGGTCACTATCATACATTGGCACAGACGAGTCTTTCATTAAGGCACTATCATGAGAATGCTTATTCCCTTGCTGCCATTCTCTATTATAGATAGGGTCTGGATCAGTGTTCATACCTGAGCCTCTCCTGCCATCATAATTCCTCTCTGTAAAGCCTGGCCAGTATGTAATCCAATTCTGATGTCCAGCCTTCCAATCTTGATCCCTGGACACTGGATCTCCTCTCACATACCTTCTGGCCTTGGTCTGAAAGTCCCTTCCACATGCAGTCTTCTCTCTTCCAGGTAGCCACTGGTGATTCCTATCTCTGCCACTCCATTCCTCTGGCTGAATCCAGTCCAATGGACTCTGCTGGCACTTGGAATACCTCCCAGTATGGGTACTGCCTTGGACTCTCCCAGACCATCCAATGGGCTTTCTTCTCTTCCTTCCAGAGAGTTTCCTTCTTTCTCTATCTGCTTGGCTTGGCTTCTCTTCCTCCAGGTGATACTGGTGCTTGAGCTTGTAGCCGTTGCTGTCTCTGTATCTCTTCCTGAAGCTCTTTCTGTAGCTGTTCTTGAAACTGTTATCTGAAGAATAAGATCTATTCTTATTCTTTCCTAATGTGTGCTCCTCCCTAACCCAGCGCAGCTGTGTTGAATCAGGCCCTGCCCTTTGAGATGAGTGCTTAGGGATTACCTCATAGCTCTCTTGATTGCACACACATTTTCTCACTTCAGTCCCTCTCATGGCTGCTGGAAACCTGGTGCATTCTGGGACTGGTAGTCTTTTATGTGAAAACTCTGTTTTCTTGCTTCTACCAGAACTGACAGGTTGCTTGTTCAGAGTCACATCATCTTTTCTATAGCTCCTACCTGAGCTATGATAAGCTTCCTTATCACAGTATATAAGCCAAGGACGTCGACCTCTTCCAGGCCAACAGCAAAGTGGCAATGACCACATTGGAATAACCTCTCTTCCTTAATCTTGCCCTTTCAAGGGCCAAGCTGTAAGCGAGAACTGAGCCACCTGAGGCATCTGCAGAGGACCTTGAAGCAGAAGATCTTCGCGAGCCGGCAGTCACCATGGGCTCCCATCGAGAAGATGCACAAGATCGGCATACCACGGCCGACAAGGCCAATCCGGAGCCACTCTCTCCCGATGAGCCTTGATGTGCTGAATCACACGCCCTATGAGAACCCAAGGAAGGAAAACGTAGAGGAGACCATGCATGGGCCACTGCTGAAGCACGGCATCCAGACCTTCCGACATCCTTTCTCGCCTCCTGCTGAAAAAATGATTCGCCTTTGCCGACTGAAAGGTCGCCATGAGATCCATTATCGGAGATCCCCACTTGGTGACTATTTTAGCAAAGACCTCCGGGTGGAGCTCCCATTCTCTTGGATCTATCCTTACTTGGCTGAGATAGTCCGCTGTCATGTTGTCCGATCCTGCAATGTGCGCTGCCGACAGTGCCTGGAGATGTGGCTCCACCCAAGCAAACAAATTTTCCGCCTCTTCCTCCATTGCCACGCTGCCTGCGCCAGCTTGACGATTGAGGTATGCTACTGTTACCACATTGTCCGATAGTACTCGAACTGCGCGACCCTTTACGGTGGGCTTGAAGGCCCAAAGCGCCAGAGCTACCGCCCACAACTCCAGATGGTTGATCGACCACTCAGACTCCTGAACGGTCCAGAAACCTGCGCGAAGAGCTCTGCGCAATGAGCTCCCCAACTGGCTAGACTGGCATCTGTCAGCATCGGAAGCCAACGTGGCTGCTCGAGAGGCATGCCCGCCTCCAGATTCCGCAGACGAAGCCACCACTGCAGAGACGCCTTTACCTGCAACAGAAAGGGAAGGTGCTTGTACAGAGAATCATTCTGGTGAGACCAGCAGTGGAGCAGCGACCTCTGTAACAGAGCCCTGGCCCACGGTACAACTTCCAGAGTTGCTGCCATTGTTCCTAACACCCGGAGATAGTGCCAGGCTGACAGAGACGGAGTCTTCAAAAAACTGCACACCAATTAACGAAAGGCTCGGGCCTGCAGTTCTGGAAGAAAGACTGCTCCTACTCGAGCGTTGAAACGCACTCCTAAATACTCCAGAACTTGCGTTGGGACCAACCGGCTCTTGGCCGTATTGACCACTCAACCAAGATTTTGTAGGAGCTGTAACACTCTGCCTGTCACGCGCAGACTTTCGGCCTTGGATTTCACCCAAATCAGCCTGTCGTCAAGATAGTGATGAACCAATATTCCCTCTTTTCAAAGAGCCACTGCCACCACGACCACGACCACCACCATCATTATACCTTGGTAAAGGTGTGCGGAGCTGTCGCTAGGCCGAAGGGCAGTGCCTGGAACTGAAAATGCCCCCACGGCAAAGCAAACCTCAGAAACCTTTGATGATCTGACCTGATTGGAATGTGTAAATACACTTCAGTGGGATCGAGAGATGTTAAGAACTCTCGTTGATGAACAGCTACTATAATGGAATGCAAGGTTTCCATCTGGAAATGAGGTATGTGCAGGCAGCGATTTACCCCTTTGAGATCCAGAATTTGATGGAAGGCACCGTCCTTCTTTGGTACTATGAAAAAAAGAGAGTATCGACCGACACCGTAGAGTTCTTGCGGTACTGGGACCACCGCTTCTAGCTGCAGAAGACGAGCCAGAGACTCCTGTACTGCAAACGCCCTTTCTCGACCCCTGCAAGTGACAGGACAAAAGAATTGACCACTGGGCGGGCCAACTCAAGAGAATACCCCTCGGGAATGACCTCCAACACCCACTGGTCTGATGTTATCTGGACCCAGGCAGGAAAAAACTCCCGAAATTGAATTCCTGCCTGGGCCCCCCCCCTCACTTCACTGAGTCTTCCTAAACCCCGAGGAAGCAGGAGTAGCAAAACCTCTGCCCGCTCCTCTGAAGCCTCTATAACTTTGACCCCAAGAGGAAAACCTTCCTCTTTGAAAGCCTCCCAAGCGGGAGATGCGAAAACGCTGAAAATGCCGAGGCTGGCCCCATAAAGGTAACAGAGTCCGCCCTGGCTTCGGCTTGTCCTCTGGCAAGCAACCTCCTTTCGATTCTCCCAAATCCTTGACCAGCTTATCCAGATCGTCTCCAAACAACAACTTCCCTTTAAAAGGGAGTTTGCTAAGATGCGACTTGGAAGAACTGTCCGCCGCCCAATTCCTGAGCCAAAGATAACAGCGAGCGGCTACCAAGAAAGCCATGAAATTCGCTAAACCTCTAATCAGATCATACTGTACATCGGCTAAATAAGCTGAATGTAAGGGGAAAATAAGTATTGTAAGGGGAAAATAAGTTTCTTGTTGTATAGAGGGATCATGAGGCCCACAAGGGAAAATGGATATTTTGTGAATACCTAGATAGAAAGGAATGTGTTGTGCTAAGACAAAAATTCAGCGATCTTCACAGAGACAGGTACCAGTTTGTACGGTTGCTGATAAGCAGTGATAGGAGCAGTGCTAGGCTGCTGGGATGGGTTTATGACTTATATATGTTTTTGTTACTGTATAAAAGTTAGACTGCACTTCTAACAAAGCTGAACCCGACTCCAGCCTAGTTACATCACCTAACTGCTCCTGCGTCTGCTGCGCCGGCTATTCCAAGTGCTGCGACCAGCAAAGGCATGCTTTCGCTACCCAAGCTGCACAAATAGAGGCTTGTAGACACAGAGCATTAACCTCAAAAGGTTGCTTCAATAGGACGTCCACTTTCCTATCCTGTGTATCCTTCAAAGCCGCACTGCCTTCCACCGGAATGGTAGTCTTTTTCGTGACCGCCGAAACTGCTGCATCTATGCGCGGAGAACGAAACATCTCCCGCTCCTGATCAGCCAAAGGATAAAGACAATTCATAGATCTCATACCAAGCAACCCTGCCTCTGGCAAATCCCATTCATCCCGAATCATTTGCTTGACGACCCGATGAATGGGAAAAAACGCTTGGTACTTTCGCACTGCCTGTATGAGAGGATCCTCTAATCCCTCATCCTCCGCTGGTGCCCCCGAAGAAAGATTGAGCACCTGAAGTGACTCAGTAATGAGCACTGTTAGCGTCTCTCTCCGAAAGACCCGGATAATCCTGGCTTGGTCTTCAGGCTCCTGAATTTCACCTTCCTCTAACTCCTTTTTAGCTGCCGAGCAATGATCTGACCTGATGCAGGGGTAGTATAGGCATTACCCCGAAACGTGCCACGTCGTGTTTCTGGCATTGCTGACTGGATGAAAACGGCCTCAGCTCTACAATTTCAGCTAAGTATAAGCTGGTTTTAAAATATTGAATAATTAAAAGGAAAAGCCACAGCGGTGGGAGGTTTTCTTCCTCTCTACTTGGCTGGCTGTTCCGACAAAAAAAGTTTTTTCTTTGTACTAACGGTGTTCTTTTTGGCCTGGTTTTGATTTTGGGATTTAAACAGCACTGGGTTTTTAGTATTTGTTGGTGTTACTGAGGGCATGTAGGCATTAGCGCTACGGGACCCACGAAAAAGTATAACAAAATTTGGGCAAGCACAGCTCAACAAAAGGAATCAGGAAACAAAAATGGAAAGCAGATAAAGAAAAACATTTTTTTTTGTTTGCTGTCTCTTTAAGAACACCAAAAGCACCAAATACAATAAAGAAGCCAAAGAATTGAAAAAAATTAAAAGAACTGAAAGAGTTAACCAAATTAAATGCTTACTGTGAGAAAAATCAGCTCTGCCAGAAAAATAAATGCGGGAAAAAACGGCCCGCGGATCTCCTTAGCACTGCTTGCCGTTAAAACGTGGTCCCCATGTGGCAGGCCTCGATTCTTTCCCCGATCATAAAAACAACAATCGGAGCACTCACCTTTGCCTCCGGGCCCCTTCAGTGCGACTGATCACCTTGCTGACCAAGGGAAATCCTGCCTGCAGCCCAGCTCTAATCTGTATGTCTGATGACGATTTCAGCACAGCTCAAAGTGCTGAAATTGAGACTGCCCGAGGAGGGCACAAGTGCTGGACAGCTCCCCTTCGTGCAGACCAGAAGGGGAGAGCCAACAGAAGAGTCAGAGATGACTGGGAGAGTGAGATGTAACCTTTCCCAAACCCTCTGTATCTCCCCTTTCATCTTTCTTGTCTTTCTTTTTTTTCAAGAACTTTAAGCAGATCAAATCAAAGGAATCAAGATATATGGCAAAATGAATGCAAAAAATCCTAACTAGCCTAAAGCTCCTTATTCGCTCCTCTAGTGAGCCCAGCACCTAGGCTCACTACCTCCAGCTGCATGGAGACTGGACACACTGGAAGCTGGTGGGAGGTACCAGCAGGATATGTACAGTGACGTCACAAGTCTGACATGCCCAGTCTCCATGCTGCGAGAAGTGGTGCACTACCCAGAGGTGAGGGACTGAACTGGAGGGACAATAAGGAAGAGGTATGTTTACTAAAGTGCACTAAGCAATTAGCACACGCTCTAAGAATACATATGTGATAACTGTTACTGCGCTGGCATGACAGCATGTGCTAAATATCTGCCAAGGTATGGAGTGGGAACCGGGCAAGTTATAAGAAGAGAATGAGCATGGACTGGGCAGCGGGTTAACACTTTGTACTTTACGCATACGGTTATAGCTGCTGATAGGGAGATGTTAAGTACAACCACACTATTTGTCCATTTGAGTCCTAATGGCAATATTGCAATACTCACATTAAATGGATCCGCTCAGAGCTCCAAGCGCCACACCGAGAACTGAAGCCACTTGAAGGCGTAAGCCCGTCTAGTCGAGTCCTTTCGTGAGACCAAAAGAAAATCCTCGATCTCCACGGGGAGGTGGTAGGAGGCTAGAGCGACATGCTCAATCGCCAATCAGTGAGGGACAGGGACCTCAGATTGGGGTGAAGAGAGCATACCCTCCTCCTGCATCAGCAGCTCTGGTGAGAACCCGAGAGGGACCGGGGCTCTATTGAGAGACGGAGCAGCAGGGGAAACCAAGGCTGCCTACACCACCTCGAGGCTATGAAAATCATCGAGCCCTGTCCCACTGGACCTTGAGAAGGGTCCGGGCAATGAGGGGCATGGGGGGGAAGGCATACAGCAGGCCCATTTCTCACAAGATGAGGAAGGCATTGGGGACCACCCTGCCTGGGTGCGGGAGGGGACCACAGAACCGAGGAAGCTGCGAGTTCACCAGGCTGGCAAAGAAGTCCAGGTCTGCAGTCCCCCAATGCTGGAAGAGTCACTGGAAGTCCAGGTCTGCAGTCCCCCAATGCTGGAAGAGTCACTGCGCCATTTGGGGACATAGGCTCCACTTGTGCGCCTGGAGGACTCTGCTGAGCCAGTTCGCCAATGTATTGTCCTGATTCAGGAGGTAAGTGGCCCGGACGGTCATGTCCTGGTGCACCACAAAGGAGCACAGAGCTGTTGCTTCTGAACAGAGGCTGTAGGAGCCAGTACCCCCGTTTGTTCACATAGAATATCGTGACCTGGTTGTCTGTCTGGACCCAGCACCACTCAGTGCTGCGAGCAGTTCCTGAAAACCCTGAAAGCGAGGCAAATGGCCCGAAGCTCCAGCAGGTTGATCTGCTGCCGGGACTCCCCGAGTGACCAGATCCCTTGAGTACACCATTCCTGGCAGTGGGCTCCCCAGCCCACAAGGGAGGCGTCCATAGTCAGGAGCACCTGATGCACCGGGGCTTGGAAGGGCATGCTGTGAAGTAGGTTCTGAGACTTCTGCCACCAAGCCAGAGACTCCACCGTGCTGGGAGAAACCGAGATGGGGTCTCGGAGGCGGCTGGTCGACTGCGTCCATTGCGCTCGAAGGCACCACAGCGTTGCCTGCATGTTGAGACGGGCATTGGGCATGACATGGACTGTGGAGGCCATGTGGCCAAGAAGGCGAAGCATTATCCGGGCCAGTGCAGCGCCGCAACACCGCACCTCGGACGCCAGGGACACGAGGCAGTCCGCCCTGTCCTGAGGAAGAAAAGCCATGGCCTGAAGTGTGTCTAGGCGAGCCCTGATGAACGCCAGAGACAGAAATGAAGTGAGGTGGGACTTTGGATAATTGATCACAAACCTCAGATGCTCCAGGAGGCAAATGGTACGGTCCATGGCCTGCCTGCCTTTGGAAGCCATTCCCCCTGTTATGAGCCAGTCATCTAGATATGGATAGACGAAGGTGCCCTGCAGCCACAGATGGGCCGCAACCATGGCCAGGCACTTCGTGAAGACCTGTGGGGCGGACGCGAGGCCAAAGGGAAGTATCCTGTACTGGTAATGATTTCCCTGAACCATGAAGTGGAGTACTTTCTGTGTTTGGGGTGGACGAGGATGTGAGCGTAAGCATCTTTAAGTCTAAGGAGCACAGCCAATCACCCTGCTGAAGGTAGGGCAGTAACGTTCCAAGGGAGAGCATCTTGAACTTCTCCTGCACCAGGAACCTCTCGAGGTTCCACAAATCGAGGACAGACTGAAGGCCCCTGTCTGCTTCGGGATGAGGAAGTATTGGGAGTAAAACCCCCGTCCATGTGAGTGTGGTGCAACTGGTTCTACTGCGCCGTCCTCAAGGAGGCCTGCGAGCTCCTGACTCAGGAAGGCCTGGTGCTGGGGAAGCCGACGTGGCTCCCTGGTAAAGTACAGGGGAGGGTTCTGGTCCAGATGGAGGCGATAGACCTCCCAAATGACATGGAGAAACCTGTGAGAGAAATGGACCTGATGCCCCACGACGGACAGCCGCCCTGCGAAAGGATGAGTGGCTATGCTGATGGTGTCAAAACCCTGAGGCTGGTTGAGCCGGCGCCAGGGGTTGTGTCTTGGGACACTTCAGCTTAAGAGGGCTATGGACCATGGTCTTGCCCTGACTTGGGGTCGACGCTGGTGGGTAGGCTGGGTAGCCCCTGTATGGGAGCCACTTCCGCAGGAAAAAAGGCTTCTTGCTCTGCTGCTTCTTCCTGGGGAGGGAGGAAGTTTTTCAGGAGAGGCGAGTACGAGTCACGTACTCTGTCTCGATCTCCGCAGCCTTATCCTCCATGGGCTTTCCAAATAGCTGCTCCCCGAGGGAAAGGACGTCCAGCAGCTTCTCCTGGACCCACTGTTCTAGGTCTGAGGACTGGAGCCAAGCCTGCTGGCGGCTCTGATGCCAGCCACCACCACCCGGGCAGAAGACTCGAAGTTGTCGTACGCTGCTCGCGAGAGGTACTTCGAGCATTCCCCAACGGGATTTGAGCAGGCCTGAAAATGCTGGAGATGGTCTCTGTCAAGACCTCCATGAAGCCTCCGAGCTCCCTAGAGAGATAACGGAGGAACATACCAATATATAATTGGTAAACCTGGATGCAGCATGACAAGATGGAGCCCTGATAAGCTTTGCACTCGAGGGCATCGAGGGTAACAAGACACTCTGCCCGGGGGGACTGACGAGTGAGTCTTCAGGTTTTTTAGCTTCCACATGGTCGATTCGACCACCATCGAGGTGTGGAGGAGCTGGCCTTTCCGAAACCCCGGACCTCGCTGGACCTTATACATAGCACCCAGGCGCTTGCTCACAATCGGGACAGAGGCCGGGGTCTCCCACATGCAGAGTAGGAGTTGATTCAGAATGGGAGGAACCAGCACTGAGAGAGCCTCTCTCAGAGGAGCTTCATATTGCAGAATATCAAGCTCCACAGCGTGGGGCTCCTCCTCCGACTCAGTGGCAAGCGCCAGGGCCTGCCCAATGGCCCGGATGAACTCCAGGAAGGAGGTGTCCTCGAGAGGTGACCGCCGCCTCTCGGTCGGCAGGGAAGGGTCGGAGAGGAGGTCTCGGTGGGACAGAGTCTCCAGGGGAGCTCTCTCCATTGGACTCCCAGGCTGAGTAGTCCATTTGTGCATTAAAATAATTAAATTATGAATGCCTAGGGCAGCACTGGTATGACAGTCTTCAGCCTCCCTAAATGAAAGCTGGTGCTGTCCTCCATAAGGCCAACGCTAAAACTTAGTGAAGGCAGCCCCTGTGAGTTCTTGAGCAGATGTGCGTGCGCTCATGGCCTAGCATGTCCTGCCCCCCAAACCAGAAGTTCAGAGGTGGTGGCAGAAGGAACGATAACTGGATGCTCCAACCCCATCACCCACCTGAGTGCAAAATAGCAGATCTGACTCCTAGTGGTAGTCTTGTTGTCCTACTAATAACGGTCAGGAGATTGAGGGGGGCGGGGGGGGGGGCTTGGCATTAAGGTCAGGATTCTCTTTTTGTTTTAATAAACGAAGCAGGCCATGGTAACTGTTTGCTAGTAGCACTGATGCACCTAACACCTCCCCTTGAGACGTCAAAGCCATAAGAGTTAGCATCCAGCAAAGTACCATGCACTAACTCAATGTGCATTCCATGCCCATTCTTTGTCCCTAACCGCCCACATTCCTGCTCCACAAAACTGCATCCGGTTAGCTCGTACTGTCTTGGCTGCATGGCAACCATTACCTTGCTCATGCGCTAACAGGGCATGCTAATTTGCACGCTAAGTGCTTAGCACATTTTAGTAAACAGACGCCAATATTTACAACATGAAGCTTGCGTGACGTAGCAGGCAGATGTGGTTGCCATGACATACAGCAGCTATACACATGGAAAGTAATTTTATAAAGTCCTGAGTAGTTACTGCAGGGCTCAACAAATCCTAGGAGCCAGGTCACAATGGCAATTAGAAATGTCCATCTGGTGCCTGAGATTTTCAAACTCTGTTGTCACTTCTGCCACTGCCAAGTAGGAAGTGCATATTCTCTACTTGGTGTATTCTCTGCTTGGTGTATGTCTAAGCCATGCAGTGCAGAAACTTGTGCAGGTCTCACAAAACTTGAGGCTCTGAGACCAACTCAGGAGTTGCTGCATGGTACAGAAGGAAGGTATTTCCTGTTCTGAGGCAGTGGTCACTCATCCTGATTAGGGAACAGCGTGGAGACTGACTGCTAGGGTAAGGGCTGAGAGGTCAGTTGATTTTGCATGCTGGGGTGGTATTTGGGAGACTGCCTGACTGGGGTGGGAGATGGGAGTCTGGCTGATTTCAGGGAGGGGGGAGATGATAGCATAGGGAGGAAGATTAGTGGGGAAGAATGTGCTAAAAGGGAAAGAAAAGGTGATAGCATAATGGGGAGCACAGAGAACAAGACTCAATGGGGATGGAAGCTGCTGCCTACAGGGATACATTAAGGGCCAGATGTACTAAGCTTTTATTTCTGTTGGGCACAGAATGGGAAAATCAGACTTAGTAGGCCCTAAGGAGCTGCAGTAGACCTTGGAGGGGTTCTCTTCCACCCCCTACTCCCCCTTATCATGGGTGGGGTAGTGAGAGAAAAACGTCTCAGCCACTGGATCCAGATTTTTGGGCTGGGTCCTAAATCCAGCCAAAATCTTCCAAGAACCGAGTAAACAGATGTTTTTATGTACATTTCAAGTCTATTTTATAAAATCAACTATGCATGTAACTTGACTGTTAAAAATAACTCATGCAAAAGGCCAAAAATTCACATCAATTTAAGGGATGATCAAAGTTATAAATGTCCATGCTTAAATCTGAACGCAATGCATGTAAATGATAGCATTTTATAATTTATGTGCATAACCTGGTCAGAGCATAGGCAGAGCCAAAAGTCCACTCCTGTGCACACCCACAGTGAAAGTACATGCAATCAGATGTTAGCATGCACTTACAAAATTGCAACAGCTTCATTTGGATACATAAATAGCATATAAATGACTTATGCAAATGACCCCATAAATGGAGACTGCAACAAATAGAAAGCTGAATATAATAGGCTGGCTTTCTATTATTAAACTAGCATGCTGGTTGCACAAGTCTTATTAGCATGTATCAATTTTAGCAGATAGCCTTTAATGACAGATTCAGGCATTCTTTGAAAGGTAAGAGTACCACATTTTCACAAGATGGCTTCCTTTTGGATAATATCTTGAACAAAAAGTTTAATGTGGGCTTATTTGTATAAGTAAACTGAAATAATAAGACAGTGATTGATGCATGTTAACTGCTAGCTTATGACAGTCCCTCATTTTTACACAATATGATACAAGAATTCAGGCTATGTTAGCACTGACAAATGGTCTCTTACTGTAAAGGCACAGTTCTCATGACCAGATTTAAAATGTTTGCCAAAGTCTGTATAGTCACACTTTTCAGAAACCATCAATTACATATTTAAAATCTGTCAATGTTTCTAGTGGCATCATAATGTAAAACCGCTTTGATTGAAGGATAAGGCAGTATAGAAAACTGGTTAAATAAATAAATAAATAAAATAAGCCTGAGCACTCTCTTCCTGTGTACTGTGATGTAACCTTGACAGGTCACTGTTATACAAACACTTGCATAATTATTTTCTATCCCAAATTACTCTCTAAACCATGATAGAAGACCGAGAAAGCTTTCTATGGGTTGTTCTGAATTAGGTTCTGCAAAAATTCAAAGAACCTATCTTATATGTCCATATCAGTACTAATATTTTTTAATGGAAATAGTAACTTTTGCTACAGCAAACAAATATAATCAGCATGTGTTAATAGGAAATTGAGCTGATGGCAAGAAAGGTTGAAAATGATACGGTATATTTTCTATGCTGGCTGACTGTACATATCCGTGCAGTAAATTCCATTTATATTTGTTTGCCTATGTAAGACTGACATCTTTAAATGGTTGTTCGACTAAGTTAAGGTAGTGTATTAATCATTGTACACAACATATTTTATAATGTTTATAAAAGCAGAATTTGTTTTCCTTCAACTCTTTCAGATGGGCAATTTATATTTACGTTATAATTTCATGAACAGGAAGGTCTGAACAATTTACTGCAAAATTTGTAAGTGTGCATTTTGGTTAAACAATTATTTCCACATTCCTATACAGAATATATTACAGACTGCTAAAATTCAGCAGTCTGGATATATTCAGGTTATTCCAGTCTTCTTCAATGATACTCAAATGGAATTATGCAATTTGTATAAAAAATATTCCTATTAGTTAAGTGACCAGAGAAGGCTAAAATTATATTTTAATGTTTGCAGTTATGACTATGCAGCCAAATCTCAAAGAAGGAACTATCTGTTCCATAACATCCAAGGATGACATTGGGGCATGTTTATTTATTTATTTATTTATTATTTTATTTACATTCTCTTATATACCGCGCTATTCTGCATCAGTGCGGTTTACATTGAACAAACTGAAATTACATTGAACAGGGCATTATAACTTGGAGATAACTATTTTACAGGGAACATGGGCTATGGAGGGTTAAGTGGCTTGCCTAAGACCACAAGGAGCACCTGTGGGACTAGAAACCCCAGTCCTTCCGGCCCAAGGTTGCTGTCCTCTAGTGGGATTTGAACCCCCGACCTTCCGGCTTGAAGTACCATGCCCCAACCACTAGGCCACTCCTCCACTCCTAAGCCCTGTGCTGGTAATGCATGTTTGGGCCATGCTACTAGCATGGGGCTGCAAGCTTATTGCAGGGGGGTGGGTACATCCATCCTCCTGAACTTCATCATGACAAAATGGCCACAGGTGCAACTAATGTCGCCCACTGAGTTGAAGTTAGTTGCACTCATGCTAAATGTGCTGTGCACAGGCAGCATGGGCTAGAAATGCCCATGCTAGTGCACCGCAGTAGGAACACCTCAATCCTGCCCAGCTGCTGCACTGACGCACACTAGCAGGGTAGCATAGTGTTTTTAGCATGGCGCCCAAAACACATGCTAAACCCTGCATGCAGGTAGCATGCTTTAGTAAACATTCCCCTTAATACGAAGATAGAGAACACAAGCAGAAAGCCAAACTGATATTATAAGCGAAGCAGTCCTTTATTCCATTACAACTGAATGATATTTTAATGCTGGAAAAAATCCACACTGTATGAACATGGAATAGTAAAGGATTTTCAGGAACCTGAAAAAGCACTTTTACTTGCATGGAATAGAAACACCTGTTTGGCAATTAAAGTTTATCCTCCGTCTCACTTTACACCTAGATAGCGTAGTTACTCACCTGTAGCAGTTGATCTCTGGGAACAGCAGAAATCAGTCTTCACATATGGGTGAATGTCATTGATGAAGCTTGCGTGGGAACACTCTCTACTGTTGAATAGAAAAGTCTTTGGGAGCACACCACTGCACCTCCATGCTTGCCTTCCCCACTTCTCTCCTCAGTTGAGCTTATAGCTGAGAAGAAGAAAGTAAAAGAATCCTACAAATCCTAGGGGAAGAGGGCAGGTTGCAAAGTATGAAAGGAGAACCAGGTAACTGTCTGGCAAATGTCCTCAATGGGAACTGAATGGAGATTAACTATGGATGTTGCCACAGTCTGCATACTATGAGCAGTGACATGACGCTCCAATGAGAGTCCTGCTTGTGCATAATCAAAAGAAATGCAATGTGCTATCCATCTAGATAGAGCATGCTTCATTGCCGGAAGGATCAGATGACTAGGATCAAAGGAAATGAATAATTGAGAGGATTTTCTGTGATCCTTAGTTCTGTCCAAGTAATAGGCCAGCGCTCGCTTGTAGTCGAACTTGTGTATTGCTGCTTCAGCCTGAGACGCATGCGGTCTAAGGAAGAAAATTGGGAGGATTACACACTGGTTTAGATGGAAGGAGGAAACCACCTTTGGGAGGAAATGCGGATGAGTATGCAGAACCACCTTGTCATGGTGGAACAGAGTATGGGGGGGATCTGCCACTAGAGCCTGCAACTCACTGATGAGGCGAGCTGAAGTGAGTGCAATAAAGAAGATGACCTTCCAAGCTAGAAACTTCAGTGAAGTGGTGGCAGTTATGACTATGCAACCAAACAGAAGACCCCGCATGAAGCGTGCTACTAAGGGGGTCTGTGAGAGGCTGTAATGGCACTAAGGTATTAAGACCTCTCAAAGATAAATGGAGCAGATAATGCAGAAGCGACTCCACCGGGCAAGAAAAGGTCCTTTGGGGAGCACCAAAGGGCAAACCTATGCCATTTAAAGGCATAAGATTGCCTGGTGGAAACCTTACAAGCTGCAAGAATGACATTCTTGACTGCCTGTGGTAGGTCGAGGTCGGCGAATACTAGCCCTTCAGCAGCAAACTGTCAGGCGTAAGAAGTGAAGATTGGGATGGAGAAGCATCCCATGGTCCTGAGAGAGGAGGTCGGGTGCACATCCCAGGTTTATGGCTGAGTTTGCGCAAGGTGAAGAAGCAGAGGAAAACCACGGTTGACAATGCCAAAAGGGGGCTATGAGAAGCATTGAACCCCTGTTGGCCTTTAGCTTGAACAATGTCTTGGGTATCAAGGGGATGGAAGGGAATGCATAGAGCAGTCCCTGTCCCCAATGGAGAAGGAAGGTGTCCAGGGCCTGTCAGTGCAGTGACAGAACCCTGGAGCAGAAGAGAAGAAGCTGCATGTTTTGTGGAGTGGCAAAAAGATCCATGGATGGGGGAACCCATGTATGGAAGATCCGAGCAGCTGTTTCCTGATGCAAGATCCATTCGTGCGGATGAAGGATACATCATAGCCTGTCTGTCAGGACATTGAGTTCGCCCGGGATGTACACCGCTCTGAAGTGGATGCAGAGAGAGATGGCAAAAGATCACAAGTGAATCGCTTATTCGCAAAGGAAACGGGACACCGTTCACCCTTGTTTATGTAGAACATGGCAACTTGGTTGTCTGTTCTGACTAGAAAAGGTTGCCCTGACAATTGGAGTTGAAAAATCAAAAGAGCATTTGTTAGTGCCCATAGTTCTAGGAGAACATAACATAAGAACATAAGATATGCCATACTGGGTCAGACCAAGGTCCATCAAGCCCAGTATCCTGTTTCCAAAAGTGGCCAATCTAGGTCATACGTACCTAGCAGTTTCCCCAAAAGACACAGGTTCCACAATGCTTGTACTGGGTCAAGCATTGATATCCTGGGTCCCTTCTTAATAATGGTTTATGGACCTTTCCTCCAGGAACTTGTCCAAAACCTTTTTTAAACCCAGCTACACTAACAGCCTTTACTACATCCTCCGGTAACAAATTCCAGAATTTGATTACACTTTGAGTGAAAAAATATTTTCTTTTATTAGTCTTAAATAGTTTACCCTGAATCTTCATTGCATGTCCTCTAGTCTTTCTATATTCTGATAATGTAAACAATCGATCTACATTTACCCGTTCCACTCCATTCATTAATTTATAGACTTCTATCATATCTCCCCTCAGCCATCTCTTTTCCAGGTTAAAGAGTCCTAACCTTTTTAGCCTTTCTTCACAGGAGTATTCTTCCATCCCCTTTACCATTTTGGTGGCTCTTCTCTGAACCTTTTCTAATAATGCTATATCCTTTTTAAGATACGGCGACCAGAATTGCACACAATATTCAAGGTGCGGTCTCGCCATGGAACGATATAGAGGCATTATAATATCTTCTGTTTTATTTTCCATTTCTTTCCTTATAATACCTAGCATTCTATTTGCTCTCTTGGCCGCTGCTGCACACTGGGGCGAGGGTTTTAACATGTTATCCACAATGATGCCTAAATCTTTTTCCTGGGTGGTGGTTCCTAATGTGGAACCTTGCATCATGTAACTATAGTTTGGGTTGTTCTTCCCTAGGTGCATAACTTTGCACTTGTCCACATTAAATTTCATCTGCGATTTTGATGTCCAGTCTTCCAACTTATCAAGATCCTCTTGCAATTTTCCACAATTCTCTTGGGTTTTAACAACTTTAAATAGCTTTGTGTCATCTGCAAATTTGATAACCTCACTCGTTATTCCCTTTTCTAGGTCATTTATGAATATGTCAAAAAGCAGCGGACCCAGCACAGATCCCTGGGGTACACCACTATTCACCTTTCTCCATTGGGAAAATTGGCCATTTAGCCCTACCCTGTGCTTTCTATCTTTTAACCAGTTCCTGATCCACAATAGTACACTGCCTCCTATCCTATGACTCTTTAGTTTTGCCAAAAGTCTCTGATGAGGGACCTTGTCAAAGGCTTTCTGAAAGTCCAGATACACTATATCAACCAACTCACCTTTGTCCACCTGTTTATTCACACTTTCAAAAAAACATAACAGATTGGTAAGACAAGATCTTCCTTGTCTAAAGCCATGTTGGCTATCTCCCATTAGGCCATGACTATCTACATGCTGAGTAACTTTGTTCTTTATGATGGTTTCTATCATTTTTCCCGGTACTGACGTCAGGCTCACCGGTCTGTAGTTTCCCGGATCACCCCTGGAACCCTTTTTAAAATTTGGCGTTACTTTGGCGATCCTCCAATCTTCAGGCATTACAGATGATTTTAATGAAAGTTCACAGATTACTAATAGCAGGTCTGCAATCTCATATTTCAATTCTTTCAACACCCTTGGATGTATACGATCTGGCCCAGGTGATTTGCTACTTTTCAGTTTATCTAATAGTTGTAATACATCTTCCCGATGTATCGATATGTCCTTCAAATCTTCCGCACCTTTAAATACCACTTCAGTCATGGGTAATATCCCTACATCTTCCTCAGTAAAGACCGAAGCAAAGAATTCATTCAGTCTCTCCGCTATCGCCTTGTCGCCTCTTAGTGCCCCTTTAACCCCTCTATCATCTAATGGACCAACTGACTCTCTCTCAGGTTTTTTGCTACGAATGTACTTGAAAAAGTCTTTATTTTGCGTTTTTGCTTCCGCAGCAAGCTTCTTCTCAAATTCTCCCTTTGCCTGCCTTATCAATGCCTTGCATTTGACTTGCCAGTGCTTGTGCTGTTTCCAGGTTTCGTCGTTTGGCTCTTTTTTCCATTTCCTGAAAGATGCTTTTTTGGCAACAGCCTCTCTGATCTCACCTTTAAACCATGCTGGCAGTTTTTTGGACTTCCTTCCACTTTTCTTAAAGTGTGGAATACAGCTGGTCTGGGCTTCCAAGATAGTATTTTTCAACAACACCCAAGCTTGATGTAAGTCTAACCTTTGCAACTGCTCCTTTTAGTTTTTTCTTAACTATTTTCCTCATTTTATCATAGTCTCCCTTTCGAAAGTTAAAAGGTAGTACTGTGGATTTCCTTACTATCAATCCTCCACTAATTAAATCAAACGCGATCATGCTATGATCACTATTGCCAAGTGGCCCCAATAGGAGGTTGATCTGCAGGACAGATTCCTGTTATGACTACTGTCCCTGTGTAGTCAGGTCATTCAGATGCACCCCCAAACCAGCTTGTAAGCATTCATCATCAGGGTAGATCGAGGTGGAGGCATCTGAAAAGATGACCGACGAATATATTTTGTGGGAGACACCACCACCAAAGTGACTTGATCAGTTGAGAGGTGATGTGGATCTTGTCTCTGAGTCAACCCTTCACTTGTATCCATTCGGATGACAAGAGTGCATTGCGCTTGTTGCATGTGTAGAGCGTAGGGGATGACATGGACTGTGGAGGCCGTGTCCTAATAGTCATAGCATCTCTCGAGTTGTTACTTGGCTTTGCTGTTGTACCCTTTTTGCCAGCTTGATGAGGCGGACACAGCGATCATGTGGGAGAAAAGCTCGGGCCTGTTGAGTATCTAAGAGTGCTCGGATGAAATCCAGACATTGGGTTGAAGTGTCGTGGGACTTTGGGAAGTTTATGACCAACTCCAAATGTTGAAGCACAGTGATGGTGCGATGAAGGGAGAGTTTTACCTCTTGGGGGGGGGGGGGGAGTCTCCCCTGATCAGCCAATCGTCTAAGTAAGGAAAGACAAATACCCCCAAGGTGCATAGGTAAGCAGCGACTACTATTCAGCATTTTGTGAAGATCCTTGGGGTAGAGGCTAAGCTGAAGGGGAGAACCCGGTATTGATAATGGTTTCCTTGAAACATGAAGCGCAGATACTTGTCTGTGCAAGGGATGGATCAGTAAATGCGTGTACGCCTCTTTTAGGTCTAGAAAACATAGCCAATTCTGTCTCTGGAGGTATGGTAGAAGAGTTTCTAGAGAAATCATTTTGAATTTTTCTCAGACCGTGAACTTGTTTAGATATCTGAGATCCAAGATGGACCTGAAGCCTCCTGTTTTCTTTGGAATCAGAAAGTATGGAGAGTAGAAGCCCAACTTTTCTTGAGGAGGAGGAACTCTTTCTATGGCACCCTGGGAGAACAGGGTGGTCACCTCTTCTTTCAAGAGAATGCTTTGAAGGGGTTGTATGGGAGAATCCCCTGTGAAGCAGGTATGGGATAAGGTTTCAAACTGAAGCTGATAACCCCTTTGGACAATCTGGAGTGTTCACTGCTCTGATGTTATGAGGTGTCACCTGTGGGTATAGTGACAAAGTCTGCCTGCTATATGGAAAGGCTAGGTGCCCCTCCAGGGGCAGACTGGCAATGCTCTCTAGGAAGGAGTTAAAAAACAGGTGCAAGCTGTGCCTGTGCAACTGATTGAGGCTTAGAAGCCTTGGGTTTCTTGGGTTGGCAAGGACCCTGCTGAGGATGCTGAGGCTGATAGGCAACAGAAGGGTAAGAAGGATAGTATCTCTTCTTTTTAGAATAAAAAGATTCTTGGGAAGAGCCTTCTTTTTGGATGGGTCAGCTGTTTTCCTGGAAAAGTGTTTTAGGATGAAATCATCTTTTTCAATCTCCCCTGTTTCTTCCCTCCAAACTTTGCCAAAAAGGTTTTCTCCAGTACATGGGATATTGGTCAGTTTATCCTGGGCCCATTGCTCGAGGTCTGATGCCTGTAACCAGGCCATTCTGTGAGCCCCAATGAAGACTGCTGAAACTCTGCTTGTAGATTCAAAAGCATCAAAACAAGCCCTGGTAAGAAACTTAGAAGTGTTCTGGCCTTGCTTGATGAGTGTCTGGAATGCATTCCGCTTAACCTCAGGAAGCAGGAGGGGGGGGTGGGGCACAAAAGTCTCCAGATCCCTGGTGATATCCTTCAGAAATATGCCCATGTACGGCATGTAAGAGTTGATTCTGGAGACCAACATGCATGCCTGGAAACATCGACGCCCGAAGGAGTTTCTGCCACGAGGCATGGATGAATGGTTCTTTGAGCTCTTTATTCGGCGCATCGCCAATTCCACCACCATTGCTGACAAGTGGAACAGTGCGTGGGCTCTCCCACATGCAAAGCATAAGATCCTGCAGGATATGATGCACCGGTAAGGTAGCTGCCTCCTTGGGCGTGGGAGGGTATTGGAGTATCTCCAATTCCTCTGCCCTCTTCCTTTCCCGAGGCTACTGTGATGGACAGCCCTGCTGCCATGTCCTGTATGAAGTCCTGAAAGGACTTATCTTCTGGTGGGGATGGATGCAATTCCTGAGGCGGTGAAGGGTCTGAAGGGAAGCTCTCGGGAATCGAGTGACCCGCCATCAGGTTCTGAAAAACTTGAATCAGAGTCTGGCAAGTAATCAAAGTATCGTCTGTCTTGTATTCGACCTTGATGCATTGTGGAAGTTGATGGTCGATGGCAATACCAATACTCGGAAGTATCAGAACCGAGAGCAATGATGGTCTGAGTCTGTTGGATACCAGGGGCATTGACCAGTTCCAATGCAGGAATTGGCTTTGGGTGCTTCGATGATACCGGTTCGAGGGCCGGCATCAGGCTCTATATGCCTGGCTATAGGCTCTGTGCATTCCTGAAGCTCTCGATGTTATCGTACCAAGGTTGCCAGGAGTGCTGCCAAACTCCTCTTGAGAGCCAGCATGTGTTGGCCTAGGGAGATGGCCGATGCCTGGGTGGAATCACGCATGGGGTTCTGAGCCACTGTCCCAGAAAATGGAACCGGTAGCTCTCTGGAAGTTGATGCCTCAGGAGTGTCCTGGAGCCCCACTTGTGCTCTGGAGGACAGATCCTCCTACCGGGGTTGTTTGGCTGGCTGGTCTGCATCAGAAGCATCACTAGGGAGTCATGATGCTTATGCTGGGACTTTTCCATGACATTGGACTCGGTCCTCAATGCCAAAGATTTAGAAACAGCCACAGAATTTGACTTACTATCCCTTCTAGTGGAAGGCTTCTGGGAGGCCAGAAGGATCTCCTTGACTTCCCCCAGCAGGTTAAAAGGAGCCAAAGCTACCCTCTCAGCAGCTATGCTGCTAGAGTTAGGGACCACAGGTTGGGATGCAGGAGGGAGCCCCCCTCCTGGGACAGGAGGTCTGGAGCCCGCCCCAGTGGAACTGGGAGTGCTATCGACAGGTAGAGTATATGGGGAACCAGGGCTGCCTGGGCCATCTGGAGGCAATCAGTATCACTGATGCCTGCTCGCTCTGGACCTTGAAGAGGGTCTTGGCCACTAAGGGAGGGAGTTGGCGGGAAGGTGTAAAGTAGGCCTTCGGACCATGAGATCAGGAAGGAATCCCCCGCCATCCTCCCCGGGTGGGGATGGCGCAAGGAAAAGCGGAGCAGTTCCGTGTTGCCCAGGGAGGCGAACAGGTCCATCACAGGTGTGCCCCAAAGGCAGAAGAGGCGCTGCGCCACCTTTGGGTTCAAGCGCCACTTGTGGAGGAATCTGCTCAGCTTGTCTGCTACGCAGTTGTCCAGGCCCAGCAGATATATTGCTCTCAGTCGTATTCTGTTGGGCACTGTGAAGGAAAGGAGAGCCACTGTCTCTTGACAGAGGGAGTACGAGCCCATGCCTCCTTGTTTGTTTATGTAAAACATGGTGACCTGGTTGTCTGTCTGGACCAGCACCAGGCGGTTGTGCAGGTGGTGGTGGAATGCTTGCAGGGCCAGCAAGGTGGCCCTGAGCTCCAGGACGTTGATCTTCAGGAGCGCTTCCTCCTGAGACCAGTTGCCCTGGGTGCAGTGGGCACTGCAGTGTGCTCCCAAGCCCCGGAGAGAGGCACGTGTGATCAGGGTCTATTGTGGGGCCGGTGCCTGGAAGGGCATCCCCAACTGGAGGTGGCGCATGGATTGCCACCAATTGAGGGAGTCTGCCAGCTGGCGGGTAACTCACGTCGACCCTGCAGCTCCCTTGTCAGCTGTATGAGGTAGTGAGCCCTTTCCCTTGGAAAGTCTGCCTTGACCTGCAAGGTATCCAACAGGGCACCTATGAACTCCAGGTTTTGGGTTGGGGAGAGGTGGGATTTTTGATAATTTATGACAAACCCCAGGTGATGCAGGAGGCTGAGTGTCCATCCTGTGGCCTGGCCAGCCTTGAGGGCCATCTGCCTCTGATGAGCCAGTCATCCAGATGGGGGAAGATGAAGGCTCCTTATAGGCGCAGGTAGGTGACCATGACTGCCAGGCACTTTGTGAAGACTCTTGGCAAGGAGGCCAGGCTGAATGAAAGTACCCTGTACTGGAAGTGTCCTCCTCCCTCCATAAACCTTAGGTACTGCCTGTGGGAGGGGTGGATAAGGATGTGGGTGTACGCATCCTTGAGGCCTAAGGAGCACAGCCAATCTCCCTGGTGGAGGTAGGGAAGCAGTGTTCCAAGGGAAAGCATCTTGAACCTCTCCCTCACCAGGAACTTGTTCAAATTTCGCAGGTCTAGTATGGCCTTAAGTTTCTATTTCTTTTGGGACAAGGAAGTATCTGGAGTAGAAGCCTTTTCCCTGCATGTGCTGGAGCACTGGAGCTCTGCCAGCAACAAGGTCTGGTGGAGAAGAGGCCACACCGGCTCTTCTGGAAAGAACCCCGGGGGTGTCTGCTGGAAGTAAAGGAGATACCCCTCCCTGACCACTTGCAAGACCCACTGGGCCTTGGTGACCCTGGCCCACCTGTGGGCGAAAAGCACCAGATGGCCCCTGTGGGCTGGGGAGGGTCTCCCGTGGGAGAGGAGGCCCTGCCCCGGCAGTCAAAAACTCCTCCCAGGTGGGGTGGGAGTTGGGGGCTGCGCTTTTGGCTTCCGAGGCCCATGACCCTGGTTCTTGGGCTGGGGGCCCAGTTGCTGTTGCCCTGAGAAGGGCTGTTAATGGCCCGATGATTTCTTAAGGAGGAGGGTCAAGGTCTTCCTCAAGAGCCTCTGCCTCATCATGACCTCGGCCTCTATTTCGGCTGCCTTGTCGGCCATGGGCTTGCCAAACAGGTTTTCTCCAGTGCAGGAGACATCCAGCAGTTTTTCTTGTACCCATTGTTCGAGGTCGGAGGTCTGCAGCTAGGCCTGGCGTCGGGCCCCGATGTCTGCTGCTGCTAGCCGATTTGGTTGGGATGAGAGGTCCCGGGCCATGACCCAGACTAAGTCGTAGAAAGCCATGTCCTGGGGGGGGGGGGGGGCCAATGGCACCAGGGCTTCAGGGGAGATGGCTCGGAAGGGACATCCTGGTGTCGAGAGGTCTCTGGGGGAGGCCTTGATGTTGGTCTACCAGTCAGAGCCGGAAGGTGTCGAGGACTCTGAGGCCGGCTTGAAGGACTCGGGATCCACTGGTAGGTCTCAGGTCCAATTCATGGAAACTTAACGGGGAGGACTGGACACCAGAGGAACGGGACCAGGACTGGGACCGGGATCTCAAATGGTGCCAAGGACTCGCCCTAGGCTGGTGGTGCTCGGGGCCTGGCTCGACGCATATAGACTCACCAGTAGTCGGGATCCCGGTTATCAGGGCAGATAATGTGGATGAGCCAGACATCATCACCTGCTGCAGGGCCAGGATGGCAGAGACATTCTGCTCCAGAGCTGCCATTCTGATCTCGAGGCCAGAAGGCTCTGCAGCTCTCAGCATGGGCACCAAGGTTTTCGGGCCCAACACTGGCACTCTTGCGAGTGCGTCCTCAATGAGGTCCACGGCCTCGAGGATCTTCATGCGGTCTCTGCCGGCTGTGCAGTCCTTCTTAGAGACCATAGGGTGGCGCTGCTTGGAATCGCCCGAGTCCCACTGCAGGACATTACTGGGTTTCAACAGTAGAACCTCAACTGGCTTTGAGGATTTTTTTCTATTTCTTGGCAGGGTCCGGGGTCTTTATAGAGGAGCTGCCGCTATGGGACTCCAAAGACGTCTAGACCTCGTGGGAGGTGCTCAGCGTCGGAGAAGCAGGGGCTTATTTGGACCACAGGAACATCCTCTACTGCAACTCCAACCATTTTTTTGTTGGCTTTTGGAGTCACAGCCTGGCACAGGTCGCAGGTGGTGCTGTCGTGGTCCGGGTTGAGGCAACGTAAACAGCAGTCGTGGATGTCTGTAACAGACAGTTTGATTGCAGCAGTCACATTTTTTGAATCCACCGGGAGGCATGGTGGGAAGCACCTGGCCGGGGTCGAGGACTCCCCAGCAAAAATGGGCACAGACGCTGGTCGAGGCAAGCCTCAATGAAAAAAGAGGAGAGCCGAGAATGGCGCTGGCTCGAGGCAGGAAGAAGATCTGGTATGCAAACCGGGAAAAAACACACTTTTAAGGATAACATTTGAGGAATTTTTCTGAGGACACAGGACAAGCATCCGCGGAAAAAAGGATACTGAACAAGATGGCTCCCTTAGGAGGGAAGGGGACCATGCATGTGTGATGGCATTCCCAAAGGCTTTCTTTGAAAGCTGCGCGGGTTCCATCGGTGCCGACGTCACCCATATTTGAGGACTGATTTCCTTCTTGTTCCTGGAGAATCACCCATATGTGAAGACTGCATTCCTGCTTGTTCCTGGAGATATATTTTAACATATTTATGGCTAATATTAATCATTAGTTATTAGGATACAAACTCAGTAGAAGGGCACTTGTTGGAAGTAAAAGAAATATACAAACGTTATGAGCAGATAGCATCAGATTAAAATAAAACTGCTGTTAGCCTTTTGAATTTTGATGTTCTTGAGGAATAAACAATATGAAATCTGACATCATACATTTTAAAGTTGCTTACCTTTGCCAGATAGGCTTCTACTCTGTTAGCTGAAGATAATGCATTTCCTACTGGGCTCAAGAAGCCTCCTCCAAGTCCAAGGTTTCTATTTAATGCTAAATTACTGCCCATATTTCCAAGATGATTTGTATCCAGAACAGGGCTTGCAGTAAGACTTCCATTTACAATACTGTTTGCGATCAATGACTTGCTCCTTTGGTGCTCATTAAGCAGCTTAGCATTGGCCTCTGCTAGCCTTTCATTAGCCCTATAGAAATTTAAAAAGAAGCATAGAACATTTACAAGGCCTTATAAACCTCTTCTCATCTTTGTACATTTTTTACATTCTGCTGTCTAAAAAATTCAAAATGCATTAAAAAAGAGTTGGCTTCAGAGATCTACATAACATATGCTATGTTTTCAACATTAAAACAATTATAGAAATATTAAAAAATTAACCGATTTGGAACCCTTGCATTCTTCTTTCATTAGAACTATGTATTATAGGAATAAAGATTCAGTCCTGTTCACCTTTAGGATGAGCCTAGTGAAATGCCCTTCCCGTTAGCTTTTGTCAATTTTTACATACATTATGGTGCTATGCACTTCAGCTTGTTTTCAAATGTGCTTTTTCAGATGATGCACTCTAGTTTGGTACTGTACGGTACATACAAATTTAAAATAGATGAAATACTACTTACATTTCTGATAAAAGTACAAACAATATACTCACACAAGGATAACAAATCTGCGATAAAAGGGCATGCTATTATTTAGACTTACCTATCCAACTTGTTTGCTAAAGATTTTCTAAGTTTTAATTCTTCCGAGTAAAGATCTCTGTATCGTCCCAGTTCTGTCTGACTTGACTCCTTTTGAGAGAGACTGTCCTGCTGTGTGCTTTTTATTCGACTCAACTCAGATTCTAAATCTTGAATTCGGTGCTCTAATTGGTTTCTTAACGAAGCATCATTATTAGCTTTTATTTGTTCTAATGCCTCTTGAGAGGCTGCCTGCGTCTAAAAAAATAATCACAATTTAACAAACTGAACATTAGAAACATGACTTTAGTCTTGTTTTTCCAATATCTCCCACAATTTACATCAACGTTTATGACCACATGGCACCAATGCTACTCCTCTTCAGGACTAAAGAATCTTCCATTTATTCATGCCAACACAATTAATCAGTGACATCAGGCTAAATGCGACTTCCTGGGCAGTTGAAAGTACTTCACTAGCTGTGTGGTCTCCAAATGACTCAAAGAAAATAAAGCGTAGTTACTCACCTGTAACAGGTGTTCTCCGGGGACAGCGGGAATCAGTCCTCACATATGGGTTATGTCAGCACTGACGGAGACCAGGCAGAGCAAATCCCCAGCTTTCAAAGAAAGCGTTTGGGAGTTGCCTCCACACATGCGTGGTCCGCTTCCCACCCAAAGAGGCCATCTTGCTCAGTCAAATGACATAGCTAAACACGGCAAAGAATAAAAAAAACAGTAAAAACAGGAGGACTGTAACCGGGGGATTAGACAGGAGAAGACCCCTGAGGAATCGGGATACTGTCGGGTGTGCTAAGAGTAGCTTCCCATCTATCGGATGATGGTTGGCTGCGAGGGCACTGAGAAGCACTCTGATGAAGTTGGATTTGAGCCCTGAGTCAGAGAGGTGGAGAAGGTTATTTTAGTACCATGGCTACTGGGAAGGAGAAAGGATCGGTTCCTTGAGCCGCACACCAGAGCACAAACCTGCGCCACTTAAAAGCGTATGCCCGCCTGGCAAATGTTCTGCGGGAAGAAAGCAGGACATCCTCCACCTCCCTCAGAAGTAGGAGCGGATCTAGAGAGACCCTCCCAGCAGCCACACTGTCAGCGATAGGGAGCTGGGGTTGGAGTGCAGAAGAGAGCCCCCCCTCCTGAGAGAAGAGCCGTGAGCCTGTCCCCAGAGGGATAGGAGTCTCCGCCGCTAGCTGCAGAAGGAGCGGGAACCACGGTTGTCGGGGCCACTGCGGGGATATCAATATGACTAAGGCTCTGTCGCGAAGAATCTTGAACAGGGTCTTGGCGATCAGAGGTGTTAGGGGAAACGCATAGAGGAGGCCCCCGACCACGATATCAGAAAGGCGTTAGTGGCCACCCTGTCGGGGTGTGATTGCCGGGAACAGGAACGGGGCAACTGGTAGTTGTCCGGGTTAGCGAAGAGGTCCAGCCTTGGAGTACCCCCAGATCCGAAACAGCCTGCGGGCCACTTTGGGGTCCAGTTGCCATTCGTGGGGCTGGAGCAGTCTGCTGAGGCTGTCGGCTAGCCAATTGCTGTGGCCCGGTAGGTACACCGCCTTGAGGAGAATGTTGTGTTGGACTGCGAATGAGCATAGGTCCAGCGCTTCTCGGCAGAGGACATGGGATCCCGTGCCCCCCCATCTGTTCACATAGAACATGGCGGCCTGGTTGTCGGTCTGGACTAGGACGGAGCTGTGGCTCAGGGATTTACGGAATGCCCTCAGAGCAAGACGGATCACACACAGTTCCAACAGATTGATCTGTTGGGCATTCTCATCTGAAGACCAGTCTCCCTGGTTGCGGAACCCCTGGCAGTTGGCTCACCAGCCCAGCAAAGAGGCATCTGTGATGAGGACCCTCGAGGGCTGAGGGATCTTAAAAGGTATTCCCACTTGCAAATATTGGGGGACTGCCACCAGTTTAGGGACTGTGCCAAGCGCATAATGACTCTGATCTTGTCCTGGAGGCGCCCCGTCGCCTGGGACCATTGGTCCCTGAGGCACCACTGCAGGATTCGCATGTGTAGACGGGCATCTGGGGCGACATGGGCTGTGGAGGCCATGTGCCCGAGGAGGCGCAACCGAAGCGCGGCGCTGTACCATCCTGGCCAGTGCCATCAGCCTGTTGACTGTCTGTAGGCAGGAAGGCTTTGGCTGGGAGCGTATTGATCTTTGCCCCGACGAATTCCAGCTCCTGAGTTGGTCTCAGGCTGAACTTGGGATAGTTTATCACAAAGCTCAAGTGCTGAAGGATCTGGATGGTGCGTGCTGTGGCCTGCTGAACCTCAGGGTCCGAGGTGTCCCTGATGAGCCAGTCGTCGAGGTAGGGGAAGACAAAAATCCCCTGAAGCCTGAGAAAGGTGGCGACTACTGCTAGGGACTTCGTGAATACCCTGGGGGCCGAGGTGAAGCCGAAGGGCAGCACCCGGTACTGGAAGTGAAGGTCCCCCACCACAAAGCGTAGGTATTGTCTGTGGTTTGGGTGGATTAGGATGTGTGTATAAGCATCCTTTAGGTCTAAGGAGCATAGCCAGTCTCCCTGACAGAGGTAAGGCAGCAAAGTTCCAAGGGAGAGCATCCTGAACTTCTCCCGCACCAGGAATTTGTTGAGGTTGTGGAGGTCGAGGATGGGCCTGAGGCCTCCTGACCTTTTTGGCACGAGGAAGTAGGTGGAGTAGAACCCCTTGCCCCTGAGATGATGGGGCATTGGTTCTACTGCTCTGTCCTCGAGAAGACTTGCTAATTCCTTCAAAAAAAGGTCCCGGTGGAGGGGAGTCCGGGAGAGCTCTCCCAGAAAGAAGTGCAGGGGCACCTCGACTAGGCGAAGGAGGTAACCCTCCTTGACCACCTGTAGAGCCCAGGTGTCGGTGGTGACGGTTCCCCACCTGTGGGCGAACAGGGAGAAACGACCTCCTGTGGGCTGCCTGGCCTCGCTGGGGACAGGGGCCATCCTGTAAGAGTCAAAAGCTTCACCCGGGTTGAGCCGGGGGCGAAATTGGGGCTTAGGTGCCTTCTGCTTATGGGGACCGTGCCCCTGCCCCTTGGCTTGCTGCCCCTGTTGGGGCACCAGGGAGGCCTGATAGAGGGGATAGCCCCAGTAAGGCGCAGATTTCCTCGGGTACAAGGGCTTTTTCCCCGAGCCCTTCTTTCGAGGGGGGCCCAAGGTCTTATTAGAGAGCCTAGTTCTTGTCATGAACTCGGTATCCAGTTTGGCAGCCTTTTCGGTCATGGGCTTACCGAAAAAGTTCTCCCCTTGACAGGGAACATCAATCAACTTGTCTTGTACCCATTGCTCTAGGTCAGATGACTGCAGCCAGGCTTGGCAGCATGCACCGATGCTCGCCGCAGCTACTCTGGCCGCCGACTCGAACCTATCATAGGCCGCTTGAGACATAAATTTAGAGCATTCGTTGATGGCTTTAGATAGGCCCTTGAAGCGCTGAGGGGCTCCTCAGAGAGACCAACCGAGAATCTGGCGATCTCCTTTGTTAGATCTCTTAGGTACATGCCCATGTACAGTAGGCCTGAATTCGGCCATTCAGCATCGCACCCTGGATGCATTTTCTGCCGAGGGCATCCAAGGTATGGGCCTCCCTATCAGGTGGCACTGAAGAGTGCGTCTTTTGACTTTTTAGTTGACGCATGGCCAATTCCACGACCATGGAATTATGCGGCAATTGAGACTTTTGGAACCCAGGGCTCCGGAGAACCTGATACATCGAGTCAAACCACTTACTAACCACCGGTGTCGATGTCAGTGTCTCCCATATGCGTAGCATAAGGTGCTCTAGGATGGGAGGAATCGTCACCGTCAGGGTCTCTTGAGGAGGGGGCCTCATATTGGAGGGTCTCTTGAGGAGGGGCCTCATATTGGAGGATCTCGAGTTCATCTGCTCGTGAGTCCTCCTCAGATTCCATTGGGAAGGCTAAAGCTTTGGACATATCCCGAACAAAGTCTCGAAAGGCCATGTCCTCGGGGGGAGATCTCCTTTGAGGCTCCGATCCCGGTGAATCGGAAGGGACATCCCGGTGAATGCGAGTGTTCGAAGACACCTCGTCTCCCGACTCCCAGACGGAATCATCCGAGTAGTACAAGTGTCAGTCCTCAGGTCCCAAGGGGTCGGGCCATTCCGGCGCTCGTTGACTTGCCGGTGACGATCTCCACCCCAAAGAGCGGGAGATCGAGCGGGACCTCGGCCGAGGATCTTCTCGGGCCCAAAGGCTTTCGAGGATCGGCACGGCCTCCGGGGTCGACTTCATCGTCAAGTCCCCGGTGGTCAGGGCAGAGGAACCAGACGTACCAGACACTATTGCCCTTTGCTGCTTTAGGAAGGCAATGATCTCTAACTCTTTGTTAGTGCTGGAAGGTAGGGATCCCTGGACAACCAGTGGACCTCTTCAAATGTGGCTCCTGTAAGATCATGGTCTGGCACATCGGACCACTCGTTAGCAGCTCGATACTCCTGGCTGGGAAGAACTACTTCTGGGGGAATTCTGTACTACTGCGCAATGCAGGATTTGTGCAGAATTCCTCGCCTGTGCAGGATTCTGTTGAGGCACCAGCATTGGCAAGCGAGGCAGGAACGGTCACCCAAGCTTTAAGGACACCCGAGCTGCCTCACTGTTAGCTTCTTCACACAACTGCGGGAGCATTTCCCTTTGCTCCTGTGGCTGTGCTAGATTATGATGCCAGCACACAATGTTTCTGACAGGAAGTGCTTCTGTTTACCTTTTGAAAGCATGCAGTGCTGGTGTCAGAATCTACTACAACCACAGGAGCAAAGGAAATGCTGTCACAGCTGTGTTAAAAAGCCACTGTGGGTCAGGGAGGAGAAGAGCTGCTAGTGAGTCGGGGGGAGGGGAGTGGCTAGGGGATGGAGATGGGTGGTGAGAAAGAAAGGTGGAGAATGTGCCTGGGAAGAAAGGAGAGGTAAGGGACAGCTAAGGTTTGGTGCATGGCGAGGGGAAAGAGAAGGTGAGGGGAGAGGAGGGGAAAGAGAAGGTGAGGGGAGGGTATATGCATGAAGGTAGATCTTAGGACAGATAGCAGTAGTGATCTTGCTAGAAGTTAGAAGGAGAGAGAACAAGAGGGCAATGAAGGCTTGGGGAATGAGGAGAGAAGTGTAATTGGAGCAAGAGAACTAAAGAGAAAGTGGCATTACTCACCTGTAGCAGGTGTTCTCGGGGAACAGCAGGAGTCAGTCTCACATATGGGTGACGTCACCGACAGAGCTCGCACAGGAACGCTCCCCAGTTTCCAAAGGAAGCTTTTGGGAGGTCAACCACATATGCGTGCCTATCTTCCTACCCAAAAGAGCCATCGTACCTCAGTATGATGACATCGCTTAAGCAAGCCAAAGGAAACAACTCTATGGGGAGGAGGGAGTATAGTAAGGACTGATTCCTGCTATTCCTAGAGAATGCCTGCTACAGGTGAATAGCCACGCTTTTTTGGGACCAAGCAGGAAGTCAGTCCTCACATATGGGACTCCCCAGCTACAGGCTACCGAAAAACCTATAAACAGTCCAACTGGGCAGTCAGGAAAAAGAACCGAACAATCGCTGAAAGGTTCTGAGAGTCAGGTCCAGCATGGACATCAAAAGCAGGTCGACTCTACGGTAGCCTGATGGACAGAAAGGCTGGTGGGAAACAGGTGCCGGAGTATGGCTTGGCCAAAGTTGCTGTCACATCGGGAATCTCCATCCAGACCAGTGGTTCCCAACCCAGTCCTCGGGTACCCCCAAGCCAGTCAGGTTTTCAGGGTATCCACAATGAATATGCATGAGATAGATTTGCATGCACTGCTTCCATTGTATACAGATCTATCTCATGCATATTCATTGTGGATAACCTGAAGACCTGACTGGCCTGGGTGTACCAGAGGACTGGGTTGGGAACCACCAATCCAGACAGTAATGGGTTGTGACGGTGTGGAAGACCACATAGCAGCCCTACAGATCTGCATTGTGAAGACTGAACCCAAATCGGCTACTGAAGCCGCCATAGCTCGGACATTGTGAGCTGTGAAATGGTGATCCAAACTCAGAGAAGCTTGGGCATAAGCGAAGGAGATGTAGTCTGCAACCCAAAGTGAAAAGGTACGCTTCAAGATTTGACTCCAATAGGCTGGGTGTGGCAAAGAGACAAAAAGCTGGGAGGAACAGCAGTGAGCTTTCATATATTCGAGGTAGAATGCCAGCACTCTCTTACAATCCAATGTGTTTAGAGCAGCTTCAACCCTGTTGGCGTGAGGTCTGGGAAAGAAAGGTGGGCAGTACCACCAACTGATTAACCCTCGGATACACTCGGTAAATCGACTGACACGTATACACTACCCCCGGGTCACCCCTGACCCATATGTAGAAATATGGTAAAACATCTACTTTTGTTTGTAAAACATGGTTAAATTGTGAAGAAAAAGACATACTTTTATTTATTTTTATAATACTTGTTATTAATTCACCCTTTCAAGTGAATAATGTGCAATGCTAGCCAAGATCAGGCAGGACAAGTTGTACAAGGTCAGATATATGCTGCATAATGTCAATACCTGTTAACTATTCAGTTGCAAGCTTAAAAATGGTGTGCAGCACTGCACGCTTTGCAAACTACAATAGTTCTATATTTATTCGCTAGGTGGACAGCAACAGTCAAAGTATGGTGCCATTATGTCAAGTAATGGCATGATGCAAATTGTGACAAAAAAATTACCGTGTTATAACAAATTGACAATGGTGCATTGTAAACAACAGAAAACTAGTAAGCAATACATGAAGTACATTGACTGTTTTTTTCAACAACAGTTTATGCACAATGTGCTAGTAGTTGTTCTTGAATGTTCATGACACACTCGCTTCAGACAGATTTCACATTCGGTAAATACTTTTCGATCTCTGTCACTTGGACAAAAGGAGCATCTTTTTCTTTTCTTTGCTGATGCCCCTGTGGTCAACGGTCTTGGTGGCTTAGGCATTTCAAGGCAAGGATAGCCAACATTGGCCATGGATTGACGTGTATGGCTTGTCAGACCTTCTGGATGGCTTTAACGATTTTGTAGCTGAGGCTTCATGAGATTCAAAGCGAGTTCCTCCAGAAAAAACCTTCTCTTGCAGTTTTCCTTGTGATGAAACATAGGATTGTTGTACATAAATATTATGAATGAATTTACAGCCGCAATATCAAGCAGTCCATAAAACACGCAAAGTGGCCATCGACGAGTTTATTTATTTATTTATTTAACAGTTCTTCTATACCGCGCTTTTCAGATCAGTGCGGTTTACATTCAACGTCAACTATACAACACAGGCATTCTGAGTTGTAAACTTTACAATAAAGAGTTGATCTTTTCACACTGTATGTGTGGCACAACTGATCTACTGTGTCAACACCCCCTTTCGTTCTGTTGTAGTCAAGTATTATTTCTGGCTTCTTTGATGTTTCATCAATTTTATTATCATGGTGAAGTGTTGACAGCAGCATAACTGATTTGTTTCGTTTTGGGACGAATGACACCAAAGTCTTGTCTCCACTGAAGCCAAATATTGAGGATCCCACAATTCTTGAGCGATTTGCCTGGAATTCTGAAGGTATGTCACGGTTGCAACGTCTTACAGTGCCCAGTAGTGTCAAATTCTTGCTAAGAAGAACATCAGCCAGTTGTACGTTAGTAAAGAAATTGTCGCAAGTAATGTTCCTGCCAGACTGTTCCAGAGGTTCAATAAGCTTCAAAACAACATCAGCTCCTAGAGATACTGTTTTGTCACGAGTAACTGACTCTTCACGCCCTAGGTATGGCTTCATGTTGAATACATAATACGTTTCTGCATCTGCACACACCCATAACTTTATACCGTATCGGTCTGGTTTAGACTTGATGTATTGACGAAACGGACACTTGCCTCTGAACCCCAACAATTGTTCATCAACAGTCAAGTATGCAGATGGTGTGTACATTTTCATGCACTGAGAAATGAATAAATTCCAAACATCTCTGACTGGAGTAAATTTGTCATTGGCCCTTCGTGATTCACGGGTTTGTTTGTCATCAAATCGAAGTAAACTCAATATTTCTGCAAACCTTTTACCTGACATAACAGCTGGAAATATAGGATTCTGGATAGGACTTTTAGCCCAAGTTCTGCGTACATTGTTCAACCTGAAAACACCACTCATGTACAGAAGACCCAATGTTGCTTGGAGCTCTTCCATTGTTACCTGCTTCCAGTCAGTACATGGTGGCTGCATTGCTTCAGCTCTACGTATGCCTTCAGAATTTGTGAAATCTAACACTGCTGACAATATATCTGGAGTTACAAACATGTCAAAAATATCCTTAGCATTAGTTATACCTCTGATCAGAGCAATTGGTCCAGAAGATTCTCTGACTATATTTGCTTCCCTTGTTCTTGATGTTGGCGGTACAGTTTTATTCCAATGCATGCCAGAACGAGCTGTGTAATGACTGTCAGTAACTTCCTCATTTTCAGAATGTGATTCAGAAGTTTCAGAATTGCTGTATGAACTGCTATCGTCATCACTTGTTTTATTTTCTTCGACCGCATCTTCCGTTTCACTGCCGCTATCATCAAGATCAAGCTGATCGGACTGGGTGGGAACGACTGCACTATCCGTATCAGCACCTTCAGTATCATTACTCAAACTATCATTACTGTCACTTTCTTCATTCAACCAACGTCTAATTTTTTCAGTTGCTGCACAGCTGCTGAAGCGTTTCGGGAGTGGCATTGTTTACCTTTGTCGTAAAAAATTTTAATCCACAGAAACAAACAAGGAACTGACGTCAGGTGACGTCATAAATGTAAGTAGAAAACACAGGATTGTAATGTGGACTTGGAGTGGTGACTTTCTTTGCTGCTATAAAACAAAGGAGAGTGTTATTGTGCGAGTGTCGAAAATCACCCCTTGTTTGTTCAGCAGCATGCAGTACTGTATAAAAATGTTATTTTTGCAAACCATATGTATGAAAATACTTAAAAATGATTCGTTGAGGAATACCTAGAGTACCAAAATAAATTCCTTACCATTTTGAAGAAAAAACACAAAAACCGACACCCGGGTCACCCCTGACCCGGGGGTAGTGTATCCGAGGGTTAAGATGAAAGGCAGAAACCTAAGATGAGTCTGGAGGACCACTCTATTATGATGAAACCTGGTTTATGATGTACTACTAGCGCCTGGAGTTCACTGACTCTGCGCACAGAGGTGACTGCTATTAAGAAATTGACCTTCCATATGAGATATTTGAGTGGACAAAGGCCGAGTGGCTCAAAAAGGGTAGAAATCAGCTGCCCGAGCACCACGTTGTGGTTATACTCCACAGATGGGGGCTTACTTAATCAAAGACAGAGAGGACAAGAGGCCTCTCATAAAGCAACTTACCAGGGAATGCACAGAAATGGGTTTACTATCCACCCCATGATGGTAGGCCGCCACTTCGGTGAGATGTACTCTCAAGAGAGTTTGATTTGAGGCCCAGGTTGGACAGGTGGAGTGTGTTAAGTGAGCAAAGACTCTACCGAATCAAAAATTTATTTATTTATTTAAATTATTTCTATACTGCGCTATTTAAAATCAGCGCGGTTTACAGGTAACAACAATTTGTACAGTGCGGCAGAACATGCACTGTACATTACAGAGAACAGGTATTATAACTTGGGTTTCAACGGAGGTAACTATTTACAACGGAGCTATTATGCCACAGGTATGATTGTGGAGTCATGACACGCTCTGAACTATATACATTTTAGATAACTATTTACAGGTTTGTGCAGTATTGTTTCTAGATGTGGTTGCGTCAGCATGACATGAGTGTGCTGGTGGTGTCATTGTGGTGGGTGGAGGGTATGTCGGGTTGTGATGTTTCCCTGGACTGGGAGTAATGTAGGAGGAAAAGATGGTGCTTTAGTGCCTTCCTAAATTGGGCGAGGTCAGTAATAGCTTGGATGGTGGTTGGGAGGGCATTCCAGAGTGTCGGTGCGTAATGGGGTTCAGTGCCTTGTCTGTGCATCACAGAGAGAATCTCTGCATAATGGGGTTCAGTGCCTTTGCGCATCACAGAGTGTCGGTGTGTAATGGGGTTCAGTGCCTTGTCTGTGCATCACAGAGAAAATCTGTGCCATTTGAAAGCATTGGAACGTCGTGTGGAGTCCTTGCGATAAGCCAGGAGGACATTCTCCACATCAGCTGGTAGGTGGAGCTCTGCGAGAACTACACGCTCCACGCTGTGAAAGCTAGGGAGCAGATGTTGGGGTGAAGAAGAGATTCCTTGTCTTGAGATATCAGATCCGGATCAGAACCAAGCTGGATTGGTGGCCCCTGAGACAGATGGAGGAGAAGAGGGAACCAGGGTTGTCTGGGCCAGTGTGAGGCAGAGGATCATGGTAGCCTTGTTCTCCTGGAGCTTGAAGAGGGTCCTGGTCATCAGAGGAGTTGATCGATAGGCATAAAGCAGTTCCTTGCCCCAATCCAGCAGAAAAGCATTGGAAGCCATCCATCTGCTGCTTGGAACCCTGGAGCAAAACTGTGGCACCAGGGCATTGTTCGGTGATGCAAAGAGCTCTATGCTCAGAGTGCCCCCACATCCGGAAGATGCGGCTGAAAACTCGACTGTTGAGGGTCCATTCATCTGGCTGGAGGACTCGGCTGAGTCGATCTTCCAAGACATCGAGCTCCACCGGCAGATACACTGCTCAGAGAAGCATGCCATGCAAAATGGCGAACTTCTGGAGACGCACTTTCTCCCAGCAGAGAAGGTATGAGCTTGTGCCCCCCTGCTTGTTGATGCAGAACATCGCTACTTGGTTATCTGTCTGGATGAGGACAACCTGGTTGGCGAGCTACTCTTGAAAAGCTCTGAGTGCATTGGAGATGGCACAAAGTTCCAGGAAATTGATCTGGTGGAGACTTTCCCCAGCTGTCCAGAGACCCTGTGTTCGGAGACCATCGAGATGGGCTTCCCCAGCCCATCTTGGAGACATTATAGTCAGAACATGTTGATGTGGAAAGGCTTGGAAGGGAAGTCCCTGGCACAGATCTTGTGGTTGTAGCCACCAAGAGAGGGGACTGCTTGAGTGGCTGAGTAATGACCACTTTGTCCCAGAGGGGACCTGTAACTTGGCGCCACTGTATACAGAGAGCCCACTGCACTTGCCTTATCTGTAGACGGGCAAGCAGAGTGACATGAACCATGGAGCCGAGAATGCACAGCATCCCCCGACTGTGGTGAACAGATGGGTCCACAATTCCCTGGCTAGGTGGATGAGCTGTAGGGCTTGATCCTCAGGTAGGTAGGCAGGCTTGGGCCATGGTGGTATCTAGGAGGGCCCCAATGAACTCGAGGCGCTGAGTAGGCTGCAAATGAGACTTTGGGCAGCTGAAGACAAAGCCTAGATGCTTGAGCAGTTAAATGGCGATCCTTGCGGAGTGCCAGATCTCATCCGGTGTTTGACCCCATGATTAACCAGTCATCCAGGTATGTGAAGACAAAAATTCCCAGCATCTGGAGGAACGTAGTGACCACTGCCAGGCACTTTGTGAAGACCCTCGGGGTGGAAGCGAGGCTGAAGTGCAGTACTCGGTACTGTCAGTGTTTTCTGCTGAGAATGAAGCAGAGATATACTGCCAGTGGAGAGGGTGAATGTGGATGTGAGTATTAGCATCTTTGAGAACCAAGGAGCACAGTCTTCCCATTGGAGTTAAGGCAACAACGTTCCCAGGGAGATCATATTAAAAAAACTTACCTCGCAAGGAATTACTTGAGGGCCCAAAGATCCAATATGGATCCAATAACAGGAGAAGAACCCCTTCCTTACCTGAGAAGGAGGGACCAGCTCAACGGGCAGCTCAACCACAAAAACTTGGACCTCCTTCTGGAGGAGTTCTCAGTGGGACGGATTGAGGGGACCTGGGGAAAAAGGGGGAGGAAGCTGATCAAAATGCAACAGGAACCCCTCACAAACTATTTTGAGGGCCCAGGAGTCTGATGTTACAGTTGGCCACCTCTGGGCAAAATGGATCAATCTGTCTCCTACCTGAGGTGGAATCGTGGTTGGAATGGGAAGGGAGGCCATGCTCCTTAGGAAGGAGTCAAAATCCCCCCTCCAGACTGCAGTTGTGGGGCTTGGGGCAACAGTGCAGACGCTAGTCCTGACCCTTCTGCTCCTGCCTCTCCTGAAAGCCATGAGAGGGCTGATATGGTAGGTAGCTTGCATAGTACTTCCTCTTCTTGGGTTAGAAAAGCTTCTTTTTAGAAGGGTCACCCATCTTATGAGAAAGTCTATTCATTATTAATTGCTCCTGCTGTAGCTCTTCAGCCTTGTCCTCCATAGGCTTGCCGAAGAGGTTCTCGTCCCAGCAAGGGACATCCGCCAGCTTGTCCTGCACCCACTGTTCTAAGTCATGAAAGACTGCAGCCAAGCTAGGCGGCGAGCTCTAATGCCACCCGGACTATGACTCAATCATAAGCCGACCTTGGTCATATATTTTGAGCACTTTTTCATCCTTGAAACAAGCCCATGGTAGCGGTCAACCCATTCCTCTGGAATGACAAGTTGAGAAATCGGCCAGATCACCCGCTAGATCCCTGAGGTAGATACCCATGTAGAGTTGATAGGCCTGAATGCGGGCCACCAGCATGGAACCTTGGTAGCACTTTCTGCCAATGCCATCCAAGGTCCTGGCCTCCCTACCTGGGAGCATGGAATGGGTCTTAGAGCTCTTGATTCTCCACATGGCCAAACCCATGACAATAGAATTGTGTGAGAGCTATGGTTTCTCAAAGGCTAGGTTCTTCTGGACTCGATAGATGGAGTCCAGTTGTCTATACTCACTGCCGGCGAGGAGAATCTCCCACATGTGAAACAGCAGTCGCTTAAGGATCCTGTGAACGGGAACCGTAATAGCTTCTTTGGGAGTGGAGGGAAGGGTACTGGAAGATCTCAAACTCTTCCACTCTGGGCTCCTCCTCAGCCTCAATGGAAAAAGGCTTGGCCATGTCCCTCAAGCTCATGGAAGGAGATAATCTCTGGTAGAGACTTCCCATGCTCATTAGGTGGAGAGGGATCTGAGGGGATGTCTTAATGGCACTCAGGCACTGGCAATTCCTCCTTGGTTTCCCACCCATCGGAATCAGAGTCAGTGAGGAAATCAAAATACCGACGTGACTCCTTATGGCGCCGATGGTGAAGGGAGAATGGAGTCAGAAACACTGGACAGTTTGATTTGGAGGTGCTAAGGGGAGAATGTCGGGGCACAGAGAGGGACTTCAACCGCCCGTCTGAGTCATTTCTCTGGCTGGGGAGAGCATGGAGCTCCAGGATGGCCTGCACCCCCAATGCAGAAGCACCTGCTATGGACAAGGCCGCCCTCAGCATCCAAGGGTATCTGGTCTCGGAATGCTCTCGGCACTGAGGAACCAGATGATATCAAGTCTTGGGCTGGCCTCGGCATCAAGGAACCTGAGGGTATTGAGTTCAGAGCAGCCTACGAGACCAGGAACGCAGCCAAGCTGTGCTCAAGGGCCTGCATGTGGTTTGCAAGGAGTGCTGTGTCCAAGGGCATGGGAACCAGGGCAGCAACTGCGGTCTGCAGTGCCAGTAACTTTGTTGGGGGACTCCACGATGGTGACAGTATCGGTAGTCACCCGATGGCCTCCTACACCTTGTGAGGCAACTCCTCCTGCCAGGGCAGCTTAGGAGGCCACTCCTGGCCTTCGCCCTTGGAGTTTTGCCAAGGCGGATTGCGATGCCGGTGAATGTGGGACTTATTTTGAATCTCAGCACCCACCCCCCTCGACTTAGACAGGGAAAGTTATGACCTTTCTGGGGCCATCCATCATCAAAGGATGGCCATCGGTCTGATGAACTGTGGCCCTTTGGCTCTGAATGAGCCTGGCCCCCGAGCGAAGCCAAAGCATCGGCTGAGCCTTCGATGCCGGTGCCGATGCCAAAGACTCTGAGGACCCTAACAGCGATTCCCACTGTTTTTCTCTGTTCCTGAGCCCCTTGCACATCATCTGCAAGCAGAGAGCACAGGTGGAGGGCTCGTGGTCGGGTCCAAGGTATTGAAGGCACCAGTTATGGCGGTCCGTCGTGGAGATGGTCCGGCCATACTGGGAACACTTCTTAAAGCCACTGGTTGGCTTTGAAATGTTTGGGAAGACTGCATCTGCCAAGTCAAAAGACTCCGACATCCCAGCTGACCAGGGCAGGACGTGAGAGAAAAAAACAGTGTGCCAAAAAAGAACCCAAGAAAAAATGTGGCTCCAAGGCACAGACGCTCCCGGGGATGGGCAGGAAGACAGTGACGAGCACACGACCGAAAAATTACTTCAGAAAAATAAAACAACTGTACCAGTGAGGTATCGATAATTTTCTTGGGACAGATAGGCATCTGAGAGGCTCCGCAGAAAAAAAGACGACTGAGGTAAGATGGCTCCTTTGGGTGGGAAGACAGGCACGCATATGTGGTTGACCTCCCAAAAGCTTCCTTTGGAAGTTGGGGAGCGTTCTCACGCGGGTTCCGTCGGTGACATCACCCACATGTGAGGACTGATTTCCTGCTTGGTCCCGGAGAAAAAGGCAGGGGGAATTTCAGGTCTAGAGGAGGAGGAGTTAGGCTTTATGATGGGGGACTTCTGCAAAAATTTTTACTAATAAAGCATGCAGAATTTTACAGAATTTGAAAATACTGTGCAGAATTCTCTACATTTTTGGGCAAAATTTTAAACTTTTTTTGTGCCGAATTCCCCCAGGTGTAAATAATACCAGCTTTGAGCTACCATTAGAACATAAGAACATAAGATATGCCATACTGGGTCAGACCAAGGTCCATCAAGCCCAGTATCCTGTTTCCAACAGTGGCCAATCTAGGTCATACGTTCCTAGCAGTTTCCCCAAAAGACACAGGTGCTTGTATTGGGTCAAGCAGTGATATCCTGGGTCCCTTTTTAATAATGGTTTATGGACCTTTCCTCCAGGAACTTGTCCAAAGCTTTTTTAAACCCAGCTACACTAACAGCTTTTAGTACATTCTCCGGTAACAAATTCCAGAGTTTGATTACACGTTGAGTGAAAAAATATTTTCTCTTATTAGTCTTAAATAGTTTACCCTATAGCTTCTTTGCATGTCCCGTAGTCTTCCTATATTCTGATAACGTAAACAATCGATCTACGTTTACCCGTTCCACTCTGTTCATTAATTTATAGACTTCTATCATATCTCCCCTCAGCCATCTCTTTTCCAGGTAAAAGGGCCCTAATCTTTTTAGCCTTTCTTCATAGGGGTATCCTTCCATCCCCTTTACCATTTTGGAAGCTATTCTCTGAACCTTTTCTAATAACGCTATATCCTTTTTAAGATGCGGCGACCAGAATTGCACACAATATTCAAGGTGCGGTCGCACCATGGAACGATACAGAGGCATTATAATATCCTTTGTTTTATTTTCCATTCCTTTCCTTATGATACCTAGCATTCTATTTGCACTCTTGGCTGCCGCTGCACACTGGGCAGAGGGTTTTAACAAGTTATCCACAGTGACGCCTAAATCTTTTTCCTGAGTGGTAGTTCCTAATGTGGAACCTTGCATCGTGTAACAATAGTTTGGGTTGTTCTTCCCTAGGTGCATAACTTTGCACTTGTCCACATTAAATTTCATCTGCCATTTCGATGCCCAGTCTTCCAATATATCAAGATCCTCTTGCAAATTTCCACAATCCTCATGGGTTTTAACAACTTTGTGTCATCTGCAAATTTGATAACCTCACTCGTTATTCCCTTTTCCAGGTCATTTATGAATATGTCAAAAAGCAGCGGACCCAGCACAGATCCCTGGGGTACACCACTATTCACCTTTCTCCATTGGGAAAATTGGCCATTTAGCCCTACCCTCTGCTTTCTATCTTTTAACCAGTTCATGATCCACAATAGTACACTGCCTCCTATCCTATGACTCTTCAGTTTTGCAGCTTTAAGTAATCACCAAGCTGTGTTATTACTTTACCACGTGAGTCACTTACCTGTGATTCTGAGGCACTGAAGGTTATGGATTCCCATGGTAAATTAAGCTTTGTTAAAATCCATGATTTTAATGCAGCTTAGTAATCATCCCCTTTAATTTGTTATATTTAACAGGGCAGTGCTGAACATCAGTGTTGTTTGGCTAATCTAAAACCACAGTCCAGGAATGACTCATACACCCCCTTGTCTTAACTGGATACATTTTATCTGGCCAATCTGAAGAAATCTTTTAAATACTGGCCCATTATCTAGCCACTGTATCTATGTGGTCTTTCAGAAGGCAATAAAATCTCTTTTTCTATAGATACCCACACTCTTATTTTGACAGTTTATCATACTTGAAAAATATAATTATTCCCAACCCCAATTTTTTGGTTAATAGAACCGTGAAATATGTTTGTAAATAAGAACAATTAACCTGCAAAAACAGATTGACTTCTTCAAGTTTTTGTCTTATTTCCTGCCTTGCTCGCTGTTCAATCTCTTTCTTGTAGTGTTCCATCTGATTGTGATCCATCATGTTTGTTTCTACATGGCGCTTGAGGTTAATTACTTCTTCTTCAAGTTGACATTTGCTCTTTTCTAGCCTCTCATGATTCTTATGCAAAATCTTCATAGAAGACAACTGTTCCCGCAAGTCACGATTTGCAGATTCTAACTGTGCAGATTTTAATGACTCTGTCTCCAAATGTTGTGAAAGGTCATCAACCTGCATAGGTTCAATAAACAAACAACTATTAATATCATAAGATGTTTTAGGACATAGCAGAATTAAGTATATTAGTCTCAAAAGAGGTCTGATGAGCATAAGAAATATTCCATGAAGCACATTGGTAGGGAATACTGATAATAATCATTCATTATAAGAATACTAGATATTTTTAAAATTTGTGGTGGCATCTTTAAATGCCTTCAGGGTTCAAAAGTGTTTGCAAAATGACCTACAGTATATGAAACATGCTCAATTTTTTTATCAAGTCCTTACAGGTTTATTTTATTAATTTAATTTATTATTTTATAAATTTATTGTTCAGATGGAAATCTGGACACCAATAAAAAATCTCTCAATTCAGTACTCGAGAAAATAAATGTTGATTCTCAGAGATAATGGTATTCTCATATATGTTATATTTCAATTAACATCATAAAAGAAATCAGTAGAATTTTTGCCTAGCTTACATCAATTCTTCTCTATGGACTACTCAAATATCTCTTACAATTGTTGTCCTCCTTGCACCATCATACAGCTTTTCCATTTTACCGTTTGCATATTCATAGACCTTTTCTACTTTCTTCCATTTCCCACTTAATATTGAAATGCATTTTCTTTTTTTTTTAAGGAGACAGTAAATATGGCGGGACTGTAAACTCATTACAATCTTTTAATATTGACATATTAAATGATGGTATTAATTGTTTAATGTTTGATTATGTATTTTAACTTATTTTCCAGAATAACCTTGTACTTTCATTTTTATCATCAAATATTTACTCAAAATAACATTTCTTATAAAGATGTTTAAATTTAAATATGAGAAAAATTAAAATTTAGGGGCCTGTTTACTAAAGATCTGTGGGTAGCCTGGGGCTAATGTTTGAATAAGGCACATTCTTCGAGCAGCGGAGCTTAGCAGCTGCAGTAGACGCAAGGGGTGCGGCCACAGAAGGTTACTATCATGGCACTAAACGCATCACTAGCACAATAGGAGGAAATGCATGGTTATTGCGCATGTGCACAGTGTACACCTTCTCAATGCATGTCTGGCAAAGCAAAGCCACAAACACATTATGAGGGCAGAAGTGGACTAAGGAACGATTGTGGACAATAAGAAATGTGCCTCAACCACACCTACAGAAAAGAAGCAACTGGCCACTTCATAACTGAGAGGGATGACTGGGAATAGGCACAACTGGCTGCACAGCTCAGAGCATTGGGGCCAAATACAAGAAGGCGGGGCATGCAAATCAGAAATGCAAACACATGCAGAGAGTCTATGTTGTGTCCCTAACTGTGGGAGATAGGATGCAAATGTGGTATCTGAAGATGTATGGACCCAGACAGGGTGTCTATGGTGTCCATCATGGGGGATGAATATATGGAACCCCCTCATCCTGAGGTGCCTATGGTGCCTCTTCACCCATGCTGCAGGGAACACAGTACAAGGCCTCTGGTGTAGGGGTTATGGGCTGCCCTTCTGAATCATTCCTGATCAGTGAGCTCCAACACTGGAGGTCCATGTTTCATGCTAGAAGTATGAAGTAGCTGCTCAGACTGGTAGGCCTCAGCCACATCCTCCAATGGTCTAGTGAAGGACCATCCGTACATAGGAACATGGTCTATGGCAGCAGCATGGCCCCCTAGGTACATGTATACACTGCTACATGTCCCCCACCCCCATGCAGGGAAGGTACGAGTCAGAAGGTACCTTTTTATGCCACACTATCATGTTGCCAGTATGTGCAACACCTAATTTGCATGTCCCACTTCTCACTATTCTCTGCTGGTTCCAACTCTGGCTAGGAGACCAGTACTGGCTAAACACTTAGCAATGGGGCGTGTTGGGGGCAGAGTGGAGGTGGCACCCGTTGATAACTGGGTAGTAGTGATATTGAGCTGCCGTGCACTTAGTGACATGCAGATAAAGTAAGGTGTGGCCAATATTGGCCTAACTTTACCCGCAGAAGCTAACTGGGCAATGGCTCAATACTGCCACTGTTCGGTTACTTTCCGGCTTCTGTGGCAACACCGATATTCAAAGCCTATGGCCAGATATGGCCTTAGTATTGAATATCTGAAATTAGTCTTCAATGGCAATGGATAGCCGCTTTACAAGCACCAGTCGTCGCCGCCGCCGCTGACACTGCCATTGAATACCTCCCTCTTAGATTTTTAAAATTTCCTAGTACACCCTATCTATCCCCCTTAATTTTGTTAAGGAAATATTTTAAGGGGGTATTATGTGTTCCTAATTCTGAACAAATTAGTATTTCTGATTGCTATGCTCATAAGAAACAAAATAAATGCAGTTTGCTAGCCAAATTGAAAGTGTGTTTGGAAATGCAGCCCTTAGCTTGCTAGGGTCAAAAGAAACAAAAAGCTGGCTGGACTTTCTATGGGCTTTTGTCCACTCCAAGTAGAAGGCTAAGACTCGTTTGTAGTCCAACATGTGCAACGCAATTTTCTTGGTTGAACAACTGGCTGATTAAGACGGAAATCCAAAACCAATTTTGGAAGGAATTTAGGATGAGTACGGAGGACCATTCTATTATGATGGAATTTGGTATGGTGCATGTACTATGAAAGCTTGCTCACTCTGCGTGCTGAAGTGACCACCACCAGAAACAATACTTTCCAGTTCAAATATTTCAGAGTGCAAGTACTGAGTGGGTCAAAGGGTAGCTTTCATGAGCTGCGCAAGGACCACATTGAGGTTCAAGACATTATGGGAGGTTTGTAGGGAGGCTTCAAGAAAAGCATCCCTTGCATGAAGCGAACAAAGGCTATAACGAGATGGACGTCTCCTCCACACCTCGATAAGTTCCAATTGCACTGAGGAGGACCCTGACAGAGTTGGACAATTCTAGACTTAGAGAGGCATAGAAGATACTCAGCAGTTTTTCTGTGAGGCAGATGAAAGGATCTAGGGCTTAGCACTTACACCAGACAGCAATTCTTCTCCATTTACAGGAATACGATTTTCTTGTTGAGACCCTTCTGGAGGCCAAAGGACATCAGTCATACCAGCCGGCAGGTTTAGCTCAGACAACACTAGCCTCTCAACATCCACGTCATGAGGGTCAAGGACCGAATGATGGGATGCAACTTCATACATTCTTCCTGCGAAATCAGATCTGGTGTATGACCCAGACAGAGTGGCTCCTGACTGGAGGAGAGGAAACCAAGACCGTCTGAGCCAGTAGGGAACAATAAGAATCATCGTGCTTCCATTCTGCGGAGTGGCAAAAAGATCTATCGAAGGGGTGCTCCACTCCCTAAAGATGTGGGCCGCCACCTTCTTGAAGAGTGTCCACTCATGTGGTTGGAGGACTCGACTGTCTGCTAATGTCTTGATTCCCTGGTAGGTATGCGGCTCTCAAGTCCAACCCATGTGCAATGGCGAACTTCCACAACCTGAACGTTTCCCAACACAGGAGGTACGAGCCGGTTCCTCCCTGCTCGTTGATATAAAACATTGCGACTTGATTGTCAGTCTGAACTAGAACAATTTGATTGGCTAGCCGATCTTGGAAAGCCTTTAAAGCATTTTGCATGGCTCTTAATTCCAAGAAGTTGATCTGGTCGAGACTCCTTTGGATTGACCAATTGCCCTGAGTGTGAAACCCATCGAGATGAGCTCCCCAACCCAGCTTGGATGTATCTGTTGTCAAACCTTTCTGAGGTGGAGCAATTATGAAGGGGAGCAAATTGTAGTGGACTATCCACCATTGCAGTGACTGAACGGGAGGATTGGGGACATGCAGATGATCCCTGTGTTGACCCCGTGGCTTTCCTCCACTGAGTCTGTCTCATATGCAGGAATGCCAAGGGTGTGATGTGGATGGTGGAGGCCATGTGGCCTAGTACAATTAACATCCTGCGAGTTGTTACCTGCTGAATCCATTGAGTCTCCTGCACTAGTGCTGTAGTCTCTCAAGTCAGTCATGCCTGAGTCATGTTGAGCAGGGCTCCTATGAATTCCAATTGCTGGGTGAGTTGAAGATGGGACTTGGTGTCATTTATAACGAATCCTAGTAGTTCCAAAACCGGAATGGTCAATTTTGTTGATTCTTGAACCCCTTCATCAGTGGTATTCTTGATCAGCTAATCGTCCAAGCAGGGAAAGACAAACACTTCCAATGACCAGCAGTAAGCTACTACTGCCGCGATGCATGTTGGGAAAACATGGGGTGCTGAGGCTAGGCTAAAAAGCTACACTCTGTACTGAAAGTGCTGTCTCCCCAGGACGAATCAGAGATACTTGCTGTGAGCAGGATGTATCTGTATGTAGGTATACGCATCCTTCAGATCCAGGGAGCATAGTCCTCCTTTTGGAGATAAGGAAGCAAGGTGCCCAGAGAAATCATTCTGAACTTTTCTCTTACCAAGTATTTTTTCAGATCTCTTAGGTCTAGATTAGGATGGCATCCCCCTGTTTTCTTGGGAATCTGGAAGTACTTGGAATAAAACCCTTGCCCTCCCTGCTCGATTAACAAAACATCAATTATCAGCTCAATTATTCACCATGAGTTCTATATGCTAGTAATGCAACAAGGTCTCAGAATTGTAATGAGGCATTCAATCAGCCAGACTTGCTGGAATGAACATGCCTTTCTCCACATCAACGACCTTTTATAAGTTGCATTAGAATGACTTTTTTTACAATTTTTTAACCATTATTTATATCTTATTTTTTAATCCTTAAAGCTCATGTATTTATAAATTTCTAAAGGAATCCTTGAAATTATTTTCACAGTCCATGAAAAGCACCATTAACTCTTAATGTCTCTTTGTCTTGAAAGACCTTATGATTTTCAACTTATAACAAACAACTGTGCTTATCTGTTGTTGCTTTGAGAAGAAGCTCCCATTCAGAAAACCAATCTTGATGTTCCCGACGTATAACAATTGCAAGATCCTCTCAAGAGGATGGTGATTTCTCTCTAAAGCAGTTCCTGATGCAGAGGGTCGATGCGATGCACCCTCAGGGGGCATTTTGAAGGTAGGTCAAATAGATGAAATTTGTAACTGAACATAATAAATGCCATGCTGGATCAGACCAAGGTCCATCAAGCTCAGTATCCTGTTTCAACAGTGGCCAATCCAGGTCACAAAGACCTGGCAGGTTCCCAAAAAGGCACACAGCTCTTAATAATGATTTATGGACCTACTTTTTTGATGGCGTAAACAGATCTCTGTTTACCCGTTCCATTCCATTCATTAATTTATCGACCTCTGTCATATCTCCCTTAAGCCATCTCTTTTCCAAGTTGAAGAGCCCTAACCCTTTTAAGCTTTTCCTCATAGGGATATCCTTCCACCCCCTTTACCATTTTGGTGGCTCTTCTCTGTACCTTTTCTAATTCTTCTATATCCTTATTAAGATATGGTGACCAGAATTACACACAGTAACAGAGTAAACGATGGCAGATAAAGACAAATATCTCTGTGCAGGTCACCCCTCCCCATGCCTTTGTTAAGAGGTATACCCACTGCTCTGTGCAGGTCATCTCTGTTTGTTGAGATATAAGAAATAGTTAAGTTTATTTTGATTTTATCCTGTTGCTATAAGGGGATCCACTGTTTCTGTTCCATGCCATTTTGAATTCTGTCACTCTAGTTGCCCCCATTGCTTTCATCGGGAGGGCATTCCAAGCACCCACCACCCTTTCAGTGAGAATGTATTTCCTGACGTTGCCTTTCAATTTACCACCTTGAAGCTTCATGTTATGCCCTCTAGTTTTACATCTTCCCTGTCTTTGAAAAAGGTTTGTTTGTTCATTAATACTCTGAGTATTTAAAGGTCAGTATCAAATCTTCCTTGTCCCTCCTCTCCTCTAGGGTATACAAATTTAGGTCTTCAAGTCTCTTCTCATACATCTTCTGGGGCTGGCTCAAAATCATTTTGTTTGTCTTCCTCTGAATCACTTCAAGTCTTTTCATATCCTTTGTGAGATGTGGTTTCCAAAACTGAACAATATTCCAAGTAAGGACTCACCAGCAACTTCTACAGTGGCATCACTATCTCCTCCTTTCTGTTGGCAATTCCTCTGGCTTTGGTCACCACCTTGTCACACACAGTTTCGCCACCTTGAGATCCTCAAAAACAATCACTCCAAGGTCCTTCTCCTGGTCCATGCACACCAATCTCTCATACCCTATTGCATACAATTTCCTTGGATTTCTGCACCCCAAGTGCCTAACACTGCACTACTTTACATTAAATCTAAACTGCCAAGCATTAGACCATTCCTCCAGCTTTTGTAGATGTTTCCTCATATTATACACTCTCTCAGGGGAGTCCATTCTTGCAAATTTTCGTGTCATCTGCAAAAAGGTAGACTTTTCCATTAAGTCCTTCAGTAATCTCACTCACAAATACATTGAACAGAACCAATCCATGGGGCACGCCACTACTCATCGTCCTTTCATCCAAGGAAGTTTTCTTTACCATCACCTTCTGTCGTTTGTCAATCAATCAATTTCTGATCCAGTTCACCACCTTGGGATCCATCCCCAGGCTGTTCAGTTTATTGATAAGCCTCCTATGAAAAACAATATCTGCAAAGATACAGAGGCATTATAATATCATTGGTTTTATTTTCCATTCCTTTCCTTATGATTCCTAGCATTCTATTTGCTTTCTTGGCTGCCACTGCACACTGAGCGGAGAGCTTCAACGTGTTATCCACGATGATGCCTAAATCTTTTTCCTGGATGGTGGTTCCTAATGTGGAACCCTGCATTGTGTAACCATAGTTTGGATTGTTCTTTCCTAGGTGCATAACTTTGCATTTGTCCACATTAAATTTCATCTGCCATTTGGATGTCCCGTCTTCCAATTTATCAAGGTCCTCTTACAATTTTTCACAATCCTCTTGCATTTTAATAACTTTGAATAATTTTGTGTCATCTGCAAATTGATCACCTCACTTGTTATTCCTATTTCCAGGTTGTTTACGAATATGTTAAAAAGCAGCGGGCCCAGCACAAATCCCTGGGATACTCCACTATTCACCCTTCTCCATTGAGAAAATTGGACATTTAGCCCTACTATCTGCTTTATTTTCTTTTTATTGCCTGTCTCATCACCCATTCCTCCCCATTTGATCATGTCACCCCTTCTCCTCCTCAGTATCCACTGGTTCCCCATTAAGGTCTGGTTCATTACAAGATACTCATTATTACCCACCGAGTACTCTACACTAGTACCCCCAGTACCTTGCTTATCTCATTCACCTCCAATCTGTCCCTCGCCTCCTCCGCTCTGCACACAGTAACCGCCTCTTCCTTCCGTCTCCATCCCAGGCCCGTCTCAAATTCACTTGCCGCTCAGCCTTCTTCTTCCTAAGTCCTGCCCTCTGGAACTCACTCCCACACGCCCTTCGCACAGAATTATCCTTCCCCCAGTTCAAGGCCCTACTCAAGACCCACCTCTTCCACCAGGCCTTTGACCTCTTATCCCCTTCGGACTACCATGACTCTTCCCCAGCTGTGTGTCCTACCCTTGAGATTACATCTGCCCCATAGTTTCTCTGCCCCTGTCCTCCTCCCTTTACCCCTTCTTTCCTCGTTCCCCTAATTGGTAACTAGCATCTTTCCTCCTGTCTCTTTGCCTTTCTTTTCTCCCTTTTGCTCTCTGCCTATCTCTTTCCTATCAGTTAATGGCGTTCCCTTCTCTCTTTCTCTTTTCTGGTAGCCTATGTTTTATTGTACGCCACCTGATGCTTATGCACAGGCGGGTATAGCAAGCCTTGCAAATAAATAAATAAAAATCTGCTTTGTATCTTTTAACCAGTTCTTGATCCACAATAGTACACTGCCTCTAATCCCATGACTTTTTAATTTTGCCAAGAGTCTCTCATGAGGGACGATGTCAAAGGCTTTCTGAAAATCCATATACTGTCTACTATATAATCAGCTCACCTTAGTCTACTTGTTTATTCACACCTTCCAAAAAATAACGGATTAGTAAGACAAGACTTTCCTTGGCTAAATCCATTTTGGCTTTGTCTCATTAAATCATGACTGACTACATGTTCAGTAATTTTATTCTTTATAATGGTTTCTACCATTTTGCCAATAACTGATGTCAGGTTCACCGGTCTGCAGTTTCCCGGATCACCCCTGGAACCCATTTTAAAAATTGGTGTTACATTGGCCATTCTCCAATCTTCTAGTACTATTGATGATTTTAATGATAGTTCACAGATTACTAATAGTAAGTCTGCAATCACATATTTCAGTTCTTTTAATACCCTTGGATGTATACCATCTGGCCCAGATGATTTGCTACTCTTCAGTTTATCAAATAGTTATAATATATCTTCCTTGTTTATTGATATTTCTTTAAATACCATTCCAGGCTTGGGTAACTTTCCTATATCTTCTTTAGTAAAGACCAAAGCAAAGAATTCATTCAGTCTCTCCGCTATGGTCTTGTCCTCCCATAGCATCCCTTTTACCCCTCTATCATCCAGTGGTCCAACTGACTCTTTGACAAGTTTTTTTGTTAAGAATGTACTCGAAAAGGTTTTTATTATGCATTTTTGCTTCCACGGCAAGCGGTTTTTCAAATTCTCTCTTTGCCTGCCTTATCAATGCCTTGCATCTAACTTGCCAGTGCCAGATCTCATATTTATTTTATTTATTTATTTATTTATATTTCTTATATACCGCACTATTTGCAATCAGCGCGGTTCACATGGAACAGAAACATCCGACAACTTAAATATGTCTGGTCATTACATTAAAAAGGAAATGCAACTTGGAAAAAGGGTACACTATATACATATGAGGTGTACTGAGAAAGGATAATGTTTGGTGTTTACATTGTAGGGGACGCCTGTTGCGAGGGCTTGCCTAGTTGACTACTATTATTGTTGAGGTGCTCGTTATTCGAGTGGGACTGAGGATCGGAGATGTCAGTGAGATAATTGGTGAAGAGGAAATGTTTAAGGGCCTTTCTAAATTGGCTCAAGTTGGGGATTGCTCTGATATGTGCTGGTAAGGTATTCCATAGACTTGGGGCACAGAGTTGGAAGGCTCTGTTAGCTGTTGTTTTGGTGCATTTAGTTGCTTCTTTTGGAATTACTAGCATGTTGGACTCTGCAGATCTTCTTGGTCTGTTAGGTGCAAGTGGTTGGATGAGGTCAGATAGAGAGGAGGAGGAGAGCTCATTGCCAGCTTTGAAAGTCATCAGCAAGGTCTTAAACAAATCCTGGCTTGAATAGGGAGCCAGTGTAACTGCTTCAGGAGTGGTGTCACATGGTCTCTCCTGGATGCGCCAAAGAGTACTCGCGCTGCACTGTTCATAGCAAGTTGAAGGGGATTCAGGGTGGATGGGGGGAGCCCTTGTAGTATGGAGTTTGAATAATCGAAATGGGGAATAATCAGGGCTTGGTAAATGGTGCGGAAATCATCTGGTTCGAGTAACGGGTGTAGGTGTCTGAGGGATCTGATTTTAAAGTAGATCGCCCTTACGGTATTGGCTACATGTTTCTTCATGTCGAGATTTTGGTCTAGCGTCACTCCGAGGTAATGTATAGCAGGTTTAACTTGTAGTTCGGCATCATTTACCTTAACGCAGCTGGGTGGTATGAAATTTGGGTTCCTTGAGATGAAAAGAACCTCCGTCTTTTTGTGTTGGATTCGCAGGTTTTGTGATAGGAGCCACTCAGATATAGTGTTGAAGCAATTAGTTAGATGGGCGAGGTCTAGTTTATCTAATGATATTGGCATGTATAAAAGCACATCGTCAGCATATAACATGCAACTAACATTGAAGGATCTAATGATTTTGCAGATGGGTTGGATGTATATATTAAACATCAAGGATGATAGGGATGATCCTTGAGACACTCCTTGACTTTGTTGAAATGGTTCCGAAGTAGTCCCGTTTGCTCGAACATGCTGCCATCTTCCAGACAGGTAGGATCTGCACCATTCGAGCGCTGATCCGCTGATACCTTTTTCTCTTAGGCGGTAGAGGAGAATCTCATGGCATACAGAGTCAAAGGCTGCTGCTATATCTAAAAAGATGAGTGTGAAACCATGTCGTATGTTGTCAACGCCTGAAATTATATTGTTGAACAGGGCTGTAAGTAGTGTTTCCACTCCATGTGACTCTCTAAATCCATGTTGGGATGGATCTAGTGGGGCAGTAGTGTCAATATGATCCTGTAATTGTCTATGTACTACTTTTTCAATGATTTTTGCGAGCATAGGTATACTAGATATGGGCCTGTAAGACTCTACCTTTTGGGGGTCTAACTTGGTGTTTTTTAAAAGAGGTCTGACAGAGGTCTGCTTGAGAGTAGGGGGGAAAGACCCAGTGTTAAAAGATTGGTTTATGATGTTGGCTATAATAAGAGAGAGGTCACATCACAGATCCTTTATCCAGAATGCCAGACAAGGATCTGTGTGTGCAGTGGTGGTGTTTAGGGCTAAGATGGTATCTTCGATAATTTTCTTTGAAGGTATAGAGAAGGATGTTAGTGATGCTGAGTGCTCTTGCACATCAAGGGGGTCAGGTATTATTATTTTGTCGGTCTTGCACATTTTGGATTGCATGTAGACTGCATAGTCTTGCGGGTGAATATTGCCATGGTGCTCAGGGGTTGGTTCTTTAGCAAGAGGTTTGACCAAGTTAAACAGATCATGTGGCTTATTCAATGACCGTCTCAGGGTGTCTGTATGGTATTGCCTCATCCTGTCTGAGATTTCTTTGCGATGTGAAGTCAGGTGTTGAATGTATGCTGACTTGTCACTACTGGTGCGTGACTTCCTCAAGCGCTTTTCCAGTCTCCGTAGAATGTTTAGTGAAGCCCTTAAGTCGGCTGTAAACCATGGGGCTGATGATTTTTTCTTCGGGGCCTTGTTTGTTGGAGAACGGATTGCGATTGAGCTGAGTCTACTGTTCCAAGCGGTGATCAACTCATCTAGGTTTAAGGAAGTCTCATAATGAGTGTGCATGTTTCAGCGAGGATGCGTTCTCTATTAAACGGGTGGAAACTTCTGGCAGCTGGGTTAGTGGTCTTGCTTGTATCTATTTTGGGCCTTGGTGACATGTTGAGAGTAGGCATCTGAAAAGTGATGAGTTTATGATCAGACCAGGGGACTGCCGTTACTGATAGCATAATGTTTTGTGGTTTATCAAGAATTATCTGTGGGGCAAATATGAGGTCTAGAGTGTTACCTTTCTCGTGAGTAGGTTCTTGCACCAGTTGCGTGTATCCGAGAATCTCTAGGGCTTCTATGAATGCAGTTGCTTGATTATCTTGTAATGATGGCAGGTTGATATCCCCTAAGATCCAATTAGGTTTATTTGGACCCTAGATATTGGATGCTAGGTTTATTATGGATGAAAGGTCATCTGGATCCGCTGATGGAGCTCTATAAATCAGGTTTATGGAGCATATGTTGTTGGAGATTGATACAGCTTCCAGGTTGTTGTTACTGTTGAAGTCATCCATTTTGAACTGGAGATCCGTTCTAGTGATGATGAGTACTCCTCCTCCTCTTTTATTTTGCCTATGGCTGGTGAAAGCAACAAAATTAGATGAGAGTAGCTGGTTAATGATGGTATTGTCTTCTGATGAAAGCCACGTTTCAGTGACCATGATGATATCTAGGTTATGGGATGTTATTATGTCTGTGATTACTGGCCACTTTTTGCGAAGTGAGCGAGCATTTATGAGTGCACACTTTAGGCTGCAAGGGTTTTTACCTTGTCTGGCCTTCACAGTGTGTTGAAGTGGGATGTGTAGTAAGTGGTGTTGGTGTTGGTAGTTAACCCTGTGTGAATTGTAGTAGAAATCACCTGACCATTTTCTCCCACCAGTTGGTAAGATAGGGATGTGATTGTGTGATGTATTTAGAGCTAGTGAGCTGGATGTCCAAATTTTGAGGAGAAGGTATAGGCTCAGTAATGTGATGATAATGTGTTCCATTCTGACTCTTCTGGGCCAACTCTGTGAAACAGGGGGCTTGTGTCAGGGGGTGAATTGGAGGGACTCCAGGCCAGGATATTATGCAATCAGGCAACCGGTGTCATGCAAGGTGCAATTTGGAAATTTCCTCTCTTAGGTATGGGTATAGCAGGGTATAAATTACATACCTCATGTTTTATGAAATCTTGGTGAACAAGACACTCCTGGCTAGTCTGTTCTGGTACAGATATTAGTTTTACACTGTTGCATACATATACTATGTGAGATCTTGGTTAAACAACACTTTTTGGTTAGTCTTTTCTGGTACAGATATTTGTTTACACTGTTGCATACATATCTTACGTGAGATTTTGGATAATAACACTTTTCTGGCTAGTCTGTTCTAGTACATATATTTTAGCTTTACACTGTTTGAAAATAATCAACTACATGCATGAAATACTGGGTAAGGAACATTATTTATACACAGTATAAGGTACCTGATCTGTTGTCACAAAGTCCTAACTGAGTTTGTGAGTGCAATACGAGAGTCACAATGGTACGGTCTTACTTACACGGTCCACTCCTAAGGGCCACGCCAAAGGGCCCTCTGGCGAGGCCCTCAGGCGCAGGCCCACCAGGTGCGGGCCCGCCTGAAGGTAGCTGCTTTTGAAATGGAGCTGACTCCTCCCCCTCTCAGACAGCCCCAATTAGGCTGGAGTTCAGTAAGCAGGAGAGATGGAACACTGCAGAGCTGGTTACCCCAATCAGGGAAGAGAAGCTGATGACAGTTAGCTCTTTAACTTGCCTGAAGGTAGCTGCTTTTCAAATGGAGCTGACTCCTCCCCCTCTCAGACAGCCCCAATTAGGCTGGAGTTCAGTAAGCAGGAGAGATGGAACACTGCAGAGCTGGTTACCCCAATCAGGGAAGAGAAGCTGATGACAGTTAGTTCTTTAACTTGCCTGAAGGTAGCTGCTTTTGAAATGGAGCTGACTCCTCCTCCTCTCAGACAGCCCCAATTAGGCTGGAGTTCAGTAAGCAGGAGAGATGGAACACTGCAGAGCTGGTTACCCCAATCAGGGAAGAGAAGCTGATGACAGTTAGCTCTTTAACTTGCCTGAAGGTAGCTGCTTTTCAAATGGAGCTGACTCCTCCCCCTCTCAGACAGCCCCAATTAGGCTGGAGTTCAGTAAGCAGGAGAGATGGAACACTGCAGAGCTGGTTACCCCAATCAGGGAAGAGAAGCTGATGACAGTTAGCTCTTTAACTTGCCTGAAGGTAGCTGCTTTTCAAATGGAGCTGACTCCTCCCCCTCTCAGACAGCCCCAATTAGGCTGGAGTTCAGTAAGCAGGAGAGATGGAACACTGCAGAGCTGGTTACCCCAATCAGGGAAGAGAAGCTGATGACAGTTAGCTCTTTAACTTGCCTGAAGGTAGCTGCTTTTCAAATGGAGCTGACTCCTCCCCCTCTCAGACAGCCCCAATTAGGCTGGAGTTCAGTAAGCAGGAGAGATGGAACACTGCAGAGCTGGTTAACCCCAATCAGGTTAACTGGTTAACCCCCATATGTCCTAGGTTATGAGTGGCCACCTTTGGACAAAAAGTGTGAGCCTTCCCCCAACCGGAGGTTTGTCTACTGCAGTTATTGGTAGATTGGCTATGCTCTGAAGGAACCAGTCAAAATCCCACCCCTAGCTTTGGCTGATTAGCAGGCTGGGCTTTCTAAGGCTTCTCTTGTCATGGTTGTGGGCAAGAAGCCTGCTTAGATTGGGAGATTTGGGATCTGGGAAAATACTAAACACCTATGAGAGCAATAGGTCTTTTTCTGGCCCCCTCCTTGGTACCTCTTATGATAGGAGGCCAGCATGGACATGCACCTTGAGAGATTATAAAAAAGCAGCATGTCACCCTTTGTAAAGCCAGCCTTCTCTTTGATTTGTTCTTCGAAGAGATTCTCTCCACCGCACAAGCGCATCAGCAAGCTTGTCCTGCGCTGATTGTTCCATGTCTGAGGACTGGAGCCAAGTAAGTCTCTATGCGCCAATACCCAAGGCAGAAGCTCTCAATGCCATTTCGAAGATGCCATAGGTTGCATGGACAAAAAATTTCAAGCAGTCCTTGCCATGAACCACTAGGGAACAACACTGTTCTAATTTCTCTGAAGGGAGAAACTGGGACAAATATGATGTTCTTCAAAAACATGCCCATGTAGAACTGGTAAGAGGTGATGCAGGCTATGAGCATGGAACTCTGAAAATATCTTCTCCTTAAAAAGAGTCCAAAGTCGGAGTCTCCCTTCCTGGTGCACAGAAGAATGAGTCTTGGAACTCTTGGACCTCTTAAAGATGGATTTGACTACCAAGGAATGGTGCAGAAGCTTGGGCATCTCGAATATGGGAGCCTTCTGAACTCTGTACATGGAGTCAAGCCTTTTACTGACTGGAGGTACAGTGAGGGGCTCTCCTACATTCTCATCTGTATGATGCATCGCTTCCTTACAGGCCGAGGAGTACTGAAGCATTTCTAACTCTTCTGCTGTGGGTTTATCCTCAATCTCCAAAACAAATGATATGGCCTTGCCAATATCCCTGACAAAATCCTGGAAGGGCATAACCTCTGGAGGGGACTTGGGACGCTCATGAGGTGGAGAAGGGTCTGACAGAAGATCCAACATGTCCTCAAACTCCATGTCAGTAACCCAGCCTTCTGAATCCACCTCAGAGAAAATCAAAGTACTTCCGAGTTTCTGCCTGGATCTCTCTCTGGACCTGAGGGGGAGGGAGGGAAGGAGTTGGGAGCTCCGTTGGGAGCAATGATGCACAGATGCTCATCTAGTTAGAGGGTGCATCAGACCACAAAATGCTAGGGAGCGATATCAGCCATGCAGGCACTGTGTCTGGGCCCCTTCAATGCCCCGATGACAGTGCATCTCCCGCAGGCAAGGCATGCATCTCAAGTATTGGAGGTCAATGTTGATGCAGCTGACATCGACGCCCCAACAAGCTGCACAGTCAACAGCGCTACAATTCATTCCTCGAGAGCCTGCAGAAGGTGTTTCTCCTTGGCTGCCAATTCCAAAGGCTGCGGGGCCTCAGCTACTTCAACCGACGTACCTGGAATCTGAAAGCATAGTTACCTGTAACAGGTGTTCTCCAGGGACAGCAGGAATCAGTCCTTAATTACACTGGTCAACATGGAAATTGTTACTGACTTTAAAAGGCCCTAATCTGTAATATCTTGGTGAGCTGAACACGAATATAACATTAAAAATTTTTTATTGGCTCTCGTTTTGAAGATATTGCATGTAGTTCATTTTTGACGTTTCACCGTGTAAATTTATCCAGTAGGACATCAACAACATACCAAATAAGCCTTGAATGATGTAATATTGCATCACATTGCATAAATCACTCATGACCCACAAGACTGGAGACTATTTATAGACTCTTCGAAACTGAGTCTGAAGGCTGTGCTTTTGAACAATGGAAACTGTCTTCCATCTATTCCAGTAGCGCATGCCGTCCACATGAAAGAGACATACGATAACTTAAAGCATCTACTGACTTCCATTAACTATAACAAGTACAGCTGGCACCTCTGTGGTGACTTGAAGGTAGTTGCCCTTTTAATAGGACTGCAGCAGGGATATATAAAATACATGTGTTTCTTATGTGAGTGGGATAGCCGAGCAAGGGATTGGCACTACTTGCGGAAGAAATGGAATCGCAGACAAAATGTAACAGTTGGAGAGAAGAATATCCAGCACCTAGCTCTGGTTGAGGCTCACAAAATCCTGCTACCACCCCTTCACATCAAACTAGATTTGATGAAAAACTTTGTGAAAGCCATGGACCGCACTTTGCCAGCTTTCCAATACCTGCATGAAAAATTCTCTCGACTCAGCAAAGCAAAGATTAAAGAGGGAGTTTTTGTGGGTCCTCAGATTCGAGAGCTCTTCAAAGATGACCTGTTCAACAACTTGCTGCAGGGTGATGCGAAACGAGCATGGAATGCTTTTCGCCTAGTGTCAACAAACTTTCTTGGGAATGTTAGGGCAGGAAACTACAAGGAACTAGTAGAAGACATGCTGATGCAGTATCAGAAACTTGGCTGCAATATGTCTCTAAAGATCCATTTCCTTGATTCCCATCTGGATTTCTTTCCTGACAACTGTGGTATGGTTAGTAATGAACAGGGCAAACGTTTTCACCAGGATATCGCAATGATGGAGTAAAGATACCAGGGAAAATGGTCCACTACAATGCTGGCTGACTACTGCTGGACACTCCCCAGAGAAGCTCCCTTACAGCTGTACAAGAGACAGGTGAAAAAATCGAAGAAGTCGTCTATGACTTGGTTTTTTACAGGTATTAACCGAAGGCCTATTATATTTACTATTGACATGCATTTTGTGATGTAAACATTAATTCTTGTAGATTACAAAAAACCTAGAGCCATCTTTGCAATTTCACTGTCATATTCGTGTTCAGCATATAAAAATTGATAAGAAATGACTATTTTTATTTCAGTAACATGAATTTTGTAAAAATTTGTTGACCAGTGTTATGGGTGACGTCGGCACCGATGGAGCCCGTGCAGAGCAATTTCTCAGCTTTCAAAGAAAGCCTTTGGGATTGCTGCCATGCATGCATGGTCCTCTTCCCGCCCAAAGGTGCCATCTTGCTCAGTCAGGTTCCTTAACTCAAGCCCTACCAAGCAGATGGCAAGGGAAGGATAAAAATCCAGCAACTCATCAGGGGAGCTGGGAGGGTAGTGAGGACTGATTCCTGCTGTCCCTGGAGAACACCTGTTATAGGTGAGTAACTACTCTTTCTCCAGGAACAAGCAGGAAGTCAGTCCTCTCTTATGGGACTCCCCAGCTACAGGCTACCGATCCTGTAACCAAAAAATGCCTCCGTGAGGTCATGAGCAGAAGCCGATGCCTGAAGGAGCCCGAGTCCTCGGGGCAAAGCCCTCGGTAGCCGTGAAGAAGGGTCGGAGGGCAGGAGTTGCTTATACCCTGAACAGATTATGGAGTACAGCCTGCTCGAAGCTGCTGTCACAACAGGACACCCTCTCCAGGCAGTAGTGTGCAGACAAGGTGTTTGCTGAAGACCAGGTAGCCACCCAGCAGATGTCCATCAGGGGCACGGAGCACAGCGAGGCCACTGAAGCCGCTTTGGCCCGAACCCCGTGCGCAGTGACTCAATAATCTAATGAGACACCCGCCTTCGTGTAAGCAAAGGCGATGCAGTCTGCCACCCAAATGGAGAGGGCACATTTAGTGACTACCTGCCCCAGTCGATTAGGATCGTAGGTCACAGAATCAGCCAGACTTGCGATGAGCCTGTGTGCACTGCAGATAGAAGGCAAGAACCCTTTGGCAATCGAGTGTGTGGAGAACCGCTGACGCCTGGTCGGCGTGGTCTTGGGAAGAAAGTCGGTAGGACTATCTCCTGGATGAAATGGAAATCCAAGACAATTTTAGGGAGGAATTTGGGACGGGTACGGAGGACCACCTTATTCCTATAGAACCTGGTGTAAGGAGCATCAGCCATGAGAGCCTGGAGCTCACTAACTCGGCGGGCTGAGGTCAGCGCCAGCAGGAAGGCCAACTTCCAGGATAGATGCCAAATCAAGCACATCGCCATCGGCTCGAAGGGTGGATGTGTAAGCTGCATGAGCACCACGTTCAGGTCCCATTCTGCCAGGGGAGGCAGGATGGGTGGCTTGGATAGCAAGAGACCCCGCATAAAGCGGGAGACCAAAGGCTGCCCCGAGAGGGGCTTTCCCCTCGAAGGGATTTGCTGAGATGGCACTCAAATGCACCCTGACGGAGTTCGACTTCAGACCGTCCCCCGAGATATGGAGGAGGTACTGAAGGGCCCATTGAGTGGGACACGAGAATGGATCGATCTAGAGCCCAGAGCACCAGACTGAGAAGCGCCGCCACTTGAAGGCGTAGGCTTGTTTAATCGAGGACCCTCAACGCGAGGAGGACCTCCTCGACCTCCTCCGGGAGACCCAGCGAAGCTAGGGAGACCCTTCAGTCGCCAGGCTGTGAGGGATAAGGTGGCTAGATTCGGGTGCTGCACCCGTCCATCCTCCTGCATTAGCAGGCCTGGGACAGAGCCCAGGGGGACAGGAGGCTCCATCGAAAGTCAGAGCAGAAGCGGGAACCAGGGCTGCCGAGGCCACGAGGGGGCTACAAGGATCATCAATGCTCGGTACTGTTGAGCCTTGAGGAGGGTCCTCGCAATGAGAGGAATGGGAGGGAATGCACAGAGAAAGCTGGAGGATCAGCGCAGAAGGAACGCATCTGGGCTCTCCCTGGTCGGGTGCGGTACTGGCCCACAAAAGTGGGGGAGCTGCGCGTTCTGAGGACTGGTGAATAGTTCTATCGCCGGAGTCCCCCACTGAAGAAACAGCCAGCCCACCACCCCTGGATCCAGCTGCCATTCGTGAGGGCGAAGGATCCTGCTGAGCCTGTCTGCTAGGACATTCTCCTGGCCCGGGAGGTAGGCCGCCCTGAGGGACATCCCCCAATGGACGGCGAAGGAGTAGAGGAGGACCGCTTCCCGCCAGAAGGAGCCTGATCCAGTACCCCCCTCCTTGTTGAGGTAGAACATCGCCACATGGTTGTCGGTCTGCACGAGTACCGACTGCCCCATGAGGTGGTCCTCAAAGGCCCTCAGGGCCCACCGAATCGCCCGGAGCTCAAGCAAGATTATCTGCTGTTGAGACTCCTCGGGCAACCACTGCCACTGAGTGCACAATGCACTACAGTGGGCTCCCCACCCTAACAGGGAAGCATCCATTATCAGCACCATGTCGTGCTGTGGGGCCTGGAAGGGCAACCTCCAGAAATTGTGACTTGGGGGTGCCCTGGACCCGAGCTGCCAGGGCTCGGAGGCGGTTGGCGTGATCCGCTGGCAAAAATGCGGTCGCCCACTGAGTATCAAGGCGTACCCCAATGAACTCTAAGGCCTGCACCGGTTTGAGATGGGACTTGGGTTAGTTGACCAAGAATCCCAGGCTTTCTAGCAGAAGGATTGTGCGCGACATCGCTTGCCGGGTTTTCTCGACCAAGGATCCTGTGACGAGACAGTCGTCGAGGTAGGGGACACCTGAGACAGGCGGCGACCGTGGAGAGGCATTTCGTGAAGACCTGCAGAATGGACATGAGGCCGAAGGGGAGCACCCTGTACTGGAAGTGCTTTCCCCACACTCTGAAGTGCAGGTACTGCCTGTGCTGGGGTGGATTAAAATGTGGGTATAAGCATCTTTTAGATCCAAGAAGCATAGCCAGTCGCCCTGCCGGAGGAAGGGCAGCAGGATGCCAAGAGATAGCATCTTGAACCTCTCCCGCACCAAAAACTTGTTTAGCCTTCGGAGATCGAGGATGGGCCGCAGACCCCCCATCTTTTTCGGGATGAGGAAGTACTGGGAATAGAAGCCCCGACCTCAAAGGTGCGGTGGGACCTTCTCGACCGCCCGTTGGTCAAGGAGAGAGACTAGTTCCCGCTGCAGGAAAACCTGGTGCACAGGGAGTCGAGGAGGCTCCGCCAGGGAGAAGGGAGGTGGAAGCCTGTCGAAGCGAAGGTGATAGCAGTCTCGGATGACCCAGAGGACCCAGGTGTCTGAGGTGATGGAAGCCCACAGAGGGGTGAAAGAGGACAAACGTCCCCCCACTGGCTGCTGAGTCGCCGGAGGGTGAAAGGCTATGCCAATGGTGTCAAAACCACTGTGCAGGTTGTGGTGGAGCCGGGGTTTTGGCTTTGGGCCCTCTCAGCTTGGATGCCCCTGTAGGGACTTACCCTGCACCAGAGCGGCCAGCATGGGGGTGGTTGGGTATGGCGGGTAGCCACGGTACGGAAGGCCCTTCCTCGGAAAGAAAGGCTTTTTGGCCTGTTGCTTTTTACGGGGAAGGGTGGAGGTCTTGCGTGAGAGATGGGTTCTGGTGACGAACTCCATCTCTATCTCCGCAGCCTTATCCTCCTTTGGCTTGCCGAAGAGCTGCTCGCTGAGGCAGGGGATGTCCAAGAGCTTCTCCTGTACCCACTGCTCCAAATCTGACGATTGGAGCCATGCCTGGCGGCGGGCCCAGATGCCCATGGCCACCACCCGAGCCGATGACTCGAATCCATCCATCCAGCTTGGGAGAGGAGATGCTGAAAAATGGCTAAGTGAAAACAATTTGAAAATCAACTTCAAAAAAACAGAGATACTTATCACCTCAAGAAACACAAATTATACACCACCAACTGACATCAAAATCCTTAACTTTACCATACCTATAAAGGAAAATATTAAATACTTAGGGGTCACTATAGACAAGGCTCTTAATTTCACAAGCCATATCAAGAAAACAACCAAAACAATATACTACAAGCTACGCTCAATTCAATAACTGAGACCGCTATTAGAATTCAATGACTTTAGAACCATCACACAGGCTCTGATAACACCCCATTTTGATTACTGCAATGGGATATTAACAGGTGTATCTAAAAAGAGCTTAAAAATACTACAGATGGCTCAAAATGTTACAGCTAGAATAATCTTCAAAGCCAAACTGACTGATCACATCACCCCGATACTTTATTCATTACATTGGCTACCTATACAAAGTAGAATTCAATATAAAATAATATTGACCACTTTCAAACTGATAAACCAGATTGCCCCATCATACCTCTCTACACTAATTCATAGACCTACAGAAAATAGAGTAAGACGTAGAAAGAACCTGCATACTATTGCAGTCCCCGACTCAATAAGAAAAACTAAACACATAACAAGTACAGGTGCCTTCTCATATGTAGCACCTTCTCTATGGAATAATCTCCCGGATCAACTAAGGGAAATAAAAGACCTGAAACAATTCAGAAAAGATCTAAAAACCTACTTGTTCACGCAATATTATTCCAACACAGATAAAGAACTGGATAAGACCTCTCATCCTCCTTAGATCTATGAACGTTCCCTCTAATTATTGCAATGCTACCCTAGATCTCCATAATATGCTCGCCCTAATACTCGCAAAACTACTTCCAATAGAAACCCATTGATAAAACCTCAATATATATATGTAAATAGTTTCAAATATTGATCAAATCTATCTATATATAGTACTGATTTCTGTTCTTTGTACTTGATATTAACTACCTGTATATAGTTTTGAACACTGTTCAATATACCTGTATATAGTTTAAATACTGTTCGATGTAACTGCTTACCATAGCAATGTTTTATGTATTTGTTGTTTAATGTAAACCGCCACTGATCTTGGGAAGTGGCGGTATATAAGAGATTTGCAAATAAATAAAATAAAATAAATAAATAAATTTTGAGCTGTCTGCGATAGACTTCAACAGGGTATCAAACCTATTGAGAGGTTCACCCTTGAGGCCCGCGGAGAAACCTCCAAGCTCCTTGGCCAAGTCGCACAAGAACACGCCCATGTATAGTTGGTACACTTCAATGCGACAAGAGAGCATGGAGCCTTGGTAAGCAGTGTGGCCTAGGGCATCAAGGGCTTTCGACTCCTGGCCCGGGGGACAGACGAGTGCGATTTTGGGCTCTTTTGTTTTCTCATGGCTGACTCCACCACCATGGAAGTGTGGGGAAGTTGAGTTTTTCTGAACCTAGGGCCGTGTTGTACCTTGTACATAGTGTCGAGGCACTTACTCACGATGGGGACCGAGGCGGGTGCCTCCCACATGCGGAGCAGCAGCCAAGACAGGATGGGAGGGACCGGCACAGTGAGAGACTCCCTAGGCGGAGACTCATACTGAAGAATGTCGAGCTCTTCAGCTCAAGGGTCCTCCTCAGCCTGGGTGGCCAGGTTAAGAGCCCGTGCCATATCCCGAACACTAAGAAGGTGTCGTCCTCGGGTGGCGAGCACCGCTGAAACGCGGACAAGGAGGGGTCCAATGGAAGGTCCCAGTGAGCACGGGTTTCCGGGGAGGTGTCCCCATCGGACTCCCAGTCCGAGAACTCCGTTGAGGAATCCGAACCGGGCAGGTCACCCAGTCCAGCCTCCAAGGCCCGCTTGGAGCTAAAGGCCCTGGAAGACCTCACCCCCAAGGAACAGGAGGGCGAGCGAGACCGATGTCAAGGAGCCTCATGAGGCCCGCATCTCTCAGGGGTTTCCTGGACGAATCTCCGTGTCCCAAGTGAGGGGCACGAGTCAGCGAAGCTGGCTGTGAGCGCCTGCTGGGAAGCAATGAATGCAGAAATGCTGCATTCCAGCGCCAACATGTGGGACTCCCACGTGGGTGTGGGGCCCTGTGACGCTGATCCCGGGGTCACACTGGGTCGGGCATCGAGGAGGAGAGGGGGTCCCTCACCGGGATGGCCCTCAGGAGACCAGGCGCCTTCGCCGGAAGCCTCTGTATCTCTGCGGGGTACCTTGCGAGGCCACTCCTTGTCAGACTCTGGGGAACGCCGAAGGGGGCTAAGCGATCGAGCGCGGGAGTGCTCATGCTTATCAGGAGCCCCCGACAGCAACTTCGAGGCCTTCATCTTCTTGCGCCGCTCCACCTCAGAGGACCCCTGGTCAGGGTGCCACGGAGAGCATGGGGCTGGGGATTCCGAGGCGGCCTGTCTGAAAATGTCTTCGGACTTCTGCTTATGACTGAGCAGGGCTTTAGAGGACATTTTCTTACAGAGCGCACAGAGCTCTGGATCATGATCAGCCCCGAGACACCGCAGACAACAGTCATGGGTGTCCGTAAGCGACATGTTCTTAGAGCATCTATCACATTTTTTGAATCCGGTGGCCATAGGGGCAAAAATGGCCCTCGTGAGGTTGAAGACCCACTCGGCCAGCGGTTAGGGCAAAATGGGTGCGAAGCCCGTTGAGGCAAAAAAGGCGAAGAAAAACGTCCCCTAACAGCTCTAAAAAGGCAGAGCAGGGGAACGACGGGTAGAGGACTGGTGCAACTGGAAAACAGAAGGTCAGTAGGCTAAAAACAAAATACTTTTTCTGAGGGATGAGGACGTGCGTCCGAAGGGCTCCACGGAAAAAGGAAGTCTGAGCAAGGTGGCACCCTTGGGTGGGAAGAGGACCATGCATGCGTGGCAGCAATCCCAAAGGCTTTCTTTGAAAGCTGGGGAATTGCTCCACCTCGGCTCCGTCAGTGCCAACGTCATCCATAAATGAGGAGTGACTTCCTACTTGTTCCTGGAGAACAGGGTTATCGGCAGATTAGTCTTGGCTCTCAGTAGGCTGACACTGCCCCTCCGATGTTCTGGAGGATGAGTGCTCCTCCCTTCAGGGCAGCTTTGAGGGGGTGCTCTCACAGACCCTTCATTACTCTTGATGCCATGCCTCAAAGAGCTCTGATGCCAATGCACCAGTCTTCAATCGGCGCAATTACCCTTCGACATCGACAAAGACGAAGCCGAATCCCTCCTCATCTTTAGGTGGAGATCAATTAATGGCCGATGCGCAAGGGGACTATGGGTGCTCATCTCCAAGTGGGCTCGAGAACTTCTCAGTGTTAATCCACTGCAAGTATCTGATGCAACCTTTGAAGCCATGGTGACTGGTGCTGCTGCTGCTGTTGATGGATCAGACTTCCAAGTGCCAAAAAGTGATTCGTGTTGCTTCTCTAGACTCTTGAGGTGATACGGAAAAGAAAGAAAATGAAATGATGGAAAAGGGCAAAAAACAAAAGGGAGAAGAGGAACCATGATGGCAGGTGATTGCTGAAAGAACCGGAAAGGAGCAGGATCTCCAGAGGGGAAAAAAACTAATTACCATGCGGAGTAGGCTGGAATGCGTTCATTGGACTCCATGTAAAAATGAAAACTAGTTCAAAATGGCGCAGTGGTGGCAGGCAGGAAAAGGGCGTGCAGGTGTGGGGGAACTTCCCAAAAGCTTCCAATAGTAACTGAGGAGCGTTTCCACGTGGGCTCCATCGGATGACATCACTCATAAGTGAGAGCTTCGTTCCTGCTTGTTCAAGGAGAATCATATTACATCTACCCATGTACAAACTTTTGGTTATTTCCCCTCAAAGCTATTCACTCAGTCTAACAAAAAGACATTACCTAGAACTTGACTATTAATATTTAGTTTTACATATTTAAGTTGACTAACATGACAGCTCTGTTTTTTTTAGAATGAAAATATAGACAAACAGGCAAAACATATGCATTAAACATCTTAAATTGTTTGGAATTTAAAACCTACCTTTGTTTTTAACCTGCTAATTTGACTCTCAGTTTCAAAATATTTGTTTGTCAATTCACCTTGGAAAGTGTTCCGCTGGGATACAAACTCTCCAGCCTCATATTCTCTCATCTTCTTTTTTGCAGTTTTTAACAGTTTCTTCAAACTGTGATATTTATACAAAATAAATACATCATAGTATCTGTTCAGAAATTAGATCACAACTTTCTATAATAATTTCAGTGCAAAGCATCATATGGCATAGTCACTAGGAAAAAAAATGAAAACTCTATCTTATAATATTAGTGAAATTTGGTAGTAAGTCTTGCTTAGTCTCCTGTTCATCTCCTATGTGTTTTCTTAGCACCCTCCTAGATATATCCTAGTCCCCAGTTGTGTTGTATGCCTTGACTAGACTATAAGCTCTGATAAGCTGGGTCTGTCTCTTACATGTCTTTGTACAGCGCTGCGTATGCCTTGTAGTGCTAAACAAATGATACAATTGTGGTCAACACTATTGGCACCCTTGCAGTTCAGTCCATTAATGTCCAATATCTCGTAAAAAAAAGTGGCCAGTAAAATGACTTTGGATTATATATGCACACATATTTGACACATAAAACAATCAAATAAAACAAGACCAATTGAAGAAGGAAATAGAAAATAGTATAAAAACTGGGACATTGCAAAGACATGATTATTGGCACCCTTATAAACAATGCTAATCAGTTTGAACAGAAGAACCACATTCCCATTGCAGTAAAATTAGACTCACATGACTTGAATCAATTAATGAATGATGGCTTTAATGTTTAAAATGACCACATTCACTCCCTATTCCTTTTTCACAATGGTGAAGACAAGAAAGCTGCCTGAGACCATCAGAAAAGCCATTATCACCAAATATTAAACTTCAAAGGGGTACAAGGCCACCTCCAAAGACCTTGGGATTCCTGTGTCTACAGGTCCCAGGACGTGGTGGGAAGAGGAAAATTAATCCAAGAAGTTTTCAAAGGTTAGTGTGAACCGTTAGAAGAACACTATGTACAACATCCAAAGAGCTTAAGGCTGACCTGGACCAATCTGGAGTGATGGTTTTAACCCACACTATATGCAGCACACTAAATAAAGAACGACTTCATGGGTGAAGGCCAAGGAGGACCCTACTGCTCATAGACACTGCTCAAAGACCCTACTGCTCAAAGACACAGAGGGAGGAGTGTCCTAGTGGTTGGGGCAAGTTACCTCAGGCCGGAAGGTAAGGGGTTCAAATCCCACTAGAGGACAGCAACCTTGGGCCGGAAGGACTGGGGTTTCTAGTCCCACAGGTGCTCCTTGTGGTCTTGGGCAAGCCACTTAACCCTCCATTGCCCATGTTCCCTGTAAGTATTAGTGTATGTGTCTCATATCCCCTTGTGTTAACTGTATCCCCCAATTGTGTTGTGACCACTTTGATTGAAGGATAAGGTGGTATACAAAACTGTCTAAATAAATAAAAAGGCAACCCACTTTGAGAAACCACAATCCTTCTGGGAAAATGTTCTGTGGACAGATGAAACCAAACTTGAGCTGTTTGGCAATGCAGATCAGCGATACATTTACAGATGAAGAAATGATGCTGATAAGGAAAAAAAACACCCTTCCTGCAGTTAAATATGGTGGAGGTTCCATAATGTTGTGGGGGGCTGTTTTTCTGCCTCAGGAACTAGAGGCCTGGAACATATGAAAGGAATCATGAAGTCAGAGGACTACCAAGGTATTTTGGAGTGAAATGTGCTAACTAGTGTCAGAAAGCTAAGTCTGGGCCAAAGGTCATGGGTTCTCCAGCAGGACAATGACTCAAAACATACAGCCAATCAAAAGTACAAAAGAATGGTTAAAAAGGAACAAATGGACTGTTTTAAACGGGCCAGCAATGGGTCCTGATCTCAATCCAATCAAGAACTTTGGAAAAAGCTGAAACCTGCCATTGCTAAAAAGAATCCTGGAAACATTCATGAGCTGGAACAAATCACGGTTGAAGAGTGGGAGAAACTACCAGCAGACATATATACGAAACTTATAGATGGCTACAAGAAATGTCTGGAGGCTGTCATCACTGCCAAGGGTTGTGCAACCAATTATTAGTGAAAGGTACTGTACGTATTTTGTTTTTTTCTCAGAAATTACTATGTCTAAGTTGCACAGACATCTTTTTTTGTTGTATACCTTTGAACAGACTATTAAAATATTATGATAACGTACAGTTGGAATATTTCCAATTATTTCTCAAGATATTGTACCCAACATACCTAAAATGCAAGGATGCCAATAATGATGACCACAATTGTAAGTAGTAGGAGGAGGAGGAGGAAGGCATTATTTAGACCCTAAATTCAACCTGCTTTCCTCAAAGCCAATTCCATTGACTCAGGGCCAGAGACGTTGTGTCTTGGCAGGCAGCTGGAAAGGTTAAGGACTTACATCAGGCATAGACATCATTTGAAAATACCATCCTAAAAGGCTAGATCAGATGTATCCCATACATTAAATAGGGGGTGAAGAAAGGCCAAACAACTGTCAGCATGGTTAAAAGAAGAGATGAAAAAGGGTTTATAGCCAAAAGAACATCTTTCAAAGAATGGAAAGAGGATCCAAATGGAGAAAATAGGAAAAAGCATAAGCATTAGTAAGATATAAAGCACTTATCAAGCAGACAAATTTGGAAAGAGGTTTGCTGTAAAGGTTAATACTCATAATAGAAACGTTCAGGTACGTTCGAAGTAAGAAGCTGTGTGGGAATCAGCTAGATCATTAAATGATTCAGGGATAAAAGGGGCACTCAGGGAAGACAATGTCATAGTGGAGAGACTAAATGAATTCTTTAGTGAGGAGGATGTAAGGGAGATAACTATGCTAGAAATGATATTTATGGTGACTATTCAGAGAAACTGAATCAAATCTCAGTAAACCTGGAAGATATAGTAAGGTGATATATATCCAAGAGCAGTGAAAGAACTCAAAAATGAAAATGCGGATCTACTATTAGTAATTTGCGACCTATCATTAAAATCCTTCATGGTACTGCACAATTGGAGGTTGGTCAATGTAATGCAAATTTTAAAAAAATGATGTTCCAGAGATGATCCAGGAACCTACTGACCAGTGAAACTGAGGCCAGTGCTGGGTGGATGGTAGAAACTATTATAAAGAATATTACTGAACATATAGAGAATTATGGTTTAATAGGAAAAAGTCAACATGTATTTAGCCAAGGGTAGATTTGTTTTACCAATTAGATAGATTTTTTTTAAAGAATTAGTGAATTTGTGGATAAACGTGAGGGGATGAACGGCTTCTCTATGAGGAAAGGTTAAAGAGATTAGGGTTCTTCTACTTGGAGAATAGCTGAGGGAAGAGATGACAGAGGTCTGTAAAATCCTGAGTGAAGGGGTATGGGTGAACACAAATCAATTGTTTACTCTTTCAGAAAAGTACAAAGACTGGGGACACACCATGCACTTACAAAGTAGCATATTTAAAATAAATCTGATAAAATACTTTCTCACTCAATTCATAATTAAACTCTAGAATTTATCACCGAGGATATTGTAAAAATGTAGCTGGCATTAAAAAAGGGTTTGGACAAGTATTTGGAAGAAACGCCCATAAACCTTTATGAAGATAGACGTGAGGAAGGCAACTGCTCATCCCTAGCAGTAAGAAGCATGAATCTAACTATGTTTTGGGATTCTGCTAGGTACCTGTAACCTGAATTGGTCACTGTTCAGACTAGATAATGGGCTTGATGGGTCTTTGGTCAGACGCAGGATGGAATTTCTTATGCTCTTTTGTTCACCTCTTACGTGACTTTACTAAAAGATCTAATTACTTGAGAATATTAAAAACACTTTAATGCATGTTTGAAACATACTGTTTAAGTGGGAAGAATGCAAATTATACTGAAGGATGCTATACCTTTAGTAAAGCTCACAGTCTCAATTACAGAAACATGCTTTGTCACTGTTCGTAATGCCAAGTTTATTACCAGCAGTGGTAATCTAGAGATGGTTTTAGGTGCGTTCTCTCAGTCTGATCATGAATGGGCAAATAGCCCTGAATTCAGAAACCTTTTACCAAATAGACAATCATCCATTCCAACCAAACTGGGTGGCAGTGAGTGTATCACGAACACTAGCCTGCTGATGTGTTTAGCCAAATCTAGCTACAGATTTGAACAGGACCAGGCTAGTCAATAGGCAGACTAGGCGTCCACCTAGAGTGGCAGCAGGAGACACTTGCAAGCCAGGCAGAGCAGCCTTCAAAGATTGTACACTGCTGCCCACTCTATTATCTGCCAGAGCTAAAGCAGCACAGCATGATGGCAGGCCTTTAAACACCACCCCACAACATGCGCTTAAGGCCTGCCACATCCGCCTCTTTTGAGTTCACTTTTGAGACAGAGGAATATACGTGTGGGGATTTTCAAAGACCCATTGCCACGCTGTGCTGCTTTAGCTCTGGCAGCAAGTAGAGTGGGTAGTCGCATCAGGAACAGCAGCAGTGACATATAGGGGGAAATGATACAGACCTCGGGTGAGGAGGAGGGGAAGAAAAGTGGAGATGCTGGACACCTTAGGGGGTGACGGGAAGGAGGGAATATACTGCACACCTATGGAGGAAGGTGAGAGGGGGTAGATGCTGGACATCTTGGGGGGGAGAGGAGAAGGGAAGGAGAGTGAAGTTATACACCTTGGAGGGGGGAGGAAGGAGAGAGATGGAGACCTAGGGGTGGCAGAAAGGGAAGAAGAGATTCTGATGGCATATATTGCTCCGATGACAGCAGGAAGATATACAACGCATACTGCATCAATGCCGGTTTGATAGATTGATTCTATAGTGTTTGTGTAAATGACACTGAAAAGCACTCTGGCAGCAAAAGGACTTTTGATGATGCACTCCTGATGCAGCTTGTCAGTGAAACGTGGCCTGGCTGAGTATAAGAACATTGACTGAGAGTGTGAGAACATAGGCTGAATGACGTAAGAAGATAATTTTTTGTTATCTATTATATATAAAAATATTGGAAGCAAATAAAGGACTTTATATATGAGGAGTTTTTATGACCTATGAGGATGAGTCCTCAAGCATATTAAAACTTTAGTTCATGAGCTGCTTGGCTTTTAATTTTTAATTGGACATCTCTGAGGTCTTTTCCCCTTGATTATTGGATTAAGTGCACCTTTTTTGAAAAACATACAACTTTATGTAAATTGTTTTTTTTCTTGGTGATTTGTTTTTTGATGCACAAAACTAACCCATTGGAGAAATTGTCCTAACAGAATATCAGGTAAAACAAAGAGAAACCTGGAAGGCAAAAGCAAAGACAGAAGAAACTGGCAAAGATATTAAGTGAGGTGACAAGACTTTATTCAGATATATCTGAGATGGAGAAAGGCCAGGGATTGAATCCTCAGACTAAAAGATGCCAAAGACAAATATGTGGAAAATAAGGAAAAAAATGCTAAACAAGTACTTCTGTACAGTATTCAGAGAAGAAAACCCTGGAGAGGAACCTTGGATAAGCAGCAAAAGAACATATGAAAATGGAATAGATGTATTGTTGTTCGCAGATGATAATGTTTGTGAGGAACTTGCAGGGCTGAAAGTGGACAAAGCCATAGGACCAGATGCAATACATCCTAGGATAATGAGGGAGCTCAGAGAGATTCTGGTGGGTCTGCTGATGGATATACTTAACAAATCTCTAGAGATGGGAGAGGTTCCATGTGACTGAGAACCGGCAGATATGGTCTATCTTCATAAAAATGGTAACAAAAAAGAAGAGGGAAATTACAGGCTGTTAAGCCTCACCCCAGTAGTGGGAAAAGTAATGAAGATGCTGCTGAAGGACAGCATACTGGAACATTTTACAATCCAGTAAGTCGCAAGATCCAAAGCATGGTCTTACCAGCAGCAGGTCATACCAAACAATCTGCTTGATGTCTTCAACTGGATAACTAGAGGACTTGACAGTGTGCAGGCGTTGGATGTGGTGTACTTGGATTTCAGAAAAGACTTTAAATTGGTTCCTCATAGAAGGCTTATAAATAAACTGAGTGGCTTGGAAGTGGGTCCCAGGGCAGTTCACTAGATTAAAAACTGGTTGACTGACAGACAACAGAGGGTGGTGGTAAATGGCATTCATCCAGAAGAAAGGAAGGTGAGTAGTGAAATGCCTCAGGCGTCAGTCCTGGGGCTGATTCTGTTTAATATCTTTGGTGAGCGATATTGCCAAAGGGTTGGATGGTAAACTTTGCTTTTTTGTGGATGACACGAAGATTTGCAAAAGAGTGGACATTCTGGAGGGAGTAGACATGAGAAATAATCTATAAAAGCTAGATATGCAGATTGATGCATTTGGGCTGCACAAACCCAAGGGAGCTGTATGCGATAAGAACATAAGAATATAAGATATGCCATATTGGGTCAGACCAAGGGTCCATTAAGGCCAATATCCTGTTTCCAACAGTAGCCAATTCAAGGCACAAGTACCCGTCAGGTTCCCAAAAGACATACAAATTCCATGCTGCTTGTCCAATGGGTAAGTAGTGGTCCTCTTAATGGTTTATGGACTTTTCCTCCAGAAACTTGTCTAAATCTCTTTTAAATTCAGCTACACTAATAGAACTGGACAACAAATTTGTTGAAAAGTTGTGCTTCCTGAAAAATTTCTGGCGATTATGATAGACAGCTTTAAGCTGAACACAAATATAATTTCAGATTGACTGTATCAGGAATTTGGAGAAACATGAAATTAAATTTTGACTGAATTTAGCATGTTTAATCGCACAATGATGCTGACATTTTGCACTAGTTCACCTGAGCTAAAAATGTTTTGCTCCTGATTTTCGTTTGTACTCGCAATGTCCTGGTGAAACCTTTCACCATATTCATTGCTGACTGCACCAAGATTAGCAGGGAAGTCCAAATGTGAATTCAGAAAATGAATCTTCAGCGACATGTCGCACTTCATAGTTTCATATGCTTGAAGCATGTTGTCAACCAGCCGGACGTAGTTTGGTGCCCTGTAATAGTCAAGAAAATTGTCAACATCCCTGAATGCCTTCCATGTGATTTTCTCAGGCCCCGCTAGCAGATCTTCGAACCACTTGTCATTTATGAGATGCCTGACTTGTGGGCCCACAAAGCATAGTTACTCACCTGTAACAGGTTTTTCTCTGGGGACAGCAGGAATCAGTCCTCACATATGGGTGATGTCGGCGCCAATGGAGCCCCACAGAAGCATCTCCCCAGTTTTCAAAGAAAGACTTTGGGAGATGCACCACGCATGCATGGTCCACTTCCCACCCAAGGGTGCCATCTTGCCTCAGTCTAATGACATAACTAAGGTGACCAAGGAAAAATAAAGTACAGTAAAGAAGCAACTCCAAGAGGAGGAGGGAGGTTTGTGAGGACTGATTCCTGCTGTTCCAGGAGAACACCTGTTACAGGTGAGTAACTACGTATTCTCACATATGGGACTCCTCAGCTAAGGGCTACAGAGAACCTGTAAAACAAAAAATGCCATGGTGGCCTGTAAGGGATAGCCATGATCAGCAGCAGTTGAGTCCCTACTGATAGATTCTCGCAAGATGCAAGTGTCCGGCAGAGAACCAGCACTGTGAACACAGAAGGGTTGGAGAGCAGGAGTTGCCTACACCCTGAAGAGATTACAGAGTGTGGCCTGGCTGAAGGCGCTGCCCCATTGGGACTCCCTCTCCAGGCAGTAGTGAGCTGCGAAGGTCTGGACCAAAGACCAGGTGGCGGCCTGGCAGATTTCCATCATGAGGACAGAACGCAGATTTGCCAAGGAAGTAGCCATGGTGTGCTGTGACCTTCTGGTCTAGTGAGATCCCTGTTTGCTCATAGGCAAGGATAATGCAGTCTGCCACCCAAGTGGACAGAGTTTGCTTAGTCACTGGGAACCCCAGATGGCTGGGATCCAAAAAGCTGTGGTGCTCTGCGGTGGCCCAGAGTCCGTTGCAGGTAAAAAGACAGGGCCTTTTTACAATCCAGATTGTGGAGAACAGTCTTTGCCCTACTGGTGTGAGGCCTCGGAAAGAAAGTGGGAAGCACCACCTCCTGGGTGAGGTGGAATAGGGACACCATCTTTGGCAGGAACTTGGGGTGCGTGCAGAGCACCACTCTGTTTTTATAGAACATCATGTAGGGGCGTTCGGAAATCAGAACCTGGAGCTCACTGACTCTGCGAGCTGATGTAAGTGCTACCAGGAAGGTGATCTTCCAGGATAGGTACCGGAGGTGGCAGGTAGCCAGAGGCTCAAATGGAGGCTTAGTGAGCTGTGAGAGCACCACAGTGAAATCCCACTCTGCTGCTAGGGGACAGATGGGGGGTTTGGATAACATGAGGCCTCACAGGAATCAGGACACAAACTGCTGAGTCATGAGGGGGTTTTCCTCAACGCAATAGTGATGCACTGCGATGGCACTCAGGTGTACTCTGACCGAATTGGACTTCAGTCCCATCTGCGATAGGTGAAGCAGGTACTGGAGCAGCACTTGTACTGAGCAGGAAAACAGCTTCACCGGCTTTCTGCACACCACACTGAGAATCGGTGCCACTTGAAGGCCTTAGGAGAATTTCTTCCAAATCCCGTGTGAAGTTGAATGAGGCTAATGCTAACCTTTCAGCAGCCAAGCCATGAGTGAAAGAGACCCTAGATTGGAGTGTAGAAGAGAGCCCTGCTCCTGTGAGAGTAGCCCTGGAGCTCAGTCCAGGGGAATCAATGATGCCGCCGACAGGGAGAGAAGTAGTGGGAACCAGGGCTGCCTGGGCCACTGAGTGGCTTATCAGCATTAGCGATGCTCTGTCGTGCTGGACCTTGAATTGTGTCTTGGCTACCAGTGATGTCAGTGGAAAGGCATAGAGGAGGCCTTCTGTCCATGGGATGAGGAACGTATCCGCTGCTACCTGGGACAGGTGTGGCTGGTGCAAGCAAAATTGGGGTAACTGTGTTTTGTCTGGGCTGGCAAACAGGTCCATCGAGGGGCTGCTTCAGAGATGAAACAGCCGTGAGGCTACAACTGCATCCAGGCATCATTCGTGCAGCTGGAAGACCCTGCTTAATTTGTCTGCCAGGGCATTGTCCTGATCCGGGAGGTACACCGCCCTTAGGAGCATCCCTCTGCATGCAGCATAGGAGTAGGTGGCTACCACTTCCTGGCAGAGAGGGTATGACCCTGTACACCCCTGTTTGTTCATGTAGAATATTGAGACCTAATTGTCAGTCTGGATCAGCACCAAATGGTGTTGGAGTTGGTGGCGGAAGGCTTGGAGGGCTAGGCATATTGCCCAGAGTTCTAGCAGGTTGACTTGCAACCAGGATTCCTCCTGGGACCAGCATCTTTGTGTCTGGAGGCTCCCGCAATGCGCACTTCCCAGCCCATTAGCAAGGCATCCATGGTGAGGACCTTCTGGGGGTTGGGTGCCTGGAAGGGCACCCCGGCCTGAAGGTGGCATGGATTCTGCCACCATCTAAGGAAGTCCGCCAGCTGATGGGTCACTTTCACTCTGTTCCTGAGCCTGCCTGTGGCTTAAGTCTACTGAGAGTGGAGGCACCACTGGGCTGCCCTCATGTGCAGGTGGGCATATGGGGTCACATGGACCATGGAGGCCATGTGTCCCAATAGCCAGAGCAGGAGCTAAGCAGGTAGCGTCTGGCATTGGTGTACCTCTGCAGCTGACTCCCTGAGGCATTCTGACCTCTCCTGGGGGAGGAAGGCTTTCATCTGGAGGGTATCTAGTTGCACCCCTATGAACTCTAGGCTCTGGGCCAGAGTGAGGTGGGACTTGGGGTAGTTTATGACGAATCCCAGGTGCTGCAGGGTGTTGATGCTGCGCCCAATGGTGCATTGTGCCTCTGCAACCGGGTCTCCCTTTATGATCCAGTCATCCAGATAGGGAAAGATGAAGGCCCCTTGGAGCCAGAGGTGGGCTGTGACCACTGCGAGGCATTTGTGAAGATCCTTGATGATGAGGTCAGACCAACGGGCAGCACCCTGTATTGGTGGTGCTGTCCTCTCAACACAAACTGGAGGTATTTTCTGTGGTTGGGATGAATTTGGCTATGCTCCTTAGACCTAAATGATGCCTACACTGATATATTATCTCCCAGCTGGAGAAATGACAGTAGTGTCCCAAGGGAGAGCATCTTGAACTTCTCCCTGACCAGAAACCTGTTGAGCTCTCACAGGTCCAGGATGGGTCTGAGGCCCCCCCATCATCTTGGGAACAAAGAAATATCTGGAATAGAAGTCTGAGATGTTTCGACACAGGCTCGACTACTTTTTCATTGATTAGGCTTGCCAGCTCGGTGAGGAGCAGGGTCTGGTGAAGGAGAGGCTTGGTGGACCCCCCTGGAAAGTATGTGGGTGGCACCCATTGTAGATGAAGAAGGTAGCCCTCCTTAACCACCTGTAGCACAGCCAGGTATCGGTGGTGATGACTGTCCACCTGTGGGCAAACATGGCTAGATGCCTCCCTTGTGGGCTGAAGAGGACCCCCTGGGGGTTGGGGGTCATGCCCAGGCAGTCAAAAGCTTCTGCCAGGCTGGGCCAGGGCTAGGGCCGGCACCTGGGACTTCGGGGCTTTTTGTTTTCTGGGACCATGTCCTTGGCCTTTTTATTGCTGACCTTGTTGAGGGGCCAAGAAGGCCTGGCAGTGTGGAGTACCACTGAAGCCTCCTTTCTTTCTCGGGAAGAAGAGCTTTTTCCCCAGAGCTTTCTTCCAGGGGTGCACCGAGGTCTTTTTTGAGAGCCTGCTTCTCGTCATGTACTCAGTCTCTATCTTTGCTGCCTTAAACGCCATGGGCTTCCCAAATAGGTTTTCTCCTATGCAGGGGACATCTATCAGTTTGTCCTGCAAACACTGTTCCAGTTCGGATGACTGCAGCCATGGCTTGTGTCGTGCCCTGATGTCTGCGGCAGCTACCCTGGCCGATGACTTGAAGCCATCGTAGGCTGCCCGAGACAAAAACTTCAAGCATTCTTTTACTTCTGAGGTCAGGGTCTTGAACCTCTTTAGGGGTTCCCTCTCAAGGCCTGCGAGAATCCACCAAGCTCCTTTGACAGTTCCTTCAGGTAAATGCCGATGTAGAGCTGGTAGGACTGGATCTGGCATGTGAGCATCAAGCCCTGAAAGGCCTTCCGGCTGAGGGTGTCGAGGGTTCAGGCCTCCCTGCCAGGTGGCACCGACAAATGGGTTTTTTTGGCTCTTAAGCCGGCACACTGCCAACTCTATGACCATGGAATTGTGGGGAAGCTTGGTCTTTTGGAACCCATGGCTTTGGCGTATCCGGTACATGGGGTCAAGGTGCCCGCTAATGATTGGTACCACTATTGGTATGTCCCATATTCGGAGGAGGCAGCGGTCAAGGATCGAGGGGACTGGGACTGTAAGGGTCTCCCTTCGGGGGTGCCTTGTATTGGAGTATTTCCAATTCCTCAGTGTGTGAGCCCTACTCGGCCTCTGCCACGATGGTGAGGGCCTTGGCCATGTCCCACAAAAAATTGAGGAATGCAACATCCTCAGACGGGGAGTAGCGTTGTGGGAGACTGATCCAAGGGCACATCATAGTGCTGTCTCATATCCAGGGACTCTTTGTCCTTGGTCTCCCATTTGGACTCAAAGTCCGAGTACGAGTCCGATGCCACGTGATCAGCTCAGTCGAGGGCCGCTCTCAGCAATGCGTGACCTCCAGAGGATAGTTGGTCTGAGCCAAGGGCGCTCACCAGGGAGGACAGGTGTCCTGAGGAATGGGACCAGGACCTCGTCCGGGGCCTCTCTCGAGGCAGATGGTGCTCGAGGACCAGCTCAATGAGTGGGAAAGCTCTCTATGTCGAGGGTCCCGTTGTCGGGGCGGATGATCCAGACGAGCTGGACATGAACGCCTGCTGCATGGCCACTAGGGCTGCTACACTTCTCTCTAGGGCTGCCATTCTGGTCTCCATACCAGCTGGCTCCACAGCCTTCAAAGCAGGCACAAAGAGGTTTGGGTCCAGCAACAGTACTGTCAAGGGGGAGTCCTCAATGAGGATGGCCTTTGGAGACCTGAGGCCAGTCGGTGGGTGCCGACGAATTCTTACGAGGCAGCTTGGTGGGCCGTTCCTGCCCCGACTCCTCAGACTCACACCTGGAACCGTGGGTCCTGGGGGTGAGATTTCTCCTTTTTCCCCAGATATGTCCGCCAAGGTGGTCTTCGAGGATTTTTTCTTCTCTGCTCCACCTCTGGGGATTTCCGCTCGGAGGAACCGTGGCCGCGAGACTTCAAGAACGTTCTGGCTTTGCAAGGCACCGAGATATCGGAGGGAACCTTGGAGCATGATGTTACTGGAGACTCCGGAGTGGAGTCGGACTTCTGAAAGAAACTTATCTGCTGCTGATGGCAGCTCTTCAAGACCTTTGAGTTCATGGTTCTGCAGAGCTCGCAGTCGGAGTCATGCTCTGGGCCGAGACATCGGAGGCAGCATTCATGTGGGTCGGTGAGTGACATCATTTTGCCACATCGGTCACACTTTTTGAAGCCACTGGAGGCCATTGGATAAAGGTGATCCCTGTCTCCTGGCAGGGATCCAAGGCCTTCGGCTGAAAAAGGGCGCAAATGCCGGTCGAGGAGCACCTCAATGAAAAAAATTAGAAAACTAATAGACAAACCCGAGGAGTGATGCCGAGATGAGCTGGCTCGGGATCGGGAAGGAACCAGTATGCAAACTGGAGAAAACTCAACAATAAAAATCAGATTTTTTCCAAGGAAAACTGGACAATGTTAAATGGGCTCCATGGAAAAAAGGAGGCTGAGGCAAGATGGCACCCTTGGGCGGGAAGTGGATCATGCATATGTGGTGCATCTCCCAAAGGCTGTCTTTGAAAGTTGGGAAGATGCTTCTGCAGAGCTCCATCAGAGCCGAGGTCACCCATATGTGAGGACTGACTTCCTGCTTGTTCCTGGAGAAAAATGCCTTCCTTAATCTTGGCATTGGTTATTCTTTGAAACATCTGTCTCAAATATCAAACTCCTTCATCTTCCTTGTTCATCGCTTTCACAAAGTTTTCCATCAGTCTGAGTTTTATATGAAGCAAAGGCAAAAATATCTTACTTGTGTCAACAAGTGGTTCATGTGCCACATTTTCTGTCCTGGAATCAAACACTTACAGAGTGGCCAGTTCTTTTTAATGTAATGAGATTCTCTAGCACAGGAGTCCCATTCGTAAATGAAACAACAGTACTTGGTATATCTGAGTTGCATTCTTAGTAGCAGTGCCACTACTTTTAGATCACCACAGATATTCCAGTTGTAGTAGTTGTACTGTATGTATTTCAACAGTTCCATGTTTTTGTAGGTTTCGTTCATGTGCGCTGCATAGGCAAAAGATTTTGAAGAGTGGACATTGCCATTGTTTAACAAGACAGCTTTCAGGTTTAATAGTGATGAATCTATAAAAAGGTGCCATTGTTGTGGGCCATGCTCACAACCCAAAGCCATGAACAACCTATCAATGTTAGTGCAGAAATGGAAATTACACTTACCTGGTACATAAGAACATAAGAACATAAGATATGCCATACTGGGTCAGACCAAGGTCCATCAAGCCCAGTATTCTGTTTCCAACAGTGGCCAATCTAGGTCATACGTACCTAGCAGTTTCCCCAAGGGACACAGGTTCCACAATGCTTGTATTGGTTCAAGCATTGATATCCTGGGTCCCTTCTTAATAATGGTTTATGGACCTTTCCTCCAGGAACTTGTCCAAACCTTTTTTAAACCCAGCTACACTAACAGCCTAACAATTGGTAATTGTAGTTCCTTGAGTAACTCCAGTTTAGTCCTCCACTTCTGGGTTGTGCACCTCCTCCTGCAGCATGGAGACTGGACAAGTCAAAACTTGTGACATCACTGCATATACACTGTTGATCTTCTCCCATAATTCCCCAGTGAACTATTGACAAAGCAAACTCAAAGGAGCAAGAAATAAGTAGCTTAAGTATTAATTACAACTGTAAACTTAACCGTTAACTTGTAACAATAAAGTTCCTGAAGATACAGGGAAAAAAACAACCACCTCGTGCTTGCATCTGTACTCTTCCCCCCAGATCAGAGTAAGCCAGCCAGAAAGAAGGAAGAAAGACTCAAAGAGGACCGAGAAAGAAAGCATACCACTGTGATCTCTGGCATATCTACGTAGAACACTGTTAGCGACCGAGAATCCTCTCCAAACTGAAAGAACTACCTCTGAAAAATATCTCTGGGCGGGAATGAGGACTAAACTGGAGTTACTCAAGGAACCACAATTACCAGGTAAGTGTAATTTCCATTTCCTTATCGTTCCTCCAGTTTAGTCCTCCACCTCTGGGATGTAACAGAGCAGTAATCCTTGGGAGGGACCTTTTCAGCCATAGCACCGCATCGCCAATCCGAAACAGGCAACACTCGTCACCTGAACCGCCAGCCAATAGTGCTTACTGAAGGTATGGAGAAACGACCATGTCGCTGCCCCGCAACACTCCACAGTCAGAACCAATCTAAGCTCTATCGAGGAAGCTGCCTGCCCTCTAGGAGGAGGAAATTGCCGCCCCACGGATGCCTGACTTCCAGAAAAGGGACATGTGTCAACTAATGCCTCCTGGATCCAACTGAACATTGAAACTTTAGCTGCCGCTATGCTTTTGGCAGACCCCTAAAATAACAATCCAATTTTCAGAATGCCTCCGGTACTTAACCGTGTGGCCGCGGAACTCTTTTTACGGCTAAGCGACGCAGACTGCCACCTGAAGCATTCTCCTCCAAGAATCCTAAAACTGGGAACGAGACCGACTGATTCAAGGGAAGGCAGAACTACCTTGGCCAAGAAGTGGGAAACTTTCCGTAGAACCAACTTGTCCCTAAGTAAGAACAAGAATGGTTCTACCCAATACCAGGCTTGCAAAAACCGAAACCCAGCAAGCCAAGCAGATGGCCACTAGAACACTGCTTGTAAAAAACCCTAGACCGAAGCCTGAAACAAGGGCTCGAAGATTCACTAGTAACCGCTCCCCCTAGGATGCAATTGCACTCTCGCGAAGAAGTCACCCACCATCCTGTGGATGGGCCGTGGCCTGCAAAACCTAGAACCATAGGAACTGGAACCACTGAAGTCTGGACCTGCTGCCAAGCATACCAATCCTTGAATACACGCCATACCCGCACCTACAATAGGGAATGGTACGTCTTTCTGCCTTGACATAGGTTGGTCATCCCCGATCCAGCATAGGCATACTTTCTTAACTCTGTCCTATCGATTGCTAGGCCATAAGAGAGAATCTATCCACCTGCGATATCCCAATAGAACCCCAGGTCAACAGATTCACTGCTGCGAACCACCGCCAAGGTTTCCCGTCTATTTGCCGGACCAGGTCAGTGCCCCACAGACCCCTAGGACAAACTGACACTGTCAACAGTCCTCTCCCTCGATACGGCTCAACGCACTGCATCACTTGCCCTATGAGTGCGACGGAAGGGTAAATGCATCGAGAAGGCGGTCGACGGTCAAGATTGCATCAGAGCAGCGATACCCTTCGACATCCTTTCTCGCCTACTACTGTAACCAAAGTATTTGCTTTGGTCGAAAGAAAGATCGTCCTGGGGTCCCGGATCGGAGGACCCACCTGATGACTATTTGTACGACCACTTCCCGGATGAAGCCTCCACTCTCCGGCATTCCTCCGGACTCCACTTGAGAAGATCCTGCATCCCATTGTGCGGTCCTGCAAGGAGTGCCGCCAAAGCGCCTGCAGGCGAGACTCCCTCTACGCGAACAGAGCCCTTGATTCCTCTTCCATGACCGCCCTGCTTGTGTCCTCATACCGCTTTAGGAAAACCACTGATACGTATCTGTCGGACAGTCCTGACCCTGCCCGATCCATTTCTCCAGACTCGAACATTTGAAGTGCCAGAGCTATCCCACTCAGCTCCCAACGGCTTCTTGACCCATGGTCTCTCTGCTCTTTCCAACTTCCTGTGTGAGCAGAACCCTGTAATGAGCCCCACAGCCTGTGCAATTCATCTCCATCAACATTGGGACCCACTGCAGAAGTTCCAGCGGCATGCCTGCCTGTCTGATCCCCCGGGGTCATTCCCACCATCAAGGAATCCCCTGCGCGAGACATGGAAGACGTTTGTTTAAAGGATTGTTCTGGCTCGACCGCCTCTATAGAAGTACCGTTGTAAGGGACGCCTGGGAGCTCTGGCTCACGGAACCACCTCTCTTTTGCCGCCATTGTCCCGAGTAGCCGAGGACAGCTCCACGCCGATGGCACCTGCTCCACTTGCAACCTGCCAACTAGCTGTTGAAGCACCTCATCTCTCCACTCTGGTAGAAATCCTGTTCTCCAGTGAAAGTCAAACCGTACTATTAAGACCCCTAGGCCTTGAGACAGACTAAGCTAGTTTTGACCGCCTTGAGCAATCAGTGAGTCTGAAGAGATGTTACTGTTCTGGGCGTAATTCATACCCCTTCAGCCCTGGAATTAGGTCGAAACACCCAATCGCTGAGGCAAGGGAAACTAAGATAGTCCCTTTCCGCCGAGTTGACGCAACCTCCAACACCAACCCGGTGAAGATGCGGAATCGCTGCCTAACTGAAGGACTAGTCTGACACTGAAATGTACCCTCAGGAAGGGCACTCTAGAAAACGTCTGATGTGCTGCCCCTATCGAAATGTGCAAGCATGCTTTTGTAAGTTTGAGTAATGAGACAAAGTCCCTTTGTGGAACCGTCCTCACTACTAATCGCAAAAGCTCAACTCAAGTTAGATGCATGAAGACAGCCCTGTACTCTCCTGAGATTCAGCCAGAACGGAGAGATCTTTCCATGCTTTCAAGGCATGAAACAGGTAGGGCGGTGCCTGGCTCCGAAAATTCCTACGGGTCTGGCCCAACCGCACTTAAGTGCAACATATGAGCCGAAGTTCGCCAAATAGCAGCCGCACGTAGTATGGCTATAAGTGAGTACAGCCGCCCTTAAGAGCAACCTTACCATCTTAATATATACCTAATCTAGTCTAAGAAACAGTAGACAATCATATCCGACTACTCACTGACCATAGACAGATGGAAGGCTGTCATTTGCTTCCTATACACTGGCTTTCAAATTACATACATGTGTAGTATGTAAATCCTTCCTGTTTTCCGCAAAACTGTAGATGCTACAAACCTAAATGCAGCATCCTATTAAATCCTTCATTTTAAAAGACATCTTTATTCCTATCTCCGGTTTTATAGAGGACCGAAGTTCACCGAATTGTAGACGAATGTAGCATCGCTAAAAGAGAGAATAGCCTCCCTTACAAACAACATTAATGATTTAATAAATACATAATCAGGGCCACTGAGAAGAGACAACCCTATCAGGTTACTCACGGACCAGAGACCGATGGAAGAAACTCCTTTACCTCCTAGGAACTGTCTGTCAAATTACAAACATTTCTTGTATTTCAACCCTGCCTGTTCTCCTCAGAACTGCAGCTGCTACAACCTTTGTGCATCATTCTATTTAATTATGTATCTTAAAAACATATCTTCATAGTTGTTCCTGCCTTCTATCAGACACTTCTCAGGAGTAGTACCAAAGTATCTAACAACTGCCTTTGAAAACATCCACATCGCCCTCTAAAAGTTATCCAGCAACCAAAAGGGCCTTTTCTCACCTGTCCGCATCAAGTCATCGTGTATTGAATAAGTTTTGTATCTTAAAGATATGGACGGACCTTGTCCTGATCCAATCCAAGAAACACTTCTCCGATAGGATAACGTTTTATACCCAAACTACTAGTAAAGTATTAACCGGTCAGTGCAGACACTGTGGCCTGACCATTATGGTGGGAAGGACTGGGAACCCTCCTGAGGCACTCCTTTAAACAGGACCTGGTATGTACCAGGCTCTCCAGCCCTGTAGATCTCCATAGACTCAGATACCAGCTGTGACACTTTGATGAGAGTTTCCTTCCAAGGCCACAGATTGCTCGCAAGGAACCATTAAGATTGCCCCCTTCAATTGTTCCCATCGTGAATTAATTAGGAGATACCCAATTACCCATCTAAAATGAAAAAAGAAGGTAAATAGAGTAGGTCTCCGAATGAAAGGGCCTTTAATCTTATATTTCTCTCCCTAGTACAAGGTGAAATTAGACTTACCTGCTAATTGCTGTTCCTTAAGGAACTCTAGTACAGTCCCGGTACCATAGAGTTTAGAACCTCCTCCAGCAGCTTTGGAGACTGAAACACGTCATCGCTCTGATGACACCTGTATAAATAGGCAAGGACTGCCCCTCTCCTTCAGTACCTATTGACAAAGCAGACTCAGCATAGCAATAAATAAGTAGTTTAGAAATACATAAGTCTGTACCAACCTAATATCTTGAAAAACTACCAAAAAATCATTCCTTGTTCCTTTTGACTTCATTTTTTTTAAACACTGTGTAAACTCACACCCGTAAGACCCAAAATGAATAACATACTGCTGCGAAAGGCTCCCTTGCGTTCCTTATCTCTGCGCTCTTCTAAGGAACTACCGCACCAACACTCCATAGCAGGATGCGGACTTCAGGCTGGAAAACACCCCCAAAATACCGGGCGGGCTCCGGGATTGGACTAGAGTTCCTTAAGGAACAACAATTAGCAGGTAAGTCTAATTTCACCTTCCTTTTCATCTCTCTAGTCCAGTCCCGGTACCATAGAGGATGTAACAGAGCAGTGAATATCAACGGGAGGGCCCTGCAAGACCAGCCTGAAGCACCGCTGCTCCAAATCGACCATCACCAGTCGCCTGCACCTCGAGCCTATAATGCTTAGCAAAGGAATGTAACGACGACCATGTCGCCGCCCTACATATGTCCACCGCCGGCACCAAACTGAACTCCGCCCAAGACGCCGCTTGCGCCCTAGTAGAATGCACTCGCAGACCCTCTGGTACTATCTTGCCTTTCAAAATATACGCAGTCGCAATCGCTTCCTTCAACCATCTAGAAATGGACGACTTCGCCGCCGCCTCCCCTTTCCGAGGACCTCCAAACGCCACAAACAATCTGTCCGACCTACGAAAGGATGCTGTTCCGCAGAGGTACCTCTTGAGAGCTCGATGGACATCAAGAAGGTGCAATCTACCTTTTACTGCCTCCTTCTACACCCCCGAAAACACCGGGAGTGATACTAACTGGTTCACATGAAATACGGAAACCACCTTAGGCAAGAATGCCGGCACCATACGCAACACCACCTTGTGAGCGAAGAAAGAAAGATACGGTTCGTTACAGGACAAGGCTTGCAACTCCGTAATCCTGCGAGCGGAGCAAATAGCCACCAGAAAAATTGTCTTCAATGTCAGATCCTTCAGCGAAGCCTTGTCTAACGGCTCAAAAGGCTCCCTGACCAAAGCATCCAACACCAAGTTGAGATCCCAAGGCGGAACTGAACATCTCCGAGGAGGCCGCATGAGCAGCACCGCTCGCAAAAATCTTCGAACGTCTGCATGCGCCCCTAGCAGTTGACCCTGAATCTTCCCCCGGAAACAAGAAATCGCTGCTAACTGCACTCTCAAAGAACTAGCCGCGAGGCCCTTCTCCACACCATCCTGCAAAAAGGAAAGAATCTGAGGAATAGAAGCTCCTAAGGGCCGCAGCTGCCGCTCCGCACACCAGGCCTCAAAGATACGCCAGACCCTAATGTAGGCCAGCGAAGTAGACCGCCTGCGCGCCTTCAATAATGTAGAAATTACCGCTGCGAAATAGCCCTTGGCCTTCAGCCTAGCCCTCTCAAGAGCGAGAACCGATTCACCTAGGGCATACGTAACGGACCCTGAAGCAAGAGGTCCCGCCGCTGAGGAAGTTTCCACGGCTTGTCCACCAGGAGCCGCACCAAGTCCGCATACCATGGCCTCCTGGGCCAATCAGGAGCCACCAGAACTACTACTACCAGAACTACCACCTCTATCGTTGCCGCCATTGTCCCGAGCAATTGCAGATACTGCCACGTTGTTGGCGCCCGTCGGGAAAGAAATGTCTTCACCAACTTTCTCAATCCGCGCGCTCGCTGATCCAGCAGGAAGACCGCTCTGAGCTCCGTGTCGAAACGTGCTCCCAGATATTCCAGGGACTGTGAGGGCACCAGCCTGCTCTTCGCATAGTTGACCACCCAGCCCAGGCTCTCCAACACCTGCACCACCTGAGCAGTGGCTGCGATGCTCTCCTCTGTGGACTTCGCCCGAATCAGCCAATCGTCCAAATACGGATGCACCAGCACTCCCTTCTTGCGAAGCGCTGCTGCCACCACCACCATGATCTTGGTGAACGTTCGAGGCGCCGTCGTCAGACCAAAGGGCAATGCCTGAAACTGAAAATGCCCCATGGGCACCGCAAATCTCAGAAACCTTTGATGTTCCCGCCGAACGGGGATATGCAGATAAGCCTCCGTGAGATCCAACGACGTCAGGAATTCTCCCTTCCTTACCGCCGCAATCACTGACCGCAACGTCTCCATACGGAAATGAGTCACCCGGAGACAATGATTCACTCTTTTTAAATCCAGAATCGGCCGAAACGTACCCTCCTTTTTTAGTACCACGAAATAGATGGAGTATCAAACGGACCTGCACTGGTCCGATGGGACGGGAACCACTGCTCGCAGCTTCAGCAGCCACTTCAGTGTGTCCCGCACCGCTTGGACCTTGTGCGGTGCACTGCAAGGCGACTGGACAAAAGAGTCCACCACCGGCTGATGGAGTTCTAAGCGCATAGCCTTCTCGAATGACCTCCAACACCCACTGGTCTGCCGTAATGTGGACCCAGGCAGGGTAAAACTCCTGCAACCTTCCTCCCACGGGCACGAACCCCACCTGAGCCCGCTCTATCTCATTGTGACTTCTTAAGGTTTGAGGGCTGAAACGGGGCAAAACCTCTACCCGCTCCCCTGAATTATTGAAACCCCTGTCCTCGCCCCGGAAACCTTCCCCGCTGCACCTGACCAAAATGCGAGGACAGAAATCTACGAAACTCTCTCTGAGGCCCTTTGGACCCTGACGTATTCAGACTCTGCTTAGGCTTATCTTCAGGTAACCGACCCCCCTTGGATTCTCCGAGATCCTTGACCAACTTATCCAAATCGTCGCCAAACAAACGTTTCCCCCTAAACGGAAGCTTTTATATTTAGACAGTTTTTTGTATACCGCCTTATCCTTCAATCAAAGCGGTCACAACACAATTGGGGGATACATTTAACACGCGGGGATATGAGACACATACACTAATACTTACAGAGAACATGGGCAATGGAGGGTTAAGTGGCTTGCCCAAGACCACAAAGAGCATCTGTGGGACTAGAAACCCCAGTCCTTCCGGCCCAAGGTTGCTGTCCTCTAGTGGGATTTGAACCCCCGACCTTCCAGCCTGAAGTACCTTGCCCCAACCACTAGGCTACTCCTCCTCAGCTTGCTGAGACGAGACTTGGAAAAACCGTCTGCAGACCAATTTCTCAACCACAAGTACCTCCGTGCCGCCACAACGGAAGCCAAACTCTTCGCCAGCCCCCGGATGAGATCATAATGGATATCGGCCAAATAGGCGGTTCCTGACTCCAGTCACGCTACTTCATCAACTTGGTCACCCAACTGGTCCACCTGTAAACGCTGGGACCATCTCAGACAGCCCCTCGCCACCCATGCCCCTGCTATCGAGGCCTGCATGGAGAGGGCGCTGATATCAAACACCTGCTTCAGCAAGGTATCTAACTTCCTGTCCTGCACATCCTTCAACGCCGCGACCCCCTCAACAGGAATCATAGTCTTTTTAGTGACTGCGGATACTGCCGCATCAACCTTAGGAGAACGAAAAAGCTCCTTATCTTGGTCGGAAAGTGGGTACAGCCGAGCTATTGCCCTAGAACCCCACAGAGCCGACTCCGGCACATCCCACTCCTCCTGAATCATGTTCCGAAAAACCCTATTCACAGGAAAAACTCGCTGCGTCGTGCGCACCGCCTGCAACAGCGGATCTTCTAACGCCTCGTCCGCCGAAGGCGCCGCCGAAGGCATGTTCAACGTTTTGAGGGTCTCAGCAATCAAGGCTGGCAGTTCCTCACGCCTAAACACTCTGACTCACCATCCGGCAACTCACCGTCTTCTAACTCCGCCTCAGACAAATCCTCCAACTCATCATCCTCTGCCTACAACTCTCCCCCTAACGGAGACGCCTGGCTGTCAACAACTGCGACTTTACTCTTTTTGGCCGGAGCCGAAGCTTCATCAGAACGCCACGAAGAGCCCCGCCGCTTCTCCCCTTGCCCCATCGGAGGGGACGGCGAACTCCCTGGCTGCAACAAGGCCAAAGCCTGCTGCATAAGGGAGAAAAATTCCGGCGGAACCCCGGCCGAGCCCCCTGCCAACTCCAGTGAGGGACAGGGGCCTGGCGCAGAAGAGGGCCCTGCTACAGGTTCCGATGGGACCAATGGAGAAGGGAGAACGTACAAGCATTGCGGAACGTACAAGCAATGCGGAACCTGTGTCTTTTGGGGAAACTGCTAGGTACGTATGACCTAGATTGGCCACTGTTGGAAACAGGATACTGGGCTTGATGGACCTTGGTCTGACCCAGTATGGCATATCTTATGTTCTTATGTTCTCCTCCCCCCGAGAACATGGCCCTTGGTCCTCGGTCCCGAAGTCCAGCTCCTTCTCCATGTCAGCGGCTTCGAGAGAGCAACCCCTACACACACCGGACTCTAGAATTGCGCCGCGCCTCATGCCACAGACCAAACAACGAGGCTTAGCTAGCATAATAAATCTGAAGATTAAGTTAAAACTTCTCTCCTTCACTATTATCTTTTTTTTTTTTTCTCTTGTTAAGACTAAACTCCAAAACCAGGCTAGGCTCTGTTCCCCAGACAGAAAACTCACAACAGAGCCTTATTAAATCTACCAGGACTCAAATAGAACTCCTTTCTATTCTGCAGTGCTCAAAATGGCCGCCGCTGCGATTTCCCGCTCGAATCCGGCGGCCCGGCCTAGCTGCACGCGATCAGAGGCTCTGCTCCAACGCGGGCTCTCGTCCTCTGCACTCCCCCGCGCCGAAGCAAAACTGTGCGCCCCAAACAGACACTCACCAACGGTCATCTGAAGAGGAGGGAGAGCAGAGAAGGGGGGAGGGGGGAGGAGAGGCATCCACGCCAGAGCTCAGCCGAACAGCGGCTTCGGCTCTGGCTCTGCAACACTCGCTGGTCAGTTCCCACTCTCTTCCTGCTGCAGCGGCCCCCCCCCCCCGGAGTTGTGCTGTGAGCCTACTACCTGCTCCTCACCCGTTGAAGTGGGTTCGGGAGCAGGGAGGCATAGGCATCCTGACAGCCCCTCCGATGCTCGTTTCTGTGCCGGAGAAGAAGCAAAGAAATAAGAGAAAGCAAACTGGGCGGGGGGGGGGGGGGGAGGGAGGGAGGGGCGAAGGATCCAAAAACTAAATCTGCCAGCAGCCGCAGAAAGGACGCCTCAGGCAGCAGCCTCCTGAAACCAAACAAAACTAAAATTACTCTCAGCTACCAATCAAACTAAACCCAATTTAAAGGATAATAAATATTTAATACTATCTGCTCTGCTTATTTGTGCTGAATGAGCCCTCAGCTCAGAACCTGCTCCTGCTGCTTGGAGACTGAAACTACTGAAGGAGAGGGGCAGTCCTTGCCTATTTATACAGGTGTCATCAGAGCGATGACGTGTTTCAGTCTCCAAAGCTGCTGGAGGAGGTTCTAAACTCTATGGTACCGGGACTGGACTAGAGGGACGAAAAGGAAATGGCCATATAGCAATATGTTACCGTGGTGCGCTATACTTATTAAACCAAACCCAGCAAAATGTTAAACCCATGCGCTGATTGCCAAATGTACAGAATCGGGGTAACTCAAATGTTGAAAGATACTCCAAGTGCATAGTCGGTTGATAAGCTGACTTATTCCTTGGCATTATTTCCTTACATCAAAAAAGACAACATCAACCTTCCAGGAGGCTTGAAACATACTCCTTCAATGGAGTAAGTTTAAAGATACCCCACCTTTTTTTTTTTTTTCAACATAAAATCAGGATGCAACACATTCAATTAAACCAATAACATGCGTAAAATAAATCCACCCTCTAGACTAAATGGCTCCTAAAAAGGACCGAGACTGTGGACGTGGTAAGAGAAAGAAAAACTTAAACCGTCAGTCTCGCGCCCAAACAAAAAGACATATATATACTGTTTTCCTTATGCAGCCAATTAATAATGAGCAATTTTGCTTTGGAGCATCTTTGTTTTTGTGGCCTAATCCAATTTCTGCTCCCTGTGACTGACAGGAGCTGTTAGCTGCAAAACCGCGGACAACAATCAAAACCCACAAGACGCAGGAACCCCCGAAAAACCGTATTGGACAAGGGATTAGACAATTAAATGAGAAATTAAATGAGAAACTAAAGCATTCCTTATCTGTGTGGGACGGCGTTGTCTGTCCAAGCGTGGGCCGCTGTAACCTACACGCCCAAGGCATCAGCCGTGTCGAGAAAATGGCGCCGATCCCAGGCAGGCTTGCTTGGTGCCAAACACATCCGCTGCTGCAATCGCTCCAAGCACCTCTTTCGAGCCCGAGGGCCTCCCCTGCAGTGCCAGAATTCAGAAAACACACCGCTGTTACTCCAGGAGCAGCAGTCGTAGCAAGCACTGCCCTGCTAGCTGAAGAAACCCCAATAGGATGAGGCTCCCGCCGCGCCGGAAAGCTGCCGCCGTGCACATACCCAGTGTGCAGGTATGGGCCGCAGAGCTCTCCCCCATACAGTCCTGGGGAAGAGATCCTCACCGGGCACTGAGTTTGCGAAGGAAAATAAGGACAAAGAAGCTAGTCGGGAGAACGTAATTTTAAAGGGACAGATCCTCACTTTAATCTAACTCAAGTAAGGTCAAATTAAATTATTAAATTAAAATTGAAAGGAAAAATTATCAAGACAATTAAGGGCAGCCATTAATCTTTGCCAAGTTAAAAGAAAACCATCCTAAAACTAAATCCTGACTAACTGCTCCTTATTTGTTTCTCAAGTGAGCCCAGCACCTAGGCTCACTACGTCCTCCTGCTGCATGGAAACTGGAAACACTGGGGGATGATGGGAGAAGACCAACAGTGTATATCCAGTGATGTCACGAGTTTTGACTTGTCCAGTCTCCATGCTGCAGGAGGAGGTGCACAACCCAGAGGTGGAGGACTAAACTGGAGGAATGATAAGGAAACAGAGGTTGTCAACCAGCGCAAAGAAATTTTTCATATCTCCTTGGTGGGTACGAAAGAGAAATTTTTGTACCTAACAGCAAACCCCATCCTTGCAATCTTGAACCAAGTAGTTCAGCTTTTGTTTTTGACAAACTTAAGTTCCTCACCAGGTCATTCAATTCTGACTACATTATCAGATGAGGCACACTGGACATAAATGGTTCAAAGTCTGGATCCATGTCGTTTTCCACTTTCGGCCTGTATGGGCATCATGGCATCTTTGTATGCCTCATCTAGGCTCCATGTCTCTGGTGGTTTTGGTACTGGGATACTGTCATCATGCAGCATTAATCTCATGGCTGAAGGCAGACTGGGATATTCAATAGATTAATTATTTTTAGCAGAGAAGCCAGATACATTGGTCAGACAGAAGTAACAGTCCATCACAGGATCCTTTTGTTCTTACCATGTCATCAGGACTGCAAACGACTGACTTCTGAGTACCTCTGAGCCAAGCTCTGAGATCAACAGCACATGTTACAGAGCAAATGTGAGGAACCCAGGATTTTTCTTGATCGCCAACTTTACAACTAAAGTAGAGCAGTCATGCTGCGTCTTGGAGGCTTAACCGTATACTCACCACAAATGTAACAGAATGTATCGTGATTGTTGCAACAATGATGTGACATTTCTGCTGTAACGAATCATCATTTAGACAAGTAGTTTACATGTAAATGCTATTGTTAAGTACACAAACTGATATCAACATCATGCATAGCATCTGTGTTTTGAAAGCTGCTTTTATAGCCTGTACTGCCATCATCCATCCTGATTAAGCATGCCCATGCATTCCTGTGCAGTAGCATTACCATTGCACTGAGTGCATGCCCAGGCATGCCAGGACTAAACAAAATAGCTTACTTTCTAGGCAACATATGAATAGATTTGAATTATGTGAGGAAATTATAGGCGATTGCAAAAAAAATGGTGCATAATTGGAAAATTACAAGGTGATTTTCGTGATCAGCAAAAATTGTTCAGGAAGAAAAATCTTCGTTGTCCAGTGTAGCTTTTACTACATCCTCTGGTAACGAATTCCAGAGTTTGATTACGCGCTGAATGAAAAATATTTTCTCGGATTCGTTTTAAATGTGCTACAATGTAACTTCATTGCGTGTCCCCTAGTCTTCCTACTTTTTGAAGGGGCAAATAACCGATCTATATTTACCCGTTCTATTCCATTCATTATTTTATAGACCTCTATCATATCTCCCCCTCAGCCATCTCTTTTCCAAGTTGAAGAGCCCTAACCTTTTAAGCCTTTCCTCGTAGGGATATCCTTCCAGACCTATTACCATTTTTGTTGCTCTTCTCTGTAACTTTTCTAATTCTGCTATACCCTTTTTAAAGTAAGTGACTAGAACTGCACACAATATTCAAGGTGTGATCAACACCATGGAGCACATGGAACTTGGGGATGATAGTGTTTGAGGATCTCAAGGTGGTGAAACAATGGGACAAGGCAGTGGCCAAAGCAGAAGGATGCTAGGGTGCGCAGTGAGAGGCATAATCTTTATCTTTATCTTTATTCACAGAATTTGATGGACCGCCCAGGCCGAAGCATCAGGGCGGTGTACAATACAATCACAGGCTACCGGAAACAAAGTCAGAAAAGAACGCCAAAAAATGGACAGGAAAGGGGGGGATAGATTAAAGACAGAGAAAGAGAAGAGCCCAGTAGGGGCAAGAGGGGTAGCGAAGGGGGGGGGAGGGAAGAAAGGAAAGGGAGGGGGCGGACTATCAGGAGGATGATCATGGGGGGAGGGCACGACCAGAGGACAGAGCACCGTCAGCAGAAGGGGGCAGATCGAAGGCTTGGCAGAAGAGATGTGTCTTGAGGAGGTTCTTAAAGCGGGGATAGGAAAGTTCTAAACGTAGAGGCAAAGGGAGTGAGTTCCAAAGGGCAGGGCTCAGGAAAAAGAAGGCAGAGTGGCGGGTCGATTCTAAGTGGGCCTGAGAGGGGGAAGGGAGGAAGAGGCGGTTACCGAAGGCAGAACGGAGAAGACGTGGAGAGGGCTGGAGACGGATAGCATCTGATAAGTATTGAGGGGTGCCGGAATGAAGGGCCTTGTGCGTGAGGATAAGAACCTTAAAGATGAAACGAAATTTGACTGGGAGCCAGTGCAAAGCAAGAAGACAGGGGGACACATGGGAGCGGGCTGGGGAACCGGTGACGAGGCGAGCGGCGGTGTTCTGTACGACTTGAAGGCGGCGGAGCAGGGAGGAGGGGAGACCTGCGAAGATAACGTTACAGTAATCTAACCGGGTCATAACTAGGGACAGGACAAGGGTAACAACTGAGGAAGGGGGAAGTGATGATCGGACAGACCGAATCCTACGTAGATGAAAAAAGGAAGTACGGATGACAGCCGAGATATGTTGGTGAAAAGAGAGGGACGAATCAAAGATAACACCCAAATACCGCAGGGTGGAGACCAGAGGAATGGGACGGGAAGACATAACAGGTGACAGGCTAGGAGAGGGGAGTCCAAAAGAAAACCAAATTGCGGAGGACTTGGCAGGGTTAGCGTGCAGAAAATTAGAAGCAAACCATGATGAAACAGTGGAAAGACAATGATTGAGAGGGGCAAGGTCTGGGACAGAAGAAGAGGTATGGTGAACCAGCAGAATGTCGTCAGCATAAATGTAAAAAGAAATACCAGATTGTTGGATTAGTAAGGCTAATGGAGCAAGAAAAGCATTAAAAAGAAGGGGGCGAGAATAGAACCCTGGGGGACGCCGCAGATGGAGAGGGATGGGGAGGAGGAGGAATGTACAGAGAAGGAGCGTGCAGACAGAAAAGAATGGAACCATTGCAGAACGGTCCCACCAATACCAAAGTCAGACAAACGAGCCAGGAGAGTGCGATGATCGACCATATCAAAAGCCGATAACTAGCAGGAAAGAGGAGATGATAATGCCTCTCAACAGGACACAGGTAAGGCTTCACTTGAGTAATGCAATCATTTCTGGAGACCATATCGCGCTCAAGAAAAAGACAGTAGAAAGCAACCAAAACCGTAAGAGGCATCCATCAGAAGACATATGAGAAGAGGCTGGAGACCCTTTAATATCAGTTTCCTATAGGAACTAAACAAAATCTTTTATTTTTATGTGGTCAGGTAACCTCAGAAATGTACATTCTCTCTGTAGAATTTTTACATCCCTGTATGCACTCCCTTGGGAATGTCTCTAAAGCAATTGATATAAAACAATGTTAGTTTTACTTTAATAAAGAAATTCTTCTCAGGAACCTATGAACAAAGAAGAAAAAGACATGATTAGTTAAATCATGAACATTTTTTGAACATCTGAACAACTGAGCTTTTTTCAAATAAGTGGAAGCTCTAGTACTACAGAACATGATATGAAGTTAGGGCATATCAGCAGAGAGGTTCCAATAAAGACAAAAGTAGCCCAAATGCCCTTGAGTATGGAGCAGATAGAGCTTAAAGATTCCAAATTACCCCTGCCTACCAATAGCCAGATTAATATGAATAAAATACAGTCTCTAAAATGATTGTATGCAAATGGTAGAAGTCTAAAAAATAAGATGGGAGAGTTAGAATATACAGCACTAAATAAGAGGTTTGATATAATTGGTATCTCGGAGATGGAAAGAGGACAACCAGTGGGACACTGTGATACTTGGGTACAAACTATATCATAATGTTAGAGCTGATCAAATTGGTGGAGGGGTTGCACTCTATGTTAGAGAGGGCAATGAGTCACAAAGAATTAAAGATTTGCAGGAAATAAAATTTGCTGTAGAATCTCTATGGATTGAAATTCCATGTAAAAAGGGGAAGGCGATGGCAGTAGGGATGTACTATCGACCGCCTGACCAGAATGAACAAATGGATGATGAAATGCTCAAAGAAATCAGGGAAGCTAACAAAAGTTACAGCTCAGTAATAACAATGCGTGATTTCAATTACTCCGGTATTGACTGGGTCAGTGTCACGGCAGGACATGCTAGGGAGATAAAGTTTCTAGATGAAATAAATGACTGCTTCTTTGAGCAGCTAGTTCATGAACCGACCAGAGGGGAAGCCACTTTGGACCTAGTCCTTAGTGGAACACAAGATCTGGTGCAAGAGATAAGGGTGTTGGAGCCACTTGGCAATAGTGATCATAGCATGATCGCATTTGATTTAATTAATGGAGGATGGATGGTAAGGAAATCCACAGTACTACTTTTTAACTTTCAAAAGGGAGACTATGATAAAATGAGGAAAATAGTTAAGGAAAAAAATAAAAGGAGCAGTTGCAAAGGTTAAAGACTTACATCAAGCTTGGGTGTTTCAAAATACTAGCTTGGAAGCCCAGACCAGCTGTATTCCACGCTTTAAGAAAAGTGGAAGGAAGTCGAAAAAACTGCCACCATGGTTTAAAGGTGAGGTCAGAGAGGCTGTTGCCAAAAATGCATCTTTTAGGAAATGGAAAAAAGAGCCAAATGACGAAAACAGGAAACAGCATACACACTGGCAAGTTAGATGCAAGGCATTGATAACGCAGGCAAAGAGAGAATTTGAGAAGAAGCTTGCTGTGGAAGCAAAAATGCGCAATAAAATACTTTTTCAAGTACATTAGTAGCAAAAAAAACCTGTGAGAGAGTCAGTTGGACCATTAGATGATAGAGGTGTATAAAAGGCACTAAGAGGGGACAAGGCCATAGCGGAGAGACTGAATGAATTATTTGCTTCAGTTTTTACTGAGGAAGATGTAGGGATGTTACCCATGACTGAAGTGGTATTTAAAGGTGATACTGTGGAAGAATTGAAAGAAATATCGATTCAATGGGAAGATGTAGTACAACTATTTGATAAACTGAAGAGTAGCAAATCACCTGGACCGGATGGTATAAATCCAAGGATGTAGAAAGAAATGAAATATGAGATTGCAGACCTGCTGTTAATAATCTGTGAACTATCATTAAAGCATAGTTACTCACCTGTAACAGGTGATCTCCGGGAACATCAGGAATTTAGTCCTCACATATGGGTATCGTCGGTACCGACGGAGCATGAGCGGGAACGCTCCCCAGCGTCCAATTAGGAAGCTTTTGGGAGCATCCCACAGCGCTTGCGTGCTGCCTTCCCGCCTTTCCCAACTGCCTCTCTCCAGTTGAGTTTAAAGCTGAGACAAAAAGAGAGAGAGAGGGAAAGAGAAAGAGATAGAGAGATACAACTCCTAGGGGAGGTGGGTGGGTTGTGAGGACTAAATTCCTGCTGTTCCCGGAGATCACCAGTTACAGGTGAGTAACTATGCTATCTCCAGGAACAAGCAGGAATGTAGTCCTCACATATGGGGACTCCCTAGCTTTAGATGCCAGGAAGAGACCCCAGAAGTTGTGTGCCCCTGTGAAAGGGCTCCACTTCCCCCCATGGATCTCTGGCATCCAACCAGGGATGGTGGGTAGGAGTTGATTAGGTATGGAACAGGTGTTGAAGAACAGCCTGACCAAACAAGGCAGCCCGGCAGGAGTCCTTGTCCAAGCAGTAATGGGCTGTGAAGGTATGAACTGAGGCCCAGGTGGCTGCTCGACATATGTCATCGATAGACACAGAGTGCAGATGAGCCATTGAAGATGCCATGGCTCTCACATTGTGAGCTGTGACATGGCCCTCCAGAGGAAGATTCTTACTCTGATAGGCAAAGGAAATACAGTTGGACAGTGTTCTCTTGGAGACTGGAAGTCCCAAATGAGAAGGATCAAAAGCAACAAAAAGTTGAGAGGACTTTCTATGTTGCTGTGTTCTTTGTAAGTAAAAAGCTAAAGCTCTTTTACAGTCCAAAGTATGAAGATTTCTTTCTGCATTAGATGCATGAGGCCTTGGAAAAAACACAGGCAGGTAGACCGCCTGGTTTAGACGAAAAGGCGAGACCACCTTTGGCATAAAGTGTGGATGAGTCCTAAGGACTACCTTGTCATGATGGAACCTTATATAAGGTGGATCAGCTACTAGTACCTGCAATTCACTGATGTGACTTAACTTTCCAAGAAAGAAATTTCAATGAGGTAGTAGCTAAGGGTTCGAAAGGTGGCTTCATAAGCTGACCAAGAACCAGGTTTAAGTCCCATGCCACAGGTGGTGGCTTAATGGGAGGCTTAGTTAGAAGAAGGCCTCTCATAAATCTTGCTACAAGAGGATGGGAGGAAATAGGTTGTCCATTTAGAGGCTTGAAAGAAGCTGCAATAGCACTCAAATGGACTCTTACTGAGTTAGTCTTAAGTCCTGCATTGGATAAATAAAGGAGATACTCCAGTAATGATTCCAAAGGTATCGCGAGGGGGTTAAGACTCTTCTGCAAGCACCATATGGTAAATCTTTTCCACTTGAAAGCATAAGAGTGTCTTGTGGAAGGCTTCCTGGAAGCATAAAGGATATCCTTTACTTGCTGAGGGAGGTTAAGATCATGAAGATCTAGGCATTCAGCAACCAAGCCGTGAGATACAGGGAGTGGGGAATGGGATGCCATAACATTCCGTCCTCCTGAGACAGGAGATCTGGAGCAGACCCTAACTCCAGGGAGGGAGCTTGAGAGAGATGTAGAAGCAGAGGGTACCACACTTGCCGTGGCCAATGTGGAGCTATGAGAATCATACGGCCTCTGTCTCTCTGAAGCTTGAACAGTGTTTTGGGAATTAGGGGAATGGGTGGAAAGGCATACAGGCACTGTTCCCTCTAAGCTGTGCGCGTGTGCGCGCGCACACACCTCGCCGAGAGAGCGCACATACTTTACAACAGAGCGCACAAAAATTACAGCTCTGATTCTGATAGAAAACAACACAGACTTCTTAAAATTTAAAAGTTATGATTGTAATTACTAGAAATTTCCCGCTTCATTTAGTAATCGTCTATTTTCATTTAATTTGATTAAAATCAATGTGGTGTACCTACTGTATTCTGACGCGTAGTCAAATTTTAAAGTATATAACTCTGAATGTTGTTATGTGGCGCACAAAAATTTAACCTTCCTTCAAAAGCCGCACAGAGCTGATATTTTATGCGCACACAGCCTACAGAAAATTAGAGGGAACATTGCATACAGGAAGTCTTGACCCCAGTGAAGGAGGAAAGCATCCCTGGCCTGAGAGCCCTGAGCCGGAATTCTGGAACAGAACCGGGGAAGTTTGGCATTCCACGGACTTGCAAAGAGGTCTATGTCCAGGGTTCCCCAAATTTGAAAAATCTTGGCCACCTGATCTGCATGTAGAGACCATTCGCGTGGAAGCAGAACTCGACTGAGTCTGTCTGCCCAAGAGTTTTGTATGCCTGGAAGATACACTGCCAGGAGATTAATCTGATGCTCTCTGGCGAGGGCCCATAGTCACAAAGCTTCATTGCAAAGTGACAGAGAGCCTGTTCCCCCTGCTTGTTTATGTAGAACATGGCTACTTGATTGTCCGTATGAATGAGGACTGTCTTGTAGCTGAGCAGGGTGTGGAACACTCGAAGAGCAAGGAAGATTGCTCTGAGCTCCAAGAGATTGATATGTAGATGAGTCTCCTGTGGAGTCCAGGTGCCTTAGGTGGAGAGGTCTTGCAGATGAGCTCCCCAACCCACTGGTGAAGCATCTGTTGTGAGAGTTGCCTGGGGTAAGGGCTGTTGGAATGGGGACCCCAGCAACAGGTTCTGAGTGGACTGCCACCATTGGAGGGACACAATAAGGCAATTTGTGTTTGCTATTTTCTCTGACAGGCACCCTGATGCCTGGGTCCATTGAGTGGATAAAGTCCACTGGGCTGCTCGCATATGGAGGCGAGCATAAGGAAACACATGCACGGTAGATGCCATGTGGCCTAGTAGTTGTAACATCTCTCGAGCAGTGAGATGAGGCTTTAGTACTGCCTGAGAAGCTAACTGCACAATGCGAAGGCAACAGGCCTGAGGGAGACAGGCCCTTGCCTTTCTGGTATCCAGCAAAGCCCCTATGAACTCTAAAGACTGAGTGGGAGTTAGAGTGGACTTTGGGATGTTTATGACCAGACCCAAATACTGAAGGATACGCATTGTGCAAGATAGAGAAGTCCTGGCCTCTGACTCTGATGGGGCTCCAATGAGCCAGTCGTCTAAGTAGGGGAAGACGAATATCCCTAGAGTGCGGAGAAATACTGCTACCACAGCCACGCATTTCGTGAACACCCTTGGTGCTGAGGCCAGGCCAAAAGAAAGCACCCTGTATTGGTAGTGCTTTCCTTGAAAAAGGGACCGAAGGAACTTTCTGTGAGTTGGATGGATAAGAACATGGGTGTACGCATCCTTGAGATCTAGAGAACAAAGCCAATCCTGACTCTGAAGGTATGGCAGCAGAGTTCCTAGAGAAATCATTTTGAATTTCTCTTTGAACAGAAATTTGTTCAATTCTCTGAGGTCCAAAATAGGTCTGTATCCCCCTGTTTTCTTTGGGATAAGGAAATAGGGGGAGTAAAACCCTGTACCCTGTTGATGAATGTGTACTTCTTCTATTGCCCCTTGGGCAAGAAGCGCAGTGACCTCTTGATCTAACAGGTTGATAAGAGAGGTCTGAGAATTGAACTGTCTTATCACTGTGGGAGGGGGTATGCACAGAAAGTGCAGCTTGTACCCCTCTCTTATAATGGAGTGTCCAATGCTCTGCTGTTATCTGCTCCCACCTGGGGGCAAAGTGACATAACCTTCCTGGAATGGTGGAAGGCTCTGGTCCATTGAGGGCCAGGAAGGCTAAGTTCTCTAGATGAAAGTCAAAGGCCTTGTGGAGGCTGAGACTGCTGAGACGGTTGAGGCTTAGCAGTCTTTGCTTTCCTTTGTTTAGGTGGTTGCTGACCTTTCCGGGCAGGCTGACCTGCAGAACATCCCTGCTGGGAATAAGAGGGATAAAACCTCTTCTTTTTCAAGAAGAAAGGCTTCTTGAAAGATTTCTTTCTCGCAGGATCAGCTGTGGCTTTGGAAAGCCTATCCAAGGTGGAGTTGTCAGCATCTAATTCATTGGCTTTTTCTTGCCAGTTTTTGCCAAACAGATTCTCACCTGTACAAGGAATATTACCAAGTTTGTCCTGCACCCAGAGCTCCAAATCAGATGCCTGGAGCCAGGCAATTCTACGTGCACCTATGGCAATGGCAGAGGTTCTGCTTATGCACTCAAAACAGTCAAAAGCTGCATGGTTGACAAACTTAGAAACATCCTGGGCATGTTTGACCAGTGTGAGAAAATCCTGCCTTCTATCCTCTGAAAGAAGATGGATAGACAAGGTAGCTGCCTCCTTAGGAGCTTTGGGATATTGTAAAATCTCCAACTCCTTAGCTCTGGGCTCTGTCTCAGGAGTCACAGTAATGGACAACCCACGAGCCACCTCCCTGATGAAGTCCTGAAAGGAAATATCTTCTGCAGGAGACATACTACGTTTAGGAGAGGAAGGCTCCTCTGGGAGAAGTATTCCGGTACCAACAGACCTGTCAGAATCCTCAGAATCCTCTGAGGATTCTAAATACCTTCTGTCCGGATGCTCTTGAAGAGCCCGATACCCGTACCGACCGGTCAGTACCGGGGGGAATCGGTACCGGGGTATCAGTACCAGAAGGCATCACATGACTGGGTATCGGCAAAGCCGACACCGATGTCGATGCTATCGGTACCGGTACCGATACCAGCACCGGTGCCGGTACCGGTTGAACTGTCTGACGCGGTTCCAAGGGCGTCGATGCCGCAAGGAGAGCTGTCAGACTGCGTTCAATAGCCAGGAACCTCTGGTCTATCGACGCTGCCGATGCCTGAATGTCGGTACCGGAGGAAGCCGGTACCCCAGAGCATGGCACCAGTAGTTCTGCCGAGGTCGAGGCCTCGAGAACGTCCTGGAGCCCCAATAATGCTTTGGAAGCCGAAGCCTTCCGCCGGGGCAATTTTTCCGGTACAGAACCCTCAAGGGCAACGCCAGAGGCATCTCGATGCTTAGAAGGAGATCTACCCTTTGAGGACCGGCTGGACTTATGTTTAGTTACCTGAAATCCATGGGAGGAAGACGAAGCCCTGGAAGACGTCGATGCCACCGAGGCTGCATCGGAGGGAAAAAGGGCGCTGAGCTTGGCAGCTCGGTTTTGTCATCCCCTCTTGGACATCATGGCACAAGCCATACACTCGGAAATGGAGTGGTCAGGACCTAAACATTTAAGACACCACTCGTGGGTGTCGGTGACGGAAATGGTACCGCCACACTTGGTGCACTTTTTAAAACCCGAGGTGGGTTTTTCCATGATGGAGGAAATTTTGGGCCTAAGGCCCAAAATGGTGCGTGCACCTGGAAAAGAAAAATTAGGAAAAAAAGAATATATATATTTAAAAAAAAAAAAAAAAAGAAAAGAAAAAAAGACAGAAGAACCGGTGGTACCGGTATAGCGTTGAGGAAGGCAGATGCGACCACAAAAAGAAGAATAAGGAAAAAGATTTTCTGCGGTGACAGGAACACGACCTGCTGGCTCCGCGGAAAACGAAGAACTGGAGGGAGGCAGTTGGGAAAGGCGGGAAGGCAGCACGCAGGTGCTGTGGGATGCTCCCAAAAGCTTCCTAATTGGACGCTGGGGAGCGTTCCCGCGCAGGCTCCGTCGGTACCGACGATACCCATATGTGAGGACTACATTCCTGCTTGTTCCTGGAGATAATCATCTATAATACCTGAAGATTGGAGGATGACTAATGTAACACCAATTTTTAAAAAGGGTTCCAGGGGTGATCCGGGAAATTACAGACTGGTGAGCCCGACGTCAGTACCGGAAAAAATGGTAGAAACCATCATAAAGAACAAAATTACTGAACATGTAGATAGTCATGGCTTAATGGGAGACAGCCAACATGGCTTTAGAAAAGGAAGATCTTGTCTTACTAATCTGTTATGTTTTTTGAAGGTGTGAATAAAGAAGTAGACAAAGGTGAGTCGGTTGATTTAGTATATCTGGACTTTCAGAAAGCCTTTGATAAGGTCCTTCATCAGAGACCTTTGGCAAAACTAAAAAGTCATGGGATAGGAGGCAGTGCATTATTGTGGATCAGGAACTGGTTAAAAGATAGAAAGCAGAGGGTAGGGCTAAATAGCTAAATTTCCCAATGGAGAAAGGTGAACAGCGGAGTATCCCAGGGATCTGTGCTTGGTCCGCTGCTTTTTGACATATTCATAAACGACCTGGAAATGGGAATAATGAGTGAGGTTATCAAATTTGCAGATGACACAAAACTATTTAAAGTTGTTAAACCCCATGAGGATTGTGGAAAATTGCAAGAGGATCTTGATAAATATGAAGACTGGGCATTCATATGGCAGATAAAATTTAATGAGGACAAGTGAAAAGTTATGCACCTAGGAAAGAACAACCTAAACTATGGTTACATGATGCAAGGTTCCATATTAGAAACCTCCACCCAAGAAAAGATTTCGGCATCATCGTGGATATCATGTTAGAACCCTCCGCGCAGTGTGTAGCGGCAGCCAAAGAGAACAAATAGAATTCTAAGTATCATAAGAAAAGGAATGGAAAATAAAACAAAGGATATGATAATATCTCTATATCGTTCCATAGTGCAACTGCACCTTGAATATTGTGTGCAATTCTGGTCACCATATCTTAAAAAGGATATAGCATTATTAGAAACATGCAGACATAGAAATATGACGACAGGAAAAGACCACATATCCTATCTAGTCTGTCCTTCCATATCAACAACTACAACAGTCCCCTTTTTTCCTTTAGAGATCCTCTGTGTTTGTCCCATGCTTTTTTGAATTCAGTTACTGTCCTCATCTCTACCACCTCCACTGGGAGACTATTCCACGGATCCACCACTCTTTCTGTAAAGAAATATTTCCGCATATCACTCCTGAATCTATCCCCTTTCACCCTCATCCCATGTCCCCTCGTAGCAGAACTTGCTTTCAATTGAAAGAGGCTCTCTCCCTGAACATTTATGCCATGGAGGTATTTAAACATCTCAATCATATCACCTCTATCCCGCCTTTCCTCTAAGGTGTACATATTAAGATCCCTAAGTCTGTCCTCATATGCTTTATAATGAAGACCACTAACCATTTTAGTAGCCACCCTTTGAATCGACTACATCCTATTCCAATCCTTTTGAAGGTGCGGTCTCCAGAAACGCACACTATACTCCAAACGAGTTCGCACCAAAGACTTTTACAGATGCACCATCACCTCCTTTTTTCTGCTAGTCATTCTTCTCTGTATGCACACAAACATTCTTCTAGCTTTTGCAGTCGCCTTTTCTACCCGTTTAGCTACTTTAAGATCATCAGACACAACCACGCCTAAGTCCCGCTCTTCTTTAGTGGACAAAAATAATTCACCCCCTATACTATATTGCTCCCTTGGATTGCTGCAGCCCAAATGCATGACCTTACATTTTTTAACATTAAATCCCAGCTGCCAAATTCTAGACCATTCTTCAAGCTTAGCTCTATCCCTCCTCATGTTATCTACACCTTCCTGGTGTACTCATTGCAGATTTTGGTATCATCCGCAAAAAGGCAAACCTTACCCGACAGGCCTTCCGCTATATCACTAACAAAGATGTTAAAAAGAATCGGACCAAGGAAAGATCCCTGGGGCAAACCACTGGTAACATCCTTCTCCTCAGAGTGAGCTCCATTTACCTGTACTCTTTGTCGCCTCCCACCCAACCAATTTCTAACCCAAGCAGTAACCTTAGGGTCCATCCCTAGGGTGCTCAGTTTGTTTATAAGTCGCCTGTGAGGAACAGTGTCAAAGGCTTTACTGAAATCTAAATACATCACATCTAAGGCTCTCCATCGGTCCAACTCCCTGGTCACCCAGTCAAAGAAATCAATCAGATTTGTCTGACAAGACCTGCCTCTGGTGAATCCATGCTGCCTCGGATCCTGTAATCCGCTGGACTCCAGAAACCTCACTATTTTCTCTTTCAGCAGCGTTTCCAATAATTTACTCACCACTGAAGTTAAACTAACCGGCCTGTAGTTTTCAACCACATCCTTACTTCCGCTTTTGTGTAAAGGCACCACATGAGCCTCTCTCCAGTCCTTTGGCACTACTCCCGACTCCAACGAGGTATTGAAAATGTCAGTCAGTGGAGCTGCTAGAATGTCCCCATGTTCCCTCAGTATTCTAGGGTGTATCCCATCCGGTCCCATCGCTTTGTCTACTTTAAGTTGAGCTAGTTTTTCATGAACACAGTCTTCTGAAAATTGTTCAAGATGTCTCTTGCTTCTGTTCCTGTTTGTGGGTGTTTTCTGAGGTCCTGCTCCTGGTTCTTCATCTGTGAACACAGAACAGAAATATTTGTTAAGCAATTCCGCTTTATCCTCATCAGCTTCTACATATTCCTCCCCTTCACCCTTGAGTCTGACAATACCACTTTTGCCCTTCCTCTTCTCACTAACATATCTGAAAAATGTCTTATCCCCCCATTTTATTGCATTAGCTATTTCCTCCTCTTTTTGAATCTTTGCTTTCCTGACTAGTTTGCTAGCTTCTCTAAGTTTTTCCAAATATAGATGCCTGTCTTCCTCTCTCTGTGATCTCTTGTATTTCATGAAGGCTTCCCTCTTTTTCTTCACTTTTTCAGCTACTTCTTTCGAAAGCCATAGCGGTCTCCTTTTCCTTTTACCTTTATTTACCATTTTAACAAAAAGGTTGGCTGCCCTTAAAATATCCCCTTTCAGTTTTGCCCACTGTTTTTCTACATCCCCCAGCTGTTCCCATCACGCTAATGACTCCCTGAGGTATTGGCCCATCTTGGCAAAGTTAGTCTTCCTGAAGTCTAAGACCCTCACTTCTGAATGGATTCTAACAGTCCTAGTCCTAATACTGAATCACACCATCTGGTGATCACTGGATGCAAAATGATCTCCCACTATAACATCAGAAAAACTTTCACCATTGGTAAGCACCAAGTCCAGTATAGCCCCTTCACATGTGGGGTCTGTTACCAATTGCTTGAATAGTTCTCCCTGTAGAGAATCCAAGATCTCTTTGCTTCTAGATGATACTGCAGCAGGAAGGTGTCAATCAACATCTGGCATATTGAAATCCCCTGTCAGTAGCACTTCCCCTTTCCTAGCAATGCTGCGTATCTCTTCAATTAACTGTGTCCACCTCTTCCTCATGTGAGGGAGGTCTGTATATCATGCCAATGCAAATAGATCTCTCTTTCCCTCTTTCTAGTTTAACCCACAATGCCTCCTCTCTCCCTTTTAAGCTCTGAAATTCCAAAGCTTTAATAGTATTTTTTACATATAGTGCCACTCCTCCTCCCCTTTTTTCTACCCTGTCGTTTCTGAATAAAGTATAGAAACATAGAAACATGATGACAGAAAAAGACCACATGGCTTATCTAGTCTGTCCTTCCATAACAACAACTACAACAGTCCACTTTTTACCTTTAGAGATCCTCTGTGTTGGTCCCATGCTTTTTTGAATTCAGTTACTGTCCTCATCTCTACCACCTCCACTGGGAGACTATTCCATGGATCCACTACTCTTTCCGTAAAGAAATATTTCCGCATATCACTCCTGAATCTATCTCCCTTCACCCTCATCCCATGTCCCCTCATAGCAGAACTTGCTTTCAATTGAAAGAGGCTCTCCCTGAACATTTATGCCACGGAGGTATTTAAACATCTCAATCATATCACCTCTATCCCGCCTTTCCTCTAAGGTGTACATATTAAGATCCTTAAGTCTGTCCTCATATGCTTTATAATGAAGCCCATTAATCATTTTAGTAGCAACCCTCTGCACCGACTCCATCCTGTTCACATCCTTTTGAAGGTGCGGTCTCCAGAATTGCAGACCATACTCCAAATGAGGTCGCACCAAAGACTTATACAGAGGCATTATCACCTCCTTTTTTCTGCTAGCCATTCCTCTCCGTATGCACCCAAGCATCCTTCTAGCTTTTGCCGTCACCTTTTCTACCTGTTTAGCTACTTTGAGATCATCAGACACAACCATGCCTAGGTCCCACTCTTCTTTAGTGGACAAAAGTACTTCACCTCCTATACTGTATTGCTCCCTTGGATTGCTGCAGCCCAAATGCATGACCTTACTTTTTTTTAACATTAAATCCCAACTGCCAAATTCTAGACCATTCTTCAAGCTTAGCTAGATCCCTCCTCATGTTATCTACACCTTCCTGGGTGTCCACTCTATTGCAGATTTTGGTATCATCTGCAAAGAGGCAAACCTTACCCGACAGCCCTTCCGCTATATCACTAACAAAGATGTTAAAAAGAATCGGACCAAGGACAGATCCCTGGGGCACACCACTGGTAACATCCTTCTCCTCAGAGTGAGCTCCATTTACTTGTACTCTTTGTCGCCTCCCACCCAACCAATTTCTAACCCAAGCAGTAACTTTAGGGTCCATCCCTAGGGTGCTCAGTTTGTTTATAAGTCGCCTGTGAGGAACAGTGTCAAAGGCTTTACTGAAATCTAAATACACCACATCTAGAGCTCTCCCTCGGTCCAACTCCCTGGTCACCCAGTCAAAGAAATCAATCAGATTTGTCTGACAAGACCTGCCTCTGGTGAATCCATGCTGCCTCGGATCCTGTAATCCGCTGGACTCCAGAAACCTCACTATTTTCTCTTTCAGCAGCGTTTCCAATAATTTACTCACCACCGAAGTTAAACTAACCGGCCTGTAGTTTTCAACCACATCCTTACTTCCACTTTTGTGTAAAGGCACCACATGAGCCTCTGTCCAGTCCTTTGGCACCACTCCCGACTCCAACGAGGCATTGAAAAGGTCAGTCAGTTTTGTTGCTAGAACGTCCCCAAGTTCCCTCAGTATTCTAGGGTGTATCCCATCCGGTCCCATCGCTTTGTCTACTTTAAGTTGAGCTAGTTTCTCACGAACACAGTCTTCTGAAAATTGTTCAAGATGTCCCTCGCTTCTGTTCTTATTTGTGGGTGTTTTCCGAGGTCCTGCTCCTGGTTCTTCATCTGTGAACACAGAATTTGTTAAGCAATTCCGCTTTATCCTTATCAGCTTCTACATATTCCCCCCCTGCACCCTTGAGTCTGACAATACCACTTTTGCCCTTCCTCTTCTCACTAATATATCTGAAAAATGTCTTATCCCCCCATTTTATTGCATTGGCTATTTCCTCCTCCTTTTGAATCTTTGCCTTCTTGACTACTTTGCTAGCTTCTCTAAGTTTTTCGAAATACAGATGCCTGTCTTCCTCTCTCTGTGATCTCTTGTATTTCATGAAGGCCTCCCTCTTTTTCTTCACTTTTTCAGCTAAAAAAGGTTTGGACAAGTTCCTGGAGGAAAGGTCCATAAACCATTATTAAAAGGAACCTGGGATATCACTGCTTGACCCAATACAAGCATTGTGGAACCTGTGTCTTTTCGGGAAACTGCTAGGTACTGTACTTGTGACCTAGATTGGCCACTGTTGGAAACAGGATACTTGGCTTGATGGACCTTGGTCTGACCCAGCATGGCATATCTTATGTTCTTAAAGAGGCAGGACCAAAAGCAACATTATGTAATATTCCTTCAGGGAAAGAGTGGTGGATACCTGGAATGCCATCCAGAAAGAGGTGGTGGAAACAAAAAAGATGCTGGAATTCAAAAAGGAATGGGATAAACACAGAGGATACCTAATGGACAAGAGAATAGTAACTAAGAAAAAAGCACCTGTCTTAAATAGATGTGAAATGACTATTTAAGAAACCATGTGAAATACATCTTGCACTGTGCATCAGGTACAATCCCCAAATAAAATACACTAAGTGATGCAGCTGGTGCACCTGTGGAATGGCTCCCTTGCGTACAAGCAGGGGGCTCTGGACAGAACTGGATGTAAAAAAAATAACATGCCCCGTGATGCAGCTGGGATGGTTGTGCCTGTAGGGCTCCCTTAATAAATGGGACCCATAAATGGTTAACTGGACTGCTTACAGAAAAAACAGCAGCATTGCTAGTCTCATGTTTGGCTAAAGATTAATCAAGTGCAATATGCTTGAGGATTGTTGAAAATAAAAGTAAACCGTACTGCACAGAAATACAACCCTCCCCTAAAAAAAACATTTGCACCAAGTTGCTGATTCTTACCAAATAAGCAAACCTACTGATCAGACTGGGCGGACTATGTCATCTTTATCCGCCATCATTTACCATGTTACTAATGTGCATTAAAAACTACATTCAGCATAAACAGAACTTAGTAGAGAGACTCCTTAGACCAGTGATTCCCAAACTGTGGATCATGATCCCAAATGGGATTAGAGAGTCATCCAAAAGGGTCAAAAGTGGATCCTGATAGAACCTTTAGATCAAGCTAACAGGTACTAATGGAAAATTGTTTTTTGGGGTGTGCAGCCTTGTGGGGATGGGGAATAAATGGTATCAACCAACAAGCAACAAAGATACAGCTAATAAGCAGTTTTCCTGGTCTACTAATCAGAAGACAGCTTACATTTGGACTCTTCCTGGAAAGAAATGCGCACAGAGAAGTGCATTATGCTACAAGGCCACTTCCCATTTGGGAGCTACAGAGGATGGGGGGGGGGGGGGGGGAAGGCAAGAGATGTACCCGAGAGGCTGGTGGGGCTGGGGAAAGGTTAAGAGAAGTGATAATGGGCTTGCTGAGGAGAGAAGCACCTCAAATAATTACTTAAAAACAGACTGACTTTTAATGTCAGTGGTTCTCAACTGGGGTCCATAAAATCATTACTGAGGTTCTGTATGACACAGAGAAGAGGAAGATGTCTTATCATGCTGCTATAATCCATGCAAGCAGAATATAGGGACTGCTGTAAAGGTAGGATAAGCACTAGCTGCAGAGATGGTGGCAGCAGCATCAGTAGCCACAGAGAATGGAAGCAGTAACAGTTGTGAAGGTGGATCAGAAGCAGCTGCACAGGCCAAAAGCAGGAGCAGTCATTGGGGTGGAGCCAGGGTCAGCAGTGATTGTGGTGGAGGTGTGCTCAAGAGCAGCTGTGGCAGCTGGAAGCAGGAGTAGCAGGACCAGCAAAAGCCTGCAGGGCTTGGGCACAACAGAGGCTTGCCTTTCGCACACACTAATTTGTTTTCATAGTCATGTGGGATCATATGAATTTTCAGATGCTAAAATGCAGGTCACATCAGACAGAATTATAGATTCATAACAGGAAAAGACTTTCTAGTGAATCAAATGTTACATCTTAAAGGAGAGCTTCAACCTGACTGACTCTTGGAGGTACACAGAACTAAGAGATGAATAGTCCGAGGACAATTTTCAAATGATGTTACCCAGACAATTAAGAGTTTCCTGGGTTAAAATGTCACTTTCTTCCTGGGCAATTTCTCCAAATGGGTTATTTTTACATATATGACAGTCATGACCCTCACTTTTAAGCCTTCTTCCTCGGTGGGAAAAGCGTAGTTACTCACCTGTAACACGTGTTCTCCAGGGACAGCAGGAATCAGTCCTCACTTATGGCTGACATCGGCACCGACGGAGCCCACGCGGAGCAATTCCCCAGCTTTCAAAGAAAGCCCTTGGGATTCCTACCACGCATGTGTGGTCCTCTTCCCACCCAAGGGTGCCATCTTGCTTAGTCAGGTCCCTTAGCTCGAGCCCTACCAAGCAGATGGCAAGGGAAGGACAAAAATTCAGCAACTCATCAGGGGAGGCGGAAGGGTAGTGAGGACTGATTCCTGTTGTCCCTGGAGAACAGCTGTTATAGATGAGTAACTACGCTTTCTCCAGGAAGAAGCAGGAAGTCAGCCCTCACTTATGGGACTCCCTAGCTACAGGCTACCAAACCTGTAACCAAAAAATGCCTCCACAAGGCCATCAGCAGAAGCCAAAGCCCAAAGGAGCCCAAGTCCTTGGGTCCTCGGAGCGAAGCCCTCGGTAGCTGTGAAGAAGGGTCAGAGGGCAGGAGTTCCTTATACCCCAAACAGATTACAGAGTATAGCCTGGCCGAAGGCGCTGTCCCGGCGGGACTCCCTCTCCAGGCAGTAGTGGATGGTGAAGGTATTCGTAGAAGACCAGGTTACCACCCGACAGTTGTCCATCATGGGCATGGAGTGCAGCGAGGCCACCGAGGCCGCTTTGGCTCAGACCCCATGTGCAGTGACTCGACGATCCAGAGAGATACCCGTCTTCGCATGGGCGAATGCAATGCAGTCTGCCACCCAGACAGAGAGGGTGCGTTTGGTGACTGCTTGTTGCTGCCTATTGGGAACGTAGGTCAGAAAGAGCCGGTCAGACTTGCGATGAGTCTGGGTACGCTGCAAGTAGAAGATGAGGGCCTGCTTGCAGTCGAGGGTGTGGAGAGTTGCCGACGTCTGATCGGCATGGGGCCTCGGGAAGAAGGTCAGGAGCACTATCTCCTGATTGAGATGAAAAGCCGTCACGACCTTAGGTAAGAATTTAGGATGGGTCCGGCTGGTTTGCAGCTTGTCGTGCTGTGAGGGCTTGCGTGCATCAGTGATGCTGAGAGCTAAACTATCGGTAGTTTAACTACTGGCAGGATCTCCCAAGATGGACAGGTCTCAGCTGAGATGCCAGACCAAGACAAACCACCCATCTGGGAAGCAGCAGAATGGGATAGTGTTGATGGCGGAGGATCACATTTTTGTGACAACAGCAACAACACCAAACTTAAACTGCGCGGAAGAAAGGCCCGGCAATCTACTTCTGTATCTTGCCATGAAAACCCAATGGATAGTTACAACAAAACAAATTGTGCTATGGTGCTGGAAGATGAGACCCCCAGGTCGGAAGGCACTCAACTAGCTACTGGGGAAGAGCTGAAGACTTTTCAGAATAAAGCCAGCATTTATGATGTGGTTGGATCAAAGCCCTCGGGAAGTCTGACTGCTGATGTAGCTGCACATGAAATGAGAGTCAGAAGCCGTAAAGATGTCTTACGCACTGGAACATGGAACGTACGAAACATGAACCAAGGGAAGTTGGAGGTGGTCAAGAATGAAATGGAACGTGTACAACTTGATCTGTTGGGTGTCAGCGAACTGAAATGGACTGGCATCGGGCACTTTGCATCAGATGATCACATGGTCTACTATGCTGGAAATGAAAGACAAAGAAGAAATGGTGTTGCATTTATAATAAAGAAGAAACTTGCAAGAACTGTAATGAAATACAATGCAGTCAGCGAACGTTTAATCTCTATTTGTCTACGAGGATTGCCTATCAACACAACAATAATTCAAGTATATGTCCCAACAACAGCTGCAGAAGAGCATGAAATTGAAGAGTTCTATGAACAAGTACAAGCTGAAGTTGACAGAACATGCAAACAGGATATCCTGATAGTCATGGGTGACTGGAATGCAAAAGTTGGCAACAAAGAAGAAGGCAAAGTAGTTGGAAAATATGGACTTGGCAACAGAAATGAAGCTGGAGAAAGACTGATAGAATTCTGCAAGACAAATGATCTATTCACCTCAAACACCTTCCAGCAACACAAGCGGCGACTGTACACATGGACTTCACCCAATGGATTGTATAAAAATCAAATTGACTACATCTGTGGAAGTCAACGATGGAAAAGTTCTATAACATCAACAAAGACAAAACCTGGAGCTGACTGTGGTACAGATCATCAACTACTAGTTTGCAAACTCAAGCTAAAGTTGAAAAAGAGCAAATCACTCATGAATGCAGCAAAATATGACCTTGAGAATATACCACTGGAATTTAAAGACTGCCTGCAAAATCGATTTGCTGCTTTAGATACAAATGACAGAGATCCGGAAGAGTTATGGAATGACATCAAGAAGGTTGTGTTGGAAGAAAGCGAGAAGTCTCTACGAAAGGTGAAAAAGCAAAAGCGGCCAAAATGGATGACGGAAGAAACTCTGAAAATTGCCCAGAAACGCAGAGAAGCTAAAGCCAGAGGAGAAAGAAAGACAATCGCAGAACTCAACAGAGATTTCCAATGTACAGCAAGACAGGACAAGGAAAAGTACTACAATGACACTTGCAAGGAAATAGAAGCAGAAACTATTAGAGGAAGAACAAGATCGGCTTTCCTAAAGCTACGAGAGTTAAAGAAAAAGTTCCAGCCTTGAATTGGAATGTTACAAGATGCTCAAGGTTCTATGCTGAATGATGCTGAGAAGATCAAGAAAAGGTGGAAGGAATATACAGAGTTTTTATATGATAAAGATCAAGTGGACCAACAGCCGTTTCAACCTGTACCTTATGATCGGGAACCATTGGTGATGAAAGAAGAAGTTGAAGCAGCATTGAAAGCCTTATCAAAGAACAAAGCACCAGGCATTGATAGCATTTCTATAGAAGTATTGCAGCAATCTGATGCAGCTGTTACCATACTTACAAGGCTCTGCCAAGAAATATGGAAGACAACATCATGGCCAACTGACTGGAAAATATCTGTGTTTATACCAATACTAAAGAAAGGTGATCCAACTGACTGTGGAAATTATCGAACAATCGCTCTGATCCCACATGCCAGCAAGATTTTACTGAAGATTATTCAAAAGAGACTACAACCATACCTGGAACAAGAACTACCTGAAGTGCAAGCAGGGTTCAGGAAATGGCGAGGAACGAGAGACATCATTGCAGATGTGAGATGGATCCTTGAAAAGACTAAAGAATACCAAAAGGATATCTATTTGTGCTTTATCGACTATAGCAAGGCTTTTGACTGTGTAAACCATGAGAAACTCTGGGCCACATTAAGAAGCATGGGTATACCAGAACGCCTGATCGTACTCTTGCACAATCTGTACATTAATCAAGAAGCAACAGTTCGAACGGAACAAGGAGAAACAGAATGGTTTAAAATAAGCAAAGGTGTAAGACAAGGCTGCATACTTTCCCCCTACTTGTTTAATTTATATGCAGAACAAATCATCAGAGAAGCAGGATTGTATGAAGACAACAGAGGTGTGAAGACTGGTGGAAGACTCATCAACAACCTTCGCTATGCTGATGATACTACATTACTGGCTGAAAGTGAAGATGATCTGAAACATTTGCTTCTCACAATCAAAGAACATAGTCTCAAAATGGGCCTGCACCTTAATGTAAAGAAGACAAAGATCATGACAACTGGCATAATCAACAGGTTCATTGTTGGAGAAGAAATTGAAATTTTGAACAACTTTAACCTACTTGGATCAACTATCAATAAAGAAGCAACAAGCAGTCAAGAAATCAAATGACACATTGTTCTTGGCAGAATGGCTATGAAAGACCTAGATAAGATTCTCAAGAGCAGAGATGTCTCTCTCCATACAAAGATTTGACTTGTTAAAGACATGGTATTTTCAATAACATCATATGGATGTGAAAGCTGGACAGTGAAAAAGACAGACAGGAAGAAAATTGATGCCTTTGAATTATGGTGCTGGCGGCGAATACTGTGTATACCATGGACTGCCCGAAGAACAAACCAGTCGGTACTAGAGGAGATCAAACCTAAGCTTTCTTTAGAAGCTCAGATGACAAGACTTCGACTTTCATACTTTGGACACATCATGCAAAGAGAGAGATCATTAGAGAAAGACATCATGCTTGGCAAGATAGAAGGTCAACGCAAAAGAGGAAGGCCAGCAATGAGATGGATTGATACAATAACAGCAGCTACGGGTACCAGTCTGTCAACAATGAGCCGCCTGACTGAAGACCGAACACAATTTAGGATAGCTATCCAGAGGGTCGCTATGAGTCGACTCCGACTCGACGGCACTTAACAACAACAACAACAACAACCGGAGGACCACTCTGTTCCGATAAAACCTGGTGTAAGGGGCGCCAACCATGAGTGCCTGAAGCTCACTAACTCGGTGAGCCGAGGTCAGTGCCACCAGGAAGGTCACCTTCCAGGACAAGTGCCGGAGTGAACACGTTGCCATCGGCTCGAAGGGTGGATGAGTGAGCTGCGTGAGCACCATGTTCAAGTCCCATTCCGCCGGAGAGGGACGGATGGGCAGCTTGGATACCAGAAGCATCCGCATGAAGTGAGAGACTAGTGGCTGCCCCGAGAGAGGTTTTCCCTCGATGGGGAAATGATTAGCCGATATGGCGCTCAAATGAACCCTAACAGAGTTCGACTTCAGCCCTTCCCTTGAGAGGTAGAGAAGGTACTGAAGAACCCATCAAACTGGGCATGAGAAGGGGTCAATCTGGTGCTCTGAGCACCAGACAGAGAAGTAAAACACAGAGGCATAAATCTGCCTAGTGGGGTCCTTCCTCGAGGCCAGGAGGATTTCCTCGACCTCCTCCGACAGAGAGGCTAGAGACCCGTTCAGCTACCAGGCCGTGAGGGATAGGGAGGATAGGTTCTGGTGCAGCACCTGACCCTCCTCTTGAGTCAGCAAGTCCCTGCCAGAGCCCAGGGAGATTGGAGGCTCCACCAACAGTCAGAGCAGGAGTGGGAACCAAGGTTGCCAAGGCCACGAGGGGGCCACGAGAATCAGCGATGCCCTGTCCTATTGAGCTTTGAACACAGTCCTTGCAATGAGGGGGGAAGGAGAGAATGCATACAGGAGGCTGGACGACTAGTCCAGGAGAAATGCATCGGGGTCCTCCCTGCCTGGGTGCAGTACCGGGCCGCAGAAGCAAGGAAGCTGAGTGTTCTGGGGACTGGCGAAGAGGTCCATTGCCTGAGTTCCCCAGTGCAGGAACAGCTAGCTTGTCATTCTGGGATTTAGGTGCCACTCGTGGGGGCGAAGAATTCTGCTGAGCCTGTCCGCCAGGCCATTCTCCTGACCCGGGAGGTACGTTGCCTTGAGGGACATCCTCCACCAGGCGGCAAGAGAGCAGATGAGGACTGCTTTTCTGCAGAGGGAGCACAACCCCATGTCCCCCTCCTTGTTGATGTAAAACATCGCTACTCGGTTGTCGGTCTGCACCAGGACCAACTTCTCGCTGAGGACATCTTCGAAGGCCCTCAAGGCCCATTGGATGGCCCAGAGCTCGAGCAGGTTTATCTGCTGTTGAGCCTCCATGGGCAACTACTGCCTCTGCGCGCAGGAAGAGCCGCAATGGGCTCCCCACCCTAGCAGGGAGGCATCTGTGGTCAGTACCACATTGTGCTGTGGGACCTGGAAGAGCGATCCCCGCCACCAGTTCAGGGACAAACGGAGGTTGGGAAGAACCCTAACGGAGTCCCTGAGGTGTCCGAGGGATTGGCTCCATTGAGAGCTGAGAAACCTTCCGCATGTGCAGGCGGGAGTGAGGAACCACATGCACGGTCGAGGCCATGTGGCCCAAGAGACGTAGCATGGACCGAGCGGTAACCTGCCAGTCGCTTTGGACGTAAGTGGCCAGAGCCTGGAGGCGGGTGTACCGATCCACTGGCAAGAAAGCCATGGCCTGCTGAGTATCGAGGCACGCCACCAATGAACTTGAGAGCCTGTGCCAGCTCGAGGTGAGACTTTGGGTAGTTGACCAAGAACCCCAGGCTCTCCAAGAGGACAGTGCGCGATACTGCCTGTCGGGCCTCCTCGATGGAGGAGCCTGTAACGAGCCAGTCATTGAGGTAAGGGAACACCGGCACACCCTGACGCCGAAGATGAGCGGCGGCCACGACGAGGCAATTCGTGAAGACCCGAGGGGCGGATGTGAGACCGAAGGGGAGCACTCTGTACTGGAAGTGCTCTCCCTGCACCCTGAAACGCAGATACTGCCTGTGTTGGGGTGGATCAAGGATATGGGTGTAAGCATCCTTTAGATCTAAGGAGCATAGCCAGTCGCCCTGCTGGAGGAAGGGCAGCAGGACACCAAGAAATAACATCTTGAATTTCTCCCGCACCAGGAACTTGTTTAGTCTGCGGAGGTCAAGGATGGGCTGCAGACCTCTTGTCTTTTTCGGGGTGAGGAAGTAATGGGAATAAAAGCCCTGACCTTGAAGTTGGGGAGGAACCTTCTCGACTGCCCGTTGGGCAAGGAGGGAGTGCAATTCCTGCTGCAGCAAAACCTGGTGTGCGGGGAGTTGAGGAGGCTCCGCCGGAGAGAAAGGGGGTGTAAGCCTGTCGAAGTGGAGGCGACTGCCCTCTCAGATGACCTGGAGGACCCAGGTGTCCGAGGTGATCAGTGCCCACGACAGGGTGAAACAGGATAGGCATCCCCCCACGGGCTGCCGCATCGCCGGAGGGCGAGGGGCTATGCCGCTGGCGTCAAAACCCCTGAAGGGGTTGCAGGGGGGGAGCGGCATCTGGGACTTCGGGTCCTTCGGTTAACGATGACTTTGGCTGGGCTTTCCCTGCGCAAGAGTGGTCGGCGTGGGAGTAGCCGGGTATGGCGGGTAGCCGCGATACTGGAGACCTTTCCTGGGGAAGAAGGGCTTCTTGGTGGGCTGCTTCTTCCGAGGCAGGGTAGAGGTCTTGCGGGAGATACGGGTCCTCGTGACATAGTCCCTCTCGATCTCCGCCGCCTTCTCCTCCATTGGCTTATCATAAAGTTGTTCACCGAGGCAGGGCACATCCAGGAGCTTCTCCTGCACCCACTGCTCCAAATCCGAAGATTGGATCCAAGCCTGGCGGTGCGCTCCGATGCCCGCAGCCACCCCTCGAGCCGATATCTCGAAGCCATTATAGGAGGCTCGAGAGATATACTTAGAGCAATCGGCCACTGGGGAGTGTTTATTGCAGTTTCCGGTGCCCTGTGTGGGAGAGAGGGGCCGGCTGGAAGCCTGAGAATCGAGCGGGAGCTATGCTGACATCACCTTACAGGTTCCGATTTAAATCCTGCTTGCTGCACCTTCTGTGGGAGTGTTTGTTGCAGTTTCCGGTGCCCTGTGTGGGAGAGAGGGGCCGGCTGGAAGCCTGAGTATCGAGCGGGAGCCCTGCTGACGTCACCTTACAGGTTCCGATTTAAATCCTGCTTGCTGCACCTTCTGTGGGAGTGTTTGTTGCAGTTTCCGGTGCCCTGTGTGGGAGAGAGGGGCAGACTGGAAGCCTGAGAATCGAGCGGGAGCCCTGCTGACATCATCTTACAGGGCTATTTAATTGATCCTCCCTACAGCGCCCAGCCGTCAGCGCGGTTCCAAAGGGGCTTGGTCCCGCCCCTTACGAGCCCCTTAGGAGCGCATTGGGAGCGTGAGCCAGCGTTCTTCTGGCTATGCCAGGGAAACGTAAGAAAAAATCTACGGCTGAGACATCGCAGGCAGGTGCAATTGAAAAACATTTGGTATCTACACCACGGAACATCAGTCCAGGTACTGTGCCGCTTGATCCCTCTGTGGAGGGCGTGAGTTTAAGCTCTTTGGAGCGGACCCCTCCCCTTCCTCCAGGTTTCCTGGAATTTTCTTCTGATCATCTACCTGGCGATCTTTTTCGGTGTACAGAGCCCTTGAAGGCGGTGGTTTGGCAGCCTCCTTCTGCTCTTCCCACTGAATGTCCAGAAACTGAAGTTTCCCTTCTCAATATATGGCGCGTAGTCACGCGCACGGACAAAATTCTTTCTCAGACTATTTCCTCTTTATGTCAATTTACAGGGGATGTGGTTACAAAATTTGGTTCTCTGGAATCTCAAGTTGGGGCCTTGAGCTCCGTGATAGCAAAAGTGGAGCCTCAGGTTACCACTTTTGCTGAAATTTCTTCTACATACGCTAAAGATAGCTTACTTTTGCACCAAAAACTTGAGAATTTAGAGAATGTTAATCGTTCTAGAAATTTACGGATTTTGAATTTTCCCATTTTTGCTTTGCTCTCTCCTTTGATATTATTTCGAAAATATTTGAAGGAGAGCCTTCTTTTTCCCCATGCCGACTCTTGTGTAATCCTAAAATGTTATTACTTGCCTTCAACAGTATCGGCTGGCAAGGTGGAATCAGAGGACACTCCTCTAGCAGAATTAGAAGATTTTAATTTAACCGCTTTTTTAGAGGAATCACATGACCTTATCTCCACCCGGGCTACACTGCTGGTGACTTTTTCCTCTGAGGAAGATAAGATCAGTGTCCTTAGGCTTTATTTTTGGAAAAAGGAGATACAGTTCTGTGGGGCTAAAGTCATGATGTTTCCTGATGTTTCTCGTACTACTCAGTTGCGTAGGAAAGTTTTTCTATCTTATAAGTCTAGAATACTTGCTTTGGGAGCAACTTTCTTTCTAAAATACCCCTGTAAATGTTGTATATCTTTAAATGATGTTAAATTTGTTTTTCTTGTTTCTTCTGATTTGGAAAAATGGATTCTGGACAAGGAACAGTCTAAGGTAGTTATAGATTCTGAGAAGGGAGGGTCTCATTCTACCGGTTAAATTGTTGGCTGCAGGCTTGTCCTGTAGGCCTGGATTGTCCTTTTGTTTTCCTAAATTTTTTTTTAACAGACTTATCTCCCCATTAATGTGGACTGGGTTCCTATTGATTATTACTTGATACATATTTTTGACATTGTGATATTTTGTTTCGTTGATTAAGAATTTTGCTGTATATTACTGTAAAATTATTCATAAATAAATAATTAAAAAAAAAAAAAAAGAGCAATCGGCCACTGATTTCAACAGGGTGCGGAACCTGTTGAGGGGCTCGCCCTCGAGGCCCACGGAGAAACCTTCCAGTTCTTTTGCCAAGTCGCGGAGGAACATACCGATATATAGTTAGTATGCCTGGATGCGGCAAGAGAGAATGGAACCTTGATAGGCCATGTGGCCCAGGGCATCAAGGGCTCTCGATTCTCAGCCCACGGGACCGATGAATGGGACTTCGGGCTCTTCTGCTTCCTTATGGCTGATTCCACCACCATCAAAGTGTGTGGAAGTTGGGCCTTTTGGAAGCCTGGCCCTCACTGCACCTTGTACATTGTGTCAAAGCGCTTGCTCACAATGGGAACTGAGGCCGGGGCCTCCCACATTTGGAGCAATAGCTGGGAGAGGATTGGTGGCACTGGGACGATGAGGAATCCTCTGGGCGGGGCCTCATACTGAAGAATATCGAGTTCTTCAGCACGAGGGTCCTCCTCGGCCTGGGTGACCAGATTGAGGGCTCAAGCCATGTCTTGAATAAACACCAAAAAGGAGGTGTCCTTGGGCGGCAAACGCCGCTGGAGATGGGGCGGTAAGGGGGTCCGACAGAAGATCCTGGTGGGTGCGGGTCTCCGGGGATGTGTTCCCATGGGATTCCCAATCTGAGAAATCGGTTGTGGGATCCGAGCCGGGCGGTTCACCCTTTTCCAATGGCCGGTGGCCTGGAGCCAGAGGCCCTGGACGATCTTGCCCCCGAAGAACAGGAGAGCGAGCGAGACCAACGTCAAGGACTCTCACGAGGCCCGTGGCTCTCGGGGCTTTCCTGGATGGATTTGGTGTCCCACGCGAGGGACCCATAGTCTCCGGGTGCAGGTCAGCGAAGCTGGCCATGAGCACCTGCTGGGAAGCAATGAATGCAGAAACGCTGCATTCCAGAGTCAGCATATGGGATTCCCATGCGTGCCTGGGGACCTGGGTTGCCGACACGAGGGTCACCGGGTTGGGCGTCGAGAAGATCCTCACCGGGACAGCCCTCAGGAGACTGGGCACCTTCGCTGGAGGCCTACGTTTCTCTGCGAGGTACCTTGCGGGGGCACTCCTTGTTAGACTCTAGGGAACGCCAAAGGGGGCTAAGCGACTGGGCATGGAATCACTTGCGCTTGTCAGGGGCCCCAGACAGCAACTTCAAGACCTTCTTCTTTTTGCGCCGTTCCACCTCGGGGGACCCCTGGTCCGAGTGCCGTCTGGAACGCGGTACTACAGGGGGAGAACCCACCAGAGGGGAGACGACCGAGGGTGTCACCGAAGACTCTGAGGTGGCCTTTCAAAAAATGTTTTCAGGCTTCTGCTTACGGCTGAGCAGGACCTTAAAGGACATTTTCTTGCAGAGCAAACAGAGCTCTGGGTTATGGTCGGCTCCCAGACACCTTAGACAACAGTCATGAGTGTCCGCAAGCGACATGTTCCTAGAGCATCTATCACATTTTTTAAACCCGGTGGCCATGGGGGCAAAAACGGCCCCTGTGAGCTCGAAGAGCCACACGGCCAGTGGTTGGGAAGAAAAAAGGGCGCGAGGCGCGGGAAAAATATTTGTAGAAAAGGTATCCCCAATAAGCTCCAAAAGAGAGCAAGGGGAGGACGGGTAGAGGATCGGTGCAACCGGAAAAAATAAATAAGAGCCTGTTAAGGCGAGGAAAATCAAACGTATTCCGAGGGACGAGGATGTGCGTCTGAAGGGCTCCGCAGAAAAAGGGAGACTGAGCAAGATGGCACCCTTGGGCGGGAAGAGGATCACGCATGTGTGGTAGCAATCCCAAAGGTTTTCTTTGAAAGCTGGGGAATTGCTCCGTATGGGCTCCGTTGGTGCCGATGTCACCCATAAGTGAGGACTAACTTCCTGCTGGTTCCTGGAGAAATATGCGTTTACTCCCAGAGTGGAAGGCCCAGGGAAAGCCAGGGCCAAAAGAATGAACAGGAATTTAATTTTGAAATGTTCATGCCTGCTTTATGGTGCAAATTTTACATCTGCTATCTGTAAGCTTCCTGTGCCAACTGCATCAGCAGCAGATATGCCTATTGGTGAACAAGGGATGAGAGCAAGGTGGCACAATGGTGGCAGGACTAAATTGGGCCCACATTGGTGGCAATGGCAGTGACAATGGGTAGTAATGGTCAGAGTGGCAGTGCCTGCTTCTAGGTCTTTTCAGCTGTGTGTCTGTGGGGTTGACAGGCAGTACTATAGCAGGGCAACCACAGAGGAAACTGGATTGGTGAGCCTGCTGCAGCAATCATGGTGGCCTTTGAGACTGCTTTTGCAAGATTTGTGCTAAGACATCTGTAGCACTGGGCCACAGCTCAGAACTGCTGATGTTGCACCCTTCTAGCCATTCTGAAGGCAGGGCACCATACTCCTTTTTTAATGAGAGAGTGATACACAGACACTGGCTTTTATTATACAATATATTATATGATTTTAATTAAGTGTATATTACTGCACTGAATTTAAAGATAATTCCTATCATATTGACTTAATCAAGAAAATCAAAATAATACCCATTTGTTTCTTTCTGTAAGTCACTGTTTCTTTTCATTTCTTGGTCCAGTCGGGCTTCCAATGATCGCTTTACTTCAGCTAGCTTCTTCACTTTTTTCCTTTCACCTTCAAACTTTAAAAATGGATCAATTATCAATCCATAACTGTAATTCTCCAATGGCAGAATTTTAAACAATAAACTTGTAGAGAAAATAATTTTTGCAATGCCTTTGCCCAATAAGAAGAGCTACACAGCACAGTTTTGAGGATCACGTTACCTGATCTATCATCTCTCCCTTTTCTCTATCCAGCTGAGTAAGGCGAATTCCCAACCTGGATCTTGACTTTAACTCTTCTTCCCACAGGTTATGTGAATCCTGTGCACTCTGCGAAAGCACAGTTTGTTTATGCACCTAATGGATGTCATATCAAAGACATAACAAAAGAAATTCTCACTAAGATTAAATTGGAGACCTGTTACATATGTTTCTACAGTATCACATGTTATTAAGATCCGTCATTTTTATTGAATCAGGCCACACATGTACTCCTAACATCCATCAGAGGGGTGGTTTTTCTCATGAGGTCGAGCGAGGTGGTGGCCTCAGGTGGCAAATGTTTGGGGCGGCAAACATGCCCCTAAAAGAGCCGCCTCACTCCAGCTTCAGTTTTAAAAAAGTTAAAAAAAAAAAAAGAAAGTGGACAAGCCGCTACAATAGCGGTAATTTCAAATGAAAAGGAAACTGGTGCGGAGCCTCCTGGCCCTATGGAACCCCTGCAGCTGCATCCCGCTCTAGCATCACTTTATTTTGGGGGCAGGAGACAACACGGGCAGCAGGAGGGGAAGCGAAACGGAGCTACACAGTGTGAAGGAGAGGAAGCGGATCGAAGCTACACGGGGGGGGGGGGGGGGAGACAGAGAGCGGAATGGAGCTACACAGGGGAAAATAGATGGCTTGGAAGGCAGCTGACAGAGGGGGGAAAAGGGCTGGAAACTGGAAAGGAGCTGACAGAGGGGAAGAGAGAGAGCTGGAAGGGAGCTAACAGAGGGGCAAAGAGAGGTCTGGAAGAGAGCTGATAGAGGGGCAAAGAGAGGTCTTGAAGAGAGCTGACAGAGGGGGAAAGAGATCTGACTCAGGGGAAAGATAGGGCTGGAAGAGAGCTGACAGAGGGGGAAAGAGAGGACTGGATGAGAACTGACATGAGGGAAACTGGGGGCTGGAAGGGAGCTGATACCTGAGGATGGTAGTGGAGGGGGACTGGTAGGGTGATGACACTAGGGAAGGGAGGAGGGGGATGGAAGTGAGCTGACACCTGGGGATGGTACTGGAGGGGGACTGGAAGGGAGCTGACACCTGGAGGTGGGACTGGAGGGAGCTGACACTTGGGAATGGGACTGGTAGGTGGCTGGGTAATGGGGAGGAGTCTGGCAGGGAAGGGGCATTGGGACTGGAAGGGAGCTGACACGTGGGGAGGGTTACTGGGACTGGAAATAGGTTGATGGAAGGAAGTGAAGAAAACAAAAGAAGAGACAAGAAATGGCAGATAGCGTGCTAAGAGAAGACAGGAAAGCAGAAGCCTCAGATCAGGACCAGCATGACCAGAGAATAAAATAGTCAGACAACAAAGATAGAAAAAATAATTTTATTTTCAATTTAGTGATTGGACTTTGTGCTATCTTTATATTTTACACAGTATGGGGAACTGCATCTCTCATCTGGTGTTGCACTGCATGCAGAGTCTGGCTTCTTGGGGTTTCAGTTTACTTTTTGTCTAAATATTTTATTTTTACTTTAGGTTGTGAGCACTAGGTTGGTCTGTGTTCTGAGTGTGTGACCAAGGCCGTGTGTTCTGTTAACATGAAATTTGTACGCAGGGCTCTGTACTGTAGTAATTTGCCTTGTTCAGCTTTTCAAATAGGTGTTGTATATTCTGGGATCCGCTGCAGTATTTATAGTGCTGCTTTTTTCTGGGTAAGCACCTGGTATGAGTTTTGGAAGTTTATGCTGGTAATGGTATGGTAGATTTGGCCTTGTAGATCTTTGGTGACTTTTGTAGGGTTTTTATATTAGTTCCCAATATGCCTGGTACTGGAAAATGTTTGTTAGTGAGATGACCAGAATCAGATTTTTTTTTTAAAGATATTGAGTTCTGTGGGTGAATGTCCTAGCTCTGCTCTGCATACACTGATGAGGGAGGGGGTTCTATGGATGAAAACTATATATTCAAAAAGATAAAGAACCATAACACAGTTCATAACAAAATAAAAATGAGTTATAATTTAGTTTCATAAAGTGTGCTGTGGTTCTCGCTCATTCTTTTAGTTCCTTGGTGTGCAAACATCTTGCATTACCTCCATCATATTATCTAATCGGCTTTTTGTTTTGGTTCAGTCAGACTGGAGTTTTGAGAAAGCTCCCCCTATCAACATACTACAGGGGGCTGGGGGCACAATCTCATCCCTTGCCTCAGGCAGCAGATTGCCTTGAGCTGCCCCTGACCCATTGTTATGGAAGAACTGGAAACCAGGGCATTGTGCCCCCTGAAACATCTACTGGCTTCTACTTTCCCCTTCAATTATGACTGAGACTTAAGTTTTTAATCTAAATTGATTATAATTTACAATTTATATTCTGCTTCTCCAGAGAGCTCCGCTAAAAGTAGATTACAATCACAAATAAAAGCAGGTTTATATATTTTTATTTTAGAGTTTTAAAAGCATAACTTTTAAACTAGAATTAATGTGACAGATCATCTGATCAGTCAGTTGCATAGAAAATACATGGAGCAATTTTCAAGGGATAAATGGGTGCTTACTTCTGGAGAAGGGCTGTTTGAAAATTGCCCTGGGAACTCCCCAGGTAAAAGTACATGCACTGCTGATAGTGTTCATATTTCTCCCTACAGGGAAAGGGGAGCAAGGCAGGCCAGAAAAAGTAAACACCAAAATTTCATTTTTCAAAATTCTTAGGCCTGCTTTTCTGCTGCTTTACTCTGTATGTTTTGTAACCGTGGGCATCGGCCTGCCTTCAAAAACTGTCTTGTAGACTGATGGACACAAAGTACCATGGACCTGCAAGCAGTGCCCTCACTGCAAATTATTCTCTCAATGCCAAGGATTCATGCATAACCTAGGAAGAATGTTAAGACACACTAATGGACAGAAATTTCCTCTCATTTATATTTATGATTAAGTCTGACGTTATGACAAATATTACAGCAGCATAGATATGACATCAACAAAGCACAAAACGTTAAACATGAGCAAAATAAATCAACGAAGTGTGGTAAAAAGGTCAGGATTCAAGGGTCTTCTGCCATCAAATTTATAATATCTATAAATAAAGCATGCCTCAAGCAGTATTAATTTTATATAAATACAGCTTCTTTCCTTTAATACAAATTTGAAAGCTCTCCCCCCTATTGTAATCATAGTAATCTTGCCTAAAAAAGCAATTTAAAATAGCAAGTTTTCCCTGAATTTTTATTAGGCATCGAGTAGCACATTTCTCAATTTTCTAGATGTCTTGCTATTGATCCAGGGCCACAAACAAGATATCTTTACATTACCTGCTGATTCAGTTGGTCTTCCAAACCAATCTTAGCAGCTTGTAAGCTTGTTATTAAATCTTCAAAGCGATTACAAACCTACAGTTATAAGGAAAGTAAATATGTGGAGAAGCACATTTCGTAGTCACCAAACATCAATTTGGTAAAAAAATAGAAATTAGACTTACCTGCTAATTGTTGTTCCTTGAGGAACTTCAGTTCAGTCCCGCACCGCTGGGTTGTGTACCTCTTCCTGCAGCATGGAGACTGGGCATGTCAGAAGCTTGACACATCTACCAGTGACACCTCCCACCAGCTTCCAGTGATCTATTGACAATGCATACTCTAAGGAGCAACACATAAGTGGTTATAATAAACATAAACTGTAAACTAGCGGCCTTATTTTACACCGCAACAATCCCTGCGAGGAGAGGATAACCGCTTCACCTTCCCCCCAAGAAAACCAACAGAAAAGATAAGAAATTCATGAAAAAAAGGCAACAACCAGAAGAAGCGAACAGAGTCGCCATTAAGACAACCACCATATTTGAACAGGAAACAGCCACTTACCTGTAGACTTTTCTTTGCGTGGCCGGCCCCTTTAATGCCCCGAGACCATTGACTGAACCCCCAAAGTGGGTGTGAATCAGGACTGAACTGAAGTTCCTCAAGGAACAACAATTAGCAGGTAATACTAATTTCTCTTTCCTTATCGTTCCTTCAGTTCAGTCCCGCACCGCTGGGATGTAGCAGAGCAGTACATTAATGGGAGGGACCCGAAAAACCCGCCCACAAAACTGCTGACCCGAAATCGGCATCCCCCGCCGCCTGCACATCAAGACAGTAATGCTTACTGAAGGTATGCAAAGAAGACCATGTGGCCTCCTTACAGATTTCAGCTGCCGGAACACAACCGCGTTCCGCCCAAGACGTCGCCTGAGCTCTTGTAGAATGAGCCCTCAATTCCAAAGGCGCCTGACGTCCTTGCAAAAGATAAGCTGATGCAATCGCTTCCTTAATCCACCTAGCAATAGATGCCTTGGACGCTGCTTCACCCTTATGCGGTCCTCCAAAAAATACAAACAAACGCTCTGACGGCCGAAAGGCATCGGACCTCCGCAAGTAATGGCGAAGTACTCTCTTCACATCCAGCAACCGCAAGTCCCGATCGACCGCCTCCTCGCCTGATGATCTTAATACTGGCAAAGTGACCGACAGATTCAGATGAAACGGCGAAACCACTTTTGTTAAGAACGACGGAACCGGGCGTAACACCACCTTTTCCTTGGAAAACACTAGGAAAGGTTCCCTGCAAGATAAAGACTGCAACTCTGGGAGCCGACGAGCCGAACAGATAGCCACCAAAAACACTGTTTTCAACGTCAAGTCCTTGACCGAGGCCTCCCCTAACGGCTCAAAAGGCCTACCTATTAACGCCCCAAACACCAAATTGCGATCCCACAGAGGAATCAACACGCGGCGCAGAGGCTGCAAATGCGACACCGCTCTCAAGAGCCAAAAGACATCCGGGTGAGTCCCCACTGCACACCCTTGCACCTTACCATGATAAACAAACTATAGCGGCCAGTTGAACTCTCAACGAACTGGCCGCCAAACCCTGATCAAAACCATCCTGAAGAAAACACAGCACTTCCGGAACTGAGACAACCGATGGACACAACTGCCGATCTGCACACCATCCTTCAAAGATACGCCAAATGCGAATATACACCAAGGAAGTGGAACGTCTCCTAGCTGCGAATAGCGTAGCCACCACCGCCAGTGAATAACCTTTCTTCTTCAACATAGCCCTTTCAATGGCCAAGCCGTAAGCGAGAATCGAGCTACCTGCGGCATTCACAGAGGACCCTGCAGAAGCAGATCCTCCTGAACCGGAAGTTGCCAGGGCTGACCGTCAAGAAGCCTCACCAGGTTCGCATACCATGGGCGACGCGGCCAATCTGGCGCTATCAAAATCAGGGAACCTTGATGTTTCTCTATGTGCTGAACCACCCGGCCTATAAGCGCCCAGGGTGGAAACACATAAAGAAGACCGTGATCTGGCCACCTTTGAATCAAGGCATCGATCCCTTCGGACATCCTCTCTCTTTTTCTGCTGAAAAACTGGCTGGCTTTGGCCGAGTCGTAAGTCGCCATGAGATCCATCCACAGCACTCCCCATTTGACTACGAACTGACTGAATACTTCTGGATTCAGCTCCCATTCCCCGGGATCTGAGGTAATCCGCCATCATATTGTCCTTTCCTGCATTGTGCGCCGTCGACAGAGCCAGAAGCCGAGTTTCCACCCACTCGAACAGAATGTCCGCCTCTTTTTCCAGCGCAACGCTGCCCGTTCCACCTTGCCAATTGAGATACGCCACCACGGAGGCGTTGTCGGACAGCACTCGAACTGCTCGCCTGAGCAACACAGACTCGAAAGCTTGTAGAGCCAGGGCCACCGCCCGTAGCTCCAGATGACAGATAGACCACCGAGTTTCCTCCACGCTCCACACTCCCTGCGCGTAGAGTCCTTCGCAATGAGCTCCCCAGCCTCCCAGGCTGGCATCCGTCATCAGCAGAACCCATTGTGGCTGTTCCATTGGCATTCCCGCCATCAGATTCTCGATGCAGCCACCATCCGAGGGACGACCAAACCTTCCCCAGGCAGGACAAGCGCTTGCTCAATGAATCCTCCTGGTGCGACCAACAACGGAGGAGTGACCTTTGTAATGGCCGCATATGAGCCCGCGCACAGGGGATCACCTTGATGGCCGCCGCCATGGTCCCCAGCACCTGAAGGTAATGCCACGCCGTCGGTGCCTGTAGCTTTAAGAACCCAAGCACCAATGCACGCAATGCCAGAACTCGAGCTTCCGGAAGGAAGACCGCTCTGATCCTTGTGTCGAACCGAACTCCGAGATACTCCAACGACTGCATTGGTACCAATCGACTCTTTGAGGCATTGACTATCCAACCAAGACTCTGCAAGAACCGAACCACTCTGTCCGTCGCTTTCTCGCTCTCCGCTCTTGACTTCACCCGAATCAACAAATCGTCCAAGTAGGGATGCACCAGCACCCCCTCCCTGCGGAGAAAGGCTGCCGCCACCACCATTACTTTGGTAAACGTACATAGAGCCGTTGCCAGTCCGAACGGTAGGGCTTGAAACTGAAAATGACCCCACGGGACCGCAAACTGCAAGAATCTTTGATGCTCTGGACGAACTGGGACGTGCAGATAAGCCTCTGTGAGGTCGAGAGAAGTTAAAAACTCTCCTTGCCACACAGCTACCATTACGGACCTTAGAGTTTCCATACGAAAATGGGTCACCCGCAGACACTAGTTCCAAAATCAGCCGAAAAGACCCGTCCTCCTTTGGAACCACGAAATAAATTGAGTATCGACTGACGCCGTACTGATCTGGAGGTACTGGAACCACGGCCCTGAGCTGCTGGAGACGCGTCAACATTGCTTGAACCGCTGACTCCTTGTTCCGCCCCTTGCAAGGAGAAAGAACAAACGAGTCCCGAACCGGTCACACAAATTCGAGCTCATAGCCCTCTCGAATGACTTCTAGCACCCATTGATCGGATGCCACTTGAACCCAGGCAGGCAAGAACTCCCGCAGCCGACCCCCCACGGGCTGTACGCCTGCCTGAGCTCTCCTCATTTCATTGCGATTTCTTAAAACCGGCAGCTGACAGGGTAGCGAACCCCCTGTCTGCACCTCTGAATCCGCGAAAACCTTGACCACGAAAGGGATACCGGCCTCTCTGAAACGATCCGAATCGTGATGCCCGAAAATGGTGAAAATTGCAAGTCTGACCCCTAAATGCCGTCCCGGGCCTAGCCGTCTTTGACTTATCCTCTGGACTCTCCTAAGCCCTTAACCAGCTTGTCCAGATCTTCACCAAACAGCAGCTTACCCTTAAAAGGGAGCTTACTGAGTCTTGACTTGGAGGCACCATCCGCCGCCCAATTCCAGAACCAAATATATATGCACGCCGCCACTAAGGACGACATGCAATTAGCCAGAGTCTGGACCAAATCATAATGCACATCCGCTAAATAAGCTGCTCCGGACTCTAACCTGGACAAATCCTGTACCTGACCTTGCGACAAGTCTGCCCCTGCGAATGTTGAGACCATCGCAGACAAGCCCTCGCCACCCAAGCCCCACAAATGCAGGCCTGTAGCGCTAGGACATTAGCCTCAAAAGCTTGCTTCACCATCAAATCTATTTTCCTGTCCTGTCCATCCTTCAACGCCGCGCTACCTTCTACAGGAATGGTAGTTTTCTTCATCACTGCCGAAACCGCTGCATCTATCCTAGGAGAGTGAAACAACTCCCTCTCCTGATCAGACAACGGATAGAGCCGAGCCATGAACCTCCCACCCCTGAGCGCTGACTCCAGCATGTCCCACTCATCCTGAATCATCTGCCTAACTACCTTATGGGCCAGAAACACCGCCTGGGACTTCCGTACCGCTTGAACGAGGAGACCTTCCACATTATCTTCTTCCACCGAAGACACCTGCTATGGGCAGATTAAGGACCTGCAATGACTCCGATATCAATGCCGCCAGCTCCTCTCTCCTGAACACCCGAATAATCCTGGCCTGATCCTCCGGTTCTTGAATTTCACCCTCTTTAAGATCCTCTTTAAGATCCTCATTTTGATCCTCTATTTCACCTTCCAACCCTTCGTCCTAGAAAGACTCCAAGGGATGGGTCTCTTCCTCCGCCAACCATGGCTGCTTGGCCGGCCTCCCCTGAGACCCCTCTGCTGCCTGCACCTCCGAAGCAAGCGCCACGGGGCTTAACCCCGAGACGGCCAGAACACCCCCGCTTATGAAGGCAAAATGCTCGATGCAGAAGCAGCACAAAATCCAGGGAAAAATCCTCCAGGGCCTCGGATGCTGTCCCCTGCAGTGCACCCGTACCTGGAAGAGATGAGGTCGACACCTGCGGTGACCAGGGAGAGGCTTGCCCCCCCTTTTCCTCCCCTTCAGCCACTAAAGGCATGGTGAGAGGTTCTCCCTTACTCTGATCCTTTAATTCCTGCTCTATCTGCACCGCTTCCCCCCCACACACCGTCCACTGAAACTGCGCCTCTGCGGGTACCGCACACTAGGCACTGAGGTTGAGCAGGCATCAACGCCCATTCCTCCCCTTACCAGAGTTGGAGGCTTCCCCAAAACCGGGTATGGCCCCACAAACCAGCTAGCTATAAAACCTTACCAAAAAATCCCAAAGACTTTTTTTTTTTTAACCTCCAATACCTAACCACCGGCACTTCAGAGGCTTGGGGCAAGCTCCAAAATAAAGATTCTCTCAAAATGTAGGGCCAAATAGCTTCAGGGACTGCCTGCACAGCAAATGTGCTGCCTGCAAAAACCGCGGGAAAAAAATCACTCCCGACTCAAAATGGCTGCCTCCAAAATTTAGCCCCCAGCTTATCACGAGGCAATAGGCCTCAGCCGGCAGCCAAAGTCCCCGCAGCTCTTTAAACGATCCCAGCAATGTTTCCTGCCGATCCGGAGAAAAAAGAGACAAGAATTACCAGGATTCCTGCCAGCAGCTGTCAGAAGCCCGTGCCAGTGAGCTGCGATGTTGAGGAAAGCTCCTTCCTGACTGCACAGCCGTCTCTCCTGCTGCCGACTAAAATGGACAGCAGCTCAGCACAGCCAACACAACTCCCCACTGTCTGATCAGGTTGCGAGTGCAAATCGGGCATTCAAAGAAAGCAACTGAAAAGAAGGGGAAGCAGGATTCCCCTCCACTGCCCCCTTCTCTGCCCTTACCGGCACCTTCGGGTTTCTGTGCTTTTTTATTTTTTTTCAACAATCAAAATAAATTAAAAGTACAGCGTACCAAAAACCAATTCCCTTTAAAAACAATTTTAAAGTCCCAAATTTAAACTAATCCTAACCACCTAACTCTCCTTATTTGCTCCTCAAGCTGAGCCTACACCCTAGGCTCACAACCTCCTGCTGCATGGAGACTGGACACACTGGAAGCTGGTGGGAGGTGTCACTGGTAGATGTGTCAAGCTTCTGACACGCCCAGTCTCCATGCTGCAGGAAGAGGTATACAACCCAGTGGTGCACGACTGAACTGAAGGAACGATAAGGAACATTCTATTTTCAGTGGTGCTGAGAATGTACATAGTGCTATTGAAGGTAGACATACATAAATCAGTGCAGGTATACACTGAATACTTATATAGACAGAACAGACAAAAGCTTCTTTCCTCAAATTGTTTACAATTTAGGGGGCCAATGTACTAAAATGTGCTGTGGGATTCTTCCTAACTGCTGTTAGTGCAGATGCAGTCTTGTCTATCCAGGACATGGGAGCTGGTGCTGGAAGATCCACCCTTAATATGACATCAGCTGATACAACTAGCAGGAACCATTTAGCGCACACTACTAAGACGCTTATCCATTCCTTAATCACCTCCCGTCTTGACTACTGTAACCTACTCCTTGCTGATCTCCCTTTGAATCATCTCTTTCCCCTTCAATCTGTTCAAAACTCTGCTGCACGGCTAATCTTCTGCCAGCCTCATCATGCCCATATTATTCTCAAGTCACTTCATTGGCTCCCTATCTGTTTCAGCATCCAGTTCAAACTTATCCTGCTGACCTATAAATACATTCACTCTGCAGCTCCTCACTACTTTTCTTCTCTTATCTCTCCTTACACCTCCCCTCCAGAATTCCGCTCTTCTGGCTAATAGCTTCTATCTGTGCCCTTCTCTTCTACTGCGAACTCCAGACTTCGCTCCTTTCACCTTGCTGCACCTTACGCCTGGAACAAACTACCTGTGTCAGTATGCCAGGCACCTTCTCTGACCCTTTTGGATCTTGACTCACCTGATCTCCTTGTTTCTTTACCTTTTCCCCTTGCTTTATCCATCTACACCTTCTGTGTTGTCTATCTTGACTAGATTGTAGGCTCTGATGAGCAGGGACTGTCTCTTGCATGTATGTGCAGTGGAGCGTACGACTTGTAGCGCTATACAAATGCTTAGCAGCAGCAGTAATAGTAGTAGTAATTTTATAAAGGATTTTTCATGCATAAAGATCTATTTATCTGCATAAGAGGGCTTTTATAAAATTAGCACAGGTGCTAAGTATGCAAAAGTACATGTGGTACTCAGAAGGCAAGCACCTTTATGCAACCTATGTGATCTCAGAAATGTCCCGGATGTCCAGAGTCACGTCTAAGTTTTGACATGCTCCAAGCACAAACAAACATCGGAAAAGTGCTTGTGTTGACTGAAAAACATCCAGAGAAGATAGCACTCCATCAACCCCAGTACTCAGCACAGTCACAATGATGGCAGCAGTGGGATGTAAACCTGGCTTCCCTGATCCTAGACCAGTAATCTAACCATTAGACTATTCTTAGATGTCCAGGTTCTGAAATACTATTCTGGAGACATCTATGTAGATGCCCCACAGATATCCATTTTGGGCACATCCACGTTTGTGAAATTGTGTCTGCACCTGGACATGCCTGCTTTTTTTTCATCAATAAAATATCCACCTAAAGAGTATGGAAAGGGAACCATAAAACATCAAAAAATCCCCTCCAATATTAGTAATAAAAAATACATATAAGTATCCAAATCTCTAAGAACCTCAAATAATTAGATATCCAGCAATCAAATCAAAACAGTTTTAGGCTATCCGGGCCAGAACAGTATTATTGGTCCATGGGATTGGAGTAATTAACAGCATACAACCCCCCCCCCCCCCAATAAAATACTAAAATAAATTCAACTATCAGATGGCATATGGTCCCCTTTCCTTAGTCTTAGGTGAATATTTTATTGATTGATTAATTATGCTGTTTTACTTTTGACCGATAGCTGAAAAGTCCTCCTGAGAAGACCCATTCAGTTATACTTACGAGACAATGGCTGAATTACTTAAAAGCTCTTCATTATTGGATAGTCCTGAATCAACTGAGGACTCGGCGTCCTGGCCAGCATCGATAAATTTAAGACAGCGTCTGGTCCGTGCTGAGTTATATGGGGACCATGGCACAATATGTGCAGTCAAGAATGATAACACAAGGACTGCGAGTCATAAAAGAGCTGATGCTATTTACACTCAGTTCTTAAATCGTTGGTTTAGTATCCTTAAAAAACGCAGCATTTATCTTATGCTTCTTATCATTGAAACAACATCTCGCTAGGAGGCTGAGATAAAGAAGTCTATCGAACAAATGGAGCTTAAATGAAAAGTATCTTCAGCTGACGATGAGTTTGAGAGGTGGTTGATGGATATGCGCTCTTCTTTGGATCAATTTTGTGCAAAGATTTGACAACTAAAGGCGAAGAACTGGAAATGGGATGAAAATGACTATCAAACATTTAGAGCAGTGGTTCTCAACCCAGTCCTCTAGGACCCCCCAGGCTAGTCAAGGTTGTCAAGATATCCACAATGAATATGCATGAGATAGATCTGCATACAATGGAAGCAATGCATGCAGATCTATCTCATGTATATTCATTGTGGATGGCCTGAAAACCTGACTGGCCTTGAGGTCCCAGAGGACTGGGTTGAGAACCACTGATCTAGAATATACCCTTGGTTTTATAAAACTAGTGCACAGACTTCTAAATGATGGGTGGCATTTGATGATGCCTCTGAAGAATCAGAATGGAGTGGTGGAGATTCCAGTGATACTTCTTCATCTAGCAATTTTTTAGGGAAAGCTAAGCATTATTGGCGACATCGGCCCTGAGGATGGAATCAATATCCCAATTACTATCAACACTGAGGGTCTGTGACTTGATCACAGACACGCAGCAATCGGAAGTGATTAATATCTCTAGCAATCGATTGACAGCAGCACAGGAACGTGTCCTAAATCTGGGACTGGGTTTTTCAATTTTGTTTTTTCTTTTTCAAATTCATTCGGCAGCTATAGCTTAGGGTAGTTTTCGCCAAGAACCCAGGAAAAGCAAACAATTCCGTTGTTCGTCCTCAGTCTCGCTGGATGCCTTCTCTAGCTTTGGACCCTGTGAACAGCACATTTAAGGATCTAGTGCTTAAGGATATGGAATGGTTTGTAGAACCCTATAGCTTCCAGGCACCCCATAATCTTTCTGTGGAGGAACATGCTGCAATTTGTCAGCTTCAAGATAATTCTGAAATTGTTATCTCTAGGACTGACAAGGGAGAGGCGGTAGTTATTTAGAACTGCTCCCAATATAAATTGAAACCCTTCACCAGCTCGCTGATAAGAAATTTTATAGGAAGCTGGACTCTGATCCGACTGATAGCCTGGTTAAAGATCTGGTGAAGGCTGTGGCTCCTTTTTTGACAGCTAAAGAGTGTGTGTTTTGGTAGAAGACTGCCCTGCTGTATACCTTTGATTTATTTTTGCCCAAGATTCACAAATATCTTGCAACTCTGCCTGCCTGTCCAATTGTTTTGACCAAGAAGTCTGTTTTGGAATCTCTCTCTATTTTTTGGATTGTTTTTTATGCCCTACTGTGAGAAATATTAGATCATATGTTCAAGATATGGCGCTTGTACTGCATCGTTTGAGGACCTGAGTGACATATTTAGCTACAATGAACATCACTGCTCTTTATATATATATATTCCACAATCTCCTGCAGTTGATATCTTATGTGACACTGTGTCTCAGTTGCACATGGATCCATCCATTCCTTTGGAGTTTTTCATCAAATTGTTTTTATTTCATAACTGCTTTTGGTACAATGGGTCTTTCTATAAACAACTGCATGATGTAGCAATAGGAGCTACTTTGGCTCCTTCGATAGCTTCATTGTATATGGCACGGTTTGAAGAGCAATATATATATCTGATTCTGTGTATTTTCAATATATGATAAATTGGAAACGGTATCTTGATGATATCCTCTTTTTTGGTCATCATCTGAAGAGCTACTGTTAGAATTTCAGGACCGGTTAAAAACGCTGGACTTGAATTTGCAATTTACTTTATCTTACCATCCCTACTACTATCAATTTTTTGGACATTAAGATTTTCAAGTCTGATCCTGGATTTCTACATGTTTATACTGCAAATCTGTGGACAGAAATAACTATCTTCAGTTTCGGAGTTGGCATTTGTATGCTTTCAGGCCAGCCTCCCTGTGAGCAAATATCTATGAGCACATAGAATATAGTCTTCTGAGGCTGGCTTTCGAGATGAGGCCTGTATCCTGACTGCCAGATTTCAATCTCGAGGTTATCCCTCCTCTACTGCATACTGGGCTTATAGACACACTCTCACACTTAACCTAGCCTTACTGAACTGCCGTTCCCTTCGGTCAAAGTCTCTGCTGGTCCATGACCTTATTTCCCAGTACTCACTCAACCTCTGCTTTCTTACTGAGACTTGGCTGAAGGATGGCGACGGGCCTGTCCTGTCTAGCTCTCTTCCTCCCGGGTACTCAGTGCTCTCGTCTCCCCGATGAGGTCGGGGCGGGGGTGGAGTGGCCCTGTTCCATCGGGCCTCTATTGCTATCGAGGAGATTTCTTTCCCCTCAGCCACTCTTTCCGAATCTCTTTTTTTACGTCTTAATTCATCTCCCCCACTTTATTATCTTCTTCTCTATCTCCCTCCTTCCCCTTCCACTGCACGCTGGGATGCAACTTTACAAGTGATCTCAGATATGGCCCTGCAGTTTTCTAACCTTATAGTTCTTGGTGACTTCAATGTCCATGTGGATCACCCTACCAGATCAAAAGATCGCGACTTTTTGAACCTTCTGTCCGATGTTTCCCTTCACCAGCATGTCTCAGGTCCCACCCATGTAGCAGGTCACACTTTAGATTTGGTTCTTTCGTCTCCCACGTTGGTCCCAGTAATTTCACCCCCCGTCCTGGTGGCCGTCCCGTGGTCTGACCACCTCTGCGTGTTTTTCTCGGTATCCTTCTCTTCACCTGCGTTCACTCTTGCCTCTGCACCCTCTTCTCTCCCTCCCTTGCGCCGTCGTTGCACTTCTGATGCTCTTCAGGCTTTTCCCTCTGCCTCTGTGCTCTTTCCGTCAGATTTTGCTTCACGCTCCCTTGAATGTCAGACCTCTCTTTGGAATTCATTGCTCACTAGTGCCCTGGATGAAGTGGCACCTCTTCGTCCCGTTCCCAGGCAACGTTCTGCCAAACATTCACAGTGGTACCATCCTTCTTTACGTCTGCAGCGGACTCAGCTCTGCCAGGTACAGCGTCATTGGGCTAGCCGCCCCTCTCCAGATTTGTTATTGCGTTTTCGTCAGTTATCTACTGCGTATCGTCTGGCGGTCCAGGCTGCCAAACGTACATTCTATTCTACTCAGATCTCGGAAGCTGCGCATTCCTCCAAACAGCTCTTTTCCATTCTTCGGAGGCTCTCCTCTACCAGTTCTCGCTGTGGCCCAGCAGCCCGGCTGCCAGACCCCCAACTTCTGCTACTTTCTTTTCAGATAAGATACTTAAGCTGCGAGCCTCTTTTTCAACTCCCTCCCCACCCCTGCCTTTATCCCCTCTGCCCGACACCTCCTCTGGAGGGTCTCCCACTTTGTCCACTGATTTCTTGTTTCCTCCTTCTCCTTCTTCTCCTAACCAGGCCCTTGCTCATACCTGGTCCACTTTTCATCTGGTCACATCTGCAGAAGTGCTGCAGATGTTGCTCCAATCTCGAAAAACGACTTCTGTGCTAGACCCTATTCCGTCTCTCTGGTTATCTGAATCCTCTCTGCAACTTGTTCCAATTCTCACCACTATTATTAATTCTAGCCTATCTTCTGGCCTTTTCCCGTCTTTGTGGAAGTCTGCTGTTGTCCGTCCCCTTCTGAAACAGCCCTCCCTGGATCCTTCTGTTCTGTCTAACTGGCGGCCAGTCTCCAACCTCCCGTTCTTGGCCAAGCTTTTGGAGCGCTTTGTTTTTGAGCAACTGAATTCACATGTCGAGGCTACACATACTCTTCACCCCCGTCAAGCAGGTTTCCGTCATGGGCATAGCACTGAAACTGTTCTTTTGGCACTTCTTAATGAGATTCACGTTGCTCACGATCGTGGTGATCTTACCCTTCTTGTTTCTCTGGATCTTTCTGCGGCTTTTGATCTGATTGATCACCGGACGCTTCTCTCTCATCTTTTCGACATTAGATTGCGGGGTCCTGTTCTACAATGGTTTCGTTCTTTCCTTACTGCTCGCTTGTTCACTGTACACTCGGGTAATCACTCCTCTTCCTCTCTCCCCCTTATCTGTGGTGTTCCACAGGGGTCTGTTCTCTCACCTTTATTATTTAATATTTTGCTTGCCCCTTTGCCTCTTGCAATTCAGCAGTTTTCGGTGTCTCCTTACATCTATGCGGATGATATTATTCTCCTCTGCCATGTTTCTCCCCTCACTTTGGATATTACCCCGTTAAACGACTGTCTGTCCCACATCGCATCTTGGCTCTCTCAGAACTTTCTTCACTTAAATCCCTCGAAATCCACGGCTATGTGGGTATCTCTTAGCGGTTCCTGTCCTACGGTCTCTCCTGTGATTGATTCAGTTTCTATTCCTCTTGTATCTTCTTTCCGTTACCTGGGGGTTATTCTTGATTCTACACTTTCTTTTCATGATCACATTTCTTCTCTCACTCGGCGGTCCTTTGTGACTCTTTGACAGATTCGGGCCACCCGCTCTCTTTTTTCCCCTGACTCTCTGGTTACTTTGGTCTTGGCTTTGGTGGTTAGTAGACTTGACTATTGTAATGTTTTCTTAGCCAACCTCCCCAAATATCAGCTTCAACGACTGCAATCCATTCAAAACACCGCAGCTCGCCTTATCACTTTTTCCCGGCCGTTTGATCATGTCACTCCCCTCTTTCTCCGTCTGCACTGGCTGCCACTTCGTTTTCGTTATCAATATAAGTTTCTGATTCTGATTCACCGTTCTATCTATACTGGTCATCCTTTGTATCTTGCAGATCTGGTTTCTCTTCACACTCCTTTCCGTCAACTCCGGTCTATTCATGCCAATCGTTTATCACTACCTTCCCCGTCACAAGCCCGTTTGGAGCAGACTCGACATTCCGCTTTTTTCTTTCTTGGCCCATTTCTCTGGAATTCTCTACCACCTTCCCTCAGATTAGAATCTTCTTATCCTCAATTCAAGTCACTACTCAAAACACATCTGTTCACACAGGCTTTTGACCTTCCTGCCAGTACCCCCACTTGAACAAAGAGTTGTTCCCTCCATTTTGTGCTGTTTGTCTGTTGTTGCCCTGTTTTCTTTTGTTTTTTTATATTTTGTTTTTTCTATTTTAATTTAGTTGCTTAGTTATTTGGTTTTTATTACTGGGTGCTGTGAGTTTTACTTTTCCTTTCCTTTCATTTTTATGGCGTTCTTTTCTATGGTTTGCAGTGTGGACCTTTTATTGTACACCGCTCTATGCTTCGGCAGTAGCGGTTTATCAAATATTTTAATAAAGATAAAGATAAACAGGCTAAATATTTTCAGCATGATTTGCTGTTGAATTATCAAAATTGCCCTGACCCTTCCGATCTAGTGGTCTGTGTGTTGCCTTTTTCCAGTGCCTCTCATCAGATTGTTCAGATTTTGAAATCTCATTGGGGAGTTTTGAGCCTTCACCCTACTCTTTCTGAATTTCCTAAAGTAGCTCTTAAGTGGGGTCCCAATATTGGTGAAATGGTCACCCACTTTGTACCTACTGATCCACCCGGTCATGTACAGTGTGAGAAATGCTCTTGGTGTCAGCTTGCTGTAGTGGGGATGTCTTGAGGTGATCTGAGTGGGAAAGTATATTCCAGTAGGTTTGTTACTACTTGTGATTCATCCTGGTTAGTGTATGTTATTATATGCCCTTGCCCCCTTTTGTATGTCGAGTATACTTAGCGTAAAGCATGTCTTCAGCATACTGAGCATAAAAGCCATACTGTAAATTCTGTACTGACAGCTCCTTTAGTTGATCACTGGGTTACTAAGGGTCACACCATGAATGACCTACGATGGCGAGTTATTGACTGTACACCTCTGACTTGGATGCGGGGTGACAGACTTTCTATATTTAATAGGAAGGAAGCAGAGTGAATGCTTTGTTTGACTTCGATTCAACCTGTTGGTTTGAATCAAGAAGTATAGTGGTTGTTGCTTACATGATTATGATTGCCTCTTCTCTGATTGGTGTTTGCTTGCTATTAGTTAGATAATGGGATGGATGGTGAATTTGAATAGGGGGATGGTTGTTACATGAACGTTTCGGGGTTGTTTATTGGATTAGCATTTATGCTCTGTTGATCTTCTGATTGGTTGGGTCTAGTAAATGTTGATTGGTTGTGATTTTATGAATGAAATGGTTGATGGTCTTATGAATGACTAATGGGTTTGATTTTTGATTGGTTCAATGATGAAGTTCATTGGTTCAGTATAGAAGAATTTATTGGTCGGTTGTGTGATTGTGAAAGGTTTGTGTGTGTTTGATTGGCTAAGCTATAAAACAGGAGTGGCTTAGCTATCTTTAAAATTTTGGCATTCAAGTGATGGTGTGAACGGACCCTGGCAAGAGAGGCTTGACTATTATGGTTGCTCCCTGATGCAGATGAGTAATATTACCATCAAAATGCAATATTTTGTTGGCATTTGGTATTTGTCTGTTATAAAATATTTTAAGACTTTTAGCATCAATGTCTTGAGCTGTAATATGCCGTTTGATAGTTGATCTTTTTGAGGTCTTTACTGGGGAATTTTATATGCTGTTAATTACTCCAGTCTCATGGACCGATGAGCATCTAATACTGTGCTGGCCCGATAGCCTAAAACTGTTTGGGCTTGATTGCCAGATATCTAATTATGTGAGATCCTTAGAGATTTGGATATTTATATGTATATTTTGCTACTAATATTGGAGGGGATTTTTGATTGGTGCTTTTTTCCCCAGACATTCAGGCTTAGATGTCCCAGACTGCACTTGGACGTCCTGTCTAAAATGCTCCTCCACGTGCCTTTATAATCTAGGCATTTACTTGATCATTGCACATAAGGGCCTGTTATAAAATTACCCTCTTAAGGTATGAACTTATAGTACCCCACTGCACGAGCAGGACTGGCACCACCATTAAGCAAACCAAGCAGTCACCAGTGTTTCAGGAGTATTCCATTGCTGCTGTTGCTGCTGCCCCTCTCTGGGGCCTGCAGCAGCAATAATCACATTGAAACTGCAACTCAGCACCGGAGAGTTTAAGCAAGCATTGTGTTGAGGTTTCAATGTGATCGCCGTTGCTTCAAACCCCAGAGAAGGGCAGTAGCCGTGGCAATGGAGGCAGGGTGACAGCAGGTGTGGCAGGATTGAGGGTTCGCTTAAGGTGCCTCTAATCCTGCACAGGAGCATGACAAAGGAGCATGCTCCTTTGTGTGACTTTGGAGAGTGTGGCATATTATGTAAAATTGTTACTGTCTGGTGAATGGTACTGTGGAGTGAAACCTTAGATATATCTAGGCAGGACTGCACCTAGCCCTGTGCAAGCGGTGCGGCCGCACAGGGCACAAAGGCTTAAGGGGCGCGTTTTGACTGTCTGCCGTTGCCTGCCACAACCACTATTTCTTCTCTCAGCGGCAGCAGGCAATGGCAGACAGCTGAATGCGCTCCCTAAGCCTTCTCGTGGCACACTAAGCAGGTCTGGTCCCTCCGGGAAGGACCAGACCTGCTTAGCATGAGAGCGACTTGCACATCGGGCGCACCTCTTCTCTCCCGCCCCCATAGAGTGGCTAGATGGAGGTGTGGGGGGGGGGCGCACACCCGATGTGCAAGTCGCACAGGGCGCATTTCACAATCGGTACGGCCCTGTATCTAGGCCTTCTATTCTTAGGTGTTTATAATATGTAAATTTTCCAGCTAATTAGGGATTCTTTGAAAGTACAAATATCAGTGCTTTTCAGTGTTTTAAGACCACATGCTCACTCTCATACATGATCTCATCATTAACCAACCTGATTACTGTCATAATCATCACACAATTACAAACTATTCAATCAATGACTATTAAGATAATGCATTCTAAAAGATTTGAATGTGTTAGACCACTCCTGAAGGAACATCACTGGTTACCCATCTCTTATAGGATAAAGTATAAGATTCTGATCCTAGCACAAAAAGGTTTTTTTGGTGGATCTTCCACAATATCTTTCTGACTTGCTAACACCATATATATCCCATCTAGGACCCTTCGTTCCCTGCAACCGAATAGGTTGGTATTGCCTTCCAATTCCGTGGCACATCTTGATATTATTCGCAAGGCTCCCTTCTACTACTGTTTAGCACCTGCTTTGTAGAATTCTTTATCTCACAATATTAAGTTGGAAACATCATATACCAAATTTAAAACCTTTTCATTTTGAGAAGGCATTTATGAATTTTCCCTTTTAAAGGTCCAGACTGTAATTCGGGGGCATGAGGGGGCTGTAATCCAATAGCATACTGTTAACACAAATACTATCCTCTGTTTTCAGGACACTATGTCCAACCAAAATTGTAACTTTCTTTCTTTCTAAGAGTCCACCTATTTTATGCATGATTTTATGGACTGTAAGCTGCACTGAAGTTAAAAAATGAAGGATGATATAGCAAATATAAACACAAACACAAAAAAGCTTCTAGTGGACTCAAATAAGTTAATGTTTATGTGGAGGAGTAGCCTAATGGTTAGAGCACTGGCTTAGTAGCCAAGAGACCAGGATTTGATTCCCACTGGCACTCCTTGTGGCATTGGGCAGGTCACATAACCCTCCATTGCCTTGGAAGAAAGGCCTGGCAATCTACTTCTGGTCACACTGCCAAGAAAACCCAGGAGCTGCTAGATTGCCAGGAGTCAGCATTGACTTGAAGGCACACATTGCATTTTGTTTGTTTCTGTCACTCAGGAGTCATCAACACAGAAAAGGCACAAAACTAGCACAAGCCATAGGAAAGGCAAGAGTACAAGGGGACATGGTATTTTTGCAGTATTTATCCTATAAATACCTATTCTAATTATTTGCATGGGGGTGTTTCATTGGTGTTTATCAGTTAAAACCTAAAATCGGAAGTATTAGGTACATCATAGATTTGTATTGCTAGATGAAGATGAGGGATTGAGAGAAAGGGGGGGGGGGCAGAGTTGCCAGAAATAATAATGTTTCCAATGTATCTTTTGTGGTCAGACCAGTTTGTGCCAAGAACGGACTCATCCAGAGAGAGATTTACAAACTTCTATTTGCCATGAACTGCAATTCTTCCTTTGTTATCTACATTATTATTTGTCCTTGTCACCTTACCTACATGGGAAAGGCCACCCGTATGATGAAAGAAACATTTGTCTGAACATAAGAGTAGAATTACTATGGGGGCAATTGCAGTGCAATTGGTTTCTCACTGGCGTGAACGTGCATTGATTCACTGATCTGAAATGGCTCATCATTAACTATGTGCCAGTTTTATAACAGGGAGGGAGGAGGGCAGGCGCATTTTAGTATTTTATTGCCACTGAAAGATTTTAGCACAATTAGATGTAATAATAGCCAGATCAGTTTTTTGAAGTATCAAAATGATTAGAGGAGTAAATGTGATAGCCTGGTCTCCTGAAGTATTATCTTTAGAAAAAGGGCTTGCAGTATGGAACCATGTCTTCAATGATTTACTCAGGGGCGATGGGGACTGAGCAGGTCTCTATGTGCCTCCTTCAAGGTAAGGAATGGCATCACTCTGGACTGCACTTAATATGCAGACAGTTGATACATTTTGAGCGTAGGTGGTGTTAACTTCAAAGTAAGTGTTATCGACAGCTTGTGATAGCTAGTAAGAAGTAATTTTAGTAAAATCATTCCTAGGGGCTAAAAAACAGACCCCAGAAATTACACTATTCAGGGGCCCTTTTATTAAGCACCACTAATCAGTTAACATGCATGTGGTAACTGGCTACGATGAACTCGTTAACGCACAGGCATGCCAGCTACTGACAGCTTAAATGTATGTTAACAGGCGCTTCTCCAAGATAAAGTGGAGACTAGGTGGGTTAGAAGCAGACATTAGAGCACTTCTATGGCTGTCATTAGGTGCACTCACATTAAGTGAGCCACTCATTACAGAACTCAGCTACGCATTAGCTGGCAGGAATATGCTAGTCATGTCCCTGACAGCTAATGCAGACGCTTTGAATTTAATGTGCATTGGTAACACACACTAAGGGCAAAACCTTAGCAGGCATTAGTAAAAGGGCCCCTTAGTTTGTTGATTGGTCAGAGTAGAAAAGTTCCTGCTAGTAGAGTATCTGGATCTGTTTACAAGTAGTGATTCTGAGACATTTTTTTTAATATAATGATCTCGCAAACAAACTTAGCTTTTTCTTAAAAGAACTCAAGTCGGAGGAGTATGGACTCAGGGGAATTAGTTGAAATACTGCATGAAGGAAATAAGTTGATGAGTTGTTCAAGATCGTTACTATTTCATGTTGTAGATCTTGAAATAAAATAGATGATCAAAGATGCAGAGGCAAAAATGACACAAGGCTTCTCTGGAATTTGTTTAGAAGTGTAATAACTTTGGAAGAAGAGATGACAATTCTAGCTGTAAAATCATTATCTATTCATTTAGATAAAATTTCAGCTTTTGCCTTTACGAAGATGTAAGAAATATCATCTCTTCTAAGCTATTTGGACAATCTGTTCCTGTGAGAATGTAAAGTTCTCACAGCTTGGGATTTAGTGATCAACTGACTCATCATCTTATCTCAAATCTGTCTTTTCTGATAAACATTTTTAGAAAAAGATGATTTTGTCGCAGCTATTACAGTTCTTGGAGATGTTGAAACCATTTCATTTGGTCCAGCCCGAATTTCATTCAGATCACCGTATTGAAAGAGTACTAATGGCTATGGTTTGATAGTACCCAGACAGACAGATCAGGGCTTTGATGCCCCGTAGATACATTTAAATCTTTCAGCAGCCTTTGATACTGTCCACATGCTTGCTATTATTATGCTTGCAGAAAGTGGGTTCGAAGGTGTTGTTACCCAGAATTGTTTTTGCTCTTACTAATCTGATAGATCCATGGATCCTTTGAGAAAGATCTTCGAGTTTCTTCCTTTGAAGTGTGAAGTCCCAAAAGAATCCTCATCACTAATTTTGTTCTATCTGTATCTTGCATAGTCTGCCCACGTGATTGATATATTTGACATTGAATTATTTTTATTTTATTTATTTAGTAGTAGCTCAAGGTGAGTTACAATCAGCTACAGTAGGTATTTTCCTGTCCTCAGAGGGTTTACCGTCTAAGTTTGTACCTGAGGCAATGGAGGGTGACTTGCCCAAAGCCACACGGAGTACCAGTGGGATTCAAACCCTAGTCTCTTTTTATCTTTATAAAATAGGCACGGAATAGGTGCCTTCCAGTCCACTTAATCTAGGCACCCAGTTATAAAATGACCCTCAGTACTTTTCAAACTTTTATCCCATATGACCCCATTTTAACAACTGAAAATTCATGCGACTTCAAATGATGATGAAATCAAAATAGCAGGTCTCCTACCTTCCCCTCCCTCCGCTTATCTAAAGCAGAAAGCAGTAGCAAAACTAACAGCAGTTGCAGTCAGCACAGAGTCCCTTGTGTCAGTGTGCAGTATGTGCTTACAGATCCCAGTACTCGGCATGGTTTCCAGTCTAACAGGAAGCTTACTCAGGAGAGGGCAAGAGCCTACGAATGTTCATTGGCTCACAGGCCACACACTGACTGGTGATTGCCACTATTTGGCATAGGTCAGAGTGCAAGTCCAGAGAGAGAAGGGGAAATGATCATGTTTCTGTGACCCCCCCCCATCCACTGATGATGTGACCCCATTTGGGGTCCCAACCTGTGATAAGGAAGCTTATCATAGCTCAGGAAGGAGCTATAGAAAAGGTGAAGTGACTCTGAACAAGCAACCTGTCAGTTCTGGTAGAAATAAAAAAACAGAATTTTCCCATAAAAGACTACCAGTCCCAGAATGCACCAGGTTTCCAACAGCCATTAGAGGAGCTGAAGTGGGGAAACGTGTGTTCAATCAGGAGGGCTATGAGGTAATCCCCAAGCACTCATCTCAAAGGGCAGGGCCTGATTCAGCACAGCTGTGCTGTGCTAGGGTGGAGCACTCATCTAAGCAGAATAAAGGTAGAGTTTATTCTACAGAGAATCATCATCAGCTTGGAGATCCTCAGAATCAGCTTGGATATCCTCAGCTTGGACAGCTTCATCATCTGGAGGATCATCAGAAGCAGAAGCCAGAGCGGACGGACAGAGAGGGCAAGAAACCTTTTGGAAGAAAGAAGAGAAAAGCATTTGGGAGGGCTAAAGAAGTCCAGAGCAGTACGTATACTGGAAGGCATTCCAAAGGCAAGCTTACACCATTGGACTGGGGAAAGCCAGAGGAATGGTGCTGCAGAGCTAGGAACCTCCAGACGGTACCTGTGAGGGAGACGGCTGCACTTGGAAGGGACCCTAGGACCCGTGCCAGAAGGTATGTGAAGAGAGATCCAGTGTCCAGGGATCTGGATTGGAAGGCTGGACATAAGAACTGGACTACATACTGGCCAGGCTATTTAGAGAGGAACTCTAACAGCAATGGAAGCTCAGGTATGAACACTGATCTATGCCCTAGCTATACCCTTGAAAGACAGCAGGGAAACAAGTATTCTCCTGAGAGTGCTCCATTGAGAAATTCCTCTGTGCGAATCCATGATATTGAACCCATGATTGTTGAAAGAAGGGGGAGCGGTGGTAGATACAGGCTGTGAATACATGGATTGCTCTCTGTCTAAACTCCTTTGGTAATTTTCTGTTACAAAGTACAACAACCATCACAAAGAAATACAAACTTGTTCTTTAATCTACTCAGAAAAGCTCCTGAGTAGGATTTGAGCCACGCAGCAGAAAGCAAGCCAGCTAAGGGGTTTCAGCTGGGTAACTGCTAGCAATTGAGCCTTACCTAATTGCTTGTGAGCTCTGAGGAAATCACTTCTGAGTCTATGTGTGAAGATATAAGAAGTTAACCTGAAAAGAACAGTTTTTTCCCTTCTTTGTGGGTTTTGCTTGTTGTTTGATGCACTGCTAAGAAAATATTAGCTAGAGCCTACAGAAAAGACCAGTTTGTTTCCAACCAGGTCTTTATTCTTTTCATTTGATTGCCTGACAAGTTCAGCTGTTGTTTTCCTGATTTTGTTTTTCTAAGTTTAACACTGAAAGCAAGTATCCTGTTTTATGTGCTACCAAACATATCTGTGTTGGGAGAAATAACCCCATAAATAAATATCTTATTGGCTTTACACTCAAGCACAACTAATTATTGTGAGCGGCTGTGTCTGGTGTGAATGGACTGCATTTCCCACAATCCCTTGCAAATCATATTGATATATGCCTTTGCCAAGACTGTGAACATTCTCACCCAGGCATCCGTCTGACAAACCCCAAGTTTGTGAACCATTGTTCTAACTGTTTAACACATTTTAGTAAAAGGGGCCCAAAGTGAACAAAAATGTCAAAACCTCTTCAGGTATAAAATAGGTTTTTCTGTTTTTACATTACCATTTACAATAACATGTGTACATTCATGAGCATACTTTGTTAGCCGAGATACTATGTACCTCATTTGCATATTCATTAACTTTGACCATTAATATGTGTGTTAACAGCCATTGTTAATGCAGATTAGTACATCAGTTCTTAAGTATGAAATGGGGGCATATACTACAAATAAGAGTTGTATCTGTAGAAGCAACACTCTCAAAAGACATTTTCTTTCTACCCAGTCATATTTTAAGAGGTAAATTGAAAGCAGATTTAAGTGTCAATATTAGCCATGCACCCTGCCGATTAGATATCCAAATTATGCTAGATTATTTGCAGGCAGCATTATCTGTCACTGGATTAAGATTAGAATTACTCAAAGATGTTCTAGATAAATAAATATATAAATTACAGATTTATTCAACGTGATATACCATAGGCAACTCCTGCTCTTAGGTAGTTTACAATTAAAATATAGTATCGATAAGTACTACAGATCATAATATCCAGATTAAAATGTGACAGCAAGGCTCAAAAGAGTAAACACAAAGACTCGGAGGGTAATTTTATAACTGGGCATGTATGTTGTGAAGGTCCATATTGCACCTATTGTATAAATAGGGCTTCTGATTTTAGGTTTTAACTGATAAACACTAATAAAATACTCCCATGCAAAAAAAAAATTAAACCAGATGTTTATTGGATAAACATTTGAAAAATATTTCTGACTCTGGAAATCTCTCACCCCCCCCCCCTTTCTCCCGACTTGTCTTGCATACTGTCACCACTCACCCTCCCAGAGGTAATTAGCATAGGTAGGGCAAGTGGGTAGTTGTGTTTCTTGGGTGGTAAAACTTAAAATGGAGGTGTAGAAAGGCCTCCTGGGTAATGTAGTCCACCAACCATGAAAATGAGTACACGTTGTGCACGAGTGGTTTAAGGAAATTAGGATTTATTTCCCCTCCCGGGGTTAGATGTTGAAGACCAAGAATAAGGACTATTTACAACGAAATTATACTTCCAGTGATAACAAAAATATTGCTTACTTTCAGCTGTTATACAAAACCAAAACAATAAACAGTTCCTTCCAAAATGTTTCTTTTGGCTGTTTCTTTCTCCTTAGTAAAAGCCAATATATTTAGCACAGAGACTGCACATTATCCGCCACCATATAAGAACAGTCCATCATATATTCTGACTCAGGAGGTTGATATGGGTCCCAGTGCATACAATCAGTTTCTTCCTGGAAACCTTTTAGAACAGGTTCTTCTCTTTGCCAGGCAAACTGTTCTCTTTCACTCACAGGGTTTCCTTCCCCCAACCTGCTTGGTGAGTCTAAATGCTTGCTCTCAGGTGCAAACAGCTCTCTGTAGTTAAAGGGTAATACGTTTCCCTCTTCAGCTTTATAACATGGAATTCTTCCTTTGCTTTTAACACTACTTCCTCTCAGGATTCTCCCTTGGCTACCACACGGAAAACAAAACTCCTCTCCCCCTTCTGATATATATTTATAATCAGGGAAATTGACTTTACCTGGAGTCTGCCTTTTGTGAACCCAGCGTGGCTGTCTTTTCTGCTTTTCAGCATAAATGTCCTTGCTTCCTGAGCAATAGAAATCCTCTGTGCCTCCTATGTTTAAGCACTGCTCCCTGTGTCCTGGACCTGAATGTCCTACACAGCTCTTGTCCTTTGAAGAGTATCTCCAACTAGGATTGGGATTTCTTTTACCTTTCCCCACGCTTGCTGTGTCTCTCTCCGTGTCGGAGACTGCGCTTCCATCTGAGACTCTCCCCTTGTCTCTGCTCGTATCTTTGCCCGTGTCTGTGTCTGTCTCCCCCATATATTTTACTAGAGGGTTTTTATCTAGCTTCCTTCCCCCGTTGTATTGAGCCACACCTCCCCCCAGGTGTTCACAGTTCCCTGATGAGGTAGGAGCTAGCTCAGGGGATGGGCGTTCCCTAGCCCTCTGTGACGAGGTTTGTTTATGGTTTCCATGCCAACCCTCCATGCTTGACTCAGCACTGACAGCTTTGGTTTCATTTTCCACAGAAACCTCTGTTTCCATCGGTTCTGAACCTTGCACTTCACGACATATCCCCCGCCTTAAAATATTACGTACTGCCGCACCTTCCGGACAGTACGTAATACCAGTGTGGGATCTGCTGTGCTGTTCCATGTACACCATACTGGCAGTGGCAACTCTGTCTTTCCAGGGCTTTAAAAGGTTCAGGTGATATACCTGCCTACGACCCTTTGCGTTCTCTATCCTGTAGGAAACGGGCCCTACTTTCTCTACGACCGTACATGGTCCCCTCCAATGGGCTTCAAATTTTGGGCCTGGATTTGCCACCTGGATAATTACCTTATCCCCTACATTTAACGTTCGGGGTTGTTTTCCCCTGTCGTAGTATTGCTTATGCTTCTGCTTACTCGCTTGCAGATTTTCCATTGCAGCCTTTGCCGTTCTCTCTAAACGCTGCCTTAGACCCTTTAAAAACCGAGGTATTTCAATTTCAGAAATGTCTGGTTCCACCCATTGCTCCTGTAATATATCTAATATCCCCCTAGGGGATCTCCCAAACATAAGCTCATAGGGTGAGGCCTTTAATGAAGATTGCACGCGTTCTCGGCATGCATAGAGAACGAATGGGAGCAAGGTATCCCATTCTGCTATCTCCCCTTTTTCCAGCCCTCTCCTCAGCATCTGTTTAATGGTCTGATTAGTACGTTCTACAAGACCATTTGTCTGTGGGTGGTAAGCCGAAGTCCGTATGTGTTTTATCCCAAAAGCCTCCCATACGGTAGACAGATGCTTGGATAAAAAGTTGCTACCCTGGTCTGTAAGTACCTCTCTGGGGAACCCTACCATGCAGAATAGTTTGACCAGCTCCTGGGCTATAATCCTCGCAGAGGTGTTCCTTAGGGGAATAGCCCAGGGAAACCGGGTGGCATGGTCGACTATAACGAGAAGGTACTGAAAACCCCTGGGTGTGCGTGTCATAGGGCCTACCATATCTATGCCTATCCGGCTCATAGGTACGGCTATGGTGGGAGTAAGCACCAAGGGTACAGCTTTTGGCCTTAACGCTGATACCCTTTGACATGGAGCACACGACTCGCAATACTGCTTAGTCTCCTTGAACACCCCAGGCCAGTAAAAGCGACCTAATATTTGGTCTAGGGTGCCTTGGATGCCTTTATGGCTCCCTATAGGGTGGTCGTGCGCGAGCCGCAAGACCGTGGCTTTGAACGCCGTAGGCACTACCAGCTGTTTCCTTACTGCCTCAGAGTAAGGGTCTACGCTTTCCCTATACAGAACGCCATTGTCCATAAAGAACCTAGGTAATGTGGGCCTAATCTCCTGGGCCCATTCGAAGGCTCTCTTGAGCGCTGGGTCGGCCTGCTGCTCAGCAGGAAAGGAGGGAAATTTATTCACTAACTCGGCGGGTACCCAGGGTAGGCTTGCACCCGCCTCCAACTCCGCTCGGCCGCGGGACCTAGACTGCCTCTCATGGCGCCTCTTTGCCTTGGCCTTTCTCCCTGGTGCATTAGGTTCATACACTAGGTCCTCATGGGTAGGAAGAATATCTGTCTCTTCTTCCCCTGATACCTCCTCTTGGGGCACTAATCCTTCCCCAGGTTCTCCCCTGTCCTCAGTTGATGTCTCTCCCATCCCTGAGGTCCCGGCTTGTGATCTAGTGGAGACCAGGCCGGTTCGGGTGTTCAAACCTTCCACTAATCCCTCATAAAAGGGTACCCAATCCCTACCTAAAATAAGGTCTTGGGGTAATGCAGGAAGTATGGCTAATGACATAACTTGCTTAAACTTTAGTGCATTTACCAAGAGATTCTGGCGAGGGTAAAATGCAAACGTACCGTGTATGCATTTCACTCTGACTTGGCTTCCTGCTTGCCTCGGGGGTGTCGAACAGCGCCGCTCGATGGCCTCCCAGAGTGTGCGAGAAATCATACTCTGGTCGGCCCCCGAGTCAAGCAGGGCCAAGGTGTCCACCCCTTCCACCTGTGCGTGTAATAAAAATTTACTCTGAACTGGGTCATCCACCCCAGATATCAGAACAGTCCTCTTAGTGCATTCCCTTTTAAAATGCCCCATTTTCCCACACAGATAACATTTACCCTTGGGTGTAGACACATTCTCTCTGGGCACATAAACACTCTCATCATTCTTACTGCTAACATTCCTATTAGCCATAGTATATTTTTCATCATAGGGAACCTTTCCCTTTTTAACATTATATAAACCTGCAGCTTGCAATACGCTGCGCTCTGAGGGGTCAGCTATTTGGGCCTCCAAAAACCGGTCCGCCAAACTAGTTGCTTCCTCAGTGGTCTTGCAATTTTGCAAGGTGAGGTACATCTTCATTTCCTTAGGTACAGCCTGTACAAACTGTTCTAATATAACTGTATCTAATACACTTTCCATTGTCTTATTTTCTGGACTTAGCCATTTCCACGCCAGACTCTTAAGACGCTGTTGTAACGCCTTGGGCGTTTCATGAGGCTTCAGGCGAGCCTCCCTGAAAAGCCTCCTATAATGTGAGGTTGTCAGCCCCAACCTGTCCTTTACCGCCCTTTTTATTTCAGCATAATCATCCGCAAGAGCGGCTGGCATCGCTTTGTAGGCTGACAGGGCTTCACCTGTTAGCGAAACTGCAAAGCGCGTAGCCCACTGACTATCAGGCCATTTTAACGCCTGTCCAATACGCTCAAATGCCTCTATAAAGTCATCAATATTGTCCGTTGGACTCAATTGTCCTAAAGAAAATGTATGACTTGCGTGCATTGGGGGTCCTGGCATAACCAAAGGATTGTCCGTCCGTGGTCCTTGGCGTTCCTGTAGAAGTGCTGCTACAGCGTCCAGCAGCGGCTTCTGCTGCTCTCTCTGGAGCGCGGCATTCTCCTCCTGGATGCGCTTAGAAAGTTCCATTTGTAGGTCCCACTGCTTCCGCATCCACGCTATTACGTCCTGGGCCTCCATCTCTCGTCAGCACCTGCAATGAAAGACAGAAAAAAAAAACCCAAGTGCGGCTCCCTTTTTCAGGTTTTTTTTTTTTTTTCTCAACCCCACAGCGCCCCTCTTTTCCTGGTATCCTCCCTCACTTATGCCCAGGTGCTATTACCTGAGGCTTCGTGTAGAGGTCTGCGTTCAGGAAAAGAAGCTGTGTCTTGTCTTTGTCTTTCCTGCAGCCTTCTGGTAGCCCACTTGCTTGTGCCGGAGTCCTGGTGCTGTAATCTTCTGTTGTCCTTCCTTCAAGGTCAAGCATCCGAAAAACTACGCCAGATATGTCACCACTCACCCTCCCAGAGGTAATTAGCATAGGTAGGGCAAGTGGGTAGTTGTGTTTCTTGGGTGGTAAAACTTAAAATGGAGGTGTAGAAAGGCCTCCTGGGTAATGTAGTCCACCAACCATGAAAATGAGTACACGTTGTGCACGAGTGGTTTAAGGAAATTAGGATTTATTTCCCCTCCCGGGGTTAGATGTTGAAGACCAAGAATAAGGACTATTTACAACGAAATTATACTTCCAGTGATAACAAAAATATTGCTTACTTTCAGCTGTTATACAAAACCAAAACAATAAACAGTTCCTTCCAAAATGTTTCTTTTGGCTGTTTCTTTCTCCTTAGTAAAAGCCAATATATTTAGCACAGAGACTGCACATTATCCGCCACCATATAAGAACAGTCCATCATATATTCTGACTCAGGAGGTTGATATGGGTCCCAGTGCATACAATCAGTTTCTTCCTGGAAACCTTTTAGAACAGGTTCTTCTCTTTGCCAGGCAAACTGTTCTCTTTCACTCACAGGGTTTCCTTCCCCCAACCTGCTTGGTGAGTCTAAATGCTTGCTCTCAGGTGCAAACAGCTCTCTGTAGTTAAAGGGTAATACGTTTCCCTCTTCAGCTTTATAACATGGAATTCTTCCTTTGCTTTTAACACTACTTCCTCTCAGGATTCTCCCTTGGCTACCACACGGAAAACAAAACTCCTCTCCCCCTTCTGATATATATTTATAATCAGGGAAATTGACTTTACCTGGAGTCTGCCTTTTGTGAACCCAGCGTGGCTGTCTTTTCTGCTTTTCAGCATAAATGTCCTTGCTTCCTGAGCAATAGAAATCCTCTGTGCCTCCTATGTTTAAGCACTGCTCCCTGTGTCCTGGACCTGAATGTCCTACACAGCTCTTGTCCTTTGAAGAGTATCTCCAACTAGGATTGGGATTTCTTTTACCTTTCCCCACGCTTGCTGTGTCTCTCCGTGTCGGAGACTGCGCTTCCATCTGAGACTCTCCCCTTGTCTCTGCTCGTATCTTTGCCCGTGTCTGTGTCTGTCTCCCCCATATATTTTACTAGAGGGTTTTTATCTAGCTTCCTTCCCCCGTTGTATTGAGCCACACCTCCCCCCAGGTGTTCACAGTTCCCTGATGAGGTAGGAGCTAGCTCAGGGGATGGGCGTTCCCTAGCCCTCTGTGACGAGGTTTGTTTATGGTTTCCATGCCAACCCTCCATGCTTGACTCAGCACTGACAGCTTTGGTTTCATTTTCCACAGAAACCTCTGTTTCCATCGGTTCTGAACCTTGCACTTCACGACAATACTCCATTCAGTTTTTGTGCCGTTTCTGCACAGATGACTCTTAACATATTTGATTAAGGGTACCAAGTAATAGTACATGTGGTGTAAAAACACCAATAAATATACCAATTTGTACCAGCAAAGAAAAGGTAGTTACTTGCCAGTAGTGGGTGCCTCTGTGGACAGCAGGAATTAGTCCTCACGTATGGATGATGTCCCCGATAGAGTCCTGTGTGGGACGCTCACCAGCTTCTACTGAAAACATTTGGGAGGCTCCACCATGCCTGCGCGCTTCCTTCCCACCTGCCGCCGCAGTGCCATCTTGAATCAGACTAATAACATAGCTGTGGTAGAAGACAACTCCTCAGGAAGGTGGGAGGGTTGTGAGGACTAATTCCTGCTGTACACGGAGAACAACTGCTACAGGTGAGTAACTACTTTTTCTCCATGAACAAGATGGGAATGAGTCCTCATGTATGGCACTCTTCAAGCTACAGGCTACCGAAAACTGAGGAGCCCACTGAGAATCCCAACAGGGGCAAAACTCAACTGCGGCATGGCAACAGTCCTTAACAGTCAAGAGACCAACTATGTACAACAGCAATGATTCTCTCTTCCCTTTTTTTTTTGGTAGCTTGGACAGAACAGAATGGGCCTAGGGGAGATGGAGTTGGATTTTAATTCCAAAACAGATTCCGGAGTACAGATCAGCTGAATTTACTGTTGTGTCAGGAATTCCCGTCTAGGCAGTAGTGAGATGTGAATGTGTGGACTGAAGACCCTGTTCAGCCCTGTAGATCTCTTCCATAGAAAGAGAGCATAAGTTGGCCACCAACACAACCATAGCTCTAACATTGTGAGCTGTGACATGACCATCAAGGCTCAGGCCTTCCAGGGTATAAGCGAAAGTGAAGCAGTCTGCCAGCCAAATTGAAAGAGAGCGTTTGAATATGGTAGCTCCTATCTTACTGGGGTCAAAAGAAACAAAAAGCTGGATGAACTTTGTATGGGCTTTTGTCCACTCCAAGTAGAAGGCTAAGGCTCACTTACAGTCCAACATGTGCAACAAAGCTTCCTCTTTGTGTGTATGAGGTCTTGGGAAAAATGCTGGAAGAACAATGGACTGATTAAGGTGGAAATCCAACACCATTTTTGGAAGGAATTTAGGTTGAGTATGAAGGACCACTCTATTATGGTGGAATTTGGTGTAAGGCAGATGAACCACTAGAGCCTGAAGCTCCCTCACTCTGCATGCTGAAGTGACTGCCATCAGAAATAATATCTTCCAGGTCAAGAACATCAGAGGACTGGCTCAAAGGGAGTTTTCATGAGCTGCGCAAGAACCACATTGAGGTCTGAAGACACGGCGGGAGACTCGTAGAGAGAAGCAATCCCCGCATAAAGCAAACAACTAAAGGCTGTACCAAAATGGACTTGTCTTCCCCACCTCGATGGTAAGATCCAATTGTACTGAAGTGAACCCCATCAGAGCCAGACTTGGAGAGGTGTAGAAGATATTCAAGCAGTTTTTGTGTGGAACAGATGAAAGGATCTAGGGCCTGGTCCTTACACCAGATAGCAAATCTCTTCCATTTGCAAGAGTAAAACTTTCTCGTGGAGTCCCTTCTGGAGGCCAAAAGGACTTCAGTTACACAGTCCAGCAGGTTGAGCTGAGACAACATTAGCCTTTCAATATCCGTGCCATAAAAACCAAGGATTATATGTTGGGGTCCAAAATTGTCCTACTCTCCTGCAATATCATATCTAGTGCATGACCGAGGCTGAGCAGCGCCAGACTGGAGAGCTGCAGCAGGAGGGGAACTCAAGGCTGTCTGGGCCAGTAAGAAGTGATGAGAGTCATTGTGCTGCAATCTGTTCTGAGCTTCAGGAGGGTCTTCGTGATGAAAGATATAGGAGGATAAGCGTACAGAAGACCCTCCCCCTAGTGCAGGAGGAAAGCATCCAATGCTAGTCTGATGTGAAATCTTACTCTGGATTAGACCTGATCCACCTTGGCATTCTGCGGGACGGCAAAGAGATCTATTGAGGGGGTGCCCTACTCTTGAAAAATGTGAGTCACAACTTCCCTATCCAGCGTCCACTCATACAGCTGTATGATTCGACTCAGTCTGTCTGCCAGAGTGTTTTGCTTGCCTGGTAGGCATGTGGCTCTCAAGTCCATCCCATGCATGATGGAGAACTTCCACAACCTAACTGTTTCCCAACACAGAAGGTACGGACCCATTCCTCCCTGCTTGTGGATGTAGAGAACATGGCGATCTGATTGTCGGTTTGGATCAGAACAATTTGGTTGACCAGTCGATCTCGGAAAGGCTTCAGAACATTTGCCACTGCTTTTAGTTCCAAGAAGTTAATCTGATGGAGACTTTATTGAATGGACCAATCGCCCCGGGTGTGCAACTCATCGAGATGAGCTCCCCACCCTAGCTTGGATGCATCTGTCATCAGAACCTTTTGGGGTGGAGCTATTTGGAAAGGAAGACCTTTGAGCAGATTGTGGTGGACTGTCCACCAGTGTAATGACTGAACTAGAGGGGCAGTGACACACAAATGATCCCTCAGTCGACCTGCGGCTTGGGTTCATTGAGTCCTCCTGGTCCAATGAGCTTGCCTCATCTGGAGGTGTGCCAAGTGCTGTGGAGGCAATGTGGCCTAGTACAGTCAACATCCAATGAGCTGTTATCTGCTGACTCAATTGAGTTTCTTGCACAAGTGCCATCAATCTGTAAAGTCAGTTGTGCGGTAGGAAGGCTCTCGCCTGAGTTGTGTTGAGCAGGCCTCCTATGAAGTCCAATTGTTGGGTGGGCTGAAGGTGGGGACTAAGGGAAATTTACAACAAACCCCAATAGTGTTGATTCTTGGACTCCTTCTGAAGTGGTACCCTTGATCAGCCTATCATACAGATAGGGAAAGACAAACACTCCGAACATCTGGAGGTACGTCGCTACTACTGCGAGACATTTTGTGAACATGAGAGGCAGAGAGGCTAGGCCAAAAGGCAACACTCTGTACTGAAAGTGTTGTCCCTCCAGGACGAATCTGAGATACCTTCTGAGAACGGGATGTATCTGTATATGGGTATACACATCCTTTAGATCCAGAGAACATAGCCAATCTCCTTTTTGAAGGTAAGGAAGCAGGGTGCCTAGAGAAATCATTCTGAACTTTTCTCTTACCAAGTAGGTGGTCAGATCTCCTGGGTCTAGGATGGGACAGTATCCCCCATTTTCTTGGGGATCAGGAAATACCTGGAATAAAATCCTAATGAGATATGAATCTCATCCTGACTCCATTTTGTTTGCCTGACTCCATTTTGTTGTTGTTGTTGTTAAGTGCCGTCGAGTCGGAGTCGACTCATGGCGACCCTCTGGATAGCTATCCTAAATTGTGTTCGATCTTCAGTCAGGCGGCTCATGGTTGACAGACTGGTACCTGTAGCTGCTGTTATTGTATCGATCCATCTCATTGCTGGCCTTCCTCTTTTGCATTGACCTTCTATCTTGCCAAGCATGATGTCTTTCTCTAATGATCTCTCTCTCCGCATGATGTGTCCAAAGTATGAAAGTTGAAGTATTGTCATCTGAGCTTCTAAAGAAAGCTTAGGTTTGATCTCCTCTAGTACAGACTGGTTTGTTCTTCGGGCAGTCCATGGTATACACAGTATTCGCCGCCAGCACCATAATTCAAAGGCATCAATTTTCTTCCTGTCTATCTTTTTCACTGTCCAGCTTTCACATCCATATGATGTTATTGAAAATACCATGGCTTGAACAAGTTGAATCTTTGTATGGAGAGAGACATCTCTGCTCTTGAGAATCTTATCTAGGTCTTTCATAGCCATTCTACCAAGAGCAATGCATCGTCTGATTTCTTGACTGCTTGTTGCTTCTTTATTGATAGTTGATCCAAGTAGGTTAAAGTTATTCACGATTTCAATTTCTTCTCCTTCGATGAACCTGTTGATTATGCCAGTTGTCATGATCTTTGTCTTCTTTACATTAAGGTGCAGGCCCATTTTGAGACTATGTTCTTTGATTTTGAGAAGCAAATGTTTCAGATCATCTTCACTTTCCGCCAGTAATGTGGTATCATCAGCACAGCGAACGTTGTTGATGAGTCTTCCACCAATCTTCACACCTCTGTTGTCTTCATACAATCCTGCTTCTCTGATGATTTGTTCTGCATATAAATTAAACAGGTAGGGGGAAAGTATGCAGCCTTGTCTTACACCTTTGCTTATTTTAAACCATTCTGTTTCTCCTTGTTCTGTTCGAACTGTTGCTTCTTGATCAATGTACAGATTGTGCAAGAGAACGATCAGGTGTTCTGGTATACCCATGCTTCTTAATGTGGCCCAGAGTTTCTCATGGTTTACACAGTCAAAAGCTTTGCTATAGTCGATAAAGCACAAATAGATATCCTTTTGGTATTCTTTAGTCTTTTCAAGGATCCATCTCACATCCGCAATGATGTCTCTCGTTCCTCGCCCTTTTCTGAACCCTGCTTGCACTTCAGGTAGTTCTTGTTCCAGGTATGATTGTAGTCTCTTTTGAATAATCTTCAGTAGAATTTTGCTGGCATGTGGGATCAGAGCGATTGTGCGATAATTTCCCCAGTCAGTTGGATCACCTTTCATTAGTACTGGTATAAACACATATCTTTTCCAGTCAGTTGGCCATGATGCTGTCGTCCATATTTCTTGGCAGAGCCTTGTAAGTACGGTAACAGCTGCATCAGATTGCTGTAATACTTCTATGGGAATGCAATCAATGCCTTGTGCTTTGTTCTTTGATAAGGCTTTCAATGCTGCTTCAACTTCTTCTTTCATCACCAATGGTTCCAGATCATAAGGTACAGGTTGAAACGGCTGTTGGTCCACTTGATCTTTATCATATAAAAACTCTGTATATTCCTTCCATCTTTTCTTGATCTTCTCAGCATCATTGAACATAGAACCTTGAGCATCTTGTAACATTCCAATTCGAGGCAGGAACTTTTTCTTTAACTCTCGTAGCTTTAGGAAAGCTGATCTTGTTCTTCCTCCAATAGTTTCTGCTTCTATTTCCTTGCATGAGTCATTGTAGTACTTTTCCTTGTCCTGTCTTGCTGCATGTTGGAAATCTCTGTTGAGTTCTGTGATTGTCTTTCTTTCTCCTCTGGCTTTAGCTTCTCTGCGTTTCTGGTCAATTTTCAGAGTTTCTTCCGTCATCCATTTTGGCCGTTTTTTCTTTTTTACCTTTTGTAGAGACTTCTCGCTTTCTTCCAACACAACCTTCTTGATATCATTCCATAACTCTTCTGGAACTCTATCATTTGTATCTAAAGCAGCAAATCGATTTTGCAGGCAGTCTTTAAATTCCAGTGGTATATTCTCAAGGTCATATTTTGCTGCATTCATGAGTGGTTTGCTCTTTTTGAACTTTAGCTTGAGTTTACATACTAGTAGTTGATGATTTGTACCACAGTCAGCTCCAGGTTTTGTCTTTGTTGATGTTATAGAGCTTTTCCATCGTTGACTTCCACAGATGTAGTCAATTTGATTTTTATACAATCCATTGGGTGAAGTCCATGTGTACAGTCGCCGCTTGTGTTGCTGGAAGAAGGTATTCGAGATTAATAGATCGTTGGTCTTGCAGAATTCTATCAGTCTTTCTCCAGCTTCATTTCTGTTGCCAAGTCCATATTTTCCAACTACTTTGTCTTCTTCTTTGTTGCCAACCTTTGCGTTCCAATCACCCATGACTATCAGGATATCCTGTTTGCATGTTCTGTCAATTTCAGCTTGTACTTGTTCATAGAACTCTTCAATTTCATTCTCTTCTGCAGCTGTTGTTGGGGCATATACTTGAATTATAGTTGTGTTGATAGGCATTCCTCGTAGACGAATAGAGATTAAGTGTTCGCTGACTGCATTGTACTTCATCAACACAGTACGAAAACGTAGGCAGGTGTGGGTTCTCACCAATACTTTATTAGTCCTGTGACGCAGTGGCAGGGCTGGAAGCCATGGAAACTGATACTGACCCGCTGGAAGGTTCAGGTACTGCAGGTAAATGCAAGGTTTTCCCTTCTCAGCACAAGATGCACAGAGCTAATCAGCTAACACAGTTCACCTCAGGGGAGGAGAGAAGCAGAGTTGCTGATTGGGCACGCCCTAGAAGGAGGCGGGCTCCCCAGAGCAGGGGCACCTTGTTAAACAGAGAGAAGGAAGACAGTAGTGGAGTGAGTGGAATTGGAATGAGTATCAGAAGGGGAAAACGAATGAGAAGGCAAAGGATGTTGGAAAAGCAACAAGGAAAGGAGAGTGAAGATGGAATAAGGCAAGAAGCACTCTTTGATACAGAAACCTTTGACCTAGCAAGAGAAACACTGCCCAGCTGTAATACAAGGAAAAGGGATTCAGAACCAGGAAGTAGGTACCGGGGATACTCAGTGCCTGAAAGAACCTTCTGGGAGCAACAGAGGTTAGAAGCACGGAGAGACCCAGGGATAAAGCCTAGGTTTCTGGAAGAAACAGCAGACCCTTGGAGAGGAAGGCAGCGTGGCAAGGCATTCTCAGACAAGCCTCATTATAAGGTACCTGGTGTATTAATTCCTATGACAAGTTTTATGAGAACACAGAAAGAGTGAATGCTGACTTTAAAACTCAGGACAGCCTCAGGCCTTGTGAAAGCAGTTGGCTGCAGCCTGAAGTTCCTTTAAACAAACCCAGCTTTTCTCACCAGACAGCTGAAGCTTTTAGCAAGCGGGCTGATATAAGGAATCCAGCTGAATTGTTCAGGAGAGAATTAAGCCAGGATGTTTTAGGAGGTCCTACCTTTGAATCACTCCTTAGAAACACTCCTCATACAAAGGAACTTGTTAACCCGACACCTGCATACAGAGACAAGTGGGGGAGGGGTAACTCCACTGCAGTGAATGAATGCTTGAACAGAGACGGCATTGCTTGCTTTCCAGAAGTAAACTCTGTAAACAGTTACTTACCCAAGGAAGGAGCAAATGCTCAGACTAGCCCAGCTAGAAAGCAGGCTGAATTTCTCCTTAAAGAGTTTAAACAATTCTTAGATAAAAGAGCTATTGCTGAACAAAAGTTAGTGCAAGCAGGAAAGAATTCTGAGGCAGAAATACCATTAGCTTCTCCGTTGCCCATGATTGAAGTCAATCAGCCAATGGACTGCTCAATCGGTCTGATTCACAGAACTAGCTAAAGCAAAGCTTGAAGGGTCATTTTCTAGCATATCCTAAAAGGTATGTTGTTTAAATACCTGGATGAAGAGCTTACAAAAATGTATGTTGTTTAAGTACCTGGATGAAGAGCTTATGAAGCAGTGAAAATAAGCTAAAGCATAATTTAAATGCAACTCATGAACAGTATTGTTTTCCCTTGTTTATTGTGATTGCAAAGTAAGAGGACACATGACGTAATGTGAATCCCAGTATGAAAGGACATTTTAAGCACAGCATTGAAAAGCCTTGATTTTCTTTTGTTCCTGTTTTGGTTTAATCCTCACGCCTGTTCCATTCCACCACGGAGCGGGGTAAATAAATCCTTATAAAAATAAATATTCTTGTGCCCGCCTATCATTTGGCCCCACAACTACAAAGGCCCATCCCTCCTTAATCCCTCAAGGTTAGGGAGTGGATGCTAAGGGTAACAAGTGGCGTTGTATTAAGGATTTTGGCGCAGACGCAGAAGGAGCCACAGCAGGAGCTGCAGAGAACCTCTTCCAGTGGACCCCGGCTGAAGAGCTGACGAGCCCAGCAGAGGAGGAGAGATCGCCGAAGGCTACAGGAGCCATTGCTGATGTGCCTGATAAACACCTTAGCCAGGTAAAGGGTATCCACCTTGGGTTGTGAGGATACCAGGGCGAGGGTGTCCCCTAGTGCCAACTGGGGGGAGAGAAAAAAAAATAATAAATATTTTTTTTCTCTGGAGAAAACCCAGAGATAATTTCGAGTGTGTGATACCGCACTTGGGTCTGTGTTCTGTTTGTGTTTCAGGAGTTCCCAAGATGGCGATGGATCCACAAGACATCATCAAATGGATGGCGACGCAACTAGAGCGCCAGGCTGACCTTGCGTTGGAGGCGCAGCAGAAAGCCAGCGCCAGTTTCAAGGAACAGCAGCAACCGCTACTGACTCTATTAGAAGAGTATTTAAAAGAGAGGAAGCAAGCCACTGTTCCAGCGTCAGAAACAGGTTCCATTGTGACTAACGTAGTACAGCCTGTCAATGTACAAACAGGGACTTTGTTTAACTTCGGGCAACTCACTGGTCAAGACGATATTGATGATTATTTAGAAAGCTTCGAAAGGGTGGCGCGCCTTAGCTTATGGCCAAGGGAACACTGGGCCTTAAGGCTAGCCGCGTCCCTTACTGGGGAAGCAAGGGCAGCTTACCGAGCCATGCCTCCAGAGTTGGCCGGAAGCTATGATGAGTTAAAAAAGGCCATACGGGAGAGACTGGGACTCACTCCGCTCGTATACCACACTCGCTTGAGGAGCGTGAGACTCGGGCCGAGTGAAACTCCTAAGTCCCTATGCCACAGAATTCGTAGTTTACTGAACAAATGGTTGACTCCAGAAGGGAGGTCGGTGGAATCCATTCTAGACGAATTAGTGCTAGAACAGTACATGGACGCTCTACCACAAGAAATCCGCACCTTCCTGATCCTGCAAAACTGCAAAACTCCCCAGGAGGCGGTTGCTCTCTCTGAGAGGTATATAGAGGCAGAGTTAACTGCCCAGAAAGGTAGCACCCCTTTCCATGAGTACAGCAGTAGCGGATCAGAAAGGAGACGGAGGGTCCAAGAGGATCCGATAAAAATGTGCATGCCTCTTAGGAAAAGTTCTGCATGTAAGATAAGATGCTACAAATGTGGGCAGGTAGGACATGTACAGAAACAGTGTCTTGTAAAAACTGCATTAATAGCCGATACCTATGTGGAAGATAGACCAGGGTTTTTGCTGGCTGTATGTGTACAGGGAATTACCACTCAAGCTTTGCTAGACTCAGGAGCTGAGTTAAGCATGATCTCAGAGGAGTTCTGGAAAGCAATAGAAGCCAGAGAGGCCCCAGAGGTAATTCAGCCTGTAGACGAAGTGCAGATAAGGTGTGTTCACGGAGGAACGTCTCCCTATCCCGTGTACAACCTACACGTAGCAGGCTTAGGTGCCCAGAGAACTATCCCGCTAGCAGTTGTCCCACGCCTCCCACATGCGGTGATTTTAGGCAGAAACTGGCCCCAGTTTTATAGAGAAATAAAGAGAGAGTTATAAGAGAAGGGTGCAATGGTCTCCATAAGAGCCCAGACCTCAGCCCTAGATCCTCAAGAAGGTACATCAGAGGATACGAGGGAAGTCCTTCCCTCTGATGACGCATTAGTGACCACTCCTGATCCCAAAGTAAAGAAGGGTAAAGCAGAAAAACGTAAGGAGAAACAGTCACGCTCCCAAAACAAGTCCGAAGTGCAGGCAGGGCAAGAGCTGCCATGGGTACCGGAGGAACTGATGAGTAAATTTCCCTCATTCCCAAAAGAGCAGCAGGCAGACCCCGCTCTCACACACGCATTTAAGTGGGCCCAGGACCCTAGGGATACACTGCCTAGATTTCTCCTCACGTCAGGGATACTCTATAGAGAGAGTAGGAATCCTTTCACTGGAGATAGCAGGAAACAGTTGGTAGTACCGACTACCTTTAAAAACATAGTGCTACGGCTGGCTCATGACCATCCATTAGGGGGACATAAGGGCAGTCAGGGGACCCTCGACCAGATTCTAGCCCGATTCTACTGGCCGGGTGTTTTTAAAGAAACGAGCCGGTTCTGTGAGGCTTGCCCCACTTGCCAACGTGTCTCGGCGACCCATCCCAGGGATGTCCCAATGATACCGTCACCGGTGATCAAAGACCCAATTCAGAGAATAGGGGTAGATATAGTGGGACCACTGATTAAGACGCCTAGAGGTTTTCGATATATTCTAGTGGTAGTGGACCACGCTACACGATTCCCGTGGGCCATGCCACTCCGCTCTACTTCAGCAAAAGTAATAGCTACTGAGCTTGTCAAGTTATTTTGCGAAGTTGGGTTCCCTAGGGAAGTCCTCACCGATAGGGGGAGTAACTTCCTCTCGAAGTACCTCACGCAAGTATGGGATGCCTTTGGTATCCAACACATTAAGACAGCCGCCTACCACCCTCAGACGAATGGTCTAGTCGAAAGACAAAACCAGACACTTAAAAGAATGCTACGTAGAAGTCTGGAGGGTGAGATGGACCAGTGGGATATGATGCTCCCTTTTGTTCTCTACGCATGTAGAGAAAGAAAACAAGCCTCGTTGGGAACAGCGCCATACGAGCTGTTGTATGGTAGGTCTCCCCGGGGGATTCTTGATATCCTAAAGGAACAGTGGGTAGAACCGGATGCCAGGGAGGTAGAGGTCCCCGAGTTCCTGAGAGACTTAAAAAAGCGGCTACGCCGAACCTCAAAGGTTGCGGTAGAGAATTTGCAACGTAGTCAGGGCAAACAAAAATCCTATTATGATAGGAATACTAAACAACGACAACTTATGATAGGAGAAAAGGTTATAGTGATGGTGGCAGGGACGGAGCCGAAATTTGAAAGCCAATGGAAGGGCCCATGTCGGGTCATACGTCCCGTAGGACCCGTCTCTTATTTAGTTGAGAATAAAAAGGGTCGCAGGCAAGTCTACCACATCAATCTGTTGAAGCCCTGGCATGATAGGGTAGCTTTAGCCCAAGTAGCCACAATAGCCTCTCCGAGACAATGGCATTCATTACAGCCCACTAGCTCAGAGCCCATAGGATGTATCGCGTGCTGTCCGGATTCTCCTAAACTAGCCCGTGATATCTTAAGGGGGGGGATCTGTGACGCAGTGGCAGGGCTGGAAGCCATGGAAACTGATACTGACCCGCTGGAAGGTTCAGGTACTGCAGGTAAATGCAAGGTTTTCCCTTCTCAGCACAAGATGCACAGAGCTAATCAGCTAACACAGTTCACCTCAGGTGAGGAGAGAAGCAGAGTTGCTGATTGGGCACGCCCTAGCAGGAGGCGGGCTCCCCAGAGCAGGGGGCACCTTGTTAAACAGAGAGAAGGAAGACAGTAGTGGAGTGAGTGGAATTGGAATGAGTATCAGAAGGGGAAAACGAATGAGAAGGCAAAGGACGTTGGAAAAGCAACAAGGAAAGGAGAGTGAAGATGGAATAAGGCAAGAAGCTCTCTTTGATACAGAAACCTTTGACCTAGCAAGAGAAACACTGCCCAGCTGTAATACAAGGAAAAGGGATTCAGAACCAGGAAGTAGGTACCGGGGATACTCAGTGCCTGAAAGAACCTTCTGGGAGCAACAGAGGTTAGAAGCACGGAGAGACCCAGGGATAAAGCCTAGGTTTCCGGAAGAAACAGCTGACCCTTGGAGAGGAAGGCAGCGTGACAAGGCATTCTCAGACAAGCCTCATTATAAGGTACCTGGTGTATTTAATTCCTATGACAAGTTTTATGAGAACCCAGAAAGAGTGAATGCTGACTTTAAAACTCAGGACAGCCTCAGGCCTTGTGAAAGCAGTTGGCTGCAGCCTGAAGTTCCTTTAAACAAACCCAGCTTTTCTCACCAGACAGCTGAAGCTTTTAGCAAGCAGGCTGATATAAGGAATCCAGCTGAATTGTTCAGGAGAGAATTAAGCCAGGATGTTTTAGGAGGTCCTACCTTTGAATCACTCCTTAGAAACACTCCTCATACAAAGGAACTTGTTAACCCGACACCTGCATACAGAGACAAGTGGGGGAGGGGTAACTCCACTGCAGTGAATGAATGCTTGAACAGAGACGGCATTGCTTGCTTTCCAGAAGTAAACTCTGTAAACAGTTACTTACCCAAGGAAGGAGCAAATCCTCAGTCTAGCCCAGCTAGAAAGCAGACTGAATTTCTCCTTAAAGAGTTTAAACAATTCTTAGATAAAAGAGCTATTGCTGAACAAAAGTTAGTGCAAGCAGGAAAGAATCCTGAGGCAGAAATACCATTAGCTTCTCCGTTGCCCATGATTGAAGTCAATCAGCCAATGGACTGCTCAATCGGTCTGATTCACAGAACTAGCTAAAGCAAAGCTTGAAGGGTCATTTTCTAGCATATCCTAAAAGGTATGTTGTTTAAATACCTGGATGAAGAGCTTACAAAAATGTATGTTGTTTAAGTACCTGGATGAAGAGCTTATGAAGCAGTGAAAATAAGCTAAAGCATAATTTAAATGCAACTCATGAACAGTATTGTTTTCCCTTGTTTATTGTGATTGCAAAGTAAGAGGACACATGACGTAATGTGAATCCCAGTATGAAAGGACATTTTAAGCACAGCATTGTAAAGCCTTGATTTTCTTTTGCTCCTGTTTTGGTTTAATCCTCACGCCTGTTCCATTCCACCACGGAGCGGGGTAAATAAATCCTTATAAAAATAAATATTCTTGTGCCCGCCTATCATTTGGCCCCACAACTACAAAGGCCCATCCCTCCTTAAACCCTCAAGGTTAGGGAGTGGATGCTAAGGGTAACAGTCCATACGTGTAAAAGGGAGACCTGACCCGACACAGGCCGTGTTTCGATTAATTCTTCTTCAGGGGTTGGCTCACCTTATACTAAAAACACATTACAAATAAATTAAAAACACAAGTATAAAAAAACTAAGTAAACAAAATACATCAAGTTAAACACCATGAGGAACGCGATAAAAAATAATAATAAATAAATAAATAATAAATAAATGTCCTTTTGAATTCTTGTTTTATCTATGTGGCATGATTAGTATCTATAATATGTTTTATTTATTTGTTTCTACTTTTGAATGTTATGTATTTGCCGTTATTAGCCTTTTTTATATATACATTGTGTTCATTTTAGTTTTAATAGTGAACTTTTAAATATCTCATGTTTTACCTTTTTGAAAGTGACACATATTGATATATAAGTGCATATTTATGGGTTTATGAATAATAATTTTTGTGTTTTATGCTTTAAACTCGTTATTTATTTATTATTATTTTTTATCGCGTTCCTCATGGTGTTTAACTTGATGTATTTTGTTTACTTAGTTTTTTTATATTTGTGTTTTTAATTTATTTGTAATGTGTTTTTAGTATAAGGTGAGCCAACCCCTGAAGAAGAATTAATCGAAACACGGCCTGTGTCGGGTTAGGTCTCCCTTTTACATGTATGGACTAATAAAGTATTGGTGAGAACCCACACCTGCCTACGTTTTCGTACTGTGTTGCTGTTTATCTGCGTGGCAGTGTGCTGCCTTTGGTGCCTGCATTGTATTTCATTACAGTTCTTGCAAGTTTCTTCTTTATTATAAATGCAACACCATTTCTTCTTTGTCTTTCATTTCCAGCATAGTAGACCATGTGATCATCTGATGCAAAGTGCCCGATGCCAGTCCATTTCAGTTCGCTGACACCCAACAGATCAAGTTGTACACGTTCCATTTCATTCTTGACCACCTCCAACTTCCCTTGGTTCATGCTTTGTACGTTCCATGTTCCAATGTGTAAGACATCTTTACAGCTTCTGACTCTCATTTCATGCGCATGAAAAGTTAGGCCTATATAATCAGGAGTGCATATTCTTCTCCCTTCTCTCTCCTCTTGTACAAGATGTGTTTTCAAAGGGTGAAAGGAAATCATGTCTAGACTACTTGGCTCAAGCTGGGGCCACACTTGCACATAATGTACAGAGAACCGGCTGAGCAGGACAAGGACACACAGATGTATAAACTGGGCGATATGAGTTGACAGTTGTGATGAGCCACAGGGGGTGAAAACTACAAACACCGCAAAAAGTACCAAGAATACAGAGATGAGAACCAGGGTGGTGGAAGAGGATATAGATCATAATGATTGTCGTGGGGACAGATAAGGAGGTATAACATAACTAGCACCTGGGAACAAAGCAAGAGGCTGCCTGCACGTAAGCACATGTCGAAAAAGGTATATAAGATACACTAGGGAAAAAGTAAGTGGAGCAGACAGTGACCGATGCTCGTATGAGTGACGTTACCTTCTGCTCTGCAGGACTTCCTTGAAGGTGTTAGAAATATTTGCTGCACCAATTATTCTAACTTGTTATTACAGACCTTGTAATAAAGCTGTATTGAAATTACAGACCGGTTGTCCTGTTTGATTAAATTTGAATTGGTTGGAACTTATATATTGATATGTCATGCAGCAATAAGGCAAAAAACCTCAATAATCCCTAACCTCTTTGCTCTGATGGCATGAGCTCAATCGCAAGGTCTGACAAGAGGGTGGTATTTCTCTCTTGAAGCAAATCCTGATGTAGAGGGTTAAGATGATGCACCCGGGGGGGGCAATTTGGTGGTAGTTCCAATAAATTAGTTTGTAACGGATTTTGATGATCTGTAGAGCCCATGAGTCTGAGGTTACAAGGGGCCATCTTTGTGCAGAGTGAGCCTTCCTCCAATTGGAGGGTTTCCTACAGCAGTTATTGGAAGACTAGCTATGCTCTGAAGGAACAAGTCAAAACCTTACCCTCTGTTTAGGCTGAGGAGCTGGTTGGGCCTTCTGAGGCTTCTCGATCTGTTGTTGGCAAAGGACCTGCTTTGATTGGGGGTCTGGGGCCCAGGAAAGTACCTATGCCTATGAGAGTAATAGGTCTTTATCTGGTCCCCACCTTGGTATCTCCTATGATAGGAGGCTTGCTCAGATGTGTGCCTGGAGAGTCTGGTAAGAGTGACATGCTGCTTTTATTTATTTATTTATTTACATTCTCTTATATACCGCGCTATTCTGCATCAGTGCGGTTTACATTGAACAAACTGAAATTACATTGAACAGGGCATTATAACTTGGAGATAACTATTTTACAGGGAACATGGGCTATGGAGGGTTAAGTGGCTTGCCCAAGACCACAAGGAGCACATGTGGGACTAGAAACCCCAGTCCATCCGGCCCAAGGTTGCTGTCCTCTAGTGGGATTTGAACCCCCGACCTTCCGGCCTGAAGTACCTTGCCCCAACCACTGGGCCACTCCTCCATTCCACTTTTCAATAAAGCCAGCCTTCTCTTTGACCTGTTCATCAAAGATTCTCTCCGCGGCACGAGATGTCCGTCCAGCTAGATATGCACTGATTGTTCCAGGTCTGACGACTGGAATCAAGCAAGTCTCTGGGTGCCAATCCCTATGGCAGCATTTCTGGATGCCATTTCAAAGATATCATAGATCGTTCGGACCATGAACTTCAAGCATGAACTTCTTTGCCATGGGTCACTAAGGAACGATACTGATCCAATTTCACTAGAGGAAGAAACTGGGCCAGATCAGCCAAGTTGCACATGATGTTCTTCAAGAACATGCCCATGTAGAGCTGGTTAAGAAGCCACGCGTGCTACAAGCATGGAACTCTGAAAACAGCTTCTCCCTAAAGAGACCAAGGTCTGATTTTCCCTCCCTGGGAGTGCCAAGAAATGAGCCAGAGACTCCAGACAGCTAAGCTTTCAGCCTTTCTATTGCCTGTTTTTTTCCTAATATAGATTTTAGCTGTTGGATACACTTTCATTTTTAGGAATATTCTGACTCCCTACATTCCTTGCACAGCCTTTAAATCAGATATCTGACTGTGCCCTCAGTTCATGTAAGGCCTACTTGCCAGGGACACTTGTGATATATAGCTACTTGGAATAGAAGTACTTAGATTTGCAGGGACCTGGTCTTTTATCTGAGTCTCCCACTTACTTTTGTAGCAAAGGTATAATTTTAAAGTTACAGGGACCTTTGCACAGTAGGCAGATACATAAGTAAAAGTTCAGTTTGCTGTTTCCGTTTCCATTGTTTGAATTGTCTGTTACAAGCCTGCTTACAGGGTGGAGCTAATTGAATTACCTTACAGCCTGTCCACAAGTACCTGATCAATTCTAATCTTCACAGCTTCCAGAGACTCCACACACAGCTAAGCTTTCAGCATTTCTATTGCGGTTTTTTTTCCTAATATAGGTTTCAACTGTTGGACATATATTCATTTTTAGGAATATTCTGACTTCCTACATTCCTTGTATAGCCTTTAAATCAGATATTTCAGTTCATGTAAGGCCTACTAGCTAGGGACATTTAGGTTCCCGCCCACCCTATCCCTTACTCCACCCATCCTACCCCTTACCCCACCCACCCCAGGGCAGCATTACCTATATAGTCGTCATATACATTGACATCTGTCCTTTTTAATTAGGTGTTACACCCACCTTTTCTCCTTTTCCTAGAACCGCTTAATCAGCATGTTGTGTATTCAGTGCAATAACTGTGGTGCTTTCATTCTGAGAAGAATCATTTGGAACCTAAGAGCTTGCCCTATATAACTCAAGTTAGCTGCTATGCATAAAGAATTGACTCTACTAAGGGAAGAACTAGCTACAATGCTAAGCACCTCTTCTAGGATACAAACAGAATTAAATCCACCACCGCTCCCAGAAAGAAACAAACATCCCAAGAACAAATGGATCACAGTGGGCTCTGGTAGGTTGCGACCTGTAACGCAGAGACACCCTATACATCAAGCGATATCCCTACATAATGCCTTTTCTGCCTTGGATAATGAGGATGCCCAATCCGTGGAAAGTGAAGGACCCATAAATGAGAGAGTCAAATGCTCAATAATTCACCGAATATGAAGGAAAAAAAAAAACACAAAACAGAAAACTACTACTACTTGGAGATTCCATCATCAGAGACACCAACTTGGGAACACAGTTCAAAGGAGAAAAGATGATCAAATGCTTCCCAGGCTCTTCAGCCAGCCAAACTGTTGGTGTAGTTAGTGCAGAAAGTGAGCACTCCAAAATTGATGTTTGTCATCCACTTGGGTACAAATGACCTGGCTAGAAACAGTGCCTCTGCAGTTCAAAGGGACTTCCGGACTCTAGGAGAGAAACTCATGCCCATTGATAACACTGTAGCATTCTCAAAAGTTCTACCTGTTCTTGGTAAGGGGGCAGAAAGACTGCATCGCATAAACAACTAATACACGGCTCCAGACCTGGTGCAAACAAGAAGGATTCAGATTTATAGGCAACTGGGGAAACAGATGGATCAACAGATGGATCAACAAGAGATGGACTACATCTCTCCATCGCAGGGAAAAGGATCCTGAGTAAAAAATTCAGGTAATATGTGGACAAGCATTTAGACTAGAGAAAGGGGGTGACGGATGGGGAAGGACAATTTCAGGATGTCACTCCCTGCAAAAGCAGAACAACATTAGAAACAGCCACACTTTTAAACCACACATAATGACAAATGGGAAGAGGTATGTAGAACAAAATCAATGCAAAATACAGGCAAGCCAGTTAACAAATGCTGGAAAGCAATGAGGAGCACAAATGCTCGAAACTTAGCCAACAAAGTTCCTGACCTGGAAGCCCTAATGGTGGAAATGGACTTGGATATTGTGGCCATTACAGAAACATGGTTTAATGAATCGCATGAATGGGGTATAGCCATAGCTGGCTATAATCTAATCAGAAGAGATAGAGAAGGTGGAAAAGGAGGAGGAGTAGCCCTATATGTCAAAAGTAATATTAAAGCTACTGAAATGCAGGGGACATGGGGAAAAGAAGCAGCACTCTGGATTGTGTTGGAAAGAGGAGATGGCACTGTCATCCATACTGGTGTGGTCTACAGGCCTCCGACTCAAACCGAAGAAATAGATAGTGAATTGATTATAGATATTGCAAAGATAGCCACAAAGGGGGAAATGATCATATTGGGTGACTTTAATCTACCTGATGTGGGCTGGAGTATTCCTTCTGCAAATCTGGAAAGAAGTAAAAAAAATTGTGGATGCCTTCCAAGATGCGTTACTTAGACAAATGGTGATGGAACTGACCAGGGAAAGCTCGATGCTGGATTTAGTGCTCACCAACAGAGATAGCGTGTCGAGTGTCCGGGTGGGTGCCCCTGTGAGCAGCAGCGATCATCACACGGTGTGGTTTGAGATAAAAGCTAAGGTGCAGTCAAATTATAGCAAGCTCCAAGTCCTACACTTCAAAAACACTGACTTCAGTAAAATGGCCAAGTACTTAAAGGAGTTGTTGGCAGGGGATAAGGAAAGTGGAATTCCAATGGCCTAAACTAAAGGTAGCAATAAAAGGGGCAACAGATAAATATGTAAGGAAAATAAATAAAAACAAGAGGAGAAAGAAACCTATTTGGTTCTCCAAAGAAGTGGCTACTTAAATAAAGGCAAAAAACATGTTTTCACAAAATTCAAAAGCTCGCAAACAGAGGAACACAGAAAGGAATACAGGATCAAACTAAGAGAGACAAAAAGAGAAATAAGGAAAGCAAAATAAAAGGCAGAGGAAAAAATGGCTAAAGATGTGAAGTGTGGCAACAAAACTTTCCTCAGGTATATTCGGGTGGAATTGCAGGACTTGGAAGTGCTGGGAACGGACTCGTGGAACGTGGCATTGAAAAAGCGAAATTGCTAAACAAATATTTCTGCTCCGTTTTTACTAAAGAAAATCCTGGAGAAGGATCACCTGTGACTCCCAAATATAAAAATGGGAATGGAGTAGATACCACACCATTCACAGAAGATGATGTGTTAGAACAACTTGTAAATCTGAAAGTGGACAAGGCCATGGGACAGGATGGGATATTTCCCAGAATACTGAAAGAGCTCAGAGAGGTTCTTGCAGGGTCGTTAAAGGATGTTTTCAACAGATCCTTGGAAACAGGAGAAGTTCCTCAGGACTGGAGAAGGGCTGATGTGGTACCTCTTCACAAAAGAGGTGACAGGGAAGAAGTGACAAACTACAGGCCAATGAGCCTTACCTCGGTGGCAGGAAAAGTAATGGAGGTGCTCCTGAAAGAGCAAATAGTGGACTTCCTCAAAACCAACAGGTTGCATGGTCCAAGGCAACATGGTTTTACCAAAGGATGATCTTGCCAAACAAATCTGATTGAGTTCTTTGACTGGGTGACCAGAGAACTAGATCAGGGGCATGCAATGGATGTCATCTACCTGGATTTCAGCACAGCCTTTGATACTGTTCCTCATAGGAGGCTTATCAATAAATTCAATAGCTTGGAGATGGGTCCCAAGGTGATGAACTGGATCAGAAATTGGTTGACTGACAGATGACAGAAGGTGATGGTAAATGGAACTCACTCGGATGAAAGGAGAGTGATTAGCAGTGTGCCCCAGGGTTCGGTCCTGGGATCGGTACCGTTCAATGTATTTGTGAGTGATATTGCTGAATGACTGAATAGAAAACTCTGTCTTTTTGCAGATGACATGAAAATTTGCAACAGAGTGGACTTTCCTGAGGGAGTGGAGAACATGAGGAAAGATCTACAAAAGTTGGAAGAATGGTCTAATGCTTGGCAGTTAAGATTTAATGTGAAAAAGTGCAGTGTCATGAACTTAGGAAGCAAAAATCCAAGGGAAATGTACGCGATAGGGGGCGAGAGGTTGGTGTGCACGGACCAGGAGAAGGATCTTGATGTGATTATTTCTGAGGATCTAAAGGTGGAGAAACAGTGCGGACATATTTTATTCTCTAAAAACTGACACTTGTACCTTTCTTATCTGATCATCTTATTTTTCCAGTTGGGTTGGGCCCAGTCTCTCTTTTCTACTTCCTCTTGTTGATTTTATTCTAAGTCCTTTTCCAAGATCCCATTTCCTGTTTCTTCACACTCCCTCTCTTCTTCATCCTTTCCTTCGCTACATCTCTCTCAGATATTGATCCTTCTATTTCTCTCATTTGCTTAACTATAGCTTCATTCCATTCCTCTTTCTCCTTCCTACATTCTTCAGTCTTACTCTTTTCACCTTTCACCTACTTAGCAGCTTTCCATTTCCTACTCTTACTTCCCTAGTCCTTCCATTCCACATATGTCTCATTCCTTTGCCAGCATTTTACTCTCCGCCCATCTTTCACCTACTTTCTAGATTCATCTCCTCCCCAGTATCATTTATCACCTTCTGCTTCTCATCCATTTACCAGCCCCAGCCCATTCTTTAACACTTATCTCTCTACTTCCAGACCCTTTTTTATGTCTTACCCCTATCCAGGTTTCCATTTCCCCATTTACTTCTCCCATCTCTACCCTCTTATCTGCTTCAAGGAAGATCTGTCCCTTCCTGTGGTTCTCATCCTCTCTATAGAAACTCTGTCCTCTTCAACTGTCCTCAAACCCTCCATATCTTTCAAGCCTTCTCCTCTCCCCATACTTCTGCATTTGGTCTTACAGCCCTATTCATACCCCTTACCAAATCACCCCACTGTCCTCCATCTCTGGTCAATTTCTTAGTCCCCTCTATCCCCTCAAGTAAGGTCAAGTTCCCACTCACAATCCCACCTAAGCCCTGAGACCCCATTTACCCAATACCCAGTCTATCTTAGAGTCTTTCTTCTGTTTTCTCACACAATCTTAAAGTCTCCACCTGTCAGTGTCCCTGCTTTCCGCATCCTATGTCCCTTCTACCTGCCCTCCCGCCTCGTACTCCCATTCCCCAGCACCCACCCATTTACTTCTTTCTCCAATATTCATTAACCTCATCTTTCCTCCTTCTTACCCCAAAATGCGTTCTTATACCCATCCCTCTCAACCTTCCCTTGGTTCTTTGCTTTTCCCCCACTCCCCATAATTTATTTCCTCCTCTCCCCCCCCAACATTTCCCTCTTTTTCATATTCCAACCCTAACATTTGCCAGCATTAGCCTCCTTTTAATCCCAGGACCCCAGCCCCAGAATTGGCTCTCTTCCAGTCCCATTTCCCCAGACTTTGTATCAATCCATTTCCAGTACCAGCCCCCCAGCCACAGTATCAGCCCATTTTCAGTACCAGCATCCAGCCCTATAGTAGTACAATTCATTAATTCATTATTTATTTATTTAACATTTCTTCTACACCGCTTTTCAGGATATCAAAGTGATTTACAATGAACCATAACTTAACGGATTCAGTGAACATCAGGGTAAGGAGGAAAGGGATGAACTTAGAACTTATAATACAAGATAACTTATAATACATGGTGGACATTCAGATAACATGGTTTAGTGGGAGATGAGCCGAGGGTGGGGTTAGTTGTTCTGGAGTCAGGAAGGGTTGGGTTGGGTTTGAAGGTGGATTTTTGAGGTAGCTCGGAGGAAGGAGGCTTTTATTAGGTGTCAGATCCAAAGAATTCTTGGAAGAGGTGGGCTTTTAGCTTTTTTCAGAATTCAGCCGTCATCCATGGCTCAAATTACTTGGGAGTGTGTTCCAGATTGATGGTCCATATATGGAGAAGGTTCTGTTACATGTAGTCTGAGAACTTTTTGCTTTATGGGTTGGTATCATGAGGAGATTTTGGTTTGGTTTGGTTGTCTTCTGGATCTGGTGTCGGGGTCCAATTTGGAAATGGAAATAAACAGGGGATTAAGAGGATAACTCCCTTAATCCCTCCAGTAAAGTGCTGGCCGGAATGAGCACTTTTTAAAAACCTAAACATCATTTCCCCTGCAACGCGGTACTCGCCAGGGATGCCCACTGTCTCCACTTCTTTTCGATCTCGCACTCGAACCCTTAGCTTTACTAATCCGGCAATCCAAGGATATTCATGGAGTCCCCTTCTCTCATAGGGAAATCAAAATCTCAGCATATGCTGATGACCTTATGCTCTTTGTCTCCCTAGACTCAGTGCCGGCTGTCCTAGAGCAAATTGGTCAATATTCACAACTCTCGGGCTATAAGATAAATTGGACCAAATCGGTAGCCTTTCCACTAAATCCTCTGATCCATCAGGCAGATATGCAATCCTTTCCCTTTTTATGGCAACCTCGCATGGTCAAATACCTTGGGGTGCACTACTGCTCTCCTTTGGAAGACACCATCACCTTTAACGCTAAAGACTTAACCTCTAAGGTCCGGGCGCTTACTCAACGCTGGACTCCTTTAACACTTACTTGGTGGGGCCGCCTAGAAACCATTAAAATGATGATTGTTCCCAAAGTGAACTATATTTTAGAAATGTTGCCATGTCTCCTACCTCGACGTACATATAAAGATTTAGAGGGTCTTCTGACTAGATACTTATGGCAAAACAAGACACCTAGGATAGCGAAACATATGTTACAAGCAGATAAAGAAAATGGTGGTGTCAGATTCCCTGATTTCCTGAAATACCACCACTCTTTTCTTCTCAAACAAGGCGCTCGTTGGCTGGAAGACCTAACACCGAGTAGACCAGTGTGGCTAGATATAGAGGAGGACCTTTGCAAACCAATTCCTCTTACTTATCTCCCTGGTATGACTCTCCCATCAGACTCCCACTATCCACCAATGCTCTTAGACACTTTAGGTGCCTTTAATGCCCTTGAGCAATCTCTAGACTCCCGACTTTGTCCGCTAGATAGACTCCCGCTTTGGCACAATGCTCGCTTTCAAATACAAAATAAACCGATGGCGTGGAGCCCCTGGTACACTAGGGGCATTTGGATCCCTAACCAGCTGTTCTATGATGGTCGCTGGAAAACTTTTAGCGAATTACAAATTGAATTTGGTCTCCCAGCGAAACACTACTTTCAGTTGGTGCAACTTCAGCATTGTCTTCGGAGTGCTAAGGTGCTCCCGCCATCGGAAACCCATACCCAAGGATTGTCGGAGATTATCCGATCTATCGGGAGCTTATCGGGTGTAGCATCTAACTTTTACAAAACTTTATGTAATACTGTAAATAGAGGCACTCCTACAGCACAGAAATCCTGGGAGCGGGAATTGCATGTAACTTTGACCCCGGAGCAATGGAGCCTAGTCTGGAGCAAGGTGACACGGGTCTCTCGATCCGCCTCACTCACTCAGACACTTTTCTTTCTAGCCCACCGATGTTTCTATACTCCTGACAGGTTAGCCAAATGGAACGCCACCCAGAGCAATAGATGTTGGACATGCCATGCGGCCATTGGTTCACTCACTCATGTTATGTATGAATGCCCCGCATTACAGTATTACTGGAGTCGGGTCTGGGGTCGTATTCAATCTATTTTGCACTTTCAAGAGCCCCTCTCATGGAAGATAGTGGGACTCCGCTCAGCTGCGGGGATCCCCTCTCTTCCCAAATCGGCTTTCTTCCTTTTAGACTTTATGCTGGGCATAGCTATTTCCTTAATTACGAAATACTGGAAAAATAGCTCCCATCTGAGCCCCAATGAATGGTGGAATCATGTCTGTCTCTACAGTAAATATGAGCAAATACCTCGTATGTTAGCTTCTTCCGCTCAGACCCCCCACCACTTGTCTAAATGGAAGATGCTCAACGACTATGTTCAAACTGCTAAATGCTCTCATCTGACTGTTTAAATCTGTGTAAATCTCTGTCACATGATCATTCTGTATCGCAGATACTATTTCTGTTTGTTTTGATGTACAATTACTGTTGTTTGTAAGCGCTTATATGATGATACTTATCAGCTTAGAGAAGAAGCATAGGGGTGGGGGGTAATTGGGGTTGCTTTTCCTTATTGTATGCTTGTATTTGTTTCCTTTGGTGTGTTGTTTCTTTTTGCTTGTTGTAAAATGAAAATAAAAGTTAAAAAAAAAAAAAAAAAAAAAACCTAAACATGACAGGGAGAAAGTGTAAATCCAGATGTGGACAATTTTGGTCATACATGAGCATTTCCTATATAAAATGGGGAATATACATGTACATTTTGACCCACCCAGGCCAAATCTTGATATCCACATGTAAATTTAGCCCTTTCTAAAACTGCCATTTCCACATGTAAATTCTGGATTATCCACATAGAAATGGTGAATAAGGCTTCTAAAATATACCCTTTAGTGTAATTCATTCTTGCGTATTTCAGTTTTCCATTCTGTCGTTTTTTTATTAATTCAATGTAGGCAGGTCAATTTTTAGGCATCATTCATCCAAGGGATAGCACGTATTGGGGAGAGCCCATCCATCTGTCCATTTCATATGCAAAGGTTTGTTTGCATTTGCACAAACAAATCTATGCGCTGCACTGCAACAACAAAGTTGCCACGAAGAACGGCGATATCTGCTGGCAGGGTTGCCATCCCCTACCAGCAGTAAAATAGTGAGAGCCTGTGCTTGTGGCCAAACACAGCAATGTCTGCCAGCAGGAACCCCAATCCTCTTCGGCAGAGAAATGTTGAGAGGCCATGGATGTGATATAAACTGGCAGCGCCTGCCAATGGGGACCCCATTTCCCACCAAAAGGTGTACAAGGCTGTAGCCAAGGCTGCTGGTGGGATCTCATCTCCTGCTGACAGAAAAATGCAGAGAGGCCAAGGTGGCACCTGCCACTGGGGACCCTATCCCCCCACTGGAGGAAGAGTGTGTGAGGCTGTGACTGCCAATAAGGACCTCATTCCCCACTGGCACAGACACACTGAATGGCTGCAGTAACAGCGGGGATTCCACCACCTGTCTGAGGAAGAGTATGTGAGATCATAGTCGTTGACCTAAACTGGTGGTTCCTGCCAAGGGGACCCCCCCACCAGCAAAAGAGTGCAGCTGGAAACTGTGGCTGCAGCAAAGAGCTGAGAGAATACTATACAGCATAAAAAAAAAGGTTAGACAGGAAGGAATGGGGAAGAGAGGGAGGAGAGAGGAAGGGTAAGAGCCAGAATTACTACTACTACTAATCATCTGCATAGCGCTACAAGGCATATGCAGTTCCGTCCATGTTTATCATAGCTTATGATCTAATCAAGATTAAGATCACCACAAAAATGGGGACTAACATATGGAAGAGGCCAGAGGGGAGAAATGGAGGGGTGAGGGCAGCGGGCAGAAGGGTGGGAAAAGTGCAAGTATGCCATACTTTAAAAAATGTGAAAGGAAGTCCAAAAAACTGCCAGCATGATTTAAAGGTGAGGTCAGAGAGGCTTCTGTAGCCAAAAAAGCATCTTTCAGGAAATGGAAAAATAAGCCAAATGACGAAAACTGGAAACAACATAAGCACTGGAAAGTCAGATGCAAGGCACAGATAAGGCAGGCAAAGAGAGAAAAACTTGCTGTGGAAGCAAAAATGCATAATAAAAACTTTTTCAAGTATATTCTTAGCAAAAAACCTGCAAGAGGGTTAATTGGACCATTAGATGACAGAGGGGTAAAAGGGGCACTAAGAGGGGACAAGGTCATAGTGGACTGAATGAATTCTTTGCTTCGGTCTTTTCTGAAGATTATGTAGGGACGTTACCCATGACTGAAATGGTATTTAAAGGTGATGCATCGTAAAAATTGAAAGAAATATCGATAAACCGGGAAGATGTATTACAACTATTAGATAAACTAGAGTAGCAATTCACCTGGACCGGAAGGTAAACATCCTAGGGCAGGGGTGGGCAATTCCGGCCCTCGTGCACCACAATCCGGCCTGGTTTTCATGATGCCCCTAATGAATATTCATGGGCCTATTTCCACACAAAGGAAGGCAGTGGATGCAAATAGATCTCATAAATATTCATTAGGGACATCATGTAAACCAGGCTGGATTGTGGTGCATGAGGGACGGAATTGCCCACCCCTGTCCTAGGGTGTTGAAAGAACTGAAATACAGTGCCTTGGAAAGTATTCATCCCCTCTGTGTTTGTCCTGTTTTGTCGCATTACAACCTGGAATTAAAATGGAGTTTTGGGGGTTAGCACCATGTGATATACATAACATACCTACAACTTTGAAGGTGCAAAACATACTTTATTGTGACACAAACAATAATTAAGGTAACTCTCACCCCCTGAAATCAGGAGTGGGCATATGTATCCCCCCACCCTCAAAGTCAATACTTTGTAGAGTCATCTTTTGCTGCAATTAAAGCTACAAGTCTCTTGGGGCATTTCTCTATTAGCTTAGCACATCTAGCCTGTGGGATTTTCACCCATTCCTCAAAGCAAAACTGTTCCAACTCCTTCAAGTTAGATGGGTTACGTTGGTGTACAGCAATCTTCAAGTCATGCCACAGATTCTCAATTGTATTGAGGTCTGGGCTTTGACTAGGCCATTCTAAGACATTTAAATGTTTCCCTTTAAACCACTCCAGTATAGCTTTAGCAGTATGTTTAGGGTCATTGTCCTGCTGGAAGGTGAACCTTCGTCCCAGTCTCAAATCTCTGCCCTGTATTTAATTCTTGTCCCTGCCGATGAAAAACATCCCCACAGCATGATGCTGCCATGTTGTTTCACTGTAGGAATGGTGTTCTCGGGGTGATGTGAAGTGTTGGGTTTGCACCACACATGGCGTTTCTCATGATGGCCAAAAAGTTCAATTTTCAGCTCATCTAACCAGAGAACCTTCTTCCATATGTTTGGGGGTCTGTCACATGCTGTTGTGCAAACTCCAATTGTGTTTTCTTCTTTCTTTCTTTAAGCAATGGCTTTTTTCTAGCCACTCTTCCATAAAGTCCTGCTCTTTGGAGTGTATGGCTTAAAGTGGTCCTATAGACAGATACTTCCATCTCCACTGTGGATCTTTGCAGCTCTTTCAGTATTATCCTTAGTGTCTTTGTGACATCTCTTATTTTTATTTTTTTTTTAAGATTTTATTCCAATCTAATTAAACATAGTACAAAAGAAATATTACATAATGTAATACCAAGTCCACATCAAGGAGAAGCTTCAAACACTACAATAATATTAAAGAAACCCGAAACAATAAATTTAAGCTCAATTATACAAAATCAAGAGAGCAGCACTATAATAACTACTAAGTTACCAAAAAGTTATACATGTTCCCTCTCACTCAAAAATTTCACCTATTGGTCAGTTTCAAAAAACAAATAACGCTTACTTTGAAAGGAAATCTGACATTTACAGGGAAATTTAAGGTGAAATAATGCGCCTATAGCAAGAACGCGCGGGCGGAGATCTAAAAAAGCCTTATGACATTCCTGTGTTATTTTAGCCACATCTGGAAATATCTGGATACTCTGGCCACAAAACTTAAGAACATAAGAACATAAGATATGCCATACTGGGTCAGACCAAGGTCCATCAAGCCCAGTATTCCGTTTCAGTCTTTTCAGTCTTCCTCTTAAAATAGACCCTCAAGATCCTATCCTTATCCATCTCACGAACAAAGGAAACTAACAAGGTATCTCTAGTGGGAATATCCTCAGTGGAAGACTCAAGAAAACCAGATATATCCAGAGTGGAAGAAACCAACTTATCATATTGAACATCCCTGGAAGTATTTTCATCTCGAGCTATTTTACCTTTAGGTAAATAATATAATCTCGAAATTAAGACATCTAGCACATCCTTAAATAATAATATTTCCTTAAGGTATTTTTGTATCGATAATAAAGGAGAAAGATAATGTGTCCTAGGAAAATTTAAAAAACGTAAATTTTTAGATCGTAAAGCATTTTCCCTGAGCTCGTCTTGACGTTGCAAAGAACTCAAGTCTTGAGAGAACTTTATATTGGCTGCAAACTGTGAAGAAACCAACTTTTCAGTAGAATTAACAGTCCTCCCTACTAGTGACAGACGAGCTTCATGGTCAGATAATTTACTAACCGTCTCTTTCGAAAAAGCCGAAATCTTCTGTAAAGAAGCAGATAATGCCAATTCCATCCGAGAGACTACAAGCCAGACATCTTTTAAAGAAACATTTTCAGGAGGAGAACACCGTTCACCCAAAACAGGAAAAGAGATCACCGAAGGTAAAGGAGACAATAATGGCATATTAGAAGTCCGGCGGCCCAATGAGGAGCTAGGCAGGCAGGAAATGAGAATGAAGCAGCTCCGTGACATCTCTTATTAATGCCTTCCTTGCCCGGTCTGTGAGTTTTGGTGGGCGGCCTTCTCTTGTCAGATGTGTAGTGGTGCCATATTCTTTCCATTTTGCTATAATGGATTTAATGGTGCTTTGTGGGATATTCAGAATTTGGGATTTTTTTTTTTATAACCCACAACTTTGTCTATGATCTGTTTGGAGTGCTCCTTTGGTCTTCAGGTTGCTTGCTCAGTGAGGTTGCAGAGTCAGGGGCCTTTCAGAACAGGTATATTTATACAGGCATCATGTGACAGATCATGTCACACTGACTGCACACAGGTGGACCCTAATCAACTAATTATGTGACTTCTGAGGTTAATTGGTTGGACCAGATCTTATTTAGGGGTTTCATTGCAAAAGGGATGAATACATATGCACTCACAACTTTTCAGTTTTTACTTGTTTTTTTTTTATATATAAAAGGTATTTTATTGTCATTCCACTTCACCAATTTGGACTATATTGTTAGGTCCATTACCTAACATCGAAATGAACCTTCATTTTCATTCCAGGTTGTATGTAATGTGACAAAACAGGACAAAAATAGAGGGGATTAGTACTTTCGCAAGGCACTTTATGAGATTGCAGAGCTACTATTAGTAATCTGTGAACTATCATTAGAATCATCTGTAATACCGGAAGGATGGCGAATGGTCAATGTAACGCCAGTTTATAAAAAGGGTTCTGGGGTAATCCGGGAAACTACAGACCAGTGAGCCTGATGTCAGTATCGGGCAAAATGGTAGAAACCATTATAAAGAACAAAATTACAGAACATGCAGATAGTCATGGCTTAATGGGAGAAAGCCACCATGGCTGTAGTCAAGGAAGGTCTTGTCTTACTTATCTTTTATATTTTTTTGAAGGTGTGAATAAACAGGTAGACAAAGGTGAGGCAGTCGATACAGTGTATCTGGATTTTCAGAAAGCCTTTGACAAGGTTCCTCATGAGAGACTCTTGACGAAATTAAAAAGTCATGGGATAGGAGGCAGTGTACTATTGTGGATCACGAACCGGTTAAAAGATGGAAAGCAAAGAGTAGGGCTAAAGGGCCAATTTTCCCAATGAAGAAGGGTGAATAGTGGACTATCCCAGGGATTTCTTGCTGGGTCTGCTACTTTTTAACATATTCGTAAATGACCTGGAAATGGGAATAATGAGTGAGGTAATCAAATTTTCAGATGACACAATTTGTTCAAAGTTGTTAAAACCCAAGAGGACTGTGAAAAATTGCAAGAGGACCTTGATAAAATGGAAGACTGGATGTTCAAATGGCAGATGAAATTTAGTGTGGACAAGTGCAAAGTTATGCACCTAGGAAAGAACAACCCAAACTATGGCTCCACGATGCAAGGTTCCACATTAGGAACCACCATCCAGGAAAAAGATTTAGGCATCATTGTGGATAACACGTTGCAACCCTCTGCCCTGTGTGCAGCAGTGGCCAAGAAGGCAAATAGAATGCTAATAAACATAACGAAAGGAATGGAGAATAAAAAAAATATTATAAATTCTCTGTATCATTCCATGGTGCGACTGCACCTTGAATATTGTATGCAATTCTGGTCTCCGTATCTTAAAAAGTATATTAGAAAAGTTACAGAGTAGAGCCACCAAAATGGTAAAGGGGATGGAAGGATACCTCTATGAGTTAAGGCTTAAAAGTTAAGGCTCTTCAACCTGGAAAGGACAGCTGAGGGGAGATATGATAGAAGTCTATAAATTAATGAGTGGAGTGTAACGGGTAAATGTAAATTGTTTACACCATCAAAAAGTAGAAAGGCTAGGGAACATGCAATGAAGCTACACAGTGTAACCCATTTAAGACTAATAAGATAAAATATTTTTTCACTCAATGCGTAATCAAACTCTGGAATTCGTTACCGGAGGATGTAGTAAAGACGGTTAGTGTAGCTGGGTTTAAAAAAGGTTCCTGGAGGAAAGGTCCATAAACCATTATTAAAGAGGACAGGGGACCCGAGAAATTCACTGCTTGCCCCAATACAAGCATTGTGGAACCTGAGTCTCTTTTTGGGAAACTGCCAGGTACTTAATGACCTGGATTGGCCACTGTTGGGAACAGAATACTGGGTTTGATATACTTGGTCTGACCCAGTACGGCATTTCTTATGTTCTCATGTTTATTTTATTTATTTTATTTAGACAGTTTTGTATACCACCTTATCCTTCAATCAAAGTGGTCACAACACAATTGGGGGATACATTTAACACGAGGGGATATGAGACACATACACTAATACTTACAGGGAACATGGGCAATGGAGGGTTAAGTGGCTTGCCCAGACCACAAGGAGCACCTGTGGGACTAGAAACCCCAGTCCTTCCGGCCCAAGGTTGCTGTCCTCTAGTGGGATTTGAACCACCGACCTTCCGGCCTGTGGTACCTTGCCCCAACCACTAGGCCACTCCTCCCTCCCTCATGTAGATACAGAATTTCAATGCAGAGAGAAACTTAACCAAAATGCCTTTATATGCCATGAGAAACACACACGGTCAGCCCCTCCCCCCTCCCACAACAAGCGTGTGCACGCGTACACACAGACAGCCTCTCAGCACACCCTGGCCTCCACCTCTCATGTTTCCATACCCTCCAGCGCCCAGCTCAACAACCCCACTCACCCCCCTCTCACATACACAGACACCCAGCCCATCCCACTCTCTCATACACTCACACCACCACCACCCATCCTCCACCCTCTCACGCACACACAGCCCCTCCCCTCCACCTCTCCACCCTCACACACAGCCACTCGTCCCACCCCTCCTTCTTATGTACTGTACACATCCCCTCACCCTACCCCCATCCTTGCATGCATGCACAAATACACTGCCAGCCCCTCACCCAACCCCCCACATGTGCTCACATATCAACCCAGCTCCTCATCCTACCCCCCCATCCAGGCAAGCAACCACCCACCCTGAAAATAGAGACAGATATACACACAAAGCCCCGCACAGAGCATCTACACAACCCCTGCTACCCTTATGAGACAGACTTTATCATGTCTCTTCATATTCAGTTCCACAAGAGACATGCATGTGCTTGCAAAATGGAGAGAGGGGAAATGCGCCATTCTGCCACACCATACATGTGACTTTTCAAACTTGTTTAAGTATCAAGATGATCTGGACAGTAAGTAAGATATCTTGTCTCCCTCTCTAACGGAATGCATCCAAATACCTATAGAGTAACTGGGACTGCAAAGCTATAAAAATACATATTACAAAGACAATAAATAACCCACTCACACTGATGAAAATATCATGGGTAATTTTTAGCTGTGGGGTTTAAACCAGTAAGAAAAGCAACATGCCTCATTCTGTGCTTACAGTATATGGCCATGGGAAATTACCTATAGAGATTTTTGCTTATTTTTTCTGCAAGATCTGCTTTTCACTTCTGTTAAGTCACCGTGATTTTCACTTTTTAACTGTAGCAGTCATTGGTTCAACATTCAAAATAATGATGACTAGATTTACTAAAATGTGCTACTGTTAGTAAACCCCTATTGCTGTTAACAGGCATTTAGTAAATAGGTACTATTGCATAAGATGTAACTTACACATATTAACATGCATTATTTATTGCAAGTATATGGTATCTATTAGTAAATCTAGCCCTAAATTTGTAGTTACATTCACAACCTTGCATCTTACTTACCAAAGCAGACTCCTGTCGTTCTTTCTGAAGTATTTCAATTTTGCTAATTTGTTGTTGGACTGTAGCCTCTAATCTTGCATTTTCAATTTCAAGTCTGAAAAGTTATTAACATACATTCAAATTTTATAAAATACGTACTTGCTGAAATTAGCAGTGGGGAAAAATAAAAATCAAAATGCTGTTCTCACAGAGATGCATACTGTTAGAGCAGTTTTCAGAATGGCTCCATAAAAGAAATACAATCTATCCCCTGTGATTGATGGCCTCCAAGGCACAGCAAATTGTATGTGAGAAAAAAGGACGTAAAAATCTTGAATTATGAAGTAAAAAAAATGTGACCCTATCAGATATCTAAACCTGTTTCAATCAGTTCATCCCCATGCCCCCACTGGTATGGGATGAAGAATGTTAGAATGTTGAACTAAGGATAACTATGACAAGGAGCTAGATAACTGGAAAGAGGATAGAAGTGTTAGGGGATGAAAAATAAAAGTGGAGTAAAAATTTTAAATTAAATTTTTAGATTATCAAAATCGGCAAAATTCGGCAGATATCTTTTACCTGCAGACGTTTCCCTAAGTTTCAAATTCAAAACCAGCACATACTTTCACTTTAAAATTTGCTGACGACAAAGTCCCCACAGATATCTGTACCTCCTTTCTGTGTGGGTACTTTCTTCAAGTGAAAAACAGGCATGGATTTGAAAGTGCCGTCTATACGTTATTTTCTTCCCCAACCTAGATTCCAAAGTCATGATTAAATAAATGTCATTAACAGAGTGAAGCTGTTCCTTTTCTTGGGGGTCCAATATGCGTTGAATTTCTGCATTAAATTTTTAGTGTAGATATTTTACTTCCGTGTTAAAATTTAACTCTCTTCCAACCCAAATCCGAAGCAACAAGGACCTCTCTTCATTTAGAAAACAGTTAAAAACCCATCTATTCCGGGAGCACTAATGCCCTGTCCACAATGATCACTAAGTAGACTGAGACTGAGTGAAAAACCAGGACTGCGAATAAGACAAAGAAAATTCCTGATGCCCACCAAGTCAGAAATGTAAATATGTCGAACCCCCATGGTGATAGTATTCCTCCCCCCCGCCCCCGTAAATATGAACTGAACTGTTTAACGTATCCTCTCTTGTTTATTGTACACCGCTTTGCCCGGTAAAAAGCGGAATATAAGCGCAGCTAAATAAATAAAAGAATGAGATGCATAGTGCACTGAAATAAAATAAAAAGCATGCTAAATAAGAACTGTGTGGTAAAAACAAAGTTAAGCTTATCTTTTGTGCTAAAATAGAAGTTTATTTTATGTTTTCAAAACAATAGTAAATGTCTGTTAAAAAGTGCTCTAAAGATGTCTTTCCTTTTAATTGGTTTTAAAAACACAAGCAATAAGAAAGGTGCTGGGAAAGGCTTCATTTGTACCATTCACCCATGCTTCCAGGACAAACTCACTCTAAATAAAAATCAATATCTGCAGGAAGTACTTTGTCAGTACTGTGTTTGTGGGCAAATACTGGACTAGGCAGTAGAGAGGTTTTTTTGAGAAAGGATAGAAAGATGTACCTGCTTTTTTAAAAATTGCCAAATCTTTATCACCTGTCTTGTGACCTATTTGCATCCCACCCTATTTGTTCTCCGTTTTGTGTTGCAGAGAATTTTTAATGTGCAAGTGTGTATTGGTCTATCTCTTGTCAGTTTTTGTACTATTTCTTTGTTTATGTTTTTGAAATAGAGGAGTAGATGCTTATTGCTGGTGTAAGAATGCAGTGTGAAAGTGGCGGGGGGGTGGGGGTGAGTACAAAGGAGTGAATAAGTGTGACAGAAGGGTGAGTGAGGAGCAAGAGACCAGGAGTATGATGCATAAAAGAAAGGAAAGTAGTTGAAAGGGCCAGATGGTGAAGGAGGAGGAGGGCATGTGTCGGCACAGGTAGAGGAGAAAGCAGGAGGAGAGCAGCGGTGGGAGAAGGGAGGGGTGGGTTTAGAAGGAGCAGGCTGGTGACCATAAATTGAAAGCCTGAATGTTCAAATGGCAGATAAAATTTAATGTAGACGTGCAAAGTTATGCACCTAGGAAAGAACAATCCAAACTATGGATACACGATGCAAAGTTCCACATTAGGAACCACCATCCAGGAAAAAGATTTAGGTGTCATTGTGGAAAACACACTGAAACCCTCTGCCCAGTGTGCAGTGGCGACCAAGAAAGCAAATAGAATGCTAGGAATCATAAGGAACGGAATGGAGAATAAAACCAAGGATATCATAATGCCTCTCATGGTGCAACGGCACCTTGAATATTGTGTGTAATGTTGGTCGCCGTATCTTAAGAAGGATATAGCAGAATTAGAAAACGTACAGAGAAGAACCACCAAAATGGTAAAGGGGATGGAACAATACCCCTATGAGGAGAGATTTAAAAGGTTAGGGCTCGCAAACCTGGAAAAGAGACGGCTGAAGGGAGATAGGATAGAGATCTATAAATTAATGAATGGAGGTAAACATAGATAGATTGTTTATGCCATCAAAGAGTAGAAAGACTAGGGGACATGCAATGAAGCTACAGTGTAACCCGTTTAAAACTAATAAGATAAACTATTTTTTCACTCAATGCGTAATCAAACTCTGGAATTCGTTACTGGGGGATGTAGTAAAAAAACTGCTGTGTAGCTTTGTTTAAAAAAGGTTTGGACAAGTTCCTGGAGGAAAGGTCCATAAATCATTATTAAAAAGGACCCAGAAAATTCACTGCTTGCCCTAATACAAGCATTGTGGAACCTGTGTGTCTTTTTGGGAAACTGCTAAGTACTTGTGACTTGGATTTATACTGGGCTTGATGGATCTTGGTCTAACCCAGTATGGCATATTTTATGTTCAGCTGTAGAAGTTAGAGAGCTCAGAAAAGATGGCGGTTAGATATCAGGGGACAACCAAGGAGGAACAGCGAGCGGGAGGAGCAGTCAGGCATGGTGGGACCTATAGCAGTTGCATGGGGAAGGCGATAAAGAGCAGCTAGAAACCAAAGAACAAATTCATAAGGGGCATGCATTTCATGGCAGAGAAGGACCTACTGATATGCTCTATCTGCGAAAAGCATTACCAGCTGAATTCGAAGAACATGCTCTCAGCACAGAAAGTCTCAATGTGGGGGAGCACATGGATGGATCTCAGCACTCCTTTCAAGACACTGTCAGAAGGTAAAAGTAAAGATGGCAAAGATTGCCAAAGCCCGGAAAACCCGTTGCAGGCAGTGCTTCTGCTTGATAGTGTCAGGGATGCCAGCAGGCACTAGAATAGCTGGCACATCAGCTGTGGTTCCTGGAGGCAAGTATACCGTTTCACATCAAAGCCCCCTTCCCTTACTAAAAACTCACCAGGACGATAAATCAAAAGAAGTGGAAGGGGGCAAGGCGGTAGAAGCTGGAGTACTGATTTCCCTCCTGGCTGAAGTTGTTCAAATCAAAATTTACCTGTGCTACCCCCGAGCAGATTTACAGTGATCATGCTATCTCTAACGCAGCTGGCATAGTCCATCAGAGAGCTGTGCCTGTCAGCTGCCACAGGACACACATTGGCCGCAATCCATTGAGGCCATGTGCTGCATGGTCCTGCCGGCCTTGCTAACTCTCCCCCGTGCACTATGGCCCTACCAGCGCCAAAAGCAGGACTTACCTGGCAGTCACCCCCAAAGAACACTTGCTATTTCCTGCAGCCGGTCCTCACCTTGCTCATTCCTGTTTTTTTAAATGTATTTATATTTTTGTAAAAGTTTGAAAGAGGCAGGAACCTGCTTTATCTCTGGCCCCCTCCCAAAAGCTGGGGAGGAGGAAAGAAGGAGTGCGCTAAAGGGGGGTGGTTAGGGGAGAAAGGTGGAGGGACCCGGCTCCACCGGGTTCTGCACTCTGGGCCTTGTAGCCAAATCTGCGTTCCAACTTCAGTACCAGACTATGCTCACCACAGAGAAATACTGCCTGTTAGCAAGGGGCACAGGCTACTTATGTGATCTTTAGGTTGGTGTTTCTTAGTCTCCTTCTGCTGGTGGATGAGCATAACCCACTCGTCTGGATTGGACTGGAGGAACGATTAAGATGATCTTGTCTGATGGCTTTGGTCTGTGCCAAGTTCTGGATGAAGATCCTGTTTGAAACCTTTTGCTGCTGCTGTGAGATGTGATGCTAAGACCAGAAACAAAGGTACTGGTGAAGACAAGCAAAACAAGAATGTTCATGCCACTCCTAGGAGTTACCTGGGTCACTGAAAATCTTCAAGGAATGGATATACCACTCTAACTTGGCTCAATGGCAAACCTATTGGAAGTACTGTTCACAAAAGAAAACAGCACTGATTCAAATTTGCCTAAGTATTGTGGGATTTTAAAGATATGGCTTAGTGTATTTTCTTAAAAAAATGAAGACAGAATGCACAGTGTTCTTGGGAGAAGATGCTGGCATTGCTCCATGTAGCCTCTTCAGTGTGTACTTATTTCTCTTTTGTGTTTTTTCCATCCTTTGCAAACATCATGCTTCTTGCTATTGATTCGCATGCAAGGTGATGCCTTCACATGTATTGTCATCTATTTATTGCTCTTGGACTGAATATCCTGCTGTTGCTGGTTCTTATCTTCTGTATCTCCCTTCTTCTGGTGTTCTACTGCTGGTGGCTTTTTAACTGTCCTGAACCTGCTGTTATTTTTTGCCACTCCTGCTGTCCAACAAGGTGCTTTTTAAAGTTGGACTATTGGATTTTTCTTTTGCATCCTTGTCTCTACAATCTGGATTGTAATTACTTTTGTTTTTGCAGTTGTCATTCTTATCAGATGTTTGTTTTCTTTTTAAATGAACAGTTGTGATTGGACATAAGAACAAAAGATATGCCGTACTGGGTCAGACCAAGGTCCATCAAGCCCAGTATCCTGTTTCCAATGGTGGCAAATCTAGATCACAAGTACCTAGCAGTTTCCCCAAAAAGACACACAGGTTCCACAATGCTTGTATTGGGGCAAGCAGTGCATATCCCGGATCCCCTTTAATAATGGTTTATGGACCTTTCCTCCAGGAACTTGTCCAAACCTTTTTTAAACCTGCCTACATTAACAGCTTTACTACATCCTCCGGTAACGAATTACAGAGTTTGATTACACGTTGAGTGAAAAAATATTTTCTTTTATTAGTCTTAAATAGGTTACAATGTAGTTTCATTGCATGTCCCCTAGTCTTTCTATATGTTGAAGCGTAAACAATCGATCTACATTTACCCGTTCCACTCCATTCATTAATTTATAGAACTCTATCATATCTCCCCCTTCTCTTTTCCAGGTTGTAGAGCCCTAACCTTTTAGTCTCTTTTCATAGGGATATCTTTCCATCCTCTGTACCATTTTGGTGGCTCTTCTCTGTACCTTGTCTAATAATGCTATATCCTTTTTAAGATACGGCAACCAGAATTGCACACAATATTCAAGGTGCGGTAGCACCATTGAACGATACAGAGGCATTATAATATCTTTAGTTTAATTCTCCATCCCTTTCCTTATGATTCCTAGCATTCTATTTGCTCTCTTGACCGCCGCTGCACACTGGGCGGAGGGTTTTAACATCTTATCCACGATGATGCCTAAATCTTTTTCCTGGGTGGTGGTTCCTAATGTTGAACCTTGCATCGTGTAATCATAGTTTGGGTTGTTCTTCCCTAGGTGCATAACTTTGCACTTCTCCACATTAAATTTCATCTGCCATTTGGATGCATAGTCTTCCAATTTATCAAGGTCCTCTTGTGATTTTTCACAATCCTCATGGGTTTTTTACAACTTTGAATAATTTTGTGTCATCTGCAAATTTGATTAACTCACTAGTTATTCCCATTTCCAAGTCATTGTTAAAAAGCAGCGGACCCAACACAGATCCCAGGGTATTCCACTATTCACCTTTCTCCAATGGGAAAATTGGTCCTTTAGCCCTACCCTTTGCTTTCCATTTTTAACCAGTTCCTGATCCACAATAGTACACTGCCTCCTATCCCATGACTTTTTAATTTCATCAAGAGTCTTTCATGAGGGACCTTGTCAAAGGCTTTCTGAAAATCCAGATACACTGTATCGACTGGCTCACCTTTGCCTACCTGTTTATTCACACCTTCAAAAAAAATACAAGAAAAGTAAGACAAGACCTTCCTTTGCTAAAGCCATGTTGGCTGTCTCCCATTAAGCCATGACTATCTACATATTCAGTCATTTTGTTCTTTATAATGGTTTCTACCATTTTTCCCGAGTACTGACATCAAGCTCACCGGTCTGTCGTTTCCCGGATCACCCCTGGAATCCTTTTTAAAAATTGAAGTTATATTGGCCAACCTCCAATCTTCAGGTATTACAGATGATTTTAATGAAAGTTCACAGATTACTAATAGTAGATCTGCAATCTCATATTTCAGTTCTTTCAACATCCTTGGATGTATAACCATCCAGTCAAGATGATTTGATACTCTTTAGTTTATCAAATAGTTGTAATACATCTTCCCGATGTATCAATATTTCTTTCGGTTCTTCTGTGGCATTCAAATACCATTTCAGTCATGGATAACCTCCCCATATCTTCCTCAGTAAAGACAGAAGCAAAGAATTCATTCAGTCTCTCCACTATGGCTTTGTCCCCTCTTAGTGCCCCTTTTACCCCTCTATCATCTAAGGGTCTAATTGACTCTGTCACAGGTTTTTTGCTATGAATGCACTTGAAAATGTCTTTATTATGTGTTTTTGCTTCCACAGCAAGCTTCTTCTCAAATTCTCCTTTTGCCTGCCCTATCAATGCCTTGCATCTAACTTGCCAGTGCTTATGTTGTTTCCAGTTTTCATCATTTGGCTCCTTTTTCCATTTCCTGAAAGATGCTTTTTGGACAACAGCAGCTTCTCTGATCTCAACTTTAAACCATGCTGGCAGTTTTTTGGACTTCCTTCCACTTTTCTTAAAGCGTGGAATACAGCTAGTCTGGACTTTCAAGGTAGTATTTTTAAACAAAACCCATGCTTGATGTAAATCTTTAACCTTTGCAACTGCTCCTTTTAGTTTTTTCTTAACTATTTTAGTCATTTTATCATAGTCTCCCTTTTGAAAGTTAAAAGATAGTACTGTGGATTTCCTTACCGTCCTTCCTCCATTTGTTAAATCAAACATGACCATGCTATGTTCACTATTGCCAAGTGACCCCATCACCCTTATCTTTTGCACCAGATCTTGTGTTCCACTAAGGACTAGGTCCAAAATGGTTTCCCCTCTGATCAGTTCATGAACCAGCTGCTCCAAGAAGCAGTCATTTATTTAATCTAGAAACTTTATCTTCCTAGCATTTCCTGCCATGACACTGACCCAGTCAATACTGAGGTAACTAAAATCACCCATTATTATTACTGTGCTGTAACTTTTCTGAGCTTCCCTTATTTCTTTGAGCATTTCATCATCCATTTATTCATTCTAGCCAGGCGGTCGATAGTACACTCCCACTGCCATCACCTTCCCCTTTTAAATGGAATTTCAATCCATAGAGATTCTACAGTGAATTTTGTTTCCTGCAAAACTTTAATCCTTTGTGACTCAATGCCCTCTGTAACAGAGTGCAACCTCTCCACCAATTTGATTTGCTCTATCATTACGATATAGTTTGTACCCAAGTATCACAGTGTCCCACTGGTTGTCCTCTTTCCATCTCCGAGATACCAATTATATCTAAACTCTAATTTAATGCTTTATATTCTAACTCTCCCATCTTATCTTTTAGACTTCTAGCATTTGCAAACAAGAAATTTAGATGCTGTATTTTATTCATATTAATCTGGCTATTGGTAGGCAGGGGTAATTTGGAATCTTTAAGCTCTGTCTGCTCTGTATTTGAGGGCATTTGGTTTACTTTTGTCTTTACTGGAACTTCTCTGTTGATATGCCCTAACTTCAGTCTTTTGCTAGTAACCTTCAAGGATACATTGTTCCGAACCATGCGCTCTTGGGCGACTGTCGGCTTTCCCCTATTATCTAGTTTAAAAGCTGCTCTATCTCCTTTTAAAGGTTAATGCCAGCAGCTGTATTCCATACCAGTTAAGGTGGCGCCCATCCCTTTGGAAGAGCAATCCCTTTCCCCAGAATATTCCTCAGTTCCTAACAAATCCAAAACCCTCTTCCTTGCACCATTACCTTGTCCACACATTGAGACTGCGGAATTCTGCCTGCCTTTTGGGTCCTGCGCATGGAACGGGAAGTGTTTCAGAGAATGCTACCCTGGAAGTTCTGGATTTCAACTTCCTACTTAAAAGCCTAAATTTAGCCTCCAGAACCTCCCTATCACACTTTCCTATGTCATTGGTACCAACAAGTACCAAGACAGCAGACTCCTTCCCAGCACTATCTAAGGTTCTTGTCTAGGTGGCACGTTAGGTCTGCTACCTTCGCACCAGGCAGGCATGTTACCAGGCGATTTGCATGTCCATCAGCCACCCAGCTATCTACATGCCTAATGATTGAACCACCAACTATAACGGCTGTCCTAACTCTTCCCTTATGGGCACATGGCCCTGGAGAAACCTCTTCGGTGCGAGAGGTTTTACATCACCTGGAGGATATGTCCTAACTACAGGATCACTTCCTGCCACACCAGGGTGATGCTCTCCTGTCACGTGACCTCTCTCCTCCATGGCAGCAGGGATACTGCCAGACTGGAGGTGGGACTTCAGAACTACATTCCTGTAGGTCTCATCTATGTACCTCTCTGTCTTCCTTATGTCCTCCAAGTCTGCTACTCTAGCCTCCAGAGATTAGATTCGTTCCCTGAGAACAAAGAGCTCCTTGCACCTAGTGCACACGTAAGACCCCTCACCAACAGGGCAAAACTCATACACGTGACACTCAATGCAAAAGACTGGAAAACCCCCATCTCACTGTTGGACTGCTGTCTAAGTTTCAAGGTTGTGTTTAGGTATTTAAGTTGCTTACTTACTAAGGTTTTCTGGGGATACTTAAACTAATAAAACTATATCTAATACGTTTAATGGACTTTGTTCACCTCAAGCTTACTTATTCTCAGGTCCTTAATGTATGCCTGATGAGAATAAACAACTGCACCTGAGAGTGAATATGGCACTTCCTTTCTTTAAGAGGTTTAAGCACCTATAAAGCTATGATTATTCCAGGGGTGAGTGGGAGTCGGGGAGGGAGGGAGAGAAAGACGACTATTTAAAAGCTGGCTGTTACACAATTCCCTGTCCTTTGCTTCTAAGGTAATCTATGACCAATTTCCTGGGTGATTCACACAGCCCTTGGATAGAGGGAGTCTTTCAAAATGCCCCTTTGATCTGTCACTTGATTTTAATACTTATTTAAAACAATTTCACAGGTGGTCCTCTATCTAGAAGGCCTCTTTGTAAAGGTCTCTAGAAACAATTTATTGCTCAAACAATACTGACCCTGTTTTTCCTTTTATGCTACGTTATATTCCGATTTGATTTAAATTAAAGCTCTTTGCTGAGTACTGAATTTAAACTAGAAGCTCTCTGCTGGGTTTTAAATTTAACTGTAAGCTCTCTGCTGGGTTTTAAACTTAAACTGAAAGCTACTTGTTGAGTTTTTAATTTAACTAAAAGCTCTTTGCTTTTTCTAGGCCCTGACTTCATTTAACAAATACACTGGATTCTAATGTACACAGATTAATCAGCTTTAATCTAAAGAATTCCCTTTTCCCCAAGATTTAGAAAACTTCCCTGAAATAAATACTTACAATTGCAGATCTCTCTCTCCAGAAGTAGCAGTCCCTTTTTGTAGTCCTTCAATGCATTTTCTCTACTGACTTGTCCTTTCACCGCCTCTCTGCTCTTCATCAATAGATGTTGCTGCTTTTCTCTTAAGAAACTGGATATTCTTTCAAGCACTTACTCTTATGGGTACTGCTGATCACAGTATATGTCAGTGACTGCAAAATCTATGAACTGCTATCCGAACTGAAATTATCCAGTTCATACAATGGACTCAACTTTGAAATGCTTTGTTGTTTGTGTAGGACTGTTTGACAAACTTGCTATGTCTTAAGTTTCATACAGTTAAGTGACAAAATTTAAAATTTAAAATTATGTTTTATTTCATATGTCTAATTTTATGGCTGTACCTTCCATTGCATACATAGCTGTCAAGTGCATGATGCATGGCAGCCCTGAAAACAGTAGAAGCACCACAAGCACAGGGGCATCCATGGCCTGCAGTGCTGCTTTCAGAATTGCCTAAATGGGAAAACCCGGAAGCAACACCTATCAGGTATGCATACCCTGCTTAAGCAGCATCCATGGTCTATGGGGTCGCTTCTATGGATGCAAGGATAGGAATCCCAGGAAGCAACAACCATCAGGCCCTCTGAGTGGAGTGGGGGCACACCAAGGCACCTGACTCTGTCTCTGGGTAAGGTGGGCACCTGCACCTTTTTTGTGCATATCAGACCCACACTGTGTTCATTTTTATTCCGATCTTATTATTTTTGTGTTAAAGAGTATACTTCACCTTCATTGATGAATAAAGTAAAGATTCAGTGCTAAGCTAGAAATAAGAAAACTGCTAAAGTTTAACATACTTTATGGCACGGAAATTAATTCTATATGCAGTTGATTAGCATGCATTTCCATAGTCATTGCACTAAGATTAGTAAAGTGTCTTAGTTCTTGTTTAGTGCAGATTTTTAGGCGCGTTTCACCCAAGCAATAGCACCCCCTGGGGAAGGTCCATCCTTCTGTCAGTCTGTCTGTGCAAAGAAACCTGTGTGTTCCAAATCAAATCCTGCAGACTACTGGAGAACACAGCACTGGATGCCTATGGGGACCCTATCCCCAAAAGGCAGAATAGTGAAATAAGGCCATTGTTGTGGCAGATGATGCCTGCTGTCAGAAAAAAGTGAGCGTAGGCTGCCAATGGGGTTCAAAATAGTGCTGTATACTGAGGTGGCAGGGAAGCCTATCTTCCGGTTACAGAAAAGTACAGCGAGGCCACAGATGCAGTCACAGCCTACATTGAAAGCTGATGGACCCTACTCTCTGCTGGCTGAAAGGAGGCCATGACGGGAGCTTGAAACAAACTGGATGCCAGTGGGGACTCCATTACCTATCGGTAGAATGTAAGAACATAAGATATGCCAGACTGGGTCAGACCAAGGGTCCATCAAACCCAGTATCCTGTTTCCAACAGTGGCTAATCAAGGTTACAAGTACCTGTTAGGTTCCCAAAAAGTATACAGATTCCATGCTGCTTGTCCTACTGATAAGCAACAGATTTCTCCTAATCTACTTTAATAATGGTTTATAGACGTTTCCTCCAGGAACGTGTCTGAACCTCTTTTAAATCCAGCTACACTAACAGCTTTTACTACATCCTTTGGTAACGAATTCCAGAATTTGATCACAAGTTGAGTGAAATTTATTTTCTACAATTAGTCTTAAATGTGCTACATTGCAGCTTCATTGTGTGCCCCCTAGTCTTTCTACTTTTTAAAGGAGCAAACAACCAATCTACATTTACCCATTCTACTTCAATCATTATTTTAGGCCTCTTATCATTTCCGCCCTCAGTCATCTCTTTTCCAAGTTGAAGAGCCCTAGCCTTTCAAGCCTTTCCTCATAGGGATATCCTTCCATCCCCCTTACCATTTTTGAGCTGGGACTGGAAACCTTTTTGGATGCCAGTGAGAGATGGCGTATCCTGCGATGCAGCAGAATCCCTCTGAGCCAAAGTCCTCAGTAACGTTTTTTTTTGTTTATTTTTAATAGCAAAAAGGAGTGAGGAAGGTGGGTGGAAACGAGGGTGCAAGAGGAGGGGCAGAAGGAATGGAGGATTATCCCCCATGCCATACAGCCATCCAGGATAAAAAAGTGCATTAAGGCTAGAGATGGTGGTGAACTTGTTCATGAACCCACTGGGGCAGGAGATAACTATTTCATTCATTTCTGTGGTTTAAGAGGATTAACTATAATTAAATGGGCCCCTTCAGATAAAGAGGAGATAACATACTGCTATCTTTATACTACAAACGTTACATTTACAGTAAACTGAAAGGCTATACAAAGAATTTGCCAGAAGAGAATAATGCCACAAGAAAAACTGAAAAAAGCAATTAAGATCTCTAATTTCACAGCTGAAAGTAAATGAGAACGTGAATGATTACAACTTAAATCAACTGAGTGTTTTTGTGGAAAAAGAAAGAGAAAGAGGAGACCTAAGTAGGAGCACCTGAAGAGATGTATAAAGATAAAAAGCAAGAGACGTCCCAGAAAGGAACAACATAAGAAAAGTTGGTATAGACAGAGGAAGAGAGAGTCTGGAAAAGAGCACAAAGAAAAGGCTGGTGCTCAGGGAGGAAGAGAGGATCTAGAAATAAGCACTGAAGTAGTATGAGAAAGTAGGGAACCGGAAAGGAACACCAGAAAGGCCAAAGAGGAGAAAGAAAACGAAGGCTTGGAAAAGAATACAAGAAAGAAGGCTGATGTGAAGATAGAGTCAGGAGATGAGGAAGAGCAGCAGTGAGATAAACAGACAGGCCAAGAAGTAAGCTGAAGAGGAAGGAGAATGACCCTGTGTGGAGGAAGTAAAGGCTGAGCTACTAGTCTATGTGAAAACAGATGAATATGCTGGGTTCCAGGCGAGGAGAGAGTACCCAAGATAAATTTAATATCTGAAGTTAAGAGAATGATAGATAAGATGAACAAAGCCATAATATGACCATTTCTTGGCATCACAGAAATAAATCAAATACAATATTGTGCAGCCAAAATTATTACTGAAAGAATTCTACCAAAAAAAATGATGCAGGGCCAGAAGAAAAAAAAAAGACCAATACCATCACTTACTTGGAAAATCTACATCAAAGGAAAAATAAAATCATTGCATGCAAAGGTACCCCTGATAGATATTTAAAAGGATTAAGATCACTATGTGGAAGATCCAAAACATCAAACTGAAATACGCTGCATTAACAGAAGATGACCTTAAATTCATATGTTCCAGCAATAAATTGAAAGTAGCAGCAGAAGGGTTAAAACTGTGAAGATATGATGAGAACAGAAAAAAGAGAGATCAAAAATATTTAGAGAGAGAACCAAAGCAATTCTAGAGAGGACTGGAAAAGAACAATAGTATGGTAAAAATAGCACCAAATAACACTGAAACAGAAAACTTATATGGACCCTGTAAACAGCACAATTGAAAAGCAAAATGGTTACCCTGTATATGGAGAATTTGGAAAAGATAAACATCAAAACCTGGGAATGGCCTGAAGTAACAAGAGATGGAAAGCAGGTTAAAAAGAGACACAAACTGGAAGAGCCCTGGCACAGATGGTTTGAACAATTTTTGGCTTAAACATTTATTCAATATTTACATGCAGCCCATCTGCAACATCATAAGATCATTCAATGTGAACTGTTTGATTTATGCAGACGACATTCTCTTATACATGCCTTTCTCCACAGCTCACATGGATCTGGCACCGCTTATAGACTGTTTCAATGCGGTCTCAACGTGGCTCCAATCACAGAACCTACGCATTCAACATAAAAAAACAGAGGTGCTTTTCATCACCAGAGACCCCAACTTTACTCCCCCATCCCATGTCAGTGTCAAGGAAGCTGACTTACAAACTAAAGAAACAATAAAATACCTTGGAGTCACTTTGGATCAACTTCTGGATATGAAACACCACATAAGCAACATAGTCAAAGTCGTTTATTTCAAAATCCGCTCACTCAAGCACCTACGCTCCCTGTTGGACCCAGACGATTTCCGGACCATATACCAAGCGCTAATCCTGCCACACTTTGACTTTGCAAACGCCATCTTTCAAGGTCTCCCCCAATCCACACTAACCCCCTTACAATTGGCCATGAATTCCGCAGCAAGGGTCCTCTACGGAGCCTCCAGAAGCGACCACGTGACTCCCATTCTCAAACAGCTTCACTGGCTACCTATCCATGGGAGGATCATCTTTAAAACCCTACTCCTATCATTCAAGGCAATCAAAGGTATTTCGTCCTCCTCACTAACAGATCTTATTCACACGGTCCCCCCCAACAGATCCAGAAGAGCAACAGCCGTAAACCTTCTAACAACCCCAAAGGCATTGACAAAGTGCAACAAGACAACCACAAACAGGGCATTCAGTTTCTATGTCCCCAAATGCTGGAATGCTCTACCCCCTGACATTAGGGCCATTGCCGACCTATATCAGTTCAGGAAGGCACTCAAATCCCACCTTTTCCTCCAATACTACCCAGCCAGCAATTGAATCTAGATAGCCCTCTGAAGAAATGACCCACTCTAGAAAGACCCTTACACTCGTTATGTGATTTTTACCTAACCTTGTGCCGTGAAAATATCTCATGTGTATAGTTAACCCCTGTTATCCAAGTTTGTACTCCGGTTCGATGTAAAACCAGACATATTGTTGTTATGGTCGTTGTGTTATGATGTAAACCGCGCTGATACTGAATAGCACGGTATATAAGAAATTGTAATAAATAAATAAATAAATCACTCCATTAAGACCCTCAAACTGAAAAAATAAATTGGTCAAGCAACTGGACTTAGCAACACAATGACTTATAACTGGAAGAACACTTCTCCTTAAGAAAGGAGGATCCAAGTAATGTTCCCAAAAATTACAGATCAACAAAACTTGTCTACCTGCCATCAAATAAGCTGTTCATTGCAATAGACGCAGACAAAGGGATGGCCTGAGGGTTTCTGCCACCCTAGGCAAACCCTCCATGCCAACCTCGAGGATTGCGGCACCACCCAGCCCACCACACCGCCCCCATTCCGGCATCCATCTTCTCGCCTTGGGAGGGGGGTGGGAGCGGTATGGCGATCCCTCTGCTGAGTCGGGCCTTAAAGTGTCTATTCTGGCATGCTTATGGCCTGCTGCTCTTGCCTCCCTCTGACGCAACTTCCTGTTGGAGGGGGCAGGCGCGGCAAGCTGTGAGTGCGCCAGCGTGAGCACTTTATGTCCCGATGCATCGGAGAGATCGCTGTGTTCCCCCCTCCCCAAGGCGAGAACATGGATGCCAGGGGAGGGGGCAGCTTGGCAGGCCAGGCACTGCTGCAATCTTCATTTTAAAGCCTGTCACATCACTGAAATGCCGCTTCATATGGGGGGGAGGGGGAGCAATGCCACCCACCAAGGCCTGTCGCTCAAGGCAGCCACCTAGTTCACCTAGTAGACAGTCTGGCCCTGCGCAGATAGACAAAGCATCCTGAAACTAGGACAAGGCGCAGAGCCAATCAAGAGATGCTGACAATCCCACCTATTCAAACCAGATGTAGTCAAACCACCTTCAAAGTGACCCTTCTCGCTGTTCGCCCCACATATTTGGAACTCCCTACCCAACGACTTATGGCTCATAGATGGCATTGTTGATTTCTGCAGGAAAATAAAGACACACCTATTTCTACAGCATTATGGATCCAAATCTGCTGATCAAAAAAACTACAAAGTTAAGAATCCAACATGCTCACATACTCTCATCTAGCACCATCCTCTTTGTTACTATACAGCTATTTAAACTTATGTACTTGCAACCCCAGTATGCATTAAAAGCTTCCAAGTTAAACTCCCTTATAGAAAAGTGTATGTTTAACTGTTTCTATCCACCTTCGATCAAATATAATTACTGTTACTTTAAGCTATTGACCGAGCTTGTACCTATTACGTTCCATGTAACCTTTGTTTCCTGCTCTCAAGCTTATTGTAAACCGCTGCAACTTGTAGAGTATGCGGTATAAAAAATTGCTAAATAAAATAAAAATAAATAAAGCGTAGTTACATCTTCACATATGGGGGACGTTGGTACCAACGGAGCCCGCATGGGAACGCTCCCCAGCGTCCAATAGGAAAGCTTTTGGGAGCATCCCACTGCGCCTGCATTGCTGCCTTCTTGCCTTCTCCCTCCTCAGTTGAGTTTGTAGCAGAGATAAAAGGAGAGAATCGAGAGAGAGTGAGAGAAACTCTACAACTCTTAGGGGAGGGAGGGTGGGTTGTGAAGACTAAATTCCTGCTGTTCCCAGAGATCACCTGTTACAGGTGAGTAACTACGCTATCTCTGGAAACAAGCAGGCATGTAGTCTTCACATATGGGACTCCCTAGCTCCCAGATGCCAGAGAAATGTCCCCAGAATATCAATAGATTTGTCTCAGAGGGGGCCTCAAGAGAGCATAGATCCTTCATGGATGTCTGTCATCAAAAAATTCCGGGACAAAGGGGTTGCCCTAAGTCTAAAAGAGGTGCTGGAGTACAGCCTGACCAAACATGGCATCCCGGCAGGAGTCCTTGTCCACACAGTAATGTGCGGCAAAAGGTATGCACCGAAGACCAGATGGCTGCTTTGCAGATTTTGTCAATGGCTACAGAACATAGGTTTGCCGTCGAGGCAGCCATGGCATGAACATTATAGGCAGTGACATGACCTTCAAGGGATAGTCCTGCTTTAGCATAAGCAAATGAGATGCAATCTGCTGTCCATTTAGATAGGGTACGTTTGGATACTGGCAACCCCAAGTGACTGGGATCAAAGGAGATGAATAACAGAGCTCTTATGGTGCTCAGCTGTCCTTTGAAGATAGAATGCCACGACATGCTTGCAGTCAAGAGTATGGAGGGTTGCCTCTGCCCTAGTGGAATGAGATCTAGGGAAGAAGACAGGCAGGTAGATTGACTGATTCAAATGGAAAGGAGACACTACCTTGGGCATGAAATAAGGATGAGTCCTAAGGACCACCTTATCATGGTGGAAGCAGGTATAAGATGTGTCAGCCACCAACGCTTCAAGCTCACTGATGAGTCTAGTTGAAATGAGTGCAACAAGGAAGATGACCTTCCAAGACAGAAACTTTAGCGAGGTTGTGGCTAAAGGTTCAATAGGTGGCTTAAAGAGCTCACCCAACACAATATTAAGATCCCATGCCACCAGTGGTGGCCTGACGGGGGGCTTTGTTAATAAAAAGCCCTCTCATAAAACAAGTGGTTGTAAAGAAATAGGCTGCCCATCCAAGGGGTGTTGAGTAGCAGCAATTGCACTGAGATGAATCCTCATCGAGTTCATCTTGAGACCAGAGGAAGAAAGATGGGCGGCGATACTGAAGGAGAGCCTCCAACCGGAGCTGATAATGGGTTAAAGATCCCTTTGGGTACACCAAGTGGAGTATCCATGCCACTTAAAGTCATAGGAACATCTGGTAGACTGTTTCCTAGAGGCTAGTCTTGGAGAATCTTGAATAGAGTCCTGGCGATCGGTGGTGCTGGGGGGAAAGCATACAGCAGCCCCTCCGACCACGAGACCAGGAAGGCATCGGCAGCCACCCTGGTGGGGTGCGGCTGCCTTGAGCAGAAACGGGGTACTTGGTGATTGTCCGGGCTTGCGAACAGGTCCATCACCGGTTCCCCCCCAGGTTTGGAAAAGCCCGCTGGCTACTCCTAGGTCCAGCTGCCACTCGTGCAGCTGGAGAATCCTGCTGAATCTGTCGGCCAGCAAGTTGTCCTGGCCCGACAGGTATATCGCCCTGAGGAGAATGCCCTGTTGGAATGCATAAGAGCACGGATCCAGGGCTTCCTGGCAGCGGGCACAGGACCCCGTGCCTCCCTGTTTGTTCACATAGAACATGGCCACCCGGTTGTCCATCTGTACTAGGACTGACCGGTGGCCCAGGCGATGCTGAAAAGCCTTTAGGGCGAGATGAATGACCCGCAGCTCCAGGAGGTTGATCTGCTGAACACTCTTGCCCGGGGACCAAGTGCCTTGTGTGCGGTATCCCTCGCAATGGGCTCCCCAGCCCAACAGGGAGGCGTCTGTGGTGAGAACCCTCGAGTGGTGAGGGACTTGGAAGGGCATCCCCGCCTCCATGTGCCGGGACAATAGCCACCAGGTAAGGGACTGTACCAGCTGCCGGGTCACTCGGAGATGTCCCGTGGCCTGCGACCATTGGTCCCTGAGGCGCCGCTGTGCTGTTCGCATGTGGAGGCAGGCATCTGGAGTGACATGCACCGTGGAGGCCATGTAACCGAGGAGGCGCAGCAGATGCCTGGCTAGTACCAAAGAACGGTGCTGTACATCTCTGGCTAGCACCCTGAGCCTGGCCGCCTTGTCTGCAGGTAGGAAAGCCTTTGATTGAAGGGTGTCGATCTTTGCCCCAATGAACTCCAGCCCTTGTGATGGGCAAAGGTTCGACTTGGGGTAGTTGATAATGAAACCCAAGTGTTGCAGTGGCATGTAGGAGTTTATCCTGGAGGCCAACATGCATGTCTGAAAGCACTGACGTCCAAAGGCATCGCATGCCCTCGAGTCTCTACCCGGAGGCATGGATGAATGATTTATTTGACACATTGCCGATTCCACCACCATTGAGTGGTGGAGAAGCTGAGGCTTTTGGAAGCCTGGGCACTCTGGAACTCGGTACATGGTATCTAGCCTCTTGCTGACAGGTGGAACCATGAGAGGAGCATCTCACATGCGGAGCATAAGATCTTGTAAGGTGCCACTAGTTGGTTTTTCCATTTTTAAATGTTCTTCAGAATTGAACAGGATATGGTGGCCCAAAGGCCTAGTAGTGGTAAAACCTGCAGGAAAACAAAAGAAAAAAATAGAAAATGCATAACTAAAAAAGAAAAATGTATCAGGACCAGTATCGAATCTGACGGAACCGGCATCGATGGAAAGGCAGAGCACAGTATTTCACCAAAAAAGAAAATATTTTTCGGTGGTGACAGGACTGTACAACCTGCTAGCTCCACGGAAAATGAAGAACTGAGGAGAGGAGTTGGGAAGACAGGAAGGAAGGCAGGCACATAGGTGCAATGGAGTGCTCCCAAAGGCTTTCATATTGGACGATGGGGAGCGTTCCCATGTGGGCTCCGTCGGTGCAGACGTCACCCATATTTGAAGACTGCATTTCTGCTTGTTCCTGGAGATACACTACAACATCGCTGGACCAGAAAAACACTGGGACCATGACCCTCAGAGAATTATGGAGAATGAAGAGGTTATGATCACCTGGGATACTCCCATTCAGACTGATAAAAAGCTGAATGCAAGGAAACTGGAAATAGTGGTAAAGGAGAAAGATGCCAGCATGGCACAGATTATAGACCATCAGTTTCAAGCAATTATTCTGTGAAATAAATTGAGAGGGAAAAGATCCTTTAGCAGCAAGAAATGGAGTCAGAGACCAAGAAAACATGACAGAAGATAGACATTTCCTATTGTGTTGGGTGCCACAGGCTTGATTAAGAGGAATTCCCAAGCGCAACTTGATAAATTGTCTATACCAGTTACATCTTATGAACTCCAGCAAGAGACTGTCTATGGCACATACTATGCTGAACATTAGCTGTAAATTTAAGAGACAGAGATCATATTCCAAATACCCTGGCTTAGGAGTGAGATTCATTATTGCCATGGTATATGTAAAACTAACCCATTTGGAGTAATTACTCCTATTAACCCTATTCCTCACACACACACCCCTTCTTACTTATTCCCACTTCCACATAAACTTCACCTATCTCACAAACACAAATTCATCCATATATCCCTCTTCCCCCCCAACATATTCACACTCCTCATACACATATACATCTCCTCACCCATTTATCCACCTATCCCTCATACACACACCTTCTTCACCTATCTATAGTTTTCCACCTCTACCCACCCACATCTGTATTCACCTATCCCATGCACAGAAACGCAGACACCCATACATTTATCACTATCTCACCCATCCCCCACCTCTCAACCTATCCCCCAACCATTCCCACACCCATCCATCTATGCCTCACACACAATCCACCTCTCTACCTATGCCCCACCTATCCCCCTCACTCCTCTTTCCTGCCCCCCCAAACACCATTTGCCTATCCCCACTCTCCTCATACATACCCCTACAGACAGAAATGCACACAATACTATTCAGCATGCATCACCTCCATGCACTCACCCATACAGCACACAGCTTGACAACTATGCCATCCTAATGAAACACATTTAAGCACAAATTTTCCCTCTGATTCCCCAGACTGAAATGCATACACTAAGTTTGTAACTAGATGAAGTGGAAACACGCCATTGTGGCACACTACAAGTGTGCACTTTTCAACTTGCTTTAACTGATAAAGCCCTTGCTGCATTGCAAGTTATATTAACATACAACAAGTCTGTACCAAAACCCAAATAAACCACTACGCTAAGAGTAGCAGTGTATTACACTGGTTGTCTTAAAGAAACAGGTGGATTACACTGATGACAGTTGTACAATACAAATAATTTATCTTAAACAAATATCAAGTATATGCAATAAGATTTTGTACTATATTTCTAAGAGTAAATCATTTTCTTTTTGCGATTTAAAGATACCAGATCCTTGATCATCCCTGAGCTCCATAATATGAATCACAAAAGGTAATGTCAAGCTTTTCACTCTTTTGTACAACTATATAAATGGACTGCAACTCTCATGAATTCTTTTATTTTTTTTAAAACGCAATCAATCATTTAAGATTTCATCTACCTTTGTATATGTTCTTCCAGTTGTTTTATAGTTTTTTCAGTTTCGGATGACAGAGCTGAAACCTCTTGCAACTTGTGGGAAGTAGTAACCAGTACACGTTCTTTATCATCTAATGAATTTTTCAATTCATGAACATGGTGTTCAGCTTGAACATGTTGCTCTTCTGACTCCTGCAGCTGGGTACGGTAGAATAGATAGAGTTAACATACATAATTAATCATAAAAATATGGGGACAACAGTTAGCAGAGCAGTTAGCATCAAAGATATCTATGTAAACTGCCTTGGCTATAAGATGAGGCGGTATATAAACACCACAAATAAATAAATAAATAAATAAATATCTAGATATGCTTATTTGGATCACTTTAAGCAGAAACTCAGCAACTGGTTAAGTTCCACTAATGAATAAATCCAGTTAAAGCTATCTCAATAAATTTATTCAGATAACTTTAGGACAACTATTTGTGCAACCTGACTTAACTGGTTAAGTTTAACCAGACAACATTGAATATCAGCACCATCTGAGTAAACTAAACTTTTGAACCTGGAATGCCCTAAGTTCCACCATGTTTGGGCTAAGAGTTCATATGCAGTCAGAAGGGGTGTCAGGAAGGGAAGGAGAGGAGGTTTCAAAAGCAAAGTGTCTGAAGTTACCTGAACAAACCTTTTGAACATCAGCCTCATGGCTTAACACTAAGGAATTTCAAATCATGCATAAATTGTTTCACTGACTGTATTCGTAAAATAAATCAATCCTCAAGAGGCTTTTTCCGAATTGTTAATGAAAACAAAACATTCATCAATGACCTCTAATGATCAGCCAGTTATATTAAGGTGACTTTTTTCATAAGAAAATTATACACATCTGTGATTCCTTTGGCCTGTATCCTCTGGAGATGACATTGTGATTAATCTTAAGATCAGCTGACTCAAAACCCAATAAAAGTGCAGGATTCGATCCCTACTGAAGGCAGTACAATATGGCAGACTAGTGCAGACACCCCAATGTTGGATCAGTTTAATTACACATGAAAGAAATGTGGAATATCAACTCTAGGGTTGTACAGGGAAGTTGAACATAACATAAGGAATGCCATATTGGGTCAGACCAAGGTCCATCAAGCCCAGTATCCTGTTTCCAACAGTGGCCAATCCAGGCAGTACCTGGCAGGTACCCAAAGTCCACAGCTTCCACAATGCTCGTTCTGGAGTAAGCAGTAGATTTCCTGGGTCCTCTTTAATAATGGTTTATGGAACATTCCTCTAGGAACTTGTCCTAACCTTTTTTAAACCCAGCTACATATAATAGCTTTTACTACATCCTCCAGTAACGATTCCAGCGTTCGATTACACATTGAGTGAAAATATATTTTCTCTTATTAGTCTCAAATGGCTTTACATTGTAACTTCATTGCGTGTCCTCTAGTCTTTCTACTTTTTGATGGCGTAACAACCGATCTACGTTAACCCGTTTCACTCCATTCATTCATTTATAGACTTCTATCATATCTCTCCTCAGCCTTCTCTTTTCCAAGTTGAAGAGCCCTAACCTTTTAAGCCTTTCCTTATAGTGGTATCCTCCCATCCCCTTTACCATTTTGCTGGCTCTTTCCCGGTTTCTTTTCTAATTCTGCTATATCCTTTTTAAGATACGGCGACCAGAATTGCACACAATATTCAATGTGCAGTCGCACCATGGAACGATATAGAGGCATTATAATATCCTTTGTTTTATTTTCCATTCCATTCCTTATGATTCCTAGCATTCTATTAACTTTCTTGGCTAGCGCTGCACATTGGGCGGAGGGTTTCAACATATTATCCACGATGATGCCTAAACCTTTTTCCTGGGTGGTGGTTTCTAAGGTAGTACCTTGCATTGTGTAACCAAAATTTGGGTTGTTCTTTCCTAGATGCATAACTTTTCACTTGTCCACATTAAATTTCATCTGCCATTTGGATGCCCAGTCTTCAAATTTATCAAAGTCCTCTTGCAATTTTTCACAATCCTCATGGGTTTTAACAACTTTGAATAATTTTGTGTCATCTGCAAATTTGATCACCTCACTCATTATTCCCATTTCCAGGTCATTTATGAATATCTTAAAAAGCAGCAGACACAGCACAGATCCCTGGGCTACACCACTATTTACTTTTCTCCATTGAGAAAATTAGCCATTTAGCCCTAGTTGGATCATTGACCCTTACCCTGAATGACTTTGGTTAATTTGTCCTTATCTCAAGAAAAGTACCTAGGGCTTTAAAAACAAGCTATATCAAGACTGTTTCTAAAAAATCTACTGTAGAGTCAACGGATTGCAAGAATTATTGTTCTATTTCAAATCTAGCAATTCTGCTGAAGATAAGTGAATCTGTCACTCCTCAGTTTAGAGATGGTTTGAAAGAATCACAGGGCTTGGCTCCAGCTCAGTATGGATTCTGCTCGCATCATGTTGCAGACATATTCGTAGTGTCTATTACATAACACAGGTCTGCGACTAAAAAGCTGTTTGATTATTTTCATCTAATTTCCATGTATTTTGGTGTGCTGAAAACAAATAAAATATTGAAAAAACTCCTAGAAGTCATGATTTGCCACAACATGCAAAACTGTCTTCAAATTTATCACATTTTTTCAAATTACTATTAATTAATTCAAATTACTATTAATTAATTCACATAAGTGCATTTAAAATATAAAATGCCAAAAAAACCTTAAAGGGGTCGTCCGAGTTATGTAAAAAAAAATACAGCACTGTAAATCTGATGGTCAGCAATATATACATAAGCTAAGCAAATATTAAGTCCGTGCTTCTAATGGTAGAAGGGGTTAATCTTTCCTGAAGAATCCAGTGGGAGGGAGACACAGGGCAGATAGCAGCAGCTCCGGTCAGTGCAGGGGGGCGTGGCCAGCACTGTGACGTCTCGTGTACAGACACAAAGCTGCTCTCTCCTGCATGCCACACTTGTGCACGAATCATCATCAGGTTCTTGGTTCTAGGCTGTTCACACTTTTTCATCGTAATTCGTGTTAGCTCGCCATTCTTCAACTGTTATGTTATGGCTCCGCGAAAGTGTATTAATTCGCCAGACAGTTTCTGTTTCATCTGTGGTGAATATACAGTGTTGAAGCAACAGCAGAATATTACAGACTTTGTGAAAAAAGTATACTTTGCATACTTTGGACAAAAAATTGGAGATCAAGATAAAGTCTGGGCACCTCATAAAGTATGCAAACGGTGTGTTGAGGACCTCTGAAACTGGTTCAAGGGTAAGAAAAAATCTTTCCGTTATGGGATTCCTATGGTATGGCGAGAGCAAAAGAACCATAGTGACGACTGTTACTTTTGTTCATGCGATGTGAAGGGGTTTAATTCCAAATGGAAGCATTCCATTTCATACCCCAATCTTCACTCGGCAATTCGTTCCATCCCCCATGGCACAGATATACCAGTACCCAAGCCCCCTGCTACCTTGGAAGAGATACCTAGCTCCGATGAAGGTGAAGTCATACCTGAACCAGATGACGAATCAAGTTCTGACTTTGAAGATGATACAAGACCAAAATTGTTTTCTCAGGGGGAGATGAATGATTTGGTAAGAGACTTGAATCTTCCCAAAGATGCCGCTGAATTACTCGGATCAAGGCTGAAAAGCAGGAATTTATTGTTGCCAGGAGTGTCATCTTCATGGTTCAGACATCGTGAAAAGGAGTTCGTTCCTTACTTCGCCCAGGAAGACAAGTTGGTTTATTGCATCGATGTCGAAGGTCTGATGGGTCAATTTAAAATCCAATATGATTCAGAGCAATGGCATCTTTTTATAGATTCTTCAAAAAGAAGTCTCAAAGCAGTTTTACTCCACAATGGTTTTTACGCTTCCATACCTGTAGGTCATTCCGTACACTTGAAGGAAACCTATGAGAACTTGGAATTGGTTCTTCGTAAACTTAAATATGAAGACCATGGTTGGCAAGTGTGTGGGGACTTGAAGGTCTTGTGCATGTTGCTCGGGCAACAAGCTGGGTATACCAAATATCCTTGTTTCTGTGTCTATGGGACAGTTGAGACCGACAAAATCACTGGACCAAGAAGAGTTGGCAGCCAAGGGTGCTAACAGTCGGTGAAAAAATGTCCTCCGAGAAACTTTGGTACCTTCCCATAAAGTTCTTCTACCACCTCTCCACATAAAATTGGGATTGATGAAGCAATTCGCAAAATCACTTCCAAGAGATGGAGAATGCTTCAAATACTTGGTCACCAAGTTTCCAAGCCTGTCGGAGGCAAAATTGAAGGAAGGTGTGTTCGTCGGACCAGACATTAGAAGGCTTATAGTTGATCAAGAGTTTGTCAATACCATGACGGATCCTCAAAAAGAAGGGTGGATTGCATTTAAAGAAGTCGTACAGAAAGTTTTAGGCAATAACAAAGATCCTCACTACAAAAAGATCGTCGGACGAAAGCTGAAAGCATTTCAAGCTTTAGGTTGCCTGATGAGTTTGAAAGTGCATTTCCTCCAGTCCCACCTTGGCTACTTTCCTGAAACTTTGGGAGCTGTGAGTGAGGAACAAGGTGAACGATTCCACCAAGACATTAAGGAGATGGAAAGGAGATACCATGGAAAATGGAGCATTACAATGATGGCAGACTACTGTCGGATGCTTCAGAAAGACATTCCAGATGCTACTCACAAGCGTAAATGCACCAAGAGGAGCCTCACAAGGAAGAAGAATCGAGTTTAGTGTGTGTAGGTGAGCTCATTTCAGTTCAAAAAAGGATTTTCATGAAAATATTGTAATAAAACTTTAATTTTATAAGTCTATTTCCATTTATTTTGAGGTATTGCCTTATTTAACATAGTTACCTAAATTGTCAGGAAACGTGATGTCCTATGACAAAATGGAGGTCATTTTCGGATTCAGCGCACCAAAAAACATAAAGATTATGTGGAATAACCAAAACGGCTCTCGAAAAAAAAATCTGTGGCTGCTGGTGGAGAGAAGAGGGTTGGATTTTGGTTAAATAAATAAATCTATCAGCAGCATACGATTACTTGGAAGACTGACTTTATTGGATATTAGAGGAATCTCCTGTCTAGTATTGGTACACAAATATTACAAAGATAACCAGTATATTGTGATAAGGAAGCTTATCATAGCTCAGGAAGGAGCTATAGAAAAGATGATGTGACTCTGAACAAGCAACCTGTCAGTTCTGGTAGAAATAAGAAAACAGAATTTTCTCACAAAAGACTACCAGTCCCAGAATGCACCAGGTTTCCAGCAGCCATTAGAGGAGCTGAAGTGGGGAAACGTGTGTTCAATCAGGAGGGCTATGAGGTAATCCCTAAGCACTCATCTCAAAGGGCAGGGCCTGATTCAGCACAGCTGCGCTGTATTAGGGAGGAGCACTCATCAAGGCAGAATAAGAATAGAGTTTGTTCTACAGATGACAAGCATCAGCTCCATGATCATGATCTTCATGACCACCTTGGATATGCAGAAAAGGATCATCAGTTTCATCTGAAGGATCAGCAGAAGCAGAAGCCAAACCGGACGGATAGAGAAGGAAAGAAACCCTCTGGAAGGAAGAGGAGAAAAGCCTTTGAGAGGTCTAGAAGAGTCCAAGGCAGTACGTATACTGGGAGGTATTTCAAGGGCCAGCATATACCATTGGACTGGGGAAAGCCAGAGGAATGGTGCTGCAGAACAAGGAATCACCAGAGGCTACCTGTGAGGGAGACGGCTGCACGTGGAAGGGACTCTAAGACCTATGCCAGAAGGTATGTGAAGAGAGATCCAGTGTCCAGGGATCAGGACTGGAAGGCTGGACATAAGAACTGGACTACATACTGGCCAGGCTATATAGAGAGGAACTATAGCAACAATGGAAGCTCAGGTATGAACACTGATCTATGCCCTAGCTATAACCTTGAAAGACAGCAGGGAAATAAGTATTCTCCTGAAAGGGCTCCATTGAAAGTTTCATCTGTGCCAATTCATGATAGTGACCTTATGCTTGTTGATGAAGAGGGAATAACAGCAGATGAAGATATTGTTTATATGGACTGCTCTCTATCCAAACTCTGTTGGTAGCTTTCTGTGATAAAGCACAGCAGCCATCACAAAGAAATATAAATTTGTTCTTTATTCCACTAAGAAAAGCTCCTGAAGCAGGATTTGACTCACACAGTAGAAAGCCAGCCAGCTAAAGGGTTTCAGCTGGATAACTGATAGCAATTGAGCTGCATCTAATTGCTTGTGAGCTTGGAGAGAATCACTTCTGGTTCTGTGTGGAAAGTAATCAGAAGTTAACCTAACAAGAACAGTTTATTTCTTTCTTTGTGGCTTTTCATTTGTTAGATATATGCTAAGAAAACATTAGCTCATTGCCTGACAAGTTGAAGGTTGTTTTCCTGATTTTGATTTTTGACTTTGTTTTACCAAGTTAAACACTGCAAGCAAGTAACCTAATTTATGTGCTACCAAGCATATCTGTGCTGGGAGAAATAACCCCATAAATAAAGAAGTATCTTATTGGCTTTAACACTTGTGCACAACTAAATTATTGTCAGCAGCTGTGTCTGGTGTGAATGAACTACATTACCCACAATACCTTGCAAAAATCATATAAATGTATGCATTGTCAAGACTGTGAAGATTCTCACCCAAGCAGCCGTCTGACAGTATTCAGGGATCCCCATAATCCCAACTTTTTTTTATTTTTTAACATATACCTTCACCTGATTAGGACATAATTAGTAATGATGGGGTGTGTGTGTGCAAGCAGATGATCAAATCCTGTTACTCTGGGAGAACTGTTAGGAAAGATCATAGGGGAACTGTCAAATCTGGTGAGCGTGACTGCCAAACTGATATGTATAAATTGATTAAAATTAAAAACAAATAAAACTGAGGATTTTGCAAACATATTAACTGGAATTCTGTAAATTTATTATTAGTATATAAATCTGCAGAATCAGTTGAAGTTTCTATGTATCATCCAGGATTCCCATGTTGTCTCTAGAGCAGTGCTTTTCATACTTTTATCCTAATGTAATGTAATGTGTGCCTTCGAGTCAGTCCTGACTCCTGGCGACCCAGAAGCTCCTGGATTTTCTTGGCAGTGTCACCGGAAGTAGATTGCCAGGCCTTTCTTCTGAGGCAATGGAGGGTTAAGTGACTTGCCCAAGGCCACAAGGAGTGCTAGTGGGAATCGAACCCTGTATGACCCCATTTTTGCAAATGAAAATCCATATGACTCGAGATGATGATGAAATCAAAATTGCAGCTCTTCAGCCTCCTTCCCCCTCCCCTCCACTCGTCTAAAGCAGAAAGCAGCAGCAGTCAGCACAGGGTCCTTTGTGTCAGTGTGCAGTGTATGTGCTTACCAACTCCAGTGCTCAGTATGAGTTTCCAGTCTAACAGGAAGCTTACTCAGGTGGGCGCAAACCCCTATGGATGCTCATTAGTTCACAGGCCACATGATGACTGGTAACTGCCACTAGGTATAGGTCACAGTGAAAGTCCAGAGAGAAAGGGAAATGATCATGTTTCTGTGACCCCATCCACTGATGTGACCCCAAGTTTGGGAATCACTGCGCTAGAGGCCAAGATGAAATTATCCACAAAAATAACCTTCCTTCAGTGATGACTACTAAAACAGCTCCATCCAATGGCAGAAGTTAAAATTAAGAGCCCCTGAAGCAAAATACCAGAAAGGACCGTCAGAAGATATGTAAGCGGCTATAAGTGGGCCGCCTCACTCCATGCTTGAGTGAAATTTACACCACTGGCTTTGCCCTTTTATCCATTCAGGTAATTTTAGATCAGTTATGCGATCTACTGGCACAACTGGTTTTTAAAACTAGTTCCCATTCCATAGTAGGACACTGCTTCCCTTTTTAAGACTTTTTAATTTCTTCGAGTCTTTCATGAGAGACCTGTCAAATTCTTTCTGAATATCCAGATACAGTATAATCAGCTTACCTTTAAAAAAATGTAGCAGATTGGTAAGGCAAGACTTTCCTTGGCAAAATCCATGTTGGCTTTGTTCCATTAAAACAAGACTATGTATATTTTAAGTAATTTTGTTTTTTTATAATGGTTTCTCAGCAGTAGGTGGCCCTCTTCTCAGCGCTCCTGCAGGATTACATGTCTTTTCTCCTGCTTTTGCCAGTTCTAGATTACATACTTCAAAGAGTAGAAAAGGTTTCTCAGACTTTCCTGGGGCTGAAGGATTTTTTTTTTTGCCAAAACCACTGCTTATATACTTCTGGGTTACTCCCTGCACACTGAAGGATAGCAGTTTTAGCCTCTGCATCTTGTATATAAGGCTCTAGCTTTTAAATCTGCAGCTTGAAAAGCAGCTTGGCTGTTGCCAGTTAAGCAGGCTGCTTACATAGGCGGTCCATATTTCTTCTGGCTATCCTACCAGGAAGGAAGTTCATTTAAAATTTACCAAGAATGAATTTGGGTCTTCCCTTAGACACTAGTCTGGGCGCTATAAGAGCATGAGAGAGAACTCTGGCTACGATGGTTTGAACAGCTTGGACTACCCTGCATCAAAAGGTTTGTTGCTGCGGCATTCACTCTTTGCTTTTGCTAAGTCCTCTGTAGACGCTGTTGCCCTCTCATGAGAGCCTAAATGAAATGTTCATTCTTTCTCAAATCTTCCAAGCATCCTACTTGACTATGCAGCAACTCTATGGATTGGGCACAGAAAAGGAGGGTTTTCCCTCCCAACAAACCAAAAAAAACAAATTCCTAACCTATCCTACCTTAACTAACCTTTAAACTCACCTTTTTAACTGGTCACTGCTCAGCCTTTTAGCCCAAACAACTACTTCTGTTACTGTAGTTAGGCATGCACCCCTTAACACAGTAGCACTGTTCTATTAATGTTTAGTGTGAATGGACAAATCCCACCACTCACAAGTAATAGCATGTGCAAGCAGCCTAGGTTCTGGGTCTGTGGCAGAGTCCCTCTTGCACAAGGTGGCCAGCTGAACCCAGGTTCAGAACAAAAGCAAAGTATATATTCAAAAGCAGAACAAAAGGAATGCCTGTCTTACCCTTTTGCAGGCTTTATGAAACAATATATTTTGTTCATATATAGTGTAACTGTAAGCATTCTTCCTCCTGATCTAGGCCTGCGAATTTAAAGATGGGCTGGACTGTTGCCCCTTAAGAAGGACCTGGGCTCTCATCTATATTCCTCTTCCCATCTTGATAAACTGCTTTAGATAAAATATACCACTTGTATGCATCATTTAAGATGACTGATCATATAGGAGCTATACAAATAAGCAGTAAGTATACTGTATAAGAAAAACACAAAATCTCATTTTTAATATTACAATTTTCAAAAAATCATTTAGAAGATATCATGTGCAATATAGTTTACAGACAAAGAGTTTTGTTCACTAAGCTGGGCTAACAGTTAAGCTGTGCTGTTTGCAAATGGGTCACATGTTATTTAATGGGAGCTAGTTGCAAAAAGCACAGGATAACCGTTAGCATGGCTTAGTAAACATACCCCCTACCATTATCAAGGAGAGAATATTGGCTTATTTTCTCTCAGCTGCTTTTGTAAAATTTACCTTGCTTTTGATTTTTTCTATTTCCTTCTGTAAGTGCAATTTGTCATCCTCTAGGTCATTGCGATATCGTGTTGTGACTTCTAAGGAGGCTTCAGACATGGACAACTTTTTCAGAGCATCCGCAAGCTCTTGCTGCAACTGCCTCAATGCACCCTAAACAAATAATCTTATGTTAAGTGCAGTTTATCAAATTTAACAGGATATTCAAAACACAACTGGTTAAATCTGTTCATTAAATAAACCCTTTTAAAGTTAACTGGATACCTTATCAGGCTAATTTCAGGACAGGCATTTTTCTGGCCTGTTAACTTTAACTAGTGTCGCCCCCACCTGGCCAGGTAGAGAACTGGCGGCAGGTGAGGTCGCCTTTTAACCTTAGGATAAGATTCTCGGTAATGGCTGCCAGAAGGGCTGATGGGAATCGTAGTTTATCCTAAGGTAAAGGAGTTGTGATCCGAGGGTTTAGGCACGAGACAGAGAAAATTTATATTTTTAGTGTAATCAGGGGTTTCTTCATACACAGGAGGCGTGAGGCACAAAGTAGGGAAAAAGGAACTTTTAATCCACGCTACTGCTTCAAATCAACAGGAACAAAATTAGGCTTTCAATATAACTTCCAACACAGATGGCATCACTTTGCTTGAGTAAATCAAACTGGCTTTTTCAGAGCTTTTAAACAAACAATGCTTTCCTCTGAAAACAGGAACAACTTCTTGTTGCCAAAACAAAAACTTTTAAATGTTCTTTAGACATATGAATCAGCTTCTCACTATGTCAGCACAATCAGCTGCTTCTTGCAGTTTGTGACGTCTTCACAAAATACGTGCTTTCTGAGCATGGCACAGCTATAATGGCTTTCTAGGATTCTTCACCGTCAGAGGTAAAACACATAGTACACTGACAATCCATTATACTATTGTCTACATGCGTTGTATCCATTTGTTCTTCTCTATCACCCTCCCTTATATCATAAGGTAGGTGCATAGAGAGCTGACTATCTTCCTTCCTTATTAAATCTTTGAGCCTTCTTAATAAAGTTTGCTTCTGCAGTAACTCATCCGTTAGCTGAGCTACGTGCTGATTAGACCAGCTGTCTCCCTTTCCTCTGGGACTCTGGCTATGCTTATAGTTAGCTTTCTCTCCTATGGGTAATTCTCTGGGGCTTTTCCTCTGTGAGGATTGATAAGGACAGACTTGCCTTTGTTCTGTGGTATTTAGGGATTCCTTCCGTCTTGCAAACCAGTCATGCTTTTCTTCCAGTGCATACTTCCCCTTTGCTGACGGCACCCTCTCAATCCCAGCTGTATCTGGCAAGCTTTCATCAATCTTCTCTTCACAGCAAATAGTATCTCTCACACTCTGTCTCTCAGGCTCTGCAAACACTCTCTTACTTGCTCTGCCTCCTGGACTCTGTGTTGGCCCCTCTCCTGAACTCCAGATTGAGTTCTCCTCTGTATTTCCTGAGCTACCCGAGCTCGAGCCTCCCGAGCTCCAGCCTGAGCTCCAGCCTGAGCTACCCGATCTAACTTCTGTTCTGTGAATCTGGTTTTTAAACTTTCCTTCTCTTTGAGGCACACCCTGCTCCCAACACATGTGACCAGAGTCTAGCTTCACTCTGACGTGCTGCTGTGGGCGGGGCTTAGGTATGACCAGCTTCTGAGTCCTAGACTCCTGGTTGCTAGGGAAACCTATGATACAACCTGATTTAAAGCGACAGGAGTCTTTTTCCTGTGCATTTCTGTAATCAGCCGTGGTTTCCTTACCACATATTCCCCTTCTTAAGACATTTCGTGCTGGGGTTCTCCCAGAATCACAGCACGTAAATCTCTTATATCTTTCTTCTTTGCTTTCATCCATGGTAGTGCCTCTAGATAATGCGTCTGCGTTTTGATGCAGTTTCCCTGCGCGATGGACCACCTGAAAGTCAAAGGCTTGCAATGCCATATACCACCGGGTTAAACGGGCGTTATGGTCTTTCATTTGCCCCAACCATTTCAATGGGGCATGGTCGGTCATAAGCAGGAATTTCCTACCTGCTAGGTAGAATTTTAAGGATTCCACAGCCCATTTCACTGCCAGGCACTCTCTCTCAATGGTTGAGTAATTCTTCTCTGCCGGTGACAACTTCCGACTGAGGAACATTACTGGATGCTCCAGACCCTCATGTTTCTGGGAGAGCACGGCTCCCAGACCTGTTTCCGAAGCGTCTGTTTGCAAGATGAACGGCAGACTAAACTCTACCCCTCTTAACACCGGGGCTGCGCACAGTTCTTCCTTCAGCCGGTCGAACGCTCTATCCGCTTCTTCAGCCCAGTACAACTGATTGGGTCTGTTCTTACGCAACATTTCCGAAAGCGGTGCGCTCTTTTCGGCAAACTGTGCCACAAATCTTCGGTAGTACCCTACCAATCCCAGGAAACTACGAAGCTGTTTTTTATTGCTAGGGCGTGGAAAGGATTGAACGCCTTCAATCTTGCTTAGTAGGGGTTTCACCGTACCATGTCCTACCAGGTGCCCCAAGTATTTCACCTCTTGGGCCCCGAACATGCACTTTGTCGGGTTCAAAGTTAACCCCGCTCCCCTTATTGCTTGCAGAACGGCCTTTAAATGAACCATATGCTGATCCCATCCGATGCTGTGGATCACGATGTCATCCATATAGGCCGTAGCATATTTCTGGTGCGGCCGTAGCACTATGTCAATGAGGCGTTGGCAAGTGGCTGCTGCCCCGTGCAGCCCAAATGGCATCCTACGAAATTGAAATAGCCCCTGCGGCGTGCTGAATGCTGTTTTCGGGCGAGATTCCCGGGTCAGGGGAATCTGCCAGTATCCTTTTGTTAAGTCCAGCGTCGTTAGGTATCTGGACTGACCCAACCGGTCAAGGAGCTCCTCTATCCGCGGCATCGGATAAGTATCGAATTTTGAAATGGCGTTAACTTTCCGAAAATCGATACAAAAGCGGAGGGATCCGTCCGGTTTTGGAACTAGGACAACCGGGCTGTTCCAAGGACTCCGGGATTCCTCGATGATGCCAAGTTCCAGCATCTCCTTGACTTGGTTCATCACTTCCCGCTTCTTGGCTTCCGGGAGCCTATACGGGCGCTGCCGAATTATTTCTCCTGCTGGTGTCAGGATTTCGTGCGCGACAAGTTCGGTTTCTCCCGGCAGTGGTGTCAAGACATCCATAAAGCTTTTAAGCAGACACTCCAGCTCCTGTCTCTGAGACCACGAGAGACCATCCGCTGTCCTGAGTTCAGGTTCCTTCCTGCAATCGCTCAACTGGGGTCCCAGGTCATCCTCGGTCCTTTCTTCCAGCGATGCGGTCAACCCATGCTTGTCTGAGTACCCCGAGGACCCAAAACCTTGCGTCCCTCGCACCGTATCAGACACCATGGCCACTTCTTCCAAAGGAGGGAAACCCACTCGCTCACAGATAATTTGCGCAATTCGGTCGCCCACACTCACTTGGAAGTCTTCTGATCCGAAATTGAATAATAGCACCTTGATTGCGCCTCTGTAGTCCGGGTCTACTACACCCGCTCCTACGTCCAAGAAGTGCTTTACAGCCAATCCCGATCGGGGTGCAATCCTCCCATAACAGCCTATGGGGATCTCCATTTGCAGCGCTGTATTTACTAGTGCTTTCCCATGCTTCGGTACCAGAACTTCCTCGGCACTGTAAAGATCAAAACCGGCAGCTTGGGGAGTAGTCTTCCTTGGGGCTCGGGCTTCCGGACTCATACGACAAAAGCGTAAAAGGAAACCCGGCTTCTTGGGGGACTCTTCCTTAGGCAAGTGTGACTTTTTCTTGTCTGCTTTCCCAAATAAAGGCCTTAATATTGCCATTGCTGCAGCCGCCTCAGGCTTACTTGTTCCCTCCATGGGAGCAGTCTGTATAACCTCGTGAGAGGGTTGAACCTTTGTCTCCCCCTTTGTAGACATTTCCTCTAGGGCCTGCTGAGCTTGGGACTGGGCTTGTTTAGATACTAAGCCTTCCTTGACCCCTAACCCTTGCTGAAAATGGGGCCAGTCTCTTCCAAGTACTACCTCCTGGGGTAGTCTGGGAACAATGGCCACTGGTACTTTCTTTTCTACGCCTAAACCTTTTATTCGGACTGGGTAAACAGGGTAGGTGCTTGTGGTACCATGAACGCACCTAATGTTCACGCTGCCCGTGGGTGTCTGAGGGGTATCTAAACTTGTGGCATTTATCCTCCTCCATAACCTTTTGGAGAGCATCGATTGGTCCGAACCGGAATCCAATAGTGCTTTAACTGGAATGCCTTGGACTATTACCTCCAGTAGAAATCCTTCCCTTTTTTTACTGGGGTCACTCAAAACTAGGGCCGTTTTCATTCTGCACTCACGCATCAAATGTTGCCCACTTCCACACCGATAGCACGCACGCTTCTCATGCACCCTTCTATTGGTGGGAACACCAACATTCTGTCCATTCTTGCCATTTACATCCACCCTATCCATAGACATTTTGGTATAGGCTGAAGCCCTGTCACTAGCTATCACCTCAGCTTCCAAGAAACGTTCTGACATCTCTATGGCTTCTCTGGTGTTTTTACAACCCTGTAGCAACAAAAATTCTCGTAACCCTTTGGGTACGGCCTCAAAATACTGTTCCAGAACAAGCTCATCTATCAGTGTTTCCACCGATTTATGTTCTGGTTCTAGCCACTTTAACACTAACATTTTTAACCTATGGTATAGTGCTCGTGGTGTTTCATCTACGCGTATTTTTGCATTCCTAAGCTGGCGTTTATATACTATAGGTGTTAAACCAAACCTATCCTTAATAGCCTTTTTTACTTCACAATAGTCATTGGCCAACTCAGGTGGAACGGTTTGGTAAGCTGCCAATGCCTCGCCAGAAAGCGAGAGAGCCAACCTCACCGCCCACTGTTCAGGTGGCCACTTGGCTATTCGTGCCACTTTTTCAAATGCATCAAAATATGTGTCCACATTTTCACCATCCCTTAATTGTCCCACACCAAAGGTCTCTCTGGACCCGAGTCCAAAGTTATGGGCTATTCCCACAGAAAAACCTGTTTGAGCTGGATCAGGCGCTGGTGGTTTCTGCTGTTCCTTCACCCAGGCCTCCAGAAGCTCCATCATTGGTTTCTGCTGTGCTTGCATCTGACTCGCTGCATGCGCTAGAAGCTCCAAAGATGCGTCCCTTTGTTTCTTGAGCTCTGCTGCCGCCCAAGCAAGGACATCTTGGCTCTCCATCTTGGCTCTGTTTTCTGCAAAAAAAAAAAACACACACACCCAAGTGCGATTCCACCACACAGATATGCGTTCCTCTCTACCCGCTGCTATTTGCCCCCACCCAGTACCAGTATCCTTTAACTCTCTCTAGTTATATACGGGTTACCTGGTACTAGTGGTGCATCTCGCTCAGCAACAGCGTAGGACCTCGACAGGTCTCTGGACCCTCCGGCTCTGCAGGACTCTGGACTCCTCAGTCTCAGGTGCTTGCAACCCTCCGGTGTCCCTCTGTCGACTCTGGAACCACTCTATGCGTCTCCTGGTGTGTAGTCGTACTTCCGCTGTCATCCAATGAACTGCGCTCCTTCGTGGCGTGGCCCACTCCGCATCCAACTTTATAACACTTTGTGGTGTGGCTTGCTCCGCATCCGAACTATTACACCAGCCTGTGGCGTGGCCTGCTCCGCATCCGAACTATTACGCCAGCCTGTGGCGTGGCCTGCTCCGCATCCTAACTATTACGCCAGCCTGTGGCGTGGCCTGCTCCGCATCCGAACTACTACTACGCCAGGCTGTGGCGTGGCCTGCTCCGCATCCGAACTACTACGCCACTCTGTCGCCCCCACCTGGCCAGGTAGAGAACTGGCGGCAGGTGAGGTCGCCTTTTAACCTTAGGATAAGATTCTCGGTAATGGCTGCCAGAAGGGCTGATGGGAATCGTAGTTTATCCTAAGGTAAAGGAGTTGTGATCCGAGGGTTTAGGCACGAGACAGAGAAAATTTATATTTTTAGTGTAATCAGGGGTTTCTTCATACACAGGAGGCGTGAGGCACAAAGTAGGGAAAAAGGAACTTTTAATCCACGCTACTGCTTCAAATCAACAGGAACAAAATTAGGCTTTCAATATAACTTCCAACACAGATGGCATCACTTTGCTTGAGTAAATCAAACTGGCTTTTTCAGAGCTTTTAAACAAACAATGCTTTCCTCTGAAAACAGGAACAACTTCTTGTTGCCAAAACAAAAACTTTTAAATGTTCTTTAGACATATGAATCAGCTTCTCACTATGTCAGCACAATCAGCTGCTTCTTGCAGTTTGTGACGTCTTCACAAAATACGTGCTTTCTGAGCATGGCACAGCTATAATGGCTTTCTAGGATTCTTCACCGTCAGAGGTAAAACACATAGTACACTGACAATCCATTATACTATTGTCTACATGCGTTGTATCCATTTGTTCTTCTCTATCACCCTCCCTTATATCATAAGGTAGGTGCATAGAGAGCTGACTATCTTCCTTCCTTATTAAATCTTTGAGCCTTCTTAATAAAGTTTGCTTCTGCAGTAACTCATCCGTTAGCTGAGCTACGTGCTGATTAGACCAGCTGTCTCCCTTTCCTCTGGGACTCTGGCTATGCTTATAGTTAGCTTTCTCTCCTATGGGTAATTCTCTGGGGCTTTTCCTCTGTGAGGATTGATAAGGACAGACTTGCCTTTGTTCTGTGGTATTTAGGGATTCCTTCCGTCTTGCAAACCAGTCATGCTTTTCTTCCAGTGCATACTTCCCCTTTGCTGACGGCACCCTCTCAATCCCAGCTGTATCTGGCAAGCTTTCATCAATCTTCTCTTCACAGCAAATAGTATCTCTCACACTCTGTCTCTCAGGCTCTGCAAACACTCTCTTACTTGCTCTGCCTCCTGGACTCTGTGTTGGCCCCTCTCCTGAACTCCAGATTGAGTTCTCCTCTGTATTTCCTGAGCTACCCGAGCTCGAGCCTCCCGAGCTCCAGCCTGAGCTCCAGCCTGAGCTACCCGATCTAACTTCTGTTCTGTGAATCTGGTTTTTAAACTTTCCTTCTCTTTGAGGCACACCCTGCTCCCAACACATGTGACCAGAGTCTAGCTTCACTCTGACGTGCTGCTGTGGGCGGGGCTTAGGTATGACCAGCTTCTGAGTCCTAGACTCCTGGTTGCTAGGGAAACCTATGATACAACCTGATTTAAAGCGACAGGAGTCTTTTTCCTGTGCATTTCTGTAATCAGCCGTGGTTTCCTTACCACACTAGATAAAACCAATATTCAGCGTACGAGGTGTGGCAAAAAAGAAACGAGACTGTCCCATAAATGTTTTATTACAAAATCTACAGAGAAATTACGCATTGTCCCCTTCAAAGTAATCCCCCCTCCCCCCCCCCCCCCGAGTTAATGCACTTCTGCATTCGCTTCTGTCACGTACGGAAGCACTCGGTAAAGTCGTCCTCCTTGAGGTCCCTCAGCAACCTCGTCACAGTGGCCTTGATCTCTTCTACAGAGGTGAAATGAGTTCCTTTGAGCACAGTCTTCAGCTTGGGGAAGAGCCAGAAGTCGCACAATGCGATATAAGGGGAATAAGGAGGGTGGTCGAGAGCTGTGATCTGTTTGTTTGCCAAGAACTGCCTCACACTGAGCACGGTGTGTGCGGGCGCATTGTCGTGGTGGAGCAGCCACGACTTGTCTCTCCACAGAGCCCACCTGCTGCGCCAAACCCGGTCATGGAGGCGATTGAGGACCTGTTGGTAGAAGTGCTGGTTGACTGTCTGACCCTCAGGCACAAACTCGTAATTGACCACTCCCTTCTGGTCGAAGAATGAAATCAGCATTACCTTGATCCTTGATTTGGACATGCGCGCCTTCTTGGATCTGGGTGACAGTCGAGTCTTCCACTGCAGGCTCTGTCTCTTGCTTTCACAGTTGTACTGGAAGATCCAAGTCTCGTCTCCTGTGATGACTCGGCCAACAAACTCTGGATCTTCTCCGATCTTCTCTAGCAAGTCTCGACAAACACTGACCCAGTGCTCCTTCTGGTCGTCCAATAAAAGCGTGGGCACCATCTTGGCACACACCTTCTGCATCCCCAGCTCCTGCACCAAGATGGTCCGCACTGACTCCCTGTTCAGGCTGAGCTCCTCAGCTATCATCCGCACCATCAATTTGCGATCACTCCGCACCAGCTGGCTCACTCTGTCAATGTTCTCAGCCGTCTTTGTCTTGGAAGGCAGTCCTGACTTGGGGTCATTCTCCATCTCCTTGCAGCCAGTCTTGAAGCATTTATGCCACTCGAAGACTCGCGGCCTTGACATTGCATCATCTTCTCCATAAGCTTTTTGGAGAAGTTGGAGACACTCAGTTGGGCCCTTCTCAAACTTAACAAGAAATTTCAAGTTGATTCTTTGCTCCATATTTCTGCCCCCTCCAGTTGCGTGACAAAGCGATGGAGCAGTGTGCTACAAAAAAACCTGAAAAAGAAAAGCAGAGTGAGAGAGATGAAAAATATTAAAGCAGAATAGTGGCAACATACTGCACAACACAGTGACATAAGCAGTTAGCCAACTGGCATTGAGTCATGGGCGTGGCAGCCACAGTCTTGTTTCTTTTTTGCCACACCTTGTATGTTTGTATCTTGCTCCAGTATTCCTGTATCGTTGGGCACAGCCAAATTGATGGCCCAATGTGCTCCTGTTCTCTTGGCACTTGAAACAATGCCCAGTTTCAACCAACCCTGCCGCTCTAGCCCTTACCGGAGAGAAGTAGGCACACAGGATTACCTTTTACCAGATCTCATGGAACACCACCGACATGGTGACCTGAGGTATCCGCCAAAGAGCCTGCACCAAGGTATCACCAGACCACTCTGTACCCAATTCCAAATTCCACCATTGCGCCAACTCCTGGTGTTGATGTTGCTCCACCCAGCATCCCCCACACCTTCCTCACATGAAAGAGCAACACCTGCTCGCTGTCATCAAAGAAGGTACTGACCCTTTCTATAATACCTGTCCCAAGGCTTCCCATCGCAATGACCCTATATAATGGCGGACTTGCATAAGCGCAAATGCATCACTAGGGGCTATCTGAAATTCTTTCATCAAGTCTTCTGGAGATTTAAACTGACCTTCCCATGTTAAAAATTGTGCTAGCCGGACTAAGCCTTGTTGTTTCCATTTTTGAAAAACTCGCGACATTCCTCCTGCTGGAAAGTCCAAGTTACCACTTAAGAGTAGGAAACCTGAAAATTGAGGGTTTTGGTTTAACTGATGACATATCATTCGCCAAGCCTCTTGTACAGACTGCACTACTGGGCTTGTCCTCAGGTGTCTGTCTAGCTGATCTCTAGGGGCATTAGCAAAAACAAAGGGTGAACTGTCCCAAGGAGCTGTTTCTCTAACTTAGGTGTACAGGTACAAGTCTGATATATCCAATCACATGCGTGTCTCAACATGTAGCTTAGATTGTATTGAGTCAAATCTGGCACGTCCATACCCCCCAGATCCGTATCCCCAAGTAGGCATTCGAAAGATATCCGCGGACAACGACCTCACTACAAGAAGCGACATAATTGCTGCTGCCAGATCTTGAGATCTTTTTTCCATAGTCACAGAGGTATAACCATTTAGGGAGAAGCGTCATCTTATATAATGCTATGCGCCCTAGGAGAGACAGTGGTAGGGTCTTCCACCAAAGTAACTGTTCTTGCTCCTTGCGTAACATAGGGTGAACATTTAATTTGAACAGATGTTGCAAATGGCCGTCAACTACACCCCTAAATATTTAAAGGAACCTATCATCCATTTTAACGAGAAGGGGCCCAACCAATATTCCTGCATTTGTTGTTCAAGTGGCATTGCCTCTGATTTGTCCATGTTCAGCTTTAACCCTGAAAGTGCTCCAAACTCTCGGAAGGCAGCCAACAGTATCAGTAGCGACTGCTTGCAGCTTTTGCAGGTGAACTAAGATGTCATTTGCATAGGCTGCTATTTTAAAAGTGGCCGTTCCCACCTGTACCCCCTCAATCTGTGGATCTGTCTGAATGACTCGAGTCATAGGAGGAAGAGTAGAGGGGACAGAGGGCAGCCCTGCCAAGTCCCTTGACCTAGCCTGAATTTCTCTGAGGTTTGGCCATTAACCACGACCGCTGAACCAAGTGAGTGATAAAGAAGTCAGTTTGACTGCATAAATAGGCCAGTAAATACCATTTGTTCCATGACCCTGAATAGGAACTGCCAACTGACCAAATCAAAAGCTTTCTCGGCATCGAAACTTATTAGTAAGGTGCCCAGCCTGTTTGCATGGCCTGCCATAATTGAAGTTAGCACTCGATGCAGGTTGAGAACAGGATGTTGATCTCTTACAAACCCAACCTGCCCTTCTTGGACCAGAAAAGGCATAATTTGAGCCAACCAATTAGCCAGGATCTTAGCAAGAAGTTTATTATTGCAATTCAAGAGGGTAATAGAGCGGTAAGATGCCATAAGGAGGGGGGGTCATGACTTGGCTTTGGCAAAACCACTGTGTGCGCCATATTAGCCTCATAGGGAAAGGCCTGTCTTTGAATAAGACAGTCATATAGCTCTTGTAAGGGGCTTTGTATTCAGTCTTGCATCAATTTGTATCACTCATTTCCGAACCCATCAGGGTTTGGGGGCTTTATAAACTTTACAATGCCCAATAGCATCCTCCATTTCATCCTCAGTGATAGGTTGGTTTAAGATCTCATGATGTTCTGCCATGAGTACATTATATCCCCTAGCATGGGGCCACCTCCCTTTGTATAGAATGTTTGATAAAAGTCATGAAACAGTGCTAGGATGAGACTTTCATTACTTTACCTCAGTACCATCCTGCAGTGCTGGTACCCCCCCCCCCCCCGAGCCCCGCCAGCATTTCACAAGAGATGACATGAGTCATCCTGCCTGGTTTCCGTACCGATGCAGTTAATACTGATAATACATTTGGGATTGCTAAGTCCCCTGGTGGAGGAGTGTGTTCAGCTCTACCTGTGTGGCCACCAGTTTCCCTGTCGCATTGATGTGAACTGCTGTCCTAAGGCTCATCTTAGTTTTCAAGTCCTTTTGGTCAGATGGAGAATTTGTGCATCAATATGTTTCCTCCTGCTATATTCATAGCTAATAATCTCACCACAGAGAATTGTCTTGGCTGTCTCCCAGTATAGAATAGAATCATCCCAGTGAGCCACGTTTATCTGCAAAAAAGTCCCACTTTCTTGTAGAAAATGTACTGATATAGGGTCACGATATAGATTAGACCTAGTGTTCTTACATAAAGTTATACTCAACAACTTCAACTCATCCACCATTGAAATACCACCACCTCATAAAATTCCAATTATCGTCACATGAGGTCCAACATACTCAACCTACCTTACCCCCAACCCATAGAAAATTTAACAAATTTGACAAGAACATGTTCCTGAACCATACTTATCAACACCTATCTATACACCCTACTATCCTCGAAGAAGCAATCACCAATTGGAATAATACCATAACAAAAATATCACTCAGGAATACCCAGCCACCCTCAACACCTAAAAAACAAAATTCAACATGGTTCAAACCTGATCTTAAACATCTTAAAATTGAACTACGCAGATCTGAACGTAAATGGCATTCTACGAAATCCACACAACACCAACAACTATGCACATCCAATCTAAAATGCTATCGCAAGGCTCTTAACTCTGCAAAAAAAGACCACTATTCCTCCATCATTGCCAAGTCCATAAACCAACCTAGGGAACTATTTAAAATAGTTAAGACGCTAACCAATAATGCCTCAAACAAAAGACTCAAATGAACCCTACATTAACCCACAGACCCTTGCTACCTACTACAAAGATAAATTAAGAAAGCAAACCTTCTCCCCAGAACCTTTGTATAACTCAATCCCAACCCCTGACTCTTCATGGTCCACCTTCTCCCTATCATCAAAAGATGCACTCATCAACTTCATCTCTAAAATTACCACCACCACATCCTACCTTGACCCTTGCCTGATCCACTGGATAAAATCAACAAAATCAGAACTCTACCAATTCATCCTCCCAATGGTAAACCTCTCATCACAACAAGGATACATACCCCCCTCTCTTAAACATGCTCTAATATGGCCCATCCTAAAAAATAACACACTAGACAATCCCGCTGCCACATCATACAGACCCATATCCAGCATCCCCTTTCTGGCTAAACTCATTGAAAAAGTAGTTCAGGTCCAACTTCAAGACCACATAGATACCTTTCCTCCCTTGACAAGCAACAATATGGATTCCATCCCCACCACGGAGCTGAGACCCTACTCACAGTCCTCCTCGATCGCACTGCACGTGGTATTGACAACTTAAAACAAGCATTCCTACTCCTCTTCCTAGATATCTCTGCTGCATTTGACAGCATAAACCACCAAATCATGCTCACCAGACTACAACAGATTGGTATCGAAGATACAGTGCTCCAATGGTTCACTTTGTACCTCGCCCATAGAACCCAACAAGTGACACACAGGTACTAGCCTATCCCAAACCTACAACCAGGAACAAGGCCTCCCACAAGGATCGGCTCTATCAGCACTCTTATTTAACATTTACCTTCAGCCCATCTGTTCTATATTTAAGAAATTCCGTGTATACTATCACGTATATGTGGATGATATCATGATTTACATCCCACTCAACACCTCTAAACTGGTAACACAGCAAACTCATCTAATCACAAACTGCCTTTCAGAAACAGCAGAATGGCTCTCATCCGAAAACCTCAAAATAAACTACAACAAAATGGAAGCACTATGCATAACTAGAAATCAAAACTTCACCCCCCCCCCCCCCCGAACACATCACTTGCAATGACCTAAATATAGCAGTAAAGAGCGAAGTGAAATATCTCAGAGTCATCCTAGACAGCTCACGGAGTATAATATCCCACAAAAAACAAACCACAAAAAAGATCTATTACAAACTCAAAATGCTCAAACAGCTCCAGCCACTGCTACACGCCCACGACTTTAAGTCAACCATCAACACACCAGTTACCCCCCACTTTGACTTTTGTAATTCTATATTGCATGGTATACCAAAACACTCCATAAGACAGCTTCAGATTGCCCAGCACGTAGCAGCAAGAATCACGGCCAACATCAACCTAGCCGAACATATCACATCAGTACGATATGACCTTCATTGGCTCCCTATCCAGAGCTGCATTCAATACAAAATTCTCGTAACAACTTTCAAAATCACCGAAAACATTACCCCATCCTACCTCACCACCCTCATCACCAAGGAGAACAAGATCCAAAACCAGCGTGAGTGCAACAAAAACAAGCTTACCATCCCTTCTGATTTTAGAAAATCCACAAAAGCAACCAACAACAGAGCCTTTTCTCATTTCTCCCCGGTAACCTGGAACAATCTCCCAGACAATATAAGATCAATAGACGACCTCACCACCTTCCGCAAAACAATCAAAACTCACCTGTTCACATTATACTTTGGAAGCACAAATGGAGAAACAACTCCCTCCACTTATACCACACTCAACAACACAGACCCTGATCCCACCTAGACAATCTTGTACCTACATAACCTCCTAAGAAGCCCTCTCCTTAAGCACCAAGGAATTGTATATAGTTCTAATGTCCACCCTGTAACAAATGACTGCTCATCTGTTACCATGTTTCCCTGTTTTGTACCAACGTTCACAATGTTTCTAAGTGACTCTGTTTAATGTATATAGTTATTAGTTCCATGTAATGAATATGTACCCCCTATACAATTCAACTGACTGTTTCATGTAAACCGCACTTGAACTTTGGAAAATGCGGTATAAAAATGTTAAATAAATAAATAAAGATGCATAGGGAATCGCCACCTCCGAGCTATGGTGCTGCCCATCTCCCCACCAAGGGTCATCCAGACTGGCGCATGTTCTGAAATTATGTCTGCAATCCTCACATCATGTACCCTAACTAGAGAGGTGGATGGCATTAGCCAATAATCCAAGCACGACAAAGTTTTATGGGCCCATGGCTAGTGGGTAAAATGATGCTCCTGTGGGTGGCAAGTCCGTCACACATCAACTAGGTCTAGCATTTTGCATAGCTGTTCAACCCCGCACCTTGTGCCTGTCTGTCCTGAACTACCCAAAGGAGCCTTACCCATGTCTGGATCCAGAACACAATTGAGATCTCCCCCCACAACAAAGGAATAACCTAGAGTTCTGCCCAACTGAGCAAAAAAGGTGCAGTCAGGAGTGTTGGGCCCATAAACGTTACAAAATGTGTAAGACATATTGCCTATTCTCCCCTCCACGATTATATAATGGCCCTGTGGGTCAACTTCTTGCCGGCCAAGCTCACTCTAGGCCCTTCCGGAAAAGGATCACTATGCCAGCTCTCCGAGAGCCCAATGAAGCCCCAAAGGCGTGATCCACCAACCACAACCTCAGTTTAGCATGTTCATGCCTATCCATATGAGGTTCCTGCCCATCCATATGAGTTTTCTGCAGCATGGCCACATCCGCCTTAAAGTCTCTCAGGTGTTTTAAACTTGGTACCTTTTAATAGAAGAACCTAGCACACAAACATTCCAGGTTACACAGCGGACCTATGACTCACCCTGGATCAATGCTCAGTAGAATTATCCTCACCGGATAGTACAGCCATATTTTCAGTGGCGTACTTCCTAGCCTAAGTACCTCAACTCCATCTCTCAATCCCTCCTCTCACTCTCAGTTCTGCTCTCCTAGCTGTCATTTCCTGAACCATATCCCATCCCTCCCTAGCACTCTCCCCAGGTGGCCCAGGACTCGAGTATGCGCTTAGCTCCTCGGCCCATACTTTATCTATGATTCTAGCCTAGATGTTTGCCACAGTTATCCTCGTTCACAGTGCTACCACAATCCCCAACATTATCTTTTGTAGCTTGCACACTTCACTGGAGTCTCACAGATCAATCTAGATCAATTGATCTTCCAGACACTGTCCACGCTGTATTCTCACTGCCCCAAGTTTCTCGCATATCGAACCCATTCTTAACATGATAGTATCAGTCATACTTTGCATGAATTCCCCCAACTCATAGCTGCCCACCAATTACATTAACTTTGTCCATGTACAACCCTCACTTTACGTTTCCACAATACTAAGTATACAGACCCCAACAAAATTAGACATCAGTATCATCGAGTTCAGTTCTTACGGGTCCATGTCTGTTCACCTCACCACGCCACCCGTCCCACAGGAAGCATGTACTTCATCTAATAGGATGATATAATGGGCCGGAGGTGCTAGGGCAGCATGGCCTTTTTAAGTTCCTGGGTCAATAAAGATGAGTATTACTGACCTAGTCCACCCATACATCCATCAGGGCCTAACTTTTATTTGGTGTCTCCTTGGGCTGTATTAGTATGAACATATGCTGTGGCTGATTGGGCCTCCTCAAACACTCGGGTTACACCATTCGGAGTAATTCTGAGATGTGCAGGATATCGTAAGGTGAACTTCATTTTCACCTCAAGGCTAGCACACAGTCTCGAAAAAGCAGGGCGGCGCGGACTCAGAGCCTGTAAATAGCAAAGACCAGAATTTTCCCGCCATTGTGCGTCAACGGGCCCTGGCCCCGGCACAGAGTGCAGTACTTTATCTTTCTGGAGGTAGTTCAGGAAGCGGGCCAGTACCACTCTCGGCCGCTGGTCACTTCCCCTCATAGGGCCCAGGCGGTGTACCCACTCGAAAATCAGTGGCCCGCAATCAGATCCCAGGTTTAACTGAATGGGAAGCATGATTTCCAAAAAACCCCGCAGTTCTGAGTCTGTTACTGTCTCTGGTTGCTGATAAAACACAAATTATTTCTGCAGCTCTGGTTTTCAGTATCGTCCAACTTTTCAACCTGCTGCTCCACTTGTTTCCGGAGAGCTGCTAGATCTGTGTTTGCTGCCTGTAGTTTGTCCTTGCCTTTTGCGATGTGTTGTTCCGCTGCCTATATATGACCTCCTATCCCTTCCAAGGACTGCGTGACCAATGTTCCCTCTAATTTTCTGTTGGCTGTGTGCGCATAAAATATCAGCTGTGCAGCTTTTGAAGGAAGGTTACATTTTTGTGCGCCACATAACGACACTCGGAGTTATATACTTTAAAATTTGACTACACGTCAGAATACAGTATGTATACCACATTGATTGCACTAGAACATATTGTAGAACTTGTGAAAACCGTAAATACACAACTACTTTAAAATTTTAAGACGGCTGTGTTGTTTTCTATCAGAATCAGAACCATCATTTTTGTGCGCTCTGTTGTAAAGTATGTGCACTCGCTTGGCAAGGTGTGTGCGTGCGCACACGCGCACAGCTTAGAGGGAACAGTGTGAGCGACCATAGCTAATCTTTGGTTGACAGCGTCAAACCGATCTGTCAGTGCTTCCATGACTGCAGTCATGACTTCCTCTACTAACCCCATCGATTGTGGAGCTGTAGGCGCAGGACCGTCCACCATCTTTGTTCCTGCTGGTGGGGCCCAGTCTCGTTCCTTTCATGCAGATTTCATCACTTCGGTGAGGTCCAGCAGCCATAGACTTTAGCTCTGGTACCAGCAGAACCCCACAATTAAAACAGGGCTTCAAAAAGTGAAAATAGTCATTTATTCAGGGGGATCCAGGGGGATTCTATCCCGAAGAGCAACACACGTCCGTCGGCTCTCAACACATCATATGATCCCGCTTAATACTCTTAACGGAGGAGTTCTCAACAGTTCTTCTAGTGCTGGAGCATCACTGGAATGAATGTCCTGTGCATCCGGCATGCTCATAGTACCCATAATGGCCTCTAACTCCCTTGCCGAAGAAGTAAAATGAGAGGCGGAATTACCTTCCTTCTCCGCCGTGTTGAGCAAGCTGTTTCCTGCTTCCCAATCAGCTTGCTCACATGGACGGCATAGACCTAAAACTGACAAACGGCCCCGTCGAAGACTACATGTAGCACAAACAGATTTAGAAGGCATAACAGTTTAAAGCTGCTACCGCTGCTGCTTGAATCGCAGTAAAATGCACTGCTCTCAGACGAAAGAAAAAGTAACCCCAGATGCGGCACTCAAACTAAAATGAAAGTAAACCCCGAATAAGGAGGCCTGCCTCCGCAGCTACCTTCTTGCGAATGAAGAGGAAATCACAACTTAAAATGGCAAAGCTGTGTCCCAAGTAACTGCCACTAATGCCAGTGCTTTCAGACAACTAATGTTTTACCGGATCACAGGAAAGAGTACATTCAGGTATGCTCACCAGAGAAGCCCTCCCCCGACTTAACGGGATTGGGCTAACATGAATCTGTTGTTCAGCCAAATAAAATACAGCTTTGGGGCAGCCTCCTGAGGTTTCACTTACAGCAAGATATGGCTGCAGGAAAGCACCTGCCAAACATTTTTTTTTTTAAATTCAAGGAATTCTCAAATGAGCAGCCTAGACTAGGCAAGGCTCATCCCCTTCTGCTTGACTGAAAATACTGGCTAGGTGAAAGGAATGCATTCCCTTTATGGTATGACATCACCAAAGCTTGGAATTCTCAGTCTTGAATCTGCTAGAAGTGGGTGAAAACCCATTAGTCTGGACTGTACTGGAGGGATGTTAAAGCGTAGTTACTCACCTATAACAGGTGTTCTCCAAGGACAGCAGGAATCAGTCCTCACATATGGGTGAAATCGACACCGATGGAGCCCCACGTAGAGTATTTCCCCAGCTTTCAAAGAAAGCCTTTGGGAATGCTATCACACATGCATGGTCCTCTTCCTGCCCAAGGGTACATCTTATTCAATCAGATGACATAGCTTAGGTAAAAAATGAAAAGGTAAAGAAGGCAAAGGAGGCAACTCCCCAGGGGAGGAGGGAGGGTTGTGAGAACTGATTCCTGCTTTCCCTGTTATAGGTGAGTAACTACGCTTTCTCCAGGAACAAGCAGGAAGTCAGTCCTTGCATATGGGATTCCCTAGCTCCAGACTGCCAGGAACCGAACCACGACAGCACCAACGGCTACCAATAGGGAAGCCGCAAGTTGCAGAGGGTGAGTCCCTACCAAGAGACTCTGCAGATACCAGTGTCCAGTATCACCATTGCTCCGGTAGACTGAACACAGAAGGGTCAAAGGGCAGGAGTTTGCCTACACACTGAGAATGCTTTGGAGTACTGTCTGGAAAAGGCACTGTGCCTGCAGGACTCATTCTTGAGGCAGTAGTGAGATGTGAAGTATGCACTGAAGAACATGTGGTGGCTTTACAAATTTCTGTCACTGGCACTGAGTGTAGGTTGGCCACAGACATGGCAATAGGCCTCACGTGGTGAGCAGTGATCCGGTGCTCTATGGAGAGGCCAGCTCACTCGTAAGTGAGGGCAATACAGTCTACCACCCAAGTGGACAGGATTTGCTTGGTGACAGGTAGCCCCAGCCTGCTGGGGTCATAAGAGACAAAGAGTTGAGGAGCTTTGCGGTAGGCCTGGGTGTAGATAGGAAAGGCCCTCCTGCAATCCAGTGTATGCAGGATTGACTCTGTCTTACTGGCATGAAGTTGTGGGAAGAGGGTGGGGAGAACCACCTCCTGACTGAGGTGGAAAGGAGACACCACCTTCGGGAGGAACTTGGGGTGCGTGCGAAGCACAACCCTGTTTGTATAGAACCTGGTATAAGGTGGATCAGGGCCTGCAGCTCGCTCACTCTCTGAGCGGATATCAAGGCCACCAGGAAGACCACCTTCCAGGAAAGATACTTCAGGTGGTAAGTTGCCAAGGGCTCAAATGGCGGTCCGGTGAGCTGTGAGAGCACCACACTGAGATCCCACTCTGGTGGAGGGGGGCTTCAACAGCAGAAGGTCTCTGAGGAACCTGGAGGCCAGGAGCTGGCTGGAAAGGGGCCTTTCTTCCACAGGGTGATGATTAGCCGCTATGCACTGAAATGCACCCTGAGCGACTTAGATTTCAACCCTGAGTGGGAGAGATGCAGCAGGTACTGCAGAATGAGCTGCAGATGGCAAGAAAAGGGATTCTTATTCCGCTCTGCACACCATAGAGAGAATCTCCTTCGCTTGAAGACATATTTATTTTATTTTATTTATTTGGTTTTTCTATACCACCCCTTCCAGAGATCAGGGGCGGTTTACAATTAACAAGTTGAACAACTTTTACATGGAACAGTAGGAGAAACTATTTACAGGTAACATCCAACAAAAACAAAAAGCAATTTTGCGTAATCTTAACAGAGCTTTTAGGCCCCCGCTAGATTATTTACATATTTACAGGTACATGTGTTCGTATGAACAGTTATTGGGTCCTAGTTGTGATGCAGATCAGTGTGTTTTTATGTGCGGACAGTTGTTGCTGGTGGTAGCTTGTTTACTGAAGAGGTGGGGGGGGGGGCTAGAGGGCTTTTCATTTGTGAGAGGGTGGGGGTTTCAGTAGAGTTTCTGAAATGTTGAGAGAATAGAAGGGTTTTAAGTCCCTTTCTGAATGGCTGAGCGCTGTGAACGAAAAGGCTATGGAGCTCGTACATCTTTTTGTTTTACAGATGTCTTTGGGTATGACAAGTGAATGGTTTGCGTTTTTATTTCGTGTCCTGGATTGTGTTGGTGTGTGTAGTAGGGTGGTTAAGTGGGAGGGGGAGATATTAATTAGTTGAATGTTGTAAGAAGTACTTTATATTTTATCCAGCTATGTACAGGGAGCCAGTGGAGATCCTGTAGGATAGGGGTAATGTGTTCGGCTAGGCAAGCTTTGGAGACGATCCTGGCAGAGATGTTTTGGGACCTTTGGAGTATGTTTATGTTTTTAAGTGGTAGTCCGTGCAGTAGACTATTACAATAGTCGAAGTGGGGGGTGATAAGTGCGTGTACTACCGACCTAAAGTCATTGGCCTTAAATGCTGTACAGTTTTTAATTTGAAGAATATGGTTTTTGCTGTTTGTTTAAGGTGGGGGAGCATGCCGAGTGTGCGGTCTAGTATTATCCCGAGGTATTTTACTTCTTGTTTAACAGGGATGTCTATGTTGTTGATTGTGATGGTTTTGGGATGTGTGGCATCTTGGTTTCTTGATACAAACATTGCTTCAGTTTTTTTTTAAACTGATACTGAGGTCGTTGGTTTTTAGCCATGATTCAGGTTCAGTAATACATTGAGATAGGTTGTGGTAGGAGGGGTTGCATATGCCCTTCTGGTGGAGGGCTTCCGGGAAGCCAGGAGGATCTCTTGCACTTCGTCTATAAGACTGAAGGGGGCCAGTGCTACCCTTTCAGCATCTATGCAGTTAATGCCAGGTTGGGGTAGAGAAGGGAGCCCACCTCTGCAAAAGGAGATCCAGTGGATGGCCCGGTGCCACTGACAGGGAGAGTAGCAGGGGGAACCAGGGCTGTCTGGGCCACCTGTGAGCCACCAGGATCACTGCAGCATGGTTGCTCTGTATCTTGAAAAGGCACCTGGCTATTAGAGGGGTCAGTGGGAATGCGTAAAGCAGGCCCTTCAAACATGAGACAAGGAAGACATCTGCTGCCACTCTGCTGCGTGTGGCTGAGGTGAGCAGAATCTGGGCAGCTATGCATTGTCTGGGTAGGCGAACAGATCCAACCAGAGTCTGCCCCAGAGGCGGAAGAGCCTTCGTGCCACCCTGTGGTCCAGGCGCCCCTCGTGTGGGTGAAGGATCCTACTGAGCCTATCTGCCAGGAGGCTGTCCTGGCCTGGTACATATACTGCCCTCAGGAACATGCTGTTGCACACTGCGAAGGAGTGGAGGATTACCGCCCTCCTGACAGAGGGAGAAGAAGCTCTTGCCTCCCTGCTTGTTCACATAGAACATGGCAACCTGATTGTCTGTCTCTATGAGGACAGAAAGGTTGCACAGGAGGTGGTGGAAGGCCTGTAGGGCCAGGAAGATGGCCCTGAGCTCGAGGAGGTTGATTTATAACCAGGAATCGTCTGGGAACCAGTTGCCCTGAGTGCAGTGGCCCTCACAATGTGCACCCCAGCCCACTAGGGAGGCATCTGTTGTCAGGACCTTTTGTGGTGCTGGTTCTTGGAAGGGCATCCCCACCCTGAGATGCTGCGGGGACTGCCACCAGTGGCGAGAGGCTGCCAATTGGTGGGTGACCCTTACTCTGTCCCTCAGCCTGCCTGTGGCCTGTATCCACTGGGCTCTGAGGCACCACTGGGTTGCTCGCATGTGCAGGTGAATCAAAGGCGTGACATGAACTGTTGAGGCCATGCGGCCTAACAAGCGGAGGAGCAGGCGGGCTGGCACTGACCTGCAGCTATGAACTTCCTCTGTTAGCTGCATCAGGCGATGGGCCCTCTCTACTGGGAGGAAGGCCTTGACCTGCAGAGTGTCCAGCTGGGCTCCTATGAACTCCAGGTCCTGAACCGGGGAGAACTGGACTTCAGGTAGTTGATGATGAATCCCAGTTTCTGCAGGGTGTGAATTGTAAGCCTTGTGGCTTGGCTGGCCTCGAGGGCCATGCCGCCTCTGATGAGCCAATCGTCCAAGGTAGAGGAAGATTTGGCCCCTTGGAGGCGCATATGGGCAGCCATGACCACCAGGAACTTTGGAGAGGAGGCGAGGCCGAATGGCAGTACCCTGTACTAGTAGTGCTGCCCCACACACTACAAACCTCAGGTGCTGTCTGTGGGAGGGGTGGACCAGGATGTGAGTGTATGCCTCCTTGAGGTCCAAGGAGCAGAGCCAGTCTCCCTGGCGGAGGAAGGGCAGCAGTGTCCCAAGGGAGAGCATCTTGAGCTTCTCCCTCACCAGGAACTTGTTCAAGTTGCACAGGTCCAGGATGGTCCCAAGGCCTCCTGTTCTTTTTGGGACAAGGAAATACCTTAAGTAGAACCCCTTTCCCCCCCAGAGGTGTGCAGAACAGGCTCCAGTGCCCGGCCCTGAGCAAGCCTGCGAGTTCTGCAGTGAGCAAGGCCTGAAAGAGAAGAGGCCATGAAGGTTCTCCTGGGAAGAAGTCTGAAGGGTCCAGCTGTAGATGGAGGTGGTAACCCTTCCTCAACACCTGCAGGACCCACTTGTCCGTGGTGATGCTGGACCAGTTGTGAGCAAATGAAGCCAGCCAACCCCCTGTGGGCTGATGTGGAACTCCTGGGGGAAGAGAGGCCCTACTCAGGAAGTCAAAAACTCCCCCCTGGTTGGGTGGGGACTAGTGTTTGAGGCTTGGGGGGCCTTGGGCTTTTGGGGCCCATGCCCCTGGCTTTTAGGCTGCGAGGCCTAGTGCACTGGAAGGGCCCGGCCTGGTAATAGCCCTTTTTCCTTGGGAAAAAGGGACTTTTCCCTGAGGAATTTTTCTTGGGGAAGGTTGAGGTCTTCCTGAATAGCCTTTGCCGGGTCACTACCTCGGCCTTGATTTCAGCCGCCTTGTCAGACATTGGCTTCCTGAACAAGTTCGCACCATTACAGGGGACATCCAGCAGCTTTTCCTGCACCCAATGCTTGAGATCTGAGGTTTGAAACCATGCCTGGTGTCGGGCGCCAATGCTGGTGGCTGCCACCCTGGCCATAGACTCGAACCCATCATAGGCAGCCCTAGAAAGGACTTGGAACAGTCCCGGATGCCTGCCGCCATGGACTGGAACCTCTGCAGGGATTCCCCGTCAAGGCTCGCCGAGAACCCGAAGAGCTTCTGGATCAGGCCCTTTCAGGTACATTCCCCTGTACAATTTGTATGCCTGGATAAGGCATCCGAGCATGGCGTCCTGATAACACTTGTGGCCCAAGACATCGAGGGCCTGGGCCTCCCTGCCAGGGGGAACCGAAGATTACATTTTTTGGCTCTTCAGTTTCTGCATGGAGGGCTCAACCACCACGAAGTTGTGGGGGAGTTGCTGTTTGTGGAACCTGAGACCCTTCTAGATGTGGTAGATAGTGTTGACATGCCGACTGATCTCCGACACTGAGGCCGGGGTTGCCCACATCCTGAGGTGTAGCCTCTTGAGGATGGGCAGAACTGGCACCGTGAGAATCTCCTTGGAAGGAGACTCATATTGCAGGATCTCGAGCTCTTCGGTACGCATATCCTCCCCCAACTCCATCTGGACTGAAAGGGCCCAGGCCATGTCGCGGACGAAGTCATGAAAGGCCATATCCTCAGGTGGAAAGTGGTGCAAAGGCTCCGGGGGAGAGGGCTTGGAGGGAACATCCCTGTATCGGGAGGTCTCTGGAGAGGCCTCGTCCTCAGTCTCCCAGTCGGATCCCGAGAGCGTTGAGGAATTGGCCTCGGGGGTAGCCCCAAGGAACCGGAATCCCCTGGAGGATCTGGGGTTGGACTCCCGAAAGCTTGCTGGGGAGGACCGGATCCCCGAGGTGCATGAGCGAGACCTCGATCGGCACCGAGGACTTACCCGAGGCCGATGGCGCTCAGTGCCTGGCTCGAAGCCTGGGGACTCCCCTGAGGTCGGGGGGCCCGGTGTCAGGGCTGATGGTGCTGGGAACCCAGACATGAACACCTGCTGCAAGGCAGGATTGAGGAGATGCTCTGCTGCATGGCTGCTATTCGGGACTCGAGGCCCAATGGCTGTGCAGCCTTTGGAGTGGACACCGACTGCCTCAGGTCCAATGCCAGCATTCCAGAGAGTGCATCCTTGAGGAGGACTATGGGTTCATGGGTCCTGGCGTGGTCTTCGCTGGCCAAGGACTCTTGTCTCGAGACTTTCTGAGGGCGCTGCTCGGAGTCGCCCAAGTCCCATTGCGGGACTTTGCCAGGTTTCATCGTAGGCACCTTGGCAGGCTTCGGTGCCTCTTTCTTTTGCTTGGGAGGATCCGGGACAGTTCCGAAAGAGCCGTTGCCGTGGGACTTCAAGGATGCCCGGACCTCACGGGAAGTGCCAGCTTTGGGACTTGGCGATAGGGAAGCTGGGGCAGAGTCAAATCTTGGCTTCCCCTGCAACTCTGACCACTTTTTGTTTGTTTTAGAGGTCATGGCCTGGCACCGGTTGCAGGTGGAGCTGTCGTGGTCCAGGCCCAGGCAGCGGAGACAGCAGTCATGGGTATCGGTAATTGAGATGGCCTGACTCCTGCAGCTGCATTTCTTTAACCCACCGGGAGTCATGGTGGGAGAACACCTGGCCGGGGTCAACAACCCCTGGGTGAAAAATGGTGCAAAGGCTGATCGAGGAGGAACCTCGAGGAAAAAAGGGAGCCGAGAATGGCACCGAGGGTGCCGGCTCGAGGCGGGAAGCTAACCGGCATGAAAACCAGAGATGTAAAAGGATTTTTTTTCTCTTTATTATTTATACAGATCAACAACAAGTACATGAACCAAGCATTACAGCCATAACATTTTGTAACCCCCCATTCCACCTACCCCCCCCCTCGCAACCCCCACCCCCCTGCACATAGATACAGACTTTAAGAAATTTGGCATCTCACATTTCTTTACCGTGCCCTGCACCTGGGGATTAAGAGTAGTTACTCACCTGTAACAGGTGTTCTCCAGGAGCAGCAGGAATCAGTCCTCACATATGGGTGTCATCGGTGCCGATGAAGCCCCAGCGGAGCATTTCCCCAGCTTTCTATGAAAGCCTTTGGGAATGGAGGCACGCATGCGCGGTTCCCTTCCCGCCTAAAGGTGCCATCTTACCTCAGTCAAATGACATAGCTAAGAACAGCACACAAAAATGAAAAATTAAACTATGTACAACTGCAACTCCCAGGGGAGGAGGGAGGGTTGTGAGGACTGATTCCTGCTGCTCCTGGAGAACACCTGTTACAGGTGAGTAACTACTCTTTCTCCAGGACCAAGCAGGAAGTCAGTCCTCACATATGGGTGACTCCCCAGCTCTGGGCTACCGAGGAACCCAGGCTGAACAAGAGAACTCCCTCTAGTCTCAGCAGCAAAGAAAGGCTTTTCAAGGACACAACCTCCACCGGTAGCATAACAGAGGGCAGGAGGGCAGGAGTTGCCTAAACCTCAAAGAGATTACGGAGTACTGCCTGGCCAAAAGCACTGTCCCTACGGGACTCCCTCTCCAGGCAGTAATGGGCTGCAAATGTCTGGCTTGAAGACCAAGTTGCAGCCCTGCAGATGTCTACCAAGGGCACAGAGCGGAGATGAGCTACTGAGGCAGCCATTGCCCTGACACGATGAGCCGTGATCCTACCCTGCAAAGGAAGGTCAGCCGCCTTGTAAGCCAGGGTGATGCAGTCAGCCACCCAGATGGACAAGGTACGCTTGGACACAGCCAACCCCAATTTATTGGGGTCAAAGGATACGAAGAGCTGAGTAGCCCTTCTATGCCCCTGCGTACGGTCAAGGTAGAAGGATAAGGCCCTCCTACAGTCCAGGGTATGCAGGACGGCTTCAGCCTGGCTAGCATGAGGACTAGGGAAGAATGTTGGAAGAACCACCTCCTGATTGAGGTGGAAAGAGGAGACAACCTTAGGGAGGAACTTTGGATGAGTCCTGAGGACTACCCTGTTCCTATAAATCCTGGTGTAAGGCCTGTCACAGACCAGGGCCTGAAGCTCACTTACTCGCCTAGCCGAGGTAAGGGCTATCAGGAAGAGTGTCTTCCAAGAGAGGAAGCGTAGTGGACAAGTAGCCATCGGCTCAAAAGGTGGGCGAGTCAGTTGCTGCAAGACCACATTCAGCTCCCACTCAGGGGCAGGAGGACGGATGGGAGGCTTGAGCAAAAGCAAGCCCCTGAGAAAGCGGGACACCAAGGGGTGACCAGGTAGAGATTGCCCCTCTACCAATGAGTGGTGAGCTGCTAGAGCTGAGAGGTGGACCCGAACAGAATTGGACTTAAGTCCCTGATTGGATAAGTGCAGTAAGTACTGAAGAACTACTGGCACGGTACAGGAGAAATGATCCTCTGTACGTAGGTGACACCACACAGAAAACCTCTTCCATTTGAGAGCATAGGTTTTCCTAGTGGACTGTTTCCTAGAGGCTAGGACAACCTCCTCAACTTCCTGAGGTAGGCCCCAGGGAGCCAAAACTACCCTTGCAGCCTCCAGGCCATCAAATTGAGAGACTTGAGATTGTGGTGCAGAAGGGAACCCTGGTCCTGTGTGAGAAGGTCGGGTTGCAACCCCAGAGGCAGTGGAGGATCCACCGCCAGTTGAAGCAGAAGAGGAAACCAAGGCTGTCTCGGCCACCTGGGAGCTACCAGCAGGACCGAGGCCTTGTCCTGGAGAATCTTGAATAGGGTTCGGGCCACCAAGGGTGTGGGAGGAAACGCATAGAGGAGGCCCTGAGACCAAGATATCAGAAAAGCATCCGCTGCTGTCCGCAGAGGATGTGGTTGCCTGGAGCAAAACTTTGGCAGTTGCTTGTTGATGGGGCTGGCAAAGAGATCCATCAAAGGGAGACCCCATCTCAGGAAGATCTTCTGAACTACTGAAGGATGCAGCTGCCACTCGTGGGGCTGCAGTATCCTGCTCAATCTGTCTGCCAGGTAGTTGTCCCGGCCAGGAAGGTACACAGGCCTGAGGAGCATGTTGTGCTTGAGGACAAAAGAACAAAGGTCCTGAGCTTCCCGACAAAGGATCCTGGACCCAGTTCCGCCCGGTTTGTTCACATAAAACATGGCAACTTGGTTGTCTGTCTGAATCAGGACAGACTGTTGAGCCAGGGTAGGAGTGAAAGCTTTGAGTGCTAATCGAATAGCTCTGAGTTCGAGGAGATTGATCTGCTGTGCAGCTTCCCAGTGAGACCAGAGGCCCTGGGTGCACTTGCCCAGACAATGCGCTCCCCAGCCTTGCAGGGAGGCATCTGTTGTTAGCATCACTGTGTAACCTGGAATCTGAAAGGGCACCCCTTTCAGCAGATTGGGTGGGTGTAGCCACCAGTTGAGGGAGTGCAGAAATGGTCTGGACACCCTTATCCTGTCTCTGAGGCTGCCTGTGGCCTGCGACCACTGAGACCGAAGGCACCACTGTGCAGGCCTCATATGGAGCCTGGCATTGGGGGTCACATGTACTGTCGAAGCCATGTGGCCTAGAAGCCGCAGGCAGAGTCTGGCGGAGACCAGGGACCTGCTGAGAAACTGACTTGCCAAGGCCATTAACCTTAGGGCTCTGTTTTCTGGCAAGAATGCCTTTGCCAGGAGAGAGTCCAACCTTGCCCCTATGAACTCCAAGTTCTGGGAAGGGAGCAAAGTGGACTTTGCGAAGTTTATGACAAACCCCAGGCATTGTAGAAGAGCAATGGTCTTGAGGGTGGCTTGATTGGCCTCCTGAACGGTCTGACCCCTGATGAGCCAGTCGTCCAGATAGGGGAAGACAAAGATGCCCTGATTTCTCAGGTAGGCCGCCACCACTGCTAAGCACTTTGTAAAGACTCTGGGGGCGGAGGTGAGGCCGAAAGGCAGCACTCTGTTCTGATAATGGTTTCCTCCCACGATAAACCTTAGGTACTTTCTGTGGTCTGGAGGAATGAGGATGTGAGTGTACACATCCTTTAGATCTAAGGAGCATAGCCAATCTCCCTGCTGGAGGTAGGGCAGAAGGGTTCCAAGAGTAAGCATCTTGAACTTTTCTTTCACTAGGAAATTGTTGAGGTTCCTGAGGTCCAGAATGGGATGAAGGAAACCAGTCCTTTTGGGCACCAGGAAATACCTGGAGTAGAATCCGTGACCTTGCAAGTGGGGAGACACAGGCTCCACCGCCCTGTCCACCAACAGACCCTGAAGCTCCTGACGGAGAAGGTCTGTGTGCAGAGGAGGCCTTGGAGGCTCCCCTGGAAAGTATGGGGGTGGCAGTTGGTGGAAATGGAGGGCATAGCCCTTGTGGACTATCTCCAGCACCCAACTGTCCCCGGTGATAAGGGGCCACTGGTGGGCAAAGAGGGCGAGACGACCTCCTGTGCAGGGTTGGGAGAGCAGTGGAGGAGAGGCTATGCTCAAGGAGTCAAAAACCCCCACCCTGCTGAGTGGTAGCAGGGGCCTGAGGCTTGGTGGTCCTCTGCCTATGGGGCCCATTACCCTGGCCCTTGGCTTGCTGACCCTGGGGGGCAGCTTGGGCAGCCTGATATTGTGGGTACTGTTTGTAGGCAGTGCCCTTCCTTGGGTAAAAGGGCTTTTTACCCGAGCCCTTCTTTTTATGAGAAGGGGCAGAGGTCTTCCTCGACAGCCTTGTCCGGGTAAGGTGCTCGATCTCAAGCTGAGCAGCCTTCTCGGTCATGGGCTTGCCAAAAAGGTTTTCACCTTGGCGAGGGACATCGACCAACTTGTCCTGAACCCATGGCTCGAGGTCCGATGACTGCAGCCATGCCTGGCGTCGAGCCGCGATGCCGGCTGCCGCAACTCGGGCCGAAGCCTCGAAGCCATCGTAGGCGGCGCGGGACATGAACTTCGAGCAGTACCGAATCCCAGAGGACAAGGACTTAAATCTCTGCAAGGGTTCCCCGGAGAGATCAGCAGAGAATCCGGCCAACTCCTTGGCCAGATCCTGCAAGTACATGTCCATGTACAGCTGGTAAGACTGGACACGGCAAGCAAACATCGAGCCCTAAAAACACTTTCTACCGACGCCATCTAGGTTTCGGGCCTCCCTGCCAGGAGGCACCGCGGAGTGCATCTTCTGACTCTTCAGACGATGCATGGCCGATTCCACAACCATGGAATGGTGTGGTAGCTGTGCCTTCTGAAAACCAGGGCTCTTATGGAGCCGATAGATCGAATCGACTCGCTTGCTAAGAACCGGCGCCGAGGCCGGTGCCTCCCACATACGGAAGAGGAGCCGTTCCAGCATCGGAGGAACCGGGACAGTAAAGGCCTCCTTCGGTGGAGAGTCATACTGCAGCGCCTTGAGCTCTTCAGCTCGAGGCTCTTCCTCGGGATCCGCCGGAATAGCCAAGGCAGTGGCCATATCCTGGACGAACTCAGAGAACCGGGTGTCCTCTGGGGAGGACCTACTCTGGGGCTCAGACTGCGGTGAGTCCGAAGGGACGCACCGAGTCTTAAATGTGTCAGGAGACTCCTCGTCCTCCGTCTCCGAAGCCGACTCATCCGAGGAAGAGTCGGGGTCCGACCTCGCGGGGCCCTGGAGCACCCGCCCCGACGCTAGAAGCACCGGCGTCGATGCCCTCAGTCCCGAACGGGAGGTTGAGGGGTACCGCGACCGAGGTCGACTCCGAGCCACGATGGACTCGAGTATCGGCTCGGTCTCCGGGGTCGACTTGGACGTCGATGTCCCGGTGGTCGGGGCAGATGCGCCAGACAGGCTGGCCATCAGTGCCCACTGCTGCTCCATGAAGGCAGACATTCTGCTCTCCAAGGCTGTCATCCTGAGACTCAGCTCGGGAGATGCAGCAGCCACCGACTCGGGCTCTGGGCCCGATGTTCGCTCCCTGGGAGGAGAGTCCACGAGGACTACGGGGCTTACGTGTCCAGCAGACTCCAGCTCCACACGAGGAACTTTGGCAGGCTTCTCCGGTTCCACAGGCCCGGGGCGACGGTCGGGAGTCTTAGACCTGGCCCTCGAGGAGCCAGGGACCTCTTCCGACGACGCCCTCGTGAGCCGTTTCTTCCTCTTCCGTTCCCGGTCGGGGGACCCCCTGTCCGAGGAGCTTCGACAGTGCTCGGGATCGGAATCCCGAGATGTCGAGGCCTCAGACGAGGTACAGGCCCGGACGGAGGCTGAGTCCGAGAAAAGCCTTTCCTTTTGCTGCTGGCGACTTCATAGTGCCTCGGAAGACATTTTTCCACAGGCCCCGCATGACTTAGGATCGTGGTCGGGGCCCAGGCACCGAAGGCAGCAGTCGTGTGTGTGGTGAGAGACATTAGTTTCTTACACCGATCACACTTCTTAAAACCACTGGAAGCCATCGGGGAAAAAAGAGTCCCCGCGAGGTCAAAAGACCGGCCCTTCCAGGGAAAAAGAGAAAAAAGGGCGTGAACGCCAGCCACGAAGGGCAAAAACTGAAAAAGAGGAATCGGGCTCGATACCGGTGTACCGAACCCGGTGGGAGGGGAACCGGCGTCGAACCGGTAGAAAGAGAGCAAAAAATCGCTGAAAAATCTAATTTTAACCGGGAAAACTGGACACACGTCCGGTGGGCTTCACAGAAAAAAAGAGACTGAGGTAAGATGGCACCTTTAGGCAGGAAGGGAACCGTGCATGCGTGCCTGCATTCCCAAAGGCTTTCATAGAAAGCTGGGGAAATGCTCCGCTGGGGCTTCATCGGCGCCGATGACACCCATATGTGAGGACTGACTTCTGGCTTGGTCCTGGAGAATGGGTATATACCCTAACCCTCCCCCCAAGCACCCATAGTTGTTAGCTTGATCACGCCCTAACACCACCTACCGTGCCACACTAGCTCCTATTCAATCCTTCCACGTCACCCTTATCCAGTATCAAGGCCCCCAACCCTCCACTTAAGATAGGGGTCCCAAGTATTTTGGAAATGCACCATATTATGTTGATGCACAGGTGTAAAGTGATACATTGAACAAAATGCTCCACTCTCCCCTGGACCTCCGCCAAGGTCGGCACCAAAGCCGACTTCCACCTTTTCGCTATCAGTTGCCGGGTTGCCGTGTACACCAGGCCGCACCAACCCTGGAGTATGGAGTGGAGGAGTGGCCTAGTGGTTGGGGCAAGGTACTTCGGGCCGGAAGGTCGGGGGTTCAAATCCCACTAGAGGACAGCAATCTTGGGCCGGAAGGACTGGGGTTTCTAGTCCCACAGGTGCTCCTTGTGGTCTTGGGCAAGCCACTTAACCCTCCATAGCCCATGTTCCCTGTAAAATAGTTCTCTGTGTGCTGTGCTTTCCTGTCTAATCAATGTGTTTATACCTCAAAAATTTCCTGTCATGATTTGACAATTTCCAATCTGTAATCAAACCGCTGCTGATCGCTGGAAGTAGCGGTATACAAATGTATACTAAATAAATAAAATAAAATAAAATAAATAAAAACCCTGGCCTTCCTTTCTCTGCCCTCCAGCCTCAATATTAAGCAGCGCTAGACAGGGCCGCATTCCCACCTCTTCCCCACAGACCTCCTTTAACCATCCCAGCAGACCCTTGCTCCGATCCTGTAGGATCCCTCTTAGGTGCTTATGTCCTAATTACCCTGCCCCAGGGCCTCGGGCTCCACTCTCCGGCGATTTACCTGCTCCTGCCGGTCCCAGGCGTTGTTATTTTTTCTGCCTCAGAGGTGCACCCTCACCGGCCTTGTGCTCTGGATCTCTCCCAGACCCCAGAGGGTTGTCTACATAGACTCGTCTTATTTCTCAGGCCTTTCTGCCACGTGCGTTCACTCTGCGCATGTTCCTGCTCCTTCTCCTGCCGCCGCTTCTCCGTGCTCCTGCCTTCCTTTATATATACGCTGTGGCTGCACCTCCACAGGTGCCTGCCCTGAGGTCCACCGAACTGCACCGCCCATCCCGCACAGCAGAGCTCTGCTCTCACCTACTCCGCAGCAGGGGGTATTCCTCGCTTCTCCGCTCCGTGCAGTCACCCCGTCAGCGGTCTGAGAGGGTTGGGTCTGCAAACTCTTGCGGCTTCCGCCGTTACTTCAGGGGTGCACTCTCCGGTTGCTCTCCTCTCTCCACCACTTCAATCCGGCTGCTTACGTGGATATTTTAATCCATTACAGGGGCTTAATTATCGCTTTTGATGGGCCTCGCGGTGGAGCCCGTTCAGAACGTCGCCATCAGGTCAGCTGACATCACTGGAAGTCGATGTAAAAGGATTTTAATAACTTTTTCCAGGGAAGTAGAGGACTATGTCCGTTGGGCTCTGGGGAAAAAAGGAGACTGAACAAGACAGCACCCTTGTGCGGGAAGGGGACCACACATGCCTGGCAGCATTCCCAAAGACTTTCTTTGAAAGATGGGGAAATGCTCCGCGCGGGGCTCCGTTGGCGTCACCCATATGTGAGGACTGACTTCCTGCTTGTTCCTGGAGAAGGAAGGCATTATTCCCCAAACCATCTAACAAAGATTAAGTACCAAATCCTGGAGTAGTTGAGAATAGCGATTAGGAGCAGACACCAATATTTATTAACACAAAACCTCTAACCTGGAACCACGCAGTTTGTATCACATCTCTCTAATGGCAACACTAAGGCCCAACCAACTCAGTGAACTGTCAAAAGCTATATTTCTTCTGAAGAATGAGACAGAGGTCTCTTACCTACTTTTCATAATTTCCAAGGCTGTCTTAGTACTGCAGTGAATCAACTGCTGTTATCTACTATTTCATAAATCAGAACATAGCTAATCCAGATAGTGGAAGTGGAGGTGTAGCCTAATGGTTAGAGCACTCCTTGGACAAGTCACTTAATCCTTCATTGCCTCAGAAGAATCCAAGTTATCAATATCACTGTTTAATGTACATAACCCAGTTTAAATTACAATGTAAACCATTTTGACTGAAATGATAAAACAGTATAAAAAAATCTGTTAAATATACTACTACAGAAGATTTTGTTTCCCATTTCAGCTATTAACAGATAATACATCAGCAATAGCAATGGGGGTTCATCTCTCCAAATACATAAACCATGTACAAGTACAGCCTGCACTATTTTCACAAAACAGCTGCATCTTAAAAGAAAAACATACAGCTGTCAAAATTCTATTACAATCAATCCATGCACCCCAAAATTGGTGGCCCATGTAATTTCTTTAAAATAAAAGTAGGGCTTACCGACAGTCACAGAGAGACTGCTAAAAACACAATAATCGAACTGCATTTCAGAGAAAAAAATCTTACCTGCATATGCTGATTTCCAAAATTAACACACAACATGCATTGCGCATCTGCACTCTTGAGATTATGTGCTTACGAGACATGGCAACAAACAGCATAAATAAGAAACATGTATTCCCAGGCATATAAATGTGTGTTTATGATACCTTCTGAAAGCAATTATATCTTCATAGTGGTACCAGGGAGCGAGTTTAATAGGCAGAGGGCTATCATTCACATTGTATTCAAATGGAGACAGTATTGAACTAGCACATACCTAATGTTAACAGTGTACTCGGAAGAATCCAAGTTATCAATGCCCCTGGTTTCATGAATATTACCAAGTTTAAGTTACAATGTAAACCGCTTTGACTAAAATGATAAAGCAGTATAAAACAAAAAAGCTTGTTAAATAAATAAATTATAAACTGTAAAGGTAACAAAGATATTAAATGTTTATATCAAAATAAAAGAAGAAAGCATATGATTTGTATTATAAAAATCATACTTGCTAATCAAGATCCTCAATAGAATCAACTGAATTCATTGATTATCTTTGAAGTTAATTTATAGATTTGAAACTTACATCTTGCTTTTAGACAGAGTTTTAGTGCATTTATTAATGTCACTTTAATCATTCTTGCTCCATGCTTTCTACTTTCTCCGAGAATGGAACATATTTACTTGAGTGATTATAGTTAAGAAAAGTGGTTTACATCCATTGAAAATTACCTAAATCAGGCCTTGATAAATGTACTTTAGATCTCTGAGTCGGCCAAAAACTTAGGAGCCAGTATTCAACAGCTCTTTTCTCAATGAACCCTCCACTCTCACCGTGGCTCTTAATGTGCCATTGCAAGGTGCTTGCAGGAATACATGGTCAGCACTTCTATTGCCTTTTTTACAGGTGTTCAGTCAGCAGCATGCTGATAATCCTGATGGTTGGGCTTGAGACAACAATGTCACTGCTTCCCTTTACTTCATAGCCTGAGTTCTCACTAGTCTCTTGTTCTCTCCCTCCCTTGTCCTCTAATCTGCCCCCCAGCAGTTTCTCAATTCGATACCCTCTTTCCAATTTTTCTCTCTCACTCTCCCCATCCTGTGCCCAGTATCTCAATCTCTCTCTCTAAACCATCATCCTAACCAGTCTCAAACTCCCTGCCAGCCATCCCCAGAACTCAACAGTTTACCCTACTTGCCCACAGAATTAGCCTGGCAACTCCAGTCACTTTCAACTTGCCACCACAAGATATCAGCTTCACTAATTCCTATCTATCACCTCAAAACTTGCCAGTTTCAACCACCCCAATCCCCCAGCTAGCCAAATCCAGTTACTCCCAAGTCACTTAGTTACAGCCACCACTTCCTAGGCCATCCTGACACAACTGAAATCACCCCTGACTTGCCAACCTACCTATTCAGCTTAACCCAGTCACTCTTCCTCCTCACCTTGCTGGCTGCTTTGCCAAATGCTGCTGTTGTAATCCTGGAAACGTTCTTTTCTGTTTGCAGTCCGAGCCATGCAGTGCAGATACTTGAATGCTCTCACTGCAGTATCAAGTTTGGTGAGACCAGCATGGGAGCCCATTCCCCATGCAGCTTACACTCACTAAAATACACACTGTGAACCTCAAATGGTAAATAACAGATGTTCTAGGGCCGCAGTAGCAATTCGGAGCATGAAAATTCAGGTTACTACAGTGCAACTTCCATGTGCCCTGGCAACCTAGTACCCAGAATTTGTCAAAGCCCGACTTAAATGCTGGTTTTCACATTGAATCATTTTGGATATGGATCATTTTGTCTGCATTACTGATATCATGAATAATGCAAAACAGTTTACTGTAGCTATACAGATAATCATAAATCCACACAGTAGGCACTGAAAAGTCAGATCTGCAAATGAATGATTAAGAAAGCAAGGGAAAATTCCTCAAAACAGTAAATAAATCTATCATAAAATGCCATTTTTATATTTTAATAATGTCTTTTTATCAGTGTTAGAGATGCCTGGGGTTTGGGGGCTTTCTGCTTACGTGGGCCATGCCCCTGTCCCTTGGCCTGCTGCCCCTGTTGGGGAGCCAGGGAGGCCTGAAAATGGGCGTAGCTTAGGTAAGCAGCACTCTTCCTCATGTAAAAGGGCTTTTAACCCGAGTCCTTCTTGCAAGAAGGGGCAGAGGTCTTCTTGGAGAGTAGTGTCCTCGTCATGTACTCGGTCTACAGTTCTGTGGCCTTGTCGGTCATGGGTTTGCAAAAGAGGTTCTCCCCTTGGCATGGAACATCGACCAACTTGTCCTGAACCCATTGTTTGAGATCCGATGACTGTAGCCATGCCTGGCGGCGTGCACTGATGCCTGCTGCGGCTACCCGTGCCGCCGACTCAAACCTGTCATACGCCGCTCGAGACAAACTTCGAGCACTCACGGACGGCGGTGGACAGGCTCCTGAAGCGCTGCAAAGGCCCCTCGGAGAGACCAGCCAAGAACCAGACGAGTTCCTTCGCCAGGTCTCTCAGGTACATGACCATGTACAGCTGGTAAGCCTGGATTCGACAGGTCAGCATTGAACCCTGGAAACACTTTCTGCTGAGGGCATCCAAGTTGCAGGCCTCCCTGCCAGGAGGCATCGAGGAGTGCGTCTTCTGGCTCTTCAGCCGGAGCATGACCGATTCCACAACCATGGAATTGTGTGGCAGCTGCGACATTTGAAACCCAGGGCTCTGGCGGACTCGATACATTGAGTCGAGCCGTTTGCTGACAACCGGCACCGATGCCGGCGTCTCCCACATGCGGAGCATCAGTCGTTCCAGGATCGGAGGCACGGGTACAGTAAGGGCCTCCCGAGGGAGGGCCTCATAGTGTAGGATCTTGAGCTCGTCAGCCTGAGGATCCTCCTCAGACTTCGTGGGGAACGCCAAAGCAATGGATATATCCCTCACGAAGTGCAAGAACCTCGTGTCCTCTGGAGGGGACCTTCTCTGAGATTCAGACACCGGGGAATTGGATGGGACATCCCTGTGCCGACAGGTGTCCAGGGACTCCTCGTCCTCCATTTCCCACTCCGATGCCTCCGAAGAGGAATCGAGGGGCTTCGACATCGAGGGCCCCGGCGCCGACCGCCCTGATGCCGGGAGGCTCGACGGCGACGACCTCGGTCCCGAACTGCAGGCCAAGTGGGACCTCGGCCGAAGATCGACTCAAGCCTGAAAGGTCTTGAGGATCAGCTCAGCCTCAGGGGTTAACTTCGACGTTGAGGGCCCGGTGGTCGAGACAGAAGAACCGGACAGACCGGCAATCAGTGCTTGCTGCTGCTCCATGAAGGCAGTGAAACTGTGCTCCAAGGCCACCATTCTGGACGAGTCCGGAAGGCTCCGCCGCCACGGCTCGGGTCCTGACACGGTCGGGCCCGATGCCGGTTCCCCCGGAGGGGAGTCCTCAATGAGGACAGTTGTTACCTGCCTCAGCTGATCCGTCTCCCGATGAGGAACCTTTGCCGGGTGCTCCTTTTCCGAAGATCCCGGCCAGCACTCGGGGCTCCACAATAGGCCCCGGGAGAAGCCAGATTGCTCGGAGTCATCCAGAGACGCCACCTTCGAGGATTTCTTCTTCCTCTTGTGTTCCCTCGAGGGAGACCCCCTCTCCAAGGAACCTCGATGCTGCTCGGGCTCGGAATGCTCCCCTCCGAGACGTAGAGGCCTCAGACAAGGTCTGGGCTCTCGAAGGCAAGGACTCAGAAAAAATCCTATCGTGCTGCTGCTGGCGGCTCTTCAGGGCCTTAGAGGACATTTTCCTACATGTACCACAGACCGTCGGATCATGGTCAGGCCCGAGGCACCGGAGACAGCAGTCATGCATATCGGTGAGGGACATAAGCTTCACACACCGATCACATTTTTTAAACCTGCTGGTAGCCATTGGGGGAAAAAGGGCCCCTGCAAGGTTAAAGACCTGGGCTGCCAGTGAAAAAGAAAAAGGGGGCGAACGCCAGTCACAAAGGACAAAAACCGAAAAACAGAGACGGACCCGATACCGGTGTATCAAGCCAAAGGCGGGAAGAAGAACCAGTGTCGACTGGACGAGAGAAAATTTTTACTTTTTTCACAGGGACACAGGGACTATGTCCGAAGGGCTCCCCGGAAAAAAGGAGACTGAGCAAGATGGCACCCTCAGGCAGGAAGGGGACTCCGCATGCATGATGGCAGCTCGCAAAGGCTCTCTCTGAAAGCTGGGGATTTGCTCCACACGAGGGCTCCGTCAGCGCTGACGTCACCCCATATGTGAAGACTGACTGCCTGCTTGTTCCCGGAGAATTTAAGTTACTACAGTGCAACTTCCATGTGCCCTGGCAACCTAGTACCCAGAATTTGTCAAAGCCCAACTTAAATGCTGGTTTTCACGTTGAATCATTTTGGATATGGATCATTTTGTCTGCATTACTGGTATCATGAATAATGCAAAACAGTATACTGTAGCTATACAGATAATCATATTTCACAGTAGGCACTGAAAAGTCAGATCTGCAAATGAATGATTCAGAAAGCAAGGGAAAATACCTCAAAACACTAAATAAATCTATCACAAAAGGTAATTTTAATACTTTAATAATGTCTTTTTATCCGTGTTAGACATGCTGGTCTAGAGCAGAAACCTGGGAGGGGGCTTCGCTCAGCTTTGGTTCCCCCAGACATGAAGGCTTCAAGGCAATTGCCAGGGTTGCACTCTCTAATGTCAATCCTGCCCATGAAACAAGGCTTTTCTACTTACCGGTTTTGTTTAAAAAAAGGTTTTCTGCATCAAAGTAGAAACCTATTAGAAAACTACAGAAACACTAAACAATATTGACCTGAAAGAATTTGTGGTCCATCTAATAGCACTTACTTCTCTTTCCACTTTCTCAGTTTCATGTTTATAAACTTGCTCTCTAAGTTCACTGGATTTTGAGATTAACTCTTTGTTTCTCTCTTCAACCATATGAATCTGTCTTTCAGTGTCCGCTCGAAGCTTGCTGAAGATATCAGTAAATCGATCCTGCACATCACTCACTACTTTTTCTTTAATGAGGCCCTTGTTCTGCACATCTTCCAACTGTTGTCGAAGCAGCATGTTTTCGCTCTGAATGTGTGCAAGTCTTTCTTGCATAGATTCCTGCTTTACTGTGCATTTGCTGATTTGGCTCCTTTCAGTTTCTAATGCTCTCTCAAGCTCCTTAGTCCGACACTGTGCCTGGTTTAGGTCCACTTGAGTACTTTCTAAAATTAGTGTTTTCTCTCGGAGGGTAAGTGTAGTGCGGTGAAGCTCATTCTCTAGACTATTAGTCTTTGCTTCAGATTTACTAAGCTGCTGGGACAAGCTATTGTTTGTCTCTCGGAGACTTAACAGTTCATAATTCAACTTGTCTTGGGAACGAAGCCATTCATCCCGTTCCCTTTGTAAAGTGCGCTCAGTGTCACTTTTTGAAGCTTGACTACGTTCAAGTTCTTGAACAGCGGTGGACAAACGAGAACGGAAGGAATCTACTTCTGCCTCTAGCCTCTCTTTACTTTGTTTCTCATGCTCTACTTTAGAGTTCAAGACTGATGACTCAGTTTTTAGTGCATTAATCTGTCCATTACACTGCAAAATTGTTTGTGCCCAAGTTTCTTCATTTAACTTTAGATTTCTTTTCAGATCATCAATTTTTTCTTTCAAAGCCTCCTTTTCTTCAGAATATTTGCTTTCTTCTTCCTGGTTTCGAGCTCGCACTTGCTTTAGTTCCAGCCTGAGCACAGTCATTTCTTCCTCTATTAAGCGGTTTTCACGCATCAGATCTTTCTCCCTTTCACTAATTTCAGACATCTGATAACATAAAAAGAAAACAAATATGTATCATAAAATATTTATTTAGGAAACAGTCATTGAAGAAACCAAATTATTTGTACATTTTAACATCCCTTTCCTGTAATGAAGCTCATGTATTAAGATGCACAAATCACTACACATAGTGCTCTGCACCTGAACTAGATAGGTTTATACAGCGGCACATATTTTAAGTAGTAAAGTACATTCCTAAATGTGGCCACATATGCGTGTTAATAGTCTCTTATAAAATAGTACCCAGCATAAGAGTAAGCATGTTGATTTTATGGCATGTACTTTCACTGTAACCATGCACAGGGGCGGTGCAAGCAAGTGCACACATTGATTATAAATACAATAATTTAAGATGCATTCTCTGCCACACACACTACTATTTTATAAAGACAAAGAGGCATCCGATTCTCTTTTTAAAATAGTCATTGTAGACACCTGAAAATACGTATTAATTAGGTACCACCTTATAAAATTTACCCTCTAAAAACTCAAATAATGCACATTATATTTTGTTATGGACTGTGCTAACTGCTGCAGTTTTCAATTTTTAAAAGTTTTTATGCATGTTATCTTGTAATTTGCCTAAGTTTGTATATCACAGAATATAAATTTATTTAAATAAATAAATTAAATAAAATAAAGCACAGTTACTTACCTGTAACAGGTGATCTCTGGGAACAGCAGGAATAAGTCTTCACATAAGGGTATCGTCGGTACCGACGGAGCCTGCGCGGTAACGCTCCCCAGCGTCCAGTAAGAAAGCTTTTGGGAGCATCCCACAGCGCCTGCGCGCTGCCTTCCCGCCTTTCCAAACCGCCTCTCTCCAGTTCGAGTTTTAGAGCTGAGACAAAGAGAGAGAGAGGAAAGGAAAGATAGAGAGATACAACTCCTAGGGGAGGTGGGTGGGTTGTGAAGACTTATTCCTGCTGTTCCCAGAGATCACCTGTTACAGGTAAGTAACTGTGCTATCTCCAGGAACAAGCAGGAATGAGTCTTCACATATGAGGACACCCTAGCTGCAGATGCCAGGGAGAAACCCCAGGTTATGTGTCCTTGAAAAGGACTCTACCTCCCCCCATGGATCTCTGGCATCCGACCAGGGTAGGTGGGTAGGAGTTGATTAGGAATGGAACAGGTGTTTGAGAACAGCCTGACCAAACGAGGCATCCCGGCGGGAGTCCTTGTCCAAACAGTAATGGGCTGTGAAGGTATGAACCGAGGCCCAGGTGGCTGCTCGACAGATTTGGTCGATGGACACAGAGTTTAGATGAGCCATTGAGGCTGCCATGGCTCTCACATTGTGAGCTGTGACATGGCCCTCCAGAGAAATGTTCCTACTCTGGTAAGCGAAAGAAATACACTGAGCAATCCAGTTGGACAGTGTTCTCTTAGAGACTGGAAGTCCTAAACGAGAAGGATCAAAAGCAACAAAGAGTTGAGAAGACTGTCTATGTTGCTGTGTTCTTTGTAAGTAAAAAGCGAGAGCTCTCTTACAATCCAAGGTATGAAGATTCCTCTCTGCACTTGATGCATGAGGTCCTGGAAAAAAGACAGGTAAATATACCTCTTGGTTCAGATGAAAAGGCGAGACCACTTTGGGCATAAAGTGTGGATTGGTCCTGAGGACTACCTTATCATGATGGAACCTTGTATAAGGTGGATTAGCCACCAAAGCTTGCAACTCACTGATGCGGCGTGCTGAGGTGACTGCAATGAGAAAAATAACTTTCCAAGAAAGAAATTTCAAGGAGGTGGTGGCTAAAGGTTCAAAGGGTGGCTTCATAAGCTGGCCAAGAACCAGGTTTAAGTCCCATGCCACTGGAGGTGGTCTAATGGGAGGTTTAGTTAGAAGAAGGCCTCTCATGAATCTTGCTATAAGAGGATGAGAGGAAATAGGCTGTCCATTGAGAGGCTTGAGGGACGCTGCAATAGCACTCAAATGGACTCTTACGGAATTCGTTTTCAGACCTGCATGGGATAGATGCAGGAGATACTCTAGTAAAGAATTCAGAGGTATTGCAAGAGGGTTAAGACCTTTCCCTGAACACCAAATGGTAAATCTTTTCCATTTGAAAGCATAGGAACATCTGGTAGAAGGCTTTCTAGAGGCATGAATAACATCTCTGACTTGCTAAGAGAGATGAAAATCTTGAAGGTCTAGGCCCTCAGCAACCAAGCCCTGAGATGGAGAGACTGGGGGTTTGGGTGCCACAACGTTCCTTCTTCCTGGGATAGAAGGTCTGGTGCAGAGCCCAAGTCCAGAGAAGGAGCTTGAGAGAGATGCAGAAGTAGAGGGTACCACACTTGGCATGGCCAATGTGGTGCTATGAGGATCATGGTCCCTCTATCTCTCTGAAGCTTGAAAAGAGTTTTGGGAATTAGGGGAATGGGTGGAAAGGCATAAAGGAAGTCTTGACCCCAGTGAAGGAGGAAGGCATCCTTGGCCTGAACTCCCTGACACGGAATTCTGGAACAGAACCGGGGAAGTTTGGCATTCCACGGACTTGCAAAGAGGTCTATGTCCGGGGTTCCCCAAATTCGAAAAATCCTGGCTACCTGGTCCATGTGGAGGGACCACTCGTGTGGAAGCAGAACTCGACTGAGTCTGTCCGCCCAAGAGTTTTGAACGCCTGGAAGATATACTGCCAGAAGATGGATGTGATGCTCTCTGGCGAAGGCCCACAGTCGCAAAGCTTCGTTGCAAAGCAACAGAGAGCCAGTCCCGCCCTGCTTGTTTACATAGAACATGGCTACTTGGTTGTCCATATGGATGAGGACTGTCCTGTAGCTGAGCAGGGAATGGAACACTCTGAGAGCTAAGAATATTGCTCTGAGTTCCAAGAGATTGATATGCAGAGAAGTCTCCTGTGGAGACCAGATGCCCTGGGTGGAGATCCTGCAGATGAGCTCCCCAACCCATTGGAGAAGCATCTGTTGTCAGAGTTGCTTGGGGTAGCGACTGCTGAAAAAGGGACCCCAGCAACAGATTTGGAGAGGACTTCCACCACTGGAGAGAGCAAAATAGGTGACTGGAGTTTGCTATTTTGTCTGACAGGCAACCTGATGCCTGAGTCCATTGGGTGGACAAAGTCCATTGAGCTGCCCTCATGTGAAGGCGAGCATATGGAACCACATGCACGGTGGATGCCATGTGGCCTAATAGATATAACATCTCTCGAGCAGTTAAATGGGACTTTAACTGTATCTGGAAGGCTAACTGCACCAAGCGTAGGCAACGGGCCTGAGGAAGATAGGCCCTTGCAGTTGTGGTATCCAGCAAGGCCCCTATAAACTCCAGAGACTGAGTAGGGGTGAGATGGGATTTTGGGATGTTTATTACCAGTCCCAAATACCGAAGGACACGCATTGTGCAGGTTAGACAAGTCTGGGCCTCTGACTGGGATGGAGCTCGAATGAGCCAGTCGTCCAGATATGGGAAAACGAATATTCCTAGAGTGCATAGAAATGCAGCTACTACTGCCATGCATTTCGTGAACACCCTTGGTGCAGAGGCCAGACCGAAAGGAAGCACCCTGTATTGGTAGTGCCTTCCTTGAAAAAGGAACCGAAGGAACCTTCTGTGTGTTGGATGGATGAGGACATGGGTGTACGCATCCTTGAGATCTAGAGAACAAAGCCAGTCCTGACTCTGAAGGTATGGAAGCAGAGCACCGAGAGAAATCATCTTGAATTTCTCTTTGAATAGAAACTTGTTCAATTCTCTGAGATCTAATATGGGTCTGTAGCCCCCTGTTTTCTTTGGAATAAGAAAATAAGGGGAGTAGAACCCTGAGCCCTGTTGAAGAAGAGGTACTTCTTCTATTGCCCCTTGGGCAAGAAGGGTAGCAATCTCCTGACCCAGAAGGTTGAGGAGAGATGTTGGAGAATTGAACTGTTTCACCATGGTGTGGGGAGAAAGGTTTAAGAAATGGAGCTTGTACCATTCCCTTATAATGGAGAAGGTCCATTGCTCTGCTGTGATTTGCTCCCATCTGGGAGCAAAGTAAGCCAACCTTCCTGGAATGGTGAGGGGCTCTGGTTCTTCCAGAGCTAGAAAGGCTAAGTTCTCTAGTTGCAAGTCAAAGGCCCTGAGGAGGCTGAGGCTGCTGGGCCGTGTGGGGCCTGGCAGCCTTTGACTTGGCCTGTTTAGGTGGTTGCTGACGCTTTGCAGCAAAACGACCTGCAGAAGATGCCTGCTGACCATAAGCAGGTTAATATCTTCCCTTTTTAGAAAAAGGTGTCTTTTTGAACAATCTTTTCTTAACAGGAGCAGAGGTAGACTTTGAAAGTCGATCCAAAGCAGAGTTCTCAGCATCCATCTGAGTGGCCTTTGCTTGCCAATCCCTGCCAAAAAGGTTTTCACCTGTACAAGGAAGATTTCCCAATTCATCTTGGACCCAGAGTTCCAAATCAGAGGCTTGTAACCAAGCAATTCTGCGTGCACCTATGGCAATAGCCGAGGCTCTGCTTACACACTCAAAAGAGTCAAAGGCTGCACGGTTGGAAAATTTGGAAACATCTTGGGCATGTTTGCGCCAAGTAAGAAATTCCTGCCTTTTATCTTCTGAAATAAAAGGGGCTAAAGTCTGCAGATGATCTGTGACCTCTTTTAGAAACATCCCCATATAGAGACTATAGGAGTTGATTCTGGCAGCAAGCATATTAGCTTGGAAAACCCTTCGGCCAAAAGCATCTAGGGTCCTGCATTCACGTCCTGGAGGATTAGATGAGTGTCTCTTTGCACTCTTTATTTTCCTCATGGCAGACCCTACCACAATAGAGTGGTGAGGAAGCTGAGACTTATGAAAGCCAGGACAAGGAGGGACACGGTACATGGTGTCTAACCTACGAGAATGAGGAGAGGTGGTAAGAGGAGTCTCCCACATGCTCAACATGAGATCATAGAGAATCTCATGAATAGGTAAGGTAGCTGCCTCTTTAGGAGCCTTAGGATATTGCAAAATATCTAATTGCTTGGCTCTAGGCTCTGACTCAGGGAGAGGCCCCTAGCCACTTCCCTAATGAAGTCTTGAAAAGACAAGTCTTCTGGAGGAGATATTCTTCGTTTTAGAAAAGCAGACTCCTGAGGAAGAAGTACCGATGCCTCGACAGAAGCCTCCGACTCATCAGAGTCTTCGGAGGAATCGAAGTATTGCCTGTTTGGATGCTCCTGTAAAGCCCGATATGCGTACTGAGTGGGATCGACATCGGAAGTAAGCGGTACCGGTTCGGTACCGATGGGCATTGTAGGACAGGGTACCGTTGCAGTCGACACCGAAGCCGATGTCGATGCAATCGGTACCGGCACCGGGAACAATGCCGGTGCTGGAGCCGGTACCGGCAATGGAGATTGTTGCGGTACCGGAGGCGTCGCAGCCTGCATAAATGCCGTTAGGGTGCGTTGCATGGACAGAATCTTCTGATCCATCGACACCACCAGAGTCTGGATGTCGGTACCAGCGGAGGCCACCGGTACCCCAGAACACGGCAACAGGTGATCGGTCGAGGCCGAGCCATCGATGTCAACCTGTGACCCCATAGACAATGCTTTGGAAGCCGAAAATTTTGCCGGTGCGGAATCCTCAAGAACAAGCCCGGAGGCATCTCGATGCTTAGAGGGAGATTTTCCCTTCAAGGACCGGCTAGATTTATGTTTGGTTACCTGAGATCCATGGGAGGAAGAAGCAGCCCTGGAAGACGTCGATGCCACCGAGGCTGCATCAGGGGGAAACAGGGTACTGAGCTTGGCTGCTCGGTTCTGCCGACCTCTTTTAGACATCATGGTACAGGACACACAATCCGTGATGGAATGGTCAGGACCCAAACATTTTAGACACCAATCATGGGTGTCGGTGACAGAAATAGAACCGCCACATTTTGTGCACTTTTTAAACCCGGAAGCGGGCTTCTCCATGAGGAGAAAAATATTCAGGCCTAAGGCCCAAACTGAAAATGCACAGTTGAAATAAAGAATAGGGGTTTTTTTAGAAAGAAAAGAAAAGACCGGCGGTACCGGTCTGACGTCGAAGAAGGCAGACGCGACACAGAAAAATAAAGAAAAAAATAAAGAACTTCTTCTGCGGTGACAGGAACACGACCTGCTGGCTCCGCGGAAAAGAAGAACTGGAGAGAGGAGGTTGGAAAAGGCAGGAAGGCAGCGCGCAAGCGGTGTGGGATGCTCCCAAAAGCTTTCTTACTGGACGCTGGGTAGCGTTCCTGCGCAGGCTCAGTCGGTACCGACGATACCCATATGTGAAGACTCATTCCTGCTTGTTCCTGGAGATAATAAATTATGAGAAAAAACACACACTATGTTGGTTTTTAGTGCTCAAATTGCCATTTGTGAATTTCTTCGCATTTGCAAAGAAAGCACAGTTACTTACCTGTAACAGGTGATCTCTGGGAACAGCAGGAATTAGTCTTCACATATGGGTACGTCGGTACCGATGGAGCCTGCACGGGAATGCTGCCCAGCTTTCAATTAGAAAGCTTTTGGCAGCATCCCTCGCGCCTGCGCAGTGACGTCCCGCCTTCTCCACAGCCTCTCTTCAGTTGAGTTTCAGAGCTGAGACAAAGGCGAGGAGAGAAAAGGAAAAAAATAAAAAAGATGCAACTCCTAGGGGAGGTGGGAGGGTTGTGAAGACTAATTCCTGCTGTTCCCAGAGATCACCTGTTACAGGTAAGTAACTGTGCTATCTCCAGGAACAAGCAGGAATGAGTCTTCACATATGGGGACTCCCTAGCTGGAGATGCCAGGGGGAGATCCCATAAAAATGCAAGTGCCTGGATCAGGGGTGCATTTTGTCTCCAGGAATCCCCGGCATCCAATGTGGGATGGAGGGTAGGAGTTGATAATAAAAGAGCTGTAAGGAAAGAAACAGCATAGCCAAGGACTAGAAGGTTCTACAGAGTACAGGAGTCCTTGGTAGATATGATAAGTAGCATTAAACAAATTTAATGTACACTTAAAATATGCAGCTTACCTACTGTATTGTAGGAAGTAGAAAGCATGATGGAGTCTACTGGATAAGCAGTGGCGGAATCTTCAAGGTGACCTCTCAGAGTGAGGATGAAGGTTCAGACCTGGAGGTAGTAGATGATCCAGGTGTTAACTGGGTAGGAGTAGACGTCTGGTCTTCAATGGAAAGCTTTATGGGAAAAGCTGAAAAGTCCTTTAGGCATCATGAACATTGAGGACTAAAGGAAGAAGACTGACGGAGTTGAAGAACTAGCCCAGTCCTGGCAGTAAAGGGGGAATGGAAAACCCCTATTCCTACGGAAAACAGTTGTGTACTCGAAGATAAAGATGTACACTGTTTTTCCTAGCTGGCGAGAGATAGGAAAAATATTGAAGCTGGATGCTTCAAGGACATAAAGAAAAATGGAAGATGTTAGCACCAAAGTGGTTGTTGGTGCTTAACATGTCCTGTATCATAATTTGGTATGGGACGTAGGGCAACAGACTGTCTAAAACCTCTAGGAGGTAAATCATGTAGTATAGACAGTAAGGGTGATAGTGAATACTATTGACCAACCCTTAAGAAGCCCCCCATCAAACACATATATATGGGGAGATATATATTTGTGGCTGGAATAGATATGTATATATTCATATATATATATATAGATATATAAATATACATATGTCCAGATTTGTATATTAGGATATGGGTGGTGAAATATATCAAATATATATAGAGATGATATACCTAGATATATGGAAATTTGTGGGGCATGGTTTAGCACCACCAGAGTAATGATATAAGTATGTAGACATATATGGAGAGGCTACATACAAGACAACAGATTGAGATACATGTCTACCACCCAGCCCCATAATTGTACATGGGGAATATAAAAGAAAAAGATTCTGCGTTCTACAAGAGGGTGAGCCCACTTGGGATATGTATAGAGAATCTATTTTCATGGATTGAGGGATGCAGGAAGGCAATCCAACCAGTTATCCGTGATGTTCGCGTGAGAACAGATGAAGATAGGAATCTGTAAGGAACAAGGCGGGAGTTCCACAGAACACTGACATGGTGGATGTCTTGGATCTTCACGCAGAAGAACTGAGATTACGTGTTAACACCCCAATCTAAAGGGGGGGGGGGGTGCGGAGAACCCTCTCAGGTATAGGAAGGGTTTATACGTTTTTCTCTAATAAAAGAGGAACTTCAGAGACAAGGTCAATGCTCTGTAGCAAGGCCCCCATAGTAGAAAGCTTCTCTGAAGACTGCAGAGAGCATTGTGCAGGAGAGCTGTGAGATAAACTGACTGAAAGTCAGGTATGTTGTCATATCCTAGGAAAGGAGATGGGTAGAATAATGCGAGAAAGTCTAAACAAGTAGGAGGATCCAAGACAGCTTGGAATCACTACTGAGGGTAGACAAAATTTTGAACAAGGGACTGGAACTTGGACAAAGTTTCAGTAAGAGAATTACTGTAACTCCTGCAGGCAGAGCTGCTGATGGAAACAGCAAAGAGACTGTCCTGTGCTGAATAAGAAAAATAGACAAGAAAAAAGAGGGGATATCTTCTATTCTTGTCTGGGGAACGAGCTTGCCAGAGAAGTAGTTCCATATGGTAGTCCTCAAGTAGTTGGAGGGTGACGTACCCATGGGGTAAGTCAACTGAAGGAAAAAATGTTCAGTTGGGATAGAAACTATCAGGTGATAGTTGCAACTGCTCCTCTAGAGAGTAAGAAGAGGAGAAGTGTGCAGTACCTGAACAAAATAAGTGTTTTGTGTTTTTTTTGACAGGGTAGTACACTGAAAAAACTTCTAAGATGTAGAAGGAAAGTGTAAGTTACAATTCCCGGTCCCTATGATTGCTGGGAATGCGGAGACTGGCCAGAACTGGAGGACTGCAGACTAGGTTGAGGTGTCCCTTGTTTAGGTACAGCCGAATGATGGGCAGGAGATGAATGAAACGTTCTTTTCTTAGGGAAAGAAGGTTTGGTAGGACATTTCCTACTCTTTGAAGAAGGAGGCGGCTGAGAATGGTTCCTAGTGGAAGAAGAGTCAGTGGAGCATTGAGCAACCTGACGTAAAGCCTCCTTATTGAAAAGACTTTCCCCTGTACAAGGAGAATGAGCTAGTATAGTTTGTGCCCGTTTGCTCAAGTCTGAAGCCTCAAGCCAGGCTCTGCGATGTGCTGCAATGGCAATAGCAGAGGATCTGTTAACGGACTCAAAAGAGTCTATAGAAGCACGAGACAGGAACCAGGATATATTCCGACTGTGATTAATGAGCAAGGAATAATCAGTAGCCTTGGGCTCTGGTAAAAAAGGGGTCAAAAGAGATAATTTCTCTGTGACTTCCTGGAGTGTTAGACTCATGTGAAAAATATATGAGAGAACTCTGGAAGCCAGCACAGAGTTTTGGAAGGCCTGAAGGCCAAAAGCATCAAGTGTTCTTGAAAAACGACCTGGCGGAAAAGAAGAATGCTTCTTCTTGCTCTTAACTTTCCTCAGTGCTGATTCCACTACAAGTGAACGATGAGAAAGTTGAGGTTTTTGGAACCCTGGAGAGGGTGGCACTCGGTACCTAACCTCAATGTCTGTAGAAACTTGAGGAAGTCATAACGGTTCCAAACTAGGCAGCGGTGCAAGAACAGGCATCAACATCGCTACTGATAAAGGACTAGCAGGTGAAGTAGTCATCGGGAACTGCTGTAGTGGTACCGAGATCATGAGGGAGTTATGGCTAGGATCTTCGGAACTACCTATTTGGAAACGACAGGAGTCGGTTCCGGGACGGGTCGGTACGCAGTCCTCGAGACTCGATATCGACTCAAGACTCGGCATCGAAGAGAGCGAGACTAGCGATGCATGTCTCAACAGTTCCGACGCCGGTGGTAGTATCGGCGATGCCGATACCACTAAGGCAGCCTGGGTGACATCGATCGATACCGACGATGCCGATGCTAGGGTATCGGAACCGATCGACGCCGGTACCGTCCCGGAGCATGGCTGAGATTGAGGGAAGTCAATGCGGTGCGTATCGATCGGTCCCGAAGGTACCGAGGATGCCCGATGACGATCCCTGGTGAAGAGTGGAGTACTCGACACCGGAGCCGATGCCGGAGGCTCGGTACCGCTCGAAGCGGATACCACCCCCACGCATGGCTCAGGCATGTTCTGTGAGGGGTGAGCCCCAGGAACATCCTGAAACCCCTTTAACGCTTTGGAGCCTGACGACTCCCGCAGGGGTAATGCCAATGGATTCTTGAGGGTAAGGCCGGAGCCGTCACCATGCTGGGCATGGGACATACCACTCAAGCATTGACTAGTCTTAACAGACTGTTTTTGGGTTACCTGATCCTGTGAAGTAGAGAAACCGGGTACCCTCACTGCCGAAGAAAAAACGGTATCGAGGGAAACTCTAAATACTGAAGGTTTTCTCACAAAATTATCTCCTGACAAGTCAGGGGAAAAAGGGTCAGGACCCACACAGTTGAGACACCAACTATTGGTGTCTAAAAAGAAACAGGTGTTTCCACATCGGATGCACTTCTTAGGAAAAGAAGGCTCCATAATGAAAAAGGCCTAGTAGGCCTAAGAAGTTAAGGCAAAAAAACTGAAGAAAAGTTTTACAGACTTTAACCTAAAAACCACCGGCGGTACCGGTGGTAGCGGGAAAAACAGCCGCGACCACAAGAAAACAAAAAAATTAAAATAATTAAAGCAATTAAAAAGAAAAGTTTCTGCGGTGACAGGAGGACGTCCTGCCGGCTCCGCGGAAAAACGAAAACTGAAGAGAGGCTGTGGAGAAGGCGGGAAGTCACTGCGCAGGCGCGAGGGATGCTGCCAAAAGTTTTCTAATTGAAAGCTGGGCAGCATTCCCGTGCAGGCTCCGTCGGTACCGACGTACCCATATGTGAAGACTCATTCCTGCTTGTTCGTGGAGATTAAAATTTCACATATATTTCTCTGTATATGAAATTTAACTTAAATGAACACTTAGGGGGTCATTTACTAACAGTTTTCATGCGCTAATACCATTAACTACAGCATCCACTGTATAAATTACACAGGTACACTACCAAAAAACTGCCTCCAGTTTTGCAACTGATTCCTATAGATTTTGGGGTGCTGAATCCAGGAAAAATAGCCAAAATGTTCCATCACGTCACGTTTTCTTGCAAAATTAGATTTCTTACCCATATAAGGAATGTTCACATAATTTCTTTTTAGCCGACTGCAGTTTATTTTCTTGGCCCAAAATAGAGGTTGTAATGGTTAACTAACTAGAAACACTCCCTCATGATATTTTAGAGTGTTTTGTATTCATTTTATACATTAACAGGACAATTGGGAGGCGGGGGGCTAAATCCAGTACTCGCGCTGGCGCATGTTCTTTCCTGTTCGCCTCGCCTCGTTCGCTCGCTCAAACACGGTGGTTGCGACATGAACGTTCCTGTCAAATTTCAGTTTCTTGCAAGTTCATTATTACCTTTTGTTTGCTCAGTCGTAATCCAGCTTTATTCCGAAGTGGTTCACTACAGTTGTAGTTTGCAGTGCTGTGTATTTGTGATGGCTCACAGAGCCAGAGGTTGCGTCAACTCTCCGCACAGTTTTTGTTTTATTTGTGGGGAATATACCGTGAAAAAGTGGCAGAGGAACATTTCTGCATTTATTAAAGAAGTATATTTCGCCTATTTCGGTTTGAAGTTAGGCGATCAAGACAAACCGTGGGCTCCTCACAAAGTGTGCAAGACATGTGAGGAAGATCTACGCTTATGGATGAAAGGTAAATAACAAGCATTTCGTTTTGGAATACCTATGATGTGGCGTGAACAAAGAGACCACAGCAGTGACTGCTATTTTTGCTCTTGCATTGTGAAGGGATACAACTTAAAAAATAAGAACATAATAAGTTACCCCAACCTTCCCTCAGCAATTAGGCCTATGCCTCATAGCAACGAAGTACCTGTGCCTGAACCACCAAAATCTTTGGATCATATTTGTGTGGACGGTTCTGATCATGATGAGACTCATCAGATGGCTTTTCCCGATGAGTCCAGTACTTCCGAGTTTGAAACTGAACCAGATCCGAAACCTGAACTTTTCTCTCAAGCTGAATTGAATGATTTAGTCCGGGATTTAGGACTCCCAAAAGATGCTGCCCAACTGCTAGGTTCTCGGCTTAAACAGAAAAATCTATTGTCACCAGGAACAACTTTTTATTGGTACCGCAACCGCGAGACACAATTTTTGAAGTATTTCAGCAAAGAGGAAGATTTGGTATTTTGCAACGATATATACGGAGTGATGGAAAAGTTTAAACTCAAGTATGATCCTGCTGAATGGCGGCTGTTCATTGATTCGTCAAAAGACAGCATAAAAGGTGTTCTTCTTCATAATGGCAACACATTCGCTTCAGTTCCTATTGCTCACTCTGTTATTCTCCAAGAAAAATACGAGAATTTGGCCCTGATTCTTCAGAAGATTCGTTATGATGAGCATAAGTGGATGATTTGTGGAGACTTTAAAATTCTATCCATGCTATTAGGGCAGCAATCCGGTTTCACCAAATATCCCTGCTTCCTTTGCTTGTGGGATAGCCGGGCCCGCGACCTACACTGGGGGAAAAAAGACTGGCCAATTCGGGAGTATTTGAGACCCGGTGAGAAAAATGTTCTTCATGAGAGCTTGGTACCTTGTGATAAAATTCTATTACCACCTCTCCACATTAAGTTGGGTCTCATTAAGCAATTCATCAAGTCCCTTCCAAAAGATGGTGAGTGCTTTCGGTACCTTTGCTCAAAGTTCCCCCGACTTTCTGAAGCAAAGCTAAAGGAAGGAGTGTTTGTTGGCCCTGATATAAGGAAACTCATTTCAGATGGAGCATTCGCTGAAACGATGTCTGAGAAGGAAAAAGAAGCCTGGGATTCCTTCAAGGATGTTGTTCTCAAATTCTTGGGGAACAGGCGGGATGAGAACTATAAGGATATTGTTGCCAGGATGCTCAATGCCTTCAAAGAACAAGGCTGTAACATGAGCCTGAAAGTCCATTTCTTGCACTCCCATGTGAACTACTTTCCCGAAAACTTGGGGGCATACAGTGAAGAACAAGGTGAAAGGTTTCACCAGGACATCAAGGACGCAGAGAGAAGGTACCAAGGAAGATGGAACACCACTATGATGGCTGATTTCTGCTGGTTGCTGCTGCGGGAAACCCCAGATGAAAAATACGGCAAGCAGCGCACCAAGAGAAGCATTCGGGGGAAGAAGAAACGGGCCCACCAGGAGATTGATTGACCCAAGAATGACTTTAAAATCTAAACTGTGTTGACAAATATCGTGTTTTTACTAAACTTTGAAATAAAAATTTGCTAGTTATTACCACAGTGTCGGATCTCATTTATTAGAATTTTATTTTCACACCATCGGGTGTTTGTCTTCATGTATTGCAATGGTGCGGTTTGCGTTTTCTATTTTTACATACATACCTGTACAACATTTTCTGCACATTTCTTTGCTTTGCTTTGTGTCTAACCTCGCTCTTATATGCTCAATGTTTGTGCACATGTATGTGGCTGTTTTAAGTGCAGACAATTTTGCTACCATCACAGTGTGTTTTGCTGACATTACTCTATTCTTATGTGCTGCCTTGTTACAATTTTCTTTATTCTTATTTGAATAACTACTAAACAATTAGTATAAAGAATTCATCCAAGAAACTTTTATCTCGGTCGCACTCAATCTGAAACGTTCACCTCAAACTGCTAACCCAATGTAGCAAAACATCTGTACGTGATGGAGCAAATTGGTTACCAGATTTGGATTCAGCGCACCAAAAAACGTAAAAATCAATCGAAACATTAGAGGCAGTTTAAAAAAAATTTTTTTTAGTGTACCTGTGTTATTAATGAACATGCAGAATATTATTTTTTAGAAACATAGAAATATGATGACAGAAAAAGACCACATGGCCTATCTAGTCTGTCCTTCCATATCAACAACTACAACAGTCCTCTTTTTACCTTTAGAGATCCTCTGTGTTTGTCCCATGCTTTTTTGAATTCAGTTACTGTCCTCATCTCTACCACCTCCACTGGGAGACTATTCCATGGATCCACTACTCTTTCAGTAAAGAAATATTTCCGCATATCACTCCTGAATCTATCTCCCTTCACCCTCATCCCATGTCCCCTCATAGCAGAACTTGCTTTCAATTGAAAGAGGCTCTCTCCCTGAACATTTATGCCATGGAGGTATTTAAACATCTCAATCATATCACCTCTATCCCGCCTTTCCTCTAAGGTGTACATATTAAGATCCTTCAGTCTGTCCTCATATGCTTTATAATGAAGACCACTAACCATTTTAGTAGCCACCCTCTGCACCGACTCCATCCTGTTCACATCCTTTTGAAGGTGCGGTCTCCAGAATTGCACACTATACTCCAAATGAGGTCGCACCAAAGACTTATACAGAGGCATTATCACCTCCTTTTTTCTGCTAGCCATTCCTCTCTGTATGCACCCAAGCATCCTTCTAGCTTTTGCCGTCGCCTTTTCTACCTGTTTAGCTACTTTAAGATCATCAGACACAACCACGCCTAGGTCCCGCTCTTCTTTAGTGGACAAAAGTACTTCACCTCCTATACTGTATTGCTCCCTTGGATTGCTGCAGCCTAAATGCATGACCTTACATTTTTTAACATTAAATCCCAGCTGCCAAATTCTAGACCATTCTTCAAGCTTAGCTAGATCCCTCCTCATGTTATCTACACCTTCCTGGGTGTCTACTCTATTGCAGATTTTGGTATCATCCGCAAAGAGGCAAACCTTACCCAACAGCCCTTCCACTATATCACTAACAAAGATGTTAAAAAGAATCGGACCAAGGACAGATCCCTGGGGCACACCACTGGTAACATCCTTCTCCTCAGAGTGAACTCCATTTACTTGTACTCTTTGTCGCCTCCCACCCAACCAATTTCTAACCCAAGCAGTAACTTTAGGGTCCATCCCTAGGGTGCTCAGTTTGTTTATAAGTCGCCTGTGAGGAACAGTGTCAAAGGCTTTACTGAAATCTAAATACACCACATCTAAAGCTCTCCCTCGGTCAAACTCCCTGGTCACCCAGTCAAAGAAATCAATCAGATTTGTCTGCCATGACCTGCCTCTGGTGAATCCAAGCTGCCTCGGATCCTGTAATCCGCTGGACTCCAGAAACCTCACTATTTTCTCTTTCAGCAGCATTTCCAATAATTTACTCACCACCGAAGTTAAATAACCGGCCTGTAGTTTTCAACCACATCCTTACTTCCGCTTTTGTATAAAGGCACCACATGAGCCTCTCTCCAGTCCTTTGGCACCATTCCTGACTCCAACGAGGCATTGAAAAGGTCAGTCAGTGGAGTTGCTAGAATGTCCCCAGGTTCCCTCAGTATTCTAGGGTGCATCCCATCCGGGCCCATCGCTTTGTCTACTTTAAGTTGAGCTAGTTTCTCACGAACACAGTCTTCTGAAAATTGTTCAAGATGTCCCTCGCTTCTTTTCCTATTTGTGGGTGTTTTCTGAGGTCCTGCTCCTGGTTCTTCATCTGTGAACACAGAACAAAAATATTTGTTAAGCAATTCTGCTTTATCCTTATCAGCTTCTATATATTCCTCCCCTGCACCCTTGAGTCTGACAATACCACTTTTGCCCTTCCTCTTCTCACTAATATATCTGAAAAATGTCTTATCCCCCCATTTTATTGCATTGGCTATTTCCTCCTCCTTTTGAATCTTTGCCTTCTTGACTACTTTGCTAGCTTCTCTAAGTTTTTCCAAATACAGATGCCTGTCTTCCTCTCTCTGTGATCTCTTGTATTTCTTGAAGGCCTCCCTCTTTTTCTTCACTTTTTCAGCTACTTCTTTCGAAAACCATAGCTGTCTCCTTTTCCTTTTATCTTTATTTACCATTTTAACAAAAAGGTTGGTTGCCCTTAAAATATCCCCTTTAAGTTTTGCCCACTGTTTTTCTACATCCCCCAGCTGTTCCCATCCCACTAACGACTCCCTGAGGTATTGGCCCATCTTCGCAAAGTTAGTCTTCCTAAAGTCCAAGATCCTCACCTTGGAATGGATTCTAACAGCCCTAGTCCTAATACTGAACCACACCATCTGGTGATCACTGGATGCAAAATGATCTCCCACTACAACATCAGAAACACTTTCACCATTGGTAAGCACCAAGTCCAGTGTGGCCCCTTCACGTTTGGGGTCTGTTACCAATTGCCTGAATAGTTCTCCCTGTAGAGAATCCAGGATCTCCTTACTTCTAGATGATACTGCAGCAGGAATGTGCCAATCAACATCTGGCATATTGAAATCTCCTATCAGTAGCACTTCCCCTTTCCTAGCAATGCTGCGTATGTCTTCAATTAACTCTCTGACCACCTCTTCCTCTTGTGAGGAAGGTCTGTATATCACACCAATGCAAATAGATTTCTCTTTCCCTCTTTCTAGTTTAACCCACAATGCCTCCTCTCTCCCTTTTAAGCTCTGTAATTCCTAAGCTTTAATAGTAGTTTTTACATACAGTGCCACTCCTCCTCCCCTTCTTCCTACCCTGTCCTTTCTGAATAAAATATAGCCTGGTATAGTTACATCCCAATCATGGTTTTCTGTGAACCATGTTTCTGTAACTGCCACTAAATCCAAGTCAGCCACTCCCATCAAAGCTTCAACATCAGGGATCTTATTTCCCATGCTACGGGCATTTATACACACTGCTTTCCATGTTACCCCTGTTACCCATTTCCATAAAGGTATTTAATGTATCACCTACCTGGGGGCTTTCACTTACCTGGTATTCAGCTTATGCCTTTCCAGTAGCAGTTGAAGGCAAGTCACAATTAGGTATAATATAAGAAACTTTATCACACTTGTAAAATTACTTTTGAGACAAATTTAGCTTGTAAAAATAAGATATAATTGGTCTTATCTAGCAGAGTATTCGCTAATGGGCCTGTTAAATAAGGTGAAATTTTATTTACCGTTAATTTCCTTTTCTGGAATCCTGCTAGACCAGTCCAGACTAGTGGGTTGTGTTCCCCTGCCAGCAGATGGTGAGACGGAGAAAATCACAGCAGTTTTGTGACATCACCCCCTGACATATAGTGCCCTGCCCCTAGGGGTGAGCTTCAATACAACCATGGCAAAGCACCAGGACTACAGAATAGTTGAAGACCATAAAGACCAGACTAATTATTGCTCTGGAACTTGAACAAGAAACCACAAACATGAACTAACCAAAAAACAAGGCTCTCGGTCCAATTCCAGTATGACCAAGGTTGTCGAGGCCACAAAGGGGCCACGAGGATCACCGAGGCTCGGTCTCGTCATATCTTGTGGAGGGTCCTCGCCAGGAGAGGAGTTGGAGGGAATGCATACAGCAGCCCGGAGGTCCAAGGCAGGAGGAATGCATCCGGGGCCATCCTGCTTGGATGTGGGGTTGACCCGCAGAAGCAGTGGAGCTGCGTGTTCACCGAGCTGGCGAATAGGTCCATGGATAGAGTCCCCGAACGGCAGAACAGGTGGAGAGCCACCTGTGGACTCAGGCGCCACTCGTGTGGGTAGGGAAGCCTGATGAGCCTGTCCGCAAGTTCTTTGTCTTGGCCTGGGAGGTAGACAGCTCTTAAGGTCATGCCCCGACACACTGTGAAGAAGCAGAGGAGGACTGCCTCCCGGCAAAGGAGGTGGGAGCCTGTGCCCCTCTCCTTGTTGATATAGAACATCGCGACTCTGTTGTCAATCTGCATGAGCACCGACTTGTCCCTCAGGTGGCGCTCAAAGACCTTCAAGGCCAACTGGACTGCTCGAGCAGGTTGATCTGCTGACGAGATTCCTCGGGTGACCACCTTCCCTGGGTACAGAGGTGGCCACAGTGTGCTCCCCAGCCCAACAGCGAGGCGTTCGTCATCAAGATGAGTTCGTGCGGATGAGTCTGGAAAGGCATGCCCCGAAAGAGGCTCTGGGGGTCCTGCCACCAGACAAGGGACTCAAAAAGGCTGTGCGACACCCGGACGGAGTCCCGAAGGCGGCCCAAGGCCTGGGTCCATTTCACCAGGAGGCACCACTGGGCCGCTCGCATGTGCATGTGAGCATGGGAAATGACGTGCACCGTCGAGGCCATGTATCCCAGGAGGCGCAGCATGGCCCGCGCCGAGACTCTGGGCTGTCCATGGATGTTGGCAGCCAGAGCGCAGAATCGATCCATGCGTGCTCGAGGGAGAAAAGCAGTCACATGCTCTGTGTCGAGGAGAGTGCCGATGAACTCCAAGGTCCGCACTGGTATGAGGTGGGATTTGGAGTAGTTGATCAGAAAGCCGAGGTGCTCGAGGAGGATAACTGTGCACGATGCCGAGAGATGAGCCTCCTCTGCCGAGGTGTCCAAGACAAGCCAATCATCTAGGTACGGGTAGACGGATATGCCCTGCAGCTGGTGGGCCGCGGCCACCGCCAGGCACTTGGTGAAGACTTGTGGGGCAGATGCGAGCCCGAAGGGGAGCACTTTGTACTGGAAGTGCTCTCCCTGCACCCTGAAATGCAGGTACCTCCTGTACTTGGGGTGGACAGGGATGTGAGTGTAAGTGTCTCTCAGATCTAAGGAGCACAGCCAATCACCCTGCCGTAGGTAGGGCAGCAGGATGCCAAGGGATAGCATTTTGAACTTCTCCCGCACCTGAAACTTGTTCAGGTTCCTGAGGTCGAGGATGGGGCAGAGGTCGAGGATGGGGCAGAGGCCTCCCGTCCTTTTCAGAACGAGAAAGTACCGGGAATAAAATCCCTGACCCTGGAGGTGTGGTGGGACCCTTTCAACCGCCTGTTGGCCGAGGAGATTGTTCAACTCTTGCTGCAAGCAAGCCTGGTGTGAGGGAAGCCGGGTAGGCTCCACTGGAGAGAAGGGAGGAGGGGATCTGTCCAGGCGAAGACAATACCCTTTCCCGAATCACTTGTAGGACCCAGGTGTCCAATGTGATAGCCATCCATGCGGGGGCGAAAAGAGACAAGCATCCTCCCACAGGCGGAAACGGCCCTGGGGGGCAAGAAGCTATGCTTTCGGCGTCAAAACCCCGCTGCTGGCTGGGGTGGCACTGGCGGCTAGGCCTTGGGCCCCTTGGGCTTCCAATGGCCTTGAGTGCCTCCTCTGCCCTGAGCGCTGGCCATCGGCATGGGGGCAGGCGGGTATCCCCGGTAGGGGAGCCCTTTCCTCTGGAAGAAGGGCTTTTTGGTATGCTGCTTTTTCTGTGGGAGCGAGGATGTTTTGCGAGAGAGACGGGTGCGAGTCACAAATTCCATCTCGATCTCAGCCGTCTTGTCCTCCATGGGCTTGCAGAACAGCTTTTCACCAAGGAAGGGGTCATCCAGGAGCTTCTCCTGGACCCACTGCTCCAGGTCTGAAGACTGGAGCCATGCATAGCGTCGGGCTCTGAAGCCTGCAGCCGCTACACGGGCAGAAGATTCAAACCCATCGTGCGTGGCACGGGAAAGGTATTTTGAGCAGTCTGTGACTGACCTCAGGAGGGACTGGGACCTGAGGAAGTGCTCCCCACCCAGATCTGCGGAAAAACCGCCGAGCTCTTTGGCGAGGTCGCGCAGGAACATACCCATATACAGTAGGCACACATGGATGCGGCATGTCAGCATAGATCCCTGGTAAGCTTTGTGCCCAAGGCGTCAAGGGCACGGGATTCCCTGCCAGGCAGGACCAAAAAGTGTGACTTCAGACTCTTCTGCTTCCGCATAGCAGATTAGACTACCATGGAGGTATGAGGAAGCTGGGTCTTCCGAAACCCCGGGCTGCGCTGGACCCTATACATAGCATTGAGTCTCCTACTAACAATAGGGACCGAGGCAGGTGTTTCCCACATGCAGAGAAGTAGCCGGTATAGCATGGACAGTATTGGAACCATAAGAGACTCCCTGGGCAGGGATTCTTACTGTAAGATGTTGAGTTCTTCTGCCCTCGGCTCCTCCTTGGTCTGTGTCAGCAGTTTGAGAGCCTGAGCCATATTTCATACAAACGCCAGGAAAGAGGTGTCCTCTGGAGGTGACTGCCTTTGTGAGGCAGGTGGGGATAGGTCAGAGGGGAAATCCCTGTGGGTGCGGGTTTCCGGGGAAGTCCCCCTGACCGATTCCCAGCCTGAGAGGTCCAAGGAGGACTCAGAGACAGGCTGGTCCCCGTGCCCTGCAGCCGAGGCCCGCTTGGAGCTCTAGGCACTGGCTCTGGAAGATCTCGCCCCCGAAGAACGGGATGGTGAAACCGGTGCTGAGGGCCCTCATGAGGCCCGTGGCTCTTGGGGGTTTCCAGGGAAGTTTCGGAACCCCAGATGGGTGACCCTCAGTCTTGAGGTGCAAGCCAGCGGTGCTAGGCAAGAGCGCCTGCTGGGCAGTGAGGACGGCAGAAATACTGCACTCCAGTGCCAGAATCCGGGTCTCCCACTCGGGAGTGGGTCCCTGCGACGCCGATGCCAGGGTTATCAGGTCTGGCATGGAGGAGGAGAGGGGGATGACCCTCAGGAGACCGGGCACCATTGCCGGAAGCTTCCGTTTGTACGAAGTACTTTTCGAGGCCGTTCCTTGTCCGACCCTCGAGAATGCCGGAGAGGGCTAAGGGAACGAGCACGAGACCGCTCACACTTATCCAGAGCTGCCGACAGTGACTTTGAGGTCTTCTTCTTCTTCTGCCATTCCACCTCGGGTGAACCCTGATAGGAGTGACACGTAGGCTGCGGGGTCACCGTGGGGGACTCCGCCAGTGGAGGATTGGAAGGGCGAGGTGCCACCGGGGATCCCGAGGCTGCCTTGCAGAAAATGTCGTCGGACTTCTGCTTGCGGCTGAGCAAGGCCTTAGCGGACATTTTCTTACAGAGTGAGCGGAGCTCCAGGTTGTGGTCAGCCCCCAGACACCGCAGACAGCAGTCGTGGATGTCCGTGAGCGACATATTTTTGGAGCATCTGTCACATTTCTTAAATCCAGTGGCCATAGGGGCAAAAAGAGCCCCTGCGAGGTCGAAGACCCTTGAGGCCAGCGGTTGGAGAAAAAAGGGCGCGAAAGGGACCTGACAGAAAAAACAGTAAGTAGTAAAGAAAAAGGGGATCCCCTAGCCCACCACTGAAGCAGGGGTGAAGGGGAGGATGGGAGAGGACCGGTGCAACTAGAAAAAAGGGGCCAAAAGGCCGAAGTCCAAAAATGTTTTCTGAGGGATGAGGATGTGTGTCCGAAGGGCTCTGCGGAAAAAGAGAGACTGAGCAAGATGGCACACCTTTGGGCGGGAAGAGAACCATGCATGCTTGGCAGCAATCCCAAAGACTTTCTTTGAAAGCTGGGGAATTGCTCCGTGTGGACTCTGGCAGTGCCGACATCACCCATTAGTGAGGATTGACTTCCTGCTTGTTCCTGGAGAATATCTTGTCCATCATTGTGAGTGTCCTGCTCCTCTTGCCGATCCTCTGGAGATGAAAGCTCACATTCCTCTCTGACAGGACCAGAGATAAGTGAGACATCCTCAGAAGGACACTCACCATCCTCTCCAGCAAGGTGCATGTCCTGAGGGAGAGGAGGCACCCCGGAGCAGACATGTAGAGAGAGTGGCAGGAGCTTCAGTGGAACTGAGCCTGGCACACTTTTGCTGAGAAGGTTGCGCAGACATGGATCCAGGCAAGGGACTGGAGCACCACGCATCCCAGGCCTGATGGAACAAGGACAAACTGTTCGTCTGCAATGAAGGCATCCAGCTGAGGAGGAAGAGTGAGTTGGGAAGCTGGATGCTCGGAAAGCAAGGTGCTGGGCAGAGGAGAGGAATGCTCAGGGAGGAGAGGAGGCGGAAGAGCTTCACCTGCAGGAAGCACCACTGAAGGCGTGACCATCATCGACTCCGATGGTGCAGCCAGTGCAAGGGATATATTTGAAGATGGATCCCCAGGATCAGACTCACAGGTACCATACAAGCTATTGTAGAGGGTTTTGTGTTTTTTTTCCACATGCCATACAGTGGAGTAGGTAGGAAGGCATGGCTGCAGAAACTTAAAAGAGAACTAAAGAAAACCCCTGCGAAGAACAGAGGCAGGAAGAAATAAGAAAAGTTTACCTTTCAGAGAATGGCCACCACGTGAGCAGCAGCGGAGCAGGAGAAGCCTTTTTTCCCTTCTGAAAATGGCCACTGTAGAGCTGAGTGTTTTGGTGGGAACCACGGGACAGGCAGAGAACCAAACGCTGGCGGCCCGAAGAGATGTGATCACTGCGTCCCCGGTATCCAGGCAGCCCCTTGAAGTAACTTACACCCGGAGGGAAGGCTGAGGCAGCCCCGATGAGCAACATGAGAAGAGAGGAAGGGGTGGGGAGGAGGATCCAGAGCAGCCCGGAAGAGAAAAGCAGGAAAAGTAACTCGCTGCCCTGAAAGCTAAAGAAGAGTCGCAGTGAAAATGAAGGGGAGAAGTAGCCGGTTTAACCTCTGAAGCAGGAGCCTTGTAGTTTAGCGAAATTTGTCTGTGGGGATTTTTTTTTTTTTTTTTTATGTTATAGAGTCTGGAAATCACAGCCTTGAACTGAAGGTGCAGAGCTGAAGTGTAGAACAAGAAGACTGCACTGTTCCTCTTGAACAGCAGCCCTTCCCTTCAGAGGTGCTTTACTGATCTCCTGACAAGGAGCACCTCTGGAATGTCAAGTGGAAAAACCTCTGGAAAAGGGCACTGCAGTGTGCCAAGGAGTCCACCTTAAAGATGCTCCAACAGAATTCTTAGAATCCTTCAGGTGCTAAGAAGTCCACTGTCTGCTGAGACAGAGAAAATACTTAGGTCGAGGATGGGGGCGGAGGGGCAGGACACTATATGCCAGGGGGTGGTGTCACGAAGCTTCTGTGATTTTCTCTCTCTCACCATCTGCTGGCAGAGAAACACAACCCGCTAGTCTGGACTGGTCTAGCAGGATGTGTTGGAATGAATGTTAACAGCAATAGCGTGCACAGTTGGCATGGCTACTAAAGAACCCATTTAATGAGCTGCTGCAATGCAAAGGCTTTCCTAACCAGGGCTCCACACATCAAACAGGGAACTTTACTTGAGCACAGAAGGTTGCTGAACTCTGTAACCTCCTCAGGTTCAGAAACTGCTAACACCTAATCAGGAGTTAGTGGGCCTGTTTACTGAGTGCAGTTGAAGCCTGCATAAAAGGCTCCTGAGCCCTGCCCTTTTGAGGCTTTCCTAACCAGGGCTTCACACATCAAACAGCAAGTAAGGATTTTGAGGGTTTCTTTGTTTGGTTTTCTTATTATATTGCTAGCTCTCTGACTGGGAGCTCTTAAAAGGGTTTTGTGTATATTTTTTAAAGCAAGGTTACTTTCATTTTTGCTGTTTTAGGGGAACTTTACTTGAGCACAGAAGGTTGCTGAACTCTGTAACCTCCTCAGGTTCAGAAACTGCTAACACCTAATCAGGTGTTAGTTCCCTCCCTACCCACCCCGACTCCCACCCACCCCTAGTGAGCAGTCTTGCTTTATAGGGCACCTCCCCCTTTAACAAATCACAGTGAATTGGACCAGCACATTTTGAATATAATTAAAGAGATTTAACTGCTTTTTCTCTAAAAGGACAGCTGCGAAACCAGCTGTTACTTGGTAGATCTCTCTCTTTTGCTTTAACAGATACCTAAGCTCCACAAACAGAACAATGGCTGGGAAAAATCGTATTGCTAAAGCTGTTGCCCCCGTTACAGCTTCTGCCTCAGTCCAGACAGAGGTCCTAATGCCAGTTGAAGAACCAGTTCCATGTGCAGGGTGCCTGCATGCTGAAGCTCTGAGGAAACAAGTGGAGGAACTCAGAGAGGAGGTGGCGAGGCTGAGGAGCATTCAAGACAGTGAGAAGTACATTGATGAGATGCTTCTTGCAGCAACCAGGCTCTCCAGCACAGGAGAAGATGGGTACCAACAGAATGTCGATGGTTGGACAAAAGTCACCAGAGCCTGCAAAATCACCAATCCAACTTCTCCAGCCCTTGAATTGAAGAACCATTATGCAGCCCTGGAAGTGGAGGAGGTGAAAGCATCCCTGGAAAGGGAAGAACCAGAGTTCAAGTACCCCATAGTTGCGGAATCAGTGACCAGAAGGAAACGAAGGGTACTGGTGGTTGGAGACTCTCTTCTGAGGGGTACTGAGGCGTCCATCTGCCAACCAGACTTGATGTCCAGAGAGGTATGCTGTCTGCCTGGTGCCAAGATCCAAGATGTTACGGAGAGTTTGCCGAGACTCATCAAGCCCACTGACTATTACCCAATGTTGCTAATCCATGTTGGAACAAATGATACTGCCAGGTATACCTCGGAACATATCAAAAGTGACTTCATGGCTCTGGGACAGAGGGTGAAGCAGCTAGGTGCACAGATGGTGTTCTCTTCAATCCTCCCTGTTGAGGGTAAAGGCCAAGGCAGAGAGGCTCGCATCCTGGAGATGAATGCATGGCTGCGTGGATGGTGTCTTCGAGAGCGTTTTGGTTTCCTAGACCATGGGATGCTGTTCCAAGGGTTGCAGAGCAGAGATGGCATCCATCTGTCCAAGAAAGGTCAACGCATCTTTGGTAGTAGACTGGCTAATCTACTGAAGAGGGCTTTAAACTAGATTCGTTGGGGATGGGTGAAGAAAGCCCACAGGTAAGTGAAAGCCCCCAGGTAGGTGATACATTAAATACCTTTATGGAAATGGGTAACAGGGGTAATATATGGAAAGCAGTGTGTATTAATGCCCGTAGCATGGGAAATAAGATCCCTGAAGTTGAAGCTTTGGTGGGAGTGGCTGACTTGGATTTAGTGGCAGTTACAGAAACATGGTTCACAGAAAACCATGACTGGGATGTAACTATACCTGGCTATACTTTATTCAGAAAGGACAGGATAGGAAGAAGGGGAGGAGGAGTGGCACTATATGTAAAAACTACTATTAAAGCTTTGGAATTACAGAGCTTAAAAGGGAGAGAGGAGGCATTGTGGGTTAAATTAGAAAGAGGGAAAGAGAAATCTATTTGCATTGGTGTGATATACAGACCTCCCTCACAAGAGGAAGAGGTGGACAGAGAGTTAATTGAAGACATACGCAGCATTGCTAGGAAAGGGGAAGTGCTACTGCTAGGGGATTTCAATATGCCAGATGTTGATTGGCACATTCCTGCTGCAGTATCATCTAGAAGTAAGGAGATCCTGGATTCTCTACAGGGAGAACTATTCAGGCAATTGGTAACAGACCCCACACGTGATGTGGCCATACTGGACTTGGTGCTTACCAATGGTGAAAGTGTTACTGATGTTGTAGTGGGAGATCATTTTGCATCCAGTGATCACCAGATGGTGTGGTTCAGTATTAGGACTAGGGCTGTTAGAATCCATTCCAAGGTGAAGATCTTAGACTTTAGGAAGACTAACTTTGCGAAGATGGGCCAATACCTCAGGGAGTCGTTAGTGGGATGGGAACAGCTGGGGGATGTAGAAAAACAGTGGGCAAAACTGAAAGGGGGTATTTTAAAGGCAACCAACCTTTTTGTTAAAATGGTAAATAAAGGCAAAAGGAACAGGAGACCGCTATGGTTTTCGAAGGAAGTAGCTGAAAAAGTGAAGAAAAAGAGGGAGGCCTTCATGAAATACAAGAGATCACAGAGAGAGGAAGACAGGCATCTGTATTTGGAAAAACTTAGAGAAGCTAGCAAAGTAGTCAAGAAGGCAAAGATTCAAAAGGAGGAGGAAATAGCCAATGCAATAAAATGGGGGGATAAGACATTTTTCAGATATATTCGTGAGAAGAGGAAGGGCAAAAGTGGTATTGTCAGACTCAAGGGTGCAGGGGGGGAATATGTAGAAGCTGATAAGGATAAAGCGGAATTGCTTAACAAATATTTTTGTTCTGTGTTCACAGATGAAGAACCAGGAGCAGGACCTCAGAAAACACCCACAAATAAGAACAGAAGCGAGGGACATCTTGAACAATTTTCAAAAGACTGTGTTCGTGAGAAACTAGCTCAACTTCAAGTAGACAAAGCGATGGGACCGGATGGGATACACCCTAGAATACTGAGGGAACTTGGGGACGTTCTAGCAACTCCACTGACTGACCTTTTCAATGCCTCGTTGGAGTCGGGAGTGGTGCCAAAGGACTGGAGAGAGGCTCATGTGGTGCCTTTACACAAAAGCGGAAGGAAGGATGTGGTTGAAAACTACAGGCCGGTTAGTTTAACTTCGGTGGTGAGTAAATTATTGGAAACGCTGCTGAAAGAGAAAATAGTGAGGTTTCTGGAGTCCGGCGGATTACAGGATCCGAGGCAGCATGGATTCACCAGGGGCAGGTCTTGTCAGACAAATCTGATTGCTTTCTTTGACTGGATGACCAGGGAGTTGGACCGAGGGAGAGCTCTAGATGTGGTGTATTTAGATTTCAGTAAAGCCTTTGACACTGTTCCTCACAGGCGACTTATAAACAAACTGAGCACCCTAGGGATGGACCCTAAAGTTACTGCTTGGGTTAGAAATTGGTTGGGTGGGAGGTGACAAAGAGTACAAGTAAATGGAGCTCACTCTGAGGAGAAGGATGTTACCAGTGGTGTGCCCCAGGGATCTGTCCTTGGTCCGATTCTTTTTAACATCTTTGTTAGTGATATAGCGGAAGGGCTGTCGGGTAAGGTTTGCCTCTTTGCGGATGATACCAAAATCTGCAATAAAGTAGACACCCAGGAAGGTGTAGATAACATGAGGAGGGATCTAGCTAAGCTTGAAGAATGGTCTAGAATTTGGCAGCTGGGATTTAATGTTAAAAAATGTAAGGTCATGCATTTGGGCTGCAGCAATCCAAGGGAGCAATACAGTATAGGAGGTGAAGTACTTTTGTCCACTAAAGAAGAGCGGGACGTAGGCGTGGTTGTGTCTGATGATCTTAAAGTAGCTAAACAGGTAAAAAAGGCGACGGCAAAAGCTAGAAGGATGCTTGGGTGCATACGGAGAGAAATGGCTAGCAGAAAAAAGGAGGTGATAATGCCTCTGTATAAGTCTTTGGTGCGACCTCATTTGGAGTATGGTGTGCAATTCTGGAGACCGCACCTTCAAAAGGATGTGAACAGGATGGAGTCGGTGCAGAGGGTTGCTACTAAAATGATTAATGGGCTTCATTATAAAGCATATGAGGACAGACGTAAGGATCTTAATATGTACACCTTAGAGGAAAGGCGGGATAGAGGTGATATGATTGAGATGTTTAAATACCTCCATGGCATAAATGTTCAGGGAGAGAGCCTCTTTCAATTGAAAGCAAGTTCTGCTACGAGGGGACATGGGATGAGGGGGAAGGGAGATAGATTTAGGAGTGATATGCGGAAATATTTCTTTACGGAAAGAGTAGTGGATCCGTGGAATAGTCTCCCAGTGGAGGTGGTGGAGATGAGGACAGTAACTGAATTCAAAAAAGCATGGGACCAACACAGAGGATCTCTAAAGGTAAAAAGTGGACTGTTGTAGTTGTTGTTATGGAAGGACAGACTAGATGGGCCTTGTGGTCTTTTTCTGTTGTCATGTTTCTATGTTTCTAAATCATGCAAAGAATCTCATTAACTATTAGCAAGTAGATAACTCATGTGTGAAATGAGCATCATGGCATTTTCACATGTACTTTATCTTAGTGAGGTGCAGTTAACTATTTCGCAAAACTTTTTACAGCTAAATTTCACACACTATTTTTCTATGGGGGTCATCTGCATATATATATTAAAAAAAAAAAAAAGAGTTCATGAAAAAAATGATACGGTATGCAAAAATGGGTGGCTAGAGTGGAGTAGCCGCCTACTGATTTGGAAGTCAGAGAAACCAGGTTTTGAACTCTACTGAGACATCTTGTGTCCTTGGATAAGTTGTTTAACCGGGCTTTGCCTCAGATAGAAGCTTAGAATTCTAAGTCCTCTGGGGACAAGGAAATACAGTATATAAAGCGCCTGTATGTAATTTGCCTTCTACTACTACTGGAAAGGCATGAGCTAAATACAATTAAAAATAAGCCTCTAGCATCTTTAATTTAAAGATAATGGCCCAATGCAGTAAGCTGCTCTTCTTGATAGCACAGTGTTTTTTAATTTTCCAGTTCTAATCTTATTCCCAGTGCACGAAGAAAGATTAACACGGAAAAATCAATGTAAAACCACTGTGCTAAAGGCTCATGCAGTGAGCATGCAAAACAAACGCAAATCTCTCTGCATAATAAATTGCTCTGGAGGTAAAAAAAACTGCTGTTTGTAGCACTGAATCTTTATATTAGCTCAGGCTGGCGTAAAGATGCAGTGTGGGAGAAGGCGGCAATCTGAGGTAAAGTGCAGCTCTACACTTCAAATCACCGAAGGCCACACCCCACCTCACAAAGATCAAAAGTGGACCACCAGACTCCCATCCCCAACCACACAACTGATCAAAGCCCAAGTGGGCCCCACTTTCTCTGAGTTGGGAGGCAGTAGTTCCTACCGCTGCTCTGCCATCTTGAAAAATGGCAGCACCTAACCCCACACAGGTTGTTCTGCACCAAGTCAGTCAGCCAAATAAGGCAATTATCACCTTATCTGGTACACTGATCCACACGGTGCATCCAATGCACTGCATGGTGTCAGGTGTCACTATTTCAACTTAGCGGTGCAGACATAGGAGCAAGTGGATATCGCTTATGCCTCCCAACTTTCAGCTGCATGGGGGTGGGGGGTGGGATTAGAGGGTACTGTAAGGGTACACTTAGGCCATTTCAGTTGTGGGGACAGGAGGGGGGATCCAGGAGGGCCACCAATGACCTTTGTGTGGTTAAAGAGGTCCACCAGTGACCTTTTTTGTGGTTGGGGGTGTGAGAGAGATCCACCAGTGACCTTTTTGCAGTTCAGAGCCACCACTAATCTTTATGGGGTCAGTGGGGTGGGGGAGGCCACTCGTATCATAGATGTGGTTGTTTGTAGGTTAAGGATCAGAGGGGAGGCAAGACGGAATAGTGATTCTTTTTAACCTCCCTTCCTGTTAGTGCGTGAGTCAATCTCTGCTCACGCACTGATAGGAAAGCATCTACATATTACTGCTGTGGAGTGCTTTTGCTGACAGTGCACACTTAACACAGCAATAATTTGCATCTGGAGTAAAAATATTTTTTTAGCAAGTATGTTAGAATGCCTCACCAAACTCCAGGGCACAGCATTCTAACACACAGCTTTCTACATTGCAGCCAATGACTTAGTGAAACAATACTTTTAATAAGACCAATTGTACCTTATTTTTATGAGCTGAATCAGCCTCAAAAGTTATTTTACAAGTGCAATAAAGGCTCTTCATGATGCATTGTTATACACATTGCAATGCATAACAGCAAAAAACATGAATACATTGCAGTACTAAAGAAATTAGCAGAAAAACAATCAATTAATGCCTAAGACTGTTTCTTGTTTAAAAGTGTCACCTTTCATTTACCATACATTCTTCTCTGGAAATTGCTTAATTTACTTGAATAGGAGATTGTCATAAAACTGTGTCAGTATATCACATAAAGGTACCTCTGAACTCTTAGCTACTTTCTTATTTTCTTCTTCTATTTCTTTTTGCTTCCAAAGGTGGTTATTCAAAATTCCCTCCTGAAGAATTCTGGCACTGTGTTCTTGGGAAAGCAATTGCTGTGCTTCATCACGTTCCTCTTCGACCTGACACAAAAGAACAATTTAAAAATGAAGCAAGGACACCCTCCTCCTTTCAAAGCCAAGAAAGGTCAAAGAGGATCGCAGCATAAAATTCACTAGCAGTGGTTGGTGAATTGCTGTGTATCCCATAGGGCAAAAGAACGTTTGCTCCTGAAGTCTTTCTGGGTACCTTCACATAGTGATCCCATTGTATAACATCTATACCAAGTCTCAACAGGGTGACAATACAATTGAAGTATAGTAAGGAAGAAAACAAAATGTACATATTGACTGCACATCATCCAGGATAAAAAGATGCCCACCTGTAGCTTACACACTAGTGCTAAAGATGGTAACAGTGATAGTGCAGACACGGCAGATGAAGAAAATATACCTGCTGCAGATGAAGGTCATGGTGAACTTGTTCATGGACCCTTTGTGGCAGTTGATAAACCACAGACGTTAATGAAAAATTTAATAGATTAACCACAATTAAATGGACCCCTACAGATAAAGAGGAGAACATACTGCTACCTGTATGCTACAAACCCTATATTTAAATCAAGATGGTACACAAAGAGAGTCCACTAAAAACTAGAAGAAAGATGCATACTCCCACTATAAAAGCTGCAAAAAAGCACCTGATGCAAATTTAAGAAACCTAAATTTAAAAAAATCAAAGTAAAGAAGTGTGTGAGTGATAACATCATAGAAGAACTGAGAGCTTCTTTAGAAAAAGCAGAGAAAGAGGAGATTTAGGTGGAAGCACCATACGAAAGACATATGTAGAAAAAGAAAGAGCAGCCACAGAAAGGGCCAATAGAAGAAACCATGTGCTTAAAGAGGGAGAGGTCTGGAAAGGAACACCAGAAGAAAGACTGGGGCAGAGGAAGGGTAAGGGGATTTGGAAAGGAGCAATCAGCAGACACCATGAACAACAACATCAGAACAAACAAGTCCATGATAATGAAGAAAACAATCATTTTCATTTTTGTTTCCCCAACTCGAAGGCGAGGCAGCACAGAACAGAAAAGAACAGGGCCTAGGGGGAATGGAATTTGATTCTAGTTTCCAAACATATTCTGAAGTACTGATAGGCTGAACCTGACGTCACATCATGAATTCCCATCCAAACAGTAGTGAGAGCTGAATGTCTGGACTGAAGTCCAGGAGGCAACTTTGCAAATTTCCAAATTGCTTCCATATAGACTGAGTGCGAGCCGTGACATAAGCAAAAGAGATGTAATCTGTGAGTCAAACTGACAGTGCATTTGGTGAAGGCAGCCCCCAGAATATTTGGGTCAAATTAAACAAAACGTTGGGCAGGCTGTCTATGGACTTTAATCTGCTCCAAAATGAAGACCAAAGTTCTCTTACAGCCCAAGCGTGCAGGGGTCTAGGGAAAAAAAAAGTGTGCAGGATGACCGATTAAGTTGGAAGTCCCATACCACTTTTGGAAGGAATTTAGGATGCATTTACAAAACTACCCTATTGCTGAAAAATTTTGTGGAGGGCGGTTCAGCTACTAGGGCCAGGAGCTCGCTAACTCTACGTGCTGAAGATACCACCACTAAGAAGATGACCTTCAGGGCAGAGGCATTTAACGGCTAGAAAGGAACTTTCATCATTTGAATTAAGACCACATTAAGATCCCAAAACACTGAAAGAAGTTTGAGGGAAGGCTTTACAAGAAGCAAGATCCGCATAAAACAAACAACTAAAGGCTGTAATGTGATGGGTTTACCTTCTACATAATATGATAAGCACTAATTGCACTCAGGCGACCCTTACAGAGTTGGTTTTCAAACCAGACTTAGAAAAATGTAGAAGGTATCCAAGCAATTTTTGAATGAGATAAGAGAAGGGACCTAAGGCCTTCCCCTCACACCAGATGGCAAACCTCTTCCACTTGAAAACATAGAACCTCCATGTAGAATCTCTTCTGGAAGCCAAGAGGATATCCATAACACCAATCAACTGGTTAAAGGAGGACAAAATCAACTTCTCAACATCGAAGCTGTGAGGGTAAGGGCTTTAGGTTGGAATACAGCTTTGTCTCTTGATCTTTTGTAATAAAGACTTGGTTAATTGCCCAGGGGAACTGAATCCTATATGGAAAGTTTGAGAAGGGGAGGGAACCATGGCTGCCGAGGCCCATATGGAGTGAAGAGAATAACTGTAGCTCTGTTTTCCTTAAATTTCAGAAGAATTTTCACAATCAGAGGAATGGGAAGATACACATACAGAACATCCTTCCCCTAGTGGGAGGAGGAAGGCATTTGAGGCTAGTCTGCCATGTGACCCAACCCTGCAGCACAACTGAGGCATCTGGGTGTTCTGAGTGGCGAAAAAATAGACTGAGGGGATGCTCCACCTCTCAATCCAGGGTCCATTCATGAGGCTGAAAGACACAGCTCACCCTTTCTGCCAGGGGGCTGTCCTCGCCCTGACTGCCATCCCCTGGGAAATAGCAAAGTTCCGCTTCCTGACCGCCTCCTAATAGAGGAAATACGAGCCCATTCCTCCCTGTCTTTTGACATAAAACATGGTTACTTGGTTGTCTGTTGAAATGAGCACAATTTGGTTAGCCAACCAATCACTGAAAGCCTTTAGAGCATTCGATATTGCTCTCAGTTACAATAAATTGATCTTGTGGAGACTCTCTTGAGTGGACCATGTTCTTTGACTGTGGAAGCTATCTACATGAGCCCCCAAACCCAATTTTAATGCATCTGTCATGAGGAGTTTTCAGTAGGGAGGCATTTAGCCAGATTGGAGTGACCCATCTACAGAGTACTAGAGGAGAACAGTGACAGGTATTTCATCAATAAGCTTGTCCGTGGTCTGTGTCCACTCAGTGTTCAAGTTCTACTGAGATTTTCTCATATGGAGACGTGCCAAGGGAATGACATCTACCTTTGCAGTCATGTGGCACAACATTCTCAATATGGCTCTTCTGATGTCTGCTGACCCTTTCAGAAGTCTTCTATTATGATCACCAAGCAGGTGAGCCTATTGTGTGAAAGACAGACAGAGTCGTGTCTAGAACAGCTTCAATGAATTTCAATTGATGTGAAAAGCTCAATTTGGATTTGGGATCATTGATGACAAACTCTAGTAGCTCAAAAACCCAGATACCGATGCATATGGATTCACAAACTCTTTCCTGGGAGGTATTCTTGAGCAGCCAATTGCCCAAAAAGAGAAAGATGTGCACTCCCAGTCTCCATGCAACAACTGCAAGACATTTTGTAAAGACAGTACACAGTACTGGAAGTGATGCTTCCCCATGACAAACTGCAGGTAATTCCTTTGAGTGGGTGTAAGCTTGTATGTGGGTGTAAGCATCTTTTGGATCCAGAGAACATAGTCATTTGCCTTTTTGGAGAAAAGGCAGAAGGTTGCCCACAAAAACATTCTGAACTTCTTTGACCAGGAATTTGTTCAGATCTCTGAGGTCTAGAATTGGATGGAAGCTACCTTTTTCTTGGGAGCCAGGAAGTACCTCAAATAAAATCCCTACTCTTCTTTCCCTGGTGGAACAGGCTCAACTACATGTACAAATCAAAGGGTGAAGAGCTACTGAAGAAGAACTTCCTGATGTTGAGGGGAAATGGAATGAGTCTTTAGTGGACAATTTAGAGGAAGCTCCAGTGGTCAAAGTCTGTACCATTCTTGGACTATTTAGAGAACCCAAGAGTCACAGATTAGAAGGGGCCACCTTTGAGAAAAGACAGTGAGCATCCCACCACCTGGAAAGTTGTCCAAGTAAGGTATGGGTGTTATTGACAGTGTTTTCTAGGACCCCCTCTCCCAGTTTTGGATGAGATCCAGGCTGCAGGTTCTGAACTTTCTCTTGCCTAGGTCTGGCACAAGCAGGTTTCTTGGACTGGGTATAGTGGGAGGCAAGAAAATACCTTCATCTGTTAGAACAGTAGGATTTTCACTGTCCTCTGCTGTGAAACCTTAATATGAGGCAAAAGCCAGGTCGGAAGTGAACCTGGAGAGAGTTTTAAAAGTGTCAGAGTGCTGGTTTGATCATGGAAGCAGCTTCTGAAGAGATTGCCTCCATAGCACAGAACATCAGCGAGTTGCTTTTAGACAATGGCCTGCAAGTTTGAAATCTGGAGCCATGAGGGTCTCTGGGTGCCAATGCTAAGAGAAGGACCTTGATGCAATATCGAAAATATAGTTTGTCGCACAGAGTGCATTTTTCATACGTCTTCTCTTGACTCATGAGGGAACAATACTGCTTGGCTTTCTCTGGAAGGAGACAGCCGGATATATCACTGAGATTGTGCATGATGTTCCATAATTACATGCCATGAAGAGCTGATAGGATGCCATGTGCAACATTAGCATGGTGTTCTGGAAAATCTTCCTCCCAAAAGAATCCAAAGTCTGGGCTTCTCTCCCCATGGGCACTGAGGAGGGCAACTTGGAGCTCTTGACTCTTTTGAGAGCGGATTTGACGATTATAAAGTGGTGCAGCAGCTGAAGCTTCTCAAATCTGGAAGCCTTTTGGACTCTATACATAGAGTTGAGCTGCTTACTCACTGGAAGGGGGGGGGGGATCTCCCATGTTCTTATCTGTAAACCTTTGAAAGATGTGATGCACAGACACTGTCACCGCTTCCTTAGTGGGTGCAATGGAATATTGGAGGATATCAAACTCCTTGGCCCTGAGCTCCTTCCTCCTCAGTTTCTAATAGAAATGGTATGACCTTATCTATATCCCTCACAAAATAATGGAAAGATAATTCTTTAGGAGGGAACTTATGCTTTTCATAAGGGGACACGGAGAACTCCGGAGACCCCTTCCTGCAAGAGATATTTGGAGTCATAATCTGATTCCCATGAGCAATCTAAATCAGACCTAATTATGGTCTATAGTGGCAATGCAAAAAAATAAAGAAAAATGAAAAACCTAATAAAAAGGCCCAGAGGACCCCTACATGGAGCATGTGACAGCAAGGTCAGAGAAAAATACAAATTTACAAGCACTGAAAACAAATAAGTGAGAAGTGTAGTGACATGAAGAGACCAACCTGTCCGTAGGGCTCCATGGCTAAAGAAGATCAAGGAGAATGGCATGGTGATGGCAGGCAGAAGAAATCATGTTTCTGGAAGGAGCAGAGAAAGGCCCCATGTGAGAGCTCTGTCAATGTCACCACCCATATGTGAGTATTTATCCTGCTTGTCCAGAGAAAGAATATTACAGGAGATTATATAATTGTTATTGAAAAGTGCTTTAACTTCATGAAATAAGATACAAGTCATTAATCAAATGGAAATTTCCATACTATAATGCAAAAAGCTATGGAATTATAGACTGGCCTCTTGAAGATCTTGAAAAACTGGATGTACAAACAAGAAAATTTCTCCATACCCATGACATAATGTATAAGAACCAGTGTTTACAAGACTGTACCTTCCTGAGCCAAAGGAAGAATGGGACTCGTAGAAATTGATTATATGTACAGAACTACTATCATATGCCTCTATGCCTAACAGCATCAACAAAACCAAAAAAGTAAAAAGTGTTATGAAAGTAAACATCCAGAATCCATTTCCGTTATTAAACTTGGACAGGCATTCCAACAAGTAGAAGGAATGGATGAGAATCTACCAATACAGGGAAGGAAGAAACCAAATTTGCAGAACAAGAGAAAAAAAACTCTTCAAAGACTTAGATCAGCAAACTAACAACAAAAGTGGCCAATGCAGAAATACAGTAGGAAATACAAAGCGCTAGTCTAGGAGCCATTTGTTGATCAAACCATGACACATGAGTGGTTAAGGAGTGGTGAAATTAAATCTAAGAATGAGAGATTGATATTAGCAACCCAGGACAGCACATTATAGATGAGATGGTTCACAGTGACTATACAAAAAAACCTGGGAAAACTCCCATATGTAGATGCTATAAAGAAGAGCTGGAAACAGTTAACCTATCTCATTGTTGGCTGCAAAGTTCTAATGAGAGAAAATCTCTATACAAAAATGTATAATAAGGTGGTGTAGGGACACAACAAGCGAGAGACAATTGGAGGTCTCAGGTTCTTATTAATAAAAGCACCTGAGACCTCCAATTGTCTCTCGCTTGTTGTGTCCCTGCTTTGCTGTTGCAAAAGCTTCTCCTCCTTCTGTGTCTTAATAAGGTGGTATGACATCAACTGGAACTCTGCCAATATTATAACATCGCTGTACTGTAAAAATACTGGGATCATGTCCCTAAGAAAACTGTGGAAAATGAAGAGGTTATGATCATCTGGAACATTCCAAGTTCCAACCAATAAAAAGCTGGATTCAAGAAAACCAGACAGTGTAATCAAGGAGAAAACATGAGAACAGCATTGATAACAGAAGTATCAGTGCTAAGCGATTATTCTATCATATCAGGCACTACAGGCCTGATATGATAGGATAATCTATTCTATCATATCAGGCTTGATTAAAAGGAATTTTCACCTTGATAAATTGTTTATACATGTTACATCTTAAGAACTTCAGGAGGCGGATGTCTTTAGTACGATGCAAGTACTATGGCTAGCATTAGCAGTGAATTTGAGAGACTAAGATCCTACTCCACATACTCTTGGACTTAGGAGTAAGGCTCATGACTGTCATGGTATGAGCCAAACTAACCCCTTTGGGGAAATTGCCCATAGAGTTTTAATGGCAAGTTAGAGGAATATTATGTTCAAAGACTGCAGGGCTGAATAAATGCTTTCATATAGCCAGTAATGAATGTTGAAATATAACAGTTTAAAGACATTAAAATGGAAAGAGCAGCAGTTCTTCAAACGTTTAGGTCATATGCACACCTGAACTTGGCCTAAAAAATGTTGTAAAATGTTCATTTTCAACAAACATTCTGAAATATGAGGTATGCTTTGACATTACATCATTCATTTGCCTTAAAGGTGACATTTTACTTACCTGTTAATGTCCTTTCCTCTAGTCCTACTAGACCAGTCCAGACAAGTGGGTTGTGTTCCCCTACCAGCAGATCGGTGGAAACAAAGAACTAATGAAAAGCCTAGGTTTTGATGACATCACTCCTAAGTCTCTATTAGCCCCAGCCATTAGAGATCCCTTCAGTATTCGTCCCAAAGCATATGGGGGAAACCTGGTTTAGACGTGAGGTTCACGATTGCCATAATATGCACAAAACTAACCCATTTGGAGAAACTACCCCTCAATTGTAGGCAATAATGAGCAATCAACAGTAAAGCGTAGTTACTCACCTGTAACAGGTAATCTCCGGGAACAGCAGGAATTTAGTCTTCACATATGGGTATCATCGTTACCGATGAAGCCTGTGTGGGAACGCTCCCCAGCATCCAAAAGGAAAGCTTTTGGGAGCATCCCACTGCGCCTGCATGCTGCCTTCCTGCCTTTCTACCTCTCTCACTTCAACTGAGTTTATAGCTGAGACCAAAGGAGAAGAGTAGAGAAAGAGAGATAGATAGATAGACAGAGACAACTCTTAGGGGAGGTGGGTGGGTTGTGAAGACTAAATTCCTGTGGTTCCCGGAGATCACCTGTTACAGGTGAGGAACTAAGCTATCTCCAGGAACAAGCAGGAATGTAATCTTCACATATGGGGATTCCCCAACTTATAGATGCCAAGGGAATGACCCCAGCAAGCTGCGAACCCAGGTGAGATGGGTCATGCTTCCTCCCATGGACCTCTGGCATCAAACTCGGGACCGGCGGGTAGGAGTTGTATTAAGTATTAAAGAGATGCTGAAGAACAGCTTGGCCAAATGAGGCATCCCGACAGGAGTCTTTGTCTAAGGAGTAGTGGGCTGTGAAGGTATACACCGAAGCCCAAGTAGCTGCTCTACAGATGTCGTCAACAGACACAGAACGAAGATTAGCCATCGAGGATGCCATGGCTCTCACATTGTGAGCTGTAAGATGGCCCTCGAGAGAAAGTCCCTTACTCTCAAATGTAAAGGATATGCAATCTGCAATCCATTTAGATAAAGTTCTTTTGGAAACTGGAAGTCCCAAATGACTAGAGTCAAAAGCAATAAAAAGCTGAGAAGATTTTCTATGTTGCTTAGTTCTTTGAAGATAAAAGGCTAAGGCCCTTTTACAATTCAAAGTGTGAAGATTCCTTTCTGCACTGGAGGCATGAGGCCTAGGGAAGAATATAGGAAGATAAACCGACTGGTTTAGATGAAAAGGCGAAACCACCTTTGGCATAAAGTGAGGGTGAGTCCTGAGGACTACTTTATCATGGTGGAACCTTGTATAAGGAGGGTCAGCCACTAAAGCCTGCAGTTCACTAATGCGTCTTGCCGAAGTGATAGCAATTAGGAAAATTACTTTCCATGAAAGAAACTTTAGGGTTGTAGTGGCTAAGAGTTCAAAGGGCGGTTTCATGAGCTGCCCGAGAACAAGATTTAGATCCCATGTCACCGGTGGTGGTTTAATGGGAGGTTTTGTTAAGAGTAGGCCTCACATAAACCTTGACACAAGTGGATGAGAGGAAATACAGTAGGCTGTCCATCAAAAGGTTTGTGAAAAGCAGCATTAGCACTAAGATGGACTCTCACTGAATTGGTCTTAGGACCAGAAGTGGATAGTTGGAGGAGATACTCCAGTAGCGACTCCATAGGTACCAAAAGGGGGTTAAGTCCCTTTTGTGAACACCAGACAGAGAATCTTTTCCACTTAAAAGTGTAGGAATGTCTCGTGGAAGGTTTTCTGGAAGCCAGAAGGATATCTTTTACCTGCTGAGAGAGGTTGATATCCATGAAATCTAGGCCTTCAGTAACCAGGCCCTGAGATGCAGGGACTGGGGAATCGGGTGCAGTAAGATCTGTTCTCCTGGGAAAGGAGATCTGGAGCATTTCCCAACTTCAGAGGAGTGGTTTGAGAGAGACGCAGAAGCAGAGGATACCATGTTTGCCTTGACCAACGTGGAGCGATAAGTATCATATGACCTCTGTCTCTCTGAAGTTTGAATAAAGCTTTGGGAATGAGGGGAATGGGTGGGAAGGCATAGAGGAAGTCATCCCTTGCCTGACAGTTGTGAGTCGGTATTCTGGAACAGAATCAGGGAAGTTTGGAATTCTATGGACTTGCAAAGAGGTCTATATCTGGTGTTCCCCAGATTTGAAACACTCGAGCAAGGTGGTCTGAGTGGAGAGACCACTCGTGTGGCAGCAGTATTCGACTGAGTTTGTTTGCCCATGAATTTTGAATGCCTGGAAGGTATACCGCAAGAAGGTGGATTTGAAGCTCTCTGGTGAGGGCCCAAAGTTGCAAAGCTTCATTGCATAGTGACAGAGAGCCCCTTCCGCCTTGCTTGTTCAGATAGAACATGGCTACCTGATTGTTGGTTTGGACCAGAACTGTCTTGTGGCTGAGATGGGCCTGAAATACTCAAATAGCATTGAAAATGACTCTCAGCTCTAGGAGGTTTATGTGAAGAGAAGTCTCCTGTGGGTCCAAATACCCTGAGTTGAGAGAGAGTGCAAGTGGGCCCCCCACCCCAACTTGGATGCATCTGTTGTTAGGGTGGCTTGGCACAGAGGCTGCTGGAAAGGAGAGCCTACGAGGAGGTTTTCCAGTGATTGCCACCATTGCAGGGATGAAATTAGATGTGTGGAGTTTCTGATTTCATCCGTTAGCCGACCCGAGGCCTGTGTCCACTGAGAGGATAGGGTCCACTGGGCTGCTCGCATATGAAGGCGAGCATAGGGAACCACATGGACAGTGGATGTCATATGCCCCAGAAGCTGAAGCATCTCCCAAGCAGTCAGGAAGACCTTCATGGCTGCTTGGGATGCCAGCTGTATTATACATAGACAGCATGGCTGTGGTAGGAAAGCTTTTGACTGCTGTGTGTCTAGACGAGCCCCTATGAACTCGAGAGATTGAGAGGGGGTGAGATGAGATTTTGGAAGGTTTATAACCAATCCCAAGTATTGAAGGATTCTCATTGTTCGAGAAAGAGCAAAGCTGGCCTCTGGAGCTGTTGATGCTCGAATGAGCCAATCGTCTAAGTAAGGGAAGACGAATATTCCTAGAGTTCTCAGAAATGCTGCTACCACTGCCATGCATTTTGTGAAGACTCTTGGGGCAGAGGCCAGACCAAAAGGAAGAACTCTGTACTGTAAGTGTCTTCCGTGGACCAGGAATCGAAGGAACTTCCTGTGATTTGCGTGGATGAGAATATGCGTATACGCATCTTTTAGATCTAGAGAACATAGCCAGTCCTGACTCTGAAGGTATGGTAGGAGTGTTCCAAGGGAGATCATTTTGAACTTTTCTTGGAACAGGTATTTGTTTAATTCTCTGAGGTCCAGTATAGGTCTGTGTCCCCCTGTTTTCTTTGGATTAAGAAAATAGGGGGAGTAGAACCCTGTACCTCGTTGGGATATGGGTACTTCTTCTATTGCTCCTTGAGCGAGAAGTGATGTGACCTCCTGCCACAAGAGGCTGGTGGCAGGGACCTGAGAACTGAACTGTTTGATTATTGTAGGCGGGGGCATGTTGAGAAAGTGAAGCTTGTACCCCAGTCATACAATGGACAGGGTCCAGTTTTCTGGTGTTATTTGTTGCCATCTTTTGGCAAAATGGCATAATCTGGTTAAGGGTTCTGGTCCTTTCAGGGGCAGAATGACTAAGTTCTCTAGGTAAGAGTCAAAGCCCCTGAGGAGGCTGAGTCTGCTGGGCTGGTTGAGCTCTTTGAGCTTGTGGCTTTCTTTGTTGTCTGTTCTGTTGTTGTCCCTTTTGGGGAACATGAACTGGACAATGGCCCAAATGGGGATATGATTGGTAAAACCTCTTGTTCTTGTTGAAAAAGAGTTTCTTGAATGACTTTTTCTTTGCTGGGTTGGCTGTAGACTTTGATAGTCTGTTCAAGGTAGTATTTTCAGATTCAAGCTGATTAGCCTTGTCCTGCCAGTCCTTGCCAAAGAGATTTTCTCCTGTACAAGGAATGTTTCCCAGCTTGTCTTGCACCCACTGCTCTAAGTCTGATGCCTGAAGCCAGGCAATATGGCATGCACCTATGGAGATAGCAGAGGTTCTGCTTATGCATTCAAAGCAATCAAAGGTTGCACGGTTCATGAATTTAGAGACATTCTGGGCGTGCCTGATCAGGGTAAGGAAAACTTCCCTTTTGTCCTCAGACATATTAGGGCTCATGAGCTCTAAGTCACGTGCAACTTCTTCCCAGGAACATACCCATATAAAGAATGTAGGAACTGATCTTGGCTGATAACATGGAGGATTGGAAGCATCGACGCCCAAAGGCATCAAGTGTCCTTGATTCCCGGCCTGGAGGATTAGAAGAATGCGTGTTAGCACTCAACTCTACACATGGCCGATTCCACTACCATTGAATGGTGTGGTAACTGAGTCTTTTGAAAGCCAGGACAGCTTGGCACTAGGTACATGGTATAGAGGCATCGGGAATGTGGAGACACTGTTAAAGAAGTTTCCCACATCCTTAACATAAGATCATGTAAGATCTTGTGAATGGGAAGCGTAGCTGCTTCCTTAGGAGCCATGGTATATTGTAGAATTCTTAATTCTTCTGCCCTAGGTTCCTTTTCTGGAATCACAGTGATTGAAAGACCTTTGGCTAAATCACGTATGAAATCCTGGAAGGACATGTCTTCTGGATGAGACATTCTGCGTTGAGGAGGAGGAGTTGGATCCTCTGGTAGGATGGCTCTAGTACCGGTAGTCATCAGAATCATCGGAATCGGAAGATTCAAAGTATCTCGGTGACCGGTGTTCGTGCAACGCTTGGTACCGGTACCGCTCGAAGTCGGTATCGGGGTGTCTCGGTATCGGCCCTTTGATGCCTAAGATAGACTCGAGGCTCGGCATGGGCGGAAGCATACCTGCCGAGGCAGGTGCACTCGGTACCGGCACCGATGTCAGTACCGATACCCGTAGAACCGTCTGTAGCGGTCTTAGCGGTACCGAAGCTGCTAAGAGGGTCGCTAGATTGCGTTCGATAGCGAGGATTCTCTTATCCATCCCTCCTGCCGATGCCTGGGTGTCGGTACTGGTGGAAGCAGCCACGACTCCAGAACATGGCACCAGTAGTTCTGCAGAGGTGGAAGCCTCTGGAACATCCTGGAGCCCCGTTAATGATTTGAAGACCGAAGACTCCTACCGGGGCTGTTTTGCCGGTGAAATTTCCTCGAGGGCAACGCCAGTGGTATCTCGATGCTTAGAAGCAGAGCTACCCTTTGAGGCCCGGCTAGTCTTGGAAGACTTAAGTTTACTTATCTGATATCCATGGGAGGAAGATGACACTCTGGAAGACGTCGATTCGACTGACATTGTATCCACGGCAAAAAGGGTACCGGGTTTTGCAGCTCTATTCTGCAGGCGAGACACTCCAATGGACAATGTTCAGGACCTAAACATTTAAGACACCAATCATGGGTGTTGGTGACGGATATAGTACCACCACAGTTAGAACATTTCTTGAAACCACTAGCTGGCTTCTCCACGTTTGAAGAAAAGTGGGCCTAGTGCCCAAAATGGCGCCTAGCACTGAAAGGGGAGAGACCCCTGAAAGAAAAAATCTTTTAGAAAGCTAGGTTTGGTTTTTTTGAAAAAGAAGAAAAGAGAACTGGCGGTACCGGTAGGCGTCGAATGAAGGCAGACGCTACCACAAAAAACCAAAAGAATAAGAATAAATTTTCTGCGGTGACAGGGTACACGTCCTGTCGGCTCCGCAGAAAACGAAGAACTGAAGTGAGAGAGGTAGAAAGGTGAGAAGGCAGCACGCAGGCGCTGTGGGATGCTCCCTTAAGCTTTCCTATTAGACACTGGGGCGCGTTCCCGCGTGGGCTCCATCTGTACCGACGATACCCATATGTGAAGATTACATTCCTGCTTGTTCCTGGAGATAGAACTATGTACAGGAAAGCATAAACAGAAGCTTTCAGAAGAAGATGAACCTGCAGAGCCAAGTGTAAAAAATCATAGCGGACCCAAGGATACCGCAACAGAAGAGCAGAGCAAATACAGTTTTATGGGCAGGTCCTGGACTGGTCTAGCAGGACTCCAGGAAAGTACATTAACTGGTAAGTAAAATGTCACTTTCCATATCATCCTGCTAGACAAGTGGGATGTACCAAAGCTACAACTTCACTTGGCAGGAAGAAGATACAGCAGCTTGCAAAATCCTTGAGCCAAAGACCGTGGCCACCTGCGTATGGACATCTAAGCAGTAATGTTTGACAAAAGTGGAAAGCAATGCCCACATTGCTGCCCAACAAGTGTCTGCAGGAGCTACCGAGCTCTGCTCTGTCCATGAGGACACATGTGCTCAAGTAGAATGGGCGCCCAAAACCCTCTGGAACCAGCCAGTTCTGCAACAGATATCCAGAGGCAATGGCCTCATTAATCCAGTGCCCCAAAGTCGACTTGGCCACTGCGTCACCCTTGCACAGGTCAGCAGTCAGCACAAAAAGATGGTCAAACTTACAAAAGGAATTTGTAACCAAGTACCGGAGAAGCACCCTTCAGACATCCAGAAGACGCAGATCCTTATTCATCCCCCGATACTGCTCCTTTGAGGAGGAGGTGGTCAGAAAGACCACCTGGTTCACGTGAAAGTGAGAAAGCATCTTATGCAAGAAGGAAGGCACAGGGAGAACGGAAATGGCATTCTTTGAAAAATGACAGATAAGGATCTCGGCAAGACAGAGCCTGCAGCTCAGAAATCCACTTAGTGGAACAAATCGCAACCAAAAAGACCATCTTGAGCATCAAATCTTTCAAAGTAGGGCACTTCAACAGCTCAAAGGATGCTGACATCAGGGCCTTGAGCACCAGATACAGATCCCAGGCAGAGATCACAGGCCGAAAGGGAGGACACAGACGCCATCCCCCTGGAGAAAGTGCGAGATGTCTGGGTGCAAAGCCAGAAACTTACCAGCCACTGGACCTTGGAAACAGGACAAAGCTGCCACATGAATTTTCAGGGAGCACAGGGAAAAGCCCTTCTCCAGGTTATCCTATAGAAGGCGAACAGAGATGGCACCTTGGTCGTCTCAGGAGTCAACTGCCAAGTGCCATAACATCGCTCAAAGAGGCACCAGATCCGCATGTGTGCCAGTATGATAGACTTCCTCCAGGCTCTGAGCAGAGTAGAGACCACTGCTGGAGAGCAGCACTTACGCACTGGCCATTTCCTTTCAAGAGCCAATCAGTAAGCGAGAAGGGAGCCGGGTCTCTAGGACGATCAGTCCCTGACGCAATAGGCCTCAAGACAGAGGCAACCGAAGAGGAGGCGCCTGCAGGAACCGCATCGTGTCTCCGAACCACGCTCTCCTCAGTCAATCTGGTGCCACCAGACCAATCCTGCCCAGGTGGCTCTCTATACGCCGAAGCACATGCCCCACCAGGGCCATGGAGGAAACATGTACAGCAGGTGCTGATTTGGTAAAGGCTGGGTCAGGGTGACAATGCCCTTGGGACCCCGTGTGTGGCAACCAAAGAAGCAGCAAACTTTAGCAATGGAGTGGGTCACCATCAAATCCATTTCTAGGCAACCACAGCGGTGCAGAATCAACTGAAACGCCTCCTGACTCAACGCCCACTCTCCAGGATCCAGAGAATGCTGGCTGAGAAAGTTTGCCTCCATATTGTCCACCCCAGCAATGTGCTGAGCTGACAAGACAAGGAGGTTCTTCTCCACCCAGGCAAAAAGAAGAGCCATCTCCAGAGCTACTCCGGCACTCTTTGTGCCATTCTTGCCAATTGATAGATACCATCGCTATGGTGTTGTCTGAAAACACTCGAACCACCTGGCCCTCGACCAGGGGCTGGAAACACAGAACCACCAATATGAAGGCTTCACCTTAAGGCAGTTGATGGACCACACCATTTCCCTGAGGTTCCAATGGCTCTAGGTCATACGGTCTTGCAATAGGTTCCCCAGCCCGATAGACTGGCATCCATTGTCAGGAGGATCCAGGAGAAATCATCCAGCGGCACGCCCTTTCTCAGATGACCAGGCTGCTGCCACCAGAGCAGACTGGACTGCACCATCAATGGAAGGAGCAGTTGCACTCAAACTCCTGAGAATCCGGGGACCACTGAGTCAGCAGGGACCGTTGGAGCAGTGGCATGTGAGCATGAGCCCACGGCACTACCTCTATGGTCACCACAATCAATCCGAAGAGCTGAGGATAATCCCAGACTCTGGGAGCACACTGCACACAGAGCAGTGCCAGGCAATCCAACAATCTTTTGACTTTCTCCTCTATCAGGAAAAGTTTGCCCACTTGAGTGTCAATACTTGTTCCCAAAACTCCAGGGACTAGGAAGGCAAAAGCTGGCACCCAGCCGAGGCTCACCAAAAAGGACACCACTCGGAATGCCACCAGAGATGCCTCTGAAAGAGGATGGGCCCAGATGAGCCAGTCATCCAAATATGGATGGACACAGATCCCTTGGTGCCACAGCACCACAGCCACTATCACCATAACCTTGGAAAACCTCCCTGTGGCGGTGGATAGCCTGAAAGAGAGGGCAATGAACTGAAAGTGAGAGCTAAGCATGGCAAAATGCAGAGACTGCTGCTAATTCACCCAGATTGGGATATGAAAATACACCTTATCCAGATCCAGATAAGCCAAGAACTCCCCTCAGTGCACTGCTTGAATCACAGGGCGGAAGGCTTCCATCCGGAAGTACAGGATGCACACATGCTCGTTGACCTCCTTGAGGTCCAGATGGGCCAGAAGGAATAGACCTTATTTCTTTTTTAGCACCACAAAATAGATGGAGGATCTGCTCCTGCCCCGTTTGTCCAGCAGGACAGGCACCACTTCCTTTAGGCGCAGCAACTCTTCCAAGGTGGCCTGCACAGAGAAACATTGATCACAGACTCACAAAGGGAGATAACTAAGGCATCTGGAATCAGCTCTTTGCCTTCCAGGACATATTTATTTATCTAGCAAGGTTTATATACCACCTTTCACTGAAGTCAAGGCGGTTTACAGGGAACAGTTGTTATACATTGTTACACTGCAACAAATTCAAAAATTATGTACATTTAACTAGTTACTTCTAAGCATTGTTCGTTATTAACATCTGAAAAATAACTTTATATACAATTACAATTTATGTTCAGTTTGTTTAGAGACTGATTAAGTGTGGTCTGTGGGCTAGTTATGGGGGACCAAAGTGATTAATGAAAAGATATGCTTATAAGTGTTTTCGGAATGTTGGCAGGTCTATGATGTTTCTTATTGAGTCCAGGAATGTGTTCCATGTTGAGGGAGCATATAGCAAAAAGAATCGTGCACAAGTTTGTTGAGCTGATTTTGTTTTTGCTTGGGGGATGGTTAGGGTGTTCTCTGTGGATTGTTGTCTCTCTCGGATATGTTGCAGGGCTTGAAGCAAAGTGCAAAGATATGATGTAGTGTGGCTGCTGAGGGCTTTGTGTGTTAGCAGGAGCATTTTGTACCTAATTCAGTTGGTTATGGGAAGACAATGTAGTTGTTTCATGGTGGGTATTGTGTGGTCGTATTTTGAGGATCCTATCATTGTACATGGAGCTGTGTGTACAGCAGAGTTTAGGGGAAATAGGGTGGGGATTGAGGAAGACCTAGGTAAATTGAGTTGTTGTAGTCAATATGGTAGGATGATGGTTTGGAATGCTGAATGGAAGTCCAGTGGCTCAAGGAAGGGCTCAGTCGTTGAAGGGTTTTGATTCTGTGGTAGACTGTTCTTGCGGTGTTTTGTATTGTGCTTTGAAGGAGAGGTGTTGATCCAGGGTGATTCCTAGGTACTTGATTTCTGGTTGTACCTTTATTGGGGTGTTGTTTAGGATGATTGAGTCTGTTGGGGTGAAAGTGGTGTCCTTTGTGATGATGAGAGCTTCAGTCTTCTTGTAGTTTTGTAAGTTGTCATTTGTCAGTCATTGCGAGAATTCTGTGAAGCATTGGATGAGGTTTGCGTTTGTGAGTTGGCTAGAGTTGAATAGTCCATAGAGTAAAATGTCATTTGCATATATGTGGAAGTTGATGTTATGGGTTCTGATGATTTTGCAGAGTGGCTGTAGATCGATGCTGAAGGGTAGAGGAAATGGGATGTATCCCTGTGGTATACCTTGTGTTTGATGGTATGGTTAGATATGTTGGGTCTGATTTTTATTTGTTGTTTCCTGTTGGTGAGGTAGGATTTGAACCACTGTAAGATGGCATTCTAAATTCCAGTGGATTGTTGGTTAGCGGTATCAAAGGCAGTAGATATGTCTAGGAATATCATGATGTTTCCCTGTGTCTTGTCCTGGGTACTGTGATAAGGAAGCTTATCAGAGCCCAGAGAATAGTAACAAAGGAAAGGAATTTACCCTAATCAAGGGACCTGTTTTGGCAGGTCAGAGGAATAAAACTGCATGTTTTCCTAAAAGACAGGTTATTCCAGGCTGCAATGGCCTGCAGAAAGCCCCTAGTGGAGATGAGGAGAAGGAGTATAAGCCCAGATTGAGAAACCCTTACGTCACTCCTAAGTACTCAGCTGCCAGGAGGGAGTTTGACCACCAACACCTGAGGAGTGAAAGGGAGGGGTTGGAAATTGGGAACTTTAAAACTAGAACAGAATATTCAGAAGAGAGGAAGAAGGAGGAGAAGAGGGAGAAGGAGAGAGGAGCTCAGAGAGATTTGTGTTCTTGGAGAGATTCCAGTGAGAAGCCAGCTTCAAGGGATTGGAGAAATCCAGGGGTTTGGAGAACTTCAGCTAGGAACCCTAAAGCAGCCGGTAAGAAGACAGAAGCAGCTGAAGGGAGAAGGAACACGAATACCTTTTGGAAGAAGTATGGAGCAGAGGCCCCGAGGTCCAGGAATACAGACTGGAGGACAGGTCATAAAAGCTCAAATGCATACTGGCCAGAGTATCTAAGAGGACAGCCTAATGCCAGCTTTAACTCAGGTATGAACTTTGGACGTTGTCTAACCTAGAGCAATGCAAAGTGCTTAGAAACAGTTCCTGTCCTAATGGAGGTCACTTAGTAAAATCCTCTGAGCCAGACCCTGATATAGAACCCATGCAGATAGAAGAACAAGATATAATTCCAGAGGAAGATGATTCTTTCATGGGCTGTTCTTTATGCAAAGTTGCTAGCACAAAGAAATCCTGAAAGTGGATCAAACATAAAAGGAAATGTTCTAGTAACTGGCACACCAGAAAGTTTGTGTGGAAAGAGAGAAGGTTTTGGGAGAAGTGAAATACTTGTGCAGAGAAGGTGAAAAGCTGTTGATTGAAGCTTGTTATCCAGCTGATATCAAAGCAGAGCACAGCTTGGGCTGTGCACACGTTGGATATAAAAAGTTCTTTGAATGTGGAAAAGAAAAGCTGTTTTGTGAAGAAGCTTTTACTTTTGATTTGCTATACATCAGCACTGCTGAGCAGGTTTGTCAGCAGTGGCTGAGAGAAAGACTTTCCGTTGTTTAGTGGACTTTACAAGTTACTTGCATAAGCTTTCAGTTGTATTGTTATTTTGAATATAAATCCTGGAGAAGACATCCTAAGGTGTTACCAAGTGAATCTGTGTGCATTTTGATTTACATCATAAAAATAAATTCTGTCATTGCCTTAACACTCGAGCCAACTACCATAGTCTTCATTTACCTCAAAGGCAAGCACCGCATGACTGGACTACCATTACCATAATCCTTTGCAAGATAGTCAGTCTGTAACATTGCCAAAGTGGGGAATCCTATATAACAAGCACGCCCCCCCATACATATGTAAGGGGCTATGGGCGTGACAGTACCCTTTATTAATGTGTCTATGAGTGAGACCATCAATGTCTCTACACTGTGGAGTGGGCAAAAAACATGTTGTTGGGGGTAGAGGAGGGTATTTCTGTCAATGTGTTCCTGGAGGTGGTGTTGAACAGCTTTCTCAAAGATTTTTGATAGGAATGAGAGACTGGAGAATAGTCTGTAGTATGATGAGTCCATCGAGTCGAGGGTGGGTTTCTTGAAGGTGAGACGTATGGAGGATAGTTTCAGGGATTCTGGAATTTGTCCTTGTTGTAGTATGGACTGAGTACGTTTTGTGATTATGGGGCTAAGTCCTTGTTTTGTTGATTTAATTCAGCTAACTGGGCATGGATTGAGTGGGGATTTTGTGGTGTTGAGTGAAGTAATTATGGTTTCAACGTTAACCTTGCTAATGGAGTCAAAAGTAGACTATGAGGTGTGAAGGGGGGGGGGCTGGAAGGGGAGTGAGGGTGGGGTTGGGCTGAGAGTGAAGTTACTTGTAGTGGTTTGCTAATGTCTGATGGCTTATATTGAGGTCAGAGGGGGTGCTGAAGAGAGGTTTTGAGATTTGTCTGATGATATCAAATAGTTCTCTCAGTCTATTTAGCAATTTGGTGATTAGCTGGGTGTGATAGGCATGTTTTGCATTATCAGTTGCATTGTAATAGTTGTTCAATAAGTCCATGTAGTGGTTTCTGTCTGATTCGAGGGTGGATTTTCGCCATTTGCATTCTAATCGTCTGAGCTGAATTTTTAGTCTTCGGAGGTTGGGGATGTACCATGGGGTCTTAGGTTTCTTGTTTGTTGCGGAGGTTGTTTTTGTGGTTGTCGCCGCAGTCTTCTTGATGATGGAATTCCAGTTGGCTATGAGGGTATGGGTGTCCATTTCTTTATTTTCTAGCTGAGGGAGGATGTTCCTGAGGAAGGTTGATGGGTCTGAAAGTTGGTGGGTGGGTGGTGTTTGTTGGGTTGTTACTGGGTAGGGAGAAGGTAATTAAGGCATGGTCTGACCAGGGTACAGGGCGGAGTTGTATTGTGTGAGGTGTGCTAGTATGTATCCTTTGGTTGTTGGTGAAGATCAGACCCAGTGTGTTGCCTTTGTCATGCATGGGAGATTGAATGATTTGGGTGAGGTCCATGGGTCTCGTGGCTTCTAGGAAGGTTGTGGCATGTCTGGCTTGAGCTGAGGGAAAGTTGAGGTCTCCTAGGATGAGGATGTCTTTTGCTGATTTGGTGTTCTCCAGGAATTTTCTTATTAGGTTTGATAGATTGGTGGTTGGGGTTCTGTAGGCTAGGCAGATTGTCAACTGTTTGTTTGTTATGATAAGGATGTCTGCCTCCTCTGATCTTTCTGTGGAGAGGTGGCAGAAGTGGAGGTGTATTTTGTTATGATTGCTACCCCTCCCCCCTTTAGATGAGTACGGGGGCAGTGAAAGAGACTGAATCTGTTTGGTAGAAGTTGGTTCATGAGGATGGTGTTGGTGTCTGTGAGCCAGGATTCTGTTATACATATCATGTCAAAGTGATGTGTTGTGAAAAGATCTTTGATAATGGGTATTTTGTTTCTTACTGAGTGGGTGTTTATTAGTGTGCATTGTAATGTCTGTGTGGTAACTGTGGGGGGGGGGGGGGGTGAAGGTGTTTGTGTGTGCTGTTTCCGCATGGTATTTGTATGAGGTGTTGTGTATTGTGTCGTGTGGTGTGTGCATGGTGGGCTTTTGTAGTGTTGTGTGTGGAATTTGTGTGGGTATGGGAGGGGCGTGTGGATGATGTAGGTGTAGATGAGCAGTGTAAGGATGAACAGTGAATAGCATGTTGTATAGAGGGGTAGCATGGTCGGGTGAAAGCTGGTGGGTCGTGACCCTGCCTGTATGGTGATTGTGTTGTCCTGTATTTTGGATGGAGCGTGGGAGGTGGTGTGAGCTGTCCTCCACCATGGTCCACCACCTAACGGCCACGCCAAGTGGACCCTCTGGCGAGGCCTTCAGGCACGGGCCCACCTGGTTTTGTGCTCTTTTTAGGGGTAGGCTAGCTGGCATAGTTAAATGAGCATCGAAGCAGGGGCAGAGCTTACTGCCTGGATCTTGTGGCTGCTCCAATTTTCCTCTGATGAGCGTGCTGCTTAGAAAATGCTCGCTATTGCAAAGGGTTGCCTGTGGAGTGTGTGTCCAGCTGATGAGAGATTGTGTCTGGGTTTTGCACTGTTTTTATGGGTTGGCTAGCTGGGGCAGTTAAATTTGTGTCACAGCAGGGGCGGAGCTTACCTCCTGGATCTTATGGCTGCTCCGGTGTTCCTCGGATGAGCATGCTGCCTGGAAAATGTCCGCAGTTGCAAAGGGTTGCTTGTAGAGCATGTGTCTGGCCGGTGAGAGACTGCGTTCGGGTTTCGTGCTTTTTTATGGGTAGGCTAGCTGGCGCAGCTAAATGAGCATCGGAGCAGGGGCAGAGCTTAACTGAATTGTGTCTAATACCCAGCAATCCTTGGTAATCAGGGCCCATTCCTGAAAGAAAAGGCGAAGCCTGCCTCCAACTGGAGAAACCAAGGAATGGACCCCCCCAATACTTCATTGTGCAGTCCGGTACACCCTCCACTGGAAGGGACCATGTCCCTTGGCCCAAGTGCTTCACCACGAAAGGACTGAGAATGAGCCTGAAGCCTGGAAGCAGAGAAGAAGCGGTTTTCCAGGATGGCAATGATGAGAGTCCCGAGACCCCCAGGAATCTGGTGAGCGTGCCCTCAGTGAACGGGCAGAGGCTAATGAGAAAGGGGCACCAGCCTGCTTCACAGGCTCCATGGACCTGTCTTCCGGAAGACAGAAAGATTTTATCCTTCACCGGCTTCTCCAATTCGGCTCCAGACAGAAGCTTCACCTTAAAAGCCTGCTGGGCCAAAAGGGCTTTGAAAGATAAGTATGCTGTCCAGTGCTGGAGTCAAAACCAACGTCATGACACTGTCGGCAGGGCACCATCCCTGGCTGCCATACTTACCAGGTCATACATGACATCAGAAAGGAAGGCTGCAGCTGACTGCAAAGCAAGGGAAGTATCATCTGGTGGAAGAGGCTCAATCCACTGGAGCAGCACTTGAAACATCAGGATAGTACATACTGCCATCTGCAGAATAGCCATCGCCACGGCAAACTGGCTCTGCCACAACGAATCCACATAGTGGTCCAGAAAATCCTTTGAGGCCGATCTGCCTTTCACAGGAATGGTGGTCCATCTGGAAACAGCCGTGATCTGCGCATCCACCTTGGAAATGCCAAACAACTCAATGCACTCCTTCTCTGGGAGAGCATAGGCCTTCTTAGCCACCCTTTGCCCCTTTGGCGGGGAGTCAAGAGAGTCCCACTCTGACCAGATCATATCCTTGATCATATCTGGGAATGGGAAGACAGTAGTGGATTTCTGCACCCCTTGAAGGAGCGGGTGTACCTTTGGCTCATGCTCCATGCCAGAATCACCTATCAAGTTCAAAGATGGATGAGATCCTGGCCATCAATGCTGCCAACTCCTCGCTGGCCAACCTCACAATGTTCTGAAGGTGAGAATACTTCTTTATCCACGTCAGAGCCCAGTACTGAGCCATGTGAATCAGAATCACAGTCAGTTTCCAGTTGTTCCCCATCTCCAGGGAGGTGCCCCTCACTGGGGATGTTTAGCCAAGAGTAATTGAACAGGGTTTCCACTCTCAGCCTGCCCTACATGAGACTGTGCCCGGGGGCACCCAGAGACCACAGAGTCTGAATTTCCATGCCAGGGCTAAGCCTGCTGCAAAAAGAAAAGAATTCCAGAGAGAAAAATCCTGGGTTTGGAAGTTCACTTCTCAGAAATGACCCCCCAACACCAGGGGGCACAGTTGCCACAGATCTCCTAAAGTATGATAAGCAGTTCACAGCATGGTCACTGGAACCTCCGGCTGGCTGGATACTCTTACCCATACTGCCATCCATCACCTCCTGCCCTAAGGCAGGTAAGGCTGGACTAACTGCATCCCCTGGCTGGGAGAGGGGAAGCAGCCCTCCAAGGATGACTCAGAAGCTGTCATACAAGAATAAAAGAATCCAGAATCCATAGATGAGGCACCTCATTTGCCACAGGTCAAATGACGTTTCCTGGAAAAAGATATAGTAGAGAGTTAAAGCACTTATCACAACAGTGCACACTAAGGCTATGGCAGCCCAAAGGCACATGTTGACTGCACTTTTATTGCAACGTGCATTACAGGTGCTAGGGAAAGAGTACACACATTGGAACTGCTTGGGCAGAATGTGTGCTAGATCCACGCAACCGCCAGGCTCACATTAGGTAAAAACATACATGCGTGCAGAAAATGGTGAGAAACCCCCACGCTGCACCAATGATCACCAGTGGTTCACCCTGAATTGCGTCCCAAGACGACGGAATTGGGAGCCCCTAACAAGGACAATGACGAAGATCAAGCCTTGGTACTCGCTCCCTGAGAGCCCTAGGCAGAGGATCCGTGTCGGGCTCAGCTCTACTCAAAATGCTTCTCTGGCTTTGCAGCACTGCATTTAAGGTGGTGGGCAGTCAGATACCTGTGAAAGCCTTCTGCAATCTTCAGGACAGAACAGAGGGGACAGAAGAGGAGGAAGGGGGCATTGAGGTTGTGTGAGGCTGCTGAATTCTTTTATCCTTCCAATTTTCTGGCTGCTCAAAAGGCTTTTATCCAGGGTAAGAGTGTGGAGCCGAACCAATTTTCCCTCCTCCTATGACTACCGAAAAGAACACTGTCTAGTGGAACCTCCTATGTTGTGCTCAAGTGACAGAGTCACCCTCAAGGTAATCGCTCATGAGTGTTTAATCAATCTTTTCCTCTCAAACTTCAAATTTTTTCCTTCAGAGATGAGGAAATCCATCTACCATCTGCTGGAGATAAAGAAATACTGAAGGGATCTCTGATGGCTGAGGTGAAAGAGGTATAGGAGTGATGTCATTGAAACCTGGGCCTTTCATTGGTTCTTTATCTCCACGAATCTGCTGGTAGGGAAACACAACCCACTTGTCTGGACTGGTCTAGCAGGACAATATGGAAAGTGTAGTTACTCACCTGTAAGCAGGTGCTCTCCGTGGACAGCAGGAAAGAGTAGTTACTCACCTGTAACAGGTGTTCTCCAGGAGCAGCAGGAATCAGTCCTCACATATGGGTGACATCGACATTGATGGAGCCCCTGCGGAGCATTTCCCCAGCTTTCTATGAAAGCCTTTGGGAATACTGCACGCATGCGCGGTCCCCTTCCCGCCCAAAGGTGCCATCTTGCTCAGTCAAATGACATAGCTAAAAAACAGCACACAAAAATGTAAACTAAACTATGTACAACTGCAACTCCCAGGGGAGGAGGGAGGGTTGTGAAGACTGATTCCTGCTGCTCCTGGAGAACACCTGTTACAGGTGAGTAACTACTCTTTCTCCAGGACCAAGCAGGAAGTCAGTCCTCACATATGGGTGACTCCCTAGCTCTGGGCTACCAGGAACCCAGGCTGAACAAGAGAAAGCACAGTTACTTACCTGTAACAGGTGATCTCCGGAACAGCAGGAATTAGTCTTCACATATGGGTACGTCGGCGCCGACGGAGCCCGCACGGAAATGCTCCCCAGCATCCAATCAGAAGCCTTTGGGAGCATCCCTCGTGCCTGCGCGGTGACTTCCCGCCTTTCCCACTGCCTCTCCTCAGTTGAGTTTCATAGCTGAGACAGAAGGAGAGCAAGAGGAAAGGAAATAGATAGATACAACTCCTAGGGGAGGTGGGTGGGTTGTGAAGACTAATTCCTGCTGTTCTGGAGATCACCTGTTACAGGTAAGTAACTGTGCTATCTCCAGGAACAAGCAGGAATGAGTCTTCACATATGGGGACTCCCTAGCTGCGGGTGCCAGGGGAGATCCCATAAAATGCGTATCCCTGGAACAGGGCGGCATTTCCCAACCTGGATCTCCGGCATCCCCTGGGGGATGGGGGGTAGGAGTTGAATAGAGCAGAGCTGCAGAGGAACAGCAAATCTAAAGACTACAGGGAAAAAGAGTCTTTAGAATGTATGTCAAGTATCAGTAGATATTTAATGAACTAGCACAATACAGAGCTTACCTACTGGATTGTAGGAAGTAGACAGGAGATGCAGTAGCGGAATCTTCAAGGTAACTCCACTGCAGTGAGGAAGAAGTTCCAATCTGGAATGGGCAGGTGACCCAGGTGTCAACCGGGGCAGGAGAAGATCGGCAGGCCTCCAATGAAAAGCTTTATGGGAAAAGCTGAGAACTCTGGTAGGTACAGAGTCATAAACATTGAGGACTAACAAAAGAAAACTGACCGATCTGGAAAGTAGCCCAGTCCGGAGGGGAAGAGAGGGTATGGAAAAAAGCCCCTATTCCCAAGGAGAACAGAAGTGTACGCAGGAATACTGAAAATGTACACTGTCTTTCCTAGCTGGTAGGAGATAGGAAGACATTGAAGTTTGAGACTACATAGAAAAAGAAATGTATAACAAAAATAGAAGCTGTTGACGTCACAGCAGTAATTGTTAGTATAACCAGTCCCAGTTACTGAGCCGTATTATAATAGGCAAGTTGACTGTCTGGACCCCATAAGAAAATAAAAACCTAAGCACCGACAGTCAGGGAGATAGGTTAGACATAGGGCGCTATGGACATCTCCCAATATGCGCATACCTATATATATATATATATATGTATATATATAAGGAAAGACATATGTCTAGACAAGTGTGATACATATAAATCTACATATAGAAATGCAGATAGATATATGTATAGATAGAGGCGGGATGGCTGATGCCCACCCAGGGTATAAAACCATGTATGCACAGGACACATACATACAGGAAAACAATTTTAAGAATGCATGCCTGCAACTGAGCCACAGAAACATTCACATGGGGAATGTGATGGGACAAAATCCATCCCATAATAGGGGGTGAAACCCACCTGAAGAAATATAGAGGGTCTATTTCTGTAGGTCAGTGGAAGAACCAGCATGGTTGTGTGAAAACCAGAGGATAACAGCAGTCTGGTAAGAGTACCTCAGCAGTACCTTAGGACTCTGATATGTCCGAAGGACAAGAAGAACGCAGAGACGAAGATACCAAAGTGACCCAGCCAAGGGGTTCAGGGGTATCACGTACGGTAAAAGAATATGCGTTGTCCAAGTGGAGTAGAAAACATAATGCCAAGCTGGAAGGAACAGGAGTATATTCCGGTCAGATTGGAAACTCCGTGGACACACACGTAGAAAAAGCTTGTCCGCTGGATATGAAAGACCCTCAGAGACAGAGTTCAATGCTCTGTAGCAAGGGCCCATAGCAGAAAGCTTCTCTGAGGATTGCAGAGAGCATTGTGCAGGAGAATTATAGATAAAACTGACAGAAGTCAGGTGTGTTGCCATATCCTAGGAAAAGATATGGCTAGAACAGGGGTCGGCAACCCGCGGCTCCGGAGCCGCATGCGGCTCTTTCTCACCTTTGCCGCGGCTCCGGAGCACACTGCCCGCCCGGTGACAGGCAATAGTGTTGTAAAGATGTATTTAAACGTGGCGTTATGAGCTCTCTCCCTTCTTCTGCAGCCGCGGCTCCCTGCCTCTTAGGGAACCGCGGCTGTGCTTTTAAAATCATCTCGGAGCCCTTCCTGTCTTGACGAGCTCCGTGCAGCATTGTCCCGCCTCTAAAGGAAGTTTTGGGGGCGGGACCATGCGGCACGGGGCCCGTCGAGACAGGAAGGGCGCCGGGGGGATTGTAAAAGCACAGCCGCGGGTCCCGAAGAGGCAGGGAGCCATGGCTGCAGAAGAAGGGAGGGAGCTGACATGGAGGGAGGGGGCTGACATGGAGGGAGGGAGCAGATATGGATGGATGGATGGATGGATGGATGGAGGGAGGGAGGGGGCTGACATGGAGGGAGGGAGCTGATATGGATGGAGGGAGGGAGCTGTTATGGATGGAGGGAGGGGGGCTGACATGGAGGGATGGAGGGAGGGGGGCTGACATGGAGGGATGGAGGGGGCTGACATGGAGGGAGGGGGGCTTACATGGAGGGTGGGAGGGTGCTTTTATGGTTGGTGGGCGGGGGGCTGACATGGAGGGAGGGAGCTGATATGGATGGAGGGAGGGGGCTGACATGGAGGGAGGGAGGGGGCTGTCAGGGAGGGAGGGAGGGAGCTGATATGGATGGAGGGAGGGGGGCTGACATGGAGGGATGGAGGGGGCTGACATGGAGGGAGGGAGCTGATATGGATGGATGGAAGGAGGGGGGCTGACATGGAGGGAGGGAGCTGATATGGATGGAGGGAGGGGGGCTGACATGGAGGGATGGAGGGGGCTGACATGGAGGGAGGGAGGGAGCTGATATGGATGGAGGGAGGGGGGCTGACATGGAGGGATGGAGGGGGCTGACTTGGAGGGAGGGAGCTGATATGGATGGATGGAAGGAGGGGGGCTGACATGGAGGGAGGGAGCTGATATGGATGGAGGGAGGGGGGGCTGACATGGAGGGAGGGAGCTGATATGGATGGAGGAGGGGGGCTGACATGGAGGGAGGGAGCTGATATATGGATGGAGGGAGGGGGCTGACATGGAGGGAGGGAGCTGATATGGATGGAGGGAGGGGGGCTGACATGGAGGGATGGAGGGGGCTGACATGGAGGGAGGGAGGGAGCTGATATGGATGGCGGGCGGGGGGCTGACATGGAGGGAGGGTGGGGGCTGACATGGAGGGAGGGAGCTGATATGGATGGATGGAAGGAGGGGGGCTGACATGGAGGGAGGGAGCTGATATGGATGGAGGGAGGGGGGCTGACATGGAGGGATGGAGGGGGCTGACATGGATGGAGGGGGCTGACATGGTGGGAGGGAGCTGATATGGATGGAGGGAGGGGGGCTGACATGGCGGGATGGCGGGGGCTGACATGGAGGGAGGGAGCTGATATGGATGGATGGAGGGAGGGGGGCTGACATGGAGGGAGGGAGCTGATATGGATGGAGGGAGGGGGGCTGACATGGAGGGGGCTGACATGGAGGGAGGGAGCTGATATGGATGGAGGGAGGGGGCTGACATGGAGGGGGCTGACATGGAGGTAGGGAGCTGATATGGATGGAGGGAGGGGGGCTGACATGGAGGGATGGAGGGGGCTGACATGGAGGGATGGAGGGGGCTGACATGGAGGGAGGGAGCTGATATGGATGGATGGAGGGAGGGAGGGAGGGGGCTGACATGGAGGGATGGAGCACTGGTAATGGGGTTGAGGGGACTAGCACTGGAAATGAGCTGATTAGGGGAGGCTAGGACTGGTAATGAGCTGATGGGGGGTAGGACTGGTATTGGGCTGATTAGGGGAGGCTAGCACTGGTAATGGGGTTGAGGGGGGATTAGCACTGGAAGCAAGCTGATTGGGGGGCTTTGACTGGGCATGGGCTGATTGTGGGGAGGGGAGGATAGAGCTGCTGGCCCTGGAAGATAACTGGGGGCTAAGGCTACAAATGGGCTGATATGAGGGGATGGGAGAATGGAACTGGATCTGAGAGGGGCTGCCATGGTATTTGTACTAGAAGGGACTGGTCAGTGGGGAAGGAGGGGGACTGGAAGGAAATGGACACCAGTGGCAATCATGGGAATGCAAGTTGACATTGGAAGGTACTGGGAGTGAGGACTGGAAAGGGGCTGATATTGGGGAGGGTTACTGGGACTGGAAATAGGCTGATGGAAAGAAGTGAAGAAAACGAAAGAAGAGATAAGAAATGGCAGATGGACCATAGACCACAGAAAGAGAGCTAAGAGAAGACAGGAAAGCAGAAGCCTCAGATCGGGACCAGCATGATCAGAGAATAAATTGGTCAGACAACAAAGGTAGAAAAAATAATTTTATTTCATATTAGTGATTTGACTACAAAATCATCATAATTTTGAAATCAAATATTGTTACTTGTTGTGATATTTTCTGGCGTATTTTTTTTGGTGTGCGAAGGAAGAGGGGTAGTCTTATACGGCGAGTATAGGCCAAACACCTATATTTTAACAGGAAAAGTAGGGGGTCGTATATAGCATTAAGGTAAGAAACAATATATGCAGTGTTAGATTTGTTTTAAATGTCGCAATGGTTTTGCGGCTCCCAGTTTTTTTTTTCCCTTCGGAAACGGGTCCAAGTGGCTCTTTATGTCTTAAAGGTTGCAGACCCCTGGGCTAGAAGAAGATAAGCTGCAGCGAAGAGTATTAAGCAAGCTAGTTGCAAGTAGCTTGCAATGAGCACTAAGGTAAACACTGGAACTCCTGCACATACAGCAACTGAACCAAACAACAGAGGGGATTCTCCTGTATGAAAACAGAGAGAAAACAGACAAAGGCAGCGGAGAAGATTTCCGTTCCTGTCTGATGAGGTGTTCAGAGCACGCATTGAAGGAAAACAACAGTCTACACTGTGTTTCAGTATGGCACCAACTCAAGCAGGGGAGACCCTGGAAGAGGGGGTCGGAAAGTGGCTTACCCTATGGAAGGTCAGCTGAGGGAAAAAAATGTCCATATGGGGCAGAACTATCATGGGATAGTTGCAACCTCCCTTCGTTGTAGTAGAATGGGAGAATTCAGTAACCCATGGACAAAATACCCCACAAGCACAGCATACTGGAAAAGAAAAAACCAGTGTAGAGTTTGAAGAATAAACTTCCGCTGAGGAGAAGTTAACTGTAGAGTGCAATACACAGGAACCTATGGGTGCTGGTTACTGGGTAGAGTCTGGAGACTTCAGACTAGGATGAGATGTCCCTTGCTTGGGTACACCGGGAGGATGGGTAGAAGAAGGATGAAACTTTCTCTTCTTCGGGATAGACGGTTTGGTAGGACATTGCCTACGTCCTGGGGAAAAAGAAGGCTTAGGATGGTTTCCAGAACCAGGGAAGTCAGTGGAGCAATGAGCAACCTGACGTAAAGCCTCTTTATTGAAGAGATTTTCTCCAGTACAAGGAGAATTACCCAGTGTGTGTTGTGCCCATCTGCTCAAGTCTGAAGCCTGCAGCCACGCTGTACGGCGCGCTCCAATGGCAATAGCAGAGGATCTGCTAACAGACTCAAAAGAGTCTAGAGAAGCCCGGGAAAGAAACCAAGAGATATTCCTGCTATGATTAATAAGCAAGGAATAGTCAGAGGCCTTAGGTTCTGACAAAAAGGGAGACAAAAGAGATAACTTCTCTGTGACCTCCTGAAGCGTGAGACTCATATAAAAAATATATGAAATAATTCTTGAAGCCAACATAGAAGTTTGGAAGGTCTGACGTCCAAAGGCATCAAGTGCTTTAGATGCACGACCTGGTGGGAAAGAAGAATGCTTCTTCTTACTTCTGACCTTCCTCATTGCTGATTCCACTACAATGGAATGATGCGGAAGTTGGTTTTTCTGAAACCGCGGAGAGGGAGGCACCTGATACAGAACATTCATGGCTGTAGAAGGCGCAGGAACCTTTAAAGGTGATTCCCAAATCCCCAGAAGAGGGTCCTGCAAAGACTGATGCAAAGGAAGCATTATGGTTTCCTTTTCTGCAGGATCTTGGCCAAGAGTAGGACCAGGAATAGGGATGGCAAGAAAGGTTGCCATGTCAAGGAGAAATTCCTGAAAAGAAGGATCTCCCAGAGGAACTATTCCTGGGTAGGTTGAGGTTGAATGAGCAGAAGACCCACTGGACTGGTGCATAAAAGGAATCCTGCTAGATGGAAAACGATACTGACAGTTCTGATTCGAGGCAGTTAGTACTGCATCGTCGGTTCCCGGTATCGATTCCAAGCTAGGCATGGAAAAGATCGATGGCACCGATGGAACTGCAGGAAACGACATCGATACCGGTACCGGCATCGGGGACGATAATGCCCTCGTAGCAGGCATCGGAGGTTGCCGAAGCAGTACCAAGGTAACCAGAGAGCTTTGGTGATTATCCCCGACACTGCGTAGTCGGAGGTGACAAGGATCGGCTCCGAAACGCGTCGGAACCAAGTCATCTAGACTGGATATGGATTCCAGACTGGGCATCGAGACGAGCGTCGATGGTGGAATCGGCGAAGCCGCCACATGAAGGTCAATCGGAATCGTATCGATCGGCACCGAAGGCACCGAGGACGTCCGAGGACAACGCCCGGTGAAGAGAGGAACACCCGACACCGGCGCCGATGTCGGGGTATCAGCACCGCACGAAGCCGGTACCCCCCTAAGCATGGCGCCCAGGACACCCGATGACGATCCCCGGTGAAGAGTGGAACACTCGACACCGATGCCGATGCCGGGGCATCGTTACCGCTCGACGCCGGTATCGACCCCGCGATTGGCTGGGATACAGGAAAGCTAGACTGGGTCGTATCGAGCGGCCCCGAAGGCACCGAGGACTCCAGACGACGATCCCTGGTGAGGAGTGGAGCACTCGACACCGGTGCCGATGCCGGGGGATCGGCACCGCTCGAAGCCGGTACCAACCCCGCGCATGGCTGGGAAGCAGGAAAACCAGTCTGGGTCGGATCGATCGGTCCCGAAGGTACCGAGGATTCCAGACGACGAGCCCTGGTGGCGAGTGGAGCACTCGACATCGGAGCCGATGCCGGGGGAGCGGTACCTCTCGAAGCCGGTACCAACCCCGCGCATGGCTGGGATGCAGGAAAGCCAGTCTGGGTCGTATCGATCGGCCCCGAAGGCACCGAGGACACCAGCTGACGATCCTTGGTGAAGAGTGGAGCACTCGACACCGGTGCCGATGCCGGGGAATCGGTACCGCCCGAAGTGGATACCACCCCCGAGCATGGCTCAGGTATGTTCTGTGAGGAGTGAACCCCAGGAACAACCTGAAACCCCGTAAATGCTTTGGAGCCCGAAGACTCCCGCCGGGGTCTTATTGCCAATGGGGTCTTGAGGGCAAGGCCGGAGCCGTCATCATGCTGGGCATGAGACTTGCCCTTCAAGAATTGGCTAGTCTTAACAGACTGTTTGTGGGTTACCTGATCCTGGAGAGAAGAGTAAACCGAGGACTTCACCCGAGGAGGAAAAACGGCATCGAGAGATACCCGAAAAAGAGAAGGTCTTCTCCCGATGCTAAAGCCCCATGGACCCGGGGAAAAAGGGTCAGGACCCAAACAGGTTAGACACCAGGCATTGGAGTCTAAAAAGAAAACCAAGTCTACACAGTGGGGGCACTTCTTAGGGGAAGAAGGCTCCATGTTGGAAAGGCCTAGTAGGCCTCAAAAGATAAAAGAAAAAACTGACGGGGAAATTATTTCTCTAAAGGAAAAGAGAAGAATAAAGCACCGGTGGTACCAGTATCGGCGGGGAAGACAGCCGCGACCACACAAAACAAGAAAATAAAGATTTTAAAGAAAAACGTTTCTGCGGTGACAGGAGGTACGTCCTGTTGGCTCCGCGGAAAAACGAAAACTGAGGAGAGGCAGTGGGAAAGGCGGGAAGTCACCACGCAGGCGCGAGGGATGCTCCCAAAGGCTTCTGATTGGATGCTGGGGAGCATTTCCATGCGGGCTCCGTCGGCGCCGACGTACCCATATGTGAAGACTCATTCCTGCTTGTTCCTGGAGATCTCCCGCTAGTCCCAGCATCAAAGAAAGGCTTTTCACTGAAAGAACCTCCACCGGTAGCCCAACGGAGGGCTGGAGTTGCCTAAACCTCAAAGAGATTCCAGAGTACTGCCTGGCCAAAAGCACTGTCCCTGGTCAGCCGTCCTGTAAGCCCAGGTGATACAGTCAGCCACCCAGATGGACAAGGTACACTTGGACACAGCCAACCCCAAATTATTAGGGTCAAAAAGATATGAGCAGCTGAGTAGCCCTTCTTTGCCCCTGCGTACGGTCAAGGTAGAAGGATAAGGCCCTTCTACAGTCCAGGATGTGCAGGACCGCTTCAGCCTGGCTCGCATGAGGCCTAGGGAAGAATGTTGGAAGAACCACCTCCTGGTTGAGGTGGAAAGAGGAGACGACCTTTGGGAGGAACTTTGGATGAGTCCTAAGGACTACCCTGTTCCTATAGAATCGTGTGTAAGGCCTGTCACAGACCAGGGCCTGAAGCTCACTCACACGTCTGGCCGAGGTTAGGGCTACCAGGAAGAGTGTCTTCCAAGAAAGGAAGCGGAGAGGACAAGCAGCCATCGGCTCAAAAGGTGGGCGAGTCAGTTGTTGCAAGACCACATTCAATTCCCACTCAGGGGCTGGAGGACGGACAGGAGGCTTGAGTGAGAGCAAACCTCTGAGGAACCGGGACACCAAGGGGTGAACCAACAGAGAGTGTCCTTCCACCAGTGAGTGGTGAGCTGCTAGAGCTGAGAGGTGGACCCGAACAGAATTGGACTTAAGTCCCTGATTGGATAAGTGCAGCAGGTACTGAAGCACCACTGGAACAGCACAGGAGAAAGGATCCTCCGTCCGCAGCTGACACCACACAGAGAACCTTTTCCATTTCAGGGCATAGGTTTTTCTAGTGGACTGCTTCCTTGAGACTAGGACGACCTCCTCAACTTCTTGAGGTAGGCCCCAGGGAGCCAAAACTACCCTTGCAGCCTCCAGGCCATCAAATTGAGAGATTTGAGATTGGGGTGCAGAAGAGAACCCTGATCCTGAGAGAGAAGGTCGGCTGCAACCCCAGAGGCAGTGGGGTGTCCACTGCCAGTTGAAGCAGAAGCGGGAACCAAGGTTGCCTCGGCCAACTGGGAGCCACCAGAAGGACCGAGGCCTTGTCCTGTAGAACCTTGAACAGGGTTTGGGCCACCAGAGGCGTGGGAGGAAACGCATACAGGAGACTCTGGGACCAGGAAATCAGAAAAGCATCTGCTGCTAGCCGCAGAGGATGCGGTTGCCTGGAGCAGAACTTGGGCAGCTGTCTGTTTTGGGGACTGGCAAACAGATCTATGGATGGAAGCCCCCATTTCAAGAAAATCTTCTGAACCACCAAGGGATGGAGCTGCCATTTGTGGGGCTGCAGAATCCTGCTCAACCTGTCTGCCAGGTAATTTTCCTGGCCAGGGAGATAAACAGCCTTGAGAAGCATGTTGCGCCTGAGCGAAAACAAGCAAAGGTCCTGTGCCTCCTGACAAAGGAGCCTGGACCCAGTGCCGCCCTGCTTGTTCACATAAAACATGGCTACTTGGTTGTCTGTTTGTATTAAGACAGACTTGTGAGCCAGGGTTTGAGAGAAAGTCTTGAGGGCTAAGCGAATAGCCTGTAGTTCCAGTAGGTTGATTTGCTGCGTGGCCTCCCGAGGAGACCACAGGCCCTGGGTGCGCTTGCCCAGACAATGTGCTCACCAGCCCTGCAGGGAGGCATCGGTTGTCAACACCACTGTGAACCCAGGTATCTGAAAGGGCACCCCTTGCAGCAAGTTGGGGGGGGGGGAGCAGCCACCAGCGTAGGGAGTTCAGGAATGGTCTGGATACCCTTACTCTGTCACTGAGTCCACTGAGTTCTGAGGCACCACTGTGCAAGCCTCATATGGAGCCAGGCATTGGGAGTCATATGTACTGTTGAAGCCATGTGGCCGAGAAGCCTCAGGAAGAGTCTGGCGGAAACCAGTGACCTTCTGAGAAACTGGTTTGCCAAGCCTATCAGTCTTTGGGCTCTGTCCTCTGGCAGGAAAGCCTTTGCCTGCAGAGAGTCTAGCCTTGCCCCTATGAACTCCAAGTTTTAGGAGGGGAGCAAAGTGGACTTTGCGAAGTTTATGACAAACCCCAGATGTTGAAGCAGAGAAATAGTGCGGAGGGTGGCTTGCCTGGCCTCCTGGCACGTCTGACCCCTGATGAGCCAGTCGTCCAGATAGGGGAAGACAAAGATACCCTGATTCCGTAAGTAGGCAGCCACCACTGCCAGGCATTTGGTAAAGACCCTGGGAGCGGAGGTGAGGCCGAAAGGCAGCACTCTGTACTGTTAATGGTTTCCTCCCACAATGAACCTGAGGTACTTTCTGTGATCTGGATGAACGAGGATGTGAGTGTATGCATCCTTTAGATCTAAGGAGCATAGCCAATCTCTCTGCTGAAGGTAGGGCACAAGTGTTCCAAGAGTAAGCATCTTGAATTTTTCTTTCTCTAGGAACCTGTTGAGATTTCTGAGGTCGAGAATAGGCCTGAGGCCTCCGGTTCTCTTTGGTACGAGGAAGTACCTGGAGTAGAAACCGTGACCTTGTAAGTGGGGAGGCACTGGCTCCACTGCCTTGTCTCGCAACAGACCCTGAAGCTCTTGGAGGAGGAGGGCTGTGTGGAGAGGCCTTAGAGGCTCTCCTGGGAAGTAAGGAGGAGGCAACTGATGGAAATGAAGCATATAGCCCTTGTGGACAATGCTTAAGACCCAACTGTCCCCTGTAATGGGTGGCCACCTGTGGGCAAACAGGGCTAGTCGACCTCCTGTGCAGGGATGGGACAGCAGAGACGGAGAGGCTATGCCTTGGGAGTCAAAAGCCCCCACCCTGCTGAGTGGGAGCAGGAGCCGGAGACTTGGGGGCCTTCTGCCTACGGGGCCCATGTCCCTGCCCCTTGGCCTGCTGACCCTGTGGGGGAACTGGGGAGGCCTGGTAAGGTGGGAACTGTTTGTAGGCAGTCACCTTCCTCGGGTAAAAGGACTTCTTACCCGAGCCCTTCTTCTTATGAAAAGGGGCAGAAGTCTTTCTGGACAGCCTTGTCCTCGTGAGGTGCTCGGTTTCGAGCTGTGCAGCCTTCTCGGCCATGGGCTTGCCAAAAAGGTTCTCACCTTGGCAAGGGACATTGACCAACTTTTCTTGAACCCATGGCTCAAGATCCGATGACTGCAGCCATGCCTGGCGTCGAGCCGCGATGCCGGCTGCCGCAACATGGGCTGAGGCCTCGAAGCCATCGTAGGCAGTGCAGGACAGGAACTTCGAACATTCACGGATCCCCGAGGACAAGGACTTGAACCTCTGAAAGGTTCCCCGGAGAGACCAGCAGAGAACCCGGCAAGCTCCTTTGCCAGGTCTCGCAAGTACATGTCTATGTACAGCTGGTAAGACTGGACACGGCAAGCAAGCATCGAGCCCTGGAAGCACTTTCTACCAAATGCATCCAGGTTTCGGGCCTCCCTGCCAGGGGGCACCGCAGAGTGCATCTTCTGACTTTTCAGACGATGCATGGCCGATTCCACCACCATGGAATGGTGTGGTAGCTGCGCCTTTTGAAAACCAGGGCTCTTACGGAGTCGATAGATGGAATTGACCCGCTTGCTCAGAACCGGCGCCGAGGTCGGTGCCTCCCACATCCGGAGGAGGAGCCATTCCAGCATCAGAGTAACCGGCACAGTAAAGGCCTCCTTCGGAGGAGAGTCATATTGGAGGGCCTCGAGCTCTTCAGCTCGAGGCTCCTCCTCGGGGTCCACGGGGATCGCCAAAGCAGTGGCCAAATCCCAAATGAACTCCGAGAAGCGGGTATCCTCCGGAGGGGATCTACTCCAGGGCTCAGACTGCGGTGAGTCCAACGGGACGCATCGAGTCTTGAAGGTATCGGGAGACTCCTCTTCCTCCGTCTCACAGGCGGACTCGTTCGAAGAGGAGTCGGGCTCCGACCACGCGGGGCCCGGCAGCACCCGCCCCGATGCCGAAGGCACCGGCATCAACGCCCTCGGTCCCGATCAGGAGGTCGAGGGTGACCGCGAACGAGGACGACCTCGAGCCTTCATGGTCTCGAGTATCGGCTCGGTCTCCGGGGTCGACTTCGACGTCGATGTCCCGGTGGTCGGGGAAGATGCGCCAGCAAGGCTGGCCATCAGTACCCGCTGCTGATCCATGAAGGCAGACAGTCTGCACTCCAAGGCTGTCAGCCTGAGACCCAGCTCAGGAGACTCAGCAGCCACCAACTCGGGCCCCGGCGGCGCCGGGCCCGACGTCGGCTCCCTGGGAGGAGAGTCCTCGAGGACAACAGGACTTACGTGTCCAGCAGACTCCGACTCCACACGAGGCACTTTTGACGGCTTCTCCTGTTCCACGGGCCTGGGACGGTGGTCGGGGGTACGAGACCTAGCCCTCGAGGAGCCAGGGACCTCCTCCGACGCCACCCTCGCGAGCCGCTTCTTTCTCTTTCGCTCCCGCTCGGGGGACCCCCTGTCCGAGGAACCCCGACGATGCTCGGGGTCAGACTCCCGAGACATCAAGGCCTCAGACGAGGTCCGGGCCCGGCTGGAGGCCGAATCAGAGAAAAGCCTTTCCTTTTGGTGCTGGTGACTACGCAGTGCCTTAGTGGACATTTTGCCACATGGTCCACAGATCTTAGGATCATGATCAGGACCGAGGCACCGAAGGCAGCAGTAGTGTGTGTCGGTGAGAGACATTAGTTTCTTGCACCGATCACACTTCTTAAAACCACTGGAAGCCATCGGGGAAAAAAGAGCCCCTGCGAGGTCAAAGGACCGGCCTTCCAGGGAAAAAGAAAAAAGGGCGCGAATGCCAGCCACGAAGGGCAAAAACTGAAAAAATGAAATCGGGCTCGATACCGGTGTACCGAACCCGGCGGAAAGGGGAACCGGCATCGAACCGGAGAAAAAAAACGCGAAGAAATCGCAGGAATAGCAAGAAAAAATCTAACTGTTTTCCGGGTGAACTAGGACAGATGTCCGACGGGCTCCACGGAAAAAGAGAGATTGTACCCCAGGGATCTGTGCTGGGTCCGCTGCTTTTTGACATATTCATAAATGACCTGGAAAGTGGAATAACGAGTGAGGTTATCAAATTTGCAGATGACACAAAACTATTTAAAGTTGTTAAAACTCAAGAGGATTGTGAAAAATTGCAAGAGGATCTTGATAAATTGGAAGACTGGGCATCAAAATGGCAGATGAAATTTAATGTGGACAAGTGCAAGGTTATGCACCTAGGGAAGAACAACCCAAACTATGGTTACACGATGCAAGGTTCCACATTAGGAACCACCACCCAGGAAAAAGATTTAGGCGTCATTGAGGATACCATGTTAAAACCCTCGGCCCAGTGTGCAGCGGCGGCCAAGAGAGCAAATAGAATGCTAGGTATGATAAGGAAAGGAATGGAAAATAAAACAAAAGATATTATAATGCCTCTACATTGTTCCATGGTGAGACCGCACCTTGAATATTGTATGCAATTCTGGTCGCCGTATCTTAAAAAGGATATAGTGATTTTAGAAAAGGTACAGAGAAGAGCCACCAAAATGGTAAAGGGGATGGAAGGATACTCCTATGAAGAAAGGCTAAAAAGGTTAGGGCTCTTTAACCTGGAAAAGAGACGGCTGAGGGGAGATATGATAGAAGTCTATAAATTAATGAACGGAGTGGAACGGGTAAACGTAGATCAATTGTTTACGTTATCAGAATATAGAAAGACTAGGGGACATGCAATGAAGCTACAGGGTAAACTATTTAAGACTAATAAAAGAAAATATTTTTTCACTCAACGTGTAATCAAACTCTGGAATTTGTTACCGGAGGATGTAGTAAAGGCTGTTAGTGTAGCTGGGTTTAAAAAAGGTTTGGACAAGTTCCTGGAGGAAAGGTCCATAAACCATTATTAAGAAGTGACCGAAGATATCAATGCTTGACCCAGTACAAGCATTGTGGAACTTGTGTCTCTTGGGGAAACTGCTAGGTACATATGACCTAGATTGGCCACTGTTGGAAACAGAATACTGGGCTTGATGGACCTTGGTCTGACCCAGTATGGCATATCTTATGTTCTTAGATGGCACCTTTGGGCGGGAAGGGGACAGCGCTTGCATGCAGTATTCCCAAAGGCTTTCATAGAAAGCTGGGGAAATGCTCCGCAGGGGCTCCATCGACGTCGATGTCACCCATATGTGAGGACTGACTTCCTGCTTGGTCCTGGAGAATAATTCCTCATGTATGGGTGACATCGCCAACGAGCCCCACACAGGAACACTCTCTCTACTGGATGCTTCTGGGATGCTCCACCATGCATGCACACCTGCCTTTCTACCTGCAGCAGTGCCATCTTCTCCAGTATAATAATCAAAGCTGTAGCAGAAGACAACTCTCCTTGGGGAGGTGGGAGGATTGTGAGGACTTATTCCTGCTGTCCATGGAGAACACCTGCTACAGGTGAGTAGCTTCGCTTTCTCCATGGATAAGCAGGAAATAAGTCCTCATGTATGGGACTCCCAAGCTTCAGGCTACCAAAAACAGAGGAGCCAGAATCCCAAATGGGGCATACAAAACTGAAGAATCAAAGGGAACAGCAAAGGTAGATTTAACATCTTCAGCATAGTTGTGCAGTGAGCAGCGCTCGTACAGAGAACTGTCTTTTTAGTAACCTGGAAGGATAGAAGGGCCTGGTGGGAAGGAGTTGGAACCTAATCCCCAAAAAGATGCCGGAGTATAGCCTGGACGAAGTTGCTGTCCCATCGGGAATCTCCAGTCAGACAGTAATGCAATGTGAATGTGTGGACCAAAGACCACGTTGCAGCCCTGCAGATCTCCTCCATGAAGACCAAGCACAAGTTGGCCACCCATGCAGCCATGGCTCTGAAATTGTGTGCTCTTGCATGACCATCAAGGCTGAGTTCTGCCTGGGCATAAGTGAAAGAGATGCAGTCTTCTAGTCAGATCAACAGAATGCATTTCGAAATGGAAGCCTCCAGCTTGCTGGGGTCAAAGGAGACAAATAACAGGATGGATCTTCAGTGGGCCTTTGCTACTCAAGGTAGAAAGCCAGGGCTCACTTATAGACCAGCATGTGCAGCGCCGCCTCCCTCCTGTGGGCGTGAGGCCTTGAAAAGAAGGCAGGCAGTGCGAATGACTGATTAAGATGGAAAGCAGAGACCATCTTTGGAAGGAAATGCAGAAGAGGGCGCAAGACCACCCTATTGTGAGGAACCTGTTGTATGGCAGGTGAACCACCAGAGGCTGGAGCTCACTGACACGACGTGCCGAGGTAACCGCCACCAGGAACAAGATTTTCAAAGTCAGGCACTTCAAAGGGCAAGAAGCTATTGGCTAAAAGGGGGCTGAAAAAAACCAAGCCAGAACCACATTAAGGTGCCAGGACACTGCCGGGAGCTTGAAAGGAGACTTAGAGAGGAGCAAACCTCGCATGAACCGAACTAGCAAGGGCTGAGCTGATACCGGCTTCCCCTCCGAGATGCGATGGTAGGCTCAGATTGTGCTCAAGTGGACTCTGACAGAATTGAACTTAAGACCAGACTCCAAGAGGAGCAGAAGGTACTCGAGCAACTTGTCCACTGCACAGGAGAAGGGATATGGGGCCCGGTCAGCGCACCAGGAGAACTTCCTTCATTTAAACACATAGGACCTCTGGTGTTAGTCAGCCGCTCGGTGCAACCCTAGAGCAGAACAGGCCCACCTGGGCGGTGTGCACAGGGTGGCAAAGCGATCTCCTGAAAGATTCTGCCCACAACCTGTCTGTTCAAAGTCTATCAGTGCAGCTGGAGGACACAACTCAACTGGTCTGCCAGGGAATTGAGCTCCTTGGGCAGATAGGTGGCTCTCAATTCCATCCCATAGGTGATGGCAAACTTCCATAAGCAGACCGCTTCCCAACACAGGAGATATGAGCCTGTGCCTCCCTGCTTGTTGACACAGTGCATTGTCACTTGTCGGACTGAATCAGGACAATCTGGGTGGTGAGGTTGACCCTACATGCTCGAAGGTGTTCATGATGGTGCAGAGTTCCAGAAGATTGATCTGGTGAAAACTCTCCTGCTTGGACCACATGCCTTGAGTGCGCAGGCCATCCAGGGGAGCCCCCCGGCCAAGTTTGGATGCATCAATCATCAGAGTCCGCTGGGGAGGCCTTTGAGCAAGTTCTATGGTTCCAGCCACCAGTGCAGGGACTGGATCAGAGGAACAGTGACTGCCTCCCAGTGGTGGAATTCAGACGGTTCCGCCCAGTTCATGCAAACCGGTTCCTGCCATGTTCGCCGAACCGGGCTGCAAACGGCATCCCGATGCCAGTACTGCAATGGCAGGAATCCCCTCAAATGCAAGTGGTTTGAGGGCATCAGAGGACAGTGGCAGCGGAAAAAGCCCCCGATGCTGTCAAACCACTGGCGGGTGGGGGGGGGATCAGGCCACTGGGCCACTAGGGAGTTGCGGCCCTGTGGTGGCTGCTAGCAGCCCGAGTGTACGGCACCAGCAACACAAACACATGCCATACTGCCACCCGCTTGGTTCTGTCAGTGGCAGACTCGATCTGAACTGGTTCCTGTTCGGACTGAATCCCGCCACTGCCGTCACCTGGTCCCAGAGGCTACCGGTGACCTGTCTCCACTGAGTATTGTCACCTGGGGGCCAACCCAGCGCTTAGGGCACGGAGGGTTGGTCTGCCTGGGGATTCTAATTCAGGGAGTTTGGCATGGCATTTGCTCCTGCAATGCCTTTGGGGAATAGTAGTCCCTTTTACCCTCTGAGAAAAGAAGAAATTGTAGTTGAGTGGTTTCAGGCAAATGACAAGGATTTATTTCCCTTTCCAAGAAGATTAAGTGCATGTGGAAAACCTACGACAGTTGCCGTATAATTGGCGTGAAGAATACATTCAGGAACTAAGGTAACCAGCCTCTTTAGCTTCAGGCTTTAAAATGTGCAGTGCTCAGTACAAACAAAAGTAAACAGCTTCTCATAACAAAAGAAAATGTTCCCTTTTCTTCTGCTGCTTTTCCAGCCTTCTTAATATATGGTTCAGCAGAGAGATTCAATATGGTCAGCAAGAGACAAAGTGCAATCCATCTGATTATCTGCTACTTCATTGATATCAGAGTCTATCTGCATCTCTTCTAAGTCAGCGTCAGCTGGGTGTGTCTGCAAGCTGCTATATGGCGTTTTAAAACAAACTTCTTCTCTGCCTTCACGTGGCTTCCCTTTGTAGCACTCTAACGAGCAGGGCTGTAAAGTACCACATATACTGGAGTTGCAGCTTGGGGAGCCTAATACTTCCTGGCAACTACAAGGAAATATTTTAAAACTAGGTTCAAACCTGGACAAGTTGTGAAGCCTACCTTTTTGCTTTAAAGAGGAAGGAATTCTCTGTTCTGCTGGGTCAGAAAGGGTTCCAAATACCGGTTGTGTTTTCTTTCCTTTTAGCTTATCAGCTTCTGCCTCAGACGTATAAATATTCTCATGCCAGTATGTCTCTCTCCCTGGAGCCTCTGAGTTTTCCCAAGCCAGCCCCTCAGGAGGTTTCTCCTTCCTCCTGCCTTTACTGGACGGCACCGGCCCTGTGCTGCTCACACCTGGCTTTTGGGCTTTGGCTTTCTGGGTCCTTACTCCTCCTTGACGCCTTTTGGTCAGCGTGCTCCCTTGCTTGATCCCCTGCCGGATCCCTTGCCTTTGTCTTTGCTCTTGTCCTGGCGTCTCTCCCTCGGAGCTTCCTTGGAACTCCTGCTCCTTCTCTTCCTCCTTCTTCCCATTCCCCTGGTCAAATCTAATGACCACTTTTTATAATCCTGCTTCTCAGGGCTTAGCTCTGCCCCTCCCCCAACCAGGTGTTGCTCATTAACTCCTGAGCTTGGGGATACGTTACAGCATGGGCATGCCTGTTCAGCTCGTGACTCTTTTTGTTTACCTTTTCCTTGAAAACATTGAGCCATGTGCTCTGACTGCCTGTCAGTTTCTGAAACGAAACTCTCTTCTCTCCCTATCTCCATAGGCTCAGAAGGGTCTTCTACATGACAGTATGCAGAGTACATGAGCTTGTCTCATTGACAGGCGAGCCAGGAGAGTGACGTGCACTGTTAAGGCCATATGACAGAGTACCTTCAGGAATTTGCAAGCCATTATCTGATACTTCTGCTGGGTATCATGGACTAAGTCCATCAGTCTCTGCAGGTGATCCATTGGAAGGAAAGCCTGAGCCAAACAGTGTCGAGGACAGCTCCTATGAACACCAATTGCTGGGAGGGCTGAAGGTGGGACTTTGGGTATTTGACTGAGAACCTAAACAGCTCGAGCACCCAGATGATCTGCTGAGTTGACTTCTGGACCCTCTCCAGGTTGAAGCTCTTCATGAGCCAGTCATCTAAGTAGGGGAAGGCGAAGACCCACCTCATAGTCTGGATGTAAGCAGCCAACACACTATGAGGCGCCAAAGCCAGGCCGAAGGGGAGCATTCGGTACTGGAAGAGCTGAAACCCTAGGACAAACCTCAGGTATTTCCTATGGGCTGGATGAATTGATATGTGTGTGTACTTGAGATCCAGGGAGCATAGCCAATAGTCTTTCAGCAGGTAAGGGAGCAGGGTCTCCAGCGAGACCATTTTGAATTTTTCTCACACCAGCGGTCATTTTCTTGGGGACCAGGAATTACCTGGAGTAGAACCCCCACCCAACCTGAGCCAGAAGCACAAGCTCTATGGTGAGGTTGGCAAGAAGGGCAGAGGCCGCCTCCTGCAGGAGGTTGAGGTGTAGAGGGTTGAGGAGATACTACTTTGGGGGGGAAGGGGGCGACACTTCAGCAAAGTGCAACATATAGCCATTTTGGTCAAACTGCAGCACCCATGCATCTGAGGTAATGAGAGGCCACTTGTGGGCAAAAAGGATAAGCTGCCCCCAACCGAATAGTCCTCCCATTGATCACTGGTAGACTGGCTACACTCTAGAGGAACCAGTCAAAATCCCACCCTTGGCTTGGGCTGCTGAGCAGACTGAGCTTTCATGGGCTTCTCACGACACTGTGGACAAGGAGCCTGAGCCTTCCAGTTGAGAGCCTTGTGGGTTTGGGACGTACCGGCACTTACGCTGGTAGTAAGGTTTCTTCCCCTGGTACTTCCTGTGAGACGGATCAGCAGTCTTCCTCAAGAGTCTGGTGAGGGTGATATGCTGCTTTTCTATATCACCAGCCTTTGCCTCCAGCTGCTCCCCAAAAAAGTTCTCGCCCCAGCATGGCATGTCTGCTAGCTTATCCTGTACCCACTGCTCAAAGTCAGAGAACTGGAGCCAAGTGAGCCAATGGGCCCCGATACCCACTGCTACCATCCTGAAGGCAGACTCAAATGAGTCATAAGTCACCCGGACCATGAACTTAGAGCAGTCCTTGCCATGGCCCAGCAAGGCACAAAAGATGTCTAGCCGCTCAGGGGGGACGAGAGGACCAAAGTCAGTCAGATCCAGCAGGATGTCTTTCAAGAACATGTTCATGTATAATTGGTATGAAAGGACCCTGGCCACCAGCATGGAGCTTTGGAGGCACTGCCTGCCAAAGAAGTCCAAGCTCTGTGCCTCCCTGCACGGGCGCATCGAGGAGTGGGTCTTATTGCTCTTGATTTGCTTCATGGCAGACTCCACCACCAAGGAATGGTGCAAAAGCTGAGGCTTCTTGAACCCCGGAGCTTTCTGGACCCAGTACATTGAGTCCAGTTGCCTGCTGACCGTGGGTATTGTGAACGGGTTCTCCCGCATCCAGTGCACCATCACAGCTTCTTTGGGGGCTGAAGGGTACTGGAGGATCTCCAGTTCCTCAGCCCTGGACTCATTCTCTGCCTCCAAGGAGAATGGGATGGCCATGGCCATATCCCTGACAAAGTCCTGGAAGGACATGTCTTCCAGAGGAGACTTCTGACACTTATGCAGAGCAGAGGGGTCTGACAGGAGCTTAAGGGACCTGTCATCAGATATCTCTAATTCCACCTCAGTTTCCCAGCCATTGGAGACAGACTCAGAAAGGAAGTCGAAGTATCAGCAGGATTCCTCCAGGTGCTCCCCCCGACTGCGTGGAGAGGCAGAGCATTGACGAGACCGGTGGTGCACCAAGTGTTTCCATGGTCCTGCTGGAGCATCGGACCCTGATACGCTCAAGAGGGAAATGGTTCCCATTAGGATCAGCATTGATTCAGATCGATGGCCCAATGTGGTTCTGTCAACTGGCAGTGCATGGTTATCGAGAATCAGTTGTACAGTCTGCAGTGATGATGCTCCTGACACTGAAGGGCCAGCCTATTGCCTGGCCAACACTACCGCAATTCGGGCCTCGAGGCCCTGGAGGCGTTGCTCACAGACTGCTGTTTCTGAAGGCTCCAAGGTAAGAGGTACCATCTTGGCTTCTGACTCTGGCACTCCCATCAGGGAATCGCTGATTATAGGGACATCAGGGGAGGATCAGTGCCCCTCCTATGCTTTGGGGAACGAGTCCTCTTGCGAGGGTACCTTGGCAGGCTATTCCTGACCATCGCCTCCTGCGTTACATTGGGAAGGACTTTGATGCTGATGCACAGTTTTATCCTAGTGCTCAGATGCCCTCTTCAATGTTGAAGCCGTGTCCTTACTTGATTCCCAAAGGTCTTCTGAGGGCTGTCGCTCCAGGCCATCATGGTCCCACAGTTGCAAGTGCACTCGGGTATCCCTTGATTCTGATGCCTCTGTGAAACCATGCGGGGTCACTAGGACAGACTATGCCAAAGAGGCTAAATCAGAGGGCCTAGACTTCCTCTGCTTTTCCCGACCCTTTGGGCCCCTTTTGTCATCTGTAGACACAGGTTACAAGAAGATGGCTGGTGATCGGGGACCAAGCACTGAAGGCACCAATTGTGCAGGTTGGTGACAGAGATAGTCTGGGCACATTTGGTGCACTTCTAAAAAACACTGGCTGGCTTCTGGAACATATCCTGGAACATGGCTGTGGCGAAGCTGAAAGGCTCAATGGTGTCAGTTACGAGAGGAAAATGAGATTAAAGAAAGAAAAAGAAAAAAAAATCACCGATGAGTGTTAGCAGGGAGCAGACGCTACCGACGACAAGTGAGTGGAAAGCTAGAAAAAAACAACATTCCAAAAGGGAAATATGATACGTTTACCACCAAAGGCAGAGACACATCTGAAGGGCTCCATGGCAAACAGAGACTGGAGAAGATAGCGCCATGTCAGGCGGGAAGGCAGGCACGCATGTGCAGTGTAGCCTCCCTAAAACCTCTAATAGAAGCTGCGGAGTGTTACTGTACAGGGATTCATCTAAGTATTTAAAGATCTGATGAATCCCTGTACAGTAACGCTCCGCAGCTTCTATTAGAAGCTTTTGGGAGGCTCCACTGCACATGCGTGCCTGCCTTCCCGCCTGACACGGCGCTATCTTCTCCAGTCTCTGTTTGCCATGGAGCCCTTCAGATGTGTCTAGTATTTAGAGTATTAATGTGTCTAGTATTTAGAGTATTAATGAACAAACAAACCTCTTCCAAAGACAGGGAAACTGTAGAACTAGAGGGCATAACATGAAGCTGCAAGGGGGTAAATTGAAAGGCAATGTCAAAAGCAATACTTTTTCACTGAAGGGGTGGCGGATGATTAGAATACCCTCCCAATGGAAGTGGTAGGGGCAAATACAGTGACAGAATTCAAAATGGCATGGGACAGACACAGTGTATCCCTTTATAGCAACAGGATAAAATAAAAAATAACATAACTATCTCTTATATCTCAACAAATAGGGTTGACCTACATGGAGCGGTGGGTACACCCCTAAACAAAGACATGGGGATGGACGACTTGCAAGGAGTGGCAGGTGCACCTACTCTTGCTGCCTTGCTGGGCAGACCAGATGGACCATGCTTGTCTTTATCTGCCGTCATATCTATGTTACTATGGTGAAGTCACCCATACATGAGTACTTCATTCCTGATTGTCCACGGAGAATATCAGGTTTTTTTAAATCAGTATCTACAGTTAAAAATAAGCAGTTTTAAAAATATTCTTAGGCAAAGGTTGTTGTTTTTTTCTTTTCTTTTTTTATACTGTATTACTGCATGTGCACTTTTAAACATGTGAACCATGCTATATTTGTAATGTTAATTTAGATGCCAATGTTTGCTGGAATTTTCCAAAAACTTCATTATTGGTGGAATATATATATATTAAATAAATAAATAAAATTAACAACAAATTACAAGAAGTGCCTAACCAGCTACCAGCTTCCATGACTGACAAGAAGCAGGGAAGAGCATGACAACCGACTCAATCATGGCCAGAGTACCTGGTTTCCTGTGAGTTAATGGCAGTGGCATCTACTGAGAATTTATCTTCTGATATAAAATATACCATTTCCTGCAAAACTGTGGGGAAAAGTCAAACTCACTGCTGCCCTATTGCACTATTCACCACCTCCCTTTTGTTGCACTACTTTTCTTCCTGTCCCTTATCCTCGCTTAGTCCTGCAACAGAGACCAACTTTTATTCTTTCCCACATCAACCCCCTTCACTCCCTTCCTCACTGTTCTTTTCCACCATCTCTGGGCTTCTTTCCAGGTTCTTTCCTCACTATCTTTCCCATACCACCATTTACCTTTTTTTTTTTTCTCTGCTGGTCAGGCTGCTTCTACAATTACTCTCTCTTAATTTCTGCCTGCCGCTGTCGGGTGGGGCCGATAAAAATTGATGCTGTCAGCATAGGGAACAGGCTCAAAATATAGCAAACCCTGTGGGCAACAAACACTCTCTAGTCTGCAGTGCAAGGAGGCAGGGTTGATAGGCAATGTGATGTTCACGGCAGTAAAGAAGAAGAGACAAAAGGTGGTGCGATGTTGAAGGCAGCAGGGTTAGAAGGAACAGGTGAGGGCAGCAAATGAGAGGTATAAAAGAGGAATTGGGGCCATGGTGACGGAATAAGGAGAAGAGGACAGAAGGCATAAAGGAAGTATGGGATAAAGACTGGAGAGGAAGAAAAAGAGAAAATGAAAATGGATGTTTAGGTGAGAAAAGAGCAAGGGGTGGAATACTAGGAGTAAGGGTGAAAGACTACAAGAGTAGGGCTAGCTGAAAGAAAAATTTCTATCTCTGAGAGGGTGAGAAACAAGCTGTAGGGAAAACAGGGTAAAGCAGAAGAGAAAAAGAGGAGGGAAGGATATGTGACAAAGAAAAAAATGAAATGGTGAAAAATTTGGAAAAGATAAAAATGACTCAGTAAGTTGGAGAAATATTTTATTTTAAAAGCAATGGGGGCAATATCCAGATCACAGGTGATACATAAAAACAAATATATCTTTATGCCGATTGCTTAGGTGCCTTATCTCTTCAGGGAGGACCACTGAAAACAGTGGTCCTAAGCTAAACATAGATAAGGGGAAATTTTCACTTACCTTTAATTTCCTTTCCTAGAATCCCGCTAGACCAGTCCAGACAAGCGGGTTTAGCTCCCCTACCAGCAGATGTTGGAGACAGAGACATAAAAAAATCTACCAGCCGTCTGATTGGCTGTTCCCTGGTAGTATTATAGCTGACCCCCCTAGAGGGCACCCCAGTATTGTAAAAAGCCACAACCAAATGGACCAAACAAGAACAGGAACCATGAAAATACTATATACAGTACAAAGAGGCGATGGATGGAACCAGAGCTCCGCTGCAAAGCCTTGGCTCTTCTACAATACACTTCTCAACCAGATACAGAGAAAAGGGAGGGTCCTGGACTGGTGTAGCAGGATTCCAGGAAAGAAAATTAACGGTAAGTGAAAATTTCCCCTTCCAGCTCATCCTACTAGACCAGTCCAGACAAGCAGGAAGTACCCAAGCTAACTGCCCCTTGGGTGGGAAGACACAGTCATCGAGACAACCTTTGCTCTGAACTGCGCTTCTTCCTGTGCTTGAAGATCGAGCCGATAGTGACGCACAAAGGTGGACAGGGAGGACCAGGTGGCCGTCCTACAGATATAGAGAGGATGAACATGAGTGCGTTCCACCCAAGATGCAGCCTGCGCTTGCGTAGAGTGCGCCCGAAGATTCAAAGGAACAGACTTTCCCCTGAGGATGTATGCAGATTCAATGGCTAGCCGCAAACACTGAGAGATGGTGGGTTCGGAAGCTGCCTGACCCCTAGGGGAACCTGCAAAAAGCACGAAAAGGTGATCAGATGTACAGAAAGGATTTGTCACCTGAAGATACCTGCGAAGGGTCCTGCTGAGATCCAGAGAATGGAGCCCCTTGTTCGGGCCCATACATTGATCTTTAGGAAAAACCGGTAGGAAAATTGGCTGACATGAGGTGAAAAGGAGTAAGCACCTTAGGAAGAAAAGAGGGAACTGTACATAGGGAAACCCCTTCCTCAGAGAAGGAAAGGTAGGGATCCCGGCATGAAAGAGCTTGCAATTCGAAGACCCTCTGAGCTGATGTTATTGCCACTAGAAACACCGCCTTAAGTGTCAGATCTCTCAACAAGATGTGCTTGAGCGACTCAAAAGGCACCCCCATCAATGCCTTCAACACGAGGGATAGATCCCATGTCGGCACCGGAGGACAATCTACCTTAGCCACTTTAAGAAAATGGGACACATCAGCATGGGAGGCTATAGAACGACCCTCAACCGGGCCCCGAAAACAAGTTAATGCCACTACTTGAACCCGAAGAGACCCTAGGGCTAGACCTTTGTCCAGGCCCTTCTGAAGGTAGGTAAGGATGTCCAGGATTCACGTCCGCCATGGGGAGAGACGATGCCGCGTGCACCAAGATTCGAAGACGCGCCATACACGGGAATATGCTAGCGAAGTCAACGGGTGGCGTGCTTTCAGAAGGGTTGCAACCACGCGACTTGAGTAACCTTTACGGCTCAGACGGCAGCGTTCAAGAGCCAGGCCGTAGGCGAGTAGGGAGCTGGGTCGTTCGTTATAATTGGACCCTGACGTAGTAGCCCCCTGCGAGATCCCAGATGCAACAGAAGGAGTCGCATTAACCGGATGAGGTCCGCATACCAGGGCCTCCGAGGCCAGTCCAGGGCTACCAGAATCACTTCCCCCCGGTGTGCAAGGATCCTTTGAAAAACCTTGACGATTAGTACCCACGGAGGAAAGATGTACAGTAGAGCCTCCCGCGGCCATGGCTGAGCCAGGCATCCAATCCGTAAGACCCGCGCTCCCTCCTGCGCCTTAAAAAGCTCGGCACTTTGGCATTCGCTGCTGACGCTATAAGGTCCATTGCCGGTTGCCCCCACGCCTGTACAATCTTCTGAAATGCCCACAGGGTTAGCTCCCATTCTCCTGGATCGAGAGCATGACGGCTGAGAAAATCGGCTTGTAAATTGTCCACTCCAGCGATATGCTGGGCGGAAAGAGCCTGCAGATGTGCTTCCGCCCAGGGAAGGAGAAGGGCCATCTCTCTGGCTACCCCCAGAGACTTCATGCCGCCCTGGCGGTTGATATAGGTCACTGTTGTTGCATTGTCGCAGAGAACATGTACCGCTTGGGCCTTGAGGAGAGGCAGAAAATGCCGCCTCGCAAGCTGACCAGGTACCTTGCGCCGAATAATGCTGACAAAGAGCTCCCCACCCAGAGAGACTCACATCGGTTGTTACTAGAATCCATCGAGGGGTCTCCAGGGAAATGCCTCTGAGGAGATGAGGAGCCGACAGCCACCATTGGAGGCTGCGTTGAGTCGCTGGGAGGAGTGGCAGCCGGTCGTCGTAGACTTCCAACACGGGGGACCAGCCTGAGAGCAGAGCCCGCTGCAGGTTCCTCATGTGCGCTCTTGGCCCACAGTACGACCTCGATAGTGGCCGCCATGGAGTCCAGCACTTGGAGGTAATCCCATACTCTCGGGGCAGTCTGGAGTAGAAACGTCCGGAGTAAAGACGTGATCTTCCAGAACCGCTCGTGTGTCAGGAAGACCCTTCCTTGCGCCGTGTTGAAGCGAGCCCCGAGAAACTCTAGTTGCTGGGAAGGTTGAAGATGGCTTTTGGCAATGTTGATCACCCATCCGAGTTTCTTGAGGAAAGCAACCACCTGAGCCACTGCTTGATGAGCTTCCAAAGGGGAGTCCGCTCGAATCAACCAGTTGTCCAGGTACGGATGTACCCGGATTCCCAGTCTGTGCAGAGCCGCTGCGACCACTACCATGACTTTGGAGAAAGTTTTCGGAGCCGAGGCCAGGCCGAAGGGCATTGCACAAAATTGGAAGTGCTGCCCAGTACTGCAAAACGGAGAAAATGCTGTTGGTCGCCCCTGATGGGAATGTGGAAGTAAGCTTCCACAAGATCGAGAGACACAAACTCTCCCCATGTACTTCCTGGATCACTGAGCGAAGCATCTCCATTCGGAAGCGTGGTACATGCAGACATCGATTCACGCCCTTGAGATCCAGAATTGGGTGAAAAGACCCATCCTTCTTGGGAACTATGAAATAATGGAGTAACGACCACAGCCTCTCTCTGTAAGAGGGACTGGCCGAATAGCTCTCAATAGAAGAAGCCGGCGAACGGTGGAGCGAATCGCCGCCCTCTTTTGGGACATTCCCCCAGGTGAAACGACGAACGCATCTGGAATGAGCCGGGAACATTCAAGAATGTAACCCTGGGAGACAATGTTGAGGACCCATTGATCTGAAGTAATGAGAGCCCACTGACGAGAAAAAAGAGCCAAATGCCAACTTATTGGAGGAGTCTCTCCGGGCAGGCTGTCCACCGGAGAAGTCTCTTCGGACGGACTATCCGGCCAATCAGTGGGAAGGTCTCGTGGAGCCGGAGAACTTAGAGGGCGCCATGTAGGTTTCAGACCCCTTTCAGGCACCTCGAAAGGACTGCGATCTCTGACCAAAACGCCCAGTTGTAGATGAGGTGGAGGGCTTGCTGGGATGGTAGCGCCGAGCGTCTCGATACCTGGATGCACGTCACAAGGTCGGCGAGTACCGCTGGGAGGACCGATGAGCAGCAAATTTAGGCTTATCCTCTGGAAAACGCTGGGGCCGAACTTCCCCGAGGTCCTTGACCAACCTGTCAAGATCCTTCTCAAAAAGAAGTTTCCCCCTGAAGGGAAGCCTCGAGAGATGCGCTTTAGATGCAGAGTCTGCCGACCATTGGCGAAGCCAGAGCCATTTGCGAGACACTGTAACCACTGCCACTGTCCTAGCTGAGAGCCGCAGGAGATCGTAGAAGGCATCTGCCAAGAATGCCGTGACCGATTCCAGGCGAACCAAAGCTGGATCTTCTGGCAGGCATTGAATCCAGCGCAGGAGGGCTTGAGCCGTCAGATCCCCGGAAACGGAGGCCTGGAGAGATAATGAGGAAGCTGAAAGGCAGTCTTAAGAAGGCTCTCCACCTTTCTATCCTGTTTGTCACGAAACGCAGCACTACCTTCCACCGGGATGGCAGTGTGCTTCGTCACTCCGGTTACAAGCGCATCCACTTTGGGATATGTGAGCCATCTATCTAGATTGGGCGGCGCCCAGAGGTAGACAGCGTGCTGTACGGAGGGGAATATCCGGAGTGTCCCACTCCGGAGATGCCATTTGCTGAAGTTCCGCCGGGAAGGGAAAAGCTCTGGACGGCTTCCGAATGCCTTGTAAAATCTGATCTGGCTGAGGGAGAGGGGATGATTGAGGAGCCTGTTGCTCTGGCGGATCTGTCAATCGTAGCGCCTCGACAACCTGGGCAATCAGGGCTGGCAATTCCTCTTTGTGCAACAAATGTATGTCCTGTGTTTCGCCCTGGCCCTCCACTGAAAACTCTGAGGAGGACCATTCCCCATCTTCATGGTCAGACCCCTCCTCGCTATCATCCGCAGAGGATAAAACTTCTTCTGGCCCCTTCGCCCAAGCATCGGTAGCCCAGGAGACCTCTTTGGGTGGCCGGGCATCTTCCCTGGAGATGTCCTCCAGCCTAGAGTGCTTCCGGGACCCTGTGCCGGAATATTGAGAGACCTGAGTCAAGGAATCCACAGTAGTCCCGGAAGGATCAGACCGCCAGAGACCCCAGGCTTGCCTAAAGAGGGCTAAAAACTGGGTAATATGAGGCATGCATAGGCTCTTGCTGACCGAGTTGTTCTGTTGAAGAAGGACTTAAAAGTAGAGGAGGGCGAGGTTCTCTCGCAGGGAGCATTGGTGTGGGATCCGCTGGCACTTGAGGCAGTATAGTCGGACTGCTCTTGTCCTGAACCCCCTTGGGTATTATTGCAGATGTCTCTTCAGGGTGAGCTAGGCACGCAGGACAAATCCCGTCCCTCAAATCTTTGTGTTTCTTGGTGCAGACCATTCACCACTGAAGAGAAGTCATGCTGAAGGTGAATCGCGGCCACTGGTGACGGTGAAAACTGTAATTGCAGCTTAGAGCAGCTCAAAACCTTCAGGACGGCAGTCCCGGGCAGGAGGTACCAGAAAATGAAATTCCCTCACAAAGCCCACCAAAAGTGAAGCAGCACAGCGAGAACCGCGACAACAAAATGGCCGCCACAATCACTGCCGTCGGGAACGGCTTTAGCCCCGAATGATGCGGGCATGCGGTAAAAATAAAACAGTGCTGCTGGAGCCTTAGTTTAAGTAAAAAACACTTCCCTAGCTCAATTCAGAGTGAGGATGCCCCGACAGCGTCCTGATCAGGAAAGGGAGGGAGGGAGGGAGGGCCATCATTACAGGGTGGCAAAAAGGGTAATGGCCCATGCCACAAGTCTGCCTCAAAATAAAAAGGCATAGCGTGCAGGTAGGCTTTGAGACTCCCTCACCAGCTTCTGCCCTGGGCCCCTGCGTGTCTAACATTGGCCCTGGTCATCAAGATTGTGAAAGGAAACTAGGCAGCAATCAGATGCCTAATCATGGATCAAGAAAACCATGTAGATGAACACTTTGACAAAGAGGTTTGACTGTCAGCTGAAGACCTAAATTTAGGTAGCCTATCAGATGTACAAACTATGGCCATATCACCCTGCATGAGCCCAATCTCATCTGATTTTGGAAGCTAAGCAGGGTGGGCCTGGTTAATATATGAATGGAAGACCACTGTAGGCTTACTGCACGGAAGAAAGGCCTGGCAACCTACAGTACTTCTGGTCATACCTTGTCAAGAAAACCCAGCAGTTAGTCACACTATAGACAACTATCCCTGGGGTCGCCAGGGGTCGGCATTGACTTGACTACAGTTAACAACAACCACCAGATGTACATGCCTAACAGTGCTATAAAAATGGTTAGTAGTAGTAGTAGTAAGGAATTCTGAAATTGGAACACAGAATGTTTTTGGAACTCTGCCTATCCTCTGCAACAGGAGGTCACAAGGATGATGATAGTGCCATGCTGGGCCCCCCCTCCTCTCTTCATTTCCTGTACACAGAGGCAGAACATGGGTAGAGTGTGCAAAAGGACAGGGAGTATAGCACTTTCTCGGTATCCGCATAGTTTGCACTGCTGTTGCACTTCAAGCAGATACTGGGACTTGTGGGAAGGGCTCAAGGGTGTAAGGGAGGGGGAGTCAGGCTATAAGAGGTTTGGGATGGTGACTAAGGGCTGAAAAAAATAAAGGGAGGTGATGATAGTTGAAGAGTAGTGGGAGAAATAAGAGGAGACAGACCTCATAATGGAAGAAGGTGGGAAAAATCTAAAAGAGAAATAAACTACAGCACCTCTCTGAAACCATACCATATGATTCTCTCAAAAAGTAAGGACAGTAGTCACAACACGCTATGAAAAGGACATTTCAAGTCACATAGGGAACCCTATATAAAACTGGTATTGTGCTTCTAGGATATCAATGAAAATAAGTGCAGTCAACAGATACAGAAAAACAAGGATATAGGATAAGGAGAATATTAAATTGCTTGCCTGTAAAACAAGGTTTTCTAACAGAAGCACAATGATGCACACAGTTGAGGTCACATAACCACCTCCTACAGAGTCAAAGTAGCTTCCAAGTTGACAGCTATGGAAACTTGATACTTTTGAACTGGTTGCCAAGCAAACAGGCAACCACACTGCTAGATGTCTCTCAAAGCATTGGTCCCATTTTGTAAAGCTCACAAATTGAATATTTCATTCTATAAGGAGAGATGGGTTGTAGTTGTGTGAATTGCTGAGCTTCAGGTATTAGAGAGAACCCAATTTACAGGTTAACAATTTGCTTTCTCTAACCACAAGCAGTCGCAATGCATTCACACAGATGTAGATTCTCAAGGCAAAAGATATCCACTGGAGTGCAATGTGTGGACATCCATAGTTAGAAGAGAATAAACTATGAATTCAGTGAGCAGATTAGAAGACACATGAAGAAACAACCAACTTAAAAGAGTGAAGGAATATCCTATTACTACTACTGAAGTGCTACCAAGCATATGCAATGCTGTACAGACCACATAATAGAGCGAGTCCTTCTCAACAGAATCTAGTCAAGAAAAGCATATTTGACAAAAAAAAAGTCCATAAAGAAGAAGAAATTTGATCTTACCTGCTAATTTCCTTTCCTTGAATCTTAGCAGATCAGTCCTGATGCATGACCCTCTACCAGAAGATGGAGATAGAGACTAGAAGCTTGTATACTTGTCCTTATAGGGGGGAAATGGCTTGCCCCAATGAGCCACAATCTGCTGCAAGACCTCTGAGTCATCCAGTTCCGTAGGATTAAGGATGTGATGACTGAGGAAGCTGCTTCAACATTATCAACTCCTGTAATATGCTGCAACAAGCTTGCAGCCAGATAATGCTCCAACCAGAGAAATGGCAGCCACATCTCATGGGTCACCATCTCGCTCCCCCTTGCTGACTGATGTATGCCACCGATGTCGCTTTGTCTGAAAACATCTATACCACCTATCCCTGGATAAGGGGATAAAAGCAGAGCAAGGCTAGCTGGATAGCTTGTGCCTCCAGCCTGTTGATCTGCCAGAATGCCTTGTGCACAGTCCACCAATCCTGAGCCATCTGACCCAAACAATAGGCTCCCCAGCCCAGAAGGCTGGCATTGGACAAAATAACAACCCACTGAGAGGCCTCAAGCTCCATCCTCCTCACTAAGTTGGGAAGGCTGAGACCACCACCACCACAGAGTTGCACCAACAGTAGCAGAAAAAGCCAGATCTTGAAGTCCTGAGACAATAGATACTACCTCGAAAGCAGTGTTTTTTTCAAGCAGCCACATGTGAGCTCTCATCCATGGAACAAGATTCAGAGTGGCTGCCATTGATCTAAGGAGCTGTAGATAATCCTACAATCTGGAAAATGATTTGGCTTGGAGCACCAGAATTTGTGACAAGAGCTTGTCCCTCCTCTTGGCAGTCAAGAATACCTTGCCCAAACATGTGTTGAACACCACCCTGAGATACTCCAGGAAATCTGATGGTTTCAGATGACTCTGGTATGGTTCACCACCCAGTCTGAGCTCTCCAGGAGCAGCACGATAATCGTGCTCTGTCTTGGCCCAGATGAGTCAGTTGCCGAAGTATGGGCGGGCCTGGATCCCTCCATTACAGAGCTGCTGCCGCCACCACTAGAACCTTGGGAAAAATTTTAGTAGCTCTAGCAAGACCAAAGGGTAAGGCCCAATACTGGAAATGATTGCTAAGAATGGTGAAACACAGAAACCTCTGCTGATCAGCCCTGATGGGAATATATGCCTCCGACAGGTCCAGGAATGCTAAAAAAAACTCCCTCTTCCAGACTGCTTGAATGATAGATCCCAGGGTTTCCATACGGAAGTGAAAGACTCGTAGGCAAGCATTGACTGGCTTGAGGTTGAAAATATGCTGTAAGAAGAATTCCTTCTTTGGGACTACAAAATATATTGAAGCACCATCCCTGCCCCTTTTTGCAAGGAGGAACACGCAAGATGGCTTGCAATTGGAACAACCTTTCCAGAGTTGCATCGATGGCTCCCTTCTTTCTCATCAAGGGAGCCCGCCCCGTAAGAGAGGTAAGAGTGCTTAAGCAGCAGGCCTCCTATCAGGCCCAGCTCCAGAGGTCATCCAGGGCTGGAGACACCCAGGACCAGGCTGAATCAACCCCCCAATGGGAACTGAGGCTTATCCTTGAAGCAGGTGAAAGGCCTGACATAGGAAACGGATGAACTTTCTCAGAGAAGCCCCCCCTCAAGCCCCCCCTCTCTGGCAGCAACACTGCAGAGCTGACCAAACTCCCTAAGGGAGCCTGTGGGTCCATCGGAAAATTGCTTGTGCTAAAAGGAGACCCAGGTCTGCATGCTCAACTGCCAGCGATAATGTTAGCAACAATGAGCTTTCAGCGCCACAGCCCCCAACTGATGACTCAACTGGGTTTCATCATACATTCAGTGTACAAATCATCCAGAAATGTGCCATTCCACCACGCACTACAAACCGGAGCTATTAGAATCACCTGTCCGCGGTGCTGCTCTATGCGCTGCAGCACCTGACCTATTAGTACCCAAGGCGGGAACACATATAGAAGCTGATGTTGCGGCCACCTCTGTATGAGAGCATCCAGGCCCTCGGACATCCTTTCTCTTCTTCTGCTGAAGAACCGATTTGCCTTTTGTGATAAGGAAGACTCTAGTGTGCCCATGGAAGTAGAAGAAAAGAGTGATTCTACCTTTAGAAAAGGTCACAGCCCTGCAAAGCACACGTTCCAGCATTTCTCTGGAGAAAACAAACACAGGGATTCAAAAGCTAAGCTGACACACCCAAGCCCTGATGACGTAGCAACAGGCTTGGAAACTGATTACAAACACCTGTCTAGAGAGTCAGGGAGGTTGATCAGAAAACAGGGATATAAACCAGGGCTGGAGAGTGACTCAAGGGAGCAGCACGAGAGAGAGCAGCACGAGGGAAGGCAGCCCAGATGGGAGCATGGTTGGAGGAAACACAGTAGCTGGAGGAAGGAAGCCACGTGGAGGAAAGGAACTGAAGCAAGCAAAGCAGAAGGGGAGAGGACACGAAGGTGGTCTGGAGTGCTCAGAGAGAAAGAGCAGGAAAACCTTCAAACCCCAGCACTGAAGGAAAAGGTTCAGAGAGTTCAGAGGTGGGTGCCTAAGACTCAGTGCAGAAGTCTGCAGAGCCCAGCCTTGAATGGAGAACCATGGCAGAGCTCCAGGGAGGAACCTAAACTAAGGGACAATGGACTCCAGAGCTGGCAAGAGATAGCCGCACAGCTGCAGAGAGGAGTTTCCGCAGGCTCAGGTACTGCTTATCCGTATTCACTAGAGCTGTGTTTAAAAGACCCACAGGGAGTTTTAGGGAGAAAACACCCTGAGGCATTTGCCAGTAGTTTAAAGCAAGGCAGTGCAGCACAAGAACCTGAAGCAATGCAGGTGGACTCTAAGGAGAGTGATTCCTTACAGCCAGAACAACCTATGGATTGTACTTTGTGCTTTGCAGATAGTATTGAAAGCCTTTGCTAAACTGTATAGTATAAGCTGAGTGTAACCTAAAGAAAAGAAGATATTTTCTTTGCTAAAGGAAGCTGCCATGTTTTGTTCTTTTCTGTATACGTGAGAAGCAGCTGCATTTGGATTGAATGAATGTAAAAGCTCAGCCAGCACACTTGTATAAAGAACCTTTTTGAACAAATACTGGAGAAGTATCCTGGTGCAACTTACTTCGAACCTTTGCTTTTGGGAGAAATAAACTTTGTTATAGTTTTGCCTATAACTCTGGCTTCATGACTATTTTCTATCAGAAGGAAGACTACTTTTCCCAGCATGCATCATGAGAGGAAAGTTAGTTGATTTAACCTTCAATAGAGAAAAATAATGGCTACCCCAGCCCTCCAAGCCTAAGGCAGAGGGCGGGGTATGACACTTTGTTGAATGAAACGTTGCCATGAGATCCATTACCGGTGTTCCCAATCGTCGCACCAACCAGTCGAACACCTCCTGATGAAGGACCCACTCCCCCGGGTCAACCCGCACGCGACTCAAGAAGTCGGCTTCCACATTGTCCACTCCCGCTATGTGAGCTGCCGGACAAGGCCAGTAGATGCTCTTCGGCCCAAACGAATAGCTGTTCGGCCTTAGTTTCCATTGGAATACTGCTGGTTCCACCCTGGCGATTGATATAAGTCACCGCCATTGCGTTGTCGGAAAACACCTGAATGGCACTGCTGTGAAGATAAGGCTGAAAAACCTGTAATGCTAGCGCCACCGCCCTCAACTCCAACCTGTTGATTGCCCAGCCCTGTTCCAGCTGGGACCACTGCCCCTGTGCAAATATTCTTTGACAATGAGCTCCCCAGCCCACGAGACTAGCATCCGTCATTAGGGGAACCCAGCAAGGTGCTTCCAACGGCATTCCCTGCTCCAGACATTCCGTCCTCAACCACCACTGAAGGGCAGTGCGTGTCTCCGGCACACATGGCAACTTCCGGGAGAGTGACTCATTTTGGTAAGACCAATGCCTGAGCAACGCCCTCTGCAATGGTCTCATATGCGCCCTTGCCCATGGAACCATCTCTAGGGTCGCTGCCATGGTCCTGAGCAACTGCAAATAATGCCATGCCGTGGGAGCCACTCTGCCGAGGAATTGTCGGATAAGAGTTTGAAATCCCTGCACTCGCTCTGGTGGTAGATACACTCTTCCCGAGCTGGTATCGAACTGAGCTCCCAAGTACTCCAGCCGCTGCAATGGCTCCATCTTGCTCTTGGACATATTAACCACCCAACCGAGACTCTGCAGCACCGCTACCACTCTGGCTGTGGCCGATACACTCTCGGCTTTGGCCTTTGCACGTATCAACCAATCGTCCAGATAAGGATGCACTAGTATTCCTTCCTTTCGCAGTGCCACCGCCACAACCACCATCACCTTGGTAAATGTCCTTGGAGCCGTAGCTAGCCCGAACGGCAAGGCCCTGAACTGAAAATGCCCTTGAGGCACCGCAAATCTGAGAAATGTCTGGTGTTCCTGTCTTATTGGGATGTGCAAATATGCTTCCGATAGGTCGAGGAAAGTAAGGAACTCGCCTTTCCTTACTGCCATGATCACCGACCTCAGCGTTTCCATCCGAAAATGAGACACCCTGAGGCAGCGATTCACTCGCTTGAGATCTAAAATCGGCCGGAAGGAGCCTTCTTTTTTGGCACCACAAAATAAATCGAGTATCGACCTAACCCGCACTGGTCTGGAGGTACCGGCACTACGGCGTTGAGTTCGAGCAGCTTCTCTACCATCGCCTTCACCGCGGCGCACTTGACCGGTGCTTTGCATGGCAACTGAATGGAAGAATCTGTGACCGGTCGTTGGAACTCCAACACATAACCTTCCCGAAAAACCTCCAGCACCTAGCAGTCCGACGTTATCTGGACCCAGGTCGGGTAGAAATCCCGCAGTCGACCTCCTACAGGCACCACCTCTCCCCGGGTCCTCCTGGCATCATTGGGATTTTCGCAGATTTGCGGAGGAGGAAGAGGCTCCAAAGCCTCTGCCTGCTCCCCAAAACCCACGAAACCCCTGGTTTCTGTTGGGGAAGCGACCTCTCTGCATTTGATTAAATCGGAGAAAACGAAAACGATGAAACTCCTGTTGCTGCTCTTTGCCTGTGGGAGCCGGGCGCCCCTGTTTTTGTTTGTCTTCTGGAAACCTCCCACCTTTGGACTCCCCAAGATCTTTTACAAACTTGTCCAAATCTTCCCCAAACAAGAGTTTGCCCCTGAAGGGAAGTTTACTGAGGCGGGACTTAGATGAGCCATCTGCTGCCCAATTTCTCAGCCACAGACTACACCTAGCCACTACCACCGAAGCCATACTCTTCGACAATCCCCTAATGAGGTCATAATGAATATCCGCTAAGTACGCTGTTCCTGATTCCAGTCTGGCTGGCCCTCCGACCATGCCCTCTCCCTGGTCGTCTGCAAGTCTTTGCGCCCAGCGTAAACAGCCTCTCGCTACTCATGCCCCACAAATCGCCGCCTGGACAGCTAGAGCATTAACATCGAACACCTGCTTCAGCAAGGTATCCAGTTTCCTATCATGTGTATCCTTAAGCACCACACTACCCTCTACCGGAATAGTAGTCTTCTTAGTTACTGCTGCCACGGCAGCATCTACCTTGGGAGACCGAAACAACTCTTTATCCTGGTCCACCAGCGGGTAAAGTCATCCTATCACTCTGGAGCCCTTCAAAGCTGCCTCTGGCATGTCCCACTCCTCTTAGATCAACTCTCGCAGCACTCTATGCACCGGAAAAGCTCTCCGAGTTTTCCGAAAAACCTGCAACAATGGATCTTCTAGTGTAGCATCCTCCACTGGCTCAGGAGCCGGCATATTAAGCACTTTTAACGTCTCCACAATGAGTGCTGGAAATTCCTCTCTCTGGACTAGATGGACTACTCTAGCCTGATCCTCCTTGTCCGTGATCTCCCCTTCTTCCACTTCTTCCAATTCCTCGTCGGGATCCCCTTCATCGGAGTGAAGTCCCTTTGAGACCACAGACTGATCTTTCAGATCCTGCTCTAACCTGGTCTGTTTTGCCTGGCTGCCTACCGCTCCAATGCCTACTGGAGTACCAGGTCTCTTCTCTCCGTACTCCCCGACCTTGGCCCTATCGGACAGGCTCTCCTGACGCCCTCCAAAGGCTTGGTGGATAAGCGCCACAAACTCTGGAGAAAATATCGCTGCCAGCCCTCCTGGCAGAGTCGCTTGAGACGCAGGTAGATCTGGCGCTGAAGAAGGCCCAGCTACTGGCTCCCGAGAGGATCCCTCCTGAGGATCTGAAACTTGCCGCCCTACTTGGGCTCCCTGTGACTCAGATCCCCCTTCCAAGGAGTGCTCCATGGCTTCTGCCTCCTGGCTGCACCCCCTACAGACACCTGCTTCTGACACCGACCCTCTTTTAGACCCACAGACTACGCACTGTGGTCTAGCCGGCATTCCCCTGAAGAGGTGCCGTAAATGTCACCGCCCAAAATGCGTTGCCAGACAAAGAGCTTCTCAGATTTTTTTTTTCTAAAACCTGATAAAGAAACGAAGCTGCCCCACCAAACTGCTTCTTGAATTGTGAAACTGAAGCTTCCCTTACAAACTTCGCGCTCCCGAGGGGCCCGGGGCAGCCCCATTGGATTCCCGCACTGCTGCCACACGGCTAGGCCCTGTGCAGCAACGTGACTCACGCTCTTTTTCCCCCTGCTTCAGCCGCCCCAACGCCTGCAGCCGCCCTCTCTCACAGTCCCCACTCACCGCAATCCTTGCCGCTTTTCTTCCGCTCAACTGAGCTGTCTGCAGTGTCGGGAGCCGTGAGCACCAGGACCCGAGAGAGAATTGAGAGCCGCAGGGGCCAGCCGGCACGCCGATGCATGCTTTCAAGCGCTTACAGGCAATTCTGATGCGCTCGCTGACCACACGGCGCTTCGGTTCCTCACCCACTGAACTGGGTTCGGGATCCGGAGCCCTGCCACCCCAGCGTAGGCACGGACTCCAAGTACGGATGGTCTCGTCACGGGTAAAGCAGCAGAGGAGGGAGGGAGGGGGTGAAAGAGGAGGAAAGGCCTCAGAGTCTTAAAGGCAAACACGCCTCTCAAAACCCAAATTTAGTTTTAATCCTTTCTTATCTGCCAAACCTTTTCTTTTCCCTTATTAGCCTACAACCTATTCCTTAATTGTTCCTCCAATCTGATCCTGGACCTCCAGGTTCATTCAACCTCCAGCTGCTTGGAGAATGAGGTAACTGGTGTGAGGAGGCGGATCCAGAGTGGATATACCAGTGTCATCAGAAAAGAGATGACGTTTCTCAGTCTCCAAGTTGCTGTGAGAGGACGACAACCCAGAGGTTCCGGACTAGACTGGAGGGACAATCAGGAAAGGTCATTTAACATCAAAGGCAAGGCCATCGGAGACCTCACCAGCCATGGGAAACAAAGCAGCAGATTCAGGTAAGGCACTAACTGGACTGCTTCTGTGGCAGGCTATGGCCTAGTCTGCAAATATCGAAGGCCTGTAAGTTAGGCCCTGATCCCAACCCCCAACTAAGAGAAAGAACCAAAGTCTGTAAAAGTTTGAGAAAGCTGTTTTAAAATTGCTTAATAAGAAGTTTTCATGAGTGCATAAATCTTCTATTATTCTTTTGTGTTCTGATGATAGAAATGTTTCAATACATGCATTTCTAGAGCTAGAAACGACCTCGGAGCAGGATAGTATCAATGCCTAGAGAATGCACCTTTGTTAGAACAGTCCGGGAAGGGGGAGCAAGGAGCTAGGCCCAGAAAGGATCTCTGATTGGACAAGTGCAGGGGGTGTTGGAACCAATAGAAAGTCTGCATGTATCAAGCTGAATAAAAATGTATAAATTAATATGTTTCTGTAAGAACTTTGCTCAGTCCTTTTTGAAGCTTTGACTAACTGAGCCATGTGCACAATAAATTGGTTTGGATCTTTGAACTGACTACTGGTTTTATTTATTGCATGCTTATCAGCTGCTACATATTCTTGGTGTGTTGGCCGGGAATGTGCGAGTAGTGGATGGTATGCAAGTGAATATACCACGACTTCTCGCCTCAAAGGTTTGGTCCGGTTGGAACCATGTCTGTCAGACCGCAGGGGAATTCTCTGGCGCCGCCGGTCTTATTGCATCGGAGAGGGTTCCGCCTTGCCTTGGCAGGCCACTGGGTCCAGCTGGCCAACACCTCCGAACCCGAGGGGAGTCCAGGATCCAACCCAAGAACTGGTGTGGTATCCGGATCCGGTGAGTAGACATTTTCTTGTTTAATAGTCAGTGAAGCCTGGGGAAAAAGTCTTGCATGAGAATGCGCGAGACTGATTTGGTATAGACTAACTGGGAAAATCTCGCATGGGTATGCGCGAGACAAGAGAGCTTGATCACCTTTCATAAGGGCGGTCCTAGTACGCTCCGCATAAGGGTTAGCGGAAGCCGAAGCCACCGACCCTTTGGTTGGGAATAGTCAGTTAGTCAGAAAACCTTGGGCAGTTGAATAATGATTTCCTGTGATGATATGAATGTTTGTGTGACTGAGAGGTCTTGAATAAGACTAAGTGAGAGCGGACTCCTGAGTAGCGCAGTTCCTGGCCAGGCGACTCCGCCCAGGTCGCGAAAAGGAGGAAGCGTTTGGTGTTTGTCTGTCCTTACTGTTTGTTGTTTGTATCTGATTTTTGTTATCTGTTGAAACCGCGAGTTTCCCTTCTGGTATAATGTAAGATTATTCTGTTGGGTAATTTGTGAAACAGTTTACCGATTAAGAAATAGTATTAAGAGGAGAAGAAAGAAGGAAAAACTAACTCAGGAGTCACTTTTACGTACAAAGACAGCTGTCTCACTACTAATTCCAGGTTTTTCTTCAGCACAGCGTGAGACTGGCAAGCAGAGAGATAAGGGGCGTGTCTGTACAAAGGAATGTTTAGTATCTTTTAACCCTGTGAAGGCTTATTTTCAACATTCTGCAGCTGGGTTAATTTGTGCTTATTTCAGGAAAATTGTACCTGTTTTATTCAATATGTTTTAATAGTGATGTTCCTTCTGCTATGGTCATGTATTATATATCATTTAATAAGAATGTTTAGTCAGAATTTTGGATCCCGACAGTTTTGGGCTCAGCCTGGAAAGGGTTAAGTTCTTATTAACCCCGTTCGAGTTCCTCAACTGTTCTTGTACGGACCAAGTGAGGAGGATTTCTGTAGAGCTATAGGTATAATGCATTTGTGGGTTTAGCCTTGTCGTGTGTCTTTTTATGTTCCAATTTTCAGCAAGCACTGTAATGGTTCAAAGAGAAATGATAGAGAAATTAAGGAAACTGCTTTTGTTTTTCCTTTGATCTTTGAAGTAGAGGTTAAGAACCCTGACAGGACTATGAAGCATCCCGAGCCAGTAGTTACCAGATCGCGATTTGAAAGTGATTTAAATCCTGAGTGAATGAGGAGTTAATTGTGCTTGAATTCTAATTCCTGATATACTGTGGCAAGCACCTCATAGAGGACATACTTATTGTTGTTAAAAATAATAAAGGAAGAAAAAGGGGTGTATATGTATTGCAGATATCCACCCACTTTATGAAGAAGTATCCGGAATGTCTTTTGAATATCTGCTTCCTAAACTGTAAGATTTAAAGTAATTTCTTTTGCAGAGACATTGTTCAGCTTAAGTGCTGATTACGGCTGGCAGTTAGTTTCCAAGCCAAGTAATTTCATTCCAGTCATACGTAACAGATATGTGGCCGTCATGTTAGGAGCCATAGTTCTTTCTATTGGGATTGTTGTTATAACATGTTGCAAAATAATAGTTTTATATTTTAAGGACTTTATCTAAATTGTTCCTATTTAGAATGAGCACACACATCCATTATGTTTAGTCCACAGGAAAATGCAGCCTGACTGCCCGCCCCCTCTGTCTGTTGTCAAGTATGTCACCATGGGGGGGGGGGGGGTCGGAGTCCATGCAGATTTTGTTGAAATGTATGACTAGGAATTTTAGCAAGGGATTTGCTGGAGACTACGGACTTAAAATGTCTCCATCCCTATTAGGGATGCTCTGTGAAAGGGAGTGGCCAGTGTTAGCTACTTCATGGCCCCATGAGGGCACCTTTGATGTTTATGTAGTTTCCCTTGTTCATCAGATTTTGCAAAAAATGTTCCCTGATCAGTTCCCCTACATAGACTCCTGGTTAAATGTTTGTGAGAAAGAAAAAAAAAAAAGGCCCTCCTGGATAAAGCGTTGCTATGAGAAACAGTGTGGGAGATCAGTAGCAAACACAAGGGAGGGGGGGCCCGGAAGTTGGAAAAAAGAAAACCTGCCCGTTTATTATCTTTATAGGCCATAAGAACATAAGATATGCCATACTGGGTCAGACCAAGGTCCATCAAGCCCAGTATTCTGTTTCCAACAGTGGCCAATCTAGGTCATATGTACCTAGCAGTTTCCCCAAGGGACACAGGTTCCACAATGCTTGTATTGGTTCAAGCATTGATATCCTGGGTCCCTTCTTAATAATGGTTTATGGACCTTTCCTCCAGAAACTTGTACAAACCTTTTTTAAACCTAGCTACACTAACAGCCTTTACTACATCCTCTGGTAACAAATTCCAGAGTTTGATTACACGTTGAGTGAAAAAATATTTTCTTTTATTAGTCTTAAATAGTTTACCCTGTAGCTTCATTGCATGTCCCCTAGTCTTTCTATATTCTGATATGGTAAACAATCAATCTACGTTTACCCGTTCCACTCCGTTCATTAATTTATAGACTTCTATCATATCTCCCCTCAGCCATCTCTTTTCCAGGTTAAAGAGCCCTAACCTTTTTAGCCTTTCTTCATAAGAGTATCCTTCCATCCCCTTTACCATTTTGGTGGCTCTTCTCTGAACCTTTTCTAAAATCGCTATATCCTTTTTAAGATACGGCCAGTTCCCTCAGCTCTGCCACTACCCCGGGCAGAGCCTGGGGCAGGGGGGGACACCTCCCTGCAGATGTACCCCAAGTAGTTCACCAGCCACCTCCGCAGCAGGAGGACATGCAACCCCTCTTGACCGAAAGCCCCGGCTTAGTTTAAAGTACTCTGAGTGGGCCACAGTCCATCGATGACACTACAAGCAGGGATTCATTTGCCAGTTCAGGGTCACTCACAGCCAGCGCCCGAGAACATGAAGTGGAACCCAGACAGTCCCGATTGCCATATGCCTTCAGAAGTACAACTACCAGTAAAAGGGATGGTCAAGTTATACCACTACGCCAGGTCCAGGGCCTACCCACCCTTAATACCAAAAGCCAGCTGACCAGCCTTGTTTCTGCCACTGATTTACTGAACTGAAAGATGCATTATGCCTCCTACACTGAGAAGCCTTAGGATTTGATTGAACTAATGAACAGTATTATGCAGACTCATCAGCCTTGATAACCCCAAGTGGGATCCAAATAGTGCAGGCAGCCCTCACTATATACCCCATGCGATCCAGCAGCCCAGGAGAATTTGCGTATGGTAGATGCAGTTTTTGTCAGTCAGTCCCAGAGAGATATAAAACGGAAATTGCAGAAACTGGATGGATTTGCGGGCATGACAGTTAATGGAAGTTGCTCAGAAAAGTGTTTGTAAATCGTGAAAATGAATGTGACAGAGAAAGTGAACGTAAGATGAAGAAGAAAGCAGATCTTCTTGCTGCTGCTTTAGTTGAACAATGTGGAGGAGGTTTTCCTAATCGAAGGAGCAGAGGAAGTGGAAGGGGTCGTTAAAATGATTGGCCCCCACTAGGTGCGAATCAGTGCACCCACTGCAGAGAAGAAGAGCATTAGAGAAGTGAATGCCCGCATCTTGACTCCACCCCCAGGAGGAGAGGAGGGAGTACTTGGAGAACAGGAGGTTGATTTCAGAGTCATGGAATAAACAACCGAGCACAGTGTTCCAGCAAGAAAGGGAAGAAACTATTGAGGGAGTGGCAGTTGCAACAGGCTATGACATGGATGAAGACTAGGTCAGACAGGACTCCGAGTTTTCCCTGGGTCCCCAGGAGCCTATGGTCAGTCTGAAAATAGGGGACCAATATATGGACTTTATGGGGGATACAGGAGCAGAATACTAAAGCCAGTAGCCCCTTTGTCTTCTCGATGCATCATCATTGTCAGAGCTACTGGGGCTAAGGCCACAAAGCCTTTCCTGCAGAACCGCATGTGTGAGCTAGGGGGACAGAAAATAACGCACCAGTTCTTGTATATGCCTGAATGCCCTATTCCACTTTTGGGCCGAGATCTGCTTGCAAAGCTCCAGGCACAGATATCCTTTGCTGAAGGGGGGGAAATGCAAATGACTGTGAACCCAAAGCCTGCTGGATTGATGGTGCTGACTGTTCCCCGAGAAGAAGAGTAGCGGTTCTATAGTGCATCTCCAATCAAGCCAGCTAGTTCCTGTATACCCACCAACCTTATAGCCCCCGCCTGAAGTATGGGCAGAAGATAATCTACCTGGCCTAGCGAAGAACATAGCCCCTGTCATCATCACCCTCAAGCCAGGAGCGGAACCAGTGCATGTGAAGCAGTATCCTCTTCCCCGACCAGCCATTGAAGGTATCCACTGCCATCTAATGAAACTGATGAAGTATGGACTTCTCAAGTGCCAGTCACCTTGGAACACCCCCCTTCTCCCAGTTAAGAAACCTGGGACAGGGGATTACCGCCCAGTACAAAATCTGAGGCGAGTGAATGATGCAGCTGAAACTATACACCCAGTGGTACCAAATCCTTATATTCTCTTGGGACTGATCCCCGCTGAAGCTACTCATTTCACTGTCCTGGACCAGAAAGATGCCTTTTTCTGCATATGCTTAGCCCCCACCAGTCAACTTTTGTTTGCTTTTGAATGGCAAGACCCCACAACAGGAAGGTGGGGTCAACTTACCTGGACTCGATTACCCCAAGGATTTAAGAATTCACCTACTCTCTTCAGTGCTGCTTTAAATCAGGATCTTTCAAGCTACTATGTGAACCCAGGAGGAAGGGTTCTTCTCCAGTAAGTGGTCGACCTGCTCATAGCCACAAATTCAGAAAGTGAATGTTTACAAGCCACCAGTGAACTCTTGCACCTTTTTAATGAGGCTGGATACAAAGTCTCAAGAGTCAAGGCGCAATTATGTCAAACAAGTTAAATACCTAGGATTCCAGTTGTCCAGCGGAATACGACGCCTGGGACCAGAACGCAAAGAAGCTGTATGCAGTATTCCTACTCCAACTACCAGGAGGCAAGTGAGAGCCTTCTTGTGTGCCGCAGGGTACTGTCGTATATGGATCCCCAATTTTGCGCTGTTAGCAAAACCATTGTATCAAGCTACCAAAGGAATGGAAAAGTCTCCATTGGAATGGGGACTTGAACAGGATGCAGCCTTTCGATCTTTGAAAACCGCTCTGATGTTATCACCAGCTCTGGGTCTACCAGATGTCCAGAAAACCTTTCAGTCTCTATGTCCATGAGTCACAAGGAAATGTTCTAGGAGTGTTGACTCAATCTCTTGGATCTTGGCAATGGCCAATAGCCTATCTGTCAAAACAATTGGATGTAGTTGCAAAAGGCTGGCCCCCTTGTTTGAGAGCTGTTGCAGCTACAGCCCTCCTAGTGAGCAAAGCAGACAAGCTCACTTTGAGACAGAATCTTCAAGTTACTGTACCACACTCTGTTCTGACCATTATGAAACACAAAGGAGGTTTCTGGCTTACAAATTCACAAATGTTGAAGTATCAGAGCATGCTGTGTGAGAATCCTCGATTGCAATTGAAGGTCAGTCAAACTCTGAATTCTGCTACGTTGTTACCAGTTGATCTTGACCCCCCTGATCATGACTGTCTAGAAACTATGGAATCTATATTCTCAAGCCGCCCAGATTTGACTGATGTTCCTTTGGAGAACCCTGAACGGACTTTCTTTGTAGATGGAAGCAGTCTTGTCATTATTAATGGACATTGTTGTGCCGGATATGCAGTGGTGACCCTTGATCTGGTAGTTGAGTCCACAGCTCTGGCCCCCAGAAACTTCAGCACAGAAAGCTGAACTGATAGCTCTCACTAGAGCACTGACAATAGGAAAAGGGCTCTGTCTCAATGTGTACACAGATTCCAAGTATGTCCTTACAACCTTGCATGCACATGGGGCCCTGTACAAAGAATGAGGGTTGATAATCTCAGGAAGCAAGTCTATTAAGTATGATCCCGAGATATTGACATTATCAGATGCATTCTGCCTACAGATCTCAGAATTTAGGAAAAGTAGAATGTATGAATAGAACCCTGAAATCTCAGTTGTCCAAACTTTGCCAAGAAGTTCACCTGAAGTGGCCCCAGGTATATACTTAGCCCCTACTAGGTCTTTAGGAGTTTCCCCTTTTGAGATTCTGTATGGGCGACCCCCGCCTATTGTATAGGGAATAAAGGGAGATATGGAACAGATTGGATCTGAAATTACTAGACAAGAACTATTACATAAGAACATAAGATATGCCATACTGGGTCAGACCAAGGTCCATCAAGCCCAATATTCTGTTTCCAACAGTGGCCAATCTAGGTCATATGTACCTAGCAGTTTCCCCAAGGGACACAATGCTTGTATTGGTTCAAGCATTGATATCCTGGGTCCCTTCTTAATAATGGTTTATGGACCTTTCCTCCAGGAACTTGTCCAAACCTTTTTTAAACCCAACTACACCCAGCTATTGGTTTTAAGTTCTGTTTTGCAGAGTCTTCATACGTGGGTACAAGATCAGCTGCCCATCCATCTAACAGAACCCCTGCATCCTCTCAAGCCTGGAGTCTCGGTGGGGATCAAAGAGTGGAGAAAGACACCGTTGGCACCGCATTGGAAGGGACCTTATGTTGTCATCTTATGAACCCCAACAGCAGTTAAAGTTGCAGAACTCAAACCCTGGATTCATCACAGTCTAGTAAAGTCAGCAGCCATTGATAGCATTGTAGAAAGGAAGGCAGCTGTGAAACGTTTTAGCTATGTGGCAATATTACCCTATACCCCAAAATGATGCTTTTACGCAAGTATAATATGTGATTTAATTCTCACCCTTTCTCACTTGCGGGTGAGAATAATCAAAGGGGGGAATGTGGCAGGCTATGGCCTATAATAGTCTGCAAATATGGAAGGCCTGTAAGTTAGGCCCTGATCCCAACCCCCATCTAAGAGAAAGAACCAAAGTCTGTAAAAGTTTGAGAAAGCTGTTTTAAAATTGCTTAATAAGAAGTTTTCATGAGTGCATAAATCTTCCATTATTCTTTTGTGTTCTGATGATAGAAATGTTTCAATACATGCATTTCTAGAGCTAGAAACGACCTCGGAGCAGGATAGTATCAATGCCTAGAAACCTCACCTTTGTTAGAACAGTCCGGGAAGGGGGAGCAGGGAGCTAGGCCCAGAAAGGATCTCTGATTGGACAAGTGCAGGGGGCGCTGGAACCAATAGAAAGTCTGCATGTATCAAGCTGAAGAAAAATGTATAAATGAATATGTTTCTGTAAGAACTTTGCTCAGTCCTTTTTGAAGCTTTGACTAACTGAGCCATGTGCACAATAAATTGGCTTGGATCTTTGAAATGACTCCTGGTTTTATTTATTGCATGCTTATCAGCTGCTACACTTCCAGCCTGGCCCGATGATGCACACCCCCCTCTCCCACCTGCACCATGATGGGACCTGACTTATGGTAACAACTACTTCCTGACCTTGGACACAGCAAGAGCAGCAAAAGCTCCGGCCCTGAAAAGATTTACCTCCACTCCCAAGAAAAGGGCCTTGCCTCTTGCCAACACTTTTTTTTTTGTGGAGACAAGCCCCAGGTGGGGAGGAAGAAAGGTGGTGGTCAATGGGGAAGAGACAGAGAGACAAAGAGAAAGCGTAGTTACTCACCTGTAACAGGTGTTCTCCAGGAGCAGCAGGAATCAGTCCTCACTTATGGGTGACGTCGGCGCCGACGGAGCCCTCGCGGAGCAATTTTCCCCAGCTTTCAAAGAAAGCCTTTGGGAATTGCAGCGCGCATGCGCGGTCCTCTTCCCGCCCAAGGGTGCCATCTTAGCCAGTCAGATGACATAGCTAAAAAAGACAGCATAAAAATTTGCAAAAAAACTAAAGCAGACGATTGCAACTCCAAGGGGAGGAGGGAGGGTTGTGAGGACTGATTCCTGCTGCTCCTGGAGAACAACTGTTACAGGTGAGTAACTACGCTTTCTCCAGGACCAAGCAGGAAGTCAGTCCTCACTTATGGGACTCCCAAGCTTAAGGCTACCGGAGACCCTAAGCACAAAATGAGCTCCCTCTAGCTCAGCAGCACAGAAGGAAAGAATCTTCGCTGAATTATTACCCACCGGTAGCCCACTTCCGGGATGGAGGGTAGGAGTTGCTCAGACCTCAAAGAGATTACGGAGGACTGCCTGTCCGAAAGCACTGTCCCTGCGGGACTCCCTCTCGAGACAGTAATGGACAGCAAAAGTCTGGCTCGAAGACCAAGTAGCGGCCCGGCAGATGTCTGCCAGCGGAACAGAGCGGAGGTAAGCCACTGACGTGGCCTTTGCCCGAACGCAATGAGCCGTGACTCGACCGTCCAAGGAGAGTCCGGCTGCCCCATAAGCCCAAGAGATACAGTCCGCAACCCAGATGGACAGAGTACGCTTGGAGACCGGGAGCCCCAATTTATTGGGGTCAAAAGACACAAAAAGCTGAGCAGCTTTACGGTGCTCCCGCGTACGGTCAAGGTAGAAGTTCAATGCCCTTCTACAGTCCAGGGTATGGAGGACCGTTTCAGCTCGGCTGGAGTGTGGTCTGGGAAAGAAGGTTGGAAGTACCACCTCCTGATTGATATGAAAAGGGGAGACCACTTTTGGAAGAAATTTTGGGTGAGTCCGCAGGACTACCCTATTTTTGTAGAACCGAGTGTAAGGGGGATCAGACACGAGGGCCTGCAATTCACTTACGCGTCTAGCGGAAGTGAGGGCTATCAAGAACAATGTTTTCCAAGAAAGAAAACGGAGAGAACAGGTAGCCATAGGTTCAAAAGGCGGACAGGTGATCCGCTGTAAAACCACATTCAGATCCCAGTCAGGCGCTGGCGGGCGCAGAGGTGGTTTAAGTAGAAGGAGACCTCGGAGAAACCTCGCTACGAGAGGGTCGCTGGAGAGAGGTCTACCGTCCACCGGTACATGATGTGCCGAAAGAGCACTGAGGTGAACTTTGACGGAGTTGGACTTAAGTCCCAGATTAGAGAGGTGTAGCAAGTACTGCAAGATCACCGACACCGGACAGGAGAAGGGATCCTGAGACTGTTGGGTACACCAGACGGCAAAGCGACGCCATTTAAGGGCGTAGCATTTGCGGGTAGAAGGCCGTCGCGAAGCCAAGACGACCTCCTCCACCTCTGCCGGCAGGAGAAGGGGAGCAAGGACTACCCTCTCAGCAGCCAGGCCATGAGGTTGAGAGACCTGAGGTTGGGGTGTAGTAGAGACCCCTGATCCTGAGTGAGGAGATCCGGCCGTACCCCCAGAGGGAATGGATCCTCCACCGCTAATTGCAGTAGGAGCGGAAACCACGGCTGTCTGGGCCAGCGAGGGGCCACCAGGATCATGAAGGCTTTGTCTCGGAGAACCTTGAAAAGAGTCCGAGAGACTAGCGGGATGGGAGGGAAAGCGTACAGAAGGCTCCCCGACCATGAAATTAGAAAAGCGTCCGCCGCAACCCGAAGGGGGTGTGGCTGACGAGAGCAGAAGCGAGGAAGCTGCCGGTTGTGAGGACTGGCAAAGAGATCCACCGTGGGGAGGCCCCACTTTAGGAAGAGCTTCTGAACTACCAAGGGATCCAGACGCCACTCGTGCGGCTGGAGGATCCTGCTGAGTTTGTCCGCCAGGCAATTCTCTTGGCCCGGGAGATAAACTGCCTTGAGGAGAATGCCGTGACTGACGGCCCAAGAGCAGAGCTTCTGTGCCTCCCGGCAGAGGAGGAAGGAGCCCGTGCCCCCCTGCTTGTTCACGTAGAACATGGCAACTTGATTGTCCGTCTGGACAAGGACGGACTGGTGGGAAGTCAGGTGGGAGAAGGCCTTGAGAGCCAGGCGGATCGCCCTGAGCTCCAGGAAGTTGATCTGCTGAGCAGACTCCCACGTGGTCCAGAGGCCCTGAGTACGTGCCCCTTGGCAATGTGCTCCCCAGCCCAGGAGGGATGCATCCGTGGTCAGCACCCGGGTCGGCTGAGGTGACTGGAAAGGCATACCGAATATCAGGTTCGGCTGTCGAAGCCACCACCGGAGAGACGAGATCAGCGGCTCGGAGACGCGCACTAGGTCTGCTAGGCCGCCTGTGGCTTGTCGCCACTGCTGGCGGAGACACCATTGAGCAGGCCGCATATTCAGGCGGGCATTGGGGGTCACATGGACGGTGGAAGCCATATGGCCGAGTAGTCTCAGGAAGCGCCTGGCGGAGACCAGGGGCTGGCTGCGAAAGCGGTCGGCTAGGTCCATGAGCCGTTGAGCCCTGTCGAGCGGTAGGTATGCTCGCGCCTGAGGAGTGTGCAGCCTTGCGCCGATGAACTCGAGATCCTGTGAGGGGAGCAAAGTGGACTTTGCGAAGTTTATAACAAAGCCCAAGTGCTGCAGAAGAGTCACCGTGCGGCGCGTGGCGTTGGTGACCTCCCGAGCGGACGCTGCTCTGATGAGCCAGTCGTCGAGGTACGGAAAGACATAGAGGCCGTGAAGCCGGAGATGGGCCGCCACCACCGCGAGACATTTTGTGAAGACTCGCGGTGCGGAGGACAGGCCAAAGGGCAGTACTCTGTACTGGTAATGATTTCCTGCCACCACAAACCTTAGGTATTGGCGGTGGCTTGGGTGGATGAGGATGTGCGTGTAGGCATCCTTTAGATCCAAGGAGCATAGCCAATCTCCCTGCTGGAGGTAGGGCAGAAGGATTCCAAGGGTAAGCATTTTGAACTTCTCCCGCACAAGGAACTTGTTGAGGTTGCGCAAGTCCAGGATGGGTCTGAGGCCCCCTGTTCTCTTTGGTATTAGAAAATACCTGGAATAAAAGCTTGACCTCTCAGGTGGTGTGGCACCGGTTCCACCGCCTGTTCCTGCAGAAGACCTGCTAACTCCTGAAGGAGTAATTCCCTGTGCAGAGGGGGTCGTGGAGGTTCTCCCGGAAAATAGGAGGGAGGGACCTGGTGGAAGTGGAGAAGATAGCCTTCTCGTACGACTTGAAGCACCCAGGCATCTGCGGTGATTCTGGACCACCTGTGGGCGAAGTGAACCAGCCGGCCTCCGGTGCTGGGAGGAACCAGCGGGGGGGGGAGAGGCTATGCTGAGTGAGTCAAAAACCCCCACCCTGCTGAGCAGGGGCTGGTGGTGCAGGCTTGGGGGCTTGCTGCCTACGGGACCCGTTACCCCGTCCCTTGGCCTGCTGGCCCTGTTGGGGAGCTGCAGGGGCCTGATAATGGGGGTATTGTTTGTAGGCAGCCGCCTTCCTCGGGTAAAAGGACTTTTTCCCCGAGCCCTTCTTTTTTTGGGAAGGGGCGGAGGTCTTCCTAGAAAGCCTGGTCCTGGTGAGAGTCTCAGTCTCAATTTGTGCAGCCTTCTCCGCCATGGGCTTGCCAAAGAGGTTTTCGCCTCGGCAGGGGACATCGACCAACTTGTCCTGCACCCAGGGCTCAAGGTCTGACGACTGAAGCCAAGCCTGTCGGCGGGCACCGATGCCGGCTGCGGCCACTCGAGCCGATGCTTCAAAGCCATCATAGGCTGCTCGGGACATGAACTTTGAGCATTCCCGAATGCCAGTGGACAAGGCCAGGAACCTCCGCAAGGGTTCCTCGGACAAACCAGCGGAGAATCCGGCTAGCTCTTTAGCCAGATCCCGGAGATACATGCCCATGTATAGCTGGTACGTCTGGACACGACATGCGAGCATAGAGCCCTGGAAACACTTCTTACCAAGGCCATCCAGGTTACGGGCCTCCCTGCCAGGAGGCACCGAGGAGTGCATCTTCTGGCTCTTAAGACGATGCATGGCCGATTCCACTACCATGGAATGGTGTGGTAGCTGTGCCTTTTGAAAGCCAGGGCTCTTGCGGACTCGATAGATAGAATCGACCCGCTTGCTCAGGACCGGCGAGGAGGCCGGACTCTCCCACATGCGGAAGAGTAGTCGTTCCAGCATAGGAGGAACCGGTACAGTAAAGTGTTCCCTTGCGGGAGAGTCATACTGGAGGGCGTCGAGCTCTTCGGCTCGAGGCTCCTCCTCGGGATCCGCAGGGAAGGCCAAAGCCTTGGCCATATCCCTAACGAAGTCCGAGAACCGGGCATCCTCCGGGGGGGACTGCTTCCGAGGCTCGGACTCCGGTGAGTCCGAGGGGACACACCGAGTCCGGAAAGAATCAGGCGACTCTTCCTCTTCAGACTCCCAGACCGACTCCGACGAGGACTCGGTGGGGTCGGCCCGGGCAGGGCGCGGCGCCTGCCGCCCCGACGCCGAGGGAGTCGGCGTCGGCGACCTCGGTCCCGAACGGGAGGCCGAGGGTGACCTCGACCGAGGATCGACTCGAGTTCGCATCGACTCGAGGATCGGCTCGGTCTCCGGGGTCGACTTGGACGTCGACGTCCCGGCGGTCGGGGCAGCGGCGCCAGCGAAGCCAGCGAGCAGTGCCCGCTGCTGGTCCATGAAGGCAGACAGTCTGCTCTCCAAGGCCGTCAACCTGAGTCCGAGCTCAGGAGACCCAGCAGCCCCCGACTCGGGCCCCGACGGCGTCGGGCCCGACGTCGGCTGTCGCGGAGGCGAGTCCAGAAGGACCACAGGACTTACCCGAGCAGGCATCTCCGACTCCAGGCGAGGTCGCTTCGTGAGGTGTTCCTTCTCCAAGGACCCGGGGCGGCTGTCGGGGCTATGCGACCTGGCCCTCGCGGAACCAGGAGCGTCCACCGACGCCGCCCTCGCGGGTTTCACCGTCCGACGATGGTCCCCGGAGGGAGAACCCCGGTCGGAGGAGCTCCGGCGGCGGTCCGAGCTGGAGCCTTTGGACGCGGAGGCCTCCGACGAGGTCCGGGTACGGCTGGGGTCAGCAAAGATTCTATCACGCTGATGCCGCCGACTTCTCAACGCTTTTGAGGACATTTTGCCGCAGGGCCCACAGATCAGTTCCTCATGATCCGGGCCCAGGCAGCGGAGGCAAAAGTCATGTGTGTCAGTTAGTGACATATTTCGGTCACACTGACCACACCGCTTAAACCCACTGGCAGCCATCGGGGGAAAAAGGGCCCCTGCGAGGTCAAAGGACCGGGCTGCCAGGGAAAAATCGAAAACGAAAGCTGACAAAGTCAGAAAAAGAATAAAATAATGAAGAAATATCGACTTTTTCGCGGGGACAAGACGGGGACGTCTGTAGGGCTCCGCGGAAAAAAGAAGACTGGCTAAGATGGCACCCTTGGGCGGGAAGAGGACCGCGCATGTGCGCTGCAATTCCCAAAGGCTTTCTTTGAAAGCTGGGGAAAATTGCTCCGCGAGGGCTCCGTCGGCGCCGACGTCACCCATAAGTGAGGACTGACTTCCTACTTGGTCCTGGAGAAAGTCTTAGTACTCCCGGGGTAGACCTCACCTGCCTTCCTATTGGGCTCAACCGGCCAGCTGAAGCTGATGGGGAGCCTGGGCCTCATCAGCTACCTCAAAATAGCAGGGCCGCCTCAACTGTGTCCTGAGAACAAAAAGAGCTCAACTGGGAAAGGTGTTCCTCAGGATAGCATCCCAGGAGCCCTAAAACCTCCAAAACATGGCTCAACTGGGGAAATAAAAGCTCTCTCAAAAAAGCAAAACAAAAAATAACACTGCACACTTACACCAATCCAGCAATCACCATCTGCTGGAGACAGTGAAATATTGAAGGGAGCCCCAATCCTTATACTGAAGCAGCGAAGTGCAGACAATGAATAATTCCAGGAGTCAATTTACAGGGTCCAAGCCAGTTTATTGTGCACAAGGCCCAGTTAGTCAAAGCTTCAAAAAGGACTGAGCAACATTCTTACAGAGACATATTCATTTATACCTTTCTCTCCAGTTTGATACATGCAAACTCTCTATTGGTTCCAAAGCCCCCTGCACCTGTCCAATCAGAGATCCCTCCTGGGCCTAGCACCCAGCTCCCTCCTCTAGGACTGTTCTAACAATGGTGCAGTTTCTAGGTTTGGATACTTCTCTACTGCAAGGTCGTCCCTGGCTCTAGGAATGCAAGTATTGAAACATTTCTATTTTCACAGCATAAGAGAATAATGAAAGATTTATGCCTTCATGAAAATTTATTAAGCAGTTTAAACAGTTTTTCCCAAACTTTTACAGACTTTGGTTCTTTACTGAGATGGGGGTTGGAATCAATGCCTAACTTACAGGCTTTTCACATTTGCAGACTATTATAGGCCATAGCCTGCCACATTCCCCCCTTTGATTATTCTCACCTGCTAGTGAGAAAGGGTGAGAATTAAATCACATATTATACTTGCGTAAACGCCTCATCTTGGGGTATTGGGGAATATTGCCACATAGCTAATATCTTCGTAGCTGCCTTCCGTTCTACAGTGCTATCAATAACGGAGGTTATCATGCGTAAGCAAAGGGGTAGGAGACATGGGAGAAACAAGCAAACAGCCAATATGAGTAATACAATAAGCACAAGGGTCTTCATACCCCCTAACCATGAAAATGCTGAACCAAACCACCCATCAAGCTTTAGGCCATGCCAGATTTGAAAAGGCACAAATGTTTGCTTTCTCATTTGGACAGCTATATCTTCAACAACATGCCCATTATTATCAATCTGCAAACAACAATTGCTTAAATTCAATTTTCCACATACTCCACCCTCAGCTGCTAACAAATAATCTAGAGCTAAACGATTCTGATAAATAGCTGTACGACTCTGTGTACTTTGCTTAGCTAAAAGAGTTAGTGCTTTACTGGTTTCATTGGTTATTATTTCAACAACAGCTTGTAGACGTATAATATGATTTATCATATACACAGGAGTACGATATCCCCATGTACCATCTTCCTCCCATGTAGCAGGTCCATAATATGAAATAATTCTCTCAGGTGGCCACTCCTCCTCCCCCCATTTGTCCCATTGGCCTATCTTCAAGGCCTCTCGTTTCTGTCGACTTCTGTACACAGGATAACCCAGTTGTTCTCCATGGGATGTAGGCAAACGGAAAAAGGAAGGTTGTATGGTTCCCAATGCACATGCTCCTCCCCAATGGTGGGGAAGCCTAGCATATGCTCTGGTTCCACAAATCCAGTACAGTCCAGGAGGTGCTTGCCAGGAATTATAAGCTGCTAGATCAGTCCAGATGCTGGCAAGATTAGGGAAACGAACTAGAGCGTTGGAGGGCTCTGAAGCATTGACTCCTGACCACCAAGACGTCTTCTTAGTGGTACTGTTGTAGAACCTTTGGTTGAGACAGACCAGCTGTCCATCCTCCATGTTAAACTGTGGTCCTGAGCGAGCAAAACACAAATTACCAACAATGGGGTGGGCCAGTACCCACTCACTAGTAGTGTTATGTAAATCAGTCTGGTTGTAAGGAATAGAATAGTTCACTTCTTGCGCCTCCCAGGGCCATTGGTCTCCCATCTTAGTTCCTCCACAGAAGAGGCAGTCTGAAATGTGGAGACTAGATGCTACTGCTCCGGCAAGCTCAAGGAACAAATTTTGGGAGGTATGAGGAATCTCAAACTCTGCTTTCATGGCCTCATAAAAAGAGTGGTGTATTTGATAGGGTGCAGATATATGAGCCTTAGTATTCAACCGTATATGTATGATGGTTCCAGGATCTATGCCTCCTCCTGCTATACGCAATCCAAATCTGTATCCTTGCTTCCACTGGCTAGGGTCAAATATGAGGTGTTGTAGAGGATTGCAGGCACCCTTCTTGCATTTCGTGGGCTCAGGCAATCGGACCCTTGTCAGGCTGCCTCTGCGATTATCTCCATCCTGCCCCATAGGTGGATTAGTCCAAGTAGCAAAAAATACGCATTCCCATTTTGGACAGAAGTAGGCATCTTTAGCTGCCGTGCTGTAGACAGTGGTTGGGGAATTCTTTCCAGTACACCGTCCCCATCCGTAGGCTCCTTTTGGACACATATATTTATCATCATGATAGTAATCTTGTTCCCATGACCCACACTTGTGGTAGGCATTTCTGTTTATCACATCACAGGCATCAAAGTCCAAGACAACATATTTTGTGGAGTCTGTGAGTGGGCCCGTAGCATTTATGATGGCTCCATCCTCATCATTCCAGTGTAGCTCAAGTACATAATAGGAGGGGTTCTGCCGGGGGTTGTAACAAGTCTTACTTTTCCCCTTTGTACAGATATTTAATTCTGTGCCATTATAGATACACCGGCTGACTATACCAGTGCAAGTATAGTAGGAATGGTAAAGTAAAGTCTGAGTGACCTTCTGTCCAGTTCGGGTGGTAGTTATGCAAGCTGCACAAGGGGGTAAGGCAAAAGTCTTTTCCAGAACTCCCAGGACCACCACTCCCACAAGATAATAGTGGAAAAACATTATGATTACAGTCTTTGGAGGTCAACTGGAAGATTGGGTACGTTGAGTTTGTAGAATTTCTTCTTCTTTTCTGTTCCGACTGCCGCTCTTGCGTGTCAGGGGTAGGAATGTAGATCCTGAAGATTCTTACAGTGTTGGTTGTCTCCGCAATGTGAGTCACAATGGAGTCTCCGGATCATTTACTGAAGTCCATTGAACAGGTTCAGGAGCAGCTGCTGGCTTCACTCGACTGTGGTGGATCCAGGGTTCAAATTCTGCGACTTTCACTGCAGTTGGAGTGGACAAGATGACAACATAAGGTCCCTTCCAATGCGGCACCAGCGGGGTCTTTCTCCACTCTTTGATCCACACTGACACTCCTGGCTTGAAGGGATGCAGAGGTTCGGTCAGATTGATGGGCAAGCGATCTTGTACCCAGGCATGGAGACTCTGCAAAACAGAACCTAAAGCCAATAGTTCTTGTCTAGTTATTTCAGATCCTATTTGTTTTATATCTCCTTTAATTCCCTGTACAATGGGCGGAGGTCGCCCATACAAAATCTCAAAAGGGGAAACTCCCAAAGACTTGGTCGGGAAAGAGCGTATCCTAAGAAGGGCTATAGGGAGAACCTGGAGCCACTTTAGGTGTGTTTCTTGACAAAGCTTAGGACAACTGAGATTTCAGGGTTCTATTCATGCGTTCTACCTTCCCTGAACTCTGGGGTCTATAGGGAGTGTGCAGCTTCCATTGTATCTGTAGAGCTCGAGCTAACTGTTGAGTTACTTGGGACACAAATGAAGGTCCATTGTCTGATCCTATAGTTAATGGTATTCCAAATCGAGGAATAATCTCATGGAGCAGTATCTTTGTGACTTCTCGAGCTTTCTCTGTTCGGGTGGGACGGGCCTCTACCCACCCAGAAAATGTGAAAACTAGAACCAACAGGTTGTGATATCCGTTTTCTCGTGGCATTTCAGTAAAATCTACTTGAATATCACTCATGGGAGCCACCCCTACTGACTGAACTCTTGGGGGTGGAACAGGACCTTGCCTAGGATTGTTCTTGGCACATGTCAAACACTGCTGTGCCACTGAAGTGGACAGGGGTCCTAGTAGTGAAATACAAAAATGGGGTTTTAGGGCTCTTTCCATGGCCGTCTTCCCATAGTGCATAGCCTGATGGAAAGCATGAACAAAAGCTGGCCCTAATGCTTCAGGAATGACTGTAGGACCTGGAGGTGTGCTACCCTCTGGAGGTGGCAGCACTATCCAACCTTTTTCTGTTAGGACCCCTCCCTCCTTTCCACAGAAATAATCCAACTCCTTTGTAGTGTATCGGGGAGCCCATGAGCTAAGGGGCACGGGGAACATGGCTGCTTGCACTGGAATGTCTTGGGTCACAACTCGTCCAGTTGTGGCCGCTTTTCGGGCGGTGGCATCAGCAAACCTATTGCCTCGGGTAACCTCTCCTACTCCTGTCTGGTGACCTCGACAGTGCATGACTGCCACTTGCTTAGGGGCCCATACAGCATCTAATAGTATCAATATCTCGGGCCCATACCTAATGGACTTGCCTCCTGAGGTGATCAACCCTCGCTCTTTATACAAGGCTCCATGTGCGTGTAGAGTGGTAAAGGCATACTTGGAATCTGTGTATACATTTAAACGGAGTCCTTCTCCTAATATCAGTGCTCTACTGAGAGCTATCAACTCAGCCTTTTGTGCTGAAGTCCCTGGGGCCAAAGCTGAGGACTCAACTACCAGATCAAGGGTCACCACTGCGTATCCAGCACAACGATGTCCATTGATGACGAGACTGCTTCCATCCACAAAGAAAGTCTGTTCAGGATCCTCCAAAGGAACATCAGTTAAATCTGGGCGACTTGAAAATACAGTGTCCATAGTTTCTATACAGTCATGATCAGGGGGCCCAGGACCAATTGGAAACAATGTAGCAGGATTCAGGGCTTGACTAACTTTTAACTGTATCTGGGGATTTTCACACATGCTCTGATATTTCAACATTCGTGAATTCGTTAGCCAGAAACTTCCTTTGTGTTCCGTGAGGGTGAGAACAGAATGGGGTACAGTCACTTGAAGATTTTGTCCTAGTGTGAGCTTATCTGCTTCGTTCACCAAGAGAGCTGTTGCTGCAACAGCTCTCAAACAAGGGGGCCAACCTCTTGCTACCACATCCAGCTGTTTTGACAAGTAGGCTACTGGCCGTTGCCAAGACCCAAGAGATTGGGTCAGCACCCCTAGAGCATTTCCTTGTGACTCATGGAGATAGAGATGGAAAGGTTTCTGGACATCTGGGAGACCCAGAGCTGGTGATGACATCAGGGCACTTTTCAGAGATCAGAATGCTGCATCCTGTTCCGGTCCCCACTCCAGTGGAGACTTTTCCATTCTTTTGGTAACTTGGTACAATGGTTTTGCTAGCAGCGCAAAATTGGGGATCCATATACGACAGTATCCTGCAGCCCCCAGGAAGGCTCGCATTTGCCTCCTGGTGGTTGGAGTGGGAATACTGCATACAGCTTCTTTGCGTTCAGGTCCCAAGCGTCGAATTCCGCTGGACAACTGGAACCCTAGATATTTAACTTTGGTTTGACATAGTTGCGCCTTGGCTCGTGAGACTTTGTATCCAGCCTCATTCAAAAGGTACAGAAGTTCACTGGTGGCTTGTAGACATTCACTTTCTGAGTTGGTGGCTATGAGCAGGTCATCCACATACTGGAGGAGAACCCTTTGTCCTGGGTTCACTGAGTAACTTGAAAGATCTTGATTCAGGGCAGCACTGAAGAGAGTAGGTGAATTCTTGAATCCTTGAGGTAATCAGGTCCAGGTGAGTTGGCCCCGCCTTCCTGTTGTGGGGTCTTGCCATTCAAAAGCAAATAAAAGTTGACTAGTGGGGGCCAGGCGTACACAGAAAAAGGCATCTTTGAGGTCCAGGACGGTGAAATGAGTAGCTTCAGCGGGGATCAGTCCGAAGAGAGTATAAGGATTTGGTACTACTGGGTGTACAGTTTCAACTGCATCATTTACCCGCCTCAGATCTTGTACTGGGCGGTAATCCCCTGTCCCAGGTTTCTTGACTGGGAGAAGAGGGGTGTTCCAAGGTGACTGGCATTCCTTGAGTAGTCCATACTTCAGCAGTTTCATTAGATGGCAGTGGATTCCTTCAATGGCTGGTCGGGGAAGAGGATACTGCTTCACATGCACTGGTTCCGCTACTGGCTTGAGGGTGACAATGACAGGGGCTATGTTCTTCGCTAGGCCAGGTGGATTATCTTTTGCCCATACTTCAGGCGGGGCTATGAGGCTAGTGGGTATACAGGAACTGTTTGACTTAATTGGAGGTGTACTATAGAACCACCACTCTTCTTCTCGGGGAACAGTTAGCACCATTAATCCAGCAGGCTTTGGGTTCATAGTCATTTTCATTTCTCCCCCTTCAGCAAAGGATATTTGTGCCTGAAGCTTTGCAAGCATATCTTGGCCCAGAAGTGGAATAGGGCACTCAGGCATATATAAGAACTGGTGCGTCTTCTGTCCCCCTAGTTCACACATACGGTTCTGCAGGAATGGCTTGGTGGCCCTGTTCCCAGTGGCCCCAACAATAGTGACAGATCGAGAGGAGAGAGGAGCCACTGGCTTTGCCACCACGGAATGTTCTGCTCCTGTATCTACCATAAAGTCCATATATTGGTCCCCTACTTTTAAACTGACCATAGGCTCCTGGGGACCCAGGGTGAACTTGGAGCCCGGTCTGGCCTAGTCTTCATCCATTTCATCCATGTCATAGCCCGTTGCTACTGCCTCTCCCTCAATGGCTTCTTCTCTCTCGCGCTGGAACTGTGCTCGGTTCATCCCTCCACAATTTTGAAATCGGCCTCCTGTTCTCCAGGGGCTCCCCCTCCTCCCCTCCTGGGGGTGGAGTCAAGATGCGGGCATTCATTTCTCCAATGTCCTTCTTCTCTGCAATGGGCGCACTGATTCGCACCCAAAGGAGGCCTGCTACTTCCACGGCCTCTTCCACGTTCTCTGGTCCTTCGGTTAGGAAAACCTCCTCCACGTCGTTCACGTAAAGCAGCTGCAAGAAGATCTGCTTTCTTCTTCATCTTTCGTTCACTTTCTCTGTCACATTCATTTTCACGATTCACAAATACTTTCTGAGCGACTTCCATTAACTGTGCTGTATTCATACCCGCAAATCCATCCAGTTTCTGCAATTTTCATTTTATGTCTTTCTGGGACTGGCTGACAAAGGCTTCATTTACCATGCGCAAATTCTCCTGAGCAGCGGGGTCGTATGGGGTATATAGTCTATAAGCTTCTGACAACTGCTCATAAAAAGCCGCTGGGCTCTCATCTGGACTCTAGATAACTTCAGCTACCTTCCCGATATTCATGGCCCTCTGGCCCCCCTTCTTCAGGCCTTGCAACAAGGCCTGGCGAAATCGCGTTAGGGCCGCTGCCCCCCTGTCATCATTCGGATCCCATCTAGGATCTTCATTCGGGAAAGCTGCGGCAGCTGCTTGTGGGAGATTCAAATCCCCCCCCCCCCCCTTCTACGGGATTTTCTTCTAACCAGCGGACGGCTGCTTGCACAATCCGCGCTCGCTCCTCAGTAGTAAAGAGAGTGGACAGGAGCTGGCGACAATCGGCCCAGGTAGGCTGATGAGTTTGCATTATACTAGACATTAATTCTGTCAACTCCTGGGGTTTTGCTGTATAGGATGCATAATGCGTTTTCCAGTTTAATAAATCAGTAGTGGAAAAGAGTACATAGACTAGACTGGCTGGTCCTGGCACCATCTGGCCCTGTTCATTTAGGATAGGTATACCAGGCACTTGACGCAATGGCATTAGGCACCCTGCTTTCTCCTTTTTCTTCGGGGTTATACTTCTTAAATCATATGGCTCCCGGGTATAAGCTTCCTTGGTTGGTGACCCTGAACTGGCAGGAGAGCCTCCGCTTTCTATCTCGTCGGAGGATCCTGGTTCCCCCGACGTACTTGGGCCAGACTCGGGGCTATCACTCGGGGAACTGGGCTTCTTTTGCTGCTGCAGCGGTAATTGCTGGGGTACTGGGGGAACTAACCTATGTGGGTGCTGGGGTAAATGGGCCAGGATTTCTGGGGACTCTGGGGCAGAATACATAGGTGGCTTTGTCTTCTCCACCTTTCGGGTTCCCCTAGTGGTTGCTACCAATATTCTACACTGGTCCTCATAGCAGCGCTTCATCCATGAGGGCTGCCTCTCACAAGCACTTAACCAGGAATCTATGTAGGGGAACTGATCAGGGTGCGTTTTTTGTACAAGCTGATGGATACGAGAAATCATTTTTACATCAAAGGTGCCCCCACAGGGCCATGAAGTAGCTAACACAGGCCACTCCCTATCACATAATACTCTTAATCTAGACGGAGACAATTTTATGCCGTAGTCTCCTGAAAATCCTTTACGGAAATTCGTGATCATACATTCCAGCGGAGTTTGCGTGGACTCCGTCCCTCCCATAATCGTAATGGCGTACACGTAATGACGTACAAGACGACAAACAGTAAGGGTAGGTAGTATGGCTGTAGGTAAGGGGTCCATACAGCCCACAAAACACTGAGGGGAACAAACACCACACGCTTTCTCCTTTTCGCGACCTGGGCGTGGTCGCCCGGCCAGGAACTGCGCTACTCAGGAGTCCGCTCTCACTCGGTCTGTGTTTCAAGACCTCTCAATCACACAAAGACTCATACCAGCACAAGAAATCATTTTTCAAAATGCCCAAGGTTTTCTGACTGACTATTCCCAACCAAAGGGTCGGTGGCTTCGGCGTCCGCTAACCTTTATGCGGAGCGTACTAGGACCGCCCTTGAGAGGTGATCAAGCTCTCTTGTCTCGCGTACCCATGCAAGACGTCTCGCGCACTCATGCGAGATTTTCCCAGTTAGTCTATACCAAATTAGTCTCGCGCACACATGCAAGACTCTGTTCCCCAGGCTTCACTGACTTTTAAACAAGAAAATGTCTACTCACCGGATCCGGTTCCCGATACCAAACCAGTTCTTGGGTTGGATCCTGGACTCCCCTCGGGTTCGGAGGTGTTGGCCGGCCGGACCCAGTGGCCCGCCGAGGCAAGGCGGAACCCTTTCCGATACAAAGGGATCGGCGGCGCCTGAGGTTTCCCCTGCGGTCGGACAGACACGGTTCCGACCGGGCCAAACCTGGAGGCGAATTGCGTGGAGTATTCGCTTGACCACCATTCACTACCCGCACATTCCCGGCCAACGCACCATGAATATGAAGCAGCGAAGTGCAGACAATGAATAATTCCAGGAGTCAATTTACAGGGTCCAAGCCAGTTTATTGTGCACAAGGCCCAGTTAGTCAAAGCTTCAAAAAGGACTGAGCAACATTCTTACAGAGACATATTCATTTATACCTTTCTCTCCAGTTTGATACATGCAAACTCTCTATTGGTTCCAACGCCCCCTGCACCTGTCCAATCAGAGATCCCTCCTGGGCCTAGCACCCAGCTCCCTCCTCTAGGACTGTTCTAACAATGGTGCAGTTTCTAGGTTTGGATACTTCTCTACTGCAAGGTCGTCCCTGGCTCTAGGAATGCAAGTATTGAAACATTTCTATTTTCACAGCACAAGAGAATAATGAAAGATTTATGCATTCATGAACACTTCTTATTAAGCAGTTTAAACAGTTTTTCCCAAACTTTTACAGACTTTGGTTCTTTACTGAGATGGAGGTTGGAATCAGGGCCTAACTTACAGGCTTTTCACATTTGCAGACTATTATAGGCCATAGCCTGCCACAATACCAGTGGTGATGTCATTGGAAGCTTCCAGTTTTTCTCTGTCTCCATCATCTGCTAGCAGAGGGGATAACCTACTTGTCTGGACTGGTCTAGCAGGATTTACCAGAATGTTCAATTGTAAGGGAAACCTTTTAAGCCCATGGGGAATGATACAATCCAGTGTACCTCTCTGGTTTCACAATGTATATTCTCTGTCAGTAGAGGGTATAGTTGGATCCTTTCAGAAGTTCCCAGAGTGAGACAGTGAGTACAGGAGAAAGAGCTAATGAACCTTATCTTTGTTAGAAGGAATCTGGAGGCATGTGGGAATTCAGCACAATCTTAGAAGCTCCTTTTGTGAGCAGAACCTTCTCATTAGTTGCAATCCTAGGCAACAAGGATATGGCACTGGGAAAACAAACACTATGGAACATTAAGATTCAGCCATATGTGCATTCTAGGCCCTAGGCACATCATAAAAGTGAAGTGTTCCATTCTGGTGCTATAGAGATGGCTGCTGTTAATACCAGGAATCCATTTCTTAGATGCAAAATGGTAAAGGTGATGGAAGGATAGTACTATGAGGAAAGGCTTAAAAAATTAGGGCTCTTCAACCTGGAAAAGAGATGGGTGAGGGGAGATATGATAGAGGTCGCAATGCCAGCAGCTGCAATGGCAACTTTCCTCTTTCACTGCTGATGGAGGCAATACTCCCCAAGCATCATTCACTTCCAGGTTTGCTGCACCTTGATAGCACTGCTCCCCATTCTACAAATAGCAGCATTTGCTCTTGTGGCAGAGAAGACTCCCAAAAAGAGGGGGGGAGCGGAAGAAAGAGGTACACCCACCCCAAAGTATGACCCCCCCCCACAAAAAATGTGTATTTTTTCTCTCCTGCTTACATGAGGAACAAGAACACAGATGTCCTAAATAAATGAAAAGATAGGCAGGGGTGGCCCTCTGATATGATCAGACTTGTGATACTAGAAAGGACACTGGATGTGGGTAGCTGAAGGAAAAGATGCTTTGAGTCAGAAGTGGCTCATGGGGAATACCTTGCCGCAGGCCCTGCCCAAGGGTTTCTGGTGCCCTAGGCAGACCCTCTGTGTTGCCCCCTACCCCCGGTATTCAATGTCCCATCTGGGGGAGGGGAATAGCACAGAGATCACTCCTTTTCTGAAGTGCTGAAGTGGCAGTTCAGTTGCCACTTCACGGGGGGGGGGGGGGAGGGGGTTTGCTATGCGGCCCACCAGGGCCTGCCGCCCTAGGCAACCGAGTTCACGGGACACCCCTCCTTTGCCCACTTATGCAATAGGGCCTTATCCAGTCTGCCCATTTATAACTACTAAGCTCTACAATCGCTCCCTCTCCCTTGTTCCAAGCTCTCTTGAATTCAGATACTGTTCTCATTTCTACCATGTCCATGTATCCATCACCCTTTCTGTAAAGAAATGTTTCCTTATGTTCCCTTTCACCATCATCTTATGAGCCTTTAGTTGCAAAGCTTCCTTTCAATTGAAAGAGGCCTGCCTCCTGAACATTTACACCATGGAGGTATTTAAATATCTCTAATGTATCTGCCCGCTACATCTTTCTTAAGTCTGTCCATATATACCTTTTATACAAAGACCACTGACCATTCTAATAGCTACCTCCCGGAGTGACTCCATCCTTTGTTATATATGCATTAACCAGTTAGCCTATGTTAATTTAAATTAATCGTACAGTTAGTAAATAAGCCCTATAGAGAATAATGGGACTTGCATTATTCAATGTCTGTTAACCAGTTAACAAGTTAATAAAGGCCATAGTTCATTTTCTGGCGAATATCTTCCACACTGGAGTGGAGGACTAGCCTAATGGTTAGAGAATTGGCTTAGTAACCTAGAGACCAGGGTCCAATTCCCACTGGCACTCCTTGTGGCCTTGGGCAGGTCACTTAACCCTCTATTGCCTCAGAAGAAAGGCCTGGCAATCTACTTCTGGTTAACAAGTTAATAAAGGTACACAATGCATTTGCATCCGCCACACTGATAAATAGTGCACACATACTTTTCTATCTGCAGGTAACCAGAAAATTTAAAAAATGAAAGGATCATTCAAGCAATACATTCCCAGGGCTGGCCTGTCCATTATGCGAGAATGCTGTTCGCACAGGGCCCCCCGTGAGAACTTCATCTTCACACAATGGATGGCTTCAGAGGTGAGCCAAGGAAACCCGTGCGAGACCCTGGCTCCCTCTGCACAGCTGCCAATGTGAAGAGAGGTGTTTTACCTCACGCTGGCGGCTGTGTTACTGTGAAGTGCGCGAGTGCTGGGAAATGCCCTTTAACCTTTCCTGGCATTCAGCGCGTTTCACAGTAACACAGCTACCAGCGTGAGGGAAAACGGCGCTTTTTACGCTGGCAGCTGTGAGTTGGGGCCTCACACAGGCTTTCCTGGCTCACCTCTGAAGCAGCTTCGACAGGCACAGGGCTCTTCGGGGGAGGGGGGTCTAGGATAGGACAGGAAATGGCCGAAGCGGGGCTAGGATTGGAAATGGGCTGATGGGGGAGCTTGCACTGAAAATGGACTGATGGGGAGCTGGAAATGGGCTGATGGGAGGGCTAGGATTGGAAATGGCTGATGGGAGGTGCTAGGACTGGAAATGGACTGTTGTGGTGGGATGGGAGAATGGGACTAGAAGGAAGCAGATGCTGGGTGGGGCTGGAACTAGAAGGGAGCCGATGTTGGGGGAGGACTAGAAGGGGATGGGGCTGGGGGAATGAGGATTGAGAGGGGAAAAGATTTGTGTGGGAGGGAAGAAAAATCTATGATTGGCCGGGTATTGGGAGAGTAAGTGGGGTTTGAGGATGGAAGGGTGAAATTTGAGTGGATGAAAAAGAAATAAAGAAATAAATGGAGGAAAGAGCAAAAGGGGAAGATCAGCATGTTAAAGCAGATGTAAAGAGAGAATGGGAGAAAACTAGAAGAGAGAAGAAAGGACAAATGGACAGCTGACAATGGAGAGTTAGCTGAAGACACGAAGAAACCAGAAGAAAGTGACTGGAGCAATTGCAACTGAAAAACAAAATGTCCAAACAACAAAAGGTACAAAAATACTTTTATTTTGAATTTATGAACTGGAATATGTCAGCTCCAGGAAATGCGCATTGCTAATGTCTTTGCGTTTTTGTTTAGTACAAGAGGAAATTAATTTATAGTTTTATTTCTCCAGTGTTGTTGTACGTTCCAATTCTGGGCTTTGGGGTTCCCAGTTTAATTGTCTTTCTATTTCTAAATTGTGATCCCTTGTTCTTTGGTGACGGTCTATGTTCTGCATGTGTAACAGAGCTAAGGTATTTTGTTTATGAAGTTTTTATTTGACAGTGCCACTTGTTCTTTTTCCACAGTAGATGATGTATTGGTATTCTCTGAGATGTACTGGTTTAATATTTGCAGTGTTGTCTTTTTGATAGGTAGGGTTTGGTGCTTTGTGAGTCCTGGTAGTGCTGTTATGATTCGGTGGGTTTGCTATGGGTTCTAAATAGGCAGTGTTTATAGTACTTCCTAATGGGCCTGGCGGTTGGCACTGGAGTATAGAAATGTAGAAATCTGGCAGTCTTTCTTTATACAGACACTCATTAAGAGCCATGTTTACTAACAGTTAGTGCACGTTAACATTATGCAAATGAGGCCCCACAATGAGTCTTGACACATGACCCCGTACCTCCCCTAGGGCCATCCCTATGCATCCCTACCTAATGTTTGTCTTCAGGAAAAGGTTACCCACCTTCAGATGAAGGACTTTGTTGTGTTGTGTAATGTTCTGTTGTAACATGTCAAATTAATTTTGTTGTAGACCGCCTCGATGGAAAAATCAAAAGGTGGTACAGCAATTCTTATAAATCAAGAAATAGAGTATATTTGTACTTTCACTTGGTTAATTACCCCAGGGAATTTATGCACATAAATTTTTACATATGTTCTCTGGTATGCACAACGTTTTCAGATTTATAAAATTGCACACTGTCCATCTTACCATATACATTTAAAAGACAGTCCCTATACCACAGAGTTTAAAATCCATTTGGCTCTCTTGGGCTAATTATATAACAGGGTATCTATAAAAATTACTAAGCACATGCCAATTTCATGCTTATTTTATGAAGGCAAAAACCCCCACAAAATAAAAAAAATAACATCCTTGCACAGGGATACTGAATTCCTGCAATTACAAAAACCCTATAAAATAAATTAACCAGGTGGAGAGGATAGATAGATATCATTGCTAACTCACCCTAACTTTTTTCAGGGAGAATTTTCATATCATTTATGAGTCCCAAAGCACTAACAAGTCTATATATTTTTATCTTTTTTTTTCAAATCAATGCACATAAAATCATCATTCTCTTAATCACTTCTTATAACTCGTATATAAAAGCTCAGGCATATGACTGTTCAATTCTGATGTTCAACACACAGAAAGTGTAACCTGCTCAATATTACAGTCACTTCTGGTTTTATGCAACTGACAGCAAAAACATTATTAATTGTTCTTCATATTTACATAGTAACATACATAGTATATGACGGCAGATAAAGCCCATCTTGGTCTATCTAGTCTGCCCAGCAAGGTGACAAGAGTAGGCGCACCTGCCACTCCGTGCAGGTCACCCCTCCCCATGCCTTTGTTTAGGGGTATATACACTGTTCCATGCAGGTCACCCCTATTTGTTGAGATAGCAGAGACAGTTAAGGTTATTTTGATTTTATCCTGTTGCTATAAAGGGATCCACTATGTCTGTCCCATGCCATTTTGAATTCTGTCACTGTATTTGCCCCCACCACGTCCATCGAGAAGGCATTCCAAGCATTCACCACCCTTTTAGTGAAAAAGTATTTTCTGACGCTGCCTTTCAGTTTACCCCCTTGCAGCTTCACGTTATGTCCTCTAGCTTTGCAGCTTCCCCATCTTTGAAAAAAAATCAGTTTGTTCATTAAGGGGGTCATTCCAAGGCACGAATAGTGGGGATGGACATCCCCGAATATCTTCCCCGCCGGTTGTGTGGGGAAGTTAGTCGGAGGCGGGGAAGAGGCAGCCCGGGGGCACAGAGTGGGCGGGCAGTGGGAGCTTGCTGGCCCGGGACATACAGGGCAAATTCTAATGTTGGCTCTGCATGTCCAGGGCCGGCGAATTGGCCGGGGAAGTTATTCCACCCCCAGGGTGGAATAACCTCCCTGGACGGTTCTTTTTTTCGCTTTGGGGCGCAAAAGGGGCTGCGGGGGGCAAACGTAATCCCCCGCAGCCCAGCCCTGGCCTTAGGAGGCCAGATCGGAGGTCGGGCTGCAGGGAATTAACTTTGTGTGGCAGCGATCGGCATCATGGCTTTTAAATGGAACCGCAGTGCCATGGCAACGGGATGCTATGGCGCCGCGGCTCCATTTAAAAGCCCTGGCTTAGTTAGCCGGGCTAGCTCTGTACATGCAGACTGGGACTGAATCGCAGTCCTGGCCTGCATGTACAGTGCAGTTTGCGATACTGATCTGCGGGGATAGACATGCCCCGCGGGATCAGAATCGCGATCTCCAGATCTACCCGGACGTACAAAGGAGATCTACGTCTTGAATGGAATCTGGCCCTAAGTGTTTAAAGGTCTGTATCATATCTCCCCTGTCCCTCCTCTCCTCTAGAGTATACATATTTAGGTCTTCAAGTCTTTTCTCATATATTTTCTGGTGCAGGCACCAAATCATTTTGGTCGCCTTTCTCTGAACAGGTATTTTTTAAAATATTATTTATTTATTGAATTTTTCATATTACAGCAAGAATAATAATACAATTTTGCAAGAAAAAAAGAAGCAGACAGGTGAAATAAACAATATATGAATAATACTAATATTAACATTATCCTACAACTTCATGTATAGCCCACATGTTGAGGGAAGAAGAGAAGGGAACTGAAACCAGAGCAAGAGCACTCTGGAAAACAATAATTTATCAAGAAATATTATTACAATCAAGTGGCCACGAAGTACCCTGGATATCCCACATACTGAGAGGAAGAATTATACCAGGTCTACCACAGAAGAAAGTCTGGCATTGATAAAAGTACCCAAATCAATGGGATTAGAGAAAGAATACCGAATAGAATTAAGTATTACCCGACACCTACATGGAAACCATAGAAAAAATGCCCTCCCCCCCAATACGTAACACTCCTGGTTTATGAAGAAGAAATTGTTTCCGCCGCTTCTGGGTGTCCTTAGTCAAATCAGGAAACAGATATGATACGTCCAAAGAAAGTCTCCACACTTTTCTTGAAAAATAGCTTTAAAAGACAATTTTTATCGGAGACCAGCGCACACTGCACCAACAAGGTGGAAAAGGTGCAGGATTCCACCACCGGTGTCTTCAAGCAGGCCAGGTATATTCAGAATATCAAAATCCACATTGGACACTGCTACAGGAACCTCCGTATTCTTCTTACCCTGAGGGAGGGGGTATACTTTACTTAATGGTGGTAACAATTCAGAAGGGACTTTTAAGATCTCTTGTAGATATTTTTTGAACATATCAAGCACAGTAATTCCAGACATCTTTGGAAAATTTAAAACGCGAAGATTAGCAGCTCTAGAGGCATTTTCCAATACCTCTAGCTTATACTTAATAGCCCCATTGTCCTTACATAAAGCTGAAGATGATTCAGAAACAGTTTTTAACTGGGTTCCCAGATCATTCAATTGAGTTCTCACACGTTCAAAATCAGATAAGTCTGTTCAATTTTATCAGTATTTTTCTGAATACTGACCACATTCTCTTGGACCCATGCGGATATGGTGGCGGTCTGCGAATGAATCAACGTGGAGAGAGATGCTATGGCCTCCCATATAGATTCCAATATGAAAGTTTGAGGATGAGCCAGAATAGGCGGGCCAAACACTAATGGAGTCGAAACCAAATGAGGTTGCAGCTTTCTTTCTGAGGTAGTAACTCCCAGTATATCCACCGTCAAGTTTTCACCCAAAGCCTCCCCAATATCCTCGGGGGGTCAACAGAGCCGAACCACCTGGACTCTCCCCTTCAATGGCGCTAGAAATCTCCTCATCGGGGGCCCGCAGCGACACAGGAACAGGAAGTGGCTCCGACATAGCTGGGCAAACCGGTGGAATCCTCTGCACAGGAGAGAGAGAAGTTTCACTATCCGATGGAAGCGCCAAAGTCTCCTCCATCGACGCGACCAAGCCGGCTCGTATCTCCCGACGTTGATCCAGGAAAAGCTGAACAAAACAGTCCATAGGGCCAAAAACCGGTGTTGAGGGCTCGGAGGGGAGAGCCCTCAACTTCCCCTTGCATTTAAGCATCAAGCCAAAAGAAAGCGCGTCGCAGCCATCTTGGTAAGTCTCCGCCCCCCGGGAAAACCTTCTAGTCTTTTTATATCCTTTGTGAGATATGGTCTCCAAAACTGAACACCATATTCCAAGTGACGCCTCACCAGTGACTTGTACAGGGAAATTAGTACCTTCTCCTTTCTGTGTAATTCCTCTCTGTATGCAAAACCCAGCATCCTTCTGGCTTTGGCCACCACCACCTGTTTCGCTACCTTCAGATCCTCAGAATCAATCACTCCGAGGTCCTACTCCTGGGTCCGTGCACACTAATCTCTCACCCCCTATAGCATACAATTTTCTTGGCTTTCTGCATCCCAAGTGCATGACACTGCACTTCTTCACATTAAATCTTAACTGCCAAGCATTAGACCATTCTTCCAGCATTTGTACATCTATCCTCATGTTATTCACTCCTTCAGGGGAGTCCAGTCTGTTGCAAATTTTCGTGTCACCTGCAAAAAGACAGACTTATGTTCTTATGACTTTTTCATTCAGTCCTTCAGCAATATCACTCACAAACACACTGAACAGTACCGGTCCCAGGACCGATCTGTAGAGCATGCCACTAATCACCCGCCTTTCATCCGAGTGAGTTCCGTTTACCTTCTGTCGTCTGTCAGTCAACCAATTTCTGATCCAGTTCACCACCTTGGGACCCATCCCCAGGCTGTTCAGTTTATTGATAAGCCTCCTATGAGGAACAGTATCAAAAGCTTTGCTGAAATCTAGGAGGATCACATCCATTGCATGCCCTTGATCTAGTTCTCTGATCACCCAGTCAAAGAACTCAATCAGATTTGTTTGGCATGATCGTCCTTTGGTAAAACTATGTTGCCTCAGACCTATTGGTTTTGAGAAAGCCCACTATTCTCTCTTTCAGGAGCACCTCCATTACTTTTCCTGCCACCGAGGTAAGGCTTACTGGCCTGTAGTTTGCTACTTCTTCTCTATTACCACTTTTGTGAAGAGGTACCCACATCAGCCCTTCTCCAGTCCTGTGGAACTTCTATCTCCAAGGATATATTAAAAACATCATTTAAAGACCCTGCCAGACCCTCTCTGAGCTCTTTCAGTATCCTGGGATACATCCCATCCGATCCCATGGCCTTGTTTACTTTCAGCTTTGCAAGCTGTTCAAACACATCATCTTCTATGAATAGTGTGATATCTACACCATTTGTATATTTGTCAATTACAGGTGGTCCTTCTCCAGGATTTTCTTTAGTAAAAACAGAACAGAAGTATTTATTTGGTATTTTCACTTTTTCAATGTCACTTTGCATGAATCCATTCTCGGCACTTTTGAGTCTTGCAATTCCACCTCTGATCTTCCTCTTCTCCCGAATATACCTGAAAAATGTTTTGTCATCACACTTTAGATCTTTAACCATAATTTCTTCTGCCTTTGATTCTGCTATCCTTATTTTTCTTTTGGTCTCTTTTAGCTTTATCCTGTATTCTTTTCTGTGTTCCTCTGTTTGCAAACTTCGGAATTTTGTGAAAGTTGTGTTTTTTGCCTTTATTTGTACAGCCACTTCTTTGGAAAGCCAAATAGGTTTCCTTTTCCACTTGTTTTATTTACTTTCCTTACATATCTATCTATTGCCCCTTTTATTACCTCCTTTAGTTTAGCCCACTTCAATTACACTTCCCTTACCTCCTCCCACCCTGCCAACTCCTCCTTCAGGCACTTGCCCATTTTACTGAAGTTAACGTTTTGGCATCTAGGACTTTGAGCTTGCTGTGATTGGACTCTGCCTTTGCTTTTATCTCAAACCACATTGTGTGATGATCGCTGCTGCTCACATGGGCACCCACCTGGATATTTGACACGCTCTCTCTGTTGGCGAGTACTAAATCTAGCATTGAACTTTCCCTGGTCAGTTCCATCACCTTTTGTCTAAGCAATGCATCTTGGAAGGTATTAACAATTTTTTTTACTTCTTTCCAGATTTGCAGAAGGCATACTCCAGTCCACAATGGGTAGATTAAAGTCACCCAATATGATCACTTCCCCCTTCATGGCTACTTTTGTAATATCAATAATCAAGTCTCTATCAATTTCTTTGGTTTGAGTTGGCGGCCTGTGAACTACACCAGTATGGATAATAGTGCCATCTCCTCTTTCCAACACAATCCACAGCTATTCTTCTATTCCCCACGTCACCTGCATTTCAGCAGCTTTAACATTGCTTCTGACATATAGGGTTACGCCTCCTCTTTTTCTGCCTTCTCTATCTCTCCTAAATAAATTAAAGCCAGCTATGGCTATATCCTATTTATGTGACTCGTTAAACCATTTTTCTGTAATGGCCACAATGTCCAAGTCCATTTCCACCATTAGGGTTTCCAGGTCAGGAACTTTGTTGGCTAGGCTTCGAGCATTTGTTTTCATTGCTTTCCAGCATTTGACGACTGGCTTGCTTGTACTTTGTAATTTTGTTCTATATGCCTCTTCCCACTTGCCATTGATGTGTGGATTAATAGTGTGACTGTTTCCAATGTTATTATATTTTTGCTGGAAGTGATGTCTTGAACTTGTTCTTCTTCATCCGTCACCACCTTTCCCTAGTTTAAATGCCCGTCCACATAATGCCTGAATTCTTCACTTAGGATCCTTTTCCCTGTAACAGAGATGCAGTCCATCAACACAGCATAGCCTCTTGTTGTTCCATCTATTTTCCCAGTCATCTATATATCTAAATCCTTCCTGCTTGCACCAGGTTTGGAGCCATGTATTAAAGTTGATTATGCGATGCAGCCTTTCTCTCCCAAAATCTGGAAGTCCCTTTGAACTGTAGAGCCACTGTTTCTAGCCAGGTCATTTATACCCAAGTGGATGATATCAGTTTTGGAGTGCTCACTTTCTGCATTAACTATGCCAACAATTTGGTTCATATTCCTGTTGGCTGAAGAACCTGGGAGGCATTTGCCCATCTTCTCTCCTTTGAACTGTGTTTCCAAGTTGGTGTCTCTGATGATGGAACCTCCAAGTAGTACTAATTTCCTGTTTTCTGATTTTTTTTCTTCATATTTGGTGCATTATCAGTAGATTGGGCATTAAACTTCTCATTTAAGGGCGCTTCAGTTTCCACTAATTGGGCACTCTCATTTTCCAAAGCAGAGAAGGCATTGTGCAGGGATTATCTCTTGATGGAGAGGGTGTTTCCTTGTTACAGGTCGTAACCTACCAGAGCCCACTGTGATCCATTTGTTCCTGAGCTGTTTGATTCTTTGTGGGGGTGGTGGTGGATATTTTTCAATTTGTACCCTAGAGGTGGTGTGTTTAATTGCAGCTAATTCTTCCCTTAATAGAATCAATTCTTTGTGCATATCAGATAACTTGAGACATATAGGGCAAGCTCTTAGGCTCCAAATGATCTTCTTAGAATGAAGGCACCATAGCCATTGCATTGAATACATCCAGCTGAGGATCCTGTCCTTCTCTTCTCCTTGTTTCCTCTGTTCTTTTTACCTTGCTTTCTCTCCCCTTCCTCTATTCTCACCTCTCCTGTCGTAACTATGGCGTTCCTTTCCTTTTCTGACAGTTAGTTTTTACTGTATTGTATACAGCTTTGATGTTTTTACTGTAAAGCGGTATATCAAGAGCCGAAAAAAGATAAAGATAAAGATAAAGATGAAGATGACATGCTGATTAAGACTGTGATAAAGCAGTGCTAGGATAAGGGGAAAAGGTGGGTGTTACACTTAATTGGAGGACAGATGTTAATCCATATGATGACTATATAGGCAATGCAACTCCGGGGTGGGTGGGAATTTAAGTGCTCCTTATATGACTGAGGGCATACTCAGATGTCTGATTTAAAAAGGCCATGCAAGGAATGTTGGCAAGCTAAAGATTTCTAAACTTATAATCAAAAGTTAGGTTGTTTGCCTCTAGATTGTAGATCAAGGTGGCTGTGAACAGATAGAAATGGGATACAGACAGAAAGATAGGAAGAGCAAGGGGTTTTTTTTTGTTTGTGTTTTCTATATTTGTCCCCCTTCCTTGGTGCAGTTCCCCTAACACACCACAATGCCTAAGTAGTCTTATAAGAGAATAAAACAGGCAACAGAAAGGCAAGGAAAAGTTATGAAAATTGATATCAAAAACCAGTCAACTAGTAAAGTCTGAAAGCTTAGCTTTGTAGAGTCTCTTGGAATAAACTTGCTCAAGCAGCAGAGACTGACTGAATTTGAACTGTACCATCAAATCATTCAGTGCTCTGTATGCTTCCTGTCTTAAGCCAGTGAACATTACTCATTTCTAAAGCTACTACTAAAACCACACTAAGGAAAGCCATGCAAAATCCTACCCTATGTCAATTTTGCCAAGCTGCATCAGGAGTCGGCATATTCTCAATCTTGTAGCAGTTTGATATATTTATTTATTTATTTTTATTTATTTAAAAGGATTTATCTACCGCTTTATCCTGAAATCAAAGCGGTTTACACAAACAAATCAAAAAGTGCGTGGGTGCGGGCAATCAGTTAGAATCGACAGTGTGAAAGATGATTGCGGGGTGAGCTATATACGAATGATTTCAGGATAAAGCGGCATATAAATCCTTTTTAAATAAATACATATATTCTGGCAGCAGTGCTATAACAGTGCATATCATACAAGTATGATGAACTAATATTTGTATGTCAATATCACCACTTTTAAATCCACATCTGAGGCAACTTCCTGACATCATTAATGAAGTCCTTCACAATGAACTTTATTGTCAACCAAATTCCTATACAATGCACATTGTCATAATAAGAAAAGGCACATGTTAACATATCCAATAACTCTTCAAAAACTCAAATAGTATTCATAATCAAATGTTGGTATTCCATTCAGTCATTATTCAAGCCAGCAGGACTCAAAATTTTTAATTCAAAAATCCAGAATTGCTCATGTTTTACCATTATTAAGGAGGATCCGGGAAATACACTGCTTAACCTGGGACAATCGTGGAATCTATGTACCTATTTGGTAACCTGACAGATACTTGTGACCTGGATTGGCCACTGTTGAAAACAGGATACTGGGCTTGATAGACCTTCATCTGTCCCAGTATAGCATTTCTTATGCAGCATAGTTACTCACCTGTAACAGGTAATCTCCGGGAACAGCAGGAATTTAGTCCTCACATATGGGTATCGTCGGTACTGACGGAGCCTGCGCGGGAACGCTCCCCAGCGTCCAATAGGAACACTTTTGGGAGCATCCCTCAGCACATGCGCGCTGCCTTCCCGCCTTTCCAACTGTCCCTCTTCAGTTAAGTTTGTAGCTGAGTGAAAGGATAGAGGGAGAGAGGAAAGAGACAAAGAGAGAGAGAGAGACAACTCCTAGGGGAGGTGGGTGGGTTGTGAGGACTAAATTCCTGCTGTTCCCGGAGATCACCTGTTACAGGTGAGTAACTACGCTATCTCCAGGAACAAGCAGGAATGTAGTCCTCACATATGGGGACTCCCTAGCTGAAGATGCCAGGGAGATAGCCCCAGGAAGGTGCCACCATCGAAGGTGAGAATCCTTCCTCCCATGGATCTCTGGCATCCCACCAAGGTTGGTGGGTAGGAGTTGGTTTAGGTTTGAAAGAGATTTTGAAGAACAGCTTGGCCAAAGAAGGCACCCCGACAGGAGGCTTTAACTAGGCAGTAATGGGCTGTGAAGGTGTGTACCGAAGCCCAGTTGGCTGCTCGACAAATGTCATCGATAGACACAGAGTGGAGATTAGCCATAGAAGCTGCCATGGCTCTCACATTGTGAGCTGTGACATGGTCCTGAAGAGAAAGACCCTTATTCTCATAAGTAAAGGATATGCATTGGGCAATCCATTTAGATAAAGTTCTTTTGGAGACTGGAAGTCCCAAATGACTAGGGTCAAAAGCTACAAAAAGTTGCGAGGACTTTTTATGTTGCTGTGTTCTTTGAATGTAAAAGGCTAAGGCCCTCTTACAATCCAAAGTATGAAGGTTATTTATTTATTTATTTGTAGTCTCTTTTATACCGCGCTATTCGACATCAGTGCGGTTTACAATGAACATAAGAGTTGCACATCTCAATTTCGTGATTTGTGCTTACAGTGAAACAGGTATAATAACTTGGGTATACATTAAACAGGAAAATTAAACTTGGGTATGCATTAAGCAGGTATAACAGGTAATAGGGTATAAATAACCAGGTTCCTTTCTGCATTAGAGGCGTGAGGCCTCGGAAAAAATACAGGAAGGTAAATTGATTGGTTTAAATGAAAAGGCAAAACCACCTTTGGCATAAAGTGTGGGTGAGTTCGAAGAACAACCTTATCATGATGAAATCTAGTATAAGGAGAATCAGCCACTAACGCTTGCAATTCACTAATGCGACGGGCAGAGGTGATTGCAATCAGGAAGATGACCTTCCAAGACAAAAACGTAAGGGCTGTAGTGGCTAAAGGTTCAAAAGGCGGCTTCATGAGCTGCCCGAGAACTAGATTTAGATCCCATGCTACCGGTGGTGGCTTGATGGGAGGTTTAGTTAATAAAAGGCCTCTCATAAATCTTGATAGGAGTGGATGAGAGGAAATTGGTTGTCCATTTAGAGGCTTATACGAAGCTGCAATTGCACTAAGATAGACTCTTACCGAATTGGTCTTTAACCCAGAATTTGATAAGTGAAGGAGATACTCTAGTATCGATTCTAAGGGTATGACCAGGGGGTTTAATCTCTTCTTGGAGCACCATATAGTAAAACGTTTCCACTTGAAGGCATAAGATCTTCTTGTGGAAAGTTTCCTAGAAGCCTGAAGGATATCTTTTACCTGCTGGGACAGGTTGAAATCCTGGAGGTCTAAGCCTTCAACAACCAGGCCGTGAGGTGCAGGTGCCATAGCGTCCTGTTCTCCTGGGAAAGGAGATCTGGAGCATGCCCCAACTCCAGAGGTGCCGCTTGAGAGAGATGCAGAAGCAGGGAATACCACGTTTGGCGTGGCCATCGTGGTGCTATGAGAATCATGCGACCCCTGTCTCTCTGAAGCTTGAAGAGTGTCTTGGGGATGAGGGGAATGGGTGGGAAGGCATAAAGGAAGTCCTGACCCCAGTGAAGGAGGAAGGCATCCCTTGCCTGACAGTTGTGTGCCGGAATTCTGGAACAGAACCGGGGAAGTTTGGCATTCAGTGGACTTGCAAAGAGGTCTATGTCTGGAGTGCCCCAGAGATGAAATATCTTTGCCACCTGGTCTAGGTGGAGGGACCACTCATGAGGTAGCAGTACTCGACTGAGTTGGTCTGCCCAAAGGTTTTGAATGCCTGGAAGATATACCACTAGAAGGTGAATTTGATGCTCTCTGGCGAGGGCCCAGAATCGTAAAGCTTTGTTGCATAACGACGGAGAGCCTGTCCCGCCCTGCTTGTTCACATAGAACATGGCTACCTGATTGTCCGTCTGGACTAGGACTGTCTTGTTTCTGAGCTGGGCGTGGAACACTCAAAGAGCTAAATAAATTGCTCTTAACTGCAGGAGGTTTATGTGTAAACCAACCTCCTGTGGAGTCCAGGTACCCTGGGTAGAGAGATGATTCAGGTGTGCTCGCCAACCCACCTGTGATGCATCTGTTGTTAGGGAGGCCTGAAAGAGGGGTTGATTGAAAGGAGACCCCACTGTCAGATTTTCTAGTGATTGCCACCATTGGAGGGACAAAATTAGTCTTTGAGAGACTGTTATTTTGTCCGACAAATTGCCCGTGGCCTGTGTCCACTGTGTGGAGAGGGTCCACTGAGCTGCTTGCATGTGAAAGCGAGCATATGGGACCACATGAACTGTGGATGCCATGTGTCCCAGCAACTGCAGTAGTTCCCGAGCCGTGAGGGAGGATTTCCTGCTGCTTGGGAAGCTAACTGCATAATGCGAAGACACCGGGTTTGTGGAAGAAAAGCCCTTGCCTGCCTGGTATCCGGACAGGCTCCTATGAATTCTAGGCATTGGGAAGGAACTAGCTGAGACTTCGGGAAGTTGATTTCCAATTCCACGTATTGGAGGATTCGCATTGTACGAGACAGTGCAGTGCTGGCCTCTGAACTGTGGAGGCTCGAATGAGCCAGTCGTCTAAGTAGGGGAAGACAAAAATCTCCAGGGTTCGTAGAAATGCTGCTACTACTGTCATGCATTTCGTAAACACCCTTGGTGCTGAAGCCAGACCAAAAGGAAGAACCCTGTACTGGAAATGTCTTCCCCTGAAAAGGAAACATAAGAATTTCCTGTGATCTGGATGGATGAGAATGTGTGTGTATGCATCCTTTAAGTCTAGAGAGCAAAGCCAGTCCTGGGCTTGAAGGTATGGCAGAAGAGTTCCTAGAGAAATCATTTTGAATTTCTCTCGAAACAGATATTTGCTCAATTCTCTGAGGTCTAGAATGGGTCTGTTTCCCCCTGTTTTCTTTGGGATAAGAAAATAGGGGGAGTAGAACCCTGTTCCCTGTTGAAAAATTGGTACTTCTTCTATTTCCCCCTAGGCAAGAAGTGTGGAGACCTTGTAATCTAGCAGATTGTCTGCAGAGGTTTGTGAATTGAACTGCTTTAGAATTGTAGGAGGGGGTATGCTGTGAAAATGAAGTTTGTACCCCTCTCCTACAATGGACAAAGTCCAATCTTCTGCTGTTATTTGATGCCATCTGTTGATAAAGTGGCATAACCTCCCCGGATGTTGGGGGGTCGGGGACCCTTCAGAGGCAGGAAGGCGAAGCTCTCTGGGAAGGAGTCAAAGCCCTTGAGGGGGCTGAACCTGGAGAGCTGGTTGGGCTCTCGGTCCTTTTGGTATCTTCTGCTGTCTAGGTTGTCCCTTTTGGGTAACCTGACCTGAAGTCTGACTGTGTTGGGTATAGGAAAGATAAAACTTCCTCTTTTTGCTAAAAGAGGGTTTTTTTTATAAGGCTTCCTTTTGGCTGGAGTGGCTGTAGACTTTGACAATCTGTCTAAGGTAGAATTGTCAGCATCTAACTCATTAGCCTTTTCCTGCCAGTTCTTGCTGAAGAGGTTCTCCCCCGTGCAAGGAATGTTGCCTAATTTGTCCTGTACCCAAGTCTGCAAGTCTGATGCCTGTAGCCAGGCAATCCTCCGTGCAACAATGGCAATAGCAGAAGTTCTGCTGATGCATTCAAAGCAGTCAAAACTGCACGACTGACAAACTTGGAGACATTTTGAGCATGCTCAACTAGAGCAAGAAAATCTTGTCTCTTATCATCTGGGAGAAAAGGGCTCATAAGTTCCAAGTCTCCTGTGACTTCCTTAAGGAACATTCCCATATATAGGATGTATGAACTGATCCTAGCTGAAAGCATGGAAGCTTGAAAAGTTCTGCATCCAAAAGCATCCAGAGTCCTGCATTCACGACCTGGAGGATTGGATGCATGTCTCTTTGCAGTTTTCATCCTACGCATGGCTGATTCCACTACCATTGAATGGTGTGGCAGCTGGGTTTTCTGAAAACCAGGATACATAGTATCAAGTCTCCTAGAGTGAGGAGAAGTGGTCAGAGGTGTCTCCCACATTCTGAGCATCAAGCTATGCAGAATTTCATGGATAGGCAGAGTAACTGCCTCCTTGGGAGCTTTAGGATATTGGAGGATTTCCAATTCCTTTGCTCTGGGTTCTTCTTCAGGAGCTACTGTGATTGAAAGCCCTTTGGCCATATCACGGATGAAATCCTGAAAAGACATGTCCTCTGGAGGTGACATTCTGCGTTGGGGAGAAGAGGGATCTTCTAGGAGAAACCCTCTAGTGCCAGCAGAATTGTCAGAGTCTTCGGAATCGGAGGAATCAAAGTATTTCTGACCCCGATGCTCTTGCAAGGCACGATCCCGGTACCGATCGAAGTCGGTACCGAGGTGACCCGGTACCGCTTTGTCCCCTCCAGCCAGAGATGGCATAGGAAGAGTTCCCACTGGGGCCAGCACAGTCAGTACCGGCATCACCGGTGTCGGTACCAGTGCCCTTGGGACCACCGGTACTGCAGCCAAGAGAAGAGCTGCGATACTGCACTTGATAGCGAGGAACCTCTGGTCTATCAACGCTGCCGATGCCTGGTGTCGGTACCGGTAAGGACGACCCGAACCCCTAAGCATGGCACAGGTAGTTCTTGCGAGGTTGAGGCCTCGAGAACATCCTGAAGCCCCATCGATGCTTTGGAAGCTGAAGCCTCCCGCCGGGGCTGTTTTGCCGGTGTGGTTCCCTCAAGGGCAATGCCAACAGCCTCTCGATGCTTAGCAGGAGAGCTACCCTTTGAGGACCGGCTCTTATGTTTAGTTACCTGAGATCCATGGGAGGAAGAAGAGGCCCTCGACGATGTCGATGCAATGGATCTGGCATCTGAAGAAAAATGGGTACCGAGCTTTGCGGCCCGGTTCTGTCTTCCTCTTTTGGTCATCCCCATGCAGGAGAGACATTCAGTTGGAGAATGATCAGGTCCTAAACATTTTGGACACCAATCATGGGTGTCAGTGACAGAAATGGTACTGCCACACTTAGTACATTTCTTAAAACCACTAGTTGGTTTTTCCATGATTCAGGAAAATGGGGGCCTAGTGCCCAAAATGGCGCCTAGCACCAAAAAGGAAAGTTTCTAAAAGAAACACTGAAAGTTTATTTGGTTTTTTTTTTTGAAAGAAAGAAAAAGAAAAGAACCGGCGGTACCGGTAGGCGTCGTGCGGTAGGCAAACGCAACCACAGAAAGAAGTTTAAAGATGTAATTTTCTGCGGTGACAGGGAATAGGTCCTGTCGGCTCTGCGGAAAACAAAGAACTGAAGAGGGACAGTTGGAAAGGCGGGAAGGCAGCGCGCATGTGCTGAGGGATGCTCCCAAAAGCGTTCCTATTGGACGCTGGGGAGTGTTCCCGCGCAGGCTCCGTCAGTACCGACGATACCCATATGTGAGGACTACATTCCTGCTTGTTCCTGGAGATTCTTATATACTAAAAGAGTCAGTCTATTGCTTCCCCCCCCCAATGGAAAATTGCCCTTGTTTCATAATAAAGCGCAGATACTCAATTGTAGCAGGTGTTCTCTAGGATCAGCAGGAATCAGTCCTCACATATGGATGATGTCACCGATGGAGCTTGCATGGGAACACTTCCCAGCTTCCAAAGGAAGTTTTTGGAAGGTGCTCCATGCATGTGTGCTGGTCTTCCTGCCCAAAGGAGCCATCTTACCTCAGTATGATGACAGCTTAATTAAGTCAAAAAAGAAAACAACTCCATGAGGAAGAGAGGGCTAGTGAGGACTGATTCCCGCTGATCCCGAAGAACATCTGCTACATGTGAGTAACTATGCTTTCTCCGGGACCAAGCAGGAAGCCAGTCCTCATATATAGGACTCCCTAGCTATAGGCTACTAAAAAACTTGTAAAAGGCCCAATGGGGCAACCAGAAAAATGAACCAAGAACAAGCAGCATGAGCAATCACTGAGATGTTCCGAAAGTCAGTGCTCTGCAGGGACATCAACATCAGATGGACTCTACAGTAGCCCAGACAGAGAGATGGGCCGATAGGAAGGAGTTTCTTCAATTTCCAAAGAGATGCCAGAGAACGGCCTGGTTGAAGTTGCTGTCATGATGAGGAATCTCCATCCAGACAGTAATGGGCTGTGAAGGTGTAGACTGAAGACCATGTAGCAGCCTTACAGATCTCCTCTGTGGAGACAGATCGCAAGTTGGCTACCGAAGTGGCTAGAGTGTGGACACTGTGAGCAGTGATAGCGTAGTTACTCACCTGTAACAGGTGTTCTCCAGGAGCAGCAGGAATCAGTCCTCACTTATGGGTGACGTCGGCGCCGACGGAGCCCTCGCGGAGCAATTTTCCCCAGCTTTCAAAGAAAGCCTTTGGGAATTGCAGCGCGCATGCGCGGTCCTCTTCCCGCCCAAGGGTGCCATCTTAGCCAGTCAGATGACATAGCTAAAAAAGACAGCATAAAAATTTGCAAAAAAGTAAAGCAGACGATTGCAACTCCAAGGGGAGGAGGGAGGGTAGTGAGGACTGATTCCTGCTGCTCCTGGAGAACACCTGTTACAGGTGAGTAACTACGCTTTCTCCAGGACCAAGCAGGAAGTCAGTCCTCACTTATGGGACTCCCAAGCTTAAGGCTACCGGAGACCCTAAGCACAAAAATGAGCTCCCTCTAGCTCAGCAGCACAGAAGGAAAAGAATCTTCGCTGAATTATTACCCACCGGTAGCCCACATCCGGGATGGAGGGTAGGAGTTGCTCAGACCTCAAAGAGATTACGGAGGACTGCCTGTCCGAAAGCACTGTCCCTGCGGGACTCCCTCTCGAGACAGTAATGGACCGCAAAAGTCTGGCTCGAAGACCAAGTAGCGGCCCGGCAGATGTCTGCCAGCGGAACAGAGCGGAGGTAAGCCACTGATGTGGCCTTTGCCCGAACGCAATGAGCCGTGACTCGACCGTCCAAGGAGAGTCCGGCTGCCCCATAAGCCCAAGAGATACAGTCCGCAACCCAGATGGACAGAGTACGCTTGGAGACCGGGAGCCCCAATTTATTGGGGTCAAAAGACACAAAAAGCTGAGCAGCTTTACGGTGCTCCCGCGTACGGTCAAGGTAGAAGTTCAATGCCCTTCTACAGTCCAGGGTATGGAGGACCGTTTCAGCTCGGCTGGAGTGTGGTCTGGGAAAGAAGGTTGGAAGTACCACCTCCTGATTGATATGAAAAGGGGAGACCACTTTTGGAAGAAATTTTGGGTGAGTCCGTAGGACTACCCTATTTTTGTAGAACCGAGTGTAAGGGGGATCAGACACGAGGGCCTGCAATTCACTTACGCGTCTAGCGGAAGTGAGGGCTATCAAGAACAATGTTTTCCAAGAAAGAAAACGGAGAGAACAGGTAGCCATAGGTTCAAAAGGCGGACAGGTGATCCGCTGTAAAACCACATTCAGGTCCCAGTCAGGCGCTGGCGGGCGCAGAGGTGGTTTAAGTAGGAGGAGACCTCGGAGAAACCTCGCCACGAGAGGGTCGCTGGAAAGAGGTCTGCCGTCCACCGGCACATGATGTGCTGAAAGAGCACTGAGGTGAACTTTGACGGAGTTGGACTTAAGTCCCAGATTAGAGAGGTAGAGCAAGTACTGCAAGACCACCGACACCGGGCAGGAGAAGGGATCCTGAGACTGTCGGGTACACCAAACGGAGAAACGACGCCATTTAAGGGCGTAGCATTTTCGGGTAGAAGGCCGTCGCGAAGCTAGGACGACCTCCTCCACCTCTGTCGGCAGGAGAAGGGGAGCAAGGACCACCCTCTCAGCAGCCAGGCCATTAGGTTGAGAGACCTGAGGTTGGGGTGTAGCAGAGACCCCTGATCCTGAGTGAGGAGATCCGGTTGAAACCCCAGAGGGAATGGATCCTCCACCGCTAATTGCAGCAGGAGTGGAAACCACGGCTGTCTGGGCCAGCGAGGGGCCACCAGGATCATGAAGGCTTTGTCTCGGAGAACCTTGAAAAGAGTCCGGGAGACTAGCGGGATGGGAGGGAAAGCGTACAGAAGGTTCCCCGACCATGAGAGCAGGAAAGCGTCCGCCGCAACCCGAAGGGGGTGTGGCTGACGAGAGCAGAAGCGAGGAAGTTGCCGGTTGTGAGGACTGGCAAAGAGATCCATCGTGGGGAGGCCCCACTTTAGAAAGAGCTTCTGAACTACCAAGGGATCCAGACGCCACTCGTGCGGCTGGAGGATCCTGCTGAGTTTTGTCCGCCAGGCAATTCTCTTGGCCTGGGAGATAAACTGCCTTGAGGAGAATGCCGTGACTGACGGCCCAAGAGCAGAGCTTCTGTGCCTCCCGGCAGAGGAGGAAGGAGCCCGTGCCCCCCTGCTTGTTCACGTAGAACATGGCAACTTGATTGTCCGTCTGGACAAGGACGGACTGGTGAGAAGTCAGGTGGGAGAAGGCCTTGAGAGCCAGGCGGATTGCCCTGAGCTCCAGGAAGTTGATCTGCTGAGCAGACTCCCACGTGGTCCAGAGGCCCTGAGTACGTGCCCCTTGGCAATGCGCTCCCCAGCCCAGGAGGGATGCATCTGTTGTCAGCACCCGGGCCGGCTGAGGTGACTGGAAAGGCATTCCGAATATCAGGTTCGGCTGCTGAAGCCACCACCGGAGAGACGAGATCAGCGGCTCGGAGACGCGCACTAGGTCTGCTAGGCCGCCTGTGGCTTGTCGCCACCGCTGGCGGAGACACCATTGAGCAGGCCGCATATTCAGGCGGGCATTGGGGGTCACATGGACGGTGGAAGCCATATGGCCGAGTAGTCTCAGGAAGCGCCTGGCGGAGACCAGGGGCTGGCTGCGAAAACGGTCGGCTAGGTCCATGAGCCGTTGAGCCCTGTCGAGCGGTAGGTACGCTCGTGCCTGAGGAGTGTGCAGCCTTGCGCCGATGAACTCGAGATCCTGTGAGGGGAGCAAAGTGGACTTTGCGAAGTTTATAACAAAGCCCAAGTACTGCAGAAGAGTCACCGTGCGGCGCGTGGCGTTGGTGACCTCCAGAGTGGACGCTGCTCTGATGAGCCAGTCGTCGAGGTACGGAAAGACATAGAGGCCGTGAAGCCTGAGATGGGCCGTCACCACCGCGAGACATTTTGTGAAGACCCGCGGTGCGGAGGACAGGCCAAAGGGCAGCACTCTGTACTGGTAATGATTTCCTGCCACCACAAACCGTAGGTATTGGCGGTGGCTTGGGTGGATGAGGATGTGCGTGTAGGCATCCTTTAGATCCAAGGAGCATAGCCAATCTCCCTGCTGGAGGTAGGGCAGAAGGATTCCAAGGGTAAGCATCTTGAACTTCTCCCGCACGAGGAACTTGTTGAGGTTGCGCAAGTCCAGGATGGGTCTGAGGCCTCCTGTTCTCTTTGGTATCAGAAAATACCTGGAATAAAAGCCTTGACCTTTCAGGTGGTGGGGCACCGGTTCCACCGCCTGTTCCTGTAGAAGACCTGCTAACTCCTGAAGGAGTAATTCCCTGTGCAGAGGGGGTCGTGGAGGTTCTCCCGGAAAATAGGAGGGAGGGACCTGGTGGAAGTGGAGAAGATAGCCTTCTCGCACGACTTGAAGCACCCAGGCTTCTGAAGTGATGCTGGACCACCTGTGGGCGAAGTCAACCAGCCGGCCTCCGGTGCTGGGAGGAACCAGCGGGGGGGGAGAGGCTATGCTTAAGGAGTCAAAAACCCCCACCCTGCTGAGCAGGGGCTGGTGGTGCAGGCTTGGGGGCTTGCTGCCTACGGGACCCGTTACCCCGTCCCTTGGCCTGCTGGCCCTGTTGGGGAGCTGCAGGGGCCTGATAATGGGGGTATTGTTTGTAGGCAGCCGCCTTCCTCGGGTAAAAGGACTTTTTTCCCGAGCCCTTCTTTTTCTGGGAAGGGGCGGAGGTCTTCCTAGAAAGCCTAGTCCTGGTGAGAGTCTCCGTCTCAATTTGTGCAGCCTTTTCAGCCATGGGCTTGCCAAAGAGGTTTTCGCCTCGGCAGGGGACATCGACCAACTTGTCCTGCACCCAGGGCTCAAGGTCAGACGATTGAAGCCAAGCCTGTCGGCGGGCACCGATGCCGGCTGCGGCCACTCGAGCCGATGCTTCAAAGCCATCATAGGCTGCTCGGGATATGAATTTTGAGCATTCCCGAATGCCAGTGGACAAGGCCAGGAACCTCCGCAAGGGTTCCTCGGACAGACCAGCGGAGAATCCGGCTAGCTCTTTAGCCAGGTCTCGGAGATACATGCCCATGTATAGCTGGTAGGTCTGGACACGACACGCAAGCATAGAGCCCTGGAAACACTTCTTACCAAGGCCATCCAGGTTACGGGCCTCCCTGCCAGGAGGCACCGAGGAGTGCATCTTCTGGCTCTTAAGACGATGCATGGCCGATTCCACTACCATGGAATGGTGTGGTAGCTGTGCTTTTTGGAAGCCAGGGCTCTTGCGGACTCGATAGATAGAATCGACCCGCTTGCTCAGGACCGGCGAGGTGGCCGGACTCTCCCACATGCGGAAGAGTAGTCGTTCCAGCATGGGAGGAACCGGTACAGTAAAGTGTTCCCTTGCGGGAGAGTCATACTGGAGGGCGTCGAGCTCTTTGGCTCGAGGCTCCTCCTCGGGGTCCGCAGGGAAGGCCAAAGCCTTGGCCATATCCCTGACGAAGTCCGAGAACCGGGCATCCTCCGGGGGGGACTGCTTCCGAGGTTCGGACTCCGGTGAGTCCGAGGGGACACACCGAGTCCGGAAAGAATCAGGCGACTCTTCCTCTTCAGACTCCCAGACCGACTCCGACGAGGACTCGGTGGGGTCGGCCCGGGCAGGGCACGGCGCCTGCCGCCCCGACGCCGAGGGAGTCGGCGTCGGCGACCTCGGTCCCGAACGGGAGGCCGAGGGTGACCTCGACCGAGGATCGACTCGAGTTCGCATCGACTCGAGGATCGGCTCGGTCTCCGGGGTCGACTTGGACGTCGACGTCCCGGCGGTCGGGGCAGCGGCGCCAGCGAAGCCAGCGAGCAGTGCCCGCTGCTGGTCCATGAAGGCAGACAGTCTGCTCTCCAAGGCCGTCAACCTGAGTCCGAGCACAGGTGACCCAGCAGCCCCCGACTCGGGCCCCGACGGCGTCGGGCCCGACGTCGGTTGTCGCGGAGGCGAGTCCAGGAGGACCACAGGACTTACCCGAGCAGGCAGCTCCGACTCCAGGCGAGGTCGCTTCGTGAGGTGCTCCTTCTCCAAGGACCCGGGACGGCTATCGGGGCTATGCGACCTGGCCCTCGCGGAGCCAGGAGCGTCCACCGACGCCGCCCTCGCGGGTTTCACCTTACGTCGATGGTCCCCGGAGGGAGAACCCCTGTCGGAGGAACTCCGGCGACGGTCCGAGCTGGAGCCTTTGGACGCGGAGGCCTCCGACGAGGTCCGGGTACGGCTGGGGTCAGCGAAGATCCTATCCCGCTGATGCCGCCGACTTCTCAACGCTTTGGAGGACATTTTGCCGCAGGGCCCACAGATCATTTCTTCATGATCCAGGCCCAGGCAGCGGAGGCAAAAGTCGTGTGTGTCAGTTAGTGACATATTTCGGTCACACTGACCACACCGCTTGAAACCACTGGCAGCCATCGGGGGAAAAAGGGCCCCGGCGAGGTCAAAGGACCGGGCTGCCAGGGAAAAACCGAAAACGAAAGCTGACTAAGTCAGAAAAACCGAAAAGAAGAAGAGGACTCGTGACCGGCGTCGCGAGTCCGGGCGGGAAAAAGACCGGCGTCGAACCGAAGTTGAAAAGGAACAAATTATGAAGAAATATCAACTTTTTCGCGGGGACACGACGGGTACGTCTGTAGGGCTCCGCGGAAAAAAGAAGACTGGCTAAGATGGCACCCTTGGGCGGGAAGAGGACCGCGCATGCGCGCTGCAATTCCCAAAGGCTTTCTTTGAAAGCTGGGGAAAATTGCTCCGCGAGGGCTCCGTCGGCGGCGACGTCACCCATAAGTGAGGACTGACTTCCTGCTTGGTCCTGGAGAAATGGCGTTCCAATGTCAGCCCAGCCTGAGTGTAAGCAAAGGATATGCTGTCCATTCTACCAAATGGACAGAGTGCATTTAGACACTGCCACCCCCAGCTTAATGGGGTCAAAGGAGACAAAGAGCTGGAAGGAGTGGCAATGGGCTTTCATCCTCTCCAGCTAGAAGGCTAGTGCTCTCTTAAAGTCTAAGGTGTGCAATGAGGCCTCAGCTCTGTAGGCATGAGGTCTTGGGAAGAAAGTGAGTAACACCACCAAATGATTGAGGTGAAAAGCAGAAACTACCTTAGGTAGGAATTTCAGGTGAGTTCAGAGAACCACCCTGTTCTTATGAAGCATGACCAGGAAATTGACCTTCCAGGAAGGAATATGAGTGGGCAGGAGCTAAGTGGCTCAAAGGAGGATGCGAGGAGCTGTCTGAGCACCACATTAAGGTCCCACACCACTGGGGATGGTTTAATGGGGGGGGGGGGCGAGATAGTAGAAGGCCCCCCATAAAGTGACCCACCAAGGGGTGAGCAGAAATTGGTTGATCAGCTATGGGCCGATGATAAACGGCTACAACACTAAGGTGTAATCTGACAGAGTTGGACTTTAGACCAGAATCTGAAAGGTGCAGAACATAAGACAAAACAGACTCCACAGAGCTTGAGAAGGGGTCCAGAGAGTTGTTCTCACACCATATGGAGAACCTGCACCACTTGAAGGCATAAGCACGTCTCATTGAGTCCATGCATGAAGCGAGAAGTATGTTCTCCATGTCCTGCGGCACATGGAGCTCTGCGAGTACTAGCTGTTCAGCAGCCAAGCTGTTAGCACTAGGGATGACAAGTTGGGATGAAGCATAGTCCTGTTGTTCTGCAAGATCCTTTCCAGGGCATAGTCCAGTCTGAGCACTTGCTGTTGAGACAATCAGAGGAAGAGTGGAAACCAGGGCAGCCTGGGCCAGTTCGGTGCAATGAGGATCATGTTAGCGCCGTCTACCTGCAACTTGAAAAGGGTCTTGGCCACCAGAGGAGTTGGAAGGTATGCACAGAGAAGACCCTCACTCCAATCCAGGAGAAAAGCATCGGGAGCAAAGCTATTCTGGAAGGGCACTCTGGAGCAAAACAACAGGAGCTGGGTGTTGCAGGGAGTGGCAAAGAAAGTCTATGGACAGCATACCCCACATTTGGAAGATGTGGTCGGCAACCTGCCTATTCAGAGTCCACTCGTGTGGCTGAAGGACTCTGCTGAAGTGATTCGCTAGGACGTTGAGCTCCCCTGGTAGGCATACCACTCTGAGGAGCATACCGTGGGAGGCTGCAAACTTTCAGAGGAGGACTGCCTCACAGAAGAGGAGGTATGAACTCATGCCGCCCTTTTTGTTGAGGTAGAACATGGCCACCTTGTTATCTGTATGAGTATGACCTAGTGGGAGAGCTATTACTGAGACACTTGGAGAGCACTGGCAATGACACAAAGCTCCAAGAACTTGATCCGATGGTGGCTTTTCTCCGCAGTCCTGAGGCCCTGTGTGGACAAGGCCATTCATATGTGCCCCCAGCCGAGTTTGGAGGCATCGGTTGTCAGGACTTGCTGGTGCAGTGGGCCTGGAAGAGAAGACCCGCAAGCAGGTAGTGGGGTGCTGCCACTAAGACAGGAATTCTTGGAGGGGCAGAGTCACTACGACACAGTCCAAAAGATGCCCCATAGCCTGATGCCACTGTGTGCAGAGACTCCACTGCATCTGATACATCTGAAGTCGGTCTAAGGAGGTAACATGGACTGTGGATGCCATGTTGCCCAGAAGGCACAGCATCTGCTGAGCCATGACAACCGGCAACTCTGGATGTCAAGGTGACTAGGCATTGGGCCCAATCAGCCAGAAGGAATGCTCAAGTCGGTGTGGTATCAAGGAGAGCCCCAATGAACTCGAGGCTTTGAGAGGGTTGCAGGTGGGATTCTGGGTGGTGGATGACAAAGCCCAGCTTTTCCAGCACCTGAATGGTGCACTGTATGGACTGCTGGACCTCATGCGGTGTCCTGCACCTGACCAACCAGTCATCCAGGTAGGGAAAAAAAGATTTCCAGGATCTGGAGGAAGGCAGCAACAACCACCAGACATTTGGTGAAGACCCTTGGAGCGGAGGCAAGGCCAAAGGGCAGAACCCTGTACTGATAGTGCCGTCAGCTGAGCATAATGTGGAGGTACTGATGATGCAGGAGGTGGATGAGGATGTGTGGGTAGGCATCCCTGAAATCAAAGGAGCACAGCCAATCTTCCCATTGAAGATAGGGCAGCAACGTTCCAAAGGATACAATCTTGAACTTTTCCTCAACTAGGAAGTGATTAAGATTGCAAAGGTCCATGATGGGTTGGAACCAGTCTATTTTCTTGGGGGACCAGGAAGAAGCGGGAGTAGAAACCTTGTCCTGTTTGGGATGGTGGAACAGGTTCCACCACCTGTTCTGCCAGGAAGGTCTGAACTTCCAGTTGGAGTAGTTCGTGTTGGTAATGCTCAAGGGGGTACTCCTTTGGAAAGAAGGCAGGGGAATCTGCTTGAAGCAGAGCAGGTAGCTCTCGCAGATCACCTGCAGTGCCCAGGCATCGGTTGTTATGCTGGCCACCTGTGGGCAAAGCGTATCAGCCGTCCTCCCACCAGTGGCGAAATGGAGGCTGAGAGGGGAAGACAAGCCATGCTCCGAAGCCAGGAGTTAAAAAACCCCACCTTGTTGGGACTGCAGTGCTGGTTGAGGCTTTGGGGCTTGCAACTCTAGTTTTAACTCTTTGGCTGTTATCCCTGTTGGGGCGGCTGGTATGAATAATATGGGGCATAAGTATTATAGGCCTTCTACTTCTTAGGGTAAAAGTACTTCTTCCCTGAAGTCCTTCTCCTGCAAGGGTCAGTGGTCTTTCTCGAAAGCTGAGTCATGGTGCTTCATTTCCAACTCTGCGCCCTTCTCCACCATGGGTTTGCCGAAGAGGTTCTCTCCCTGGCATGGGACATCGGGCCAACTTGTCCTGAACCCATTGTTCTAAGTCTGAGGACTGCTGCCATGCCAGGTGGCTGGCACTGATGCCCACCGCAGCCACAGACTCAAACCCGTCATACCCGGGTGATGTACTTGGAGCACTCTTTTGTTTTGCTCACCAGGCTCCGGAGGTGTTCAAGGTGCTCTCCTGACATACCGGCCGAGAACCCGGCAACATCCCCTGCCAGGTCACACAAGTACATGCCCATGTATAATTGGTATGCTTGGATTTGAGCCACCAACATTAAGCTCTGGTAGTACTTCCTCCCAAAGCCATCCATGGTGCCCCTGGGAGGGAGTGTGTCTTGGACTTTTAATCCAGACAAATGGCTGATTCCATCACCATGGAGATGTGAAGGAGTTGTGCCTTTTTAAACCCAGGGCTCTTGAGCACTCGATACATGGAATCGAGGCGCTGGCTTACTGTTGGCACCATGAGCGGTATTTCCCATATGCTAAAGGAAGCCGTTCCAGGATTGGGTGAATCGGAATCGTAATAGCCTCTTTAGGGTGAGTCGGGTAGTGAAGGATTTCCAACTCTTCTGTCCAAGGTTCTTCCTCTGCCTCAATAGTAAAGGACACAATCTTCCCCATGTCCCTCACAAACTCAAGGAAGGAGAGGTTCTTGGGTGGTGGGGGGGGGGGAGAAGGATCTCCTCCGCTCGTACAGGGGTGAGGGATCAGAGGGGGCATCACGGTGATGGACAGTTTGCAGTGATTCTTTTTCGGTCTCCCAATCAGAGTCCAAGTCCAAGAGGAACTTGAAGTACCGCCTCAAATGGTGATTGCGCCAGTGGCACTCAGGTGGAGTCAAAGGAGTCATTGGCTCCTGTCTGTCCAAGCCCGAAGCACTTAGGAGGGGGGCGGGGATACCCGCTTCATCAAGAGGATCTCAAAACTCACAACAACTGCCCAAGAACACATGGATCACCAGGATGGGCTGCACCTCTGCAGGTGAAGGAACCCGCTGTGGATGGGGCTGTCACTGGCACCAAGGAATCTGAGATCACCGGTTCCCTGGCAGCTTGCTGAGCCATGAATGCAGTGAGACTATGCTAGAGGGCCTGCATCCCCTCTGAGAGGATAGAGGTCTCCGCTGCCGCTGGATTCGGTGCCACAGCCTTCAGTACTGATACCAGCTCCTTTGGCGGGGACTCTTCGACAGTTATGGCCTTGAGAGTTCCACTCAGGCCCTCAGGAGGTAACTCCTTCCACTGGAGCAGCTTTAAGTGCCGCTCCCAGCTCTTGCATTCAGAGTTGCACAGAGGGCTCCAATGACAACGTGCATTGCCTTCGACACTGATAAGGTCGACATCTGGCCTTCTGGAGGCACTCCTTTTCAAAGGAGGGCCGCTATTCCGGTGCCCTGCAACCCCCCGGCTCCAAGTGGGCTTAGCCTCCGCATTAAGTCGAAGCCTCGGTGGAGGACTTCAAGGGTGTTGAAGCATAGGTCGATGCCGGAGCCGATATCTCAGAACCAAACAGCGATTCCTGCTGCCATTCCCAGTTCTTAAGCCCCTTGCGCCTCACCTGCAAGCAGAGAGCACACTCCAAGTGCTCATGGTTGGGCCCGAGGTATTGAAGGCACCTGCTGTGGTAATCCGTGATGGAGATGGTCCAGTCACACTGAGTGCACTTCTTGAAGCCACTGGCTGGCTTTGACATGGCAGGGAAGATGGCTTTTATCAAGTCAAAGAACTCCAACATCCTCACTGATCAGGGGGGCATAAGAAGAAAATCCCATTCGCCAAGAGAAAAAGGAAAAATCCCTGAGAAAAACGTGACGCTGAGGCACTGATGTTCCGGAGATGGCAGGAAGATGCTGTACAGCAATTGATACTGAAAAATAAAAAGAACTAGCAAAAAAGGGTAACCTAAATTCCGGGACACAGGCGACGTCTGGAGGGCTTTGCGGGAAAAAAAAAGAAGTAGCCCATGTTCCCTGTAAAATAGTTCTCTGTGTGCTGTGCTTTCCTGTCTAATCAATGTGTTTATACCTCAAAAATTTCCTGTCATGATTTGACAATTTCCAATCTGTAATCAAACTGCTGCTGATCGCTGGAAGTAGCGGTATACAAATGTATACTAAATAAATAAAAATAAATAAATAAAATAAGTAAGATGGCTCCTTTTGGCAGGAAGATCGGCATGCATGCGTGGAGCACCTTCCAAAAGCTTCCTTTGGAAGCTTGAAACATAGAAACATGACGGCAGAAAAAGACCACATGCCCTATCTAATCTGCCCTTCAAAAACACTGACTTCAATAAAATGGCCGAGTACCTAAAGGAGGAGCTGACAGGGTGGAAGGGGATAAGGGGAGTGGAATTGCACTGGGCTAAACTAAAAGGGGAAATAAAAGGGGCAACAGATAAATATGTAAGAAAAGTAAATAAAAACAAGAGGAGAAGGAAACCTATTTGGTTTTCCAAAGAAGTGGCTGCTCAAATAAGGGCAAAAAACACAGCTTTCACGAAATTCAAAAGCTTGCAAACCAAAGAACACAGAAATGAAAATAGGATCAAACTCAAGGAGACAAAAAGAGAAATAAGGATAGCAAAGGCAGAGGAAAAGATGGCTAAAGATGTTAAGTGCGGCAACAAAACTTTCTTCAGGTATATTCGGGAAAGGAAGAGGATCAGAGGTGGAATTGCAGGACTCAGAAGTGCTGGAAACGGACTTGTGGAAAATGACATTGATAAAGCGAAACTAATAAACAAATACTTCTGCTCTGTTTTAACTAAAAAAAATCCTGGAGAAGGACCACCTGTGACTCCCAAATATAAAAATGGAAATGAGGTAGATACCACACCATTCAGAGAGGATGAGGTTTTAGAACAACTTGCAAAACTGAAAGTGGACAAGGCCATGGGACCAGATGGAATACATCCCAGGAAACTGAAAGAGCTCAGAGAGGTTCTTGCAGGGCCGTTAAAGGATGTTTTCAACAGATCCTTGGAAACAGGAGAGGTTCCTCAAGACTGGAGAATGGCTGACATCCTACCTCTACACAAAAGTGGTGACAGGGAAGAAGTGACAAACTACAGGCCCGTGAGCCTTACCTCGGTGGTGGGAAAAGTAATGGAGATGCTCCTGAAAGAGCAAATAGTGAACTTTCTCAAAACCAGTGGGTTACAGGATCAGAGGCAACATGGTTTTACTGAGGGACGATCTTGCCAAACAAATCTCATTGAATTCTTTGACTGGGTGACCAGAGAACTGGATCAAGGACACGCGATGGATGTCATCTACCTGGATTTCAGCAAAGCCTTTGATACTATCCCTCATAGGAGGCTTATGAATAAACTCAGTAGTTTGGGGATGGGTCCCAAGGTGGTAAACTGGATCAGAAATTGGTTGACTGACAGATGACAGAAGGTGATGATAAATGGAGCTCACTTGGATGAAAGGAAGGTGATTAGCGGGGTGCCTCAGGGTTCGGTCCTAGGCCCGGCACTGTTCAATGTATTTGTGAGTGATATTGCTGAAGGACTGAATGGAAAAGTCTGTCTTTTTGCAGATGACACAAAAATTTGCAACAGAGTGGACTCCCCCAAGGGAGTGCTTAACATGAGGAGGGATCTGCAAAACATAAGAACATAAGATATACCATACTGGGTCAGACCAAGGTCCATCAAGCCCAGTATCCTGTTTCCAACAGTGGTCAATCTAGGTCATACGTACCTAGCAGTTTCCCCAAAAGACACAGGTTCCACAATACTTGTACTGGGTCAAGCATTGATATCCTGGGTCCCTTCTTAATAATAGTTTATGGACCTTTCCTCCAGGAACTTGTCCAAACCTTTTTTAAACCCAGCTACACTAACAGCCTTTACTACATCCTCTGGTAACAAATTCCAGAGTTTGATTACACGTTGAGTGAAAAAATATTTCTTTTATTAGTCTTAAATAGTTTACCCTGTAGCTTCATTGCATGTCCCCTAGTCTTTCTATATTCTGATAACGTAAACAATCGATCTACGTTTACCCGTTCCACTCCGTTCATTAATTTATAGACTTCTATCATATCTCCACTCAGCTCTCTCTTTTCCAGGTTAAAGAGCCCTAACCTTTTTAGCCTTTCTTCATAGGCGTATCCTTCCATCCCTTTTACCATTTTGGTGGCTCTTCTCTGAACCTTTTCTAATATCGCTATATCCTTTTTAAGATACGGCGACCAGAATTGCACACAATATTCAAGGTGCGGTCTCACCATGGAACGATATAGAGGCATTATAATATCTTTTGATTTATTTTCCATTCCTTTCTTTATGATACCTAGCATTCTATTTGCTCTCTTGGCCGCCGCTGCACACTGGGCCGAGGGTTTTAACATGGTATTCACAATGACGCCTAAATCTTTTTCCTGGGTGATGGTTCCTAATGTGGAACCTTGCATCGTGTAACCATAGCCTGCCCATGAAGCTGGAGGAATGGTCTGATGCTTGGCAATTAAGATTTAATGCAAAGGGCTTCCGGTGACGTCAGACACCGAATGGACGCCTGAAGACAGCGCTCTGTCTCGGACGAGGGAAATAATGCCCTAAGTAGCTGAGTAAAGCCCCGATTGCAGCCCCAAACTTGCTAATTCGGTGGAGCCCTGCATAGAGGACGGATGGCTGGGAAAAAGGCAAGCGTAGACCTGAAAGCCTATTCGTTTAAGGCTTCGGCGGGGATGCGGACACCTAAGATGGCGTCGGGCTGGGGTGAGCCTAACGGAGCAGGAGACGCTGGGGAGAGCGGCGGTGGGCCGAGTGAGATCCAGGCACTCCGTGCGGACTTGCAGGAGTGGTTTGAGTCCACCAGGCAGGCCTTTGAGTGCTTGAAGAAGGATGTGCACTCATGGCTCAATGAAGTTAAAAGTGACCTGGCAGTGCTGGGGAACCGGCTGGAGGAGGTAGAAACGCAATTGGAGGAGCAGGTGGGCCAGTGTGCATTAACTGAGCAGCGAGTGGATTCGATAAGCCTACTACAGGATGAATTGTGACAAAAGATTGAAGACTTGGAAAACCGGTCCCGCTGTGCCAATTTGCGGATTAGAGGTATGCCAGAACAAGAGGGCTCAGTGAACTATCTGCGGCTGGCTGAGGAGTTTTGTGGGGCTGTGTTAAGGGTGGCTGAAGTAGAGACAGAAGGAATCTGTCTCAGAGTGGAACGAGCTCACCGGGCGCTGGGACCCAGATGGGACAATCAGCCACGAGACATTATTATTTGTCTGCACGAGTACAGAACTAAGGAGTTGGTTATGGCTGCTGCAAGGAAGCTGGGGAAGATAAAGTGGAAGGAGGCTGAGGTGGAAGTTTTTGCCGATATCTCCAGCATTACTATGAGAAAGCGTAGGGACTACCAAGCGGTGACGAAGAAGCTGAGGGATGAGAACATCCGGTACCGCTGGCTATTCCCTGTGGGCCTGCAATATGCAATCAACGGCAAGCCCTTTGTGGTACACTCCGTGGATGCGGCAATTCAGAGCATGAGACAGATGGGGTGGTCGGACATTCCGGTGGTCCCGAGGAGTGAGGACGGCAGCCCTATGAGGAGTGGAAACCAGAAGAACAGTCATATGCAATGGAGCCATGCAGCTGGGGGAGACAAGCACCTGAGGCGTCAAAAAGCCCCTAAGGACTGTGCCCAAGCAGACACTTGAACTGTGTGGTGGGGTAAACAGGCTTTAAGGTTCTCTGCGGGGTGCAAGGGCTGTAATTGTTTTCTATGTATTTCTATCCATGCTGAATTATTGTGTGGGGGAGTGGGCTGGAATGTGGGAGTTGTGTTTTGTGGCGGGGAGAAGTATGTGGGGCGTTTTCAATCATTGTTAAGGGCAGGTTGGAGCATATGGGTGTAGTGATGGGGGAGTCCGGGTCTGAGGTCACCGTGGCGCAGATCTACTAACTGGATCTGGTGGTGATAAGGGGGGGAGGGGGATGGGAGGGGAAGGGAGGGGGAGGGGAGGGGAGGGGAAGGGAGGGGGAGGGGGGTGGGGAGGGGAGAAGGGATGTTTGCAGTCGAAGACATTTGCTTCGGGGGAATATAGTCATGAACATGGCTTTATTTAATTTGGTAATGCTGAACGCCAGAGGCCTTAACTCCTTTAGGAAGCGTCAACTCCTTTTCAAGGAATGTATTAGGTTGGGGGGAGATATTATTTTTGTACAAGAAACACACCTCCGGGTAAAAGATGAGAGATGTATGGGACATAGGCATTTCCCGCAGCAGTATTTTGCTTCCAATCAATTAGAGAAGAAAAAGGGAGGAGTGGGGATTCTCCTTTCCAATAGAGTTACAGGACAGGTGGTTGAGTGCATAAAGGATAAAAGTGGAAGGTATGTGATTATCAAACTCAAATTGGGGGTGGACCTCTTCACGTTGGTTAGTGTTTATGCCCCGAATACTAACCAGGGGGATTTTTTTGCGAACCTTCAGAAGGTAGTCTTGGGAAGGGTAGAAGGTAAGCTAATTAATATAGCTCCAAACCCATTGGTAGATACGTCTAAAGGGGCTGCGTCCATCCCCAGAAATCATCGGCTCAGGCTGAAGCAACTGATGGGTAGGTTAGATTTGATGGATGTGTGGCGTGAGGTGAACTATGGGCAGAGGGACTATTCTTACTATTCCCCAGTACATGAGACATATTCTAGAATTGATTTATTTCTTTTGGATAAGACTATGGTAGCGGGGGTGAGGGATTGTGTGATAAGGGAACGAACCTGGTCGGATCATGCCCCTTTGACGTGTAACCTTCAGCTAGGTAAGCAAGGTCCATGCCGGGCATGGTGGAAACTGAATGAATCTTTGTTGGATGACCCTGAGGTGGTGAGGCAGGTTAAAGAAACAATATCCGAGTATTTGTCTTTGAACCAGACGGGAGAGGTTTCCCCGGGGACACATTGGGACTGTCTGAAAGCGGTGGTTCGGGGGAAATTGATCGCGGTGGGGTCCCACCGGAAAAAGACCTGGCTGAGTCAGCAAGGGAAGGTGCTCGACTCAATGAGGGAAATTGAGAATAAGTTAAAAGGGCATCCGACCAATGTGGAGTTACGGGGCATTCTGCAGGGCTTGAAGAAGGAACTTAGCGAATTGCACTTACACGAGATTCAATATAAGCTGAATGTGTTGCGGCAGCGAAATTTTGAATTTGGCAATAAGGCGGGGAGAATGTTGGCACGTAAAGTGAGGAAGTGGACCGCGCGTAACACTATAGTTAAGATCAAGGATGAGAAGGGTAGGCTGATGTGGCTAGGTAAGAAAATTGAGGATAGGTTCATCCAATTCTACCAAACCCTGTACACACCTGAGCAGCAGGTGGGGGAGGAGAAGTTGTTGGAATATCTAGATAGTGTTCAGTTACCACAACTGTCAGGGACAGAGAGGGAGGAGATCTCTAGGAGAATAAGTGAGCAGGAAGTGCTTTCGGTGATTAAGGGCCTGAAATCCCATAAAGCCCCAGGGATGGATGGGCTTTCCAACCAGTTTTACAAAGTTTTTGTGGGCCAATTGGTGGGGCCCCTTACCGAGATGTATAATTCATTTGGAGAAGACGAAGCGCTGCCAGTGTCTTTGAGATTAGCTGGGATTAGCATTTTACATAAAGAAGGGAAAGACCCCACGGAGTGTGGCTCCTATAGACCCATCTCCCTATTGGGCAGTGATTTAAAGATCTGGGAAAGTTTGGGAAGGTTGATACATCCAAATCAATCGGGGTTTGTGCTAGGTAGATACACCTCTGATAATATCCGACGCGCGTTAAACTTAATTTGGCAGAGTACATGCACGGGAACGCCATTGGCGCTCCTGGCGGTAGATGCAGAAAAAGCCTTTGATCGGGTGAGTTGGCCTTTCCTGTTTAAAACATTGGAAAAAGTGGGGATACAGGGTTCATTCCTAGCATGGGTAAGGAGCCTGTATAACCAGCCGCTGGGGGGGCTGAAAATTAACGGTGCGGTCACTAAGGCTTTTGAATTGCGGAGGGGGATGTGGCAGGGCTGTCCTTTGTCTCCACTGCTATTTATATTGGCTATGGAACCAATGGCACAGCGTATTAGGGACCGGGTGGAGATTCCGGGGATTCAAGTAGGGAAGGGGCCTCATAAAATTTCCTTATTTGCCGATGATGTGCTCTTCTTTATAACAGATCCAGAGCGTTCTCTAGTGGCGGTTCAGGAGGCGTTATCTAAGTATGGGGAGGTGTCCGGGTTCCGGATGAATGCTACTAAATCTGAATTGCTTAATATTTCCTTATCTCGGGGTGAGGTGGAGAGGGTGAAACAGCTATTTCCCTTTAAGTGGGCAAGAAGTAGCATTCGGTATTTGGGGGTTCACATCTCAGCCCAGCTGGGGCAGCTTTTCTCCGCTAACTACAGGACAGCCTGTGCTAATATGTTTAGGGAGTTGGAGAGGTGGGGAAGCTTTGAAGTGTCTTGGTTGGGAAGGATTGAGCTGTTGAAGATGATATCCTACCTCGCTTCTTGTATCTGTTTATGAACCTGCCAGTAGAGGTGCCGAGGCCCTTCTTACAGAAGATGCAAGATAGATGTTTGAAATTTGTTTGGAAAGGGAAGAGGCCGAGGGTTGCGCGGAGTGTCCTTTGTGCGAGTAAGCAGGTGGGGGGTATGGGGCTGCCGCTGTTATCCCGGTACTATGAAGCTGCGAGGGTGCAGGAGGTCTTTGAATGGGTGTTTAGAGAAGGAGCTGAATGGATGGAATTGGAGGGAGCTGAACTAGGACAGCAGGTAAACCTTGCGGCTTTGTTATGGAGCAAGGGTGTAGGAGGTGGGGAGAAGTGGGAGAACCCTTTTTTACACCAGACACTGTGGCACTGGTGGAGATGGCAACCGAGATGGTATGGGGGGCAGGGGTTCTCTAAATTTATGCCGTTGGTGGGTAATCCTGAATTTTTACCAGGAATCCAGGACTCTACTTTTGCCCGGTGGGCGGAGCAGGGGTTGCGGTATGTTGGCCAATTTCAGGAGGGGGGAGAGTGGGTGGAATTTGAGGACCTAATGAGGGTATTTCAGTTACGCCCGGAGGATAGATACCGCTATCTGCAGGTGATCCACTTCTGTCAGTCGCTGGGGAAGAGAGGGAGGAGAGAGAGTGGGAGGCTGTGGATGAGATATTTGCTAGGGGGAATGTTAAGGGGTTGATCTCTAAATTGTACAAGTTGATGGAGACAGCTAGGTGTGGGGAGTGGACCCACAGGCGGGCCTGGGGAAGAGATCTGAATCGGTGTTGGGATGAGAACCAATGGCAGAGTGTTTGTAAAGGGTTGTTCAAGGGAGTGGTGGCCAGCAATATTTTGGAACATAATTATAAGATGCTGTATCGATGGTATTTGACCCCGCAGCGCTTGCAAAAGTGGGTGGGAGGACCTGCACTTTGTTGGAGGGAGTGCGGGGGAGTGGGCTCTTTCCTTCATATTTGGTGGGGGTGCCCCATTATTAAGGTACTTTGGACTGCAGTGGAAGAGTGGATGTGTGGGATAGTGGGGCAGGAGGTTCCTTTGGGTCCCTGTATGGCACTTCTCAATGTGGGGAATGAATCATTTCCGGGTGAAGTAGCGGGGTGGTGTGGAATAGTATGTGTGGCGACGCGGCAGAGTATTGCCAGGCAATGGAGGAAAGTGGACCCTTCATCCTTGAGGAGTGTGCAAAAGCAAGTAGACCATTTGCATTTGATGTATCGCCTTACGGCACTGAGATTAAAGAGACCATTGCGATTTCAAAAAATATGGGAACAATATCATGAGTGGTGGAAAGGGAATAATGGTTAAGGGTGGGGTGGGAGGAGGTGGAGGAGGTGGTGGGGAACTGTGGCGTCTGACACTGGTTTCTTGTGTATTATAAAGTGAATGTTCGTTTTGGATCAGGGTCCATTTCTTTTTGGCTGATGGTTGTACAATGTATGTAAAGTATGGGTGTGACAGTTATTATCCGACTATAATGAGACATTAAGGGAATTAGGGAGGGGGGTGGGAGGGTGGGGGGTGAGGTATTGAGTTATTGTTGATGTATGGTTATCACTGTGTTCTTTGCTATATTTTTTGATAAACAATAAAGGAAAAAAAAAAAAGATTTAATGCAAAGAAGTGCAGTGTCATGTACCTGGGTAGCAGAAATCCAAGGGAAATGTACGCGATAGGGGGCGAGAGGTTGGTGTGCACGGAGCAGGAGAAAGACCTCGGTGTGATTATTTCTGTAGATCTCAAGGTGGCAAAACAGTGTGACAAGGCAGTGGCAAAAGCCAGGAGGATGTTGGGCTGCATTCGAAGAGGAATTACCAGCAGAAAGGAAGGGGTACTAGTGCCACTGTATAAGTCTCTGGTGAGGCCTCACTTGGAATACTGTGTTCAGTTTTGGAGACCGTATCTTGCAAAGGATGTAAAAAGAATGGAGGCTGTTCAGAGGAAGGCGACCAAAATGATTTGGAGCCTGCGTCAGAAGCCTTATGAGGAGAGACTTGAAGACCTAAATATGTACACTTTGGAGGAGAGGAGGGATAGGGGAGATATGATTCAGACCTTTAAATACTTAAAGAGAAATAATGAACAAACAAACCTCTTCAGAGACGGGGAAGCTGTAAAACTAGAGGGCATAAGGGCATAAGGAGCGAGCGGATTTGGAGGTCACAAGCGCTTTATTAGTACTAAAACACCCCAATGCATTTCGGCAACGCCTTCATCAGGGGGATGAGGACTGCAAACAAACATAATAACAATAAAACATAAATATTGCAAATCCATAAAAAAGTTAAAATTACAAAAACAAGAAGAATTGCATACAATACTCCAAATGAGGTTGCACCAGAGACTTATACAGAGGCATTATCACCTCCTTTTTTCTGCTGGCCATTCCTCTCCCTATACAACCAAGCATCTGGTCCCTTTACACAAAAGCAGAAGTAAGGATGTGGTTGAAAACTACAGGCCAGTTAGTTTAACTTCGGTGGTGAGTAAATTATTGGAAGCACTGCTGAAAGAGAAAGTAGTGAGGTTTCTGGAGTCCAGTGGATTACAGGATCCGAGGCAGCATAGATTCACTAGAGGCAGGTCTTGTCAGACAAATCTGATTGATTTCTTTGACTGGGTGACCAGGGAGTTGGACAGAGGGAGAGCCCTAGATGTGGTGAATAGAGAATAATGCACGGCTCTCCATTCTATTTTCCTATTAAAAACTGAGACCCAATGACTTGAATGACTATTTTGAATGGCATGCCATCATTATGAATACTATTTGAGTTTTTGAAGAATTTTAGTATATGTTTATATGTCTTTTACTATGACAATACACACTATATAGGAGTATCGTTAACAAAATTAATTGTGGAGGATGTCATGAATGACATCAGGAAACCCTCTCATTGTTAGGTATACTGGATTTATAAGCGATGGTGTTGATATATGAAAGTAAGTTTGTTATACTGTCGCATTTACTTTTACAGCACTTCTGCTAAAATAGATCAGATTGCCACCAGATTGAAGATATGTCGACCCCTGATGCAGCTTGGCAAAACTAGATGATGGGTAGGGTACTACATGGTGCTCCTTGGTGTACAACCACAGTGTTTTGGGCAGTGGTTTTAAAGATAAGTAATATTCACTGGTTTAGACTGGAAGTGCAAGTGCACTGAATTATTTGGTGGTACAATTGAAACATTGCAAAAGGTTAATAATGTTCAGTCAGTTGTACAAAATCAGAAGTGATCATAATATTGAGCAGGTTACACCTCATTGTGTGTGCTGATTGAACAATGATATACCTGAGCTTATAAATATATAAAAAGTGATCAAGAGGATGGTGATTTTATATGCATCGATTTGAAAAAAAGATTAAAAATATAGACTTGGAGGTGCGTTGGGACTGATGAATGATATGAAAATGTTCCCTGAATAAATTTAGGGTGAGTTGGCAATGATAGCCATTATCTGATGGTCCCTTCTCCACCTGTTTAATTTATTGTATAGGGTTTTTTTGTATTTTATAAAGGCAACACAGACGCCTATGCACCTTTATGAAATAGGCACCTAGAACTATCCCAGTAGCACATTAATATTTTAGCACAAATTTATACCTTCTTTGAGACTGTTGCAAACATGTGCATGTACTCTATATGCATCTGCATGCATGTTTTGTAATATATGCACATACACTGCAACTCCGCTCCAGCTCTGCCACATGGAATGTCTATGCATATATCATATAAAAAGTAGGCACTATAGGGGTCATTTTAAAAGTCTTAGTTGTGATTTGGACATAAGATGTGCATGTGCATTGCCAAATCACAGAGATGTCTCTGGAGTCATTTTACAATGTGGGGACATCCAAGTAAGCAAGGGGTGTGGCGAAGGCATGTCTGGGGAGGTACAATTTCAGAAGCGTCAGGGATGTCTGCAGGAGCATCCACATTTAGACTTGTTCCAAGTGTGAATATGCATCAGGAAAGTTCTTGTTTTTGCCTTAAAAAATCCAGAGTGTATAGAGATGATGGAGATTTAAGTGGTTTATGGTTTATGATTATGGTTTATTGATTGATATACTGCCTCTTGTAAGTGTACAAGGCAGTTTACATAAAATCCAACAAAGAATACAATAAAAACAACATAAAACATAAAATGTAATTAAAACACAACAACCACCAAGTTAAAAAACAAAACAAAATAAAACCAAAGGGGCAAATGGTACTGCCATGAACAATAGACAGCACACTGACTTCTATCCCTGAAGACAGACACAGCTAATCGCCTACTGCATATAGTTCAAGGTGGAGGATTCAGGCAAAAAGCTTGATGAAATAAATGATTTTTTAAAAGGCGCTTAAACTGAGGGAAGGAGGGTTCAAGACAAAGAAGAGAGGGAAGACAGTTCCATAATGCCAGGCCAAGAATATGAATGCAGGCCGTCATGTTGATTCATATTTAAAATGTGATGGCGAGGGAAAGATAAGATGGTTATCCCGCAAAGAACAGAGGCAATGTTGTGGTACTAGCCTAAGATCAGAAAGGCCCACACTGGGATTTGAACCCTGGCTACCCTGCTCCTAACACATTATTTTAACCATTAGGCTATTAGACATCCCTATTCTGAAATGCTATTCTAGTGACATCTATGTAGACATCTACATAGACGTCCTTATCAAGCATGTCCACGCTTGCAAAATTGTGCCTGGCTTTGTTTTTCAAACATTCTGGCTTTGATGTCCCAGATAACATTTGGGTGTCCTTTGTAAAATATACCTTCACATTTCTGTGTGCCTATTTTTCATGCAGATATATCTATGAGCAAACTTATAGGAGTCATTTTCTGTGTGCAAAAACATGCATTACACATGAAAACTGCTTTATACAGTCAAATTATCCTAATTCTATGATATGAATCAGGTTTCAAAATCAAGGAAGATTCTCCAATGCAGGGAAGGATGTACTCAATTTTTCAGTGGGAATTCTAGTTATTCCTAAAACAAAATCTTAATTGATCTCATAATCATTTGGGAAATTCATCATAAAAATACCTATTATAGGGAACAGAAAAAAAGCTTAAATTTGTTCTTCAATTCATATTCATTTACTCAGTAAATCATATTAAAAAACATCTGGTTTGCCAATTAAGATTTCAAATATTTTGACTAAAGTCCCTTTAACCTAGAGAATAGTCAATTTTCTCCCCAATGCAAGCACAGTCTATACAATTTCCTTTCAGTATGATCTACAGGGGCTTAATATCCTCAAACCTGTTTTATGTTGTTCCTTACTGCCCTCAGCTCCATCTCCAAATTCCTCAGGGTGAGCTCAAGCTGTTGCTTTTCTTCCATCTCCTTACAACACTGATCCTCCTTCTTTCTTAACTGATCTTTCCCTTTTTCATACAGCATTTCTGCGCTTTTCTTTTTTTCTTCTTCTTGTTTCAAGGCAAACCTAGGATTTAAAATATTTAGCTAAGCCAACTAGTATGCTTATAAATCTCAAAAGTACAATGTATAGGGGACACTCCATAAAAATAACTGGTAGCATATTTAAACTTGAGAAAGTGTATTTTAACTCAGTGCACAATTAAGCTATGGCTTTTATTGATGGAGGATGTGATGAAGACATCTAGCATAGCTGGGTTTAAAAGGGGTTTGGAGAAGTTCCAAAAAGAAAATTATATAAACAATTATTAGTCAGGTAATGTAGGGCCATGGCCTTGAGCCTGCCTGTGGCCTGAACGGAGATCTCTGAACCAAAGACATGGTTTTCTGACCTGCTGATGCTACAGAATCACTGCCTACTAAGTGTACATGTGTGTGTGGACTCTGAAGGCCACTGTTTCCTGTTCTATCTATATGCTGAGAACCAGATTTTTAAGCCCTTTCCCAGCCTAAGAGCCACCAACAATCTTGGAAAATGCAAGAGCCCCATAAATTTCTGCAGGGGCTACCAAGCTCCGCTCTGCCCATGAAGACCCTTATGCTCGAGTAGAATGGGCGCACAAACCCTCTGGAACTGGTCAGTTCTACAAAAGATCCACTGGCCTCCTTAACCCAGCGCCCCAATGCCACCACATCACCTTGTGCGGGCCAGCAAACAGAACAAAAAGATGGTTAGACTTATGAAAAGAATTCTTAACCACCAAGTACCGGAGAAGCACCCTCTGGACATCCACAAGGTGAAGATCTTATCCTTCCCCCAACAATGCTCCTTAGAGAAGAAGGGCAGGCAGACCACGTGGTTCAAATGAAAGGGAGAAATCACCTTAGGCAAGAAAGAAGGCACAGGCCAAATAGAAATGGCCTCCTTTGAAAAACGACAGATAAGGAACTCGGCAAGACAGAGCCTGCAGCTCAGAAATCTGCCTTGCAGAGCAAATCGCAACCAAGACGACCATCTTGAGCATCAAATCCTTCAAGGTAGCATGCTTCCATGGCTCAAAGCGCACTGACATCAGGGCCAAAGCACCAGACACAGATCCCAGGAAGAGACCACAGACCGGAGGGGAGGATTCAGATGCCGAACCCCTGGAGATAGTGGGAGACATCTGGGTGCAAGGCTAGAGACTTATCAGGCACCAGACCTCGGAAACAGGCCAGAGCTGCCACCTGAACTTTCAGAGAGCCAAGGGAAAGGCCCTTTGCCAGGCCATTCTATAGAAAGGCCAACAAAGATGGCACTTTGGTCGCCTCAGGAGCCAACTGCTAAGCACCACACCAGCATTCAAAAAGGCGCAGACTCACACATATGATAGCTTGATAGACCTTCTCTAGGCTGCGAGCAGAGTGGGACCACTGCTGGCAAGTAAACCTTATGCGTTGCTGTCTCCATTCAAGAGCCATGCCGTAAGTGAGAAGGGAACTGGGTCCTCCAGGACAATAGATCCCTGCCGCAACAGGCCCCATGATGGAGGCGACCGAAGAGGCGGCACCTGCAAGAGCCGCATGAGTTCTCAGAACCACGCTCTTCTTGACCAATCTGGCACCACCAGAACAATCCTGCCTGAGTTGCATTCTATATACCAAATCACACACACCGCCAGAAGCCACAGAGGAAACACATACAGCAGGTGCTAATATGACCAAGGTTGGGCTAGGACGTCAACACCCTTGCACCCCATCTCCATACGATGACTGAAGAAGCGGCAAACTTTGGCAATGGAGTTGGTCGCCATCAGATCCATTTTGGGATGACCACAGTGAGGCAGAATCAAATGAAATGCCTCCTGACTCAACTCCCACTCTGCAGGATCCAAAGAGTGCTGTCTGAGGAAGTCCCTTCCACATTGTCCACTCTGGCAATGTGCTGAGCTGACAAGGCAAGGAGGTTCTTCTCTGCTCAGGCAAACATGAAAGCCATCTCCAGAGCTACACTGGCACTCTTCATGCCGCCTTGCTGACTGACAGAAGCCACTGCCATGGCGTTGTCTGAAAACACTCAAACTGCCCGGTCTTTGCCAGGAGCTGGAAATGCATAAAAGCCAACCTGATGGCCCTCGCCTCAAGGCAGTTGATGAACCACACTGCTTCAAGGCGGTTCATACGGCCCTGGGCCATATGGCCATGGCAATGGGATTCCCAGCCCAAGAGGCCATCGTCAGAAGCATCCAGGAGAAACTGTCCAGTGGCACGCCCTTCCTCAGATGACAGGGCTGCTGCTACCACCGCAGGCTGGCCTTCACCACCATCAGGAGCAGGAACCTGTGGTTGGACTCTTGGTAACTTGGGGACCACAGAGCCAGCAAGGACCGTTGGAGCAACTGCATGTGAGCACGCTCTCATGGCACCATCTCTATGGTCGCCGCCATCAATCTGAGCAGCTGAAGATAATCCCAGGCTCTGGGAGCCTGCTGTGCACAGAATAGCACTAGCCAATCCAAAAGTCTTTTGATTTTCTCCACTGGCAGGAATCTCTGCCCACTCAAGTGTTGAAATGTGATCCCAGGAACTCCAGGGACTGGGAAGGCAACAGCTGGCTCTTTCCCCGATTGATCACCCTGCCAAGGCTTTACAAAAAGGACACCAGTCAGGACGCCACTCGAGATGCTTCTGAAAGGGAATGGGCCCAGATGATCCAGTCATCCAAATACGTATAGACACAGAATCCTTGACGTCACAGCTGCCACCTTCATGACCTTGAAGAACTTCCTCTGAGTGGTGGTTATCCCAAAAGGGAGGGCGGCGAACTGATAGTGAGAGCCAAGCCCAGCTAAACGCAGATACTTTTGCTGATCCACCTGGATCGGGATATGAAAATACGCCTCGACCATATCCAGAGAAGATAAGAACTCCCCTCAGTGCACTGCTTGAATCACTCACTGGAGATGTTTAGCCAAAGGCAAATAAACAAAGCTTCCACTCTCAGCCTACCCCCCAGACAGACAATGCCCAGGGGCACCCAGAGGTCTCATGGTCTGGATTTCCATGCCAGGAGGACCAGGCCTGCTGCAAAAAGGAAAAGAATTCCGAGGAGGAAAATCCAGAATCTGGAAGCTCTCCTCTCGGAAATGACCCTCCCAACATCAGGGGTCATAGACGCCATAGGCCACCTAAAGGATGAGGAGCGGCTCAAAGCATGGTTGCCAACTGGATAACCTTACCCATAGCGCCATCCGTCACCTCCTTTCCTGAGATGTCAAGGCCAGACTAACTGCATCCTCTGGGTGAGAGAGGGGGAGTAGGCCCTCCAGGGATGACCAAGAACCTACCATGCAAGAAGAGCAGAGTCCAGAATCCAGAGAAAAGGCACCTCTCTTGCCGCAGGCCAAACAACATTTCCTGGAAGACATAGAGAGTTAAGGCAAGTATCACAACAGCGCATGCTAAGGCCACAGTGGCCCGAAGACACATGTTAACTGCGCTTTTACTGCAATACGCGTTACGGTAGGAACGTGCGTTGGAGCCGCTTGGGCAGAACGCGTGCTAGAACCATGAGATCACCAGATGCACAATAGGCAAAAACGCAACTAAATCATTCAGAAAACGGCAAGAAACCCCCACATCGCACCAGTGGTTGCTAGCAGACCATCCTGAATTGCATCACAGGAAGACGGAATCGAGAGCCCCTAACAAGGAAAATGACAAGATCTAGCTTTGGTATTCACCCCCAGAGAGCCCCAGGCAGAGAATCCATGCCAGGCTCAGCTCTAGTCCCCTGAAACTGTTTCACTGGCTTTGCTGCACTGTGTTTAAAGTGGCTGGCAGGCAGATTCCTCTTAGGGCCTTCTGCAATCTTTGGGAGAGAGCGGCAAGGGGGCGGGGGGGGGGGGAGACAGATGAGCAGCAAGGGGAGGGGACAGAGGAGGAGGGAGAAGGTGATGAGGTTGTGTGAGGCTGCTCACTCTTCCATATCCTTCCAATTTCTGGCTGCTCAACAGGCTCTTATCGTGGTAAGCACATGGAGCTGAACACATTTTCCCTTCTCCTATAGCTACCAAAAAGACCGCAGCCTAGTGGAGCCTCCCACGTTGTGTTCAAGTGACAGTCACACTCAAGCTGGTCATTTACGAGCGTGTAACAATCTTTTCCTCTCAATCTTCAGATTTTCTATAGAGAGGAGAAAATCAATCTACCGTCTGCTGGAGACAAAGAAACACTGAAGAGACCTCTGGTGGCTGAGGCGACTAGAGGCATTGGAGTGATGTCATTGAAACCTGGGCTTTTCATTGGCTCTCTGTTGCCACCAATCTGCTGGTAGGGGAACACCACCCACTTATCTGGACTGGTCGAACAGTACAATATGGAAAGATTGCTTCCGTTGTTGTCGATACAAGAAAATTATTTCTGTAGTGAAGCAAATAATAGGACAACATAGGATAGAATTAGATTCTACTCTTGACACCTCAGATGTTTGTAAAGACATTTTGAGACAAAGTAGGAAAGTTGACCATTAATTTTACATCTCCAGTAACTGGACTTCCATTAAGGCCAATATTGTCTGTACGTTGGGAGAGGTTTGAGTCAGTATCAACTGAACAATTTGTGAGTGTTTTGGCAACATTGAATAATACTTCTTGTCCTCTGAATACTTGTGCCCAGGAGTTTTGAAATCAGTGGGGGAAAGGGTAGCAAAGCCAATTGCTATAATTATCAATGTTATTATCTGAAGGAACCTTGCCTATTATGCTTGAGAGAGCAAGTGTTAAACCAGTGTTGGAGAACTCTGCTTTGTATGGTCATGACCCTATAAGATAGTGACCAACTTATTTTCTATCTTTCTTAGCAAAGATTTTAGAGAAGACAGTATTAGTTCAATTAAGAGTTTTTGGATCAATGCGAAATTTTGAATTATCATCAATTTGGTTTTCGTCCAAAACATGGAACTAAGACATTATTACTTTACATCTTTGATAATATTTTACAAGGTTTTAATCATGGCACAGCTTATTATCTTGTTCTCCTTGATATCTCTGCAACATTCAACACCGTATATCATGATATTCTGCTTTACCATTTAGCAGAATTGGAGATTTCTAGATACGTGCTCGAATAGTTTTGATCTTTTTTGTCTGGCTGAAAGCAACAATTAGAGTGAGGCAAGACACATCAGCATGGTTTAATGTACTTAGTGGAATACCTCAGGGATCAGCTTCATCAGCATTATTATTTAATATCTTCACGTTACCTATTTGTAAGGCTTTTTCCTATTTTGGAGTGTTATATCGCTTGTACACTGATGATATTCAGTTTTTGGTTCCTATTCAATCTGGGATCAATGATGCTTTTACATTTTTAAGATTGTGTTTGACTACAGTGAAGGCATGGATGTCAGCCAATGGTTTGAGTTTGAACACTGGTAAAACAGAGATTATTTACTTGGATAAGACCTTGACAATTTTCTCCTCCTGAAAGCGTTCATTTAGATGGTTGTGATATCGTCATTGAGCATCCAGCTCGAGATTTGGGTGTTATTTTTTCGCTCTGATTTATCAATGGACTCTCAAATTAAAGATGTAGTTAAGAAAGCCATGTATAAATTACATATGATTTGGAGGTTTAAAGCATATTTAACACCAGCCAATTTTTAGACAGTAGTCTAAGCATCATGTTGAATGTCGATTACTGCAATGCATTTTATGGAGACCTGACACAGAAGGCCCGATATTCAGTGGTGGCAGCTAGCCCTTTTAAAGCAGCTAGCCCTTCTAAAGCAGCTAGCCGTCACTTCTAAACTCTAGACCTGGATATTCAATGCTTGTGCCATATCTGGCACTGGCACTGAAAGCATAGTTACTCACCCGTAACAGGTGTTCTCCGGGGACAGCAGGAATCAGTCTTCACATATGGGTGATGTCGGCACCGACATAGCCTGTGCGGAAGCATCTCCCCAGCTTTCAAAGAAAGCCTTTGGGAGATGCACCATGCATGTGTTGTCCCCTTCCCACCCAAGAATGTCATCTTGTCTCAGTCTAATGACATAGCTAAGAGAGCAAAAAGAAATAAAATACGGTAAAGGAGCAACTCCAAGGGGAGGAGAGAGGGTTGTGAGGACTGATTCCTGCTGTCCCTGGAAAACACTTGCTACAGTTGTGTAACTACGCTTTCTCCAGGAACAATCAAGAAATCAGCCTTCACATATAGGACTCCCCAGCTACAGGCTATCGAGAACCTGTACAAAACCCCACAGCGACCTGCAAAGGGTGAGCGCCGTGAGCTGCAGCAGTTGAGTCTCTACTGAGAGATTCTAGCAAGATCCACGTGTCCGGCAGGGAACCACCATGCCGGTATCCTGAACACAGAAAGGTCAGAGGGTAGGAGTTGCCTACACCCTGAAGAGATTATGGAGTACGGCCTGACCGAAGGCACTGTCCTGTCGGGACGTCCTCTCCAGGCAGTAGTGAGCTGCGAAGGTATGGACTTAAAACCAGGTGGTGGCAAGGCAGATTTCCAACTCAGGTACGGAACGCAGGCTTGCCAGAGGTAGCCATGGCCCTGATGTGGTGCGCTGTGACCTTCTGGTCCAGTGAGATCCCCACCTTCTCAAAGGCGAGGATAATCCAGTCCACCACACAAGTGGACAGAGTTCACTTAGTTACTGGGAGCCCCAGTGTATTGAGATCATAGGATACAAAAAGCTGAGGTGTTTTGTGGTGGCCCCAAGTCCACTGCAGATAGAAGGTCAGGGCCCTCTTACAATCCAAAGTATGAAGGACGGTCTCCACCCTGCTAGCGTGAGGCCTCCTGATTGAGGTGGAATGGGTACACCTCCTCTGGCAGAAATTTTGGGTGTGTGGGGAGCACCACTCTGTTCTTGTAGAACCTCGTGTAAGGAGCTCTGCCATCAGAGCCTGGAGCTCGCTGACTCTCCGAGCTGATGTGAGTGCCACAAGGAAGATGACCTTCCAAGTGGCAGGTAGCCAGGGGCTCAAACAGTGGGCTTAGTGAGCTGCCATAGCACCATGTTGAAATCCCACTCTGCCGCTGGAGGGCGGACAGGGGGGTTTGAATAGCATGAGGCCCCACAAGAAATGAGATACAAGGTGCTGAGCAGAGAGGGGTTTGCCCTCAATGGAATGGCAATGCGCTGCAATAGCGTTCATGTGCACTCTGACAGAGTTTGACTTTAGTCCCATCTGTGATAGGTGGAGTAGGTACTGGAGTACCACTTGTAATGAGAGCAGGAGAACAGGTTCACCCATCTTTCAGCATATCACACCGAGAATCAACACCACTTGAAGGCGTATGCCCTTCTTTGGAAGCCTTACAAGAGGCCAGAAGAACCTCTTCCACATTCTGTGTGAGGCTGAAAGGAGCTAGAGCCAACCTTTCAGCAGCCAAGTCGTGAGTGACAGGGACCCCAGGATGGGGTGTAGGAGAGAGCCCTGCTCCTAGAGCTCAGCCCAGGGGAATCTGCGACACCGACAGGAAGAGGAGCAGCGGGAACCAGGGTTGCCTGGACCACCGGGGCGCTATCAGAATTAGTGATGTCCTGTCATGCTGGACATTAAAGAGGGTCTTGGAGACCAGGTGTGTCAGCAGGAAGGCATAAAGGAGGCCTTTCCTCCATGGAATCAGGAACTCATCCGCTGTCACCTGGGACGGGTGCAGCTGGCGGGAGCAGAAGCAGGACAACTGCATGTTATCTGGGCAGGCGAACAGATCCACCAGGGGGACACTCCAGTCGAAACAGCCTGGAGGTCGCTTTGGGATCCAGGTTCCACTCGCATGGCTGGAGGACCCTACTCAGCTTGTCCGCCAGAGCATTGTCTTTGCCCAGGAGGTAAACCACTTTTAGGAGCATCCCTCTGCATGTCGCATAGGAGCAGAGGGCTACCACCTCCGGGCATATGGAGTACGACCCCATGCCTCCTTACTTGTTCATGTAGAACTCTGGAATTTGTTACCGGAGGATGTGGTAAAAGCTGTTAGTGTAGCTGGGTTTAAAATAGGTTTGGACAAGTTCCTGGAAGAAAGTTCCATAAACCATTATTAAAAGGGACCCAGGATATCACTGCTTGACCCAATACAAGCACTGAGGAACCTGTGTCTTTTGAGGAGACTGCTAGGTACTTATGACCAAGATTAGCCACTGTTGGAAACAGGATACTGGGCTTGAGGGACCTTGGTCTGACCCAGTATGGCATATCTTATGTTCTTACGTTATTGCGACTTGGTTGTCGGTCTGGACCAGCACCAACTGGTGCTGCAGTCGTTGCCAGAAGGCTCGGAGCGCCAAGAATATCACCTGGAGCTCCAGCAGATTGATTTGCATCTGTGATTCCTGTCTGGGACCATCTGACTTGTGTCTGGAGGTCCTCGCAATGCGCTCCCCAACCCAGTAAGGAGGCGTCTATGGTCAGGATCCTCTGCGGGGTGGATGCCTGGAAGGCCATTCCGGCCTGAAGGTGACAGGGAATTTGCCATCATCCGAGAGAGTCCGCCAGCTGGCGGGTCACTCTCACTCTGTCACAGAGCCTGTCTGTGGCTTATGTTCACTGAGAGTAGAGGCACCACTGGGTCGCTCTCATGTACATTTGGGCATTTGGGGTCACGTGAGCCATGGAGGCCACGTGGCCCAGCAGGCGGAGGAGAAGCTGGGCGGGTAGCAACCGGTTCGCTAGCCCCCTGAGGCATTCTGACTTTTCCTGAAGGAGGAAGGCCTTGGCCTGGAGGGTGTCTAACTGAGCCCCTATAAACTCTAGAGAGGTGGGGCTTGGGGTAGTTGATGACAAATCCCAGATGCTGCAGATGGGACTCCCTGTGAGCCAGCTGTCCAGATAGGGAAAGACAAAGGCTCCTTCGAGACGGAGGTGGACTGGGACCACAGCAAGGCATTTGGTGAAGATCCTTGGCGATGAGGCCAGCCCGAAGGACAGCACCCTATATTGGTAGTGCTCTCCTCCCACCATGAACCGAAGGTATTTTCTGTGGCTAAGATGGATCAGGATGTGTGTGTAGGCATCCTTCAGGTCTAAGGCGCATAGCCAATCTCCCTTCTGGAGGAATGGCAACAATGTCCAAGGGAGAACATTTTGACCTTTTCCCTTATCAAGAACCTGTTAAGATCCCACAGATTCAGGATGGGCCTGAGGCCCCCTGTTCTCTTGGGGACGAGGAAATACCTGGAGTAGAAGCTAGTGCCCCAGAGATGTTTCAGCACAGACTCCACTGCCTTGTCCTCTAGGAGATCTGCAAGTTCGATGAGGAGCAGGGTCTGGTGAAGGAGAGGTCTTATGGGCTCTGCTGGAAAGTACGAGGGTGGCGTCTGCTATAGGTGGAAGAGGTAGCCCTCCCTGACCACTTGTAGGACCCAGGTATCAGTGAGGATGGTGGACAATTCGTGGGCAAACAGAGACAGATGCTCCTCTGTGGGCTGTAGGAGACCTCCTGAGGGAGAAGAGGTCACGCCCAGGGAGTCAAAAGCTCCCCCCCCCCCCGGCTGAGCTGAGGTTGGCGCCTGGGACTTGGGGGACTTTTGCTTACAGGGGCCATGTCCCTGCCCCTTATGCTGTTGGCTGTGCTCTGTGGCCGAGAAGGCCTGGAACTGCGTGGCATTGCCAAAGCCACCTTTTTTCCTTAGAAGGGCTTCTTTCCCAGGGCCGCCTTATGGGGCTACATCGAGGTCGTTTTTGAAAGTCTGGTCCTCATTAGGAACTCAAACTCTGTCTCTGCTGCTTTGTCTGCCATGGGTTTCCTGAAGTAGTTCTCTCCGATGCAGGGACATCGATAAGTTGTCCTGAACACATTGTTCAAAGTCAGACGATTGCAGCCATGCCTGGTGTCAGGCCCTGATGCTGGCGGCGGCCACCCTGGCTGATGACTCGAAGCTGTTGTAAGCTGCTCAATACAGGAATTTCAACAAGCACTCCTTGACTGCCAAAGTCAGAGACTTGAACCTGATGAGAACCCATCAAGCTCCTTTGACAGCTCTTTGAGGTACATTGTCATGTAGAGCTGGTAGGACTGGACCCAGCAAGTCCATATCAAGCCCTGGAAGGCCTTCCAGCAGAGGGCTTCAAGGGTCCAGGCCTCCCTACTCGGGGGGGGGGGGGCACAGAGAATTAGGTCTTTTGGCTCTTGAGTTTGCGCATGGCAGACTCAATGACCACTGAGTTGTGGGGAGGTTGAGTTTTCTGGAACACAGGGCCTTGATGAACTCGGTACATGGAGTCGAGTCACCTGCAGACAATGGGCACCGACACCAGTGTCTCCTACATGCGGAGATGGAGGCATTTGAGGATCAACGGAATGGGTATCATAAGGCCCTGCTTCGGAGGGGCCTCATACTGGAGGATCTTCCGTTCTTCTGCACAGGATCCTCTCCTCCACATCGGTCTTGATGGAGAGTGCCCTAGCAATGTCCTGCACAAAGTCAAGGAAGGCAACATCCTCTGGCGAGGAATGGCATCAGGACACCGGGGGTGACAGGTCCAAAGGTACGTCTTGGTGGTGCCGAGTGTCCGGGGACATTGTCCTCGTTCTCCCAGTCAGACTGGAAGTCCGAAGTCAATTCCGAGGCTTCACAGTCACTGCAATCGAGGTCTGAGCCCAGGGGCCCAGGGCCTCTGGAGGACCTGCAGTCTGAGCCGCATAGGCTTGTCAGAGAGGACCAGTGACCCAAAGAATGGGACCGGGATCTCGTCCGATTCCGAAGATCTCTCGAGGCTGGTGGAGCTCGAGGATCTGCTTGACGTCTGGGAAGGCCCCTAAAAAACTGGACATGAATGCCTGCTGCTGGACCACAAGGGCAGAGATATTGCATTCTAAGGCCACTATCCTGGTCTCCATGCCAGCTGGCTCTGCAGCCTTCAACGCAGACACTGAGGGTTTTGGGTAAGAGTAGTTACTCACCTGTAACAGCTGTTCTCCAGGAGCAGCAGGAATCAGTCCTCACATATGGGTGTCATCGGCGCCGATGAAGCCCCAGCGGAGCATTTCCCCAGCTTTCCATGAAAGCCTTTGGGAATGCTGGCACGCATGCGCGGTTCCCTTCCCGCCTAAAGCTGCCATCTTACCTTAGTCAAATGACATAGCTAAGAAGAGCACACAAAAATGTAAAAACACAAACTATGTACAACTGCAACTGCAAGGGGAGGAGGGAGGGTTGTGAGCAATGTTCCCTCTAATTTTCTGTAGGCTATGTGCGCATAAAATATCAGCTGTGCAGCTTTTGAAGGAAGGTTAAATTTTTGTGCGCCACATAACGACACTCGGAGTTGTATACTTTAAAATTTGACTACACATCAGAATACAGTATGTACACCACATTGATTGCACTAGAAAATATTGTAGAACTTGTGAAAACCATAAATACATAACAACTTTTAAATTTTAAGATGTCTGTGTTGTTTTCTATCAGAATCAAAACCATAATTTTTGTGCGCTCTGTTGTAAAGTATGTGCGCTCGCTCGGCGAGGTGTGTGCACGCGCACAGCTTAGAGGGAACAGTGGTTGTGAGGACTGATTCCTGCTGCTCCTGGAGAACACCTGTTACAGATGAGTAACTACTCTTTCTCCAGGACCAAGCAGGAAGTCAGTCCTCACATATGGGTGACTCCCTAGCTCTGGGCTACCGAGGAACCCAGGCTGAACAAGAGAACTCCCTCTAGTCCCAGCAGCAAAGAAAGGCTTTTCAAGGACACAACCTCCACCGGTAGCCCAACAGAGGGCAGGAGTTGCCTAAACCTCAAAGAGATTCCGGAGTACTGCTTGGCCAAAAGCACTGTCCCTACGGAACTCCCTCTCCAGACAGTAATGGGCTGCAAAAGTCTGGCTTGAAGACCAAGTTGCAGCCCTGCAGATGTCTACCAAGGGCACAGAGTGGAGATGAGCCACTGAGGCAGCCATTGCCCTGACACGATGGGCCGTGACCCTACCCTGCAAAGGAAGGTCAGCCGCCTTGTAAGCCCAGGTGATACAGTCAGCCACCCAGATGGACAAGGTACGCTTGGACACAGCCAACCCCAACTGATTGGGGTCAAAGGATACAAAGAGCCGAGTAGCCCTTCTATGCCCCTGCGTACGGTCAAGGTAGAAGGATAAGGCCCTCCTACAGTCCAGGGTATGCAAGACTGCTTCAGCTGGGCTTGCATGAGGCCTGTTCCTATAAATCCTGGTGTAAGGCCTATCACAGACCAGGGCCTGAAGCTCACTCACTCGCCTAGCCGAGGTAAGGGCTATCAGGAAAAGTGTCTTCCAGGAGAGGAAGCGCAGTGGACAAGTAGCCATCGGCTCAAAGGGTGGGCGAGTCAGTTGCTGCAAGACCACATTCAGCTCCCACTCAGGAGCAGGAGGACGGATGGGGGGCTTGAGCAAAAGCAAGCCCCTGAGAAAGCGGGACACCAAGGGGTGGCCTGACAAAGAATGTCCCTCCACTAGTGAGTGGTGAGCTGCTAAAGCTGAGAGGTGGACCCGAACAGAATTGGACTTAAGTCCCTGATTGGATAAGTGCAGCAAGTACTGAAGCACTACCTGCACAGTACAGGAGAAAGGATCCACTGTACGTAGCTGAAACCACACAGAAAACCTTTTCCATTTGAGGGTATAGGCTTTCCTAGTGAATGGTTTTCTAGAGGCCAGGACAACCTCCTCAACTTCCTGAGGCAGGCCCCAGGGAGCCAAGACTACCCTTGCAGCCTCCAGGCCATCAAATTGAGAGTCTTGAGATTGGGGTGTAGTAGGGAACCCTGCTCCTGAGAGAGAAGGTCGGGTTGCAACCCCAGAGGCAGTGGGGGATCCACCGCCAGTTGAAGCAGAAGAGGAAACCAAGAGGAAACCATCTGGGAGCTACCAGCAGGACCGAGGCCTTGTCCCGAAGAATCTTGAACAGAGTTCGGGCCACCAAGGGTGTGGGAGGAAACGCATACAGGAGGCCCTGAGACCAGGACATCAGAAAAGCATCTGGTGCGATCCTCAAAGGATGTGGTTGCCTGGAGCAGAACTTGGGTAGCTGCTTGTTTAGTGGACTGGCAAAGAGATCTATCCAAGGGAGACCCCACTTCAGGAAGATCTTTTGAACCACCAAGGGATGCAGCTGCCACTCGTGGGGCTGCAGAATCCTGCTCAACCGGTCGGCCAGGCAGTTCTCCTGGCCTGGGAGGTACACCGCCTTGAGAAGCATGTGGTGCTTCAGGGCAAAGGAACAAAGATCCTGAGTCTCTCGACAAAGGATCTGGGACCCAGTGCCGCCCTGCTTGTTCACATAAAACATGGCCACCTGGTTGTCTGTTTGAATCAAGACTGAGCGGTGAGCCAGGGCTGGAGAAAAGACTCTGAGAGCCAAGCGGATAGCTCGAAGGTCCAGCAGATTGATCTGGTGGGCCACCTCCCAGGGAGACCAGAGGCCTTGGGTGCACTTGTCCAGACAATGAGTCCCCCAGCTCCTGAGAGAGGCGTCGGTGGTGAGGACCACTGAGTATTCTGGCATTTGGAAGGGCATTCCCTGGAGTAGATTGGGTGGATGTAGCCACCAGCTGAGGGAGGCCAAAAGGGGTTTGGACACCCTTATCTTGTCTCGTAAGTGGCCTTTGGCTTAAGACCACTGAGACCGAAGGCACCATTGTGCAGGCCTCATATGGAGCCTGGCATTGGGAGTCACATGTACTGTCGAAGCCATGTGACCCAGAAGCCTGAGACAGAGTCTGGTGGAGACCAGGGACCTGTTCAGGAACTGCTTTGCCACATCCATCAGCCTTTGAGCCCTGTCTTCTGGCAAGAATGCCTTTGCCAGTTGAGAATCCAATCTTGCCCCTATGAACTCCAAGTTCTGGGAGGGGAGCAAAGTGGACTTTGCGAAGTTTATGACAAAGCCCACCTTTTGAAGCAAAGCAATGGTGTTGAGAATGGCTTGTCTGGCCTCCAGGGAAGTCTGACCCCTGATGAGCCAGTCGTCCAGATAGGGAAAGACAAAAATGCCTTGATTTCTCAGGTAGGCCGCAACCACTGCCAGGCACTTGGTAAAGACCCTGGGAGCGGAGGACAGGCCAAAAGGCAGTACTCTGTACTGGTAATGGTTTCCTCCCACAATGAACCTGAGGTACTTTCTGTGGTCTGGATGAATGAGGATGTGAGTGTACGCATCCTTGAGATCTAAGGAGCATAGCCAATCTCCCTGCTGGAGGTAGGGCAGAAGTGTCCCAAGAGTAAGCATCTTGAACTTTTCTTTCTCCAGGAACTTGTTGAGGTTTCTGAGGTCCAGAATGGGACGAAGGCCACGGGTTCTTTTGGGTATCAGGAAATACCTGGAGTAGAATCTGTGACCTTGCAAGTGGGGAGGCACAGGCTCCACCGCCCTGTCCACCAACAGACCATGAAGCTCTTGTAGAAGGAGGTCTCTGTGCAGGGGAGGCCTTGGAGGCTCCCCTGGAAAATATGGTGGTGGCAGTTGGTGAAAATGGAGGGCATAGCCATTGTGAACTATGTCCAGCATCCAACTGTCCCCAGTGATAAGGGGCCACTGGTGGGCAAAGAGGGTGAGGTAACCTCCTGTGCAGGGTGGGGAGAGCAGTGGAGGAGAGGCTACGCTCAAGGAGTCAAAAACCCGCACCCTGCTGAGTGGCAGCAGGGGCCTGAGGCTTGGGGGTCCTCTGCCTACGGTGCCCATTACCCTGGCCCTTGGCTTGCTGACCCTGTGGGGCAGCTTGGGCAGCCTGATACTGAGGGTACTGTTTGTAGGCAGTGCCCTTCCTCAGGTAAAAGGACTTTTTACCCGAGCCCTTCTTCTTATGTGAAGGGGCAGAGGTCTTCCTCGACAGCCTTGTCCGGGTAAGGTGCTCTGTCTCGAGCTGAGCTGCCTTCTCGGTCATGGGTTTGCCAAAAAGGTTCTCACCTCGGCAGGGGACATCGACCAACTTGTCCTGAACCCATGGCTCGAGGTCTGATGACTGCAGCCACGCCTGGCGTCGAGCCGTGATGCCGGCAGCCGCTACTCGGGCCAAAGCCTCGAAGCCATCGTAGGTGGCGCGGGAAATGAACTTCGAGCATTCCCGAATCCCCGAGGACAAGGTCTGAAATCTCTGCAAGGGTTCCCCGGAGAGACCAGAGAAGCCGGCCAGTTCTTTGGCCAGGTCCCGCAAGTACATGCCCATGTACAGCTGGTAAGACTGGACACGGCAAGCAAGCATCGACCCCTGGAAGCACTTCCTTCCGACGCCATCAAGGTTGCGGGCCTCCGTGCTGGGGGGGCACCGCAAAGTGCATCTTCTGGCTCTTCAGACGATGCATGGCCGATTCCACAACCATGGAATGGTGTGGTAGCTGTGCTTTCTGGAAACCAGGGCTTTTGCGGAGTCGATAAATGGAATCGACTCGCTTGCTTAGAACCGGCGCCGAGGACGGGGCCTCCCACATTCGGAAGAGGAGCCGTTCCAGCATCGGAGGAACCAGGACAGTAAAGGCCTCCTTCGGAGGAGAGTCGTACTGTAGAGCATCGAGCTCCTCGGCTCGAGGCTCTTCCTCGGGATCGGCAGGGATAGCCAAGGCAGCGGCCATATCCTGGACGAACTCCGAGAACCTAGTGTCCTCCGGAGAGGATCTACTCCGGGGATCAGACTGCGGTGAGTCCGACGGGACGCAACGAGTCTTAAAAGTATCGGGAGACTCCTCGTCCTCCGTTTCCCAGGCGGACTCTTTCGAGGAGGAGTCAGGGTCCGACCCTGCAGGGCCCCGAGGCACCCACACCGACGCCGTGGGCACCGGCGTCGACACCCTCGGTCCCGAACGGGAGGTCGAGGGAGACCTCGACCGAGGATGACTTCGAGCCGCGAGGGTCTCGAGTATCGGCTCGGTCTCCGGGGTTGACTTCGAAGTCGACGTCCCGGTGGTCGGGGCAGATGCACCAGACAGGCTGGCCATCAGTGCCCGCTGCTGCTCCATGAAGGCAGACAGTCTGCACTCCAAGGCTGTCATCCTGAGACTCAGCTCGGGAGACGCAGCAGCCACCGACTCGGGCCCCGGCGGCGCCGAGCCCGACGTCGGCTCTCTGGGAGGAGAGTCCACGAGGACTACGGGGCTTACGTGTCCAGCAGACTCCGGCTCAACGTGAGGAACTTTGGCAGGATTCTCTTGGTCCACGGGCCCAGGATGGTGGTCGGGGGTCTTAGACCTGGCCCTCGAGGGACCAGGGACCTCCTCCGATGCCGCCCTCGCGAGCCGCTTCTTCCTCTTACGTTCCCGGACGGGGGACCCCCTGTCCGAGGAGCTTCGACAGTGCTTGGGATCGGAATCCCGAGATGTCGAAGCCTCAGACGAGGTCCGGGCCCGGTCGGAGGCAGAGTCCGAGAAAAACCTTTCCTTTTGATGCTGTCGACTCTTTAGTGCCTTGGAAGACATCTTCCCACATGGCCCACACGACTTCGGGTCGTGGTCAGGGCCGAGGCACCGAAGGCAGCAGTCGTGTGTGTCGGTGAGAGACAATTTTCTTACACCGATCACACTTTTTGAAACCACTGGAAGCCATTGGGGAAAAAATAGCCCCAGCGAGGTCAAAAGACCAGCCTTCCAGTGAAAAATGAAAAAAGGGCGCGAACGCCAGCCACGAAGGGCAAAAATCGAAAAATGAAGAAAACGGGCTCGATACCGGTGTACCGAACCCGGCGGGAGGGGACTGGTGTCGAACCGGAGAAAAAATAGCGAAAATCGCCGAAGAAAAAATCACTTTTATACGGGAGAACAGGACACACGTCCGATGGGCTTCTCGGAAAAAAAGAGACTGAGGTAAGATGGCACCTTTAGGCAGGAAGGGAACCGCGCATGCGTGCCAACATTCCCAAAGGCTTTCATGGAAAGCTGGGAAAATGCTCCGTTGGGGCTTCATCGGCGCCGATGACACCCATATGTGAGGACTGACTTCCTGCTTGGTCCTGGAGAATGGTGTCATCTCTGTTGAGGGGAAATCCTTGACAATGATGGCCTCGGATGTCCGAGGCTGGGTGCATGAGAGGGCCGCTCCCAATCCAACTTCTCCGACTCACGCCAGGGACTGCGGGGTCAGGAATGGGATTTTCCCATCTTCCTGGACCCAGTCTCCGAGGAGGTCTTCGACTTCTTGCATTCCAACTCCAGGGATTTCCTCTTAGAGGAACTGTGGCAGGGAGCCCTGGAGGGGAGTGTCATTGGAGACTCCGGCGCGGAGTTAGACTTTTAGAAAAGCTTTTCATGCTGCTGCTGACATCTCTTAATGGCCTTTGAGATCATAGTCCTGCAAAGTTTGCAGTCTGAGTCATTCTGTTTTGAGTCAAGGCACTGGAGGCAGCAGTCATGCATATCGGTAAGGGACGTCAACTTGCTGCACTGATCGCCCTTCTTGAAGCCACTGGAGGCCAGCAGAAAAAAGGGGGAGCCCTGCCACCCGGCAGGGGTCCGAGGCCTCTGGCTGAAAAAGGGCGTAAATGCCAGTTGAGGGAAACCTTGAAGAAAAAACAAAAAAACGAATCCGAGGAGCAACGCCGAGGCGAGATGGCTCAGGGGCGGGAAAGGAACCGTTGCACAGACCGGAAAGAAAGGTATCAAAAAAACCACTTTTTCCAGGGGAAACTGGACAGATGTCTGGACAACGTACGCTTGGAGACAGGCAACCCCAGTTTATTAGGGTCAAAGGAGGTGAAGAGCTGAGTAGCCCGCGTACATTCTATGTAAAAGGACAAAGCCCTCTGACAGTCCAGGGTATGCAAGATTGTTTCAGCCTGGCTGGTATGCGGCCTGGGAAAGAATGTCGTAAGAACCACCTCCTGGTTGAGGTGGAAGGAGGCGACAACATTTGGAAGGAACTTCGGATGGGTCCATAGGAACACCCTGTTCCTATAGAACCGTGTGTACGGTCTATCAGAAACCAGAGCTTGTAGCTCACTCACACGTCTGTCGGAGGTGAGAGCTACCAGGAAGAGCGCCTTCCAAGAAAGGAAGCGTAAATGGCAAGTAGCCATCGGCTCAAACGGTGGGCGAGTAAGTTGCTGCAATCCCACTCAGTGGCTGGTGGACGAATCAGAGGCTTGAGCAGAAGCAGGCCTCTGAGGAAGCGGGACACCAAGGGGTGAACCAATAGAGACTGACCCTCCACCGGTGAGTGGTGTGCTGATAGAGCACTGAGGGGGACCCGAACAGAGTTGCACTTAAGGCCTGGGTCTGACAGGTGAAGTAGGTATTGTAGTACTACTGGCACAAGGCAGTAGAAAGGATCTTCATTGCGCTGAGCACACCATATTGAGAACCTACGCTACTTGAGGGCATAGGACTTTCTGGTGGACTGCCTCCTAGAGGCCAAGACCACCTCCTCAACTTCCCTAGGTAGAAGTAAGGGAGCTAGCACTATCCTTTCAGCAGCCAGGCCATCAGATTGAGGGATCTGAGATAGAGGTGCAGAAGGGAACCCTGATCCTGAGACAGGAGATTGGGTTGCAACCCCAGAGGGAATGGAGTTTCCACCGCCAACTGCAAAAGAAGTGGAAACCGCGGTTGCCTTGGCCATCTGGGGGCTACCAGAATCACCGAGGCCTTGTCCCGTAGAATCTTAAACAGAGTTCGGGCCACGAGGGGCATGGGAGGAAACGCATACAGGAGGCCTGTAGACCAAGAGATCAGAAACGCATCTGCTGCCATTCTCAGGGGATGCGGCTGTCTGGAGCAAAACCTGGGCAGCTGCCGGTTTAGTGGACTTGCAAAGAGATCGATTGATGGAAGTCCCCATCGTATAAAGATCTGCTGGACCACCAGTGGATTCAACTGCCATTCGTGAGGCTGGAGAATCCTGCATAGCTTGTCTGCTAAGAAGTTCTCCTGACCAAGTAGATAAACTGCTTTGAGAAACATGCCTTGTCTGACTGCAAAGGAGCAGAGGGCCTGCGCCTCCTGACATAGGAATCTGGACCCTGTGCCCCCTTGTTTGTTCACATACAACATTACTACCTGATTGTCTGTCTGAACTAAGACAGACTGGTGAGAGAGGGCATTAGAAAAAGTCTGGAGAGCCAAGCGGATTGCTCGCAGCTCCAACAGATTGATCTGCTGTGTGGCCTCCCGAGGAGACCAGAGGTCTTGCGTGCACGTGCCCTGGCAATGTGCACCCCAGCCCTTTAAGGAAGCAAAAGTACCGCCCTGAGAAGGTTTGGGAGATGTAGCCACCACTGCAAGGAGTCCAAAAGTGGTTTGGACACCTTTACTCTGTCTCAGAGGTTGCCAGTGGCCTGCGCCCACTGAGCTCTGAGGCACTACTGAGCAGCCCGCATGTGCAGACGGGCATTCGGAGTCACATGTCATGTGGCCCAGGAGCTGCAGGAAGTGCTTGGCGGAGATTTGAGAATTGCTTTGGAACTGGTTGGCCAAGTCCATCAGTCTGTGGGCCCTGTCCTCGGGCAAGAAGGCTCTTGCCTGCAGGGTGTCTAATCTTGCCCCTATAAACTCTAGGTTCTGTGAGGGGAGCGAAGTGGACTTTGCGTAGTTTATGACAAAGCCCAGATGCTGACGAAGAGAGACAGTGTGAAGAGTGGCTTGTCTGGCCTCCTGGAGAAACTGGCCCCTGATGAGACAGTCGTCCAGATATGGGAAGACGAAAATTCCCTGATTCCTGAGATAGGCTGCCACCACCGCCAGGCATTTGGTGAAAACCCTGGGGGCGGAAGTTAGGCCAAAGGGAAGTACTCTGTACTGAAAATGGTTTCCTCCCACCAAAAATCTGAGATATTGTCTGTGGTCTGGATGGATGAGGATGTGAGTATAAGCATCCTTTAGATCCAAGGAGCATAGCCAATCTCCCTGCTGGAGGTAGGGCAGCAGTATCCCAAGGGTAAGCATCTTGAACTTTTCCCTCTCCAGAAACTTGTTTAAGTTTCGCAAGTCTAGGATAGGCCGGAGGCTTCCTGTCCTTTTTGGTACCAAGAAGTACCTGGAATAGAAGCCTTGCCCTTCCAGGTTTTGGGGCACCGGTTCCACCGCCTGTTCCTTTAGAAGACTTGCCAGCTCCTGAAGGAGGAGATTTCTGTGGAGAGGGAGTCTTGGAGGCTCCCCTGGAAAATAGGAGGGGGGTATCTGGTGGAAGTGGAGCAAGTAGCCCTTCTGGACTATGCTGAGAACCCAGGTATCCAGTGTGATGGCTGGCCACCTGTAGGCACAGAGGGTCAGCCGACCTCCTGTGCTAAGTGGAGCCAGCTGTGGAGAAGAGGCTATGCTGTGGGAGTCAAAACCCCGCTCCTTGCTGTACAGGAGCCGGAGCTGGCAGCTTGGGGGTCTTCTGCCTACGGGGCCCATGCCCCTGCCCCTTGGCCTGCTGGCCCTGTTGGGAAGCTGGAGAGGCCTGGTATTGAGGGTAGGATTTGTAGGTAGCACCCTTCCTTGGGAAAAAGGGCTTTCCCGAGCCCTTTTTTTTCTGAGAAGGGGCAGAAGTCTTCCTGGACAGCCTTGTCCTGGTGAGAGTCTCAGTCTCGATTTCCACAGCCTTTTCAGTCATGGGCTTACCGAAAAGATGTTTACCTCGTCAAGGGACATCGACCAACTTGTCCTGCACCCATGGCTCCAGGTCTGATGACTGAAGCCAGGCCTGACGGCTTGCACCGATGCCGGCCGCGGCTACCCGGGCCGAAGCCTCGAAGCCATCATAGGCTGCTCGAGAGATAAACTTCGAGCACTCTCGAATCCCTGTTGACAAAGCCTTGAACTTCTGCAAAGGTTCCTCGTAGAGGCCAGCTGAGAACCCGGCAATCTCCTTTGCCAGGTCTCGTAGGTACATGACCATGTACAGCTGGTAGGTCTGTACACGGCAAGATAGCATAGAGCCCTGGAAGCACTTTCTACCGAGGGCATCCAGGTTCCGGGCCTCCCGGCAGGGAGGCACCAAGAAGTGCATCTTCTGACTCTTCAGACGGTGCATGGCCGATTCCACAACCATGGAGTGGTGCGGTAGTTGTGCCTTTTGGAACCCAGGGCTCTTACGGACTCGATAAATGGAATCGACCCGTTTGCTAAGAACCGGCGTTGAGGCCAGTGCCTCGCACATATGGAAGAGCAGCCGTTCCAGCATCGGAGGAACCGGTACAGTAAAGGCTTCCTTCGGAGGAAAATCATACTGGAGGGCATCGAGCTCCTCGGCTCGAGGCACCTCCTCGGCGTCCGCAGGTAAGGCCAAGGCTTTGGCCATGTCCCTCACGAAGTCCGAGAACTGGGTATCCTCCGGGGGGGGGGGGGGGGGACCGGCTCTGAGGCTCATAAGAACATAAGAACATAAGATATGCCATACTGGGTCAGACCAAGGTCCATCAAGCCCAGTATTCTGTTTCCAACAGTGGCCAATCTAGGTCATATGTACCTAGCAGTTTCCCCAAGAGACACAAGTTCCGCAATGCTTGTACTGGGTCAAGCATTGATATCTTCGGTCACATCTTAATAATGGTTTATGGACCTTTCCTCCAGGAACTTGTCCAAACCTTCTTTAAACCCAGCTACACTAACAGCCTTTACTACATCCTCCGGTAACAAATTCCAGAGTTTGATTACACGTTGAGTGAAAAAATATTTTCTTTTATTAGTCTTAAATAGTTTACCCTGTAGCTTCATTGCATGTCCCCTAGTCTTTCTATATTCTGATAAGGTAAACAATCGATCTACGTTTACCCGTTCCACTCCGTTCATTAATTTATAGACTTCTATCATATCTCCCCTCAGCCGTCTCTTTTCCAGGTTAAAGAGCCCTAACCTTTTTAGCCTTTCTTCGAAGGGACGCACCGGGTCCTGAAGGTGTCCGGGGACTCCTCGTCCTCCGACTCCTCTGAGGAGGAATCGAGCGGCTCCAGCCGTGTGGGCCTCGGTGCCACCCACCCTGACGCCGAGGATATCACTGTCGATGACTTCGGCCCCGCACGGGAGGTCGAGGGGGACCTTGACCGAGGATCGACTCAAGGATCGGCTCGGTCTCCGGGGTCAACTTAGACGTCGAGGTCCAGGTGGTCTGGGCAGATGCACTGGTCATACCGGCGATAAGCACCCGCTGCTGGTCGATGAAGGCAGCCAAGGTGCTCGCCAATGCCGTCAACCTGAGTCCAAGCTCAGGAGACTCAGCAGCCCCCGACTTGGGCCCCGACGGCATAGGGTCCAACGTCGGCTCCCCCGGAGGAGAGTCCATGAGGACAACTGCACCTATGTGACCCGGGGACTCCGGCTCCACATGAGGTAACTTGGAAGGCCTCTCCGAATCCGAGAGCCCGGGGTGGCAGTCAGGGCTACGCGACCTGGCCCTCAAGGAAGCAGGAGTCTCCACCGACACCGCACTCGCGAGCTTTTTCTTCCTTTTGTGCTCCCGGGTGGGAGACTCCCTTTCAGAGGAATCCCGACGGCGCTCGGGGTCGGACTCCCGAGATGTCGAGGCCTCTGACAAAGTCCGGGCCCGGCCGGACGCAGAGTCAGAGAAAATTCTCCCACGTTGATGCTGACGGCTCCGAAACGCCTTTGACGACATTTTGCCGCGCGGGCCACAGGCCAGCGGGTCATGGTCGGGCCCGAGGCATCGGAGACAGCAGTCATGTGTGTTGGTGAGAGACGTAAGTTTCTTGCACCGATCACACTTTTTGCACCCGCTGGCAGCCATCGGGGGAAAAAGGGCCCCTGCAAGGTCAAAAGACCGGGCTGTCAGTGAAAACACAAAAAGAGCGCTAACGCTAGTCACAAAGGACAAAAACCGAAAATCAAAACTCCGGACTCGATACCGGTGTACCGAGCCCAGACGGGAAGGGGAACCGGCGTCAAACCGGATAAGACAACGCGAAAATCGCAGAAAAAAAAATCAACTTTTCCCAGGTGACACGAACTCACGTCTGTCGGGCTCTGCGGAAAAAGAAAGACTAAGCAAGATGGCACCCTTGGGCGGGAAGGGGACCGCGCAGGCGCTCTGCATTCCCAAAGGCTTTCTTTGAAAGCTGGGGAAATGCTCCGCACGGGGGCTCCGTCGGCGCCGACGTTACTCATATGTGAGGACTGATTCCTGCTTGGTACTGGAGAAAAGGAGACTATGGCAAGATGGCACCCTTGAACAGGAAGGGGACCACGCATGCGTGGTGCATCTCCCAAACGCTTTCTTTAAAGACTGGAGAGATGATTCCGCACAGGCTCAGTCTGCTTGTTCCCAGAGAATATCCAGGTCACTGGATAATGCAGAAGCTAATTGGACAATGACGATATCCAGTCGCTGTCCAGTGAGCTTTGGTGGTGACGTAAGGCAGCCTTTAATGTATGTAACTTTCACTGCCGAGGAATTACTGGGCAACAGCTGATATCGCCGCTTTCTGGTTATTCCTGGGTGCTGCCCCAGGAATGCCCTGATGCTAGCATCGGGTGCCTAGTGGCAGAACCCACAAATATTCAGGGGCACTAACCACATTAGTGCCACTGACTATCCCGGTCAGTACCATTAACACAGTTAGCAAGTCTGCTCAATGCTTTAATTACTTTGACTATCGGGCCCATAAGACAAGTGGTAGAGAACATGGCTGCTAGGATAAATGACATTAAGAAATGTTATCATATATTTCCAATCTTTGTCGAATTGCACAGTTTACCAGTTAAATATAGAGCCTTGTATTGTTTGTCCTTAAATTATATCAGCACTCCGATCAGAGGACAGTAGTCTGCTATATGTACTATTGCTCGAACAGTTTTTTTCTTGATGAGCTTCTGAGAGCCTTTTCTATTGCTGGCACCTCAGTTTGAAATAAGCTACCGACTGAAGATTATAGAAGAGTTTTTAACTTTTCATAAGCCGTAGAAAGAATATAGTATTTTTTTTAAGTAGGCTTTTTAAAAACTAACAAAATGGCCATATATATGGATAATGAGGCTTTTAGAGTATTTGTTTATTTGATTTTAATGTTTTGTGTTGCTGTTATGATATTTTTGTTGTATTATATTTGGTTTTATCATCTTTTTATTATGTATGTTTGTAACTCACCTAGACTTTTAGATAGGCAAGAAATAAATCCAAATAAATAATAAATAAAATAACAATGTGAATTGTAAGAAAACAAAACATTTTCTAATGATTAGATTTATTACCTAAGATTAGTGACATCACTTTCCCATTCCACTTTCTGGTGCTCCAGCTTAGATTTACTTTCTCTGGTTTCTTCTATTATTTGTTGCAACTCTTTCCTATCATTTTCTAGCTTCCTTAGTTTTCCCAGGAGCAGCATATAGCGGCCATTTTCCTTTTCTATCAATCGTTCATATTCATGAATAATATTCTGGATTTTCAGGAGACTTACTGAATCTGTATGATGAACAAAGGCAAGAGGCAAAATATTTTAGTTTTGGTATTAAAGAATGAAAATTTTCCTGCTCATCGTGTTTTGATATTTTTTTTTTTTAATAAGCATACTGTACAAGCCAACTCCAATGACTATACAAATGTGATAATAAAAAATAAGTAACCAGGGAATTATAGGACAACACATTCGGGCCAGTATTCAGAAGGGTTTCTCTGGTTAGCAGGATATGCTAAGCCCAAAATTCAGTTAGTTCCTGCTCTTATGATGCCAAGTTTCAAAATGGTGCTGATAATTCCTAGCAGTAATCTTGTGGTAGCTGTGGTGGTAGTGGAGCTTTCAGAGGGGTGGAGGTAGTTGAGGAGGTAGTTGGGTGGTAGTGTTGGCAAGGAGGAGGGGTAGGAGTGCTATGATTCACTTTTTAAATTTCTATGCTGCAGAAGCTGGACCTGCTTCTCAGCGTAGTTACTCACCTGTAACATGTGTTCTCCGGGGACAGCAGGAATCAGTCCTCACATATGGGTGACGTCGGCGCCGATGGAGCCCTCGTGCGGAGCAAATCCCCAGCTTTCTAAGAAAGCCTTTGGGAATTGCATCACGCATGCAGAGTCCCCTTCCCGCCAAAGGGTGCCCATCTTGCTCAGTCAAATGACATAGCTAAAAAGAACAAAATATAATAATAATAGGACTGCAACTCCAAGGGGAGGAGGGAGGGTCGTGAGGACTGATTCTTGCTGTCCCTGGAGAACGCCTGTTACAGGTGAGTAACTACGCTTTCTCCGGGAACAAACAGGAAGTCAGTCCTCACATATGGGATTCCCCAGCTATAGGCTACCGAGAACCCACAGCTGAAAAAATAGGCTCCCTCTATGAGAGCCGCAAGCAGCCAAAATAGGAATTTAACTGAGAGAGTAGCACTCCGGTGGCCTGACAGAGAAGGATCGGAGGGCAGGAGTTGCCTAGACCTCGAAAAGATTAAGAATTACAGCCTGGCCGAAAGCACTTTCCCATTGGGACTCCCTATCCAGGCAATAATGGGTTGCAAAGGTCTGACCCGAAGACCAGGTGGTGGCCCGGCAGATGTCTGCCAGTGGAAAAGAGCGGAAATGAGCCACTGATGCTGCCATAGCCCTGACCTGGTGGGCCGTAACATGACCCTGCAATGGAAGCTTGGCCGCCCTGTACGCCCAGGCAATACAGTCTGCTACCCAGGTGGACAGCGTACGCTTGGAGATGGCCATCCCCACCTTACTGGGGTCATAGGATACGAAGAGCTGAGAAGCCCTTCTATGGCCTTGCGTACGTTGAATGTAGAAGGCCAATGCCCTCTTACAGTCCAGGGTATGCAGAATTGTCTCTGCCCGACTGGCATGCTGCCTAGGAAAGAAGGTAGGCAGTACTACCTCCTGGTTGAGGTGGAACGAAGAGACCACTTTCAGAAGAAACTTGTGGTGTGTGCGGAGCACCACCCGGTTCCTACAGAACCTTGTATAAGGCCTGTCGGACAGCAGGGCCTGAAGCTCACTCACTCGCCGAGCCGACATGAGTGCCACCAAGAAAACAACCTTCCAAGAAAGGTAGAGTAGATGGCAGGTTGCCATCCGCTCAAATGGCAGACGAGTAAGCTGCCCTAAGCCCACGTTCAAATCCCACTTGGTTGCCGGAGGGTGAACCGGGGGCTTCAGCACAAGTAGGCCTTCAGAAACCTGGACACCAAAGGATGTGCAGAAAGAGGCTTTCCTTCTACTGGGAAATGGTGTGCAGCCAAGGCACTGAAGTGAACTCTGATAGAGTTGGACTTAAGGCCCAAATCCGAACGGTGGAGAAGATACTGTAGTACCACTGCAACCTGGCAGGAGAAAGGATTCACTTTTTGCTTTTCGCACCATACTCCAAACCTACACCACTTAAAGGCATACTGTAGGTTCATCTAGTTGACTGCCTCCTTGAGGCCAGCAAAACTTCTTCCACGTTTTTCAGGAGGAGGAGGGGTGTGAGAACTACCCTTTCAGCAGCCATGCCATTAGGATGAGGGAGCTGAGGTTGGGGTGCAGGAGAGTGCCCCCCCTCTTGAGACAGGAGGTTCAGAGAGGACCCCAGGGAGATTTGGGCCTCCACCGCTAGTTGAAGTAGAAGAGGAAACCAGGGTTGCCTCGGCCATCTTGGGGCTACCAGGATGACTGAGGCTTTGTCTCGTAGAATCTTGAACAGAGTTTTGGCCACCAGAGGCGTCAGAGGAAACGCATACAGGAGGCCCACAGACCATGAGATGAGAAAGGTATTGGCAGCCACCCTGTTTGGATGTGGCTGCCTGGAGCAAAACTGGGACAACTGGTAATTGTGTAGGCTCGCAAACAAATCCAGTGTCGGTTGTCTCCAGGTCTGAAAAGGCCATTGGGCCACACTCGTGTCCAGCTGCCATTCGTGGGGCTGCAGAATCCTGCTTAACCTGTCGGCTAAGTAATTTTCCTGGCCTGGCAAATAAACTGCTCTCAGATGTATGCCAGTCTGGACTACAAAGCAGCACAGGTCCAGGGTTTCCTGACACAGCAGGCAGGACCCCGTGCCTCCCTGCTTGTTCACACAGAACATTGCTACTTGGTTGTCTGTACCAAGACAGGCTGATGAGTCAAAGTTTGACAGAAGGCTCGTAGAGCCAGGCAAATGGCACGAAGTTCCAAGAAATTGATTTGTTGTGTGCTCTCGTTCGCAGACCACACGCCCTGAGTGCAAAGTCCCTGACAGCGGACTCCCTAGCCCAGCAAGGATGCATTCGTAGTTAGGATCCTCGTGTGTTGAGGAGCCTGGAAGGTCACCCCCGCCTCCAAGTGCTTTGGGTTGAAGCCACCATTCCAAGGACTGTAGCAGTTTTCTGGACACTGTGACTCTGTCTCGGAGTCCGCCTGTGGATTGTGTCCACTGTTCTCTGAGGCATCACTGAGCTGTTCGCATGTGGAGGCGGGTATCCGGTGTCACATGGACTGTGGAGACCATGTGGCCAAGTAGGCGCAGGAAGTGTCTTGCTGCTATTTGGGACCTGCGACTCACTTGACACACCAGGGCCATGAGTCTCTTTGCCCTGTCTACTGGCAGGTAAGCCCTTGCCTGAAGGGTATCTAGTCTGGCCCCAATGAACTCTAGTTGTTGAGTGGGCATTAGGGTAGACTTGGGGTAATTGATTACACCTGAATGGTGTGAGATGTGGCCTGTTGGACCTCCATGGCTGACGTGGCTCTGATGAGCCAGTAGTCTAGATAGGGGAAGACAAAGACTCCTTGGATTCTGAGGAAGGCGGCCACCACCGCCAGGCACTTTGTGAATACCCTGGGGGCGGAGTCCAGGCCAAGGGGAAGTACTCTGTACTGATAGTGGTTTCCCCCCACCACAAAGCGTAGATATTATCTGTGGTCTGGATGAATTAGGATGTGTGTATATGCATCCTTTAGGTCTAAGGAGCATAGCCAGTCTCCCTGGTGGAGGTAAGGCAGCAACATTCCAAGTGAAAGCATCTTAAACAAATTCCTGGTGAGGGAGAAGTTCAAGTTGTGCAGGTCAAGGATGGGTCTGAGGCCTCCTGTCCTTTTTGGTACCAGAAAGTACCTGGAATAGAAGCCCTTGCCCTGTAAGTAGTGGGGCACCGGTTCTACCACTTGATCCTTGAGAAGACCTGCTAATTCCATCAGAAGGAGGTCCCGGTGAAGAGGAGACCTGAGAGTCTCTCCTGGAAAGTAAGGAGGTGGCACCTAGGTCAAATGGAGTGGATAGCCTTGATGGATGATCTGTAGGACCCAGGCATCTGTGGTGATGGCTGGCCACCTGTGGGCATACAGGGAAAGCCTTCCTCCTGTGCACTGCCTGTCTCCTGTGGTGAGAGGGGCTATGCCTTGAGAGTTAAAAGCCACTCTCAGGCTGAGCCTGAGCTGGTGCCTGGGGTTTGGGGGCTTTCTGCTTACGCGGGTCATGCCCCTGTCCCTTGGCCTGCTGCCCCTGTTGGGGAGCCGGGGAGGCCTGAAATGGGGGGTAGCGTCGGTAAGCAGCACCCTTCCTCGGGAAAAAGGCCTTCTTACCCGAGCCCTTCTTTTTAGAAGGGGTAGAAGTCTTCTTTGAGAGCCGTGTCCTGGTCATATACTCGGTCTCGAGCTCAGCAGCCTTTTCGGTCATGGGTTTACTGAAGAGGTTCTCTCCCCAGCATGGGACATCGACCAACTTGTCCTGAACCCATTGTTCAAGGTCCGACGATTGTAGCCATGCCTGGCGTCATGCACCAATGCACGCCGCAGCTACACAGGCCGCTGCCTCGAACCCGTCATAGTCAGCTCGAGTCATGAACTTCGAACACTCACAGATTCCAGTGGACAGGCTCTTGAAGCGCTGCAAAGGTCCCTCACAGAGACCAGCCGAGAACCAGGCGATTTCCTTCGCCAGGTCTCGCAGGTACATGCTCATGTACAGCTGGTATGCCTGGATCCGACATGTCAGCAAAGAACCCTGGTAGCACTTCCTGCTAAGGGCGTCCAAGTTGCGGGCCTCCCTGCCAGGAGGCAACGAGGAGTGCGTCTTCTGGCTCTTGAGCCGGCGCATGGCCAATTCCACAACCATGGAGTTGTGCGGCAGTTGTGCTTTTTGAAACCCAGGACTCTTGCGGACCTGACACATCGAGTCGATCTGCCTGTTGATCACTGGCGCCGATGCTGGTGTCTCCCACATGCGGAGCATCAGTCGTTCCAGGATCGGAGGCACTGGTACAGTAAGGGCCTCCCGAGGGGGAGAGTCATACTGGAGAGCTCTTTGGCTCGAGGATCCTCCTTGGACTCCGCAGGAAACGCCAAAGGCTTTGACATGTCCCTTACGAAGTCCAAGAACCTAGTGTCCTCTGGGGGGAACCTTCTCCGAGGCTCGGACACCGGGGATTCGGACGGGATATCCCTGTGCCGGCAGGTGTCCGGGGACTCTTCTTCCTCAGTCTCCAAGCCCAATGCCTCTGAAGAGGAATCGAGTGGCTCCGGCCTCAAGGGCTTCGGCTTCAACCGCCCAGACGCTGGTGGAACTGGCGGTCCCGAACAGGAGGTCGAGGGAGACCTTGGCCGAGGATTGACTTGAGTATGCATGGTCTGGAGGATCGGCTTGGCCTCCGGGGTCGACTTGGATGTCGGTGGCCCGGTGGTTGGGGCGGAAGGACCGGTGAGAGCAGCTATCAGCCCCCGCTGCTGGTCCATGAAGGCAGACATACTGCGCTCCAGGGCCACCATTCTGAGACCGAGCTCAGAAGGCTCCGCAGCCACCGGGTCGGGTCCCGACGCCATCAGGCCCGACAATGGTTCGCCTGGAGGAGAGTCCTCAATGAGGACAGTTGTTACCTGCCTCGGCTGCTCCGCATCCCGTCGAGGAAGCTTCACTGGACGCTCCATCTCCGAGGATCTGGAAACCAGGCCGTTCAGAGCCATCCGACGCCGACGCCTTCGAGGATTTTTTCTTCCTTCAATGTTCCCGCGAGGGAGACCCCCTCTCCGAGGAATCTCTACGATGCTCTGGCTCAGAGTGTTCTCAAGATGTAGAGACCTCAAATGAGGTCTGGACCCACGAAGGTACAGACTCAGCAAAAATCCTATTATGCTGCTGCTGGCGGCTTCTCAGGGCCTTCGAGGACATTTTCCTACACCGGCCACAGACCTCCGGGTCATGGTCAAGCCCAAGGCACCGGAGACAGCAGTCATGTGTATCAGTGAGAGACATTAATTTTGTACACCGATCACATTTCTTAAACCCGCTGGCAGCCATCGGGGGAAAAAGGGCCCCTGCGAGGTCGAAGACCCGGGCTGCCAGTGAAAAAGAAAAAGAGCGCAAACGCTAGTCATGAAGGACAAAAAATGAAAAATCAAACCGGATTTGATGCTGGTGTATCGAGCCGATGGCGGGAAGGGGAACCGGTGTCAAACTGGAGGAAAAGATGAAACTTAAGTATTTTAAACACTTTTTTCGCGACGACAACTGGACTACGTCCGAAGGGCTCCGTGGAAAAAAGGAGACTGAGCAAGATGGCACCCTTGGGCGGGAAGGAGACCGCGCATGCGTGATGCAATTCCCAAAGGTTTTCTTAGAAAGCTGGGGATTTGCTCCGCACAAGGGCTCCGTCAGCGCCGACGTCATCCATATGTGAGGACTGACTTCCTGCTTGTTCCCGGAGAACTATAGAAATGCATTGGTACCATGAGATTACGACTCAGAGTTATCGACACTATTCTGGAATCTGGCACCATAAGAGCAAGAGTGACTGGGGATGGGTCCTGCTTCCCCTAGATACCAGGGACTCTGCTAAGTCAATGAATAAAGATTGGGAGAGTCTGTTGGGGGGGGGGGAGGATTGGATGGCTTAGCAGGCCATCATTGGAGAGGGTGGTAATATCGTGGGGGTGGGGAGAGCAATTGCAGGATTGGGTGTCTATGCAGAATGGAAAAAGTAATTTTAACAAGTTGCTCCCATGCACATGTGGTGTATATTTCTATATTTACCCCCTCCCACCAACGTGCAGCTTTTTAATATTGACCACATTCAGTGGGAGCAGCAATGTGCAATCTTTTACCTATTTTACAAGAGGCTCTACATTTGTCTGTAGTAAAATACTATGAGAATTTCCATGTCCTATCTAAAATCTGCCTTAAAGTGTGGAAAGGGACCTGAAGTGAAGGAAAAAGAGAGTTAGGAAGAAAAAAAGAAGGAAAAAAGTGAAGACGAAAAGGACAGTAAGGACTACAGATTAACAGAAGTTTAAAAAGTAAAGGCAAGGATGGCCTGACAGCCCAAGAAACCTGAATCTGATTTCTGAAGCCAGTTTCTTCTTCCTTGGCTGGGAGGGGCTAGAGGATAAAGATTTATTAAGCATATAAGTACAATAACTTTACCTTGACCTTCTACGCCAAGTTGTGCTATCAATAACATAGCATTCTTATAGACTGATGAAGTAGAAGAATCACAGTCTTCTGTGGCAGTGTCAGAAGATTGAGTTAAATCATCCAGATCATCTGTGATATCCACCTGTATGTTGACCTAGAAACAAAATTCATATACCGTCCCCCCCCCCCAAAGAATTAATTTTTTTCTGGAACTTTATTTGCAAATAAGAGATACATATCACAATAGTATCCAGCCATCATCAACATTTACAAATAATTCAATGTTACAGGGATCAAAGCATTCCCTACTGTACTACTACTGAGCCAGCACAACAATCTATGCATTCCAAAAGATTTACAGAATAAAAAGAGAAAATCTTTGGTTTACAGAAACTCCCAATTAGTTTTAAACACAAATTCAACAACTTGCAAAACTATGAAATTTCAAATCCAAAAAAACCTCCCACAACAATTTTCTAACTCTCAGGACATATGCTCACGAGCAACATACACTCTCTGTTTCCCGCCAAAGCTCACATCATACCCCATTCTATCTTTCATCATATATAAGAGTTTGTCACATAAGATCCCCAAGCTCTCATATACTATTCCACAACAGTGGGTCCTCTATCTTTCAATTCTGAGCCACCATCATTCATGCAGCCAGCAACAGCAGTTCAAGTAGTCGCCTACACTCACATCTCACCAAGTCCACTTGATCCAAGAAACCCTGTAAAGAAATCACTGGATCTCTTCTACAAATCGCCCCAGTGATCTCTGCAATCTTTTCACAATACTCTGATCCAATACTGTTGAATTTCTTGGCATTCCCACCATAAATGGTGAAAGGTGCCTTGCTCTCCTCACTTTCTCCAACACCGTCCATCTCCCTTCAACCTGGCCAACCAAACTGGTGCTGAGTAATAATTTATACTGAATCATCTGTAGCCGGTACTGGCAGAGCATCAATACTCTCTTCACCATATTAACTTCCAGTTCTGCTAAGCCAACTGTTTACCCAACCACCTTTAACAATTTTCCATATATGGGGCTACGTCAGGGAGATAAAAATACTGTAATTCCGTATAAAGGTTGAAAAGCAAGCCCCTAAATTTCACTCCTCCATACAACACCCGTTCCAATTTCAAAGGATCTCTAAGGAACCTAATTCTGTCCCCTCATCAAAACATAATGCAACTGAAAATACTGGAAAAAAGGGACCTGAATACCTTCTTCCCTCCGCAGCTGTTGTAAAGACATAGGGGCATCACTTTCCACTAAATCCTCAATATGTTCTTATTTCCCCAAACCCTCTGCAGTTCTAAGGTGAAATTAGACTTGCCTGCTAATTGTTGTTCCTTGAGGAACTCCAGTCTAGTCCCGACATCTAGGTTTAAGCACCTCCTCCAGCAGCTATGGAGATTGAGAAACGTCATTCTTCTGATGACACTGGTACAAATACTCCCGGGACCGCCTCCTCTGACCAGTAATCTATTGACAAAGCAGACTCACCCGAGCAACAGTTAAGTATCAAATATATTAACCAACTGAACCTCAACTTAACTTTAACTATACCCTTACAGGAACTAACCACTTCCATTATAGTAGATGGAAGAAAAGAAAACGGTACGTTCGTAAATGAACTTGTGCCAAGGAAGGCCACCCTTCCTCGTTTCCCGAAGTTTCCTTACGCCCCCTGGCACCCCCTTCTCTATGCTAACCTCCCGCCTTTTATGGCTCTCAGCGACCCATTAGCTTCCCTCTCTTAAGCCTTGAGCCCTAACTCCGTGCTTCAGGCCAACAGCACAAAATCAACTAGGGAGGGATATGGGACTAGACTGGAGTTCCTCAAGGAACAACAATTAGCAGGTAAGTCTAATTTCACCTTCCTTATCGTCCCTCCAGTCTAGTCCCGACATCTGGGGATGTAACAGAGCAGTGAAACCTTTTCTTACCGGGAGGGACCCGCCAGGCCAGCCTGAAGCACCGCTGTGCCAAAGCTAGTATCCCTTTCTGCCTGCACATCCAGACGGTAATGCTTAACAAAAGTATTAAACGATGCCCAAGTCACCGCCTTACAAATCTCAATAGCCGGCACTAGAATGCATTCTGCCCAAGACGTCGCCTGCGCCCTCGTCGAATGGGCTCCGATGCCCTCCGGTAATGACTTCCCTTTCAGAATGTAAGCCAATGCTATTACTTCTTTAAGCCAACATGCAATGGAAGCTTTACTAGCAGCTTCCCCCTTTCGTGCTCCGCCAAAGAGAACAAAAAGCCTACCTGTCTTTCTGAAATTCGCCGTTCTCCTAAGATACCTCTTCAGCCCTCGGCAAACGCCCAGAGTGTGTAAAGAACCGGAGGTTGCCTTCCCTCCTGAGTCAACAAACACTGGGAGAGAAACTACTTGATTCGCTGAGACTACCTTTGGTAAGAAAGATGGCAATGGCCTCAGCACCACCTTGTTATCGTAAAAGGACAAAAAGGGCTTCCGACACGATAAAGCCTGTAACTCCGAAATTCTACGTGCTGAACAGATCGCTACTAGAAATACCGCCTTGAGTGTCGGATCCTTATCCGACGCCTGCGCTAAAGGCTCAAAAGGTCCATGTGCTAACGCGTCCAACACCAATGTCAGATCCCACCGAGGAACCGGTGATCTACACGGAGGCCTAAGAAGAGCCACCGCTCGTAAAAAGTGTTTAACATCTGGATGTGTTCCCAGATTCTGTCCTCTTATCTTTCCTCGGTAACACGCCAGCGCTGCTACCTGCACTTGCAGGGAGGCTGCCGCCAATCCTTTGTCAAAACCATCCTGTAAGAAAGCTAGCACGTGTGACAGCGAAGCACCCAAGGCCTGAATCGTCCTGTCCGTACACCATGCCTCAAAGACATGCCAGATACGTATATACGCCAAAGACGTAGATGTTCTCCTAGCCTTCAACATGGTGGAAATGATGGCCGAGGAATATCCTCTTGCCCTCAACCTCGCCCTTTCAAGAGCCAAGCCGTAAGTGAGAATTGATCTACCTGGGGCATAAGAATGGGACCCTGGAACAAAAGATCCTTCTGAACCGGAAGCCACCAGGGCCGGTCTACCAACAGCCGGACGAGATCCGCGTACCACGGTCTCCTCGGACAATCTGGCGCTATCAGAATTACCGTTCCCTTGTGCACCTCTATTCTTTGCAGCACTCGACCTATTAAGACCCAGGGGGGAAAAATGTACAGGAGCTGGTGTTCCAGCCATCTTTGAATGAGAGCATTGAGCCCTTCCGACATCCTCTCCTTTCTTCTGCTGAAGAATCTGCTTGCCTTCTGTCATGGGGCTGCAGGCCTTCGCCTAGGGCGCCGAGGTTGGAGTTGCCTTGCTATCTTCTAGTGGTCAAAAATAGTCTCAAGTCGAGTGGTTAAGGCAAAACAAAACAAGGGCTTTATTCCCCTTCCCCCAAGGATATCATGTGCATAACCAAAAACAGGGAAAACAAAACAGTTTCTCTCAAAGAAAAATATCTTCTTTTTCTTTGCTCTTTTTACAGGGCTTTAGCACAAAGATTCAATATCATCCGCAAGACAATGTACAATCCATAGGAGCCTGTTCTGGAACCCTGGTGTTACTTTCCCATTGCATCTCTTCACCTTCAGCATACATTGTGCTTGGGTTTAAACCTTCACAGCTGTTTTTATGAAAACCCCTCTCTGGACGTTCAGATAGCGTACAGGGACACAGTTCTGTGCAAGTATGTTTAAGAGTACCTGTATCTGTAGGGTTGCCTCTCCAGCTCTCCTTTTCCACCCTCTAGTTGTTAGGGATTGTTTTATAGCTTCCTGCAGATATTTCTGGTCTGGAGCACTGCTCTGACCCTCCATTCCGAATGGAGCTTCTAGCTTTCCCTCTCACAGTGCTAGGCTCCCACCTGTATAATTGTTGAGGTTTTCCCTCTGGCAGGGAGGACTGGGGACTTTCCTGCTCACTCGGTCTAGGCAGCTTCCTAGCCCCAGGTTGTGCCCTCCTTCTCTATGGAGCACTGGCTTCTCTCCCTGGGCTGTAAACAGGTTCCTCGTAGGACCTCCAGCTACCGGCAGTCTGAGCACTTCCCCTGCCACGTTCCTCTGAAGCCTTGCCTCTGATGCTTCCTGTTCCAGTGACATGCCCAGTGCTTCCTTGTTCAGCAGGCTTCTCCCTCTGTGACCTCTGCCTCCCTGGTTGCTGACCTCTGCTCTCTCCTTCTGCTTCTCTTCCTCTTCCTCCTCCTTCTCCTTCTGCCTCCTTGCTGGATCTACCAACCAGCTTTTATCTCCCTGTTCGCTGTAAGCTGACTGTGCTTTCTTGGACAGGTGATCATAATCAATCCCCAAGCTTTCTGCTATGTCATAGCTTGGGTGTGGTAGTTCTGCTCCTCTGTTCCTTTGCTTCTCCTGAGCTGCACATGCTGGCTGCCTAACAGATTCTAAGGTAAATTTCTCCTTTTTATCTATCTGCATAGGCTCTGTGTGGGCTTCTACGTCACACTTCGCACACTCGAATGTAGCCATCAGATCCATCACCGGCTCCCCCCAGTGGTATACCACTAAGTCGAAGACCTCTGGATGAAGCACCCACTCTGCTGGATCTACTTTGACCCGACTCAGAAAATCTGCTGTCACAGTCTACTCCTGCCACATGTGCCGCCGACAGCGCCTCTAGATGCACTTTGGCCCAATACAGCAGTTGTTCGGCCTCGGATTCCAGAGACGCACTGCCGGTGCCACCTTGCCGATTGATATAGGCCACGGTGGTTGCACTGTCGGAAAATATCCGTACCGCTTTGTTCTCCAACAACACCTGAAACGCTCCGAGAGCTAGAGCCACCGCTCTCAACTCCAACCTGTTGATGGATCATGTCTTTTCCATATCGGTCCACTGTCCTTGGGCATAGATCCCTTTGACGTGTGCGCCCCATCCCATGAGACTGGCGTCCGTCATAAGGGGCACCCAGGCGGGTGCTTCCAGAGGCATTCCCTTCTCCAGCACTCCCGGCCTCAACCACCACTGCAGCGCCTGCCTCGTCTCTGTCCGACACAGCACCTTGGACAACGGATCGTTCTGGTGAGACCATCTGAGCAATGCCCTCTGTAATGGTCGCATATGTGCCTGTGCCCACGGAACCAATTTGAGAGTCGCTGCCATTGTACCTAGCAACTGCAGATACTGCCACGCCATGGGAATCCTGCGGCCAAGAAAGGTGTGGACTAGGTTTCTCAAGCCCTGTGCCCTCACCTGAGGCAGAAATACCTTTCCTATCTGCGTATCGAAATGTGCTCCGAGATACTCCAGGGTCTGCAACGGCTCCAGTCTGCTCTTCGCTCTGTTGATCACCCAACCTAGACTCTGAAGGAACTCTACCACTCTGACAGTCGCCAACTTGCTCTCTCCCCTGGACTTTGCCCGTATCAACCAATCATCCAAATAGGGGTGGCACCAGAATTCCTTCTTTCCTCAATGCTACCGCCACGACAACCATGACCTTGGTAAATGTCCGTGGAGCTGTTACTAACCTGAACGGTAATGCTCGGAATTGAAAATGTCCCATCGGCAGAGCAAATCTGAGGAATCTCTGATGCTCCTGTCGAATGGGTATGTGAAGATACGCTTCCAACAAATCCAGTGCAGTAAGGAACTCCCCTGCTCTTACAGCCACAATCACTGACCATAGAGTTTCCATACGAAAATGCGAAATGCGCAGACACCGATTTACCTTCTTGAGATCCAAGATCGGACGAAAGGACCCCTCCTTTTTTGGCACCACAAAATAAATGGAGTATCGACCGCACCCGCATTGCTCTGGTGGAACCGGAACTACCGCGTTGAGTCTCAGTAGCCTCTCCAACGTCTCTTGCACTTCCTAGACCTTCAAAGGCGTTTTGCATGGGGATTGAACGAAAGTGTCGGCCACTGGGCATTGGAACTCGAGAGCATATCCGTCTCGAATGATTTCCAAAACCCACTGGTCGGTGGTAATTTGGACCTAAGCAGGATAAAACTCCCATAACCGACCTCCTACGGATACCACCTCCCCTTGGGCCCTCCTGGCATCATTGTTGCTTTCTAAAGTTCGAGGAAGAGGTGGCCGCAAATCTTCTATTTGCCCCTTGAAAGCCTCAAAATCCCTGGCTTCTGTAGGAGAAACATCCCCTCTGAAATTGCCCAAAACGAGTTGGACGGAAACGTCGAAAATCTCTCTGCTGATTTGTGTTAGCCTGCAAAGGCCTATTTTGCCTCTGCTTGTCCTCTGGGAGCCTTCCTCCCTTAGACTCTCCCAAATCCTTTACCAACTTATCCAAATCTTCACCAAAAAGCAGATTTCCTCTAAAAGGCAGTTTACCCAATTTAGCCTTTGAGGAACCATCCTCTGCCCAATTACGCAGCCAAAGATAACGTTGAGCTGCTATTACAGACGCCATACTCTTAGATAGACTCCTAATAAGGTCATAATGAATGTCCACTAGGTAAGCCGTCCCTGATTCTAACTTGGATGCTTCCCCTTCACTCTCTTCCAGTTGGTCTCCCTGAATATGTTGCGACCTTCGGAGAGAGGCCCGAGCCACCCAGGCTCCACAAATCGATGCCTGCAAAGAAAGGGCACTGATGTCGAATACTTGTTTCAACAAAGTATCTAACTTCCTATCCTGCACATCCTTGAGCACGGCACTACCTTTCACCGGGATGGTAGTCTTCTTGGTCACTGCTGACACCGCTGCATCTACCTTCGGAGACTTAAACAACTCCCGATCCTGATCCACCAACGAGTATAAGTGAGCCATAATCCTGGAACCCTTAAGGGCTGCTTCTGGCATGTCCCATTCCTCCTGAATCATTTCCCGCATCATTCTATGAACCGGGAATGCTCTCTGCATCTTACGGAACGCCAGCAACAAGGGATCCTCCAAGGATGTATCCTCTGTGGGCCCCACAGATGGCATATTTAGAGCTTTTAGAGTTTCACCTATGAGAGCAGGTAACTAATCCCATCAGAACACCCTAACCACCCTCGCCTGATCTTCGTGCTCCACTAACTCTCCTTCCTCTAATTCATCTTCCATGTCCTGCTCTCCGTCCTCCAAGAAGGGACTCTCCGAGGCCACTGACAGCTCCTGCAAATGCTTTCCCTTTCTAGACTTCTTTGCAGGTGTCTCTAGAAGCCCCAAATCTAGAGGGGTTCCTGGCCGCTTTACTGCCCGATCTCCTTCCGGTGCAGCTGCTTCTGCGTTCTTATTACTGCACCTGAAGGCTTGTTGTAACAAAGCTACAAAATCCTGCGAAAATCTTGCTGCCAGCCCAGCAGGTAAAGCCGGCTGGGCCGTTGAAACATCTGTAGCAAAAGAGGGCCCAGGTACCGGCTCCAGCAATGGAACCGAAGGAGAACTAGAAGTTGGCAAACTATCCTTCTGGCCCTCACCCTCAATCTCTACCACCGGATCTACTGAGCTGGCTTCTTGGAAACAGACTTTGCAGACTCCACTTACTGCTACTGTTTCCTTTCTGACACCGCACATCAAACACGGCGTCTTAGAAGGCATCTCTCCTGTACTACGTCAAGCTCCCTTATGTGCTCCCTTTATCCCTTAATAAAGTGAGACTAACCCTGGTATATAGCTAGCCACTGTACTATATCTAAATAAACCTATATATTTCTCTATACATCTTTCTCTATAGGCTATATAAACATATATATCTAAACATATATAGATAGATAGATAGACAGATAAATAGATAGATAGATATAGATAGATAGATATACACACCCAGACAATCTATGTCCTGATACTGAAAACATTCGAGCCAATTCCTCCTGTCTTTTTCCCAGCGCACTGACCAACCTTGAAAAACTGCACGTGAACGCGAAGAAACCCCTCACTGCGACGTTCCTGCAGGCCCGACTAACTCGCGGCTTTCCCACGCTTCAGCCATGCGGCCACTATACTCCGGAGCAGAACGCAGCCCTCTCGTCGGCTCCCCTGCCTGTGCCGAAGACAACCGCTTACCTTACTAACTGTTGACACTGCCTTCGCTGACTGATCCTTCCCGCGCTCAGCCATACAGCGGCTTCCGCGACGCAGGAGAATCAGCAACTGAGGAGCCGGTATTTCAGGGCTTAGTGGCCTTGGCATGCGTCCCTGCAGCGCTCTTTCAGCGTTGGTCCTCTACAGTTGCCGCCGGTTCCTCACCCAAACCGTGTGTTTGGGAACCAGAGCACGGCCCTTTTCACCTCGGGATATTCACTTCCTTTGCAGCCCCCTTAACTGGAACCAGAGGGAGGGAGACAGGAAGGGGGCCTTAGCACATTTTATTCCTTAAAACGACAGCCTTCTTTTTTTTTTTTTTTAGAACTACCACATCACTTAAACTAATCGAATTAACCCTATCTAAACTACTATCCTTAAATGTTTCTCCAGCGAGCCTGCCCTCCAGGCTCACCACCCTCCAGCTGCTATGGAGACTGAGATTACTAGTCAGAGGAGGCGGTCCCGGGAGTATTTGTACCAGTGTCATCAGAAGAATGACGTTTCTCAGTCTCCATAGCTGCTGGAGGAGGTGCTTAAACCCAGATGTCGGGACTAGACTGGAGGGATGATAAGGAAAAATGGTTCTGTCTCCAAATGGCAAAAAATCTTCAATCTTGGCAGCAGGAATAAAGACCCCTGCAATCTGGACTTTTTCCTTACTTGTCCCCATATCCGTAATAACGGACTTAACAGGATGTGCTCGACAACCATTCTAAGGCCTTTATTCCAACACTGCTAGGTTCACCCACAACCTCATAAAATGACCTAGGGGCAGGGCCGATCCATCCATTAGGTGGTTGCCTAGGGTGGCAGATCACTAGGGGCGGCAGGTTATGTGCTTCGGCACACATGGCCTGCCACCTCTGGCCCCCCTCCAACATAACTTCAAGAGTTCAGAAGCAGCAGGCCATGTGTACCAAAGCACATTGCCTGCCACTGAGCAGAGACGAGCCGCACCGCCAGAATCGGTGGTAGCGCAGTTCAGCATGGGGGGAGGGAGCAGCACGACATGGGGGGAGGGAGCAGCACAGCTGGGGAAGTGGAATGGCCAGGGTTCTGCCTAGGGCACCAGAAACCCTTGGTCTGGCCCTGTCTAGGGGCCAACCAATCCTGCTCCATTTTAAGTCAATGAGCACTTGGGGGTTTAGTATAATGATACTGAATTGCTCTGAGCACCACAGTTTAATAATCAAAGGTCAACTCTGGGCAAACTAGCTTTCCCATCATCAACTGCTAACACCAAATAATGCCAGCTCAACTGAACTTTCTTCCCTCCCCAAACAAATGTAGTGAAGCACTTTTCTATTTTTATGCAGAAAGGCTATAGGAACCATTATTGGGAGCAGAGTAAACATAATTTTGTTCTTTAGAATAGTTTCTACCATTTTGCCTGGCAATAACATTATGATCACGGGTTTATAATTTCTGGGATCTTCCCTGGAACCCTTTTTAAAAAGTGGTAGTATGTTGGCCACCCTCCAGTCTTCAGGCATCAAACAATTTTAATAGTAGGTTATAAATGACTAATAATGGGTTTGAAATTTCATTTTTTGTTTAATTTATAACTCTGAAGTATATGCCATCTGGTCCAGGAGATTTGCTGCAATCATAGCTTTTTGCTTGCAAATCTGGCCAAACAATATTTAAAAAATATTCTAACTACAAAAAGTGCATCAATGAAAACTGCAAAACAAGGCAAAAATATAATTGCAAAATTCCTCTAATATGTTCATCTACTCCTTTTTCTCGATAAACGTTTGGATCCCATTGATTAATTTAGTTCTTTTCGGATCCAGTTTCTTGGGATGTAGTAAGTTGTTAGTGTAGCTGGGTTTAAAACAAAAAAAGATTTGTTCAAGTTCCTGGAGTAAAAGTCATAAACCGTTATTAATGTGGACTGGGAGAAATCCACCCTTATCTTTGGGATAAGCAGGATGAAATATGTTTACCTTTTGGGATTCTTACAGGCACTTGTGACCTGGATTGGCAACTGTTGTAAACAGGATACTGGGCTTGTGGACCATTGGTCTGACCTAGAATAACAAATCTTTATGTTCTAATCTGGACATTATCATCATACTAAGAGCTGCAATCTATCTAGCCAACTCAAAGTCAATCCCTCCCGCCTAGGCAATTCATTGTCTGCCATGTACTAGAGAGGAATAATTAAGCTGAAAAAGGTCATTCAACTGGGCAGAGTTACGGATCCCTAATTTGGGCCTAATATTCAAAGGCATTTACACGGTTTACAGACCTGTAAACCATATAAATGCCAGTAAGTAGCTGAATATCCATGGCTGTCCTAACTTTAGCTGCTGAAGCTAACTGGGCACTTAGCTTCCTGTTTCACCGGCGGACCTGGATATTCAATGAGACGACAACTAGCCATTGTAATCACGCTAGCCACCGCTGCTGAATATCGTGCCCAAAATGCTTGTCAAGGTCATCCGAAATGGACACATACATGGGACAGAGACACTTTATAGCCAATCTGTAAAACCTCTGATTTATCCAAGTTCACCTTGACCCTGAAGACCTCAGAAAACATCTGCAACATTTCCAATAATGAGAAGAATGGACTGACAAAGCTCTCAGACAAATAATGAGTGCATCATCTGCATATAAGGATACCTGGTATGGTACTCTCTCATTTATTACAGGTGATATATCAGGGCTCTCTCATCAAATACAGGCTAAAGGCTTAATGGGTAAAACAAATAACAGACGAGAAAAAGGGCAACCTTGTCGTGTACCTCTGCATAGCATAAACGTTTCCAAGCAGATCCTGTTTACCAATAGCTGCACTATAGGTTTGGTATACAGTATTTATACCCATTAAATAAATCTATTTCTTCAAACTTAAACCTCTACAACACAGAAAATAAATATTCCCACTTCAACCAATCAAATGCTTTTTGGGGGTCAAATGCCACATACCATGTGGACTGTCACTCCCTCTACACCACTAAAATGATAGTAAATAGTCTTCTTAGATTATCAAAGATCTGCCTCACTTTAATAAACCCAGTTTGATCTGAGTGAACCAAATCTTGAATAAAACTCTCCAGTTGACTTGCCAAGCTATTCAAAAGTGACATAGGCCAAAAACTAAGAACATAAGAACATAAGATATGCCATACTGGGTCAGACCAAGGTCCATCAAGCCCAGTATTCTGTTTCCAACAGTGGCCAATCTAGGTCATATGTACCTAGCAGTTTCCCCAAAGGACACAGGTTCCACAATGCTTGTATTGGTTCAAGCATTGATATCCTGGGTACCTTCTTAATAATGGTTTATGGACCTTTCCTCCAGGAACTTGTCCAAACCTTTTTTAAACCCAGCTACACTAACAGCCTTTACTACATCCTCTGGTAACAAATTCCAGAGTTTGATTACATGTTGAGTGAAAAAATATTTTCTTTTATTAGTCTTAAATAGTTTACCCTGTAGCTTCATTGCATGTCCCCTAGTCTTTCTATATTCTGATAAGGTAAACAGTCGATCTACGTTTACCCGTTCCACTCCGTTCATTAATTTATAGACTTCTATCATATCTCCCCTCAGCCGTCTCTTTTCCAGGTTAAAGAGCCCTAACCTTTTTAGCCTTTCTTCATAGGAGTATCCTTCCATCCCCTTTACCATTTTGGTGGCTCTTCTCTGAACTTTTCTAAAATCGCTATATCCTTTTTAAGATACGGCGACCAGAATTGCACACAATATTCAAGGTGCGGTCTCACCATGGAACGATATAGATGCATTATAATATCTTTTGTTTTATTTTCCATTCCTTTCCTTATCATACCTAGCCTTCTATTTGCTCTCTTGGCCGCTGCTGCACACTGGGCCGAGGGTTTTAACATGGTATCCACAATGGCGCCTAAATCTTTTTCCTACTACCATAATGGAAAGGGTAGTTTCCCACTCTTAGGGATTAAAGAAATCTCCACCTCGTACACAGCAGAAGGCAAAGAGTCCATTAGGAGGGCCTCATTAAAAACCCTTTGCAATATAGGAGTCCTTTATGCTATTCTATGGGGAACCTATCCGTTCCTACAGTCTTCTCTGATGCCGACGACTTAAGAGATGCTTCCACTCCTAAAATCAAAATGTCTCTATTAAGAACATGTTGCTGCTCTTCAACCACCACTTTCAGGCCTGCTCTACCTAAGAAGGCATTGAGAACTGCAGGAGTACTCTGGACCTCAGATGTATACAGAGCGTAGAAACATTCCTTAAAAGCTGATTCTGTACCTTACCTATCCTTTTTTAATCCTCCCACTGTAATCAAAAACCTTATGATTACTATTACTACTAATCACTTGTATAGCACTATATGGCATATGCAGTGCTGAATGATAAGATACAGTCCCTGCTCAATACAGCTTACAATCTAATCAAGACAATCAATCTAATCAAGACAGACAATACAACAAACTAGGGACTAGGGCAAATCTAGGCGAATGATAAAGACACACATAGGTGGTGGTGAGTAGGAGAATAAGGGGATTAGGATCTAAAAGCAGCCTTGAAGGGGTGGGTTTTTATAAACATAAAGCTCCACCTCTTCCTCAACGGCCAAGCTAACAACTTACCAGCCTTCCTACCATATTCAATAAAGTTCCTTTTAATTAGTTGCAGCAAAAATTAAATACATTCTACTTCTATTGCTTTAATTTTATGTCTAACCACCATCAGTCTGTGGCATACTTTAATACTATCAGTCTGTTTATGTTGTATCTGTAAAGTCTCCAATTCCCCTCAAAGTGAACATAACTTGGCCTCTCTGCATCTCTTTGTCTGTGCTGCTAATTGAATCAGTCTGCCTCTCATACTGTATAAGCTTTCCCAGCCTTCCATAAAAGATTAGCAGATATACCCTTCTAATCATGATGCTCCACATACTCAGTCTACCAGGTTCTCATCAGATCCTAAACTTTCTTATCTTGCAGCATTTGGACATTAGCTCTTCATTTAATTTCTTGAAGTACTCTGGCATTATGCCCTAAATCCATATTCATGGACACTAAAGCATGATCGCTCACCAAAAGGGGTGCAGTATCAACTGATATAACATTTGCTAATGCTCTCTGCTTGACTAACAGCAGGAACAGCGTAGTTACTCACCTGTAACAAGGACAGCAGGAATCAGTCCTCACTTATGGCTGACGTCGGCACTGACGGAGCCCGCGCGGAGCAATTTCCCAGCTTTTAAAGAAAGCCTTTGGGAATGCTACCATGCATGCATGGTCCTCTTCCTGCCCAAGGGTGCCATCTTGCTCAGTCAGGTCCCTTAGCTCGAGCCCTACCAAGCAGATGGCAAGGGAAGGACAAAAATTCAGCAACTCATCAGGGGAGGCGGGAGGGTAGCGAAGACTGATTCCTGCTGTCCCTGGAGAACACCTGTTACAGGTGAGTAACTACGCTTTCTCCAGGAACAAGCAGGAAGTCAGTCCTCACTTATGGGATGCCCTAGCTACAAGCTACCGAACCTGTAACCAAAAGAAAAATATGCCTCCACGAAGCTGTAAGCAGAAGCAGAAGCCGAAGCCCAAAGGAGCCCGAGCCCTCAGGTCCTCGGGGCGAAGCCCTTGGTAGCCGTGAAGAAGGGGTCAGAGGGCAGGAGATGCTTATACCCCGAACAAATTACGGAGTACAGCCTGGCAGAAGGTGCTGTCCCGGCGGGACTCCCTCTCCAGGCAGTAGTGGGAAGCGAAGGTGCTGGTGGAAGACCAGGTCGCCGCCCGGCAGATGTCCATTAGGGGCACAGAGCGCAGTGAGGCCACCGAGGCTGCTTTGGCTTGGACCCTGTGAGCGGTGACTCGATGATCCAGAGGGACTCCCACCTTCGCACGGGCGAAGGCGATGCAGTCCGCCACCCAAACTTAGAGGGTGCGCTTGGGTGACTGCTTGTCCCTGCCAATTGGGATCGTAGGTCATGAAAAGCCTATCAGACTTGAGATGAGTCTGAGTATGCTGCAAGTAGAAGGCGAGGGCCTGCTTGCAGTTGAGGGTGTGGACAGCCACAGACCCTTGGTCAGCGTGGGGCCTCGGGAAGAAGGTTGGGAGCATTATCTCCTGATTGAGATGAAAAGCCGACCTGACCTTAGGCAAGAATTTCGGATGGGTCCGGAGAACCACCCTGTTCCGATAAAACCTGGTCTAGGAGGAGCCAGCCATGAGCGCCTGAAGCTCACTGACTTGGCAAGCCGAGGTCAGCGCCACCAGGAAGGTTACCTTCCAGGACAAATGACAAAGCGAACACGTCACCATTGGCTTGAAGGGTGGACGGGTGAGCTGCGTGAGTACCACGTTCAAGTCCCATTCTGCCGGAGGGGGACGGATGGGTGGCTTGGATAGCAGAAGACCCCACATGAAGTGGGAGACTAACAGCTGCCCTGAGAGAGGTTTTCCCTCGATAGGGAGATGGTTAGCCAATATGGCGCTCAAATGAACTCTAACAGAGTTTGACTTCAGCTCTTCCCTTGAGAGGTGGAGGAGGTACTGGAGAACCCACCGAACTGGGCATGAGAAGGGGTCGATCTGGTGCTCCGAGCACCAGTTGGAAAAGCGTTTCAACTTAAAGGTGTAAACCCGCCTAGTAGTCCTTCCTCGAGGCAAGGAGGATTTCCTTGACCTCCTCAGGAAGAGCCAAATAGGCTAGAGAGACCCGTTCAGCCGCCTGGCCGTGAGGGATAGGGAGGTTAGGTTCGGACAGAGAACCTGACCCTCTTCCTGCGTTAGCAGATCCCTGGCCGAGCCCAGGGGAAATGGAGGTTCCATTGATAGCCGGAGCAGGAGCAGGAACCAAGGCTGCCGAGGCTACGAGGGGGCCATGAGGATTAACAATGTCCCGTCCCGCTGAACCTTGAATAGAGTCCTCGCAATGAGCGGAAAAGGAGGGAATGCATATAGGAGACTGGAGGACCAATACAGGAGAAATGCATCGCGGCCCTCCCTGTCTGGGTGCGGTACCGGGCCACAAAAGCGAGGGAGCTGCGTGTTCTGAGGGCTGGCGAAGAGATCTATCGCTGGAGTGCCCCAGCAGAGAAACAGCCAGCCTGCCATTTTGAGATCCAGGCGCCACTCGTGGGGGCAAAGAATTCTGCTGAGTCTGTCCACCAGACCATCCTCCTGACCCGGGAGATACGCTGTCCTGAGGGACATCCTCTGTCAGGCAGCGAAAGGGCAGATGAGTACCGCTTCCCTGCAGAAGGAGCGCAACCCCGTGCCCCTCTCTTTATTATGTAGAAGATTGCTACACAGTTGTCGGTCTGTACTAGAACCAACTTCCCGCTGAGGAAATCGACGAAGGCCCTCAGGGTCCACCGGAAGGTCCAGAGCTCGAGCAGGTTTATCTGCTGCTGAGCCTCCGTGGGTGACCAGTGCCCCTGCATGCAGAGAGACCCGCAATGGGCTCCCCACCCTAACAGGGATCCATCTGTAGTCAGCACCACATCGTGCTGTGGGGTCTGAAAAGGCGATCCCCACAGAAGGTTGCAGAGGTTCTGCCACCAGTTCAGGGACAAGCGGAGGTCGGGAAGAATCCTGACGGGGTCCCTGAGTTGTCCGAGGGACTGGCTCCATTGGGAACTGAGACACCATTGAGCCGTCTGCATGTGCAGGCAAGAGTAGGGAACCACATGCACAGTCGAGGCCATGCGGCCCAGGAGACGTAGCATGGGTCGAGCTGTGACCTGGTGGGTGATTTGGAAGCGAGCCGCCATAGCTCGGAGGTGGGTGGAACGATCCACTGGCAAGAAGGCCATGGCCTGTCGAGAATCGAGGCGTGCCCCAATGAACTCGAGAGCATGCACTGGCTCGAGATGAGACTTTGGGAAGATGACCAAAAACCCCAAGCTCTCCAAGATGAGGAAAGTGCGCGACATCACTTGCCGGGCCTCTTCGATGGAGGAGCCCGTAATGAGCCAGTCGTCGAGGTAGAGAAACACCGGCATGCCCCCCTGCACCGCAGGTAAGTGGCAGCCACAACGAGGTACTTCGTGAAGACCCGTGGTATGGACACGAGGCCGAAAGGGAGCACCCTGTACTGAAAGTGCTCTCCCTGCACCCTGAAACGCAGGTAACTGCCTGCGTTGGGGGTGGATCAAGATATGGGCGTAAGCGTCCTTTAGATCCAAGAAGCATAGCCAGTCACCCTGCCAGAGGAAGGGCAGCAGCACGCCAAGAGATAACATCTTGAACTTCTCCTGCACCAGGAACTTGTTTAGCTCGTGGAGGTCGAGGATAGGCCACAGACTCCCCCATCTTCTTCGGAATGAGGAAGTACCGGGAGTAAAAGCCCCGACCTCGAAGGTGGGGAGGGACCTTCTCGACTTTCCGTTGAGCAAGGAGGGAATGTAATTCCCACTGCAGCAGAAGCTGGTGCGCGGGGAGTCAAGGAGGCTCTGCCGGGGAGAAGGGTGGAGGGAGCCTGTCGAAATGAAGATGATAGCCCTCCCAGACAACCTGGAGGACCCAAGTGTCCGAGGTGATGAGAGCCCACGATGGGGCGAAAGAGGACAGACGTCCCCCCACTGGCTGCTGCATCACCGGAAGGCGAGGGGGCATGCCGCTGGCGTCAAAACCCCTGAGTGGGTTGTGGGGGAGCCGGCGTTTGGGTCTTCTGGCCCTTTGGTTTGCTGTGCCCCTTTCCAAGCTTTCCCTGAGCCAAGGAAGCTGGCATGGGGGTAGCCGGGTATGGCGGATAACCGCGATACTGGAGGCCTGTCCTTGGAAAGAAGGGTTTCCTGGCTGGCTGCTTCTTCAGAGGCAGCGTCGAGGTCTTGCGGGAGAGACAGGTCCTGGTAACAAACTCCGTCTTGATCTCTGCAGCCTTCTCCTCTATCGGTTTCCCAAATAGTTGTTCACAGAGACAGGGCACGTCCAGGAGCTTCTCCTGCATCCATTGATCCAAATCCGAGGATTGGAGCCATGCCCGCGGCCGCCACCCGAGCCGATGTCTCGAAGCCATCGTAAGAGGCTCAAGATATGTACTTAGAACAGTCGGCCATGGATTTCAGCAGAGTGCGGAACCTGTCCAGTGGCTCCCCCGCGAGGCCCACAGAAAAAAACCCGAGTTCCTTCGCCAAGTCGCATAGGAACATATCAGTATACAATTGGTAAGCCTGGATGTGGCAGGAAAGCATGGAACTGAGGCATCAAGGGCTCTCGACTCCTGGCCAGGTGGTACCGAGGAGTGTGATTTCGGGTTCTTCTGCTTCCGCATGGCTGATTCCACCATCATCGAGGTGTGTGGGAGCTGGGTTTTTCGGAAGCCTGGCCCGTGCTGCACCTTGTACATTGTGTCAAGGCGCTTGCTCATAATGGGAACTGAGCCTGGGGCCTCCCATATGCAGAGCAGTAGCCGAGATAGAATCGGCGGCACTGGCACGGTGAGGTATTCCCCGGGCGGGGCCTTTTACTGAAGAATATCGAGTTCTTCAGCACGAGGATCCTCCTCCGCCTGGGTGACCAGGTTGAGGGCCTGAGCCATGTCCTGGATAAACACCAAAAAGGAGGTGTCCTTGGGTGGAGAATGCCGCTGGAGACCAGGTGGTGAAGGGTCCGATGGGAGATCCTGGTGGGTGCAGGTCTTCGGGGAGGTATTCACATCGGATTCCCAGACCGAAAAGTCAGTCGAGGGATCCAAGATGGGCGGTTCGCCCTGTCCGATGGCCGGTGGCCTGGAGCCAGAGGCCCTGGATGATCTCGCCCCCGAGGAAGGGAGGGAGAGCAAGACTGACGTCGAGGACCCTCACGAGGCCTGTGGCTCTCGGGGGTTTCCTGGATGGATTTGGGTGTCCCACGCGAGGGACCCATGGTCTCTGGGCTCAAGTCAGCGAAGCGTGGGGCCCCTGGGATGCCGATACCGGGGTCACCAGATCGGGCGTCGAGGAGGAGAGGGGGTCCTCACTGAGACGACCCTTAGGAGACTGGACGCCTTCGCCGGAGGCCTCCATTTCTCTGTGAGGTACCTTGTGGGGCTACTCCTTGTCCGACTCTTGGGAACGCCTAAGGGGACTAAGCGACCGGGTGTGGGAGCGCTCACGCTTGTTGGGGGCCCCAGACAGCAACTTCAAAGCCTTTTTCTTTTTGCGCCGTTCCACCTCGAGGGACTCCTGGTCAGAATGCTGCCTGGAACATGGTGCCGCAGGAGGAGAACTCACTGGAGGGGAGATGACCAAGGGCGCCACCGGGGACTCCAAGGCGGCCTTTCGAAAAATTTCTTCGGACTTCTGCTTATGGCTGAGCAGGGCATTAAAGGACATTTTCTTACAGAGCGAACAGAGCTCTGGGTCATGGTCAGCTCTCAGACACCGTAGACAACAGTCATGAGTGTCCGTAAGCAACATGTTCCTAGAGCATTTATCGCATTTTTTAAACCCGGTGGCCATGGGGGCAAAAACAGCCCCTGCGAGGTCGAAGACCCATGCGGCCAGCGGTTAGGAAGGAAAAAAGGGCGTGAAGCCCAAAAAGAAAAAATCTGAAAAGGTATCCCCGTAAGCTCCAAAAAAGAGCAAGGGGAGGACGGGTAGAGGATCGGTGCAACCGGAAAAAAGGAATGAGAGCCTGTTAAGTAGAGGAAACAAAAACTTTTTCCGAGGGATGAGGACATTCGTCCTAAGGGCTCCACAGAAAAAGGGAGACTGAGCAAGATGGCACCCTTGGGCGGGAAGAGGTAGCAATCCCAAAGGCTTTCTTTGAAAGCTGGGGAATTGCTACGCACGGGCTCCGTCGGTGCCGACGTCACCCATAAGTGAGGACTGACTTCCTGCTTGTTCCTGGAGAATTATGTACTCCCTGATCCAACACTGTCAGTCATGCCAGGAATCATATACTGGCCTTCAGTCCAGCTTTAATAAGTGCATCTCGATACTGCACCAAGCCTTCTGTTTTCTTATCGTTTTGGCGATACAAAGCAATGTATGCCTTCGAGTCAATGCTGACTCCTGGAAACCCAGCAGCTCCTGGGTTATTCTTGGCAGTGAAGATTTACCAAGGCCATGAGGAGTACTAGTGGGAACCAAACCCTGGTCTCTTGGTTTCTAAGCCAGTGCTGTATCCAGTAAGCTACTTCTCCACTCCAGTTTTGACACTAAGATCCAGAAAAATCAAAATCTTCCAATTTTTATATATAATATAGCAGGACCTTCCACGCTGCCAAACCACATTTTTTTCCTGATATTGGAGAAGCTGTACAATAATGGCCCTTGGTCACTTGCTTGTTTGATTTCATAGGAAGGAGAGGAAGTGGAAAGCACATGTCGAGTAGCTGCTTGACAAATGCCCTGGAATCAGGGAGCTTTTACAATGTCTTCGTGATACTCTTCTTTATCTTGCAACCATTGAACTGTTCCTATGGCATTTTGTGACGTCTTCCTTCTCAAGAGCATGTTCATCTATCAACCCTCCAAAATGTTCCTCTACCTTTATAAGTCTATTTAACATTCACTTGAATTTCTGTTCAAACTGTTGCAAAACTCAGCCACTATCTCAGCTTTAGCGTTTTGAATTTCTTTTAGTATCATAGCTAAATCAACTCCAGTGTTAGAATTATCCCCTGGGTTTTGACCGTCTTTCACGCCAGGGTCCGCCATCTTAGTGAAGTTATTGTGCAGTGGTGAAAGTTTTTCTCTCTCTCTGCATAAAGATCTTTGATCAACTTGCCTGCTTTTTCTTTATGCAATTTGGGCATCTTGATCTCCCAACCCAATAGTCAGGGCATTCTCCAAAGGTTGAAACACCAAGATTATAATACAGTAGTGCTGGAGCTTCACCAACCTCCACCCGCTCACATCCCCACTAGAACTTTAATGTACTGAAAAATTTAGTTATTGATGGAGAATTCTAAATTTACACTTTACACCTGATATCGTAGTTTAAAGTTAAAAATAATCATACTAAAGCATCATAAATCATTAGAATTAATGAAAACATATTACCTTATCTCTATTAGTCATAGATTTAGATGCAGGTCTAAATAGAAAAGACAAAAAAAATTTAGTCAGCAAAAACACAGAATTTGGCTAAAAAGCAGAGTAAGAGTAGTTACTCACCTGTAACAGGTGTTCTCCAGGAGCAGCAGGAATCAGTCCTCACATATGGGTGATGTAGGCGCCGACAGAGCCACCGTGCGGAGCATTTCCCTAGCTTTCAAGGAAAGTCTTTGGGAATGCAGCGCGCCTGCGCGGTCCCCTTCCCACCCAAGGATGCCATCATGCTCAGTCTGATGACATAGCTAAAAGACAGCAAAAATCAAAAATAAAGTATATGACTGCAACTCCAGGGGAGGAGGGAGGGTTGTGAGGACTGATTCCTGCTGCTCCTGGAGAACACCTGTTACAGGTGAGTAACTACTCTTTCTCCAGGACCAAGCAGGAAGTCAGTCCTCATATATGGGACTCCCAAGCTCCAGGCTACCAGGAAACCAAGCTGAAAAAATGGCTCCCTCTCAAGAGCCTCAGCATCCGTGATAAGAATATCCTCTGAGAACGCCCCTGTACGGTAGCCCAACACAAGGGCCGGAGGGTAGGAGTTGCCTAAACCTCAAAGAGATTACGGAGTACCGCCTGTCCGAAAGCACTGTCCCTTCGGGACTCCCTATCAAGGCAGTAGTGGGCCGCAAAAGTCTGACTTGAAGACCAAGTAGCGGCCCGGCAGATGTCTGCCAACGGAACAGAGCGGAGATGAGCTACTAACGCGGCTTTCGCCCTGACACGGTGGGCCGTGACTCGACCCTGCAAGGGGAGGTCGGCTGCCCTGTACGCCCAGGCGATACAATCTGCTACCCAAGTGGACAATGTATGCTTGGAGACAGGTAACCCCAACTTATTAGGGTCAAAGGATACGAAGAGCCGAGTAGCCCTTCGATGCCTCTTCATACGCTCTATGTAAAAGGACAATACCCCCCTTACAGTCCAGAGTATGCAAGACTGTCTCAGCTCGGCTGGTATGCGGCCTGGGAAAGAATGTAAGAAGAACCACCTCCTGGTTGAGGTGGAAAGAGGAGACAACTTTTGGAAGGAACTTCGGATGAGTCCTAAGGACCAACCTGCTCCTATAGAACCGTGTGTACGGTCTATCAGAAACCAGAGCTTGTAGTTCACTCACACGTCTGGCCGAGGTAAGAGCTACCAGGAAGAGCGCCTTCCAAGAAAGGAAGCGTAAATGGCAAGTAGCCATCGGCTCAAACGGTGGGCGAGTAAGTTGCTGCAAGACCACGTTCAAATCCCACTCAGTGGCCGGTGGATGAACCGGAGGCTTGAGAAGAAGCAGACCTCTGAGGAAACGGGACACCAAGGGGTGAACCAACAGAGACTGTCCCTCCACCGGTGAGTGGTGCGCAGATAGAGCACTGAGGTGGACCCAAACAGAGTTCGACTTAAGGCCTAGGTCTGACAGGTGAAGTAGATACTGCAGTACTACTGGCACAAGGCAGGAGAAAGGATCTTCATTGCACTGAGCACACCACATTGTGTACCTATGCCACTTGAGGGCATAGGACTTCCTGGTGGATTGCCTCCTAGAGGCCAAAACCACCTCTTCAACCTCCTTAGGTAGAAGCAAGGGAGCCAACACTATCCTTTCAGCAGCCAGGCCATCAGATTGAGGGATCTGAGATTGGGGTGCAGAAGGGAACTCTGATCTTGAGACAGGAGATCGGGTTGCAATCCCAGAGGGAATGGAGTTTCCACTGCCAACTGCAGAAGAAGTGGAAACCACAGTTGCCTCGGCCATCTGGGAGCTACCAGAACGAGCGAGGTCTTGTCTCGTAGAATCTTGAACAGAGTTCGGGCCACCAGGGGCATGGGAGGAAACGCATACAGGAGGCCCGTCGACCAAGAGATCAGAAAAGCATCTGCTGCAACTCTCAGAGGATGTGGCTGTCTGGAGCAAAACCTGGGCAGCTGACAGTTCAGTGGACTGGCAAAGAGATCGATGGATGGAAGTCCCCATTGTAGAAAGAGCTGCTGAACCACCAGTGGATTCAACTGCCATTCGTGAGGCTGGAGAATTCTGCTTAGTTTGTCTGCCAAGAAGTTCTCCTGACCAAGTAGATAAACTGCCCTGAGAAACATGCCTTGTTTGACTGCAAAGGAGCAAAGAGCCTGCGCCTCCTGACACAGGAGTCTGGACCCTGTGCCCCCTTGCTTGCTCACATAGAACATTGTTACCTGATTGTCTGCCTGAACTAAGACAGACTGGTGAGAGAGGGCATGAGAAAAAGTCTGTAGAGCCAAGCAGATTGCTCGCAGCAAAAAGAAATTGATTTGGTGTGTAGCCTCCCGATGAGACCAGAGGCCTTGAGTGCACATGCCCTGACAATGTGCACCCCAGCACTTTAAAGAAGCATCTGTCATTAGCACCCTTTTGTGTGCTGGGGCCTGAAAGGGTACCCCCCTGAGAAGGTTTGGGAGATGTAGCCACCACTGCAAGGAGTCCAAGAGTGGTTTTGACACCCTTACTCTGTGTCGGAGGTTGCCTGTGGCCTGCGCCCACTGAGCTCGGAGGCACCACTGAGCTGCCCGCATGTGCAGACGGGCATCCGAGGTCACATGTACCGTGGATGCCATGTGGCCCAGGAGCAGCAGGAAGTGTTTGGCGGGGACCTGAGAATTGCTTAGGAACTGGCTGGCCAAGTCCATCAGTCTGTGGGCCCTGTCCTCGGGCAAGTAAGCCCTTGCTTGCAGGGTGTCTAATCTTACCCCTATAAACTCTAGGTTCTGTGAGGGGAGCAAAGTGGACTTTGCGTAGTTTATGACAAAACCCAGATGCTAAAGAAGAGAGACAGTGCGAAGAGTGGCTTGTCTGGCCTCCTGGAGAGACTGACCCCTGATAAGCCAGTCGTCCAGGTATGGGAAGACAAAAATCCCTTGATTTCTGAGATAGGCCGCCACCATCGCCAGGCATTTGATGAAAACCCTGGGGGCGGAAGTTAGGCCAAAGGGAAGTACTCTGTACTGAAAATGGTTTCCTCCCACCACAAATCTGAGGTATTGCCTGTGGTCTGGATGAATGAGGATGTGAGCAATGTTCCCTCTAATTTTCTGTAGGCTGTGTGCGCATAAAATATCAGCTGTGTGCAGCTTTTGAAGGAAGGTTAAATTTTTGTGCGCCACATAACGACACTCGGAGTTATATACTTTAAAATTTGACTACATGTCAGAATACAATATGTACACCACATTGATTGCACTAGAAAATATTGTAGAACTTGTGAAAACCATACATACACAACAACTTTTCAATTTTAAGAATGTCTGTGTTGTTTTCTATCAGAACCAGAACTGTAATTTCTGTGCGCTCTGTTGTAAAGTATGTGCGCTCACTCGGCGAGGTGTGTGCGCGCGCACACGCGCACAGCTTAGAGGGAACAGTGGATGTGAGTATAAGCATCCTTTAGGTCTAAGGGGCATAGCCAATCTCCCTGCTGGAGGTAGGGCAGCAGTATCCCAAGGGTAAGCATCTTGAACTTTTCCCTCTCCAGAAACGTGTTTAGGTTTCGCAAGTCTAGGATAGGCCGGAGGCCTCCTGTCCTTTTTGGTACCAGAAAGTACCTGGAGTAAAAGCCTTGCCCTTTCAGGTGGTGAGGCACCGGTTCCACCGCCTGTTCCTTCAGAAGACTTGCCAACTCCTGAAGGAGGAGGTTTCTGTGCAGAGGGAGTCTTGGAGGCTCCCCTGGGAAGTAGGAGGGGGGTATCTGGTGGAAGTGCAGCATGTAGCCTTGTTAGACTATGCTGAGGACCCAGGTATCCCCATGTGATGGCTGGCCACCTGTAGGCGTACAGGGTCAGCCAACCTCCTGTGCTGAGTGGAGCCAGCTGTGGAGAAGAGGCTATGCGGTGGGAGTCAAAACCCCGCTCCCTGCTGTGCAGGAGCCGGAGCTGATGGGTTGGGGGTCTTCTGCCTACGGGGCCCATGCCCCTGCCCCTGCTCCTTGGCCTGCTGGCCCTGTTGGGGAGCTGGAGAGACCTGATAGTGAGGGTAGGATTTGTAGGCAGCACCCTTCTTTGGGATAAAGGACTTTTTCCCTGAACCCTTCTTTTTCTGAGAAGGAGCAGAAGTTTTCCTGGACAGCCTTGTTCTAGTGAGAGTCTCAGTCTCGATTTCTGCAGCCCTTTCAGCCATTGGTTTACCGAAAAGGTTTTCACCTCGGCAGGGGACATCGACCAACTTGTCATGCACCCATGGCTCCAGGTCCGATGACTGTAGCCAGGCCTGACAGTGTGCACCGATCCCGGCCACGGCTACCCGGGCCGAAGCCTCGAAGCCATCACAGCCTGCTCGAGAGAGAAACTTCCAGCACTCTCGGATCCCTGTTGACAAAGCCTTGAACCTCTGCAAAGGTTCCTCGGAGAGACCAGCTGAGAACCCAGCAATCTCCTTTGCCAGGTCTCTTAAGTACATGCCCATGTACAGCTGGTAGGTCTGGACACGGCAAGACAGCATAGAGCCCTGGAAGCACTTTCTACCGAGGGCATCCAGGTTCCGGGCCTCCCAGTCGGGAGGCACCGAGGAGTGCATCTTCTGACTCTTCAGACGGTGCATGGTCGATTCCACAACCATGGAGTGGTGCGGTAGCTGTGCCTTTTGGAACCCAGGGCTCTTACGGACTCGATAAATAGAATCGATCCGTTTGCTAAGAACCGGCGCTGAGGCCGGTGCCTCCCACATATGGAAGAGCAGCTGTTCCAGCATCGGAGGAACCGGTACAGTTAAGGCTTCTTTTGGAGGAAAGTCATACTGGAGGGCATCAAGCTCCTCGGCTCGAGGCTCCGCCTCGGCGTTCGCAGGGAAGGCCAGGGCTTTGGCCATGTCCCTCACGAAGTCCGAGAACCGGGTATCCTCCGGGGGGGGGGACCTTCTCCGAGGCTCGGACTTCGGTGAGTCCGAAGGGACGCACTGGGTCCGGAAGGTGTCCGGGGACTCCTCGTTCTCCGTCTCCCACTCCGACTCCCCCAAGGAGAAGTCGAGCGGCTCTGGCCGTGTGGGCCTCGGTGCCACCCGCCCCGATGCCGAGGGTATCGGCATCGGCATCGACAACCTCGGCCCCGCACGGGAGGTTGAGGGGGACCGTGACCGAGGATCGACTCGAGACTTCATCGACTCGAGGATCGGCTCGGTCTTTGGGGTCGACTTAGATGTCGAGGTCCCGGTGGTCGAGGCAGATGCACCGGTCAGACCGGCGATCAGCACCTGTGCTGTTCCATGAAGGCAGCCAAGCTGCTCTCCAAGGCCTTCAACCTGAGTCCAAGCTCAGGATACTCAGCAGTCCCCGACTCGGGCCCCGACGGCATCGGGTCCGACATCGGCTCCCCCGGAGGAGAGTCCACGAGGACAACTGCACTTACGTGACTCGGGGACTCCGGCTCCACACGAGGTAGCTTGGAAGGCCTCTCTGACTCCGAGAGCCTGGGGCCCTCGAGGAACCGGGCCCTCGAGGAACCAGGAGCCTCCACTGACGCCGCCCTCATGAGTTTCTTCTTCCTTCGGTGCTCCCGCGAGGGAGACTCCCTTTCAGAAGACCCCAGACGGCGCTCGGGGTCGGACTCCTGAGATGTTGAGGCCTCTGACGAAGTCCGGACCCAGCCGGACACGGAATCAGAGAATATTCTCTCACGCTGATGCTGATGGCTCTGAAGCGCCTTCGACGACATTTTGCCGCACAGGCCACAGACCAGCGGGTCATGGTCGGGCCCGAGGCATCGGAGGCAGTAGTCATGTGTGTCGGTGAGAGACATAAGTTTCTTGCACCGATCACACTTTTTGAACCCGCTGGCAGCCATCGGGGGAAAAAGGACCCCTGCAAGGTCAAACGACCGGGCTGCCAGTGAAAACACAAAAAGAGCGCGAATGCTAGTCACAAAGGACAAAAGCCGAAAATCACAAGTCCGGACTCGATACCGGTGTACCGAGCCCAGGCAGGAAGGGGAACCAGCGTCGAACCGGACAAAATAACGCGAAAATCACCGAAAACCCCCAACTTTCCCCGGGTAACACGAACTCACGTCTGTCGGGCTCCGCAGAAAAAGAAAGACTGAGCAAGATGGCACCCTTGGGCGGGAAGGGGACCGCGTAGGCGCGCTGCATTCCCAAAGGCTTTCCTTGAAAGCTGGGGAAATGCTCCGCACGGGGGGCTCTGTCAGCGCCGACGTCACCCATATGTGAGGACTGACTTCCTGCTTGGTCCTGGAGAATATGTTTATTCCTCAAAAGGGTAATTTACTAGCGGTTAGTGCACACTATATTCTGTAGGGCCTATTTTATTCCTTTGGATTCTGTAGCAGATATGGCATACTAATTGTTAGTAAATGACGCCCCCTAAGTTATGCAATACTGTATTTGTTAATTTATATGGTAAAATCAGATCTTATCTGCTAATTTTCTTTCCTTGAGACTCTCCAGTCCAGTCCAGATGCGTGGGTTGTGCCCTATCACTAGCAGATGGAGACTGAGAATCACCAATCTGGATGATGTCACCCTAGAAAGGGACAATACAGAAGAGCTCACTCAAGTATTCTATTAACAAAGCCGACTCTACAAAGAGATACTAAGCAAATTCATAACAAACTTGTAGCAACTATTTACATTACGAAACACAGAGTAATTGAGTGTTATGGCTCCCCAGAGAACAGAGAACAGCTAACAAATTTATGAAAAGAGCTGCTCACTAACTTAACCCCTTAAATAGCAGGAAAAAGCATCAGACAGACAGATACGCAGCTTAATTTCTTCAACATCCGGGCTCACCAAAAGCAGTATGGGCGGGTTCTAGACTGGACTGGAATGGAGAGACTGAAGGAAAAGAAAATTAGCAGGTAAGATCTAATTTTATCTTCCTTATCATCCCTCCAGTCCAGTCCAGACACATGGGATGTACCAGAGCAGTACTCAACTATGAGTAGGATCCGCGAGCCTGACTTGCACACTCACGCGGCAAACTAAGCATCTCCTCTCGCCTGAACATCCAAGAGATAGTGCCGCCCTGCTCACCTCAGACTGCCGAACAGGTTGCCAAAGAAAAAGCCTCTGTTTGGTGCTCACCCGATGATGCGGCACAGCAGGAGAACCAATGAACCAACCACTTAACGCCAGTCTTTTTCTTTTTTTTTTTCTTACGTTAAAGGAACAGGCTCTGCCACAAAAAAACCTTCCAGCTCCCTCCCAAAAGTTGGGGAGGAGGAACAGAGGACTTATAGAGTCTCTTCGGAAATGCCCCAGAGCTGAACGTGGGAGGAGCAAGAGGGAGAGATCTGGACCATTGAGTTATGCACCCCCAAACCCAATGAGAACTGAATCAACAGCCCTGGGTCATCTGTGGAGCACAAACCGCCTCCTGCAAAAGCTTTATTATTATTATTTTTTTTTTAATTCATCTCAGTGGCGTGCAGACTACAGAAGAGCTCATCACAATCTGCTGGAGAATGAGAAATATGGGAGTGAGCTCTTCTGCACAGTCCCTTTATAGGGCAACATCATCAAAATTCTTAGTCTCCATTTGCTGGTGATAAGGCACAACCCACGTGTCTGGACTGGTCTGGTCTGGACTGGACTGGAGGGATGATAAGGAAATCCTAATTTGACAAGCAATGATAACCTGTCTTTATTCAGAACTAGAGAAAAAAGCAAGTGCTATAGCAGCATCTAACACTTCTCTCTGACCCAAAGGGCTAAGCACAAATACTACTTGCAGCATTCTCTAGCCCACAGCAATTGAGGCGAGCATATATCTTCAAAACAGGCTCAAACAATTTAAAAAATCTGGAAAAATGTAGATAGCTCGCAAGAATTTTCTAAAAATTCGAAGCAGATTCTGTCAACTGTGAATTCATGGAGGAGTGGCCTAGTGGTTGGGGCAAGGTACTTCAGGCCGGAAGGTCGGGGGTTCAAATCCCACTAGAGGACAGCAACCTTGGGCCGGAACGACTGGGGTTTCTAGTCCCACAGGTGCTCCTTGTGGTCTTGGGCAAGCCACTTAACCCTCCTCCATAGCCCATGTTCCCTGTAAAATAGTTATCTCCAAGTTATAATGCCCTGTTCAATGTAATTTCAGTTTGTTCAATGTAAACCGCACTGATGCTGAATAGCGCGGTATATAAGAGAATGTAAATAAATAAATTCTGCACTTTTTAAAAAAAAGTTCAAATTTTTAAAAGCAACTTAAAAAATTTGCTCAAATTTTCCCAAAACCAGCTGGTAAAAAACATGTTCTTGGTGACTGGGGAAAATCCAACACAATCTGCCTGATTCGAGTTCAATGTCAAAATGTGCATCTATCTCTGCACAGCAATACTGGAAAGTGTAGGAGCAGCACAACCAAAAAGTCATGAAAACACTGCTAAAATAAGTCATTGGAAGTGACACAGATTATAAGATTTCTAATGACAATAGCGGAAGATGCTAGAATACTTCTGTTCTAGACAAAACAAACACAACTAAAAATTCCAGATCAGCAATGCAACAAAACAGATATCTTCCAAGAAACTGCCATCAATGGGAACTAAAGGCTCCAGATTCCTGAAAGGATGCAAATGAGGACCAGAGATAATTGACTACAGAGAAGAATTCAGGGACAGGACTTCAAAAGAATCCATAACAAAGGGCAGAGAGTCAACCAGCAGCAAGTCACCAAAGAACTGATCCCTGAAGAGTCTAACAGATCAAAAGTGAACTTTTCAATGCTACTGGAATCTTTTATATATGCTTTTTTTTTAACCTGGCTGTTTCCTCCTGCCTATTTGTACTCCAGCTCAACTGAAACCAGGGCTGAAATCTGGTGCCATGAGCCTTCATTTGGGATTTCTCTTTATTTTTTATATCCTCCTCCATGCTCCCAGCATGACTAGTCTAGTCATTACTGTGATGGTCTTGGGCTGAGGGCCAGGCACCAGGGCTCCTTCTAGAGCCCTGAATTCGGTCACTAGGTATCAACTTTATGCAATGACTATGACGCCTCCCTGAGGTTTGGGAGCAAAGGATGTTGAACTGGTAATCTTCCATATTAGAGGGCATGGCATTTACCACCTGGCCATCCTTGACTTTATATACTCAAAGGACATTTTTCAAGTCAGATCCCACAAAAGTATTTACACTGTTCCATGACGGTGCATACTTTTACCCAAATAGATAGATGGTGTTTGCAAGGGCATATTTAGGTCAGAGGTAAATAATATGCATAGATTACATTTCCAAATGTCTGAATTTTGTTTTCTATGTAAACAAATTGGGAAAGAATGTGGCACATGGTTCATGGAATTCTTTCTTTCCAACCCTTGGGGATGTTAATGGGCAGTAGTATGGTGAGTGGGGGTAGTTGGGGCACTGTAAGTTTCTATGCTGAGGAAGGTGGAAGTGCTTCTCCCATAGAAATGCATTGGGACATTTTGGGGGTAGCTACTTCTCTGCAATCCCTAGTCTGATCTGGTCTGTTTTCAAACGTAATGCGTTTTTTTTCATCGCTTTTTACCACTGCCTGATTTGATCACATTCCTTTAAACTTTCAAACAGTTATCTTGCCTCCAGATAGTCAGACATTCTTGACGGCTTATATATAATTCTTTCCATCTTCTGTTGGGTTGGAAAGAATAAAAAGTGGCCACAGTAAAAGCAGGTACAAAAGTTTGTAGGTGCTTTTTCCATGGAGAAAATTTTAAACAGATAGCATGCATGTTCTTTAGCTTTGAGAACTGGCGCAAAGCCTGCTAGTAAAAACACTTAAGACTTTGCATCACTGCAGGCAGTTTGAAAACCGTCCTCTGTGTACATTTTAGGAAGTCAGATTCATACTAACACATATTTATTTCAATGTCTATATTAGAAATACACAAATCATAATCTGTATTTTTCCTTAAGTTGCATATATTCAGGACTGTGATATCTTGATACCTTCCTTCATCCTGAGATGTTTCGCTGGGAGTACTATCATCGAACACTTGAAGTGGAATCCCATTAACAGATTTAATTGGCTGATAATTAGATTTAGCAGCTGAGCGTTTTGAAATCCATTTTTTACTTTGATATTTTGAACCATCGTCCCCAGCCAACGGCAGAGTGTTCCTTAAAATTAACAAACAAGAACTTCAGCAATCTGAAATGTGTTACTGCAAAGTTAAAACAGAAAACAAAAGTGCAGATACAGAAACAGTCCCAACTACATTGGGTGCTAGCAGCTTGACTGAAAAAGAACTTTCAAGTGCACTTTAATGTGTTGCCCGTATATAGGGGCCTTTACTGACAGTTACTGCACATTTGCGCATTACCTGCCACAGAGCACATTGCATAAAATAGGCCCTCCAGCAGATAGCATGTGATAACCATTAGTAAATAACTCCCTTATGAGATCTAGAAGGAAACGTTTTGGCACAATGCATATATTAATACAAGCACTAGCAGTCAAATTTGAGAGACTGAGATCATACACAGTATGCCCAGGCTGAGTTGGTGGAAGGAGTAAAGAGGTTTCTGATCCTAACGAGTGGAGTTTTTTGGAGACTAGTGATGTGAGTATCTCACTTTCGCCTATGGTGATTTTTATTGTCGTATGGTGGGATTACAGCGTTAGCCATCCTGAGGTCTTTTCTCCTGAATTTTTGGGATTTAAAAATAGTGAATAGAAAATGTTTAGCCTATTGTGAATAAGTGAATTGTAAGGTTGGTGTTTATAGAGGAGAATCTAAGGAACATTTTTTGTTTTTTGGGATTCATTCTTGTCATGGTATGTGAATACCAAATATATTTGAAGAAACCAGCCCATAAGACAGAAACTGTCAACAACTATGATGTTAGATTTATATTTCAAATGGTGGTATATAAAGTACCATAAATAAATTAAGGGAATAATTTTATGAAGTTTTATCAGCATATAAATTCTTTTTTTACACAGAGCTTTTAGAAAACTGCACAACCACATATTCAAATAAAAAATCAGCACTCAGAAAGTCTTTCTCTGCTTTAATGCAATTTGTGTATAGGTGGTCACAGTGGTATAGTTTGGGAAAAGCAGCAGCAATACTACCTCAAGTACTACTACTACTACTACTACTATTTATCATTTGTATAGCACTATAAGGCATACATACTGTTGTACAGGTACAAGTAGGAGAAAAGCCTTGCTCATCAGAGTTTGTTGTTGTTGTTGTTAAGTGCCGTCGAGTCGGAGTCGACTCATGGCGACCCTCTGGATAGCTATCCTAAATTGTGTTCGGTCTTCAGTCAGGCGGCTCATTGTTGACAGACTGGTACCCGTAGCTGCTGTTATTGTATTAATCCATCTCATTGCTGGCCTTCCTCTTTTGAGTTGACCTTCTATCTTGCCAAGCATAATGTCTTTCTCTAATGATCTCTCTCTTCGCATGATGTGTCCAAAGTATGAAAGTCAAAGTCTTGTCATCTGAGCTTCTAAAGAGTTTATAATCTAATTAAGACATACCATACAACAACTGGGGACTAGGGTAAATCAAGGAGAATGGCAAGGTACAGATAAGTGATAAGCAGAAGAATAAGGAGATCAGGATACAAATGCAGCTTCAAAGAGGTGGATTTTTAGCCTGGATTTGAAGAGGGTTAGAGAAGGAGCCTTGCATACTAACTTGGGTAGTTTGTTCCAAGCATATGGAGCAGCAAAATGGAATGAGCAAAGGCTGGAGTTGGCAATGACCGAGAAGGGCACAGATAAAAGGGATATGACAGGTGAGTAACTACTCTCTCTGGAACAGCTGTTCTCCAGGAGCAGCAGGAAACAGTCCTCACATATGGGTGACATCGACATCGACGTCGATGGAGCCCCCATGCGGAGCATTTCCCCAGCTTTCAAAGAAAGCCTTTGGGAATACACCCACGCATGCGCGGTCCCCTTCACGCCCAAAGGTGCCATCTTGCTCAGTCAGGTGACATAGCTAAAACACAGCACAAAAAACAAATGAACTATGTACAACTGCAACTCCCAGGGGAGGAGGGAGGGTTGTGAGGACTGATTCCTGCTGCTCCTGGAGAACATCTGTTACAGGTGAGTAACTACTCTTTCTCCAGGACCAAGCAGGAAGTCAGTCCTCACATATGGGTGACTCCCTAGCTCTGGGCTACCAGGAACCCAGGCTGAAAAATAGAGCTCCCTCTGTGAAGCCTCAGCATCAGGGAAAGAATTTTACTGAGAACAGATCCCACTGGTAGCCCAACAAGAGGGCTGGAGGGCAGGAGTTGCCTAAACCTCAAAGAGATTCCGGAGTACTGCCTGACCAAAAGCACTATCCCTACGGGACTCCCTCTCCAGGCAGTAATGGGCTGCAAAAGTCTGGCTTGAGGACCAAGTTGCAGCCCTGCAGATGTCTGCCAGCGGTACAGAACGGAGATGAGCTACTGATGCAGCCATTGCCCGGACACGGTGAGCTGTGACTCGACCCTGCAAGGGAAGGTCTGCCGCCCTGTAAGCCCAGGTGATACAGTCTGCCACCCATATGGACAAGGTACACTTGGAGACAGGCAATCCCAAGTTGTTTGAGTCAAAGGAGACGAAGAGCTGAGTAGCCCTTCTATGACCCCTAGTACGCTCAAGGTAGAAAGACAAGGCCCTTCTACAGTCCAGGGTATGCAGGACTTCCTCAGCCCGGCTGGCATGGGGCCTAGGGAAGAACGACCTCCTGATTGAGGTGGAAAGAGGAGACTACCTTCGGGAGGAACTTAGGATGAGTCCTAAGGACCACCCTGTTTCTATAGAAACGAGTGTATGGCCTGTCACAGACCAGGGCTTGACGTTCACTCACTCGCCTGGCCGAGGTCAGTGCCACTAGGAAAAGAATCTTCCAAGAAAGGAAGCAGAGAGGACACGTAGCCATCGGCTCAAAGGGAGGGCGAGTAAGCCGCTGTAAGACGACATTCAACTCCCACTCAGGGGCTGGTGGATGGAAAGGAGGCTTTAGCAAAAGCAAGCCTCTGAGGAAGCGGGACACCAAGGGGTGAACCAATAAAGAGTGCCCTTCCACCAGTGAGTGGTGGGCTGCCAGAGCAGAAAGGTGTACCCGAACAGAATTGGACTTAAGACCCTGATTAGACAAGTGCAGCAGGTACTGAAGCACCACTGGCACAGGACAGGAGAAAGGGTTCTCCTGGCGTTGGTCACACCACAAGGAGAACCGTTTCCACTTCAGAGCATAGGTCTTTCTGGTGGATTGCTTCCTAGAGGCCAAGACCACCTCCTCAACTTCCTGAGGCAGGCCCCAGGGAGCCAGCACTACCCTTGCAGCCTCCAGGCCATCAAATTGAGAGTTTTGAGATTGGGGTGCAGAAGGACACCCTGATCCTGAGAAAGAAGATCGGGTTGCAACCCCAGAAGGAGTGGGGTGTCCACCGCCAGCTGTAACAGCAGCGGGAACCAGGGCTGCCTCGGCCATCTGGGGGCTACCAAGATGACCGAGGCCCTGTCACTTAGAATCTTGAATAAGGTTTGGGCCACCAGGGGCATGGGAGGAAACGCATACAGAAGGTCCTTGGACCATGAGATCAGGAAGGCATCCGCTGTGAATCTCTTGGGATGCGGTTGCCGGGAGCAGAACTGAGGCAGCTGCCAGTTTAGGGGACTGGCAAAGAGGTCTATGGCTGGAAGTCCACATTTCAGGAAAATGTTCTGAACCACCAAAGGGTACAGTTGCCACTCGTGAGGTTGCAGAACCCTGCTCAACCTGTCTGCCAGGAAGTTTTCGTGGCCAGGAAGATAGACTGCCCTGAGCAGCATATTGTGTTGAAGTGCGAAAGAGCACAGGGCCTGCGCCTCCTGACACAGCCTGCCCCCTTGTTTGTTCACATAGAACATTGCCACCTGGTTGTCTGTCTGTACCAAGACAGACTGGTGGGCCAGGGTGTGAGAGAAGGCTTTGAGGGCTAAGCATATCGCCCTGAGTTCCAGCAGATTGATCTGTTGCGTGGCCTCCCATGGAGATCACAGGCCCTGAGTGCACTTGTCCAGACAATGTGCACCCCAGCCCAGCAAGGAGGCATCGGTTGTGAGTACCACAGTGGAAACAGGTACCTGAAAAGGAATTCCCTGTAGGAGGTTGGGGGGTGTAGCCACCACTGCAGGGAGTACTTTGTCTCTGAGGCTTCCTGTAGCCTGCCTCCACTAATTCCTGAGACACCACTGTGCAGGCCTCATATTCAGGCAGGCATTGGGGGTCACATGCACTGTTGAAGCCATGTGGAGGAGTGGCCTAGTGGTTGGGGCAAGGTACTTCAGGCCGGAAGGTCGGGGGTTCAAATCCCACTAGAGGACAGCAACCTTGGGCCAGAAGGACTAGGGTTTCTAGTCCCACAGGTGCTCCTTGTGGTCTTGGGCAAGCCACTTAACCCTCCATAGCCCATGTTCCCTGTAAAATAGTTATCTCCAAGTTATAATGCCCTGTTCAATGTAATTTCAGTTTGTTCAATGTAAACCGCACTGATGCAGAATAGCGCGGTATATAAGAGAATATACATAAATAAATAAATAAATAAATAAATGTGGCCCAGAAGCCTTAAACAGAGTCTGGCAGAAACCAGTGGGTTGTCTAGAAACCCACTGGCCAAGTCCATCAGCTTTCCCGCTCTGTCCGCTGGCAAGTACCGTATTTTAGCGCATATAACACGCACCCACATATAAAGCGCAATTTTCGGCCTGTTCTGCAGAGAATTTCTCGCATTATGCGCACGCGCGTATATCGCGCGTGTGTCGAGTGCAACAGAGCAGCAGCAAGAGAATTTGATGTTGGTGAGTCATCTGTTCGCGACTGGAGAAAGGAGAAAACGGCGCTAGAGATGAACCCGCGAAAACGTGTGCGTCGGGGTCCCAAAGAAAAGTGGCCAGAGCTAGAGAGTGACTTAAAAAAGTGGATTCTGTCTAGAAGGGAGCAAAATCAAGTTGTCTCAACAATCGCAATTCAATTCAAAGCAAAACTGCTGGCCAATGAAAGAGGAATTTCATGTTTCCAGGCTAGTTTCAACTGGATTTGCAAATTTATGAAGAGGAATGGTCTTTCTGTGCGAATAAGAACAACTGTAGGCCAGAGGATTCCGGATGACTGGGAACAAAAGATGGCGGATTTCAGCACATTTGTCAGCAAAGAAATTTCGGAGTTCAGCATTTCGGCAATGGATGTTATTAACATGGATGAGGTTCCTGTGTCTTTTGACATTCCACCAACCAGGACTGTAGCCGCTTCGGGTTCAAAAACTGTCGCAATAACAACAACTGGACACGAGAGGGCTTGCTTCACTGTAGTCCTGAGTTGCACAGCGAGTGGGCTTAAATTGAAGCTGATGGTTATTTTCAAGCGAGTAACCATGCCCCGTGAAAAATTTCCACAAGGTATTGTTGTTCACTGTAACAAAAAGGGATGGATGGACTCTGAGGTCATGAAAATATGGATTGATAAATGTTATAGGGCCAGGCCTGGTGGTTTCTTTTCTAAAAAGTCTTTGTTGATCTTCGATTCCATGGCTGCCCATAAAGAAACAAATGTGCAAAATTATATTAATTTGACTGGTGCCCATATTGCAGTGATACCGGGTGGTCTTACTTGCAAGCTGCAGCCGCTAGATATAGATATCACCCGTTCAAAACGTTCATCAGACGAGAGTGGGATAATTGGATGCAGCGGGGAATTCATGAATTCACATCATCGGGACGATTAAAGAGGGCTACATTAACGGAAATCTGCAATTGGTTGTGTTCTGCTTGGGACAAAATATCCCCGGAAACCATAAGAAATGGATTCCGAAAAGCCGGGATTGTTTATAAGAACGAGGATCGGGTGCGTAGTGATGACGAAGATGATGATGAAAATGTCGAAAGGAGTGACGATGAAAGTGCATATGTTACGGAAGAGCGTCTCCAGACGGTTTTAAATTATTTCAATGATGATGTTGATGAGGGGAGTGATTTCGAAGGTTTTATGGAATCGGATGATGAAAATTAATTAAATATATTTTGAAACCATTATATTCTTGTAAGGACTCTTTTATGGAATCGGTTCCTGGTAATAAAGTTTCGGTATAGTGCGCCCTCGCAAATACCGCGCGAGAGGGTTGCGCGGTAGGTAAAAAAGTGTATAGCGTGCGCGGTTTATGCGCGAAAATACGGTAAGCTTTTGCTTGCAGGGAGTTTAACCGTGCTCCTATGAACTCCAGGTTCTGGGAGGGGAGCAAAGTGGACTTTGCGAAGTTTATGACGAAGCCTAGTTGCTGAAGGAGAGAGACAGTGCGGAGGGTGGCTTGCCTGGCCTCCTGGAGAGTCTGACCCCTGATGAGCCAGTCGTCCAGGTAGGGGAAGACAAAGATACCCTGGTTTCTCAAGTAGGCCGCCACCACTGCCAGGCACTTTGTGAAGACCCGTGGGGCGGAGGTTAGGCCAAAGGGCAGTACCCTGTACTGAAAATGGTTTACTCCTACCACAAACCTTAGGTATTTTCTGTGGTCTGGATGAATGAGGATGTGAGTGTATGTATCCTTCAGATCTAAGGAGCATAGCCAATCTCCCTGCTGGAGGTAGGGCAGCAGTGTTCCAAGAGTAAGCATCTTGAATTTTCCTTTTCCAAGAACTTGTTTAGATTTCTCAGGTCCAGAATGGGCTGGAGACCTCCAGTTCTCTTTGGCACAATAAAATATCTGGAGTAGAAGCCCTGCCCCAGCAGGTGGGGAGGTACAGGCTCCACCGCCCTGTCTTGAAGAAGACCTTGCAATTCCTGGAGAAGGAGTTCCTGATGCAGAGTAGGCCTTGAAGGCTCCCCTGGGAAGTAGGAGGGGGGTACCTGATTGAAATGGAGCAGATAGCCCTTCTGGACTATGCTCAGTACCCAAGCATCTCCTGTGATGACCGGCCACTGGTGGGCAAACAGGGCCAACCGACCTCCCATGCTGAGATGGGCCAGCAGAGGTGGAGAGGCTATGCAGTGGGAGTCAAAAACCCCCTCCTTGCTGAGTAGGAGCAGGAGCTGGAGGCTTGGGGGCTTTCTGCCTACGGGGTCCATGTCCCTGCCCCTTGGCCTGCTGACCCTGCTGGGAAGCTGGGGAGGCCTGATAGTGAGGGAAAGGTTTGTAGGCAGAAGACTTTCTCGGGTAAAAGGTCTTTTTCCCCGAGCCCTTCTTCTTATGAGAAGGGGCAGAAGTTTTTCTGGACAACCTTGTCCTTGTCAGAGTCTCGGACTCGAGCTCAGCGGTCTTTTCGGCCATGGGCTTGCCGAAGAGGTTTTCACCTCGGCATGGGACATAGAAACATGATGACAGAAAAAGACCACATGGCCTATCTAGTCTGTCCTTCCATATCAACAACTACAACAATCCACTTTTTACCTTTAGAGATCCTCTGTGTTGGTCCCATGCTTTTTTGAATTCAGTTACTGTCCTCATCTCTACCACCTCCACTGGGAGACTATTCCATGGATCCACTACTCTTTCCGTAAAGAAATATTTCTGCATATCACTCCTGAATCTATCTCCCTTCACCCTCATCCCATGTCCCCTCGTAGCAGAACTTGCTTTCAATTGAAAGAGGCTCTCTCCCTGAACATTTATGCCACAGAGATATTTAAACATCTCAATCATATCACCTCTATCCCGCCTTTCCTCTAAGGTGTACATATTAAGATCCTTAAGTCTGTCCTTATATGCTTTATAATGAAGCCCACTAATCATTTTAGTAGCCACCCTCTGCACCGACTCCATCCTGTTCACATCCTTTTGAAGGTGCGGTCTCCAGAATTGCACACTATACTCCAAATGAGGTTGCACCAAAGACTTATACAGAGGCATTATCACCTCCTTTTTTCTGCTAGCCATTCCTCTCCGTATGCACCCAAGCATCCTTCTAGCTTTTGCCGTCGCCTTTTCTACCTGTTTAGCTACTTTAAGATCATCAGACACAACCATGCCTAGGTCCCGCTCTTCTTTAGTGGACAATAGTACTTCACCGCCTATACTGTATTGCTCCCTTGGATTGCTGCAGCCCAAATGCATGACCTTACATTTTTTAACATTAAATCCCAGCTGCCAAATTCTAGACCATTCTTCAAGCTTAGCTAGATCCCTCCTCATGTTATCTACACCTTCCTGGGTGTCTACTCTATTGCAGGTTTTGGTATCATCTGCAAAGAGGCAAACCTTACCCGACAGCCCTTCCGCTATATCACTAACAAAGATGTTAAAAAGAATCGGACCAAGGACAGATCCCTGGGGCACACCACTGGTAACATCCTTCTCCTCAGAGTGAGCTCCATTTACTTGTACTCTTTGTCGCCTCCCACCCAACCAATTTCTAACCCAAGCAGTAACTTTAGGGTCCATCCCTAGGGTGCTCAGTTTGTTTATAAGTCGCCTGTGAGGAACAGTGTCAAAGGCTTTATTGAAATCTAAATACACCACATCTAGAGCTCTCCCTCGGTCCAACTCCCTGGTCACCCAGTCAAAGAAATCAATCAGATTTGTCTGACAAGACCTGCCTCTGGTGAATCCATGCTGCCTCGGATCCTGTAATACGCTGGACTCCAGAAACCTCACTATTTTCTCTTTCAGCAGCGTTTCCAATAATTTACTCACCACCGAAGTTAAACTAACCGGCCTGTAGTTTTCAACCACATCCTTACTTCCGCTTTTGTGTAAAGGCACCAGATGAACCTCTCTCCAGTCCTTTGGCACCACTCCCGACTCCAACGAGGCATTGAAAAGGTCAGTCAGTGGAGTTGCTAGAACGTCCCCAAGTTCCCTCAGTATTCTAGGGTGTATCCCATCCGGTCCCATCACTTTGTCTACTTTAAGTTGAGCTAGTTTCTCACGAACACAGTCTTCTGAAAATTGTTCAAGATGTCCCTCGCTTCTGTTCCTATTTGTGGGTGTTTTCTGAGGTCCTGCTCCTGGTTCTTCATCTGTGAATACAGAACAAAAATATTTGTTAAGCAATTCCACTTTATCCTTATCAGCTTCTACATATTCCCCCCCTGCACCCTTGAGTCTGACAATACCACTTTTGCCCTTCCTCTTCTCACTAATATATCTGAAAAATGTCTTATCCCCCATTTTATTGCATTGGCTATTTCCTCCTCCTTTTGAATCTTTGCCTTCTTGACTACTTTGCTAGCTTCTCTAAGTTTTTCCAAATACAGATGCCTGTCTTCCTCTCTCTGTGATCTCTTGTATTTCATGAAGGCCTCCTTCTTTTTCTTCACTTTTTCAGCTACTTCCTTCGAAAACCATAGCGGTCTCCTTTTCCTTTTGCCTTTATTTACCATTTTAACAAAAAGGTTGGTTGCCCTTAAAATACCCCCTTTCAGTTTTGCCCACTGTTTTTCTACATCCCCCAGCTGTTCCCATCCCACTAAAGACTCCCTGAGGTATTGGCCCATCTTCGCAAAGTTAGTCTTCCTAAAGTCTAAGATCCTCACCTTGGAATGGATTCTAACAGCCCTAGTCCTAATACTGAACCACACCATCTGGTGATCACTGGATGCAAAATGATCTCCCACTACAACATCAGAAAGACTTTCACCATTGGTAAACACCAAGTCCAGTATGGCCCCTTCACGTGTGGGGTCTGTTACCAATTGCCTGAATAGTTCTCCCTGTAGAGAATCCAGGATCTCCTTACTTCTAGATGATACTGCAGCAGGAATGTGCCAATCAACATCTGACATATTGAAATCTCCTATCAGTAGCACTTCCCCTTTCCTAGCAATGCTGAGTATGTCTTCAATTAACTCTCTGTCCACCTCTTCCTCTTGTGAGGAAGGTCTGTATATCACACCAATGCAAATAGATTTCTCTTTCCCTCTTTCTAGATTAACCCACAATGCCTCCTCTCTCCCTTTTAAGCTCTGTAATTCCAAAGCTTGTGACGCGGTAGCATTGCCAGAAGCCATGGAAACAGAGAGTGACTCGGTGGAAGGTTCGGGTACTGCAGGTAAATGCAGGATTTTCCCTTCTCAGCACAAGATGCACATGGCTAATCAGCTAACACAGCTCACCTCGGGGGAGGGGAGAAGCAGAGTTGCTGATTGGGCACGCCCTAGCAGGAGGCGGGTTCCCCAGAGCAGAGGCACCTTGTTAAACAGAGAGAAGGAAGACAGAAGACAGAAAGAGAGGAACGGAAGGGAGAAAGAGAAGGAGGAGAAAGAGGAAGCTGAACGCTGGAGAGAGAAAGCAGAACACTGGACAAAGCCAGCAGAAGTGTGCTTTAGAGACAGAGCAAAGCAAGGACAAAGGAAGCAACCTGGAAGGCAGGAACTAGCCTTGAATGCCAGAACCTTTGACTTTGAAGGAGAAACGCTCCCCAGCTGCAAACCTAGGAGAACGCTTTCTAAGCCAAGAAGCAGGTACCAGGGAGACTCAGTGCCTGGAAGAGCCTTCTGGGAGCAAGAGAGGGGCGAGGCACTGAGAGACCCAGGCATAAAGCCTATGCTTTTGGAGCACAGAGCTGACCCGTGGAAAGAAAGGCAGACTGCTAAAGAACTTTCAGACATTCCTCAATATAAGGTACAGCCTGTCTTTAATTCTGATAACAGCTTTTATGAGAAGCCAGACTGTGTGAATGTTAATTTTAAAACCCAGGGCAAGCCCAGGTTTTATGAAGGCAGTTGGCTACAACCTGAAACTCATTTAAATAAACCCAGCTTTTCTCACCAAACTGCTGACAGAGTTAGCAAGCAGGCTAGCTACAAGGACACAGCTGATTTATATGGTAGAGATATATTCCGGGAGGATTTAGGAGGCCCTAAGTTTGAAGTACTGTTTAGAAACACTCCACATGCAAAGGAACTGAATGACCCAACACTGGCTTACAGAGACAAGTGGGGGAGGGGTAACTCCAGTGCAGTGAATGAGCGTTGAAACAGAGACGACATTGTTTGTTTGCCTGAAGCAAAACCCACAAACAATTACTCACCCCAGGAAGGAGCTAATTCTCAGCCCAGCCCATATAGAAAGCAGGCTGAAGCCCTACTAAAAGAGTTCAAAGAATTCTTAAACAAACGAACCATTCCTGAGCAGAAAGTAGTGCAGTCAGTGCAGAGCCCAGAAGCAGATGTGCCATTGGTTCTTCCCTTGCCAATGATTGAGTTAAATCAACCAATGGACTGCTCAACCTGTCTGATTGACAAGGAATAGAAAAGCAAAGCTTGAATGGTCCTTTTTCTGTGATAACCTGAAATGTTTGCTATTTAAGTGCCCGGCTGAAGAGCTTACCTGAAGTTAAGAATAAGCTGAAGCATTGTTTGGTTATAGCACATGGACATTATTGTTTTCCTTGTTTTTGATTGACAAGTAGAGTTCACATGAGGGAATGTGAATTCCAACATTAATGAACACTTTTGAGCACAGCCTCTAAAGAGCCTTATTTTCATTGTTCCTGTGTTTTTGGCTACAATACATTATCCTTTATGCTTGTCCTATCCTTTTGAAGCGGGAGAAATAAATCCTTATAAAAAGAAATATTCTTTTGCCTGCCTTACCATTCGACCTACACAACTACAACCTTAACCTCAAGGCCCACCCCTCCTTAAACCCTCAAGGTTAGGGAGTGGGTGGTGGCAAGCTTTAATAGTAGTTTTTACATATAGTGCCACTCCTCCTCCCTTCTTCCTACCCTGTCCTTTCTGAATAAAGTATAGCCAGGTATAGTTACATCCCAGTCATGGTTTTCTGTGAACCATGTTTCTGTAACTGCCACTAAATCCAAGTCAGCCACTCCCACCAAAGCTTCAACATCAGGGATCTTATTTCCCATGCTACGGGCATTTATACACACTGCTTTCCATATGTTACCCCTGTTACCCATTTCCATAAAGGTATTTAATGTATCACCTACCTGGGGGCTTTCACTTACCTGGGGGCTTTCTTCACCTATCCCCAACGAATCTAGTTTAAAGCCCTCTTCAGTAGATTAGCCAGTCTACTACCGAAGATGCGTTGACCTTTCTTGGACAGATGGATGCCATCTCTGCTCTGCAACCCTTGGAACAGCATCCCATGGTCTAGGAAACCAAAACGCTCTCGATGACACCATCCACGCAGCCATGCATTCATCTCCAGGATGCGAGCCTCTCTGCCTTGGCCTTTACCCTCAACAGGGAGGATTGAAGAGAACACCACCTGTGCACCTAACTGCTTCATCCTCTGTCCCAGAGCCATGAAGTCACTTCTGATACGTTCCGAGGTATACCTGGCAGTATCATTTGTTCCAACATGGATTAGCAACATTGGGTAATAGTCAGTGGGCTTGATGAGTCTCAGCAAACTCGGGACATTGACCAACTTGTTCTGTACCCATGGCTCGAGGTCCGATGACTGTAGCCATGCCTGGCGTCGAGCACCGATGCCAGCCGCCGCTACTCGGGCCGAAGCCTCGAAGCCATCGTAGGCCATCCGGGAGATGAATTTGGAGCATTCCTGGATACCCAAGGACAAGGTCTTGAACCTCTGCAAAGGTTCCCCGGAGAGGCCAGCCGAGAACCCGGCTATTTCCTTAGCCAGGTCCCGCAAGTACATGCCCATGTACAGCTGGTAGGACTGGACACGGCACGCAAGCATCGAGCCCTGGAAGCACTTTCTGCCGATGGCATCCAGGCTTCGGGCCTCCCTACTGGGGGGCACCGCGGAGTGCATCTTCTGGCTTTTCAGACGATGCATGGCCGATTCCACAACCACAGAATGGTGCAGCAGCTGCGCCTTCTGGAACCCAGGGCTCTTTCGGACTCGATACATGGAATCGATCCGCTTGCTCAAAACCGGCACCGAGGCCGGTGCCTCCCACATTCGGAAGAGGAGCCGTTCCAGCATCGGAGGAACCGGAACAGTAAAGGCCTCCCTCGGGGGAGAGTCATACTGGAGGGCATCGAGCTCTTCAGCTCCTCCTCGGGATCCGCAGGAACAGCCAAAGCCTTGGCCATGTCCCTGACAAACTCCGAGAACCGGGTGTCCTCCGGTGGGGACCTACTCCGGGGCTCGGACTGCGGTGAGTCTGAAGGGACACTCCGAGTCCGAAAGGTATCGGGGGACTCCTCGTCCTCTGTCTCCCATGCAGACTCATCCGAGGAAGAGTCAAGGGGCTCCGACCGTTCGGGTTCCGGCAGCACCCGCCCCTTTGCCAGGGGCATCGGCGTCGATGCTCTCGGTCCCGAACAGGAGGTCGAGGGAGACCGTGACCGAGTCCGAACTCGGGCCTTCATGGCTTCGGAAACCGGCTCGGTCTCCGGGGTCGAATTAGACGTCGACATCCCGGTGGTCGCGGCAGATGCACCAGTCAAGCTGGCCATCAGTACCCGCTGCTGATCCATGAAGGCAGACAGTCTGCACTCCAAGGCTGTCAGCCTGAGTCCAAGCTCAGGAGACTCAGCAGCCACCGACTTGGGCCCCGGCGGCGCCGGGCCCGACGTCAGCTCCCTGGGAGGAGAGTCCTCGAGGACAAGAGGACTTACGTGCTCAACGGACTCCGGGTCTACACCAGGCACCTTAGACGGCTTCTCCAGCTCCAAAGGCCTGGGGCGGCAGTCAGGGGTCCGGGACCTGGCCCTCGAGGAACCAGGGGTATCCTCCGATGCCACCCTCACGAGCTTCCTCTTCCTCTTATGCTCCCGACTGGGGGACCCCCTTTCAGAGGAACGCCGACGAAGCTTGGGGTCAGACTCCCGAGACGTCGAGGCCTCTGACAAGGTCCGGGCTCGTTCGGAGGCAGAGTCAGAAAAAATTCTCTCCTTCTGATGCTGCCGGCTTCTGAGTGCCTTGGTGGACATCTTTCTACACGGGACACAGACCTTGGGATCATGGTCTGGCCCGAGGCAACGCAGGCAGCAGTCGTGTGTGTTGGTAAGAGACATGAGCTTCTTACATCAATCACACTTTTTAAAACCACTGCAGGCCATCGGGGAAAAAAGGGCCCCCGCAAGGTCAAAGGACCGGTCCTCCAGGGAAAAAGAAAAAGAGCGTGAACGCGTGCCACGAAGGGAAAAAAAATGAAAAATAGAGATAGGGTCGATACCGGCGTCGATACAGGCGGGAAGGGGATACAGGCGGGATAGGGTCGATACAGGCGTGAAGGGGAACCGGCGTCGAACCGCATAAAAGAGAGCGAAAATCGCAGAAAAAAATCAAACTTTTCCGGGTGACACAGACTTCACGTCTGTTGCGCTCCACGGAAAAAGAAAGACTGAGCAAGATGGCACCTTTGGGCAGGAAGGGGACCGCACATGCGTGGGTATATTCCCAAAGGCTTTCTTTGAAAGCTGGGGAAATGCTCTGCATGGGGGCTCCATCGACGTCGATGTCACCCATATGTGAGGACTGACTTCCTGCTTGGTCCTGGAGAAGAGCAGAGTTCTTGAGGAGGGAAGTAAGGAGTGATAAGGTAACGAGGAGCTGCAGAATGAATACACATATAAGTCAGTAGGAAAAGTTTGAATGTATGTGGAATAGGGAGCCAGTGAAGTGACTTGAGAAGAGGGGTTATGTTAGCATTGTGAGACTGATGGAAGTTTAGCCATGCGGCTGAGTTTTGAACAGACTGAAGGGGAAAGAGATGATTCTGAGGAAGACCAGAAAGCAGCAGGCTGCAGTAGTCTATATGGGAAGTGACTAGAGAGTGGATAAGGGTCTTAGTAGTGTGTTCAAAAAGGAAGGGACAAATTTTACTGATATTATAGAGGAAGAAATGGCAGGTTTTAGCTATCTGTTGGAAGTGTTCAGAGAAAGAGAGAAGAGTCAAAGGATGACCCCAAGTTTGCAAGCCGAGGAAACAGGGAAAAGTAAAGTGTAATCAATAGAGATAGAGAAAAAGGAGGAAGAGGGGAGGTAGCTTTAGGGGGATAGATAAGGAGCTCTGTTTTAGCTATGTTCAACTTCAGACGGCGGTGGGACATCCAGGCAGCAATATTAGAAAAGCAGGTCGTGATATAGGCTTGGATTCCTGGAAAGATTTCAGGTGTAGAGAGGTAAATTTCAAAGTCATCAGCATAAAAATGATACTTAAAACCATGGGAGGAGATGAATGCACTAAGGGACAGAGTGTAGATAGAGAAGAGAAGAGGTCTCAACCAGAACATATACTAAAGGTGCGATGGGAGAGGCCAGAACAGGATCCCTAAAATCAAAGGAAAACAAGGTATCAAGGAGAAGGATGTGATCAACAGTGGCAAAAGCAGCAGAAAGGTCAAGAAGGATGAGGATTGAGTAAAGGCTCTTGAATTTGGAGAAGAACAAGTCATTAGAGACTTTGGCAAGAACAGTTTCTGTAGAATGTAGAGGACGAAATCCAGATTGCAATGAATCCAAAAGTTCTTGAGAGAATGGAAAGTCCACACAACGGTGGTGAACCACACGTTTGATGAGTTTAGAAGCAAAGGCAAGGAGGGATGTGAGCTAATAATTAGAAGGACAGATAGGGTCTAGTGAAAGTTTTTTGAGGAGGGGTGTAACCACAGCATGTTTGAAGGCTGCAGGAACAGTAGCAGCGGAAAGCGATGGGTTGAGGATAAGACAGATGGAAGGGATGACAGCAGTAGAACTTAGTAGACAGGTGGGAATGGGATCAGAGGAAAAGGCAGTAAGTTTGGAGGAGAGAAGATGAGCGATTTCCTCCTCAGTGATTTTAGAAATGGAAGAAAGGGTGACAGAGGCTGAAGGAAGGATTTGAAAGTGCAGAAGAGGAAGAAGGGGGTGGAGGTGACCTTGTGGAGAACTTGAGACTAATCTTGCGGACTTTATCATGGAAATAGTCAGTTGGAATCTGGGCAGAAAGGGAAAGAGGGATTGCAGGTGAAGGCACCTTGAGAAGAGAGTTGAGTGTGGCAAAGAGGCAGAGAGGGTCAGAGGAAAGTGAATTAGTCAGGTGAACATAGTACTTTTGCTTGGCAAGAGCTATGGCTGACTGGAATGAAGTTAGCATGAATTTGAAATGCAGGAAGTTAGCAAGAATACAGGGATTTAAGACCGAGGCACTCAGCTAAGCAGGCACAGGAACAAAGGTAGCAGGTTTTAGAAACATCCAAGGTTGAGGTACGATATGCCTCATAGGGCGAGGAACAGGATGAATGAGTGTATCCAGAGCAGAGTATAGTGTTATAAGAAGACATGGCCTCATCAGCAGATTCAGATGACAGTGGAGGAAAATGATTTTGAGACAGCAGTGGAGAGCACTGAAGGGCTGACAGAGTGAAGATTCCTAAACGTTTATGGAGGTTGGGCGAGACTGAGATTGGGGTGGTTAAGAGTGAAACTTAGTAGGTGATGGTCAGATAAGGGAAGGACTAAGACAGAGAAGTCTGACAGCAAGCAATTGGAGAAGAAAGTGAGGTCAAGGCAGTGGCCATGCTAGTGAGTAAGGGCAGCAGAGCCCAGCTGGAGGTTGAAAGAATATTTATTTATTTAAAAACTTTTATATACCACACCGATTACCTAGGCAATTTACAAAAAAACATACATAGCAAAAATACAAATATACAGAATAAAACATCCATAGTTACAGAAATGTAAACAAATCTGCATAATCAAACATCATCATAAAATAAAAAACACAATAGACCATCAGTCCACTAATATGCCTGCCTGAAGAAATAGGTCTTTAGCCTCTTCTTGAAAGCCACCAAATCTGTTGCGGCACAGGAAGAAAGTTCCAATATCTAAGAGCTCTTACATAGAAAATACAGGCACGAAGAGTAGAAAGGTGCATCCTGTGTTGAGATGGTATCTCCAATAGACATGTAGACTGTGAGCGCAAAATATGAGATGGCCTATAAGGCTTCAGAACAGATGCAACAATACCTGGAATCTTATGGAATAGGGCTGGTATAAAGATCTATCTCTCTCTCTCTCTCTCCCCCGTGCGGTAGGCTGATAGGCTGCTGAAATGTGACTTCATTGTAGGTTGCTCCCTTCCTCACCAATTCCCAGTGCAAGTACCCCCCCCCCCCCCCTTCGTTCTTGTTCCTGGAGTTTTTTCACCATGCCCTTAGCATGTAGTTGTAAAACTTCTGTATCTTCATGTGCACGTATATAGATAACATTTTTGTTCTTGGTGTGCCATGCGAAATAAATATTTGTCCTTCGGAGAGTGGCTTCCTGGCACCAAGACTTAGTCTGGTCTTATAGTCTGAGTTGTAGTCTTCATGTGAGGTATCTCTTTCAGGCATAATGCAGCGCAAAGTTGGAACGATGAATTAAACTATACATGCTTATCCCGAGACACCCTAAAAATGTAATTCCCTTCGCCTCCCTTATTTTATGTGTAACTTACCTTCCCCAGTTGCCTGTGCTCTCGCTGGTGCGTGTGTGGGAAGCGGCGGCATGAAGTGCTGGACATCCATAGCATGAAGGAAATGTGTGAGATAATATGAAAAATAAAATCAAAGTAATTTAAGGTCACTCTGGCTGAGTGGAGGCCACCGCCTTTCGTGGATACCCTGCACAGTGCCTTACTCTGCATTAAAGTGATTGGTTATGATGACACCATGCTAGTGCCCCTGCGGGAGGGTGTGTTTGTGGAGGGTCTGTGTTTATCAGCTTGTGCCCTGGGTTGGAGGAGGGGGCTTACCACCCATCCCCCCTGTCATAGTGGCAGTATCACCAGACTTGGTGGCACCCACTCAGCTGGTTTCAATCATACCTGGCCGGCCATCGCCAACAAGAGTAGAATCACTCAAATTTGTACCGTTATTATCAACATAGAGGTATTCCACAAGGCTCTGCATTATCATCCTTACTCTTCAACATATTTATACAGCCCATATATTCCATCTTCCACAAATGCAATATTCACTACAACATATATGCCAAAGATATAATGATGTATACTCCCTACGATACCTCCAAACCGGACTTAAACAAACTAGCATGTTTCACTGATATTACACAATGGCTAACAGAACACGGACTGCAAATAAACCAAAAAAAACAGAAGCTTTACACATATCTAGAAACAAAGCATTTGCCCCTCCAAAATCAATTAGAATCGACAATACCGAACTAGAAGTCAAACAAGAGGTCAGATACCTAGACATAATGCTTGATCAGCAGCTTAACTTCACCTCACATATCAGTAAAACCACCAGAGCTATATACAGCAAGATAAAAAAAAACCTACAGAACTTGTGACTGCTACAAGCAACATCTTCCCACACTTGGACTTCAGCAACAGCATCTACCAAGGATTTCCCAAAAATGTACTACATCAATTACAAATGGCCCAACACACAGCAGCCAGAATCATATAGGTGCGACAAAAAGTGAGCACATAACACCAATGCTCAAACAGCTTCACTGGCTACCACTAACTAGCTGAATCCAATACAAAACAATAATGAATATCTTCAAAATCACACACAACCAGTCATCAATGTACTTAAAGTCACTCATTCAAAACAAAGCAGGCACCAGAGGCATACGCAAATGCAGACAAAACATGCTACCCTTGTCACCTAAACTAACAAAGGCCAAACACGTAACAGAGCCTTTTCCATGTATCACCATTGCTCTGGAATGCCCTCCCTAATAATCTAAGGGAAATACAATAACTGACACAATTTCATAAGGAACTCAAGACTCACTTATTCAGAGAACAATTCAGGGACTGAAAATATCAGGGCCAGAGCTTTCAGCAACAAGGAAATAGGAGCTTTCACCATTGCACAGATAATTATCCCCCTAAGAAATTTCAACAATAAACTCCCAGTTCTCATACAACATGTGAGATCCCATTCCCTCCAATGCATATCTCTATGTAAAAAGCGGTATAGAAAAACAGATAAATCAAATAAATAAATAAATACTAGAGAGTATCCATGTATCTCTTGTCTAGTTTCGCATTGCTCTCTTCCCTCCAGCTAACAATGCCACCATTTTATCCCCTTTTCCCTCCAGTGATATCAAGGATCTTGTAATTGCCCTGGTAGATTTGCCCCCCCCCCACCCCCAGTGAGAACGGCGCTGCCTGTCATTGTCGAGCAGGAGTCTTTGTTATAGCCACTGCACTGAGACGACGGCGGCGGGGGAGGAGTTTGGGGGTAGCGCCCTGAAATGCACCCCGTGTTTCCCTATAGTGCTTATTGAAACCCCCGACGGTGCTGTGCATTTTTGAGGGGGGCAGGTGGTGTTGCAGGGTGTAAGGGAGTGGGTGCTAGATGAAGGGAGGGAGTGTGCGTGTGTGTAGCTTTGTTAGGCATTGCTCTGCACAGATAAGCCGTTTTAGTGAATAGGAAAAAGCAACACTTCTCTATATACTCAGTAGTAAGACTATATACTTCTACTGGAGCCTCTAGCTCGACGGCCACCATTGCAAGCGTCGCCACCTGGGTGACTCTCTTTCTGAAGCTTCACACCAAACTACCCAAGAGGGGCAATTTGAGGGGCACTTTCTTTCATGTGGAAGCATTTCACAAAACTGAAGATGAATTATTGGTGTCTTGGTGACCTGCTATTCTTAGCAGAGTAAAGCAGCAGCAGTGGCAACCCTTCACTGCAGCCGGGGTGTGCTCCAGCAGACTCCTGTGTACAAGCACCGCTGAGCACCGACCAAGATCCGGCTCTTATTGCAAACTTATTTTAAAGAATCAAGATGGCTAAAGGTGACCCAAAGAAGCCCAAAGGCAAAATATCTGTGTATGCCTACTTTGTGCAGACATGCTGTGAAGAACACAAGAAGAAAAATCCTGAAATTCCAGTGAACTTTGCAGAGTTCTACAAGAAATGTTCAGAGAGTTTGAAGATAATGTCTGCCAAAAAGAAGTCCAAAATTTGAAGATCTAGCAAATGCTGATAAAGTGTGGTATGATAAAGAAATCATAGGGAAAGTAGCTTTGAGTACAAGGGTCAATGGGGTCATCAAGATGAATGTTGAAATCCCCAAGATTAAGGGAAGGGGAAGATGCATCCAGAAAGGAGAGCCAGGAGTCAAAGTCAGTGAGAAAGATGGAGGTGGGCTTGTCAGGAGGTCAATAAGGGGTGGTTACTCACCTGTAACAGGTGTTCTCCGGGAGCAGCAGGAATCAGTCCTCACTTAGGAGTGATGTTACCAATGGAGCCCATGCGGGGACGCTTCCCAGCTGCCAAAGGAAGCCTTTGGAAGTGCACAACGCATGCGTGCTGGTCTTCACACCCGAAGGAGCCATCTTTACCTTAGTATGATGACACAGCTTTATTAAGCTCAAAAAGAAACAACCCCACGGGGAGGCAGAAGGGTAGTGAGGATCGATTTCTGCCGCTCCCAGAGAACACCTGTTACAGGTGAGCAACTACGCTTTCTCCAGGACCAAGCAGGAATTCAGTCCTCACTCATGAGACTCTCCTCTAGCTACAGGCTACTGAAAAAAACTATAAAAAGCCCAATGGGGTAACCAGAAAAAACAAACCGAGAAAACAGCATAAGCAATAGCTGAAGGTTCCGAGAGTCAGCAGTCAGCAGGGACATCAACATGATTCTATGGTAGCCTGGACAGCCAGAAGGGCTGGTGGGAAGGAATTGCTCTAATTCCCAAAAAGATGTCGGAGTACGGTCTGGCCAAAGTTGCTGTCATGCTGGTAATTTCCAGCCAGACAGCAATGGGCTGTAAAGGTGCTGACAGAAGACCAAGTAACAGCCCTACAGATCTCCATTATGGAGACAGAATGAAGGTTGACTACCGAAGTAACCATAGCTCGCACATTGTGAGTTGTGACATGGCGTTCTAAGGAGAGGCCAGCTTGAGCATAAGCAAAGGAGATGCAGTCCTCCACCCAGATCAAGAGGGTGCGCTTTGTCATTGACATGCCCAGTTTGTTGGGGTCAAAGGAGACGAATAACTGGTGTAATGTCGCTATTACCCCACAGCTTGTGATTGTAGAGTTAAGCGGCCTGATCCCTTCTTCCGGTAGGAAAATAGTGCTTGGGGAAAGCACTGCCTCCTGGGAGTTGTAGTTTTCATCAACCGAAATAAAGAGAGTGGTGGAGCTCGAGTGGTTCAGGCAAATAACAGGATTTTAATTCCCCTTCCAAACGGCTTTTACATAACAGAAAATAAAGAACAGTTGGCCATGTATCTTCTGGCAGGAAATAATATAAGAATGTAACATAAACAGCTTCCTATATCAGCATCACAGTAATCCAACTTAACGAGCAATTCTCTGTTCCAAAACCTTTGGTGCTTTTTCTTCTAGCTGCTACCTGCAGCTCTCTCTCTGCACAGCTTAATCCTAGCACACAGGTTTTATCTTCTCAGACACAGATATTGTACAGTCCATTGACTCAACAGGCAGGTATTCTAAAGATGGTTCCGTTTCCATCGGTTCATATTGGTTCTCAGCTGGAAATGTCTGCAATTGACTACAGGGTGTTTCCAAGCACACACCTATTCCTTCAGCATGAGACTTTTCCCTGCAGCCTTCTGCTACACAAGGTTGGGAATGGCCACAGAATTCAGCACACGTAAAGCCCCACCCTTCTGGGCTAATATCAGAGCACTTCTTAAAAACAGCTTTGCTTCTATACCAGTCACTCAGCCTACCTTTTGGCCTTCTTATGGGAGATTCCTTCTGCCCGCCAGGATCAGCTACAGATATAAGCCTTGGAGTTTCTACGTGCACACAAGTCTGCCTTCTTGGTACATTTCCCTTCTGGCTGCCTTTTATATACGGCACCAAACCTGGGCTGCTTGTACCTGGCTCCTTTGCACTGGTTCTCTGCTCGTTTCTTTTGCTGACTTCCCTTTCTGAGTCAAAGGTCAGAGAATCTTCTGTTACCATTAGTTCCTCTGAATCTTCACTCCCAAGCCAATCCTCTGCTTCTCGTGACTGTTCTCTTGGCTGTGTTCCTGGCTGTGCTCCCGGCTGTGCTAACTTCCTTCCTAATGAGCTTCCCTTATATCTCTGGCTTCCTGGGTTTAATCTGACCCCTCCCTCCAGCAGGTGTTCTGCCTCAGCTCGTGACCGATGAGCTGAACTGCAGCAGGGGCGTGTTTTCCTCTCCACTGATCTGCTCTGTTTGTGGTTTCCCTGGAAACCAGGAGCCATGTGCATTTGTTTTCTTTCATCAACTGCAGCTAAATCCTGCGTTTTAGCTCTCTCTAAGGGATCTGAGGGACCTTCTACACCACACTGGGGAGAATGGAGGTGGGCTTTCATTCTCTCCAGGTAGAAGAGAGCACTTGCTTACAATCCAAAGTATGCCAAGATGCCTCAGCCCTGTTGGCGTGAGGCTTGGGAAAAAAGGTGGGCAGCACCATCAATTGGTTGAGATGAAAAGAAGATACTACCTTAGGCAGGAATTTAGAGTGAGTCCAGAGGACAACTCTGTTCTTATGAAATCTCATATAAGGCGGATGTGTCAGCAGTGCTTGCAGTTCACTAACCCTGTGTGCAGAAGTGAGTGCTACCAGGAAAATCACCTTCCAAGTAAGGAACTTAATTGGGCAAGAGCTGAGTGGCTCAAACAGGGGAGAGAGAAGCCGACCCAGTACCACATTAAGATCCTATGCCACCGGCAGTGGTTTAATAAGGGGATGGGAAAGAAGAAGCCTCCTCATGAAATGACTCAACAAAGGGCGAGTGGAGAGAGGCCTATCAGCCACCAAATGATGGTAAGCGGCCACTGCATTAAAGTGCACCCTTACCGAGTTGGATCTTAGGCCAGAGTCTGAAAGATGTAAGAAGTATGACAAAACTGAATCAATCGGACAAGAGAACAGGTCCAGGGCCCTGCTTGTACACCATATGGAGACCTGCACCACTTGAAAGCATAGGCTCATCGTGTGGAGTTATTGCGTGAAGCAAGGAGAACATACTCTATCTCTGGTGGCAGCTGGTGGGCAGCAATTGCTGCCCGTTCACATCCATACCGTGAGAACTGAGGTTTGAAGACTGGGATTAGCAATGTCCCTCCATCCTGAGAAATGAAATCCGGGGCCCAGCTCAATTGGAGAGGTGGTTGCTGTGACAGATGTAGCAGGAGGGGGAACAAAGGCTGTCTGGGCCAATATGGCGCAATGAGAATCATGGAGGCGCTGTCCGCTCGAACTCTGAAAAGGGTCTTGGCCACTAGAAAGTTGGTGGGTCCACATAGAGAAGAACTTTACTCCAGTCGAGGAGGAAGGCATCGGGAGCCACCCGATGTTGGCAGAGCACCCAAGAGCAAAACCGAGGCAGCTGGGCATTGTGGGGAGTAGTGAAGAGGTCTATCCATGGTGTGCCTCATGCTTGAAAGATCTGGTCGGTCATCTGGCTGTTGAGAGTCCACCCATGTGGTTGAAGGACTCTGCTGAGGCAGTTGGCAAGAATGTCCCCCGGGAGGTATACTGCTCTGAGGGACATGCCCTGGGAGATGGCAAATTTCCAGAGAAGCACTGCTTCTTAACAGAGAAGATAGGACTCCATGCCACCCTGCTTGTTGATGTAGAACATAGACACTTGGTTGTCCGTCTGGATGAGGACTTCCTGGGGGGCGAGTTGGTGTCAGAAAACTGAGTGCACTGGCAATGGCTCAAATTTTGAGGAAGCTGATCTGGTGGAGGCTCTCCCGGGAAGTCCAAAGTCCAAAGTCCTTGCATGCGCAGACCGTCCAGGTGAGCTCCCCAGCCCAACTTGGAGGCCTCCGTCGTCAGGACATGCTGGTATGATGGGGTCTGGAAGGGAAGGCCTGCCAGGAGGTTTGTGGATTGCAGCCATCAGATTAGAACCTTCTTGAGTGGAGAGATGACGTGGATTCTGTCTCTGAGCCAGCCCGTCACCTGGTGCCACTAAGTAAAAGTGTCCACCGCACCTGGCACATGTGAAGGCATGCCATCGGGGTGGCATGGACTGTGGAAACCATGTGGCCAAGGAGGTATAGCATATGATGAGAGGTGATGAGAGGAGCAGCTTGCACTGCATTCGCCAGGATCATCAAGAGTTGGGCACTGTCCCTCAGCAGGTATGCATGTGATAGGGTGGTATAGAGGCGAATTCTCAATGAACTCTAGCTTTTGAGTGGGCTCTAAGTGGGATTTGGCAGAATTGATGAGAAACCCCAGGTTTTCCAGAACCTGAATGGTTAAGCCGGTCAAACTCCAGACATCTTTCGGGGTCACACCCCTGATCAGCCAGTCGTCCAGATAAGGAGAGACAAATATTCCCCAAGTTCAAAGAAAAGTTCCCATCACTGCTAGACATGTGGAGCGCAATTCTATAACAGCTACATCCAGCTGGCAGAAACATCTAACCTGAAAATAGGCACATAATAAACCTGATTCCGAAATCAGGGGTACAGATGTACCCGCGGTTCCAGAATCAGGGAGATATACATCTCTGGCATGGCCTACATCCCTGTGCCTATCGTATTCTGCCAAGATAGAAGTCCCAGATGCTCCTGTTTCTGTGCGGTCACGCACCCGCTGGCAAAATGTACATCTCCTAAGCTGATGCTCACACTGACAGTGGTGTGCTCATGCAAGCACCACATTAATATGGATGAAACAGATATGGTCATACAAACCAGACTATATATACTAATCTGTTACATGCCCTTAACACTACAAGGCATTGTATAAGCAAGTTGAAAGTGAGATGTTTGTCCAGAAAGAGCCTGCAGCAAAACAAACATGGCATTTGAAGAGCACCTTAGTAATTGCAGTCACAAATAACATGGTGCAGTCAGATATGTATTTAGTGCTGTTTGCACTGCAGCAAGCCCTCATTCTGAGGGTCCCCCACCATTGACAGGGAAATGGCCCTGCTATGTTGCTGCAGAGCAGCTTTCCAGAATATACTGCCCATTTACACTGGGCTCCTGCTGATGCTGCAGTCAGCCCCTCAGTCAAGGTACTGGCTAGGTACACAAGGTTGCAGATCAGCACATCAGGGCCTCCCCTGCTCCCTCATATCACACACACACACTTCTGCTTGCAGGCACAAACAACATACATCTGCAAAACCCATGCCCTGCACCTATAAACACAACTGCTGGTAAGGCATAATGGCATTTATTTTATTTATTTATTTATTTAATTGGATTTTTATACCGCCTTATCATACAATCAAAGCATGGCATCTCAGGACAACACATCTGCTCTGCATTTCTCTGCCAAACACAAACCTGATCCATACTACCTACGTACTATCCCTACATCTACATTCCCATCTTTCCGAACACTGGAATTATTAGGGAAGCCTAGAATAGCCCCTTTAGCACAAACAGCAAATTTCAGCATAGCCAGAATGCTGCTTTATATTTCTGTAGGGGTGTTTTTTAATGGTTTCCTAACCTTACAAATGTCCCTCATCTGTGCATTCTATTCTTTACAACTGCATCTTCTGCCTTCCCAGATAGCAGACACACCAATTTAATAAAGACATGCCATAGCCATTCAGCTATATGGGAGGTGTTGAAGATCAGAGCAGATATTTTTCTAAGTGCTGGCCTTATTCCACGTTGCCGCTGATTTTACGTAGGTGTCAGTGAGAAATGCTCAGGATCTACACAGGCCTTTCCTGAATATGCTTTCTATGTCTCTGCGGCTTGCCATGCCCTCGTTTCGCCCCCTCCCACCCACATTCTAAGATCCCCATTTTTGTGCTGTGTATGTGCAGGACACATGGTTTAGGAATATGGGTCTAGATGTTTGCACAAGGAAAATATCTATCCCACATGTCCAGGCAGCCTATCTGCATTTCGGAATGACCCTCTTTGTGAAGACTCTGGGAGCAGAGGCAAGGCCAAAAGGTAGCACCCTATTATTGGTAGTACCGATCACTGAGCATGAAGCAGAGATTTTGCAGATGAAGGGGGTGGATTTGAATGTGTGTGTAGGCATCTTTAAAATCCATGGAACATAGCCAATCCTCCTGCTGGAGGTAAAGTAAGAGAGTACACTGTGACAGAGACACCCATCTTGAACCCCTGAGAATAGAAAAGGACATGGAATTGGACTTAGGGGAGAGCCCAGTTGTGTATTTCAAGGGTAACCTGAATCCTGCGTACACAGATACCCACGAAATCCCTGCCTGGCCTGGATCTCAGGCCCCACGAAGGGAGAGAAAGAAGAGAAAGAGAAAGCCCAGGGTGCCACACCCAGACTCCTATGAGGTCCCTGCAGGCATGAGAAGAGATTACTATCACCTGGGAAGGGCCGGAAGGGAGGAGGAGGGGCTGGAACCCTGGAGGTGGAAATATAAACCCCTGCTAAGGCAAAGAGAAAAAAGGCTGGAGAAACAAGGGGAGCTGGAGAAACAAGAGGCTCAGGAGAGTCAAGAGAAGCTGGAGACGCAGCGGAGCCCTAGAGGAGAGCCCTGGGAGGAGCTGAACCACAGGGAACACAGCCAAGGAGACGGGCCGAAGGCTGAAGGTACTGACCGGCTGTCTCGGGTAGAGCTGGGAACAGGAGTGACTCTAGGACCCAAGGGGGAGCTGTTTACTGAGCACTGCTTTGAGAACTCAGAACGGGACACTGCTCCAACAATTGAAGATATGCAAGTCGATACTGCTGAGGATGACTTGAGAGCTATGGATATTCCTATGGACTGTACTTTATGCCAAGCCAAGTGCGTTGAACCCTTATGCTGAGGGCTAACACTTTCTGAGAAGGTCTCCTAAAGCTGGAAATAACAAGACCCAGAGAACCGACAGGAGGCCGGGGATACTTTTGCTAGCAGCCGGAGGTTTGTGATGCAGCCAGGAAAACTTGCAGGGAAGCTAAAAAAGCTTGGTGAATATTTGCTGGCCGTGTCTCCCATAATTTGGTTTAAACTTAATCCGGGGAAGGGAGTTAAGAAGAAGCTTTTGTTCCAGTGGGACTAAGTTTTATTATTGCCATTAATTGTTTTACAAGGCAAGGCTAAAAAGAGGCATTTTTACCCTTGCTAAAGAAGTGCTGTTTTTCAGGGCTGAGAAACGTTTGAAGCAGCTGTGTGTGTTTGAAGCTTGTGAAGCAGTTATGCTGTTCTAGTGCTGTATTACCAATAATCCTGCATAAGAAGGAGTCCTGTGTACAGGGTACTTGAACTTTTGCGTAAGAAATAAAATTATGTCACTTTGCCTTACCTCCGGACCATGACTACAACTTCTTCTTGAAGTCATTTTTGAAGGCAAACTACATATCCCAAGATACGCCTGGGGAAAGTTAGTTTGCCCAAGCCAATCGAGAGAAGTTCCTCCGATACCACGCCCCTCTAGGCTAGAGGTGGGTGGTGAGGGCGTGACAGTGGCATAGTTGTGAGGACTTTTGCCTGTGCCAGGATATACAACCTACAGGATTTTCAGCACGAGTGTGGAGATCCGGAAAGTGGTGCCAGAAGGTTGGTGGAAGCTGCGGCAGGAGTTCACTGGCAAGGTCGGCCAGGATGGTGGAGCGGTCCGTATAGACACCTCTTGTAAGGCAAGAGTCAACGCTTGAGCCAGGTAAAGGGTACCGAGGCGTGGGCTAACCTGGTTCAGAGGGAAAAAGGGAGGAAAACATGAATACTTCCGGATAAAGAAGGGACATTAGGGCTGTTGGGTGGTACCGCCCTTGGTGTTTTTGCTCTCTCTCTTACAGGTATCTGGCGAGATGGATCCACTGGTCCAGTGGATGGCCACACAGTTCCAGAGACAGCAGGAGATGACCCAACAAGCGCAAGAGCATGCAACAGCCGCTATACAAGCGCAGCAAAAGCCAGTGTTGGACTTGGTTGAGGTGCTGATTGCCAGCCAGCGGTCGGGGGTTGGAGGAGTACCAGCCCAGCCAGGACTATTTATGCCTCAGAATGATAGTCTGGTAGGACCCCAGACAACTGGGACACTCTCTTTTGGCAAACTGTCTACAGAAGATTACATTGATGACTATTTAGAGTCCTTTGAAAGGGTGGCTAATGCGGTAGGATGGCCAGTTGGTCAATGGGCTGTAAGGCTAGCCACCTCTTTAACAGGGGAAGCGTTGGTTGCCTACAGGGCCATGCCAGCGGCCCTCGCCACTGATTATACTGAGGTGAAAAATGCAATTAGAGACCGATTAGGCTTGACAAAAATGTTGTATCACCGTATGTTTAGAGCCACGGCCCTGAAGGCCGGAGAAACACCTAAGGCCTTAAGCCAAAGAATTAGAGGTTCAGCATTAAAGTGGCTAGCCCCGGAGGGGAAAACTGTTGATACGGTAGTGGATATGGTGGTACTGGAGCAGTTCATGGCTGCCGTACCAAAAGAGATAGTCTTTTCTGATACAGCAAAACTGCCAGAGCACAGGGGAGGCCACCCTTTTGACCAAGCGCTACCTAGAAGCTGAAGTAGCTCATCATCCAAGAGGGCGCACTTCTAAAATAAGGGCATACGCCAGTTTTGCTCCCTCAGAAAAGGGACAGGGAAATAATGCAGAGTTTGGGAAAACCTCTGTACCGGCTCAGGAGGGAAAATGGGCTGGAAAGAAATGCTATCATTGTGGGAAGATGGGACACCTACGGAGGGGATGCCAAGCCCGCACGGGGCTGATGGACGAAAATGTGAAACATCTAGGAGAAGGGTTCCTCTTAAGCGTCAACGTGCAAGGGGTCATTACCAATGCTCTGCTCGACTCAGGGGCCGACCAAAGCATGATGTCACAGAAGCTTTGGAGGGCAATTGAGGCTGAGAATGAGTCTGCCCAGAGGAGGCCGGAAGGTAGAGTCAAAATTAGGTGCATCCATGGGGCTGCCTCTTTCTACTCCCTCTACAAGGTGGTGATAAAAGGGTTGGGGGTACAGAAAGAAATCCTCATAGCAGTGGTTCCAAAACTCCCCCACGACCTAGTATTGGGAAGAGATTGGCCGCAGTTTAGGCAGGGGCTAACGAAAGGCCTACGACAGAAGGTCGGGTTTGTGTTTACCCGGTCCCAGACAGAGGCCAGAGACCAACCGGACAGGTCCCCAGAGGATTCCCTGAGAGCTTTACCCTCACATGATGACCTGGTGACTCCTCCGTCTTCGAAGATTAAGAAGGGGAGAGCTGAGAAACGCTGCGAGAGGCGATGTAGGACTCAGAGGAGGGCTGCGATTGTAACTGGCCAAGGGCTACCCTGGGTACCTGCAGAATTGTTAGAAAAGTTCCCGTCCTTTCCAAATGAACAATGGGCCTATCCTGCACTTACCCGTGCATTTGAGTACACGCAGGCCGTGTGGGATACGCTCCCGAGATTTCTTTTGGACAAAGGGATACTGGCAGATTCCCCTGACTAGGGAATCGCGGCTGAAGACTGCCTTCAGCACCCCGATTGGGCTATTCCAATTTAGGAGGATGCCCTTCAGTCTCCATGGTGCTGCAGCAACTTGCCAAAGACTTGTAGATCAAGTCCTGCGTCCTCAACAGGAATACGCTTCCGCATATATGGATGACATCATTAGCCACAGTCGTAATTGGGCGGAACACCTCCCGAGAGTCGAAGCCGTCCTGCGATCTATGAGGCAGGCGGGCCTCACCCTGAACCCGAGCAAATGTGCCTTCGCCCGGCGGGAGGTGAAATACCTTGGGCATGTGGTAGGACAAGGGAGGATCAAGCCAATGATCGACAAAGTGGATAGCGTCAAGAACTTTCCCAGGCCAGCCACAAAAAAACAATTAAGAGGCTTTCTAGGCCTGATTGGCTATTACAGGAGGTTTCTGCCCCGCTTTGCAGAAGAAAGCTCCATCTTTACAGATATGTTAAAGAAAAATTGCCCGACTCGCCTCTGTTGGACTCCGGAGGCTGAGAGGGCCTTCACCCAGTTAAAAAAGAGGCTATGCACGGCCCCGGTATTACGCGGAGTGGACTTCATGCAGCCCTTCATTGTACAGACGGATGCCTCAGAGGCCGGCTTAGGGGCAGTCTTATCCCAGAAGCATGAAGGAAAGGAGCATCCCGTATGTTCCTTAGTAGGAAGTTGTCCCCGGCAGAGCATAACTACTCTATTATTGAGAAAGAGTGCCTCGCAGTTAAATGGGCAATAGAGGCCCTCCGGTTCTACCTCACCGGGCAAAAATTCCTACTAGTCAGCAATCACGCACCCTTGAAGTGGCTCCAACAGATGAAGAACCACAATGCACGTCTAACCAGGTGGTACATGGCCCTGCAAGCTTTTGATTTCAGGGTAGAGCATCGTGCAGGAAAGCTACATCAGAATGCAGATGTCTTGTCAAGGATTACGGACTGTGCGGAGGACCTCCAACAAGCTCCGCAAGCTTGTAATGTCTTAGGTAGGGGGGTATGTGACAGAGACGCCCGTCTTGAACCCCTGAGAATAGAAAAGGACATGGAATTGGACTTAGGGGAGAGCCCAGTTGTGTATTTCAAGGGTAACCTGAATCCTGCGTACACCGATACCCACAAAATCCCTGCCTGGCCTGGATCTCAGGCCCCGCGAAAGGAGAGAAAGAAGAGAGAGAGAAAGCCCAGGGTGCCACACCCAGACTCCTATGAGGTCCCTGCAGGCATGAGAAGAGATTATTATCACCTGGGAAGGGCCGGAAGGGAGGAGGAGGGGCTGGAACCCTGGAGGTGGAAATATAAACCCCTGCTAAGGCAAAGAGAAAAAAGGATGGAGAAACAAGGGGAGCTGGAGAAACAAGAGGCTCAGGAGAGTCAAGAGAAGCTGGAGATGCAGCGGAGCCCTAGAGGAGAGCCCTGGGAGGAGCTGAACCACAGGGAACACAGCCAAGGAGACGGGCCGAAAGCTGAAGGTACTGACCGGCTGTCTCGGGTAGAGCTGGGAACAGGAGTGACTCTAGGACCCAAGGGGGAGCTGTTTACTGAGCACTGCTTTGAGAACTCAGAACGGGACACTGCTCCAACAATTGAAGATATGCAAGTCGATACTGCTGAGGATGACTTGAGGGCTATGGATATTCCTATGGACTGTACTTTATGCCAAGCCAAGTTCGTTGAACCGTTATGCTGAGGGCTAACACTTTCTGAGGTGGTCTCCTAAAGCTGGAAATAAGATGACCCAGAGAACAGACAGGAGGCCAGGGATACGTTTGCTAGCACCCGGAGGTTTGTGACGCAGCCAGGAAAACTTGCAGGGAAGCTAAAAAAGCTTGGTGAATATTTGCTGCCCGTGTCTCCCATATTTTGGTTTAAACTTAATCCGGGAAGGGAGTTAAGAAGAAGCTTTTGTTCCAGTGGGACTAAGTTTTATTATTGCCATTAATTGTTTTACAAGGCAAGGCTAAAAAGAGGCATTTTTACCCTTGCTAAAGAAGTGCTGTTTTTCAGGGCTGAGAAACGTTTGAAGCAGCTGTGTGTGTTTGAAGCTTGTGAAGCAGTTATGTTGTTCTAGTGCTGTATTACCAATAATCCTGCATAAGAAGGAGTCCTGCGTACAGGGTACTTGAACTTCTGCGTAAGAAATAAAATTCTGTCACTTTGCCTTACCTCCGGACCATGACTACAACTTCTTCTTGAAGCCATTTTTGAAGGCAAACTACATATCCCAAGATACGCCTGGGGAAAGTTAGTTTGCCCAAGCCAATCGAGAGAAGTTCCTCCAAGACCATGCCCCTCTAGGCTAGAGGCGGGTGGTGAGGGCGTGACAACACCCAGTGACACCATTTAGAATTTTTCTCACAAGGTACCGGTTGAGGTTCCAGAGTCCAGGATGCAATGAAAACCTTCTGTCTTTTTGGGGACCAGGAAGTACCAGGAGTAGAAACACCTGCTCCATCTGAGATGGTACAACCAAGTCCCCTGCCCAGTCCGACAAGAGGTTTTGGATCTTGAGCTGGAGGAGAGAGCGATGGTGAGAGTCTAGAAGGTACTCTCCCAGGCAGAAAGTGGGAGGAAGCTGATCAAAGTGGAGAAGATAGCCCTTTCTGACTATCTTGAGAGCCTAGGAGTCTGATACGATGGTGGGCCATCGGTGGGCAAAGTGGACCAGCCATCTTCCCACTTGCAGAAGAACGGCGTCCTGAAGAGAAAGATGGGCCATGTCCTTGAAGAAAAAGTCAAATTCCCCCATCAGGCTGCGGTTGTGGGGCTAGTTGGGATTTCTGTTGCTTGGGATGATGGAGCTGTTGGCACTGGCCTTGACCCTTTTGTTGTGGAGCCTGCTGAGGGGACTTATGCGAATGGTAAGGTGTATATGTACCATAGAATTATTTCTTCTGTTTGGGAGAAAGGCTTCTTCCCAGATTTCCTTTTAGAGGGATCAGAAATCTTCTGAGAGAGGCGATTCATGGTGAGCTGGTCTTGCTCCACTTCACTCACAATCTCCCTCATAGGTGCTCCAAAAAGGTTTTCACCCTTGCAAGGAACATCCTGGACCCATCGTTCCAGGACTGACACTTGAAGCCAGGCCTGGTGGCATGTTCCAATGCCCACCACAGAGACTCGCGCCACGGACTTGAAGCCATCATAGGCAGCTCTGGTGACATACTTCCAAGCACTCCTTGAACTTAGAGACAATGAAGCAATACTTCTGCCATTGTTTTTCCGACAGCTCTGAGGAGAACTTCTGCCATTGTTTTTCCGACAGCTCTGAGGAGAACCTGGTGAGCTCTCCAGCCAGATCAAGCAAGAACATGCCCATGTAAAGTTGGTACATCTGAATACGTGCAACATGGAGCACCGATGGCATCTGTGGCCGAAGGCATCGATAGTATGGGCCTCCCAGCTTGGAGGCACCGAGGAATGATTCTTATGACTCTTGATACGGTGCATAGCCAACTGAACCACCATAGAATTATATGAGGGAGCTGTGGTTTCTCAAAACTGGGGCTCTTGCTAACTTGGTACTTCAAATCCAGGTGCCAGTTTACGATGGGCACCTAGAGAGGGGCCTCCCAGATGTGGAAGAGGAGCCTATCCAGGATGTGGTGCACCAGTACGGTTATGGCTTCTTTCGGAGGCGAATGGTACTTGATAGTAAAAGGGGAGAGCTTTCACCATGTTCCTCACAAAGTACAGAAAGGACAAGTCCTCCAGAGAGACGTCTGACATTTGTGTGGTTGTGAGGGATCTGAAGAAATGTCCTGATGCCACACAGTCTCAGGCAATTCCTCCTCCATTTCCCACTCAACAAACTCTGACTTCGAGAGGAACGCAAAGTAGCAGCGTGATTCCTCTTGGTGTCGCTGGTGGTCCAGTGGAGGAGAAGTAGTACAAGGGTGTCAGTGACCTGAACCCCAAGGCACTCGGGGGTGAAAGCCAGTGTGCTGAGAGAAATCTTGAGCACCTCTCGGTGGCACTGTCCACCCAAGGGAAGGCATGTGTCTCGAGGATGGGCTGCACCTCCTCTGATGAGGTCACTGCCATGGACGGGGCCATCGCCGGGACAGAGTAACCCAAGGTCATCGGGTACTGAGACACCTACTGGGCGAAGAACACCAATAGGCTTCGCTCAAGTGCCTCCATGCGCTGAGCCAGGAGCTCGGTCTCTGTGTTGGAGCCAGTGCCACAACTAACGGCATCGATGATTGCTCCTTTGGCGGTGATGTCCACGATCATGACCATTTTGGGAGTCACCCACCGGCACTCCTGGGCCTCGAGAGGCCTCTCCTCCCACCAGGGTAGCTTGGGAGGCTGCTCCCAGCCCTAGCCCTCTGATTCATGTTGAGAGCTCCGATGCCAGTGGGCCTTAGCTCAGGGCTCGACATCACCCTTTGATGCCAACTGGGTGCAAGACTGGTCTTTCTGGGAGTGCACCTTATGAAGGAAAGCCGCCAGTCTGATGCTCCGCAATCGCTTGACTCTGAAGGAGCACAGTCCCTGCACAAAGCCAAAGCCTCGGCAGAGGCCTTCGAAGGCGTCGATACTGACGGCAATGGCGGTGCCAATGCAGATGACAAAGGAACCGAATAGTGATTCTGGCTGCTTTTCCTGGTTCGGAAGCCTTTGCGTGTCATCAGAAGGCAGGCAGCGCAGGATGAGGGCTGATGGTGAGGCCCGAGGCACTACAAACACCAGTTGTGGGGGGTGATCACCAATATCGTCCAACCACACTAGGTGCATTTTTTAAATCCACTGGCAGACTTTGACATATTGAAGAAGACAGCTTTCGCCAAGTCATACAACTCCAATGTTTGGACTGACCAGGGGGGCATTAAAGAAAATACCTCCATGCCTCAAAAAATAAAAATAAACCCCGAGAAAATGCGGCACAGAGGCATCAACAGTCCCGGGACAGGTAGGAAGATGGTAATGAAGGCACACGACCGAAAAAAAGAAAAAAAAACTGAAAAAAATCATACCGAAAGGTATAAACTCTTTCCAGGGTGTCAGACTATGTCCGAAGGGCTCAATGGAAAAAAGAAGACTGAGGTAAAGATGGCTCCTTCAGGCAGGAAGACCGGCACACATGTGTGGTGCACTTCCAAAGGCTTCCTTTGAAAGCTGGGAAGTGTTCCCATAGGGGCTCTGTCAGTGACATCATCCATAAGTGAGGACTGACTTCCTGCTTGGTCCCAGAGAAAGAACAGCTACCAAGAGAGGTAGATTACTGAATAGGCAGATGGAATGAACTTCAATAGAAGAAAAGGAGAGAGACTGAGGCAGAGTGAGAGGTTGAAATTGACATGAGTGAGAGAGTAGAAGCCAGCACCACAACCACGGCTATTGGGTCGAGGAGCATGAGAAAATAGGTAGCCTCCATGACAGAGGGCAGAGTCTTCAGGGTAAAGCAGAGTTTCAGCGACAGCAAGAAGATGCAGAGCATTAGAGATAAAGAGATCATGAATGAAGGCAAGCTTATTAGAGACAGACTGTGCATTCCACAAGACGCATGAGAAAGGGAAAGAAGAGGGAAGAGATAAAGCAGCTTTTAAACTAGATAATAGTGGAGCGCTGACAGTCGCCCAAGAGTGCATGATTCAGAACAATGTATCCTTGAAGGATACTACCAAAAGAATGAAGTTAAGGCATTATCAGCAGAGAGGTTCCAATAACGACCAAAGTAGCCCAAATGCCCTTGAGTACGGAGCAGACAGAGCTTAAATATTCCAAATTACCCCTGCCTACCGATAGCCAGATTAATATGAATAAAATACAGTCTCTAAAATGCTTATATGCAAATGATAGAAGTCTAAATAATACGATGGGAGAGTTAGAATATATATCACTAAATGAGAGGTTAGATATGATTGGTAATCTCAGAGACATGGTGGAAGAAGGACAAACAGTGGGACACTGTGATACCTGGGTACAAACTATATTGCAATGATAGAGCTGATCAAATTGGTGGAGGGGTTGTGCTCTATGTTAGAAAGGGCATTGAGTCACAAAGGATTAGTTTTGCAAGAAACAAAATTTGCTGCAGAATCTCTATGGATTGGAATTCCATGGAAAAAGGGGAAGGCAATGGCAGTGGGGGTGTACTATCGACAGCCTGGCCAGAACGAACAAATGGATGATGAAATGCTGAAAGAAATCAGGGAAGCTAACAAAAGTTACAGCACAGTAATAATAATGGATGATTTCAATTGACTGGGTCAGTGTCATGGCAGGACATGCTACGGAGATAAAGTTTCTAGATGAAATAAATGACTGCTTCTTGGAGCAGCTGGTTCAAGAACCGACCAGAGGGGAAGTCATTTTGGAGCTAGTCCTTAGTAGAACACCAGATCTGGTGCAAGAGATAAGGGTGTTGGGGCCACATGGCAATAGTGATCATAGCATGATCGCGTTTGATTTAATTAACGGAGGAGAGATGGTAAGGAAATCCACAGTACCACCTTTTAACTTTCGAAAGGGAAACTATGATAAAATGAGGAAAATAGATAAGAAAAACTAAAAGAAGCAGTTGCAAAGGTTAAAGACTTACATCAAGCTTGGGTGTTGTTTAAAAATACTATCTTGGAAGCCCAGACCAGATGTATTCCACGCTTTAAGAAAAGTGGAAGGAAGTCCAAAAAACTGCCAGCATGGTTTAAAGGTGAGGTCAGAGAGGCTGTTGCCAAAAAAGCATCTTTCAGGAAATGGAAAAAAGAGCCAAATGATGAAAACTGGAAACAGCACAAGTATTGGCAAGTTAAATGCAAGGCATTGATAAGGCAGGCAAAGACAGAATTTGAGAAGCAGCTTGCTGTGGAAGCAAAAAAGCGTAATAAAGACTTTTTCAAGTACATTGGTAGCAAAAAACCTGTGAGAGAGTCAGTTAGACGATTAGATGATAGAGGGGTAAAAAGAGCACTAAGAGGGGACAAGGCCAAAGTGGAGAGACTGAATGCATTCTTTGCTTCAGTCTTTACTGAGGAAGATGTAGGGATGTTACCCCTGACTGAAGTGGTCTTTAAAGGTGATTCTGCAGAAGAACTGAAAGAAATATTGATACAACGGGAAGACGTATTACAACTATTTGATAAACTGAAGAGTAGAAAATCACCTGGACCGGATGGTATATATCCAAGGGTGCTGAAAGAACTGAAATATGAGACTGCAGACCTGCTATTAGTAATCTGTGAACTATCATTAAAATCATCTGTAATACCTGAAGACTGGAAGATGGCCAATGTAACACCAATTTTTAAAAAGGGTTCCAGGGGTGATCCAAGATACTACAGACCAGTGAGCCTGACGTCAGTATCGGGAAAAATGGTAGAAACCATAATAAAGAAAAAAATTACTGAACATGTAGATAGTCATGGCTTAATGGGAGACAGTCAACATGGCTTTAGACAAGGAAGATCTTGTCTTACTAATCTGTTATGTCTTTTTGAAGGTGTGAATAAACAGAGAAAGGTGAGTTGGCTGATATAGTGTATCTGGACTTTCAGAAAGCCTTTGCCAAGGTTCCTCAGAGACTTCTGGCAAAACTAAAAAGTAATGGGATAGGAGGCAGTGTACTATTGTGGATCAGGAACTGGTTAGAAGAAAGAAAGCAGAGGATAGGGCTAAATGGCCAATTTTCCCAATGGAGAAAAGTGAATAGTGGAGTACCCCAGGGATCTGTGCTGGGTCCGTTGCTTTTTGACATATTTATAAATGACCTGGAAAAGGGAATAACGAGTGAGGTTATAAAATTTGCAGATGACACAAAACTATTTAAAGTTGTTAAAATCCATGAGGATTGTGGAAAAGTGCAAGAGGATCTTGATAAACTGGAATACTAGGCATCCAAATGGCAGATGAAATTTAATGTGGACAAGTGCAAAGTTATGCACCTAGGAAAGATCAACCCAAACTATGGTTACACGATGCAAGGTTCCACACATTAGGAACAAGCATCCAGGAAAAAGATTTAGGCATCATCGTGGATAACATGTTAAAACCCTCCGCCCAGTGTGCAGCAGCGGCCAAGAGAGCAAACAGAATGCTAGGTATTATAAGGAAAGGAATGGAAAATAAAACAAAGGACATTATAATGCCTCTGTATCGTTCCATGGTGCGACCGCACCTTGAATATTGTGTGCAATTCTGGTCGCCGTATCTTAAAAAGGATATAGCGTTATTAGAAAAGGTACAGAGAAGAGCCACTAAAATGGAAAAGGGGATGGAATGATACCCCTTTGAAGAGAGGCTAAAAAGGTTAAGGCTCTTCAACCTGGAAAAGAGACGGCTGAGGGGAGATATGATAGAGGTCTATAAATTAATAAATGGAGTGGAACGGGTAAACATAGATCAATTGTTTATGTCATCAGAATATAGAAAGACTAGGGGACATGCAATGAAGCTAAAGGGTAAACTATTTAAGACTTATTAGAGAAAATATTTTTTCACTCAACGTGTAATCAAACTCTGGAATTTGTTACCGGAGGAAGTAGTAAAAGCTGTTAGTGTAGCTGGGTTTAAAAAAAGGTTTGGACAAGTTCCTTAAGGAAAGGTCCATAAACCATTATTAAAGTGGACCCAGGATATCACTGCTTGACCCAATACAAGCATTGTGGAACCTGTGTCTTTTGGGGAAACTGCTAGGTACCTGTGACCTAGATTGGCCACTGTTGGAAAAAGGATACTTGGCTTGATGGACCTTGGTCTGACCCAGTATGGCATATCTTATGTTCTTATAAGATTTGAGGGACTGCACATTGATCCTACTCGAGATTATGAAAATCTAAGGGGGCCAGGGTTGGGATTCATATATCCCCAGATAAGAGAAGGAGAAGAAGCAAGAGAGTACATGGGAGGGACAGCACGACTGTGACTAGGGTGAAGTTCTGTCAGAGAGTGGAGATGGCTGAATGAGAGGGAGAAAATGGTGAAGTAAGGCATCAGAGCCACCATTTTGACAGTCTCTGAAGCTGGGGCAAGAGTTGAGGGGGACTGTTCCTGACCCTTGCCCACCAAGATCACCAGGGAACCCCTGGGTATGACCTGGGAGGGAGGGGTCAGGGTTTGGGTTTTGTGAGGGACCGGAATTGACTGATGTGCCAATGCTTGTCCAGGGGAGGGATGTTAAAGGGGCAATGCTTGGGAGGGGGAGGAGGGTGAAATCAAGGGTTCTCTGATCAGATGGGGGGTTGTATTCGGGTCCTAAGAGGGAAGGGACACCCCAAAGCTGCATGTCATAGCTTAAATGAGCAGCCGGCAAATACTGGGCGAGAACCAATGTGTCTGGCTATATATACAGAGATAAATAAAGTTTGGATTTCGTGAAATGAGTTTTGTTTACTCTAGATATAATTAAACCAGGTCTTGGACTCCTCCAGCAAGAAAAGCCAAGAGCTCTGATGAAATTGGTGTCTGTGCACTGAACGCTCGCCCGCCCCCTTTTAGAATGAATCTTCGTCATGCAAATTATGTTTTATGCTAATTATTATTTTAGCATTATTATTATTTTTTTCTTACTGTGAACTGCTTAGAATGATTTCTTATATTTCTGGTATAAAATAAATAGTGCACCTGCACTTCACACACCTCCAGCTACTTTTTCTAAGAAAAATAACATACAAAGATTTTTTATTGATGAATTGATTTTATTGTATTTATTATTTTTATTGTAAGCTGCCTTCATGGGCTATTTGTCTGAAGAGCAGTCAAGCAAATTTTATAAATAAAATAGATATCAAATGAAAAACTATACATTTTGAGGATAATTTTATAGGGAGGCGCCTAGTTTTAGGTGCTAAGAATGGGCATAAATTACATATTTTAGTCATTTGCACACCTTAGTGGCCCTATATACACATAAATGACCTCTTATAAAATACTGACTAGTATAAAAGTATGTGCCTTTATTTGATAGTGCGTACTTTTACTATGGGTTTGCACATGGGTGACGTTTGCACAGAGCATGGGCAGTATGAGCAAGTATGCACATTGATTATAAAATTTGATCATTTATACATGTACTTGCAAAATGTAGGCTCGTTCATTTCCACCAGCTCTAGGAGGTGTAAGCGATCCCGCCTACATTGTAGGAACATTCTCTGCCATTTACACTCATATTTTATAAAGACAACCAGCTGCCTGCTTGTCTTTGTAAAATAAGCTTAATCTAGACATGTTAAAAAGTGCTTTTAGCTAGGTGCCCTGTTATAAAATGACCATTCACATGGCCTTACGTGACCAAACCTTACCCCAGATATATTTCCATGAAAATGCAAATAAAGTTTCCACACTGTGGAACTATACACATAACTTTTACCTGAATAAAGGGTTAGAAAATTTCAAGGTAGATGGCTTTTGAAAAGCACTCCCCATGACTGAACTCATCAATGTTCTAGGAAGAGATGTGGTCTGTGTCCCCTGACAGATTGTTTTGCTGGTGTTAAGAGAGCCGGATGGCAGGGGATATAATAGGAGACTCTCCCATGAATCCGTTGTTTGAATATAGACTCTGGGGGTCATTTACTATTAATGCATGCTAACCATTAGTAAATTATCTCCTCTGCATTGTGACCTAAATAGAGAACTCTTTTAATTCGACTGGATGCAAAAAGAAGAGAGAGAAAACTACAATGCCAAAAAGCAAAACAAGATTTAAAAAAATCGTTATTATTGACTTCTGAAATGCTTACCTTTTTAAAAAATTATGCATCGACTTTGCTCTCTCTTTGGTGAAAATGCTGTTCTTTACTTGTTTTTCAGCAATTGTGGTTTTTTTCCCTCCTTTTTCAGTGTTTTGACTTCCTTTCAGATGAAACCTTTGTCTTATCTTCTGATTATTGTCACCCTCCATCATCTTTTGCATAATGGCAGTGCCCTGATTTCCTCTCAAGTGCAATGTTTCCATTTCTTCATATTTTTGACAGCCTTGGGTATTCTCTCTTTTTTCCTCATTAATCTATATTAATAATATGACATTTTTAATATCTAGGACTCATCTCATTATGATCTTGATTAAATATCTTTTTCATATAATTGTGTTAAAATATGACCCCAAATGCCCATATTTACTTGCTGCATTTTTCATTTTATTAAAATCCAGAAGTCTGGGAAAAAATAAGTAAATAAATCCTTCAAAATATGATACAATGCAAGATGATACACAAGCTATTATTTCTGCATGATCATTTTCCTCAAGCACTACCCTCTGTGTCTTATCCTTGAATACTCAAATTCACCAAGAAATAGAGAACATTTTACAAAGCATACAGCACTTTTACCTGAAGCAAATTAAAGCGATGAACAAAAATTACAGGATATTAACAACCTCAGAGAAGCAACTTGTTATATAATCAGTTACATTAGCAACAGCAGAGCGACAATGTGAATGATGAAGAAAAACCCCACAAATCAAGCAGACTGACAATTTCTGAATAAAAGCCAGTTAAGAAAAGAAATGTTTCAAGAGGAAAGAGTTGCAGGAGAGGTCAAGTAAGTTCCACACACCACAGAAGAATAGAAAGATATGGATGAATATCCTGTTCAACAGCCACTTCTTTGGCTAGATTAAGAAATTAAACTTTTTTGCTAACCTAGGAGCGCCTTCTAAAATTAAAGGAAAAATTATTTTGCCTACATTTATTTATTTATATTTTGTTCATTCCTTTCCAGTAGTAGTTCAAGGTGAGTTACATCCAAGTAAAGTAGGCATGTCCCTGTCCCAAGAGGGCTTACAATCTAAGGCTGTACCCAAGGCAATGGAGGGTTAATGACTTGCCCAAGGTCATAAGGAGTCTCAATAGGATTTGCACTCTGGCCTCCCTGGTTTCCCAGTCTGCTGCTCTATCCACTAAGCTACTTCTCCACTCCATATGTTTTCCATAAATTATAAGCTATATATTATATATTTGAATCTTCTGATACTATTCTGATATTCTAATCAAAACTTTAAACATGAACAGGATGGTTGATATGGAAAAAGAACAGAGAAGGTGGAGATGCAGCAGGTAAACCTCTACCTCTTTCAGAAGTTGTGATTTTTGTCTCTCCAAAGTCAGGAATACTAGTTGCAGCATTCCTACCTCATTCTTAAACCTTTGCATATCTTGTTCCAGTTCTTTATCCAGCAGCATTTTTGGCATTTCTCCCTCAGACAGCTGAGATGCACTCACATTTTCAAATTCAGTTGCAAAGACGGAGCACATCCCATTACTGTGGTCTCTAGCAATTTGACTCTCCAACTGATGCAGGTCTGTATTTTTCTGTATTTCACTTTTACTCTTCACCACAGCAGAAGGATGTGTTTTATTTGTTAGTTCTTTGACTAAAACACCAGGACTTTTGCATGATACACTTTCTGTAAAATCATGCTTTAAGATCTTCTCTTGGCATTTTTCTGAGTCAGAATCTAAATCTGTAAGATTCTCATCTACTTCACTACTTCTCCAGGGAACAGAAGGCATATAACATTTTCTTTCTTCTGTGAACATGTGTGGACTGGCCATTTCATTATTTTTAAAACCGCAAGTAAAACCATTTTCAGTTAGATCCAAAGCATGCTCTATACTTGATTTGTTAACATCTCTTTGCAGCTGGAAAGAAATATCATGATGATCTTTTTCATTTAAATCAAAATGATGTGAAAGAGAATCTCCTGTACTAGACTCTTTTTGTTCTGGGACAAGATGCAGTTCTATTATTGGTACAGAATTCTCAGCTTTCACGTTTTCCTCTTCTTCGTTCCTATAAGGTACCACAACAGGCTGTGCCTCATGCTGGCTCAATGATTCTCCAAGATCATCTGTCAAGGCCGATGATACAGGGGAAGCTTTAATGATTTTACATGTTTCACCAAATCTTTGTTTCAGCTCAGCTGTAATGAATTTAAAATTAGTTTTCACTTCTTTCTTCTCATTTTCAACCCACATTTTTTCATATTTTTCTTCCCATGGAATTTCTGAATCTGATGAAGTTTCATCCTTTACAGATTTTTCTTTCAGCTCCATTGTTTCTGTTGCAATTTTCTGTTCTAAATGTGAGTTTTTTTCCTGTTCAGGATTGGTTTCCAATGCTGCTTTTTGTATTAACTTGGATGATTCTAATACATGTTTAGCCTTCATTAAACATACATAGAGATAAAGAAAAAAAAATCAGAGAATGAAAAGCAGTTACAAGTCACTTGTTATGCTCATGTTTCAAACTTATCAAAAATTACAGATATGCTAGAGCAAACTGTCACTGGGAACCAACACAGTCTGCATTACCTCCCTTATTTGAGGTAGCATCACCAGATGGTACACTTGAAACTTCAACTGCTAGAATATAAATATCTATTTGCATATTCAACCTCATGAAATAAGATATAATTTTACCTATCTCCGATGTTTGATGACATGGCAAACATATCTACCTTTCAAATATCTATGGTTTATTTAGATTCAGTAAAGACTTTTGTCCTCACTGTTTGTGCCTTCCTTCCATGCTACCTTGAAGGTTACTCCTGAAATTTTTCAACTTCTTGTTCATGTGCTTTTGCTCATTCTAGTCTCAGAAGGTAAAGGTTGAAAACAGTTGTTCTCCAGTCACACAATTGAGTCACAAGGCTATGTGTGGCAATACACAGAACAAATTCCAGAACTTTCTGGAAAAAGGGCTGATGTAATAAGCTGTGTGTTAGAACTGTATACTGAGCTTTAATGCATAGTTGCCTAACTCATGCATTAAAAAAAATATCCCAAAGTAAAACAAATCATACGCAAATATACATGCAAACGAATGTGTGCACATGGATGAGCATGTGGATCACCATGAAAACATGCAATAGCATTAGCCATAGAAAAATGAATACTTTGCAAAGACTGTACTGGGACTTAGAGAAGTATTAAATGCATATAAACTGCAATATACAAATACCAGTTTATGCATATTAGATTATGCGTATATCTGGAACAGGGTCGGCCCAAGGATTTTTGCCATTCTAGGCAGAAACCCCAGCCGCACCACCCCCTCCCCCCCCCCCCCCCCCCCCCCCCCCCCCCAGCTACTGCCGTTTCCGTCTGGGGAGAGGGAAGCAGGCAGTGGCAGTATTTCTAAAAGTGGCAGCTTTTTGCCACAACTTTATTGTCCGCGGCAGGCCATGTCCTTTAGCACACATGGCCTGCCGCTTCTGATCCCCTTCCGATGCAAGGCGAAATTAGACTTTACCTGCTAATTGACTTTCTTGTGTCACCTCACCGGCAGCTTGGAGACTGAGCATCTCATGATTTATGACTTCAGGATATACATACCGGTGGCACCTTCCACCAGAGCCAATAACCTATTGACAAAGCACACTCACGAAAGCAAAAATTACAGAAACAATTTCAACTATGTACATTTAGTCGTTCCCCACCCCCAACAGACCCCTCTCCCCCCCACCTGAGAGAGAGAAAGAGAGAGAGAGATTGCTTACCAAAGGGTAACCTCGAAACTGCAGCACTTCTCTGAACACTCCCGACTCCACTGAGTTGAGCCTCCAAGGATTCCTTGCTGTGTCCAAAAATGCAGCACTGCTTCCACACGAGTTACCTTCATCCCCCATATGAGCTGACCTTCTTCAGGACCACAGATATCTAGCACCCCCAGATGAAAATGAAGCCCCGAAGGTGGAATCGGGACTGGACTGAACTCACTCAAGGAATTTCAAATAGCAGATAAGGTCTAATTTCACCTTCCTCGTCGTTTCTCCAGTCCAGTCCCACACCTGTAAGATGTACCAGAGCAGCACTAACTTTGCAAGGGACCCGCCAGACCGGCCTGAAGAACTGCCGATCTAAAACGTGCTTCACCTGCTGCCTAAACATCCAGTCTATAATGTTTTACAAAGGTATGCAGGGAAGACCAGGTTGCCGCTCTACATATATCTCCTAGCGGCACTAACCTAGACTCCGCCCAAAAAGCCACCTGCGTTCGGATCGACTGCGCTTGCAACCCAATAGGTAATTGCTCCTTAGCAAGTATGCCAAAGATATTGTTTCCCTCACCCACCGGGCTATGGAGGCCTTTGAAGCCACTTCTCCTTTATGTTTATTTGCTTAATATACCACTAAACAGTAACATCAAAGCGGTTTACAAAAATAAAGGTACAGAAAGCCAAAGGCGGAAAGTGGAAAGGAAGTTACAATAATGGATAGGAAAGCAAAACAGCAAAGTCATACAACGAGACAAAAGAGGAAAGGAAGTGGAGGGGGGGCAGGGAGAGTAAGATCACACAGAGGGGGCGGGGAGGTCGAAAGCAATGGTCAAACAAAACAAACAACCGATCCAATCTTTGAAAGGCCTCGGTTCTCTTCAAGTATCACCATAAAACTCTCCGGATATCCAAATAGTGCAGAAGGGGATCCCTTGTCCTTCTCTCCTGCTCCCGAAAAGGCTGGGAATGTTAGCGATTGATTCAAGTTAAAAGCAGACAGGACTTTTAGCAAGAAGTAAGGAACCAGCCTCAGAACCACCTTTTCCTTAGTCAACACCAGAAATGGCTCTCTGCACGATAATCCCTGCAGTTCTGATATCTATCTCACGGAGCAAATTGCCACCAAGAATAGAGTCTTCATCTTATCCTTTAAGGTACAAGATCCTTATGGTTCAAAGGACGGTGCCATTAGCACTGACAACACCAAATTGAGATCCCAAGGAGGCACCACTGCCCTATGCGGCGGCCACTCCTGTTTCGCTGCTCTAAGAAACCTGACCACATCCGGGTGAGCCGCGAGAGAAACTCCATGGACTCTTCCCCGGTAGCAAGAGATGGCTGCGAACTGCACCTTGACGGCGCTGCATGCTAGACCTTTTTTGAATCCTGCCTGTAAGGCCAACACCTCCGGCACAGACGCGGACAGCGGTCGACAATGACAATTGGCACACTAGTCCTCAAACACTCTCACGTAAGCCAGCGATGTTGAGCGTCGTCTGGCTTTGAATAACATTCAGATCACTGGGGACAAAGTCCCAACACCAGACCTCGCCTGCTCAACAGCCAAGCCGTAAGCAAGAATTGATCCACCTGTGGCATCAGAATGGTACACTAAGCCAGCAGGTCAGGCCACGATGGCAATCTTCATGGATGGTCCACCTTCAAGCGCACCACGGGCGATGATGCCAATCAGGAGCTATCATCAGAAAGGGACCTGGGTGCGCCTCCATCCTCTATATCACTCGCCCTACAAAGGTCCATGGCGGAAACACATGGAGCAGTCTGCCCGAAAGCCACGCCTGGTCTAGGGCATCGAGTCACTCTGACATCCATTCTCTTCTTCTGCTGAAATACGGTGTCGTTTAGCATCAATTTCCCCAGGTCAACGTACCCGGCTGAGATAATCGGCTGCCACATTGTCCTTTCCTGCCACATGTGCTGCCAAAAGGACCTGCAGATTCTTCTCCACCCAGGCTAACAAAGAAGCTACCCTCCTCCTGAAAGTTGATACTGCTTGTTCCACCCAGATGATTGACATATGCTACCGTTATTGCATTATCCAAGAACTCTCACACTGACCTGCCGAAAAGCTGAGAGAGGAAGTACTGCAACGCTAAGAAGATCACTATCAACTTGAGGTGGCTGACTGACCAAGTAGCCTCCTGTTCTGACCAAAGCCCCTGCGCTATGTGACCCTCGCAATGAGCTCCCCAGCATGTAAGACTGGCATTGGTTGTAAGTGGAACCCAGATGGGGGGTCTCCAGAGGCATGCCCACCCAAAGGTTGTCATCAGTTAGCCACCACCTGAGCAAGCTTCAGGCCTTCGCCGGACAGGGGAGGGATAGCGACAGTGCATGATGCTGAGCCGACCATCTTTGCAAAAGACTGCATTGCGACGGGCACATGTGAGCTCAAGCCCACAGCATGAGCTCAATGGTTGCTGCCATGGATCGCAACACCTGCAAGTAGTGCCACACCGTCGGAGTCTTCATGCTGTGAAACCTTCGGATCTGTCTAAGCAACATCCAAACATGAGTCTCCAGTAAAGATACCCGTCCTGACGCTGTCTGAAACCTGGCCCCGAGATAAAGCAAGCTCTATGAGGGCCGAAGTTGACTCTGCAAAGTTTATCACCCATCCGAAACTCTGTAAATACTCAATCACTTTCACTGTGACCCACTCACCTTTGACCTTTGACTTTGCCCAGATGAGCTAATCGTCCAGGTACAGATGCACAAGAATACCTTGCTGACATAGGCCAGCCGCCACCACAATTACCTTTGTGAACGTGCATGGTGCAGTTGCTAACCCGAAGAGGAGTGCCTGAAACTGGAAACGACTCATGGGCACCGCAAACCTTAGGAACTGCTGGTGTTCTGCCCGAATGGGAATGTGCAAGTAGGCTTCAGTCAGATCGAGGGAAGTCAAGAATTCTCCCTCCCTGACCATCACAATCTCCGACCTGAGTGTTTCCATGTGGAATTGAGGCACTTTTAGACACTGATTGATGTGCTTGAGATACAGTATGGACTGGAAGGAGCCCTCCTTTTTTGGAGCAATAAAATAGATAGAGTATTGACCATAACCGCATTGGTTATCCAGCACCTGTCTGTCGGCCTGAAGGACCAGGAGTCTTCTCAACGTGTCCTGAACTGCCTCTCGTTTCCGAGGGGCCTTGCATGGCAAAAGACAAAAGCATCCGCAAGGGAGCTCCTTAACTCCAATGCATACCCTCTCTGATGACCTCCAGTACCCATTGATCAGATGTAATCTGCGCCCATACTAGGTAAAAGTCCCGTAACCGACTCCCTATGGGTACCATCGCTGCATAGGCGGTCCTCGCTTCACTGTGACGTTTTAGGGACCGTGGGAGTGGAAGAGAAGAAACCTCTGCTTGCTCCCTGGAAGCTCTGAAAGGACTGCCCCCTGGAAGGGAACCTGCCTCTCTGATACCGCGCAAAGCACACTGCTCTAAATTGTCAATTTCAACATTTGGCCTCGCTGGGGACTGGTGGAGCTAACGGGCTTCTGTTTGTCTTTCAGCAAACAACCCCCTTTAGACTCTCCAAAGTCCTTCACCAATTTCTTGAGGTCCTCCCCAAACAATAGCTTCCCCAGGAAAAGTAACTTGCTCAAATGTGACTTCAATGAGACATCGGCCAACCAATTTCTAAGCCAGAGTATTGATCTGCCACTACTACCGCCGTCATACCTTTGGATACACCTCTTATCAAATCATAAAAGGAGTCTGCGAGGTAAGCCACATCTAAGTCTAATTTGGCCGCCTCTGCTAGATGCGGCTTGGAGGTACCCAAGGACTCAATAATTCCTTGCGTCCATCTCAAGCACACACGCGCTACTATAGTGCCACAGACTGACACTTGCAAGGAGGGGGCACTGATATTAAATGCTTGTTTTAACTACATTTCCACCTTCCTATCCTGAGCATCCTTATGTGCCAAACTACCTTCCACAAAAATGGTAGTCTTCATAGCTGTGGCCAACACAGCCACATCCACCTTCGAGGAACACAAGAGGTCTCTGTTCCTCTTTCGGAGTGGGCACAGTCGTGCCATAGTTTCCTTTTACAGCCACCTCGGGTATGTCCCATTCATTCTGAATCATCTGTCTGATGACTCAGTGCATGGGGAATACCTTCTCTGACTTCCTGACGGCCTGAAAGAGCAGAACCTCCAGATGCTCCTCCTCTAACGGAGCTTCTATGTCCATATTAAGGGCTTTCAGGGAATGCGTAATTAAACCGCCAGCTCTTGCCTCCAAAAAACACGCACTATGCGAGACTCCTCTGTCTGGGGGATCTCCCCCTCCTCCAACTTAATCTCCTCCTCTCCCACCTCTTATGCCAATGCAAAATCTTCTTGCTCCTTGGACTGAAGGGAGCACATCTCCCCCCAAGGGTCTTCTTCCATCCGTCTTCTACTAGGGCCCGATTCAACTTGTGCTCTGCCTTCTGAGAGTGGCTCTGGTAACGCTCTCTTTTGCCCATTTCTTGCGTACCTGCTGGCCCACCTCCTCGCTGCCTCAGGCAAAACACCTTGTCATGAGAACAAACTCCGTTGAAAAGGCTCCTGATGCATCTCCCCATTGATCTGCACCGGACGAATGTTTTGAGGGCTTCGCGGACTTCCCCGATGTCTTTTTTGCTCCCTGTGCCCCAGGAGTTAGGACCTGTTGTTCCGGGTTGAGTAGCGGGGAGGGGTGTCCCATAGGCATCCATAACCAGCGAGCAGTCTTCATTCTCCCCCAAGGAACCCGGCATGCTATCTCCCTGTCCCTCCAGGAAGCCTTCCTATGCAGACCTGGCCTCCGCCTCATAAGTGTGGCATAGCCCAGCACCAGAAATGGAACCCCTACAAAATCCACAAGTCAGACACTTGCTCTTTAGGGGCATCCTGTACTTATAACGCAGGCAGATGCAGCTTTTTTTTTTGTTGTTGTTGCTGTTTTTAAACCTGAGAGAGAGACGTCAAAAAACAAAAGTTGGCAAGAGATTTACAGGAAATCCTGGGGTTTTTTTTGCTTCTTTTTAAAATTTTCCTTTTTTTTTTTTTTTTTTGTGTTGACCGAAGAAAAACAAGAAAATGCGATTGTAGTTCCCAGAGTCCACCTAAAACCCCAGTCTGGCCTGTTCTGCTTAAATAAAAAAGAAATGAAGGCTGACAAGTAAAGTAAAAGAAATCGTGATCTCTCCAAAATGGCCACCACTACCATGCTACACAGGAAACCGTCTCTCAGCGCACTTTCCACCACGATTCAGGCCTCAGATCTATCTCCCGGCCATGCACTAACCCAGGCAAGGTGGTTGCCGCTTGCACTCCTGACGCGATGCTCAGCTACCGACAGAGATTCGGTGTCATCAGGAGTGTTCAGAAAATGAAGCCTGCTGCCGGTTGTCCAATCTCCGTGGCACTGACAGCTGAGTGGGAAAGTGTGCAGAAGTAATCCCTTCTCTCTGCCCCGGGGCGCCTTCTGGCTGCCTGCACCTCCCAGTCTCAGGGAATCGACTGGTTCAAAGCCCGGTAACAGCTTTACTTCTTTTTTCTTTTTAAAGGAAACTTTACTGTGTTCCCGGAGCCCCACAAGTAAAAGCTCATCTATGAAAGCCTTACAAAATTGAACAGAAATTCTTTTGTTCTTCCTTATCCTATTCCTAATCCTTATCAGTTCTTCTAGTAAGTCTGCCTATGGAATCACCACACCCCAGTTGCTTGGAGACTAAGTTACTGGCTCTGGTGGGAGGTGCCACTGGTATGTATAACTGATGTCATAAATCATGACATGCTCAGTCTCTAAGCTGTTGGTGAGGTGACACTACCATAAGTGCGGGACTGGACTGGAGGAATAAGGAACTTACTGCTGGAGGGGGATCAGAAGCGGCAGGCCATATGTGTTAAATTACATGGCCTGCCATGGGCAAGAAAGTCAAAAAAACAAGAAAACCCCGATCAGAATCAAATGAACAAACTACCCAATCTAATGAAAGAACAATCTCTCTTTCTATACCTTATTTTTGTTGGAGCTGCCAATCCCAGTGAAAAGAACAAGTCTGTTCACCACCGTGGCTTCTCCGTTTTAATCAAATACTGTGTAAAAACAGCTTGTATTTTTACTTAGCTATTAGACGAGCTTCTTTTCAAGCTGTTCAAGATACTGCAAAAATCCAAAGTAGACAGTAGACGACGTGTAACGTTTCGGGTTTCAAAATCAGCAACCCTGCCTCAGGTCAATCCAAATGCGGTAAGTCTTGAGCCTTAGTGAATTCTTAGTGAAGAGAAAACGCCTTAAATAATCCGGCCCAGCGTCTGATCACATTCATGACGTGAGCAGCCTTCAACCAATCAAGCAAGCTGAATCAAAATGGCCAATCAAAAAAAGGGGGAGGTCCCACTAACAAGGAACCCCTCCCTAAGTGAAAGGCTGTTTTGTGTAAAGCCCTAGAAATGGGCAGGTGAATCTTCCCTAGAGATCTCAGAGTATCAAATAACTGTCAAATAATGGTATACCAGTCAATCTGGGCATTTAAGCCCTTAGGGCAAAACATGTCCAACAAGAAGATCCACTTCTGTTCTAACCTCTGTAAATGTTGAACCCGATCACCACCTCTCGGATCGATCGGTACATGATCCAGTATCCGCCAATGAAGGGACTCAAAAGTATGAGCTTTTTGAATGCAATGATCCACCATAGGTGCCGTGAGATTTCTTGTCCGAAGACGCAATGCATGTTCACTCAATCTCGTTTTTATAGACCTGGTGGTACGTCCGACATAATAAAGTATGCAAGGGCAAACAATCAAATAAACAACAAACGTTGAAGAGCAAGTTGTGTGCCATCTAGAATGATGGATCCTAGAGGTGTGAGAATCTGTCCAATCAGGTCCAGATAGCGATCTTAAACAGAAGCAACAAGTTCCACATGGATAATGTCCCCTTGTTACATGTAAAGTAATGGGTCGATCCTGTTGTGGTGTAGTTTTCATTACTAAATCACGAAGATTAGCTTTTCGGGAATAAGCTATTTGTAAATGTTTATCCCGAAAACAAGTATGCAACCCCAAAACAGGCCAAAAACGATGTAATAATTTGGCTAGTCTTGCCGCACCTTTAGTATAAGGAAAAACACCAGTAATATTGACCTCTTGTAATACTGGTGATGATTCTGCAAATTACCATTCTCTGTGTGTGAAACAAGCCCTTTTATATGCTGTCTGAACAAGATTAAGAGGGTAGCCTCTAGAAAGTAAACGTGATCTCAAATCTGCAGCATGTAGTTGGAACTCCTGCATCATTGAGCAATTACGTCGTAGCCTCAAAAACTGCCCATAAGGTAACCCTCTCTTTAATGCCATCGGATGGAAACTATCATAACGCAAAAGGGTACTGCGTTGTACTGTTTTTCAATATAAAGAAGTAACAAAACCCTGAGAAGCAAGCATAATAGTGATGACTCCACTTGTGCTGTAAATCGTATATTAGATTTATAGGCATTAAGTGATAGCAAGAATGAATCCAGCTCCACTCTAGTACCAGTCCAGGGAAAGAAAATACCATCTAAAAAACTTCGCCAAAAAGGAACATAATGAAACAGAGGATTAGAATAAACAAAGAGCTCTTCAAATCGAGCCATGTAGATTGTTGCAATAGAAGGAGCAACCATAGCACCCATGGCTATATCAAATATTTGTAAATAATATTGCTGTTGATAAAGAAAAAAGTTGTTATTCAAGACCAAATCTAATAAGTCAAGTATAAACTTCCTAGGAATACGTTCAGGGAGATCCAGCGGGTAATCTGCCAAACAAGTGAGTACTTCACCTTGATCAATATTTGTATAAAGAGATTGAACATCCAAAGTAACCATATATGCGTAAGAACCAAAATCACTACAAGCGGATAGTTGCTTTAAAAAATCCCCAGTATCCTTGATGTATGAAGATACTTTAGCTGCCACAGGTTGTAAAAAAATGTCACAAAACTTAGAAAGTGGCTCAAGTAAAGAATCCCTGCATGAAACTATGGGATGCCCCGGCGGATTTAGCAATGTCTTGTGAACTTTTGGTACTAGATAAAAAATGGGAGTTTTTGGATGTTTATTTATCAAAAATTCAAACTCATGTTTAGTTATCCAGTTACATAACAATGCCTGAGACATCAAAGACTGAATTCGCTCCATAAGATCTATTGTAGGATCTGTGATCAAAGGGACATAATTTGTACGATTATTTAGATGAACATCAATTTGCCACTGATACTTATCAGTGAAAAAGAACCACTGTTGCTCTCCCCTTGTCCGCTCTCCGGATCACTAAATCCATAGTAGACAACTGTTTTAATGCTTCATGCTGCTCACAAGATAAATTATTATGAGAACTAAAAATGGTTTGTTCTATATTTGACAATTCCCGTAAAACCAAATCTTGAAAAGTAGAAATCGCTGCATCGACTTGACCTGAAGGTTGCCATCTGGAAGGATTCTTTACCATTGAGTCATCTGAAGGACAATTGAATCGTGAAAAATGATGAATGACATGCAACTTTTTGAAAAATCTATGCAATGCAACCCTTATCTCAAAACCATCATATTTGGGAGTTTGTACAAAAGAAAGCCCCAACTCCAAAACTTGTTGTTGACTCACATTCAAAAATTGTCCCGACAGATTGATGACTGTCGATTCCTGGTCTTGGATCTGGTGTCCGGGCCCTCCCAAAAATCCTGTTGATAAGCTCTACGAGATCTACGTCCACGAAAAGAATTACCCCATGTCCATCAAAAGTGCCAGATAATGATTTTTTAGTGCCTTGCTGACCTAACTCACTTGAATCTGTATCCGTAGAATCTTCAGAACTTGTCACAAAAGAAACCTTCTTATTGGAACCTTGTTTGTTTACTGAAGCCCATTTATATACACAGTTATCATAATCAGACTTGTCGCGTTTACATTTTTTAATCTTCAAACCACGTACATGGTCCCAAAAGGCTTCCAATTGTTTATCAGCCTCAGCCCATTGTGTTTGAAAACTATGAGATTCTTGCATCTCCAAAATCCTTTTCTTAAGATCTGCCGTCTGGGCCGTCAATGTTTCTTGTTCTTGAATAGAATGCTCTAAAAGAAGAGCTATTAAGTCGAAGCTACATTTATTGAGAATGGCATTCCATTTTGCCAAGAAATTTTCATCATCAGTGAATTGCTTGGGAGGTTTTATTACCCTTTTATTACCCTAAGACAGCGATGGCGAACCTATGGCACGCGTGCCAGCTGTGGCACGCGAAGGCCTTGCAGCTGGCACGCGGGAAGGTCCGCAATCGAAAAAAAAAACAAACAACCCTGTCTGCTGCCGTTGTCGGGGCCGCCGCGGCAGAATCGAGCGTGCCGCGGGGCCCCCTGTACCCGGCAGATCCTGCCCTCCCCGTAGCAGCTCTCTCTTTGGAGCTACAGTCAGACGCGCCGGCTTGCAGAGCGCGAAGGGAAGAGTTTCCCTTTCGCGACTCTGTTAAGCCCGCGGGGGCTGATGGGAACTTCCCATCAGCCCCCGCGGGCTTAACAGAGCAGCGAGGGAACTCTTCCCTCGCGCTCTGCAAGCCGGCGCGTCTGACTGCAGCTCCAAAGAGAGAGCTGCTACGGGGAGGGCAGGATCTGCCGGGTACAGGGGGGCCCCGCGGCACGCTCGATTCTGCCGCGGCGGCCCCGACAGCGGCAGCAGACAGGTTTTCTTTTTTTTTTTAATTTTCCCTGGGCTGGGCTGGGATGGGCTGGGGGGGGTGGGGGTTAGGAGTGGTGATGGGCTGGGCTGGGGGGGGGGTTAGGAGTGGTGATGGGCTGGGCTGGGCTGGGGGGGTTAGGAGTGGTGATGGACTGGAGGGGGGGTTAGGAGTGGTGATGGGCTGGGCTGGGCTGGGGGGGGTTAGGAGTGGTGATGGGCTGGGCTGGGCTGGGGGGGATAGGAGTGGTGATGGGCTGGGATGGGCTGGGGGGGGTAGGAGTGGTTATTGGCAGGGCGGGGCTGGGGGGGGTTAGGAGTAGTGATGGGCTGGGCTGGGCTGGGCTGGGGGGTGTTAGGAGTAGTGATGGGCTGGGGTGGGGGGGTTAGGAGTGGTGATGGGCACTGGGCTGGGGGGGTTAGGAGTGGTGATGGACACTGGGCTGGCTGGGGGGGGTTAGGAGTGGTGATGGGCACTGGGCTGGCTGGGGGGGTTAGGAGTGGTGATGGGCGCTGGGCTGGGGGGGGTAGGAGTGGTGATGGGCGCTGGGGGGGTTAGGAGTGGTGATAGGCGCTGGGGGGGCTTAAACTAAAAATTGAGTGATGGGGGATTAGGACTGGGAGTGGGCTGATGGGGAGGTTAGGACTGGAAATGGGCTGGTGGGATTAAGACTGGGAGTGGGCTATGGGGGGCTAGGACTGGTAATGGGTTGGGGGGGTTGCTAGGACTGGAAATGGGCTGAGTGGAAGGGGGCTTGAACTGCAAATAGCTGTTGGGGATGGGGCTTGGAATGGAAATGGGCTGAGGGGAAGTGGGGGGCTTGAACTGCAAATAGCTGATGGGGACGGGGCTTGGAATGGAAATGGGCTGAGGGGAAGTGGGGGGCTTGAAGAAGGGAATGGATGCTGGGTGAGACTGGAACTAGAAGGGAGCTGATGTTGGGGGAGGATTAGAATGGGATGGGGCTGGGAGAGTAAAATGGAGAGGGGAAAAATATTTTGTGTAGGAGGGATGAAAAATCTACAATTGGCCAGGTATTGGGAGAGTAATTGGGGATTGAGGATGGAGGGGTAAAATTTGTGTGGATGAAATAGGAATGAGGAAAGAGCAAAAGGAGAAAGATTAGTATGTTAAAGCAGATGTAGAGAGAGAGAGAATGGAAAAAAAACTAGAAGAGAGAAGAAAGGACAAATGGACAGCAGACGATGGAGAGTTAGCAGAAAACATGAAGAAACCAGAAGAAAATGGCTGGACCAATTGCAACTGAAAAAAAATGCACAAAAGGTAGAACGATATCTCTTTATTTTGAATTTATTAACTGGAATATGTCAGCTCTGGGAAATGTGCATCATTAACATCTGCGCTTTGTTTGGTACAAGAGGAAATTCCTATTTGACGTTGCCACTTGTTCTCTTTCCCCAGTATTCACTGAAATGTATTGGTTTAATATTTGCAGTGTTGCCTTTTGATAGGTAGGGTATGGTGCTTTGTGAGTCCTGGTAATGCTGTCAGGATACGGCGGGTTTGCTATGGGTTCTAAATGGGCAGCGTTTGTAGTAGTTCCTAATGTGCCTGGCGGTTGGCACTGGATTATAGTAATGTAGAAATCTTTTAGTCTTTCTTTATCCATACACTCATTAAGAGACATGTTTACTAAAAGTTAGTGTATGGTAACATTATGCAAATATTTATGCAAATAAGACCACTTATGCAAATGACGTGCTGGCACTTTGAGGAAATTCTTTGGTTTTGTGCGGCAGTTTGGGCACTCGGGCTCAAAAAGGTTAGCCATCACTGCCCTAAGACCCCTAGGAATGATCAAAGATTTTAGATACTGTGTCATCGCCGAACCATGTAAGCATGCCCGGATCAATCTTTTGTGTAGATCTTTAAGTTCAAGAACCGTAGGTGGCAATTTATCTAAAGTAACTGAAATATCATCATCAAAAAGCGACTTATGTTTTTTTAATTGTGTGAGCTGCTCATCAGTATATGCAAACATCTCCGAAGCCATGGATTATAACCCCACCAAAGAAAGTAACCACATGTTACTTCTAGAGCTTTATTATCACGCCTACTTGTAGATATTTTATGTATATAGTTCACCCATGTTATCCAAGTTTGTACACCTGTTCTCTGTAAAACCGAACAGCCTGTTGTTCTGGTCCTTTTTGTTTTAATGTAAACCTCGCTGATGTCGAATAGTGCGGTATATAAGAAATTGTAATAAATAAATAAATAAATAATCAGGTTTTTAGAAAATACAAAACCAAAAAACAAGAAAACCCCGATCAGAATCAAATGAACAAACTACCCAAAAAAATTCCAATCTAATGAAAGAACAATCTCTCTTTCTATACCTTATTTTTGTTGGAGTTGCCAATCCCAGTGAAAAGAACAAGTCTGTTCACCACCATGGCTTCTCCGTTTTAATCAAATACTGTGTAAAAACAGCTTGTATTTGTACTTAGCTATTAGACGAGCTTCTTTTCAAGCTGTTCAAGATACTGCAAAAATCCAAAGTAGACAGTAGACGACGTGTAACGTTTCGGGTTTCAAAATCAGCAACCCTGCCTCAGGTCAATCCAAATGCGGTTAAGTCTTGAGCCTTAGTGAATTCTTAGTGAAGAGAAAACGCCTTAAATAATCCGGCCCGGCGTCTGATCACATTCATGACATGAGCAGCCTTCAACCAATCAAGCAGGCTGAATCAAAATGGCCAATCAAAAAAAGGGGGAGGTCCCACTAACAAGGAACCCCTCCCTAAGTGAAAGGCTGTTTTGTGTAAAGCCCTAGAAATGGACAGGTGAATCTTCCCTAGAGATCTCAGACTACCACTACTAGAGGAAGAATAAGGTTAGCTTTCCTAAAGCTACTAGGTTTAAAGGGGAAATTCCAGCCTAAAACTAGAATGCTAAAAGATGCTCAATGATCTCAGTTTCTTAAAACAAAACAAAAAGACCACTGCATGTATTAGTATCTCAGTCTTTTAGGGTTTTTTACAAACATATACATCCAACTTGCTCCACCTGCAGTTACTGGGCTTGAACAAATTGCATTTCTCTGCAATAACTCCTTCATATTTTCAAAATGTACAGACAGAATGCCATCACTTATTAAAATGCACAATTGACTTGTTCTTCCAATGAGTAACTACAAGTTTAAGTGCTATCATGTGATGGAGTGTATGAGAAGTTCCCCATCCCCTGTAATGATATATCTTCAGCCAGACTAAGGATATGCTCCTTTAAGCACCAGAAGCCGGGCCCCTTTAAGGAACCCGGCTTGAATATACCTGGGAAGGGTGTGGCCAGGGATGGCCCTTTTAACCGGGAATGAATTTTGGGGGACAGAAGAGCCAGAGGTGTTCCAGAGTATGAAGTGACCACCTACCTCTAAGGAGATACTACAGGAAGGCAGGAGCCAGGGTGTTTCCATGTTGGTCAGCAGGCTTGGGGTGCTACTGCTGTAAAGCCCAGAGTGAAGGAACTTTGGGGGAGGGGAGAACTGCTTCTCTACTACTGTTGTGGAACCCAGAGTGAATGAACTTTGGGGAAGGGAAGAACTGTGTGTCTGCTACCACTGCTGTGAACTCCCTGTAAATAAAGCATTTTCCTTTAACCCTCCACCTGGCTCCATAGGGGGTTTGTGTCCTGACCTGCTCGCAGCATCCTACATAACACTAAAAGAAAATCTAATAAGAGTATCTGCTCTTGACACTTCTTCTAAGGCCAAAGATTTCCAAATTACTATTTTGAAGGATAGACAGAAACATAGAAACATGACGGCAGAAAAATACTACATGGCCTATGCCCTTCCAAATCACCCACTACAAGAGTCCCCTTTTTTCCTTTAGAAAGCCTCTATGTTTGTCCCCATGCTTCTCCTTCTTTTGAATTTAGATACTGTCCTCATCTCTACCACCTCCACTGGGAGACTATTCCATGCATCTACCACACTTTCCGTAAAGAAATATTTCCGCATATTACTCCCAAGTCTATCCCCTTTCACCCTCATCCTACGTCCCCTCATAGCAGAGCTTGCTTTCAATCGAAAGAGGCTCTCTTCCTGTGCATCTATGCCACAGAGGTATGTAAACTTCTCAATCATATCATCTCTCTCCCACCTTTCCTCTAAAGTATACATATTAACGTCCTTAAGTCTGCCCTCATATGCTTTATAATGAAGATCATTAACCATTTTAGTAGCCACCCTTTGTACCAACTCCATCCTGTTTATTTCCTTTTGAAGTGCAGTCTCCAGAATTGCATACAATACTCCAAATGAGGTCGCACCAAAGACTTATACAAAGGCACTATCACCTCCTGCTGGCCATTCCTCACCCAATGCACCTAAGCATCCTTTTAGCTTTCACCATTGCCTTTTCTACCTGTTTAGCTATTTTGAGATCGTCAGACACAATCACGCCTAGGTCCCATTATTCTTTCGTGGACAGAAGTATGTCACCTCCTACACTGTACTGCTCCCTTGGATTGTTACAGCCCAAAATGCATGACCCTACATTTTTTGGCATTAAATCTCAGCTGCCAATTTCTAGAACATTCTTTAAGCTTAGCTAGATCCCTCCTCATGTTAGCTACACGTTTCTGAGTGTCTACTCTGTTGCAGAATTTGGTATCATCCGCAAAGAGGCAAACCTTACCCGACAGCCTTTCCCCAATATCATTAACAAAGACGTTAAAAAGAATCGGACCAAGGATGGATCCCTGCGGCATTCCACTGGTAACCTCCTTCTCTTCAGAGTGAACTCCATTTACCTGTGCCCTTTGTTGCCTCCCACTCAACCAATTTCTAACCCAAGCAGTAAATTTAGGGTCCATCCCTAGGATGCTCAGTTTGCTTATAAGTGGCCTGTGCGGAACAGTGTCAAATGTTTTACTGAAATCTAAATACACCACATGTAGAACTCTCCCTCAGTCACTCAGTCAAAGAAATCAATCAGATCTGTCTGACAAGACTTGCCCCTGTGAATCCATGCTGCCTTAGATCCGATAGTCCACTGGATTCCAGAAACCTCACTACTTTCTCTTTCAGCAGCGTTTACAATAATTTACTTACCACCAAAGTTAAACTAACCAGCCTGTAGTTTTCAACCACATCCTTACTTCCACTTTTGTGTAAAGGGACCACATGTGCCTCTCTCCAGTCCTCTAGCACCACCCCTGACTCCAAAGATGGGTCTTCAGTTTTTGAACTTCCTTAATCCTAGTTCAAACCGCATCCCAGAATAATTACAAATTAGAGAAGAAGAATAACAAATGTGAGAAAGTATCCAATTCTTGCCTACAAGACTAGCACACATTACTATTGGTAGCCCTACTCTTCATGACCTTAACCAGTGTCCATAAACTCCGGTAAACCATAAAAAACAACAAAGAGTGACAGACGCAAACAAAGAGGCTCGTATTTCCTCCCATTTTTGTTTAATCAGATAGCCCCCCTCCCAGATCCGATTCCCAAACTGGTAATAATTAAATGCTGCTCTAGGAAGAGCAGATATCTAATAAGCCAATACAATTATTGTCACCTCTGCTGACTAATTATCCCATTTCTGTCTACTTTTCTTCACCACTTGCTTGACCTGCAGTAAAAAATAAAGAACTGACTAGTGGGTAAGTCAAATTTGTGCTTTAGTCTCGGAAGGTTTTTCCGCTGCCCAGCATTAACCAGATTCTCCAAATACCAAATGCCTCCAACTCCACCACTGAAGCCAGCATATCAGCTCATTAGCAACCATAACCTTCTGGTTATATCATGCAGGATATTGTCAACAAACATCTTATCCTCATCCATTACACCTCTCTAGTATCCCAAAGGCCTGAATTGTAGATGATAATATAGCCCAATTATAAAACATTTTTGGAAGGCATATCTCTGGCAGAAACATCAATGGGATAGGAAATACTAACTTCTCTTCTAGACACAGCCAAACAGACATCTCCTGCAGCTCTGTCTTGAACACATAAGCCTCAAGAATCTATGCTGAATGATTTATTCATTTATTATTTATTTAGCTAAACTTATATACTGCAAATCTAAGAGTCTAAGTGGTTCACAATAAAACATGGCCATAAAGGTCTTACATAAAATAGTCATAAGTAACAGTTAAATATTATATAAGGTATAACACAGAATTAAATTACACTATTTGAAAATATTGAATAAAGAGTAGTAGTTGCTCACCTGTAACAGGTGATCTCCAGGAACAGCAGAAATTGAGTCTTCACATATGGGTATCGTCGGCACCGACGGAGCCCGCGTGGGAACGCTCCCCAGCGTCCTATAGGAAAGCTTTTGGGAGCATCCCACTATGCCTGCGCTGCTGCCTTCCCACCTTTCCAACTCTCCCTCTTCAGCTGGGTTTGTAGCCGAGACAAAAGGAGAGAAGGAAAGAAGAGAAAGAGAGAGATAGAGATACAACTCCTAGGGGAGGTGGATGGGTTGTGAAGACTCAATTCCTGCTGTTCCCGGAGATCACCTGTTACAGGTGAGTAACTACGCTATCTCCATGAACAAGCAGGAATGTAGTCTTCACATATGGGGACTCCCAAGCTTAGAGATGCCAGGGAGATGACCCTATAGAGCAGCTAAACCCAGGCTGAGGTGGGTCATGTTTCCTCCCAAGGATCTCTGGTATCGAAACCCGGGATGGGGGGTAGGAGTTGTTCTAAGTCTGAAAGAGATGCTGGAGAACAGCCTGACCAAACAAGACATCCCAACGGGAGTCCATGTCTAAGCAGTAATGGGCCACAAAGGTATGGACCGAGGACCAAGTGGCTGCTTTGCAGATGTCATTGATGGACACCGAGTGAAGGTTGGCCATAGAGGCAGCCATTGCTCTAACATTGTAAGCTGTGGCATACCCTTCGAGAGAATATCCTTTACTCTCATAGGTAAAGGATATGCAGTCTGCAATCCACCTGGAGAGTGTTCTCTTGGAGACTGGTATCCCCAGATGGCTGGAATCAAAGGCAACAAAAAGCTGAGAAGCCTTTCTATGCTGCCTAATTCTCTGAAGGTAAAAGGCTAAAGTTCTTTTACAATCTAGAGTATGAAGATTCCTTTCTGCACTCGAGGCATGAGGCCTAGGGAAGAAGACAGGAAGATAAACCAACTGGTTTAAATAAAAAGGCGAAAGCACCTTTGGCATAAAGTGAGGATGAGTCCTAAGGACTACTTTATCATGGTGGAACCTTGTGTAAGGTGAATTAGCCACTAAAGCTTGTAGTTCACTGATGCGTCTTGCAGAAGTGAGGGCAATTAAAAAGATTGTCTTCCAAGAAAGAAGCTTCAAGGATGTAGTGGCTAAGGGCTCGAAGGGCGGCTTCATGAGCTGTCCGAGGACAAGATTTAAGTCCCATGACACAGGTGGTGGCTTAACGGGAGGGTTAGTTAAGAGTAGACCCCTCATAAACCGCGCTACAAGCGGCTGAGAGGAGACAGGTTATCCATCATAGGGCTTGTGGAAAGCCGCAATGGCACTAAGGTGGACTCTTACTGAGTTAGTCTTGAGACCAGAAGACGAAAGATGGAGGAGATACTCCAGTAACGCCTCTACAGGAACTGAAAAAGGATTAAATTCCTTCTTTGAACACCAGATAGAGAACCTTTTCCACTTAAAGGCATAAGCCTGCCTTGTGGAAGGTTTTCTTGATGCCAAAAGGATATCCTTAACCTGTTGAGAGAGGTTGACATCCTGGAATTCTAAGCTCTCAGCACCCATGTCATCAGGTTAAAGACCGAGGATTCAGGTGCAAAAGCATCCCATTCTCCTGGGATAGAAGGTCTGGAGCACATCCCAAGTCCAGAGGCCTGGCTTGAGAGAGACGTAGAAGCAGTGGATACCACATCTGTCATGGCCAGCGTGGGGCTATGAGGATCATATGGCCCCTGTCTCTCTGGAGTTTGAACAAAGACTTGGGAATGAGGGGAATGGGTGGGTAGGCATTCAGGAAGTCCTGACCCCAGTGGAGGTGGAAAGCATCCCCTGTCTGACTGTTCCGAGCTGGAATTCTGGAACAGAATCGGGGAAGTTTGGAATTCTGAGGACTTGCAAATAGGTCTATATCTGGGGTTCCCCAGATGCGAAAGATTCGAGCAATTTGCTCTGAATGAAGAGACCACTCGTGTGGTAGCAGCACTCGACTGAGTTTGTCTTCCAGGAGATTCTAGGTGCCTGGGAGAAACACTGCCAGTAGGTGAATCTGAAGGCCTCTTGCGAAGGACCAGAGGTGTAGAGCTTCATTGCACAATGCTTGAGAGCCTGTTCCACCCTGCTTGTTCATGTAGAACATGGCTACCTGATTGCCCGTCTGGATAAGGACTGTCTTGTAGCACAGATGGTCCTGAAACACTTGAAGAGTGTAGAAAATGGCTCTGAGTTCCAGTAGATTTATCTGAAGACAAGTATCCTGTTGGGTCCAGAGATCTTGAGTGGAGAGATTGTCCGTATGAGCCCCCCAACCTGACTTGGACACATCCGTCGTCAAGGTAGCTTGGTGCAGTGGCTGCTGAAAAGGTGATCCTAAGAGAAGGTTTTCTAGTGTTTGCCACCACTGAAGGGACGAGATGAGACGTGCAGAGTTTCTGATTTTGTCCCTCAAACGAACTGACGCCTGTGTCCACTTAGAAGATAGGGTCCACTGGGCTGCTTACATGTGTAGGCGAGCATAGGGTACCACATGTACAGTGGATGCCATATGCCCCAGCAACTGAAGCATTTCTCGAGCAGTCAGGAAAATTTTCATAGCTGCTTGAGATGCCAGTTGAACTATTCGAGCGCAGCAGAGGTGTGGTAGGAAAGCCCTTGACTTTCTTGTGTCTAGAAGAGCCCCTGTGAACTCTAGAGTCTGAGAAGGGGTGAGATGGGATTTTGGGAGATTTATGACCAATCCTAAATATTGCAGGATTTGCATTGTGCAGGAGAGAGCTGAGCTGGCTTCTGGAGCTGTTGGTGCTTGGATCAGCCAGTCGTCTAAGTAGGGGAAGACAAATATCCCTAGAGTCCTTAAAATGCTGCTACTACTGCCATGCATTTCATGAAGACTCTTGGGGCTGAAGCCAGGCCAATGGGTAGAACTCTGTACTGGTAATGTCTTCCCTGAAAGAGGAATCGAAGAAACCTCCTGTGTTCTGCATGAATAAGGATATGTGTAAAAATGCAATGTGTGCCTTTGGGTCAGTCCTGACTCCTGGCGACCCAGAAGCTCCTGGGTTTTCTTGGCAGTGTCACCGGAAATAGATTGCCAGGCCTTTCTTCCGAGGCAATGGAGGGTGAAGTAACTTGCCCAAGGCCACAAGGAGTGCTAGTGGGAATTGAACCCTGGTTGCTTGGTTACCAAGCCAGTGTTCTAACCACTAGGCTACTCCTCCACTCCAGGATATGTGTATTGGCGTCTTTTAGGTCTAGAGAACATAGCCAATCCTGGCTCTGAATGTAAGGAAGGAGTGTTCTGAGAGAGATCATTTTGAATTTTTCTCAGAAGAGATACTTGTTTAACTCCCTGAGGTCCAGTATGGGCCTGTATCCTCCTGTTTTCTTTGGAATAAGGAAGTAGAGGGAGTAGAAGCCCAGGCCTTGTTGAGAAAGAGGTACCTCCTCTATCGCTCCCTGAGCAAGGAGTGAGGTGACCTCTTGATACAAGAGAGTGGTGAGGGGAGGCCGAGAACTGAACTCTCTTGGAGTAGAGAGAGGGGCATACTGTGGAAGTAGGGTTTGTACCCCTCTGTCACTATGGAGAGAGTCCAATGCTCTGATGTTATCTGCTGCCACCTCTTGGCAAAGTAACACAGTCTGCCTGAAATGTTGAGAGGCTCTGGTATTTCTAGAGGAAGGACGACTAGGTTCTCCAGGAAGGAGTCAAAGACCTTCCAGAGGCTGTGTCTGCTGAGCTGGTAGAGCTCTGGGAATTTGAGTCTTCCTTTGTTGTTTTGGCTGCTGCTGTCCCTTCTAGGGAGCATGGATTGTACAGTGGCCAGTTTGGGTGTAAGAAGGATAAAATTTATTTTTCTTGTTGAAAAAGGGTTTCTTAACTGTCTTTTTCTTGGCTGGGTGGCAGTGGTCCTGGATAATCTATTTAAGGTAGTGTTCTCGGACTCAAGCTGAGCAGCGTTATCCTGCCAGACCTTGCCAAAAAGGTTTTCTCCTGTGCAAAGAATATTCCCCAGCTTATCTTGCACCCACTGCTCTAAATCAGATGCTTGCAGCCAAGCAATCCGATGTGCACCGATAGAAATAGCAGAGGTTCTGTGCAATCTTCTGGAAAATGTAATCTTTCACCGTTCTCTACTTTTGGCTACGCTCCGTTTGGTCCTGGGTTCATTTCACAGAGACAGTAGGGTAAGCAGCACAAATAAGACAACCAAAACTGGTGTGGCTTGGAAAAAGAGTTTTATATCGAAATAGGCTTATTACATAGGTACAGAACAGAGTTATATGGTGGTTGTTACAGAGCTGCTTCAGTGTGCATCAATGGATCTATATGTGTGTGTGCATGTGTGAAGTGTGAGAGAGAATAGAGTATATGAAAGACTCTATGTGTGTGCATGTGTGTGTGAGAGAGATCAGAGAGAGAGAGAGGGAGGGGAGGGGTGAAAAGAAGTGATTGTCAGAGCCTCCTGTCCTTCATGTCCGATGAATAGTGAGAGAGAGAGAGAAAGAGGAAGTATTTCTGTCCTTTATAGTGAGTTTTCTCCAGCACCTCCCTTTGAGGTCTGCTATTGTTTCCAGCACCTCCCTTTGAGGTCTGCTAACACTTGATTTAGCAAGGAGGGGCTGCAGACCGATCTCATCAGGCCCGGAGACTGACATCACCAGGGGGTCAGAGCTAATCTCATCTTGTAAACTACCTTCATTAAGTTTGGAGACTGACATCACCAGAGTAACAAAGCTGCTTGAAATCCAAGGTCTGTGAAAAAGCCATGACACCTATGCTAGGCATAATGTCATGCTGATGTATGCTGACATTCTGCTAATGCTTTCGAAACACTCAAAGGTTGCCTTGTTCATGAACTTAGAAACACTTTGGGTATGCTTAACCAGAGTAAGGAAATCAGCCCTCTTGTCATAGGGGAGAAGAGGGGCCATGAGCTCCAAATCTTTAGTAACCTCTCGAAGAAACATAACCATATAGAGTATGTAAGAACTTATTCTGGCCGACAGCATAGTGACCTGAAAACATCGATGACCAAAGTCATCGAGAGTCCTCGCCTCACGGCCCGGAGGATTAGAGGAATGCATCTTGGTACATTTGATCCGGCGCATCGCTGATTCCACAACAATGGAATGGTGTGGTAACTGCATTTTTTGGAACCTGGGACACTGCGGTACCCGGTACATTGTATCGAGTCTTCGAGAATGTGGAGACACCGTTAAGGGTGTTTCCAACATTCTAAGCATGAGATCATGCAAAATCCGGTATATGGGAAGGGTTGCAGCCTCCTTGGGGGCTGTTGGATACTGAAGAATTTCAAGTTCTTCAGCTTTAGGTTCCTTCTCAGGGGTCACGGTAATCGAGAGGCCCTGAGCCACATCCCATATAAAGTCTTGAAAAGACATGTCCTCCGGGGGAGACATCCGATGTTGCGGCGAAGGAGAGGGATCCTCCAGAAGAACCGCTCTGGTATCAATGGATTCATCAGAATCATCGGATTCGGAAGACTTGAAGTATTGACAGGCCGGGGAGCTCCAACACTACCTGTCAGTATCGTCAGTACCGATCGAAGTCGGCATCGGAATACCTCGATATCAGACCCTCTATGCCAGACACCGATTCTAGGGCTGGCATGGGTGGTAGCATGGAGAGCGGTGGAACAGTAGCTGCAGATACATCCGGTACCGGTACCAATGGCTGCGGAACCAACTGTACATAAGAACATAAGATATGCCATAATGGGTCAGACCAAGGTCCATCAAGCCCAGTATTCTGTTTCCAAAAGTGGCCAATCTAGGTCATACGTACCTAGCAGTTTCCCCAAGGGACACAGGTTCCACAATGCTTGTACTGGTTCAAGCATTGATATCCTGGGTCCCTTCTTAATAATGGTTTATGGACCTTTCCTCCAGGAACTTGTCCAAACCTTTTTTAAACCCAGCTACACTAACAGCCTTTACTACGTCCTCCGGTAACAAATTCCAGAGTTTGATTACACGTTGAGTGAAAAAATATTTTCTTTTATTAGTCTTAAATAGTTTACCCTGTAGCTTCATTGCATGTCCCCTAGTCTTTCTATATTCTGATAAGGTAAACAATCGTGCTACGTTTATCCGTTCCACTCCGTTCATTAATTTATAGACTTCTATCATATCTCCCCTCAGCCGTCTCTTTTCCAGGTTAAAGAGCCCCAACCTTTTTAGCCTTTCTTCATAGGAGTATCCTTCAATCCCCTTTACCATTTTGGTGGCTTTTCTCTGAACCTTTTCTAAAATCGCTACATCCTTTTTAAGATACGGCGACCAGAATTGCACACAATATTCAAGGTGCGGTCTCACCATGGAACGATATAGAGGCATTATAATATCTTTTGTTTTATTTTCCATTCCTTTCCTTATCATACCTAGCATTCTATTTGCTCTCTTGGCCGCCGCTGTACACTGGGCCGAGGGTTTTAACATGGTATCCACAATGACGCCTAAATCTTTTTCCTGGGTGGTGGTTCCTAATGTGGAACCTTGCATCGTGTAACCATAGTTTGGGTTGTTCTTCCCTAGGTGCATAACCCTGCACTTGTCCACATTAAATTTCATCTGCCATTTTGATGCCCAGTCTTCCAATTTATCAAGATCCTCTTGCAATTTTCCACAATCCTCTTGGGTTTTAACAACTTTAAATAGTTTTGTGTCATCTGCAAATTTGATAACCTCACTCGTTATTCCACTTTCCAGGTCATTTATGAATATGTCAAAAAGCAGCGGACCCAGCACAGATCCCTGGGGTACACCACTATTTACCTTTCTCCATTGGGAAAATTGGCCATTTAGCCCTACCCTCTGCTTTCTATCTTTTAACCAGTTCCTGATCCACAATAGTACACTGCCTCCTATCCCATGACTCTTTAGTTTTGCCAAAAGTCTCTGATGAGGGACCTTGTCAAAGGCTTTCTGAAAGTCCAGATACACAATATCAACCGACTCACCTTTGTCCACCTGATTATTCACTCCTTCAAAGAAACATAACAGATTAGTAAGACAAGATCTTCCTTGTCTAAAGCCATGTTGGCTGTCTCCCATTAGGTCATGACTATCTACATGCTGAGTAATTTTATTCTTTATGATGGTTTCTACCATTTTTCCCGGTACTGATGTCAGGCTCACCGGTCTGTAGTTTCCCGGATCACCCCTGGAACCCTTTTTAAAAATTGGTGTTACATTGGCGATCCTCCAATCTTCAGGTATTAGAGATGATTTTAATGATAGTTCACAGATTACTAATAGCAGGTCTGCAATCTCATATTTCAGTTCTTTCAACACCCTTGGATGTATACCATCCGGCCCAGGTGATTTGCTACTCTTCAGTTTATCTAATAGTTGTAATACATCTTCCCGATGTATCGATATTTCCTTCAATTCTTCCGCACCTTTAAATACCACTTCAGTCATGGGTAACATCCCTACATCTTCCTCAGTAAAGACTGAAGCAAAGAATTCATTCAATCTCTCCGCTATCGCCTTGTCGCCTCTTAGTGCTCCTTTAACCCCTTTATCATCTAATGGACCAACTGACTCTCTCACAGGTTTTTTGCTACGAATGTACTTGAAAAGGTCTTTACTTCGCGTTTTTGCTTCCGCAGCAAGCTTCTTCTCAAATTCTCCCTTTGCCTGCCTTATCAATGCCTTGCATTTGACTTGCCAGTGCTTGTGCTGTTTCCAGGTTTCGTCGTTTGGCTCTTTTTTCCATTTCCTGAAAGATGCTTTTTTGGCAACAACAGCCTCTCTGACCTCACCTTTAAACCATGCTGGCAGTTTTTTGGACTTCCTTCCACTTTTCTTAAAGCGTGGAATACAGCTGGTCTGGGCTTCCAAGATAGTATTTTTCAACAACAGCCAAGCCTGATGTACGTCTTTAACCTTTGCAACTGCTCCTTTTAGTTTTTTCTTAACTGTTTTCCTCATTTTATCATAGTCTCCCTTTCGAAAGTTAAAAGGTAGTACTGTGGATTTCCTTACTATCCCTCCTCCACTAATTAAATCAAAGGCGATCATGCTATGATCACTATTGCCAAGTGGCCCCAACACCCTTATCTCTTGCACTAGATCTGGTGTTCCACTAAGGACTAGGTCTAATATGGCTTCCCCTCTGGTCGGTTCATGAACCAGCTGCTCCAAGAAGCAGTCATTTATTTCATCTAGGAACTTTATCTCCCTAGCATGTCCTGATGTGACACTGACCCAGTCGATACCGGGGTAATTGAAATCACCCATTATTATTACTGCGCTGTAACGTTTGTTAGCTTCCTTGATTTCTTTGAGCATTTCATCATCCATTTGGTCATTCTGGCCAGGTGCTCGATAGTACACCCCCACTGCCATTGCCTTCCCCCTTTTAACTGTAGCGGCTTTAGTGATACGGAGTCTGCTAACAAGGCCGCTAGGCTGTGCTCAATGGCTAGGATGCATTGATCCATGGAGCCTGCCGATATCTGGGTGTTGGTACCGGCAGAGCGGGCCAAGATTCCAGAACATGGCACCAAGAGCTCTCTGTAGGTGGAAGCCTCGGGACCATCTTGGGACCCCGTTAATGCTTTGGAGGCAAGGATCTCCTACCGGGGTTGTTTGGCCAGTGTATTTTCCTCAAGGGCAATGCTAGAAGCATCTCGATGCTTAGAAGGAGATCTACCCTTTGAGGACCAACCGGTCTTCGAAGAAGACCTGGGTTTGATTACCTGAGATCCATGGGAAGAAGATGAAGCCCTGGACGATGTTGATGCAATGGACATTGCATCCGAGGCAAAAAGGGTGCCGAGTTTCACAGTTCTATTTTGCAGGCCCCTCTTAGTCATCTTTCTACAGAGGAGACACTCCAATGGAGAATGGTCTGGGCCTAAACATTTAAGACACCAGTCATGGGTGTCGGTAGCGGAAATGGTACCGCCACATTTTGAACATTTTTTGAAACCACTAGTTGGTTTCTCCATTTTGAGTGCCCAAAATGGTGCCGAAGCACCAAGAGGGGACAGACCCTCAAGAAAAAGCTTTTTTTTTTTCTTTTTTTTTTAAAGAAGAAAATAAAGACGACACCAGTGGAACCGGTATAGGCATCGATGGGAAGGCAGAGGTGACCACAAAGAAGAAAATTTTCTACGGTGACAGGAGTTGCTGCCTGTAGGCTCCGCAGAAAACGAAAAACTGAAGAGGGAGAGCTGGAAAGGCGGGAAGGCAGCAGCGCAAGTGCAGTGCGATGCTACCAAAAGCTTTCCTATAGAACGCTGGGGAACGTTCCCGCGCGGGCTCTGTCAGTGCCGACAATACCCATATGTGAAGACTACATTCCTGCTTGTTCCTGGAGATAAAGGTACGTTTTTAATTTTTTTTTTTTGACGTCCAGATCATTTATGGCTTGAAGATGATCTGGGAGTAGATTTCAGAGCAGGGGTGCAAAGAAGGAGAAGGTTTTTCTTGATGTTGCAAAACTTGTTTTAGTGTAAGCTGGAGGCACATATAAAGAATTCAGCATTTTAGACCTTCTAGTCCTATTGTCAGGCACTTTTTGAATAAGGGAATGAAGATAATTAGCCAAGAAAATCAAGAAAAGGCGGAAAGAATACACCAAGTCATTATATCGAGTGGATCAATAGCCATTTCAGCCTGTGCCTTATAATAAGTAACCATTGGAAATGAAAGAAGTCAAAGCAGCACTGAAAACATTATCAAAGCACCAGGCATTGATGGCATTCCCATTAACTATTACAGAAATCAGATGCAGCTCTTATGATACAAAGTTCTGCCAGGAAATTTGGAAGACAACAGATCAAAGCCGACTGACTGGAAAAAATCTGCTTTCATATCATTGCTAAAGAAAGGTGATCCAAGAGACTGGAAATTATTGCAGAATTGCTCTGATCCCACAGCAAGATTTTACTCAAGATCATTCAGTGGAGATAGCTACTATTATTTAGAATAAGAGTTACCTGAAGTTCAACCACGATTCAGGAAAGGGCAAGGAACAAGAGATATCTTGGATGTGAGGTGGATACTTGTAAAGACAAGAGAATACCAAATGGATATCTAAACGTGTATCATTGACTGCAGCAAGGCTTTGATTGCATAAGTCATAAAAAGCTCTGGGCCATATTAAGCAATATGGGTATCCCATAACTCCAGATAGTTCACATGCACAACCTTTACATTGATCACAAAGCAAACATTTGAATGGAACAAGGAGAAACAGAATGGTTTAAAACTGGCAAAAGTGTATGAAAAGACCTTTCCCTATACCTGTTCAATTTATATGCAGAACAAATCATTGGAGAAGCAGAACTGTATGAAAACAACTGAGGCATGGAGATTGGTGGAAGATTCATCAGCAAACTTTACCATGCTTAAAGTGAAGACAATTTAAAACACCTGCTTAACAAATCAAGGAACATAGCCTTAAGATGGGCCTGTACCTTAATGTGAAGACAACAAAAGGCCCGACAACTGGAAAATTAATTTCATCCTTGACAGAGAAAATAAAAATAGTAGACAACTTTAAACTACTTGCATTAATAAGCAATAAAGCAACAAGCAGTCAAGAAATCTGAGGATGCATTGGCTCTTGGCAGAATGGCTATGAAGAACTGGGAAAAGATTTTCAAGTGCAGAGATGTATCTCTTCATACAAAGATTCGACTTGTCCAAGCCATGGTATTTTCAATAATGTCATATGGATGTGAAAGGTAGATAGCAAAGAAGACAGACAAGAAGAGAGTAGATGCCTTTGAACTATGGTGTTGGCGAAGAATAATGCATAAACCATGGGCTCCATGAAGAACAAATCAATTGGTACTAGAGAAGATCAAACCTAAGCCTTCCTTATAAGCTCAAATGACGAGATTTCAACTTTCATACTTTGAACACATCACTTGAAGAGAAAGCATAGTTACTCACCTGTAACAGGTGATCTCCAAGAACAGCAGGAATCAGTCTTCACCTATTGGAGCCCACGCAGGAACGTTACCGAGAGTCCAATAGGAAAGCCTTTGGAAGCACTCTACTGCGCCTGCGTGCCTGCATTCCCAACTCTTCTCCTCAGCTGAGCTTGTAGCTGAGAAAAAAGAAGAAAATAAAGAATCCTACAACTCCTGGGGAAGGAGGGCGGGTTGTGAAGATCACCTGTTACAGGAGATGCAAGGAGGACATCTTTGACGGCCTGTGGTAGATCGAGATCGGTGAGCACTAGTCCTTCAGCAGCCATGCTGTCAGACATAGGGAGTGAAGATTGGGATGGAGGAGCATCTTGTGGTCCTCAGAGAGGTGGTCAGGTGCACATCCCAGGTTGAGTGGCTGAGTCTGTGCTTGGTGAAGAAGCAGAGAAAACCATGATTGATGGTGCCAAAAGGGGGCTATGAGAATCATCGCGCCCCTGTCGGCCTGTAGCTTGAACTGCATCTTGAGTATCATGGGGATGGGAGGGAATGCGTAGAGCAGTCCCTGTCACCAATGGAGAAGAAAGGTGTCTGGAGCCTGTCGGTGCAGTGACAGAACCCTGGAGCAGAAGAGAGGAAGCTGCGTGTTTTGTGGAGTGGCAAAAAGATCTATGAGTGGGGTTCTCCATGTTTGGAAGATACGAGCAGCTGTCTCCTGATGCAAGGTCCATTCGTGGGGACAAAGGATATGTTTTAGCCTGTCTGCTAGGACATTGAGTTCGCCCAGCAGGTACAACACTCTGATATGGCTGCGGCGAGAGGTGGCAAAGGACCGAGGGAAGGGGACCCCGTTCCCCCTTATTTGTTTATGTAGAACATGGCTTCTTGGTTGTATGTTCTGACTAGAAAGGTTGCCCTGATAGTTGAGGTTGAAATACCCAAAGAGCATTTGTCAGTGCCCGTAGTTTGAGCAGATTGAACTGCACAGCAGATTCTTCTTGTGTCGATAGTCAGGTCATTCAGATGCGCCCCCCCAACCCAGCTGGAAACATCTGTCATCAGGATGCATCGAGGTGGAAGCATCTGAAAAGGTGACCCGACGAGTAGGTTTAGAGGGACACACCTACGTTGAAGGGGCTTGATTACTTTAAGGATGATGTGGATCTTGTCTCTGAGTCGACCATTTGCTTGTGTCCATTGGGAAGCCAGAATCCACTGTGCTTGTCGCATGTGTCATCGAGCATAGCGGACGACATGGACCGTGGAGACCATGTGTCCTAACAGTCATAGCATCTCTCGAGCTGTTACCTGACTTTGCTGTTGTATCCCTTTTGCCAGCTCAATGAGATGAGCACAGCATCCTGTGGAAGGAAAGCTTGGGCTGTCGAGTGCCTGAGTGCTCCAATGAACTCCAGAAGTTAGGCTGGAGCGAGGTGCGACTTTGGGAAGTTTATTACAAACCCCAAGTGTTGGAGTACCGTGGTGGTATGATAGAGAGTTTTTACCTCTTGGGGAGAGTCTCCCCTGATCAGCCATACATTTTTGTGAAGACCCTTGGGGAAGAGGCACGACCGAAGGGGAGAATCCGGTATTGATAATGGTTTCCTTGAAATATGAAGCACAAATATTATCTGTGCAAGGGATGTATCAGTAAATGTTTGTATGCTTCTTTTAGGTCTACAGAACATAGCCACTCGTGTCTCTGAGGTATGGTAGAAGAGTTCCTAGAGAAATCATTTTGAATTTATTTCGGACCATGAACTTGTTTAGGTCTCTAAGATCCAAGATGGGCCGCAAGTCTCCTGTTTTCTTTGGAATGAGAAAGTATGGAGAGTAGAAGCCCAACTTTTCTTGAGGAGGAGGGACTCTTTCTATGGCACTCTGGGATAACAGTGTGGTCACCTCTTCTTTTAAGAGAGTGCCTTGAAGAGGTTGTATGTGATAATCCCCTGTGAAGCAGGTGGGGGGGGATAAGGTTTCGAAGAGAAGCTGATAAACCCTTTGGTTAATCTGGAGAGTCCACTGCTTTGATGTCATAAGGTGCCACCTGTGGGCATAGTGACAGAGTCTGTATGTCAGGCGCCTTCTCTGACCCTTTTCAAATCCAGGCTGAAAACTCACCTCTTCGCTGCCGTTTTCGGATCTTGACTCACCTGATGTCCTTTGTGTTTCCTTACCTTTCCCCTAGATGTATCCCAAGTCTACAGCTACTGTGTTGTCTGTCTTGATTAGATTGTAAGTTCTGATGAGCAGGGACAGTCTTTTACATGTGTTTGTACAGTGCTGTGTACGTCTTGTAGCACTATACAAATGTTCAATAGTAGTAGTAGTAGTACTCTTTCCTTTCCCTTCCTCTCCTCACTTCCATCTTTTATTTCCCTTCTCCTCTTATCCCCTATTTTTCTCTACCATCCCTTCTGTCTCCTCTTACTCCCCTCCCTGACCCCCCCCCTCTTCTCCTCTCCCCTCTCTCATCTGCACTTCCCCATCCCCCAGTCCATAAGTCTCAAAGAAGGGTGCACTTGTACACACACTTCCAATCATGTATCACCAATATCAAGTAACATCCAGATACATACTCCCAGTGCAGCATCACTGAAAGCAGAGTGTATCTGCACACACACTTCTGTTTCTGCATCACTAACAGCAGGGGTACACCTGCACACACATTCCTGGTTCTGCATCACTGAGAGCAGGGGTGCACTTGCGCGCACACAAATACACACACACACACACTCCTGGGTCCTGCATCACTGAGAGCAGAGCACACCTGCATACATGCTCCTCATCCTGCACACACTCTCCTGGTCCTGTATCACTGAGAGAAGGGTGCATCTGCACACTCTCCTGGTCCTAGCATCTGAAAACAGAGCATAACCCATATACAGACTCCCTTGTAGTAACAGGATAGAAGCTGAGAATAAGCTGCAATCACGGTGATTGGGTGGAATCACATTTGGCAGTCAGCTGTCCCGAGCAGTAGTTGTTCCCAGTCCCGTCATTCTTTTACCTTATTCCTTTCCTGGCAGAAGGAATAAGGAGAGGATGAAAGAGCTGAAAAGCTCAATATGGGGGGGGGGGAGAGAGAGGGAGGGAGAGGGAGGGGGAGGGAGGGAGAGAGAGGGAGAGGGGGAGGGAGAGAGATTAAGACCACTGATACTGAGATTGGGATGTTCACAGGTCTGGCTGAAATCCCAGAGCTACAAAAGGGATGGAAAGAGCACATGGGCAAAGCAAAACAAAAAAAACTTGCTCTGGGGTTGGATATTAATGAGGAACAGGAAAAGCATGAGGAAAGCATTGCTCCCAGGGCTGTAGTTTAGGGACACATTTGATGGCTTTGTTTTGCAAAGAGGCAGAAGATGATTTCTCACCCGAATAGGTCCTGCTTTCGGAAAAGCTGAAAGCTATTCTGGACAGGTGATTTGGAGGGTGTTTCAAACAGTGCTGATGACAATGAGAGGGTAGACCCTGCCAAGGGACATCAAAGACACTAGGAAGCCCTGGAGAATTAGTGCCAAGTGGAGTTGGCAAAGGAGGCAGAGAAAACTTCAAAGTACATTCATTTTGGATTGTGTGGAATCTATGAAAGGTCCAAACTCAGAGCTGAGCAACAACAAACTGTGGTGAGGCATCAAAGCCAGCTCAAGACTCAGGGCTTGCTGCCTTTGGCTCTTTGCACAAGTATTTTAAGTCTTGCTCAGACTCAGATTGGTAGATCAAGGTTCAGTTTAAGGTTGCAAATGTCTTCAACAGGACCTGTCAACCAGTGCAAGTGGACCAGCTTCATGGGCAATGTGTCAAGTCTTCAAGGAAACAATGGGGCCACGGCTCCGTTACTGCACGGAAGCTGCTACTGCTTTTTAGTAAACATACTCCACAGACACTCCCATTCTAGGACCAAACTATTTTTGGTGATAACCTGGAGTAGGGTGTCACTGCCATAAGTGTGGCGATCCTTCCCAAGATAAATGATGAACACTTTCGAATGGTCAGTGATGGACGTCTTTCCTTAATACTTGGGACAGAATTTGAGCTTCTGGATTACTTTTCTGATATGGTAAGATACTAACAGTGTAAATTAAAAAAAAACAAAACAAAAACAAAAAAAACCTTTCCTCATAAAAGAGATTCATATAAGAGAAAACACATGATCACAGGTTTGTCTGGCATCTAACTTCCTGCTGAAAAACTGTGGAGAATGGGATCAATTCAGCAGAGAACTGATGCCAAAAATAGAACTTAAGGGCAGACAACCTGACTAGGGAACTAAGACGATAAAATAATATCTGGCTAAATCCAGAAGTGCAAAGACTGAAGGGAAAGGCTGGAGAGCCTGGTGAAATGTGCCAAAGCAGGCATAAAAAATAACAGAAAAGAAACAAAGTCAGACTTCATCTTTTCTAGAAAGCGCTGGAATTTTATTCCACTTAAGACCACATTTAGTCATCTTGTGACTCCCTTGTGAGACATGGTAAGGCTGTTCACCTTCAGAGAATTTTGCTTACTTTTCTTTCAAATCATTTTCATACTTTTTTCCTGCAATGATGTCACTTAGTTAATATTTGGCTATTCATTATTCTGTACTGTTCTTGTTTGTTATCTTTATTCCTGTTTACTGTATTTTATTCATTTATCTAGTTACATTGCATGTTCCTTCTCTCCATTACAGAATCTGTAATTCAGTCTCTCCATTTGGATTATTTGAGATATCAGCAGAAAAACATTAATATCGATCTCTTCTTTTTGCAACAGAACTATATTCCTCTCTATTGACTATCACCTGTTACAGTTACTGTATGTATTTTTCCAAGTTTGAAGCTATTAGTTTATTGAAAACTAAAAACATTCTTACATACCTCTTCATGATTATTTTCTGTTTCGTCATCTTCAAGATCATCTTCTTCTGATAACTCCATTTTAACCAAAGCCTCTGAATGAAAAGTATACAATGTTTTAACATTTGAAATACTTTTAAATAATTATGAGAAAAATTAATATTTTATTATTTTAAAAACAAATTACTGCATTTAATTTAGCTCCCTGGGTACCCCAATGGGACCTGTCAAAGCAGTATACAATAAAGTCAAAATACAACATTACTATAACATTAGTAAAATAAGAATCCATAAACAAGACACTTGGATGTAGTAAGATGCACCCAGAGTCTCAGAGTACTCCAGCCTTAATAAAATAGCTTCATCCAGTTGCTGCATCTCTGGTCAATATTAATTACCCTGTAGAAAGCGAGATAATTTAAACGTCTCTCCAAATGATAAATACAGTTGTGGTCACATTATTGGCACCCTTGAATTTTAGATATGTCGTGTACAATATCTTCTGAAATAATTGGAAATATTCCAACTGTATGTCATTATAATATTTTAATTGTTTGTTCAAAGGTATACAAAAAAAAGATGTCTGTGCAACGTAGTAATTTTTGAGGAAAAGAAAATATGACCTGGACAGGATTAATGGCACCCTTCACTAATATTTGGTTGCACAACCCCTTGGCAGTGATGACTGCCTCCATACATTTCTTGTAACATCTAGAAGTTTCGTACATCTGTGTGCTGGTAGTTTCTCCCACTCTTAAACTGCAATTTGTTCCAGTTCATGAATGTTTCCAGGATTCGTTTTATTAATGGCAGATTTCAGCTCTTTCCAAAGGTTCTCGATTGGACTGAGATCAGGACTCATTGCTGGCCAGTTTAAAATAGTCTATCTTTCCCTTTTTAACCATTCTTTTGTACTTTTGGATGTATGTTTTGAATCACTGTCCTGCTGGAAGATCCATGACCTTCAACCCAGACCTAGCTTTCTGACACTAGTTAGCACATTCACTCCAAAATATCTTGGTAGTCCTCTGACTTCATGATTCCTTTAATAAGTTCCAGGCCTTCAGTTCCTGAGGCAGCAAAACTGCCCCACAACATTATAGAACCTCCACCATATGTAGCTGTAGGAAGGGTGTTTTTTTCCTAATAAGCTTCATTTCTTCGTCTGTAAATGTATCGCTGGTCTGCATTGCCAAAGAGCTCAAGTTTGGTTTCATCTGTCCACAGAACATTTTCCAAGAAGGATTGTGGTTTCTCAAGGTGGGTTTGGGCAGAGATCAGGCATGTCTTTTTATGTCTGTCTTTGAGCAGTGGGGCTCTCCTTGGCCTTCGCCCATGAAGTCTTTCTTTGTTTAGTGCACGGCATATGGTGCTGGTTGAAACCACCACTCCAGATTGTTTCAGGTCAGTCTTAAGCTCTTTGGATGTTCTACATCATGTTTTTACAACAGTTCACACTAGCCTTCAAAGACTTCTTGGATTAATTTTCCTCTTCCCACCATGTCCTGGGAGGTTCTTGACAGTTCCATGAGCAGAAACCTTCTTAATAACATTGCGAACTGTAGGTCTTTGGAGATGGCACTGTACCCCTTTGAAGTTTAATGTTTGGTGATAATGGCTTTTCTGATGGTCTCAGACAGCTCTCTTATCTTCATCAATGTGAAAATGGAACAGGAAGTGAATGTGGCCATTTTAAACATTAGAATCATTCATTGGTTGATTAAAGTCATGCGAGTACTGACTTCATCTCAGGTGCATCTAATTTTACTGCAATAGGAATGTGTTTCTTCTGTTCAAAATTGATTTGAAATGTGTATAAGGGTGCCAATAATCATGTCCCGCAACATCGTCCTGTACTTGTGTGTTATTAGATCGAGGGTGTGGTCAAGCCATAGTGGCTCTAGACTGGAGAGCTGCAGCAGGAGGGGAAAACAGGCTGTCTGGGCCAATAGGGAGTGATGATAATCATCGTGCCTCCATCTGTTTTGCGCTTCAGGAGGGTTTTTCAATGAGAGGTATTGGAGGATAAGCCTACAGAAGACCCTCCCCCCAATGAAGGAGGAAAACATCCAATGCTAGTCTTTTGTGTGATCATATTCTGGAGCAGAACTAATCCACCTGGGCATTCTGCAGGGTGGTGAACAGATCTATGGAGGGGGTGGCCCCACTTTCGAAAGATATGACTAGCAACTTCCCTGTCCAGCGTCCACTCGTACGGCTGGAGGACTCGACTCAGTCTGTCTGCCAGAGTGTCTTGCTCGCTTGGCAGGTATGTGGCTCTCAAGTCCATCCGAAACACAATGGTGAACTTCCACAATCTGACTGCTTTCCACCACAGAAGATACAAACCTTTTCCTCCTTGCTTGTTGATGTAGAACATGGCGACCCAACATTGGTCTTAGCTAGAACAATTTGGTTGCCAAGGCGATCTCTGAAAGTCTTTAGGGCATTCGCCACTGCTCTTAGTTCCAAGAAGTTGATCTTGGATGGACCAATTGCCCTGGGTGTGCAACCCATTGAAATGAGTGTCCCACCCCAGCTTGGATGCATCTGTCGTCAGAACCGTTTGGGGTGGAGCAATCTGGAAAGGAAGACTTTTGAGCAAATTGTGGTGGACTGTCCACCAGTGTAATGACTGAACAAGAGGGGTGGTGACACGCAGACAATCCCTGAGTCACCCATGGCCCGAGTCCATTGAGTTCTCAAAGTTCACCGAGTTTGCCTCATCTAGAGGCATGCCAAGAGTGTGACATGTACCATGTGGGCTAGCACAGTCAACATCCTGTGAGCTGTTACCTGCTGACTCAATTGAGTCTCCCGCACTAGTGCTGTCAATCTGAGAAGTTGGTCATGCGGCAGGAAATGCTTTTGTCTGAGTCATGTTGAGCAGGGCTCCTATGAACTCCAATTGTTAGGCGGACTGCAGGTGAAACTTTGGGTAATTTACAACAAACCCTAGTAGTTCCAACACCTGAATGGTCAATTGTGTTGATTCTTGGGCTCCTTCCAGAGTGGTACTCCAGATCAGAGAATCATCCAGATAGGGGAAGACAAACATTCCCAGTGTCTGGAGGTAAGCAGCTACTACTGTAAGGCATTTTGTGAAGATGTGAGGTGCTGAGGGCTAGGCCAAATGGCAACACTTAATACTGGAAGTGCTGTTCACCCAGGATGAATCTGAGATACTTCCTGTGCGCGGGATGTATCTGTATGTGGGTATATGCATCCTTCAGATACAGGGAGCATAGTCAATCTCTGTTTTGCAGGTAAGGAAGCAGGGTGCCCAGATGAATCATTCAGAACTTTTCTCTTGCCAAAAACTTGTTCAGATCTTTTAGTTTAGGATGGGATTGTATCCCCCTGTTTTATTGGGGACCAGAAAGTACTTGGAATAAAACCCTCGACCTCTTTGCTCTGGTGACATGAGCTCAATCACGAGATCTGATAAGAGGGCGGCAATTTCTGTCTGAAGAAAATCCTGATGCAGAGGGTTGAGATGATGTGCCCTCAGGGGGCAATTTGGTGTGGTTGAGGGGCCACCTTTGTGCAAAAAGAGTGAGCCAACCTCTAACCAGATGGTTCCTACTTGTGGTCGATGGAAGAGTGGCTATGCTCCGAAAGAACCAGTCAAAACCCTGATCCCCGTTTTGGTGTGAGGAGCTGGTTGGGCCTTCTGGGGCTTTCCCACAATGCTGCTGTTGGCGAAGGGCCTGTTTGGGCTGGAAGCTGGGCCCAGGAAAGTAAGAGCAGTAGGTCTTCTTCTGGTCCCCGCCTTTGTACCTCCTGGAGAAACTAGTGAGAATGATGTGCTGCTTCTCTATGAAACCAGCTTTCTACTCGACCTGCTCGCTGAAGAGATTCTCTCCCCAGCACAGAATGTCTGCCAGCTTGTTCTGCATGGCTTGTTCTAGATCAAACAACTGTAACCAGGCGAGTCTATAGATGACAATGCCTATGGCAGCATTCATAGATGTCATTTCAAAAATACCATAGGTAGTCCATACCATGAATTTAGAGCAGTCCTTGTCATGGGTCACCAGGGCACATTATTGTTCCAATTTCTCTGGGAGCATAAATTGGGATGGGTCAGCTAGGTCACACATGATGTTCTTCAAGAACATGCCCATGTAGAGCTGATTAAGAGGCCACGCGGGCGACAAGCATAGAACTCTGAAAACACCTTCTCCCCAAAAAGTCCAATGTCTGAGCCTCCCTCCCGGGGGGCAGAGAGGAATGAGTCTTGATACTCTTGATTCTCTTTAGGGTGGATTTGACCACCAAAGAATGGTGCGGAAGCATAGGATTCTTGAACCCAGGATACTGAATTCTGTACATAGAATCAAGCCTTCTAGTAACAGGAGGTACAATGAGGGGGTTCCCCAACATACTCATCTGTACCCTCTGAAGGATGCGGTGCACAGGCACTGTCACCACCTCTTTGGGGGCTGAGGAATACTGCAGGATCTCCAACTCTTCTGCCCTGGGCTTATCCTTAGTCCTCAAAAAAAATGGAGTGGCCTTGGCCATATCCCACATAAATGCTTGGAAGGTCATGTCCTCAGGAGGGGATTTGCACCACTCATGAGGTGGAGAAGGGTCCAACGGGAGCTCAGGGAATCTGTCCTCTGACAAGTTCTCAGATTCCACATCGGTGACCCAGTTTTCTAAGTCAGACTCAGAGAGGAAGTTGAAGTACTTCTGAGTCTCTGTCTGGATCTCCCTCCTGCTTTGAGAGGATTAGGAGTTCCTTTGGCAGTGAAGATGCACCAATGCCCTTAGAGGGGAATACTGGCTGGGCAGGCACTGATGTCGGGGTCCTTCAATGCCCCGATATCAATACTTCTTCCGCAGGCAGTGCATGCATCTCTAGGAATGACTGCATGACTGCTGATGTCTATGCAGCAGATGTTGAGACCCTGACATGCTGCATCGCTAGCAGCAGTGTGATTCATTCCTCAAGTGCTTGCAGAAGGCATTTCTCCATGGCTGCCAATTCCAAAGTCTACGGTGACTGAGCAACTTCGACCAATGTACCTGGTATGTGTACAGGGATACTGGTGGCTGGGTCTCGGCTGTCAGTAGACTGTCAGTGCCCCGCTGATGTCCTGGAGGATGAGCTCTCCACCCTTCAGGGGCACCTTCGAGGAGTAATCATGTGGACCACCATCGTTCTTGATGCCATGCCTCGTTGGGCTCAGACGTCAATGCAGCAGTCTTCACCCAGCTTTCAGCATGGGTCACCCCTTGATGTCAAAGATGAGGCAGAATCCTCTCTAGTCTTCGGGTGGAGATTGTTCGATGGCCGATACTCCGGGGCACTATGAGTGCTCAGCTCTGACTGAGCTCGAAAGCTCCTTTATGTCGATACACTCCCAGCATACAATGCAACCTCGGAAGCCATAGAGACCGATGCCATTAATGCTGAAGACGATGGACTGGACTTGTGAGCATAAAAAAGTGATTCGTGCTGCTTCTCTAAACCCTTGAGTCTTCTTTTTATCATCTGCAAACACAAAATTACAAGAAGAGGGATGATGATCAGGTCTCAGACACTGTAGGCACAAGTTATGGGTATCTGTGACGGATATGGTCCTACAGCACTTGGAACACTTCTTAAACCTGCTGGTGACATTCTGGGACATACAGTATCATCTTGAAAAATAGCCAGGGCAAAGTCAGATGGCTCAATCATGAAGACCAAGGCCTGAGCACTGGCACCAGATGGCCAAAGACACCACAGCAAGAATTAAACACACGATCAAAGGAAGGAAAAAGTAAAGGGAGGAAAGAACCATGATGGCAGGAGACTAGGTTTGAAAACCCGAGGTAAACAAACCCCATTAGGGGGAAAATAGTTTACCAACTGGAGGATGTCTGGAACGTATCTGTGGGGCTCTGTGGAAAACAAAAGACTGAGGTATCATAGCGCTGCAGACAAGCAGGAAGGAGGCATGCAGGTGTGGTGGAGCCTCTCAAAATCGTCCAATAGAAGTTGGGGAGTGTTACCGCACAGAGCTCCATTGGGGACGTCACCCATACATAAAGACTCATTCCTGCTTGTCTATGGAGAATATCTATTACAGGTAAGCAATGCTGCTTTCTACAAGGACAAGGAGGATAAATGGTCTTCACATATGGAAATCCATAGCCACAGATTTCCTTTAATTAAAAAAAAAAGGAAAAACAAAGTGCTAATGGGTAACATGCATTCGTTGGCCACAGGCCATTGTTATTTTTTAAAATAAGTCTACCTAGCAAAAATACAAATAGGTCTGAGGTGGGGGTTGGGGGAGGAAGAGAGAAGTGGATTCTAAACCTTGAAGCACAGTTACTTACCTGTAACAGGTGATCTCTGGGAACAGCAGGAATAAGTCTTCACATATGGGTACGTCGGTACCGACGGAGCCTGCACGGGAATGCTCCCCAGCATCCAATCAGAAAGCTTTTGGGAGCATCCCTCGCGCCTGCGCACTGCCTTCCCGCCTTCTCCACTGCCTCTCCTCAGTTGAGTTTCATAGCTGAGACAAAAGGAGAGAAAGAGGAAAGGAAGATAGAAAGATAGATACAACTCCTAGGGGAGGTGGGTGGGTTGTGGAGACTTATTCCTGCTGTTCCCAGAGATCACCTGTTACAGGTAAGTAACTGTGCTATCTCTAGGAACAAGCAGGAATGAGTCTTTACATATGGGGACTCCCAAGCTAAGATGCCTGGAGCCCTAACATGTTGAAGATTGAAAACATGGTACACCTCATATGGCCAGGCATCCTTAGGATGGAGGGCAGGAGTTGAAAGGAGAGGAGCTGCTGAAAAAACAGCTAACCTAAGAAAGGACTACCCGGAAGGAGTCCATGTATGTATGATCATTATCAAAAGATATATTGAAATGAACTAACATCATAATATTGAAATGAACAATCACCATATGATGCTCACCTACTGGATTGCAGGAAGTAGAGAGGCTGATGTAGTCTACTGGGGATCCAGTAGAAAAATGTTCAAGGTGACCTCAATGGAGTGAAGGTGGAGGTCCACATCTGGAAGTGAGAGGTGACCCCAGGATTTAATTGGGGTAACACAAACATGGCAGGTCTTCAGTGGGAAGCTTCATGGAAAGCTGAAAACTCTTTTGGCTACAGAAGCATTCAGAGGTAGGAGCAAAAGAGGAAGACTGACCGATCTGGACAAACAGACCTAGTCCTTGAGGGAGGAAAGGGTATGAAAAGAACCCCATACTCCCAGGAAAGACACATGTTTGAGGAATTGAATCTGAAATCTACTGAAGATCTAACATGTCTTTCCTATCTGGTGAGAGGGAGGAAGACATTGGCTTCAGGGATACGCCAACCTAGGATACAGTAGGGCTGTCAGTTCCATAGCAATGGTTGTGTGCAAAATATCTGAAACATACTGTGGAACAGTATGAAACTGTGCAAGCCCACTGTCAGAAACATACAGGAAGGTAAAAACCTTTATGAGTATAGACAGTCAGGAGATAAGTATGGAAATACATATCTACCTATAATAAGTATCTGGAGAGATACACACATATATGTAGAGATATGTGTATATGTGTGTATGTATATATATATATATATATATAGATATATATATATAGATATATAGATATATATATAGATATATAGATAGATCTAAAATAAGATCTAAAGGGCATAGCATATGCACACTTAGCTGACAGACAGATACATCTACAGAGATGTATATAGGTATATATATATATGTATATAGATATATATACCTGAATATATAGGTCTAATGATAAAGGAATGCTATCCAGTGAATTATCAGGATGGTTATGTGAAAAAACAGAGGATAATATTAGTCTGTAAACAGCAAGTTCGGAGTCCTGTGGAACTCCAGCATGGTAAAAAGGACAGAAACGCATAGAATGAGATACCAGGTTGACCTACGTGAGGGACAAGGAGGTATCAGGCGTTTTTCAGGGTAATATGTGCTGTCCTTGAAGTAATAGGATACCATGGGGACAAGCTGCAAGAAAAAAAAGAGTATATTCCCTAAGGAATGGGATAACTCCCAGACTTTCATGTGGAGAAGGCTTACGTCCTTCTCCCTCTTCTTTTTTTTTTTTTTTTTAAGATAGCAGGGTATGAAGAACCCCCACAGTCATAGGGGATGACTGAGGAAGCATTTTTCAACCATGATGGATAGTCATTCGAGAAACTCTATGCTCTCTAGCAAGGGCCCATAGTGGAAAGCTTCTCAGTAAGATTGCAGAGAGCATTATGCAGGAGAACTGGGATGTAGAACTGGCTGATGGAGAAAACTGATAGCCACGTCCATTACATGCCAAACCCAGAGATTGGAGATGGCAAGGGTAAAAGAGAGTGTAAGAAGCCTGTAGTGAAAAAGATTATCCAAGAAAGATGTAGAAAACTGTCTTGGAATCACTACTAAGGCAAGACAGGAGTGGTGGAAGACAATACTGGGACTTGTGGAAAAGTACCAGTAGGCAAGCACTGGAACTCCTGCATGGGCAGCTACTGAATAGGGCAACAGAGAGAGTCGGTCTGTATCAAACAGAGAAAACAGACTGAACAAAGAGAGCAAGCTGTCTCTGTCTGCAGAGCTGCCCAGATAAAGAAAAGAGTTTATTCAGGAGAAGAAATTCTACAGTGAAAAGAAAGACAAGAAAAGTCTTTCAATGGTAGGGTACCACTCTTACAGGGAAACCCTGGCGAAGAGGGTAGAGATAGAAGCTGAAGAAGGACTTACCACATGGTAAGTCCATGGAAGGAAAAATTCATGCTGGTACAGAGAAACTATCATATGATAGTTGCTAAACCTCTCTTCTAGTCAGGAAGAGGTGGAAACTCTGTAACTTATAGACATGAATAACCTGACAGTTCAGCATAGTGAAGAGTAAATGGATTTCCTGAGAATAGGAATCCCTGAGCAGAGTTTTGAATGGAAAAACAGTGAAAAACTTCTGCTGAAAAGAAGTTAACTGTAGTTATAAAAAGACTATTCAGAAACCTATGGTTACTGTGTTTATTCAGCCTGGCTAGAGTTCGGACTCTTCAGACCAGGGCGAGACTTCCCCTGCTTGGGAACATCTGAATGATGGGCAGGAGAAGAGGAAAACCTCTTTCTTTTAGGGAAAGAAGGTTTGGTAGGGCATTTCCTACCTGCTGAGGAAGGAGAGGGCTTAGGATGGCCCTCAGAAACAGGAAGGTCAGTGGAGCAACCTGATGTAAGGACTCCTTATTGAAGAGATTTTCTCCAGTACAAGGAGTATTACCCAGTCTTTGTTGTGCGCCCATCTATTCAAGTCTGATGCTTGGAGCCAGGCTTTACGACGTGCTCCTATGGCTATAGCAGAAGTTCTGCTAACAGACTCAAAAGAGTCTAGGGAAGCACGAGAAAGAAAGCAAGAGATATTTTGGCTATGACTAAGAAGTAAGGAATAGTCTGCAGCCTTGAGCTCTGATAGAAAAGGAGTCAAAAGAGATAATTTCTTTGTGACCTCCTGAAGGGATAGACTCATATAGAAAATATATGAGAGAATCCTTGTTGCCAGCATAGATGTTTGGAAGGTTTGACGTCCAAAGGCATCCAGTACTCTAGATGCACGCCCTGGCGGGAAAGAAGAATGTTTTTTCTTGCTTTTTACCTTCCTCATTGCTGATTCCACTACAATGGAATGATGGGGAAGTTGAGGCTTTTGAAATCCTGGAGAGGGGGGCACCTGATACAGAAGATCAGTTGCTGTAGGAGGTGAAGAAACCCTTAAAGGTTTTTCCCATACCTTCAGAAGAAGATTCTGCAAAGAGTGATGTAAAGGAAGCATTACATTTTCCTTTCCTGCAGAAAAACCCTGAGAAGACTCATAGCCAGGGATAGGAATATTAAGGAAGGTTGCCATGTCAAGGAGAAACTTCTGAAAAGAAGGATCTCCGATGGGAACCATCCCTGGACAGGTTAAACCTGAAAAGGAAGCCTGGGCACCGGAGGATATACCTGTCCGGTGCAGAACAGGATTTGTAATGGATGGATACTGGAACTGGCAATTATGAGTTGAGACAGTCAGTAGTGCATCATCCATGCCAGGAATCGACTCCAAACTAGGCATAGAGAGGAGCGATCCAGGTGACAAAAGCATGGAAGGAGCTGGTTCCGATGATACTGCAGGTACCGGCATCGATACCGATACCGCTAGCGAAGGTGAAACCGACACCGAAGCAGTCATCGGAGGCAGCTCAAGCGGTACCGAGGTAAGTAAAACCCCTTGGTGATTATCCTCGGTACCGTGCATGCGGAATCGGTAAACATCGGTTCCGAGACGCGTTGGTACCTAGTCATCTAGACTAGATAGTGATTCCAGACTCGGCATCGAAGGGAGCGAGTCTATCGATGCATGTCTCGAGGGTACCGACGTCGGTGATGGTATCGGCGATGCTGCTGATACAGGAAAATCAATCTGGGTCGTAACGTTCGGTCCCGAAGGTACCGAGGACGCCAGATGACGATTCCTGGTGAAGAGTAGATCACTCAACACCGGAGCCGATGCCAGGGTATGGGTATCGGTACCGCTGGAAGCGGATGCCACCCCCGAGCATAGCTCAGATACAGGAAAGTCAATCTGGGTCGTATCGATCGGTCCCGAAGGTACCGAGGACGCCCGATGACGATCCCTGGTGAAGAGTGGATCACTCAACACCGGTGCCGATGCCGGGGTATCGGTACCGCTCGAAGCGGATGCCACCACCGAGCATGGCTCAGGTATGTTCTGTGAGGGGTGAGCCCCAGGAACAACCTGAAACCCCTGAAATGCTTTGGAGCCCGAAGACTCCCGCCGGGGTTTTAATGCCAATGGGGTCTTGAGGGCAAGGCCGGAGCCGTCATCATGCTTGGCATGAGACCTACCACTCAAGAATTGGCTAGTCTTAACAGACTGTTTGTGGGTTACCTGATCCTGTAGAGAAGAAAAAAACAGTGCCCGCACTTCGGGAGGGAAAACGGTATCGAGGGAAACTCGAAAGAGGGAAGTTCTTCTCACAGTTTTGCAGCCTGAGTGTTCAGGGGAAAAAGGGTCAGGACCCGAACAGTTTAGACACCAGGAATTGCAGTCTAAAAAGAAAACTGTGCTTCCACAGTGAAGGCACTTTTTAGGAGATGAAGGCTCCATGGTGGAGAGGCCTTGTAGGCCCAAAAAATTTAAAGACAGAAACTGAGGGAAAAAATCTCCCAGAGTTTAAGAAAAAGAAAAGAAAAATCCACCGGCGGTACCGGTGGCGGCGGGAAAAACAGCCGCGACCACAAGAAAACAAGAAATAAAGAATTTGAAGAAAAAAGTTTCTGCGGTAACAGGAGGACGTCCTGCCGGCTCCGCAGAAAAACGAAAACTGAGGAGAGGCAGTGGAGAAGGCGGGAAGGCAGTGCGCAGGCGCGAGGGATGCTCCCAAAAGCTTTCTGATTGGATGCTGGGGAGCATTCCCGTGCAGGCTCCGTCGGTACCGACGTACCCATATGTGAAGACTCATTCCTGCTTGTTCCTGGAGATAGAGGTTCTGCAGGACATACTGAGCAAACCTAGTATCATATCAAGAATCCCTCTCCAAACAATAATGGGATGTGAATGTGTAGACATAAGTCCACATCACAGCTTTGTAGATCACCACGGATGTCAACCATCTGATACTCCCAGCCATGATGTGCTCTTCCAGGGCAAGCCCTATGGGACACAATCAAGAGATTCAATCTGCTACCCAGTTGTAGTATGTGTGCTTGACTGCAGCATCCTTATGTTTATTGGAGTCAAAAGGGAAATCAAAATCCAGGCAGGCATTCCAAAATCTTTAGTCACTCCATGTAAACAGCTAAGGCTTTTTTGCAATCCAAGGTGCACAAGGCACGTCCACTATCACAAACAGGTGGCCTTGGGAAAAATCTTGGAAGGACAATTGATTAGTTAAGATATATACCAAATACAACCTTAGGCAAGAACCTAGAAAGCATCAACTACCGTTTAAAAGTTTTGTATATGGCAGATCGGTCATTAAGGCTTGAAGCTCACTAGCTCTGCATGCCAAACTGACAATCACCAAAAAATCAAGATCTTTCAGGTCAGGTACTTCAGCTCACAAGGAACTTTCATCAGCTCAGTCAGTACTACATTGAGGTTGCAAGACACAGGAGGAGGCTTAAGGAAAACTTTCAAAAGAAGCAAAACCTGCATAAAATAAACAGCTAAAGGCTGCTGAGAGAAGGGCCTACCTTTTCTACATGATGGTGATAAACGCCAACTGTACTGAGATGAACCCTAACAGAGATGATTTTCAGAACAGGATCCAACAGATGTATACAGTATTTCAAGCAGTTCTTGCATGGATTGGAAAATATATCTAGGACCTTTCTATCAAACCAGACAGCATATGTTTTCCACATAAAATCATAAGAACTAGTGGAATCTCCAAAGGATTAGAGAGACATGATAGGCTGATTCAGCAAACTGAATGTCACCCTCAACATCCAGACTATGAGGATTAGGGACCTGATGTTGGGATATAACAAAACTCCCTGATTCTGTGTGATCAGGGTTTGAGAAGACCCCAGCCAAATCACTTACCCCATAGATAACTACTTAGAAGTAGGAATCAGCACTGTCTTGGCTGATAAGAAGCTATAAATATCATAATAATCCCATGGTTTCTTTTGCATTTTAGAAGAGTTTTTGGCATTAGAGGCATAGAAGCCTCTCCCACCAATCTGGGAGGAAGAGGGCATTCAAGGCTAGTTTGCCATTTACCCCTTGTCCTCTAACAAAGCCAAGAACCCTTCCAGTTCAGAGAAGACACAAACAGATCTAACCTGAGTGTCCCCTGCTCACAGAATATGCTGTTTGCTACTTCTCTAAGGACCACTAATGCTGATGCAGGAGTTGACTCAGTTTATCTGCTAAGATATTGTCTTCATTTGCCAGGTACATGGCTCGGATGGTAATCCTGTGATAGATGGCCCAATTTCACATCCTGACAGTCTCCCAACACAGGGGATACAATCCTGTTCCTCCCAGCTTGTTCACACATAACACCATTCCAGAGTTACAAATAAAGGGTGATAATAAGGCAATAGGAAAGCAGCGAGATAATAATCAGCCATTAGATGATATCAGAATAAGCTAACATCTGTAACACTGTCCTTTTTTTCTTTGAGATTATTCACAATTTTCTACAGTACTATAAATGTCCTACTGATCAAACCGCTGAGGTGGCTTTGAACGCTGGCCACTGCAAGTGTAGATGGAAGCTTTCTGCACAGGCATCTGCTGATCCCTGTATGGCATCAATGGGCTGTTGTCCAACATGGTAGGCATATTTGATACCAAACTCCTGCAACACCTGTACTCTCCATGCTTTGGGATGTACTGGAACAGGAAGGATTGCTTGGCTCTTCAATCTGTGCATCTATTAAAGGGTAATACTGAGTGGAATGGACACCACATAATATCTGTACAAGCTTTTTATGCAGATGTTTTTATGTGGCTTTTCAACCAATTTATACATTTAAATTGGACTGCTGAACATGCAGTCCTGAATTTTTATTGACAGGTTATCCATATATAGCTCCCAGATATGGAAAAGTTTCTTTGGATAGCAACTGAATATTTCCGTGCTTCATACAAATTTAGATCCTGCTCCTGGAATAACCAAGGCCCTTGCTCAAGGTAAAACAGATACATTTTGGGTGCAAGGGTGCAAACTCATTTTGAAAGGAAACTCCCCACACTTTCTTTTCAAAAATTTAGGCCAATGGTGTACTTTTCACCTGTGCTGAAGCAGATGTAAAGGTTAAGTAAATGCAAAAATTTCCAATGAAATCTCCATGTCTACTTTCATTTCCCTTACCTACCTCTGCCCCTTTTTTCATGCAGGTAAAGCGTAGTTACTCACCTGTAACAGGTGATCTCCGGGAACAGGAGGAATTTAGTCTTCACATATGGATATCGTCAGTACCTACGGAGCCTGTGCAGGAACGCTCCCCAGCATCCAATAGGAACGCTTTTGGGAGCATCCCTCAGCACATGCGCGCTGCCTTCCCGCCTTTCCAACTGTCCCTCTTCAGTTAAGTTTGTAGCTGAGTGAAAGGATAGAGGGAGAGAGGAAAGACAGAGAGATAGAGAGACAACTCCTAGGGGAGGTGGGTGGGTTGTGAAGACTAAATTCCTGCTGTTCCCGGAGATCACCTGTTACAGGTGAGTAACCGCTATTTCCAGGAACAAGCAGGAATGTAGTCTTCACATATGAAGACTCCCTAGCTGAAGATGCCAGGGAGATGGCCCCAGGAAGCTGCCACCTATGCCAGGGAGATGGCCCCAGGAAGCTTCCTCCCATGGATCTCTGGCATCCTACCAGGGTTGGTGGGTAGGAGTTGAATTAAGTCTCAAAGAGATGTTGAAGAACAGCCTGGCCAAAGAAGGCATCCCAACAGGAGGCTTTATCTAGGCAGTAGTGGGCTGTGAAGGTGTACACCGAAGCCCAGGTGGCTGCTCGACAGATGTCATCAATAGACACATAGTGAAGGTTAGCCATAGAGGCTACCATGGCTCTCACATTATGCGCTGTGACATGGCCTTGAAAAGGAAGACTCTTAATCTCATAAGTAAAGGATATGCATTGTGCAATCCATGTAGATAGAGTTCTTTTGGAGATTGGAAGTCCCAAATGACTAGAATCAAAAGCAACAAAAAGTTGAGAAGACTTTCTATGTTGCTGTGTTCTTTGTAGGTAAAAAGCCAAGGCTCTTTTACAGTCCAAAGTATGAAGGTTCCTTTCTGCATTAGAGGCATGAGGCCTCAGAAAGAATACAGGAAGGTAAATCGATTGATTTAAATGAAAAGGCAAAACCACCTTTGGCATAAAATGTGGATGAGTTCTGAGAACAACTTTATGGCGAAACCTTGTATAAGGGGGATCAGCCACTAAAGCTTGCAATTCACTAATGCGTCATGTGGAGGTGATTGCAATTAGGAAGATGACCTTCCAGGATAAAAACTTTAGGGTTATAGTGGCTAAAGGTTCAAAGGGTGGTTTTATGAGCTGTCCGAGAACTAGATTTAAATCCCATGCCACCGGTGGTGGCCTGATGGGAGGCTTTGTTAATAGAAGACCTCTCATAAATCTTGCTATGAGTGGATGAGAGGAAATTGGCTGTCCATTTAGAGGCTTATAGGAAGCTGCAATTGCACTAAGATGGACTCTTACTGAATTTGTCTTTAGACCAGAATTTGATAAATGAAGTAGGTACTCTAGTACCGATTCCAAAGGTATCACAAGGGGGTTTAAGCCCTTTTGAGAACACCATATAGTAAAACGTTTCCACTTAAAGGCATAAGAACATCTTGTGGAAGGTTTTCTAGAAGCCTGAAGGATATCCTGTACCTGTTGGGAAAGGTTAAGATCCAGCAGATCTAGGCTTTCAGCAACTAGGCCCTGAGATGCAGAGACTGGGGATTCGGGTGCCATAGCATCCCGTTCTCTTGGGAGAGAAGGTCTGGAGCCCACCCTAACTCCAGAGGTGCAGCTTGAGAGATATGTAGAAGCAGGGGATACCACGTTTGTCATGGCCACCGTGGCGCTATGAGGATCATACGACCTCTGTCTCTCTGAAGCTTGAGAAGTGTTTTGGGAATGAGGGGAATGGGTGGGAAGGCATAGAGGAAGTCCTGACTCCAGTGAAGGGGGAAGGTGTCCTTTGGCTGGCAATTGTAAGCCGGAATTCTGGAACAGAACCGGAGAAGTTTGGCATTCAGTGGACTTGCAAAGAGGTCTATGTCTGCGGTTCCCCAGATATGAAATATCTTTGTCAGCTAGTCTAGGTGGAGAGACCATTCGTGAGACAGCAATACTCGGCTGAGTTTGTCTGCCCAAAGGTTTTGAATGCCTGGAAGATATACCACGAGAAGATGAATTTGATGCACTCTGGCGAGGGCCCATAGTCGTAAAGCTTTGTTGTATAACGACAGAGAGCCTGTTCCGCCCTGCTTGTTCACGTAGAACATGGCTACTTGATTGTCCGTTTGGACTAGGACTGTCTTGTAGCTGAGCTGGGCATGGAATACTCAAAGAGCTAGATAGATTGCTCTGAGTTCTAGGAGGGTTATGCGAAGACAAGCCTCCTGTGGAGTCCAGGTACCCTGGGTGAAGAGATAGTGCAGGTGTGCTCCCCATCCCACCTATGATGCATCTGTTGTTAGGGTGGCCTGGAATGGGGGTTGTTGGAAAGGAGACCCCACTAAAAGATTCTCCAGTGATTGCCAGCATTGTAGGGACAACATCAGTCGTGAGTTTGATATCTTGTCTGACAGACGTCATGTGGCCTGTGTCCACTGTGTGGATAGGGTCCACAGGGCTGCTCGCATGTGGAGGTGAGCATAGGGAACTACATGAACTGTGGATGCCATATGTCCCAGTAATTGTAGCAGTTCTAGAGCAGTTAGGGAGGACTTTCCCGCTGCTTGAGAAGCTAGTTGCACTATTTTATTTATTTTAATTAACAAACACTTTTATACCACATCCTCCCAAGGATTGGATGCGGTTTACAAAGAACAAGTGATGCAAGGCATGACAGATGTGCTTGTCTAGTCTTAATACATGGAACATTTGGAAACTTTTTAAAAATAACTTTTTACATGTAACATAATAACTATGTACAGACGGTACAAATTACATTCCAGGTTACTTGCGTGGAAACTAATCTGAATTGGTTAATTTACAAGGGAGTGGAGCCGCATCTATATACAGAGTGGGGTGTTTGTTAGTTACCGTGTTAGCTTGGACTTGCTTTTAGTTTCTTGTCCGTTATCCCTTGTCTATTTGTGTGTCAGTGTTAGTGTTAGTCTGTGTGCCATATTGTATCTTGTATAGATGTGTTTTTAATTTTTTACGGAAGTCCCTAATATCTGTAAGTTGTCTGATGTCCTCTGGAAGATCATTCCAGAGAGTGGGGGATGAGTGTGAGAAAGCCCTATCGTTGGTGAGTTTCTTAGTTTTTGTAAATTCTTTTGGTGTCTCTATTTTATTTGTATTTTTATTCCTTTGGCTGCGTGTAGGTATTTCCTTGGAGACTAAAGTGTTTAGTATCAATGGTGCAAGGTTGTTTATTAGTTTGAATGTAGTTACTAGAATTTTATATTTTATCCTGCAGTAAATTGGGAGCCAGTGGAGCTTAGCTAGTATGGGTGTAATGTGTTCCATTGTTCAGGTCTTCATTATGGTTATGGCTGCTACATTTTGTGCCAGCTGGAGTCTTAAGAGTTTGTTTTGAGATGCCTTGAAGGATTGTGTTGGTAAAGTCAAAGTGGGGTGTAATTGCATGGATTATTGTCATAAAATCATGTAGGTGAACCAGCGGGCGTAGTTGTTTCAGAGTCTTTAGTTTATAGTGTATTTTTTTGTTGTGTTTCTGATGTGTGATTCCATACTGAGGTTCTTGTTGAATATCACTCCTGGATACTTAACGTCTGTTTTTGTTCCTCCCACAGCAGGCTGTGGGAGGAAAGCCCTTGACTGTCTGGTATCTAAACAAGCTCCTATGAACTCCAGGGTCTGAGAAGGAACAAGTTGGGATTTTGGGAAGTTTATGACCAATCCCAAGTATTGGAGGATTCGCATTGTGCGAGACAGTGCAGAGCTGGCTTCTGGAATCGTGGGGGCTCGAATGAGCCAGTCGTCCAAGTAAAGGAAGACAAATATCCCTAGGGTTCGCAGGAATGCAGCTTCTACTGCCATGCATTTCGTGAATACTCTTGGTGCCGAAGCCAGACTAAAAGGAAGAACCCTGTATTGGAGGTGTTTTCCCTTGAAAAGGAATCGTAAGAATTTCCTGTTATCTGGATGGATCAGAATATGAGTATATGCATCCTTTAGATCTAGAGAGCAAAGCCAATCCTGACATTGAAGGTATGGCAGAAGAGTTCCCAGAGAAATCATTTTGAACTTTTCTCAGAACAGATATTTGTTCAATTCTCTGAGGTCTAGAATGGGTCTGTGTCCTCCTGTTTTCTTTGGAATAAGAAAATAGGGGGAGTAGAACCCTGTACCCTGTTGGGGAATGGGTACTTCCTCTGTTGCTTCTTGAGCAAGAAGTGTTGAGACCTCTTGATCTAGTATACTGTCTGGAGAGGTTTGGGAATTGAACTGTCTTACGATTGTAGGAGGGAGCATGCTGTGAAAATGAAGCTTGTAACCCTCCCCTACAATGGACAGAGTCCAATTTTCTGTTGTTATTTGATGCCATCTGTTGACAAAATGACAACCTGCCTGGAAAGTTTAGGGGTTCTGGACCCTTCAGAGGCAGGAAAGCTAAGCTCTCTAGGAAGGAATCAAAGCCCTTGAGGGGGCTGAGCCTGTGGAGCTGGTTGAGCTCTCGGGCCTTTTGGCTTCTTTTGTTGTCTGGATTGTTGCTGTTATCCCTTTTGGGCAACTTGACCCTGAGGTTGACCTTGCTGGGTATAGGATGGATAAAACTTCCTCTTTTTGCTGAAAAAGGTTTTATATAGGGTTTCTTTTCGGCTGGAGTGGCTGTAGAGTTTCACAATCTGTCTAAAGTGAGATTGTCAGTATCTATCTCATTAGCCTTTTCCTGCCAATTCTTGCCAAAGACGTTTTCTCCTGTGCAAGGGATGTTTCCCTATTTATCCTGTACCCAAATCTCCAAGTCTGATGCCTGAAGCCAGGCAATCCGACGTGCACCAATGGCAATAGCAGAAGTTCTGCTGATGCATTCAAAGCAGTCAAAGGCTGCACGATTTACAAGCTTGGAAATGTCTTGAGCATGCTTGACAAGAGTAAGGAAGCCTTGTCGTTTGTCATCAGGGAGAAGGGGGCTCATAAGCTCCACGTCTCCTGTGACTTCTTTGAGGAATATTCCCATATATAAAATATATGAGCTGATCCTAGCTGAAAGTATGGAAGCCTGAAATGTTCGACACCCAAAGGCGTCAAGAGTCCTGCACTCACAACCTGGAGGATTGGATACATGTCTTTTTGCACTTTTCATCCTACGCATGGCTGATTCCATTGAATGGTGTGGCAGCTGAGTCTTTTCAAAACCAGGACATGGTAGAACTCGATACATGGTATCGCGTCTCCTAGAATGAGGAAACGTAGGTCAGAGGTGTTTCCCACATTCTGAGCATCAAATCATGAAGAATTTCATGAATGGGCAGGGTAGCTGCCTCTTTGGGAGCCTTAGTGTATTGGAGTATTTCCAATTCCTTTGCTCTAGGTTCTTTTTCAGGAGCTACCGTGATTGATAGGCCTCAGGCCACATCACGAATAAAATCCTGAAAAGACATGTCCTCTGGAGGAGACATTCTGCGTTGAGGAGAAGAGGAGTCTTCCGGAAGAAGTACTCTGGTACCGGCAGAGTTATCCGAGTCATCGGAATCGGAAGATTCGAAGCATCTCTGATCCCGATGTTCATGCAAAGCATGGTATCGGTATCGATCGAAATTGGCACCGAGTTGGTCCGGTACCGATCTGTCGATGCCCGAAAAAGTCAGCATTGGCAGAATTCCCACCGGGGCAGGTACTGTCGGTGCTGGTACCGGTACTGATGCTGGTACCGGCATCGGTATCGGTTTCAACGGTACCGCAGCTGTAAGGAGAGTTGCAAGACTGCGTTCGATAGCGAGGAATCTCTGGTCTATCGATGCTGCCAATGGCTGGGTGTCGGTACCGGTAGAAGCGGCCGGAACCCCTCAGCATGGCACCAGTAGTTCTGCCGAGGTCGAGGCCTCGAGAACATCCTGGAGCCCCATTAGTGATTTGGAGGTCGAGGCTGTTTTGCCGGTATAGTTTCCTCAAGGGCAATGCCAATGGCTTCTTGATGCTTAGAAGGAGATCTACCCTTTGAGGACTGGCTCTTATGTTTAGTTACCTGAGATCCATGGGAGGAAGACGAGGCTCTGGAAGACGTCGATGCAATGGACATCGCATCTGAAGAAAAGAGGGTACCGAGCTTTGCAGCCCGGTTCTGTCTTCCTCTTTTAGTCATCCCCATACAAGAGGAACACTCCGATGGAGAATGGTCAGGGCCTAAACATTTGAAACACCAGTCATGGGTGTCGGTGACGGAAATGGTACCGCCACACTTAGTACATTTTTTAAAACCACTAGCTGGTTTTGCCATTTTTCAGGAAAATGGGGCCTAATGTCCAAAATGGCACGTAACACCAAAAAGAAAATGTTTCTGAAGAGAAACACTTCAGAAGTATATATATATATATATTTTTTTTTTTTTTTTTTTTTAAAAGAGAACCCGGGTATATATTTTTTTTTTTAAAGAAGAAGAAAAGAGAACCCGCGGTACCAGTAGGCGTCGAGCGGAGGCAGGCACGACCACAAGAAAACAAGTTTAAAGAAGACATTTTCTGCGGTGACAGAGTATGTGACCTGTCGGCTCCGCGGAAAATGAAGAACTGAAGAGGGACAGTTAGAAAGGCGGGAAGACAGCGCACATGTGCTGAGGGATGCTCCCAAAAGCGTTCCTATTGGACGCTGGGGAGCGTTCCCGCTCAGGCTCCGTCGGTACCGACGATACCCATATGTGAAGACTACATTCCTGCTTGTTTCTGGAGATAAGCACATGCACTACTCACAGCATACAAACTTTCACCTGCACTGAAGTAGAAGAGGCAGTATTCAAACCATGTTTAGCCATATAAAAACTTTTGATTATTGTCCCCTTTTTCATATTCAAATGTTCCCCACGTTTACCAGATAAAGAGGCTAGGTGCAAATCAAATACCTGAATAAATGGAAGCAGGAGGTGCAAACATGACATTCTTGAGTTTTTCATCTTCTTCTAAATTGGGAAAACATACATTATCCCCTGATTCCCAGATGGACTCTACATAAAGAAGCAGCAACAAATAATAAATTATTTAAGCCAATGGAGAAACCATACAGAGCATGGCTCATGGAATTTTAGCCAATCAATTTGTCTGTGTGTGTACCATCTCTGACCAGAATAGAAGGAGGGGATAAGTTTAATGGAGTGCTATCTAAACATTCAGTTTATTTTGAAACAAAATGACTAGGGATCAAGTTTTCAAAGAAACAAGGGGTGGGGTAACTCAAGATTCACTCAAGATGGTGCTCCATCTACCCTCAGTATAGCAAAGCATGTTTCTGCCAGTTCTCATATTTCAGGGTGCCCAAAATGTTGGCTGCAACACAATTCTGCTGTACCCTGACAGTGCCAGCTATATGAACTGTAAATAGGTTCTATAAGAAGAAACTCTATCCAAGGCTGGATTACGTCCCTCTGTAACTGAGGGCTAGAAGAGCTCCCCAGCATGTTTCCATCATCTTGTGTCCAAGATTGCCAGAATGTTGAATAGCTCACTGTCCCTAGCCTAGGACCTTTTGATTCCCCCTCCCCCCCATGGTACATAACAAAGGTTCTGATAAAGGACTACCATATCAAACAACAGAATTCAAAAAAGGTGAAGCTGAATACCTATTTTTAATAATGGAAAAATGTTTTCGATAAGGGTAATCATATATTTGCTATGGCCTTAACTACCTATGGCAGCCACTGCAGGTAGCTTCCTCCTCTAGGTTATATCTTTCTAGTGGTTTTTTTCCTAGCAAAAAAGGTGCCAGTACTCATAGGCAGGGCTATTTCATTAATACATGAGGACCATAGGTCAGTTTTAGCAGGCAATGAAAAAGATACCGGTATGCCATACCACTGAGTGCCCCCTCAAAAAAAAAGCCCTGTATTTTTAATTTCTTTTCCAAAAACTTTAATATGAATGGCTTCCCAGTGAAAGGGCTCTCTTCCAAGATGTAAAGAAGCCAGGTAGCAGTGGGCAGGGGATAGGGAATGATGGACATAAAGCAGTTACTCACCTGTAGCAGGTGTTCTCTCTGTGGACAGCAGAAATAAGTCCTCACGTATGGGTGACGTCACCAATGGAGCCCCATGTGGGAACGTTCCCCAGCTTCCATTGGAAGCTTTTGGGAGGCTCCACTGCACATGCACCTGCCTTACCGCCTGCTGCGTTGCCATCTTCTCCAGTCTAATATAGCAGTAGCGAAAAAAACAACTCTTCGGGAAGGTAGAAGGGTTGTGAGGACTTATTCCTGCTGTCCAGAAAACATCTGTTACAGATGAGTAATTACGCTTTCTCTATGGACAAGCAGGAAGTAAGTCCTCACTCATGGGACTCCCTGGCTACCGAAAAATGAGGAGGTCATCAGCCCAACAGAGGCAACAACCAAAGAACAGGAAGAACAGTATGGGAAGTCCCTCTATGGACTTGACAGTCAGCATCCTCAGCGTACATCAGCACTGAGGGCTCTCTTTCTTCTCCTTCTTTTTGGTAGCCTGGACAGACAGAAGGGCCCATGGGCAGGAGTTGGACCTAAGACCCAAAGAGATGGCGGACCACAGCCTGGCCAAAGGTGCTGTCCTATCAGGAAGCCCCATCCAGATAGTAATGAGCTGTGAAGATGTGGACCGAACACCACAGAGAAAGAGTGTGAGTTAGTGACTGACCCGGCCATGGCTTGGGCATTATAAGCCGTGACATGACTGTCAAGGATCAGGCTTGCCTGGGAATACATCAGAGAAATGCAGATAGCTAGCCATAGGGATAGCGTGTGCTTGGAGACAGCAGCACCCAGCTTACTGGGGGGTCAAAGGAGACAAACAGCTGGTTTGGAAAGCAGCGTTGCAGTCAAACTTGTGCAACGCTGCTTTCCCCCAGTTGGCTTGCGGCCTTGGGAAGAATGTAGGTAGGAACTATTGCCTGATTGAGGTGTTACAAGGAAACCACCTTTTGCAGAAAACACAAGTGCGTAAGACCACCCTATGCTGGTGGAATCTGGTGTATGACAGATGAGCCACTAAGACTTGGAGCTCACTGATATGGCGTGCTGATGTGACTGCCATCAGAAACAGGACCTTCCAGGTCAAGAACTTCAGAGGAGAGGAAAATAAGCATGCATGAACTGAGCAAGAACCACGTTGAGATCCCAAGCCACTTCACGGGGCTTGAGAGGAGGCTTCAAGAGGAGCAAGCCATGCATGAAGCAAGCGGATCAGAGGCTGGGCCGAAATGGGCTTTTCCCCCGTGACATGATGGTAGGCCACAATCACATGGATGGAGGTTGATTTAAGGCCCGAGTCAAAGAGATGCAGGAGGTACTCCAGCAATTGATCCAAAGTGCAGGCAAAGGGATCCAGCGCCCTGTCCGTGCACTGGGAGGTAAACCTCCGCCATGTGAGTGCATAAGCTCTGCATGTCTAATCCTTGTGAGAAGCAAGGACGACATTTATGACACTCTTGGGTAAACTTAGTTCTGAGAGGACTACTCGCTCAGCATCCAAGCTGTGAGGGACAGGGAGAGGACATTGGGATACAGCAAGGTTCCGCTGTCCTGAGAGATGAGGTCTGGGGCACAGCCCAGATGGAGAGGCTCCCTACGAGAGTATTGGAGCAGCAGGAGAAACTAGAGCAGCCGAGGCCAGTAAGGAGCAATGAGGATCATGGTGCCCTGGTTGGCCTGAAGTTTCAGTAGAGTTTTCACCTAGAGTGGAATTGGGGGATATGCATTAAGCAGATCCAATCCCCAGTGGAGGAGGAAGGCATCAGAGGCCAGCCAGTTGCTGGATGGCATCCTGCAACAGGACTGGCCCACTTGCATGTTGTACGGTGTGGCAAAGGGATTGATAGTGGGGGTACCACACTCCTGGAAAATCTGCTCTACCACTCCTCTATTGAGGGTCCAATCGTGTGGTTGGAGGACTCTGCTCGGCTAATCCACCAGAACATTGAGCTCTCCGGGCAGATAAGTTGTTCTCAGCTCCATCCCGTGGGCTAGGATGAACTTTCACAACCGAAATGCTCGCTAGCAGAGGAGGTATGAGTCCGTGCCTCCCTGTTTGTTCACATAGAACGCTGCTGCCTGGTTATCCATCTGGATCAGGATCACTTGATTTGCCAGATGCACCTGGAAAGCCCGGAGGGCATTCGCCACTGCCTGCAGCTCAAGAAAGTTGATCTGGTGCAGGCTCTCCTGCTTGGACAATAGGCCCTGTGTACAGTGTCCATCCAGATGAGCTCCCCAACCAAACTTGGTCGTCAGAGTCCAACGGGAGACCCTTGAGCAGGTTTTGCAGCTCAAGCCGTCAGTTGAGGGGCTCTACTAAGGAAGCGGCGACTGCCACCCTGTCCTGAAGATGGCCTGTTGCCTGTTTCCACTGCGTGCTTAGGGTCCACCAAGCCTGCCATATGAAGAGGTGGGCCAGGGAGGTAACATTCACCATAGAGGCCATGTGGCAAAGAACCTTCAGCATCCCCTGGACCATCATGTGGCGCTGACACTGAATGCCGAACGCTGCCAACCATTTCTGTCAGCCGCTGCATGCAGTCCCTCGGTAGCAAAGCCCGAGCTCAAGTGGCATCGAGGAGGGCCCAGATGAACTCCAGCTACTGTGTGGACTAGAGATGGGACTTGGGGTAGTTGATTACGAATCCCAGTCACTCGAGAACCTATATGGTGAGGTGGGCGGATTGCCGGACGAAGTCTGGAGTGGAAACCTTGATGAGTCAGTCATCCAGAGAGGGGTAGACGAAGACCCCCATGGTTCAGTGGTAGGCTGCCACTACTGCAAGGCATTTTGTGAAGACTCTGGATGCTAAAGCCAGCCCGAAGTGCAGCACCCAGTACTGATATCCTGCTGAACTACTACTCCCAGCCTGCCTCTGTTGCTGCTCACTCATCCAGGTAGTGAGGTAATCCTGGCCTATAAACCAGTTTCTCCTGCGGCGTTCCGCACCGAAGGAGTGCGCCCAAGGAACAAGTCGTGCTCCTTGAGCAAGCTCCTTGGGGCGACATATATCACCAACCCATTTCACCATGTACTTCTGCCATGGCACCTGTATAACTGCCTCCCCTCCCTCTCCACCACATCAAGGGTAAGTCCCTTGCTCCCTCTCAGTCCCGGCTGCTTCCGCTTTTGTGCCTGGCCTTTCTCCTTTTTGGTGCCATGTCCTTCATCCTATTTCATTGGGTCTTGCGTCCTGTTCATGCTGTTGCTTCTCCTGATCCCTTCATGCTGCCTACCTATACTAGGAACCCTAGCAACTTTATTTATTGCCCAACTATGCAGCTTGCTCCCTCTGTTGCCCCCCTCCTCTCATGCCCACATCTCCTTAGAGTCTTCGCTAACACTTATGCTCGCTCTATTTAACTGTCGGTCTCTGCATTCTAAGTCCCTCCTTATTCATGATCTCCTTCTTCTATGCTCCCTTGATGCCCTTTTCTTCACTGAGACCTTGCTCCGTGAGGGAGAGGAGCCCCTCCTCAACCGCTGCCTTCCAATGGGCTACTCTGCCTATTCTGTATCCAGACAAGGGCATAGTGGCGGTGGAGTGGCAGTTCTTTATCGTTCTTCCTTGTCCCTTACAGAAGTCTCTTCCTCTGCCCTCCATTACCCCAAAGTCCTGCTTCACTTCTCTATTCTCATTTTCACATCCTTGGAGATTTTAATCTTCACGTGGACTCCTCCTCCTGCCCTCATGACAATTCCTTCCTGTCCCTCCTCACTGACTTTTCACTCCATCAACATGTTCTCTGTCCTACTCACTCCACCGGCCACACCCTTGATCTTATTATTTCTCCCTCCCAATCTTCCCAGCTGACGTCTCAACCTTTCTCGTCCCTTGGTCTGATCATTTTTGTCTCCTGTTTTCTCTTCCCCGCCCTGCCCCCTCCTTCTCCCCTCAGACCTGCCAGGCCACCTCAACCTCTCCCCATCTTGTCCACCGTATTTCAGCCACCACCCTTCAACTGTTCCCCCCCTCTGATCAGCTCTTCCCTCCTGACTTTGCCTCCCTTCCCTCCCCCCCAGACCTTTAAGTTGTATCCTGGATATCCTTGCCCTTCTCTGCCCAGCAACTCGCTCTCGCTCATCAGTTCCTCGTCACCCATGGTACTACTCTGGCCTCTACCTTCATCGCTCTTACCTCCGTCGAGCTGAACGCCACTGTTGCAAATGCCTCTTTGCTGTTTCTCTTGCTTCCTTCCACCAGTGTCATTCCCACTATTGCTCCCTTATCCATTCTGCCAAGCTCTCTCATTATTCTCAGCTCATTTCCTCTTCCTCTAACTCTTCCCAGCAACTCTATTCTATTCTTCGTTCCCTCTCCTCACTCCACTCCTCCTTTTCCCCTTTCACCTCTCCTGATCCTACTGTCCTAGCCTTATTTCTCTGACAAACGTCTCTCCCTACGTTGTAGCTTCCCTGACTGTCCACCCCCTCACCTTCTCCTCCGCCCTCCCCTCTCCCAGCATCTCCATCCTCCCGTTGCCTCTACTCTCTCCCACTCCTGGTCATCCTTCCATCTCATCACCTCCGCTGAACTCTCCAAAGTCCTCTCCTCTTCCCGTACTACATGCCACTTAGATCCTATCCTTTCCACCTGACTCACAACTCCTTCCCTGGCTCTGCTCCCTCTTATTCTTAGCATATTCAATTCTTAGTCTCTCCTCTGGTTCTTTCCCACTTTCCTGGAAACATGCGCTCATCCGACCAATCCTCAAGAAACCTTCTCTGGACTCTACCCTCCCCACTCATTGGCATCCTGTCTCTACCTTGTTCTTCTCTAAAACCCTCAAGAAACTTGTCTTTTCACAGCTTTCCTTTCACCTTGAGGCACCCCTTGCCTTTCACCCCCGTCAATCTGGCTTTCATCTTGGTTACAGCACTGAAACTGTCATCCTATTTATTTATTTTATTTATTTATTTATTTATTTAGCTGCATTTATATCCCGCTTTTCACCGGGACAAAGCGGTTGGGGGATACATTTTAACATGAGGGGATATGAGACACATACACTAATACTTACAGGGAACATGGGCAATGGAGGGTTAAATGGCTTGCCCAAGACCACAAGGAGCACCTGTGGGACTAGAAACCCCAGTCCTTCCGGCCCAAGGTTGCTGTCCTCTAGTGGGATTTGAACCACCGACCTTCCGGCCTGTGGTACCTTGCCCCAACCACTAGGCCACTCCTCCCTATTCCTCCTTAATGAACTCCATTCTTCTCACAACCGTGGTAATATTGCACTGGCTGTCTTCTTTTGATCTCTCTTCTGCTTTTGATATGGTTGACCATTGCACTCTCCTTTCACGTCTCCACTTCTTTGGCATTACTGGTTCTGTTCTTTGCTGGTTCTACTCCTTCCGACCTTTTACTGTCCTTACCGAGTCTTCCTCCTCCTCTGCTTTTCCACTGTCCTGTGGTGTCCCCCAAGGTTCTGTCCTTGCTCCTCTCCTTTCCAATATTTTTCTGGCACTCTTTCCCTCATTATTCAACAACATGGGATTCTCTGCCTACCATTATGCCAACGATATCCTTCTTGTTCATCATACTAGCCCTTCTGCTTCCTACCTCTCACCCTTGAACACCTGACTTTCCTCTGTTTCTGCCCGTATATCAGCCAACTTTCTGCACCTCAACCCAGCCAAGACTGCTGCCATATACTTTTCCCTCTCTAGCTCTCCCCGTTCTTTGGCACCTTCCCTTGCGCAGACTCCTGTTCCCCTGGTCTCCTCTCTCCGCTACCTAGGTGTCACTCTGGACTCCTCTCTTTCCTTCCATGATCATCCAACAGTCCTTTTACTCTCTTTGCCAGATCCATTCTGTTCATCCATTTCTCTCATTTACTTCTTTGTCCACTGTTCTCCTTTCATCATATCCCGTGTCGATTACTGTAATAGTGCCCTCGCTGGCCTCCCTGCTTACCAACTCTGTCACCTTTAGCTTCTTCAAAACACTGCTGCCCGGATTCTTACCCACGCCTTTCGCTCGGATCATATTACCCCCCTGCTCATTCGCCTTTACTGTTTACCCATTAAGTTTTGTATTCAATATAAGGGTCCTTACTCTTGTTCATCACGTCATCCACACTCATACCCCTCAATACTTGTCTGACCTCACTTGTCTTCACACCTCCTCGTGCCCCCTCCGTCAAATTCACTACAATCACATCTCTCTCTCCTCCCCCTTCACTTGTTCATCTGAAATCCACCCGATCCTCTGCTTTCTTTTTCCTGGGCCTGTTCCTATGGGACTCCATCCCATCAGACCTTCGCCTCGAACTCTCCTTTCCTCACTTTAAGGCAAGGTTAAAAATCTACCTTATCACCCTTGCCTTTGACCTTCCTCCCTCTCTTTCCTAATTTCTTGCCTTTCTGCACTTGCCCCTTCTAGCCTAGCATTTCATTTCTTCCTCTATTTGCTCTTCTCTTTCATTTCCTACAATGGCATTATGTTTCCTTTTTTCCTTGCAGCAATTTTATATTGTAAACCACTCAGATGCCTTGGCATTGGGCAGTATATCAAATGCCACAATAAAGATAAAGATAGTGCTGACTTCTCAGCACAAACCTGAGGTATTTTCTGTGACTTGGAAGGCTCGGGATGTGTGTTATATACATCCTTAAGATCCAAGGAATATAGCCAATTGTCCTTTAAGAGGTAAGGGAACAGCGTGCCCAGCAAGACCATCTTGAAATTCTCGTGCACCAAGAACCGGTTGAGGTTCCGGAGGTCCAGATTGGGCCTGAACCAGTCTGTTTTTTTGGGGACCAGGAAATACCCTTCTGACCTAAGCCGGCAGAACCGGCTTGATGGCGAGGTCAGTCAGGAGAGCAGAGACTTCCTCCCGCAACAGGTTTCAGTGCAGCGGGTCCAGGGCGTAGCCCCCCCGGGCAAGAGGAGGTGACAACTGGGTAAAGTGCAGTTGGTGTCAGTTTTGGACAAGCTGCAGCACCCATGCGTCCAAGGTGATAAGGGGCCACCTGTGGGTGAAATAGATGAGCTGCCCCCCTACCTGTGGGGGTACCCCGATGGGCAATGATCAGTTGGCTATGCTCCTGAGGAACCAGTCAAAATCCTGCCCTGGCTTGGGTTGTGGGGCTGACTGGGCCTTCTGAGGCTTCTCTTTGCTGTTGGCCTGCACCTTCTGGGGGCCCAGATAGAACTGGCATGGACATGGGTAGGCCTTCTTGTCCTGGCACTTTCTGCACGAGGGGTCGGTCTTCCTCGAGAGCATGGAGAGCATCACGTGCTCCTTCTCGAGTTCTCCCACTTTGTCCTCAACCAGTTTCCTGAAGAGGTTCTCTCCTTGGCAGGGGACATTAGCAGTTTGTCCTGGACCCACTGCTACAGGTCGGAGGACTGAAGCCAAGCCAGCCGGCGGGCTCAGATGTCCACAGCCACCACTCTGCCTGTGGACCTGAAGGCACTGTAGGTGGCTTGTACCGTGTTCTTTGAGCAATCCTTGCTGTGGCCTATTAGGGCTCAGAAGGAGTCAAGGCGGTCAGCATGGACATGAGAGGCAAAGTCCGCCAGGTCCAGGCATGATGTCCTTCAGGAACAAACTCATATACAAATGGTAGGAAAGGATCCTGGCCACCAGCCGGGAACCCTGGAAGCATCTCTTCCCAAAGGAGTCCAGGGCTTCAAGACCAATTCCAACATGAAACAGTTGTGTGGCACTGGGGCTTCTCAAAGCCCGGGGCCTTCTGTACCTAGTACATTGAGTCCAACCTCTGACTGATGGCTACCATGAGAGGGTTCTCCCACAGCCTCAGCAGTAGCCTCTGTAAGACATGGTGCACAGGAACTGTCACAGCCTCCTTGGGGGCCAAGGGGTACTGAAGGAGCTCCAGCTCCTCCGCTCTCAGCTCATCCTCTGATTCCAAAGAGAAGGGTATGGTCTTGGCCATGTCCCTGATAAAGTCCTGAAAGAACATGTCCTCCGGGGGCAATCTGCACCACTCATAAGGAGGGGACGTGTCAGAGGGATTCCTTTTCAGTTTCCCGACCCTCTGATTCAGATTCCGAAAGGAAATAGAAGTAGCACTGGGCCTCCTGCTGCTGCCAGTTCCGGTCATATGGAGAGGGTTGGCATCGGTGGGACCCGTGGCACCTCAAGCACAAACACAGGTGCCACAGGATGTTGGTCCACAGGACACTAGACAGAGAGATAGCCATGGGAACCAGTTTCGATTCTGATCTCAACCTCAATGCGCCTGCCTCAACAAGCAGCACAAAGGCCCCCAGGATGGGCTGGACGGAGTGTGGTGACAATGCCAAAAGCATTGAGTGGCCCCACTTGTCGCAAGGATAGAACAAAAAGAAGCAACAAAGTATCTGTAGAATATGTAGGAACAAAAAAACAGATACCAGGACTGGCAGATAGTTCAGGTTTTAGACAAACCCCTTTTTTATTTACCCCTATGCGTTTCAGCCGTGGGCCTTCTTCAGGGGGATATCAAATGAGGAGGCAAACCTTTTGGTAAAACTTTCTTGTAAATAAAAAACATAAAACCGTAACGTGGTTTTATGTTTTTCATTTACAAGGACGTTTTACCAAAACGTTTGCCTCCTCATTTGATATCCCCCTGAAGAAGGCCCACGGCCGAAACGCGTAGGGGTAAATAAAAAGGGGTTTGTCTAAAACCTGAACTATCTGCCAGTCCTGGTATCTGTTTTTTTGTTCCCACTTGTCGCATGTGAGCTTGGAGAGCTCTAATGAGTTCCTTCAGTATTGCTGCTTCCGACAGGACCTGGGTCGGAATTTGGACTTCGGCTACCGGTGCCGCTACCTCCAGCTACCAGTGCCTCTACCTCCGGCAGGGACTCCAAAATGACAGGCTCATTGGGAAACATCCAGATTCTTCCCGTCGGAGAGTCAATTCTTCCCACCGGGGAAGATTAACAGGCTACTCCCGGCCTTCATTCTCTGTGTCGCACCAGGAAGGGCTTCGGTGCTGATGCATGCGGGGCTTGTCCCAGTGCTCAGGCACCCCCTTCGATGCCAACTGGATTGGTCAAGTCCTTCCTCGATTCTGGTCGGATGTCACGGCCCCTTGGTTCCGACTATGCTCAGGTGTCTCTTGATGACGCCTCAGCGGAACCTCTTGATGGCATTAATGTCGATGCTGTGGCCGAGGATGCTGAATCAGACACCCTGAAGAGGGATGACTCCTGCTTTTTCTGGCCCCTCAGGTCCCTCCTTGTTATCTGCAGGCAAAGTTTGCAGGAAGCAGGCTGGTGGTCAGGCCCAAGACACTGCAGGCACCAGTTGTGCCTTTTGGTGACCAAGATGGTACGGCCACATTTTGTGCACTTTTTGAAGCCACTTACTGGCTTAGACATGCCCAGGAAAACCACGTTGGCAGGGTCAAAGGCCTGGATTTGGCAGACGGCGGGAAAAGACCCGGTTGGAAAAAAATGCACAAAAATGAAAAGCAAAACAAAAGAAAAAAACAAAGTTGGTCTGGAAGCTGACTAGCCGCCGAAAAGTGGTAAAAAGGTTAAAGAACCCACAAGGGGGTAAATGAAGCAAAAAATGTTTCTGCTGGTGCAGAACATGTCCTAGAGACTCCATGGAAAAAAGACTGGAAAAGATGGAGCCGCATCAGGCGTGAAAGGCAGGCGCAGGCACATGCACGGTGCAGCCTCCCAAAAGTTTCCAATGGAAGATGAGCATTCCCACACGTCCCCCATACGTGAGAACTTTCTTTCTGCTTGTCCATGGAGAAAGGATCTGAATATCCAGATCTAAAATCAGCTCTCCATTCCTACTCAGAGTGTCACCTTAGGTAAAAGTCCTGGGAACACTATTATCAGTATCTGCTTTACCCAAGACAGCCAAAGGCCAGACTCTGGGTGCCTGTTCATCTGGAGGCTGGAACCCTGGGAGCAGCCTTACCAATCCTTTTCTCTACCAGAGAAAGCAGAATGACAAACCCTGGGAGCCAGCTCAAATAGGATCCTGAGGATTATTGCCCTGGGTACCTGACTGGGATCCTGCTCTGCTAAGACAGGATGGCCCAGAGACTAGTGTCCTGTATGCCTAGCAATCCTGCAGCATCAGTCCACGTTTGACCCATCTGCTGGAACTAATACTAAAGAGCAGATGGCAGCACTCGCTCCCTAGAAGGGAAATTAAGTGAGCCGAGCTTTCTTCTTAGTTTCCATCTGCTAGCAGGAGACACAACCCCCTTGCTTAGATGAAGGAGCCCTTTTTTTAAAAATGATCTGCCTGATTATAGGTAGAATTTTATGGATAAACCATATCATTTGGATTCCAAACTAGATGTATTCCACGCTTTAAGAAAAGTGGAAGTAAGTCCAAAAACTGCCAGCATGGTTTAAAGGCGAAGTCAGAGATGCTATTGCTGCCAAAAAAGCATCCTTCAGGAAATGGAAAAAGGAGCTTACTGACGAACACCAGAAACCACATAAGCATTGGCAAGTCAGATGCAAGGCATTGATAAGGCAGACTTCATCTCTGCCCCTTTTTAAATCTATGCTAAAGGCTCACCTCTTTGAGGCTGTTTTTGGCACTTGATCCCTTAGTCCCTTATGTCTCCTTATCCTTCCCTATTCTATCCTTATTCCTTTCTTTTGTCTTGTCTGTTTTGTTTAGATTGTAAGCTCTGATGAGTAGGGACTGTCTCTCTCTGTGTTTGTATAGCGCTGTGTATGCCTTGTAGCGCTTTATAAATGTTTAATAGTAGTAGTAGTAGTAGATTTTATGCATAAAAGTTATTTGTTAACTGGGAAGCAAGGTTCAGAGTGGGCTAAGGGCTAGCAAAGAAAGTTATTTGGAGGGTGGTGAAATTCAACCGTTCTCTGGATAACTGATATCTGTAGGTTAAGGCTGTTTTTTTGCTGTGATAACTTATGCGTTGAAGTGGCACTACAGGCACCATATAAACACATATTCAGCAACACTGCTGAAAAGGATAGCACCACTGAATACACAGATAAGATGCCACTGCCGGCTATTTACATTATGCAATGGTTACCACTGCTGAATATCAGGTCCTAAGATTATTAAACACTGATAACCAACAGCTGGGCATCAACTGGCACTTTAGTGACAATTATTTGCAGAAGGAAATTCATACAGCTGGCCAACAAGGGCCAGTACTAAAAGTCAGTGATACAGTAAAAACTGTCTAACTCCTATTGAACCTAAAATTTTCAGAAAAATATCGGAAATGAAATGTATTAACTAACACAAATTATTAAACATATACTTACTATCTTCACTTTTCTGTGCAAGTTGCATAGGTGGTTTACACTCTAACTCTGGTTTACTATGTGCTTCCAAAGACTGTAAATAACTATGCTGTACCACCGGCTCAGCTGAAGTTTGGGCATTTGGAACACTGATCTTTTCTACAGGCATTAGGGGAATCATTTCACCCTCTACAGCCACTTCCAGTGTAGTTTCCTTATTGGTTTTTGATGGTGGTAGTGCAGGAGGATTCTCTTTGTCAGATTTCTGAAGATCTCTTGCATGTGGTATATATTTAAGTGAAGAACTGGTAGAATCCCATTCTGAGACATCTGAAAAGATCAAAATGCAAGCTTATTTTTATGAAATCATTTTCTGAGAAAAAAGAATTTATTATATGGCCGTACAAGTTTAAATGTACCAAGATGAAATTTAAAAAAGCTATTAGATCCTGCACCACAAACATAAAATCTCACATATAGCATAGTTACTCACATGTAGCAGGTATTCTCCGGGGACAGCAGGAAATCAGTCCTCATATATGGATGACGTCGGCGCCGACAGAGCCCGTGTGGAAGCATTTCCCTAGCTTTCAAAGAAAGCCTTTGGGAGATGCACCACGCTTGTGTGGTCCAATTCCTGCCCAAGGGTGGCATCCTGCCTCAGTCTAACAGCATAGCTAAGACGGCAAAAATTAAAATATGGTAAAGAAGCAACTCCAAGGGGAGGATGGAGGATTGTGAGGATTGATTCCCACTGTCCTTGGAGAACACTGTTACAGGTGAGTAACTATGTTTTCTCCAGGAATAAGCAGGAAGTCAGTCCTCACATATGAGACTCCCCAGCTACAGGCTACCAAAAACCTGTACAAAGTGCCATGGTGACCAGAAAAGGGTGAGCCGTGAGCTGCAGCAGTTGAGCCCCAAAGTGAGAGACTCTCGCAAGATCCAAGTGTATGGTGTAAAATCGTCACTCTGGTAGCCTGAATACAGAAGGTTCGGAGGGCAGGAGTTGCCTATGAAGAGATTATGGAGCATGGCCTGGCCGAAGGCATTGTCCTATCAGGACTCCCTCTCCAGGCAGTAGTGAGCTCTAAAGGTATGGGCTGAAGACCAGGTGGCAGCCCAGCAGATTTCAGTCACAGGTACAGAATGCAGATTTGCCACAGAGGTAGCCATGGCTCTGATGCAGTGCGCCATGACCTGGTGGTCCAGCAAGATCCCAGCCTACTCATAGGCAAGGGCAATGCAGTCCACCATCCAAGTGGACAGAGTTCACTTAGTTACTGGAAGTCCAAGTCGAATGGGGTCATAGGAGACAAAGAGCTGAGGCATTTTGCAGTGTCTCCAAGTCCATTGCAGATAGAAGGACAGAGACCTTTTACAATCCAGAGTGTGGAGAACGGCCTCTGCCTTGACAGCATGAGGCCTTGGGAAGAAGGTGGGGAGCACCACTTCCTGTTTGAGGTGGAAGAGGGACAGCACCTTTGGCAGAAAATTGGGATATGTGTGGAGCACCACCCTGTTCTTGTAGAACCTCGTGTAGGGCAGCTCTGCCATCAGAGCCTGTAGCTCGCTGATCTTGCGAGTGGACATGAGTGCCACGAGAAAGATGACCTTCCAAAAGAGGTATTGAAGGTGGCAGGTAACCAGGGGGCTCAAATGGGGGCTTAGTGAGCTGTGAGAGCACCACAATGAGATCCCATTCTGCCATTGTTGGGTAAATGGGAAGCTTGGACATCAGCAGGAAACGAGAGATAAGGGGCTGAGCAGAGAGGGGCTTGCCCTCGACAGTATGGTGGTGTGCCACAATAGTGCTCAGGTGCACTCTGACTGAGTTGGACTTCTGCCCCACCTGTGACAGGTGGAGTAGATATTGGAGCACCAGTTGCACCAAGCAGGAGAAAGAGTTCACCTACCTCTCAGCACACCACACTGAAAATTGACGCCATTTATAGGCATACACCATTCTCGTGGAGGCCTTGCGGGAGGCCAAAAGGACCTCCTCCACATCATGTGGGAAGTTGAAGGCAGCTAGTGTTACCCTTTCAGCAGCCACGCCCTGAGCGATAGGGATCCCAGGTTGGGTGTGAGAGAGCCCTCCTCCTTTGAGAGTAATCATGGGGCGCAGCCCAGGGGAATAAGGGGCACTGCCAACAGAGAAGCAGCGGAAACCAGGGTTGCCTGGGCCACCAGAATCAGTGATGCCCTGTTGCACTGGACCTTGAAGAGGGTCTGGGCAATCAGCAGTGTCGGCGGGAAGTATAAAGGAAGCCATCCGTTCAGGGGATGAGGAACGCATCCACTGCCACCCGGGACAGGTGCGACTGATGGGAGCAAAAGCGAGGCAACTGTGTGTTGTCTGGGCTGGCAAAAAGGATCATTACGGGGCACCCCAGAGTCAGAAAAGCCAGGAGGCCACTCTGGGGTCTAGGTGCCACTCGTGTGGCTGAGGAACTCTATTCAGCCTGTCTACCAGGGTGTTGTCCAGGCCCGGGAGGTAGACCGCCCGCAGGAGCATCCTGTTGTGTGTCACATGAGGAGAGGGCTATCACCTCCTGGCAGAGAAGTATGATCCTGTGCCTCCTTGTTTGTTGACATAGAACATTGCAACTTGGTTGTCTATCTGGACCAGCACAGACTGGTGTGGCAACTGGTGGCAAAAGGCTTGGAGGGTCAGAGATATCACCCGGAGTTCCAGGAGGTTAACCTGCAACCGGCACGCCGTCTGGGTCCATGTGCTTTGGGTGCAGAGGTCCTCACAATGAGCTCCCCATCCTCACAGGGAGGTGTCCGTGGTGAGGAGCCTCTGGGGGGTGGGTGCCTGGAAGGGCATCCTGGCCTGAAGGTGGCAGGGAATCTGCCACCAGACAAGGGAGTCTGCCAGTTGGTTGTCACTTTTACCCTATCTTGAAGCCTGCCTGTGACTTGTATCCACTGGGAGCAGAGGCACCACTGAACTGCCCTTATATGCAGGTGGGCATACAGGGTTACATATGCCATGGAGGCCATGTGGCCCAACAGGCAGAGGAGAAGGCAAGCAGGCACCAACTGGAGGTGTTGCATTTCTATGTCTAGTGCCCTGAGGTGTTCTGTCCTCTCCGGAGAGAGGAAGGCCTTGGCCTGAAGGGTGTCCAGCTGAGCCCCTATGAACTCCAGGCACTGTGCTGGAGAGAGAGGTGGGATCTGGGGTAGTTGATGATGAACCCCAGACATTGCAGGGCATGGATGGTGTACTCGATGGTGTGGTGCACCTCTGTAGCTGTGCCTCCCCTTATGAGCCAGTCATCCAAGCAGGGAAAGGCGAAGGCCGCTTGGAGACTAAGGTGGGCTGCAACCACCGCTATACTTGGTGAAGACCCTTGGTGATGACGCAAGTCCGAAGGCTAGTACCCTGTACTGGTAATAACCTCCTCTCACCATGAACCAGAAGTATTGTAGGTGGTGGGGATGGATCAGGATGTGTGTATAAGCATTCTTCAAGTCTAAGGAGCATAGCCAGTCTCCCTGCTGGAGGTAAGGCAGCAGTGTTCCAAGGGAGAGCATCTTAAACTTCTCCCTCTCCAGAAATCTGTTCAAGCTTAACCATGATCATTTCCGTACTGTTTTTCAGGCAATTATCACACCAACTATTGATTACTGTAATCCCATAAATCTTGGATTACCTAAACAATCAACCCGCCCTTTGCAAATGATACAGAATACTGCAGCTCGCATATTAACCGGCACTTCTAGAGAGGATCATGTCACCCCCCTTCTAAATCAACTTCACTGGCTACCTATTATATCCCGTATTAAATATAAGGCTATTTTGATTATTTTTAAAATCTTACAAGATTCTACTGCAGGCATTCTTAAATCTCTTATTTCTATTGATTCAAATAACAGACCCAGAAGACAATCCAATAGTCATCTCTTAGCTATCCCTAAAGATTATATAAAAGCTAAGCAAGTTACATCAAGAAGTGCTATTTCTTTAGCTGCTCCTTCACTCTGGAATTTACTCCCTGATCATATCAGAGCCATCACAGAGACTAAGGATTTTAAGAAAAATCTGAAGACAACACTCTTCTCTGACAAACGCAATGTCGTCACTTTTCAGAGCATAAAATACTGAATAGTAATATGATATCAATTTTACAGCTCCACTCTTTAACTACGAGAATAGAATTCTCAAGCAAATATTATCTCATCTGGCAACTAGGTCTCAGACTTATATCAAGCATATATACCAATTCATAGAGTTGGAATTTTTATGCTTATTATCGCATCAATGACCTATCTCTGTTGCCAAAATTTTTCTTTTTTCTTTTTTCCTTTCTTCCTTTTGTTCTTTTTACGTGAACTTTATCTAGAAACAGGTAGTAAATCTCTTGGTGATTTTTCAAAAATAACACAGTACTTATCTGTTAACTTATCTGTTGATCAGAGTGATCCTTTGAAATCAAAAATAGTCCCAAAGTAATGCTATCCAGTAGATGGTCCCATCGCTTAACAATGGCGCCTTTGCGTTTCACTGGCAGTTTCTTCAGGGGCTTAAACTTGCGTCAATGTGCATTGTATTTACTTCAACCTGTTAATAATAAATTTGCATTATATTCAAACTTTCAATTGAGAAATCTTCTCATATATATGGACAGATGACTAGACCACTAAAACCTCAAACATCGATCAGTTCAGTTCACTCACCTTCCCATATAATTACGGGTTACTTATGTTGCTGTTAACTAAACGCCACGCATGCGGAATAGAAATCCCTTGAGAATTAATAGAGGTCTAAAAGGGCCTGATTGGATGGTAAAAAAAGGGGGAGGCACTTAGCATAGGTGCCAATCAACTTGGGAATTTAAACCTGTTGGAAATGTCCGCATGCAGGAACATCGGAGCAAATTAAAATGTCAACGTAGGGAGGCTCCTATAGTTGAACATTGTTTGGAATTTCATCAAGCTTTTACGGAGTTGAGATGTTTGTGCATTGCGCAGATTCGAGCGGGTGCAGGCTTGCGAACACGAGAGCAATTATTGGTATATACCGAACAGAAATGGATCTTCAACTTAAACACGACATTTCCAACAGGTTTAAATTCCCACATTGATTGGCACCTATGCTAAGTGCCTCCCCCTTTTTTTATCATCCAATCAGGCCCTTTTAGACCTCTATTAATTCTCAAGGGATTTCTATTCCGCATGCGCGGCGTTTAGTTAACAGCAACATAAGTAACCCGTAATTATATGGGAAGGTGAGTGAACTGAACTGATCGATGTTTAAGGTTTTAGTGGTCTAGTCATCTGTCCATATATATGAGAAGATTTCTCAATTGAAAGTTTGAATATAATGCGAATTTATTATTAACAGGTTGAAGTAAATACAATGCACATTGACGCAAGTTTAAGCCCCTGAAGAAACTGCCAGTGAAACGCAAAGGCGCCATTGTTAAGCGTTGGGACCATCTACTGGATAGCATTACTTTGGGACTATTTTTGATTTCGAAGGATCACTCTGATCTACAGATAAGTAAACAGATAAGTACTGTGTTATTTTTGAAAAATCACCAAGAGATTTACTACCTGTTTCTAGATAAAGTTCACGTAAAAAGAACAAAAGGAAGAAAGGAAAAAAGAAAAAAGAAAAATTTTGGCAACAGAGATAGGTCATTGATGCGATAATAAGCATAAAAATTCCAACTCTATGAATTGGTATATATGCTTGATATAAGTCTGAGACCTAGTTGCCAGATGAGATAATATTTGCTTGAGAATTCTATTCTCATAGTTAAAGAGTGGAGCTGTAAAATTGATATCATAACACTCTTCTCTGAACACTTTGGAAACATCACTTGATTATCTATATTACTTATACCTTTTTGTTGTTTTTCCATCTTATTTTTATGTTCATTTATTTAGCCTATGTATTTAAGTTTAGTTAATATAATCCTTGTTTGCTCCTTCCCCTGTTTATTGTAAGTTTTTTTGAATTTCATTGTAAACCGCTTTGATTTTAGGATAAAGCGGTATATAAATCCTGTTAAATAAATAAATAAATAAGTCCAGTAGGTCCAGGATTGACCTGAGGCTCCTTGTTCGCTTCGAAACAAAGAAATATCTGGAGTAGAGGTTTTTGCCCCAGAGATGTTTGGGCACTGGCTCAACTGCCTTGTCCATGAGGAAGCCTACGAGCTCAGTGAGGAACAGAGTCTGGTGAAGGAGAGGCTTTACAGGTTCTCCTGGGAAGAACGAGGATGGCGCCTGTTGTAGGTAGAGGAGGTATCACTCCTTGACTACTTGCAGCACCCAGCAGTCTATGGTGATGGAAGACCACCTGTGAGAAAACATGGCCAGACACCTCCCTGTGGGCTGCTGAGGGCCTCCTGGGGGAGAGAAGGCCATACCCAAGGAGTCAAAAGCTCCCTCCAGGCTGGGCTGGGGCTGGTGCCTGGGTTTTAGGGGTCTTGGGCTTGCGGGGGACGTGCCCTTGCCCCTTGGACTGTTGCCCCTGCTGTGGGGCAGAGAAGGCCTGGTACTGTGGGGTATTACCAAACACCCCCTTCTTCTTCAGGAAGAAAAGCTTCTTCCCTGGGGCCTTTTTACAGGTGTGCACAGAGGTCTTCTTCAAGAGTCTGGTCCTGGTCAGGAACTCAGTTTCTATCTCAGCAGCCTTGTCTGACCTGGGTTTTTTGAAGAGTTTCTCTCCAGTGCAAGGGACATCGATGAGTTGGTTCTGGACCCACTGCTTGAGGTCAGACAACTGCAGCCACGCCTGGAGTCAGGTCCCGATGCCAGCAGCGACCACTCTGGCTGAGGATTTGAAGTCATCGTATGCTGCTCGAGACAGAAACTTCGAGCACTCCTGACTGCCGAGGCCAGTGACTTGAACCATTGAAGGGGTTGAGGTCTGCAGAGAAACTAATGAGCTCCCTCACCAGTTCTTTTACGTACATGCTGATGTATAACTGGTAGGAATGGACTCGGCAAACCAGTATGGAGCCTTGGTGGCATTTTCGGCTGAGAATGTCCAAGGTCTGAGCCTCCCTACTGGGGGGCACTGAGGAATGAGTCTTTTGGCTCTTGAGTCGCCGCATAGCGGACTCGACGACCTTAGAATTGTGAGGGAGCTGGGTTTTCTGGAACCCTGGTGCTTCGACGGACTCGGTACATGGTGTCAAGCCGTGTGCTCACAATGGGCACCGACGCTGGTGTTTCTCACCTTCGTAGAAGGAGGTGCTCGAGAATCGGAGGGACGGGCACCATGAGGGCCTCTGGAGAGATCTCATACTGGAGGATCTCAAGTTCCTCCGTGTGAGGATCCTCCTCCTCCTCCTCAGTCTCCAACGTGAGTGCCTTTGCCATGTCCTGCACAAAGTCGAGGAAGGAAATATCCTCGGGTGGGAAATAGTGCTGGGACACTAGTGGAAATGGGTTTGAGAGCACGTCTCGGTGTTGCCGTGTGTCTGGGGATTCCTCGTCCTTGTTCTCCCAGTCTGATTCGAAGTCTGAGGAAGAATCAAAGGCTCCATGGCTCCTGTGGTCAGACACCAAGCCCAAAGTCCCACGACCCCCAGGGGACCTGTGGTCTGAGCCTCGTGCACTCGCCTGGAAGAACTGGTGACCAAGGAATGGGACCAGGACCTCATCCAATGTCGATGGGTCTCTTGAGGCAGTTTGCACTAGAGGACTGGCTTGACGACCCGGAACGCCCTCAAAGTCCAGGGTCCGGTCGTCAGGGCAGATGAGCCAGAGGAAACAGACATCAGATCCTGCTGCTGTGCTAGAAGGGCATGGATACTTTGACATGGGAACAGATGGCTTCGGGCCCAGTTTCTGTTCCATCAAGGGGTGGGTCCTTGACCAGAATGATCTCGGGGGTCTGAGGCCGGTCACCCAACGCCAACTCTCCCCTTCCAGGGCAGCTTGTGAGGCTGCTCCAGCTCTGACCCCTCGGACTCACACCGGGGACTGAGGGGCCTGGTGTGGGATTTACCCAATTTTCCAGACCTGTCCTCCGAAGTGGTCTTTAAAAGCTTCAAGCTCTTCTTGCATTCCACCTCTGGGGAGTTCCTCTCCGAGAAGCTGGGCTGCAGGTCTTTGAGGCAGCCTGGGCATCACGGGGCACCAAGGTACTGGTGGGGGCCCTGGAGCGTGGTGTCGCCGGAGACTCTGCTGCAGAATCAGATCTATGGAAGAACTTTTCCTGCTGCAGCTGGCAGCTCTTGATAGCCTTTGCGGATACAGACTTGCAAAGGTCGCAGCATGAGTTGTTGTGGTCTGGCAGAGGCAACGGAGGCAGCAGTCATGTGAGTCAGTGCAGGATATCATTTTACTGCACCGATCACATTTTTTGAAGCCACTGGAGGCCATGGGGAAAAACAGGTCCTTGAACCTGGGCGAGGGTCCGAGGCCTACTGGCCAAAGAGGGTGTGAAGCTCCGGTCAATGGACATTTTGAGAAATAAAAAACAAGAAAACGAACCCGAGGAGCAATGCTGAGGCAAACTGGTTCGGGGGCGGGAAGAGAAACCGGTACGCGTACTTGAAAGCGTACTTACTCACCTGTAACGGGTGTTCTCCAGGGACAGCAGGAATCAGTCCTCACTTATGGGTGACATCGACACTGAAGGAGCCCACGTGGAACAATTCCCCAGCTTTCAAAGAAACCTTTTGGGATTGCTGCCACGCATGCGTGCTCCTCTTCCCGCCAAAGGGTGCCATCTTGCTCAGTCAGGTCCCAAAGCTAAAGCTTTACTAAGCAGATGCCAAGAGAAGGATAAGATAAGGGATGGTGGGAGGGTAGTGAGGACTGATTCCTGCTGTCCCTGGAGAATACCCGTTACAGGTGAGTAACTATGCTTTCTCCAGGAACAAGCAGGAAGTCAGTCCTCACTTCTAGGACTTCCCAGCTACAGGCTACCAAAACCTATAAGCAAAGCGCCTTCACGAAACCATGAGCAGATGCCGCCAATCTAAAGGAAGCCCGAGTCCTCGGGGACCAAGCTCCTGGCAGCCACAGAAGGAGGGTCGGAGGGCAGGAGTTGCTTATACCCTGAACAGATTACGGAGTACAGCCTGGCTGAAGGTGCTGTCCCGGCAGGACTCCCTCTCCAGGCAGTAGTGTGAAGCGAAGGTATGAGCTGAAGAGCAGGTCGCAGCCTGGCAGATATCTGGCAGAGGCACTGAGTGCAGCGAAGCCACCAACGCCACCTTGGCACAGACGACGTGCGCGGTGACTCATCAATCCAGCGGAGCCCAAGCCTTTGCCTGAGCAAAGGTGATGTAGTCCGCCACCCAGATGGAGAGGGTGTGCTTGGTGACCGCAAGCCCCAGATTGTTGGGATCATAGGTGATGAAGAGCCGGTCAGACTTGCGATGACCCTGGGTGCGCTGCAGGTAGAAGGCGAGAGCCCTCTTGCAGTCGAGGGTATGCAGAAACGCCGACACCCAGTTGGCATGAGGTCTCAGGAAGAAAGCAAGACTATCTCTTGGTTGAGATGGAAATCAGAGACAACTTTCGGTAGGAACTTGGGGTGGGGTGCGAAGGACCACCCTGTTTCTGTAGAACCTGGTGTAGGGGGCCGCGGCCATGAGGGCTTGAAGTTCGCTGACTTGCCAAGCCAAGGTCAGCGCCACCAGGAAGACTACCTTCCAAGAGAGGTGCCGAAGCAAGCATGTCGCTATCAGCTCAAAGGGCAGTTGCATCAGCTGCATGAGCACGATGTTCGGGTCCCACTCCGTTGGCGGAGGCCAGAAAGAGGGCTTGGAGAGTAAAAGACCCCACATGAAGCAGGAGACCAGTGGCTGGCCCGAGAGGGGTTTACCCTCGATGAGAAAGTGGTTGGCTGAAATGGCACTCAGGTGAACCCTGACCGAATTGGATTTCATCCCCTCCTGCAAGAGGTAGAGGAGGTACTGAAGAATCCACTGGAAGGAACAGGAGAACGAATCGATCTGAAGCCCGGAGCACCAGACCGAGAAACACCGCCACTTATCACCAATGCTCGGTCCTGCTGAATCTTGTGGAGGATCCTCGCTATGACGGGAGTGGGGGAGGGGGGGAAATGCATTCAGAAGCCCGGAGGTCCAGTTCAGGATTAACGTGTTCGGGGTTACCCTGCTCAGGTGTGGTATTGGCCCGCAAAGCAGGGAAGCTGTGCATTTGCCAGACTGGTGAACAGGTCTATGGATGGAGTCCCCCAACGGCGAAGCAGGTGGAAAAACACCTTGGACTCAGGTGCCACTCGTGCGGGCGGAGAAGCCTGCTGAGCCTGTCCGCGAGGACACTATCTTGGCCTGGGAGGTAGACAGCTCTTAGGGTTATGCCCCAGTGCACTGCGGAGCAGAGGAGGACTGCCTCCCGAAAGAGGAGGCGGGAGCCCGTACCCCCTTCCTTGTTTATGTAGAACATCGCGACCTTGTTGTCGGTCTGCACGAGCACCAACTTGCCTCAAAAGTGGTGCTCAAAGACCTTCAAGTTATAAAACAACTATATATGGTCTTATTTCCTGAGCAAGTCTGTTAACTGAAAAATTAATGTCCACTCAAATATCAACCGGAGGGTGGAAAATTAAAGGAGTTCATTTTCCACTCTCCGGTTCATATTTGAGTGGACATTCATTTTTCAGTTGACAAAGACCTTCAAGGCCAACCAGACCACTCGAAGTTCGAGCAGGTTGATCTGCTGCCAGGATTCCTTGGGTGACCACCATCCCTGGGTATGGAGGCTGTCGCAGTGGGCTCCCCAGCCCAACGAGACATCCGTCTTCAAGATGAGCTCATGTTGCAGAGCCTGGAAGGGCATGTCCCAAAGTAAGCTTCGGAGATTCTGCCACCAATCCAGAGAACTGGATAGGCTGTGCGAGACTGAGATGGGATTCCAGAGCCAGCCTGAGGCTTGAGACCATTGCGCTCCGAGGCACCATTGAGCTGCTCACATATACATGTGAGCATGGGGAATGACATATATGATCGAGGCCATGTGCCCCAGAAGGTGCAGCATAACTCGCGCCAAGACCCTGGTTCGGCTTTTGACCTCGGCAGCCAGAGCGCAGAGGCGGTCCGCGCGTGCTTGAGGGAGGAAGGTGGTCGCCCGTTCCGTGTCAAGCAGTGTGCCGATAAACTCCAGTGTCTGCACCGGTTGAAGGTGGGACTTGGAGTAATTATCAGGAAACTGAGGCGCTCGAGGAGTAGGACCGTGCATGATGCCGAGAGGCGTGCCTTTTCGGCCACTGAGCCCGTAACAAGCCAATCATCTAGGTAGGGGTAGATTGATATGCTCTGCAGCCGAAGGTAGGCTGCGGCCACTGACAGGCATTTAGTGAAGACTCGTGGGGCAGACACAAGCCCGAAGGGGAGCACTCTGTACCGACAGTGCTCCCCCTGCACCCTGAAACACAAGTACTTCCTGTGCTTGGGGTGAACAGGGATGTGGGTGTAATCGTCTCTGAGATCCAAGGAGCATAGCCAATCACCCTGCCGGAGGAAGGGCAGCAGGACGCCAAGCGATAGCATTCTGAACTTCTCCCTCACCAGAAATTTGTTCAGGTTCCTGAGATCGAGGATGGGGTGCGGGCCCCCTGTCCTCGTCAGAACGAGGAAGTAATGGGAGTAGAACCCCCAACCTCAGAGATGCGGCGGGACCCTTTTGACCGCCCATTGACCGAGGAGGTTGTCCAATTCTTGCTTTAAGCAAGTCTGGTGTGAGGGCAGCCAAGTAGGCTCCGCTGGGGAGAAGAGAGGGGGGGAGTCTGCCCAGATGGAGACAGTAACCTTCTCGGATGACCTGGAGGACCCAGGTGTCCAATGTGATGGCCTCCCACTCGAAGGTGAAAAGGGACAGACGTCCTACTACTGGCAGGAGTATCGCTGGAAGACGAGAGGCTATACATTTGAGTCAAAACCCCGGAGCTGGCTGGGGTGGCGTCAGTGGTTGGGTCTTGGGCTCTTTAGGTTTCCGGTGACCCTGAGCTCTGCCCTTGCCTTGGCCACTGGGCGTCGGCGCTGGGACGGGTGGATAGGGTGGGGTGGGTATCCCCGGCAAGGAAGCCCCTTCCTCTGAAAGCAGGGTTTCTTACTTTGCTGTTACTTCCGGGGAAGGGACAAAGTTTTCTGAGAGAGACGGGTGCAGGTTACTAACTCAGTCTCGATCTTGGTTGTCTTGTCCTCCATAGGCTTGCCGAACAGTTGTTTGCCGAGGCAGGGAATTATCCAAGAGTTTCTCCTGGACCCACTGTTCCAAGTCTGAGACTGGAGTCATGCTTGACGCAGGGCTCCGATGCCAGCCACTGCCACACGGGCAGAAGACTCGAACCCGTCATATGCGGCATGAGAAAGGTATTTCGAGCAGTCCACAACTGATCTCAGGAGGGTCTGAAATCTGAGAAGGTGGTCACCTTCGAGGCCCGCGGAGAAACCGCCGAGCTCTTTAGCGAAGTTGCGAAGTAACACACCCATATATAGTTGGTATGCCTGGATGTTAGTTAGTTCTGCGCACCAAGCAGAAAGGGAAACAGACTAGAGAGAGAGAAACTGTAGTTACTCACATGTAACAGATGATTTCCAGGAACAGCAAGAATTAGTCTTCACATATGAGTGACGTCAGCACCAACAGAGCCCATGCGGGGAACTCTCCCCAGTGTCCAATCAGAAAACCTTTGGGAACCCTCCACTGCGCTGGCATGATTGCCTTCACAACTCCTCTCCTCAGCTGAGTTCATAACTGAGAAAGAAGAGAAAAAACAACCCCCTGCAACTCCAAGGGGAGAAGGGTGGGTTGTGAAGACTAATACCTGCTGTTCCCGAAGATCACCCATTACAGGTAAGTAACTATGCTATTTCCAGGAACAAGCAGGAATATAGTCTTCACATATGGGACTCCCTAGCTTCCAGGAGCCAGGTTGTTCGGGAATCAGGAAGGTGCCCTAGGGATAGAGAAAAACACCAAAAACCGGGCCATATGGATATTACAGACTCTACACCCCGCATGGCTAAACTGGTATCGAAGAAGTCTGGTAGGAGTTTGTCACCCAGCAGACCTGGTTGAGAGAAAAGAAAATGATTTAAACAGAGAAAAAGATACATACAAGCTGCAATATCTGGAGGAGCCAGCTAGAGGGAGCAAGAGGGACTTCAGAGTAACTGAGGAACCACGCCCACTGGCCATGAGGTAATGCCAGCCAGCTTCCAATCCTGGAGCGCAGGAGGACTTCTTAAGGAGACTGTGGAAGACTGGAGTGGAGGCAGCGAAGGAGGCAGCGAGAGGTGCAGCGAGAGAGGCAGCTGGAGAGGCGGCTGGAAAGGACGCAGCAGGAAAGAAGGCAAATCAGAGGAAAAGAGGTTAGAATGGAAACCTGATTATTCCACTGCTAGCAAATCATCCAGAGTGAAAGGTGATTGCCTAGGAGCTAATGAAGAACCTGGGAAGGTCTCAGCTCAAAGAGGAGTAAGAGCTGTTTGCCCAGAGAGGCAAAAGCATTGCTGCAACTGTTGTCCAAAACCAAATGAGAGACAGCCTGAAGACCTAAGCCGTGCTGTATGGGCAAGCCAGAAGAGAAACTGGTGCAGGCCTCAACCTTCACCTGAAACAGAGAAGCCAAATTCACAACGTAAAGCTTCTTATGATACAAGCTATAGAAAAGGTTTACCTGATAAGAGAGTTTTGAATAAGAAGTGTTTTTATAAAGCGGCTACAAAACCTCTAAGTAGAGAGGAATTTTCTCAATACAAAACAGCACAGAGCCGACGTCCTACAAGTCACCCAGAACATTGGGCAGTGCTAGAGGAGCTATATAAGAAGCCCGACTATAACTTTCCTGAAACCAGGGACTCAGAATCAGAGGCTTCGGGCTATGAGCCAATGCAAGTGGAACTGGCAGATGAGGTTTCAGATGCAGAAATGGACTGTACGTACTGTACTACGGGAAGCCTAGAATCCTTGCCAGGCTTGTAAGCTATATGTATTGCTGCCTATAACATTCTTGTTTGTGTGAATATCATCGCTACTGTGAAAGTAACAGTTTTTGCTTTAAACTTCTGTTTTACTTTTTTTTACCTGAAGTAAGGACATTTTGCGTTGTTGTTGTTGCCCAATCATTTGAACCTTTGCGAGAAAGTGAAATAAAAGCCTTTATTTTCCCACCACTTTGTGCAGTTGATTTCATTGAAGATTAGGACCCAGGAAACTAATAGGACCAAAAGTCAATTGGGCCTCTGGATTACTGGCCAATCTCATCCCTATATAGTTGTGTCCGACCTGCCCTGACCTCTACTTGCCGCCAGGGTAGTGCTCGCGACATAAAATGGCGTAGTTGGCAGGATATTGGATTGGAGCCTACAACCGCAAAAGAAAAGAAAAATAAATCTCCTGAGTTTAAAAACAAAACCCGGAACGGATCTGCTGTCAACCAGATCGGAAGGAGAAAACCTGGAATGGAATAATCGGAATCCGGAACGGATCGTAAAAATCCTGAAAGGTGAAAATCCTGTTGCTACCCCAGAAGTGGAGAACTGCAGAGCGGGAGAGCACTTATATTCCAGAGCTGATTCAACACTAATGTCAGGTAAAACGTAGATAGGCCTGAGTAGTGTTGGATATCCGGGGGAAGTTTGAAAAAAAAAAAAAAAAAAAAGGAAAGAAGAACTTTTGTTAGGAGAGCCACACTTGGGTTTCTTTTTCTTCTTGTCTCTTTATACAGGTGCAGTATGGAACCGAAGGAGCTTTGTGCCTGGATGGCGCTCCAGTTTGACAAACAGGCGGAGTTCGCTCAGAGAAACCAAGCGCAAGCCCTTTAAGCCATGCAAGCGCAACAGCTACCGGTCCTACAGACCATGGAGAACTGGTTGGCTCATCAGCGAGAGGCGATGGCAAAGGCCAGCATGGAGAAGCTGCCGGCAACCGGACCAACCAACCCAGGAAGTGGACATTGGACATGCAATGATCTCATTGTAGGGAAGCTAAGTCCTAATGACGATGTGGATGATTTTCTAGATTCATTCAATAGAATTGCATGCTCTGCTAAATGGCCACCTGAGCAGTGGGCCATTCGCCTTGCAGCGTCCCTCACGGGGGAAGCGCTCGCTGCATACAGGGCGATGCCCCCAGCTCTAGCTAATACCTATGAGGAGGTAGTCACAGCCATTAGAGATCGTTTAGGTCTTACCCCTATATCATATAATAAGATGTTTAGAGCTACTTTCCTCAGGGCTGATGAAACGCCCAAAGCCCTAGGCCATAGGATACGTAGTCTAGCAAACAAGTGGCTACAGCTTGAAAAGAAAAATGTAGATACTTTAATGGATGCGATAATACTGGAACAGTATATGTCGGCCATACCAAGTAGAGTACAGAATTTTCTAATTCTGCAGAATTGCCGTACCACTACTGACGCAATAGCTCTCACTGAGCGATATTTGGAAGCGGAGAGAGTCACCCAACCCAGGGTGGAGACTCCCAAATTGGTAGTAGGTATGGAGGCGCAGAAATTGGAAAGTGTCTCACGACCCATGTATACTGGTTCAAAAAGTTATAAGCCTTTAGTAAAAGAAAATACTAGGAGATGTTTTTCTTGTGGTAAAAAGGGTCATGTGAAACAAGAGTGTTATTCACGTACTGCTCTTGTGGGTGAGAACCTAAAAACAATACGTGAAGGCTTTGTATTGAATGTAAAGATTCAAGGAATAAATGTAAAAGCACTCCTGGATTCTGGAGCTGATCAAACTATGATTTCAAGGAGATTATGGTTTGTGATCAAGGATCAGGGTTCGTCAGTTCCAGATCAGCCAGAAGGTACCGTAAAAATAAAATGTGTACAAGGAGCAGCTACCCGCTATCCTGTATATAAATTGTGGGTTAAGGGACTAGGCATTGTGAAAGAAATGCTAGTAGCAGTGGTGCCTAGATTACCCCAAGAGCTGGTATTAGGCCGTGATTGGCCGCAATTCAGGAAAAGTCTGAAAGAGGGCTTATCTCCACAAGCAGCGCTAAGTGCCACTTGCATTCGCCATAACCCTACTGAAAATCTCAGTCCTCAGCAGAAAAATATCAAGGATGCTATAGATCCTAAGGAAGCTCTAGTTTCCACACGGTCGCATACCCAGGATGCTGAAAAGCCCTCGTGTTCTAAAGAACCCTCCTTAGGAGACCTTCCGTCACACGAAGACTTAATGGGCGACCCCTTGAGGAAGGTAAGAAAATCCAAGGCTGAGAGACGAAGAGAAAGAAGGTGCCACAACTTTAGAAGCTGAGCCAGCACCACATTGAGATCCCAAGCCACTGGTGGCAGCTTGGTCGGTGATTTGGAGAGCAAAAAGCCCCTTAAAGCGTGGCTTGTGGGAGGCTGTGCTGACACTAAGGTGTACTCTGACAGAGTTCGTTTTGAGACCCATGGTAGACAAATAAAGTAGATATTGCAGTGAAGGAATTGAGGTCCTTTTCTGTACACCAGAGAGAAAACCTGTGCCATCTGAAAGAGTATGCACGTCTGGTAGACTGTTTTCTTGAAGCTAGAAGGATGTCCTTGTCCTGCTATGGAAGACTGATGTCTTATAGGTCTCAGCCCGGAGTAGCCAGGCTGTCAGGTGTAGGAGCTGGAGATTGGGATGTAGGATTGTGCTGCTGTCCTGTGAAAGGAAATTGGAGGCACATCCCAATCTGAGAGATTGCGTCTGGGCTAGACGGAACAGAAGAGGAAACCAGGGTTGTCTGGGCCAGAATGGGTCTATGAGGATCATGTTCCCCTTGTTAGCCTGTAGTTTGAAAAGTGTTTTGGGGATCAAGGGCATACAGGAGCCTGTGGCCCCAGTTGGGCAGGAAGGCATCTGATGCTTGACTGTGAGTGAATGGTACTCTGGAGCAGAACCGCAGAAGTTGTGTTCTCTGTGGGGTGGCAAAGAGATCTATGGACGGGGTTCCCCATGTCTGAGAGATCCAAGCTGCTGTACCAGGATTTAGAATCTACTCCACTATACCAATAAGATCAGAAGTGAGATACCTCGGAGTTACTCTGGACAATAAACTCAATCTCAAACCACACATAGACAAAACAACCCAAAAAGCCTACTACAAGATGCGAATCATCAGGAGACTAAAGCCGCTCCTTGCCCCGGAACACTTCCGTACCGTCTGTCAAGCACTGATAACCCCACTACTGGACTTCTGCAATCCGATATACCTCGGCCTACCGAAACAAGCCCTCAAACCTCTACAACTAGCACAAAACACTGCTGCACGAATCATAACAGGAACGGCAAGACAGGAGCACATCACACCCACCTTAAAAGACTTACACTGGCTTCCAATCAGTGCACGCATCAAATACAAAACTATCATAAACATATTCAAGATCAAACACCACACATCAGCCAACAGCCTACACACACTCATACAATCAGACACCAGTACGCGTCCCAGAAGAAAACAAACCCACAACAGAGTCAGCACCCCCAGTGAATACAAACACACACGCAAGGACACAACAGACAGAGCACTCTCAATGGCCGCTCCAACAATATGGAACAAACTCCCGGACGACTTGAGGGCCGCTACAGACCTAAAAGACTTCAGAAAACAGCTAAAAACCATACTGTTCATAGAACACTATGGACACATCACATAACTTCAGAGAATGAACAACAGCGCATGATCCCGCCTAACCAATGTATGCATGGAATTTGTTTTTGCACCTCTGTATATAGCCCACTCTGTAAATAGCTCATACCAATCTAACACACAACACGACACACACTCAATTTCCCCCCACTGCATGTATAACACACTCACCTGACCTGATTGTTTGCCGTGATACCACCTTGATTATTAAGATAAGGCGGTTTAGAAATACTGTTAAATAAAATAAATAAATAAATAAATGTGGATGCAGGATGCAGCTCAGTCTATCTGCTAGGACATTGAGCTCTCCTGGGAGATGAGCAATGGCGAATTACCAGAGACGGAGAGCCTCATCTCAGAGGAGGTGTGAGCCTGTTCTGCCCTGATTGTTCACACAGAGCATGGCTACTTGATTGTCTGTCCTGACTAGGATTTGCTTCCCTGAGAGTTGGTCTTGGAAGACTCGGAGGGCATTCGTCAGTGCTCGAAGGTCTAGCAGATTCCTGAGCATCCAGAGACCTTGAATAGAGAGCTCATCCAGGTGGGCTCCCCAACCTATCTTTGAGGCATCCGTGGTTAGAGTGCACTGGGAGGGGGGGGGGGTGTGACTAAAAAGATGACCCTACACCCAGGTTTTCTGGGGAACACCACCATTGAAGTGAGCTGATCAGAGTAGGTGTATCTGGTCTGGTAAGCTTCCTGTGGCATTTGTCCACTGGGTAGAGAGAGACCACTGTGCCTGACATGCGTAGCCGAGTGTAGGGGACTACGTGGACTGTGGAGGCCATGTGTTCTAGGAGGCGCAGGAAATCCCAAGCCGTTACTTGTTTCCTCTGCTGCATCTGGATGGCCAGTTCAATCAGGTGGCTCACTCGATCTTGAGGCAGAAAAGCTCTGGCCTCCCAAGTGTCTAGAAGTGCACTGAAGAACTCCAACTTCTGAGTCGGAAGTAGGTGCAACTTCTGAAAGTTTATGACAAAGCCAAGTTCTGTAGTACTGCTATGGTGCGCTTGAGTGCACAAGTGGCTTACTGAGGACAGTCTGCCTTGAAGAGCCAATTGTCTAAGTAGGGGGACGACAAATATCCCTAGTGAGTGAGGGTATGGCAGTGTCTACAGCCATGCATTTCGTGAAGACTCTCAGGGCAGAGGCAAGCCTGAAGAGAAGGACTCTGTACTGATAAGATGTTCCTTGAAAGGTGAAGCTAAGGTACTTCCTGTATCCTGAATGTATGAGGATATGGGTGTATGCCTCTTTCAGGTCTAGAGAACAAAGCCAATCCTGACTCTGGAGGTAGGGTGAGTTCCCAATGAAATCATTTTGAATTTTTCTTTTACAAGGAACTTGCTCAGATTTCTGAGATCCAGAATGGGTCTGTTCCCCCCCCCCCCCCCGACTTCTTTGTGATGAGGAAGTATGAGGAGTAAAATCCCTTTCTTTCTTGGCCTGGTGGAACTCTCAATGGCGCCTTGGGTTAGCAGGGTGGCTAACTCTTCTGAGAAGAGCAATGTGGGATAATTGAGTTGGATGAGCCCCTGTGAAACTTGAGGTGGGCAGATATTGAAAATTTAGTTGGCACCCACTGTGGGTAATATCCTTTCTTTTTGAAGATGAAGTGTTTTTTATACTTTGCCTTCTTCCTGGAAGCGTCAATTGTCTTCCTGGATAGCCTCTTGAGAGTGGTATCATCATTCTCTAGCACACCAGTCTTTCCCTCCAATTCTGCCCAAAGAGGTTCTCTCCATTACAGGGAATGTTGTCCAGTTTGTCCTGCACTCACTGCTCTAGGTCTGAAGCTTGTAGCCATGCTATTCTTTTGGCTCCGATAGCCACAGCGGAGGCTCTGCTGGAGGGCACGAAGGCATCAAAGGTAGCTCTGTTGACAAATTTGTAAATGTTCTGGCTGTGCTTCAGAAGGCTCTGAAAGCAGCTTTGTTTTTCTTTAGAGGATAGAGGTGAGAATGCCTCGAGATCATTGTTGACATCTTTCAAAAACATTCCCATGAATAGGATGTAGGAGTTTATCTTATCCTGCAGGACAGCATGGAGGCCTGGAAGCTCTTAGGGCGAAAGCATCCAGGATTCTTGATTCCCTACCAGGTGGTATGGAGGAGTGTTTTCTTGCTCTTTTAATTCTGCGCTTCACCAATTCCACCACCATGGAGTGGTGGGGGAGCCGCGGCTTCTGAAGTCCTGGACACTTTGGGACTAGATATATACTGTCAAGTCTCTTGCTGATGGGTGACATCATGAGAGGGGTCTTCCACATACGAAGCATGAGGGCATGAAGAATTCAGTGTATTGGTAGAATGGCAGTCTCCTTAGCAGCAGTGAGGTACTGGAGGATCTCCAGTTCCTCTGTTCTAGGCTCCTTCTCCGACGAAGCAGTAATAGAGAGGCCTGCCACCATGTCCATGATAAAGAAAGGACAGGTCCTCAGAAGGAGGGGGATTCTCCTCCTTTCAGGAGGCTCTGAAGGCGTATCCTGGAGCTCTCGGGAATCAAGGGATCGATGATCCAAATCAGACGAATTGGAATACCGTCGATGCCGATGCTTATGGGATCAGCGGTACCTGTGTTCATTCTCTGAGGTATCAGAGTTGGGGCCCTGTTGCATCAGGATCGATACCAGTGCCAATGGACCCGAGGTTTGGAGTCTTAATGTTGGCATGGATACCAATGTTGATGCTGGCTCCGGTAGCAGTATTGGACTGGGAACCGGTGTGTCTATATCAGTACCGGGGCTTCCTGGGCAGTTGGCCTCACCGGGACCAATGCTGCAAGGAGCGCTGCTAAGGTTTTCTCAATAGACAGCATACATTGATTTAAGGAGACTGCCGATGTATGGGTTGAGGTTCGAATGGGGCTGGCTCTCCGGAGGCCGAAGCCTCGGGAGCATCCCAGGACCCCACTACTGCTTTGGCAGACAAGTTCTCCCACCGGGGTTGCTTGGCTGGATGATCAGTGTTAGCGACTACCCTGGGTCAGACCTCGCAGGGGACCTCGATGTCTGATGCTTTGATAGCTTAGATGCACTTCTGTGCTTGGATTTTTCAGTACCTCTGAGCCCTACGAGGATGTGGATGCCAGAGTGTGTCCAATGAAAATCGGCATCCAAACTTCTCGGCCCAGTTCTTGAGGCCTCTCCTCATCATCTGTTGGCACAGGGAGCAAGAGTCTAGGAGGTTTTCTGAGCAGAGACACTTTAAGCACCAGTTATGCTTAACAGTAACTGAGATACATTTGGAGCACTTTGTGCATTTTTTAAAGCTAGTAGTTGGCTTCTCCAAGGTTGGAGTACGCAAAGGAAAGGCCTAAAGCCTAATGGGGTGGGTGGTCACCCATGAGGAAAGTGAAAAAAATAAAGTAAAAGAAAATTAGAGGAAACAGAAAATTTTAACAGAAAAAAGGGACCGGAATCAGTGTAAGCCATTCTGGCATTGACAGGAAGGCAGAAATACTACCACAAAAATAAAAGATTATTTTTTCTGCACTGACAGGAATTTCATCCTGCTGGCTCCATGAAAAATGAAAGACTAAGGAGAGGAGTTGGGAAGGCAGTCACATAGGCACAGTGGAGAACTCCCAAAGGCTTTCGGACTGGGTGTTAGGGAGCGTTCCCGCACAGGTTCCGTCAGTGCTGACATCAACCTTATGTGAAGACACTATTCCTGCTTGTTCCTGGAGATAAAGAACAAGGAGAGAAAGGGAATATTAGACTTACCTGCTAATTGTTGTTCCTTAAGGAACTCTAGTCCAGTCCCGGAACCATAGAGTTGTGAACCTCCACCAGCAGCTTTGGAGACTGAAAGATGTCATCGCTTTGATGTCACTGGTATATCTAGGCAAACACCGCCCCTTTCCACCAGTACCTATTGACAAAGCAGACTCAGCAGAGCAACCAATAAGTAGCTACTGAATTAAGCATAACGGAACAGAAGTAGTTAAAACTGCCCAGGAACAATACGTCCCCGTAACTCAGCCAAAAACGTCTAGCTACTAAAGACGGAATAACCACGCTCCAGAGCCTACAGGGCACTGCTGCGCAAAAAAGGGTCACCTGGTGACTTTCCCATGTACCTCCAGAACTGGACAAATTCTCTTCGAAAACCTGTCTCTCAATCCATCTCCCTGTCGTCCAGATTTCTGTAGTCCTTTTCCTTTCCTTTTTTTTTTTTTTTTTTTTTTAAAAAACTTCAGGCTGCACGCCGCGTAATATACTGGGAGGGATCCGGGACTGGACTAGAGTTCCTTAAGGAACAACAATTAGCAGGTAAGTCTAATTTTCCCTTCCTTGGCGTCCCTCTAGTCCAGTCCCGGAACCATAGAGGATGTAACAGAACAGTGAATATCAACGGGAGGGACCTTGAAGCCCAGCCTGAAGTACTGCTGAACCCAAAAAGTCCATCCACTCGCGCCCGCACATCAAACTGAAAGTTCCGCGCAAAGGAATGCAGCGAGTACCAAGTCGCCGCCCAACAACCTACAAATCTCCTCGACCGGCACTAAACGGAACTCCGCCCAAGACACCGCCTGCACCCTGGTGGAATGCGCACACAAACCAACCGGAACCACCTTACCCTTCTACCGGTAGGCCGATGCAATAGACTCCTTTAGCCACCACGAAAAACGAGGGCTTCATCGCCGCCTCTCCCTTCCGCGGGCCTCCAAAGGTGACAAACAACCTGTCGGACTTCCTGAAAGACGCCGTTCTACAGAGATACTTCTTAAGCACCCGTCGAACGTCCAAAGATGTAACCGAAAACCCCGGAAGAGACACCATCTGGAGACGTGAAAAACCAAAACCACCTTTGCCCAAAAAGCTGGGATCGTGCGCAACACTACCTTGCGACTGAAAAAGGACAAATACGGCTCCTTACCAGACAGCGCCTGCAACTCTGAACTCCTCCAAGCGGAGCAAAAGGCTACCAGCGGGGGAAAGGACAAGACAAAGACTACTAACTGGGAGCTTACTGAGCCTTGACTTGGACGAACCGTCAACCGCCCATTCCCCCACCAGAGATACCTCCGGGAGAACCCCAAAGAAGCCAATTATATTCGCCAGCACTCGAATCACACCATAATGCACATTTGCCACATAAAGCAAAACAGACTCTAGTCACTTCAACTCCCTGATCCTTTCCTGTTCCAGGCGAGTAGACTGCCGTAAATACTGCGACCACCGGAAGCATGCTCTCGGCCCCCCAGACTCCCCCAATGGGAGCCTGTAAGGACAAAGCAGTGCCCCCAACGATCGATTCAGTGAACCACCTACTCTCCTATCGCGCGCTAAAGAAGATCGCTAGGGCTCTCTTCCAGACAGTGAGTCCACACCTCCTGGAAGTGCAAGGTGTGCACCCACCCACGTAGTACCGAGGCCTGCGCCTGCCTAGTCTCAAAATGTCAATCAAGAACAGGCCAATTCAGGACAGCTGAATACGTTGGTTTTTTTTTTTTTTACAAAGACATCTCTTAACCAAAAATTCCTTCAGCCGATGTTGAGAAGCTATTTCCGCGCCAACACAATGCAGCAGAAAGAACTCCCTATGACAGGCATAGAAATCCACAGCCTTCCCGCTAGAGGAACGCCCCATACCGTCTGCCTGCACCAAGCTGGACATTCCTTTTTTTTTTTTTTTTTTAAGGTCAACTAGCCCCTGGTGTTAGAAAATACAGCTTTCCCATTCCGCAGTGGCAATTGAGTCAGCAAAGAAGAAGCCGAGAACCTGCAGCGAAGTTCCCATTATACCACCTGGTAAAGACTACACTTCTAGACCAATGAAGCAAAATAGCATGCAAGAGTGTATTGTGTCCTGCCAGTAGCTGATCGAACTTATCATGTATGTCAGTACGGTTTCTTTCGGGATTTAAGGAATGCTCTGGGAGAATTCTTTGGGCAGACACCGATTCACCCTTTTAAAATTCAGAATCGGGCGAAACGAGCCTTCCTTCTTCGGAACCACAAAGTAGAGGAAGTATCAACCGTATTGGGCTGCTGGCACCGGCACCACCGCTTTAAGTTGAAGCAGCCGCTGCGTTCCTGCGACCGCCTGAAACTTTTGCGGAGCTCTGCAGGAGGACTGGACAAAGGAATCTAATACAGGCCGATGGAGCTCCAAGGCTGATGCCAAGCAGCGGGCAAGCCATCCCGCAAACACAGCATATGATGTATGCCTTCCAGAATCTGAGCTGCTGCTAGTGCTGCGAGAGAACTAGCCTGGCTGCGCGCTTCTGGCCCCCATTAAGACAGGCGCTGAACACTAGCAGATACTCTCCGTACTGGAGAACCTCTGATAAATGGAATGGGAGCCAAAATAGCCTCAAAGGCCAGAGTCCTATTCAGCGACCTCTCTCCGCTGAGCCGCCTTTTACAGAAGGAAAAGAAACCACATATAGCCAAAATGAAGACATTACAAATCTACCTCCAAACCTTATAAATCAGACAAAACCAAACTAAACTGGAATATTGTCCCTCAAGAAACCACAGAACTATAAAACCCCTCTCATAACATAATGCGTATGGCAGAGCATTCCACACCTGGGGCCTGGCCAAGGCGCTCTCCCAAGCACCTTTTAGAACTGTCCAAGAGAGCTACCACCATAATTCCTTTTGACTTGAATATGTGTACAGCGGATCATAGCGCTATATCACAGCAGCTAAGCCCAAATATTACCCTGCCATATCAACCGACTAACGCCTTATAGGACCTGCTATGGACAGCGGAAGGAAATTCTTGTAAACTAACATAGCTAGGCCCCTCTTTTTTTTTTTTTTTTTTTTTGCACATTTCAGGAAATTGCACCCATCCTATGCACTCTGTTCTAATAGTGATTTTCCGTCTGCTATGTTCACTTACTAACTACCATTTGATAGGAATATGTAGTCAGAAGTTGGGATCCCGAGAGTTTTGGGCACGGCCGGGAAAGGATGTATAGGACTCCAAAAATCAAGCTCCGGCCACCTCCAATGAAATCAAAGCAGATCAGCTAAAATTACCCGAACTGCTGTTATAGCTTTGCAAAAGCTACAAGGCCCCGCTGCACCCCGCTTTCCTTCCCCCCTTATCCTGAGGGATTCACCGTTGCAGGAGGCGTTGCTCACCCCCTGCCAGCCTGCTACGTCTGTCAGGGAGCTGAAGAGCGAAATAGAGAGCAGAACTCCTGGAAGTAAACAAATAGCGTCCAGCTCGTGGGGTTCAGGGCACCAAAAGCCCCCGAATAAATCAACCGTGTTCGCTCAAAATGAACACGGCTCTCTCTCACTAGAGAGTTTCTTTTTCCTTTTGAAATCCTGCTCTAGAAATAGATGAGAACTTCCGGGGAAGGGTACGATAAGTGATCCCCCCTTAAGCTAGGAAACACCCAGGCACCTTGCAAATGGAGGTCTTAGAGGTTGCTGCCTGTGTGAATCTAAGGAGTAACACAATTTCGTATTCTACCACCCCCCCCCCCCCCCCCAGGGATGGGGGCCCTGAATACTATATGTGAAGCATGAGCAGCTGTGGCTGTTAGGGCAACAGAGACCAACAAACGATACAGAAGTTAAGAGCTGCAATTTTGGTTATATAAACAGGAGTTGCAGCATTACAGAGAATAAGCAATCAAACTGCTGCATACACATAGTCAGAGAAAGGCCCCATTGAGTGCATCCGCTGCCCTCTGGTGGCCATAGACCTTAGCCCAGGCATTCCTTGATTGACAGGTAACTGCTATATACTTCTTTATATCCTAAGGATTCCTAAACCTGTCCTTGTGAAACACAGGCCTTTGGGCCTGTCCTTCCTTACAAATACCAGTTAGGGCTCTGCTCTGGAACCTAAAACTGGCAATTTGCCTAACATCCTTGGACTTAACAGATGCTCCTCAGAGACATGATTAGAAGGGAAAGAACATGTGGAATCAATGCCAGAACTGCTGTCCTATAAACTAAGAACAAACTCAAAAATAAAGAGGTCTGACAACAGTCCCCTGAAAGCTGAGGAATCCCCACGAGCCTCAAAAATCCTACCAACAAAAGAAAGAAACACTAGGCCCAAAAAATTAGCTATTCTGCCTGTTATCTTCCTCACACAGGCATCTCACTGCAACTCGCCATGCGGTCCAAACACCCAGAGAGAAAATGGCCCCAAAAAAAGGAGGCCTCAGCAGACCGACAGAGCCCGAAGGCCTTACCTGCAGGGCAGAAAGCCACACAGCCTGCTCCTACCACCTTGAAGTGCTCCAATCCTCAAACCGCGCTGATGCGCCTGGCAGCTGCGGCGAGGACCGCTCAGCCGGTTCCACAGTGTAAAATTAAATCCCGCAGCGGATGTACGGGTCCCGGAGCTCTCTCCCGTAGTCAAGGGAGAGAGATCTGCACCGGCAAATGCCTGCAGCAAGCAAAAATAATTGAGGAGGGAAGGGGAGAGCTGCTACAAACTTAAAGAGGCCGGCTCAAATTTAAAATCACTGTAAATAAGGATATTTGCTCCTAACTAAAAGGAACTAATCCCCGGTTGCCAATTAATCAAAGGCAACTGAATCAAAAATAAAGTTAAAGTAAATTAAAGGCAAAAATCAAAATCAGACTAGAATTTGCAAACTAAATGCTCCTTATCTGCTTCCCCCAAGTGAGCCCAGGAGCAAGGCTGTCTACCAAACCAAATAAATCCTGCTGTTAAAAACGCGGCCCTCAAAATGGCCTCTGCCAGCATTCCCGCTCAAAAAAGCACACTCTCTCATCCCCCGCGGCAAGGCCCCGAGCACCCTGCAACCCCGGGAGCCACCGCGAAGCCTCCCCTCCCAGTTTAAACCAGCTCCCCAAAGCAGATCTGCGTGGGTACTTACCACCACCGCCGCCGATCCCGGGGGGGAAGGGGAGGGGGAGGGGAGTGAGGGAAAGGAGCCAACAGGACACCGGAGCACAGCCTTTTTAACGGCTCAGCTCCGGCGGCTCTCTGCTCTGATTGATCTGGGCACAACCTTCACAGGCTTCTCAGCCCCTGCATTGCTGCTGCTGCAACTGCCCGCCTTCCACCTGCTCCTCACCCCTTCAACGCGGATTCGGGAGCAGGGAGGCGACGGATCAGCACTGTCTCCCCTGTGCTCGTTTAGACGCTGGGGCAATGCAGAGGGAGGGGGAAGAACTCCCTGATCCTTTAGAAACAAAAAATAAAGGTCCACAGACACAGGAACCCTTACAGCAGCAGCAGATCTGACATAAAAGAAAACGAAGTAACCAAATCAAACAGGGAAAATAAACCAAAAGGAGTAAATTTCAAAAACCCAAGCTCTGCTTATTTGTTCTCACTGAGCCCAGCCCTGGGCTCAGAACCTCCAAGCTGCTTGGAGAATGAAAGTACTTGTGGAAAGGGGCGGTGTTTGCCTAGATATACCAGTGACATCAAAGCGATGACATCTTTCAGTCTCCAAAGCTGCTGGTGGAGGTTCACAACTCTATGGTTCCGGGACTGGACTAGAGGGACGCCAAGGAAGGGATCTAGTTTCAAATGGGTAAAAGGATACAACCCAATAAACAGTTCAAGAATACTGCATCGTATACCTGTCAACCATCTACTGGAGAAAGAGAATACCAAGGTATATGTGGCTGCATGGTACCTATGTAGGGCAGGATCTATCAAGTTTAGTTCTTTGTCTTCACTGACTGCTTGAGGGGCATAAAGCGTAGTTACTCACCTGTAACAGGTGTTCTCCAGGAGCAGCAGGAATCAGTCCTCACTTATGGGTGACGTCGGCGCCGACGGAGCCCTCGCGGAGCAATTTTCCCCAGCTTTCAAAGAAAGCCTTTGGGAATTGCAGCGCGCATGCGCGGTCCTCTTCCCGCACAAGGGTGCCATCTTAGCCAGTCAGATGACATAGCTAAAAAGACAGCATAAAAAATTTGCAAAACTAAAGCAGATGATTGCAACTCCAAGGGGAGGAGGGAGGGTTGTGAGGACTGATTCCTGCTGCTCCTGGAGAACACCTGTTACAGGTGAGTAACTACGCTTTCTCCAGGACCAAGCAGGAAGTCAGTCCTCACTTATGGGACTCCCAAGCTCAAGGCTACCGGAGACCCTAAGCACAAAAATGAGCTCCTTCTAGCTCAGTAGCACAGAAGGAAAGAATCTTCGCTGAATTATTACCCACCGGTAGCCCACATCCGGGATGGAGGGTAGGAGTTGCTCAGACCTCAAAGAGATTACGGAGGACTGCCTGTCCGAAAGCACTGTCCCTGCGGGACTCCCTCTCGAGACAGTAATGGACCGCAAAAGTCTGGCTCGAAGACCAAGTAGCGGCCCGGCAGATGTCTGCCAGCGGAACAGAGCGGAGGTAAGCCACTGACGTAGCCTTTGCCCGAACGCAATGAGCCGTGACTCAACCTTCCAAGGAGAGTCCGGCTGCCCCATAAGCCCAAGAGATACAGTCCGCAACCCAGATGGACAGAGTACGCTTGGAGACCGGGAGCCCCAATTTATTGGGGTCAAAAGACACAAAAAGCTGAGCAGCTTTACGGTGCTCCCGCGTACGGTCAAGGTAGAAGTTCAATGCCCTTCTACAGTCCAGGGTATGGAGGACCGTTTCAGCTCGGCTGGAGTGTGGTCTGGGAAAGAAGGTTGGAAGTACCACCTCCTGATTGATATGAAAAGGGGAGACCACTTTCGGAAGAAATTTTGGGTGAGTCTGTAAGACTACCCTATTTTTGTAGAACCGAGTGTAAGGGGGATCAGACACGAGGGCCTGCAATTCACTTATGCGTCTAGCGGAAGTGAGGGCAATCAAGAACAATGTTTTCCAAGAAAGAAAACGGAGAGAACAGGTAGCCATAGGTTCAAAAGGCGGACAGGTGATCCGCTGTAAAACCACATTCAGGTCCCAGTCAGGCGCTGGCGGGCGCAGAGGTGGTTTAAGTAGAAGGAGACCTCGGAGAAACCTCGCTACGAGAGGGTCGTTGGAAAGAGGTCTGCCGTCCACCGGCACATGATGTGCTGAAAGAGCACTGAGGTGAACTTTGACGGAGTTGGACTTAAGTCCCAGATTAGAGAGGTATAGCAAGTACTGCAAGATCACCGACACCGGGCAGGAGAAGGGATCCTGAGACTGTTGGGTACACCAAACGGAAAAACGACGCCATTTAAGGGCGTAGCATTTGCGGGTAGAAGGTCGCCGCGAAGCTAAGATGACCTCCTCCACCTCTGCCGGCAGGAGAAGGGGAGCAAGGACTACCCTCTCAGCAGCCAGGCCATTAGGTTGAGAGACCTGAGGTTGGGGTGTAGCAGAGACCCCTGATCCTGAGTGAGGAGATCCGGTTGTAACCCCAGAGGGAATGGATCCTCTACCGCTAATTGCAGCAGGAGTGGAAACCACGGCTGTCTGGGCCAGCGAGGGGCCACCAGGATCATGAAGGCTTTGTCTCGGAGAACCTTGAAAAGAGTCCGGGAGACTAGCGGGATGGGAGGGAAAGCGTACAGAAGGCTCCCCGACCATGAGAGTAGAAAAGCGTCCGCCGCAACTCGAAGGGGGTGTGGCTGACGAGAGCAGAAGCGAGGAAGTTGCCGGTTGTGAGGACTGGCAAAGAGATCCATCGTGGGGAGGCCCCACTTTAGAAAGAGCCTCTGAACTACCAAGGGATCCAGGCGCCACTCGTGCGGCTGGAGGATCCTGCTGAGTTTGTCCGCCAGGCAATTTTCTTGGCCTGGGAGATAAACTGCCTTGAGAAGAATGCCGTGACTGACGGCCCAAGAGCAGAGCTTCCTTGCTTCCCGACAGAGAAGGAAGGAGCCCGTGCCCCCCTGCTTGTTCACGTAGAACATGGCAACTTGATTGTCCGTCTGGACAAGGACGGACTGGCGAGAGGTCAGGTGGGAGAAGGCCTTGAGAGCCAAGCGGATCGCTCTGAGCTCCAGGAAGTTGATCTGCTGAGCAGACTCCCACGTGTTCCAGAGACCTTGAGTACATGCCCCTTGGCAATGTGCTCCCCAGCCCAGGAGGGATGCATCTGTCGTCAGCACCCGGGCCGGCTGAGGTGGCTGAAAAGGCATGCCGAGCACTAGGTTCGGCCGATGAAGCCACCACTGAAGAGACGAGGCCAGCGGCTCGGAGACGCGCACTAGGTCCGCTAGGCCGCCTGTGGCCTGTTGCCACTGCTTGCGGAGACACCATTGAGCAGGCCGCATATTCAGGCGGGCATTGGGGGTCACATGGACGGTGGAAGCCATATGGCCGAGTAGTCTCAGGAAGCGCCTGGCGGAGACCAGGGGCTGGCTGCGAAAACGGTCGGCTAGGTCCATGAGCCGTTGAGCCCTGTCGAGCGGTAGGAACGCTCGTGCCTGAGGAGTGTGCAGCCTTGCGCCGATGAACTCGAGATCCTGTGAGGGGAGCAAAGTGGACTTTGCGAAGTTTATAACAAAGCCCAAGTGCTGCAGAAGAGTCACCATGCGGCGTGTGGCGTTGGTGACCTCCGGAGCGGACACTGCTCTGATGAGCCAGTCGTCGAGGTACGGAAAGACATAGAGGCCGTGAAGCCGGAGATGGGCCGCCACCACCGCGAGGCATTTTGTGAAGACCCGCGGTGCGGAGGACAGGCCAAAGGGCAGTACTCTGTACTGGTAATGATTTCCTGCCACCACAAACCTTAGGTATTGGCGGTGGCTTGGGTGGATGAGGATGTGCATGTAGGCATCCTTTAGATCCAAGGAGCATAGCCAATCTCCCTGCTGGAGGTAGGGCAGAAGGATTCCAAGGGTAAGCATCTTGAACTTCTCCCGCACAAGGAACTTGTTGAGGTTGCGCAAGTCCAGGATGGGTCTGAGGCCTCCTGTCCGCTTTGGTACTAGAAAGTACCTGGAATAAAAGCCTTGACCTCTCAGGTGGTGGGGCACCGGTTCCACCGCCTGTTCCTGCAGAAGACCCGCTAACTCCTGAAGGAGTAGTTCCCTGTGCAGAGGGGGTCGTGGAGGTTCTCCCGGAAAATAGGAGGGAGGGATCTGGTGGAAGTGGAGAAGGTATCCTTCTCTCACGACCTGAAGCACCCAGGCATCTGAGGTGATGCTGGACCACCTGTGGGCGAAGTGAACCAGCCGGCCTCCGGTGCTGGGAGGAACCAGCGGGGGGGGAGAGGCTATGCTTAAGGAGTCAAAAGCCCTCACCCTGCTGAGCAGGGGCTGGTGGTGCAGGCTTGGGGGCTTGCTGCCTACGGGACCCGTTACCCCGTCCCTTGGCCTGCTGGCCCTGTTGGGGAGCTGCAGGGGCCTGATATTGGGGGTATTGTTTGTAGGCAGCCGCCTTCCTCGGGTAAAAGGACTTTTTTTCCGAGCCCTTCTTTTTCTGGGAAGGGGCGGAGGTCTTCCTAGAAAGCCTAGTCCTGGTGAGAGTCTCCGTCTCAATTTGTGCAGCCTTTTCAGCCATGGGCTTGCCAAAGAGGTTTTCGCCTCGGCAGGGGACATCGACCAACTTGTCCTGCACCCAGGGCTCAAGGTCAGACGACTGAAGCCAAGCCTGTCGGCGGGCACCGATGCCGGCTGCGGCCACTCGAGCCGATGCTTCAAAGCCATCATAGGCTGCTCGGGATATGAATTTTGAGCATTCCCGAATGCCAGTGGACAAGGCCAGGAACCTCCGCAAGGGTTCCTCGGACAGACCAGCGGAGAATCCGGCTAGCTCTTTAGCCAGGTCTCGGAGATACATGCCCATGTATAGCTGGTAGGTCTGGACACGACACGCAAGCATAGAGCCCTGGAAACACTTCTTACCAAGGCCATCCAGGTTACGGGTCTCCCTGCCAGGAGGCACCGAGGAGTGCATCTTCTGGCTCTTAAGACGATGCATGGCCGATTCCACTACCATGGAATGGTGTGGTAGCTGTGCTTTTTGGAAGCCAGGGCTCTTGCGGACTCGATAGATAGAATCGACCCGCTTGCTCAGGACCGGCGAGGTGGCCGGACTCTCCCACATGCGGAAGAGTAGTCGTTCCAGCATGGGAGGAACCGGTACAGTAAAGTGTTCCCTGGCGGGAGAGTCATACTGGAGGGCGTCGAGCTCTTCGGCTCGAGGCTCCTCCTCGGGGTCCGCAGGGAAGGCCAAAGCCTTGGCCATATCCCTGACGAAGTCCGAGAACCGGGCATCCTCCGGGGGGGACTGCTTCCGAGGTTCGGACTCCGGTGAGTCCGAGGGGACACACCGAGTCCGGAAAGAATCAGGCGACTCTTCCTCTTCAGACTCCCAGACCGACTCCGACAAGGACTCGGTGGGGTCGGCCCGGGCAGGGCGCGGCGCCTGCCGCCCCGACGCCGAGGGAGTCGGCGTCGGCGACCTCGGTCCCGAACGGGAGGCCGAGGGTGACCTCGACCGAGGATCGACTCGAGTTCGCATCGACTCGAGGATTGGCTCGGTCTCCGGGGTCGACTTAGACGTCGACGTCCCGGCGGTCGGGGCAGCGGCGCCAGCGAAGCCAGCGAGCAGTGCCCGCTGCTGGTCCATGAAGGCAGACAGTCTGCTCTCCAAGGCCGTCAACCTGAGTCCGAGCTCAGGTGACCCAGCAGCCCCCGACTCGGGCCCCGACGGCGTCGGGCCCGACGTCGGCTGTCGCGGAGGCGAGTCCAGGAGGACCACAGGACTTACCCGAGCAGGCAGCTCCGACTCCAGGCGAGGTCGCTTCGTGAGGTGCTCCTTCTTCAAGGACCCGGGACGGCTATCGGGGCTATGCGACCTGGCCCTCGCGGAGCCAGGAGCGTCCACCGACGCCGCCCTCGCGGGTTTCACCTTACGTCGATGGTCCCCGGAGGGAGAACCCCTGTCGGAGGAACTCTGGCGACGGTCCGAGCTGGAACCCTTGGACGCGGAGGCCTCCGACGAGGTCCGGGTACGGCTGGGGTCAGCGAAGATCCTATCCCGCTGATGCCGCCGACTTCTCAACGCTTTGGAGGACAGTTTGCCGCAGGGCCCACAGATCATTTCTTCATGATCCGGGCCCAGGCAGCGGAGGCAAAAGTCGTGTGTGTCAGTTAGTGACATATTTCGGTCACACTGACCACACCGCTTGAAACCACTGGCAGCCATCGGGGGAAAAAGGGCCCCGGCGAGGTCAAAGGACCGGGCTGCCAGGGAAAAACCGAAAACGAAAACTGACTAAGTCAGAAAAACCGAAAAAGAAGAAGAGGACTCGTGACCGGCGTCGCGAGTCCGGGCGGGAAAAAGACCGGCGTCGAACCGAAGGAAAAAAGAGTAAATTATGAAGAAATATCAACTTTTTCGCGGGGACACGACGGGTACGTCTGTAGGGCTCCGCGGAAAAAAGAAGACTGGCTAAGATGGCACCCTTGGGCGGGAAGAGGACCGCGCATGCGCGCTGCAATTCCCAAAGGCTTTCTTTGAAAGCTGGGGAAAATTGCTCCGCGAGGGCTCCGTCGGCGCCGACGTCACCCTTAAGTGAGGACTGACTTCCTGCTTGGTCCTGGAGAACTCTCTGTTCTGGACTGGTCTGGTGGATGATGACCCTAACCAGATCCCAAACAAACATGATGGGTAAACTACTGTACGTACCTTCAATATCATCTGCATCATCTAATCCGAATTCCTCCATCAAATCTGTAATTGAATCAAAATGTGCAGATAAGTTTGAAGGCACATTATCTGAAATATGTACATAAGTACATAGTATAATATTTCACTTTATCCAGTTAATACCTGATTTTCTTTTTCCCATATTTTCCTTTACCAAAGCTTCATTGGGAGATGCATCATGTATTTCAGAAACAGCAGGTGTCTTCACTGTCTGTATATGGAAAAAGTGAAGAAAACATGATTTTATCCTTATTAGCAAGTAAAGCATAGTTACTCACCTGTAACAGGTGATCTCCGGGAACAGCAGGAATTTAGTCTTCACATATGGGAATCGTCGGTACCAACGGAGCCTGCGCAGGAATGCTCCCCAGCGTCCAATTAGAAAGCTTTTGGGAGCATCCCACAGCACCTGCGTGCTGCCTTCCCGCCTTTCCCAACTGCCTCTCTCCAGTTGAGTTTAAAGCTGAGAAAAAAGAGAGAGAGAAAGGGAAAGAGAAAGAGATAGATAGAGAGATACAACTCCTAGGGGAGGAGGGTGGGTTGTGAAGACTAAATTCCTGCTGTTCCCGGAGATCACCTGTTACAGGTGAGTAACCTATGCTATCTCCAGGAACAAGCAGGAATGTAGTCTTCACATATGGGGACTCCCTAGCTTTAGATGCCAGGGAGAGACCCCAAAAGTTGTGTGTCCCTGTGAAAGGGCTCCACTTCCCCCCATGGATCTCTGGCATCCAACCAGGGATGGTGGGTAGGAGTTGATTAGGTATGGAACAGGTGTTGAAGAACAGCCTGACCAAACAAGGCATCCCGGCGGGAGTCCTTGTCCAAGCAGTAATGGGCTGTGAAGGTATGAAACGAGGCCCAAGTGGCTGCTCGACAGATGTCGTCAATAGACACAGAGTGCAGATGAGCCATTGAAGCTGCCATGGCTCTCACATTGTGAGCTGTGACATGGCCCTCCAGAGGAAGATTCTTACTCTAATAGGCAAAGGAAATACACTGAGCAATCCAGTTGGACAGTGTTCTCTTGGAGACTGGAAGTCCCAAATGAGAAGGATCAAAAGCAACAAAGAGTTGAGAGGACTTTCTATGTTGCTGTGTTCTTTGCAAGTAAAAGGCTAAAGCTCTTTTACAGTCCAAAGTATGAAGATTCCTTTCTGCCTTAGATGCATGAGGCCTTGGAAAAAACACAGGCAGGTAGACCGCTTGGTTTAGATGAAAAGGCGAGACCACCTTTGGCATAAAGTGTGGATGAGTCCTAAGGACTACCCTTGTCATGATGGAACCTTGTACAAGGTGGATCAGCTACTAGTGCCTGCAACTCACTGATGCGGCGTGCTGATGTGATTGCAATGAGAAAGATCACTTTCCAAGAAAGGAATTTCAATGAGGTGGTAGCTAAGGGTTCGAAAGGTGGCTTCATAAGCTGACCAAGAACCAGGTTTAAGTCCCATGCCACCGGTGGTGGCCTAATGGGAGGCTTAGTTAGAAGAAGGCCTCTCATAAATCTTGCTATAAGAGGATGGAAGGAAATAGGTTGTCCATTTAGAGGCTTGAAAGAAGCTGCAATAGCACTCAAATGGACTCTTACTGAGTTAGTTTTAAGTCCTGAATTGGATAAATGAAGGAGATACTCCAGTAATGATTCCAGAGGTATCGCAAGGGGGTTAAGACCCTTCTGCGAACACCATATGGCAAACCTTTTCCACTTGAAAGCATAAGAGCGTCTTGTGGAAGGCTTCCTGGAAGCATAAAGGATATCCTTTACTTGCTGAGGGAGGTTAAGATCATGGAAATCTAGGCCTTCAGCAACCAAGCCCTGAGATGCAGAGACTGGGGATTGGAATGCCATAACATTCCATCCTCCTGAAAAAGGAGATCCAGAGCAGACCCTAATTCCAGAGAGGGAGCTTGAGAGAGATGTAGAAGCAAAGGGTACCACACTTGCCGTGGCCAATGTGGAGCTATGAGAATCATACGGCCTCTGTCTCTCTGAAGCTTGAACAGGGTTTTGGAAATAAGGAGAATGGGTGGAAAGGCATAAAGGAAGTCTTGACCCCAGTGAAGAAGGAAAGCATCCCTGGCCTGAGAGCCCTGAGCCGGAATTCTGGAACAGAACCGGGGAAGTTTGGCATTCCACGGACTTGCAAAGAGGTCTATGTCCGGGGTTCCCCAAATTTGAAAAATCTTGGCCACCTGGTCTGCATGTAGAGACCATTCGTGTGGAAGCAGAACTCGACTGAGTCTGTCTGCCCAAGAGTTTTGTATGTCTGGAAGATACACTGCCAGGATATAAATCTGATGCTCTCTGGCGAAGGCCCATAGTCGCAAAGCTTTGTTGCAAAGCGACAGAGAGCCTGTTCCCCCCTGCTTGTTCACGTAGAACATGGCTACTTGATTGTCCGTATGAATGAGGACTGTCTTGTAGCTGAGCAGGGTGTGGAACACTCGAAGAGCAAGGAAGATTGCTCTGAGTTCTAAGAGATTGATATGTAGATGAGTCTCCTGTGGAGTCCAAGTGCCTTGGGTGGAGAGGTCTTCCAGATGAGCTCCCCAAACCATTGGTAAAGCATCTGTTGTGAAAGTTGCCTGGGGTAAAGGTTGTTGAAATGGGGACCCCAGCAACAGGTTCTGAGTGGACTGCCACCATTGGAGAGACAAAATAAAGCGATTTGTGTTTGCTATTTTGTCTGACAGGCACCCTGATGCCTGGGTCCATTGAGTGGATAAAGTCTACTGGGCTGCTCTCATATGGAGGCGAGCATAAGGAACCACATGCACTGTAGATGCCATGTGGCTTAGTAGTTGTAACATTTTTCGGACAGTGAGATGAGGCTTTAGCACTGCTTGAGAAGCTAACTGCACCATGCGAAGGCAACGGGTCTGAGGAAGATAGGCCCTTGCTTTTCTGGTATCCAGCAAAGCTCTTATGAACTCTAGAGACTGAGTGGGAGTTAGACTGGATTTTGGGATGTTTATGACCAGACCCAAAAACTGGAGGATACGCATTGTACAAGATAGAGAAATCCTGGCCTCTGACTCTGATGGGGCTCGAATGAGCCAGTCGTCTAAGTAGGGGAAGATGAATATTCCTAGAGTGCGAAGAAATGCTGCTACCACAGCCATGCATTTCGTAATCACCCTTGGTGCTGAGGCCAAAAGGAAGCACCCTGTACTGGTAGTGCTTTCCTTGAAAAAAACCGAAGGAACTTTCTGTGAGTTGGATGGATGAGAACATGAGTGTACGCATCATTGAGATCTAGAGAACAAAGCCAATCCTGACTCTGAAGGTATGGCAGCAGAGATCCCAGAGAAATCATCTTGAATTTCTCTTTGAACAGGAATTTGTTCAATTCTCTGAGGTCCAAAATAGGTCTATGTCCCCCTGTTTTCTTTGGGATAAGGAAATAGGGGGAGTAAAACCCTGTACCCTGTTGATGAATGGGTACTTCTTCTATTGCCCCTTGGGCAAGAAGCATAGTGACCTCTTGATCTAACAGGTTGATGAGAAAGGTCTGAGAATTGAACAGTCTTACCATTGTGGGAGGGGGCATGCACAGAAAGTGAAGCTTGTACCCATCTTTTATAATGGAGAGTGTCCAATGTTCTGCTGTTATCTGCCCCAATCTGGGGGCAAAGTGACACAACCTTCCTGGAATGGTGGAAGGCTCTGGTCCATTGAGGGCCAGGAAGGCTAAGTTCTCTAGATGAAAGTCAAAGGCCTTGTGGAGGCTGAGACGGTTGAGGCTTAGCAGTCTTTGCTTTCCTTTGTTTAGGTGGTTGCTGACCTTTCCGGGCAGGCTGACCTGCAGAACGTCGCTGCTGGGAATAAGAGGGATAAAACCTCTTCTTTTTTGAGAAGAATGGTTTCTTGAAAGATTTCTTCCTTGCCGGATCAGCAGTGGCTTTGGATAACCTATCCAAAGGGAGTTGTCAGCATCCAACTCATTGGCTTTCTCTTGCCAATTTTTGCCGAACAGATTCTCACCTGTACAAGGGATATTGCCCAGTTTGTCCTGCACCAAGAGCTCCAAATCGGATGCCTGGAGCCAGGCAATTCTACGTGCACCTATGGCAATGACAGAGGTTCTGCTTATGCACTCAAAACAGTCAAAAGCTGCACGATTGACAAACTTAGAAACATCCTGGGCATGTTTAACCAGTGTGAGAAAATCCTGCCTCTTGTCATCAGGAAGGAGAGGGCTTAAAATCTCCAAGTCTCTTGTGACTTCTTTAAGGAACATTCCCATATATAAAATATAGGAACTGATCCTGGCAGAAAGCATGGAAGCCTGGAAAGTACGATGTCCAAAGGCATCCAAAGTTCTACACTCACGTCCTGGAGGATTAGAGGCATGCCTCTTTGCACTCCTGATCCTTCTCATAGCTGATTCCACTACAATAGAGCGGTGAGAAAGCTGAGTTTTCTGGAAACCAGGACAAGGAGGACCTCGATACATGGTATCCAGTCTGCGAGAGTGAGGAGAGGTTGTAAGAGGTGTCTCCCACATTCTCAATATGAGATCATGTAAGATCTCATGGATAGGCAAGGTAGCTGCCTCCTTAGGAGCCTTGCGATATTGTAAAATCTCCAACTCCTTTGCCCTGGGCTCTGTTTCAGGAGTCACAGTAATGGACAGACCTCGAGCCACCTCCCTGATAAAATCCTGAAAGGAGATATCCTCTGGAGGAGACATCCTGCATTTAGGAGAGGAAGGCTCCTCTGGGAGAAGTACTCCGGTACCGACAGAGCTATCAGAATCCTCAGATTCTTCCGAGGATTCAAAGTACCTTCTGTCCGGATGCTCTTGTAGAGCCCGATACCCGTACCGGGGGGTGATCGGTACCGGTGTATCGGTACCGGAAGGCATAGCAAGACTGGGTGCCGGCAAAGCGGACACCGATGTCAATGCCGATGCTGTCGGTACCGGTACCGATACCAGTGCCGGAACCGGTTGAGCTGTCTGACGCGGTTCCGAGGGTGTCGATGAGAAGGAGAGTCGCCAGACTGTGTTCAATAGCCAGGAACCTCTGGTCTATCGACGCTGCCGATGCCTGGGTATTGGTACCGGAGAAAGCAGCTGGTACCCCAGAGCATGGCACCAGTAGTTCTGCCGAGGTTGAGGCCTTGAGAACATCCTGGAGCCCCGATAATGCTTTGGAAGCCAAAGCCTCCCACCGGGGCAATTTTGCTGGTACAGAACCCTCCAGGGCAACGCCAGAGGCATCTCGATGCTTGGAAGGAGAGCTACCCTTTGAGGACCGGCTAGACTTATGTTTAGTTTCCTGAGATCCATGGGAGGAAGACGAAGCCCTGGAAGACGTCGATGCCACAGAGGCTGCATCGGAGGGAAAAAGGGTGCTGAGCTTAGCAGCTCGGTTCTGACGACCCCTCTTGGACATCATGGCACAAGCCATACACTCCGAAATGGAGTGGTCAGAACCTAAACATTTAAGACACCACTCATGGGTGTCGGTGATGGAGATGGTACTGCCACACTCGGTGCACTTTTTGAAACCCGAAGTGGGTTTTTCCATAGTGGAGAAAATTTTGGGTCTAAGGCCCAAAATGGCGTGTGCACCTGGAAAGGAAAAGTTTGGAAAAAAACTATACTATATATATTTTTTTTTTTTTTTAAAGAAAGAAGAACCGGCAGTACCGGTATAGCGTCGAGGAAGGCAGACGTGACCACAAAAAGAAAGAATAAGGAAAACATTTTCTGCGGTGACAGGAACAACGACCTGCTGGCTCCGTGGAAAACGAAGAACTAGAGAGAAGCAGTTGGGAAAGGCGGGAAGGCAGCACCCAGGCGCTGTGGGACGCTCCCAAAAGCTTTCTAATTGTACGCTGGGGAGCGTTCCCGCGCAGGTTCCGTCGGTACCGACGATACCCATATGTGAAGACTACATTCCTGCTTGTTCCTGGAGATAAATTAAATTCCATTAGGAACAATTTTTACCTGTAGTTGAACATGTTTTTCAGAAGAGTCTGAAAGAAGAAGAAAACTTATGTTAGCGACTTACAGTATAACTTGCTTGACACAACTTTCTGCAACTTCATGCAAAATTATTAGCTTGCAGAACAAAGAAAACCATGCCTTGCTTTTTGCTGTCATTACTTCAATCTATATGCCCTAAAATTCAAATTCTAGTTATTATGCATAGAGAAATGCCCATCAGAAAGCATATCCTGATAACCTCTACCAGTTAGTATTGCAGAAAGATGCATATGTTTTAGGCCCTACATGCATCTCAGGCTAAATGACAAACAGGATTAAGTGAACGATGCCATGCTTATCCAAAGTCAGTAATATGATTTCAGTATTATGTTTGCTTCAAAGAGTCATTTTCATACCCACTTGGCCTTCTGGCCAGCCTACACTTCTTGCATCCTCTAGTTTAGTCATCCTATAGTCTCTTGATCCACTTATGAAAGAAGGAATGTAAAACGTGTCTAAGGAAGGAATCACAGCAAGCCTTAACATTGAAAAAGAAGTATAAGCAAGCCAATATTCATAAGCATGATACACTGATTAAAATAGTGGCTAATAATCTCAAAATTATTTAGGGTATCTTCCATAGTTCACCATTTCACCTCTTAAGCAGATGATGCAGAAACAGAACACTACAACATAGTTTCATAATTTTTCAGTAGAACTGTAATATATAAACCCCTTCTTGTTAAATACAACTTAAGTTTTTAATATATTCATAGATGTTTGCTTTAATATTTTTTCTAAAACAGTAATGAGAAGATGACATTAATTTAGTGATGTTGACTTTGGATGTAATCCAGCTTTAACTTTTTTGCAGAATAAAAAAAAATGTCCATAAAAAGTTGATTGAAGTTTTATTTTATTTGACAAAATTAATAATTTTATAGAAAACAGGAAAAAAAGATAGCTGGCTATGAAGTTTCAAAGAAAGCATAGTTACTCACCTGTAACAGGTGATCTTCGGGAACAGCAGGAATTTAGTCTTCACATATGGGTATCGCCAGTACAGACGGAGCCTGCGCGTGAACGCTCCCCAGCGTCCAATTAGAAAGCTTTTGGGAGCATCCCACAGTGCCTGCGTGCTGCCTTCCCGCCTTTCTCAACTGTCTCTCTCCAGTTGAGTTTAAAGCTGAAACAAAGAGAGAGAGAGAGGGAGAGAGAAAAAGAGAGAGATAGAGAAATACAACTCCTAGGGGAGGTGGGTGGGTTGTGAAGACTAAATTCCTGCTGTTCCCGGAGATCACCTGTTACAGGTGAGTAACTATGCTATCTCCAGGAACAAGCAGGAATGTAGTCTTCACATATGGGGACTCCCTAGCTACAGATGCCAGGGACAAACCCCAGAAGTTGTGTGCCCCTTTTGAAAGGGCTCCAATTCCCCCCATGGATCTCTGGCATCCTACCAGGGATGGTGGGTAGGAGTTGATTAAGTATGGAACAGGTGTTGAAGAACAGCCTGACCAAACAAGGCATCCCGGCGGGAGTTCTTGTCCAAGCAGTAATGGGCTGTGAAGGTATGAACCGAGGCCCAGGTAGCTGCTTGACAGAATTCGTCGATAGATACAGAGTGAAGATGAGCCATAGAGGCTGCCATGGCTCTCACATTGTGCGCTGTGACATGGCCTTCAAGAGGAAGGTTCTTACTCCGATAGGCAAAAGATATACACTGTGCAATCCAGTTGGACAGAGTCCTTTTGGAGACTGGAAGCCCTAAATGACTAGGATCAAAAGCAACAAAGAGTTGAGAGGACTTTCTAGGTTGCTGCATTCTTTGCAAGTAAAAGGCCAAAGCTCTTTTACAGTCCAAAGTATGAAGATTCTTTTCTGCATTAGAGGCATGAGGCCTTGGGAAAAAAACAGGAAGGTAAACTGCTTGGTTTAAATGAAAAGGTAAAACCACCTTTGGCATAAAGTGAGGATGAGTCCTAAGGACTACCTTATCATGATGGAACCTTGTATAAGGAGGATCAGCCACCAATGCTTGCAACTCACTAATGCGACGTAATGATGTGATTGCAATAAGAAAAATAACCTTCCAGGAAAGGAATTTTAAAGAGGTAGCAGCTAATGGTTCAAAAGGCGGCTTCATGAGCTGGCCAAGAACCAGATTTAAATCCCATGCCACCGGTGGTGGCTTAAGAGGAGGCTTAGTTAGAAGAAGGCCTCTCATAAATCTCACTATGATAGGATGAGAGGGAATAGGTTGCCCATTTAAAGGTTTGAGAGAAGCTGCAATAGCACTCAAACTCTCACTGAATTGGTCTTAAGTCCTGCATTAGACAAATGAAGGAGATATTCCAGTAATGATTCCAGAGGTATTGCAAGCGGGTTAAGACCCTTCTGCGAACACATATGGTAAACCTTTTCCACTTGAAAGCATAAGAGCGACTTGTGGATGGTTTCCTGGAAGCATAAAGGATATCCTTTACTTGTTGAGAAAGGTTAAGACCATGAAGTTCTAGGCTTTCAGCAACCAGGCCCTGAGATGTAGAGACTGTGGATTGGGACGCCACAGCATCCCGTCCTCCTGGGATAGGAGATCTGAAGCAGATCCTAGCTCCAGAGATGGAGCTTGAGAGAGATGTTAGAGCAGAGGGTAGCACAGTTGTCGTGGCCAATGTGGGGCTATGAGAATCATACGGCCTCTGTCTCTCTGAATCTTGAAAAGGGTTTTGGGAATTAGGGGAATGGGTGGGAAGGCATACAGGAAGTCACAACCCCAATGGAGGAGGAAGGCATCCCTGGCCTGACAACCCTGAGCTGGAATTCTGGAACAGAACGGGGAAGTTTGGCATTCAGCAGACTTGCAAAGAGGTCTATGTCGGGGGTTCCCCAAACTTGGAAAATTTTGGTCACCTGGTCTGCATGGAGAAACCATTCGTGTGGAAGCAGAACTCGACTAAGTCTGTCTACCCAAGAGTTTTGAATGCCTGGAAGATACACTGCAAGGAGATGAAACTGATGCTCTCTGGCGAGGGCCCAAAGTTGCAAAGCTTTGTTGCAGAGCGACAGAGAGCCTGTTCCGCCCTGTTTGTTCACATAGAACATGGCTACCTGGTTGTCCGTTTGAATTAGGACAGTTTTGTAGCTGAGCTGGGTGTGAAACACTCGAAGAGCAAGAAAGATTGCTCTGAGCTCTAGGAGACTGATGTGTAGATCGGTTTCCTGTGGGGTCCAGGTACCCTGGGTAGAGAGGCCTTGCAAATGGGCTCCCCAACCCACCTGTGAGGCATCTGTCATTAGAGTTACTTGAGGTGGGGGTTGCTGAAAAGGGGACCCCACCAACAGATTCTGGGGTGACTGCCACCATTGGAGAGACAAAATAAGACGATCTGAGGTTGCTATTTTGTCTGACAGGCAACCTGACGCCTGAGTCCACTGCGTGGATAGAGTCCACTGGGCTGCCCTCATATGGAGGCGGGCATAAGGGACCACATGCACAGTGGATGCCATGTGTCCTAGCAGTTGTAACATTTCCCGAGCAGTGAGGTGAGACTTTAGCATTGCTTGGGAAGCTAACTGCACAATGCGAAGGCAGCGGGACAGTGGAAGATAGGCCCTTGTCTGTCTGGTATCCAGCAGGGCTCCTATGAACTCTAGAGACTGAGTGGGAGCTAGGTTCGATTTTGGGAAGTTTATGACAAGTCCCAAATATTGAAAGATACGCATTGTGCGAGATAGAGAAATCCTGGCCTCTGGCTCTGACGGGGCTAGAATGAGCCAATCTTCCAAGTAAGGGAAGACGAATATTTTTAGGGTGCGGAGAAATGCTGCTACCACAGCCATGCATTTTGTGAACACCCTTGGTGCCGAGGCCAGGCCAAAAGGAAGAACTCTGTATTGGTAGTGATTCCCTTGAAACAGAAAGCGAAGAAACCTTCAGTGAGTGGGATGGATGAGAACATGAGTGTACGCATCCTTGAGATCTAGAGAACAAAGCCAGTCCTGACTCTGAAGGTATGGCAGTAGAGTTCCCAGAGAAATCATTTTGAATTTCTCTTTGAACAGGAATTTGTTCAATTCTCTGAGGTCCAAAATGGGTCTGTGCCCTCCTGTTTTCTTTGGAATAAGGAAAAAGAGGGGAATAGAACCCTGCACCCTGTTGATGAATAGGTACTTCTTCTATTGCCCTTTGGGCAAGAAGCAGACTGACCTCGTGATCTAACTGGAAGTTGAGAGAGGTCTGAGAATTGAACTGTCTTACCACTGTAGGAGGGGGCATGCTGAGGAAGTACAGCTTGTATCCCTCTCTTACATTGGACAGAGTCCAACTTTCTGCTGTTATCTGCCCCCATCTGGGGGCAAAATAACATAACCTTCCTGGAATGGTGGAAGGCTCTGGCCCGTTCAGGGCCAGGAAGACAAAGTTCTCTAGATGGGAGTCAAAGCCCCTGTGGAGGCTGTGTCTGCTGAGCCGGTTGAGGCTTAGCAGCCTTTGTTTTTCTTTGTTTAGGTTGCTGCTGACCCTTTTGGGCAGACTGACCTGAACGATGCCCTTGGTGGGTATGGGAAGGTTTTTTTGTAGGACTTTTTCCTTGCAGGCTCAGCTGTAGATTTTGATAATCTATCCAAAGTGAGATTATCAGCATCTAGCTCATTAGCTTTCTCTTGCCAATTTTTGCCCAAGAGATTCTCTCCTGTGCAAGGAATATTCCCCAATTTGTCCTGTACCCAAAGTTCCAAGTCAGATGCCTGGAGCCAGGCAATCCTACGTGTGCCTATGGCAATAGCAGGAGTTCTGCTTATGCACTCAAAATAATCAAAAGCTGCACGATTTACGAATTTGGAAACATCCTGAGCATGTTTGATAAGTGCAAGATAATCTTGTCTCTTATCATCAGGAAGAAGAGGGCTCATAAGCTCTAGATCTCCTGTAACTTCCTTAAGGAACATTCCCATATATAAAATGTAGGAACTAATCCTGGCAGAAAGCATAGAGGCCTGGAAGGTTCGACGCCCAAAAGCATCAAGAGTTCTACATTCGCGTCTTGGAGGATTAGATGCATGTCTTTTTGCACTCTTGATCCTTCTCATAGCTGATTCCACCACCATGGAATGGTGGGGCAGCTGGTTTTTTTGAAATCCAGGACAATGGTATCGAGCCTACGAGAATGAGGAGAAGTGGTGAGAGGTGTTTCCCACATTCTTAGCATGAGATCATGCAAGATCTCATGAATAGGCAAAGTAGCTGCCTCTTTGGGAGCTTTAGGATACTGTAAAATCTCCAATTCCTTTGCCCTAGGCTCTGTTTCAGGAGCCACTGTGATGGAAAGACCTCGAGCCACATCCCGGATAAAATCCTGGAAGGATATATCCTCTGGAGGAGACATCCTATGTTTAAGAGAGGAAGAATCCTCAGGAAGAAGTACTCTGGTATCGACAGAGCTGTCAGTCTTCAGACTCGTCGGAAGATTCAAAGTATCTCCTGTCCGGGTAATCATGCAGCGCACGAATCTGGTACCGACCGAAGTCGGTATCGACAGGGTCCAGTACCGACTTGTCAGTACTGGAGGGCACAACATGCGTCGGTTCCGTTAGTCCACCTGCCGACATCGATGAAATTGCCCTCGGTACCAATGTAGGTACCGGTTGAATTGTCTGAAGCGGTTTCGGGGGCATCGATGCCGAGAGAAGAGCCGCCAGACTGAGTTCAATAGCCAAGAATCTCTGGTCTATCGACGCCGCCGATGCCTGGGTATCGGTACCAGACAAAGCGGCCCGTACCCCAGAGCATGGCACCAGTAGTTCTGCCAAGGTTGGGGCCTCGAGAACATCCTGGAGCCCCAATGATGCTTTGGAAGCCGAAGCCTCCCGCCGGGGCAATTTTTTGAGTTCTTCAAGGGCAACGCCAGAGGCATCTCGATACTTAGAAGGAGATCTACCCTTTGAGGACCGGCTAGACTTATGTTTAGTTACCTGAGATCCATGGGAGGAAGACGAAGCCCTGGAAGATGTTGATGCCACAGATGCTGCATCGGAGGGAAAAAGGGTGCTAAGTTTAGCAGCTCGGTTTTGCCGACCCCTCTTCGACATCATCCCACAGGCAACACACTCGGAGATAGAGTGGTCAGGACCTAAACATTTGAGGCACCACTCATGGGTGTCGGTGACGGAGATGGTACCACCACACTTGGAACACTTTTTAAAACCCGAAGCGGGTTTTTCCATTGTAGAGGAAAGTTGGGCCTAGTGCCCAAAATGGCGCATGGCACCAGAGGAGAAAAAAGCTGGAAGACTCCAGGAAAAGTTTTTTTATTTTTTTTTTTACAAGGAAAAGAAAGAAAGAACCGGCGGTACCGGTGTAGCGTCGAAGGAAGGCAGACGCGACCACAAAAAAGAAGAATAAATGGGATATTTTCTGCGGTGACAGGAAGTGCGACCTGCCGGCTCCGCGGAAAACAAAGAACTGGAGAGAGATAGTTGGGAAAGGCGGGAAGGCAGCACACAGGCACTGTGGGATGCTCCCAAAAGCTTTCTAATTGGATGCTGGGGAGTGTTCCCGCGCAGGCTCCGTCGTTACCGATGATACCCATATGTGAAGACTACATTCCTGCTTATTCCTGGAGATAACAGCCAAACTCGGAACTACAAATAAAGCTATGTTACTCTCCAACAGCAAGATTCTCTGTGGACAGTACGTTAAGAGGCCTCACCATATGGATGACGTCACTGGTGGAGCCTGGTGCAGGAGCAGCTCCCTAGCTCCAGATCTTTCCTGAAGCTTTAGGGAGCATTCCACCATGCATATACATCTATTCCCACCTACCATTGTCACACAGATCACCTCAGTCTAATAGCATAGCTGAATGTATAATATAACTCCTTGGGAAGGCTGGTGGGTTTGTGAGGACTCACATCCTGCTGTCCATAAAGATCTCCTGCTACTGTTATATAACTTAATTTTTTTTTTGTGTACAAGCAGGATAGTAAGCCCTCATGGATGGGAATCCCCAATCAAAGGCTGCCTTCAATTTATTTTATTTTATTTATACAATTTTCTATACCGCCTCTTCCAGAGATCAGTGGCGGTTTACAATGAACATAAAACTTAATAATAGAGAACTATTATTTTACATATAACAATTGAAGAACATTTTTTGACAAATAACTTAATAATAGAGAACTATTTAACATATAACAATTGAAGAACATTTTTGATGTTTAACCCAGATTAAGCAACAGAGTAAAATTAGGAATGCGGCAAAAAACGTGCCGTAACCTAGAACTATATACAAAGAAAATTAAATGTGATTATTTACATTTGGGAATGATCGACTGAATTCAGTTAGCTACTCTAGGTGGATTAATGGCTGTTTGCTGTGGGATTATATCTAGGTAGGGTCAAAGTATGGTTTTTGTTCAATATTAAACTGTGGAATCTGAATATTATCATGTTGGAGGTTGTAATAGTGCAAGGTGAATAGGTGAGTTTTTAATTCATTTCTAAATAGATGGAGGTCTTTAATTTCTCTGAGCTCGATTGGAAGGTTGTTCCACAGCGTTGGTGCAGAGAATGAAAAAGCAGAATTACTTGTCTTCCTATTTGTTTTTTTAATGGAATCCGGGATTAGAAGCATGTGTAAGTTTGCTCTTCTTCTTAATCTGTTTTCATGTGAGACATTGATGAGCATGGACAGAAAGGACGGTGTTATTTTATTAATAATTCTGAACGTGGTAACTAAGATTTTATACATAATTCTACATGACACGGGAAGCCAGTGCAGTGAGTAGAGAATAGGAGATATGTGGTCAGATATTTTCGCTTTGTAGATGATTCTTGCTGTGACATTTTGCGCTAGTTGTAAAGTGTGTAGATTTTTTTTAGTGGTTCCTTGAAGAATACCATTGCAGTAATCTAGATGGGGCATTATTAGAGTTTGGACTACTGTTCTGAAGTCAGAGCTATCTATTAACGGTCGCAACTGTTGGATAGTCCTTAACTTATAGTATATGGCTTTCACAGTCTGTTTTATATGTTGTGTAAGGGTGAGAGTCCTGTCGAGTGTGATTCCTAAATATTTAATCTCATCTTTAACTGGTATGAGAGTCTTTCCAGTGTTGATTTCAGACGGTGGGGTAAAGTTTATGTTCCTTGTTATAAATATTGCTTCTGTTTTCTTAAAGTTAATGTTCATGTTCATTGATTTCAGCCATAATTCTACTTCTGATAGACATTGATATATATTGTTATAGTCAGGGTTGGAAACATCAAAATGTGAATATAACATGATATCGTCCGCATATATGTGGTAATTTATCTTATGGCGTTTAAAAATCGTACAGATGGGTTGCAGGTACAGATTAAACAATAGAGCTGAGAGGGCAGAACCTTGAGGGATGCCCTGTTCTTGTGGGAAAGGTGCTGATGCCATTTGATCTATTTGTACGTATTGGGTTCTGTTAGAGAAGTAGGATTTAAACCAATCGAGGGTTTTTTCTTTAATGCCAATTTGGGCAAGTCTAGAAATGAGGGTGGCATGGTTTACATTGTCGAAAGCAGATGAGATATCAAGGAATATGAGAATAAAGGCTTGCTTAGTGTTATCGATACCTCTGATGATAGTATCAAATAGCACTAATAGTAGGGTTTCCACACCGTGGTGAGGACGGAATCCATATTGATGTTCATCTAATGGCGCAGATGAATCTATGTAGTCCTGCAATTGAATCTGTACAACCTTTTCCATAATTTTAGCAAGAAATGGAATACTTGCAATGGGACGATAAGAAGTTGGGTCATTACTGTCCAATTTTTTGTTCTTTAATAGTGGACGTATTGCTGACCTTTTAAGGGTTTCAGATATATATCCCTGGTAAAGAGATTGATTCACTATGTTCAACAAGTCTGGGGCAAGTTCAGCTTTTGTTGCTTTTATCCATGCCACTGGGCAAGGGTCTAACAGAGATGTTGTAGTATTAAGATTGGAGATTGTTTGAAGCAATTGAGTATGTGTAATAGGCTGGAAGGCTTTCAATTCAAGGTGGAAGTCATCTTGGAGTGTGAGAGAGGCTGGCGTGAAATGGCAGTTTTGCTTAAGTTTATTTGCGAAATGGTCGGCTAGGACTTGGGGGTTAATGGAGAGCTTGCCTGTATCATTAACTGGGGATTTGGTTAGAGATTTAACAATCTCAAATTGAAACAACAAGAATGGCGTTGCAGTAGACAGACAACCACAAGTTTTTTGGTGGCAAGCAGCTTTTTCTTGGTGGGTCTTTTTTTATCTTTTTTTTGGAAAGGCAGCGTGAAATAAAAATAAATGGGACTAGGAGAGATGGAGTTGGATTCTATTTCCCAAAGAGATTCTGGAGGACAAACTGTCCAAACCTACTGTCACACTGGGAGTCTCCAAACAGAAAGGGAATGAGACTGCATGGCCAAATGTCCATACTGCAGCCTTGCTTACCTCCTCCATTTGAGGCTGATTCTTAAGTCAAGATGCAGCCATGGCCCTGACATAACATAGTAACATAACCTAGTAAATGACAGCAGATAAAGACCAGTTTGGTCCATCTAGTCTGCCCATTAGTTAAGTTTATTTTGATTTTATCCTGTTGCTGTAAAGGGATCCACTGAGTCTGTCCCATGCAATTTTGAATTCTGTCACTGTATTTGCCCCCACCGCTTCCATCAGGAGGGCGTTCCAAGCATCTACCACCCTTTCAGTGAATAAGTATTTCCTGACATTGCCTTTCAATTTACCCACTTGCGGCTTCATGTTATGGCCTCTAGTTTTACAGCTTCCCCGTCTTTGGAAGAGGTTTGTTTGTTCATTATTTCTTTAAGTATTTAAAGGTCTGAATCATATCTCCCCTATCCCTCCTCTCCTCCAGAGTGTACATATTTAGGTCTTCAAGTCTCTTCTCATAAGGTTTCTGACGCAGGCTCCAAATCATTTTGGTCGCCTTCCTCTGAACAGTTTCCAGTCTTTTTACATCCTTTGCAAGATATGGTCTCCAAAACTGAACACAGTATTCCAAGTGAGGCCTTACCAGTGACTTATATAGTGGCATTAGTACCTCTTTCTTTCTGCTGGTAATTCCTCTTTGTATGCAACCCAACATCCTCCTGGCTTTTGCCACTGCCTTGTCACACTGTTTCGCCACCTTGAGATCCTCAGAAATAATCATACCAAGGTCCTTCTCCTGGCTCATGCACACCAACCTCTCGTCCCCTATCGCGTACATTTATTTCCCTTGGATTTCTGCTTCCCAAGTGCATGACACTGCACTTGTTCAAATTAAATCTTAACTGCCAAGCATTAGACCATTCTTCTAGCTTTTGTAGATCTTTCCTCATGTTACCCACTCCCTCAGGGGAGTCCACTCTGTTGCAAAGTTTCGTGTCATCTGCAAAAAGACAGACTTTTCCATTCAGTCCTTCAGCAATATCACTCACAAATACATTGAACAGTGCCGGGCCCAGGACTGAACCCTGGGGCACCCCACTAATCACCCTCTTTTCATCCGAGTGAGCTCCATTTACCATCACCTTCTGTCGTCTGTCAGTCAACCGATTTCTGATCCAGATCACCACCCTTGGGACCCATCCCCAAACTACTGAGTTTATTGATAAGCCTCCTATGAGGAACAGTATCAAAGGCTTTGCTGAAATCCAGGTAGATGACAACCATCGCATGCCCCTGATCTAGTTCTCTGGTCACCCAGTCAAAGAACTCAATCAGATTTGTTTGGCAAGATCGTCCTTCGGTAAAACCATGTTGCCTCGGATCATGCAACCTGTTAGTTTTGAGAAAGTCCACTATTCGCTCTTTCAGGAGCGCCTCCATTGCTTTTCCTGCCACCAAGGTAAGGCTCACGGGCCTGTAGTTTGTCACTTCTTCCCTGTCACCATTTTTGTGAAGCGGTACCACATCAGCCATTCTCCAGTCCTGGGGAACTTCTGTTTCCAAGGATCTGTTGAAAACATCCTTTAACGGCCCTGCAAGAACCTCTCTGAGCTCTTTCAATATCCTGGGATGTATCCCATCCGTCCCATGGCCTTGTCCACTTTCAGTTTTGCAAGTTGTTCTAACACATCATCTTCTGTGAATGGTGTGGTATCTACTTCATTCACATATATATATTTGGGAGTCACAGGTGGGTCCTGCTCCAGGATCTTCTTTAGTAAAAACAGAGCAGAAGTATTTGTTTAGAAATTTCGCTTTTTCAATGTTGCTTTCCATGAGTCCGTTCCCAGCACTTCTGAGTCCTGCAATTCCACCTCTGATTTTCCTCCTTTCCCCGAATATACCTAAAGAAAGTTTTGTCACCACACTTCACATCTTTAGCCATCTTTTCCTCTGCCTTTGATTTTGCTTTCCTTATTTCTCTGTCTCTTTTAGTTTGATCCTGTATTCCTTTCTGTGTTCCTATGTTTGCAAGCTTTTGAATTTTGTGAAAGCTGTGTTTTTTGCCTTTATTTGTACAGCCACTGCTTTGGAGAACCAAATAGGTTTCCTTCTCCTCTTGTTTTTATTTACTTTCCTTACATATTTATCTGTTGCCCCTTTTATTGTCACCTTTAGTTTAGCCCATTGCAATTCCACTTCCCTTATCCCCTCCCACCCTGCCAACTCCTCCTTCAGGTACTTGGCTATTTTACTGAAGTCGGTGTTTTTGAAGTTTAGGACTTTGAGCTTGCTATGATTGGACTGCACCTTGGCCTTTATCTCAAACTACACCGTGTGATGATCACTGCTGCTCACAATGGCACCCACCCAGACATTTGACATGCTATCACCGTTGGTGAGCACTAAATCCAGCATTGAGCTTTCCCTGGTTGGTTCCATCACCATTTGTCTAAGTAACACATCTTGGAAAGCATCCACAATTTTTTTTGCTTCTTTCCAGATTTGCAGAAGAAGTAATCCAATCCACATCGGGTAGATTAAAGTCACCCAGTATGATCACGTCCCCCTTTGTGGCTATCTTGGCAATATCTATAATCAATTCGTTATATTATATTTATTTATTTATTATAGTTTCTTATATACCGCGCTATTCGGTATCAGCGCGGTTTACATCACAACACAACGACCATAACAACAAGCTGTCTGGTTTTACATCGAACAGGAGAACAAACTTCTATTTGAGTCGGAGGTCTGTAGACTACAGCAGTATGGTTGACAGTGCCATCTCCTCTTTCCAACACAATCCAGAGTGCTGCTTCTTTTCCCCATGCCCCCTGCATTTCAGTAGCTTTAATATTGCTTTTCTCAAATTCTAAATAAGATACGTTCAAAAATGTAAGGCAAAAACTTTTTTCTTCTTTATTTAATCTTCTTTTTTTATCAACTTCAATGTGCATTCCAAATCGCAATATTTTTCCAGGCTGTTCTTTAGACAATATACAATAAGATCTTCCAAAATGTGCCCAGACAAAATATTGTGTCTAAAATTACAGATTCTATAACACTTGAATCTCCAGGGTCTCCAGAGACCCTGGAGATTCAAGTGTTATAGAATCTGTAATTTTAGACACAATATTTTGTCTGGGCACATTTTGGAAGATCTTATTGTATATTGTCTAAAGAACAGCCTGGAAAAATATTGCGATTTGGAATGCACATTGAAGTTGATAAAAAAAGAAGATTAAATAAAGAAGAAAAAAGTTTTTGCCTTACATTTTTGAACGTATCTTATTTAGAATTTGAGTAATCAACGTTCTGAAAAAACGGACCATAATATAAGTAGTTAATATTGCTTTTGACATACAAGGCTACTCCTCCTCCTTTTCCACTTTCTCTGTCTCTTCTGAATAGATTATAGCCAGCTATGGCTATATCCCAATCATGCGATTCATTAAACCATGTTTCTGTAATGGCCACAATGTCCAAGTCCATTTCCACCATTAGGGCTTCAGATCCGGAACTTTGTTGGCTAAGCTTCGAGCATTTGTGCTCATTGCTTTCCAGCATTTAACTGGCTTGCATGTATTTTGCATTGATTTTGTTCTGCTTTGTTCTGCCCACTTCTTCCCACTTGTCGTTGATGTGTGGTTTAAAAGTGTGGCTGTTTCTGATGTTATTCTACTTTTGCTGGGAGTGACATCCTGAACCTGTCCTTCCCCATCCGTCACCCCCCCTTTTTCTAGTTTAAATGCATATCCACACACTGCCTGAATTTTTCACTTCGGATTCTTTTCCCTGCGACAGAGAGGTGTAGTCCATCAGTACAGTATAATCTCTTGTTGGTCCTTCTGTTTCCCCAGTTGCCTATAAACCTGAATCTTTCTTGTTTGCATCAGGTCTGGAGCCATGTATTAAAGCTGTTTATGCGATGTAGCCTTTCAGCTATGACATGACTCTCCAGAGTCAAGCTCACTTGGGCATAAATGAAGGAGATGAAGTTTGCTAGCCAATTTGATAAAATGTGTTTGACTGCAGTCCCATGTCTATCTGGGTCAAAAGAAATAAAAAGTTGGGTGGACTTTCTAAGAGCTTTATTCCACTCCAAATAAAGGACAAGACTCTCCTGAAATCCAAAGTGAGCAATGCAGAGTCACCTTTGTGGGCATGAAGTCTAGGAAAAGATGCTGGCAGTGTGACAGACTGGCTACAGTTGAATTCCAAAACTATAAGAAGGAACTTCGGATGAGTGTGCAGAACTACTCTATTACTAAAAAACCTGGTATAGGGATGATCCGTTACTAGAGCCTGGAGATCATTAACTCAGCATGCTGAAGTTACCACTGACAAAAACAGGACTTTCCAGGTCAAATACTTCAGTTCACAGGTATTTAGAGGCTTGAAAGGAGCTTTCATCTGCTAGGATAATATCAGATTGCGGTCCATGACACTGCAGGTGGCTTGATGTGAGGCTTCAATAGAAGAAAGCACCACATGAACTAACAACTTAAGGCTGTAAAGAGATGTGTTTACCATTCACATCATGATAATGTACACAAGTGCAAAGTTATGCACCTAGGAAAGAGCAACCCAAACTTTGGTTATATGATGCAAGGTACCACCTTAGAAACCACCACCCAAGAAAAAGATTTAGGCATCATCGTGGATAATACATTGAAACCCTCTGTCCAGTGTGCAGCGGCAGCTAAGAAAGCTAATAGAATGCTAGGAATCATAAGGAAAGGAATGGAGGATAAAACAAGGATATTATAATGCCTCTGTATCGCTCCATGGTTTGACCGCACCTTGAATATTGTGTGCAATTCTGGTTGCCATATCTTAAAAAGGCTATAGCACAATTAGAAGAGAAGAGCCACCAAAATGGTAAAGAGGATGGAAGGATACTCCTATAAGGAAAAGCTTAAAAGGTTAGAGCTTTTCAACTTGGAAAAGAGAAGACTGAGGGAGATATGATGTTGTTGTTGTTAAGTGCCGTCAAGTCGATGTCTACTCATAGCGACCCTCTGGATAGTTGTCCTAAATTGTGTTCAGTCTTCAGTCAGGCGGCTCATTGTTGACAGACTGGTACCCGTAGCTGCTGTTGTATCAATCCGTCTCATTGCTGGCATTCCTCTTTTGTGTTGACTTACTATCTTGCCAAGCATGATGTCTTTCTCTAATGATCTCTCTCTTCGCATGATGTGTCCAAAGTATGAAAGTTGAAGTCTTGTCATCTGAACTTCTAAAGAAAGCTTAGGTTTGATCTCCTCTAGTACTGACTGGTTTGTTCTTCGGCAGTCCATGGTATATGCAGTACTCGCCGCCAGCACCATAATTCAAAAGCATCAATTTTCTTCCTGTCTTTTTCACTGTCCAGTTTTCACATCCATATGATGTTACTGAAAATACCATGGCTTGAATGAGTCAAATCTTTGTATGGAGAGAGACATCTCTGCTCTTGAGAATCTTGTCTAGGTCTTTCATAGCCATTCTGCCAAGAGCAATGTCATCAGATTTCTTGACTGCTTGTTGCTTGTTGCTTCTTGATTGATAGTTGATCCAAGTAGGTTAAAGTTGTCCATGATTTCAATTTCTTCTTCAACAATGAACTTATTGATTTTGCCAATTGTTATGATCTTTGTCTTCTTTACATTAAGGTGCAGGCCCATTTTAAAACACTGTTCTTAATGAACGGAGTGGAACGGGGTAACGTATATCGGTTGTTTACGCCATCGAAAAGTACAAGAGGACATACAATGAAGCTACAATGTAACCCATTTAAAATTAATAAGAGAAATATTTTTTTCACTCAATGCATAAACTCAGGAATTCATTATCGGAGGATGTAGTAAAAGCTGTTAGTGTAGCTATGTTTAAAAAAAGTTTTGACAAGTTCCTGGAGGAAAGATCCATAGACCATTACTAAAAAGGACCCAGGAAATCCACTGCGTACCCCAGGAAGAGCATTGTGGAAGCTGTGGACTTTGGGTACCAGTTAGATACTTGTGAACTGGATTGGCCACTGTTGGAAACAGGATACTGGGCTTGACGGACCTTGGTCTGACACAATATAGCATTTCTTATGTTCTTATCCCCAGCATCTGGTACAGCTCCTGAGGCCACGGATGATGATTCCAATGCCAAAGTCTACAGATTGGACTTAATGGTGCCAAAAATTAATTTGTGCTTTTCTTCATGACACTTGAGCCCTCTCTGATATCTGTAAACACAAGAGACAATGGAAGGGATCATGGTCAGAGCACAGACACTGCAAGCACCAATTATGGGTATCCATAATAGTTATGGTCTTGCCACATTTGGTGCACCTCTTAAACCTGCAGTGATGCTTACTTTGGGACATATTGTCAAAAAATACAGCTGTAGCAAAATCAAATGACTCGACTGAAATATTATTCCAAGCAAGGGGGCCTTAGGCAAAAAAGAAACTTAAGAAATGGACAAAAAAATCTAAGATGCTAATAGGAATCAGTACAGCACAACAGTGCTGGTGGAAAAAATGGGAAAAATCGTGATTAACTCGGTAGAAATACCAAAGGTAGGTTGGTGAGAGGAGAATCAGATGAGTTTTCTCAGCTTTGCAGAAAATAAAAGACTGAGGCTGTACCACCCAACAGGCCCACATATGCGGTGGAGCATGTCTAAAAGCCTCAGAAAAGATCTAGTACTCAACCCAGTCCTCTAAGACCTCCAGGCCAGTAAGGTTTTCAGGATATCCACAATGAATATGCATGAGATAGATCTACATACAATGGAAGCAGTCCATGCAGATCTATCTCATGCATATTCATTGTGGAATCCTGAAAACCTGATTGGACTAGGGGTCCCAGAAGACTGGGTTGAGAACCACTGATCTACAACTAGGGAGCTGCTTTTGTGCCAGGTTCCATCGGTGACATTATTCATACATAAGCACTAGCTATCCTGCTTGTCCATGGAGAATTAACATTTTGTTGGTTTAAAATGCACAATATACACAAGATACAAAAGCATTATCAATGAAAAAAATTAGTCATCGTTCTCTTTATCAGAATACTAAAACAGCCTTTTCAATAATAATGAAAATATATAGTTTTACATTTTGAATAAACCTTATAGACCAGCAATATTTCTTTTTTTAAAGAACATTAACTGCAGGGCAGCATTAGTCCTTTCTTAATGTGGAAATACTGAAAAATGTTTCATTTTTTCCTTCTAAAATATAAAAAGAATAAAAATATGATCTAAATAAAATCTACTACACAGCTGAATAGTGTATTTCCAAGGCAATAAAGTTCTGTATTAACAATAAAATGGTCAATGTTGTCCTGAAGATGAATGAAGAGCATTTAATAACAAAAAAAATTATGTTTACGAATGTTTTACTTATGAAAATTACCTTTACTTGGATCTTCCGAAATACTCTTTGCTTGTATTTGAATGGCAGGTAAAGGCAAATTACTTTCAACTTGTTTTATTGGGCTTTCAGAAGCTGACTGTTTAATAAAAATAAATACACAGATAATCATATCCAGGCTATAATGTTTCACGCTTGATATTTCACGAATCAGAACCTGTTTATTTTTAATCTAAGATAATCTAGTATCTGAATTTTCTCAAACCCCACATGTTAACAAGGGTTCATAGTTCAGCCTAGTAATTAAGGAACAAAGCTCTGCAATCCAAGAACCTTCAGGATCCCATCTCTGAATTTCATCTCAGCAAATCTTAAGCATTATAAATAATTGCTGTGCCCAACCACTATAGCTTGCAGTGCTAAGTATCTCACAAAGCTCAGAGCCCTGCCCACAAAGCTCAGAGCCCTGCCCAGCTGCACAAAGAAGTATGTTTACTAAGCCCCATGCCACTAATATGCGTGTGGACCACAGTACTAGCACGGAGGTCAGCAATAACTACAAAGGACATGTGCTTCTGCCCTCTGCAGTTAGCGTGGGCCAAGGACGTGGCCCTGTACAGGCCAGCTCACAGGCACACTAAGCACCACCCACTGAGGTAGCAGTAAGTGCAGCCGAGCTAAGGGCATTAACCACATTTAACATGGACCACTAACACACATGCTAGTCATGATGCGCCAGCAATGCCGGTGTTCTACTCTGTCCCGCCCAGTCCCTACTCAGACATGCAATACCAGATTAGCATGGGATTTTTGTTACTAGAATCAGTGCTACTTTTTAATGCAGTGCCTAAACTGCATGTTAGAACCCGCATTACCAGGTAGTGTGGTTTAATAAACATGCCATACATAGCAGTATTCTACTAGTTATAGTGGTAGACTGAGAAACAAAACCAGGGTTCAAATCCTACATCTTTCACTGACACTCCTTGTAGCCTTGGGCAAATCACTTCACCTTCCATTGTGTCAGCAACAAACTTAGGACTATTTAGTACACTGCATTAATACAATATGCATGTTAAATGGCAATAACATGCTTTATTTATCAATAGCATGGCTTAAAGCAGGATTATTTGTTTTTAGAATACATGTTAACAAGTTCTGAAGTATACCAATGACTACAATGCTATTCATTATTATGTAATGCAGCTTGTGAGATTAAACACTGCCCAAGCTGTCAGGAAGAAAAATTGCCCCCACTCACCCATTTTCTTAAAAAAAAAAAAAAACACCCCCCATCATATGCCCTCCACTCACAGTCTTTTTGTAAAATATGTTTCTATGTTTTTATCACAGGCCCCCCCCAACTCCCTCCCCGGCACATACCTATTGTCCCTGGGGGTCTAATGGGAGGGTCCTATTTGTCACCTTCATTTTGGAAGAGCCAACCTAAAGGCTTCTGCCCCAAACAGGGAAAGCTGGGGGGGGTGCAGAATTTTGTTTTCTTAAATCACGCTACCAGATGGCAAACCTCTGCCATTTGTAAGAGTAAGACCATCTAGTAGAAACTCTTCTGAAAGCTAAAATGACTTCGGCTACCCCAACTGGTAGGGGTTCAGTAAGGTGACCTCTAGCCTCCCAACATCCACTATGAGGACTAGGGACTTGACACTAGGATGCAGAAATCTCATTTGATCCTGAAAATCAAAGTTGGGGAGTCTCCCAGAGAGATAGGGTCTTGAACAGAGAGGTGTTGAAAAAGGGGAAACCATGGCTATCAGGGCGAACAAGGGGCGATTAGAATCATGTTGCTTCTATCTTGATGAAGTTTTAAGAGAGTTTTTGCTATCAGAGGAATGGACGGATGCACATATAGAAGTCCCTATCCTCAATGAAGGAAGAAGACATCAGAGGCTAGTTTGCTACCTGTCCCAGTCCTGGAACAGAACTGAGGAACTTGTGCATTGTGAGTAGCAGCAAAAAAGCCTATTGAGGGAGTGGCCCCACTCTTGAAAGATGCCCAAAGCTACTTCCCAGTCCAGAGTCCATTCGTGAGGATGAAGGACTCAATTCAGCCAGTCTACCAGAATATTGTTCTCCCCTGCCAGGGGGACAGTCTCCCAATACAGGAGGTACAAATCCTTCTCTACCTGCTTGTTAATGTGGAACACGGCACCTGGTTGTCCAGCTGAATCATGACAATTTTGTTGGCTAACTGATGCCTGAAAGCCTTAAGAGCTCCAAAAATGGCAAGCCTGAGACTAGATTTTCAGGGAGCATCTACCAGGAGAGAGACTCTTGTAGGAGCCTTGTGATGGTAATGGCATCTTTGAATGGGCTATGTCTGTGAATGGGCTGAGTCCATCGAGTGCTCAGTGTCCACTAAGATTGCTTGAAATATAGACTAGTCATGGAGACAACACAAACTGTAGAGGCTATATGGCCCAGCATCTATAGCATGGTTCTCGCTGAAATCTGCTGACTCATAGAAACCTCTCTGACCTGCTAGATTAGGCGGTCTCACCTGCCCAGAGGAAAAGAAAGATCTTGCTTTAATCATGTCTAGCAGGGCTCTGATGAATTCCATCTGGAAGTATGGAGTGAATTCTGATTTTGGATAGTTTACTATAAACACTAGTAGCTCTAACACTCAGGATGGCGATGTGATAGATTCTTGAACTCCTTTACTGAGTGGTGCTCTTGAGCAGCCAATCATCCAAGTAGGGAGATGTGTGCACTCTCAGTCTGTGTAGAAACGCTAGGATTACTGTGAGACACTTGGTGAACACTCGAGGAGCAGATAAGAGGACAAAAGGCAGTATGCAATACTGGAAATGTTTCCCCACAATGAATCTGAGATACATCCCACTCACAGGATATGCGTGTAGGCATCCTGAAGATGCCAGGAACCATAGCTAGTCTCCTTTTTTGCAGGCAGAGGAGGAGGAGGCTGAGAAAAAGCATCCCAAACTTTTAAGAGGAATATGTTCAGGTCTCAGAAATCTAAGATGGGACAGTATTCTGCTTTCTTTTTTGGCACTAGGAAGTACCTCAAGTAAAATCCCAGCTCTTCTTTTCCTGATGACATGGGTTTGATAGCCATGGTCTCAAAAAGGGCTAAAATTTCCTTTTGAAGTAACTCCTGCTGCGGAGATACCAGTAAAACTGGTGTTGAGAGGGCAATTTGGAGGTATCTAAAAAATATATAATCTGTACTCCTGACAGATGACCTTGAGAACCCAGCTGTCGGAGGTGATTAGGGGCCACCGGTTGGCAAAGTAGGTGAGCATCCCTCCTACTGGCAAATTGTCTACCTGGGGCACTGAAAGATTGACTATGTTCTCTTGGAGCCAGTCAAAACCCAATCCCTGGGTTTTGGCTGGAGAGTCAGCTGGGTCTTCATAGGGATTTCTGCCTAGGACAGGTGCGAGAGGTCTGTTTAGTTTGGGAGAAGCAGGGTGGAGGAGGATATCTATGCCTATGAGAGTAATAGACTCTCCTATGCCCACCACTTTGAAACCTCTCTGAAGAGGAGGCTGGGACAGAACTGGGCCTAGAAAGAGTCTTTAGGATGTCACTTTGCTGCTTAATCATGGTAGCTGCCTCCTGAACTCTTATCTTCAAAGAGATTCTCTTCACAGCACATCAGCAAGCTGTTCATGCATGCTTAATTGCAAGTCTGAGGCTCCGAGCTATGAGAGCCTCCGGGTGCCAATATTCATGGCAGATGCTCTCAATGGACCACCTCCTTTCCCCCCCTTGGCTCACTAGGGAATGAAAACCCACAACTCTCTGGAGAAAGAAATTTGGTGCATTCCTCTATGCTATGCAAGGTATTCTGCAAGTATGGCATTGTGATAACATTTTCTCACAAAAGAGCCTAAGGCTCCCTCCCCAGGGGGAGCCAAAGAGTGAACTGGAATTTTTAACTCTTTTGAGAAAAGATTTGATCACCAAGGAATGGTGAGAAAGCTGTAGCTTCTCGAATCTGGAAACCTTCTGGACTCTGTACTGGGAATAGACTTTCTTACTCACTGGAGTCGGGGGAGGGGGGGGCGGTTCTCCTACATTCTCATCTGTAGCTTCTAAAAGATGTAGTGCACTGTCACTGCTTCCTTCTGAGGATTCGGGATACTGAATGATGTCCAATTCTTCTTTCCTAGGCTCCTCCTCCATATCAAAAGTAAATGATATGTCCTTAGCTATATCCCTTACAAAATCATGGAAAGATATCCTGTGGTGGTAACTTGCAATGCTCATCAGAATGTAAGGGGTTGGACGGCATTTCTCAAGAACTCTCTTCTGAGAAGTACTCAGAATCATGGTCAGTTTTCAAAGAGCACTCCGACTCCGACTCAGGTACTCAGAGGACATCTGTGTCTCTGCATGGACCTGTCTCTGAGACATAAAAGGCTCAGATATCCTTTGGGAGTCATGGTGTACCGATCAGTTCTGATGCTTCAGCGGCAACAGTCCCTCCGATGCATTGGACACAATTATTAGCTGGGCATCAGTCATTGTTGGGGACTGTTTAAGTCCCTATGATGACCCATCTTCCACAAGCGAGTTAAGGACTTCTAGAAATGGCTGAACAATTCGATACTTCTGCCTCAGGAGCATCAAAGTGAATAGTGCTTGCATGCAGAGCATTTTCATCAGCCTACTCTCCATACTCTGAGCCTCAACGACTGCCACTCAGTCGATGTCCCCGGTTCTTTAGAGGGTGTATCGACAGGCTGGTCATGAACCCTTGGAGTCTGGCACGGCCCCTCTGATGTCATGGACGTCGAGTTACCGTTCCTTCAAGACTGTTTCAGGGGCTGAGGCTTATTTAAATCTCCTGCAATCTTGGCATTATGCTCCAAAGAACTCGGATGTTGATGCACCCCAACCTCCGGCTCAATGTTTACCACTGGTGGGTCACAATGCCATCAAGTACAGGATGAATCCTTCCTCTTCTTTGGGATGGAATCAGTGGGCGACAATCCTTGGATCCCTTACTAGTGTTTGGTTGTGAGCCAGCTTGAGCACTCTTCAGTGTCGAGCCACTGCCAATGTCCAGTGCAGCTTCCAGGTCCACGATAACTGATGCCTTTGCTGCCAATGCTGTGTATGCTTTTTATCTCTATGATCTCTTTTTGCCATCTGTAAACAGAATGAACAAAGAGGTGTTATGGTCAGGCCCCATAATTTATGGGTGTCAATAAAAGACATCAGCCTGGGAGCACTTTTTAAATCCACTGGCTAGTTCCTGAGACACTTCAATTGGAAAAATAGCCACAGTGAAATCAAATGACTCAATTCTGCTGAAAATAAAAATTAAAAAACTAACTATGGCTGATCGCGTCTGAGGCCTAAGCGGACCTAATCGATGCTGAAGAAAAAAAAGTAAATTTCAAAAAATAACTGTTAACACTAAGATTTCCAAATGGAGGAAAAAGAGCAGTGGCAGGTAGAAAGAGTAAAAATTACCTAGTATTTAACAAAATATTGAGTCAATAGAAAAAAAATCATGTAGAAAAACACATGCCTGACTGGCTCCACAGAAGAGACTGAGCGCCTCAGGGCGGTGGCAAGGCAGAAACAGGCATGCATATGTGGCTGAGCTTTCTAAAAGCTTCCAGAAGGGGAGCTGAGAGAGCAATCCTGCCTATTAGATTTCTGGGTAACTACCTACTTTACTTGATTGTAACTCTACCTTGAGCTCAGATTTGGATAATTAAATCTGAATCCTTTAACCCATTTCTACCTCCCACCCCATTCTTTTAACTCATCTGCACCTCACGTAAGTCCCCATGTCCACTAGACTCTATTCCTTCCACATGGCTCCCTGTAAACTCTCTGGGCCTTCTTCCTTATACCCTCTCACTCATTAATACTAGCCTGACCTCAGGCATCTTCCCGTCCTCTTGGAAGCAGGCACTAGTCCGCCCTATTCTAAAAAAAAAAAAAGCCTCCCTTGCTAAATCCCTCCCAATTCAGTACAGTTCGGTCTCTAACCTTCCTTTCTTGTCCAAGATATTAGAAGAGTTTGTTTTCTCACTGCCCACCCATACTAATTGTTTGCACCCCCGACAATCACGCTTCCGCCCAGATCACAGCATAGACACTCATCTCTTATCCTTGCTCAGTGAAGTCCTCCAATCATTTGATAGAGACAACATTGCTATCGCTGTATCTCTTGACCTAGCTTCCACCTTCGACCTGGTAAATCATGACATCTTGTTTTTTCACCTGTACAATGTTGGCATATGTGGCATGCTTCTCCAATGGTTCACTCCTTCCTTTCTGATATCAGGTTCACTTCTTTCATCACCATATCCTCTCACCTGTGGGGTACATCCCAGAGTTTGGTATTGGCCCCCCACTTCTTTTTAACATCTTCCTTGCACCACTTACTCTCTTGGTACAGCAATATAGTATTATTACTATTCTTATTTCTTCCTATTACTATTCTACTGATTCTGTGCCTCCTGATCTCATCCCTTTGAACAACTGACTAGCCCAGATAGCCTCCTAATTGCTCAAGAATCACCTCAAACTCAACACCAAGAAAACAACAGCAACATGGATAAGTGGTCCCACAGCTGCTCCTACTCTCTTGTCCCTTCTCAGTGGAGCCCATATTCCATTAACGCCCTCCTTTAAATATCTCTGTGTCATTCTTGATTCCACCCTGACCTTTCACCAACACATCAGCTCCATTGTCAAGAGCTCCTTTCTCTCTCTCTCTCTGACAAAATTAGGGCAGTCCGCTCATTCCTCCCCAACTCTGCAATAACTACGCTCCTCATATCACTTGTTATATCATGCCTGGATTACTGCAACATATTCTTTGCTTGTCTCCCCATGTTTGAAATGAAACATTTACAGCTCATCCAGAACACCGCTGCTAAGCTCTTAGCCCATGCTTCCCGTTTTGATCATGTCACCCCCTCTACTAATCAGCTTCAACTGGCTTCCAGTTCAATATCGCACCCAATACAAGCTTCTTATCCTGGTCCACAAAATCCTCCACTCAGGTATGCCCCAATATCTCTCCTCACTCATCATCCTCCACACACCACACCGTGTCCTCTGTTCTATTCACACCAATCATCTCTATCTCCCCACAGCCTCCCAAGTCCATCTCAAGTCCACCTGCCATTCCACATTTTATTTTGTCGGTCCTGGCCTATTTAACAATCTCCCTCAGATCTCCATATGGAACAGTCATTCCTCAAATACAAATCTCAACTTAAAACCTACCTGTTTCAAAAGACCTTTAACATCCACCATCCCCTCCCCCCGACTGACATGGTGTCTGATACATCCTTCTCCCGATCCCTTCTGAACTCCTTTGCCCCCCCCCTTTCGAGTGTGTATGTTTCTGTCCTATCTATAACAATGGAGTTCCTTTCACCCCCTTAGATGTAAACCGTTCTGCTACTGTTGTGAAATGCGGTATATCAAACTTTTAAGAAATAAACATAGCACTACCCTGCTGAGACACCTTTTACTATGACTGTTTTATCCATGTCTGCCACACAGACATGCCCGAGTTTATTAATGGAGGAAAAGGGAAAAGTGCCATTATGTCACACTGCACATGTACACGTTCAACTTGCTAAAACAAAGTTACTCACCTTTGAGGACAGCAGAATAAGTCTTCAAACCACAGATGACATCACTGACAGAGCCCCACGTGAGAACTTCTTTCAGCCTCTTCTGGAAGGTTTTAGGGCAATCCCTCTATGCATGCCCACATATTCCATCACACCTCATCTCCTCAATCTGGTAACAAATTCAGGAGAATACAACTCCAAAGGGAAGTGGGAGAGTTGTGAGGACACATCCTGCTGTCCATGAACACTACCTGTTACAAGTGAGTAACTTTGTTTTCTCCATGAACAAATGAACAAGTAGGATAAGTACTCAAACATTGGATGCCCTAGCTACTGGCTGCTTTGAAAAGAAAAAAAAAGAATATGTCACAACTGAAAAAGGGAAACATACCAGAACAGAACAGCTTTTTGGGGGGCTTTTTTGGTAGCAACAGGCCCTTAGGTAGATACAGCCAGAAAGGCAGCACAGAACAAAAAAAAGGGCCTGGGGGAATGGAGTTATATGCTTATCCCTGAACAGATTTCAAAGTACAGTCTCACCAAATCTGCTGTAGCATCGGAGTCCATTTCCAAACAATAGCGTGATGAGAACATATGGACTGAGGTCCAAGTTGCAACCTTGCAAATCTTTTCCATGGAGGCTAAGCTCAAGTGGGCCACTGATGTAGCCATGGCTTGGGCGTTGTGAGCTGTGATGATCCTCAAGCATCAGACCTGCTTAGGCATAAAGCAAAAGAAATGAACTCTTCCAATTTGGCTAGGAGATTGCATTTGTTAAATGGCAGCCATCAACCTACGGGGGTCAAAAGAAACAAGAAGCAGGGTGGACTTTCTATGGGCCTTAGTTCGCTCCAAACAAAAGACCAAGGCTCTTTTGCAGTTCAATGTTCACAAGGGGTCTTGGGGAAAAGACTGAAAGGACAACTGACTGATTAAGATGGAAATCAGATACCACCTTAGAAAGGAGGATGAGCAAACAAAATCATCCTCTTGTCGAAAAGCTCTGCATAGAGTGCATCTACTATAAGAACCTGGAGTTCATCAATCCTGCGAGCCAAAGTGACTGCCACCAAAAATAAGAACTTCCAGCTCACGTATTTCAGTCCACAGGTAGCTAGTAGCTCAAATGGAACCTTCATCAGTGAGACACAACCATGCTGAGGTCCCAAGACCCCAGGAGGAGGCTTTAGGGAAGGCTCTGTAAGACAAACAACTACTGCTACTACCCCTCCCCACCCCCCCTGCTGTGGAACCTCCTATATAAGGTGGTCATGTTGAAAGTGGGCCTGGATAACATCCTCAAGGTGTCAGTATGCTGCTTTATCATGGTTGCAGCCTCCCAGACCTTGTCTCTGAAAAAGATTATCTCTACAGAGCACAGCGTATGTCAGCAAATTGCTCCTGCACACTAGGCTGTAAGTTTGAAGCCCGGAGCTATGAGAGTCTCCGAGCACTAATACTTATTGAGAAGGCTCTTGATGCTCTGTCGAAAATATCATGAAAGGCATGCTCCTCAGGCAGGGATCTACAATGCTTACGAGGAGAGATGTGATCAGAGCGAAGCACTGGAGAACGCTCCTTGAAGAAGTATTTAGAATCAAACTCCGATTCCCAGGAATGCTCAGAATCCTACTCAGATAAGTACTCAAAGGATGCCTTGAGTCTCTGCCTGTTGCCCTCTGTCTCACCAGGGAGGCAGCTCTCTTTCAAGAGTACTGATGCACCAATGACTTCTGACACCACAGGGAGTAATCACCTCCTAAAGCACTGAAGAGCAATATCAGCCAGTCAGAAGTTGATATCAAGGTCCTTCAAGATCTCTATTTACTATTCCTCTCCTATTTATTTTATTTATTTATTTACATTCTCTTATATACCGCGCTATTCTGCATCAGTGCGGTTTACATTGAACAAACTGAAATTACATTGAACAGGGCATTATAACTTGGAGATAACTATTTTACAGGGAACATGGGCTATGGAGGGTTAAGTGGATTGCCCAAGACCACAAGGAGCACCTGTGGGACTAGAAACCCCAGTCCTTCCGGCCCAAGGTTACTGTCCTCTAGTGGGATTTGAACCCCCGACCTTCCGGCCTGAAGTACCTTGCCCCAACCACTAGGTCACTCCTCCACTCCTCTCCTGCAGACAAACTCCGGATTTTGAGGATGGGTTCAATGTGTCGTCATGCCACCATTGATGCCATCAAAGCTGCAGCCTCAAAGGGCAAAGAACATCATTCTCTGCTCAAACCCTTTTATGAATCACTCCTCGAGGACTGCCATGGACAAAAGTATAAGGTTTGCAGCAGATTTGGCCAATATCTGCAGAATCTGAGAGGGAGTATCAGCTGACTGGTCTTGGCTCTATGGAGGCTGGTGCAGCCCTTTGATTCTCCTTACATCACGCTCCAATGGATCTCAATGCCAATGCACTGATCCTCTGCTCAATACTTGACATCTCTGCTCTTTGAGGACGAGACAAAATCCTTCCTCTTCTTTGAGGCATTATTGGTGGTTGTCAAATGCCAAGGGCATCTAATAGTAGTGAGCTTGAAAGCCCCTGAATGTCAATGTACCACCAGCATCATATGTAGCTCTGGAAGCAATGGACCTGATGCCAAAGATGATGTCTCAGTCTTCTCAGTGCCAAAAACACATTGTACTGTTTCTCTCCAACCTGGAGCCCTCCATTTGTCATCTGTGAACACAAAACACAAGGTGGTGTCTCATGGTTGGGCCCCACCATTTGTGACACACACTATTTGTGTGTGTCTGTAATAGGTCCCAACGTATTGGTTGTGCTTTTTAAACCAACTTACTGGTTTTTGGGACATAGTCTCTCGAACACAGCCACAGTAAATTCAAATGACTTGATTTTGATGAAAAAAAAATTATCATGACTGAAATGCCCAAGGTCTAAATATGGTTTTGCAAGAAAAAAAAGGGAATCTTTAAGCTATCGAAAAATGCTAAACCAAGGAAATTAAGGGAAAAAAGCACACGGCAAGGGCGGCAGCAGAAAAAAAAACACACCCAGCTAAAAGACTAGACAATCACTTCATTAGAATGAATGCAGAATAACACCACAGACTGGTACGAAAAACATATGTGGCTCCATGGAACATGTAAAACTAAGATGAGGTGCATTGGCAGCAGGCATACCTGCACATGTGCGGAGACTGCTCTAAAAGCTTCTAGAAGCTGAGAGAGGTTCCCGTGCAAGACTCCATCAGTGACGTCAACCATGTGAGAGCCCTTATTTTGTTTGTCCAGAGAGAAAGTACTTTTCTTTTCAATGAGCCACTTCTTTATTTAACTATTGTAGGTAAAAATCTGAAAGTGTCTTACCTCTGAGTCACAAAAAGAGCCAGGATCTTCTTCGAGCCCCAGTTCTGACATTAATATTGCAGCACCTACACATACCAAATAATAAAGTATTTGATGATTCTAAATTATGTTCCTTCATCAAACTCTATGGGAAATGAGAAAGTTTAACTAAAGGATTTTGACTTGAATAGTCAAATACAAGGTCAGCTAATTTAATCAGTACATGGAAAAGTAATACACGATAGATTTGGACAGTGTGGCCATTACGGAAGGTGACATTTTACTTACCAGATAATGTCCTTTCCTTTAGTCCTGTTACACCAGTCCAGAAGAGTGGGTTATGTTCTTCTACCAGCAGATTGACAGAGACAAAGGTTAAATTAGACTTATCTGCTAATTGTTGTTCCTGAAGGAACTCTAGTCTAGTCCCAAACCTCTGGGTTTATGCTCCTCCTCCAGCAGCTTTGGAGACTGAGAAAATGCCACACTCTTGTGATGTCACCAGTATATCCATCCCGGATCCACCTCCTCTCACCAGTAACCTATTGGCAAAGCAGACTCACCGGAGCAACGATTAAGTAGCCAAACTACTACTCTAGAACTGCATTCCCTTTTAATTCTGGCCCCAAACACCAATTTTCACTTTTTTTTTTAAAGAAAGAACATTATCATTAACATTAACAGCAAAAGTGTCGCCCAACCAGTTTACCTGACCAGTGACTAGAACACCGCAGGCCTGCCCCCCTCCCGCTGAGAGAGAAGGGAACCCACGATTTCCCCCCAAGCCTTGAAGCATGACCAACTTACCGGTTACTTCTTCTAGCTGCTTCAGGCCACAGCAGACAGAACAAAAAGACAGGGAGGGAAATGGGACTAGACTAGAGTTCCTTCAGGAACAATTAGCAGGTAAGTCTAATTTAACCTTCCTTATCGTCTCTCTAGTCTAGTCCCACACCCCTGGGTAAGTACCAGAGCAGTGAAACAAGGATCAATGGGAGGGGCCTGCTAGACCGGCCTGAAGCACCGCTGACCCAAACCTGGTATCGCCTTCCGCTTGAACCTCCAGGCGATAATGCTTGACAAAGGAATTCAAGGAAGACCAGGTAGCCACCCTATAAATATCCAAACGGGACTCCGCCCAAGACGTCGCCTGAGCTCTTGTGGAATGAGCCCGCAACCCTTCAGGGACTGCTTTTCCCGCTAACACATAAGTGGACGCTATGGCTTCCTTTATCCACCTGGCAATGGAAGCCTTTGACGCTGCCTCTCCTTTCTTTGGCCCTGCAAACAAAACGAAAAGCCTATCCGACCTGCAGAACTCTGCCGTCCGACGCAGATACTTCTTCAAGGCCCTACGAATGTCCAACGGGTGCAGGTGGTTCGCGGACGAACCCTTCCGCTTCTCACGGAACACCGGCAACAAAACTATTTGATTCACATGAAACGCCGAAACCACCTTGGGCAGGAAATATGGTACAGGTCGTAACACTAGCTTCGAGTTAGAAAAAACCATAAATGGCTCCTTACAGAAGAATGCCTGCAGCTTCGAGATACGCCTAGCCAACAATATGGCTACTAGAAACACCACCTTAATAGTAAGGTCCTTTAAAGAAGCTTCTGATAAAGGCTCAAACGGCGTGCGACGCAGCGCTTCCAAAACAAAAGGCAAATGCTACTGCAGGATAACCCGTCGCCTCAGCAGCCGCAAAAGAGAGACTGCTCTCAAAAATCTCTTAATATCCTGATGATGGCCTAGACTCTGTCCTCCTAGCTTACCTCTATAACAGGACAACGCTGCTACCTGCACTTGTAGGGAAGCGGCCGCTAGGCCCTTATCTAAACCATCCTGCAAAACCTCCAGAACCAATGGCATTGGCGCGCGCAAGAACTCACCCTGACGTTCTGCACACCATGCCTCAAAGACCCGCCAAACGCGGACATAAGCTAACGAGGTGGACCGCTTCCGTGCTTTCAGTAAGGTGGCGATCACTGTAGTGGAGTATCCCTTCTTCTTCAGCCTAGCCCTCTCAAGAGCCAAGCCGTAAGCGAGAACTGATCCACCTGGGGCATGAGCAGAGGGCCCTGGGTTAATAAATCCGGCCGACACGGCAGATGCCACAGCCTACCCACCACGAGCCTCTGTAGATCTGCGTACCACGGCTGCCTTGGCCAGTCTGGTGCAATCAGGATCACCCGTCCTCTGAGTCGTTCTACTCGCTGTAGCAACCTTACGATCAATACCCACGGAGGGAACACGTAAAGTAGCTGCTCCTCTGGCCACCACTGTATCAGAGCATCCAGGCCTTCCGACATCCTTTCTCTTCTTCTCATGAAGAACAGACTCACCTTCGCCGACTGAAAGGTCGCCATGAGGTCCATTACTGGAGAACCCCACCGACCCACCAACAGCTCGAAGACCTCCTGATGTAGGACCCACTCTCCCGGGTCCACCCGTACCAGACTCAAGAAGTCGGCTTCCACATTGTCTACTCCTGCTACATGAGCCGCTGATAAGGCCGACAGATTGACCTCTGCCCAAGCGAAGAGCTGCTCGGCCTCTGCTTCCATCTGAACACTGGTGGTGATGCCCTGGCGACTGATATAAGCTACCACCGTCGCATTGTCTGAAAACACCCAAATGGCCTCGCCCTGAAGATCCAGGTGAAAAACCTGCAAGGCGAGCGCCACCGCTCTTAACTCCAACCTGTTGATTGACCAGCTCATTTCCTGCTCGTCCCAATGCCCCTGGGTAAACCGTCCTTGGAAATGAGCCCCCCAGCCTAAAAGACTGGCATCCGTCGTCAGAGGTATCCAACAAGGTGCCTCCAGTGGCATCCCTTTCTCCAGAATGCCCATCCTTAACCACCACTGAAGAGCCTTTCGCGTCTACGGCAGCCAAGGGAGATGCTGAGACAGAAGATCATTCTGATGTGACCACCGCTGAAGCAGAGCCCTCTGTAACAGCCTCATGTGAGCTCTCGCCCAAGGAACGAGCTCCAGAGTCACTGCCATGGTCCCTAGCAACTGCAGATAGTGCCAGGCCGTGGGAGACAGCCTCCTTAGAAACTGCTCCAGAAGCATTCACAACCCCTGAGCTCATTGCGTTGGGAGAAACACCCTTCCTGCCCTGGTGTCGAACCGAGCTCCCAAGTACTCTATCTGTTGAGATGGCACTAATTTGCTCTTTGCCATATTGACGATCCAGCCGAGAGCCTGTAGGAAGGCAACCACTTTGGCCATAGCCGCCGCACTTTCTGCTCTGGACTTTGCCTGAATTAGCCAGTCATCTAGATACGGATGCACTAGCACCCCTTCCTTCCGCAATGCCGCTGCCGCCGCCGCCACCACCACCACCACCACCACCACCACCATCACCTTGGTGAACGTGTGCGGAGCCGTCGCTAGACCGAAGGGCAAAGCCCGGAACTGAAAATGTCCCTGGGGCACTGCAAACCTGAGAAATCTTTGAGGTTCCTCTCGTATAGGGATGTGCGCTTCCGTCAAATCGAGGGATGTCAGAAACTCCCCTTTTTGTACAGCCACGATCAAACCTCAGAGCCTCCATGCGAAAATGAGACACCCGAAGACACCGATTTACCCTTTTGAGGTCCAAGATTGGCTGCAATGCACCCTCCTTCTTTGGCACCACAAAGTAAATGGAGTACCGACCGCAGCCGCACTGGTCTGGAGGCACCGGTACTACCGCCTTGAGCTTGAGCAGCCGCGCCAGTGTCTCCTGTATCGCAGCACCATTGGCTGGCGCCTTGCATAGCGAGTGAATGAAAGACCCTTTCACCGGCCGCTGAAGCTCCAATGCATACCCTTCGCGAATGACCTCCAGCACCCACTGGTCTGATGTAATCTGGGCCCAGGCAGGGTAAAAATCCTGTAGTCGACCCCCTACGGGTACCGGATCCCCCTGGGCCCACATGACTTCATTGTGACTTCTGCTGGCTAGATGAGGAGGAGGAGGGGGCTCCGAACCCCCTGCCTGCTCCCCGAAAGCCGCGAAACCCCTGATTCCAACTGGGAAAACGTGCTCTCTGCACCTGATTAAATCGCGGAAACCGGAACTGACGAAACTCCCTGTTCGGTCCTCTGGAAGCGGAAGCCGAACGCCCCTGCTTCTGTTTATCCTCCGGGAGCATACCCCCCTTGGACTCCCCCAGATCCTTAACCAACTATTCCAAATCTTCACCAAACAAGAGCTTTCCCCTGAACGGAAGCTTACTGAGTCTGGCCTTAGACGATCCATCCGCTGCCCAATTGCGCAGCCATAGGTACCGTCAAGCCACTACCGCCGACGCCATACTCTTCGACAACCCCTGAATGAGGTCATAATGGATATCTGCTAGATAAGCGGCCCCTGACTCCAGTCTGGCCGGTACCCCCGTACTGTCCTCTCCTTGCTCATCTTTCAGCCCTTGTGCCCAGCAAAGGCAGGCTCTGGCCACCCACGCCCCGAAAATCGCTGCCTGCATGGACAGAGCATTAACATCAAAGATCTGCTTCAACAAGGAATCCAATCTTCTGTCTTGTGTGTCCTTAAGTGCTGCACTACCTTCCACCAGAATCGTAGTCTTCTTGGTGACTGCCGAGACGGCCGCATTCACCTTCGGAGGCTTAAACAGTTCTCTATCTTGTTCCACTAGCGAATATAGGCGGCCCATAACCCTGGCCCCCTTTAATGTTGCCTCGGGCATGTCCCATTCCTCCTGGATCATTTCCTTCAGCACTCGATGCACCAGGAAAGCATTCTGATTCTTCCTGAAGACCTGCAGCAACGGATCTTCCAAGGTCGAATCCTCTGCCGGACCCGGCACCGGCATGTTTAACGCCCTCAATGTCTCTGTAATGAGAGCCGGGAACTCTTCTCTCCGGAACAGTCGGACCACTCTTGCCTGGACCTCCCTGTCCGTGATCTCACCTTCCTCTAAATCCTCTTCCAACTCCCCGTTTGGATCCCCCTCTTCAGAAGGGGGACCCCTCAGAGGCTATCGACGGATCCTTCTGTCCCCTTTCTATCCTGGCCCTCTTCGCCAGGTTCCCAGAGACCCCTACACTTAGGGGTGTTCCAGGTCACTTTTCCCCCTGCACTCCATCACCGGACTGTGCCGACTGACTTTTCTGCCCCCCGAAGGCTTGTTGAATAAGGCTAAGAAACTCTGGGGAAAAGATTGCTGCCAGACCCCCCAGTAAGGCTAGCTGCGCAGACGGAGGATCCTGGGCAGAAGATGGGCCCGCTACAGGCTCTCCTAGTGGTAATTCAAGGGTAGCGGGGGCCTGATCGGCCCGTAGGGCTTCCTGAGCATCCACAACCAAGGTGTGCTCCAGAGCCTCAGCTTCCTGCATGCACCCCTTGCAGACTGCCGACTCCGACACCGCCCCCTGCCTAGTCCCGCAGACCACGCACTGCGGCCTTGCAGGCATAGCAACAGGCTAAACTGGGTTCCCCTCACTCTATACACAAACGTGGCAGCCAGAAATAAAATTACATTTCCTTTTTTTTTTTTTAACTCAAAAAGTAAGTATGAATAGTAAGCCAAGGCCCCTTAGCTAGAAAAACAGCTCTTAACTGCCAAACGAGGTTTCCCGCCAAAAATACACGCCCCCGACAAACATAGCGAGGCCCGACGCTGCCCGCGTTGCTGCCACGTGGTAGGCCCGTCCCAGACACCCGGCCTACTTCTGCACGCCGCTGCCATGTGTTTCGCTGCGATGCCACTCTCCTCACCGGCGCATACTCACTGCGGCAGTGAGCGCTGACCGCTGGTTCTTCGGAACCTCTGCTGAGCTGGTCTGAAAATTCCCAGCGATTCGCTCCCCTGACCTCCGTTCAGCGTGTCGGGAGACGAACTCAGCCCAGGGAGAGAGAGAGTGTAGGAGGGAGATAAACCTGCTCTACTGATTGGCTTTCACAGCATCAGGAGCTGATCCGGGCACTGAACAAGATACGAGCAGAGGAGAGAGAGAGAGTCCTGGACACAAACTCCTCGCACAGTCTTCACAGCACTACCAGGCAGAACATCTGACTGCACTGACTAACACAGTGCCGATCGGGAACAGGAGCCTAACCCCAAATCTTTCAGCTCTTTCTTCCCGATGCCTCCATGAGGTCTGAGTGAGATAAACCTGAGGGAAACAAGGAGGGGGGGGGGGAGGGAAGGCCTCAAATCAGCCTTAAAGCCCCTCTAAAATACTTTGCCTTCTACTTTTCACTTGAATGCCACCAAATTTACTGTGCTCCTTATTTGTTTCTCCAGTGTTAGCCCGGACCTCCAGGCTCACTAGTCCTCCATCTGCTTGGAGACTGAGACAACTGGTGAGAGGCGGTGGATCCGGAGTAGATATACTGGTGACATCACAAGAGTGTAGCGTTTTCTCAGTCTCCAAAGCTGCTGGAGGAGGAGCATAAACCCAGAGGTCTGGGACTAGACTAGAGAGACCATAAGGAAGAACCACTGAAAAGACCAGGTTTCAATGACCTCATTCCCAGGCCTCTATCCACCTCAGCCACCCAGAGTATTCGTCCCAAAGTATATAGAAGAATATGGCGAGTCCCACACAACCTTAATGTGGGCAACAATGAGTAATCAAACCATAGAGAACTATGTACAGGAAAGCATAAACAGAAGGCTGTCCATAGATGATGGACCTGTAGAGTCAATTATGTAAGTCATAGCAGACCCAAGGGTATCACAGCAGAAGAATAGAGCAAACACAGTTCCAGGGGGTGAGCCCTGGACTGGCCTAGCAGGACTCTAGGAAAGGACATTATCTGGTAAAATATCACCTTCCTTATCATCCTGCTTGAGCAGTCCAGACAAGTGGGACGCACCAAAGATACGACTCCACTGGGCAGACATAGTAGTTTGCAAAATCTAAGAGCCAAAGGCCCGTGTGGACATCCAAGTGGAAATTCTTGACAAAAATGGAAAGCGATGGTCATGCTGCCACCTGACAAATGTCTGCAGGGGCTACCAAGCCCTGCTCTGCCCAAAAGGACGCTAGCGCTCAGGTAGAATGAGTGTGCAAACCCTTTGGAACTGGAAGGTTCAGCAACAGATTGCTGAGGCAATGGCCTCCTTAATCCTACTACTACTGATCATTTGCATAGCGCTACAAGGCAAAGATAGTGCTGTACAGGCACATGCAAAAGACTATCCCTGCTCATCAGAGCTTACAATCTAGTCCAGACAACACAACAGCTGAGGACAAGGATATATCTAGGGGAATGTTAAGAAAACACATAGGAGACTATGCGGATCAGGATCCACAAGCGGCCTCAAAGAGGTGAGTGTTCAGCCTGGATTTGAAAAAGGCCAAAGATGAAGCTTGATATACAGACTCAGGTAGTTTTTTCCAGGCATAAGAAGCAGCAAGGTGAAAGGATCGAAGTCTGGAGTGGCAGTAGAAGAGAAGGGCACAGATAGAAGGGATCTGAAAGAAGAGCGGAGTTCCTGAGGAAGGGTGCAGGGAGAGATAAGAGAGGAAAGGTAGCGAGGAGCAGCAGAATGAGTGCACTTATAGGTCAGTAAGAGAAGTTTCAAATGGATACGAAAATGGATAGGGAGACAATGAAGTTACTTGAGAAGAGAGGTAATATGAGCATATTGAGGCTGGTGGAAGATTAGCAGTGCAGCTGAGTTTTGAACAGATTGGAGGGGGGAGAGAGGATTCAGAGAGAGACCAGCAGGAGGAGGTTGCAATAGTCTAGACAGAAAGTGACTAAAGAGTGAATAAGTGTCTTAGTAGTATGTTCAGAAAGGAAGGGGTGAATTTTGCTGTTATAGAGAAAGAAACAACAGGTTTTAGCTATCAGTTGGATGGGTGTGGAAAAGGAGAGGGAGGAGTCAAAGATAACCCCAAGGTTGTGAGATGAGGAAAGAGGGAGGAGTAGAGCATTATCCATAGTGTCTGAGAAAGAAGGAAGGAGGGAGTAGGGTTTGGGGGAAAAATAAGAAGTTCTGTTTTGATCATGTTCAATTTCAAACAACGGTGAGACAACCAGCGCCCCAATGCTGACTTAGCTTTCGTGTCACCTTGTGCGGGCCAGCAAACAGCACAAATAGATGGTCTGACTTAAGAAAAGAATTCATAACCTCCAAGAACTGGAGAGGCCCCCTCCGGGCATCCTCAAGATGCCAATACTGCTCCTTCGAGAAGGAGTTACTAACCTATAAAACCTCTTTTGTGACTGTCGCACAGTTAACCAATCAAAATAAAACAGAGCTACCATGCAAATGAAATTATCCCTGGGAGCTGGTATTAACAATCTATCCAATTTAGGACACAAAGTAAACTTTCATAATTACTGCATTTGAATGCTCTCTTACGAGTCCAATGTATTTGTTCTAATGAAGAGGATTTCCATTTGCAAGCAAAGTCATTGAGCAATAGATTGAGACAATGGGGATATCCCAAGAAGATTATACGTAGTGCCTATTTACGTGCAAAGTTTGCAAATTGCATTTTGTTATTGCAAAAGCAGCATAAAGATCAAATGGACAGTAAGTTGTTGTGTTGCAGTATTCGGACCGCGCTCAAGAGATAGCTCAGAGCATTTATCGCTATTGGTCTATATTAGCATTACACACTGTCTTCATGAACAAACAACGTATAGCTTTTACTAGAGCATGCAATTTAAAAGATAGGTTAGCACATTCAGATTTTGCCACTTCCAAACCTCCTCAAAAGCTCACTGGGCGGGGGGCGGAGCCCGATGTCCAGCGGGATGGTCGCATAACGCTGAGGCTCCCGAGAGGCCTACTCAGAATCCTGAATTAACACCGGACATACTTGAAACTTCTGCTCTGATCTTGCCGGGGCACATTGGTGAGATGGCGGGGACCAAACCCACGCGCCTGGAATTTGGATCTCCAGCGGCTTCTCACGGCAAATGCTCCAAAACTGAACCCCCGTCCCCGCAGAAGGGGCTGGCTTTGCGCGAGGGCCCCGAAATGCAGCAGGAAATCCTCGCAGAGATTAGAGGGGTTAAGGACCTCGTGCAGTCAAACGGTGAAGCGCTCCGAGCGCTGCGGGAAGATCTTGGTGTACTGCAAAGCAGGCTAGAGGGGCTCTCTTCGCGTCAGGACAAAATGGAGAGCATATTAGACTCCCATGCGGCCCGGTTGTCCAAACTCGACAAAGTTGAACGTCAGGTACGGGCCTTGCAGAAAGAAGTGGAAGATGGCAATAATAGAGCGCGCCGCAACAACCTACGACTCGTGGGCATACCGGAGGGAGCGGAATCGGGAGACATGAAAGAGTTTTTATGCAAAATCCTCCCTTCCCTGCTCCAAATCACTTTTACCAAAGAATTGGAGATCGATCGCGCTCATCGTGTACCCACAAACATAACGCTCAACAGGAAGACCCCGCGGCCTATCATCTTTCGACTTTTGAGATATCAACATGTGGAGCAAATTCTCCGTGCATCTCGGGCAAAGGGCCATATGGAATTTGAGAGCCACAAGATCTCCTTCTACCCTGACTTGGCTAAACCCACGGTCGACCGCCGAAAGTGCTTTCTGGAATTCCGGCCGAGGCTTCAACAACTACAAGCACGCTATGGCCTGATGTATCTGGCCAAGCTCCGAGTCACGCTTCACAATCAGACAAGAACATTTGAGGACCCTGATCTACTAGCGGAGTTTTTGGATTCTAAAGAAGCCGACTTGATGTGCTGACTTCCAGAATATTCCTGCAAATATTCTCATATCCGCTGTACCTGCCATATTGGATTTGCCGCGGCTCAGCAAAGTGTCTGGCGAGGGCGGTCTGTTGCCTTATTTTGATGATATCTGTGACCCGACGCCATCTACCCACAGTAGCCTCGATGAGTATCAGAGACAGTGTTAATTATGGACTCTGGTGTTTCTTTTCTTTTTTTTTCATGTCTCTATCTTCCTCTCTAGGGCCTCCTCCCGCAGACATATGGTCGCCATATTCAATGGGGGTTTTGCTTCTTCTCTAAGTTACTTTGGTACATACTTTTCAATATGGGGTGTATTAGCCAGCATACTCGGTGATTATGTCATTGTCACACAGATTCTGATTATATTGTATGTTTTCAAGCGCCCTTACTTAAAATGTCTATCACCGATTGATGGCACCATGTAAGATTTTCTCATTGAACGTAAAAGGAATCAATAATCCGATAAAACGGAAGAAAATCCTAAGCTATCTAAGTCATGAAGCTGCGGACCTGATTTTCCTCCAAGAAACGCATTTAAATTCGAAGGAAACTCTTAAACTCAATATTAAACCTTACATGGTGGCCGCCTATTCCCCAGCCGTTTCTAAGAAATGTGGGGTTGCCATACTGGTTAGGAAATCTCTGCATGCTACTATTATCGCGACTAGCTCAGATACAGCAGGTAGATGGTCCAGGGTTCACCTCAAGATAGGTAGCCTTGAAGTTATATGTATATGCCTTTATGCTCCTAATGTGGATGACCCTGCCTTTTTTGCTACCATTGCTCAGGTTGCGCAGGCCTCTGCTAATACTTCATTGATAATAGGGGGGGATTTCAATTTAGTTCTTGATCCCCTGATTGACAAACAGCCGCCTAGGACAAGTGGTCCCCCCCAAGAGTCACACCACGCTTACCGCTTTGATCAAAGATCTTGCTTTAGTTGATCTATGGAGGTTACTACACCCCAATGAGCTTGACTTTACCTTCTTTTCTTCCCCTCACAAATCCCAGTCTCGCATAGATTTCTTTCTAATATCAAAACTGTTAGTTCCTCAGGTGGACACTGCAAAGATTCACTCCCAACATATTTCAGATCATGCTGCTATTTCTTTTCAATTACACACTACTGCACCCCAAGGGAATTCGGGGGCCTGGTTCTTTGATAGAGCCCTGTTAACTCAGACAGAGTTCCAGTAAGAAATTCGAGCAGCCATACAGGATTACTTCCATTTTAATTTACCCCAGGATACTGCGAATTGGGCTTGGTGGGAGGGTTTCAAAGCGGCCATTCGAGCAACGATCACTAGCTATCAAATCCGCCTGCGGAAACAACGCAAACAGCAGCTACTCATCCTAGACCAACAAATCAAAGCAGGCGAACGAGTTTTAACTTCACGTACTGATCCATGTGTCTTAATTCGCTTACAGCGTCTCCGTTTTCAATATAATGCAATCCTCTCAACTGCAGCTTCTAAGAGTATTGAGCTTCAACGAGGAACATACTATCGTGAAAACAACCGAGCCGGTCGACTTTTAGCTAACGCCTTGAAAGGTCAAAAAGAAGCCAAACGCGTAGCGGCCCTTCGAGCCCCACAGGGAGGGGGCATATTGACCAAAGACTCCGATATTGTAGAACTCTTTCGGGATTTCTATACCCGCCTATATCAATCTGAATGTGAGTTCTCATCAGAGACCTTCGAGCGATTGCTTTCTGGTATTCAGCGGCCGACCCTCTCTGAAGCTGATAGGGATGCGCTGGATGAACCCTTCTCTACTTCAGAGATCCAATCTGCCCTAACACGAACAGCCTCGGGTCGAGCCACAGGGCCTGATGGTCTCCCGACCGAATTCTACAGAACGTTCAGTGCAGATCTAGTTCCCTACTTAAAACTCTATTTTACTGCCCTTGCGGTAGATACATCCTCTTTGGGATCCTTTTCTGCAGCTAATGTGGTAGTATTTGAGAAAGAAGGCAGAGACCCGCTGCTAACCGCCAACTACCGTCCAATTTCCCTACTTAATGCCGACTATAAGATCTTCGCAACGATCTTGGCCACCCGGCTATCTGACAGGATGGCCACCCTAATCCATCCCGACCAATGCGGTTTTATACCCGGCCGATCCACCGCTGACAATGCTCGGACCTTGTGCCATGTGCTATCCAGTGCTGCCAATCTAGATCACCCGTGGGTGGGTCTTTCCCTAGATGCTGAAAAAGCCTTTGATCGCCTAGAATGGCCCTTCTTATTTGCAGTTCTCCGATGGTATGGCTTTGGGGAGGGCTTCCTCCGATACCTCCAAGTTATGTATACTCAACCCGTCGCCAGTATTTGTGTAAATGCCATTAAGTCTCAGCCTTTTAATCTCCAAAGAGGCACGCGTCAAGGTTGCCCCCTATCACCAATGCTCTTTGATCTAGCTCTTGAACCCCTCGCCCTCCTTATTAGACAGTCCGCACGTATTCGAGGTGTCCCCTTCAGTCACAGAGAGATTAAACTCTCTGCATATGCAGATGACCTTATGCTTTTCGTATCCCTTGATTCGGTTCCAGCTGTCTTGGATCTGATTGATGGATACTCGCAATTATCGGGCTATAAAATTAACTGGACCAAATCTGTAGCATTCCCACTGAACCGCTGGGTACATGAGGCTGACATGCAGGCCTTTCCTTTCCTTTGGCAATCCCGCATGGTGAAATATCTTGGGGTCCATTACTGTTCTCCTTTAGATGACACTATCAGTTTTAATGCCAAAGAGGTAGTCTCCAAAGTCCGTGAGCTCACAAAATCGTTGGTCTCCCTTATCCCTTACATGGTGGGGCCGCCTAGAAACTGTGAAAATGATGATAGTCCCCAAAGTGAACTACATTTTAGAAATGCTGCCATGCTTACTCCCGTTACACACTTACAAAGATATTGAGGGCCTTCTCGTCCGCTACCTCTGGCAGGGCAAACCACCAAGGATAGCTAAACAAAAACTACAGTCTGCGAAGGAACTAGGGGGTACCAGATTTCCTGACTTTCTTAGATATCATCAAGCCTTCCTACTTAAGCAAGGTGCCCGATGGCTAGATGCCTCAACAGACAGCAGACCAGTTTGGCTAGATATAGAAGAGGAGCTTAGTAGTCCAATTCCGTTGACCCATCTCCCCGGTATGTCCCATCAAGTAGACACCCGCCACCCCCCAATGATTGTCGATACTCTCGCGGCCTTTAACACTCTCATTCTATCACTGGGCCCAAACGTATGTCCTCAGCACGGACTCCCGCTGTGGAATAATCCCAGAATTCAAGTCCTAAACAGAACGATAGCATGGAAACCCTGGTACTCTAGGGGGATCTGGACACCCCAACAGCTCTTCTCTGCAGCTCGTTGGAAAACCTTTTCTGAGTTACAAAAGGAATTTGCGTTACCAGCGAAACATTACTTTCAATTGATGCAGCTTCAACACTGCCTCAAAAGTGCTCAAATCATGCCGCCCTCTGTCCCTACTGAGGACGGGCTATTAGAACTAGTTCACTCTATCAGTAGTACACATGGGATAGCCTCTAACTTTTATAAAATATTATGTCAGGGTACAGATACTGCCACTTTTAGAGCCCAACAAGCCTGGGAGCGCGAACTGCAAACCACTTTAACCCCTGTGCAATGGAGCGTTTTCTGGAGCAAAGTAGTGCGGGTTTCCCGGTCTGCCTCAGTTACCCAAACTCTCTTCTTTTTTGCACATAGATGCTTTTATACTCCAGAAAAAATAGCCAAATGGAACACAACTGCTGGGGACCAGTGTTGGTCTTGTCATACTGCTGTGGGAACCCTCGCTCATGTTATCTATGAATGTCCGCAACTACAGGTTTACTGGGGGCGGGTCTGGGGTCGTATTCAATGTATCTTACATCTTCACGAGCCTCTCTCTTGGAAGATTGTGGGACTCCGCTCAGTGGCGGAGGTCCCCTCTCTTCCTAAGAAGGGTCGCTTTCTCCTTGATTTCATGCTGGGTATAGCCATATGTTTAATCACGAGGAATTGGAAGGATAGCTCCCGACTTACTGTCGGTGAATGGTGGAACCTCGTCTGCTTATATAGCACAGTTACTTACCTGTAACAGGTGATCTCTGGGAACAGCAGGAATTAGTCCTCACATATGGGTACGTCGGAACCGACGGAGCCTGCGCGGGAAAGCTCCCCAGCTTCCTAGAATGGAAGCTTTTGGGACCTCCCACTGCACATGCGCGCTGCCTTCCCGCCTTCCTGAACAGCTCTCCTCAGTTTCGAGTTTATAGCTGAGACAATAGAGAGAGGACAGGAAGACAGATAGATAGAAGATACAACTCCTAGGGGAGGTGGGTGGGTTGTGAGGACTAATTCCTGCTGTTCCCAGAGATCATCTGTTACAGGTAAGTAACTGTGCTATCTCCAGGAACAAGCAGGAATAAGTCCTCGCATATGGGGACTCCCTAGCTGAGATGCCTGGGAGATCCCCCTCCAAGGGTTCGCCATCTTCGTATGGATCTCAGGCATCCATCCTGGGAAGGTGGGCAGGAGTTGTCTAAGAATGGAACAGGTGTTTGAGGACAGCCTGGCCAAACAAGGCATCCCGGCGGGAGTCCTTGTCCAAACAGTAATGGGCTGTAAAGGTATGAACCGAGGCCCAGGTAGCGGCTCGACAGATCTGATCAATAGAAACAGAGTGCAGATGAGCCATAGAAGTTGCCATGGCTCTCACATTGTGAGCTGTGACATGGCCTTCCAGAGAAATGTTTTTACTCTGGTAAGCAAAGGAAATACACTGAGCAATCCAATTGGAAAGTGTACGCTTGGAGACTGGAAGTCCCAAATGCGAAGGATCAAAAGCCACGAAAAGTTGAGAAGACTTTCGATGTGGCTGAGTCCTATTAAGGTAAAAGGCTAGAGCTCTTTTACAATCCAGAGTATGAAGGTTCCTCTCTGCACTGGATGCATGAGGAGCCGGAAAAAAGACAGGTAGATATACCTCTTGATTAAGATGAAAAGGCGAGACCACTTTGGGCATAAAGTGGGGATTCGTCCTAAGGACCACCTTGTCATGATGAAATCTTGTATAAGGTGGATTAGCCACTAGAGCCTGCAGTTCGCTGATGCGGTGAGCGGAAGTGACTGCAATTAGGAATAGTACCTTCCAGGAAAGAAATTTCAAGGAGGTAGAAAATAACGGCTCAAAAGGTGGCTTCATAAGCTGACCAAGCACTAGATTCAAATCCCATGCGACCGGGGGGGGGGGTCTGATGGGAGGTTTAGTGAGAGTCAGGCCTCTCATGAATCTTGCAACAAGAGGATGAGAGGAGATAGGTTGTCCATTTATAGGTTTCAGGGATGCTGAAATAGCACTTAAATGGACTCTTACAGAATTCGTCTTAAGGCCTGCATTGGAAAGATGCAGGAGATAGTCTAAGAGGGAATTCAAAGGAAGTGCCAGAGGGTCAAGGCCCTGCTGAGCACACCAAATGGAAAAACGTTTCCATTTGAAAGCATAAGACCGCCTCGTGGAAGGTTTCCTAGAGGCATGAAGGATATCTTTCACAGGTTGAGAAAGATTAAAGTCTTGAAGACTTAAGCCTTCAGTAACCAAGCTCGGAGATGTAGGGATTTGGGGTTTGGGTGCCACAAAGTCCCCTCCTCCTGAGACAGAAGGTCTGGTGCAGCTCCTAAGTCCAGGGAGGATCCCTGGGAGAGCTGTAGAAGCAGAGGGAACCACACTTGGCGTGGCCAGCGTGGAGCTATGAGGATCATAGAGCCGTGATCTCTCTGGAGTTTGAATAGAGTCTTGGGAATCAGCGGAATGGGTGGAAAGGCATATAGGAACGCCTGACCCCAATGGAGGAGAAAGGCGTCCGTGGCCTGAGCTTCCTGACACGGAGTCCTGGAACAGAACCGGGGAAGTTTGGCATTCCACGGACTTGCAAAGAGGTCTATGTCCGGGGTCCCCCATTCCTGAAAGATTCTGCTTATCTGGTCCACGTGTAGGGACCACTCGTGTGGCAGCAGAACTCGACTGAGCCTGTCTGCTCGAGAGTTTTGAACTCCTGGAAGATACACTGCTAGCAGATGAATTTGGTGCTCTCTGGCGAAGGCCCATAATCTGAGAGCTTCGTTGCAAAGCGACAGAGAGCCCGTCCCTCCTTGTTTGTTTATGTAAAACATGGCCACCTGATTGTCTGTCTGAACCAGGACAGTCAGGTTGGCAAGGAGGGTATAGAAGACCTTGAGGGCAAGGTAAATTGCTCGCAGTTCCAGGAGGTTGATATGAAGGGTGGCCTCCTGTGGAGACCAAGTGCCCTGAGTGGAGAGAGTTAGCAGATGGGCTCCCCACCCCAATTGGGAGGCATCTGTTGTGAGGGTTGCTTGGGGTAGCAAGGGCTGAAAGGGAGCCCCCAACAACAGATTCTTGGTGGATATCCACCAATGGAGGGACCAAGACAGACGGTTTGAGGTTTGTATTTGGTCTGAGAGTGCTCCCGACGCCTGAGTCCACTGGGTGGCCAGGGTCCATTGAGCTGCTCTCATATGAAGACGAGCATAGGGCACCACATGTACTGTGGAGGCCATATGGCCCAGGAGGCGTAGCATTTCCCTGGCTGTCAAGCGAGTACTGGACTGGGCTTGGGAGGCCAAGCTCAGCAGACGCTGACCCCGAACCAGTGGAAGGTAGGCTCTTGCAGTGGTGGTGTCCAACTGGGCCCCTATGAATTCTAGAGACTGAGTAGGGCTGAGTTGAGACTTGGGAAGGTTTACCACCAGTCCCAGATACTGCAGAAGGCTCCTTGTGCGGTCTAGGGAAATCTGGGCCTGCGACTGAGTTGGAGCTCGAATGAGCCAGTCGTCCAGATATGGGAATACGAAAATCCCCATGCTTCTGAGAAATGCGGCTACGACTGCCATGCATTTGGTAAAGACTCTTGGGGCAGAGGCGAGACCGAAGGGAAGTACTCTGTATTGGTAATGACTTCCCCTGAACAGAAAGCGAAGATATTTTCTGTGGGATGGATGGATGAGTAGATGTGTATACGCATCCTGCAGGTCTAGAGAACAAAGCCAGTCCTGACTCTGAAGGTATGGAAGGAGAATGCCCAAAAAGAGCATTTTGAATTTCTCCTTGTACAGAAATTTGTTCAATTCTCTCAGATCTAGGATTGGTCTGAATCCCCCTGTCTTCTTTGGAATGAGAAAATAGGGGGAGTAGAAACCTGACCCTTGTTGATGAAGAGGAACCTCTTCTATGGCCCCTTGGGCAAGCAGAGAAGAGATCTCCCGATCCAACAGGGCTAGGAGAGGAGATGGAGAATTGAAGGGTCTCACCATGTGATGAGGAGGAAGGTTGGAGAAATGAAGTTTGTAACCCTCTCGGATGATAGAGAGGGTCCATTGCTCTGTTGTGATTTGTTCCCATCTGGGAGCAAAGTGAGCTAACCTTCCAGGTATGGTGAGAGGTTCTGGTTGGTCCAGAACCAGGAATGGCAAGTTCTCTAGGGGCAAGTCAAAACCCCTGAGGGGGTGGAGCCTGTTGAGCTGCAGTAGCTGCTGCAGGCTTTGCTCTTGCTTGTTTCGTTTGCTGACGTTTAGCCGCAAAACGAGGTTGAGAAGATTGCTGGCCAGTATTGAAAGCATATCTGGCCTTCTTATAATAAGGCCTCTTGAAAGACTTCTTCTTAGTGGGAGTAGAAGTGGACTTAGAAAGTCTCTCTAAGGTGGCATTTTCAGCGTCCATTTGAGTGGCTTTAACTTGCCACTCTGCACCGAATAAGTTCTCACCTGTACAGGGCAGATTCCGTAAGCCATCTAGAACCCAGGGTTCCAGATCAGAAGCCTGGAGCCAAGCCAGACATCTGGCTGCAATAGCAATGCCAGAAGCTCTGCTGGCTCCCTCGAAGGAATCAAAGGCAGCTCTGTTGGAGAACTTAGAAACATCTGAAAGTTGTTTCACTACAGAAAGGAAGTCCTCCTGTTTATCCTCAGGGATAAAGGGGGCAAAATGCCGCACTTTCTTGGCAAGTTCCCCTAGGAACATGCCCATATAGAGGCTGTAGGAATTAATCCTGGCTATAAGCATACTAGCCTGGAAGATTTTCCTACCAAAAGAGTCCAGTGTCTTACATTCCCTTCCTGGAGGTGTAGAAGAGTGCCTTTTAGTACTCTTGATCTTTTTCATTGCAGACTTTACCACAATGGAGTGGTGAGGCAATTGAGTTTTCTGAAAACCAGGAGAAGGAGGGACCCGATACATGGTGTCCAACCTACGGGAATAAGGAGACAGAGTTAAAGGGTTCTCCCAGAAATCCATCAATTGTTCCTGAAGGATTTCATGGATAGGCAGGGTAACTGCTTCTTTAGGAGACTTAGAGTATCCTAAAATATCCAACCTTTTTGACCTTGGTTCCCTTTCAGAGGAGGTAGTGATAGAAAGGCCTTTAGCCATTTCTAAAATAAAGTCCTGAAAGGACAAATCCTCTGGAGGAGACATTCTCCTTTTTGGAGAAGAAGGTTCCTCAGGAAGGTCAAGGGAGAGCTCTGCAGACTCATCAGAGGAGCCAAAATCCTCAGAGGAATCGGTGTATTCTCTAGTTTCCTCCAACGCACGATACGCATACCGATCGGTATCGACATCGGGCGTACCGGGTATGGAAGCGGTATGGAGCGAAAGCCCATACGGTACCGATTTGCGTTTAGAAGAGGAAGGCCTGGGTTCCGGCATGGCGGACGATACCGGAACCGGGCCCGGAACCGCTGGAAGCGGTACCGATGGCGTTGCAGCTTTAATGAAAGCCATGACGGCCTGCTGCATGGATTGGACAGTATTGCCCATAGACGCCACGGCTGCCTGGATGTCGGTACCGGTATGGGCCGGTACCCCAGAGCAGTCCAACAGGTGATCTGTCGAGGCCGTGCCATCGATGTCAACCTGTAGCCCCTGAATTGGCGTTTTGGAAGGCAGAGCTTCCCGCCGGGGCTGTATGGCTGGGGCAGGGTCCTCAAAACTAAGAGCCTCTCGATGCTTTGAAGGAGATTTGCCCTTTGAGGACTTGCCCACAGAAGGTTTGGTTACCTGAGATCCATCCGGAGATGATGACCTGGATGACTGTGATGTTGGATTCTCTGAAGCAAACAGCACATGGAATTTGTTGGCCCGGTTCTGCAGCCCACGCTTAGACATTTGGGAGCAGGAAGGGCAGTCCGGAATGGAGTGGTCAGGCCCCAAACATTTAAGACACCATTCATGGGTGTCTGTGACTGATATTACAGCAGTACACTTGGTACACTTCTTAAATCCAGGGGCTGGCTTCTCCATGTGGAGAATTCAAGTAGGCCTGAAGGCCTAACTGAAGTGACCAAGTGCTGAAAAATAATAAAAGAAAAGAAAATAATTTTTCAAGAAAGAAAAAGGAAGACCGGCGATACCGGTATCGGTATGGGAAGGCAGGTACGCGGTCTAAAGAAACAAAACAAAAAACTACAATTTCTTCAGCGGTGACAGGATACACGACCTGCTGGCTCCGCGGAAAAAGAGAAACTGAGGAGAGCTGTTCAGGAAGGCGGGAAGGCAGCGCGCATGTGCAGTGGGAGGTCCCAAAAGCTTCCATTCTAGGAAGCTGGGGAGCTTTCCCGCGCAGGCTCCGTCGGTTCCGACGTACCCATATGTGAGGACTTATTCCTGCTTGTTCCTGGAGATAGTAAATATGAGCAGATATCTCGGAGAGCTCTTCCCCATACCCAAACTCACTCTCGCTTGTCTAAATGGCAGATGCTCAATGATTATGTACACTCTGCTCATTGTTCCGCTATGTCTGTTTAATGTGCACTCATCATGTTTCAGATCACCGTTAGGTTTTGTAACATAATAATGTCAGTACACGCCCGCTTCGGGAATGATTAGTTTTCTAGAGAAGAAGCAGGGGGGAGGGGGGTAGCAGGGGTTTAATTTGGTGTATGTATCATATTCTATGTATCTGTCTTTTAGCTGTATGTCTTCCTTTCCTTTGTTGTTATAAAACGAAAATAAAGAATTAAAAAAAAAAAAAAAGCTCACTGGGCATCATAGTCTTTGTGGCAATTGTCTTATGTGCCAAATTAGCCTGGATGTTACTGAATGGTTAGATCCTCAAACTAATAAGATTTATGTACTCAGGGCTACTACCAACTGTTTGACAATATGGGCCATATGTGGTTATTGTCCTTGTCGTAAGTTGTACGTTGGAAGGACATGTCGCAAAGTAAAAGTGTGTCTTACCGAGCATAAGTCCCATTTAGCCACATGCATGATAAGTTCACCTATGGTCTCACACTGTTTAGAAAATAATCACACATGGAGTGAATTACAATGGCTGGTAATAGACCGGATCAGTGATCAGAGAGGAGGGATCTCATGCAACAACTTGTGCGCTTAGAGCAGAAATGGATTTTCACTCTGAATACCACACAACCAATGGGCCTGAATGAATCATCTAATTGGATGTCGGCGATTTGATTTGACTGGATCACGTTGCTTGTTCGTTATGGCTGCCTCTTTTTAATAACCATTAGGAAGGTTGTTTTTTTATCCGGGAGCTAAGTTGTGAGAGTGTATGCGACAAGTCCTGAAGCAGCCCAAGAAGTGGAATGGGCGAAACAAGTCGACATTTGTGCCTCCCAATTCTAACCTTTTGATTGATCGATTTGGTGGTTTTCCAAGCTGAAAGTTAAGTGTTTTCAGTTTCTTTTAAATGCATTTAAAAAAATTATAAAACATGGGCCGGAGCAGATGAATGATAATTCGGGGAAAGTAGGTGTATGCTTAAGTGTGGCAGGATTGAGAGACGCTGTGTATAAGCCATGCCATTCCCCCATTACTGAGGCTCTTTTAACCACATGAGAGCATTCAAATGCTGTAATTATGAAAGTTTACTTTGTGTCCTAAAATTGGATACATTGTTAGTACGAAATCCCAGGGGTAATTTCATTTACATGGTAACTCTCTTTTGTTTTGATTCTTTAGAGAAAGAGGGCAGGCAAACTGCACTGTGTATGCCTTGTAGCGATATACAAATGAATAATAGTAGTAGTAGTAATTCACAAGAAAGCGAGAAACCATCTCAGGGAAGAAGGAAGGCACAGGCTGAATGGAAATGGCCTCCTCAGAAAAAGAAAGGTAAGGATCTTGGTAAAACAGAGCCAGTAGCTCAGAATCCTCCTTGCGGAGCAAATTGTAACCAAAAAGATCATCTTGAGAGGAAAATCCTTTTGAGTGGCACACTTCAATGGCTCAAAGGGCTCCAACATCAGGGCTCCGAGTACCAGACACAGATCCCAGGAAGGGACCACAGACCAGAGGGGAGAATGCAGATACCGAACCCCCTGAAGGTGGTGTGAAACATCTGGGTGTATGGCTAGAAACTTACCAGCCACCGGACCTCTGAAACAGGTCAAAGTTGCCACCTGAACCTTCAGGGAGCTAGGAGAAAAAGCCCTTCATCAGACTGTCCTGCAGAAAAGGCCAACAGAGACGGTACCTGGGCCGCTCAGGAATCAGCTGCCATGCATCGTGCCAGCAATCAAGGCACCAGACCCGCAATTATGCCAGATTGGTAGACCTCCTCTGGGCTCTGAGTAAAGTGGAAAAACACTGCTGGAGAGTAGCCCATATGCACTAAGTGTCTCCTTACAGGAGCCAAGTCATAAGCGAGAACAAAACAAGCAGCTCCCGACACAATAGGCCACGAGATGGAAGCAAATGAAGAAGTGGTGTTTGCAGAAGCCACATCAAATCTCCAAATTATGCTCTCCTCAGCCAACCCAGCACCACCAGAATAATCCTCCTTAGGTGATGCTCTATATGCCAAATCACACGCTCCAACAGGGCCCATAGAGGAAACACATACAGCAGGTGTTGGCTTGGACAAGGTTGAACCACGGCACCTACACCCTTGGACCCAGTCTCCATGTGGCAACTGAAGAAGTGGTACACTTTGGCATTGGTGCAGGTTGCCATCAGATCCCTCTTGGGACAACCGCAGCGGCACAGAAAAAATTGAAACACCTCATGACTCAACTCCCACACTCCTGGAACCATAGAGTGCTGGCTGAGAAAATCCGTTTCCACAGTATCTACCCTGGCAATGTGCAGAGTTGACAAGCTAGGAGGTTCTTCACTGCCCATGCAAACAGGAGATCCATGTCCAGGGCTACCCTGGCACGCCTCATGCTGCCTTGCCAATTGACATAAAGCCACCACCATGGCATTTCTCTGAGAACACTTGAACTACCCAGCCCTTGACCAGGAGCCATAAATGCAGAAGAACCAACCTAATAGCCCTCGCCTCAAGGCAGCTGATGGACCACACTGCCTCCCTGTGGTTCCAATGGCCCTGAGCCATTCAGCTTTGGCAATGAGCTCCCCCAGTCCAAGAGACGGGCATCTGTCATCAGAAGGATCCATGAGCAATCATCCAGCAGCACACCCTTCCTCAGAAGACCGGGCTGCCACCACCCTAGGCTGTCCATCACAGGAGCCTGAGCTCGAACTGCTGAGAACTCGAGGACCACAGAGTCAGTAACAACTGGAGCAGGTGCATATGAGCATGTGTCCATGGCACCGATTGTCACCACCATCAAGCCGAGGAGCTGAAGAGAAACTCAAACTCTGGAAGCCTGCTGCAAACAGAACAGCATTAGCCAATAGTTATAGTTTATTTTGCTTGATATACCACCTATGGCAGGTAACAGCTAGGTGGTTAAGGAAGTTATATTCAGGTACTATATGGATTTCCCTGTCCCCAAAAGGTTCAAAATCTAAGGTTGTACATGAGGCAATGGAGGGTTAAGTGGCTTGCCCAAGGCCAGAAGGAGAACTGAAACCCCAGTCCCTCTGAACCAAGGCTGCTGTCCCCCAGTGGGACTTGAACCTAGGCCTCTCCAGACCAAGGCTACTGCCAACAGCCTTTAACCTTCGTCTGGCAGGAAGACTTTGCAGAATCGAATATCAAAATGTGCTCAAGGAACTCCAGGGACTGGGAATGCAACAACTGGCTCTTTCCCCAATTGATTACCCAGCCAAGGCTCATCAAAAAGGATACCACTGAGGGAGCTACCTGAGACACTTCTGAAAGAGAATGGGCTCAGATGAGACAGTAGTCCTGATATGGGTGCACACAAAGCCCTTGGTGCCATAGCACCATGGCCACCACCATCATGACCTTGAAGAGCATTTTTGGGGCAGTGGAGAGTCTGAATGGGAGAACAGCGAACTGAAGGGGAGAGCCAAGTATGGCAAAACACAGATACCTTGCTGATCCCAGGATCGGAATATCTTAATATGCCTCAGCCAAATCTAGGAGATAGCAGGAACTCCCCTCGGCACACCGTTTTAATCATGGATCACAAAGTTTCCATCCAGAAGCGCATGATGCACAAGGGTTCATTGACACTCTTGAGGTCCAGAATAGGCGGGAATGTTCCTTCCATGACAGCACCATGAAACAGATGGAATACTTGCCCTTGCCCCAATCATCCGGGAGGGAACAGGAACCACTGCCTTCAAGAGAGGCAACTTGTACAAGGTGATCCAAACAGCAGACCTGCTGTTCTCACACCACTATGGGAGAAGACAAAAGTAATTGGGATCAGCACTTTGCATTTCAAGACATAACCATACTGAATGGGGATTAGCACCCAGCAATCCTTGGTGACCCGGGACCATTCCTGAAAGAAAAGGTGAAGCCTGCCTCAACCAGAACAACCAGGGAATAGGCCCCCAAAACGTCACTGCAGAGCCCAGGAGAGTCCTCCTCTGGATGGGATCAGGTCTCTGGGCCCCAGCACTCTACAAAGGAACTGAGAATGAGCCTAAAGTCCATAAGAGGAGGAGAAAAAAGGCTTTCCAGGCTAGTAGAGACAAGAGTCCAAGACCCCCAAGAGTCTACTACTATTACTACTACTGAACATTTGTATAGCGCTACAAGACATACACATATAAAAGATGGTCCCTGCTCATCAGAGCTTACAATGTAGTCGAGACAGACAACACAGTAGCCGTAGACATGGGATACAGAAAGGGGGGAATGGTAAGGAAACACGAAGGAGATCAAGTGAGTCAAGATCCGAAAGCAGAAGCAAAGAGATGAGTTTTCAGCCTGGATTTGAAAAGGGTCAGAGAAGGCGCTTGACGTACAGTCTCAGGTTGTTTGTTTCAGGCATAAGGAGCAGCAAGGTGAAAGGAGTGAAGTCTGGAGTTAGAAGTACAAGAGAAGGACACAGATAAAAGCGATTTGCCAGAAGAGGGGTGTAGGGAGAGTTAGGAGAGGAAAAGTAATGAGGAGCTGTAGAGTGAATGCACTTATAAGTCAGCAGGAGAAGTTTGAACTGGATGCAGAAATGGATAGGAAGCCAATGAAGTGACTTCAGAAGAGGAGTAATATGAGCATGATGAGGCTGGTGGAAGATTAACCATGCAGCAGAGTGTTGAACAGATTGAAGGGGAGAGAGGTGATTCAGAGAGAAACCAGCAAGGAGTAGGTTACAATAGTTAAGCCGAGAGGTGACTATGTAGTGGATACGTGTCTTAGTAGTGTGTTTAGAAAGGAACGGGCGACTTTTGTTGATGTTGTAGAGAAAGAAATGACAGGTTTTAGCTAACAGTTGGATGTGTGTAGAGAAGGAGAAAAAGGAGTCAAAGACGACCCCGAGGTTGCAATCTGAGGAGATGGGGAGGAGTAGAGCGTTATCCACAGAGACTGAGAACAGATGAAGGGGAGAGGAGGGTTTAGGGAGAAAAATAAGCAGCTCAGTTTTGGCCATGTTCAATTTTAAGTGGCGGCGAGACATCCAAGCAGCAATGTCAAAAAGGCAGGCAGAAAACCAGGTCTGGATTGCTGAAGAGATTTCAGGTGTAGAGAGGTAGATCTTGGAGTCATCAGTATAAAGATGGTACTGAAAGCCATGGGAAGAGATGAGTGTACCAAGGGACTGGGTATAGAGAGAGAAAAGGAGTGGACCCAAGACAACTGAGAGCAGGATAGCAGTAGAGGAGGATCCACCAGAACAGACATTGGGAGAGATAAGAGAAGCAGGATAGCACAGAGCCCTTAAAACCAAATGAGGACAAGATATCAAGGCGAAGGTTGTGGTCAAGGATTGAGTAAAGGCCTTTGGATTTTGCCAGGAACAGCTCACTGGAAACTTTAGCAAGAGCCGTATTGGTAGAATGTAAAAGACGAAAGTCAGGTTGTAGAGGATCCAGAAGGGCTTGAGAGGAGAGAAAGTCGAGGCAAAGGCAGTGAACCACACATTCAAGTAGTTTAGAAATGAAGGGGAGGATGGGTCGATAGTGCGAAGGATAGATAGGGTTCTTCTTCACTGCTTCAATTTTCTCTCCTATTCTCTCATTGATCCACTCCAGTCTGACTTTCGTCCTCTTCATTCCACTGAAACAGCTCTTACCAAGGTCTCCAGTGACTTGTTCCTAGCCAAGTCTAATGGCCTTTATTCAATTCTTATTCTTCTTGGCCTTTCTGCTGCCTTTGATACTGTTAATCACTGTTTCCTCCTCGTCACATTATCCTCTCTCGGTTTTAGAGACTCTGTCCTGTCTTGGTTCACTTCCTATCTCACTAATCACTTCTTTAAAGTTTGTTCACATGGTACCTCATCTTCTGCTATACCTCTCTCATTTGGTGTACCCCAAGGGTCTGTTCTTGGTCCAATTCTTTTCTCTCTCTATACCCAGTCCCTTGGTGTCCTCCTCTCTTCCCATGGCTTTCAGCATCACTTTTATGCGGATGACTCTCAAAGTCTATATATCTTTGCCCGATATTTCTCATACACTTCAGGCACATACCTCTGCTTGTTTGTTTAATATCACTGCCAGGATGTCTCAGCGCTGTCTGAAGTTGAACATGGCTAATACTGAGCTTCTTATTTTTTTCCCTAAATTATCGCCCATCCTTCTTCCTTTCTCCATCACTGTTGATAATACTCTTCTTCTTCCAGTTTTCTCTACTCGTAACCTTGGGGTCAGTTTTAATTCCTCTCTTTCATTCTCCTCACATATTCAATAAATTGCTAAATCCTGTTATTTCTTTCTCTTCAACATTACCACGATTCGTTTCTTCCTCTTTGATTACACTACTAAAACTCTTGTTCACTCCTTAATTACCTCCCGTCTTGACTACTGCAACCTCCTCCTTGCTGATCTTCCTCAGTGTCATCTCTTCCCTCTTCAATCTATTCAAAGCTCTGCTGCACGGTTAATTCTCTGCCAGCCACATTACACTCACATTACCCCTCTTTTGAAATCCCTTCACTGCTACCATATTTAGTTAAACTACTTATCTTGACCTACAAATGCATTCAACTCTGCTGCCCCTCCTTACCTTTCCTCTCTTCCTATACCCCTCCTTGTGATCTCCGCTCTCCTCTGCCTTCCTGCTCTCTATTCCCCCCTCTTCTTGTGCCAATTCCAGGCTTAGTTCCTTTCACCTTGCTGCTCCTTTTGCCTAAAACAAGCTGCCCTTGTCTTTATGTCAAATCTCCGCTTTTTCCCCTCTTCAAGTCCATGCTCAAGGCTCACCTCTTTGAGGCAGTCTTTGGTTCATAATTTCCTTGCCTTGTGTTTCATCCCCATATCACCCTTATTTCTTGTATTGTATTGTACTGTACTGTATGTTGTCTTCTAGATTGTAAGTTCTATGAGCAGGGACTGTCTACTTGTGTGTCCGTACAGTGCTGCGTATGCTTGGTAGCGCTCTATAAATGATTATTAATAATAATAATAATAATAATTAGGGGGGCTAGGCCTGGTAAGGGACTGATCAGGGGGGTTAGGACTGGTAATGGGTTGATGGGGTCTAGCACTGGAAATGGGCTAGGATCGGAAATGGGCTGATTGGGGGGGACAAAGACTAGAATTGGGCCAATTATGGGGGGGGCTGGGACAAGTAATGGACTGATCAGGTGGGGTTAGGACTGGTAATGGGCTGATCAAGAAGGGCTAGGACTGGAAATGGGCTGATCGGGGGAGGTTAGTGGTAATGGGCTAGGACTGGAAATGGGCTGATCAGGGGGAACTAGGACTGGAATGGGCTGATGGGAGGGCTAGGACTGGAAATGGGCTGATGGGAGGGAGGGAAGGAGAGAGCTGATGGCCTTGGAAGAAGACTGGGGACTAGGAGCAAGGGGGCTAGGACTGCAAATGGGCTGATGCCGGTGAATGTGAGAATGGGACTGGAAGGGAGCAGATGCTGAGAGGGACTGGAACTAGAAGAGAACTGATGTTGGGGGAGAACTAGAAGGGGATGGGGCTGGTGAGAGAAAAAAAAGAAGCTAGGGGAGTGAGGATGGAGAGGGGAAAAGATATTTTGTGTGGGAGGGAAGAAAATCTATGATTGACCGGATATTGGGAGAGTAAGTGGGGATTTTAGGATGGAGGGGTGAAATTTGAGTGGATGAAAAAGAAATAAAGAAAGAGATGAAGGATGGAGAAAAAGATCATATGTTAAAGCAAATGTAGAAAGAGAATGAAAAAAAACAGAAGAAAGGACAAATGGACAACAGACAATGGAGAGTCAGCAGAAGAAACAAAGAAATCTGAAGAAAGCTACTGGAGCAAATTGCAACTAAAAAGTAAAAAAACAAACAACAAAAGGTAGAAAAATACTTTTTTATTTTGAATTTATTAACTGGAAATATGTCAGCTCTGGGAAATGTGCATTGCTAACATCTTTGCGGCTTTTTTAGTACAAGAGGAAATTAATTTTAAAGTTTTATTCTCCAGTATTGTTGTACATTCCAAGTTTGGCTTTTGGAATTCCCAGTTTAATTATTGTGTTCATATTTCTATGTTCTATGTTTGGTGATGATCTATGTTTTGCATGTGTAACTGAGCAGCGGTACTCTGTTCATGTAGTTTCTATGTGACACAATCCCACTTGTTTTCTTTCCCCAGTAGGAGATAAATTGGTATTCTCCAAGATGTATTGGTTTAATATTTGCAGTGCTGCCTTTTGATAGGTAGGGTTTGGTGCTTTGCGAGTCCTGGTAGTGCTGTTATGATCTGGCAGGTTGCTATGGGTTCTAAATGGGCAGGGTATATAGTACTTCTTAATTGTCTGGCAATTGGCACTGGAGTATAGTAATGTAGAAATAGCATAGTTACTCACCTGTAATAGGTGTTCTCCAGGGACAGCAGGAATCACTTCTCACATATGGGTGATGTCAATGCCAACGGAGCCCTCATGGAAGCATCTCCTGAGCTTTCAAAGAAAGCCTTTGGGAGATGCCATCACGCATGTGTAGTCCCCTTCCCACCCAAGAGTGCCATCTTGCTCAGTCGGGTGCCATAAGTAGAGTCCAACCAAGAAGATGGCCAAAAATGAGAAGCAACTTAAAGGGGAGGAGGGAGGGTTGTGAGGACAGATTCCTGCTGTCCCTGGAAAACACCTGTTACAGGTGAGTAACTACACTTTCTCCAGGAACAAGCAGGAAGTCAGTCCTCACATATGAGATTCCCTAGCTATAGGCTACTGAGCACCTGTAGAGTATACAGCCGAGCCGTGAGGAGCCACAAGAGAATCTGAGGACAGACTAGAGGACCCCGAGTCCAGGGAGAGCCATGCCTCCAGTAGCCTGAACAAGAAGGGTCGGAAGGCAGGAGTTGCCTAAACCCCAAACAGATTACAGAGTACGGCCTGGCTGAAGGCACTTTCCCAATGGGACTCCTTATCTAGGCAATAATGGGCTGCAAATGTGTGAGTGGAGGACCAGGTGATGGCCCGGCAGATGTCTGCCAAGGGCACCAAGCGGAGGTTCGTGACAGACATTGTCATCGCTCGGACATTGTGTGCCATGACATGGCGCTCCAGCGGTAGCCCAGCCCGGGTATGGGTGAAGGTGACGCAGTTCGTCACCCTGATTGACAAGGTCTGCTTGGTGACAGCCTTCCCCCGACAGCTGGGGTCATATGACACAAATAGCTGCCCAGCTTTGCAGTTGCCCTGGATCTGCTGTAGGTAGAAGGATAGAGACCTTTTGAAATCCAGAGTGTGGAGTACGGTTGGCGTGAGGCCATGGGAGGAAGGTGGGCAGCACCACCTCCTGGTTGAGGTGGAAGTCCAAGACTACCTTCAGGAGGAACTTCGAGTGGGTATGGAAGACAACCCTGTTCTTGTAAAACCTGGTGTATGGTGGTTCAGCCATCAGCACCTGGAGCTCACTAACTCTGCGGGCAGAGGTGAGAGCCACCAAGAAGGCGACTTTCCAGGACAAGTACCGCAAAGAGCAGATAGGCAGGGGCTCGAAGGATGGTTTGGTTAGCTGTGTGAGGACCACACTGTGATCCCATTCCACTAGGGGTGGATGGATAGGAGGCTTTGAAAGAAGCAAGCCCCGCATGAAATGAGAGATGAAGGATTGTCCCGAGAGAGGTTTGACCTCGATGGGGTGATGGTTCACCTAGATCGCACTCAGGTGCACTCTGACCAAATTGGACTTGAGCCCGGACTGCGAGAGATGGAGCAAGTATTGCAACATCGAGTGTACCGGGCAGGAGAATGGATTCATGCATTGCTCTGTGCACCACAATGAAAATCTACGCCACTTGAAGGCATAAGCTTGCCTCGTAGAGTCCTTATGAGAGGACAGGAGGATTTCTTCGACCTCCCTGGAAAGGTGGAGGGTGCTAAGGCGACCCTTTCAACAACCAGGCTGTGACTGACAACGATCCCAGATTGGGGTGGAGGAGAGAGCCCTCTTCCTGCATCAGAAGTACTGGGAAACTCCCGAGAGGAACTGGGGATTGCATCAAGAGATGGAGAAGCAGGGGAAACCATGGCTGCCTGGGCCACGGGGATCATCGAGGACCTGTCCCACTGGACCTTGAAGAGGGTTCCATGCTATCAACGGCGTGGGAGGGAAGGCATCATGAGCCAACTGAGCTGGGTGCGGGTGAGGCTGGCGAAGAGCCGGAATAGCTGCCACGCCATCTCTGGGTGCAAGCACCACTCGTGTGGCTGGAGGACCCTGCTCAGTCTGTCCGCCAAGGCGTTATCCTGGCCCAGGAGGTAGACCACTCTGAGGAGGATGCCCCGACTCACCGCGTAAGTGCAAAGAGCTACTGCCTTCTAGCAGTGGCTGTAGGAGCCTGTGCAGCCCTGCTTGTTCAGATGGACAAAACAAGTCACCATGTTCTGTCTGCACAAGCACCGCCTGGTGCTGCAGTCAGTGTTGGAAGGCCTTCAACACTAGGAAGATGGCCCAGAGCTCCAGCAGACTGATCTGCTGCTGTTTCTCCTCGAGAGACCAGGTCCCCTGGGTGCACAGCTCCTCGCAATGGGTTCCCAGCCCGAGAGGAAAGCATCCATTGTTAGGATCCTCTGGGGGTTCGAGGCCTGAAAAGGCATGCCCTAGAGCAGGTGCTGTGCATCCTGCCACAAGGCCAAGGAGTCGGCCAGTCGAGGGGATACCGAGATGGGGTCCCGGAGCCAGCCTGTAGCATGGGCTCACTGGAAGCAAAGGCACCACTGTGTCATCGGGCACGACATGGACCATAGGGGCCATGTGGTCCAGGAGGCGAAACATCGACCGAGCCGATACTGTGCGACCTCTCTGCACTTCGAATGCTAAGGCCGTGAGGTGGTCCACCCTGTCCTGGGGGAGGAAGGCCTTGGTCTGGAGTGTGTCCAGGCGAGCCCCTATGAACTCCAGGGATTGCATTGGAATGAGATGGGATTTTGGGTGACTCACCATGAATCCCAGGTGCTGCATTAGCTGAATGGTGCGGTCTGTAGCTTGCAGGGCTTCTGAGGCTGTGTCCCCTTTTATGAGACAGTCATCGAGGTAAGGATAGACGAAAGCACTGTGGAAAGGAAGATAAGCCGCTACCACTACAAGGTATTTGGTGAAGACCCGTGGTGTGGAAGCAAGACCGAATGGGAGTATCCTGTACTGGTAGTGGTCGCCCCTGACCACAAACCTTAGGTACCCGTCTGTGACTGGGATGGATAAGGATGTGAGTGTAAGCATACTTCAGATCCAAGGAGCATAGCCAATCACCCTGCTGGAGGTAGGGCAGCAGTATTCCAAGGGAGAGCATCTTGAACTTCTCCCGCACCAGGAATTTGTTTAGGTTTCTCAGGTCAGCCTTCCTGTCCTCTTTGGGACTCAGACGTATCTGGAGTAGAACCCTTTTCCTTTCAGGTGGAGTGGTACGGGCTCCACTGCCCCGTCCCAGAGGAGGCCTGCAAACTCTCGGATTAGCAGGGCCTGGTGCAGGAGAGGCCGTTGAAGTTCCTCGGGAAAGTAGAGGGGAGGCAGCTGATCTAGGTATAGGAGGCAACCCTCCTTGACCACTCTGAGAACCCATGAGTCGGTGGTGATCGAATTCCACCTATGGGCAAAATGGACCAGCTGTCCCCCTGTCAGTAGCTGGTCATCCAGCAGTCGAGAGACTATGCCGGAGGCATCAAAACCCTGACTCAGGCTGGGCCAGGGTCGACGTCTGGGCCTCTGGGCCCTTGGACTTATGTGGCCCCTGCCCAGTGCCCTTACTCTGACTGCTCTGCTGTGCAGTCTGGGTAGCTGAGTACGGGGGGTATCCCCGATAGGGTTGGCCCTTCCTGTCAAAGGAGGGCTTCGTCCCCTGTGGCTTCTTTCTAGGAAGGGTAGAAGTCTTCTTCAAGAGCAGAGTGCAGTTGACATACTGTGTCTCGATTTTGGCTGCTTTGTCCTCTATGGGCTTTCCAAAGAGTTGCTCCCCGAGGCAAGGGACATCGAGAAGCTTCTCCTGGACCCACTGCTCCAGGTCTGAGGATTGGAGCCAAGCCTGTTGGTGGGTGCCGATGCCGGTGGCCACCATCCTTGTGCAGGACTCGAAGCCATCATAGGAGACTCGGGACAGATATTTTGAGCATTCACTAACAGACTTCGATAGCGTCTGGTCAGCAGCGAATCCCCAAGTTCCTTGGTAAGGTCCCAGAGGTACATGCCAATGTACAGTTGGTATACTTTTATGTGGTAGACTAGCATGGAGCCCAGGTAGCACTTACCCACAGGTGCATTGAGGGTATGGGACTCCCTGCTCGGGGGAACTGAGGAATGAGTCTTTGGACTCTTCTGTCTGCAGATGGCTGACTCGACTACCATGGAGATGTGAGGGAACTGCGCCTTCCGAAACCACGGCCCCTGCTGGACCCTGTACATGGAATCCTGGCGTTGACTGACGATCGGGAACGATGCCGGCATCTCCCACATGCAGAGGAGGAACAGGCTAAGGATAGAGGAAATGGGAACCGTGAGGGTTTCCTTTGGTGGTGCCTTGTATTGAAGGATATTGAGTTCCTCCATTCAAGGGTCCTCCTCCGACTCAGCAGTGAGAGCGAGGGCCTGCGCCATAAACCTGACAAACTTGAGGAAGGTGTCATCCTCGGATAGAGACCACTGTCTCTGGGTCGGCTGGCGATGGGTCCAAAGGACAGTCTCAGTGAGCCCGAGTCTCCAGGGATGTCTCGCCATCTGACTCCCATTCTGAGTAGTCCGTGGAGGACTTGAGACCGGGTGGCTTGAAGTGGGCCGATGACCCCCAATGGGGCCCAGAGGCCAATGCATGGCCAGAGCCAGAGGCCTGGGATGTTCTCGCACCAGAGGAATGGGATGGAGATTGAGACCCTCGCCAAGGATCCTCATGAGGCGTATGGCTCTCGGGGATCACTGCGATGGCCGGGGAGCCTACAGAACAAGATCCCTGCGGTCTCAGGGCACGCACCAGCGGGGCTGGGCATCTGTGCCTGCAGGGCAGCAAGGAACACAGAAACACTGCATTCTAGAGCCAGCATGCAGGCATCCCACGCAGGAGGTCCTCGCAGGGATGACCTCGGGAGACAGGGCGCCATCGCCAGAGGCCTCAGTATCGGTCCTGGGAACCTTCCTTGGCCGCTTCTGCTCCAACTCTAGGATGGCCGCCAGGGGCTAAGGGACTGCGCACGGGACTTTTCCCACTTGTCCGTGTCCCCAGACGATGTCTGTGAGGCCGCCTTCTCCTTTTTACACTCATGCCCTGGGTACCCTTGGTCCGAGTGCCTGTGAGCTTAACACGCGGGAATTTTAGACAACTCAGAGGGTTGCGGAGCTTTTGAGTATGAGGCTACCAGGGATACCGGGGTCAAGTCTGCCTTGTGGAAGATGTCATCCTGCTTCTGCCAACGACTCTGGATGGCCTTAGTGGACATTATTTTGCACAAGGAGCATTGCTCCGGGTCATGATCGGTGCCCAGATACCGGAAACAGTCGTGGGTGTCAGTGAGGGACATGTTTCTAGAGCACCGATCCAGAAACCAATGGCCAATGGGGCAAAAAGGACGAAAACGCCAAAGTGGAAAACAGGAAAAAAAGAGATTCTTGAGGTCCGCTGCAGGAGCAGCGGTGTTCAAGAGGTGGGAAGGAGAACTGGCAGCTGCCGGAAAGCGCAAATATCACTAGAGAAGATTAACTTTTTCGGGGCGGGGGGGGGGGAGACGAACGTCCGAAGGGCTCCACGGAAAAAAGGAGAATGAGCAAGATGGCACCCTTGGACGGGAAGGGGACCGTGTATGCATGGTGGCATCTCCCAGAGGCTTTCTTTGAAAGCTGGGGAGATGCTTCCGCAAGGGCTCCATCAGTGTCCACGTCACCCATATGTGAGGACAGAGTTCCTGCTTGCTCCAGGAGAACAAATAGTATTTCTTTATCCTCGCTGCCCATGCAAATAGCATTCAGACACTCATTAAGAGGCATGTTTATTAAACGTTAATGTGCATTCAGAAATGTTAATGTGTGTTAAGTGCAGGAACACCCATTTATTTCCATTGGCACAGTGGCACTTAACGCACATTAATATTTAGTAAACATGCCCCTAAGTCACTGCCAGGAGAAAAAAAAAGGCTTGTGAAGGGCTCCTTTGAAAGTTGCCTAAAAGTTTAGATGGGCAACATATACATTTTAAAATAAAATAAATTAAATTTATGCAAATGAGGTCAAGTGGCTATACAAATGAGGCCCCACAATGAGTCTCTGCACATGGCCCCACATCACCCTTGGGTCACACAACCCACTTGTCTGGACTGGTCTAGCAGGACGATATGGAAACATGGTTTAATGAGTCTCATGAACGAGATATTGGAATACCTGGATATAATCTATTCAGAAGGGATACAGAAGCCAGGAACAGAGAAGGAGTAGCCCACTAAGTCAGAAACAGTATTAAAGCAGCTGAAAAGTAAGGGATTTGGGGAAAAGAAGCAGCAGTGTGGATTGGTTTGGAAAAAAGAGATTGTCTATCATCTACACTGTGGTAGTCTACAGACCTCCAGCTCAAACGGAGGAAATGTATAGATTTGATCAATGATATTGCAAAGGTAGTAAAAAAGAGTGAGGTGGTGATACTGGGGGACTTTAACCCTTTGAAGGCCTACTTTAAATTTTTAATCCACATTCTGCAGCCGGGTTAATTTTTGCATATTTCAGGAAAATTGTACCCGTCTTATTCAATATGTTCTAATAGTGATTTTCCTTCTGCTATGGTCATATATTATATACTATTTGATAGGAATATTTAGTCAGAATTTTGGATCCCGAGAGTTTTGGGCTCGGCCTCGAAAGGGTTAATCTGCCAGATGTGAATTGGAGTATCCCATCTATAAATATGGAAAGATCATGGATGCCCTACAAGAGGTTTTGCTCAGGAAACTGGTAAAGGAACCCACTAGGGAAGGGTCAGTGCTGGATCTGGTACTCACTAATGGAGACAGTGTGCCTAATGTCTCGGTGGCTGCCCACTTGAGCAGCAGTGATCACTGCATAGTGTGACTTTAGGTAAAAGCAAAGGCAAAGTCCAATTGCAGCAAACTCAAAGTCCTAGATTTCAAAAATGCTGATTTCTGTAAAATGGAAAAATACATATAAAAGCAAGAGGAAAAGGAAATTGATATGGTTTTCCAAAGAAATGCGTGCAAAAATAAAGGCAAAAGAAATAGAGTAACCTAATGGTTAGAGCAGAGAGCGAGAGCCAGGGCAATCAGGTTTAAAATGGCATCATTCCCAATTTTCAGAAGATCACAAAAAAGAGGAACACAGAAAAGTATACCAGATAATGCTGAAAGAGGCAGAGAGAAATCAGGATGGTAAAAGCAAAAAATTAGCTCGAAATGTGAAGCAAGGTGACAAGACTATTTTCAGGTATACTAGGGAGAGGTGAAAAACCAGAGGTGGAATTGCAAGACTCAAAAGATGCTGAGAACCAATTTATGGACAGCAATAAGGAAAAAGTGAACTTGTTAAAAACAATACTTCTGTTCCGTGTTCACAAAAGAAAATCCTGGAGAAGAGCAACACATGACTGACAAACGCAACAAGGGGACTGAAGCAGATATAACATCATTCATAGAAAAAGATGTTTATGAACTGCTTGCAAAGCTGAAAATGGACGAGGCCAGGAGACAGGATCAGACACTTGCCAGGATACTGAAAGATCTCAGAGAGGTTTTGGCAGGACCTTTAAAAGATGTGTAATAGATCTCTGGAGACTGGGGAGGTATTATGGAATTGGAGGAAGACTGATGTGGTCCCTCTTCACAAATGCTGCAACAGAGGTGGCAAACTACAGGCTGGTAAGCCTTACCTCAGTGGTGGGAAAAGTAATAGAGATACTGCTGAAAGAAAGGATAGTGTTTGTTCTAGAAGCCAATGGGTTGTGAGATCCAAGGCAACATGTCTTTACCAAGGGAATATCATGCCAAAGAAATCTGATTGATTTCTTTGACTAGGTGACCAAGAAACTAGATCAAGGGCATACAAAGGATGTGATCTACTTAGATTTCAGCAAAGTCTTTGATACTGTTCCGCATAGGAGGTGTGTGAATAAACTGAGCAGCCTAGCTATAGATCCCAAGATAGTGAACAGGACCAAGCAATGGCTGACAGACCACAGACAGTAGTGGTGAATAGAACTCGCTCTGAAGAAAAGAGGGTGGGTAGTGAAGTGCCTCAGAGATCAGTTCTGGTGATATTACCAAAGGGTTAAAAGGAAAGAGGTTTGCCTTTTGGGAGATGGCACAGACATTTGCATTAGAGTAGGCACTTTGGAGGGAGTAGACAACATGAGAAAAGATCTACAAAAATTAGAAGAATGGTCTAATGCTGTGGGTTAAACTAGAAAGAGAGAAAGGGAAATCTATTTGCATTGGAGCGATATACATATCCCACTCACAGGGAGGAATGGACGCAGATTTAATAGAAGACATAGGCAGTCTTGCCATGAAAGGAGAAGTTCTACTGATAGGTAACTTCACTGTACCAGATGTTGATTGACAAATCCCTGCTGTGGTGTCATCTAGAAGTAAGGAGATCTTTGATTCTCTACAGGGATAACTATTTGGCAGCTGGTAACAGAACCCACATGTGAAGGGGTATACTAGATTTGGGGTTTACCAATGGGGAACGTGCTTCCGATGTTATAGTGGGAGATCATCTTGCATCCAGTGATTACCAGATGGTGTGGTGTATTAGGACTAGGGCTGAAAAAATCCATTCAAGAGATGAGACTTTAGGAAAATGAAATTTGCCAAGATGGGACAATACCTCAAGGAGTCGTTAGCGGGATGGGAACAGCTGGGGGATGTAGAAAAGCAATGGGCAAACCTGAAAGGGGATATTCTAAGGGTAGCAAACCTTTTTCTTAGAAAGGTAAATCAATGTAAAAGGAAAAGGAGGCCACTATGGATCTCAAAAGAAGTAGCTGAAAAAGTGAAGAAAAAGAGGGAGGCCTTCAGGAAATACAAAAGATCACAGAGAGAGGAAGACAGGCATCTGTATTTGGAAAAACTTAGAGAAGCTAGCAAGGTAGTCAGGGAAACAAAGATACAAGAAGAAGAACAAATAGCCAATGCAATAAAATGGGGGGATAAGACACTTTTCAGATATGTTAGTGAGAGGAGGAAGGAGAAAAGTGGCATTGCCAGACTCAAGGATGAATGGGAGGAATATGCAGAAACTGATGAGGATAAAGCAGAATTTGCTTAACAAATACTTTTGTTCTGTGTTCACAGATGAAGGGCCAGGAGGAGGACCTTAAAAAACACCCACAAAAAGGAACAGAAGTGGGGGCGGGGATCTTGAACAATTTTCAGAAGACTGTGTTCGTGAGGAACCTGCTAAACTAAAAGTAGACAAAGCGATGGGATTGGATGGGATTCATCCAAGAATACTGAAGGAACTTGGGGATGTTCCAGCGGCTCCACTGACTGACCTTTTCAATGCTTCTTTGGAATCGGGAGTGGTCCCCGGAGGACTGGAGAAAGGCTCATGCGGTCTCTTTACATAAAAGCAGAAAGGATGAGGTTGAAAACTACAGGTTAGTTTAACCTCTGTGGTGAGTGAATTATTGGGAACACTACTAAAAGAGAGAATAGTGAGGTTTCTGGAGTCCAATGGATTGAAGGATCCGAGGGCAGCATGGGCTTATCAGAGGCAAGTTTTGTCAGACAAATCTGATCGATTTCTTTGGCTGGGTGACAAAGGAGATAGACCAAGGGAGAGCCCTACATGTAGAATACTTAAATTTCAGTAAAGCCTTTGACACCGTTCCACAAAGGCAACTTATTTATAAACTGAGCATCCTAAGGATGGACCCTAAAGTGACCGACTGGGTTAGAAATTGGTTGAGTGAGAGGCAACAAAGGGTACAGGTAAACAGAACTCACTCTGAAGGGAAGGAAGTTACCAATGGTATGCCACAGGGATCTGTCCTTGGTTTGATTCTTTTTAACATCTTTGTTAGTGATATTGCGGAAGGGCTGTCAGGTAAGGTTTGCCTGTTTGCGGATGATACCAAAATCTGCAATACAGTAGACATCCAGGAAGGAGTAGATAACATGAGGAGGGATCTAGCTAAGCTTGTGGAATGGTCAAGAATTTGGCAACTGAGATCTAATGCTAAAAAATGCAGGTTCATGGCACTTGGGCTGCAAAAATCCAAGTATAGGGGGTGAAGTACTTCTGTCCACAAAAGAAGAGCAGGAACTGGGCGTGATTGCTTCTGATGATTGTAAAGTGGCTAAACAGGTAGAAAAGGCAATAGTGAAAGCCAGAAGGATGCAAGGGTGCAAAGGGAGAAGAATGGCCAGCAGAAAAAAGGAGGTGATAGTGCCGCCTCTATATAGGTCTCTGGTGAAACCTCAGTTGGAGTATTGGGTGCAATTTTGGAGATTGCACCTTTAAAAGGATATAAACAGGATGGAGTTGGTGCAGAGGGTGGCTACTAAAATGGTTAGTGGTCTTTGTTATAAAGCATATGAGGACAGACTTACAGATCTTAATATATATACGTTAGAGAAAAGGAGGGATAGAGAAGATATGATAGAGACGTTTAAATACCTCCGTGACATAAATGCACAAGAGGAGAGCCTCTTTCGATTGAAAGTAAACTCTGTTATGAGCGGGCATAGGATGAGGTGAAAGGGAATAGCCTCAGGAGTAATATGGGGAACTATTTCTTTATGGAAATGATTAACGTAAATAATTATGTCTTTACTATCCATTTACTCACTGCAAATGTCTTATGCAAACTGTTGTTTTACTGCGCCTTGTAAATAGTTCCTGTAATTTAGTTCAGTTAATGTTCCATGTAATCTTACCTGTACATAGTTTAAACACTGTTCTATGTAAAGTATACTGAAGTATACAAAATTGTTAACTGTTCCATGTAAACCGCCCTTGATCTCTGGAAGGGGCGGTATAGAAAACATTTATAAATAAATAAAATAAATGGAGTGGTAAATGCATGGAATAGTCTCCCAGTGAAGTTAGTAGAGACAAGGACAGTATCTGAATTCAAAAAGGCATGGGACCAACACAGAAGATCTCTAAAGGAAAAAAAGGGGACTACTATAATTGATATGGCAGGCCATGTGGTCTTTTTATTACCATCATATTTCTATGTTTCTAAGTAATTGAGATTTAATGCAAAGACGTGCAGAGTGATGTACTTGGGATGCATTTACCCAAAGGAGCTATATGCAATAGGGGACGAGAAGCTAGTGTGTACGAACCAAGATAGGGACATTGGAATGATAGTGTCCGAGGATCTCAAGGTGGAGAAACAGTATGACAAGGTAGTGGCCAAAGCCAGAAGATGTTAGGCTGCATTCAGAGAGGAATAACCAGCAGGATGAAGGAGGTATTAATAACCATCAGGAAGAAGAGCTATAAGTACAGGTTTTTCGGGAGGCCTCATTTGAAGTACAATTTTGGAGACTGTATCTTGCAAAAGAAACAAAAAGATTTGAAACAGTTCAAAGGAAGGCAACTAAAATGATATGGGAACTGTGCCAGAAGGCATATGAGAAAAGACTTGAAGACCGAACTAGGTACACCCTAGAAAAGAGGAGGGACAAGGGGAATATGATACAGACATTTAATTACTTAAAGGGTGTTAATGAACTCTGGGAAGTTGTAGAACCAGAGGACATGAAATGAAGTTGCAAGGAGGTAAACTTAAAAGCAACATCAGGAAAGCATAGTTACTCACCTGTAACAGATGATCTCCGGGAACAGCAGGAATTTAGTCCTCACATATGGGTATCGTCGGTACCGAAGGAGCCTGCGCGGGAACGCTCCCCAGTGTCCAATCAGAAAGCTTTTGGGAGCATCCCACAGCACCGGCGTGCTGCCTTCCCGCCTTTCCCAACTGTCTCTCTCCAGTTGAGTTTTAAAGCTGAGACAAAGAGAGAGAGAGGGAAAGGAAAGAGATAGAGAGATACAACTCCTAGGGGAGGTGAGTGGGTTGTGAGGATTAAATTCCTGCTGTTCCCGGAGATCACCTGTTACAGGTGAGTAACTATGCTATCTCCAGGAACAAGCAGGAATCTAGTCATCACATATGGGGACTCCCTAACTTTAGGTGCCAGAGAGAGACCCCAGAAGTTGTGTGTCCCTGAAAAGGGCTCCACTTCCCCCCATGGATCTCTGGCATCTTATCAGGGATGGTGGGTAGGAGTAAATTAGGTATGGAACAGGTGTTTGAGAACAGCCTGACCAAACAAGGCATCCCAGATGGAGTCCTTGTCCAAGCAGTAATGGGCTGTAAAGGTATGAACCGAGGCCCAAGTGGCTGCTCGACAGATGTCGTCGATAGACACAGAGTGCAGATGAGCCACTGAGGCTGCCATGGCTCTCACATTGTGAGCTGTGACATGGCCCTCCAGAGAAAGGTTCTTACTCTGATAGGCGAAGGAAATACACTGAGCAATCCAGTTAGACAGTGTTCTCTTGGAGACTGGAAGTCCCAAATGAGAAGGATCAAAAGCAACAAAGAGTTGAGAGGACTTTCTATGTTGCTGTGTTCTTTGTAAGTAAAAAGCTAAAGCTCTTTTACAGTCCAAGGTATGAAGATTCCTCTCTGCATTAGATGCATGAGGTCCTGGAAAAAACACAGGTAGGTAGACCGCTTGGTTCAGATGAAAAGGCGAGACCACCTTAGGCATAAAGTGTGGATGAGTCCTAAGGACTACCTTGTCATGATGGAACCTTGTATAAGGTGGATCAGCTACTAGCGCTTGCAACTCACTAATGCGGCGTGCTGATGTGATTGCAATGAGAAACATAACCTTCCAAGAAAGGAATTTCAAGGAGGTAGTAGCTAAAGGTTCAAATGGTGGCTTCATGAGCTGCCCAAGAACCAGGTTTAAGTCCCATGATACCGGTGGTGGCCTGATGGGAGACTTAGTTAGAAGAAGGCCTCACATAAATCTTGCTATAAGAGGATGAGAGGAAATAGGCTGTCTATTTAGAGGCTTAAGAGAAGCTGCAATAGCACTCAAATGGACTCTTACTGAATTAGTCTTAAGACCTGCATTGGATAAATGAAGGAGATACTCCAGCAGTGATTCCAGAGGTATCGCAAGGGGGTTAAGAGCCTTTTGCAAACACCATATGGTAAACCTTTTCCACTTGAAAGCATAAGAGGGCCTTGTGGAATGTTTCCTAGAAGCAAGAAGAATATCTTTCACTTGTTGAGGGATATTAAGATCATGGAGATCTAGGCCTTCAGCAACCAAGCCCTGAGATGCAGAGACTGGGGATTGGGATGCCATAACATTCTGTCCTCCTGGGATAGGAGATCTGGAGCAGACCCTAACTCCAGGGAGGGAGCTTGAGAGAGATGTAGAAGCAGAGGGTACCACACTTGCCGTGGCCAATGTGGAGCTATAAGAATCATATGGCCTCTGTCTCTCTGAAGCTTGAACAGGGTTTTGGGAATTAGGGGAATGGGTGGAAAGGCATACAAGAAGTCTTGACCCCAGTAAAGGAGGAAAGCATCCCTGGCCTGAGCCCCCTGAGCCGAAATTCTGGAACAGAACCGGGAAAGTTTGGCATTCCACGGACTTGCAAAGAGGTCTATGTCCGGGGTTCCCCAAAGTTGAAATATCCTGGCCACTTGGTCTGCATGCAGAGACCACTCGTGTGGAAGCAGAACTCGACTGAGTCTGTCTGCCCAAGAGTTTTGAATGCCTGGAAGATACACTGCCAGAAGATGGATCTGATGCTCTCTGGCGAGGGCACATAGTCGGAAAGCTTCGTTGCAAAGCAACAGAGAGCCTGTTCCCCCCTGCTTGTTCACACAGAACATGGCTACTTGATTGTCCGTATGAATGAGGACTGTCTTGTAGCTGAGCAGTGTGTGGAACACTCGCAGAGCAAGAAAGATTGCTCTGAGCTCCAAGAGATTGATATGTAGATAACTCTCTTGTGGGGACCAGGTGCCTTGGGTGGAGAGGTCTTGCAGATGAGCTCCCCAACCCATTGGAGAAGCATCTGTTGTGAGAGTTGCTTGGGGTAAGGGTTGCTGAAAAGAGGACCCCAACAACAGGTTTTGAGTGGACTTCCACCACTGGAGGGACAAAATGAGGCGACTTGTGTTTGCTATTTTGTCTGACAGGCACCCTGATGCCTGGATCCATTGGGTGGATAAAGTCCACTGAGCTGCCCTCATGTGGAGGCGAGTATAGGGAACCACATGCACGGTGGATGCCATGTGGCCTAGTAGTTGTAACATTTCTCGAGCAGTTAGATGAGGCTTTAGCACTGCTTGAGAAGCTAACTGCACCAAGCGAAGGCAAGGGGCCTGGGGGAGATAGGCCCTTGCCGTTGTGATATCTAGGAGAGCTCCTATGAACTCTAAAGACTGAGTGGGAGTCAGACTGGATTTTGGGATGTTTATTACCAGCCCTAAATACTGAAGGATACGCATTGTGCAGGATAGAGAAGTCCTGGGCCTCTGACTCTGTTGGGGCTCGAATGAGCCAGTTGTTCAAGTAAGGGAAGACGAATATCCCTAGAGTGCAGAGAAATGCTGCTACAACAGCCATGCATTTCATGAACACCCTTGGTGCTGAGGCCAGGCCAAAAGGAAGCACCCTGTATTGGTAGTGCTTTCCCTGAAAAAGGAACCGAAGGAACCTTCTGTGAGTTGGATGGATGAGAACATGGGTGTACGCATCCTTGAGATCTAGAGAACAAAGCCAATCCTGACTCTGAAGGTATGGCAGCAGAGATCCGAGAGAAATCATTTTGAATTTCTCCTTGACAAGGAATTTGTTCAATTCCCTGAGGTCTAAGATAGGTCTGTAACCCCCTGTTTTCTTTGGAATAAGGAAATAAGGGGAAAAGAACCCTGTACCTTGCTGATGAAGGGGTACTTCTTCTATTGCCCCTTGGGCAAGAAGGATAGCGACCTCCTGACCTAACAGGTTGATGAGAGAGGTCGGAGAATTGAACTGCCTTACTATTGTGTGAGGGGGCATGCTTGAAAAATGGTGCTTATACCCCTCCTTTATGATGGAGAGTGTCCATTGCTTTGCTGTTATTTGCCCCCATCTGGGGGCAAAATGACATAACCTTCCTGGAATGGTGGAAGGTTCTGGTCCCCCGAGAACCAGGAAGGCTAAGTTCTCTAGATGAGAGACAAAGGCCATGTGGAGGCTGAGCCTGCTGGGCCGGTTGAGGCCTAGCAGCCTTTGCTTTCTTCTGTTTGGGTGGTTGCTGACTTTTCTTGGCAAGCTGACCTGCAGAACGTCCCTGCTGAACATAAGCAGGGTAAAATCTTTTCTTTTTAGAAAAGAATGGTTTCTTGAACAATTTCTTTCTAGCAGGATCAGCAGTGGACTTGGACAATCTGTCCAAGGTGGAATTTTCAGCATCCATTTCATTGGCTTTTTCCTGCCAATCTTTACCAAACAGGTTCTCACCAGTACAAGGGATATTTCCAAATTTGTCTTGTACCCAGAGCCCTAGATCAGATGCCTGGAGCCAAGCAATTCTACGTGCCCCTATGGCAATAGCCAAGGTTCTGCTTATGCATTCAAAGCAGTCAAAGGCTGCACGTTCGAAAATTTAGAGACATCTTGGCATGTTTGACCCAAGTGAGAAAATCCTGTCTTTTATCTTCAGAAAGGAAAGGACTGAAAGCCTCTAAATTATCTGTGACCTCCTTCAGGAACATTCCCATGTAGAAACTATAGGAACTGATCCTGGCAGAAAGCATGGAAGCTTGGAAGATTCGACGTCCAAAAGCATCCAGGGTTCTATACTCACGTCCTGGAGGATTAAAGGCATGTCTTTTTGCACTCTTAATCCTTCTCGTAGCTGACTCCACTACAATAGAGTGGTGAGGAAGCTGAGTCTTATGGAACCCAGGACAAGGAGGGACTCGATACATAGTATCTAGTCTACGAGAATGAGGAGAGGTGGTAAGAGGTGTTTCCCACATCCTCAACATGAGATCATATAAAATCTCATGAATGGGAAAGGTAGCTGCCTCCTTAGGAGTTTTGGGATATTGTAGAATTTCCAACTCCTTGGCCCTTGGCTCTGTTTCAGGGGCCACAGTAAGGGACAGGCCCTGAGCCACTTCCCTGATAAAATCTTGGAAGGAAATATCCTCTGGAGGAGACATCCTGCGTTTAGGGGAGGAGGGCTCCTCTGGGAGAAGCATGGCTGCATCGACAGAACTGTCAGAATCCTCAGATTCTTCTGAGGACTCGAGGTATCATCTGTCTGGATGCTCTTGAAGAGCCCAATACCCGTACCGACCAAAGCAGACACCGATGACTGGGTACCGGCAAAGCAGACACCGATGCCAATGTTATCGGTACCGGTACCGATATCAATGGCGGTGTCGGTACCGGTAGGACTGTCTGTCGCAGTTCCAAGGGCTTCGATGCCGTAAGGAAAGCTGCCAAACTGCGTTCCATAGCCAGAACTCTCTGGTCTATCGATGCTGCCAATGCTTGGATATCGGTACCGGAGGAGACCGCCGGTACCCCAGAGCATGGCACCAGTAGTTCTGCAGAGGTCGAGGCCTCGAGAACATCCTGGAACCCCGATAATGCTTTGGAAGCTGAAGCCTCCTGCCGGGGTAATTTTGCCGGTGCAGAATCCTCAAGGGCAACACCAGAGGCATCTCGATGCTTAGAAGAAGATCTACCCTTCGAGGACCGGCTGGATTTATGTTTAGTTACCTGAGATCCACGGGAGGAAGAAGCAGCCCTGGAAGATGTCGATGCCACCGAAGCTGTATCAGAGGGAAACAGGGTATTGAGCTTAGCAGCTCGGTTCTGTCGACCTCTTTTAGACATCATGGCGCAGGACATACAATCCGTGATGGAGTGGTCAGGAGCTAAACATTTTAGACACCATTCATGGGTGTCGGTGACGGAAATGGTACCGCCACACTTGGTGCACTTTTTGAAACCTGAAGCAGGTTTCTCCATGGTAAGGAAAAAATTTGGGGCCTAAGGCCCAAAAGGGCGCGTGCACCTGAAGAAAAAGAAAAAGAGAATATATATATATATATTTTTTTTTTTTTTACAGGAATAAGAAAGAAAAGACTGGCGGCACCGGTAGAGCGTCGAGGAAGGCAGACGCGACCACAAAAAACAAGAAAGAATTCTTCTGCGGTGACAGGAACACGACCTGCTGGCTCCACGGAAAAAGAAGAACTGGAGAGAGGCAGTTGGGAAAGGCGGGAAGGCAGCACGCAGGCGCTGTGGGATGCTCCCAAAAGCTTTCTGATTGGACGCTGTGGAGCGTTCCCGCGCAAGCTCCGTTGGTACCGACGATACCCATATGTGATGACTACATTCCTGCTTGTTCCTGGAGATATACTTTTTCACTGAAAGGGTGGTGGATGCCTGGAAAGTCTACCCCAAAGGAGAGGAAGGGGTAAAAATCTGTCTCATGTCTTCTCTTTTCCATTTTTATCATTTTCTTGCTTTCTTTTTCTCTCTTTGTTGCCTCCCATTCTCTTTCGTTCAACTCACTATTTCTTTTGCTGTTTTCTAGCTATTACCACAGCTTTTTCCCATTCAGATTCATACTCCACACCTTCTTTACTCTCCCCCTCCCCCAGCTCAGTGCATGTGAAATTTCTCCCTCTCTTTAGCACAGAGTATCCACAGCTCTCAAAGTACTGGGTCATTGCGAGGGACATTTTGTTTTATAACATTCCCCTCTGTCTCCCACTCTCCCTTTCCCCAAGTCATGTCATCCTCTTCATCTCTTTCAACCCTTCATGCTCATCTCTTATTCCTCCACTTTGCCTCTCATCCTCCATTTCCCATCCTTCCATCTCTCCCCTCCTGTCTTTTCATATTTCATATCCCAGTCTATGTTTCTGCCTTATCATAGTCTACTTATATATTTGTTCATTTTAACATACAGAGATTTATGTTGTAATGTGTTGTAAACTGCCCTGTTGGATTCCTTTTCTATGGGCAGTATATCAAGTATAATATGTTTATTTATTTCAAATTATAGCCCGCATCTCCAAGAAAATACTCATAGCTGTTTACAACATAAAACACAATTAAAATCAACACAATATAAAGTACAAGAAAACAAACAAAAACTGATCCCACTAGTCTACATACTGTACCTAATAAGCTATCCTAATAGAAGAAATCAATTCACAAAAGCAAGATGAAATAAATGAATTTTCAAACTCCACTGAAAGGTCTGCAAATCCTATACTGCTCGCAAATCATCTGCAAGGACATTCCATAAGATGGGGCCCTGAACTGAAAAAGCACAAGCCCGGTGACATAACTTACCATACCTCCCTCCAACCAGGAAGCAACAACTCTAGAGCATGCAAAGCACAATCTGGAATAGAATACTATAGTTTCACTCTCAGATAACATGGTCCCCAACCCCGCAAGCACTTAATTAGTAAACAACATAAGTATACCAATGCGCGTGTGTGTGTGGTAGGGATCATATGATCATATTTACAAAACCCCCACTGTTAATTTTGCCATCATATCAACTATAAGCACTGTATTTCCTTTCCTTATCCACCACTCCCAACAGTGATGCATTACAGTAGTCCAATTTTGGCTATATCAGGGCTTCGGTAACTGCAACCAAGTAACTCTGAGACAAATAAACCTATAAGTGCTGAATCATTCTCAAAGTGGCAAAAGCAGTCCACACCACTGTATTAATATGCTCCTGCCACATGCCTCAGGTCCAATACAAATCTCAGAATACCAAACCATCAAAGATGCCCCGCCTGCATTATAGCTCTAGGGAAACTGCTCTCAGAAAGCAACAACAATTCAGTCCTCTACAGTAATAAACTAAACCTATTCCTCCATCTCAGTTTCTTTGATTCACTGTATCTCTAATATGCTTTCATCTCCCAGTCTCTCCCAGGGCTATTCCCCTTACCTTGCTTCCATTTCTTCTTCTGCTCTCCTCTGTTTCTCTCTCCTGCTTCTCCCATTCCATATGTATGTGAGCTGCAGGTATGCTGAGCAAATGTTGCACTTTATAAACAGGAATGCAAGGAAGGGAGAAACGGCTTAAGAGAGACAATTTAGCAGGGATAGTGAAAAAATAGTAAGGTCTTTCCTTTACATTTGCTACTGTCAGGAACCTGAGCTCTTTCACCTCCATTTGTCCTCATTCTCTTTTCAGACTGAATTTTAACTCCATTCTCTGGCTTCTCTTATGACCTCCAGTTCTCTCCCTTACCCCTCCACTATATTTTCCTCTCTATTTTTCCAATACTTTTCTTTGTCACCCATTCCATCTATCATCTCCACATCACCTCCTATCCCTGTGCTCTTCCCATTCTTACACCTCGCCTCCACTAATTTTCCATTTCTCATCTCACTCACAGTTTCCCTCAGCTCTTAACCCTCTTCCCTAGTATCTATTCACCTCTTTCCTTTTATCTGTCCTTCTGCCTCTCTCCAGTAACCTGAGCAGCAGACCCCGTACCTCAGCTGCCAACCACCATATAAAGTCTAACCAGCATGGCAACTAGTTTCACAATTCAGGGGCTGGCATTTCTTTGGCTACTGATCTTGTGCATTACAAGATCAATGTAGGGTAACAATGTGTTTCAGAAATCAGGACAGAAATTCAAAATGGAATTAAACACATTTAATAATACACTGAGCAGCTTACAGCCAGAGTAGTTACTGTCCAGCAGAGAGGTGCCTGTGGGTAGCGTTTGTACCACTGACCTCTGGCAGTTTAGTTGTACGGTCGCCAAAGCATGGCGTTACTGAACTAGTACAGCACAAATAAAGAGAATTCAAGATTACTAGAACATATGCTTCACAAGGACATTACAATCAAGTCACAAAGTGCTGGCTTGTCAGTTTTGAAGTGATCAACAAAAACTGAGAGGGCTCAAACCCTACCTCCTGCCTAATTCTGCAGCAGTTTGCATGACTAAATCTGCATAGAGTGCAAAAATGTGCAGCCATACCCACTTTAGAGAAAACACTGGCCCAGTACACGAAAGGGTTAAAGACTGGGCTACCTGCTGGACCAATCCTGAAGCAGCACAAAGGTTAGAAACAAAAGTGAAACACAGAACCAATAGGGGAAGTGAACGTAAGTGAAAAGTAGTGCAAATCAGAATTAGAAGACAGTCAGTAAATGGAGCTCTACTCTTAAAATTAGATTTTTCAGAAACCCTTCTCAGAAAATAAGAATTTCAAATATTCTGTGTACAGAAATGTGGTCTGAAAATTTCCATCTGTGGGTATACTTACATGCAGAGTATGACTATAAGGGGTCAGTTTAAAAGGCTTAATTGTAATTTTTAGGGCATCTGAAGACATTAAAATCATGGAGAAGTCTTTGAAACCATTCCACAAAAGTGTTTACAGACATCTCTAGTGCAGGGACGTCCAAGTAGGGAAGGGAGGTGGTGGAGGTGCAATGGATTTACACGGCTCCATCAGATTTTAAGAATGATGGGTACGTCTGCAGGCAAGTCCACATTTAGACCTGCTGCAGGCATGAATAGGTATCAGAAAAGTGCTTGTTATGGCCTTAAAACATCCATAGTGTAGAGAAGAGAAGAGTTAAGTGACTAGACTAAATCAAATAGACCCGAATTTGAACCCTGGCCACCCTGCTCCCAACCCACTACTTTAACCATTATGCTTTTAGACGTCCATATTCTGAACTGCTATTCTAGGGACATCTATGTAGACATCTCTATAAACGTCCATATCGGGCATGTCTACGTTTCCAAAATTGTGCCTTCACTTAACTTGCATGTGCCTGCTTTATTTTTTCTTTATTATAATTTTTTTTTTTTTTTTTACAGATGTTCTAGCTTTGATGTACCATTGTAAAATGTGCCTTCACGCATGTAAATTTATTGCATTAAGTTTTATTTGAAAATGGGTAGTCATTCGGAGTAGTTACTCACCTATAACAGGTGTTCTCCAGGAGCAGCAGGAATCAGTCCTCACATATGGGTGATGTCGGCGCCGACAGAGCCCCCGTGCGGAGCATTTCCTGAGCTTTCAAAGAAAGCCTTTGGGAATGCAGCGCGCATGCGCGGTCCCCTTCCTGCCCAAGGGTGCCATCTCGCTCAGTCTGATGACATAGCTAAAAGACAGCAAAAAACAAAATAAAGTATATGACTGCAACTCCATGGGAGGAGGGAGAGTCGTGAGGACCGACTCCTTCTGCTCCTGGAGAACACCTGTTACAGGTGAGTAACTACTCTTTCTCCAGGACCAAGCAGGAAGTCAGTCCTCACATATGGGACTCCCAAGCTCTAGGCTACCGGGAACCCAAAGCTGAAAAAATGGCTCCCTCTTAAGAGCCTCAGCATCCGTGATAAGAATATCCTCTGAGAACGCCCCCGTACGGTAGCCCAACACAAGGCCGGAGAGAGTAGGAGTTGCCTAAACCTCAAAGAGATTACGGAGTACTGCCTGTCCGAAAGCACTGTCCCTTCGGGACTCTCTCTCGAGGCAGTAGTGGGCTGCAAAAGTCTGGCTTGAAAACCAAGTAGCGGCATGACAGATGTCTGCCAACGGAACAGAGCGGAGATGAGCTACTGATGCCCTGACACGGTGGGCCGTGGCTCGACCCTGCAAGGAGAGGCCGGCAGCCTTGTATGCCCAGGCGATACAATCTGCTACCCAAGTGGACAATGTACGCTTGGAGACAGGCAACCCCAGGTTATTAGGGTCATAGGAGACGAAGAGCTGAGTAGCCCTTCGATGCCCCCGCGTACATTCTATGTAAAAGGACAACGCCCTCTTACAGTCCAGGGTAGGCAAGACTGTTTCAGCCTGGCTGGTATGCGGCCTGGGAAAGAATATCGGAAGAACCACCTCCTGGTTGAGGTGGAAGGAGGAGACAACTTTTGGAAGGAACTTCGGATGGGTACGTAGGACCACCCTATTCCTATAGAACCGTGTCTATGGTCTATCCGAAACCAGAGCTTGTAGCTCACTCACACATCTGGCCAAGGTGAGAGCTACCAGGAAGAGCGCCTTCCAAGAAAGGAAGCGTAAATGGCAAGTAGCCATCGGCTCCAACAGTGGGCGAGTAAGTTGCTGCAAGACCACATTCAAATCCCACTCAGTGGCTGGTGGACGAATCGGAGGCTTGAGCAGAAGCAGGCCTCTGAGGAAGCGGGACACCAAGGGGTGAACCGACAGAGACTGACCCTCCACCGGTGAGTGGTGTGCTGATAGAGCACTGAGGTGGACCCGAACAGAGTTGGACTTAAGGCCTAGGTCTGACAGGTGAAGTAGGTATTGTAGTACTACTGGCACAAGGCAGGAGAAAGAATCTTCATTGCGCTGAGCACACCATATTGAGAACCTATGCCACTTGAGGGCATAGGACTTTCTGGTGGACTGCCTCCTAGAGGCCAAGACCACTTCCTCAACTTCCCTAGGTAGAAGTAAGGGAGCTAGCACTATCCTTTCAGCAGCCAGGCCATCAGATTGAGGGATCTGAGATTGGGGTGCAGAAGGGAACCCTGATCCTGAGACAGGAGATCGGGTTGCAACCCCAGAGGGAATGGAGTTTCCACCGCCAACTGCAGAAAAAGTGGAAACCACGGTTGCCTCGGCCATCTGTGGGCTACCAGAATCACCGAGGCCTTGTCCCGTAGAATCTTGAACAGAGTTCAGGCCACCAGGGGCGTGGGAGGAAACGCATATAGGAGGCCCGTAGACCAAGAGATCAGAAACGCATCTGCTGCCATTCTCAGGGGATGTGGCTGTCTGGAGCAAAACCTGGGCAGCTGCCAGTTTAGTGGACTTGCAAAGAGATCGATTGATGGAAGTCCCCATCGTAGAAAGATCTGCTGGACCACCCATGGATTTAACTGACATTCGTGAGGCTGGAGAATCCTGCTTAGCTTGTCTGCTAAGAAGTTCTCCTGACCAGGTAGATGAACTGCTTTGAGAAACATGCCTTGTCTGACTGCAAAGGAGCAAAGGGCCTGCGCCTCCTGACATAGGAGTCTGGACCCTGTGCCCCCTTGCTTGTTCACATAGAACACTGCTACCTGATTGTCTCTGTCTGAACTAAGACAGACTGGTGAGAGAGGGCATGAGAAAGTCTGGAGAGCCGAGCGGATTGCTCGCAGCTCCAACAGATTGATCTGCTGTGTGGCCTCCCGAGGAGACCAGAGGCCTTGAGTGCACGTGCCCTGGCAATGTGCACCCCAGCCCTTTAAGGAAGCATCGGTCGTCAGCACCCTTGTGTGTGCTGGGGCCTGAAAAGGTACCCCCCTGAGAAGGTATGGGAGATGTAGCCAGCACTGCAAGGAGTCCGAAAGTGGTTTGGACACCTTTACTCTGTCTCGGAGGTCGCCAGTGGCCTGCGCCCACTGAGCTCTGAAGCACCACTGAGCAGCCCGCATCTGCAGACGGGCATTCGGAGTCACATGTACCGTGGATGCCATGTGGCCCAGGAGCCACAGTAAGTGTCTGGGGGAGACCTGAGAATTGCTTTGGAACTGGTTGGCCAAGTCCATCAGTCTGTGGGCTCTGTCCTCGGGCAAGTAGGCTCTTGCCTGCAGGGTGTCTAATCTTGCCCCTATAAACTCTAGGTTCTGTGAGGGGAGCAGAGTGGACTTTGCGTAGTTTATGACAAAGCCCAGATGCTGAAGAAGAGAGACAGTGCGAAGAGTGGCTTGTCTGGCCTCCTGGAGAGACTGGCCCCTGATGAGCCAGACTCCTCGGGATGTCCCTCACGAAGTCCAAGAACCAGGTATCCTCCAGGGGGGGACCTTCTCTGAGGCTCAGACTCCGGTGAGTCCGATGGGACACACCGGGTCCGAAAAGTGTCTGGGGACTCCGAGTTCTCCGTCTCCAACCCCGACCCCTCCGAGGAGGAATCGAGTGGCTACAGTCGGGCGGGCACCGATGCCATCCGCCCCGACGCCGAAGGCACCGGCGTCGATGACCTCGGCCCCGTATGGGAGGCCAAAGGAGACCTCGGCCGAGGATCGACTCGACACCGCATGGACTCAAGGATCGGCTCGGCCTCCGTGGTCGACTTGGACGTCAAGATCCCGGTGGTCGGGGCAGATGCACTGGTCAGACCGGCGATCATCACCTGCTGCTGTTCCATAAAGGCAGCCAAGCTACTCTCCAAGGCCGTCAACCTGAGACTCAGCTCAGGAGACTCTGCAGCCCCCGACGTCGTCGGGGCCGACGTCGGCTCCCCTGGAGGAGAGTCCACGAGGACTACAGCACTCACGTGACTCGGGGACTCCAGCTCTACACGAGGCAATTTTGCAGGTTTCTCCGGCTCCGAGGACCCAGGACGGCGGTCGAGGCTATGCGACCTGGCCATCGAGGGACCAAGAGCGTCCACAGACGCCGCCCTCGCAGGTTTCTTCTTCCTTTTGTGTTCCCGTGAGGGTGACCCCCGCTCAGAGGAACCCTGACGATGCTCGGGGTCGCACTCCTGAGACATCGAGGCTTCTGACGAAGTCCGGGCCTGTCCGGACGCGGAGTCAGAGAAGATCCTTTCATGCTGATGCTGACGGCTCCTCAATGCCTTCGAGGACATTTTGCCACACGGCCCAAAGATCATAGGGTCATGATCGGTCCCGAGGCACCGGAGGCAGCAGTCGTGTGTGTCGGTGAGAGACATGAGTTTCTTACACTGATCACACTTCTTGAACCCGCTGGCAGCCATCGGGGGAAAAAGGGCCCCTGAAAGGTCAAAGGACCGGGCTGGCAGTGAAAAAGAAAAAAAAAAAAAAAAGCGCAAACGCTAGTCTCGAAGGACAAAAACCGAAAAAACACAGATCCGGGCTCGATACCGGTGTACTGTGCCCAGGCAGGAAGGGGAACCATCGTCGAACCGGCAAAAACACGATGAATTCACGAGGGAAAATCAACTTTAACCGGGTGACTAGGACAGATGTCCGTCGGGCTCCGCGGAAAAAAGAAGACTGGGCAAGATGGCACCCTTGGGCGGGAAGGAACCGCGCGTGCGCGCTGCATTCCCAAAGGCTTTCTTTGAAAGCTGGGGAAATCCTCCGCACGAGTGCTCCGTCGACGTCACCCATATGTGAGGACTGACTTCCTGCTTGGTCCTGGAGAAAAAGGGCATCTTTCCCGAGCCCTTCTTTTTCTGAGAAGGGGCAGAAGTCTTCCTGGACAGCCTTGTCCTGGTGAGAGTGTCAGTCTCGATTTCCGCAGCCTTTTCAGTCATGGGCTTACCGAAAAGGTTTTCACCTCGGCATGGGACATAGACCAACTCGTCCTGCACCCATGGCTCCAGGTCTGATGACTAGCCAGGCCTGACGGCATGCACTGATGCCGGCCGCGGCTACCCGGGCCAAAGCCTCAAAGCCATCATAGGCTGCTTGAGAGATAAACTTCGAGCACTCTTGAATCCCTGTTGACAAAGCCTTGAACCTCTGCAAAGGTTCCTCGGAGAGGCCAGCTGAGAACCCGGCAATCTCCTTTGCCAGGTCTCGTAGGTACATGCCCATGTACAGCTGGTAGGTCTGGACATGGCAAGACAGCATAGAGCCGAGGGTATCGATGTCAACAACCTCGGCCCCGCACGGGAGGTCGAAGGGGACCTTGACCGAGGATCGACTTGAGACTTCATCAACTCGAGGATTGGCTCGGTCTCCAGGGTCGACTTAGACATCGAGGCCCCGTTGGTCGGGGCAGATGCAGCAGTCAGACCAGCGATCAGCACCCGCTTCTGTTCCATGAAGGCAGCCAAGCTGTTCTCCAAGGCCGTCAACCTGAGTCCAAGTTCAGGAGACTCAGCAGCCCCCGGACTCGGGCTCCCCCGGAGGAGAGTCCATGAGGACAACTGCACTTACGTGACTCGGGGACTCCGGCTCCACACGAGGTAACTTGGAAGGCCTCTCCAACTCTGAGAGCCTGGGGCGGCGGTCAGGGCTACGCGACCTGGCCCTCGAGGAACCAGGAGCCTCCACCGACGCCGCCCTCGCGAGCTTTTTCTTCCTTCTGTGCTCCATGGTGGGAGACTCCCTTTCAGAGGAACCCCGACAGCACTCGGGGTCGGACTCCCAAGTAGTCGAGGACTCTGACGAAGTCCGGGCCCGGCCGGACGCGGAGTCAGAGAAAATTCTCTCACGTTGATGCTAACGGCTCCGAAGCACCTTCGACGACATTTTGCCGCATGGGCCACAGGCCAGCGGGTCATGGTCGGGCCCGAGGCATTGGAGGCAGCAGTCATGTGTGTCAGTGAGAGACATAAGTTTCTTGCACCGATCACACTTTTTGAACCCGCTGGCAGCCATCGGGGGAAAAAGGGCCCCTGCAAGGTCAAAGGACCGAGCTGCCAGTGAAAACACAAAAAGAGTGCCAACGCTAGTCACAAAGGACAAAAAACGAAAATCAAAACTCTGGACTCAATACCGGTGTACCGAGCCCAGACGGGAAGGAGAACCGGCGTCGAACTGGATAAGACAATGCGGAAATCACAGAAAAAAAATCAACTTTTCCCGGGTGACATGAACTCATGTCCGTCGGGCTCCACGGAAAAAGGAGGACTGAACAAGATGGCACCCTTGGGCGGGAAGGGGACCACGCAGGCGCACTGCATTCCCAAAGGCTTTCTTTGAAAGCTGGGGAAATGCTCCGCACGGGGGCTCCGTCGGCTCCGACGACACCCATATGTGAGGACTGACTTCCTGCTTGGTCCTGGAGAATAGAGGGATATGATGAGAGTAAGAGCACACTTATGGGTAATGTTTTGGATTGCCAAGTATATATAAAGTTTATATAGGTAAAGCACTCACACAAATAGCAGGTGCAGATTTATGCACATACTTTTCCCCATCTCCATTTTCAAAAGGGAACTTTCTTCTTTTTGAAAACTGATGTAAGTCTGCTGATAAAAAAGTACCCAAACGCTTTCTAAATGGGCGCACTTTTTGAAGCTGCTCCCATGGTAAAGATATGATAAACATTCCATTTTTCTTTTTTCCCTGGTGCCATTTTGAAATTTTTATAAGAAAGTTAACTTTTTGAATAAAATTCATCAAGGCACAAGCTATATAATGTGATTATTTTAGTACATAGAAGTAGTTTCAACTAGGGTCCATGTCAAATATATGGCTCTTCATATATCTAATGGTTACAATATACTGTTAAAGGCAACAGTCCATTTTACATACTGTACTTTATGTCTGTTTACTTTTGTTAAATCACTTTTGAAAGAACAATTTTAGGAATCAGATTTCATGATAAGTTTTTCAAGCAATAATATTTAAGACAAGTGTATATTGTCGCGACGCCACCCTCGTGGCTAATGGGCGCCAAGGTAGGTCGGACACAAATAAAGATAAGGTTGGGATGGGTACGTATTTCTCAGGGCCCAGGGATGTATAGCCTTGGTAGCGTCCTTATTACCCAATACCCAAAGAACACAGGTTTCCAAATGGAGGGAAAATAAGGCTTTATTTCCCTTGTCTTGCAAAGGTTCAAAGGATCAGTCCCAAAACAACAAAAGAAATGTCCTTACATCAGGTTTAGAAAAGTAAAACTCAGGTTCAAAGCAACAACTGTTCTCTTCATAGAGGTGATACAAAACAAACATTTCCTATTTCACCAGTTTACTGCTCACATGCTATGCAAGGATTCCAAGCTTCCAGTGGTACAATAACTACAATCCATTTCCTCATCTGAAAGGGATTCTACCACTTCCACTTGCATCGGTTCCTGATCATACGCCTCTGAAACAGAGTCCGTGGTTCTGGACAACCTATAAGTGGGCTTTTCAGCCAAACGCTGTATGACCTCCCAATGCCTTGGTTTCAGAGTGGGGCGTCGGTCATGAACTGTTCTACAAGGCGAATATTCTTCCCTCTTCATAGGTTTTATATTAGCTTCCTGCAAACATTGCTTATTCAAAAGTCTCTCGTCTGATAAAAGCTTTTCATACCTTGTATCATGAGAAGTGTTACATGAACAGGGACCTTCTGTTTCCCGTCCTCTCCACAGGCTAGCTCTCTGAAGGCTGTTCCCAACTAAGTGTGGGTTACCTTGTAGTGCTGGCTTCTCTCCTTGGGGTAAGGCTTGCGGCCTACTCCTGCTGAGATTCTGCCCCGCTCCTGCAATCTGGCGTGGGTTTTTCAACCGTCCTTCGGTTGACTTCACACAGCTGTCCCAGTACTGCTTCCGTATCCCCGGATCTCCTGGATCCTTCCGTACTCTGTCCTTTCAGGTCTCTCTGGCCTGTTCCTCCTTCCGGCGCTCCAGCAGCGTCTGTAGCTTCTGCGGTTTCTGCCACCTCTGCAGCTCTTGCCGCTCCTCCGGCTTCTGCAGGCTCTGTAACTTCTCTGCCTTCCCTGCTGCTACCGCCACTTTCGCTTTTACCGCCATCTCTCTCTTTCCAGTCTTCCAGACTTTCTTTAAGAGGGGTTCCTGCCTTCCTGGATTGGAGGCTGGCTGGCTTTTGGTCACACCCTGTGGGGCGTGGATCCTCAGTCTTCCGGAGGTCCCTCTTGCTCCCCCTATCAGGTTCCTGAAAATACTGCAGCTTGTGCATGCCTTTTTTCGTGTTTAAAATATTTTCTTCTGTTCCCCACTGGACTGCTGCATCACAATATACACCAAACACCATATTGCTACTCAAATACAATTATTTAGGTCCCAATTTTCTCATCCTTCTCCATTTCTCCCAGTTTCCCCCATCATCACTGAAAATTTCTGAGAAATTTTAGGAACTGATATTCAGCAGTGTCTTTAAAGTGCCCAGCCACCACTCCTTTAATTACACATGGATATTCAGCACCAGAGCCTATCCAGCGATTGGTTTTGTCGGCCAGCAGTTTTCCTATCCAGTTAATGGCAATATTTAGCTGCTAGCTGGATAGCGAAACTGTATAAAAGTTAGAACAAGTCAATGGATGTCCTAACTTTATGTGGTGTTTATCTATCTGGTTAGCGCTTGAAATAGCTGCAAATTGGAGATAGCTGCCTGCACCATCTTTACTGCAATCCATGGGGATGTTCAGTGGTACTACCCAAATAGTGCCACTGAATATCAGGATTGCCAGGATTTATACAGTTACAGCACCTGCAAAACCATATAAACATGTCTGAATATTGACCCCTAATTTTATATTAGTGTTCAGTCCAAATCTGCCATGCATTAAAAGACAGATGTTTCTTAACATAAAGAAAATCACTTAAAACATCCTAAGTTTAGTTTAGTCTACAAAGTTGTTAAACCGGTATAAGAACATAATAGTGCACAGTACAGACATAGCTTAAAGGGTTGGAGTAAGAGAAAATAGATAACGGACTCAAAGGAAAAGAGGAGAGCCTAAAGAAAGAATAGCAGCTCTAAGAACCTGTAGCCAAGCAGGGCTGGGCCAGCCAGGCTTAGCTCTCAAATACTTGGCTGTAAAACCTGTGGGATCAAGTTTCAAAATGTCATATTTCAACAGTGCAGTAGTCAGCCATGGCCTTTAAATATTCTCTGAATATTCAGTAGCTGCAGCTGAATATCCTGATTATGTGTTCACTATCTCGATAATCGCTGCCATTAACTGGATAGTTTATATTAGCAGAACATCAAGAGCCGTCAAAAAAAGATTAAAAGAACATCATTCGCGGATTACCACGAACGTTTTGTCAGCCCTGGTGGCTATGCATAGCCATGAAAACCAGCATAATTTCAGGATTTGCGTTGGAGAGTGTTGGACTATATACTGGAGAGAGTGAGAGGTGGGGATCGTTTATCCTGTTTACAATATCAAGAACAATTCTGGATTTACACTTTAAATTCGATAGCACCTTATGGTTTAAATTCATCTTTGGACTGGGTGGAGTATGCTCTGAATAAGCGAGGAAAGAATTTTAAAATATTTGTCCCGTTATGTAAATTCCTATTGGACACTAACCGGTCACGTGATTAAAGTAGAGGATATAACCGGAAATCAGGTTCTGGTCTTGATAGATGCAACAAGGTTTGAAGAAGGGTCAGGAGTTTCTACGATCCGAAACACAACGTTGGGTTACTATATGTGGTTGTGTTTCAAGTGAAGCTGTTAAGATGTGATAAACAACATGGGAGATGCGTTACAACACTACAGCGTGCCATGGCGTTAGTTTTTTGAACTAACGAATTAAGAGTGGACGTCTTACTGAAAACCAGAGAAGGTTTAAATCATAAAAAACAACCTTTGAGGCTTCGCTGTTCCCCAGAATATGAAGGAACTTCTAAACAGCTAAGTGAATTCATTTGATAGATTAACGTCTTTCACTGGTGGATTTCAACTGAGGGTCTTATCCCTTAGGGGAAATGTTTTAGGGTTGTGTCCCTATATAAAGAATAAAAAGGAACAAGTAGCTACAGGAAGATGTTTTCCTTCATCTTCATGGCGAATGTTCCGACAAAAAGTTAGTCTAATAGGGTAGCTTTATTTCCTTTAATGTTTGGTTGAATTAACTGGATAGTGGCAATTTTTAGCTGCTATCCAAATAATTTATCCAGGCAGCAATTTAGGACTGCTTTTTCACCAGCTAAGCTATACAGATAATTTATCTGGATAATGGCCAGTACCACTTTTGCTCCACCCCAAACCACCCTAGCACTCTCTGGATAGTGCCAAGATGGTTTACAGAGATGTTCAGCAACACTATCTGGATAGTGTTATTGAATTATTGAATGAATTATTTATTTATTTATTTATTTAAAGTCTTTTCTATACCGCGCTCTTTAAAATCAGCTCGGTTTACAATCAACAGCAAATTTGTACAGTGCAGGCAGCGCCTGTACTGTACCTACAAAGAACAGGTTTTGCAACTTGGGCTAACTGGGGTAACTATGGCTACTCATTTAAGTAACTATATACAGGCTAAAATATCTGTCTGAGTTTCTTTATCTGGATAAACCCTGTGGTTATCTGCTTAAGGGCTTTTGAATACTGATGCCTTTACTTTTATTCCTGTTTTAAATATGGCATAGGAGGATTCTCGCTTACCTCTTTTAAAAACTTCTAAGCTTTTCACAGCATCCCGAGTTTGAAGATTGCTAGTAGAATTCAAACCAGTAGCTGAAATGCTCACATTATGTACATATTTATTAACCTCCTTCTCTAAATCGCTACTGTCTTCTTTTTCTGATGACTCTTCCTCCTATGATCAGATATGAGTAAGTGAAAATCAATAACATATTTTTTTATTGTTAACATGAAATACTTCAGAAAGCATCAGCTGAAACTAGTTATTTCTGGTGGAATATGAATACAAATTTTAAAAATCTTCAAACACTGCATACAAAATATATAAATGAATATGAACACATCCTGCCCAAGTGCTCATTAAGTCCGCTACAACTAGCAATGAATACAGCAGCACGCTTCCTTCACGGAGCCTCCAGAAGAGACCATATCACCCCTATTCTAAAGGAATTACACTGGCTGCCAATTTACTGTAGGACCACTTATACAGTAGTCCTGATAACATTTAAGGCCATCAACAACATGTCCTCTTCCTTCCTTACAGATATGATCCACCTTACCCCGGCAAACAGAGCGAGGAGATCATTCGCCATCAACATCCTTCAGACTCCCAACGAAATAACCAAATGCACCCAAGCGACAAGGAACAGAGCTTTTAAGTTTTATGCACCTAGCTGCTGGAATGCTCTCCCATCCTCCATCCGAGCAATTACCGATATTGCTCAATTCAGAAAGGCTTTGAAACACCATCTATTTCTCTTACACTACTCACAACCCAATATTAGCCACAGTACAGCCAACTAAACAACGATAGTCTGCAAAATAATTCATAGATATAATGTACAGATATGTAGATATTGTAAATATTTCCCCCAGTTGAATTCCAAGTTGTATCTCTCCCGTTCTCTGTAAATGCATATCTGTTTATGCTGAGTTGCTTAAATGTTACCTGTAAACCGCACTGATTTTAAAGAGCGCGGTATATAAGAGCAATAAATAAAATAAAAAATAAAAATAAATCCTAATACTTGCAGGAGATACAAAGTTAATAGGAAAGTTTTATCAATCAAAACGTACTCTGGGTCTTTGTGACCTTACACCTGTATAAGCTTCAACCCTCATAAATTAAATATGCTTGTGAAGCAGCTAGGCAGGAGTTATACAGTGGGATTATTGTACTGGGTTGGATTTCTGCACTCCCGGGTCATAAATTCAAATTTGTCTCAATCACCAAAGTGGGCAACCTTGGTCAAGGTATTTTAATCTCCCTATACTTCCAGCAACTAGTTGGCAACACCAATGAATTTAAAACATATTGAAGCTTCTTAAAAGTAGCAGTCTAGAGCTTATAGCAGAGAAAATATAGTTACTCACCTGTAACGGGTGTTCTCCAAGGACAGCAGGAATCAGTCCTCACATATGGGTGATGATGATCCTGATGGAGCCCGCACAGATCCAATCCCCAGCTTTCAAAGAAAGCCTTTGGGACCTACACCTACACCTTCCCGCCCAAAAGTGCCATCTTACCCTCAGTATGATGACATAGTTCAAAAGCAGAAAAAACAAAAAACAACTCCACGGGGAGAAGGGAGGGTTGTGAGGATAGATTTGTTATAGGTGAGTAACTATGCTTTCTCTAGGAACAGGCAGGAAGTCAGTCCTCACCTATGGGACTCCCCAGCTACAGGCTGCCGAAAAAAACTGTAAAAGCCACGGGCGACCCAAAAAAGGGACTATAAGAGCAACAGGACCGCTGTTTGGCTGAAAGTCTAACACTACAGTAGCAGCATCGAGGATGCAATCCCCACCCTGGTAGCCTGGACACCACAGGTTGGAGGGAGAAGTTGCATCATTTCCCGAAGAGGTAAAGGAGTACTGCCTGGCTGAAGGCGCTGTCCCTCCGGGAGGTTTCCTCCAGACAGCAGTGTGCAGCAAAGGTGCACTGAAGACAGGTGGCAGCTCGGCATATCTCCAAGTAAGGGCACTGAGCGCAGGCTCGCCGCCGAGACCGCAATGGCATGCACATTGTGCACTGTTACATGATGCTTGAGAGAGAGCCCCAACTGCTGGTAGGCGAAGGAGGTGCAGTCGGCCACCCAGCGTGAAAGGGTGCACTTGGAGACTGCAAGCCCCAGTCAACTGGGGTCAAAACAGACAAAGAGCCGCGTCCTCTGAATGTAAAAGGACAACACCCACTTACAGTCGAGCATATGGCGTGAGGCCTCTGCCCTAGATGAAAGAGGCCTAGGAAAGATGGTGGGCAACACTACTTCTTGATTTAAATGGAAGGCCAAGACAACCTTGGGTAAGAATTTTGGGCGAGTCTTAAGGACAACCCTGCTCTTGTGGAATCTGGTGTAAGGTGTGTGAGGCACCAGCACCTGCAGTTCGCTCATCATTCTGGCAGAGATGAGCACCACCAGAAACACGACTTTCCGGGAAAGAAATTTGAAATGGCAGATGGCCAAGGGTTCAAGCCAAGGGTGGAGCCATAAGCTTCCCTAAAACCATACTGAGGTCCCCAAGCCACCTGCAGCAGACAGATCGGGGGCCGGAAGAGAAGGAGGCCCCACATGAATCTGCTCACCAGGTGTGGGTGGGAACGCATAGAGGAAGCTTCTGCACCAGGGGAGGAGAAAGGCATCTGCTGCCTCCTGGCCCCAGGCCAGACTCCATGAGCAGAAACTTCACAGCTGCGTGTTGTCCTGACTGGCAAAGGGTCCATCTCTGAGGTTCCCCAACACTGGAAAATCTCTACTAGCACTGCCAGGTTCAACCTCCACTTGTGGGGGCCAAAGGACATGGCTCAGTCGGTCAGTCAACATGTTATTCTGGCCCAATAAGTATACCGTCCTGAGGGATATGTCTTTCTTTGCTGCAAAATTCCAGAGGCATTCCATCTCCCAACAGAGGTGATATGAGCCCGTACCCCCTTGCTTGGTGATGTAGTGCATCGCTACCTGGTTGTCTGTCTGGACCTGAACCACCTGGCCTTCCAGATGATCCTGGAAGATGTGCTGTGCAAGATAGACTGCCCTGCGTTACAGCAGGTTGATCTTCGTGGCATTCTCTGGTGACCATAGACTCTGACTTCAGATGATCACAGTGGGCCTCCCCAGCCCAGCTTGGCCGCATCTGCTGTGAGGGTGCATCGCACTGGGGGAGCCTGAAAGGGACGACCAGCTCTGAGATTGAGGGGGTCCTGCCATCAGTCAAGGGAGGTTTTCAGGGCTGGTGTTACCAGGATACGGTCCTCCAGACATCCGGACACTTGCATCCACTGGGTGCTGAATGTCCACTGAGCCTGTCTCATACGGAGGCAGGCAAACGTGGATGGTGGAGGCCATGTTCCCCAGTAGACAGAGCATTTGCCTGGCCGTCAATACTGAATCTACCTGGACAGCCTGGGCCAGGGCTGATAGCTGCTGAGCTCCATCATGAGGCAGAAATGCCTTCGCCCGAGTGGAATCAAGGAGGGCGCTGATGAACTCCAATTTTTGGATGGGCCAAAGGTGGGACCTTCAAGAAGTTGATCACAAATCTCAGGCTCTGGATGGCAATGGTGCGATGCATTGCATTGCGGGCTTCCTCTGGCGTGGTGGCCCGAAAGTAGTTACTCACTTGTACAGGTGTTCTCCAGGGACAGCAGGAATCAGTCCTCACATATGGGTGACATCAGCACAGACGGAGCCAGCGCAGAGCATTTCCCCAGCTTTCAAAGAAAGCCTTTGGGAATGCCACCACATATGCGTGGTTCCCTTCCTGCCCAAGGGTGCCATTTTACTCAGTCAGGTATCATAGCTATAGCCCCTTCAAGAAGATGGCAAAAATATACAGCAACTCCAAGGGGAGGAGGGAGAGTTGTGAGGACTTATTCCTGCTGTCCCCGGAGAACCTCTGTTACAGGTGAGTAACCACGCTTTCTCCAGGAACAAGCAGGAAGTCAATCCTCACATATATCTACATTGAAGTTCCTTGGTCGGACCATAAGCTAATCACGTTCCTTATCCCCATGGAAAACCACCCCAGGAAGCACCCTGATAACAAAACAAACGCCAAAAGAATACCCCCTCGTAGTTTTCATCCTTTCAACAGGGAATCCATTATGAATCACACACAGTCACTTCTCAGCACAACATCAACTAACCTTGATAACCTTGTCTCCAGCTGGAATGATAGCCTTAGCTCCATTGCACTACGCACGGAGCACAACAAAGCCCCAAGGAAAAGGGCTGCCGCGCCCTGGTACTCAAAAGAACTACGAGATTCCCTCCTCAAACTCAGAAAACTCGAAAGGCGATGGAGGCGTTCACGATCCACAGAAGACCAAGAGGCCTATAACCGCCAACTAGCATCTCACCGTAAAGCGATAACTGAGAAAATAAGACAAGTACACACAGATACTCTACGACGATCACTAAAGAAACCACATGACTTATTCAACCCAGTCAAGAACCTCACGTCTGAACCAGGACCGGTGCAAAAAACTGAGATCCATGCACAAGACTACGGCGACTTCCTTCAATCAAAACTATGCCAAACCAGCAGGCTCGAAACACCTGCCCCCAACAAAGCGCAAAGCAATCCAACGAAACTAACAACCTTCTCCACTTCATCACTTAAACAAATTGTTGACACCATCTCCACAATCAACACCTCCACGGCACAGTCTGATCCTTGTCCAGCCTTTTGGATAAAGGAACTAAAAACAGAGTTTAGCCCATTCTTAGCCAGACTCTTTGACAAATCATTCAGCTCAGGAGTTTTTCCCCTAAATCTCAAACAAACATCCATCAGACCCCTGTTAAAAAACAGCAAACTCGACCCTCAGAAAGTGGAGTCATATAGACCAATTGCCGGTATCCCACTCCTGGCCAAGATAATAGAAAAAGAGGTCCAATGCCAGATACAACAACACATCAACGATACCGCACCTCTAGACCACTGTCAACAAGGCTTCAGAGCTGCCCATGGTGTAGAGACACTACTCACCTCCCTCTTCAACAACATTCTCAACACAATAGAAAATATTCATCACGGTGTGGCTCTTATATTTTTGGACATAGCCGCAGTCTTCGACTCAGTGTGCCACATGACCCTCCTGAGACGCCTAGAAGAGAAAGGCATCTGCGAGTTAGCCCTAGCATGGTGCAAATCATACCTCTCTGATAGATGGCAGCATGTGCGAACAGAGACCTAAACGTCGGTACCATTCCACCAGAAACAAGGCATTCCGCAGGGATCCTCCCTATCAGCCCTGCTGTTTAACATCTACATGCAGCCCATCTGCAAGCTCATACGGTCATTCAACATTAACTGCATGATATATGCCGACGACGTACTGCTATACACACCCTTCAAGACTGACACGATCGATCTCTCATCACTAACAAACTGTTTCATTGCAGTGGAAAATTGGCTCCAAAATCAGAATCTCCGGATACAACACAAAAAGACTGAAGTGCTGTTCATTACCAGAAACCCTAACTTCCGCCCACCAGCCAACCTAAAAGTCGGAAATGTAGAGCTCCAAACCAAATCTACAATCCGTTACCTGGGTGAAACACTGGACCAGAAACTGGACATGAAATCCCATATTGGCAACATGGTCAAATCAACATATCTAAAAATCAAAACACTCAGACATCTACGCCCCCTGCTACAACCGGATGATTTCAGAACGATCTTTCAGGCATTAACTATTCCACATCTCGACTATGCAAATGCGATTCTGCAAGGGTTACCTCAATCCACCCTAACTCCACTCCAACTCGCCATGAACTCTGCAGCCAGAGTTCTAAATGGAGCCTCAAGACGTGACCATATAATACCGATCCTCAAAAGTCTCCACTGCCTCCCAATTCACGGTAGGATCACCTTCAAGATCTTACTACTAACATTCAAGGCTATCAACGGACCTTCCCCCTCATCACTTACAAGCCTTACGCTCATGACTCCCCCTACCATAGCCAGACGACACGCAGCAATAAATACTATAGTAATTCCCAAAACAATAACCCAGTGTACACAGTCAACTGCAAACAGAGCTTTCAGTCTCTGTGCACCTAGAAGCTGGAACGCCCTGCCACCCAGCATACGAGCAATCACAGAGATAACTAAATTCAGAAAGGCCCTGAAGCATCACTTCTTCCTCAAGTGCTACCCTGAAGTAGGCAAACCAAAACGCCCTGCACGCAACACAGATCCTTAATCACCCGGTAACCATTCCACAATGTGATGTACATAGGGTTTTCACCTTATGCCTTTGTGTATATAGTTAACATGTTACCCAAGTTAATCTCCCCATTATCTGTAAATTACGGTGTAACACCACCGTAAAACTGCTTTGATGTTCCATGTAAACCGCACTGATGTCGAATAGCGCAGTATATAAGAGTATTAAATAAATAGCTACAGGCTACCGAGGACCTGTAGAAAAAAAGTACGGCATCGCCATGAGCAGTTGCCAGTGAAAGCCGAAGGCAGCCCCAGGACCCAGGGTCCATGGATGGCCACGCTCCCGGTAGCCGGAACAAGAAGGGTCAGAGGGAAGGAGTTGCTTAAACCCTGAACAGATTACAGTAATGCACCATGAAGGTGTCAGTGGAAGACCAGGTGGCAGCTCAGCAGATGTCTGCCAGTGGTAACGAGCGCAGATTAGTGACAGACGTTGCCATCACTCAGACATTGTGAGCCGTGACTCGGCATTCCAGGGGAACCTCAGTCTGGACTTGGCAAAGGCGATGCAGTCTGCCACCCAGATGGACAAGATACGCTTGGTGACCGCCAGTCCCAAACGGCTGGGGTCAAAGGAAACGAAGAGCTGCCCAGATCTGCAGTGGTCCTGAGTCCGCTGCAGGTAGAAAGAGACAGCCCTCTTACAATACAGGGTGTGGAGAATCGCCGACACCTGGTCGGCATGGGGCTTCAGGAAGAAAGTGGACAGCACTATCTCTTGACTGAGATGAAAGTCCGAGACAACCTTCGGAAGGAACTTGGGGTGAGTCCGCAGGACCACCCAATTCCTATAGAACCTCATGTATGGGGCCTCGGCCATCAGTGCCTGGAGTTAACTGACTCTCCGGGCAGAGGTGAGAGCTATCAAGAAGGCCACCTTACATAACAGGTGCCACAGCGAGCAAGTAGCCATGAGCTCAAGGAGCGGCTTGGTCAGCTGCGTGAGGACCACATTAAGGTCCCATTCCGCCAGAGGTGAGCGGATAGGGGGACTGGAAAGAAGCAGGCCTCACATGAAATGAGACACAAGCGGTAGCCCTGAAAGAGGTTTGCCCTTGATAGGGTGGTGGTTTGCTGAGATGGCACTCAGGTGAACCCTGACCGAGTTAGACTTCAGCCCAGACTACGAGAGGTGGAGAAGGTACTGCAACAGCAAACTGGTAGGGCATGAAAATGAGTGTGCTCGGAGCTCCGAGCACCACACCAAGAATTGACGCCACTTGAAGGCATAAGCCCGTCTGGTCGAGTCCTTTTGTGAGGCCAGAAGAATGTCCTCGACCTCCACAGGGAGATGGTAGGAGGCTACACTGACCCACTCAGCCGCCAATCTGTGAGGGACAGCGACCTCAGATTGGGGTGAAGAAGCAGACCCTCCTCCTGCATCAGCAGCTCCAGTGAGAACCCAAGCAGGACCGGAAGCTCCATCGAGAGCCAGTGGAAACCAAGGCTGCCTGGGCCATCTTGGGACTATGAGAATCATCAAGGCCCTGTCCTGCTGCAGCTTGAGAAGGGTTCGGGTGAAGAGGGGTGTGGGGGGGGGGGGAAAAACATAGTATGCTCGGGTCCCATGAGATGAGGAAGGCATCGGGGGCCACCCTGCCCGGGTGCAGGAGAGGACCACAGAACCAAGGAAACTGTGAGCTCGCCGGACTGGCAAAGAGGTCCAGGTTTGGAGTCCCCCAATGTTGGAAGAGGCGCTGCACCGTTCGGGGACACAGGCACCACTCATGCAGCCAGAGGATTCTGCTGAGCCATTCCACCAATGCATTGTCCTGATCAAGGAGCTAAGTGGCCCAGATGGTCATACTCTAAGCTCACCGCAAAGGAGCACAGGGCTGTCACCTCCGAACAGAGGCTGTAGAAGCCGTGCCCCCCCCCCCCCCAGTTTGTTCACATAGAACATGGTGACCTGGTTGTCCATCTCGACCAGAACCGCTCAGTGCTGCAAGCGGTCCCTGAAAACCCTGAGATCGAGGCTAAGTGTTCGGAGTTCCAGCAGGTTGATTTGCTGCCGGGACTCCTTGAGGGAACAGGACCCCTGAGTGCGTTGTCCATTGCAGTGGGCTCTCCAGCCCATCAGGGAGGCATCTGTGGTCAAGACCACCTGATGCACCAGGGCTTGGAAGGGCATACCGCGAAGCAGGTTCTGAAACTCTTGCCACCAAGCCAGAGGCTCTGCCGCGCTGGGAAAGACCAAGATGGAGTCTCAGAGGTGACCGCTGGACTGCACCCATTGCGCTCGGAGGCACCACTGTGTCGCCCGCATCTTGAGATAGGCATTGGGCATAACATTGACCTTGAAGGCCATGTGGTCGAGAAGGTGAAGCATCGTCCAGGCTAGGACGGTGCCGCAACGCTGCACCTCAGAAGCCAGGGACACGAGGTGGTCTGCCCTGTCCTGAGGAAGAAAAGCCATCGCCAAAAGAGTGTCTCTGAGAAAGCCCTGATGAACTGTTTGCCTCTCTCTGCTCTGGGAAGAGCAGTGCCCTCACAGTGCTATACTAGAGAGGTGGATATTTAACTCCTGTGACGACTTTGCTGTGAGTTCTAGCTGTCTATTTATTTCTTTATTTGTTGTCTTTATTGGTGTGCTACTTCACCTCCCTGTTCCCTTTAGTTTTGCACTTCAGCTTTCTCAGCTGTATAACTTACCCTGCCTCTCTCAACAAACTGGCCTTTGTGTGGTAGCCAGGTTTAACTGTTACTTTAAATTAAATATCTCTCCCTGTTCTGTCCCCAGAACGTGCTGCGTTTTAAACTTTTTTTCCTGCTCTAGCCTACCTGAGAGACTAATCCCCCTCCCCCCCTGCTGAGGGTACAGGACAGGGTACATTGTAACAGCCCTCTTTTAATAGGTCTTATTTCATTCCCTCCCTCCCCAACCCCTAGGGTAATTGTAGCTTTATAGGTAATTACTTATAGGAAAGGAGCTGTTCTCAGGTGCAGCTCTTTATCCAAATCAGTCATACACTGAGAACCTGAGATTGATTAAGCTTCAGGTGAACAAGGTATATTAGAGGTATTAGATACACTTTTATTAGTATAAGCATCTACACCAACCCTTAGTAAGTACAGAATTTAAAGACCTAAACACAAGCTTTAAACTAAGATGCAGACAACAGTCCAGCAGCAAGATGGGGGCTTTCCAGTCTTTTGCACTGAGCGTCACATATATGATTTTCTCCCAGTTGGTGAGAGGTCTTACGTATACACTAAGTGCAAGGTGCTCTTTGCTCTCAGGGAACAAGTCCGTTCTCTAGAGGCTAGAGTAGCAGACCTGGAAGACATAAGAAAGACAGAGAAGTACATGGACGAGACCTACAGGGATATAGTCCTGAAGTCCCACCCTCCAGTCTGGCAGCATCCCTGTTGCCATGGAGGAGAGAGGTCACGTGACAGGAGAGCATCACCCTGGTATGGCAGGACGTGATCCTGTAACTAGGACCTGTCCTTCAAGTGATGTAAAACCCTCTTGCACTGAGGACGTTTCTCCAGGGCCATGTGCCCATGAGGGAAGGGTTAGGACAGCTGTTATAGTTGGTGATTCAATCACTAGGTATGTAGATAGCTGGGTGGCTGGTGGACGTGAGGATCACCTGGTAACATGCCTGCCTGGTGCGAAGGTAGCGGACCTCACGCACCGCCTAGATAAGATCTTAGATAGTGCTGGGGAGGAGTCTGCTGTCTTGGTACATGTCGGTACCAATGACATAGGAAAATGTGGTAGGGAGGTTCTGGAGGCTAAATTTAAGCTTTTAGGTAGGAAGTTGAAATCCAGAACTTCCAAGGTAGCGTTCTCCGAAGTGCTTCCCGTTCCACGTGCAGGACCCAAAAGACAGGCAGAGCTCCGGAGTCTCAATGAGTGGATAAGACGATGGTGCAAGGATGAGGGTTTTGAGTTTGTTAGGAACTGGGGAACATTCTGGGGAAAGGAGGGGCTCTTCCGAAGGGATGGGCTTCACCTTAACCAGGATGGAACCAGACTGCTGGCATTAACCTTTAAAAAGGAGATAGAGAAGCTTTTAAACTAGAAAATAGGGGAAAGCCGACAGTCGCCCAAGAGCGCATGGTTCGGAAGAAGGTATCCTTGAAGGATACTACCAAAAGTAGTGAGGTTCCAAAAAAGAGTAAAGTAACCCAAATGCCCTTGAGTATGGTGCAGACAGAGCGTAAAGATTCCAAATTACCCATGCCTTACCAATAGCCAGATTAATATTACTAAAATACAGTCTCTAAAATGCTTGTATGCAAATGCTAGAAGCCTAAACAATACGATGGGAGAGTTAGAATATATAGCACTAAATGAAAGGTTAGATATGATTGCAATCTCAGAGACATGGTGGAAGGAGGATAACCAGTGGGACACCAGTGATACCTGGATACAAACTATATCGTAATGACAGAACTGATCAAATTGGTGGAGGGGTTGCGCTCTATGTTAGAGAGGGCATTGAGTCAGAAAGGATTAAAGTTTAGCAGGAAACAAAATTTGCTGTAGAATTTCTATGGATTGAAATTCCATGTATGAAGGGGAAGGTGATGGCAGTGGGGGTGTACTATCGACCGCCTAGCCAGAATGAACAAATGGATGATGAAATGCTCAAAGAAATCAAGGAAGCTAACAAAAGTCACAGCACAGTAATAATAATGGGTGATTTCAATTACCCCGGTATCGACTTTGTCAGTGTCAGTGTCACAGCAGGACATGCTAGGGAGATAAAGTTTCTAGATGAAATAAATGACTGCTTCTTGGAGCAGCTGGTTCATGAACCGACCAGAGGGGAAGCCATACTGGACCTAGTCCTTAGTGGAACACCAGATCTGGTGCAAGAAATAAGGGTGTTGGGGCCACTTGGCAATAGTGATCATAGCATGATCGTGTTTGATTTAATTAGTGGAGGAGGGATAGTAAAGAAATCCACAGTACTACCTTTTAACTATCAAAAGGGAGACTATGATAAAATGAGTAATATAGTTAAGAAAAAACTAAAAGGAGCGGTTGCAAAGGTTAAAGACTTACATCAAGCTTGGGTGTTGTTTAAAAATACTATCCTGGAAGCCCAGGCCAGCTGTATTCCACGCATTAAGAAAAGTGTAGGAGCCCGATGTCCAGCGGGATGGTCGCATAACGCTGAGGCTCCCGAGAGGCCTACTCAGAATCCTGAATTAACACCGGACAAACTTGAATTTCTGCTCTGATCTTGCCGGGGCATATTGGTGAGATGGCGGGGACCAAACCCACGCGCCTGGAATTTGGATCTCCGGCGGCTTCTCACGGTAAACGCTCCAAAACTGAACCCCCGTCCCCGCAGAAGGGGCTGGTTTTCCGCGAGGGCCCCGAAATGCAGCAGGAAATCCTCGCAGAAATTAGAGGGGTTAAGGACCTCGTGCAGTCAAATGGTGAAGCACTTCGAGCGCTGAGGGAAGATCTTGGTGTACTGCAAGGCAGGCTAGAGGGGCTCTCTTCGCGTCAGGACAAAATGGAGAGTATATTAGACTCCCATACGGTCCGGCTGTCCAAACTCGACAAAGTTGAACGTCAGGTGCGGGCCTTGCAGAAAGAAGTGGAAGATGGCAATAATAGAGCGCGCCGCAACAACCTACGACTCGTAGGCATACCGGAGGGAGCGGAATTGGGAGACATGAAGGAGTTTTTAAGTAAAATCCTCCCTTCCCTGCTCCAAATCACCTTTACCAAAGAATTGGAGATCGATCGCGCTCATCGTGTACCCACAAACATAACGCTCAACAGGAAGACCCCGCGGCCTATCATCTTTCGACTTTTGAGATATCAACATGTGGAACAAATTCTCAGTGCCTCCCGGGCAAAGGGCCATATGGAGTTTGAGAGCCACAAGGTCTCCTTCTATCCTGACTTGGCTAAACCCACGGTCGACCGTCGAAAGCGCTTTCTGGAATTTCGGCCGAGGCTCCAACAACTACAAGCACGCTATGGCCTGATGTACCCGGCCAAGCTCCGAGTCACGCTTCACAATCAGACAAGAACATTTGAGGACCCTGATCTACTAGCGGAGTTTTTGGACTCTAAAGAAGCCGACTTGATGCGCTGACTTCCAGAATATTCCTGCCAGTACTCTCACATCCGCTGTACCTGCCATATTGGATTTACCGCAGCGCAGTGAAGAGTCTGTCGAGGGCAGTTTGTTGCCTTATTTTGATGATATTTGGGACCCGACTCCATCTACCCATAGCAGCCTCGACGAGTATCAGAGACAGTGTTTCTTATGGACTCTGGTGTTTCTTTTCTTTTATTATGTTAATATCTTCCTCTCTAGGGCCTCCTCCCGCAGACATCTGGTCGCCATATTCATTGGGGGTTTTGCTTCTTCTCTAAGTTACTTTGGTACATACTTTTCAATATGGGTGTATTGGCCAGCATACCTGGTGTTTATGTCATTATTGTACAGATTCTGATTATGTTGTAAGTTTTCAAGCGCTCTTACCTAAAATGTCTATTATCGATTGATGGCACCATGTCAGATTTTCTCATTGAACGTACAAGGAATCAATAATCCGATAAAACGGAGGAAACTCCTAAGCTATCTAAGTCATGAAGCTGCGGACCTGATTCTCCTCCAAGAAATACATTTCAATTCGAAGGAAACTCTCAACCTCAATATTAAACCTTACATGGTGGCCGCCTTTTCCCCAGCCGTTTCTAGGAAATGTGGGGTTGCCATATTGGATAGGAAATCTCTGCATGCTACTATTGTTGCGACTTGCTCAGATACAGCGGGTAGATGGCCCAGAGTTCACCTCAAGATAGGTAACTTTAAAGTTACATGTATATGCCTTCATGCTTCTAATGTGGATGACCCTGCCCTTTTGCTATTATTGCTCAGGTTACGCAGGCCTCTGCTAATACTTCCTTGATATTGGGGGGGATTTCAATTTAGTTCTTGATCCCCTGATAGACAAATAGCCGCCTAGGACATGTGGTCCCCCCAAGAGTCACAGCGCGCTTACCTTAGTGATCAAAGATATTGTTCTAGTCGATCTATGGAGGTCACTACACCCCAATGAGCTTGACTTTACCTTCTTCTCTTCCCCTCACAAATCCCAGTTTCGCATAGATTCCTTTCTAATCTCAACACTGTTAGTTCCTCAGGTGGACGTTGTAAAGATTCACTCCCAGCATATTTCAGATCATGCTGCTATTTCTTCTCAATACCACCCTACTGCACTTAAAGGGAATCCGGGGGCCTGGTTCTTTGATAGAGCCCTATTAACTCAGCCAGCGTTCCGGTTAGAAATTTGAGCAGCCATACATGATTACTTCCAGACCCTGGTACTCCAGGGGGATCTGGACACCCCAACAGCTCTTCCCTGCAGCTCGTTGGAAAATCTTTTCTGATTTGTATAGGGAATTTGCGTTACTAGCGCAACATTACTTTCAATTGATGTAGTTTCCATGCTGCCTCCAAAGTGCTCCAATCATGCCGCCTTCTGTCCTTACTAAGGATGGGCTATTAGAACTAATTCACTCTATTAGTAATACACATGGGATAGCCTCTAACTTTTACATACTATTATGTCAGGGTACAGATACTGCCACTTGTAGAGTCCAACAAGCCTGGGATCGCTAACCGCAAACCATTTTAATCCCTGTGCATGGGAGCGTTTTCTGGAGCAAAATAGTGCGGGTTTCCCGATCTGCCTCAGTTACCCAAACTCAACGCTTGTCTTTTTGCACGTAGCTGTTCTTATATTCCAGGAAAATAGCCAAATGGAACACAACTGCCAGGGACCAGTGTAGGTCTTGCCATACTGATGTGGGAACCCTTGCTCATGTTCTTTATGAATGTTCTTAATTACAGGTTTCTGGGGGCGGGTCTGGGGTCGTATTTCACTTATCTTATACCTTCACGAGCCTCTTCCTTGGAAGACTGTGGGACTCCGCTTAGTGGCGGAGGTCCCCTCTCTTCCTAAGAAGGGTCGCTCTCTCCTGATTTCATGCTGGGTATAGCCATATGTTTAATCCCGAGGACTTGGAAGGATAGCTCTCGACTTACTGTCAATGAATAGTGGAACCTTGTCTGCTTATGTAGTAAATATGAGCAGATCTTTTGGAGGGCTATTTTCCATGCCCAAATTCATTCTCGCTTGTCTAAATGGCAGATGCTCAATGATCATGTACAATCTGTTTATTGCTTCGACATGTCTGTTTAATGTACATTCATCATGTTTCAGATCGCCGTTAGGTTTGTAACTCAATGATGTCAGTATACGCCCGCTTCGAGAATGATTTAGTTTTCTAGAGAAGAAGCAGGGGGGAGGGGGGTGGCAGGGGTTTACTTTGGTGTATGTATCACATTCCATGTATGTATTGTCTTTTAGTTGTATGTCTTCCTTCCTTTGTTGTTGTAAAACGAAAATAAAGAATTAAAAAAAAAAAAAAGAAAAGTGTAAAGAAGTCCAAAAAACTGCCAGTATGGTTTAAAGGTGAGGTCAGAGAGGCTATTGCTGCCAAAAAAAGCATCTTTCAGGAAATGGAAAAAAGAGCCAAACGACGAAAACTGGAAACAGCACAAGCACTGGCAAGTTAAATGCAAAGCATTGATAAGGCAGGCAAAGCGAGAATTTGAGAAGGAACTTGCTGCGGAAGCAAAAACACGAAATAAAGACTTTTTCAAGTACATTCGTAGCAAAAGGCCTGTGAGAGAGTCAATTGGACCGTTAGATGATAGAGGGGTAAAAGGGGCAGTAAGAGGAGACAAGGCTATAGAGCAGAGACTGAATGAACTCTTTGCTTCGGTCTTTACTGAGGAAGATGTAGGGATGTTACCCAAGACTGAAGTGGTATTTAAAGGTGATACTGCAGAGGAATTGAGAGAAATATCGCTACACCGGGAAGATGCATTACAACTATTTGATAAACTGAATAGTAGCAAATCACCTGGACTGGATGGTATACATCCAAGAGTGTTGAAAGAACTGAAATATGAGATTGCAGACCTGCTATTAGTAATCTGTGAACTTTCATTAAAATCATCAGTAATACCTGAAGATTGGAGGATCGCCAATGTAACGCCAATTTTTAAAAAGGGTTCCAGGGGTGATCCGGGAAACTACAGACCGGTGAGCCTGACGTCAGTACCGGGGAAAATAGTAGAAACCATCATAAAGAACAAAATTACACAGCATGTAGATAGTCATGGCCTAATGGGAGACAGCCAACATGGCTTTAGACAAGGAAGATCTTGTCTTACTAATCTGATACGTTTTTTTGAAGGTGTGAATAAACAGGTAGACAAAGGTGAGTCAGTTGATATAGTGTATATGGACTTTCAGAAAGCCTTTGACAAGGACTAAAGAGTCATGGGATAGGAGGCAGTGTACTATTGTGGATCGGGAACAGGTTAAAAGATAGAAAGCAGAGGGTAGGGCTAAATGGCCAATTTTCCCAATGGAAAAAGGTAAATAGTGGAGTACCCCAGGGATCTGTACTGGGTCTACTACTTTTTGACATATTCATAAATGGCCTGGAAAAGGGAATAACTAGTGAGGTTATCAAATTTGCAGACGACACAAAACTGTTTAAAGTTGTTAAAACCCAAGAGGATTATGGAAAACTGCAGGAGGATCTAGATAAATTGGAAGACTGGGCATCCAAATGGCAGATGAAATTTAATGTGGACAAGTGCAAAGTTATGCACCTAGGAAAGAACAACCCACACTATGGTTACACAATGCAAGGTTCCACATTGGGAACCACCACCCAGGAAAATGATTTAGGAGTCATCGTGGATAACATGTTAAAACCCTCCGCCCAGTGTGCAGCGGCAGCCAAGAAAGCAAATAGAATGCTAGGTATCATAAGGAAAGGAATGGAAAATAAAACAAAGGATATTATAATGCCTCTGTATCATTCCAAGGTACGACCGCACCTTGAATATTGTGTGCAATTCTGGTTGCCGTATCTTAAAAAGGATATACAGTCAAACCTCGGTTTTCATGATTAATCCGTTCGAAAAAGTCTGACTAAAACCGAAACGTATGAAAACTGAAGCAATATTTCCCATAAGAAATAATGTAAATCCAATTAATCCGTTCCAGACACCCAAAAATATTCACAAAAAATACATTTTATAGAGAATAACTATATTTTTACATACAGAAAACAATGAGAAATAAATATAAATGACTAATGAAATGGATAAATGAACATTTAACATCACTGAAAGCAAGCTAAGTACAGTACTGTACAGTACAGTATGTTAACATCTGGCCTTAGCCACCCCTGACAAGCTGCTGTGCCCAGCTCTCTTCGGAATCACATTGAATTCAGTCCATTAAAATACCTTTACATTATCTGCTCAATGCTTCAGAATGGCAGAAAATCTTAATGATATAGCTTCAGACGTACCCTGCAAGAGAAAGAACTGCCTCCCACATTCATGCAACATCTCCTGCTTACGTTGACAGCTTTTCTTCCCTGCTACCGGGACAAAATCTCAGTCAAAAGACGTTGAAAACCGAAGCAATGCATGAAAACCGGGACAAAATCTCAGTCAGAAAAGACGTTGAAAACCGAAGCGTATGAAAACCGGGGCAAATGAAAACCGAGGTTTGACTGTAGCCTTATTAGAAAAGGTACAGAGAAGAGCCACCAAAATGGTAAAGGGGATGGAAGGCTACTCCTATGAAGAGAGGCTACAAAGGTTAGGGCTCTTCAACCTGGAAAAGAGATGGCTGAAGGGAGATATGATAAAGGTCTATAAATTAATGAATGGAGTGGAACGGGTAAACGTAGATCGATTGTTTACGCTATCAGAATATAGAAAGACTAGGGGACATGTAATGAAGCTACAGGGTAAACTGTTTAAGACAAATAAGAGTGGAGGAGTGGCCTACTGGTTGGGGCAAGGTACTTCAGGCCGGAAGGTCGTGGGTTCAAATCCCACTAGAGGACAGTAACCTTGGGCCGGAAGGACTGGGGTTTCTAGTCCCACAGGTGCTCCTTGTGGTCTTGGGCAAGCCACTTAACCCTCCATAGCCCATGTTCCCTGTAAAATCGTTATCTCCAAGTTATAATGCCCTGTTCAATGTAATTTCAGTTTGTTCAATGTAAACCGCACTGATGCAGAATAGCGCGGTATATAAGAGAATGTAAATAAATAAATAAATAAAATAAATAAATAAAAGAGAAAATATTTTTTCACTCAACGTGTAATCAAACTCTGGAATTTGTTACCAGAGGATATAGTAAAGGCTGTTAGTATAGCTGGGTTTAAAAAAGGTTTGGACAAGTTCCTGGAGGAAAGGTCCATAAACCATTATTAAAAAGGGACCCAGGATATCAATGCTTGGCCCAATACAAGCACTGTGGAACCTGTGTCTCTTGGGGATACTGCTAGGTACGTATGACCTAGATTGGCCACTGTTGGAAACAGGATACTGGGCTTGATGGACCTTGGTCTGACCCAGTATGGCATATCTTATGCTCTTAACTCTAGGGACTGAAATGGAGTAAGGTGGGACTTTGGGTAGTTGATCACGAACCCCAGATGCTCTAGGAGGCAAATGGTGTGGACTGTGGCCTGCCTGGCTTCAGAGGCTGTGCCCCCTGTTATGAGCCATTTGTCTAGATATGGACAGATGAATGTACCCTGCAGCTGCAGATGGGCCGCAGCCATGGCACTTCATGAAGACCCATGGGGCGAATGCAAGGCCGAAGGGAAGTACCCTGTTCTGGTAACAGTTTCCCTGAACCATGAAGCAGAGGTAGTTTCTGTCTTTGGGGTGAATGAGGATGTGAGCGTTAAGTATCCTTTAAGTCATAGGAGCATAGCCAATCGCCCTGCTGGAGGTAAGGCAGTAACGTTCCAAGGGAGAGCATCTTGAATTTCTCCCGCACCAGGAACTTGAGGTTCCGCAGGTTGAGGATGGCCCCCTGCCCGCTTCGGTACAAAGAAGTATCGGGATTAAAAACCCCGTTCTCGGAGGGGCGGTGGAACTGGTTCTACCACGCCATCCTCGAGGAGGCCTGCGAGCTCCTGACTCAGGAAGGCCTAATGCTGGGGAAGCCGACATGGCTCCCCAGGAAAGTATGGAGGAGAGGACTGGTCCAGATGAAGGCGATAGCCCTCCCAAACGACCTAGAGAACCTGTGGGAGAAATGGACCAGACACCCCCCGACGGACAACCGCCCTGCCAGAGGATGAGAGGCTATGCTGATGGCGTCAAAACCCCGGGGCTGGTTGAGCCAGAGCCGGGGGTTGGGTCTTGGGGCCCTTCGGCTTACAAGGGGGCCAAGGACCATTGACTTTTCATGGCCGCCCTGAAAGAGTGACGACACCGGCGGACAGGCCAGATAGCCCCTGTACGGGAGCCCCTTCCGATGGAAGAACGGCTTTTTGCTCTGCTGCTCCTTCCTGGGGAGGGAGGAAGTTTTCCGGGAGAGGCAAGTACGAGTCACGTACTCCATCTCGATCTCCATGGCCTTGTACTCCATGGGCTTGCCAAATAGCTGCTCCCCGAGGCAAGGGACGTCCAGCAATGTCTCCTGGACCCACTGTTCCAGGTCAGAGGACTGGAGCCAGGTCTGCTGGCGTGCTCCGATGCCAGCCACTGCCATCCGGGCGGAAGACTCGAAGCCGTCGTATGCTGTCACGAGAGGTACTGTGGCAAGGAGGCCTATCCAGAGTCCAGAGGAGGACAAAGAGACAGGGTATTCACCCTAGTAAAGGGCCCCCCTTTTACCAAGACAGGGTAGGAAAGCCATAAACACCTCCAGGGATCAGAAAACTTCCACGTGGAAAACATTTCAGGCTCCCCCTAGTGGAATGAAGGGGAGAGGATACAAGGCTCAGAACCCTTTAGGCAATGAATGCTTCAAGCACTCAGGTGCCCGGAGTCAGGCTGATTGCTGTCACCTGAGTAGGGTGGGGTTGGAGCTAGAGCCCTGGAAGTATAAACCCAGAGCTGAGTATGATTTAGTGGAGAGGTGGAGAGGAGAAGCAGGAAGCCAGGCTGAGCAGAGCAGAGGAACGGAGCTTCCAGCTGGAGAGAGTGCTATTTGGCATGTAGCACGGCTGCAGGAGAGTTTGGAGCCAGGAACAAGAGAGACTCCAGGATCCCCCGGGATGCTGTTAGCTGAGCAAGGTGGGGAGTCAGAGCCTATGCAGCTGGGAGAGCCCGAGGTGAAGCTAATTGAGGAGGACACTCCCATGGACTGTTCTTTGTGCAAAGCTATAAACCTGGGGAATGTAGAGAAGGCAAGCCAGTCCTGAAAGAAGGTTATCCAGGAAAAAGGTACCCTTATCCCATAAGCAGGGTGGCTGTGTTTCCCTGGTGTTTATAAAGGGGAAGTTTACCACAGACTTTAAATGTGCTTTTTGTATGGTGCTTTAGCCAGCAAAGCTAAGAAGGGAATACAATTAGGCTTACTGGTAAAGATTGTGTATCCTGCAATAGAGAGAACCTTTAAAACTGCATTATCTGGTTGGATATGTTTTGGACAATTTTTGCTTCCAAGAGTCCTGAACCAACAAGCCTATGTGTGGTATGATCGAACCATTGTGTATTGTGATAATGACAGCAATGCTGAGCAGATGGATTGGGAAAATAATGAGCATTGTACATTTAAGAGTAAAGACAAGTCAGGTTCCCATAGAAACCGAAAGCTTCTAACTAGAACTGAGCCCAGCCATAGCAGTGACGTAGGAGCTGAGTGGAACTCTAATGAGTTGCACCTGAGTAGCCAGAGGGGTGTGGCTGCTGAAGGAAGCCGTTTTAAACCTGCTTCAGAGCTAGAGTTCAGGAAGAGAGGTGGAGAGAGAGAAAGCAGACAGAAGCCACGAGGCAAGCAACGACAGCAGACAGAGCAACGCAGGCAAGGAAGGCAAAGAGGAGAGCAGCAGAGAGGGAAACTTTGGAACCCAGAACCAGCAAAGGAAGATTCTGGAAAGTCCATTTCCTTTACCTCAGGAGCACTAGAAGCAAAGCCAAAACCTCTGTGGAAACTACCCGAAGCAAAGGTAGAAGAGTTTACCTATATGAGGGAGGAAAGCTCTGATTACAGAAAAGGCATTGCGAGTGAGAAAGGTACGTCTGCCATAATTCCTAGCCAGAGACTTGCTGAGGAGATTGTACAGCAGTTAAAGAACAGTGCTAATAAGAGCAGAGACAGCACTGCTGCGAAAACAGCTCCAGTCAGAAACATTCTTAGTAAGTGTTTTGAAACAGACGTAAAGGCTGTTGCTAAGAGCTTACGTAAGAATCAGTTTCCTGCACTAGAGAAAGTTACTGCCAATCAGAGGGACAACTTTATTGAACAGCTGCAAGAAGTTCTCAGTGACCTGCAGGCTAGAAGTTCCCCTAAGCAGAATTATAATGATTGCAGCGAGGAGATGATTGTTGACGTAGAAAGCACTCCTGATACAACTGATATCTGTGAGATGGATTGTTCTTTATGTGAGATTGATCACTTGGACCTAAGTTAGACAACCTTTGCATGAAGGTAATGCAAAGTTGTTTTCTCCTGAATGTTTGCTGTGAAGAAACAGTTTGCCATATGCTTTATTTTCTAACTTTGAATTGCTCCTGTTTCCTATTGTTTTGGAAAGTAATCCGTGCCATGTTTTGAGCCAAGAATCTATGTGTGAAAGGGAAAACCCCAAATAAAAATTTATCTGTTCAAATGACCCTCGTGCCACAACACCTTTGTTTGATAGTAAAACTAGACTACAACTCCCAGCGTCCCTTGCTGCTACCTTAGTCAAAAAGGACACTTGAAGACAAAGTAGAGGTCACCCTTGCTCTAGAGTCACCGGCCCAAAGCGGGGGCAGGACAGTATATAAAAATAAATTTCTGTCATTTGCCTTACCTACTTGAGCCTGACTACAGCTTTCTGCATGGTGCACTCATACAGCTGAATAAGGACTACATTTCCCAGAAGGCATTGCAGGGAAATTGTTTAAGAAAAAGCTGAAAAAGCATACAGCAGAGAGTTCCTTCAATAATCCACACCCCTCTAACCTAGAGGCGAGTGGTGGTGGCGTGACAGTGGCGTAGTTGTGAGGATTTTCTACCACTCAGGATTTTCTACCATCCAGGAAGAGTGATAGCACAGAAGGTTGGCAGAAAAGACAAAGTTTTTTTTTTCCTTCGAGAGTCAACACAACAGCAAGGTATCGCCGGAGATGGATCCAAAGGAGCTGGTGCAATGGATGGCCACTCAATTTCAACGCCAGCAGGAGTTGGCCCAGCTAGCGCAGGAGAATGCGGCGGCAGCTATGAGGGAGCAGCAAAAGCCTGTCCTGGACTTAGTGCAAGCCCTTATTACTTCCCAAAGGCAAGGAAGTGGAGGAACACTAACCCCGGAGGGACCAGCGATGCCGCGAAGGGACAATCTAGCAGGCCCACACACCAGTGGGGCATTTAATTTTGGAAAACTTTCTCCTGATGATGACATAGATGACTTTTTGGAGTCATTTGAGAGGGTGGCTCAAGCCGTGGGTTGGCCAGATAGCCAGTGGGCGGTGAGATTGGCAACCTCCTTAACAGGAGAAGCACTAGCCGCATATAGGGCTATGCCAGCTGCCCAGGCCATGGACTCTGATGCAGTAAAAAATGCAATTAGAGACCGATTAGGGTTAACAAAAATGTTGTATCACCGTATGTTTAGAGCCACGGTCTTAAAAGCCGGAGAAACACCTAAGGCCTTAAGCCAGAGAATTCGAGGTTTAGCTTTAAAGTGGCTAGCCCCGGAAGGGAAAACTGTGGATATGGTGGTGGATATGGTGATGTTGGAGCAATTTATGGCTGCACTACCAAAAAGGGTACAATCTTTTCTGATTCAGCAAAACTACCAGAGCACAGGAGAGGCAACCCTTTTGGCGGAGCGCTACATGGAAGCTGAATTGGCGTTTCTCCCAAAGGCGGGCCCTCCAAAAGTAGGGGTAGAGGCCAGTTTTGATTTCTCAGAAAGGAAACAGGGAAATAATGTAAAATGTCTTAAAACTTGTGTATCTGCTCATGAGGGTAAGTGGGCTGAGAAAAAATGCTATCGTTGTGGGGAGATGGGACACCTGCAGAGGTGATGCAAAGCCCGCATGGGATTAACTGGTACCAATGTGAAACATCTAGGAGAGGGATTTTTCTTAAATGTTAACATACAGGTGGCCACTATCCATGCTCTGCTCGACTCTGGGGCCGACCAAAGCATGGTGTCACAAAAGCTTTGGCAGGCAATGAGGCCCAGGATGAGTCTCACCAGAGGAAGCCAGAAGGGCAGGTGCAAATTAGGTGCATACATGGTGCTGCCTCTTTCTACCCTGTGTACAGAGTGGAGATAAAAGGGTTGGGGGTGCAGAAAGAAGTTCTCGTGGCAGTGGTTCCAAAACTACCCTACGATTTAGTATTGGGAAGGGATTGACCCCAATTTAGGGAAGGGTTAGAGAAAGGCCTTGAGAGAAAAGGGGAGGGGATGATGACAGTGGTCCCTGGCCCTCTTTTTGAGAACCCCCGGAAGCCAAGTGAGAACCCAGGGAAAGAACCCCTGGGAAGTGTTGCTCCCCTTAAACAGAAGTTTATATTAAAGTTTTGTAAGGTATCCAAGAAGGCCCAGGCTCCCAGAAGGGTGTCCTCGCAAGCCGCGGTCTATGATTTATGCATCGCCGAAGATCGAGTGATACCCAGCCATGGAAAGACTCTCATTGATACCGGCCTTCAGATGGAGATACCCATAGAATGTTATGGTCGGATAGCACCGCGATTGGGTCTGGCTCTGAAATATTTCCTGGACGTTGGCCCTGGGGTGATCGACCCTGATTATAGAGGGAGTGTAAAGGTACTGCTGTTTAATTTTGGCAACGAAGACTACCATGTGAAGGTGGGTGACCGGACGGCCCAGCTGCTGTGCGAGAGAGTGGAGTTTCCCCCACTAGAAGAGGTCCCCAGGTCGTCTCCTACGGAATGGGGAGCCTCTGGATTTGGTTCCACCGGAGGGGCCGAGATGAAAAGCCTGACAGCCACCTGTGGAGAGAGAATGGAGAAGTCTGAGAAGGACGACCTAGGACCTCAAGTGGCAGACTGCAGGAAGAACCTGGAGCCCCAAGTAGGGGAAGAACTATCGTTGGTCCAGAGACGGGATCTGGCTCGACTATTGGAGAGGTTCCCAGATGTACTGACCCTGATCCCGGGTGAAACCCGACTGGTGGCGCATGAGATCCTGACGCCACTGGGGAAGGTGGTCAGACAACGACCCTACTGCCTACCGGAAGCTAAAAAGCAGGAGGTCATGGCACAGGTGCGCGAGATGTTGGCGATGGGTGTCATTGAAGAATCAAGGAGCCCGTGGTGCAGTCCCATTGTTCTGGTTCCAAAACCGGATGGTACATTACGCTTCTGTATAGATTTCAGACAGGTGAATGCCATCTCGGTATTCGACGCTTACCCGATGCCCCATATCGAGGAGCTTTTGGACCGCTTGGGGCAGGTCCAGTTTTTGACCACCCTAGACATGACAAAGGGGTACTGGCAGATTCCGTTGACTAGGGAATCTCGGCCGAAGACTGCCTTCAGCACCCCGATTGGGCTATTTTAGTTTAAGAGGATGCCCTTTGGCCTTCACGGTGCTGCGGCCACCTGCCAGAGACTCGAGGATCAAGTCCTGCTTCCTCATCAAGAATATGGTTTTGCATATATGGATGATATTATTATCCACAGTTGCAGTTGGGTAGAACATATCCCGAGGGTTGAAGCCGTCCTGCGATCTATGAGGCAGGCAGGCCTCACCCTGAACCCGAGCAAGTGTGCCTTCGCCAAGCGAAAAGTGAAATACCTGGGGCATATGGTAGGCCGGGGAAGGATTAAGCCCTTGATTGACAAAGAGGTCAGCATCAAGAACTTTCCTCGTCCTGCAACAAAGAAGCAATTGAGAAGCTTTCTAGGCCTGATTGGCTATTACAGGAGGTTCCTGTCACGCTTTGCGGAAGAAAGCTCCATCTTTACAGACATGTTAAAAAAGAATTGCCCAAATCAACTCCGTGGAACCCCGGAAGCGGAGAGGGTTTTCAACCGATTGAAAGAGCGGCTATGCACGGCCTCGGTGTTACGCGGGGTGGATTTCACGCAGCCCTTCATTGTACAGACGGATGCCTCAGAGGTAGGCTTGGGGGCCATCTTGTCCCAAAAGTATGAAGGAAATGAGCATCCTGTGATGTTCCTTAGTAGGAAGTTGTCCTCGGCAGAGCAACACTACTCTACGATCGAGAAAGAATGCCTCGCCAATCAAATGGGCAATAGAAACCCTCTGGTTCTACCTCACCGGACGAAAATTTCTGCTAGTTACCGATCACGCACCCTTGAAGTGGCTCCAGCAGATGAAGAACCACAATGCACGATTAACCATATGGTACATGGCCCTGCAAGCTTTTGATTTTAAGATAGAGCATCGGGCAGGGAAGCTACACCACAATGCAGATGCCTTATCCAGGATTACGGACTGTTCGGAGGAGCTTCAACAACCTCCGCCAGCCCGTAATATCTTGAGTAGGGGTTATGTGGCAAGGAGGCCTATCCAGAGTCCAGGGGAGGACAAAGAGACAGGGAATTCACCCTAGTAAAGGGCCCCCCTTTTACCAAGACAGGGTAGGAAAGCCATAAACACCTCCAGGGATCAGAAAACTTCCACATGGAAAACATTTCAGGCTCCCCCTAGTGGAATGAAGGGGAGAGGATACAAGGCTCAGAACCCTTTAGGCACTGAATGCTTCAAGCACTCAGGTGCCCGGAGTCAGACTGATTGCCGTCACCTGAGTAGGGTGGGGTTGGAGCTAGAGCCTTGGAAGTATAAACCCAGAGAAGAGTATGATTTAGTGGAGAGGTGGAGAGGAGAAGCAGGAAGCCAGGCTGAGCAGAGCAGAGGAACGGAGCTTCCAGCTGGAGAGAGTGCTATTTGGCATGTAGCACGGCTGCAGGAGAGTTTGGAGCCAGGAACAAGAGAGACCCCAGGATCCCCCTGGGAGGCTGTTAGCTGAGCATGCTGAGCAAGGTGGGGAGTCAGAGCCTATGCAGCTGGGAGAGCCCGAGGTGAAGCTAATTGAGGAGGACACTCCCATGGACTGTTCTTTGTGCCAAGCTATAAACCTGGGGAACGTAGAGAAGGGCAAGCCTGTCCTGAAAGAAGGTTATCCAGGAAAAGGGTACCCTTATCCCACAAGCAGGGTGGCTGTGTTTCCCTGGTGTTTATAAAGGGGAAGTTTACCACAGACTTTAAATGTGCTTTTTGTTTGGTGCTTTAGCCAGCAAAGCTAAGAAGGGAATACAATTAGGCTTGCTGGTAAAGATTGTGTATCCTGCAATAGAGAAAACCTTTAAAACTGCATTATGTGGTTGGATATGTTTTGGACAATTTTTGCTTCCAAGAGTCCTGAACCAACAAGCCTATGTGTGGTATGATCGAACCATTGTGTATATAAAAATAATAAATTTCTGTCATTTGCCTTACCTACTTGAGCCTGACTACAGCTTTCTGCATGGTGCACTCATACAGCTGAATAAGGACTACATTTCCCAGAAGGCATTGCAGGGAAATTGTTTAAGAAAAAGCTGAAAAAGCATACAGCAGAGAGTTCAATCAATAATCCACGCCCCTCTAACCTAGAGGCGAGTGGTGGTGGCGTGACAGTACTTCAAGCATTCCCCGACGGACTTTGAGAGAGCCTGAAAATGCCAGAGATGGTCTCTGTCAAGGCCTGCAGTGAAGCCTCTGAGCTCCCTAGAAAGATCATGGAGGAACATACCAATGTATAACTGGTAAATCTGGATGTGATATGACAGCATGGAGGCCTGATAAGCCTTGCGCCCGAGGGTGTTGAGGGTACGAGACTCTCTGCCCGGCAGGACTGATGAATGTGTCTTCGGGCTCTTAAGCTTCTGCCTGGCCAATTCAACCACCTTCGAGATGTGGGGAAGCTGGGCTTTCCGAAACCCCAGACCTCGCTGGACCTTATACATAGCATCCAGGCACTTGCTCACAATCAGGACAGAGGCCGAGGTCTCCCACATGCGGAGTAGGAAGCGGTTTAGAATGGGAGGAACCGGCATCGAGAAAGCCTCTCTCGGAGGAGCTTCATATTGCAGAATATCAAGCTCCTCAGGGTGGGGCTTCTCCTCCGACTCAGAGGCAAATGCTAGGGCCCGCGCATGTCCCAGACGAACTCCAGGAAGGTGGTGCCCTCGGGAGGTGACTGCCACCTCTGGATCTGCGGGGAGGGGTCGGAGGGGAGGTCTCAGTGGGACCGAGTCTCCGGGGAAGTCTCTCCATCGGACTCTCAGTCTGAGTAGTCCGTGAAGAACTCGAAGTCGGGTGGCTCAAACTGGGTCGGTGACCCGTGCTGGATCTCAGAGGCCAAAACTTGCCAGGAGCCGGCGCTCACCTGCAAAGATCTAGCGCCTGAGGAACGGGACGGAGATTGAGACCTGCGCTGAGGATCCTCACGAGGCTTCTGGCTCTCAGAGGTCATAACGGCAGCCCAGGGAGTCCTTGAGGTCGAGGTCCCTGTGTTCTCGAGGCGCATGGAAGCAGTGCTGGGCATCAGTGTCTGCTGGGCAATGAGGAATGCGGAAATGTTGCGTTCCAAGGCCAGCATTCAGGTCTCCCATTCAGGAGTGGGGTCCTGCAACACCAACACCGGGGTGACCAAGTCGGGTGTCCTTGCCAGGACGACACGCGGGAAACCAGGCACCTTCTCCGGAGGCCTCCATATTGGTTTGAGGTACCTTACTGAGCCGCTCCCTCTCCAACTCCAGAAACTGCCGAGGAGGGCTGAGAGACCGGGTGCATGACCTCTCATGCTTGTCTGGGGCCCCCAACAGAGTCCTCAAGGCCGTCTTCTTCTTCCGCTCATGTTTATATTATATATTCTCATGTTATATTTATATTCTCTTATAAACCGCACTGATGCAGAATAGCGCGGTATATAAGAGAATATAAATAAATAAATAAATAAAATAAATGTTCAGGCGACCCCTGGTCAGAGTGCCGCTGGGCCCAGGGAGGAGTCTTGGGAGACTCCAGAGCTTGCGGGATGAAAAGCGGGAGGCTACTGGGGATACCGGGGCTGCCTTACAGAAGAGATCATCCAGCATCTGCTTACGACTCTGGAAGGCCTTGGAGGATATCTTCTTACAGAGGGAGCATAGCTCCGGATCATGGTCGGCTCCTAGACACCTGAGGCAACAGTCATGAGTGTCCGTGAGCGACATGTTTTTGGAACATCTATCAGATTTCTTAAAACCGGAGGCCATTGGGGCAAAAAGGACTCCTGCGAGGTCTTAGATCCTCAATGCGGCAAGTGGTTAAAAAAGGCACGAAGCACGGTAAAAACAAAAAAGGCAAAAAAGATAAAAACCCGAGACCAGGGCCGAAGCAGAGGCGCTCGTGAGACGGGAAGAAGACCGGCGAAGGCTGGTAGAGCAAAAAACGGTTGGAAACAGAGAAAAAAATTTTGAGGGATGAGAAGCACGTCCGAAGGGCTCCGTGGAAAAATGGGGACTGAGTAAGATGGCACCCTGGGGCGTGAAGGGGACCACGCATTCATGGTGGCATTCCCAAAGGCTTTCTTTGAAAGCTGGGGAAATGCTCTGCGTGGGGTCTACTGGTGCCGTCACCCATATGTGAGGACTGACTTCCTGCTTGTTCCTGAAGAATGAGCCAATTGTCTAAATAAGGGAAGACGAATACCCCCAAGAGGCGGAGGCTTGCAGCCATGACTGCCAGGCATTTTGTGAATATTCAGGCTGAGGCAAGGTCGAAGGCGAGTACCCGTACTGAAAACGTCGTCTGCCATCGACAAACCAGAGGTACTAACAGTGCCTCGGATGGATCAGGATGTGGGTGTAGGCATCTTGAGATCCAAGGAGCATAACCAATCTATCTGCAGGAGGTAGGGCAGCAAGGTTCCAAGGGATACCACTTGAACTTTTCCTTGATCAGGAAGTGGTTTAGGTCCCGTAGATCCAGGATGGATCGGAAGCCCCCGGTCTTCTTGGGGACAAGGAAGTAGCAGGAGTTGAACCCCCTGCCCAGAAAGTGCAGGGGGGACAGGCTCTACCACTTGATCTTCCAGCAAACCCTCGAGCTCCTTCAGCAGAAGCTCCCTGTGCAAGGGGTCCACTGGTAATTCCTTGGGGAAGAAGGGAGGAGGCAGCTGTGAAAGTGGAGGAGATAACCTTCCCCGTCCATCTGCAGCACCTATTTTTATTGTACACCGCTTAATGCCTTGGCCATAGCGGTCTATCAAGTGTTTTAATAAAGATAAAGATAGGTGTCCGTGGCAATGTTGGGCCATCTGTGAGCGAAGTGGCCCAGCTGTCCTCCCATGAACACTGAGCTCTGTACCTCCTGGGGGAGGGAGGTTATGCCCAAAGAGTCAAAAGTCCCCCAGGCTGCGGCTGAGGCGCTGTTTAGTGTTTGGTGGCCTTCAGCCTACTGAGGCCATGCCCCTAGCCCTTGGCCTGCTGCCCCTGCGGGGGAGCATGATAGGCCTGAAACTTAGGGTAATTTCCTTAAGCCTTCTTGGTTTTCAGGTGGAAGGACTTTTTCCCCAAAGAGTTTTTATGGGAAGGCTCAGACACTTTCTTGGACAGCCTGGTTCTGGTCATGAATTCCTTCTCCAGCTCGTCAGCCTTCTTCATCGTGGATTGCCGAAGAGATTCTTCCCCAGCACAGGACATCATCTAACTTGTCCTGCACCCACTGCTCCAAGTCGGAGAACTGTAGTCAGGCAAGGTATCAGGCACTAATGTCCACCGAAGCTACCCATGCCACCGACTCAAAACAGTCAAAAGCTGCTCGGGTTTGAAACTTGGAGCATTCTCTGACCGATGACACAAGGGTCCTGAAGCACTCCAGAGCTTCGCCTGCTAACCCAGCCAAGAACCTGCCAATTTCCTTTGCCAGGTCCCTCAGATACATACCTATGTACAGCTCGTATGCCTGGATCCGGGCTGTGAGCATGGAGCCCTGGAAACACTTTCTGCCAAAAATGTCCATAGTGCGCATCTCCCTGCCTGGAGGCATTGAGGAGTGCGTCTTCTGTCTCTTATGGCAGCTGTGATTTTTGGAAGCCGGGGCTCCAGCTGACTCGATACTGTGAATCGAGCTGACAGTTCGCAGCAGGTACCATCACCAGGGTCTCCCACATCGTGAAGAGAAACCGCTCCAGGATGGGGGGCATGGGCACCATCAGTACCACTTGAGGAGGAGCCTCGTACTGGAGGATCTCAAGATCCTCGGTATGTGGCTCATCTTTGGGCACTACCGCGAAGGCGAGTGCCTGGGTCATCTCCCGGTCGAACTCCAGGAAAGCCAAGTCCTCTGGAAGTGACCGTCACCTATGGTGTGATGGGGACTGGTCGGAGGGGATGTCCCGGTGGAGAACTGTGTCGGGAGACTCTTCATCCATCTCCCATTTCGACTCTGAACCAGAGGAGTCGGCTAGCACTCCATGGTCATCAGACCAACTCTGTGTAGACTCCCCCCTGCATCAGGGTACTGGCGCAGCTGTGCCTGACAATGTGCCAGCCCGTGACTCGGAAGCCGACAGGGTCGACGCCGACCAGGCCAACCTCTCTAGGATAGGAGAGGCATCCTTTGGGGATGTCCTGGAGGAGGATGGCCTGGTCAAGGATGCCGACGACCCAGAATGACCGGGAGCCGGGCCTCTGTGAGCCTTTGCTCCATTCAAGGGCTCCGTGCCTGGGTCCCCGAGGTCTTATCTCCCGGGCTTGAGACAGACCTTGAATCGGGCTTCGATGAAGTCTTCTGCTGGGGAAGATCCTTCAAAGATGACTCCGACGCCTGTTGACCCTGCGGCTCAGACTGGTTCCAGGAGCACACCACTGAGTCACCTGATGCTGGCATCAAAGGCAGGGATTCCACCCCCAATGCCGATCCTGGGGCCAACTTGCTAAACAGCTCCCCCTGCCACCTTTCACGTTCCTTCTGGGTCTTAAACAACATCAAAAGGCATAATGGGCAAGGAAGACACATCATGGTCTGCCCCGAGGCAATCAATGCAGGAACTGTGGCGGTCCATACGGGACATAGTGCAATTGCACACCACAATGCTTGAAGCCGCTGGTCAAAGAAATAGTGGGAAAAACAAGCCCTGCAAGGTTAAACTAAGACATCTCAACCAGCTTGGCCACGAGTGAAAAACCCATGGGCCAAAAAAGAAAAGAAAAGAAAAGAAAAGTACCTGAGCGAAAAGTATGACACTGAGGCATTGGACTCGGGCGCAGAAAGGTGATCGATTACCGAAAAAAAGAAAATATTAATAATACCATGGAACAAAATATCTGGGTGCACAGACAGCACATCTGTAGGGCTCCGTGGAAAAAAGAAGATTGAGGTAAGATGGTATCTTTGGGCAGGAAGGTGACCACGCATGCGCGGTGTAGGTCCCAAAGGTTTTCTTTGAAAGCTGGGGACTGGATCCACGCAGGCTCTGTCGGCGTCAATGTCGGCATCAACCATATGTGAGGACTGACTTCCTGCTTGTTCCCGGAGAAATTATTAAACTTTTGAATAAAACAAAGGTCAAAAACAATGTACTTTAAAAATAAACAAATTACTATATGTCTTTTGTTTAGCACCGAATTTTGAAGTCACAAAAGAAGTTCAATAGAACAGCACTTCTCCCCCTCCCCTTTCCTGGAGACATGTTTAATCATTCATATTTTCAAAATAACCACTATGAATATGCATAGAAAATCTGCATATATTGGAGACCAGGGATGGGCCAACCACCATGCAACCTAGGTGGCAGTTTCTTTGGGGAAGGGGGGGAGGAGAGGGCAAAGAACTAAAGGTGAAATTAGACTTACCTGCTAATTGTTGTTCCTTGAGGAACTCTAGTCCAGTCCCGGAACCTTTGAGTTTAGTACCTCCTCCAGCAGCTTTGGAGACTGAAACATGTCATCGCTTTGATGTCACCGGTATAAATAGGCAAGGACCGCCTCTCCACACCAGTACCTATTGACAAAGCAGACTCAGCAGAGCAACAAATAAGTAGTTAATATATTCATCAACAACAGCCTAACCGAATCCTTAGCCACTCTTTTCTTCTTTTTCTTTTTTTTTTTAAACAGAACCGTAAACTCAACTTTCCAGTAAACACCTACATAAACCCATTACTGCATAGGCAGGATTTCCTCTCTCTGTTAAGAAAGAAAGAATCTCATGAGAATCTTAGGAGTAAAAACCCCCCTTATGATCCGAAGACCGACGCCATCCTGAAGAAAAAACGGCTTCCTATCACTACTCGGAAACGCCAGGACTTCAGGCTGACAAGAAACCCTTGAAACAACACCTCGGGTGGGATCCGGGACTGGACTAGAGTTCCTCAAGGAACAACAATTAGCAGGTAAGTCTAATTTCACCTTCCTTTTCGTCCCTCTAGTCCAGTCCCGGAACCTTTGAGGATGTAACAGATCAGTCAAGATCAACGGGAGGGCCCTGAAAAAGCAGCCTGAAGCACTGCTGACCCAAAATGCACATCGTCTGCCGCCTGCACATCTAGCCGATAATGCTTGACAAACGAATTCAAGGACGACCAGGTTGCCACCCTACAAATCTCTGCCGCCGGCACCAAACTGAATTCTGCCCAGGAGGTCGCTTGCGCCCTAGTCGAATGAGCCCGGAGCCCTTCCGGAACCACCTTACCTTTCAAAATATATGCCGCTGCAATAGCTTCCTTCAACCACCTGGAAATGGATGCCTTAGTCACCGCCTCCCCTTTCCACGGGCCTCCGAACACCACAAACAACCGATCCAACTTACGAAAGGGCGCTGTCCCACGTAGGTACCGTTTAAGCGACCAACGAACATCCAGAATACCTAATCTACCTCCCATAGACTCCTTCTCCTTTCCAGAAAACACTGGTAACGAAACCGTCTAGTTGACGTGGAAAACCGAAACCACGTTGGGCAAGAACGAGGGAACTGGCCGCAGTACCACCTTCTGATCCGAGAAAGACAGAAACGGTTCCCGACAGGACAAAGCCTGCAACTCCAAAATCCTGCGGCCTGAACAAATGGCCACTAGAAACACCGTCTTTAACGTCAAATCCTTTAAAGATGCCTTACCTAACAGCTCAAAAGGCGCTCTAACCAGCGCTTCCAACACTAAATTCGGATCCCAAGAAGGGACCGAACACTGGCGTGGAGGCCGCAAGAGCAACACGTCCCGCAAAAACTGCTTGACATCCACGTGCGTCCCCAACGCCTCACCTTGAACCTTACCACGGTAACACGAGATCACTGCTAACTGCACCCTCAAAGAGCTGGCCGCCAGTCCCTTCTCAAAACCATCTTGAAAAACCGAAAGGATCTGCGAAATAGATGCCGCTGAGGGACGTATCCGCCTGTCCGTGCACCAGGCCTCAAAAATGCGCCAGACCCGCACATAAGCTAAGAACGTAGATCTTAGTCTCGCCTTCAGCAACGTCGAAATGACTGCCGCCGAATAACCTTTGGTCTTCATTCTCGCCCTTTCAAGAGCCAAACCGTGAGAATCGACCCACCTGCAGCATGCGGAGGGGCCCCTGAAGCAACAGATCTTCCTGCAGCGGAAGCCGCCACGGCCTGTCTTCCAGCAAACAAACCATATCGGCATACCACGGCCTTCTCAGCCAGTCTGGTGCCACCAGAATCACCAGGCCCCGGTGCCGCTCTATGCGCTGCACCACCCGTCCGATGAGCGCCCAGGGTGGAAAGACGTAGACGAGACCCTCGACTGGCCATCTCTGCATCAATGCGTCGAGACCCTCCGACATTCTTTCCCGCCGTCTGCTGTAAAAACGGGCTGCCTTTGCCGACTCGAATGTCGCCATCAGATCCATTATTGGCATCCCCCAGCGCCTTGCTATTAGCGCAAACACGTCCGGGTGAAGCATCCATTCGCCCAGATCCACCTTGCGACGACTTAAATAGTCTGCCTCTACACTGTCTACTCCTGCTACATGCTGCGCCGAAAGTGCAGATTTCGGCCCAGGCCAGAAGCTGACTTGCCTCTGCTTCCAACGCCGCACTCCCCGTGCCACCTTCCGATTGATGTAGGCTACTGTGGTCGCGTTGACGGAGAGCACTCGAACCACCGACTGACCCAGGACCGACTGGTTTATCTTCCAGCAACCAGCCCCCCTTAGACTCCCCCAGGTCCTTAACTAATTTGTCCAAATCTTCGCCGAATAACAGTTTCCCCCGAAAAGGCAGCTTTGGAAGAACTGTCTGCCGCCCAGTTGCACAACCACAAATACCGCCGGGCTGCCACCACCGAAGCCAGCCCCCGGATCAGATCATAATGAATATCTGCCAGATACGCGGTCCCAGACTCCAGCCGAGACACCTCATCCATCTGCTCTCCAGCCTGATCTACCTATAGACGCTGAGACCAACGCAGACAGGCCCTTGCCACCCAAGCCCCCGCTATCGAGGCCTGCATGGACAGGGCACTTATGTCAAACACTTGCTTCAACAACGTATCGAGCTTCCTATCCTGACCATCCTTAAGCGCCGAGGATCCTTCTATCGGGATCGTCGTCTTCTTCGTAACTGCCGATACCGCTGCATCGATCTTAGGGGAGCGAAAGAGATCCCTATCTTGGTCAGACAGCAGATAGAGTCGAGCTATAGCCCTAGACCCCTTAAGGGCCGACTCGGGCAAATCCCACTCCTCCTGAATCATATTCCTGAACACCCTGTGAATAGGAAATACCCACTATGTCGTACGTACGGCCTGCAACAATGGATCCTCTAACGTCTCATCTGTCGCCGTAACTGCCGCCAACATGTTAAGCATCTTGAGGGTTTCAGTAATCAGCGCCGGCAATTTTTCCTGCCAAAACACTCTGACTACTCTAGCCTGCTGCTCCGTATCAGGGAGCTCACCCTCTTCTAACTCCTCTACCGAATCTTCCTCGAGATCCCCTTCGGCCGCATCGAGATCTTCTACGGCCGTAGACGTCAACATCTCTACCCCTGCTCCCTTGCCTCTCTTAGCCATCAGACTCCGGCTCCAGAGGGCCCCCCAGGCGCTTCCCCCCCCCACCCCCCCATACAGCGGTAGCACCTGAGGCCATAGCCGACTGCAGCAGAGAAAACGCCTGATGCATTAGTAGGAAAAAATCCAGGGGAACCATAGGCTGCCCCCCGCCAAAACCTATCTTGGCTGAGGAGAAGGCCCCCCCCCCCACCGCCGTAGATGGACCGGCTACGGGCTCCGAGGGAACAAGGGATGGAGGCAGGACGCCCTCCTGAGTCAAGGACCCCATCTCTTGCTCCCCTGTCCCCCCCTCTAATGCCTGCTCCATCAACGCTTCTTGGGTGCAACTTCTACACACCCCTGAATCGAGGACTGAGCCTCGCCTTGAGCCACAAACTAGGCACCGAGGCCTAGCCGGCATACTATAAAAGAGACCAATGCCCCAGAAATTCAGCCACTACGAGTCCACCAACACTCCCCAGCTGGCAACTCTCCTGCGTTCTGGAGCTTAAAACTATCTCCCCTCTTTTTTTTTTTTTAAACTAGGCTTCCTCAGAGAATCCATAAGCCACAGATAACAAAACCCCACCGGGAGACCAACAGCCGCTGTCCTCCCGGTTACTGTGAGCCTGCTGTGTCACCAAAAATAGAAAAAATGTCTCCCGTGTGCATGCCACGCGGTTAGGCCTGCAGCCTCCGATCAGAGCTTCCCAGCCTCCCCGCTCATGGCCAACCCCCCTAAAATGCAGAACCGAGACTTACCGTGTTCCTCCATACACCAGGGGCCTCGATCCACCACCGGAGCTCAGCCGAATTGGCGGCTTCGGCTCCGGGACAGAGAGGCAGACACAGCAGCGATCTTCCTTCCTCTCGCTATCCCCTTTCACCGATTCGATGCCGGCTGCGCCTGCCACCTGCTCCTCACCCGTTCACGCGGGATCGGGAGCAGGGAGGCTCTTCACGCCGGATTTCACCCAACAGTGCTCTTTGCCGCGTGCAGGTAGGCGAGAGGGGGGAGGGGGGCAAGGATAGTGAATGAGGACAGAAGTAGTGAGAGGCAGAGGAGGTAATCAGACCCTTGCCACCCTACTCTAACTCCTCTCCCCTGCTTAAGCAAACCCCATCTAAAACCCAATTTAAAAACAACTCTGCCTTATTTGCCACTGCCTGAGCCCAGATCTCTAGGCTCAACACCTTCTCCAGCTGCTATGGAGACTGAAACTACTGGTCCTTGCCTATTTATACTGGTGACATCAAAGCGATGACATGTTTCAGTCTCCAAAGCTGCTGGAAGAGGTACTAAACTCAAAGGTTCTGGGACTGGACTAGAGGGACGAAAAGGAACAATAGATTTGGACAGCCATGGGGGAGGGGGGGGGCGCATAAGGGCTAAGGTTTGCCTACAGTGCCAACACCTTGAATCAGCTCTAGGGCCAGCCCTGTTGGAGACTCATCATATGTAGGGATTCCAATTTTCGGTTATAACTGGAAAACCCTGATAAAATACCCCCAGATGGGGAATTAGACAGTTTACAGTTATAACAACCTTCCCAATCATTCTTCCTCTGAAGCTCTGATAAAATCACCCAGCAGCTGCCATCACAGACAGATAGAGGACAATTCAGGTTGCAGCAGGTCCTGGCTGTCCGAATGTCCAGAATCTGGATGGCCTGGATATGCACCCGATTCTGCTCCCGCGGGAGCTAGACGGCCCCTCGGGAGCAGAATTGGGACATAGGGCCTGGACCTCCCCAACGTACCCCAATCCAGCCTCGCTGAACATCTAACTTCCTCCCTGGCTAGCCCAGCCTAGGCCCCTGAATGGAGCCATAGTGCCCCATCGCCATGGCACTGGGACGCCATGCAGGAGCCCCAATTGTCCGCCCAGTTTTAAAGCTTGTATTCCTCGCCGACTAACAATTTTTTCAAGTACATTTGTTGCAAAAGACTTGAGACAGTAAGTTGGATCATTAGATGATAGAGGGGTAAGAGAGGCACTAAGGGAGGACAAGGCCATGGCGGAGAAAGCGTAGTTACTCACCTGTAACAGGTGTTCTCCAGGAGCAGCAGGAATCAGTCCTCACATATGGGTGACGTCGGCGCCGACGGAGCCCTCGCGGAGCAATTTTCCCCAGCTTTCAAAGAAAGCCTTTGGGAATTGCAGCGCGCATGCGCGGTCCCCTTCCCGCCCAAAGGTGCCATCTTGGCCAGTCTGATGACATAGCGAAAAGACAGCAAAAAATTTGCAAAAACTAAATCATATGACTGCAACTCCACGGGGAGGAGGGAGGGTTGTGAGGACTGATTCCTGCTTCTCCTGGAGAACACCTGTTACAGGTGAGTAACTACGCTTTCTCCAGGACCAAGCTGGAAGTCAGTCCTCACATATGGGACTCCCAAGCTTAAGGCTACCGGAGACCCTAAGCACAAAAATGAGCTCCCTCTAGTTCAGCAGCACGGAAGGAAGGAATCTTCTCTGACTAATCTCCAACCGGTAGCCCAACATCCGGGATGGAGGGTAGGAGTTGCTTAAACCTCGAAGAGATTACCGAGGACTGCCTGTCCGAAAGCACTGTCCCTGCGGGACTCCCTCTCGAGGCAGTAATGGGTTGCAAAAGTCTGGCTCGAAGACCAAGTAGCGGCCCGGCAGATGTCTGCCAATGGAACAGAGCGGAGGTAAGCCACTGACGCAGCTTTCGCCCTAACCCGATGAGCGGTGACTCGACTTTCCAACGAGAGGCCTGCCGCCCCATAAGTCCAAGCAATACAGTCAGCTACCCAGATGGACAGAGTACGCTTGGAGACAGGGAGCCCCAATTTATTAGGGTCGTAAGACAGGAAGAGCTGAACCGTCTTACGGTGCTCCCGCATACGTTCAGCGCCCTTCTACAGTCCAGGGTATGCAAGACCCTCTCAGCTCGGCTGGAGTGTGGCCTGGGAAAGAAGGTCGGAAGCACCACCTCCTGATTGACGTGAAAAGGGGAGACCACTTTTGGAAGAAACTTAGGGTGAGTCCGCAGGACTAGCCTGTTCTTGTAGAACCTAGTGTAAGGGGGATCAGACACTAGGGCCTGCAGTTCACTAACGCGTCTAGCCGAAGTGAGGGCTACCAGGAATAAGGTTTTCCAAGAAAGAAAACGGAGAGGACAGGTGGCCATGGGTTCAAAAGGCGGACAGGTGATCCGCTGTAAAACCACGTTAAGGTCCCAGTCGGGGGCTGGGGGGCGCAAAGGTGGTTTAAGGAGAAGGAGACCTCGGGAGAACCGTGCCACAAGAGGGTGGCCGGAAAGAGGCCTGCCTTCCACCGGCACATGATGTGCAGAAATAGCACTGAGGTGAACCTTGACCGAGTTGGACTTTAGTCCAAGATTGGAGAGGGAAAGCAAGTACTGCAAGACCACCGACACCGAGCAGGAGAAGGGGTCTTGAGACTGTTGAGTACACCAGGTGGAGAAACGACGCCATTTAAGGGCGTAGGATTTCCGGGTAGAGGGTCGCCTTGAAGCTAGCACGACCTCTTCCACCTCTGGAGGCAGCAGGAGGGGAGCAAGGACTACCCTTTCAGCAGCCAGGCCATCAGATGAAGAGATCTGAGGTTGGGGTGTAGGAGAGACCCCTGATCCTGGGTCAGGAGATCGGGTTGAAACCCCAGAGGCAACGGAGTATCTACCGCTAGTTGCATCCTACTCGGAGGGGATGCGGTTCCCGAGAGCAGAACCGAGGAAGTTGCCTGTTCAGAGGACTGGCAAAGAGATCAAGCGTGGGGAGGCCCCACTGGAGAAAGATCCTTTGAACCACCAACGGGTCCAATCTCCACTCGTGTGGTTGGAGGATTCTGCTCAGTTTGTCTGCCAGGTAGTTTTCTTGACCTGGGAGATAGACAGCTTTGAGGAGGATTCCTCGGCTGACGGCCCAAGCGCAGAGCTTTTGTGCTTCCCGACAGAGAAGGAAGGAGCCCGTGCCCCCCTGTTTGTTCACGTAGAACATGGCCACTTGATTGTCCGTCTGGACGAGGACGGACTGGCGAGTGGTGAGGTGGGAGAAGGCCCGGAGAGCCAGGCGGATCGCTCTGAGCTCCAGGAAGTTGATCTGCTGGGCAGATTCCCACGGGGTCCAGAAATCCTGAGTACAGGTCCCTTGGCAATGTGCTCCCCAACCCAGGAGAGAAGCGTCGGTCGTCAGTACCTGAACAGGCGGAGGAGACTGAAAGGGCATTCCGAGCACTAGGTTGGGCAGATGAAGCCACCACCGTAGAGAAGAGACCAGCGGGCTGGAGATTCGTACTGAGTCCGCTAGTCTCCCCGAGGCCTGACGCCATTGTGAGCGAAGGCACCATTGAGCAGGCCGCATATTCAGGCGGGCATTGGGGGTCACATGGACCGTGGAAGCTATATGGCCGAGCAGTTTCAGAAAGTGCCTGGCCGAGACCCGGGAAGGGCTGCGGAAGCGGCTGGCTAGAGCCATGAGCCGTTGTGCCCTGTCGAGCGGCAGAAAGGCTCGCGCTTGAAGCGTGTTTAACCTGGCGCCGATGAACTCGAGATCCTGAGAGGGGAGCAAAGTGGACTTTTCGAAGTTTATGACAAAGCCCAGGTACTGGAGCAGAGTCACAGTACGTTGCGTGGCGTGAGCGACCTCCGTGGAGGACGGTGCTCTGATGAGCCAGTCGTCTAGGTAAGGGAAGACAAAGAGGCCTTGAAGCCGGAGATAAGCCGCCACCACTGCGAGACATTTTGTGAAGACTCGTGGTGCGGAGGATAGGCCAAAGGGCAGTACTCTGTACTGGTAATGATTGCCTGCCACCACAAACCTTAGGTATTGTCGGTGGCTCGGGTGGATGAGGATGTGAGTGTAGGCATCCTTTAGATCCAAGGAGCATAGCCAATCTCCCTGCCGGAGGTAGGGCAGCAGGATTCCAAGGGTAAGCATCTTGAACTTTTCCCTTTCCAGGAACTTGTTGAGGTTCCGCAAGTCCAGGATGGGTCTGAGGCCTCCAGTACGCTTTGGTATCAGGAAGTACCTGGAATAAAAGCCTTGACCTCTCAGGTGGTGGGGCACCGGTTCCACTGCCTGTTCCTGAAGAAGACTTGCCAACTCTTGAAGTAGTAAGTCCCGGTGAAGAGGGGGTCGCAGAGGCTCCCCTGGAAAGTAGGGGGGAGGTACCTGGTGGAAGTGTAGAAGATAGCCCTCTCGGACTATGTGGAGCACCCAGGTATCTGACGTGATGTTGGACCACCTGTGGGCAAAGTGGACCAGCCGGCCTCCCGTGCTGAGAGACACCAGCGGAGAGGGAGAGGCTATGCTGAAAGAGTCAAAAAACCCCACCCTGCGGAGCAGGGGCCGGTGGCGCAGGCTTGGGGGCTTGCTGCCTACGGGACCCGTTACCCCGTCCCTTGGCCTGCTGACCCTGTTGGGGAGCTGCGGAGGCCTGATAATGAGGGTAGTGTTTATAGGCAGCCGCCTTCCTCGGGTAAAAGGGCTTTTTCCCCGAGCCCTTCTTCTTCTGGGAAGGGGCAGAGGTTTTCCTGGAGAGCCGAGTCCTGGTGAGAGTCTCTGTCTCGAGTTGTGCAGCCTTCTCGTCCATAGGTTTGCCAAAGAGGTTTTCACCTCTGCAGGGGACATCGACCAACTTGTCCTGCACCCAGGGCTCGAGGTCGGATGACTGAAGCCAAGCCTGTCGGCGGGCCCCGATGCCGGCTGCAGCTACCCGAGCCGACGCCTCAAAGCCATCATAGGCTGCTCGAGAGATAAACTTTGAACACTCCCGAATACCGGTGGACAAGGCCAGGAACCTCCGCAAAGGTTCCTCGGAGAGACCAGCAGAGAATCCGGCTATTTCTTTAGCCAGGTCCCTGAGATACATGCCCATGTAGAGCTGGTAAGTCTGGACCCGACAAGCAAGCATAGAGCCCTGGAAACACTTCTTACCGATGCCATCCAGGCTGCGGGCTTCCCTGCCGGGAGGCACCGAGGAGTGCATCTTCTGGCTCTTGAGCCTATGCATGGCCGATTCCACCACCATGGAATGGTGCGGCAGCTGTGCTTTTTGGAAGCCAGGGCTCTTGCGGACTCGATATATGGCATCGACCCGCTTGCTTAACACCGGCGACGACGCCGCCGGGCTCTCCCACATGCGGAAGAGAAGTCGTTCCAGCATCGGAGAAACCGGTACAGTAAAATGCTCCTTTGCAGGAGAGTCATACTGGAGGGCATCGAGCTCTTCGGCTCGAGGCTCCTCCTCGGGATCCGCAGGGAAGGCCAAGGCCTTGGCCATATCCCTCACGAAGTCCGAGAACCGTGCATCCTCCGGGGGGGGACTGTCTCCGAGGTTCGGACTCGGGGGAGTCCGAAGGGATACACCGAGTCCGAAAAGAATCAGGTGACTCTTCCACCTCGGATTCCCAGGCGGACTCCTCGGAGGAGGAGTCGAGCGGCTCTGGCCGGGCGGGCACAGACGCCGTCCGCCCCGACGCCGAGGGAGTCGGCGTCGACGACCTCGGCCCCGAACGGGAGGCCGAAGGGGACCTCGACCGAGGATCGATTCGAGCCCGCATGGACTCGAGGATCGGCTCGGTCTCCGGGGTCGACTTAGATGTCGACGTCCCGGCGGTCAGGGCAGAAGCGCCAGTGAGGCCAGCGATCAATGCCCGCTGCTGGTCCATGAAGGCAGCCAGGCTGCTCTCCAAGGCCGTCAACCTGAGTCCGAACTCAGGAGACCCAGCAGCCCCCGACTCGGGCCCCGACGGCGTCGGGCCTGACGTCGGACCCCTCGGAGGCGAGTCCACGAGGACAACAGGACTTACGTGAGCAGACGAGTCCGTCTCCAGACGAGGCTGTTTGGACGGCCGCTCCAGCTCCAAAGACCCGGGACGGCTATCGGGGCTATGCGACCTGGCCCTCGCGGAGCCAGGAGCGTCCACCGACGCCGTCCTTGCGGGTTTCTTCCTCTGATGATGCTCCCGGGTAGGAGACCCCCTCTCAGAGGAGCTCCGACGGTGTTCAGAGCCAGATTCCCTGGACACCGAAGCTTCTGACGAGGTCCGGGTACGGCTGGGGTCAGAGAAGATTCTCTCCCGCTGATGCTGCTGACTCCGCAAAGATTTCGCGGACATCTTGCCACAGGCTCCACAGATCATTTCTTCATGATCTGGGCCCAGGCAACGGAGGCAGCAATCATGTGTGTCAGTAAGAGACATAAGTTTCTTACACTTAACACACTTTTTAAAGCCACTGGCGGCCATCGGGGGAAAAAGGGCCCCTGCGAGGTCAAACGTTTGTGCCGCCAAGGAAAAGTGAAAAAGCGCGAATTTGTCACGAAGGACAGAAAAACCGAAAAGAAGGGGAGGCCTCGCAACCGGCGTCGCGAGGCCGGACGGAAAAGGGACCGGCGTCGAACCGAAGAAAACACTAAAATAAAGAAAGAAAATCAACTTTTCAGCGGTGACTTGTAGACAGCGTCTGTAGGGCTCCGCGGAAAAAAGAAGACTGGCCAAGATGGCACCTTTGGGCGGGAAGGGGACCGCGCATGCGCGCTGCAATTCCCAAAGGCTTTCTTTGAAAGCTGAGGAAAATTGCTCCGCGAGGGCTCCGTTGGCACCGACGTCACCCATATGTGAGGACTGACTTCCTGCTTGGTCCTGGAGAAACTGAATAAATTCTTCACTTTGGTCTTTACTGAAGAAAATGTAGGGAAGTTAACCATCCCAGTAATGATATTTAAAGGTGATGTATCGGAGGAAATGAAAAAATCTCAATAAACCTGGAAGATGTATTACCGTATTTTGATAAACTGATGCTGTTGCTAATGTTGGAGCTAGGAAAAAAGAGGGACAGATGACAAGGCTAGGAGACAGGAACCTAATGCCTAGACTAGGAGAAGGGGGGTGGACATTGATATTGTTACTAAATGGGAGAAGGGACTGACACTGGCAGACGTTGCGGATAGATGTGGGAAAATGAAGAAGTCAACATAAAACCACTTAAAAATTCTGTTGAATGGAATCCATTTAAAAACCCATAAATTTTTCCCCAATGCAAATGCATTATTAAATTCCAATTTTTCTGACCCTAGGAAAAGAATCTAATTGCCTGAAAAATAAAACCTTAAAATTCGAAATGATAAATACCTAGGATCAGAAGCCCTAATCATAGGCAATGCATATTCATTGTAGTAATCCTGAAAACCTAACTGGCTAGATGTGCCTGCAGAAAAGGGTCAAGAAGCTGTGCAATAAAACTTCTCAATGTGCAAAAGGCCAACATCTGATAACACTGCAATAAATAAAATAAAATGATTGTAACAAGAGGCATCAGCACATCTCCCAAAGAGGAGGAAACTTTTCCCAGATGAATTCTATGGTAATCAATTATCACAATAATTTATTCTGGGTTGAACACACACCCCATAATATCTAATTATTACTTATATGGTTATGGAACATAACCAATGTATAAAAACTACGAGAGTTCCTTATTAGAACAAAGCTAGTTAAATCTACATTTGTCCATGCTATTTCCAACAGACTGAAATTCTGACTCTGAGATATGTGGCTGTTGGTTCCCTGCAATCTACTAAGTAGGTCTTCATTTACCTGAATATATGCAGAATATTCATCTGTAAGTCTGTCTTCCAGATCATCCACATTATCTGTGTTGCTAAAAGCTATCCCGTCTCTGTTTATTTTAGCTTGTGAACTGCATACTTCTTTCAGGTTTCCCACTGTGGTCAACAGCAAACTGTGTTTTTCCTGTTCTAGTTCCTCATTGACCGTTAAATTCAATTTCCGAAGATTCTCACTTTGATTATTTTCAGTAATCTGGTCATAGTTAGATGTTTTGCTCCTTAAGTTTAAAATTCTGTTTTTGTACATTTGCTTTTCTACTTCTAATGCCCAAGTATTTTCATCACTTTCAAAAGCATCTTGTATTGTGGTTGTTTTCTTTCCACTGGTAACTATAATGCCTTGTGTGATATTTGTATCAGTTTCTGTATGCAGTGGAAGAGGTTTTGAAGTTTTCGCTTTGCTCAGAAACTCTTCCTGGCGCACACCTTGGATTTTGTCATGCCACACAGTGCTTTCAAAGATACTCTGACTAAAGAGTACTTCTTTTTCTTGAGACAGAGGGTTTTTTAATATGCTATGACATACTTGAGTCTTTAATTTGGGAGAAATGGCAGTCATGCTTTCATTAGAATTTTCATAATACCCAATTATAAGTGACACAGGAACCGTATTGTTTTCTTCATATTGTAAAACATCTTTTACTAATTTAGAGTTTCCAGAAGCACAATGATTAGTGAATTCATCATCTTCTTTGTATCTGCCAAAGATTTTGCATTCATATTTATTATTTTTATCTGTAATTTTCAATTCATCTAGATCTGAACATTTTATTATATCTTTCCTTAGCTTCACATCTTTTAAATGTTCATTCTCATATTTGCCATCATCTTCATCTTCCTCACATTCCTCATTTTGACTGTCTTCTTCATCCTGTTCCTCATTGTCCTCTTCCGCAGCTACTACTTCATCTTGAGTATCAGCAGCTGAAAAGTTTTGTTCTACCATTTCTTCACTTAATTTTGGGCCTAGCCTTCTTGTGTTGCCAAATAAAGGTTTGGTTTGATCAATATACTTAGTCACTCGAGGAAGTTTGGCATCATCTTCATATCATCATACATGAAAGGAGTGAAGGAAAGTAATGAAAAAATAAAATGTATAAATGAAGACAAAAATATAAAAACCATGACAAACATTTTACCTGTTCAAAGCCCAGGAGAGGAGTGGACGTCATCTGGGGAGGTTTCAATAAGGAGATGGGTGACACATATATAGGGTGAAGGGAGGACTGAACTTGGTTTAGAGGCTTGGGAGAGGAATGGTTATTCATATCTTCATCTTCACTACCAGGAATTGAGTTGTCTTCACTATCTGATTTACTTTGGTGTGAAATAGCTATAGGCAGATTTCTGACAATGCTAATTTGTTCATTTACTATGGTAAAAACAGAGAAAAAAAACATAATTAAGCATACACATTTTAACACTAAGAATGATTTAGAGAATTTTAATCAAGGAAACACATAGTGCTAAGAAATATTTTGAACGTGCTTACTGATTTTCTGGGTTTGCTGGGAGGCACTCATTATACGGGTCAAACTTGGCTTCTGAGATTTCTGTAAATACAATCATTGATTTTGGGTAGTTAGTTGAATCAAAAGTATAATCTTAATACAGACAGCATAAATAAAATGTAATCATCATACTGATGTATCTGTATCTTACTCTATTAGTTTTATCAATCCAAAATGCATTGACACAGAAGTTAGTTTCACTGACCTACATAAAATTAGGTTACTCACCTATAGCAGGTATTCTCTATAGACACCTATTGGTAACATCTTCGATGGAGCTCTATGCAAGAACTTCCTCAGCTTGTTCTGTCAGCTTTTAGAAAGCTCACCACATGTGTGTGCCTATTCTCCCCTGCCATCGCCATGCCTAAGATCCTCAGTTGCATAAAAAGCTGAGCCAAACAACTCTAAGGCGAGGATGGTAGGTTGTGAGGACTTATCCTGTTGTCCAAGGAGAGCACATGCTACAGGTGAGTAATCTTGTTTTCTTCATGGACAGGCAGGGTAAGTCCTCACATATGGGAATTCTTAGCTACAGGCTGCCCCAAAAAAAAGAAACATAAGAATAGAGTGCTCCAAGAAACGGGCACAAAGCATGACAACTTGCTTCCATTTGTCTTTTTTTTTTTGGAGGAAGAATTTGAAACCCCGCTTGAGTGTTCTCATGATTTTTTTGGGAGGGGGAGGGGGAGGGGGCAGCCATAGCTGGAACAAAACTGAGTCTAGGAGGGAATGGAGTTGGATGTCAAACTTTGAACAGATTACGAAGAACAAATTGACCAAAACTGCTGCCACGCCAGCAATTCCTCTCTAAACAGTAGTGAGATGTGAATATGGATATAGGTCTAGGTCACAGCCTTGCAAATCTCTTCCATGAAGAATGACTTAAAGTTGGTTATCAATGCAGCCACAACGTGGATATTATGAGTCATGACATTTTCCTCAAGTGTCAGACCTAATAGGTCATAAGCAAAAGAGATGCAGTCTGCTAGTCAAATTGAAAAAGTGTGTTTGTTGACAGCAGTCCCCAATCTATTGGGGTCAAAAGAAACAAAAAGCTGAGTGGACTTTCTATGGGCTTTATCTGCTGCAGCTAGAAGGCCAAGATTCTTTTACAATCCAATGTGTGCAGCACACTTTCTCCTTTGTGAGGATGGGAAAAATATTGGCAGGATGATTGACTGGTTAAGGTGGAAGTCAGACACCACTTTTGGAAAAAATTTGGAATGTGTACCCAATATCACCCTATTATGAAAGAAATTACTGCCAGAGCCTGGAGCTCACTAACTCTGCATGCTGAAGTTACCACCACCAAAAAGAGACCTTCCAGGTTATGAACTTTAGTCCATATGTATCCAGAGGCTTGAAAGGAGCTTTCATCAGTTAAGTTAAAACCACACTGGAAATTCCAAGACGCTGCGGGAGGCTTTGGGGAGGCTTCAATAGAAGCAAGTCCTGCATGAATCAAAATAAAGGCTGTAGAGAAATGGGTTTACCACTGCTCAGTGTTTAGGATCACCATCCTACTGAAAAGTGATTTTTTTCCCCAATCCTAGTCTCCCTATGAACCATCCATTTTTCTTTTCAAAGCCTCCCTCGCGGCCTGCTGTTGCAAAGCATCTCCACAACATAATTCTGCCATCATACTTTACAGCAGGAATGGTGTTAACAAGGTGTTGTGCTATGTTTGTTTTATGCCACACATTTAGGCACAGAGATCAAAAAGTAAAAACGTACCTCAAACCACAAAATGTTCTCCCATAGGCATGCAGTGCCCGCTGTGTGTTTCCAACAGTAACCAATCTAAGTCACAAGTACCTGGCAGGATCTCAAAAAGTAGCCAGATCCAGAGGGTGGGGGGGGGGTGGGGCTGCTAACGCCATCATCCAAGATGGCCGCTTGAACCTGTGCTCCAACTGATCCAATGTGAAAATAACTTCCTGACTCCGCCCCAGCTCACCCTGTGACGGCATAAAGCGGCTCCACACGTCGGTGATAGTGGTTGGATGGCAATGAAGGGGATAAAAGTCAACTTGAAAGACTTTGCCAGCACTGCAGCATCCTCCATGCAGCGATGACACCCAGAAAAAATGGCAGCAGTGAGTACCCAAGTTACTAGGAGCGAATCTTGCAGCCCCAGACGTGATTTGAGTCAGGAAACCTCTGTGAATACAGACCAGGCCAATGAGAGGGAGACAGCCTTCCAGGTCAAGGTACAGGCATGGTTTAAGGAACTCAAGGCCAACATTTCCCACATCCGGAAAGAAGTGGTGGGTAGCAATGAGAATCTATGAAAGGACATGGGGTAACTCGGCAAAAGATGAGAGGAGAACAAGGAAAGCACAGTTACTTACCTGTAACAGGTGATCTCTGGGAACAGCAGGAATTAGTCCTCACTTATGGGTACGTCGGAACAGACGGAGCCTGTGCGGGAAAGCTCCCCAGCTTCCCAGGAAGGAAGCTTTTGGGGCCTCCCACTGCACATGCGCGCTGCCTTCCCGCCTTCCTGACCAGCTCTCCTCAGTTCGAGTTTATAGCTGAGACAATAGAGAGAGGAAAGGAAGATAGATAGAAGATACAACTCCTAGGGGAGGTGGGTGGGTTGTGAGGACTAATTCCTGCTGTTCCCAGAGATCACCTGTTACAGGTAAGTAACTGTGCTATCTCCAGGAACAAGCAGGAATAAGTCCTCACTTATGGGGACTCCCTAGCTAAGATGCCTGGGAGATCCCCTTCCAAGGGTTCGCCATCTTCGTATGGATCTCAGGCATCCATCCTGGGAAGGTGGGCAGGAGTTGTTCAAGTATGGAACAGGTGTTTGAGGACAGCCTGACCAAACAAGGCATCCCGGCGGGAGTCCTTGTCCAAGCAGTAATGGGCTGTGAAGGTATGAACCGAGGCCCATGTGGCGGCTCGACAGATCTGATCTATGGATACAGAGTGAAGATGAGCCATAGAAGTGGCCATGGCTCTCACATTGTGAGCTGTGACATGGCCTTCCAGAGAAATATTTTTACTCTGGTAAGCAAAGGAAATACACTGAGCAATCCAATTGGAAAGTGTACGTTTGGAGACTGGAAGTCCCAAATGAGAAGGATCAAAAGCCACGAAAAGCTGGGAAGACTTTCGATGTGGCTGAGTCCTGTTGAGGTAAAAGGCAAGAGCTCTTTTACAATCTAAAGTATGAAGGTTCCTCTCTGCACTGGATGCATGAGGAGCTGGAAAAAAGACAGGTAGATATACCTCTTGATTAAGATGAAAAGGCGAGACCACTTTGGGCATAAAGTGGGGATTCGTCCTAAGGACCACCTTATCATGATGAAACCTGGTATAAGGTGGATGAGCCACTAAGGCCTGTAGTTCACTGATGCGGCGAGCCGAAGTGACTGCAATAAGGAAAAGGACCTTCCAGGAAAGAAATTTCAAGGAGGTAGAAACCAACGGTTCAAAAGGTGGCTTCATAAGCTGACCCAGAACTAGGTTTAAGTCCCATGCTACTGGAGGAGGTCGGATGGGAGGCTTAGTTAGAGTCAGGCCTCTCATGAACCTTGCAACAAGCGGATGAGAGGAGAGAGGTTGTCCATTTATAGGTTTTAAGGATGCTGCAATAGCACTTAAATGGACTCTTACTGAATTTGTCTTAAGGCCTGCATTAGAAAGATGCAGGAGATAGTCTAGTAGAGAATTCAAAGGAAGTGCTAGAGGGTCAAGACCCTGTTGAGCACACCAAATGGAAAAGCGTTTCCATTTGAAAGCATAGGAACGCCTCGTGGAGGGTTTCCTAGAGGCATGAAGGATATCTTTCACTGGTTGAGAAAGATTGAAGTCATGAAGGCTTAGGCCTTCAGTAACCAAGCTCGGAGGTGTAGGGACTTGGGGTTTGGGTGCCACAAAGTCCCCTCTTCCTGAGACAGAAGGTCTGGCGCAGCTCCCAGGTCCAGAGAGGGTCCCTGGGAGAGATGCAGAAGTAGAGGGAACCACACTTGGCGTGGCCAGCGTGGAGCTATGAGGATCATCGATCCGTGATCTCTCTGGAGTTTGAACAGAGTCTTGGGAATCAAAGGAATGGGTGGAAAGGCATATAGGAATTCCTGACCCCAATGCAGGAGAAAGGCGTCGTTGGCCTGAGCCCCCTGACACGGATTCCTGGAACAGAACCGGGGAAGTTTGGCATTCCACGGACTTGCAAAGAGGTCTATGTCCGGGGTTCCCCATTCCTGAAAGATTCTGCGTATCTGGTCCATATGTAGGGACCATTCGTGTGGAAGCAGAACTCGACTGACTCTGTCTGCCCGAGAGTTTTGAACCCCTGGAAGATAGACTGCCAGAAGATGAATTTGATGCTCTCTGGCGAAGGCCCATAATCTGAGAGCTTCGTTGCAAAGCGACAGAGAGCCTGTCCCTCCTTGTTTGTTTATGTAGAACATGGCTACCTGATTGTCTGATCGGACTAGGACGGTCAGGTTGACTAGGAGGGTATGGAAGACTTTGAGGGCAAAGAAGATTGCTCGCAGTTCCAGGAGGTTGATGTGAAGGGTGGTCTCTTGGGGAGACCAAGTACCCTGAGTGGAGAGGTGTTGAAGATGGGCTCCCCACCCTGTTTGGGAGGCATCTGTTGTGAGGGTTGCTTGGGGCAACAAAGGTTGGAAGGGGGTCCCCAACAACAGATTCTTGGTGGACATCCACCATTGGAGGGACCAAAACAGACGCTTTGAGGTGAGTATTTGGTCGGAGAGCGCTCCTGATGCTTGAGTCCACTGGGTGGCCAAGGTCCATTGAGCTGCTCTCATATGAAGACGAGCGTAGGGCACCACGTGTACCGTGGAGGCCATGTGGCCGAGAAGTCGTAGCATTTCTCTGGCTGTCAAGTGACTGCTGGATTGAGCTTGGGAGGCCAAGCACATCAGACGTTGGCCCCGGACTTGAGGTAGGTAGGCCCTTGCAGTGGCGGTGTCCAACTGGGCCCCTATGAATTCCAGAGACTGAGTAGGGGTAAGTTGAGACTTGGGAAGGTTTACCACCAGTCCCAGATACTGCAGAATGTGCCTGGTGCGGTCCAGGGAAATCTGGGCCTGTGACTGAGATGGAGCTCGGATGAGCCAGTCGTCCAGATATGGGAATACAAAAATTCCCAGACCTCTTAGAAATGCAGCCACCACTGCCATGCATTTGGTGAACACTCTTGGAGCAGAGGCCAGACCGAAGGGAAGTACTCTGTACTGGAAATGTTTTCCCTGAAACAGAAATCTTAGATATTTTCTGTGGGATGGGTGGATGAGTATATGTGTGTACGCATCCTTGAGATCTAGAGAACAAAGCCAATCCTGACTCTGAAGGTATGGAAGGAGAATGCCTAGAGAAAGCATTTTGAATTTCTCCTTGTACAGAAATTTGTTCAATTCTCTCAGATCTAGGATAGGTCTGAATCCCCCTGTCTTCTTTGGTATGAGAAAATAAGGGGAGTAGAATCCTGTCCCTTGTTGAAGAAGAGGAACCTCTTCTATTGCCCCTTGGGCAAGGAGAGAAGAGATTTCCTGACCCAACAGGTCCAGGAGAGATGGGGGAGAATTGAAGTGCCTCACCATGGTATGTGGAGGAAGGTTGGAAAAATGAAGTTTGTAGCCCTCTCTGATGATAGAGAGGGTCCAGTGCTCTGATGTAATTTGCCCCCATCTGGGAGCAAAGTGAGCTAACCTTCCGGGAATGGTGAGGGGCTCTGGTTGTTCTAGAGCCAGAAATGTTAAGTTCTCTAGGGGCAAGTCAAAACCCCTGAGGGGGTTGAGCCTGCTGAGGAGTGGCAGACGCTGCAGGCTTTGACCTTGCCTGTTTAGGTTGCTGACGTTTAGCAGCAAAGCGAGGCTGAGAAGATTGTTGGCCAGTATTTGTGGAAAATCTGGCCTTCTTGTAGTAAGGCCTCTTGAAAGACTTTTTCTTGGCAGGAGTAGAGGTAGACTTAGAAAGTCTATCCAATGTAGCATTTTCTGCGTCCATTTGAGTGGCTTTAATTTGCCAGTCTTTACCAAATAAGTTCTCACCTGTACAGGGCAGATTCCGTAAGCCATCCAGGACCCAGGGTTCTAGGTCAGAGGCCTGGAGTCAAGCAAGTCGTCGGGCTGCAATGGCAATGCCCGAAGCTCTACCGGCACCTTCAAAGGAATCAAAGGCTGCTCTGTTGGAGAACTTAGAAACATCTAGAAGCTGTTTCACTATAGAAATGAACTCCTCCTTTCTATCCTCCGGGATAAAGGGGGCAAAATGCCGTACCTTTAGGGCAAGTTCCCTGAGAAACATGCCCATATACAGACTGTAAGAATTAATCCTGGCTATAAGCATACTAGCCTGGAAAAGTTCCTGCCAAAAGAGTCTAGGGTCTTACATTCTCGCCCTGGAGGGGTAGAAGAGTGCCTTTTGGTGCTCTTAATCTTTTTCAGCGCAGACTTCACCACAATGGAATGGTGAGGCAGCTGAGTCTTTTGAAACCCAGGAGAAGGAGGGACCCGGTACATGGTGTCCAACCTACGAGAGTAAGGAGGGGACGAAGGGACCGTGGTGAGTGATGTGTAATGTTTTTGTGGTTCATTGTTTTGTTTATTTTTGAAAAATGTTGCTATAAACATTTAAAGTGAAAAAAAAGCCAGATCCTATGCTGCTTATCCTCGGAATAAGTAGTGGCTTTCCCTAAGCACATAAGAGCATAAGTCTGCCTTAATAATGTATCATGGACTTTTCCACCAGGAACTTATCCAAACCTTTCCTAAACCCAGGCAACTGCTTTTACTACATCCTCTGGTAATGAATTCCAGAGCTTAAATATGTGTTGAGAGAAAAAATAATTTCTATTTGGTGTAAATGTACTACCTAGTAACTTCATGGCATTCCCCTCCCCCCCCTCCCCTCCCCCTCCTCCTTAAGACCCTGATTAGACAAGTGCAGCAGGTATTGAAGCACCAATGGCACAGGGCAGGAGAAAGGGTTCTCCTGGAGTTTATCACACCACAAGGAGAATCGCTTCCACTTCAGGGCATAGGTCTTTCTGGTGGATTGCTTCCTAGAGGCCAAGACCACCTCCTCAACTTCCTGAGGCAGGCCCCAGGGAGCCAGCACCACCCTTGCAGCCTCCAGTCCATCAAATTGAGAGTTTTGAGATTGGGGTGCAGAAGGGAACCCTGATCCTGAGAAAGGAGATCAGGTTGCAACCCTAGAGGGAGTGGAGTGTCCACTGCCAGCTGTAACAGAAGCGGGAACCAGGGCTGCCTCGGCCATCTGGGGGCTACCAATATGACCGAGGCCCTGTCCCTTAAAATCTTGAACAAGGTTCGGGCCACCAGGGGCGTGGGAGGAAATGCATACAGGAGGCCCTTGGACCATGAGATCAGGAAGGCATCCGCTGCGAATCTCGTGGAATGCGGTTGCCTGGAGCAAAACTGAGGCAGCTGCCGGATCAGGGGACTGGCAATGAGGTCTATGGATGGAAGTCCCCACTTCAGGAAAATGTTCTGAACCACCAAAGGGTGCAGTTGCCATTCGTGAGGCTGTAGAACCCTGCTCAATCTGTCTGCCAGGAAGTTTTCGTGGCCAGGAAGATAGACTGCCCTGAGCAGCATATTGTGTCGAAGTGCAAAAGAGCATAAGGCCTGTGCCTCCTGACACAGGAGCCTGGACCCCGTGCCCCCTTGTTTGTTCACATAGAACATCGCCACCTGGTTGTCTGTCTGCACCAAGACTGATCAGTGGGCAAGGGTGTGAGAGAAGGCCTTGAGGGCTAAGCATATCGCCCTGAGTTCCAGGAGATTGATTTGTTGCGTGGCCTCCCATGGAGACCACAGGCCCTGTGTGCACTTGTCCAGACAATGTGCACCCCAGCCCTGCAAGGAGGCATTGGTTGTGAGTACCACAGTGGAAACAGGTACCTGAAAAGGAATTCCCCGTAGAAGGTTGGGGGGGGGGGGTGTAGCCACCACTGCAGGGAGTTTAGGAAGGGTTTGGACACCCTTACTTTGTCTCTTAGGCTTCCTGTAGCCTGCCTCCGCTGAGTCCTGAGACACCACTGTGCAGGCCTCATATTCAGGCGGGCATTGGGGGTCACATGCACTGTTGAAGCCATGTGGCCCAGGAGCCTAAAACAAAGTCTGGCGGAAACCAGTGGGTTGTCAAGAAACCGGCTGGCCAATTCCATCAGCCTTTCCGCTCTGTCTTCTGATAAGTAAGCTTTTGCGTGCAGGGAGTCTAACCATGCCCCTATGAACTCCAGGTTCTGGGAGGGGAGCAAAGTGGACTTTGCGAAGTTTATGACAAAGCCTAGTTGTTGAAGGAGAGAGACAGTACAGAGGGTGGCTTGCCTGGCCTCCTGGAGAGTCTGACCCCTGATGAGCCAGTCGTCCAGGTAGGGGAAGACAAAAATACCCTGGTATCTCAAGTAGGCCGCCACCACCGCCAGGCACTTCGTGAAGACCCGTGGGGCGAAGGTTAGGCCAAAGGGCAGTACCCTGTACTGAAAATGATTTCCTCCCACCACGAACCTTAGGTATTTTCTGTGGTCTGGATGAATGAGGATGTGAGTGTACGCATCCTTCAGATCTAAGGAGCATAGCCAATCTCCCTGCTGGAGGTAGGGCAGCAGTGTTCCAAGAGTAAGCATCTTGAACGTTTCCTTTTCCAAGAACTTGTTGAGATTTTCTCAAGTCCAGAATGGGCCGGAGACCTCCAGTTCTCTTTGGCACAAGAAAGTACCTGGAGTAGAAGCCCTGCCCCAGCAGGTGGGGAGGTACAGGCTCCACCGCCCTGTCTTGAAGAAGACCTTGCAGTTCCTGGAGAAGGAGTTCCTGATGCAGAGTAGACCTTGGAGGCTCCCCTGGAAAGTAGAAGGGGGTACCTGATTGAAATGGAGCAGATAGCCCTTCTGGACTATGCTCAGTACCCAAGCATCTCTTGTGATGGGCAGCCACTGGTGGGCAAACAGGGCCAACCGACCTCCCGTGCTGAGATGGGCCAGCAGAGGTGGAGAGGCTATGCAGTGGGAGTCAAAAAACCCCTCCCCTGCTGAGTAGGAGCAGGTGCTGGAGACTTGGGGGCTTTCTGCCTATGGGGCCATGTCCCTCCCCTTGGCCTGCTGACCCTGCTGGGGAGCCCTGATAATGAGGGAAAGGTTTGTAGGCAGATGACTTCCTCGGGTAAAAGACCTTTTACCCAAGCCCTTCTTCTTATGAGAAGGGGCAGAAGTTTTTTTGTACAACCTTGTCCTTGTCAGAGTCTCGGTCTCGAGCTCAGCAGCCTTTTCGGCCATGGGCTTGCCGAAGAGGTTTTCACCCCAGCATGAGACATTGACCAACTTGTCCTGTACCCATGGCTTGAGGTCCGATGACTGTAGCCATGCCTGGCGTCGAGCACCGATGCCGGCCGCCGCTACTCGGGCCGAAGCCTCGAAGCCATCGTAGGCCGCCCGGGAGATGAATTTGGAGCATTCCCGGATCTCCAAGGACATCGGGGAAAAAAGGGCCCCCGCGAGGTCCAAAGTCCGGTCCTCCAGGGAAAAAGAAAAAGAGCGCGAACGCATGCCACGAAGGGCAAAAAAACGAAAAATAGAGATCGGGTCGATACCGGCGTACCGAACCCAAGCGGGAAGGGGAACCGGCGTCGAACCGGACAAAAAGAGAGCGAAAAACGCAGAAAAAAAAATCAAACTTTTCCAGGTGACACGGACTCACGTCCGTTGGGCTCCACGGAAAAAGAAAGACTGAGCAAGATGGCACTTTTGGGCGGGAAGGGGACCGCGCATGTGTGGGTGTATTCCCAAAGGCTTTCTTAGAAAGCTGGGGAAATGCTCCGCATGGGGGCTCCATCGACGTTGATGTCACCCATATGTGAGGACTGACTTCCTGCTTGGTCCTGGAGAAGTATGATCTATCCCGAAGAGCACAATAAAGAGAAGTTTTTCGGTGGCGACAGGATGATGCATCCTACTGGCTCTGCGGAAAATGAAGAACTGAGGAGTTGGGAAGGCAGGCATGCAGGCACTGTGGAGTGCTCCCAAAGGCTTTTCTATAGGATGCTGGGGAGCATTCTCACGTGAGATCCATCAGTGACATTCCCCCATATGTGAATACTGCTTTCCTGCTTGAACCTGGAGATCTGTAGTTACAATCACTCTAGCCACCCTATGAGATAGCATAGTTACTCACCTGTAACAGGTGATCTCCGGGAACAGCAGGAATTTAGTCCTCACATATGGGTATCGTCGGTACCGATGGAGCCTGCGTGGGAACGCTCCCCAGCGTCCAATTAGAAAGCTTTTGGGAGCATCCCACAGCACCTGCGTGCTGCCTTCCCGCCTTTTCCAACTGCCTCTCTCCAGTTGAGTTTTAAAGCTGAGACAAAGAGAGAGAAAGGGAAAGGAAAGAGATAGATAGAGAGATACAACTCCTAGGGGAGGTGGGTGGGTTGTGAGGACTAAATTCCTGCTGTTCCCGGAGATCACCTGTTACAGGTGAGTAACTATGATATCTCCAGGAACAAGCAGGAATGTAGTCATCACATATGGGGACTCCCTAGCTTTAGGTGCCAGGGAGAAACCCCTGGAGTTGTGTGTCCCTGAACAGGGCTCCACTTCCCCCCATGGATCTCAAGCATCCTACCAGGGATGGCGGGTAGGAGTTGATTAGGTATGGAACAGGTGTTGGAGAACAGCCTGACCAAACAAGGCATCCCGGCGGGAGTCCTTGTCCAAGCAGTAATGGGCTGTGAAGGTATGAACCGAGGCCCAAGTGGCTGCTCGACAGATGTCGTTGATAGAGACAGAGTGCAGATGAGCCACTTAGGCTGCCATGGCTCTCACATTGTGAGCTGTGACATGGCCCTCCAGAGAAAGGTTCTTACTCTGATAGGCGATGGAAATACACTGAGCAATAAAGTTAGACAGTGTTCTCTTGGAGACTGGAAGTCCCAAATGAGATGGATCAAAAGCAACAAAGAGTTGAGAGGACTTTCTATGTTGCTGTGTTCTTTGTAAGTAAAAGGCTAAAGCTCTTTTACAGTCCAAGGTATGAAGATTCCTCTCTGCATTTGATGCATGGGGCCTTGGAAAAAACACAGGCAGGTAGATTGCCTGGTTTAGATGAAAAGGTGAGACCACCTTTGGCATAAAGTGTGGATGAATCCTAAGGACTACCTTGTCATGATGGAACCTTGTATAAGGTGGATCAGCTACTAGCGCTTGCAACTCACTAATGCGGCGTGCTGATGTGATTACAATGAGAAAGATAACCTTCCAAGAAAGGAATTTCAAGGAGGTAGTAGCTAAAGGTTTGAAAGGTGGCTTCATAAGCTGCCCAAGAACCAGGTTTAAGTCCCATGCCACCGGTGGTGGTCTAATGGGAGGCTTAGTTAAAAGAAGGCCTCTCATAAATCTTGCTATAAGAGGATGAGAGGAAATAGGCTGTCCATTTAGAGGCTTAAAGGAAGCTGCAATAGCACTCAAATGGACTCTTACTGAATTAGTCTTAAGACCTGCATTGGATAAATGAAGGAGATACTCCAGCAATGATTCCAGAGGTATCGCAAGGGGGTTAAGACCCTTTGCGAACACCATATGGTAAACCTTTTCCACTTGAAAGCATAAGAGCGTCTTGTGGAAGGTTTCCTGGAAGCAAAAAGAATATTTTTTACTTGCTGAGGGATATTAAGATCATAGAGATCTAGGCCATCAGCAACCAAGTCCAGAGATGCAGAAACTGGGGACTGGGATGCCATAACATTCCGTCCTCCTGAGATAGGAGATCTGGAGCAGACCCTAACTCCAGGGAGGGAGCTTGAGAGAGATGTAGAAGCAGAGGGTACCACACTTGCCGTGGCCAATGTGGAGCTATGAGAATCATATGGCCTCTGTCTCTCTGAAGCTTGAACAGGGTTTTGGGAATTAGGGGAATGGGTGGAAAGGCATACAGGAAGTCTTGACCTCAGTAAAGGAGGAAAGCATCCCTGGCCTGAGCCCCCTGAGCTGGAATTCTGGAACAGAACCGGGGAAGTCTGGCATTCCACGAACTTGCAAAGAGGTCTATGTCCGGGGTTCCCCAAAGTTGAAATATCCTGGCCACCTGGTCTGCATGCAGAGACCACTCGTGTGGAAGCAGAACTCGACTGAGTCTGTCTGCCGAGTTTTGAATGCCTGGCAGATACACTGCCAGAAGATGAATCTGATGCTCTCTGGCGAGGGCACATAGTCGGAAAGCTTCGTTGCAAAGCGACAGAGAGCCTGTTCCACCCTGCTTGTTCACATAGAACATGGCTACTTGATTGTCCGTATGAATGAGGACTGTCTTGTAGCTGAGCAGGGTGTGGAACACTCGCAGAGCAAGGAAGATTGCTCTGAGTTCCAAGAGATTGATATGTAGATAACTCTCCTGTGGAGACCAGGTGCCCTGGGTGGAGAGATCTTGCAGATGAGCTCCCCAACCCATTGGAGAAGCATCTGTTGTGAGAGTTGCTTGGGGTAAGGGTTGTTGAAAAGGGGACCCCAGCAAAAGGTTTTGAGTGGACTTCCACCACTGGAGGGACAAAATAAGGCGACTTGTGTTTGCTATTTTGTATCCTGATGCCTGGGTCCATTGGGTGGATAAAGTCCACTGAGCTGCCCCCTCATATGGAGGCGAGCATAGGGAACCACATGCACAGTAGATGCCATGTGGCCTAGTAGTTGTAACATTTCTCGAGCAGTTAGATGAGGCTTTAGCACTGCTTGAGAAGCTAACTGCATCAGGCGAAGGAAACGGGCCTGGGGGAGATAGGCCCTTGCCTTTGTGGTATCCAGCAAAGCTCCTATGAACTCTAAAGACTGAGTGGGAGTTAGACTGGATTTGGGATGTTTATTACCAGCCCTAAATACTGAAGGATACGCATTGTGCAGGATAGAGAAGTCCTGGCCTCTGACTCTGTTGGGGCTCGAATGAGCCAGTCGTCTAAGTAGGGGAAGACGAATATCCCTAGAGTGCGTAGAAATGCTGTTACAACAGCCATGCATTTCGTGAACACCCTTGGTGCTGAGGCCAGGCCAAAAGGGAGCACCCTGTATTGGTAGTGCTTTCCCTGAAAAAGGAACCGAAGGACCTTCTGTGAGTTGGATGGATGAGAACATGGGTGTACGCATCCTTGAGATCTAGAGAACAAAGCCAATCCTGACTCTGAAGGTATGGCAGCAGAGATCCGAGAGAAATCATTTTGAATTTCTCCTTGACAAGGAATTTGTTCAATTCCTTGAGGTCTAAGATAGGTCTGTAACCCCCTGTTTTCTTTGGAATAAGGATATAAGGGGAAAAGAACCCTGTACCTTGCTGATGAAGGGGTACTTCTTCTATTGCCCCTTGGGCAAGAAGGATAGCGACCTCCTGACCTAACAGGTTGATGAGAGAGGTCAGAGAATTGAAGTGCTTTACTATTGTGTGAGGGGGCATGCTTGAAAAATGAAGCTTGTACCCCTCCTTTATGATGGAGAGTGTCCAATGCTCTGCTGTTATTTGCCCCCATCTGCGGGCAAAATGACATAACCTTCCTGGAATGGTGGAAGGTTCTGGTCCCCTGAGAACCAGGAAGGCTAAGTTCTCTAGATGAGAGTCAAAGGCCCTGTGGAGGCTGAGCCTGCTGGGCCGGTTGAGGCCTAGCAGCCTTTGCTTTCTTCTGTTTGGGTGGTTGCTGACCTTTCCTGGCAAGCTGACCTGCAGAACGTCCCTGCTGAACATAAGCAGGGTAAAATCTTTTCTTTTTAGAAAAGAATGGTTTCTTGAACAATTTCTTTCTTTCAGGATCAGCAGTGGACTTGGATAATCTATCCAAGGTGGAATTTTCAGCATCCATTTCATTGGCCTTTTCCTGCCAATCTTTACCAAACAAGTTCTCACCAATACAAGGGATATTTCCCAGTTTGTCTTGTACCCAGAGCTCTAGATCAGATGCCTGGAGCCAAGCAATTCTACGTGCACCTATGGCAATAGCCGAGGTTCTGCTTATGCACTCAAAGCAGTCAAAGGCTGCACGGTTGGAAAATTTAGAAACATCTTGGGCATGTTTGACCAAAGTGAGAAAATCCTGTCTTTTATCCTCAGATAGAAAAGGACTTAAAGCCTCTAAATCATCTGTGACCTCCTTCAGGAACATTCCCATGTAGAGACTATAGGAACTGATCCTGGCAGAAAGCATGGAAGCTTGGAATTTAATTTAATTTAAATTAACAGTTTCTTATATACCGCATCTTCCCAAGATCAAATGCGGTTTACATAGAACAAGGTAACATAACAGACAGGTGTCTGTTTTTACAGTGAACATCTTAGAACCATAACAACTATATTACAATAATAGAACAAGCAAGAACTATTTACAGGGAACAAAATAAGTAACAGATACAGTGTTGTATGTGACATTTAAGGATAATAAGCATATAGAGTTTCACATCATTTGTCAATTCTAGTTTGGTTTATGGGGAAACTTACTTGGTATTATCCATTTTCTAGCAGGGGAGGTGTGTTTGGCAAAGATCCGTAGTATGATGTGAACAGGTGCGTTTTAAGTTTTTTGCGGAATTCTTTAATCTCTAGAAGTGATCTTATTTCAACTGGAAGGGCATTCCATAGAGTGGGGGTAGCGTGTGAGAATGCCTTTTTGTTTGTTATCTTTCTGGATTTTATAAATTCTTTCGGAGTCCTTAATTTGTTTGTATGATCTCTCCTGTGTAAGTTATTAGTAGGTTGTTTAGTGATGAGGTTGGCTAGGGTGGGTGGTGCCATGTTGTTTAGAGTTTTGAAGGCAGTTGTAAGAGTTTTGTGTATTATTCGGCTTTGTATCGGAAGCCAGTGTAAGTTCTCCAGTATCGGAGTGATATGTTGAAATGGGAGGACCTTCATAATGGTCCTGGCCGCTGCATTTTGTGCAATTTGTAGTCTTCTCAAGTTTTGTTTTGTTGTGCCTAGGAGTATTAGGTTTGCAAAGTCGAAATGAGGCGTGTTTATGGCTTGTATTATTTGCTGGAAATCTTGTAGGTGCATTAGAGGGCGTAGCTGCTTTAGGATTTTGAGTTTGAAGTATACTTTCTTCGTTGTATTTCTTATATTTATTTATTTATTTATTTAACAAACATTTATATCCTGCATCTTCCAGAGTTCAGTTGCGGTTTACAATAAAACAAAATCCACAAAGCAAGAGCTTTGTTTTACATCGAACATTATGTAACAATAAACAATAAATTGGTTAACAGCATAGGCTAATACATAACAGCATGAAACTTGCTTTTAAACTATGTACAATAAACTATATACAGATAAACTATATACAGATACAAGTAGTGGTACTTTAGGGTTTAATCATAGCGTTTTTAGTTCAGTGGTTTTTCTGTTAAATTGTAAGATTTAGTATTACTCAGTCAGGTGATTTTAGCCATTATCTGAGTAAATCAAGGGGTTATCTATGTTGCCGTAGTGCATGGAGAATAGATAAGTTTTTAGTTTTTTACGGAGTTCCATAATTTCCTTTATAGATCTTAGGTCCTCTGGAAGGGAATTCCAGGTGGATGGGGCTGCATGAGAGAAAGCTCTGTTGTTAGTTAATTTATTTGCTTTTATGAAATCATGAGGGGAGTTTAGTTTATTTGAGTGTCCTTTTCTGTGTGTAGTTTTTTGAGGTTCCATACTGATTAGGTTATTTAGAGGGATTGGGGCCATGTGATTTAATGCTTTAAAAGTAGTTATTGTAGTTTTATATATTATTCTGCTTTGAATTGGCAACCAATGAAGGGAAGCTAGTATTGGTGTTATGTGCTGGAATGAGTGTGCTTTCATTATAATTCTAGCTGCTGCATTTTGTGCTAGTTGGATTCTTTTGATATTTTGTTTTGTTATTCCTAGAAGAATTAGGTTAGCGAAATCAAAGTGCGGGGTTATTGTAGCCTGGATTATATTAATGAAGTCTTGTAGGTGTACTAATGGACGAAGTTGTTTAAGGATTTTGAGTTTAAAGTATATTTTCTTTATAGTGTTTCTGATATGAGTAGTCATTGTCAGATGTGTGTCTAGTATAACACCTAGGTATCTTATTTCGTTTTTTATTTTAATGTCATGGTTTTGTATTGTTATGTGGGTTGGAGGGATATATGACTGGCTTTTTGTTACAATTAGGACTTCTGTTTTTGAATGATTAATGTGGAGGTTTTGAGCTTTTAGCCAGGTTGTTATTTCATTGAAACAATCTGATAGTTGTTTTATTGGTAAGTTAGGAATTGTGAAAGGGATGTACATCATTATATCATCTGCATATAGATGATAGTATACTCCAAATTTTTTAAAAATATTGCAGACTGGTTTAATGTAAATATTGAACAGGAGGGCTGAAAGCGCAGAGCCTTGTGGGAGTCCAATTTCTTGTTTATAAATGGTTGATGTTTGGTTGCCTATTCTTACATTTTGTGTTCTGTTGTTTAGATAAGAGGTGAACCATTTGTGTACAGTGGCATTTATTCCTATTTGTTTCAGGTTATTAAGCATTATAGTGTGGTGAACACTATCAAATGCTGCCGAAATATCAATAAATAGGAGTATAAATGCTTGTTTGTGATTGTCAATCCCTCTCAGTAGTACGTCAGTTAAGACTGTTAAGAGTGTTTCAACTCCATGTTGAGGTCTAAATCCATATTGGTGTTCATCAAGTGGGTAGGATGAGTCTAGGTATTCCTGTGTTTGGATTTGTACCACTTTTTCTATTATTTTAGCCAAAAAAGGGATACTTGAGATGGGTCTGTATGATTTTGGAGATGTTTTGTCAAGCGTGTTGTTTTTGAGAATTGGGCGGATTTGAGCATGTTTAAGCATGGATGGGAGGTGTCCTTGCTGTAATGAGAGGTTGATTATGGGGAGAATGTATGATAGAAGTATTGGAAGTGTGCTTTTTATCCATGTTACAGGGCATGGATCAAGAAAGGAGGTTGTGGTGTTGAGGTTGGAAATGATATTCTTTAGTGAATCTTTTGATACTGGATGGAAGTTTGACCATTCGTCTGAACAATGATGAAACGTATTGATATAGTCTAGGTTCATTCTAGGTTGTGTAGATTTGTTTTGATAGTGTTTGGCTAGGGTTTGTACCGAAATATCAGTGATTTCATTGTTGGATGTTTGGGGATTATTAGTTAGATTTCTAACAATGGTGAATAGTTCTCGTGGTCTGTTATAAGATTTTGATAGGATTGCCGCATAATAAGATTTTTTTGTGCTATCTAAAGTATCCTTGTATTTATTAAGATAGTTGTTATATATTTCCTTGTTAATGCATGATTTGGTTTTGCGCCATTTGTGCTCTATTTTTCGTAGTTCTTTTTTCATTTGTTTTAGCGTGTTGTTGAACCAAGGTGTTTTGTTTATTTTTGAATTAGTGGGCTTTTTGATTCGTTGATCACGTATGGCTGCATTATTAATTGTGTCATGCCAGTTTTTGACGGCTTCATCTAGATTCGTTGGGGATGATGAGAGGTAGGGTATTGTTGTATCCAAGAATTCAATTTCATTAAATTTTCTGAATTTTGTAGTGGGATCACTTCGTGTGTTTTTATTAGTGTTGTTAGTGTGGAATGTGAAGTTTGTTTTGATAATGTAATGATCTGACCACGGTGTTTGTAAGCATTCTATGGAATCTGGGTTAAATAGTTTGAAGAGTGTGTTTGGGAGGAGAATAAGGTCCAGGGTGCCTCCTTTTATATGTGTTGTTGTGTTGATTATTTGGTGAAAGTCCAAGTCTGATATGGTTTCTAGGAACAAGTTGGATTCTGATTCTGGAAGTGAGGGGAGGTTGAAATCGCCAAGCATGATTATGGGACTTTGTTCTGTAGATGAGCCTAGGTATTCAATTAGTGAGTCTAGGCTATCTGCTTTTTGATCAGGGGGTCTATATATTAGGCAAATTCAGAATATGTTGGTTTTTATAATTAAAGTGTCAATATTGGTGGCTATGGTTGATGGAATTGTTCTTGCATTTAATCTCTTTTTTGTCATTATAAGTACTCCTCCTTTTTTGTTGGTTCTGTGTGTATAGTTTAAATCATAGTCTTCGTTATTAAGTTGATTTAAATAGACTGAATCAGTTTCGGTTAGCCAGGTTTCCGTTACACATAAAATATCAGGTTTTGCGTCTATTATTAAGTCATTGAAAATAGGGAGTTTGTTTTTCATTGAGCGGGCATTGATAAGGATGCAAGTTAGAGAAGTGGTGTTGTTGACGCTGGTTACATTTGTTATTTGTAGTGAATTAGTTTGTTTTATTTGTATAAGGCGGTGGTAATTTATTTTTGCATGATGGTTTGGGTTTGTGTGTCTAGAGTGGTTGTAGTTTCTAATTGTAGTTTGTATTATAGGTATTGCCATGTGATTTTTGGATGTTAGGCTTAGTGTTAGGTCAATTAAGATAGTCAGTAATATACAGCTATAAGTTATTTTTAGTATCAAGGTGTTTGAGCGCGACATATTTAATGTGTAGGAAGGGTTTGTTGTAGATGATATTGCTAGCAGTTGGTATGTGTCTAAGAGTATCAATTACAGGTCAGAGTAGCAATGTATAGTTGCAATGTCAGAGTAGCAAAGACAGGTATCTATTACAATCAACAGTTGTATCTTATACAGAGTAAAGGCTAACTTGTAACAGTGATGAACAGTAGTTAATTGATTTACTGGCAACAGTATATATCAGACAGTGGTTATAAAATGACTTACTGACTTACTGGCAGCAGTATAAAGCAGACAGTAGTTATAAATGACTTACTGGGAACAGTATAAATCAGTCAGTAGTTATAGAGTGATTTGATGGCAGTAGTATAAATCAGTTAGAGGTTATAATTGAGATACTTTCAGTTGTAAACATCTGACCATAACATTGGTATACTGTTTGTTTACACTTGCCCCAGTGTACTAATAACATGCGATAATTAATAATTCTAGTGAATTAGCATACTGAGTATAACGATACAGTAGCTGAGGTGCTGTGGTAGTAGTCTCTTGTAATTAACGTTAAAATAATAGACTATTAGGAAGGTATATCAGTGTAGGTGCATTCAAAGTAGGATATACTTGCTGCGTTTGCGGGTATTAGTAGGAGGATGATGGTGCGCGAGCTCAACCCTAGGGGAGCTCCAGCGGTGGATTGATGTCGTCGCTGGTCTTCGCTTAGTTGTTATCCGTGATTTTGGTCAGCTCTTGTCTCTTTCGTGCCTTAGCCTAAGGGCCGTGCCAAAGGGCCCTCTTGCGCGGCCCTCAGGCGCGGGCCCGCAAGGCGCGGGTGCGCCTGAAGCTCTCTCTTTTTAAAGGAGAGAGTGCGACCTGGATTGGGCAGCGATGAACGGTGATGCGCTGCAAGGGGGCGGAGCCAGCGATCGGACTTAGTTGGAAGCTCTTTTGTGAGGCCGATTGCCTTCCTCTGGTGTGCCCTGTCAGCTGCTGGTCTCCCAAAGCAGGATGGGTTCGTCTCCGCTGTGGCTTCAGCTCGTTCAGCTGCTGGTCTCCCGATGCAGGTTGGACTCCTCTCCTCTGTGGCTTCAGCTCAGGTAGTTGTCCCAGCTCCTCCTGGAGCAGTGAAGAGCAATAGGGATCTTGCTCCTGTAGCTCTCTCTTTTTAAAGGAGAGAGTGCGGCCCGGATTGGGCAGCGATGAACGGTGATGCGCTGCAAGGGGGCGGAGCCAGCGATCGGACTTAGTTGGAAGCTCTTTTGTGAGGCCGATTGCCTTCCTCTGGTGTGCCCTGTCAGCTGCTGGTCTCCCAAAGCAGGATGGGTTCGTCTCCGCTGTGGCTTCAGCTCGTTCAGCTGCTGGTCTCCCGATGCAGGTTGGACTCCTCTCCTCTGTGGCTTCAGCTCAGGTAGTTGTCCCAGCTCCTCCTGGAGCAGTGAAGAGCAATATATGTGTTATATGTGTTTCCATGTTGAGATGTGTGTCAAGTATTACACCTAGATATCGTACTTCCTTTTTTAGTTTGATTTCTTGGTTTTGCAGAGTGATGTGTGTAGGGGGTGAGTATGAGAAGTTTCTTGTTACAATTAGGGCTTCTGTTTTTGCATGATTGATGTAGAGGTTATTTTCATTTAGCCATGTAGTTAGTTTAGCCATGTAGTCGGTATCGGTATTGGAAGACCCAATGTCCAAAAGCATCCAGGGTTCTGCACTCACGTCCAGGAGGATTAGAGGCATGCCTTTTTGCACTCTTAATCCTTCTCATAGCTGACTCCACTACAATAGAGTGGTGAGGAAGCTGAGTCTTATGGAACCCAGGACAAGGAGGGACTCGATACATAGTATCCAGTCTACGAGAATGAGGAGAGGTGGTAAGAGGTGTTTCCCACATCCTTAACATGAGATCATATAAAATCTCATGAATGGGCAAGGTAGCTGCCTCCTTAGGAGTTTTGGGATATTGTAGAATTTCCAACTTCTTGGCCCTTGGCTCTGTTTCAGGGGCAATAGTAATGGACAGACCCCGAGCCACTTCCCTGATAAAATCTTGGAAGGAAATATCCTCTGGAGGAAACATCCTGCGTTTAGGGGAGGAGGACTCCATTTGGGAGAAGCATCGCTGCATCGACAGAACTGTCAGAATCCTCAGATTCTTCTGAGGACTCGAAGTATCGTCTGTCCGGATGCTCTTGAAGAGCCTGATACCCGTACCGACCAAAGTCAGTACCGGGAGTAACCAGTACCGGGGTATCGGTATCAAAGGTCATCGGATGACTGGGTACTGGCAAAGCAGACACCGATGCCGATGTCGATGCTATCAGTACCGGTGGAATTGTCTGTCGCGGTCCCGAGGGCGTCGATGCTGCAAGGAAAGCTGCCAGACTGCGTTCCATAGCCAGAACTCTCTGGTCTATCGACGCTGCCAATGCCTGGATGTCGGTATCGGAGGAGACCGCCGGTACCCCAGAGCATGGCACCAGTAGTTCTGCCGAGGTTGAGGCCTCGAGAACATCCTGGAACCCCGATAATGCTTTGGAAACCGAAGCCGAAGCCTCCCGCCAGCGTAATTTTGCCGGTGCAGAATCCTCGAGGGCAACGCCAGAGGCATCTCGATGCTTAGAAGGAGATCTACCCTTTGAGGACCGGCTGGATTTATGTTTAGTTACCTGAGATCCACGGGAGGAAGAAGCAGCCCTGGAAGACGTCGATGCCATCGAAGCTGCATCAGAGGGAAACAGGGTTTTTGGGCCTAAGGCCCAAAAAGGCGCGTGCACCTGAAGAAAAAGAAAAAAAGAATATATATTTTTTTTTTTACAGAAATAAGAAGAGAAAAACCGGCGGTACCGGTAGAGCGTCAAGGAAGGCAGACGCGACCACAAAAAAGAAAGAAAAAAAGAATTCTTCTGCGGTGACAGGAACACGACCTACTGGCTCCGCGGAAAAAGAAGAACTGGAGAGAGGCAGTTGGGAAAGGTGGAAAGGCAGCACGCAGGCAATGTGGGATGCTTCCAAAAGCTTTCTAATTGGACGCTGCGGAGCATTCCCACGCAGGCTCCGTTGGTACCGACGATACCCATATGTGATGACTACATTCCTGCTTGTTCCTGGAGATAAAAGGGACTGTAAAGCTTAGTAGTTTGAATGGATGGGCAGATTAGATAGGTCGTATGGTCTTTATCGGCCATCATTTTTTTCTCTGTTTTTATGTTACCACTAGGATATTGCAGAGGACAGCAGAGTTTGATTGTAACACATGTTGTCATCAAATAATAAAACATGGAATACATTTTACATATTTTTCCTCATCATTAATGTGGTTTAAAAGAAAATAAAACTGTAAAAGCTAAGAAATTTGAAACTAGTATACCTTTGGGCTAAAAGCTAGTTCTTCCTCTTCTGATGAAGCCCAAGAATCACCACCTTCAACTTTATCAGAGGCTCTTAAATAAAGACATACAGAGAATGATGGAAACAAATATATTAAGTTGGAAAACATAGTGACTACACAAAGAACAAATGAGTAAAACAAAAGCTTACCGGCTTACAGATTCTGCTTGGGAATGGTCATCTACAACTGTTCAGAAATTAAACAGAGTTAAAATAAATTCATAATTTAACATACTTAATTATGCATGTTTTCGCACACAAAATTATTCAGAGTTTTTAAATTCATGTGGAATGTGAGAAACTACAGAAGGATATTGTGAGACTGGGAAACTGAACATCAAAATGGCAGATGAAATTTAATATGGATAAGTGCAAAGTAATGCATATAAGGAAAAATAACCCAAAATACAGTTACATGATGCTAGGTTCCACAGTAGGTCATCACCCAGGAAAGCATAGTTACTCACCTGTAACAGGTGATCTCCGGGAACAGCAGGAATTTAGTTCTCACATATGGGTATCGTCGGTACCGACGGAGCCTGCGCGGGAACGCTCTCCAGCGTCCAATTAGGAAGCTTTTGGGAGCATCCCATAGCACCTGCGTGCTGCCTTCCCGCTTTTCCCAACTGCCTCTCTCCAGTTGAGTTTAAAACTGAGACAAAGAGAGAGAGAGGGAAAGAGAAAGAGATAGAGAGATACAACTCCTAGGGGAGGTGGGTGGGTTGTGAGGACTAAATTCCTGCCGTTCCCGGAGATCACCTGTTACAGGTGAGTAACTATGCTATCTCCAGGAACAAGCAGGAATGTAGTCCTCACATATGGGGACTCCCTAGCTCTAGATGCCAGGGAGAGACCCCAGAAGTTGTGTGCCCCTGTGAAAGGGCTCCACTTCCCCCCATGGATCTCTGGAATCCAACCAGGGATGGTGGTTAGGAGTTGATTAGGTATGGAACAGGTGTTGGAGAACAGCCTGACCAAACAAGGCATCCCGGCAGGAGTCCTTGTCCAAACAGTAATGGGCTGTAAAGGTATGAACCGAGGCCCAGGTGGCTGCTCGACAGATGTCGTCGATAGACACAGAGTGCAGATGAGCCATTGAAGCTGCCATGGCTCTCACATTGTGAGCTGTGACATGGCCCTCCAGAAGAAGGTTCTTACTCTGATAGGCGAATGAAATACACTGAGCAATCCAGTTAGACAGTGTTCTCTTGGAGACTGGAAGTCCCAAATGAGATGGATCAAAAGCAACAAAGAGTTGAGAGGACTTCCTATGTTGCTGTGTTCTTTGTAAATAAAAAGCTAAAGCTCTTTTACAGTCCAAAGTATGAAGATTTCTTTCTGCATTAGATGCATGGGGCCTTGGAAAAAACACAGGTAGGTAGATTGCCTGGTTTAGATGAAAAGGTGAGACCACCTTTGGCATAAAGTCTGGGTGAGTCCTAAGGACTACCTTGTCATGATGGAACCTTGTATAAGGTGGATCAGCTACTAGTGCCTGCAACTCACTGATGCGTCATGCTGATGTGATTGCAATGAGAAAGATAACTTTCCAAGAAAGAAATTTCAATAAGGTAGTAGCTAAGGGTTCGAAAGGTGGCTTCATAAGCTGCCCAAGAACCAGGTTTAAGTCCCATGCCACAGGCGGTGGCCTAATGGGAGGCTTAGTTAGAAGAAGGCCTCTCATAAATCTTGCTACAAGAGGATGGGAGGAAATAGGCTGTCCACTTAGAGGCTTGAAAGAAGCTGCAATAGCACTCAAATGGACTCTTACTGAGTTAGTCTTAAGTCCTGCATTGGATAAATGAAGGACATACTCCAGTAATAATTCCAAAGGTATCACAAGGGGGTTAAGACCCTTCTGTGAGCACCAGATGGTAAATCTTTTCCACTTGAAAGCATAAGAGCGTCTTGTGGAAGGCTTCCTGGAAGCATAAAGGATATCCTTTACTTGCTCAGGGAGGTTAAGATCATGAAGATCTAGGCCTTCAGCAACCAAGCTCTGAGATGCAGAGAGTGGGGATTGGGATGCCATAACATTCCGTCCTTCTGAGACAGGAGATCTGGAGCAGACCCTAACTCCAGGGAGGGAGCTTGAGAGAGATGTAGAAGCAGAGGGTACCACACTTGCCGTGGCCAATGTGGAGCTATGAGAATCATACGGCATCTGTCTCTCTGAAGCTTGAATAGGGTTTTGGGAATTAGGGGAATGGGTGCAAAGGCATACAGGAAGTCTTAACCCCAGTAAAGGAGGAAAGCATCCCTGGCCTGAGCCGGAATTCTGGAACAGAACCGGGGTAGTTTGGCATTCCACGGACTTGCAAAGAGGTCTATGTCCGGGGTTCCCCAAATTTGAAAAATCTTGGCCACCTGGTCTGCATGCAGAGACCACTCATGTGGAAGCAGAACTCGACTGAGTCTGTCTGCCCAAGAGTATGGTATGCCTGGAAAATACACTGCCAGGAGATGAATCTGATGCTCTCTGGCGAGGGCCAATAGTCGCAAAGCTTCGCTGCAAAGCGACAGAGAGCCTGTTCCCCCCTGCTTGTTCATGTAGAACATGGCTACTTGATTGTCCGTATGAATGAGGACTGTCTTGTAGCTGAGCAGGTTGTGGAACACTTGAAGAGCAAGGAAGATTGCTCTGAGCTCCAAGAAATTGATATGTATATGAGTCTCCTGTGGAGTCTAGGTGCCTTGGGTGGAGAGGTCTTGCAGATGAGCTCCCCAACCCATCGGAGAAGCATCTGTTGTGAGAGTTGCCTGGGGTAAGGGTTGTTGAAATGAGGACCCCAGCAACAGGTTTTGAGTGGACTGCCACCATTGGAGGGACATAATAAGGCGATTTGTGTTTGCTATTTTGTCTGACAGGCATCCTGATGCCTGGGTCCATTGAGTGGATAAAGTCCACTGGGCTGCTCTCATATGGAGGCGAGCATAAGGAACCACATGCACAGTAGATGCCATGTGGCCTAGTAGTTGTAGCATTTCTCGGGCAGTGAGATGAGGCTTTAGCACTGCTTGAGAAGCTAACTGCACCATGCGAAGGCAACGGGCCTGGGGGAGATAGGCCCTTGCTTTTCTGGTATCCAGCAAAGTTCCTATGAACTCTAGAGGCTGAGTGGGAGTTAGACTGGATTTTGGGATGTTTATGACCAGACCTAAATATTGAAGGATATGCATTGTGCAGGATAGAAAAGTCCTGGCCTCTGACTCTGTTGGGGCTCGAATGAGCCAGTCTAAGTAGGGGAAGACAAATATTCCTAGAGTGCGGAGAAATGCTGCTACCACAGCCATGCATTTCATGAACACTCTTGGTGCTGAGGCCAGGCCAAAAGGAAACACCCTGTATTGGTAGTGCTTTCCTTGAAAAAGGAACGGAAGAAACTTTCTGTGAGTTGGATGGATGATAACATGGGTGTACGCATCCTTGAGATCTAGAGAACAAAGCCAATCCTGACTCTGAAGGTATGGCAGCAGAGCTCCCAGAGAAATCATCTTGAATTTCTCTTTGAACAGGAATTTGTTCAATTCTCTGAGGTCCAAAATAGGTCTGTATCCCTCTGTTTTCTCTGTACCCTGTTGATGAATGGGTACTTCTTCTATTGCCCCTTGGGAAAGAAGCAAGTGACCTCTTGATCTAACAGATTGATGAGAGGTCTGAGAATTGAACTGTCTTACCATTGTGGGAGGGGGCATGCACAGAAAGTGCAGCCTGTACCCCTCTCTTATATTGGAGAGTGTCCAATGCTCTGCTGTTATCTGCTCCCATCTGGGGGCAAAGTGACATAACCTTCCTGGAATGGTGGAAGGCTGTGGTCCATTGAGGGCCAGGAAGGCTAAGTTCTCTAGATGAAAGTCAAAGGCCTTGTGGAGGCCGAGACTGCTGAGACGGTTGAGGCTTAGCAGTCTTTGCTTTCCTTTGTTTAGGTGGTTGCTGACCTTTCCGGGCAGGCTGACCTGCAGAACGTCCCTGCTGGGAATAAACCTCTTCTTTTTTGAGAAGAAAGGCTTCTTAAAAGATTTTTCTCGCAGGATCAGCTGTGGCTTTGGATAGCCTATCCAAAGTGGAGTTGTCAGCATCTAATTCATTGGCTTTTTCTTGCCAATTTTTGCCAAATAGATTCTCACCTTTACAAGGGATATTGCCTAGTTTGTCCTGCACCCAGAGTTCCAAATCGGATGTGTGGAGCCAGGCAATTCTACGTGCACCTATGGCAATGGCAGAGGTTCTGCTTATGCACTCAAAACCGTCAAAAGCTGCACGGTTGACAAACTTAGAAACATCCTGGGCAGGTTTGACCAGTGTGAGAAAATCCCGCCTTCTATCCTCAGGAAGAAGAGGGCTCAAAACCTCGAAATCACCTGTGACTTCTTTAAGGGACATTCCCATATAAAAAATATAGGAACTGATCCTGGCAGAGAGCATGGAAGCCTGGAAAGTACGACGTCCAAAGGCATCCAAAGTTCTACGCTCACGTCCTGGAGGATTAGAGGCATGCCTCTTTGCACTCCTGATCCTTCTCATAGCTGATTCCACTACAATAGAGTGGTGAGAAAGCTGAGTTTTCTGGAATCCAGGACAAGGAGGGACTCGATACATGGTATCCAGTCTGCGAGAGTGAGGTGAGGTGGTGAGAGGTGTTTCCCACATTCTCAACATGAGATCATGTAAGATCTCATGGATAGGCAAGGTAGCTGCCTCCTTAGGAGCTTTGGGATATTGTAAAATCTCCAACTCTTTAGCTCTGGGCTCTGTTTCAGGAATCACAGTAATGGACAAACCACAAGCCACCTCCCTGATGAAGTCCTGAAAGGAGATATCTTCTGGAGGAGACATCCTACGTTTATAGGAGAGGAAGGCTCCTCCGGGAGAAGTAGTCCAGTACCGACAGAGCTGTCAGAATCCTCGTATTCCTCTGAGGATTCGAAGTACCTTCTGTCCGGATGCTCTTGAAGAACCCGTACCGACCGAAGTCAGTACCGGGGGGAATCGGTACCGGGGTATCGGTACTGGAAGGCATCGCATGACTGGGTGCCGGCAAAGCCAACACCAATGTCGATGTCGATGCTGTAGGTACCGGTATCGGTGCCGGTTCCGGTTGAACTGTGACGTGGTTCCGAGGGCATCGATGCCGCAAGGAGAGCCACCAGACTGCATTCAATAGCCAGGAACCTCTGGTCTATCGATGCTGCCGATGCCTGGATGTCGGTACCGGAAGCAGCCGGTACCCCAGAGCATGGCACCAGTAGTTCTCCCGAGGTCGAGGCCTCGAGAACGTCCTGGAGCCCCGATAATGCGGTGGAAGCCGAAGCCTCCCGCCGGGGCAATTTTGCCGGTACAGAACCCTCAAGGGCAACGCCAGAGACATCTCGATGCTTAGAAGGAGATCTACCCTTTGAGGACCGGCTGGACTTATGTTTAGTTACCTGAGATCCATGGGAGGAAGATGAAGCCCTGGAAGACGTCGATGCCACCAAGGCTGCATCGGAGGGAAAAAGGGCACTGAGCTTGGCAGCTCGGTTTTGTCGACCCCTCTTGGACATCATGGCACAAGCCATACACTCGGAGATGGAGTGGTCAGGACCTAAACATTTAAGACACCACTCGTGGGTATTGGTGACAGAGATGGTACCACCACACTTGGTGCACTTTTTAAAACCCGAGGCGGGTTACTCCATGATGGAGGAAATTTTGGGCCTAAGGCCCAAAATGGCGCATGCACCTGGAAAAGAAAAGTTTGGAAAAAAAGAATATTATTATTTTTTTTTTTTTTTTAAAGAAGAAAGAAGAACCGGCGGTACCGGTATAGCGTCGAGGAAGGCAGACGCGACCACAAAAAGAAGAATAAGGAAGAACATTTTCTGCGGTGACAGGAACACGACCTGCTGGCTCCGCGGAAAACAAAGAACTGGAGAGAGGCAGTTGGGAAAGGCGGGAAGGCAGCACGCAGGCGCTGTGGGATACTCCCAAAAGCTTCCTAATTGGACGCTGGGGAGCGTTCCCGCGCAGGCTCCGTTGGTACTGACGATACCCATATGTGAGGACTACATTCCTGCTTGTTCCTGGAGATAAGGATCTAAGTATCATCATGGAAAATATATTGAAATCGTTTGTTCAGAGTACAATGGTGGCCAAAAAAGCAAGCAGAATGTTAGGAATTAAGAAAGGAATAGACAATAAAACAAAAACTATCATAACTTCTCCACATTGCTCTATGGTGTGGCCACACCTTAAGGACTGTGTTCAATTCAGGTCTCTGTATCTCAAAAAGGATAGTGGAATTAAGAATAAAGTATAGAGAAAAGCGACCAAATGAGCATGACTCACGTATAAGGAAAGGCTGAAGAAGTTAAGGCTCTTCAGCTTGAAGAAGAAATGATGTATATAAAATCCTGAGTGGAGTGGAACGGGAAAATGTGAATAGATTGTTTACTGTTTCAAAAAGTACAAAGACTAGAGGTCACACCATGAAGTTTGTCAGACGGCTGCCTAGGGTGAGAACTTACACAATCTTGACGATGCATATATTCATATGATTCTTGCAAGGTATTGTGGGTATTGTAGTTCATTCACTCCCAAACACAGCTGATGACAATAATTTGAGTTGTGAAACCAAGTGGTAAGATCAATAAAATACTTCTTTTATTGATGGGGTTTAATTCACCCAGCACATGTATGCTTGATAGCACTATAAATGAGGATACTTGCTTGCAGTGTTTAAAATGGATAACAAAAAGTCACAAAGTAAACCAGAAAACAACCTTCAGCTTGTCAGGCAATTAGCTAATGTTTTCTTAGCAAATAATTACCAAATACAAAGGCACAAAGTAAAGAATAAACTTTGCTGGTTAGGTTAACTTCTGCTTATTTTCCACGCCGATCTCAGCAGTGATTCTCCCTTGCTCACACACACAATCAGGTGCAGCCCTAATTACTATCAATGGACCAGCTGAAAGCCTTTAGCTGGCTGGCTGCTACTGTGTGAGCCCAAATCCTGCTTTAAGAGCTGTTTGCAGTGGAAATAAAGAACAAAGTTAGGTTTCTTTGTGATGGCTGATGTGTTTGCTCATAGAAAACTAGCAATAGCATTTAGATAAAGAACAGTCCATGTAAATAGTTTCATCTGCTGTATTTCCCCCTGCATCAACAATCATAGGGACAATATCATACATTGGCACAGATGAGTCTTTCATTAAGGCACTATCATGAGAATGCTTATTCCCTTGCTGCCATTCTCTATTATAGATAGGGTCTGGATCAGTGTTCATACCTGAGCCTCTCCTGCTATCATTATTCCTCTCTGTATAGACTGGCCAATATGTAATCCAATTCTGATGTCCAGCCTTCCAATCTTGATCCCTGGACACTGGATCTCCTCTCACATACCTTCTGGCCTTGGTCTGAAAGTCCCTTCCACATGCAGTCTTCTCTCTTCCAGGTAGCCACTGGTGATTCCTATCTCTGCCACTCCATTCCTCTGGCTGAATCCAGTCCAATGGACTCTGCTGGCTTTTGGAATACCTCCCAGTATGAGTACTGCCTTGGAATCTCCCAGACCTTCCAATGGCCTTTCTTCTCTTCCTTCCAGAGAGTTTCCTTCTCTCTCTATCTGCTTGGCTTGGCTTCTGTTTCTCCAGGTGATACTGGTGCTTGTAGCCGTTGCTGTCTCTGTATCTCTTCCTCCCTCTGTAGCTGTTGCTGAAGCTCTCCCTCAAGCCTGGCTGGAGCTTGTAGTTCTCCCTGAAGCTCTTCTTGAAACTGGTATCTGAAGAATAAGCTCTATTCTTATTCTGTCCTAATGTGTGCTGCTCCCTAACACAGCGCAGCTGTCTTGAATCAGGCCCTGCCCTTTGAGATGAGTGCTTAGGGATTACCTCATAGCTCTCTTGATTGCACACACATTCTCTCACTTCAGCCCCTCTCATGGCTGCTGGAAACCTGGTGCATTCTGGGACTGGTAGTCTTTTATGTGAAAACTCTGTTTTCTTGCTTCTACCAGAACTGACAGGTTGCTTGTTCAGAGTCACATCATCTTTTCTATAGCTCCTACCTGAGCTATGATAAGCTTCCTTATCACAAGTTACAAAGTAATACATTTGAAACAAATAGGAGAAAATATTTTTTCATTCAACACGTAAATTAAGAATTAGAATTCCTTGCCAGTAGATGCGTTAAAATTGCTATTGCATCTAGGTTTAAAAAAGGTTTGGACAAATTCCTGGAGGAAAAGTCTATAAAACATTACTAAGGTATTTATTTATTAGTATTTAGCTCATGCCTTTCCAGTGGTAGTTCAAGGCTGGGAATACGCTGCTTATCCTTGGAGGTTAGAAACATGGAATCTGGCTACTTTTTGAGTGCCTACCGGCTATGTGTGACCTGGATTTGCCACTGTTCAAAACAGGATACTGGGTTTAATAGACATACTTTCTGACTCAGTTTGGCAATTTTTATGATCTCTGAGTATGAATAAACAAACACCATACACATAAATCACATGTCGAAGAAAATGCAAGTTAAATATTAATGAAGAGGGGCATTAATTCTTTCCTTCACATAAGCGACACATTGTCCTGACTCAAATATAAGACAGGAATACCATTAATAAAAATGTTTTCCAAAAACTTATTTTATCTTATATCTACAGTTGAGAGCAAAGGACAGAGATATCGGCTCAAGTTGGACAGAGGAGAAGTCAGTGACATCTCACTGAGCCTAGCAAAGGAATAAAGCTGTTGCACCTTATCAGTGGAGCAGAAAGCAACGGCATCAAACTCAGAGAAGCTAATAGTGTCCTACCACGCATTGGTAAGAGACAAAGCAGCAGCATCTCAGCTGGACCCAGTAGAGTTGTCACTGGGTACTAGCCACATTGTTTTCTACTTACTGTCCCCAATATAAGCTTCTATTCATGCAAATACAGTATACACTGAATGTGGTTAATGCCTGCTGGAAAGCGTAGTTACTCACCTGTAGCAGGTGTTCTCCAGGAACAGCAGGAATCAGTCCTCACTTTTGGGTGACATCGGGGCTGACAGAGCCCTGTACGGAAGCTTCTCCCCAACTTTCAAAGAAAGCCATTGGGAGATGCACCACACATGCTTGGTCCCCCTTCCTGCCCAAGGGTGCCATCTTGCCTCAGTCAAATGGCATATCTAAAGATGGCAAAAATGATAAAGAAGCAACTCCACGGGGAGGAGGGAAGGTTGTGAGGACTGATCCCTGCTGTCCCCAGAGAACATCTGTTACAGGCAAGTAACCTCGCTTTCTCCAGGAACAAGCAGGAAGTCAATCCTCACATATGGGACTCCCTAGCTACAGGCTACCAAAAACCTGTCAGTGCCATGGATGACCCGGAAAAGTTGAGCCGTGAACAGCAGCAAGTGAGTCTGAAGGGGACAGACTCTCAAGAGACCCAGGTGCCCAGTAGGAACCAGCACTCCAGTTGCCTGAACACAGAAGAGTCAGAGGACAGGAGTTGCCTACACCCCAGATGATGGAGTACGGACTGGCCGAAGGCTCTGTCCCGTCAGGACTCCCTCTCCAGGAAGTAATGAGCTGCGAAGGTGTGGACTGAAGACCAGGTGGCAGCCCAGCAAATATCCAAGAGAAAGACAGAACGCAGATTTGCCACAAAAGCCGCCATAGCCCTGACACTGTGCGCTGTGACCCAGCACTCTAGCAAGAGCCCAGCCTGCTCATAGGCGAAGGCAATGCAGTCCGCCACCCAAGTTTGCTTGGCAACCACCTCCCCCCAGTTGACTGGGGTCATAGGAGATGAAACGTTGGGAGGCTATGCGGTGGCCCTGGGTGCGATGAAGGTAGAAGGACAGAGCCCTCTTACAGTTCACGGTATGAAAGATGGTCTCTGAGGGCACATCGTGGTGGCGACGGGTGTCCGGCGATTACTCATTCTTTCCCAGTCCAACCTATAGTCTTTGGAGGAGTCGAGGTCGGCCTGGGTTGCGAGGTCGGGCCTTGAGCCTGACCATCCATGTCCCTCTGAGGCACTGCAGGCAAAGCCGCAACCACTCATCGGGGAAGACCTTGATCCTGAGGATCGGGATCAGGATCAAGACCGATGTCGAGGATAGACTCGAGGCCAATGGCACTCTAGGATCAGCTTGATGTCTGGGGAGATTCTCGAAGTCGAGGCCCCGGTGGTCTGGGCAGATGACCTGGAAGAACCAGGCATCAAGGCCCGATGATGGGCCATTAAGGCAGACACGCTGCACTCCAAGGCTTCCATTCTGGTCTCCAGTCCAGATGACTCTGCAGCCTTCGGCGCGGGCACAGAGAGTCTCTGGCCCGGTGGCTCCAATGATGGAGAGTCCTCGATGAGAATGGCCTTGGGGGTCCGAGGCTAGTCACCAGAGGCCAATGCTTCTTTTTGGGCAACCTTGGCATGCTGCTCCTGTTCCGATCTCTCAGATTCGCAGCGTGGACAGCAGAACCTGGCGCGGGACTTACCCGCCATCCACAGACACTGCCCTAGAGAATTTCTTCCTCTTTTTGTGCTCCACCTCTAGGGTGCTCTGCTCGGAGAGCCCACGGCCTCGGTCAAAGGCGGTAAGATCCCTTCAGGCTCCAGATAGGGACTTGGAGCACGGTGTCGCTGGAGACTCCGGGGCAGAGTCTGAACTTTGGATCTTGTCATGCTGCTGCTGACAACTCTTAATGGCCTTGGAGGCAGCAGTCATGTGTGTCTGTGAGGGACATAGTCCTCGAACACCAATCACACTTCTTGAAGCCGCTGGCAGAGGCCACGGGGGGAAAAGGGCCCCAGCAAGGTCGAAGACCCGGGGGCTCTGCAAGTGAAAAGGACACGAAACCGCGCTGGTCAATAAGTAAGGAAAAAAGAAAAAAAATGAACCCGAGACGCGATGCCGAGAGGTAAGCAAGCTCAGGGGCAGGAAAGGGAACTGGTACAACCAATTTTTGCTATAAGGAGCTTGAAGTCTCTGAGAGGAGGCACTGAAGAATGCAGCTGGCTACTGCCATGTGGAGCTCAGACTGTCAGATAGTGGTGGTGACCATCCCTGCCACCTATGAGCCTGAGCCAAATGAAGAGCAGGGTAAGGGAAAATAAATGACAACTCATCAGAACATCATCACTAGGAGCCTGAAACCATGTTGAGAAGAGGAGTGAAATGATGCTACCACCATCACCTTCATTAGCTTTAGCCCCATATAGCCAGAAGAGGCAAGCAGCATGGTAACACTCAGAACCCTGTGAGTCTCCAAGATGTAACAGATCAAATTGCCAAATTAAAGCACAACAAATCACCAGGACCCAACTGATGTTCACCCAATATCCAGAAAGAGCCCAAAAAATGAAAATGCTGACCTGCCATTGAAAATGGACACAAATAGTTGAGGACTTGAGGGTGGCCAATATAAAGACAATTTTTAAAAAACATTCAAGAGATGATTTGGAAAATTGTAGAATGGCAAGCCTGAAGTCAGAGTCAAGCAAAACGGCTGAAGCTGTATTTAAAAAAAAAAAAATTACTGATCATATAGACAGACATGACTTAATGGGAATGAGTTAGTATACCCCTATACTGGCTTTTACCAAAGATACACAAGAATTTACAATTTCTGCCTGGTCAACCAATTTTTTCATCAACTGGCTCGATTTTAGAGCCTCTTTTGTGATTTGTGGATTATTTTCTCAGTCCTTTTCTATCTTTATGTCTTTGTATTTAAAGGATTCAACACAGGTTATTCAACTATTCCAGCATTTAGTCGTTCCTGATTTAAATGTGTTATTAGTGACTGCCGATTTTGCAGTTCTGTATACTAATATCTCAAAAGTCAGCTGTGGAGATGGTCACACAAGTGTTGGATCAATGTATGGAGAGAGGAGCTTCTCTCTTTTATGTCAAATTTAACCCAGATTGCTCTCAGTAAAAATGTTTCTCTTTATGTTTCAATCACAGTATTTTTGGCAAAGTAAGGAACAGATATACGGGCCACAATGGCCTCTGATATAGCCAACCTAGATGTAGATAATTTTGAACAAGCCTGTTTAGGGATTCCCCTTTTGAAAGTCATAGTCTCTCTCTCTGAGGACAATACATTGATGATGTGTTGTTAATTTGGCACGGTGATAAGGCCTCATTGTCCCATTTTTAAAATGGTTAAGTCAGTTGGATCAAAAATTTAAAATATTTTAATGCGGCCCATCCTACCACAATTTCCTTTTTAGATCTACAGATTACCAGGACTGGCTCAGTATTTTAAATTTGATTGTCGCAAACCTATTGATCATAATACGTTGCTCAAGTACCAAAGTGCCCTAATCATTTAAAGTGGAGTTTGCAAGAAGCAAGTCCATTTTTTCACTTAAGAAGATTATGTTCCTCTGATAAAGATTTTCAGGTGTTTTTGTCTCTTGTGGCTGATCGTTTTTTGAGCTGGGGATATCCTAAAAAGCATATACAGATGGTTTAATAGGACATGTTATATCAATAAGGATTTGTTGTTACAACCTAAACTGCCGCCACTCTATGGAGTTTTCAGGAGCATGTATCCTTCCTTTTTCCAACTAAATTTATCTAGTCCAATAAACTATTAGAAAATACTGGCCATTGCTACAATATCATTCAGTGTTTAAGAATCTCCCTATTTTCTTTTTTTAGTGGGGCTGAAAATAAAAAAACAAATCTGTTAGTTCCCTCTCAAACTCTGGCACCATGCATAGAGTCTATGGATTTTGGAGACTTGAATCCCTGCATTTGGTGTCAGTTCTGTGCTCATATTATCAGGCAATTCACTTTTGTTGTCTGATGGGCAATCTATTCCTTTCAGATTTAATAAAGATTGCACCATTTCAACTTAATTTGCCCATGTCAACGCTTTTATGTTGGAAAAACACATCAGAGTTTTTGTGTGCAGTTGACAAAACGTAAGAGTAAAATCTCACAGAGCTCCGTGGAGACACCCTTCACATTTGTTTTCCTGTTTTAAATGTGCTGTTTTAGAAAAAGTACTGCAACCTACCAGAGTAGGTGATGTGGGACGCTTTTGGTTAAAAAGAGAATTATTTTGGATCTACTGTCTGCAGCAGATAGAGTGGTCAGCTTTTTATTAATGACAAATGCAGGCTCCTGTAATTTTGTTATGGAGTTATAAGCCAATGGCCTGCTGTGATGCACCAGCCAATAGGATGGTTGATACTAATATGGGGGGTGGGGCTGTACCCATTTAAAAAGGGTTCATGATGGCAGCTAGAGTTTATGATAACATCTTTTGTTTTGCTTAACAGTCCCCTTGAAGAAAGCAAGATACTCACTGAAATATCAGTGTCAGGTGACCTACATCTGAAAGTCAGGTGATGCTGTCAGAAAGTTTGCAGCATCAACGGCCTATTAGAGCCATGTAATGAGCCTTATGAGAAGAGACTTGAAGACCTAAATATGTACACTTTGAAGGAGAGGAGGGACAGGGGAGATATGATTCAGACCTTTAAATACTTAAAGAGAAATGATGAACAAACAAACCTCTTCCAAAGACGGGGAAGCTGTAAAACTAGAGGGCATAACATGAAGCTTATGATAAGGAAGCTTATCATAGCTCAGGAAGGAGCTATAGAAAAGGTGAAGTGACTCTGAACAAGCAACCTGTCAGTTCTGGTAGAAATAAGAAAACAGAATTTTCCCATAAAAAACTACCAGTCCCAGAATGCACCAGGTTTCCAGCAGCCATTAGAGGAGCTGAAGTGGGGAAACGTGTGTTCAATCAGGAGGGCTATGAGGTAATCCCTAAGCACTCATCTCAAAGGGCAGGGCCTGATTCAGCACAGCTGCGCTGTGTTAGGGAGGATCACTCATCTAAGCAGAATAAGAGTAGAGTTTATTCTACAGATGACCATCTTCATGATCACCTTGGATATCCAGAGAATTGTCCTCAGTATCCTGAGAATCAGCTTGAGTTTGATCATCAGTTTCATCTGAAGGATCATCAGAAGCAGAAGCCAAACCGGACGGACAGAGAGGGAAAGAGACCCTTTGGAAGAAGGAAGAGAAAAGCCTTTGAGAGGTCTAGAAGAGTCCAAAGCAGTACGTATACTGGGAGGTATTCCAAGGGCCAGCATACACCATTGGACTGGGGAAAGCCAGAGGAATGGTGCTGCAGAGCTAGGAATCACCAGAGGCTACCTGTGAGGGAGACGGCTGCACGTGGAAGGGACCCTAAGACCTGTGCCAGAAGGTATGTGAAGAGAGATCCAGTGTCCAGGGATCTGGATTGGAAGGCTGGACATAAGAACTGGACTACATACTGGCCAGGCTATATAGAGAGGAACTCTAGCAGCAATGGAAGCTCAGGTATGAACACTGATCTATGCCCTAGCTATAACCTTGAAAGACAGCAGGGAAACAAGTATTCTCCTGAAAATGCTCCATTGAGAGATTCATCTGTGCCAATCCATGATATTGAACCCATGCTTGTTGAACAAGGGGGAATAATAGCAGATGAGGATCCTGTTTATATGGACTGCTCTCTATCTAAACTCCGTTGGTAACTTTCTGTTATAAAGTACAGCAACCATCACAAAGAAATACAAATTTGTTCTTTAATCTACTCAGAAAAGCTCCTAAAGCAGGATTTGACCCACACAGTGGAAGGCAAGCCAGCTAAGGGGTTTCAGCTGGTAACTGCTAGCAATTAAGCTTTACCTAATTGCTTGTGAGCTAGGAGAGAATCACTTCTGTATCTATGTGGGAAGTAATCAGAAGTTAAGAACAGTTTGTTTCTTGCTTTGTGGCTTTTCATTTGTTGTTTTCCTGATTTTAACTTTGTTTTTCCAAGTTAACACTGAAAGCAAGTAACCTAATTTATGTGCTACCAAGCATATCTGTGTTGGGAGAAATAACCCCATAAATAAATATCTCATTGGCTTTACCCAAGAGCACAACTAAATTATTGTCAGCAGCTGTGTCTGGTGTGAATGAACTACATTGCCCACAATACCTTGCAAATCATATAGAAATATGCACTTGCCAAGAGTGTGAAGATTCTCACCCAGGCAGCCGTCTGACAAGCTGCAAGGTGGTAAATTGAAAGGCAATGTCAGGAAATACTTTTTCACTGAAAGGGTGGTGGATGCTTGGAATGCCCTCGTGATGGAAGTGGTGGGGCTAAACACGGTGACGGAATTCAAAAAGGCATGGGACAAACACAGTGGATCCCTTTACAGCAATAGGATAAAACCAAGATAAACGGTACCATCTAACCTCTGAACCATATAACGTCTCAACAAATAGGGGTGTCCTACATGGAGTGGTGGGTTTACCCCTAAACAAAGACATGGGAGGGGTGGCCTGCACAGAGCGACAGGTGCACCTACTCTTGCCATCTTGCTGGGCAGACTAGATGGACCATGCTGGTCTTTATCTGCCATCATTTATTATGTTACTATGTTAATAGGTGGCCTGGACAGCAGAAGACCCCTCATGAAACATGCTACTAAGGAGTGTGAGGAGATAGCCTGCTCATCCACTGGTCTGTGAGAGGTTGCAATAGCACTAAGATGAACTCTCACTGACTTAGTCTTAAGACCTGTCAAGGGTAAGTGGAGGAGATACTATAGAAGCAACTCCACCAAGCAAGAAAAGGGGTCTATGTCATTTGAAGTGCACCAAAGGGTGTACCTACGCCATTTGAAGGCATATCGCTTGATGGAATCCTTATGAGATGCAAGACATCTATGACTGCCTGTGGTAGGCAAAGGTCAGCGAGCAATAACCCTTCAGCAGCCATGCTGTCAGGCATAGGGAGTAAAGATTGGGATGGAGGAGCATCCCGTGGTCTCAGAGAGGAGGTCTGGTACACATCCCAGATTGAGTGGCTGAGAATGCACAAGGCAAAGAAGCAGAGGTTGTGGGGTAAAGAGGGGGCTATGAGAATCATCATGTCCCTGTTGGCCTATAGCTTGAACAGTGTCTTGGATATCAAGGGGATGGAAAGGAATGCATAGAGCAGTCCCTGTCCCCAGTGGAGAAGGAAGGTATCCGGGGCCTGTTGATGCAGCGACGGAAACCTGGAGCAGAAAAGCGGAAGCTGCATGTTTTGTGGAGTGACAAAAAGATCTATGAGTGGAGTTCCCAACATTTGGAAGATCCGAGCAGGCATTTCCCGATGCAAGATCCATTCGTGGGGAGGAAGGATACAGCTTAGCCTGTCTGCTAGGATGTGGAGTTCACCCAGGAGGTACACCACTCTGAAGTGGAAGCAGTGAGAGATGGCAAAGGACTATTGGTGAATTGCTTCTTCACAAAGGGGACGGGATCCCATTTCCCCCTTGTTTGTTTATATAGAATATGGCTACTTGGTTGTCCGTTCTCACTAGAATGGGTTGCCCCGATAGTTGAGGTTGAAAAACCTTAAGAGCATTTGTCAGTGTCTGTAGTTCCAGCAGGTTGATCTGCAGGGAAGATTCCTTTTGGGTCCACAGTCCCTGTATGGTCAGGTCGTTCAGATGCGCCCACAACCCAGCTTGGAAGCATTTGTCATCAGGGTGCATAGAGGTGGAAACATTTGAAAAGGTGACCCAACGAGTAGTTTTGTGGGAGACACCACCATTGAAGGGACTTGATTAGTTGAGGGGTGATGTGGATCTTCTCTCTGAGTTGGCCCTTCGCTTGTGTCCTTTGGTAAGACAGAGTCCACTGTGCTTATCGCATGTGTAATCAAACGTAGGGGATGACATGGACCGTGGAGGCCATGTGTCCTAATAGTTATAGAATCTGTCATGCTGTTACCTGGCTTTGCTGTTGTACTCCCTTTTGTCAGCTTGATGAGGCAGGCACAGCATTCCTGTGGGACGAAAGCTCAGGTCTGTCGAGTGTCTGAGCACTCCGATGAACTCCAGACGTAGAGTTGGAGTAAGATGGGACTTTGGAAAGTTTATGAGAAACCTCAGGTGTTGGAACACTGTGATGTTGAGATTAAGGGAGAGTTTTACCGCTTGGGGGGAGTCTCCCCTGATCAGTCAATTATCTGAGTAAGGAAAGACAAATACCTCCCAAGGTGCATAGGTAGGCAGCAACAACTGCCATGCATTTTGTGAAGACCCTTGGGACAGAGGCTAGACCGAAGGGGAGAACCAGAATGGTTTCCTTGAAACATAAAGCGTAGATACTGTCTGTGCAAGGGATATATCAGTAAATACATGTATGCCTCTTTTAGGTCTAGAGAATATAGCCAATTGTCTCTCTGGAGGTATGGTAGAAGAGTTCCTAGAGAAATCATTTTGAATTTCTCTCGGACCATGAACTTCTTTATGTCTCTGAGATCCAAGATGAACCTGAAGCCTCCTGTTTTCTTTGGAATGAGACACTATGCAGAGTAGAAGCCCAACTTTTCTTGAGGAGGAGGAACTCTTTCTATGGCACCCTGGACAACAGGGTGGTTCATCTCTTCTTTTAAGAGTGCTTTGAAGGGGTTGTATGAGATATTCCCCTGTGAAGCTGGTGGGGGGTAAGGTTTCGAAGTGAAGCTGATAACCCCTTTGGACAATCTGGAGAATCCACTGTTCTGATGTATGAGGTGCCACCTGTGGGCATAGTGACAAAGTCTGCCTGCTATGTGGAGGGGCTGGGGGCTCTCTAGAGACAGATTGGCAATGTCCTCTAGGAAGGAGTCAAAAACCAGGTACAGGCTGTTCCTGTGCAACTGGTTGAGGATTAGGAGCCTTGGACTGGTGAGGACCCTGCTGCTTCTGCTGAGGATGCTGAAGTTGCTAGGCAGCAGAAGACGGGTAAGAAGGATAGTATCTCTTCTTTTTAGAATAAAAAGATTTCTTGGGAACATCCTTCCTTTTGGAAAGGTCAGCTGTTTTCCGAGAAAGGCGTTTTGAGGTGAGATCATCTGTTTCAATCTCCCCTGCTTTTTCCCTCCAATCTTTGCCCAAAAGATTTTCTCCAGTACATGGATATCGACCAGTTTATCCTGGACAGATTGCTTGAAGTCTGATGTCTGTAACCAGGCCATTCTGCGAGCCCCAATGCAGACTGCTGAAGCTTTGCTTGTGGATTCAAAAACATCAAAAGAAGCCTTGGTAAGAAACTTAGAAGTGTTCTGGCATTGCTTGATGAGTGTCTGGAAGGCACTCCACTTATCCTCGGGAAGCAGTAGGGCAAAAATCTCCAGTTCCCTGGTGATATCCTTCAGAAATATGCCCATGTACAGCATATAAGAGTTGATTCTGGAGGCCAACATGCATGCCTGGAAACATTGACGCCCGAAGGCACTGAATGTCTCAAGTCTCTGCCAGGAGGCATGGATGAAAAGGTTCTTTGAACTCTTGTTGGCGCATCGCTAATTCCACCACCATTGAGTGGTGGGGGAGCTGAGGTTTTTGGAAGCCTGGGCACGCTGGTACTCGGTACATGGTATAGAGTCTCTTGCTGACAAGCGAAACCATGAGCAGGGCCTCCCACATGTGGAGCATAAGATCCTGCAGGATACAGATGCACCATTAAAGTAACCAGAACTTTGGGAGTAGGAGGGTATTGGAGTATCTCCAATTCCTCTGTCCTTTTTCTGAGGCTACTGTGATGGAGAGTCCTGCATCCATATTACATATGAAGTCCTGAAAGGACATAGCTTCTGGTGGGGACTGACGCCATTCTTGAGGTGGTGAAGGGTCCCAAGGAATGTCAGGAATTGAGTGACCCCTGTCAGATTCTGAAGAACTTGAATCGGAGTCCAGCAAGAAATCAAAGTATTGGTGAACTGGGGTTCGACCTCGATGCTTTGTGGAAGGGACAGCCGATGCAGATACTGATACTCAGAGGTATCTATCAGAACTGAAAGGCATGGGAGCCCGAGTCTGTTGGATACTGGGGGCATCAACCAGTTCCAATGGAAGAATTGGCCTCGAGTGCTCAGACAATGATGGTTTAATGGCTGGCATTGGGTCTGATGTTGATGCCTGCACTCCCAAAGCTCTCGATGTTATCGGTACCGAGGCTGCCAGGAGTGCTGCCAAACTCCTCTCGAGAGCCAGCATGTGCTGGGCTAGGGAGATGGCCGATGTTTGGGTAGAATCACATACAGGGTTCTGAGCCACTGTCTCAGAACATGGAACCGGTAGCTCTATGGAGGTCGATGCCTCTGGAGCATCCCAGAGCCCCACTTGTGCTTTGGAGCACAGATCTTCCCGTCGGAGCTATTGGGCTGGCTGGTCTGCATCAAAAAACACCTCTAGGGGAGTCGCAATGCTTATGCTGGGACTTCTCCATGCCATCAAAATCGGTCTTCGATGCTGAAGATTTCGAAATGCCACAGACTTGGGCTTACTTCTGTGTTTGGACTTTGAAGAAGTCAATGCCATCGATGAAGTGGAAGCTACTGAAACAGAGTCCAAGGCGAATGATGATCCAAACTGTCTGACTCGGTTCTTGAAGTCTCTCTTTGTCATTTGTTGCACAAAGGACAAGAAGTGGGTTCATGTTGAAGACCCAAATATTTTAGACACTAGTCGTGTTTATCAGTATCCAAAATGGTACTAGCTCACTTAGTATATTTTTGAAATCATTGACTGGCTTTTCCATGCCTGAAAAGGTTGTCTTCGAGATTGAAGATAAGGCTATGGAGGCCTAGAGGCCTAGTGTAGCAGTGTGAACCGCAGCGAAAATCAATAGAAAAGAGAAAAAAAATGAAAATAAAAGTTAGAATTATCAGGACCTGTGTCAGATACAACAGAACTGGTGTCAACGGGAAGGCAGAAGCATAATGTACCCCAAAGGGCACAAAAAAAGAGAAGTTTTGCAGCAGTGATAGGATGATGCATCCTATTGGATCCATGGAAAATAAAGAACCAAGGAGAGGAATTGTGAAGTCGGGAAGGCAGGCACGTAGGCGCAGTGGAGTGCTCCCAAAGGCTTTCCTATTGGACCCTGGGGAGCATTCCCACGCGGGCTCTGTCAGTGACGTTCACCCATACGTGAAGACTGCATTCCTGTTTGTTCCTGGAGATTACTAGGATGGATACGAGGGTTGCTATTTATATTTCTGGCCTAATAATGAAAAAACAAATATTTATGATCAAAATTGGTTTTATTATTTTTCAAAATATTCTCCATGAGGATCAATACACTTTTGCATGCGTTTGAACCAATTTTCGAAGCACTTTTTCCACTCCGATTGAGGTAACTCCAAAACATGCGTTTTGAATGCATCAACCGCATCTTCGGGTGTTGAAAATCGTTGACCACGTAATTTGTTTTTGATGTGCGGGAATAAAAAGAAGTCATTGGGTGCCAAATCAGGGCTGTACGGTGGATGACCCATCAATTCGATGTTTTGGCCGGTCAAAAATTCCTTTGTTTGAGCCGATGTGTGAGAGCTCGCATTGTCATGATGAAGAATTATTCGCCTCTTCTTCGACTTTTTCCGAATTTCTCTGAAGACTTCTGGTAAACAAATGGTCGTGTACCATTCAGAATTGACTGTCCTACGTTGCTCTAACGGCACTGTCGCCACGTGACCGGTAATGCCGAAGAAACAGGCAACCATTTGCTTCAATGTGCTTCTTCCGCGAACAACTTTTGTTGGATTTGGCTCATCTTGGAAGACCCATAAAGTCTATTGCTGTTTTGTTTCGGGCTCATATGCATAGATCCATGATTCGTCACCTGTGTAGATGTTATACACAGTCTTTGATGCACCTTGAACGTTTTTTTTTTTCAACATTTCCTTGCACCAATTGACACGAGCCTTCTTTTGAGCGTTTGTCAGATTATGCGGAATCCAACGCGAACAAATCTTTTTTTACGGCCAAATGATCATGCAATATCTTATTGATGCTTGTCATACTAATGCCCAAAGATGCCTCAATCTCACGGTATGTCACATGACGATCTTGCTTTATCAGTTCATACACAGCATCGATATTTTCTGGCACAACAACCGATTTTGGACGACCCTGACGGAATTCGTCCTGGAGCAAACGTCGGCCACGATTGAATTCGTTATACCAGTTTTTTACAGTGCTGTAGGATGGTGCTTTATCGCCAAATAAAAAATTAAGTTCATCGATGCATTCGTCTTGATAATCCACGTCGAAAGTTATGAAAAATAATCACACGAAAATGTTCACGAGTTAATTCCATTTTTCACCCAAGATGAATTTTTCAAGTTACTGTAAACAACAAATCGCGCTCAAATGATAAACTGTTATGAATGAGGTTATGTTCAACAATGTCAGTGTTCCAATGGAACCATTGGATGGCACCTGGCAACACTTACTGTTGCTAAGGCCAGAAATATAAATAGCAACCCTCGTATCCAACTGGGTGATCTAGGATACGATACTTGATGTTGTCTCTTACTCCAAATGTTATGATATGGAAGGCTAGTATTTATAAATTGGAAACCTTGTGAAGGGTCAACCGGTGATTTATGATCAGCATTTTTCCGTTTGTTTCATCTGTTCTGTTGTTAACATGTTTGGACTTTGAAGATAATAATTTATTAAATTTTCTGAAGATATTTACTTTTGAAGAACTGGTGTTTTTGTGTAATACTGCATGTCTTAATCTTTTGATGTTTTATTTGATATTTGTTTCCATTCATAAATCTAAAATTTAAAGAATCCAATGTTTATTTTCTGTGGGGAGAGGAAGGCATAAATATTTTGTCAATAACTCAGATACATACATAAGTAATGTTAAACGGTTTTTTAAATACTAAACACTAAAATCCCTAACCTATCTTTGTAATTTGGTGACACCATCCCTTTTGCATTTCTTGTTCACTGAATTAGTGGTGTTGCTAGTCATTTTAATAATATGGAACGCTCTGCCGGATAAACTCAGAGATATCACAGATCTTTCAGCATTTCGAAAAGATCTTAAAACTCACTTATTTATAGAGTACTTTGGAGACTCATTCCCAATAGATGAAATATTTCCCACTTAAACTCATGTATACTCATATTCATTAATTCACAACTTACTTTTTCCTTTTTCTTACTCTCTTACAATACCCAATTCTCCACATTATCACATTTACTCTTTACACTAATAATTCTAGTGAACTATAATACATTTTTCCTTGCTCAGATAAGATTTTTGAAATTTGTAAATATTTAAATCTGTATATATGTTTAAACTATCTATATACCTAATCAGCATTTACTCAGCATTGTAACCCTCAAATTACCATTTTTATTATATACAATTTAGTGGTATGTTTACTAAACTTTCTTAACGTGCGCGGCGCGCATGAGCGCACGCTAAAGTACCTTAGCGCACGCTAATGATGCTTTACGGGGCCAAAATGCGCTTTAGTGCGCGCTCATGCGCGCAGCGGCGCACACAAGCACTGAAGGCAGGGAAAGGCTACCGGAGGGCGGAGGAAGGCTCCCCAGGGGCGGAGAGAAGGGGTCAATGGGTGGAGAGTGGGAGGGGAGAGGGTCCCCGCACACTAGCGAGGTGAAATTCGAGGCTAAAAATAACGCAAGTGAAAACCTCGCGTTAGAGCCGATTTAAAGGGAAGAGAAACCATTTCTGTCAGCAATGTACAGCAAAGCCAGGGAAACCTACAAAAAAGTGATAAGTGTGATACATGTGCACAGAACAAAAGTACAAATAAACATTGAAAAAGACCCCAACAAAATAAAAAGAAATTATAATCAAGCTGGGCAATAGTGATCGTAATGGGAAACATCAAAAAACACTCCCAAGAAAGCCCCAAAAAATAAATATGAATTTTGGAAGGGTCTACGCTCCGTCCCCATACAAGGTGAATGATCCCACAGTGAAATAGCACTGATCAGGGTTTCCCCCTCCATCAGACAGGTTACCTATGGCGTGCACATGTGCGGCAACAGCAGGGCGGGCATGTCGGAACGGGCAACTGGATAGATGCTTGGAAATGGGATACAGAGGGCTGCAGGCGGCACATGCTGGGGTGCAGCTGGGGCACAGTGCGGACTAGGCAGGTGCCTAGATGGCACTTAGGAATGCTGAAACTGACCAGCAGCCAGACAGCAACTGATGAGGGCCCAACATGGGCACAACAGTGTCTATCACAGTGTCACAGGGGATAGTACCCAGCAGGTACCCCCAAGGGCACAGAACATTGGCAGGCGGTGTTGGGGGGAAGCGTGGACACCTATGCAGGCACCCCTACCCCAGAACACACACCATAGGCAGCCGCCTACCTGCACACTGGATGGCTTGAGACTGCACACCACCAGCACCACCAGCAGAAGGGCATGTCAGCATGATGGCAGAGGGGTACTGGTGGTGGAGGGGGGCAGTGGCAGCTGCCCAGAGCCGACCATGGCCTAGCCCTGTGTAGGTGGGTGCCATGCACTGCAACAGACAGGCTCTGTCTGACAAACAGTCATGGTATCTCCAGGGACTACACTGTCTCTGTGAGCACAGTGTGGTGCGGTGAACACAGCCAGTGTGTTCAGGAGCAAAAGGTCACAAGTTCAGGTCCCAGCTGGGGCTACTGCCAATCCAGTCCCCATATTTTACCCGCTACTAAACCGTGATAGTAAGGACAAACCTTTATTGCACAGAACATACGCTTGGTTCAAACGCCTATATTTTACCCACCGAGCAGAGACACCAGAAACATGTGCATTACCTAGAGCAGAGTCCTCCAAATGCAGTCCTGGAGGGCCACAAATCATTCAGGTTTTATGCTGTCTCCAATATAAGGCCATGTCAGCATGGTGGCGGAGGGGTACTGGTGGTGGAGGGGGCAGTGGCAGCTGCCCAGAGCAGACCATGGCCTAGCCCTGTGTAGGTGGGTGTCATGCACTGCAACAGACAGGCCCTGCCGGACAAACAGTCATGGTATCATCAGGGAATACACTGTCCCTGTGGCAACACGGTGGTGCAGTGCACACAACCAGTGTGTTCAGAGGCAGAAGTCACAGGTTCAAGTCTAAGCTATGGTGCCTGCCAACCCAGTCCCCATATTTTACCCACTACAACAACGTGCTAATACAGACAGAACGTTTATTGCAGATGATGTAAACATGCCCAAAACACCTACATTTTACCCTACAGAGCAAAGACACCATAAACAGGCGCATTACCTAGAGCAGAGTCTCCCAAATGCAGTCCTGGAGGGCCAAACACCATTCAGGTTCCATGCTGCCTCTAATAAAGATGCCTGTGCTGCATATCTATGCACCACCCCCATGGTATGCAGATGTATCTCATGCATATTCATGAGGGACAGCATGAAAACCCGAACAGTGTTTGGCACACCAGGACTGGAGTTGGGAACCTCTGCCGTAAAGCAGCAGCCAACAGGGGCAGACACACCCACACCCACAGGCTCCATTAGCCAATGCCTCCTGGAGAGGCAGGACATTGGGCCCTGCGTGCATCTCCCAATACTAGCACTTGCATACCTTAGCAATGCCACCCTACACCTAGGAATACAGTACACAGCTATCAAACGTTTGCTATGATTACTGGCAGATAGCAATTCCTACGTTAAGCACAGTTTGCTGATTGAGCTCCATCATAACAACCTTTCTGATGTCTGTGAAGTGTGCTTCAGGTCTGGTCTCTGACAGTGTTTACCACCCTGGGCAGTGACCCCCAACAGTACTGCGTACCATATCCATGCGTGCACTGTGCCCAGGACTGGTGTGGTGGCCAGGGCTGCTAAACTCCTCTATAGTAGCACAATGCTGGCATAGGTGTGGGAGTGTGTGTCTGTCTATCCAGTGTGTGGTGGCTGCAAACACCCTCCACAGCCCACACTGCCAGCACTGTTGCCAGTATTGGCCTGCCAATGTGCATAATGAGGAGCAAGGTACCATGGGTATAGCCCGGACAGGATGGCCTGGCCAGGATGCATCTGCACAGGGCATAGGGCACTGGCTGGGACATTGTGGTGCCCGGCCACCACCTACACAGACAGGGTGGCCACAGCATGTCCTGCTGGGAGATCACTCTCACCCTGACTGTGCAGTGACCACAGCATGGCTAGGCACCCCCATAGTGCTATATAGTATTTCTCTCATGTGATATTTATGGGTTTCCTTTTGGGGCCCAGTCACTAACTTATCTGCTTGTTGTGTATGCTGACATCCCAGTTCTGGGTGCACGCATTTCCACCAGGACCATGCACTATGGACTAGCTAGCAGACTGCAGCTGGTATGTGTCTTGATGGAGCGCCTTGCAGGGTGCAGCGGCTGAAGGCTTGCTGCAGGAGAATATCAGATAGTGGTGGGGTGCAGCTTAGCATATCCAGGCCTAATGTCTGTCTGCTATTGCGTTATGGATGTGTGCAGAGCTGCATTGACTGCCCTGTAGGTGTCTGTTCCCCAGCAGGACCAGGGTTGATGGTCCCCTCTACTGCCACCATTGCAGGGAGGTAGAATGTGGATCTGTTGATGGGAGACCCTGTTTACCACCCTCAGCCCTGGAGGAGGAGGGTGGTGGTACATAATCCTCCTAGGGGTCCATAGGGGCTACACCTGACTAAGACATACAGATAGATCCAAGGTGTGTCTGCAGAAACTACCTATCTCATACATTAGCACTGCTGGGGACCTGCAGCATGGCCTATTTCTGCCATGGAAGGTGCTGTGGACCTGGTGCTGGGCGCCCCACCGCACCCTCAGGATGAGCACAGTACCCGCACAATGTGACGGTGTGTAGCTACTCTGTGCCAGTAACACACCATGGTCAGTTCCCCCTACCAGGCCGAGGTGCTGTGGGGGTGCATACCCCATCTTGTGTTCATCTGTAGACAGCTGATTTGCATGTGCAGTGCATCATGAGTACGGGTGGGCTAACCCTATCCTGGTGACCACAGCAGACTGTGTGGTGACGTGCAGTCCTTCTGCAGCCAGCCAGGGGCTTGCTAGCAGCTATAGAGCTGTACCCCACTGGTTACTTCACTGCCTGTGGGTTCAAACCCACAGTAGGTTTATTTGATAGGGCTGCCCAAAGCATTATCTCTTTTTAATGTACATTATTGCTGCCAGCAAAAACATCCTCAGCGTACTGTACCCATAAGGTGCCTCAGAGGGCGCTTTATAGGGCACCCTATAGGGCACCTTATGGTTACCGTCCATATAAGGTGCACTATACATTATCCTGTGGAGCGACTTATAGGGTGCCCTATAGGGGACATTATAGGGTGCCGTGGCGGACAGTGCACTTTATAATGTGCCCTATGGAGTGCCTTATGCGGCACCTTCAGTTACAGCACGTGAGGGTGTGTTTGCTGGCAGCAATTAATAAAATACAAATAAAGTGCTGCAGGAAACAATACTTACATGTCAAAGCTGATGCCTCAGCCAGCCTTACGTATTAGGCACACTGGGGATCAAACTCATGACCCCTGTATCATTAGTCAGTGCCTTAACCATTGTGCTACACTGCTGTTCCTCTTTGCATGTCAGCGCACCTACTTAAGATTTCCATGCGTTTAAATGCACAGTGCTGCCATCAAACACAGTGCTATGACCTTGCTGTGCCTCATAGGGCACCCTATATGGTGCCCTATAGGCCACCCTTTCAGCAACATTGTAGGGTGCCGTGGCGGACAGTGCACTTTAAAATGTGCCCTCTGGGGTACCTTATGGGGTGCCTTATGCAGCACCTTATGTTACAGTGCTTTGAGAGTGCGTTTGCTAGCAGCAGTAATTAAAATAAAATTAAAATGCCTCATAATGAAATATTACACATACCAGGTAGTGCCTCAGGCAGCCTTATTCATTGGGCACAGTGGGGGATTGAACCCATGATCCCTGCAACATCAGTCAGTGTCTTAACCATTGTACTGTGGCTCTGTTCCTCTACTTGCACATCAGCGCACCTGCTTATGCTTCCTGCGCGCGTTTCTCATGCGCTACTGTGCGTGGCGCACATTAGCGCGCGGCGCACATTAGCGCACAATTAATCCCGGTTTGCTTTTTTAAGACTGACACGCCCATTCCTTATATGGCATCCTACAGACTACCGCACCGCACACGTTACGAGATTTTAGTAAACATACCCCTTACTGTTCACTGTAATTTCAATTGTTTGAATAAGTTTCAATGTAATGTTCAAGTTTTGTTCTATGTAAACCGCTTTGATTTTTCTGAAAGGCGGTATATAAAACCGTTCAATAAATAAATAAATAAATAAATTTTTTATGTTCTTTAGCAGATGTTCCCAAACTGTTGTCAGTGGGCTCTTGGGGATCTGCAGAACACAGAAAATAAGAGGAAAAAAGAGGATGGTGGGGACTGACTATGGGGAAGAGAAAGAGTGAAATGACTGGGGGGGGGAAGAGAAAGATAGACTGATTGAGACTGGTTGGGGTAGAGAAAGAGCAAGCGAGGAGAGAAATGGTGGAGATTGTATGGGGAAAGGAGATAACGAGGGCAAATAAAGACAGACGAGTTGAGGAGAGGGAGTTTGGGAACAGTGGTGGGAATGAACTGGGGTCCCTGAAAGTTGTTTTTTTTTTTTTACAATAATGCACATTAGTTTATCCTAACAAGTGTTATATAATGAGATGAAAAGTATACAAAGCACCACATTATGAAAGTTGAATAATGAACTTCACAAGCTGAGTTTATGTTCCTCTTCAAAGCTATGAAGGTTGTCTCAATTTTTTTTTAGATGAGTTGAAGGACTTTTTTTTTTTTTTTTTTTTTTTAAATATTTTCAATTTTTATTTCAACACACCAAAAATATCAACACATACAAAGCCACAGTGTACTATACCATTACAACACCACCCTCAGTACCCCACACAAGTTTATTCCCTCTAACCCCTAACCCCCCCACTCCCCCCTACCCCCTTCCCCCCCCCTCAGCCCACTCCCAATACTCAAACCAGCCTACTCCAAATCTCCCCAAACCGCTCCCCCCTTTGCTTTCGCAGCACAGTGAGTTTTTCCATTAGGACAATATCCCGCAGCCCGGACACGAACTGGTCCAGCCTCAGCATCTCTGGCTGCTTCCACAGCCTGGCCACCGCCCCCCGTGCGGCACAGAGACAGGCCAACACCACCTTACCCCCCGAAGCTCCTGGCCCCCCCCCACCCCAAGAAAGTAAACACACAGTGAGCTCGAAAGCCACCTCAACCCCCACTTTCTCCTTTATCCACACCACCACCTCCCGCCAGAACACCTGCGCTTTAGTACACCTCCACCAGATGTGCCAGAAGCTTCCCACTTCCCCACACTTCCTCCAACACTTTGGGGAGACCCCGGATACATTTTACTGAGTCTTTCTGGGGTATAGTACCACCTCATCAGCACTTTATAACAGTTTTCTTTAATTCTGCTCGAACTGGGCCCCCTTTTAATTTGGTCCCAGATCCGTTTCCACTCCGTCTCCGCCAGGGGCCTCCCCAAATCTCTTTCCCACTCCACCATATACCTATGCTTCCCCACCCCCTCCCTCTTAACCCCCTTATAAAGTCCGGAGATCAACCCTCTCGTACCCCACTTTCCATACCAAATAGCCTCCAGTCTGGAAACCTCCCGGCCCATCCCCTCCCTTCCCCAGCTTCTTTAATAAAAAGGATCGCGCCTGCATGTAGGCGTATCTATCACTCTCCCCTAACGCAAATTCCATGCACACTTCCTCAAAGCTCTTGAACCCCCTCTCCTCCAGCAGCTGCAAACCGCACACTAACCCCTTCTCTCGCCAGACATCAAACCAACCTCCCTCCCATCCCGGCCTAAATGCCCTCCACCCCCTCCACGGGGTCATAACCGAGAACCCTGATCCCCGAGCAGCTATCTCCGGCGCCCTGACCCTATCCCAAACCTTCACCACATGTCTCATCACGGGAGTCCCCCCCCCCCCACAGCCTCCTCTCTCCTTGCGAAGCCCAAACCCAAGCGTCTAATCTCCCCCCACTAACTTGCAAGCTCTCCAACTGCACCCATGGTTTCTCTTCTCTTCCCCCTCGCCATCCCAAAACGTGTGTCAATTGAGCAGCCCAATAGTACTCTTTCACATTGGGAACCCCAAGTCCCCCCCCCCCCCTCCTTGGCCGCATACAATACATCCTGTGCAATCTTAGGGGGTCGCCTCCGCCAAATGTAACTGAAAACCCTCCTCTGTAATGCCCGCAACATCCCTTCCGGTACCTCAACTGGCAGAGCCTGAAACAGATACAACAGGCGAGGAAGCACATTCATTTTTATCACCGCAATTCTGCCCACCCATGAAGTCTCAAATCTCATCCATCCCTCCAAATCCTTGCCAATACGCCCTATTAACCGCGGGTAGTTCGCCTGATATAGATCTTCGTAGCGCACGGTGAGTCTCACTCCCAGATACTCTAATGAGTTGCTAACCCACCTTAGGGGGTACAACCGTCGTAATCTGCCTTCACTCTCCCCACCCATCTTTACCTTCAACACTTCAGTTTTATCTATATTCATTTTAAACCCGGACACTGCCCCGTATCGTTCCATTTCCCTCATTGCCTCTGGCAACGTCTCTAGGGGTGAACTCAAATACAGGAGAATATCGTCTGCGTATAAAGAAATCTTATGGTTTTGACCCCCACTAACTAAGCCAACTATCCTTTCATTCCTCCGGATACATTCCGCTAAAGGCTCTACCACCAGTGCAAAGAGTAACGGTGAAAGTGGGCACCCCTGCCTAGTCCCTCGTCCTAACCCAAAGTCTCTCGTATACCGCCCGTTAATTTTAATCCTAGCTCTAGGGCCATTATACAATCCCTGTACCCACCCCCTAAAATTAGCCCCACATCCCACCTTCTCCAACACTTGCATCAAAAAGCCCCAATGAACCCTGTCAAAGGCCTTCTCGGCGTCGATGGACATCACCAGGAAGTCCTCTTGACCTTTCCCCGCCTCTAATACCGCAATTGCTCTTTTAACGTTATCACCCGCCTGCCGCCCCATAATAAAGCCCGACTGATCCGGTTGAATTATGTCCGGTAGCCACCGCGCTAACCGCATCGCTAAAACCCTAGCCAAGATTTTTACATCCATGTTAAGGAGGGAAATAGGCCTATATGAGCCACAACTCATAGGGTCTTTTCCCGGTTTCAACAAAACCGTTATCCCCGCTGTCAACATCTCCTGTGAAAACTCCCCTCCAGACTCCAAAACCCCGTTAAATACCCTCCCTAACAGCCCCCCAATCTCCTCAATAAAAACCCTGTAAAACACCCCCGGCAACCCATCCAACCCTGGGGCCTTTCCCCCTACCAACCCCTTAACCACCCTCCCAATTTCATCCCTCGAAATAAGAGCCTCCATTGCTGTGCTCGCTCCTTCTGGTAGTCCTCGCAGCTCTACCCCATCCAGATACCTCCTAATCTCCTCCTCCCCTACCCCGTCCATCCCTTGATATAGCATAGTATAGAAATCTCGGAACTGCTCCCTAATCTCTTCCTCCCCCCAACACATTACCCCATCCCTCCCCCTAATCTGATATATGAAAGCCACCCCCTTTTGTTGTTTTAGTCTACGGGCTAAAAGCCTCCCCGCCTTATCCCCGTGTTCATAAAAAACTTGCTTGGCCCTCTGCAGGGCAAAGTCCACCTGCGCCATTTGCATCGCCCTAAGCTCTACCCGCACTCTCTCCATCCCTTCCCTATCCCGCTTTGCCCCCGATGTCCGATATTTCTCCTCCGCCGCTTGCAGCATTTTCCCCAACTCCTCCTCTCGCCCTCCCCGCTCCCTTTTCCTCCTGGCCCCCCACATCAGAAACCTACCCCGTACCACCGCTTTCAGCCCTTCCCACACCTTTACTGCCGCCATACCCCCGGTATCATTAAATCGCAGATACTCCTGAATAACCTCCTTAACATCTTTCACCACATTCGCATCCTTTAATAAGCTCTCATTCAGCTTCCAGAACACTATACCCCCCTTCCCCCGTCTATGCCAACCTATCTCCACCGCACTATGATCCGTCCATCCAACCGCTTTGATATCCCCCTCCATCACCTCCAGCATCCATTCCCTGTCCATAAGGATCATATCAATCCTACTCCAACTATTGTGTGGGGGTGAAAAGAAGGTGAATTTCTTTGCGGTAGGATGCAGCGCTCTCCATGCATCCACCAGATTAAACCGTTTTAGCAAAGTCCTCAACCCCTGCCGATTCTTACACCCCCCACCATCCCCTTTGGGGTCCCTATCCATCCCAGGCTCCAATACTACATTAAAATCACCTCCTACAACTAGTCTCCCCCTCACGCACTCTCAATGAGCCTCCTGTCCCCGTTCCAAAACTCTCCCTGATTGCCACTGGGACCATACACCGCCACTATCACTATGTCTTCCCCTCCCAACTTCCCTCGTAGCCCCACCACCCGGCCCTCTCCATCCTGAAAACTGCCCTCCACCTGGATCCCACATCCCTCCCGCACCCATAGGGCCACCCCGCTCTTCTTTTCTCCCTTCGGATAGCATGAGTAGTATTGATCTGAGTAATGCCTATTTTTCAGCCTCCCCACATCGCTTCTGCGCAAATGCGTCTCTTGCAACATCACCACATCCCACTGAAACTTCCACACCGCCCTAGTCAACATGCTGCGTTTCTCTGGGGAGTTTAAACCTTTAACATTAACTGTCCCAATGCGCAGCATATTCCCTATCCCCCCTTCCCAGTACCTCCCGGCTGAACCCGGCCTGCCATCCCCCCCCCCCCGCTGCCCTCCCTCCCCACCTTCCCCATCCCCCCCCTTCTGCCCTGCACTCCCACCCCGAGACGTCTTGTCCTCTCCCGCCACTCCGTGCCCCGAACCCTAAGAATCCCTAGTACCTTGGCCCACACCATCCCGTGCCCAGCCATCCTTCCAACCCTCCCCTGATCACCTCCATACCCCTTCCAGCCATTCGCACCCCCCCCCCCACCTCTACATTCCCCCACTCCCGCCCCCCACAAACCCAGTAACACCCCACCATTCCCGTTCACCCACTCAAATGTCCTGGGCCCATACGCCCTGCTCTCCAATGCCAGCACTCAGTCCAACTGTCACCATTGCCGTCTCAGGTATCAGTCTCTGGTGCCACTCCTTGCCGTTCCTTCGATAGCTGCCGAAGCCTCTTCCCCTTTTCACCGGCCCGCTGCCACTGAGAGCTTGATGGTAGTTTTTCCAGCCTAGAGCTGCTCGACTTCTGCCGCTCTCTCGCTCGCACTGAGGGGGGGCAGTCACACCCCAGCTCCCGTAGTATGCTCCACGCCTCATCCACCATCTTCATCCGCTTAGTCACCCCATTCACCGATACCAATAGTCCAAAGGGGAACAACCACCGATAGCGAAAACTCTTCTCCCGCAAGTATGTAGTAACCTCCTTCATCGCCCTTCTCCTACCTAGAGTGCCTTTAGATAAGTCGTTAAACACCTCCACTTCTCCTCCTTCCCAGGCAATCCACCTGAACTTTCTCGCCGTTGCCAGGATCTGTTCCTTCATGGGGAAGCTGCTCATGCAGGCAATAATATCTCTCACCTGCTTCTCCCGCCGGGGCCCCAAACTTCTGTGAGCCCTCTCCACTCCAATTGCAGCTTCCGTGGAGCCATTCACCTCCCCCAGCCGCAAAATGTGGTTGCACAGCTTTTGCACAACTAAGACACAGTCAATGTGTGCACCGTCCTCGGGCACCCCCCGGAATCGCAAGTTGTTCCGGCGCGCTCTGTCCTCCAACTCCTCTATTTTCTCTTGCAGCTCATCCTGTTGCGCCCGTAGTTGGTGGTGCTGCCCCGCCATTTCTCGCACCTCCTCCTCACAGGCCTCCACGTGCCCCTCGAGGTTCTCGACTCTCTGGCCCAAGCAGCTCACTTCTTTTTGGATCGCCTCCAAAGTCTCTAACTTCTCTCCTCATGGCTTTGATTTCGCCCTGCATGTCCCTTTTAAATTCGCTAAGCCACTTCTTTAGGGACCGTGCTCCCCGGCCCTCCACTCCCTCCTCATCGGAGCTCATCACGTCCGCCTCCTCCTTGGAGCCCTCCGACTCCCCGGCGTCTTTCCGCTCCTGCCGCACATAAGGGGATTGGAAGCTGGCCAGTTTTTTCTTCGTCGCAATCGCCAAGGTGTAGGCTCCCTGCCCGTCCACTTTATTAACGTTTGGGGCACCGCTGAGTCTCCTTAATCTCGGGATTTGGACAGAGCTAGGCTTCTATGCCGCCATCAGCTCCGTGACGTCACCGGAAGTCCCGTGACGTCACCGGAAGTCCTTGTTTTGTTTTTTTAACAGCTTAAAACAGACTACAGTAAACTGCTCAAACACACACACAAACTTAGTCAACTGGTTACTGTCTTACTACTAATAATATTTCTTATCATTTGTATAGCACTACAAGGCATAAGCGAAACTATACATACAAACTATACATACATACAAACTATGCAAGAGATATTCCCTGCTCATCAGAACTTATAATCTAATCAATTTATTCTATTCTGTAGTTTTTTAGCTCATGCCTTTCGGTAGTAATTCAATGTGAGCTACAATAAGTACCAGAGGTATAGCATAGTTACTCACCTGTAACAGGTGATTTCTGGGAACAGCAGGAATTTAGTTTTCACAAATGGGCAACCTTAGGTACCAACGGAGCCTGCGCAGGAAGCTCCCTAGCTACCAATAGAAAAGCCTTTAGGAGCACTCCACTGCGCCTATGCCACTGCCTTCTCGCTCTTCCAACCCCCTCTCTTCAATTGAGTTTGTAGCTGAAAAGACAGTAAACAACAAAAAAATAGAACCCTACAACTCCAAGGGGAGAAGGGTGGGTTGTGAAGACTAAATTCCTGCTGTTTCCAGAGATCACCTGTTACCAGAGATCACCTGTTACAGGTGAGTAGCTATGCTATCTCCAGCAACAAGCAGGAATGTAATCTTCACATATGGGACTCCCTAGCTCCCAGATCTCTGAAGCGTTAGACCAGGTCAGAAAGTCGGACAAAGTCAGGTTAGCCTAGACTTCCCCGCCATGGAAATCCGGTAGAAATATTGGGCGGGGGTAGGAGTTGTCTTTATGTTACAAAAAGATGTTGAAGGACTGCCTGGCCAAAAGCTGCATCCCGGCGGGAGTCCTTGTCCAAGCAGTAGTGGGTGGCAAAGGTGTGGATGGAGGATCACGTTGCAGCCCGACAGATCTCATCGATGGCTATTGAACGTAGGTTCGCCACCAATGTTGCCATGGCTCGGATATCATGAACAGTAATGTGCCCGGTGAGGGTAAATCCTGCTTTGTGTATGCCAGTGATATACAGTCTGCTACCATCTGGAGAGCATGCGTTTTGTTACAGGGAGACCCAGGCACTTAGGATCAAAGGACACAAATAATTGAGAGGATTTCCCCGATATCCTGTGACCTTTGGAGAAAGAAGGATAGAGCCTTTTTGCAATCAAGTGTGTGCAGGGTTCCTCTGTGCGAGATGCGTGAGGTCTCAGGAAGAAGACTGGAAGGATTACTGATTGATTGATGTGGAAAGGCGACACCAACTTTGGCAAAAAGTGTGGTGTGTCCGAAGGACAACTTTGTCATGATGGAATCTGGCATATGGTGGATGCGCCACCAAGGCTTGTAGCTCACTGATGCACCTGGCTGAGGTCAGGGCGATGAGGAATATTACTTTCCAAGGTAAGTAGCGCAGGTGTGTAGGTGTGTAGGGCTCAAACGGAGGCTTGAGGAGTTGAGCCAATATCACATTCAGATCCCATGCCACTGGGGGTGGTTGAAGGGGTGGCTTGGTAAGGAGGTGGCCCCTCATGAAACTTGCTACTAGCGGGATTGTGGAGATGGGCCGACCATCGACAGGTTTATGAAAAGCCGAAATAGCATTGAGGTGCACACGCACTGAATTATTTTTGAGTCCTAGAGACAACAAATGCAAAAGGTATTGAAGAAGTGTAGATACCGATGCTTCAAAGGGATTGTAATTATTTTGAGAGCGCCATGAAGCATATCTACGCCATTTTAAAGAGTACATCTTCCTGGTGGAGGGCTTTCTGGAAGAAAGGAGGACATCTTTCATGGCTGTTGATAGTGGTAGATGTTGAAACATTATGCTCTCAGCATCCACGCCGTCAGTCGGAGAGACTGCAGATTGGTATGCAGGACTTCTCCGTTGTCCTGAGAGAGAAGACCCATCCCAATGGAATCGGAGAAGTCTGTGTCAGCCGAAGCAGGAGGGGAAACCAAGGCTGATGGGGTCAGCGATGGGCTATGAGGATCAAAGGTCCTTTGCTTGGAGTTTGAGGAGGGTCTTCAGGATCAGGGTTATGGGGGGGAAACACAAAGTCGTCTCTGACCCCAGTGAACCATGAAGGCATCTGATGCCAGACTGAATTTGGATGGTATCCTGGAGCAGAAATGTGGAAGTTGAAAGTTCTGTGGAGTGGCAAAAAGATCTATGACTGGAATCCCTAGGATTGAAAGACTTGTGCCACTGTCTCCGAATCTAAGGTCCACTCATGTGGCTGTAAGATCAGACTCAGTTAGTCCACCAAGTGATTAATCTCTTCTGGAATATAAACTACATTGAGGTGCATGTGTGGAGAAAGAGTAGTTACTCACCTGTAACAGATGTTCTCTAGGAGCAGCAGAAATCAGTCCTCACATATGGGTGTCATCGGCGCCGATGAAGCCCCAGCGGAGCATTTCCCCAGCTTTCTATGAAAGCCTTTGGGAATGCAGGCACGCATGCACGGTTCCCTTCCCGCCTAAAGGTGCCATCTTACCTCAGTCAAATGACATAGCTAAGAACAACACACAAAAATGAAAAAACAAACTATGTACAACTGCAACTCCAAGGGGAGGAGGGAGGGTTTTGAGGACTGATTCCTGCTGCTCCTGGAGAACACCTGTTACAGGTGAGTAACTACTCTTTCTCCAGGACCAAGCAGGAAGTCAGTCCTCACATATGGGTGACTCCCAAGCTCTGGGCTACCGAGGAACCCAGGCTGAACAAGAGAACTCCCTCTAGTCTCAGCAGCAAAGAAAGGCTTTTCAAGGACACAACCTCCACCGGTAGCCTAACAGAGGGCAGGAGGGCAGGAGTTGCCTAAACCTCAAAGAGATTACGGAGTACTGCTTGGCCAAAAGCACTGTCCTACGGGACTCCCTCTCCAGACAGTAATGGGCCGCAAAAGTCTGGCTTGAAGACCAAGTTGCAGCCCTGCAGATGTCTACCAAGGGCACAGAGCGGAGATGAGCCACTGAGGCAGCCATTGCCCTGACACGGTGGGCCGTAACACGACCCTGCAAAGGAAGGTCAGCCGCCTTGTAAGCCCAGGTGATACAGTCAGCCACTCAGATGGACAAGGTATGCTTGGACACAGCCAACCCCAACCTATTAGGGTCAAAAGAAATGAAGAGCTGAGTAGCCCTTCTATGCCCCTGCGTACGGTCAAGGTAGAAGGATAAGGCCCTCCTACAGTCCAGGGTATGCAGAACTGCTTCAGCCTGGCTTGCATGAGGCCTAGGGAAGAATGTTGGAAGAACCACCTCCTGATTGAAGTGGAAAGAGGAGACAACCTTTGGAAGGAACTTTGGATGAGTCCTGAGGACTACCCTGTTCCTATAAATCCTGGTGTAAGGCCTATCACAGACCAGGGCCTGAAGCTCACTAACTCGCCTAGCTGAGGTAAGGGCTATCAGGAAGAGTGTCTTCCAGGATAGGAAGCGTAGTGGACAAGTAGCCATCGGCTCAAAAGGTGGGCAAGTCAGTTGCTGCAAGACCACATTCAACTCCCACTCAGAGGCAGGCGGACGGATTGGAGGCTTGAGCAAAAGCAAGCCCCTGAGAAAGCGGAACACCAAGGGGTGAACCGACAGAGAATGTCCTTCCACCAGTGAGTGGTGAGCTGTTAGAGCTGAGAGGTGGACCCGAACAGAATTGGATTTGAGTCCCTGATTGGACAAGTGGAGTAAATATTGAAGCACTACTGGTACAGTACAGGAGAAAGGATCCTCTGTATGTAGCTGACACCACACAGAAAACCTTCTCCATTTGAAAGCATAGGTTTTCCTAGTGGACTGTTTCCTAGAGGCGAGGACAACCTCCTCAACTTCCTGAGGTAGGCCCCAGGGAGCCAAAACTACCCTTGCAGCCTCCAAGCCATCAAATTGAGAGCTTTGAGATTGGGGTGCAGAAGGGAACCCTGATCCTGAGAGAGAAGGTCGGGTTGCAGTCCCAGAGGCAGGGGGGGGATCCACTGCCAACTGAAGCAGAAGTGGAAACCAAGGCTGTCTCGGCCATCTGGGAGCCACCAGCAGGACCGAGGCTTTGTCCTGAAGGATCTTGAACAGAGTTCGGGCCACCAAGGGCGTGGGAGGAAACGCATACAGGAGGCCCTGAGACCATGGGATCAGAAAAGCATCTGCTGCTATCCGCAGAGGATGCAGTTGCCTGGAGCAGAACTTCGGCAGCTGTTTGTTCAGTGGACTGGCAAACAGATCTATCCAAGGGAGACCCCATTTCAGGAAGATCTTCTGAACTACTAAGGGATGCAGCTGCCACTCGTGGGGCTGCAGAATCCTGCTCAACCTGTCGGCCAGGTAGTTTTCCTGGCCTGGAAAGTACACAGCCCTGAGAAGCATGTTGTGCTTTAGGGCAAAGGAACAAAGGTCTTGAGCCTCCCGACAAAGGAGCCTGGACCCAGTCCCACCCTATTTGTTCACATAAAACATGGCCACCTGGTTGTCTGTCTGAACCAGGACAGATTGATGAGCCAGGGCAGGAGAGAAAGCTTTGAGAGCTAGGCGAATAGCCCTGAGTTCCAGGAGATTGATCTGCTGTGCCGCCTCCCAAGGAGACCACAGGCCCTGGGTGCACTTGTCTAGACAATGAGCTCCCCAGCCCTGTAGGGAGGCGTCGGTGGTCAGTACCACCGTGTACCCAGGAATCTGAAAGGGCACTCCGTCTAGTAGATTGGGTGGGTGCAGCCACCAGCTGAGGGAGTTCAGAAATTGTCTGGACACCCTTATCCTGTCCCTGAGGCTGCCTGTGGCCTGTGACCACTGAGTCCGGAGGCACCACTGTGCAGGCCTCATATGGAGCCTGGCATTGGGGGTCACATGTACTGTCGAAGCCATGTGGCCTAGAAGCCTCAGGCAGAGTCTGGCGGAGACTAGTGACCTGTTGAGAAACTGGTTTGCCAAGGCTATCAATCTTTGTGCTCTGTCTTCTGGCAAGAAAGCCTTTGCCAGGAGAGAGTCCAGCCTTGCTCCTATGAATTCCAAATTCTGGGAGGGGAGCAAAGTGGACGTTGCGAAGTTTATTACAAACCCTAGGCTTTGAAGAAGAGCAATAGTTCTGAGGGTGGCTTGTCTGGCCTCCTGGCATGTCCGACCCCTGATTAGCCAGTCGTCCAGATAGGGGAAGACAAAGACTCCCTGATTTCTCAGGTAGGCCGCCACCACTGCCAGGCATTTGGTAAAGATCCTGGGAGCAGAGGTGAGGCCAAAAGGCAGTACTCTGTACTGATAATAGTTTCCTCCCACAAGGAACCCGAGGTACTTCCTGTGGTCTGGATGAATGAGGATGTGAGTGTACACATCAATTAGATCTAAGGAGCATAGCCAATCTCCCTGCTGGAGGTAGGGCAGAAGTGTTCCAAGAATAAGCATCTTGAACTTTTCTTTCTCTAGGAAATTGTTGAGGTTCCTGAGGTCCAGAATGGGTCGAAGGCCACCGGTTCTTTTGGGCACCAGGAAATATCTGGAGTAGAAACCGTGACCTTGCAAGTGGGGAGGCACAGGCTCCACCGCCCTGTCCACCAACAGACCTTGAAGTTCCTGAAGGAGAAGGTCTGTGTGCAGGGAAGGCCTTGGAGGCTCCCCTGGAAAGTATGGTGGAGGCAGTTGGTGAAAATGTAGTGCATAGCCTCTGTGGACTATGTCCAACACCCAACTGTCCCCGGTGATGAGGGGCCACTGGTGGGCAAAGAGGGCGAGGCAACCTCCTGTGCAGGGTTGGGAGAGCAGGAATAGAGAGGCTACGCTCAAGGAGTCAAAAACCCCCACCCTGCTGAGTGGGAGCAGGGGCCGGAGGCTTGGGGGTCCTCTGCCTACGGGGCCCATTACCCTGCCCCTTGGCTTGCTGACCCTGGGGTGCAGCTTGGGTAGCCTGATATTGAGGGTACTGTTTGTAGGCAGTGCCCTTCCTCGGGTAAAAGGGCTTTTTACCCGAGCCCTTCTTCTTATGAGAAGGGGCAGAAGTCTTCCTAGACAGCCTTGTCCATGTAAGGTGCTCTGTTTCGAGCTGGGCGGCCTTCTCGGTCATGGGCTTGCCAAAAAGGTTTTCACCTCGGCAAGGGACATCGACCAACTTGTCCTGAACCCATGGCTCAAGGTCCGATGACTGCAGCCATGCCTGGCGTCAAGCCGCGATGCCGGCTGCCGCAACTCAGGCCGAAGCCTCGAAGCCATCATAGGCGGCGCGGGACATGAACTTCGAGCAGTCTCGAATCCCCGAGGACAAGGACTTGAATCTCTGCAAGGGTTCCCCGGAGAGTCCAGCAGAGAACCCGGCCAACTCCATGGCCAGGTCCCGCAAGTACATGCCCATGTACAGCTGGTAAGACTGGACACGGCAAGCAAGCATCGAGCCCTGGAAGCACTTTCTACCGATGCCATCGAGATTCCGGGCCTCCCTGTCGGGGGGCACCGCGGAGTGCATCTTCTGGCTCTTCAGACGATGCATGGCCGATTCCACAACCATGGAATGGTGTGGTAGCTGTGCTTTCTGAAAGCCAGGGCTCTTCCTGAGTCGATAGATCAAGTCGACTCGCTTGCTTAAAACCTGCGCCAAGGCCGGTGCCTCCAACATCCGGAAGAGGAGCCGTTCCAGCATCGGAGGAACCGGGACAGTAAAGGCCTCCTTCGGAGGAGAGTCATACTGCAGGGTCTCGAGCTCTTCAGCTCGAGGCTCTTCCTCGGGGTCCGCCGGAATAGCCAAGGCAGTGGCCATATCCCGGACGAACTCCGAGAACTGAGTATCCTCCGGAGGGGATCTACTCCGGGGCTCAGACTGCGGTGAGTCTGACGGGACGCACCGAGTCTTGAACGTATCGGGGGACTCCTCATCCTTCGTCTCCCAGGCGGACTCTTCCGACGAGGAGTCAGGGTCCGACCCCACGGGGCCCTGGAGCACCCACCCCGCCACCGGAGGCACTGGCGTCGATGCCCTCGGTCCCGAGCGGGAGGTCAAGGGAGACTGCGACCGAGGTCGACTTCGAGCCATGATAGACTCGAGTATCGGCTCGGTCTCCGGGGTCGACTTCGAAGTCAATGTCCCGGTGGTCGGGGCAGATGCGCCAGACAGGCTGGCCATCAGTGCCCGCTGCTGCTCCATGAAGGCAAACAATCTGCTCTCCAAGGCTGTCATCCTGAGACTCAGCTCGGGAGACGCAGCAGCCACCGACTCGGGCCCCGGCGGCACCGGGTCCGATGTCGGCTCCCTGGGAGGAGAGTCCTCAAGGACTACAGGGCTTACGTGTCCAGCAGACTCCGGCTCCACCCGAGGAACTTTGGCAGGCTTCTCTAGGTCCACGGGCCCGGGGCGATGGTCGGGGGTATTAGAACTGGCCCTCGAGGAGCCAGGGACCTCCTCCGACGACGCCCTCGCGAGCCGCTTCTTCCTCTTGCATTCCCGGTCAGGGGACCCCCTGTCCGAGGAGCACCGACGGCGCTCGGGATCCGAATCCCAAGATGTCGAGGCCTCAGACGAGGTCCGGGCCTGGCCGGAGGCTGAGTCCGAGAAAAGCCTTTCTTTCTGCTGCTGGCGACTTCGGAGTGCCTTGGAAGACATCTTCCCACATGGTCCACACGACTTAGGGTCGTGATCAGGACCGAGGCACCAGAGGCAGCAGTCGTGTGTGTCGGTGAGAGACATTAATTTCTTACACCGATCACACTTTTTGAAACCGCTGGAAGCCATCGGGGAAAAAAAAAGAGTCCCCGCGAGGTCAAAGGACCGGCCTTCCAGGGGAAAAGCAAAAAAGGGCGCGAACGCCAGCCATGAAGGGCAAAAAACGAAAAAGAAGAATCGGGCTCGATACCGGTGTACCGAACCCGACGGGAGGGGAAACCGGCGTCAAACCGGGAGAAAAAACAGCGAGTATCGCCGAAAAAAATCAACTTTTATCCGGGATGACAGGACACACGTCCGGTGGGCTTCTCGGAAAAAAAGAGACTGAGGTAAGATGGCACCTTTAGGCGGGAAGGGAACCGCGCATGCGTGCCTGCATTCCCAAAGGCTTTCATAGAAAGCTGGGGAAATGCTCCGCTGGGGCTTCATCAGCGCCGATGACACCCATATGTGAGGACTGACTTCCTGCTTGGTCCTGGAGAATAGCAAAGTTCCATAGGCGGCAGGCTTCCTGGAAAAGAGGAAGAGAGCCCATCCCCCCCTTGCTTGTTAACGTAAAACATTGCCACCTGATTGTCCGTCCTGACTGGGATCTGGCTGTTGGAGAGGTGGTGCTGAAAAGCTTTGAAGGGCATTTGTTGAGTTGATTCCTGGGCTGTCCACAGTCCTTGTGTGAAGACGGAATCTAGATGGGCTCCCCAACTGAGCTTGGATGAATCTGTAGTCAGGGTATGTTGAGGCTCAGGCATCAAAAGATGACCCTTTGAGAAGATTTGTTGGGGTGCACTTCCTGAGGAGTGATTGGGATGGAGGGCGTGTTACTTGAACGATATCCCGTAGATTCCCTGTGGCTTGGGACCACTGAGATGGTCCATTGTGTTAGTCGCATGTGCAGTCTCGCATAAGGTACTATGTGTACTGTGGATGCCATGTGGCCTAAGAGGCACAGGAAGGTTCGAGCCATTGCAGTCTGCTGTTGGTGCATGTGGGTGGCTAGGTCCACCAATCTGTTCATGCGGTCCATAGGAAGGAAGGTTCTGGCCTGTTGAGTTCCAGTACGGCACCTATGAACTCTAATCTTTGGGTTGGAGTGAGCTGGGACTTTCGAAAATTAATTACAAACTCCAGATGCTGCAACAGTGCAAGAGTTTGCTGAAGAGATGAGCAGAGTTCTCCAGAAGAATCTGCATTTATTTACCAGTCGTCTAAGTAAGGGAAGATGAAGACTTTGTTGTTTCAAAGATATGCTGCCACTACAGCCATGCACTTTGTGAAGACTCTTGGTGCAGATGCAAGGCCGAAGGGAAGGACCCTGTATTGTTAACTGGTGCCCTGACAGGTGAAGCAAAGATACTGCCTGTAGTCTGGGTGAATCAGAATGCGAGGGTAAGCCTCTTTGAGATCTAGGGAACAAAGCCAGTTGTGTTCCTGTAGGTAGGGAAGAAGGGTTCCCAGGGAGATCATTTTGACTTTCTCCTTGACGAGGAATTTGTTTAGCTCTCTGAGGATGAGAATGGGTCTGTAGCACCCTGATTTCTTGGACTGAGGAAGTAGGGAGAGTAGAAGCCTTTTAGCAGTTGGCTTTGAGGAACTGCTTCTATGGCTCCTTGGGAGACTGTTGACCTCCTACTTGACCGTTAATGCTTTGGAGGCAAGGATCTCCCACCGGGTTTATTTGTCTGGTGTATTCTCTTCTAGGGCAATGCCTAAGGCATCTCGATGCTTAGAAGGAGATCTATCCTTTGAAGACCGGCCAGTCTTCGAAGATAATCTAGGTTTCATTACCTGAGATCCATGGGAGGAAGATGAAGCCTTCGACAACATCGATGCAACGAACATTGCATCTGAGGCAAAAAGGGTGCCGGGTTTTGCAGCTCTATTCTGCAGGCCCCTCTGTTATTTTCCTGTAGAGAAGACATTCTGATGGCAAATGGTCTGGTCCCAAACATTTAAGACACCAGTCATAGGTATCAGTAGCAGAAATGGTACAGCTACATTTGGAACACTTTTTGAAACCACTAGCTGGTTTATCCATTTTGAGGAAAAAAAGGGGCCTATGGCCTAAAATGGTGCCTAAGCACCTGGAGGGCTAGGAACCTCAGAGAAAAAAACAGAAGTTTTTCCTTTTTTTTTTTTTTTTTTTAAGAAGAAAAGAAACACCGACAATGCTATAGAGATGTAGCCCACTGGTTACTTCACTGCTTATGGAGCCAGAGGTCATGGGTTTGATCCCACAGTGGTGTTATTTGCTAGGGCTGTCTGAGGCATTTCCTTATCCATGGAATAGTCTCCCAGTGGAGGTGGTAGAGATGAGGACAGTAACTGAATTCAAAAAAGCATGGGACAAACACAGAGGATCTCTAAAGGTAAAAAGGGGACTGTTGTAGTTGTTGATATGGAAGGACAGACTAGATAGGCCATGTGGTCTTTTTCTGTCATCATATTTCTATGTTTCTATGTAATGCAAGTGCTAGCGTCGATGGGAAGGCAGATGTGACCACAAAAGAAGTAAATTTTCTGCTGTAACAGGAATTGCTCCCTGTTGGCTCCGCGGAAAATGAAAAACTGAGGAGGGAGAGTTAGAAAGTCAGGAAGGCAGCTACGCAGGCGCAGTGGAATGCTCCCAAAAGCTTTCCTATAGGATGCTAGAGAGAGTTCCCGCGCGGGCTCAGTCAGTGCCATCACCCATATGTGAAGACTACATTCCTGCTTGTTCCTAGAGATGGTAAGATACACATAAGTAGCGATCAAGAGAATGAGTGGTATTAGGATCCAAAAGCAACCTCAAAGAGGTGGGTTTTTATCCTGGATTTGAATAGGGTTACTAACTCCCAGGAATTTAGCATCATTTAAATTGCCTGAACTACATGCACAAATGCAGCTTAAAGACAAATATAACTAAAAAGAGTAATTACGAGAAACAGAAACCTATAGTAGAATTACAAATTTACCTCTACCAACCTAGAAAAAAAAAAGAAAGATTTTTTTTGTAGTGCAGAATATATGTTGTATCTTTTCAGCTTCACTGATGTTTGTAAGCTGTTTTTCTTTGTTGTAGGCTCTAAATGTTATGACAGTTTGAGCACTTTAGCAATCACAGATCAAATGGGCTGAAGGAAAGTCTGACATGCAGTTTACATGACATTCTTTCTAAAGAAAAATTAGAACTTTAAAACTGCAAAAATTACAAAAACAGGAAGAGCAGGAAGAGATGTCTTCTGGCTGATGAATAAAGAGTTTTATTTTTCTACAAGTGGCATAAAGGAAATCGAAGCAAATGGTTCAAATAACTAAATTTCATTGCAGGCCACACAAGTTTTAAGAGTCTCAGAATCTGCGAGAAGTCATGTAATCCTTATATATGACTATTATGGATGTTGATCTCAATTATTATTTATTTATTTATTATTTAACAATCATTTATATCCCGCATCTTCCAGAGTTCAGTTGCGGTTCACAATAAAAAAACAATCCACAAAGCAAGAGCTTGGTTTTACATTGAACATTTTGTAACATCAAACAATATAATGGTTAACAGCATGGGCTAATACATAACAGCACAAAACTGGCTTGTAAACTATGTACAATAAACTATATACAAATACAAGTTGTGGGCACTTTAGAGTGGAGTCATAGTGTTTTTAGATCAGTGTATTTTCTGTTAAGTTGTTGGATTTAGTATTACTCAGTCAGGTGTTTTTAACCTTTATCTGAGTATATCGAGGGATTATCTATGTTGCCGTAGTGCATGGAGAATAAATAGGTCTTTAGTTTTTTACGGAGTTCCATAATTTCGGTTATGGTTCGTAGGTCCTCCGGAAGGGAATTCCAAATGGATGGGGCTGCATGAGAAAAAGCTCTGCTGTTAGTTAATCTATTTACTTTTATGAAATCATTAGGAGTTTTTAATTTATTTGAGTGTCCTTTTCTGTGCGTAGTTTTTTGAAATTCCATGCTGATTAGGTTGCTTAGTGGGATTGGAGCCATGTCATTTAAGGCTTTAAATGTAGTTATTGTAGTTTTATATATTATCCTGCTTTGAATTGGCAACCAGTGAAGGGAAGCTAGTATTGGGGTTATGTGCTGGAATGAGTGTGCTTTCATTATAATTCTAGCTGCTGCGTTTTGTGCTAATTGGATTCTTTTGATGTTTTGTTTCGTTATTCCTAAAAGAGTTAGGTTGGCAAAATCAAAGTGTGGGGTTATTGTAGCCTGGATTATATTAATGAAGTCTTGTAGGTGTACTAATGGGCGTAGTTGTTTAAGGATTTTGAGTTTAAAATATATTTTCTTTATGGTGTTTCTGATGTGAGTATTCATCGTCAGATGTGTATCTAGAATAACACCTAGGTATCTTATTTAGTTTTTTTATTTTAATGTCATGATTTTGTATTGTTATGTAGGTTGGAGGGATATATGATTGGTTTTTTGTTACAATTAGAACTTCTGTTTTTGAATGATTAATGTGGAGGTTTTGAGCTTTAAGCCAAGTTGTTATTTCATTGAAACAATCTGATAGTAGTTTTATTGGTAAGTTAGGGATTGTGAATGGGATGTACATCATAATATCATCTGCATATAGATGATAGTATACTCCGAATTTTTTAAAAATATTGCAGATTGGTTTTATGTAAATATTGAACAGGAGGGCTGATAGCGCAGAGCCTTGTGGGAGTCCAATTTCTTGTTTATCTATAGTTGATGTTTGGTTGCCTATTCTTACATTTTGTGTTCTATTGTTTAAATAAGAGGTGAACCATTTGTGTACAGTGGCATTTATTCCTATTTGTTTCAGGTTATTAAGCATTATAGTATGATGAACACTATCAAATGCTGCCGAAATATCAATAAATAAGAGTATAAATGCTTGTTTATGATTATCAATCCCTCTTAGTAGTACGTCAGTTAAGACTGTTAAGAGTGTTTCAACTCCATGTCGGGGCCTAAATCCATATTGCTGCTCATCAAGTGGGTAGGATGAATCTAGGTATTCTTGTGTCTGGATTTGTACCACTTTTTCTATTATTTTAGCCAAAAAAGGGATACTTGAGATGGGTCTGTATGATTTTGATGATGTTATGTCAAGCATGTTGTTTTTGAGAATTGGACGGATTTGTGCATGTTTGAGCATAGATGGGAGGTGTCCTTGAAGTAACGAAAGGTTGACTATGGGGAGAATGTATGATAGTAGTATTGGAAGTGTACTTTTTAACCATGTTACTGGGCATGGATCAAGATAGGAAGTTGTGGTGTTGAGATTGGATATGATATTCTTTAGTGAATCTTTTGATATAGGGTGAAAGTCTGACCATTCGTCTGAGCAATGATGAACCGTATTGATATTGTCTAGGTTCATTATAGGTTGTGTAGATTTGTTTTGATAGTGATTGGCTAAGGTTTGTACCGAAATATCAGTAATTTCATTGTTAGATGTTTTGGGATTATTAGTTAGATTTCTAACAATGGAGAATAGTTCTCGTGGTCTGTTATAGGATTTTGATAAGATTGCCGCGTAATAAGATTTTTTTTGTGCTATCTAAGGTATCCTTGTATTTTGTGAGATAGTTGTTATATATTTCCTTGTTGATGATTGATTTGGTTTTGCGCCATTTGTGCTCTATTTTTCTTAGTTCTCTTTTCATTTGTTTTAGCGTGTTGTTGAACCATGGTGTTCTGTTAATTTTTAAATTAGTGGGCTTTTTGATTCGTTTATCAAGTTTGGCTGCATTGTTGATTGTGTCATGCCAGTTTTTGACAGCTTCATCTAGATTCATTGGGGATGATGAGAGGTAGGGTATTGTTGTATCCAAGAATTCAGTTTCATTAAATTTTTTGAATTTTGTAGTGGGATCACTTCGTGTGTTATTTTTGGTGTTATTGGTGTAGAATGTGAAGTTTGTTTTGATAATGTAATGATCCGACCAAGGTATTTGTGAGCATTCTATGGAATCTGGGTTGAATAGTTTAAAGAGTGTGCTTGGGAGGAGAATAAGGTCAAGAGTGCCTCCTTTTATGTGTGTTGTTGTATTGATTATTTGGTGAAAGTCCATGTCTGATATGGATTCTAGGAACAAGTTGGATTCTGATGCTGGAAGTGAGGGGAGATTGAAATCGCCAAGCATGATTATGGGATTTTGTTCTGTAGAAGAGCCTAAGAATTCAATTAGTGACTCTAGGCTATCTGCTTTTTGAACAGGTCGTCTATATATTAGGCAAATTCTAAAAATGTTGGTTTTTATAATTAAGGTGTCAATATTGTTGGCTATAGTTGATGGTATTGTTCTTGCATTTAATCTCTTTTTTGTCATTATAAGTACTCCTCCTCCTTTTTTGTTGGTTCTATGTGTATTGTTTATATCATAGTCTTCGCTATTAAGTTGATTTAAGTAGACTGTGTCCGTTTCAGTTAGCCAGGTTTCCGTTACGCATAAAATGTCAGGTTTTGTGTCTGTTATTAAATCATTGAATATGGGAAGTTTGTTTTTCATTGAGCGGGCATTTATAAGGATGCAAGTTAGAGAAGTAGTGTTGTTGATGCTAATTTCATTTGTTATTTGTTGTGAATTAATTTGTTTTATTTGTATAAGTCGGTGGTAATTTATTTTTGCATGGTGGTTTGAGTTTGTGTGTCCAATGTGGTTGTAATTTCTATTTTTTGTTTGTATTATAGGGATTGCCATGTGATTTTTGGATGTTAGACTTAGAGTTAGGTCAATTAAGATTGTCAGTAATATACAACAGTAAGTTATTTTTAGTGTCATGGTGTTTGAGCGCGACATATTCAATGTGTAGAAGGGGTTTGTTGTAGATTATATTGCTAGCAGTTGGTTCGTGCCTAAGAGTAGCAATAACAGTTATCTACTACTGGCAACAGTTGTATCTTATACAGAGTAAAGAATTGCTTGCAACAGTGATGACACAAACAGCTGGTCAGTTACTGAACGAAGTACTCTCAAGTCAAGTAATCAGAAAAATTGTTCACGTATCAAAAGGTGTTATGAAATTACAATCTTTGCCAGCAAAGAATCATATAAAATGCAATATCATAAACAACAGAGGTCTCAGACTAAGTTGGCTCTGCCACAGGGACTTACGTCCGTTCTCACGGCAGCACGTCCATTTGCATCAACGACCTCACAATTTTAGGCAGGTTGAAAAACACAGGTACAAAATCCAATTTAATTATTAAAGATGTTTAAAGATGTTTTAAATCACTGTCCTTATCTGTGTTGTGAAAACAACCTGCTCTAATGAATTGAGCATAGATCCCGACGCCTCTCACAGGTACCAGTCATGCGTTTCATAACGCTAACTTTCATCAGGGGATCACTTCAACACTCCCATCCAGAATCAAGTACCCTACCAAACAAAACACCACAAGAAGACTATTATCAACATGAAACACACAAACACCACTAACTTAGCCATCAAATCAGTTTTCACAATCAACAAGAAAAAGAAAAGACCTCACCTTTTAAGCATCTAACGCTGCCTGCGTTCCACCAAAAAGCACCTCATGATTTACTGTTTATGCCTCAGAACGCCGCGCATGCGGACAAAAGAAAGGTTCTCAACTTCATAGAAAGTGCTTCACGCCAATCACATACCACGCAATCAGATAGCAGAGGTGATGCTGTGTGGTTGGTGATTTAATTTATACTCTCTGATATGGGGACTTGGGTATTTACTTTAAAAACAGTGCTTTGTCTCGTTGCATGAGAAGTAATAAAAGCGGTGTAGCGTTGTTTTAAGAGTTGAGAAAGCTGAGTGTAGCCAGTTGGAAGGAGGAGGAGCTCTATGAGTCGTCTAGGCTGAGCTTTGGTTTAAGACCTAGTTTGATTGGATAGTAGAATATTGAATGAGCAGCGGGTGAGTCAATGATGAGGGCATGCTATTGGCTAGGATCCTGATTGCGTGGTATGTGATTGGCGTGAAGCACTTTCTATAAAGTTGAGAACCTTTCTTTTGTCCGCATGCACGGTGTTCTGAGGCATAAACAGTAAATCATGAGGTGCTTTTTGGTGGAACGCGGGCAGCGTTAGATGCTTAAAAGGTGAGGTCTTTTCTTTTTCTTGTTGATTGTGAAAACTGATTTGATGGCTAAGTTAGTGGTGTTTGTGTGTTTCATGTTGATAATAGTCTTCTTGTGGTGTTTTGTTTGGTAGGGTACTTGATTCTGGATGGGAGTGTTGAAGTGATCCCCTGATGAAAGTTAGCGTTATGAAACGCATGACTGGTACCTGTGAGAGGCGTCGGGATCTATGCTCAATTCATTAGAGCAGGTTGTTTTCACAACACAGATAAGGACAGTGATTTAAAACATCTTTAAACATCTTTAATAATTAAATTGGATTTTGTACCTGTGTTTTTCAACCTGCCTAAAATTGTGAGGTCGTTGATGCAAATGGGCGTGCTGCCGTGAGAACGGACGTAAGTCCCTGGGGCAGAGCCAACTTAGTCTGAGACCTCTGTTGTTTATGATATTGCATTTTATATGATTCTTTTCTGCAACAGTGATGAGGCAGACAGTAGATAATTGACTTACTGGCAACAGTATAACTCAAGCAGTGGTTATAGATGACTTACTAGCAACAGTATAAATCAGGCAGCGGTTGAAGTCGAAAATTCTTAACATATTAGTGCAGTGAAACTATAAAGATAAACGAGTAAAAACCAACCTGAATTGTTTAAACTGCTTCCTTGAAAGCAGTCTCAAACATATAAACTAGACTGACATGTTACAGTAGCTAAAAATGGAGCCTCTCAAATACCTGGGAAGGCTTAATGATCTGACAAGCACTTCTACATTTTCTTCTCCATATAAATTGTTTTTTGCTTTCATTCACCTTAATACTCAACTCATCCCATGTTATTATCCAGTGTGTCAATAGTATTAAACTCACCACCATGTGTAATTGATGTCATAAACAATGTAGTATGACACTTCATCAATTAGTCCACTGAAGAAAAAAATTCTAACTTGGTATGTATGATCAGCTAATACAGAAAGACAATGCAGAAAAAAAGCAAAGGCCAATAAACTGGGGTTGTTCGAGGAAGAAGGAAGCAGGACCGTGTTAAGAATACATTGCCATTACTTGGAAATATGCAACATTTTCCTTTTGTATCTAAGCCATGTTACAGTTTATATTTATTGAAAGAGGAAAACAAAGAGAAGGATCACTGTAACCAGACTGCGTAGAATGCAAAGAAAATAACAACCAACGGAGAGCGATTTATCCATGCTTTAATCTGTTCTATATGTTTTAATCCTTTTTTCATGTTTTCAATTTTTTTATTATTTTCAATTTTTATTTTTTATGTAGCACCCTTTTTTAGTAATGATTTATGGACTAACACAGTGTCTTACTAATTTTTTTGAATAGACTTTTGTGGGTAAATATGGTTGATGCTACTGATGTCACTATTGTGGCCCGGGATACTAAGGAGAATTCCTGTCTTATTGTTACCTTCTTATATCTATAGTAGTCATGTGGCCAAGTGGTTACCTCAAACAAGGAAATTCCAAAAGTTTCCATATTCTCACTTTTAAATTATGGATCTCTTTTCTAAATCAGAGAAATTCTAAATTTAGAGCAAGAGATGAATAAAACTATTTTTCAAGAGATTAATGTAATCAGTATGATATCACAAGTCTTAATCATGGACTAAGTAAAAAAAAAGGCGTATTAAAAAAAATTGTTGTAAAATATAACAGCATTTACTTTTATATACTTAATACATTTGTGAAAAGTAATAAAAAGACTGATCTAGCCAGCTGTAAAATTTCAACAATTCTAGTTAAAACTGTGCACAAATAGAAATATTACTAACAAGTTCTCATAAACTTTAGCTTCAAACATTCTAAGTCAGATCACATATTAAAAAAGCATGAAATTAAAAAGCTTCTCAATACTGTTTTCTTTAGTATGTTCAGCTAGTGCATAGGTTCTCAACCTAGTCCTCTGGGAGCCCCAGGCCTGTCAGGTTTTCAGGGTATCCACAATGAATATGCATGAGAAGCAGTGCATGCAGATCTATCTCATGCATATTCATTATGGATATCCTGAAAACCTGACGGGCCTGGGGGGTCCCAGAGGACTGGGTTGTCAACCACGGAACTAGTGTTTTCACTACAAGTATTACTTTTTTAAAGAAGCTATTAAGTAATTAGAACATAGGTAATTGATTTCTAATCTTTCATTCCTTCTTTTTAGTAATAGGAATCCCACTATTACTGGTAAGTATTATTCTAAGTTAAAATTATTTTCTTTTTCTTTAAGCATGAGTATTTTCTTTCTTAACTCTGAAATATTATTTTTCTCTTCCTAAGATTCTGCAATTTGCACTCCAAATCAGGTCAGAAATCTATTAAAGAAACCTATTTGAGCTCATATACAGTAGAATGTGTTTTTGTCCGTGTAGCTTCGGTCACATGTACACATTGGAGACTTACAGAGAAACATAGGGATCTTCTCCATGGTCACAGCAGCGAAATCACTCAGGAACTGAATCTACTCTCTATCTCAAACAAAATGAATTTTAAAAAACCCTAACTAAAATCTGGTCACATCTTTTCAGTAGTTTCTTGTAAAACTGTCATTAACTAGCAACAATAAAAGATAATTGTTTTTCCCTATCTATACATTCATATACATTCACACTTGGGCATACATACATTCCCTAATTTCATAAAAATAAGGAAAAGCTCAAATAAATTAATTGTTTTGCTTTTATAGTTCAGGAGTGACCACTGAACCTCTGAAGTAATAATTCTTTTTAAAAAGGTTGCATTTTACTTACCATTTAATGTCCTTTCCTTGAGTCCTTCTGGACCAGGTCAGACAAGCGGGTTGTGTTCCCCTATCAGCAAATTGGTGGAGACAAAGAACCAATAAAAAGCCCAGGTTTCAATGACATCACTCATATGCCTTTATTCACTTCAACCACCAGAGGTCCTTTCAGCATCTGTCCCAAATGATATGGGAGAAACATGGCAAGACCCACACAACCTCAATCATGGGCAACAATGAGTAATCAACAGTAAAGAACTATGTACAGGAAAGCATAAATAGAAGGCTGTCAGTAGAAGATGAACCTGCAGAGCCAAGTATAAAAATCATAACGGACCCAAGGGTACCAAAGCAGAACAACAGAGCAAAGCAAATACAGTTTCAGGGGCAGGCCCTGGGCTGGTCTGGCAAGACTCAAGGATAGGACACTAACTGGTAAGTAAAATGTCACCTTCCAAATCGTCCTGCTAGACCAGTCCTGACAAGTGGGATGTACCAAACCTACGACTCCATGACAAAAGTGGAAATGAATGTCCACGCTCCCGGCTCAACAAATGTCTACAGGGGCTACCGAGCTCCATTCCACTCATGAGAATGCTTGTGCTCGGGTAGAATCGGCACGCAAACGTTACTGCAACAGATATACTGAGGCAATGGCCTCCTTAATCCAGTGCCCCAAAGTCAACTTAGCCGCCACGTCACCCTTGCATTTGCCAGCAAACAGCATAAAAAAGATGGTCAAACTTTTGAAAGGAATTTGTAACCTCCAAGTACTGGAGAAGCACCCTCCAGACATCCACAAAGCGAAGATCCTTATCCTTTCCTGAACACTGCTCCTTAGAGGAGGGAGGACAGGCATACATCCTGATTCACATGAAAAGGGAGAAAGCACCTTAAGCAAGAAAAAAGGCACAAGCCAAATAGAGACAGCCTCCTTTGAAAAGGATAGATAAGAATCTTGGCAAGACAGAGCCTGCAGCTCAGAAATCTGCCTTGCAGAACAAATCGTGGCCAAGAAGACCATCTTGAGCATCAAATCCTTCAAAGTAGCGCGCTTCAATGGCTCAAAGGCTATTGCCATCAGGGCCCTGAGCACTAGACCCAGATCCTAGGAAGGAATCACAGACCAAAGGAGAGGACGCAAACACCAAATTCCCTGGACAAAGCAGGAGACATCCGGGTGCACAGCTAGAGACTTAGCTCAGAAATAGGCCTGACCTCAGAAATAGGCCAAAACCGCCACCCGAACCTTCAGGGAGCTAAGGGAAAGGCTCTTCTCCAGGCTATCCTGTAGATAGACCAACAGAGACGGCACCTTAGCCACCTCATATGCCAACTGCTGAGTGCTGCACCATTGCTCAAAGATGCACTAGATTCGCACATATGTTATATTGATAGACCTTCTCTGGGCTCAAAGCAGAATGGAGAACAGCACCGGAAAGTGGCCCTTATGTGCTATCAGTCTCCTTTCAAGAATCAAGTCATAAGCGAGAAGGGAACTGGGTCCTCCAGGATGATAGGTCACTGCCACAATACGCCCCACGATGGAGGCAACCGAAGAGGAGGTGCCAGTCTTGATCCAATCTGGCGCCACCAGAACAATCCTGCCCAGGTTACGGTCTATATACTGAATCACATGCACCACCAGGGGCCATGGAGAAAACACATACAGTAGGTGCTGACTTAGCCAAGGCTGGGTCAGGGCATCCATGCCCTCCGTGTGGTGACTGAAGAAGCAGCAAACTTTGGTACTGGAGCAGGTCACCATCACATCCATTTCAGGGCAACACCAGCAGTGCAAAGTCAACTGAAATGCCTGCTGACTGAGCTCCCACTCTCCAGGATCCAGAGAGTGATGACTCCGGAAGTCCACTTCCACATTGTCCACCCTGGCAATGTACTAAGCCAATAAGGCTAGGAGGTTCTTCTCCACCTGGGCAAACAGGAGAGCCATTCCCAGAGCTACCCCAGCACTCCTCATGCCGCCTTGCCAATTGACATTAGCCACCACCGTGGCATTGTCCAAAAACACTTGAATAGCCCAGCCCTTGGATCAGGGGCTGGAAATGCAGAAGAGCCAACCTGATGGACCTTACCTCGAGGCAGTTGATGGACCATACCGCTTCCCTGTGGTTCCAATGGCTCTGGGCTGTACAGTCCTAGCAATGGGCTCCCCAGCCCAAAAGACTGACATCCATCGTCAGCAGATCTAGGAGAAATCGTCCACTGCCGTGCCCTTTCTCAGATGACAGAGCTGCTGCCATCACAGCAGGCTGGACTTCACCATCATCTGGAGCATTAGCCTGCACTTGAACTCCTGAGAACTCAGGGACCACTGAGTCAGCAAGGACCACTGGAGCTGTCACATGTGAGCACGTGCCCATAGCACCATCTCTATAGTCACTACCATCACTCCGAGGAGCTGAAGATAATCACAGATGCGAGAAGCCCAAGGCACACAGATCAGCACCAGACAAACCAACAGTCTTTTGACTTTCTCCTGTGGCAGGGAAACTCTGCCCATTCGAGTGTCAAAACATGCTCTCAGAAACTCCAGGGACTGGGAAGACAGCAGCTGGCTCTTTCCCCAGCCAAGGCTTTTCAAAAAGGACACAGCTTGGAAGCTATCAGTGATGCTTCTGAAAGGGAATGGGCCCAGATGAGCCAGTTGTCCAGATATGTATGGACACAGATGCCTCAGCCCTGCAGCTGACACCACCATGACCTTGGAGAACATCATTGTGGCTGTGGATAGATCAAAATGAAGGGCAGCAAACTGATAGTGAAGTCAAGCATGGCAAAACCACAGATACATTTGCTGATCTGTCCGGATCAGGATATGAAACTACATCTCGACCAGACCCAGAAAAGTCAAAAACTTCCCTCAGCACACTGCTTGAATCACAAAGCACAAGGTTTCCATCCAGAAGCGCAGGACACATAAGTGCTCATTGACCCCCCCCCCCCCCCGAGGTCCAGAATGGGCCGGAGGGAACCATCCGTTTTAGACACCATGAAATAGATGGAGTACCTGCCCTTGCCCTCACTCATCCGGAGGGGGGGGGGGGGGGCATGGGCCCATTCCTGAAAGAAAAGGCTAAGCATACCTCCAACCAGAGGAACTAGGAAATGGGCCATCAAATCTTCACTGCAGAGCCAGGGAGAATCCTCCTCAAGAAGGGACCAAATTCCTGGGTCCACGCACTCCATGAAAGGACTGAGAATGAGCCCAAAGCCCGGAAGCAGAGGGGAAGAAAGGTTTTCTAGGTCAATAACAATGAGAGTCCCGAGACCCCTGGGGATCCAGTCAGCACACACTCGGTGGACAGGTGGAGGATCAGTCTTCTGGAAGGTGGTAAGATTTTGTCTTACCCAGGTAACTCACCAGCTTCCCCAAATCGGCTGCAAAAAGAAGCTTCCCCTTAAAAGTTAGTTGGGCCAACCAGGCCTTGGAGGATGTATCCGCTGCCCAGTGCTGGAGCCAAATCCAGTGCCAAGATAGCGACGTCAGGGCACCATCTCTGGTCACCAAACATACCAGGTCATACATGGCATCAGAAAGGAAGGTCGTAGCAGATTCCAAAAGAGGGCTAGTATCATCCGGCAGAAGAGACTGAATCCACTGGAGTAGGGTCCGAGACATCAAGTCAACCTAAGACAAGGCATTCCACAGAGTTTGGCTTTATCGGTCCTCTTATTTAACATTTACATGCAGCCTATTTTCAACCTGCTAAGAAAATGGAACATGCATTTTCATCTATATGCAGACAACATAATGTTCTACATGACCTTCCGCACACTTACCCCAGACTTCTCAGTCACATCAGATTGCTTTAGAGCCATTACAACCGCCTTGCAGAACTAAACCTAGTGGTGAACAAAAATAAGACAGAAGCACTACTAGTCACAAGAGACCCATCCTTCATGCCACCTAAAAAACTCATACTCCAACACACAGAAATCGCAATAAAGAGTAAGGTCAAATATCTTGGTATAACTCTTGACAGCAACCTAAGCATGCTCTCACATATCAAGAAGTCAGCCAATACTGCATATCTGAAACTTAAATCCCTCCAACATCTATGACAGATACTCCAATACAATGACTACAGAACAGTTTTCCAGGCCATCATTACTCCCCACCTCTAACAGGGCCTGCCAAATATGACACTATATCCATTCCAATTAGTGCAAAAGACTGCTGCCAGAATCGTAATGGGAACATCAAGACGTCAGCACAACACACCAACACTCACGAGCCTACAATGGATATAACCATTGTAGGCTCGTGAGCGTTGGTGTGTGGTGCTAATTGGACTAACTGGAATGGTGGTTGCACTAATTGGAATGGTGGTTGCGAACTTGTATTTTATCAATTGCGCAAAGGATAAAATACAAGGTCGCAACCACCATCTATAATATCCTTCATAACCTATCTGCACCCTGCTTTGAAGACCTAATCACAAGGACATCTACAGCAAGGCCTAGAAGATCAGCAAACTAGAACTCCTAGTCATCCCCCTTTTCAAGACCAGATGTACACAGCAAACAAACAATAGAGCCTTCACCCTATACGCCCAAGGAATTTGGAACTGACTTCCAGAAGCCATCAGATCTGCACAGTCCACGTAAGACCTGAAAAAACTTTTAAAAACACACCTTTTCATTGATCATTTTGGTCCTAATGATATCACTTACTGCTGATTTCTGTAAACCCCCATATTTAACTCCAAGTTCATATCTCCCATATTCTATGTAACTTAATTCACTTAAGTTTGGTAATGTTGTTCTTTGTAAACTGCTTTGGCCTAAAGACGGTATATATTAAAAAAAAAAAAAAAAAATCTGTTAAATAAATAAGTCAGGCTGGTGCATACCGTCAATTGGAGAATAGAAGCCACTACGGTGAACTGGCTCCTCAACAACAAAGCCATCTTATGGTCCAGAAAATCCTTTAAGGCCGATCCGCCTTCCACAGGAATTTTAGCCCATTTGGTAACGGCCGTGATCTGCGCATCCACCTTGCCAAACCACTCAACACACTCTTCCTCTGGGAGAGAGGAGATCTTCTTACATACCCTTAAGCCCTTTAGGCAGGGAGTTGGGAGAGTCCCACTTCATACGGATCATTCTTTAATCAGATCTGGGAACGGGAAGACAGTAGTGGATTTTTGCACCCTTTGAAGAAGTGGGTGCACCTTCGGCTCCTGCTCCATGCCAAAAGCATCCATCAAGTTCAAGACGGATGAAAACCTGGCAATCAATGCCACCAGCTCCTCCTTCTGGAATAGGCGGATCACTCTGGCCTGTTTACAATCTTCTGAAGGCGAGAGTACTTCTTCATCCACATCACAGCCCAGTACCAAGTCATCTGAATTTGAGCCATAGTCAAAACCTCGGACAGCTCCCAGCTGTTCCCATCTCATTCAACCAAAGGTAATCAAACAGGGCTTCGACTCTCAGCCTACCTTGTATGACACTGCGCCCAGGGACACCCAGAGGCTGCAGGGTCTGAATTTCCATGCCAGAAGGACCAGGCCTGCTGCAAAAAAGAAAATAATTCTGGAAGCTCTACTCTTGGAAATGAAGCCCCAACACCAGGGGACATAGCCGCCACAGACGCCCTAGAGGACAATGAGCCGCTCACAGAATGGTCGCCGGATCCTCTAGCCAGCCGGATATCCTTACTCAAAGTGCCATACGTATCCTCCTGTCCTGAGGCAGGCAAGGTCAGATTAAGTGCATCCGACGGCTGGAAGAAGGGAAGCAGACCCTCCAGGGATGACTCAGAAGCTGCCATGCAAGAACAGCAGTGTCCAAAATCCAGAGAAGAGATATCTTGCTTGCCACAGGTCAAAAAACGTTTCCTGGAAGAAGACAGAGAGTTATGGCAAATATCATAACAGCGCATGCTAAGGTTGCAGCAGTCCAAAGGCAAAGGTTAATTGTGTTTATGTTGCAACAGATGTTACAGGAGCTAGGGAAGAAGCACGCATTGGAGCCGCTTTGGCAGAATGTGCACTAGGACCGCGCAACCACCAGGGGCACCATAGGTAAAAATGTTACTAACGTGTACAGAAAATGGCAGGAACCCCACATCGCACCAACGGGTCACCAGTGGCCAAGCCCAAATTGAGTCACAGGAAGATGGAATCAGGAGCCCCCCCCAAACAAGAATAATGATGAAATCAAGCCTTGGTACTCACCCCCTAAGAGCCTCAGACACAGAATCCGAGCCGGGCTCAGCTCTACTCCTGAAACTGTTTGGCTGGCTTTGCAGCACTGCGTTTAAGGTGGCTGGCAAGCAGAGCCTTCAGCAAACATCAAGAGAACAGGGGGGACAGAGGAGGAGGGAGGACACACCGAGGCTGCTGCACTCTTCCAGATCCTTCCAAATCCTTCAAATTTTCAGCTGCTTAACAGGCTCTTATCATGATAAGAGTGTGGAGTTGAACCAATTTTCCCTCTTCCTATGGCTACCAAAAACACCATAGTCTAGTAGAGCCTCCCACATCGTGCTCAAGTGAGAGAAAGTCACCCCTTAAGGTGGTCATTCATGAGCGTTTAATCAATCAATCGTTTCCTCTCAATCTTCAGATTTTCTTCAGAGGAGAAAATCCATCCACCATCTGCTGCAAAGAAACACTGAAGGGACCTCTAGTGGTTGAGGCGAATAGGGGCATAAAAGTGATGCACTGAAACATGGGCTTTTCATTGGTTCTTTGTCTCCACGAATCTGCTGGTAGGGGAACACAACCCCCTTGTTTGGGCTGATCTAGCAGGACAATATGGAAATATGTCTTAAGCTTTGCAGTTCAGTTGTGGAATCTTCAAACTGCAGTTCTTCAGGAAAAAAGGACTGGTGCTAGAAGCATTCACTTCTCATACAAAATCCCTTCCACATGATCCCTTTTTCTTAAATAATTCTTAACAGATCTCTGCCAAAATATTATCAAGCAGGAGAACTTTTGACAGCTTTCCAGCTTTCAGAACTTTTACAGCACAGAGAAATGTTTTTAGCACAAGTAGTTTATTCTAAGAAAACTCAAACTGTTTAACTTTTCAAAAGCTCTTGGTAATTCTTTAAAATATTTCAAGAGCAGGTAAAGTATTCAGCTGTCTCTTCACACAAGCTTTCCAGCTTTAAAAGCCAAGAACAGTTTTTCTCTTCTGAATGCTGTCAGTCTTAAAACCTCTCTCAAGATTTTCCTGAAAAATCAGGAAAAAAAAATCAGTCCACAGCTCTTCAGAAGTAGTTTATGTAAGAGCTGTCTATAACACTGAAGTTAAGTATTTAAAACTACTTTAGAAGCAAGGTGAGCACTGCTGGCAGATCTTAGCAGCAAAACTCTAGCTTCAAACTTCAGCTTTTCCACAGATGTGAATTAAGAAAATTTCAATTTTAAACTCAAACAAGATTCTACTCAAAAAATTAACAGTAAGAACTTTCAGTAGTTAGTTTTCTCAGGAAACTTCTCAAAAATGAGTCAAACTGATTTTAAAGCTCACTCTATCTCTGGAATACCAGTCAAAAAATGTTATTAATTAAATCTTGCTATTTCCTAAACCTCCTCTTCTCCTTTAGAGAAGTAACTTATTCTAATTCTCTGAAAAACGTTGGAAATTCTCTCAAAAATTACTTTTACATGTCTACTTCCATCTGCTCTTACCTTCTCAACCTAGTCCTAACCAAATCCTGTCCAAAATATTCTCTAAACTGCCTCTCACACCACGTACACTCCTCACACATCCACCCCTCTTCTGATCTTTTTCCAACTGTCTCCTAGAAATATTAGCCATAAGTATAGTGGAACTCTTCAGAAAATTAGTGCTCTTCCACACTAAAACAGTACCACAGTACCTGCAGGAAGACACACACAGTACCTTCTCCCCAACTTTCTCCTCCATAAAAGCCATATATAAACCTTAAGAAGATTTATGAAATTAGCACCAGACAATGAAACACTCACAGAATTAAGAGCTCAAAATGCGTCATAAAATATACTGTTTTCACGGGCTTTCTAGGCTCAAAAAGTATCTTAATCTGCCTTTTTCATGTGCTGTCTTGTGCTCTCTCTGTTCCCCCTCCCTTCCTTATTTCAGCTCTGCACATGCTCAGTATGCACTTTTCTTAGAACGGGCTAAAAACTTTAAAACTTTAATTTTTTAATATAAAAGTCTCATGACCTTCTCCAACCACAATCCACTTATTTTCCAAAAATGAGGCTTCTGGAGCTTCCAAAAGTGTAGCCACCATTTTTTATTTTTAGCTGCGATTCGCAGCTTCTTTTAATTAAATTTAAATTCCAGACTTCCCCCATACCTTGATAAGGCTCATTCTGAGCCAAAAAAGCGTAGTTACTCACCTGTAACAGGTGTTCTCCAGGAGCAGCAGGAATCAGTCCTCACTTATGGGTGACGTCGGCGCCGACGGAGCCCTCGCGGAGCAATTTTCCCCAGCTTTCAAAGAAAGCCTTTGGGAATTGCAGCGCGCATGCGCGGTCCTCTTCCCGCCCAAGGGTGCCATCTTAGCCAGTCAGATGACATAGCTAAAAAAAGACAGCATAAAAAATTTGCAAAAAGAACATAAGCAGACGATTGCAACTCCAAGGGGAGGAGGGAGGGTAGTGAGGACTGATTCCTGCTGCTCCTGGAGAACACCTGTTACAGGTGAGTAACTACGCTTTCTCCAGGACCAAGCAGGAAGTCAGTCCTCACTTATGGGACTCCCAAGCTCAAGGCTACCGGAGACCCTAAGCACAAAAATGAGCTCCCTCTAGCTCAGCAGCACAGAAGGATAGAATCTTCGCTGAATTATCACCCACCGGTAGCCCACATCCGGGATGGAGGGGAGGAGTTGCTCAGACCTCAAAGAGATTACGGAGGACTGCCTGTCTGAAAGCACTGTCCCTACGGGACTCCCTCTCGAGACAGTAATGGACCGCAAAAGTCTGGCTCGAAGACCAAGTAGCGGCCCGGCAGATGTCTGCCAGCGGAACAGAGCGGAGGTAAGCCACTGACGTAGCCTTTGCCCGAACGCAATGAGCCGTGACTCGACCTTCCAAGGAGAGTCCGGCTGCCCCATAAGCCCAAGAGATACAGTCCGCAACCCAGATGGACAGAGTACGCTTGGAGACCGGGAGCCCCAATTTATTGGGGTCAAAAGACACAAAAAGCTGAGCAGCTTTACGGTGCTCCCGCGTACGGTCAAGGTAGAAGTTCAGAGCCCTTCTACAGTCCAGGGTATGGAGGACCGTTTCAGCTCGGCTGGAGTGTGGTCTGGGAAAGAAGGTTGGAAGTACCACCTCCTGATTGATGTGAAAAGGGGAGACCACTTTTGGAAGAAATTTTGGGTGAGTCCATAGGACTACCCTATTCTTGTAGAACCTAGTGTAAGGGGGATCAGACACGAGGGCCTGCAATTCACTTACGCGTCTAGCGGAAGTGAGGGCTATCAAGAACAGTGTTTTCCAAGATAGAAAACGGAGAGAACAGGTAGCCATAGGTTCAAAAGGCGGACAGGTGATCCGCTGCAAAACCACATTCAGGTCCCAGTCAGGCGCTGGCGGGCGCAGAGGTGGTTTAAGTAGAAGGAGACCTCGGAGAAACCTCGCTACAAGAGGGTCGTTGGAGAGAGGTCTGCCGTCCACCGGCACATGATGTGCTGAAAGAGCACTGAGGTGAACTTTGACGGAGTTGGACTTAAGTCCCAGATTAGAGAGGTGCAGCAAGTACTGCAAGATCACCGACACCGGGCAGGAGAAGGGATCCTGAGACTGTTGGGTACACCAGACTGCAAAGCGACGCCATTTAAGGGCGTAGCATTTGCGGGTAGAAGGCCGTCGCGAAGCCAAGACGACCTCCTCCACCTCCACCGGCAGGAGAAGGGGAGCAAGGACTACCCTCTCAGCAGCCAGGCCATGAGGTTGAGAGACCAGAGGTTGGGGTGCAGTAGGGACCCCTGATCCTGAGTGAGGAGATCCGGTTGTACCCCCAGAGGGATTGGATCCCCCACCGCCAGTTGCAGCAGGAGCGGAAACCACGGCTGCCTGGGCCAGCGAGGGGCCACCAGGATCATGAAGGCTTTGTCTCGGAGAACCTTGAAAAGAGTCCGAGAGACTAGCGGGATGGGAGGGAAAACGTACAGAAGGCTCCCCGACCATGAGATCAGAAAGGCGTCCGCCGCAACCCGAAGGGGGTGTGGCTGACGAGAGCAGAAGCGAGGAAGCTGCCGGTTGTGAGGACTGGCAAAGAGATCCACCGTGGGGAGGCCCCACTTGAGGAAGAGCTTCTGAACTACCAAGGGATCCAGACGCCACTCGTGCGGCTGGAGGACCCTGCTGAGTTTGTCCGCAAGGCAATTTTCCTGGCCCGGGAGATAAACTGCCTTGAGGAGAATGCCGTGACTGACGGCCCAAGAGCAGAGCTTCTGTGCCTCCCGGCAGAGGAGGAAGGAGCCCGTGCCCCCCTGTTTGTTCACGTAGAACATGGCAACTTGATTGTCCGTCTGGACAAGGACGGACTGTTGGTAAGTTAGGTGGGAGAAGGCCTTGAGAGCTAGGCGGATCGCCCTGAGCTCCAGGAAGTTGATCTGCTGAGCAGACTCCCACGTGGTCCAGAGGCCCTGAGTACGTGCCTCTTGGCAATGTCCTCCCCAGCCCAGGAGGGATGCATCAGTGGTCAGCACCCAGGTCGGTTGAGGTGACTGGAAAGGCATTCCGAATATCAGGTTCGGCTGCCGGAGCCACCACCGGAGAGACGAGACCAGTGGCTCGGAGATGCGCACTAGGTCTGCTAGGCCGCCTGTGGCTTGTCGCCACTGCTGGCGGAGACACCATTGAGCAGACCGCATATTCAGGCGGGCATTGGGGGTCACATGGACGGTGGAAGCCATATGGCCGAGCAGTCTCAGGAAGCGCCTGGCGGAGACCAGGGGCTGGCTGCGAAAGCGGCCGGCTAGGTCCATGAGCCGTTGAGCCCTGTCGAGCGGTAGGTATGCTCGCGCCTGAGGAGTGTGCAGCCTCGCGCCGATGAACTCGAGATCCTGTGAGGGGAGCAAAGTGGACTTTGCGAAGTTTATAACAAAGCCCAAGTGCTGCAGAAGAGTCACCGTGCGGCACGTGGCGTTGGTGACCTCCTGAGCGGACGCTGCTCTGATGAGCCAGTCGTCGAGGTACGGAAAGACATAGAGGCCGTGAAGCCGGAGATGGGCCGCCACGACCGCGAGACACTTTGTGAAGACTCGCGGTGCGGAGGACAGGCCAAAGGGCAGTACCCTGTACTGGTAATGATTTCCTGCCACCACAAACCTTAGGTATTGGCGGTGGCTTGGGTGGATGAGGATGTGCGTGTAGGCATCCTTTAGATCCAAGGAGCATAGCCAATCTCCCTGCTGGAGGTAGGGCAGAAGGATTCCAAGGGTAAGCATTTTGAACTTCTCCCGCACAAGGAACTTGTTGAGGTTGCGCAAGTCCAGGATGGGTCTGAGGCCCCCTGTTCTCTTTGGTATCAGAAAATACCTGGAATAAAAGCCTTGACCTCTCAGGTGGTGGGGCACCGGTTCCACCGCCTGTTCCTGCAGAAGACCTGCCAACTCCTGAAGGAGTAATTCCCTGTGCAGAGGGGGTCGCGGAGGTTCTCCCGGAAAATAGGAGGGAGGGACCTGATGGAAGTGGAGAAGATAGCCTTCTCGCACGACTTGAAGCACCCAGGCATCTGCGGTGATGCTGGACCACCTGTGGGCGAAGTGAACCAGCCGGCCTCCTGTGCTGGGAGGAACCAGCGGGGGGGGAAAGGCTATGCTGTTCGAGTCAAAAACCCCCACCCTGCTGAGCAGGGGCTGGTGGCGCAGGCTTGGGGGCTTGCTGCCTACGGGACCCGTTACCCCGTCCCTTGGCCTGCTGGCCCTGTTGGGGAGCTGCAGGGGCCTGATAATGGGGGTATTGTTTGTAGGCAGCCGCCTTCCTCGGGTAAAAGGACTTTTTCCCCGAGCCCTTCTTTTTCTGGGAAGGGGCGGAGGTCTTCCTAGAAAGCCTTGTCCTGGTGAGAGTCTCAGTCTCAATTTGCGCAGCCTTTTCCGCCATGGGCTTGCCAAAGAGGTTTTCGCCTCGGCAGGGGACATCGACCAACTTGTCCTGCACCCAGGGCTCAAGGTCTGACGACTGAAGCCAAGCCTGTCGGCGGGCACCGATGCCGGCTGCGGCCACTCGAGCCGATGCTTCAAAGCCATCATAGGCTGCTCGGGACATGAACTTTGAGCATTCCCGAATGCCAGTGGACAAGGCTAGGAACCTCCGCAAGGGTTCCTCGGACAGACCAGCGGAGAACCCGGCTAGCTCTTTAGCCAGATCCCGGAGATACATGCCCATGTATAGCTGGTAAGTCTGGACACGACATGCGAGCATAGAGCCCTGGAAACACTTCTTGCCAAGGCCATCCAGGTTACGGGCCTCCCTTCCAGGAGGCACCGAGGAGTGCATCTTCTGGCTCTTAAGACGATGCATGGCCGATTCCACTACCATGGAATGGTGTGGCAGCTGTGCCTTTTGAAAGCCAGGGCTCTTGCAGACTCGAGAGATAGAATCGACCCGCTTGCTCAGGACCGGCGAGGAGGCCGGACTCTCCCACATGCGGAAGAGTAGTCGTTCCAGCATAGGAGGAACCGGTACAGTAAAGTGTTCCCTCGCGGGAGAGTCATACTGGAGGGCGTCGAGCTCTTCGGCTCGAGGCTCCTCCTCGGGATCCGCAGGGAAGGCCAAAGCCTTGGCCATATCCCTAACGAAGTCCGAGAACCGGGCATCCTCCGGGGGGGACTGCTTCCGAGGCTCGGACTCCGGTGAGTCCGATGGGACACACCGAGTCCGGAAAGAATCAGGCGACTCTTCCTCCTCAGACTCCCAGACCGACTCCGACGAGGACTCGGTGGGGCCGGCCCGGGCAGGGCGCGGCGCCAGCCGCCCCGACGCTGAGGGAGTCGGCGTCGGCGACCTCGGTCCCGAACGGGAGGCCGAGGGTGACCTCGACCGAGGATCGACTCGAGTTCTCATCGACTCGAGGATCGGCTCGGTCTCCGGGGTCGACTTGGACGTCGACGTCCCGGCGGTCGGGGCAGCGGCGCCAGCGAAGCCAGCGAGCAGTGCCCTCTGCTGGTCCATGAAGGCAGACAGTCTGCTCTCCAAGGCCGTCAACCTGAGTCCGAGCTCAGGTGACCCAGCAGCCCCCGACTCGGGCCCCGACGGCGAGTCCAGAAGGACCACAGGACTTACCCGAGCAGGCATCTCCGACTCCAGGCGAGGTCGCTTCGTGAGGTGTTCCTTCTCCAAGGACCCGGGGCGGCTGTCGGGGCTATGCGACCTGGCCCTAGCGGAACCAGGAGCGTCCACCGACGCCGCCCTCGCGGGTTTCACCTTCCGACGATGGTCCCCGGAGGGAGAACCCCGGTCGGAGGAACTCCGGCGACGGTCCGAGCTGGAGCCTTTTGACGCGGAGGCCTCCGACGAGGTCCGGGTACGGCTGGGGTCAGCGAAGATTCTCTCACGCTGATGCCGCCGACTTCTCAACGCCTTTGAAGACATTTTGCTGCAGGGCCCACAGATCAGTTCCTCATGATCCGGGCCCAGGCAGCGGAGGCAAAAGTCGTGTGTGTCAGTTAGTGACATGTTTCGGTCACACCGACCACACCGCTTAAACCCACTGGCAGCCATCGGGGGAAAAAGGGCCCCTGCGAGGTCAAAGGACCGGGCTGCCAGGGAAAAACCGAAAACGAAAGCTGACTAAGTCAGAAAAAACCGAAAAAAGTAAGAGGACTCGTGACCGGCGTCGCGAGTCCGGGCGGGAAAAAGATCGGCGTCGAACCGAAGGAAAAAAGGATAAAATACAGAAGAAAATCGACTTTTTCGCGGGGACAAGACGGGGACGTCTGTAGAGCTCCGCGGAAAAAAGAAGACTGGCTAAGATGGCACCCTTGGGCGGGAAGAGGACCACGCATGCGCGCTGCAATTCCCAAAGTGAGGACTGACTTCCTGCTTGGTCCTGGAGAACTGCTCTATCTTCAGCCAAACCAGCAAACACCAGTTGGTCCCTTGCAGGTATCATCCTAGGCCTTTCCCCGTTCCTGGCTCTGTCCCCCAGCCAAACTTGGTATTGAGCCTTATTCCTGCCCCAATGACTGCCACAATCATGTGCCAACCCCCCCCTCCTTCTCCCCCCCCCCCCCCCGAGAAGCACTGGGCCCGCAGCAGCCACCAAAAGATCTAGCAGCAGCAGCCCAGCGCCTCAGCATAACTGCTTTTTGATTTTTAAACTTGTGCTGCCTCCCATGTCTTAAAAATGCCACAGTTCGCAGCAGAACTTCCTGATAGCAGCCCCCCTCTTCCTAAAAGCTGCAGGTTAAAAAAAAAACCTTTTATTTTACTACTGGTTACACTATTACACACAATTTTTGCACAATTGCAATTTTAATTATTCATGATGTTTTCATATGTTTATTTTACTTTGTATATATTTTTCTTATGTTTTTTATGGTCATTTTAAGTGGTTTAATATTATTGTTTGTATGCTTTATTATTAGTTTTACAGACTCTAACACAGGCACAATTTGCCAAAACTTAGTAGAGTCGGGTCCTGAATAAAACCTTTTATGACATCCTAAGTAGAGTCTTAGCCATGGTCACTTTCTGTTGGTTGCTTTTTCTTTGCATTCTACACAGTTTATATTTAAGCAAAGAACTACCATTCTTACTTACATTATCATCTTTAAAAAGGCTAGTACTTAAGTGATAATCATACCCTTGTACATATTACATTGTAAATCTTGAACACTGGCAGTAATGTTATTTAAAGCACCAGCAAAACATAAAGGTGTATTTTACTAAAGGACTCTAGCTACCAGTGTATGTTCTTGTGCATGTTAAAGGCCAGAGCCGGCCCAAGGGTTTCAATATGTGTCCCCTATAGTCTTTGGGGGGGTTGGTTTGGTTTTTTTACAAGTGCACAATTGATTTGCATTTTCTGGTTCCACTCCACTCTGGATTTTACAGACCTCTATCATATCTCTCTTCAGGCATCTTCTTCAAGCTGAAGAGCCCTAAACCTCTTTAAGCTTTCCTCATAGGAGAGTCGTTCCATGCCCTTCTCTGTACCTTTTCTAATGCTGCTATATCTTTTTTTGACATGTGGAGACTAGAACTGCATACAATACTCAAGGTGCGGTCACACCATGGAGCGATACAGAGGCATTACAATATTTTTTGTTTTATTTTCTATCCCGTTCCTAATGATTTCTAACATTCTGTTTGCTTTTTTTGCTGTCGCTGCACACTGAACAGAAGAAAGTTTCAATGTATTGGTTATGACGTCACCCAGATCCTTTTCTTGGGTGACGACTTCTAATGTTGCAACTAGCATTGTGTATATCTTGAGTTTTTCTTTCCAACATGCACCACATTAAATTTCATCCGCCATCTAGATGCCCAGCCTTCCACTCTCACAAGGTCCTCCTGAGGTTTCTCACAATCTATATGCAATTTAACAACTTTGGATCATATGGAGTCATCTGCAAATATGGTCAGCTCACTTGTTTCTAACTCCAGATCATTTATAAATATGTCAAAAAGCACCAGTCTCAGTATAGTTCCCTCGAGTACACTATTCACATTCCTTCATTGAGAAAATTAACCCTTTAACGCCGCTTTCTGTTTTTCTTTAGTCAGTTCCCAATCCACAATAGCACATCATCTCCTATGCCATGACTTTTTAATTTCCTCATGAGTCACTCATGTGAGTCTGTCACTTTCTGAAAGTTCAAATATGCTATATCAATTGGTTCACCTTTACCCACAAGTCCATTCTTCACACCTTCAAAGAAATGCAGCAGATTGGTGAGGCAGAAATTGAAATCATTAGGGCATGTTTACTAAAGTGCATTAGCCAGTAGTGTTGAGTTTAGCAGAGTGTTTAAGAGTAGTTACTCACCTGTAACAGGTGTTCTCCAGGAGCAGCAGGAATCAGTCCTCACATATGGGTGACATCGGCGCCGATGGAGCCCTCGTGCGGAGCATTTCCCCAGCTTTCAAGGAAAGCCTTTGGGAATGCAGCACGCATGCGCAGTCCGCTTCCCGCCCAAGGATGCCATCTTCCTCAGTCTGATGACATAGCTAAAAGACAGCAAAAAACCAAAATGAATGATATGACTGCAACTCCAGGGGAGGAGGAGGGAGGGTCGTGAGGACTGATTCTTGCTGCTCCTGGAGAACACCTGTTACAGGTGAGTAACTACTCTTTCTCCAGGACCAAGCAGGAAGTCAGTCCTCACATATGGGACTCCCCAGCTCTAGGCTACCGGGAACCCTAAGCTGAAAAAATGGCTCCCTCTCAAGAGCCTCAGCATTCGTGATAAGAATATCCTCTGAGAACGCCCCTATACAGTAGCCCAACACAAGGGCTGGAGGGTAGGAGTTGCCTAAACCTCAAAGAGATTACGGAGTACCGCCTGTCCGAAAGCACTGTCCCTTCGGGACTCTCTCTCCAGGCAGTAATGGGCTGCAAAAGTCTGGCTTGAAGACCAAGTTGCGGTCCGGCAGATGTTTGCCAACGGAACAGAGATGAGCTACTGATGCAACTTTCGCCCTGACTCGGTGGGCCGTGACTCGACCCTGCAAGGGGAGGTCGGCTGCCCTATACGCCCAAGCAATACAATCTGCTACCCAAGTGGACAATGTATGCTTGGAGAAAGATGACCTCATCTTATTAGGGTCAAAGGAGATGAAGAGCTGAGTAGCCCTTTGATGTCCCCGTGTATGTTCTATGTAAAAAGACAACGCCCTCTTACAGTCCAGGGTATGCAAGACTGTTTCAGCCCAGCTGGTATGCGGCCTGGGAAAGAAGGTCGGAAGAACCACCTCCTGGTTGAGGTGGAAAGTGGAGACCACTTTTGAAAGGAACTTCGGATGGGTCCGTAAGACCACCCTGTTCCTATAGAACCGTGTGTATGGTCTATCAGAAACCAGAGCTTGTAGTTCACTCACACATCTGGCAGAGGTAAGAGCCACGAGGAAGAGCGTTTTCCAAGAAAGGAAGCGCAAATGGCAAGTAGCCATTGTCTCAAACGGTGGGTGAGTAAGTTGCTGCAAGACCACGTTCAAATCCCACTCAGTCACCAGTGGACGAACCGAAGGCTTGAGAAGAAGCAGACCTCTGAGAAATCGGGACACCAAGGGGTGAACCGACAGACTGTCCCTCCACCGGTGAGTGGTGCGCTGATAGAGCACTGAGGTGGACCCGAACAGAGTTAGACTTAAGGCCTAGGTCTGACAGGTGAAGTAGATACTGCAGTTCTACTGGCACAAGGCAAGAGAAAGGATCTTCATTGCGCTGAGCACACCATACCGTAAACCTACGCCACTTGAGGGCATAGGACTTTCTGGTGGACTGCCTCCTAGAGGCCAAGACCACCTCCTCAACCTCCTTAGGTAGAAATAAGGGAGCTAGCACTATCCTTTCAGCAGACAAGTCATCAGATTGAGGGACCTGAGACTGGGGTGCAGAAGGGAACCCTGATCTTGAGACAGGAGATCGTGTTGCAACACCAGAGGGAATGGAGTTTCCACCGCCATCTGCAGCAGAAGTGGGAACCACGGCTGCCTTGGCCATCTGGGAGCTACCAGAATCACTGAGGCCTTGCCCCGGAGAATCTTGAACAGAGTTCGGGCCACCAGGGGCGTGGGAGGAAACGCATACAGGAGGCCCGTAGACCAAGAGATCAGAAAAGCATCTACTGCCATCCTCAGGGGATGCGGCTATCTGGAGCAAAACCTGGGCAGCTCACGGTTTTGTGGACATGCAAAGAGATCGATGGATGGAAGTCCCCAGCGGAGGAAGATCTGCTGGACCACCCATGGATTCAACTGCCATTCGTGAGGCTGGAGAATCCGGCTTAGCTTGTCTGCTAGGAAATTCTCCTGACCAGGTAGATAAACTGCTTTGAAAAACATGCCTTGTTTGACTGCAAAGGAGCAAAGGGCCAGCGTCTCCTGACATAGGAGCCTGGACCCCGTGTCCCCTTGTTTGTTCACATAGAACATTGCCACCTGATTGTCTGTCTGAACTAGGACAGACTGGTGAGAGAGGGCATGAGAAAAAGTCTGTAGAGCTAAGCGGATTGCTCGCAGCTACAAAAGACTGATTTGCTGCATGGCCTCTTGAGGAGACCAGAGGCCTTGAGTGCACGTGCCCTGGCAATGTGCACCCCAGCCCTTTAAGGAAGCATCAGTCGTCAGCACCCTTGTGTGTGCTGGAGCCTGAAAAGGTACCCCCCTGAGAAGGTTTGGGAGATGTAGCCACCGCTGTAAGGAGTCCAAAAGCGGTTTGGACACCTTTACTCTGTCTCGGAGGTCGCCTGTTGCCTGCATCCACTGAGCTCTGAGGCACCACTGAGCAGCCCGCATCTGTAGATGGGCATTCGGAGTCACATGTACCATGGATGCCATGTGGCCGAGGTAGTGCCTGGTGGAGACATGAGACTTGCTTGGGAACTGGTTAGCCAAGTCTATCAGTCTGTGGGCCCTGTCTTTGGGCAAGTAAGCTCTTGCCTGAAGCTATCTAAGCTTGCCCCTATAAACTCTAAGTTCTGAGAGGGGAGCAAAGTGGACTTTTCGTAGTTTATGACAAAGCCCAGATGCTAAAGAAGAGAGACAGTGCAAAGAGTGGCTTGTCAGGCCTCCTGGAGAGACTGGCCCCTGATGAGCCAGTCGTCCAGGTATGGGAAGACAAAAATTCCCTGATTCCTGAGATAAGCCGCCACCACCGCCAGGCATTTGGTGAAAACCCTGGGGGCAGAGGTTAGGCCAAAGGGAAGTACCCTGTACTGAAAATGGATTCCTCCCACCACAAATCTGAGATATCGTCTGTGGTCTGGATGAATGAGGATGTGAGTATAAGCATCCTTTAGGTCTAAGGAGCATAGCCAGTCTCCCTGCTGGAGGTATGGCAGCAGTATCCCAAGGGTAAGTATCTTGAACTTTCCCCTCTCCAGAAACTTGTTTAGGTTTCGCAAGTCTAGGATAGGCTGGAGGCCTTCTGTCCATTTTGGTACCAGGAAGTACCTGGAGTAGAAGCCTTGCCCTTTCAGGTGGTGAGGCACCGGTTCCACTGCCTGTTCCTTTAGAAGACTTGCCAACTCCTGAAGGAGGAGGTGCCTGTGTAGAGGGAATCTTGGAGACTCCCTTGGATATTAGGAGGGGCGTAGCTGATGGAAGTGGAGCATGTAGCCCTTTTGGACTATGCTCAGTACACAGGTATCCCCTGTGATGGCTGGCAACCTGGAGGCGTACAGGGTCAGCTGAGTGGAGCCACCGGCGGAGGAGAGGCTATGCTGTGGAAGTTCAAACCCCGCTCCCTGCTGTGCAGGAACCGAAGCTGACAGCTTGGGGGTCTTCAGCCTACGGGGCCCATGCCCCTGCCCCTGCCCCTGCCCCTGCCCCTTGGCCTGCTGGTCCTGTTGGGGAGCTGGAGAGGCATGATACTGAGGGTAGGATTTGTAGGCAGCACCCTTCCTCAGGAAAAAGGGCTTCTTTCCCGAGCCCTTCTTTTTCTGAGAAGGGGCAGAAGTCTTCCTGGACAGCCTTGTCCTGGTGAGAGTCTCAGTCTCAATTTCTGCAGCCTTTTCAGTCATGGGCTTACCAAATAGGTTGTCACCTCGGCATGGGACATCGACCAACTTGTCCTGCACCAATGACTCCAGGTCCGATGACTGTAGGCATGCCCGACGGCGTGCACCGATGCCGGCCGCGGCTACCCGGGCCGAAGCCTCAAAGCCATCATAGGCTGCCTGAGAGATAAACTTCAAGCACTCTCAGATCCTTGTCAACAAGGCTTTGAACGTCTGCAAAGGTTCCTCAGAGAGGCCAGCTGAGAACCCGGCAATCTCCTTTGCCAGGTCCCTCAAGTACATGCCCATGTACAGCTGGTAAGTCTGGACACGGCAAGATAGCATAGAGCCCTGGAAGCACTTTCTACTGAGGGCATCTAGGTTCCGGGCCTCCCGGCCGGGGGGCACCAAGGAGTGCATCTTCTGACTCTTCAGGTGGTGCATGGCCGATTCCACAACCATGGAATTGTGCGGTAGCTGCGCCTTTTGGAACCCAGGGCTCTTACAGACTCGATAAATGGAATCAACCCATTTGCTAAGAACTGGCGCCGAGGCCGGTGCCTCCCACATACGGAAGAGGAGCCGTTCCAGCATCGGAGGAACCGGTACAGTAAAGGCTTCCTTCGGAGGAAAATCATACTGGAGGGCATCGAGCTCCTCAGCTCGAGGCTCCTCCTCGGTGTCCGCAGGGAATGCCAAAGCCTTGGCCATGTCCCTCACGAAGTCCGAGAACCGGGTATCCTCTGGGGGGGACCTTCTCCGAGGCTCGGACTCTGGGGAGTCCGAAGGGATGCACCGGATCCAGAAGGTGTCAGGAGACTCCTCGTCCTCCATCTCCCAAGCCGACTCTTCCGAGGAGGAGTCAAGCAGCTCCGGCCACGTGGGCCGCACGGGAGGTCGAGAGGGACCTTGACCGAGGATCGACTCGAGACTTCATCGACTCGAGGATCGGCTCAGTCTCCGGGGTCGACTTAGACATTGAGGTCCCGGTGGTCGGGGCAGATGCACCGGTCAGACCGGTGATCAGCACTCGCTGCTGTTCCATGAAGACAATCAAGCTGCTCTCCAAGGCAGTCAGCCTGAGTCCAAGCAAAGGAGACTCAGGAACCCCCGATTCGGGCCCCGACGGTGTCGGGCCTGATGTCGGTTCTCCCGGAGGAGAGTCCACGAGGACAACAGAACTTACGTGACTCGGGGACTCTGGCTCCATGCGAGGTAGTTTGGACGGCTTCTCCGACTGCGAGAACCCGGGGCGGCGGTCAGGGATACACGACCTGGCCCTCGAGGACCCAGGGGCCTCTACGGATGCCGCCCTCACAAGCTTCTTCTTCCTTTTGTGCTCCCGGGTGGGAGACCCGCTCTCAGAGGAACCCCGACGGCGCTCGGGGTCAGACTCCCAAGATGTCGAGGCCTCTGACGAAGTCCGGGCCAGGCCGGACGCGGGCTCTGAAAAAATTCTCTCACATTGATGCTGACGGCTCCGAAGTGCCTTCGACGACATTTTGCCGCACGGGCCACAGACCAGCGGGTCATGGTCAGGCCCGAGGCATCAGAGGCAGCAGTCATGTGTGTCGGTGAGAGATATAAGTTTCTTGCACCAATCACATTTTTTTTTAACCCGCTGGCAGCCATTGGCAGAAAGAGGGCCCCTGCAAGGTCAAAAGACCGGGCTGCCAGTGAAAATAACAAAAAAAGGCACGAATGCTAGTCACGAAGGACAAAAACCGAAAAAAGAAATTCCAGACTCGATACCGGTGTACCGACCCCAGGAGGGAAGGGGAACCGGTGTCAAACTGGAGAAGAAAAGCGAAAATCGCAGAAAAAAAAAAATCTACTTTTCCCGGATGACACGAACTCACGTCCGTTGGGCTCCACGGAAAAAGAAAGACTGAGCAAGATGGCACCCTTGGGCAGGAAGGGGACCGTGCATGCGCGCTGCATTCCCAAAGGCTTCCCTTGAAAACTAGGGAAATGCTCCGCACGAGGGCTCCATTGGCGCCGACGTCACCCATATGTGAGGACTGACTTCCTGCTTGGTCCTGGAGAATGCATGTTTCGGTAGCGCAATAGCATACAGCACATGACCCAAAGGTGATCACACTAAAAATCCCCCACTAACACTGTGTGCAAATAGATGGGGTCAAGTTTGGAGACTGGGCGGAGAGAGCGTGGAGTCAGGGCATGCAGTAGAGCAGGCACTGTAGTCACACACTAGCTGCACAACAACGCCGTTAGCACAGGTGCAGCTAATGCCAGCCTCTGACCAGGTGCTAGTTGTACTTGCCATGCTCTTGCATGCTGTGTGGTTCAGATGCGAGTGTTAAAAAATATGAAGGGCAGAAGCAGCACAAACACATTGAGTTGAATACCAGGAAGCCAGCCTAGGCCATTGATTATGAGAAGCCGCATAGTGTAGTTGACATGGCAGTGGACCACAATAGCCCGACTACCACAAAGCATAGCCAGCACATGAAGGTTGACCCTGCTGGGACAGTGGGCAAACATTCACAAACACATCAACAGTTGTCCTGATGGACTGATGGTAATGTCAGAATAGCAATGGCTGTCTGTCAGAGAGCCTGCAGGTGCTGTATGTGTGGAAGTGTCAGGACATAGGGCCTCTACTCTGTGCTGCCGTCAATACTGGCTTCATAGCCAGTTGGAGCCAGCAGAGTCAGAGGGGGGCATGCAAATTAAGCAATGCATTTACTGGCAACATGACAGCATGGCAACACAAGAGCCGTCTGACCACTGCCCCCTTCCCTCTGCATGGGGAGGGGCATGTAGCAATGCATACATGCACCTGGGGAGCCATGTTCCTGTGGGCAGATAGTCCCTCAACCCAACTAAGGGAGGATGTGGCTGAGGCCTACCAGCTCTGAGCACTTGTATAATACTTCTATCACTGAATGTGGGCCTTAAGTGTTGGAAGTCACTGATCAGTGTCCCCTGCCTAGTCCCCCTGCCTAGCGACAGAGGCAATTCATGGATCTAGGGAGCCCTTTTTATCTTTCCTGGTCTGGTGAGCCATTGGTTCCATGGCAGCTGGAGTGCTTAGTATGGAGGCTTTTTGGAATTCACCTCCTCCATGTAGTGTTCCCCCACAGCTCCTCCTAGTAGGAGGGAGCATAGAGGGCCTCTGTGAGTGGATGGCTGGGCCTTCACTATAGAGGTTGAAGCACAAGGGAATTGTTCTAGACAGTGGCTTGTTGGGGGTGCCTCTCAACCTCTGGCCCTCATGAGTATGCTTCCCAGAGCAGTTGTGCTCATTATGATCTCCAGACACTCCTGCTCCTTGCATACCCTATCCCCAAATAGGAGTGGAGGAGTAGCCTAATAGTTAGAGCACTGGCTTGGGAACCAAGAGACCAGGGTTCAATTCACACTAGCACTTCATGTGGCCTTGGGCAAGTCACTTAACCCTCCACTGCTTCAGAAAAATCTGAGTTATCAATGTTCCTATTTAATGCATATTACCAAATTTAAGTTACAATGTAAACCGCTTTGACTGTAATGATAAAGCGGTATAAAAAAAACCTGTTAAATAAAATAAATAAATAAAATATGAGGGACATACTCCACAACGGCTATGCTGCTGCCCAAACCATAATCAGAGTAGGGAATGAGCCATGGAGCCCATCCCCTTCACACAAAGGCCTTGTACTGTATTCCCTGCAGCCTAGATGAACAGGGTGAAGGGGGGGGGGGTCATACCCCTGTCCCCCATGTTCAACACTGCAGACACCCTGCCTGATCCTATATAAGGCCCCCTTGCATCTCCAGATGCCACATTTGCACCCTGTCGCCTACAGTTAGAGACACAGCAAGTACTCTCTGCATTTATTTGCTTTGCTGATTAGCATGACCCGCCCTCTTGTACTTAGTCCATATGCTCTGAGCAGTGCAGGTAGTTAAGCCCATTCCTGCTCATCCCTCTCTATCCTGAACTGGCCAGTTGACACCATTCCGTACGTGTGATTGGGGCACATTTCTTATGGTCCACAGTGAGCCCACATCCTCCCCAATACTGCACTTGTAGCTTTCTTTTTCCTGACGTGTACTGCGACCGTGCATACTATGAGCATGCGCTATGGCTGCATGCTCACTACTACTGTGCTAGTGACTCAACTAGCACTACCACCATCTCCTGCATCCATCACAGCCGCAATGCCCTGGTGCAGTAAAAACATGCACTATTTGCGCATTAGCCCTACGTTACTCATAGCACTTAGTAAACGTGACCCTTTGTTTTATAATGCTGCTTTTAATTAATATCATAGTGGCATTCTTGTTTGTGTATGTGTTTAAATATGCATGTGTCTTTGTGAATTGCTTAGAAGTCATAAGACAGGTGGGTATAAACAATGAAATGAAATGAAAAGAAACCTGAGTTCAATGCGAGTTACTAGTTCAGGTACAGAAAGTTATTTCTGCACCCAAGTAGCTTTACAGTCTAAAGCTGTACCAGTGGCAATGGGGGTGAAGTCACTTGCACAAGATCACAAGCAGAGCCAGTGGGAGAAGCAGGATTTGAACCCTGATTTCCCTGGTTCTCAACCAGCTGTCCTAACTATTAGGCTCTTGTTTAAAATGCTATAAAGGTGTTAATAGAATGTGTCATTTTAAAGTCCACTACATGCAAGAAAAACTAACACAATGAGTTAAAACACTTTTGTTATGGAATGGCCTTCATTTTTCATTAAAAAAAGAAGATAAAAGTGGAGATGATAGTTATACCTGTTCCAATTTAGTGAACTAAGTATATTACCTCTAACTTTCTAATTTAGATTCTGTTCAGATGTGTGCTGATCAAAACTACTGAAGCATCATTCTGTGGTTTATTTATTTTATTTTAATTAATTAATTGATTTATTTATTTAACAGGTTTTCTGTGCTGCCTTATCTTAGATTCGGGGCGGCTTACATTGTAATAACAGAGGGATATAACTTTGAAGTTTTAACATAGCTTTACATTGAACAGGAAGGCTTAACTTGGAGGTTTCAACAGGATTAACATTAATTAGGTAGAACTGTGTATCAATGTGTTACAACAGCAGTGGAATATGTTTTACAGTGTAGCAGTACATTTTAGAGTCCATACACAGGAACAATTAGTAGCTACATTGTGGTAATATGAGAAGTATATCTACAGTGTGTTAACATTTTAGCATATGCGGGGGGCGGAGCCTGATGCCGAGCGGGACAGATGGGTAGAGCGGAGCTCCGGTGGGGCTGAGCTGAATCCTGCAAGAATCCTGTTGCCAGCTCCCACTAAGGTTGGCGAATCCTGGTGGAGTGAGAGAGGGAAATGTCCGGGCCTAAGCCCACGCAGCTAGAATTTGCTGCGGCACCGAATAATAGCGCTAAACGCTCTAAGACTGAGCCCCCCTCCCCACACAAAATGCGGCCGTGCGAGAACAGCCTGAGGCCTTACAAGAGATTCTTGCGGAGATAAAAGGGAGGAAGGAGATGGTGAGAGCGAATGGTGAGTCCCTGGCCTCGATGCATGATGAGATGGTGGCATTGAGGGGGTCTGTGGAAAGGCTCACTGTGCAGCAGGAGCAGATGGAGCAAACTCTAACGGTGCATGATGAGCGATTGCACGAGGTGGACAAGCAGGCCCGACAAATTCGTTGGTTGCAAAAGGAATTAGAAGATGGCAATAATCGGGCCCGCAGGAACAACGTCCGAGTCGTGGGGTTCCGGAGGGGGCAGAGGGGAAAGAGATGATTCCCTTTCTGTGCAAGATGATTCCAACACTCCTTCATCTCAACTTTGATCTGCCCTTTGAGATCGATAGGGCGCACAGAGTACCCTCCCAGATACAACCTAACAACAGGAAGCCACGGCCGATTATACTGCGGATTTTGCGGTACCAGCAGGTTGCGGCAATTATGGAGGCAGCGCGCTCCCGGTCCCCGGTGGAATTTGAGGGGCACAGGTTGTTCTTCTTTCCTGACCTGGCGAAATGTACGGTTGACTGCAGAAGGAGCTTCCTGGCATTAAGACCGCGACTTCAACATATGCAGGCGAGGTTTGGTCTGATGTACCCAGCCAGAATGCGGGTTACGCTTCACAATCAGACTAGAACTTTTGAGGACCCGGAGGCCTTGCGTCTGTATCTGGAAGATAAGGAGGCATCTCAGATGCGATGAAACGCTGCTGGGTAGGTGATTCATGCCCTTGTCCGGGGCTGGGCCCAGAGTGTGGATCTTTTCTAAAGTGACTCTTGTGCGGCCCAGCGGAACTGCTCTCTTACTATTATTGGAGCCGCTGGCACCTGTTGTTTTACATATGGTCTGTTAAAAGGTATCTTGGTGAGGGATGATGTGTAGTAGTGAACGGGGTGTCTCAGAGGGAGGGGGAAAGTGTGCTGCGGGTTCTAGGGGGGGCTTAGGCAAAATTGTGGTAAGGGGGATATTGGGGAAGAGGTGGGTGAACTATAGAGTCAGCCCCTCTGCGTCTGCCCTGCTTGGCACGGGCTCACCAATTCGGTTTTATGCATGGAGTTTCCCTCCAGGGCTCACTGGGATTATGTTGGGTTTGGGGTCAAATTGGGGGAAGTGGTTTCTGTTCAGGGAATGTGGCAGATGGGGAAAGGCGACTAGGCAAACATGTGTGAGAGTTTGTTTTTCTAATTGGCAATACCAACAGGCTGAACCTAAAGTGAGCGATAAACAGATAGTATGGCTCCTATTAAGGTCCTTTCCTTAAATGTGAAAAGCATAAAGAACCCCATTAAGAGAAAGAAGATAGTTTTGCATGGGAAGCAAGAAGGGGCAGACATCATGCTGTTACAGGAAACTCATTTGAGTGCAAAAGAATCGCTGAAGCTCAGTATCAAGCCATTCATGGTGGCGGCCTTTTCAGCGGCAACCAATAAGTGCAATGGTGTTGCTGTATTAATTAAAAAGGCTTTAAACCCAAGTGTATTGCATGTCTGTGCGGATAGCGAGGGGAGGTGGGTTAAAGTAGTAGTTAAGCTGGGGGTTCTGGAGTTGGTCATCTTCAACGTATATGCCCCTAACGGGGATTGTCCGGAATTTTTCCACTTCTTGGTGAGGGAGGTCAATATGGTTGCGGGGGAGATGCTGGTGTTAGGGGGGGATTTTAACCAAGTTATTGATCCACTTATTGATAGGAAGCCACCCAGATCCGTTAGGCCTCCTAAGGCACAGATTATACTTAATTCATTGATTCAGGAAATGGGTTTAGTGGATGTGTGGCGGATGCAGCATCCATCAGACATGGATTTCACGTTTTTTTCACCCCCACATCAGTCGTTGTCACGCATTGATTTTCTGTTAGTTTCTAAGAGATTGATACCTAGCATAGTTGCCTCAAGTATTCATGCGGCGCATGTGTCGGATCATGCAGCAGTTTCAATTGTGTTGGATGATAAAGGGGTAACACCCCGCTCTTTCAGCTGGGCTTTTGATAGATCCCTCTTGGAGAGAGAAGATTTTCGTGCGGAAATGCAGACTGTAATAGTGGACTATTTTGATTTCAATTCTATCCATGATACTACAATATGGGCCTGGTGGGAGGGGTTTAAGGCCACTATAAAAGCTAAGATTACCAGTTTTGGGATAGCGCAAGCCAGGCAGCGTAAAGAGCAGGCTCGAGTCCTAGACGAACAGATTAAAGCAGGGGAGCGGATTTTAGCTCGTCGGTCGGATCCCTGTATTTTGTTGCAATTGCAGCGGCTCCGGTTTCAGTATAATGAGCTTCTGGCGGGTGAGGCAGAGCGTAATGTCAAATTGCAGAGAAGTACTTATTATTGGGAAAGCAATAAGGCTGGGCGGATGCTGGCCAATGCACTTAATGCTCGGAAGGAAGCCGGCCGAGTGGCAGCGATACAGGACCCGGTCGGGCACAAGACTGTGGTGTCGGATGTTGACATAGCGGAGGCTTTTCGGGTTTTTTACGCCCAGCTTTATACTTCAGAGACCACTTTCAATAAGGAAGAGTTTGAGAGGTTGGTAGATGGGGTTCAGAGGCCAGTTTTGAGTGAGGAAGAGGCGATGATGTTGGATAGGGTGTTTGGCTTAGAAGAGATTTGTCAGGCTATAGATGAGTTATCGACGGGGAAGGCAGCGGGTCCGGATGGACTGCCAGCTGAATTCTTTAAGACCTTTGCTAAAGTTCTCGCTCCCTATATGCAGTGGTATTTTCACTCCTTAGTTGTAGATGCTCCTGTGGTAGGGGCTTTTGCTGCAGCGAATGTGATAGTATTGGAGAAAGGAGGCAGAGATCCGCAGTTGGTGGGGAATTATCGCCCGATTTCTTTATTGAATGCAGACTACAAAATCTACGCCACAGTTTTGGCTCGGCGTTTGTCCAGGGTGATCCCCTCGGTGATCCATCCTGACCAATGTGGCTTTGTGGAAGGTCGGTCAACGGCGGATAATGCAAGGCTATTATGTCATGTACTGGCAGAAGTGGGAAACGTCGATAGTCCTTTGGTGGGTCTGTCCCTGGACGCTGAGAAGGCATTCGACCGATTAGAGTGGTCTTTTCTGTTCTCGGCTCTTAAATGGTTTGGGATCGGTGAGGGTTTCCTTCAGTTGCTTCGTTTATTGTATTCAAGGCTGGTAGCTAATATATGTGTTAATGCTACGCAGTCTCGGGAGCTCCCGTTGGGTAGAGGCACCCGCCAGGGCTGCCCTCTCTCCCCGTTGCTGTTTAACTTGGCTCTGGAGCCACTAGCGTTGCTAGTGCAACAATGTGCAACGATCCAAGGTGTTCGGCTGGCTACTAAGGAGGTAAAGCTCTCGGCTTACGCCGATGACCTCATGTTATTCACTGTTCCGGAGTCTGTGCCGCAGATATTGACGCTAATTGCTGAATACTCGAAACTGTCTGGATACAAGATCAATTGGGCAAAATCAGTGGCTTTTCCGCTTAACGCGCGAGTACACAGGGAAGATATGAAAGAGTTTCCATTTGTGTGGGAGAGGCAGATGGTTAAATATTTAGGGGTGCAGTATTGTTTCCCGCTGGAGGCCACCATTGAGTATAACGCGAAGGTGTTGGTAACGAAGGGTCGCAATATGATTGCTGGGTGGTCCCCCTTAGTATTGTTCTGGTGGGGTCGCTTAGAGACTATTAAAATGACTATAACACCGCGAGTTAATTATGTCCTAGAAATGTTGCCTTGTTATTTGCCGAGGTTTGTATATAGACAAATTGAGAGATTACTTGTGCAGTTTTTGTGGAATAACAAAATGCCTCGTATAGCCCTTAGGAAGTTAAAACTGGGTAAGGAGCTGGGAGGAGTGAAGTTTCCGGATTTTTTCCTATATCATACGGTGTTTCTTCTGAAGCAGGGCTAGTATTGGGCTGGGGCCGAGGTAGGTCAGCGGCCAGTTTGGTTGGACATAGAGGAGGCCTTGGTGGAGCCATTTCCTATGCAGTTGTTAATGAGTATGGTGTTCCCGGAAAGTAGAGGGTGCTCTAGAATAATAGCAGACATGCAAAAGGCCTTCGGGGTGTTAGTATCTGGCCAGAGACAGGAGGGTGTAGTTGATTCGGAGCTTCTCCCCTTGTGGTATAATCCTCTTTTTAAGATACAGAAAAAGGTGTTTGCATGGAGCCCGTGGTATTCTAGAGGAGTCTGGTCGATTGGTCAGTTGGTGGATAGGGGCGAGTGGAAGTCGTTTAGTAAGCTGCAGCAGGAAAATGGTCTGCCGGCATCTTTGTACTTTCAATGATTGCAGCTTATGCATTGTATCAAGTGGACTAAGGTAGATATTAAGTTACTGTCAAAGAACGGAGGGCTATTTGGTATTGTGCAAGAGGCCAGGAAACGGGTGGCGGGGGCCTCTTATTTTTATAGATTAATGGACCAGGGCATGAATCTATTGAGGTTGGGTGTGTGTCAGAATTGGGAGCTTGAAGTGGGTGCGGCTTTCCCTCCCTCGAAGTGGAATAAATTCTGGACCAGGCAAGTGCGGGTAGCCAAAGCCGCATCGATTACACAAACCTTATTCTTTTTTGCTCATAGGGCCTATTATACCCCAGTGCGGCTAAATAGATGGGATGAAGCTCGGAGCAGTCAATGTTGGTCTTGCCAAAGAAAGGTGGGGACGTACGTTCACATAATGCTGGAATGTTCATGCCTAGGAACCTTTTGGGGGGAGGTGTGGGAGCAGATACAAAGCATACTTGGGGTTAGGACCCCTCTTACTTGGAAGATTCTCAGCTTCCGGTCCATGGCGGGTATTCCGTCTTTGCGCAAAGAGTGCTATTTTTTGTTAGATTTTATGTTGGGCATTGCGATCTATCTAATTGTGGGTAATTGGAAGCATACCTATGATGTTCATTCGCGGGCCTGGTGGAACCAGGTCTGTTTATATAGTAAATACGAACGGCTTCCTAGAAAGGGATGCTCGTTTGGTGGGCGTAATGCCTTTAAGTGGGAGGCGTTGGATACCTATGTAAGGGGGCCTGGAGCTGGAGTAGCTACTGCTCCCCCCTCTTGTCTGTGATTTTAAGCTTGTGACTCTTTTGTTCTGCCATTGGTTGCTGATGAGGGGCTAAGGGTTGTAGTCTCTTCCCTTGTTTGCTTTGCCTTTAATTATTCTGGTGAGCCTTGGAGGGTGAGGGAGGTCGGGGTGGGTTGGTTGGTTGTGGTTTGGTTGTTTCTTTGTGTGTATGTTTGTACTTGTGTTTGGTTTTTGAAAATTTTAAATAAAGATATAAAAAAAAAAACATTTTAGCAGATGCATGAATTAATTAACAGACATTTGGAGAAGTAATATTTGAAGCATGCCTAGATCGAGCACATCGAGCGCTGGGGACCCAGTGGGGTGAGCACTCTAGAGACATTGTGACCTGCTTCCACAGCCATGCTGTGAAGGAAAAAATGGCCCGTAAGATGTGCACAGTTGGGAACTTTCAGTGGCAGGGTCACCAAGTGGCAGTATTTGCTGACTTGTACGCTGGAACCCTGCAGCGCCAGAAATCCTTTTGGCCCATCACCAAGTGCCAGATCAGATATAGATGGGGAAACCCCACTGGACTTGCTTTTACACATAACAGAATAACTTGCTGGGTGACAACAGTGGAGGAGGCTGTGATAACCTTGGAAGAGGCAGGCCTCTCTGATATCCAGAGTTTAATGCCTAAACATACTCAGAAGCCACCATGGAAAACGATCTGGACAACGGTGGAGAAGGGTGAAAAGTACAGGAAAAAAAAGGCAGGGAAGGCAGCAACCCCTACATGAGAGTCCTATAGACACTGAGGTCTGGTTGCTTGATTATTGTACAAGATGGATGGCATCTGGTTGGGTACACTGAAAGGGCCAGAGCAACTGCTACTATTGTGAACGCTTGTTTTAAGTGGGAGTGGGCACAGTTGGAGGTGCAGGTTGTAATGGCAATGTTTATAGAACTGTTCATATAATTGACTGGAATGGTTTTGAGGGCTGAACAGGGGGGGACCAGGGGAGAGGTGACGAACAGGATGCATGGGAGAAAGAATGAGGGTAGTAGTGGTTGTCAGGATTGCATGGGCAAAAGGGGGCAGTGGAGGTTTGGAGGGGCAGTAGGGGGGATTCAGGGGGTATGAAGGGGAGGCAGGTGGGGGTCACTACTCTAGATTACTGCTCGCTCACTGACCAACAGAGAGCGTTTCTACCAGGTGTTTAGACCGTGCACATTTAAAAGTCACCACCTCAATGTCCCCATCAAATTTCATCAGGATATTCAGTTCCCATGCCCCTCATACACTCTCTCGCATACACACCCATCTGCCCCTACCTCCCTTCCCCCCCCTTTCCACCCCCTCTCCTTCCGCTATCTGTGCAACCGTACCAGATCCGCATACCATGGTCTCCTTGGCCAATCTGGAGCTATGAGAATCACGGTACCCTCGTGACGCGCAATCCGCTGAACCACTCTGCCGATCATCGGCCACGGCGGAAACACATACAGCAACACATTCTCCGGCCACGGTTGAACCAACCCATCCAGGCCCTCCGACATATGCTCCCGACGTCGGCTGAAAAACCGACCCACCTTGGCATTGTTGAAGGTCGCCATCAGGTCCAGAACCGGCTGACCCCAGCGAACGGTGATGTCGTGGAAGACCGCTGCATTCAGTTCTCACTCTCCGGGATCTAAGGTATGGCGACTGAGATAATCGGCTTGCACATTGTCCTTTCCCACTACGTGCGCCGCCGATAGCGCTAGCAGGTTTTCCTCCGCCCAGAGCAGCAGCAACTGGCTCTCTTCCAACAAGGCGGCACTGCCCGTGCCCCCTTGCTGGTTGATATATGACACCGCCACGAGATTGTCTGAGAAGACGCGAACTGCTCGACCCACAACGAGGTTCCGGAACTCCAACAGGGCCAACCGCACCGCTCGGAGCTCTAACAAATTGATGGGCAATGTGCTCTCCGCCAGAGTCCAGGAGCCCTGCGCCACCTGAGCCTGACAATGAGCTCCCCACCCGACAAGACTGGCGTCCGTAGTGACCAACAGCCAATCCGGTTCTTTTAGGGGAACCCCCACTTGCAGGTGCGTGGGATCTAACCACCACTGAAGAGTGGACGCCACAGACTGCGGACACGGCAGCCGACAGTGCAGGGGATGGAGCTGAGGAGACCATTGGCTCAGGAAGAAGCTCTGAAGAGGACGCATATGAGCGCTGGATCACGAAACCAGATCCAAGGCCGCCGCCATGGACCCTAGGAGCTGTAAATATTTCCAGGCGGTGGGAGCCTGCGAACGTAGAAAGGCCCTCAGGAGCCATAGAAGCTTGTGGACACGCTCTTCGGGAAGGAACACGGAACCCAGCTGAGTGTTGAACAACGCCCCCAAATAAGTGAGGCGACAAGTCGGCGATAACCGACTTTTTGCAAGATTGATCACCCAACCGAGACTCTCCAGGACCTGCACTACCCGAGCCATCGAAGAAAGCGACTCCGCCTGAGAGCGCGCGCGGATCAACCAATCGTCGAGATAGGGATGAACGTGAATCCCCTCTCCCCTCAAGGCGGCTGCCACTACCACCATGACTTTCGTGAAGGTCCGCGGAGCCGTGGCCAAACCGAAGGGCAAAGCCCGAAATTGAAAATGTCCCATGGGCACGGCAAAACGCAGATACTGGTGATGCTCTGCCCGGATGGGAATGTGAAGGTAGGCCTCCGTGAGATCTATGGCCGAGAGCACCTCGCCCGGTTGTACCGCTCGAATCACAGAGCGCAGAGACTCCATGCGAAAATGAGGCACCCGCAAACAGCGATTGACATGTTTGAGATCGAGGATGGGACGAAAGGACCCTTCCTTTTTGGGAACCACGAAATAAATCGAGTATCGACCTAAGCCGCACTGGTCTGGCGGAACCGGTACAACTGCCTTGAGCCGCAGCAACCGGAGAAGGGTCTCCTGCACCGCCAATCTTTTCGCCGGAGACCCGCACGGAGACCTCACGAAGGCGGGTGGTAGAGGTTGAGCAAAGTCCAACGCGTAACCGTCGCGGATAATCTCTAGAACCCAACGGTCCGTGGTAATGGAGGTCCAGACGGAGAGGAAATCCTGCAAACGTCCGCCCACCGGCACCTCCGCCTGGACCTGCCGCCCTTCATTGCGGCTTTTTGGAGGCAGTCTGCTGAGAGGACAAAAATCTTCTGCCAAACCCCCGAGCTACACGAAAGGACTGACCTCGCGCTCCAAACCGACCTCTCTGATACGGAGCAAAGCGAGGCCCCCGAAATCTGCGAGTATCGCGGACTGGACCCCTGAGCTGAGTGCCGGGCCGCGACTGCTTAGGACGATCCTCTGGCAGGCGACCGCCCTTGGAATCACCGAGATCCTTGACAATTTTCTCCAGAGCCTCCCCAAAAAGTAGCTTACCTTTATAGGGCAGTTTACTGAGCCTAGTCTTAGAAGAGGAATCCGCTGCCCAATTTCTCAGCCAGAGAAACCGACGGGCGGCTACCACAGACGCCATGGACTTCGCGGAAATCCGAACCAAATCGTAGAAGGCGTCGGCTAAGTAAGTGGCTGCAGATTCCAGCTTTGCCCCTTCTGTCCCGAAGGGGCCCTCCTTGTCAGTCGCTGACTCTCCCTGGAGCCAACGGATGGAAGCCCGGGACACATACGCCCCGCAAACGGACGCTTGCAGTGCTAGCGCACAGGAATCAAAAACCTGCTTCAGAATGGTCTCCAATGTCCTATCCTGAAGATCTTTAAGGGCCACAGCCCCCTCCACCGGAATGGTGGTCTTCTTTGTCACCGCAGAAACCAAGGCGTCCACCTTGGGCATGCGCAACAAGTCCTTTTCTTCCTGCGGCATTGGGTAGAGTCGACCCATAGCCCGACTACCCCGCAAGGACGCCTCCGGGCATTCCCACTCAGACTCAATCATTTGCTTGATCACTCTATGGATCGGAAAACACCTCTGGTCAACTTTAAACCCCTGTAACAGAGGATCCTCCGAGGGCTCCTGCGGGACCGTTGGGGGAACAATATTAAGCGCTGCCAATGACTGCGCAATAAGAGCACCCAGCTCCTCCTTGCGAAAAACTCGAAAAATATTAGGGTCATCCCCCGGAGCAATCTCCCCCTCTTCTAACTCCCCAGACCAGGAGTCCACATCCGCCTCAGATATGATCTCTCCTTCCTCTCCCAAAGGAGCAGCAGAGAGTGAGGGCCCCAAAAAATCAGCCGCATTGCCTGTGAGCTTATCCATCTTAGAGGTACCCTCACCTGGATCCAAACCTGCAGCCACCAGCTGCGGGTCAGCCAAGAGGGGAGGGGGAAAGGGGGGAGGAGAGAAAGCAGCGCTGCCAGCCTGCTCTGTCTTCAATAGGTATGCTCTATGAAGAGCCAAAATAAAATCCGGGGAAAACAAGGACTCCACCTTATGAGGCACCCTCTCAGAAGGTCGTTTAATCTCCCCCTCAGCAGAGGAGGGCTTTTTGGACTTCACCTTCTTCTTCTCAGGCTTCCCCGAAGGCATAGAAGCAGCCGTGCCTGAAGACAAAATGGCCGCTGTTCCCGCCAGAATCGGCTTGCTTTTGGAGGCTTCCCCCGCGACGGCAGACGGAGCAACCGCGTCCCATCAGGCCCCCCAAGTACCCTCACGCACCTACTACCAACATCCACAACCAGATGGAGAACTCCCCCGGTCCGGGCACGTCGCCGGCTTCGCTAGACACGCCGACGTCGAGAACACAGAAAAAAAAGGCGCGCTCACGCTGAGACACCTGTGAGGGCAGCCACGAACAGAGCCCGACAGAAGCCCGCCCGGCCCCCAGGAGCCCCGCAACACTCACCGGACCTGCAGAGACGCCAACCAGCACAAGGAGCACAGCACAGCCTGCACTCCTACGTCCCGCTGCTAGCGGGACTCGGAGAAAGAGCAAAACAACTGAGGGAGGAAAATCTGGGGCTCCCAGCGTCTCCCGGGTAAGCTGTGCGGCGATGGCAGCGTAGCGGTGAGCAGGCTCTGCCCCCGATAGCAACCAGCTTTGTCAGCCTCATAATTATTGAAGTAAATTGAACGAGGGCAAACTGAAAAGGGAGAGGATGCTCTGCCAGAACCTCCTAACCCCCCAGCCGTGTAAAAAAAATAAATAAACTGCAAATAAGGAATTTCTTCAAGTCTCTCCGGGAGCCCAACAGGGAACACGTCCTATTCAGCTGCTGAGGACTGTAAGACTGAGTAGCTGACGTCACCGGGAAATAGATGGTCTGACAGGAGAAACTTTTCAGTTTCCAGTCCTCAGCTGCTGAATGGGATTGACAACCCTTCTGTTCCTGGACTGGCCCGGAGAGACGAAGAGGAACAACTTTTTCTCCATGTTAGCTGCAAGGCAGCCCTCCCAAAAATGCTGGGAATGACCCCAAAAGTTAATGCAGTTTTTGCAGTTACTGCAAAACCTTACCACACTTAAGTAAAAAGGGGCTATATTTATTATATGATCAATCAACATACACTCCACATGTGGTACAATATAAAAAAAAATCCTTTGGAAGAAATACAAACCCCCCCCCCCCCCACACACACACACAATGAATTTAGTGGATAATTCTGCCACAAGACAAGTGTTCACATCATCACCAGCATTACCCTAGATTGTGTGTCTCTGAGATGTCAGGGGGGGGTGGGGAGGGACTGAACTCCCTTCTTAATCTGAAAGGTAGTTCCTCCAGAAAGAGATCGACACACACTGGCAGGGCAGCATGAAGAAGTCTGCATCATCACTACCCATTCTGTACTTCTTAAATCGGATTCACAAAGTGGGCCATTCACAGAGAAAATATAAAAAAAAGCAATCTATTCAAATTTTTTAAAGAATCCATTTTTTCTGCAAAGGAAAATAAAATAACTAACTGCATATTTTCTAGTGATGTATAATTTTTAAATCACAGGAAAGACTTAAATGCTCAAACATGCAGTAGCATCTGCAAGGCCATGAGCTCACAAACTGATTTTCAAAAGAAAAATTACTTATTCAACTTTGAAAATCCCATGGTGGCAGGTGTGGAATAGATTCTTTAATCCATACTTTGCATCTAAATGGCTTAAGGCAGTTGTGGGGATTTCAAAATGACTACTATTGCTACTAAGAACATAAGATACTGGGTCAGACCAAGGTCCATAAAGCCCAGGATCCTGTTTCCAACAGTGGCCAATTCAGGTCACAAGTACCTGGCAGTTTCCTAAAAAGAAACACAGATTCCACAATGCTTGTATTGGGGCAAGCAGTGGATTTCCCGGGTCCCTTGAATAATGGTTTATGGACCTTTCTTCCAGGAACTTGTCCAAACCTTTTTTAAAGCTAGCTACACTAAAAGCTTTTATTACATCCTCCGGTAACGAATTCCAGAGTGATTATGTGTTGAGTGAAAAAATATTTTCTCTTATTAGTCTTAAATAAGTTATCCTGCAGTTTCATTGCATGTCCCCTAGTCTTTCTATATTTTGATGGCGTAAACAATTGATCTACGTTTACCCATTCCACTCCATTAATTTATAGACCTCTATCATATCTCCCTCAGCTGTCTCTTTACCAGGTTGAACAGTCCTAACCTTTTTAGCCTCTCCTCATAGAGGTATCTTTCCATCTCCTTTACCATTTTGGTGGCTCTTCTCTGTACCTTTTCTAATTCTGCAATATCCTTTTTAAGATACGGCAACCAGAATTGCACACAATATTCAAGATGTGGTCGCACCATGGAATGATACAGAGGAATTATAATATCCTTTGTTTTATTCTCTATTCCTTTCCTTATGATTCCTAGCATTCTATTTGCTTTCTTGGCCGCCACTGCACACTGGGCAGAGAGTTTCAATGTGTTATCCACGATGAAGCCTAAATCTTTTTCAAGGGAGGTGGTTCCTAATATGGAACCTTGCAGCGTATAACCATAGTTTGCGTTGTTTCTTTTCTAGGTGCATAACTTTACACCTGTCCACATTAAATTTCATCTGCCATTTGAATATCAAGTCTTCCAATTTATCAAGGTCCTCTTGCAATTTTTCACAATTCTCTTGGGTTTTAACAACTTTGAAAAATTTTGTGTCATCTGTAAATTTGATTACCTCACTTGTTATTCCCATTTCCAGGTCATTTATGAATGTTAAAAAGCAGCAGACCTACCACTATTCACCTTTCTCCATTGGGAAAATTGGCCATTTAGCCCTATTTTCCGCTTTCTGTCTTTTAACCAGTTCCTGATCTACAGTAGTACACTGCCTCCTATCCCATGACTTTTTAATTTTGCCAAGAGTCTCTCATGAGGGACCTCGTCTGTATAATGCTACAAGGCAGAGCAGCACTGTAAAATGAAATTCCCATGTGTACTTCTCCCAGCCCACCCAAACCCCATCTCTGGCATTGCCTCTTTTGCCTGCACAAGCAATTCATGTAGTGGAGAGTGCATGTACATTTTTTGCAATGGGATGAGGAACAATTTTCAAAAAGGCTTTCTGTGTAAGCAAAGACACACAAAGAAACCCTTTGAAAATAGTCTCTGTAATAAACAGATTTTCATGACAAAAATGGTGCACTTGGTTATATGAGCACTACAATCTTCAATATCACTGCTCATAGCACTTGTCTGTTAATTCCACACCAAAGCAAACCAATCTAAATGCAATGGCGATGGTGATGGCGATATGCGGCTAAATTTAGAGACCAAATTAAAATGTTTATAACAATCAATATGCCTTACAACAAAGCTGTAGTAGAGAGAAGTACTTCCAGTTCTCAGCAACAAATATGCAGATGCGCAAAGGCAAAATTTCTTCCCCCAAGACTGTCATTACCAGAATGAACTATTCCACAAGTTTTAAACAAATAGGTCAACAATGGAGTCAATTCTGTCCAGAATGCAATATCTGACTTTGATGATCAACAAAAATAAATGATGACTGGTCATAGCAGCTCTGTACAACCTATTGGGAATAATTTTAGAAGATCTGTCCAAGTGCAATCTGTCTAAGCCAGAATGTCTGAAAAAAAGCTGGCATGTTCACATGCGGACATGATTTCACAAACCTGGATGTGCCCAATAGGGACGCTTGCAGGGGCATCTACTTAGACAGCCCCAGAACCATATGTCAGAACTTGGACGTCTAGGATAGCATAATGGTCAGAGTAGTGGGTTAGGAACAGGGCAGCCAGGGTTCATAGCCCATTGCTGCTACAGCTGAACTTGCGCCGAGTTCTGGGGATGACAGTGTGCTTGCCCCTCTACACATTCTGGATGTTTTTCAGCCTAAACTAGCACTTTTCAGATACTTGTTTGTCGGTATGTGTGCCTCAAGGCTACTTTAAAGTTAGTCGTGACACCGGGCATCCATATTATTTCTGTAATTAGGTGGAGACATCCTGGTCCATGGCAATGCCCTAAGCATGCCTTCATGGTCCTAGGAAAGCCCCAGCCATGCCGTTCAGAAATTGATGTCCTCACGCTGAGGATGTCCCCAGGGCCAGCTTCTAAAATAGCTCTGGAGATGTCTCTGGACTTTGGGCATTTCTATATCTGTTTTCAGACGTCCAAAGCACAAATAGGGTTTCTGAAATTTAACCCACTGTGTCTAACAACCAACATACTTCAGGTCGCTGCCCATTAACATGCTTATTAAAGATGCTTATCTTTGGAGAATTCCAGATCAGCAGATGTTCAAACAACAAAACTACTAAATAAATCTATTTAAGAATCTTACCTTCTTTGTCCATGGCAGGTCCTCCCAAAGTAAATCCAACATCAGTCATTTTCCCTGGACTGCTAAATATCGATATGCCTTTTGTTTTGCAAGTACCATAGTAGGGAGGGGACCGATTTAACTTTTTCTTTGATCCATGCTCAATAATCAGATGAGAACAACTATAGAGAAAATACAATTTAACACAAGAGATGCTAATCCTAGAAACAAAGTAGCAATCCACATTAGCAGAAGTTATTTTAGGCCAACATGGAAAAATCCTATCAGAAGCCTGATTTACTAAGCATTTTTCATCATCTATTCAAGATGGAAAGATATTTTAGTACTATGTCTTTGCTAGGACATTTGACTTTCTTGACATAATTATCCAGTTCATACATATACATTTTGCCATGTTAGAAATAATATAGCTATAAGCAACTTTCCTATTGGATCTGTTATAATGCCAGCACAGGGCACTGGTTCCAGAGTTCACCTAAGTTCCAGAAATGTCAAACTCAAGCAGCTTTGGACCTAAACAATTACAGGTTCTTTATATAAGGGATCTCTTCTCAAATACATTGTAGTTAGTGTAAGGAGAGTTACTAACCCAATTAGGGTCAGGTGCATATTTACACTAGCTTAATTATAAATTAATGCAAAAAAATGGATACTCATTTTCAGCTTCCATTGCCTTTGGTACAAACCAGATATGCAAAGGTTCGTGGACTACCTAAAAGAATGGGTTTAAAGGTCAAAGAGTGAGAATTACAGGCAATGAGTATGAGGTATATGCTTCACAAATAGAAGACACAGAAAACAAAGCTACTTCAAGAATTCTCAGGGGACATCAGTTACAGTTATAGTTTATTGAACTTGTTATACCGCCGATTATGGCCATACCTCAGCAGTTTACAATAAAATAAGCACAAGTAACAGAAAAACAGCACAGGACAACAGATACCACGTGGAAAGCGGAAGGGGGGAAGGGAGGGAAAAGGACTTAGGTTACAGAGTCATAGTGGCAAACTAAAATACAAAAGGAAAGGGGGACAAGGAGTGAGGGATGGAGAGAGTCCTGAAGTGCAAGAGAAAAACAACTCGAGCAGGCAAAAAGAAGAGAATACCCAGGAAAAAAAAAGGTGACCCTTCAGCTGGGTCTTAAAACGGCTATAGGGGAGCTTGCAGTGCAAGGGAGGAAGCAAGGAGCTCCAGAGCATAGAAGCAGCAACCCGAAAGGCAGAAGAAAAAGCAGTCACCATGCGAACTTCACGAGGACTGGAACCACAAACAAGTTGAGCGTGGAGGAACGAAGAGAGCAGGAGGGAGTATAGGACACAAGAAGCGAGGAAAAGAAAGAAGGACGACTAGAGTAGAACACATGGAAGATAAGAACCAGAAGCCTGAAGGAGACCTGGGAGGTGACCGGCAGTCAATGTTCTGAGCCGAGAAGTGGCATGACATGATCACAATGTCGAGTACCGAGGAATAGTTTGACAAACGTATTTTGAACCAGTTGAAGACAGGAAAGAAGACAGCGGGGAAGGCCAGAGTAGAGGAAGTTGGCATAATCCAAATCGAGTAATAGCAAGAGAAAGAATCAAGAGACATGCAGAGGGGAGATCGAGGTACTTACGAATAGAATGAATCTGACGGAGCGGGAAAAAAAACAGCACTGCATGACATTCGAAATATGGGAAGAAAAGGAGAGAGCGGAATCGAAACTTACCCCAAGGACCTTAACATTGTCACGCAGGGGGATAACCGACCCATTAATGGAAGGAAGAACAGGGAAAGGGGGAGATAGCATGAGAGAACAGTACAGCAACAGTTTCTCTGGTGTTCAGTTTCAGGCAATGAGAAGATAGTCAATCAGCAACCTGAGCGAGAATGGCAGAAATTTGAGAGACAATAGGGTAGGGTAGACAAAAGAGTCGTCGAATATTGTCGGCATATAAGAAGAACATAACATCCAAACACTGAAGCAGAGAAGCCACGGGGACAAGGAAAATATTAAAAGAATGGGGCCCAAGACTGATGCCTGGAGAACATCACAGTGCAGAGACAGAGAAGCAGAGCATTGTGCAGACCATTAGACCTTAAAGGTGCAATCTTGCAGGTAGGGGTAAAACCAGTGCAGAGCTGGACCAGATACCCCCAGACAGTGCAACTGTGAGAGAAGAAGGGAGTGGTTCACCAAGTCAAAGGCAGCCATGAGGGCAAGAGAGACAAGAAGAACTTTGCAATGAGAGTCCAGAGCAGTATGAATAAAGTCAGAGACAGCCAACAGGGAGTGTTCAGTGAAAAGCTGGGGGTGGAAACCCATCTGGGCTAAGTGCAATGCATTAGTCCATGGGAGGAAGGCTTGCAGTTGCTTAGGATAAGTCCTTAGGATATGGGTGACATCATCAATGGAATCTCATGTGGGGAATCTTCCTGGCTTCTAGAAGCTTTTGGAGTGGCTCCAATGCACCTGTGTGCCTGTTCCCACCTGCCACAATCACATCTCATTTCTTCAGTCTGATGACTAGCTAATGTAAGAATACAATGCCAAGGGGAGGACAAAGGGTTGTGTCCACAGAGAACATCTGCTACAGACAAATAATTTTTTTTTTTCATGGACAAGTAGGATAAGTGCTTACATATGAGATGCCCTAGCTGAAGGCTGTCTCAAAAGAAATAAGAAAAAATTTGTGTAGTAACAACCTATCACTTTCTGAACATCTGTTTTTGGTGGCAACGGGTCAAGCAGAATGTTATCTTTTTTTTATGTATTGCTTTGCTTTCTTTTTTTTTCTCTTTTATAGAAGGCAGCCAGGAAGAGAAAAAAAAACTATTCCCAGAACAAATTCTGGAGAATGGACTGGCCGAACCTGTTGTCATGTCAGGAATCACTTGCCAAACAGTAGTGAGATGTGAATCTGTAGACAGAAGTCCAGCTCACAGACTTAGAAACCTCTTCCATAGAGGCCGATCTCAAGTGCACTATCAACGCAGACATGGCTCAAACATTGTGAGCCATGACACGACTCCTCAAGAGTGAGACCAGTCTGGGTATAAGTGAAGGAGATGCAATCTGCTAGTCAAACGGAGAGTGTACATTTGTTGATGGTAGCCCCTAACCTATTGGGATCAAAAGACCCAAAATGTTGGATGGGAGCTGTAGTCAACAAATGTACATTCTATTTAGCTAACAGGGATGGCTGGTGGATTTGGTCTTTTTTAGAGCTCAGTTTTTTGGTGATGCATGGGTGTGTTAGCAGTTTTTAATGTTTCTAAATCAATATTTTTATATTTCACATAACCTATTCCTATTTATTTTTGATTTATTTATCTATTTTTACACACTTTAATTTTTATGTGATCATGCTATATGTTTTTATCACCAATTGAGCGTTCTTTACTCCTGGCTCATAACTCAAGTTAGTCCATGTCACTCCTTTTTGCCTATTCCCGATCCGCAACAAGACATAGTCCTTTACTTTATCTAATCATGATAATATTGCAGTATGGGTTCATGAGCACTGCTAATATTATGAGACTGACACCAGCAGTCAGATATAGTATCAATCTGTTGCCTCCGAGTGAATATATAGCATAGTTACTCACCTGTAACAGGTGATCTCTGGAAACAGCAGGAATTTAGTCTTCACATATGGGTATCGTCGGTACCAACGGAGCCTCCGCAGGAACGCTCCCCAGCGTCCAATAGGAACGCTTTTGGGAGCATCCCTCAGCACATGCGCGCTGCCTTCCAGCCTTTCCAACTGTCCCTCTTCAGTTAAGTTTGTAGCCGAGTGAAAGGATAGAGGGAGAGAGGAAAGAGACAGAGAGATAGAGAGACAATTCCTAGGGGAGGTGGGTGGGTTGTGAAGACTAAATTCCAGCTGTTCCCAGAGATCACCTGTTACAGGTGAGTAACTACGCTATCTCCAGGAACAAGCAGGAATGTAGTCTTCACATATGGGGACTCCCTAGCTGAAGATGCCAGGGAGATAGCCCCAGGAAACGGCCACCTATAGTAAGGTGGGCCATGCTTCCTCCCATGGATCTCTGGCATCCCACCAGGGTTGGTGGGTAGTGAAAGGAAGCTTGTCTGTACAGGGCTGTGTATACAGTCAGGGTACTTAATAACATCATATTACTAAAAGCCCTAAGAAAGAGTTAACACCACAGACATTCCAGAGCTTATTACTCAGCAACAACCTCGAAAGACTCTACTGAAATAACTAGGCTGAACTTTCCTAATAACAAAGACAATAGGTTTGTTATACAAAAGATAGTGCAGGGAGGAGTTTGTTTCTCAGTCTCGATTCAGAGATATCAAAACTGCAAGTGTTAGAATTATTGTCTAAAAGGTTATATGAGCTGGGAATACATGTATGTCTCCTCATGATGACCTATGCTAATAAGAACTGACCTATGACGTAGAGATATAGAGATGCATGTTATGAATATATGTGATGCTTGATGTAGAACAATAAGGTGGAAATTATGCTGTGTAATGGAATATTTACCTATAAATAAAATGGCTGAAAGCTGTGATGGCAGAGTAAACAAGGTGCTAACTTGGTTTGCTCTCCCAAAGCTTTGGTTGTATTTTTAATAATACAAGTGTGTTGTGTATTATTTACTGATTTACTGTGCTTGCTTCCTTCTCATTGCTTTGTGTGTGGATATCCGTTACCCAAGAGCCCTGGTGAGTTACCGGTGAGGGGAGGTGCAGAGTACACAAACAGGTAGGAGTTGAATTAGGTCTGAAAGAGATTTTGAAGAACGGCTTGGCCAAAGAAGGCATCCCGACGGAAGGCTTTATCTAGGCAGTAGTGGGCTGTAAAGGTGTGTACCGAAGCCCAGGTGGCTGCTCGACAAATGTCATCAACAGACAGAGTGAAGGTTTGCCATAGAGGCTGCCATGGCTCTCACATTGTGAGCTGTGACACGGCCTTGAAGAGGAAGACTCTTACTCTCATAAGCAAAGGATATGCATTGTGCAATCCATTTGGATAGAGTTCTCTTGGAGACTGGAAGTCCCAAATGACTAGAATCAAAAGCAATAAAAAGTTGAGAAGACTTTCTATGTTGCTGTGTTCTTTGTAGGTAAAAAGCTAAGGCTCTTTTATAATCCAAAGTATGAAGGTTCCTTTCTGCATTAGAGGCATGAGGCCTCGGAAAGAATACAGGAAGATAAATTGATTGATTTAAATGAAAAGTCGAAACCACCTTTAGTATAAAGTGTGGATGAGTTCTGAGAAGAACCTTATGATGAAACCTAGTATAAGGAGGATCAGTCAATAAAGTTTGCAATTCACTAATGCAACGTGCAGAGGTGATTGCAAACAGGAAGATCACCTTTCAGGACAAAAGCTTTAGGGTTGTAGTGACTAAAGGTTCAAAAGGCAGTTTCATGAGCTGCCAAAGAACTAGGTTTAAATCCCATGCCACCAGTGGTGGCCTGATGGGAGGCTTTGTTAATAGAAGACCCCTCATAAATCTTGATATGAGTGGATGAGAGGAAATTGCTTGTCCATTTAGAGGCTTATAGGAAGCTGCAATTGCACTAAGATGGACTCTTACTGAATTGGTCTTTAGACCAGAATTTGATAAACGAAGTATCGATTCCAAAGGTATCATAAGGGGGTTTAACCCTTTCTGTGAACACCATATAGTAAAACGTTTCCACTTGAAGGCATAAGAGCGTCTTGTAGAAGGTTTTCTAGAAGCTTGAAGGATATCCTTTACCTGTTGGAAAGGTTGAGGTCCTGAAGGCCTAAGCTTTCAGCAACCAGGCCCTGAGATGCAGGGACTGGGGATTTGGGTGCCACAGCATCCCGTTCTCTTGGGAGAGGAGATCTGGAGCATAGTTTAACTCCAGAGGTGCAGCTTGAGAGAGATGTAGAAGCAGGGGATGCCACGTTTGGCGTGGCCACCGTGGCGCTATGAGGATCATACGACCTCTGTCTTTCTGAAGCTTGAAGAGTGTTTTGGGGATGAGGGGAATGGGTGGGAAGGCATAGAGGAAGTCGTGACCCCAGTGAAGAAGGAAGGCGTCCCTTGCCTGGCAATTTTGAGCCGGAATCCTGGAAAGAACCGGGGAAGTGTGGCATTCAGTGTACTTGCAAATAAGTCTATGTCTGGGGTTCCCCAAATCTGAAATATCTTGGCCACCTGGTCTAGGTGGAGAGACCATTCGTGAGGCAGCAGTACTCGGCTGAGTTTGTCTGCCCAAAGATTTTGAATGCCTGGAAGATATACCATGAGAAGGTGAATTTGATGCTCTCTGGCGAGGGCCCATAGTCATAAAGCTTCGTTGCATAACGACAGGGAGCCTGTTCCCCCCTGCTTGATCACGTAGAACATAGCTACTTGATTGTCCATTTGGACTAGGACTGTCTTGTAGCTGAGCTGCCAAAACTAAATTATACCCAATCTCGATCAATATAACTTCAACCAAACAGTCGAAATTCAAAATAACCTAATAGTGAAGCTAATACAATTTTTTGTCAGAGCGGTTACCACAGTGAGGGAACAGGGAATATCCCAAACCGCTGTAGCCAGTCCCTTTTAATTAAACTTATAATAAAACTTTGTACAGGTGCATAAAGAGACCACTTAGCTGCAAAAATCGGCGGTGACCATCACACGCCAGGAAATTATTTAACACAGAATCAGGCTGTGAAGACTAGCGAAGCCGCTTCAGGAACGACGTGGCAAGTTTCGGGGCCCACAGATAATCACCCCTGCATCAGGTTCCAGCTTTTATTCTAGCCAGAGCAGCCTTGAAAGACGTCTTCACACAAGCGGTTTAAATCACGAACTGATGATCAGTGCCTGGATGAAGGTCCTCCCACAAACGACACTCAGCCAATCAAAAAGGAAGGGGGAGGAGCACTGCACAGCGCCATCCCCTCCCAGCTGTAGAAACAGATTGGCATGGTCAAGTATATGTATAATTTAACAGTCACAAAATGGTATGCCAGTCCACTTGTTGATTAAGTCCCAAAGGAGTAACAGCATTCAAGCGATATATCCATCTTTGTTCTAACAGTTGTAGTTTACAGAGGCGATCACCCCCCCCCCCCCCCGTGGATTCACAGGGACTTGGTCCAAAACACGCCAGTGTAGATCAGTGAAAACATGAGTAAATTTCATACAGTGGTCCACTAGAGGGGCTGATATAGTATTTGTCCGCAATCGAGACGCATGTTCACCCAAGCGTGTTTTAAAAGATCGTGAAGTGCGGCCCACGTAATAAAGATCACATGGGCAAACAATAAGATACACCACATAGGATGACAAGCAGTCCGTTCTCCAACGAGTGGTATAAATTTTGCCAGTATGCTTGTCAGACCAGGAATCCCCAACGATTGTGTTAAGACAATATATACATGATCCACAAGCAAAATGGCCAGCTAAATCATGAGACTTAAGCGGACGATCTTCAAGGGGAACAGTGTGTACTATTTGGTCACGCAGGTTCATCCCGCGGGTATAGGCTATACGTAGATCTTTACGGAAACAGGGATGAACAGCCAGCACCGGCCAAAATTTGTGTAAAATGCCCACAACATTAGTGGAACCACAAGAATATGGAAGAATGCCAGTAATTTGTGTAGATTCTTCCAATCCAGAGCTAGATGAATTGAACAGCCATTCACGATGAACATTATCAGCACGTTTTCTAGCAAGACGAACCACCTTAACTGGATAGCCTCTGGTTAATAGACGCGCCGTCAAATCACTCGCTGCCCGTTTATAGTCAGCCCTATCAGAACAAATCCTCCGAATCCGAAGGAATTGGCCGAAGGGCAAACCTCTACGAAGTGCAGGGGGATGAAAACTATTGTACCTCAAAAGAGTGTTTCTCTGAACTGGCTTACGATATAGAGAAGTGCAGAATCCGGTGGCTGACATCAAAATCTGAACATCCAGAAATTGAATACTAACTCATCCGGGCACTGATCATCAGTTCATGATTTAAACCACTTGTGTGAAGACGTCTTTCAAGGCTGCTCTGGCTAGAATAAAAGCTGGAACCTGATGCAGGGGTGATTATCTGTGGACCCCGAAACGTGCCACGTCGTTCCTGAAGCGGCTTCGCTAGTCTTCACAGCCTGATTCTGTGTTAAATAATTTCCTGGCGTGTGATGGTCACCGCCGATTTTTGCAGCTAAGTGGTCTCTTTATGCACCTGTACAAAGTTTTATTATAAGTTTAATTAAAAGGGACTGGCTACAGCGGTTTGGGATATTCCCTGTTCCCTCACTGTGGTAACCGCTCCGACAAAAAATTGTATTAGCTTCACTATTAGGTTATTTTGTAGCTGAGCTGGGCATGGAATACTCGAAAAGCTAGATAGATTGCTCTGAGTTCCAGGTGGTTTATGTGAAGGTAAGCCTCCTGTGGCGTCCAGGTACCTTGGGTAGAGAGATGATGCAGGTGTGCTCCCCATCCCACCTGTGATGCATCTGTTGCTAGGGTGGCCAGGAACAGGGGTTGCTGGAAAGGAGACCCCACTAGAAGATTTTCCAGTGATTGCCACCATTGTAGGGACAAAATCAGTCATTGTGAGTTTGATATCTTGTCCGACAGACGTCCTGTGGTCTGTGTCCACTGTGTGGATAGGGTCCACTGGGTTGCTCGCATATGAAGGCGAGCGAAGGGAACCACATGAACCGTGGATGCCATATGTCCCAATAGTTGTAGTAGTTCTCGAGCAGTTAGGTAGGACTTCACCACTGCTAAGAAGCTAGTTGCATTATACAAAGACAGCGGGGTTGTGGGAGAAAAGCCCTTGACTGTCTGGTATCTAGATGAGCTCCTATGAACTCTAGGGACTGAGACGGAGCAAGTTGGGATTTTGGGAGGTTTAAGACCAATCCCAAGTATTGAAGGATTCGCATTGTACGAGACAGTGCAGTGCTGGCTTCTGGAACCATGGGAACTCGAATGAGCCAATCGTCCAAGTAAGGGAAGACGAATATCCCCAGGGTTCGCAGAAATGCAGTTACTACTGCCATGCATTTCGTGAACACTCTCGGTGCCGAAGCCAGACCAAAGGGAAGAACCCTGTATTGGAAATGTTTTCCCTTGAAAAGGAATCTTAAGATTTTCCTGTGATCTGGATGGATCAGAATGGGAGTATATGCATCCTTTAGACCTAGAGAACAAAGCCAATCCTGACTTTGGTATGGCAGAAGAGTTCCCAGAGAAATCATTCTGAACATTTCTCGGAACAGATATTTGTTCAATTCTCTGAGTTCTAGAATGGGTCTGTGTCCTCCTGTTTTCTTTGGAATAAGAAAATAGGGGGAGTAGAACCCTGCACCCTGTTGAAGAATGGGCACCTCCTCTATTGCTCCTTGAGCAAGGAGTGTTGAGACCTCTTGATCCAGTAGATTGCCTGTAGAGGTTTGGGAATTGAACTGTCTTATGATTGTAGGAGGGGGCATACTGTGAAAATGAAGCTTGTACCCCTCTCCCACAATGGACAGAGTCCAGTTTTCTGCTGTTATTTGGTGCCATCTGTTGACAAAATGACACAACCTGCCTGGAATGTTTAGGGGTTCTGGACCTTTCAGAGGCAAGAAGGCTAGGTTCTCTATGAAGGAGTCAAAGCCCTTGAGGGGGCTGGGCCTGTGGAGCTGGTTGAGCTCTAAGGCCTTTTGGCTTCTTTTGTCTGGATTGTTGTTGTTGACCCTTCTGGGCAACTTGACCCTGAGCTTGCCCTTGCTGGGTATAGGACAGATACAACTTCCTCTTTTTGCTGAAAAAGGTTTTTTTATAGGGTTTCTTTTTGGCTGGAGTGGCTGTAGATTTTGACAATCTATCTAAAATGATATTGTCAGCATCTATCTCATTAGCCTTCTCTTGCCAATTCTTGCCAAAGAGGTTTTCTCCTGTGCAAGGGATGTTTCCCAATTTATCCTGTACCCAAATCTCCAAGTCTGATGCCTGAAGCCAGGCAATCCGACGTGCACCAATGGCAATAGCAGAGGTTCTGCTGATGCATTCAAAGCAGTCAAAGGCTGCACGGTTTACAAACTTGGACACATCTTGAGCATGCTTGACAAGAGTAAGAAAGTCCTGTCATTTGTCTTCAGGGAGAAGGGGGCTCATAAGCTTCAAATCTCCTGTGACCTCTTTGAGGAACATTCCCATATATAAAATAGATGAGCTGATCCTAGCTGAAAGCATGGAAGCCTGAAAAGTCCGATGCCCAAAAGCGTCAAGAGTCCTGCATTCACGACCTGGAGGATTGGATGCATGTCTTTTTGCACTTTTCATCCTATGCATGGCTGACTCCACTACCATTTTGAAAACCAGGACATGGTGGAACTTGATACATGGTATCGAGTCTCCTAGAATGAGGAGATGTGGTCAAAAGGTGTCTCCCACATTCTGAGCATCAAATCATGAAGCATTTCATGAATGGGCAGAGTGGCTGCCTCCTTCGGAGCCTTAGGGTACTGGAGAATTTCCAATTCCTTTGCTCTAGGTTCTTTTTCAGGAGCTACCGTGATTGAAAGGCTTTGGGCCACATCATGAATAAATCATGAATAAAATCCTGAAAAGACATGTCTTCCGGAAGAGACATTCTGCACTGGGGAGAAGAGGAGTCGTCCGGGAGAAACACTTTGGTACCAGCAGAAGTATCAGAGTCATCAGAATCGGAGGATTCGAAATATCTCTGATCCTGATGTTCATGCAAAGCACGGTCTTGGTATCGATCGAAGTTGGTACCAAATTGGTCTGGTACCGATCTGTCGATGCCAGAAAAAATCGACATGGGAAGGATTCCCACCGGGGCCGGTACTGTCGGTGCTGGTACTGGTATCTGAACCGGTGCTGGTACCGGCGTCGGTACTGGTGCCTGTTGAACCACCGGTATCAACAGTACTCCAGCTGTAAGGAGAGCTGCAAGACTGCGTTCGATAGCGAGGAATCTCTGGTCTATCGAGGCTGCCGATGCCTGGGTATCGGTACCAGTAGAAGCGGCTGGAACCCCTGAGCATGGCACCAGTAGTTCTGCCGAGGTCGAAGCCTCGAGAACATCCTGGAATCCCGTTGATGCTTTGGAGGCTGAAGCCTCCCGCCGGGGCTGTTTTGCCGGTGTAGTTTCCTCAAGGGCAATGCCAATGTCCTCTCGATGCTTTGAAGGAGAGCTACCCTTGGAGGACTGGCTCTTATGTTTAGTTACCTGAGATCTGTGGGAGGAAGATGAGGCTCTTGAAGACGTCGATGCAATGGACCTGGTATCTGAAGAAAAGAGGGTACCGAGCTTTGCAGCTCGGTTCTCTCTTCCTCTTTTAGTCATCCCATACAGGAGGAACACTCAGATGGAGAATGGTCAGGGCCTATACATTTTAGACACCAGTCATGGGTGTCGGTGATGGAGATGGTATCGCCACATTTCGTACATTTTTTTTTTTAAACCACTAGCTGGTTTTCCATCTTTTGGGAAAAATGGGGCCTAATGCCCAAAATGGCGCCTAGCACCAAAAGTAAAAGTTTCTGAAGAGAAACAGTTCAAAAATATATATATATAATTTTTTTTTTTTTTTTTAAAGAAAGAACCGGCGGTACTGGTAGGTGTCGTGCGGAGGCAGGCACGACCACAAGAAAGCAAGTTTAAAGAAGAAATTTTCTGCGGTGACAGGGTATGTGTCCTGTCGGTTACGCAGAGAACGAAGAACTGAAGAGGGACAGTTGGAAAGGCGGGAAGGCAGCGCGCATGTGCTGAGGGATGCTCCCAAAAGCATTCCTATTGGACGCTGGGGAGCATTCCCACGCAGGCTCCGTCAGTACCGACGATACCCATATGTGAAGACTACATTCCTGCTTGTTCCTGGAGATCTTGTTTAACCAATAATGGGGCATAACGACCTTCATATGTTTGGAAACACAATTTAACTGGTTTATTTAATGGTTCTATAAGCCTCATCATAGAGCTATATTTGAGTTTGCTTTAGGAGTGTGTTTATACATATAAATGACTGAACATTGCCCTCGAGGTAGTTATGCTTAGTTCTTCTGTATAGTTTTTTGTATGATTTCTAAGATTTTTGGAGACATGATAGTCTTTTAGATGGTTTACTTTTATTCTTTTTTATACAGGAGTTTAATATTTTGCCCCTTGTGTATTTTTAGCACTGTTGGAATGACTATTGGCCCGAGTAATGGGTTTTGTATATTATGGCTGAGTACAACGTACATTTATTGGTTTGTTTATTGTTTACAACATAGCTTTTGTGATTCGCTAATATTAATTTATTGGTTACCTTCCCCTCCCCCTTCTTTTGAGATACCCATGACATTTGACCCCGGTACCCTGCGCAGATCTTTTTGAATAGCAGCACAATACCGTTCTGCTTCTTTCACTAACTGGTTGATATTGCTGAAAGTATCGTGTACAATCCAAAAGGCAAGTTAGTCTTTCTTCCTCTTCTTGTAGATGATACTGATATTGATGGTAACTATGATATTAAAACTCTGCTTATTTATCACCTTAGGGGATATTTCAAGTGGTTCTTTTTTTGGTATTCCCTTTGGAAGCACAATTGCAGTGAGATTTTCAAATAGTGACATATGAGACATGGTGGCTCTCTGTCTCTTTTTCCAACATTCACAACAGACACATTGGGTCTATTATATGAAGTGGTTTAATTTTGTGGTATTTCTAAAATACCTACAGTAACTGCTGTCCTCCTTGTCCCTCATCTATGCTGTTTTGTATTTTATATTTATAGTATTATTTTTTACTGTTTTTTTCATCTTGTTTTTAAAATGTATTGGTCCACAGCCATTTTAACAACCATATTGGTTTCCAGTTGTTTTAAGTTTGACATTTAAGGTATCATGATTCCCTTTTGTTTTTAATCATTTATGCATTCTTGTCTCTATGTTTGTATATATGATCATGCTATTTGATTTTTATTGTTTGATATGGTTTTATGTATCTGTGTCTGCAATTTGTGTTTTACAGTTTGATTTTTGTTTTTATGTTCATTTATAATGTATTTATTGAATTATTTTATGATTTTCCTCTTTTATAATTTGCTTTTTTGAGGCTAATACCCCCTGAAGAAGATGTACAGCCAAAATGTGTTGGGGTTTTTAATTAGGATTATTGAATAAAGCTTTTAATACCGGCACTGTGTGGTGCACTTGCATTGTTCCTACTTCACCTATGGGTATTTGCGCTCTACTTTGGACAGCAATGTCCCAAGGGATACCATCTTAAATTTTTCTTACATCAAGAAGCAGTTCAGATCCCACAGATCTAGGATAGGGCACAAGCCACCTGTTTTCTTGGGAACTAGAAAGTAGCAGGAGTAGAATCCTCTGCCCACCTGGGGCTGAAGGACCAACTTCCCTGCCCTGTCTGCGAGGAGTGCAGAATAATCTCTAAAGAGGTTTACGATGCTGGGGGTCCAGAGCAAGCTCCCCCAGAAAGAACGGAGGGAGCATTTGCTCAAAGTGAAGGAGGTACTCTCCTTCACAACTTGCAGGGCCCAGGTGTCGCTGGTAATGCTGGGCCAGCGATGGGCGAAAAATGTGAGCCGCCCTCTGATGTGCTGCAGAGCAGGACCATCCAGGAGAAGACAGGCTATGGTCCTGGAGTCAACCCCCCCCCCCCAAGGTTGCAACTGTGGCGCATGCTGGAGCTTGGGGGTCTCTTAGACCTATGAGGGTCCTGCCCCTGGCAGTTGGAATGCTGCCCCTGTAGGAATGCCTGATAGGCCTCATATTGGGGAGTAGCCCCCGTAGGCTCTCTCTTTTTTCGCTTAGAAGAGCTTTTTCCCTGAAGCCTTCCATCGGGAAGGGTCAGTGGTCTTCCACGAGAGCCTGGTTCTGGTGAGCAACTCGGTTCCAGCTTGGCGGCCTTCTCAGTTACGGGCTTGCCAAAAAGGTTGTATCCCCGGTAGGGGACATCAACCAACTCATCCTGAACCCATTGCTGCAAGTCCGAGGACTGGAGCCATGCCAGGCAGTGGGCACCAATGCCCACAACAGCCCCTTGAGCCACAGATTCAAAGCCATCATAGGCTGCATGAGTAATATACTTGGAGCACTCCTTCACCGTGGATACCAGGGTCTTGAAGCACTGGTTCACCAGAGAGCTCAGCCAAGAACCCGAAAAGCTCCCCTGCCAGGTCTCTCAGGTACATGCCCATGTACAGCTGGTAAGACTGGATACAGGCCATGAGCATCGAGTCCTGGAAACACTTCCTACCCAAGCCATCCATGATGCGTGCCTCCCTACCTGGGGGCACCGAGGAGTAAGTCTTCTGGATCTTAATGCTGTGCATGGTCGATTCCACCACCATGTAATTGTGTGGTAGCTGTCTCTTTTCAAAGCCTGGGCTTGAATCAATACATCGAATCGAGCCACCGGCTCACTATGGGCACAGTAACTGGGATTTCCCACATCCTGAACAAGAGGCGCTCGAGGATAGAAGGCACCAGGATGGTGACAGCTTCCTTGGGAGGGGAGGGGAGGGGTATTGGAGGATCTCAAGGTCCTTCCCTATATCCTCTACAAAGTTGAGGAAACAAAGGTCCTTAGGAGGGCACAGTTGACGCTCCAACGGAGGCAGGAGGTCTGAAGGGGCATCCCCTGTGCTGTGCTGTACCCAGGGACGCATCCTCCATGTCCAACTCGGAGAGGAGGTTGAAGGATCGTCAGGAATCATGCCAATGCCCAGGTGGCGGAGTTGACAGTATCCGGGGTTCCTGGTGCTCCGAGCCCAAAGTGCCCAGAGGAGACACCCGGTGCTCCGATGGGGACTGGGGGTGACACCTGGAATCAACCCGGAGGGCGTGCCACTCAAGGATCAGTTGCACCTCTGAAGGCGAGGCAGCCATGATGGATGGCGCCATTGACGGCCCCGAGGAACCAAAGGTACCCAGAACTGGGGCCTTCTGCTGTGCCAGGAAGGCAGACAGGCTGCGCTCCATGCTCACCATTCTCTCCTCCAAGAGAGAAGGCCCTGCCGCCTCTGGCGCCAGCACTGAAGGAATCGGGGCCCAGTGCCTGTTCCATTGGCGAAGATTCCCGGATGGTGATGAGTTCGGGAGCTCAACGCTGGTCCTCTGAGGTTGTGGAAGACTCCTCCCGCCAGGGCAGCTTCACCTTTGACTCTACTTTCTCTTTATCTGCGCACATACAAAAAAGATAGCTAAAACCTGTCGCCTTCTCTATAACATTGGCAAAATTTGCCGCTTCCTTTCAACATACACTACTACGACACTTATCTGCTTTTTAGTCACTTCCCATCTAGACTACTTCAACTTCCTCCTTGCTAGTCTCCTTCTGAATCATCTCTCTCCCCTTCAATCTGTTCAAAACTCAGCTGCCTGGCTAATCTTACCCCCAGCCTCTACATGCTCATATAACCCTCCTTCTCAAATCGTTTCATTGGCTCTCTATCAGTTTTCCTATCCAGTTCAAACTTCTCCTACTAACCTATAAGTGCAATCATTCTGCTACTCCCCACTACCTTTCCTCTCTTATCTCTCCCTACACCCCTCCTTAGGTGCTTCGCTCGTCTGGCAGATCCCTTCCATCTGTACCTGTCTCTTCTACTGCCAACTCCAGACTTTGATCCATCCATGTTGCTGCTCCTTTTGCCTGGAACAAACTACTTGAGTCTGTGCGTCAGGGTTCATCTCTGGCCCTTTTCAAATCCAGGCTGAAAACTCACCTCTGAGTCTGCTTTTGGATTCTGATCCACTTGATCTCCTATCTGTTTCCTTGCCACTCCCTTAGATGTGTCCATGTCCTCAGCTGCTATGTTGTCTCTCTTGACTAGATTGTAAGCTATGATGAGTAGGAGCCCTCTTAACATGTGTCTGTACAGCACTGTGTATGCCTTGTAGTGCTATACAAATGACTAATAGAAGTAGTAGTAGTGGGCCACTTCCGGCCATTGCCCTTGGCCTCATATCGAAGACTGTGGTGCCGATGTTCATGGGACTTGTCCCCAGAATCGGCATCACCCCCCCCCCCCCCCGATGACTGTGACTGTACTTGATGGAGAGCTGCTGGTCTGATGCTCCATGCCCCGAGGCTCTGAGATATCCCGGTCACTGCAAGAGATCGAAGCCGCCATGGTGGCCTCCGAGGGCTTCGATTCAGATGCTGATGCCGGAGTCGACACCTAGGCCTTGTGACCAAACAGCGCTTCCTGCTGCCTTTCATGGATTTTATGCCCCTTGCTCATCATCTGGAGATAGCGCGGGCAAGTAGAGGCATTGTGGTCAGCCCTGAGGCACTGAAGGTAACAGCTATGGCAGTCTGTGATGGACATGGTCCTACCACAACTGCTGTACTTAAGAAAACTGCTGATCATGGACATAGTCAGTAAAATGAGTCCAGCAAGATCAAACTCCAATGTCCCGACCAGAAAAGTGGGGGGGGGGGGGGGGAGAACCCACACACCAAAGAAAACAAAGAGAAGAAAAAAAAAAAAAAGAGGACCCAAAAATATTGCGGTGCCAAGGCACCAGCTATTCAGGGCTCACAAGAAGCAAACAGTATGCGACTGAAAAAAAGAGAAACAGAAAAAGGCAAAAATACTACCGATTACCACGATACTTTTTTCCGGGGTGCAGACGAACGTCTGAAGGGCTATGCGGAAAAATGAAGACTGAGGTAAGATGGCTCCCTTAGGCAGGAAGGTGATTGTGCATGGCGAATCTCTCAAAGGCTTTCTCTGAAAGCTGGGGAGAGTTACTGTGCGGGCTCAGTCGGTGAGGACTTCCTGCTTGGTTTCGGAGAATATATTAAGCTCAATTGGATAGATAATATGAGCCATTTTCTTTATTTAACTGATATTCTATACCACCTTATCTTTCAATCAAAGCGGTTACATTGTAACTTAAACTGAATACATTATAATGAAGAACAGAGTTGGAGGGGGGAATTTGGCATGCAGGGTGAATTAAATGGGTATAACTATTGTACCGCGTTAGTCTTAGTTGTTAGGATGAGGATGATCATAGTTGTTCTGATTTGATAGGGGGGAGGTCCAGAACCTCTCTTTTATTGGGGCTGTGACATTTCTGAAATGTTCCGTGTAGAGTAATGTTTTCAGGTTTTTCCTAAAGTCTTAGGTGAATCGCATGTCTTCTGAGAGGGAGTTCCATACGACCGGGGTGGTGAGTGAGTGCTCTTTTGGATGTGAATTTGGATTTTTGGTAGTCGGTGGGTGTGACTATCATATTTTTGTTATTATTTCTTCTGGGTCGTGTGCCAGAGTCTTTTACAATTAAATCTTGTAGGATATCCACCGAAGAGTGATGTATGATTTTAAAGATGTTGAGTGTAGCTTTGAACCTGGTGTGAGAGTGTATTGGGAGCCAGTGTAGTTGGGAGGAGTATAGGAGTGACATGATCATGTTTAGTTGTCTCGGTGATGAATCGGGCTGCTGTGTTTTGTGCCAATTGGAGTGGAAGGATGGTTTGCTTTGAGTGTCCCTGGTATAGCGAGTTGCAGTAGTCCAGTATTGGGGTGATGACAGCCTAGCATACTGTGCGGAAATGGTCCTGGTTTAGGACTGGTTTTAGTTTCCTAATGATTTTCATTTTGTGGTAGGCATTTGTAGTAATCTTGTTTATGTGGGACTATAGGGTTTAGGTTTTGGTCCAGGGTAACTCCTAAGTATCTGACTTCATTTTTAACTGTTATAGTCCTGTATAGTACATTGATTGTGGGGGACTGAATGAGGTGTCTCTTGTGATGTAGAGTGCTTCTGTCTTGCTGTAGTTTACAGTTAGGTTGTTGTTACTGAGCCAGATAATCATATCCTCCAGACATTTAGTTATGACTGAGAGGTCCAATTTGTCTAGATTGATTGGGGTGTATACTATATCATCATCGGCATATACCGGTACTGTACTTTGTGTTCTTTAATGGTGTTGCAGATGGGCTCTATGTAGAGCTTGAAGAGTTTGAAGATCCTTGCGGTATACCCTGGTTTACGGGGAATGGGGAGGACTTTTCATTCTGCATTTGACTTGCTGTTTGTTACTTAGGTAAGAAGAAACCACTTTATGGTGGTGTTGTGTAGGCTAATTTCTTGGAGACATTGCAGCATGATAGTATGGAATACAGTATCGAAGGCAGATGAAATGTCCAAGAATATGAGAAGGAAGCCAGTTTTTATGTTATCTATGCCCCTGATAATGCTGTCAAAGAGTGATGTTAACAGTGTTTCGACACTGTGGTTTGGTTTGAACCCATGATGGTGGAGGATCTAGTGCAGCGTGTTGGTCTATGTGATCTTGTAGTTGCATTTGAACTGCTTTTTCTAAAATTTTTGCAATAAATGGTAGCCTGGACATTGGGCATTATGCTGAGAGTCATTTTTGTTGAGTGAAGTGCTCTTGATGACTGGCCATGTGGTTGCTTGTTTGAGAGATGTTGGCATAAAGCCTTGGGTGAGGGAAGTTTTTGCTATTTTGTGTATGAAATGCTTGAGCTGTTCCTTGGATGATTTTATTTATGTTACGGGGCATGGGTCTGATGGTGAGGTGGTAGTGTTAAGGGAGGATATTATATGATCTATTTGTTGAACAGATGATATGCTAAATTCACCCCAACTTTATGTGGGCTGAGCCTTGTGTATGGCTTGTTGTGTGTGGTGGGATGGTCTGGTTGAGATTCATGAGTTTGGCCATTAGGTAGTTTGCCATATTTTGTGGGTGTATTTCGGGGTCTCTTCTGGGTGATGGGTCGTTGGCGAGTGACCATACGATGTCAAAAAGTTCCCTGGCGATCACCATCCGGGGGAGGAGACTATCCAAGATGGCTGCGGTGTGTGTGATTCTCTGAGCGTCTATGCCTAAGCGGAAGGGGAAGTTGAGGGTCTTTCCCTCTGAGCCGCAACAACCCAGTTCAGGTCCTATGGACCATTTCGTTACCTTGTCCTCGGAGAAGAAGCAGGAGATTCGAGCCGGCTTGGCCACGTCTGGTGCAGAGGCTACAACACGACCGTTGGAAACTGAGATTTCTCTCTCTCCTGAAGTGAGGAGTCCACCTCCACGCCCGGCTGCGTTGGAACCTTTCTCGGAAGCTGTGACGCCGACGTCTCCGGAGGTGGGGGCACCGGCGGTGGAGAGGGCGCAGCCTGAGCAGTCGGGTTCCTTGACCCCCGACAGTCTCGGGGAGGTACCGGGCGGCTGTTTAGAGCCGTGTAGCTCAGAGGAACTTTCTGCTCTACAGTTTGTTTCAACGCCGTTTTTGCCTTTGTCACCTTTGATTCGCCCTCTGGTTTTCACTCTCGAGTCTATCTGGGAAGCTATCTCCTCTCTCTCAACCTCCATTAACGCACAATGTCGTTGATGACCCATGTTTGAGAAAACGCGGTTGGCATACAGAAGAATGTTGTTGATATAGATAGGGCTTTATCAGCATGTGAGCAGCTTAAGGTGCACAATGTTACCATCAGTTCTCAGCTCGCTGCAGTTTCAGACCTGTCGGCGGCTTTGACCAAGGAGAATGGTGCACTGAGGTATAAACTGGAAGTGTTGTAAAATGCCTCCAGAGCAGCGAACTTGCGAATTTTGAATTTCCCATGTCTTCCTGGAGTCACAGCCTTAGACATGTTCAAACGGTATATGAAGGAGGTTCTGAAGATTCCTGCTGATCTGATTCCACCTTTCACCAAGGTATATTATTTACCACGACAGAAAAAGAAAGCTGAGACTGTAGAGTTAGTTTCTAAAGTGGACTTTAACGTTTTGGATGTAACCGGTCTTCTCGATGATACTGGGGGTGGGGATACCACTATTGTACCTTCTACATTGTTAGTTCAATGTGCATTAATTTCTGATAAGGATTGGCTGTTAAAGATGTTCTTTAAGAAGCGATTGGAGACCTTCCTAGGTTTAAGATTATCAATGTTTCCAGATTTAGTCAAGGAAACTCAAAAGAGGAGAAAGCAGTTCCTATTGTATAAATCTGGTGTGTTGCAAATTGGGGGTACCTTTTTTCTTAGATATCCATGCCGATGTTCAGTGTTTTATAATGATTTGAAGTATGTTTTTTCTGATCCTAATGATTTAAATGCTTTCATTAATGCTAGACTTTCGGCGGTTGTCCTATCTGAGTAACACTGGCTAGTATAACAGGTTAACTCCTTCTAGATGGAATATTCCAGGGCCCCCCGCAGTTATTTGTTTTCCTTTTGTTTAAATTACAGTTTGGTTTCAGCCAAAGACTCTGATTTGGTTGAATATTTTCTTTCTCTCTTCCCCCATTTATCGAACTGCAACAGTTTATTGCTATATTGATTTCCTTGTTGTTTATTGATGTTTACTTATCTGCATATCCTGTAATCTGTGTAAGGAATATTTGTTCTTTGCTGAATAATTGGTAAATTTCTATAAATAAATAAATAAATAAAAAAGTTCCCTGGCTTTATTTGCAGATTTCATAATGAGATTGGTGTGGAATTGTTGATTTCAGCTATTGATCAGGTCATTGTATTCTTGTTGTTTAGTTCTGTATTGTTGTAGGATGTTTGGGGCCTTATTCTGTCTCCATTTTCTCTCTAGTTTCCTTAGGATTCTCTTTGCTTCTTTAATTTCATTGGAGTGCCATGGTGCGGTTTTTATTCTATGTATTGCTGTATGCTTTATTCTTGGTGCTGATGTGGCTGTGGCTATGGTGTGGTTCCCGTTTTCAATAGTGTTGTCTAGGTTGTCTGCATCTTTGTGAAGTTGCGGAAATATTTCTTGCAGGAATTTTCCTTTGTTAAAGCTCTTGAACCTTCTGCCTTTGTACTGTTGGTGTTTTTGGTCGACCGGATTGGCAATCTGCATAGTGAATGTTATTAAGTGGTGATCTGACCAGGGTGTAGGGGTGATTGCTGGGAGTGTTATGGAGTTGTGTTCCAGTAGCAATATAGAGGTAAAGATGAGGTCAGGGTTTGTTCCTAGTCTGTGTGTGGGGGCATTTAATAATTGTGTATTGTAATGATTCCACTGTTTTCAGAAATGACCTGGCATCTTTGTTAGGAGTGGAAGAGAGAGGTTAAAGTCTCCCAGGGCTATGAATGGTTTACGTGTTGAGTTGTTTGCAAAGACCGTCTAAAATATTGTGGCGAGTTCGCCGTTCTTGGCATTAGGGGCTCTGCATATGAGGCACAGGTTTACATAGTTGCTGGAGATAGTGATTATGTTGGACTCTGCTGTGCTTCTTAATGAGAGGGTTTTGGTTTAATCTAACATTATTTATTATGTTAATATGGGAAAAATGCGTGTCACAGCAAAATCACAAGAGATTCTAATCATTCTGATGCGACTGTGAGCCACTCAAGATTCTGAATAACATCAACTATAATTTTCAGCAGAAAAGTGATCCCTTGTGTCCTACTGTAGAATGGAGCTCAATAAATATATTAATTGCTGCACTGTGTAGCTCAATTTACTGGAGAAGAAAATGGCAAATCAGAAATAATTCTATGTTCAATTCCCAGTTTCTGTCTGTAATCACTCAGTATATGATACATTTTAAAAGTCCTTAAATGATTTTAGTGAATTTTGAAATTTAATCAAAATATAACATTAAAAAAACACAACTCACGCATGATGCCCATTCATAATGGCATAGTCATCAGCTGTCCATCCTTTACAGTCTTTGATGGACAGATCAGAATCATATTGAAGCAATAGTTTCACCAGACTAATTTGACCATTACTGGCAGCAACCATGAGCGATGTCCTGCAATAAAGCATATTAATAAATGAACCTAATATTTAAAAGAAGAACTGAAACATATCCTTAATCTCCTTCACAATAAGCTTTCCATGCCTAAGTGTTCCCAAGTAATGTAAATTTTAACTTGATAGAGAAACAAGGAACTATAATCAGAAAAGTAGCTAAATATATCTTGTTCCATGGAAGACATTGAAGGTAATTTTATAAGGAACTTGAAGTACAGAAGAGCATTGTGTATGCTGAAGTGGGCTCTTATAGAATTGCTCAGGGATACACATACACACAAATAGCAGGTGCAGAGACAGATATAAAATCAAGTCCTAATAAGCCACCTATGTGAAAAGGCACCTCCTTTAAAGGCAATTTTATAAAAGGCAACATAGGCGCCCACGCAACTTTATAAAATAAGCACCCATAACCAGCCCCTGCAAAAGGTAATTACTCATCTGTAGCAGGTGTTCTCCGTGAACAAGTCCTCATATATGGTTGACGTCCCCAATGGAGCCCTACATGGGAACGCTCTCCAGCTTCTATTGGAAGCTTTTCGGAGACTCCACTGCACCTGCACACCTCCTTACCACCTGCCGTGGCGGCGTCATCTTAGATCAATTTGATAGTATAGCTGTAGCAGAAGACAACTTCTCAGGGAGGCAGTAGGATTGTGAGAACCTATTCCTGTGTCCACGGAGAAAACCAGCTACACATGAGTAACTACCTTTTCTCCGTGGAGAAGCAGGAATGAGTCCTCACATATGGGATTCTGAGGAAACTGAGGAGGCCACCGAGAAGCCCAACAGGGGCAAACAACTGCGAAATGGCGAGAGGTCAGAACTCAACCACCAACTATGTACAAAATGAGTGAATTTCTATTCTGTTCAGGCTACCAAAAAGAGGATGAGAGAATGGGCCTAGAGGGGATGGAGTTGGATTCTAAGCCCCAAACAGATTTTGGAGTACAGAAATCTTCCCTGCCTGGAAGAGCTGTCACATCGGAAAACCCCATCCAAGCAGTAGTGAGATGTGAATGTGTGGACAAAGACTACATTGCAGCCCTGCAGATCTCTTCCATGGAGACCAAGCGTAAGTTGGCCACCAATGCATCCATCGCTCTAACACAGTAAGCTGTGACATGATCATCAAGGCTCAGGTCTGCCTGGGCATAAGTGAAAGATGCAGTCTGCCAGCCAAATTGAAAGAGTGTGTTTGGAAATGGCAGCACATAGCTTATTGGGGTCAAAAGAAACAAAATGCTAGATGGACTTTTGTCCACTCCAAGTAGAATGTTAAGGCTTGCTTGAGGTCCAACATGTGCAATGCAGCTTCCCCTTTGTGTGCATAAGGTCTTCGGAAAAATGTTGGAACAACTGCTGACTGATTAAGGTGGAAATCCGATACCACTTTCGGAAGGAATTTAGAGTGGTCCATTGTACTCATCCTATTATGGTGGAATTTTGTATAAGGCGGATGAACCACTAGGGCCTGAAGTTTGTTCACTCTGCACGGTGAAGTGACCATAACCAGAAATAAGACCTTCCAGGTCAAGAACTTCAGAGGATAGGAACTGAGTGGCTCAAATGGAACTTTCATGAGCGGCACAAGAACCACACTGAAATCCCAAGACATTGAGGCACCAGCATGCTGTATTGCTAGCAGCACCGCAATGTGCTCCTCGAGCGCTTGCAGAAGGTGCTTCCCCATGGCTGCTGAATCCGAAGGCTGAAGAGCCTGAGGAACTTTGACTGATGCACCCAGCATGTGTACAGGGCAATGGGCAGCTAGGTCTTGGTGGCTGGTGGGCTGTCAAAGCCCCTCCTGGAGGATGCACTCTCCTCCCTTCAGGGCTTCTTCGAGCAGCACTCATGTAGACCCCCATAGCTTTCAACGCCCTACTTGGAAGAGCTCTGACGCCAATGCACCAGAGTCTTCACCCAATGTTCGGAATGGTCACCCCTCATCTTTGTGTGGAGATTGATTGATAGTTGATGCTCTGGGGGCACTATAGGTGCTTGGCTCCGATTAAGCTTGAGAACTCCTTGATGTCTATGCACTGCCAGCATCTGATGCAGCCTTGGAGGCCATAGAGACCAATGTCATCAATGTTGAAGGCAATGGATCGCACTTTTGAGTGCCAAAAAGTGATTTGCTCTGCTTCTCTTGATCCTTGAGTCATCTTCTTGTCATCTGCAAACACAAATTACAAGAAGGGGGCTGATGATCGGGTCCCAGGCACTGTAGGCACCAGTTATGGGTATCCATGGTGGATATGGTCCTAGAGCACTTGGAACATTTCTTAAACCTGCTAGCAGGGATGTAACATCCAGAAAAATAGCTACAGTCAAGTCAAAGGCTCAATTTTGGAGAGGCCCAACTTGGTGCCAGTACTGTGAAGGCAGAGGTGCCATGGCAAGGGAATAAAAGGACGATTGAGGGAGAAAAACCAAAGTAATAGAGAAACCGCGACAGCAGGCAAAAGCAAAAAGGGAAAAGGATTAAACTTGAGTGCAAAAACACCCCTGCAGGGGGAAAAGGAGAGATTTTTGCTAAGTAGTGGATAGCTGGAACGTGTCCATGGGGCTCCGCAGAAAACAAGAGACTGACCTAAGATAGCACTGCGACAACAGGCAGGAAGGAGGCGCACAGGTGCAGTGGAACCTCCCAAAAGCTTCCATCAGAAGCCGGGGAGCATTCCCACACGGTGCTCCATCAGGGGACATCACCCATATGTGAAGATTCATTCCTGCTTATTCACAGAGAATGCTCATAAATTTACACCTGTTCCAAAGGTGTAAATTTGTAGATCAGAAAAATTTTATAAGAGATTACCTACGTGTGAAGGGCTATTTTATAAAGAATACAGGGATGATTCTATAAAGCAGTGGTTCTCAACCCAGTCCACTGGAACCTCTAGGCCAGTCAGGTTTTCAGGATATCTACAATGAATATGCATGAGATAGATCTGCATGCATTGTATGCAGATCTCTCACATGCATGTTCATTGTGGATATCCTGAAAATCTGACTCCTTATTCTAAAGGACTTATGTATGTGTTTAAGCCAGGAATTGACAAAGCCCAGGCACCATGGCAACCAAAAATTTGCATCTGAAAACTGGGATTTTCAACTCCCCTTCCCATCCCTTTAAAAAAATAAAATAAAGATCTCGGTTAGCAGACCCCTTCTGTCGGCCTGTAGGGATCCCATCCCCCACAGGCAGAAAAAAAGAAGAGTGTCGCGATTGTGACAAAGACCCCTACTGTCTGTCCGCAGGAGATCCGATCCCTGCAGGTGGAACAGTAGGAGAAGGCCACGATCGCAGTTTGCAAGGCAGCAGGCTGCCCACAGGGATCCAATCTCCTTTGGGCAGAAGAGGAGGAAAAAGCCGTGATCTGGGCAAAGACCCCTACTGTCTGCCTGCGGGAGATTGGATCCCCGCAGGCAGAATAAATGGGGAAGGCTGAAATCACAGGTAGAAGGGGAGAGCCTGGTAAAGGACCCCGCAAAAGCAATTGAAAAAAAATAGAAGGGGGAGTGAAGCAGCAAAAATTTAAAGGGGCAGTAGCTTCCAAAAATAGGAAAGAGGATGGGGGAGAATGGAGGGCAGGGGTGGGAGAATGGAGGGCAGGGGTGGGAGAAAGGGCAAGAATCTGGAAGGCAAAGAGAGAGTAGGCAGAGGATGAAGGGGGAGGTAAGAGAACAAGGTGTTTGTGGACAAAAGAATACAAATCTGTATATGCTAAAAAGGTGCATTCCCTGCCCCTCAGAACACAAGCACTCCACCTCCACAGGACAGATACACACATGCACACACCCCACCTCCGCATGACCAATACATATAAAAGGCACCACACACACATATTCACATAAGTGCCTCACCTCCGCATCACACACACAGGCTCCCCAACTCTGCAGCGCACACACACACACATCGCAGTCCTGCATCCCACCTACAAAGGCACCTAGTGCCACTTCCCATACACAGACAGGCAAACCACCGTTGAACCACATACACACATATGTATATATAAGACACTTTATATCTATATACTTCTGTGTAACGATGCCTCATTTAGCCCCTGCTACCATAACAAGACACATTTAAACATCTCTCTTCAAACTCTTCCACCCTCCCCAGACATGTATGAGTTTGCAAATGGAGAAATGTCATTGGCGAATGGAGGCAAGAGAGCGCACAAAGGGGTCACAGCCACTGGCTCCTAAGATTTTAGCCTGGCTCCTAGACCCAAACAAAATTTGTCAAGACCTGGCTTAGGTAGTCACTATTCTGTAAGAGCACACAAGTCCTATTGCGCACACCTTTGATTAAGGTGGGCACAGGAATGGAACTTGGGTTGAGATGCTATGGGGCCATATTTTTAATAATCAAGTGAGCATTTCCCTGAAGCAATAAGAATTTTCAAAACACAACCATGTCAGATTATGTGTGGATGGATTTAGAGGCTATGTAGAACTTTTTATTCTGATGAGAACTATGGACAGATATTTTTGACTATAACATGAGTGGATTATGCTTATTTTGAGGATGATACTTTGATGAACTCCTTTACAGAAGAATTTTTCAGATAAGTAAACATTATACATTCACAATAATTTTCAAAGAAACTTTCTACATGGAATGATAAGATTGAAAGTGCACCGAGTGATGGACTGTCATTCACAAGTGTTCCTCCTATTTTGATGGTCCATAATTCTAATATTTATTAATGCTTTTATAAAACAGACAAAATATACCCAATTCTAAAAATTTCCCTCTTTAGGGTAATATACTCCAGAGATGAAAAACAAAACAGGAGATCCTTATGAGAATTACTAGTTACATAACAAATCCTGGTAGTATTTCCAGAGCTACTGAACACACTAGATGAAGACCCAAACTGCTTGCTAGCTAACCATATACATATTTCATAAAGAAAATGTGTGTACAAATATAAAAACTGCAAACACAGACTTCTAAATTTTCAGCTCCTATCAATAAAAGTATTACAATTTAACTCTAATCTATATTAACATTTGTATATATAGGACCTTATTCTCTTAACAGTCATAATAGTATAAATATCCTAAAAAAACCTCTTATGCAGACCCATAGCATTTCTTCTCTCACTAAGGGAAAAACAGGCTACATATAAATAATAATCCTCCTCCTAGTCAACACAGTAAGATTTCCATTACATCAGAAAAATACAATACCATAAACAAATAACATCAATACATTATTTTACTACATTATTTCTACTTCAGGAATGTCAGTGATGTAGAGGCAGGAAGCTTTTTATCTTTGCCCAAAGCATATCTGACCAGTCCCAATGGGAGATGGAAGAAAGCTTTGATGACCTGCTTAAAGGGCCATATAAAATAAAAGAAGCATCACTACAGTGAAATTAACAAAACATTTTAATGACCAGTGTGTAAGTGGACTTTGTTTATTCTTGATTCTTAATCTTCAAGATACTCCAAAAGCATACCTTCCAGACTTATCCTTGGCATTCACATCTGCACCTTCTTTGAGAAGGTATTCTGCCATGTCCTGATGATTTTCAGCAACAGCAAGAATAAGAGGAGTGCAGTTTTCCTGTGTATGAAACATGTGTACACTGCATTAGAGTCCACACTGCATTCTGAGAGATAAGAAAAAAACAAGACAGAACAAAGCCTCTAAATCCAAGGGAGGACAGGATGTCGAAGAGAAGGTGGTGAACAACAGTGTCAAAAGCAGTAGATAGGTCAAGAAGGATAAAGGATTGAGTAAAGGCCCTTGGATTTAGTGAGAAACAGGTCACTGGACACTTTGGCAAGAGCTGTTTCTATAGAACGGACAGGTAGGGTCTATTTATATGAGTTCAACATGTACGCTATGTCAAGAGATTACAGTTTATGAATGAGTGATACAAGGTTATGAAAAGGATTTTTAAGAAACAATTTTGTGCAAGATATGTGGATAAAGAGTAAAATGGACCTTTAAAAATAGCTTGGCAATTCATAGTTTGCTTAATTTTTGAGGGGTCTGACAAAATACTCTTTTCTAAGGGTCATTTTAAGCTATTTTGAACTGAGTTTTCTTATATAGACTTTATTTTGTTGATCCCAAGTGTTCCCCTGTTTTTGTTTTGTATTAGTAGATTTTTAACATTGTATTTAGTTTTTAATGTGTTTTGCGTTACATTATCTTATGGTCTGCTGTAAACCTCTCTGAATGATTTAATTCAGAAAGGGTAATATACAACGCTTTGAGCAACAGAAATCTCATATACTTGAAAAGTATAAATACAGTGTCAAACCTTAATCATTTCCAAGGTAAAAACAGAAACACAAGGGATAACTGAAGATATCCAATTTCAACTTTGTCTCACTTTGAAAAATGATCTTGCTGCACATATGTTCATTTGTCTCAATGTTCACCAACAGCAAAAGTAAACAACCTTCTAATTTTCTGCAAAGAATTTCTGAAGGAAAGATTGTATAATTTAATAGTTCTTATGGATGAGCAGAATGGACAGGCCGTACGGTCTTTATCGACACTTTCTATGCTTCTACAGCTAATTAACAGGGAACTGGTTCCCCAAGATCCATACTCCACAAAGTGACTGTTCCAAATAAAGACTACCTTCTTCAATTGAAATACTTTCACAAACATTGTATTGTTAAAAGATTAATCCAAAACTTCAGTCACCCAGTGCATCTTTGGGGGTGATTCACTGATTTTACCCCCTCCAAGGGACTATGAACATCTTGGCCCAATAAAATTGGATTTCAAGATCTTAGGATGCAGCTCAGAAATCTCTGCTTCTAGCACTATCCCCAACAAACCGTTATCTCTGAAAGGACAGAGGCTAGAGGTGATTCTGAAAAAAAGCAATCAAAATGGTGAAGTATCTGCAGCACAACCCATATAAGAGAAGGGCCTAATTATCTACACCCTAGAAGAGAAGAGGGATAGAGACATTTATATAGATGAAAAAGTGAAATTAGGCCTTGCTTGCTAATTGTCTTTCCTCGAGTACCTCCAGGCTAGTCCAGGTATGCATGGGTTGTCACCATTCACCAGCAGCCGAGAACTGAGCATGTCAGAATTCTGACCATCCAGCATGAAAGCTCCCCCTTCAGCTCCAGATTTCAGTTTCCTACTGACAAAGCAACCTCCAAAGAGAACATACAGAAAAGAGATACCCCCGAGACCCGAGAACTAGGGCCCAGACAAGAGGGAACAGACGGCATGCACTGTACCTAACCAAAATGAAGCAATATACAGTCAAATGACATTATGATACAATATTTACATGGTAAGGACCGGACAGATGGACAAGGCCATACTCACAACAACTTTCCATCTGATAAGGTGCCCCGCCACTCTGATAGTGCTGCATTACTTCCATAAGTTTATCTGGGTCCTATAAGAAGACTAGGCTTGCCTCAACCACCACCCGAGTATCTGAAAGAGAATGACACCACACCAGGGAAGGCCCTGGACTAGCCTGGAAGTACTCAAGGAAAGATAATCAGCAGATAAGGCCTAATTTCACCTTCCTAATTGTCCCTCCAGGCCAATCCAGGTACGAATGGGATGTACCAAAGCAGTGCCTAAGCATGGGAGGGATCCGCGAAGCCAGCTTGCCGTACTGAGGCCCCAAATCTCAAATCTCTGGCTGCTTGGATACCCAGCCAATAATGCCTGGTGAAGGTATGGAAAGATGATCATGTCACCACCCTACAGAAATCTGCCGGCAGCACTAGACTACATTCACCCACAAAGCCGCTTGAGCTCCTGCGGAATGAGCCTACAGCTGTTTCGGCATTACCTTGTCCTTCACTGTATAAGCTGAGCAGATGGTTTGCTTTACCCAGTGGGCAATCAAAGTCTTAGAGGCTGCCTCCCCTTTACAGGGGTCTCCAAACAGAACAAACAACTGATACGACTTCCAGGACGTCCACAGACAGCAACTTGTCCTTAAAGGGGAGCTTACAGAGTCAAGTTTTGGATGACGCATCCGCTGAAAAGTTACATAACCAAAGAAACAGTCAAGCCTCAACGATCGAAGCCATGGTCTTAGCAGAAATCTAGACTAGATCATAAAAGGCATCTATCTAGCCGAGTGCCTTCCACTGCCTCCTGGGACTTGAGGTCCAGGTGAGTCAAGCCCTGGAGCCATCAAATGGAAGCCTGGGACACATAGACCCCACAGATGGAGGTCTGCAGGACTAAGGCGACCCAACAAAATGCCACCGCCGCCCCCACCCCCAACATCGTCTCCAGGAACTCCCATTACAAATCAATAATTTTCTTTATCACCCAATGCACCAGAAAACACGCTTGTGCCCCTCTGAACCCCTGTAACAAGGGGGGTCCTCCAGGGGCTCATCTGCTGGAGTAGGTGGGGAGTACTATATTCAAGGCCACTACGGATGACAAATGAGAGCCGCCTGCTCTACCCTGTGGAACGCGTGGAATACATTGGGGTCATTCCCCAAGGGAATCTTCCCCTCTTCCAAGTTCATGGCCACTGGCTCACCCCAGAAATCTGAGGGCCCCTCCTCCAGCTCCTCTGGGACCAGTGATGGAGGAAAGCCCTGATACTGCCAGTCATCAGACTCACCTCAACTCTTTTAGGTGGAGGAACCCTTTCCATGGGTTCCTTCTCCTGCAGCTGCTCTCCAGCCAAGAGAGAAGACACTTTAGCAGTGGTAGCAGAGGCTTCAGCCTGTTTCCTCTTTAAACAGAAAGCTCTATGCAGGGATAAGATGAACTCAGCAGAAGAAGCCTGTTCCAATGAAGCAAGCCAGCCCTCCGGTGCCGACCATGGTGCTGAACCTGCTGTTTGCACTTCCAATTAGTGTTTACTTTTTGATCTGGAATTCCCATGCTTCACAGTTTTCTCTGGGGAAATGGCTGCCCAATCTGAAATGGCCATGGTTCCTGCCAAAACCGCAGGAACTGCTGAGCCTGCCGAATCCACTGAGGGAAGCCTGCCGTCAGCATCCATACTGAAGCCAGACCAGACATGATGCAGAAACCTCCCTTGCCTCAGGCAAAAATCACAAAACCCTGACAGAGTCAAACAGCGGCTGCCGGCACACTGAACACAGGCCGGGAAGTCCGGCTGCATGCTCCCCGCTGAAGAAAAAAATACACCATGCTGTGAGCAGAGCTGCCAGAGAGCTGGAGAGACAGCCGAACGTACGGCGAATAAGCAAGGGTAATTGAGAAATGAAACTCATCCTGAATCGCTTCGCACTGAACAACCCTCCCCCGCTTCAAAGTTCTCCTTAAAACTCATCTTTTCTGCCAGGCCTTCGATCTCCCCTCTTCCACCGAGGGCGCCACATCCTCCAGCCGTGCCTCCCACCTTTCATAATATTTTCCCCTCATATTTTCATTTGCTCCTCTGCCCCTGCCCCTTCCCCTTCCTTGTCACCATGTTCTTTCTCTGGACCTGTCTCTATTCTCTATCTTTTTCTGTTTTGTCTATCCCTGTCCTGTCTATTGATGGCGTTCCTTTCTGACTTTATTTTTCAGTAGCCTCTATCTATTTTGTATTGTACACCGCCCTGACGCTCCGGCATGGGCGGTTTATCAAACTCTGCTAATAAAGATAAAGATAAAGATCGGACCTGAAGCCTGCACAGTACTATTTAAAGGGCCAGCAGCAGCCACAGCAATACAGCACAAAGTAGATTGCAAGGAAACTCCAATGTCCCTGTCCCACTGCCCGCTCTCAATCGCCTATCAAGCAGTAAGGAAACTACCCCCAGCAATCCCCTGCACAGCCTCTGCTCTGCTACAATTGCCTTTTTCTCCAAGTTAAAAAAAAAAAAAGAAGGGGTTCCATTAAGAAAGTCTTTTGGTTTGTTCTTTTTTTGGTGTTGTTTTTTTAAGTCCTAACAGAAAGTCCACTACACAAGAGCTCTTCACTCAGCTGCTGAGACTGAGAGACTAAAGTCTGCAACTGAAGGGGGAGCGCTTATGCTGGATGGTCAGAATTCTGACCTGCTCATTTCTCAGCTGCTGGTGAACAGCGACAACCCATGTGTACCTGGACTGGCTTTGAGGGACGATTAGGAAATATTAATGCCCATTAAGCAAACCAGCTTTTATGGAAAGTAAATCATAGTACTAGAGATCATGATGTTATCATGATGTTTTCTCCAAGTTATAATGCCCTGTTCAATGTAATTTCAGTTTGTTCAATGTAAACCGCACTGATGCAGAATAGCGCGGTATATAAGAGAATGTAAATAAATAATAAAATAAATGATGTGATGCTCCAAAGGGAATGATTCAGAAATAGCATCAGGAAATATTTTTTCACAGAAAGGGTGGTGGATGTCTGGAATATTTTTCCAGAGGAGGTGACAGAAAAAAAAATAGACTCTAAAAAGCATGAGATACAACACAGAGGATTCATAGTGGCAAGAGAATAAAAATGAAGCACATTAAGGGTAATCTTCATGATTCAGCAGTTTAACTCCAAACAGCATGGATAGAATTGAACCATAGAAAATGAGAAAAAATGACAGCAAATAAATACCATACAGCCTATCCAGACTGTCCTTCCATTCCAACTACTATGCTTTACAATCCCCTTTTTCCCCTTAGAGATCCTTATACTTATCCCATGCTTTCTTGAATTCAGATATAGACCTCATCTCTACTATCTCTACTGGGAGGCTATACCATGCATCTACCACTTTTCCATAAAGAAATATTTCCTCAGATTACTCCAGAGTCCATTTCTTTTCATCTTCAGCCTCTGCCCTCTCATCTGTCTCTATATGACTTATGATGAAGACCACTTACCATTTTAGTAACTGCCCTTTGCACCGACTCCATCCTGTTTATATATCCTTTTGAAGGTGTGGTCTCCAGAATTGCATGCAGTACTCCAAATGAGATCTCAAAGACCTAAACAAAGGCATTACCTCTTCTTCCTGCTGGCCATTCCACTCCCCTATGTACCCAAGCATCCTTCTGGCTTTCACCATCACCTTTTTCTACCTATTTAGCCACCTTAAGATCATCAGAATATCACACCTAGGTCCTGCTCTCCATTCATGGACCGAAGTACTCCCCCCCCCCGTATACTGTACTGATCACTTGGATTTTTGCAGCCCAAAATCATGACCCTACATTTTTTAACATTAAATCTCAGCTGCCAAACTTTCGATCATTCTTCAAGCTTTTCTAGATCCCGCCTCATGTTTTCTACACCTTCCAGGGTATTTATCCTATTGCAGATTTTGGTATCATCCACAAAAAGGTAAACCCGACAATCCTTCTGCAATATCACTTACAAAAAAATAGTTAAAAAGTATAGGACCAAGGACAGATCTCTGTGGCACACCACTGGTAACGTCCTTATCTTCAGCATTAACTCAAGTTATCTCCCACTTAACCAGCTTCTAACCCAGTTGGTTACTTTAGGATCCATCTCTAGGGCTGTCCATATATTTGTAAGTTGCCTGTGCAGAAGAGGGTTGAAAGCTTTACTGAAAACTCACTCAGTCCAACTCTCTGGATACCCAGTGAAAGAAATTAATTAGAATTGTCTGACAAGACCTGCCTCTAGTAAATCCATGTTGCCTCAGCTCCTATAATCCACTGGATTCCAGAAACCTCACTATCCTTTATTTTAGAAACATTTTCATTAATATAGTCACCACAAAGGTCAGACTAATCAGCTTGTAGTTCTCAACCTCGTCCTTACTTCCGCTTATATGTAGAGGGACCACACATGCTCTTCTCCAGACCTCTGCGACCACTCCTGACTCTAAAGAAGCATTGAAAATGTCTGACAATGGAACCACCAGAATGCCCCTAAATTCCTTCAATACTCTCAGATGTAGCCCATCAGGCCTCATTGCTGTCTTTTAGATTAGCTAGCTCCTCACAAATACAGTACCTTCTTAAAATCATTCAAGATTTACATCACTTCTGTTCCTATTTGTGTGGGTTTCCTCCCCTTCACCCTAAAATCTGACAATTCCACTTTTGCACTTCCTCGTCATCAACATATCTGAAAATTCTTTTGTCTCCCCATTTTATTGCAATGGCTATTTTTTCTTCCACTTGCATCTTTGTTTTCCCGACTACTTTACTAGCTTCTCTTAACTTTTTCAAATATTGATGCTTGTCTGAATGTGTTCGCTTGCATTTTATGAAGACCATCCTCTTTTTCCTTACCTTTTCAACTACTTCTTTTGAGAGCCATAGTGGCCTCGCTTTTTCCTTTTACATTTATTTACTTTCCTAACAAAGGTTTGTTTCCCTTAAAATACCCCCTTTTAGTTTTGCCCACTATTTTTCTACATACACCAGATGTTCCCATCTCCTTGAGGTATTGTCCCATCTTCACAAAAGTTAGTTTTCCTAAAGTCTAGGACCTCACATTTGAATGAGCTATCTCAGCCATTGTCCTAATACTGGACCACACCGTCTGGTGATCACTAGACAGCCATGGCATTGTCCAAGAACACCTGGACTGCTCAGTCATGAAGCAGGTTATGAAACTGCCTCAATGCGAGGCAAATAGCCTATGCCTCCAGATGGTTGACTGGACAGATCACCTTGCGGCTGGTTTACCAACCCTGTGTTGTCTGACCCAAACAATGAGCCCCCCAGCCCAAAAGGCTGATGTCAGTCAAGACAAACCAAGGTGGATTTTAGAGAGGCATTCCCTTCAGCATAATGTTGGGGTGAGACCACCAGAGCAGAAGTCAAAAGTAGGGGAATGCAGATATTATAATCCTGACAGTGAAGAGACCACCAGGACAGAAGCATCTTTTGGAGCCGACGCATGTTGGCCCATGCTCAAGGAACCAGGTATATCATTGTCATCACAGAGCCCAAAAGCTGAAGAAAACCCCAGGCTCTGGGAAATTGCATTCTGAAGCCAACAGTCTACTGACCCAAAAGCTTGCTCCACTTCGCCTCACTGAGGAAAACCATACTCATATGGGTGTCAAACCTCACCCCAAGGTACTCCAAAGACTAGGAGGGAACCAAATGACTATTGTTTTGGTTTATCACCCAGCATTGACTCTCCAGAAGCCCTGTAGGCTTCAGGGTGAGATTTGGCCTGAATGAGTCAATCATCCAGACAGGGGTGCATGCATGTGCTCTTCTTCCAGAGAACCACATATACCACTTCTATAACTTTTGAGAAGGTCCTCTGGGCAGTCACTAACCCACAAGATAGGGAACAGAACTGAAAGTGTCTACCCAGAATGGCAAAGTGCAGAAACACTGCCGATAGTAGGCATCAGCGAGATCCAGGAAAGGAAGAAACTCTACCTTCCAAACCACTTGGATGACAGGATCCAAGCATCTCTGTATGAAATATAGAGCCAATCGCAAACATGCATTGACCTCTGAGATTGAGGATAGGTCTGAAGGACCCATCCCTTCTTGGGGATGACAAAGGAAATAGAGTACCTTCCCTGGCCCTTTTCAAGGGGAGGCACTGGAATGTCAGCCCGGAGCTGTAGAAGCCTCTCTAGAGTCACCCTTATGGTTGCCTTCCTGGTTATGGAACTGCATAGAAGGATCATAAAGGTGTCCCAAATGTGTTCCATGCACTCTAGAATATATCCATGCCGAACAATATTGAAAGCCCAACTATCCACATGATTTGGATCCACTCCTGGTAAAAATGGCAGCAAATGACACCCACCTGTGGTACTCTGGAATGGGCCCACTGCCTGACACTGAGAAAGATCAGAAGTAAATTGCCTGGTGAAGGAGGAAGAGGTCTCCCGGGATTTATGGGCCTCCCTGAAAGGGCTATGATTTTCTACAAGACTTATTGAGGGCAATGGACAGCTTGCCTGGTTGGTAACGCCTGGAAACCCTATACCGGGAGTGAGGAGAGGGACGCTTTGATGTACTTGGGACTATCCTCCAGCAGATGCTGCAGCTTGGTTTTGCCCAAGTCCTTCATGAGCTTTTCCAGATCCTCACGGAAAAGGTGCTTGCCCTTGAAGGGAAGCTTGGACAGTCTGGCTTTAGAAGTTGTGTCTGCGACTCAGTGCCAGAGCCAGAGCCATTGAAGGGCTATTATAACGGTTGCAATCTCTCTTGCACAGAGTTGAAAGCAAAGTTGAGGAAGGAGTGGCCTAGTGGTTGGGGCAAGTTACCTCAGGCTGGAAGGTCGGGGGGGTTCAAATCCCACTAGAGGACAGCAACCTTGGGCCGGAAGAATTGGGGTTTCTAGTCCCACAGGTTCTCCTTGTGGTCTTGGGCTAGCCACTTAACCCTCCTTTGCCCATGTTCCCTGTAAATAGTTATCTCCAAGTTATAATGCCCTATTCAATGTAAACCGCCTTGATATCATGAAAGGCAGTATATAAGTAATGTTAAATGAAATAAATAAATTGTACATAGTATCTGCTAGGAAAGCAGCCACGGACTCAAGACAGGCAGAGGAAGAATCCACAGGCTAGAGCTGCTAAGCCCCCTAAATGGATGCCTGCAGGCTAAGGGAGGAGGCTGAAAAAAAGAGCTTCAGCCTTTTTCTGTCCTGCTGATCATGGACAGTCGCACCTACCTCCACTAGAACGGTGGTCTGCTTTGCAACTGCCATCTCCAAGACATCTATCTTGGGAAATCTATGCCATTTGTCTAGATCAGCTTGGGACCAGGCATAGAGCTTTCCCAATGTTTCTCAGGGTGGCATCAGGGGAGTTCCATCAGCTCAAACCATCCGTTGCAGTGCTGGTGGAAAGGGAAAGGCTTTGGAAGGCCTGCAAAGACCCTACAGAATAGGATATGCATCCAACTTGAACTTATCCTTTTCAGACAGGTCCCTTATCCACAGGGAAGATGTTATCTAGAATATCAAGGTCAGCAGCACTTCCTGGCAAAAAAGACAGGCAACCAAAAAGTCAGCTCCCCTAGAAGAAGACACCCCCCCTTCTTCCTACTCCTGACACTCCCCAAGCTCTCTAACACTATCCTCATCTCAGTGGTCCTCCGGGTCCTCCTGGAGGTCCCCATCACAGTGCTCTAAGGCTTCCATTGAGAGAGAATGAGCACTTTCCAAGCCAGCTGAGATTCCCCCTGCTTCTGTTTCTTGTAGCCGGGAAGGTCCCTCTGGGTTAAAAAAATGGTATATCAAATTCTGAATAAACTAAACTAAAAACTAATGCTTCCATGGAGGTGCCACCTCCTTCGACAAGCCATAACAGACGGAATGGGAGGCAATGTGGAGAGCCAGGGGCTGAGAGATCCCCTGCGGCACTACAACACGAGATCTGGTGGAAAAACTGAAAACGTTCTGATGAAACAAGCCCTAAGGGCACTGGAACACTGCCCCCTACTGGCAGCCATCTGATGGCCATACCCACCTTTTCAGGAGACACAGAATAACGAGGGGAGGCAGGTCGCACCATCCCCGATGAAAAGGGAGAAAAGCAAAGATTTTCGCATTGCTACCCAAATAACACCCCAGGGTTGGCAATACAATGTTTACAAATACTATCCATTTCAAGGTGCTAGCACTTGCCACTTGTCTGTGTGGCTCATACCAGGAGCTGCATGCCTTGATGCACTGCCTATTGCCTTCCAATGAGAAGTGGTAGGACACAAAGTTGTTGGCGTAGCTCCCAGCCAAGGCTGCAAGTAGGGCAGTAGCAGCTGATCCTCCAAGCTCCTCTCCCCCCGAAGCAGAGTCAGCTGTGGCCATGGCTGTGAGAAAAGGCATTCTTCCGCTGAAGTTTGAAGACAGGCCCCTTTGGAATGAGTTAGTGACTTTCAGATACAAAGGAAGCACTCTAACGTCCACCAGTAGAAAGGTCTTATCCTTCCTCTGGTACTGTTCCTTCAGGAATGAAAGCAAACAGACCACCTGATTGTCATGGAAAGATGATACCACTTTGGGCAAGAAGGAAAGATCAAGCCATAAATACAAAGCCTCCTCTGAAAACAGATAGAGATTTTGACACAACAATCTTTGAGTATAGCCCTCATCAAGGGCTCAAACGGCTCAGCTAAGGCCCAAAGAACCAAATTGAGATCCCAAGAAGGAACAACCAATCATAGGGAGAGTGTCAGTGCTCAACACCCCACATCCGAGTGTGAGGTCATTGAGCGCCCCGCCACCAGCCCTCTAAAACAAGACAGACAATGTCATCCCTTGAACACTCAAGAACTGAGACAGAGACTCTTGTCAAATCTATCTTGAGGAAAGTAAAGCAGGGTCATCAAGTCCACAGTACTAAGGCTGACTTGATGTTCATAACACCAGTGCTCAAAAAGGCACCAAACCCACACATAGGTGAGATAAGTGCAGCCTTTCTTGCTGTCTGAGGCCTGAAACCACAGCAGAATAGCCCTTATATGCTAAGTGTCATTTCTCAAAAGACAAGCCGTAAGCGAGAAGAGGGCCAAGTCAATGAACAGGATTGATGCTTGCCTGAAGAGTCTCCAAGTCGACAGGAGGCATGGGGGGTTCCCTCTGGAAGCATATCAGATTCACATACCACAGACTACTCAGTCACTTCAGCACCACCAAAACTACTTGACCTTGATGGCTGTCTATGTGATGAAGCACTCGCCCTACGAGAAGCTATGTAGGAAACACATACAGCAGAACCTACCTTGGCCAAGGCTCAGTTAGGGCATCTATGCTATTGGAGCCTGCAACTTTGTGGCAGCTGAAGAACCTAAACACATTGGAATTGGTCCGAGTCGCCAACAGATACTCTCAGTGCAACCCCATCTGTCCAGGATCCTCCGAAACTTCATACGGTTCTGTCCACCTCCGTAATATGCTGTGTTGAGAGGGCAACAGGAAAACAGGAGGGTCATTCCCGGGAAACTCCAGAACTCTTTGTGACCCCTTGTCTGTTGACTGAGGCTACTGCTGTGGCATTCTCTAAGAGGATTCAAACTGCCTCTCCTCAAACTAAGCTCCAGGGATGCAAGAGAACCAAGTGAATGGCCCTCACATCTTGCTGGGCCACAGTGTCTCTCATTTGTTCCAAAGGCTCTGAGCCATCTGCCTTTCGCAATAGGCTGGCATCAGTCATCAAGAGAAACTACTGGTAATCGTCTGGGGCAGGCCCTTCAAACAAATGACCAGGCCGCTCCTACCATCGAAGGCTGGCTACCACCAATGGGAGAAGGGGAAGCCTAATCTCAAGGTCCTGCGAACAAGGAAACCAGTGAGACAATAAGAGCCTTTGCAGCGGGTTCCCATGTGTGCTCATGCCCAGAGGACCATCTTGATTCTCACAACATCAGCCTTATGGGCTGAGGGTAGTTTGAAATTTGGCAGCTTGCTGCTTCTAAATAAAAAAATATTACAAAAAATGACCACAGCACCCCTTCCCAAAAATATCCAATATTAATTCACTTCTTTTTGTCGGATGGGGCCAAGGGAGGTTAGAACAGTACCCTAACCACACCAGATGGCAACATCCCTTTTATTCAAACATACGTTGCTTAACAGCTTAAAAAAAAAACTTAGCTTATCCTTGGTGAAGAACGTGTTCAAAATCACAGCAAAACACAATCCTCTGAGAATAAGGCACGACGTGCACGTTTCGGAAATGGTTCCTGTACCAAGTGCAGTGCTCTTCTTCTAAATAAAAGTCAGTTGAGACAGCAGCCTCTCCCCTCTCTTCTCATGCAGGAAGACTGTTCCTGAGCTGTTGTCTAACCATGCCCCAAGGTACTGTAGAGACTTGGTAGGTTCCAGGTGGCTCTGGTTGCAGTTGATAACCCAGCCTAGACTCTCCAAAATCTGCACCACTCAGACCAATGCCCAAAGTACTTCCAAACGTGATCTGGCTCAAAGCCAGTCATCCAGGCAAAGATGCACACAGATCCCTTTTGCCCCACAGAGCAGCAGCAGCCACAACTATTTTTCTTGGTGAACAACCTCCAGGCAGTGGAAAGAGCAAATGGGAAAGAGTAAAAACGAAAAGGAGAGCCAAGAACAGGAAAGCGCAGGAAGCTGCTCAGATGTATCCACATTCTCAGTATTTCTATGTCTCCAGCAGAAAGTATGCCTAGCTGCTTCAGATATAGTTGCAAGATGAGATCATAAAAAACCCTCTGCTGGTAGGAAAACTTAACCTACTTGTCTGGACTGGCCTAGAAGAATGATTTGGAATTATGTTTTAACAGGGTAGTAGGGGATGGATGAGTGGGTAGAGGAAGTTATATGGAGTATGTGGTGACTGCTGATGTATATGAGGGGGTGTGTGTGTGTGGTATGATGTGCGTATTTCTGTTTATGTGCAGAGATTAGGCGTGTAACCTTGGGAGATGTGTGGATGGTATGTCTGGCGGGGCGGGAGGGAGAATACATGTGTGTGTTTGTCAGGCAGTGCATGGTTGTGCGCTCTAGGTATATAGGCATTTCTAGCCCCCTGCGCCCTCACTTTTGCACAGTCTCTTTCCATGTACTCTCTTCCTTCCTGCATTCACCCTTCCCTATATTTCTGCTACCCTATTTGATCACTGGGTCAATTCATCTCTGGCAATAGTCTGCACATTTCTTCACTGTAGATGCAGCTCCTTTCCTTTTCTTTTGTCGGTATGAGTTGGGCCCTATTGGAAACAGTTTCTCTACCGTCTATCAGCGAGGACCGAGTCCAGTGGTGGGATTTGATCCAAACAGGAACTGGGTCTGTTCGATCCTGCTACTGACAGAACCGAGTGGGTGGCACCACGGCATGCGTTTGCGTTATCAGCACCACCCGTTCGGGCCGCTGGCAGACACCACAGGGCAGCAACTCCCTGGTGGCCCAGCAGCCCGATCCCCCCACCTGCCAGTGGTTTGACAGCTTCGGGGACTTCCCCCAGTGCCACAGTCCTCTGTTGCCATCAAACCACTGGCGGGTGGGGGGATTCCCACAAGTGCAGTGCCACATTGGGATGCCGTTTTCAGCGAATGCGGCCCATAGCAGGAACTGGTTCACGCAAATCGGCTGAATCTCACCACTGGTTGAGTCCCCACAGGAACACTTACCATCATGCTGTCATGGGTTTTGTCATCTATTCAGTACTGAAGATATTAGGGGTCTCCATGCACCAACTGTGTTCTCACTTCCTGCTCTTTTTCGAGAGCAGGGCCTGTCTTCCCCACCACCCTGATTTATTTTCTGGGCTTTTCCTGCCTTTATCTATATGCATAGGTTTACTTGCACATGCACAACAAACCTATGTGTACAGACAGGCAAAAAGACCAACTGACGGATGGACAGACCATGCTAAACAGGTGCTATCACTTAAGCGAAGTGCACCTCAAAATGCTGATCTAAGCAGTAGTTCAAAAAAGTTCTAGGACGGTGATTTTGCTCAAAATCAGCACTGGTTATGAAATGGTTTTAACTTATATGGCAGTAAAGTAATTGAACCGGAAACAGGTGTTTTTTGCTCTTTGCTCTTAGAGCTGACAAAATAGAATGAACATGCTCAGCTAGGCTTCCTTTACTAAATTCCACATGATGGTGACTTTAGGGATGACTACATATCCAGCAAGGAATAAGGCTCATGCATATTGTAATGAAGCTGTCCATCTATTATGCAATTCTGAGCGAGCACCGATATAAACTTTCTTGTAATGGGAATTTATTAGGTTTTCCAAAGATATACAAAACCCTTGGCTTATGTTATTTTAATATAGGATGTGATTTTACTAGGAGAAATTTAACTGTCCAATTTAAATGAATCTACAGTGCCTTGCGAAAGTATTCACCCCCTTCGTTTTTTCCTGTTTTTTTCCATTACATACAACCTGGAATGAAAATGGAGGTTCATTAGGATGTTAGGTAATAGACCTAACGATACAGTCCAAATTGGTGAAGTGAAATGACAACAAAATACCTTGTATATATAAAAAAAACAAGTAAAAACGGAAAAGTTGCTATGAAACCCCTAAATAAGATCTGGTCCAACCAATTAACCTCAGATATCACATAATTATTTGATTAGGGTCCACCTGTGTGCAATCAGTGTCACATGATGCCTGTATAAATATACCTGTTCTGAAAGACCCCTGACTCTGCAGCACCACTAAGCAAGAAACATGAAGACCAAGGAGCACTCCAAACAGGTCAGAGACAAAGTTGTGGAGATCAGGGTTGAGTTATAAAAAGATATCCCGAATTCTGAATATCCCACAGAGCACCATTAAATCCATTATAACAAAATAGAAAGAATATGGCACCACTACAAACCTGACAAGAGAAGGCCACCCACCAAAACTCACAGACAGAAAAAGGAGGGCATTAATCAGATAAGCTGCAAAGACACCAAGGATAACACTGAAGGAGCTGAAAAGATCCACAGCAGAGACGGGAGTATCTGTCCATAGAACCATGTATTTAAGCCATACACTCCACAGAGTGGTGCTTTATGGAAGAGCAGCCAGAAAAAAAAGTCATTGCTTAAAGAAAGAAATAAGAAAACATGTTTGGAGTTTACACAACAGCATGTGGCAGACCCCCCGCCCCCCCCCCCCCCCAAACACATGAAAGAAGGTTCTCTGGTCAGATGAGATGAAAATTGAACTTTTTGGCCACCATGGGAAATGCCATGTATGGCACAAACCCAACACTTCCCATTATTCCGAGAACACCATTCCCACAGTGAAACATGGTGATGGCAGCGTCATGTTGTGGGGATGTTTTTCATTGGCAGGGAAAGGAAAACTGGTCAGGATTGAAGGAACGATGGATGGCACTAAATACAGGGCAATTCTTGAAGAAAACCTGTTTTAGTCTGCCAGAGATCTGAGACTGGGATGATGGTTCACCTTCCAGCAGGACAATGACCCTAAACATACTGCTGGGGAATACTGAAGGGGAATTTGTAAAAGACTGTTTTCTTGAAGCAGCTGACAATCTTTTTGAAGGATTTAAAAATAAGAAAGAGAGATCATAGCTGCTATTCAAGATGTACAATTGTCAAAAAACATCGTTGTGCGGAGACACAACTGAACAATTGTTGAAGGATTTTCAAATTGTGTTGCTTTCTCACTCCAACTGGATGAATCTACAGACATAAGAGACACAGCCCAGTTACTAGTCTTTATCTGGATGGTTTTTGAAGACTTCAGTGTTAAAGAAGAACTACTTGGAATGATTTCTTTAAAAGGGAGAACTACCAGTCAGGAAATATTCAGTTCTTTCCATTCTTTTGTGACAAAGTGTAATCTTCCATTGCATAGACTTGTTTCCATCACTACTGATGGAGCAAGAGCAATGACAGGTGAGGTTAACGGTTTCATAGCCCTCTGAAGACAGCATGACAACTTCCCAGATTTCCTTTCTTACCACTGCATCATTCACCAGCAAGTTTTGGCAAGCAAGAGACTCAATACAAAGACTGTCATGGACATCACTTTCAAAATTGTAAATTCAGTTCGTGGAAGATCACTTCAAAGACGGCTTTTCAATCTTACTCTTGATGAAGGGGCAGCGGAAATCAGTTTGCACACAGATGTACGAGTAAGGTGCTAAGTAGGCACAAATTTCTGCAAAGATTTTGTGATTTGCTGAATGAAACAAGAAGTCTTTTGAAGGAGAGCGGAGATGACCAAGCAGAGTTGGAAGATGAGGAGTGGTTATGTGATCTGGCATTTCTCGCTGACTTTACAGACAAACTAAGTGATATGAACCTTGAACTACAAGGTAAAAACAAATGCAATGGCGAGATGAGTAGTTTCATCCTACAAGAGCAAATTGAGCTAATGATGACTGACCTTGCAAACAACACTTTTGATCATTTTCCTAATATGCAGGACCATCTGGGACAATATCCAAATTTTGTTTTTCAGAACGAGAAGTATGTGACAGAAATCTGTTCTGTTATCCAGGAATTTGAAAATAGATTCTGTGATTTCCAAAAAATTGGAAGAGTCGTGGAGTACTTGTCCTACCCATTCAAAGTAGATGTGGACATTAAAGAAACTGCAGCTGCTATCAGTAAAAATTCCTCATTGAACAAGCCATCTCTTGAAAACGAAATACTAACCCTTAAAAATGACATTTTTCTCAAGACCCGTGCTGAGCAAGAATCGTTTTAGAAGCTAGTGCCTAGAGACAAATTTCCCAACTTGATAAGATGCAGTGAAGCAGGTACACTCCTGTTTCGGTTCAACTTATTTGTGTGAATCTGCGTTTCCCATCTGAAAATGACAAAGAGTACACAACATTCCAACATGACAGATGAACATCTCCAGGATTCCCTGAGACTGGCTCTCACGCAATATTCACCCAACTTCAAAAAGCTGGTGGATGAAATATAGGCTCAGACCTCTCACTAATGAGCAAGAGCGAAATATTAAAGATTGTGCAAGATCAGCCTGGATCAATACTCGATCTAAGTTTAACACAAATTACTCAATAAAAATTAAAGAAAGTTATTACTCAATAAAACATTTAAGAAAAAATGTACTTTCCATTTCCCCTCGCAGTTCTTATTGGATCTTCATCTCTCTGTTTTGTTTTTGCTTAATTTGCTTAACAGCTGATCACATCCAAGTAAATGACAGAAGGTTCATTAAAAACGGGGGGGGGGGATCCTCCAACTTTATTGGGTTAAAATTTAATTTAAAACTTAATTTTCATGGTGGTAGATCACCAGAACCTTTGGCCGGAAAAAGTAGATCATGACCTGTTCGAAGTTGGACATGCCTGGTCTAGTCAAAGCCCAGACTTCAATCCAATTGAGAATCTGTGGCATTACTGGAAAATAGATGGGTTGCGTTGGTGTACAGCAAACTTGAAGAAGCTGGAGCAGTTTTGCCTTAAGAAATGGGTCAAAATCCCAGTGGCTAGATGTGATACGCTAATAGAGACATACCCCAAGAGACTTGCAGCTGTAATTGCAGCAAAAGGTGGCTCTACAAATGTAATGACATATGCACACTCTCCTGCTTTCAGTTTTTTTTGTCCTAATTATTGTTTCTGTCACAATAAAGGATATTTTGCACCTTCAAAGTCGTAGGAATTTTGTGTATATCACATGTGCTAACCCTCAAAACTCTATTTTAATTCCAGGTTGTAATGCGACAAACAGGACAAACACAGAGGGGATGAATATTTTTGCAATGCATTGTAGACAAATTATAGTATTCCATTGAATATTAAGTACAAAGATGTAAAACAAATGTTGTCATTATACTTTTCTCTTTCAAGTAAATCTCATTCTTTCATAAAGCTGAACACTACCTCAATTTTGGTTGCACTCCCAAGTTTAAAAAAATAAAAAGTTTAACATAATTCACTGTATTACCCTGTTTCGTGCATCAATGTGGGCATCATGCTCAAGCAGTGGTGATGCCAGAGACAAAGCTGGAATAAGGGCAGCAAGATGAAGGGCAGTGTTGCCATTGATATCCACCACATTAGGGTCTGCCTCGTGCTCCAGGAGGATAGTGACACAGCGCTCCTGCTGGCATTGAACAGCCTATATAAAGTCCAAGATTTAAAGAAAACACATCAATTCTATACACTGAAAGATTCCTTCATTTCAATCCTCATAAATAGGTGGAATAATTTATCACTTCTTCTATAGTACTAAACTTGTTACCTAGTGTTTAATACTTGGCTCATAAAACACTAAACATACTATATATATATATATATATATATATATCTATATACACACACACACAAATATTACAAGTAATGTTAGAATTCTGTCATACTTTAAGGAGCACTTTTTTCTAAAGGGCATTAACAATTAACACACATCAATATGCAATAAGCAATTAAACACAAGGCCAAGGTAACTTACCATGCTGGCATGACAGTTACCGTGTGCTAATACCTGCATTAATTGCTCATCACACAACGGGATGGGGAATGGGTAGAGAGTGGGCATGGACTACACATTGCAGTTAGCACATGGTACTTATCACATACTCACAAAAACAGAGTTTCCTGTCTTCTGATATAATTGAAGCAAATTGGATATTTTTGAACTTGGTGATCAGTATGCAGTTTTCAGCCTGTTATATGAATGCTTCTTTCACATTTCCAACAGTTCTGGATAAATTCCCCATGTAGAACAGTTTTAGACTGGAATTCATCAAAATACATTTTGGGAACTAATCTTTTGTTCTAGTTCGAAATTGCCCTGGCGAAATGTGTGTTTTTTTCTGTGAATTACTTCGAAATGTATCCTACATATGGATAGGGTTTATGGACACAAAGACAGATGAACAGGACTAATCTGACCCCCCGGATTGGTCCATTTGGCCTTTCGCCATGTAACCAGCATCCAATTAGAAAATATAAGGAGGGGATTTTCAAAATATACTGGGATTTGCTCTCTTGTAAGGTAGAGAGAGTGCGAAGGAAGCAACTTCCCAAACTTCACACGAAATAACCTCTGTAGGAACTAAGGAGAGCCAAAAGGTGGCACATTTATGGCTCATTGGGGAAGGCACTTTCTGACAGTTAATCTAACGGCAAGGAGGCTATGAACCTATATCTGCCAGGATCCTAACATCCAGGAATGCCTTCACTCCAGATTAATTCTGCTACTTACCTGAATTTATTATATATTTTACTTCCAAAAATGAATATTAATTTACTACAGTGGTTTACGTCAATGCTCTTGTCCAGTGGACAGTAAAGAGAAAATTTGGTTTTGCTACTGCAAACACAGAACTTGCATGCTAATATTTCATATTAGACTCTGCTATGCCCAGTGAAATTTGTTCAAAACAGTAATTTTGCTATAAGCTCAGTTAACTAAATCACAAAAATTGTCACTTTTATATTCAGAAAAGTTATATGAGGTACTTTAACAGAACGTAGAATGCCAGACATTTTATCGGCTTATAAACTGATAAATAAATTTTACAAACCTTCATCAATGGCGATCGGGAATCGTTGTCGCAAACATTTATTCTGGATTTGTTTTCTATTAGAAACGTTACCAATTCTGGATGTCCATTAGCACACGCAAGATGCAAAGGTGTCCTTAAAAACAAAACATACATCATTGTATTTGATTAGAATAATACAAGTAACTTAGAACGCAGGGAATGTTATGGTAGCATAAGGCAGGCAATGGGATAAAGCACTTAGCACTACCCAGCGATCTCTAAATTCATGTTAGCTCAAACACTACATTCTGCCCCTTCTCTTCCACCACTACTTTTACCACCCCATTAAAAAGGAAGAAACATAATAGTTTTATAAGTTGATAATGTTACATTACTAAACATAACTGTTTTCACTGGATGCTGAACCGCCCCGTGGTCTCCAATTTAATTACTTAAGATATTCTCATAGCATAAAAGGAGAGAAACGTAAAATCTTTCTTGAAATAACAAACACAACCAATTGTGTTACATATCAGCACCCCAGTTCCTCATTCCATCTTCTGCTTCCAGCCTTCTCAATCATCGAGACCAATTATTATACAATTTTGAAAATGAACGAATTGTATTACACTCTCTTAACAGTTTGTATTGATGGATATTCTGCATAGGGGAATTTACAATATTATATGAGCATCGATGAAGCCTCCCATTTCATGCCTTCACTTCTACCTCTTCCCATGTGCTTCCTGACTAGTCTGAAAATGGGTCTTAACGTGCTTTAATAAACCGGCCCCTATCTGGGTAGCACAGGGCCTTGCACTAAACAAGGGCTATAAGGGCTTGACAGCACCTGGGTGAGGTGTAGGCTTCCCACCATGGCACTACTAGTATGGGCCTTCAAAGCCCACACTACTGGTGCTTGGGAGAGGGAGCAACTACTTCTAGCAAAATGGGTGGTGGTAGGTCGCTGCCCACGACAGTATTAACATGGCAAGCTGCGCTAAATTTCAGGGGGACAGCTGTCCCCACGCCCCTGCATCTAGTGCAGTGTCCCTCACTAGTCATGCAGCCCAAACCTGCTTTACTATCGTAAGAACATAAGAAATGCCATACTGGGTCAGACCAAGGTCCATCAAACCCGTTTCCAACAGTGGCCAACGCAGGTCACAAGTACCTGGCAGGTTCCCAAAAAGGCACAGAGGTTCCACAATGCTTGCATTGGGACAAGCAGTGGATTTCCTGGGTCCTCTTTAATAATGGTTTACAGACTTCTCCTCCAGGAACTTGCCCAAAGCTTTTTTTAAACCCAGCTACACTAACAGTTTTTACTACATCCTCCGGTAACTAATTCCAGAATTTGATTATGCATTGAGTGAAAAAATATTTTCTTGTATTAGTTTTAAATGGATTACATTGTAACTTCTTTGCATGTCACCTAATCTTTCTTCCTTTTGATGGCATAAACAACTGATCTACATTTACCCGTTCCATTCCATTCATTAATTTATAGACCTCTATCATATTTCCCCTCAGCAGTCTCTTTTCCAAGTTGAAAAGCACTAACTTTTTAAGCCTTTCCTCATAGGGGTATCCTTCGATCCCTTTACCATTTTGGTGGCTTTTCTCTGTACTTTTTTTAATTCGGCTATATCCTTTTTAAGCTATGGCGACCAGAACTGCACACAATATTCAAGGTGTGTCACACCATGGAACGATACAGAGGTATTATAATAGTCTTGGTTTTATTCGCCATTCCTTTCCTTATGATTCCTAGCATTCTATTTGCCTTTTTGGTCGATGCTGCACACTGGGCAGAGGGTTCCAACATATTATCCATAATAACTTTTCCTGGATGGTGGTTCCTAATGTAGAACCTTGTATCGTGTAACCATAGTTTGGGTTGTTCTTTCCTAGGTGCATAACTTTATACTTGTCCACATTAAGAAACAAGGAAACATAGAAACATGATGGCAGAAAAAGACCACATGGCCTATCTACTCTGCCCTTCGATATCACCCACTACAAGAGTCCCCTTTTTTCCTTTAGACAGCCTCTGTGTTTGTCCCATGCTTTTTTGAATTTAGATACTATCTCTACCACCTCCACTGGGAGACTATTCCACGTATCTACCACTCTTTCCGTAAAGAAATATTTCTGCATATTACTCCTGAGTCTATCCCCTTTCACCCTCATCCTACATCTCCTCATAGCAGAGCTTACTTTCAATTGAAAAAGGCTCTCCTCCTATGCATTTGTGCCATGGAAGTATTTAAACATCTCAATCTTATCATCTCTGTCCTGCCTTTACCCTAAAGTATACATATTAAAGTCCTTAAGTCTGTTCTCATATGTTTTATAACGAAGACCATTAACCATTTTAGTAGCCACCCTCTGCACCAACTCCAACCTGTTATATCCTTTTGAAAGTGCCGTCTCCAGAAATGCACACGATACTCCAAATGAGGTCGCACCAAAGACTTATACAAAGGAGATATCACCTCCTCGGGCGACAGGAAGTATACTCAAGTTGATTACAAACTCAGAACTGCAGGAGATGCAACTCGTAAACTCTTATGTCAGATGTTCTTTGCCCCAACTCGAGACTGTAGAGTTGGAATAGTGGAATCTGCAGACTGTCCACTGGTGCCAGTCTGGGCCACATGTTCGGCATTATGATGTCATAGTAAGGAACTGGGCACGCATCTACCAATATATGAATACTGTTGCACAGGTACAAGCTTGACCACAACCCCAGGTGGCAATACTGGATGTTTGTGAGGATCTGGGGGATATTTCCAGCTCTGCAAGGTGTTATTTACTATTTATTAAACATCTTCTCTACACCATCTTTCTACAAGTTAAAACAGTTTATAGATACCTCAGTGCATGAACATTAAACAACTTTAACAAAAGGTGCACATTACATCAAACATTAAGGGGTATGTTTACTAAACTGCGGTAACAGTACATAACGAGCGTTATGTAACGTTAACAATCGTAAGCGCATCATAACACGCGTTAGATGCGCTTACGATAGTTAACGTTACATAACGCGCGTTAACCAACATTAACGATCGTAAAGCTCCGCGGCGCGGTAAAACACCGCAGAAGGTGGAGAGAGGGCGGAGAGAAGGGGTCAGTGGGCGAAGAGTGGGCGGGGAGAGGCTCCCTTCACACTAACGTGCTGATCTGAATCCAAACGCGATTGAAAACCTGCCGTTAAATGCACATTACAGGGGAGAGAAACCATTTCAGTGTCAGCAATGTACAGCCCAGGCAGGGAAACCTAACAAAAGTGATAAGTGTGATACATGTGCACAGAACAAAAGGGCACATAAACACTGAAAATGACCCCAACAAACTGGAAAAAATCCATAACCAAACTGGCCAATAGTAGTAGCAATGAGAAACATCAACCCCCCCCCCCCCCCCGAGTAAGCTCCATAGAAAAGATATAAATCGTGGAAGGGTCTATACTCCGTCCCCATACAAGGTGAATGAGCCCACAGTGAAATAGCACTGCTCAGGGTTTTCCCCACCATCGGACAGGGTTCCTATGGCGTGCACATGTCCCGCAACATCAGGGCGGGCATGTCGGAACGGCAACTGGACAGATGCCGGAGAAGGGGATACAGAGGGCCGCAGGCGGCACATGCTGTGGTGGAGCTGGGCCACAGTGCGGACTAGGGTGATGCCTAGGTGGCCCATACGAATGCTGAAACAGCAGAGCAGCCAGACAGCAACTGCTGAAGGGCCAACATGGGCACGAGTGTATTTCCCACAGTGTCACAGGGGATAGTACCCAACAGCTACCCCCAAGGGCACGGAACATTGGCAGGCGGGGCTGGGGGGAGCGTGGACATCTATGCAGGCATCCCTACCCCAGAACCCGCACCATAGGCAGCCACCTACCTGCACACTGGATGGCCTGAGACTGCGCACCACCAGCAGAAGGGCATGTCAGCATGGTGGCTAAGGGATACTGGTGGTGGAGGGGGCAGTGGCAGCTGCCCAGAGCAGACCGTGGCCTAGCCCTGTGTAGGTGGGTGCCGTGTACTGCAACAGACGGGCCCTGTCTGATGAACAGTCATGGTATCACCAAGGAATGTACTGACTCTGTGACAACAAGGTTGTGCAGTGCACAAAACCAGTGTAGTCAGAAGCAGAGGGTCACAGGTTCAAGTCCCAGCTGTGGTTCCTGCCAACCCAGTCCTCATATTTTACCCACTACTACAACGTGCTAATACAGACAGCACCTTTATTGCAGATGACGTAAACATGCCCAAGACACCTACATTTTACCCTACAGAGCACAGACACCATAAACATGCACATTACCTAGAGCAGAGTCACCCAAATGCAGTCCTGGAGGGCCAAACACCATTCCGGTTCCATGCTGCCTCTGATAAAGATGCCTGTGCTGCATTTCTATGAGCCACCCCCATGGTATGCAGATGTATCTCATGCATATTCATGAGGGACAGCATGAAAACCCGAACAGTGTTTGGCACACCAGGACTGGAGTTGGGAACCTCTGCCGTAAAGCAGCAGCCAACAGGGGCAGACACACCCGCACCCACAGGCCCCATTATCCAAAGCCTCCTGGAGAGGCAGGACTTTGGGCTCTGTGTGCATCTCCCAATACTAGCACTTGCATACCTTAGTAATGACACCCTAAACCTGGGAATATGGTTGCTATGATTACTGGCAGATAGCAATTCCTAGGTTAGGTACAATTTCCTGAGTGAGCTGCATCATAGCAACCTTTCTGATGTCTGTGGAGTGTGCTACAGGTATTGTGTCTGACAGTGTTCACCAACCTGGGGAGTGACTCCTACAGTATTGCGTACCATAGCCATGCCTGCACTGTGCCCAGGACTGGTGTGGTGGCCTGGGCTGCCCAACACCTCTATAGTTGCACAATGCTAGCATAGGTGTGGGGAGTGTGTGTCTATCTATCTATCCAGTGTGTGGTGGCTGCCAACACCCTCCACAGCCCACACTGCTAGCACTGTTGCCAGTATTGGCCTGCCAATGTGCATAATGAGGAGCAAGGTACCGTGGGAATAGCCTGGATAGGGTGGCCTGACCTGGATGCATCTGCACACGGCATAGGGCAATGGCTCGGACATTGTAGTGCCTGGCCACCACCTGCACGGACAGGGTGGCCATAGCATGTCCTGCTGGGAGGTCACTCTCACCCTGACTGAGCAGTGACCATGGCATGGCTAGGTTCCCCCATAGTGCTATATAGCATTTCTCTCATGTGATATTTATGGGTTTTCTTTTGGGGCCCAATCACTGACTTATCTGCTTGGTGTGTATGCTGACATCCCCGTTCTTGGTACATGCATCTCCTCCATGACCATGCACTATGGACTAGCTGGCAGACTGTCTGCAGCTAGTATGTGTCTTGCTGGAACACCTTGCAGGGTGCAGCGGCTGGGGGCTTGCTGCTGGAGAATGTCAGATAATGGTGAGGGGCAGCTGAGCATTTCCAGGCCTGCCGTCTGTCTGCTATTGTGTTATGGGTGTGTACTGCTCTGTCTGTTCCCCAGCAGGACTGGGGTTGATGGTCCCCTCTACTGCTACCATTGCAGGGAGGTAGACTGTGGATCTATTGGTGGGTGATCCTGTTTCCCACCCTGAGCCCCAGAGGGTGGGTTGTGTGGTGGTACATGATCTGCCTATGGGTCCATACACCCCCCCTTCACCTACAGCAAGTAACCATGGCACCAACACAGGATATGCACTATTCTGGGCGCATCATCGCCCATATGGACTAGACATGACTGAGACATACAGCAGGACACAGATATATCCTAGGTGTGTCTAACAGAACTACCTATCACACACCGCTGGGGACCTGCAGCATGGCGTATTCCAGCCATGAAAGGTGCTGTGGACCTGGTGCTGGGCGCCCCACCTCAAACTCAGGGTGGGCACAGTACCCGCACAATGTGACTGTCTGTGGCTACTCTGTGGCAGTGCCACACACGGTCTGTTGCCCCTACCAGGCCGAGGTGCTGTGGGGGTGCATACCCAATCTTGTGCCCATCTCTCGACTGCTGATTTGCATGTGCAGTGCATCATGGGTACGGGTGGGTTAACCCTATCCTGGTAACCACAGCAGACAGTTTGTGTGGTCATGTACAGTCCTTCTGCAGCCAGCCAGGGCTTTGTTCACAGTCTTATAAGGTGTCCTATAGGGGACATTATAGGGTGCCTTGGCGGACAGTACACTTTATAATGTGCCCTATGGAGTGCGCTATGGGGTGCCTTATGCGGCAAACTTAGGTTATGCCACCGTGAGAGTGTGTTTGCTGGCAGCACTAGTTAAAATACACGTCAAATGCCTCAACAATCACTACTTAAATGTAAAGGGTGCTGCCTCAGTCAGCCTTATACATTAGGCCCACTGGGGAATCGAACCCATGACCCCTGTACCATCAGTCATTGTTGTAACCATTGTGCTACAGCTCTGTTGCTGTGCTTGTATGCCTGCGCGCCTTCTTAAGATTAACGCGCGGTAACGTGCCCTGTAGCCCTCGTTCATTTATGGCGCCTTGTAACGCGCGTTCTCGGTAACGATGTACCGCCCATGTCCTTATTTGGGATTTCTGTCTCTACCGCGGCTCCTAACGCGAATCACACTAACGCAGTTTAGTAAACATACCCCTAAGTTTAACAGTAACGCAACAGGTAATGCGGTCATTAATTTAACATAATTACATTGTAAATAGTGTAAATGCCTTTGAATGCATATGGCACACTCTGCCCATCTACTGGCATAGTAAGCACCACAATGCTAAAGTGCATAATTTTATACCAGTCGGTAATTCATAAGAGGCCACTTAGGTGCAGGAATGACTTTAGAAAATGTCTCTCCTAAGAGTATCTCCGATTTACTTTAGAGGGAAATACATTTTCAATACAGAGTCTTTCCCTTCAGTATTGCCTCATTCTGCTCATTTTATTGTAATAGTTAGATGTTTACAAGATTCTGTATTTGTTCTTTTTTTCAGTTATTATTATTATTCTGCTCTTATCAGCCTAGGGAAGTTAGGAACTGCAGAATGTAATGCAATTTCAAATTACGTTAAAAATGATAGACTTTCCTCTTCAGTACATTCTTGATTTAAATTCCTTAATTCTCTTCTGTTCCAGGCATCTGGCCAGCATTTGATCATCAATTACCACTAGCTGTGTTAACAAAACACAGTCAGTAAATGTATCATTTTACATTTCCATTTTAAAACACTCCAGTAAGTCAAACAGCCATTTCATCACCAAATCCACATTGTGCTTAGTAAAAGGTAGCTAGTTTTGTTATTCAAAGAAAATTGAAGATGGCATGCCCTGCAGCAGAGAAGCATGTTTGGTTTTATAGATGTAAATACATGCTTATTTGAGCAAGCATGTACTTCTCTACCAGTGTGCCTTGGTAAAGTCTTTGGTGCACCTTAATGGCAACAGTCAGAGAATAGCAAGGCCCATATGGGCTCATGAGCTATTTGCCCCATCACTACTGGGTAATGCCACAACCTTCTACTTCCTGTTCGAACCTCATCTCTCAGGCCGGATGCAGAGACCTGGAGGGCAGGGAACGAGTGAGACTAAAGAAGAAAGAGAAAAAATAAAGAGCTCCTCTGCTTCTTATTCCACACCTCCTCGCCTGTCATTCAGGAACAGGAGAAGAGAATTGTGATTGAAGCAGACAATGCAGTTGAAAGAACAGCCCCTATGCACTCTGCTCCAGCCTCTTTCTCTCCTATCCTAGATGCAAACCAAGCTGCTGGCATTCAAGAGCAGTTTTTAAACTAGATAATGAGGGAAAGCCAACAGTTGCCCAAGAGCGTATGGTTCAGAAAAATGATGTATTATGATACTAGCAAAATGGGGAAATTAGGACATCTCAATAGAAAGATTTCAATAAAGGTAAAAGTAATCCAGGTGCTTTTAAGTAAACAGCAGACAGAGTTGAAAGAGTTCAAATTACCCTGTCAACAGATTGTTAATACGAGCTTTGAAATGCCTACAAGTCTAAGAAATAAGATGGGAGAGTTAGATATAACTGGCATTTCAGAGACCTGGTGGGAGCAAGATAACCAATGGGACACTGTATTACATGGTTACAAATTATATCACAATGACAGCATAGATCAGATTGGAGGGTTGGTGCTATATGTTAAAGCAGGCATTGAGTCAAACAGGATAAAGGTTTTGCAGGAAACAAAATACACTGTAGAATCTCAATGGATAGAAATTCCATGCAAAAAGAGGAAGGGAATTCCATTGGGGGGTATACTACTATCCACATGACAAGAATGAACAGATGGATGATGAAATACTAACCAAAATTAGGGGCGCTGCCCATTATTACTGTGCTGTAAATTTTGTTAATTTCAATTACCCCAGTACTGACCGGGTCAATGTCACATCAGGACATGCTAGGGAAAAAATTTCTAGATCAGGGGTTCTCAAACCTGCCTCCCAGCCAGTTGGGTTTTCAGGATATCCACAATGAATATGCATGAGACAGATTTGCATGCACTGCTTCCACTGCATGTAAATCTTTCTCATGAATATTCATTGCGGATATCCGGAAAACCCGACTGGCTGGGGAGGCCCCATGACAGGTTTGGGAACCTCTGTTCTAGATGAAATAAATAGCTGCTTCTTGGAGCAGCTGGTTCAGAAACAGACATGAGGGAAAGCAATGTTAAACCTAGGTGGAACACAGGATCCCATGTGAGAGAAGACAACTATGTTGGGGCCACATGACAATAGTCATAACATGAGCACATTTGATTTAATAAATGGAGGACAGTAAGAAAATCCACTGCACTAGCAAATAACTTTCAAAAGGGAGACTATGATAAAATGAGGAAAATGGTTAAGAAAAAAAACTAAGAAAAGCATCTGCAAAAGTTATGAGTTTACATCAGGCCTGGGTGTTTAAAAATACTATCCTGGAAGCCCAGACCAGAAGAATTCCATGTTTTAAGAAAGGTGAAAAGAAGGCCAAATGACTACCAAATGGTTTAGAGGTGAAGTCAGAGCCTGTTACAGCAAAAAAAAAAACCTCTTTCAGAAAATGGAAAAAGGAGCCAAAATGACAAAAACAGGACACAGCATAAGCATTGCCAAGTTAGATGCACGGCACTGGTAAGGCAGGCAAAGAGAATTTGAAAATAAGCCTGCTGTAGCAAACAACTTGCAAAAGTCAGACCCACCATTAGATAATAGAGGGTAAAAGGGGGCACTAAGGGAAGACAAAGTCACAGCAGAGAAACTGAATGATGTAGAGAAGTTGCACATGCCAGAAATGATATTTAAAAATGATATACTGGAGGAATTGCAACAAATCTCAATAAAGCTGTAATCTGTTATTAAAGTGTCTATAGTACCCAAAGATCGGACAATGGCCAGTGTAATACCAATTTTTAAAAAGGGTTCTGGGGATGATCTGAGAAACTACAGACCGGTCAGCCTGATGTCAGTGCTAAGAAAAATGGTAGAAACCATTATAGATAGTCATGGTTTAATGGGACAGAGCCAACATGGATTTAACCAAGGAAAGTCTTGTCTCATTATTCAGCTACATTTCTTTGACAGTGTGAATAAACCAGTAGATAACGGTAAACCTGTTGATATAAAGTGGCATTTTATAAAGGACATCCATATGCCCTCCAGGTGTCTTGATGGCAGAACAAGAGCTTCTCTGATGCCTATTCATGCCCTAGAGCAGGAACAGACATGGATGGTCCTGCTGGTGGATGGGAATGTACTCAGTGTTAATACATGTCCTTGTCTGGAATGCCCCAATCACACTTCATCACACCACATCACAACTTGGACATTTGTGCTGAGACCATCTTTAAAACTGGCTCCTAAAATGCCTCCGGGCGTGTCCCTGTAATTTGGACATCTGTGTACCTGTTTTCAGACATCCAAATCATGAATAAGAATTCTAAAATAACCCCATCGTGTATCTGGATTTTCAGAAAGCCTTTGACTAGGTCCCTGAGAGACTCTTGAAGAAATTAAAAAGTAATGGGATAGGAGGCAGTGTACTACTGGGAACTGTTTAAAAAAATAGAAAACGGAGCAGGGCTAAATGACCAAGTGAATAGGAGAATACCCCAAGAGTCTGTGCTGGGACCTGGGAACAGGAGCAAGTGAGGTGATTAAATTGAATAATTTCATATCACCTGCCAAAGTTGTTATATCACTCAAATGGTTGTGAAAAATTGGGAGACTGGACAGCCAAATGGCAGATAAAATCTAATGTGGACAAGTGTAAAGTTATGCACTTAGGAAAAAGCAACCCAAATGACAGTTACACAGTGCAAGATTCCATATTAGGAATCACCAACCAGGAAAAGAATCTAGGTATTATCATAGATAATACATTGAAACCTGTGTGTAGCAACGACCAATAAAGCACATAGAATGCTAGGAATCATAAGGAAAGGAATGGAGAATGAAAGCAAGGATATTATTATTACGTCTCTGTACTGCTCCATGGTATGACCACATCTTGAATACTGTGTGCAGTTCTGGTCGCCATATCTAAGAAAGGATGTAGCAGAATTAGAAAAAGTACAAGGAATCTGCAACCAAAATAATAAAGGGTATGGAAGAATGTCCATATGAGGAAAGACTTAGAAGGCTAAGGCTCTTAAGCTTCGAAAAGAGGAGATATGATTGAGGTTTATAAAATAATGAGTGGAGTGGAATGGATAAATGTATGTCGGTTGTTTACTCCTTCAAAAAATAGAAAGATTAAGGGACACACAAAGAAGCCACAATGTGGCACATTTAAGACTCATCTGAGAAAATATTTTTTCACTCAACACGTAATCAAACTCTAGGATTCATTGCCAGAGGATATAGTAAACGCTGTTAGTGTTGCTGGGTTTAGAAGAGGTTTGGACAAGTTCCTGGAGGAAAAGTCCATATACCATTATTAAAGTGGAATGGGAAAATCTACTGCTTACCCCTGAGATAAGTAGCATGGAATTGGTCTACCTTTTGGGGACCCAACAGGTACTTGCGACCTGGCTTGGCCACTGCTGGAAACAGGATATTGGGTTTGATGGACCATTGGTCTGTCCCAATATGGCATATCTTATGTTCTTATGGGAGTGGAAGAGTAGCCTAGTGGTTAGAGCAACAGCCTAGCACCCAGGGGATCTGGATTTATTTATTTATTTAAAGTCTTTTCTATACCGCGCTCTTCAAATCAGCTCGGTTCACAGATAACGGTAACTTTGTCCATGAGTAAGGAGAAACCATACTGGGCTTACATAAAACGGGGTAGAAAAACTTGGGTTGAACTGGGGAAACTATCTACATTTGATTCCCAATGGCACTCTTCGTGACCTTGGGCAAGTCACTTTACCCTCCACTGCCTCGGAAGAAAAGGCCTAGCAATCTACTTCCAGTCATACCTTACCAGGGGTTGCCGGGTCATCAGGAATCAGCTTTGACTTGACAGCACTTAAAAAAAATGTTCATATGTAAAAAAATAAGTTTGATTTGCAAGCCAGCCACTGTAATGTGTTATCTAGAAGCTGTATGCTTCCTGGAGTAAGCTTAATTCTGATGTCTGTACGCATGGAGCCTCGTTATGTCACATAGCCTGCTGGCTTCCCATTTTTAGAAGTACACACACAGGTAAAAAGTGCTGTTCTCCTTCTGTCAGTGGGAAGGACTGGGCAGTAAGAATCATGCAAAATTTGGTTAGTGTACCATGAAGATTGAAGAAACTAAAAAAAGATGAGAATCACAACTCTACAATAGTAAAAGGTCTGATGTGCCACAGCCTCCTTCCGAGGTTGATTGAGTCTGGCTGATTTTTCAACTGGTAAAATTTCTGCCATCCCGAGATGCCTTTAGTTTAGGGGGTTTAATTAAGCTCCTTCTGTGATGTGACACCAATTGCTATGTGCTCATAAGAGTGAGATGAATTCTACCCCCCTCACTGTTGAAACTTTCACTAGATTGCTCTCTCAAATGACGCTTGCTACAAGTTACTGGGACCACTGCACTTCCTGGCTGCTTAGGGTAGTCAAACATTATTTGAGACAATGACACAACTTGTTAATGCTTCTTATAGGGTATTGAAGGAATATTTTCTGTTACAAAGTAGCCTTTAAAAAAAAAAAAAGCAAAGCTTTGGCTGTGTCTTTTTTTGGCAGATTATCACTTGCTTTCTAAACTTCCTTTTTAAAGCTATCCTTATCCAGCAACAGGATTTTCTCAGGGATCAAGAGATTCTTGACTCCTTCATGTGGATTTCATCTAGATTGCAGCACGAAGACTTAATTTGTTGCTGTGCAGGATTTGTTTAGCCATCTTTTCCTCTTTAGACACATTCAACCAGGTTATCCTACTAGGCCATCTATTTCTGCTGTTCCAGACTAACACAGCTACAAAATTTTAAATCCAAACTAGAATTGACAGTAATGTGAATTTTAATAAAATGAAACAATTTGTGTCAATCCAAATTCTTAGACAAGGAAGGATTAAACACTTTCCAATAAACTGGAAACAGGTCAGTGATATGGCAGCATTCACATACACTCGCTCCCCTTTACATAGATATTATTCCACAGCCGTAGATCTGAACTTCAAAATAACAGCTTGACCATTCTGTAGCAGCCAACATCACGAAATAATAAGCAGTACTTTAAGCATAGGGAGCTAACTAGCAACTTTAGAATAAGTGTGCTAGACAAGGTTGTTTGTGTGACATAGTGACAACATGAAATACATTTCTATGGAAATGCAGCTAAGCGATGTACCTACAGGTGTCAATAGGATAGATCCCCTGCTTAGGCAGACCCGCACCCGGATGAAACTGAGCGAAGATGCTGTCTGCCCATACGCATCCTGCACAGCTACAGCGGATCAGTAATCCACTTTGGAGGATTTATTTGTAACTCACTTCTGGGGCATCACAGCATCTCCTTCACACGGAAAGCCACGCAGAATAAAAGCTCCGCTAAGGGCGAATCTCCTTCCCCTTACCTGTTCTCTTTATCTAGCAGGTTCACGTCGTGCTTCTTGAGCAGCTGCCGGAGCTTGGCTAGGTCCCCGGCGGCGGCGGCCCGATGCAGCTTGCCCAGCTCTTTTTCCTTCAGCTCGTAGCCGGCGGACAGTACGCTGCCCGAATCCGAGGTGCTGGGGGAGAGCCCCCGCTTCTTTTTCTTACCGAAGCCGAAAAGCTTCTTCATCCTGAGCGCGACCCACGCCGGGAGAGCGGAGGGGTACGGGGCTCACCGCCGCCGGGGAGAGAGGGACATTGCTTGGCTCTCCCTTCAGTCCCGCTCTCTGCTCCGTTCCCCGGGACGGACCCGGGGAGCGAGCGCTGCCGGGCACTGAACCACCTCCTGACAGGAGAACATGCGCCGGGCTTACAGCTAAAGGTATGAGGGCACCAAGCCAAAACAGCGGCACCCGAAATGCCACGGCAACGGCTTCCCCCCGCCCTGCTCTTGATTGCGCACGCGCATAACGGTGAACTTCCTTTCCTCACTCTTCCAGTACGCTGAGCCACCTAGTGCGCAAGCGCGCTGAACAAGCGCTTCCTCCCGGCCGGTGGAGCGTCGATTGCGTCACAAAAGCCGGGAAGCTATTAGGAGGGCTAGTGAGACTGGGACTATACCTGTGCCACGGCGGGTGTTTGAATAACTAAAGCTACGAGAAAACCAAAAAAGGAGAGGAGCTGCAGCTCATTTTCGTTCTTTTTTCCTGCATCAAGTCTCTCGAGGTGGTTCGCCTAAAAGTTAAAAAGCTTGAGCTTCTCGAGCACCTGTCTGGTGTGACAGACTGACCGGCCTCCTTTCTCCCTCGCAAACATGAAGAAAGTGCTAAAGAAGAGCCAGAACGAAAAATACCGCTTAAAATACCGGCGGCTGCGGAAGGTGGCCAAAGCCACCGTGTTTGAAAACGCGGCCTTGTGCGACGAGATCGCCCGGTTGGAAGAGAAGTTTCTGCGGGCCAAGGAGGAGAGGCGCTGGCTCCTGAGGCGCGTGTTGCAGGCAGAAGGAGAGGCCCATCCTGCGGGTCCCTGCAACTGCAGCAATCTGTCCCTGCCTTATGGGGCCCGTGGGGCCTCTATGGCCACAGTGCAAGGAGCTCTCCCTGCTTTGGTGACAAGCGGCGCGACTGACGAGCCTGGTGGCAGTGGGAGGAAACCCAAGAAAGACAAGAAGGAGAAAGGAAAGGAAAACAGCAAGCTGGAAGCTTGGAAAAGGGCTTCAAAGAAGAGGAAAGTGTCAGAGGGTGGCTCTCGGAAGCTAGTTCAGCCGATTCCCTTGGATCCCTCTGGTAGACCGGTTTTCCCCATCGAGCTGGCAGGGCTGACTGTGTACAGTCTGGGCGAGATCATTTCTGACCGAGCAGGGTTTCATGATGAAAACGCAATTTACCCAGCCGGCTTCTGCAGCACTAGAGTTTATGCCAGCATGAAGACCCCTGACCAGAAGTGCCTTTACACGTGTCAAATCAAGGATAGTGGAATTGTGCCCCAGTTTGAGATTGTGCCTGAAGACGACCCACAAAATGCCATTGTGGCATCCTCTGCTGAAGACTGCCATACTAGGCTTCTGCAGACCATTTATGCTGCCCAGGGAAAAGTGCTAACCAATGTGGCGCCCTCTGGTGCAGATTTCTTTGGCTTTTCTCACCCCACTATCCAGAACTTAATTCAAAGTTGTCCTGGAGCTCGTAAATGTGCTAATTACCAGTGGATAAGATTTGAAGTCTGTAAACCAGGTGATGGACAGGTCCCCCATGGCCTGCCAGAAAATGACGCCTCTATGAATTTTGAAGCCTTTCAGAGACAGACATTTGAGGAGGACAGAAATGATCCCGTATTGCCGGGTTCCATGGATCTTATGGTGATTCAGCCATCCCAGACGTTTATCTCACCATACCAACAAATGTTTTTATCACATCAGCAAATGGTCTCTTCAGTACAGCACATTAAATCGCCATCTAATTGTAGCCCCACTGGCTCCCTTGATTGAAAGTCATTTTCTAATCAGGAGCAGTGATTTATTTCCTCTGTTCGCCTTCTGCTTCTCTCTATATAGCATACCTGGTGGCTCTCGGACTAGAAGAGTTTAACCTTTAAAGCACACCCTTGGTGGTGGACTTCAACCAGCGGAGGGGGACGATGGTAGTGGCAACCAAAAAAGGAATTCAGATACTAGTCTCCTGCAGCAGTAGGCCCTGATCCACAGGCCAGCCTCAAATAAATATTTCTGGAGAAAAGGGGGGAAAAGAGATGAATTATCAAGTTGTACTACTGATATATCTCAAAAAATCTTTATGCATGTTTAGTGCAACTTTTTAAAAAGTACTTGGCCATTTAAATTATGTGGGAGATTTTTCAGAACTTTGATACAACTATTTTTCCCCTTTCCCATGCTATTCTAGTCTGGCATTGTTTCACCTTGAATGATCTAAAATAAATAGAGTGAAACAATGTTGTTTGATTTTGAATAGTGTTTACTGAAAGAAAATAACAAATGATAGGATGATACAAGGACATGTTTACTAAAGGTCTGCTGGTAGTATGGGGATAACACACGAATAGCGTCTGTTTTTATCATGGTGGAGCCTAGTGGCTGCATTAGATGGAGAAGGTATGGCTGCAGTAGGCTACTACTGCGATGCTAATTGTGTCACTAGTACGGAACACATGGCCATAGTGCATGCATTCACAATACACGCCCAGCAAAGGGAAAGCAAATGCTTCCATAGGGTGGCTGTGTGCCCCTGTACTCTCTCCCTTCCCTCGTTGCAAGTGTATATATTATATGACTGTTTCTTCTCCAAGTTTAGGACCCTCTTCTATGTAAAAAATTGTCCCGTTGATTGTAAATTGTTTTGGCTCTAGGATAAAGCCCTACAGAAAAGCAGCTAAATAAAAAAAATCACTGTGGACAGTAAGAAATGTGCCTCAAGCACATAATACAATTCAGAATAAAAAGGGATGCCTCGGAATAGGTACAGCAGGCAGCACAGCTCAGATCATTGGGGCTAGGTTCAAGACGGTGGGGCATGCAAATCAGAAAAGCAAACACATACAGAGAGTCGGTGCTGTTTGCCTTACTGTGGGAGATTAGGTGCAAATGTGACATCCAGAGAGGTGGGTGTCCATAGTGTCCATCATGCAAGGAAGGTATATGAACCCCCCCTCCCCCTCCCCTCCCCTCATCATCCTGATACACCCACGGTGCCTATTCACCTAGGCTGCAGGGAATAAGAGTACAAGGCCTCTGGTGTTGGATAGCACCACAGCTGTTGAGTGTGTCCCCCCCCCCCATGCTCCCTCTTACTGGGAAGAATTCTGGAAGAACACCACATGAGAGTGGCAAATCCCAAACCGCCTCCAGCCTGAGCACCCCAGCTGTCGGGGAACCAAAAACACACAAGACCAGGGAAGACCATAGCATTCCTCAACCCCTGGGCAAGCAGACCAGGGAGGGGACACTGATCAATGAGCTCCAACACAGAAGACACATGTTCTGTTTTAGAAGTTTATTAAGTAGCTGCTCAGAGCAGGTAGTCCTCAGCCCTATTCTCCCTTGATCAGGGTGAGGAGCTATCTGTACACAGGAACATGGCAACGGCATGGCCCCCCAAGTGCATGTATGTACTACTGCATGCCCCCCCCCCCCCCGACCCATGCAAGGGTCGGCTGGCACTTTTGATGCCACATTGTCATGCTGTCAGTATGTGCAACACCTAACTTGTATGTAGCATGTTGGTGTAGCGAGTGAGTGGTTAGCGTGCCAGCCCCCTCTCGCATGCTACCTCTTTGCTTTAACCCCACCTTTTCGCACGCTGCTCTGGTAGCATGAGATTTTTAGCATGGTCGTCTTTGGGTCACACTGCTTGTTACCACATGGCCCAAACACACATTAACCTCACGCTACCAGCTATTGCACGTTAGTAAACATGCACCATTATAATACAACACACAAATATTCAAAAAAAGGAAAATACCAACATCTATCAACTTATGATAACAAGTAGTATCCATTAAGGAGAGGAGGGACAAAAATGGAAAGCAAAACAAACTGATTTTAGGTTTTAACATGTACAATGCAGATGAAACACCCCAGTACCAGTTCCTCCCCTTGCCTGCACTGTTTTGTGCCTTTTCTGTGTTGACAACTCCTCAGCTGCACACAAAGGAAGCTAGCAATAATTTTTTTTTTTTTACATTCTCTTATATACCGCGCTATTCTGCATCAGTGCGGTTTACATTGAACAAACTGAAATTACATTGAACAGGGCATTATAACTTGGAGATAACTATTTTACAGGGAACATGGGCTATGGAGGGTTAAGTGGCTTGCCCAAAACCACAAGGATCACCTGTGGGACTAGAAACCCCAGTCTTTCCTGCCCAAGGTTGCTGTCCTCTAATGGGATTTGAACCTGTACTGTGAAACACATTTTTTAAATTCTCTCAAATAGCCCCTATTTAATTGGAAAATAAAGATTTAAATTGTCTTAAGTTATCTGATTTTTAGGAAACAGGTAAACATCTGGTTATTTTTGCAGTTGTGGGAAAGGGGTGGATACTGCTGTATTCTAGGTGTGTCTGCAGGGACTACCCATCACACACTGGCACTGCTGGGGACCTGCAATGCAGCTTATCTCAACCATGCTATGTGCTGCAGACCTGGTGCTGGGCCCTCCACTTCACCCTCAGGGTGAGCACAGGAACTGCATGATGTCACGGACTGTAGCTACTCTGTGCCAGTAACACACACGGTCAGTTCCCCCTACCAGGCCTGGGTGCTATAGAGGCACATACCCCATCTTGTGATCAGATGTAGGCTGCTGATCTGCATGTGCAGTGCATCATGGGTACAGGTGGATTTACCCTATCCTGGTAACCACAGCAGACAGTTTGTGTGGTGACCTGCAGTCTTTCTGTAGCCAGCCAGCAGTGTGTTAGACACTATAGAGATGTAGCCCACTGGTTACTTCAATGACTGTAGAGGCAGAGGTCATGGGTTTGATACCACAGTGGTGTTATTTAAGAATGCTGTCTTGAGGCTTTTCCTTTTCATTTCAATCAGTGCTGCCAGCAAAAACACCCTCACAGTGCTGTAGCCTAAGGTGCCTCATAGGCGCCCTATAAGGCACCCTATACAGCGCCCTATAGGGCACATTATAAAGTGCCCTGTCCGCCAAGGCACTCTATAATGTGACCTATGGGGCGCCTTATGAGGCACCTTAGGTTATGGCACTGTGAGGGTGTTTTTGCTGGCAGCACTGAATTAAATTAAAAGAAAATGCCTCAGACAGCCTTTTTAGATTACACCACAGAAGGATCAAACCCATGACCTCTGCCTCCACTGTCATTGCAGTTACCAGTGGGCTACATCTTTACAGCATCTAACACTGTGCTGCAAGGTACTTAGGGTTAACACGCGTTAATGTGCCATGGCGCCCACTATCGCGCGATATAGATTCTTGCTACCTTAGGACCAGAACGCCCACTCCTTATATGGCATTCTTCACATTATCGCTGCAACTAGCGCCGGAAACATTAAGACGGTTTAGTAAACATACCCCTAAATTTAAAAAAAAAAGTTACTAACCCTCAAACATTTTCACAGGTCAGTACATAAGGCCCTAATTAAAAGATTTTGATTAGTTATATATCCCAATAAGAATACTGAAGGAAACTTTAAGGGGGTGAAGGAATGATCTGCTTTGGTGGGGTTATTTTGAATGCTTTGTGGTAAGGGAAAGCTGAGGAGTTGCCACATTCTTAATGGATTTCATGATATATATTTCATAAAGGTTTTAAAGGTAATTCCATATCGTCCTGCTAGACCAATCCAGACAAGTGGGTTGTGTTCCCCTACCAGCAGATTGGTGGAGGCAAAGAACCAATGAAAAGCCCAGGTTTCAATAGCATCAATCCCATGCCTCTATTCGCCTTGACCATAAAACAAAAGAAATGCCATACTGGGTCAGACCAAGGTCCATCAAGCCCAGTATCCTGTTTCCAACAGTGGCCAATCCAGCTCACAAGTACCTGTCAGTTTCCCAAAAAGACACACACATTCCACAATGCTTGTATTGGGGAAAGCAGTGGATTTCCCGGGTCCTCTTTAAGTATTTCTTTGTCTCTGGCAGATGGTGGATGGATTTTCACCTGTCTGAAGAAAATCCGAGGAGTAAGAGGAAAAGATTGATTAAACATACGTGAACGACCACCTTGAAAAGCAAAAGAGATTCTCTCACTTGAGTGCGACATAGGAGGCTCCACTAGTCTTTTCAGTAGTCATAGGAGGAGGAAAAATTGGTTCAGCTTCACGCTCTTACCCTGGATAACAGCCTGTTGAGTAGCCAGAAAATTAGAAGGATCTGGAAGAGTGCAAGCAGCCTCACACAACCTTGACACCACCTCCCTCCTCTTCTGTCCCCCCTGCTGTCTCCCGAAGATTGCAGAAGGCTCTCAGAGGGATATGCCTGCCAGGCACTTCACATGTAGAGCTGCAAAGCCAGTAAAAACGTTTTAGGAGAGTAGAGCTGAGTCCCGCACGGATTCTCAACCTGAGGCTTTCGGGGTGAGTACCAAGGCTTGACCTTATCATTGTCCTTGTTGGGGCTCTCGATTCCGTCTTCCTGGGATGCAATTCTGGGCGGACCGCTGGTGACCATTGGCACAGTATGGGGGTTTCCGCCATTTTCTGCACACGTTAATATTGTTTTAACCTATTGTGTGCCTAGTGGGTGCTAGCCACCTGCACTTCCCAAGAGGCTCTAATGTGCACTCCTTCCCTAGTGCTTGTAACACACATTGCAATAAAATTGCAGTTAATGTGCGCCTTTGAGCCCCTGCAGTCTTAGTGATACTTGCCTTAACTCTCTATGTCTTCTTCCAGGAAAGGTGCCTCATCACTGGATTCGGGATTCTTCTCTCTTTATATGGAATCTTCTGAGTTGGCCCTGGAGGGTCTACTTCCAGTTGGGAGATGCAATTAGTCCGACCTTACCTACCTCTGGGCAGGAGGTGATGGATGGAGCTATGGGTAAGGATATCCAGCTGGTCGGAGGATCCAGCAACCATGCTGTGAGCCGCTCATCATCCTCTAAGGGGTTTGTGGTGGCTGTTATCCCTGGTCATGGGGGGTCATTTCTGAAAGGAGAACTTCCAGACCCAGGGTTATCCTCCCTGGAATTCGTTTTGCAGCAGGCCTGGACCTGGCAGGAAAATTCAGACCCTGTGACCTCTGGGTGCCCTGGGGCACAGTCTGGTGCAGGATGAACTGAGAGTGGAAGCCCTGTTCAATTACCGTTGGCTAAACGTACCCAGCGAGGGACACCTCCTAGAGATGAGGAACAGCTGGGACCAGTCCAAGACTTTGACTCTGGCTTGGTTTCACGTGGCTCAGTATTAGGCTCTGATGTGGATAATGAAGTACTCTCGCTTTCAGAAGATTGTGAAGAGGCCGGAATGATCTGCCCATTCTGGAAGGAGGAGCTGGTGGAATCGATTGCCAGGGTCTCATCCTCCTTGAATTTGATGGATGCTTCCAGCACAGAGCAGGAGCCGAAGGTACATGCTCTCCTTCAAGGGGTATGAAAATTCCTACTGTCTTCCCATTCCTGGATGTGATCAAGGATTTGATATGGTCAGAATGAGGCTCTGCTGATGCTTTGCCTAAGGGGCTCAAGGTGTGTAAAAAGCACTATGCTTTCCCGGATAAGGAGTGCATCGAGTGGTTTGGCATTCCCAAGATGGATGTGCAGGTCACGGTGGTTACCAGATGGACCACCATTCCTGTGGAAGGCAGATTGGCCTTAAAGGATGTTCTGGACCGCAAGGTAGATTCATTTTTTTTGGAACCAGTTCACGGTGGTGGCTACTATCCTGCAGCTGGCGATATAGACCAGCCTGACCTCTTGAGCCCTGCTCCAGTGGATTCAGTCTCTTCCGCGGGATGATACTACTCTTTTGGAGTCAGCTACGGCCTTCCTTTCTGATGGTGCCTTAATGATGGTGTCACGGCATTGGACCTGGCACAGGCACTGAGCAGCGGACACATCTTCCAAAGCCCAGTTGACCCAACTGACTTTTAAGGGGATGCTTCTGTTTAGAACCGATTTGGAGAAGCTGGTAAAGGACTTGGGTGAGACAAAATCTTACCACTTTCCAGAAGATAGATCCAAGGGGCCTGTAAAGCAGGCGGTACCCCTTTCTTTGCAACCTCTGCCCATTCACCAAGGGCACACTGACCAGATTCCCAGGGGTCTTGGGACTCTTGGTATTACTGACCGGGAAAACCTTTTTTCCCCTTTGCTTCTGGACTTTGAGCTCATTTTCAGTCCTTTTGTGGACCACATGGGTCCAGGGACTCAGCCCCCTCCAGAGGAGAACTCTCTTGGACTGCACAATGAAGTTTGGGCCCATTCCCAGGTTCCTCCAGTTGGAGGCAGACATTGGAGTGGAGGAGTAGCCTAGTGGTTGGGTCAAGGTACTTCAGGCCGGAAGGTCGGGGGTTCAAATCCCACTAGAGGACAGCAACCTTGGGCCGGAAGGACTGGGGTTTCTAGTCCCACAGGTGCTCCTTGTGGTCTTGGGCAAGCCACTTAACCCTCCATAGCCCATGTTCCCTGTAAAATAGTTCTCTGTGTGCTGTGCTTTCCTGTCTAATCAATGTGTTTATACCTCAAAAAATTTCCTGTCATGATTTGACAATTTCCAATTTGTAATCAAAAACCGCTGCTGATCGCTGGAAGTAGCGGTATACAAATGTATACTAAATAAATAAATAAATAAATTGCCTTTTCTTTCAGGAATGGACCTGGATTTCCACTGATTCTGCACCACTGTGATCACTCCAAAATGGATCTGATGGCAATTCACACCAGTGCCAAAGTTTGCCACTTCTTCAGTTGCCGTATGGAGACTGGGTCCGAGGGCATCGATGCTATTACCCAGCCTTAGCCAAGTCAGCACCTGCTGTATGTGTTTCCTCTGTGGCCCCTGGTGGGGCACATGCTTCAATGTATAGAATGCTATCCAGGCAGGATTATTCTGGTGGCACCGGATTGGCCGAGGAGAGTGTGATTCGGAGACCTGATGCGGCTCCTGCAGTTGCCTCCATCTCAGGGCCTATTACGGCAAGGATCGATCATCCTGGATGATCCATTTCCCTTCTCTCTTACAGCTTGGCTCTTGAAAGGAGATGGCTAGCACATAACGGCTACTCTCCTGCGGTTGTCTTTGCTTAGAGCTTGGAGGAAGTCTACCAAGCTGGCATACATGCAAATCTGGTGCCTTTTTGAGCGATGGTGAGGCACTCAGCATTTGGCTCCTGAGTTGGCCAGGGTGCCATCTCTGTTGGCCTTTCTACCGGATGGCCTGGAGAAGGGCCTTTCCCTCAGCTCCCTGAAAGTTTAGGTCACAGATTTATCCTGTTTCTGAGGTCCGGTGGCTGGTAAGTCTCTAGCCATGCACGCAGACATCTCACGCCTTCTCCAGGGGTTCGGTATCTGCATCCTCCCCTTCAATCTGTGATCTCTTCCTGGGATCTGTGTCTGGTGCTCAGGGCCCTTATGGTGGCATCTTTTGAGCCTTTGAAGCACACTACCTTAAAGGATTTGGCGCTCAAGACAGTCTTCTTGGTCACAATTTGTTTCTCAAGGCAGATTTCTGAGCTGCAGGCTCTGTCTTGCCAAGATCCTTATCCGTCTTTTTCAAAGGAGGCCATTTCCATTCAGCCTGTGCCCTCCTTCTTGCTTAATGTGCTGTCTCACATATGAACCAGGTGGTCAGCCTGCCCTCCTCCTTGAAGGAGCAGTGTCAGGGGAAGGATAAGGATCAGGATCTTTGCCTTGTGGATGTCCGGAGGGTGCTTTTCTAGTACTTGGAAGTTACAAATTCCTTTCGTAAATCCGACCATCTTTTTGTGTTATTTGCTGGACTGCACAAGGGTGGTGTGGCAACCAAATCAACATTGGAGTGCTGGATTAAGGAAGCCATTGCCTCAGCTCAAGGGTTTTGTGAGCTGCTGTGTTTTCTTCCCGGCCAGTGGAGTTGTAGCTTTGGTACATCCCACTTGTCTGGACTAGTCTAGCAAGAGAATATGAAAGGTGGCATTTTACTTACCAGTTAATGTCCTTTCCTTGAGTCCTGCTAGACCAGTCCAGGACTCACCCATGAAACTGTGTTGCTCTGTTATTTTGCTGTGGTACCCTTGGGTCTGCTCTGATTTTTATACTGTATGCTTTGAGACAAATACTGAGGGGCCTCTGGTGGCTGAGGTGAATAGAGGCATGGGAGTGATGTCATTCAAATCTGGGCTTTTCATTGGTTCTTTGTCTCCACCAATTTGCTGGTAGGGGAACATAACCCATTTGTCCGGACTGGTCTAGCAGGACTTAAGTAAAGGATATTAACTGATAAGTAAAATGTCACTTGTTTACAGAAGATATTGTTTTGCATCCTATTTTAATTAGGGATGATACTCATTTGAAATAACACCCCTAATTGTAATATATATAGGGGCTGGGTATATGGATTTATTGTAACTCATAATCGGCAGAAAAGATGTAGCTGCCTCCTAATGGATTACTGTATGTTGTTCACAGTGTTTGCTAGTATTCCACTTTCTAGCAATTTCACCTGAAAAAAATAGAATATAAATGCCAAATTAGATTAAATGATACATTTTGGGGAAAGGAGGTAGGGTTATTCCCGTTAGTAAGTAACGGTAGATATGGAAGGAAGTCACACTCTATACAGAGGCGGGGTGCTAAGATCTAACATTTTGATAACTCCACATACAGATTCCTTTAGAGAGGAGAAATGCTGAGAGAGGTGGATTGTTGTAAGTAATTTGATTTCAAGTTGTCATTAAAAAATTGAAACAAGTTACAAAGTAAAATTTGCACAAATTACATTCATAACTAAAAAACAATTCTTCCACATCCCAGAATAGCTCTAATGCCCAACTCCCTTTCCCCACATCCATCAAACCCCAGTACACCTTTCCTCCATTTTAAATCACCATATCCCTCAACCAGTTCCATTTCATTGCTTAGTGTACTATTAATTTAAGGTCAGTTAATGTTGATTTTTTTTCTTCATTCAATATGGTAATGTGCTCTTTTGACAGAAACATAGTTCCAAGGGATTACAATACTGTATCTCAGTTAACATTATCAGGAATTTCCATTCTGCATAATCCTAGAACATGAATAAAATGTGGGGAAAGAGGTTGTATATGGAAAATCTAGTTCCCTCCCCTGTTTCTTCTAGTACCATTGCAAGAAACTGAGGGTTCATAGTGTTTGTAGGTCAAAATGGAAAGCACTGAGTAGTTGGGGCTACTGGCTGTATATCACACCATAAGATCATGAAACTTTCTTAAGTAATTTACTTAATTTGATAACTGATGTTTCTTTACAATTCTCCAAATTAACTGTCTTTGAGGACTTCAGTATGCTCATAGATGACTGTACCTCTAAGTTAAGGGACCTTTTACAAAAGTGTGCTATGGTTTTGCATCTAATATGCACTTAGTGCTAAAATTTAAGATGTGTTATATGTAAAGGCTCTGCATTAACTCAAAGGCATGGACAGCATGTTCCTGGTAGATAACTCAGCCCTATATCCTCACATGGTGCGCTGTTACCGTGGGTGCATTTAACTCCACCTATTGAGGTGGCGATAACTGCACCCATGCTAATTGCAACATTGACAGCATGCAGTTTTTACCACTGCGTTAACTGCAATGCGCTCACCACACCCTCTCTCCACCCTTAATCTGCGCTTTCTCTACCTGAAGGCGCATATGGCAGTATGTGGTAGCTGTCATGCCCCCATGTTAACAGTTACCACGACCCCTAGCACACAGCTTGCTCCAAAACGTGTGCTAACGTCTTAGCACAGATCTTTAAAAGAGCCCCTAAGAATTCAATTAAAAAAGAAAAGGAAATGTGTCATCATCAACAGGTGTGAGATGTTTGCCACTGATTTTGATGATTAGGGATAGTATTGGGGAGATTGTTGCAGAGGCTAATCCTGGTTAGGTAAATGAGATTCATAAGCTAGAATTTCCTAGAATTGTTGATAAAGTTGAGGGTCAGATGAGGGAAGAGAGTTTCAAGCAGGAAAATTCATTAAAAAGGTGGCTTTTTCTATAAATACAGGAACACATTTTACAGGGAAGGAACAGGTTGTGTTTTAGAGAGATTTAGGATAAGACCGATTGTTTATATTTTGTCTAATGTTTGGGCTATTAGCAGTGGCCAAATCCTTGTCCAGCATGGCTTATGAAGGCAATGAAGTCTGAACTCAGAAGTGAGTTAAATGATTTGATGAACATAAGATGACTGACCAAAGGTCCATCAAGCCCAATATCCTGTTTCCAACAGTGGCCAATCCAGGTCACAAGTACCTGCCAGGTTCAAAAGGTAGACAGATTCCATGCTGCTTATCTCAGGGGTAAGCACTGGATTCATCAGTCCACTTCAATAACGGTCAATGGACTTTTCCTCCAGGAACTGCCCCAAACCTCTTTTAATAAACCCAGCTACACTAACAGCTCTCACTATATCCTCTGGTAACAAATTTGATTACGCACTGAGAGAAAAAATATTTTCTCCAATTAGTCTTAAATGTGCTACATTGTAGCTTCATTGTGTGTTCCCTAACCTTTCTACTTTTTGAAGGAGGAAACAACCAATCCAAGACACCTCGAGAAGAGCACTATCACTGGCAGCACCAGCGCTTTGGAACTCTCTCCCGGATGACCTACAATCAACAAAGGACATCAACGACTTCAGGAAAAAGCTCAAGACGACTCTCTTCATTGAGCACTACAGTGACGTGACATAGTCCCCCTTCAGCTCATGACAGTCAAAATTCCCCCACCCTTCCCCATGTACATATTTCCCATGTAATTTAGCTCACCCTGCACATAGTTCACCACTAATCATCACCACACACGCACATACACTCTCTTTGATGCCACTGCATGCCCACAATATGATACCCCAATATGATTGTTTGCTGTGTAAACTGCTTTGATTACAGGAGAAGGCGGTATATAAATCCTCTTAAATAAAAAATGAATATTTACCCGTTTCACTCCATTCATGATTTTGTAGATCTCCATCATATAATATCTCCCCTCAACTGTCTCTTTTCCAAGTTGAAGAGTCCTAATCTTTTAAACCTTTCCTCATAGGGGTATCCTTCCATCCCCTTTATCATTTTAGTTAATCTGTACTTTTTCTAATTCCGCTATATCCTTTTTGAAATATGGTGAACAAAATCACATACGATATTCAAGGTGCGGTCGCACCTTGGAGCAATACAGAGGCATTATAGCAGGCCTTGACAAATTTTGTGTGGATTTAGGAGCCAGGTCAAAATCGTAGGAGCCAGTGCTTGTGACCCCCTCTGATTCTCTCGCGCTGGCCTCATGTTCTCATGAGACCAGTGCCAGAGGTCCTACACCATGCGTCAACTTTAGATAACAATAGTTATAGCTTCAGTGTTTCTGTAGGTGTGTGGTGCAATAGTGGTGTGCCTGTCTGTGTGTGGGATGTGGTGGTGGGTGCCTTTGTGTGGGTGGAATCCAGGACTCTGGTGCATGTGTGTGTGTGCTGCAGAGCTGAGGAGCCTCTGTGTGTGGCACAGAAGTGGGTTGCCTGTGTGTATGTGATGTGGGGTGTGGAGGTGAGGTGTGTGTATCTGGTGCTTGTGTATGTGTCTGTCATGTGAAGTCGGGGGGTGGGGTGCTTGCATGTTTGGGAGGGGATGCACCCTTTGGCATATACCGATGGCCACTTTTGTCCTCCACCTTGCACCTCTCCACTTAAACCCCTTCCCACTCTCTATTCCCCTTCTAAACTCTCTTTTCCCTTCCCCCAGCACTCCTACCTCCTGCCCTCCATTCCCCTATCCTCCTTACTTTTTTAAATTTTTTTATTATGGTACTGCCCCTTTAAATTTTTGTGCCTTACTCCGATTGTGGCAAAGATCCCTCCTGTTCTGCCTGCGGGAAATCGGATCAGATCCCCATGGGTAGACAGAAGGGTCTTCTGCCTGTGATCATATTTAAAAAAAAGGGGGGGGGAATGGAGCAAATCCCAGGCACCAGGTGTAAATTTCTGGTCGGCATGGCGACCTGGTGCCTGGGCTTTGTCAAGCCATGCATTATAATTTCCTTGGTTTTGCAGTATTCTCCATTCCTTTCCTTGTAATTTCTAGCATTCTATTTGCTTTCTTGGCCACTGCTGCACACTGGGCAGAGAACTTAAATGTATTATCCACAATAATGCCCAGATCCTTTTCCTGGGACGTGATTCCTAATCCTTGCATCGTGTAACCGTAATTTGAGTTGTTCTTCCCTACATGCATAACTTTGCACTTGTCCACATTAAATTTCTTTTGTCATTTGGATGTTCATTCTCCCACTTTATCAACGTGCTCTTGCAATTTATCACAGTCTTCTTGTGTTTTAAGAACTTTGAATCATTTTGTGTCACCTGCATTTTGATCACCTCACTTTTTATCGGGTCATTTATGAATATGTTAAAAAGCACCTTTTCTCAGAAGTAGGTTGCCAGTTATGTTAAATGTAGCAAAGATTTGCTAAAATAAGAGATCTAGATATTGAGAAATGCCAATTTCTTTGTGGTTTCTTCCATTCCTTATATAAGCAATATGAGTGAGAAAGCTGTTGGGGAATGTGTGAATAAGCATGAACCAGAAATTATACATGTAGCCAAATTCCGAATCAGCAGAAAATAACGGGGTCTTTTCTGTCCCCACTATTTGACTCCCTGCCGTCCCCGTCAAAAGCCTCCCCGTGCAAACAAGGCATTTGTATGGGAAGGCTTAGGGGAGGGAGGGGGGTTCCAGAGGTAGAGTGAGAGTGGTGCATGGGCAGTCCATGACCCTGGATGTGCAGGGCCAATTCTGGGGTCGGTCCTGTATGGGGATGGCAGGCCTAGGTAGCAGCAGCAAGGTGAGGGGGTGCAGGGGATTCCCCACAGCCTGACCCTGGCCATGGAAGGCCAGATCAGGGGTCAGGCTGTGGGGAAAGAAAATTGTGGTCGGTGGCCAGGGATTGCAGCTCCTGAATAGAGCCACGGTGCCAGTATTGCCTTTTTTTTATTGTCCTCTTGTTTTAGGGGTATGTTTACTAAAGTGTGTTAGTGCGATTCGCGTTAGGAGCCGCGGTAGAGACAGAAACCCCAAATAAGGACATGGGCGGTACATCGTTACCGCTAATGCGCGTTCCAAAAACAAATGAGCGTTACAGGGTGCCGTGGCGCGTTACCGCGTGTTCATCAAGAAGGCGTACAGACACAAATCACTGAAACAGAGCTGTAGCACAATGGTTACTGCACTGACTGCTAATACAGGCAGCATGGGTTCAAGTCCCCAGTGTGCCTAATGCAGAAGGCTGGCTCGGGCATCACCCTGTACATTAAGTAGTGAATGAGGAGGCAAGTTTTTGTTTATTTTCAGTAGTGTTGCCAGCAAACACACCCTCACAGTGGTGTAACCGAAGGTGCCGCAGAAGGCACCCCATAATGCACTACACAGGCTACATTATAAAGTGCACTGTCTGCTGAGGCACACCAAAATGTCCCCTATAGAACACCCTATAAGGCAACTTATAGGGCGCCATATAAGGTGCCACATGGGGCGCCTTATGAGGCACTGTAAGGTTATATTACGCTGAGGGGCTGTCGCTGGCAGCACTAATGTGCATTAAAAATATACAATGCTGCAGACAGCCCTATAAAATAAGCCACTGTGGGTTTGAACCCATGACCACTGACCCCACAGGCAGTGAAGGAACCACTGGGCTGCAGCCCCATAGCTGCTAACAGCCCCCTGGCTGGCTACTGAAGGGCATCAGGACACCACCCAAACTGCCTGCTGTGTTGGCTAGGATCTGGCTCAATGCAAGCATACCCATGGTGCACTGCACATGCAGATCAGCAGTCCAGAGATGAACACAAGAAGGGGTATGTACCCACACAGCCCCCTGGCATAGTAGGGCGAAATGACTGTGTGCATCACTGTCACATAGTAGCAACAGACAGTAGCCCAACATGGTGCCCCATAAGAAGTTAGAAAAGGTGTCCCCTAAGGCAGCTTGATCCATAGCACAATGGTTAAGACACTGTCAGATGGTGCAAGGTTTGTGAGTTCAATTCCCCTTGTGGGTCTAAGGACCAAAGCTTCCTGCAACATTACCCTCCACAAACCATAGTCATTGATTTGTATAATCACTCACCACTCTGTTAAAACCATAGATATCCTCCATTTTTGTCGGCCACAACCAACCTGAGAGGTGGGAGAAAATGCCCACCTCCCCTCATTGGGAGGGCCCTTTTAATCAAGACAGCTTCAGCCCTCAAAAGAAGAAAATAGTGTGAATCCGCCGCCAGAACCGGGTGTGAGAAATGTACAAAGTCAAATATATCCACACATCATTTAATAAAGGAAATAAAACATCAAACCGTGCTGGAACCAAGGCAGGTAAGAACCCAATTGTCTCGCCATCCTACTCCAGCAGCAAAAGCCACCACGACATGCATTGTGCGGCCCAACTCTGGGCCCTGTATCAAGTGAATGTGTCCCTGCCAGGCGGGGGTATCTGTGGATGAGTCTGTGACATTACCCTTACACCAATTCAGTGATGTCAGAAGTAGTTTGTTTTGTACGTTTAACAAGTTCTGCTGGCAAACACACACTCACAGGGCTATAACCCGAAGGTGTCGCATAGGGCACCCTACAAGGCACACCAGAGGGTACAGTTTAATGTGCACTGTCTGCCAGGGCACCCTATAGGGCGTGTTACAGAGCGCCCCATAGGGCATGTTACAGGGTTCCCGATGAGGCACCGTGAGGAGTCTGCACTGTGAGTGTGGTGGTGCTGGTAGCACCAATGTTAATTAAATAAAATTGATGCAGACAGCCCAACCTAGAAACCACACTGTGGGCTGCAATCCATGATCTCTGGCTCCACCAGCAGCACACTAGGCAGTATGCCAAATCACTAGAACCACCAGCAAATCCCTGGCCTGCCACTGTAGGATGTCCGGCCACCACCAAAAACATCTGCCACACCCATGTTGAATTGCACACGTAGATCATCACTCCAGAGATGAACACAAGGGGGGGCATGCACCCCCACAACACCCTGGCCCAGCAGGGCGAAATGACCGTGTGCGTCACTGCCACAGAGTAGCGACAGACAGTAGCCAAACAGGGTGCCCCACAAAGTGCATGAAAAGGTGCCCAGCAAGGCAGCCATGGCCACAGCACAATGGTCAATACACCGACGGGTGGTGCAAGGGATGTGAGTCCAATTCCCCTGTGGGTAGAATGACAGAAGATGACTGAGACAGTACCTATTACACCAACTCTGCGCTGTCTGAAGCAGTTGTTTTTGGAAGTGTAATAGGTGTGTCCGGCAAACACACCCGCACAGGTCTCGCATAAAGTACCCTACAAGACACACCAGAGGCACAGTATAATGTGCATTGTCCGCCAAGGCAACCGATAATGTCTCCCATGGGGCATCCTATAGGCTGCTGCACAGTGTGTCGCACAGGGCACGTCATTGTGTGGCCGATGAGGCACCGTAAAGAGTCTGCACTGTGAGGGTGGTGCTGCTGTCAGCACCAATGTAAAGCAAAATAACAAAAAGCCCCCCAAAGGGCTACCAAACAATCCACTGTGGGCTGAAACCCTTGACCTAGGGGCCCCCACAGGCATTGAAGCATCACAAACAACCTGCACATTGAGGGAATGGAAGTGTTTGCGGTTGCGGTACACAACCTCCCTGTCGCGTGGCGGGGTGAGGGCAACCTATGTGCAATCTATTGCGCCCATCACGTGTGGTATCCCTGCAATCTGCTGGAATGCCTGTCCCAGGGCCACCCAATGTTGCCTACTGTTGGGAATGGCAATGTAATTCCCAACCCGGCTGACCATGGCCCGCAGTACCTGGTGGAGGCAGCGAGAGAACGTTGGCCTACTCATCCCACCCACTGTGGCCACTGAGGATTGGAAACAGCCAGAGACAAAGAAATGTAGGGCAGCCTAATAGCCCCTGTGTCCAGCCGGTAGAGGGAGATTACCTGGTCCTCCCTGATGTCCTGGAGCATGGCCCTGGGCCTGTAGAGGCGTTGCAGGCGGGGCCGTGCCTCAGCACACCTATGGCGCCGTTGTTCCCCCACACCCGCCTGTGGACCCCCCACAGCTGCAGGCCTGAGTTGCAGCGGGATAGCACCCATGCCCAGTGCCACAGCCCCAGGAACATCATCTCCCACTTCTGGAAAGCGCAGCCCAGCTAGCTAGCTCCAGCAATGCAACGACTGCACCACCTGCATTCACATTCTGAGCCATGATAGACACAGGATGGAGGACAGGTGGTTGGGAAATAGGGTGCGGGGCGGGCACAGAAATCACAATAACGATACACACCTGGTCAACCAGGAACATCCATCATAGCCAACACCCTGTAGGCATCAACGTAGCACGTGCAGGGGCGCGCCTTCTCCCGCATTGCACCCGACAAAAGCCATCGACGTGTTCCCCTGTGACGCAGCATGGTGTAAAGCTACTGCGAGATATACCCCTTTCCAAATATGGAAAACACCAAGATGTTACAGGGACACTAACCGCGTTCACACGCGCGTACACACAACGCATGTCCCATGTAATGTGCGTCACAGAAACGTAACCATCATCCAACGCGCGTGGTAGCATGCAGAAAAGAAATATACGTGTACTATGCCAGAAAACATTTGAGTTACCTACCAGCACAAAACTGGATTGTAGGAGGAAGGCGCGTGTAGTGTGTACACCCAGGGCTGATTCGGAGGAATACTAGAACGCTGCAAACCATGCACAGTAAGGCACATAGGGTACATAACCACGGCACGTCCATGCGTGTGCAGGGGGAAGCGCATCGCTGCACGCGTATGCAATGCGCGTATGCAACGCGCGTATGCAACGCGCGTACGCAACGCGCGTACGCAATGTGCCTAGAGCCACACCCAAAACATCCCTATATATATCTTGGGAGCACAAAATGGCACGCACCTCAGCACACATCTGGTATGGAGCCCACCAACCAGGTACGTGAGCATGCTGGACTGCAGAAAACACCACTAGCAAACACAGTTGGAGATGATGATGAGAGACCAGGCCCATCTGGGCTACAGCAACACCCACGTCAGCAGGCCACTGGCACAATGGAGCAACGGCGGCGCAGACCCACACTGCCAGAGGAGGTGCGTAAGAGGGCAGTGCGGTTCAGCCAGGAGGAGAATGATCTCCTTCTGGCAAGCATACTGGACCATTATGAGCTACATTTTGGACACCTCAGCTCTACAACAACAAGTGCCACACGCGCCAGGGCATGGGCGGAGGTGGCAACCGCTGATGGCCCACATCGGGATATTGAGAGCCTACGCAAGAGATACTGCGACATAAAAAGGAACATCCATAATGAGCTCGCCAGGGAGAGGCGAGGGGCACAAAGCACTGGAGGGGGCCCAGCACAGGTCGCCAACCTAACTGAACTGGAGCGTCACCTGGCTGAGAGACTGGGGCCTATGTATATTCATGGCCTGCCCCCTGTGTTGGACACAGCGCACCCAAGTGCTGGTAAGTGTGAGAGTGAGCTGCACCAGTGTGAGACTGCAAACGCACATGTGTGGGGGTGGCCAAGGGTGGGGTGGGGTGTGGGTGGCATGACTTGGCATTTTGAGACCCAGGGGGCGGCACAGGCATACGGGCAGCTTCTGGCCCATGACCCATGGGGGGGACGTGTCCATGGTGGGCAGGGAGCGGCACAGCACAGTGGATGGGTGCAGTGGCAAGGAGGACAGGCCCACAGTACCAGCAGAGGCTGCCAATGTGTTGCAGGGGAGATGGTGCAGGGTTGGTGGAGGCAGCACGGCCACACAGGTGGTAACGTGGCCAATGGTACAGCACAATGCACCTGTGTCTAACATGGTCTGTGGTTGCAGGGCTGAAAGCGGTGACGGGGCAGCATGCAAGGGGGGAGGGGACAGTGGAACTTGCAGGGCACAGGGCCCACTGGCATGGATAAATACATAATGTGGGGGGAAGGAGGGGCCCCGGACAAGACCCATGTGGCTCACCAACACACATGTGCCCTTGGGGGAGTGGGACGGGCGTAGGCAGGCAGTCATGCCTCATATTACCTATGTAACATTGTGGCCTACAGGTGACATCTGCTCCATTGATGCAACAGAGGAGGCACCAGGGGACAACCAGCCAGGGCCGTGCACCCTCATGGACCCTGTGCCGGAGGTGGGCCAGGTGGGGGTAGGTGGTCCATCCCCACCCCCGGGGGAGGGCAGCAGAAATGGCACACAGCCTGCAGTTGACAGAGCACCGACCACCGATGCAGCCACGGGGGAGGTGGCTTCTGAGGCCGAACAGTGCACCAGACAAGCGGCGCTGTCCGCTGTGTCTGAGGTCATCTTGCAAATGCAGGCGCACTCAGCAGCGGCACAGAGGGATGCAGAGGGTGAGTGTCAAACTGTGTTTGGGTGGCAATGCCTCTGCACAGGTGGTAGATGTTTTCCTGTCTTACAATGCACTACCTGCTGTCTCCACAGGTATACGGCATTTACTGTCAGGGGTCCTGGTGGGGGTGCAGAAACTGGCTGCATCTGCGCAAAGCATGGCTGCCAGCCTGGAGATTATTGCGGCACACATGGGGCCAACGCTACCACCACCACCAGCGGAAGCGGCAGCAGCAGTAGCAGCGGCGGCAGCCGACCCACCATCAACACAGGGTGGGAGGGGCCGTGCAAGGCGTGGCAGGGGGAGGGGAAAATAAACTGCCACACAAGCGGCTGTAGCTCATGTCATGTCTCCTGTGTTGCTTGTGGGGGGCTATATTACGCACAGCCCACCCGTGACCGTCCCAGGGGCCAGCCCGATGCAAACTATTCTGCCAGACGGTGTATGCACCGACCCTGCGGTGGCCAGCATGGGATGCCCCACCTGCTGTTGGGTGCACACCCGCAGGCACACACGACCCAGCAGCTGCAGCCGCCATCTGTTTTCCTCATACGTTCCCCGTGAGCCGGGGTGGGGGGGTTACAACTGGTAATGGGCTATAGAGGGGGAAAGGGCATGACATGAGGTGGGCTGTGGGTGATGGGGGGGTGGGTCAGACTGCTAATGGGCTGTGGGCTGATTGGGGGGGGGGGAGGGCTGTCAATGGCCTATTCGGGGCTGACCGGAAATGGGCTGATGGGGTTAAGACTGGCTTTTGGCGGTTTGGGGTAGCTCGGATTGAAAATGCATGGTGGTGGGGTTTGGCATACAGTGGACCCATGGAGGTGCTGGACCGGTACATGGGCTCATGGAGGGGGGGAATGGACTGGTATCTTGCTGAGTAGAGGAGAGCTAGGATATGGCATGGGCCGAAGTTGTTTCCAGGAAATGACTAGATATGGCCTCATAGGGTCCTGGGAGGAACACATGAGCTGCTGAGGGCACTCGGACAGAAATGGGATGGCTATGCCCTTTTCACTTTGGTATGCCATCTTTTATGTGAACAGGATAGGACTGCACATATCCAGGTTTCAGACAACTCCAACGAGATCAAAGCACAGCAGCTACACTTACCTGAACTGCTACCATAGCTTTGAAAGAAGTACTGCATACCCACAGTCATTAACAGGCACTGAGTGTACAAGCTGCCCACTGATGGCCATAGACTGTAGCACAGGCACATTTTGGTTGACAGTCTAACTGCCGGTCTATTCTGTTATATATCCTACTGTTTCGTAAACCTGTCCCTGTGGTGTCTGGACAACCCTTAGTATAGCACACATGACAGCACACGTGTAGGCTTTCCCACCTGCCAACTACAGGTTAGGCTCCTCCCTTGAAACTAACAGCTGGCAATTTGCATAATATCCTGGCCCTTAAGAGATGCCCCTCAAGCACATGTTTGGAGGGAATGACCATGTGGTATCAGGGATCAGTGACAGAACTGCTGTCCTGTTTTATGTTTATTTTTATCTATTTTATAAAGACGATTGACAACAGTCCCCCTTAATGCAGTGGAACCTCCTGAGCCTCACAAATAAACACCACCAAACAAATGAAATAAACAATGAATGGGCCAAATAAAGAACCCAGCCCATGTCCCCCTGCGGCCATGTCCACTCTGTCCACCCCTAGCCCTGTGCATTTGCCGGCTCAGTGTCCATTAGCCCCCTTGCTGTGTCCATGCCAGCGTCCATCCTGGTCTGTGCCCATCGCCACTGCTGCACATAGCCTTGCATGTTCCACCACAGCTGACCCCTAGCCACTGTTTAACGTGTGTGGGTTTGGCCATGTGTGGCACTGGCCCATGTGATGCCCCTAATATCGCTCCACCCCTGACACGGGTACAGTACCCTGCATCCTCCCGTTGTATCTCACACGGACACGCATGTGGGTGCCCACATGTGTCAATCACACAACACTGACACATAGCAAGGAGGAATATCTGGCCACCACAGTTTTCTGGAACCAATGCTAAACTTTATTTACAGACATCATTTGACAACACATTTGCCATCGAACAGCATGTCGACATTACTTTCAGCCAACCCTACTGTCCCTGGTGAGTGTGGCAGGCCATTGCATGGGCTGTCACAGGGCAGGTGTGCAATGCGCATCCACACGCTACACACTACCGGCTACCCGCTCCTCCAGCAAGCGCAGCCGGTCAGCCACCATGGTCAGGGTCTCCAGGCTGGCCGAAAGAGTCAGAAACCCTGCTCTGCACATTTTTACTGTGGGCTCATTCACCTTGTATGGAGACAAAAGTGCACATAAACCCCGAAAATGACCTCGGACTAAGGGGATAAAAACATAACCAAGCTGGCCAATAGTGATATTAATGGGCAACCATAGAAAACACTCCCAGGAAAGCTCATAAATAAAAATAGGGAATGATTTTTAGAAGGGTCTACGCTCCGTAGACCCTTCCAGAAATCATTTCTTTTTTTTGGAGCTTTCCTGGGAGTGTTTTTTATGGTTGCCCATTAATATCACTGTTGCCCAGCTGGATTATAATTTTTTAGGATTTTGTTGTGGTCTTTTTCCATTTATATTTGCTATTTTGTTCTGTGCAGATGTATCACACTGCTCACGTTTTGTAGGTTTCCCCGGTTTTGCTGTACATTGCTGACGGAAATGGTTTCTCTTCCCTTTAATATGCCTTTAACGGCAGGTTTTCATTCGCATTGGAATTCAGCTCAGATATTCAGCGCGTTGGTGTGGAGGGAGCCTCTCCACGCCCACTCTCCACCCATTGACCCCTTCTCTCCGCCCTCTCTCCACCTTCTGCGGTGTTTTACCGCGCCGTGGGTGTTTACGATCGTTAACTACAGTTAACGCGCGTAATGAGACGTTAACGATCGTTCGCATGTCTTAACGCGCGTTATGACGTGCGAACAATCGTTAACGTCTCATTACGCGCGTTGTTCGTGATTACCGCACTTTAGTAAACATACCCCTTAGTGATTTATTTTATGCATTTAGTCTGATTGTCTTGTTTGTACTGTTCAGTTCTTAATTATTTATTTATTTATGATTCTATAATTAGTTTCATCTTGTACAACAGTGTATATAGTTGGCACAATTGTTCTTTTTTAACTGGTTCTTTATTTATGTGTATTAAGCATAATTTTAAATGTTGTGTCACTATCGAACTTTGGTAGCATTTTATCTGTTTCAGCTAGTTTCTGCACTACCCAACAGTATGTTTTAGTCATATTAAGTTCAGCTCTAGTATTGCCTTTTTATTGTCCTCTTGTTTTAGTGCTTTATTTTAAGCAATTAGTCTGATTGTCTTGTTTGTACTGTTCAGTTCTTATTTATTTATTTATTTATGATTCTATAATTAGTTTCATCTTGTACAATAGTGTATATAGTTGGCACAACTGTTCTCTTTTTTAATTGTTTTTATGGCCCTAGTGTATTTATTTAAACACTAGTCTTATCTATTTGTTTGTACTGTCTAGTTCTTAATCATGTTTCTATCATTAGTTACTTCCTTTAGTACAATACTGTATATAGTTGTTACAATTGTTTTTTCTCATGTTGCATATTATAGTCCTAATCAATAGAGTCTCTCTCTCACTAAGTATGGTATATATGTTTGTACCTTGGGTCTTTTTTGTGGTTTCTCAGCCCTGCGTTTTTCACTTTTATTCTGATTGATGTATTCTTCTACTTATTCTTATTATTTGTGCTGTTCTACATAGTTATTATTGTCCTTGGACAAGGTTACAGGTTATTCCTGCATTTTCTTTCAATATGCCATCTGTTTTTAACTGTTTTGATTGTTTTAATTGTTTTTCTATTGTTTTAATTTCATTTATCTCATATGTTTGTTATTTAAGCAATATCCCCCCTGAGGAAGGCGTTGCCGAAACGCGTTGGGGTCTCTTTCTAATAAACACAGTTGCCTATCCACCCTACGTCTCCTGCTCTTTGGGTTTAACCCTCCTGGAATGGCCATCAACATCCCTCCTGTCTGTATCGAGTTGAAGCCAGGAGTCTCCCCAGTACACGTGTGGCAGTATCCGCTGCCACGGGCGGCTGTGGAAGGAATTCATCATCATCTGGAGCGGCTCCTGCAGTACGGTATCCTGCGGCCCTGTCAATCAGCATGGAACACTCCTTTACTACCAGTCCGAAAGCCAGGTACTACCGACTACCGACCTGTCCAGGATCTCCGCCGCGTTAATGACGCCGCTGTGACTCTGCATCCAGTGGTACCCAACCCCTATACCCTGTTGGGTCTCATCCCAGCAGCGGCCTCTCATTTCTCCATGCTAGATCTGAAGGATGCCTTCTTTTGCATACGTCTGTCTGCAGAAAGCCAACACCTCTTCGCCTTTGAGAGGACCCTGCCACTGGCAGTAAGACCCAAGTAACCTGGACTCGCTTACCACAGGGGTTCAAGAACTCCCCCACTATCTTCAGTACCGCTCTGGCCCAGGATCTTGCTGGTTACCCCCCGGGAGTGCCTGGGAGATGAGCCCTCCTGCAGTACATTGACGATCTGTTGGTTGCTGCTGACTCTGAGACTGAATACCGTTCTGCTGGCTAACCCGACAGCTATCAAGGTGGCTGAGATTACTCCGTGGATTCATCACACCCGTGTCAAGGCTGCAGCGCCAGAACCCGTTCCAGCCTGGACTTCTGTCACGGTTCCAAACCAGCCTCTGCGTTTGACACTAAAGAGAGATACTTCTGCCTAGAGACGGCTAACGCATCTGGACTGCTTAAGAGACGAAACCACCCCAAAATGCATAGAAGTGCCATATTTTTACTGCTATCCTTGATGTGGGCCTGTTTCCAGCCGAGCACGGGGACTACTAACACAGCAATATTACTTGCCCAAACTGCCTTAAACATGACAGACTTTTGCATACGTAACTCTCTACAAACTGGGGTTTTTCTATCAACCTGTCTCATTGCTGTACCCTCCAGTTTATGTGAACTGCTGTTTTACCATATTTACTAGTCTGGACTGTAAACAACCTGACATGTCATTTTCTACCCTCCTCTATAGTATTGGAGCCACCCAGCCTACCTCAGCTTTTAACCGAGTTCCTTTCTCCCTGCAGGTAGTCTCCACCCTTAATGCTACTGATTGTTTTATTTTTGTAAATACCAAGACAGGAGGGTTTAATGTGTCTAATACTGAATTGTCATGCAACTCTGTTACAAGGGTATCTTATGTATTCTCAGAAGTGTATCTACCCTTAGGCTGGTTTTTGATATGTGGGAGGATGACTTATACCTATGTTCCCATGAACGCCACCGGTGGCCCATGCACCCTCGGCAGGCTAATGACCGCTGCTTTCCTCCACACGCCCAAAGTAACTAAAGTCCGCCCCAGACCTCGCCGCTCTATCCTCATGCCCTCGACCTGTAACTCAAATGTAGACCCCTACAGTGATGAGACGGCCCTTGGGCTGTCGCTATCAATTGTTGCAACACCTGGGTTAGCCCTACACAACTCAATGGAGATAAGCCGACTTGCTTGTTCTCTAGCTAAATCCCTTAATCTGACCTCAACCATACTGGCCACCATAAATCATGAAATGTCCGGCTTACACACGGCGATACTGCAGAATAGGATGACCATTGATTTCCTACTCTTACGCCTTAACCATGGCTGTGAAGAGTTCGAGGGTATGTGTTGTTTTAACCTCACTGACGAAAGCGTGTCCATCGAACGCTCTATCCAAGACCTACGTAATTTAGCAAAACATATCACAGACCCCTCCATGGGACTGGGAAAGGGATGGTTCGGGAAGTTGTTTGGTTGGCTGGGGGGGCCTTAAGACCCTAGTTATAGGACTCTTCTTTCTTTTCCTGCTATGTGCTCTCATACCATGCTGTATCCCTATCCTCCACCGCTTTATCACCTCCACCCTCGACGCCTTGGTGGAACGCAAGGCAGCTGCCTCTATCATGGCCCTAACCCCATATACCCCTCTGCGGCCTGCCCCTAGTAATACTGCCCTCTACCGCCCCTAGCAGTTGCGGTCATACTCAAAAAAGGGGGGGAGTGAGGCAGCCGGAAAGGCAGCTGTGAGAGGAAGCCCCGCCCCCCCCCCCCCCCCCCGCTTGGGCTGCAGCAAAACAGCACTTACACATACCCTTTCGCCCAGAAAACCAGTAGACCAGAGCATACCAGTCTAAACAGGTCACTCGGGAATGCTTTATGAGAGCCCACTGTCCCCCCCCCCTTCAGTGGCTACCGATTGGTGAAGAAGAGATACCTGGGGCGAATGGGAAGGTAGCAAGGGGGTTTGAGAATGTACTGTATATAAGACAGTGTGGGACGTCATTTGGGGGCTCAGATCTTTTGTCCAGGGTGCCGGCTCTGTGTTTCTGAGTCTGTGTACAGAATAAAAGATTCTGTTTGCATTCTAGTCTGTCTGTGTGTTCCTTCCGAGGGTGTGGGAGGCAGCGTTCCTGCTTCAGTGCAAACCAGAACATCTGGAAAAAAAACAAGCACATCCAAGTTCAGGCATGATTTCACAAATGTGGATGTGCCCTATATGGACACCTATGGAGATGTCTACATAAACATTCCCGGAATAGTATTCCAGAATGGGGACATCTAATAGCCTAATGGTTAGCACAGTGGACTGTGGTCAGGGTTGAAATCCTACTCCTGCTCCTTGTGATCTTGGGCAAGTCACTTACTCTCCATCTTCTAAACATGCTCTGGATATTTTATGGCCGAAGCAAGCACTTTCCTGATGCCTCTACCTGAATGGAGCAGGTCTACTCTTTCTCTATGTTCACTTTCCTTTCCCCTTCTGTGTGTTATCCTCCAACTTCCCCTCCACTGTTGTCGCTCTGTCTCTCCTCGTGTCACTTTTCTATGGAAATTTGGCATTCTTTTCCTGTTCTCTTCTGAATTTTATGTTAATGTCACATTTTATTTGCTCATTTATTTATATACACTGCTCCAATGTCCCCTCTGAGGGCGGTATATCAAGTTTTAATAAATTAAATGAAAAAAACTTGGACGGGGTCACAGACGTTCCCAATGTTTCTGAAATCGAACGGGGACACCTAAGTCCATTGTACCTCCCAAGACATGACCTGCACCAGAGATGTCTTTAAAAGCCATATGGAAAATGGCTCCAGGGACGTCTACATGATTTGGACATCCACATGCATGTTTTAGGACATCCACATCATGTCTGAGGCTTTTAAAATAACCTTCATAGGTCTGTAAAATGGCCTGGTTATATGTGGAAGTTGCAAAACGGGCAGTTCTATGTGGAAACCGCCCAGTTAGCCATTCTCAGTTTTATCACATGTAGATTTGTAAAACGGCTCTTCCATCTGGACATAATGCAGTATCCACGTGCATTCCAGCATGTCCTTAAATAGATGTTAGAAAAGACACCATGTTTGGCAGAGCCTTTTGTAAAATACTGCTGGAACCGAGCATGTCTTAATCTCCATATCTCATTTCTGATCTCAATGTGTATTGCTTTCTGTATTTTTACTTTTTTTGTTGTATTAAGGAAGCATACTACATGATAACTAAATAAATGTTAAATATCATTAGCAAACTGTAGTGAACCTTGAGATACACTATAGTGAACTTGCCATTTCCTTGAAGCTTACTTTTTAATCACTACTAATTGCTGTGTATTTGTCAGGAAACAAACCAATTTAATTTAATTTAATAATGTCAATTATCATCTGTCTTTACTATCATATGACATACAAAGTGGAGAACAAATATATCATTACAGGAGATTTCAATTTTTCAGATGCTGATTGGGATATCCCTGCTTTGGTGCCATCTAGAAGTAGCGAGATCCTGAATTCTCTATAGGAAGAACTGTTCCGGTATCTGGTACCAGAACCCACATAGGAAGGGGTGATACTGGACTTGGTGCTAACAAATAGGGAGAGTGTTTCTGATGTTGTAGTGGGTGATCATTTCCCAGGCAGTGATCAACAAAGGTGTGCTTCAGTATTAGGACATGGATGGAGATGGTTCTTTCAAAATAGAGGGACCTATAAGAATATAAGATATGCCATAGTGGATCAGATCAAGGGCCCATCAAGCCCAGCATCTTGTTTTCAACAGTGGCCATTCCAGGTCTCAAGTACCTGTCAGGTTCCCAAAGCTATACACATTCCATGCTGATCGTCCTAGATATATGCCGTGGATTTCCCCAGTCCTCTTTAATAATGGTTTGTGGACTTTCCTCCTGGAACTTGTCCAAACCTGTTTTGAACCAAGTTACACTAACAGCTTTTACTATATCTTCTATTAATGAATTCCAGAGTTTGATTACATGCTGAGAGAAAATATATTTTCTCTGATTAGTCTTAAATGTGCTACATTGTAGCTTCATTGTGAGTCCCCTTTCTACTTTTTGAAGGAGTAAATAACTATCTACATTTATTTTATTTATTTTATTTAACAATCACTTATATACCACATCTTCCATACATCAGTTGCGGTTCACAATAAACAACAATCAACAAAGCAGAGTTTGTTTTACATATAACATCATATAACCAAAAGACAATAAAACTTGAAAACAATTGTTAAAGTTAACTAGCACAGAACAGTGCAAAACTATATACATTATATACAAATATACATTGTTTAGGGCTTAAGCATATTGCGAAGTACCGTTACTGCTATGGGAATTTTCATAGGTCATGGGATATCACATAAGAAAACAGGTTAGCCTTTATCTAGGTCTATTGAGGGATGATCTGTATTATTGTAATGTTTAGTGAATAGATGCGTTTTCAATTTTTTACGAAATTCAATAATATTGGTTAATGTTCTTAGTTCATCTGGGAGAGAGTTCCAAATTGTTGGCGCTGCATGTGAAAAAGCTCTACATTTACCCGTTCCACTCCATTCATTATTTTATAGACCTGTATCATATCTCCCCTCAGCTGTCTCTTTTCCAAGTTTAAGAGCCCTAACCTTTTAAGTCTTTTCTCATAGGGGTATCCTTCCACCCCCTTTACCATTTTGGTGGCTCTTCTCTGTACCTTTTCTGATTCAGGTATATCCTTTTTAAGATATGGTGACCAGAACTCTTTATAGCTCCAATATTCATTAAATAGTCAAATGCAACCAGCAACAAATCAACCACAAAAAGTATACACAGTAAGACAAATCAAGCTAGGCAATGATAGGATAAAACAAAGAAAAAAGAAAACCAAAATATCCAGGATTCTGGTCATATCACAGAAAAAGAAAGTCAATAAATTGTCCTCTTTAGGACTGCAATTTGAATTCAATAAAAACGTTTCAACCATAAGATATGGTGACCAGAACTGCACACAGTATTCAAGGTGCAGTCACGGCGATACAGAGGCATTATAATATCCTTGGTTTTATGTTATATTTCTTTCTTTATGATGCCTAGCATTCTATTTGCTTTCTTGGTTGTGGCTGCACACTGAGCAGATGGTTTCAATGCACTATCCACAATGACGCCCAGATCTTTTTCTTGAGTGGTGATTCCTAATGTGGAGCCTTGCATTGTGCACTGTAGTTTGGGTTGTTCTTTCCTAAGTGCATAACTTTGCACTTGTACACATTAAATTTAATCTGCTATTTGGACACCCAGTCTCCCAATTTTTCAAGGTCCTCTTGCAATTTATCACAATCCTCTTGTGTTTTAACAACTTTGAATAATTTTGAGTTATCTGTATATTTATTCACCTCACTCATTATTCCCATTTCCAGGTCATTTATAAATATGTTAAAAAGCAGCAGGCCCAGCACAGATCTCTGCAGTACTTTACTACTGACCTTTCTCCATTGACAAAATTGGCCATTTAGCCCTACTCTTTTTGTTTTCTATCTTTTAACCAGTTCCTAATCAACAATAGTACACTGCCTCCTATTCCATGACTTTTTAATTTTGCCAAGAATCCCTCATGAGGGACCTTGTCAAAGGCTTTCTGAAAATTCAGATACACTCTATCAACCGGTTCACCTTTACCTACCTGTTTATTCACACCTTCAAAAAAATATAACAGATTAGTGAGACAAGACTTTCCTTTGCTAAATCCATGTTGGGCTTCCTGCCATTAAGCCACGACTATCCACATTTTCAGCAATTTTGTTCTTTATAATGCTTTTCTACCATTTTGCCCAATACAGACAACAAGCTCACCAGTCTGTAGTTTCCTGGATCATTCCTGGAACCCTTCTTAAAAATTGGTGTTACATTGGCCACTCTCCAATCCTCAGGTACTACAGATGATTTTAATATTAATAAAAGTAGGCCTGAAATCTGATATTTCAGTTCTTTCAGCACCCTGGGATGTATGCTATCCAGTCCGGGTGATTTGCTGTAATACATTATCCCGATTTATCGAGATTTGTTTCAGTTCCTCTGATACATCACCTTTAAATATAATTTCTGGCATGGGTAAATTTCCTTTATTGCAAACAAATTGCACACGCCAAAACGCCCGACCCAGGCCATGTTTTGAATCCTCTTCTTCAGGGGAATTCAGGTGTACTGTATCCATAAACACATGAACAAATGGAAAGGACACGGGCAAGGTCCCGGTGGACGCCGGTAACCTGGGGATCGGCCCGGGTCCGGCGTCCTGCGGCGTGGCTGGGGGGGGGGTACGTCACGGGCCAAGGGAGGACGTGCTTGACGCGGCGGCGTCATTTGAATTCATTGGCTCCGCAAGAGCAAGGAGCGGAGCCAATGAAGCGGCCCCTGCACGCCCGAGGCCTTAAAAAGGGGGGGGAGTCTGGCGGCTCCCTCCTCTTCAGCGTCGGGCGTGCAGAGGGATAGCTTTGGACGGTGTGTCGATCTGGTCCAGGCTTCTGAGCGGCGGGGTACCTCCGTCGGTGCGGAGCAGATTGGCCGGCGGGACGTTAGTGTCAGGAGAGGCGTCGGCGGTGGTGCTCCAGCTGGCGGTATTTGCGGCCCGGTGTGGGTGAGTGCGGGGTCTTGTGTCTTGGCTCCCCCCCTCCCCCTACCATTCGGGTGTTCGAGGCTTGCACGGAGCGCAGAGCCCGGGGCTTTCCCCCCCCCCCTCCATCCCATCTCCCGTTGAGCAGTGCAAGGCCTTGTTTGGTTTTGTGTGGTTTAATTTTGGGTTCTTTTTTGTTCCCTGGCCTGCTGAGCTGAGGGGATGGCTCGAAGGGGGGATGGGCCTGGAGCACGTGGCTTGGGCAGCCGGAAGGGGGGGGCGCGCGGGAGGAACGCGCAGAGGCCTGCTAGGGTGGAGGGGCCAGGCCAAGGACGGGGTGAGGGCAGGCAGGGGGGTGGGGGGCGCGGTGGGCCTAGCTCGGGGAGTCCAGCGAGGGCAAGGGGCGCTGTGAGGAGCAAGGGTGGGCCTTCGATAGGCCGCGGCTCAGGGTCTGCTGGCTCACGGGGGCGGGGGCCCAGAGGGCGAGGGCAGCGCCAGATTGGGGCCAGGGGGGCTGGGAGGGCGGCAGCGGGGGGTAGCAGCGTCGGCAGCGCTGCGGGGAGGGGGAGAGGGGTGGCTAGTGTTGGTGGAGGGGTCCAGGGGCCGGGGGAGCTGGCTCAGGGGGAGGGGGGGGGAGCGGATCGAGGTATGGGAGTTGTGCAGGAGGTGGCGGAGGCACAGGATTGGACCGGGGGGCTTTTGCCATTGCCCGGGAGCGGGCTATCTGGTCAAGGAGGGGGTGGGGCGTGGGCTGGATCCCCAGCTTGGGCACATTGGTTGGGTGGCGGCCAGGGTTCCTCTAGGGCTAATTGGCTGGAGGCGTGGCGTCCGGTGTGGCCCTCTGCTGTCCCCCCCCCTTCTTTGTCTTTTATGTCTCCACAGGTTCCAGTGATGTTGTCGCCGGCTGCGGCGCGAGATGGGAGTGGCTGTGAGGGAGCACGAGGACAGCAGTATGCAGAGCACCAGGAGGCGCAGGATGAAGGCATACGAACGCCGCCCGTCGTGGTCGCGTCCCGAGACGAGGATGGGGGACCTGGACGGGCGACCAGTACCCCGTCAGCGGAGGTGGTGTCTGCGACAGCGGTAGTGGGTGAGTTACCTGAGGCGCGAGATGCTGAGGGTGCGAAGGGTAGGGGGCGGGGAAAGAGGAGACTGAAGGGGGGTAAAAGACGTAGGCATTCGGGTCGAAGGCACAGGAGGTCTAGCTCATCGGGGTCGTCGTCGTCTTCTGACTTGTCGTCTACGTCGTCGTCCTCGACCGATGGTAGGCAGGAGGCGTGGAGCGAAAAAGCAGTCTCAGGAGGGGGGCGGACGCAGGGGGTTCTTGCAGCGGCAGCGATATCTGAGTTGTGGGAGGGAGTGCCGAGGAAATTGCGGCAAAAAATTAAGAAGCGCCGGTACATTGATATCTTCCGTCTATTAGAAGGCCGGAAGCGTTCGGGAAGAAAGTAGACGGAAGCGTAAGGAGGACGAGAAGGCGGGACGTATTAAGAAAGTGGCGCGGAATGTGGTTAATTGGACGCGAGCTTTCTTGCGTTTGACGAGCGTGTGGGGGCAGTATTGCCCAGGGCATTACGAGATGCTTCTGTCATATGCGGATTCCATTCTGGAGGCGTCACAGACGCACGACGGCTGGTCATGGTTAAACTATGACGAGAAATTCAGAGAAAAAATGGAAGGGAATCGATCGGTTTCGTGGGGTATGCAAGACATTAATTTGTGGCTGACTCAGATGTCGGCCAGGTCAAGTGGGTTGGGTGCGAGCGCGGCAAAAGGTTCGGCGGGGGTTCTCCCGGGTATGGGCCGTGCCTTTCGAGGAGTGGGGACCGTCGGGCTGCAGCGAGCAGGGGGCAGTGGGACAGGGGATCTCTGCTGGAGGTTTAACAAGACCTCGTGCCCGTTTCCAGACTGCAAATTTCGACATGTGTGCTCCCTTTGCGGGGGTGCACATCCCGCAATCAAATGTCTTAAGAAAGGGGTTGCGCAGCCGCCCGGGCCTAGCACAAAGCAGTGAGGGGCTGTTGGACCTGGCCCCGACGCCGATTCGACGGGAGGTTTTAAACGAGTGGCTGGCCCACTACCCTAGGCGGAAGGATAAGGAAATTTTGTATGCGGGCTTTAATTGGGGTTTTCTGATTCCCGTTTGTAGGCAGTTGGATGGCGCAGTCGCACGTAATTCCCTCTCCGTTAGGCGTTTCGCGCCGGTGGTTAGGGAGAAGTTAGGGAAGGAATTGCAGTTGGGTAGAATAGCGGGCCCCTTCGAGAATCAGCCCTTCGAGCGGATGGTAGTGTCACCTTTGGGGATAGTTCCTAAGAAAGAACCAGGGAAATTCCGATTGATACATAATTTGTCTAGCCCGGTTGGTGAGTCAGTCAATGACTACATCCCGCGTGACTTGTGTACAGTGCGCTATGCATCCTTTGATAAAGCGGTTGAGTTGGTACGGGAGGCGGGGCCGTGGGCGCAAATGGCGAAAGTGGATATTGAGTCGGCCTTCAGGTTGTTGCCGGTACACCCGTCTTCCTTTTACCTCTTGGGGTTTCGTTTCGAGGAGAGGCTTTATTTCGATAAGTGCTTGCCAATGGGCTGTTCCGTGTCCTGTGCTTACTTCGAGGCCTTCAGTACCTTTTTGCAGTGGGCTATCGAGCGCAGAGGGGGTACAGCTCGGGTAGTGCACTATTTGGATGACTTTTTGTTTGTGGGGTCCGCGCAGTCGGAGGGATGCCGCGACATGCTGGACGGTTTTGTGCAATTGGCGACCGAGTTGGGCGTGCCGCTAGCAAAAGACAAAACCGAGGGCCCGTCCACGCGGATTACCTTTCTCGGGGTGGAGCTGGATTCCGGTTCTATGGTGGCGCGGCTTCCTCCGGAGAAGGTACAGCATTTGCGGGTGTTAGTGGCTAATGTAGTATCAGCGTCGAAATTGACCTTGAAAGAAATGCAAGCATTGATCGGCTCACTTAACTTTGCTTGTCGGGTGATCCCGATGGGCAGGGTTTTCCTGCGGCGCTTAGCAGCTTCTACAGCGGGGGTTCGCAGACCGCATCATCATATTCGGGTGTCCAAGGCTATCCGGGCTGATTTGAAGGTGTGGCAGGTCTTTCTGGAGGACTTTAACGGGACCTCTGTGTTGATGGAGCCTGAGTGTAGTAGCGCGGATCTGCAGTTGTACACGGATGCAGCCGGTGGCCTGGGGCTGGGCATTTATTTTGGGGGGTCGTGGTGCTCGGAACAGTGGCCGCAGACTTGGCGCGAGGAGGGACTCACCAGGAATGTAACATTTTTAGAGTTGTTTCCGATATTAGTAGCGCTAGAGTTGTGGCCGGACCGGTTGCGCAATAGAAGGGTGCTGTGGTGGTGCGACAATGAAGCGGTGGTCAGTGTGGTGAACAACTACACACCTCATTGTTTGCAAGTAGCGCACTTAATGAGAGCAGTTGTCTTGACTTGCTTGCGGTTGAATGTAGCACTGAAAGCGCGACATATACCGGGGCTCTCTAACGCGATTGCTGATTCTCTTTCTCGTTTCCAGTGGGACCAATTTCGAAGATTGGCGCCGGAAGCGGAGGCGGAGGGGGTCGCGGTCCCTTGGAGGTTGTGGAGTCTTGGCCATTCGGGATGAAAGACTTGCTCCAGAAATCCGTGGCTGCCGGGACTTGGGCAGCCTATGTGCGCGGATGTCGGAAAGTGGTGGCCTTTCTCGAAAGCTGCGGTTGGCAGTATGGGGCGGTGTCTGCTCAGTTAATGGGCCAATATGTTGCCTGGGCGAAGGATAAGGGTGTGTCGCCCGTTCTTCAGTGCGCAGCCACCTGGCGGGCTTCGAATTTTTTATAAAGGCGGTGGGTTGGGGCTTTCCGGTAGATGGCTTCCTGGCCCATAAGCTCTTGCAAGGTTGGGGCCGCGTGGCTCCAGCTCCGCCGGACACTCGGAGACCGATCTCGCATGCGTTATTGGCGAAGTTATGTCAGGCGCTGGCGGCAGTAGCTTCATCTGCGTATGAAGCGGTCCTTTTTAGAGCTGTCTTTAGCCTAGCGTTTTTTGGTGCCTTCAGGATGGGGGAATTGGTGCCAAGCTCGAGCAAAGTGGGGGTGGCCGGGACAGTGCAGAGGCGGCATGTTGTTCTTGAACGTGGCCGGTTGAGAGTCTTACTGGCCAGGTCCAAGACTGATCAGCGGGGGAAGGGTTTGTGGGTACGGCTATGTGCGATTGGTGACCTTTGCACATGCCCGGTGGGCGCTATGCGTGAATATTTGCAAGTACGGCCGGCTGTAGCTGGGGGGTTATTTCTGCATGCGGATAGGCGGCTGCTGACACGCTATCAAGTGGTGGCGGTGCTGCGGTTTGCTTTGAAGTTCGTAGGAGAATGCCCGGAGTACTTTTCGGCGCATTCCTTTCGTATTGGCGCGGCTACCAGTGCAGCGGCAGCTGGACTTTCACAACAGGACATTCAGAATATTGGAAGATGGCGTTCCCTGGCTTTTCGGGGTTACGTGCGCTTGTGATGGGTGGGGGGACAGGGTTTACTGCCTGAACTGATTATGTTTTCTTTTACAGATGAGGAAAGGAATGCGCCCATTTGCTGGCTGATGGGGCATTCCTTCGTTTACTGGGCAGGCAGGCGAGCGGCTGAGAGGCCGTTTGGGCCTAACCTGGGACTGGCTCTCGCGGCGATGTCGCTTCTATGGCTCGGTGAACGTGGCCTGCGGTGGACGCAGCTCTTGCCGTTGCTCCGGCATCATGGGCGAGTGCGAGACCAGCCAAAGTTCATCCTCTTGCATCTGGGTGGAAACGATCTCGCTGCTTGGACTTGTAAGCAGCTTATCCGCGCAGCTAAGCGGGATCTGGCAATTGTGTTGCGCTTATTCCCAGGGGTGGTGTTATTATGGTCTGACATTGTTCCCAGACCTGCTTGTAAGGCTCAGCGACGGTGGTCGCGGGGTCTTGCAAAAATAAATCGACAAATTGGGAGATGGGTATGTGAGCGGGAAGGGGTTCAAATTGGACATCCCTGGGTAGAGGTTGCTTGTGCCGGGCTATATAGGCAGGATGGCATACATTTGTCCCCTGTGGGGGTCGACTTGCTGCTAAATGATTGGCAGGAGGCCCTTGAGGGATTAGCGAGGCGGGAGGACAACAGGTCGCAGCTTGGCAATAGGGGGGCGGCACGTTGACATGAATGTCGCACGTGCCGGTGGCGGGATCCCGGAGGTCTCCGGGGTCCGGAGCCTTTAGGTCATACTTGGGCGGGGGTGGGGGTGCCCCCGACCCGGATAAGCCCTGCTGGCCTTTGCTAGTCACATGGCGAGGTCGGGGAAAGGGCGGTAGCAAGTTGGCCGGTGCCAGGGCACAGCCGAAGCGGAGGCAAGGTCACCTTGCTAGTCATATGGCGGGTGAGGTTTGGCTCCGCTTTGGGGGATTGTTAAGATTGTTATTTTTGTAATGTTAATTGTTTATGAATATAATAAAGCTGCGACCAGTTGGTTCTTCCACGTTAAGAAGGCTATGAGTGATTTGTAAATGGGGGATAAAGGTGTGGGGGGGGAGGGGTGGGGCAGTAAAGATGTGTGGCGCAGGGGGGATAGGATGCCGGGTCCGATCTACCAAGGTTATGGAAAGGACACGGGCAAGGTCCCAGTGGACGCCGGTAACCTGGGGATCGGCCCGGGTCCGGCGTCCTGCGGCGTGGCTGGGGGGGGGGGTACGTCACGGGCCAAGGGAGGACGTGCTTGACGCGGCGGCGTCATTTGAATTCATTGGCTCCGCAAGAGCAAGGAGCGGAGCCAATGAAGTGGCCCCTGCACGCCCGAGGCCTTAAAAAGGGGGGGGAGTCTGGCGGCTCCCTCCTCTTCAGCGTCGGGCGTGCAGAGGGATAGCTTCCCTCCCTCCCTCCCTTTGGTTATATGGTGGAGGTGAGGGCGGTTTGGGGTGTCGCAGCTGGGGGGGTGAGGCGGGATCCCGGAGGTCTCCGGGGTCCGGAGCCTTTAGGTCATACTTGGGCGGGGGTGGGGGTGCCCCCGACCCGGATAAGCCCTGCTGGCCTTTGCTAGTCACATGGCGAGGTCGGGGAAAGGGCGGTAGCAAGTTGGCCGGTGCCAGGGCACGGCCGAAGCGGAGGCAAGGTCACCTTGCTAGTCATATGGCGGGTGAGGTTTGGCTCCGCTTTGGGGGATTGTTAAGATTGTTATTTTTGTAATGTTAATTGTTTATGAATATAATAAAGCTGCGACCAGTTGGTTCTTCCACGTTAAGAAGGCTATGAGTGATTTGTAAATGGGGGATAAAGGTGTGGGGGGGGAGGGGTGGGGCAGTAAAGATGTGTGGCGCAGGGGGGATAGGATGCCGGGTCCGATCTACCAAGGTTACAATAAATATATACATAAAAATTGTTCATGAATGAATGCAAACATAAAATAATGACATCATATAAAAGTAATGATCATAATTAAATAAATAAAATGAATAAAAACATAATCACCAATTGTTAATGAAGTGTAGGAATGCCCAAAAAACATGATACAATGAATCAATAAACAGCAATAAAAACATTAATAAGAAAAAACAACATAGGTAAAAACAAGCTCAAAATGAAAATGAAAATAATAATCATTCAAAAAAGACATATAAGGGTGTGACAAGCTCAGGAAACTATTAAAATCTTAATGACAATACCTCTCCAGTAAGTTCAAAATGATTGCATTGACCTTGTGCTAAAACGGAGGAAGAGGAAAAAGGAAACAATGTCAGAAAATACGTAAACAAAAGCAGGAGTGATCTCGAGAGATGCCGAATCTCATTCATAGATATTAAAAACCCAACAATATGGTGATACATAATATGTATAACTAACAAAAGAGGGGGAACACGGAGGGTGGACATTGGAAGGAACAGAACCCATATGCTGTAAGGGAACATTTAACCGGATTCGTTTAAAAACCTTTTAAAACTATTCTTCATGCCTTAATGCCCAATAAATGAATTGTATCTTAAAACTTTGATTAATAAATAAATAAAATAAATACATACATAAAATATTGCATCCATCAGAAGCAAACATGTTACCTGAAGAAAATCATTCTCAATTGCAATCACAAGGAAAAAACTCTCGTATGTAATCCTTTTCACAGCAAAAATGAAGTCTTGCTGTTACACATCAAAAGTCAATCTTTCTGTTGAAAAAACACCAGCACTTGCGCCCTGAGGAAAAAAGGGGGAACCCGTGGGAAAGCGACATGTAGAAGCTTCTGATTGGAGGATTTGCAACCAATGGCATACTTGAAAAGTACCCATTTGTATGAATGTATTTCTACTCAACTTATGTTTTTATTCATTTTATTTATTTAATTATGATCATTACTTTTATATGATGTCATTATTTTATGTTTTTATTCATTCATGAACAATTTTTATGTATATATTTATTGTTTGTTCATGTGTTTATGGATACAGTATGCCTGAATTCCCCTGAAGAAGAGGATTCGAAACACGGTCTGTGTCAGGCGTTTTGGCATGTGCAATTTGTTTGCAATAAAGGTTTCCTTCTCTAATACCACGGTTTAGTACTGGGTTTCTTCTTTTTACATGGTACTGTGCTACTTTGGTGGACCCCCCGATGGGTAAGTTTCCTACATCTTCTTCAGTAAAGACTGAAGCAAAGAATTCATTCAGTCTCTCCGCTATGGCCTTGTCCTCTCTTAGTGCCCATTTTACCCCTCTATCATCTAACAGTCCAGCTGGGTCTCTCACAGGTGTTTTACTACAAATGCACTTTAAAAAGTTTTTATTATGCACTTTTGCTTTCACTGCAAGCTTCTTTTCAAATTCGCTCTTTGTCTGCTTATCAATGTCTTGCATTTAACTTACATTGTTTCATGTTTTCATCATTTGGTTCTTTTTTCCATTTTCTGGATTTTCTCTTAGCTATAACAGCCTCTTTGACCTTACCTTTAAGCCATGCTGGCTGTATTTTGGCCTTCTTTCCACCTTTCTTAAAGCATGGAATACATCTGATCTGGGCTTCCAAGACAGTATATTTAAATAACGCCCAAGCCTGATGTAGACCCTTAATTTTTGCAGTTGCTCCTTTTAGTTTTTTTTTAACCATTTTCCTCATAGCCTCCTTTTTGAAAGCTAAATGTTAGTGCAGTGGATTTTCTTGTTATCCTCCCACCATTTATTAAATCAAATGTGATCATGTTATGATTGCTATTGCCAAGCTGCCCCAACACCATTACCTCCCACACTAGATCCTGTTTTCCTCTAAAAATTAGGGGCCCAATTTTGAACTGGGTGGTGCTATGTGCCGCGTCGGTGCATAGCCCACCCCCTTTCTGCCTAACCCGGATTTTCAATACTGGGGTCTTATGCAGCCCCGGCATTGAGAATCCAGGACTTGCCGCACAACCCGGAGGCCGCAGGAGCTAACTGGGTAGCACCTATTTTCGATGCTACCCACTTAGCCCTTGCGTCTTAAAGATAGACAAGGGTTTTCCATGCCTATCTTTAAGGCATCGAAGTCTAAGTGGTTAGCATCGAAAACTGGTGCTACCTGGTTAGCTCTTTCCTCCGCCCCTGCTCCACCCCAGAACGCCCCTAACATGCCCTGATGCTAACCGCTTAGCATCTGGGCGCGTTAGCGATACATCCTGGATTTTCGAAGGGCACTACCCATGTAGGTGCCTTTTCAAAATCCTGGATAAGGCATTTACATGGGTAACTAGGGAAGTTACTCATATAAATGCCTTTGAAAATCGGGCCCTAGATCTAAAATAGATTCCCCTCATGTCAGTTCCTGAACCAGCTACTCCATAAAGCAACTTTATCTCCCTAGCATGGCGTGATGTAACATTGACCCAGTCAATACTGGATAATTGAAATCTCCCATTATTACTGTGTTGTAAACTTTGCAAGTTTCTCTAATTTCTGTTAGCATTTCATCATCTGTCTGTTCATTCTGGCCAGGTGGGCGGTAGAATACCCCCACTGCCATTCCCTTCCCCTTTTTACATGGAATTTCTATCCATAAAGATTCTACGGTGTATTTTATTTCTTGCAAAACCTTTATCCTATTTGACTCAATTCCTTTTAACATATAGCGCAACCTCTACACCTATGTGATCTACCCTATCACTGCGTATGGTTTGTAGCCTGATATCACAATGTTGCATTGGTTATCCTCCTTCCACCAGGTCTCAAAGATGCCAATTATATCTAACCTTTGATTCAGTGCTACATATTCTAACTCGCCCATCTTATTTTTCAGACGTCTAGAATTTGCATACGGGCATTTCTAAGTTTGTTTTTTGTTCATATAACAGTCTGGCCATCAGATGACAGGGATAATTTGGAATCTTTCAACTCTGTTTTTTCTTTAAAGGCACATAGATTACTTTTAACTTTATTGGAACCTCTCTATTAGGATGTCCTAATGTCCCCGTTTTGCTAGGATCCTTCAAAGGTATGTCATTCTGAACTATGCACTCTTGTGCAACTGTCGGCTTTCCTGACAGCTAGAGTCCTAAACGTCAGGAAAACTAACTTTGCAAAGATGAGAGAATATCGCAAGGCGTTGGTAGCTGGATGGGAACATATGGGAGAAGTAGAACTATAATAGGCAAAACTGAAAGGAGATATTTTAAAGACAATGAACCTGTGGGAAAAGGAGGCCGCTATGGTTTTAAAAAGAGCCAGCTTATAAAATAAGGAAAAATAGGTTAACTTTCATAAATTGTAAGAGATAGCAGAAAGAGGAAGACAAACAACAATGCCTAGTTAAGCTAAGAGAAATTAGTAAAGTAATTAGGAAAGCAAGATGCAAGTCATGGAAGGCAGGAACTGTGATGCAAGGCTAGAGAGTTCAAATAAGCGCTGCGTCACAGTTTCAATTCCCTAGCCGCTGCTGCAGGCTCTGGAAAGGGGCGGCAGCGGTAGCAATAGTGGTGGGGATGGCAATGGGGGGGGGGGGGGCAGCAAGATGCCCACCTAGGGCATTTCTAATCCTTATACTGATCCTGTTTCTTAGCCTATTTTATAAAGACAAATAGGCGCTTACTAGAATTTTTTGTTTAATATTTGAACTGTATTTACTTATAGACAAAATGCCGTTACATGTTCTGTATCTTTGGATCAATAGATCTCGACAAATTAGTGCAGGCAGCTCTCTGGGAAGCAGTTCTCCTCTTTCTGTCTTAGACAGCCAGTTGCTAAGCAACCTAAACAGGCTTCTGTTACAGCATGCTCTCTGCTACCAATTTCTTGAGATCTCTCCAGGATCAGATTGAATGTAATTAATATCCTTTCTATTAAGGGATATGCCCGTACACATACATCCCCGATGTGCAACCTTGTTCCTGTTTTATTGATCGTTAACAAGGTTCGGTCACTAATTCCTTTCAAACTGGAGCTCTGTATATTCATTATTAGAAGGTTATTGCGCTATAAACAAAATGTTTCTAACAGGATGCTGTAGCAAAGGCATCTTGAGATCTAAACTTTTGTTGTATCAGCGATGAAGCTTGGATTGAATAAGTCACTGACAGAGAAATTAAAACAGGCCACTATAACACCACATTGTTTCAGAGCTCCAGTCATAGAGTGGCGGAGAGAATGGGGGTAACTGAGGAGTGTCTGGGGCAGGGTGTGCATGTGGGTGGATACTGGGAGCAGGAGACTGTGTGTGGAGAGGGAGGAATATAGTTTATAGGGCAAGGGAGTACATTTGGGGTATGTAGAGGGTATCTAGGACAGTATGGAGGTATGGGGTGTCTGATGTGGGTAAAATATTTGTGATGCAGGAGTAGTGGCTTGTGTATGTTGTGGCACACCAAGGATGTATTTTGTAAGAATATGTGTAATTGGGGTTATCAGTTGTAGTTTGTAGGTTTTAGACAGGTTGTGGGTGTGTGTCAGGGACCAAGAAGAGAAGTGTCAGGTGCACAGTGAGGCTACAGGTATTGGAGGAGTCTTGGCTAAGGAAAGTTCCGGGTAGAAGCATGGGGGAGGGATGTCTGAGGTAGGTGTATGGGGAAGGTATCAAGGGTATAATGGAAGGTTTAGAGCGAAAACTCCCCACCCATCCCTTTCCATCCATTTTCCCCTCCACCTCCCCCCATGGACAAATAAAACATTTCTTCAGGTGGAGATGCTGGGAGAGGTTGAGAGCAACTTACTTACCTTCAGAAGTGTTGCAGGTTATATATATTTTATTACTATTATTCATTAATAAATGTTTATTATTTGTTGAATAAACCTTTGAGTGATTTGATTGTTTTTATATTTTATTATCTTTTTATCCCTCACTTGGTTTGCAGCTTGTCATGCTGTGAGGGCTTGTGTGCATCAGTGATGCTGAGAGCAAAGCTCAGTAGCTACTAGCAGGGTCTCCCAAGATAGACAGGTCTCAGCTGAGGTGCTAGACTAACCACCCATCTGGGCTGCAGCAGAATGGGACATTGTTGGCACTCAAGCTAAAGTTGAAAAAGGGCAAGCTACTCATGAACATAGCAAAATATAACCATGAGAATATGCTACTGGAATTTAAAGACTGCCTGCAAAATTGATTTGCTGCTTTAGATACAAATGACAGAGTTCCAGAAGATTTATGGGATTTATTTATTTACATTCTCTTATATACTGCACTATTCTGCATCAGTGCAGTTTACATTGAACAAACTGAAATTACATTGAACAGGGCATTATAAATCGGAGATAACTATTTTACAAGGAACATGGGCTATGGAGGGTTAAGTGGCTTGCCCAAGACCACAAGGAGCACCTGTGGGACTAGAAACCCCAGTCCTTCCAGCCCAGGGTTGCTGTCCTCTAGTGGGATTTGAACCCCTGACCTTCTGGCTTGAAGTACCTTGCCCCAACCACTAGGCCACTCCTCCACTCCAGGATGACATCAAGAGGTTGTGTTGGAAGAAAGCGAGAAGTCTCTACAAAAGGTGAAAAAGCAAAAATAGCCAAAATGGATGACTGAAGAAACTCTGAAAATTGCACAGAAACGCAGAGAAGCTAAAGCCAGAGGAGAAAGAGGCAATCATAGAACTCAGAGATTTCCAACGTGCAGCAGGACAAGACAAGGAGAAGTACTACAATGATACATGCAAGGAAATAGAATCAGAAACAATTAGAGGAAGAACAAGATCAGCTTTTGTAAAGCTATGAGAGTTAAAGAAAAAATTCCAGCCTCGAATCGGAATGCTACGAAATGCTCAAGGATCTATGTTGAATGATGCTGAGAAGATCAAGAGAAGGTGGAAAGAATATACAGAATCATACCATAGGTAGACCGGCAGCCATTTCAACCTGTAACTTATGATCAGGAACCATTGGTGATAAAAGAAGAAGTTGAAGCAGCATTGAAAGCCTTAACAAAGAACAAAGCACCGGGCATTGATGGTATTCCCATTGAAGTACTACAGCAATTGGACGAAGCTGTTGCCATACTTAGACGGCTCTGCCAGGAAATTTGGAAGACAAATCCATGGCCAACTGACTGGTAAAGATCTGTCTTTATACCAACACTGAAGAAAGGTAACCCGACAAACTGTGGAAATTTATCGCACAATTGCTCTGATCCCACATGCCAGCAAGATTCTACTCAAGATCATTCAGCAGAGACTACCGCCTTTATCTGGAACAAGAACTGCCTGAAGTGCAAGCAGGGTTCACGAAAGGGCGAGGAAGGAGAGACATCATTGCGGATGTGAGATGGATCCTTGAAAAGACAAAAGAATACCAAAAGGATATCCATATTTATTTTATTTTATTTTTTTATTTTATTTTACATTTTTATACTGCAGTTTCCTAAAGTTCAATTGCAGTTTACAGGTAAGAACAATGAATTGTACGAAGAATGCAAATTCAGTTTACATAGAACAAAATCAACTATGTACAGTTATAACAATAAAACATGATGTTTTAACTATATACAAAGTGGGTTTTGTCTTGTGTTATTAATATGATCAAGCTGAATGTGAAACTAGTTAGAGTGGAGGGAGAGTCTGTATGAGGCTAAGATTTCATGTAATAGAGCCAAAGTGCTGTATGAAAAGGTAAGCTTTAAGATTTTTTGGAATGTGGATAGATCTTTTGTGGCTCTCAGGCTATCTGGGAGCTTGTTCCACAGAGTGCAGGTGCAGTTGGTGAAAGCTCTGTTATTTGTGATTTTTTTAGACTTTCTGAAGTCAGGCACTGTTGTGAGTTTGTTTTTATTACAGTCTCGTTGAGTACGAGAGGACTTTTCAGAAGTAATGAGGGAGGATAGATTTTATTTATTTATTTAGCTGTGCTTATATACCGCTTTTCACCGGGTCAAAGTGGTTTACAGATATATGTTAACGGGCACTTTTTATTCCCTTGTCCCCGAAGGGCTCACAATCTAAGTGTAAGTGAGGCAATAGAGGGTTAAGTGGCTTGCGCAAGGCCACAAGGAGTGGCCATGGGACTAGATGTGATGGGGAAATGTCATTGATAAGTTTAAAAGTAATTAGGATTATTTTGTATTGGGTACAGTAATGTATACGGAGCCAGTGTAAGTCCACTAGAATTGGAGTTATGTGATCATTTGGGTTGACATTTGCTGTTATTCTGGCAGCTATATGTTGCACGGTTTGTAGTGGTCGTATTGTTTGCTTAGGCAGGCCGTGGAGTATGGCGTTGGCATCGTCAAAGTGCGGGTGACAATTGCTTTAAGTACTAATTTAAAGTCGTTCGGGTGAAGGAGTGGGTGGAGCTGTTTTAGAAGTCTCAGTTTGTAGTATATTTTTTTTGTTGTGTGCTTTATGAATGAGTCCATGTTTAGTGTATGATCTAGGATAACACCAAGGTACTTTATCTCTTCTTTGATGCTTACAGTTGTGTCAAGAATTTTAATGACAAGGGGTGGGGAGAAGTTTTGATTATGTGTTATACAAATGGCCTCTGTTTTGTTGAGGTTGATTTTTAGGTTGTGGGATAAAAGCCAGTTGATTAATTTCATGAAGGAGTCAGTGATTTGTTGGATTGGGAGATTATTAATTTTGGATGGGAGATATAACATTATATGAGAGGAGGAGTAAGGGAGGCAAGGTACTTCAGGCCAGAAGGTTGGGTGTTCAAATCCCACTAGAGGACAGCAGCCTTGGGCCGGAAAGACTGGGGTTTCTAGTCCCATAGATGCTCCTTGTGGTCTTGGGCAAGCCACTTAACCCTCCATTGCCCATGTTCCCTGTAAGTATTAGTGTATGTGTCTCATATCCCCACATGTTAAATGTATCCCCCAATTGTGTTGTGACCGCTTTGATTGAAGGATAAGGCAGTATACAAAACTGTCTAAATAAAATAAAAATAAATAAATAAATATCATCTGCATATATGTGGTATGATATATTGAAGTTTTTGAATATAGTACAAATAAGCTGTAGTTCTATTGACTACAGCAAGGCTTTTGACTGTGTGAACCATGAGAAACTCTGTGCCACATTAAGAAACATGGGTATACCAGAACACCTGATAGTTCATCTTGCACAACATTTACATTGATCAAGAGGCAACAATTCGAACGGAAGTAGGAGAAACAGAATGGTTTAAAATCAGCAAAAGGTTTACGACAAAGCTGCATACTTTCCCCCTACTTGTTTAATATGCAGAACAAATCATCAGAGAAGCAGGACTGTATGAAGACAACCGAGGTGTGAATTGGTGGAAGACTCATCAACAACCTTCACTATGCTGATGTTACCACATTATTGGCTGAAACTGAAGACGATCTGAAACAATTGCTTCTCAAGATCAAGGAACGTGATCTTAAAATGGGCCTGCATCTTAACGTTAAGAAGACAAAGATCCTGACAACTGGCAAAACCAATAAATTCATCATTGATGGAGAAGAATTTGAAATAGTTGACAACTTTAACTTATTTGGATCAACAATCAATAAAGAAAGAGCAGTCAAGAAATCCGATGATGCATTGCTCTTGGCAGAATGGCTATGAAGGACCAAGACAAGATTCTCAAGAGCAGAGATGTCTCTCTCCATACAAAGATTCGACTATTCCAGGCCATGGTGTTTGCAATAACATCATATGGATGCGAAAGTTGGATAGTGAAAAAGATAGAGGAAGAAAATTGATACCTTTGAATTATGGTGCTGGCAATGAATACTGTGTGTATCATGGACTGCCCAAAGAACAAGCCAGTCAATATTAGAGGAGATCAAACCTAAGCTTTCCTTAGAAGCTCAGATAACAAGACTTCGACTTTCATACTTTTGACACATCATGCGAAAAGAGAAATCATTGGAGAGAGACATAATCCTTGGCAAGATAGAAGATCAACATAAAAGAGGAAGGCCGGCAATGAGATGGATCGATACAATAACAGCAGCTATGGGTGCCACTCTATCATCAATGAGCCGCCTGACTGAAGACCAAAAAAGTTTAGGTCAATTGTCCAGAGGGTTGCCATGAGTCGATACCGACAAGATGGAACTTAATAACAACAATAATAACTTTTTATATATTTTTCAGTTGTGAGATCTGTTTTGTTTTCCTTCATTGATAAATCAGAAGAGGAATGTTGTAGATTTTATATGTAACAAAATTTTAAGAAGTGGTGGGAGGGAGATGATATGAAATTTAATTTTGTATAGGTTGTCAAAGTCAGAAAATTGACAACCAAGTTGTGATGTTCACATTTTCAGCCTATTTACAAAAATGCTCAGGGGTCTATTCGTGCAGACTGCAACCCCTGACTAACTTCCCCACCAGTTATGTGGGAAGTTAGTCAGGCATGGGGAAGAGGCGGCCCGGGGGCGGAGAGTGGGTGGGCAGCAGGCGGTCACCGTCCCTGGACATACAGGGCTGATTCTAATGTTGGCCCTGTATGTCCATGGCTGGCAAAATGGCCGAGGAAGTTATTCCACCTTCAAAGTGGAATAACTTCCTGGATGTGTTTTTTATCACGGGCTGGGCATGGAAGGGATAGAGAGGGCCAAGATTTATTCCCCGCAGCCCAACCCTGGCCTTAGGAGGCCAGATCAGGGGTCGGTCTGCCGAGAATAAACCTTTGTCTGCGGCGGCCAGCATCGCAGCTTTTAAATGGAGCCACGGTGCCATGACAACATGATGCAATGGTGCCGCGGCTCTATTTAAATGCCCTGACTGAATTAGTCGGGCAGGGCATGTACATGGAGGCTGGGACTGAATCGCAGTCCCGGCCTGCACATACATGCTTGTTCGCAATTCTGATCCGCAGGGCTAGACGTGCCCCGCGGGATCAGAATCGAGATCTCCTTTGTACGTCCGGCTTAGCCCAGACGTACAAAGGAGATCTCCATCCAGGACAGAATCGGGCCCTCAGTGAATATAGAGTCTTTTAGAAACATAGAAACATGACAGAGGAAAAATACCACATGGTCTATCTAGTCTGCCCTTCTATATCAACTACAACAGTCCCTTTTTTACCTTTAGGGATCCTCTGTTTTTTGTCCCATACCTTTTTGAATTCAGATACTGTCCTCATGTCCACCACCTCCACTGGGAGACTTTTCCATGCATCTACCACTCTTTCCATAAAGAAATATTTCTGCATATTACTCCTGAGTCTATTCCCTTTTACGCTCATCCTATGTCCCCTCGTAGCAGAGCTTGCCTTCAATAGAAAGAGATCCTCCTGTGAATTTATGCCATGGAGGTATTTAAAGGTCTCTGTCACATCGCCCCTATCCCACCTTTCCTCTAAAGCATAGATATTAAGATCTTTAAGTCTGTCCTTATATGCTTCATAATGAAGACCTCCAATCATTTTAGTAGCCTCCCACTGCACCAACCTACCTATATCCTTTTGAAGGTGCGGTCTCCAGAATTGCACACAATACTCCAAAAGAGGTCACACCAGAGGCACTATCACCTACTTTCTTCTGCTGGTCATTCCTCTTCCTATGCACCCAAGCATTCTTCTGGCTTTCACAGTTGCCTTTTCTACCTGTATAGCTACTTTAAGATCGTCAGACACAATTACGCCCAGGTCCTGCTCTTCTTTTGTGGACAGAAATACCTCATCCCCTACACTGTACAGCTCCTTTGGATTTTTGCAGCCTAAATGCAGGATCTGCAGGACCTGCATTTTTTAGCATTAAATTTCATTTGACAAATCTTAGACCATTCTTCAATCTTAGCTAGATCCTTCCTCATGTTATTGAATCCTTCCTGTGTGTCTACTCTATTGCAGATTTTGGTATCATCCGCAAACAAGCAAACCTTACCTGACAGTCCTTCCGCAATATCACTAACAAAGATGTTAAACAGAATCGGACCAAGGAAAGATCCCTGTGGCACACCACTGGTAACTTCCTTCTCCTCAGAGTGAACTCCATTTACCTCTACCCTTTGTCACCTCCCACTCAACCGATTTCTAATCTAATCAGTAACTTTAGAGTCCATCCCTAGGGTGTTTATAAGTCGCCTGTGTGGAACGGTCTCAAAGGCTTTACTGAAATCTAAATACACCACATTTAGGGCTCTCCCTCAGTCCAACTCTCTGGTCACCCAGTCAAAGAAATCAATCAGATTTGTCTGACAAGACCTTCCTCTGGTGAATCCATGCTGCCTCAGATCCTGCAATCCATTGAACTCCAGAAACTTCACTATTCTTTCCTTTAGTAGCCTTTCCAATAATTTACTAACCACAGAGGTTAGACTAACCAGCCTGTAGTTCTCAATGTCATCCTTACATCCATTTTGTGTAAAAGGACCACATGTGCCTTTCTCCAGTCCTCTGACACTATTCCCGACCCCAAAAAGGCATTGAAAAGGTCAGACAGTGGAGCAGCTAGAATGTCCCCAAGTTCCCTCAGTATTCTTGGTTGTATCCCATCTGGACCCATGACTTTGTCTACTTTTAGGGATATCTTTACTAAGCTGTGGTAGAGGCTTCTGTGCCATATTGAATTCAATGGGGCCATGGCTCCAATATTGCATGGAAGCCACCATCGCTGCTTATTAAACATACCCCTTTAGTTAGTTCCTCAGGAAAAACAGTCTTCTGAAAATCGTTCAGGATCTCCATTGCTTCTGTTCCTATTTCTGGGTGTTTTCTGAGGTCCTGCTCCTGGCCCTTCATCTGTGAACACAGAACAGAAATATTTGTTAAGCCATTCTGTTTTATCCTCATCAGTTCCTGCTTATTCCTCCCCTGCACCCTTGAGTCTGACAATACGAGTTTTGCCCTTCCTCCTCTCACTAACATATCTGAAAAATGTCTTATCCCTCCATTTTATTGCATTGGCCATTTCTTCTTCTTTTTGTACCTTTGCTTTCCTGACTACTTTGCTAGCTTCTCTAAGATTTTCCAAATATATGATGCCTGTCTTCCTCTCTCTGTGATCTCTTGTATTTCATGAAGGCCTCCCTCTTTTTCTTCACCTTTTAGGCTACTTCTTTTGAGAACCATAGTAGCCTCCTTTTTTTTTTGCATTTATTTACCTTTCTAACAAAAAGGTTTGTTGCCCTTAAAATATCACCTCTCAGTTTTGCCCACTGTTTTTCTACATCCCCCAGCTGTTCCCATCCCGCTAACGACTCTTTGAGGTATTGTCCTATTCTTTGCAAAGTTAGTTTCCTAAAGTCTAAGACCCTCGCTTTTAATGGATTTTATCAGCCCTAACTAATTTTGAACCATACCATCTGGTGATCACTGGATATGAGATGATTTCCCACTATTTATTTATTTATTTAGACATACTTGTATACCACCTTATCCTACAATGAAAGTGGTTACATCACATCACAATGACATCAGAAACACTTTCTCCATTGGTAAGCACTTAGTCCAGTATGGCCCCATCACGTGTGGGTTCTGTTACCAGTTGCCTGAATAGTTCTCCCTGTAGAGAATCCAACATCTCCTTACTTCTAGATGACACCGCAGTAGGGGTGTGCCAATCCACATGCAACATATTGAAATCAACTATCAGTAGCACTTCTCCTTTCATGGCAAAACTGTGTATGTCTTCTATTAAATCTTCGTCCACTTCTACTCACTGTGAGGGGGATCTGTATATAACTCCAATGCAAATGGATTTCCCTTTCCCTCTTTCTAGTTTAACCCACAGTGCCTCCTCTCTTCCTTTTAAGCCTTGCAATTCTAGAGCTTTAATATTATTTCTGACTTACAGTGCCACTCCACCTCCCCTTCTTCCCGAATAAAGTATAGCCTGATATTATTACATCCCAGTCATGGTTTTCCGTAAACCATGTCTCCGTAACCATTTTGTGAAACAGATATCAGGTCTGCTTAAAGCACATGTATTATGGTGACACGCACAGCAGAAACAGCCATTTCATAAAAATATATGTTCAGAAAAGAGCAGCATTAGTCAGGGCTTTATAGTTATAAGTGTCGGTACCTACATGTCCAAGTGGTCAATTTTGCTATGTTCATATGTAAGTGCTGTCACTTACATGCATAAATACCATATTTTGCAAAACTGCATGTCCAAGGGGAGCCAATACCAGATTCCAAAATTCATGTCTTGATGGTGGTTTTAAACAATATTTTTTCCAACAAAAAAGGTGCTGGTACTCATATGCAGGGCTCCTTCATTAATACATGATGAGCATAGGTCAATTTTAACAGGCAATGAAAAAGGTGCCAGTAGTTAGTGCTACCAAGTACTCTCCTCAATAAAGCACAACTCCCCTCTCTATCACTCCTCCAAAGCCCAAGTTTGCTGACATTTATGCATGTCTCAGAGTAAGTATAAATGCCGACAGGAAAACTGTTTGAAGTATATGTGGCTTGACACCACATACACACACATATGTATATTGGTTTTGCAAAACAGGAAATACATTTACATGTGTAGTCTTCACAAACTATGTCCAGAACATGACCCCTTCAAACCTGTAAGTAATAATTTTCTAAAAATGCTCTCTATACATGCATGTCCTTTTTTCATGTATAAACCAGCTTTTTACCCATGTAAATAATGCCTAAACTTTCTAAAATTACCTCTTATATGTAGCTACTTTTGCGCGAAACTAATATACACTGAAAAGTTACAGATAGGAATGTCTTAAAAAATCGTATACAAATTTGAATTAAAATGTGTTGCTAAACAGAGCAATTAGCGAACAAATCAAACAGCAGTTCCAGTCACCTGAAAATAACTTGTTTTAAATAAAAAACATCCAGGGTGTAGAGAAGAAAGCATTGCCTCGTCTCCAGTATTCAGCACAATGTCAACAACAGCAGCAGTAAGATTTGAACCCTAAGCTGCCTTTTTCTAAGCTCACTATGCTAACCATTAGGCTGTCCTAGACATCCAAGTTCTGAGCTATGGTTCTGGGGCTGTTTATGTAGGCGCCCCACATGTCTATACCTGGATTGCCTGCTTTTTTTTCAGACATTCTGGCTTAGACGTCCCAGATTGCACTTGGACAGCTCTTCTAAAATTCCTGTCTTAAAGTTGATGCTTATGTTTAATTGTATTTACTATACCTCTCTCACTCCAAGATCTGCTTTTTATAAGCATGTATTTAAATACAGTGTTTGTTGCATTTATAAGAACTGCAGGCGAAAGACAATTTGGAGGTACTTTAAAAAAGTATTTTCAGCATGTCACACAGAAAAGGATTCTTCTAAAATTCCATGGGGTCCATTGTGCATAAAGATACGTGTGCTGAAAAATTGCATGTACTTTTACCCAGACCTTATGCAGATGTTCTCAGGAACATAATACTGGCAGATTGGTGATGGAGTTATGCTGCATATGTGTATTTTATGAAATACTCAAGTACACACATAGAATCTGTACATCAATTTATGCCATCTTTGGAACAATCATGAATTTGCATGCTATTAAGGTTGTTTTGGGTGTCTATTTTATAAAGGTGCATAGATGCCTAAAATAGGTTTAACATAGATGCTTTTTTGTATTTTTTACCTAGGCGATTTTTAGCATGAATAGGGAGATAGTTACCAAAGTGTGTGATGGAAACAATGCACAATAATTTGCCCCATACTGCTAGTCTCCTGGTAATGTTAAGGGTCAATCCCCCCACCTGACCAGATCATCATGGCACCTTTTTCTGCAAAATATTACTGCTCAATTACTTTTTCAGCCAGCCATTGCTGAAAACAGGGTCAGTGCCACCATTAGGCAAACTAGGCGGTCACCTAAAATGCCAGCTCTCTGGGGGTGCCCATTGTCTCCATTGCCACCCCTCTCCGGGGCCTGTGGCAATGACTCCCAAACCGCAACACAATACTTACAAATACACACTGTTGCTGCAGTGCTGTATCACTGTTTGGGAGCCACTGCTGCCTCTGCAGGCCCCAGAGAGCAGCAGCAGCGGGGGTGGGGGGGCCACGGGGAAGGGCAAAAACATGGTTTATTTTACTATAGCGCACAATTATTTATCCCAATGTGTGTTGCGTAATAATGAGATGCAGAGCATTCAAATGCATGCAAAACACCTCATTACTATTCAATGGCCAGGTCAAAACTGACATTATTTTTCCTGGCCAGGAGCATCAGGCCACTAACCCCCTGCAGATCCTCTTGAAGGTCATCCCTGCAGATCCCCACCATCCCCTAGAACCCCTCCATTTTTCCTTATATAGCTTCTGGAGCCCCTAGCAGTAATAGTGTGAGACTACTGCTGGGGTTCAAGTGGCACCATTTTGAACCTGGCGCTGGAGGGGGCAGGAGTGACTGAGGATCCCTCCTTCCCCCAGAACCCTGGACAGCAATGATTTTCACTGGTACACTTGGGGGGAGCTAGGGGGTGTGTGAGGGAGCTTCTTTCAGGAGGGTCTTCTTGGGGGCCATCTTCTGGGGGGCAAACTACTTAAGGGACAAATTATGGGGAGGGTGATCTCAATATTGATTTCATGGGGGGGGGGAGGAGTCATCAAGCAATATTGCCCTGGCCCCTTTAAGATGATGGCTGGGAGCATTCGGTAGCTTTGAGCTACCATTATTTTGCCTTGTGATGTTCAACACAAGTTGTGTTATTCTTTTACCACAGGGGTCATTAACCTACAGTAGGTTAAGGACTCCCACAGTAAATTAAGCTGCATTCAAATGAGACATTTTGCCACTGCTTAGTAACTAGCTCCCATAGATACATAACATGTTGTCCCCTGCTATTCAAGCCAGAGGTAGAGTACTAATTATCCCTTGGCGTGCTTTCTTCTTCATCCGTCCAGGAGTATGGCTTCTGTATCATTTGTTTCTTTGTTGTTCTTTTCAGTATGTATTCAAGTGACAAAAGGCAGATAATTGCAGCGTTGATGAAGTGAGTTTGCTTGTAGCCCAGCCTGTTCTGCTTGTTCGTTTTTTCAATGCGGTGTTCAGAAAGAGTAAACTTTCTTGTTTGTTAGATGTACCAATTATGGCTACTCACAGCTGCTAGATATTTCATAAAATAGGAATGCCAGAAAATTGTATATGCGGAAAGAAAACCAAGAAAATAGAAGAGTAGAAAGAGAACATGTTTAACACTTGTCCTCAGTTATCTGCTATAATTTCTGAAAATAACAAAAACAATTTACAAATTTTCACCCAGAGCTGGTGAAAGGATTGGAGATACCCTATGTGGGCCCTCTATCTTGCCACCTCCCCCGTGCCCCCCCCCCCCTCCACCCCCGCTGCTGCTGCTGCTCTCTGGGGCTTGCAGAGGCAGCAGTAGCTCCCAAACAGTGATACAGCACTGCAACAATGGTGTGTATTTGTAAGTATTGTGTTGCGGTTTGGGAGTCATTGCCACAGGCCCCGGAGAGGGGTGGCAGTGGAGACAATGGGCACCCTCGGAGGGCTGGCATTCTAGGTGACCGCCTAGTTGGCCTAATGGTGGCACTGACCCTGTTTTCACCAATGGCTGGTTGAAAGAGTAATTGTTTGAGCAGTAATATTTTGCATGGAAAGGCGCCATGATGATCAGGTCAGGTGGGGGGATTGACCCTTAACATTACCAGGAGACTACCACTAGGGGTAACAGTCACTCTTTTGATACCTTGAGCAACTGGGGAAAGTGCAGAAGGGGACTACTCCTGCTTCAGCCCCACTAGACACCAGGGAATCCCTTGGGTAAGTCCTGGTGTGGACTGGGTGGGTGGAGATAGGAGGAAGAATGGAGAATGGGGGAAGGGGCCTAATTAGAGGACTGATTTTGGGGACAGGCCTTTATGGGAAGGCACCTTCTGTTGGTGAAGGTGGGAACTGGAAAGGAGGGCTGGTACAGGGGTCTCTGTTACTACTATGTGTGGTTGTTCAGGGAAGGGGGTTCTAAAAGGAACGAGGCTGTTGGGGCAAAGGGGTCACTGTGTGCAGGTGAGGGTATTGGACTGGGTTAGGGCTGTTTTGCCTTAGGATGGGGGGGACTGATTGGGGAGGAGGGGTCTGGCAACATCCACAGCTTCTTTTTAATAGCTTTGGATGCTTTGGTGGGGTTGGGGGGGATCAGAAGGGGATTAGAGGTCTTGACAATTGGGGAAGGGATTGAGGTTGAGGGGGAATTGGAAGGGCAGCAGACCTTGACAGCTGTCCTGTCTAGCAGGCACTTATATATGTCTGGGAGCAGCTCTAAATCCTGTCATCTCTAAATTTTCTCTAGAAATATGGATTCCATATGTGATTTGGGAAATCCACTTCCATATTTTCAACCCTCTCAAACCAGTCCTTCTCCCCATTTTCACTATTCCTCCAGGAAATGTAAATCTGGTAAGCATCCCCATGTTTATAAAAAACCCTTTTGTAAAATGGCATTTACATGTGTATGCCAATCTACACGTGTAAATGCTACTATTTACAGTAGATGTGGGAATGCTTCTAAAATAACCCCCATAATATTGTTAGGCTCATCACATTTTGAGAAGGCTCCTTCCTTTAAGAATCTACCCACATATTATGTAAGTGATCTGCCTGACCCCTAGAATCTGCCTGGTAACCTGATCCCTAGCAGTAGTACTGCAAGATTATTGCTAGGGATCATGGGAACTCGGGTGCCATATTGGGATCAATGGCCAATTGAGCAGGAGTGAATGGGGATTACTTCTGCTTCACTAGACACTATGGACCTCTGGGAATGAGGATGGGATGTGGGGAGATCTGCCGGCAGTAGGATTTGGGGAGTCCTTTTTGTCGGGGGAAATCAGGTGAGGCAGTCTTTGTGCTGGGAAGGTTAGATGCTATGGGAGTGTAGATGGGATTGGCTGTATTGGAGGGGAGTGGGAAGGGCTAGAAGGCCACAGATTGGATGTATTGGCGGGTTTACCCTGTTGGGGGGCTTGAGAGAATTGAAGACCTTGACAATCGGGAGAGGTATCAAAGTCAGGGAGGGACTGGAGGGGGCTCAAGGGGAAAACCAATCCTGCTGGCTTGGGCTGTCCATGTACAGCAGGAGCAGTGATTTTAGAAAATTGCTGCCCCTCTTATGTGGGGGTATTTCTATGGTTTTACCCCATGTGCAGCTTTCTAAAATTGCTGATTTCAGAGGACATGGAGGGACATACACATGCAAACCTGCACCAGTTTTTCAAGAGGCCCAATGCTTGACAGAGCCTCTTGTAAAATATTATGGGAAGTCTCCACATCTTCACCTGGACATGTGAATTCCCCTCTCCATGTACTATCTAAAATGTGCCTTTATGTGTCAATCCAGCTTTTTACCTTGAAAAATCCTATATTTTCTAGGTGCCACATAATAATTTCTAAGTGTCACAGATAACACTTCCATCTTGTGCTGTTATATGGTTTTCTGATTAAAGCCATTAATAATTCACTTTCCTTAATCAATGTAATGGTGTGTAGCTGCCTTGTGGAAAGAATCATGTGTCACAGCAATCTGTTACATGAATATCTAAAGTAAAAGCATTCGTCTCATTGAAGATCACAATATTACTTATAGCCATGACAAAAAAACCTTTGAACTGTGCTGTTGTACCTATAGCTCAGGGGCAGAGCTATACACAGTCATGCTATAGGGTTTGATTCCCTGGGCAGGTCTTCTGCTCCCTGGGTTGGCTGGGGCTGAAGATGTTGCACAGTAGTGTTCACAGTCCCTAAGGGAGGGAATGAGGGTCTCCGTATAACTGTGACCCGCAAAGGCACATTTTAGAAAAGACATGGCGATTGGAACAGAGACACCAAGGTCATGACATTCACCATTACAGCAGGTTTTTTTTTTTTTTAGAAAAGGCTCTACTAACCTGGCTTCTTTTCTAAAATACAGAATAAGGAGGTGCAGGAGTGCACATGTATGTGCCGCTACATGGAGCTATAGGAGCAATTTTGCAAAGGTGCGAGGAAGAAAAATCAGCAGGTAAACAAGGCCACCATACATGTGTAAGTGCTAGATTTCACAACTTGCATATCTAAGGGCTGGCACTTACATGTATATGATGGCTGTTTTGCAGATCTACACATATTAATGCTGCCAGTCAGCAACAGATCATTCCACTATATTTAATTTAATTTTTGAGGGAAAATCAACATGGGGGGATTAGGAGGATAGCCACCTTTCTCAAATGGACAAGCAGGTGCCAGGTCTGACTGCTCTGCCAAAGCCCAGAAGGATCTAGAAAACTCTTTGGGCATGTGCAAACACTCCCTCCTGTGTAACCATTGCTCCTCCCCTTCAGTTGTGCCCATAGCTTAGGTAATATGGGCAAACTCAACCATAAGGGGAGGAGGGAGGGGTTGTGTGGCTGCTATCCATAGAAAGCCAGTATTATAGATAGGCAACTTCTCTTTTTCATGGACAAGTAAAGCATAATCAGTAACACAAATTGGGTGATTTCTTAGCTGACGGTACAAGGACAGGAAATTTTCAGATATTTACTGGAACATCCTTGCAACTTGGAACATCCTTGGAACCGCTGTGGTTGGCTGAAGCTTGTGAGAACCCAACTGGAAAAGAAGTGAGAGAATAGGATTTAGATATCTACCTGGACAGGTGCAGGGTGGTAGAACAGACGATATGTTCTTGCTACTGGTTGATACAAATCAGCTGCTATGGCAGACTAGGAGGTTGATGCATTGATAGGGAGTCCCCAGAAGCAGGAGGGGGAGAGCTACTGTGGAATAGACTCCCTAAAAGTGTACATGCCATCAAAGACCTTGCAAGTTTTAGCAAGGAAATAAAAACGTATTTATTCCAAGAGCACTTTGGAAATGAAACATAGCCTATACACATCCCATGCACAATTCAGAATGCACATCAGTCACCTTATTTTGCTACCACGTTTCTTTCCGTTGACCTCTAACCCCTTATACATATGATACACTCCATGTTGAACTGTTAAATCTTCACATTTACTATGGTGAAATTAGACCTTACCTGCTAATTACCTTACCTGGCCTTGGGCAAGTCAACCCTTCATTGCTTCAGAAAAATCCAAGTTATCAATGTCCCTGTTTAACCCTTTCCAGGCCGAGCCCAAAACTCTTGGGATCCAAAATTCTGACTAAATATTCCTATCAAATAATACATGACCATAGCAGAAGGAAAATCACTATTAGAACATATTGAATAAGACGGGTACAATTTTCCTGAAATATGCAAAAATTAACCCGGCTGCAGAATGTGGATTAAAAATTTAAAGTAGGCCTTCAAAGGGTTAATATTACCAAGTTTAAGTCACAATGTAAACCGTTTTGACTGAAATGATAAAGCGGTATAAAAAAACTTGTTAAATAAATAATGTTATTCCCTTTAGTCCCTCCAGTCCAGACTCCTGGGGGTTCTGCCCGCCTTTCAGCAGACGAAGACTGGAGCATGCTAGTTTTTGGTGATGTCATAGTATAAGAAGGCTGAGCTCCCCCACCAAGCCAGTATTCCGATGTCAAAGCAGTCAAAGAAAGAACACTAGTCGAACAGAGCAACATTGTCCCTAGGACAACTATTGACACTATTTACAAACCTTCTTGTAAGAAATGTGGTGATTGTAGTGCAGCCTGAGAAGACCAAGGCCACAGTCAGATCCAGAACAACCCCAAACCAAATCTTTAGGTTCTGGAAGTAGACCTCTCAGACAACACCGGAGAAAATGCACGACATCAGGAGGAGACGTTAAAGAGACCTCTGCACATGTCCCCGGTAACAAGCAAGAGCGGCTACCTGCACTCTAAGGAAGTTCAAGGCCAAACCCTTATCCATGCCTGCCTGTAGAAAGGCTAAAACGTCCAGGATAGAGGCTTTTAAAGGACACAGCCCCCACTCAACACACATGGCCTCAAAAACGCATTATATTCATACGTAAGCCAGTGAGGTAGAACACCACTGTGCCGTCAACATGGCAATGATTTGTGCTGAATAACCTCTCTTCCTCAGGTGTGCCCTTTCAAGAGCCAAGCTGTAAGCGAGAAGCGATCCACTTGAGGCATCAAGATGTGACCCTGAGACCACAGATTGGGCTTGGCCAGCAGATGCCACGACCTGTCCACTGCTAGTCGGAAAAGGTCCAGGTACCATGGCCTCCAAGGTCAATCTGAAGCCACCAGTACTTAGTGAGCTTCGATGCACTGAACCAGCCACTCTATCAGAGGCCATGGCAGAAAGGCATATAGAAGTCCCTCCCTCGGCCACTCTTATACTAATGCATCAAGACCTTCTGACATTTGCTCTCTGCAGTGACTGAAAAACTGGGACACCTTGGCATTCCTCTGCTGATGCCATCAAATCCATCATGGGCATGACCCAGTGATTGGTCAGACTGCAGAACACAGACTCCTCCAGGGATCACTCCCCTGGATCCAGCTGATGTAGACTGAGAAAATCTGCCTGCACATTTTCCTTCTCTGTGATGTGGGATGCTGACAACTGCAAAAGATTTGTCTCTGCTCACTGAAGTAGTGGAGCAATCTCGTCTGCAAGGAGCACGTTTCCCATACCTCCCTGACTATTTATGTACACTACCTTGATGGTGTTGCCCGAGAAAACTCTCACTGCTTGCTGTTGTAACAGGGGCAGAAAGACCTGAAGTGCCAACCTTATGACCCTCATTTCCAGGTGATTGATGGACCACTGGGTTTGCTCTTGCAACCACTGTCCTTGGGCTACTTGTGACAGTGTGACCCCCAACCAGAGAGGCTGGCGTCTGTTGTCACTATTGTCCACTACTGCGGTTAAGAGGCTGGAGGACGTTAAACACCAAGCCAGGCTGCTGTAGACCTCCAGCAGACAAAGGAGCTTCTTGGAGAGGTAATGTACCTGAGGTGACCACCGCGAGAAAAGCACCCTCGTTCATGGTGCTATCCAATAGTTGCCATGGATCCCAAGATCTGAAGATGACCATGCCAACTGGGTGCGCTGATGCAAGAATCTGTGGATCTGAGCATGTACCTTTCATTTCTCGGGCAGAAACACCAGCCCGTGAGCCATATCGAAGTGAGCCCCGAGGTAAAAGAGATTCTGAGAGGTCGTAAGATGGCTCTTGGTTGTGTTCACCACTCATCCAAGGGTTTGGAGCGTAGCTAGAACCTACTGGCCAATTTTCCCAATGGAGAAAGGCGAATAGTGGTGTACCCCAGGGATCTGTGCTGGGTCTGCTGCTTTTTGACATATTCATAAATGACCTGGAAAAGGGATTAACGAGTGAGGTTATCAGATTTGCAGATGACACAAAACTATTTAAAGCTGTTAAAACCAAAGAGGATTATGGAAAATTACAAGAGGATCTTGATAAATAGGAAGACTGGGCACCAAAATGGCAGATGAAATTTAATGTGGACAAGTGCAAAGTTATGCACCTAGGGAAGAACCACCCAAACTATAGTTACACGATACAAGGTTCCACATTAGGAACCACCACCCAGGAAAAAGATTTAGGTGTCATTGTGGATAACATGTTAAAACCCTCGGCCCAGTGTGCAGCGGCAGCCAAAAGAGCAAATAGAATGCTTGGTATCATAAGGAAAGGAATGGAAAATAAAACAAAGAATAATATAATGCCTCTATATTGTTCCATGGTGTGATTGCACCTTGAATATTGTGTGCAATTCTGGTCGCTGTATCTTAAAAAGGATATAGCGTTATTAGAAAAGGTTCAGAGAAGAGCCACCAAAATGGTAAAGGGGATGGAAGGATAACCCTATGAAGAAAGGCTAAAAAGGTTAGGGCTCTTTAACCTGGAAAAGAGACGGCTGAGGGGAGATATGATAGAAGTCTATAAATTAATGAACGGAGTGGAACAGGTAAACGTAGATCGATTGTTTACGTTATCAGAATATAGAAAGAATAGGGGACATGCAATGAAGCTACAGGGTAAACTATTTAAGACTAAAAAAAGAAAATATTTATTCACTCAACGTATAATCGAACTCTGGAATTTGTTACTGGAGGATGTAGTAAAGGCGGTTAGTGTAGCTGGGTTTAAAAAAGGTTTGGACAAGTTCCTGGAGGAAAGGTCCATAAACCATTATTAAGAAGGGACCCAGGATATCAATGCTTGACCCAATACAAGCATTGTGGAACCTGTGTCTTTTGGGAAAACTGCTAGGTATGTATGACCTACATTGGCCACTGTTGGAAACAGGATACTGGGCTTGATGGACCTTGGTCTGACCCAGTATGGCATATCTTATGTTCTTATGTTCTTATGTACTGGAGGAAGGCGAGGCACAGGATCTTGTGTAAGCATGGGACGTCTGTTTGTTGCTTTATATATTTTTATTTATTTATTTATTTAACAGTATTTCTAAACCGCCTTATCATAATAATCAAGGTGGTATCACAGCAAACAATCTGGTAGTGTGAGTGTGTTATACATGCAGTGAGGGTGAAAATTTAGTTGGGTGTGTGTTGTATTGTGTGCTAGATTGGTTTGAGCTATGTACAAAGTGGGCTATATACAGTGGTGCTAAAAACATTTTATATACATACAGTGTTAGGCGGTAACGTGTGCTGCTATACAGTCACTTAGGTTATGTGATGTGTCCATAGTGTTCTATGAACAGCATGGTTTTCAGCTGTTTTCTAAAGTCCTTGAGGTCAGTAGTTGCCCTCAAATCGTCCGGTAGTTTGTTCCATATTGTTGGAGCAGCCATGGAGAGTGCTCTGTCCGTTGTGTCCTTGCGTGTGTGTTTGTATTCACTTGGGGTGCTGACTCGGTTGTGTGTTTGTTTTCTTCTAGGATGTGTGCTGGTGTCTGGCTGTATGAGGGTGTGCAGGCTGTTGGCTGATGTGTGCTGTTTTATCTTAAATAGATTTATGATAGTTTTGTATCTTATGCGTGCACCGATCGGAAGCCAGTGTAAGTCTTTTAAGGTAGGTGTGATGTGCTCCTGTCTTGCAGTTCCGGATATGATTCGTGCTGCGGTGTTTTGTGCCAGTTGGAGTGGTTTGATGGCTTGTTTCGGTAGTCCAAGGTATATCGGATTGCAGAAGTCCAGTAGTGGGGTTATCAGTGCTTGACAGACGGTACGGAAGTGTTCTGGGGCGAGGAGTGGTTTCAGTCTCCTGATGATTCGCATCTTGTAGTATGCTTTTTGTATTGTTTTGTCTATGTGTGGCTTGAGATTGAGTTTATTGTCCAGCGTAACCCCGAGGTATCTCACTTCTGACCTTATTGGTATAGTAGTGTTTGTATCTTTAAATTTGGTGGGTGTATGAAGCTTTGGTTCCGAGTGATGATTAGAGCTTCAGTCTTGTTGTAGTTTATTGCGAGGTTGTTGTCTTGACACCAACTGGTCATTTGTGTAAGGCAGTCTGTTATCTTAGAGAAGTCCGGGTTGTCGATTGATATCGGGGTGTATATCATGATGTTGTCCGCATAGATTGTGTATTGAATGTTGTTCTCTTTCATGATGTTGCATATTGGTTGGATGTAGATGTTAAATAGGAGTGCTGAGAGCGCAGATCCTTGAGGTACTCCTTGACGGACTTTTATGGGTCGGGAGGTGATGTGTCCCACCTTGACCTGTAGCTGTCTTTCGGTTAGGTACGAGTGGAACCATTTCAGTGTGATACCGTGTAATATGTAATATATCAACAAGGGTAAATAGAGAAAGGGACAGGGACTTGTGAAGCTGTGGCATTTTAGGCGCCATAGCTAATGTGACTAAGGTAACAAGGGATATAGGGAAAACCTCCAAAGAAAAGATATATTTTGTTTATTTTTATTTTTGAATGTATTCATGGCTGTACCTACTTGCAACATTTTCTCTTAAAAATAGATTTCCTTTGTTTATTGGCATATTTATTATGTTAAAAACCTTCACATATAAAATCTTTTTACTTTGTAAAAAACAATTAATTTCCTACCTAAACTATGTTAAAAAAAGGTAGAGCTTGAAAGCTCATTACTTTCTAAAATTTTATGGAGTTTATTTTTTAAACAAACAAACAGACCCCTGGTATATTAATGTTAATTGCAGACTCAACCTCAATTCTGAGTACTAGATATTTAGATCAATTGATTGTTATCTGATGGTGCAGTTCCCGGTTAGACAAAGGACTATAATGAGGTTGATAAATGTGCATAATGATATGATTTGTATGCATATTTGTCCTCTCTTATTGCTTCCTACCCCCCTCCTCAGGAACTCTGCTCCTCTGGTAGATCCCTTTTATCTGTGCCCTTCTCTGCCGCTGCCAACTCCAGACTTCACTCATTCCACCTTGTTTGCTCCAAATGCCTGGAACAAGCTACCTGAGTCAGTACGTCAGGCTCCATCTCTGGTCCTATTCAAATCTAGACTTAAAACCCACCTCTTCGAGGCTGCTTTTGGATCCTGATCCCTTGCCCTCATGTTCATTGCCCATGTGTATCTTTACCATTCTCCTAGATTTACCCTAGTCCCAAGTTTGTTTTGTTGTCTGTCTTGATTAGATTGTAGGCTCTGATGAGCAGGGATTGTCTCTTGCAACTATATGTACAGTGCTGTGTATGGCTTGTAGCTCTCTACAAATGATTATTATTAGTAGTAGTAATATTTCATATAATATGCATATCCACACATATCTCTTGAAACCTGGCTTCACAGAATGACCTTTGAATAACTACCTATCCCTGACCAAGATAAGTTTGAAACACAATATTGTGTCAGATATATGTGACTTTGATTATTGAGATTAATCTATGATTTTATACAAGATATAAAAACAATCAATGGGATTATATCGCTATTTATTATAAACCTTGATGTTTGAAAGCACTATGCTGGGCCGATGATGAACTGAATGCCATTCTTGCTCAGTGACCCTGATAAATATTCATAGTCAGGCTTGCCTGAGAATACACCTATACATGTACAGATTCTTCGGAGTAGGTATATATGTGTGTAGTATATGTGAATTTTGTTCCACAGCTGTATAAGGTGAATCCTGGCAATATCTCATTACTGGCAAAATTTTGAAAAATAAATATTGTACGATATGTCAGACTACCTTTGTAGTATATGCTCTAATAGATCCATGTGATAAAGTTTATATTGGCCGCACTAAATGTGGTGTGATACAGTGGTTGCAAGACCATCAGTCTCGTTCAAACACTCAGAATAGAGGGGCTCCTATTGTAGAGCATTGTATACAGTATGGTCATTCATTTGGGCAATTGAGATGGTATGTTATTGAACATATTCCATTCTTCTGGAGGGGTAGAAATGAAGAAGCATGACTTTCTTTATCTTTATTTCACACTTTATATACCGCCCTTGCCGAAGCATGAGAGCGGTGTACAATAAAATATACTATATACTGAATTATAAAGAACAGTTCTGGATCTACACCTTAAATACTGAACACCCATCGGGTTTAAATAAGCAGATAGACTGCTATACTCTGATCTAACTATGGCTGCTCCTTTAAGAGTCCACCCAGGGGTGGAGCTCCAAGGGTTTAAAAAGCCGTTGCGGCCTTTTTGGTTCAGAAGCCAACAGGTTCCAGCTATGCCATGAAGCACTGCAGTTTCTTAAGCTCCGGCTTGGAGGAGCTTTTCAGCACAAATTCTGGCGGAAGACAATATATCTCCAGTGCAGGTAAGAGTATCAATGTTACCCTGATGCAGAACTTAGTTGCTAGCAAGTTCGAAACGCAACATTGTGTTGGTCTTGAACACTGATATTTTAAAAGTAATTTTGCATGATCACTATTATTTAAAAAGGTTAAAAAGGACTGATAACAGCCTTTATTGCAACAATCTGACAATATTATATTGCTTCAAGGCTGGTGGCATATATAGGATTTTGAATGGGTCAGTTAGTGAGAATAGATTATCCTTATACAGATCCATTGTGTGATTAGGTATAAATGTATGCATGAACATTAGTGTACTAAAGGTCTGGCTCTGGGTACCTATTTTCTAAAGGCACATGTCATTCTTATAAAACAAAAAATACTTTTGTCCGTAGAAAAGGAGGTACAGTGCCTTGTGAAAGTATTCGTCTCCTCGGTGTTCATCTTGTTTTGTCGCATTACAACCCAGAATGAAAATGGAGATTTGGGGGATAGCACCATGTTATTTTCACAACATCATAGGGAGGAATGGCCTAGTGGTTGGGGAAAGGTACCACAGGCCAGAAGGTTGGTGGTTCAAATCCCACTAGAGGACAGCAACCTTGGGCCAGAAGTACTGTAGTTTCTAGTCCCACAGGTGCTCCTTGTGGTCTTGGGCAAGCCACTTAACCCTCCATTGCCCATGTTCCCTGTAAGTATTAGTGTGTGTGTGTGTCTCATATCCCTCATGTTAAATGTATCCCCCAATTGTGTTGTGACCACTTTGAAGGATAAGGTGTATACAAAACTGTCTAAATAAACATGCCTACCACTTTGAGCATAGTAACATAATATGTGATGGCAGATAAAGACCAGCATGGAGCATCTAGTCTCCTCAGCAAGGTAGCAACAGCCTGCCACTCCATGTAGGTCATGTATGACTTGTTGAGATATCAGAGACAGTTTAATTTATTTTGATTTTATCCTGTTTCTATAAAGGGATCCACTGTGTCTTTCCCATGCCATTTTGAATTCTGTCACCGTATTTGCCCCCACCACTTCCATCGAAAGGGCATTCCAAGTATCCACCACCCTTTCAGTGAAAAAGTATTTCCTGATGTTGCCTTTCAGTTTACCCACTTGCAGTTTCATGTTATGCCCTCTAGTATTACAGTTTCCCTATCTTTGAAAAAGGTTTGTTTGTTCATTAATATTCCTTAAGTATTTAAAGGTCTGTATCATATCTCCCCTATCCCTCTTCTCCTCTAGTGTATACATATTTAGGTCTTGAAGTCTCTTTTCATACATATTCTGGTGCAGGCTGCAAATAATTTTGGTCACCTTCCTCTGAACTGCTTCCAGTCTTTTTATATCCTTTGTGAGATATGGTCTCCAAAACTGAACACAATATTCCAAGTGAGGCCTCACTAGCAACTTGTACAGTGGCATTAGTACCTCCTCCTTTCTGCTGGTAATTCCTCTCTGTATGCAACCCAGCATCCTTCTGGCTTTGGCCACCACCTTGTCACACTGTTTCGCCACTTGGAGATCCTCAGAAGCAATCACTCCGAGGTCCTCCCGATCTACAGGCCTCCAACTCAAACCGAAGAAATGGAAAGGGATTTGATTACTAATATTGCAAAGGTAGCCATGAAGGGGGAAGTGATCATACTGGGTGACTTTAATCTACCCGATGTGGATTGGAGTATTCCTTCCGCAAATCTGGAAAGAAGTAAAAAATTGTGGATGCCTTCCAAGATGCATTGCTTCGGCTACTTTTCTTAATGACCATCAGGCTCCATCTGTGGCCCTGTTCAAATCCAGGATAAATCTCACTTCTTGGAGACTGCTTTTGGATCCTGATCTCCCTAGTCTCCTGATGACCTCCTATGTGTTTCCTTACCATTCCCCTACATATATCCTAGTCCCCAGTTGTGTCATCTGTCTTGATTAGACTAAGGGGCATGTTTACTAAACACCGTTGCTGTGCGGGTTCCCGTTAGTGTGCTGGTGCCATATAAGGAGTGGGCGGGCCAGGCAGAAAAAAGCAAAAAACCGGACCGTACGTGTGTGCGTCGCGCTAATGTGTGGGGCCCACATTAGCGCGTGGGAAGGCTAAGTGGGGCGCTGCTGCAAAACCAAACAACAGAGCTGTAGTACAACGGTGAAGACACCAACCAATGGTGCAGGGGCCAGGGATTCAAACCCCATTGCGCTCAACAAAAAAGACCAGCTGAGGCATCAACATTTATGGGCAAAAGTGGTTTAGGAGGCATATTAATTTTGGGCGGCAGAAGGAGGCGCACTGTTATTTTTCTTACGGCATGAGGCGGCGCACTGTTTAGTGTGGGCGGCAGATGCCGGTGCATTGTTAAGTTTGGGCGGCAGAAGGCGGTGCGCTGATAAATGTGGGCAACAGAAGGCGGCGAGCCGGTGGGCAGAAGGCGGCGCGCTGATGTGTGAGGGGGCAGTCCAATAGTGGGAGGGATAAGTGGCGCGCTGATGTGCAAATAACAGAAACAGAGCCATAGCACAATGGTTAAGACACTGACCACTCGTGCAGGGATTATGGGTTCAATTCCCCACAGTGCCCATTGAAGACAGCTGGCTGAGGCATTATTTTAGGGGCATTTCCATGTTGTGCTGCATAAGGCGGCGCGCTGTTAATTTAGTGTGCCACAAGATGCACAAACACAGGAACAGAGCCACAGCACAATGGTTAAGACACTGACCAATGGTGCAGGGGCCAGGGGTTCAACCCCTCACAGTGCCCAGTGAACAAGGCTGGCTGGGGCAGTATGTATCATGGTGAGGAGTGCTGTAGGAGGCCTTCCATTTATATTTTATTTCCCACCACTAGTAAACCCGCTCTCACAGTGTGTTAACATATGGATGCCCGTAAGGCACATGTTACAGTGCACTGTCTGCCAAGGCACCCTAGAATGTCCCCTATAGGGCACCATGTATGTTGCGACACAGGATAATGTATAGTGCACCCTATATGGATGGCAACCATAAGGTGGCCTATAGGGCGCCCTATAAAGCACCCTCAGAGGCACCCAATGGGTATAGTAAGCTGTGTGTGGTTTTGCCGGCATAGACATATGTACAGTAAATAAAAATAAAGCTGTAGACAGCCCTATCAAAGGGCCCCACTGTGGGTTTGAACCCATGACCTCTGGCTGTACAGGGAGTGACATAACCATTGGGCTACAGCTCTATAGCTGACAGCAAGCCCCTGGCTGGCTGCAAGCCCCTGGCTGGCTGCAGAGAGCCTGCACATCACGCCACAGACAGTCTGCTGTTGTAGACAGGATAGGGTTAGGCCACCCATACCCATGATGCACTGCACATGCAAATCAGCTGTCCACAGATGCACACAAGATGGGGAATGCACCCCAACAGCTACCCGGCCTGGTAGGGGGAATTGTCCATGTGCACCCACACAGCACCTCGGCCTGGTAGGGGGTCCTGAGCGGGTGGACTACCAGCAAAGAGTAGCTACACACCGTCACATTGTGCGGGTACTGTGCTCACCCTGAGGGTGTGATGTGGCGCCCAGGACCAGGTCCACAACACCAACCATGACAGAGCTCCACAACAGTACTAACCTGTGAGATAGGAAGGTGCTGCAGAAACATGTTGGATATCTCTGTCTGTCTCAGTTAGTGGAAACCCCCATGGACCCCTAGGTGGTCAAAGTACCATTCCCCCCCCCCTGGGTGGCAAACAGGGCCCCCCACCAACAGATCCCTACCCCGGCAGCAGAGTGGACCATCGAACCCCAGTCCTGCTGGGGAACAGACACCCTATAGGGCAGTCCAAACAGCTCCACACACATCCATAACACAATATCAGACAGACTTTAGGCCTCGATATCCAAAGATGCACCCCAGCACTACCTGATATTCACCTGCAGCAAGCCATCAGCCACTGCACTCTGCAAGGCACTCCATCAAGACACATACCAGCTGTGAACAGTCTGCTGATTAGCACTGATGGAAATGCATGCACCCAAAACTGGGGTGGCAGCACACACAAGCAGAGAGTTCTGTGAGGAGGCCCCAACAGGAAACCCATATATCACAAGAGAGAAACACAATACAGCACTATGGGGGTGCCTAGCCATGCTGTCATCACTGCACACTCAGGGTGAGAGTGCTCCCCCAGCAGCACATACAGAGGTCACCCTGTCTGTGTAGGTGGTGGCCTGGCACTACAATGTCACAGCCAGTGCCCTATGCCCTGTGCAGATGCATCCTGGCCAGCCCATCATGTCTGACCTATACCCATGGTACCTTGCTGCTCATTATGCACATTGGCAGGCCAATACTGGCAGTAGTGCTGGCAGTGTGGGTTGGGGAAGGTGTTTGCAGCCAACACACACTGTATAGACCAGGGGTGGGCACCTCCGGTCCTGGAGGGCCGCAGACCAGTCAGGTTTTCGGGATATCCCTAATGAACATGCATGAGATAAATATGCATTAGAGATATCCTGCCAACCTGACTGGTTTGTGGCCCTCCAGGGCTGGATTTGGAGACCCCTGCCTTACACCTCTGTCATTTAAGATCGTGAGTGGGCAAGGTACAGATGTCCTAGACATCGAAAGGGTATATAGAATGTGTCACATTCCTCCTCGATTCTCACCACCACCAAAAAGTTGTCTAATAGACAATTGTTTTGGTGGTGGTGAGAAGTGTGGAGGACTGTGACAAATTCTATCTAACCTTTTTGATATTTTTGACATCTGCACCTTGTCCCCTCACAATCTTAAATGACAGAGGTGTAAGGCAGGGGTCTCCAGATCCAGCCCTGGAGGGCCACAAACCAGTCAGGTTGGTAGGATATCTCATGCATATTCATTAGAGATATCCCAAAAACCTGACTGGTCTGCGGCCCTCCAGGACCAGGTTTGCCCACCCCTGGTATAGACAGACACACACTCCCACACCTATGCCAGCATTGTGCTACTATTGAGGGGGTGATTAGCCTTGGCCACCACACCGGTCCTGGGCATGGCACAGGCATGGATATGGTACGCAGTACTGCTGGGGGTCACTCCCCAGGGTGGTGAACACCCTCAGAGGCCAGGCCTGGAGCACGCACCGCAGACACCAAACAGATTGTTCGGATGGGGTCAACTAGCAGTATGTGCGTAACATAGGGATATCTATCTGTACTCTTAGCAAACGTTTCAGAGCTGTGTACCTCAGGTGTAGGGTGACATTGCTAAGGTATGCAGGTGCTGGTATTGGGAGATGCACGCAGGGTCCAATGTTCTGCCTCTACAGGAGACATTGGCCAATGGGGCCTGTGGGTGTGGGTGTGGGTGTGTCTGCCCCTGTTGGCTGCTGCTTTACGGCAGCGCTTCCCCACTCCAGTCCAGTTTTGCATCACACTGTTCGGGTCTTCCTGCTGTCCCTCATGAATATGCATGAGCTACATCTACATGCCGTGGGGGTGGTGCATAGATATACAGCACAGGCATTTGTATGAGTGGCAGCATGGAACCTGACTGGTGTGTGGCCCACCAGGACTGCATTTGGGGGATTCCGCTGTAGGTTCTGCCCCTGTTCATGGTGTCTGTGCTCAGTGGGGTAAAAGATAGACGTATTACCATTGCATATGTCCTCGTCACGAAGGGTGTGTCCTTACTGTCACTGTTTATTTGTGGGGAAATGAACCTGTGACCTTCTGTTCTTGCATGCACTGTCTGTGTGCACTGCACCACCGTGTAGCCACAGATTGGCTGAATTCCCTGGATAGTCCATGACTGTGGATCCGGCAGGGCCTGTCTGTTGCTGTGGACTGTGCCAGCCTGCACATGGCTAGGCCTCTGTCTTCTGTCGCTAGCAGCCACTGCCCCCTGCACCACATGTACTCGTCCGCCAACATGCTGGCATGAGCTTCTCCCATAAAAAGCAGGTGACCTGATTGGAATGTGGCAGTACGGGACTGCATTTGGGGTACTTGGCTGTGGGTAATGCCCATTGTTGTGGTGTGTGTGCGTTGTTGGGTACAATATGGGTGTTTTTCCCATGCTTATGTCCCCTGCAATACAGGGGTGTCTGCGCTATCTGTGTTTAGTGGTGGGTAAAAAATAGGGACTGGGCTGGCAAGTGCCCCAGCTGGGCTTTGAACCTCTGACCCTCTGGTCCTAGAGGTACTGACTCTGTCCGCTGCACCACACAGACAGTGCAGCCCCTGGAGGTAGTAAGCCTGGCAGGATGGAGTCACAAACCCTGCTCTACGCAAATTTACTGTGGGCATATGCACCCTGTCTGGTGACAAACGTGCACATAAACCCCGGAAATGACCACGGGAAATGGGGGACAAAATATCACCATGCTGGGCAACAGTGATATTAATGGGCAACCATAGCAAACACTCCCAGGAAAGCTCCACAAAAGGAAATGTTTTTTGGAAGAGTCTCCGCTCCGTAAACCCTTCCAAAATTCATTTCTTTTTTCTGGAGCTTTGCTGGGTGTGTTTTCTGTATTTGCCCATCACTATAACTGTTCCCCAGCTGAATTACTATTTTTAATAGTTCTGTTGTGGTCATTTTCTATTTTTATTTGCACTTTTGTGCTGTGCACATGTATCACACTGCTCACGTTTTGCTGGTTTCCCCGGTTTTCCTGTACATTGCTGACGGAAATGGTTTCTCTTCCCTTTAAATGCTTTCTACCGCGAGTGTTTCACTGGCGGTATTTTTTCCTTGTAAATTCGGGCACGCTCCTGTGCGGGGAGTTTCTCCCCTCCCACATTCCACCCATTGACCCCGTCTCTCCGCCCCTCGGGGGCCTTCCTCCGCCCTCATTTCACCTTTCCACGCCTCTATCGCACATGAGCGCCCCGCATACATGCGCGTTTTCGGCGCACGCGTGCGGGACCCGTTAATGTGCCGCGCACGCGTATGGGGTGCTTAAGAGCACTTAAATGCATCATTTTAGGGCGCTCAGGTGCGCCCCGCACAAGTGCCCCGTTTAGTAAACATACCCCTAAGTTATTAAGAGCAGGGACTGTCTCTTACATGTCTCTGTATAGTGCTGCATATGCCTTGTAGCACTATACAAATGATTAGTAGGAGTAGATCATACCCTCCGCTATGACCTCGGCAGCCAGTGAAGCGCATACCTTCACCTCCTCCAGGACATTTGCTTTAAGTAACTCATGCATTTAAAAAAAAAAAATGCATGAGTTACTTAAAGCAAATGTATAATATATAATATAATAATATATAATATATAATTAATATATATTCAAATGACATAGAAATCAAAATATTTTTGACATGATCAGTCCTTTTTTATTTCGAAAATGTTTTAGTGGAAATGAATAAACAATGAACAAAGACTGGTTAAAAAGATCTGACATAGAGAGTATACAGTCAAACCTCGGTTTTCATTTGCCCCGGTTTTCATACGCTTCGGTTTTCAACATATTTTTTGACTGAGATTTTGTCTCGGTTTTCATACATCGCTTCGGTTTTCAACGTCTTTTTTGACTGAGATTTTGTCCCGGTTCTCGTACATCGCCTCGGTTTTTGTAAATTACAGTACTGTAAATACATACACCCTCGCGCTGCACACCGGTCTGTATACACTGCCAGAACGCCCACCCGGTCCCGGCAGCACTGCCCCCCAGACTCACCGATCGCCAGCGTGATGAGAAGCGAAAGCCAGCTGAGCACGTAAATGAAACACATCCTCGAGCCTGGTCAGAGTTAGAGAGGCAAGGATTGCGCAGAGAGGAAGGCCCCGATCTCGTCCACCGCCTGCCCGTTCTCAGGAGCGCCCCCTCAGGCTCGGAGGTAGCAGGGAAGAAAAGCTGTCAACGTAAGCAGGAGATGTTGCATGAATGTGGGAGGCAGTTCTTTCTCTTGCAGGGTACGTCTGAAGCTATATCATTAAGATTTTCTGCCATTCTGAAGCATTGAGCAGATAATGTAAAGGTATTTTAATGGGCTGAATCCAATGTGATTCCGAAGAGAGCTGGGCACAGCAGCTTGTCAGGGGTGGCTAAGGCCAGATGTCAACATACTGTACTGTACAGTACTGTACTTAGCTTGCTTTCAGTGATGTTAAATGTTCATTTATCCATTTCATTAGTCATTTATATTTATTTCTCATTGTTTTCTGTATGTAAAAATATAGTTATTCTCTATAAAATGTATTTTTTTATGAATATTTTTGGGTGTCTGGAACGGATTAATTGGATTTACATTATTTCTTATGGTAAATATTGCTTCAGTTTTCATACGTTTCGGTTTTAGTCAGACTTTTTCGAACGGATTAATCATGAAAACTGAGGTTTGACTGTATATATATTTTCAACATTGATGAATGCTGGCAAGAAATAAAAACATAGCAGATTTTACCCAAAAACTAATACCGAACTGAAGCACTCACAGCAAGGAATATATTCAAAAAACATGAAGTCAAATTATCAAATTTGGGTGATTGTATTGATGTTTAAAATACTAACAATATGTTCATATTATAAGTGGCCAGTAGGGAGCAGCAGAGCATAGATTTTTAACTCTACTGCATACAGTTTTGGGGTTCTTTATGAAAATACACTTTTCTCCACTAATTGCAGTCTGCTATTTGTTTCTATCAATAAGGGGTATTTTAAGATAGGAGCTTTATGGTATGATGTTTCAAAACAGCTATAGGGATTAAGGGAGACAAAACCTGTCCCCTCCCCCCCCCCCCAAAAAAAATTTAACCCAGCAGCAAAGAGTATAATTAATATATGGGCTTGCATGCAGGGCCAGCCCAAAGGTTTCTGCCGCCCCAAGCAGAAGCTGCCAACACTGCTGCCCCCTCCCCTCCTCACTGCCGCCACCATCCCCCAATCCTTCTTCTTATCTTGCGGCAGTGGTGATGGTGGTGGGGGGCAGCGATATGACTCCGCTTTCAAAACAAAGTCATGCCACCGCTGCCGCCACTCCCCCTGTCACTACAAGATGATATGATGGATTTGGGGGGGGGGGCGGCAACGGCAGCAGCATGCTTTCAAAACAGAGTCGTGCTGCCCACCAGGATCGGTCACCCTAGGCGGCCATCTAGTCTGCCTAGTGGACAGGCTGGTCCAGCTTGCATGCCTCTTATAAACCCTATATTTCCCCATAGCATTCCTCTTAGTACAACCCTCCCTATCAAATCCTGCTCCACCTGTGTCCATATTGTATGCCCTTCTTTATTCATCTGCTCCACTGCTGCCTAGTTTGGGCTGCTTCATAATACCACTTCAGATTGGGGATCCTAAATCCCCCTGTCTTCTTACTAACAGACATTGCTAGACGAAATTCAACTATACTCAGATCTAGAAGAACGTTTTAGGACACGTCGCCTAAAAGTATATTTTCACAAAAGAGGCAACACGAACAGACCGTATTACAATTTTAAGAAACCCCCTCCCTCCATATTTCACCCCACAAGATGGATAAAACAATACAAATATATAGAGAGTTTCAGACATACGGTGAAATTACAATTTTCCAGATAACAAAAAGAAAATTCTGTACAACCTCTCTCCATTAGAAAGAGCTGACCAAATCGAATGGCCTTATCTATTTCGGGTCTTGAAGTGGTATGGATGTGGCTTGACTTTTATCGAATGGATTAAAGTGCTTTACCTCCTCTCCCTTTTCTTAAATCTTGCTGAATGGCTCTCTATATGAACCTGTCCCTCTTTGTAGAGGTACACGACAAGGATGTCCACTTCCATCATTTTAATTTAATTTAGCACTAGAACCACCCCTTTCTAAAATGAAAAAGGATCCAAATTTTTATTTATTTAAATCCTTTCTATATCGCACTCTTTAGAATCAGTGTGGTTTACAAGTAACATTAGTTTGTACAATACAGGCTGAAACATGCATTGCACTTTACATAGAACAGGTATTTCAACTTGGGTTTCAACAGGGGTAACTATATACAAACTGAGCAATTGTGTCACAGATCTGTTTGTGGCGACATGACAGGCTCTGACAACTATTTACAGGTTGCACAAATATTTACAGATTGGACAGTTGTATTGATGGATGTGGTTGCGTCAACATGACGTGAGTGTACTGGTGGTGTCATCATGGTGGGTGGAGGGTATGCTGGGTTGTGATGTATCGCTGTTGTGGGAGTAATGTTAAAGGAATAGATGGTGCTTTAGTGCCTTCCTGAATTGGGCGAAGTCAGTAATGGCTCAGATAGTGGTTGGGAGGGCATTCCAGAGTGTAGGTGCGTAGAACACAAAGGCTCTGTTCTTTGTTGCCAAGGAGCATTTTCTTATTGCGTTGGAGATTACGAGTGTGTTAGCAGTGAATGTCCTTCTGGATCTGTTTGGAGGGGTGGGGTGGATGGTGAGGGAGGTGGAGGATAGTTTGTTGATGGCTTTGAAGGTCAACAGTAATACTTTGAAGGTGAGACTGCAGTGAATCGGAAGCCAGTGGAGGTGTTTCAAGATTGGAGTTATGTGATCTCTTCTGGAGGCTCCGTGCAGGATGTGGGTGGTGGCAGTGTGTTCTTTGGGAGTCCATGCAGAATAGCATTAGCATAGTCGAAGTGGGGGGTTATAAGTGCTTGAAAAATCATCCGGAAATCGTCTGACTCAAGTAGGGGTCATAGATGATGAATTGTTTGTATCTTGTGATAGATTGGCTTGATGGTGTTGCTTATATGTGCTTTCATGTCGAGCTGCTGGTCTAGGGTGATACCCAAGTAGCGGATGGTGAGCCTGCTCGGGAGCTCCACGTCTCTCACCTTTATTGAAGCGGGAGGGGTAAAGGATTGATTTCTGTTGATGAATAGGATATCTGTCTTGTTGAAATTGATTCTGAGACTCTGCGTGTGGAGCCAGTCAGTGACAGCATCAAAGCATTTTGTTAATGGTGAGAAATAAGGCTGGTAAATAGAGAATGGTGTGAAGAGCAGTACATCGTCAGCATACACCAGGCAGGAGATATTGAAGGAGCAGATGATTGAACAGATGGGCTGCATATATATGTTGAAAAGGAGGGCCGAGAGTGAGGAGCCTTGGGGGACACCTTGCTTTTGTTGAAAAGGCTCGGAGGTCTTGGAGTCAGTTCGTACCTGTTGCCATCTGTCTGATAGGTATGACTTGCATCAACTCAAAGCTGAACCATGGATTCCCTTCTCTTGGAGACATGCAAGGAGTAGCTCGTGGTTGACTGAATCGAACGTGGAGGCAATGTCCATGAAGATTAGAGCGTATCCTTGTCTGATGTTATCAATCCCTGTGATTAAGGTACTGAGTAGAATGGTGAGGAGTGTCTCGACACCATGTGATTCTCTAAAGCCGTGCTGACATGGGTCAAGGGGAGCAGTGGTCTCGATGTGGTGCTGGATTTGGCATTGAACGATCTTCTTGATTATCTTGGCCAGCAGGGGGATGCTGGAGATTGGTTGATAGGATTCAGCCTTCTGGGTATCGTTACGAATGAAGGAAACTGGAAATATGTGGCCTATGCAGATGATATCTTATTGTTTCTGACGAAGCCTATTGCATCTGTGGGTAATCTGTTAAATTTGGTGGACCGTTTTTCATTATTCTCAGGCTTTAAAGTTAATTGGAGCAAGTGTGAGCTGTTCCCATTGAATGGTCTCACCACATGGGATGACCAGAAAGCTTTCCCGTTTCAATGGGCATCACGCAGAATTAAGTATCTTGGGGTACACTTTTGTGCGCTGCCTGCAGATACTATCAGATATAATTGTGATGTCATTCTTAAAGATTTAAAAGACAATTTACAACCATGGTCCCCTTTGCATTTATCCAAGTGGGGAAGGCTAGATTCTATCAAAATGATGATTGTGCCAAGCATTATGTACAAGCTAGGGATGCTCCTAGATTATTGCCAGCCATCTTTCTATGCTCAGTTGGATTGACTTCTTTCATAGTCTATAGGAAAAATGAAAGATGAAATGTCAAGACGAAATGGCAGGGTTGGCTTCCCAGACTTTAAAACGTATCATAATGCAATGCTACTGCAATATTGTGCTGAATGGATCCTAAATGAGTTTCACGCACTGTGGTTAATGATGGAAAAAATTCTTGCAAAACCTTTTTACTACACCGTCTACAATGCTTGTAGAGTATCCCCATATTCTACTTCTGAAGGGTATTCGCTATGGTACAATCCGTTTTTATGGATTAATGGTAGGAAGATTTTTGGAAGGAGTTGTTTAACAAGGGAATTCATAAAATTGGGCAACTGTTTGTTGGTGGGGTCATGGTGAGCTACGAATTCCTGATTACGACCTTTGGGTTGACACCATCCCAAGCCCTGAGGATTACGGGTTTGAACTTGGTTCATGACTCGCCCTGGGTGGTGGGGTTTGCCCTTTGTCTTATCTGCCTGACTTGTGCAGGGCAGTTAGTGTGGAGGGCAGACCCACTTCCTGCTTTTATGCAAAGTTGATGGGTGACAAATGTTCATCGTCGTTAGGATTATGACGAGCTTGGGGATTGGATACAGGCATTTCACAAAATACAATTAGCTGGAGTTTGTTTTGGAGACATACTATATGTCCTATGATGTCTAGTAGTCTCTCACAATCACTATTTTTTTGGATCACCATGCTTATTGGACCTTTCTACGAAGGTCTAGGGCGGGCCTTTTGCAATCAAACAGATGCTGAAACTGCTCGGTTGGCATGGGAACTCTAGCTCATATGATCTATGACTGTCCTTCTATTCAAGGTTTTAGGAATGGGGTATGGAAGCACGTATTTGGTCTACATACTAAGTTATCTTTACAGATTGTGTTTTTTTGTTCACAATGGGGGTTATTCTGAACAGCGAATAGCGGAGATGTACATCTGATTTGAACATACAACCCCCGCTATTCGCCTGTACCGTATTCAGAGCCCCTGACTCCCCACATGTAAAATGGTGTTGTGTGGGGAGCAGGGCCGGCCCGTCCATTGAGCAAGAATGTTTTTTGCACAGGGCCCCGCGTTTCAGGGGGCCCCACGCAAAAAACATTCTTCATCATCCCAAGTTTAAAAAAAACAAAAAAAACCCAGCTGCTTCTGCCGCGGCAGCATCAAGAGTGCCGCTGTGGGGCCCCCCTGCCCGGCAGAGCCTCCCTGCATCATAGGCTAGCATTGAATCCCTGAACGCGGGCTTCTTTCAGAGCCGCGAGAGTTTCCTTTCTCGCGGCTCTGTTAATCCCGCTGGGGATTTCCCATCAGTCCCGGCGGGATTAACAGAGCCGCGAGAAAGGAAACTCTCGCGGCTCTGAAAGAAGCCCGCGTTTGGGGATTCAACGCTAGCCTACAATGCAGGGAGGCTCTGCCGGGCAGGGGGGGCCCCCGCGGCGGCACTCTTGATGCTGTCGCGGCAGAAGCAGCTGTTTTTTTTTAAATTTTTTAATTTGGGATGATAGGGGGGAAGGGGGTTTAGGACTGGTAATGGGCTATGGGGGGGGGAGGCTAAGAGTGGAAGTGGGCTGATAGGGGAGGGTTAGGACTAGTAATGGGCCATGGGGGGGTGCTAAGACTGGAAGTGGGCTGATGGGGGGGGGGGTTAGGACTGGTAATGTGCTATGGGGGGGGGGCTGACTGGAAATGGGCTGATGGGGGGGGTTAGGACTGGTAATTGGCTATGGGGGGGGGCTAAGACTGGAAATGGGCTGATGGGGAGGTTTAGGACTGGTAATGGGTTATGGGGTGGCTAAGACTGGAAGTGGGCTGATGGGGGAGGGTTAGGACTAGTAATGGGCCATGGGGGGGGGTGCTAAGACTGGAAGTGGGGGGGTTAGGACTGGTAATGGGCTATGGGGGGGCTAAGACTGGAAATGGGCTGATGGGGGGTTAGGACTGGTAATTGGCTATGGGGATGGGGGCTAAGACTGGAAGTGGGCTGATGGGGGGTTAGGACTGGTAATTGGCTATGGGGGGGCTAAGACGGGAAATGGGCTGATGGGGGAGGGTTAGGACTAGTAATGGGCCATGGGGGGGTGCTAAGACTGGAAGTGGGCTGATGGGGGGGGCTATGACTGGAAATGGGCTGATGGGGGGTTAGGACTGGTAATTGGCTATGGGGGGGGGGCTAAGACTGGAAAATGGCTGATGGGGAGGTTTAGTACTGGTAATGGGTTATGGGGGGGCTAAGACTGGAAATGGGCTGATGGGGGAGGGTTAGGACTAGTAATGGGCCATGGGGGAGTGCTAAGACTGGAAGTGGGCTGATGGGGGGGCTAAGACTGGAAATGGGCTGATGGGGGGTTAGGACTGGTAATTGGCTATGGGGGGGCTAAGACTGGAAATGGGCTGATGGGGAGGTTTAGGACTGGTAATGGGTTATGGGGGGGGGCTAAGACTGGAAGTGGGCTGATGGGGGAGGGTTAGGACTAGTAATGGGCCATGGGGGGGTGCTAAGACTGGAAGTGGGCTGATGGGGAGGTTTAGGACTGGTAATGGGTTATGGGGGGGCTAAGACTGGAAATGGGCTGATGGGGAGGATTAGGACTGGTACTGGGTTATGGGGGGGCTAAGACTGGAAATGGGCTGATGGGGGAGGGTTAGGACTAGTAATGGGCCATGGGGGGGTGCTAAGACTGGAAGTGGGCTGATGGGGAGGTTTAGAACTGGTAATGGGTTATGGGGGGGGCTAAGACTGAAAATGGGCTGATGGGGGTTAGGACTGGTAATGGGCTATGGGAGGGGTTAGGACTGGTAATGGGCTGATGGGGGATTAGGACTGGTAATGGGCTATGGGGGGCTAAGACTGGAAATAGGCTGATGGGGGGGCTAGGCCTGGAAATAGGGTGATGGGGGGGTTAGGACGTAATGGGCTGATGGGGGGGTTAGGACTAGTAATGGGCTATGGGGGGGCTAGGACTGGAAATGGGCTGATGGGGGGTTAGGTCTGGTAATGGGCTGGGAGGGGCTAAGACTGTTAATGGGCTGGGGGGGTTGCTAGGACTGGAAATGGGCTGAGTGGAAGGAGGGTTTGAACTGCAAATAGCTGATGGGGACGGGGGCTTGGAATGGAAATGGGTTGTGAGGGGGAGGGAGCTAGGACTGGAAATGGGTGAGTGGGGGGGCTAGGACAGGAAATGGGCTGATGGAGGGGCTAGAATAAGACTGGAAATTGGCTGTTGGGGGGTGCTAAGATTGGAAATGGGCTGTGGTGGGGGTTTGGATTGAAATGGACTCATGAAGGGGCTAGAACTGGAAGTAGGCTCATGGGGGGCTTGGATTGGAAATGGGCTGAGTGGAGGGGAGCTAGGATTTGACATGGGCTGATGGGCTCATGGGGGGCTGGGATTGGAAATGAGCTGATGGAGGAAATCGGATGGGACTGGAAATAGATGGGGGAGCTAGGACTGGAAATAGGCTGATGGTGGGTCTAGGATAGGACTGGAAATGGGCTTATGGGGGGCTAGGACTGGAAATGGGCTGATGCGGGGACTAGAAGGGAGCGGATGCTGGGTGGGACTGGAACTAGAATGGAGATGATGTTGGGGGAGGATTAGAATGGGATGGAGCTGGGATAGTGAAATGGAGAGGGAAAAAATATTTTGTGTGGGAGGGAAGACAAATCTACAATTGGCCGGATATTGGGAGAGTAAGTGGGGATTGAGAATGGAGGGGTAAAATTTGAGAAGATGAAATAGGAATGAGGAAAGAGCAAAAGGAGAAAGATTAGTATGTTTAAGCAGATGTAGAGAGAGAATGGAAAAAAACTAGAAGACAGAAGAAAGGACAAATGGACAGCAGACGATGGAGAGTTAGCAGAAGACACAAAGAAACCAGAAGAAAGTGACTGGAGCAATTGCAGCTGAAAAAAATGCACAAAAGGTAGAAAAATATCTCTTTATTTTGAATTTATTAATTGGAATATGTCAACTCTGGGAAATGTGCATCATTAACGTCTGCGCTTTGTTTAGTACAAGAGCAAATTAATGTATAGTTTTATTTCTACAGTGTTGTACATTCCAAGTTTGGCTTTTGGGATTCCCAATTTAATTATTGTCTTCCTGTTTCTAAATTGTGATTCCTTGTTTGGTGATGGTCTATGTTCTGCATGTGTAACTGAGCTGAGGTATTCTGTTTATGTAATTCCTATTTGACATTGCCACTTGTTCTCTTTCCCCAGTAGGTCATGTATTGTTGTTCTCTGAAATGTATTGGTTTAATATTTGCAGCGTTTCCTTTTGATAGTTAGGGTATGGTGCTTTATGAGTCCTGGTAGTGCTGTTAGGATACGGCGGATTTGCTATGGGTTCTAAATGGGCAGTGTTTGTAGTAGTTCCTAATGTGTCTGGCGGTTGGCACTGGATTATAGTAATGTAGAAGTCTTTTAGTCCTTCTTTATTCATTCACTCATTAAGAGGCATGTTTACTAAAAGTTAGTGTATGGTAACATTATGCAAATATTTATGCAAATGAGGCCCCGCACCGAGTCTCCGCACATGGCCCCGCACCCCCCTTGGGCCGCCCCTGGTGGGGAGAACTCGCAGGGGTGGGAGAGGGAGAGCCAGAGGAGGAGAGTGGATGGAGCAGGGGCGGGCCACAAAAGCTGGACATACAGGGCCATGGCACCGGCAGACCAGCAGGAGCATATGGTGGGCTGGCTGGGTAGAGAAATGTCCATCCAATGCTGCTGAATCGGGGCAATGACAGGCCGTCCAAGTGCCTGATTCTGCAACTGTGGGAACATCTAGCTCCCATGGTTGCAGAATTGGGTATACAGTATTTTGGGCCCAACCATTTTTGGTTGTCCAGATGGCCTGGAAGTGCCCTGATCAGAATCGGCCTCCACATATTAATGAAAGTCTTACTAAATATATGCTAAAAGGCTCTTCACTATTCTGTTATCCCTTGCTGTACAACAATTTTTGTGAAGCTGGAAGGGCTCTTCCCAGTTGAATGTAACTTTTTGGTGACACACAGTTTGTTTCATTTATAAATTAGAAGGAGCTGCGTCTATATCTTCTGGCTGTATAATGAAAGTAGAAAAGTTTTGGAAAAGTCTACAGCAGATGACCGTTTATCCGATTGTTATATTTTTCTCGTTTGGGTTTTTCTCATGGATCTCTGTTGTTTTTTTTTGGAGGGGGGGGGGGTGCATATGTGGAGGAGTGGCTTAGTGGTTGGGGCAAGGTACCTCAGGCCAGAAGGTCAGGGGTTCAAATCCCACTAGAGGACAGCAACCTTGGGCCAGAAGGACTGGGGTTTCTAGTCCCACAGGTGCTCCTTGTGGTCTTGGCAAGCCACCTAACCCTCCATAGCCCATGTTCCCTGTAAAATAGTTATCTCCAAGTTATAATGCCCTTTTCAATGTAATTTCAGTTTGTTCAATGTAAACCACCTTGATATCATGAAAGGCAGTATATAAGGAATGTTAAATAAATATATGATATTTTTAACTGATTTCTCTTGTTGTAATTGTTTATTTCTTCTTTTTAATTTTAAATAAAATTGAAAAAAAAGAAAGCTGCTATAAAAACTCTACAAAATAACCAAAATATTATCATCAAGCCTGCAGACAAAGGAAGCTTTGTTGTGATTATGTGCACACAATAGTACATAGAAGAAGGGCACAGACAGCTCTGAAACAGTATATACTACAGGAAACTGACTGAGGAACCTACCTAGGAATATACAAATCAATTGAAAAATCTTAGTCATATTTCCAAAGCCAGTACAGTCACATCTGGATCTCACACCAAACAATCCTTCTGTGGGCATTTTCTACTTACAACCTAAGATTTACAAGCTGACCAATTTATCTCATACTGGTACACTCACAGAGAAAATATCTGCACTTATAAAGGTGATTCTCAAACTCCTAATACATCAGACTAATAAGATGACCACAGAATTTCTGAAGAAGTTTAAAAATCAAGCCTGAGATGTCTGTGGTCACAATGGATGTAGAATTATCATATAGCAACATTCCCGATTCAGCAAAATTTCTAAAGGCATCTACCCTGCATCACCAATACACACCAGAAATAATTACAAACTTAAATACATTCTTCCTAACCCATACCACTTAAACTTTGTTAATGATATCTATCAACAAATCATGAGCACTGTGACAGGCAGCAATATGATACCACATAGCAGCGTAAATTCCACCCAAGCAGCCCCCACAATGCAGGGGGGGGGGGGGGCCCACACAGCAAAGTTAGTTTTATCTGTTTGCTGTGCTGCCTTCATTCAAGGCCTGGAGGTGTTCCTTGCGGGCTGAAATCTCCGATACTGCGAGTTTGCCATGCAGGGCCATTGACACCGGTTTAGGTTGACGAAGGGGTTGCTCTGCTGCTGCCAAGCGGTGCGGTGGGGGGGGGTGAGTCGCCACAAGGGGGCCAAAATAGGGGGACCCTCAGCAAAACTTTGCTTGGGGGGCCTCCCACTAAAACGTTCACCAGTGGTACCATACTATGCCAACCTTTTCATGACAGAACTAAAAGAGATGTCTTTAAATAAATATCAAACTAAAACTTTCAGATATTGCTGGTACATTGATGACATTTTTATGATTTGGACTGAGAGAGAGAAGAGTCTCTCAAACAATTTCACTATTCTTTTAATACATCCTGTCCGCCAATCAGACTCAAAATTGACTACCCACAGAAAAAATTTCTGGACACCAGTTTCTATCCAAAATGAAACTAAGGGGCATGTTTACTAAACACCGTTGCTGTGCGGGTTCCCGTTAGTGTGCTGGTGCCATATAAGGAGTGGGCGGGCCAGGCAGAAAAAAGGAAAAAACCGGACCGTACGTGTGTGCGTCGCGCTAATGTGCGGGGCCCACATTATCGCGTGGAAAGGCTAAGTGGGGCGCTGCTGCATAACCAAACAACAGAGCAGTAGTACTACGGTGAAGACACTGACCTATGGTGCAGGGGCCAGGGGTTCAAACCCCTATTGTGCTCAACGAAAAAGACCAGCTGAGGCAACAACTTTTATGGGCAAAAGTGGTGTAGGAGGCATACTGCTTATGGGCGGCAGAAGGCGGCGCACTCTTTTTTTATACGGCATGAGGCGGCGCACTGTTCATTGTGGGCGGCAGATGGCGGCGCGCTGTTAAGGTTGAGCGGCAGAGGGCGGCGCGCTGATAAAATCGGGCAACAGAAGGCGGCGAGCCGGTGGGCAGAAGGCGGCGCGCTGATGTGTGAGGGGGCAACCCAATAGTGGGAGGGATAAGTGGCGCGCTGATGTGTAAATAATAGGAATGGAGTCATAGCACAATGGTTAAGACACTGACCACTCGTGCAGGCATTATGGGTTCAATTCCCCACAGTGCCCATTGAAGACAGTTGGCTGAGGCATTATTTTAGGAGGCATGCCCATGTTGGGCGGCATAAGGCGGCACGCTGTTAATGTTATGCGGCAGAAGGCGGCGCGCTGTTACTTTTGTGCGCCACAAGACAGTGCGCCGATGGCTACAAGTCTGCGCGCTGCTGCTCAAACACAGGAACAGAGCCACAGCACAATGGTGAAGACACTGACCAATGGTGCAGGTGTCAGGGGTTCAACCCCTCACAGTGCCCAGTGAACAAGGCTGGCTGGGGCAGTATGTATTATGGTGAGGAGTGCTGTAGGAGGCCTTCAAGTTTTATTTTATTTCCCACTACTAGTAAACCTGCTCTCACAGTGTGTTAACATACGGATGCCCGTAAGGCACATGTTACAGTGCACTGTCCGCCAAGGCACCCTAGAATGTCCCCTATAGGGCACCATGTATGTTGCGACACAGGACAATGTATAGTGCACCCAATATGGATGGCACCCATAAGGTGGCCTATAGGGCGCCCTAAAGAGCACCCTCAGAGGCACCTTATGGGTACAGTATGCCAAGGGTGTGTTTGCTGTCATAAAAATATGTACAGTAAACAAAGATAATGCTCTGGACAACCCTATCACAGAACCCCACAGTGGGCTTGAACCCATGACCTCTGGTTGCAAAGGTAGTGACGTAACCATTGGGCTACAGCCCTATAGCTGTCAGCAAGCCCCTGGCTAGCTGCAGAGAGCCTGCATGTCACCTCACAGACAGTCTGCTGTTGTAAACAAGATAGGGTTAGGCCACCCGTACCCATGATGCACTGCACATGCAAATCAGCTGTCCACAGATGCACACAAGATGGGGAATGCACCCCAACAGCTACCCGGCCTGGTAGGGGGAATTGTCCATGTGCACCCACACAGCACCTCGGCCTGGTAGGGGGTCCTGAGCGGGTGAACTACCAGCAAAGAGTAGCTACACACCGTCACATTGTGCGGGTACTGTGCTCACCCTGAGGGTGTGATGTGGCACCCAAGACCAGGTCCACAACACCAGCCATGGCTGAAAGAGGCCATGACAGAGCTCCAAAACAATACTAACCTGTGAGATAGGCAGGTGCTGCAGAAGCATCTTGGATATCTCTGTCTGTCTCAGTTAGTGGAAACCCCCATGGACCCCTAGGTGGTCAGGGCACCACCACACACACCCCCCCCCCCACCCACCCACCCAATCCCACAGCAGCAGAGTGGACCATCAAACCCCAGTCCTGCTGGGGAACAGACACCCATCCATAACACAACATCAGACAGAGTTTAGGCCTGGATATCCAAAGATGCACCCCAGCACTATCTGATATTCTCCTGCAGCAAGCCATCAGCCACTGCACCCTGCAAGGCACTCCATCAAGACACATACCAGCTGTGAACAGTCTGCTGGTTAGCCCTGATGGAAATGCATGCACCCAAAAATGGGGTGGCAGCACACACAAGCAGAGGGTTCTGTGAGGAGGCCCCAACAGAAAACCCATATATATCACAAGAGAAAAACACAATACAGCACTATGGGGGTGCCTAGCCATGCTGTCATCACTGCACACTCAGGGTGAGAGTGCTCCCCCCAGCAGCACATACAGAGGTCACCCTGTCTGTGTAGGTGGTGGCCAGGCACTACAATGTCACAGCCAGTGCCCTATGCCCTGTGCAGATGCATCCTGGCCAGCCCACCATGTCTGACCTATACCCATGGTACCTTGCTGCTCATTATGCACATTGGCAGGCCAATACTGGCAGTAGTGCTGGCAGTGTGGGTTGGGGAAGGTGTTTGCAGCCAACACACACTGTATAGACAGACACACACTCCCACACCTATACCAGCATTGTGCTACTATTGAGGGGGTGATTAGCCTTGCCCACCACACCGGTCCTGGGCACGGCACAGGCATGGATATGGTACGCAGTACTGCTGGGGGTCACTCCTCAGGGTGGTGAACACCGTCAGAGGCCAGGCCTGGAGCACGCACCGCAGACACCAAACAGATTGTTCGGATGGGGTCAACTAGCAGTATGTGTGTAACGTAGGGATATCTATCAGCCTGTACTCTTAGCAAACGTTTCAGAGCTGTGAACCTCAGGTGTAGGGTGACATTGCTAAGGTATGCAGGTGCTAGTATTGGGAGATGCACGCAGGGTCCAATGTTCTGCCTCTACAGGAGACATTGGCCAATGGGGCCTGTGGGTGTGGGTGTGTCTGCCCCTGTTGGCTGCTGCTTTACGGCAGCACTTCCCAAATCCGGTCCAGTTTTGCATCACACTGCTCGGGTCTTCCTGCTGTCCCTCATGAATATGCATGAGCTACATCTACATGCCGTGGGGGTGGTGCATAGATATACAGCACAGGCATTTGTATGAGTGGCAGCATGGAACCTGACTGGTGTGTGGCCCACCAGGACTGCATTTGGGGGATTCTGCTGTAGGTTCTGCCCCTGATCATGGTTTCTGTGCTCAGTGGGGTAAAAGATAGATGTATTAACATTGCATATGTCCTCGTCACGAAAGATGTGTCCTTACTGTCACTGTTTATTTGTGGGGAAAATATGTGGGCAGGATTGGTGGTAGCCCCAGCTGATCTTTGAACCTGTGACCTTCTGTTCTTGCATGCACTGTCTGTATGCACTGCACCACCGTGTAGCCACAGATTGGCTGAGTTCCCTGGATAGTCCATGACTGTAGATCCGGCAGGGCCTGTCTGTTGCTGTGGACTGTGCCAGCCTGCACATGGCTAGGCCTCTGTCTTCCGTGGCTAGCGGCCACTGCCCCCTGCACCACATGTACTCGTCCGCCAACATGCTGGCATGAGCTTCTCTCAGAGAAAGCAGATGACCTGATTGCAATGTGTCAGTACGGGACTGCATTTGGGCGACTTGGCTGTAGGTATTGCCCATTGTTGTGGTGTGTGTGTGGTGTTGGGTAAAATATGGGTGATCTCCCCATGCCTATGTTCTCTGCAAGACAGGGGTGTGTGTGCTATCGTTGTTCAGTGGTGGGTAAAAGATATGGCCAGGGTTGGAAGGTGCCCCAGCTGGGATTTGAACCTCTGGTCCTAGAGATACTGGTTCTGTCTGTTGCACCACACTGTGACCACAGGGGCAGTGCAGTCCCTGGAGATAGTAACATGGCAGGATGGAGTCGCAAAGCCTGCTGTGTGCATTTCTACTGTGGGCTCCTTCACCCTGTCTGGTGACAAACGTGCACGTAAAGCCCACAGATGACCACGGGAAAAGGGGGATAAAATATAACCAAGCTGGGCTACAGTGATATTAATGGGCAAACATGGAAAACACTCCCAGGACAGCTCCAGAAAAAGGGAAATGTTTTTTGGACGAGTCTCCGCTCCGTACACCTTTCCATAAATCATTTTTTTTGGAGCTTTCCTGGGTGTGTTTTCTAGTTTTGCCCATCACTATAACTGTTCTCCAACTGAATTACTATTTTTAATATTTTTGTGGTGGTCATTTTCTATTTTTAATTGCACGTTTGTGCTGTGCACATGTATCACACTGCTCACGTTTTGCAGGTTTCCCCGGTTGTGCTGTACATTGCTGACGGAAATGGTTTCTCTTCCCTTTAAATCCCCTCTACCGCGAGTGGTTCACTCGCGCTATTTTTGCAATGGAAATTCGGCCCCGCAACTGTGCGAGGGGCCTCTCCCCTCCCCTTCCCCGCCCATTAACACCGTCTCTCCGCCCCTCCGGGGCCTTCCTCCGCCCTCCGTAGGCCTTTCCACGCCTCTATCGGACATTTACGGGCCCGTACTTGTGCGGGGCTCGTTAGTGTGACGCGCACGTGTGCGGGGGTTCGACGCACGTTTGCGGGGCACTTAAGAGCACTTAAGTGCTGCTTTTAGTGCGCTATTTTGCGCCGCGCAAAATAGCGGTTTTTAGTAAACATGCCCCTAAGAATACTTAGCACTTTAACATGTTTAAAAAATCTTCTCTATGATGGGACACATATCAAATATGACTCCAATTTATCCTGGCATTGCACAGGGTTAGTAACGAAGGTTGCAATGATCTCTTTTGGCATAAAAATAGAATGGGTCTAGGGACTTGTGGACCGGTGTTCCTCCTATCAGGGAGTTAAGATAGGTGTTGCATCATGGTTTCTGAACCCTTGCCTCCACGGTAGGCCCCAGAGAGGGGTGGCAAAAAGAGCAATGGGCATGGAATGGGCATCAGGATTGAGGAGCCCGCCTCCGGTGCCTCCGGTCCTTGCACCAGCCCTGATCAGAATGCATACAGTGAAGTCATGGTGCCTGACCACATATACTCTATTGGACTTTTTTATGTGAAGGGTAGAAGCTGGAATCATGAATGTAGCTGCGTCTGACACTTAGGGGCATGTTTACTAAAAACCGCTATTTTGCGCGGCGCAAAATAGCGCACTAAAAGCAGCACTTAAGTGCTCTTAAGCGCCCCGCAAACGTGCGTCAAACTCCCGCACACGTGCGCGTCACACTAACGAGCCCCGCACAAGTACGGGCCCGTAAATGTCCGATAGAGGCGTGGAAAGGCCTACGGAGGGCGGAGGAAGGACCCGGAGGGGCGGAGAGACGGGGTTAATGGGCGGGGAAGGGGAGGGGAGAGGCCCCTCGCACAGTTGCGGGGCCGAATTTCCATTGCAAAAATAGCGCGAGTGAACCACTCGCGGTAGAGGGGATTTAATGGGGAAGAGAAACCATTTCCGTCAGCAATGTACAGCACAACCGGGGAAACCTGCAAAACGTGAGCAGTGTGATACATGTGCACAGCACAAAAGTGCAATTAAAAATAGAAAATGACCACCACAAAAATATTAAAAATAGTAATTCAGTTGGGGAACAGTTATAGTGATGGGCAAAACTAGAAAACACACCCAGGAAAGCTCCAAAAAAAAATGATTTATGGAAAGGTGTACGGAGCGGAGACTCGTCCAAAAAACATTTCCCTTTTTCTGGAGCTGTCCTGGGAGTGTTTTCCATGTTTGCCCATTAATATCACTGTAGCCCAGCTTGGTTATATTTTATCCCCCTTTTCCCGTGGTCATCTGTGGGCTTTATGTGCACGTTTGTCACCAGACAGGGTGAAGGAGCCCACAGTAGAAATGCACACAGCAGGCTTTGCGACTCCATCCTGCCATGTTACTATCTCCAGGGACTGCACTGTCCCTGTGGCCACAGTGTGGTGCAGCAAACAGAGCCAGTACCTCTAGGACCAGAGGGTCAGAGGTTCAAATCCCAGCTGGGGCACCTTCCAACCCTGGCCATATATTTTACCCACCACTGAACAACGATAGCACACACACCCCTGTCTTGCAGGGAACATAAGCATGGGGAGATCACCCATATTTTACCCAACACCACACACACACCACAACAATGGGCAAAACCTACAGCCAAGTCGCCCAAATGCAGTCCCGTACTGACACATTGCAATCAGGTCATCTGCTTTCTCTGAGAGAAGCTCATGCCAGCATGTTGGCGGACGAGTACATGTGGTGCAGGGGGCAGTGGCTGCTAGCCACGGAAGACAGAGGCCTAGCCATGTGCAGGCTGACACAGTCCACAGCAACAGACAGGCCCTGCCGGATCTACAGTCATGGACTATCCAGGGAACTCACCCAAACTGTGGCTACACGGTGGTGCAGTGCATACAGACAGTGCATGCAAGAACAGAAGGTCACAGGTTCAAAGACCAGCTGGAGCTACCACCAATCCTGCCCACATATTTTCCCCACAAATAAACAGTGACAGTAAGGACACACCTTTCGTGACGAGGACATATGCAATGTTAATACATCTTTCTTTTACCCCACTGAGCACAGAAACCATGAAGAGGGGCAGAACCTACAGCAGAATCCCCCAAATGCAGTCCTGGTGGGCCACACACCAGTCAGGTTCCATGCTGCCACTCATACAAATGTCTGTGCTGTATATCTATGCACCACCCCCACGGCATGTAGATGTAGCTCATGCATATTCATGAGGGACAGCAGGAAGACCCGAGCAGTGTGATGCAAAACTGGACCGGATTTGGGAAGCGCTGCCATAAAGCAGCAGCCAACAGGGGCAGACACACCCACACCCACAGGCCCCATTGGCCAATGTCTCCTGTAGAGGCAGAACATTGGACCCTGCGTGCATCTCCCAATACTAGCACCTGCATACCTTAGCAATGTCACCCTACACCTGAGGTTCACAGCTCTGAAACGTTTGCTAAGAGTACAGGCTGATAGATATCCCTACGTTACGCACATACTGCTAGTTGACCCCATCCGAACAATCTGTTTGGTGTCTGCGGTGCGTGCTCCAGGCCTGGCCTCTGACGGTGTTCACCACCCTGGGGAGTGACCCCCAGCAGTACTGCGTACCATATCCATGCCTGTGCCGTGCCCAGGACCGGTGTGGTGGGCAAGGCTAATCACCCCCTCAATAGTAGCACAATGCTGGCATAGGTGTGGGAGTGTGTGTCTGTCTGTACCAGGGGTGGGCAAACCTGGTCCTGGAGGGCCGCAGACCAGTCAGGTTTTCGGGATATCTCTAATGAATATGCATGAGATATACATGCATTAGAGATATCCTGCCAACCTGACTGGTTTGTGGCCCTCCAGGGCTGGATCTGGAGACCCCTGCCTTACACCTCTGTCATTTAAGATTGTGAGTGGTCAAGGTGCAGATGTCCAAGACATCAAAAAGGTTAGATAGAATTTGTCACAGTCTTCCTCACTTCTCACCACCACCAAAAAATTGTCTATTAGACAACTTTTTGGTGGTGGTGAGAATCGAGGAGGAATGTGACACATTCTATATACCCTTTCGATGTCTAGGACATCTGTACCTTGCCCACTCATGATCTTAAATGACAGAGGTGTAAGGCAGGGGTCTCCAAATCCAGCCCTGGAGGGCCACAAACCAGTCAGGTTGGCAGGATATCTCTAATGCATATATATCTCATGCATGTTCATTAGGGATATCCCGAAAACCTGACTGGTCTGCGGCCCTCCAGGACCGGAGGTGCCCACCCCTGGTCTATACAGTGTGTGTTGGCTGCAAACACCTTCCCCAACCCACACTGCCAGCACTACTGCCAGTATTGGCCTGCCAATGTGCATAATGAGCAGCAAGGTACCATGGGTATAGGTCAGACATGGTGGGCTGGCCAGGATGCATCTGCACAGGGCATAGGGCACTGGCTGTGACATTGTAGTGCCTGGCCACCACCTACACAGACAGGGTGACCTCTCTATGTGCTGCTGGGGGAGCACTCTCACCCTGAGTGTGCAGTGATGACAGCATGGCTAGGCACCCCCATAGTGCTGTATTGTGTTTTTCTCTTGTGATATATATGGGTTTCCTGTTGGGGCCTCCTCACAGAACTCTCTGCTTGTGTGTGCTGCCACCCCATTTTTGGGTGCATGCATTTCCATCAGGGCTAACCAGCAGACTGTTCACAGCTGGTATGTGTCTTGATGGAGTGCCTTGCAGGGTGCAGTGGCTGATGGCTTGCTGCAGGAGAATATCAGATAGTGCTGTGGTGCATCTTTGGATATCCAGGCCTAAAGTCTGTCTGATATTGTGTTATGGATGGGTGTCTGTTCCCCAGCAGGACTGGGGTTTGATGGTCCACTCTGCTGCCATGGGGGGGGGGGGGGGTGGTGGCTGTTGGTGGGAGGCCCTGTTATGCCACCTGTGGGGGGTGGGGGTACCCTGGCCACCTGGGGGTTTCCACTAACTGAGACAGACAGAGATATCCAAGATGTTTCTGCAGCACCTTCCTATCTCACAGGTTAGTACTGTTTTGGAGTTCTGTCATGGCCTCATTCAGCCATGGCTGGTGTTGTGGACCTGGTCTTGGGTGCCACATCACACCCTCAGGGTGAGCACAGTACCTGCACAATGTGACGGTGTGTAGCTACTCTTTGCTGGTAGTTCACCCGCTCAGGACCCCCTACCAGGCCGAGGTGCTGTGTGGGTGCACACGGACAATTCCCCCTACCAGGCCGGGTAGCTGTTGGGGTGCATTCCCCATCTTGTGTGCATCTGTGGACAGCTGATTTGCATGTGCAGTGCATCATGGGTACGGGTGGCCTAACCCTATCTTGTTTACAACAGCAGACTGTCTGTGAGGTGACGTGCAGGCTCTCTGTAGCCAGCCAGGGGCTTGCTGACAGCTATAGGGCTGTAGCCCAATGGTTACATCACTACCTTTGCAACCAGAGGTCATGGGTTCAAGCCCACTGTGGGGTTCTGTGATAGGGTTGTCCAGAGCATTATCTTTGTTTACTGTACATATTTTTATGACAGCAAACACACCCTTGGCATACTGTACCCATAAGGTGCCTCTGAGGGTGCTCTTTAGGGCGCCCTATAGGCCACCTTATGGGTGCCATCCATATTGGGTGCACTATACATTGTCCTGTGTCGCAACATACATGGTGCCCTATAGGGGACATTCTAGGGTGCCTTGGCGGACAGTGCACTGTAACATGTGCCTTACGGGCATCCGTATGTTAACACACTGTGAGAGCGGGTTTACTAGTAGTGGGAAATAAAATAAACCTTGAAGGCCTCCTACAGCACTCCTCACCATAATACATACTGCCCTAGCCAGCCTTGTTCACTGGGCACTGTGAGGAGTTGAACCCCTGACACCTGCACCATTGGTCAGTGTCTTCACCATTGTGCTGTGGCTCTATTCCTGTGTTTGAGCAGCAGTGCGCAGCCTTGTAGCCATCGGCGCACCGTCTTGTGGCGCACAAAAGTAACAGCGCGCCGCCTTTTGCCGCATAACATTAACAGCTTGCCGCCTTATGCCACCCAACATGGGCATGCCTCCTAAAATAATGCCTCAGCCAGCTGTCTTCAATGGGCACTGTGGGGAATTGAACCCATAATGCCTGCATGAGTGGTCAGTGTCTTAACCATTGTGCTATGGCTCCATTCCTGTTATTTGCACATCAGCACGCCACTTATCCCTCCCACTATTGGGTTGCCCCCTCACACATCAGCGCGCCGCCTTCTGCCCACCGGCTCGCCGCCTTCTGTTGCCCGATTTTATCAGCGCGCCGCCCTCTGCCGCCCAACCTTAACAGCGCGCCGCCATCTGCCGCCCAGAATGAACAGTGCGCCGCCTCATGCCGTATAAAAAAAGAGTGCGCCGCCTTCTGCCGCTCATAAGCAGTATGCCTCCTACACCACTTTTGCCCATAAAAGTTGATGCCTCAGCTGGTCTTTTTTGTTGAGTGCAATAGGGGTTTGAACCCCTGGCCCCTGCACCATAGGTCAGTGTCTTCACCGTAGTACTACAGCTCTGTTGTTTGGTTATGCAGCAGCACCCCACTTAGCCTTTCCACGCGATAATGTGGGCCCCGCACATTAGCGCGACGCACACACGTCCGGTCCGGTTTTTTCCTTTTTTCTGCCTGGCCCGCCCACTCCTTATATGGCACCAGCACACTAACGGGAACCCGCACAGCAACGGTGTTTAGTAAACATGCCCCTTAGTAACCTTCTGAGAGCATATGCATCTTTGGTAATAAAAAAAATTGGTCACTAAAATAAAGCCATTATTGCAAGTTTACAGAGGCTTATATTCTAAGGCACCTTCCTGGAGTACTTTCATTTGTGGTAAATAAAAACTGTTACTATAAATATATCAACTGCGAATTTACCAACTTATGCACTGAAAGACACTGATCTTTCAAATTGTGAAAGCTCCACTTTGTTTGTTTGCTGAAAGCACCTGAGTCTATTGGCTCTCAGCCACTGAAATCCTTCTGCTTCAGGGTCATAACCCCAAAATATGTTTTCATCTAATAGTTTTCTTAAGTTCTTATGGGCATCCTGAGCTAGCCTCTACTGGACTCTGGCACAAAGAACCTTCACTTGCACCTACCTGGGCTTTTTATATTTTTTAGTCCCTTCTCCTGTCTATCTCACCTTTTACTGGGACAGTCCAGGGCACTCTCTTGTACTTTCTATGTGTACATTTTCAACCTGGCCATTAGATGTTACTGCAGTGCAGTGACAGATTCCTTCCCTTTAGAGCAGTGGTTCTGAACCAGTCCTCCTTGAACCCCTAGGCCAGTCAGGTGTTCATGATAGCCCTAATGAATATACATGAGATATATATGCATTAGAGATATCCTGCCAACCTGATTGGTTTGTGACTCTCTAGGGCTGGATTTGGAGACCCCTGCCTTACACCTCTGTCATTTAAGATTGTGAGTGGGCAAGGTGCAGATGTCCTAGACATCAAAAGGGTAGATAGAATGTGTCACATGCCTCCCCAATTCTCACCACCACCAAAAAGTTGTCTAATAGACAATATTTTGGTGGTGGTGAGAAGCAAAGAGGCATGTAGCAAATTCTATCTAACCTTTTTGATGTCTTTGGGATCTGCACCTTGCCCACTCACATTCATAAATGACAGAGATGTAAGGCAGGGGCCCCCAAATCCAGCCCTAGAGGGCCACAAACCAGTCAGGTTGGCAGGATATCTCTAATGCATATATATCTCATGCATATTCATTAGGGCTATTCTGAACACCCGACTGGCCTAGGGATTCAAGGAGGACTGGTTCAGAACCACTGCTTTAGAGGGTCTGAATGTTGACTACTGTATCTCCAACCCCTGCCCATTTGAAAAACAGAAGCTAGGATCAGGAATGAAAGTCAGATTGTTCACATGGTAACACATATTACTGTCACTGAGACATCAGGTCAGTCCCTCCAACCCTAATTTTAGACTCAAGCTCTATAGAAACAGAGAAAATAATGACAGTTAAGAACTGTGATGTCCACCTAGTCTTTCCAAGATAGTCCTGGTGCAGTACCGTAGATCTCAGCTAACCTCAGGTTTCCTCTTCACGTCTTTGCAAAACTGCCTAGGACTTCAGCTAATTATTGCTCTAACTCTAGCCATAGCTCCAGCCCTAATCTTATTCTTGGATTTCTCGTCAGTCCTAACTTAATCTTGATCCTAACTATATTTCCATTCCAAACCATAATCTTATCCTCCAGGTATCAATACTTTTTCAGAATGAATCAATTGTAAGCATTAAGAATGCCCTCCTGATGGAAGTGGTGGGGCAAATATAGTGACAGAATTCAAAATGGCATGGGACAGACGCTGTGGATTTCTTTATAACACACAGGATAAAATCAAAATAAACATAACTATCTCTTATATCTCAACAAACAAAGATGACCTACATGGAGCAATGGACACACCCTTAAACAAAGGCATGGGGAGAGGTGACCTGCACGGAGCGGCAGGTTCACCTACTCTTGCTGCCTTGCTGGGCAGATTAGATGGACCATGCTGATCTTTATCTGCCATCATATACTATGTTACTATGTAACTGTGTAGAAAGAAATTCATGAAAAGAAAGCTTAGGCACTCTGTGTACCTTTCCTTGTTTTCTAGTGGCAGCATCTAAGACGACAGCAGCAGACAAGAGCCGTCTCATAAAACGAGTTCAGCTTTCTTTAGTTGAGTCAGTCCACCCAGCGATGTCGCTCCCAGTTATCAGGATGCCCCTGTGGGATGGAATGAGTATTGCACACACAAAGTAGCCCAGAGAGGCTCAACAGACCACCTTCCAGAGAAACAGTAGACCATATAACTTCAGTCAGGGACCCTTTGAGAAATCTAGTCATGGCAGAGCAGCAGAGGAAGCTACAGAGTGGAAAAGGACCCAGGCGGGGTCGGTAATATGGAGACAGCACTTTACAAAACAGTTGAAGCTAATCAGTGGGTAGCAACTTCAGGAATGAGCATAAGTAGCAAAATGTATAAGTTTAGGATTAAGACTGGAGCTGTGACTCGAATTAGAGAAATGGTTGTTCTTGTTAAGTGCCATTGAGTCCATGTTGACTCCGGGCAATTTAAGCTAAAGTAAAATCTTTCTTCTTGAAAATGATCCTCATGGGAAGTATCTTTACTCCTTCTATTTAGTACACAGAGATTTCTGAACTTTCTTCTACATGCAAATGTGCATGTTGCATAAGGTATGGGTGTAAATGCTAATCTCTTCCCAAATTTGCATCCAAGAACGCCTCTGCTCAGTTAGGGTAAATCTATTCACATATGTTTGCTGGCATAGAATTGGGGAAATTTTAAAATAAACCATTTCTACGCATAAAACTACACAGTGTGCATGAAAATGGCTTTTAAAATTACCTCCTTAGTTCCAAAGTAGGAAGCTTTGTTGTTGTTAAGTGTTATCAAGTCAATGCTAACTCATGACTACTCTGTAGATTGTTGTCCTTAACTGTGTTTGGTCTTCAGTCAGGCAGTTAACTGTTGATAGAGTGCATCCATAGCATTGTTACGTATTGTATTGATCCATTGCATTGCTGGTTTTCCTCTTTGGCACTGACGTTCAACCTTGCCAAGCATGATGTCTTTTTCTAACAATTTTTCTCTTTGCACGATGTGTCCAAAGTATGAAAGTCAAAGTCTTGTCATTTGAACTTCTAAGGAAATCTTAGATTTGATCTCCTCTAGTAGCCATTGATTTGTTCTTTGGGTAGTCCATAGTATACACAGTATACACAGTCCACAGTATACACAGTCCATAGTATACACAGTATACTTCAACTTACCATTTATTTATTAGTTACTTTGGATTTACCTTATGCTTTTTCAATTTGTAAATTGCAATTTTTCAGACTAGACCAATAGTTTCAATCCAATCCCCAGTCTTTGAAATACCCAGCCAATCAAGTTTTCAGAATATTCTCAATGAATATGCATGAGATAGATATTTGCATGCAATGGAGGTACTGCTTGTAAATCTATCTCAAGCATATTCATTGTGGATTATTTATTTTTTATTTAGACAGTTTTGTATACCACCTTAGCGGAAAACCAGTCTGGAGAGGTGTGTCCAAGGACTGGACCAAGAAACCAGATGGCAATGTTCATACTGCCTGGATTTTTCCAAAGCCCATAAGCACTTTTACCCAATTTAGCATCAGCTTTCAAAGTGAAATTACTTATGTATTTTCTGTAAGATTCTACCACTGGCCTGCAGGTGGCTCAGCTTCACTGTGTTTTGGCATTACTGCCTGCTCTTGCCTTTCCCTAAATGAGGATCGAAGAGAGATTTTTCACTGAAGCTACACATAGGTTATGGATTGATCTGCTGACGGAATTTAGGGACATGTTTTATTTAGAGTTCCACACAAAATTGAAAACTTGGCTATTTGTGGAGTATTTTATGGATGATTACAGAATGAGATTCAGTGTGGGGTTTTGAGATGGGAAGTTAATGTTAGTTGACTCATGTATGTGTATGATGTGCTTTTGCATAGGAACATAGAAAATGATGGCACATAAAGACCATACGGCCTATCCAGTCTAGCCATCCATAAAAACTCTTAAGTTCTACAATCCCTTCCTCCCCCTCAGAGATCCTCTGTACTTATCCCATCCTTTTTTTAATTCAGATGCATTTCTGGACTCCACCACCTCCCCTGCGAGTTTGTTCTATGCATCAACACCCTTTCCTAAAGAGATATTTCCTCCAGATTACTAATGAGTCTATCCTCTTTCACCTTCATCCTGTGACCCCACGTTCCAGAGCTTCCTTTTATCTGAAAGATGGACACCTCTTATGCATTTATACCAGAGTTATTTAAATGTCTCTACCATATCTCCCCTCTCATTTTTTCTCCAAAGTACGCATATTGAGATCTTTAAGTCTATTACCATATGGATCATGAAGAAGACCATTGACCATTTTAATAACCACTCTTTGGACTGACTCCATCTTGTTTATATCCAGAACTGTACACACCACTAGAGACTTAATGAAAAGCACTATAACCTCCTTTTTCCCACTGGCCGTTTCTTTCCCTATATAACCAAGCATACTTCTGGCTTTTGCCATTGCCTTTTCTGCCTGCTTGGTACTTTAAGATCATCTGATAGGATTATCCCCAGTCCCACTTTTCTTTCATGCATTGAAGTAGCCACTCCCTTGTGTTTTTGCAGCCCAAATGCATGACCTTGTATTTTTAGCATTAAATCTTAGCTGTCAGATTCTTGATCTTTTATTCATGCTTTGCCAGATCCCTCCTCATGTTATTCATACCTTCCAAGGTGTCTACCCTATTGCAGATTTTGGTAACATCCAAAAGGAGGCATACATTTTTACCAGACTTTTCTTAATATCCCTTACAAAAATTTTAAAAAGTACAGGACCAAGGACCAATTCCTATGGCATGTCATTGGTAAAGCCCCTGTCTTCAGCCTGACCTCCTAATTGGAGGAGTAGCCTAGTGGCTAGGGCAGCAGCCTGGTGCTGGAAAGACCAGGGTTCAACTCCCACTGATATGCCTTGGGCAAGTCATTTAACCCACTATTGCTTCAGGTACACACTTATATTGTAAGCTTTCCAGGGACAGGGAAATACCTGCAGTACCTGATTGCAACTTGCCCTGAACTACTGCTGGAAAGGGGTGAGCTAAATAAAAATAAATACATTTACTACTACCCTCTGTTGCCTCAAACCCAATCAGTTTCTAACCCAATACCCAATCAGTCCCTTTAAGGACCATCCCAATGACATTCAGTTTATTTGTAAATCTCCCATGTCGAATGGTGTCAAAGGCCTTGCTGAGATCTCAGTATACCATATTAAGAGCTCTCCCCAATCCAATTCTCTGGTCAGTAAAAGAAATCAGATTCTTCTAACAAGACCTAATTTTAGTAAAGTCATGCTCTTGGATTCTGTAATCCCTTGGCTTCCAGAAATAGTACCATCTTCTGCTTTAGCAGCATTTCCATTAATTTACTCCCCACAAAATTCAGACTAAGCCTCATCCTTACTTCTGTTTCTGTGGGAAGGAATTACATTCATCCATCTCCAGTCCTCTGGGATCACTCTCAACTCTAAAGAAGCATTGAAAAGGTAAGAGAGAGTAGATGCCAGTATTTTCCTAAGTTCCATCCATACCCTCAGATGAATCCCATCTGTCCCCATCGCTTTGATCATTTTTATTTTAGCTAGCTCCTCATGGATAGTCTTCTGAAAAAAGTATGCATTTTACCTCACTTTCATTCCTATTTGTGTTTGTTTTAGGAGGTCTCATTACTGGTCCTTTATCTGTGAATACAGAACAGAAAACTTGGTTATGCTATTTCACTTTTTCTTCATCAGCCTCTATGTATTTCTTCCCTTTATCCCTGAGTCTCATAATGTCACCTTTGCACTTCTTCCTGTCCCTAACATGCTTAAAAAAGTATTTTCCCCGTGTTTTACCTTATTGGCTATTTTTTTCTTCCATTAACATTTTTGCTTTCCTGACTACTTTATCAGCTTTCTTTAGCTTTTCAAAGTATTTTGTTTGTCTTCCTCTTTTTGAGAGCTCTTTTACTTTATGAAGACTACTCTCTTTTTCCTTACCTTTTCAGCTACTTCTTTTGAAAACCATAGTGGCCTCCTTTTCCTCTTATTTTTATTTACTTTCCTAACCAAAAGCTTTGTTGCCCTTCTGAAGTGGCATTTTAGAAAGGGCACCCAAGTTCAATCTGGGACATCCGAGGCAGAGCATGAAGAAAAATGCTGGGGACATCAATGTTTCTTCCCTATTTTAGAAATGTAGAAGCCCCTAACATGGATACCCATGCTGGCATCTATATATACATCCCTGCTGGGGATGTCCACCTTAAGCAAGGTTACACATGGAGACATTCAGCGGTGTGGAAAAATGAAAACATGAGCCCCTAGTCCCCATCAGTGTTCAGTGTCAAATTGTAAAAGATAGGGGACATGTGTGTGTACCTCCTTCTACACACCTGCCAGACATTTGCCTGACAAAATGAACATTTTTTAGATGCCTATTCATGCTTGGAGTGGGTGTAACCTTTGATATGGCTTGGGATATCCAGGATGTTTCTGAAATTGGGCAAGGATGTCCAAGTTCTTGGGAATACCCCAGCCAAGCCTACACCATGACCCCATTCTGATTTTGATATCCTTGTGCTGAGGATGTCTACAGACCCGGCTGCTAAATAGCTCCAGAGACGTCTCTGTGCTTTGGACCTCTCAATGCCATTTTTCGGATGTCCAAAGCATGAATAGGGCTTCTACAATAACCTCCATAATATCTACTTTCAGTTTTGCCCACTGTTCTACTTTCCCAAGATGTTCCCATCCAACTAATCCAAAATTTGACCAAAAAGTTATGAATCAGAACCAGAATCAATAAAAATAAATCTGATCATAAAAATCACTGAGGATAGGCACAATAAGAAAAATTAATATTAATAACAAATTTATATGTAGGAAAGTTTGTTGTGTAAGGGGAAAGAGAAACCCCCTTCCAATAACAAACCACTCCCGTTTTTAATTTTAAAGTGAAATTGTGCAAATAAATAGGTGCAAAACTTCAAATAAGTACCACAAAGCCATAATGCTAAGGAGTAGTATGATAAGACAAAAAATTCTTAAACTTAGCTGGCAGTTGGAACTCAATGGAAACACATCAGCAGACAAATGTTGAGACGTATCGCAACACGAGGAGATTTTGAGAAAAACACAAAACTGGAGATACTTCGACCCCAAAAACAGGGTCACCATGACACAGCGCTGCCTTTCGGATCTGTCGATCCTTTCTCAAGTGAACATTTTTAGTAAATCCATCAGATGATAGTTTGATAGAATATTCACATATCTCAACCTCGTCTGTTTCAACAACACCTCTGACTTCTGCAAACGTCTGGTACTTATTTGAAGTTTTGCACCTATTTATTTGCACAATTTCACTTTAAAATTAAAAAAGGGAGTGGTTTGTTATTGGACGGGGGTTTCTCTTTCCCCTTACACAACAAACTTTCCTACAGAGGAACACAGTAAGGAGTACAGGATCAAACTAAAAGAGACAAAAAGAGAAATAAGGAAAGCAAAATCAAAGACAGAGAAAAAGATGGCTAAAGATGTGAAGTGTGGCGACAAAACTTTCTTCAGGTATATTCGGGAGAGGTGGAAAATCAGAGATGGAATTGTAGGACTCAGAAGTGCTGGGAACAGATTTGTGGAAAGTGACATTGAAAAAGCAAACTTGCTAAACAAATACTTCTGCTCTGTTTTTACTAAAGAAAATCCTGGAGAAGGACCATCTGTGACTCCCAAATATAAACATGGGAATGAAGTAGATACCACACCATTCACTGAAGATGATATGTTAGAACAACTTGTCCAGACGTCTACAGCTTCAAGCATGGAACGGAGTTGCCGAAGGGTCCGTAATTTCAGGTATATTGCTCTGGTAGTATTGTTTATGTGTGGCTCCATTGTCAAATGTTGGTCTAGGGTTATTCCTAAGTACTGAACTTCTTGTTTGGTGCTTATTTCAGTATCCCTTACTTGTAGGGTGGGAGGAGGTATGAATGAAGGATCCTTGGTGATGAAGAGAGCCTCGGATTTCTTGTAGTTAATTTTTAAGTTATGTTGAAGCAGCCAGTCAGAAACTGCATTGAAGCAGTCGATGATTTTAGAGTAGTTTGGGTTGACTATAGAGAAGAGAGCATAAAGAAGCACATCATCAGCATAAATGTGGTAGGGAATGTTGAATCTTTCCAGCACTGCCCAGTACCTCTCACCTTAGTTCGGTACATTTGGAGTGGGATGGTATATATCCTATGAATGATCTGAAATTGTATTTGCCTGGTGTATCTTTTCCCACTGTTCATCTTAATAGTTTACCTGTAACCATTGGTGCAACCCTGTCCTATGGAACTGCAGTCAGTTATCCTCGTCTACCAATTGTACCCTATAGAGTTTGGCTGGTATTGCCTTCATCCTCTTCCCCTTATACAGAGCAGTCTCCATAGGGGTACTTTTTCTTTTCCAATTCTTTTCCCTATAGAGAATAAAATGTGGAATCTGAAAGTATTGGTAGAAGGGAATTCTCCAGCCTATCTTTTGTTCTAGCACCTGTATGGATATAGAAACATAGAAATATGATGACAGAAAAAGACCACATGGCCTATCTAGTCTGTCCTTCCATAACAACTACAACAGTCCCCTTTTTACCTTTAGAGATCCTCTGTGTTTGTCCCATGCTTTTTTGAATTCAGTTACTGTCCTCATCTCTACCACCTCCACTGGGAGACTATTCCATGGATCCACTACTCATCACTCCCCCCCCCCCTCTGTTGCTAGCTCTGAAAACCTAGTCACTCCATGATCTCCACACCAGGTCAACAGCTCTGCAAATTGCCGACTTGAAAAAGGGCAGTAATCAATCATCTTGGACCACTTGGACTTAAAAACAGTAAACCATACAACTTTCTTTCCCAGACGACAACCTGTCAAAGTGGTGCCAAAAAAAGGCGGTGCTTGAGCAAAGCCTCCTTCCCACCCATCTCCAGTCGTCCTCCATCCACTCAAATATGGATCGGGAGGACAACAGTGAGTATTCCAATTCCACCCAGAGTGTCTCGGTAAGCGAAGGTAGTGATCTCTCAGTGCCCTGAGTAAAGACGCTCTATAGTACTAGTTTAAAGCTGGAAACCAGATCCCTCCTTGTTCTTTTGAGCAGTATAATCTGCTAACCTATATCCTGTTCCTCTTTCCACCTCACATAAATCTTTCTAAACTCTTTTCCCATTTTTTCAGCGCCACTGGGAGTATGACTATGGGCAATTGTGCAAACATAAAAAGGAACCTAGGAAGAATGTTCATCCTTACAGCCACTGATCTGCCAACCCAATTAAGGTGCAGCCTAGCCCAGGAATCCATATCCCCTCCCAATTTGGTCATCAGAGGGCCATAGTTCATGTCATACAACTCCGTCGGGTCTGCATAAATCTGGACCCTAAGGGCTATGTTTACTAAATCGCGTTAGTGCAGTTCGCGGTAGGAGCCGCGGTAGTGAAAGAAACCCCAAATAAGGACATGGGCGGTACATCGTTACCACTACTGCGCGTTAGCAAAATTAACGAGCGCTACCGGGCGCCGTGCCACGTTACTGCGCGTCAATCATAAGAAGACGTACAGACACAAAGCACTGAAACAGAGCTGTAGCACAATGGTTACGGTACTGACCGCTGTTACAGGCAGCATGGGTTCGAGCCCCCAGTGTGCCTAACACAGAAGGCTATCTCAGGCATCACCCTGTACATTACAGAAGGAAAGAGGAGGCATGCTTTTCGTTACGCTGAGTATTGGTGTCAGAAAAACACCCTCGGAATGTGCCTAGCCACGCACGTTGGTATGTGCGTAGCGACGCGCGTACATTCGTGCGTGGGTACGTGTTTGCTTACGTGCGTGGGTACGTGTGTTTTTACCAGTGTGGGCATCTTATATTACAGACTTTGTAGGGCGTCCTGCACCTATGCAGTATGCTAACAGATGTACGTGTGATGGCCTATGGCTTATCAGAGCCTGTGAGCAGGTGCTGGTGTTTCACAGGGTTGGATTGGGCCAGTCACACCCATGATGCACTGCACATGCAAAGCAGCTGTCCACAGATACACACCATGGGGAATGCACCCCCACAGCACCTCGGCCTGGTAGGGGGTACCGACTGTGTGTTGTACTGGCACAGAGCAGCTACACACCGTCACATTGTGCGGGTACTGTGCTCACCCTGAGGGTGCAGTGAGGCGCCCAGCACTAGGTCCACAGCACCGGCCATGGCGCAGGTCCAAAGCAGTGTTACTGTGTGAGATAGGTAGTTTCTGCAGGAACACCTTGGACATCTCTGTCTGTTTCAGTCAGGTACAGCCCCCATGCACCACCACCACACCCCTCCCCCAGGGCTGAGGAAGGCAAACAGGGTCTCCTATCAAAAGATCCACAGTCCACCATGCTGCAACGGTGGCAGTAGAGGGGAACATGAACCCCAGTCCTGCTGGGGAACAGACACCCCACAGGGCAGTCAATGCAGCTCTGTACACAGCCATAACACAATAGCAGACAGACATTAGGCCTGGATATGGTATGCTGCACCCCACCACTATCTGATATTCCCCTGGTGCAAGCCATCAGCCACTGCACCCTGCAAGCCACTCCATCACAACACCTACCAGCTGCAAACAGTCTGCTAGTGCCCAGTGGAGATGCCTGCACCCAGAACTGGGATGTCAGCATACACAGCAGGCAAATACATCAGTGACTGGGCCCCAGAAGGAAACCCATATGTATCACATGAGAGAAATACTAGATAGCACTATGGGAGTGCCTAGCCATGCTGTGGTCACTGCACAGTCAGGGTGAGAGTGATCTCTCAGCAGGATATACTGAGGTCACCCTGTCTGTGTAGTTGGTGGCCGGGCACTACAATGTGCCTGTCACTGCCCTATGCCCTGTGCAGATGCACCCTGGCCAGGCCACCCTGTCCGGCCTATACCCATGGTACCTTGCTCCTCATTATGCACATTGGCAGCCCAATACTGGCAACAGTGCTGGCAGTGTGGGCTGTTGAAGGTGTTTGCAGCCACCACACACTGGATAGACAGACAGCCACCCCCCACCTATGCCAGCATTGTGCTACTATAGAGGTGGTCAGCAGCCATACCACCACACCAGTCCTGGGCATAGTACAGGCATGGATATGGTACACAAGAGTGTTGGGGGGTCACTCCCCAGGGTTGTGAACACTGTCAGAGACCAGACCTGCAGAACACACCGCAGACATCAGAATGATTGTTATGGTGGAGCTCAATGAGCAAAATGTGCTTAACGTAGGAATTGATATCTGCCAGTTATCAGAGGAAACGTTTGATAGCTGTGTACCATATACCCAGGTGTAGGGTGGCATTGCTAAGGTATGCAACTGCTGGTATTGGGAGATACAGGCAGGGCCCAATGTCTTGCCTCTCCAGCTGGCATTGGCCAATGGGGCCTGTGGGTGGGTGTGTGGCCCTGTTGGCTGCTGCTTTACGGCAGAGCTCCCCAACTCCAGTCCTGGTGTTCCACACACTGTTCGGGTTTTCATGCTGTCTCTCATAGATATGCATGAGCTACATCTGCATACCATGGGGGTGGTGCATAGCTATGCAGCACAGGCATCTTTATTAGAGGCAGCATGACACCGGAATGTTGTGGGGCCCTCCAGGACTGCATTTGCGGGACTCTGCTATAGGTAATGTGCCTGTTTCTGGTGTCTGTGTTTGGTGTGGTAAAATATAGGCCATGCGTATGTTCTCTGCACTACAGGAGTGTCTTTACTATCACTGTTTAGTGGTGGGTAAAACTATGGGGACTGGGTTGGCAGGAGCCCCAACTGGGATTTGAACCTGTGACCCTCTGGTCGTACAGGCACTGGCTGTGTCTGTTGCAGCACACTGTGGCCACAGAGACTGTGCAGTCCCTGGAGTTAGTTAAACCGGCCTGACGAGTCAGAAACCCTGCTCTGCAACAGGTTTACTGTGGCCTCATTTACCTTGTATGCAGACAAAGGTGCACATAAACCGCAGAAATGACCTCACAAAAGGGGCACACACCCATAACCAAGCTGGGCAACAATGATATCATTAGGACACATTACACCACACACCCAGGACAGCTCCTTTACAATGTAATGCTCTTTGCAAGGGTCTGCGGAGCGTAGACCCTTCCACACATCATTTCCTTTTAGTTTGGTGCTTTCCAGGGAGTGTTGTTCCTTGTTGCCCATTGCTATCACTGTTGCCCAGCTGAATTCTGCTTTTTAAAATGTTTCTTGTGGTCATTTTTAACGTTTTATGTGCTATTTTGTTCTGTGCACATGTATCACACTGCTCACGTTTTGTGGGTTTCCCCGGTTTTCTGTACATTGCTGACGGAAATGGTTTCTCTTCCCTTTAATATGCCTTTAACGACAGGTTTTCATTTGCGTTGAAGGTGAGCTCTGACACTCCGCGCGTTAGTATGAGGGGAGCCTCTCTCCGCCCACTCTCCGCCCATTGACCCCTTCTCTCCGCCCACTCTCCACCTTCTGCGCTGTTTTAACGCGCCGCGGAGCTTTACGATCGTTAACTACGGTTACCGCGCGTAGTATGACGTTAACGGTCGTTAGCGCGTCGGTACGCGCGTTATACGGCACTTACGGTCGTTAACGTCATACTACGCGCGTTATTCACGTTTAGTAAACATAGCCCTAAGTGTTTAAGTGCTTTATCCGCCCAGTGAAAGGGGAATTGGGGCAACTCACTCTGTCAGATTGAATTTAAAGCCAGATACTCTGGCGAAACTGTCTATTTCCAGCAGCAATGCTGGGAGGGATTCTCTAGGACAGAACATGAAAATTAACATGTCATTGGCATAAAGTAGTATTTTATGCCGGAAGCACCCTACCATTACCGGACAGATTCTTTCATTTTGTCTTATTCGGGCTGCAAATGCCTCAATAACAATTGTGAATAACTTTGGGGAGAGTGGGCACCCATGCTGAGTCCCTCTTTGCATCCCAAATTCTACAGATTACTGCCTATTGGCCTGTATGCAAACTTTTGGTAGCTCACACAAGACCTTGATCCCCTGGACAAAACGTTTCCCCAATCCCAGTTGTCCCATCATTGTGAACGGGAATAAGCTTTTTTTGGCATCTAATGCCACACAGAGCGTAGGGTCTTGCTTAGCTTTAACAAGGTGGATGAGACCATTGCTCTTCAAACATTATCTTTGATGAGGCGACCTGTAATGAAACCTGTCTGATCTGGGTGGATCAGGTTCAGAAGAACCCTCTCCAGGCATGACACCAAAACCTTGGTGTATAACTGTTTATGAGGACTATTGGACGGTAGCTCCCACGCTGATCTGGCGGATGGCCTCCCTTGGGGAGAACTATTAGAGTTGCCTGTTGTATTGTATTGGGTATGGACTTTCCCTCCATAAAACCTGTGAACAACTGCGCCAATAGAGGGATTATGTCGTTCCGCAGCCCTTGATAATATCATACAAGGAAACCATCCACTCCCGTCGCCTTCCCCTTAGACATTGACGATCATCCATATTACTTCTTCAGCACCAATGGGACCCCCCAATGCTATTTCTTCAGCCGGGTCTACTTTCAGGAGATCTGTGCTGTCTAGGTAGGCGGAGATCTGCTCAGAGGTGCCATCCCCTTAGTCTGGTAAAGTTCATTTGAAAGTCCAAAAAGCCCCCACTATCTCCTCATTACGCACTGCCCTCTGCCCATCTTCAGTCTTGATTTCCACAACTAACTGCTCCTCCCATTTCTTTCTCAATTGCCCTGCTAACAATTTTCCTGCTTTGTTGCTGCTTTCTATGTATTGTAGCCTAGTTGCCCACATTAAACACACTATATAGTCCGTATCTAGTGAGTTAAATTTGGCCCTAGTCTGTATTAGGCACCGATATGCCCTCATTGCCTTGGTTTGACTGTGCTCCTTTTGTAACCTTGTTAGATCTTCTTGGAGTTGTGCCCATTCCCTCTCCCTTTCACATTTGTGCTGCGCCCCCATCTGTATCAAAACTCCCCTCATGTACCCTTTCCCTGCACCTCCCCTCTATCATTATTTTGCAGGTATTCCCGCCATGATTGCCGAAGCTTCGCCAGCCCCTTCTCACTCTGTATCAGAGATATATTTGCCCTCCAAACTTGCTCCCTCAACCCCCGCTCCCTCCAGGGGGTCCACTGGCCAGTGATCATACCATGGTTAGAAATGAGAATGGGGTGAATTTTTACATTCTCAAAACTTCCCAGTTGATCTCCTTGTCCCAAAAAATAATTAATTCTTGCATATGTGACCCCCATGCCAAAAAAGCAGGTATATTCTTTGCAACCCTTATTCTCCATCCACCAAATGTCTACTAAATCCCATTTTTGCATACTTTGCCTTAGTTTTTGACCCTCCCTGCTATGTTTCCGGGCCTGATAATTGCAGCGATCCTCCTCTCCCACCATGCAGTTGAGATCTCCTGCTACAATCCAGTCCCCTTTAGCCACTTTTTGGAATTTGTTCATCCAAGTACTAAAGAAAGACCCTTTCTTCCTGTTCGGGGCATACATATTTCATAGAGATACCTCAACCTGGTCTACCCTTCCAACAACCTACACCACCCTCTCCATGCTTTCTCCTCCTGATGTGTATTCAACAAATGGCACTCTCTTGTGTATAAGAATTACAACCCCCCTTTTTTGAGTTGTATAGGGAGCAATACATGAGGGCAAATCCTTGACCCTTCAGCTTTTCATGTTCTGTTCGAGTGAGGTGGTATTCTTGCAAGAGAGCCACATCCTCCCAGGCCCTGTCAAGGTACGACAAAATTCTCTTTTAATTGGGCTATTTACCCCTCACACATTCAGGGAAGCAATTTGAGACCCCTCCCTCCCCCACTATACACCTTCGCCTCCTCCACCACCACTCCGTTCCTCCCCTCTGCCCCCCTCACCCCGTGCTGCCAAGCAACATCATAATTTAATCACCAACAAACTAACAATTGCTGAAAATCTGCCTGTCAAACATTCATACATTCTTTCACTTTTTCAATGGTTTTTGGCTTCATAATCCTCCCCTTTCAAGTGCTCCCCCCCTTTATCACAGTCCACATATTTGATTCAGACACCCTCCCCCTCCCTACTTCCTTACAGATTGTTCTGTCCGTTCTTTGTTGAGGAAGTCTCTTACATGGGGTCTATGGGGTGGGTGGCTATATAGAGTCCCGTTCTTCCCCACTCGTCCCTCTACACAGGGGCCCTACCGCCAGCCATAGCCGGTCTGTGCATAGTAGTACCTCCCTCCTGCTTCTGCTGTCTTTGTTCTGACCAGTGAGAGTCTTCTCTCTTTGATGCCTTCTTCTGCAACTGCTTGCTCTAAACTGTCCAGAATGTGTTTCTGTACTCCCTCTCTGTGTTGGCTGACAGTTTCCCCCCATCCACTTCTCCTGGGCATTCCAGCTCTGATTGCTCACATAAGGTAGCAGCATTGACCTGCTGCTGCCATCCTTCTTCATATTGATTTTATAAATTTCTTCAGCACCTCTGAGGAAGAGAAGAAGCGACGCGCACCATTAAACATACAGGTTAACCTGGCAAGACAGCAGATTGCTACCTGTATACCTTGCTGAGCCAGAGTATTCTTAATTTTTAGTTAAGTCCTTCCTTCTGCAGACTGTTTTGGCATTGATGTCTGGGTACACAAAGACTTTTCACTCTTTGAAGGTGTCATGCTCAGTCCTGCACACCGCCTAGATAATAATTTCCCGGACTTGGAACTGGAACATTTTGATTATAAGTGCTCGAGGTCTTGCCATTGGTTCTGGTTGCGCTTTGAACTCCCGATGCACGCGCTCTATTTTGTATGGGGTGGGGGATGGGTAACCAGGGAAGCTCTCCTCCAAAAAGATGTGAATAAATTGTATGGTGTCCTGGCTCTCCGCTCCCTCCAGTATCCCAAAATCCAACAAGTTTGAGCGGCACTCTCTATTTTCCAGCTCTTCCGCTTTAGTTTGTAGCCACCCTATTTGTTACTGCAATGATGCCACAGTCTTTTGAACATGCAACTACTTGTCTTCAATCTTACTTATTCTGGCCTCTGCTTCCTCCAGCCAAATTCCCACTGCCATGAACCTCTATTCTATTTTTGCTAGGTCTTTCTCCACAATCTCTTTTTTTAGAGTCCCGGATCTCCGCTAAGATGGTCATAAGATCTGTGACCAGCTGTTCACTACTTTCCAATCCTTTACTCCCAGTTGATGATGCAAGTGATGCCAGGGCCTGTTTGCCCATACCTTTAGCTTTAGGTCTTCAATAAAATTTGTTAATAGAAGACTTTTTCATGTGGCTGTGGTCTTTCTCTGCTCCTTCTTTTGGTGTCCTTGTTTGCATGGCTACTTTCATTTTTAAAGATAAGCCAGGAATGTCCTCTGCTTTGGAGACTGTAGATGACGAGGGACCTGTTGAAGGTTCAGTTGGGAGTGGGGAGGAGCTTTAGGGCCAACTATGTCTAAGTTAATACTCCTGAAATGAACATTTCTCCTTCACCTACCAGCTTCTCTGTGTTGAATGTGAAGTCCTTAGTTTCAGTTATAACCAAAACAGAACCATCTCTTTCTGCAAAATTGGATTCCATTCTATTTTCTTTGGAGAGTGTCCAGCAGCAAGTGAAATGCAATCTTAAGGTTTAGAGGGATGCACAACTAAGACTGATCAGCTTGATATTAAGTTTAAAGAGCTTCAAGTATGGGAAGTGACTTTTTAGTTCAGGATAGAAATGTTACCCATAGGAAAATAGAAATAAGAATAAAAATAGGGAAATGGATTTAGTTCATGCCTTTCTCAGAAGCTCAAGGTGAGTAGCAGACATAGTAGGTATTTTCCTATCAGCAGAGAGCTAAGTTTGTGACTGAAGTAATGGAGGGTGAAGTGACTTGCCCAAGATTTATTTATTTTTTAACAGTTTTTTCTCTACTACCTTTCTCCAAGGCGGTTTACATAGAACAACATAACATAATCTTACAAGATTTGTTTTACAATAAACAGGGGGAGGTAACTTGGAGATAAATATGGGGATAACTATAGGTAATGGATTAAGAATCAGTGTTTCATCAGAATGTTAGAAGCAAGGGGAAGAACCAGATATAATAAATGATAACTGTGTGGGTTAGTTAAGTCCAATGAACAGGGGAGGATGCTGTATTTGTGGTTATGTAATGTTGTTAGGACCAAAATACTCTTTGAAAAGATGTGTTTTGAATAATTTTTCATATCTTTGGTAGATTGCGCAGATCTAATGGTTTCGGGTAAGGCGTTCCAAAGTGTGGGAGCACAGAGCAAGAAAGCTCAGAGTGGAGGAGTAGCCTAATGGTTAAGAACACTGGCTTGGGAACCCAGAGATCAGGGTTCAATTCCCACTAGCACTTCTTGTGGCCTTGGGCAAGTCACTTAACCCTCCATTGCCTCAGAAAAATCCAAGTTATCAATGCCTCTGTTTAATGCACATTACCAAGTTTAAGGTTCAATGTAAACCACTTTGATTGAAATGATAAAGCAGTATATAAATAAAATGAGTGGAGTGGCCTAGTGGTTGGGGCAAGGTACTTCAGGCTGGAAGGTCAGGGGTTCAAATCCCACTAGAGGACAGCAACCTTGGGCCGGAAGGACTGGGGTTTCTAGTCCCACAGGTGCTCCTTGTGGTCTTGGGCCAGCCACTTTACTCTCCATAGCCCATGTTCCCTGTAAAATAGTTATCTCCAAGTTATAATGCCCTGTTCAATGTAATTTCAGTTTGTTCAATGTAAACCACACTGATGCAGAATAGCACGGTACATAAGAGAATTTAAATAAATAAATATAAAACCTGTTAAATAAAGCCCTATTACTTGTCTGCTGTGTACATTTGGTCTTGAATGGGGGGATGATCAGGAGGTTCTGAGTTACTGTTCTTCTTGGTTTTGTGATTTGATCATTGAGGCAGGGAGCTGAGAGGTTATGATATCATTGAGGCAGGGAGCTGAGAGGTTATGAAGAATTTTGAATGTGGTAGTTATGGCTTCATCTTTGGGAGATTGGAAGCCATTGTAGGCTTTTGAGGATTGGTGTTATGTGCTGTCGATTTGTTCTTGCTGTTAGGATTCTGGCAGCAGTATTTTGCACCAGCTGGAGCGGGTAAAGTGCATGTTTTGGGAGCCCTTGATAGATAATGTTTCCATAGTCCAAATGAGGTATAATAATGGCTTGCAAGACGGATCTGAAATCATTGTCCTGTAACAAATGTCATAGGGACTTGAGGAGTTTCAGTTTCCAGTATACAGTTTTTGCTGCATTTTTAATGTGTGTAAGCATATTGAGGCTGCTGTCAATGGTTATATCAAGGTATTTGATTTCCTTCTTTATTGAGATGTCAGCATTACGTGTTATGATCTTGTCCAGTGGTTTAAAATCCTGATCTCTATATACAAGTAGAGCTTCAGTTTTGCTATTGTTTACTGTAAGATTAATGTTTGCGAGGAGGCCTGTGACAGCGGAGAAGATATCTGATATGATCTTGGCATCATGTTCTATGTGTCATTTAATACTACCAACCAAGATTTCATCTGCGTAGAGGTGAAAGTTCATGTTCCATTTCCTTAGTAGATTACAGATGGGTTGAATGTGTATGTTAAGTAATAATCTGGAAAGGGCCGAGCCTTGAGGGATACCTTGGGTTAAATTGAAAGGTTTTGAGTTAGTGGAATTGACTTTTACTTGCATTGTACTGTCAGAGAGGTAAGATGTGAACCATTTTAGTGTGTTGTCTGTCAGTCCAATGTTTCTGAGCCTTTCTAGCACGATGTGACGAGATATTGAATCAAATGCTGCACCAATGTTAAGGAAAATTATCACATATCCTTGTCGAGGCTTGTCACAAGGGGCAGCTGTGGGATTTGAAACTGGCTTCCCTAGTTCTTAGCCTACTCTGCTAACCATTAGGCTCCCCTTTTACTTCCTTAATTTCTAAGTCTCCATTAATCACTTCTTTGGATAAGATAAAATGATTTTTCCTGGAATGCTTAAAAGTGTCCATAGATTTCTTTCTGCCTTCTTCTAAAGTTTTCTATTTGCCATCTCAATTGACAGACATGGCAAAGGGGCAAATATTAAATATCAACTGATAGCCTTGAACTTACAAATTTTCTTCAGAATTCTCAGGTTGAAGGGAGCTCCAGGTCTACTTTTTTTTAGTAAGGTTTGCTCTTGAGCCTGAACAAAGTTGCACACTAAAAATATTCTTTTTTGGTCTTAAGCAATGTGAATTTATGGGTTACAAAGCTGCACAGTTTACTGGTCCATCTTACAAGATACAGTAATGATGCTTTTTGAGCATGAAGGTGGTACAAGTTCGTTACTTGGGAAAAACCTTTATGGTTACATTTCCTTGTAAGTGTGAGATTGTTTATAAGGGATATACATATGTATTTTATGGACCTAGTTGGCTGGATACTTGAGGCAGAGGAAGGATCCAGATTTGAGAGGAGCTGCTGGATTCTCTGAAGGTTGATTTTGTGACCTTTAAGCATTATAAGCATGGTAGTTTTCCACAGGAATTGTTTTTTTCTATTAGGTTGCAGGGGCTCCAATCGTGGTCGAATAATGTACTGTATTATAATTTCTTTGATTGTATTTCACCATATTGAATTTATTTTTATTAATAAATTTAGAAATTAAAATGAGAAAAGAAAGAAAATTATACCAATAAAAGCAATACATATCAACTCAATTGTAACAACTCATTCATAAAATCCATTCACAAAAAAATTCAGATAACCCCCATTCCATATGTAAAATTAAACTGTGTGGACTAACTGTATTTAAAATAAAAAATCCACAGTGCAACAAATGTTGATTGGTATAATTACCCCATTTATCCATCTTAATTTGTTTTAAGACAAAAAAATGCCAGCTCCTGTACAATATGATTACACTCAGTCGAGTGCTTTACTAGGCTTTACCATAAATTCCAAATGTTAGGCTTATGTTCAAGTAATTGAGTTCTAATACATTTGGAAGTTTCCCCAACATAAATCGACAAGCAAGGTCCCTTCTATAACATAAATCACTAAATGTGAATCAGAGGTAGCAATCAACACAATCAAAAGATGATCAAAACAATTTATATCCAGACAGTAAGGGCACACCCTACATCAATCACAGCGTCCATAACCACTTGGCAAAATATCACCAATCATCTCCTCCACCGATAGTATGCTATATCAAACAATCATGTAAATTCCTTGGGCATTTCCTTGGGCAAACGATATGGGATAAAATTTAAGTTGAAGAATGTTGAAAGAGAAACTAGAATTCAGTTTTGAAGCAAAATAAGAAACCTAGGGGATAGTTACAACATTGACAATGATCCACAGGATCTGCTGTGATATGCATATTTTTAGACAATAGCCCACAAACATGGGTCAGATCTTTACTAAGGGTAAAGTACTACTAACCTCTGATGAAATCATCTGGAATTTTCAGGGGATGTCATTTGGCCTAGATAGTAGATGAGCACCTGACTTGCAAAGAAACATGTGACCAACTTGAGCTAGTCAACACTTGCTTTAGTTTTCTACCTTCTTCTCTACCCCAAAAAACAGAAAAAAATGGTTTCACTTCCTCTCGACGTGTTATTGAGTTGCTATACAACATGTGACCTGCAACCCTGTAGGATGTTATAAGAAAGAGGGACAAAACAAGACTTGGGGACTCCTTTTCTTTCTCTTGTTCTCTAGCTCTCTCTATCTTTCTTGCAAGCAACATGTCTGCTCTCTACTTCATTTCCACAAGGAAGAACCACATGGGTTGCCCTCTACAAACAAGGTAGGACCATTGTAGAACCATCTCTAGAAGCTTCAGAGAAATATAGCATGCTGACCAATAAATGATAGAAGAGAGAGGATATCTTGATGTAGAAGTGCAGAGTCTGGAAACATTTTACCTCCAGATCATATAAGTTCACTGATCCTGCCTTAAAATGTTTAGGATTTAAACAGTAATCTTTCTTCAAGCATATTTTCCTTGCAAAGATCTCTAGAGAAAAAATATATATATTCATATCTAAATATCTATCTAGATATATAGATCTATATATATATAGAAATCTAACTACATTGCTATGTGTGTATATGTGTATATATATATATATACACATACATGTGTCTCTGCATTTGAGTGTTCTAATCAATATCTAATCTGTAATTCTCTTTAGAGGAAATTATTCTTCACTTTCAGGAGAGAGATTACTCTTTCCTTAACTTTTGGATTGTTTTTTATTTATAAATCATTTGCAGTGTAGACCCTCATTGAAGGCTAATGCATATTCACCAATAGGGTTGTCCCTTCCACTAGATGGACTAGGCATCTGCCTAGAGTGGGAAAATTTTGTGGCGTCAGTATGGCAGCTGCACGACTAGCAGTGCAGAACCTAAGCTCCTGTCAGCACAGCAGCAGGCCTTTGAGTACCTGTGTGTGCTCGAGGTCTGGTTGCATCCCACCCCCTTCAATGGGAAGTTTGCATCAAAGGGGACAGGACTTAGCAGGCCATGAGTGGTCATGGGTACTTAAAAGCCCGGTACTGCACTGCATTTCCTTAGCATGGGCAGAGGTTGGAGGTAGGGTGGCAGTGGTAGGGTGAAGGGAAGAAGGGGAGATGCTGGACATGGTAAGGAGATTATGAAAAAGAGAGGGGCTGGGCACTTGAGAAGGCCGAGAATGGAAGATGACATGCTCGACACCTTGGGAATGAAGAAAAAAGGAGATGCTGGACACAGAGGGAGGTAAGGAAAGGAAAGGGAGATGCTGAACATGGGGGGGGGGGGGGTTTAGCAAGGGAAGGGAAGATGCTGGACTACATGGGGTAGGAAATGGGAGATTCTGGACTATAGGGATGGAGGTAGGGAAGAGGAGAGGCTGCATATTGGGAGTGGGAGGTGCATGGCTGAAAGTTAGCCTAGGGTGTCAGATAACGTTAGGGCTGGCCCTGGTACCCAATTCACACATATTACATCCTCTCACGTAACAATATTCCTGGAGAACCATATGTACTAGCTCTGATTGCATACTAGTACCAGGATGAATACCTAAGGCAGTGAATTGATAATACAGTCAAAAGCCTGACCTAAGAGTCAGGCTTTCAAATGCCCCCTGAAGTAGTGGTAATTATGGAGTAGGTGTAGCTCTATTGGGAAAGTGTTTCGGAGGGCAGGAGCTGCTCCAGCAGAGTCCTGCTGACCAGTTTCAAACTACCTGTTTTCTTTTGGTGAAGGAGTGATTAGGCAGGCTCCCAGAGAAGACTTTAAAGGCTTAGAGAGAATATAAAAGAAAACATCTCTCTCAGATATGTTGCTCTAATTGCTCTTAGAGCCTTGAAAACCAGAGTTGGAATTTTAAATTTGAAACTATAGAACTAAATAGTGACTTACACAGGTAATTTGATTGTCTAAAACTTTCCCTCACCCAAACCATCTTGAACATTGAAACATATAGGTAAAGACCATACGGCCTATTCTACCCATCCATAAGAGCTATAAAGTTCTATAATCCTTTCCTCTGTCTCAGAGATCTTCTATATTCACCCCATGTTTTTTGAATTCAGATACAGTTCTCATCTCCACCATGTTCACTGGGAGGCAGTTCCATGCATCCACCACCCTTACTGTAGAGAAATACTTCATCAGATCACTCCTGACTGAGTCTATTCCCTTTCACCTTCATCTTATGACCCCTCATTCCAGAGCTTCCTTTCAACTGGAAGAGGGCCAGATATTCAATGCTGGGGCTGGATATGATGCCGCATTGAATAACTGAGTTTAACATTCAGTAGCAGTGGATAGCTGCATTAGATCGGCTAGCCACCGCCACTGAATATTAGGCCCAATTTGTGCTATTTTCCATAGAAATGTTAGCCCTAAAAATGTAAGTACAAAAGTCTGCAGGTATTTTGGGTGTGTGGCAGTTGGATTCTATATGGGTATTCTGCTTCTGAACATTAAATACAAAGGCCTGCATACTGAGACATGAATAGTGGGGTTAGACATCCGACCTGGACGTCCAACCCTCGCTATTCGGTGGGACCTGATTCTTGATCCAGAGCTCCCTGCATGTACAAGGCCGTTGCACAGGGAGCTCTGGATGGGGGTGAGAGGGGGCGATGACAGGGAGGAGAGTGGGCAGAGTGGAGGCAGCCCTACGACCCCGGACGTACAGGGCTGATTTAGGTCATGGCCCTGTATGTCTGAGGAGCAAGGATGGCCAAGGAACTTATTCCACCTCTGAGGTGGAATAAGTCTCCTCGTTCATGGCAAATGGCACCAGCAGGCAGCACAAAGCAGGTGAGAAGCAGTAGGAGGTTCCCCATAGCCCGATCCTGGACTTGGCAGGCCTCTTTGGGGATTGGGCAATGGGGAACAGCATGTCCAATGTGCTGTGGGGAAGCGGGGCACTTGCATAGTGCCCTGGTGTCATGGCAACGGGACACCAAGGCACTGAGGCTCCATGCAGGAGCATTGGGAGGGTCGGACGGGGTGGGAGCTGGACGTGGAGTGGCACAGAATCGGGGCGCGTCCTGCCCGTCCAAGCCCTTAGCGGTCCCGATTCTGCTCCTGTGGGAATATCTAACTCCCATGGATGCAGAATCAGTGGAAATCCATCCCATCCAGTTTTTGGACATCCAGACTGGCCAGACATGCCCCTTTCTGCATAGTGCTCAAAGTCTGCAGGGATTTTGTATGTAGGCAGACAGTTTGAAAATTATTTCTTTAGATTATAGTATACAAATGCTTTTAAATTATTAATACTGGTGACCAAGTTTGTTCATTGAGATGAGAATTGTAGTTACCTTGTTAGTCCAATTGGATATGTGGAAATAAGGGTCAACAAACAAGTTGTAGGTGGTATAATTTTATTGGACTATCGTACTGTATCTTTGAAAAGCTTTTGAGAGTTATCCTCTCTTGTCAGGTCAAATTGAGATGTGAATGGTTAGGTTATTTTTGATGAAATGTTATTCAATCACCCTCTTATATAGCACAGTCACCCTCTTATATAGCACAGTCACCCTCTTTTATAGCGCACTCATTCTGATTTATAATAGATTTACTACAGAAGTTAGAATTTTGGGGTTGACAGCCAAACTCCATGGCAAACATTTTTGTAAGTGCTGACCTCAGCATTTAAAGTAAAGACCAGATATTCAGCACCAGATAAGAACATAAGATATGCCATACCGGGTCAGACCAAGGTCCATCAAGCCCAGTATCCTGTTTCCAGCAGTGGCCAATCTAGGTCACAAGTACCTAGCAGTTTCCCCAAAAGACACAGGTTCCACAATGCTTGTATTGGGTCAAGCAGTGGATATCCCGGGTCCCCTTTAATAATGGTTTTTGGACCTTTCCTCCAGGATCTTGTCCAAACCTTTTTTAAACCCAGCTACACTAACAGCTTTTACTACATCCTCCGGTAGCAAATTCCAGAGTTTGATAACATGTTGAGTGAAAAAATATTTTCTCTTTATTAGTCTTAAATAGGTTACCCTGTAGTTTCACTGCATGCCCCCCAGTCTTTCTATATTTTGATGCCATAAACAATTGATCTATGTTTACCCGTTCCACTCCATTCATTAATTTATTGACCTCTATCATATCTCCCTTCAGCCGTCTCTTTTCAAGGTTGAAGAGCCCTAACCTTTTTAGTCTCTCTTCATAGAGGTATCCTTCCATCCCCTTTACCATTTTGGTGGCTCTTCTCTGTACCTTTTCTAATAACGCTATATCCTTTTTAAGATACAGCGACCAGAATTGCACACAACATTCAAGGTGCGGTCTCACCATGGAACGATACAGAGGCATTATAATATCCTTTGTTTTATTCTCCATTCCTTTCCTTATGATTCCTAGCATTCTATTTGCTCTCTTGGCTGCCGCTGCACACTGGGTGGAGGGTTTCAAAATGTTATCCATGATGACACCTAAATCTTTTTCCTGGGTAGTGGTTCCTAATGTGGAACCTTGCATCGTGTAACCATAGTTTGGGTTTTTCTTTCCTAGGTGCATAACTTTGCACTTGTCCACATTAAATTTCAGTGCTGAATATTTGGTGTCATCACTTAGCGCGACTGCTATCCAGTTAGTGGCAATATTCAGCCAATGAATGGATAACAAAACCACATAATGTTAGGAGAGCCATTGACTTGCCCTAACTGTAAGCAGTTTGCTTATCTGATTAGCGGCTGAATATCGCTGCTACCCAGATAGTTGCTGGGACTGTCCAAGCACTGCACACGGACAATTCCAAAATGAACTGGACATTTTCAGGGAGGCCTGTGGGGCATGTCCTGCAAACCGCATAAACCCTTTCAAATATCAACCCCATTATATCTAGACCTGGATCATTCTTTGACATAAGATGGGCATAAGGATTTTTGTTTGTTAAACGGATGGTGAAGAGGAAAGAAAATACTCTCTAGCACTCTCCAGTGGAAAGGACGCAGGGAGGATACATTTGAATAAAATGGGTCCTGCAGTAAAATAGCGCATGTTAACAGTAGCACATTTTAATAACTCTGGGATAGAGATTCAAAGGCACTTATCTGGACAGTAACACCAGCTATCTGGATAAGTGCCGATGGCTGGGGCTACTTGGTGATATTCAGCTACATTATCCAGAGTGTGCTAAGGCGGGCCGCGGATGGAGCTAGGGCAAAGTGGCAAATAATCCAGTGAGAGGAGATATTCTATCCTTTATCCAGATAGCTATCTGATATTCAGCCGCTGTCCAGTTATCTTAAAGGCTGGCCTAACGTTCGCCACAGAAGCTAACCAGGCAGTGCCTGAGTATCGCCGCTGTCCGGTTTGCTTCCACTCTATCCAGCCCATTCAGATATTCATTGCCGGTGGCCAGATATGGCCCCAACATGGAATATCCAGGTCTTAGGTTCAGCAGTGATGGCTAGTTGCTTTTCTAGGGCTAGCTGCCACCACTATATATCCTCCTCGTATGTATAGTGTGACCACGGATACATGCTGAAATGGCACCACATATATTGTAACCAAAAAGGCCATTTTAGAAATGCAGACATTCAAAGGGTGATAAATATATAGTGTCACATGCCCGACTCTGGCTTGCACTATGTGGGAGGGGAAGGCATCCTGAGCGTAGCACTTGCTTCAAGATTTCATGTGCTTTCCTGAAAAGGAGAGTTTACTCTGCTGTCAGCAACCAGCCTATCAGCCTATCTATCCCTTGTGGCTGGCTTAGCACAGTCCCTGGCTAGACTGGGGGGTGCAGCTGAGTTCTGCCACTCCAATAGTCATCAGCCAGAAGTAAAATAGTCCATTAGTTAAGAGAAAACAACTCAAAACTCAGTTACTGTAGGAACAGTCTCTGTAGTAACAAACAAAGCCTCAAAGTGAGCTGGTCTGGGTTTTCCTCCCAGTTCATTACTAGAAATTAGCCGAATACACCTTCCTGGATGCCACAGAGGTAACAAGGCCCTCACTGCCTCAGCCCCATCAAGAGGGCTTCTCACTGATATCCCTTCAGCTATTAACCATTCATAACATCAAAAGCAATTCATCAATAGTTCCGTCCATTCCACTGTTTTAAATCACTGTTGTAAACCTGGGCAAACCCTTACTCTTCAATGGTTGGAGTTGGGTTGGGGGAAGTCATTTGCTCACATCTTCCCTAGGTATTCCCAAGCCCAGTCCAAATCCACCATAAGGTAATTCAGGAAACTCACACATCTGAAGATCCAGATTCCTGATACTCCATGTCTTCAAGGCTACAATCCCAGGGTTTTGCTTGTCCCAGCTCCATAGGCTCTGGCATCTCAGGAACTGTGATAAGCTCACATGGGGGCTGACTCCAGGCTGGAGGAGCCCCATGGTGCTTGGGGAGTTGCCTTATATTCTCCTCATCCTGACAGGAAGGAATATCAGCTCCACCCTCTTCCTCAGGTCCCCAGGGAACCACCTAGTCCCTCGCTCTATCCCTCTGACCTACATCTCTCCATACTGCAGGGAGATCCCTAAGTCCTGGGTTGGATCCCACCCAGCTCCTCTTCTGGCTTACCCTGGACTCTTCCTCCTCTTCCCTGCATGAGTGTCCCTGACTGTGGGGGATTCCCAGGACTGGGTACTGCAGGGTTTTCCTTCTTCCAGGACTGAGGCAGGTTAACCCTGCCACAGTATACACAGCATCACATAGATGTATATGAGGCAATTTTGCTACATAGACATCTTTATGTCACCACTTGCACGTATATGGAGCAGAGTTTGTAAACCTGTACCATGAAAGCGGGAAATTAGCCTTCTTCTAAAAAAGTCCTCTAGGTCCTAGGGGTGGTGGATTTCCTTGTCAAAGTAGTGCAGAAATCACCATTATCAAGGAGTTGTCATTGGGGTTGTGTATGCTTGGAGCAGGAGTAAATGCCAATGGGGAAATTTTCTGAGGTACAGTATGGCCCCGATTCTGTAAGGCGAATAGCGGGGCTGCACGTCCCTCCGGGATGTGCAGACCTGCTATCCACCTTCACCGTATGTCACCTCCTGGCCCCCCTGCGTGCCCAGAGACGATGTGCGTGCTGCAGGGGATGGGGGCGGCACAGAGGTGGAGAGTAGGTGGGGCATGGGTGGGACCAACCCCCAGACGTACACATATGCCTGAATATGGAGTTCTCATCAGGTATTACTCTCCCTGGGTATTTTAAAATCGTATTCCAAGAGTAGATATAACATAAATCATTGCAAACACATGTAACATTTATGATAGCACTCTTAATCAAAAGGCAGCTCAGGTAGCTTGTTTCGAATGTAAACTGAGTGCCACAATCTAAATCTAAGCTGTCTATATATATATCTACTGTATACCGTATACTATTATACATGTATGTGTATGTGTATCTTTAGTACTAAAAATATACACCATTATATATTAAAACGTTGAGCTGGCTGACTCCTGGCAACCCAGCTGCCTCTGGGTTTTCTTGGCAATTGTCACGCCGCCACCACTCGCCTCCAGGTTAGAGGGGCATGGATTATTGAAGGAACTTTCTGCTGTATGCTTTTTTCAGCTTTATTTTAAACTATTTCCCTGCAATGCCCTCTGGGAAATGTAGTCCTTATTCAGCTGTATGAGTGCACCATGCAGAAAGCTGTAGTAAGGCTCAAGTAGGTAAGGCAAATGACAGAAATTTATTATTTTTATATACACAATGGTTCGATCATACCACACATAGGATTGTTGGTTCAGGACTCTTGGAAGCAAAAATTGTCCAAAACATATCCAACCACAAAATGCAGTTTTAAAGGTTCTCTCTATTGCAGGATACACAGTCTTTACCAGCAAGCCTAATTGTATTCCCTTCTTAGCTTTGCTGGCTAAAGCACCAAACAAAAAAACACATTTAAAGTCTGTGGTAAACTTCCCCTTTATAAACACATGGGATCTCAGCCACCCTGCTTGTGTAATAAGGGTACCTTTTTTCCTGGATAACCTTCTTTCACGACTAGCTTGCCTTCTCTAATTTCCCTGGTTTATTGCTTGGCACAAAGAACAATCCATGGGAGTATCCTCCTCAATCAGCTTCACCTCGGGCTCTCCCAGCTGCATAGGCTCTGACTCCCCACCTTGCTCAGCATGCTCAGCTAACAGCATCCCGGGGGATCCTGGAGTCTCTCTTGTTCCTGGCCCCAAACTGGCATGCAGCCGTGCTACATGCCAAATAGCACTCTCTCCAGCTGGAAGCTCCGTTCCTCTGCTCTGCTCAGCCTGGCTTTCTGCTTCTCCTCTCCTCTTTTCCACTAAATCATACTCTGCTTTGGGTTTATACTTCCAGGGCTCTAGCTCCAACCCCACCCTACTCAGGTGATGGCAATCAGCCTGACTCCGGGCACCTGAGTGCTTGAAGCATTCACTGCCTAAAGGGTTCTGAGCCTTGTATCCTCTCCCCTTCATTCCACTAGGGGGAGCCTGAAATGTTTTCCACGTGGAAGTTTTCTGATCCCTGGAGGTGTTTATGACTTTCCTACCCTGTCTTGGTAAAAGGGGGCCCTTTACTAGTGTGAATTCCCTGTCTCTTTGTCCTCCCCTGGACTCTGGATAGGCCTCCTTGCCACACAATGTATCACTGGAAGTAGATTGCCAGGCCTTTTCTTCCAAGGCAATGGAGGGTATAGTGACTTGCCCAAGGTCACAAGAAGTGCCAGTAGGAATCAAACCCTTAATCTTCTGGGTACTAGGCAGTTGCTCTAACCATTAGACTCCTCCACTGGGCATGCATATGTAGACAAAATAAAGTATTGTGAGATGGGCAGAGTTTTGACGATCATGATCATTGAGTTTAATTATCAAAAACTCAGGAGGAGAAGGCCATAAGGCTGAAGGTTCGCTTAAGCATCCACCGTCCCTGCCCCAGCCACCGACTCCTCCCACGGTTCTCCTTTTGTGACTGTTAACATGTAACATTGTGTTGCAAGGAATACTGTGCACATGGGATTCTGTGCATGCACAGATAAGAAATTATATGTCATCGAGTAAATAAGGCATTTGTATAGTACTTCTCAGAAAAAACTACTATGTTGAAATCTATGGCTTACTTTGAGATTTTAGTATTGCCCTGCAACATGTGGAGTTGCTAACATTAGGCAACCTAGCCCATCACATATTGATGCTGTGCGTTTTAATACTTGAGTTTAGCTAAAATACAATCAAAAAGGCACAGAAGGATCTCTGGCATCATGTGGCTGTGACAAGCACTTTTCCTCTAATTTCTCATGTTGTTCTTGTTACACAGCTGTTTATACAGAATGCAAACAATGCCGAGTTTGTTAACAGCTGATGGTTTGTAATGCATTATGTGACTGTACTATAACTATTCAGTCACCGTGACAATAGAATATTATGAGGATGGACAGAAAATCCTTTCTTGGTTCTGGTAAGAGAAATTGGAAAGGTCTATGGGGCCTTCTTATTAAGCGCCACTAACCAGTTAACGTACATTATAATATGTGGCAACTGACAGATGAATGACAACTACTGACTGTCAAAACGCACATTAACTGGTTCTCCTGTGCTAATGTGGAGAGTGGACAGGTCAGAGGCAGAGTGTGGGCGTAGAGACGCATTAGCATGCAAGTACAGTGAACGCGACTGCACCTACTGATACTCCATGGACGCTGTTAGGTGCACCCGCGTTAAGTGCGCCGCAAATCAGTAGCATGTTAGCTGTTGGGAACATGCTGGCAAATGCCCCTGACAGCTAATGCAGAGGCTTTGCATTAAACATGTGTTTGTAACGCACATTAAGTGCGAAACCTAAGTGGCTTTAGTACAAGGACCCCTATAAATTCTTATCATGACAATTAAATATATCTAGTACGCGAATCTACAGTGGGGATAGTATTGCTGATTTCATAAATTTATTAGAACAAATGAGGATATCTTTATATGTATCTGTAAAATTGTGTGTCTACATATCTTGTATAAATCCATATCTCTTTATGGATATATGTATATAAACACACATATGTATTATATATCTATTTGTTGTATTAGCACTAATTGCTAAAACTGTACCAGGCTGATGCATGTTGGTTTCCGTTTCAGTCTCATCTCACATTTTGTTTAGGCATTCTTAGCTGTTTTTTATTCTCCTGTCTTGGGGATGTTATAGTCTTAAGGCGTGATGATCATATCCTTCAGGGTGTCTATCCTATTGCAGATTTTGGTATCATCTGCAAAGAGGCAAACCTTACCTATAGCCCTTCTGCAATATCACTTATGAAAATGTTAAAAAGATCCAGACAAAAGACTGATCCCTGCAGCACAGCGCTGATAATTTCCTTATCATAGAGGCAGATTCCACAAAGGCCACGGACACATGTAAATCGGGCATGGGTGCGATTCTGACCATATTCTGGATACACAGGTATGGACGTACATGCACTTCTGGAATCACCCTAGGGACATTTTTGCCGCATCCCATCCAACATCCCAGACACCTGTAACTGACAAAGCAGGTGGATCAATTTGCGGGGGACGTACACGAGCACACCATATTCTGAAAACTTCCATGTCTCCAATCGGGTACATCTCTGGGATATACAAGTGGACGTCTCAGGCGGCCACACCCCTCCAGTTCAAAACGTGCATCTCCTAAGCCTCTGTTATGTCCGGGAAATGGCTTCAAAGATTCCCACAATAAAGTGCACTTTTACTGAGTGGGAGCTAAACCACATGTTGCAGGAGACCCTTGCTCACCTGGATGTTATGATAGGCAATGAGGGCACAGAAGTGGGTGCCTACAAAAAGCTCGTCATCTGCCACAAGCTCAATGCTACATAGCATAACAACAGAGACATTGAGGAGCTGAAGTGCTAGAGGAGGCCTGTGCACCGGAACTGGGTACTGATATTTCTCACAGCAGCTCCTGACAGCTGGCTACACCTGTCCCATACAACGTCCACTCTCTGTCTTGGCTCATTTCGATCTATGCACATCTGCTATCTGTGGGCAATCCTGCCTGCCGTCTCACAATCTGCTTTGTGGCAATGCTCCCCTGGTCAGGTCTGTGTGGGCATGGGAGGGGGGATCTCAGTGTTAGATTACCCAGTAGCTAGCCTCTGCAGAATCCATCATTCTCAAAGCTTGCGTAGATCACGGACTGGGTAAGGATAGATACATTGTGGCGTGATCCGGGGAAGTTTGCAACAGCATCAATAATTTCTCCCAGTGCATTGCACACTACCTGCATATTGAGGGAGTGGAATGCTTTTCAGTTGCAGAATGTGGCCTCCCTCTGTTGAGGGCATCAGGGCTACATGTGTACAATCAATAAACTCCAGCATAGAAGGGAACCCAGCCACCTCATGGCATTGAAGCAGTGTCTGTTGCCTCTTCTTCACTGTGTGAGGGAAAGCAATATAATCTGAGGTATGGATCAAGAACGTACTCAGAAACTGGGTGATGCACTTGGACACTGCGCTTGGTTCAGAACTTCAGTAGCTGCCAGCACAGATTGAAAGACACCTGTTTCTAAGAAGACGAGTGCTGTTGTCACACTTAGGGGTATGTTTACTAAACTGCATTAGTGTGATTCGCGTTAGGAGCCGCATTAGTGGAAGGAAAGCCAAAAAAGGACGTGGGCGGTACATCGTTACAGATAACGCGCAATAATGCGCGTTGTAAGGCGCCGCGCAGCAATGATCGTTACAGGGCGCATTACTGCGCGTTAAGCGTAAGAAGGCACGCAGACACCCAATTACAGAAACAGAGCTGTAGCACAATGGTTACTACACAGACCAATGGTGCAAGGGTCAAGGGTTTGATTCCCCAGTGTGCCTAACGAAGAAGGCTGGCTGAGGTGTCATGTGTAACCCTTTGAAAGCCTACTATAATATTTTAATCCACAATCTGCAGCCGGGTAATGTTTGCATATGGCAGGAAAATTGTACCCGTCTCATTCAATATGTTCCAATAGTGACGTACTCTCTGCCATGGTCATGAATTATATACCATTTGATAGGAATATTTAGGCAGATGTTCCGATCCCGAAAGTTTTGGGCTTGGCCTGGAAAGGGTTAAGTATTGGGCTGTGAGGAAGTTTAGTTGTACATTAATAGTGCTTCCAGCAAACACACCCTCACAGTGTGTAACCTAAGGTGCCACATAAGGCACCCTAGAAGGCACTCCATAGGGCACATTATAAAGTACCAAGGCACCCTATAATGTCCCCCTTAGGACACCATATAAGGCACCTTATAAGGCGCTTTATAGGGCGCCGTATAAGGCACCTTATAAGGCGCTTTATAGGGCGCCCTATGAGCCACCCTAAGGTGACAGTACCCTGAGGGTGGTTCTTCTGGCAGCACTAATATACAATACAAACAGACAATGCCTAAGACAGCCCTAACAATGAACCCCACTGTGGGTTTTGAACCCATGACCTCTGGCTCCACGGGCAGTGAAGTAACCAGTGGGCTCGAGCTGCTAACAAACACCTGGCTGGCTACAGGAGGACTGCACGGCACCACACCCACATTCTGCTGTGGTTACCAGGATAGGGTCAACCCATCCGTACCCAGGATGCACAGCACATGTAAATCAGCAGTCAACAGATGATCACAAGATGGGGTATGCACCCAACAGCACACCAGCCTGGTAGGGGGTACCAACGGTGTGTGTTAGTGGCACAGAGTAGCTACAGACCGTCACAGCGTGCGGGTCCTGTGCTCACCCTGAGGGAGAGGTATGGTGCCCAGCATCATTCTCACAGCACCTGGCTTTGCTGAGATAGGCTATGCTGCAGGTCCCCATCAGTGCCAATGTGTGATAGGTAATCCTTGCAAACACCCCTAGGATATGCCTGTGGTCATCTGTATGTCACATCTAGCCCTTGTGGACTATGATGCACCCAGAAAAGTGCATACCCTGTGTGGGTGCCATGGTCACATGATGTAAGTGAATGGGGGTGCTGGGACCCACAGGGAGATTACATACCACCACCCAACGCACCCTCTGGGGCTCAGGGTGGGGGACAGGATCCCCCGCCAACAGATCCACTTCCTATCCCCCTGCAATGGTGGCAGTAGAGAGAACCATCACCCCAGTCCTGCTAGGGATCAAACACCCTACAGGGCAGACAATGCAGAGCAGCACACATCCATAACGCAATAGCAGACAGACGGCAGGTCTGGAAATGCTCAGCTGCCCCCCACCATTATCTGACATTCTCCAGCAGCAGGCCTCCAGCTGCTGCACCCTGCAAGGTGTTCCAGCAAGACATATACTAGCTGCAGACAGGCCGCCAGCTAGTCCATAGTGCATGGTCCTGGAGAAGATGCATGTACCCAGAACAGTGATATCAGCATACACACCAAGCAGATAAGTCAGTGATTGGGCCCCAAAAGGAAACCCATAGATATCACATGAGAAAAATGCTATATAGTACTATGGGGGAACCTAGCCATGCCATGGTCACTGCTCAGTCAGGGTGAGAGTGACCTCCCAGCAGGACATGCTATGGCCACCCTGTCCGTGCAGGTGGTGCCGGGCACTACAATGTCCGAGCCATTACCCTATGCCCTGTGCAGATGCGGCCAGGCCAGGCCACCCTATCCAGGCTATTCCCACGATAGCTTGCTCCTCATTATGCACATTGGCAGGCCAATACTGGCAACAGTGCTAGCAGTGTGGGTTGTGGAGGGTGTTGGCAGCCACCACACACTGGATAGAGAGACACACACTCCCCACACCTATGCCAGCATTGTGCAACTACAGAGGTGTTGGGAAGCCCAGGCCACCACACCAGTCCTGGGCACAGTGAAGGCATGGCTATGGTACGCAACACTGTAGGGGTCACTCCCCAGGTTGGTAAACACTGTCAGACACAAGACCTGTAGCACACTCCACAGACATCAGAAAGGTTGCTATGCTGTAGCTCACTCAGAAAAAACTTGTACGTAACCTAGGAATTGCTATCTGCCAGTAGTCATAGCAACCTTTTGATAGATGTGTACCATATTCCCAGGTTTAAGGTGGCATTACTAAGGTATGCAAGTGCTAGTATTGGAAGATGCACGCAGAGCCCAAAGTCCTGCCTCTACAGGAGGCTTTGGATAATGGAGCCTGTGGGTGCGGGTGTGTCTGCCCCTGTTGGCTGCTGCTTTACGGCAGAGGTTCCCAACTCCAGTCCTGCGGTGCCAAACACTGTTCGGGTTTTCATGCTGTCCCTCATGAATATGCATGAGATACATCTGCATACCATGGGGGTGGCGCATAGAAATGCAGCACAGGCATCTTTATCAGAGGTAGCATGGAACCGGAATGGGTGTTTGGCCCTCCAGGACTGCATTTGGGAGGCCCTGCTCTAGGTAATGTGCATGTTTATGGTGTCTGTGCTCTGTAGGGTAAAATGTAGGTGTTTTGGGCATGTTTACGTCATCTGCAAAAAAGGTTCTGTCTGTATTAGCACGTTATAGTAGTGGGTAAAATATGAGGACTGGGTTGGTGGAAACCACAGCTGGGACTTGAACCTGTGACCTTCGGCTTCTGAATACAGTGGTTTTGTGCACTGTACCACCATGTTATCGCAGAGATGGTGCATTCCCTGGTGATACCATGACTGTTGGTCAGACAGGGCCTGTCTGTTGCAGTGCATGGCACCCACCTACACAAGGCTAGGCCACGGTCTGCTCTGGCCAGCTGCCACTGCCCCCTCCACCACCAGTATCCCTCAGCCACCATGCTGACATGCCCTTCTGCTGGTGGAGCTGGTGGTGCGCAGTTTCAGGCAATCCAGTGTGCAGGTAGGCGGCTGCCTATGGTGCGGGTTCTGGGGTAGGGGTGCCTGCATAGACGTCCACGCTCCACCCCCAGCCCCGCCTGCCAATGTTCCGTGCCCTTGGGGGTTGCTGTTGGGTACTATCCCCTGTGACACTTTGGGAAACACACTCGTGCCCATGTTGGGCCTTCAGCAGTTGCTGTCTTGCTGCTCTGCTGTTCCAGCATTCGTATGGGCCACCTAGGCATCGCCCTATCCGCACTGTGGCCCAGCGGCACCACAGCATGTGCCGCCTGCGGCCCTCTGTATCCCCTTCTCTGGCATCTGTCCAGTTGCCGTTCCGACATGCCCGCCCTGCTGTTGCGGGACATGTGCATGCCATAGGAACCCTGTCTGATGGTGGGGAAAACCCTGAGCAGCGCTATTTCACTGTGGGCCCATTCACCTTGTATGGGGATGGAGTATAGACCCTTCCACGATTTATATCTGTTCTATGGAGCTTACTCGGGGGGGGGGGAGGGGTTGATGTTTCTCATTGATACCACTATTGACCAGCTTGGTTACTGTTTTTTTCCAGTTTGTTGGGGTCATTTTCAGTGTTTCTGTGCCCTTTTGTTCTGTGCACATGTATCACACTTAGCACTTTGTTTTGTTTCCCTGCCTGGGCTGTACATTGCTGACACTTAAATGGTTTCTCTCCCCTTTAATGTGCATTTAACGGCAGGTTTTCATTCGCGTTGGAATTCAGCTCTGAAAATCAGCGCGTTAGTGTGAGAGGAGCTTCTCCCTGCCCACTCTCCGCCCATTGACCCCTTCTCTCCGCCCTCTCTCCACCTTCTGCGGTGTTTTAGCGCGCCGCGGGAGTTTACGATCGTTAACGTTACATTACGCGCGTTATTCACGATTACCGCAGTTTAATAAACATACCCCTTAGATGCACAGGCAGGGGCTGTCCCCTGTGTGTTATTGCACTGAGGTGGGGCTCTAGCTCCTGGCACAGTTGATATATGGCTTCCCTATCAAAGCAGAATCTGGTGACACTGTGTTCATCAGTAAGATCCATGTACTGGCTTCTCAGCCTAGGTACCCTCTGATAGGGTAGACTCTTTGCTGCCCTCCTCCATACTCTATCTGGGGATAGGTCCCAAAGTGGTGAACAGGATCTGAAATTGGTTGACTGACAGATGACAGAAGGCGGTGCTAAATGGAACTCACTCAGACGAAAGGAAAATGTGTAGAGGCATGCCTCGGAGATAGGTTCTGGGCCCAATATGATTCTATGTATTTGTGAGTGATATCACAGAAGGATTGAATGGCAGAGTCTGCCTTTTTGCAGGTGACACAAAAATTTGCTACAGAGTGTACACTTCTGAGAGAATGGACACCATCAGGGTTATTCTAAGCCACGAATAGCGGGGATGGACGACCCAATTTGTGTCTTCTGCCCGCAAATAACTTCCCTGCTGGTTGTGCGGGGAAGTTAGAAGGGGGCAACCTGGGGCGGAGTCTGGGCGTGCAGTGGGTGGTTGCTGGTCCTCGATGTACAGGACTGATTCTAATGTCGGCCCTGTACGTCCAGGGCTGGCGACATGTGCGGGGAAGTTATTCCACCTCCAAGGTGGAATAACTTCCATAGATGTGTTCTTTTTTTTTTTTTTTCAAAATTTTCAAATGTATACAAAGTAAACATTTAGGAAAAATAAACAACCAATTTCGACTTAGGAAATAAGAAAACGCAAGGTAAATTTTTTAAATCGGAAGAAATACAAGCCCACATCAAGAGAGGCTATCTAAGGGCCCACACCCCCACTAATAATGAAGACCCCAATCATACAAACAACCAAGACCTGAAAAAAAACAAGGAAAATTAACATCCTCACTTATCATTATCCTTATCAAGCAGGAACCGTTCCAACTGCGATGGTTCCATGAAAGTAAATTTTGAACTCCTGTAGGTGACCAAACACTTACAGGGGTACTTCAAATAAAACGTAGCTCTGATAGCCAAAACCCTAGGTCTAATTTGAAGAAACATTTTTCGAAGTGATTTGGTGACTTTTGCAACATCAGGAAAAACCATTAATGGCTGACCACAAAAATAAATATTCTTCTTAGAAAAGTAAAGACGAAAAATCATCCCTTTCACCGCCTCTGAATGAAAAGTAACCAACAATGTCGCCCTCTGAGAGACCTTTACAAAGGAGGTCTCCAGAAAGGTAGTTAAATCGAATTAATCCAAATCAACTAGGTGATCCATTTCCCCTTCTGGAGCTTTATTCAAAACCCGATGTGGTAAATAATATATGGAAGAAATAGAAGAATCACCAAAAGAAGAATAACACAATATCTCTTTAGCATATTTTTTAAAAAGCTCCAAAGGGGAAATGAGACGAATCTTAGGAAAATGCAAAAATCTAAGATTCCTGGCCCAGGCAACATTTTCCAAAGCTTCCATTTTGGATTGAAGAAACAAACTATCCTTAATAAAAGCATTACTTGCTGTTTGAACCCCGCTTACGGTGGCTTCTATCTTGAGGGTTCTTTCACAAACAGCTGATAAGGTCTCCCCATGGCTCCGAAGGACTACAGAAGTGCCCTCCGTAAACTCACACAGCTGAGCAAGAGTACCCGAGAAAACTCCCTCTACCCGACAAATAGCTGAGAACACATCATTCGAGGAAACCTCTGCCCCCGAAGGGGAAGAGGTTCCCATTACAGGGCCAGCAACTGCTAGTGTTACTGGCGCTGGATAATGCAACTCCACACCGGGAAAATCAAAGAAAATGTTCCCATCTCGAGGGAGAGGAGTGGAGGCCACCATTTTAGGAGAACACACTTTTATTGTGGGGTCCCCGCAGGGAGACACAGCAAGATCATAACCTGGTTGAGGGGGAGGGGTACGCACCCCCGAACCTAAGGAAATCTCAGAAGGTGAAACTACGTCCAAAGCAGAGACTCCAGAAGACAGAGGGGGAGCAATGTTCACTACATGATGGTCCATAGGGCCAACAGCTTTCCCCAAGGACACAAGGCCCTTACCTCGTGCCTTCTGTTTCCCCATTGTTACCAGGACAGAAAAAGGTTATCACCAAGGCTCCCAAGTGCTCCAAAGGGGCTCCTAAAGGGCAGACGTGCCCATTAGGTCACGCCCCTTTGGGCACGTGCCTACGTCCGTGCGCCCGTGGCCGTGTACCGCGGCACACACAAAGTTTTAAACCTCACCACAAGGGAGGGGCAGCTGTAGTCCGGTCTGTGATAGGTGGAAGATGTAGAAGGAAGTGCTGCAAACACTGTCCAAGCCCAAAGTAGCCTCATAAGAACATAAGATATGCCAAACTGGGTCAGACCAAGGTCCCACAAGCCCAGTATCCTGTTTACAACAGTGGCCAATCTAGGTCATATGTACCTAGCAGTTTCCCCAAAAGACACAGGTTCTGCAATGCTTGTACTAGGTCAAGCATTGATATCCTGGGTCCCTTCTTCATAATGGTTTATGGACCTTTCCTCCAGGAACTTGTCCAAACCTTTTTTAAACCCAGCTACACTAACAGCCTTTACTACATCCTCCGGTAACAAATTCCAGAGTTTGATTACACCTTCAGTGAAAAAATATTTTCTTTTATTAGTCTTAAATCGTTTACCCTGTAGCTTCATTGCATGTCCCCTAGTCTTCCTATATTCTGATAACGTAAACAGTCGATCTACGTTTACCCATTCCACTCCGTTCATTAATTTATAGACTTCTATCATATCTCCCCTCAGCCGTCTCGTTTCCAGGTTAAAGAGCCCTAACCTTTTTAGCCTTTCTTCATAGTAGTATCCTTCCATCCCCTTTACCATTTTGGTGGCTCTTCTCTGAACCTTTTCTAATAACGCTATATCCTTTCTAAGATATGGCGACCAGAAATGCACACAATATTCAAGGTGCGGTCTCACCATGGAACGGTATAGAGGCATTATAATATCTTTTGTTTTATTTTCCATTCCTTTCCTTATGATACCTAGCATTCTCTTTGCTCTCTTGGCTGCCACTGCACACTGGGCCGAGGGTTTTAACATGTTATCCACAATGACGCCTAAATCTTTTTCCTGGGTGGTGGTTCCTAATGTGGAACCTTGCATCGTGTAACCATAGTTTGGGTTGTTCTTCCCTAGGTGCATAACTTTGCACTTGTCCACATTAAATTTCATCTGCCATTTTGATGCCCAGTCTTCCAATTTATCAAGATCCTCTTGCAATTTTCCACCATCCTCTTGGGTTTTAAGAACTTTAAATAGTTTTGTGTCATCTGCAAATTTGATAACCTCACTCGTTATTCCACTTTCCAGGTCATTTATGAATATGTCAAAAAGCAGCGGACCCAGCACAGATCCCTGGGGTACACCACTATTCACCTTTCTCCATTGGGAAAATTGACCATTTAGCCCAACCCTCTGCTTTCTATCTTTTAACCAGTTCCTGATCCACAGTAGTACACTGCCTCCTATCCCATGACTCTTTAGTTTTGCCAAATGTCTCTGATGAGGGACCTTGTCAAAGGCTTTCTGAAAGTCCAGATACACTATATCAACCGACTCACCTTTGTCCACCTGTTTATTCACACTTTCAAAAAAATATAACAGATTAGTAAGACAAGATCTTCCTTGCCTAAAGTCATGTTGGCTGTCTCCCATTAGCCCATGACTATCTACATGCTGAGTAATTTTATTCTTTATGATGTTTTCTACCATTTTTCCCGGTACTGACGTGAGGCTCACCGGTTTGTAGTTTCCCGGATCACCCCTCGAACCCTTTTTAAAAATAGGTGTTACATTGGCGATCCGCCAGTCTTCAGGTATTAGAGATGATTTTAATGATGGTTCACAGATTACTAATAGCAGGTCTGCAATCTCATATTTCAGTTCTTTCAACACCCTTGGATGTATACCATCCGGCCCAGGTTATTTGCTACTCTTCAGTTTATCTAATAGTTGTAATACATCTTCCCGATGTATCGATATTTCCTTCAATTCTTCCGCACCTTTAAATACCACATCAGTTATGGGTAACATCCCTACATCTTCCTCAGTAAAGACCGAAGCAAAGAATTCATTCAGTCTCTCCGCTATCGCCTTGTCGCCTCTTAGTGCCCCTTTAACTCCTCTGTCATCTAATGGTCCAACTGACTCTCTCACAGGTTTTTTGCTAAGAAAGTACTTGAAAAAATCTTTATTTCGCGTTTTTGCTTCCGCAGCAAGCTTCTTCTCAAATTCTCACTTTGCCTTCTTTATCAATGCCTTGCTTTTGACCTGCCAGTGCTTGTGCTGTTTCCAGGTTTCATCGTTTGGCTCTTTTTTCCATTTCCTGAAAGATGCTTTCTTGGCAACAACAGCCTCTCTGACCTCACCTTTAAACCATGCTGGCAGTTTTTTGGACTTCCTTCCACTTTTCTTAAAGCATGGAATACATCTGGTCTGGGCTTCCAAGATAGTATTTTTCAACAACACCCAAGCTTGATGTAAGTCTTTAACCTTTGCAACTGCTCCTTTTAGTTTTTTCTTAACTATTTTCCGCATTTTATCATAGTCTCCCTTTCGAAAGTTAAAAGGTAGTACTGTGGATTTCCTTACTATCCCTCCTCCACTAATTAAATCAAAGGTGATCATGCTATGATCACTATTGCCAAGTGGCCCCAACAACCTTATCTCTTGCACTAGATCAGGTGTTCCACTAAGGACTAGGTCTAATATGGCTTCCCCTCTCGTAGGTTCATGGACCAGCTGCTCCAAGAAGCAGTCATTTATGTCATCTAGGAACTTTATCTCCCCAGCATGTACTGCCGTGACACTGACCCAGTCGATACCGGGGTAATTGAAATCGCCCATTATTATTACCGCGCTGTAACTTTTGTTAGCTTCCTTGATTTCTTTGAGCATTTCATCATCCATTTGTTCATTCTGGCCAGGCGGTCGATAGTACACCCCCACCGCCATTGCCTTCCCCTTTTTACATGGAATTTCAATCCATAGAGATTCTACAGCAAATTTTGTTTCCTGCAAAACTTTAATCCTTTCTGACTCAATGCCCTCTCTAACATAGAGCACAACCCCTCCACCAATTTGATAAGCTCTATCATTACGATATAGTTTTACCCAGGTATCACAGTGTCCCACTGGTTGTCCTCCTTCTACCACGTCTCTGATATTCCAATCACATCTAACCTCTCATTTAGTGCTATATATTCTAACTCTCCCATCTTATTTTTTGGACTTCTAGCATTTGCATACAAGCATTTTAGAGACTGTATTTTATTCATATTAATTTGGCTATTGGTAGACATGGGTAATTTGGGATCTTTAAGCTCTGTCTGCTCCATATTCGAGGGCATTTGGGCTACTTTACTCTTTTTTGGAACCTCTCTGCTTTTGGTAGTATCCTTCAAGGATACATTCTTCCGAACCATCCGCTCTTGGGCGACTGTCGGCTTTCCCCTTTTATCTAGTTTAAAAGCTGCTCTATCTCCTTTTTAAAGGTTAATGCTAGCAGCCTGGTTCCATCCTGGTTAAGGTGAAGCCCATCCCTTCGGAAGAGCCCCTCCTTTCCCCAGAATGTACCCCAGTTCCTAACAAATCCAAACCCCTCATCTCTGCACCATTGTCTCATCCACGCATTGAGACTCCGGAGCTCTGCCTGTCTTTTGGGTCCTGCACGTGGAACGGGAAGCATTTCGGAGAACGCTACCCTGGAAGTTCTGGATTTCAACTTCCTACCTAAAAGCCTAAATTTAGCCTCCAGAACCTCCCTACCACATTTTCCTATGTCATTGGTACCGACATGTACCAAGACAGCAGACTCCTCCCCAGCAATATCTAAGACCTTATCTAGGTGGCGCGTGAGGTCCGCTACCTTCGCACCAGGCAGGCATGTTACCAGGCGATCCTCACGTCCACCAGCCACCCAGCTATCTACATGCCTAATGATCGAATCACCAACTATAACGGCTATCCTAACCCTTCCCTCATGGGCACATGGCCCAGGAGAAAATTCCTCGGTGCGAGAGGGTTTTACATCACCTGGAGGACAGGTCCTAGTTACAGGATCACGTCCTGCCACACCAGGGTGATGCTCTCCTGTCACGTGACCTCTCTCCTCCATGGCAACAGGGATGCTGCCAGACTGGAGGTGGGACTTCAGGACTATATCCCTGTAGGTCTCGTCTATGTACCTCTCTGTCATTCTTATGTTTTCCAAGTCTGCTACTCTAGCCTCTAGAGAACAGACTCGTTCCCTGAGAGCAAAGAGCTCCTTGCACCTAGTGCACACGTAAGACCTCTCACCAACTGGGAGAAAATCATACATGTGACACTCAATGCAAAAGACTGGAAAGCCCCCATCCCGCTGCTGGACTGCTGTCTGCATCTTAGTTTTAAGTTTTTGTTTAGATCTTTAAGTTCTTTACTTACTAAGGGTTGCTATGGTATTTATACCAATAAAACTCTACCTAATACGTTTAATATACCTTGTTCACCTGAAGCTTAATTAATCTCAGGTCCTTAGTGTATGTCTAATTTGGTTAACAAGCTTCACCTGAGAGCACCTCCTGTCTTTTAAGATGTGTAAGTACCTATAAAGCTAAGATTATCCTAGGGGTGGGTGGGTGTGGGGAGGGAGGGAGGGAGGGAAATAACACTTATTAAAAGAGGGCTGCTACACAGTACCCTGTCCTGTGCTGCTGAGGTAAGCTATATTCTTATTTGATTTAAATTATAGCTCTTTGCTGCTGCTAGGCTCTAACTTCTTATGAAATTTAAACTACAAGCTCTCTGCTGGGTTCTAAATTTAACGAGAAAGTTCTCTTCTGTGTTTTAAATTTAAACTAAAAGTACTTTGCTGATGCTAGGCCCTGAGTGACTATTAAATTTAAACTACAGCTCTCTGCTGGGTTCCAAATTTAACCAGAAAGCCCTCTTCTGTGTTTTAAATTTAAACTAAAAATACTTTGCTGATACTAGGCCCTGAGTGACTATTAAATTAAAACTATAAGCTCTCTGCTGGGTATGAAATGTAACCAGAAAGTTCTCTTCTGTTTTTTAAATTTAAACTTAAACTGCTGCTACTAGGCCCTGACTGATTTAACAAAAATAGTGGGTTCACAGATTAAATAGCTTTAATAGAAAGAATTCCTTTCAGAAAATTCCCAGAAGTATATACTCACAATTGCAGATCTCTCTCCAGAAGTAACAGTCCCTTTTTCTAGTCCTTTAAGACTGGGGATCACAGAGCTATGGTTGAGCTATTTATGCATATGCTGCTGAGGTAAGCTGTGACCAACTTTCTGGATGATTAACAGTCCTTGCTTGGATAGAAGGAGTCTTTCAGAATGGCCTTTTGAACTGCCACCTGGTGTTAACACCTATTGAAAAAGCCTCCAATGCACCACAGCACACACAAACATTTAAACCTCTCCGCAAGGGAGGGGCAGCTGTTTTCCGGTCTGTGACAGGTGGAAGAAGGAAGGAAGTGCTGCAAACACTGTCCAAGCTCCAATTAGCCTCCCAGATGTGTCTTTTTAAATTGCTTGGGGTGCGGATGGGGAGGGGGTGCCAGGGGACATTTCCCGCAGCCTAACCCTAGCCTTAGGAAGCCAGATTGCAAGTCGGGCTGCAGGGAATAAACACTTTTTTTAGATGGCCGGCATCGCAGCTTTTAAATGGAGCCATGGTGCCTCAGCTCCATTTAAAAGTCCTGACTGAGTTAGCTGGGCTATGCATGTATGTGCAGGCCAGACTGAATTGCAGCCCCGGCCTGCACGTACATGCCTGATTGCGATTCTGATCCCACGGGGCTAGACCGGACATACAGAGGGTATTGACATCGGGGGTGGAATTGGGCCTCATGAGGAAAGATCTACAAAGTACTGGAAGAATGGCCTAGTGATTGGCAGTTGCAATTTCATGCAAAGACATAGAGACCTATAAAGCTATATGCTGAAATCCAAAGGAATTGTATGCGATGGGGGGAGAGAGGTTGGTGTGCATAGACCAGGAGAGGGACCTTGGAGTGCTATTGTCTGAGGATCCAAAGGTGGCGAAACAATGTGACAAGGCGGTGGCCACAGCCAGAAGGATGCTGGGCTGCATACAGCAGGGAATAACCAGTAGAAAGGAGGAGATACTAATGCTCCTGTACAAGTTGTTGGTGAGGACTCATGTGGAGTATTATGTTCAGTTTTGGAGACCATATCTCACAAAAGACATAAAAAGACGTGAAATGGTTTAGAGGAAGGCAACCAAAATGATTTGGAGCCTGCGCCAGAAGACATATGAGAAGAGACTTGAAGACCTAAATATGTATACCCTAGAGGAGATGAGGGATAGGGGAGATATGATGCAGACCTTTAAATACTTAATGGGTATCAATGAACAAACAAACCTTTTTCAAAGACAAGGAAGCTGTAAAACTGGAGGACATACAATGAGACTGCAAGGCAGTAAACTTAGAAGCAACATCAGGAAATACATTTTCACTGAAAGGGCAGTGGATGCATGGATTGCCCTCCCGATGGAGGTGTTGGGGGCAAATACAGTGATGGAAATCAAAATAGTATGGGATAGACACAGTGGATCCCTTCATAGCAAAAGGATGTAATCCAAGCAAATTCACATATCTTTTAATAGAGGGAGGCTGACCTACATGGAACAGCAGTTACAACCACTCTAGCCACCTTACTGGGCAAATTAGCTGGACCATACTGGTCTTTATCTGCCATCATATACTAAAGTAACTATATTAGGATGTTACTGTCTGCTTCTTGCAGCATGGACATTACAAACGAGGTATTTATTCCTTCCATGCTTTGCGGATCCCAACACCATTTCCCCCTGTGCAGCCCTCCCAACTTACTGTGCACACACGCACTCTCACTTGCAGGGACAAATCCTGGAAGACAGCAGAAAATTTATTTATTTATTGATTTATTTAGAAGGATTTAGTATACCACCTTATCGTTAAATCAAGGCGGTGTGGCACATCAAACAAAATCAATAATAATGGTTTGTAGCATGCAGTGTGAGAACTGAGAAGTGTAGTGTGTGGGGCAGTGTGTTAGATTATATCGGTGAACTATTTACATAATGAGCTATATACATATATACAAAATGGGGCTGTTTGAGAGGCGTGCTAGGATTGAGATTCTGTAATGTCTTGGGGGTAGGATCGTGATCCTGTAATGTCTTGAGGTAGAAAATTTATGTGAGGTCCTTGAAATGTACTGTAAATAGATCAGTCTTAAGAAGTTTTCTGAGGTCCTTGAGGTTCTTGGTTGATCTTATGTGGTCTGGGAGAGAGTTCCATATAGCGGGTGCTGCCAGGCAATGTCCTGGCCTTGTTCCACATATCATGCAGGAATAACATGCAGGTCTGTGGGAAAGGCCGCAAATGTGCATGACGCTTTCTGGAATATGCTGTATACGTCTCTGGGGTGGGCCACGCCTATGTTCCACCCCCTTAGGGACATCTGTGGGCATCCCCAAGTGAGATAAATCTGTATGGGTGACATGTGCCAGAAAACATTCATTGACGTTTTTGCTACATACATGTCCCCCTCTCATGTCCAAATGCTTATTCGGCTTCTGCAATGACCCTAATAGTGAACTTCATTTACTCACTCAACCAGTTTCTAACTCAGTCACTTTAGGGCACATCCCAAGGGCACTCAGATTACTTATAAATTGCCTATGTGGACCCATGTCAAATGCTTTGCTGAGATCAAAATCACCAATCCAACTTCTCCAGCCCTTGAATTGAAGAACCATTATGCAGCCCTGGAAGTGGAGGAGGTGAAAGCATCCCTGGAAAGGGAAAAAACAGAGCTCAAGTACCCCAAAGTTGCAGAATCAGTGACCACAAGGAAACGAAGGTTAGTGGTGGTTGGAGACTCTCTTCTGAGGGTTACTGAGGCGTCCATCTGCCGACCAGACTTGATGTCCAGAGAGGTATGCTGTCTGCCTGGTGCCAAAATCCAAGATGTTACGGAGAGTTTGCCGAGACTCATCAAACCCACTGACTATTACCCAATGTTGCTAATCCATGTTGGAACAAATGATACTGCCAGGTATACCTCGGAACGTATCAAAAGTGACTTCATGGCTCTGGGACAGAGGGTGAAGCAGTTAGGTGCACAGATGGTGTTCTCTTCAATCCTCCCTGTTGAGGGTAAAGGCCAAGGCAGAGAGGCTCGCATCCTGGAGATGAATGCATGGCTGCGTGGATGGTGTCATCGAGAGCGTTTTGGTTTCCTAGACCATGGGATGCTGTTCCAAGGGTTGCAGAGCAGAGATGGCATCCATCTGTCCAAGAAAGGTCAACGCGTCTTCAGTAGTAGACTGGCTAATCTACTGAAAAGGGCTTTAAACTAGATTCGTTGGGGATGGTTGAAGAAAGCCCCCAGGTAAGTGAAAGCCCCCAGGTAGGTGATACATTAAATAACTTTATGGAAATAGATAACAGGGGTAACATATGGAAAGCAGTGTGTATAAATGCCCGTAGCATGGGAAATAAGATCCCTGATGTTGAAGCTTTGGTGGGAGTGGCTGACTCGGATTTAGTGGCAATTACAGAAACATGGTTCACAGAAAACCATGATTGGGATGTAACTATACCTGGCTATACTTTATTCAGAAAGGACAGGGTAGGAAGTAGGGGAGGAGGAGTGGCACTATATGTAAAAACTACTATTAAAGCTTTGGAATTACAGAGCTTAAAAGGGAGAGGGGAGGCATTGTGGGTTAAACTAGAAAGAGGGAAAGAGAAATCTATTTACAATGGGGTGATATACAGACCTCCCTCACAAGAGGAAGAGGTGGACAGAGAGTTAATTGAAGACATGCGCAGCATTGCTAGGAAAGGGGAAGTGCTACTGATAGGAGATTTCAATATGCCAGATGTTGATTGGCACATTCCTGCTGCAGTATCATCTAGAAGTAAGGAGATCCTGGATTCTCTACAGGGAGAACTATTTAGGCAATTGGTAACAGACCCCACATGTGAAGGGGCCATACTGGACTTGGTGCTTACTAATGGTGAAAGTGTTTCTGATGTTGTAGTGGGCGATCATTTTGCATCCAGTGATCACTAGATGGTGTGGCTCAGTATTAGGACTAGGGCTGTTAGAATCCATTCAAAGGCGAGGATCTTAGACTTTAGGAAGACTAAGGGGCATGTTTACTAAACATTCCTAATGTGCGGGGCCGCGCTAGTGTGCCTGTGCCATATAAGGAGTGGGCGATTCAGGCAGAAAATAGAAAAGAACCGGTAGTAAGCAACCGGATGTGTGCGCGTCGCGCTAATGTGCGGGGGTCGACATTAGCGCATGGAAAGGCAAAGTGGCGCGCTGCCGAGTATACAAAACAACAGAGCTGTAGTAAAACGGTGAAGACACTGACCAATGGTGCAGGGGCCATGGGTTCAATCCCCCAGTGTGCACAGCGACAAAGGTCAGCTGAGGCAGTAACTGTAATGATTAAAATTGTTTTAGGAGGCAAATTAATTTGGAACGGCATAAGGCGGCGCACAGTTATGTTTGGGCGACATAAGGCAGCGCACAGTGCTTTTTGGGTGGCATAAGGCGGCGCACAGTTATTTTTGGGCAGCAGAAGGCGGCGCACTGGTCCCCTTGGGCGGCAGAAGGCGGCGCGCTGATAGGCACAAGGCGGCGCGCTGATGCACAAGCACAGGAACAGAGCCACAGCACAATAGTTAAAACACTGACCAATGGTGCAGGGATCAGGGGTTCAACTCCTCACACTGCCCAGTGAAAAATGGCTGTGGAGTGCTGTAGGAGGCTGTATAATTTTATTTTGTTATCACTACTAGCAAACGCACTCTCCCAGCATGTTAACATACGGCGGCCCATAAGGCACATGTTACAGTGCACTGTTCGCCAAGGCACCCTTGAATGTCCCCTATAGGGCAGCATGTATGTTGCGACACAGGATAATGTATAGTGCACCCTACAGGGATGGCAACCATAAGGTGGCCTACAGGGCGCCCTATGAAGCACCCTCAGAGGCACCTAATGGGTATAGTAAGCTGAGGGTGGTCTTGCCAGCATAGACATATGTACAGTAAATAAAAATAAAGCTGTGGACAGCCCTACCAAAGGGCCCCACTGTGGGTTTGAACCCATGACCTCTGGCTGCACAGGCAGTGATGTAACCATTGCGCTACAGCTCCATAGCTGTAAGCAGGCCTCTGGCTGGCTGCAGATAGCCTACACGTCACCTCACAGACAGTCTGCTGGTGTCAACAGGATAGGGTTAGGCCACCCGTACCCATGATGCACTTCACATGCAAATTAGCTGTCCGCAGATGGACACAAGATGGGGAATGCACCCCCACAGCACCTCGGCCCTGTTGGGGGAAGTGACCGGGTGCACCCACACAGCACCTTGGACTAGTTGGGGGCACTGACCGGGTGTTTTACTGGCACAGAGTAGCCACACACTGTTACATCGTGCGGGTACTGTGCTCACCCTGAGTGTGCAATGAGGTGGCCAGGACCAGGTCAACAACACCTGCCATGGCTGATGGAGGCCAAGCAGGCGTTCCAAAGCAGTGTTAATGTGTAAGATAGCTAGCTTCTGCACAAGCACCATGGATATCCCTGTCTGCCGCCATCAGGCACCCCCCCCAGTGGCAAACATGGTCCCCATCAAGGGATCCACACTCTACCTCCCTGCAAAGATGGCAGTAGAGGGCAACATCAACCCCAGTCCTGCTGAGGAACACCACCCCCCCAGGCAGGCAGCTCCATACACAGTCATAACACAATAGCAGACAGACATAAGCCCAGGGTATGGTAAGCTGCACTCCACCACCAGATATTCCCCTGCAGCAAGCCAACAGCCACTGCACCCTGCAAGCCATTATAGCAAGCCATTTACCAGCTACAAACAGTCTGCTGGTTAGTCCATAGTGCATGTTCCCAATGGAGATGCATGCACCCAGAACTGGGCTGTCTGCATACACAGCAAGCAGATAGATCAGTGACTGGGCCCCAAAGAGAAACCCATATCTATCACATGAGAGAACTACTATACAGCACTATGGGGGGGCCTAGCCATGCTGTGGTCACTGCACAGTCAGGGTGAGCGTGATCCCCCAGAAGGACATGCTTTGGCCACCCTGTCTGTGTAGGTGGTGGCCGGACACTACAATATCCCAGCCAATGTCCCTGCCAGGGCCCTATGCCCAGTGCAGATGCATCCTGGCCAGTCCTCCTCACTTCTCACCACCACCAAAAAATTGTCTATTAGACAACTTTTTGGTGGTGGTGAGAATCGAGGAGGAATGTGACACATTCTATATATCCTTTCGATGTCTAGGACATCTGTACCTTGCCCACTCACGATCTTAAATGACAGAGGTGTAAGGCAGGGGTCTCCAAATCCAGCCCTGGAGGGCCACAAACCAGTCAGGTTGGCAGGATATCTCTAATGCATATATATCTCATGCATGTTCATTAGGGATATCCCGAAAACCTGACTGGTCTGCGGCCCTCCAGGACCGGAGGTGCCCACCCCTGGTATAGACAGACACACACTTCCACACCTCTGCCATCATGGTGCTACGATTGAGGGGGTAAGTAGCCTTGCCCACCAAACCGGTCCTGAGCACGGCAAGGCATGGATATGGTACGCATTACAGCTGGTGGTCACTCCCCAGGGTGGTAAACACCGTCAGAGGCCAGGCCTGGAGCATGCCCCGCAAACACCTAACAGATTGTTTGGATGGGGTCAACTAGCAGTATGTACGTAACGTATGGATATCTGCCTGCCTGTGCTCCTAGCAAACGTCTCAGAGCTGTGTACCGTATACCTCAGGTGTAGGGTGACATTGGTAAGTTATGCAAGTGCTCGTTTTGGGTGCTGCATGCACGGTCCAATGTTCTGCCTTTCCAATGGGGCCTGTGGGTGTGGGTGTGTCTGCCCTTGATGGCTGCTGCTTTACGGCACAGCTTCCCAACTCCAGTCCAGGTTTGCATCACACTGTTCGGGTTTTCCTGCTATCCCTCATGAATATGCATGGGCTACATCTACATGCCATGGGGGTGGTGCATAGATATACAGCACAGGCATTTGTATGAGTGTCAGCATGGAACCTGACTGGTGTGTGGCCCACCAGGACTGCATTTGGGTGATTCTGCTCTAGGTACTGCCCCTGTTCATGGTGTCTGTGCTCAGTGGGGTAAAAGATAGATGTCTTACCATTGAATATGTCCCCGCCATGAAAGGTGTGTCCTTACTATCACTGTTTAGTTGTGGGAAAAATATGTGGGCAGGATTGGCAGTAGCCCCAGCTGGGCTTTGAACCTGTGACCTTCTGTTCTTGCATGCATTGTCTGTGTGCACTGCACCACTGTGTAGCCACAGATTGGTTGGATTCCCTGGACTGTCCATGACTGTGGATCCGGCAGGGCCTGTCTGTTGCAGTGGACTGTGCTAGCCTGCACATGGCTAGGCCTCTGTCTTCTGTGGTTAGCAGCCACTGCCCCCTGCACCACATGTACTTGTCCGCCAACATGCTGGCATGAACTTCTCTCAGAAAAAGCAGTTGACCTGATTGCAATGTGGCAGTACGGGACTGCATTTGGGGGACTTGGCTGTAGGTAATGCCCATTGTTTTGGTGTGTGTGCGGTGTTGGGTAAAATATGGGTGTTTTCCCCATGCTTATGTTCCCTGCACTACAGGGGTGTCTGCCCTATCTTTATTTAGTGGTGGGTAAAATATAGGGACTGGGCTGGCAGGTGCCCCAGCTGGGTTTTGAACCTCTGCCCTCTGGTCCTAGAGGTAATGACTCTGTCCACTGTACCACACTTTGGCCACAGAAACAGTGCAGTCCCTGGAGGCAGTAAGCCTGGCAGGATGAGTCACAAACCCTGCTCTACTCATTTTTACTGTGGGAATATGCACCCTGTCTGGTGACAAACGTGCACCAGAAATGACCACGGGAAAATGGGGGACAAAATATCACCACGCTGGGCGACAGTGGTATTAATGGGCAACCATAGCAAACACTCCGAGGAAAGCTCCAAAAACGGAAATGTTTTTCGGAAGAGTCTCCGCTCCGTAGACCCTTCCAATATTCATCTCTTTTTTCTGGAGCTTTGCTGGGTGTGTTTTGTATATTTGCCCATCACTATAACTGTTCCCCAGCTGGATTACTATTTATAATAGTTTTGTTGTGGTCATTTTCAGGTTCTATTTGCAATTTTGTTCTGTGCACATATATCACACTGCTCACGTTTTTTAGGTTTCCCCGGTGTTCCTGTACATTGCTGACGGAAATGGTTTCTCTTCCCTTTAAATGCCCTCTACCGCGAGGGTTTCACTCGTGCTAATTTTTACATGGAAATTCGGGCCCGATACTGTGCGGGGAGCCTCTCCCCTCCCACTCTCCACCCATTGACCCCGTCCCTCCGCCCCTCCGGAGCCTTCCTCCGCCCTCTTTTAGCCGTTCCACGCCTCTATCGGACATTTGCGGGCCCGCACTTGTACGGGGCCCGTTAGTGTGCCGCGTACCTGTGCGGGGGTGACATGCACGTGTGCGGGGCGTTTAAACGCGTTTCTGCGCGTTTAAATGCCGCGTTGCCGTGCGCTATTTTGCGGCGCGCAGATTTGCGGACTTTAGTAAACATGCCCCTAACTTTGCGAAGATGGGCCAGTACCTCAGGGAGTCGTTAGTTGGATGGGAACAGCTGAGGGATGTAGAAAAACAGTGGGGAAAACTGAAAGGGGATATTTTAAGGGCAACCAACCTTTTTGTTAAAATGGTAAATAAAGGTAAAAGGAAAAGGAGACCGCTATGGTTTTCGAAAGAAGTAGCTGAAAAAGTGAAGAAAAAGAGGGAGGCCTTCATGAAATACAAGAGATCACAGAGAGAGGAAGACAGGCATCTGTATTTGGAAAAACGTAGAGAAGCTAGCAAAGTAGTCAAGAAGGCAAAGATTCAAAAGGAGGAGGAGATAGCCAATGCAATAAAATGGGGGGATAAGACATTTTTCAGATATATTAGGGAGAAGAGGAAGGGCAAGAGTGGTATTGTCAGACTCAAGGGTGCAGGGGAGGAATATGTAGAAGCTGATAAGGATAAAGCGGAATTGCTTAACAAATATTTTTGTTCTGTGTTCACAGATGAAGAACCAGGAGCAGGACCTCAGAAAACACCCACAAATAGGAACAGAAGCAAAGGACATCTTGAACAATTTTCAAAAGACTGTGTTCGTGAGAAACTATCTCAACTTAAAGTAGACAAAGCGATGGGACCGGATGGGATACATCCGAGGATACTGAGGGAACTTGGGGACGTTCTAGCAGCTCCACTGACTGACCTTTTCAATGCCTCGTTGGAGTCGGGAGTGGTGCCAAAGGACTGGAGAGAGGGTCATGTGGTGCCTTTACACAAAAGCGGAAGTAAGGATGTGGTTGAAAACTACAGGCCGGTTAGTTTAACTTCGGTGGTGAGTAAATTATTGGAAACGCTGCTGAAAGAGAAAATAGTGAGGTTTCTGGAGTCCAGCGGATTACAGGATCCGAGGCAGCATGGATTCACCAGAGGCAGGTCTTGTCAGACAAATCTGATTGATTTCTTTGACCGGGTGACCAGGGAATTGGACCGAGGGAGAGCCCTAGATGTGGTGTATTTAGATTTCAGTAAAACCTTTGACACTGTTCCTCACAGGCGACTTATAAACAAACTGAGCACCCTAGGGATGGACCCTAAAGTTACTGCTTGGGTTAGAAATTGGTTGGGTGGGAGGTGACAAAGAGTACAAGTAAATGGAGCTCACTCTGAGGAGAAAGATGTTATCAGTAGTGTGCACCAGGGATCTGTCCTTGGTCCGATTCTTTTTAACATCTTTGTTAGTGATATAGCAGAAGGGCTTTCAGGTAAGGTTTGCCTCTTTGCGGATGACACCAAAATCTGCAATAGAGTAGACACCCAGGAAGGGGTAGATAACATGAGGAGGGATCTAGCTAAGCTTGAAGAATGGTCTAGAATTTGGCAGCTGAGATTTAATGTTAAAAAATGTAAGGTCATGCATTTGGGCTGCAGCAATCCAAGGGAGCAATATAGTATAGGGGGTGAAGTACTTTTGTCCACTAAAGAAGAGCGGGACCTAGGCGTGGTTGTCTCTGGTGATCTTAAAGTAGCTAAACAGGTAGAAAAGGCGACGGCAAAAGCTGGAAGGATGCTTGGGTGCATACGGAGAGGAATGGCTAGCAGAAAAAAGGAGGTGATAATGCCTCTGTATAAGTCTTTGGTGCGACCTCATTTGGAGTATAGTGTGCAATTCTGGAGACCGCACCTTCAAAAGGATGTGAACAGGATGGAGTCGGCGCAGAGGGTGGCTACTAAAATGATTAGTGGTCTTCATTATAAAGCATAGAGGACACACTGAAGGATCTTAATATGTATACCTTAGAGGAAAGGCGGGATAGAGGTGATATGATTGAGATGTTTAAATACCTCTGTGGCATAAATGTTCAGGGAGAGAGCCTCTTTCAAAAGAAATATCTATGTCACAACTAGTAGCTCATCGTGCCGCGGTGACAAAATCAATGAGACGCCACCTAGCAGACACGCTGAAAAGATCTCTCAACAAACCTCATGACTTGTTTGCTATCGTCAAGCGTTTGACAAATGAACCCACCTCTCAACATGCTAGCGAAATCCACCCTCAAACCTTCGCTAACTATTTACAATCCAAACTCTGCCAGATTGACAATATCCCTACACCTTGCAAGATCCTTGAACCATACGATCAGACTCTACTCACTACTTTCAAAATACCACCCAAACTGCGCATTGAGGACACCATTGCTGGCATCAACATGACCACCGCCCAAACCGACCCATGCCCTGCGTTCTGGATCAAGGAACTACGAAATCACCTGAGCCCATTCGTATCCAGCCTTATGGAACTTTCTTTCACAACAGGAACTTTCCCAAATACCCTCAAACGCACATCCATAAGGCCTTTGCTAAAAAACAACAAGCTTGACCCTCTGAAGCCTGAATCCTATAGGCCAATATCAAGCATACCGTTGCTGGCAAAAATAATGGAAAAGGAGGTACAAAGACAAATCGAAGAGCATATAGAAACTAACGCACCACTAGACCCTTGTCAACATGGCTTTAGAGAAGCCCACGGTGTGGAAACACTGCTCACTACTCTATTCAGCAATATATTAACAGGCATCAACAATATCCGCCAAGGGTTCGTCCTGGTCTTCCTAGACATAGCAGCGGCATTCGATTCCGTGAGCCATGAACGTCTCCTAGAACGACTCGAGGGTAAGGGAATTACTGATAAAGCACTCGAGTGGTGCAGATCCTACCTCTCTGACAGGTGGCAGCAGGTGCGATCCAACAATACTGCATCAGATATGTTCCATCAAAAGCAGGGGGTCCCACAAGGCTCCTCCCTCTCTGCCCTTATGTTCAATATATACATGCAGCCTATCTGCAACCTGATACGGTCTTTCAATATCAAATGTATGATATATGCGGATGATGTGCTGTTATACATGCCTTTTACAACAGAGAACCCCGACTTCACTTCATTAACAAACTGCATAAATGAAATATCCAACTGGCTGTGATCCCAAAACCTCAAGATCCAACACAAGAAAACGGAGGTGTTGTTCATCACAAAAGACCGAAACTTCATTGCTCAGTCTTTCTTGAAGGTGAAGGATGCAGACCTCCAGACCAAACCCACTATCAGGTACCTCGGCGTCACTCTAGACCAGCACTTGGATATGAAGGCGCACATTGGAAACATTGTAAAAGCGGTATACCATAAAATCCGTTCCCTTAGACACCTACGATCCCTGCTAGAGCCGAATGATTTCAGAACCATCTATCAGGCCCTAATCATGCCACATTTTGATTATGCGAATTCAATCCTACAAGGGCTCCCTCAATCCACCTTGCAACCACTACAGCTGGCAATGAATGCCGCAGCAAGAGTCCTACATGGAGCATCCAGGAAAGACCATATCTCACCCATCCTAAAACAACTCCATTGGCTCCCGATACGAAGTAGACTCACTTACAAGTCATTACTACTGACATTCAAGGCCATCAAAGGGCTCTCATCTGAGTCACTAACGGATCTGATCCAGGTGACACCTCAAAATAGGGACAGACGGTCAGTAACACTCAACACACTTGTAGTCCCAAAATCAATTTCACACTGTACCAAAGCAACAGCAGACAGGGCTTTCAAGTTCTGTGCCCCAAGGTGTTGGAACAGCCTCCCTCAAGACATCCGAGCAATCCCGGATCTATTGCAATTCAGAAAAGCTTTGAAACACCACCTCTTCCTATTGTATTACCCAGTAACCAATGCAGTTATTTCAACCACCTCACAGACCTCCCAAAACCAATAACGCTGAAACCAAGAAATGTTCATGATTCTGTCTTAATTTGTAAATAGTTACCTGTCTTAATTTGTAAATAGTTACCCCTGTTATCCAAGTTATTTCTTTCTGTTCAAATGTAAACACAAAGTACCATCGGAAATGTGTAAATTCTTTGTTCAATGTAAACCGCGCTGATGCTGAATAGTGCGGTATAGAAGAGACTTTAAATAAAATAAATAATAAATAAAATGCTACGAGGGGACATGGGATGAGGGAGAAGGGAGATATATTCAGGAATGATATGCGGAAATATTTCTTTACGGAAAGAGTAGTGGATCCGTGGAATAGTCTCCCAGTGGAGGTGGTAGAGATGAGGACAGTAGCTGAATTCAAAAAAGCATGGGACAAACACACAGGATCTCTAAAGGTAAAAAGGGCACTGTTGTAGTTGTTATGGAAGGACAGACTAGATAGGCCATGTGGTCTTTTTCTGTCATCATATTTCTATGTTTCTATGTTTAACATTTAGCACTCTCCCTTAATCCAACTCTCTGATCAGTCTGAAGAAATTAATCGGATTCATCTGACAAGACTTATCTCTAGTAAAACCATGCTGCCTCAAATCGTGTAATCCAGTGGATTTCACAAACTGCACCATGCTTTGTATTATCAGCATTACCATTAATTTACTCAGCACCGAAGTCAGACTAACTGGCCCACAGTTCCCAACCTCCTCCTTCTGTTTTTCACATTCACCCTTTTCCAGTCTACCGGGAGCACTCCCAACTCTAAAGAAGTACTGAAAAGGTCAGTCAGCAGAACTGTCAGAACTTCCTTAAATTACTTCAACACCCTCAGATGTATCGCATCTGGTCCCGTCACTTTGTCTACTCATGAACATCATTCTGAAAACTGTTCAAAATCAGCATCACTTACATTCCTATTTATGTGTGTTTTCTGAGGTCCTGCTCCTGGCCCTTCATCTGTGAACACAAAACAGAAATATTTGTTAAAAACAATTCCACTTTATTCTCATCAGCTTCTACATATTCCTCCCCTTCACCTGAGTTTGACAATACCAGTTTTCCCCTTCTTCTATTACTAACATATCTAAAAATAGGTCTTATTCTTCCATTTTACTATATTGGCCGTTTTTATCTTCCTGACCTTTTCCCAGCTTCTCTTAGCTTTTTCTGATATTGTTTCTTGTCTTTCCCTTTCAGTATTATCTTGTACTTTGCGAAGGTTAGCCTCCTTTTCCTTATCTTTTCAGCTATTTTGACAGCCATAGCGGCCACCTTTTCTTCTTCTTTTTCCTTTTATAACAAAAAGTGTTGCTCTCTAAAATATCTACTTTTAGTTTCGCCTACTGCTTTTCCACTTCCAGATGTTTCCATCTAGCTAATGACTCTTTGAGATATTACTCTATCTTGACAAAGTTAATTTTCCTGAAGTCTAGGACTCTTGCTAATCACTGAACCATCTCTACACATGTCATAATATGGAACTACACCATCTGGAGATCACTGAATGCCAAATGATCGCCCACTATGGAACATAGAAACATAAGAGCAGAAAAAGACTATGGGGTCTGTTTACTAAATCGCGTTAGTGCAGTTCGCGGTAGGAGCCGCGTTAAGAAGACAAACCCCCAAATAAGGAGATGGGCGGGACCGCGGAAGACCTAGCGCGCGTTACGAAACCAACGAGCGTTAACTGGCGCGTTACGAAACTAACGAGCGGGCCACCGCGCGTAAAGCATAAGTAGCCACCCAGACATACAAGACTAATACAGAGCTATAGCACAATGGTTACTGCAGTGACTGCTGATACGGGCAGCATGGGTTCGAGTCCCCAGGGTGGCATTAGCAGAAGGCTGGCTGATGTAGCACCCTGTACATGACACAATGAGGGAGGGGGCAGCGCCAATTATATTTTATTTCCTGGACGTGTCGGAGGGATGCAGGCAAACACACCCATATATCAGATAGTGAGTGAGGGGGCATGTCTATGTTTGCTGTCCGTATGGGGTGTAAGTAAACACACCCACACATTATTCACTGAGTGTGGGGGCATGTATATGTCTGTTATGTGTCAGAGGGTTGCCAGCAAACATCCCTGACCCATACAGAGCTGTAGCACAATGGTTACTGCACTGACAGCTGATACGGGCAGCATGGGTTTGAGTCCCGGGCAATGGCCTGTATATTGGAAGGGGTATTGGCCTGTATATTGGAGGGGGATTGCTGAGGCTTTTGGACGGGACATTGCGTATGCGAGCCGAGCTACGTGCGTTGTTGCGTGTGCAGCGCCGCGCGTAGCGACGCGCGTACCATTGAGCCCGGGGATCTTTTCTTTTATGTGTGTGGGTACGTCGGGGTTTCAGCAGTGTGGGCATCTCATATATTACAGACTCTGTAGGGTGTCGTGCACCTATACTTTCTGCTACCAGATGTACGTGTGCTGTCCCATGGTTTATCAATGGCTGCGAGCTCGTGCTGCGGTTTCAGAGGGATTGAATAATACAGTCACCCCCATGATGCACTGCACATGCTAATCAGCTCTCCACACAGGCACACCATATGGAATGCATCCCCACAGACTCTGGACATGGTAGGGGTAAATTGTCATGTGCACCCCCCACAGCCCCTTGCCCTTATAGGGGGTACTGACCATTTGTTGTACTGGCATTGAGGACCTGCCCAACACCACATTGTGCGGGTGCTCTGCTCACCCTGAGTGTGCAGTGGGGCATCCAGCCCTAGGTCCTCAGCACCGTCCACAGCAGTGTTACTGTGTGAGATAGATATTTTCTGCATGACCACCTTGGACATCTCTGTCTGTTTGGGGCAGGTGTAGACCCATGCCCCACCGCCCCCCCCCCTCACCCCTGGGTGGCAAACAGGGTCACCCATCATAATCTGCACATTCTACCTCCCTTGGAAAGTGCCAGTGGAGGGGGGACATTAACCCTAGTCCTACTGAGGTGCAGACACCCCACAGATCAGTCACTGCAGATCCAGACACATGCATGCCACAGGAGCAATCTGACATTGGGACTTGGTAGAAAATGACAATCCCAACCACTATCTGTGATTCCCCTGGTGCAGGCCAACACACCCTGCAGGCCACTCCATCACATCACCTACCAGCTGCAACCAGGCTGCTAGTGACCAGCAGAGATGCCTGCACCCAGAACTGGGGTGCCAGCATACACAGCCAGCAGATACATCTGTGACTGGGCCCCAGGGGAACACCCATATTTATCACATGAGTGAACTACTATGTAGCACCATGGTGGAGCCTAGACATGCTGTGGTCACTGCACATTCAGGGTGACACTGAGCTTGCAGCGGCATCTACCGTGGTCACCCTGTCTGGGCAGGTGGTTGCCTGGCACTACAATGTACCTGTCACTGCCCTTTGCCCTGTGCATATACACCCTGGCCAGGCCGCCTTATCCGACCTCTACCCATGGTACTTTGCTACTCATTATGCACATTGGCAGCCCACTACTGGCAACATTGCTGGCAGTGTGGCCTGTCGACAGTGTTTGCAGCCACCACACACTGGCTGGACAGACAGCCACCCCCACACCTATGCCAGCATTGTGCTACTGTAGGGGGGTTCTGCAGCCATACACACAACACCTGTCATGGGCACAGTACATGCATGGATGTGGTACGACATACTCTGGTGGATCACTCCCAAGGGTGTTGGACACTGTCAGGGGCCAGACCTGCGGCACACACCACAGACATCTGACTGCTTGTTGTGGCGCAGCTCAATGTGCACAATGTGCTTTACATAGGACATGAGTTCTACATTTTATCATTGGCAACTTTTAGTGCATGTGCACCATATACCCATGTGTAGGGTGCCATTGCTAAGGTATGCACCTGCTAGTATTGGGAGTTGACAGCAGGGCCAATTGTCTTACCTCTTCGGGTTTCATTGGCCAATGGGGCTGGTGGGTGGGTGGGTTTCACTGTTAGCTGCTGCTTTACGGCAGGGTTCCACAACTCCAGTCCTGTCATTCCAGGCACTGATCGGGTTTTCATGCTGTCCCTCATAAATATGCATGGGCTACATCTGCAGACAAGGGGGGGGGCATAGTTATGCAGCACAGGTATCTTTATTGGGGGCAGCATGGTAACTGAATGGTGTGGGGCCCTCCAGGACTGCATTTGGGGGACTATGCTCTGGGTAATGCGCCTATATCTGGTGTGGTAAAATATTGGCGTTTTGTCCATGTGTATGTTCTCAGCAATAAGGGTGTGACCATTCCATCACAGTTTAGTTGTGGGGAGAATATGTGGGCAGGATTGGCATGGCCCCAGCTGGGATTTGAACCTGTGACATTCTGGTCTTACAGGCACTGGCTGTGTCCATTGCACCACACTGGGGCCACAGAGATGGTGCTGTCCCTGGTGTTAGTATGACCTGCCTGGCTGGTCAGGGACTCTGCTCTGCAAAAGGTTTACTGTGGCCTCATTTCCCTTGTATGCAGACAACGGTGCACATACACCTCAGGGGGACCTCACAGAAGGGACACACACCCATATCCGAGCTGGGCAACAATGATATCATTGGGAGACATTACACTACACTCCCAGGTCAGCTCCATTACAGTGACTTTCCCTTTTAGAGGGTCTGCGAAGCGTGAACCCTTCCACATATCATTAGGTTTTTATTTTGTGCTTTCCAGGGAGTTCTGTTCCTTGTTGTCCATTGCTATCACTGTTTAACTGCTGATTTATGCTTTTAAAGGGGTTTCCTCTGGTCATTTTTATTGTCTTCTGTGACATTTCATTCTGTGCACATGTATCACACTGCTCACGTTTTGTGTGTTACCCAGGTTTCTCTGTACATTGCTGACGGAAATGGTTTCTCTTACCTTTAAAGATGCCTTAAACGGCAGGTTTTCATTCGCGTTGGAATTGAGCTCAGAATTACAGCGCGTTAGTGAGGGGGAGCCTCTCCCCGCCCCCTCTCCGCCCATTGACCCCTTCTCTCCGCCCACTCTCCACCTTCTGCGCTGTTTTAACGCGCCGCGGGGCTTTACGATCGTTAAGCGCAGTCAACGCGCGTAGTATGACGTTACCGGTCGTTGGCGCGTGTTTACGCGCGTTATACTGCACTTGCGGTCGTTAACGTCATACAACGCGCGTTATTCACGTTTACCGCGGTTTAGTAAACAGACCCCTATATGGCCTATCTAGTCTGCTCTTCCATATCAGATACTGTAGTCCCTTTTTTTCCTTTACAGATCTGTGTTTGTTCCATGCTTTCTTGAATTCAGACAGTATCCTCATCTCTACTACCTCCACTGGGAGATGATTCCAGGCATCTACCACTCTTTCTGTAAAGAAATATTTCTCCTGAGTCTATCCCCTTTCACCCTCATACTATGCCCCTTCATTGCAGAACTTATTTTCAATTGAAAGAGGTTCTCCTGTGCATTTTTGTCATGGAGGTATTTAAATGTCTCTATCATATCTCTCTATCCCGCCTTTCCTCTAAAGTATACATATTGAGATTTTTAAGTTGTCCCCATATGGTTTATAACAAAGACCTCGGACCATTTTGGTAGCCACCCTTTGCATTGACTCCATCCTGTTCATATCCTTTTGAAGGTGTGGTCTTCAGAAATGCACACAATACTCCAAATGAGGTCTCACCAAGACTTATACAGAGGCACTATCACTTCCTTTTTCTGCTGGCCATTCTTCTCCCTATGCAGCCATGTATCCTTCTGGCTTTCGCTGTTGCCTTTTCTACCTGTTTAGCCACTTTACGATCAACAGAAACAATCACGCTCAGAAGTACTTCACCCCCTATACTGTACCGCTCCCTTGGATTTTTTTTTAAATTTTTTATTTATAAACATTTTTTATAACATAACTGCACTGGTTTCAAATAGCACGGTATAAAAGAGACATTAAATAAATAAATAACAAGAAAATGAAAAAACAATATTATGTAATCCATAGTCCATAACATATTATCATAACTCAAGTCCACATCAAGGAGGTGTGCAGTATAAGTTAGGAAATCCTCAAATTGGCTACTAGTGAAATGACTCCCTAGCTCCATTAACAAAGTCAAGAGACAGGAAAAAAAATTATATTATATACAAAACTTATCTAACTCTTACCCTTAAGAAATTCTAACAATTGTTCCACTTCAAGAAAAAATATACCATTTACCCTGAAAAACTATAAGACATTTACATGGAAATTTCAAATAAAATAAAGCACCAGGAGCTAAAACACATGGGCGGACCTCCAAAAAGGCCTTACAACGACCTTGTGTAACTCTAGAAACATCTGGGAAAATCTGAATAGCTTGAGCACAAAATTTCTCAGCCTTTTTTTTAAAATAAGCGCGTAGAATTCTATCCTTATCCATCTCTGATATAAAAGTAATTAATAATGTAGTTCTTGATGATATATCATCCATAGCAGACGCCAAGAAATCTGAAATATCTAGGGTAGAGGAAGCTAAATGATCATATTACGCTCCCACTTCCCCGTCCCCCTCTGGATCTCAGACTAATTTCCCCAAAAGCACATAATAAATTCTAGAAATATCAATTAATTCCACATCAGTAAATAATAACACTTCTTTAAGATATTTTTGGAAAAGTATAAAAGGGGAAAGATAATGAGTCCAAGAAAAATTCAACAATCGCAACTTTTTAGAACGCAAAGAATTCTCCAATAACTCATCCTGACGATGGAGCATACGAGAGTCCTGAGAAAAAGTAACCAATAGTCCTTGTTGAGAGAGACTCTGAATCTCCTGAGTTACAGTCAATCTTTCCAAAGTTATCAATCTAGATTCATGATCTGATAATTTAACAACAGCTTCTTTGGAGAAATATGAAACTTTCTAAAGGGAAGCTCCAAGAGTCGCCTCCATACGTGCAACAATAGCCCAAATATCACGCACCTGGGCTGCACCAACCGAAGCAAACGAGATCACAGAAGGGAGAGGAGGAGGCAGTTTCCCCAAAGGGGAATCAATCTTTAGAAAAGAAGCAGGAAGTAAGACTGATCTGGATTTAACCTGCCCCACCTTCCCCAGTGAGGAGGTCATACCAGAACCCTTGTTAACCTCTTGGCTGGGCGGAACTAAACCCAATTCAATAGGAGAGCAATCAGATGAAGAAGTACTCACAGATGAAACATCCACAAACCCAACATTTGGCGACTGAGCAGGGGCCGTAAGGTCACCCATACGAACATGGGCATCCATCAGGCCCACAACTTTAACCGCCTTGGTCTGGGCAATTGGCGGGTATTGCGATGCTCCTGCCTGGGCCCGAGAGCTTACAGGCAGGAGTGGCCTTGTAATGTCCCTGAGGAATAAAGCTGGTACTGGTCCCTGGGGATTCTGGGACTTGTAGTGTACTTGTATTTCCTTCAGGATTAAATTGTAGTTGTGACACGAATGTTAAGGCTGCAACAAATTTATTGTTGTGGGGATATTTTCCAGTGCATCAAAATTCAATGGTACATAACGCAAAAGGTGCAACTTCAACCCAAACAGCTGAAACCAGGAACATAGGAAGTACAACTGAAATTAAGTTAGCTTCTACTTGGCTCTTCACAATCACAGCAGCTTTAACTCAGCAGTGCCTCGTGTGGTCTTTCAGAATTATTGCAGCACCAAACAAACAGCGGTTCCTTCCACAGTGTGGCTTCTCAAAACAAACAAATGAAAACAATTTGTAAACCTTTTAGCTTGGCAGCAAGTACAGAAAACTCCCTGTATTCTTTCCATACAGTGTTCAAGGGTTTCTTACACTGCTGTCCTCTTTGAGGCAGATTGAGCAATCCATTGGAGAAGTGTCCCCTTCTAAGGCAGGCAGGTAATTATCCACTTGCATGCATTCATCAGAGCTAAGGCTATCGCTGTCTCTGTCAGGCCTGCTAAGCTTCCCTGACCTCAGTTCCAGAAACTCTTGAAACTGTTTTAAAAGCAATTCAGCGTGTAAGTGCTCTTTATCCATGTGAAAGTCTTTGGTAAGGGTAATACCCTTCCCCCACTTGCTATCAGCTTCTGCAGCTGGGTTTACCTTGTGAAGGTTAGCACAAATAAAAGGTTTTTCTAGTAAAGCATTAAAAGTAGAAAAGTCAGCTTTACCTTTAGCAGGGTTTGAATAAGAACTGGCACCTTTCCTCCAGAAGTCTCTCTGGTTCAAAAACTCAGCAGCCTTACTGCTATTTCCTCTGCTCTGTGAATTTCTCTTTGAAAAGCTTTCTTCCTGCTTCACTTCCTTGCTTCTGTAGCCTTGTTTGCTACCAGACCAGATACCTTCTTTCCATGTGCTGAATTTGCTAGCCTTCCCACACCCAGGCTCTACCTTGTAGTAAGGTTCTTTCTTAGAGTGTGCTTGGCTCCAAGGTTTACTATTCCAAGGTTCTGCCTTGCTCCAGGGTTCTAGCGTTTTCCTCCTTCCTTTTTCCTCTTTCTTCCTTTTCTCTTTTCCTCCTCCCCTCTTCCCTCTCTGCTTGGGGATTTAAAAGGGCTTCATTTCCCGGCATGCCCTGACCTTCCCCTGAGCGTGCCCAATCAGTGCAGAAGCCTGTCTCCTCCCCTGAGCTGGGGCGTGTCCTGTGCTCAGCAGAGAGCTGTGTTTTTTTCAACTCTGCATTGGAAATCCTGTGTGCTAGTGCTATTTCATTACTTCTACCAGGATTTTCCCCTATCTCCATCTCTTCTGGAGGGCATTCCTCACCACAGTATTTCTTCTTCCTTTTCCCCATACCAGGGTTACTCTCCGTGCGCCTCTGTGCGCTGAAGGGACGCCAAAGGGGTAGGACCTGCCCCTTTGGTCATGCCCCTTTGGGCACGCGCCCTTGACCACGTCCCATGGTGGGGCCGGTGGTAATATAGCCCTTCCAATGAATAGCACCAATAAGTACAGTCCTTCGCAGGCACCAGGAACCAATAGAATGCAATCAGGAACACACAGCAGTTAAAACGAGCACCTCGGCATCCCACGGTGGGGCCGGTGGTAATATAGCCCTTCCAATGACTAACACCAATCAGTACAGTCCTTCGCAGGCACCAGGAATCAAAAGAATGCAAGCAGGAACACACAGCAGGTAAAACGAGCACCTTGGCGTCCCGTGGTGGGGCCGGTGGTAATGTAGCCCTTCCAATGACTAGCACCAATCAGTACAGTCCTTCGCAGGCACCAGGAACCAGTAGTATGCAAGCAGGAACACACAGCAGGTAAAATGAGCACCTCCCTCCCTTGGATTTTTGCAGCCCAAATGCATGACCCTATATTTTTTATCATTAAATCTTAGCTGCCAAATCTTCGACCATTCTTCAAGCTTAGCTAGGTCCCTCCTCATGCCATCTCCTCCTTTCTGGGTGTCTACTCTATTGCAGATTTTGGTATCATCCACAAAGAGGGAAGCCTTACCCAACAGCCCTTCTGCAATATCACTAACAGAAATGTTAAAGAAAATTTGACCAAGGACAGATCTCTGCTGCACACCACTGGTGACATCCTTCTCCTTAGAAAGATATGAAATCAGGGCCAGCAGTAGGGTAATCAGTGTTCTGTGCAGTTCTGGCATGTCAGCCCCTCCTTCAGGAGAGTATCCCTCTTTCTCTTTCTTTCTACCCACATCCTCCTCCCTTTCTTACCGCTCCCTGCTCAGCACCTCTTCCTCCTCCCAACCACTTCTCTCTTTCTCCCTGGAAAGGGGAGGGGGGGTTGACAACATGATGGAAGACACAAGTTACACACCCCAGAAACCATCTCCATATAGAATATTGCCCAAAACCAAACGCTTTCTGATGTGTCTGTCAACAAATATTTTGCATAATAATGCAATATACAGCAAATGATAAATAAATAGAGTGGAAAAGTAGCCTAAGGTTAGAGCACTGGCTTAGTAACCAAGAGACCAGCTTTCAGTTCCCACTAGCCTTGGGCAAGTCACTTAATCCTCCATTGCCTCGGAAGAAAGACCTGGCAATCTACTTCCAGTCACACTGCCAAGAAAACCCAAGAGCTGCTGGGTCACCAGGAGTTAGCATTGACTGAAAGGCACATATTACATTACATTTTGTGTTAAATAAAAACTATCTTGATATAAACAAAAACAGTTTGATCTTCATTGAGACTGGGCAAAAAAACCCTACCTACAAATCTGGCTGCAGTGTTACAGTGCCAGACAAAAATTCATTCATATTTGTAAATCTAGATTTTGTTTTTGGCGTAATCATGGAGAAAGCATCTCGCTATTAACTGACCTATTCAGGGGGTGTTTTTGCTATCCTCCTTCACAATGCATAAACTGTCTAGAGGCAAAAGAATGGAGTGCTCACAAGCCACTGTATCGCTTATCACAATTATTAATTCTGAATATTCACACAATGATTTCTTTCATTCTCTGTATATCTTTCCCTTTGTAAGGAATAAACAAATTGAACTTAATCTAAGGTCCGTGAATTCTTTTCTTCATCATTCCTTTGCAAGAATGCAGCGGAATACAATAGTCCTAAATACCAACATAGCACCTCATTGTTCTTCATGGTAATTAGCAATGCAAAACAATGCTTGTGACTGAAAGGCGAAAGAGAAATCATTATTCTATGTTAATGAATGAGTTAAATGCCAAGAACTGTCCACTTGGGTCAAGGCATAAATTATCTGAGAGAAATTAATTCTGGCAGTTAGTAATTGCTAGGCCAGATTTTGTAAATTTCATTGCAACGGCATAATTTAAAATACGTGAATGCAAAGTCCACAGCAATATTTTTGAGACATATTTAAAAGACTTCATTACATTACAATGTGCCAACATAATAATTAGCTGTTTATGGTGAAATAAAATGATGATGATGACGATGGTAAACAAATCTCTCTGGAACCGAAAAATCACATGACTTAACTTTACTGCCATTCTGTTTTTATTAAATTGCACTTTTTATAGTCTGAGAGAGCACAACAGCTATTAATTTTATTCTGTATTGTTGGCCTGCATTTTCCTAAGCAAAATTAGCTGCTGCTTTCAAAATAATTAAATAACTGTATAAAATGATGTGATCAGTATTTAACTACGCTTCAGAGACAATTACAAAAAAACGCGGTAGCAAAATCTATTTGAACACTTTTCTGCTTGCCAGATGGAATTCACTTGTTGTGTTCTATAGTAATTAAAAGCTAAATCCCTGAGAGGAATACTGAGAAAAAAATGATCTACTATTCACTAGTTTTCTACTTGAATTGTTGAGATGTGAAACCAAAGGCTAAAATTTCAATGGCGTGACAGCAAAGGGTTAATGAGCAAATCTACTGTAAACTCACATATTGTGGAAAAAAAGATGGTGATGCAGATGCAAAAAGACAATGTTTTCCTTTGTTGCAGGGTCTTCCATCTCATTGCTTCCCCCCACCCCCTACACAAATATTTGCGGTGACAGGTTTGTAATTGGATGTGTAAGTGTCAGACAGCAGTGCTCCAGTCTGAGGCTTCATCTTGTTAGCTTTTTGTTTTTTGATTGCTTAAGAAATTATTATGCAGGCTGGCGGTCCCAGTAGAGTATTCATACCTGCTTCTTAGGCCAGATAGATACAAACAGAGGGAGAGAAGAAATGGAAGTGGTGAAATTAGAGTCTAACCATAATCTCTATTGGCTGGTTCAAGGGCTGGGCTACAGGGCAAGAGTAAGCCTTGGATGGGTTTTAGGCAAACAGTGGTGATGACTTTCCCAATGTAATAAGAAGCACTGCTTGCTAACTCCTCCTGCCGACTGGCAGACAATGCGCAGATGGCAGGGAGAGTAGAAAGACTGCTGCAGACCATGTTGATTCTGTCTCTCCTCCCGCACTCTTCTTTCTGCCAACAGCTGATTTACCACGGTAAAATCTGCCTTGGGAGACATTGAATTAGAAGATCTGAGAGGGTTCCTATTAAACATTTGGGCCCTAGGCATGTGACTAATTTGACTATGCCTTAATCCTGTCTACCTATAGAGAAAGCTGTGGTCCTTTTTACTGTCCTATCAGCTGGAGGATTGCTACATAAATATTTGGGTGAGCTTTTGCTGGGGAGGTTCTTGAACTAAAGGCGGTAGGACTGGAGCTGCTTCTGACTAGCTTGGAAAATCAAGAAAAAAGAACTGGCAAATCTGTTTTACTCAAAGCATTGCAATGTTAAATATGTAATGTCAAATTTAAAATGGAGGACACTAATGAAAACTGGCAGCTGAAGAGCAAGCAGTTCTAGAAAGAGTACTGAAAGCAGTGGAATGGGGAAAGAATGTTCATGCTCCTTGGTTTAGATGCATATACGAGGTGTGAAAAAACAAACAAGACTGTGGCAGCCACGCCCATGAGAATGCCAATTGGCTAACCAATTGGCTTATGTCACTGTGTTGTGCAACATCTCACAATTATTCTGCTATAATATTTTTCATCTCTCTCACTCTGTTTTTCTTTTTCAGGTTTTTTTGTAGCACACTGCTCCATCGCTTTGTCACACAACTGGAGGTGGCAGAAATATGGAGCAAAGAATCAACTTGAAATTTCTGGTTAAGTTGGAGAAGGACTCAACTGAGTGTCTCCAACTTCTCCAAAAGGCTTATGGAGAAAATGCAATGTCAAGGCCGTGAGTCTTCGAGTGATACAAATGCTTCAAGACTGGCCGTGAGGAGGTGGAGGATGACCCCAAGTCAGAATGACTTTCCATGACAAAGACGACTGAGAACATTGACAGAGTGAACCAGCTGGTGCAGAGTGATTGCAGATTGATGGTGCGGATGATAGCTGAGAAGCTCAGCCTGAACAGGGAGTCAGTGTGGACCATCTTGCTGCAGGAGCTGGGGATGTAGAAGGTGTGCGCCAAGATGGTGCCCAAGCTTTTATCGGATGACAAGAAGGAGCACTGGGTCAATGTTTGTTGAGACTTGCTAGAGAAGATCAGAGAAGATCCAGAGTTCATTGGCCGAGTCATCACAGGAGACAAGACTTGGGTCATCCAGTATGACCCTGAAAGCAAGAGACAGAGCCTGCAGTGGAAGACTTGACTGTCACCCAGACCCAAGAAGGCGAGCATGTCCAACTCAAGGATCAAGGACATGCTAATCACATTCTTCGACCAGAAAGGAGTGGTCGATCATGAGTTTGTGCCTGAGGGTCAGACAGTCAACCTGCACTTCTACCAGCAGGTCCTCAATTGCCTCCATGAGTGGATTCGGCGCAGCAGGTGGGCTCTGTGGAGAGACAAATCGTGGCTGCTCCACCACGCCCGCACACACCGCGCTCAGGGTGAGGCAGTTCTTGGCCAACAAACAGATCGTGGCTCTCGATCACCCTCCTTATTCCCCAGATCTCACACTGTGCAACTTCTGGCTCTTCCCCAGGCTGAAGACTGTGCTCAAAGGAACTCACTTCGCCTCTCTAGAAGAGATCAAGGCCACTGTGACAAAGGAGCTGAGAGACCTCAAGGAGGAGGACTTTACCGAGTGCTTCCGTACGTGGCAGAAGCGAATGCAAAAATGCATTAACTTTGGGGGGGATTACTTTGAAGGGGACAATGCGTGATTTCTCTGTAGATTTTGTAATAAAACATTTATGGGACAGTCTCGTGTTTTTTTTTGTCACACCTCGTATACTACATCTAAAATAAAAACATAACTGCCATACTGGGTCAGACCAAAGGTCTATCAAACCCAGTATCCTGTTTCCAACAGGGGCCAATCCAGGTCACAAGTACCTGGCAGGTTCTCAAAAGAAGCCAATTCCATGCTGCTTATCCCTGGGAATACGCAGTGTTTTTCAACATGGTCTACTTTAAGGGTTTATGGACTTTTCCTCTAGGAATTTGTCCAAACCTTTTTTAAAACCAGCTACACTAACTACCTTTACCATATTCTATGGCAGTGAGTTCCAAAGCTTAATTATGCTTTGAGTAAAAATATATTTTCTCCTATTTATTTTAAATGTGCTTTCATGGCATATAATTTAAATGTAATTTCATGGCATGTCCTTTAGTCTTTGTACGTTTTGAAAGAGCAATCAATTTTTCTTTAGCCATTTAGACTTCTATCATGTCTCCTTCAGCCATCTCTCCCTGCACCAAAGGCCAGTCAGGCCCAACAGCCCAGAGAGTTTAACATACAGTGCCAGAATAAACGTGTGACCATCAACAAGACCAATCCTCAGACCCGTTCAACATCATGAATCACCACCGAAACATCCAATGCAGAAGCCTGCTGACAACGATAACTCTCACTGCATATGTAACACCACAACCAGAATCTTTCCTCCAAACCTGCTGTTAAAGGATAAATAGGAATCACCACATCCGCTTTCATCCAGAAACATCATGACTACCACAGCCACCCTTCTCATACTCCTCTAACCGACCCATCTCCTAACACGCACTACTGCGCTACCCTCCGTACAATTACATACTTATCATACATCCACACACTATCACCCCAACACCTCACTACACACACAAGCCCAGACCCAACACATACCAGTGCCTCATACAAATCAGACCCCAACCACACTCAGTCACAACAAGCACACAACGCTCCCTAAATAATCTATCATACCTAAAATGCTCCCTCATTAATGCCCGCTCAGCACGTAACAAAACACAAATAATCGCTGACCTCCTCACAGACAACCAATTGGACATCTTATGCATCACTGAAACCTGTTTTCAAATTTCGATAATGTACTAATGAATCCACTAATATCACCCTCCTATGATCACTTGTACAAGAACCGAACACAGAGGCAGAGGAGTTACCATCCTAACAAAGAAACACCTCACCTTCCGCTTCCTCAATAACAGCACAAGCAGAGGCTAGACACATTAACCTTCACCAACAATGCCACAATCCTCCACCTAGCGTACAGATCAAATGCCAGCCCAGACGACCTGGACACCATCCTAGAAACAGCCTGCAAACACAAATCCAGTTCCAACCACTTACTGACCCTAGGTGACTTCAACTTCACCTCCATTGCCCCTAAAACAGCAAAAGCCTTTCTCAATGCTATGGATGCTCTGGGACAAACACAAATCATCAAACAACCTACTTATAACAAGGGTAACACGCTAGACCTGATATTCCTTCCACCATCCTTCATCAGAGACTGCACCCTCCCATCCACCACCATAACCACCATCCCCTGGTCAGACCACAAGACACTCACCTTTTTCCTCCCGCATAGAATATGCTTACAAGAAGAGCCAAATCTGCACTCTACTGTTCGCAGATTCCACCATCTAGAAATGAAACAATTCTTAGCAAAGATACTACCACACCTTCAAGACTCATCTGACAACTTAGACTTACTGATCCATAACTGGAACAAAACTATAAGCACCATAGCAATAAACCAACAACCCCTCCCCTCCCCAGCTAATAAACATAACAGAAATTCAGCCGCTTGGTACTCCACACAACTCAAAAGCATGAAACGTCGCCTAAGAGCACTGGAAAGAAAATGGAGAGGCAGCAAATCAACTATCAATCTCAATATCTTACCAAAACGCAAGAATACCAAGGAGCCACAAACAGGGCCAAAAAGGACACCAACCACCCCCAGGAAATATTTGATTTGGTTAAAAACCTTGTAAAAGTATCTGCACCAAAACAGCAGTTTTCAGATCTCACCTCACGAACCATGGCAGATCACTTCCAAACACTATGATGTCCACTGGGCAACCAGAACCTCACAACAACTCAACCAGCTCATGACCACATTACCTCTGACATCACATCGGACTCCTTCTCGACCATCCACCTTCAACACCTGGAAAAAATCATCAAAAGCATCAACACTAGAACATCCCCACTTGACCCATACCCAGTCAGCTGGATCAAGGCTGCACAAACAGAACTGCTACCTATAATACTTAAAATCATACAATCACTGCAACAAGGTTACATGCCCATGGACCTAAAACTAGCCTCTATTTGACCAACACTAAAAGCCTCATCAGACCCTACACAGCCAACCTTATACCAACCAATTGCAAGCCTGCCATTCCTGGCAAAAGTAATAGAGAAAATAATACTCTCACAACTGCAAGAATACACGGATGCAAACCACCCACTTGACCCCCAGCAGTATAGCGTTAGGCTCAGCATTGAGTAGAAGCCTTACTCACTGCTCTAATCGACAACCTTGCAAAAGGCATCAAAAAATAAACAGAGGATTCATCCTCATATTCCTGGACATCAAAGCCGCCTTTAATTCCATCCCACACAATCTGATCATCCAGTGCCTACAAACAATCGGCCTGAAAGGCACCATGCTTAAATGGTTCACCTCTTACCTCACAGGTCGCTATCTCCGAGTGAAATTGGGTAATGAAACCTCAAAGCCCTACTTACAATAGCAAGGAGTTCCCTAAGGATCGGCCCTATCCTCATTGTTATTTAATTTCTTCCTCCAACCAATTTGCGCCATACTACAAGCACACAACTTTACCACTTATATGCAGATGATATCATGTTTTATACCCCTATCAACACCACCAACCCAACCATCACCCATGTAAAGAAATGCTTCATCTCCATATCAACATGGCTCACTGAACACAACTTGAATATAAATTACAAGAAAACTAAAGTCTTATACATTTTCAAGGACACCAACTTCACACCACCTAATCACATAACGATTGCTGGAACTCAACTCCAAGTCAAACCGCAAATATGCTGCCTGGGGATTACTCTTTTCTATACCATCCCTTCCAGAGATCAGGTGTGGTTTAAAAATAACCAACTTGTTACGTATAACAGGATAAACAGGTAACTATATACATATCAACCATAACTATTTATATGTCAACTATTAACAATGTTTACAAGCGTTATGAAATCTGGTGTCAGCTATGATACAAAGCTTACAAGAGTCAAACTCGGCATGTGGGAAATTGAGGCAATGATGGTGTGCTCTCTGTGTATATTGTATATTGGGTGATCATCGTGTGTGGGATTGTATTGTGTGTGCAGTATTACTGTCATTAGTATTTCCATAGTGTTCAATAAATAAATGCATTGAGCTCTTTTCTGAATATTTGGAGGTCCTTAATCGAGCAGATTGAGACACATAGAGAGTTCCAAAGACTGGGGGCTGTAAGAACATAAGAACATAAGATATGCCATACTGGGTCAGACCAAGGTCCATCAAGCCCAGTATTCTGTTTCCAACAGTGGCCAATCTAGGTCATATGTACCTAGCAGTTTCCCCAAGGGACACAGGTTCCACAATGCTTGTATTGGTTCAAGCATTGATATCCTGGGTCCCTTCTTAATAATGGCTTATGGACCCTTCCTCCAGGAACTTGTCCAAACCTTTTTTAAACCCAACTACACTAACAGCCTTTACTACATCCTCCGGTAACAAATTCCAGAGTTTGATTACACGTTGAGTGAAAAAATATTTTCTTTTATTAGTCTTAAATAGTTTACCATGTAGCTTCATTGCATGTCTCCTAGTCTTTCTATATTCTGATAAGGTAAACAATTGATCTACGTTTACCCGTTCCACTCCGTTCATTAATTTATAGACTTCTATCATATCTCCCCTCAGCCGTCTCTTTTCCAGGTTAAAGAGCCCTAACCTTTTTAGCCTTTCTTCATAGGAGTATCCTTCCATCCCCTTTACCATTTTGGTGGCTCTTCTCTGAACCTTTTATAAAATCGCTATATCCTTTTTAAGATACGGCGACCAGAATTGCACACAATATTCAAGGTGCGGTCTCACCATGGAACGATATAGAGGCATTATAATATCTTTTGTTTTATTTTCCATTCCTTTCCTTATCATACCTAGCATTCTATTTGCTCTCTTGGCCGCCGCTGCACATTGGGCCGAGGGTTTTAACATGGTATCCACAATGACACCTAAATCTTTTTCCTGGGTGGTGGTTCCTAATGTGGAACCTTGCATCGTGTAACCATAGTTTGGGTTGTTCTTCCCTAGGTGCATAACCTTGCACTTGTCCACCTTAAATTTCATCTGCCATTTTGATGCCCAGTCTTCCAATTTATCAAGATCCTCTTGCAATTTTCCACAATCCTCTTGGGTTTTAACAACTTTAAATAGTTTTGTGTCATCTGCAAATTTGATAACCTCACTCGTTATTCCACTTTCCAGGTCATTTATGAATATGTCAAAAAGCAGCGGACCCAGCACAGATCCCTGGGGTACACCACTATTCACCTGTCTCCGTTGGGAAAATTGGCCATTTAACCCTACCCTCTGCTTTCTATCTTTTAACCAGTTCCTGATCCACAATAGTACACTGCCTCCTATCCCATGACTCTTTAGCTTTGCCAAAGGTCTCTCATGAGGGACCTTGTCAAAGGCTTTCTGAAATTCCAGATACACAATATCAACCGACTCACCTTTGTCCACCTGATTATTCACTCCTTCAAAAAAACATAACAGATTAGTAAGACAAGATCTTCCTTGTCTAAAGCCATGTTGGCTGTCTCCCATTAGGTCATGACTATCTACATGCTGAGTAATTTTATTCTTTATGATGGTTTCTACCATTTTTCCTGGTACTGATGTCAGGCTCACTGGTCTGTAGATTCCCGGATCACCCCTGGAACCCTTTTTAAAAATTGGTGTTACATTGGCGATCCTCCAATCTTCAGGTATTAGAGATTTTATTTTATTTAGACAGTTTTGTATGCCACCTTATCCTTCAATCAAACCAGAGATGATTTTAATGATAGTTCACAGATTAGTAATAGCAGGTCTGCAATCTCATATTTCAGTTCTTTCAACACCCTTGAATGTATACCATCCAGCCCAGGTGATTTGCTACTCTTCAGTTTATCTAATAGTTGTAATACATCTTCCCGATGTATCGATATTTCCTTCAATTCTTCCGCACCTTTAAATACCACTTCAGTCATGGGTAACATCCCTACATCTTCCTCAGTAAAGACCGAAGCAAAGAATTCATTCAGTCTCTCTGCTATCGCCTTGTCGCCTCTTAGTGTTCCTTTAATCCCTTTATCATTTAATGGACCAGCTGACTCTCTCACAGGTTTTTTGCTACGAATGTACTTGAAAAGGTCTTTACTTCGCGTTTTTGCTTCCGCAGCAAGCTTCTTCTCAAATTCTCCCTTTGCCTGCCTTATCAATGCCTTGCATTTGACTTGCCAGTGCTTGTGCTGTTTCCAGGTTTTGTCATTTGGCTCTTTTTTCCATTTCCTGAAAGATGCTTTTTTGGCAACAACAGCCTCTCTGACCTCACCTTTAAACCATGCTGGCAGTTTTTTGGACTTCCTTCCACTTTTCTTAAAACGTGGAATACAGCTGGCCTGGGCTTCCAAGATAGTATTTTTCAACAACAGCCAAGCCTGATGTACGTCTTTAACCTTTGCAACTGCTCCTTTTAGTTTTTTCTTAACTGTTTTCCTTATTTTATCATAGTCTCCCTTTCGAAAGTTAAAAGGTAGTACTGTGGATTTCCTTACTATCCCTCCTCCACTAATTAAATCAATGGCGATCATGCTATGATCACTATTGCCAAGTGGCCCCAACACCCTTATCTCTTGCACTAGATCTGGTGTTCCACTAAGGACTAGGTCTAATATGGCTTCCCCTCTGGTTGGTTCATGAACCAGATGATAGTTGTGTATGTGTATGTGAACACCCTGGAGCTCGTGGCCTGTTTGGTCTTACAGATAGAGGGAGGGATTGTAAGTGAATGTTGAGTGTTTTCCCTTCAGGTTCTAGCATCTGAGGAGGTGTGGAGAAGGGTAGAGAGGTAGGATGTGAAATGTTGTTGTTCAGTTTGAAAGCGGTGATTAATATTTTGTATTTTATTTGACTCATGATTGGGAGCCAGTGGAAGTCATTTAAGATGGTTGCGATATGATTAATTAGTCGGGCCTTGCAGATGATTCTGGCTGTAACATTTTGTGCCCTTTGGAGGATATTCAGATTCTTCATGGGAGTGCCCTGTAACAAGCTGTTACAGTAGTCAAAGTGGGGGGTGATAAGGGCTTGTATCACAGATCTAAAGTTGTGAGTGTCAAGAAGTGGTCTCAGGTGCTGAATGGTCTTTAATTTGTAAAAGATGGTTCTGGCGGTTTGCTCACACCTCACACTTCCCCCTCATATAACCAACATCACAAGAACCATCTACCATAAACTCAAAGTGCAACACCTAAGATCGTTCCTGGAGCCAAGTGATTTCTGCACAGTTCTTCAAGCACTCATATTCCCTCATCTCAACTACTGCAGCATCATCACGCATGGCTTCCCTAACTCCACACTTCAACCAGCCATGAATACTGCTGCATGCAGCCTCTGCAACATCCAAAGGACAGAACATATGACCCCTATACTCAAGCACTGGCTGCCCATCAATCAGAGAATCAAACACAAGGACATCCACACAATCTTCAAGCTATTCCACGGACTGTCTACCAACTACTTACAAACATCGCTACAGAAAACCCCTAATAGCAGATCCAGAAGAGTAAACTCTACCAACACACTCCACATACCATCCTTAAACATGCAAAACAACTCCACAACGTCCAAAAGAGCCTTCTCACTCTTTGCTCCAACTTTATGGACTGCACTACCAGACCATCTCTACACCATGAATAACCACACAGATTTCAAGAAAAATCTAAAAACTCATTTGTTCCTTGAACATTTTACCAATGAGAATGAATAACCATTGTACCGCCAGCATAACCATCCCATCTTAGCCCCCCTTCTCAACCACCCCCCTTCCCCAACCAACCCCCTACCCCCATCCAACCTCCACCTCCACCCCCACATTCACATAACAACAACCTCACACCCAATGGATGTACTTGTCTCTATTTATTACATACACACCACTGTTCAAGTTATATAGTTCAATGTTTCTACTAAGTTAATACATGCCAACTACTGTTCAATGTATATAGTTTAATGCTTCTACCAAGTTATCACTGTTATAAGCTAGTTCTATGTACCACATCAAGTTATGTATGTTCCATGTAAGCCCACTTGGCCAAGTTGTTATCTGTAAACCATTTAGACTCATAAATCAGCGATACACAAACACAGTTAAATAAAATAAAATAAATCTCTTCTTCAGACTGAAGAGTCCTAATCTCTTTAGCCTCTTCTTATAGGAAATTTGTTTCATTCCCTTTATCATTTTGGTTGCTCTTCTCTGTACTTTTTGTAGTGCCACTATATCTTTTTTTGAGGTACCAACATGTATCAGGCCAGCTGGCTTCTCCCTAGCACCATCTAAACTCCTATCTAGGTGACACATGAGGTCTGCTACCTTTGCACCAGTAGGTAAGTGACCAAGGAATCCTCATGCCACCAGCCACCCAACTATCTATATTCTAATGATCAAATCACCAACTAAAATGGCCATCCTAATGCTTGTTTCCTGGGCAGAGGCCCTGGAGACATATCCTCAGTGACTACAGGATCATTTCCTGCCACACTAAAGTTATGCTTTCTTTCCAGGTGACCTCTCTTTTCCAGATAGCACAGAGGCTTCAGACTGGAGGTGGGTGCAATCCTCAAGGTTAGAAGGAGGCAATGTACACCCATTCCCCTCAGCTTCTGGTGGGCTAGGTGACTGCCATGTTGAATACTAACAGTGTGGGATGGCTCTGGGCTGTTAACTGTATGGGAATCACACCCATAACATGCATTTGTGGCACTCTGGCATGGTGGGTGCAACTAGCACCTGGTCATAGGCAGGAGTTATCTGTACCAGCACTATGCGGGATATTTTGTGCTTAAATGCACTACTAATATGACTGCACTAAGTGTGGCTGTTCATGCCCACTATCTCCCCCAAATCCACCCTAACCCCAGCGTTTTGCATAGTACTTGGGTAGCACAGGACTTTTAGCATGGATACTTTGTTGCAGTACACTCCCAGCTATCGTGAGGCTAGGACGCGCTCTAATCGTGTGCTAAACTCCATGCTTTCGGCTACCATGCTTTTTTTTAAACATGCCCCTTAGAGTCTGCTGCTCTGAAATGTCTAACTAACTCAAAATGATATTGCGCAATGTGGTAGATTTCCTGTGTGGCAGAACTGCCTGTGTTAAAAATAGTGTTTGATAGCGGTGCACTTCCCATGCTTTTCTGAAGTATTGACATTAAATACTATTCTTAATGATAGGATGCAACATGGGTAATGTCTGACTATGTATAAGAGGCACTAAAAGATTCAGTGATTCTTACTCTCCTGGAAAACTGTTAGGGATATATGAAGAAGAGAAAATGAGGATAAAATTTATAGTGTCTGACAACTAGCAGGTGGCAAATATTCATTGCAAAGTTAGAGTGGCAACTATTCATTATACAGCAGTAGACTGAAATAGCTTGATCACAAACAGATGCTAGTAAAGATAGAAGAATGTCTACTGAAAGCTGGAAGGCTGCACAGAGACCTCCAAAGTAGAGCATATGAACATATGGTTACATTAGCCTACATAAATATTTGTATTAAGTACTAGGAAATAACATGGCAGCGATGCTAATGCCGGTTAATCTGCACAACTCTGTAGCAGGAGAAGCACTTTTTGTTGATGCTAATTCTAATTGTTCCTCCAGACTCCAAGACATCCAGCCACAACACATGCAGTCATAACACTGCGTGACTCAAGAGTATTCCTTTTTCAATCACACACCGTCATGCCCTAATGGATCAACACAAATTTTATGCCAATTCTTGACATGCTAGTATAGTATTAAACAGGGGTTGTCATATAATATTGTGTATACTACTGGAAAATGCTTTTCCCTTGATTAGATCCCATATATAGACTTCTATAACATTACAGCAAAGCTCGGGAGGAGGGGGGACCACATGAGCCATGGTCTGATCAACTTTAAGCAGCACCCCTGTGGCCATGTTTTCACTATAGGACAGTGATGGCTAACCTTTTTGAGCCCGAGTGCCCAAACTGCCGCACAAAACCAAAGAATTTCCTCAAAGTGTCAGCACGTCAATTAAACCTTAACAACAAGATTTTAGTATCTAAAAACTCTTTATAAAGTTGCCTGAACTATGTAACATCATTTGTAAAGGTTGGAATCTTTGTATTGTCAGAGAATCAATTTGATTCACAATCCTTTGGTTTTCATTTCAATTTATTGGCAATTTATAATGTTTTAATGATTTCATTCAATTTAATGAATTTAGGAAGAATTTGATTCAGTTACACAATATATTTTAAATGTATTATTCACATAACATGTCAAATGTATCCTGAGTAAAAAAAAGATAAACTTCTTAAAACTGTTAACTGTGTCAGGACTCGGTGTGTATTCCCAAAGAATCTATACATGAAAAAAATTAATGTGATGTTTGTTGTTGCATGCATGCTGATAACTTGTCAAAGAGATATTTTTCTACCTTTTGTGCATTTTTTTTCAGTTGCAATTGCTCCAGCCACTTTCTTCTGGTTTCTTCATGTTTTCTGCTAACTCTCCATCATCTGCTGTCCATTTGTCCTTTCTTCTCTCTTCTAGTTTTTTTTTCCATTCTCTCTCTCTACATCCGCTTTAACATACTAATCTTTCTCCTTTTGCTCTTTCCTCATTCCTATTTCATCCACTCAAATTTTACCCCTCCATCCTCAATCCCCACTTACTCTCCCAATACCCGGCCAATTGTAGATTTTTTATCCCTCCCACACAAAATATTTTTCCCCTCTCCATTTTACTCTCCCAGCCCCATCCCATTCTAATCCTCCCCCAACATCAGCTCCCTTCTAGTTCCAGCCTCACCCAGCATCCATTCCCTTCTAGTCCCTGCATCAGCCCATTTCCAGTCCTAGCCCCCATCAGCCCATTTCCAGTCCTAGCAACCCCCCAACCCAATACCAGTCCTAGCCCCCCATCAATCCACTTCCAGTCCTAACCACATCAACCCATTTCCAGTCAGCCCCCCATAGCCCATTGCCAGTCCTAACCCCCCCATCAGCCCACAGCCCATTACCAGTCCTAACCCCATCAGCCCCCCATCAAGTCCTAACCCCTCCCTATCAGCCCTTTTCCTGTCCTAGCCCCCCCCATAGCCCATTATCAGTCCTAACCCCCCCCATAGCCCATTACCAGACAGCCCCCATCAGCCAACAGCCCATTACCAGTCTTAACCCCCCATAGCCCATTACCAGTTCTAACCCCCCCAACAGCCCCCCCATAGCCCATCAGCACTCCTAACCCCCCCAGCCCCCCATAGCCAATCAGCACTCCTAACCCCCCTCCAGCCCCCCATAGCCTATCAGCACTCCTAACCCCCACAGCCCCCCCATAGCCCATCAGAACTCCTAACCCCCCCATAGCCCATCAGCACTCCTAACCCCCCCAGCCCATCAGCACTCCTAACCCCCCCCAGCCCCCCCATAGCCCATCAGAACTCCTAACCCTCCCCCCATAGCCCATCAGCACTCCTAACCCCCCCCCCAGCCCCCCATAGCCAATCTGCTCTACTAACCCCCCCAGCCCATCAGCACTCCTAACCCCCCCAGCCCCCCCATAGCCCATCAGCACTCCTAACCCCCCCAGCCCATCAGCAATCCTAACCCCCCCAGCCCCCCATAGCCCATCAGCACTCCTAACCCCCCAGCCCCCCCATAGCCCATCAGAACTCCTAACCCCCCCTTAGACAATCAGCGCTCCTAACCCCCCCAGCCCCCAATAGCCCATCAGCACTCCTAACCCCCCCAGCCCATCAGCACTCCTAACCCCCCCCAGCCCCCCCATAGCCCATCAGCACTCCTAACCCCCCCCGCCCATCAGCACTCCTAACCCCCCCCAGCCCCCCCATAGCCCATCAGCACTCCTAACCCCCCCCCAGCCCATCAGCACTCCTAACCCCCCCCAGCCCATCAGCAATCCTAAACCCCCCCGCCCAGCCCAGCCCAGGGAATTTTTTTTTTTAAAAGCTGTCTTCTCCCGCTGCCGGGGCCGCCGCGGCAGAATCGAGTGTGCCGCGGGGCCCCCCTGCCCAGCACAGCCTGCCCTCCCCCTCTATCCGCTCTCTCGTCGCAGCTCACAGTGACACGCGCCGGCTTTCAGAGCGCGAAGGGATTAGTTTCCCTTTCGCGGCTCTGTTAAGCCCGCGGGGGCTGATGGGAACTTCCCATCAGCTTCCCATCAGCCCCCGCGGGCTTAACAGAGCAGCGAGGGAGAAACTCTTCCCTCGCTCTCTGAAAGCCGGTGCGTGTCACTGTGAGCTGCGACGAGAGAGCGGATAGAGGGGGAGGGCAGGCTGTGCTGGGCAGGGGGGGCCCCGCGGCACACTCAATTCTGCCGCGGCGGCCCCGGCAGCGGGAGAAGACAGCTTTTTTTTTTTTTTTTAAATTTTACTTGCGGACCTTCCCGCGTGCCAGCTGCAAGGCCTTCGCGTGCCACAGCTGGCACGCGTGCCATAGGTTCGCCATCGCTGCTATAGGAGATTGTCAGGTTGAGCAGCAGACAGTTGACATTCCTCTTCCCCCTTTCCCTCCACTGGGTATACATTCTAGTGGCAGCGGTGATGGCTCAACTGCTTTATCCTCTCCTGTAGATGGGCTGATGTTTTGCACAGATAACCCTGTGGTGCAAAGTACATCATGCAATGCTGCAGCCTCTGCACAAGGGAAGAGGAAAGAGCTCAAGGAGCTGCTGTTGCTGCTGGTAGGGAGAAGGAGTAATTGAAAGAGGAGGATAGAGGGGACTGGAGATGAAGCCGTATTTAAAGTGTGTGAGCTGTGCAGGTGGGAATCAGATGGCTTGTGGAGTGTGTGTGGACAGCAGGATGATTGGAGAGTTAGTAGGAGGAGTGAGGGTTTGGAGGAAACATGAGAGGACTGAATGAGGGAGTGCGTGTGTGTGACTGAGCAACCAGATGGAGATGCAGTGGGAGTAAGAGAGGATCGAGGAAGGCATCGAGGAAGTGAGGGGATTAGAGAAAATGTGAGAGGACTGAGTAAAGGAATGAAAGGGATGTAGCAGGGTATGGGTGTATACGTGAAGGGGCTGGCATTAGGAGGAAGGGTGGAAGTGGATCCTCCCTCCCTCTCTTGGATCCTCCTTCTTTTTCATGTCCCCACCCCTCCATCCCTCTTCTCTCCTCATCTTATTTCCCTCTTCCCCTTCTGCTTCTCCTCACATCTCCATTTCCACCATTTTTCTATTTCTTTGCCATTCTGCCTTGAGATCCTTTTTTCCTCTCCTTCCTCCCTTTTCCTTCTCTTCCTTAACTATTCTTTATACTCTCCCTCCCTTCGCAGCACTGATCACTAGAATATAGAACCCCACTCAAAAAAGGAGAGGGGCTGGAGACAAAGAATATGTGTTTGTGTGTGTGTGTGTGTGTGTGCATGTGTGTGCGCATTGGTGAGGGTGGGGGGTGGAACTAGCAGTATCTGGGAGCAGGAGGAGTGAAAGAGATAGATGGGGTCAGCAGAACAGACACGGAGGGAACAGAGAATGGGTGAGGCTGAGGGTAGGGGAAAAGGATAGGGGAGGTATAGAGATTGTTGATTTATGCCCCCTCCTCCTACTAAAAAGGTATTCCTTGCTCGTTGGTGGAGACTGTGGCTCCCTTCAGATCCCAATATGTATATATGCTGAATTTCACTTGGGGACAATGACTCCAAATGGGTTAGTTTTGCACATACCTTGAGAGTAATGAACTTCATTCCTAAGTCAGAGCATGTGGAATATGATCTCAGTCTCTCATATGTACTGCTAACGCTTGTTATAGTACTTGCATCTTGCCAAAGACAACTTGCTTCTGGAGTTCATACAATGTAACATGCATAGGCAACCTATCAAGGGTGTTTGAAAATTGCTTTTAATCAGGCCTTTGGCTCCAAATATTCTGCGGAATATTTCGGTATTTTTCTGCCACATGTTTTTTTGTCTTTGACTGCATTTCTTGTTACATGAAACATAGAAACATGACGGCAGAAAAAGACCACATGGCCTATCTAGTCTGTCCTTCCATATCAACCACTACAACAGTTCCCTTTTTTATGAGGCGCTATGCTAGAGGTTTATAAAATCATGAATGGGGTCGATCAGTTAAAAAAGGAATACTTGTTTAACATTTCAGACAACGCAAAAACAAATCATACACCTGCTGGAATTCTGCAAACAAAATTCAAACTTCCGTGCCAAAAAGTCTGAATTATGCCAAATTCTGCATGCTTTGTCAAAATAATAAAATACATTGTTTTTGAGTAATCCTTAATTTAAAATGAGGAACTTCTCCCTCTCCATATGATTCACAGAATACATTTTTGGAACTGACACCTCTTTTACCAAAGTCATTCTGGCTTTTTTCTCCTTTACTATTGTGTTCAGTTTCCTTGCAGTCAGCTTTTTATTGGTCAGAATGGGAATGCTCCAGGCAATCATAACATCTTCATTCTCCATCGTTTTTTAGGGCAGTGATTCTCAATCCTGTCCTCAGGGCACACCTGGCCAGTCAGGTTTTCAGGATTCCCACTGCCTCCATTGTTTTCAAATCAATTCCATGCATATTCATTACATAAGAACATAAGATATGTTATACTGAATCAAGCCCAGTATCCTGTTTCCAACAGTGGCCAATCCAGGTCACAAGTACCTGTCAGTTTCCCAAAAGGTAGAAAGATTCTGTGCTGCTTGTCCCAGGGGTAAGCAGTGGATTTCCCCAGTCCACATTCATAATGGTTTATGGAATTTTCCTCATTGTGGGAATCTTGAAAACCTGACTGGCTAGATATGCCCGGAAGACTGGTTTGAGAACCATTGCTCTAGGGTTGTGATCCCAGTGCTTTTCTAGTACAACAATGTTGTAGCTTTTACAGAGTTTCCAGTGGATGAGACATGCCACATGCCTTTCTGTCTAGAAATCTTCTGTCATCTGAACTTCATAGCCAGCTATGAGACGAGTAACTATTGCCAGCTCTTACAGATCTACAGAACCTATTTAATCAGTTTTTTTTCTTTATTTGCTATGAACCATAGCAGTGATCCACACTCCTAGGTTGCATCTATCAGTCTCTCATCATTAGGTTTCCGTTCTCCTCTCCTGAACCATTCATGTTTCTGGATTTTATCCATGTATGGTTCCTGGAGTAGCACATTGTATTTCCAACTGTATTTGCACATGGTTCCTGGAGTAACACATTGTATTTCCAACTGTATTTGCACATTTGCCACCTGTTTCTCCTTGTTTTCTGATCTAATTCTTTAAAGAGTTTTTCTCTTGTTTTGCAAATTCTGTTGCATCCTTTTCTATGCATATGAATTCTCATTTATTCTGTCTGCTTGTCGGAAGGCCTATCCAAGTTTAATAATGGAACTAGACTCTGGACTTTACTTTCGTATTTCAACACTTTTTGTGCATTCAGGTCTGGTGATACTGTTAATTATTCCTAGAGGCCCATGATGGTAGCTCTAAATGTATACTCTACTTCTATGAGGCCCATCCTCCTTTGGCTCTAGGAATGTACAGTCTTGGCATACACTGATTCTTATAAACTAACCCATGGGCATGGAGCAGTTTTCTTGTTCATACATTCAGTTTTTCAAAATATTTAAGATGCTAGTCTACAATTCCAAAACAATATGGGAAAATGGGAATTACAAGCTGATTGATGGCTTCTGTTTTATTCTTTGATGTTAGAACACTTTTCAGCATCAATTTTAATCTCTTGCAATACTCTCTGCTGGTCATTTTGCTTTTTATTTTGTACTGGATTGTTGCTCTTTCCTCTTCTAGATATTTATATGCACCTTCTTATTTAAGTTCCTTTATGCCACTACCATCAGTTAGAGATGTGCTTTCAATTTTGCTCAATTTTCCACCAAGGAGGATTGCCTTAGCACATTTGTTCGTCCCAAAAGTCATCCTGATGTTATCTGAAAATCTTTTTACTAAACAGAGCTGTTCCATTAGTAGTTGATTGCTGGGAATATAGAATTTCACATAGTCCACAAACAGTGAGTGTGATGTTATCTCTGAATCTTTGACAGCTTTAGGATCAAGGCTAAATCCATAACCTTAAGAAATGTATTTATTTTGAATTTCATCTATGTAATGACTGGCATTCTCTCTCTCCCAGGAATTATGAACCCTTCCTCTTCAGCATCCTAGATCTGACAAGCTTAGAAGCAAGAATCAGGCCCAGAAATCATGCATAGGTCTTCTGTAAGGCAATGCACAATGCTTCCATTGGGTCACTGAATTGACCATCTTCTGGTGTATGCAAGTATGCTCAGATCAAATGCTCAGGGTCAAATCTGTAAGCTGTGAGTTAGCTTTATTTGTAGCATATTTTAAAGAGACTTGTCCACCCCAATAGTGAGCATAGATATGTTTTGCTTACAGTGTGGTTCATTCCCTGATTTTAGAATACCATAAGTTACCATTAGGGGTCATTGGTGCCATTTTGGAACCTGGTGCCAAATAGGCTGGAGTGAGTGGGCATCGCTCCTGCTCCCACCAGACCTCAGTCCTCTCTGGAAAGACCAGGGTGAGCAATTAGTGGGTAGGAGAAGAGGAAGTGCTGGAGGAGACCTTGGCAGGGGGACTGGTGTTGTTGTGGGAGTGGGGGGAGGGAGGATGAATGGCAGGGGTACCTGCTGGAGGAGACCTTTCCTTGTGGGGGAGGATGGGATGCTTTGGAGGGATAGTGGCATCAGATGCTTTGGGGGGAGGTCAGGAAAGGCATCGGTTATGGTGGGGGGGGGGGGGTTGGAAAAGCATCTGATGTGGTTCAAGGTTGGTGGAGGGGGGAAGCCACATCTATATTGTAGGTCCATCAAAACCACTTCATCTCCCTGCCCTCAACACACCTCCAGGGAATTTAAACGGTAAGTAAATATCCCCAGGTTTAAAAGCTCATGTTCTAAAATGGCATTTACAGTACATGTGCATGCCAGTCTGCATGTGTAAATGCTGCTTTAAGGATGTAGGACAGCTTCTAAAATAACCCTTTTTGTGTTGTATTTTCCTCCTTTGAACTAAGCACCCACCCCCTGGGAATGCCTATTCCAAATTCAAGAAAAAGTAAGCGCGTTATTGATCTTAATGCATACTTTTACAGAGGTGAACACTGGGAAATTTTCAGACAGTAAGGTAAACAAGGATTTATTCAAGTAAATGGCTTTTGAAAGTTGCTCTCCTGGGGATCACATCCCTTTTTATAGCTTTACAATGGGAGCTGCATCAGCTGAAATGGGGATGGTGCATCCCCTTGAAATTCTGTGGTGGCTCAATTTGGGCCAGCTAATTTATCCCACTGCAAAATCCAGATATATTGGGCCTCATGTCAAAATTATCTATAGCCAAGATTGCAGGGAAGGTGTTTAGGTAAGCAGGCCTTTCTCAAACTTTCAGAGAACACCTAAAGCCCCTTTTATAACAATAAGACTATTGGTTTACTTGCATCTCTGTCTTATGATTTCCAGATAATATCAGCCTAGTTACTAGCTAGTTAAAATGGACATGGATCTGAACATATATATTTCCTGCGCATAGTTTCAGCAGACAAGAGCCAAGTAAAGGATCTGATAATATTATGACATGAAAATTTGCAAGTTAATGCTATGATTCATTTTCACTGAGGAGGAAGGCCAAAAATGAGAATTCAAAGTAGGCTGAGCTGACATGGCTTGCAAGTCACAGAGGGGTAGGCAGCTCACAGATCTCATTTTTATAAAATACCTCATTAGTAGAGAGGTGCTTGAATGCCTAACCCTTCGTCTGAATTTCACAGCTAAGTCATAGTATAATCCTATAATCCAAGACAGCAAGAGCAGAAGCTGAAATAGCATTTTTCTGGAAGACTACCAAAGAGCTTCAAAGAGTGGCATGTCCTACAGAGGCTAACAGCAATGCCTCAGCTATGCTTTCAGCCTTAACCCTATAAAGTTCTTGAGACATATTAACAGTCAAATGCCATTGAGATGGCAATACGTGCACCTGCTCGAACAGCAACATTGATGATTAGAATGCGTCAATTACCCCATGCTAACTGCAATGAGCAGTCAATACCTACTTTCTACTCCTAATATTACACCTGGGGGAATTCTGTGCAAAAAAATATTTTTAATTCTGCACAAAAATTTTTAAAATTCTGCATGCAGCATTTTAAAATTCTGCAAACGTCTACATGCTTTATTAGTACATTTTTGTACAGAATGTCCCTGTTATACAGTAAGGAGGTCATTCCAGAACATGAATAAGGGGTCTGTACATGCGGCGGGACGTTTATGTTACAAAAATGTTCCCAACCGTATTCTGAAACACTGCTGACACGCATATCGAATCTCAGAATGTGCCCAGAAGGGGCGGAACAAAAGTGTGGTCAGCCATGGAGACGTATAAAGCATATTCAGGAAAGGCCTGTGTATGTTTTCAGTGCTTCGCACAGACATCCACATTATTCCTGTTGAAACGTGATATAAGGCCAGGACTTAGAAAAAATTCTGCTCTTTTCTGCAAAGCTTCTCATATTGAAGAATGGTTGTGGCAATTATGTTTTGAACTGCAGTCTGGAAAAAACACAAGATACGGTTTTAAGGAACAGAAAGCAGAGGTGAGGGACTGTTGTTAAGTATAGAATGTGATGAAGCTGAAGCCATTGAAGCTACAGACTTAGGAAAAAACACTGTTTATTATAAAGCAACAGACTCACAGAGGGTGCAGTTACCTAAAAGTGCAGCTAGAGGGAGCAGGCACGAGGCTGCAGAAGCTAAGCTGACACACCCAGGTTTTGAGAATGCAGGAGCTAATCAGGTACACCTGAGTAGAAAGCCAGGAAGCTCAGTGGAGAAACGGCTTTATAAACAGTGCTCAGAAGGAAGAAAGCAGAGAGGATCTCGAGTTCAGAGAGGAACTGGGAGAGGATCTCGAGTTCAGAAAGGAACTGAGAGAGGACTACGAGCTGAGAGAGGACCTCAAGCTCAGAGGACCACAAGTTTGGAGAGGAACACAAGTTCAGAGAGGAACTGGGAGGGGACCTGAGAGAGGAACCTCACATACTGAAAGGCAGAGAAGCTTGGAGTACTTGCAAGGAAGAGCTAAGTTCCAGGGAGGACAAGCCTGTTCCAGAAAGCTCCAGGAGGCAGTCTTCAGGGAAGACGGTGATAGAAGGAGACTGCCGGGTAGAGCAAATACCAGCAGAGCACATCTCAAAGATCCAAGGTACAGTTATATTTCCTTTCCAAGATGTGAGCCAGCTCCTAGAAAAGCTTATAACCCAGAGAACCGTACTGATAGGAAGCAACGCTGGGAAAGGCTTATGAAACCTGTACAGAGAGGCATAGTAAAAAGCCATAACAGTTATTTTCCCAACCAAGACTAGCAAGGCTGGGGAATATTGGAGAGATCTATTGAACTACAACCTGCCTTATCCAGGGAAAGCTCAGGACTAGCTGACAACACGGCTGAACAGGAACCTATGCAAATAGAGGTGATAGAGCCAGAGCCGTTGCAGTTAGAGCACCCGATGGACTGCTCACTCTGTGTTTCCAAGAGTCTAGAGTCTCTCACAGAATTGTAACTGGCAGGGCATGCTTTAACATATCTTTTTGCTTTTGCTAAGCTGAAAGAAGAAGTTTTGTATTTGTTTTTCCTCTTGGTGTTGAAAACCTGTTTGCAAAGAACTGTGAAGCGCCTGTAACAGTTACTGACTTTGTAAATATTTTGGCATAAACCCTGAAGTAAGGTACATTCTGTTTTTGTCTTCCTGGAGAACCTTTGCACAACAAAGGGAATAAAAACCATTTAAGTTTAACCCTGCACAAGGCTCACAACTATTTCTTTATGAAGTGGGACTACAAAGACCATGATGCACCTGGTCTAGAAAAGGTTTTCCTTCTTCAACCAACAATAAGTGTCCGCCCTCTCCTTTCTGCACGCTGCCACTAGGAAGAGCTGTGACATAATGGCGTAGTTTTTAGGATATTTGCTGGGAAGCAAAAGAAGAAATTGCCAAATTGAAAGGAAAAGAAGCACTGAGTGGAAAATGGAAGTGTGGTCACCAGTACTGCTGGAGGACGTTGGACACATCGTTTGCTCAAGGCATGAGTCAACACCTGAAGCAGGTAACATGTAATTGGGCATAACCTGTGGTGGATTCAGGTGTGGGTATTCAGAAAAGAAAAAAGAAAAAAAGAAGAAAAAAAAAAAAGGGGGACTGACAAAAGAGTGCCAGTGCCACACTTCGGTTTTCTCTCTCTCTACATTTCTCTCTAGAAAGTGGTCGCCATGGACCTAAAGGAGATCCTACAGTGGATGGTGGTACAATTTGACAATCAACGAGAGATGGCTTGCCAAGCGCAGCAGCAAGCAGTGTCAGCCATGCAGGCACAACAAAAGCCTGTGTTGGAGATGATGGAGGCTTGGTTAACTCAACAGAAGACAGCACAAGCAGCAGCTCCTTCTCTTCAAGGACTAAATGCTATAGCCAGCAACGGTGGGGTAGGACTGTGGTCTTATGAGACACTGACTATGGGAAAGTTGTCACCTAGCGATGACATTGATGACTTTTTGGAATCCTTTGATAGGATAGCACATACCATAGGATGGCCAAAAAAGCAATGGGCTATACGCCTGGCAACCTCACTCACAGGAGAGGCGTTGTCAGCGTATAAAGCTATGCCCGCAGCCCTAGCGAATGATTATGCAGAAGTAACGAAGGCTGTAAGGGACTGCCTTGGCTTAACTCCTCTGGTGTACAACCGGATGCTAAGAGCTACCCGACTTAAAGCGGGAGAAACACCAAAAGCTTTAGGTCAAAGGCTTAAGAGCCTGGCGATAAAGTGGTTGAGGTCTGAGAGTAAGAGCATTGACCCTATAGTTGATGTTATTGTATTAGAGTAATTCATGACTGCTGTGCCCCAGGAGGTGCAGTCCTTCCTGATACTGCGGAACTGCCGTACCATTGAAGAAGCAATCCCATTAACAGAAAGGTATTTTGAAGCACAATTGGCTACTTGCAAAAGTGGTGAAGCTTCAAAGACGACAGTAGAGGCTATGATGTAGTCATCAGAAAGGATGTCAAGGTATAAACCAGGAGGTTTGGAAACTGGTAGGCCTATGCCAGGAAATCACTCTGAGAAAAAGAGATGTTTTCTTTGTGGGAACATAGGGCATCTAAAGAGTGAATGTAAATCGCGTACTGCACTGATAAGTGAAAATACAAAAATGTTGCGAGAAGGATTTTTGTTAGAGGTCAAAGTGCAAGGTATATCTGCGAATGCTCTTCTCGATTCTGGTGCAGACCAGAGCATGATCTCTAAAAAGCTCTAGCGCACAATTGAAAATCAAGCTGAGTCCGCATCGAATCGAGCAGAAGGAAAAGTAAAAATTAAATGCGTTCACGGTGCTCTTTCTTTCTATCCTGTATACAACTTGGTAGTAATAGGTTTAGGGATAGAAAAGGATATGCTACTAGCTGTAGTTCCAAAATTGCCTCACGATTTGGTGCTAGGTAGGGACTGGCCCCAATTTAGAAAGGGGTTTGGAAAAGGGACTATCTTCCCAGGAAGCCCTCGTATCCACAAGCACCCAATCTAAAGCTCCAGGCAAGATCTCCGAACACCAGGATGAAACTCTAGCTGAGTTGCCCTCACACGAAGACCTAATATCTGCCCCAGCTGAAGGGAATAGGAAGCCTAAGGCAGAAAAATGCAGGGAGAGGAGATGCTGCTCTCAAGGGAGAGCTGAGTTAGAGGCCAGGCAGGGTTCCGTCGGAGTTGGTAGAGAGGTTCCCATCTTTCGCCAAAGAGCAGAGAGCCGAACCCGCACTCGCTAGGGCATTCGAGTATGCCCAGGTGGGAAAGGATACCTTCCCCAGGTTCATTTTTGATAAAGAGGTGCTATACAGGCAAAGTGTAGACCCTCAGACTGGATCTGTCCGTAAGCAACTAGTAGTGCCCGTTGCTTTTAAGTCCCTGGTTTTGAGGTTAGCTCATGATCATCCCGTAGGAGGTCACAAAGGGGTACAGGGGACCCTAGACCAAATACTAGCGCGGTTTTACTGGCCAGGAGTCTTCAAAGAGACCTCGCGATTTTGCGAGTCATGTTCCTCCTGCCAGAGAGTAACCTCTGTCCGACCACCCGAAGTGCCTTTGTTTCCAATGCTATGGATATAGTGGGACCCTTATTGAAGATGCCTAGAGGTTTTCAATATATGCTGGTCATGGTGGACCAAGCCACAAGATTTACGTGGGCTATTCCCTTAAGGAATATATTGGCCAAGACTAGAACCTCAGAAATAGTAAAACTATTCTGTGAAATAGGGTTTCCACAGGAGGTACTAACCGATAGGGGCAGTAACTTTATGTCAAAGTATTTGGCCCAGGTATGGGATGCCTTTGGCATATGACACTTTAAGACAGCCACCTATCATCCTCAATGCAATGGCTTAGTAGAGACTAAACCAAACTATAAAGCAAATGTCAAGGCGTGCTTTAGATGGTGAGATTGCCGAATGGGATACCATGCTCCAGTTTATACTATATGCTTGCCGAGAACGGACGCAAGTTTCTTTGGGGACCTCGCCCTACGAGCTAATGTATGGACGTACCCCACGGGGGATTTTGGATATACTCTGCGAACAATGGGTAGAACCTGTTGAAAAGGAGATAGGAGTACCCCAGTTTTTGCGAGACTTGAGGAGTCGTCTACAGAGAACCTCCCATTTCGCAGAGGAGACATTAAAGATTAGTCAAGGGAGACAGAAAAGATATTATGGTAGGGATACAAAACCCCGCCAGCTATCAGTAGGTGAGAAGGTGATAGTAATGGTAACAGGGGCTACCCCAAAATTCGAAGCCCAATGGAGAGGACCATATACAGTGGCTAAACAGATTGGTCCAGTGTCATATATGGTAGAGAATAAGAATGGTCGTCAGCAAGTCTACCACATTAATGTCCTCAGACCATGGCATGAGCGGACGGCCCTAGTGACCTTAGCTGGAGTAGTGCCGAGGAAACAGAGATTGTATAGGGTCGAGCCCAGAGCAAGGAAGATGTCTTGAAGGACTAGAAAAAGGGACTGTTACTTCTGGAGAGAGATCTGCAACTGTGAGTATATACTTCTGGTAATTTTCTAAAAGGAATTCTTTGTATTAAAGCTAATTAATCTGTGAACCCACTATTTTTTGTTAAATCAGTCAGGGCCTAGTAGCAGCAGTTTAAGTTTAAATTTAAAACACAGAGGAGAACTTTCTGGTTACATTTCATACCCAGCAGAGAGCTTGTAGTTTAAATTTAATAGTCACTCAGGGCCTAGTAACAGCAAAGTACTTTTAGTTTAAATTTAAAACACAGAAGAGAGCTTTCTGGTTACATTTGGAACCCAGCAGAGAGCTTGTAGTTTACATTTAATAGTCACTCAGGGCCTAGCATCGGCAAAGTACTTTTAGCTTAAATTTAAAACACAGAAGAGAGCTTTCTGGTTAAATTTAGAACCCAGCAGAGAGCTTGTAGTTTAAATTTCATAAGAAGTTAGAGCCTAGCAGCAGCTAAGAGCTATAATTTAAATAAAATCAGAATTTAGCTTAGCACAAAAGGCAAAACAGGGTCTTTCAGCAACAAATAATGTCTTCTAGAGACCTTTACAAAGAGGCCTTCTACCTAGGGGGCAAGAGACCTGTGAAACTTTTTCAATAGGTGTTAACACCAGGTGGCAGATCAAAAGGCCATTTTGAAAGACTCCTCCTATCCAAGCAAGGACTGTTAATTACCCAGGAAGTTGGTCACAGCTTACTTCAGCAGCACAGGCATAAATAGCTCAAGCAGAGCTCTGTGATCCTCTGTCTTGAAGGACTAGAAAAAGGGACTGTTACTTCTGGAGAGAGATCTGCAACTGTGAGTATATACTTCTGGTAATTTTCTAAAAGGAATTCTTTGTATTAAAGCTAATTAATCTGTGAACCCACTATTTTTTGTTAAATCAGTCAGGGCCTAGTAGCAGCAGTTTTAAGTTTAAATTTAAAACACAGAGGAGAACTTTCTGGTTACATTTCATACCCAGCAGAGAGCTTGTAGTTTACATTTAATAGTCACTCAGGGCCTAGCATCAGCAAAGTACTTTTAGCTTAAATTTAAAACACAGAAGAGAGCTTTCTGGTTAAATTTAGAACCCAGCAGAGAGCTTGTAGTTTAAATTTCATAAGAAGTTAGAGCCTAGCAGCAGCTAAGCGCTATAATTTAAATCAAATTGGAATATAGCTTACCTCAGCAGCACAAGACAGGGTACTGTGTAGCAGCCCTCTTTTAATAAGTGTTGAGATCGCACCTTGAATATTGTGTGCAATTCTGGTCACCGTATCTTAAAAAGGATATAGCGATTTTAGAAAAGGTTCAGAGAAGAGTAACCAAAATGGTAAAGGGGATGGAAGGATACTCCTATGAAGAAAGGCTAAAAGGTTTACGGCTCTTTAACCTGGAAAAGAGACGGCTGAGGGGAGATATGATAGGTCTATAAATTAATGAATGGAGTGGAACGGGTAAACGTAGATCGATTGTTTACCTTATCAGAATATAGAAAGACTAGGGGACATGCAATGAAGCTACAGGGTAAACTATTTAAGACTAATAAAAGAAAATATTTTTTCACTCAACGTGTAATCAAACTCTGGAATTTGTTACCGGAGGATGTAGTAAAGGCTGTTAGTGTAGCTGGGTTTAAAAAAGGTTTGGACAAGTTCCTGGAGGAAAGGTCCATAAACCATTATTAAGAAGGGACCCAGGATATCAATGCTTGAACCAATACAAGCATTGTGGAACCTGTGTCCCTTGGGGAAACTGCTAGGTACGTATGACCTAGATTGGCCACTGTTGGAAACAGAATACTGGGCTTGATGGACCTTGGTCTGACCCAGTATGGCATATCTTATGTTCTTATGTATCACAATGTAGAGGCCAGGTCACAGATTACGTGCTGTGCAGGCGATGCAAGGTCAGCCCGTAATATCTTAAGAGGGGGGATATGTGATGAAGCTGAAGCCATTGAAGCTATAGACTTAGGAAAAAACACTGTTTATTATAAAGCAACTGACTCACATAGGGAGCAGTTACCTAAAAGTGCAGCTAGAGGGAGCAGGCACGAGGCTGCAGAAGCTAAGCTGACACACCCAGGTTTTGAGAATGCAGGAGCTAATCAGGTATACCTGAGTAGAAAGCCAGGAAGCTCAGTGGAGAAACGGCTTTATAAACAGTGCCCAGAAGGAAGAAAGCAGAGAGGATCTCGAGTTCAGAGAGGAACTGAGAGAGGATCTCAAGTTCAGAAAGGAACTGGGAGAGGATCTCGAGTTCAGAAAGGAACTGAGAGAGGACTACGAGCTGAGAGAGGACCTCAAGCTCAGAGAGGACCACAAGTTTGGAGAGGAACACAAGTTCAGAGAGGGACTGGGAGGGGATCTGAGAGAGGAACCTCACATACTGAAAGGCAGAGAAGCTTGGAGTACTTGCAAGGAAGAGCTAAGTTCCAGGGAGGACAAGCCCGTTCCAGAAAGCTCCAGGAGGCAGTCTTCAGGGAAGATGGTGATAGAAGGAGACTGCCGGGTAGAGCAAATACCAGCAGAGCACGTCTCAAAGATCCAAGGTACAATTATTTTCCTTTCCAAGATGTGAGCCAGCTCCTAGAAAAGCTTATAACCCAGAGAACCGTACTGATAGGAAGAAGTTTTGTATTTGTTTTTCCTCTTGGTGTTGAAAACCTGTTTGAATGCAAAGAACTGTGAAGCGTCTGTAACAGTTACTGACTTTGTAAATATTTTTAAGCCATATATAGAAATTTTTTTTGCTCCAATACCCGAAACCTTAAACTATTACTCATTCCCAGAGCTTGAACATGATGTATAAAATGTATTTTAGTATTATTGAAAGCAACAGGTCTCAGACTTCTAAGAGCCTCGGTCTTTATCTAGAAACGACCTCTTGCTCTGCTTTGCATCAATGACCCATACGTTGCTTAATCGTCCTCATTCAACTTGTAAGGTATTATCAACTTTTTAACTTCTAAGACATTTTCAAAAAATGGAACTTATACAAAGAGAGTAAATGAGTGCTTATCTTCAAAAAATGCCCAACGCCAGTTTCAGCGCTGCTGCGTTTCACTGCCACACTGTTTCATCAGGGGCTAAGACTTTCCAACTCGTCCTCACTTCATTGGTTCCAGAAAGTAGATTCTTTCCATTGCTTCACATGAATCATGCGTTTGTCGCGCTCATAAACATCTTTGCTGCTCACTTGTATCTTTCCAAACCGTTTGTTAGAAGCTCTGGGAATGAGTAATAGTTTAAAGTTTCGGGTATTGGAGCAAAAAAATTTTCTATATATGGCTTAACAGTGAAATTGCTCCAGCAAAACTAGACCATATAATTGGTTTGTAAATATTTTGGCATAAACCCTGAAGTAAGGTACATTCTGTTTTTGTCTTCCTGGAGAACCTTTGCGCAACAAAGGGAATAAAAACCATTTAAGTTTAACCCTGCACAAGGCTCACAACTATTTCTTTATGAAGTGGGACTACAAAGACCATGATGCACCTGGTCTAGAAAAGTTTTTCCTTCTTCAACCAACAATAAGTGTCCGCCCTCTCCTTTCTGCACGCTGCCACTAGGAGGGGCTGTGACAAGAAACATTAATAAACACCTTTACAGAAATATTAAGAAGAGCAATAGTGTTTATTATGGCTATGCTGAAATGTGCTGTTTGTGCTAAAGGAGCCAATTTAGGGAACCCTAATAATTCTCATGTTCTGAAAAATGGGACTGCTAATGTAGGGCTAGTATGAGCATGAGTAGGGAAAGGATTCTTATTTGGATGAGAAACAGACATCATATTTTTAGTCCTGGAACCCCATGCTATTATGTTATGTCCTAACTGTTATGTATAGGTTCAGGGCATCTTTTTGGCAGAATTATTTTTTGTGACTGAAAGTGAGAGTGTGGGTGTGTGTATGGTTTGAGAGGTGCATGGGAGGATCTGGTGTACTCATCTGCAATTCAGGGGGGACATGAAATCCTGACTAGTACCTGGACTATATGGATGACCGCAGCATCTCCAGGTGCCAGAGTGTTTGGGCAGACAAAATCAAAGAAGGTTCTCTATAGCTAAATGTCAAAATCCACCTCTGCTTCCACAAAGAATCAAACAGCTCAGGAACAAATGAATCACAGTGGGCTCTGGTAGGTTGCAACCTGTAACACAGAGACATCCTATGCATCAAGAGATATCCCTGCATAATGCCTTCTCTACCTTGGATAATGAGGGTGCCCAATCCATGGAAACCGAAGAGCCTTTAAATGATAGACTTAATGCCAAATCTACTGATAATGTACCAATTATGAAGAAAAAAATCACAAAACAGAAAACTACTACTCCTTGGAGATTCCATCATCAGAGGCACCAACTTGGGAACACAGCTCAAAGGAGAGAGGATGGTCAAATGCCTCCCAGACTCTTCAGCCAGCAGGAATACAAACCAAATTGTTGGTATAGTTAGTGCAGAAAGTGAGCACTCCAAAACTGATATTGTCATCCACTTGGTTACAAACGATCTGACTAGAAACAGTGCCTCTGCAGTTCAAAGGGACTTCCAGACTCTGGGAGAGAAATTCAAGCCCATTGCTAACACTATAGCATTCTCAGAAGTTCTACCTGTTCATTATAAGGGGCAGAAAGGCTGCATCGTATAAACAACTTCAATTTAATAGTTAAATGTTTACTTTTATAATTTTGTTCTATGTAAAAACTCTTGTTCTCCATTACTGTTCTTTGTACTAAAACACGTTCTATGTAAAATAGTTTAAAACCTGTTTTATGTAAAATAGTTTCTAAACCCGTTCTATGTAAAATAATAGCATGCTATTATTAAACTTTGTTTACTTGTAAACCGCCACTGATCGCTGGAAGTGGCGGTATAGAAGAGATGTATAAATAAATAAATAAATAAATACATGGCTACAAATCTGGTGCAAACAAGAAGGATTTAGATATATTGGTGACTATGGAAACATATGGATCAACAAGAGACTATACTGTACTGATGGACTACATTTATCCACCGCAGGGAAAAGGATCCTAAGTGAAAATTTCAGGCAGAATGTGGACAGGCATTTAAAGTAGGGAAAGGGGGTGACGGATGGAGAAGGACAAATTCAGTATATCACTCCCAAAAAGCAAAACAACATTGGAAACAGCCACACTTTTGAACAACACATCAATGGCAAGTGGGAAGAGGCATGTAGAACAAAATTCATTCAAAAGGCAGGCAAGCCATTCAACAAATGCTGGAAAGCAATGAGTACAAATGCTTGAAACCTAGCCAACAAAGTTCCTGATCTGGAAGCCCTAATCGTGAAAATGGACTTGGACATTGTTGCTATTACATTAACATGGTTTAACAAGTCTCATGAATGGGATATAGCCATAGCTGGCTATAATCTATTTACAAGAGAGAGAGTAGAAAAGGAGAAGGAGTAGCCCTGTATGTCAAAAGCAATATTAAAGTTGCTGAAATGCAGGGGACATGGGGAAAAAGAAGAAGTGCTCTGGATTGTGTTGGAAAGAGGAGATGGCACTGTCATACATACTGGTGAAGTCTATAGGCCTCCAACTCAAACCAAAGAAATGGATAGCGAATTGATTGTTGATATTGCAAAGATAGCCATGAAGGGGGAAGTGATCATTTTGGGTGACTTAAATCTACTCGATGTGGATAGGAGTGTTCCTTCTGCAAATCTGGAAAGAAGTAAAAAAATTGTGGATGCCTTCCAAGATGCATTACTTAAACAAATGGTGATGGGACCGAACAGGGAGAGCTCGATGCTGGATTTAGTGCTCACCAACGGAGATAGCGTGTCGAATATCCAGGCGGGTGCCCATATGAGCAGCAGCGATCATCACATGGTGTGGTTTGAGATAAAAGCCAAGGTGGAATCTAATCACAGCAAGCTCAAAGTCCTAGACTTCAAAATGCTGACTTCAGTAAAATGGCCAAGTAACTGAAGGAAGATTTGGTAGGGTGGGAGGGGATAAGGGACGTGGAATTGCAATGGGCTAAACTAAAGGAGGCAATAAAAGGTGCAACAGGTGCATACATAAGGAAAGTAAATAAAAACAAATAAAGGCAAAAACACATCTTTCACAAAATTCAGAAGCTCGCACAGAAAAGAATACAAGATTAAACTAAAAGAGACAAAAAGAAATAAGGATAGCAAATCAAAGGCAGGAGAAAAGATGGCTAAAGATGTGAAATATAGCAATAAAACTTTATTCAGGTATATTCGGGAGTGGAGAAAAATCAGAGGTGGAATTGCAGGACTCAAAAGTGATGGGAACAGATTTGTGGAAAGTGAAAAGTGAAAATACTAAACAAATACTTCTGCTCTGTTTTCACTAGAGAAAATCCTGGAGAAAGACCACCTGTGATTGACAAATATACAAATGGGAATGGAGTAGATGTCACACCATTCACAAAAGATGATGTGTTAGACTTGTCCACTTTCAGTTTTCCAAGCTGTTCTATGGGACCAGATGGGATACATCCCAGGATACTGAAAGAGCTCAGAGAGCTTATTGCAGGGCCTTTAAAGGATGTTTTTAATAGATCCTTGGAGACAGGAGACGTTTCACAGGACTGGAGAAGGGCTGATGTGGTACCTCTCTATAAAACTGGTAACAGGGAAGAAGTGTCAAACTACAGGCCATTAAGCCTTACCTCGGAGGCGCTCCTGAAAGAGCGAATAGTGGACTTCCTTGAAACCAACAGATTGCATGATCCAAGATAATATGGTTTTACCAAAGGACAATCTTGCCAAACAAATCTGGTTGAGTTCTTTGATTGGGTGACCAGAGAGCTAGATCAAGGGCATGTGTTTGATGTGATCTACCTAGATTTCAGCAAAGCCTTTGATACTGTTCCTCATAGGAGGCTTATTAATAAACTCAACAACTTGCGGATGGGTCCCAAGATGGTGAACTGGATCAGAAATTGGTTGACTGACAGACAACAGAAGGTGACGGTAAACGGAACTCACTCGGATGAAAGGAAGGTGATTAGCGGTGTGCCCCAGGGTTCGGTCCTGGGACTAGTAGTGTTCTATATATTCATGAGTGATATTGCTGAAGGGCTGAATGGAAAAGTCTGTCTTTTTGCAGATGATACCAAAATTTGCAATAGAATGGACTCCCCCGAGGGATGGAGAACATGAGGAAAGATCTACAAAAGCTGGAAGAATGGTCTAATGCTTGGCAGTTAAGATTTAATATGAAGAAATGGAGTGTCATGAACTTGGGAAGCAAAAATCCAAGGGAATTGTATGTGATAGAGGGCGAGAGATTGGTGTACACAGAACAGGAGAAGGACTTTGGAGTGATTGTTTCTAATGATCTCAAGGTGGCAAAACAGTGTGATAAGGCATTGGCAAAAGCCAGAAGGATGCTGGGTTGCATATAGAGAGGAATTACCAGCAGAAAGGAAGAGGTACTAATGCCACTGTACAAGTCATTGATGAGACCTCACTTGGAATATTGTGTTCAGTTTTGGAGACCGTATCTCGCAAAGGATATAAAAAGGCTGAAAGCGGTTCAGAGGAAGGCGACCAAAATGATTTGGAGCCTGTGTCAGAAGACTTATGAGAAGAGACTTGAAGACTTAAATATGTACACTCTGGAGGAGAGGAAGGACAGGGGAGAAAAGATTCACCTTTTCCACCTGGCCTTTGACCCTCCTGCTATTCCCTCATTCTGCCTTTCTCTTCTTCCTATCCTGCTGTCTTCCTCTTTCCTATCATTTATGGGTGTTCCTTTCTGTTTCTGAGTAGCCTTGTTTTTTTATTGTACACCGCTTGTTGCCTCAGCTAAGCGGTATATCAAATTTCCAAATAATGATAAAGATAAAAGATAAAGATATGATTCAGACCTTTAGATACTTAAAGAGTATTAATGAACAAACAAACCTCTTCCAAAGATGGGGAAGCTGTAAAACTAGAGGGCATAACATGAAGCTGCAAGTGGGTAAACTGAAAGGCAATGTAAGGAAATACTTTTTCAATGAAAGGATGATGGATGCTTGGAATGCTCTCCCGATGGAAGTGGTCGGGGCAAACACAGTGACAGAATTCAAAATGGCATAGGACAGACATAGTGGATCCCTTTATAGCAACAGGATAAAATCAAAATAAGCATAATTATCTCTTATATCTGAACAAATAGGGGTGACCTCCACAGAGTGGTGGGTACACCCCTAAACAAAGGCATGGGGAGGGGTGAACTGCATGGAGCGGGAAGTGCACCTACTCTTGCCGCCTTGCTGGGCAGACTAAATGGACCATACTGGTCTTTATCCGCCATCATATACTATATTACTATATATTCCTGTCAATAATATTGGACCCTCAGAATAACTGCATTCAATAGTGAAAACAGCACTAATACATGCCCATTATGCACACTTTTTGAGTCCAATGATGTTGCTGTTGAGCATGTATTAGTGCTGTTTTCACTGCTGAATGCCCTTATTCTGAGGCTCCCTTATTGACAAGGCTATGTTTTGACATTTAGCTATAGGGAACCTCTTCAGATTCCTTTTGGATTATTTTTCATAGGGTACTCTAATAAGATCATATACTGTTGGCAGTGTTATAGGGCAGCCATATATCTGCTGTACTAGGCACTGACAGTAGTTTGCTGATGCTGATCCTTACCCAGTCCAGGATCTATGAGAGCTGCGAGAGTGGTGATATTTCTGGATTTTGGCTACTTGGTGTGATGGCACAGGGATCCCCTCTCCCATGCCCACACAGGCCTGACCAGGGGAGCAGTGCTACAAAGTAGACTCTGGAAAGGCAAACAGGGTTTCCCCACAGATAGTGGATGTATACAGACTGATATATGCCACAGATGGGGCAGGTGTAGCTGCTGTGAGAAATGCCAGTACCCAGATAGGTGGGAATCAGATGCCATAGCCAGAAGGCCCTACTACTACTGATCATTTGTATAGCGCTTCAAGGCGTACACAGCACTGCACAGACACACATAAAAGATGGTCCTTGCTCAGCAGAGCTTACAGTCTAGTCAAGTCATGCAGTATAAAATTTTTTAATAAATAATAATAAATAAATAAGGCATCTGTGGACAGGATACATTTAGGAGGAATGGTAAGGAAACACAAGGGGGTCTAGGCAGATCAGATCCAAAAGCGGCAACGAAGAGGTGAGCGCTCAGCTTTGATTTGCGAAGGGACAACGAAGAAGCCTGGTATACAGACTCAGTTTGTGCCAAGCATAGGGAGCAGCAAGGTGAAAGGAGTGAAGTCTGGATTTGGCAGTAGAAGAGAAGGGCACAGATAGAAGCGATCTGCCAGAAAAGCAGAGTTCCTGAGGAGGGGTATAGGGAGAGATAAGAGGAACGGTAGTGTGGGGCAGCATAGTAAGTTCACTTACAGTCCAGAGGCACGAAAAGTGCATACATTTGTTGCTAAGGGTCCATCCTTCAAAGAAAAAATTCTGACTTGTTAAAGTGAATTTCTCTTTTTCTCTTTTCTTTTTGTTGGAGCTGCCCCGACAAAGTGGGCGGAATGAAATCCGTCCCCCCGCTGTGGCTACTCCGTTTTAATAAGATTATGAATGAGTGAATAATTTTCAAACTCTTAGGGGTATGTTTACTAAAGGTTCTTAACGTGCGTGGCGCACATGAGCACGCGCTAAGGTACCTTAGCGCGCGCTAATGATGCTTTACGGGGCAAAAATGCGCTTTAGTGCGCGCTCATGCACGCAGCGGCGCACACGAGCGCTGAAGGTGGGGAAAGGCTCCCGGAGGGCGGAGGAAGGCTCCCCAGGGGCGGAGAGAAGGGGTCAATGGGTGGAGAGTGGGAGGGGAGAAGCTCCCCGCACACTAGCGAGGTGAAATTTGAGGGCTAAAAATAACGCGAGTGAAAACCTCGCGTTAGAGCCGATTTAAAGGGAAGAGAAACCATTTCTGTCAGCAATGTACAGCAAAACCAGGGAAACCTACAAAAAAGTGATGTGTGATACATGTGCACAGAACAAAAGTACAAATAAACATTGAAAAGGACCCCAACAAAATTAAAAAAAATATATAATCAAGCTGGGCAATAGTGATAGTAATGGGAAACATCAAAAAACACTCCCAAGAAAGCCCCAAAAAATAAATATGAATTTTGGAAGGGTCTACGCTCCATCCCCATACAAGGTGAATGATCCCACAGTGAAATAGTACTGATCAGGGTTTCCCTCTCCATTGCACAGGTTACCTATGGCATGCACATGTTCCACAACAGCAGGGCGGGCATGTCGGAATGAGCAACTGGACAGATGCTGGGAAAGGGGATACAGAGGGCTGCAGGCGGCACATGCTGTGGTGCAGCTGGGGCACAGTGCGGACTAGGCAGATGCCTAGATGGCACTTAGGAATGCTGAAACTGAACAGCAGCCAGACAGCAACTGATGAGGGCCCAACATGGGCACGAGAGTGTTTATCACAGTGTCACAGGGGATAGTACCCAGCAGGTACCCCCAAGGGCACAGAACATTGGCAGGCGGTGTTGGGGGGAAGCGTGGATGCCTATGCAGGCACCCCTACCCCAGAACACGCACCATAGGCAGCCGCCTACCTGCACACTGGATGGCTTGAGACTGCACACCACCAGCACCACCAGCAGAAGGGCATATCAGCATGATGGCAGAGGGGTACTGGTGGTGGAGGGGGGCAGTGGCAGCTGCCCAGAGCTGACCATGGCCTAACCCTGTGTAGGTGGGTGCCATGCACTGCAACAGACAGGCTGTGTCTGACAAACAACCATGGTATCTCCAGGGACTGCACTGTCTCTGCGAGCACAGTGTGGTGCGGTGAGCACAGCCAGTGTGTTCAGGAGCAAAAAGTCACAAGTTCAAATCCCAGCTGGGGCTACTGCCAATCCAGTCCCCATATTTCACCCGCTACCAAACCGTGATAGTAAGGACAAACCTTTATTGCAGAGAACATACGCATGGTTCAAACGCCTATATTTTACCCCACCGAGCACAGACACCAGAAACATGCGCATTACCTAGAGCAGAGTCCCCAAAATTCAGTCCTGGAGGCCCACAAATCATTCAGGTTTTATGCTGTCTCCAATATAAGGCCATATCAGCATGGTGGCAGAGGTGTACTGTTGGTGGAGGGGGCAGTGGCAGCTGCCCAGAGCAGACCATGGCCTAGCCTTTGTAGGTGGGTGCCATGCACTGCAACAGACAGGCCCTGCCGGACAAACAGTCATGGTATCACCAGGGAATGCACTGTCTCTGTGGCAACACAGTGGTGCAGTGCACACAACCAGTGTGTTTGGAGGCAGAAGGTCACAGGTTCAAGTCCCAGCTATGGTGCCTGCCAACCCAGTCCCCATATTTTACCCACTACTACAACGTGCTAATACAGACAGAACCTTTATTGCAGATGACGTAAACATGCCCAAAACACCTACATTTTACCCTACAGAGCAAAGACACCATAAACAGGCGCATTACCTAGAGCAGAGTCTCCCAAATGCAGTCCTGGAGGGCCAAACACCATTCAGGTTCCATGCTGCCTCTAATAAAGATGCCTGTGCTGCATATCTATGCACCACCCCCATGGTATGCAGATGTATCTCATGCATATTCATGAGGGACAGCATGAAAACCCAAACAGTGTTTGGCACACCAGGACTGGAGTTGGGAACCTCTGCCGTAAAGCAGCAGCCAACAGGGGCAGACACACCCACGCCCACAGGCTCCATTAGCCAATGCCTCCTGGAGAGGCAGGACATTGGGTCCTGCGTGCATCTCCCAATACTAGCCCTTGCATACCTTAGCAATGCCACCCTACACCTGGGAATATGGTACACAGCTATCAAACGTTTGCTATGATTACTGGCAGATACCAATTCCTAGGTTAAGCACAGTTTGCTGATTGAGCTCCATCATAGCAACCTTTCTGCTGTCTGTGGAGTGTGCTTCAGGTCTGGTCTCTGACAGTGTTTACCACCCTGGGGAGTGACCCCCAACAGTATTGCGTACCATATCCATGCCTGCACTGTGCCCAGGACTGGTGTGGTGGCCAGGGCTGCTAAACTCCTCTAGAGTAGCACAATGCTGGCATAGGTGTGGGAGTGTGTGTCTGTCTATCCAGTGTGTGGTGGCTGCAAACACCCTCCACAGCCCACACTGCCAGCACTGTTTCCAGTATTGGCCTGCCAATGTGCATAATGAGGAGCAAGGTACCATGGGTATAGCCCGGACAGGGTGGCCTGGCCAGGATGCATCTGCAAAGGGCATAGGGCACTGGCTGGGACACTGTAGTTCCTGGCCACCACCTGCACAGACAGGGTGGTCACAGCATGTCCTGCTGGGAGATCACTCTCACCCTGACTGTGCAGTGACCACAGCATGGCTAGGCACCCCCATAGTGCTATATAGTATTTTTCTCATGTGATATTTATGGGTTTCCTTTTGGGGCCCAGTTACTGATTTATCTGCTTGGTGTGTATGCTGACATCCCAGTTCTGGGTGCACGCATTTCCACCAGGAACATGGACTAGCTAGCAGACTCTCTGCAGCTGGTATGTGTCCTGATGGAGCGCCTTGCAGGGTGCAGCGGCTTAAGGCTTGCTGCAGGAGAATATCAGATAGTGGTGGGGTGCAGCTTAGCATATCCAGTCCTAATGTCTGTCTGCTATTGCATTATGGATGTGTACAGAGCTGCATTGACTGCCCTGTAGGGTGTCTATTCCCAGCAGGACTGGGGTTGATGGTCCCCTCTACTGCCACCATTGCAGGGAGGTAGAATGTAGATCTGTTGGTGGGAGACCCTGTTTACCACCCTCAGCCCTGGAAGAGGAGGGTGGTGGTACATAATCCTCCTAGGGGTCCATAGGGGCTACACCTGACTGAAACATACAGATATATCCAAGGTGTGTCTGCAGAAACTACCTAACTCACACATTAGCACTGCTGGGTACCTGCAGCATGGCCTATCTCTGCTGTGGACCTGGTACTGGGCACCCCACCTCACCCTCAGGGTGAGTGCAGTACCTGCACAATGTGACGGTGTGTAGCTACTCTGTGCCAGTACCACACACGGTCAGTTCCCCCTACCAGGCCGAGGTGCTGTGGGGGTGCATACCCCATCTTGTGATCATCTGTAGACTGCTGATTTGCATGTGCAGTGCTTCATGGGTATGGGTGGGTTAACCCTATCCTGGTGACCACAGCAGACTGTTTGTGTGGTGACTTGCAGTCCTTCTGCAGCCAGCCAGGTGTTTGCTAGCAGCTATAGAGCTGTAGCCCACTGGTTACTTCACTACCAGTAGAGCCAGAGGTCATGGGTTCAAACCCACAGTGGGGTTATTTGATAGGGTTGTCCAAAGCATTATCTATTTTTAAAGTACATTAGTGCTGCCAGCAATAACACCCTCAGCATACTGTACCCATAAGGTGCCTCAGAGGGCGCTTTATAGGGTGCCCCATAGGGCACCTTATGGTTACCGTCCATATAAGGTGCACTATACAGTATGCTATGGAGCGACTGATGCCAGTCCGTATAAGGTGCCTTATAAGGTGTCCTATGGAGCGCCTTATAGGGTGCCCTATAGGGGACATTATAGGGTGCTGTGGCAGACAGTGCACTTTATAATGTGCCCTATGGAGTGCCTTATAGGGTGCCTTATGCGGCACCTTAGGTTACGGCATGTGAGGGTGTGTTTGCTGGCAGCAATAATTAAAATACAAATAAAATGCCTCAGGAAACAATACTTACATGTCAAAGCTGATGCCTCAGCCAGCCTTATGTATTGGGCACACTGGGGATTGAACTCATGACCCCTGTATCATCAGTCAGTGCCTTAACCATTGTGCTACACTGCTGTTCCTCCTTGTGTTTCAGCGCACCTACTTAAGGTTTCCATGCGTTTAAATGCACAGTGCTGCCATCAAAAACACTGCTATGACCTTGCTGTGCCTCATAGGGCACCCTATATGGCGCCCTATACGCCACCCTTTCAGCAACATTGTAGGGTGCTGTGGCAGACAGTGCACTTTAAAATGTGCCCTCTGGGGTACCTTATGGGGTGCCTTATGCAGCACCTTATGTTACAGTGCTTTGAGAGTGCGTTTGCTAGCAGCAGTAATTAAAATAAAATTAAAAAGCCTCATAATGCAATATTACACATAAATGGTAGTGCCTCAGCCAGCCTTATTCATTGGGCACAGTGGGGGATTGAACCCATGACCCCTGCACCATCTGTCAGTGTCTTCACAATTGTACTGCAGCCCTGTTCCTCTGTTTGCACATCAGCGTGCCTGCTTATGCTTCCCGCGCGTGTTACTCATGAGCTAATGTGCGTGGCGCACAAGAGCGCGCGGCGCACAAGAGCGCACACGCTAATCCTGTTTTGCTATTTTTGACCGGACCGCCCACTCCTTATATGGCATCCTGCAGACTACCGCGGCGCGCACGTTAAGAGGGTTTAGTAAACATACCCCTTAGCTTTTGTCAAGCTTTTCAAACCGCCGAAGATTTCAGAATAACAGCGTGCCATGTTTCGGGTCTGCAGTCTGTATGCAATACATTTGTTAAGGATAGTTTGATATTACATACTAAGATGGAAATGTTAGAAAATCTAGTCAGAGCTAAGCATTTAAGATTTCTAAACTTTCCGGTTGTTCGCTTGCTCTACCCCTTGGAGCTTTTAAGGAAATACATGAGGGAACTTTGTTGTTTTCTGCTTTTGATGATTCAATTATTACTTCATTATACTATCTATATACTATGGTCCTTGAACCTGTGGGGGTGGATTCAGGCAAACAGGTGAATGTGGATAGTCTAGAGTTGACTCAATTTCTTGCGTCTTCGCTGGACAAGGTTTCTAAGAGAACGACCCTTGTAGTCACTTTTAAGGCTGAGACACTTGCTATTTTGAACTTTATTTCTCTAAGAAAGATCTTATTTTTTGTGGATATTCAATTAATATTTTTCCTGATGTAGCGAAAGCCAGTCGTCTTCATAGGAAAGCATTTTTGCAATTAAAATCTAAAGTTCTGGCTGTTGGGTGGACTTTTTATTTGAAGTTACTACTACTACTGAGCATTTGCATAGTGCTACAAGATGTATGCAGTGCTGCACAGACACATGTAAAAGCCGGTCCCTGCTCATCAGAGCTTACAATCTAGTCAAGACAGACAACACAGTAGCTGTAAATATGGGATACCTCTAGGGGAAATGGCAAGGAAACACGAAGGAGACCAGGCGAGTCAAAATCCGAAAGTGGCAGTTCCCCTGCAAATGTGTTGTGATGTTTTTTGGTTCTAAATATATTTTAACTGATGTATCACGCCTGGAGAGGTTTCATATGGATAAATGATGCTTATAATGGGTTGGGTTAGGAAAAAGGGGGTTAATATGTATTTTTGGGTGGCTCAAACTCAGTATGGTGTGCTCCTTTATGTGGACTTTTGTAATCCCTTTGTAATTACTTTTCTTGTGGGGTGTTTTTCTTCTTGATTGTTTGTATAAAGGACTGCTTTTCTTGGGTATGTTTCATGTAATATTTAAGTAATCTCGATTTTAAAAAGAAGTACAGGTGTGCTGCAGCCACGCTACACTCTGCACATGCAGAGCACATAACTAGGTCACTGCATGCTTAATGGCATTGTGGTGCAACGGATTGTTATATAGCTACACAACGAGTCTCGATATTTTTTGATCGCACCTTGTATTCAGCAGTTTGGCTATTTAAAGTACCTAGTTGCTGCCGCCACTTTAATTAAACCCAGATATTCAACGCTGGAACTTATCTGGTTTCTGTCACTGAATATCCTGGTTCACTGGACAGCAGTGTCGCTATCTGGTTAGTGGCAATATTCAGTCATTAACCAGATAACACAAAATAGTTACGAATAGCTATTCAGATGACCTAACTTTATCCATTTAGAGCCCGATCCAAAATGGGCATGGCATGCCCCGTGTATGTCCACAGGGCGGACGCTCCAATCCTCAAACCTATGCGTGGACAGACATGGCGAGACAGAATACACCCGTGGATATTTTCGGCGCAGCATGTGCAATTGGCAGCGATCCGTACTATCCGCGCATGCACATGTTATTCCCCCATCCATGTGCAACCCCAAAAATGCACCCAATCCCATGCTGCTGAGATCACGCACACCCGGAACCAAGAAGGGGTCCCCCCCCCAGCCATTATGCATACATCAACATGGCGACCAGGCAGCCACCCTTCAGCGAGGCTGAAACCAGGCTCCTGGTAACTATGGCCCTAGAGGAGGAGGAGACACTCCTGCCCAGAGGGCAGAGGTGGCCAGGGTATGCAGCAGCACGCAGCAGTTGGGAATGGATAAGGTCCACCCTTGCCCAGTAAATACAAAACAACACACACAGTTACACATGTCAGCAGAGAGAGATGGGCAGAAATGCACCACAGGTAGGCAAACAATCACGTGGATCACACAGACACAGTCCAAGACGTGATGAAGTGGAAAAACAGACCTTATTTATTGGTATATTAGACCTATTACCAACCCGACACAGGCCATGTTTCGCAAACCTCCATCAGGGGTTGATCGGGTAAAGGTACTACAACATAAAAAACATATACATTTATTATACATTAATCATAAAAATAGCAGTCGTGATAAGAACAAATACATGATCACAGTATGAAACCATAAATACCTTTAAAACCAACAGAACAAATGAACTATAAACTATAAATATATAAAAAAATATATATAAAAAATATATAAAAATACATAAGGGTAAAACATAAAAACAATAATAATACTAAAATCAATATAAACGAATACTATAATATACACGTGTGTATGAAGATAACTGTGACAGTGAAACAACAGAAATGTGACAGCCACATATAGTGCCGTAATGTATAAAATATCGATAAATACTTTTCTTAAAACCAAAAAGGACCCACCAACACGAGGTCTTCATATACTAAAAAACATGTGTAACTAAAATAACAGTCAATATAAAGAGTTAAAACATAGAATCTAACTACTATGTGACATTTCATAGGGCATGTAACAAACTAACCATATGCACCAAGTCATATCAATGTGCTTCAACTGAACAATCATAGGAAAGCAGCAGGAGCGAGAAGAAACAGGGGACTTCATAAGCACCTATATAAGCCATGTACTGTGCTATGCATAAAAGTATAAATATATATTATACCCTAAGGGTAATAAAACATAAGTAAAAAAATAAATAAATAAATAAATAAAACCAAAATGTACCATGGCACTACTAATCTCATCTACTGGATCCAGATCAAATTGTCTGAAACTACCGGCAACAACAAAGAGATGATTGAACATTTACTCTCCTTATGAATCAAAAACCATTTATCTGAGACCAAAAAGGGGCCGAGAAATTGTACTAATTTGTAGAATGGTGAGGGACTTGTATCAGTGCACAACTGTGCAAAGTTGTTTAAATAATTTATTTGCCTGACCGCCCTCTAAACTAATCGTCTTTGCAAAAAACCTTTATGTATGGTCTTGTACTTAACCAAGATACAGTTGCTCTTGTCCCTCCCCAATTTGTATAAAAATAAATAAAAAATCTTTCATAGAGGGACAGAAAATATGTATGTCAACAGCCGAGAAAACCTAAATAATAAATGCGGTGTGCGAAACTTGTACCTGTATAAAAATTGTTCAAACTATCCGCCCACCTGCGCTACGCACGAATCGTTTCTATAAGAAAAAGTGAAAGGTGAAAGTGATAATCTTACTACTTTTTATACAGGTACAAGTTTCGCTCACCGCATTTATTATTTAGGTTTTCTCGGCTGTTGACATACATATTTTCTGTCCCTCTATGAAAGATTTTTTATTTATTTTTATACAAATTGGGGAGGGACGAGAGCAACTGCATCTTGGTTAAGTACAAGACCATGCATAAAGTTTTTTTGCAAAAACGATTAGTTTAGAGGGCGGTCAGGCAAATAAATTATTTAAACAACTTTGCACAGTTGTGCACTGATACAAGTCCCTCACCATTCTACAAATTAGTACAATTTCTCGGCCCCTTTTTGGTCTCATATAAATGGTTTTTGATTCATAAGGAGAGTAAATGTTCAATCATCTCTTTGTTGTTACCGGTAGTTTCAGACAATTTGATCTGGATCCAATAGATGAGATTAGTAGTGCTATGGTACATTTTGGTTTTATTTATTTACTTATTTTTTTTACTTATGTTTTATTACCCTTAGGGTATAATATATATTTATACTTTTATGCATAGCACTGTACATGGCTTATATAGGTGCTTATGAAGTCCCCTGTTCCTTCTCGCTCCTGCTGCTTTCCTATGATTGTTCAGTTGAAGCACATTGATATGACTTGGTGCATATGGTTAGTTTGTTACATGCCCTATGAAATGTCACATAGTAGTTAGATTATGGGGTATGTTTACTAAACTGCGTTAGTGCAATTCGCGTTAGGAGCCGCGGTAGTGACAGAAACCCCAAATAAGGACATGGGCGGTACATCGTTAACACTAACGCGCGTTCCAAAAACTAACGAGCGTTACAGGGCACCATGGCGCGTTACTGCGCGTTAATCGTAAGAAGGCGTACAGACACAAATCACTGAAACAGAGCTGTAGCACAATGGTTACTGTACTGACCGCTGTTACAGGCAGCATGGGTTCGAGTCCCCAGTGTGCCTAACACAGAAGGCTGGCCCAGGCATCACCCTGTACATTACATAAGGAATGAGGAGGCATGTTTTTCTTTACGTTGAGTAGTGGTGTCAGAAACACACCCTCGCAGTGTGCATAGCCGCGTGCGTGGCTGTGTGCGTTGGTAGGGGCGTAGCTACGTGCGTTGGTGCATGCGTACAATCGTGCGTGGGTACGTGTGTTTTTACCAGCGTGGGCACCTTATATTACAGACTCTTTAGGGTGTCTTGCACCTATGCATTATGCTAACAGATGTACGTGTGATGGCCTATGGTTTATCAGAGCCTGTGAGCAGGTGCTGGATTTTCCCAGGGTTGGATTGTGCCAGTCACACCCATGATGCACTGCACATGCAAATCAGCTGTCCACAGATATACACCATGGGGAATGCACCCCCACAGCACCTCGGCCTGGTAGGGAGAAGTGACCATGTGCACCCCCACAGCACCTCGGCCTGGTAGGGGGTACTGACCGTGTGTTGTACTGGCACAGAGTAGCTACACACCGTCACATTGTGCGGGTACTGTGCTCACCCTGAGGGTGCAGTGAGGCGCCCAGCACCAGGTCCACAGCACCGTCCATGGCTGAAAGAGGTCATGGCGCAGGTCCAAAGCAGTGTTAATATGTGAGATAGGTAGCTTCTGCAGAAACACCTTGGATATCTCTGTCTGTTTCAGTCAGGTGTAGCCCCCAGTGGCCCATGGACCACCACCCCCTCCCCCAGGGCAGCAAACAGGGTCTCCTAACAATAGATCCACATTCTACCTCCCTGCAAAGGTGGCAGTAGAGGGGAACAGCAACCCCAGTCCTGCTCAGGAAGACACCCCACAGGGCAGTCAATGCAGCTCTGTACACATCCATAACACAATGGCAGACAGACACCCCATCCCTATCTGATATTCTCCTGCTGCAAGCCATCAGCCACTGCACCCTGCAAGCCACTCCATCAAGAAACATACCAGCTGCAAACAGTCTGCTAGTTAGTCAATAGTGCATGTGCCCAGTGGAGATGCATGCACCCAGAACTGGGATGTCAGCATACACAGCAAGCAGATAAATCAGTGACTGAGCCCCAAAAGGAAACCCATATCTATCACATAAGAGAAATATTATATAGCACTATGGGGGTGCCTAGCCATGCTGTGGTCACTGCACAGTCAGGGTGAGAGTGATCTCTCAGCAGGACATACTGAGGTCACCCTGTCTGTGTAGGTGGTGGCCGGGCACTACAATGTCCCAGTCAGTGCCCTATGCCCTGTGCAGATGCACCCTGGCCAGGCCACCCTGTCCGGCCTATACCCATGGTACCTTGCTCCTCATTATGCACATTGGCAGCCCAATACTGGCAACATTGCTGGCAGTGTGGGCTGTGGAAGGTGTTTGCAGCCACCACACACTGGATAGACAGACAGCCACCCCCACACCTATGCCAGCATTGTGCTACTATAGAGGTGTTCAGCAGCCATACCCACCACACCAGTCCTGGGCACAGTACAGGCATGGATATGGTACGCAATACTGTTGGGGGTCACTCCCCAGGGTGGTAAACACTATCAGAGACCAGACCTGCAGCACACACCGCAGACATCAGAATGATTGTTATGGTGGAGCTCAATGAGCAAAATGTGCTTAACGTAGGAATTGATATCTGCCAGTTATCAGAGGAAACGTTTGATAGCTGTGTACCATATACCCAGGTGTTGGGTGGCATTGCTAAGGTATGCAACTGCTAGTATTGGGAGATACAGGCAGGGCCCAATGTCCTGCCTCTCCAGGAGGCATTGGCCAATGGGGCCTTTGGGTGTGGGTGTGGGTGTGGGTGTGTCTGGCCCTGTTGGCTGCTGCTTTACGGCAGAGTCTCCCAACTCCAGCCCTGGTGTTCCAAACACTGTTCGGGTTTTCATGCTGTCCCTCATAAATATGCATGAGCTACATCTGCATACCATGGGGGTGGTGCATAGATATGCAGCACAGGCATCTTTATTAGAGGCAGCATGGAACCTGAATGGTGTGGGGCCCTCCAGGACTGCATTTGCGAGACTCTGCTCTAGGTAATGCGCCTGTTTATGGTGTCTGTGTTTGGTGTGCTAAAATATAGGCGTATTAACCATGCGCATGTTCTCTGCAATAAAGGAGTGTCTTTACTATCACTGTTTAGTGGTGGGTAAAACTATGGGGACTGGGTTGGCAGGAGCCCCAGCTGGGATTTGAACCTGTGACCCTCTGGTCTTATAGGCACTGGCTGTGTCCATTGCACCACACTGTGGCCACAGAGGTAGTGCAGTCCCTGGAGATAGGAAAACTGGCCTGACGAGTCAGAAACCCTGCTCTGCACAATTGTACTGTGGGCTCATTTACCTTGTATGGAGACAAAGGTGCAAAGAAACCTCACAAAAAACCTCGAAAAAAGGGGCAAACACCCATAACCAAGCTGGGCAACAATGATATCATTGGGCAACATTGAGAAACACTCCCAGGAAAGCTCCAATAAAATGAAATGAGTTTTGAAAGGGTCTACGGAGCGTAGACCCTTCCAAACATCATTTCCTTTTTTTGGAGCTTTCCTGGGAGTGTTTGTTATTGTTGCCCATTGCTATCACTGTTGCCCAGCTGAATTATAATTTTTACCATTTTTCTTGTGGTCATTTTAACGTTTTATTTGATATTTTGTTCTGTGCACATGTATCACACTGCTCACGTTTTGTGTGTTTCCCCGGTTTTGCTGTACATTGCTGACGGAAATGGTTTTAATATGCCTTTAACGACAGGTTTTCATTCGCGTTGGAATTGAGCTCTGAAATTCAGCGCGTTAGTGTGAGGGGAGCCTCTCCCCGCCCACTCTCCACCCATTGACCCCTTCTCTCCGCCCACTCTCCACCTTCTGCGCTGTTTTTACGCGCTGCGGGGCTTTACGATCGTTAACTACGGGGGGTACATAACAGCGTGGATCCATGGTTGTGCATGGGCGCACATGCACATGCTGCCCCATGCTGCACACAAGCAAAAAGATGCATAATATACTATATCTGCAAATGTCTCCCTCACATCCTTGGTATGCACATTTATCACATGTATGCACACATTTCAGCTGCTTATATTGATATGTGGCTGTCATGGCCACAAACACTTTTGGGGTGTGAGGGTATGAGTCCCATAATGGGGCTGTTGCAGGGCCCATATCTTTGACCTCTGGACCCCTGGGCCTCTCCAGCACCAGGATGCTACACAGGCAGGCAGATCAACAAAACATTATTAACTGGGGCTAGACTCACAGGCCTCTGTGGGACAGGGCTATATGTCCATGTGACTGGGCCCTGTGTGCATGTGTGCAGGGTGTGCCCACTGCTGTGCGCATGTGGGAACGTGTGCACTGTGCACTGTGATGTGATGGTGCATTATTCACTGGCTGGCTATAGCAGGTATGTCCCTGTCTGCTCAGTGTTGTGCTTCTTTGAGCCTGCATATCGGGAGATGGCACCCAGAGTTGCTACCTGGAAAGCTAAGTTCTCCGAGGGGAAGATGACCCTCATGCTGGAGGAGAGACTCCAGTGGTTGCCAACCCTGGTTGGGGAGGTGTCCACAAGGATATGATAAGCAGCGGCAGTGGCTAGAGGTGCGCCAGCTTGTCAATGCCGTGTATCACCGGATTCGCAATACCGAGAATGTGAAGAGGAAATGGTGGCAGGTGCACTGTGACACCACCAGGAAGGCGCACCAGGTGGGCGCAGATGGCCAACAGGAGCTGCTTACAGAGCTGAAGAGGCAGGTTCTGGCCACCATTAACCCAGCTATGGCAGAGGGTGTTAGCCCTCCCAGGAGCAAAGTATGTGGGTGGGCAGTGGTTCATGGCCATGTGCCCTGTTGTCCGCACTCCCACAGTGTGCACATGCCCACTTGCACCTGTCCACCAGCACTGCAAGCCTGGTGTTGCAGACAGTGGGCACACTGCCTCACACATACCCTATGTATATATGTTTGCACTGTTGGCCTGTACAGGGGTGCACTGCCACCTGCATGCATGCCTTTTTACCACCTTTCAGGCAGCAGGGTGCAGCTGTGAGGGTTTAGAAGTATCTGATACTGTGCGCAGCTGGCACCTGCCCAGGTGACTGGGCCTGTGGCAGCCTGCATATAGTATATGGTGTTAGATTTGCAGTCATCTTGGCCATCAGCTGCACTGCCACAGGCCCACTCATGTGTGGTTTGTGGTCACAGGTGCAAGTCTGACCATCTAATGTTGTCTGTGTCCTCAGAGGTGCCCCTGCTGGTGGCCCATTCATTGCAGGACCACAAATGCCTGCTGTTGCCATGGATGATGTCACAGTCCAGGAGTGGTCAATGTGCAGTGTGTATCCCTGCATTCCCCCAATGGTGATGCCGAGCAGCAGCTCCAGACATATGACGGCCTATCCCTCATGGACCAGGAGCATCTTTCACCATCACATCACCACAGGGGCAGCCTGTTAAGGCACGGGGGGGGGGGGGGGTCATATGCACAGTGGTGCCACCCAGCATCTGGCAAACTGTGCAGAGTAACTACTTGCTCACAGTACATCCCAGCAGGTGAGATCACAGCAGCAGGTGGGGATGCTGGAGCGGAGTTTGGTGCTGCAGGATTGACAGGCCCTGGCCACTGAGCAGCTGACCATAGCCAATAAGGGCCTGTATTCCACCATGGGTGATATCCTGCAGGAGCTGTGTAGGGGCCCTGGCTGGGGGGTTCACGGTGCACCACCTGCCATGGTGGATGTGCAGCCGGTGGTAGATGGGCAGGGATTTGGCAGTAGTTCATCTGCCTCACACACCATGTCTCCTGCATGTGCACCTGCGCTAGCTCACTTGGGCACCAGCAGGGTCACTAAGCAGTCCTCTGCTCAGGGAACCTCTGCAGGTGGGCTCTCTTCTGGCCAGGGCAAAAATGTCCTGGCCCCTGTGCTATCTTACAGCGGACTATGTATGGTGTTTCCCCTATCCATGAGGGTATGGGGGAGTGTAGTGACATAAGCAGTGAGACCTCCGGGTTCAAGAATATACCACCATCTACCCCTGTGACTGTGATTGCCAAGGCACCGGTACATGTGGCCTCAGTGCGGGGGAGAGAGAGGGCACAGGGTGTGGGGATGTTGACTGGCACCTATGTGCAGATGTGAGCAGGAGGGCAGGTGAGTGGCTATACCCTATGAGTGGCACTGCAGGGGTGAGCTTTGACATAGGTGTGTGGGGTGGCTGTGCATGTGTTTCTTTGTGCTTGGTATCAGGCCTATCTTCTTGGTATCAGGGTGGTGAGGGGTTTGGGGGATCCTACCTGCAACATTCTGGGATGGGGTAGGTGCAGGGTGCGAACTGCACTGTCACAGGCAACAGCAGCCAGCTATGTTGTGCTGAGAGTCTGCCACCTTCTGTGGGCCATACCTGCCATACAAAGGGGCCCCTCCCTTGCAGCAGGGTGTGGCATTGGTTTGCTGGGCCTCTGCCCTCCCTGCCATCTCAGCCGGGCAGTGGGGGTCATGTTCCATCCTCAGCACTTCCGGGGTCCACCTGTCCAGGTTTAACTCACAGTTTGATTGTGATCAGTCCTCCTCCCACAGGGCTCCCATCTACACCACATCAGCACCCATAAAGGTACATGCATGCCCTGGTGGTGCTTCTGCTCCTACCTTTGTCCTGGGTTGGTGTGTCCATTGCACGTACAGCTGCAGATATCTTACTCCTCCTCCTGCCCTGTGTGCCTCCCTCAGAACAATGGGCCATTGCTACCACTGGCTGTGTATGTCATCATGTTACTGTGATCCTGGGCCCACATATGGCTGTTGTGCAACATTGCAGGATACAGCCTGTCAGTGGCACCTGCCCTGGCCAACAGACCAGTGCTTGGGGTCTCTGCCATGTTTGGACACCTGTGCTGGGGCTGTGGCGATGTGTCACCTGTGCTGGTCCAGGCATCCTTGTGTGGGTGCTGTGCTCAGTTCTTTTCATCTTTTCCTCATTGGGCTATTTACAGACATGCTGTGGTGTGTTGTGTTGCACATGCCCACAGTGACTGATGGTGTGATTCAAACCCATAGGTTTTAGGGCAGTGCCTTTGCCACTGTGCTACAGATCCACTCTGTGATGTTTGTGGCTGCAGGCAGCTATAGCCCACATTGCAAGCAACACCCTTGGCTCAGGGCTGCCCGGCCTCACACCCAGGGGTCAGGTAGAAGGGGGCCGGGGTACTCTGCCTGGTGTCAGACACGCAGCTATGGGACATGACATTCCACAGGTACCATTTTGTTGGGTGCAGATGTGCACATGCTGCATCATGGTAGCCCATGGGCTTGCAACAGGCATCCTGTGCTGTCCATCATATTGTCTGCCATGTGTATCTGGTTGGGGAGCCATGGTATTGCAGTGTGGCAGGCCTGATCTATTGCCACCTGTGCTATGTTGGTCATCTGTCTGTCCACTACCTTTGCACTTTCACAGCCCAGTGGGCCCTCAGCTGTGACTGGGGCTTCTTGCCTCTCTCTGCCAGGGCCTCCACAGTGCACATGGTGCCCCCACATTGGCTCCAATGATGTTGGTATGCAGCCATGTTTGCGGAGTTCTGAATGGGGATGGCTGCACAGCTCACAACATGCATGCATCCTTGTATTCTCTGTTGCTGCATGCCTCTGGATGTGCCCATCTTCAGAGTCGCCCCGCCTACGAGGTTTATACGTGCTTATCTCATGATACTCTACATTGTGTGCTCATGATATGCTGCCTGACTGCCTTGTGTATTGGTCGCACTTTGGACATGCCTGTGGCTCTGTGCTGCTCTCTGGGTCATCAGCTGATCACATGCCTAGCCTGGTCTGTGTTGGGCGTGTATGCAGCACTCCACATTCATGTCTAGGGCCAGTCCTGTACACTATTCCAACTGTACATACAGTCAGATTTGCTGCTCCTCAGGCCTCATCTGGGGGCAGGAAACAATGTACATGTGGCCCTGCTGCCATTGGCATCTGATTCCCTGGACACTTTGGTGTCTGTGGGCATGGGCACATTCAGACTGTGCCTGCCTGCCTGCCAATGGTGATCTGCTGGGCTGTGTGACTGCCTGTCTTCCCTGCTTTGTGTGTCCAGTCACACCAACCAGTGTTACTTACATGGCAGCTGGGGGCTGCTCTGTTCACCTCATTTCTGTCAGTTCTCCACATTGTTACTGCATTGCAACGTGGAGGATAGTGATGCGCCTGGCCATTCCCCTGTGGCTGCTTGGACCACCATTTCCCTGTCAGTCATGTGGGGGGTTCACTCCGGGGCATGACTCATGCAGGCGGCACTGAGGCATGCCAATATGCCCATCTCCAGGGGTCACTCTGTGGGCCACATTGGTCTGCAGGCTGGGTGAATTGCTCTTAACACTCAAACACCGTGCCTACATTTTCTGTCACTTGTGGATGGCATAGGATGTGTTTGCGTGGCCTGGCCTATCTGTGTGCACACCTGACCCGCTCTATATTTTATTAAAAACATAATGTCTGGTCTATCAAGAACCACAATTAGAGCGAGTTGTTTTTACTTTCAGTTTCTCCCACACACTGGACTTCAAACCGTACAGTTTGGAAAAAGAGAATTTGACTTAGCAATTGCAATTGGTAAGCAGGATCAGACTTTCCTCCATAGACAATTTTTACGCAGTTCCTCTCCATCTTTCTAGTTTTGCTAAATTCAAGTGTTAATGTCCGGTTCCATATTAGTTTAGACTAAGGGGCATGTTTACTAAACATTCCTAACGTGCGGGGCAGCGCTAGTGAGCGTGTGCCATATAAGGAGTGGGCGGTTCAGGCAGAAAATAGAAAATAAACGGTAGTAAGCACCCGGACGTGTGTGCGTCGCGCTAATGTGCGGGGGTCGACATTACCGCGTGGAAAGGCAAAGTGGCGCGCTGCTGAGTATACAAAACAACAGAGCCGTGGTACAACGGTGAAGACACTGACCAATGGTGCAGGGGCCATGGGTTCAATCCCCCAGTGTGCGCAACGACAAAGGTCAGCTGAGGCAGTAACTGTAATGATTAACATTGTTTTAGGAGGCAAATTAATTTGGAACGGCATAAGGCGGCGCACAGTTATTTTTGGGCGGCAGAAGGCGGCGCACAGTGCTTTTTGGGCGGCATAAGGCGGCGCACAGTTATTTCTGGGCAGCAGAAGGCGGCGCACTGGTCCCCTTGGGCGGCAGAAGGCGGCGCGCTGATAGGCACAAGGCGGCGCGCTGATGCACAAGCACAGGAACAGAGCCACAGCACAATGGTGAAAACACTGACCAATGGTGCAGGGATCAGGGGTTCAACTCCTCACAATGCCCAGTGAAAAATGCCTGCTGAGGCAGTATGTATTATGTTGAGGAGTGCTGTAGGAGGCTGTATAATTATATTTTGTTATCACTACTCGCAAACGCACTCTCCCAGCATGTTACCATACGGCAGCCCATAAGGCACATGTTACAGTGCACTGTTCGCCAAGGCACCCTTGAATGACCCCTATAGGGCAGCATGTATGTTGCGACACAGGATAATGTATAGTGCACCCTATAGGGATGGCAACCATAAGGTGGCCTACAGGGCGCCCTATGAAGCACCCTCAGAGGCACCGAATGGGTATAGTAAGCTGAGGGTGGTCTTGCCGGCATAGACATATGTACAGTAAATAAAAATAAAGCTGTGGACAGCCCTACCAAAGGGCCCCACTGTGGGTGTGAACCCATGACCTCTGGCTGCACAGGCAGTGATATAACCATTGCGCTACAGCTCCATAGCTGTAAGCAGGCCCCTGGCTGGCTGCAGATAGCCTACACGTCACCGCACAGACAGTCTGCTGGTGTCAACAGGATAGGGTTAGGCCACCCGTACCCATGATGCACTGCACATGCAAATTAGCTGTCCGCAGATGGACACAAGATGGGGAATGCACCCCCACAGCACCTCGGCCCTGTTGGGGGAAGTGACCGGGTGCACCCACACAGCACCTTGGCCTAGTAGGGGGCACTGACCGGGTGTTTTACTGGCACAGAGTAGCCACACACCGTTACATCGTGCGGGTACTGTGCTCACCCTGAGTGTGCAATGAGGTGGCCAGGACCAGGTCAACAACACCTGCCATGGCTGATGGAGGCCAAGCGGGCGTTCCAAAGCAGTGTTAATGTGTAAGATAGCTAGTTTCTGCACAAACACCATGGATATCCCTGTCTGCCACCATCAGGCGCACCCCCCCCCAGTGGCAAACATGGTCTCCATCAAGGGATCCACACTCTACCTCCCTGCAAAGGTGGCGGTAGAGGGCAACATCAACCCCAGTCCTGCTGAGGAACACCACCACCCCCCCCCAGGCAGGCAGCTCCATACACAGCCATAACACAATAGCAGACAGACATAAGCCCAGGGTATGGTAAGCTGCACTCCACCACCAGTTATTCCCCTGCAGCAAGCCAACAGCCACTGCACCCTGCAAGCCATTATAGCAAGACATTTACCAGCTACAAACAGTCTGCTGGTTAGTCCATAGTGCATGTTCCCAATGGAGATGCATGCACCCAGAACTGGGCTGTCTGCATACACAGCAGGCAGATAGATCAGTGACTGGGCCCCAAAGAAAACCCATATCTATCACATGAGAGAACTACTATACAGCACTATGGGGGGGCCTAGCCATGCTGTGGTCACTGCACAGTCAGGGTGAGCGTGATCCCCCAGAAGGACATGCTTTGGCCACCCTGTCTGTGTAGGTGGTGGCCGGACACTACAATATCCCAGCCAATGTCCCTGCCAGGGCCCTATGCCCAGTGCAGATGCATCCTGGCCACGTCACCCTGCCCTGGCTATACCCATGGTACCTTGCACCTCATTATGCACATTGACTGGCCAATACTGGCAACAGTGCTGGCAGTGCGGGCTGTTGAAGGGGCTTGCAGCCAACACCCACTGTATAGACAGACACACGGTTCCACACCTCTGCCATCATGGTGCTACGATTGAGGGGGTAAGTAGCCTTGCCCACCAAACCGGTCCTGAGCACGGCAAGGCATGGATATGGTACGCATTACAGCTGGTGGTCACTCCCCAGGGTGGTAAGCACCATCAGAGGCCAGGGCTGGAGCATGCCCCGCAAACACCTAACAGATTGTTTGGATGGGGTCAACTAGCAGTATGTACGTAACGTATGGATAACTGCCTGCCTGTGCTCCTAGCAAACGTCTCCGAGCTGTGTACCGTATACCTCAGGTGTAGGGTGACATTGGTAAGTTATGCAAGTGCTCGTTGTGGGTGCTGCATGCACGGTCCAATGTTCTGCCTTTCCAGGAGACATTGGCCAATGGGGCCTGTGGGTGTGGGTGTGTCTGCCCTTGATGGCTGCTGCTTTACGGCACAGATTCCCAACTCCAGTCCAGGTCTGCATCACACTGTTCGGGTTTTCCTGCTATCCCTCATGAATATGCATGGGCTACATCTACATGCCATGGGGGTGGTGCATAGATATACAGCACAGGCATTTGTATGAGTGTCAGCATGGAACCTGACTGGTGTGTGGCCCACCAGGACTGCATTTGGGTGATTCTGCTCTAGGTACTGCCCCTGTTCATGGTGTCTGTGCTCAGTGGGGTAAAAGATAGATGTCTTACCATTGCATATGTCCCCGCCATGAAAGGTGTGTCCTTACTATCAGTGTTTAGTTGTGGGAAAAATATGTGGGCAGGATTGGCAGTAGCCCCAGCTGGGCTTTGAACCTGTGACCTTCTTTCTTGTATGCACTGTCTGTGTGCACTGCACCACTGTGTAGCCACAGATTGGTTGGATTCCCTGGACTGTCCATGACTGTGGATCCGGCAGGACCTGTCTGTTGCAGTGGACTGTGCCAGCCTGCACATGGCTAGGCCTCTGTCTTCTGTGGTTAGCAGCCACTGCCCCCTGCACCACATGTACATGTCCGCCAACATGCTGGCATGAACTTCTCTCAGAAAAAGCAGTTGACCTGATTGCAATGTGGCAGTATGGGACTGCATTTGGGGGACTTGGCTGTAGGTAATGCCCATTGTTGTGGGGTGTGTGCGGTGTTGGGTAAAATATGGGTGTTTTCCCCATGCATACAGGGGTGTCTGCGCTATCTTTATTTAGTGGTGGGTAAAATATAGGGACTGGGCTGGCAGGTGCCCCAGCTGGGTTTTGCACCTCTGCCCTCTGGTCCTAGAGGTAATAACTCTGTCCGCTGTACCACACTTTGGCCACAGAGACAGTGCAGCCCCTGGCGGCAGTAAGCCTGGCAGGATGGAGTCACAAACCCTGCTCTACGCAATTCTACTGTGGGCATATGCACCCTGTCTGGTGACAAACGTGCACATAAACCCCGGAAATGACCACGGGAACTGTGGGACAAAATATCACCACGCTGGGCAACAGTGATATTAATGGGCAACCATAGCGAACACTCCCAGGAAAGCTCCATAACGTGGAAATGGTTTTTGGATGAGTCTCCTCTCAGTAGACCCTTCCAAACTTCATTTCTTTTTTCTGGACCTTTGCTGGGTGTGATTTCTGTATTTGCCCATCACTATAACTGTTCCCCAGCTGACTTACTATTTGTAATAGTTCTGTTGTAGTCATTTTCTATTTTTATGTTCACTTTTGTGCTGTGCACATGTATCACACTGCTCACGTTTTGCTGGTTTCCCCGGTTTTCCTGTACATTGCTGACGGAAATGGTTTCTCTTCCCTTTAAATGCTTTCTACCGCGAGTGTTTCACTCGCGGTAGTTTTTACATGCAAATTCGGGCCCGCTACTGTGCGGGGAGCCTCTCCCCTCCCACTCTCCACCCATTGACCCCGTCCCTCCGCCCCTCCGGAGCCTTCCTCCGCCCTCCTTTCGCCGTTCCACGCCTCTATCGCACATTTGCGGGCCCGCACTTGTACGGGGCCCGTTAGTGAGCCGCGTACCTGTGCGGGGGTGACACGCACGTGTGCGGGGCGTTTAAACGTGTTTATTCGCGTTTCAGTGCCGCGTTTCCGTGCGCTATTTTGCGGCGCGCACATTTGCGGCTTTTAGTAAACATCCCCCTAAGTTTTAATGGGTATGTTTTTACATAAAAATATCGTAGTTCAGCCTAGGTTCCAAACGAATATGGTACTCAGAATTCATAATTTTAAACAACTAAGATACATTTATTCTGAAGTGGTTATGCCGGTACCCACGGGCTGCAGTTCTGACCTCCTCCCTCCCTTGATTTCTGTATATGTCAAATGTACACGTTGCCTTTCTCTGGCGTTCCGTTTCCAAAGAGAATTTTAAATACTTTTAGTTATTTATTTATTGTGTTAACGTTTGAGATAGTTCAGAATATTGTCTCCAATGTATACATGTGCCTGATCTCGTTTTCTTTATTCCAGCTCTGTTATCTCCGATTCAGTGTTGTATGGTCATTAAACTAAGGGGTATGTTTACTAAACGCCGTAAGTGTGTGTGGCCGCGGTAGAGTGCGGGTGCCATATAAGGAGTGGGCGTTTCGCGCTGAAGAAGGAAATCCGTGATTTGCATATGTGCTAAGGTGCGCCCCGCACCTTAGCGCATCAGATGGCTGCGCGGGAGGCATATGTGGTACGCTGCTGAGCAAACAAAAGAGCAGAGCCACAGCACAATGGTTAAGGCACCTACCAATGGTACAGGGATTGGGGGTTCAATCCCCCACAGAGCCCAATAAAGATGGCTGGCTGATGCAATAATTTAGGTGACATTGAAATAATGGGCAGCATAAGGCGGCAGGCTAATGGGCATAAGGTGGCGTGTTGTTTTAGGAGACATCTCAATATAGGGCGGCATAAGGCAGCGCGCTGCTGAGCAAACAGAAGAGCAGAGCCACAGCACAATGGTTAAAGCATCTACCAATGGTGCAGCGATCAGGGGTTCAATCCCCCAAAGTGCCCAATGAACAAGGCTGGCTGAGGCATCTTGTATTATGGGCATGAGTGCTTTAGGGGGCATGTTATTTTTATTTAATTATCATTACTAGCAAACGCACCCTCAAAGCATGTTAACACGAGGCGCCCCATAAGGCACATTTCAAAGTGCACTGTCCGCCAAGGCACCCTAGAATGTAGCTTATAGGGCGCTTTAGAGGGTGCCGTATGAGGTCCCGCAAGGTCAAAGCACTGTTTATGATGGCAGCACTGTGCAGTTTAAGGAATGAAAAGCATTAGTAGGTGCACTGACATGCAAGGAGGAGCAGCAGTGGAGCACAATGGTTGAGGCACTGACTGCTGATACAGGGGTCATGAGTTTGCTCCCCAGGGTGCCTAATACGTAAGGCTGGCTGTGGCATCAGCTTTGCAATGTACATATGTTTTCCTGCAGCACCGTATGTTTATGTTATTAATTGCTGCCAGCAAACACGCCCTCACGTGCTGTAAGTGAAGGTGCCGTATAAGGCACCCTATAAGGCACTCCATAGGGCATATTATAGAGTGCACTGTCCACCACGGCACCCTAATATGTCCCCTATAGGGCACCCTATAAGTTGTGTCACAGGATAATGTATAGTGCACCTTATATGGACGGGAACCATAAGGTGCTATATAGGGTGCCCTATGGAGCGCCCTCAGAGGCACCCTATGGGTACAGTACGCTGAGGGTGTTTTTGCTGGCATCAAAATATGTACATTAACGAAAAATAATGCTGTGGAAAACCCTAGCAAATAACCCCTCTGTGGGTTTGAACCCATGATCTCTGGCTGTATAGGCAGTGAAGTAACCATTGTGCTACAGCTCTATAGTTGATAGCAAGCCCCTGGCTGGCTGCAAAGAGCCTGCACGGCACTGCACAGACAGTCTACTGTGCTCACCAGGATAGGGTTAGCCCACCAGTACCCATGATGCACTGCACATGCAAATCAGCTGTCCACAGATGAACACAAAATGGGGAATGCACCCCCACAGCACCTCGCCCTGGTAGGGGGTACTGACCGGGTGTTTTACTGGCACAGAGTACCTACACACCGTCACATTGTGTGTTTACTGAGCTCACTCTGAGTGTGCGATGAGGCACCTAGGACCAGGTCCACAACACCTTCCATGGCTGAGGGAGATCCAAAGCAGTGTTAATGTGTAAGATAGGTAGTCTGCACAAACACTGTCTCAGTCAGGTGTAGCCCCCAGGTGGGTTATGCACCACCACCACCACCCCCCCCCCCCCCCCCCTGGGCCAAGGGTGGCAAACATGGTCTCCCATCAATAGATCCACCTTATACCTCCCTGCAAAGGTGGCAGTAGAGGGGAACATAGACCCCAGTCCTCCTGAGGAACAAACACCCCACAGGGCAGTCAATGCAGCTCTATACACATCCATAACACAATAGCAGACAGACATTAGACCAGGATATGGTAAGCTGCACCCCACCCCTATCTTATATTCTCCTGCAGCAAGCCATCAGTCACTGCACCCTGCAAGCTGCTCCATCTGGACACATACCAGCTACAAACAGTCTGCTAGTTAGTCCATAGTGCATGTTCCCAGTGAAGATGCATGCACCCAGAACTGGAATGGCAGCATACACAGTACACAGATATAATCAGTGACTGGGCCCCAAAAGGACACCCATATATATCACATGAGAGAAATACTATATAGCACTATGGGGTTGCCTAGCCATACTGTGGTCACTGCACAGTCAGGGTGAGAGTGATCTCTCAGCAGGACATACTGAGGTCACCCTGTCTGTGTAGGTGGTGGCCGGGCACCACAATGTCCCAGTCAGTGCCCTATGCCCTGTGCAGATGCACCCTGGCAAGGCCACCCTGTCCAGCCTACACCCATGGTACCTTGCTCCTCATTATGCACATTTGCAGCCAAATACTGGCAACATTGCTGGCAGTGTGGGCTGTGGAAGGTGTTTGCAGCCACCACACACTGGATAGACAGACGGCCACCCCCACACCTATGCCAGCATTGTGCTACTATAGAGGGGTTCAGCAGCCATACCCACCACACCAGTCCTGGACACAGTACATGCATGGATATGGTACTCATTACTGTTAGGGGTCACATTCCAGGGTGGTAAACACTGTCAGAGACCAGACCTGCAACACACACCGCAGACATCTGAATGATTGTTATGGTGGAGCTCCATGAACAAACTGTGCTTTACGTAGGACTGGAGATCTGCCAGTTATCATAGCAAACGTTTGATAGCTGTGTACCGTATACCCAGGTGTAGGGTGGCATTGCAGAGGTATGCAACTGCTAGTATTGGGAGATACAGGCAGGGCCCAATGTCCAGCCTCTCCAGGAGGCATTGGCCAATGGGGCCTGTGGGTGTGTCTGGCCCTGTTGGCTGCTGCTCTACGGCAGGGTTTCCCAACTCCAGTCCTGGTGTTCCAAACACTGTTCTGGTTTTCATGCTGTCCCTCATAGATATGCATGAGCTACATCTGCATACCATGGGGGTGGTGCATAGCTATGCAGCACAGGCATCATTATTAGAGGCAGCATGGAACCTGAATGGTGTGGGGCCCTCCAGGACTGCATTTGGGAGACTCTGCTCTAGGTAATGTGCCTGTTTATGGTGTCTATGAATGGTGTGTTAAAATATAGGCGTATGAACCATGCATATGTTCTTAGCTATACAGTTTTGTCCTTACTATCACGCTTTAGTTGTGGGAAAAATATGTGGACTGGATTGGCAGTAGCCCCAGCTGGGATTTGAACCTGTGACCTTCTGTTCCTATACACACTGTCTGTGTGCACTGCACCACCGTGTTGCCACAGATATGCTGTGTTCCCTGGGGAGTCCATGACTGTACATCCGACAGAGCCTGTCTGTTGCGGTGGATGGTGCCAGCCTGCACAGGCCTAGGCCACTGTCTGCTGTGGTTTGCAGCCACTGCCCCCTCCGCCACCTGTACCCTACCACAAACATGCAGACATGTCCCTATCTGGGAAAAACATATGACCTGAGTGAGTTGTAGCACTCCAGGACTGAGTTTGGGGGACTCGGCTGTAGGTAATGGCCATTGTTATGGTTTGTGTGCAGTGTAGGCTAAAATATAGGTGTTGGGACCATGCTTATGTTCTCTGCAATAAAAGAGTGTCTGTACTCTCACTGTTTAGTGGTGGGTAAAACTATGGGTACTGGGTTGTCAGGAGCCCTAGCTGGGATTTGAACCTGTGTCCCTCTGGTCCTACAGGTACTGGCTGTGTCCGCTGCACCACACTGTGGCCACAGAGATAGGGCAGTCTCTGGAGATAGGAAACCTGGCCGCAAGAGTCAGACACCCTGCTCTGCACAATTTTACTGTGGCTCGTTTACCTTGTATGGGGACAAGGGTGCACAAAAAACTCAAATATGCCCTTCAAAAAAGGGGAGAAAGATATAACAACAAGTTGCGCAACAGTGATATCAATGGGCAACCTGAAATACACTCCCAGGAAAGCTCCATTACATTGCAGTGCTTTTGAAAGAGTCTACGGAGCGTAGACCCTTCCAAAGATCATTTCTATTGTTTGGGGCTTTCCTGGGAGTGTTTGTTATTGTTGCCCATTAATAGCACTGTTGCCCAGCTGGATTATAATTTATTTGGAATTTGTTGTGGTCATTTTCAAGTTATATTTGCTATTTTCTTCTGTGCACATGTATCACACTGCTCACGTTTTTTAGGTTTCCCCGCTTTTGCTGTACATTGCTGACGGAAATGGTTTCTCTTCCCTTTAAATGCGCTCTACCGTGTTTCACTTGCGGTAGTTTTTACATGTAAATTCGGCCCCGCTCCTGTGCGGGGAGCCTCTCCCCTCCCACTCTCCACCCATTGACCCCGTCTCACCGCCCCTCGGGGGCCTTCCTCCGCCCTCCGTTAGCCTTTTCCCGCCTCTATTGCACATCAGCGCACCGCAAACGTGCGCGTTTTCGTCGCACGTGTGCGGGGCCTGTTAATGTGACGCGCACGCGTGCGGGGCACTTAAGAGCACTTAAATGCATCATTTTAGAGCGCTCAAGTGCGCCCCGCACAAGTGCGCAGTTTAGTAAACATACCCCTAAGGTACTTCAGAGAAAACCATGTGCTTGTTACACCCCCTAATGTGTCTATTGCTTTAACTAAACTATAGTTTATTTAATTTTATATTGTTCTATTTATGAGTTACTGTTGGTTTATTATTATTTTATTGATATTGTGTATCTATACTTTTTAGTGCTTTTATTGAGTTACATTATATTTATTATTTATAAGATTGATCTTAATGTGTCTATATGTATTCTAGTCGTTATTTTATTAGTATGGCGTATCCACATTTTTTAGTGTTCTCATAGAGGTATATTTTAATTTCTGTTTTTATGTATTTATTATTTATAAGATTAATCTTAATGTATTTGTATGTATTTCAACTAGCATTTTGTTCTCTATTTTGTTTTATTTAGCATTTATTTACTTTGTATGTTTTTATGTTTTTAGTACCTACTTCAACAACCCCTGATGAAGGTTCTCGAAACACGGCCTGTGTCGGGTTGTATAATAGGTCCTTAATTATTATATTAATAAATTGTTTTTCCACCCAAATCACGCTTTGGACTGTGTCTTGCTACTACGTGATTTTCTGCCCCATCTGTTGGACTGCAGTTCTCCACATTGTTACTGCATTGCAACGTGGAGGATAGTGATGCGCCTGGCCATTCCCCTGTGGCTGCTTGGACCACCATTTCCCTGTCAGTCATGTGGGGGGTTCACTCCGGGGCATGACTCATGCAGGCGGCACTGTGGCATGCCAATATGCCCATCTCCAGGGGTCACTCTGTGGGCCACATTGGTCTGCAGGCTGGGTGAATTGCTCTTAACACTCAAACACCGTGCCTACATTTTCTGTCACTTGTGGATGGCATAGGCTGTGTTTGCGTGGCCTGGCCTATCTGTGTGCACACCTGACCTGCTTATCAGCATTGGCTGTGTTTGCAACTTTGCTCCCCATTCCCATATCTGCCTGTTGTCTCTTCCCACATCCTACATCCTACATCCATACCCTTGCCATTCACGTTGGCATTCCTGTCTCTGGTATCCCACATGACTGCAGACACACAGGGTCAGGCAATAGATATCGATTACATTTGTCTGGGTGGGCTGTGGGGCTGTGGTGGTCTTGCTATGTTCTGTGTCCTGCCCTTATACCTCATTTCAGCAGGTCTGACAGGAACGTATCCGGGACTCACCTCTGACATGCCAAGTCCTTTGTGAATATAGTTTGTACATCTGCGTGGTTGGCCACGCCCCTCCCCGCATGGTCTGTTCTGTCCGTCTTTGCACCATGGATGTGCAAGTCCGCATCATTGCAGAATACACTTGTGGACATTTTCCTCACGTACATGCATATGTGGCACATACAGGGACCTTATTTTGGCCTCTGCATGACCTCCTTAAGCTTTCCAGTTAGTGGTTGAATATTGCCGCAAACAGGATAATGGCTGTCACCACACCTGATCCTCCCACAGACCACCCTGATTTTAACTGGGCATTTTCTCGGGGCAGCTTCTCCAAATGGGTTAGTTTTGTGCATACTATGACAGTCATGACCTCACTTCTAAGCCAGGGTATGCGGAATATGATCTTAGTCTCTCAAATTTACTGCTATTGCTCGACATAGTACTTGCATCATGCCAAAGAGAGCCTCCTGCTGGAATTTGTAATATGTAACATGCATGGGCAATTTGTCAAGATGTGCTTGGACATTCTTCTTTATCAAGCCTGTGGCACCCAACATGATGAGAAATATTTCTGTATGTTTCTGCCACATTTTCTTGGTAAACTGACTGCATTTTTTGGTATTTCAGAAACTTCTGCCTCTCCGTGCGATTCACAGAGTAGTAGCTTGGAACTGACACCTCTGTTATCAATGAAGTTCTGGTGTTTTTCTCCTTAAGCATTATATCTGATTTCCTCACATCTAGCTTTTTATCGGTTGGAAAGGGAGTATCTCAGGTGATCATAATTTCTTCATTCTCTGTAATTCTCTTAGGGTCTCTTAGGTCTGCTAACCAGCTAAAACACTTTGAATATGTCTCCCAATAACTTAAAATTACTATTGAATCATAAAATAAGCACACTGAGACTACACCTTTAGCTGCTAGTGTTTTTCTTTCCATAAAAATGCTGATGTTTTCGGAAGAGAACAGTTGCATGTTAAACACAGAACATTCAAAGAACTAAGAAAATCTACATGAATACTGATATCAGCTTGTTTAGATGAGTACGATGCTGGTTTGCATTTTCCATATCAACACAATAGTAGAAAGTCTTGCGAAAAGGTTTCTAGGTCAACATCTAATTTCAATAGAGCACAACAGTGATTATGCAGAAAATGAACATTGAGTGACAACATGATGATGGGTAATTTGTGTCATAAATGTCATCACTCTGTACATAATTTTAAAATGTAATTTGCTTTCTCCTTTTTTTTTTTAATATCACAGAAAGTTTGCTGGTATCCTAAAGTTTGAAGGAAGAAATTCTAGACATTCAGGGGTAATTTTATACGGAGGAGCCTAGCTTTAGGCACTAAGAACATGCAAAAATGCTGAGTATTTTAGTCTTTTACACATGTATGTGGCCACATCTACATGCAAATGATCTTTCATTAAATACTGACCAGTGCTGTAGGTTCACTGTGGGTTGAATTTCAGAACATATGGATTCAAAGAAAGAACATAAATAAGTGTCGTTAACCTCTACCGCTTTTCCTTTCTCTCTCTTCATTTTAATATTTTACTTACATGACCCTTTCCACGGGAATCAAATTATTTGTTTCTTTTGACTATGAGATTATCTCAACCAGGCCCAGTGCGACCCACTGCGCAAACTGAGCACTCACATGGTGCGGCAGCCATGGAAAGGCAGCCTAGTTAGCACAGTGAGCCAGTCAGACCGAGCTGTGAGACAGTGTCAATGTGTGAGAGCAGCAGGCCATGGACAGTTGGTCCAATAAAAGTAAAATCAGTAAGGAGCTTTGGAGCCCATGTGCACCAGGGACACATTGGAGGCACAGCATACACTTGTGCTCTAAAGTCCACTGCTGGTAACAAGGACCCAAAACCACTGCTTAAAAACGTTTGTCAGTGGGGACCCCATCCCCTGCCAGCAGTATGCACTGAAGACCACTGCTGCAATGGGGGACTACCTGTCTGCCAGTAGGGAACCAATGTCCTGCCGACAGCAAGGACTGTAGGCCACCACTGTGGCAGAGTCCACTGCTGTCATGGGGAAGTGCCTGTCTGTCAGCAGGGACCCCATCTCCCAGCAGTGGCAGGAACTGTGGCATTAATACATCAGTGAAAATCCCAGCATCCCGCTGGTATTTTAAGGCCACAGTAACAGAGTAGAGGGGCATCAAGGTGAGAGGAGGAGAAGTGGGCAGAGACTGATGGAAGTGGTGGGGCAAGAGGAGGAGGGAGCATAAGTAAAAGGGCAGAGGTAGAGGAGGTGGACTTTAAGGGAAGGGACGGGGTTGCAGGAGAAACTAAAGAGAGGATGGAAGGGAGAGAGAGAAAGAGTAAAGTTGGGTGGGAGGGGGAGAGTGCATGAATGGATGGAAGGAAAGGAGAGAGGCTATTGAAGGGCAGGGAAGGGTAATAATGCAAGTGAGAGAAGAACCTATATGCCACAGTCACACATTATGCGCATGCATACAGTCTCCCTATACATGCAGCTTCCCAACACACACACACACACACACACACACACACACACACACATGTGCACATGCATGCATGCACACACAGATGCAATCCCCAACATACACACACACACACACAGGGGCGGCCCAAGGGGGGTGCAGGGCCATGTGCGGAGACTCGGTGCGGGGCCTCATTTGCATAAGTGGTCTTATTTGCATAAATATTTGCATAATGTTACCAGACACTAACTTTTAGTAAATATGTCTCTTAATGAGTGTATGGATAAAGAAAGACTAAAAGATTTCTACATAACTATAATCCAACCGCCAGGCACATTAGGAACTACTACAAACGCTGCCCATTTAGAACCCATAGCAAACCCGCCGTACCCTGACAGCATTACCGGGACTCACAAAGCACCATACCCTACCTATCAAAAGGCAACACTGCAAATATTAAACCAATACATTTCAGAGAATACTGGGGAAAGAGAACAAGTGGCAATGTCAAATAGGAATTACATAAATAGAATACCTCAGCTCAGTTACACATGCAGAACATAGACCATCACCAAACAAGGAATCACAATTTAGAAACAGGAAGGCAATAATTAAACTGGGAACCCCAAAAGCCAAACTTGGAATGTACAACACCACTGTAGAAATAAAACTATAAATTAATTTCCTCTTGTACCAAACAAAGCGCAGACGTTAATGATGCACATTTCCCAGAGCTTTCATATTCCAGTTAATAAATTCAAAATAAAGAGATATCTTTCTACCTTTTGTGCATTTTCTTCAGTTGCAATTGCTCCAGCCACTTTCTTCTGGTTTCTTCATGTTTTCTGCTAACTGTCCATCGTCTGCTGTCCATTTGTTCTTTCTTCTCTCTTCTAGTTTTTTTTTCCATTCTCTCTCTCTACATCTGCTTTAACATACTAATCTTTCTCCTTTTGCTCTTTCCTCATTCCTATTTCATCCACACAAATTTTACCTCTCCATCCTCAATCACCACTTACTCTCCCAATACCCGGCCAATTGTAGATTTTTCATCCCTCCCACACAAAATATATTTTTCCCCTCTCCATTTTACTCTCCCAACCCCATCCCATTCTAATCCTCCCCCAACATCAGCTCCCTTCTAGTTCCAGTCTCACCCAGCATCCATTCCCTTCTAGTCCCTGCATCAGCCCATTTCCAGTCCTAGCCCCCCATCAACCCATTTCCAGTCCTAGCTCCCCCATCCATTTTCAGTCTGAGTCCCTCCATCAGCTCATTTACAATCCTAGCCCCCATCAGCCCATTTCTAGTCATTTCCTAGCCCCACCATCAGCCCATGTCAAATCCTAGCTCCCCTCCACTCAGCCCAATTCCAGTCCAAGCCCCCCATGAGCCTACTTCCAGTTCTAGCCCCTCCATGAGTCCATTTCAATTCAAACCCCCACCACAGCCCATTTCCAATCTTAGCTCCCCCCAACAGCCCATTTCCAGTCCTATCCTAGCTGCTCCGTCCGCCCATTTTCAGTCCTAGCTCCCTTCCCTCACAGCCCATTTCCATTCCAAGCTCCCTCCCCATCAGCTATTTGCAGTTCAAGCCTCCCCTTCCACTCAGCCCATTTCCAGTCATAGCAACCCCCCAACCCATTACCAGTCCTAGCCCCCCATCAACCCACTTCCAGTCCTAACCCCCATCACCCCATTTTCAGTTTAAGCCCCCCAATAACCCATTACCAGTCCTAACCCCCCATCAGCCCACTTCCAGTCTTAACCCCATCAGCCCATTTCCAGTCAGCCCCCCATAGCTCATTGCCAGTCCTAACCCCCCCATCAGCCCACAGCCCATTACCAGTCCTAACATCAGCCCACCTCAAGTCCTAACCCCTCCCCATCAGCCCATTTCCTGTCCTAGCCCCCCGTAGCCCATTATCAGTCCTAACCCCCCCATAGCCCATTAGCAGTCCTAACCCCCATCACCTCATTTCCAGACAGCCCCCATCATCCCACATCCCATTTCGTGTCTTTACCCCCCCCATAGCCCATTACCAGTCCTAACCCACCCAACAGCCCACAGCCCATTAACAGTCCTAGCCCCCCCATAGCCCATTATCAGTCCTAACCCCCCCATAGCCCATTACCAGTCCTAACCCCCCATCGACCCATTTCCAGACAGCCCCCAGCCCCTTGCCAGTCTTAACCCCCCCCTTGCCAGTCCTTGCCGCTTAACCCCCCCCTTGCCAGTCTTAACCCCCCCTTGCCAATCTTAACACCACCCCCTTTGCCAATCTTAACACCCCCCCTTTGCCAGTCTTAACCCCCCTTGCCAATCTTAACACCCCCCCTTTGCCAGTCTTAACACCCCCCTTTTGCCTGTCTTAACCCCCCTTGCCAGTCTTAACACCCCCCCTTTGCCAATCTTAACCCCCCCTTTGCCAATCTTAACCCCCCCCTTTGCCAATCTTAACACCCCCCCTTGCCAATCTTAACACCCCCCCTTTGCCAGTCTTAACCCCCCTCTTGCCAGTCTTAAACCCCCCCTTTGCCAATCCAACCCCCCCCTTTGCCAATCTTAACCCCCCCTTGCCAATCTTTACACCCCCCCTTTGCCAGTCTTATCACCCCCCCTTGCCAGTCTTAACACCCCCCCTTTGCCAATCTTAACCCCCCTCCCCCCCCGGGCTTATGGCACAATTAAAAAAACAAACTGGCTCTGGCTGCTGCCGCTACCACCGCGGCAGCGGCAGAATGGAGTGTCCCGCGGGGCCTCCTCTTCTCCTTCAGCCCCTCTGCAAAGGCTTTGAGATTCGCGAAGGGAGAGCGTCTCCCTCGCGTCTCTGTGAAGCCCGCAGGGGCTAATGGGAAATTTCCCATCAGCCCCTCGCGTCTGAAGGGGCAGATGGGAAATTTCCCATTAGCCCCTGCGGGCTTCACAGAGACGCGAGGGAGACGCTCTCCCTTCGCGAATCTCAAAGCCTTTGCAGAGGGGCTGAAGGCTTCACAGAGACGCGAGGGAGACGCTCTCCCTTCGCGAATCTCAAAGCCTTTGCAGAGGGGCTGAAGGAGAAGAGGAGGCCCCGCGGGACACTCCATTCTGCCGCTGCCGCGGTGGTAGCGGCAGCGGTAGCAGCCAGAGCCAGGTTTTTTTTTTTAAAGTCATTTAAAAAAAAAGCAGAATGTTCTTTGCGCGGGGCCCCCTGAAACGCGGGGCCCTGTGCAAAAAACATTCTTGCTCAATGGACGGGCCGGCCCTGCACACACACACACCATCCTGTCAATCCCCCCTGACAAACATACCTCAATACTAACAACCACCCCTATCCTCATCACTGTTTAAGTGGTATGACTGAATACATGTGTACATGGTGACTATATTGGCAACGATCCATTTAATTTAGGTTTGCTATTTGGCAATATAAAGAGGAAAAACTAGCTTCTATACAAAAATAAAAGGTCAGTAGGTATTCTCTTTTTTTAAACTTTTTTAAAAAAGTTTACTGGAGGAAAAAAGGCCTCAGTAACTGAAGAAAAAGCTGACTCAACGGCTTACATGTGGCAGTTAGAAACTTTCTGGGCCAGAACCGGCTCATTAATGCTGTCCAAAGCCAACATTATAGGTCACACAAAACCTTCCAGTTTAGTAGATCCTTCAAATCAACAGCAATATTGATATTTCAAGCAGACTGTTATTTATAGTAAACTGGTTATACCAAAATCCAAACCAAGGGACAGGCAACCTTTCAGCATTCCTACGCCAGGCGTTTCGCCAAAGCTGCATCAGGGAGTTGGACAATCGAGCATCCTGCTAAGACTGTATAGTGCAGTGCTGCGATCAGTGAAACAGCATAGCATGGCCAGTTCACCAGTATTTGGCAAACCTAAATAAACTGGATAGCATCCATTTAGTGACTGAACATTGCTAATAAATGAGAAAGGATCAACTCCACCTTTGTTCCTCACCAATCCCAGCCTCGTATTATTTGGACAAAAATCCATTAGCGAATTAAATATAATAATAACTAACTAAAACTATACAGATAGGCATATTATTGTTTGCCATCTGCCATCCAGTACATGACTTGTTTTGAATATCAGCCTCTTACTGCTCTTTGCCCTTGTTTTGAAGTAGCTAGGACCAGAACTGCCGGCTTTTCAAAGTAACCAGACAGGTTTTTTCCTAGTTCAAATTCTGTCAGTTGTTACTTCCTTGCCATACAATGCACAGCTTCCTTCTCGTCAACCTTAGTGCACAACATTTTACTCAGATTTAGAAACCTCCCTTTTCTTAACACTTAACACCTCAGTAGGTCTTCTGAAAGAAAATTATTGGCCCAAGGTTTGTTACTACTCCAGATTTTTCTTTTCAAATTCGTTACCACCCCCTGTCAGCTTATTTCCGACAGGCTCTCCACAGCTAATCCAGAAATCATTTTTCTAAAATATTTAAAACAATAAAGGTTTTTTTCCCTCACATTCTGGTTTATATGTCTCAAATCTATATTTTATTTTCTTGTTCCATCTCACAGTCTCAACAGTTCTGAAACGGTGAAAAACTTGCAGTTGCTCAGAATTTATTTTTCAAACACACAAACACCCTGTTTAGCCACCTACCTTAACATATGTAGAATAAAATAAATTACCAGTGATTATTTTCCTTAAACACACCCAGCTGGTTACTCACACCTGACTGTTCAGCTTTCTAAAAAAAACTTTCAAAACTGTGGAACATTCTAAACAATATCACGCTAACATTCTCTGGCTGACTATTTACATTTTCTCTCTTTTTCAAACTGTTTCAAACTCTCACAGAAAACATCAGTTTCTGACAGCTGCCAAAAAAATGTATTTGTGATACATATCTGCAACCCACTTCCATCTGCTGGGATACTAGGCAGCATGCACATACTAAAATCATTTCACAATTACAATAATAAAAATCATCTTTCTAATACATACTCATAGTAACGGGAACAGTTGTTGATGTGTCGAGAGGAGGATTGGGGCTGTCTATCTGCCCCTCCCTACTGACCTGTGGGGTGCTGGTGACTTTCTCTGTGTGTGTCGGTTGCTACAGGCATGCCGGTGGACGAACCTGCTGCCGTGGAAGGACCTCCCTTTCTGGCATAAGACCTGCAGTGAGTTCCCTCTCTCTGGAACAGTCATTGGTGTATCGAAAGGAGGATTGTGGCTGTCCATCTGCCCCTCCTGACTGACCTGTGGAGTGATGCTGACTTTCTCCATGTGTGTCAGTTGCTGCAGGCATGCCGGTGGACGAACCTGCTGCTGTGGAAGGACCCCCCCTTACCGGCATAAGACCTGTGGCCGCTTATGCAGCCGCCTGTCACAGCTTGCAGACTGAAGGTGCGTGGACAAGGGGGAAGGACATGATGTATGTGAGGTCATGTGCTATCTCTGTTTGTTCCATGACAAGATGGGGAAGCGGAAAAACAAGGACGGTGGCAAAGGGGACATTGGAACTACAAATATGGTTGTAGGTCCTATAGACAAACATCTTGAACCCTTAACCGCTGGTCAGTCATCACTGGATGGAGTTTTGTTGAGTTCAGGATGCTCGACACCACCTCCTCACCCTTTACCCCCACTTTCCTCTACTACTGTATTTTGAATGTCTCATTACCTTCTCCATCTGGTGAGGTCAAATCTTTGGTATCTATTCCTACTCCAGTATTGGATAATGTGCTGTCTATAGTGGGGTCTCCTGAGAGCTCACCTGATGGGGAAATAACCCCGAGAGATTTATTAAGGGCTATTAAGAGTAGTGATGTGAAATTGTCTTCAACAATGGTTTCCTTATGTAATTTTACCCACGAGACTGTGTAAAATTGGCTGATTTTGATTCTAAAGTTATGGGACTAGAGATGCCCTTGGCATGGTTGGATGCTCAGGTACAAACCTCCAATACTGTGAATGTCTCACATATTATTTTATTTTTATTTATTTATTTATTTAGCATACATTTGTATACCGCTACTTCCAGCGATCAGTAGCGGTTTGATTAACGAAAAACGGATTTGTACAATCATGTCAAAATTTAGAAATATACACACATTGATTTGGAGGAGAAAGCACAGCACACGTGGGGAGGACATATGGGGATGATTCAGACATTACATATTTACATATTTACTTATTTACATAAACTGCCACCATGTTTCATTGGATGGTATCATTTCAATCCCTGGGATTATAACAGACTGTATTGGCACTGGAAAAGATGTGTCTTGAGCTTCTTTCTGAATTCCATAAGGTCTTTGACAGCTCGTAGCTCCGGTGGTAGTTGGTTCCAGATGGACGGGGCCGAGTAGGAGAATGCTCGTTGGCTAGTAGTGGTATTTACAGATCTGATATCCGGGGGAACATGGAGTGTATTTGAGTGGACTGTTCGCCTGCTTCTGTTGGGTGGTTGCGTGCTGATAAGGGTGGAAAGAAAGGATGGTGCTATGTTATGAATCAGTTTGAAGGTGGTTACTAGTATTTTATATTTTACCCGGGCTGCAATGGGGAGCCAGTGAAGCTCGGTTAGTACAGGGGTAATGTGCTCAGTGAGGTTCTTTTTCATGATGACCCTAGCCGCAACATTTTGGGCCATTTGGAGAATGTTGAGGGTTTTTTTTTGGAAGACCCTGTAGGATGGCATTGCAGTAGTCAAGGTGTGGCATGATTAGAGCTTGCGCAACAGTCCTGAAATCTTGAGGATCAATGATGCTCCGTAGGGGTTGTAGGACTTTAAGTTTGTGGAAAACGGCCTTGTTGGTTTTGCGGAGATTCTTTAATAACTCATACCAGCCTGGAGGCACTTGAAAACTCCTTCCATGCCTGGAATGTTCAGTTCCATTTTCCACAAATGCATCTGCTCTCCCCTGAAATCTTGTTAAAAAAATATTTTGTTGACGTTCTTAAATTTGTTGAGCCTGTTGCGCTAATACATGTTTGTTATGTTCCCCAAAGGGTCCGCGTTCCTGCCGGTGAGGAAGGGGCTGTTGATCCCTTCGTGCTACTGTTGATAATTTAACTGAATTTCTTTAAGATTCTTCTGATGTGATCACTAAGCATAATACCATATTGGTTACATTTAGTTACAGAAACTGTTAAATCAGGGGTGGCCAAGTCCATTCCTGGTGCACCACAATCCAGTCTGGTTTTCAGCATATCCCTAATGAATATTCACGAGGTATATTTGCCTCGCATTGTATGCAAATATATCTCATGAATATTCATTAGAGACATCCTGAAAACCAGGCTGGATTGTGGTGCACCAGGACTGGAGTTGGCCATCCCTGTGTTAAATGTAAAATCCTTAACCTTTTTTTTTCAATGTAAAGATATTTTGTTCTGTGGGCAAAAGTTAAATGTGTTCCCTGATGTCACACAGGCTACTCAGTTGAGAAGGAGGCAGTTTCTCCAAGTGAAACCCAAAGTCTTGGCATTGGGTGGATCCTTTTTTTGCGTTTCCCCTTGCAGGGGCAGACCTTCGTGTTTTTGGAGGTTTCCCACTAGGAGAAATTTCTTGGAGACAGGGGGTAAATGAGATATTGTGGAAGTTGGAGTGGATAAGAAGTATAGCCTTCCTCCTTAAGGAGGGGAGGAGTGGCCTAGTGGCTAGGACACACTACCTCTGGCCAGGGGTTCAAGTCCCACCTGGGGACAGCAATCTCAGGCTGAAGGTACTGGGATTTCTAGTCCTATAGGCACGCCTTGTGGCCTTGGGCAAGCCACTTAACCTCTATTGCCTCAGGTACACATAGATTGTGAGCCCTTTGAGGACAAGGGAATATATTCAGTACCTGTTTGTAGTAATTACATAATACACTTTGATTGAAGAATAAGGCAGTATAGAAAACTGGTTAAACAAATAAAGCAGTCATTATTTTCTTTAATTATTATTTCTTATGAATGTGCTGACACTGTTCCCATGATGTGGGCTTTACCAGATGTTCTTGTTCCTTAGGGAAACCTGTAGAATCCTAAGTATATTTCTTTCTTTCTTTCTTTATTTATTTGTGCGCTTTTCTATACCGCCCCTTCCAGAGATCGGGGCGGTTTACAGAGAACATGGTAACATCAATTACATAGAACATTTTTGAGCACATAACTATTTTACAGAGAAAATATTAACTATTTTACATAGATTGAGCACATATTCATTATTTACAGAGAGTAGGACAAATATGCACATCGATAATAAACATATTAACTATTTACAACAGCCAGAACAGGACTGACTTTATATTTGGTTTTCTATATTGAATGTGGTTTGTATATTGATAAATCTTTAAATAAAAACAAACAAACATACTTGTAGTAACATAGTATATAACAGCAGATAAATACTAGTATGGTCCATCTAGTCTGCCCAGTAAGGTGGCCAGAGTGGTTGTAACCACTGCTCCATGCAGTTCACCCCCCTCCCCCTCTATGCCTGTGTTTAGGATTATGCCCGCTGCTTTGTGCAGGTCACCCCCGCCTCCTCTCTATTCATTGAAGAATAAAAAATATTTAAATTTGCTTTGGTTTCATCCTCTTGCTATAAAAGGATCCATTGTGTCTGTCCCATGCCATTTTGAATTACACCACTAGATTTGCCTCCATTGGGAGAGCATTCCAAGCGTCCACCACCCTTTCAGTGAAATAGTATTTCCTGATATTGCTTTTAAGTTTACCACGTTGCAGCGCCATCACATGCCCTCTAGTTTTACAACTTCCCCTTTTTTGAAAAAGGTGGTTCATTAATACACTTTAATTAATTATTTAAACATCTGCATCATATCGTTTTGGTCACCTTCCTCTGAATTGATTCAAGTCTTTTTATATTCTGCGTGAGATATGGTCTCCAATATTGAATACAATATCGCAAGTGAAGCTAAACCAATGACTTGTACAGGGGCATTAATACCTCCTCCTTTCTGCTGCAACCCAGCATCCTTCTGGCTTCGGCTACCACCTTTTCACATTGTTTCGCCACCTTGACATCCTCAGATACTATCACTCTGAGGGCTCTCTCCAGGTCTGTGCACAGCAACCTCTTGCCCCTTATCACATACAATTCCTTTGGATTCTGCATCCCAAGTGCATGACTCTGCACTTCTTCGCATTGAAGCCCTTTCCAGGCCAAGCCCAAAACTCTTGGGATCCAAAATTCTGACTAAATATTCCTATCAAATGGTATATAATACATGACCATAGCAGAAGGAAAATCACTATTAGAACATATTGAATAAGACGGGTACAATTTTCCTGAAATATGCAAAAATTAACCCGGCTGCAGAATGTGGATTAAAAATTTAAAGTAGGCCTTCAAAGGGTTAACTGCCAAGCATTAGATCATTCTTCCGGTGTTTGTAGATCTTTCCTCATATTGTTCACTGCCTCAGAAACGTCCACTCTGTTGCAAATTTTCGTATCATATGCAAAAGAACAGACTTTTCCATTCAATCCTTCTGCAATATCACTCACAAATACACTGAACAGTATCAGTCCCAGGACTGATCCCTGAGGCGTGCCACTACGCACCTTCCTTTCTTCTGAGTGAGTTCAATTTACCACCACCTTCTGTTGTCTGTCAGTCAACCAATTTCTGATCCAGTTTACCAACTTGGGACCATTCCACAGACTGCTCAGTTTATTGATAAGCCTCCTGTGAGGAACAGTATCAAAGGCTTTGCTGAAATCTAGGTAAATCACATCCATCGCATGCACTTGATCTACTTCTCTGATCACCCAATTAAAGAACTCAATCAAATTTGTTTGGCATGATCTTCCCCTAGTAAAACCACGTTGCCTCGGATCATGCAATCCATTGATTACCAGAAAGTCCACTATTCTTTCTTTCAAGAGAGCCTCCATTAATTTTCCCACCACAGAGGTAAGGCTTACCGGCCTATAGTTTTTCAACTCTTCCTATTACCACTTTTGTGAAGAGATACCATATCAGTCCTTCTCCCATCCTGCGGAACCTTTCCCATAAGATCATAAGATATGCCACACTGGGTCAGACCAAGGTCCATCAAGTCCAGTATCCTGTTTCCAACAGTGGACAATCTAGGTCACAAGTATGTAGCAGTTTCCCCAGAAGACACAGGTTCCACAATGCTTGTATTGGGACAAGCAGTGGATTTCCTGGGTCCCCTTTAATAATGGTTTATGGACCTTTCCTCCAGGAACTTGCCCAAGGATCTATTAAAAACATCATTTAAAGGCCTTGCCAGAATCTCTCTGAGCTCTTTCAGTATCCTGGGATGTATCCCATCTGGTCCCATGGCCTTGTCCACTTTCAGTTTTGCAAGTTGTTCAAAAGCATCATCTTCTGTGAATGGTGTGGTATCTACTCCATTCCCATTTGTATATTTGTCAATCATATGTGGTCCTTCTCCAGGATTTTTCTTAGTGAATACAGAACAGACATATTTGTTTAGCATTTTCACTTTTTCAATGTCACTTTCCACAAATCTGTCCTTGGCACTTTTTGAGTCTTGATTTCCATCTCTGATCTTCCTCTTCTCCCGAATATACCTAAAAAAAGTTTGCTTCCACTTTTCACATCTTTAGCCTTCTTTTCTTCTGCCTTTGCTTTTGCTATTCTTATTTCTCTTTGTCTCTTTTAGCTTTGTCCTGTATTCTTTTCTGTGTTCCTCTTTTTGTGATCTTCCGAATTTTGTGAAAGCTGTATTTTTTGCCTTTATTTCTGCAGCCACTTCTTTGGTGAACTATAAAGGTTTCCCTTTCCTCTTGTTTTTACTTACTTTCCTTACATATATATATGTTGCTCCTTTTATTACTTCTTAGTTTAGCCTAATGCAATTCCACTTCTCTTATCTCCTCCCACCCTGCCAGCTCCTCCTTCAGGTACTTACCTATTTTACTGAAGCCAGCGTTTTTAAAGTCTAGGACTGAGTTTGCTGTGATTGGATGCTGTCTTGGCTTTTACATCAAACCACACTGTGTGATGATTACTGCTGCTCAAATGGGCACCCACCCAGGCATTTGACATGCTATCTCCATTGGTGAGTACTAAGTCCAGTGTTGAACTTTCCCTGGTTGGTTCAATCACCATGTGTCTGAGCAATGCTTCTTGGAAGGCATCCACAATCTTTTTACTTATTTTATTTATTTATTTACATTCTCTTATATACCACACTATTCTGCATCAGTGCGGTTTACATTGAACAAACTGAAATTACATTGAACAGGGCATTATAACTTGGAGATAACTATTTTACAGGGAACATGGGCAATGGAGGGTTAAGTGGCTTGCCCAAGACCACAAGGAGCACCTGTGGGACTAGAAACCCCAGTCCTTCCGGCCCAAGGTTGCTGTCTTCTAGTGGGATTTGAACCCCCGACCTTCCAGTCTGAAGTACCTTGCCCCAACCACTAGGCCACTCCTCCACTCTTTTTCTTTCCAGATTTGCAGAAGGAATACTCCAATCCACAACTGGCAGATTAAAGTCATCCAATATGATCATTCCTCCCTTCATAACTACTTTGCAATATCAATGATCAAGTCTCTATCCATTTCCTCAGTTTGAGTTGGAGGCCTGTAGACTAATTCAGTGTGTAAGATAATGCCATCTCCTCTTTCTAACACAATCCACAGAGCTGCTTCTTTTTCCTGCGTCTCCTGCATTTCAGCAGCTTTAATATTGCTTTCAACATATAAGGCTGCTCCTCCTTTTCTGCCTTCTTAATCTCTTCTAAATAAATTATAGCCAGCTATGGGCTATATCCCATTCATGCTACTTGTTAAACCATGTTTATGTAATGGCCGCAATGTCCAAGTCCATTTCCACCATCAGGGCTTCCAGGTCAGGAACTTTGGAGGCTAGACTTTGAGTATTTGTGCTCATTGCCTTCCAATTATCAGTGTTATTATGTTTTTGCTGGGAGTGATGTCCTGAACTTGTTTGTTTGTTTTTAACTTTATTTTTTTTTATTTTTCTTATAATCATAGTTTAACATCTAATACAGCTTTGGTTTCTGCCCCCTTCACAGGAGGGCCAGAATATTCAAACAATCTTTTATACAAATAGTCTTTTCCTCCCATCCCTTCCCCCTCCACCTACCCACTCCCCTTCAAGATTCAGTGTGATTGTAAATAGTCCAGTAAAGGTCTCCATTGTCGATCAAAGGTTCCCCCCTTATTACTAAGCAACGCTGTCAAACGCTCCATGAGGGTCACTTTTCAGAGTCTACTGATCCAATGTTCCAACTCCGGGGCTCTGCTCTGCTTCCACTTCCATGCTAGTTCGCATCAAGCTGCGATGATACATGCCGGTATTGGTCTGCACCATTTATGCTATAAATTATCTGGCCACACCCCCAACAGAAAAAAAGAAGGACAGACATCGAGCACCACCCCAAAGATATTCCCCATCTGCTCCCTAATCTGTGTCCAGTAAGACTTAGCCACTGGGCATTCCCACCACATATGTAGGTAAGTACCCCTGGCCCCACAGCCTTGCCAACATTTATCCGAGACCGCAGGGAACATCTGCTGGAACCTTACTGGGGTATAATACCATCTCATCAACAATTTATATGCATTCTCCTTAATTGTGGCACATAATAATGACTTTGCCGCCCCCATACATATGGACTTTCATCATCCTCATCCCAACTTATCCCTAAGTCCTTTTCCCATTCCTTCATATAACCAAATTTCTCTCCTGCCTCCCTCAAGACGTGCAGGTTGGCATATAGCAAGCAAATCAACCCTCTAGATTGGTGATGTCCCAGCCACAAGGCTTCTAGATCATTAAACCCATCCTCAATTCTCCCCTTATAACTCTTTTGTTTCAAAAAATGAACCACTTGCATATAAGCAAAAAAGTCCCGCGTTCCCAGTTCATATTCCTCCTTCAATTTTTCAAATGATTTGAATTCCCCCGACTCTAGCAATTTCTCAAATGTATCTAGGCCCAGGTCAGCCCAATGCTTAAAAATCCCCTCTCTTCCTGGACCAAAGGCCGGAGTTGCACCAATTGGGGCCAGCATCAAGACCATATGGTGAGAGTCCACTCTCGCCACCCCCTCCTCCATTCACCCCATAAGTGATGAATATAAGGGTTCCCAGTCCACTCCCCTCGTAATGTTTGTTTCATCACCCATGGATTATGATTCAGCCGATAACCCCCTACCCAATATTGTTCAATAGACCAGAAACGCTTATCTTTCCCCAAATCACGCCACTCCATAACCTGCCTCATTTGAGCTGCTAAATAATAATCCGCTATATCCGGCATTCTCAACCCCTCTTTACATCATGTGGCATACAGTACTCTCCGCGTTATCCATGGTGGCTGATGTCGCCACACAAATAAAAACAGTTTCCTTTGTAAACGTTGAAGTACCATTCGTGGTACCCGAAGCGGTAGAACCTGAAAAAAATAAAGCAGGCGAGGTAGGAGCATCAACTTAAGAGCCGCTATCCGGCCAAACCAGGATATTTCTTCTCTGTTCTTTTTTTTCTAAATCTCTTTCTGTCTGCGCTATCAAAGGTGGATAGTTTGCCCATACAATCCCTCGAGATCTTGGGTAATCTGCACCCCCATATATTTAACTGACCGCGTAGCCCAATGAAAGGCATAACTCCCCTGTAACTGCTTAACCAAAGCCTCCGTCATATTGATATTCGACACCTCTGTTTTGGTCCAGTTAATTTTAAACCCCGACGCCATCCCAAATGCTTTAACTCAGAGAGAAATACCGGTAAAGCCAACAAAGGCCGAGTGACAAACAACAAAATATCATCCGCGAACAAAGCCAATTTATGTTCCTCCCGGCCTATCTGAAGCCCCGTTGCATCCAAATTACTTCGTATCCTTGCAGCTAAAGGTCCCTTAACTAAAGCGAATAAAAGAGGCGACAGTGGGCACCCCTGCCTTGTGCCCCTCTCCAGGTGGAAAAACTATGAATACTGCCCATTGATTTTTACTGTTGCTTCTGGGATCTCATATAATGCCTTTATCCATGCCATCAATCCAGGTCCTATTCCTACCTTTCTCAACACCGCAAACAAAAAACTCCACTCCACTCTATCAAACGCCTTCTCATTGTCAATTGCCAGAAGCAACATATCCTGCCTTCATTGTTGCATTGCCCAAATCACTCGAATAGCCCGCCAAATATTATCGCCTGTATGTCGGCCCTGAATAAAGCCGGTCTGATCAGATTGTACCAACCCTTGAAGAACCCCCCCCCTAACCGATTTGCCAATATTTTCACTAAAATCTTCCCATCAGTATTCAAAAGGAATATGGCCCATAAGATCCGCAGAACTCCTTTAAACAACCTCTGCAACACCGGTGCTAACAACGCCGTGAACGTCAGATAAAATATTGTTGGCAACATATAGTAACATAGTAACATAGTATATGACGGCAGATAAAGACCAGTATGGTCCACCCATCTAGGCCTGGAGATTTATTAGGAGCTGAATCCCATTCAGGACCCCTCTGCTAGAGCTAGCCCTCTAATCACCCGATTAATCTCCTCTAAACTGATAGTCTGATCTAAGGCTTCCCTATCTCTCTCATTAACCTGCCTTAATTCCCCCCTCCCCTCAAATATTCCTCTGCAACCTCCTCGGAGCTGGAACCCTCACTTTTATATAAATTCTGATAGTATTGTACAAATTGCTCCTGAATTTCTTTAGGCTTGAACAGGAGTTGATCCCCTGGACCCTTAATTTTCACTATAGTAGACTGCCGTTCTCACTTTTTCAGCTTCCTTGCAAGAAGCGTGCTCGCTTTATTATTAAATTCATAATAATGTTGATTTACTCCCTGCAGTTGATACTGCACTGTCTCCAACTGCAGGGCAGCTAACTCCGTACGAGTTTGTTCCAGCTTAGTCCGAAGCTTGGCCCCCCCCCTACCATGTGACGCTGTTCTAGTTCTTTAATTACTCGTATTAAGCACTCAACCTTCCCCTGTCTATCCCTCTTCTTGCACGCTGCCCACTGGAACAATTTTCCCCTAAGAACGGCCTTCAACCCATCCCATAAAATACCCTCTGAGACTTCCCCAGTATCATTAAGTTCCAGATACTCCCTGAAATCCTCTTCCAAGCTTTGTATCACTGCTTTATCTTGCAACAAGCTTTTATTAAGACGCCAAAAGGTTCGTCCATCCCTATCCATAACCCCCCTCAAATTCAGCCCACACCGGACCATGGTCCGTCCATGTTATAGGTTCTATCTCCACCTGGGTTACCCGTTGGAGCCATCTTGAATCCCCAAGGAAATGTCTATCCGACTATAGCTCTGGTGTACTGACGAGTAATATGTATAATCTATCTCTTAAGGGTGTGTTTGACGCCATAGATCACATAATCCATATTGCTTCATCAATTCCTGAATTCGCCGCTTCCCTCTTTCCCCCCACTAACTATGTCCTGCGATCTATCCCTTCTTGGATTCATAACTTCATTAAAATTCCCCCCAAGTAATAATGCCCCATGTACTTTATCCTCCAGCCACCCTGCCAAATGTTCCCAAAAACCGGACTTAGAATCATTAGGGCCATACACGTTTAAGAAAGTAATTTGCTGACCTTACAATTCCCCCCAGACTAATAAAACTCGACCCTTAAGCCCCTTCATCATCCCCCCTACTTGAAAGGAAACATCCCCCCGAATCAAAACCGCCACTCCAGCCTTCTTACGTGTACCTTCTGAATTAAAAAACATTTGACTATATGCCCCATGTCGCAACAAGCGCTCATCCCGTGGTAATGTGTTTCCTGCAAAAAGATCACCTGCCATTGCCAACTTTGCACCTCCCGAAACAAAGCCTTATGCTTTTGTTGAGTATTCAGACCCTGAACATTTAAGGATCCCACCTTAAGTGCTGCCATTACTCCTGCCTTCCACCTCCCCTCTTCCCACATCCGCTATCCAAATCCCCCCTCCCCCTCCCCACTGAATCTCTCCCTCCCTCCCCCTGTCCCCCCTTCCCCTTTCCCTTTTCCCCCCTTCCTCTACCCATATCCCCACAGATCTCCTTTCTGCGCCTCCTATGCTTGAGGACTGGACTCACCCCCCGGGACCTACCCTAGATCTCCCAGTCCACTACAAGGCTTCCACATCTATCCCCCCTCTACTATAACCCTTTCCCTTATATCCTCCTCTCCCCTCCCTCTATCGAGCTCCCACTATCTCCCCTCTTCCTTCATGGTGACCCCCTACCTTACACCTAAAACTAATCCCCCCCTTTCTCCCCTTTACTTCCATTCTCCTTCTCATCTTCCCCACCAGTGCCCATTGCTCCAGCATTACTTATAACCTTCAACTTATACTTAAAATGCCATTGAACACTCATATTTAACAAAGGCCGTATATATCAGAGCTTCTTATTTATTTAGACGGATTTGTATACCACCTTATCCTACAATCAAAGTGGTCACATCACATCACATCACATCTTATAGAGGGAAAGGAGAGATCACAAGTGTAAAAATCACTTCTCTGCATCTCCGTTCCCTCTCCATCTTGCTATAAATTTCACAGAATAATAAAGAAAAAAACTCAAATTCTTATTCCTTCTCCAAAAGCTCAAGTGGTAGTTGCTGACATATCGCTGTCCTTCTCTCCGCGATGTGGTAGACCCTTTGAAAGGCGGCGTAGGCACTGGCCCTTTTCTGGGATGCGTTGCCACTTCAATCGCTCCAGCCGAGCCATGTGATCTCCTTGCTGCTCCTGAGGATTATGCTGTATCTGAGGAAGATTTGGTGCTTTCGCCTTCCCCAGCAAGTCCCAGGCCTCTGTCACTGTCCTTGCCCGCTTCACCATTCCCTGCAATTCAAACTGTATGCCAAAAGGGAAAAGCCATTTATACTTTTTCCTGTCTTAAGTATAAAGTCACTGGTTGCATAGCTCGTCTTCGCTGTAGTGTAGATGGCGCCAAATCTTGAAAGATCTCAATTGCATAATTTTGCCTTACCAGCTTGCCTTTCTTAGCCGCAGCTCTCATAATCTCTTCTTTCAGCTGATAACTTGAGAGGCACTCTACTATATCTCTAGGTCTGGAACCAGGTGGGGCCCCCAAGGCCCTATGAGCTCTTTCCAGCGCTATCTCCGGCTTAGAAGTCTCTGCTCCCTGCTTGCCATCTGTCAGCAGAGCCATACAGATCTCCTGTACTACCAGACTAGCTTCTTTAAAATGTTCTTCCTCCGTAACCCCGCGGATCCGGGCATTGCAGCGCCGGGAGCGATTCTCAAGATCTATCTTATCCCGCAGGTCTTCACGTTCCTTCTGCCATGTGTTCAATGTCTCCTGTGTGCTTTCTGCTGCATTCATCACCTCCTCCAGTGCTCTTCAAGGTAGTCTACTCTCTGCCCCAGGGCTTGTAAGTCAGTTCACAGCTCGGCCAGCACCTCTTTAATGTCATTTTTTACTGCTATCACTTCTTTCTTAATCTCTCTGCACCTGCGCCATAAATTGCCCCTCGTGCACTGCTCCTCCGCATGCTCCAGCTCCTCATTCGTCTCCGTATTGGCCTGCTCTTCCCGCTCTATCATCTGCTGTGATAATTTTGCATAGGGGGATTGATACCGCTCCAATTTCTTCTTAGCTGACATTGCAGGCATTCCAAATGCTTTCCCACCTTTGCTTCCTCTATCGGGGGACCTGGTGGGCTATTTTTTTGCTATACTTCCTCCGTCCCGAAGTGAGCTTGGCGCTCAGGCAGCCATCTCGGTTGGTGACGTCACTTCCTCCCTCTTGAACTTGTTTTTTCCCATCCGTCATCCTCTTTCTCTAGTTTAAATGCTTGTCTACATATTTCCTAAATTTTTCACTTAGGATCCTTTTTCCTGTCATAGAGTCCATCAACACAGTACAGCCTCTTGCTGTTCCATCTATTGCCCAAATTGCCTATGTATCTAAATCCTTCTCGTTTATACTATGTTTGGATCCACATATTAAGATTGGTTATATGATACAGCCTCTTTCCACCCTTATCATGAACAGGTAGAACTTATGACAATGCTATAACGTTGACAATGGGTTTCAGTTTACCTCCCAAAATCTGGAAGTCCCTTTATATTATAGAGATACTGTTTCTAGCCAGGTCATTTGTACCCAAGTGGATAACATCAGTTTTGGAATGCTTACTTTTCACATTGACTATGCTAACAATTTGGCTTGCGTTCCTGCTGGCTGAAGAACCTGGGTGGCATTTGACCATCTTCTGTTCTTTGGACTGTGTTCCCAAGTTAATCCTTTTGATGATGGAATCTCCAAGTAATAACTGTTTCCTGTTTTGTGATTTTTTTGTTCATATTTCGGCATTACCAGTAGATTGGATGTTAACCTTCTCATTTAAGGTCACTTCAGTTTCCACTAATTGGGCACTCTCATTTTCCAAGGCAGAGAAGACATTACACAGATATATTGCATAATATTCCTAGCTAACCAATCCGTCAAGGTACCCACCTCTAGGATAACATTAGTCAGTCTTAACACATCATAGGATATTGTTGCAATCTTCAATCCCTTCCATCAGTTTGACTACTTGCAACAAGATATTTGTCCCTAACTATACTAGTAAATCTTCAACTTAATTTAATTTGATCAAGCCATGATATACATAACCATTTTCTGCTTTTTCCAAAACCATAGATAATTCTTTTCCCATCTTAATTGCCTCTGAAGAATATTCCAGAAATGCTGCCATACTCTTCAAAGTCTGGTTTCTTATCATAGTTAAATTGCAGTCCCTAACTGAGGGGACTGTTATCAATAACTCCTGCTTTGATCTCAGTTCCCTTAAAGGTACACATACCTGTATAAATATATTCAGATAAGCTGGCCCATTCCCCATATTAATTTGTGAATTGAGATAAAAAATTTAAATTTAACTTGGATAAATCTGATAACCAATGTAAGTCCTTAGGAATAGGAGATATCCTATCACTTCTCTTTACTCTCTTTATAGTTTTAACTGACAAATGTTGGATTTCTGGGGTGTATCCAAATAGACCAAATTATAGTAGTCTATCTGTGAGATAAGTGCCTGCATGACTGTCCTTAACTCTGTTTCTGAAAGATAAGCTGTAATCTAATGAAGTAGTGTAAATGCCATTAATTTTTTTAACAATCTTTGTGACTTGTTCATCTATAGTGAACATCAAATTGATTGATATCCCTCAACTATACAGTTAAACTATTTGGTATTTGTTTCTTAGATTTCTCCTACCCAGAATAATTTTTTTTTTTCTAGATTAATTTTCAGCCTACTAAATTGCATCCAGTTCCATCCCAGATCAAAATACTATGGGGATGATAATTTCTTTTTTTATTTTATATCTCTAATTTCCAAAATTACATCAAGCAATCAATACATACTTGAAAGTCATGGACTAGCATACAATGTCAATATATAAATTACACAACAATTCTGCAACTTTCACATAAGGAAAATCATAACACTGAGCTATACCCTATAAGCCCACAAAACCACCCAGGAGAATCCCAGCAAGAAGGCAGATGGAACTATAAATCATTATTAATAAAAAGAAAAATCTTCTCCCTAGAAAAAGGCAGAACGGCATGGCCTGATCACCTTATCATTAGCATTCAGAAAGGAGTCGATTTTAAGAGAACCCTATCGGAACAACAACATGTTGTCTCCAAGTTACTGACCCTGTTATAATGTAAGCAAAAGACCCTGTTATAATGTAAGCAAAGGACTGTTCTAATGCGAAATTTGTTATCTGTAAACCGCGCTGATACCAAAGAGCGCGGTATATAAAAACTGTAAAATAAATAAATAAATAAACTGAGTCAGGAGAATTCCTAGCATCTAGAAACATACATAATTGTTTAGGATCATAAAAAATATACTTAACAGAAGATGACTTAATAAGGCATTTACATGGGAACCTAAGCAAAAAAACAACAACCCGAGGGCCTCAGTATGCATGGAAAGAAAAAAATACGTCTTTTAACCTGCGTCTCATATGAAATGTCTGGGAAAACCCAGACTTTTTGTCCAAAAAAACAATTTGTCAGTTCCTAAAATACAACTTAAGAGTCCAAGCCCGATCTGGCTGAAATACATAGGTGACTAACAAAGTTCCCCTTCGCAAATTCTCCTCATCTGAGCTCTCCTAAACTTGAGTCAAATTGAAGGTGTCTGAAGAAGTGGCCCCTAGATCTTCATTTGGTAAAGGACTACTAGATCATTTTTTATGGGCAAATAATAAATCTTAGAAGTAGGGGCAATGCATTCTCTGGCATCACCAAATTATCAAGCAGATATTTTTTGAATAGTTCAGATGGAGACATGTTGGGGGAAACAGGAAAGTTCACAAAGCGTAAGTTCAGTTTTTTTGAAAAATTCTCAAATTTTTCCATTCAAGAATGAATAGTAGATCTGACTCTAGTAAAAAAGACATTCTGTGCCTGTAAGATTGTAGCTGTTTAGTAAGAGATCCCACCTCCGCACTGAGAACAGCCGAGATTGCTCTTGAAACTCCACTTTATTCCAAAAGTCCTGAGTTACCTGCGCCACTTCATTCAATCGCCCAGACACAGATTTCTCCAATAAAAGAATTACTGCCCATATGGAGACCAATGTTACCACCGGCAGTTTGCATTGAATGCTGTCTCTGGACAGGGCCTGAGGGGTCCCTATCAACCATGGTGCAGGAGGAACTGCTGGGACTGGCATCATGGATGTCGCTGCTCTGAAGAGACTAGCACCCATGGTAGTAAGGAATATCTCTCCTGCCCCTCCGGTTGCTGCTGAAAGTAGAGCTACAACTGCCGACTCCCCTGATAAGGGCAGCACTGCTCCAAACCCCATAGGTGGGCATGGTGGCTTGAGTGGCAGTTCATCAGCCAGTGGGAGAGGATCCTTTGAAGGAATGTGCTGTTCGGGGCTCAGACTCATATCCGAGGCTGAAAAGATCTCCTTCTGATCAGCTCCAGCACTACCCGTCACAGAATCCATTTCTCCTCCGGTAAGAACAAACTTCGTAATGGGCTGTTGTTTTAGAGATCGACTTTAGGGTAAGTCCTCGTCTTTCCCTTTCTCTTCCTATCAATAAAACTCCAGGAAACTGCAAAGGGAATAAGTTTAGAGCGCACACAACTCACATCTCGGCGTTCTGCCAGAAAGGGCAACCATGCTGCCACCATCTTGGATTCCCCCTAAAAGCTTTTTTCTATGAGGATGATAATTTGAATAAAGTGTATATAACTATAATGTGCAATTTACCCAAAGATTGTGAAAAATATTATTAAATAATATAGCAAACAGAGTAGTTTGGTGTACTCCATTGGTAGACTGCAAGCAGAACATTGTTTCCAGATCCTGTTTCACCTTATACCATCTACCCATCAAAAATTCTTTACACCAGTTAAAGACATTGTCAGATAATCCTATCACATCCAGTCTTGTCACTAGAAGATCATAATCTATAATGTCAAAGGTGGATCATAGATCTAATTGCATAAGTAAGGCACGTTATCAGAATATAGAAAGACTAGGGGACATGCAATGAAGCTACAGGGTAAACTATTTAAGACTAATAAAAGAAAATATTTTTTCACTCAACGTGTAATCAAACTCTGGAATTTGTTACCAGAGGATGTAGTAAAGGCTGTTAGTGTAGCTGGGTTTAAAAAAAGGTTTGGACAAGTTCTTGGAGGAAAGGTCCTTAAACCATTATTAAGAAGGGACCCAGGATATCAATGCTTGACCCAGAACAAGCATTGCGGAACCTGTGTCTTTTGGGGAAACTGCTAGGTGTGTATGACCTAGATTGACCACTGTTGGAAACAGGATGCTGGGCTTGATGGACCTTGGTCTGACCCAGTATGGCATATCTTATGTTCTTAAGGCACATTTTCCACCATCTACAATCATAATTCTTTGTCAATAGCCATAACAACTGCTTCCATAGTATATGTTGGTTTAAATCCTGATTGAGATGGGCACAGTGTATAAAAAATGCATAAATATTCTTGTAATTGTTTTGCCATAGTTGATTCTAATATCTTAGCCAAAAATAAGGAATTGCTGCCATTGGTCTATAGTTTGTACAGAAGGTAAAGCATAGTTACTCACCTGTAGCAGGTATCCTTCATGAATAGCAAGAATAAATTCTCACATATGGGTGATGTCACCAATGGAACCCCACACAGAATGCTCCCCAGCTTCCAAAGGAAGCTTTTGGGAGGTACATCGTGCATGCACACTGGCCTTCCTGTCTGCCACGATGCCATATTCCAGTATGATCACATAGCAGGAGCCAAAAAGGCAATTCCCTGGGGAGGTGGAAGGGTCGTGAGGACTTATTCCTGCTATTCACAGAGAGCACCTGCTACAGGTGAGTAACCTTGCTTTCTCTATGAACAAGCAGGAAATAAGTCCTCATGTATGGGATGCCCAAGCTTTAGGCTACTGGAACCCAAGAGAAAAAGTAGCCCAACCGGGCATTGAGAACTAGAGAAGCTAGGAAAACCAGAAAGGTAGTCCCATTAAGGCACTCATCTGATGCAGTATCCACAGTCAAAATTGACCAAGAGAATTTAGTAGGTAGCCAGGATGGACAGAAGGACCGGTGGGAGGAGTGGGCACTCATGACTCAAAGAGATGCTGGAGCAAGGCCTGGCCAAAATTGCTGTCCCATCGGGAATCCTCATCTAGACAATAGTGGGCTGCAAAGGTATGGACTGCAGCCCTGCAGATTTCCTCTGCAGAGACAGAATGGAGGTTGCTACCGATGTAGCCATTGCACAGACTTGTGAGCCGTGATATGACCCTCAAGGCTCAGATCAGCCAAGGACTACACATGGGCGATACAGTCTGCGATTCAGAGAGATAGCATACCCTTCAAAAATAGCGATACCCAGCCTATTGGGGTCGAAGGAGACAAATAACTGGGAGGATTGATGGTGCGCCTTCATGCGCTCCAGGTAGAAGGCCAACACACGCTTGTAATCCACCATGTATAATTCTGCCTCACCGCAATTGGCATGAAGCCAGGGAAAGAACATTGGAAGGACCATGGACTGGTTGAGGTGAAAAGCCGAGACCACCTTTGGGAGGAAACAGGGGTGCGTGCGGTTCTGGTGGAACCTGGTGTATGGAGGATGTGCGACCAGAGCCTTGAGCTCACTCGCATGTAGGGCCAACGTGACGGCCACCAGGAAGAGGACCTTCCAGGTCAAGAACTTCAGAGGGCAAGTGTCCATCGGCTCAAAAGGAGCCCACATTAGCTCGCTAAGGACCACGTTCAGATCCCAATTGACCAAAGGGACTTGATTGGAGGCTTTGTAAAAGCAAGCCCCGCATGAATCGGGCTATCAGAGGTTGAGCTGACAAGGGCTTTCCCACGCAGCCGCAATGAAACACTCCTATCATGCTGAGGTGAACACGCACTGTGTTGGACTTGAGCCCAGAATTGAAGAGTGCAAGAGGTACTCCAACAGCTGGTCTATGGGAAAGACATAGGGACCCAGTGCCTGATCAGTGCACCAGACAGCAAACCACCGCCATTTTAATGCATCGACCCTTTGCGAGATGCCAGCTGGATTTTGGTGACACCCTTCGGGAGGGCAAGCTCCTTGAGGGCTACCCACAGCATCCATGCTGTGAACACCAGGGAGCAAACACCGGGATGCAACAAGGAGCCTCTCTCCTGTGAGATGAGGTCTTGTTCATAGAGGGAACACTTAGATGTTCCCTCTGTGAGAGCTGCAGCAGTAGCTGTAACTATGGCTGACCAGCACTACGAGAAGCAAGTATACCACGCAGATACAAAGACCAAGTCCAGGCGTGGTAATGGGAAAGACAGTCCCTGGTATACGGAAAATAAAGGTCTGTCTTTCCCATTACCACGCCTGGACTTGGACTATGGTTGATCAGGCCAGTAGGGAGCGATGAATCATGGAACCCCCCTGAGCCTAGAGCTTCAGGAGTGTCTTTGTGATGAGCAGAATCGGGGGGGGGGGGGGGGGTAAGCATAGAGCAGGCCTTTCCCCCAGTGGAGAAGGCAGGCATCTGGAGCCAGATGATGCTGGCCAGCCTCCGAGAGCATAATAGAATTACCTGAGCATTCTGTGTTTTTGTAAAGAGGTCCATGTCAGAGATGCCACACCCCGTTCCACCACCTCCCTCTTGAGGGTCCACTTGTGTGGTTGAAGAACCGGCTGAGGCAATCGGCTAGGCTGTTGCTCTTGCCAGGAAAATACATCGCCCGAAGATCCATTCTGTGGAGAAGGGCAAATTTCCAGAGGTGAACAGCCTCCTAACACAGGATGTATGAGCCCATGATCCCCTGCTTGTTCACACAGAACATGGCCACCTGGTTGTCCATCTGGATCAGGATCACTTAATTCGCCAGGTGTGCTTGAAAGGCATGGAGAGCATTTGCAATGGCCCTTGGCTCGAGGAAGTTGATCTGATGGAGGCTCTTGCTCTCGGACCACAGACCCTGAGTGCGGTGACCATCCAGGTACATGCCCCAGGTGAGCTTGGAGGCATCCATTGTGAGCAGCCTGCAGGGTGCTGCTGGTTGGAATGGGAGACCCTGGTGCAAGTTTTCGGGCATGAGCAACCACTCCAGGGACTGCAAGAGTGGCACAGTGACCACAACCCTGTCAAGCAGGTGGCCTGAGCTTGCTGTCATTCCATTCGCAAGGCACACAGAAAAGCAAATGGTCTATGGCAGTAGGATCCAACACCTTTATTATAGCATAACTCCAACATTTCGGTTTCTGCCTTCCTCAGGGATATAGCTATTGTGTTGGTTCAAAACAGTCAAATGGTTCAATAACCACCGATACCAGGAGATATGACTCTCACCGAATCCTGGCAAAGCAGTAAGGCTGTAGTATGGTGCTGGCACTGCAATGTGTCCACCACCTTGATGAGATGCCACAGACGGTCTGCTGGCAGAAATGATTTTGCCTGAGTGGTATCAAGGAGGGCCCCAATGAACTCCAGTTGCTCTACAGGCTGTAGGTGGGACTTTGGATAGTTGATCACGAAGCTGAGCCCTTCGAGCACCTGAATGGTGAGCTCGGTGGACTGCCATACACTGGCTGGCATGGAGCCTTTTACAAGCCAGTCATCCAGGTATGGGAATACAAAGACCCTCTGGGTCTGAAGGAAGGTGGCCAGGACCACCTGGTACTTTGTGAAGACCCTAGGGGCTGGGGTCAACCCGAAGGAAAGCACCCGATATTGATAATGCTGGCTGCCCAGCATGAACCAAAGGTACTGTCTGTAAAGCAGTGGATCAGAATATGCACTTATGCATCCTTCAGATCCAAGGAACATAGCCAGTTGTCTTGTAGGAGGAATGGGAGCTGTGTCCCCAATGAGACCATCTTGAACTTTTTGCGCACCAGGAACCGGTTGAGGTTGCGCAGATCCAGAATGCAACAGAACCCGCCGGTCTTTTTGGGGACCAAGAAGTACCTGGAGTAAAAGCCCTGCCTGATCTGGGCCAGGGGAACTGGTTCGAGGGCAAGGTAGGCCAGCAGGGCCATGAACTCAATCTGCAGGCGGGTCTGGTATGCAGGGTCCATGGAGTACTCCCCGGGATTATAAGGGGGTGGCAGCTGGTGAAATGCAACCGATAGCCTCTTTGGATGATCTGCAGCACCCAGGCATCTGAGGTGATGAGAGACCACCAGTGGGCCAAGTGTATGAGCCACCCTCCCACCTGCAAGGGGACCTCAGTGGACAACAGTCGACTGCCTATGCTCCTGAAGACCTCATCAAAAATCCACCCCCAGCTTAGGCCGGGGTACAAGCTGCGCCTTTGGGGTTTTCTCCCTCCACTGTGAGTGGGGAGCCTGGGCCTTAGGCTGCACCTGCTGCTGGGATGGAAAGTACCATTGCAGGCACAGGAAGAAAGACTTCTTGGCTTGTTTCTTCTTTTGTGCAGGGTCCACAGTCTTGGAGGGATTGGTGAGGGTCACTTGCTCCTTCTCCAGCAACTTGGCCTTCTCCTCCACAGGCTTGCTGAAGAGGTTCTAACCCTGACAAAGGTCATTGGCAATCTTGTCCTGAACCCATTGCTCCAGGTCAGAGGCCTGCAACCAGGCCATCCACCGTGCGGCGATACTCACGGCCGCCACCCTACTGGCGGATTCAAAGGCGTCATAAGCACCTTGTACCATAAATTTTGAGAATCCCTGGCATGAGCTACAAGGTCTCAAAAGGACTTGCGGTGATACTTGGGAACGAGGGAATCAAAGTTCTCAATATGCAGCATGATATCCTTGAGGAACATGGCCATGTAAGTCTGGTAGGCCAGGATCTGGGCTATCAGCATGGAACCCTGGAAGCATTTCCTCCCGAAAGAGTCCAGGGTCCTTGCCGCCCATGTGGGTGGCACCAAGGAGTGTGTTGTAGCACTCTTTGTGTGCTTCAGGGCAGACTCAACCACAATGGAATTGTGGGGCAGTTAAGGCTTCTCGAATCCCGAGGCCTTCTGGATCTGGTACAGGGAGTCAAGTTGACAGCTGATGACCAGCAGTGTAAGTGGCACCTCCCACAGCACCATTAGTAGCCTCTGCAGGACATGGTGGATAGGAACCGTCACTGCCTCTCGGAGAGCCAAGGGAAAATGGATGAGTTCCATTTCCTCCACCCTCAGTTCCTCTTCCGATTCCAGGGAAAACAGGACAGACTTGGCCTGGTCCCAAACAAAATCATAGAAGGACATGTCCTCCAGATGTGACTTCCGTTGATCTGGAGGGGATGAAGAGTCAGACAGGAGATCTTGGGCCTGAAGGTCTGACACCATTGATTCTGCCTCGATTTCCCATTATAATTTGGACTCCAAGAGGAAGTCAAAGTAATTCCGAGTCTCCTTTGAACGCCGACTGCATGGTTCAGGAGAGGGTGGGTATCAATGATCCCCCTTGAACCTGGCATGCTGATGGCGATGCTCCAGGGCTTCAGACTCCAACACACTGGCAAGGGAGATGGCTCCGGTCACTGGAGTCGACACCAATCTCCCAACTGATGTCCCAGCTGCAATACACAGGGCATGGGTCTCCAGAATAGGCTAGGAGTGCGGTAGTGATGCACTCCATGTCACAAAGCCTGCATTCCACAGGGCTTCCACTGCCACCAAGTGAGCTTCCAAGGCTCGTAGGCATTCCTCCAGAACCACCACTGATAAGGACGTTGCTGCCACAGCCGTGGACATCGCCGGTGAACCCTCGGGTGGGGACTTCACAATGATTGGAGCATCGGGAGACATCCAGCTGCCCTCCTGGGCAATGGGAGTGGACTCTGCTTCCGGGTTGGGTCTTCCTGCTGGGGAAGCTTGGTCGGCTGTTTCCGACCCTCGCTGTCTGTCTCGCACCAAGAGGGGCTGCAATGGTGCTTCACATGGATTTTCTCCTTGTGCTCCCCTTTTGATGTCAACAGGGTCTCTATAGGGCTGCCCCTCTCTGCTCAAACCTTTCTGCTCTGACTGAGCCCTCTGCTCTGTTCCCTTGGCCACTTCAGGTGTGGACAAGGGAGTTTGGGCTGAGGATTCCTGACCCTTCAGCCCCCAATGCATCATCTTCAAGCAAAGCTCATAGGATGCCGGCTGGTAGTCAGGTCCAAGGCATTGCAAGCACCAATTGTGGTGGTCAGTGGCAGAAATGGTCTTGCCACATTTGATGCATTTCTTAAAGATGCTAACCAGCTTAGAAATGCTGAAAAATACCCCTCCAAATCAGAAAGATCACCAAACGATCCCTTGAAAAACCAAAATCAGAACACTTTTTGTCGGAATGCGCCGAGGGAGGTAAGAACCTGAAATCTATCCACACCAGACGACGCTTTCCATTTTACTCATTTTAAGTGCAAAAACTAATTCTGAAAAAACAGATGTACTTAACTTATGGTATCACCAAAACTTAATTTGATTAGTTCAAAACGCGGCATCAAAGCATAAAGCACGACGTGCACGTTTCGGGAATCTCATTCCTGTATCAAGTGCTGTTTCCATCCAGTAATATAACCGCTGTAGAGATTAACCATAAGTTAAGTATATCTGTTTTTTCAGAATTAGTTTTTGTACTTAAAATGAGTAAAATGGAATGTGTCATCTGGTGTGGATAGATTTCAAGTTCTTACCTCCCTCGGCGCATTCTGACAAAAAGTGTTCTGATTTTGGTTTTTCAAGGGATCGTTTGGTGATCGTTCTGATTTGGATTTTATTTATTACCAAACAAGGGATATTTTTGATTAGAGAAATACCCCTCAGCATAATCAAACTGAAAAATGGCTGTGGGCAGGAAAAAGCCCCAGAAGAGGAAGAAATTCTCAGCAGACGCAAAAACCTACAGATAAAAACACCCAAAGGGTAAGAAAAAGGCTAACCAACGACAGGCGGGTGAAAAAATGAGCAATAGCTCTGCTACAAGGGCAAGAAATTCAACTTTTTCCAGACTGCAGGAACACTTCCTAGGGGTTCCACAGAAAAAAGAAGACTGAAGAATACGGCACCGTGGCGGGCGAGTAGGCATATGTGCATGTGCGGTGTACTTCCCAAAAGCTTCCTTTGGAAGCTGGAGAGCATGCCATGTGGGGTTGTATTGGTGATGTCACCCATACGTAAGGACTTATTTCCTGCTTGTCCATGAGAATATCACTATTTTATCCTTTAATTTTGTTCTTATCGTTATTTGTTTAATTATGTCTGGATATTATTCTTTACTCAATGCCATATTCAAAAATAACATCAACTATTTCTTAATACAGTGTGATGCATCTTTCAAGACCCATGCCAGACAAGGGTCCAATTCACAATTTCCCTTCCTGTATTTATTCACCAGATAATCCACTTCTTTATAGGTCATCTCCCTAAATTATGACCAAATAATCACCTCTGACTCCTTACTTTAACATTCAACTTCAATGTAATATACAAATATCTTGTTTCTCTCCAACAAAATGATTATTTGACCCTTGTTCCTGCTATAAACACTTGAGATGGGGATGTCTGTCTCTTACTAGTGTGTATACAGGGACATCAATCAGCATGGCAAAATGAGAACAAGCTGCAGGGGAAAGAGAGAGTGGTAGGGAGAGGCAAGGGTAGAGAGGCTGGTAGGGGCTAGCTGGAGGGAGAGTGGCAGGTGCGAGTTTGGAGTTCTCAGAACTTTTGGAGATTCAAAAAGGGTCCACACAACCCAAAATGTTGGGCACCCCTGGAATTCATAAAAATTATAATTGGAATGAAACCAAATAAAGATAAATATATCATGCTGCTTCTTTCATTAGCAAACCAGTACAACACTCAGGACTTTCCAGATGTTTATACCTCAAAAATGCAATGTGTGCCTTCGAGTCAGTCCTGACTCCTGGCGACCCAGAAGCTCCTGGGTTTTCTTGGCAGTGTCACCGGAAGTAGATTGCCAGGCCTTTCTTCCGAGGCAATGGAGGGTTAAGTTTATACCTCAGACATACCTAATTTATAAAAACCTATACTCTATAATTGCTATTATTTTTTTGTCGAAGCAAACTGTAGGAAGGTTGAGATGGACACTCAATCCACACCAAGCAGCTAGCTACTTTTTATCAAGTGAAGGTTCTCCTCCAAAAATTTTCTTTATTCATCATTAATATTAAAAAGCACACTTATCTTGTTAAAGTCCTCCGAAATATGTTGCTCTTAAAACGAACTATTTGACACGACGTGCACGTTTCGGGCCACAGCCCTGTATCAAGTGTATAATCTCGTTTTTCCCAAAATACAGCAACAAGATGAAAAAACGCCATCAATGCGGCTCAGGTTGATCAGGACTGATCAACCGAAGGCGCGTTGACAGCGTTTTTTCATCTTGTTGCTGTATTTTGGGAAAAACGAGATTATACACTTGATACAGGGCTGTGGCCCGAAATGTGCACGTCGTGTCAAATAATAGCAATTATAGAGTATAGGTTTTTATAAATTTGGTGGACCTTTTCCTGTAGTTATATATTTTGTTCACTGGATCTGGGTTTTGGCTCATTTCTATACCTCAGACATACCACCTGATAACCACCTTACCTCACTTTGGCCTTCAGTCTCACTCACTAAGGCAGTAAATGATAAAGGGCTTTAAAATCATGAGTGGGATGAAAAGGGTAAATAGCGAACAGTTGCTTACCCTTTCACTCCCTCCCCTGAGCAATAAGCCCCAAGAGACTTCTCACTCTACCGCCAAAAACAAATCTACCGCCAAAAACGCTTAACACAACCCCAACTAGAAAATTCGATAGCCTGACACTCCTCCTGTTACCTGTCCATTCCCCATACCACAACCCCTAAACATGCCATCCGTATGATGTTGTAATCTTCTTCTTTACATAACACTGTACATAGTTTTTCCCCATGTTATCCAAGTTTGTATCCCTTGTTCATTGTAAACCCAATGTAAATTGTTACATTGTTGTATGTTTTTGTTCCAATGTAAACCGCACTGATTTTAATAGCGCGGTATATAAGAAACGCAAATAAATAAATAAAATAAATAAATAAATAAATCATTGTAGCTAGATGTATGACCAATAATGGGTATTCAATTGCTCTACTATAACATTTACGTGGTGCTAACACCAGCTGTGTGAACAGATTATATTGTATTAACCCAGAGAGTCTCAGACTTCATGGCGCATTAATCAAACAGTATAAAAATACCATCAATAGCGCTCCTTGCATCAATGACACCTCTGGGATTTATCTTTTCATTAATCCCTCCACCAGTCTTTTCATATAAAAAATCTTCACACTTAAAATGCAAATGCTTATCTTTTGGAATGTCAATCAGTAGGGGTCGGAGGTATGAATCCATAAAAATTGACAAGGGTTCCAGCACAGTGCCCTTCGTGGAGACTATCGGCCTCCCCAGTGGTTTTCTTAAATCTTTATGTATCTTTGGGACTAGATAGAACCGTGCCACAGACGGAGCTTTTACATTCAAAAATAACCACTCCTTTTTCGAAATAAGTTTATTTTGTAAAGCTGCTGTTGTGATTTCATTGATCTGAATCTGGAGATCTTTCATAGGATCTTTCTCCAATGAATGGTAGACTGTTAAATCTGCCAATTGATGTAGAGCTTCCTCTACATAATCCTTGCAACTCAGTATAACCACTGCTCCTCCCTTGTCCGCCCTGTGGATGACAATATCTGTCCGACCTTTCAGATCGCTCAGCGCCCTCCGTTCTCGGTCCGATAAAACACTCTTTGAATAGATGTTCTGTTGTTCAATATAATCTGTTCACACAGCTGGTGTTAGCACCACGTAAATGTTATAGTAGAGCAATTGAATACCCATTATTGGTTATAAACCGTGCTTTGATAAGACTAATTACTTTAGATGTATGACCAAAGCACAAGTGCTCTGTCCTCTTCTTCCAAACCCCACCCTCATCCAATATCCCTCTCCAAATCAGATCCGAATTTAGACATAGACAACTGCCTTCAGCACCAAATTTTGATAGGAGCCAGAACGTTGCCTCTGCCTCTGTCCAAACCTGCCTTTGTTTTTTTTTAAGTGCTGATGCATAGAAGCAGCAACATCTGCACAGTGAAACCTGAGCTTGCCTGCCTTCCATCTTAGAGCATAAGAAAAACCCTGTTATGCATACCTCTCCCTGCCCATGGGTTTCCCTATTACCATGGAAACCAGTGCTAGAGACTGAGCATAGCTGTCCAAAGCTCAAAGCAGGAAGGCAATCAGGTTAAGTTTCACTATGTAGATTTTGGTACTGCTTCTGTTACACAGGCACATGATTTACAGTTTCTTAAAAACTTTCTGTGCCGCCCTCCAAAATAGCAGAGCGATGTACAATAACAATAAAACAGGAAGGTGAGGTGGGGGGGGGGGGGTGCTGAGGGGAGGATTTGGGCCGCAGCAAATGGGGAAGAGGGAGGGCAAATCCCCCCTTGCCTATGGGCACCCAAAATGTAATTCTGGCTGTGCTCCAGGTTGTGTCCTTCATCCTTTGTAGCTGTCCCTGGATCCCATCAAGTTTACCCAAAGAAGCTTTCTGATTGGAAAGGGGCAAAAGCAATCCACAGTCACTCCTGCCCCGTAGAATTATATTTCAAAATGGCACTGACTGACCCATGACTCTCCCTTGCCCTACACGCTATCTTAATTTAATCAGTGGGTCCCTGTATCATTCCCAGTGGCTTTCAAACCTGATGACATTTTATAAATTTCCAGTTGCAACCCTAGATAATATCAAACTGAGGAAAGAATCGAAAAGATTAAATTAGAATATAAATTCAGGATACCATTTAAACTGAAGCATGATTGCAGCAGCCAACTAAAAATGTTTAAAGGAGAAATTTGACCTTTTTGAGTTTAAATCGACACAAAGGTCTTTCACATTTCAACATCTTTTTCTTTGTAACATACATACAATCCAGATAGTAAAGTTGTCATGGTGATTCAGCAATTAGGGTGACTTGGTTCATACAAGATAGTAAGGCTGTTGTTCTCCAGTACTATACTTTTTAAGCTACATATTGAAGCACTGTCCTCTGGCTATCACTATTAATATGCAACTCACTGCTCTGGGAACCAAATGTCTCAAGATGAGTGCTGGCAAGTTATTTTGGCCAAGGCAAAGCCACTGTGCTTGGTGATCTCTTGACATCCGCTGAGCAGGCTTACAAGTATTGACCTCCCGGGCTCTACCTTTCTAACTGTAGCCAATCCACAAAGATAGCTGCAAACTCTTTTACTTCTAAATAGGACAAAGAATCTTATGAAACATAAGAACGGGATAGCACAAATAATTTGTGCAAGCCATGTCAGTAGTTTCCGTGATTGGTTGTCGTGGTCCTTGCTGAAGGCAAATTTCAAAGGCATTTCTATGCAAATGTGCAAGGTTTTAAGTGCAGGTATAAGGCTTTTGAAAAATTCTTACACATGTGCATGTACTCATATGTGCCTATAGTGAATACCAAATAAAACAAAACTGCAGAGACCTCCGGAACTAAAGTGTGCCTGTAGCTTTCTGTTTTGTTATATGGCCAGAGACTTATTAGCCCCCCTCGTACATGTATACGTTTATGTGCATATCAGGAAAGCATTCTCAGGGATGGGATTGGAACAAGAGTACACTTATATGCATAACTTTGGATTTCCAAAAGTATGCATGCATGTTTTCTCAGAAAAAGGACCTGCATCAATAGCAGGTGCAAAATTTGTGCATCTGCTTTTTCAGTCAGTTTTTAAAAAGAAAATGTTCCTGACTTTACACATATGTGTGTGCTTTGTTTAAAAGTTGTGCCCCTTTTCTGGACTTCTTTGTTTTTTGTCTTCTGGGCACAATTTCATGCATACCATGACAATAATGAACCGCACTCTTAAACAGAAGGAAAAGCCTACTTATCCGGTGCTTTTCCTGTTCTTGTTGTCTTCCATGGATGGCTTTGTGGCTGTGGTGCAGATTTGTCAAAGACTTTGATGTCAGCGGTGTCTGCAGTGCCCAATCCAGTTACATTTGCAAGTTTCAGCCTGCCATGATCGAAGTCTCTGAGGTCCAGCGCACCTCCTATTTCAGCATTCCCTGGGTCCTTAGTGTGGAATTTGTTGCATGGAGCTCTCGTGGGTGGCTGAATAGCTCATATTGCACAGCAATGTGTATAATGAACAGACAAAATCACAGCTGTAGAGGAATGTGTGGGGTGTCTGTGTGAATGGGATGAGAGCTTTTTACTTTTTTTGATAACTGCTTTGGCTGGGGAAGTGCCTGAGTCAAAGAAGTCTATTTGCTTGACAAAAATAAACAGGGCTTTGGTTGCTGATGGATGAATTGTACTTCAGGATTTTTCTGAGATATTAAGGATGGTCCTTCTGGAGTCTATGGGAGTAACTACAGCTCCTCCTTCTACCACTTCTTTAACTAGATTTCTATCATTTGACTGTGTTCCATTGATGGGAGAAAAGAGGAGAGAAAAGACAGCTCCCCTATAGAGATGACTGTGGAGACAGTCATACATGTGGAAAATACTTTCTTTGCTGGGTTGAAAGCCTTAGGGAAAGACAGAGATGAAAAATGAAATTCCATTCCAAAATAAAGTGATAAAAGATGCTAGCAGAAGATTGTAACCCTAGATGAGAAAATGTCTAGTTATACCTAAAAAAAGACAATGTGGCTTTAAAGGGTCAAACAGAAAACCAGCGTAAAACTAAAAACTCAGTGTTGAACAATTTTCCCAATTAGGCTGTATTTCTTCTGCTGATCCATTTCATCAATACTTGGAGGATATTCTTAAGATATCCGGGGGAGGGTTATCTCCCCGATTGCTAGGGATTTTGATATGCCTAAATGGAAGCTGGAGGAGAGAGAATTTTACTCCTTCCTTTTACCTCAGGAAAACTTGTACCTAATTTGAATGCTTCTAATTTATATGAGGGGTTTCTTGTTTTGTCACCTGCAAAGGCATGATTGTGGTTCAACTGTATTTTCACCAGAAAGATCTGAGCTTTAAAACCTATGTTTGCCATAAGGTTAAGACTTGCTCTTTCTCCTGGTGTTGCATGCTCTGTTCCCTGATGTTGCATGCTCCTTGCAAGCTTGTGGGAAACATTTTCTCTTTCTGAGGAGCATGCCATAAAGACTTCAGACTAGGACTGGTGCTAGAATTCCTGGCGCCCCCTCCCTCATTATTATTATTAATGCTGGCTACACCCCACTCCCCCTTTTTTCCAAAATCCCTTTGTGAACTCTTTTCACGTGATGCTAGTATTCTCCTTCAAATCCAGTGTTATAAGAAATTGCAGTGACAGGGCAAATGCATAGCCAGAATAAAAATAACTACTGAGCTGTAAATACTTAGCATCATATGAACAGGCTGTGATAGTCCAAGAGCATATTAAACTTTAGATATGGATCAAAAGATAAACACTCAGCTGTACAGACAGCTTGGAAATATTTTACTCATAGATTAAATATGCAAGAGAAAGATTTTGTACAGAATGTAGAAATAAACAACATGACAGCCATGAGTCAATGTAATGTACATCTAGAAACTATGAACAAAATTGGTATAAAATTGATGCAAAGAATAATCACAATATAGTCTGTCACTGTAGGAAGACAGTGACAATATTAATATACTGCTAATTTAAACCACATGTGTTAAGCAGGTTTCAACGACAAACCAGCAGGTTACAAGTTAAAGCACTGTGAAAAATAATTAGTAAAATAGGCCAACAGTAAACAAGCATGTCATTAGACTGCTGTAAAATAAGAAAATATACTCTGAATATATTATTCATATGCCAGCATTTTAGAATGCTTTGTTGTGCCCAGGCAATTCACAATTTTAATAAATTGGACCAGGAAGGCCAAACATTAGTGTCCATAAAATATGTTAAAGCAATCTGATGACTATTTTTACCTAAACTCTTTGCCATGCTTTGATAAGACAAACAGTCTTCCACAGACTTCCAAGCGTGAAAGTCACATCTTTAAATAGCCAACCGGTATTGCAAAAGATGATCATTTAGGGCAGAGATCTGCAACTTCAGTCCTGGGGAGCCTCAAACCAGCCAGTTTTTCAGGATATCCCTAATGAATATGCATGAGGGAAATTTTAAATACAATGGGGGCAGTGCATGCATATATATCTCATGCTATTCATTATGGACATTCTGAAAACCTGACTGGTTTGCGGCCCTCCAGGACTGGATTTAGAGACACCTGATTTAGGGCCATCCTGATCCAGCATCTTTTAAACAGCTCCCAGAGCTCCAATAGAGTACACAAAATCGGTTGCCCTTACCTCCCCAATAAATCCATGCTCTCTCCTTGCTGGATCACAGAATTTGTTTTCATTTCTTGATCAAACCCCTGTTATTCTGACTTTCTCTCGTTCTAGCTTCGCTTCCTACTGGCAGGCATGCAGTCAATGTACTAGCAGTAAGAAGTGAAGCTGGAATGAGAGTAATGCGAGAATAACATGGCCACTTTCTGGCCAGACCAATGAGTAAGATCCATGGTTTTTCCACTGTTTCTAGGTTTTCAGGATTTCTTTTCCAAAATTATACTGTCCTCCAGAGTGAGGTGATAGAAAAGAACTCTCACACGTAGGCATCTGCATGGTCGGCAGAAACTAGCATAATGGCTCGGTGCAAGCAGCATGGGTGCAACTAAAACCACCTCAAGCACGGTAATTACAGATGGATGTACCTGCCCCCTCCTGCAGTTAACCTGTAGCCCCTCACTGGTTACGCAGCTCACACATGTGTTACCAGCGTGGAGCTTATTAAACATGCCCCTAAATGTGCTAAAACACAAGAGGAGCTTGGCAACCCCAACATAACTCCTCTGAAACTGCACATTGGACCAGCATGGTGTTAATGTAAATATATACAAAAAAACCCCAAAGGAAATGCAGGATGCTTGCACACCAAGAAACTAAAAGAAAACGTGAGAACCACAGAACAGTTTATAACACCAAATTAAAACTCATTTTATTTTGTTAAAATTGCGTTATGGTTCTTGCTTTTTCTTTTTGAACATATATTCTGCATCCACAGAAACACCTCCCTTGACAAGGGTACAGAGCAGAACTAGGACATTCACCCATAGAACTCAATATATATATATATATTTTAAAAAAATCTGATTCTGGTCATCTCACTAACAAACATTCTCCAGTTCTAGGCATATTGTGAACTAATACAAAACTCTACACAAGTCACTGATGATTTATAGAGCAAATCTACCAGACCAGACCAGCACCAACTTCCAAAACTCACACGAGGAGCTTACTCAGAAAAAAGCAGCACTGTAAATATCGTAGCGTGTCCTAGAACATCCATACACCTTTCTGAAATGATGAACAAGTCAGATTAGTACAGTGCAGATCCTATGTGCAAACTCGGTCACACACACAGAACACAGACCCTGACTAAGTACAGGATAAGTGACCACAATCTAAAAATAAAAATATATAGACAGAATTTAAACTGAAACCTCAAGAAGCCAGACTCTCTGCATGCAGTGCACCACCAGTGAAATAGAAAGAGATGCATTTTCCTGTACTGTGTAAAATATATAGGGCTATGTTTACTAAACGTGAATAACGCGCGTAGTATGACGTTAACGACCGTAAGTGCCGTATAACGCGCGTACCGACGCGCTAACGACCGTTAACGTCATACTACGCGCGGTAACCGTAGTTAACGATCGTAAAGCTCCGCGGCGCGTTAAAACAGCGCAGAAGGTGGAGAGTGGGCGGAGAGAAGGGGTCAATGGGCGGAGAGTGGGCGGAGAGAGGCTCCCCTCATACTAACGCGCGGAGTGTCAGAGCTCACCTCCAACGCAAATGAAAACCTGTCGTTAAAGGCATTTAAAGGGAAGAGAAACCATTTACGTCAGCAATGTACAGAAAACCGGGGAAACCCACAAAACGTGAGCAGTGTGATACATGTGCACAGAACAAAATATCACATAAAACGTTAAAAATGACCACAAGAAACATTTTAAAAAGCAGAATTCAGCTGGGCAACAGTGATAGCAATGGGCAACAAGGAACAACACTCCCTGGAAAGCACCAAACTAAAAGGAAATGATGTGTGGAAGGGTCTACGCTCCGCAGACCCTTGCAAAGAGCATTACATTGTAAAGGAGCTGTCCTGGGTGTGTGGTGTAATGTTTCCCAATGATATCGTTGTTGCCCAGCTTGGTTATGGGTGTGTGCCCCTTTTGTGAGGTCATTTCTGCGGTTTATGTGCACCTTTGTCTGCATACAAGGTAAATGAGGCCACAGTAAACCTGTTGCAGAGCAGGGTTTCTGACTCGTCAGGCCGGTTTAACTAACTCCAGGGACTGCACAGTCTCTGTGGCCACAGTGTGGTGCAACAGACACAGCCAGTGCCTGTAAGACCAGAGGGTCACAGGTTCAAATCCCAGTTGGGGCTCCTGCCAACCCAGTCCCCATAGTTTTACCCACCACTAAACAGTGATAGTAAAGACACTCCTGTAGTGCAGAGAACATACGCATGGCCTATATTTTACCACACCAAACACAGACACCAGAAACAGGCACATTACCTATAGCAGAGTCCCGCAAATGCAGTCCTGGAGGGCCCCACAACATTCCGGTGTCATGCTGCCTCTAATAAAGATGCCTGTGCTGCATAGCTATGCACCACCCCCATGGTATGCAGATGTAGCTCATGCATATCTATGAGAGACAGCATGAAAACCCGAACAGTGTGTGGAACACCAGGACTGGAGTTGGGGAGCTCTGCCGTAAAGCAGCAGCCAACAGGGCCACACACCCACCCACAGGCCCCATTGGCCAATGCCAGCTGGAGAGGCAGGACATTGGGCCCTGCCTGTATCTCCCAATACTAGCAGTTGCATACCTTAGCAATGCCACCCTACACCTGGGTATATGGTACACAGCTATCAAACGTTTCCTCTGATAACTGGCAGATATCAATTCCTACGTTAAGCACATTTTGCTCATTGAGCTCCACCATAACAATCATTCTGATGTCTGCGGTGTGTGCTGCAGGTCTGGTCTCTGACAGTGTTCACAACCCTGGGGAGTGACCCCCCAACACTCTTGTGTACCATATCCATGCCTGTACTATGCCCAGGACTGGTGTGGTGGTATGGCTGCTGACCACCTCTATAGTAGCACAATGCTGGCATAGGTGTGGGTGTGGCTGTCTGTCTATCCAGTGTGTGGTGGCTGCAAACACCTTCAACAGCCCACACTGCCAGCACTGTTGCCAGTATTGGGCTGCCAATGTGCATAATGCGGAGCAAGGTACCATGGGTATAGGCCGGACAGGGTGGCCTGGCCAGGGTGCATCTGCACAGGGCATAGGGCAGTGACAGGCACATTGTAGTGCCCGGCCACCAACTACACAGACAGGGTGACCTCAGTATATCCTGCTGAGAGATCACTCTCACCCTGACTGTGCAGTGACCACAGCATGGCTAGGCACTCCCATAGTGCTATCTAGTATTTCTCTCATGTGATACATATGGGTTTCCTTCTGGGGCCCAGTCACTGATGTATTTGCCTGCTGTGTATGCTGACATCCCAGTTCTGGGTGCAGGCATCTCCACTGGGCACTAGCAGACTGTTTGCAGCTGGTAGGTGTTGTGATGGAGTGGCTTGCAGGGTGCAGTGGCTGATGGCTTGCACCAGGGGAATATCAGATAGTGGTGGGGTGCAGCATACCATATCCAGGCCTAATGTCTGTCTGCTATTGTGTTATGGCTGTGTACAGAGCTGCATTGACTGCCCTATGGGGTGTCTGTTCCCCAGCAGGACTGGGGTTCATGTTCCCCTCTACTGCCACCGTTGCAGCACGGTAGACTGTGGATCTTTTGATAGGAGACCCTGTTTGCCTTCCTCAGCCCTGGGGGAGGGGTGTGGTGGTGGTGCATGGGGGCTGTACCTGACTGAAACAGACAGAGATGTCCAAGGTGTTCCTGCAGAAACTACCTATCTCACACAGTAACACTGCTTTGGACCTGCGCCATGGCCGGTGCTGTGGACCTAGTGCTGGGCGCCTCACTGCACCCTCAGGGTGAGCACAGTACCCGCACAATGTGACGGTGTGTAGCTGCTCTGTGCCAGTACAACACACAGTCGGTACCCCCTACCAGGCCGAGGTGCTGTGGGGGTGCATTCCCCATGGTGTGTATCTGTGGACAGCTGCTTTGTATGTGCAGTGCATCATGGGTGTGACTGGCCCAATCCAACCCTGTGAAACACCAGCACCTGCTCACAGGCTCTGATAAGCCATAGGCCATCACACGTACATCTGTTAGCATACTGCATAGGTGCAGGACGCCCTACAAAGTCTGTAATATAAGATGCCCACACTGGTTAAAAAACACACGTACCCACGCACGTAAGCAAACACGTACCCACGCACGAATGTACGCGCGTCGCTACGCACGTGGCTAGGCACATTCCGAGGGTGTTTTTCTGACACCAATACTCAGCGTAACGAAAAGCATGCCTCCTCTTTCCTTCTGTAATGTACAGGGTGATGCCTGAGATAGCCTTCTGTGTTAGGCACACTGGGGGCTCGAACCCATGCTGCCTGTAACAGCGGTCAGTACCGTAACCATTGTGCTACAGCTCTGTTTCAGTGCTTTGTGTCTGTACGTCTTCTTATGATTGACGCGCAGTAACGTGGCACGGCGCCCGGTAGCGCTCGTTAATTTTGCTAACGCGCGGTAGTGGTAACGATGTACCGCCCATGTCCTTATTTGGGGTTTCTTTCACTACCGCGGCTCCTACCGCGAACTGCACTAACGCAATTTAGTAAACATAGCCCATAGTCTTAAGTCTGATCACTAAATTCAAAATGAAATTATTTTTTTCTACCTTTGTTGTCTGATCATTTTATTCTCTGATCATGCTAATCCCAATCTCAGGTTTCTTTTTAACCCTGCCTTCTCTCAACTCTCTTTCTATGATCTCTAGTCCATCTACCATTTCTTGTCTCCCCTTTTCTTTTCTTCACTTCTTTTCACCTTGATATTGATCTTTTCCTTTCAGCTTTCTGCCATTTATTTTTATCTGTCTCTGCCACTCAGATTTCACTACTTCTTACTATTCAGTCTTCATTCCCCCTCTTTTTTACTCCAGCTACCTACCACTTTTCAGCCCTAACCCCAGTCATCCCATGCTGCATCTCTTCTTCCCTGATCCATTATTCCCCAGTCTTTCACTCCCTCTCTCTCCTCCCCATCCAGTGTCTTTCTCTCTCCCTTGCTCTTTCCCTCCATCCAACATCTCCACTTGCTCTCCCTCTCTTTCTCCGTCCTTGTCCCCCTCTCCCTTCCAATTCCTCTTTGTCCAGCATCTCCCTTATCTCCATCCCATCCCCTCCCTATTACTCCTATGCACAGCATCTTTCCATTTCTTTCTCACCCTACTACCCCCATGTTAATCTTCTTCCCTTCTCTCCCTATAACCCCGGTGCCCTGCATCTCCCATTTCCCTCTGTTCCACCCCCCATGTACAGCATCTTCCCATAATCCTCCTATACCTTCCATGCCCAGCATCTGTAATCCATCTCAAAAATCTCCACTTCTTGCTCCTCCCTGTGCCCACTTCCCATGCCCAGTATCTCCCCTTGATCTCCCGAGCCCCCATATCCAACATGTCCCCTCTGCTTCCCTATTCCATCCTGCATCCAGCACCTCCCCTCTGTCTTCCAGTGCCCCTCCATGTCCAGCATCTCCCCTCCACCTGCCAATGCCCCTTCATATCGAGCATCTTCCCTGTCTTCCAGTGCCCCTCCATGTCCAGCATCTCCCCTCCACCTGCCAATGCCCCTTCATATCGAGCATCTTCCCTGTTTTCCTGTGACCTTCCTTGTCCAGCATCTGCCCTGTTTTCCCTTGATACCCCCGTCCAAACTTTTATGCACCATCTTCATTTCCCCTCTATCTTCCTATGCCCCCCCCCCCTGTCCAGTATTTTCTTTCCCCTCTCCCACTGTTCCCCAACTCTTTGTTTCCCCCCCCCCCGCCCGCCCGCCCGCCCGCCCGCCGCCCGGCCCGGCCCGGCCCGGCCCGGCCCGGCCCGGCCCGCCCCGACCGGCCCGCCCCGCCCGCCCCGCCCCGCCCGCCCGCCCCGCCCCGCCCCGCCCGCCCGGTCCGCCCGTTTTCCATCTTGCACTCTTAACTTGGGCCCTGCAACAGGCGCAATCTGGCCAGCAGCTCTTCTGCCCATGGGACTTGCTGCTTCTGCGGGCAGGATCGTCCATTCAGGGCTGTGACTGTGGTCTTGCACAATTCTTCTGCCTGCTGTAACTACTCTATGAATTTCATCAGCAGTAGGGGGTATGCTCAAGTGAGGTTGTGGCAACGGAGGATTGGAGCAAGGGGGGTGCAAAGTTGATTGCTGCTGCTTGCCTGTCTGTGGTGTGGGGACTACTTTCCCTGCCTCAGCAGTTGGCATGGATGCTCCCTTGCTACCTGCTGAGGCAGGAAACATGGCTTTCATGTGCAGTAAGTATGCTGTTTACATTAAATGTAGAGCCAGAGCCAGAGCCTGAGCCTACCCCTATTGCACAGGCTTTGCACTTACTATACCTTAACCTTGCCAGTTAAGGTGCGGTAAGTGCAAACACTGCATTTTAGTAAACAGGTCCCATTTGTTTGTGATCATGCTCACTATTCGGTGTTTGAGCAAATGAAGCAAACCTTGCAAAAATCTTTCATGTTCACAATGCGCAAAATTTCACATGCAGTGCTTTTCACATGCAAAACTTTATTCAAATTAAACGAATGAGCTGCCACTATGCAAAATTATGCAAAACACCTCATGAACTATTAGCACAAAGCAAGACTTTGTAGAAAATTTCCATTGTGAGTTTGTTTTGCAAATAATTAAGGTGGTTATTTTAGAACCATTCCCATGCATAAATAGCAGCATTTATACATGCAGATTAGCATAAAAGCGTAATTGCCTGCGATAGCATGGCATCCGGTGGAAAGGAGCTTTTGAAAAAACAGAACAGGCAGCAGTCAAGAAACAAAGTCAGCTTTAAACCTTCACAGCCTGGTTCTCCCGGTCCTTCCTCTAGCCCCAGTTAAAGCTCCTACCTTCACATGGCTTGCCAGGAAAAGAAATCTGGCTTCACAAGCCTCTCCCTGTCCTGCAGCCTGCTGAGTTTTTAACCTCTCCTTGGGAGCCACACCCTCCCAGCCCTGAACTCTGGGCTGCAGGCTGTCTTAAAGGGACCTGTTGATAATTCCTGTGGAGAGGGACAGGCAGTACTCTATAGACCCCGTCACACTGCCATTTTAGAAAGGAGCTAGTTACATATGGTGATATACATCACATGTAGTTTGGCAGGAGGCATGATAATGGTGTGGAGAGGGAATGTTTGGGCAGGTCTTAAATATTTTACAAGAGAAATCCATGTCATTATGAAAAAATCTAGATGTCAGCATTTACAACTGCCCCAAGACACAAATAACTGCCTGCTTGAAGGGGCAGTTGCAAAGGCTGAAATCTGGGGTTCCCCTCCCCCGATCATCCTGTCTAACTTGAATCCCCCCTCAGTCACCCATCTCCATGACCCGATCTCCCTGGACACCCACACAAGGTACTTGATCACCTACCATCTGAGTCCTCAAGGCATATAAACCCCCTTTCCACCCAACTTCCCAAGGCATACAATTCCTCCACTCACCATCCACCAGCATGTAACCCCTCTGGCAGATCCCCATGACAGACCCTGGCACCCATGACCACTAGTGGTAGTGCCGCACAGGAGCTATTTTGAAATCCAGGGCTAGCCAAGCACGACTAACTGGGGACCGTTGCTACTTCCACCAGACACCGAGGATCCTGGTAAGATCTGGGGAGGGAATTGGGAAATGAGAGGTAGGGGGATCTGGCAGGGAGTTCTTCATGCTGCAGGAAGGCATTGGGTGAGAGGATTCTGATGTCTTGGGGGAGGGGTTGGGTGCCTTAGGGAGGAGTGATTGGGGGAATCGATGTCAGAGGAAACTGCTACTGCTGCATTGAGGTGTGCATGGAGAATGGGGGCAGTGATTTTAAAAAGCTGTGCCCACCCACATGTGGTATAGTTGCATGTTTGTTTTCTCCACATGCAGCTTTTTAAAATTACACCTCCCGCTGGACACGAGGAAACATGTAATGCCCAGTCCTGCATATACTTACATGTATTTTACAAGAGTCGCTGTGACTACACTTGGTAGAGCCTCTTTTAAAATACAGTGGGAATCTTCCATAACATGACCTGGGTGTCTTAATTCCCCTCTCTCCATGCCCTATCCAAAATTTGCCTTCACATAAATAACTTCACTGAATGAGCTGTAGTTATATTTTTTGTGAACTTTAGTGCAGCAAAACTTTGCACATTATTTTTTTTCCAGTTTCATTTGCATGGAATTCAAATGGCACATACCCTCCCTCCCCCACACAGATAATGACTCATCTACAAAAGTGCACTATTTGAGTGCAATTTTGTAGCTGCACTTCTAATAATTAATTTGATTTTGTTCATTTTTCCTTTTTGGTATGTGTACCATGCCTCGTATACCAAGATATGAGGTTCCTAGTTTTCATTTCTACAAAACTTTATTAAAATAAAAGGCAAACAACAAAAACCATTCAATTATTTTCTGCCACAAACATAGATTAAAGGTTGAACCCCTTTTTCAAAACAGAATAGCCAGAGGGAAAAGCTTTATTGCAAAACTCTGCTCCTTTTGCACTATCTTAGATCATATTGTCAAAGACTAATGATAAAAGGCTATACTAGAAAACTGCAGCATATAATGACAGAGCATATTTTGTTCCAACCTACATGTATAACAGGCCGATTTTAAATATCAGAAAAAGATATTGAAACCAGTATGTAATAAGCAGAGAGAGTGCTGCCTACAAAAAGAAGTAATTTCTCTTTCAACAGATTCAAGAGCTTAATTCACTAAACTTGTCGCCCATTTTGTGTTTATACCGAAAAGCTTAGTAAATCATGCTCTCAAGGTCATCTACCAAAGACGATCATGTTTTCCCCCATAGATTGATATTTGTTCTTAGTTGTTCAAAATGGTTTTCCCAGAATGCATATTTCATATTCAGCCTGCCTTCAAAAAGAAATAGTTATGGATATCAGCTGGCATTTCAGCTCCGGGATATGAACATGATTTGCATAGTAACACAGTAGCATACTAAATCATGACAGATAAATACTAAAAAATGGGTCATTTAGTTTACCCTGTATAAATTTGTCTTCTTGGAGTCGGGACTAGTGCTAGAGGACTGGAGAGAGGCACATGTGGTCCCTTTACACAAACGTGGAAGTAAAGATGTGGTTGAAAACTACAGGCCAGTTAGTTTAACCTCAGTGGTGAGCCTCAGTGGTGAGTAAATTCTTGGAAACGCTGCTAAAAGACAAAATAGTGAGGTTTCTGGAGTCCAATGGATTACTAGATCTGAGTCAGCATAGATTCACCAGAGGCAGGTCTTGTCAGACGAATCTGATTGATTTCTTTGGGTAACCACATAATTGGACCGAGGGAAAGTCCTAGATGTGGTGTATTTAGATTTCAGTAAAGCCTTTGACACCGTCCAACACAGGTGACTTATAAACAAACTGAGCACCCTAGGGATGGACCTTAAAGTTACTACTTGGTTTAGAAACTGGTTGAGTGGGAGGTGACAAAGGGTTCAGGTAAATGGAGCTCACTCTGAGGAGAAGGAGGTTACCAATGGAGTGCCACAGGGATCTGTCCTTGGTCTGATTCTTTTTAACATCTTTGTTAGTGATATGGAAGGGCTGTTGGGTAAGGTTTGCCTCTTTGCAGATGATATCAAAACTGCAACAGAGTAGATAACATGAGGGGGGATCTAGCTAAGCTTGAGGATGATCTAGAATTTGGCAGTTGAGATTTAATGCTAAAAAATGCAGGGTTATACATTTGGGCTGCAACATTCCAAGGGAGTGGTATAGTATAGTGGGTGAAGTACTTCTGTCCACAAAAGAAGAGCGGGAACTGGGCGTGATTGTGTCTGACGATCTTAAAGTAGCTAAAGAGGTAGAAAAGGCGATGGTGAAACCTAGAAGGATGCTTGGGTGCATAGGGAGAGGAATGGCCAGCAGAAGAAAGGAGGTGATAGTGCCTCTATATAAGTCTTTGGTGCGACCTCATTTGGAGTATTGTGGCTATTCTAAAGACCACACCTTCAAAAGGATATAAACAGGCTGGAGTCGGTGCAGAGGGTGCAACTAAAATGGTTAGTGGTCTTCATTGTAATGCATATGACGACAGACTTAAGGATCCTAATAGGTATACTTTAGAGGAAAGGTGGGATAGAGGAGATATGGTTGAGACATTTAAATACCTCCATAGTATAAATGCACAGGAGAAGAGCCTACTGAGGGGACATAGGATGAGGGTGAAAGGGAATAGACTCAGGAGTAATATGCAGAAATATTTCTTTATGGAAAGCATGGTAAATGCGTGGAATAGTCTCCTAGTGGAGGTGGTAGAGATGAGAACAGTATCTGAATTCAAAAAGCATGGGACAAACACAGAGGATCTCTAAAGGGCTGATATGGAAGGGCAGACTAGATAGGCCATGTGGTCTTTTTCTGCCATCACGTTTCTATGGTAAAATGTTTCAGTGTAATCTAATACCAACACATCTCTTGCCTGTCTTCCACCCAGTCTCTCAACCTTCTTTTCCCATCTATCCTAAGCAAGACCAAAATTCATCACAATGTTGGCCTCTTCAGTGCTGGAGCCCTAACACAATCATATGTCTGCTGTTTAGGGCTGTAACTGCAGCTTCATGAAGGGTTACCCCCATCCTTTCTTGAGCAATTGTCCTACTGCTGTTAGGGCTGTGACTTCAGAAGCTCTACTTTATCCTATTCCCTGAAACAGGTTTGCTTTTATGCAGCTTTAGTATGCACATTGCCTACTAGTTCCCGTCTGAATAGTTTCCAATTTCAACATTTATGAATGAAATATTACAAGGTTGTCAACACTGTAGCCCACGAAGCTCACTATTAATAGTTTTGTAATGTTGGCATATATTTGGTAGATGTGAATTTTTTCTCTTCTTGTATATACTATAGCTATCAGAACACTGAATGAATCATAGCCCACTGTGCAAAATGCTTGAAGATAGAAAACCTTATTATACTAAAAGTAGTTCTTCAAATCAAGCTTCAAAGGTTGGAGTAAGAATTGCTTGGTAATTGCACAGGCAAAATCAGTGTCCAATGGGAAATGATCTCCAAAGCTTCATCCTAATTTATATTGGTATAAAGAGCTGTAACGTCCATAGTTACCAAAAGCGCTAAAGGTATTATCTTAAGCAAAGTCTCTAACATTTCCATAAAATGTGAAGTATCTCAAATATAGGGTTTAAATTTACTGGCTGCTTGTTGCAAAAAAATATCACAAAATTTGGAGAATGGCTCAAGAACCGAGTCACGACAAGCAACAATAGGATGGCCAAGTGGATGAATAAGAGACTAGTGTATTTTTGGTACTGTGTAAATAATAGGAAGTTTAGGATGCAAACTGCTTAAGAATAACTTTTCTTTTCGAGCGATCCAACCGGCTACTAAAGAGTCTGTAGCAATTTCTTCTATTAACTGCTGAAGAACAGGAGTAAGATCATCAGGAAGTTGCTGATAATATAGTGCGTTATTCAGTTATGCAACCATATCCTGATGATATTGGATCTGGGATTGGATGACTATAGCACCGCCTTTGTCCACTTTTCTAATAGCTATCTCAGAAGATGTTAATTTCTTGAGAGCTTTTTGTTCCAAGTTTGACATGTTAGAAACACATTTATGTCGAGAATTCTCCAATCGTATAAGATCATCCAACACTAAATTTTGGAATGTTACAATAACCAGGTCAGACGGGTCAGGTGCAATGTTCCCTCTAATTTTTTGTAGGCTGTGTGGGCATAAAATATCAGCTGTGCAGCTTTTGAAGGAAGGTTAAACTTTTGTGCGCTACATAACGACACTCGGAGTTATATACTTTAAAATTTGACTACACGTCAGAATACAGTATGTACACCACATTGATTGCACTAGAAAATACTGTGAAAACCGTAAATACACAACAACTTTTAAATTTTAAGACGTCTGTGTTGTTTTCTATCAGAATCAGAACCGTAATTTTTGTGCGCTCTGTAGTAAAGTATGTGCGCTCACTCGGCGAGGTGTGTGCACGTGCACACGCGCACAGCTTAGAGGGAACAGTGGTCAGGTGGTATCCATTTAGAATGATTTCTAACAATGGAATCATCTTGTTCCATACTATGGGGATCATTCTGTCTAGTGCTGTGGCTCCTCACACAGTACAGAGCCACTGTACAGGGAGCGCTGGATGGGGCTAGAAGGAGGTGAGATGGAGGCAGAGAGTGAGTGGAGCATAGGAGGGCCAACGTATATGGACATACAGGGCCTATCCTGGTATGGTATGTCCACAGATGGCCGTTTAGATGTGAGGCTTATTTCACCTTGGAGGTGGAATATGTCCTGTGTGCAGCAGCGATTGGGGCATGCAGAGCCTACAAAGTCATGGCGCAGCTGCAGGTAAGCCCCAATCACCCAATCTTGGCCCTGGCAGCCCCCACCGAGGGCCAGGTGGTGGAGAAAGGAATCTTTATGTGGTGTTGGACCTTCGGCACTCCTGCTGGGCATCCTGGTGCCATGGTGATGGATGCCATGATACTGGCACACCAGCAAGAGCATAGGCCAGGTCAGGCAGAAGGGTGGATGTCTTGCACTGTTGAATTGGGGCCACATCAGGCCGTCTATATACCCATTTCTGCAACCGCGGGAATGTTTAGCTCCCATGGTTGCAGAATCGGATACACTTTGGGCCCATCCATTTTTGGATGTCTGGACAGTCTGGACATGCCTAGTTTTAATTGGCCTCCATGGGAGTCATTCTGACCTGTGAATAGCAGCGATGTATGTCCGGGTTGGACATAGAACCCTCACTATTCACAGGGAGCATATTCTGCAGCTATAGCTCCCTGCATGCACAGGGCCTTTGTGTGGGGAGCTCCGGACAGGGATGACAACTGGGCAGATTGAGGGCAGAGTATGGGCGGACAACAGCACCCAGACATACAGGGCCTATTCTGGTCAGGGCCCTATACGTCTGGTGGAGGAAAGATGGCTGTGGGACTTATTCTACCTCGGAGGTGGAATATGTCCCATCAAAGGTGGTGATCAGGTCAGACAGCAACCCCCCCCCCCCCAACACAGGCAGGTGTGGCAGGTGAGTCCCCTCCACTGAATACCAGCCCTGTCCAACCTCGCCAAAGGTTGGGCAGTGGGGAAAAGATGATTGAGTTTCACTGTCTTCTTCATTGTAGTCTGGACAGTTCCTGTGATAGACAGACAGATGGAGAAATGCGCCTATCAAGGAAGGCCAAAAACTGCCAGCATGGTTTAAAGATAAGTTCACAGAGGCTGTTGAAGCCAAAAAAGCATCCCTCAGGAAATGGAAAAAGAAGCTAAATGACAAAAACAGTAAACAAGATAAGCATTGGCAAGTTAGATGCCAGGCATTGATAAGGCAGGCAAAGAACGAATTTGAAAAAAAGCTTGCCATGGAAGCAAAAACACATAATAAAAATGTTTTCAAGTACATTCGTAGCAAAAAACCTGTGAGAGAGTCAGTTGGACCATTACTGTAGATGATAGAGCGGTAAAAGGAGCGCTAAGGGAGAACTCCTCTCCTCGGATCTCTTCACTGGCTCCCTATCCGTTTCCTTATTCACTTTAAGCTTCTTCTTCTGACCCATAAGTGCATTCACTCTGTGGCTCCTCAGTACCCTTCTTCTATCATTTCTCCCTATTTCCCCCCTCGTGTGCTCCGTTCTTCTTCCCAGTTGCTTCTTGCTATGCCCTTCTCCTCTATTGCCAACTCCAGATTCCGTTCTTTTCACCTTGCTGCTCCTTACACTTGGAATAAAATTCCTTTGTCTATACATCAGGCATCTTCTTTGCCCCTCTTCAAACTCAACTTAAAAGCTCATCTTTTTGCCTCTGCCTTTGGCTCTTGATTTTGCTGTTCTCCTTCCTTCCCCACTTTTATTTCACCTTTCTTTCTTCCTCTTGTTCTTACCTCTTTCCTTTGTCCTGTCTCTCCTGCTCTTGTCTCTTTGCCCTTGTTCTTATCTTTTTTCTACTCCTTTTCTTGCTTTGACTTTTTAGATTGTAAGGTCTTTTGAGCAGGGACTGCCTTTTTGTGTTTTGATTGTACAGCGCTGCGTGCGCCTGGTAGCACTTTATAAATGCTTAGTAGTAATAGTAGTAGTAGTAGTAGTGGAGAGACTGAATGAATTGCTTTGGTCTTTACTGAAAAAGATGTAGCGAAGTTACCCATATCTGAAATGGTATTTAAAAGTGATGTATCAGAAGAATTGAAACAAACACCGATAAACTGAAGAGTAGCAAATCGCCTGGACTGGAAGGTATACATCCAAGGGTGTTGAAAGAACTGAAATATGAGACTGCAGATCTACTATTAGTAATCTGTGAACTGTCATTAAAATCATCTGTAGTATTTGAAGATTAGAGAATGGCCATAGTAACATAAATTTTTAAAAAGGTTTCCAGGGGTGATCCAGGAAACTATAGACTGGTGAGCCTGACATCAGTACCAGGCAAAATAAAATTACTGAACATGTAGATAGTCATGGTTTAATGGGAGAAAGCCAACATGGATTTAGCCAAGGACAGTCTTGTTTTACTAATCTGTTATATTCTTTTGCAGGTGTGAATAAACAGATAGACAAAGGTGAGCCTGTTGATATTTCCCTCATGAGAGACTCTTGGCGAAATTAAAAAGTCATGCGATAGGAGGCAGTGTACTATTGTGAATTAGGAACTAGTTAAAACACAGAAAGCAGAGAGTAGCACTAAATGGCCAGTTTTCTCAATGGAGAAAGATGAATTGTGAAGTATCCCAAGGATTTGTGCTGGGCCTGCTGCTTTTTAACATATTTATAAATGAGCTGGAAATGGGAATAACAAGTGAGGTGATGAGATTTGCAGATGACACAAAAGTATTCAAAGTTGTTAAAACACAAGAGGATTGTGAAAAAATGCAAGAGGACCTTGATAAATTGGAAGACTGGATGTCCAAATGGCAGGAGAAATTTAATGTGGACAAGTGTTATGCACCTAGGAAAGAACAACCCAAACTACGGTTACATGATGCAAGGTTCCACAATAGGAACACCACCCAAGAAAAAGATTTAGGTGTCATCGTGGATAATACATTGAAACCCTCTGCCCAGTGTGCAGTGGCAGCCAAGAAAGCAAATGGAATGCTAGGAATCATAAGGAAAGGAAAATAAAACCAAGGATATTATAATTCCTCTGTATGGTTCCATGGTATGACCACACCTTGAATATTGTGTGCAATTCTGGTCACCATATCTTTAAAAGGATATAGCAGAATTAGAAAAGGTACAGAGAAGAGCCACCAAAATGGTAAAGGGGATGGAAGGATACCTCTATGAGGAAAGGTTCAAAAGATTAGGCCTCTTCAACTTGGAAAAGAGACGGCTGAGGGAAGATATGATAGAAGTCTATAAATTAATGAATGGAGTTAGAACAGGTAAATATAGAATGATCCTTTATGCCATCAAAAAGTAGAAAGACTAGGGGACATGTAATGAAACTGCAATGTAACATTTAAGACTAATAAGAGAAAATATTTTTTCATTCAACATGTAATCAAACTGGAATTTTTTACCAGAGTATATAGTAAATGCTATTAGTGTAGCTGGTTTTAAAAAAGGGTTGAACAAGTTCCTGGAGGAAAAGTCCATAAACCATTATTAAAGAGGACCCAGGAAATCCACTGCTTATGCCGGGACAAGAATTGTGGAACCTGTGTGCCTTTTCAGGAATCTGCCAGGGAGGAGTAGCCTAGTGGTTGGGGCAAGGTGCTTCAGGCTGGAAGGTCAGGGGTTCAAATCCCACTAGAGGACAGCAACCTTGGGCTGGAAGGACTGGGGTTTCTAGTCCCACAGATGCTCCTTGTGGTCTTGGGCAAGCCACTTAACCCTCCATTGCCCATGTTCCCTGTAAGTATTAGTGTATGTGTCTCATATCCCTGCATGTTAAATGTATCCCCCAATTGTGTTGTGACCGCTTTGATTGAAAAATAAGGTGGTATACAAAACTGTCTAAATAAATAAAATCTTGTGATCTGGATTGGCCATTGTTGGAAACAGGATATTTGGCTTGATGGACCTTGGTCTGACCCAGTATGGCATTTCTTATGGTTTTATGTTCTAACCTTTTCAGATCAAGCCTTCACAGCTCTTAACACTTAAAGAATGAAAGATTCCATGGTCATAATTTAAGATGTAACATTTAATTGTAACGATCAATGAGAACACTGACATCATAATTTTCAGAATGCACAGGGATATGAGGCAACATAATGAGTCCTATTTCTTTTGTTGTTACCTGGGAGCACAGGCCTAGGTCTTGTGTCATCATCAGAAAAGCCAACATAATTCATAAAACAAGTAATAAATCAATGCATACTTCAAATTCTATACAATAATGGCAAATTTGAATTACAGAGCTGTAAAAGTTAATATAGAAATCCAATTTATTTCTCATGTTCATATGCAGCAGTTCTAATTTTTATTTCTAAAATGCAAGATAGCAATTTGAAAACAACGTTCTTATGCAGTTGCTTGAAATCAAGGTTTAATTAAAACATGGCTCTTTAGGATTTCACACCTAATTTAAAATAGACTCACTATCAGTTTAGCAGAATAACAATACTCTGAATTTCACAAGTAGGTATAAGATTCTTGTAAAAAAACACTGAGCACAAAGTGCCTAACATCAAAGTGGATGCAGCGTAAAGCATATCTTTCAAACTATAGAACTTTAAAATGAATGCACATGCTTATTATAAAGTACTATAACAGACAGAAATATATAAAAAATTTCCACAACACAGCATATAAAACTGCAAGCATTAGAACACAGGTAACTTCCAAGGTCAGAGCCTCAAATCTCTGTCCTGGGGAACCCAACGACATTTAGATTTTCAAGATATCCACAATGAATATCACTAGTATAAATAAAGAAGGTGATAACGCTTCCATACACGTCAATGGGGAATCCTTGTCTGGAGTATAATGTCCAGTTCTGGAGGCTGTATCTCTGATGGTATAGCCAGAATATAGGCAGTCAAGAGAAGGACAGTACAATGGATAAACACTGCACCAAAAGACCTATGAAATGATACTTTTGGCACCCTATGAAGGAAAGTTTAACAAGTTAGGGCTTTTCGGCTTGTAGAAGAGATGGCTAGAGAAGGCATGATAGAAGTTTATAAAATCATACGTGGATTAGTACAAATTCATAAGGAATGGTTATTTATACTTTTAAATAGCAGTGGAATTAGAGGGAGACTGTAAAATTAACTAGGTCCAGATTTAAAAGAAATTTATGAACACATTTTTTCAGTCAATGCACAATTATGCTATGGGATTTGTTGCCAGAAAATGTGGTCAAGGCTAGAAGTACAAATAAGACCTCGCAAGAGCTGCCTTTGCCATGCTCAGGGGTCCCAGCCGTTTTCACTGGTACCGACACCCAGGCATCGGCAGTGTCGATAGACCAGAGGTTCCTCGCTACCGAATGCAGCATTACAGCTCTTCTCTCAGCTGCGGTACCGTTGGTCCAACGGGCACCGGTATCGATACCGATGCCGGTACCTACACCGGTGCAGATACCAGTACCGGCCCCGGTGGGAATTCTTCCCATGCCATCTTTGGCTGGAATCGACAGGTTGGTACCGGATCAACTCGGTACCGACTTCGATCGATACCGGGACCGTGCTTTGCATGAGCATCGTGGTCAGGAATACTTCGAATCCTCCAATTCCGAAGACTCTGACAATTCTGCTGGTACTAGAGGGTTTCTCCCAGAAGATCCCTCTTGTCCCCAACGCAGAATGTCATCTCCAGAGGACATGTCTTTTCAGGGTTTTATTCGTGACATGGCCAAAGGCCTTTCAATCATGGTGGCTCCTGAAGAGGAACCCAGAGCAAAGGAATTGGAAATTCTCCAGTATCCTAAAGCTCCAAAGGAGGCAGCCACTCTGCCCATCCATGAAATTTTGCATAACTTGATGCTCAGAATGTGGGAGACACCTCTGACTACATCTCCTCATTCTAGGAGACTTAATACTATGTATCGAGTTCCGCCATGTCCTGGATTTCAAAAGACTTAGCTGCCACACCATTCAATGGTGGTGGAGTCAGCTATGCGTAGGATAAAAAGTGCAAAGAGGCATGCATCCAATCCCCCAGGTTGTGAATGCAGGACTCTGGACGCTTTTGGGCACCAAACTTTTCAGGCTTCCATGCTTTCAGCTAGGATCAGTTCATATATACTATATATGGGAATGTTCCACAAGGAAGTTACAGGAGACTTGGAGCTTATGAGCCCATTTCTCCCAGATGGCAAGAGACAAGACTTTCTTGCTCTAGTTAAGCATGCTCAAGATGTTTCCAAGTTTGTCAATCGTGCAGCCTTTGACTGCTTTGAATGCAGCAGCAGAACCTCTGCTATTGCCTTTGGCGCATGACGGATTGCCTGGCTTCAGGCATCAGACTTGGAGACTTGGGTACAGGACAAGTTAGGCAACATTCCTTGCACGGGAGATAATCTCTTTGGCAAGAACTGGCAAGAAAAAGGCTAACGAGTTGGATGCTGACAATACTCTAGATAGATTGTCGAACTCTACAGCTACTCCAGCCAAAAAGAAGCCTTATAAAAACCCCTCTTTCAGCAAAAAGAGGAAATTTTATCCTTCCTATACCCAGCAGAGTCAGACTCAGGGTCAGGTTGCCCAAAAGGGACAAACTAGATAGCAAAGGAAGCCAAAAGGCATGAGAGCCCAACCAGCTCCGCAGGTTCAGCCCCCTCAAGGGCTTTGACTCCTTCCTAGAGAGCTTAGCCTTCCTGCCTCTGAGGGGTCCCCAACCCCCCAATATCCCAGGCAGATTATGCCACTTTGCCAACAGATGGCATCAGATAACAGTAGAAGATTGGACTTTGTCCATTGTAGGAGAGGGGTACAAGCTTCATTTTCACATCATGGCCCCTCCTACAATTCTAAAGCAATTCAATTCTCAAACCTCCGCAGACGATCTGCTAGATCACGAGGTCTCAACACTTCTTGCCCAAGGGGCAATAGAGGAGGTACACATTCTTCAACGGGGTGCAGGGTTCTACTCCCCCTATTTTCTTATTCCAAAGAACACAGGAGGACACAGACCCATTTTGGACCTCAGAGAATTGAACAAATACCTGTTTCGAGAGAAGTTCAAAATGATTTCTCTAGGAACTCTTCTGCCATACCTTCAAAGCCAGGATTGGCTGTGCTCTCTAAACTTAAAGGATGCATACACTCACATTCTGATCCATCCAGATCACAGGAAATTCTTACGATTCCTTTTCAGGGGAAAACCTTTCCAGTACAGGGTTCTTCCCTTTGGTCTGGCTTCAGCACCAAGGGTATTCACAAAATGCATGGCAGTAGTATTCGTCTTCCCTTACTTAGACGACTGGCTAATTCGAGCCCCTACAGTTGCAGAGGCCAGCACTGCACTGTCTCGCACAATGCGAATCCTCCAATACTTGGGTTTGGTAATAAACTTCCCAAAATCCCAACTTGTTCCTTCCCAATGCCTGGAATTCATAGGGGCCTGTCTAGATATCAGACAGGCAAAGGCTTTCCTTCCACAGGCCTGGTGTCTTCGCATAATGCAACTAGCTTCTCAAGCAGCGGGGAAATCCTCCCTAACTGCTCGGGAGCTACTACAGTTGCTGGGACATATGGCATCCACAGTTCATGTAGTCCCATATGCTCGCCTCCACATGCGAGCAGCTCAGTGGACCCTATCCACACAGTGGACACAGGCCACAGGTCATTTATCAGACAAAATATTAAACTCTCAACGACTAATTTTGTCTCTCCAATGGTGGCAATAATTAGAAAATCTGACGGTGGGGTCTCCTTTTCATCAACCTCTCTTTCAGGCCACCCTAACAACAGATGCATCACAGGTGGGTTGGGGAGCACACCTGAATCATCTCTCTACCCAGGGCACCTGGACTCCACAGGAGGCTGGCTACACATAAACCTCCTGGAATTAAGAGCAATCTATTTAGCTCTTCGAGTATTCCACGCCCAGCTTAGCTACAAGACAGTCCTAGTCTAGACGGACAATCAAGTAGCCATGTTCTATGTGAACAAGCAGGGTGGGACAGGCTCTCTGTCGTTATGCAACGAAGCTTTACGACTGTGGGCCCTCGCCAGAGAGTATCAAATTCACCTTCTAATGGTATATCTTCCAGGCATTCAAAACGTTTGGGCGGACAAACTCAGTCGAGTACTGCTGCCTCACGAGTGTTCCCTCCACCTAGACCAAGTGGCAAAGACATTTCATCTCTGGGGCACTCCAGACATAGACTTCTTTGCAAGTCCACTGAATGACAAACTTCCCTGGTTCTGTTCCAGGATTCCGGCTCACAACTCTCAGGCAAGGGATGCCTTCCTCTTTCACTGGGGTCAGGACTTCCTTTATGCCTTCCCACCCATTCCCCTCATCCCCAAAACACTCTTCAAGCTTCAGAGAGACAGGGGTCGCGTGATTCTCATAGCGCCACGATGGCCACGCCAAGCGTGGTATCCCCTGCTTCTACATCTCTCTCAAGCAGCACCTCTGGAGTTAGGGAATGCTCCAGATCTCCTTTCCCAAGAGGACGGGACGCTATGGCACCCGAATCCCCAGTCCCTGCATCTCACAGCCTGGTTGCTGAAGGCTTAGACCTCCAGGATTTTAACCTGTCCCAACAGGTAAAGGATATCCTTCAGGCTTCTAGAAACCTTTCCACAAGAATTTCTTATGCCTTCAAGTGGAAACGTTTTACTATATGGTGCTCCAAGAAGGGATAAAACCCCCTTGTCATACCTTTAGAATTCATACTAGAGTATCTCCTTCACTTATTGAATTCTGGTCTAAAGACCAATTCGGTAAGAGTCCATCTTAGTGCAATTGCAGCTTCTTATAAGCCTCTGAATGGACAACCAATTTCCTCTCATCCACTCATATCCAGATTTATGAGAGGTCTTCTATTAACCAAACCTCCTATTAAGCCACCACCGGTGGCATGGGATCTAAATCTAGTTCTCAGGCAGCTCATGAAGCCGCCTTTTGAGCCTTTAGCCACTACAACCCTTACGTTTTTGACCTGGAAGGTCATCTTCCTAATTGCAATCACCTCTGCACGTCACATTAGTGAACTGCAAGCTTTAGTGGCTGATCCTCGTTATACTAGATTTCATCATGATAAGGTTGTTCTTAGAACTCATCCACACTTTATGCCAAAGGTGGTTTCGCCTTTTCATTTAAATCAATCAATTTATCTTCCTGTATTTTTTTCGAGGCCTCACGCCTCTAATGCAGAAAGAAACCTTCATACTTTGGATTGTAAAACAGCCTTAGCCTTTTACCTACAGAGAACACAGCAACATAGAAAATCCTTGCAACGTTTTATAGCTTTTGACCCTAGTCATTTGGGACTTCCAGTCTCCAAAAGAACTTTATCTAAATGGATTGTCCAATGCATATCCTTTGCTTATGAAAGTAAGGGTCTTCCTCTTCAAGGCCATGTCACAGCTCATAACTTGAGAGCCATGGCAACTTCCATGGCTAATCTCCACTCTGTGTCTATCGATGACATTTGTCGAGCAGCCAACTGGGCTTCGGTACACACCTTCACAGCCCACTACTGCCTGGATAAAGCCTCCCGTTGGGATGCCTTCTTTGGCCAAGCTGTTCTTCAAAATCTCTTTCAGACCTAATTCATCTTCTACCCACCAACCCTGGTGGAATGCCAGAGATCCATGGGAGGAAGGATTCCCACCTTTCTAGGGTGGCACCTTCCTGGGGCTATCTCCCTGGCATCTTCAGCTAGGGAGTCCCCATATGTGAAGACTACATTCCTGCTTGTTCCTGGAGATAGTGTAGTTACTCACCTGGAACAGGTGATCTCCGGGAACAGCAGGAATTTAGTCTTCACAACCCACCCACCTCCCCTAGGAGTGGTCTCTCTATCTCTTTGTCTCTTTCCTCTCTCCCTCTATCCTTTCACTCAGCTACAAACTTAACTGAAGAGGGACAGTTGGAAAGGCGGGAAGGCAGCACGCATGTGCTGAGGGATGCTCCCAAAAGCATTCCTATTGGACACTGGGGAGCGTTCCCACGCAGGCTCCGTCGGTACTGACAATACCCATATGTGAGGACTAAATTCCTGCTGTTCCCGGAGATCACCTGTTACAGGTGAGTAACTACACTTTATTTCTGCATGATCCAAATTGGCTATCTTCGGAGACAGAATGCTGGTCCCAGTGGACCATGGGTACGACCCAACATTACACTTCTTTATGTTCTAATTATCTGCATCCTAAAGGAGAGAAGAGAGAGAGAGATATGATAGAAGCAAATAACTCAAAGTGACACAATATATCAGAAGCAGCATTTTTTACTGGAACAGACGTTCTAGAAGAAGAGGCCATAGTAAAAATTTGAAGCGGGTAGAGTCAGGAATAGCTCTTCCAAATGTTTCTTCATAAAAAGTTACTCAATGTATAGAACAGCCTCCAAGGCTCCAAGGGAAGATGGTGGAGGCAAGAACAGTAATAGATTTCCAGAAATCATGGAATAAGCACAGAGGATCCTCGGTTATAAAATAAAGTGAAGGAAAAAAGCAGAGAGCAACTTGGTCTATTGTACTGCAACAGGAAGTGAATTGGATAGACTAGATAGCCTTATGGTCCTTATATGTCATCATATTGAATATGGCTTAAAGGTTGATTTTAAAACTGGCTTGAGTCAATTTTCAAAGGATTTCATTGCTTAACTAAGACAACATAAATCTAAAAAGTGGGGTAGTGTTCACTTCAAATACAACCCAGCATTCGACGAACAAGTACTAAATTCTTAACCAATTTCTTTTCTAAATTTATAAGCAGCTCCTTCTCTAATGACATCAAAGGTACAATGAATACCAAATATAGAATCAAGGCATTAAAGGCGCAATAACCAAAGATTTGTTGTCTGGATGCACTTAAATTCATTGTCTGCCTCTAGTTTTTCATTTTTTTCCTTTATTCTTTTGTGTTCAGTGTCTACAATATAGGAAATGAATGATACTTAGCTTAGAGATGTCTGAAAGAGATATGAAAACTGACATTGATGTTTCTGCTGGTCACCTGCTTCTGGGGGAAATTGTTCTTGCTTTTCCCAAGATACTTCATCTTTTTATTTGAACCGCAGATGAACTCTCCTGGAAAGAACAATTTCCCCAGAAGCAGATGATCAACCAAAACATTGATGTCAGATTTTATTTCTCTTCTAGTGATCTCTAAGCTAAGTGTTCTTATTTTATAATGTTGTTGATACTGAAGACAAAAAAATGGGGAAAAAAAGAGAAAGAATAGAGGTAGATGATGAATTTGAGTGCATTCAGATAACAAAAGTTTTGATTGTTGCACTTTTGATGCCTCAGTTATATACGTATATGGTATAATTGCCTTTGATGTCATTAGAGAAGGAGCTGGTTATTAATTTAATGCTTGTTTGTTGATTCCTGGGTGAGTAACTTTAAGGGGCATGTAGAGTAGCATGGGGCTAATGTACAAGTTAACGTGTAATTATACCATGGTACGGTGTAATGGCAGTGAGGTGCAGCTGTGGTAAAGAGGTATTACCATGCTAGCTGTAGCATGCATGCAGTTGTTGTGATCATGCAGTCAGTGAACATGCATGCTGTGAAGGCGTACACTAGGTGCATCCTGTACTTGCTTGCTATCAATGCGATGGCAAGGGCAGTAGTAGGCAATCAAACCCATATAGAGAGAATAGATGACAATACATGGCCCCCTACCTCACTAACATGACACGTAGTAAGTAGGCAGTGAAGGAAAGAGAGGACTGACCAGGGAATAGGCACATCCTGCTGTACAGCTCTGAGCTATGGGCCAAAGCAAAGAGGGAAGGGCATGTAAATCAGGCAAGCCAACATATGCTTTGTGATGGTGCTGAAGCCCTTTTTGTGGAAGATAGGGGCAAATGCAGCAACTGAAAGAGCAGGGGGCCTCATATGAGCGTGGGCAGGGTGTCAGCAGTTGCTGCCATCTGGAACAGGCATAGGAACCTCTCTTACCCTGAGTAATCTGGGGTGCCTGTTTACTTAGGCTGCAGTGAACATGGAGATGGGCAATACTAATCAGCTCCCAAGGAACTAAAGACCCATACATTATTGAGAGCTCATAACAACTCCCCAAGTATGTGGAATACCTCATCCTCTAGGTATAGGACTGGTTGAGGGAACACCGGCCAGGCTGCAGTGGACAGGTTACCAGCTGATCACACCAGCAGTGCTTCCACATCTATTCATATGCACATGTGAACTGCATATCTTCAAGACAGCTGTTGCTGGGTATATCCATGTGCCGCAGACCCAAATTTTCGGGCTTTCAGGTTATGGTGTTCTGCTACCATGACAGTCGTACCATGCTATCCCTTCAATAACGGTGCCCTAGGTGAGCACCTGGTTCACATGTGAACATTGCCATCCTGCATTGTCAAGAATGGTATATGTGTGGGATGGTTCTGGCCTTGACACCACATGGGATTTACCAGCAAGGAGGGTGCAACTATCACCTGGACTGTGGCTTCTGGTTCCCACAACGGTTGCCCAAATATCACCAATCAAAGAATTACTTAGACAGCAGTTGCTTTATCTACAAAGACTTTTATTCCAGCATCATGCAGAACAGCAAGGTCTGTCTATAGAAATGGCAGACAGTACTTTCTCTCTCTCTGTAAAGGGGGAGAAAATACTGCCCAACAATCCCCCAAAATGGCTGCCTTATATACATTTCTCCTTGTCTCAAATGTCTGCTTCAAATTAGCCTCAGTGAATCCATCATAACTACTTAGGTGTCACTTTTCCCCAGGGGAGAATCTCTTTACATTTGTACATCTGGACCTGCTCTTAGATCTGCTCATTTATGCATGGCCTGTGACCTCTATACATCTGGATCTGCTTTCAGGTCTGCTCATCTATGCATGGCCAGTGACCTCTGACCCTTCCTGTGTTTTTCCTCCTTGGCACTAATTGAAACCGTGCAGAGCTAAAGAGAGTGCTTTTGTGCTCATTAGTTTGAATTCTTTGCTTGACCTGTACTTTTTCTGCTGATATTACTAGGCCCAATATTCTGCATACTTCTATCCAGAATATGGTTTCCCAGAATCCTCCATAACAGGCCGCATCCATTATCTTATGGCAAGCATATACTCTCAGATAGCTATTGTCTTCTTGTCTTCTGTGCCATCCATCCTCCTGTGTAGTTTCACCAGGCAAGGGTTCAGTCATATAAAGCCAATATATAAGCAGACCTAACTCAAATTTCCCAACAGGACAGAGGCTGGCAGTTAATTGTATCTGTGCTAGCGGCATCCTTGTGCCTCTAATACAACTGCTACTACCCACACTCCACCCCAACTCTGCCCTAACTCTGCCTATTCAAACGTTGCTCAGGTAGTGCGACTCTTTGGCGTGGGTACCTTCTGGCCATGCTCTCCCAGCTACCATGGGCCGACAATGCACATTAATTCTGCACTAAGCCCTGTGCTTCCTGCTTCCATCCTTTAGTAAACATGCCCTGAATAGTTAGGCATCTAAATTGATCATTTTGAAACTGACTAGAGCTGAACATCTAATATTAGGAATCTATTTCATTAGAAACCTAAATTTAGATATTGGAAAACTGGGGATCCAATATTCAGTGCTGGCCTCTAGCTGCTGGTGCTGAACTTAAAACCTGGATATTCCATGCCAGGGCCAAATCGAGGCTCCAGCATTGAATATCCAGGTTGCCCAGATTACCGTGAAGCTAACGAGGTAGCGATGATATTCAGCCGCTGCCTGGTTAGCTCCCGTAGTGAAAGTTAGGCCAGTGTTTCCTGCCCCTGACTTTCGCCATGTATCACTAACAAGGCAGTGGCTCAATATCACCGTTGCCCAGTTAGCGATGGGTACCACCCCGGCATGCCCCAATGCTAATGGCTTAGTATTGGGGTATGTAGCGGTGGTACCCACAGATATTCAGTTAGTACCTCTGAATATCCCAAGAGCAGCATTTACATGGTTTGCAGGTCTGGAAACCATGTAATAGCTTTTGAATATCCCTCCCCGGGTGACTATAGAGCAGAGTTAGAGTAAGAGAAAGGATTGATTTTCAGCCTTAGATACTTTAATTTAGGCCAATGAATTACAGTGCTAATTTAAGGATCCTAAGTTTTTGGTGTCTAAATTTAGGAATATTGTGCCCAGTTTTCAAAGTCCTTAGCTGGCTGGCCAAAGAGAGGCCAGAGTGCTAAAGGCCCTAAATGGGATATTCATCTGCAGTATTCAATATCGCCACAGACTGTCCTAGCACTATCTGCCTACTGCAGGAGCGATCTGTGGGCAGAGAGAAGTTGTGTCAATGCTAAATGGATAAGTGCTTGCACTTATCTGGTTAGCCCAATACTTAGCAGGGACTTTGGCAGGCAACTTGGACACCTAAAAGGCTGTCCTAAGTTGGTATTCGCAGAGGTCCTGGCTGAATATCAGACTAACCAGATAAGTAGCTTCGCACAGACAGGATATTCAGTGTTAGCTTGAATCTAGATACTGTTGCCAAATACCCCACCAATATTTAAGCTCTGTGGTGTTTAAATATTGGCAGCCAATTTACCCCAAAACTTAGATGCCTAATCTCAGATGAAAATTTGGCTTAAAACGTATGGGCCTGATATTGATTTGGGCAGGTTATGTGCCCCTATGGCGCATTAACCCCGGATAGTCAATGCCGGGGTCATATGCAGTCCCAGCATTGAATATCCAGGGATTGCCGCAAAAGCTGGAAGCCGCAGTTGCTAACCAGGCAGCAGCGATATTGCATGCTGCCCGGTTAACACTAGCCTTTAAAGATGAGGGTTTTCCTTGCCTATTTTTAAGGCGCAGATTGCTAACTGGACAGCATGCAATATCGCTGCTGCCCAGTTAGCACTTGTCGCAGCCTTTGTTCCACCCCGGAACGCCCCCGACACACCCCAATGCTAACTGGATAGCATTGGGACAAATAGGGGAGTTAGGAGGGGATATTCAATGGCACTAACCATGTTACTAACCAGTTTACTGGGCGGTAAACTGTGAAAATGCCTCTCGAATATCGGGCCCTAGGTTCTTAAAGGAAGCACTGATCATTTTTGGAGTATTAACACCTTAGTAATAGGCCTCTACATATACCCTTGAAATAGTGTTAATAGAAAGTCCCTGCTAAAGACAATGAAGTTCATAGGGATATCTGAAATATGCTTTAATAAAATTGGCAAACATCTTTCTCAGAAAGTTGAGATAGCATAATTAGCATCAACAATCCTGCAAAATACAATACAGCTTTTTCCTTTCCTACTAGAAAATATCTCAGCCTCCTCTAATATAATAGCAGATGTTCTCAAGTCATTTCATTATTCCTGACCTGGGATTTGTTTAATTTCTAAAGAACATTAGGAATTCCCTTCAGGCACCATTCTGATACATGTTGTCATTGCATCCTCTGATGTTTGACATAATGATGCATTCTTAACGCCTCACCCTGAGATGGTTAACTTCAAAAATGTAAGTAAGGTAGCTCTGCATTAAAACAGAGAGGCATTTAGCTAGTCTGAGCAGCAAGGAACGTGTTATTACAGTTCATTTCTAAGTTTTGAATTGTGTTGCTATGAAACCTTAAAATAATTATTTTTGGCCTTTTGTATGGATCTAGCTCTTGCAGGGGGGGGTGGGTCCTCCATTTTGGGCCTGAAAATCTCTCCATAAGTGAACCTTTAATGGTAATAAATAGAGATATGCATCTGTTGGTTCACATTTGGTTTGTTAGTAATCTTTAAAAAATGTAATGTGTGTTAAATTAATTTAACAAGCTAATTGACTTAATGCACCTTAATTCATTGATTGGTACTGTCAGAACGGAACAGCAACTCAGTGGGTAACACTAGGGGACCCTTGGCTTAGGTTGTGTTTATCCACATATAACAACTTATTTTCCTTCAGGTTAAGCCCTCCAGTAGCAGGACTGTATGATGCCACTGTCACTGTGGGATCATGACGAATATCACAGATGGTTTTGCGGATGGCAGAATACCCCTTTGTGGAGAGGCTAAAAAGGTTGGGGCTCATCAACCTGGGAAAGAGACGGTTGAGGGGAGATATGATAGAGGTCTATAGATTATTGACTGGAGTGGACAGGTAAACATAAGTCACTTTTTAATGTCACCAACTGTGGACAGACTAAGGAACCTGCAATGTGGCTACAGTGTAACCCATTTGGGTCTTCTAGGTGAAAATACTTTTTCAGTCAACACGTAATCAAACCCTGCAATCCATTACTGGAGGCTGTGGTAAAAGCTATCAGTGTAGCTGGGTTTAAAAAAGTTTGGACGGGCTCCTGGGTAACAGTTCATAAACCATTGCTAAACAGGATCTGAGCTATGCCATGCTTGCCCCATTACAGTTATTGGGGATCCTGTGTGTCTTTTGGGGAAACTGCTAAGTACTTGTGACCTAGATTGTGCACTGTTAGACACAGGATACTGGGCATGATGGACCTTGGTCTGACATAGTTTAGCATATTTTGTAGTCTTATGTTCCTATGTGCCATCTAGGCAGATGCCTGGTCACCCCTGTGCACCAGCAACCCCCACTGCATGACCCATGTGCCACCTCCTTTGCCCCCATTTGCACCATCAACATAGTGCCCTTTTATACTTGGACACTAAGCTGTTGCTGCTAGTGAAGAGCTACTATCACTTTTTTGGGCTTTCCTCTCTTTGCATCACATTGCAGACGTAAAATAGTCTCTCTCCTCAAAAAACACCCTTTCCGACAGGTTTTGAATCGCGTTAGGGTTCCTGCCGTTAAGGTGCCTGCATTAAGGGAGCAAGCCTTGTTCCTGCCCACTCCCCACCCATTGATCCCCAATATCCAATCCGTGCACGCCTTCTCTCTACCCACAGGGCACTTTACGCTGCTGGTGCCGTTAGCGCCTGCTAAAGTGTCTTTTTGCATGCGTTAAGTGTGCACCTGCACAATTAGCACCCACTAACGGTACACTTGCTCCTTTACTGCTGTTTAGTAAAAGTACCCCTTAGGGTTAATGAGCACTGTTTTCAAAGATGGTGCTGACAGGGCAAATAGTCTGAAAGAGTTGTGGGTAGGGGCTCTATTTTTAAAGGGAGCATTTGTTTTATCTTGAGATTTGGACTTAAGCACAAATACATTTTTTTACATTTTTTTAAGTTAAGCACTGGCAGGATTATGAGGGTGTGGGTGGAAGATGGGGGCTTCATCTACAGACCACCAGAAATATTTTTACAAGGGGCATGAACAGACTTTTACAGGGTCTTGTGGCTTCTTTAGATTAGCATTCCAGTAGCATCTCCAGGCACTTTAGCTTGACATTACTCTTAGGGAGGACATTAGCTAATATTCCTACAGTAGCACAACGTGCTTAATTTTTTCACAAGCCATGACACAGATTGACATGGCAATGAGCTGATTTGCATTTACTGTATGCAAACATGCTTTAATAGCATTGCAAATAAGAGCCAAAATAAGGTGGCTAGTTCTGAAAATCAGTGCTAAGCTCCTAATTCCCCTTTTCTAAATTCACCTCCATAACTGCTCACTTTTTAGGACTCTAAATTTAGGATCCTTGTGAAATTAGGGTCCTAAATGTAGGCATAAAGCCCTAGCAGAGTTAGATAATTTTAGAAAGCTTAAATGGCTTTAATACATGTGAATAGCAGCATTTACATGTGTAAAATCCTACAAAACTAAAAGAAGGAGAAAATCCACTTTGCAGACAAACAAGAGTGGAAACTGAAGGCTCACACACCGAAACATACCTCAAGTAGTCGTTAGCGGGATGAGAACAGCTGGAGGATGTAGAAAAGCAGTGGGCAAAACTGAAAGGTGATATTTTAAGGGCAACAGACCTTTTTTTAGGAAAGTAAATAAATGTAAAAGGAAAAGGAGTTCATTATGGTTCTCAAAAGACATAGCTGAAAAGGTGATGAAAAAGAGGGTGGCCTTCATAAAATACAAGAGATCACAGGAAGAGCAAGATAAGCATTGATATTTGGAAAAGCTAAGAGAAGCTAGGAAAGTAGTCAGGAAAGCAAAGATACAAATGGAATTAAAAACAGCCAATGCTGTAAAATGGAGGGACAAGACAGTTTTAAGATATGTTAGTGAGAAGAGGAAGGGCAAAAGTGGTACTATCAGACTCAAAGGTAAAGGGGAGGAATATTAGAAGCTGATGAGGATAAAGCAGAATTGCTTAACAAATATTTCTGTTCTGAGTTCACAGATGAAATGCCAGGAGCAGGACCTCAGAAAACACCCACATATAGGAACAGAAGTGATTCTGAATGATTTTCAGAAGATTTCTTGCGAGGAACTAGCTAACTAAAAGTCAAGAAAGAGATGAGGCTGGATGAGATACATTAGAGAGTACTGATGTTCTAGCAGCTCCAATGTCTGACTTTTAGAGTCAGGAGGGGTCACAGAGGACCAAAGAATGACACATGTTGTCCCTTTATACAAAAATAGAAGTAAGAATGAGTTTGGGAACTATAAACTGCTTAGTCTGACCTCTTTGATGAGTAAATTAATGGAAATGCTGCTAAAACACAGTAAGGTTTCTGGAGTCCAAAGGATTGCAGGATCTGAGGCAGCATAACTTTAGTAGAGATAGGTCATGTCAGACAAATCTAATTAATTTCTTTGACTGGGCGGCCAGAGAATTGGGCTGAGGAAGAGCCCTGCTGTATATGTGGTGTACTTAGATTTCAGTAATGCTTTCGAAACCGTTCCGCTCACATGACTTATAGATTAATTGAGCAACCTAGGAATGGACCCTAAAGTGATAGACTGGGTTAGAAATTGGTTGAGTGAGAGGCGACTAAGGGTACAGGTAATGGAGCTGACCACAGAAAAAGAGAGGGACCTGGGCATGATTGTTTCTGATGATCTTAAGCTAGCTAAACAGATAGAAAAGGTGATGGTGAAAGCCAAAACAATGCTTGGGCTCATAGTGAAAGGAATGGGCAGCAGGAAGAAGGAGGTGATAGTGCTTCTGTATAAGTCTTTGGTGAGAGCTCATTTTAAATATTGTGTGTGAGTCTGTAGACTACACCTTCAAAAGGATATAAACAGGATGGAGTTGGTGCAGAGTATGGCTACCAAAATGGTCACTGGGCTTCATCATAAAACATATTGGGCCAGATTTAAAGATTTCAATATGTATACTTTGGAGGAAAGGTGGAAGAGAGGAGAAATGATAGAGATGTTTAAATACCTCCCTGGCATAAATGTTTATGTTTATGTTTATTAATCATTTGATATACCGCTCAGACCAAAAGGCATTAAAGCGGTTTACAATACTATATCATTTGAGGAAATAGGAAAGGAACGCCATTTGTATGATAGGACAGAGTAGAGGAAGACACAGTCAACAGATAAGAAGAAGAACAAGAACAGCAAGTTACCGCAAATGCAGGCAGCATGATCCAGTCCATGATATTAATGTATATCGCCACGGTCCAATGCCTAAGGGCCACGCCAAAGGGCCCTCTGGCGAGGCCCTCAGGCGCGGGCCCAAAGGCGCGGGTGCGCCCCCGCAGCGTCGGTTTTACAGCCGTTGTTACTGGGTGATTGGCTGGCCTGAGGAAGGAAGGGGGAGCTCCCGCTCTCAACCCCATCGGGATCGCTGTTGTCCTGCGCGCCCCCGCAGCATCGGTTTTACAGCCGTTGTTACTGGAAATGCACAGGAGAGTCTCTTTCAATTGAAAGAAAGCTCTGCAAAGAGGGGGCATAAGATGAAGATGAAAAGGGATAGACTCGGGAGTAATATGCAGAAATATTTGTTTATGGAAAGAGTGGTAGATGTGTGGAAAAGTCTCTCAGTGGAGACAGTAGAGACAAGGAACGTATCTGAATTCAAGAAAGCATTGGACAAATACAGAAGATCTCTAAAGGAAAAAAAGGGACTGTAGTGGCTGTTATGACATGCGGACTGGTTAGGCCATATGGTCTTTTTCAGCTATCATGTTTCTATTGAGAGGGCAATTGTACTTACCTCACTTGACTGCTTAACATGCTGATCCAGTGTAAAACCCCAAGCAATGCTACTGTCTTCTGAACATGGTTCTTACAGAAATGCCTGTTCCCATTGGATGTGCTGGCATTTGCACATGTATTCCCAGGCACCCTTATATACATTTTAGAAAATGTGCCAAGTTCAGCAGAGCTGTTTGTAACATACATAGCAAAGTGTGAATATCTCGAATAGGATTTGTGCAAAAACAGGCTTCATGTCACCTAAATTCTTTGCAAATCAGACTATGGAGGTGATTTTAGAAGGTTTAGAGTTTAAAAAGAAACAGGCCAATATTCAGTAGCTGTGGTCAGCATTTTTTTTTGAATGCCTGCGATGGAGGCTAAGGGGGTCGTTCTAAGGCACAAATAGCGGGGATGGACGTCCATCCCCGCTATTCATGCCGTTTCCCAGGCTCGACTACCTAAACCCCGTGTGTTGAACAGGGAAGATAGATGGGGGCAGGAAAGGGGCGGATCAGGGGTGGCGTTGGGGCAGGCAGTAGGCGTCCCTTTACATGTGGGGCAGTGTTGGGGCGGGCAGTGGCCGACGACTTGCATGGGGAACTTATTCCACTTCAGAGGTGGAATAAGTTATATAGAAACATAGAAAAATGACGACAGAAAAAGACCACATAGCCTATCTAGTCTGTCTTTCCATATCAACCACTATAACATTCCCCTTTTTTCCTTTAGAGATCCTCTGTGTTTGTCCCATGCTTCTTTGAATTCAGTTACTGTCCTCATCTCTACCACCTCCACTGGGAGACTATTCCACATATCCACCACTCTTTCAATAAAGAAATATTTCTGCATATCACTGCTGAATCTATCCTCTTTCACCATCATCCCATGTCCCCTCATAGCAGAGCTTGCTTTCAATCGAAAGAGGCTCTCCTCCTGTGCATTTATGCCATGAAGGTATTTAAACATCTCAATCATATCACCTCTATCCCGCCTTTTCTCTAAGGTGTACATATTAAGATCCTTAAATCTGTCCTCATATGCTTTAAAATGAAGACCACTAACCATTTTAGTAGCCACCCTCTGTATAGTCTCCAACCTGTTTATATCCTTTTGACGGTGCAGTCTCGAATTGCACACCATACTCCAAATGAGGTCGCACCAAAGATTTATACAGAGGCACTATCACCTCCTTTCTTCTGCTGGTCATTCCTCTCCTTATGCACCCAAGCCTCCTTCTAGCTTTTGTTGTCACCTTTTCTACCTACTTAGCTACTTTAAGATCATCAGCCACAATCACACCTAGGTCCTGCTTTTCTTTAGTGGACAAAAGTACTTCACCCCCTATACTATATTGCTCCCTTAGATTGCTGCAGCCCAAATGCATGATCTTGCATTTTTTAACATTAAATCTCAGCTGCAAAATTCTAGACCATTCTTGAAGTTTAGCTAGATCCCTCCTCATGTTATCTATACCTTCCTAGGTGTCTTCTCTATTGCAGATTTTGGTATCATCCACAAAGAGGCAAACCAAACTTCCAGGTAGCATTCTCTGAAATGCTTCCTGTTCCAGGCGCAGGACCAAAAGGCAGGCAGAGCTCCGTAGTCTCAATGCATGGATGAGGGTTTTGGATTTGTTAGGAACTGGGGAACATTCTGGGGAAAGGAGGGGCTCTTCCAAAGGAATGGGCTTCACCTTAACCGGGATGGAACCAGGCTGCTGACATTAATCTTTAAAAAGGAGATAGAGAAGCTTTTAAACTAGATAATAGGGGAGAACCGACAGTTGCCCAAGAGCACATGGTTAAAAACAATATATCCTTGAAGGATACTATGAAAAGAATGAAGTTCAGGCATATCAACAGAGAGGTTCCAATAAAGACAAAAGTAGCCCAAATGCCCTTGAGTACAGAGCAGACAGAGCTTAAAGAGCAGTTGCAAAGGTTAAAGACGTACATCAGGCTTGGCTGTTGTTGAAAAATACTATCTTGGAAGCCCAGACCAGCTGTATTCCACGCTTTAAGAAAAGTGGAAAGAAGTCCAAAAAACTGCCAGCATGGTTTAAAGTTGAGGTCAGAGAGGCTGTTGTTGCCAAAAAAGCATCTTTCAGGAAATGGAAAAAAGAGCCAAATGACGAAACCTGGAAACAGCACAAGCACTGGCAAGTCAAATGCAAGGCATTGATAAGGCAGGCAAAGGGAGAATTTGAGAAGAAGCTTGCTGCAGAAGCAAAAACGCGAAGTAAAGACCTTTTCAAGTACATTCGTAGCAAAAAACCTGTGAGAGAGTCAGTTGGTCCATTAGATGATAAAGGGGTTAAAGGAGCACTAAGAGGCGACAAGGCGATAGCGGAGAGACTGAACGAATTCTTTGCTTCAGTCTTTACTGAGGAAGATGTAGGGATGTTACCCATGACTGAAGTGGTATTTAAAGGTGCAGAAGAATTGAAGGAAATATCGATACATCGAGAAGATGTATTACAACTATTAGATAAGCTGAAGAGTAGCAAATCACCTGGGCCGGATGGTATACATCCAAGGGTATTGAAAGAACTGAAATATGAGATTGCAGACCTGCTATTAGTAATCTGTGAACTATTATTAAAATCATCTCTAATACCTGAAGATTGGAGGATCGCCAATGTAACACCAATTTTTAAAAAGGGTTCCAGGGGTGATCCGGGAAACTACAGACCGGTGAGCCTGACGTCAATACCGGGAAAAATGATAGAAACCATCATAAAGAATAAAATTACTCAGCATGTAGATAGTCATGAACTAATGAGAGACAGCCAACATGGCTTTAGACAAGGAAGATCTTGTCTTACTAATCTGTTATGTTTTTTTGAAGGAGTGAATAATCAGGTGGACAAAGGTGAGTCGGTTGATATTGTGTATCTGGACTTTCAGAAAGCCTTTGACAAGGTCCCTTATGAGAGACTTTTGGCAAAACTAAAGAGTCATGGGATAGGAGGCAGTGTACTATTGTGGATCAGGAACTGGTTAAAAGATAGAAAGCAGAGGGTAGGGCTAAATGGCCAATTTTCCCAATGGAGAAAGGTGAATAGTGGTGTACCCCAGGGATCTGTGCTGGGTCCGCTGCTTTTTGACATATTCATAAATGACCTGGAAAGTGGAATAACGAGTGAGGTTATCAAATTTGCAGATGACACAAAACTATTTAAAGTTGTTAAAACCCGAGAGGATTGTGGAAAATTGCAAGAGGATCTTGATAAATTGGAAGACTGGGCATCAAAATGGCAGATGAAATTTAATGTGGACAAGTGCAAGGTTATGCACCTAGGGAAGAACAACCCAAACTATGGTTACACGATGCAAGATTCCACATTAGGAACCACCACCCAGGAAAAAGATTTAGGCGTCATTGTGGATACCATGTTAAAACCCTCGGCCCAGTGTGCAGCGGCGGCCAAGAGAGCAAATAGAATGTTAGGTATGATAAGGAAAGGAATGGAAAATAAAACAAAGGATATTATAATGCCTCTATATCGTTCCATGGTGAGACCACACTTTGAATATTGTGTGCAATTCTGGTCGCCGTATCTTAAAAAGGATATAGAGTTATTAGAAAAGGTTCAGAGAAGAGCCACCAAAATGGTAAAGGGGATGGAAGGATACTCCTATGAAGAAAGGCTAAAAAGGTTAGGGCTCTTTAACCTGGAAAAGAGACGGCTGAGGGGAGATATGATAGAAGTCTATAAATTAATGAGCGGAGTGGAACGGGTAAACGTAGATCGATTGTTTACCTTATCAGAATATAGAAAGACTAGGGGACATGCAATGAAGCTACAGGGTAAACTATTTAAGACTAATAAAAGAAAATATTTTTTCACTCAACGTGTAATCAAACTCTGGAATTTGTTACCGGAGGATGTAGTAAAGGCTGTTAGTGTAGCTGGGTTTAAAAAAGGTTTGGACAAGTTCCTGGAGGAAAGGTCCATAAGCCATTATTAAGAAGGGACCCAGGATATCAATGCTTGAACCAATACAAGCATTGTGGAACCTGTGTCCCTTGGGGAAACTGCTAGGTACATATGACCTAGATTGGCCACTGTTGGAAACAGAATACTGGGCTTGATGGACCTTGGTCTGACCCAGTATGGCATATCTTATGTTCTTATGTTCTTATTCCAAATTACCCCTGTCTACCGATAACCAGATTAATATGAATAAAATACAGTCTCTAAAATGTTTATATGCAAATACTAGAAGTCTAAAAAATAAGATGGGAGAGTTAGAATATATAGCATTAAATGAGAGGTTAGATATGTTTGGTATCTCAGAGACATGATGGAAGGAGGACAACCATTGGGATACTGTGATACCTGGGTACAAACTATATCGTAATGACAGAGTGGATCAAATTGGTGGAGGGGTTGCGCTCTATGTTAGAGAGGGCATTGAATCACAAAGGATTAAAGTTTTGCAGGAAACAAAATTTGTTGTAGAATCTGTATGGATTGAAATTTCATGTAAAAAGGGGAAGAGGATGGCAGTTGGGGTGTACTATCGAGCGCCTGGCCAGAATGAACAAATGGATGATGAAATGCTCAAAGAAATCAGGGAAGCTAACGAAAGTTACAGCACAGTAATAATAATGGTTGATTTCAATTACCCCGGTATTGACTGGATCAGTGTCATGGCAAGACATGCTAGAGATATAAAGTTTCTAGATTAAATAAATGACTGCTTTTTTTGTGAAAAATCGCCACCTAGAGCCAACATGCCAAGAACAACACTTAAAAACCACCAAGGTTTACAAATATGTACTTAGCTGGAAGTCGAAGCCGAAAATCTGTGGTAACAAAAATGGTCCAATCTGGAAAGTGAAGAGCAGATGAAGAACCCCACCATATGATAACTTAGGTGGCAACTAACAGCGAAGCATCCAAAAACGTTTTTCAGATTGGACCATCTTTGTTACCACGGATTTTCAGCTCCGACTGCCAGCTAAGTACATATTTGTAAACCTTGGTGGTTTTTAAGTGTTGTTCTTGGCATGTTGGCTCTGGGTGGCCATTTTTGAAAGTTTTCACTGCTTACACATTTCACTAAAAAGATTAAAAAGGAGCGGTTTGCTGTTTGGAGGGGGTTTCCCTTTCCCCTACATAGTGAATATTCCAACATATGAATATATTATAGGGTTTTTTCCCTTAATTTTGACCAGAATTGTTCTTTATTTGTTATTGCCAAAAATAAGCATCTTTCAGGAAATGGAAAAAAGAGCCAAATGATGAAAACTGGAAACAACACAAGCACTGGCAAGTTAGATGCAAGGCATTGATAAGGCAGGCAAAGAGAGAATTTGAGAAGAAGCTTGCTGTGGAAGTAAAAACATGTAATAAAGACTTTTTCAAGTGCATTCGTAATGAAAAACCAGTGAGAGTCAGTTGGACTATTAGATAATTAGGGGTAAAAGGTGCACTAAGAGGCGACAAGGCCATAGCGGAGAGACTGAATGAATTCTTTGCTTCAGGCTTTAATGAAGAAGAAGTAGGGATGTTACCCATGACTGAAGTGGTATTTAAAGGTGATGCTGTGGAAGAATTGAAAGAAATATCGATACACTGGGAAGATGTATTACAACTATTTGATAAACTGAAGAGTAGCAAATCATCTGGACCGGATGGTACACATCCAAGGGTGTTGAAAGAACTGAAATAAACTGCAGACCTGCTATTAGTAATCAGTGAACTATCATTAAAATAATCTGTAATATCTGAAGATTGGAGGAAGGCCAATGTCACACCAATTTTTAAAAAGGGTTCCAGGGATGATCAGGGAAACTACAGACCAGTGAACCTGACGTCAATACTGGGAAAAATAGTAGAAACCATCATAAAGAACAAAATTACTGAACATGTCGATAGCCGTGGTTTAATGGGGGACAGCTAACATGGTTTTAGACAAGGAAGATCTTGTTTTACTAATCTGCTATGTGTTTTGAAGGTGTGAATAAACAGGTAGTCAAAGGTCAGTCGGTTGATATAGTATATCTGTATATCAAAAAGCCTTTGACAAGGTCCCTCATCAGAGACTTTGGGCAAAACTAAAAAGTCATGGGGTAGGAGACAGTGTATTATTGTGGATCAGGAACTGGTTTAAACACAGAAGGCAGAAGGTAGGGCTAAATGGCCAATTTTTCGTATGAAGAAAGGTGAATAGTGGAGTACCCCAGGGATCTGTGCTGGGTCCACTGCTTTTTAACACATTCATAAATGAACTGGTAATGGAAATAACGAGTGAGGTTATCAAATTTGCAGATGGCACGAAACTATTTAAAGTTTTTAAATCCAATGAGGATTGTGGAAAATTGCAAGAGGATCTTGATAATTGGAAGACTGGGCATCCAAATGGCAGATGAAATTTAATGTGGACAAGTGCAAAATTATGCACCTAGGAAAGAACAACCCAAATTATGGTTACATGATAGAATGTTCCACATTACGAACCACCACCCAGGAAAAAGATTTAGGCGTCATTGTGGATAACATGTTAAAACCCTCTGCCCAGTGTGCAGCGGTGGCCAAGAGAGCAAATAGAATGCTAGGTATCAAGGAAAGGAATGGAGAATAAAATAAAGGATATTATAATGCCTCTGTATTGTTCTATGGTGCAACTGCATCTTGAATATTGTGTGCAATTATGGTCGCCATAACTTAAAAAGGATATAGCCTTATTAGAAAAGGTACAGAGAAGAGCCATCAAAATGATAAAGGAGATTGAAGGATACCCCTATGAAGACAGGCTGAAAAGGTTAGGGTTCTTCAATCTGGAAAAGAGATGACTGAGGGGAGATATGACAGAGGTCTATAAATTAATGAATGGGGTGGAACGGGTAAACGTAGATTAATTGTTTACATCATCAGAATATACAAAGACTAGTGGACATGCAATGAAGCTACAGGGTAACCTATTTAAGACTAATAAGAGAAAATATTTTTTCACTCAAAGTGTAATCAAACTCTGGAATTTGTTACTGGAGAATGTAGTAAAAGCCGTTAGTATAGCTGGGTTTAAAAAAGGTTTGGACAAGTTCCTGGAGGAAAGTTCCATAAACCATAATTAAAAGGGACCCGGGATATCACTGCTTGACCCAATACAAGCATTGTGGAACCCGTGTCTTTTGGGGAAACTGCTAGGTACTTATGACCTAGATTGGCCACTGTTGGAAACAGGATACTGGGCTTGATGGACCTTGGTCTGACCCAGTATGACATATCTTATGTTCTATTGTTAGTGATATAGCCCTCCCGCTATATCACTAACAAAGATGTTAAACAGAATCAGACCACGGACAGATCCCTGGGATACACTACTGGTAACCTCCTTCTCAGAGTGAGCTCCATTTACCTGTACTCTTTGTTGTCTCCCAGTCAACCAATTTCTAACCCAAGCAGTAACTTTAGGGTCCATCCCTAGGGCACTCAGTTTGTTTATAAGTCGCCTGTGAGGAATGCCGTCAAAGACTTTACTGAAATCTAAATTCATCATATCTAGGTCTCTGCCTCAGTCCAACTCTCTGGTCACCCAATCAAAGAAATCAATCAGATTTGTCTACAAGACCTGCCTCTGGTGAATCCATGCTGCCTCTGATCCTGTAATCCGTTGGACTCCAGAAACCTCACTGTTTTCTCTTTCAGCAGCGCTTCCAATAATTTACTCACCATCAAAGTTAAACTAACCAGCCTGTAGTTTTCAACCACATCCTTACTTCCCCGCTTTTGTATAAAGGGACCACATGTACCTCTCTCCAGTTCTTTGGCACCACTTCCGACTCCAACGAGGCATTGAAAAGGTCAGTCAGTGGAGCTGCTAAAATGTACCCAAGTTCCCCCAGTATTCTAGGGTATATCCCATCCGGTCCCATGACATTGTCTACTTTAGGTTTTGCTAGTTTCTCACGAACACAATCTTCTGAAAATTGTTCAAGATGCCCCTCGCTTCTGTTCCTGTTTGTGGATGTTTTCTGAGGTCCTACTCCTGGTTCTTCATCTGTGAACACAGAACAGAAATATTTGTTAAGCAATTCCGCTTTATCCTCATCAGCGTCTACATATTCCTCTCCTTCACCCTTGAGTCTGACAATATCACTTTTGCCCTTCCTCTTCTCACTAACATATCTGAAAAATGTCTTATCTCCCCATTTAACTGCATTGGCTATTTCCTCCTCTTTTTGAACTTTTGCTTTCCTGACTACTTTGCTAGCTTCTCTAAGTTTTTCCAGATATAGATGCCTGCCTTCCTTTCTCCGTGATCTCTTGTATTTTATGAAGGCCTCCCTCTTTTTCTTCAATTTTTCAGCTACTTCTTTCAAAAACCATAGCTGTCTCCTTTTCCTTTTACCATTTTAACAAAAGGGTTGGTTGCCCTTAAAATATCCCCTTTCAGTTTTGCCCACTGTTTACCTACATCCCCTAGCTGTTCCCATCCCGCTAACGACTCTCTGAGCTATTGGCCCATCTTGGCAAAGTTAGATTTCCTAAAGTCTACCCTACTAAAGAAAATTTTTCCCCTTTTAAACTAAAGCACCAAAAAGAATGTAACTTTGTTTTAAAAATGTACTAAAACCCTTTTAAGAGCTCCTAGGCAGAGAGCTGTATTTTAAAAAGCCACAATCTCTTACCTTTTCTTGAAATGTATAGCCCGGAGGCATGAATGGGGCAGGGGGAGGCTGAGGACAATCCCCGCAGCCCAGCCCTGGCCTTAAGAGGCCAGATCGTGGGTCAGGCTGCGGGGAATTCACTTTTAAAGTCAGCAGCCAGGGATCGCGTCTCTTCAGTGGATGCCATGGCACAGAGAAGGCCTGTACAGAACAGAATTGGGGGTCCCTGCCTGCACGTTCAGGCCTGTTCGCAATTCCAGTACCGCAGGGCTAGATGTGCCCCGTGGGATCAGAATCGCGACTCCCTCTGAGTCCAGTTCTGGCCAGATGCACAGGGGGTCCAGACATATGGAATTGAATCAGGTATATATACAGTCAGCAATGGAGTTATCCTGATAACAGTGAAATTCAGACTGCTGTCCAAATAGACCTGATATACCAGGTGCTGTAGACTTATTGCATGGAATAAAGGCCTGGCAATCACAGTCTCCCCTTGCTAACAAAACCCAGGGACTAGGTCACCAGGAGTCAGCATTGACTTGATGGTGTGCACTTTCATTTTCACCCAAACTATCTGGATAATTTAGGATAGCCTTCTTGCCATTTATCTGGATAGCAAACTGAATATTGCCACTATTTGGATAACTCCTGATACTGTCCATGCTTCACATATTCTCTGCCTTGGCACTTGGTGCTAGGGGCAGTCAATAGGATTTCCAGTGGCGCTTATCTGGATAGTGCTACTGAAATGCTGGATAGACCCAGTCAGCAGCACTTATCCAGACAGAAATGTTAGAAGAGGTGCTACTTATACGACGTGTATGCATCCGGAATGTATAGATGTGAAGGGCACATATTCTGAGTGTGGTTCAGGCTGACCTTAAGATTATATGTGCACTTCGTATTTTGTAATAGAAGCTGAAAATATATGAATGCTTCAAAATATTTCCCTGCTTGCATTTACCACTGTTGCAAGGCATGGATAATTGTCAGTTAACTGTTTATTCGGCTTAGGGTATGGAGGAGTGACTGAGGAAGATTTGTGCTAACCTCTCTAGTGCTCAAAACCAGCTCAAAGCAAGGCTGACCCAACCATTAGCAAGAGTAAGAGGTCACCTAGGATAAAGCCTCTGGGGGGCATCAAACAGCAGCAGCATTTAACCCGTTTTGGATCAGCGTATGTTTTACATACATAAGGTTTCCATACTTACTACTCAACTGTTTACTAATTAATGGTTATAAATTCAATGGAACTATGTTTAGCTATTAACGTTATGTCAAAGAGCATTATATACAGATTTTTTATCTGAGATCTAGTTAGTTTAATAGGTATTCAAAGTTTGCTGATTTTGACGGTACTGGCGACTCAACATAAAAAGATCACAAAAAATAGTAAGTAGCTTATAATGCTGTAATAGCTACTATTTTGCAAATAAAAGTATTTGTAGACTTTAGAAAATTGGTTTAGATAACTGTAAGTTACTTAGGGGTATGTTTACTAAACTGCGGTAATGCCATTCGTGTTAGGATCCGCGGTAAAGGCAGAAATACCCAAATAAGGACATGGGCGGTACATCGTTACCGATAATGCATGTTACAAGGCGCAATAAATTAAAGAGCGTTACATGGCACGTTACCGCGCGTTAATCTTAAGAAGGCGCACAGACATAGAAACAGAGCTGTAGCACAATGGTTACTACACTGACTGATGGTACAGGGATCATGTGTTTGATTCCCCAGTGTGCCTAATGCATAAGGCTGGCTGAGACATCACCCTTTACGTTTAAGTAGTGATTGTTGAGGCATTTTACTTTTATTTTAATTAGTGCTGCCAGAAATACACCCTCACGGTGGCGTAACCTAAGGTGCCGCATAAGGCACCCCATAACGCACTCCATAGGGCACATTATAAAGTGCACTGTCCGCCAAGGCACCCTATAATGTCCCCTATAGGACACCTTATAAGGCATCTTATAAGGCACTTGATAGGGCGCCCTATAAGGTGCCTTATGGGGCACCTTAAGGTTACAGTACTCTGAGGGTGTTTTTGCTGGCAGCACTAATGTACATTAAAGATAGACAATGCCTCAGACAGCCCTATCAAATAATCCCACCATGGGTTTGAACCTATGACCTCTGGCTTCACAGGCAGTGAAGTGAACAGTGGGTGACAGCTCTATAGCTGCTAACAAACCCCTGTCTGGCTGCAGAAGGACTGCACGTCACCACACAAACTGTCTGCTGTGGTTACCAGGATAGGGTTAACCCACCCGTACCGATGATGCACTGCACATGCAAATCAGCAGTCAACAGATGGGCACAAGATGGGGTATGCACCCCCACAACACCTTGGCCTGGTAGGGGGTACTGACCATGTGTGGTACTGGCACAGAGTAGCCACAGACCGTCACATTGTGCGGGTACTGTGCTCACCCTGAGGGTGAGGTTGGGCGCCCAGCACCAGGTCCACAGCACCTTTCATGGCTGAAATATGCTATGCTGCAGGTCCCCATCAGTGTGTGATAGGTAGTTCCTGCAGACACACCTAGGATACATCTGTGTCCTTCTGTATTTCTCAGTCATGTCTAGCCCTTATGGGCTATGATGCACCCAGAATAGTGCATATCCTGTGTTGGTGCCATGGTTACATGATATAGGTGAAGGGGTGTTTGGACCCATAGGCAGATTATGTACCACCACACAACCCACCCTCTGGGGCTTAGGGTGGGAAACAGGATCACCCACCAATAGATCCACATTCTACCTCCCTGAAATGGCAGCAGTAGAGGGGACCATCAACCCCAGTCCTGCTGGGGAACAGACACCCTACAGGGCAGGCAATGCAGAGTTCTACACATCCATAAAGCAATAGTAGACAGGGATAAAAGGGGAAAGCTGAAAGTTGCCCAAGAGTGCATGGCTCAGAAGGATTCTAGCAAAAGAGAGAAATTGGGACATCCCAACAGCGAGGTTCCAATAAAAATAAAAGTAACCATGAGTCACGTGATGCGGTGAGCGCAGCAGACGGAATCTGCATGAGCTCCGGTCTCCTCCGGCCTAAAACTGGTCATTAGTGTCGTTCTGAGAACAAATTTTGAGTTGAAAATACTCTATACCGTGCCGGACAGAGCATAAGGGACTGGCTTTGCTGTCGGGAAGGCGCTGATGCGATGGCAGCGACCGTTAAAGCCGCGTGGAAAGAAAAAGAACGAGGAGCCCCTGCACCTAAAATGGCGGACGCTAGCGCCATGCCGAAATCGCCAACCTCCCCGGCTTTCGTGGAAGAGGTATCGGCAGCAGTAGCTGATGTTCTGGCTACGCAGTTTACGGCCTTACATGAAAAGATGGACAACTTGCACTCTTCTTTTGGGGCCCTGGGTAGTCGTCTTCAAGAAGCTGAAGAATGCATTGGGAAGACAGAGGATAGCTTGGAATCCCTGACCCATGAGCTGACGACTCTGAAAGCCCAGGTCCATACACAGGAAACTAAAATTGACGACCTGGAAAATCGCTCACGGCGCAATAATTTGAGGCTGATGGGCATCCCAGACTCGATCACTGATAAAGATTTAAAGCCTTATCTGGAGAAAATGCTCCCCGAGGTATTCAAAGGTATCGCGGAAGGGGGGAAGTTGCACATCGAACGAGCACACCGAGTGGGGAGCAAGCAACCTCGCGATCAACGGCCGAGGGTAGTGCTCATTAAATTCTTGCATTTCCCCCAAAAAGAAGCCATTTTACGAGCTGCAAGGCAGAGGGGGGAAATGGTGCATGAGAACTTGAAATTGAGAGTGACCCAAGACTATTCTGTGGCCTTAAGTCAGCGGCGCAGAGCTTATGCCCCCCTATGTCAGCAATTGATTACTGCTAAAATTAAATTCTCTGTGCAATATCCTGCCAGGTTGCACGTCTTCCACGACGGAACCCACCGGACATTTGATTCGGCTGCCGAGGCCCGCCCCTACATCGCGACCCTTGTGGGAGACGACCGAGAGCCCCCATCACCTTTGCAGAACTCTTGAGGGCCTATCAGCGCCATTAGCCCCTTTGCAGGGAATGACTGTGCTAAGAGACTGTCTCAGACTGCTGGAAAGTGCAATGGACTTTGCTTTCCCTTCCCCTGGCAGTGGAGACTCCACTCCCGGGGGTTGTTTTGTGAGTCTTGCCCCCTGGAGGGCAGAGGGGAAGGGGAGTAAGACGGGGAGGAGTGGCTGACTCGGGCCTTGGCCGAAGATACCCCTATTGCCCCCCCCTTCTGCATGGTCTGAGAGTTGGGGGCTATCAATGAATATATGTGTTGGGGGGAGGGGGGGAGCTGAATGAATGTGGGCAGACGTAGGTTGGGAGCTGGGGGTGGGATTTGTGGCCTGGATGGTTCGGGGATGACCTAGGAGTAAAAGGGTGAAGAGTGGCTGGCTCGGGCCTTGGCCGAAGGAACTTCTAATATCCCCCCTCCTCCCTTCTGTGTGGCCCGGGAGCGTGGGGAGCCCGATGAATATAGGTGTTGGAGGGAGGGGGGGGATTTCTGGCTGTGTGAGGATATATGTTTGGTGTTGCGGGTGGGATTTGGGTTCTAGATGCCTTGGGGATAGTCACTGTATGAGAGAGTTGGGGCCCTTTGTGTGCGTGAGAGGGTACTGTGGGGGTCGAAGGCATTTGGGCCGGAGAGGCATCTGTTCTGGATTTTGCCGCGTTAGGCTTTACCAGGCCAGTACCCCTCCATTGGCGGCCATGGTAAGTGCTGACTTGTGCCGGCAGACAGTTGGGTACTGCGGACACTAGGAAGAGTGGGACGGGACCCCTTTTTGTTTTATGGGTTGCCGTGGGTTATGCGGATTGAATGAGAGGGAGGGAGGTGGCGAGCGGTTTGGTGACTGTGTTGGCTCCCTTGCGGTCCCTCGCAAGGTGTCCGGGCAGTACCCTAGAGCCTTTCTATTAATGGAGGCAGAAAGGGTGACCCGAGTAGTTAGCGGTAACCTTGTTTAGCTTACTGTTTACTGTATCAGCCGTTATTGTGCTTGTTCTTTTTCTCTACACTGTGCCTGCATAGATGAATGTATTGGGGGATGTTTACTTCATGCACTGGATGAAATGTGCAGGGGTGGTCCAACATGTTCTATGGGGTCCGGAGGAGACCGCACGCATCACAGTTTGGTCTCTATCCAGGGAAGCAGGTAGTGGATGGAGAGGTAGTTTGAGAGGGGGGTGGGGGGGTGGGGGAGATGGAGGGGAGGGGAGGGGGGAGGGGGGGAGGGAATATAGTCATATCCAACCATTAGGCAATTGGTACTGTGAGCACCATCTGACTGCTGTGGGGGGGGGGGCCAGGCTGGGGGGGTTCCTTCCGGGACATCGTTGTGTATCTTTTCTGGATTTTGGAATGATTCCAAACCGCTCTGAAGATAATTTCCTGGAATGTTTGCGGCTTGGGGAGCCCTATTAAGAGGACCAAAATATTGCAGGCCCTGGCTAGGCAAAAGGCCGATATCGTCCTGCTTCAGGAAACCCACCAGACAGCCGATGAGCATGCCAAATTGCGTAGAGATTGGGTGGGACAGATATGGGGGGCCCCCGCCCTGCATAAGAAAGGGGGTGTGGCCCTACTGATACATAAGCGGATACGTTTTGAGGTCGGGAGGGAGGTGGTGGATCCAACCGGGAGGTTTCTTTTGTTGCAGGGTTGCCTGGAGGGGAGACCAGTTATCCTTGGTAATATTTACTGCTCTAATGTGCCAGACCCTGATCTATATTTCCGATTAGCATCCCAAGTGGAGCAGCTCCCGGAGATACCACTGATATTGGGTGGGGACTTTAATGGGGTGATGGATGTGGAGCTTGATATGTCCAGAGGGGAAGGGCCCAGGGTGAGAGCTCAGACGGCTCGAATGTTAACCCGCCTGAGGACACGCTTGGGACTGGTGGACCCGTGGCGATTGCTGCACCCCACTGAAAAGGATTACATTCATCAGTCTCGGGCTCATAACTCTAGCGCACGAATAGGTTATTTGCTGACTTCTCAGGGATTGTTTGCTAATGTGGACGATGCGCACATAGGTCCCGTGGAAATTTCCGACCATGCCCTTATTTGGGTGCAGCTGCGTTGGGGCGATACTAACCCTAGGACCCGGCTCTGGCGGTTTCCTTTGGAATTATATAGGGATTCGCAGTTCCGTCAGTTTTTGAGGAGGCGTTGGCAGGAATTTGAATTGGACCATAGAGGACACCACGATGATCCCGAGTTGGTTTGGGAGACGGCGAAAGTTGTCCTGCGGGGGGATATCATTGGATTCATGGCGAGAAAGCGGAGACTTATGGCGGAACGTATTGTTCGCCTAGAACATTCAGTAACTAAGTTGCGCCGACAGTGTGCCAGTGCTCCGAGTATAACCCTTAAGAAACAGGTCTGGGAGACGCAAACTGCATTAAATGAGCTTTTGCATCAGTGTGCAAAGAAGTCCCTACTGTATTACCGCTTTCAACTTTATTGCCATGGGGATAAGCCGGGAAGGCTGTTGGCCCAATGTTTGCGTGGTCCTCGGAGCTCCAGGTTAGTACCAGCGCTTAGGGACGACCAGGGGGCTCTGCACAGAGAGAGTCCAGCGATAGTTCATGTGTTTCGCTCTTTCTTCCAGAGACTCTACACGGCAGAGATATCTTCATCTGAGCAGATGTTAGCCTTTTTGAAGGGGCTAGATTTACCTCAACTGAGCGAGCAGCAACGGGCACAGCTAAATCAGCCGATTTCGGTACAGGAGGTGTAAACTGTTATTGACAGGGCGAGTTGTTATAAAATGCCGGGATCGGATGGGTTGGGAGCAGAATTCTATAAGATTCTTGGTGAGCTGGTGTCCCCGCAGCTGGTAGCAGTCCATACCAAGAGGTCCGAACATGGTGCCTTCCAATGGGGTACTAATCTTGCCCATGTTATACTTATACCTAAACCCGGTAAGGACCCTCTACGGGCTGAGTCATATAGACCTATCTCACTACTTAATTTTGACCTTAAAATACTGGCGAAAATCCTTGCTGATCAGTTGGCGGGTGTCCTGGGGCACTTGGTTCACGAATCGTAGGTTGGTTTCGTGAAAGGGCACTATTCAGTCCGCAACCTGCGGAAGATCTTGACTTCCTTGGAGTGGGTGCAGAGTAGACATCTCCAGTCCCTGCTAATCAGCTTTGACGCTGAGAAAGCGTTCGATAGGGTTGATTGGCAATATCTGTGGCACCTGCTACCCTGCTACGGACTTGGCAATTCCTTTTGTAATATGATTAGAAGTCTCTACATAGACCCGATGGCGGCGATCTCTTGTAATGGGGTGCTCTCTGAAACATTCCCTTTGAGAAGAGGGACTAGACAGGGTTGTCCTCTTTCTCCCCTGCTTTTTGTTCTATCCTTGGACCCTTTTGTACGCAAGGTAGAGTTTTCTCGGGTGATTAGGGGGGTTCGTATTGGCTCATTCGAATTTAAGCTGTCGGCTTTTGCTGACGACCTCCTGGTGCATTTGCTGATGCCCCAACAATCGCTCCCCGTGTTACTGCGGGAATTTAAGACTTTTGGTCAATTTGCAAGTCTGTGTATTAACCGAGACAAATCCGAGGCCTTGGATGTATCGGGCTGTGTACGGAGTGGCTGGCAGGGGGACTTCTCTCTTAAGTGGGTGGCGGATAGTTTCAAATACCTAGGTATAGTGCTGACTAGTCAGCCTTCCCAACTTTATGGGTGCAATTTGAGCCGTATCATAACCGGGTTGCGAGCTCAGTTGCAAGCGTGGCGTCCTCTACCGTTGTCCTTGTCCGGGAGAATTGCAGCGATCAAGTTGGTTGTTTTGCCGAGGATACTTTATTGGATGCAAACGCTGCCGGTCTGGTTGTTGCGGAGAGATATACGGAGGCTGGAGGTCCTAATTCGAGGTTTTTTGTGGAGGGGGGTGAGAGCGCGGATCCCCTATAGCCGGTTGGTGGGAACTTGGAGACAGGGTGGATTAGGGCTCCCTGACCTGGGTGCCTATGCCTTGGCCTGCCAGGCTCGGCATCTGGGGTAGAACTGAAGTGTACCTTGGGTAGAACTGAAGTGTATATGCCCCTGGCCTTAGAAGAGGTTTACGCAGCTCCGTCTTCTATACTTGCCTTATTACACCAGGATAATCGTATGATCCCCGCTACCTTAGCTGATAGTGTGGTGCTGGGCTCGGTGCGTCGAACCTGGAGGCAACTAAACGCCTACTGGAAAGGGAATTGGAGGATCTCGAGCTAGCTGCCCATTCAAGGCAACGTTCTGTTTACCCCGGGCATGGATAACGCAATCTTTCGAGACTGGGAGAGGAAAGGTCTTCATAGCTTAGGTCATGTGGTGGAACCATCAGGGAAATGCAAGGGGTTTATGCCGTTATGTACCGAATACGAGCTGGGTCCTGCCCACCTTTTTGCGTATCTGCAGATTTCACATTATGTGGCCTCCTTGCTGGCACAGGAGCTGCAGGCAGACCGCTCTGTGCAGATTTTAGAATTCTTTGACTTGGGTGGAGAGTCCCCGCCGTCAATTCGGGTGCTGAAGTCTCGATTAGTTCAGTATAGACCTTCTCCGGATTACCGTCCGGTGGAGCTGGCATGGGCTGGAGAGATGGGGAGGGAACTTCCTCCAGATATACTTATTACAGCTTTGCGACGACTGCGGGAGCTGGCAGAGGGAACACACTGGAGGGAAATGCAGTTTAAATGTCTTACTAAAGTACATTTCTCCCCCCGATGAGCCTTCCAGTCTCATCTTACTTCGGATGGTCGCTGCCCGAGGTGCTCGGAGCCTTTAGCGACTTTATTACATATGTGGTGGGGGTGTCGGTTCATCCGTCCCTATTGGGCAAAAATTAGCTGATTCATGGGGGGGGTTGTTGGGACAGCGGGTGTGCTGGGATGTCTCCTTAGTTATACTGGATCAGTTGCACCCCACGCAGCCTAAAGGTAAATGGGCGCACTTGTTGGTGCGTAAGGCTTGTCTGGTGAGTAAGGGGCCCCTTTTGTGTAGATGGCGGGAGCGGCGCCCGCCCTCCTTTTGGGAGTGGCGTAATGTCTTCCATCAGTTGATGCTTCTGGAGGCCATAGGTGCACGGGGGAGCGTCCGGTTTTGGCCGCCTTTCCAGCTATTATGGGATCCCTATCTCCAGAATTTGACCCCCCGCAGCCAGAATGAAGTGTTACAGTTGGGTGTCTAGGCCCGGAGGTGGAATTGGCAGATGTGGAAATGTATTTGTGAGCGGTTTTCTTGGGGTGTCTTTGTTCGGGATTGGATGTGACTATGGGGAGGGGGTTTGGGAGGACTGGGGGGAGGAGGGGGGAGAGAACAGGAATGTGTTAAAAAAACCACCTGTAATCGTGGTTGAACTCCTGGTTGGGGATCAGAGTCCACCCCACCTGGAGTCTGTTTACTGTTTTGTTGGATTATTGTTGATTGGTGTTTATTATTAAATAAAGTTTATAAAAATAAAAAAAAAGCAATAGTAGACAGACAGTAGGCTTGGAAATGCTCAGCTGCCCCCCACCACTATCTGACATTCTCCAGCTGCTGCACCCTGCAAGGTGTTCCGGCAAGACACATACTAGCTGCGGACAGTCTGCTAGCTAGTCCATAGTGCATAGTCCTGGAAAAAATGTGTGTATCCAGAACTGGGATGTCAGCATACACACCAAGCAGATAAGTCAGTGATTGGGCCCCAAAAGGAACCCATAAATATCACATGAAAGAAATGCTAAATAGCACTATGGGGGAACCTAGCCATGCCATGGTCACTGCTCAGTCAGGGTGAGAGTGACTTCCCAGCAGGACATGCTGTGGCCACCCTGTCCATGCAGGTGGTGGCCGGCCACTACAATGTCCGAGCCATTGCCCTATGCTATGTACAGATGGATCCAGGCCAGGCCATCCTATTCTGGCTATTCCCACAGTACCTTGCTCCACATTATGCACATTGGCAGGCCAATACTGGCAACAGTGCTAGCAGTGTGGGCTGTGGAGGGTGTTTGCAGCCACCACACACTGGATAGACCAGGGGTGGGCAAACCTGGTCCTGGAGAGCCGCAGACCAGTCAGGTTTTCGGGATATCTCTAATGAATATGCATGAGATATATATGCATTAGAGATATCCTGCCAACCTGACTGGTTTGTGGCCCTCCAGGGCTGGATCTGGAGACCCCTGCCTTACACCTCTGTCATGTAAGATTGTGAGTGGACAAGGTGCAGATGTCCAAGACATCAAAAAGGTTAGATAGAATTTGTCACAGTCCTCCTCACTTCTCACCACCACCAAAAAATTGTCTATTAGACAACTTTTTGGTGGTGGTGAGAATCGAGGAGGAATGTGACACATTCTATATACCCTTTCGATGTCTAGGACATCTGTACCTTGCCCACTCACGATCTTAAATGACAGAGGTGTAAGGCAGGGGTCTCCAAATCCAGCCCCGGAGGGCCACAAACCAGTCAGGTTGGCAGGATATCTCTAATGCATATATATCTCATGCATGTTCATTAGGGATATCCCGAAAACCTGACTGGTCTGTGGCCCTCCAGGACCGGAGGTGCCCACCCCTGGGATAGACAGACACACACTCCCCACACCTATGCCAGCATTGTGCAACTATAGAGGTGTTTGGCAGCCCTGGCCACCGCACCAGTCCTGGGCACAGTGCAGGCATGGCTTTGGTACGCAGTACTGTTGGGGTCACTCCCCAGGGTGGTAAACACTGTCAGACACAAGACCTGTAGCACACTCCACAGATATCAGAAAGGTTGCTATGCTGCAGCTCAATCAGCAAATTGTGCTTAACTTTGGAATTGCTATCTGCCAGTAATCATAGCAACCGTTTGATAGATGTTTACCGTATTCCCAGGTTAGGGTGGCATTGCCAAGGTATGCAAGTGCTAGTATTGGGAGATGCACGCAGGGCCCAACATCCTGCTGCTCCAGGAGGCATTGGATAATGGAGCCTGTGGGTGAGGGTGTGTCTGCCCCTGTTGACAGCTGCTTTAGGGCAGAGGTTCCCAACTCCAGTCCTGGTGGGCCAAACACTGTTCGGGTTTTCATGCTGTCCCTCATGAATATGCATGAGATACATCTGCATACCATGGGGGTGACGCATTAAAATGCAGCACAGGCATCTTTATTAGAGGCAGCATGGAACCTGGATGGTGTTTGGCCCTCCAGGACTGCATTTGGGAGACTCTGCTCTAGGTACTGCACATGTTTATGGTGTCTGTGCTCTGTAGGGTAAAATGTAGGTGTTTTGGGCATGTTTACGTCATCTGCAATAAAGGTTCTGTCTGTATTAGCACGTTTTAGTAGTGGGTAAAATATGGGGACTGGGTTGGCAGGAACCACAGCTGGGACTTGAACCTGTGACCTTCTGCTTCTGAATACACTGGTTTTGTGCACTGCACCACCGTGTTGTCACAGAGTCAATGGGTTTCCTGGTGATTCCATGACTGTTCGTCAGACAGGGCCTGTCTGTTGCAGTGCATGGCACCCACCTACACAGGGCTAGGCCACGGTCTGCTCTGGGCAGCTGCCACTGCCCCCTCCACCACCAGTATCCCTCTGCCACCATGCTGACATGCCCTTCTGCTGGTGGTGCTGGTGGAGCGCAGTCTCAGGCCATCCAGTGTGCGGGTAGGCAGCTGCCTATGGTGCGGTTTCTGGGGTAGGGGTGCCTGCATAGGTGTCCACGCTTCCCCCCAGCACCGCCTGCCAATGTTCCGTGCCCTTGGGGGTAGCTGCTGGGTACTATCCCCTGTGACACTGCGGGAAACACAGTCGTGCCCATGTTGGGCCTTCAGCAGTTGCTGTCTGGCTGCTCTCCTGTTTCAGCATTCGTATGGGCCACCTAGGCATCACCCTAGTCCACACTGTAGCCCAGCTGCACCACAGCATGTGCCGCCTGTGGCCCTCTGTATCCCCTTTTCCGGCATCTGTCCAGTTGCCCATTCCGACATGCCCACCCTGCTGTTGCGGGACATGTGCACGCCATAGGACTCCTGTCCAATAACAAGGGAAAGCCCTGATCAGCGCTATTTCACTGTGGGCTCAGTCACCTTGTATGGGGACGGAGCATAGACCCTTCCACGATTAATATCTTTTTTTTGGAGCTTTCTCGTGGGGGGGGGGGGGTTGATGTTTCCCATTAATATCACTATTGGCCAGCTTAGTTATGTTTTTTTTTCCAGTTTGTTGAGGTCATTTAGAATGTTTATGTGCCCTTTTGTTCTGTGCACATGTATCACACTTATCACTTTTTGTAGGTTTCCCTGTCTATGCTGTACATTGCTGACACTTAAATGGTTTCTCTCCCCTGCAAATGTGCATCTAACGGCAGGTTTTCAATCGCGTTAGGATTCAGCTCTTCAGATCAGCGCGTTAGTGTGAATGGAGCCTCTCCCCGCCCACACTCTGCCCATTGACCCCTTCTCTCCGCCCTCTCTCCACCTTCTGCGGTGTTTTACCGCGCCGCGGAACGTCTACGATCGTTAAGTAACGTTAACGCGCGTTATGAGATGTTAACGATCGTTAACATCTCATAACACGCGTTAATGGTACTTAGCGATCGTTAACGCGTTAATGGTACTTAGCGCATTATGTAACGTTACCGCAGTTTAGTAAACATACCCCTTAGTGTCAGAGTTATTGGTGCATATATTGGCCTTGTATGCTTTTCATATGCTGAGCTAATATATTGTTGAAACTAATTGCTGTCAAGTATTCTGTTCTAGGTGTTTCAATGGTGCAATATTGACGCACTGCATCAGAAGTGTTTTCATGTGTATCATATTCCGCCGTCAGAATGGACTGTTGACAAACTATATTATATCATAATAAAGTGTTTTAAATGAAAACTGCAGTTTCAATAGTATCATACAGTATGTTTATATGTCAATGAATATTGGAACTGAATCCTATATTTTCTGAAGACGGACAATATACTATATTGGACCAGTGTATGAAAAACATACACTATGTAAAACTTCTGTTTTTTGCAAAGTTTTAATATTTTTTTATTATTGCCGGTATTTCATAGTTGTTTGAGTGTAACAAATCTAATAAATCATCCAGAACAGAGAAAGTATATGCGAGCTGTCCAAAACAAAACAATAGATTCTGATTGCCACATAAAGAACCACCAGCACATTCTTTTACCTGCAGGGAGAGTGGGGATAGACATACATACAAAGCAAAGTTTAATATTTAAAAGTATGGTTGGGCATTTTCAGTGGCGGCAGCTAGCACTCTTAAAGTGGCTGGCCGTCGCCACTTGAATTAAGTCTGAATATTCATTGCCAGGGCCATATCTGGTGACTGCCACTGAATATCTGGTCTGCCCGGATGCTCGTTTGCAATCTGGTTAGCTGCAATATTTCCTAAAATTAGGAGAGCCTTTCACCAGTCCTAACTTTAGATGGTTTAGCTAATGGGTTAGCTACTGAATTGCCACTAACCAGTTAGCTCATGGTTCCACCTCGGTTCCACCCTGGAATGTCTCCATGCTAACCGGTGAGCGGCATTTATGCGATTTGTAGGTCTGAGTAGCTCCCCATGATGTCCAATTATGCATTTTTTCAAGATTGTTCTTGAAACTGTGGGGCCCAATTTTGCATTGGGCAGGGCTAAGCACCGCAGTCGCAAAACTCTGCCCGCCAACCACTTAACCCTGGATATTCACTTCCACAGCGATTGAAGTCAATATCAGGGGTGCACCGCACAGCCGGGAAGCCGCCGAGTCTAACCGGGCAGTAATGATTTTTCCATGCTGCCTGGTTAGTGCTCTCCACCGAAAAGATAGGCGAGAGTTTCCCTTGCCTATCTTTTCGGCGCAGAGAGCTAACCAGGCAGCATGGACAATCGCTGCTGCCTGGTTAGTGCTTGCCTCCACCCCTACTTCTCCCCTCAATGCCCCCACCATTCCCTGATGCTAACCAGACAGTATCAGAGCATGTAGGGGACTTTGGAGGGGATTTTCAAAGGCACTAACCGGTTAAGTGCTTTTGAAAATCCCAGTTTATGGCATTTACACGGTTTAATGAACTGTAAACTGTGTAAAGGCCTTTCGAAAAATGCCGCCTGCAGTGTTCAGATGATCATCATTATTGAGTTTAATTATGAAAATCTCTGGGAAGAAGGGAGTCAGCCTAAGGTTGAAGGTTTGTCTAGGGCACCCGGTACCTTGCATCGGCCCTGAGGTTGGTCCATCCTTGAAATGCAAAAAACACAGAGCTTGGCAAAATCCAGTACTAATGGGTGTTAGTGCCAGCATTTGTACATGTACCTATCAAACTCTGCCACTTACGCATGCAAAGCATAAAATAGCTGTTCCCTGCCTGAAACAGGCTGGCACTAGTATTTTTCCGCTGCGTTTTGCTTATTATACAAAAATCTCTTTGTTCACTGAGTCTTTTGTAAAATATGCTGCTAAATGTGGATGTCCTGGCTTGAATAACCCTTTTGCAACCTAGGTAACTGATACAAAATTGGTCTTTATGTTGCCACAAATTTAATTATAAAATTTAAATGTGGCAATGTAGATCCAGCAACACAACAAATTTGTCTTGGAACACTGTACTAGACTGGAACATCAGCAATGAGCCAGTAAATTACGTTTTGTTCTCTGGTCTCATCTCTAACTTGATTAAATGAGATTGCAGTGGTTTACTCAATACACATTTTGGGTCATTTTATAAGCATTTTCCACATGTAAAGAATGTCTTGCATGTGGGAAAAGGCTCTTGCAAAGTTGTACAATGCAATGTGTGCCATTGAGTCAATGCTGTCTCCTGGTGACCCAGCTCCTGGGTTTTCTTGGCAAGGTGCAACTGGAAATAGATTGCCAGGACTTTCTTTCACGCAGTCAGTTTACAGCCTCTGGTATTACAAGATGGTCACCCATCCGAGTACTAGTCAGGCCTGAACTTGCTAAGTTTCAAAGATCAGCCAACAGCAGGTTCATTCTGGACAGCTGAAGACTTTGCACAGACATGATGCATATATAGGGATGTATAAGTTCATATGTTAAAAAGATGGTGCATAGGAATATGCTCACCACTTGTAGGCATTCTCAACATGTAGTTTGGGCAGAGCAGGGGTAGAGATGCGATGCAGATTTCCCAAAATCTGCATACACACACATAGGGGTATGTTTACTAAACTGCGTTAGTGCAATTCGCGTTCGGAGCCGCGTTAGTGGAAGGAAAGCCAAAAAAGAACATGGGCGGGACATCGTAACCGATAACGCGCAGTTGTGCGCGTTATTACGCGCCGCGCAGCAACGATCGCTACAGTGCGTGCCACTGCGCGCACGCCTAAGACAGCGCGCAGACACCCAAAGACAGAAACAGAGCTGTAGCACAATGGTTACTACACAGACTGATGGTACAAGAGTCATGGGTTCGATTCCCCACTGTGCTTAATGAAAAAGGCTGGCTGAGGTGTCCTGTGTAACCCTTTGAAAGCCGACTATAATATTTTAATCCACAGTCTGCAGGTGGGTTACAGTTTGCATATGTCAGGAAAATTGTACCCGTCTTATGCAATATGTTCCAATAGTGACGTTCTCTCTGACATGGTCATGTATTATATACTATTTGATAGGAATATTTAGGCGCTCCCTATAGGGAGAAGTGGAAGGCGCACCGTATAGGGTGACTTGTAAGGCACGCCCTATGGGGTGCCGCGTAAGGCGTGCCCTATGGGGTGCCGTATAAGGTGCCCTATAGGGCGCCTTTTGAGCTACCCTAAGGTGACAGTACCATGAGGGTGGTTCTGCTGGCAGCACTAATATACAGTAAAAATAGACAATGCCTAAGACAGCCCTATCAATGAACCCCACTGTGGGTTGAGAACCTATGACCTCTGGCTCCATGGGCAGTGAAGTAACCAGTGGGCTAGAGCTGCTAATAAACACATGGCTGGCTACAGGAGGACTGCACGGCACCACACCCACATTCTGCTGTGGTTACCAGGGAGATTACATACCACCACCCAACACACGCTCTAGGGCTCAGGGTGGGGGACAGGATCTCCCGCCCACAGATCCACTTTCAACCCCCTGCAATGGTGGCAGTAGAGGGGACCATCACCCCAGTCCTACTCGGGCTCAAACACCGTACAGGGCAGGCAATGCAGAGCACTACACATCCATAAGGCAAGAGCAGACAGACGGCAGGTCTGGAAATGCGCAGCTGCCCCCCACCATTATCTGACATTCTCCAGCAGCAAGCCTCCAGCCGCTGCACCCTGCACGGTGTTCCAGCAAGACACATACTAGCTGCAGACAGTCCGCCAGCTAGTCCATAGTGCATGGTCCTGGAGGAGATACATGTACCCAGAACGGGGATATCAGCATACACACCAAGCAGATAAGGCAGTGTTTGAGCCCCAAAAGAAAAACCATAAACATCACATAAAAGAAACACTATATAGCACTATGGGGGAACCTAGCCATTCCATGGTCACTGCTCAGTCAGGGTGAGAGTGACCGCCCAGCAGGACATGCTATGGCCACCCTGTCCATGCAGGTGGTACCGGGCACTACAATGTCCAGCCATTGCCCTATGCCCTGTGCAGATGCGGCCAGGCCAGGCCACCCTATCCAGGCTATTCCCACGGTACCTTGCTCCTCATTATGCACATTGGCAGGCCAATACTGGCAACAGTGCTAGCAGTGTGGGCTGTGGAGGGTGTTTGCAGCCACCACACACTGGATAGACAGACACACACTCTCACACCTAGGCCAGCATTGTGCTACTATAGAGGTGTTTAGCAGCCCTGGCCACCACACCAGTCCTGGGCACAGTGCAGGCATGGATATGGTACGCAATACTGGTGGGGGTCACTCCCGAGGGTGGTAAACACTGTCAGAGACCAGACCTGAAGCACACACCACAGACATCAGAAGGGTTGCTATGATGCAGCTCACTCCGAACATTGTACTTAACCTAGGAATTGCTATCTGCCACTACTCATAGCAAACTTTTGATAGCTGTGTACCATATTCCCAGGTTTAGGGTGGCATTACTAAGGTATGCAAGTGCTAGTATTGGGAGATGCACGCAGAGCCCAAAGTCCTGCCTCTCCAGGAGGCTTGGGATAATGGGGCCTGTGGGTGCGGGTCTGCCCCTGTTGGCTGCTGCTTTACGGCAGAGGTTCCCAACTCCAGTCCTGCGGTGCCAAACACTGTTCGGGTTTTCATGCTGTCCCTCATGAATATGCATGAGATAAGAACATAAGAACATAAGATATGCCATACTAGGTCAGACCAAGGTCCATCAAGCCCAGTATTCTGTTTCCAACAGTGGCCAATCTAGGTCATATGTACCTAGCAGTTTCCCCAAGAGACACAAGTTCCACAATGCTTGTACTGGGTCAAGCATTGATATCTTCGGTCACTTCTTAATAATGGTTTATGGACCTTTCCTCCAGGAACTTGTCCAAACCTTTTTTAAACCCAGCTACACTAACAGCCTTTACTACATCCTCCGGTAACAAATTCCAGAGTTTGATTACACGTTGAGTGAAAAAATATTTTCTTTTATTAGTCTTAAATAGTTTACCCTGTAGCTTCATTGCATGTCCCCTAGTCTTTCTATATTCTGAAAAGGTAAACAATCGATCTACGTTTACCCGTTCCACTCCGTTCATTAATTTATAGACTTCTATCATATCTCCCCTCAGCCGTCTCTTTTCCAGGTTAAAGAGCCCTAACCTTTTTAGCCTTTCTTCATAGGAGTATCCTTCCATCCCCTTTACCATTTTGGTGGCTCTTCTCTGTACCTTTTCTAAAATCGCTATATCCTTTTTAAGATACGGCGACCAGAATTGCACACAATATTCAAGGTGCGGTCTCACCATGGAACGATATAGAGGCATTATAATATCTTTTGTTTTATTTTCCATTCCTTTCCTTATCATACCTAGCATTCTATTTGCTCTCTTGGCCGCCGCTGCACACTGGGCCAAGGGTTTTAACATGGTATCCACAATGACGCCTAAATCTTTTTCCTGGGTGGTGGTTCCTAATGTGGAACCTTGCATCGTGTAACCATAGTTTGGGTTGTTCTTCCCTAGGTGCATAACCTTGCACTTGTCCACATTAAATTTCATCTGCCATTTTGATGCCCAGTCTTCCAATTTATCAAGATCCTCTTGCAATTTTTCACAATCCTCTTGGGTTTTAACAACTTTAAATAGTTTTGTGTCATCTGCAAATTTGATAACCTCACTCGTTATTCCACTTTCCAGGTCATTTATGAATATGTCAAAAAGCAGCGGACGCAGAACAGATCCCTGGGGTACACCACTATTCACCTTTCTCCATTGGGAAAATTGGCCATTTAGCCCTACCCTCTGCTTTCTATCTTTTAACCAGTTCCTGATCCACAATATTCCTATCCCATGACTCTTTAGTTTTGCCAAAAGTCTCTGATGAGGGACCTTGTCAAAGGCTTTCTGAAAGTCCAGATACACAATATCAACCGACTCACCTTTGTCCACCTGTTTATTCACTCCTTCAAAAAAACATAACAGATTAGTAAAACAAGATCTTCCTTGTCTAAAGCCATGTTGGCTGTCTCCCATTAGGTTGTGACTATCTACATGCTGAGTAATTTTATTCTTTATGATGGTTTCTACCATTTTTCCCGGTACTGACGTCAGGCTCACCGGTCTGTAGTTTCCCGGATCACCCCTGGAACCCTTTTTAAAAATTGGTGTTACATTGGCGATCCTCCAATCTTCAGGTATTAGAGATGATTTTAGGTTCAAATCTTTTTTATTATTTTCAACAAAAGCAATACAAAATTCAAAACAGTGGCCATCCAATAAAATAGTGAAAGAATCGGCATCAGCATTGCATCATACAAAAATGAAACCATTGAAACAATAAACAATAAACATACACCTCTCAAATCGACAGTGAAGGTGCAAAGGAAAGATGCGTCATAAGGAGCCAAAAGGGTGCCATGAGTACAAGAAATTCTAGAAAAAGTGCTACTACTGGGGCTAAACCATACTTGTCTCCCCCCTCCCCCCCCCCAGCCCCCAGCCCTATAATTAGCGCAGAATACAGTGGACAGATCCAGGGTGTACTCTTCTCCCAGATCCATCTCCTTTCATAGTAAGATAGCAATGTCCCCCCCCTTTATCTCTATATCCCCCCCCCACCCATCCCACCGGGAACATTTCTAGTGTGCAAGAGAGAACTAAAGACCAAAAGGAGAGAAGAAAAGCAGGCATAAGTATAAATATCGGAAAAGGGGAAGGAAATCGCAAAAAAAAAAAAAAAGGGAAAGAGAATCAAAAGTAGAGAGCCACTCAACTGCAAGACCTCCAATCGTCGGGCTGTCTGGCTGGCCCCAGTTGAAAGGAGAGAAAGAGCACTGGGTCAAAGCCCCCGATTAAAGCATGCCAGGGTCCAGATCTCTCCCTCCAACCCTTCCCCCTCCCGGCTTCAGGGTAAGAGATTAAATTAAATGAAGTGATTAGGGTGGCCACCTATAAAACTGTGGACTAGAGATGATTTTAATGATAGTTCACAGATTACTGATAGCAGTTCTGCAATCTCATATTTCAGTTCTTTCAATACCCTTGGATGTATACCATCCGGCCCAGGTGATTTGCTACTCTTCAGTTTATCTAATAGTTGTAAGACATCTTCCCGATGTATCGATATTTCCTTCAATTCTTCCGCACCTTTACATACCACTTCAGTCATGGGTAACATCCCTACATCTTCCTCAGTAAAGACCGAAGCAAAGAATTCATTCAGTCTCTCCGCTATCGCCTTGTCGCCTCTTAGTGCTCCTTTAACCCCTTTATCATCTAATGGACCAACTGACTCACAGTTTTTTTGCTACGAATGTACTTGAAAAGGTCTTTATTTCGCGTTTTTGCTTCCGCAGCAAGCTTCTTCTCAAATTCTCTCTTTGCCTGCCTTATCAATGCCTTGCATTTGACTTGCCAGTGCTTGTGCTGTTTCCAGGTTTCGTCGTTTGGCTCTTTTTTCCATTTCCTGAAAGATGCTTTTTTGGCAACAACAGCCTCTCTGACCTCACCTTTAAACCATGCTGGCAGTTTTTTGGACTTCCTTCCACTTTTCTTAAAGCGTGGAATACAGCTGGTCTGGGCTTCCAAGATAGTATTTTTCAACAACACCCAAGCTTGATGTACGTCTTTAACCTTCGCAACTGCTCCTTTTAGTTTTTTCTTAACTGTTTTCCTCATTTTATCATAGTCTCCCTTTCGAAAGTTAAAAGGTAGTACTGTGGATTTCCTTACTATCCCTCCTCCACTAATTAAATCAAAGGCGATCATGCTATGATCACTATTGCCAAGTGGCCCCAACACCCTTATCTCTTGCACTAGATCTGGTGTTCCACTAAGGACTAGGTCTAATATGGCTTCCCCTCTGGTCGGTTCATGAACCAGCTGCTCCAAGAAGCAGTCATTTATTCTGGTCGGTTCATGAACCAGCTGCTCCAAGAAGCAGTCATTTATTCCATCTGCATACATCTGCATACCATGGGGATGGCGCATAGAAATGCAGCACAGGCATCTTTATCAGAGGCAGCATGGAACCTGAATGGTGTTTGGCCCTCCAGGACTGCATTTGGGAGGCTCTGCTCTAGGTAATGTGCATGTTTATGGTGTCTGTGCTCTGTAGGGTAAAATGTTTTTATTTATTTATTTATTTATTTAACAGTATTTCTAAACCGCCTTATCATAATAATCAAGGTGGTATCACAGCAAACAATCTGGTAGTGTGAGTGTTGATACATGCAGTGAGGGTGGAAAGTTCGTTGGGTGTGTGTGTTGTCTTGTGTGCTAGATTGGTGTGAGCTATGTACAATGTGGGCTATTTACAGTGGTGCTAAAATCATTTTATATACATCTAGTGTTAGGCGGTAACGTGTGCTGCTATACAGTTCCTTAGTTTATGTGATGTGTCCAAAGTGTTCTATGAACAGCATGGTTTTCAGCTGTTTTCTGAAGTCCTTGAGCTCTGTAGTTGCCCTCAAATCGTCTGGTAGTTTGTTCCATATTGTTGGAGCAGCCATGGAGAGTGCTCTGTCTGTTGTGTCCTTGCGTGTGTGTTTGTATTCACTTGGGGTGCTGACTCGGTTGTGTGTTTGTTTTCTTCTAGGACGTGTGCTGGTGTCTGGTTGTATGAGGGTGTGCAGGCTGTTGGCTGATGTTTGCTGTTTTATCTTAAATAGGTTTATGATAGTTTTGTATCTGATGCGTGCATCGATTGGTAGCCAGTGTAAGTCCTTTAAGGTGGGTGTGATGTGCTCCTGTCTTGCAGTTCCGGATATGATTCGTGCTGCGGTGTTTTGTGCCAGTTGGAGTGGTTTGATGGCTTGTTTCGGTAGTCCAAGGTATATCGGATTGCAGAAGTCCAGTAGAGGGGTTATCAGTGCTTGACAGACGGTACGGAAGTGTTCTGGGGCGAGGAGTGGTTTCAGTCTCCTGATGATTCGCATCTTGTAGTAGGCTTTTTGTATTGTTTTGTCTATGTGTGTCTTGAGATTGAGTTTATTGTCCAGCGTAACCCCGAGGTATCTTACTTCTGACCTTATTGGTATAGTAATGTTTTGTATCTTTATATTTGGTGGGTGTATGAAGCTTTGGTTCCGAGTGATGATTAAAGCTTCAGTCTTGTTGTAGTTTATGGCGAGGTTGTTGTTTTGACACCAACTGGTCATTTGTGTAAGGCAGTCTGTTATCTTAGAGAAGTCCGGGTTGTCGATTGATATCGGGGTGTATATCATGATGTCGTCCGCATAGATCGTGTATTGAATGTTGTTCTCTTTCATGATGTTGCAGATTGGTTGGATGTAGATGTTAAATAGGAGTGCTGAGAGCGCAGAACCTTGAGGTACACCTTGACGGACTTTGATGGGTCGGGAGGTGATGTGTCCCACCTTGACCTGTAGCTGTCTTTCGGTTAGGTACGAGTGGAACCATTTCAGTGTGATACCGTGTATACCAGTGTTCTGTAGTCTTTCTAGGAGCGTGTTGTGGTCCACTGTGTCGAAGGCTGAGGAGATGTCGATGAATATCATTATTATTCCATTCCTGGTGTTGTCAATTATTCTTAGGATGCTGTCGAAGAGGTAGATCAGTAGCGTTTCGACACCATGGTTAGGACGAAATCCGTGTTGGTTGTCGTCGAGTGTTTCGTGTTTGTCGATGTGATCCTGAAGTTGTAGTTGAACTGTTTTTTCGATGACTTTTGCGAGGAAGGGTATGCTGGATATTGGTCGGTATGCTGCTGGATCTTTTCTGTCGAGAGTTGTTTTCTTTGTGATTGGTCTCACTGAGGCAAGTTTTAGTTGCTTTGGCATGAGACCTTGAGTGAGTGAGTTGTGTACCATTTTATGTATGGTGGTGATGAGGCTTGATTTGGTGGCTTTGACCCACGACACTGGGCATGGGTCTGTAGGAGCGGTGCTTGTGTTGATTGTAGAGATGATGTGGGATATCTGTTCTGTTGAGGGTGAGGAGAATGTGCCCCAGGTTTTGGAGTGTACATCTGTCCTTGAGGTTCTACTAGGCGTTGTTTGTTCTGTTGAGTGAAATTTGTCCTTGATGTGGTCGGCGAATTTCTGTGGATCAATTTGTGCTTCCTCTTCTGTTGTTTGCTCTTTTGTGAGGATTTTTACTATTTCGAAAAGCTCTCTGGGTTTGTTGATGGAGGTGTTTATCATGTTTGTGTGGAATTCCCTATTTGATTGGTTGATGTGTTCATTGTATTGCTTTTGCTTTGTTAGATAGAGATGCTGGTCGGCAGTTGTTTTGTTCTTTCTCCATCTCCGTTCAATCTTCCTGAGTTCCCTCTTTTCCTGTCGTAGTTTTGCTGAGTACCATGGTTTGTTTTGTCTCTTGTTGTGGTGTTGTTTCTCGGTCCCGCCATCTGGTGGTTTTGCGGCGTTGGCTAAAATGCTGTTCCAGCTGGAAACTTGTTCCTCCAGGTCGTCCGTAGTGATGTTCAGGTGTTGTATTGTGTCCTGTATGAATTCGTCCTTGTCGAAACACTTGAATCGTCTTTGTGTGTGTGAGGTGTTTGCTCTTTCGTTTGTCTGGTCCTCTTGTGACCGCAGCCTTATCTCGATTAAGTAGTGGTCAGACCATGGCACTGGGGTAATGGTTGGTGGAGAGATCAGGTCTCTTGATGTTAGGTAATTGGATGCGAATATGAGGTCTGGAGATGATCCATGTCTGTGTGTTGGAGCATTGATTATTTGCGTGAATTGCAGTGAGGACATTGCTTGCAGGAAGGCCTCTGCGTCTTTGACATTGGTGGACTTTAGGTTGAAGTCTCCAATCAGCAGCGCTGGTTTGTTGTTTGTTGTTATGGCACAGGCTTCTTCGAGTGTGAAGGCCAGTTCGTCGGGTGGAGCTCTGGGTGCTCTGTATGTTAGGCAGATTGCAATGTTCTTGTTCTTGATGCTAATTGTGTTACATTGCTGTGTATCGGTGAGGCTCTGTGTCTTGAACTTCAGTTTTGTTTTTGCCATGATCAGGACTCCTCCTCCACGCCTGTGGGTGCGTGGGCAGTTGTACGCTGAATAGTTGTTTGGTACAAGTTGGTTGAGTAGAACATTGTCAGTCGGGTTGAGCCACGTCTCTGTGATGCATATTATGTCGGGCTGTCGCTCTTCAATGTGGTCTACAAGCGTGTGTATCTTGTTGCAGACGGATCTGGCATTTATGAGCTCTATCGTTGTTGTCTTTGTTGATGAGTTTGCTGTTACATGTGCTTCCTTTGTGCAGGTGTGGGAGTTTGATTTGTGTCTGTTTGCTCGCTTTGCCTGGGAGGTTCCGAGTGTCTCTTTGTATGTGTGCTGTGGTTCTAAATATGGCAATACAGTTGGAGGGTGCCATGTTGTGTTTGCTTGTGGGTGGTGGAGGTGTGTGGTTGGTGGGAGGAGTTGTGTAATGAGTAAGCAGAGTGGGAGGAAGTATGTGGCGTGCATGTTGGTTTTTTGTGATGTTCTTTTAAGGAGATGCCTGTTGTCTTAAGTCTTCTTCTTGTTGGCTGTTTGGAGAGAGCTGTATATTGTGCGATAGCCTTTCTCGTGGAGGGAGAGCCGGTTCTGTGTAGGATGCCTTGGTGCGGGAGCCTGTCCCGTGGAGGGAGCCTGTCCCGTGGAGGGGGAGCCGGATCTGCGTAGGGCGTCTTGGTGCGGGAGCCTGTCCCGTGGAGGGAGCCTGTCCCGTGGAGGGTGAGCCGGCTCTGCGTAGGGTGTCTCGGTGCGGGAGCCTGTCCCGTGGAGGGAGCCTGTCCCGTGGAGGGCGAGCCGGCTCTGCGTAGGGTGTCTTGGTGCGGGAGCCTGTCCCGTGGAGGGAGCCTGTCCCGTGGAGGGCGAGCCGGCTCTGCGTAGGGTGTCTTGGTGCGGGAGCCTGTCCCGTGGAGGGAGCCTGTCCCGTGGAGGGCGGGCCGGCTCTGCGTAGGGTGTCTTGGTGCGGGAGCCTGTCCCGTGGAGGGAGCCTGTCCCGTGGAGGGGGAGCCGGTTCTGCGTAGGGTGTCTTGGTGCGGGAGCCTGTCCCGTGGAGGGAGCCTGTCCCGTGGAGGGCGAGCCGGTTCTGCGTAGGGTGTCTTGGTGCGGGAGCCTGTCCCGTGGAGGGAGCCTGTCCCGTGGAGGAGGGCCGGATCTGTTGGGGTGTGTGTAGTGGAGGTGCGAGCTTGGTGGTGGGGAATGTGTGATGTACTGTGAGAGTTCTACTTGCGGTTCTGACGTCCTTCGCCTCGGTCTGCTTCCTTGCTGGGTTCTCCTGTGATGCGGTCGGTGCTGTTGTTTCCTGCTGCTTGGCTTCGTGCCTCGCCTGGGGTTCCGGAGTGGTGGGGTTTTTTCCTTGCAGAGTCGTTGTGGTCGTTGATCTTCATTCGGTGGCGGAGGGGTCTGTTGGACATAGCGTGTCTTTTCGGGGAGGAAGGAAAGTTGGTTGGTTGCTTTTGTGCGCCTCTGTGCCGCGCCTAAGGGCCACGCCAAAGGGCCCTCTGGCGAGGCCCTCAGGCGCGGGCCCGCCAGGCGCGGGCGCGCCCGCGAGGAGGGACGCCGCTTTTATGCTGGCGGGCCGCTTTTCCCCTGCTCTCCCACTGCCCGGATTGGGCAGGAGCACCGTGGGGGGAGTTGGAGTGTTGGCGGCAGCAGCGGCTCCCTCCGGAGGCGAGGGACGCCGCTTTTATGCTGGCGGGCCGCTTTTCCCCTGCTCTCCCACTGCCCGGATTGGGCAGGAGCACCGTGGGGGGAGTTGGAGTGTTGGCGGCAGCAGCGGCTCCCTCCGGAGGCGAGGGACGCCGCTTTTATGCTGGCGGGCCGCTTTTCCCCTGCTCTCCCACTGCCCGGATTGGGCAGGAGCACCGTGGGGGGAGTTGGAGTGTTGGCGGCAGCAGCGGCTCCCTCCGGAGGCGAGGGACGCCGCTTTTATGCTGGCGGGCCGCTTTTCCCCTGCTCTCCCACTGCCCGGATTGGGCAGGAGCACCGTGGGGGGAGTTGGAGTGTTGGCGGCAGCAGCGGCTCCCTCCGGAGGCGAGGGACGCTGCTTTTATGCTGGTGGGCCGCTTTTCCCCTGCTCTCCCACTGCCCGGATTGGGCAGGAGCACCGTGGGGGGAGTTGGAGTGTAGGCGGCAGCAGCGGCTCCCTCCGGAGGCGAGGGACGCCGCTTTTATGCTGGCGGGCCGCTTTTTCCCCTGCTCTCTCACTGCCCGGATTGGGCAGGAGCACCGTGGGGGGAGTTGGAGTGTTGGCGGCAGCAGCGGCTCCCTCCGGAGGCGAGGGACGCCGCTTTTATGCTGGCGGGCCGCTTTTCCCCTGCTCTCCCACTGCCCGGATTGGGCAGGAGCACCGTGGGGGGAGTTGGAGTGTTGGCGGCAGCAGCGGCTCCCTCCGGAGGCGAGGGACGCCGCTTTTATGCTGGCGGGCCGCTTTTCCCCTGCTCTCCCACTGCCCGGATTGGGCAGGAGCACCGTGGGGGGAGTTGGAGTGTTGGCGGCAGCAGCGGCTCCCTCCGGAGGCGAGGGACGCCGCTTTTATGCTGGCGGGCCGCTTTTCCCCTGCTCTCCCACTGCCCGGATTGGGCAGGAGCACCGTGGGGGGAGTTGGAGTGTTGGCGGCAGCAGCGGCTCCCTCCGAACCAGCTGCTCCAAGAAGCAGTCATTTATTCCATCTGCATACATCTGCATACCATGGGGATGGCGCATAGAAATGCAGCACAGGCATCTTTATCAGAGGCAGCATGGAACCTGAATGGTGTTTGGCCCTCCAGGACTGCATTTGGGAGGCTCTGCTCTAGGTAATGTGCATGTTTATGGTGTCTGTGCTCTGTAGGGTAAAATGTTGGTGTTTTGGGCATGTTAACGTCATCTGCAAGAACGGTTCTGCCTGTATTAGCACGTTATAGTAGTGGGTAAAATATGAGGACTGGGTTGGCGGAAACCACAGCTGGGACTTGAACCTATGACCTTCTGCTTCTGAATACTTGGGTTCTGTGCACTGCACCACCATGTTCTCACAGAGATGGTGCATTCCCTGGTGATACCATGACTGTTGGTCAGACAGGGCCTGTCTGCTGCAGTGCATGCCACCCACCTACACAGTGTTAGGCCACGGTCTGCTCCGGGCAATTGCTACTGCCCCCTCCACCACCAGTATCCCTCAGCCACCATGCTGACATGCCCTTCTGCTGGTGGAGCTGGTGGTGCGCGGTCTCAGGCTGTCCAGTGTGCAGGTAGATGGCTGCCTATGGTGCGTGTTCTGGGGTAGGGGTGCCTGCATAGACGTCCACGCTCCCACCCAGCCCCGCCTGCCAGTGTTCCGTGCCCTTGGGGGTTGCTGTTGGGTACTCTCCCCTGTGACGCTTTGGGAAACACACTCGTGCCCATGTTGGGCCCTCATCAGTTGCTGTCTGGCTCTACTGGTTACGCATTCCTATGGGCCAACTGAGCATCACCCTAGTCCCCACTGTGGCCCAGCTGCGCCACTGCATGTGCCGCCTGCAGCCCTCTGTATCCCCTTTTCCAGCATCTGCCCGGTTGCCCGTTCTGACATGCCCGCCCTGATGTTGTGGGACATGTGCATGCCATAGGAACCCTGTCCGATGGTGGGGAAATCCCTGAGCAGCGCTATTTCACTGTGGGCCCATGCACCTTGTATGAGGACGGCATATGGACCTTTCCACGAATTATTTCTGTTCTATGGAGCTTACTCGGGGGGGGGGGGGGTTGATATTTCTCATTGCTACCACTATTGGCCAGCTTGGTTGTTGTTTTTTTCCAGTTTGTTGGGGTCATTTTCAGTGTTTCTGTGCCCTTTTGTTCTGTGCACATGTATCACACTTATCCCCTTTGTTTGGTTTCCCTGCCTAGGCTGTACATTGCTGACAGTTAAATGGTTTCTCTCCCCTTTAAAGTGCATTTAACGGCAGGTTTTCATTCGCGTTGGAATTCAGCTCTGAAATTCAGCGCGTTAGTGTAATGGGAGCCTCTCCCCGCCTACTCTCTGCCCATTGACCCCCTTCTCTCCGCCCTCTCTCCGCCTTCTGCGTTGTTTTACCGCGCCGCGGAGCATCACGCGCGTTAGCGTGTGATAACATGCGCTATAGCGCGTTTACGATCATTAATGCACTATAGCGCGTGCTATAGCACGCTAATGATCGTTAACATTGTACAATGCGCGTTATTCACGTTTCCCGCAGTTTAGTAAACATACCCCATAGAGTGCATGCACACATTTATACATTCTTTGGAGCAAGCGTAGATTTGTGTGAGAGAATTTGTACACTACTGGAGGTTGTTGTATGAGCCTATTTATAAAAGCATATAGGCAACAATGTAGTCTTTATATAATACTATCATATATGACACTGACAGGTTTATTTTAAAAGTTGTGATTTAGATGTCTGAAGATGTGCATGTGGACGTCAAATTCATGGACACTTCTATGTAGCTATTCCACAAATAATGATCCCAGATGTCTCTGCTGCTGGGAGGTCAAAGTAGGCACAGGGGTATGGCAGAGGCATGTCTGGGGAGTGGCTATGTACTTACACACCCTGTTCGATCTCAGAAACATCTGTTTCCAGTTAAGTCAATGTTTATACCTGCTCCAGGCACAAATAGGCATCAGGAAAGTGCTTGCGGTCATCTTAAAACATCCAGAGAGTGAGAATTAAGCAACTAGCCTTAGATCACAAAGGCCCACACTGGGATATGAACCCTGACCATTCTGCTCTTAAGTCACTACTCTATTAGGCTATTAGATATCTTGGTTCTGATAATGCTATCCTGGGGACGTCTATATAGATGTTTGATACACATGCATATCAGGCATGTCCACATTTCCAAAATCGTTCCTGAACTTGCAAGTGCCTGCTTTTATTTCAGATGTTCTGGCTTTAACGTCCCAGATTGCACTTTGACATCCTATTGCGAAATCTGCCTGTTAGCATCAAAGACTTAGGGATCCTTTTACTTAAGTATGCTATGCAGGTAGTGTTTGGGTTTGGCTCACATTAAGTACGTGATGAGGTCCATGGTACCAGTTAGCACAGGGCCAACTCAGTCTGCAACAGCCGATTTTTGCACTGACTGTGAATTGTGCATTGAAGTGGTAAAAGGGTGGATTAGGGTTGGAGAGTGGGCATGGTGAATACTGCACAGTTAGCGTGCTTACTGCAACTCTTGCAATTAGCGCAGGTTCACCTAAGACCACCTCAATGGGTGGAGTTAAGTGCATCTGCGGTAATTGTGCAGGCCACTGTGGCGTGTTAGGGTACCGTTCAGTGTGGTAATTGCCAGGAATATGCTGTACATACTCTCGGTAGTTAACGCACAGTGGTTGCAATTACCACACATTACCTTTTGCCCTAAATGCATGTTAGTTGCAAAACCGAGCTCACTTTAATAAAAAGGAACCTTACTGTTCTCTTATAGAGAGTATATGAATACATTCTCAGCTCTCATAATCTCATCATTGGTTTGATATTGATCATATATCTTCAATAGAGCATTAGTAGCATTTTCCACATTTCTTCATGAAAGCATAATATACATCATTTATCTTATACTATACGTTTTTTCAACAACACAGTTTCGTGTTTTGAAGAAAATTCTTTTCTCCATCAGAGAGCTTCTTTATTCATTGGTCCCTATTTCATTGATATATTCTAAACATTCATCTTAGCTAGTTATGCTTGTATGTTAATATGTTTATGAATGTCTTGTAATTTTGACTATTTTATGTTTTTACTGTTATCTTATGTTTATGTATTTTTTATATGTGATTTTATGCATGTTTTTATTGCAGTCCACCTAGCAATATAGTGTGGACTATAAATTCCTTCAGCTAAATAAATAAAATAACAAAATGAATTTTACATGTAAAAATCTGTCAGATCTGTTATTGAAAGTAGCAGTAATGGAAATGGAGGAAGATGAGTAGTAGAGTATTGCAGGAATCTGTACTGGGACCAGTGCTTTTAACCTATTTATAAATAATTGACTATTGGGAACAACAAGCTATGTCCTGCCGGTCTTATGCCTCATGTTCCCTTTCCACTTCTTTGCTTGTATGTGTCTTCCTACTCTCCCCAGCAGATTCCGATTTTCTGTGTGTCTGTGGCTATGCTAATCCATTTGCTCTGACTTGTGCTGCTCCTTCAGGCCCCTCAGAGGATATCACTCGGGGGACCAGTCTGTCTTGGTTAGTTTTTCACCCAACCCTGGATATCTTACTTCCCTGCTTGCACACTGGTTGTCTTCCAGCAGCTACATGCTCCCCTATGTGCTCTGTTGTTCGATGACTCACATTGCTAGTGCCAGACAGATCTTCTCCTAGATCCTTCTTGCAGCAGCATGGGATGGCCTGTTTCCTCATGGGGGGAGGGGGGGTACAGCATCTCCTCCTCCTCTAGTACAAAGCAGCAGAGCATTAGCGTATCAGCCTTTGAAACATTAGGCTGCCTGGTGGTCATTGTGATGTGCTTTGTGCAAGGAGCATAGGCATGTACAGAAGTTCTGCACTTGGGGAAAAGGGGACACACGTGCCACAAACAGGTCCCGCGCGCATATGCACATTGTTAAGATGAGATATGCATCTGTATTTCATGTCATGATTCAATGTCTGCGCAGCTGCTGTTCTCTATGGGGACTCTACACGTGCACCATTGTATTTTCTGAAATGTGTACGTACAAATTCCACAGTCAGGGACACGTGTATATTGGAAGTGCCAATTTTAGAAGGTCCATGCATGTGCATGACACCTTTTCTGAAATTGCCTTTGCATTCCACACACTCTGATTTGCACATCCCCACCGCTGCCTGGATGGCCTGGATGGCCACCGCTGCCTGGATGGCCTGTCTCAAATGTGCCTTTAAGGAGAAAACTCTCTACTTATTCTGTGACAAACTAGACTTTGTTGTAATTTATGGAATCAGCATGGTGGCTGATGAAAAACAGTTTGCAATTTCTTAAAACTGCTTGACATTGATTAAATGACCTCATAAATGCTTATGAACACCAGGAACACTGGCCAAATGCTTGAACATCTACCTCGTGCCTGAAGTGCTCTGAGTGATTTGTTGAGAAGGGGAAAGTATGTTAAAAACAGTTTTCTGTATCAATAAAAGCTCTTCAGTTTGATTGATATTTGGCTCTTTTTTCCCTAATGGGATAAGGATCTGAAAGATGGATCTGAGTGCAAGAGTGTGAGTGCCTATGTAAAGCATAGGTCCAACTAGTTCTGAGGGTGATTGTGAAAAATGACTATGGATGGATGGGGGGAGTAGGGAGAATGGGACATGTGTGCGCCCATAGGTAAAGTAGGCTTTAAGATGCCTATGCTCAGCCTATTTTATAGACATGCCTATATTGTGGAATAGATATTTACACCAGCCCTAGAGCTAGCATAAATATCTATGGGGGTCATTCTATCCTGCGAATAGCAGGGATGGATGTCCCGTTGGGATGTCCATCCCTGCTATTCGTCTCCCTGTCTTCCCTGGAAATATCCTCCCTGTACGAACAGCGGGTTTATACAGAGAGGCCTAAATGGGGTGGGAGGGGTGTTCTGGAGGCAGAACGAGGGCAGGGCATGGGAAGGCCATGACCCCGGATGTACAGGGCCAATTCAGAGGTTGGCCATGTTTGTCCAGGGCCTCAAATCTAGACAGGGGACTTATTCCACCCCTGGACGGAGAGGGATTGCAGTGCGGGACCTGGGGATGCAGGTAAGGGGGCGTATGAGGTTCCCCGCAGCCCGACCCAGGCCTTGGAAGGCCAGATCGGGGGTTGGGCTGCAGAGAAAAAAGAGCTTGTTTGGTGGCCGAGGATCGCGGCTCCTGAATGGGGAAAGTATGCAGTGTATGGCTTATGGGATTCTTTCCAACCTGTGTGTATGTGTATGTCTTGTGAATGTGGTGTCTATATGAGAGGAAGTATGAGTGTGTGTATATCTCTGTTTTCTATGTTTATTATCTATTTTGTGTATCTATTTTGTATATCTCTATTTTGTTTGTGTGTATGTGGGTTGGTATGTCTATGCATTTTTGTATGAACATTCATATGTTTGTGTGCTACTGCATATGTGCTTTTATGCATGTCTGTACATTCTTGTATATGTGTGTGAAGACTTGGATGTATGTGTCTATGTGTGTGTATGTGTATATATATGCTTGTTCTCTGTGTGTCTTTGTTTATGAGAGGAGATAAGGAAAGACTGACAGAAACAATTGCATAATTGCTATGTTAATGAGAATTGGTGTTAGTATGCTGCAGTTGTGAGGGTATTTTTTAAGGGTGGGGCAGTTATAGGGTGGTAGGGCAGTAGCAAGGGATTGGTTTTGGTGTGAGGCAATATGCAGGTAATTGGGGGAGTTAGAGTGTGGTACTTTTAGGTGGAGGGGCAGTATGCAGGGGTGGGACATTTGTGGGGATGATTTTGGGGAGTGGGGCATTTGGCAGATTGATGGGAAAGTTCCAGTGGGTATTTTTAGAGATGATGCAGTTTGCAAGGTGGTGGGACAGTTGTGAAAGTTTATTTATTGGAGAGTTTATTTATTGGGGTGGGGACAGTGACTGGTTTGGTAGGATAGTTGTGGCATATAGTTTTTGGAGGTGGGGCAGTTTGCAAAGTGGTGAAGCAATTGTGGTGGGGGGTATTTTTCATGGTGGCAGCATTTGGTGGGTTAGTAAGGCAATTGTGAGGAAGAGTTTTTGGGGAATGGGGGAAGTGTGAAGGGGGTGGGCCAGTTGGGGGGACAATTTTTGGTGATGGGGCAATTTGGAGGATTGGGAGAGTAGATAACAGAGAGAGGGAACTTAAAAGGAGCAGTTCCCTAACTGCTATGTTTCACCTTATGCAAATGTGTTGGAGTGGGCAGAAGTGGCAGATCATAGAGAGAAGGAACAGCAATGCAGCACCAGAGAGTTCGGGTAAGCATTGCCATCACTGCAGGTCCTGGAGAGGGCTGGCAATGGCAGCAGTTGGGATGGATATGGAAGCAGAGGGAGGAACAGCAAGACTGAGGGCTTGCCTAGGCTGCCTCATATCCTTGCAATAGCCCTGTGGTAAGGGGTTTATAATTATAGGCACACTGGAAGAACCATGTTTTCAGGGAGACTCAAGGCAATCTGTTGCCTGAGGCGAGGGATGAGATGGTGCCCTTCCCCCTGAGCCGGGGTGGAGGCTTTCTCAAAACTGAAGCCAGGGACTGAACCAAATCAAAAGGTCAATTAGATAATGTGGAGGAAATAAAAAGATTTTTGCACACAATAGAACTAAAAGAGAGAGTGAGAACCACTGCACAGTTTATAACACCAAATTTAAAAACTAATTTTTATTTTGTTGTTATAAACTGCGTTATGGTTGTTGCTTTTTCTTTTTGAACATAAATTTTGTATTCACAGAACTCCCCCCCCCCTCCCCAACAATGGGTGCAGAGCAGAACTAGGACGTCCACCCACAAAACTCAATATCAAATTTAAAAAAATCTGATTCTAGCCATCTCACTAGCAAACATTCTCCAGTACCAAGCATATTCTGAACTAACACAGAACCCTACAAAAGTCACCGATGAGCTACAAGGCCAAATCAACCATATCATACCAGCATAAACTTCCAAAACTCATACAACAAGGGGTCTACCCAGATAAAAGCAGCACTATAAATACTGTAGCAGGCTCTAGAACAGGGGTGGGCACCTCCAGTCCTGGAGGGCCGCAGACCAGTCAGGTTTTCGGGATATCCCTAATGAACATGCATGAGATATATATGCATTAGAGATATCCTGCCAACCTGACTGGTTTGTGGCCCTCCAGGGCTGGATTTGGAGACCCCTGCCTTACACCTCTGTCATTTAAGATCGTGAGTGGGCAAGGTACAGATGTCCTAGACATCGAAAGGGTATATAGAATGTGTCACATTCCTCCTCGATTCTCACCACCACCAAAAAGTTGTCTAATAGACAATTTTTTGGTGGTGCTGAGAAGTGAGGAGGACTGTGACAAATTCTATCTAACCTTTTTGATGTCTTGGACATCTGCACCTTGTCCACTCACAATCTTAAATGACAGAGGTGTAAGGCAGGGGTCTCCAGATCCAGCCCTGGAGGGCCACAAACCAGTCAGGTTGGCAGGATATCTCTAATGCATATATATCTCATGCATATTTATTAGAGATATCCCGAAAACCTGACTGGTCTGCGGCCCTCCAGGACCAGGTTTGCCCACCCCTGCTCTAGAACATCCATACACCTATTGAAAAGCTAAACAAGTCAAATTACTACAGTACAGGTCCCTTTGTACAAACTCCATGTTAACAGAACTCCTGGCCTCAGTCACACACTCAGAACACAGACCCTCACCAAGTATGGAATAAGTGAGGATAACCTAAAGTGAAAATAAAAATATGTAATAAAAATTAAACTAAAAGCCCAAGAAGACAGACTCTGCATGGAATGCAATACCAGAGAAATAAAAGAGACTCATTTCCCTGTACTGTGTAAAATATAAAAATAGTGCAAAGTCCAATCACTCCTTTGAAAATAAAATTATTTTTTCTACCTTTGTTGTCTGACTATTTTATACTCTGATCATGCTGGTCTCGATCTGAGGCTTCTGCTTTCTTCTGTCTTCTCTTAGCTCTCTTTCTACGGTCTCTACTCCATCTGCCATTATTTTTCTCTCCTTTTGTTTTCTTCACTTCCTTCCATATTGGATATTGATTTTTTTTCTTTCCACCTTTCTTCCATTTATTTCTCCCTCTCTCTGGCCACCCAGATTTCACTACTCCTTACTATCCAGTTCTCAATCTCCCTCTTTTTTACCCCATCTACCTACCACTTTTCAACCTTCACCCCCAGTCCTTCCATTCCCCAGCTCTTCTTCCCCTCTGTGTTGTCCAGCATTTGTCCTCCTGTCTCCCCCCCACCATTGTCCAGCATGTCTCCCTACTTCCCCCATCCAACATTTGTCTTCCTGCTTCCCCCTCCAGCATTTGTCTTCTTGCCCTCCTCCCATGTTGTCCAGCATTTGTCCCCCTCTCTCCCCCCATTGTCCAGCATTTGTCCTCTGTCCCCCATCCCACAGTGTTGTCCAGCATTTGTCCTCCTGTCTCCCCCCTCCATTGTCCAGCACTTGTCCCTGTCTCCCCCCATTGTCCAGTATTTGTCCTCAAGTCCCCCCCAGTATTGTCCAGCACTTGTCCTCCTGTCTCCCCCCCCTCATTGTCCAGCATTTGTCCTCTTGTCTCCCCTCCTGTTACCAAGCATTTATCTCCCTGCTTCCCCTTCTCGAACATTTGTCTTCCTGCCATGCTTCCCTGTTGTTCAGCATTTGTCCCCTGTCTCCCTCCTTTGTCCAGCATTTGCCCCGGATGTATCAGCCTGATTGCTTGCAGGGTTCCTGCAAGCGATCAGGCTGATACATTCGGCGACGGCACTCCGGCTCTGTTTTAATTTTAGATTTTACAGCCTCTGGCCTGCCTCTGCCTTCCCACTCAGGAAAGCAGAGGCAGGCCAGAGGCTGCAAAATCTAAAATTAAAACAGAGCTGGACTGCTGCCAGCATCTGAGTGTCACCCTTATCCGAATGCTGCCTGAGGCAATCGCCTCAGGTGGCCTCATGGTAGAAACGCCCTTGCATGTTTTAACCTGTTTTTACAATTCATTCTAGGAGGTTTCTGCTTGTATATCCAAGGGGAGTGAATTCTAGAGCACTGGGGCATTATAGGAAAAATTTGACTGTTTAATCCATTCATGTGGAGGCAGATTCCATATAGGATAGCCAGCTTTGGTGGAAACGTGCAAGTCCAAAATGGGCACGTTTTCATACCAATTCCAGATCCATGGATTAGATACACATGTGGTTAAGAACATAAGAGCATAAGATATGCCATACTGGGTCAGACCAAGGTCCATCAAGCCCAGTATCCTGTTTCCAACAGTGGCCAATCTAAATCATAAGTACCTAGCAGTCTCCCCAAAAACACAGGTTCCTCAATGATTGTATTGGGTCAAGCAGTGATATCCTGGGTCCCTTTTAATAATAGTTTATGGACCTTTCCTCCAGGAACTTGTCTAAACCTTTTTTAAACCCAGCAACACTAACAACTTTTACTACAACCTCCGGTAACAAATTCCAGAGTTTGACTACACATTGAGTGAAAAAATATTTTCTCTTATTAGTCTTAAATAAGTTACCCTGTAGCTTCATTGCATGTCCCCTAGTCTTTTTATATTCTGATGACGTAAACAATCAATCTACATTTACCCATTCAACTCCATTCATTAATTTATAGACCTTTATCATATCGTCATTCAACCGTCTCTTTTCCAGCTTGAAGAGCCCCAACCTTCTTAGCCTTTCTTCATAAGAGTATCCTTCCATCCACTTTACCATTTTGGTGGCTCTTTTCTGCACCTTTTCTACTAACGCTATATCCTTTTTAAGATACAGTGACCAGAATTGCACACAATATTCAAGATGCGGTCGTACCATGGAACGATACAGAGGCATTATAATATCCTTTGTTTTATTTTCCATTCCTTTCCTTATGATACCTAGCATTTTATTTGCTCTCTTTGCCGCTGCTGCACACTGGGCGGAGGGTTTCAACATGTTATCCACGATGACGCCTAAATCTTTTTCCTGGGTAGTGGTTCCCAATGTGGAACCTTGCTTCATAATGGTAAAGAAGAGTGCATTTACACACCCCATTTCCTCACATAAAATATAACTCAATGATTTCTCCAATAGTGAAACAACAAATTTAATTTATTTTATCATCTGCCGTTGCCGCTTATGTTACATTGGCAAGACTAAAAGAAACATCAAAACAAGGATCATTGAACACAAAAGCTGTATTCGAAGAAAGGCCATGGACAAACCCCTAGTACAACATTGGCTGGAAGCCCAACATTTAGGGGTATGTTTACTAAACTGCGTTAGTGCGATTCGCGTTAGGAGCCGCGGTAGAGACAGAAACCCCAAATAAGGACATGGGCGGTACATCGTTGCTGAGAACGCGCCGAGAACGCGCGCTACAAGGCGCCATAAATGAACGAGCGCTACAGGGCATGTTACCGCGCGTTAATCTTAAGAAGGCGTGCAGGCATACAATCACAGCAACAGAGCTGTAGCACAATGGTTACCACACTGACTGATGGTATAGGGGTCATGGGTTCGATTCCCCAGTGGGCCTAATGTATAAGGCTGGCTGAGGAAGCACCCTTTTCATTTAAGTAGTGATTGTTGAGGCATTTGACATGTATTTTAATTTGTGCTGCCAGCAAACACACCCTCACGGTGGCATAACCTAAGGTGCTGCATAAGGCACCCCATAACGCACTCCATAGGGCACATTATAAAGTGTACTGTCCGCCAAGGCACCCTATAATGTCCCCTATAGGACACCTTATAAGGCTTTGAACAAAGCCCTGTCTGGCTGCAGGACTGCACGCCACCACACAAACTGTCTGCTGTGGTTACCAGGATAGGGTTAACCCACCCGTACCAATGATGCACTGCACATGCAAATCAGCAGTCGAGAGATGGGCACAAGATTGGGTATGCACCCCCACAGCACCTCGGCCAGGTAGGGGGAACAGACCGTGTGTGGTACTGCCACAGAGTAGCCACAGACAGTCACATTGTGCGGGTACTGTGCCCACCCTGAGGATGAGGTGGGGCGCCCAGCACCAAGTCCACAGCACCTTTCATGGCTGAAATACGCCATGCTGCAGGTCCCCATCAGTGTGTGATAGGTAGCTCCGTTAGACACACCTAGGATCCATCTGTGCCCTGCTGTATGTCTCGGTCATGTCTAGTCCTTATGGGCGATGCTGCACTCAGAATAGTGCATATCCTGTGTTGGTGCCATGGCTACCTGCTGTAGGTGAAGGAGGAGGGGGGGCGGGTGTATGGACCCATGGGCAGATCATGTACCACCACACAACCCACCCTCTGGGGCTCAGGGTGGGAAACAGGATCACCCACTAATAGATCCACAGTCTACCTCCCTGCAATGGTAGCAGTAGAGGGGACCATCAACCCCAGTCCTGCTGGGGAACAGACAAAGCAGTACACATCCGTCACGCAATAGCAGACAGACGGCAGGCCTGGAAATGCTCAGCTGCCCCCCACCATTATCTGACATGCTCCAGCAGCAAGCCTCCAGCCGCTGCACCCTGCAAGATGTTCCAGCAAGACACATACTAGCTGCAGACAGTCCACCAACTAGTCCATAGTGCATGGTCCTGGACAAGATGCATGTACCCAGAACGGGGATGTCAGCATACACACCAAGCAGATAAGTCAGTGATTGGGCCCCAAAAAGAAACCCATATATATCACATGAGAGAAATGCTGTATAGCACTATGGGGGAACCTAGCCATGCCATGGTCACTGCTCAGTCAGGGTGAGAGTGACCTCCCAGCAGGACATGCTATGGCCACCCTGTCCGTGCAGGTTGTACCGGGCACTACAATGTCCGAGCCATTGCCCTATGCCCTTTGCAGATGCGTCCAGGCCAGGCCACCCTATCCAGGCTATTCCCACAGTACCTTGCTCCTCATTATGCACATTGGCAGGCCAATACTGGCAACAGTGCTAGCAGTGTGGGCTGTGGAGGGTGTTGGCAGCCACCACACACTGGATAGACAGACACACACTCCCCACACCTATGCCAGCATTGTGCAACTATAGAGGTGCTGGGCAGCCCAGGCCACCACACCAGTCCTGGGCACAGTGCAGGCATGGCTATGGTACGCAATACTGTAGGAGTCACTCCCCAGGTTGGTAAACACTGTCAGACACAAGACCTGTAGCACACTCCACAGACATCAGAAAGGTTGCTATGATGCAGCTCACTCAGAATATTGTACTCAACCTAGGAATTGCTATCTGCCAGTAATCATAGCAACCTTTTTAAAGATGTGTACCATATTCCCAGGTTTAGGGTGGCATTACTAAGGTATGCAAGTGCTAGTATTGGGAGATGCACGCAGAGCCCAAAGTCCTGCCTCTCCAGGAGGCTTTGGATAATGGGGCCTGTGGGTGCGTGTGTGTCTGCCCCTGTTGGCTGCTGCTTTACGGCAGAGGTTCCCAACTCCAGTCCTGCGGTGCCAAACAATGTTCAGGTTTTCATGCTGTCCCTCATGAATATTCATGAGATACATCTGCATACCATGGGGGTGGCGCATAGAAATGCAGCACAGGCATCTTTATCAGAGGCAGCATGGAACCGGAATGGTGTTTGGCCCTCCAGGACAGCATTTGGGAGACTCTGCTCTAGATAATGTGCATGTTTATGGTGTCCGTGCTCTGTAGGTTAAAATGTAGGTGTCTTGGGCATGTTTACGTCATCTGCACTAAAGGTGCTGTCTGTATTAACACGTTGAAGTAGTGGGTAAAATATGGGGACTGGGTTGGCAGGAACCACAGCTGGGACTTGAACCTGTGACCCTCTGCTTCTGAATACACTGGTTTTGTGCACTGCACCACCTTGTTGTCACAGAGTCAGCACATTCCTTGGTGATACCATGACTGTTCATCAGACAGGGCCCGTCTATTGCAGTACACGGCACCCACCTACACGGCTAGGCCACGGTCTGCTCTGGGCAGCTGCCACTGCCCCCTCCACCACCAGTATCCCTCAGCCACCATGCTGACATGCCCTTCTGCTGGTGGTGCTGGTGGTGCGCAGTCTCAGGCAATCCAGTGCGTAGGTAGGCGGCTGCCTATGGTGCGGGTTCTGGGGTAGGGGTGCCTGCATAGACGTCCACGCTCCCCCCAGCCCCGCTTGCCAATGTTCCGTGCCCTTGGGGGTAGCTGTTGGGTACTATCCCCTGTGACACTGTGGGAAACACGCTCGTGCCCATGTTGGGCCTTCAGCAGTTGTTGTCTGGCTGCTCTGCTGTTTCAGCATTCGTATGGGCGACCTAGGCATCACCCTAGTCCTCACTGTGGCCCAGCTCCACCACAGCATGTGCCGCCTGCGGCCCTCTGTATCACCTTCTCTGGCATCTGTCCAGTTGCCGTTCCGACATGCCCTCCCTGATGTTGCGGGACATGTGCATGCCATAGGAACCCTGTCCGATTGTGGGGGAAACCCTGAGCAGCGCTATTTCACTGTGGGCTCCTTCACCTTGTATGGGGACAGAGTATAGACCCTTCCACGATTTATATCTTTTCTATGGAGCTTACTCGGGGGGGAGGGGTTGTTGTTTCTCATTGATACCACTATTGGCCAGCTTTGTTATGTTTTTTTTTCCAGTTTGTTGGGGTCATTTTCAGTGTTTCTGTGCCCTTTTGTTCTGTGCACATGTATCACACTTATCACTTTTTTTTGGTTTCCCTGCCTGGGCTGTACATTGCTGACGCTGAACTGGTCTCTCTCCCCTGTAATGTGCATTTAACGGCAGGTTTTCATTCGCGTTGGAATTCAGCTCTTCAGATCAGCGCGTTAGTGTGAAGGGAGCCTCTCCCCGCCCACTCTCCACCCACTGACCCCTTCTCTCCGCCCTCTCTCCACCTTCTGCGGTGTTTTACCGCGCCGCGGGGCATTACGATCATTAACACATCATAACGCGCGTTATGTAATGTTAACGATCGTAAGCGCAGCATAACGCGCGTTATGCTGTGCTTACGATGGTTAATGTTACATAACGCGCGTTATGTACGATTACCGCAGTTTAGTAAACATACCCCTTAGTTTCTGATCTCCGGTTTAGTCCTGAAAGTAGTTCGGCCTCATTGGCAGGGAGGTGATACAGAAAAACTCCTTCTACGCATGGAACAGCGGTTCATATATGAACTTCGCACACTACATCCCTTGGGACTCAACCAAGAAATAGATCTTTCTGTCTTTCTGTGATATGGAACTTTACCAAGAAATAGATTTTCAATCCTTCTGTGACTCCCCTCTCCATCCTTCCCCTCCCTCCCCTTTTTCTCTTCTTCTCTCTATCCCCCTTCCCCCCTTTTATCCTCCTCCCTCCCTCTACCCTTCGTCTTCCCTCCTTCCCTCCCCGTTCTCCCCCTCCCTTCCCCCCTTTCCCCCCTCCCCTCCCCCCTCTCCCTCCTCCTCCATCCCCTCCTCCCCCTTCCCTCTCTCCGGAATCAGCAGTGGTGCAGCTCAGTGTGGGGTGGAGGGCAGCATGGCTCAGCTCAGCGCATTGGGGAGAGGGAAGCATGGCATGGTTGGGGCTTCTGCCTTGGGTGGCAGAAACCCTTGGGTCAGCCCTGAGTGTAACCTATGCATTATTCCCCTTAATCTGGCTTTAAAACATCCCCAAGCCCTCCTACATTTTATCCAGCTAAAACAGAACATAAGAACATAAGATATGCCATACTGGGTCAGACCGAGGTCCATCAAGCCCAGTATCCTGTTTCCAACAGTGGCCAATCCAGGTCATATGTACCTAGCAGTTTCCCCAAAAGACACAGGTTCCGCAATGCTTGTACTGGGTCAAGCATTGATATCCTGGGTCCCTTCTTAATAATGATTTATGGACCTTTCCTCCAGGAACTTGTCCAAACCTTTTTTAAACCCAGCTACACTAACAGCCTTTACTACATCCTCCGGTAACAAATTTCAGAATTTGATTACACGTTGAGTGAAAAAATATTTTCTTTTATTAGTCTTAAATAGTTTACCCTGTAGCTTCATTGCATGTCCCCTAGTCTTTCTATATTCTGATAAGGTAAACAATCGATCTACGTTTACCCGTTCCACTCCGTTCATTAATTTATAGACTTCTATCATATCTCCCCTCAGCCGTCTCTTTTCCAGGTTAAAGAGCCCTAACATTTTTAGCCTTTCTTCATAGGAGTATCCTTCCATCCCCTTTACCATTTTGGTGGCTGTTCTCTGAACCTTTTCTAAAATCGCTATATCCTTTTTAAGATACGGCGACCAGAATTGCACACAATATTCAAGGTGCGGTCTCACCATGGAACTATATAGAGGCATTATAATATCTTTTGTTTTATTTTCCATTCCTTTCCTTATCATACCTAGAATTCTATTTGCTCTCTTGGCCGCCACTGCACACTGGGCTGAGGGTTTTAACATGGAATCCACAATGACGCCTAAACCTTTTTCCTGGCTGGTGGTTCCTAATGAGGAACCTTGTATCGTGTAACCATAGTTTGGGTTGTTCTTCCCTAGGTGCATAACCTTGCACTTGTCTACATTAAATTTCATCTGCCATTTTGATGCCCAGTCTTCCAATTTATCAAGATCCTCTTGCAATTTTCCACAATCCTCTAGGGTTTTAACAACTTTAAATAGTTTTGTGTCATCTGCAAATTTGATAACCTCACTCGTTATTCCACTTTCCAGGTCATTTATGAATATGTCAAAAAGCAGCGGACCCAGCACAGATGCCTGGGGTACACCACTATTCACCTTTCTCCATTGGGAAAATTGGCCATTTAGCCCTACCCTCTGCTTTCTATCTTTTAACCTGTTCCTGATCCACAATAGTACACTGCCTCCTATCCCATGACTCTTTAGTTTTGCCAAAAGTCTCTGATGAGGGACCTTGTCAAAGGCTTTCTGAAAGTCCAGATACAGAATATCAACCGACTCACCTTTGTCCACCTGTTTATTCACTCCTTCAAAAAACCATAACAGATTAGTAAGACAAGATCTTCCTTGTCTAAAGCCATGTTGGCTGTTTCCCATTAGGTCATGACTATCTACATGCTGAGTAATTTTATTCTTTATGATGGTTTCTACCATTTTTCCTGGTACTGATGTCAGGCTCACCGGTCTGTAGTTTCCCCGGATCACCCCTGGAACCCTTTTTAAAAATTGGTGTTACATTGGCGATCCTCCAATCTTCAGGTATTAGAGATGATTTTAATGATAGTTCACAGATTACTAATAGCAGGTCTGCAATCTCATATTTCAGTTCTTTCAACACCCTTGGATGTATACCGTCCGGTCCAGGTAATTTGCTACTCTTCAGTTTATCTAATAGTTGTAATACATCTTCCCGATGTATCGATATTTCCTTCAATTCTTCTGCACCTTTAAATACCACTTCAGTCATGGGTAACATCCCTACATCTTCCTCAGTAAAGACCGAAGCAAAGAATTCATTCAGTCTCTCCGCTATCGCCTTATCGCCTCTTAGTGCTCCTTTAACCCCTTAATCATCTAATGGACCAACTGACTCTCTCACAGGTTTTTTGCTACGAATGTACTTGAAAAAGTATTTCGCGTTTTTGCTTCCGCAGGAAGCTTCTTCTCAAATTCTCCCTTTGCCTGCCTTATAAATGCCTTGCATTTGACTTGCCAGTGCTTGTGCTGTTTCCAGGTTTCATCGTTTGGCTCTTTTTTCCATTTCCTGAAAGATGCTTTTTTGGCAACAACAGCCTCTCTGACCTCACCTTTAAACCATGCTGGCAGTTTTTTGGACTTCCTTCCACTTTTTTTAAAGCGTGGAATACAGCTGGTCTGGGCTTCCAAGATAGTATTTTTCAACAACACCCAAGCTTGATGTACGTCTTTAACCTTTGCAACTGCTCCTTTTAGTTTTTTCTTAACTGTTTTCCTCATTTTTTCATAGTCTCCCTTTCGAAAGTTAAAAGGTAGTACTGTGGATTTCCTTACTATCCCTCCTCCACTAATTAAATCAAAGGCGATCATGCTATGATCACTATTGCCAAGTGGCCCCAACAACCTTATCTCTTGCACTAGATCTGGTGTTCCACTAAGGACTAGGTCTAATATGGCTTCCCCTCTGGTCGGTTCATGAACCAGCTGCTCCAAGAAGCAGTCATTTATTTCATCTAGGAACTTTATCTCCCTAGCATGTCCTGACGTGACACTGACCCAGTCGATACCGGGGTAATTGAAATCACCCATTATTATTACTGCGCTGTAACTTTTGTTAGCTTCCTTGATTTCTTTGAGCATTTCATCATCCATTTGGTCATGCTGGCCAGGCGCTCGATACTACACCCCCACTGCCATTGCCTTCCCCCTTTTACATGGAATTTCAATCCATATAGATTCTACAGCAGATTTTGTTTCCTGCAAAACTTTAATCCTTTCTGACTCAATGCCCTCTCTAACATAGAGAGCAACCCCTCCACCAATTTGATCAGCTCTATCATTACGATATAGTTTGTACCCAGGTATCACAGTGTCCCACTGGTTGTCCTCCTTCCACCATGTCTCTGATATTCCAGTCATATCTAACCTTTCATTTAGTGCTATATATTCTAACTCTCCCATCTTATTTTTTAGACTTCTAGCATTTGCATACAAGCATTTTAGAGAATGTATTTTATTCATATTAATTTGGCTATTGGTAGACATGGGTAATTTGGGACCCTTAAGCTCTGTCTGCTCCATACTCGAGGGCATTTGGGCTACTTTACGCTTTTGTGGAACCTCTCTGCTTTTGGTAGTATCCTTCAAAGATACATTCTTCCGAACCATCTGCTCTTGGGCGACTGTCGGCTTTCCCCTAATATCTAGTTTAAAAGCTGCTCTATCTCCTTTTTAAAGGTTAATGCCAGCAGCCTGGTTCCATCCCGGTTAAGTTGAAGCCCATCCCTTCGGAAGAGCCCCTCCTTTCCCCAGAATGTTCCCCAGTTCCTAACAAATCCAAAACCCTCATCTCTGCACCATTGTCTCATCCACGCATTGAGACTCCGGAGCTCTGCCTGCCTTTTGGGTCCTGCGAGTGGAACCGGAAGCATTTCAGAGAATGCTACCCTGGAAGTTCTGGATTTCAACGTCCTACCTAAAAGCCTAAATTTTGCCTCCAGAACCTCCCTACTACATTATTGGTCCCTGTGTGCACTTCTGGCCACTTAATCACTGGGCAATATTCAGATTGCTCCTGAAATTGCTCTCAAGCCACTAAGCATATAAAAAAATTGAGATGTTTTCACAAAAAATATCCTCCAAGCCTCTAAAATGTATAAAAATAAGCAAACCTTAAACCAAAAGGATATGTAGCAAAGTGTTGTATGCTAGCAAAATGACATTCTTGACCTAACAGTTTGCTATGTCTTTTCAATTATCCTAAACAAACCAGTACAGTAATGCAATTTTGCTGTGAAATATCTTCCTAAAATATTTAAGAGACAACCAAAGGTTTGAATTTTTCAGATGAAAAGGAATGAGATCTCTACTTATTATATTATTCAGGGCTTGTTAATTTAAACCTGGCATGAAGTATGTTTTTAGCGAATACGGCAAAGTTATATTGAAACTGTAAAAGGAAGTCACCTGTGACAAATGTATCCAAGCAACTAGCTTAGTATCTAGCTCAATGAAGCAATGGCTTGCATAAAGATATGCATGAGATCTCTCTAAGGCCATCAAGATAGCTTATGTCTGTCATGCAATATCATTAGAAAGATCTTTAAAGAAATGAGCTGCTTGACTGAAGACCGAACACAGTTTAGGACAACTATCCAGAGGATCTCCATGAGTCGACACCGACTAAATGGCACTTAACAACAACAACAACAGAACGCTGTTTACACAGAATGGTCAGGACTGAGAATATTCTAGATCAGGCATGTCCAACAGGTAGATCACGATCTACTTGTAGATCGCAGAGGTGTCAGAGATAGATCGCCAGCCCCACTTGGCTCCATCTCTCCAGCAGCTCGCCCTGTCGATAGGAGAGAGCTCGTGCCGGCAGTTCATCTGCCGAGGGCTTGCCGCCGTTGCTGAACCTTTGCCTGTCTTTTTTCCCTGCCTGCGGGAATCTTGCCTGCGGGTGTATTGGGGGCGCTTGTTGTTTGTGCCAATAGTTTGTGGGTACCCCAGGGGGCCGCCGCCCGTGTCCCACGACGAGACACCACAGGCCCGGCGTCATACCTGGTTTGCCTTTCAGAATCACCCATTCCTGCCCCCGCCCCAACACCCCTTAGAAGTGTGTTATATACCGGGCGATATCCATTCGCCCAGGCTTTACCTGAATACACTTACCATATTAGTTGTGTCGTGTGCTGGTCGTTGGTCGCTTTATAGTTCGCTTTCATTAAACGTTTTCGGGCAGAAACAACAAAGTGTCAAGAATTTGGTGATTTTGGCGGGCTTTTCCAATTTTGTTCTAACTTACCTATGCCTTGCATTCGAATTGGTTCAAACCACCATGACTTTTGCTTGCCTCTGCAATTTTATTTTGCCTAGCCTTTACGTTGATTCTACACTGTGTGCAGAATTTATTAAATTGTGTGTGGTGGTATTTGAACTTGTTTGGCGGTATTTGATTTTATCTGGTTTTCTGGACAGGTGTTTGAGTTTTTTTGATGATAGTTTGGTGGTATTTGATGATTAATGCCAGTATGATGAATTCTTATGTTTGCTTTTAGAACTGCATGTGTGGTTTTGGCATCTCCGGTCCTTGTATTGCACATCATCCAGAGGTCTTCAGTTCTTGTTGATCTTTAATACTTTGGGACTGTGACAGTTTTGGACCAGATTCAGCCAGTGTTAATACTAGCTTAGCAGATTTGGTCTTCTTACATCCAGCCACCCCAGTATAACGAAGATGCGTGTTCCAAAGAAGAGCAAAACCTACCACTTTCATGATGAATGGGAAATGGACTACTTCTTCATCATGGTGAAAGACAAGTGTTGTTGTCTAACTTGTAACGCCCCAGTATCCTTGCCCAAAAAGGGTAATCTGGAACGTCATTATAAGGCTCTGCATAGCAATAGGTTTGATGCTGATTTTCCACCCAAAAGTGAAATTCATAAACTGAAGCTCAAAGAACTTAAATCCAAATTGGCTACTCAGCAACAGTTGATGGTGAAGCCAAGGTCACATTCGGTCAATGCAACCATAGCATCCTTCAAGGTCAGCAACCTGATCACAAAGAAATGCAAACCTTTCACTGAAGGGGAATTTGTAAAAGATTGTTTTGTTGAAGCAGCTGACAATCTTTTTGAAGGATTTAAAAATAAGAAAGAGATCATAGCTGTTATTCAAGATGTACAATTGTCAAGAAACACCGTCGTGTGACGAATAGAAAAGATGTGTGGAGACACAACTGAACAATTGTTGGAGGATGTTTCAAATTGTGCTGCTTTCTCACTCCAACTGGATGAATCTACAGACATAAGAGACATAGCCCAGTTCTTTCCATTCTTTTGTGACAAAGTGTAATCTTCCATTGCATAGACTTGTTTCCATCACTACTGATGGAGCAAGAGCAATGATAGGTGAGGTTAACGGTTTCATAACCCTCTGTAGACAGCATGACGATTTCCCAGATTTCCTTTCTTACCACTGCATCATTCACCAGCAAGTTTTGGCAAGCAAGACACTCAATACAAAGACTGTCAAGGACATCACTTTCAAAACTGTAAATTCAGTTCATGGAAGATCACTTCAAAGACAGCTTTTCAATCTTATTCTTGATGAAGGGGCAGCGGAAATCATTTTGCACACAGATGTAAGGTGGCTAAGTAGGCACAAATTTCTGCAAAGATTTTGTGATTTGCTGAATGAAATAAGAAGTTTTTTGAAGGAGAGGGGAGATGACCAAGCAGAGTTGGAAGATGAGGAGTGGTTATGTGATCTGGCTTTTCTCGCTGACTTTACAGGCGAACTACGTGATATGAACCTTGAACTACAAGGTAAAAACAAATGCATTGGCGAGATGATGAGTGCAGTTTCATCCTACAAGAGCAAATTTGAGCTAATGATGACTGACCTTGCAAACAACACTTTTGATCATTTTCCTAATACGCAGGACCATCTGGGACAATCTCCAAATTTTGTTTTTCAGAATGAGAAGTATGTGACAGAAATCTGTTCTGTTATCCAGGAATTCGAAAATAGATTCTGTGACTTCCAAAAAATTGGAACAGTTGTGGAGTACTTGTCATACCCATTCAAAGTAAATGTGGACATTCCAGGCCGGTCCTGAAACTCTTGGGATCCAAAATTCTGACTAAATGGCCGAGCCCGAAATATTCGGGATCTGCGTAATGACGAAATTACTAAATATTAATAACATATTGAATAAGACGGGTACAATTTTCCTGACATATGCAAAAATTAACCCGGCTGCAGAATGTGGATTAAAAATTTAAAGTAAGCCTTCAAAGGGTTTTTAAGCAAATTAAGCAAAAACAACGCAGAGAGGCGAAGATCCAGTAAGAACTGCGAGGGGAAATGGAAAGTACATTTTCTCTTAAAGTTTTACTGAGTAATAACTTACTTTAACTGTCTTAATAAATTTTTTAGCTTTTATTGAGTAATTTGTGTTAAATTTAGGTCGAGTATTGATCCAGGCTGATCTTGCACAATCTTTAATATTTCGCTCTTGCTCATTAGTGAGACGTCTAAGCCTGCTTTTCATCCACCAGCTTTTTGAAGTTGGGTGAATATTGCGCGAGGGCCAGTCTCAGGGAATCCTGGAGATGCTCATCTGTCATGTTGGAATGTTGTGTACTCTTTGTCATTTTCAGATGGGAAAATGCAGATTCACACAAATAAGTTGAACCGAAACAGGAGTGTACAGCTTCACTGCATCTTCTCAAGTTGGGAAATTTGTCTCATAACATAGTAACATAGTAAATGACGGCAGATAAAGACCAGCATGGTCCATCTAGTCTGCCCAGCAAGATGGCAAGAGTAGGTGCACCTGTCGCTCTGTGCAAGCCACCCCTCCCCATGTCTTTGTTTAGGGGTAAACCCACCACTCCATGTAGGACACCCCTATTTGTTGAGATGTTATATGGTTCAGAAGTTAGATGGTACCATTTATCTTGTTTTTATCCTCTTGCTGTAAAGGGATCCACTGTGTTTGTCCCATGCCTTTTTGAATTCCGTCACCATGTTTGCCCCCACCACTTCCATCGGGAGGGCATTCCAAGCATCCACCACCCTTTCAGTGAAAAAATATTTCCTGACATTGCCTTTCAATTTACCACCTTGCAGCTTCATGTTATGCCCTCTACTTTTACAGCTTCCCCGTCTTTGGAAGAGGTTTGTTTGTTCATCATTTCTCTTTAAGTATTTAAAGGTCTGAATCATATCTCCCCTGTCCCTCCTCTCCTCCAAAGTGTACATATTTAGGTCTTCAAGTCTCTTCTCATAAGGCTTCTGACGCAGGCTCCAAATCATTTTGGTCGCTTTCCTCTGAACAGTTTCCAGTCTTTTTACATCTTTTGCAAGATACGGTCTCCAAAACTGAACACAGTATTCCAAGTGAGGCCTCACCAGTGACTTATACAGTGGCATAAGTACTCTTCCTTAATGCTGGTAATCCCTCTTTGTATGCAGCCCAACATCCTCCTGGCTTTTGCCACCGCCTTGTCGCACTGTTTTGCCACCTTGAGATCATCAGAGATAATCACACCAAGGTCTTTCTCCTGAACCGTGCATACCAACCTCTCGCCCCCTATTGCATACATTTCCCTTGGATTTCTGCTACCCAAGTGCATGACACATCACCTTTTCGCATTAAATCGTAGTTGCCAAGCATTAGACCAGTCTTCCAGCTTTTGTAGATCTTTCCTCATGTTAACCACTCCCTCGGGGGAGTCCACTCTGTTGCAAATTTTTGTGTCGTCTGCAAAAAGACAGACTTTTCCATTCAGTCCTTCAGCAATATCACTCACAAATACATTGAACTGTGCCGGGCCCAGGACCGAACCCTGGGACACCCCTCTAATCATCTTCATCTCATCCGAGTGAGCTCCATGTACAATCACCTTCTGTCGTCTGTCAGTCAACCAATTTCTAATCCAGTTTACCATCTTGGGACCTATCCCCAAGCTACTGAGTTTATTGACAAGCTTCCTATGAGGAACAGTATCAAAGGCTTTGCTGAAATCCAGGTAGATGACATCCATCGCATGTCCCTGATCTAGTTCCTTGGTCACCCAGTCAAAGAACTCAATCAGATTTGTTTGGCAAGACCGTCCTTCGGTAAAACCATGTTGCCTCGGATCTTGCATCCTGTTGGTTTTGAGAAAGTTCACTATTCGCTCTTTCAGGAGCGCCTCCATTACTTTTCCCGCCACCGAGGTAAGGCTCACGGGCCTGTAGTTTGACACTTCTTCCCTGTCACCACTTTTGTGTAGAGGTACGACATCAGCCATTCTCCAGTCTTGAGGAACCTCTCCTGTTTCCAAGGATCTGTTGAAGACATCCTTTAACGGTCCTGCAAGAACCTCTCTGAGCTCTTTCAGTATCCTGGGATGTATCCCATCCGGTCCCATGGCTTTGTCCACTTTCAGTTTAGCAAGTTGTTCTAACACCTCGTCTTCTGTGAATGGTGTGGTATCTACTTCATTCCCATTTTTATATTTGGGAGTCACAGCTGGTCCATCTCCAGGATCTTCTTTAGTAAAAACAGAGCAGATGTATTTGTTTAGCAATTTCGCTTTTTCAGTGTCACTTTCCACGAGTCCTTTCCCAGCACTTTTGAGTCCTGCAATTCCAACTCTGATCTTCTTCCTTTCCCGAATATACCTGAAGAAAGTTTTGTTGCCACCCTTAACATCTTTAGCCATCCTTTCCTCTGCCTTTGATTTTGCTATCCTTATTACTCTTTTAGACTCTTTGAGTTGGATCCTGTATTCAATTCTGTGTTCTTCTGTTTGCAAGCTTTTGAATTTTGTGAAAGTTGTGTTTTTTGCCTTTATTTGAGCAGCCACCTCTTTGGAAAACCAAATAGGTTTCCTTCTCTTCTTGTTTTTATTTACTTTTCTTACATATTTATCTGTTGCCCCTTTTATTGCCTTCTTTAGTTTAGCCCATTGCAATTCCACTTCCTTTATCTCCTTCCACCCCGTCATCTCCTCCTTTAAGTACTCTGCCATTTTATTGAAGTCAGTGTATTTGAAGTTTAGGACTTTGAGCTTGCTGTGATTGGCCTGTACCATGGCTTTTATCTCAAACCACACCGTGTGATGGTCGCTGTTGCTCACAGGGGCACTCACGCAGACATTCAAAACTCTATCACTGTTGGTGAGCACTACATCCAGCGTTGAGCTTTCCCTGGTTGGTTCCATCACTATTTGTCTAAATAATGCATCTTGGAGAGCATCCACAATTTTTTTGCTTCTTTCCAGATGTGCAGAAGGAGTAATCCAATCCACATCAGGTAGATTAAAGTCACCCTATATGATTGCTTCCCCCTTTGTTGCTATATTGGCAATATCTTTAATCAATTCGTTATCTCTCTCTTCAATTTGAGTCAGAGGTCTGTAGGCTACAGCAATATGGATGACAGTGCCATCTCCTCTTTCCAACGCAATCCAGAGCGCTTCTTCTTTTCCCCATGTCCCCTGCATTTCAGTAGCTTTAATATTGCTTTTGACATACAAGGCTACTTCTCCTCCTTTTCCATTTTCTCTGTCTCTTCTGAATAGATTATAGCCAGCTATGGCTATATCCCAATCGTGCGATTCATTAAACCATGTTTCTGTAATGGCCACAATATCCAAATTCATTTCCACAATTAGGGCTTCCAGGTCTGGAATTTTGTTGGCTAAGTTTCGAGCATTTGTGCTCATTGCTTTCCAGCATTTTCCTGGCTTGTGTGTATTTTGCAATGATTTTGTTCTGCCTACTTATTCCCACATGTTTTTGATGTGTGGTTTAAAAGTGTGGCTGTTTCTGATGGTGTTCTGCTTTTGCTGGGGGTGGCATGCAGATGTTGACCTTCCACATCCATCACCCCCTCTTCCTAGTTTAAATGCATATCCACATACTGCCTGAATTTTTCACTTAGGATTTTTTTCCCTGCGACAGAGAGATGTAGTCCATCAGCACAGTATAGTCTCTTGTTGGTCCATCTGTTGTCCCAGTTACCAATAAATCTGAATCCTTCTTGTTTGCACCAGGTCTGGAGCCATGTATTAAAGCTGTTAATGCGATACAGCCTTTTTGTCCCCTTACCAAGAACAGGTAGAACTTCTGAGAATGCAACAGTACTAACAACGCGCTTGAGTTTCTCTCCCAGAGATTGGAAGTCCTTTTGGGCTTTGGAGACACTGTTCCTAGCCAGGTCGTTTGTGCCTAAGTGGATAATAACATCAAGTTTGGAGTGTTCACTTTTTGCGCTAAGTAATTCAACAACTAACGATTCTTGCACAGCATGGGTCTTAAGAAAAATGTCATTTTTAAGGGTTAATATTTCATTTTCAAGAGATGGCTTGTTCAATGAGTAATTTTTACTGACAGCAGCTGCAGTTTCTTTAATCACATCCAAGTAAATGACAGAAGGTTCATTAAAAATGGGGGGGGGGGGGGGAATCCTCCAACTTTATTGGGTTAAAATTTAATTTGAAACTATTTGAAACTTAATTTTCATGGTGGTAGATCACCGGCACTTTTGGCTGGAAAAAATAGATCACGACCTGTTCGAAGTTGGACATGCCTGTTCTAGATAATACATCTTCTAGATTATTGGAAACTACCTTATTCTGAAAAAAGAAGGAACTGTATCTAACTGTAACACACTTCTAGCTACTACTGAAAAAGGCATGAGCTAAATTTTAAAAAAGGCATGAGCTAAATAAAAAAAATCTCAGTCTGCTGCTTTAATTAATAGGTGTGATCACATATTCCTAGCTCATTTTTATTGGTTTTGTTTGTTGGCACACTGAGAAAAATATTTTTGAGCCCCTAATGCAAGTGGTCAGCAGAAAATTAGGTGTGTTCGGTATTTACTGATATGTGCTTTGGAGTGTTATTTTTTGCCTCTTATATGATTGAAGATTTATGTTTTGACTCTTTTAAAATGTGAAAGGTTTGAATTCTAAAATTGCAATGAATTAATTTAGTAGTGTGCCGGAGGCTTCGTTATTTGTGAAGGTATCAGTATTATAGTCAAGAGTCGAAGGTGTATTGTCATATAAAGTGGGACTTTGGGGTGTTAAGAGTGTGATTTAATTTACCTGTAGCTATGCAGTGGAGGGGGGAAGTGTTCAGAGAGGATTGATACACTGTAATAAAATGGGTGGCAGTAGGTTGTAGTTTTAACCATGGGCTGAATTATTTTATTTTTTTGTGCTATTATGTTTGCTTGATTGTATTGATGTTGTTAACTATGAGCCGGTTTGACTTTCATTAAGAAAATCAGCATATAGAACATTTTTAAATTAAAAAATAAAATTGCATTACACCCCTTTTAGAGTCACCAGTCCCCTCTTGCATAATTTCTGGCATTCCAGCAGTGTTATGTCCCCTACCTTTGCAAAGTGCTTCTCTCACTGTATGTTTTGTTGTATTCTCTGTCTCTCAGCCTGCTGCTCTAACCACTAGGGTGGTAACCAGAATGAGAAGATAGTTGCTTTGAGGCCAATGTACTAAACTGTGAAATGATTTCTCCAACAGAGATTACCTACAATAAATCAAAAGAAAATACCCTAAAATGCACAAGATGCTGAAATTTTGCTTTTGAGCACAATATAGTATTTACTCAATTTTTGTGGCCTCACAGTAGTATATGTTCACATGTAATTTCCTATGCAGCATTTTTTTAAATTCAAATTTAATGAGCTACGGTAACAAAAAAATCAGCAAAGCAGCTCATTGATTCTGAATTTAGCAAAAATGAGCACAAGAAAAAGACTTTGCATAGACCTCAAAGAACTGTAGTTATCTTTATCAGGCTGAATGAGCTGTAAAATTCTCAGATCTATCTTTTTACACCTGATATTTCTCCGACACTTCAGGCCCGCATCTCTGCCTGTCTGTCTGTCATTCCCACGTGGATATCTCAGTGCCGTTTGAAATTAAACATGAACAAACCAAACTTCTTATTTTTCCCCTTAAACATTCCTCTCCCCTTTCTCCTTTCTCTATCTCTTTTGATAACATTCTTCTACTTCCTGTTTCCTCAGCCCATAACCTTGGTGTCATTGTGGATCACCCCCCCCCCTAAGCTGGAGCCTTCCCCGCAGATATTTGAAGTCGTGGTCATGTGGCTAAGGTCCAAGTTAGCTCTCTCAAGATGACATGCTCAGGTAAATTTTTCTCATAAATAAATTATTGGATTAATAATAAATTAAAATGATTGATAGAGATAATTAAATCTTCTATTTAAATTGGTTTAATTAATTAATAAATAAAATCTTACTGTATTTAAATGAATGTGGTAACATACATAAAAATTTTTCTTTCTTTTACAGGTTAACACCATACATCTGGAATTTACTGTCAGAATAGAAAATCAGGTAAGTATTAATTTTCTCCGTTCTTAGAAATTACTTTGTAACATTGAGTAACGACTATCCTCCAAAATTATTGGGTATGTTTACTAAGCAGCGGTAGCAGCTTTATTTATTTTTTGTACCATGCTCTTTAGAATCAGTGTGGTTTACATGTATACTAACAGGTACGTTTTATTCCCTTGTCCCCGAAGGGCTCACAATCTAAGTGTACCTGAGGCAATGGAGGGTTAAGTGGCTTGCCCAAGGCCACAAGGAGTGGCCATGGGACTAGAGACCCCAGTCCCTCTGGCCTGAGGTTGCTTGTCCCCATGTGGAAATTGAACCCATGGTCTTCTGGCCTGAGGTAACCTGTTCCAACCACTGAGACACTCCTCCAATATTGTATGGAAACCACTACTGCTGCTTAGTAAACATGACCCTAAATCTTGATACTTTGTCTCTATTTTCCTTTCAGGTATAGCGTAGTTACTCACCTGTAACAGGTGATCTCCGGGAACAGCAGGAATTAAGTCTTCACATATGGGTATCGTTGGTACTGACGGAGCCTGCGTGGGAACGCTCCCCAGGCTGATAGATAGACAAAGAGACAACTCCTAGGGGAGTGGGTGGGTTGTGAAGACTTAATACCTGCAGTTCCTGGAGATCACCTGTTACAGGTGAGTAACTACGCTATCTCCAGGAACAAGCAGGAATGTAGTCTTCACATATGGGGACTCCCCAGCTGAAATATGCCAGAGGAATGACCCCAGCGAGCTGTGAACCCGTGAACATGGTCATACTTCCTCCCATGGATCCCTGGCATCCTACCGGGATGGAGGGTAGGAGTTGCATTAAGTCTGAAAGAGATGCTGTAGAACAGCCTGGCCAAACGAGGCATCCCGACGGGAGTCCTTGTCCAGACAGTAGTGGGCTGTGAAGGTATGTACTGAAGCCCAAGTAGCCGCTGTACAGATATCATCTATAGACACAGAGCAGAGATTAGCAACCGAGGCTGCCATTACTCTGACATTATGAGCTGTAACATGGCCCTCGAGGGAAAGACCTTTACTATCGTAAGTGAAGGATATGCAGTTTGCAATCCACTTAGATAGGGTTCGTTTGGAAACTGGAAGTCCCAAATGACTAGAATCAAAAGCAACAAAGAGTTGAGAAGACTTCCTATGTTGTTAAGTTCTTTGAAGGTAAAAGGCTAAAGCTCTTTTACAATCTAAGGTATGAAGGTTCCTTTCTGCACTGGAGGCCTGAGGCCTAGGGAAGAATACAGGAAGGTAAACCGACTGGTTTAAATGAAAAGATGAAACCACCTTTGGCATAAAGTGTGTATGAGTCCTGAGGACTACTTTATCATGGTGGAATCTTGTATAAGAAGGGTCAGCCACTAAAGCTTGCAGTTCACTAATGCACCTAGCAGAAGTTATTGCAATTAGGAAAATGACTTTCCAGGAAAGGAATTTTAAAGTTGTAGTGGCTAAAGGTTCAAAAGGTGGCTTCATAAGCTGCCCAAGAACCAGATTCAGGTCCCAAAGGTGGTGGCTTTATGGGGGGCTTTGTCAATAGTAGACCTCTCATGAATCTTGACACAAGAGAATGAGAAGAGATTGGTTGTCCATCTTGGGGCTTGTGAAAAGCCGCAATAGCACTGAGATGGACTCTCACTGAATTTGTCTTAAGACCTGAATTTGAAAGACGGAGGAGATACTCCAGAAGCGACGCCATGGGCACAGAAAGGGGGTTAAGCCCCCTTCTCAAACACCATATAGAAAACCTTTTCCATTTGAAAGCATAGGAACACCTTGTGGAAGGTTTTCTCGAAGCCTGAAGGATATCCTTCACCTGCTGAGAGAGGTGGATATCTAAAAATTCTATGCCTTCAGCAGCCGGGCCCAAAGGTGCAGGGACTGAGGATTGGGATGCAGAAGCTTCCCGTTCTCTTGAGAGAGGAGATCTGGAGCATATCCCAACTCTAGAGGAGTTGCTTGAGAGAGACGCAGAAGCAGAGGGTACCACGATTGCCTTGGTCAACGTGGAGCTATGAGGATCATATACCCCCTGTCTCTCTGAAGCTTGAACAGAGTTTTGGGAATTAGGGGAAAGGGTGGGAAGGCATAGAGGAAGTCCTCACCCCAATGGATCTGGAACGCATCGTTTGTTAGACAGTATTGAGCCGGAATTCTGGAACAGAACCGGGGAAGTTTGGCATTCTGTGGACTTGCAAAGAGGTCTATATCTGGTATTCCCCAGGTTTGAAACACTCGAGCCAGTTGGTCTGACTGGAGAGACCACTCGTGTGGCAGCAGTATTTGACTGAGCTTGTCTGCCCACAAGTTTTGAATGCCTGGAAGGTATACCGCTAGAAGGTGAATTTGGAGCTCTCTGGCGAGGGCCCATAGTCGCAATGCTTCATTGCATAGCGACAGAGAGCCCGTTCCACCTTGTTTGTTTATGTAAAACATGGCAACCTGATTGTCGGTTTGGACCAGAACTGTCTTTAGACTGAGCTGGGCCTGAAATGCTATTATAGCATTGTAAATGGCTCTTAGCTCTAAGAGGTTTATTTGAAGCGAGGCCTCTTGTGGAAGCGAGGCCTCTTTCCACTCAGGCCTTTCCTGAGTGGAAAGATCATGCAAGTGGGCTCCCCAACCCAGTTTGGACGCATCCGTTGTCAGGGTGATTTGGGGCAGTGGTTGCTGGAAGGGGGAACCTACCAGGAGGTTTTCGAGGGACTGCCACCACTGTAGGGACAAAACAAGATGCATGGAATTCTTGATTTTGTCCGTTAAGTGACCTGTGGCTTGGGTCCACTGTGAAGAGAGGGTCCACTGAGCCGCTCGCATGTGTAGGCTGGCATAAGGGACCACATGTACAGTGGATGCCATATGCCCGAGCAGTTGAAGCATTTCCCGAGCAGTTAGGAGGGTTTTCTTTACTGCTTGGGAAGCCAATTCTATTATTCGAAGACAGCATGGCTGTGGCAGGAATGCCTTTGATTGCTGTGTGTCTAAGCAAGCCCCTATGAACTCTAGGGACTGAGAAGGGGTGAGATGAGACTTTGGGTGCATGATTACCAGACCCAAATATTGGAGAATTCTTATGGCACGAGAAACAGCTCGTTCTGTTTCTGGAACTGTCGGTGCTCTGATGAACCAGTTGTCTAAGTAGGGGAGACGAATATCCCCAGAGTTCTCAGGAATGCTGCTACTACAGCCATGCATTTTGTGAAGACTCTTGGGGCAGAGACCAGCCCAAACGGAAGGACTCTTTATTGGAAGTGGCTTCCTTGAAAGAGAAATCAAAGGTACTTCCTGTAATTTACATGGATGAGGATATGCGTGTACGCATCTCTTAGATCTAGAGAACATAGCCAATCCTGATTCTGAAGATATGGTAAAAGTGTTCCAAGGGAGATCATCTTGAACTTTTCTTGGAACAGGAATTTGTTCAATTCTCTGAGGTCCAGGATAGGTCTCTATCCCTCTGTCTTTGGGATAAGAAAATAGGGGGAGTAGAACCCTCTCCCCTCTTGGGATATGGGTACCTCTTCTATTGCTCCTTCAGCAAGAAGTGAAGAAACCTCCTGACACAGGATGTCAGAGACAGAGCCTTGAGAATTGAATTGTTTTATGATTGTAGGTGGGGGCATGCTGAGAAAGTGAAGTTTGTACCCCTGTCCTACAATGGACAGAGTCCAGTTTTCTGATGTTATTTGCTGCCATCTTTTGGCAAAATGGCATAATCTGCCTGGAATGTTCAAGGGCTCTGGACCCTTCAGAGGCAAAATGGTTAAGTTCTCTAGGTAGAAGTCAAAGCCCCTGCGGAGGCTGTACTTGCTGAGCTGGCTGAGCTCTTTGAGCTTGCAGCTTTCTTTGCTGTCTAGGCTGCTGCCCTTTCTGGGGAGCATGAACTGTACAATGAATTGGATGGGTATAAGAATGGTAAGATTTTTTCTTTTTGTTAAAGAAAAACTTCTTGCCTGTCTTTTTCTTTGATGGGTTGGCTGTAGACTTTGATAGTCTATTCAAGGTGGTATTGTCAGATTCACTCTGATTAGCCTTGCTCTGCCAATCCTTCCCAAATAAGTTTTCTCCTGTGCAAGGAATGTTTCCTAACTTCTCCTGCACCCATGCCTCTAAGTCAGATGCCTGGAGCCAGGCAATGCGCCGTGCTCCGATAGCAATAGCAGAAGTTCTGCTAATAGCCTCAAAGCAGTCAAAAGCTGCACGGTTCACGAACTTGGAGACATTCTGAGCGTGCTTGAGCAGAGTGAGGTATTGAACCCATTTATCTTCGGGAAGAAGAGGGCTCATGCGTTCTAAATCTGCTGTAACCTCCTCTAGAAACATTCCCATGTAAAAGGAATATGAGCTAATCCTAGCTGCTAGCATGGAGGATTGAAAACATTGACACCCAAAGGCATCGAGTGTCCTCGATTCATGACCTGGCGGGTTGGAAGAATGCGTTTTAGCACTCTTTATTCTCCGCATGGCTGATTCCACTACCATGGAATGGTGTGGAAACTGAGTCTTCTGAAACCCTGGAGAAGGTGGGACTCGGTACATGGTATCGAGGTGTCGAGAATGCGGTGACACCGTTAAGGGAGTTTCCCACACTCTGAACATAAGATCTTGAAGGATCTGATGAACGGGCAGCATTGCTGCTTCTTTGGTAGCCAAAGGGTATTGAAGAATTCTTAGTTCTTCTGCCCTAGGTTCCTTCTCAGGAGTAACCATGATTGAAAGCCTCTTAGCTACATCATGTATAAAATCATGAAAAGGGACAGTACAAGGAGAACAAACCAACTCCCGCAGCACCAACCAGAAAACACAAAGGGCGAGAGAGATGTGATGACACAGATGCTTGGTCCAAAAAGCTTTATTAAATTCCCCAACGCGTTTCGGCGGAACGCCTTCCTCAGGGGGTATCAAACTGACAAAAATAACATAAAATTAAATTATACATTAGAACGTATTAAAAACATATAAATAAATATATAAGTAAAAACATATAAGTAAAAATAAATTAGCAATAATAACACGGGCATGGATAGAGGATAAAAGCAAAACATCAAACTGGTTGTGTCATACATAGATGGTAATCCATATATATTTTAACTTATACATAAATGATATGTAAACACTGAAGAGAGACGCAGGGCAGAAAAGCAATACACAAATAAAATAAAATCAAATAAGGGGCGCATAACAAATAATACTCACTAGTGCGGATCGTGAGAGGATTGTCTGTATATTGAAATGTGACAGACGTTCACTTTTGGCCAAACTATGCTTAGGCCATATACATAAATAGCATTAAGCTGCAAACATAACAACAATAGGGGGTTATAATAAAAAGTTATAATAAAAACTTCCAGTATCAAAAAATGTGACCAAAAGATATATATATATATAAATAGATACTCACTTAAATTAATGGTGTGGTTTTTAAAAAAACCTTTGGGAACAAATACACTGTAAATGCACAAAGGATACATAATAAAAAACTTCATAAAAATACAAATACACCACATAAATAACATATTAAGAATCAACATTAATAATATGAAGGAAATAAATACCATCAATAAATAATACTAAAACCATAAATGACTATAAAACCAATAGATAACAAACGGAAAATCTGAACCCAAATTCAGGACGAAGGGCATTTCACTTCAACATAAATTGAAGGGGACTACATATAACATTAAACCAATGGTGGCTTAAAGAGGTTATACTCTAGATAATAGTATGCCATAAAATGAGGGATCATATGTTAAATTGTATATGTATTTAAAGGAAACTAATCTATGCTGCTAGTTATAAAATTGTTAATATCATAAGACAATAGCTTAATTAGATGATATAGATAACAGTAGAGATTGTAACTACACTAAAAAACTAAAAAACAACTATGAATCAACCCATATTCATTAAGTAAAAAAGGGGGTAAGTAACTTAGACAACCATCTTCGTGTGCTGATATCTGACGGCATGCTTTTCGCAAGCGAAAGAGGGCAAAAAAATCACTTTAAGTATTGAGCCGACATGAGGGGCTCTAAAATGTATTCTGAATAAAAATGTACCATAAAGGACACAAAGCAGAACTTGTAAAACTAGTTTTTATATTGGGGAGGAATTTAAAAACTATGGTAATGATTACCGACGAAACGGTTTGTTCAAAGGTTTACTGGGGTATGCAACTCTCATAGAGGATCGACCTTATCGATGTGTGAATTTAAATATAGGAGAACCAACATTGTCTCATTACCGAAGTGTCGATGTATAACTATAAGGAAGCAAATACCTTACAAGAAACACTTTGTGTATAAAAATAATTGCCGACAATATTGCATATCCTGTATACTCAAAAAATCTACCGAAGTAATGTGACTTGCACAGGGGACCGAACTCTTCAAAGTATCTAAATTAAATCATCTCTTTACCCAAGTATAAATAAAAGTTATCAGTTACATGTAGCGCATAAGTCATACTTTGTATATATTTTAAAGAAGAGTGCTACTCAGTATTACTGCTTACAGGGGCGATATCTTTTGAGAAGGCACATGTATCATCTTCTATATATATTGTAAAAGAGGATGTCCAATACTGTGATTGTATAAGCGAGAAACCGAAACTAAAAATAAAAGCAACAATGTATGTTAAACCAACAGATTACTAACCGTGACAAACTCCACATGAAGTTGCATACAGTGAGCGCTAGAGAACCAATAGTTGCCAAAAAACAACCTTATGCCTTGAAAGGAACGTGACCTCTAGAAATTGAAGGATGAACTGAGGAGAACGCCGAAGGTTAAAAACCGCTGAAGAAACCGCGCCAAAACTTGGGGGCGTGGTTTCAATCAGAATCAGGTTACAAATGCTAGACGAAAGCAAGCTTATCAATATATGAACCACCGTGATACCAGATTGGAAATATCAGCATTCACTCTTAAAAATAATACAGTCAGAAAAACATCATCAATAGACCTCAAATAGAATAATTAAAAAATAAATGTGATATTGGCAAAACTTTCAGATGAGGTAAACCTGATTATGCATTATTTCAAAGGAATACTGATAAATCCGTCTCCTGATTCAATCCATTGGGCTCTAAGGTGTTAAACTCATATATATAGCGTTGCTCAAGTTTCAACAGCAGTTTATTCACGTCTCCTCCTCTCCAACTTGGTACTACTGTTTTTAAAACTAAATATTTTAAATCACTGACAGTATGTTTATTTTTTTGCCAATGTGTCACAAGAGGCTTATCTGAAACACCTCTTTGTATACAGCTCCTATGTTCGATTATCCTGGTCCGTATCTGCCGTTTAGTTTTACCTACATAAAGAAGGTTACAGGGATAGAGAATTATGTAAATGACATTTTCAGTTTTACAGTTAGAAAAATTGTGTATATAAACTTTATGTTGTGAGAGCGGATGGACAAAAAACTCCTTACATGTAATCGTGTGGACACACACAGAACATCTACCACACTTAAAATGACCCTTCACCTTCGGAGTGGGTTTGTAGTATGTCAGGGCTGATGAAACCAGAATGTTAGATAAGTTGGGATTACGCTTGTGAGCTACCATCATTCTCTTAGCCGCAAAAGCTGGTAATGATGCCAATAACTCCCAGTACTGTTTTAATATGCTGGTAATGTCCTTAGTGTAATGGCTAAAAGTCAAGGGGCATATAACTTTTTCAATTTCTGGGCGTTCCTTTTTTTGTAACAGTGTTGACCGATCTGTATTACTAGCCCTACAATACGCTTTTTTAATACACTGTTTCGGATACCCTCGTTGTTTGAATCTATTTCGCATATCCAGTGCATGTTTTTCAAAATCTATATCTGTAGTGCATAGTCTCCTAATTCTTAAGAATTGGCTAGTAGGCAAATTATATTTCAAAGATGTAGTATGAAAACTACTGTACTGTAGTAGTTTATTCCTGTCCGTAGGTTTTCGGTACAACTCAGTCTGAAAGCCATTTCTTCCTTTTCTAATCTTAATATCGAGATATGCTATTTCTGTTGTACTGAATGTACCTTCGAATTGTAGGTTAAGGTCTAAAGTATTTAGCCAGTTGAAGAAATCAAGGAGTGTAGATTCAGCCCCCTCCCATACCAACAAAACGTCATCGATGTATCTTTTCCAAAGACGTATATTCGGTTTAAATGGATGAAAATTCAAAAATTTTTCTTCAAAATCTGCCACATAGAGGTTAGCGACATCTGGAGCCATAGATGAGCCCATGGCTACACCTTTAACTTGTTTATAAAATATGCCTTTAAAGGCAAAATAGTTTTCACCCATAGCAATAGAGGCTAATTGTGTGAGAAAAAATGTTGGTGTTCGTACAGGCTTGTCCCTCTGAATCAAAGTATTAGCTATAACTTCTATGGCATCTTTTTGCGGTATATTTGTATATAAGGAATTAATGTCTAGCGTAACCAGTATTAGCTTATCATGATACATCGGGAAATCTCATAAAATATTAATAACATGACTGGAATCTCGCACATAAGATTTTGTTTTGCTAACAAAAGGTCTCAAAAAAAATCTAAGAACTTTGATAATTGTTCTAAAAGTGACCCAATTGCAGACACTATCAGACGTCCTGGTGGTTTATGTAGCGATTTATGGATTTTAGGGAGCATGTAAATTGTAGGAATCACCGGGTGAGGAACTGTCAGAAAAGCTTTTTCTTTAGCAGTTAAGTAGCCTGCTTCTTGTCCTATAAACAAAAGTGTCTCAATCTGTTGTTGAATAGATGGAGTGGGATCATCAAAAACCTTTTGGTAGAACTGAGTATCATTGAGTTGACGTTGTACTTCAGTAATATAGGACACACGATCTTGTATGACTAGGGCGCCACCTTTATCTGCTGGCTAGATGACTATTGAGTTATTGTTACGAAGATTATGCATTGCAATTTTCTCATCTTTAGAGAAGTTATGGAAAATTTTACTCTTTTCGTGGTATAGATCATTTATTTTAGACAGAACTATATTTTCATAGGCTAAGATCAGAGGATTAGTATTGGATGGCGGTATCCAAGTGGAAGGTTTTTTAATCACTGAAAGGTCTGTATTTGTGTCTGGTACATTATGAAAATAATCAATAATCTTAAGCTTGCGAAAAAACTTAAAAAGTTCAACGTGTGCTGTAAATTTGTCATGTGTCCTAGTGGGAACGAAGGATAGGCCTTTTTCTAAAACTTGTATCTCCACAGAGGTGAGAGAATGGCTAGAAAGATTGATTATATTACTCATAGATCCCAATCTAGCCGTCTGTTGGCCATCAGGCCGTGCCCTCTTCCCCTCCCTCATGACTGATAGGGATGCTGGTCTCTGTATGAGGTCCGCGCCTGTTGTGGTGGGTGATGGAAGTACCGCCCTTCTCCCTTCCACATGTGGTCCATCTGAAAACCCCGCTGGGGGCTAGCAGGTTGGCGACGTGAGGGTCCCACAGCATCGGAGAAGAGGGAACTAGATGGATCTAGATCACCTGATTGTTGTCTACTCCTCTTGTGACTTCTTTCTCGGTCGGGGGAATTAGAGGGGGACCTACCTTTAGATCGAACCTGATCCCTGGGGTGATATTTTGGCCTTGGAGATTGATCTCTAGGGTGATATTTTGGTGGTGGCCTTGGAGAATGAGGAGGTGGTCTCCTGTAAGACGTACTTCTCTGTCTATTTTTAAAATCAGTCCCAGCATGGGTCCAATAGTAGACAGTATTAAGCTTGTAGTCCTCTTCATCTCGCCTAAATTTATTAATTTTCATATCTTTAATTTCTTTTTTATATTCAATAGTATTCTTGTCAAATCATGAAAAGACATGTCTTCTGGAGGAGACATTCTGCACTCAGGAGGAGATGGATCCTTCAACAGAACTGCTCTTATATCGGTAGAGTCATCGGAATTGGAAGACTCATCAGAGCTTTGCATCGAACGATGCTGCATCGATCGATGCTGGTACCGATGAATATCAGTACCGTGGCGTTTTGGTTCCAATCCTTCGATGCCGGAGAAACTCTCGAGACTCGGCATGGGAGGAAGCCTTCCTACCTGAGTGGGTGCCACTGGAGCCGGTACTGGTGTCGGTACCGAGCTCATTTGAACCGTCTGTAGCGGTCTTAGTGGTACCGAGGCAGCTAAGAGGGACGCTAGACTGCGTTCAATAGCAAGGATTCTTTTATCCATTGCTAATGCCAATGCCTGGTCAGTACCGGTGGAAGCGGCTATGACCCCAGAACATGGCAACAGAAGTTCTGCAGAGGTGGAGGCCTCTGGAACATTCTGGGACCCCGTTTGTGCTTTGGAGACTGAAGACTCCCGCTGGGGCAATTTTGCCGGTGTACTTTCCTCGAGGGCAGTGCCAGTGGCATCTCGATGCTTTGCAGGAGATTTACCCTTCAAGGATCGGCTAGTCTTTACAGACTTTTGTTTAGTTACCTGAGATCCATGAGAGGAAGATGAAGCCCTGGAGAACGTCGATGCAATCGACATCGTATGAACCGTGTAAAGGGAACCGGCCTTTCCAGCTCTCTTCTGCAGGCCCCTTTTGGTCATATTTCTACAGGAGAGACACTCCGCTGGACAATGTTCAGGACCTAAACATTTGAGACACCATTCATGGGTGTCGGTGACGGAAATAGAACTGCCACAGTTTGAACATCTTTTAAAACCACTAGTTGACTTCTCCATATCTGGAGATTTTTGAGCCTAGTGCCCAAAATGGCACCTAACCCCAGGAGGGGTGAGGCACTGAAGAAAAGAAGAAAGTTTCCTTTTTTTTTTTTAGAAGAAAATAAGAAAAGAGAACCGGCGGTTCCGGTAGGCATAGAATGAAGGCAGACGTGACCACAAAAAGAAGAAAAAATATAAAGTTTTCTGCGGTGAAAGGAGAGACGTCCTGTCGGCTCCGCGGAAAACGAAGAATTGAACTGAGAGAGGCAGTGAGGCGGGAAGGCAGCACGCAGGCGCTGTGGGATGCTCCCAAAAGCATTCCTTTTGGACGCTGGGGAGTGTTCCTGCGCAGGCTCCTTCGGTACCGACGATACCCATATGTGAAGACCACATTCCTGCTTGTTCCCGGAGATTAATACAAGTCACCTCAGGTCAGGTAAGTATAAACTTCTACTTTCCCTGTAAATCTCTGGAACACACAGTTCATACCACTGGCCAAGGCATTTATCGTTAGTGCATGGTCGCCTTGTTGTCGTCGCCGCTCACACTCTCGTCCTCTCTTCTTCTGGGTTTGATGAGAGCTCGCTTCTGTCTTTTCCAAAATTCCATCCAAAACTCCCATGTAAGAACTTACTAACCTATCTTTAACCAACTTTAGAGAGACAAAAACCCGATGGCCTATGGTGGGGCTTGTCTTTTTATTTCTTAAGAATGATATATGGTTTATTTATATTATGGTTTATTTTATTTGCTTAACCACCCTTCGATAAAAACACAGTAGAACTTTTCCTTTCAATAGTAGTGTCTCTATAAACCTGGGTAACAGGTTTATTTTCCTAAACTGTTCATAACTAAGGGACAAAACAGAAAGAATTGTAGGTTCCCTGATTTTAAAGACCTTGTTTTTCTGTTTTATTCTCATACACTGTATACATACGTTCCATCAGCCAACATTTCATTCTCTCTCACATCGGAGCTTTATTCACTTTCATTCATAAACAACTCTAGTTTTTACCCTCAGACCATTAACTTAGGCTTTCAAGAGGCCTGGCCTCCCAGCCACTTAAACACAGGTCTGGTCGCTTCGCTTCTTTGGTGGCCTCTACCTGAAAAAGCTCAGGTATCCTACGAAATCTCTTTTCATTCCAGAATGAAACCAAGGGATTTCTATGGCGTCTCCAGGGGACAACCAATGGGGTGTTTAATCTCCGCTGCCCCCTAGGCTTGGGATTCCATCCCTAGGCTGTGATGGAAGTTGGCCAGTTTGAATTGTTACCATGGCATTGCCATGGCAACCCCATTAAACTACATAGGTAAATCATATTGTAAAATAAATTATACTCAAAATAATTTTAAAATCACCTAAAACACCTTTAAATGATCCCCTTCCCTATTTATATGCCTACCTTTCTCTTGTCCCAAGCACAAGCTGTTAATATTTCCTAAACCATCTAAATCCTTTTCTCATTAAAAAAAGTGTTTCTCACGTCTGACCGCCCCCCCCCCCCCCCCACCACTAATATAACTATGCACCTGGAACTCCTGATTATACCACCCATAGCTTTGAAAAACACTTTTATACCTTTATTCTGTGCTACTATACATTTTCCCAAATTAAGGTACTATCCTTTTAAATTTTCGGGTAAAAACCACCTTGGCTCTTCTTTAAATCCCCTCTCACTAACCCAATCCTTGAAAAAAAATTGCCAGAGTTCCAATCCCTCTCAGCCGAACTACCTCAAATAACTGGGGCGCTATCACTTTAAAATTAAAAATAAACATAAAAAATAATTACTTTTGTTATTTTTTTAAGAGTGCAGCCACTTTAAATACATCAGGGATCAAAAGAGCACAGCCCTCGAAACTTAATTTGGCATTGCGATTTTGGGGGGTAAGAAGCTCTTGCCTCCAGCTCCTACCCAAAGTCCCCCGAATCAGGTCCCCAGCACCCTAGGACGTCAGGAATCGCAGCAGGAACCTTTTTTTTAACTTTTAAAATGTTTCCTTCATCGCGGAACCCCACAGCACCTCTCCGCTGTTCTGTTTTTATTTTAAACCTTGCTGGCTGCCTCTCCTGTTCTCCTGATGCTGTGATTCAGAATCGGAGAGCCCCGGGACCTCATTGGAGGACATTTGTTTATTTTTAAGTCCATGACCCAGCTCCAGAATGCCGCGTTCTAATGCAGCCTACTAGGGAGGCCTCACCCTGCCCCCAGGCTCAATTTCATGGACCGAGGGCCTCCTCAGCATCACAGGATGTCAGGTATTTTTTTTGTTTACACTATCCACATCATCTTTGACTCCTCCCTTTCCTTCTTCTCACATATTCAACAGATATCTAAATCCTGTTGTTTCTTTATAATACTAACAAAATTCACCCCTTCCTCTGAACACATTACTAAAACATTTGTCCTCTCTCTAATTACTTTCCATCTTGACTATTGCAACCTCCTTCTTGCTGGTCTCCTTCTGAATGACCTCTCTCCCTTTCAATCTGTTCAGAACTCTACTGCGTGACTAATCTTTCGCCATCTTCAGTATACTCATATAACCCCTCTTCTCAAATCACTTCATTGGCTTCCCTTCTGTTTCCATATCCAATTCAAACTTCTCTTTCCGACCTTTAAATGCATTCATTCTGCTCCTCACTACCTTTCCCCTTTCCTCTCTCCCTACACCACTCCTCGTGAACTCCGCTCTTGTACTGGCTTGCTTCTCTCTTTGCCCTTTTCTTTCAATGCCAATTCCGGACTTCGGTCCTTTCACCTTACTGCTCCTTATGCCTGGAACAAACTACCTGAGCTTCTGCATCAGGCTTCATCTCTGCCCCTTTTCAAACCCATGCTAAATGTTCACCTCTTTGAGGCTGCTTTTGGATCCTGATCCCTTATTTTCCTTGTGTCTCCTTACCCTTAATTCTATCCTTGTCTGACAAGGAGGAACTGTCTCTATCTATGTTTGTACAGTGCTGCGTATGCCTTGTAGTACTCTATAAATGATTAATAGTAGTAATAGTAGTAGTAGTAAAACTTCATGCAGAATTTTGTCGCATAGCTCTTTTGCAGGAGTAGCAAATTGTATGTGAACACTAACCCACAAGAAATTCCACAGATTCCTGGAGTTTTGAAACTAGCACGCATTTAGTGAAAAAACAAATGTGCACTAGTTGCAACCGCTGTGTACTAACTACCAGGTTTGTGTCCAGCATGTTCCCGGCAATTACCACTCTGAATAGATCTAAATGTGCTGCAACAGCTTGCACATTTACTGTGGGTGCACTTAACTCCGCCTATTGAGGTGGCATTAGGTGGACCCGTACTAATTGCAAGGGTCATAGTTAGCACGCAGTGTTTACCCCACGCTAACTATGCAGTGCTCATCATGCCCACTCTGCCTTTAACCTGCCCACTTGCAATCTTAATACCCCTCTGCTAACTGTTAACGTGTGTCCCAGTGCACCTTTGGAGCAGGCCAGACAGAACACGCACTGACAGCTATCACCCTTTAGTAAAGATCCCAATAACGATGGGTAGATGTTGGAACATACCACTGCACAGATGCATAGCAGGTGGATTTACTTTCTCCATCAGTGGACTTTCTAAAGGCTTTAAATCATTCCATCTGTATTACAGCATATCAAGACAGCCAGTCTTTGAATTGACATGGCATGAGGCCAGAGATTTTTTATCACCTCTCATTTGGATTATTGCAGCTCCCTCTCAGGTCAGCCACTGACCCATCTTTCTCCACTACAGTCTTTTTAAATACATCTGCCCAACTTATTCTCATTCACTGTCATTATGACCTTTCATCCCTCATCTCAAGGACATACATTGACTTGTTGTTGGCTTTTGCATTCAGTTGAAGCTACTTCTCACTTACAATTACTTTCATGCTCCATACTACCTCTTCTTTTGTATCAGCCCCTTATTGTCGTCCCCCCATTATTATCTTCATTCATCAGGAAGTTGCTGTTATTTATTTATTTAAAAATTTATTTCTTGCACTATCTACAGCGCTAGGTGAGATACAGAGGTGCGCACATGATCGGCACATAATATATAAGATAAATAAGGGCATCTGAATTTTAGTTATAACCAGAAAACCCCAATAATTTTCCCCCTCCCCCCCCCCATGGGAAAGTTGGGTTTTTGGTTGTTTTATCACTATCAAAAAAGATATAGTGAAATTAGAAAAGGTACATGGAAGGGCACCCAAAATGATAAAGAAGGGATTATCTCTATACTTCACAGTGCTTCATATATCTATTAGCACTATAGAAATGTTTAGTAGTAATTGTAGTTTCCATCATTAAGTCTTGATCCAACGGTCAAAGAAGAGGTACAGCAGGGTGTGCCCTAGAAGCCAAAATTTACAGCTTTACCTCTTCCTTTTTGAGCTCAGAGCACAAAGGTCTGGCTCCTTTCTAACCAGGAATAACACTGCCTGAAAAGCTGTGAACAGCAGAGAGGCAAAGGTGGCATGGCTTTATCTGAACACAAACAGCCTGCAGGAAATTCAGGTACTTTGGCCCCTTTTCCGCCAGGATATCTAGTGCCAGAAATGCTGGAAACAGAAAAGGAGAAATGCTGCTGAACTGCCGGAGCTGAAAACAACTAAAAATGAATAAGAATGAGATTGAAGTGCTGGCTTCTGATGCCTGTGCCGTACACATATTTCAGATAGAGGTTTTCTTTTAAAAGACGAGGGCTTGATGACTGCAGTTTGTTCCTAATAATGAGAGTTTCTGGTTAGTAGATCTTTGGATAAAGGGTATTTTACTATACTGGTAAAATAGTAAAGATGATCATATGGCACCAACTTCTAACTCACGATAGGGGGACGAGTCATTAGAACAGAGCAGTAATTCTCAAGACATTCCTCAACCTGTTTTGGACAGCACACATATTCTTTCTCTGTTCTGGATGATTTATTAGATTTGTTACACTCAAGCAATTATGAAATACCGGCAATAATAAAAAATATTAAAACTTTGCAGAAAATAGAAATTTCACATAGTGTATCTTTTTCATACACTGGTCCAATATAGTATATTGTCCGTCTTCAGAAAAGATAGGATTCAGTTCCAATATTCATTGACATAAACATACTGTATGATACTATTGAAACTGCAGTTTTCATTTAAAACACTTTATTATGATATAATATAGTTTGTCAACAGTCCATTCTGACGGCGGAATATGATACACGTGAAAACACTTCTGATGCAGTGCGTCAATATTGCACCATTGAAACACCTAGAGCAGAATGCTTGACAGCAATTAGTTTTGACAACATATTAGCCCAGCGTATGAAAAACATACAAGGCCGATATACGCACCAATAACTCTGACACTAAGGGGTATGTTTACTAAACCCTTTTAACGTGCGCGCCGCGGTAGTCTGCAGGATGCCATATAAGGAGTGGGCAGTCCGGCCAAAAATAGAGAAAAACGGGATTAGCGTGCGCCGCGCGCTCTTGTGCGCCACGCACAGTAGCGCACGAGGAACACGCGCAGGAAGCATAAGCAGGCATGCTGATGTGCAAACATAGGAACAGGGCTGCAGTGCAATGGTAAAGACACTGACAAATGGTGTAGGGGACATGGGTTCAATCCCCCACTGTGCCCAATGAAGAAGGGTGGCTGAGGCTCTACCATTTATGTGTAATATTGCATTATGAGGCTTTTTAATTTTATTTTAATTACTGCTGCTGGCAAACGCACTCTCTCAAAGCGCTGTAACATAAGGTGCTGCATAAGGCACCCCAGAGGGCACATTTTAAAGTGCACTGTCCGCCACGGCACCCTACAATGTTGCTTAAAGGGTGGCCTATAGGGCGCCATATAGGGTGCCCTATGAGGCACAGCAAGGTCATAGCACTGTTTTTGATGGCAGCACTGTGCATTTACGCATGAAAATCTTAAGTAGGTGCGCTGACATGCAAGGAGGAACAGCAGTGTAGCACAATGGTTAAGGCACTGACTGCTGATACAGGGGTCATGAATTTGATCCCCAGTGTGCCTAATATGTAAGGCTGGCTGAGGCATCAGCTTTGACATGTAAGTATTGTTTCCTGCAGCACTTTATTTGTATTTTATTAATTGCTGCCATCAAACACACCCTCATGTGCCATAACCTAAGGTGCCACATAAGGCACTCCATAGGGCACATTATAAAGTGCACTATCCGCCATGGCACCCTATAATGTCCCCTATAGTGCACCCTATCAGTCGCTCCATAGAATACTGTATAGTGCACCTTATATGGATGGTAACCATAAGGTGCCCTATAGGGCGCCCTCTGAGGCACCTTATGGGTACAGTACGCTGAGGTTGTTTTTGCTGGCAGCACTAATGTACATTAAAAATAGATAATGCTTTGGAAAGCCCTATCAAAAACCCCCACTGTGGGTTTGAACCCATGACCTCTGGCTCCACTGGCAGAGAAGTAACCAGTGGGCTACAGCTCTACAGCTGCTAGCAAACCCCTGGCTGGCTGCAGAAGGACTGCAAGTCACCACACAAACAGTCTGCTGTGGTCACCAGGATAGGGTTAACCCACCCATACCCATGATGCACTGCACATGCAAATCAGCAGTCTACAGATGATCACAAGATGGGGTATGCACCCCACAGCACCTCGGCCTGGTAGGGGGAACTGACCGTGTGTGGTACTGGCACAGAGTAGCTACACACCGTCACATTGTGCAGGTACTGCACTCACCCTGAGGGTGAGGTTGGGCGCCCAGCACCAGGTCCCCAGCAGTGCTAATGTGTGAGATAGGTAGTTTCTGCAGACACACCTTGGATATATCTGTATGTCTCAGTCAAGTGTAGCCCCTATGGACCCCTAGGAGGATTATGTACCACCACCACCCTCCTCCAGGGCTGAGGGTGGCAAACAGGGTCTCCCACTAACAGATCCACATTCTACCTCCCTGCAATGGTGGCAGTAGAGGGGACCATCAACCCCAGTCCTGCTGGGGGAACAGACACCCTCCAGGGCAGTCAATGCAGCTCTGTACACATCCATAATGCAATAGCAGACAGACATTAGGCCTGTATATGCTAAGCTGCACCCCACCACTATCTGATATTCTCCTGCAGCAAGCCTTAAGCCACTGCACAGCGCTCCATCAAGACACATACCAGCTGCAGACAGTCTGCTAGCTAGTCCATAGTGCATGTTCCTGGTGGAAATGCGTGCACCCAGAACTGGGATATCAGCATACACAACAAGCAGAAAAATCAGTGACTGGACCCCAAAAAGAAACCCATAAATATCACATGAGAGAAACACTATAGAGCACTATGGGGGTGCCTAGCCATGCTGTGGTCACTGCACAGTCAGGGTGAGAGTAATCTCCCAGCAGGACATGCTGTGGCCACCCTGTCTGTGCAGGTGGTGGCCGGGCACTACAATGTCCCAGCCAGTGCCCTATGCCCTGTGCAGATGCATCCTGGCCAGGCCACCCTGTCCGGCCTATACCCATGGTACCTTGCTCCTCATTATGCACATTGGCAGGCCAATACTGGCAACAGTGCTGGCAGGGTGGGCTGTGGAGGGTGTTTGCAGCCACCACACACTGGATAGACAGACACACATTCCCACACCTATGCCAGCATTGTGCTACTATAGAGGAGTTTAGCAGCCCTGGCCACCACACCAGTCCTGGGCACAGTGCAGGCATGGATATGGTATGCAATACTGTTGGGAGTCACTCCCCAGGGTGGTAAACACTGTCAGAGACCAGACCTGCAGCACGCTCCACAGACATCAGAAAGGTTGCTATGATGGAGCTCAATCAGCAAACTGTGCTTAACGTAGGAATTGCTATCTGCCAGTAATCATAGCAAACTTTTGATAGCTGTGTACCGTATTCCCAGGTGTAGGGTGGCATTCCTAAGGTATGCAAGTGCTAGTATTGGGAGATCCACGCAGGGCCCAATGTCCTGCCTCTCCAGGAGGCATTGGCTAATGGAGCCTGTGGGTGTGGGTGTGGGTGTGTCTGCCCCTTTTGGCTGCTGCTTTACGGCAGAGGTTCCCAACTGCAGTCCTGGTGTGCCAAACACTGTTCGGGTTTTCATGCTGACCCTCATGAATATGCATGAGATACATCTGCATACCATGGGGGTAGTGCATAGATATGCAGCACAGGCATCTTTATTAGAGGCAGCATGGAACCTGAATGGCGTTTGGCCCTCCAGGACTGCATTTGGGAGACTCTGCTCTAGGTAATGCGCCTGTTTATGGTGTCTTTGCTCTGTAGGGTAAAATGTAGGTGTTTTGGGAATGTTTACGTCATCTGCAATAAACATTCTGTCTTTAGTAGCACGTTTCAATTGTGGGTAAAATATGGAGACTGGGTTGGCAGGCACCATAGCTGGGACGTGAACCTGTGACCTTCTGCCTCCAAACACACTGGTTGCGTGCACTGCACCACCGTGTTGCCACAGAGATAGTGCATTCCCTGGTGATACCATGACTGTTTGTCCGGCAGGGCCTGTCTGTTGCAGTGCATGGCACCCACCTACACAGGGCTAGGCCATGGTCTGCTCTGGGCAGCTGCCCTGCCCCCTCCACCACCAGTACCCCTCCACCACCATGCGGACATGGCCTTATATTGGAGACAGCATAAAACCTGAATGATTTGTGGCTTTCCAGGACTGCATTTGGGGGACTCTGCTCTAGGTAATGCGCATGTTTCTGGTGTCTGTGCTCGGTGGGGTAAAATATAGGCATTTGAACCATGCGTATGTTCTCTGCAATAAAGGTTTGTCCATACTATCACGGTTTAGTAGCGGGTAAAATATGGGGACTGGATTGGCAGTAGCCCCAGCTGGGACTTGTGACCTTCTGCTCCTGAACACACTGGCTGTGTTCACCGCATCACACTGTGCTCACAGAGACAGTGCAGTCCCTGGAGATACCATGGTTGTTTGTCAGACAGAGCCTGTCTGTTGCAGTGCATGGCACCCATCTACACAGGGCTAGGCCATGGTCAGCTCTGCGCAGCTGCCACTGCCCCCCTCCACCACCAGTACCCCTCTGCCACCATGCTGACATGCCCTTCTGCTGGTGGTGCTGGTGGTGTGCAGTCGCAAGCCATCCAGTGTGCAGGTAAGCAGCTGCCTATGGTGCATGATCTGGGGTAGGGGTGCCTGCATAGGCGTCCACGCTTCCCCCCAACACCGCCTGCCAATGTTCTGTGCCCTTGGGGGTACCTGTTGGGTACTATCCCCTGTGACACTGTGATGAACACTCTCGTGCCCATGTTGGGCCCTCATCAGTTGCTGTCTGGCTGCTGTTCAGTTTCAGCATTCCTAAGTACCACCTAGGCATCTGCCTAGTCCGCACTGTGCCCCAGCTGCACCACAGCATGTGCCGCCTGCAGCCCTCTGTATCCCCTTTCCCAGCATCTGTCCAGTTGCCCATTCCGACATGCCCGCGCTGCTGTTGTGGAAATGTGCATGCCATAGGTAACCTGTCCAATGGAGAGGGAAACCCTGATCAGTGCTATTTTACTGTGGGATCATTCACCTTGTATGGGGACGGAGCGTAGACCCTTCCAAAATTCATATTTATTTTTTGGGGCTTTCTTTGGGGCTTTCTTTTTTGATGTTTCCCATTACTATCACTATTTCCCAGCTTGATTATAATTTTTTTTTATTTTGTTGGGGTCCTTTTCAATGTTTATTTGTACTTTTGTTCTGTGCACATGTATCACACTTATCACTTTTTTGTAGGTTTCCCTGGTTTTGCTGTACATTGCTGACAGAAATGGTTTCTCTTCCCTTTAAAGCGGCTCTAATGCGAGGTTTTCACTCGCGTTATTTTTGGCCTCGAATTTCACCTCGCTAGTGTGCGGGAACCCTCTCCTCTCCCACTCTCCACCCATTGACCCCTTCTCTCCGCCCCTGGGGAGCCTTCCTCCACCCTCCGGGAGCCTTTCCCCGCCTTCAGCACTCGTGTGCGCCGCTGCGCGCATGAGCGCGCACTAAAGCGCATTTTTGCCCCGTAAAGCATCATTAGCGTGCGCTAAGGTACCATAGCGTGCGCTCATGCGCACCACGCACGTTAAGAAACTTTAGTAAACATACCCCTAAGTAACTTACAGTTATCTAAACCTATTTTCTAAAGTCTACAAATACTTTTATTTGCAAAATAGTAGCTATTACAGCATTATAAGCCACTTACTATTTTTTGTGATCTTTTTATGTTGAGCCGCCAGTACCATCAAAATCAGCAAACTTTGAATACCTATTAAACTAACTAGATCTCAGGTAAAAAATCTGTATATAACGCTTTTTGACATAACGATAATAGCTAAACATAGTTCCATTGAATTTATAACCATTAATTAGCAAACAGTTGAGTAGTATGTATGGAAACCTTATGCATGTAAAACATACGCTGGTCCAAAACGGGTTAAGACACTCCTAGGCAGTTAGGTTTTCAGGATAACCGCAATGAAAATGCACGAGAAAGATTTGCATGCACTGCCTCTGTGGTATGCCAATCTCTCTCATGCATATTCATTGTGGTTATCCTGAAAACCTGACTGGCTAAATGTGCCTCGAGGACTGGGTAGAGAAAGCCTGGAATATAAATCTAAAATTTTAACCATGCACACTAATATCACATTAAACACATTGGGGCATGTTTTCTAAAGTGTGCTAAGCAAGCTGATGTCAAGAGGCAAAAATTAGTTTGGGAAAGGAAACAGGTTTGGGATAACTGTCTGGGGCACACCCAGCATATTCCCTGTCAGTTAGCTTGCTGAGAAGTACCCCAGCGCTTTAAACTGGCAATCGCAATTAATGCAGGCGCAGTTAATGCCACCCACTGAGGTAGTGTTAAGTGCACTCGTTCTAACTGCAGCACTGACAATTAGCACTTGCTAATTGTGCTAATTGCAATGTGCAGCCAGTGCTCAATTTGACCTCCAACCCGCCCAGTCTCCATCCTACTACTACTACTACTACTGAGCATTTGTATAGCGCTACAGGACGTATGCAGCGCTGCACAGACATGTAAGAGACGGTCCCTGTTCATCAGAGCTTACAATCTAGTCAAGACAGACAACACAGAAGGTGTAGACAGGGATAAAACAAGGGGGAATGGTAAAGAAACAAGGAGATCAGGTGAGTCAAGATCCAAAAGCAGCAGCGAAGAGGTGAGTTTTCACCTTGGATTTTGAAAAGGGTCAGGGAAGGTGCCTGGCGTACAGACACAGGTAGTTTGTTCAAGTCTGGAGTTAGCAATAAAAGAGAAGAGCACAGATAGAAGCAATTTGCCAGAAAAGTGGAGTTCCCGAGTTGGGGGGGAGGGGGGATGTCAGGAGAGATAAGAGAAGAAAGGTAGTGAGATGCTGCAGAGTGAATGCCCTTATAGGTCAGCAGGAGAAGTTTAAAATGGATGCAGAAATGGATAGGGAGCCAATGAAGTGATTTGAGAAGAGGGGTAATATGGGCATGACAAGGTTGGCGAAAGATTAGCCGCGCAGCAGAGTGCTGAACAGATTAAAGGGGAGAGAGATGATTCAAAGGGAGACCAGCAAGGAGTAGGTTACAGTAGTCAAGATGGGAGGTGATTAAGGAGTGGATAAGTGTCTTGGTAATGTGTTCAGAAAAGAATGGGCAGATTTTGTTGATATTATAGAGAAAGAAATGGCAGGTCTTAACTATGAGATGTATGTATGTGGAGAAGAAGAAAAAGGAGTCAAAGACAACCCCAAGGTTGCGAGACGAGGAAACAGGCAGGAGTAGAGAGTTATCCACAGAGACTGAGAAAGGAGGAAGAGGATAGGGAGAAAAATAAGAAGCTCAGTCTTGGCCAATTTCAAGTGGTGGTGAGACATCCAAGCAGGTAATGTCAGAAAGGCAGGCAGAGATCCGGGTCTGGATTGCCAGAGAGATTTCATGCATAGAGAGATCTGGGAGTCATCGGCATAAAGATGGTACTGAAAGCCATGGAAAGAGATGAGCACACCAAGGGACTGGGTATAGAGAGAGAAAAGGAGTGAATTGTTACCACACTGATTGTTTTAGCACACAGTAACATTACTGTGGTCAGCTTAGCACATGGTAAACCCTGTGCTAACCATTAGTGCACTTTAGTTAACATGACCCATTATGCAATAAAATAATAACATGCAGAGTAGACAATCACTAAAAAAGTAATTAAATCTTAACTTGCATATGAAAGGGATCAGTTAAGCAGGTGTTGGCACCTTGGCATACCTTAAGCTTTACACCCCTCCTTCCACCATCACCCCCCTGCCCCCCGCTGTTAAAATGTATTGCTTAGCTTTGAATGGCCTGCTTTTTGCTGGCCCCCAGAAGTTGCTTCCCTAGGCAACTGCCTGGTTTGCCTGATGGCTGGCCCTGCCCTATGCTTACTTCAAAGTGCTCAAGCAATTTTGTATCCATATACTCAGTGGGCAGTTTTCAAAGAAAACTATACAGGTAATTTCATACATGCATGCACATAAAATGTACATCCATACTTTTCCCTGTGGGCTTTCAACAGATTTCCAAAGTGAATATGCACACGCATTTCATCTTTGAAAAGTACCCCAGGGAATGAATGTGCTTGTGTTTACAGTACACCTGCTCATTCGCACACACACATTCACATTTCCAAAAGTATTTGTGCAGATGCAAACCTCTCCCCAACCCTGCTCCCGAGAATCTCTCTGCTCAGGCAGGGTAAAGTTAGAGACACAAGGAGCCGAATTCCATAACATGCACGTCCAGCCTGCGGGCATGTCCAAAATGAAGATGTGCCCAATTTAAATCTGATTCCGCAACTGCGAGTAGAGACACGTCTACGATTCCGGAATCAGGGACATAGACGTTTCCACTATGGAGAAACACAGGCCCTCGCTGTCATAATGGGACATGAGTAGATGCAGCAAACGGCTTGGACGTCGCTGCGCTCACCATATTCTGAAAGGATGCATGTGTACAATCCTGCCTGTCTCCGTGTGGCCACGCCTCTGCTGTTAAAATGTGCATGTTCTCAGTTGCTCCTCTCACTGACAGTGTTATGCTCATGCAAACTACACATGACCACTGATGATACATAAATCATGATGCCAACCAGACAATATACAATATATTAGTCTGTTGCATGCCTACAACACAGCAAAGTAATCTCAGTGCACGCAAAGATATTATAAAAGCAAGTAGAAGATTATATGTCTGTCCTGACATAGCTTGTATCAAAGCATACATGGCAGTAGAAGAACTCCTTAGTTATGCTTGCATTGGGTATCTCTTATAACAGTCTTTACAATGCTAAGTATGGACCAGTAGAAATGAGCAAAGGTTCACTATAGCAAAATGCGAAACACATCTCTGTCATTAATAAGGGACCTTCAGAATGAGAGCATGCAACAGTGCAAACAGCACTAATACATGTCCTAAAACACTATCATCGGCCTCTACAAATGTACACATTTTTGGAGACCGATGAAGGTGCTTTGGGCATGTATTAGTACTTTTGCACTGTTGCATGCTCTCATTCTGAGGGTCCCCTATTATTGACAGGGATATGTTTTGCATTTTGCCATAAAGAACATTTGCTGATATTTTCTACCCAATTACACTGGCACCTGGTGATGATGCGGTCATCCCTATGGTCCAGGTACTGGCCAGGCATTCATGTCCCCCACAGGGCCGGCCCAAGTGTTTCTGCTTCCCTAGTCAGAAGCTCCAGCCATGCTGCCCCCCCCCCCCATGGCATACTGCCTTCCCATGTGCTAAGCCACGCTGCTGCCCCCCTCTGCTGCTGATTCCGGTAGAGAGATCGAGGGGGGGGGGCGCAGCTCAGCTTGGCAGCAGGCCACGTGTGCTGATGCTTCTGACCCCCCTCCAACATAAGTTCAGGGAGTCAGAAGTGGCAGGCCATGTGTACCAAAGGGCATGGCCTGCCACCGAGCTGTTCCCCCCCCCCCATGCCACCAGAATCAGCGGCAGCGGGAGACAACAGTGCTGCATGGATTAGCACAAGGGGAGAGGGAGGACAGTGTGGCTTGATGGACAGCAGGCCATGTGTGCAAAGCACATGGCCTGCTGCCCATAGAGATCTTCTGCCCTAGGTGGCCACCTAGCCCGCCTAGTGGATGGCTGGCCCTGCCCCCCCAGAATTGCGGTTGAGCACACCAGATCCTCCCTTGCAACCCTCAAACCACACACACATATACACTTTCACTTGCAGTCACAATAAACATACATCTGCCAAAAAGATTACCTGCACCTATTAGCAACAGCTGGTATAACATAATAATATGGTGTCCCAGGACTACAAATCTGATCTGTATTTCTCACCCAAACGAGAATCTTTGCCATACTCACTCACATACTATCTCTACATCACCAGTCCCAGTTTACAGAACATAGGAAATGTTAGGGAACCCAACTTCTCTTCTTTAGCACAAACAGTAATTGTCAACATAGCCAGCATAAACACAATTGCTCTTCTTAATATGTCTATAGGGGTGTTTATCAATGTTTCATTACCATACAACCTTCCCTCACCTCTGCTTTCTGTTCTTTACAACTGCATCTTGTATTCTTCCAGACTGCAGACACAACAGTTGAAAACATAATTATCACAACCATTCTTCAATAGGGACGCATTGAAGAGCAGAGCAGAATATTTTCTAAGTCCTGCCCTTATTCCATGTTTCCACAGGAATAAAGAGGATGTCTGCAGGAGACACTTAAAACTTACACAGGGCTTTCCTGAATACACTTTATACCTCTCTGTGGCTGACCACGCCCCTGTTCTTCCCCCTGAGATTCCTGTGCTAGCACCGTGTACATGCTGGGCCATGGATGTTTCAGAATATGCTCGTAGATGCTTTTGCTAGAAAAACACCTATGGCATACATCCAAATGGCTTATTTGTGTTATGGAATGACCTCCATAGGCTGCACACATATAACTTTACCTGCATGTCAAGCATGCAGTTGTATACAATCCTATTTCCACTGGTACAGCACTGGTTTATCTGAGGAAATACTTTTGAAAATTACTTTTACTATTTCTTTTTGAAAATTCACTTACCTGGGTACCCAGTAATAAAAGCAACTACAGACTTGGCACTTCTTTTTTCTGTGGTTAAAGGAAAGGAGAGGAAGAGAATATATGTAGATCTGAGATTTCTATTTTGCATTCATAGTCTGTCCTCATGACCTAAACATGCCAGTGGGTACATCCCTTTTTTTGAATGTGACTGAAAGTACATGCATTGTGAGTCCCATGGGGATGACATTCCTATGCCCTGCTTAAAACATGTGGATGATATATTCGTATACCTACTTTTCAGTGGCCCTACTTGTTTAGCTGTAGCCGCTGAATATGCACTCTTGAATTAAAACAGATGTTATCCTTTAAGCCAGGCCTGCATTCCAGATAAACATAGAAATGTATCTGGATAGTGACTAAATATTGTATTATTTAAATATTGTATAGTAAATAAATATTGACTAAGTATTGACACTACATGTCTTTTGGCATCACAACCAAAACACCATTCTACATAAATGTACCCCCCCCCCTTTTAGGGTAGGAGAGCATTTTACACACTCAAGTAGATGCATATAAAATTGCACAGGGGTAAGCATGCAAACAAGTAGGCACCCATAAATCATAGTGTCTGCTTTTATGTGATACTCATGTAGTCATTCCTGGGGCGGAGAATAAATGGTGGAGGTAGGATCAGCACTTATGTGTCTATTTTATAAAATAATCCCCAATAAAGACCATTTAATCTACAATGGACAATTACAGAAAATGTAAGTTAATAAAAAAATGAACCATCAAATTCTTAAAGAGCACTACTGGAATCTTTTCCATCTATGAGCACTCATAATTTCATCATTGGCCACAATAAAGACTTAATTGGTTAATATGTTGTTGTTGTTAAGTGCCGTTGAGTCGGAGTCGACTCATGGCAACCCTCTGGATAGCTATCCTAAATTGTGTTTGGTCTGGTACCCGTAGCTGCTTTTATTGTTATTGATCCATCTCACTGCTGGCCTTCCTCTTTTGCGTTGACCTTCTATCTTGCCAAGCATGATGTCTTTCTCTAATGATCTCTCTCTTCGCATGATGTGTCCAAAGTATGAAAGTCAAAGTCTTGTCTTCTGAGCTTCTAAAGAAAGCTTAGGTTTGATCTCCTCTAGTACCGACTGGTTTGTTCTTCGGGCAGTCCATGGTATACACAGTATTTGCCGCCAGCACCATAATTCAAAGGCATCAATTTTCTTCCTGTCTATCTTTTTCACTGTCCAGCTTTCACATCCATCTGATGTTATTGAAAATACCATGGCTTGAACAAGTTGAATCTTTGTATGGAGAGAGACATCTCTGCTCTTGAGAATCTTATCTAGGTCTTTCATAGCCATTCTGCCAGGAGCACTGCGTCGTTTGATTTCTTGACTGCTTATTGCTTCTTTATTGATAATTGATCCAAGTAGGTTAAAGTTGTTCACGATTTCAATTTCTTCTCCTTCAACGATGAACCTGTTGATTATGCCAGTTGTCATGATCTTTGTCTTGTTTACATTAAGGTGCAGGCCCATTTTGAGACTATGTTCTTTGATTGTGAGAAGCAAATGTTTCAGATCATCTTCACTTTCCGCTAGTAATGTGGTATCATCAGCATAGCGAAGGTTGTTGATGAGTCTTCCACCAATCTTCACACCTCTGTTGTCTTCATACAATCCTGCTTCTCTGATGATTTGTTCTGCATATAAATTAAACAGGTAGGGGGGAAGTATGCAGCCTTGTCTTACACCTTTGCTTATTTTAAACCATTCTGTTTCTCCTTGTTCCGTTCAAACTGTTGCTTCTTGATCAATGTACAGATTGTGCAAGAGAACGATCAGGTGTTCTAATATACCCATGCTTCTTAATGTGGCCCAAAGTTTCTCATGGTTTAAAAAGTCAAAAGCCTTGCACTTCAGGTAGTTCTTGTTCCAGGTATGGTGTAGTCTCTTTTGAATAATCTTCAGTAGAATCTTGCTGGCATGTGGGATCAGAGCGATTGTGCGATAATTTCCACAGTCAGTTGGATCACCTTTCTTTAGTATTGTTATAAACACAGATCTTTTCCAGTTTGTTGACCATGATGTTGTCTTCCATATTTCTTGGCAGAGCCTTGTAAGTATGGTAACAGCTGCATCAGATTGCTGTAATACTTCTATGGGAATGCTATCAATGCCTGGTGCTTTGTTCTTTGATAAGGCTTTCAATGCTGCTTCAACTTCTTCTTTCATCACCAATGGTTCCAGATCATAAGGTACAGGTTGAAAAGGCTGTTGGTCCACTTGATCTTTATCATATAAAAACTCTGTATATTCCTTCCACCTTTTCTTGATCTTCACAGCATCATTCAACATAGAACCATGAGCATCTTGTAACATTCCAATTCGAGGCTGGAACTTTTTCTTTAACTCTCGTAGCTTTAGGAAAGCCGATCTTGTTCTTCCTCTAATAGTTTCTGCTTCTATTTCCTTGCATGCGTCATTGTAGTACTTTTCCTTGTCCTGTCTTGCTGCATGTTGGAAATCTCTGTTGAGTTCTGTGACTGTCTTTCTTTCTCCTCTGGCTTTAGCTTCTCTGCGTTTCTGGGCAATTTTCAGAGTTTCTTCCGTCATCCATTTTGGCCGTTTTTGCTTTTTCACCTTTTGTAGAGACTTCTCGCTTTCTTCCAACACAACCTTCTTGATGTCATTCATGTCATGTTAATATAGAGATCTCAATTTAAATAATACAAAAATACTTATCTGAAAAGTCCAAAATGATCAAATTATTCATTCTTTACTGTAATCTCCATTGTAATCCCTCCATCACAACCTAAAGAGTGAATAATTTGATTATCTTGGACTTTTCAGATAAGTATTTTTGTATTATTTAAACTGATTTCTCCTTATTAACCAATTAAGCTTTTATTGTGGACCGATGATGAAATTATGAGTGCACCCAGATGGAAAAGACTCCTCCTGTGCTCTTTATGAATTTAATGGTCCATTTTTTACTTAAATTAGCTACGTTTTGTAGCTGTCCTATGTAGTATTTTATAAAATATGCACATAAATTGTGTAACTGAGAGGGAGCGTCCTGGTAGCCTATTTTATAAAGTCACATGGGCACAGAATTTGTTATAAAACAGGCACAATGCATGTTCTCTTGGGCCTTCCCTCCCTAGTCACATGTTATCAAGCTGCCCTCTAAATGGAACATGGACTCTTCAGTGTGTGCATAAGCTTCATCTGAAGGTGTTGGAGACAAGGACAATATCTGAATCCACAAAAGCATGGGACAAGCACAGATGACCTCTGAGGGAAAAGAAGGGGTGGTAGACATTGGGCATTTGGTTTGGATGGGCAGACTGGATAGGCTGTATGGTCTTTTCTGCTATCATATTCTCTATTTCTAAGTTACAGTCCTAAGCAGAAAGCATGGACTAGCCTCCATGAAGTGGTAGTGACAACCTTAAACATTTTGCTGGGAAGATGGAATGAGCTAGTTTGATTTTTACGCTCTGGCATTTACTATTTAGATGCCCAGTTTCCCAGACTATTACACTGTAATCTATATACTGTATTAATATTCAGAGGAAGATCATAAACCATCCTCACCAGATATACTGTATATGTCTCTCCCAATGAGAACATATTTTACTGGTGAAAGTAGGAAGTGGCTTAAACTGTTTTCCAGTGCATTCTCCCTTTGGGAGGTGCCACAATGGGTCATTCCATCGCTTTTACTATAATATAGTCACCCCTAAAGAAAGTTCTAGAGGTTAAAAGAGAGAAATGAATTGGAGTTTGAAGGAGATGTTTACTTTTTCCCTCCAGACTACAGTGGGCAGCAGAATACCGCAGTGAGAGGCCATGGGTGTAGTGGAAAGGCCTCTTGTTTCGGCCAAAATAGCATGAAGGTACAGAAACATAAGAGGTGCCATACTGGGTCAGCTCTAGGTCCATCAAGCCCAGTATTCTGTTTCTAACAGTGGCTAATCCAGATCACAAGTATCTGGCAGGTTCCCAAAAATGTACATAGTTTCCACAATGCTTGTCCCGGGGTAAGCAGTGGATTTCCCAGGTCATCTTTAATAATGGTTTATGGACCTTTCCTCCAGGAACTTGTCCAAACCTTTTTAAAACCCAACTAAACTAACAACTACACTACATTTTATAAAAAACATGGAAGTCAGAATTGTGATGTGGAGGGCACCACATTTACAATTCTGACGGAATTTCAGAAATAGCTCTGTTAAATCTGGAGCCATTTCTAAAGTACAGATCCATGTGTAGTGGCAGGGGCCATTTTAGAAATATGTGCATGGGTAAAACGGACAGGAGAACCCCTGCAACCTGCCCATGTAAGTTCCGGTATTTCACAATGTGCAGATGTAAATATTGGAACTTATACGTGTCCCAGCCATTTTGGAAACCTAGATATGTAGATGCCACTAATAGACTACAGAGGACTCTTTCTTTGACTCATTTCAATTTGGAGGGGAAACAAATATTAGGGGATTATGGGGGATATCCCCCTTAATCCCTCCTGTAAAAGGATGGTTACATGGAGCACTTTTGAAATGCCTGTTCATGTCAGGGAACAGGTTTAAATTCAGACATGGGCAATTTTGGACTTACATGTGCAGCCCCTACATGAAATGGGCAATAAACATGTAGCTACCATATTTGTTCCACTCAGGCTATTTCCCAAAACGTCCCTAGAGTACCCCCTGGAGAAACCTTTATAGACAGATGTTCCAGATGTTTCTGACACCACATCCACTTTTAAAACACCAATAGTTTATGTGGTAGAGTACTTGTCTCCTTTGGAGGTATTTTAGTCATTCATGCTCACATGTGACCACATATATGCGTGAATGACCTCTTATAAAACACCAAACATTGTAAATGTATGCATGTTAACATGATGGTGCGTACTTTGCCAGTGGGCATACACATGGGTGGAATTTGGATGGAGTGTGGTTGGACCACACAGGTACACATGTAGAATATAAAATATTATAATTTATGCACATAGATGAAAACTGTGGAGAAGTAGCCTAGTGGTTAGAGCAACTGCCTAGTACCCAGAAGATTAAGGGTTCAATTCCCACTGGCACTCCTTGTGACCTTGGGCAAGTCACTTTGCCCTCCATTGCCTCAGAAGAAAAGGCTGGCAACCTACTTCCAGTGATACATTGCCAAGAAAACCCAGAAGTAGCTGGGTCGCTATGAGTCAACAATGACTTGATGGCACAAAAAAAAAAAAGAAAAATATAAAGACAGGAATTTACATCAGCTCTAGGACTGGTATAAAAATCCACATGTTAACTTAAGGATTGATCTTTGCCAGTTACATTAGTATTTGATAAAGACATGTAGGCATCTGCTTGTCTTTATTAAATAGTGCTTACATTAGACCTTCAATTATAAAATTACCCTCAACTAGTGGTATAAATCCTACTCAAGCAGCCCCTGTAGTGCAGGAGGCCCCAAAGAAGAAGAGGGCCCACTTGCAGCTGCTCCCGTATCTTCTGAAATGGACTTCCTCTGCTCTAGAGGCCTTTTAAATATTTTCAATTGGGGGCCCATAGTTTTAATTTTAGCCATTGCCCTCAACAAGTCTTTTTCCCTTTTTTTCTAATATTTTTGGAGTGGGAGAGTTTCTGCTTGTTGAAAGGAATGCTAATTCCACTCTCCATGGTGAGAAAATCCCATGTAAGCTTTTTCTAGCAAAATTCTACTGGCAAATGCAGCTACAGGAGCTCATACATATGCCATACCAAACCAAACTACACCAAACTATTTGAATGTTTCATGGCAGTAGGGAGATGGCTAAAACAACATAACCTAGACATCAACCACAAGAAAACAGAGGTACTTCATGTGACCAAGGACCCAGATTTCAAACCACCATAATCACTCAAAATTGAAGACAATGAGCTCCAAGTTAAAACTGAAGTCAAGTACCTCAGTATAGTCCTTGATCAAGAACTAAACTTTCAAGCTCAAATCAAGAAAACAACTCGCTTGATATACCACAAATTAAGAACATTGAAGAACCTGCACCCCCTTTTCACATCAGATCTGTTCCACAGCCAGGCAACAATAACCCTCATCCTGGACTATGCCAACATAATCTACCAAGACTTGCCCAAACACAAACTTTATCTACTCCAAATGGCTCAAAACAAAGCTGCAAGGATTATTCATGGTGCACCACAACACTCCCATATCCTTCTTATCCTGAAACAATTGCACCGGCTACCCATCACAGCCAGAATCAAATACAAGGTATCACTTAGCACATACAAAGCCCTACACAACAGATTGGCAACCTATCTGCAGCCACTAATATCCAAACCAAGCAATGAAAGACTAAGAAGACACGATGCACAGAACCTTCTAACTATACCGCTCTTCAAAAGAACGAACAGTCAAGCTGTGTGTAACTGCGCTTTCAGTCTATATGCCCCGACGACCTGGAAATCTCTACCCCCTGACTTAAGAGGCAACGCAGACCTAGAAGACTTCCGCAGAAAGCTTAAGACTTAACCTCTTCCATGAGTTTTATGACCCGAACTCCTAACATGAACAGATCCCCATTCACCTCAGCCAGACATAATTGCAATCAGCTTATAAATATGTAAATATCTACTTAAGCTAACTACCAGTTGACACATTTGCCTGCAGTTCTCAATGAAAATACACTTGTCCCATCAGTAACTGCTAAATTAAGTTTTACCTTATATCATCCCACATGACAAACCACACTATACTTGCACTGTAAAAGCTAAACCTATGTTAAATTGTAAATTATGTTATGTTACCTCATGTTTTTGTTTTAGTTCTGAACCATTTCATGTAACTCGTTTTTAATCTGTTCTATGCAAATCACTTTGACTCTTGGAAAAGCAGTATAGAAAAAAAATGTTAAATAAATAAATAGCACATTTTAAATCAAATGTATACATCTACCTTTACTTTAAGAATAAGTACACATTGTTCCAATGTGGAAAATCCGAAAATTTCCTTTCATATTAGACGTAAGCATGTAAGAGAAACACTCCATACTGCCAAACTAAAGCAAACATACAGTATCTGGTTAAAATCTTTATTCTGTCTAATGATGATAGAGTACAGCATTTAATGAGAAATGGCATTTAATGAGAAACCGTTACATTGTTATTTCTCTTTACGAGAAAATATATACGATGCACATTTTATTTTGGGAGGGGTGCAGGATAAAGATTAAAAGCCGATTCTGTCTCTAGGTATCACAGCTGACATTCCGACCTCAGCAATGAGGATTTGACTGACATCGTTAAGACGGGTGCAAGAGACCATGACAGAATGACAGGCGTTCAGCTGCATATACAGGCTACATAGCAACAGTTCTGTGACTGAATAAATACATTCATATTTTTTTCTTACTAAAGGCAACGCTGAATTCCTAAAGTATGGTTGAAGAACATATAGGACTTAAGATGATGAATGCAGAGAAAGACTACAAATATTACAGAGCTAATTTATAAGATGACACAAATCCTAAAGAAAGGAAGAATGACAGACAGTTAAGAAAAGTGCTACATCTAATAAAGAATGCTTTAGACATATTGTTAAGGCATGAGGGACCAACAAAGGAATCAGCAGAATATCTGAATGACAGTACTGCAAATTTGTTGACGGAAGAAACAAACATTGCTAAAGAAAACTATAGATAAATGCTGCATCTCTCTTTTCATAGAGAAGACAGAAATGGAGATAGATTATCTAGAGAAGGGGGGCCTATTAAAGGTAATTCAAGGTATGTTGGAACAGGTGATGAAGAATCCAGAAGAGCTGCTGAGAAACAAATCACCCAATTTATTTCTTTATTTTATTTGTACGCTTTTATAAACCACCACTTCCATAGATCAGTGGTGGTTTACAATGAAATACAACCAAGTTACATTATAACGTTCTTGAACTTATATACAATCATCATATTAAGTGACCAAGTAACTAAACATTATTTATTTATTTATTTATTACAGTTTCTTATATACCGCGCTATTCGGCATCAGCGCGGTTTACATCATAACATAACTACCATGACGACAAGGTGTCTGGTTTTACATTGAACAGGGAAAAAAAACTTGGATACCAGGGTTAACTATATACATACATGGTTTTACATTGAACAGGGAAAAAAAAAAACTTGGATAACAGGGTAACTTTGTAACATATTTACAACTAACAACTTTGTAACTTATTTACAGATAAACGGAGGTGAGAAAGAAGTGTCACCTTGGCAGTATGTATCTTTATAATGATGTGGATTTTAAGAGATTAGGAGTGTTTGATGGATTGTTAAATGTTTGTTGAGTGGGTGTTGAGTTAGGTTGCTTGTGATTGTTGATTCAAAGTAGTAAGACCATAGTGTTGGAAGAAAAGGTGAGTTTTAAGTTCTTTGCGAAAAGTTAGAAGATCTTTAATTGTTCTTAGGTTGTCAGGGAGGGCTTTCCATAGAGTGGGGGCGACGTATATGAATGCCCTTGAGTGGTAACTTTATTTGTACTGCGAATGTGTGTGGGTATGGCTAGGGTATTCTGAGAGCTGGGTCTTCTCACTCTTGTGGGATCAGGTAAGTGTAAAAGAGAATGTAAGTAGGAAGGAGCAATTCTGTTGGATAGCTTAAATACAATCATGATATATTTGTATTTAATTCTGGATGCAATAGGAAGTCAGAGGAGGTTATATAGTAAAGGAGTAATGTGCTCCTTGTGGTGGGCATTGAAGATTATCCGTGCTGTTAGATATTGAGCCATTTGAAGTTGCTGTGTGGGTTTTTTTTTGGGTAGACCTTGAAGAATACTATTACAGTAATTGAAATGTGGGGTTATGAGGGCTTGCAGAACTGTGCGGAAGTCATGGCTTTCCAGGAGTGGTTTGAGGTGCTGAATCATTTTTAGTTTAAAGTAAATGATCTTGGTAATGGATTTTATGTGTGAGCTCATGATTAAGGATTGATCAATGATAACTTCTAAGTACAGTCAAACCTCGGTTTTCATTTGCCCCGGTTTTCATACGCTTCGGTTTTCAACATCTTTTTTGACTGAGATTTTGTCCCGGTTTTCATACATCGCTTCGGTTTTCAACGTCTTTTGACTGAGATTTTGTCCCGGTTCTCGTACATTGCCTCGGTTTTCGTAAAGTACAGTACTGTAAATACATACACCCTCGCGCTGCACACCATTCTGTATACACTGCCAGAACGCCTGCCCGGTCCTGGCAGCACTGCCCCCCGGACTCACCGATCGCCAGCGTGATGAGAAGCAAAAGTCAGCTGAGCACGTAAATGAAACACATCCTCGAGCCTGGTCAGAGTCAGAGAGGCAAGGATTGCGCAGAGAGGAAGGCCCCGATCTCGTCCACCGCCTGCCCGTTCTCTGGAGCGCCCCCTCAGGCTCGGAGGTAGCAGGGAAGAAAAGCTGTCAACGTAAGCAGGAGATGTTGCATGAATGTGGGAGGCAGTTCTTTCTCTTGCATGGTACGTCTGAAGCTATATCATTAAGATTTTCTGCCATTCTGAAGCATTGAGCAGATAATGTAAAGGCATTTTAATGGGCTGAATCCAATGTGATTCCGAAGAGAGCTGGGCACAGCAGCTTGTCAGGGGTGGCTAAGGCCAGATGTTAACATACTGTACTGTACAGTACTGAACTTAGCTTGCTTTCAGTGATGTTAAATGTTCATTTATCCATTTCATTAGTCATTTATATTTATTTCTCATTGTTTTCTGTATGTAAAATATAGTTATTCTCTATAAAATGTATTTTTGTGAATATTTTTGGGTGTCTGGAATGGATTAATTGGATTTACATTATTTCTTATGGGAAATATTGCTTCAGTTTTCATACGTTTCGGTTTTAGTCAGACTTTTTTGAACGGATTAATCATGAAAACCGAGGTTTGACTGTATCAGATTTCCTGTTTTACTTCCAGTTCAGTGTTGTTTATGTGAATTTTGTCTGGGGGTTGAAGTTCTGATGACGTGTAATGTAAAGCAGTTCTGTTTTTTTTTAAATTAATTTTTAAGTTGTTTGCAAGGAGCCAGTCAGATATATCTGAGAGGCATCCCTGTATTTGGGAGCATTTTGGGTTGGATATGTCAATTTGGTGGTAGAATATAATATCATCAAGGAGGCTTGTGAAAGACATTTTAAATATATTATAATTGCAAAGCACTATGAGCTAGAGAGAGGTGAATCAGGCACCAGGAGTGAGCAAAAAACTATTGATAATTATGACCAAACTGAGAGATACACTTGACTTTGGCAATGAGGAAGCCACATGAATTCAGGTAATTAAGAAAGGATTTTAGGATCCATTTTTTCTGAGATTGCCAGTGTTCTATAAGAACATAAGAAAAGCCATGCTGAGTTAGGTCAAGGTCGAGCCCAGCATCCTATTTACGACAGTAGCTAGCTCGGGTTGCAAGTACCTGGCAAATCCCAAAAAGTAGATCTAGTTCCCATAGTTCATTTCCAGGGATAAACAATGGCTTCCTTGGGTCTAACTGGCTAATAATTTTTTTTACTGACTTTTCGACTAAGAACTTGTCCAATCCTCTTGAATCCTGCAGTGTTAGTCACCTTGACCACATCCTTCAGCAACTGATTCCACATCTCAATTATGTGCTGCTGAAATAAAAACCTGTCTATGAGGTGTTTTCAGTCTGCTAATCATTAAGTTCATGGACTGCCCTCTTATTTTGTGCTGTTTGATAGATTAAACAACCACCGTCTATTTTACTGTTCCACCCCACTCATGATTTCTAAACTTCTATCATATCCCCTCTCAGATGTCTTTTACCCAAGCTGAAAAACCCTAACTTGTTAGCCTCTCCTCATAAGGAAGGTATTCAATCCCCTTTATAAATTTTGTCACTCTTCTCTGAGCCTTTCCTAGTTGCATTACATCCTTTTTGAGATGGGACAATCAGAACTGCACAAAATACCTAAGGTGCAGATGCACCAGGAACCTACAAATAGGCATAATGATATTCTAAGGTTTGTTTTCCATCCCTTCTCAGATAATCTACTAACATTTCATATGCTTTCTTAGCAGCCATGGCGCACTGACAACATTTTAGAAATCTGAGTTTTTGAAGATATGTATTCATTTATTTATAAAATTTGTTAGACTGCCCTTCCAACCAAGATAATGAAAATGGTTTACAGATAGCATCTAAGAAGATAATTTTCTAACTTGGCAACAATGTAAAATCTTAAATAGTGTCTATTTTATGCAGTTTTATAAGGAAACCTATCTATGCATGTGTCTTTTAAAAATAGGCTCCTACAATAATTCGTAATGATGCACAAATTGTCCCCACACAAGGTTACATCTGAGCAGGGGCAGAGATTCATTATGGGGCTTCATTTGCATAAATATTTGCATAATATTAACATGTGCTAACTTTTAGTAAACATGCCTCTTAATGAGTGTCTGGATAAAGAAAGACTACCAGATTTCTACATTACTATACTCCAGTGATAACCGCCAGGCACATTAGGAAGTACTGTAAACACTGCCCATTTAGAACCCATAGCAAACCCACCATATCATAACATCACTACCAGAACTCACAAAGCAACAAACCCTACCTAACAAAAAGGCAACACTGCAAATATTAAACCAATACATCTCAGAGAATACCAATACATTTTCTTCTGGGGAAAAAGTGGCACTGTCAAATAGAAACTACATGAACAGAATACCTCAGCTCGGTTACACATGCAGAACATAGACTATAACCAAACAAAGAACAAGGCATCACAATTTAGAAATAGAAAGACAATAATTAAACTGGGAACCCCAAAAGCCAAACTTGGAATGTACAACAACACTGGAGAAATAAAGCTTTAAATTAATTTCCTCTTGTACTAAACAAAAACACAAAGACGTTAGCGATGCAAATTTCCCAAAGCTGACATATTCTAGTTAATAAATTCAAAATAAAAAAGTATTTTCTAACTTTTATTGTTTGGGCATTTTATTTTTCATTTGCAATTGCTCTTGTCACTTTCTTCTGGTTTCTTCATGTCTTTGGCTAACTCTCCATTGTCTGCTGTCTATTTGTCCTTTCTTCTCTCTTCTAGTTTTTTTTCTATTCCCTCACTACATCTACTTTAACACACTGATCTTCCCCATTTTGCTCTTTCCTCCATTTCCTTCTTTATTTCTTTTTCATCCACTCAAATTTCACCCTTCCATCCTCAATCCCCACTTACTCTCCCAATACCCAGCTAATTGTAGATTTTTCATCCCTCCCACACAAAATATCTTTTCCCCTCTCCATCCTCACTCCCCCAGCCCCATCCCCTTCTGGTCCTCCCCCAGCATCAGCTCCCTTCTAGTCCCAGCCCCACTCAGCAACTGCCCCTTCTATTCCAATTCTCTCATCCCCATTGCATTAGCCTATTTCCAGTCCTAGCCCCTCCATCAGCCCATTTCCAATCCTAGCCCCCTATCAACCATTTCCAGTCCTATCCCAGTCCCTCATCAGCCCATTTCCAGTCCAAGCTCCCCCATCAGTCCATTTTTAGCCCAAGTTACCCCATCAGTCCATTTCCAATCCTATCCCATCAGCCATTTCCAGTTCAGATCATCAACCCATTTCCAGTCCAAACCCCCCCATCAGCCATTTCCAGTCCTATCCCAGCCTCCCATCAGCCCATTTCCATTCCAAGTCCCACATCAGCCATTTCCAGTCTTCTCCTAGCCCCCCCATCAGCCATTTCCAGTCCTATGCCAGCTCCCCATCAGCCCATTTTCAGTCCAAGCCCTGATCAGCCCATTTCCAGTCCTATGCCAGCTCCCCATCAGCCCATTTTCAGTCCAAGCCCTGATCAGCCCATTTCCAGTCCTATGCCAGCTCCTCATCAGCCCATTTTCAGTCCAAGCTCTGATCATCCCATTTCCAGTCTGATCCTCGCCCCCCATCAGCCCATTTTTAGTCCAAGCCCTGATCAGCCCATTTCCAGTCCTATGCCAGCTCCTCATCAGCCCATTTTCAGTCCAAGCTCTGATCAGCCCATTTCCAGTCTAATCCTGGCCCCCCATCAGCCCATTTCCATTCATAGCTCCCCATCAGCCATTTTCAGTCCTATCCCAGCCCCCCATCAGCCATTTCCAGTCCTATCCTAGTCCCCCATCAGACCATTTTCAGTCCAAGCTCCCCCCCATCAGCCCACGTCTAGTCCAAGCTCTCCCCATCAGCCCATTTCCAATCCTATTTCAGCCCTCCATCAGCCCATTTCGAGTCCAAGCCCCCCATCCGCCCATTTCCTTTCCTAGCCCCCTATTAGCCATTTCCTGTCCTATCCTAGCCCCCACCCCAAAGAGCCCCGTGCCTGTCTGAGTGATTTACGAGGGTATCCAAAATGCCCGAGGTCCCAGCTCGCCTCTGCACAGTGCTGGAATGAAGAGCAGTGTGCTCCTTCATTCGCCCTGTGTTTTTGTGAAGCCTGTGGTGTGCCAGGAAAGATTCAAGGTCATTTCCTGTTTCCTGGCATGCTGCGGGCTTCATGTGAACACAGCACAAGTGAAGGAGCACGCTGCTCTTCACTCCAGTGCAGTGCAGAGGCAAGCCAGGACCTCAGGCACCCTTGGCTCCTTCTGAAGCTGACCCTGCAAACCCTACAAAATGAAGTTCATGTGGGGCCTCCTGAAGCACGGGGCCTTGTGCGAACAACATTCTCCCACAATGGATGGGCCAGCCCTGCACCTGAGCTAAAGCAGGTGCAGCTTTCTGTTTGTAGTCTGTGAAGGCAGATGTTTATTTTATAAAGTACAGACATATTTTCTTACCCCATTCCAGCTCTACCCAAATTCCACTCCAGAAATACTGACACACAGTCTGCATTAAAGCATGCCTGCTTTTGTTGGTATATGTTTTTGTACACACATGCACACCCACAAGATTCTCTGACCGTCATTTCCTACACGTAAAACATGCTTTACGCATTTATTTAAATGTATTTTTATACCGCCTTTCTATGATTCAAAGTGGTTTACAGCTTAACAACAGATTAAAATGACCATAAGGTACGATGTTTTACAGAGAACTGGAACAGAGTAACAAATTCGATATTGAGGACATTCCAAAGCACAAATAGCAGGGATGGGCCCCAATGGGACATCCATCCCCACTATTCGGGCCCTTTCCTGATCCTGTCTACCTTCCCCATGCATTGTATGTGGAAGGTAGATGGGGCGGGAAAGGGGTGGATTGGGGGTGGCGTCAGGGCGGGCAGTGGGCGGTCATCGGCCCCGGACATACAGGGGCAATTCCAATGTCAGCCCTGTACTTCCGGGGCTGGCGGCTTCAACGGGGAACTTATTCCACCTCTGAGTTGGAATAAGTTCTCCTAGTCGGTGGGGGACGGCGGGCCCGGAGCACGGTAAGGGCAGGGGGGGGTAGAGGACATTCCCCGCAGCCCAACCCAACCCTGGCACAGAGGGCCAACATGTTCATGTTGGAATCGGGCTCTATCTAACTGTATAACATTTGGTATCATTAACATTAACACAGAACTATTTACAGTGTGTATACAGTTATCTTCCTGAGTTCTGAGTACATTGTAAGTGTTTGGTTGAGTTATGCAGTTTTTGCAGTACGGATTTATGTTGGGTGAGTCTCTATGTCTGAGGATTTATTATATTCTTCTTTGAAGAGGTGAGGTTTTAATTTTTTCCTGAAGTTGGACAGGTCTAAGATAGCTCTTAAAATTGGTAGTTTATTCCATATGAATGGAGCTAAGAGAGTAAAAGTCATATTGCAGGTGACCTGTTTACTTTTTGACTTATTCTGTGGTATTGCGAGCAGGTTGAGGGTGGAATTTCTTCGTAGTCTATAGTTATTTCTACTTGAGATTAGGGATTGGAGGCATATGGCAGATTCATTATGCAGTATTTTGAATATTGTGATCAGAATTTTGTATTTGATCCTAACTGAGATGGAAAGCCAGTGAAGCTGAATCAGAACGGGGTTGGGGTGTGATCGATATGAGGCACCAGTAATTATTCAGGCTGCAGTGTTTTGGGACATTTGTAGTGGGTGGAGAGTTTGTTTAGGCAGACCTTGGAAGATGATATTGCAGTAATCTAGTACTGGTGGAATCATTGCCTGGCACACTGTTCGGAAGACGTCTGGCGGGAGTAGGGGTCGGAGGTGCTTCAGGATTCTTAGTTTGTAGTAGACTGAGGTTGTTATCCTTCTTATCTGCGGTTTGAAGGTTAGTTGCTGATCTATTGTTATGCCCAAATATTTTGTCTCAGAGTTTACTTTTATTTTTACATCTCCAAATTTTACTGTTGATGGTGGGATAAAGGTTGGGTTGGTGGTTATGTAGAGTGCTTCAGTCTTCTCTTGATTGATGAGGAGGTTGTGTCTACTGAACCAGCTTTTGACATCTATGAAATATTTATGCAAACTGTCTAGTTGTGGAGAGAGGGGATTAATAGGTGTGAAAAACATTATGTTATCTGCATAGATTTGATATAGGATATTATGTGCTTTGAAGATCTGATATAATGGCTGGATGTAAACATTGAAAAGAAGGGCTGATAGGCTTGATCCCTGTGGTACACATCTATTCGGTGGGAATGAGTTTGAAGTCTTTACGCCAATTCATGCTTGTTGTTTCTGGGAGTCTAGGTAGGAGCGGAACCAGTTGAGAGTGGCACCATTAAGGCCGATCTCCTAGAGTCCTTGAAGTAGTTAATGGTGCAGGCTAGAGTCAAAGGCGGCTGAGATGTCTAGGAAGATTAAGATGAATCCATTCTGGGTATGTTGCAAACTGGTTGTGAGGGTACATATGGGAAATCCTTTATAAAATTATCCCTGAAATGATCAGAGAACTTTTCATCTGATTTGTTTGTGTTTTAGAAAGAGAGTGGTCATATGGTTAAGTTACTTACTAGAAATCTGGGGGGAAGGGGGGGACATTCAAAGGCATTTACACAGTTTGCAGAACTGCAAACCATGTAAATTCTGCTTACTGGGACATTCAACTGGCTGTCCTAACTTTAGCCAGTTTTGCAATGTGGCCAGTGGCTGAATATCGCCGCTGACCGGATAGCAAAATCACAATCCAGGCAACCCAGATATCCAATGACAGTGCCTAGATATGCCCCCGGCACTGAATATCCAGGGCAACTTCAAACAGCAATGGACAACTGCTTTAAATGTACTAGCCACCATTTCTGAAAAATCTCCTCCCCCTAGTTTCAGTCCTTTCTGTGTGAGTAGCTCTATTTGACCTTGACCCTGCTGTTTTTAGATTCATCTTCCTCAGTTTTGCTACTATTATTACTATTAAACACTAATGGCAGGAAGAAGTGGAAAAGTGAGAATGTTAGATTACTAAAGTGTATTACAGTTTTGCAGTTCATTAATGGACAAAATAACTGCAAAGCCTCATGTTAACTGTAAGCGCAGTGACCGAGGACATGCCCAGCATCTCCCATACAATTAACGCAGAGACAATATACTTACCATGTGTTAATTGTATTGCAGGCAGCATGGATGCATTTAGCATGCTAATTGCTCTGTTTAATCTGCTGTGTGGACAATTAACACATGGTAAGTTACCATGCATTAACTCCAAGGTGCAGTCCAAATCCATCCCCTGACCCATTCCATGCTATGCAGTTAACGCTGGAATTAGTGCACACTAAGAGGGTAATTTTATGATGAGGCATCTACCTTATGTTCAAAAGTAGGCACCTACTTATGTACTATTTTATTAAGAAAAGTAGGTACCTACTTTTTAAAAAATATTTGGTTGCCAACCAGTTAGCTAAATAGCCTAAAGTTAGGACAGGTGAAAGGCTGTCCTAACTTTAGGCGGTTTTACAGTCCAGTTAGCGGATGAATATTGCTGCTAACTGGATTGCAAAAGAGCAACCCGGGCAAATTAGTTATTCAGTGCTGTTGCTGGATATAGCCTGGCACTAGGACTGGCTGCTGCCACTGAAAATGCCTCCCTTCATGTGTAACTTTGTGTTCTTCCTATGCTCTGCCCAAACTCCTCCCCATGCACATTCTCAATGAAATATGCACCACTGAATTTACAATGCATGTATATGAACACATACACGTGCAAATAACTAAAGTACCCATTTTAAGTGCCTTCTTTCATAGAACTAGTTGAACCTGTATAAAATTATCCCCTAGAGTCAAGTCATTATGTCAACTGTTAGAACAGGCATGTGCTTAACAGTGGATCCCTTTATAGAAACAGGATAAAATCAAAATAAACGTAACTGTCTCTAATATCTTAACAAATAGAGGTGACCTGCATGGAGCAGTGGGTACACCCCTAAACAAAGGCATGGGGAGGGGTGACCTGCACAGAGCGGCGGGCGCACCTACTCTTGCCATCTCGCTGGGCAGACTAGATGGACCATGCTGGTCTTTATCTGCCATCATATACTATATTACTATGTTACTATGCATGCTAATTCCTATGTTAAAGGAATGGCCGCGGGGCTATGTACTCGCTGGCCATGGGTAACCGGGGGAGGCGGCGTTGGGAGCTCCTTCCAGTGGCAGGGGTGCCGGCAAGAGGGAGGCGTGGGGGGGGGGGGGAGAGAGTATGAAGGTAGGCGCATGGCCGCATTCTTTGAATCAATTGGCTTCCGAACTTGATGGAGGTGCGCGGAAGCCAATGAGAGGCCGAAGTTGGAGGCAGTGGGAGCATGGGGCCAGCGGGGAATCAGTGTGCTGGCGAGCGGCGGGAAGACGAGATGGCTTCGTTGAACTGAGCGGACCAAAGAGCAGTGGCGGGCAAGGGAAGGAACGGGAGACACGACAGCCAAGAAGCAGGTGGACGGCGGGGCGAATTTCTCTGAACGGGTGAAGCCGAGGAGAGGAGGAGTGGAGAGCACGTGGCGTGCGGAGCCAAGTCGAGAGTGGAGCAGAGCGGGGGGAAAAGGCAGGTATCAGTAGCAGCCAGCACATTAAAAAGGAAAATAATAATAAAAATAATCTTAATAAATAACAACAAGGAGACAAGGGCGTTGTTATCGCAGGCAGTAGTGATGCCTGGCAGAGGGCGGCAGAGTCGGAGGGGGCTGGAGGGCTGGGTAGGTCGTGAGGTGGGCAGGCCTCATCCACACGGGGGAGGGGGGCTGGAGGACTGGAAAGATCACACGGCGGGCAGGCCTCAACCACACGAGCTGTGCCGGGGCGGGGTAGGGGGAGTGGAGTGAGTAGTCGGAGGTCTGCTAGGGCTGGGTTACCCAGGGTTAGCCAAGGGGGGGGCAGCACACTCATTTCAGGGTGGCAGGGGGGATTCCAGAGAGGGGAGGTGGGGGGCAGAGAAGGGGGATTACGGGAGGAACATGTCGCACTGCGGTTAGTGAAAGCGAGAATATTGTGCCTGGGGATGGGATTGCATCCGCACCAGGCAGCAGGAGTGCAATTGTGGAGGGGATGGGGGGTGGTGAAGGAGGGGTTGTTATCAGTGGGCAGGGTTGCCTGGGGGGAGTGATGGATTGGGGGTAGGAGGAGGACAGGGCCGGGGCAGTTTTGAAGGGCAGGGCCAGGCAGGGCAGTGGGGGTGGCCGGTGATGACAGGGGGCTTCTACCCGGCAGCGTGGGATCACTGGCGCAGGGGGGGCAGGGTTCATCCAGGGCAGAGTGGCTAGGGGCGTGGCAGCCTCCTTGGCCTCCGGCAGTCCCCCCCTCAGCGTTTTCATTTTTGCCCCCACAGGTACCAGAAGCGTGGCAGGTGCCTGGAAGAATAGCATCCAATCAAATACCAGGAGGCAGTACAGAGAGCAGATTGGCAGGGATGAGCGAGCGGATGGAGGTGGCAGCTGGGGATCCAGACAGTGCGCCTTTGGGTCGAGGAGAGCGACAGGAGCCAGGAAGCGAGTAAACAGGAGAGGAACCCAGGATGCCAGTGGCCGGTGAGTTATCTGTGGGGAGGGAGGAAGGGGCTCAGACGGGAATCCATGGGGGGGGGAGGCGCGAAGGAAGAAAAGGCATGCATGTCGACGATGTCGCAGTTCGGAGTCCTCTTCTTTATTGGAGGATGTCTCGTCTGCCTCTTCGGGGGCGGAGGGGGTGGTTCAGGCGGGGGTACCGGCGGGGTGGGGTCCGGGGGGGGGGACAACTATGCTAGCCTCATTCACCGAATTATGGGAAGATGTTCCGAGGAAGCTGCGTAGGAAGATTCGGAAAAGGCGCTACATCGACATTTTTCGGCTGTTGGAAGGTAGGAAGAGGTCAGGTGAGAGTAGAAAGAAGAAGAAGGAGGGCGAGAAGGCTGGGAGGGTCAGAAAGGTGATGCGTAACATCCTCAACTGGACAAGAGCCTTCTTGCGTTTAGCCAGTGTGTGGGGCCATCATCATCCTGAGCATCATGGTATGTTGCTGGCCTATGCGGATTGCATCTTAGAGACAGCGCAGACACACGAGGGTTGGGCATGGCTCAACTATGATGAGAAGTTCCGGGATAAAATGGAGGAGAATAAGTCATTATCCTGGGGGACGCAGGATATTAATCTATGGCTAACACAAATGTCAGTAAGGGTGGGGCCGGGGGAGGGAGTGGTGCTAAGACTGGGGCACCGGGAGGACAGGGATGGGGCGGTCCTTTCGAACAGGGGGGCCTTCGCCCCTACAGCGACTGGCCAGTGGGGGGGGGGGGTGGGTGACGTCTGCTGGCGATTTAACAAAGCATTGTGTCCATTTCCAGACTGCAAGTTCCGACATGCTTGCTCCATCTGTAATGGAGGACACGCGGCAGTCAAGTGTGTTAAAAAAGGTCCAGTTCCCTCTACCCCATTGGGCTCCAAGCAGCAATGAATTGCTGAGCCTGGCCTCGACGCCTATATGGTGGGAGGCGCTACAGCCATGGCTCGAGCGGTATCCACGGAAAAAGGACAGGGAGTTGCTGGGAAAGGGGTTCAAAGAGGGTTTTATGATACCTGCGGAGGGGGGGGGCATACTGGGACAGGTTCAGAATTCAGCCTCTGTGCAGCGCTTTGCTAACATTGTGAGGAAAAAGTTGCAGGTGGAGTTAGAGTTGGCCCGGATTGCGGGTCCATTTGCGGCAGCGCCGTTCGTGGACTTTGTGGTTTCCTCATTGGGAATCATAGCAAAAAAAGAGCCCGGGAAGTTCAGGCTGATTCATAACCTATCTAGCCCAGCGGGAGTGTCAGTGAACGATCACATACTGAGGGCGTTGTGTACGGTTTGTAACGCTTCCTTTGATGCGGCTGTGGATTTGGTGAGAAGATGTGGTCCTGGGTGCCTGCTGGCTAAGGTGTTCATTGAATCTGCTTTTCGGTTACTCCCAGTGCACCCATCCTCGTTTCATTTGTTGGGGTTCCGTGTTGAGGGGCAGAGTTATTTTGATAAATGTATGCCGATGGGTTGTTTGATTTCCTATGCATATTTTGAAAAATTCAGTACCTTCCTGCATTGGGCGGTGGTACAGCTGGTCGGATGCACGAATGTAGTGCATTACCTGGATGACTTTCTTTTTGTGGGGGAGGCAAAGTCAGACAAATGCCAGGAGTTACTGAAGGGATTCATGGAATTGTCTCGGGACTGGGGTGTCCCACTGGCTGCAGAGAAAACGGAGGGCCCGGTGACGTGTATTACGTTCCTAGATGTGGAGCTGAATACGGGGGCAATGGAGGCCCGATTGCCAGTGGAGAAGGTGGGTCGTCTGCGCGTGTTAGTGGCTAATGTACTGGGATCGCGCAGGATAACGCTGAAGGAGATGCAGGCCTTGATTGGTTCTTTGAATTTAGCTTGCAGAGTGATTCCGGTGGGTTGCGTGTTTTTATGGCGATTAGCGGCAGCTACGGCGGGAGTGAAAAAAACTCATCATCATATTCAGCTGACAAAGGAACTGCGGGCCAATTTGGGTGGGTGGGCTGTGTTTTTGGAAGAGTTTAACGGAACGATGGTCCTGAGGGAGGTGGAGATTTCCACTTTTCACTTGCAGCTATTCACCGATGAGGCGGGGGGGGCTGGGACTGGGGATCTACTTTGGGGGTGCGTGGTGTGTGCAAGCCTGGCCACAGGTGTGCGTGAGGAGGGATTAACAGCAAACATAGCATTTTTAGAGCTGTTTCCAATGTTGGTAGTGTTGGAATTGTGGCCGGACAGGCTGCGCAATTGCAAAGTACTATGGTGGTGCGATAATGAGGCGGTAGTTAGTGTGGTTAACAGATATGCGTCTCATTGTCTCCAGGTAGCGGCGTTGATAAGAGAGTTAGTGCTCGCATGTCTACATTTGAATGTAGTAGTTAGAGCCCGGCACATTCCAGGTTGTACTAACAGAATTGCGGATGCTCTTTCCCGTTTCAAGTGGGATCTGTTTCGGACTCTCGCACCAGAGGCGGACGTCAAGGGAGCGACGGTCTCGGACCACTTATGGCAGATTGACCTGAAGAAATGATGACTTTGCTGCGGAGTTCAGTGTCGCCGGCGACCTGGGTGGCCTACCGACGGATATGCAGCAAAGTGGTCGACTTCTTGAGAGCCCATGGATGGCAGTATGGAAGGGGGTCTGATCAGCTCTTGGGACAATATGTGGTGGCAGCCAAGTTGGGGGAGGGGGTATCTAGAGCCACAGTGCGCATGCATTTGGTGGGGTTTGCTTTCTTTGCCAGAGCGTTCGGTTGGAGCATCTCGGTTGGGGGGTTTCTGACTCGTCAGCTATTACAGGGCTGGGAGCGGTCCTGCCCCATCCCAAGTGATGGCAGACGACCAATTATGCATGCTCTGCTGGTGCGGTTGTGTGCCGCTTTGCCCATAGTTGCGGCTTCGAAGTTTGAAGCCACCCTTTTTCAGGCGGTGTTTTGCGTGGCTTTTTTTGGGGGCATTTTGGGTCTGCGAGCTTGTGGCGGAATCTAGTAGGACAAGGAAGGGAGGTGGGATGCACCATCAGCATGTGTGCATAGGGGGTGGGGAGCTCAGGATATGGTTGACTCGATCCAAGACGGATCAGCTGGGAAAGGGAACATGGGTGGTGATGGGGCGGTGGATGGGTCTTCCACTTGCCCAGTGGCAGCAATGCAAGCATACTTGAGCGTACGGCCGATAGGAGAGGGAGAACTCTTTGTGCATGCTGATGCACGACCGCTGACGCGATATCAGTTTACAGCAGTTTTGCAGTTGGCACTGTGCAATCTAGGTCTGGACTCGTGTCAGTTTGCACCCCTCTCCTTTCGCATAGGTGCAGCCACCAGTGCTGTGGCGGCGGGTCTTGGGGAGCAAGAAATACAGCGGATAGGTAGATGGCAGTCTCGATCATTCCACGGATATGTGCGACTGGAAACAGGGATGCCTTTTTAGCTGCTGTGAATTTTCTTTCAGATGGGGGAAGCTGTCTGCATGTTTGCTGGTTGATTGGCCATTCCTTTGTTCATTGGGCCGGGCAACGAGCAGTGTGCCGGCTGGTGGGGCCCAATATTGGACTGGATGACAAAGAGGTGACCGTCTTATGGCTGGGTGAATGCGGTCTTCGATGGCCGCAGTTGTTGCCTTTGCTTCGGCACCTCGAGCGCCATCAGAAACTCCTGGCAATGATATTGCTGCATTTGGGAGGCAACGATCTCAGCGCATGGACATGTAAACAATTGATTCGAGCAGCAAAGAGAGATTTGGCGGATGTTTTAGTATTGTTTACTGAGGTAATGTTGCTATGGTCGGACATTATTCCAAGGTCTTCTTGCTGGGCTCAGCGGCGGTTGTCGAGGGGATTGATAAAAATCAATCATCAGATTGGCCGCTGGGTAGTTGAGCATGGGGGATACCAAATCCTATATCCCTGGAAGGTGGTGTTTGCGGGATTATTCCGGCAAGATGGAGTACATTTATCCCCGATAGGGTTAGAAACATAGAAACATAGAAACATGATGACAGAAAAAGACCACAAGGCCCATCTAGTCTGTCCTTCCATAACAACTACAACAGTCCACTTTTTACCTTTAGAGATCCTCTGTGTTGGTCCCATGCTTTTTTGAATTCAGTTACTGTCCTCATCTCTACCACCTCCACTGGGAGACTATTCCACGGATCCACTACTCTTTCCGTAAAGAAATATTTCCGCATATCACTCCTGAATCTATCTCCCTTCACCCTCATCCCATGTCCCCTCGTAGCAGAACTTGCTTTCAATTGAAAGAGGCTCTCTCCCTGAACATTTATGCCACGGAGGTATTTAAACATCTCAATCATATCACCTCTATCCCACCTTTAGACTTGTTAGACTTGTTCCTGAATGATTGGCAAGAGGCTTTGGAGTATGTTCTGTTTAGTAGAGTATAGGAAGGTTCTCTGGTCACAGCTTAGATGTTTGTGGGGGGGGGGGGGGGCGGCTCAGAGGCAAGCGTCTGCTGCGCCGGTGGTGGGATCCCGGAGGTTTCCGGGGTCTGGAGCCTTGGGCAATACCTAGGGCAGGGGTGGGGTACCCCTGACCCGGATAACCCCTGGGGGGCTTTTGCTAGTAATATGGCAAAGCTGGAAGAGGGGGTGGATATTGAAGAAGCAAAAGGAAGTCACTTTGCCAGTCATATTGCTGGTGATGCCTGGAGCCGTTGATGGGATGGCTAGGATGTGGGATCTCAAATGTTGTTGGATAAAGTTGTGTTATTATTAATAAAGCTGTGACCAGTTGAATTCAAAATTATTGTTGTATTGTGGTTATTAAAGGGGAGTGGGGGAGAAGGAGGGTTTGGGGGGGAGGGTGCGGACCGCGTCCGCTATCCTCGGTTACTGCTTAATGCACTTTAGTAGAAGTGGCTCAAAGAAGATGGTGGTAGTACTATGTAGAGGTGGACGTGGAGAAAGCAGAATTGATAAATTAATATTTCTGTTTAGTGGTGTTCATTCTGGAAGCACCTGACCTAAGAACACAAAAAATTATCACAAATAGGAACAAAAGTGGAGTAGATCTCAAATTATTCTCATAAGAATATATTCATGAGGAGCAAACAAAACTGAATGTAAATCAACAAAGGGGGCTGACAGTATGGGGGTCATTCTGAGGCACAAATAGTGGGGATGTATGCCCTGCTTGGATATACATCCCTGCTATTCATCCCCCTTGCCATCCCCGTGCAATGCTCCCTGTATGAACAGCAGTGTTGTACAGTGAGCCTTAGATGGGGTGGGGGGGGGGGGGCAGACAGGAGTTGGAGTGAGGGTGGTGTGAGGGACGGGCCATCACCCCGGACATACAGGGCTGATTCAAAGGTTGGCCCTGTACATCCAGGGTCGGCTTTCTAGACAGGAGACTTATTCCACCTCAGAGGTGGAATAGTCCCCCTGGCTGTCGGGGGACAGCAGAGGTTGGTGATGGCAGGAAGGTGAGGGTGTGCAGTGGGTCCCCTGCAGCCCGATCCTGGCCATGGTAGGCCAGATTGGGGGTCGGGCTGCAGGGAAAGGGGGACTCTGTCCCACAGCCAACAATCACAGCTCCTGAATGAAACCACAGTGCCATGGTGACAGGACACCATGGCATTGCAGCTCCATTCAAGAACCAGTTAGCTGGGGATCTGTAGGGCATGCGGCCCTTCAGAATCAGGGCCCAGCCTGCACTTACAGGCTGGTAGACGCAATTCTGAGGGACCGTACAGGGTCTGGACATCCAGAAGGAAATATACCTTCACACATCCAAGGGTGTTAAGAGAACACAGGAAAGTTCTGGTAGCTCTACTGTTCAACATGCCACTTGAATTAGAAGTTGTACCTAAGAACTGAGATGAGCAGATGCTGTCCTGTTTCACCAAAAGGAAAGGGGGAAGGAGGATGGTAATTATAGGTCAGTTAAAGGAATCTCTGCTAAAACTGAGGACAGAGCAGGTTCTGAAATCCAGTGGATTACAGACTCCAAGGCAGCATGGTTTTACCAGAAGTAGGTCTTGTCAATTGCCTTTAATCAGTTTCTTTGATTTGGTGTTTAGAGAGTTGGATTAGGGGAGAATGCTAATGGACTTCAGTAAAGCTTTTGACGTGGATCTACATAAATAGCTTAGAAATAAACTGAATGCTCTAAAGTATGGGCCTTAAAATGACTAACTGGGCTAGAAACTGATTGGGTAGGAAGTCATAAAAGGGAGTGGAAAACATAAATCAGTCTGAGAAAAGGAAGTGAGAGGTGGGGGGGGGGGGGGGCAGGGTTTGCCAGTATTATGTCACAGGATTCGGTCTTTGTTATGGTTATGTTCGACATTTTATCAAAATTGCACATGACCTATTGGGAAAGTTCATCTTTTTCAAGATGATACCAACATCTGCTATAGGGTTAGCATCCTGGAAGGCATAGAAAATATGAATAGTGATTTGATGAAGCTTCAGGAATGCTCTGGAGTTTGTTAGTTAAAATTTGTTGGGGGGAAGCAAGAAGGAGGAACTGCAGAGTCAAATACGGAAGTTCTCTGTGGGAGGGGAAGGGATAGTGATGCTGAACAGGACATGAGAATTGGCAGTTGGGGGGTTTGGGGGGCCTCACTGCCTCATGATCCTTATCTGCTAGCATACTATTTTGTATTTGTTTCTATCTCTGTAGCACTATAAGGTATACACAGTACTGTGCAAACACAGAAGAGAGATAGAGTCCCAGGCCCTGCTCCATGCAGCTTACAATCTAGTAGACAGATGAACGACACAGGCAGTTGAGCAAACATGGCTCCTGAAGTATAATCAGGATGTTAGGTCACCATTTTCTGTCTGTCTTTCTCTTCTCTTTAACAGATGACTAGATCGCCATGAAGTCTATAATGGAATCTGTGATAGAATCAGTATGAAGAATTTTTATTGAGAACAAAAGAGAAAAAAAAAACTGCATGTAGGCAAGGCAATGACTATTGTCAAAATATTATTGCAGTTTGTTTCATCATCTCATCTCCTTTTCAGATAATCTCAGACAATGTAAGTACTATTTTAAAAAAATTATTATGACATTGCTTCCAGATTTTTAGAGTAGTGCAATTATAACACGTGTTGGGATCCTCTTTCGATGTTCAAAAATATTAGCAGTAAAGGGTCTTGTGAGAGTATCATAAAAATAAAGATAAATGTACAAAAATCTGCAAGTACGTTTGCTGCTTGAATGGATTAAAAGTTATTCTCCAAGCGGCTCCTTCAGAATCTCTGGAGTATAGATTTCTTCTTTGTAATTCTTATATAATAAATATAAAAACCTCTGGGGAGGTGACAAGAATTACAAAGGGCTATGCAACCTTGGTGAAGTTAAGTACACTTAGCTATGCCATGGTCATTTCTCTTCCAGCAAGTATGTGCTGTTATCTTAGGGCCGATTTTCGAAGGCATTTACATGGGTAGTGCCCTTCGAAAATCCCGGATATGTTCCTAACACACCCAGATGCTATGTGGATAGCATCGGGGCGTGTTAGGAGCGTTCTAGGGCGAAGTGGGTGCAAAGGAAAGGGCTAACTGGGTAGCACCGATTTTCAGTGCTACTCGCTTAACCCTCTGCGCCTTAATGATAGGCGAGATTTCCTCGTCTATCTTTCAGATGCAGGAGCTAAACATTGAAAATCGGTGCTACCCAGCTAGCTCCTGCGGCTTCCGGGGTGTGCGGAGAGACCCGGATTTTCAATGCCAGGGCTGCATATGACCCCAGCATTGAAAATCTGGGTTAGGCAGAAGGGGAGAGGCCCGCATAGCACCACACAAATGAAAATTGGGCCCTTAGTTCTTATGGTATTAGCATTATCTTGTTCCCTACTTAAATCAGTCACTTAGAAGTGTGTTTTTCAAGCTGGCCTTGGAGTAACTCCTAGATAGGGATGTGCATTTTCATTTCATATTAGTGTCCATAATTTTGTTTAGTGTGCACTAAATAGCATATGTTCTCATGAAACAGGATACATAAAGTAAAATTGTGCCAGCTAAAATGAAAGAAAAATGTCCAAAACAAAAAAAGCAAACCAAAATACAATGAAAATAATTTCCTCTGTACAAGCACTGCCCCTAGCCAGTCTGGTTTTCAGGATAGCCAAAATGAACATTGTCAACACCTTCACTCACTCCCCAACCTTGTGGGCTGAGGAGGGAAAGGGCTTGTGTAGTTGTGGGGGCCCAAATGAATAATATGGGTGACAAGAAATTTATTTTTCAAAAGGATGTTTATTTTCCCCGCTCCGTGAGGCACACAGAAACAGAAAAGTCAATAACTCAGGATTCTGCAAACAGAGGGTTTTCCAATAAAGTGCTTTAACAAAACTTCTTCAGTAGAAAACACATTGCTTCATGTGTCTTTCTCCTGGTCATGTATAGGTGAGTGGATATAAAGTATAATGGTTCCCTTGAACAGTTAACTCACAGTCCAGGATACAGTCTATGCACAATAGCCTTTTCTTGCAATTACCCAATCACAGTCCTGGTGGGTAAATTTCAGCAATTCTGGCTCAACAATAAACATAATTAAATTCAGGAATAATCATTCAAGCTTTGGTTTCCTTAGGCTTATCAATCAGTCCTATCGAGCAGTCCATCGGCTGATTGATTTCTCTCATCGGCAAAGGGACGTGGGGTAAAATCCTTTCTTCAGGGTTTTTCCCTGCTTGAATATGGGCTGGTAATAAAATGTCTCTTTTATTCAATAGTTTTCTCAGCTCAGTTAGGAGGTATTCTGCTTGGCTGCTAGCAGGGGTTAGGGGCAAAGCTTGCTGTTGTTTAAACAGCTGATTAACAGGCTGTAATGAGGCAGCAGGGCTTTCCCTTATTAAACATTCTGGTCCCGAGGTGGAGATTCCCTGCCCCCACTGCTCTCTGCTATCGAGTGGAGGAATCTCACATCTGTTGGTAGCAGTCCTAGCTTTTAGCACAGCTTCAAAAGTAGGTCCTCCTAAACCTGGATAGTTTAATCTATCTGTAAAGCCTTTTGCTGTGTTTATCTCCTCAGCTTCTCTATTAAGCACAGGAATTACAGGCTGAGTAAAAGTTGGTTTACCGGGAGAGTTTTCAGGGTGAAATAAACTCCCTTTATGTTCCCTGAAACTGTCCTGTCCTCTGCACACAGGATTCTCTCTTTTTGGTTTATAAAAGTTTGCATAAGGATTAAGAACAGCAGATACCTTGTGTTGAGAGTGCTCAGGAACTATCTTGCCAGCATATCTTTCTCTCCATGGAAGGAAATTGCTTCTCAAAAACGTGAGCTTTTCTCCTGCTGAGGAATTAGCTTCCTTTCTGGTGCAGCTGGGCAGAGGTTGTGAAGTCAGGTCACAGGGTTCTGCAGTCAGAGGAACTTCCTGCCTTCCCAGTAGCTTCTGCTTACTCTCTCGTGGGTAAAAAGGAACTTCCTTTCTCCAACCACTCGCAGCATTCACTCCTTCATTCCTTTTCCATACGCTCTCAAATGGTCCTGTTTCTGCATTCGTTCTAGTGCTTCTCCTTCTTCTTCCACTCTCTCTCTCTCTCTCTCTCTGTGTTCCCTCTCTTTGTTTAAGAAGGGACCCTTGCTCTGGGAAACCCGCCTCCTCCTAGGGCGTGCCCAATCCCTGGGTTCACTTCTCTCCTCCTCTGAGGTGAACTGATTGGTTGCCTGCAGGCTATGCTGAGAGTGTGAATCTCTTCTTTTGCCTGCAGTACCGGACTCTACCAGGGGGTCACTATCGGTCTCCATGGCTTCGGTGCTTGGCACTGCGTCACAACATACATGAAATAGATTTGCATGCAGTGAAGGCAGTGCATGCAAATCTATTTCATGTATATTCATTAGGGATGTGCATTATTAGCATGCATTCAGTACATAAGGAAACCTTACAAATTTTGGTGCATGCATATTTATGAATTAATACACATAATAAATTTTCATACATTAAAAAGTTCTAATGTGGGGTTAGAAACATGTGATGAACATGAATGTGTAAAACAAATCAAAAAATGAATCAAAACCAGGGGGAAAAGCCACATTTTCTGAAAGTGAAACAAATATTTTTGACTGTGCATTTCCCATAAATAATATTCATTGTAGACATTTTTTATTTATTTAACATTTCTTAATATACTGCCTTTTATGATATCAAGGTGGTTTACATTGAACAGGGCATTATAACTTGGAGATAACTATTTTACAGGGAACATGGGCAATGGAGGGTTAAGTGGCTTGCCTAAGACCACAAGGAGCACCTGTGGGACTAGAAACCCCAGTCCTTCTGGCCCAAGGATGCTGTCCTCTAGTGGGATTGGAACTCCTGACCTTCTGGCTTGAGGTACCTTGCCCCAACTACTAGGCCACTCCTCCACTCCAAGATATTCCAAGATGGGCTTGAGAAATATGTGGAAATATTCCCTGGAAGAAATATGTGGAAAAGTGAAGGGCAGCCATCTGAACAAAGAAAGATATTCATAGGAGTTAAAAAATTCTGGACAATCTGAGGGTCATTCTAAATCGCGAATAGCAGGGTGGATGTCCACGTTGGATGTCTACCCTGTGCTCAGCTTATGGACCGTATTCTGTGCTCTTGGCTCCCGTACATACAGAGCCATTGTGTGGGGAGTGCTGGATGGGGACGGGAGGGGGCGGCACTGGTGTGGAGCGAGGGCAGAGCAGGGGTGTGGCCGGGCTCTGGGATGTATATTCGGGTCAGACCTCTGTACATCCCCTGATGCAGAGAAGGACGCCTGCCTTATTCCACCCTGAAGTTGGATTAAGTGCTGGGCGCCGCACTAATTGCGAGTTGCAGGCCCCCAAACTCCATCACATGGCCATGGCACAGCACTGGCTGCCCAATCCAGGCAGGGAGGCCCCACTGAGGATCAGTGCTCTGGCCGTAGTCTCCATCAGCATTCCGAGTCACCGACTGGATGTGCCAGTATCATGTCGAAGGGACACTATAGCACTGACACTCTAGCTGGAGCATTGAGCGGTAGAGACAGGCAGCCTCCAGGACATCTCCCTGCTCAGAATTGGGTGTGCGCCAGACCATCTAATTGCCTGATTCCGCATTCGTGGGAACGTATAGCTCCCACGGTTGCAGAATTGGGTACATCTGGGCACTTGACAATCAGAGACAAAAACATGATTAACTCTTGTGAAGCAAAGCACCAATGGTGCCAAGTTCAAAAGTGTTTCTCCAGTTCTAGAAACATAGAAACTTTATGGCAGAAAAAGACCACATGGCCTATTTAGTCCACCCTTCCATATCAAATACTAAAGTCCCTTCTTTTCCTTTAGAGATCTTCTGTGTTATCCCATGCTTTTTTGAATTCAGACACTGTCCTCGTCTCTGCTATCTCCACTGGGAGACTATTCCATGCATCTATCACTCTTTCCATAAAGAAATGTTTCCACATATTATTCCTGATTCTATCACCTTTCACCCTCATCTTATATCCTTTTGTAACAGAGCTTGCTTTCAATCAAAAGAGGCTCTCCTCCTGTACATTTATGCCACGGAGGTATTTAAACATCTCTGTCTTATCTCCTGTATCCTGCCTTTCGTCTAACGTATACATATTAAGATCTTTAAGTCTGTCCTCGTATATTTTATAATGAAGACCACTAACCATTTTAGTAGCCACCCTCTGCACTGACTTCATCCTATTTATATCCTTTTGAAGATCTCCAGAACTGCACACAATTCTCCAAATGAGGTTGCACCAGAGACTTATACAGAGGAACTATCACCTTTTTTTCTGCTCGCCATTCCTCTCCCTATGCACCCAAACATCCTTTTGGCTTTCACCATCACCTTTTCTACCTGTCTAGCCATCTTAAGATCATCAGAAACAATGACGCCCAGGCCCAGCTCTTCTTTTTTTGGGCAAAAGTACTTCGTCCCTACATTGTACTGCTCCCTTGGATTTTTGCAACCCAAATCCATGACCCTGCATTTTTTAGCATTAAATCTCAGCTGCCAAATTCTTGACCATTCTGCAAGCTTAGCTAAATCCCTCCTCATGATATCTACTCCTTCCTGGGTGTCTACTCTATTGCAGATTATGGTATTATCCGCAAAGAGGCAAACTTTACCCAACAGCCCTTCCACAATATCACTAACAAGGATGTTAAAAAGAATTGGACCAAGGACAGATCCCTGCGGCACACCACTGGTAACCTCCTCCTCCTCCTCAGAGTGAGCTCCATTTACCTGCACACTTTGTTGCCTCCCATGCAACCAGTTTCTAACCGTCAAAGTCATTTTAGGGTCCAACCCTCGGGCACTCCATTTTTTATAAGTTGCTTGTGTGGAACAGTGTCAAATACTTTAATGAAATCTAGGTACACCACATCTAGGTCTCTCTCGGTCCAACTCCCTGTTCACCAGTCTAAGAAATCAATCAGATTTGTCTGACAAGACCTGCCTCTGGCAAATCCATGCTGCAATTCATTGGACTCCAGAAACCTCTCTATCATCCCTTTTAGCAGTGTTTCCAAGAATTTACTCACCACAGAGGATAGACTAACCAGTCTGTAGTTTTCAACCTCATCCTTACTTCCGCTTTTGTGTAAAGGGACCACACGTTCCTTTCTCCAGTCTTCTGGGACTACTCCCGACTCTAAAGAAGCATTGACATGGTCAGTCAATGGAGCCGCTGGAATGTCCCCTTCAATATTCTCAGATTATCCCATCTAGTCCAACACTTTGTCTACTTTTAGTTTCTCATGAACACAGTCTTCTGAAAATTGTTCAAGATCCCCATCACGTCTTTTCCTATTGATGGATATTTTCTGAGGTCTTGCTCCTTATCTTTCATCTGTGAACACAGAACAGAAATATTTGTTAAGCAATTCCACTTTATCCTCATCACATCAGCTTCTACATATTCCTCCTTTTCAGCCTCGAGTCTAAGGGGTATGTTTACTAAAACCCCGTTAGGTGCGCGCCGTGCTATTTTATTTATTTATTTTATTTATTTGCAGTCTCTTTTATACCGCGCTATTCGACATCAGTGCGGTTTACAATGAACATAAGAGTTGCACATCTCAATTTCGCTATTGTGCGGGATGCCATAAAAGGAGTCGGCGTGTCAGTTTGAATAAAGCAAACCGGGATTATTCATGCGCTAATGTGCGCCGTGCACATTAGCGCATGAGAAATGCATGCGGGAAGCATAAGCAGCGCGCTGATGTATAAGCACAGGAACAGAGCCACAGTACAATGGTTAAGACACTGACTGATGGTGCATGGATCATGGGTTCAATCCCCCACTGTGCCCAATGAAGAAGGCTGGCTGAGGCATTACCTATTATAGGTAATATTGCAGTCTGAGGCATATTAATTTTATTTTAATTACTGCTACTAGCAAACGCACTCTGAAAGCACTGTAACATAAGGCGCCCCATAAGGTACCCCTGAGGGCACATTTTAAAGTGCACTGTCCGCCAAGGCACCCTAGAATGTTGCTTATAGGGTGCTTTATAGGGTGCCGTATGAGGCACCGCAAGGTCACAGCACTGTTTTTGATGGCAGCACTGTGCAGTTTAACGAATGAAAATCATAAGTAGGTGCGCTGAAATACAAGGAAGAGCAGCAGTGTAGCACAATGGTTAAAACACTGACCAATGATGCAGGAGTCATGGGTTCAATCCCCCACTGTGCCTAATGAAGAAGGCTGGCTGAGGCATTACCTGTTATAGGTAATATTACTTTAGGAGGCATTTTAATTAGTGCTGCCAGCAAAACACACCTTCAAAGTATTGTAACATAAGGTGCTGCATAAGGCGCCTCATAAGGTTCCCCAGAGGGCACATTTTAAAGTGCACTGTCCGCCATGGCACCCTACAATGTTGCTGAAAGGGTGGCCTATAGGGCGCCATATAGGGTGCGCTATGAGGCACAGCAAGGTCATAGCACTGTGTTTGATGGCAGCACTGTGCATTTAAACGCATGGAAATCTGAAGTAGGTGCGCTGACATGCAAGGAGGAACAGCAGTGTAGCACAATGGTTAAGGCACTGACTTCTAATACAAGGGTCATGAGTTTGATCCCCAGTGTGCCTAATACGTAAGGCTGGCTGAGGCATCAGCTTTGACATGTACATATTGTTTCCTGCAGCACTTTATTTGTATTTTATTAATTGCTGCCAGCAAACACGCCCTCACGTGCCGTAACTGAAGGTGCCGCATAAGGCACACTATAAGGCACTCCATAGGGCACATTATAAAGTGCACTGTTCGCCACGGCACCCTATAATGTCCCCTATAGGGCACCCTATAAGTCGCTCCGCAGGATAACGTATAGTGCACCTTATATGGACGGTAACCATAAGGTGCCCTATAGGGCCCCCTATAAAGCGCCCTCTGAGGCACCTTATGGGTACAGTACGCTGAGGGTGTTTTTGCCGGCAGCAATAATGTACATTAAAAAGAGATAATGCTTTGGGCAGCCCTATCAAATAACCCCACTGTGGGTTTGAACCCATGACCTCTGGCTCCACAGGCAGTGATGTAACCAGTGGGCTACAGCTCTATAGCTGCTAGCAAGGCCCTGGCTGGCTGCAGAGGGACTGCACGTCACCACACAGTCAGTCTGCTGTGGTCACTAGGATAGGGTTAGCCCACCCGTACCCATGATGCACTGCACATGCAAATCAGCTGTCTACAGATGAACACAAGATGGGGTATGCACCCCCACAGCACCTCGGCCTGGTAGGGGGAACTGACCATGTCTGTTACTGTGACAGATTAGCTACACACCGTCACATTGTGCGGGTACTGTGCTCACCCAGCACCAGGTCCACAGCACCTTCCATGGCAGAAACAGGCCATGCTGCAGGTCCCCAACAGTGCTAATTTGTGAGATAGGTAGTTTCTGCAGACACACCTTGGATATATCTGTATGTCTCAGTCAGGTGTAGCCCCTATGGACCCCTAGGAGGATTATGTACCACCACCACCCTCCTCCTCCAGGGCTGAGGGTGGTAAACAGGGTCTCCCATCAACAGATCCACATTCTACCTCCCTGCAATGGTGGCAGTAGAGGGGACCATCAACCCCGGTCCTGCTGGGGAACAGACACCTACAGGGCAGTCAATGCAGCTCTGTACACATCCATAACACAATAGCAAACAGACATTAGGCCTGGATATGCTAAGCTGCACCTCACCACTATCTGATATTCTTCTGCAACAAGCCTTCAGCCGCTGCATCCTGCAAGGCGCTCCATCAAGACACATACCAGCTACAAACAGTCTGCTAGCTAGTCCATGTTCCTGGTGGAAATGCGTGCGCCCAGAACTGGGATGTTAGCATACACAACAAGCAGATAAGTCAGTGACTGGGCCCCAAAAGAAAACCCATAAATATCACATGAGAGAAATACTATATAGCACTATGGGGGTGCCTAGCCATGCTGTGGTCACTGCACAGTCAGGTGAGAGTGATCTCCCAGCAGGAAATGCTGAGGCTACCCTGTCTGTGTAGATGGTGGCCGGGCACTACAATGCCCCAGCCAGTGCCCTATGCCCTGTGCAGATGCATCCTGGCCAAGCCACCCTGTCCGGGCTATACCCATGGTACCTTGCTCCTCATTATGCACATTGGCAGGCCAATACTGGCAACAGTGCTGGCAGTGTGGGCTGTGGAGGGTGTTTGCAGCCACCACACACTGGATAGACAGACACACACTCCCACACCTATGCCAGCATTGTGCTACTATAGAGGAGTCTAGCAGCCCTGGCCACCACACCAGTCCTGGGCACAGTGCAGGCATGGATATGGTACGCAATACTGTTGGGGGGTCACTCCCCAGGGTGGTAAACACTGTCAGAGACCAGACCTGAAGCACACTCCACAGACATCAGAAAGGTTGTTATGATGGAGCTCAATCAGCAAATTGTGCTTAACGTAGGAATTGCTATCTGCCAGTAATCATAGCAAACGTTTGATAGCTGTGTACCGTATACCCAGGTGTAGGGTGGCATTGCTAAGGTATGCAAGTGCTAGTATTGGGAGATGCACGCAGGGCCCAATGTCCTGCCTCTCCAGGAGGCAATGGCCAATGGAGCCTGTGGGTGTAGGTGTGTCTGCCCCTGTTGGCTGCTGCTTTACGGCAGAGATTCCCAACTCCAGTCCTGGTGTGCCAAACACTGTTCGGGTTTTCATGCTGTCCCTCATGAATATGCATGAGATACATCTGCATACCATGGGGGTGGTGCATAGATATGCAGCACAGGCATCTTTATTAGAGGCAGCATGGAACCTGAATGGTGTTTGGCCCTCCAGGACTGCATTTGGGAGACTCTGCTCTAGGTAATGCGCCTGTTTATGGTGTCTTTGCTCTGTAGGGTAAAATGTAGGTGTTTTGGGCATGTTTACGTCATCTGCAATAAACGTTCTGTCTGTAGTAGCACGTTTCAGTTGTGGGTAAAATATGGAGACTGGGTTGGCAGGCACCATAGCTGGGATTTGAACCTGTGACCTTCTGCCTCCAAACACACTGGTTGTGTGCACTGCACCACCGTGTTGCCACAGAGACAGTGCATTCCCTGGTGATACCATGACTGTTTGTCCGGCAGGGCCTGTCTGTTGCAGTGCATGGCACACACCTACACAGGGCTAGGTCATGGTCTGCTCTGGGCAGCTGCCACTGCCCCCTCCAACACAAGTACCCCTCTGCCACCATGCTGACATGGCCTTATATTGGAGACAGCATAAAACTTGAATGATTTGTGGCCCTCCAGGCCTGCATTTGGGGGACTCTGGTCTAGGTAATGCGCATGTTTCTGGTGTCTGTGCTCGGTGGGGTAAAATATAGGCGTATTAACCATGTGTATATTCTCTGCAAAAAAGGTTTGTCCTTACTATCACGGTTTAGTAGCGGGTAAGATATGGGGACTGGATTGGCAGTAGCCCCAGCTAGGACTTGAACTTGTGACCTTCTGCTCATGAACACACTGGCTGTGTTCACCGCACCGCACCACACTGCGCTCACAGAGACAGAGCAGTCCCTGGAGATACCATGGTTGTTTGTCAGACAGAGCCTGTCTGTTGCAGTGCATGGCACCCACCTAAACAGGGCTAGGTCATGGTCTGCTCTGGGCAGCTGCCACTGCCCCCCTCCACCTCCAATACCCCTGTGCCACCATGCTGACATGCCCTTCTGCTGACGGTGCTGGTGGTATGCAGTCTCAGGCCATCCTGTGTGTGGGTAGGCGGCTGCCTATGGTGCGGATTCTGGGGTAGGGGTGCCTGCATATCTGTCCGCACGTCCCCCAATCACTGCCTGCCAATGTTCTGTGCCCTTGGGGGTACTTGCTGGGTACTATCCCCTGTGACACTGTGATAAACACTCTCGTGCCCATGTTGGGCCCTCATCAGTTGCTGTCTGGCTGCTGTTCAGTTTCAGCATTCCTAAGTGCCATCTAGGCATCTGCCTAGTCCGCATTGTGCCCCAGCTGCACCACAGCATGTGCCGCCTGCAGCCCTCTGTATCCCCTTTCCCAGCATCTGTCCAATGGAGAGGGAAACCCTGATCAGTGCTATTTCACTTTGGGATCATTCACCTTGTATGGGGACGGAGCGTAGGCCCTTCCAAAATTCATATTTATTTTTTGCGGCTTTCTTGGGAGTGTTTTTTGATGTTTCCCATTACTATCACTATTGCCCAGCATGATTATAATTTTTTTTTATTTTGTTGGGGTCATTTTCAATGTTTATGTGCACTTTTGTACCATGCACATGTATCACACATCACTTTTTTGTAGGTTTCCCTGGTTTTTCTGTACATTGCTGACAGAAATGGTTTCTCTTCCCTTTAAATCGGCTCTACCGCGAGGTTTTCACTCGCGGTATTTTTTGCCTTGAATTTCAGCCCCGCTAGTGTGCGGGGAGCCTCTCCCCTCCCACTCTCTACCCATTGACCCCTTCTCTCCGCCGCTGGGGAGCCTTCCTCCTCCCTCCGGGGGCCTTTCCCCGCCTCTATCGCACATTAGCGCGCCGCGCACATGAGCGTGCACTTTAGTGCGCCGCGCACCTGTGCGGGGCACATTAGTGCCCCGTAACGCGACATTAGCGTGCGCTAAGGTACCTGCACATTAGCGCAGTTTAGTAAACATACCCCTAACAATATTATTTTAGCACTTCCTCCTCTTGCTAACATATCTGAAAAATGTCTTATCCCCCCATTTTATTGCACAGGCTATTTCTTCTTCTTTTTGGATCTTTGTAATCCTGGCTACTCTGCTAGCTTCTTTAAGTTTTTCCAAATATAGATGCTTGTCTTCCTTTCTCTGTGATCTCTTGTATTTTATGAAGGTCCCCCTTTTTTAATTCACTTTTTCAGCTACTTCTTTTGAGAATTATAGCAGCCTCATTTTCCTTTTAAATTTATATTTTCCTGTCTAACAAAAAAGGTTTGCTGCTCTTAAAATATCCCCTTTCAGTTTTGCCCACTGCTTTTCTACATCCCCTAGCTGTTCCCATCCTGCTAATGACTCCTTGAGGTATTGTCCCATCTTGGTAAAGTCAGTTTTCCTAAAGTCTAAGGGGTATATTTACTAAAGTGCGGTAATGCCATTCGCGTTAGGATCCGCGGTAGAGGCAGAAATACCCAAATAAGGACATGGGCGGTACATCATTACCAATAACGCGCGTTACAAGGCGCCATAAATTAACAAGCGTTACATGGCATGTTACCGCACGGTAATCTTAAGAAGGCGCACAGACATGCAAACACAGAAACAGAGCTGTAGCACAATGATTACTACACTGACTGATAGTACAGGGGTCATGGGTTTGATTCCCCAGTGTGCCTATTGCATAAGGCTGGCTGAAGCATCACCCTTTACATTTAGGTAGTGATTGCTGAGGCATTTTACTTTTATTTTAATTAGTGCTGCCAGCAAACACACCCTCACGGTGGCGTACAGTGCAGGCATGGCTATGGTACGCAATACTGTTGGGGTCACTCCCCAGAGTGGTAAACACTGTCAGACACAAGACCTGTAGCACACTCCACAGACATCAGAAAGGTTTCTATGATGCAGCTCAATCAGCAAATTGTGCTTAACTTTGGAATTTCTATCTGCCAGTAATCATAGCAACCGTTTGATAGATGTTTACCGTATTCCCAGGTTTAGGGTGGCAAGTGCTAGTATTGGGAGGTGCACGCAGGGCCCAACATCCTGCCGCTCCAGGAGGCAATGGATAATGGAGCCTGTGGGTGCGGGTGTGTCTGCCCCTGTTGGCAGCTGCTTTAGGGCAGAGGTTCCCAACTCCAGTCCTAGTGGGCCAAAACACTGTTCGGGTTTTCATGTTGCCCCTCATGAATATGCATGAGATACATCTGCATACCATGGGGGCGGCGCATAGAAATGCAGCACAGGCATCTTTATTAGAGGCAGCATCAGGGCCGGATTTACCTTGAGTGAGGCCCTACGCCAACAAACATTGTGGGCCCCCAGAAAAGATAAAAACGAGCACGCCGGATCAGCTGCGCGCTGTTGGCCCTGACGTCATAATTAAACTGGGAATCCCAAAAGCCAAACTTGGAATGTACAACACTGTAGAAATAAAACTCTACATTAATTTGCTCTTGTACTAAACAAAGTGCAGACAGACGTTAATGATGCACATTTACCAGAACTGACATATTCCAATTAATAAATTCAAAATAGAGATATTTTTCTACCTTTTGTGCATTTTTTTTTCAGCTGCAATTGCTCCAGCCACTTTCTTCTGGTTTCTTCGTGTCAGCCCAACTCCAGTCTTAACCCCCCCAGCACATTTCCAGTCCCAGACCCCCCCCCCCAGCCCATTTCCAGTCCCAGCCCGCCCCCCCCCCCCCCATCGGCTCAAGTCAACTTTAATAAACAAAAAATGAAACGATGGCTGCTGCCGCTGCCGCCGCCGCCGCGACAGCATGGACTGTCCCGTGGGGCCCCCTCTGCCCGGCTGAGCCTCTCCGTGCTGGCTTTGAGAGGCGCGAAGGGAGAGTGTCTCCCTCGCGTCTCTGTTAAGCCCGCAGGGGCTGATGGGAAATTACCTCTCCCCCCCCCCCTTGTTTTTTCTGACTGCCTTGTTTTCAGAGCTGCAAATATGTAACAAAAACGAAAATTAGGGCATGGAATCCTCTGTCGATACACTACCCCTCCCCCCTCAGATAAGCAGCCCCTACAAATACCACTCCGTCCAAAATGTAAGTCTATGATTATTTACCTAGCGAGATATCCTACATTACGCACAGTTCTATTGCAATCTTGTGCTTGGAAGTTATGTGTGCGTTCATACACACACAGACACACATACATCTTAGGGTCTCAGGTACCAAAGACTTATGCATGAATCTTGACATAGAAACATAGAAACATAGAAACATGATGACAGAAAAAGACCACAAGGCCCATCTAGTCTGTCCTTCCATAACAACAACTACAACAGTCCACTTTTTACCTTTAGAGATCCTCTGTGTTGGTCCCATGCTTTTTTGAATTCAGTTACTGTCCTCATCTCTACCACCTCCACTGGGAGACTATTCCACGGATCCACTACTCTTTCCGTAAAGAAATATTTCCGCATATCACTCCTGAATCTATCTCCCTTCACCCTCATCCCATGTCCCCTCGTCGCAGAACTTGCTTTCAATTGAAAGAGGCTCTCTCCCTGAACATTTATGCCACGGAGGTATTTAAACATCTCAATCATATCACCTCTATCCCGCCTTTCCTCTAAGGTGTACATATTAAGATCCTTAAGTCTGTCCTCATATGCTTTATAATGAAGACTACTAATCATCTTAGTAGCAAGCCTCTGCACCGACTCCATCCTGTTCACATCCTTTTGAAGGTGCGGTCTCCAGAATTGCACACCATACTCCAAATGAGGTCGCACCAAAGACTTATACAGAGGCATTATCACCTCCTTTTTTCTGCTAGCCATTCCTCTCCGTATGCACCCAAGCATCCTTCTAGCTTTTGCCGTCGCCTTTTCTACCTGTTTAGCTACTTTAAGATCATCGGACACAACTACGCCTAGGTCCCGCTCTTCTTTAGTGGACAAAAGTACTTCACCTCCTATGCTGTATTGCTCCCTTGGATTGCTGCAGCCCAAATGCATGACCTTACATTTTTTAACATTAAATCCCAGCTGCCAAATTCTAGACCATTCTTCAAGCTTAGCTAGATCCCTCCTCATGTTATCTACACCTTCCTGGTTGTCTACTTTATTGCAGATTTTGGTATCATCCGCAAAGAGGCAAACCTTACCCGACAGCCCTTCCGCTATATCACTAACAAAGATGTTAAAAAGAATCGGACCAAGGACAGATCCCTGGGGCACACCACTGGTAACATCCTTCTCCTCAGAGTGAGCTCCATTTACTTGTACTCTTTGTCGCCTCCCACCCAACCAATTTCTAACCCAAGCAGTAACTTTAGGGTCCATCCCTAGGGTGCTCAGTTTGTTTATAAGTCGCCTGTGAGGAACAGTGTCAAAGGCTTTACTGAAATCTAAATACACCACATCTAGAGCTCTCCCTCAGTCCAACTCCCTGGTCACCAGTCAAAGAAATCAATCAGATTTGTCTGAAAAGACCTGCCTCTGGTGAATCCATGCTGCCTCGGATCCTGTAATCCGCTGGACTCCAGAAACCTCACTATTTTCTCTTTCAACAGCGTTTCCATTAATTTACTCACCACTGAAGTTAAACTAACCGGCCTGTAGTTTTCAACCACATCCTTACTTCCGCTTTTGTGTAAAGGCACCACATGAGCCTCTCTCCAGTCCTTTGGCACCACTCCCGACTCCAACGAGGCATTGAAAAGGTCAGTCAGTGGAGTTGCTAGAACGTCCCCAAGTTCCCTCAGTATTCTAGGGTGTATCCCATCCGGTCCCATCGCTTTGTCTACTTTAAGTTGAGCTAGTTTCTCACGAACACAGTCTTCTGAAAATTGTTCAAGATGTCCCTCGCTTCTGTTCTTATTTGTGGGTGTTTTCTGAGGTCCTGCTCCTGGTTCTTCATCTGTGAACACAGAACAAAAATATTTGTTAAGCAATTCCGCTTTATCCTTATCAGCTTCTCCATATTCCCCCCCTGTACCCTTGAGTCTGACAATAGCACTTTTGCCCTTCCTCTTCTCACTAATATATCTGAAAAATGTCTTATCTCCCCATTTTATTGCATTGGCTATTTCCTCCTCCTTTTGAATCTTTGCCTTCTTGACTACTTTGCTAGCTTCTCTAAGTTTTTCCAAATACAGATGCCTGTCTTCCTTTCTCTGTGATCTCTTGTATTTCATGAAGGCCTCCCTCTTTTTCTTCACTTTTTCAGCTACTTCCTTCGAAAACCATAGCGGTCTCCTGTTCCTTTTGCCTTTATTTACCATTTTAACAAAAAGGTTGGTTGCCTTTAAAATACCCCCTTTCAGTTTTGCCCACTGTTGTTCTACATCCCCCAGCTGTTCCCATCCCACTAATGACTCCCTGAGGTATTGGCCCATCTTCGCAAAGTTAGTCTTCCTAAAGTCTAAGATCTTTACCTTGGAATGGATTCTAACAGCCCTAGTCCTAATACTGAACCACACCATCTGGTGATCACACCATCTGACATCTAGCATGTTGCCTTTCAACTTTTCGGATCTACACTTTGCAATGCCATGTCCCCGTTTGCGTTAAGGCTCGGATCGCACAAGTTAAAACGTCCAAGCTGCTCTGCCTATAAGTCTCGGGGGGAGCCAATCCCCGCCCGCTCGACATTTTACTTTGCACCCCCATCTCCTCCGGGTCCCAACTGCCAGGGCTAGGGGGAGGCGGGAGCACGCAGGAACGACGGCTACCTTGTCCTTGCGGAGAACTTTCTGACAGTTGCTGCACAACAGGCAGTCGGCGCTGGAGTTGCCCCGGTTCATTCTGCCTTCGCCGGGCGAGTCAGCGCCTGCGGGCTTAACAGAGACGCAAGGGAGACACTCTCCCTTCGCGCCTCTGTTAAGCCCGCAGGGGCTGATGGGAAATTTCCCATCTGCCCCTGCGGGCTTAACAGAGACGCGAGGGAGACACTCTCCCTTTGCGCCTCTCAAAGCCGGCACGGAGGGGCTCAGCCGGGCAGAGGGGGCCCCGCGGGACAGTCTATGCTGCCGCGGCAGCAGAGGGGGCCCCGCGGGACAGTCCATGCTGCCGCGGCAGCAGCCAGAGCTTTTTTTTAAATTTAAAAAAATCGAACAATTTGTTCAATTTTTGTGGGCCCTTGCCAGCTGTGGGCCCTATGCCACGGCGTAGTTGGCATATAGGTAAATCCGGCCCTGGGCAGCGTGGAACCTGGATAGTGTTTGGCCCTCCAGGACTGCATTTGGGAGACTCTGCTCTAGGTACTGCGCATGTTTATGGTGTCTGTGCTCTGTAGGGTAAAATGTAGGTGTTTTGGGCATGTTTACGTCATCTGCAATAAAGGTTCTGTCTGTATTAGCATGTTTTAGTAGTGGGTAAAATATGGGGACTGGGTTGGCAGGAACCACAGCTGGGACTTGAACCTATGACCTTCTGCTTCTGAATATACTGGTTTTGTGCACTACACCACCATGTTGTCACAGAGTCAGTGCCTTCCCTATTGATACCATGACTGTTCGTCAGACAGGGCCTGTCTGTTGCAGTGCATGGCACCCACCTACACAGGGCTAGGCCATGGTCTGCTCTGGGCAGCTGCCACTGCCCCCTCCACCACCAGTATCCCTCAGCCACCATGCTGACATGCCCTTCTGCTGGTGGTGCTGGTGGAGCGCAATCTCAGACCATCCAGTGTGTGGGTAGGCGGCTGCCTATGGTGCGGGCTCTGGGGTAGGGGTGCCTGCATAGGTGTCCACGCTTCCCCCCAGCACCGCCTGCCAATGTTCCATGCCCTTGGGGGTAGCTGCTGGGTACTATCCCCTGTGACACTGTGGGAAACACAGTCGTGCCCATGTTGGGCCTACAGCAGTTGCTGTCTGGCTACTCTGCTGTTTCAGCATTCGTATGGGCCACCTAGGCATCACCCTAGTCCGCACTGTGGCCCAGCTGCACCACAACATGTGCCGCCTGCGGCCCTCTGTATCACCTTTTCCGGCATCTGTCCTGTTGCCCGTTCCGACATGCCCACCCTGCTGTTGCGGGACATGTGCATGCCATAGGACACCTGTCCAATAACAAGGGAAAGCCCTGATCAGCGCTATTTCACTGTGGGCTCATTCACCTTGTATGGGGACGGAGCATAGACCCTTCCACAATTAATATATATTTTTTTGGAGCTTTCTCAGAGGGGGGGGGGGGGGTTGATGTTTCCCATTAATATCACTATTGGCCAGCTTGGTTATGTTTTTTTTCCGGTTTGTTGAGGACATTTTCAATGTTTATGTGCCCTTTTGTTCTGTGCACATGTATCACACTTATCACTTTTTGTAGGTTTCCCTGCCTATACTGTACATTGCTGACACTTAAATGGTTTCTCTCCCCTGCAAATGTGCATCTAACGGCAGGTTTTCAATCGCGTTAGGATTCAGCTCTTCAGATCAGCGCGTTAGTGTGAATGGAGCCTCTCCCCGCCCACACTCCGCCCATTGACCCCTTCTCTACGCCCTCTCTCCACCTTCTGCGGTGTTTTACGGCGTCGCAGAATGTCTACGATCGTTAACGTTACATAACGTACGTTATGTAACATTACCGCAGTTTAGTAAACATACCCCTAAGACTCTTGCTTTTGAATGCATTTTATCATTCCTAATCCTAATACTAAACCACACCACCTAGTGATCACTGGATGTGAGATGATCTCCCACTATTACTTCAGAAACACTTTCCCTATTGGTAAGCACCGAGTCCAGTATAGCCCATTCACGTGTAGGTTCTATTGCCAGTTGCCAGAATAGTTCTCCCTGTAGAGAATCTAGAATTTCCTTACTTCTAGATGACACCGCACCAGGGATCTGCCAATCAACATCTGGCATACTGAAATCACCAATCAGTAGCACTTCTCCTTTCATGGCAATACTGCTTATGTCTTCTATTAAATCTCCGTCCACTTCTTCTCCCTGTGAGGGGGATATCTATATCACACCAATACAAATGGATTTCCCTTCCCCTTGTTCTAGTTTAACACACAGTGCCTCCTTGATCCTTTTAAGTCATGTAATTTTATATTTATTTATTTATTCTTATATACCGCATTTCCAAGGATCAATGTGGTTTACAGAGAACAAAACTCTAACATTACAAGAAACAATTTTACATGGAACAGATTTACATTATAATATGATTGGGAATTAGGTATGACATAGAACAGTGAAAACTTTATACACAATAACTGTATTTCTTGTAGCTGACTACAGTCCAGGGTTTCATCTTAAGTGAAGGGGCAGGAGAGGGGCGATGGAGGGAAGGGGCAGGAGTAAGAGTGTTGAAAAAGATGAAGGCCGGGTCATGTAATCCCATCAAAATGTTCCATGAACAGATGGGTCTTTAGCATCTTCCTGAATATTGCGAGGTTGTGAGAATCTCTGATGTGGGTTGATAGGGCATTCCAGAGGCAAGGAGCATGTAGGGAAAATGCCTGATTATTCTTGGCCAGTGATGAAGGTAGGATTAGAAGGTTTGATGTATTACTTCTTCTTTGTCAATTTTCTGGGGTCTTTGTTATGATGGATTGTAAGTACTGAGAGGATGAATGATGGATTATTTTCAATGCTGTCATCAGTGTTTTATACTTAATTTGACTGAGGAGAGGTAACCAATGTAGCTCTTTTAGAATGGGTATGATGTGACTGTACCTAGATGAGCAATCCAAATTTGTGCAGCCGCATGTTGGGTAGGCTGTAGAGGATTTAAAGAGTTCTTTGAAATACCTTGTAGGGTGGCATTACAGAAATTGAAGTGTGGTAGTATCATTGCTTGGAAGACCATTAGAAAATCATGTGGCTCAAGAAGGGGCCATAAGTGTTGGAGTGTCCTTCACTTGTTGTAAATGCATTGAGTTACTTTGTTTATATGCGATTGAAATGTGAGATGTTGATCGATGGTAACACCAAGGTATCTCACTTCTGACTTAAGGCTAAACTTGGATTTTGTGGAAGTTACAGAGACATGGTTCATGGACAACCATGACTGGGATGTAATTATACTGGGCTATACTTTATTGAGGAAGGACAGAGTAGAAAGAAGGAGAGGAGGAGTATCTCTTGTAACTAAAGCCCTGTAAAGGTAGGCTTTTAGCATCTTTCTCAGCTCTTTGAAGCTACTGATACCTCATCAGGTGTTAGTGGGCTTGATTAGCCTGTGAAAAAACTGAGAGCAGCTTCTACAATAAAGTCAGCAGAGCCTTGCACTGCTAAGGCATTCCTAACAGGGATTCTACATTTCAAGCCAAGATAAGAGTGTGTGGCTTTGAAATTACTAGCTCTTTGCCTGAGAGCTCTTAAAAAGGTTTGGGTACATTTTTAAAACAAAGTTACATTCTTTTTGGTACTTTAGTTCAAAAGGGGAAATATTTTCTTTAGTGGTGTAGGTTTAAAACTCTGCTTTTAGCATCTTTCTCAGCTCTTTGAAACTACTGATACCTCATCAGGAGTTAGTTTCCTCCCTACCCCCCTCCCCCCCAACTCTCACCCACTCCATGTGAGCAGTCTTGCTTTATAGGGTACCTCCCCCAATTAGCTACACATAGGGACATGGAACAGCACCTTTAGAACACACTTAAGAGAGGTTAGCTGCTTTTTATTTGAGAGGTTAACTGCTTTTTATCTGAAAGGACAGCTGGGAAATAGGATGGTACTTTGGTAGGTCTCTCTTTTGCTTCAACAGGTACCTAAGCTCCACCAACTGAACAATGACTGGGAAAAATTGCATCACCAAAGCTGTTGCCCCTATTGCAGCTTCTGCCACTCTCCAGATAGAGATCCCAATGCAAGTTGAATGCGGTTCCATGTGCAGGATGCCTGCATATTGAAGTTCTCAGGAAACAAGTGAAGGAGCTCAGAGAAAAGGTGGCTAGGCTGAGGAGCATTCAAGACAGTGAGAAGTACATTGATGAGATGCTTCTTGTAGCATCCAAGCTTTCCAGCAGAGGAGAAGATGGGAGCCTACAGAATGATGAAGTTTGGACACAAGTCACCAGTGCCTGCAAAATTATCAATCCAACTCCTTCAGCCCTTAAAGTGAAGAACCATTATGCAGCCCTGTAAGTTGAGGAGGTGAAAGCATCCTTGGAAAGGGAAGAACCAGAGCTTGAGCACCACATAGTTGCAGAATCAGTGACAACAAGGAAGCGAAGGGTACTGGTGGTTGGTGACTCTCTTCTGAGGGGTACTAAGGCATCGATCTGCTGACCAGATTTGATGTCTAGAGAGGTATGCTGTCTTCCACGTGCCAAAATCCAAGGTGTTATGGAGAGTTTGCTGAGACTCATCAAGCCCACTGACTATCACCCAATGTTGCTCATCCATGTCGGCACAAATGATACTGCTAGGTATCCCTCTGAGCAAATCAAAAGTGACTTCATGGCTTTGGGACAGAGGGTAAAGCAGATAGGGGCGCAGATGGTGTTCTTTTCAATTCTCTCCATTGAGGTAAGACAAGGCAGAGAAGCTCACATCCTAGAGATGAATGCATGGCTGCATGGATGGTGTCATCGAGAGCATTTTGGTTTCCTGGACCATGGGATGCTGTTCCAAGGGTTGCAGAGCAGAGATGGCGTCCATCTGTCCAAGAAGGGTTGACGTGTCTTTAGTAGTAAACTGGCTAACCTACCAAAAAGGGCTTTAAACTAGATTAGTTGGGGATGGGTGAAGAAAGCCCCAGGTAAGTGAAAGCCCACGGGTAAGTGAAACATTTACTACCTTTATAGAAATAGGAAAAAGAGGCAACATCTGGAAAGCAGTGTCTATAAATGCCTGTATCATGGGAAATAAGATCCCAGATGTTGAAGCTTTAATGGGAGAGGCTGACCTGGATTTAGCGGCAGTAACAGAGACACGGTTCATGGAGAACCATGACTGGGAAGTAACTATACCAGGCTATACTTTATGGAGGAAGAAGGGGAGGAGTAGTGGCACTATATGTAAAAATAAATATTAAAGCTATAAAAATACAGGGCTTAAAAGGGAGAGAGGAGGCACTGTGGGTTATACTAGAAAGATTGAAAGTGAAATCTATTTGCATTGACATGATATACAGACCTAGGTCCCTTACAGGGAGAAGAAGTGGATGGAGAGTTAATCGAAGACATACCTAGCATTGCCAGGAAAGCTAAAGTGCTACTGATAGGGGATTTCAATATGCCAGATGTTGATTGGCACATCCCTGCTGCAGTAGGATCTAAAAGTAATGAGATCCTGGATTCTCTACAGGAAGAACTAGTCAGGCAACTGGTAACACAACCCACACGTGAAGGGACCATTCTGGACTTGATGCTTTCGAATGGTGATGTTATAGTGGGAGATTATTTTGCATCCAATGATCACCAGATAGTGTGGTTCAATATTAGGACTAGGGCTGATAAAATCCATTCAAAAGCGGGGGTCTTAGACTTTAGGAAAACTAACTTTGCCAAGATGGGCCAATACCTCAGGGAGTCATTAGCGGGATGGGAACAGCTGGGAGATGTAGAAAAACAGTGGGCAAAATTGAAAGGGGATATTTTAAGGGCAACCAACCTTTTTATTAAAATGCTAAATAAAGGTAAAAAGAAAAGGAGACCGCTATGGTTTTCGAAAGAAGTAGCTGAAAAGGTGAAGAAAAAGAGGGGGGGCCTTCATGAAATGCAAGAGATCACAGAGAGAGGAAGACAGGCATCTTTATTTGGAAAAGTTTAGAGAAGCTAGGAAAATAGTCTGGAAAGCAAAAATTAAAAAAGAAGAGGAAATAGCCAATGCAATAAAATGAGGGGATAAGACAATTTTCAGATATTTTAGTGAGAAGAGGAAGGGAAAAAGTGGTATTGTCAGACTCAAGGGTGAAGGGAGGGATATGTAGAAGCTGATGAGGATAAAGTGGAATTGCTTAACAAAGAACCAAGAGCAGGACCTCAGAAAACACCCACAAACAGGAATAAAAGTGAGGGGCATCTTGAACAATTTTTAGAAGACTGTGCTTTTGAGAAACGAGTTAAACTTAAAGGAGACAAAGTGATGGGACCGGATGGTATACATCCGTGAATATTGAGGGAACTTGGGGACATTCTAGCAGCTCCACTGACTGACCTTTTCAATGCCTTGTTGGAGTCAGGATTGGTGCCAGAGGACTGGAGAGAGGCACATATAGTCCCTTTACACAAAAGCGGGAGTAAGGATGTGGTTGAAAACTTTAGACTGGTTAGTTTAACCTCAGTGGCGATTAAATTATTGGAAGTGCTGCTGAAAAGAAAATAGTGAGGTTTCTGGAGTCCAACGGATTCCTGGATCCAAGGCAGCATGGATTCACCAGAGGCAGGTCTTGTCAGACAAATCTGATTGATTTCTTTGACTGGGTATCCAGGGAGATGGACCGAGGGAGAGCCCTAGATGTAGTGTATTTAGATTTTAGCCTTTGACACCATTCCACACAGGCGACTTATAAACAAACTGAGCACCCTAGGGATGGACCCTAAAGTTATTGCTTGGGTTAAAAATTGCTTGAGTGGGAGGCAACAAAGGGTACAGGTAAGTGGAGCTCACTCTGAGGAGAAGGAGCTTACCAGTGGTGTGCCCCAGGTATCTGTCCTTGGTCCGATTCTGTTTAATATATTTGTTAGTGATATTGCTGAAGGGCTGTTGGGAAAGGTTTGCCTCTTTACGGATTACACCAAAATCTGCAATAGAGTAGACACCCAGGAAGGTGTAGATAAGATGAGGAGGGATCTAGCTAAGCTTGCAGAATGGTCTAGAATTTGGCAGCTGAGATTTAATGTTAAAAAATGCATCCTGATGCATTTGGGCTGCAGCAATCCAAGGGAGCAATATAGTATAGGGGGTGAAGTACTTTTGTCCACTAAAGAAGAGCGGGACCTAGGCGTAATTGGGTCTGATGATCTTAAAGTAGCTAAACAGGTAGAAAAGGCGACGGCGAAAGCTAGAATGATGCTTGTGTGTGTAGGGAGAGGAATGGCCAGCAGAAGAAAGAAGGTGATAGTACCTCTATGTAGGTCTTTGGTGCGACCTCATTTGGAGTATAGTGTGCAGTTCTGGAGACCGCACCTTCAAAAGGATATAAACAGGATGGAATCAGTACAGAGGGTGTCTACTAAAATGGTTAGTGGCCTTCATTATAAAGCATATGAGGACAGACTTAAGGATCTTAATATGTATATTTTAGAGGAAAGATGGGATGGAGATGATATGATTGAGATGTTTAAATACCTCCATGGCATAAATGTACAGGAGGAGAGCTGGTTTCGATTGAAAACAAGCTCTGTTATGAGGGGAAATAGGATGAGAGTGAAAGGGGATAGACTCAGGAGTAATATGCAGAAATATTTCTTTACGGAAAGAGTGGTGGATCCGTGGAATAGTCTCCCAGTGGAGGTGGTAGAGATGAGGACAGTATCTGAATTCAAAGAAGCATGGGACAAACACAGAGGATCTCTAAAGAGAAAAAGGGGACTGTTGTACTGGTTGATATGGAAGGGCAGACTAGATAGGCCATGTGGTCTTTTTCTGCCGTCATGTTTCTATGTTTCTACACTTGGGAACTCTTGGCATAGCACAGAAAGAATCATGAAATCTTCTGCTGGGATCTGTTATTAGTATTCAACAGTGCAAATTTACATTTGGAATTCTGTTCGTGCTTTTGATTACTATCATCTGCATGACCCAATATGAATAGAGCATGGAATGGGCCAACTACAATAATTCAGAGACTAACAGACTTAGTTATGCAAACAGAGTGAAGAGATTGATTAATACTGCACAGAGACGAGAAGATTGTGACAGGTGAAGACATTCTCTGTGGTAAGCAATTCGCAAGGGACTCAGGAGAATAGATTCTCCAAATCTGTTCCTGTAATAAAGCACAAAACACTGTCCTAAGCTTGCTTAAATCTATGTCTTTTCGCACTAAAATAATTTGCTTGAAAGCTGTTCAAAAGGTTTTCAAAATGTTTCCTTTACATTCACAAAGGATGTGTCAGAGCACTCAAAATAAAGTATATTCTCCAAAAATATTTTATTTGCGGTAATTGCCATAGTAGAGTGTCAGTTTGAAAATTACTTGTGCAGATCTTTGGATACTATGTTATTATGGTAAATAGACTGAACCAATGACAGTGTTATAATAAGGGTCATCCATTTTTAGCGTTCACTCCTGTGTGCATTTATTTCATATATGGCATATGTAAAGTAATACAATAGATAAATCCCTACTTGTTCCTTATAGGTTACAGAAGGCTCTCGCAGTTACACACTATGGGAGATATTCTAAGCCATGAATAGCGGCCGTCCAATCCCCATCCCCGTCTAACATCCCTGCTATTCGTGGCTTCTCCTGCCCCCGAATAACTTCACCACCAGTTGTGCGGGTAAGTTAGCCGGGGGTGGGGAATAGGTGGCCTGGAGGCGGAGTCTGGGCAGGCAGTGGGTGGTCTGCGGCCCTGGAAGTACAGGGCTGATTCTAATGTCGGCCCTGTACGTCCACAGCCAGTGAAATATCCGGGGAAGTTATTCCACCTCCAAGGTGGAATAACTTCCCACAACGTGGGTTGTTTTTTTTTTTTTTTTTGCTGCCGTGTGCAGATAGGGAAGGGGAGCCGGAGGACATTCCCTGCAGACCGACCCTGGCCTTAGGAGGCCAGATTGGGGATCAGGCAGTGGGGAATTAACTTTATTCTCTGGTGGCCAGCATCATGGCTCTTCAATGGAGCCGTGGTGCCATAGGAACATGACGCCATGGCACCGCGGCTCAATTGAAGAGCCTTGACTGAGTTAGCCGGGTGCAGTCCTGCACCTGCTGTCCAGACAGAATCTCAGTCCTGGCCTGCACGTGCAGTACTGCTCGCGATTCTGATCCCGTGGGGCTAGACATGCCTCGCGGGATCAGAATCGCGATCCCCTCTGTGTCCGCTTCAGAACAAAATCGGGTCCTATAGCTTTAACTCAATCCTGCATTCACAAGGAGAAAAAGACCTCAGTGATGTTATCTGTCCCTCTATCAGGCTCAAGACAATGCCCGTGTCACAGGGGATATGGTGTTTACACAAACATCATAGTCTAAAAAAAGATTGAGTAAAAATGAAACATATTCTCCATCTACACAAATAATTTTTTTTTCTTTTTTCAAAAATAGCAAAGATTAGTCTCTCACTGCAGAAGCTAAAAGCATTTGTGCACAGTCCTAAACCAAGTTGGAACAGTTCATTCATTTCAGCGCCACATCAAAAAAACAAAATAATGGCTTCATGTATCTATAAATCCTTGCAAGCAGCCTTCATTTCTCCACAATTCCCAGTGGCTTCACCTATCTATAAACGTTTGCAAGCAGTCCCAGCATTAGTGTCTGATGTCATACGCTCAAATATCCAACCCTTCTCCCCCTGTATCAAATTTTTTCCGTAGTCACCACTGCCTACATCCTCTCACACATACTCCACTGCCATACAGCATAGATCAGTCAACTCATGTTGAAACTGCTGCGATATGCTACATTGTGTGAATCTCTTCATATGGTATATGTTATTAGGTGCTCATGCCAAAACCTGTCTCTTGGGAAGACTACCCGGCAGTTACAAACAAGGTTGACAGAGCACAAATATTGTTTGCATAAGAAAAGGGAAGCGGTAGTTTTAGTCCAGCACTGTATGCAGTTTCAACATTTTACTGATTTATGCTGTATGGCAGTGGATTAGTGCGAGAAGATATACGTGGTGGCGACAGCAGTAAAATTCTGATGCAGTTGGAGCAGCGTTGGATATTTGAGTGAAGTACTCTTGAACCTAATGGACGGAATAATGTGATTGAATGGGGAGCAGGGTTTCCTCTAATGAAGTCCCCTCCCTTGGGATTGCAGTTGGAGGATTTTGAGTATGCGTGAGTTTAAAAGGTGCGCGTATGACATCAGATGCTAATGCTGGGAATCTGTTACATTAAAAGCTCCCAATGCAGTTGATGGTGAAACAAGGATCTTTGTCGGGCATTGTGAAGGAACGAAGGCTGCTTGCAAGGATTTATAGATAAGTGAGGCCATTGGGTGTTGCGGAGACATGAAGACTGTTTGCAAAGATCTACAGATAAGTGAAGCCAGAGCCAGCTCAAGGGTTTCTGCCGACCTAGGCAGAAGCCCCGGCCATGTCACCTCCACCACCGCCAAGCCACCCCTGCTGAGCTGTGCTACCCCTTGCTGCCACCGATTCTGTCTTGAGGGGGGGGGAGCAGGCATGGTGGCAGTATTTTAAAAGTGGCAGCTTTGCACCACCGCTATGCTGCCGTTGGCAAGCCATGCCCCGTGGCAGACCATGTGCTTCAGCACACATGGCCTACCACTTCTAACCCCCCTCAGACAGTAAGTTGCATCAGAGAGGGATCAGAAGTGGCAGATCATGTGTGCCAAAGCAAATGGCCTGCCGCAGGCAACAAAGCAGTGGCATAAAGCCACCTACCTGGGTCAGCCGCCTAGCTTACCTAGTGGATGAGCCAGCCCTGAGTGAAGTCATCAGTTTGGTATTTTGATGTGGTACTGAAGTGAATGAAGTGTTCCAGCTTGGTTTAGGACTGTGCACAAGTGTTTTTAGCTTTCCAATGAGACTAATCTTTATTATTTTTGAAAAAAGAAAAACAATATTGGTGTATATGGAGAATTTGTTTCATTTTTATGGAATCTCTTTTTTTAGACCAATGATGTTTGTGTAAACACCATATCTCCTGCGGCACGGGCATTGTCCTGACCCTGATAGAGGGACAGGTAGCAACACTCAGGTCTTTTCTCCTTGTGAATGCAGGATTGACATAAAACTATAGTATATCCTTGAGAAAACCTTCTGTAACCTTTAAGGAACATGTAGGGACTTATCTATTGTGTGGCCATTTGGTCCCTAAGGTATCGTGATGGTTTGCAGCTTTATATGTAAAGTAATGCCTTTCTAGACAATAAATATTTATTTTCCCATATATTTTACTAGCAGAGATATTCATTCTTCATTCAGGTTAGATGACCTCTCTAAGAATCCACATTATAGGAGAAAAATATAAATTCTTAAATTTATGAAACCTTCTTCATATACAAAATTAATGGCCAGGGGAAGTATGCCTCTTTCCTTGCCCTGTCTCCCACCCCAAGGGAGCACAGGAGCTCTGCTTCTCACCCTACCCACAACAAAAAGCCCCATGCTTTCTGTTTATAAATGCAAAAAGGCATACAGATCTTTTTACAGATGACTGTGCACCTCCCACCAGAGGGGTATATTCTGATTGTCAGTGTATAGAGTGGAACAAATCATTTATTATGCTACTATTACTACTACTGATCATTTGTAAAGCACTACAAGGCGTACAAATGCTTTATATATAGATGTAAGACACAGTCTCTGCTAATCAAAGCTTACCATCCAATAAAGACAAAACACATCGCAAAACTGGGGACTAGAGTATGGTAAGATAAACATAAGTAGCGAACAAGAGAGTGTGGAGCATCAGGATCCAAAAGCAGCTTCAAAGAGCCGGGGCCCAATTTTCATTTGGGCGGTGCTATGTGCTGTGTTGGCACATAGCTGGCCTGCCGTCCATCTAAACCGGATTTTCAATGCCGGGGTCATATGTGGCCCTGGCATTAAAAATCTGGTTCGTGCCGCACAATCTGGAAGCCACAGGAGATAGCCGGTTAGCAGTGCATCTTAGATAGGGGAGGAAAAACCTCACCTATTTTTAAAGGCACAGAGTGAAAAGTGGGTAGCATTGAAAATCTCTGCTACCCGTTTAGCCCATTCCTCTGCCCCCGCTCTGCACCGGAACGCTCCCAACACGTCCCGATGCTAACTGCATAGCATCTGGGCGTGTTAGGGACTTATCCAGGATTTTCGAAAGGCACTACCAATGTAGGTGATTTTGAAAATCCCGGATAAGGCATTTACATGGGTAACTAGGGAAGTTACTCATGTAAATGCCTTTGAAAATACTGCCCTGGGTTTTTAGCCTGTATTTGAATAGGGATAGAGAAAGAGCCCAACACACAGACTTAGGTAGTTTGTTCCAGGCATATGGAGCAGCAAGATGGAATGAACAAAGTCTGGAGTTGGCAGTAGCAGAGAAGGGCACAGATAAAAGGGATCTGCCAGAGGAGTGGAGTTCCTGAAAAGGGGTGTAGAATGAGATAAGAGAGGAAAGGTAGTGAGGAGCCACAGAATGAATGCACTTGTGGGTCAGTAGGAGAAGTTAGAACTGAATGTGGAAACTGATAAGGAGCCAGTGAAGTGACTTGAGAAGAGGGGTTACATGAGCAAAGTGACAGTAGCAGAAGATAAGCCATGCAGATGAGTTTTGAACAGATTGTAGAGGAGTGAGATTATTCAGAGGAGACTGGTAAACAGCAGGTTACAATAGTCAAGGCGGGAGATGACAAGTGAGTGGATAAGGCTCTTAGGCAGTACTTGTCAAACGTTTATCTGGTATGACCCCATTTTAACAACTGAAAATTCATGGGACCCCAGATGATGATGAAATAAAAATAGCAGGACTCCAGTCTCCTTCTCCTTGCTCCACTCATCTAAAGCAGGAAGGCAGCAGGAACAGTAATGGCAACAGTAGCAGTAGCAGCTGCAGTCAACACGGGGTTCCTTGTGTCAGTATGCAGTGTGTGCTTACAGACCCCAGTACTCATCATGGGTTTCCAGCCTAAACTGGAAACTTATCCACGAGGGGGTAAGGGCCTATGAATGTTCAGTAGCTCAAAGGCCACATTCTCACTGGTGATTACCACTACTTGGCATAGGTCACAGTGAAAGTCCAGAGAGAAGAGGAAATGGCCATGTTTCTGTGACCCCATCCACTGATGATGTGAACCCATTTGGGATCCCAACCCCAAGTTTGGGAACCACTGGTCTTCGGAGCATGAGTAGAAAGGAAGAGGTGAATTTTGCTGATGTTATAGAGAAAGAAGCGGCAGGTTTTAGCTATCTGTTGGATGTATGCAGAGAAAGAGTGAGTAGAGTCAAAGGTGACCCCAAAGTTGCGAGCTGAGGAAAGGGGAAAAGTGTACTGTCATCCACAGAAATAGAGACGGGGGGAAGGGGGGAGGTGGATTTAGGGGGAAAGATAAGGAGCTCATTTTTTTCCATTTAAGATGGCGGTGAGACATCCAGGCAGCAATGTTGGATAAGCAGGCAGAGATCTGGGACTGGATTCCTGGAGGGACTTCAGGCACAGGGAGGTAGATCTGAGCATTGTCAGCATAAAGATGGTACTAAAAACCACGGAAGGAAATAAGTGCACCAAGGGAGTGAGTGCAGAGAGAGAAAAGTAGAGGTCCCAAGAAGACTCCTGAGGTACACCAACTGAAAGTGGGATGGCAGTAGAGAAGGATCCACCAGAACGTAGCAAAAATTAAAAAAATCATGGTATAGGAAGCAGTGTACTATTGCGGATCAGGAACTGGGTAAAAGATAGAAAGCAGAGGGTAGGGCTAAATGGCCAATTTTCTCAATGGAGAAAGTGAGTAGTGGAGTACTCCAGGGATCTGTGCTGGGTCTGCTGCTTTTTAACATATTCATAAATGACCTAGCAATGGGAATAATGAGTGAGGTGATCAGATCTGCAGATGACACAAAATTATTCAGTTATTTGAAGACGATTGTGAAAAATTGCAAGAGGACCTTGATAAACTGGAAGACTGGATATCTAAATGGCAGATGAAATTTAATGTGGACAAGTGCAAAGTTATGCACCTAGGAAAGATTAATCCAAACTATGGATACACAATGTAAGGTTCCACATTAGGAACCACCACCCAAGAAAAATATTTAGGCATCATTGTGGATAATACATTGAAACCCTCCATCCAGTGTGCAGCGGTGGTCAAGAAAGCAAATAGAATGCTAGGAATCATAAGGAAAAGACTGGAGAATAAAATCAAGTATATTATGGAGGAGTGGAGGAGCTCAGAGAAGAAGTGGCAAGGTTCAAAACAGTGAGAAGTTCATGGATGAGATACTTCTTGAAACATCCAAGCTCTCCGACAGAGTTGAAGATGGGAGGCTACAGAATGAAGAAAGTGAGACACGATTCACCAGAGCCTGCATAATCAACACTCCAACTCCTCGAGCCATTGAATTGAAAAACCAGTATGCAGCCCTGGAAGTGAAGGAGGTGAAAGCATCCCAGGAAATGGAAGAACCAGAGCTCAAGCACCCCAAAGTTGCAGAATCAGTGACCACAAGGAAGCGAAGGGTAGCGGTGGTTGGTGACTTTTTTCTAAGGGGCACTGAAGCATCCATCTGCTGACTAGACTTGATGTCCACAGAGGAGTGCTAGTCCACAAACAGATACCTACTTACTTGCTGGCAAACAAGAAACACAACAAAGCGAGAAAGTAAAAACAGTCCTTTATTAACTGAGAGGAGTGCTGTCTGTCAGGTGCCAAAATCCACGATGTTATGGAGAGTTTGCTGAGACTCATTAAGCCTACTGACTATTATCCGATGCTTCTCATCCATATTGGCACAAAAGATACTGCTAGTTATCCCTCTAAGCATATCAAAAGTGACTTCATAGCTCTGGGACAGAGGGTGAAGCAGATAGGTATGCAGATGGTGTTCTCTTCAATCCTCCCGGCTGAGGGTAAAGGTCGAGGTAGAGAAGCTCACATCCTGGAGATGAATGCATGGCTGCATGGATGGTGTCATTAAGAGCATTTTGTCTTCCTGGACCATGGGATGATGTTTCAAGGGCTGCAAAGTAGAGCTGACCCATCTGTCCAAGGTTTGAAGTGTCTTCAGCAACAGATTGGCTAATCTACTAAAAAGGGCTTTCAAGTAGATTCATTGGGGATGGGTGAAGAAATCCCCAGGTAAGTGAAAGACCCAAGGTAAGTGAAACATTAAATACCTCTGTAGAAATGGGTAAAAGGGGCAACATCTGGAAAGCATTGTGTATAAATGCCCATAGCATGGGAAATAAAATCCCAGGTGTTGAGGCTATAATGGAAGAGGCTGACTTGGATTTAGTGGTGATTGTGGAGACATGGTTCATGGACAGCCATGACTGGGATGTAATTATACCGGGCTATACTTTATTCAGAAAGGACAAGGTAGAAAGAAGGGGAGGAGTGGCACTATATGTAAAAAATAATATTAAAGCTTTAGAATTACAGGGCTTAAAAGGGAGAAAGGAGGCACTGTGGGTTAAACTAGAAAGAGGGAAAGAGAAATCTATTTGCATCAGAGTGATATGTTTCACGACTGTCATAGTATGAGCAAAACTAACCCATTTGGAGAAGAAGTGGATAGAGATTTAATAAAAGACATATGCAACATTGCATGAAAGGAGAAGTGCTACTGGTGATTTCAATAGGCTGGATATGGATTGGCACACCCCTGCTGCAGTAAGGAGATCCTGGATTCTCTACAGGAAGAACTATTCCGGCAACTGGTAACAGAACCCACATGTGAAGGGGCTATACTGGACTTGATGCTTACCAATAGGGAAAGTGTTTCGGATGTTATAGTGGGTGATCATCTCGCATCCAGTGATCACCAGATGGTGTGGTTCAGTATTAGGACTAGGGCTGATAAAATCTATTCAAAAGCAAGGGTCTTAGATGTTAGGAAAACTAACTTTATCAAGATGGGACAATACCTCAAGGAGTTGTTAGCAAGATGGGAATAGCTGGGGGATGTAGGAAAAAAGTGGGCAATACTGAAAGGGGATAAATGTAAAAGGAAAAGAAGGGCACTATGGTTCTCAAAAGAAGTAGCTGAAAAGGTGAAGAAAAAGAGGGAGACCTTCAGGAAATACAAGAGATCACAGAGAGAAGAAGATCGGCATCTATATTTGGAGAAACTTAGAGAAGCTAGCAAAGTAGTCAGGAACGCAAAGATACAAAAAGAAGAAGAAATAGCCAATCCAATAAAATGGGGGGATAAGACATTTTTCAGATATATAGGAGGAGGAAGGGCAAAAGTGGTATTGTCAAACTCAAGGTGAAGAAAAGGACTATGTAGAAGCCGATGAGGATAAAGCAAAATTGCTTAACAAATCTTCTGTTCTGTGTTCACAGATTAAAGATCAGGAGCATGACCTCAGAAAACACCCACAAATAGGAACAGAAGTGATGAGGAATTCAAACAATTTTCAGAAGACTGTGTTTGTGAGGAACTAGCTAAACTAAAAGTAAATAAAAAGATGGGACTGGATGGGATACATCCAAGAATACTTAAGGAACTTAGGGATGTTCTAGCAGCTCCTCTAATTGACCTTTTCAATGCTTCTTTGAAGTTGGGAGTAGTCCCAGTGAACTGGAGAAAGGCATATGTGGTCCCTTTACATTAAAGCGGGAGAAAGGATGAGGTTGAAAACTACAGGCCAGTTAACCTCTGTGGTGAGTAAATTATTGGGAACGTTGCTAAAAGGGAAGATAGTGAGGATTTTGGTGTCCAATGGATTGCAGGATCTGAAGTAGCATGGATTTACCAGAGGCAGGTCTTGTCAGACAAATCTGATTGATTTTTTTGACTAGGTGACCAGGGAGTTGAACCAAGGGAGAGCCCTAGATGTGGTGTACTTAGATTTCAGTAAAGCTTTTGACACCGTTCCTCACAGGCGACTTATAAACAAACTGAGCACCCTAGGGATGGACCCTAATGTTACTGATTGGGTTAGAAATTGGTTGAGTGGGAAGCGGCAAAGGGTACAGGTAAATGGAGCTCACTTTGAGGAAGAAGTTACCAGTGGTGTGCCGCAGGAATCTGTCCTTGGTCCGATTCTTTTCAATATCTTTGTTAGTGATATTGCAGAAGGGCTAAGGTTTGCCTCTTTGTGGATGATACCAAATCTGAAAAATCTCTCACGAAAGAGTAGATAACATGAGGAGGGATCTAGCTAAGAATGGTCTAGAATTTGGCAGCTGAGATTTAATGCTAAAAAATGCAGGATCATACATTTGGGCTGCAAAAATCCAAGGAAGCGGGACAGTGTAGGGGACAAAGTACTTTTGACCACAAAAGAAGAGTGGGACCTGGGCATGACTGATGATCTTAAAGTAGCTAAACAGGTAGAAAAGCTGACGGCAAAAGTCAGAAGGATGCTTGGGTGCATAGGAAGAAGAATGGCCAGCAGAAAAAAGAGGTGATAGTGCCTCTGTATAAGTCTCTGGTGCGATCTCATTTAGAGTATTGTGTGCAGTTCTGGAGACTACAACTTCAAAAGGACATAAATAGGATGGAGGTGGTGCAGAGGGTGGCTACTAAAATGGTTAATAGTCTTCATTATAAAACATATGAGGACAGACTTAAAGATCTTAATATGTATACTTTAAAGGAAAGGTGGGATAGAGGAAATATGATAAATATATTTAAATACCTCCATGGCATAAATGCACAGGAGAAGAGTCTCTTTTGATTGAAGACAAGCTCTGCTACAAGGGGACATAGGATGAGGGTGAAAGGGGATAGACTCAGGGGTAATATGCAGAAATATTTCTTTATGAAAAGAGTGTTAGATGCGTGAAATAGTCTCCCAGTGGAGGTAGCAGAGACAAGAACAACATCTGAATTCAAAAAAGCATGGAACAAACACAGGGCATTTCTAAAGGTAAAAGGGGGACTATTGTAGTTGATATGGAAGGGCAGACTAGATAGGTCATGTGGTCTTTATCTGCCGTCGTGTGTCTATGTTTCTGCTATAATGCCTCTGTATCATTTCATGGTGCGACCGCACCTTGAATAATGTGTGCAATTCTGGTCACTGTATCTTAAAAAGGATATAGCAGAATTAGAAAAGGTACAGAGAAGAGCCAACAAAATGGTGAAAGGGAGGGAAGGATACCCTATGAGGAAAGACTTAAAAGGTTAGGGCTCTTCAACTTGGAAAAGGGCTAAAGGGAGATATGACAGAGGTCCATAAATTAATGAATGGAGTAGAATGGGTAAACATAGATTTGGCTAGTTCCTGGAGGAAAGGTCCATAAGCCATTGCTAAGGGGACCCAGGAAATCTACTGCTTACCCCGAAACAAGAATTGTGTAACATATATCTTTTTGTGAACATACCAGGTACTTGTGACCTGGATTGGCCACTGTTGGGCTTGATGGACCTTGTTCTGACCTAGTATGGCATTTCTTGTTTTTATGTTCTTATATAACATACACTAAAAGTATAATGGGAGAGAGAAGATCAAAACCAGGATAGAATAGAGCCCCTAAATCCAAGCAAGGACAGGTTATCAAGAGAAGGTGGTGATCAACAGTATCAAAGGCAGCAGAATGGTCAAGAAGGATGAGGATTGATTAAAGGCCCTTGGATTTGGCAAGGAACAAGTTGCTGGAGACTTTGGCAAGGCCCATTTCTGTGGAATATAGAGGACAAAGGACAGACTGCAGTGAATCCAGAAGGGCTTGAGAGGAAAGAAAGTCAAGACAGTGATGGTGAACCACTCATTCAAGTAGTTTTGAAGCAAAGGGGAAGAGAGAGATAGGTTGATAGATGGAAGGACAGGTGGGATCTAGTGAGGGCTTTTTGAGGAGAGGTATGACCAGAGCATGTTTGAAGGCCATTGGAACAGCTGCAGTGGAAAACGATAGGTTAAAAATATGACAGATGGAAGGGATGATGGTAGAAGAGATAGAACTTAATAGGTGGGTGGGAATGGGATCAGAGAAGCAGGTAATCAATTTGGAGGAGGAGAGAAGATTTTCAGTTTCCTCCTCAGTGATTTCAGAAAAGGAAGAAAGTGTGACAGTAGTTGAGGGAAGGATTTGGGATTGAAGAGGGGGAGAGGGAGGTGGAGGTGAACCTGTGGAGAATTCAAGGCTAATCTTTTAGACTTTGTCATGGAAATAGTCAGTCAAGGTCTGGGCAGACAGTGAAGGAGAGATTGGGAAGGAGGGACTTTGAGGAGCGAGTTGAGCATAGCAAAGAAATGGCGAGGGTCAGAGGGAAGAGAGTTAGACAGATGGACATAGTACTCATTTGGCAGTGCTATGGCTGACTGGAAAGAGGTTAACATGATTTGTAGGTGGTCTGCAAGGTACATGAGTCAAGCCAAAGGCGCTCAGCTGGATGAGCACAGGAATGTAGGCAGTGGGTTGTGAGAACAGCCACATTTGAGGTATGGTACACCTCACAGGGCATGGAATGGGAGGAGCCAATGCATTCAGAGCAGAGAACATAGTGGAGGAAAGAGGTAATAAGACAGCAGTGGAGAGAGCTGAAGAGTCAATAGAGTGAATATTCTTAAACATATTGGTGGAGATTGGGTGAAACTAGGATGGGGGGTGGTTAAGGCTGAAGGTTAGCAAGTGATGGTAAGATAAAGGAAGAACTGAGATGGAGAGGTTTGAGGGTAAGCAGTTGGAGAAGACGACAAGGTCAAGGCAGTGGCCATCCTTGTGCATAAGAACAGTAGAGCACAGCTGGAGTTTGAATGAGGAGGTTAGGGAAAGGAGCTTTAAGGGTCAGAAGAGTCATCAACATGGATGTTAAAATCCCCAAGAATAAGGAAAGAAGAAGATGCATCAAGAAAGGAGGAGAACCAGGAGTCAAAGTCTGTGAGAAAAGTAGAGGTGGACTTGTTGGGAGTTGATAAATGACAGCTACCCAAAGAGACAGTGGAGTAAATAGGCAGATGGTGTGGACTTCAAAGGAAGCAAAGGAATTAGATGGAGGCAGAAGGAGGGGTTGAAATTGGTAAGAATGAGAGAGTAGAAACCCAACACTACCACCACGGCCAATGGGCCGAGACCTATAGGAAAATGGTAGCCTCCATGACAGAGGGCAGCAACTGAAGCAGAGTCTTCAGGGAGAAGCCAAGTTTCAGTAAGAGCCAAGAGATGCAGAATATTAGAGATAAAGAGGTCATGAATGAAGGCAAGTTTATTGGACAGAATGTGTGTTCCACAAGGCGCATTAAAAAGGGAGAGAAGAGGGAGAAAGGAGAGGGATATGAACCAGATTTGAGAGGTTATGCATTGATCTACCTAGGAGTTTGAAGAAAGTCCAGTATTGGAGTTGGTATCTCCAGTTGAGAGAAGGAGGAGGACCAAGAGAGAATGGGGGAGAGAGGAGAAGGCACAATGGAAGTGAGGGAAGATGATAACATAGAAGACAAGATGGCAAGGGATGTGGTAATCAGAAGTAGGGCCATGGAATTGTTGAAATGAGGGGAAAAGATTAGGGAGAGTTAACATCAAGAACACAATGTGATGTGGAGCCATAGGAGAGGGAGAAGAGAAGAGCATGCAAACCAGAGGAGGTACAGGTAGAGAGGAGGAGAGAGATCCTGATAGTTTCAGGTGCACCTGAGTAATTTTGTCAATGAACAGAGGAAGGTTATGAAAGAATGTTAAGCCAGGGGTGAGTGAGTAACAAAGTAAAATGTTAAGAAGTGAAACACTGTACTGCAGAGAGCAGGAGCTGGGTAAAGGACAAACAGAAGATAGGACACACAGTGAAAAGATTGAACAAATAAAGAAAGAACAATATGTAAATAAATAACACACCCAAGAATATTCTGATCAGAGAGTTTGGAGATGGGGGAAGGAGAAGAGCAGTCCCCAGCCTCTTACTCTGAGAGAGGGAGGAAGTCTGCAGTAGATGCATGGTAATGTTTCCGTGGTGGTGTCCTGCATGTACCTGAGAGAGCCAGCAGTAAAGAGCAGAACATTCTGAGATAATAAGCCTCTCACTCTGGGTCAGTTTTTCAAAGGGAATGAGGGTCATGATCTCATAAGTATACACATTTATGAGCTCACATTTGGTTTGTCTGGGTAGTTTGGGACGAAGTCGGGCAGAGACATAATTTATCCAGATAATTGTAATTTTCAGTGCCTCTACCCGGATAATTATCCGTATAACTTAAGACAGCAAAATAGCTGACCTCTGGGCTATTCAAATAAGCTATCTGGATAGGGGACGTATACTGCCACTGTCCAGATAGTGCCAGCCACTCAGTGCATTGTTCAAATATTCAACAGCAGCCACTATATGGATACTACTGCTGAATATTCACTGACCATTGTGGACGAATAGAACTTCCATAAACTATATGCAAATCACTTGTACTCATTATATGTCCAGATTCATTTGTGCACACTTGATTTGTGCAATTACAAATTTCTTGCATACAATGGATGCCCAAACAAAATGTGAAATGAACTGAAAAAAATGCCCAAAAATCAGGAAAAATGAGCATTAAATGAACATGAACTGAATTTTTATGATCTAAAAAAAAAAATTACACCAAAAAAGGGAACCAAAAAATAATAGAATCAATAACTCAAAACAATTGGACCCAAAATGCTATTTTGAAAACAATAAAATACAATCAAATAAAGTAAAATTTTGAAAAACACTAGAGAGCTCAATGTGTGGTCTTATCGATGATATAAACATCTAACTGCCATAACAAATTACATCATCATCGCCCTCTATTGGTGTATGCAGAATAAAGGTGATATCCAATATATATTGAACTCGCTAAATACAGTAAAATCACTACAGTATATCATTCATACTGTTCAAGAGATTGTATAATGATTTTGTGGCAACAATAAAAGAGAGGGAACAAAGTTAGCAATCACTTAGCTTCAAAATGCTGTGTCAGCTCCATCCCCTGGTCTAGAGAAAGCGGCTCAACAAAGATTTAGATAGATTCAATTTTCATGACCACAGCCGTCGGTTTTGCCAGTATCATGGCTTCATCAGAATGAGCAGTCACCCTATTCAGAAAGTACTACATTTCTACAGCACTGACTAGGGTGACTGAAAAATGAGTGATATACTGTAGTGTCTTTACTGCATTTAGCGGGTTCAAGATATAAAGCAGGAAGTAATGGGAGTAGGGATATCACATGAAAATAGGCACTTTGAGGTATATTTACTAACACTTAGCATGTAGTAACACCAATAGAGGGTGATGATGACATAACTTGTTGTGGCAGGTAGATGTTTATATTACCGATAAGACCATATGTTGAGCTCTCTGGTGTTTTTCAAGATTTTATTTTATTTGATATTGTATTCAAAATAGTATTTTGGGTCCAATTTTTTTGTTTACTGAATTTGTTTGCCCATGCACACCCCTATGATCTAAGTTCCAGTGGAGAACGAAGATTTGTGCAGGTATACAGAGAAGTGTGTATGCTGGAGACTTTCCAAGAATGCACAGCTGTGTAGAAGGAGAGAGGATAAAAGCGAGAACTACCCATCCAGCTCTTCTCCAGGAGTCAAAAGGAATCCAGAGGAGAAAAGATTAAGGAGGAGACATTCAAGAATTTGGAGTAAAAGGTACAACAAGGGTACCGAGAAAGTCATGGAGCTCAGCAACAGTCCAAAAGGAATGTCAGAACTCTTAAGCGTCCCACCAGCGCCAACCAAAGACCTGTGCTATTCCTGGAGAAAGCAAGTGTCCTTTGAGCAGCAGTTCATGGTTTCAGTTGGGAGAGTATCTATCTGGGGTGGGATATGGCAATCCACATGCCCTAAGCATTGGCAAGCTGGAGCTGTAGCATCAGCCTCTTGCATGTTTCCTGGTGGAAAGAGATGGAACTCGAGGTGCATGATAACCCCCTGCAACTCTATCTTGGAGAGTGGCTGTGTAGGAAAATGTAACAAGGTGACTACCAGGCAGTGCAGAGGCCTTGCAATGCTACTGTTGCAGTGGAAAGTTATATGAAGAGGCCCCACCACAGTACCTCGTACTGTCTATGCATTTACTTGATTGGGTCCCAGCTTGACCAATGCCTTGTAGGCTTCCAGGCTCAGTGAGGTAACTGACCCACCCTCTTCAATAGATCATTGGGAAGTAAACACAGTGGCACCACTAAAGCAGGAAGTAATGGGAGTAGGGATATCACATAAAAAATAGGTACTATGGGGTATATTTACTAACACTTCGCATACGGTAAGTTCATTACCATGTTTTAAGTGCCGCCACAGTCCTTTGGCTACATTGATACTTAGCACATACTAACATTCGTTAACACATGCTAACCTTTAGTAAACATGCCCCTATATTTTCCAAGTGCCCACTTTAATATACCGGTATAAAAGGGTACTGTATGTGCTCAGGTTGCTTATAGAATTACCCCCAATGCAAGTTGGTGTCCAATAAATTACACCAAATGTACAGGCTGGAAACAGTCTCTCTGCATCTGCATAGAGGGAAAGTAGAAATCTGACATCATCGCATTAGCTTTCTGTGAACTTGAGAAGCGCATGGGATAAAGTAAATAGTGTGCAGTTCTTGCATCAAAGATATTTCCACTAACAATTAAAAATGAAAAAAAGATTTTGTCCATAAGGTCATTAACTGATTGATATTAGATGTAATTACCATACTACATCCATGAGAGATTAAAAAAGAAGAGTAATGGGATAATGAAAGTTTGAAAACCCAGGTCATCTTACATAGTATAAATTTATTAAAATCAGTTTGAAATACCATTAGCCACATCTTGTCAATAAAATATGTCAAAATCTAACTTGGTCTATATAACCAATTTACAGTGATTATAAAAAAACAGAAATCTTGTAAATAAGGGGTGGGAGAAATTTCTTTAACAAATAATACAATGCTAGCACCATATCCAATAAAACGATCTACCGTGTCAATCTATCTTTCTGGTAAAAGTTAAACAACCTGTTTCACAAAGCAAGGGAGTTAATATGGAAATCTCAATCACCGGTATAGATATATTTCATCTTTTTTTTTTATAATAAAAATCTAAGGGGGGGGGGCATATTCAAAGGGATTAACCTGATTAGCCAATGGGCTAACCAAGTTAGCCCCGCTGAGTAGGAGATTCAGTCGCACATACCTGGTTTGTGCCCTGAATATCCCTTCCCAAACCTTCTAAATGCCCCAATTCTAACAGCTTAGCGTCAGAGCATTCTGTGAGCAGAGCAGGGACCGCAGTCGGTGGTCATATTCAGCCACTAACTGGTTAACCTAAACCTACTAAAGTTAGGCCAAAAAAATCTGGCCTAACTTTGGTCTGTTTAGCTATCTGGCCAGTGGTTAATATTGCCATTGACTGAATAGCTAAATCGCTATCCGGGCTTGCCAGATATTCAGTGCTGTGTGCTAGATATGGCCCCAGGACTGAATACCCGGGGATAATTTAAAGCGGCAAAGGCCAGCAACTTTAATCACATTGGCGCCGCTGCTGAATTTGCCCCCCCTAAAAGTATGACCCCCCCACCCACCCACAGGATACTTTAAATAGTTAAATCTTAGAAGATCAATTAGCAATGAGTTCCAACAGAGGCAAATGTGGACATCTCGCGACGTATGGTACTGAAAGGAGAGAGCTCCAGTTCTGTCGTATACTCATTGTCATTGTCATCACTTGTCACTGTTGAAGATTTCTGGATGCATTCATCGCAACAGCAACAGCAACAGTCCATAAAGGCCCGACTGAAAGGCTTACAAAGACAAAAAAGAAGGATTGGGGTCACACAGGATTTAAAGAACAAAAGAAACTGGCTAATGAGATGGAGAAGATCCATCGTCTGCCTGGAGACCCCTGTGGCCATATAAGTAGTCACAATATTGCAGATATTTTCAGGAATTACACAAAATCCATACAAAATAGTCAATGCAACCACAGTGCAGTTCATTTGACTTTCAAGGTGAATTTGTCGTTTATTCCCTCTTGTGCAAGCTTTCTCCGCTTTTCGGATTTTTCTCGCTGTCACCAGGGAACAGGTAATAGTGAAAAGAGTAGGCAAGCAAAAATAACAGCCAAAGTACCACCAGAGCCTTGCACTGTCATAAGTCAGAGCTAACACATAGATGGTGTCGGGTAGCTCGTGGGATATCTTTACCACACAACGTTCTTCAGGATGACTTCCACTCAATTCAGCATCTTCCTTCATCAACTGGCGTAGAACAACTTCAGGCAGTGCCAACAGCAGAGCACCAACCCATATGACAGCCAGCTTGGCTGTGGTAGAGGTACAATTTTCAATCATTTCATAGTACATCTGTACATTAGTGGCAGCACGAAAGCGATCTATGCAGAGGGCGCAGAGAGTAAATGTCGTAACTCCAAGAGAAGCTACCTATGGAGAAAAAAAATTATATGAAATGCAACATAATGAATGAATGGCAGTCTATGCTATGTCACTAGTCAATGATGCTTTAAAAGTTTGTCCATTATAATTCGCAGGCAGTACTGTCACTGGTCACAGTAAATTATAGACAGAGACCTCTGAATAGCCTACATGTTTTGTACAAGGCATTTTTCAAGCTGTAAGCTGACTTAATAAATGTCATTCTGTCACTTTGCTGTCAATGTGTCTAACTCAACTATATTCAGAAGGAAACTGCTTGCAGCAAAAGAAAAATTTTGGAAAATGAAAAGGGAGAAATTGTACAACCTAAAATATGAATTACTGAATATCTTTAATTCTGGATTATATTACATGAATGAGTAAATCAACCACTCCTACTGTAAAAATGATAGATGCTTGTATCTTTTTGCTTACCTCAATTTATAGTGCAATATATAATAACTATGGATTCAATTCACCTGTATTTGTGACTTTGAAAAGTTCATAGCCAGAAGATTTTTCACTGACTTTCATATATAAAAATATTCATAACCTTTTTAGATTGGACAGCATGAATTTATTGTAGATTTATTAAGTTTTAAACTTTTGTCATGGATGTTTCATATTGTAATTTGTGGTGTTCTGTATGTTATATAGGTCTGTTTGTCATATGTTTATATTTTTCTTATTCCAAATGTAAAATGCAGTTCTCCTAGGATGTAAGATTGGGTACAATATAAATATTTTAAATAAATAAAATGCACAAGTCCTGTGTATCTCAGGAATGTCATTTATTTGTGTTTTCAAACCAATCACCAGTTTGAGTCATGTAACATTATCAGTGGTTCCCAAACCTGTCCTTGAAGATCTTCATCTAGTCAGGTTTTCAGGATATCTGCAATGAATATTAATTTGATAGCTTTGTCTGCACTGCGTCTATTGCATGCAAATTTCTTACGCATATTCTTTATCTTTATTTGGAAATTTGATATACCGCTTAGCCGAAGCAACAAGCGCTGTACAATAAAAAACAAGGCTACTCGGAAACAGAAAGGAGCGCCAATAAATGATAGGAAAGAGGAGGACAGCAGGATAGGAGAAAGAGAAAGGTAGAATAAGAGTCAAAGGGAAGAGTCAGAGGGCAATGGCAGGAGGGTCAAAGGCCAGGTGGAAAAGGTGAGTCTTTAAAGCAGTTTTGAACCTTGTGTAGGAAGGTTCAGCATGGAGGGAAAGAGGCAGGGACCAAGGAAGAAGAAAGCAGAGGAACGAGTACGTTCTAGATGGGCTTGGGTGGAACACCCTGAAAACGTGACCAGCTATGGGTCTGGGAACCACTGTAACATATTATTAATTTCAACCATACTCGTGATTCTCATCATCCCTTTTCCAGTACATAATCACACTCATGTCATCACCAACATTTGGAACAGGAGAGAGGAGGCTTCTTATGCTGATACCATGATGTCACCTCAAACTAAGGGAAAGAAGCTAAAAATGCTTGCTCACATTTCAGTCACAATATTATATAATTTAAGTACACTTAAAAATAGTTATGTAGCCCAGGAAGCAATGAGAAAGTACAGCAGTGTCAAACGACAAATGTGCAACCCTACAAATTATAACATAAGAACATAACATAAGATATGCCATACTGGGTCAGACCAAGGTCCATCAAGCCCAACATCCTGTTTCCAACAGTGGCCAATCTAGGTCACAAGTACCTAGCAGTTTCCCTAAAAGACAAAGGTTCCACAATGCTTGCATTGGGGCAAGCAGTGGAGATACTGGGTCCCCTTTAATAATGATTTATGGACCTTTCCTCCAGGAATTTGTCCAAACCTTTTTAAAACCCAGCTACACTAACAGCTTTTACTACATCCTCCGGTAATGAATTCCAGAGTTTGATTACAAGTTGACTGAAAAAATATTTTTTCTTATTAGTCTTAAATAGGATAACCTGTAGCTTCATTGCATGTCCCCTAGTCTTTCTATATTTTGATGGCGTAAATAATAATCGATCTATGTTGACCCGTTCCACTCCATTCATTAATTTATAGACCTCTATTATATCTCCAGTCAGCCATCTCTTTTCCAGGTTGAAGAGCCCTAACCTTTTTAGCATTTCTTCATAGGTGCTTCCTCCATTTTGGTGGCTCTTCTCTGTACCTTTTCTAATAATGCTATATCCTTTTTAAGATATGGTGACCAGAATTGCACACAATATTCAAGATGCAGTTGCACCATGGAACAATACAGAGGCATTATAATATCCTTTGTTTTATTCTCCATTCCTTTCCTTGATACCTAGCATTCTAATTGCTCTCTTGGCCACTGCTGCACACTGGGCGGAGGGTTTCAAAATGTTATCCACGATGACGCCTAAATCTTTTTCCTGATAGATGGTTCCTAATGTGGAACCTTGCATCATGCAACCATAGTTTGGATTGTTTTTCCTAGGTGCATAACTTTGCACTTGTCCACATTAAATTTCATCTGCCATTTGGATGCCCAGTCTTCCAATTTATCAAGGTCCTCTTGCAATTTTTCACACTCCTCATGGGTTTTAACAACTTTGAATAATTTTGTGTCATCTGCAAATCTGATTACCTCACTCTTTATTCCCATTTCTAGGTCATTTATGAATATGTTAAAAAGCAGCAGACCCAGCACAGATCCCTGGGGTACTCCACTCTTCATTGGGAAAATTGGCCATTTAGCCCTACCCTTTACTTTCTATCTTTTAACCAGTTCCTGATCCACAATAGTACATTGCCTCCTATCCAATGACTTTTTAATTTTGTCTCTCATTAGGGACCTTGTCAAAGGCTTTCTGAAAATCCAGATACACTATATCAGCCGACTCACCTCTCACTTTTCACCTTATCAGGACCATAACCTCTTTAAGGCTACAGATTCAAAAAGAATGATATCCATTTAGAGAAAACTGAAATAACCGGGAAAATAATGTTTTAATATAATTATATTCACATCCAAGCATCTCACAGTGTGCATTCAATAAAGACAGTATAAAGAGATAATGCATACCATGCACTATCCACTGAAGTAGCCTTTCTCTAGAAACCAGACACATCTTACCATACAAATTACATCTTCATTCACTTACTAAAGTACAAACTCAATATAAAAAGCTACCTGCACATGGCCACACCATCAGCTGGATATGTCATGTGGCAGGCACGTGGGCAGTGGAAGCCTTGAATGCCCTCCTGAAGGAGGTGGTAGGAGCAAATTTAAAAAGCCATGGGACGGACAGAGAGGATCACTATATATCAAGAGGATAGAATTGAAACAAACATAAATAACTTCAAAATAGGAGGTTCAGCCTGCCTGGAGTGGCACATACAACCTTAAGCAAAGGCACAGAGGGAAGCAATCTGCACAGAGCAGCTCTGGTCATCTTACTGGGCAGACTAGATGGACCGTGCTGGTCTTTATCTGCCATCATTTACTATGTCAATTAGGACAGAACAGATAATGACCAAAACTCTGCTTCCAGGAAAAGAGACTGCCTGCAAGAAACCTGACTATTTAAACGTAGTTTTCATTAGCCAGGACTCTGGCCAATGCACAAGCTCCAGGAACCAGAAGGACACAGAAATATCTCTGGCAATTGGCGAGCAGTGAATCAAGTACAGAAAGCACTGCAGGCCAGTTTTTATCCCTGGAAAGTGAAGATGATAATCCATGAAGTGGCCGTGCATTTACCGCAATGCTGTGTGTCTTATGTTCCTCCTTAAGACACACCTCCTCCACGCCGCTTTTGTCCTTCCCACCCCTGTTCCTTGACCCCCTCTCCTCTCGCTCATCCTCTCTGCCTCTTCCCCTCTGTTCTTTTTCTGAATGACTGTTTCTCTCCTCTTTCCTATTATATCAGATTTTGTAGTTCTTTTCACTCTCTCTGGCACGTGCCTCCCTCCTGTGTTTTAACTGTTGTAAACCGCCCTGATGTCATAAAGGTGCGGTATATAAAATGACATGATAAAGTACCACTGACAGCGCTACGAAGCAGATCTGATGTCAAACTCTGATTGCTTCCAAACCCACTGGAGTGGTACACAGGAAGTTAGAGATACGATCTATATGTCAGCCAGGAGAAGGAGAATACATTGCCTAAAAGAAACTATACACCTGAGGAACTGATCACTAAGCACATAATTTTTAAAGAGACGACAGCAGGTCTGAACCCGCATTTGGATAAGAAAAAAGCCTGGAGCAATGTACAGTTCTGTTATGATGTTCAGTCAGACAGAAACCTCTATGGTATAAATCAGAAAGAATGACTATGTTATTTAGTATTTGCTTCACCCCTTTCCAGTGACAGTTCAAGGCAAGACACTATCAGGTACAATAGGCATTTCCCTGGCCTCAGAGGGCTTACAGGCCAAGTTTGTAGCTGAGGGAATTGGATTTAGCTCATACATTTTTTCAGAAGGTCAAGGTGAATTACAATCAGATACAGCAAGTATTTTCCTGTCCCCAGAGGGCTTACAATCTATTACTACTACTACTAAGAGGGGTGCTGATAAGTCCTGGCCTTGTAACAAAACAGAAAGCTATGGGCACACTTCGGTTCCGGAAGTCCAAATGATCCTCTGGCAGTTCTCTGAAGTGTGCCCTAAGGTTTCTGTTTTGTTACAAGGCCAGAGACTTATCAGCCCCCCTTGTACTACTAATCATTTGTATAGTGCTACAAGGCATATGCAGCGCTGTGCAGATAGATATAAGACACAGTCCCTGCTCATCAAAGCTTACAATCTAATCAAGTTGAGAAAACATTGCAAAACTGGGGACTAGAGTATGGTAAGATACACATAAATAGTAGACAAGAGAGTGAGGAGTATCAGGATCCAAAAGCGGCTTCAAAGAGGTGGGTTTTTAGCCTAGATTTAAATAGGGATAGAGAAGGAGCAAGTAGTTTATTCCAGGCATATGGGGCAGCGAGATGGAATGAACGAAGTCTGGAGTTGGCAGTGGCAGATAAGGGCACAGATAAAAAAGGATCTGCCAGAGGAGCGGAGCTCCTGAGGAGGAGTGTAGAGCGAGGTAAGAGAGGAAAGGTATTGAGGAGCCACAGAATAAATGCACTTATAGGTCAGTAGGAGAAGTCTGAACTGGATGCGGAAACTAATAGGGAGCCAGTGAAGTGAATTGAGAAGAGGAGTTACACGAGCATAGCGACAATGGTGGAAGATAAGCCGTGTAATTGAGCTTTGAATAGACTGAAGGGGAGAGAGATGATTCGGAGGCATACCATTCAGGAGCAGGTTCCAATAGTCAAGGTGGGATATGACTAGTGAGTGGATAAGGGTCTTAAGTAGTGAGTAGAAAGGAAGGGACAAATTTGCTGATGTTATAGAGAAAGAAGTGGCAGGTTTTAGCCATCAGTTGGATGTGCCCAGAGAAAGAGAGAATAGAATAAAAAATGACCCCAAGGTTGCGAGCTGAGGAAACGTGGAGGAGCATAGTGTCATTCACAGAAATAGAGAAGGGAGGAAGAGGGGAGGTGGGTTTAGGGGGAAAGATAAGGAGCTCAGTTTTGGCCATGTTCAATTTCAGTCGATGGTGAGACATTCAGGTAGCAATGTTGGATAAGCAGACAGAGGTTTGGGACTGGATTCCTGAAGAGATTTCAGATCTGGAAATGGATTCTTGGAGAGATTTCAGGCACAGAGAGGTAGATCTGAGAGTCATCGGCATAAAGATGGTACTGAAAACCATGGGGGGGAATAAGTGCACCAAGGGACTGAGTGTAGGGAGAGAAAAATAGAGGCCCTGAGGTACACCAACTGAAAGCAGGATGACAATAGAGGAGGATCCATCAGAACGTACACTAAACATGCGCTGGGAGAGATAAGAAGAAAACCAGGACATTACAGTGCCCCTAAATTCAAGTGAGGACAGGGTATTGAGGAGAATGTGGTGATCAACAGTGTCAAAGGCAGCAGAAAGGTCAAGAAGGATGAGGATCGAGAAAAGGCCCTTAGATTTGGCGAGGAGCAAGTCGCTGGAGACTTTGGCAAGAGCCATTTCTTTGGAATGTAGAGGACGAAAGCTAGCCTGCAGTGGCATGTGCCATTGTAGTACTCCTCCTTGTCTTGTCTTGCTGCAAATTGGAAATCTCTGTTGAGTTCTGCGATTGCTTCTCTTTCTCCTCTGACTTTAGCTTTTCTGCATTTCAGAATTTTCAGAGTTTCTTCTGTCATCCATTTTGGCTGTTTTTGCTTTTTCACCTTATATAAAGACTTATCGCTTTCTTCCAACACAACCTTCTTTATGTCATCCATAACTCTTCTGGAACTCTCTCATTTGTATTTAAAGTAGCAAATTGATTTTTCAGGCAGACTTTAAATTCCAGTGGTATATTCTCAAGGTCATATTTTACTACATTCATGAGTAGCTTGCTCTTTTTCAACTTTAGCTTGAGTTTGCATACTAGTAGTTGGTGATCTATACCTTAGTTAACTCCAGTTTTTGTCTTTGTTGATGTTATCGAGTTTTTCCATTGTTGTCTTCCAAAGATGTAGTCAATTTGATTTCTGTACATTACATTGGGTGAAGTCCATGTGTACAGTTGGCGCTTGTATTGCTGGAAGAAGATGATTGAGGTGAATAGATCATTGGTCTTGCATAATTCTATCAGTTTTTCTCCAGCTTCATTTCTGTTGCCAAGTCCAACCACTTTGCCTTCTTCTTTGTTGCCAACTTTTGCATTCCAGTCACCCATGAATATCAGGCTATCCTTTTTGTATGTTCTGTCAATTTCAGCTTGTATTTGTTCATAGAACTCATCAATTTCATCATCTCCTGCAGCTGTTGTTGGGACATATACTTCAATTATAGTTGTGTTGATAGGTATTCCTCGTAGACGAATAGAAATTAAGCATTCACTGACTGCATTGTATTTCATTACAGTTCTTGCAAGTTTCTTCTTAATTATAACTGCAATGCCATTTCTTCTTTGTCTTTCATTTCCAGCATAGTAGATCATATGATCATCAGATGAAAAATGCCCAAAGCAAGTCCATTTCAGTTCACTGACACCCAACAGATCAAGTTGTACACGCTCCATTTCATTCTTGACCATCTCCAACTTCCTTTGGTTCATGCTTCGTTCGTTCCATGTCCCAATATCTAAGACATCTTTGCAACTTCTGACTCTCTTTTCATGTGCAGCTACATCAGCTGATCCAACCACATCATAAATGCTGTCTTTACTCTGAGAAGTGTTCAGATCATCCCCAGTAGCCATTTGAATGCCTTCCAACCTGGAGGGTCTCATCTTCAAGCACTATAGTGCAATTTGTTTTGTGACTATCCATTGGGTTTTCATAGCAAGATACAGAAGTAGATTTACCAAGCCTTTCTTCCCCACAGTTAATTCCAGTGTTGTTGTATTTGTCACAGAAGTATGATCCTCCGCTTACAACACTGTCCCATTCTGTTGCTGCCCAGATGAGGTGGTTTGTCTTAGTCTGGCACCTCAGCTGAGATCTGTCTATCTTGGGAGACCCTGCCAGTAGCTAAGCTTCTAATAGCTTAGCTCTCAGCATCACTGATGCACACAAGCCCTCACAGCACGACAAGCTGCAAACCAAGTGAGAGTGATCTGGGGCAAAACAGCATGCATGGTTTTGAACATCAAATCTATCTATGCACGTTTCCTCTTCAGACATAAACATAACTTGGGGAATGCTAAACATCTGTATGCTGTGAAAGCCCATGCATACTTTTAGCTACACTGTACATCCCAAAGCAGTATGGTATTTGTAGTTTGGACCGAGTAAGGTCTTGGCTAACCCATGCAAACTTTTAGCACTATGCTCCTCACCCCCCCCCCCCCACCCCAAGATTTTGATAACAAATGGGATAATCTGAGGACCATCCTTCCAGAAACAATCCTGTAATAATGCATAATACAACATTGTACTTTGAAATATTAAACTTTGCTTTGTATGTATGTGCAGGACCATACCAAGCTAAGAATGCACCCTGTGTGACTTGTGAACTTGGTGTCCCTCCACCACCCCAGTCACAGGCAGGAACTTGCAATCATCAGGCTTCCTGGAAGCCCAGTGATGACACTTGCGCTCTGTGTGGCTGCACCGCTCGCATGCCCTTGGTACGGCCCTGTGTGCCTGCTCTCCCCACAGGTAAAAGAAAGTGCTGGTTGCTCTTTGAGTTTGTGTGGTTGTCAGAACCTATTGTTTTTTGCTTTGAATGCTGCGGCTCTTTGCTACCCTTCATGCCACCTAGGGGCATGTTTAGTAATGGTTTTAGCTTGTGTTGCACAATGGCACTTAACACGCATTAATTTCATTAATGTGCATTAACCTTTAGTAAACAAGCCTTTATCTTTATCTTTATTAGCAGAGCTTGATATACCGCCCAAGCACAGGTGTCAGGGCGGTGTTCAAAAAATACAGGCTGCAGTTGGAGGAGAAAGAGAGAAGAGAAAGCTATTGATCAGATAGGAAAGCAATAGGTGAGAGGGAAAGAGAGAAAGAAGCAGAGAAACAGAGACTCCAGTCATTGCAGGTGGGAGGAGGTGGAGGGGGAGGGCAAAGGCAGGGGGCCTACAAGAGGGAGGGAGACTCGTGGACTAGGGCCTACAACAGGTGGGTGGTGTCATTGTCAGGGAGTGGAGGGAGGTCAAAGGCCTGGTGGAAAAGGTGAGTCTTGAGCAAAGTCTTGAACCAGGGAAAAGACAATTCTGACAAGTGAGTTCAAGACAGGCCTGAGTAGTGGAAGGAAGGAAGAGGCAGTTACCATGGGCGGAGCGAAGGAGGCATGGGGTGGGTTGAAGGTGGATGAGGTCAGCTAGATACTGGGGGATACCGATGTGAAGAACTCTATGAGTGATGACAAGCAACTTATAAACAAACCTAAATCTAATTGGGAGCCAGTGAAGACTGATAAGCAGGGGGGTGACATGATCAAAAGGGGAAGAGTGAGTGAGGAGACAGCGGTATTCTGAACGAGCTGTAAATGATGCAACTAGGGTTGCCAACTGGCCGGTTTTCAGCCGGCCTGGCCGGTTTTTCCATGGCCAGGCCGGCTGCCGGCGCAGAGGCAAAACCGGCCCTTGAAAAGCCGTTTTTTTTGCTCTGGCCGCAAGATCGGGAGCGGCCAGAGCAAAAAAACCGGCTTTTCTCCCAACCCGGAGGGCTTCAGAGGGAGCCGGGGAAGCCCGCGCGAGGCCCCGGCTCCCTCTGAACAGCCGCCAGCGTGAAGAGCCTTTACCTTCACGCTGGCGGCTGTTCCTGTGAAGCCGCGATTGGTGGGAAAGGTTAAAGGCAATGCCCTTTAACCTTTCCCAGCATTCACGGCTTCACAGGAACAGCCGCCAGCGTGAAGGAAAAGGCTCTTCACGCTGGCGGATGTTCAGAGGGAGCCGGGGCCTCGCGCGGGCTTCCCCGGCTCCCTCTAAAGCCTCAGACCGCCGCGGTTTGGGGGGGGTAGGCCAAGGACTGCCTGGGCTGTGATGGGGGGAGGGGGCCTGGACTGGAAAAGGGCTAGGAGGGGGAATTTGACTGGAAATGGGTTGTGATGGGGGGGGGGGACCTGGACCGGAAAAGGGCTATGGGGGGGGAGGGGACTTGGACTGGAAAGAAATGGGCTGTGATGGGCGGGGACCTGGACTGTAAAAGGGCTATGTGGGGGGGGGGGGCATGGACTGGAAATGGGTTTTGATGGGGAGGGGGACCGGGACTGGAACAGGGCTGGGGGGGGACATGGACTGGAAATGGGTTTTGATGGGGAGGGGGACCTGGACTGGAAAAGGGCTATGGGGGGGGGGGGGGAACTTGGACTGGAAATAGGCTATGGTGGAGGGAGGGGGAACTTGGACTGGAAATAGGCTGTGATTAGGGGGACTTGGACTGGAAATGGGTTGTGAAGGGGGGGGACCTGGACTGGAAAAGGGCTATGGGGGGGCATTGGACTGGAAAGAAATGGGCTGTGATGGGGAGGGGGACCTGGACTGTAAAAGGGCTATGTGGGGGGGGGGAACATGGACTGGAAATGGGCTATGGTGGAGGGAGGGGGAACGTGGACTGGAAATAGGCTGTGATTAGGGGGCTAGGACTGCAAATGGACTGTGATGGTGGGGGGGGTAGGACTGCAAATGGGCTGTGATGGTGCGGGGGGATTCGGACTGCAAATGGGATGTGATGGGGGGGGGGCCTAGGACTGGAAATAGGCTGTGATGGGGGACTTGGACTGGAAATGGGCTGTGATGGGGGGGCTAGGACTGGAAATGGCCTGTGATGTGAAGGCTAGCACTGGAAATGGGCTTATGAAGAGCTGGAATAGGACTGGAAATGGGCTGATGTGGGGCATGGGAGAATGGGACTAGAAGGGAGTGGATGCTGGGTGGGTCTAGAACTATAAGGGAACTGATTTTGGGGGAGGACTAGAATAGATGGGGAATGAGTGGAGAGGGGAAAAATATTTTGTGTGGAAGAAAAGTCTATGATGGGCTGGGTATTGGGAGAGTGAGGGGCTTGAGAATGGAAGGGTGAAATTTAAATGGATGATAAAGGAATAAGGAAAGAATTGGGGAAAGAGCAAAAGGGAAACAATCAGTATGTTAAAGCAGAAATAGAGAGAGAATGGAAAACATCTAAAAGAGAAGAAAGGACAAATGGATAGCTTGCAGAAGACACGAAGAAACCAGAAGAAAGTGACTGGAGCAATTGCAACTGAAAAATAAAATGCCCAAACAGAAGGTAGAAAAATACTTTTTATTTTGAATTTATTAGCTGGAATATGTTTGGTCTGGGAAGTGTGTATTGATAACATCTTTGCGTTTTTGTTTAGTGCAAGAGGAAATTACTTTATAGTTTTATTTCTCCAGTGTTGTACAACCCAAACTATGGTTACACGATGCAAGGTTCCACATTAGGAACCACCACCCAAGAAAAAGATTTAAGCGTCCTTGTGGATACCATGTTAAAACCCTCGGCCCAGTGTGCAGCGGCGGCCAAGAGAGCAAATAGAATGCTAGGTATGATAAGGAAAGGAATGGAAAATAAAACAAAAGATATTATAATGCCTCTATATCGTTCCATGGTGAGACCGCACCTTGAATATTGTGTGCAATTCTGGTCGCCATATCTTAAAAAGGATATAGCAATTTTAGAAAAGGTTCAGAGAAGAGCCACCAAAATGGTAAAGGGGATGGAAGGCTACTCCTATGAAGAAAGGCTAAAAAGGTTGGGGCTCTTTAACCTGGAAAAGAGACGGCTGAGGGGAGATATGATAGAAGTCTATAAATTAATGAACGGAGTGGAACGGGTAAACGTAGATCGATTGTTTACCTTATCAGAATATAGAAAGACTAGGGGACATGCAATGAAGCTACAGGGTAAACTATTTAAGACTAATAAAGAAAATATTTTTTCACTCAACGTGTAATCAAACTCTGGAATTTGTTACCGGAGGATGTAGTAAAGGCTGTTAGTGTAGCTGGGTTTAAAAAAGGTTTGGACAAGTTCCTGGAGGAAAGGTCCATAAACCATTATTAAGAAGGGACCCAGGATATCAATGCTTGAACCAATACAAGCATTGTGGAACCTGTGTCCCTTGGGGAAACTGCTAGGTACGTATGACCTAGATTGGCCACTGTTGGAAACAGAATACTGGGCTTGATGGACCTTGGTCTGACCCAGTATGGCATATCTTATGTTCTTATGTTCTTATGTTCATGTTTGGATTTTGGGGTTCTCAGTTTAATTATTATCTGACCAAGGAAGTTAGCCTACATGTATCCTCGGTAATTTTTGTGGGTGAGGCTGGGGGCGGGGCAGGGGTGGGACTAGGGGCGGAGAATGGGTGGAGCATGGCGAGCCACAGGTGTCGGGTTTTTCTCGGTGAAAAAGTTGGTAACCCTAGATGCAACTGATATTGAGGAAGACCTGTGAGAGCTGTGTTGCAATAATCGAGCCTGGAGATGATGAGTGAGAGGACGAGGGTAATGAGAGAGGAAGGGGGAAGGAAGGAGTGGATGGCGTGAATTTGGTGAAGGCAGAAAAAAGGAATGACAAGTGAGCAGGAAGACATGATGGTGAAAAGAGACCGAGGAGTCCAATGGAACTCCGAGGTAACAGAGGGTGGGGACGAGAGGAACTGGGGTGGCAGAGAGGTTGGGGAACAGAACGAGAGTGGGGGCACCAAAGAAGAATCAGAGGGCAGCAGATTTAGAGGGGTTCAAGTGAAGGAAGTTATCGGCAAGCCAGGCAGTGACTCGGGCAAGGCAAGCATTAAGTGCAGTGAGGTCGGGAGCCTCGGGACTACTGTGATGCAGAAGTAAGATGTCATCGGCAAAGTAATAAGCAGAGATTCTGGATTGTTGAATGATTAGAGCAAGCGGTGCAAGGAAGACATCGAAAAGAAGAGGGGCAAGGACTGAACCTTGGGGAACACCAAAGTGAAAAGGAAATGAAAGAGAAGTAGTGGAGCCGGACTGGATGGCAAAGGTGCGGGACGAAAGAAAAGAGCAGAACCACCGGTGAATGGTACCGTGGACCCCAAGGTCTGAGAGGCGGGTGAGAAGAGTGCAATGGTCGACAATATTGAAGGCAGAGGAAAGATCCAAGGAGACGACAAGGGAGAGGTCACCGTGGTCGTGGGATTGATGAATCTCGTTCAGGAGCGCCAGGAGGGTAGTCTCGGTGCTTTGTCCAGGTCGAAAGCTAGATTGACGGGGGTGAAGGAAAAGAATTGAGTCAAGATAGGCAGAAAGTTATGAGAAGACAAGCTTCTCGAGAACTTTGGAAAGGAAAGGGAGATTAGTCACGGAACACCAGTTCGTTGGGACACAAGGATCAAGGCAGGGCTTCTTCAGGAGGGGCCAAATGAATGCATGCTTCCAGGCGGAGGGAAAGAGACCAGTGGAGAGGCTAGTATTGATCATATACAGAATGTAGGGGAGCAAATGAGGGAGGAATCTAGGAGCCAGGCGGAGAGAAGGGGATCAAGTGGGCACGTGGTCTTGTGGGAAGAGGTAATAGCTTTGGAGAGTTCACCAGAGGTGACAGGGTGAAATGCATGACAGGTGTGGGGAAAGGTCAGAGATGGGGGGGTGGGGGGAGAGAAGGGGGAGTGGGTGGGGAAGGTGGGAAAGGAGGGGAAAGGGAAAGAGGGGGAGGGCAGGAAGGGAAATAGGAACAAAGGGACTGCATTTTGCTGGAGAAAAAAGAGGCAAGGCAGGCTGGGTCAGGGGCATCAGCAGGGAGGGCAGAAGGGACGGGAGAAGTGGAGAACAGCGCAGAACCTGATATAGCCTTCTAGTATTGCCTAATGGATGGGCTGGCCCTGTTTTTGGTCCCTGATTCTACCCATTGAAATTAGTGCTGCTAGTCCCATAATGCATCAGGATGGGACTGTTATACATCCAGGACAGACCTAAAATCTCTCTCCTGGAACTGAGCAACTTGGAAGCTCTGTAAATGCATCATTTATGTTATTTGTTGGTAATTAATTGCCTATTTTCAGTAGTGAGGCTTAATACTGTAGCAGCATTAAGCAGTTATGATTGGAATTGTTAGACACTAGGGTTATCTTGGAAGTTGGGAGGAATAATAAATTGAGGAGATTTCATGTCAATTTCCATGAAGTAATACAAATATCCAAATACTAACATACAATAGAGGAGTCCAAATGCTAGATATAAGTAATTCATGCACTTCTAACTTCAGGGCCGTACCAAGGGCTCTTCAAGCGGTGCGGCTGCACAGGGGGTAAGACAGAAGGGGGCGCTGATATCATCAGTAGGCTTCCAGGAAGCTCAAAAAGAGTGAGCTACTGAATGTGGCTGGGTGGAGGCGCTACATTTGTTAGTCCCACGGGGTGCATTTTTAGCATGGCATGGTCCTGTCTGTCTTATATTGGACACAACCATAAGAAGTTCACAGGAGGGAAAGTGAATTCCTTAAAACATCCTGTGAATTCCTTAAAACATCATAACATGTTTCAAAAACAGCAGGAACATGAATAATACTCTACAGGAATTTAATGCTCACCTTGAGTCTGGTAGGCGTTAACATATCAGAATGAAACAAAAACCCACAAAAGAGTTATCGGATACTCATCAGTGTCATATTAAAGCCCTTTGGGAGAAAGCCCTTTATTTAGAAAGAAAGCAATTACAAGTTCTAAAGGCCTCTGTAGGTTGCCACACTTTTGAAGATCACAAAATTACATTATATTTCTCTTGTTAGAATACTTCTGCCCTGTCAACACTCTCACAGAGTTCCTATCAAAATGGGCATTGGCATGCACGAACGTATTGCACAGATGAAGACACTTTGCATAGATGTTGAATAAAGGAGGGTCAGTACAGAAGGAAAGCAGGGCTTGGAGCAGAGTGAAGGTACGTTTTAGAGAAGATCTGGGGATCGGAATGGAGATGTCGATTTCGCAGTGCTTGCAATTCTTGCTAAATGCGAAGCCACTTTTAAAATACCATAAAGGAAACGCAAGAGTGCACGTGGATATTCATTCACATGGATGCAGATCCACATGCGGGAGGTGCCACTTTACAAGCCTACACGTGTAAGTGAGAGCAGTTAATTACAGGTGCCACAATCTTTTTCTAATTTCAATACAACGGGGGAGAGAAGAGCCAATGAGCCTGGATCGGAGGCAGTGAGGGAAGCCACCTGGCTTTAAGGTAAGCTTGCTGCACTGCTTCGGAAGTGTGGGTCCTGCGAGGGTGCACCCCCCCCTCCCAGCCGGCACTCGGGGAGGGTTGCACCCACCACCTCGCCCTTGGCACGCTATTGGGTGATGATACCCCTGTACAAGTCATTGGTGAGATCTCACCTGGAGTACCATGTTTGGTTGAGCAGGCCGTATCTCACTAAGCATATAAAAAACTTGATGTGGTAAAGAGGAAAGCAACCAAAATGGTATGGGGTTTGCACCAGAAGCTGTATGAGAAGATTTGAAAACGTGAGCATGAATACCCTAGAAGAAAGGAGGGGCACAGGAGATATGATACAGAACTTTAAATACTTAAAAGGTATTCATAAACAAACAAATGCTTTTCAAAGATGTGGAAGCTATAAAACTAGAGGACATGAAATGAAGCCACAAGGAGCTAAACTTAAAAGCAGTATCAGGAAGTACTTTTTCATGGAAAGGGTAGTGGATGCTTGGAATGCCTTCCTGATGGAAGCCGTGGGGACAAAAACAGTGACAGAATTAAAAAAGGCACGAGTTACACACGGAGGATCCATATATAGCAAGAGGAGCATTCCTGCTCAAAGCAAAAGTTAAATGACCTTTACACTTCACAAAAGGCAGAGAGCGGGGATAAGCTGCACAAAGCAGCAGCTGCAACCCAAAATAAAAGCATCTTACTGGGCCGACTGGATGGACTGTACTGGTTTTTATCTGCCATCATTTATTATGTTACCATGTTATTATGTTACACATGTAAATCATGAACAAGACTTCTAAAATAACCCCCATATAATCCATTTTAAGGCCTCCTCCATGACTATGCCGGCGGAAGAGAGAAATCACTGACCTGGAAGCTCTTTCAGTGGGAAAACATAAGCATGCTTTTAGAGCTTGTGTATTACATCTTCTCCATTCCGTCCATTTTATAACACTGAGATCTTGATTACTAAAGGGTATGTTTACTAAAGTGTGGCAGGCTTTTGTAGTTAACGCCAGGCATTAGTGAAAACAGTGCTGCAGTAGCTGCAAAAGTCGAGCTTTAGCTGTTGGGGGCATGCCTCACATTTCTCCAGCAGATAATGCGGTCAAAACACAGGGATCGCGACATGACAGTATCACTGATGTAGATAACACCCCCCTCCCCTCGCCTGTGATAGCCGCATAGTACAGGGACACCCACACCCTACATACTCGTGTCTCAAATGTGAGGAATTCAGTTATCACAGAAACTTACCTGCGGTAGCTGCATTTGTCCCGCATTAGCTGTCACTGTGATATACATGATTAGATGAGGGTTTTGGATTTGTTATGAACTGGCCAACTTTCTGGGGAAGGGAGGGGCTCTTCCAAAGGGAAGGGCTCCACCTTAACCAGCATGGAGCCAGGCTGCTGTCATTAACATTTAAAAAAGAGATAGAGCAGCTTTTAAACTAGATAATAGGGGAACGCTGACAATTGCCCAAGAGCACACATTTCGGAAGAATGTATCCTTGAAGGATACTAACAAAACAAGGAAGTTAGGACATCCAAACAGAGAGGTTCCAATAAAGATAAAAATTACCCAGATGCCCTTAAGTACAGAGCTGAAGGATTCCAAATTACCCTATCAACTGATAACCAGATTAATATGATTGAAATACAGTCTCTAAAATGCCTGTACACAAATGCTAGAAGTCTAAAAAATAAGATGGGAGAGTTAGAATATATAGCTCTAAATGAGAGGTTAGATATGATTGGTGTCTCAGAGACCTTGTGGAAGGAGGACAACCAATGGGACACTGTGATACCTGTGTACAAACTATATCGCAATTGGTGGAGGGGTTGCACTCTATGTTAGAGAGGGCATTGAGTCATATAGGATTAAAGTTTTGCAGGAAACAAAATACGCAATAGAGTCTTTATGGATAGAAGTTCCATGTAAAAAGCGGAAGGCGACAGCAGTGGGTGTGTACTACCGTCCGCCTGGCCAGAATGAACAGGTGGATGATGAGATGCTTAAAGAAATCAGGGAAACTAACAAAAGTTACAACACAGTAATAATGGGCAATTTCAATCACCCCGATATTGACTGGGTCAATGTCACAGCAGGACATGCTAGAGAGATAAAGTTTCTGGATGAAATAAATAACTACTTCTTGGAGCAGCTGGTTCATGAACTGACAAGAGGGGAAGCTATTTTAGTCCTAGTCCTTAGTAGCATGCATGATCTGGTGGAAGAGATAAGAGTGTTGGGGACATAGCATGATCGCATTTGATTTAATAAATGAAAGAAGGATGGCAAGGAAATCTACAGTAATCCCATTTAACTTTCAAAAGGGAGACTATGATAAAATGAAGAAAATAGTTAACAAAAGACTAAAAGGAGCAGCTGCATAGGCTAAAGATTTGCATAAAGCATGGGCATTGTTTAAAAACACTATCTTGGAAGCCCAGAACAGATATAGTCCACGCTTTAAGAAAAGTGGAAGGAAGGCCATAATAGAGGAATAAAAGGGGTAAGATTTGCCTCTTTGCGGATCATCACTTCACCTTCGCCGTTCTGTGTTTCTACTATGAAATTAAAGACCCTTCTCATGCCTTTAAATTGAGCTACTGGTAGAAGTATTCCTTCCAAAGGAATAAAATATTTTGGCAGAGCAATCCTACTGAGAGGTAATGAGATGCTATCAGCAATTGATGAGAAATTTCTAAATGTTACAAATGTTACAAATGAAAAGGGGAATAGGTTTCATTTCTAAATAATTTCTAAATAATTTTAAAGATATGAAACCAAATGTTATGGGGGGATACATCCTGTACTGACAGTACAGGGCAGAATATCAGCACAAAAGAGATCTGAAAGCTTAAAATCCTTTGGTACCAAACATAGTGTAATGGAGATAGACTGACAATCTTCCAATCGTTCTGTTCACTTTCTACAGCTACAGTTAAATTACAAGAATCAGGAAGAAATGGCTCTAGTCTGTATAAAAGAGCGCCTGAGAAAGCAATGGGAACCCCAATGGAGTTAAAGTGTTAAAACCCTTATAAATGGATGTGACAGATATGGAACAACATGAAACTAAATACAGAAGAGGGAAGACCAAACTTTCAGTGAATTAAAAACAATTTATCTCCAAATTGAATCTGGTCTCAGTGATGCCTTTATCTAGCTCCTAAGAATGTTCTAGCTTTTAGACTGTATGTTCAGGGACTCATGGCTGTATTAAGGTATAGGCTATCTAGTCACATGCCTAGGGCCTAAATGATTGGGGGGGGGGGGGGAAGGGGAGGGGTCCTGGCAGATATGCTCAGCATTTAGGAGGCTAGGGTTGCCAACTGCCTGGACATTTTCAGGACTGCACACATTTTTGCATTAATGTCTGCAAGCCAAAAGGATGGCTAATGTGTTTGGATATTTTTCAGAGTCTGGACCATTATAACTCTCCAATCACCCCATGCTATCATTAGCAGCAAAAACTGGGGGTGTAATCTATCCAATGAGAAGACAGGTCTAGTCACAGGAAGGGAGGGGCTAAGCCAGAGGGAAGTTCCTGTGATGTGCAATGGAGCTGGGGGGCTGAACTTTGACCTTGGAGAGAGCTAAAGGAATCACTGTGTATCCTGGATGGGGAGGGGGAGAAGAGTGTTGAGATGGAGTAGGAGTAAGAACCTCTTTTGCCAGACTTGGGAATACTATATGTTGTTTTAGTTGTAAACCATTTTGTATAATCCTTTGCTGATTAAACAGATGGGGCCAGATATTCCAAGGCGTTTACAGAGCTGTAAACCGTGTAAATGCTCCTAAGCAGGATGCCACTATACGCCCTGATGATAACCGCTTAGCATCGTGGCATTCTCGGATGGAGCAGAGGCAGAGCCAATCACAAACCGGACTGCAACGATGTTGAGCTACTGCCTGGTTTGTGACCTGCGAGTAAAGTTAGGTGCAACAAAAGCTACACAAATCTTTATCCATGGGAGGTAACCAGGCAGCGGCTCAATATCCCCACTGCCTGGTTAGTTTCTGCAGCGTCAGAGGCTGTGCGGTGACCTCGGATATTCAATGCTGGGGCCTCATATGACCCCAGCATTGACTATTTGGGTTTGATGTTCAGCGCCGGCGGCTAACCACTGTAATCACGCTACCCGCCAGCACTCAATATCTGGCCCACGGTCTATAAAAAGATTTAAATAAATAAATAAATACAATAAATTATAAGGAGAATGCAGCAGGCTAAGGAGAAGAGCTAGTAGCCAATGCAAGAATTTTACATGATGATGGCCAGAATTGGTTGGAGAAAGCGCAGAAGTGTAGCCAAGGGTGGACCTGGGTATCAGGCCGATCCAGGCAGTGGTAGCACATCATTGAAATGAGAGGAGAACTGGAGGTGGTGTCAGCCTATGCACCGCCTTGTGCCCACCCATGTAAATCTCAGACCCCACCAAAACTTCACTTCTGGCTATGCCACGGGGGTAAGGCACTGACTAAATCAGCACCTGAGCAGCAGGCAATAATGCAACACAGAAGAGTGAGTGTGTGTGTGTGGGGGGGGGGGGGGGGTTTCTATGCCTGAAGAGTGACAGAGTGCATGTGTGTGTGTGTGTGTGTGTGTGTCTGAAGAGCGAAAATGAGAGAGTGCATGGATGTGTGAAGACTGAGAGGGAGTGTGTGTGTGTGCTTGTGTGGAAAGAGCATGCGTTCGTGTATCAGAGAGTCAGTATGTATGTGTGTGTATTTCCATGTCTTTCGCTGGTGCGGACAGTGTCATACAATACGTTTCCCTTTGAAAATTTGTCCTGGGGCAGAGAAGTCCCCTGGTACAAATGTATCTGTGTGTGTAATAAGTGGAGGACATTTTTCAATCCAGGAGATTTTCCCAGCTAACTATGTGGAGCCTGCTTCCAACAGGGGCATGTCCAGGCCATCCAGACGTCCAAAAAATGGAAGGCCTGAAAATTGCACCTGATTCTGCAACCATGGAAGCTAGATGGTCCCACGGTTATAGGATCGGGCACTTAGATGGCCTGGCATAGCCCCGATTCAGCGGCGCAGGACATCCTCCCTACAGCCCATTCAGCCCATCCTATGCTCCTACTGGTGTGCCAATGCCGTGGCATCCCATCGCTATGGCACTGGGATGCCCAGCAGGATCACAGAAATACCACAATGGAGGAAACCTTCATTTCTCCATGGCCCAACAACCCTCAGTGCAGGCAGGCAAGGCCAGGATCGGGCAGTGGGGACATCCCTACATCTGCCCGGCCATTTTGGTGGGGTTAACTGGCCCAAACCCCACAGTCGGTGGGACATATTCCACCTCGAGGTGGAATAAGTCCCATGTTTATCTCGCCCACGAACATACAGGGTCATGACCTGAATAGGCCCTGTACGTCCGGGTGCTTCGGCCTGCCCTTGCTCTGCCCACTCCCCACTTCTGGCCCTCCCCCTACCACCCCCGTCCAGTGCTCCCCACACTACCCCTCAGTATGTGTGGGGAGGCTGGACTCAGGGGTGCCAGGCTGTCCTATCTCGCTATTTGTGTCTCTGCATCGGGCCCTTAGTTGTCTGGGCAAAGTCCTTTGAAAGGCACCAAAAATGCTAATTATTTTATTTTTCTTTCATTTGTGAAGCTTTTTTGAACTTCAGACACATCATCTGTAAATGTCATTCATAAGGACAGTCAACCCTTCCCACCTCTGAATTTTACCGAAGGCCATGAAGGGTGAAAATTACTTGTTGAGCTTCCCTGGTTCTCAGCCCAGTGCTCTAACCACTAGGCTGCTCCACTCGAAGCCTGTGCTTGCCCAGTCTCCATGCTCACTCACACGCTATTACTGCCGCCACACCAGAGCTAGTACCTGCGGTTTTCCCTACACTATTTTTAGAGAGGTGAAGTGTGGCAGCCTAGGGGGGAGGGATGGAGAACAAAGATCCTGGGGTGGGGGGGGGGGAGTGTAAGGGCAGGAAAACTGTGAATGGAATGGTAGGATTGATAAAAGAAGCAAATAAAGATCCATGGTAGATGCCCACACTATGTTTGCTTGGGTCCAATACATAATCTAACTCTGTTGGGACTGTCCTTTCATTGCAATAATGGAGTCACTACTGTACATAATATTCTTGAGAAAAAAAAATAATATAAAAATGGGAATGAATGCTAAAGTTCTTGGCTAAGTAATGTAGTAGCAAAGAAAAACCAAGATGAAGAAACTAAGCACATGGGAAGAGAGGAAGATGAAAAGAAGGAATGCATAAGCTAGGAAGGGAAGAGAAAGGATGAGGTAACAAAAAGACACTTGGGGGTATGTTTACTAAAACCCCGTTAAAGTGCGGGCCGCGGTAGTGTGCGGGTGCCATATAAGGAGTGAGCGTTTCCTGCTGAAGAAGAAAATCCGGAATTTGCATATGCGCTAAGGTGCGCGGCGCCCTTGTGCGCCCCGCACATTAGCGCATCAGATAGCTGCGCGGGAGGCATAAGTGGCGCGCTGATGTGTACACAGAAAAGCAGAGCCACAGCACAATGGTCAAGGCACTTACCAATGGTGCAGGGATCAGGAGTTCAATCCCTCACAGTGCCTAATGAAGACAGCTGGCTGAGGCGTTACTTTAGGAGCCAGGTTACTATTGGGCAGCACAAGGCAGCGCGCTGATGGGCATAAGGCAGTGCGCTATTGTTTTAGGAGGAAGATCAATATTAGGCGGCATAAGGCGGCGCGCTGATGTGCAATCACAGGAGCAGAGCCACAGCACAATGGTTAAGACACTGACCAATGGCACAGGGACCAAGGGTTCAATTCCCCAAAGTGCCCACTGAACAAGGCTGGCTCAGGCATTACATGTTATGGGGAAGAGTGGTTTAGGAGGCATTTTATTTTGTTTTTAATTATCACTACTAGCAAACGCACTCTCAAAGCGTGTTAACATAAGGCGCCCTATAAGGCACATTTTAAAGTGCACTGTCAGCCAAGGCACCCTAGAATGTTGCGTATAGGGCGCTTTAGAGGGTGCCATATGAGGTACCGCAAGGTCAGAGTACTGTTTGTTATGGCAGCACTGTGCAGTTTAAGGAACGAAAAGCATAAGTAGGTGCGCTGACAAGCAAGGAGGAGCAGCAGTGGAGCACAATGGTTAAGGCACTGACTGCTGATACAGGGGTCATGAGTTTGCTCCCCAGTGTGCCTAATACGTAAGGCTGGCTGTGGCATCAGCTTTGCATTGTACATATTTGTTCCTGCAGCACTTATTTTTATTTTATTAATTGCTGCCAGCAAACACGCCCTCACGTGCCGTAAATGAGGGTGCCGTATAAGGCACCTTATAAGGCACTCCATAGGGCACAATATAAATTGCACTGTCCGCCACAGCACCCTAAAATGTCCCCTATAGGGCACCCTATAAGTTGCACCACAGGATAATGTATAGTGCACCTTATATGGACGGGAACCATAAGGTGCCCTATAGGGCGCCCTATAAAGCACCCTCAGAGGCACCTTATGGGTACAGTACGCTGAGGGTGTTTTTGCTGGCATCAAAATATGTACATTAAAAAAAATAATACATTGGACAACCCTATCAAATAACCCCACTGTGGGTTTGAACCCATGATTTCTGGCTTCACAGGCAGTGAAGTAACCATTGGGCTACAGCTTTACAGCGACTAGCAAGCCCCTGGCTGGCTATAGAGAGCCTGCACGTCACCACACAGACAGTCTGCTGTGGTCACCAGGATAGGGTTAGCCCACCCATACCCATGATGCACTGCACATGCAAATCAGCTGTCCACAGATAAACACAAGATGGGCAATGCACCCCCACAGCACCTCGGCCTGGTAGGGGGAACTGACCATGTGCACCCACACAGCACCTCGGCCTGGTAGGGGGTACTGACCGTGTGTTTTACTGGCACAGAGTAGCTACACACCGTCACATTGTACTGGTACTGTGCTCACCCTGAGGGTGTAATGAGGCGCCCAGGACCAGGTCCACAACACCTTCCATGACTGAAAGAGGCCATGCTAGAGGTCCAAAGCAGTGTTAATGTGTGAGATAGGTAGTTTCTGCACAAACACCTTGGATGTCTGTTTCAGTCAGGTGTAGCCCCCATGGACCCCCAGGTGGGCCATGCACCACCACCCCCAGGGCCGAGGGTGGCAAACAGGGTCCCCCCATCAATTGATCCATATTCTATCTCCCTGCAAAGGTGGCAGTAGAGGGGACCATCAACCCCAGTCCTGCTGAGGAACAGACACCCCACAGGGCAGTCACTGCAGCTCTATACACATCCATAACACAATAGCAGCAGACATTTGGCCTGGATATGGTAAGCTGCACCCCACCACTATCTGATAATGTCCTGCAGCAAGTTGTCAGCCACTGCACCCTGCAAGCCACTCCATCAAGACACATACCAGCTGCAAACAGTGTGCTAGTTAGTCCATAGTGCATGTTCCCAGTGGAGATGCATACACAGCAAACAGATAAATCAGCAACTGGGCCCCAAAAGGAAACCCATATATATCACATGAGAGAAATACTATATAGCCATGCTGTGGTCACTGCACAGTCAGGGTGAGAGTGATCTCTCAGCAGGACATACTGAGGTCACCCTGTCTGTGTAGGTGGTGGCCAGGCACTAAAATGTCCCAGTCAGTGCCCTATGCCCTGTGCAGATGCACCCTGGCCAGGCCACCCTGTCCGGCCTATACCCATGGTACCTTGCTCCTCATTATGCACATTGGCAGCCCAATACTGGCAACATTGCTGGCAGTGTGGGCAGTGGAAGGTGTTTGCAGCCACCACACACTGGATAGACAGACAGCCACCCCCACACCTATGCCAGCATTGTGCTACTATAGAGGAGTCCAGCAGCCATACCCACCACACCAGTCCTGGGCACAGTACAGGCATGGATATGGTACACAATACTGTTGGGGGTCACTCCCCAGGGTGGTAAACACTGTCAGAGACCAGACCTGCAGCGCACACCGCAGACATCACAATGATTGTTATGGTGGAGATCAATGAGCAAAATGTGCTTAACGTAGGAATTGATATCTGCCAGTTATCATGGGCAATGTTTGATAGCTGTGTATCATATACCCAGGTGTAGGGTGGCATTGCTAAGGTATGCAACTGCTCGTATTGGGAGATACAGGCAGGGCCCAATGTCCTGCCTCTCCAGGAGGCATTGGCCAATGGGGCCTGTGGGTGTGTGTGTGGGTGTGTCTGGCCCTGTTGGCTGCTGCTTTACGGCAGAGTTTCCCAACTCCAGTCCTGGTGTTCCAAACACTGTTCGGGTTTCCATGCTGTCCCTCATAAATATACATGAGCTACATCAGCATACCATGGGGGTGGTGCATAGATATGCAGCACAGGCATCTTTATTAGAGGCAGCATGGATCCTGAATGGTGTGGGGCCCTCCAGGACTGCATTTGGGAGACTCTGCTCTAGGTAATGCGGCTGTTTATGGTGTCTGTGTTTGGTGTGGTAAAATATAGGCGTATCAACCATGCTTATGTTCTCAGCAATAAAGGTTTGTCCTTACTATCACGGTTTAGTTGTAGGAAAAATATGTGGACTGGATTGGCAGTAGCCCCAGCTGGGCTTTGAGCCTGTGACTTTTTGTTCTTGTACACACTGTCTGTGTGCACTGCACCACCGTGTTGCCACAGATATGCTGTGTTCCCTGGGGAGTCCATGACTGTACATCTGACAGAGCCTGTCTGTTGCGGTGGACGGTGCCAGCCTGCACAGGCCTAGGCCACTGTCTGCTGTGGTTTGCAGCCACTGCCCCCTCCACCACCTATACCCTTCCGCCAACATGCAGACATGTCCCTATCTGGGAAAAAGCATATGACCTGATTGAGTTGTGGCACTCCAGGACTGAATTTGGGGGACTCGGCTGTAGGTAATGCCCATTGGTATGATTTGTGTGCGGTGTAGGGTAAAATATAGGTGTTGGAACCATGCTTATGTTCTCTGCAATAAAGGAGTGTCTGTACTATCACTGTTTAGTGGTGGGTAAAACTATGGGGACTGGGTTGGCAGGAGCCCCAGCTGGGGTTTGAACCTGTGACCCTCTGGTCTTATAGGCACTGGCTGTGTCCGCTGCACCACACTGTGGCCACAGAGACTGTGGCCACAGAGACTGTGCAGTCCCTGGAGATAGGAAACCTGGCCGCACGAGTCAGACACCCTGCTCTGCACAATTTTACTGTGGGCTCATTTACCTTGTATGGGGACAAAAGTGCAAATAAACCTCAAAAATGACCTCAAAAAAGGGGGAAAAAAACCAAAACCAAGCTGGGCAACAGTGATAGCAATGGGCAACATAAAAAACACTCCCAGGAAAGCTCCAATAAAATGAAGTGATTTTTGAAAGCGTCTACGGAGCGTAGACCCTTCCAAAAATCATTTCTTTTTTTTTTAGCTTTCCTGGGAGTGTTTTTTATTGTTGCCCAGTGAAATCACTGTTGCCCAGCTGAATTATAATTTTTTTCAATATTTCTTGTGGTCATTTTAAGGTTTTATTTGAGATTTTGTTCTGTGCACATGTATCACACTGCTCACGTGTTTTAGGTTTCCCCGGTTTGCTGTACATTGCTGACGGAAATGGTTTCTCTTCCCTTTAAATCGGCTCTAACGCGAGGTTTTCACTCGCGGTAGTTTTTGGACCGAAATTCAGCCCTGCTCCTGTGCGGGGAGCCTCTCCCCTCCCACTCTCCACCCATTGACCCCGTCCCCCCGCCCCTCGGGAGCCTTCCTCCACCCTCGAAATGCCTTTCCACGCCTCTATCGCACATCAGCGCACCGCGCACTTTTGCGGGCGGCGGGCACGTGTACGGGGGCACAAAAATGCACTATTAGCGTGCACTAAGGTACCTTAGCGCACGCTCAAGTGCTCCCCGCACAGTTGCGTGGTTTAGTAAACATACCCCTTGGACTGTGAGCTCCGCATGCAGCTAAGTAACTGGGAAGCAGAGGAGAAACTGAGTTGATATCTATCTGTATGTTATCTCTGCCATAGTCATGCTGTCCTTTAGACTAACAACATGCTTCCCTCCAGGGCCGTACCAGGGGCTATGCAAGTTGTGTAGCCACACAGGGTGCAAGTATGGAAGGGACACTGATGCCTTCACTGGGCTTCCAGGAAGTCTGACAAAGGTGAGTTCCTCTGCACAGCTGGGTGGAGGGGGGTGTCAGATCTGCAGGTTGCACAGGGTACATTTACAACTTGGTATGGTCCTGCTCCCCTCACCTGCTGAAGGATGCCTTTGACTCCCTTTCCGTCACTGCCTGGACCGACCCGAGGTCACTGGGGTAATGGCACTACCAATCCCCCCCCCCCCCCCCCACAGCATCAGAAACTAGGGAGCCTGGAAGTCAGGAATGGAGGTTGTTTTGTTTGGCCTCTAACCACAAAGGCATTCTGCTGCCTCTGACCTAAAGGAAGCTCTAACTCTGACCATCCCATTGATGTCACTATGCAACAACCTTAAAAGTGACCCACAGTGGGAGGGAGAGAATCCTTTGAAAATGTGTTCCTCCCCTTTCAGAAACGTGTCCTCAACCCCTAATCTACTGCTGCTTGGGTTGACTCTAGGAATGCTCCAACATCACTCCTCCTAATGATGCTATCATGGGCAGATACACAAGGGTGGGATGCTTCTGAAGAGGCATAAGAGCATAAGAATTGCCATGCCAAGTCCATCAAGCCCATTATCCTGTTTCCAACAGTGGCCAATCCAGGTCACAAGCACCAGGCAGGAGCCCATAAAGTAGTTAAATCCCATATTGCTTACTTCCAGGGATAAGCAGTGACTTTTTCCCAAGTTTATCTTAATAAAGGTTTATTGAGTTTTCCTCCAGGAATTTGTCCAAACCTTTTAAAACCCACCTACACTGACGGTTTTTATCACATCCTCTGGCAATGAATTTGAGAGCTTAATTTGCAGGTCACTTCCTGGGGAGCTGCTTAGGGGGCAATTGGGGTGATTGCATCTATTTGAACTGTAGTATAGTGAGGTGGGACTGTGTATAGGCAAGGGGATAACTCCTTATGTGCATTATCAGGCAGGTCAATATTCCGCCCATGGCGATCAGCTCTTTATTTAAACACCAACAATCGTGTGCAAAAAAATCTGGATAACGAGCCATGCAATATCCGGATTGTGCAGTCACGATCTGTATGTGCCACTATTATCTAGATAACAGCAACTTTCACCACTTTCTGGAAAGCTGTCTGGAAACAGGATAGCTTTTCACCTGCCCTACGTTACCCAGATCGGATGCTGATAATTGCTGCTATCCAGATAAATCATGTCTCCGCCTCAGAGCACTCCAGCACTATCCGGATAGCACTACAGCAGCCTGTAATGATATTCAGTGCCACTGTCTGGATAGCACTGCCATATACCTGGCTTAGAAGCAGTGCTGCTAACCAGATAAATGTATTTAAATACCGGATCAAGAACCTTTTTGTTTTCTTGGTCTATGTTTTCCAGCAGTTGTCGTCCTAATTGTCTGTCCCCTATGCCCTATTTTTTAGGTGAGTGTTGAGATAAGGCAGCAATATGGGAACTTAGGAGAAGTTTAGATTACAAGTATATTGACAGAACTTTGATGAGTTATTTCAGATTTATGCTGTTTTAGTAATTATATTAGTTTAAGCATATGTTTTCTGACTCTGCTGACCCATACCCTAGTAAGAGTAGGGAATGAGTTTCAGTTGGGTGTTAGGGTATATATTATTAAAGGCATGGGGAGGGCTGACCTGCATGGAGCGGCAGGTGTACCTACCCTTGCCAAAAGCAGAGAGCTTGTAGTTTAAATTTAATAGTCACTCAGGGCCTAGCATCAGCAAAGTACTTTTGGTTTAAATTTAAAACACAGAAGAGAGCTTTCTGGATAAATTTGGAACCCAGCAGAGAGTTTGTAGTTTAAATTTCATAATAAGTTAGAGCCTAGCAGCAGCAAAGAGCTATAATTTAAATCAAATCAGAATAAAGCTTAGCATAAAAGGCAAAACAGGGTCAGTACTCTTTGAGCAACAAATAAAGTCTTCTAGAGACCTTTACAAAGAGGCCTTCTACCTAGGGGGCAAGAGACCTGTGAAACCTTTTCAATAGGTATTAACACCAGGTGGCAGGTCAAAAGGCCATTTTGAAAGACTCCTTCTATCCAAGCAAGGACTGTTAATCACATAGGAGGTTGGTCACAGCTTACCTCAGCAGCACAGGCATAAATAGCTCAAGCAGAGCTCTGTGATCCTCAGTCTTGAAGGACTAGAAAAGGGGACTGTTACTTCTGGAGAGAGATCTGCAATTGTGAGTATATACTTCTGGGAATTTTCTGAAAGGACTTCTTTGTATTAAAGCTAATTAATCTGGGAACCCACTGTTTTTTGTTAAATCAGTCAGGTCCTAGTAGCAACAGTTTAAGTTTAAATTTAAAACACAGAAGAGAGCTTTCTGGTTAAATTTGGAACCCAGCAGAAAGCTTGTAGTTTAAATTTAATAGTCATTCAGGCCCTAGCATCAGCAAAGTACTTTTAGTTTAAATTTAAAACACAGAAGAGAGCTTTCTGGTTAAATTTGGAACCCAGCAGAGAGCTTGTAGTTTAAATTTCATAATAAGTTAGAGTCTAGCAGCAGCAAAGAGCTATAATTTAAATCAAATCAGAATATAGCTTACCTCAGCAGCACAGGACAGGGTACTGTGTAGCAGCCCTCTTTTAATAAGTGTTATTGAGGGTGCTTTGCAGTCTGTGAGGGGAACAGACAACTTGGGGAAAGATGGGATCGAAGGGGAGAAACTAAGGGGCTCTTTTACCACACAGTAAATGCATAAATACTGCACAGTAACTGCAAAGCTGGTGCAGTAGCTGTTGGGGGCATTTCTGACATCTTCCCATACAGTTACTGCACCAAAAACACTTTTACTGCATGGTAAGTGCAGTGACAACAAGTGCAGATACCATACATTCTAAAAGGCCCCCAAAACTAGGAATGTGCTGCCATTTTTTTTTGTTTCATTTTATGTAGGCAGTGCTAAATTCTTTGGCACACATTAAACATTTTAGTGTGTGTTAAAAGTCTTAAGGTGCACTAAGTGCTTTTAATACAAACTAAATAACTTAAATGTTTTAACAGGCACTTAACTTGGTTTGGTGCACATTAAAAATAATGCACAATACAGAGTTGCCAAGTTACCCAGTTTCAGGAGTGAGGTTTTAAGCCAGTTCTGGTTTTAAATTTACATTGCAGCAGTCCCTGATTTTACCCATTGAAATCAATGCTGCAGGTCCCATAATGTATCAGAATGAGATTGTCAGAAATCTAGGATTTGCTTAAAATCTCACTCCTGAAACCTGTAATTGGGTAACCTGGCAATTCTGACAATAAAATGAAACAAAACAAAAAAAATAAATGAAAGAAAAATATGTGGTGTGAAAGAATGCATAGACTTGGACCCTGCACGGAAAGAAGCTACAAGCTCTGGCAGGTTATTGATTGTATATTGAACTGGCTGGACAAGGAGGACCTACTAAGAGCATTTTGTAGGGTCATAAAGTACTATAATTTAATGACTACTTGTGCTGGCATCACTGCTTTGCAAAGAGATATGGGTCCATATTGTTGACTCTTCATTGCAAGGGAATCCATTTTTCATTATTGTTCCTGGTCAAGCTGAAGGTGCAGCATAATGGGGAGATAATATATACAGTCATGAAAGAAGTGCTTTTAATACAAACTAAATAAATGTTTTAACAGGCACTTAAGTTGGTTTGGTGCACATTAAAAATAATGCACAATACAGAGTTGCCAAGTTACCCAGTTTGGGGTGTGTGTATGAGGTGTGAATAGGCCCTCTCGGCCTAATGAGTGAATGGCTGAGGAAATGGTCCCTTGGCACATTGGTAGTACGAATGGTTAAGTGTGTGTGAGGTGTGGGTGGATCTGTATGTAACATTTTACCGAGGGGATGGGAATTGTGCAAGAATGGACACCACTGCTTGTCCCAATACAAACACTGTGGGGCTTGTTTACAAAGCCGCGGTAGTGGTTCGTGATCGCGATCTCAGCCGCAGCCCCATTGAAATCAATGGGGCCGCGGCTCCGATTACGATCGCAAACCGCTACCGCGGCTTTGTAAACAAGCCCCTGTGTCTTTTGGGGAAACTGCTAGGTACATGTGACCTAGATTGGCCACTGTTGGAAACAGGATACTGGGCTTGATGGACCTTGGTCTGACCCAGTATGGCATATCTTATGTTCTTAAAAGTTTTAGGCTGCAGAGGTACCAGAACAAATGAAAACCTGATGGGGGGTCTAGCTGGGAGGCCACCGAAGGGTGCATGAATGGTTGATAAAGTATGGAAGAATTCCTGGGAATATGAGGGTTGACTGGCAAAATTTTGATCATGTTAAATGTAGGATGCTACATTCACCAGTAAAGAGAGCAAAGTACTAAATTATTGCTGAAATGCAAGGGCACAGGTAGTGTTTCTGTAAGAAACACATTTCAAGAATGTGGAACAACAGAAAAAAGGGAGAATATGTGGGCAAGATAGCCTTCTTGTCCTATAATAGCAGGTGAGGAGATTGATAAGTTTGGTAAGAGTGTAGCATATGAGATGCATAAAATGATAAAGGACCCAGAAGGCAGATATGTGTTCGTGTCAGGAATCCTCAATGGAGAAAAAGTTTTGATGGGTAATATTTATGTCCCCTATGTTTACCAGCAATAGTTTTTTTTGGCCCTATTGGCAAAAAAAGCAGCATATAGTGACTATCAGCTAATTGTGAGACATGATTTTAACATGACGGTGGATCCCCTTATTGATTGTAGACCAGCAAAGATGCCACATAAAGACCATGCTCAGAGGGGGTCCTTTTTTTGAGTGTTGAGTTGGGATTGATTAATATGTGGTGTATACTACAACCCATGGAGATTGAGTTCACACTCTATTCAGGAGAACATAAAATATATACACACCTAGACTATTTTTTAATATCAGAAGAGTTATTTGGTAGATTAGAAGAGGTCAAGATTGCAGCTCTTCTATTGTCTGTTCATTCCACTGTGATAATGACCCTGTGGTTACTGGCTACGAAGAAGGATAAAATATGAAAGTTTAAGCCTATTTGGTATTAAGAGCCTAGTTCCTGAGCCTTCTTGAGAAAGGCATGTCAAGATTATGAAGAGGAAAATAAGGCAGAAAACATAGATGATATATTTTATTGGGAGGCCACTAAAGCCATCCTTAGAGGGTAAAAATTGCATACCCAGTAGGCATTAGGCAACAAAGAGAAAAGGAACTGCTTCAAGCCATACAAGGGCTCATATTCAACATATGTCAGAGGAGGGACAGCAAAACTTTCTAGAGGTGAGGATGAAAGTCGATGTCTTACTGCAACAAAGGGGGCAGTGTAATATGCAGCTTTATAAATTTAGGCTTCATAGATAAGAAAATTGTTGGAGAGACTGGTGCGCCCATACAATGCAAAGCAAGTGGTTACTAAAATTAGGGCTAGTGTAGCTTAGTGTGTGTGTGTGGGGGGGGGGGGGGTGGTAGCCAGGCAATTTGTGAATTACTATAAAGAGTTGTATAGCTAGAGTTTGAGCTCGTAGAACATGCAAAAACAATTCTTTGAGGGCCTGCCTGTTCCAAGGATAACCCAGGAGCAAAGTGAATACTTAAAAAGACCATTTACAACAGGGAAGGTAAGAGAAGTTTGCTAAAACACAGGGCCCTGATGGATTAGGAGCAGAATTGTATAAAATTCTTGAAGATTTATTTGTCACCTCTACACAACAATGGGGGAAGCAGCAATTAAGCAGCATAATTTTGAGGCCTGGCAAAATAGAGCACACATTGTGATACTGACCATGCCCTGAAGGGATACGGAACAAGTAGGCTATGTTAAGGGTATATATGCCTCAGCTAATTTGCTGGGGGCTATCTCCATTCTCCAGTGAAAGCAGGAAGGGGACCTGGAGGAGGTGATAGCCAGCCTCAATGCTAAAAAAGCATTTGATAAAATCATCTGGGCTTGCCTCTTCTGGTTACCTAATTTGGCATTGAGGGGAGGTTTGTAGAATGGGTGTAGGTAGGATATAATGACCACATGGCCAAATATTCATTAATTGCAAACTTACAGAGTATAGTATTAGAACAGGGGACAAGACAGGCTTGCCTGCTCTCTCCTCTTTTGTTTATTTTATCATTGGAACCTCTAGCTATTAAGATTAGGTAATCATGTGAGTAAGAACATAAGAAATACCTTACTGGGTCAGACCAAGATCCTTCAAGCCAGGAGAGGACCAAGGGTTTCTGCCACCCTAGGCAAAAACCCTGGTCTCACCACCCACCCACACTGATGCTGCCCCTCCTAGCTGCCGCTGCTGAGTCCCCCTGCTGCTGCCAATTCCATCTCGGCAGGAGGAGGGGGCAGTAGCAGCATTTCCAAAAGTGGCAACTTCTTGTCGCTGCTTTTAGAAATGCTGCCCACCTCCCCACAAAACGTAATTGGCGGCAGCACATCTGCCCATGTGTGCCGCTACCATCGGCGCTGCTGCCCATCTGGGCTGGCTACAATAGGTGGTCACCGAGCTCACTTAATAGACAGGCCGGTCCTGCATCAAGCCCGGTATCCCGTTTCAAACAGTGGCCAATCCAGGCCACAAGTACCTGGCAAGTTCCCAAAGAGGCACACAGGTTCTACAATGCTTGTTCCGGGGCAGGCAGTGGATTTCCTCTTTAACAATAGTTTATGGACCTTTCCTCCAGACACTTGTCCAAACCTTTTTTAAACCTAGCTACACTAACAGCTTTTATTACATCCTTCGGTGATGAATTCTAGGGTATGACTGCACATTGAGTAAAAAAATATTTTCTCTTATTAGTCTTAAATGGGTCACATTGTAGCTTCATTGTGTGCTCTCTATGGGGTTATTCTGCATTTCATGCCCCCGAATAACTTCTCCACCGGTTGTGCGGGGAAGTTAGACAGGAGCAGGGAATGGGTGGCCCGGGGGCAGAGTCTGGGTGGGCAGTGGGTAGTCGCCCAGGGCCGATTCTAATTCAGTCCTGTACGTCCAGGGCCAGTGACATGTGTGGGGAAGTTATTCCACCTCCGAGGTTTAGTTTTGCGGCTGCCAGGGCGCAGATGGGGCGGGGGTCACCAGAAGACATTCCCCGCAGCCCGACCCTGGCCTTAGGAGGCCAGATGTGGGGTTGGGCTGCAGGGAATTAGTATTTGTTGCAGGTGGCCAGCATCCATTTAAAAGCCCTGACTGAGTTAATTGGGCTGTGCATGTACGTGCAAGCCAGACTGAATCACAGTTCTGGCCTGCACGTACATGTCTAATTATGATTCTGATCCTGCGGAGCTAGATGTACCCTGCAGGATGAGAACTGTGATCCACTCATAGGGGTATTCTTGCATTCCCTTTACCATTTGTGTCGCTTTTCTTTGTACCTTTTCTAATTCAGAAATATGCTTTTTAAGATATGGCAACCAGAATTGCACACAATATTCAAGGTGCAGTTGCACCATTGAATGCTACAGAGGCATTAGAATCTCCTTTGTTTTATTCTTTCCTTATGATTCCTAGCATTCTATTTGCTTTCTTGGCCGCCGCTGCACATTGGACAGAGGGTTTCAACGTATTATCTACAATGACGCCTAAATCTTTTTCCTGAGTGGCGCTTCCCAATGTGGAACCTTGTATCGTGTAACAATAGTTTGGGTTGTTCTTTCCTGGGTGCATAACTTTGCATTTGTCCACATTAAATTTCATCTGCCATTTGGATGCCCAGTCTTCCAATTTATCAAGATCCTCTTGCAATTTTCCACAATCCTCTTGGGTTTTAACAACTTTAAATAGTTTTGTGTCGTCTGCAAATTTGATAACCTCACTCGTTATTCCCTTTCCAGGTCATTTATGAATATGTCAAAAAGCAGCGGACACAGCACAGATCCCTGTGGTATTCCACTATTCACTTTTCTCCATTGGGAAAATTGGCCATTTAGCCCTACTCGCTGCTTTCTATCTTTTAACTAGTTCCTGGTCTACAATAATATACTGCCTCCTATCCCATGACTTTTTAGTTTTGCCAAAAGTCTCTGATGAGGGACCTTGTCAAAGGCTTTCTGAAAGTTCAGATACACTATATCAACCGACTCACCTTTGTCTACCTGTTTATTCACACCTACAAAAAAACATAACAGATTAGTAAGGAAAGATCTTCCTTGTCTAAAGCCATGTTGGCTGTCTCCCATTAAGCCATGTCTATCTACATGCTGAGTAATTTTGTTCTTTATGATGGTTTCTAACCTTTTTCCCAGTACTGACATCAGGCTCACTGGTCTGTAGTTTCCCAGATTACCCCTGGAACCCTTTTTAAAAATTAGCGTTACATTGGCCATCCTCCAATCTTCAGGTATTACAGATGATTTTAATGATAGTTCTCAGATTAATAGCAGGTCTGCAATCTCATATTTCAGTTCTTTTAACACCCTTGGATGTATACCATCCGGTCCAGGTGATTTTCTACTCTTCAGTTTATCAAATAGTTGTAATACATTCTTCCGCAGTATCACCTTTAAATACCACTTCAGTCATGGGTAACATCCCTACATCTTCCTCAGTAAAGATTGAAGCAAAGAATTCATTCGGTCTCTCCACTATAGCCTTGTCCCCTCTTAGTGCCTCTTTTACCCCTCTATCATCTAATTGTCCAACTGACTCTCTCACAGATTTTTTGCTACAAATGTACTTGAAAAAGTCTTTATTAAGCGTTTTTGTTTCCACGGCAAGTTTCTTCTTAAATTCTCTCTTTGTCTGCCTTATCAATGCCTTGCATTTAACTTGCCAGTGCTTGTGCTATTTCCAGTTTTCGTCATTTGGCTCTTTTTCCATTTCCTGAAAGATGCTTTTTTTGGCAACAACATAGAAACATAGAAAAATGATTACAGAAAAAGACCACATGGCCTATCTAGTCTGTCCTTCCAAAGAAACAACTAAACAGTCCCCTTTTTTCCTTTAGAGATCCTCTGTGTTTGTCCCATGCTTTTTTGAATTCAACAGCCTCTCTGACCTCACCTTTAAACCATGCTGGCAGTTTTTTGGATTTCCTTCCACTTTTCTTAAAGTATGGAATACAGCTGGTCTGGGCTTCCAAGATAGTATTTTTAAACAACAGCCAAGCTTGTTGTAAGTCTTTAACCTTTGCAACTGCTCCTTTTAGTTGTTTCTTAACTATTTTCCTCATTTTATCATAGTCTCCCTTTCAAAAGTTAAAAGGTAGCACTGTGGATTTCCTTACTATCCCTCCTCCATTAATTAAATCAAACGTAATCATGCTATGATCACTATTGTCAAGTGGCCCCAACACCCTTATCTCTTGCACCAGATCTGGTGTTCCACTAAGGACTAGGTCCAAAATGGCATCCCCTCTGGTCAGTTCATGAACCAGTTGCTCCAAGAAGCAGTCATTAATTTAATCTAGAAACTTTATCTCCCTAGCATGTCCTGCCGTGACACTGATCCAGTCAATACCAGGATAATTGAAATCACCTATTACTATTACTATTCTGTAACTTTTGTTAGCTTCCCTGATTTCTTTGAGCATTTCATCATCCATTTGTTCATTCTGGCCAGGCGGTCGATAGTACACCCCCACTGCCATCGCCTTCCCCTTTTTACATGGAATTTCAATCCATAGAGATTCTACAGCAAATTTTGTTTCCTGCAAAACTTTAATCCTTTGTGACTCAATGCCCTCTCTAACATAGAGTGCAACCCCTCTACTAATTTGATCAGCTTTATCATTATGATATAGTTTGTACCCAGGTATCACAGTGTCCCACTTGTCCTCCTTCCACCATGTCTCTGAGATACCAATCATATCTAACTTCTCATTTAGTGCTATATACTCTAACTCTCCCATCTTATTTTTTAGACTTCTAACATTTGCATACAAGCATTTTAGAGACTGTATTTTATTCATATTAATCTGGTTATCGGTAGGCAGGGGTAATTTGGAATCTTTAAGCTCTGTCTGCTCCGTACTCAAGGGCATTTGGGCTACTTTTGTCTTTATTGGAACCTCTCTGCTGATGTGCCCTATCTTCATTTTTTTGGTAGTATCCTTCAAGAATACATTGTTCCGAACCATGCGCTCTTGGGCGACTGTCGGCTCTCCCTATTATCTAGTTTGAAAGCTGCTCTATCTCCTTTTTAAAGGTTAAAACCCTTTGAAATTGTGGCACAATGGTGACCATTTCAAGGTGTGTTTCACATCAGGCAATATGGTCTGTTGTCAAGAACCAGTCCATAGAAACATGGCAGAAAAAGACTCTATGGCCTAACTAGTCTGCCCTTCCATATCAACTACTATAGTTCCTTTTTTTACCTTTAGAGACCTTCTATGTTTGTCCCACGATTTCTTGAATTCAGATACTGTCCTCATCTCTACTACCTCCACTGGGATAGTATTCCATGCATCTACCACCCTTTCCATAAAGAAATATTTCCACATATTACTCCTGAGTCCATCTGTCTGTCTGTCTGTTCATTCTTTCATTCCTACACATAACATTGTCTGCACATCTGCATATAAAGCTATGTGCAGAGGTGGAATGAAGGGTCATTCAAACGGTGCTTGCAGACCAATTCCAGATCACATGGCAAAGAGAGAGCTGGTGAAGTCTCCCAGGCACAGCAGAGAGCTCAGCCCATCTGCTAAATTAAAAGTAGAAGATGCAGATGAAAAAAGGGGGAGAAAAGAGAGGTGAGCATTGGAAAGTAGAGAAGGGAGAGGTTGGCTGGAACTTCCCAGCACTCAAATCCTACTTCCGGCCGTCTCAAATAATCTCCCTCAGCCCCACCCCACCCCATCTCTGCAGTACTTAGTCACCTCCACATGCACTTGGTGGAGGCCCTACCACTCATAATCCTCAACTACTCACGTGGTCAGCGCCCCAACACTTATAACCCCCATTCACTCATTCAGCTCCTCCATCACTAATCCATCATTTGCTCACTGTTTCATTCACCCAGGTTAACCGCTCATAACCTCCTGGATACACCCACTCACTCACACAGTTACTTAGCCCCATTCCACAACCATGTATTCCCTCACTTCCCCATCGCAGCACTCTGAACATCTCACATACACGAGGAGCGGAAGAGTAGCCTAGTGGTTAGCGAGCACAGGGCTGAAGTCAGGGTGCAAATCCACTGCTGCTGCTCGTGATCAAGTCACTTAACCCTCCATGCCGCAGGTCCAAACTTAGGGGCCCTTTTACTAAAGTGCACTGAGTAGTTAACGCACATCTTAAACACGGTAACCATGCTCAAGGACCCATGGTCATTGAAATATGACAGTTACCCTGCACTAATTCCCATGCTAACTGCAAATCGCATGCTGGGATGGGAAATGGATGGGTTAGGGATGGCGAATGGGGGCTGGTGGGTACATTCCAGTTAGTGCAGGAGAACATATTGCACACTGTCAGCGTCAGAATTAGCACAGCTGCACCTAACACCCCTTCAACAGGCGACATTAGGTGCACCCATTGCAATTGTGCCTTGCGTTAGGGTACATGTCTGTGCATTAACTGTAGGGAACATGCTGGCCACGTCCCCAACAGTTACCACGAAGGATTTGCACTTGATGCAGGGAAGCGCTAAACTCACATCAAGTGCAAAAACCTAATGCACTTTAGTAAACGGGCCCCTTAGTTTGTAAGCCCTCTGGGGTATCAGAATTACTACTAGAAAGGCTTCAAATAAATACAAAATAAAATAAATATTCAGTTGTCCTCCTTGCTACTCACAATCCCCTGCCTCTCATAACTTCACCATCCACTCACTTTGGTGACCCTGTATGAGTTTCGGATTTGAGAAGCCCGGGAACAAGTCCAACTTTATCTACCTTTTTCTCTCTCTTCCGATTATATCCTTTTTTTTCTTTTGTCTGCCTTCTAATTTTGTAACAATGAGCTGTAATTTCATTTTCTTTTAATTTCATTGGGTTTTCTAAACTACTTTGCTCTTGAAAAAGTACATCAAGCAATGAAATTAACTAAACCAAATTCAGCCACCCTGCCACTCATAACCCTTGCACCCACTGACTCATTCAGCCCCCCTGCCACTGATCGTCCATCCATCTGCTCACACACTCAGCCCTTGCATCCACTCAATCACTCACCCCCACCACCTCTCAGCCCACCCCATCCACTCACTTATTTTGTCTCCCTGCTTGCTTTAACTGCTCCATCCATTCACTCATTTACTGACACACACATTTAACACTCTAACCACACATGCCATCAGTGAAACATGCCTTTGTGTGATGCTTACAGCATGCACTTTTCCACTTGTTATAATTATCATTACAGTGTCTAAACCTAACACAAAATAATAAACTCTAGCTAGAAATGGCAGGGTTGATCTTTATTGATGCCTTGCTAACACCAATCTGCATGTCGCCAGAAATTCCTCACTAATACATTTCTAGACAAGTGCAATGATCAGGATGTTATTATACTGTGTTTATAGCATGAGGTTACATTCTGCTGTTGTTGAAACTAAGGAAATGATCATGGACTTGTCTTTTAAGAGAACATGAGTCACAAAATTCCTTCTTTAAGCAAGTAAGGTGGGACAGGTGGGAACAAGCCAGATTGCGAGTAGTTAAGGTGTTATATTTTGACTTAATAATGAAAACGAAAAATATAGTAACAGTTTTCTGGAACCTACAGGGTTTTATATGTGGAAACCATGTAGCAGAGATTAATGAATTAAACTGAGAGTATCAGTAGAAAAAAAACCTGTGATGCACTCTAGAAAATCATTAAAGTATGACACATTCATTAATGCATATTTAGCTTATCCCTTGCTCTGTTATAGAGATTTTTGAATAATTTCCTAAACTGCACAATAAACCAGTTTCCATCAGAAATATGATGCTTTAAAGGGCTGTAATAACATCCACTCATTTTTTCCCCAATGAGATTTGATTTTATTACACTTAGGGGTAATTTATTACATTAAGGCACAGTATGTTTTTGCACCTACTACGTGACATGCAAAAATGGCCACGCAGTAAGTGAAAACCCTATACGGTAAACAGGGGCGGCCCAAGGGGGGTACAGGGCCATGTGCGGAGACTCGGTGCGGGGCCTCATTTGCATAAGTGGCCTTATTTGCATAAATATTTGCATAATGTTACCATACACCAGAGCTACTCAATTCCAGTCCTGGTGGCCCGCAACCCTGCAGGTTTTTGGGATATCCCTAATGATATGCATGAGATATATATGCATTAGAGATAGCCTGCCAACCTGACTGGTGTTTGGCCCTCCAGGGCTGGATTTGGAGACCCCTGCCTTACACCTCTGTCATTTAAGATTGTAAGTGGGCAAGGTGCAGATGTCCAAGACATCAAAAAGGTTAGAATTTGTCACATTCCTCCTTGCTTCTCACCACCACCAAAATATTGTCTATTAGACAACTTTTTGGTGGTGTTGAGAATCTAGGAGGAATGTGACACATTCTATCTACCCTTTTGATGTCTAGACTGGACTGGACTGGAATTGAGTAGCTCTGCCATACACTAACTTTTAGTAAACATGTCTCTTAATGAGTGTATGGATAAAGAAAGACTAAAAGATTTCTACATTACTATAATCCAGTGCCAACCGCCAGGCACATTAGGAACTACTACAAACGCTGCCCATTTAGAACCCATAGCAAACCCGCCGTATCCTGACAGCACTACTAGGACTCACAAAGCACCATACCCTACCTATCAAAAGGCAACACTGCAAATATTAAACCAATACATTTCAGAGAATACTGGGGAAAGAGAACAAGTGGCAACGTCAAATAGGAATTACATAAACAGAATACCTCAGCTCAGTTACACATGCAGAACATAGACCATCACCAAACAAGGAATCACAATTTAGAAACAGGAAGGCAATAATTAAACTGGGAACCCCAAAAGCCAAACTTGGAATGTACAACAACACTGTAGAAATAAAACTATAAATTAATTTCCTCTTGTACCAAACAAAGCGCAGATGTTAATGATGCACATTTCCCAGAGCTGACATATTCCAGTTAATAAATTCAAAATAAAGAGATATCTTTCTACCTTTTGTGCATTTTTTTTCAGTTGCAATTGGTCCAGCCACTTTCTTCTGGTTTCTTCATGTTTTCTGCTAACTCTCCATCATCTACTTTCCATTTGTCCTTTCTTCTCTTCTAGTTTTTTTCCATTCTCTCTCTCTACATCTGCTTTAACATACTAATCTTTCTCCTTTTGCTCTTTCCTCATTCCTATTTCATCCACACAAATTTTACCCCTCCATCCTCAATCCCCACTTACTCTCCCAATACCCGGCCAATTGTAGATTTTTCATCCCTCCTACACAAAATATTTTTCCCCTCTCCATTTTACTCTCCCAGCCCCATCCCATTCTAATCCTCCCCCAACATCAGCTCCCTTCTAGTTCCAGTCTCACCAAGCATCCATTCCCTTCTAGTCCCTGCATCAGCCCATTTCCAGTCCTAGCCCCCCATCAGCCCATTTCCAGTCCTAGCTCCCCCATCCATTTCCAGTCCAAGTCCCTTCATCAGCTCATTTCCAATCCTAGCCCCCCATCAGCCCATTTCTAGTCATTTCCTAGCCCCACCATCAGCCCATGTCAAATCCTAGCTCCCCTCCACGCAGCCCAATTCCAGTCCAAGACCCCCCAGGAACCACCTTCCAGTTCTAGACCCTCCATGAGTCCATTTCCATTGAAGAACCCACCACAGCCCATTTCCAATCTTAGCTCCCCCCAACAGCCCATTTCCAGTCCTATCCTAGCTGTTCCATCAGCCCATTTTCAGTCCTAGCTCCCTTCCCTCACAGCCCATTTCCATTCCAAGCCCCCTCCCCATCAGCTATCTGCAGTTCAAGCCTCCCCTTCCACTCAGCCCATATCCAGTCCTAGCAACCCCCAGCCCATGACCCGTCCTAGCCCCCCGTCAACTTCCAGTCCTAACCCCCATCACCCCATTTTCATTTTAAGCCCCCCTATAACCCACTTCCAGTCCTAACCCCCCATCAGCCCATTTACAGTCAGCCCCCCATAGCCCATTGCCAGTCCTAAACCCCCCCCCCCCATCAGCCCACAGCCCATTACCAGTCCTAACCACATCAGCCCACCTCAAGTCCTTACCCTCCCCATCCGCCCATTTCCTGTCCTAGCCCCCCCCATAGCCCATTATCAGTCCTTTCCCCCCCCTAGCCCATTTCCAGTCATTATCCCCCCCATCAGCCCACTTCCAGTCTTAACCCCCCCATAGCCCATTACCAGCCCTAACCCCCCCCCATAGCCCATTACCAGTCCTAACCCCCCATCATCCCATTTCCAGACAGGCCCCGTCAGCCCACAGCCCATTACCAGTCTTAACCCCCCCCCCATAGCCCATTACCAGTCCTAACCCCACCCCTTTAGCCCACTACCATTATTAACCCCGCCATAGACGATTACCAGTCCTAACCCCCCCATCACCCCATTTACAGACTGGCCCCCTCAGCCCACAGCCCATTTCCCTTATTTACCCCCCCCCATAGCCCATTGCCAGTCTTAACCCCATCCCCCCCATAGCCCATTGCCAGTCTTAACCCCCCCAGCCCACTGCCAGTCTTAAACCCCCCCAGCCCACTGCCAGTCTTAAATCCCCCCCAGCCCATTGCCAGTCTTAAACCCCATCCCCCCCATAGCCCATTGCCAGTCTTAACCCCCCCCCAGCCCACTGCCAGTCTTAAACCCCCCCCCCCATCGGCTCATGGCAATTTAAAAAAAGAAAAAAAGCTGCCCGCTGCCGCCGCGGCGGCATGGAGTGTCCCGCGGGGCCCCCTCTGCCCGGCTGAACTCTCCCAACGCGGCTGAGCCCCTCTGCGCCGGCTTGCAGATACGCGAAGGGAGAGTGTCTCCCTCGCGTCTCTGTTAAGCCTGCAGGGGCAGATGGGAAATTTCCCATCAGCCCCTGCTTCCCATCAGCCCCTGCGGGCTTAACAGAGACGCGAGGGAGACACTCTCCCTTCGCATATCTGCAAGCCGGCGCAGAGGGGCTCAGCCATGCTGGGAGAGTTCCGCCGGGCAGAGGGAGCTCCGCGGGACACTCCATGCCACCGCGGCCAGCTTTTTTTTTTTTTAAATTTAATTAGGAAAAAAAAAGCAGAATGTTCTTTGCGCGGGGTCCCCCGAAACGCGGGGCCCTGTGCAAAAAACATTCTTGCTCAATGGACGGGCCGGCCCTGACGGTAAATGCAGGGGGCGTGCTCAGCATTTAACACACAGGGCAGACACACTGCATGGGACCACCTGTGGCCTCAGAGCAAAACTGCAGAGAAGGGACCAGCAGCTACAGCCACAACGTTCCCTCTCCTCCCACTGATCAAGCTCCCCCCCAAACAACCCCACTTCTGATGATCAAGCCTCCAAGCTGATCATCACATCTTCAGTACTCCCCCCCCCCCCCCCATTCAGCAGTCAACTATGAAGAACCTGACAAAGGACCCCTCCACCTTCCCATCCCGATCAGGTCCCCTCCTCCGGGCATAAGCCTCTGCCTTCTGAACTCCTGAGGCTTATCCAGGGATTCCTGTTGGCCCAAGTAGAGACTGAGGCAGGAGCAGGCCCCTCTGCTCCTGCTTCAGCTCCGGCAGCTAACAAAATGGCATTGGTCTTGTGGTACTAACGTCTAGTGGTAGTTTCATACTAATGTAGGATATAGTGTATTTAGTCTCGCACTGATATAGTATATAGGGTATTTAGTATATAGAGAATTTAGTCTTGTACTAGTATAGTATATAGTATGTTTAAACTTTCAGAAAGTGTTTGACAAAATCCTACGTCAGAGACAGGAAGTTAAAAGTCATGGCATAGGAGGCAATGTCCTATTGTGGATTGGAAACTGGTTGAGAGATGGAAAACAGAGAGTAGGCATAAATGGTCAATGTTCTCAGTAGAGGAAGGCGAATAGTGGAGTATCCCATGGATCTGTATTGGCAGTGGTGCTTTTTAACAAATTTATAAATGATCTGGAATTGGGAATCACAAGCGAGGCGATTAAATTTGCAGATGACATCAAATGATTTGGAGTTGTTAAATTGTATGCGGATTATGAGAAACTGCAGGAGGACTTTGCGAGACTGAGAATAGCAGATGAAATTTAATGTGGGCAAGTGCTAAGTGAAACATGTAGGGAAGAATAACCCAAACTATAGCTATTGTACCAGGTCCTACATTAGAAGTCGCCACGCAGGAAAGGATCTGAGTGTGATTGTAGCAAATACATTGAAATTTTCTGTTCAGTGTGCGGCAACAACCAAAAAGGCAAACAGCATATTAAGAGTCATTAGGAAAGGAATATAAAATAAAACAAAGGATATCATCATGCCTCTGTATCATTTCATGGTGCAACCACATCTTGACTAGTGTGTACAATTTTGGTCTCTACAGCTTAAAAAAGATATAGTGGCATTAAAAAAGATACAGAGAAGGGCAACCAAAATGAAACACGGGATGGAATGACTCTCCTATGAGGGAAAGGCTAAAGAGGTTAGGGCTCTTCAGCCTGGAGAAAAGAAGATTGAGCGAAGATATGATAAAAGTCTTTAAAATCCTGAGTAGAGTGGAATGAGTAGACGTGAATCGATTGTTCAAAAAATACAAGAAGTAGGAGACATGTCATGAAGATACAAAGTAGTATATTTAAGACAGATAGGTGAACATATTTTTTCTCTTAATGTATAATTGGTTTTTGGAACTCATTGCCCTAGGATGTGGTAAAAGAAATAATACATCTGGGCTTAAAAAAGGTTTGGACATATTCCTGGAGAAAAAGTCCATAAACTGTTACCAAGGGAGGCCAAGTATAAGTAGTATGGAAATGGCTACTTTTGGGATATATCAAGTACTTGTGACCTGGATTGGCCACTGTTGGAAACAGGGCTCTGGGCTTGATGAACCTTTGCTCTAATCCAGTATGGCAGTTCTTATGTTCTTTGCAGAGATGTTTCTAACACACCATCAGAAGTGAGGATGCCCTGCCCTTGACGTCTCAGTTCTGATCTCTACATCCCATCCAAAATATGCCTTCACAAGTTCACAACATCCTTTAAAGAAAGTTTTGCAAAACCAACTTAGAAGTTGCACTTCGGAAGTTTATCCTGAATCAAGTTTAATTTCAGTGAAGTGGAGAGACGCAGGGGGAAAGCCTAGAGAATCACCTTTGCATTTTATATTTTATTTATTTATTACATTTGATTAATTGCTTCTTCAAAATGGTCAAAACATCCGTTTAACAAAGCGGGGCGATAGCAGAGCAGTACAGCGACATTTCCTGAGTGGAAAATCTTTCCACTGGTTCTTCTTTTTGAAAGGAAAGCTCTGTAGCCAAATTTTACGTGGATCATCTAGTCAGAAAAAAAAAGAGCATCCAAAACAGGGTGATCAAAATTAGGAAGGTGCCATATTTTGCAAAAGGCTGGCTGAACATGGAACGTTTCCTAAAACACCTAATAGGCCATGGGAAATACACATGCATTTCTGCATATAAAATGGGAGCAGCTTTTTCACGACAGAATCAAATTTGTCACTTTGAATGTGTAGGTGGTCTATTCTGCAAAGTTGGACATACTAGGAGAGCCAACTAAGAAGCAAAGGGGGATGTTTACTAAAGTCCGCAAATTTGCGCGCCGCAAAATAGCGCACGGCAACGCGGCATTGAAACGCGCAGAAACGCATTTAAATGCCCTGCACACGTGCGTGTCACCCCCGCACAGGTACGCGGCACACTAACGGGCCCCGTGCAAGTGCGGGCCCGCAAATGTCCGATAGAGGCGTGTGGAACGGCTAAAGGAGGGCGGAGGAAGGCTCCGGAGGGGCGGAGGGACGGGGTCAATGGGTGGAGAGTGGGAGGGGAGAGGCTCCCCGCACAGTATCGGGCCCGAATTTTCATGTAAAAAATAGCGCGAGTGAAACACTCGCGGTAGAGGGCATTTAAAGGGAAGAGAAACCATTTCCGTCAGCAATGTACAGGAAAACCGGGGAAACCTAAAACACGTGAGCAGTGTGATATAGGTGCACAGAACAAAATTGCAAATACAACCTGAAAATGACCACAACAAAGATATTAAAAATAGAAATCCAGCTGGGGAACAGTTATAGTGATGGGCAAATATACAAAACACACCCAGCAAAGCTCCAGAAAAAAGAGATGAATATTGGAAGGGTCTACGGAGCGGAGACTCTTCCGAAAAACATTTCCTTTTTTGGAGCTTTCCTCGGAGTGTTTGCTATGGTTGCCCATTAATATCACTGTTGCCCAGCGTGGTGATATTGTGTCCCCCATTTCCCGTGGTCATTTCCGGGGTTTATGTGCACGTTTGCCACCAGACAGGGTGCATATGCCCACAGTAACATTGCGTAGAGCAGGGTTTGTGACTCCATCCTGCCAGGCTTACTACCTCCAGGGGCTGCACTGTCTCAGTGGCCATAGTGTGGTGCAGTGGACAGAGTCAGTACCTCTAGGACCAGAGAGTCAGGGGTTCAAAGCCCAGCTGGGGCACTTGCCAGCCCAGTTCCTATATTTTACCCACCACTAAACACAGATAGCGCAGACACCCCTGTATTGCAGGGGACAGAAGCATGGGGAAAACACCCATATTTTAACCAACAACGCGCACACACCACAACAATGGGCATTACCCACAGCCAAGTACCCCAAATGCAGTCCCGTACTGCCACATTCCAATCAGGTCACCTGCTTTGTATGGGAGCATGTTGGCGGACGAGTACATGTGGTGCAGGGGGCAGTGGCTGCTAGCGACAGAAGACAGAGGCCTAGCCATGTTCAGGCTGCCACCGTCCACTGCAACAGACTGCAACAGACAGGCCCTGTCGGATCCACAGTCATGGACATTCCAGGGAATCCACCCAAATTGTAGCTACAAGGTGGTGCAGTGCACACAGACACTGCATGCAACAGCAGAAGGCCACAGGTTCAAAGCCCAACTGGGGCAACTGCCAATCTTGCCCACATATTTTTCCCCCAATTAAACAGTGATAGTAAGGGCACACCTTTCCTGGCGAGGACATATGCAATGGCAATACGTCTATCTTTTACCCCACGGAGCACAGACACAATGAACAGGGCCAGTACCCAGAGCAGAATCACGCAAATGCAGTCCTGGTGGGGCATGCACCAGTCAGGTTCCATGATGCCACTCATACAAATGCCTGTGCTGTATATCTATGCACCACACCCATGGTATGTAGATGTAGCTCATGCATATCCATGAGGGACAGCAGGAAAACCAGACCAGTGTGGTGCAAACCTGGACTGGAGTTGGGAATCTGTGCCGTGAAGCAGCAGCCATCAAGGGCAGACACACCCACACCCACACCCACAGGCCTCATTGGCCAATGTCTCCGGGAGAGGCAGATCATTGGACCCTTCATGCATCCCCCAAAACTAGCACTTGCATAACTTACCAATGTCACCCTACACCTGAGGTATAAGGTACACAGCTCTGAGACGTTTGCTAGGAGCACAGGCAGCTAGATATCCATACGTTACGCACATACTGCTAGTTGACCCCATCCACCAAAGGTGTTTGCGGTGCGTGCTCCAGGCCTGGCCTCTGACGGTGTTTACCACCCTGGGGAGTGACCCCCAACTGTACTGCGTACCATATCCATGCCTTGCCGTGCTCAGGACCGGTTTGGTAGGCAAGCCTAATAACCTCCTCAATGGTAACACCATGATGGCATAGGTGTGGAAGTGTGTGTCTGTCTATACAGTGGGTGTTGGCTACAAGCCCCTTCCACAGCCCACACTGCCAGCACTGTTGCCAGTATTGGCCTGCCAATGTGCATAATGAGGTGCAAGGTACCATGGGTATAGCCAGGACAGGGTGGCGTGGCCAGGATGCATCTGCACCGGGCATAGGGCACTGGCAGGGACATTGTAGTGTCCGGCCACCACCTACACAGACAGGGTGGCCAAAGCATGTCCTTCTGGGAGCTCACGCTTACCCTGACTGTGCAGTGACCCCAGCATGGTTAGGCACCCACATAGTGCTATACAGTATTTCTCTCATGTGATAGATATGGGTTTCTGTTTGGGGCCCAGTCACTGAGTTATCTGCTTGCTGTGTATGTTGGCAGACCAGTTCTGGGTGCATGTGTCTCCATTGGGAACATGCACTATGGACTAACCAGCAGACTGTTTGTAGCTGGTAAATGTCTTGCAGTGGCTGTTGGCTTGCTGCAGGGGAATATCTGGTGGTGGGATGCAGCTTACCTTCACCTGGTCCTATGTCTGTCTGCTATAGTAATATGGCTGTGTATGGAGCTTGGGGGGGTGGTGTTTGTACCTCAGCAGGACTGGGGTTGCTGTTGCCCTCTACTGCCACCTTTGCAGGGAAGTAGAGTGTGGATCTCTTGATGGGGGACCTTGTTTGCTGCTGGGGGGGGGGGGCTGGGCTGGGCGGCTGTGCCTGGCTGGGATATCCATGGTGTTTGTGCAGGAACTAGCTATCTTAACCATTAACACTGCTTGGCCTCCATCAGCCATGGAAGGTGTTGTGGACCTGGTCCTGGGCGCCTCATTGCACACTCAGGGTGAGCACAGATCCCGCACAATGTAACGGTGTGTAGCTACTCTGTGCCAGTAAAACACCCGGTCAGTGCCCCCTACCAGGCCAGGGTGCTGTGTGGGTGCACATGGACACTTCCTCCTGCCTGTTGAGGTGCATTCCCCATCTTGTGTGCATCTGTGGACAGCTGATTTGCATGTGCAGTGCATCATGGGTACGGGTGGCCTAACCCTATACTGTCTACAACAGCAGACTGTCTGTGGGGTGATGTGCAGGCTCTCTGCAGCCAGCCAGAGGCTTACTGTTCGCTATAGAGCTGTAGCCCAATGGTTACGTCACTGCCTGTGCAGCCAGGGATCATGGGTTCAAACCCACAGTGGGGCCCTTTGATAGGGCTGTCCACAGCTTTATTTTTATTTACTGTACATATGTCTATGCCCGCAAAACCACCCACAGCTTACTATACCCATTAGGTGCCTCTGAGGGTGCTTGATAGGGCGCCCTATAGGCCACCTTATGGTTGCCATCCATATAGGGTGCACTATACATTATCCTGTGTCGCAACATACATGGTGCCCTATAGGGGACATTCAAGGGTGCCTTGGCGAACAATGCACTGTAACATGTGCCTTATGGGCCGCCGTATGTTAACATGCTGGGAGAGTGCGTTTGCTAGTAGTGATAACAAAATAAAATTAAAATGCCTCCTACAGCACTCCACAACATAATACATACTGCCTCAGCTAGCATTTTTCACTGGGCATTGTGAGGGATTGAACCCCTAATCCCTGCACCATTGGTCAGTGCTCTAACCATTGTGCTGTGGCTTTGTTCCTGTGCTTGTGCATCAGCGCGCCGCCTTGTGCCCATCAGTGCGCCGCCTTCTGCCACCCAAGAGGACCAGTGCGCCGCCTTATGCCTCCCATAAAGAACTGTGCGCCGCCTTATGCCGCCAAAAGGGACTGTGCGCCGCCTTATGCCGTTAAAAATTAATTTGCCTCCTACACCACTTTGACCCATTACAGTTGCTGCCTCAGCTGGCCTTTTTCGCTGCACACAATGGGGGATTGAACCCATGGCCCCTGCACCATTGTTCAGTGTCTTCTCCGTTGTACTACGGCTCTGTTGTTTTGTATACTCAGCAGCGCGCCGCTTTGCCTTTCCACGCGCTAATGTCGACCCCCGCACATTAGCGCGACGCACACACGTCCGGTTGCTTACTACCGTTTTTTTTCTATTTTCTGCCTGAACCGCCCACTCCTTATATGGCACAGGCACACTACCGCGGCCCCGCACGATAGGAATGTTTAGTAAACATGCCCCAAAGTTACCAAACTCAATTTTTTAAATGTGGTTTTTAATGCCAGAGAGGTAGACACTCTCGTCCCTTCAATAGTTCCTCTAAAAGCTAAGTGTAGACAAATAGTTAGCTAACGCTTACACATAACTTGGAACTTGAAGATAGGCTAATAGGCACATTTTTTTAAAGTACTGCCTGTAGTTCCTTTGCAAACTAGGAAATGCATGCATACTTTTCAGAACCACCCAGAACACACCTCCTTCAAAGCTGTGCATTCTGAGAGTATATGTCTGTCACTAACAGCTTTTCTAACACAATTACTTGGAAGGGAAGGACCATTTACACAAGGAAAACCACTATTTACACGTGCAAATGTCACTTAGCCATTCTAAACTGACCTTCTTACTACTTCCGACTCAAACACTTACAGTGCTGAAAGGCTACCTAGAGTTCTCCTTCCCTATAAAATACAGCAGCACATGACATCCTCAGCAGGAGAAAATAGCTTTGTAAATGACATTATTTTCTCTGATATTCCAGGCCTAGTGTCTCCTAGCAGGGTGCCAACACCCCACAGTCTGTCACAGACATTGCATTACCTTAAAGCTTCTCAATACGCTCAGCTGGAAATAAGAGGGCATTAAGCACATAACCTCTAGATTCAAGCCCCCAAATTTTGAAGAAAATAACTCTTAATTAAAAAGCAGGGAGGGTTTGCTTGTTCCTTTCTGAGAAGGGGTAGAGCTATGGAGAGTCAGCCCTTGGACCTAGTTCATTGCCAATTGGTTCAGTTGAAAACATTCCTATCAGTATGAAAGAAAAAAAAAACAGATATCAGGCGTGAGTTGACTTTGATATGCATTGAACTGTTTTTCTGTCACCGCCATCTCCACAATGACATATTTTTTTACGATTTTTGATTACTTTTCTTACTGAGAAATTTTCTCTGATTTTATCATGACTTCTCATTTTTTCTAATGATCATTCTAATGCTTGTGGCACGAGCATGTTCTGGTGTTCAAAAACTTGATATAATCTCCTGTTGAAAAGATTATACTTCATATAATCTCGCTGCTGAAAGAGAAAATAGTGAGGTTTCTGGAGTCCAGCGGATTACAGGATCCGAGGCAGCATGGATTCAACAGAGGCAGGTCTTGTCAGACAAATCTGATTGATTTCTTTGACTGGGTGATGAGGGAGTTGGACCGAGTTAGAGCCCTAGATGTGGTGTATTTAGATTTCAGTAAAGCCTTTGACGCTGTTCCTCACAGGCGACTTATAAACAAACTGAGCACCCTAGGGATGGACCCTACATTTACTGCTTGGGTTAGAAATTGGTTGGGTGGGAGGCAACAAAGAGTACAAGTAAATGGAGCTCACTCTGAGGAGAAGGATGTTACCAATGGTGTGCCCCAGGGATCTGTCTTTGGTCCGATTCTTTTTAACATCTTTTTTAGTGATATAGCAGAAGGGCTGTCGGGTAAGGTTTGCCTCTTTGCAGATGATACCAAAATCTGCAATAGAGTAGACACCCAGGAAGGTGTAGATAACATGAGGAGGGATCTAGCTAAGCTTGAAGAATGGTCTAGAATTTGGCAGCTGGGATTTAATGTTAAAAAATGTAAGGTCATGCATTTGGGCTGCAGCAATCCAAGGGAGCAATATAGTATAGGGGGTGAAGTACTTTTGTCCACCAAAGAAGAGCGGGACCTAGGCGTGGTTGTGTCTGATGATCTTAAAGTAGCTAAACAGGAGAAAAGGCGACGGCAAAAGCTAGAAGGATGCTTGGGTGCATACGGAGAGGAATGGCTAGCAGAAAAAAGGAGGTGATAATGCCTCTGTAGAAGTCTTTGGTGCGACCTCATTTGGAGTATAGTGTGCAATTCTGGAGACCGCACCTTCAAAAGGATGTGAACAGGATGGAGTCGGTGTAGAGGGTGGCTACTAAAATGATTAGTGGTCTTCATTATAAAGCCTATGAGGACAGACTGAAGGATCTTAATATGTACACCTTAGAGGAAAGGCGGGATAGAGGTGATATGATTGAGATGTTTAAATACCTCTGTGGCATAAATGTTCAGGGAGAGAGCCTCTTTTAACTGAAAGCAAGCTCTGCTACAGTGGGACATGGGATGAGGGTGAAAGGGGATAGATTCAGGAGTGATATGCGGAAATATTTCTTTATGGAAAGAGTAGTGGATCCGTGGAATAGTCTCCCAGTGGAGGTGGTAGAGATGAGGACAGTAACTGAATTCAAAAAAGCATTGGACAAACACAGAGGATCTCTGAGGGTAAAAGGGGGACTGTTGTAGTTGTTGATGTGGAAGGACAGACTAGATAGGCCATGTGGTCTTTTTCTGTCATCATATTTCTATGTTTCTATTTTGCCCCAATTTCTTGGGTATATATTTACTTATATAATCCCGTTACTCTGAAGATATGCTCTTTTGCAAATTCCTTCTTTTCAGCTGCTTTCTAAAGGTGCCTGGAATATAAATACAGCAGATCAAAGCCAGCACTATCTTGCCAAGATAGGCATGGCCTTTTGGATTTTCACTGTGCTTTTCTACAACTGTATCTTCACTGTTACAAACAGCTTATTTTTATCAAAAATGTCAGTAACCAAAATACAGCTTGTCACCATATGTTAACACTTAACTGTGTTTACTATGACATACGTGCATGTATTTGTGAGAGCTGTAGACAATGCCATTTCAAAAGCACTGCTGTCCAACTTTAACTGTTTTCATCCAAAATATATATCCTCAAAACTTCAGCTATTGTTTCACAACCTCTGGACAAAAATTATATACAGTATTCCTTATTCCTTTCCAGACCATTTGGTAAAGAAGATGATATGCCAAGTTAGGAACATTTAGGGGCATGTGTACTAATCCCCACATTAGTAACACTGGCTGTATTACAGCATGGTGCACTGTGCTAGATGGAGGTGGGGAGCGGAGACAGCCATCCCCCTAAATTTAGAATAGCTCGCCGCGTTACCAATGCCGCGGGCAACAACTACCATCATCCATTGTGCTGGTGTTAGTTACTCCCTACCAAGCACCAGCAGCATGGACTTACAAAGTCTGCACTAGTGGCATCGTGGCAGGAAGTCCTACGCCCCACCCAGGCACTGCGCAGACATGTGTTGCTTGGGTAGCACAGGTTTTCAGAGCAGGGCACTGCAGCAGTTTTTAGCATGGCAGCAAAAATATGCGCTACCTGGGGAACATGCTTTAGGGAACATGCCTCTCAGTTTCATAGAAACAGTCTGCATTCCGCAAATAAAATGCAAATGCTTATTACATTTAGCAGACATAGACTGTCCTTTTTCTAGCTAATTGGCACTGCCGGCAGCCTTACTTCTACATAATGCATCTAACTCTCCGTGAACCAGAGGCTTGTTGCTTGCTCAAGTGACAAACCTTCAAGGTAAGACAATAGCAGGAATACGAGCCAGTTTGGATTACTCTGCACTAACTTATTTCAAGTGTCCACTGTAATATAAAATTAACATATCCAACAGGAAGGATCCTAGTTGTTACACACAGTAAAAAAGAAAATAGCCATAAATTACCAGTCCATGGAAAATGCGGCCTTCTGACTTCAAAGTCATGTACAAACTTTATGAAACATATCAAACAACACACTTGGCACAGCTTACTGCTGTTAAACTGACCATGACAATGAGATCTGCATTTAAAACACCACATCAATACACATTGCCACTGAACAGCCATTTTCAGCAAACACTCTATGAGAAATAGTTATCTGCTTGAATCTTCTAAGTCCTCCACTGACCTCACTGTCAGGGTTTTTGAATCCAATTGCCAGAGGATGGAAAACTGAACAATTTCAGAATACATACAGATACCTAGAGGGGAGTTTCAGCAGCGGCGGCCAACACAGTTAAAGAGACAGGCTGTCGCCATGTTAACTTTGCCCCAAATATTCAATGCCAGGGCCATATTCGGGCTCTGGCACTGACTATCCAGGTTGCCTGGATTGCGATCTTGCAGTGTGGTCAACGGCAATATTCAGGCACTGGACAGATTGCAAAACTGGCTAAAATTAGGACAGCCATACCTCTGTCCTATCTTTAGCTGGCTAGGGTTAACTGGGCAGCAGCTGAATATAGCCATCCCCATTCCGCCCCTGGAATGCCCCAATGCTAGCCAGACTGGCATCGGGGCATGCAGCAGTGGCACCTGGGGATATTCAGCTTTCATGTCGCTGAATATCCCTCCTAAAGTTGAGTAGAATTATGGCAAAGCTCATTTATTGTCACCTTTGCAGGTGCTTCTTCAAATAACTGCAAGGCACAGATTTCCTATTGAGTCTATGGATCAAACTGAATTCATTTAGGGATTTGGAGTGGAGGAGCAACCTAGTGGGCTGGAACCAGGGAAGCCAGGATTCAGATCCCACTGCTGCTACAAGTCATTTAACCCTCTATTGCCTCAAATGCAAACTTAGATTCCAAGCCCTCTGGAGACAGGACAATACCTACCGCACCTGAATGTCACTCACCTTCTCAAAAAGGCTTGAGCTAAATCCAGATTTTGGAAATGATCTTTCCCTGATTGCAATGGAAAAATCAACGGATTGGTTACTTATTCTCTTGCTTCCACAATACGATGCTATTAAATCAGTGCAAGAGACTTGGGCAGCCACAGCAGTTTGAAAACATCTTTGGTTACTATGTTACTGGCAATGTTAAGGGTCCTAGTCAGTAAATAAACTGGACAACCTGAATGGTGTCTGGATCACAGCCAGCTGACTGCAATTGAGGTTGGCATAAATTGTGGCTTGCTGCCTGGAAGCAAGCATGTGATATTGAAAGTCTGACCAGATTCTTTAGAACTATTTGTCACTTGAAAGAAGCAAGTTTGGCACTTAAATATTTAGTGGGTGTGTTTTCCACTATGAAGCACTATCTGAACAAATAAGATACCTATTGTCCTGCTATAAAAAGTGACTTGATAAATGGGAGGAGGAGATTCAAAAGATTAATGTGTTCAATGTTTTAAACAATAGTGATCTCACTGAGTAGAATTGTAGGATATGTGCACTTTGGCATCAATTCTGCAAAACTCCCAAGCCACCTGAATAACTATAATTACTCGGCCTGCGGGATTTTTTCTCATGCTGCAAAAAAACTATATTCAGGAGAGTATGGAGAACCTTTGGCTCTGTCCCAGGAAAAGTTAATCTTCTGCCTATCTGAATTTTGCACAATCGAGGCATTTACTCGCGGTTGGACAGTAACACAAGTTGAAACTTTGAGGAAATTATTGGCCCCAAAGTTTAAAAGTTGTGCTAAGGCAACAATTTCTCCACGTGCCCAAAATAGGCTATGCACGTTTCAGTCTATTGTGTTTTAAAACTGCTGCAAAGGGACCGGTTTGGCACCTGATGTGATCATATTTACGACCACATGAGTCTCCACCAATAGCTACATGATAGAATTCACTGTCAACAAATAATCTAGTTCCTCAACAAATAACATTTACCTCAATATATGGTATGATTTTGCAGGAGAAGTCTTCTAGAAGCCATTTTTTGGTGAGCTCATTAAAGATTACCAAAGGCAAACAGAAAAAAATAATCAAAAAGTCCCAGAAAGCCAGATTTGCTAAAAGTGAATTTGATATGCTCCTCATGTAATAATTGTGGCACACAATGGACATGACAGCCATGTTGCCCATTATCCCAATGATAAATATGATGACCGAGAGGCACATGACAGCGTAGGCGCCATACGAATCCTCAGTGAGTGGGTAGAATGGGTTCTTCAACTGAGGTCTTTTCTTCCGTGTCTTATTTCCAGGTATCAGCGCCTGATTGATATCCAGGATGTCTGTGAGAGTTTTCAGGCCTTCCTTTGGGCCTGGAGCAGAATCATTTAGAGGAAGTGCATGGGCACCTGCCTCCCTCACAACTGTATGGCTTTGAAAGGATTCATTGAAATACCGGGGGTCCCAGTCCTTATTCTTTAGGTTTGTATTTTTCTCTCTGCTTTTTCTTCCTTGAGTGTCACTGACTCCTCTTTTGTTTCTCTTATTAAGAATGCCCAGTAAAATTCTTTGATCCACCATGGTTGCCTTCAGTAATCCAGGAAGGGTATATCCTCTTTCCATGGCTGCAGAACTCTCCGGACTTAATTTTACCATTGCTTGGGCCTGAAACTGGGTGCCAGGTTGCCCTTTCTCACTACTGATCTCTCCGATGTTAAGTGCATTTCTAGAAGAAGGTAGAAGGTACCATGCATGTCCTGATCGCGGGCCTTGTTTTTGTAATGCTTGGGAACCATACAACAATTTCTTTAAAGTACCTTTTGCAGAATATCCTGAATATGGCCCACGTCTGCTCGAGCTTCCTTGGGTGTCCTGAAGTGCCTGACAGCAGGTCCCCTCCCAGGGAACTTCATGGTCAGAACCGCCCATATGGGACTGCAAATCGTGCTTGGTCCCTTGGGCTGACGCAGCGACACACCACAGCAACAGAACAGAAAGTGGAAGTGGTGGAGGGCATTGCATGGTGAGAAGATCGGAGCCCCAGTTACAAACCGGTAAAGAGGTTGGTAGGTAAAGACATGGCACCAGAGCCAAGCCTCCAGCTGCAAGGAAAAAAAAAATAATAAAACTCTTGAAGATGACACTGATGATATCTTTTTACTAAATCAAGCTGTGGAGCTCTTCTGTTTAAGTTTGATTCATTTCCACAGCAAGCATCTAAAGAGTTAAATCAATAAACCAGCTAAACTGAAAAAACATAAACAAAATAAATCAAAATTACCTCTGGAAGATGGTGTTCTTCTTGTCAAGGCTTTACCTGATCTGGAAAAGTTGAGACACGCCTGTGCTTATTAAGGAGTAAGGCAGCAAACACCCCTGCTTTTTTTTTCCATGCTTATGCCTTCTTGTTGACTGGACCATGCCTGCCTCTTCCCATCCCTGCCAAGCACCTAATATCGGCTGCCTGATTGCTAGGGAAGCACCAGGAAGAGCAGAGCTGGAACGATCCCTCGGGATGACAGAATCAGAAGTAGGGAGTCGGAGGGGTATTTCCAAAAGCTCTTCCTCCCTTTTGCAGGCTGACAGTTCTCCTTTGCCTATATAATGCGCCGTGAATAGTGAGAGCAAGCCCCGGTCTAAGAATGACAGCAAAGTTGCCAGGAGGAGGAGAAGGAGGAGGGAGGGAGGGAGGGTGATGCTGAGCCACTGCTCTCCCTGCACCAGCCTGTCGCTTTCTGTCTGCTAAGGCTCAGCTCGTCTCTCTCCCTCCTTCCCCACCTCCTGGGTGTTGTTGGGCTGTTAAGGAAACGACTTCCCCCTGGAGGCTGATGGAAGAATCGGGGAAGGCAATGACAGGTTTGACTCCAGTGCAGGCAGCTGCTTCCCAGGAAGCTGTACAGAGGAGGAGCAGGAACAGGCACGTGAGGGGGGAGGGAAGCACACAGTCACCCTCTCCTGTCAGCTGCAGCTGTGCAACAGCTGGCAAAGACAGCAGAACTAGAATTCACCAGGCTGATGGTGGACAGTTCCATGCCTGTGCAAGACTAATTCTTGGGGATGATTGCTACCAACTTTCATACATTGCAATTCCATTTAATTAGTTCTTATTTGTTCCCATTTTAACTCACCTTTAGTAAAAACATGTGTCTCTTATTTACCTGCTGGGAGGCACATCACTCAGAGTGACATAGTGAAGAGTGAAAGGTCGTGTCTAAAAAATGTTAAGAAAATGCTTCATTCACCTCCCCTCCCACCTTCGCCTGACATATGTTCAAGAAATGAACCTTCTGGGTCGGCCTGGCCCTCAGGAGCAAGGTAGGATGCATGCTGGTGTTTTAGCAGATCAGCACAAAGCATTAGAGAGTGTAAATACCATCATGCCTGCTCCATGTATGGACCCAACCACCCTGCAGCATGATGCTCCACTCTACTTGATAAACCCCTCGACCCCTCTCCTCCATTCAGTTAGCACAAATGGCCCTATGGCTATCCAAGTATCAAGCGTCAGGCAGCCAGAATCTTCTTTGTCATTTCAGGGTGGTGGCCTGCCACCAAACTATAGGCCCAGTGTTGCATATTGCCTTCCTCAGAATCAAGCTCTACTCCATTGAGATGGCCTTGAAGTTGCCTCAAGATAAACTAGCAAAACTCTAATAACGCAGTTCATTGTAGAGAAAAAGTAAGATTGCATTGGGAAAACCACCTTGCAAAAAAGCCCAGTCGTCCATGGAGTAGTGTAATAGATAAGCAGAAAAAGACAAGAAACCCAACTCAAAACAATTAGAGGGCAAAAACTTATTTTTTCAGGAAAGCAAACCAGAAAATTGTTAATCCCAATTAAAAACACTCATGTCAACTTGCAAAAAAGAGAATCTTTCCAAAAATTGTCAAATCCCCACAGCAGTACCAAGCACCTGAGCATTTCATTCCAAAGAGCTTCATCAGGGAGTTAGCTTTCTAAATGCACAATACAGTAAAGAACGTAAGAACATAAGATATGCCATACTGGGTCAGACCAAGGTCCATTAAGCCCAGTATCCTGTTTCCAACAGTGGCCAATCTAGGTCATACGTACCTAGCAGTTTCCCCAAAAGACACAGGTTCCACAATGCTTGAACAGGGTCAAGCATTGATATCCTGGGTCCTTTCTTAATAATGGTTTATGAACCTTTCCTCCAGGAACTTGTCCAAACCTTTTTTAAACCCAGCTACACTAACAGCCTTTACTACATCCTCCGGTAACAAATATTTTCTTTTATTAGTCTTAAATAGTTTACCCTGTAGCTTCATTGCATGTCCCTTAGTCTTTCTATATTCTAATAACGTAAACAATCGATCTACGTTTACCCGTTCCACTCCGTTCATTAATTTATAGACTTTTATCATATCTCCCCGCAGCCGTCTCTTTTCCAGGTTAAAGAGCCCTAACCCTTTTTAGCCTTTCTTCATAGGAGTATCCTTCCATCCCCTTTACCATTTTGGTGGCTCTTCTCTGAACCTTTTCTAATAACGCTATATCCTTTTTAAGATACGGCGACCAGAATTGCACACAATATTCAAAGTGCGGTCTCACCATGGAACGATATAGAGGCATTATAATATCTTTTGTTTTATTTTCCATTCCTTTCCTTATGATACCTAGCAATCTATTTGCAAATATCCATCAATCAAAAGTCCGATACCATAAAACCACATTCAAACAGTTTACATCACAGGAGTAACCTCACTGTGATATCAAACATGCGATGTAAACTGTGTGAATGTGGTTTTATGGTATCGGACCTTTGATCGATGGATATGGTGCTAAGTTAATGGGATTGAAGCTTCACTAGATTGTGCATTTGGAGAACTCTTTGAAGTTAAACGCTCAGGTGCTTGGTAGCATTGCTGTGATTTATTTATTTATTTATTTAACATAATTTTCATACCGCCCAGAATCAGGGGCGGTTTACATTGAACATCAAAAGAATATTACATCGAACTTCTGAACTTACGTACATTTAACCTAATATTTTATTTTTATTTATTTATTGCTTTTATATACCACGCTCTTTAAAATCAGTGTGGTTTACAGATAACATTTTTTTATGAATAACAGGATGTGTGTTATGCACTTACAGTGAACGGGTGATACAACTTGGATTTCAAACTGGGGGAACTATCTAGAGTATCTACAACTATTTACAGTATAAATATGAGTTGTCTGTGGCTTAATATAAGAAATAAGAACTATCTACAGCAACTATATACATCGTGTCAGAAAGTATCAACCTGAGAATTTTTGGAAAGACTCTCTCTTTTTGCAAGTTGACATGAGCATTTTAACACCAAACTTAAACTGCGCGGAAGAAAGGCCCGGCAATCTACTTCTGTATCTTGCCATGGAAACCCAATGGATAGTTACAACAAAACAAATTGTGCTATGGTGCTGGAAGATGAGACCCCCAGGTCGGAAAGCACTCAACTAGCTACTGGGGAAGAGCTGAAGACTTTTCAGAGTAAAGCCAGCAATTATGATGTGGTTGGATCAAAGCCCTCGGGAAGTCTGACTGCTGATGTAGCTGCGCATGAAATGAGAGTCAGAAGCTGTAAAGATGTCTTACACATTGGAACATGGAACGTACGAAGCATGAACCAAGGGAAGTTGGAGGTGGTCAAGAATGAAATGGAACGTGTACAACTTGATCTGTTGGGTGTCAGCGAACTGAAATGGACTGGTATCGGGCACTTTGCATCAGATGATCACATGGTCTACTATGCTGGAAATGAAAGACAAAGAAGAAATGGTGTTGCATTTATAATAAAGAAGAAACTTGCAAGAACTGTAATGAAATACAATGCAGTCAGCGAACGCTTAATCTCTATTCGTCTACGAGGATTGCCTATCAACACAACTATAATTCAAGTATATGCCCCAACAACAGCTGCAGAAGAGAATGAAATTGAAGAGTTCTATGAACAAGTACAAGCTGAAATTGACAGAACATGCAAACAGGATATCCTGATAGTCATGGGTGACTGGAATGCAAAAGTTGGCAACAAAGAAGAAGGCAAAGTAGTTGGAAAATATGGACTTGGCAACAGAAATGAAGCTGGAGAAAGACTGATAGAATTCTGCAAGACCAACGATCTATTCATCTCAAACAACTTCTTCCAGTAACACAAGCAGCGACTGTACACATGGATTTCACCCAATGGATTGTATAAAAATCAAATTGACTACATCTGTGGAAGTCAACGATGGAAAAGCTCTATAACATCAACAAAAACAAAACCTGGAGCTGACTGTGGTACAGATCATCAACTACTAGTATGCAAACTCAAGCTAAAGTTGAAAAAGAGCAAACCACTCATGAATGCAGCAAAATATGACCTTGAGAATATACCACTGGAATTTAAAGACTGCCTGCAAAATTGATTTGCTGCTTTAGATACAAATGACAGAGCTCCGGAAGAGTTATGGAATGACATCAAGAAGGTTGTGTTGGAAGAAAGCGAGAAGTCTCTACAAAAGGTGAAAAAGCAAAAACAGCCAAAATGGATGACGGAAGAAACTCTGAAAATTGCCCAGAAACGCAGAGATGCTAAAGCCAGAGGAGAAAGAAAGACAATCGCAGAACTCAACAGAGATTTCCAACGTGCAGCAAGACAGGACAAGGAAAAGTACTACAATGACGCATGCAAGGAAATAGAAGCAGAAACTATTAGAGGAAGAACAAGATCGGCTTTCCTAAAGCTACGAGAGTTAAATAAAAAGTTCCAGCCTCGAATTGGAATGTTACAAGATGCTCATGGTTCTATGTTGAATGATGCTGAGAAGATCAAGAAAAGGTGGAAGGAATATACAGAGTTTTTATATGATAAAGATCAAGTGGACCAACAGCCGTTTCAACCTGTACCTTATGATCGGGAACCATTGGTGATGAAAGAAGAAGTTGAAGCAGCATTGAAAGCCTTATCAAAGAACAAAGCACCAGGCATTGATGGCATTCCTATAGAAGTATTGCAGCAATCTGATGCAGCTGTTACCATACTTACAAGGCTCTGCCAAGAAATATGGAAGACAACATCATGGCCAACTGACTGGAAAAGATCTGTGTTTATACCAATACTAAAGAAAGGTGATCCAACTGACTGTGAAAATTATCGAACAATCGCTCTGATCCCACATGCCAGCAAGATTCTACTGAAGATTATTCAAAAGAGACTACAACCATACCTGGAACAAGAACTACCTGAAGTGCAAGCAGGGTTCAGGAAAGGGCGAGGAATGAGAGACATCATTGCGGATGTGAGATGGATCCTTGAAAAGACTAAAGAATACCAAAAGAATATCTATTTGTGCTTATCGACTATAGCAAGGCTTTTGACTGTGTAAACCATGAGAAACTCTGGGCCACATTAAGAAGCATGGGTATACCAGAACACCTGATCGTTCTCTTGCGCAATCTGTACATTGATCAAGAAGCAACAGTTCGAACGGAACAAGGAGAAACAGAATGGTTTAAAATAAGCAAAGGTGTAAGACAAGGCTGCATACTTTCCCCCTACCTTTTTAATTTATATGCAGAACAAATCATCAGAGAAGCAGGATTGTATGAAGACAACAGAGGTGTGAAGATTGGTGGAAGACTCATCAACAACCTTCGCTATGCCGATGATACTACATTACTGGCTGAAAGTGAAGATGATCTGAAACATTTGCTTCTCACAATCAAAGAACATAGTCTCAAAATGGGCCTGCACCTTAATGTAAAGAAGACAAAGATCATGACAACTGGCATAATCAACAGGTTCATCGTTGAAGGAGAAGAAATTGAAACTGTGAACAACTTTAACCTACTTGGATCAGCCAGGGGCGGCCCAAGGGGGGTGCGGGGCCATGTGCGGAGACTCGGTGCGGGGCCTCATTTGCATAAGGGGCCTTATTTGCATAAATATTTGCATAATGTTACCATACACTAACTTTTAGTAAAAATGTCTCTTAATGAGTGTATGGATAAAGAAAGACTAAAAGATTTCTACATTACTATAATCCAGTGCCAACCACCAGGCACATTAGGAACTACTACAAACGCTGCCCATTTAGAACCCATAGCAAACCCGCCATATCCTGACAGCATTACCAGGACTCACAAAGCACCATACCCTACCTATCTAAAGGCAACACTGCAAATATTAAACCAATACATTTCAGAGAATACTGGGGAAAGAGAACAAGTGGCAATGTCAAATAGGAATTACATAAACAGAATACCTCAGCTCAGTTACACATGCAGAACATAGACCATCACCAAACAAGGAATCACAGTTCAGAAACAGGAAGGCAATAATTAACTGGGAACCCCAAAAGCCAAACTTGGAATGTACAACAACACTGTAGAAATAAAACTATAAATTAATTTCCTCTTGTACCAAACAAAGCGCAGACGTTAACGATGCACATTTCCCAGAGCTTTCATATTCCAGTTAATAAATTCAAAATAAAGAGATATCTTTCTACCATTTGTGCCTTTTTTTTCAGTTGCAATTGCTCCAGCCACTTTCTTCTGGTTTCTTCATGTTTTCTGCTAACTCTCCATCGTCTGCTGTCCATTTGTCCTTTCTTCTCTCTTCTAGTTTTTTTTCCATTCTCTCTCTCTACATCTGCTTTAACATACTAATCTTTCTCCTTTTGCTCTTTCCTCATTCCTATTTCATCCACACAAATTTTACCCCTCCATCCTCAATCCCCACTTACTCTCCCAATACCCGTCCAATTGTAGATTTTTCATCCCTCCCACACAAAATATTTTTCCCCTCTCCATTTTACTCTCCCAGCCCCATCCCATTCTAATCCTCCCCCAACATCAGCTCCCTTCTAGTTCCAGTCTCACCCAGCATTCGTTCCCTTCTAGTCCCTGCATCAGCCCATTTCCAGTCCTAGCCCCCCATCAGCCCATTTCCAGTCCTAGCTCCCCCATTCATTTCCAGTCCGAGTCCCTTCATCAGCTCATTTCCAATCCTAGCCCCCCATCAGCCCATTTCTAGTCATTTCCTAGCCCCACCATCAGCCCATGTCAAATCCTAGCTCCCCTCCACTCAGCCCAATTCCAGTCCAAGCCCCCCCATGAGCCTACTTCCAGTTCTAGCCCCTCCATGAGTCCATTTCAATTCAAGCCCCCACCACAGCCCATTTCCAATCTTAGCTCCCCCAACAGCCCATTTCCAGTCCTATCCTAGCTGCTCCATCAGCCCATTTTCAGTCCTAGCTCCCTTCCCTCACAGCCCATTTCCATTCCAAGCCCCCTCCCCATCAGCTATTTGCAGTTCAAGCCTCCCCTTCCACTCAGCCCATTTCTAGTCCTAGCAACCCCCCAACCCATTACCAGTCCTAGCCGCCCATCAACCCACTTGCAGTCCTAACCCCCCATCACCCCATTTTCAGTTTAAGCCCCCCTATAACCCATTACCAGTCTTAACCCCCCATCAGCCCACTTCCAGTCCTATCCCCATCAGCCCATTTCTATTCAGCCCCCATAGCCCATTGCCAGTCCTAACCCCCCCCATCAGCCCACAGCCCATTACCAGTCCTAACCACATCAGCCCACCTCAAGTCCTAACCCCTCCCCATCAGCCCATTTCCTGTCCTAGCCCCCCCATAGCCCATTATCAGTCCTAACCCCCGCATAGCCCATTACCAGTCCTAAGCCCCCATCACCCCCATTTCCAGACAGCCCCCATCAGCCAACAGCCCATTACCAGTCTTAACCCCCCCACAGCCCATTACCAGTCCTAACCACATCAGCCCACCTCAAGTCCTAACCCCTCCCCATCAGCCCATTTCCCTTCCTAGCCCCCCCATCGCCCATTATCAGTCCTAACCCCACCATAGCCCATTACCAGTCCTAACCCCCCCATCACCCCATTTCCAGACAGCCCCCATCAGCCCACAGCCCATTACCAGTCTTAACCCCCCCATAGCCCATTACCAGTCCTAACCCCCCCAACACCCACAGCCCACCTCAAGTCAAGTCCTAACCCCCTTCATAGCCCATTACCAGTCCTAACCCCCCCCACAGACCACCGCCCACCGCAAGTCCAGTCCTGACCCCCTCCATAGCCCATTACCAGTCTTAACCCCCCCATAGCCCATTACCAGTCCTAACCCCCATCACCCTATTTCCAGACAGCCCCCATCAGCCCACAGCCCATTACCAGTCTTAACCCCCCTTAGCCCATTCCCAGTCCTAACCCCCCCAACAGCCCACAGCCCACCTCAAGTCAAGTCCTAACCCCCTCCATAGCCCATTACCAGTCCTAACCCCCCCCCCCCATCGGCTCATGGAAAATTTAAAAAAATTAAAAAAAAAAAAAAAAGCTGGCTGCTGCTGCCGCCGTGGCAGCAGCAGAATGGAGTGTCCCGCAGGGCCCCCTCTGCCCGGCTGAGCCCCTCTGCGCCGGCTTTCAGATACGCGAAGGGAGAGTGTCTCCCTCGCGTCTCTGTTAAGCCCGCAGGGGCTGATGGGAAGCAGGGGCTGATGGGAAATTTCCCATCTGCCCCTGCGGGCTTAACAGAGACGCGAGGGAGACACTCTCCCTTCGCGTATCTGAAAGCCGGCACAGAGGGGCACAGCCGGGCCGGGAGAGCTCAGCCAGGCAGAGGGGGCCCCGCGGGACACTCCATTCTGCCGCTGCTGCAGCGGCAGCAACAGCAGCCAGCTTTTTTTTTTTTATTTAATTTTTAAAAAAGCAGAATGAAACGTGGGGCCCTGTGCAAAAAACATTCTTGCTCAATGGACGGGCCGGCCCTGGGATCAGCTATCAATAAAGAAGCAACAAGCAGTCAAGAAATCAAACGACGCATTGCTCTTGGCAGAATGGCTATGAAAGACCTAGATAAGATTCTCAAGAGCAGAGATGTCTCTCTCCATACAAAGATTCAACTTGTTCAGGCCATGGTATTTTCAATAACATCATATGGATGTGAAAGCTGGACAGTGAAAAAGACAGACAGGAAGAAAATTGATGCCTTTGAATTATGGTGTTGGCGGCGAATACTGTGTATACCATGGACTGCCCGAAGAACAAACCAGTCAGTACTAGAGGAGATCAAACCTAAGCTTTCTTTAGAAGCTCAGATGACAAGACTTCGACTTTCATACTTTGGACACATCATGCGAAGAGAGAGATCATTAGAGAAAGACATCATGCTTGGCAAGATAGAAGGTCAACGCAAAAGAGGAAGGCCAGCAATGAGATGGATCGATACAATAACAGCAGCTATGGGTACCAGTCTGTCAACAATGAGCCGCCTGACTGAAGACCGAACACAATTTAGGATAGCTATCCAGAGGGTCGCCATGAGTCGACTCCGACTCAATGGCACTTAACAACAACAACAACAACCATTTCATATGTTGTGCTTTCCTGAAAAAATAAGTTTTTGCTCTCTAATTTTTTGGAGTTTGGTTTTGTCTTTCTGCTGAAAAAAATAAGATTGACTATCAGCAAATGCAAGTTGGCCAATCCAAACTTTTTCTGCCAGGTAATCATAAAGGGGTTGGCTAGCTTGTGCAGGCTATCTGCAGCCGTGGCCAGCAGTCACAGCCTTTATCCGAATAACAAAGCCCATACAAGAGGACCTGAAAATATAGGAAACATTCCTAAGTGTCTGCAGCGGGTTATCAGTCTGGCAGAGGAAGCCAGCAACTAGTAACAATCTAGATCTGTATTATGATGTGTTATCAAAGAGGGGTCTGAAATACACATTCAGAGTTTGTGGTGCATCTTGCAATGGCCTGAAAGTTGAATTACTGCAGAGGCCAATAAGAGCATTGGCTTACTTGTGCTGTTTCCAGTCATGGGGGACCTGGTTGCAGTACAAGACGGTGATATTTTGGTTTGACAACACAGCTCTAGTTGATGTGATTAAAAACCAATATGCTCACTGTGAGATAGTTGTAAACTTATTTAGAGAATATATTATGTACAGTCTGCTGCTTAATGTCACAGTGTAGGCTAAGTATGTCCCTGACTTGCAAACAGAATAGCTGATGCTCTTTTTCACTCCAAGTGGGTCCTTTTCAGGAAGCTGGCTCCAAGGGCAGACCCCAAGGAAGCAGCCATCCTGGAACACCTGTGGCAATTTGGAAGCTGCCAGAATGAGAGCTGTCGCGCCTGTCCATTTCCCCCTAGCATCTGGAGAGCATACACCCGAAGCTACCAGCAAGTAAAAAGCTTTGTGATTGGAAGTGGATAGACCCAGGGACCAATGCCTGGGCAGCTGCTAGTCAACTACATTAAACAAAGAGGTCAAGTGCTAACCTATTTCTCCAAAGCAGAATGCTGGGGAAGCCCTGCTATGGGATCGCAGTCAAGTGAATCATGGATGGCTGGACTAGGGAGGCAGTTCCCTGTCCCCTAGATTCCAGACAATCCATCACACACCAATCTAATGTGACCGTTGTCACGTCATGGACAGGGTTAGGGAAGATGCTTCAGAGATATGGCTTTTCAGAACGGCATGTTTGGTAACATTTTTTTGCAGCCCTGAGGGTCAGCAATCTAGCAGCAGCCTCAAAATGTGCAGGAGTGAAAGCAAAACCTTTATGAGTAAAAGAAAAACAAGCAGAATAACAAAGGAGAGGGCTGTTACCTGACTCCTTGTTAAAATTAATAGGTTAATCTTGGTTGTTCCCTATTGCATGCATGGACTTGTAGGGCCTGATATTGAGCTGGGCAAGCTAAGTGCCGCATTGGTGCATAGCTCTGCCCGCTCACCCTTAATCTCGAATATTCAATGCTGCACCAATGGCATTGAATGTCCGGTTGGGGTGCTCTGGGGAAACCGCCACACAGCCTAATAGGGTAGGGACGATATTGGACCGCTACCTGGTTAGCATCCACGGCTAACTCTAGGCGAGTCAAAAGCTCGCCTAGTTTTAGCCGTGGAGCACTAACCAGGTAGCGGTCCAATATTGCCGCTACCCAGTTATCACCATTCTTTGCCCCGGAATGCCCCAGCACACCCCGATGCTAACCAGATAGCATTGGAGCACGTAGGGGCAAAGACGGGGATATTTGACGGCACTATGCAGGTGCCATCGAATATTCCCATTTTAAGGCATTTACATGGTTTACTGGGCTGTAAACCGTGTAAATGCCTTTCCAATATCGGGCCCATAGTTCTGATTGTCCCATCGAATCTTCAAAGAAAACTAAGCTGCTCCTTCTAACAACGGTTTTCACTTCTGCATGGACTGTCCCCATGTTCACTGGTGACTATGGCATCTTGTTGCGTCTTTGTTTAGACTGGAAAAAGAATCAATAAGTAAAATCATCAAATTTTACGATGCCACAAAATTCAAAGTGGTTAAAACACAAGCAGACTTTGAGAAACTGCAGAAGGGCCTTACCAGACTAGAGAGGAGGGTGTTGAAATGAACAATTGCAAAATGAAGCACATAAAGGGAAAACAGGCCTAAATATGCTTATGCAATCCTAGGTTCCAGTTAGGAGTCACTACCCAGGAAAGGGATCTTGGAATCATGGACTACCCTTAAATCCTCAGCTTAGTGTGCAGCTGCAATCAAAAAAGCAGATAGGCTGTTATAGATAGAATGTCTCTCATTTGGCCAAACCTAACAGAGGATGACTAATGCAAAGAGATAAAAAATAACGACCATGAAGTTTGCTAGATTTGATAGTGCCTTTCTAGAATTTGTTTGAACTCTTAAAACAGCATTAGAAACTTTTTTCTGTATTGGAAATAGCTGAGCAGCTTCTGGGAAATCTTGTTAATGGCCTTTGCCTGTCTATGTGTGTGTGGACAGCAGAAAAGAAAGAGGAAAGGGGTTTCAAAATGTAACCTTAACCCCTCCCTTCTGAAAGCAATGTACTGCAGCAGGAAGTCAGCTTTGCTGATGCTAGAAACCATCTGGTAAGCAGAAAGAATTCAAAAACAGTACGGGCATTGTTTCATGTGCATTAACATGGTCAACACAAGCTATTTTATGCAATGGAACTTAGTTACTAACAACATGCATTAATGATATTAGTACATGCTAACACAGTAGTACACATTGAAAACTATGCCTGTAGATCCAGAAACCTGTGCCCTAATAGAAACATAGAAATATGACGACAGAAAAAGACCATATGGCCTATCTAGTCTGTCCTTCCATATCAACAACTACAACAGTTGTTAATATGGAAGGACAATGAAAGACAATGGAAGAAAAAAGTATAAACACGATGAGAGTAAAGGATTTCTCGACACATATCAGAGTTCAGTCAAGCTTTGATTGGCTGTGTCATTATATTCTCTTTTAGACTGTTGGATGGTATACAAACTTCTAACTTCGGTACAGAAGGCATATGTGTATGCATAATTTCCCCCTACCTGTTCAATTTATACGCAGAACAAAATCACCAGAGAAGCAGGACTGTGTGAAGACAGGTGGAAGACTCATCAACAACCTTTGCTATGCTGATTATACCATGTTACTGGCTGAAATTGAAGACAATCTTAAACATCTACATAGTCTTAAAATGGTCCTGCACCTTATTGTGAAGAAGACAAAGATCCTGACAACTGGAAAAATCAATAATTTCATCCTTGATGGAAAAGAAATAAAAATAGTCGACAACTTCAACCTGTTTGGATCAATAACACAGGTACACTACCAAAAAACTGCCTCCAGTTTTGCAACTGATTCCTATAGATTTTGGGGTGCTGAATCCAGGAAAAATAGCCAAAATGTTCCATCACGTCACGTTTTCTTGCAAAATTAGATTTCTTACCCATATAAGGAATGTTCACATAATTTCTTTTTAGCCGACTGCAGTTTATTTTCTTGGCCCAAAATAGAGGTTGTAATGGTTAACTAACTAGAAACACTCCCTCATGATATTTTAGAGTGTTTTGTATTCATTTTATACATTAACAGGACAATTGGGAGGCGGGGGCTAAATCCAGTACTCGCGCTGGCGCATGTTCTTTCCTGTTCGCCTCGCCTCGTTCGCTCGCTCAAACACGGTGGTTACGAAATGAACGTTCCTGTCAAATTTCAGTTTCTTGCAAGTTCATTATTACCTTTTGTTTGCTCAGTCGTAATCCAGCTTTATTCCGAAGTGGTTCACTACAGTTGTAGTTTGCAGTGCTGTGTATTTGTGATGGCTCACAGAGCCAGAGGTTGCGTCAACTCTCCGGACAGTTTTTGTTTTATTTGTGAGGAATATACCATGAAAAAGCGGCAGAGGAACATTTCTGCATTTATTTAAAAAGTATATTTTGCCTATTTCAGTTTGAAGTTAGGCGATCAAGACAAACCGTGGGCTCCTCACAAAGTGTGCAAGACATGTGAGGAAGATCTACGCTTATGGATGAAAGGTAAAAAACAAGCATTTTGTTTCGGAATACCTATGATGTGGCGTGAACAAAGAGACCACAGCAGTGACTGCTATTTTTGCTCTTGCATTGTGAAGGGATACAACTTAAAAAATAAGAACGTAATAAGTTACCCCAACCTTCCCTCAGCAATTAGGCCTATGCTTCATAGCAACGAAGTACCTGTGCCTGAACCACCAAAATCTTTGGATCATATTTGTGTGGATGGTTCTGATCATGATGAGACTCATCAGATGGCTTTTCCCGATGAGTCCAGTACTTCCGAGTTTGAAACTGAACCAGATCCGAAACCTGAACTTTTCTCTCAAGCTGAATTGAATGATTTAGTCCGGGATTTAGGACTCCCAAAAGATGCTGCCCAACTGCTAGGTTCTCGGCTTAAACAGAAAAGTCTATTGTCACCAGGAACAACTTTTTATTGGTACCGCAACCGCGAGACACAATTTTTGAAGTATTTCAGCAAAGAGGAAGATTTGGTATTTTGCAACGATATATACGGAGTGATGGAAAAGTTTAAACTCAAGTATGATCCTGCTGAATGGCGGCTGTTCATTGATTCATCAAAAGACAGCATAAAAGGTGTTCTTCTTCATAATGGCAACACATTCGCTTCAGTTCCTATTGCTCACTCTGTTATTCTCCAAGAAAAATACGAGAATTTGGCCCTGATTCTTCAGAAGATTCGTTATGATGAGCATAAGTGGATGATTTGTGGAGACTTTAAAATTCTATCCATGCTATTAGGGCAGCAATCCGGTTTCACCAAATATCCCTGCTTCCTTTGCTTGTGGGATAGCCGGGCCCGCGACCTACACTGGGGGAAAAAAGACTGGCCAATTCGGGAGTATTTGAGACCCGGTGAGAAAAATGTTCTTCATGAGAGCTTGGTACCTCGTGATAAAATTCTATTACCACCTCTCCACATTTAGTTGGGTCTCATTAAGCAATTCATCAAGTCCCTTCCAAAAGATGGTGAGTGCTTTCGGTACCTTTGCTCAAAGTTCCCCCGACTTTCTGAAGCAAAGCTAAAGGAAGGAGTGTTGGCCCTGATATAAGGAAACTCATTTCAGATGGAGCATTCGCTGAAACGATGTCTGAGAAGGAAAAAGAAGCCTGGGATTCCTTCAAGGATGTTGTTCTCAAATTCTTGGGGAACAGGCGGGATGAGAACTATAAGGATATTGTTGCCAGGATGCTCAATGCCTTCAAAGAACAAGGCTGTAACATGAGCCTGAAAGTCCATTTCTTGCACTCCCATGTGAACTACTTTCCCGAAAACTTGGGCGTACAGTGAAGAACAAGGTGAAAGGTTTCACCAGGACATCAAGGACGCAGAGAGAAGGTACCAAGGAAGATGGAACACCACTATGATGGCTGATTTCTGCTGGTTGCTGCTGCGGGAAACCCCAGATGAAAAATACGCCAAGCAGCGCACCAAGAGAAGCATTCGGGGAAAGAAGAAACAGGCCCACCAGGAGATTGATTGACCCAAGAATGACTTTAAAATCTAAACTGTGTTGACAAATATCGTGTTTTTACTAAACTTTGAAATAAAAATTTGCTAGTTATTACCACAGTGTCGGATCTCATTTATTAGAATTTTATTTTCACACCATCGGGTGTTTGTCTTCATGTATTGCAATGGTGCGGTTTGCGTTTTCTATTCTTACATACATACCTGTACAACATTTTTTGCACATTTCTTTGCTTTGCTTTGTGTCTAACCTCGCTCTTATATGCTCAATGTTTGTGCACATGTATGTGGCTGTTTTAAGTGCAGACAATTTTGCTACCATCACAGTGTGTTTTGTTGACATTACTCTATTCTTATGTGCTGCCTTGTTACAATTTTCTTTATTCTTATTTGAATAACTACTAAACAATTAGTATAAAGAATTCATCCAAGAAACCTTTATCTCGATCGCACTCAATCTGAAACGTTCACCTCAAACTGCTAACCCAATGTAGCAAAAAATCTGTACGTGATGGAGCAAATTGGTTACCAGATTTGGATTCAGAGCACCAAAAAACGTAAAAATCAATCGAAACATTAGAGGCAGTTTAAAAAATTTTTTTTTTAGTGTACCTGTGTAATCATTAATGAAACGACAAGCAGTCATGAAATGCACTGCTCTTGGCAGAACGATTTTCAAGTGTAGAAATGTATCTCTGCATACAAAAATTTGACTTTTCAAAGCCATTGTATTTTCCATAACATTATATGAATGAAATAGTTTGACAGCGAAAAAGGAAGACAGGAAGAAAATTAATGCCTTTGAATTATGGTGCTGGCAAAGAATACTGAGTATACCATGCACTGCCTGAAGAACAATCAATCGGTACTAGAGGAGATCAAACCTAAGCTTTTCTTAGAAGTTCAAATGACAAGACTGACTTTAATACTTTGGATACATCATGAGAGAAAGGCATCATGCTTGGCAAGGTTGAAGGTCAAAGGCAAAAGAGGAAGACCGGCAATACAATGAATAGATACAATAACAGCAGCTGTGAATGCCACTCTATCAACAATTAGCCACCTGGCTGAAGATCAAACACATGTTAGGACAACTATTTAAAGGGTCACCATGAGTCGTAGACTCGACAGCACATAACAACAACACAAAAGACAATGACAAGAGTGCCAAATAATGATAGAAAGCAAAAGAAAAGCAGAGAAACCGGTTCAGCAGTACAGAGTAGGATTGCAGGTCTCCGACTATCAATCTAGGCCTCAAAGGACGGAGTGAATAAATGGGTTTTGAGCAGGGCTTTAAAGACAGGGAAAGATGATTCAAGATGGAGGGAGTGAAACTAGGAATTCCAAAGGGTGGGGACAAAGAAAAAAAATGCCGATCAATGGGTAGACTCTAATCTTGCCTTAGAAGGAGGAGGAATGCAGAGTCTGTTGTCATGCAGAGAACACAATGTCCAAGTTAGGGTGTGGAAAATAAAGATAGGAAGACAAATAAGAGGGATGACTGATAAAAAGAACTATATGAGCAAGGGTTAGAAGCTTGAAGTGAATGCGAGCTGAGACAGGCAACCATAATGTTTCAGAAGGAGTGGAGGAGTGGCCTAATGGTTGGGGCAAGGTACTTCAGGCCGGAAGGTCGGGGGTTCAAATTCCACTAGAGGACAGAAACCTTGGGCCGGAAGGACTGGGGTTTCTAGTCCCACAGGTGCTCCTTGTGGTCTTGGGCAAGCCACTTAACCCTCCATAGCCCATGTTCCCTGTAAAATAGTTCTCTCCAAGTTATAATGCCCTGTTCAATGTAATTTCAGTTTGTTCAATGTAAACCGCACTGATGCAGAATAGCACGGTATATAAGAGAATGTAAATAAATAAATAAATAAAAGAAGTAGGGTGACATGATCATATTTACCTGCAGCAGATAAGATGCAGACAGCTGTATTTTGGACTGCTTGAAGTCACTTCAAGGTGAAAAGAAGAAGGACTGAATAAATAGTCTTACAGTAGTCCAGATGCATAATGACACAGCAGAATAAGAGAGAAGTCAATGAAAAGGAATCAAGGAAAGGACAAACAGTGTGACATTGACGCAAAGCAAAGACAGACTTTTTCACAATGGAATTAACATGTTGCATGAAGGTCAGATCAGAGTTTAGTGTGACACCAAGATACAGCAAAGTAGTGATGACTTGTATTGACAATTGTTCGAAAGAGAGTGTAAAGGCTGGGGGAGTAAGACCACCTGTGAATCAGATAGCAGAAGTCTTATTTGGATTAAGTTGAAGTCTATTAGAACAGAGGCAAGAGGCAATGAGATCAAGAGAGTGACTAACCTGGAGAAGATCAGGAGTTAAGGAATCCAAATGATATAAGAGCAAAATGTCATCTGCTTAATAGTAAGCACTAATATTGAGGTCCTGAATCAAGGTGGCAAGAGGACTGAGAAAGATGTTAAAAAACATAAGAGACATAATAGATACTTGTGGAACACCACAGGGAAGGGGCAGTGGAGTGGAGGAAGAGGAAGCGGTGATTACCTGAAAGAAATTATCAGAGAGGAAGGAAATGAACCAGTAATGCTAAGATCTGCTGTTGTTGTTACGAGCCATCAAGTCGGTGTTGACTCATGGTGACTCTCTGGATAGCTGTCCTAAACTGTATTTCGTCTCCATTCAAGCAACTCATTCTTGATAGAGTGGTATCCATAGATGCTGTTATTGGATTGATCCATCTCATTGCTGGCCTTCCTCTTTTGCATTCATCTTCAACCTTGCCAAGCATGTCTTTCTCTAATGATCTTTCTTTGCATGATATGTCCAAAGTATGAAAGTCGAAGTCTTGTCATCTGAGCTTCTAAAGAAAGCTTAGATTTGATCTCCTCAAGTACTGACTGGTTTGTTCTTCGGGCAGTCCATGGTATACACAGTATTCTTTGCACATAATTGTTTCTTCTTGATGCACATAATTGCACATAATTGTTTCTTCTTCACATGCCCAATATCCTCAAAACTATGATCATTCGACCATCCCTAAAAAAACAAAACCTTGATCCCCAAGACTCCACATCCTACAGACCGATAGCAAGCCTACCATTCACCGCCAAGATAATCGAGAAAATAGTCCAGCAGCAGCTTCAAGAACACCTAGACATCAACAACATACTGGACCCACAACAACACGGCTTCCGCCCACTCCATGGAGTTGAGACCCTCATGACCACACTGATGAACATCATAGGAACCCAAGAAAAACATTCTGGATATATCATGATCTTCCTTGACATATCAGCAGCCTTCGACACCATCTCCCACAACATCCTAATACGAAGATTGCAGTCAATTGGGATCAAAGATACCACACTCCAATGGTTTCAATCATACCTAACCAACAGACATCAACTCATCCGTACCAGCACCTTAACCTCGCCCCCCTTCCAACAACACCAAGGAGTACCCCAAGGATCCACGCTATCAGCCATGCTCTTCAACATCTACCTACAACCACTCTGTTCAGTCATACGCACCCACAACATCAACTTCCATATCTATGCTGACGATATCATGCTCTACGCCCCAATTACGACCGCAAACCCAACACATCTCTCAGCATTCTTCTCCGAAGTGTCCCACTGGCTACAAGAAAACAACCTATCCATAAACATAAAGAAAACGGAAGCCCTCATAGTAACAAAAGACCCAGACTTCACGCCACCTACACACCTCAACATAGGAACCACATGCATCCAAATACAACCACAAATAAGATACCTAGGCATTATCATCGACCAAGCTCTAACCCTCAAGCAACAAATCACAAAAACCGCAGGAAATATATTCCATAAAGCGAAAACAGCCCAGCGGCTCAGACCTCTCCTCGAACCTCAGGACTTCAGGACAGTGATGCAAGCCATGACTCTCCCACATCTGGACTACTGCAACATAATCTACCATAGACTCCCAGCTACATAGACTAACCCCCTCCGAACTGCACTGAACACCACAGCAAGAATTATTCAGAGAGCAAAGAAAAGCGACCACATCACCCCAATCCTAAGAGACCTACACATACTTTCCCTCGAAGCAAGAACTAAATACAAGTCCATCCTACTCACCCACAAAGCCATCCACCAAGCACGGAACACCCAGCTCTGCACCCTGCTGACCCGCCCGACCCACGTAATAACAACTAGACAGACCTCCAACAACTACCTCACCGTCCCTCATAAAAGAACCAAAAGCTCTCAAAAGACATGCAACCGAGCCTTTGAACTCTATGCACCATCCCTATGGAACTCTTTACCAAACCACCTCAGAAACAATAACGACCTCCTATCATTCAGAAAACAGCTGAAAACCATCCTATTCCAAGAATATTTCAAGACAATCTCCACCAAAAAATGCAACAACCCCTGAACTCACCATGACCCTCTGAGTGACAACTACACCGTACTGTCCATGTCTAAAATCTGTCTTATGTCAGAAACATCAATGTTGCCAACCTGGTGATGGCCCCCACCCTTCTACTTGATTTCCCCACCCTTATATGTAACGCCGCTTTGACCCGGTGAAAAGCGGGATATAAATACAGTTAAATAAATAAATAAATAAATGTAAAGTTTGTGCAAGAACTTCTTGCACAAACGTTACATTAATCAAGAACAACAATTCAACCAGAACAAGGAGAAACAGAATGGTTTAAAATCAGCAAAGGTATTCTGGTGTACCCGTGCTTCTTAATGTGGCCCAGAGTTTCTCATAGTTTACACAATCAAAAGCCTCGCTGTCATCAATAAAACACATATAGATATCCTTTTGTTATTCTTTTGTCTTTTCAAGGATCCATCTCACATTCGCAATGATATCTCTTGTTCCTCACCTTTTCTTGGACCCTACTTGCACTTCAGGCAGTTCTCGTTCCAAGTATGGTTGTAGTCTCTGCTAGATGAGTAGAATCTTGCTGGCATGTGGGATCAGAGCAATTGAGCAATAATTTCCACAGTCAGTCGGATCACCTTTCTTCAGTATTGGTATAAACACAGATCTTTTCCAGTCAGTTGACTATGATGTTGTCTTCCAAATTTCCTGGCAGAGCCTTGTAAGTATGGCAACAGCTGCATCCAATTGCTATAATACTTCAGTGGGAATGCCATCAATACCCGGTGCTTTGTTCTTTGACAATGCTTTCAATGATGCTTCGACTTCTTCTTTCATCACCAATGGTTCCTGATCATACGGTACAAGTTGAAACGGCTGTTGGATCACTTGATCTTTATGGTATAATGACTCTGTATAGTCTTTCCACCTTTTCTTGATCTTCTCAGCATCATTCATTGAGCATCTTGTAGCATTTCAATTCGAGGCTGGAATTTTTTTCTTTGACTCTCGTAGCTTTAGGAACGTATATCTTCTTCTAATGGTTTCTGATTCTAATTCCTTTCATGCGTCATTGTAGTACTTTTCCTTGTCTCGTCTTGCTGCATGCTAGAAAACTCTGTTGAGTTCTGTGATTACCATTCTTTCTCTTCTGGCTTTAGCTTTTCTGGGTCATTTTCAGAGTTTCTTCAGTCATCCATTTTGGCCTTTTTTACGTTTTCACTTCTTGTAGAGACTTCTTACTTTCTTCAAGCACAACTCTCTTGATGTCATCCCATAACTCTTCTGGTGCTCTCTCATTTGTATTTAAAGCAGCAAATTGATTTTGTAGGCAGTCTTTACATTTTGATAGTATATTTTCAAGTTCATATTTTGCTACATTTATGAGTGGCTTTCTCTTTTTCAGCTCTAATGTTTGCACACTAGTAGCTGGTGATCTGTGCCACAGTCTGCTCCAGGTTTTGTCTTTGTTGATGTCATTGAGCTTTTCCAATGTTGACTTCCACAAATGTATTCAATTTCATTTTTGTACAATCCATTGGGTGAAGTCCATGTTTACAGTTGCTGTTTGTGTTGCTGGAATAAGGTGTTTGAGATGAATAGATCATTGGTCGTGCAGAATTATATCAGTCTTTCTCCAGCTTCATTTTTGTTGCCAAGTCCATATTTTCCAACCATTTTGCCTTTTTCTTTGTTGCCCATTTTTGTGTTGCAGTCACTCATGATTATCAGGATACCCTGTCTACATGTTCTATCAATTTCAGCTTGTACTTGTTCATAGAACTCATCCACTTCTTCCTCTTCTGCTGCTGTTGTTGGGGCATATATCTGAATAATAGTTGTGTTGATGGGCATTCTCTGTAGACTAACAGAAATTAAGCATTCACAGATTGCATTGTATTTCATTACAGTTCTTGCAAGTTTCTTCTTAATTATAAATGCAACACTATTTCTTCTTTGTCTTTCATTTCCATTATAGTATACCATGTCATCATCAGATGCAAAGTGCCCAATGCCAAACCATTTCAGTTCGCTGACACCCATCAGATTGAGTTGTGCACGTTCCATTTCATTCTTGACCACCTCCAACTTCCTCTGGTTCATGCTTCATATGTTCCATGTCCCAATATGTAAGACATCTTTGCAGCTTCTGACTCTCATTTCATGCACAGCTACATCAGCAGTCAGACGTCCCAAAGGCTTTGATCCAACCACATTATAAATGCTGGCTTTACTCTGAAAAGTCTTCAGCTCATCCCCAGTAGCCAGTTGAGTGACTTCCAACCTGGGGGGTCTCATCTTCCAGCATTATAGTGCAATTTGTTTTGTTGTGACTATCCATTGTGTTTTTGTGGCAAGATAGGGAAGTAAATTGCCAGGCCTTTTTTCCATGCAGGTAATGCTAGTGTAGGTAATTGCTGTTGTCACAGGAATGTGATCCTCTGCTGCCAACACCATCCCATTCTGCTTCTACCCAGATGGCTGGTTTGTCTTAGTCTGGCACCTCAAATGAGACCTGTCTATCTTGGGAGACCCTGCCAGTAGTTACACTACCCATAGCTTAGCTCTCAGCATCACTGATGTACCCAAGTGCTCACAGCATGACAAAATGCAAACCAAATGAGAGCCAAGATCAGCTAGACAAACCAAAAATGTTGAATGATCCACAATGTCAAATGTGGCTGTGAGATCTAGGAATATTTTCATGCTCAAGAGATGAATAAATTTCATTAAGAGGTGAAGTCACCACTTCTTCTGTACTGTGACCAGATCTAAAACCAGACTGTCTAGGATGAAGTGAATTAGTTTGTTCAAGGTGGTTCAAAAGCTGAGAGAAAACCAGCCGCTCAGTCACCTTGGAGAGAAAATGGAAGTTTGAAATCAGATGATAGTTAGACAATTCACCTCTTTAACCAATATTAAATAATTGATCCCTTGGATACAGATTTTATCAAACTTGGAAAGCTTTGTCATTCTTATCCAATGTTTTCCAACAATCCACTGAAAATGAGTCTTGTGTTAAAGTCTAGCTTCATGGTATATCTCAAACTATTATCAACAAATTCAAAAACATCATGGAAAGAAACTGTTACGATTGTCCATTAGTTTTATAACAAAAGGAAAAAGATAATCAAAAAACTCTGTTTCACTTCATTACAAAATGAAATGAAAGTATAGCCTGCAAATTTCATTTTTTTAAATCTTATTTTTCATTTCCGAAACAAAAAATACCCCAAGCATTAAAAATGTAAACCTTATATGCCTGGGCCTTTCCTTCTGGTTCCATCCCCTTAGTTTCCCAGGCCTCACTTACCCATCTGTGATATTGTCATAGTGAAAATGGAGCAGGAACAATCCACAGTCTCTCCTGCCCTACTGGGCCTTGTTTCAAATTGATGCCAGCCAGCCCTGAGGCCTGCACTGTTTTGTTGGTCATCTATAATAGCCTCTTTCACCTCACCTTTTAATCATGCTGGCCGTCATTTGTCCTTTCTTTTGTTTACTGTGTGGAATATATCTGGTCTAGGATTCCAAGACGGCATTTTTAAACAACATTGATAACTGATGTAAATTCTTAACCTTTATGCCTTTTTAGTTTTTTTAACCAGTTTTCTCATTTTATCATCGTCTCCCTTTTGAAAGTTAAATGCTAGTGTAATAGATTTCCTTAGTGTCTCCCTCCAACCATTTAGGAAAATTTGATCACATTATGATCATTATTGCTAAGTGGCCCAAACACCATTACCTCTAATTGAAATTGCCCATTATTATTGTGTTGCTAAATTTGTTAGCCTCCCACATATCTGTTAGCATTTTATCATCTGCCTTTTCATTCTGGCCAGGCAGATGGTAGTAAACCCCCAACAATATTTACTTTCCCAGCACACATGGAATTTCTATCCTTAAGGATGCCAAGGCACATTTTTTTCTTGGAGAACTTTTATATTGCTTGACTCAATGCTCTCTTTAGCATATAGTGCCATCCCTCCACAAATCTGATTTACCCTATAATTACAAAATAATACATACCTTGATATCACTGTGGATTAACCAGAGGCAGGTCTTGTCAGATAAATCTGATTGATTTCTTTGACTGGGTGACCAGGGAGTTGGACAGAGGGAGACCCCTAGATGTGGTGTATTTAGATTTCAGTAAAGCCTTTGACATTGTTCCTCACAGGCGACTTATAAAGAAACTGAGCACCCTAGGGATGGACCCTAAAGTTACTGCTTGGGTTAGAAATTAGTTGGTTGGGAGGCAACAAAGAGTACAGGTAAATGGAGCTCACTCTGAGGAGAAGGATGTTACCAGTGGTGTGCCCCAGGAATCTGTCCTTGGTCTGATTCTTTTTAACATCTTTGATAGTAATATCACGGAAGGGCTGTCGGGTAAGGTTTGACTCTTTGCGGATGATACCAAAATCTGCAATAGAATAGACACCCAGGAAGGGGTAGATAACATGAGGAGGGATCTAGCTAAGCTTGAAGAATGGTCTAAAATTTGGCAGCTAGGATTTAATGTTAAAAAATGTAAGGTCATGCATTTGGGCTGCAGCAATCAAAGGGAGCAATATAGTATAGGGGGTGAAGTACTTTTGTCCACTAAAGAAGAGTGGGACCTAGGAGTGGTTGTGTCTGATGATCTTAAAGTAGCTAAACAGGTAGAAAAGTCGACAGCAGAAGCTAGAAGGATGCTGGGGTGCATACGGAGAGGAATGGCTAGCAGAAAAAAGGAGGTGATAGTGCCTCTGTATAAGTTTTGGTGTGACCTCATTTGGAGTATAGTGTGCAGTTCTGGAGACTGCACCTTCAAAAAGATATAAACAGGATGGAGTCAGTGCAGAGGGTGGCTACTAAAATGGTTAGTGGTCTTCATTATAAAGCATATGAGGACAGACTTAAGGATCTTAATATGTACACCTTAGAGGAAAGGCGGGATAGAGGTGATATGATAGAGATGTTTAAATACCTCCATGGCATAAATGCACAGGGGGAGAGGCTCTTTCAATTGAAAGAAAGTTCTGCTACCAGGGGACATGGGATGAGGGTGAAAGGGGATAGATTCAGGAGTAATATGCGGAAATATTTCTTTACGGAAAGAGTGGTGGATCCGTGGAATAGTCTCCCAGTGGAGGAGGTAGAGATGAGGACAGTAACTGAATTCAAAAAAGCATGGGACAAACACAGAGGATCTCTAAATGAAAAAAGGGGAATGTTGTAGTTGTTGATATGGAAGGACAGACTAGATAGGCCATGTGGACATTTTCTGTCATCATATTTCTTCTATGTGTTCCATTGGTTATCTTCCTTCCACTAGGTTTCTGAGATGCCAGTTTTATCTACCTCTTCATTCAGTGTTATATATTCTAACTCTCAAATCTTATTTTTTAGATTTCTTGCATTTACATACAGACATTTCAAATTATGTTTTTCTTTATATTTACAATCTGCTCAGCCGTTGAGAGGGATCATTTGGAATCCTTCAGCTCTGTCTGCTCTTTACTTAAAGGCAAAGGCTGTTTTAGCCTTTATTACAACCTCTCTATTGTCCTGACTCCCCTATTGTGTTAGTATCCTTTGAAGGTACCTCATTCTGAACCATGTGCTCCTCAGTGACTATTGGTTTCCCCCAGTGATCTACTTAATCTAGTTTAAAAGCTGCTCTATCTCCTTTTTAAAGTTACTGCCAGCAGCATGGATCCACTCTGGTTAAGGTAGAGCCCATCTTTTGGAAAAGTCTCCCCTTCCCCAAAATGTTGCCCAGCTCCTCGCAAATCTAAAGCCCTTTTCCCTGCACCATATTCTCGTCCATGCAGTGGGACTCTGGTAATCTGCCTACCTCTAGGATTCAGCATGTAAAACGGGCAGCATCTGACAGCGCTACTCTGGAGGTTCTGGATTTCAATTTTCTACCTAATATTCTATATTTGGTTTGCAGAGCCTTCTCTCAGTACCTTCCTATGTCCTTGGTATCCACATATATTATGACAACTGGCTCCTCCCAAGTGCTGTCTAAAATCCTATCTAGGTGATGCCTAGACACCAGGCAAGGAAGTTACTACGTGGTCTTCATGTCCACAAGCCACCCAGTTATCTACTTTCCTGAGAATTGAATTACCAACTACAGTGGCCATCTTGGGCACATCTTCCCTCCTGGGCACATTATTTAGCTCACATCTTTCCAGGCTCAAGGCAAATTATAGTCTGGTACAGTAGGAATTTCCTTGTCCCCAGGGGGTTTATAATCTAAGTTTGTTCCCGAGACAGTGAAAGGTTAAGTGGCTTGCCCAAGGCTACAAAGCAGTTCCAGTGTGATTTGAACCCTGGTTGTTCTGGTCCTAGGCTGATGCCCTAACTACTAGGCCACTTCTTTGCTTGGTTCCAAAGAACTGTCCATCATGTTGGAGGGAGGACCTAGATACAGGCTCACTTCCTGTCAACCAAGGTGATGCTTTTCTTCGGATCACTTTTCCCCTTCAAGGCAGCCAAAGTGGAAGTGGAACTCCTCTACTATATCCCTGAAGGTTTTCTCTATATAAAACTTTCTGTCTTTCTCAGCTCCCGTAAGTCTGATACTCTAGCCTCCAGAGATCTGACTTGCTGCAAAGAGCAATTAGCTCTTAGAGAACAAGTGAACACGTACAGTCACTCTCCAGCTGATAGATGATCATACATGTGGCATCCAGTGAGAAAGACTGGATAGCCCCCTCCCTTCTTGTTATTGGGTTACCGCCTGCATCTTAACTTTGTTGAGTCGTTAGGTATTTAAAATTTGGATTTAGCTTATGCCTTTTCAGAAGTAGCACAAGATAAGTTATATTTGGCTATAATAGGAGAGGAGTGGCCTAGTGGTTAGGACAAGGTACTTCAGGCCGGAGGGCTGGGGGTTCAAGTCCCACCTGGGGACAGCAATCTCAGGCCGGAGGGACTGGGATTTCTAGTCCTATGGGCACTCCTTGTGGTCTTGGGCAAGCCACTTAACCCTCCATTGCCCATGTTCCCTGTAAGTATTAGCGTATGTGTGTCATATCCCCTCGTGTTAAATGTATCTCCCAATTGACTGCTTTGACCCTGTGAAAAGCGGGATATAAATACAGCTAAATAAATAAATAATAAATAAATAAATAGGTATTTTCCTTTCTAAATTTGTATCTGGGGCAATGAAGGATTAAGTGACTTGCAGAAGATCCCAAGGAACATCACTGGTATTTCAATGCTGGCTTCACTTGTTCTTAGCCCACTGCTCTATTAGGCTACTCCTCCAAACTAATATAAGGTAGTTTTAGGGGTATGTTTACTAAACTGCGTTAATGCAATTCGTGTTAGGAGCCGTGTTAGTGGAAGGAAAGCCAAAAAAGGACATGGGCGGGACATCGTAACCGATAACACGCAGTTGCGCGCGTTATTACGCACCACGCAGCAACGATCACTACAGCGCTCATGCCTAAGACAGCGCGCAGACACCCAACAACAGAAACAGAGCTGTAGCACAATGGTTACTACACAGACTGATGGTACAAGAGTCATGGGTTTGATTCCCCAGTGTGCCTAATGAAAAAGGCTGGCTGAGGCGTCCTGTGTAACCCTTTGAAAGCCGACTATAATATTTTAATCCACAGTCTGCAGGTGGGTTACAGTTTGCATATATCAGGAAAATTGTACCCTTCTTATGCAATATGTTCCAATAGTGACGTTCTCTCTGACATGGTCATGTATTATATACCATTTGATAGGAATATTTAGGCGCTCCCTATAGGGAGAAGTGGAAGGCGCACCGTATAGGGCGACTTGTAAGGCACGCCCTATAGGGCGCCGCATAAGGCGCGCCCTATAGGGCGCCACGTAAGGTGCGCCCTATGGGGCACCGCGCAAGGCGCGCCCTATAGGGCGCCTTTTGAGCTACCCTAAGGTGACAGTACCCTGAGGGTGGTTCTGCTGGCAGCACTAATATACAGTAAAAATAGACAATGCCTAAGACAGCCCTATTGATGAACCCCACTGTGGGTTGTGAACCTATGACCTCTGGCTCCATGGGCAGTGAAGTAACCAGTGGGCTAGAGCTACTAATAAACACATGGCTGGCTACAGGAGGACTGCACGGCACCACACCCACATTCTGCTGTGGTTACCAGGGAGATTACATACCACCACCCAACGCACCCTCTAGGGCTCAGGGTGGGGTACAGGATCTCCCGCCCACAGATCCACTTTCAACCCCCTGCAATGGTGGCAGTAGAGGGGACCATCACCCCAGTCCTACTCAGGCTCAAACACCCTACAGGACAGGCAATGCAGAGCCCTACACAGCCATAAGGCAAGAGCAGACAGACGGCAGGTCTGGAAATGCACAGCTGCCCCCCACCATCATCTGACATTCTCCAGCAGCAAGCCTCCAGCCGCTGCACCCTGCATGGTGTTCCAGCAAGACACATAATAGCTGCAGACAGTCTGCCAGCTAGTCCATAGTGCATGGTCCTGGAGGAGATGCATGTACCCAGAACGGGGATATCAGCATACACACCAAGCAGATAAGTCAGTGATTGGGCCCCAAAAGGAAACCCATAAAAATCACTTAAGAGAAATACTATATAGCACTATGGGGGAACCTAGCCATGCCATGGTCACTGCTCAGTCAGGGTGAGAGTGACCTCCCAGCAGGACATGCTATGGCCACCCTGTCCGTGCAGGTGGTACCGGGCACTACAATGTCCGGCCACTGCCCTATGCCCTGTGCAGATGCGGCCAGGCCAGGCCACCCTATCCAGGCTATTCCCACAGTACCTTGCTCCTCATTATGCACATTGGCAGGCCAATACTGGCAACAGTGCTAGCAGTGTGGGCTGTGGAGGGTGTTTGCAGCCACCACACACTGGATAGACAGACACACACTCCCACACCTAGGCCAGCATTGTGCTACTATAGAGGTGTTTAGCAGCCCTGGCCACCACACCAGTCCGGGGCACAGTGCAGGCATGGATATGGTAAGCAATACTGGTGGGGGTCACTCCCGAGTGTGGTAAACACTGTCAGAGACCAGACCTGAAGAACACACCACAGACATCAGAAGGGTTGCTATGATGCAGCTCACTCGGAACATTGTACTTAACCTAGGAATTGCTATCTGCCAGTACTCATAGCAACCTTTTGATAGCTGTATACCATATTCCCAGGTTTAGGGTGGCATTACTAAGGTATGCATGTGCTAGTATTGGGAGATGCACGCAGAGCCCAAAGTCCTGCCTCTCCAGGAGGCTTTGGATAATGGGGCCTGTGGGTGCGGGTGTGTCTGCCCCTGTTGGCTGCTACTTTACTGCAGAGGTTCCCAACTCCAGTCCTGCGGTACCAAACACTGTTCGGGTTTTCATGCTGTCCCTCATGAATATGCATGAGATATATCTGCATACCATGGGGGTGGCACATAGAAATGCAGCACAGGCATCTTTATCAGAGGCAGCATGGAACCTGAATGGTGTTTGGCCTCCAGGACTGCATTTGGGAGGCTCTGATCTAGGTAATGTGCATGTTTATGGTGTCTGTGCTCTGTAGGGTAAAACGTTGGTGTTTTGGGCATGTTAATGTCATCTGCAAGAACGGTTCTGCCTGTATTAGCACGTTATAGTAGTGGGTAAAATATGAGGTCTGGGTTGGCGGAAACCACAGCTGGGACTTGAACCTGTGACCTTCTGCTTCTAAATACAGTGGTTCTGTGCACTGCACCACCATGTTCTCACAGAGATGGTGCATTCCCTGGTGATACCATGACTGTTGGTCAGACAGGGCCTGTCTGTTGCAGTGCATGCCACCCACCTACACAGTGTTAGGCCACGGTCTGCTCCGGGCAGCTGCCACTGCCCCCTCCACCACCAGTATCCCTCAGCCACCATGCTGACATGCCCTTCTGCTGGTGGATCTGGTGGTGCGCGGTCTCAGGCCGTCCAGTATGCAGGTAGGCGGCTGCCTATGGTGCGTGTTCTGGGGTAGGGCTGCCTGTATAGACGTCCACGCTCCCCCCAGCCCCGCCTGCCAGTGTTCCGTGCCCTTGGGGGTTGCTGTTGGGTACTCTCCCCTGTGACGCTTTGGGAAACACACTTGTGCCCATGTTGGGCCCTCATCAGTTGCTGTCTGGCTCTACTGTTTACGCATTCCTATGGGCCAACTGAGCATCACCTTAGTCCCCACTGTGGCCCAGCTGCGCCACTGCATGTGCCGCCTGCAGCCCTCTGTATCCCCTTTTCCAGCATCTGCCCGGTTGCCCGTTCCGACATGTCTGCCCTGATGTTGCGGGACATGTGCATGCCATAGGAACCCTGTCCGATGGTGGGGAAATCCCTGAGCAGCGCTATTTCACTGTGGGCCCATGCACCTTGTATGGGGACGGAGTATGGACCCTTCCACGAATTATCTCTGTTCAATGGAGCTTACTCGGGGGGGGGGATTGATGTTTCTCATTGCTACCACTATTGGCCAGCTTGGTTGTTGTTTTTTTCCAGTTTGTTGGGGTCATTTTCAGTGCTTCTGTGCCCTTTTTTTCTGTGCACATGTATCACACTTATCACCTTTTATTGGTTTCCCTGCCTAGGCTGTACATTGCTGACAGTTAAATGGTTTCTCTCCCCTTTAAAGTGCATTTAACGACAGGTTTTCATTCGCGTTGGAATTCAGCTCTGCAATTCAGCGCGTTAGTGTAATGGGAGCCTCTCCCCACCCACTCTCCGCCCATTGACCCCTTCTCTCCGCCCTCTCTCCGCCTTCTGCGTTGTTTTACCACGCCGCGGTATAGCTATAGTGCGCTAACGATCGTTAACGTCGTACAACGCGCGTTATTCATGTTTACCGCAGTTTAGTAAACATACCCCTTAGTCTATTTGGCATATTTTATGTTTATTTGTCAATGATCTGCAAAGAGACACTGGCTGATTGCTGGTAGAGCTATAAGAGAGAGAGTGTGAGGTTAGGGTATTGGGGCTATGGGAGATTTTTTTGTTTCACTTATCACTAGGTACAACAACAATCGAACCCCACCAAAGCCTTATCACTAATAGCAAAAAAAAATGTAACATAGTATATGACGGCAGATAAAGACCAGTATGGTCCATCTAGTCTGCCCAGCAAGGCGGCAAGAGTAGGTGCATCTGCCGCTCCATGCAGGTCTCCCCTCCACCTGCCTTTGTTTAGTGGTGTACTTGCCTTTGTTTAGGGGTGTAGGTCACCCCTATTTGTTTAGATATAAGAGATAATTATGTTTATTTTGATTTTATCCTGTTTCTATAAAGGGATCCACTGTGTCTGTACCGTGCCATTTTGAATTCTGTCACTGTATTTGCCCCTACCACTTTCATCGGGAGGGCATTCCAAGCATCCACCACCCTTTCAGTGAAAAAGTATTTCCTTGTGTTTATGTGTAGCACCAAAAACTCATACTGTGTGCCAAATCAAAAGTCAGTGTCATCCAAAAGGTCCACTTTAATGAGAATATATAACATTTCTTTATAGTCTTCTTTTTCAATAAACACTACTTCTTTCTGGACTGGTTTGTTGACCTAGAATAGCCACATTATAATAACTGAATGTACTTAGCTGAAGCCAGCATGAAATTAACTCTCAATCCCACTAAGTTAAATCTCAGTTCCGACACAGCGCTGGGTTTCAAAAATGCCAAGTCCTGCTTCAAGGAGTCCACATTTCATAGCACACTGAGTTCCCACACCACATAGAACGTCAAGACATACACAGCAGTAACAAAGCAGACATTTTAAAAGGAACAGCTGATCCAAAATAGTCAATCAAAATAGCTGACTAGATTAGCGTGAACCATTCTACTTCAGCATTTTATCCCTTGGGAGCCACCGTCTGTAATTGGAAAAGTAGACTATGCCAAGGAATAGGTTGAGTTATATCCGAGGACTCATCCAAAAGAAAAAAAAAACTTTTGAGTAATCCTACTCATTTCTTCCTCCTTGTATTACCAGGCCATGGTGACATGTGAAGCAAAAAAGGAAGTTGCCTCAGGTACAGCTATAAAGGGTCACCAATATGCTGCTGACAACATACTAATGGTGGCTGCCTTCTGTTGACACTATGTAATGGCATATTAAAGGCCTCATTTATTAAACTTTCTTTTCCCATAGAAAATGGGAAAACAGTAAAGCAGGCCCTTAAAAAAGGAACTTTAATAAATTTCTTTTTTTGGGGTGGGGGGGGGGAGGATCAAGATCTTGGCAGCTGGATCCTAAATTTTTAAGCTGGCTCTTAGATTTCAAGAAAATTTATTAAGGCTTCATCTAACTTTCTAGCTTATGCTGTTTCCTGTTTTCTTCATGCTGATCCTTTTACCATTTTTTGAAAGATGTGTTTTTTGGCTATTGCAACCTTTCTCACTTTACCTATAAACCATGACAGCAGTCATTCGGCAATTTTTTTAAAGCATGGAATATATTTGATCTGGGCTTCCAAGATGGTATTTTTAAACAATATCCAGACCTGATGTAAACTCTTAATCTTTGCAGTGGCTCCTTTTAGTTTCAGCTAATAATTTTCTTCATTGTATCACAGTCTCCCTTTTGAATGTTAAATGTTAGCTCAGTAGATTTTCCTTGCTGTCCTCCCTCCATTTATTATTTCATATTTGATCATGTTATGATCACTATTGTCAATTGGCTCAAAACCATTACCTCTTGCACAAGAACTGTACATATCCTCGCCAGTGTCATTAAGATGTTTCATTATGCTGTTACATGAATGTTCTAATATGCTGTTTTAATACATATGGCACTGACACTATATAATTCCTATTGCTATAATTTAATTTGCATATTTCCAAGTTGACCTCATTATTTTAGTTTTGTATTACGCTGACATTTGTTCATTTTAGAATGCATCTAGTATTACTATATTATAAGCTACTTATGACTAGCTACACTTCCTATATGTTGTCTTGGGTGAATCTCTTCATAAAAGTGGTTGATTAAGCTCAATGAAGAAATAATAACAAAAAATAGTAAAAGCAGAAAAAAATAGGAATTTCACCAATTTGAAAAAAAAAATCAAAATGACATGAAAATGTTTTACTATAGACCTTAACAGAAACATTTTTTGCATGAAATTCAGCTTCTCTCTGTGTAAGTTAGGTTTAATTTAGGGCTGCTTTTTTGCAGGCTTCAATATGGACAGCGGCTGAATATCGCCAGCTGTGAGCTCTACTCTAACTCTGCTCCAGGACTGTCTGTATCGTGATAAGATAAAAATTGAGAGGGATTTTTGGTGCATCTGTTTTTTCAGAAGTGTGCTTATTAATGCGCAGTATTGATGAAATGTCAAAAAACCTCAAAATATCAGGTTTCGTCCTGTCATTTTGGTTAAAAATGATAAGAAATGACATGAGAAATACACATTAACTTTTCCCATGTTGTTTCAAATAAATGCACAGCCCTATCTTCTCTCATTTATCTCCAAAAGAAAATAAGAACATTGGAGATGCAGTAAATTAGGTATGCAGATCCTGTATACATTTAGCTTTACCCAAACTGATTGGAGGCATTCCCAAGATCGTGGATAGAGAAGGGTTTGCGTTCATGTGCAGACTTTTGAAAATGTATGCTTATGTGCATCAATAAAGTACAGAAAATGTATTTGTGCCTAAGAGCAGGTGTAATTCTGAGTGCATAATTTCCTGAAGGTACAGTACATTTCAAAGCAGATAGAAATTCGTGCATAATTTCATTTTGGAAATTCACTGAAGCCTGAATAGGGAAAAGAATGAAAGTACTTTTTATGCTGCCATGCAATTATAAAAATTACATCTCGTCTGTATTGGTACATTGGCTGAGCTTGATAAACTGTATCTCAGTCGATGGAGCACACTATCAAGTTAAAGCTAAAATGCATGGGAGCCAATGTTATTCTTTCTTTAGCTCATGCCTTTTTCAATAGAAACACAAGGTGAATTGTATTCAGGTATTTTTCCTGTTCCCAGGAGGCTCGATGCAGCAAAATGCGCTATACTCTACTGCAACATTTTGCTAGAGATTTTTACACGCTCATCTTGCTCCCCAATGCAGAAAGCAAACATGCACAGGAAAATCACGAGCAAAACCATGGTGCTAAAGCATAGCACAATGGGCATGCAAATTGCATGTAAAAGAAAGAATTTGTAATTGCTCGTGATATAAAAAAAATGCACTATTTATTACCCATCTTTTGTATATGTTTTGGATCATAATACTAGCTTTGGGCAGGCATAAAATGCAACAGAGAGCAAAAAGATCATCTGAGAGTATGTTTGCCACTTCACCTAAAATGAGCCAGGCAGAGCAGACCCCAAGGCCAGTGCTACCCATTAGGTGAACTAGGCAGTTGCCTAGAATACCACCCTTTTGAGGGCACTCCATTACTGCGACTGCCATCCCTCTCCAGGAGCTGCAACTGCAGCAATGATAATAAAACAGCAACATGGCCCTTACCAAAGTCTCCAATGCTGTGTGCTGTTGGTGCTGCACGTTGACCTGCTTCTTCTGCCCCTATGCTAGCAGGAGGGAGAGGAAGGGTCTGGAAAGGAGTGGCAGCAACAGCAGCGGGGGTGGGGATGGGAGGAGGGGGGGGGGCAGCAGTAATAAGGGTTTGCCTAGGGTGCCTCATATCCTTGCACCAGCCCTGCCAGACACCAGATCAAGGTCCTCCACCCCAAACCTGCCAAGCAACTTCCCTTTGGCTTAATGGCCCCTAACCCACTTCCCCTCAAACCTGACAAGAAACTATCCTGATGATCTAGTAGCCCCTACCCCCTACCCCCCCCCCACCCCCCACTCCCCAAACTCCAGGAAGCATTCTGATTTTCCCCTGGTACCTTAAGAGTTAGCAGCCAAGAATGATGTCAACACTTTCTTCCCCTGCCCTGCCATCTTAGAAAATGGAGTGCCTGACCCTCAGTGGTGCATCCTGGGATACATCTTTTTCAAGAAGCATTTGTCTGATAAATTGTCTTTTCCTCTGAAATGTAGTCTTGCTTTACCTGTTTTCTATACCATATTGTATTGTTTGAAATGAATCATGAATATTTTTCTGTAATACCACTTAGAAGTGTTGATAAGTGGTTGGTAAATATTTTAAATAAAATAAAACAAGTATTCAGTGGTGGTATGTGTTTTCTTAGCACTGCTGAAAATAGCTGCATGGGCAAATACAAAAATATGTACATACTTTATACGTATAGGTGCCCACTACACACATTACTGAATATAGCTGCCTATGGGGCTCATTTAGGAAGCTCTATTCATGTTTTGGATGTCCAAAAATGGGAATAGAGATGTCCAAATCACAGAGATGTCTCTAGGGCCATTTTAGAAGCCAGTTCTGGGGACGACCCTAGCTTGAGGATGCCCAAGTTTGAACAGGGGCGTGGTGGAGGTATCGCCGGGCCATTCCCAGGAACCTGGATGTCCCCGTCTGACTCAGAAATTAACGTCCAACATCACATCTAAGTTTAGACCTGCTTCAGGCACCAGAAAATGCTCATTTTGGCTGAAAAATATCCAGAGGGTGTGGAGAAGGCACTCCATCATTCCCAGTACTCAGTACAATGTCAATGACAGCAGCAGTGTGATATGAACCCTGACTGTTCTATTCCTGACCCGTCACACTAGCTATTAGGCTATTCTTGAATGTCCAGGTTCTGAAATACAGTTCTGGGGATGTTTATGTAGACGCCTCCACAGACATCCATATCAGGTATGCCCACATTTGTGAAATCACATTGGCACCTGATATGCCTGCTTGTTTTTCGGACGTTCTGTCTTAGGATGTCCCAGATTGCACTTGGACATCCCTTCTAAAATTCCCCTCCAAACATATAAACTATGGGAGTCTCATTCCAGAACACAAATAAAGGGTTTCTACGTGCAGCAGGGATGTTTATGTGCTGAAAATGTTCCCAACCGTATTCTGAAACACTGCTGTCATGCACGTCCATAGTGCTAGCATAGAGATCTCAGAACATGGGTGGGAGAAGGCAGAACAGGGGTGTGGTCAGTCACGGAGACATAGAAAGTATATTCAGGAAAGGCCTGTGTCATGATGTGGGTATCAATAAAGATGAGAACTTGAAAAGAAACCCTGTTTCTTTTAGGAATCTAGATGTGCAGTTACCTCCAGGCACAGCTAGAGGGAGCAGGAATGACCATACAGGAGCTAATGAGCCTAAGAGGGCTAATGATTTGCACCTGGGAATGACCCCGGAAGTCTTGAAGGAAAGATTCCTTTATAAGCCAGAGCTGAATGCCAGCAAGGCAGAGAAGGAGAGAGAGAAAGAGAAGGAGAAGGACCGAGGAAGGAACAGAGACAGAGGAACATCTTCACAAGGAGGAACAGCTCTATTAAGAGGATCAGCTCCAAGAGAAGGAGTAAGTGAAAGAATCCTATATGAGCAAGCCCAAAGGAACAGAGTTCACAAAGGTGAAGTTCAGAAGGGCCAGGCTAAGAGTGCAGCTGTTCAAAGGGAGTTTGGTAGAGCAAGCACTGAAGCTAGAGTGTGTGCCACTCTCTGTTCTCACAGTGTTCCTGACTCAAGAGCGGAGAGACATAAAGCAAAGAACCAGAGGGAAAGGTTTGGAAGAAAGCTTGCAGTCTCTGGGAAATACTAACCAAGTTTTACCAGGCAAGAAAGGAAAAGCACTTTCTGACAAAGCTAAGTTCTTACCAAGGGAGAAAAGGGAATCCACATCAGGTTTTACCAAACTGCCAGAAAGCACAGCTTTGCCAAAAGCTTACAGGCAGAGAACCTGTTACAGGAGGAAAGTTTCTGAAAGAGAAAACTCCACGGATTCAAACCAGCCAGACTCCAGGTATGAAAGCTTTATTGATGATACTAAATGCTTGAGTCCTAAAGGCCCTGTTAAAACAAATGCTCACTCTGTAAAGAAGAAGAAACCAGAGTGGTTTCAGAAAATCCCTAAAGCACTTAGAACACAGTGGTATTGGAGACAAGACCCTAGAGACATTTCACACAGACCTGTATCAGACAGGGACAGTGATTATTCCCATGATGAATATAGTAATGAAGAATCCATGGAAATAGAATGTATAAATACTGTTCCCACTCCTCAACCTGAACAGATGGATTGTGATTTTTATTTTTTTTTAAACTTTTATTTTCATTTTGGAACATCGAAACAAAAGGACATACAGAATGGAAGACATGAACAAAAATATTATACAATCACGGACAGTAAACCCCCACCACCCCCCTCCCCCCCTGCTTCTTCTCTGGGATACGTAATAATCCAGTAGCGGGTGTATATATACATTATTATCTTTCGAGGTAATATAATTATCTGCAACATGATGAGTGTGTCTATACGGCTATATTGGAACATCTGGCAATCTGAACATAGTCATTAAGCATCTGCCATTTAGACAAGTGAGAGCAGTCCTGAACCTGGAATGCCATCCGACGAGGTATCTGCTCATACGTACTATATAAACAGACAGAATTCCACCATTCGGTAAAAGTTAGGCGGGAGCCATTCTTCCAATTTTTCGTGACTAAGCATACAGCCATGCCCAACATAAAATCAAGGAGGAAGCGGCCTGTCCTGGGAAGAGAGGGGATCCCCGCCACAGAGCGGAGTCCCACAATCTTCCAAGAAAGGGGCTCCCGGAAGTGTAGGATACTTTGTATTCGGTCCCAAACCCGCCCCCAATATTGCTGTAGTGCTGGACATTCATAAATAACATGGGCAAAGGTACCCACCGCTGTATGGCATGACCAACATCGATAGCTTGTATTGACATTCCATTTGGCCATCTTCTCGGGAGTATAAAAGCATCTGTGGGCAAAATAGAAGAGCGTTTGAGTGACAGAGGCGGATCTGGAGACCCGCACCACTTTGCTCCAGACTATCTTCCACTGCTGGGGAGTTAAAGTGATGTGTAATTCGCGCTCCCATGCCTGCTGGGCCCTAGGGGTGTCCCTGCCTGGACTATGAGTGAGTATTTTATAAAAGTTAGATGCCACCCCTGGTAGACTCCCAATACAACGAATCACTTCTGACAGCCCTTCCTCGCCAGTATCAGAACGCGGAATGACCCAAGCGCCTTTAAGGCAATGTTGGAGCTGCACCCATTGAAAGTAATATTTCGCTGGTAGACCAAATTCCGTTTGTAAAGCATTAAAGGTTTTCCAGCGATCCCCAGCAAACAGCTGCTTAGGTGTCCAAATCCCCCTGGAGTACCAGGGTCTCCATGCTATCGTTTTTTTGTTAATTTGAAATCTAGAGTTATGCCAAATCGGGAGATGGTCCGGGGGGCACACCTGCGGACCCAGAGATTGAATAAGGGCATTAAAGGCCACTAGAGTGTCTGCAACCATTGGTGAATGGCGGGAGTCTGAATGGTGGCACATTCCGGGGAAGTAGGCCAGTGGAACTGGTTCACTGAGCTCTTCTTCAATATCTAGCCACACCGGGCGGCCTGCTGCCGGGGTATCCAACCATCGGGCACCTTGCTTTAAGAGGAAGGCCTTATGATAATTGAGAAAATCTGGAAATCTAGCTCCTCCTCTCGCTTTATCAGATTGCAAGTGTTGTTTAGCTATCCTGGGTGTTTTACCTTGCCATAAATAACGGATAAGAAGGCCTTCTATATCTTTGTAGATGTGTCGGGGCAGTAAACATGGTAGCATTTCGAGGATGTAGTTCACTTTAGGAACTATCATCATTTTCACTGTTTCCAAGCGGCCCCACCATGTAAGGGTTAGTGGAGACCACCGATTGGTAAGTTCACGGACTTTGGAGATTATCGCCTTGGCGTTGAAACTAATAGTGTCCTCTAAAGGATAGCAATAAGAGACCCCGAGATATTTCACCATACTATGCTGCCAGAGAAAGGGAAAGGCTTGCATGTCGGCCGCATGCACCCGGTGGTTAAGTGGGAAAGCAACCGATTTGGTCCAGTTGATCTTATAGCCCGAGAGCTGCGAGTACCTGTCTAATAATTCTAAGACTACTGGGACCGAGTCCAGAGTTATAAAAAGCATAAGATCATCTGCATAAGCGGAGAGTTTGATCTCTCTGTGTCTAAAGGGGGCACCTCGGATATCTGCGGACTGCCTAAGTAACAGGGCTAGAGGTTCGAGCGCTAAGTCAAAAAGCAAAGGAGATAGGGGGCACCCTTGGCGTGTACCTCTTTGAAGGCTGAATGGCTGAGATTTGATAGCATTCACACAGATACTGGCTGTGGGTTCGGCATACATGACTTGAAGAAACCGGAGAAAGCCCTCCCCAAAGCCGTACCAACGGAGAACAGCGAATAAGAAGGGCCATTCGAGACGGTCGAAGGCTTTCTCGGCGTCTAGGGAGAGGCCAACTAGTGGTAGATCTAGGCTGGCAGCATTAGTCAAAACATGACATAAAGTCCTAGCGTTGTCGGCAGTGGATCTTCCGGGTATAAAACCACATTGATCAGGGTGGATTAGTGTAGACATTTGGTCAGATAGTCGAGAGGCTAAGATAGTCGCAAAACTTTTATAGTCTGCGTTTAGAAGGGAGATTGGGCGGTAGTTAGCTGTTAACAGCGGATCCCTCCCTTCTTTTTCAAATACTACCACATTCGCCGCCAAAAAGGATCCCAAGCAAGATGTGTCTTCAGCCAGAGTAGTGAAATAGAGTTTTAGGTGGGGGGCTAGATCAGCACTGAACGTTTTATAAAATTCGGCCGGAAGACCGTCAGGGCCTGCGGCGCGTCCCGAGGCCATACGTTTAAGGGCAGAGTGAATTTCATTAGTAGAGAAGGGTTTATCCATCGCAGCCCTATCCTCTTCAGAGAGGGTCGGCCGTTGGATTTCGGATAATAAGCGCTCAAAAGCCTCTGACGTGAAGTCACATTCTGATTTATAAAGACGAGTATAAAAATCCCGGAAGAGCTCTACTATCTCTGTATTATTTGTCACTATGTCCCCTCCTATCGGGTTTCGGAGAGCCGCTACCCGCTTGGCTTCTTTTTGACCTTTCAAGGCATTAGCTAAGAGTCTACCAGCACGGTTACTCTCCCGATAGTACAGCCCTTTCTGCGATGCGATATTTTTAGAGGCTGCAGCAGACAGGATTGAGTTATATTGAAAGCGTAGGCGTTGCAATTGTAACAACACACAAGGATCAGTGCGGGAAGTAAGAACCCGTTCCCCAGCTTTAATTTGTTGCTCTAATATTAATAACTGTTGCTTACGCTGTTTCCCCAAGCGAATTTGATAGCTAGTAATGGTTGCACGAATGGCAGCTTTAAAGCCCTCCCACCAAGCCCAGCCCTTGGTATCATGTGGTAAGTTAAAATGGAAATAGTCCTGAATGGCGGCCCGAATGTCTAACTGAAACTCTTGTTGCTCTAGCAGGGTCCTATCAAAAAAACAATTTCCCGGATCCCCTCTGGGCAGGTTAGCGTGCAACTGGAAAGAAATGGCAGCATGGTCTGAGATATGTAATGGGTGAATCATCGCTGTGTCTACCTGAGATACCAGCATTTTAGATATTAGGAAAAAATCTATTCTGGACTGTGATAGATGGGGGGGAGAATAGAAAGTAAATTCCAGTTCAGCAGGATGCAACAATCTCCAAAGATCCACTAAAGCGAGATCTTTGATCAAGGAGGTGAGTGTGAGGGAGCTCTTGGGCAGGCCACTCGTTCTAGGCGGTTGCCTGTCTATCAGAGGATCGACGACTTGATTAAAGTCGCCACCTATTATCAGTGAGGTGCTAGCAGAGGCCTGCGCAACCTGAGCAATGGTAGCAAAAAATGCAGGATTATCCACATTGGGGGCATATATACATATACATGTTAGTTCAAGGTGTCCAATTTTAAGATGGACGCGGGACCATCTGCCCTCCGTGTCAGAGCTAGTGGCAATAATGGTGATAGGCAAGGATTTTCTCACCAGAATAGCTACCCCACATTTCTTAGAAATAGCCGGAGAGTAGGCAGCGACCATGTAAGGTTTAATATTGAGTTTCAGAGTTTCGGTAGAATTTAAGTGCGTTTCCTGAAGAAAACCAGATCCGCCTTTTCATGACTTAAATAACTAAGGATTTTCTTTCTTTTAATCGGGTTGTTAATTCCCTTTACGTTCAATGAAAAAACCTTACATAGGGCCATAAGACATTGTCATACATTTGAAGTAAAAGCGCAGGCGAGTATGAAATATATACCACATCTGTACCTCTATTACATACACATCAATTAAGATACCAGATACACCCCATATGAGAAAACAAGCACCGAAGTGCCCCTGAGAAGAAGCATAACCCCAAATATAAATGGCGACCATATGTCTGCGGGAGGAGGCCCAAGAGAGTGCGGTGGTAGTATTCGAACCCTTCTGTTATTATAGTTTCCGATCTCCACCGAAGTAGCTATGGGCATGATAAAGCAGGGCCATCAAGGCGAGTGAAAGCCAAGACTGTAAATTGCCAAGGCAGTCTCTAAGGTAGAGAGCGTCCGAAAACAATATGGCGGGTGTTAACCAATAGAAGGTCAAGTAACTAAGTGTTCCTTGGATCAACGCATCTGATCTGCCTCTTTGGACTCCAAAAATTCCGCGAGTAATTCTGGATCATCAAATGTTCTGGTCTGGTTGTGCAGCGTTACCCTGAGTTTAGCCGGGTACATCAGGCCATAGCGAGCTTGCAGTTGTTGTAGCCTCGGTCGAAATTCCAGGAATCGCTTTCTACGATCAACCGTGGGCTTAGCCAAATCAGGAAAGAAGGATATCCGGTGGCCCTCAAACTCGATGGGGCCTTTTGCGCGAGCGGCATTCAGAATTTGCTCAACATGTTGGTATCTTAAGAGCCGAAAGATAATGGGCCGCGGGGTCTTCCGATTGAGCGCCATATTTGAGGGCACTCGATGAGCCCGGTCAATCTCCAGGTCTTTAGCGAATGTGATCCGAAGTAGGGAAGGAAGCGCCTTGCAAAGAAACTCCTTCATGTCTCCAGACTCAGCTCCCTCCGGTATGCCCACGAGCCGTATGTTATTGCGGCGGGCCCGATTGTTGCCATCTTCCACTTCTTTCTGAAGGGCCCGTATCTGGCGCTCTACTTTGTCAAGTTTCGCCAACCGGACCGCGTGTGAGTCCAGTATGCCTTCCATATTGTCTTGTCGTAGGGAAAGTCCTTCAAGTTTGCTTTGCAGCACGCCGAACTCTTCACGCAGCGCTCGGAGTGACTCCCCGTTGGATTGCACAAGGTCTTTTACCCCTCGTATTTCAGTGAGGATCTCCTGCTGCATCTCGGGACCTTCCCGAGGTGCGGGCTGCTTCTGCGGAGACGGGGGCTCGGTTTTGGAGCGTTTACCATGGGAATTCGTTGGGGTCCCGAAATCTAGACGTGCTGGTTTGGTCCCCGCCATCACCCCAAGGTACCCCGGTAGAGTCAGAGCAATATTCAGATTTAAAACGGTTCAAAATTCAGGAGTCTTGGTAGGCCTCTTGAGAGCCTCAGCGCTATGCGACTATCCCGCTGGACATCAGGCTCCGCCCCCCTGGATTGTGATTTTTGTATGGCATCGTGCCAGGAGTCTGTAGCCACTGTGTAACCTAGATGAAGCTTGTAGAATTCTTATGCTATTGGAATGAACTGAATTCCTCTGATCAAGCCTTGCATTAATTGTGAAGTTTAACAATTAAGCAGCTGATTTGAATGCTGGTACCTTTTGAAACAAAGGACTTTCTGTTTGTTTATCAATGTCTTATTTTGAACCCTTGCACTGACGGGGAATAAAAGCCTTGTTTCCCTACACTTGGTTTCGTTAATGAGTTCTCTTAGGAAGTTGGAATAAATAAGAACATTTTCTACGTCAAGTGAACCTTACATTCCCTTTGGCTACCTAAAATAATCTTTGCCGTGGAGCATACCCATAATTCTAATGGCGTAGACGGGGCTCCCCACGACAGTACATATTAAGTGTTTCCCGGAAATGTCCACGCTATTCCAGCTGAAATGTGGACTAAGGCCAGGACTTAGAAAAAAGTCTGCTCTTCTCTGCAATATGGCCCATATTGAAGAATGGTTGTGACAAGTATGTCATAAATTGGTGTGACTGCAGTCTGAAAAAACACAAGATGCAGTCTTAAAGTACAGGGAGCAGAGGTGAGAGAATGTTATAAGGTATAGGCACATTAATAAACACCCTTACAGAAATATCAAGAAGAGCAATAGTGGTTATTCAGGCTATGCACTAATTTGCTGTGTGTGCTAAAGAAGCCAATCTATGGGACCCTAACAATTCCCATGTTCAGAAAAATGAGACTGCTGATGCAGGGATAGTATGGATGTGAGCAGGGAAATAATTCCTTTTTGGGTGATAAGCAGAGATCATATTTGTAGTCTTGGTACTCCATGTGATGATGTTATGTCATAGATGCTATGCAGGGCCGGATTTGCCTATACGCCATGTACGCCATGGCGTAGGGCCCACAGCTTGCAAGGGCCCACAAGAGTCCCCATCCCTCGCTCTCTAAAGAGAGTTTAAAGTCCGGCGGAGAACAGTATCTTGCCTGGTAGCGAAAACGCCGAAAATCGCAAGCTCGGCCGGAGACGCGCCTTCCCAGGCCTCCGTCTCCCGGCCGCAGTGACCATGGGGCTCCCATTTCTATGCTGCCTCCGATGGCGGCGGCCATCTTACCCGGCTCCTCTTCACTTCCTGAGCTGTCGACGTCACTTCCAGCCAGCGTCAGCCTTCCCCTCGCGCCAAAGTGACAGCGCCGACCGCCTGCCTCAGCCTCCACGATGCCGGCAGCCTGCTCAGCTACACCAGGTCCGGAAGCGGTAGGTGTGGTCCTTCTTCTGCTTCTTAGGGTCTTCGGCTTCGAGGGGAGGAGGAGGGGGGGGGCACGGGCACAGTCGGGGGCTCGGGCACAGTTGCAGCAGCACTCAGCAGCTGACAGCTCAACAACCCACTGTGACATCACGGGAATGGCACCCATCGCGAGGACAAGGCACGTGCAAACCACGCGAGCATTACCGGGGGTAGTCCTTGCCTGTCCGCTATTGGTTTCTTTCGTTGAGGCTTCCCAATTGCCCCTGGCTTCTCTGTACTGGGGTTGCTACTGCTTAGGCTACAGGCTACAAGCTCAGGGGTTTTTCCTGGTAGAATTTACCTAACTTTACCTAACTTAGGCTTCAGGCTGTGCTGCATATAGGTTACAGTGCATATAGGCTTCAGGCTGCATATAGGCTTCAGGCTGCATATAGGTTACCTGACCTAAAGCTGGTCCGTCCACTTATCTTCATGAGGTTCTAACTGCATGCATCAAAAGCTTTTTTTTTGCCTGTCCGCTATTGGTTTGTTTCCTTGAGGCTTCCCAATTGCCCCTGGCTTCTCTGTACTGGTTACTAAGTGCTTAGGCTACAGGCTACAAGCGCAGGGGTTTTTCCTGGTAGAACTCAAGCGCTCTCAGTCTCTCTCAGTCCCCCCTTACAACAATAGTCATGAAAAAATATGAAAGTGGCGCATCTAAACGAAAAAGGAAAATGCTAGAAAACGAATCAACCACCAAAATTCCCAAGATTACCAGCTTTCTTCTTCCATCGACGAAAATTCAAGCTGTCTCAGAATCAGAATTTTTGAATGTGAATGACGCGGCTACTCCACAACTTTTGGATACTACTGACACTACTCCTCAACCTTCTGATACTGCTGATGTTACTCCACAACCCGATGTACCTGAGGAGAATATTTCTAGTTCTCCTCCACCACCACCACCACCACCTCATGATGTGGGTCTCTGGAAAACATTCCTTCCAGCTTCTGACGTCGATTATTGGATTGTTAATGGTCCAGCTGCATGTCAACATCACGATGATAGTTTCATGTCATCAGAAAGAACTATGGGAAATAGAACACGCCGTTTTGCAAAGGAATTTCTTTACGGACGAAAAGCAAATGATGAGAAGTATTACCGAGACTGGCTGCTTTATTCGCCATCAAATGGGAACATTTATTGTTTTTTCTGTAAGTTGCTTTCAAGGTCCACGTCGCAGTTTGCCTCCTGTGGATTCAACGATTGGAGCAACTGCGGTAAAGTGATAAAGCTTCACGAAAGTAGTGCAGAACACCGAGCATCACTCAGTTCCTGGTTAGCACGTGTTTCAGCGAAAGGGTGCATCGACGAAAAGCTTCAGAAACAGATGAACGATGAGAAGATATATTGGCAGTCAGTTCTTCGGCGTGTTGTTGAAGTGATAAAGTTCCTTGCTCAACGTGGCCTAGCATTTCGAGGAGATACCGAATTATTTGGTTCTGTGCAAAATGGAAACTATCTGGGAATTTTGGAACTTTTAGCCAAATTCGACCCCTTCCTTGCCGACCATATATCTCGTTTTGGAAATAAAGGAAGTGGAAAAATTAGCTATTTGTCTTCCACTGTATGTGATGAACTCATCGAGCAAATGGGACAAGACGTGTTGGCTGTCATTTTAAATGAAATTCACGACGCGAAGTACTATTCCATATGTATTGATTCCACTCCAGACGTTAGTCACATCGACCAACTAACTTTTATTGTGCGCTACGTTAACAAGTTTGGTGAAACAACTGAACGGTTTCTAAAATTCTTTCCAATTGAAAGTCACAAAGCCGACAGCCTTTACCAAGATGTGTTGAATATACTAAATGAAATGTCATTGTCTCTGGATAACTGCCGAGGACAAAGCTACGACAACGCAGCAAACATGGCTGGGAAATACGCCGGTCTCCAAGCAAAACTGAGGGAAATTAACCCAATGGCTGACTACATACCTTGTGCAGCACATTCATTAAATTTGGTTGGAGTTGCTAGTGTAAATTGCTGTCTGGACGCTGTTAACTTTTTTGGTCTCGTCCAAGAACTGTATGCATTTTCGGTTGGTTCAACAAAGCGGTGGAGTTCATTGACATCAGGACTCACACCGAACGAAAATGGACGAATTCTGACTTTCAAAACTTTATCATCTACCCGTTGGCATTGCCATTCAGAGTCCGTGAAAGCACTACATCTCAACTATGCCAACATCTATACTATGCTGAATAGTATCGCAGAAAATGAAGACGAGAAGGGTGATGCCCGACGCTTAGCAGCAGCCTTGGCGGGTAAAATGTGTCTGTTGGAAACCGCATTCATGTGTGTTCTGTGGCACAAGATCTTGCAGCGATTTCAAAAAATCAACACTGCCTTGCAAAGTGTGTCTATTGACATCAGTGTCGGCGTTTCTTTGTTTACTTCTTTGGAAACATTCGTTGCTGGAATGCGTGATGACTTTGACAACCTGGAGAAAGAAGCAAAAGAGCTCATGGAGGACATCCAACAAGACTACACCTCTCGTTTCATTTGGAATCGACCAAAAAGATGCCAGGTTTTTGAAGAAGCAGGTGAGCCGAATGCTACTTTACAAGGTGCACAAAAATTCCGTGTTGAGAGTGTATATGTCATACTTGACAAACTGCTTGCATGTTTATCTCAACGCCGGAATGCTTACAAGCACATTTCTGAAGACTTTGCTTTCATCAAATCACTGAAGGAGAATGATGTTGGCTCTCTCAGAGAAGATGTAATCCATTTGCAGCAAAAATACAATTGTGATCTGGAAAACGGGTGTGAAGAGGACTTTGTGGCGTTTTCTGGAATGGCCGCGGATTTGAATTTGGATCGTGAACCCCAAAACCTACTGAAATGGCTGAAAAAAAATCCTGTAGTGGATTCAACATTTCCGAATGTTTCCACTGCCCTCCGCTTGTTTTCAACTCTTCCCGTGACTATCTGCGAAGGGGAACGTTCTTTTTCAAAGCTTTCCCTGATAAAAAATAGATTTCGTTCTACGATGACGCAGAAAAGACTGAATTCTCTGGCAGTCATGTCAATTGAAAATGACGTTACTTCTGCGTTGACTTTTGATACAATTATTGAAAAGTTTTCACAAACTAAATCGCGAAAGAAAACATTTTTGCAAGTGGTAACTGGGCTGATGGGGGGTTAGGACTGGTAATGGGTTATAGGGGGGCTTAAACTGAAAATGGGGTGATGGGGGGGGGTTAGGACTGTAAGTGGGTTGATGGGGGGCTAGGACTGGTATTGGGTTGGGGGTTTCTAGGACTGGAAATGGGCTGATGGGTGGCTAGGACTGGAAATGGGCTGATGCAGGGACTAGAAGGGAATGGATGCTGGGTGAGGCTGGAACTAGAAGGGAGCTGATGTTGGGGGAGGATTAGAATGGGATGGGGCTGGAAGAGTAAAATGGAGAAGGGAAAAATATTTTGTGTGGGAGGGATAAAAAATCTACATTTGGCCGGGTATTGGGAGAGTAAGTGGGGATTGAGGATGGAGGGGTAAAATTTGAGTGGATGAAATAGGAATGAGGAAAGAGCAAAAGGAGAAAGATTAGTATGTTAAAGCAGATGTAGAGAGAGAATGGAAAAAAAAAACTAGAAGAGAGAAGAAACAACAAATGGACAGCAGACGATGGAGAGTTAGCAGAAGACACGAAGAAACCAGAAGAAAGTGGCTGGAGCAATTGCAGCTGAAAAAAATGCACAAAAGGTAGAAAAATATCTCTTTATTTTGAATTTATTAATTGGAATATGTCAGCTCTGGTAAATGTGCATCATTAACGTCTGTGCTTTGTTTAGTACAAGAGCAAATTAATGTATAGTTTTATTTCTACAGTGTTGTACATTCCAAGTTTGGCTTTTGGGATTCCCAGTTTAATTATTGTCTTCCTGTTTCTAAATTGTGATTACTTGTTTGGTGATGGTCTATGTTCTGCATGTGTAACTGAGCTGAGGTGTTCTGTTTATGTAATTCCTATTTGACATTGCCACTTGTTTTCTTTTTCCCCAGTAGGTCATGTATTGTTGTTCTCTGAAATGTATTGGTTTAATATTTGCAGTGTTGCCTTTTGATTGGTAGAGTATGGTGCTTTGTGAGTCCTGGTAGTGCTGTTAGGATACGGCGGGTTTGCTATGCTATGGGTTCTAAATGGGCAGTGTTTGTAGTAGTTCCTAATGTGTCTGGCAGTTGGCACTGGATTATAGTAATGTAGAAATCTTTTAGTCTTTCTTTATCCATACACTCATTAAGAGGCACGTTTACTAAAAGTTAGTATATGGTAACATTATGCAAATATTTATGCAAATGAAGCCCTTATGCAAATGAGGCCCCGCACCCCCTTGGGCCGCCCCTGCTGGGGGCCCACAATTTTTGTTGGCGTAGGGCCTCACTCAAGGTAAATCCGGCCCTGATGCTATGTATAGGTTCAGGGAATCTTTTCGGCAGAATCAGGTTATTGTGAAAGAAAGGGAGAGAGTGTGTGTGGTTTGAGAGATGCACGGGGGGGGGGAGGGGATATGGTGTGTTCATCTGCAATTCAGAGGGGATATCAAAGCCTGGCCAGTACCTGCACCGTATGGATAACTGCAGCATCACCAGGTGCCAGTGTGATTGGGCAGTCAAACTCAGAGACGGTTCACCATAGCTAAAAGTCAAAACATATCCTTGTCAATGCTAAAGGAACCTCAGAATAAGGGCACTCAACAGTGAGAACAGCACTAATGCATGCCCATAATGCACATTTTTTGGGACCAATGGTGTTGCTGTTCAGCAGTGCAAATAGCACTAATACATGCTCAGTGCCCATATTCTGAGGGTCCTTATTATTGACAGGGATATGTTTTGACATTGAGCCATAGGGAACCTATGCTGATTACTTCTGGATCATTTTTCATAGGGTACTCTAGTAAGATTAGATAGTGTTGATAGTGTTTATAGGGCAGCCATACATCCGCTGTGCCTGGCACTGAGAGACACAACTGATGTAGTGCCAACATTCATTAGAACATAAGAACATAAGATATGCCATACTGGGTCAGACCAAGGTCCATCAAGCCCAGTACCTCGTTTCTAACAGTGGCCAATCTAGGTCACAAGTACCTAGCAGTTTCCCCAAAAGACACAGGTTCCACAATGCTTGTATTGGGTCAAGCAGTGATATCCCGGGATCCTTTTAGGGGTATGTTTACTAAACTGCAGTAAACGTGAATAACACGCGTTGTACGACGTTAACGATCATTAGCGCGCTATAGCACGTGCTATAGCTCGCGCTATAGCGCATTAACGATTGTAAACGTGCTATAGCACGCGCTATCACGCGCTAACAAGCATAATGCTCCGCGGCGCGGTAAAACACCGCAGAAGGTGGAGAGAGGGCAGAGAGAAGGGATCAATGGGTGGAGAGTGGGAGGGGAAAGGCTCCCTTCACACCAGCGCGCTGAATTTCAGAGCTGAAATCCAACGCGAATGAAAACCTACCGGTAAAAGCACTTTAAAGGGGAGAGAAACCATTTACGTGTCAGCAATGTACAGCCTAGGGAGGGCAACCAAACAAAGGTGATAAGTGTGATACATGTGCACAGAACAAAAGGGCAAAGAAACACTGAAAATGACCCCAACAAACTGGAAAAAAACAACAACCAAGCTGGCCAATAGTGGTAGCAATGAGAAACATCAACTCCCCCCCCCCCCCCGAGTAAGCTCCATAGAACAGATATAATTCGTGGAAGGGTCCATACTCCGTCCCCATACAAGGTGCATGGGCCCACAGTGAAATAGCGCTGCTCAGGGATTTCCCCACCATCGGACAGGGTTCCTATGGCGTGCACATGTCCCGCAACATCAGGGTGGGCATGTCGGAACGGGCAACCGGGCAGATGCTGGAAAAGGGGATACAGAGGGCTGCAGGCGGCACATGCTGTGGTGCAGCTGGGCCACAGTGGGGACTAGGGTGATGCCTAGCTGGCCCATAGGAATGCTGAAACAGTAGAGCAGCCAGACAGCAACTGCTGAGGGCCCAACATGGGCAAGAGTGTGCTTCCCACAGTGTCACAGGGAATAGTACCCAGCAGGTACCCCCAATGGCACGGAACATTGGCAAGTGGTGCTGGGGGAAAGCGTGGACAGCTATGCAGGCACCCCTACCCCAGAACCCGCACCATAGGCAGCCACCTACCTGCACACTGGATGGCCTGGGACTGCGCACCACCAGCTCTACCAGCAGAAGGGCATGTCAGCATGGTGTCTGAGGAATACTGGTGGTGGAGGGGGCAGTGGCAGCTGCCCACAGCAGACCGTGGCCTAGCCCTGTGTAGGTGGGTGCCGTGTACTGCAGCAGACAGGCCCTGTCTGACCAACAGTCATGGTATCACCAGGGAATGCACCATCTCTGTGAGAACATGGTGGTGCAGTGCACAGAACCACTGTATTCAGAAGCAGAAGGTCACAGGTTCAAGTCCCAGCTGTGGTTTCCGCCAACCCAGTCCTCATATTTTACCCACTACTATAACGTGCTAATACAGACAGAACCATTCTTGCAGATGACGTAAACATGCCCAAAACACCCACATTTTCCCTACAGAGCACAGACACCATAAACATGCACATTACCTAAAGCAGAGCCTCCCAAATGCAGTCCTGGAGGGCCAAACACCATTCCGGTTCCATGCTGCCTCTGACGAAGATGCCTGTGCTGCATTTCTATGCGCCACCCCCATGGTATGCAGATGTATCTCATGCATATTCATGAGGGACAGCATGAAAACCCGAACAGTGTTTGGCACCGCAGGAATGGAGTTGGGAACCTCTGCCGTAAAGCAGCAGCCAACAGGGGCAGACACAGCTGCACCCACAGGCCCCATTATCCACAGCCTCCTGGAGAGGCAGGACTTTGGGCTCTGCGTGCATCTCCCAATACTAGCACATGCATACCGTAGTAATGCCACCCTAAACCTGGGAATATGGTACACATCTATCAAAAGGTTGCTATGATTACTGGCAGATAGCAATTCCTAGGTTAAGTACAATTTCCTGAGTGAGCTGCATCATAGCAACCTTTCTGATGTCTGTGGAGTGTGCTACAGGTCCTGTGTCTGACAGTGTTTACCAACCTGGGGAGTGACTCCTACAGTAGTGCGTACCATAGCCATGCCTGCACTGTGCCCAGGACTGGTGTGGTGGCCTGGGCTGCCCAACACCTCTATAGTTGCACAATGCTGGCATAGGTGTGAGGAGTGTGTGTCTGTCTATTCAGTGTGTGGTGGCTTCCAACACCCTCCACAGCCCACACTGCTAGCACTGTTCCCAGTATTGGCCTGCCAATGTGCATAATGAGGAGCAAGGTACTGTGGGAAAAGCCTGGATAGGGTGGCCTGGCCTTGCCGCAACTGCGCAGGGCATAGGGCAATGGCTCGGACATTGTAGTGCCTGGTACCACCTGCACAGACAGAGTGGCCACAGCATGTCCTGCTGGGAGGTCACTCTCACCCTGACTGAGCAGTGACCACGGCATGGCTAGGTTCCCCCATAGTGCTATATAGCATTTCTCTCATGTGATATATATGGGTTTCCTTTTGGGGCCCAATCACTGACCTATCTGCTTGGTGTGTATGCTAACATCCCCGTTCCGGGTACATGCATCTCCTCCAGGACCATGCACTATGGACTAGCTGGCGGACTATCTTCAGCTAGTATGATGTTTTGCTGGGACACCTTGCAGGGTGCAGCGGCTGGAGGCTTGCTGCTGGAGAATGTCAGATAATGGTGGGGGGCAGCTGAGCATTTCCAGGCCTAGGCTGTCTGCTATTGTGTTATGGATGTGTGCCACTTTGTGTGTTCCCTAGCAGGATTGTTGTTGCTGGTCCCCTCTACTGCTGCCATTGCAGGGAGGTAGACTGTGGATCTATTGGTGGGTGATCCTGTTTCCCACCCTGAGCCCCAGAGGGTGGGTTGTGTGGTGGTACATAATCTGCCTATGGGTACATACACCACCCCCCTCTTCACCTACAGCAGGTAACGATGGCACCAACACAGGATATGCACTGGTCTGGGTGCAACAGCGCCTATAGGGACTAGACATGACCGGGACATACAGCAGGACACAGCTGTATCCTAGGTGTGTCTAACGGACCTACCTATCACACACTGATGGGGACCTGCAGCATGGTGTATTTCAGCCACAGTCTGTTCCCCCTACAAGGCCGAGGTGCAGTGGGGGTGCATACCCGATCTTGTGCCCATCTCTTGACTGCTGATTTGCATGTGCAGTGCATCATGGGTACGGTGGGTTACCCCTATCCTGGTAACCACAGCAGAATGTGGGTGTGGTGCCGTGCAGTCCTCCTGTAGCCAGCCAGTTGTTTGTTAGCAGCTCTAGCCCACTGGTTGCTTCACTGCCTGTGGAGCCAGAGGACATGGGTTCAGAACCCACAGTGGGGTTCATCAATAGGGCTGTCTTAGGCATTGTCTATTTTTATTGGATATTAGTTCTGCCAGCAGGACCACCCTCAGGGTACTGTCCCCTTAGGGTGGCTCATAGGGCGCCCTATAGGGCGCTTTATACGGCGCCCTATTATGTGCCTTATATGGTGTCCTATAGGGGACATTATAGGGTGCCTTGGCAGACAGCACACTTTATAATGTGCCCTATGGAGTGCCCTCTATGGTGCCTTATGTGGCACCTTAGCTTAAGCCACTGTGAGGGTGTGTTTGCTGGCAGCACTATTCAGGTACAAGTAACCTTCCTCACAGCCCACTACTTAACCCTTTCCAGGCCAAGCCCAGTACTTTTGGGATCTCATCTTCTGCCTATATATTCCTATCAAATGGTATATAATACATGACCATGCCAGAGGGAACGTCACTATTGGAACATATTGGGTACGGCGGGTACAATTTTCCTTGACATGTGCAAACATTAACCCGGCTGCAGAATGTGTAATAAAATATTATAGTAGGCCTTCAAAGGGTTACACATGACGCCTCAGCCAGCCTTATTCATTAGGCACACTAGGGAATCGAACCCATGACCCTTGTATCATCAGTCTGTGTAGTAACCATTGTGCTACAGCTCTGTTTCTGTAGTTGGGTGTCTGCGCACTGTCTTAAGCTTGCGCGCAGTAGCGCGCGTGCTGTAGCGATCGCTGCTGCGCGGCACGCAATACCGTGCGCAACTGCGCATTATCGGTTACGATGTACCTCCCATGTCCTTTTTTGGCTTTCCTTCCACTAACGCGGCTCCTTACGCAAATTGCACTAACGCAGTTTAGTAAACATACCCCTTAATAATGGTTTATGGACCTTTCCTCCACAAACTTGTCCAAACCCTTTTTAAACCCAACTACACTAACAGCTTTTACTACATCCTCCAGTATTAAATTCCAGAGTTGGATTACACATTAAGTGAAAAAATATTTTCTCTTATTAGTCTTAAATAGTTTACCCTGTAGCTTCATTGCATTCCCCAGATTGTCCCATGCGGCCTACATCCATACCCAGGCAAGATCAATAAGAACTGCGAGAGTGGTGAAGACAACAACCTACTGCACACTCATAACAACTCAATCCAAAGTACAATTTGAGCCTAACCCAGTTTACCTTAGACAAGAAAAGTTAACTAGCAAAACCTCACAAGTGTACATAGCGATACACTGTCAGAGCGATGGACCCATTCACATTTTTACGTAATAGTTAAACTCTGTATATAGTTGCACACGGTTAGTGTGAGGGACATGTTCCCATTTTATGTATATAGTTAACGCTGTTCTCTGTAAATAGTTACAAATGTTCTATATAATACGAATAGGTATCCCTATTGTTATACCATTCGTAAAATTGCTATATGTAAACTGCGTTTGAACCTATGGGAAAGTGCGGTATATAAGCAATCTATAAATAAATGAATATCTGGAGTCTTGGTGTGATGGCACAGGGATCCTTTCATGCCCACACAGCCCTGATCAGGGGAACAGTGCCACAAAGCTGGCTATGGGAAGGCAGACAGGGTTGCTTCACAGGTAGCAGATGTATACAGACCAACATATGCCACGATGAGACAGGTATAGCTGCTGTGAGAAATGCCAGTACCCAGATAGGTGCACCTCAGATGTCATAGCCAGAAGGTCCTACTACAACTGCTATAACTGCTATTTATCATTTGTATAGCACAAGGCATACACAGCACTGCACAGACACACGTAAAAGATGGTCCCTGCTCTGCGGAGCTTATAATCTAGTCAAGACAGACAACACAGCAGCTGTGGACAGGATACATCCAGGCGGAATGGTCAGGAAACACAAGGGACCTAGGTGGATCAGATCCAGCAGCGGCAATGATGAGGTGAGCACTCAGCCTGGATTTCAGAGGGTCCAAGGACAAAGCCTGATGTAAAGACACAGATAGTTTATTCCAGGCATAAGGATCAGCAGGGTGAAAGGAGCGAAGTCTGGATTTGGCAGTAGAAGAGAAGGGCACAGATGCAAGCAATCTGACAGAACAGTAGAGTTCAAAGGGAGGAGTGTAGGGAGAGATAAGAAGGAAATGGTAGTGCAGAGCAGCAAAATGAGTGCACTTATAGGCCATAGGCATGAAACGGTTAAACATTTGTTGCTCAGCAACAGGGCCGGCCCGTCCATTGAGCAAGAATGTTTTTTGCACAGGGCCCCGCGTTTCAGGGGGCCCCGCGCAAAGAACATTCTGCTTTTTTTTTTAATTACATTTTTAAAAAAAACCTGTCTCTGGCTGCTGCCGCGTCCGTCGCAGCAGCGGCAGAATGGCGTGTCCCGCGGGGCCCCTTCTCCTCGTCGAGCCCTCTGCAAGGGCTTTCAGATTCGCGAAGGGAGAGTGCTCCCTCGCGTCTCTGTAAAGCCCGCAGGGGCTAATGGGAAATTTCCCATCTGCCCCTTTAGACGCGAGGGGCTGATGGGAAATTTCCCATTAGCCCCTGCGGGCTTTACAGAGACGCGAGGGAGCACTCTCCCTTCGCGAATCTGAAAGCCCTTGCAGAGGGCTCGACGAGGAGAGGGGGCCCCGCGGGACACGCCATTCTGCCGCTGCTGCGACGGACGCGGCAGCGGCAGCAGCTAGAGCCAGGTTTTTGTTTTGTTTTTTTAATTTGCCGGAAGGGAAGGGAAGGGAAGGGGGGGGGGGGGGGAGGCTGTCTGGAAATGGGGTGAGGGGGGGTTAGGACTGGAAATGTGCAAGGGGGGGTTAGGACTGGAAATGTGCAAGGGGGGGTTAGGACTGGAAATGGGCTGGAGGGGGGGTTAGGACTGGAAATGGGCTGGAGGGGGGGTTAGGACTGGAAATGGGCTAGGGGAGGTTAAGACTGCTAATGGGCTGGGGCTGATGGAGGCTGACTGGAAATGGGCTGGGGGGGTTAGGACTGGAAATGGGCTGGGGGGGGTTAAGACTGCTAATGGGCTGGGGCTGATGGTGGCGGACTGGAAATGGGGTGAGGGGGGGGTTAGGACTGGAAATCGGCTGGGGGGGGTTAGGACTGGAAATGGGCTAGGGGGGGTTAAGACTGCTAATGGGCTGGGGCTGATTGAGGCTGACTGGAAATGGGCTGGGGGGGGTTTAGGACTGGAAATGGGCTGGGGGGGTTAAGACTGGTAATGGGCTGGGGGGGTTAAGACTGGTAATGGTCTGGGGGCTGATGGAGGCTGGCAGGAAAAGGGGTGATGGCGGGGTAAGAACTGGAAATGGGATGTGGTGGTTAAGACTGGTAATGGGCTGGGGGTTGATGGAGGCTGACTGGAAATGGGGTGATGGGGGGTTAGGACTGGAAATGGGCTGGGGGGTTAAGACTGGTAATGGGCTGTGGGCTGATGGGGGCTGTCTGGAAATAGGGTGATGGGGGTTAGGATTGCTAATGGGCTATGGGGGGGGGTTAGGACTGCTAATGGGCTATGGGGGCGCTAGGACAGGAAAAGGGCTGATGGGGAGGGGTTAGGACTTGAGGTGGGCTGATGTGGTTAGGACTAGTAATGGGCTGTGGGCTGATGGGGGGGGTTAGGACTGGCAATGGGCTATGGGGGGCTGACTGGAAATGGGCTGATGGGGTTAAGACTGGAAGTGGGCTGATGGGGGGTTAGGACTGGTAATGGGTTATAGGGGGGGCTTAAACTGAAAATGGGTTGATGGGGGGCTAGGACTGGTAATGGGTTGGGGGATTGCTATGACTGGAAATGGACTGAGTGGACGGGGAGGCTTGAACTGCAAATAGCTGATGGGGAGGGAGCTTGGAATGGAAATGGGCTGTGAGGGAAGGGAGCTAGAACTGAAAATGGGCTGATGGAGCAGCTAGGATAGGACTGGAAATGGGCTGTTGGGGGGAGCTAAGATTGGAAATGGGCTGTGGTGGGGGCTTGAATTGAAATGGACTCATGGAGGGGCTAGAACTGGAAGTAGGCTCATGGGGGGGCTTGGACTGGAATTGGGCTGAGTGGAGGGGAGCTAGGATTTGACATGGGCTGATGGTGGGGCTAGGAAATGACTAGAAATGGGCTGATGGGGGGCTAGGATTGGAAATGAGCTGATGAAGGGACTCAGACTGAAAATGGATGGGGGAGCTAGGACTGGAAATGGGTTGATGGGGGGCTAGGACTGGAAATGGGCTGATGCAGGGACTAGAAGGGAATGGATGCTGGGTGAGACTGGAACTAGAAGGGAGCTGATGTTGGGGGAGGATTAGAATGGGATGGGGCTGGGAGAGTAAAATGGAGAGGGGAAAAATATTTTGTGTGGGAGGGATGAAAAATCTACAATTGGCCGGGTATTGGGAGAGTAAGTGGGGATTGAGGATGGAGGGGTAAAATTTGTGTGGATGAAATAAGAATGAGGAAAGAGCAAAAGGATAAAGATTAGTATGTTAAAGCAGATGTAGAGAGAGAGGATGGAAAGAAAACTAGAAGAGAGAAGAAAGGACAAATGGACAGCAGACGATGGAGAGTTAGCAGAAAACATGAAGAAACCAGAAGAAAGTGGCTGGAGCAATTGCAACTGAAAAAAAATGCACAAAAGGTAGAAATATATCTCTTTATTTTGAATTTATTAACTGGAATATGAAAGCTCTGGGAAATGTGCATCATTAACGTCTGCGCTTTGTTTGGTACAAGAGGAAATTGATTTATAGTTTTATTTCTACAGTGTTGTTGTACATTCCAAGTTTGGCTTTTGGGGTTCCCAGTTTAATTATTGCCTTCCTGTTTCTAAATTGCGATTCCTTGTTTGGTGATGGTCTATGTTCTGCATGTGTAACTGAGCTGAGGTATTCTGTTTATGTAATTCCTATTTGACATTGCCACTTGTTCTCTTTCCCCAGTATTCTCTGAAATGTACTGGTTTAATATTTGCAGTGTTTCCTTTTGATAGGTAGGGTCTGGTGCTTTGTGAGTCCTGGTAATGCTGTCAGGATACAGCGGGTTTGCTATGGGTTCTAAATGGGCAGCGTTTGTAGTAGTTCCTAATGTGCCTGGTGGTTGGCACTGGATTATAGTAATGTAGAAATCTTTTAGTCTTTCTTTATCCATACACTCATTAAGAGACATGTTTACTAAAAGTTAGTGTATGGTAACATTATGCAAAAATTTATGCAAATAAGGCCACTTATGCAAATGAGGCCCCGCACCGAGTCTCCGCACATGGCCCCGCACCCCCCTTGGGCCGCCCCTGCTCAGCAATGTTATGCATCCTTTAGGGACCTGCAATGTTAGTTTGTGGTTTTGTGCACTTGGTGAGGGTCCATCCTTAGCAGTTTAAGGTGTGTTTATAGAGATTGCCATGGCAGGAATCACTGGGGCTTGTTTCTAATGCCATGTACCATTTGATTCAAGGTATGTTCTGACATACATGCTCACATTTACATTCTGGTATACCATATTGGAGTGCACTGGGCTTACCTAGCAGTTTTTAGGGCATGAGGATGACTGGTCTATGGTCTACATTGCAGCAGCTGTCATTGGTATTTATGTCTAGTGTACATCAGCAAGCTACTGTCTGGGATGAGCAGCTTAGGAGATGCACGTTTTTCCCGAGGGGTGTGGCATCCGCGGGTACATCGCTGGAACAGACAGGATCCTAAACGTGTAATGTTTCAGAATATGGTGGACATGGGAATGTCTAAAGCATTTACCTGTGTCTGAGGCACCTGGCTGGCTGAATAGCACTTGCACATGCCCACCAAACATGTCTATCTCCCCGATACTAGATCCGCAGGGCCTGTTTTTGATATAGACGTTGCCGCAGGCTGGACATGCACGTTATGGAATCGTGCTCCTTGTGTTTGGCCTAGAAATCCAGGTTATACCTGATTTTTCTGTGTCTGAGCCAAATGCATAGTCTAGATGTATAGATGCCAAAAATCACCGCTTACATATGTCAGCTATATGCATTTTCTGCCTCGGCCTCAGAATGCCCCAGTCCTAGCCTCCTGTGGAACACATAGCATTAAGTGTTTAAAGCTGCCAAACATAAGAAAAGAAAAAGCACCTAAACATTTGGCACAACACTGAACATCTAGGTTATTTTTCAAAAATTGAGGAATTAAGATATAGGACCCAAAGAGACTTAATCCATTTCTTTCATGGATAATCTCTGTGTTATACAATATTTACAAGTCCTTCAGAAACAATTTTCTATTTTCCTGCCAATGATCTTACAGCTTGGAATCAGAAAATAAATATTGATAAGAAATGTAATGGAAGGACCAGAGTAGCTGCGGTGGACCCGCTGCTTAATGGAGTGGCATACCTGTCACGAGCCTCGCGGCTTGGGCCACACTTCCCTGAGCTCCTCCTCTCACCCTGAAAACAGCAGAGCAGAAAGTTTCCCACCTAGTCTCCTGTCACAACATCAGTCGTGAGACGATGACATGGGGGCTCAGTGGGTACATGAACCAATAAAGGGAGCAGGAGCAGTGTGGTCTCCCTTTTCAATCAGCCACATTGTTCCTGCTCACGACTGCAGCTGCTCTCCTCAACTCCGTTGGTGTGAGCTTAACAGTGAAGCTCGAACGACAGCAAAGCCACAGCTGCAGCTATTCTCATCAAGTGGGATTTAAGCTCCTGCACCGACTTCCGTGAATGTACCCCAAGGTCCCATCACCACTGCTGCCCCTTCCCATTCAGCAAACCACTGCAATCGTACATCAGCCCGGCAGCCAGCAGTCATCAAGTCAACACATGACTTTGCTCCCAGGCAGCTGATTTGGAGTGTGGCCCCCCATTCAGCTCGACAGTGAAGCTTGGATGGTTGTGTAGATGCAGCTGGGGTCCTGCGCAGCCTTCGAGACATTCAGCACATTCCTTCACCGAGTAGTCCAAAAGAGAATGGGGCTAAAATCAGTGACCCACTATCTTGATGACTTTGTATTCATGGGCCCTGAAGGCTCAGATTCCTGTGTGACGCTTTTACTTACATTTCAAGCAGCCTCAGCTGAGCTTGGTGCACCACTGTCCAAAGAGAAGACCATGGGTTCCACGATGAAGTTGTCCTTCCTGGGCATTGAGATTGCCACCAGAGATGGAATCACTAGACTCTCAGTGGAAAGGTGGTGGATATCAGGGTCAAGATCACCACTATCTTGGTACGGCGCAAGATTACCCTCAAAATGGTCCAGTCTTACATCGGTTCCTTAAATTTTGTCTGTTGAATAATCCCAATGGGCAGACTATTCCTGAGACAACTCGCCTTCACGACATCCAGGTTTCAGAATTTTCACCACCAGATCCAACTCTCTCTGAGTTTTAAATGTGACCTGGACCTATGGTTGTAGTTCCTTGATGCTTTCAACAGAGTGAGTATCTGGCAGGAGAGCCCGCACAGTAGCTCCAAGCTAGACCTCTTCACTAATGTGGCAGATGCCTCTGACTTCAGTGCATACCTCCAAGGCGCTTATTGCACTGCCTCCTGTCCCGAGCACTGGATGACTGGGGGCCTCACCAAAAACATCACACTGCTGAAAATGTTTCACTTATATAACATATAAAGACCAGTATGATCCATCTAGTCTGCCCGTCAAGGCAGCAAGAGCAAGTGCACCTGCCACTCCATGCAGGTCACCCCTCCACATGCCTTTGTTTAGGGGTGTACCAACCGCTCTGTGAGGGTCATCCCTTATTTGTTGAAATAGTTAGCTATGTTTATGTTGATTTTATCCTGTTACTATAAAGGGATCCACAATGTCTGTCCCATGCCATTTTGAATTCCGTCACTATCTTAGCCCCTACCACTTCCATCGGGAGGGTATTCCAGGCATCCATCACCCTTTTAGTGGCAGCACATGCGTGGCAAATCCCAGGTTTAAGTAATAACATTGCTGAGTCCCTTTCATGCTTCCAGTGGGATATATTCTGGTGCATAGCTTCGATGGTTGACGAACACCGAACAAGACTTCCAATCTTGATCTGGGACCTCAAGTAGGCATGGATTGGCAGCTGGTTCAAGGGATGGTGGCCCCTCATACATGGGCTGCCTACCTTCACAGCTATGCAAGCATTACCTCCTTCCTGTCCACCAGGGATGGTGACAGGGACCACCGGACCATGGACTACTGGCAGCCTTCATCACTGTGGCAAAAACAGTGCTGGGGACCTTGATGAAAGGATGGGCACAAAGTACACCTAGACAAGAGAAGACCAGTGACCAACGAAATGCTCAACCAGCTTTGGGTGGTATTAGCATCCACATGTTCCTTGGAATATGAAACAGACCTGTTTTGGGTGGCATTCACCCTGACATTCTTTGGAGCCTTCAGAGTAGGCAAACTGGTGGCTGCCTATGCAACTGCTGGGGCGCGTCAGGGCTATATATCTAGGATATGTCCCTGCAGGAAGGCCTGATGCATATTGGGAGTAGTCAGAGCAAGAAACAACCCAAAAGCCAAAGGTCAAACAATCATGCTCAAGGCGATATTGAGACTTCATACCTGCTCTATAGCTAATGTGTACAAATACCTGACGGTGTGGCTGACGCAAGGATGCTAGCTGCTGATCCACCTCGACGGCACCCTGCTATCACATTTCCAATTCACTGTGGTGCTCAAGAAAGTCGTATCTGCTATCCTATGGGATGACCTTTTCGGCACCTACTCATTCCAGATTGGCACAGCAACTGCAGAGGCTGAGGTCGGGCTGCCTGCCCAGATCATCAAGGCCCTGGGGCATTGACACTCTCATGCCTACACCTTATACATTCGCCTGCAGGAGGGGCTGCCAACTGACACTCTCCAGCCACATTGGTCTGCGCAACCAACACAGTACCATTAATAACTCTCTTCCTTTCAGTGTTTTGCAGAGCACAGAGTTTGGGTGACTGGTGACTCCTGCATTTGCAGGGCAGCTGAGAGGGCATCCATACGGCCACTGGGGTCTCACCTGGGACTGGTCAAGAGCAATGTATGTCTTTTCTGGCTTGGATATCCGGGGATGTGGTGAGCGCAACTCCGCCCCATGCTAGAAGAGTTGCTGTGGGCTCACACATACCCTGATGCCATTATCCTACACCTTGCGGAAATGACCTCAGCACCATAATGGCAAAGCACCTCATCTACTGCATCAAGGGCGACCTCTTCAAGGCAGACTGCAATCTGCCCAGCAGCCTCCTTGTTTGGTCAGACTTAATACCACACCTCAGGTGGGCCGGCACCCGTCTTTGGAATAGAGAGCTTAAAAAGATCAACAAGCAAGTCAGTCTTTGTGTATTACAGGCTGGAGCGTGGCAATCCATCACAACTGGGTGCACCTCCCAATTCCCGGCTACTTCAGGAATGACCACATCCATCTGAGAGATGTGAGGATGGACCTGTTCATCAATGACATCTATGAGATACTGGAAACCATTCTTGCAGCTAGCACATGACCCTACAGTGTGCATGGACAACTGGAGACACAGGGGTGGAGACCCCACAGTGGCGGACCCAGGAAACCAAAGTTCCCTGAGTCCATGGCAGTTACCCAAGCCATATTGTGGACTGACAGCTAATCCTGGCTGAGAAGCAGGGCATCTCAGCTGGCAACAAGATGGGATCACCAGGCAAGTCCCCCCCCCCCCCCAGTGATGGCCATTCCAGCAAGGGTTGCCCTATGTGAGCAGAAGACAAGGCAGTTGGCACAGTGGTGGACTTAGCTCCCCCTGGGCAAGGTGGGTTCAGCATACCGTGCCCCTCCACAGATGGCAAGAAACATATGGCAGTTACCGCACATCGGCTTGGATGATTTGGCTGGGTCTCTACCCCCTCATTGTTTGACATTAATAAAGCTGCAGCCTTATGCACCTACAGTAATCGAGTTGCCTGATTTTGTCTATTCTGTATATGACAGGCTTATTTTGTTGTTCGGCATATGACTGTTTGGGGCGAGACAGAGGGATAGTTCCGCCTGCTTAGGTTAATGGAAAGGCAGGAGCAGCTGCGACAGGCCCACTGCTTAACGGAGAGGTGATCCTTCGCGAGCCCTGCAGCTTGGATCACACTCCTGCTGAGCTCCCCTTCTGGAAACAGCAGGGTGGAAGGTTTCCCACAAAGCCTCCTGTCATGACATCAGTCATGAGGAGATGACATGGGGGCTCGGCATGTGTGCAGGCCAATAAAAGGGAGTAGGAGCAGGAGTATTATGGTCTCTTTTCAATCGGCCGCACACCCGACCCACCCTCCCAGTGTGCAGGAGTCAGTTCCTGGGTAATAGCACCACTGTTGTGACAAAGATCTCTCTTCTCATTCATCGCAGCTTGTCTCCAGTTACCCAAGCCAAATTGCAGACTGACAGCTAATCCTGCCAAAGGGCAGGGTATCTCAGTTGGCAAACAAGACTGGATGCCCAGGCAAGTTCCCCTGAGTGACAGCCATTCAGACAAGGGTGACCCCACATGAGCATAAGACAAGGCAGTGGGCATGGGGGCGGGCCTAGCTCAGCTTGGCAAGGCAGACTCAGTATACCGTGCCCCTGCGCAGATGGCAAGAGACATGTGGCAGTTACCGCGTATTGCCTCAGGTGATTAGGCTCTGAACCAGCCCCCTCATTGTTACTGAGCATGTTTAACATTAACAAAGCTGCAGCCTTATGCACCTACAGTAATCAAGTGGCCTGATTTTGTCTATTCTGTATATGCAAGGAGTTGATTTTGTTGTTCTGCATATGACTCTTAGGGGTGAGGCAAAGGGATAGTTCTTCCTGCTTACCTTAATAGGGGGATAACGATGAAGCATTTGTTAAAAAGTAGCTAGGACACAGATGTGAGAAATGAGGCTAAAATCACAAAATACTTATTCTTTGCTACTGATTCTACCATGATTCCCATCCTCCTCTTTTATAAATTTCAAGGATTGTCACATTCTACTTAGGCTTTTAGAAAGTCCAATTTAATTAAAAGTACATTTCCTAGCACACTCACAGCCAAGTGATGACCTTAATTGCTCAGGGGGATTCATTTCAAAGATGCAACCTTTTAAACCTGAATGATATATATCCTCTCATAAAAGAAATCACAGTGCTAGCATTAGCATAATCTTTACATTATTCTTTCAAAAGAACAGACAAGTTGTTTTAAAATGCTTCATGTCCTTATCATACATTGTGAAACATTTCAGAGGTAGAATTAAAGGCTCTGTTCCTGATTGGGCTTGGACACAAAGGCAGTTCCTCTCCCAATATATTTGTTATACTGGCACCTTCTGGCCATTACTGATACTGTAGCCTCTTGCCAGACATACTTTTATTTTTAAGTGCCGTCAAGTCAATGACGATTCCTGGTGACCCAGCAACCCCTGGGTTTTCTTGGCAAGGTATAATTGGAAGTAGATTACCAGGCCTTTTCTTTTGAGGCAATAGAGAGTAAAGTAATTTGCCCAAGGTCACAAGGAGTGCCAATGGGAATCAAACCCTGAACTCTTAGGTACTAGGCATGGGATACTTTAAATGCATTTCTGTGTGTTAAGCAGTGCTTTATGCGCGGAAGAGGCTTTTCTTACATTGCTCGCTGGAACCACATCCAAAGGGAGTAGCAGCCTCATCCAGCAATCCACCATTGACCGCCTGCAAAACCAGTAACTGGAAACGTGACTCTGCTGCTGCAGAGTAACGACTGGCCAACATACCTAGAATCAACAGCTAGGATAGCTCCCCATTGAACCGCTTAGAGACTGACTTGCCAGGAATGTTATTTTTTTTCTGCCTAGATTGCCATGAATGTTACCTTGCTTCTGCCTAGACTGTCAGGAATGTTATTTTGTTTCTACCTAGATTGCCAGCTAAGAAGTTGTGGTTCTGACATCCTGCTGTCTTGATCTGTCACCCAGATGATTTTGATGTGAATCTTGTGCATGCCATAGAAGTTTGCCTCAAAGTGCTACATCTGTAGGATCTAGAAGCTGACGCACGACCTCACACAGGTGATTCGCAGTCATGACTCACTCAGAGCACGAAGGTAACCCACTCTTCCAACATGGTGCCCTCCCCCATAGCCTTAGCCAGCTGTTACCTCCTTGCCAGCCTACTCCCCTGCGCCCTTGCCCTCACCACCACCCACAACCACATACCAGTATTACGGAGCTCCGGGAGGAGATGGGCAGGCACATCCCACCAGACAGCAGCAGAAGCCAAAGTCCCCCTGCACCCTCACTTACTCTATGTTTCTCTCCAGAACACTAAAAGAGTCCAACAAGAGGAAGGCCCTCAGAACAGCATCCTGAAATGCGCCCTTATAAACGCCCTTTCAGTGGGGAAGAAATGGCCTGTCATCACTGACCTTCTAACACACCACAACCTAGACATCCTACTGGTCACTGAGACATGGCTGACCAATGCCGATACAGTCATCATGAACCAACTTATCCTGCCTAACCTCTCGATCCACACTTGCCACAGAACTGACCAAAGTTGGGGAGGTGCATTCGCTCTTACAAGATCGGAGCTTCAATTCCAGCAAACCTCCTCCAGCAGCACCACACACCTCGACACCATCTCCATAGCCAATAGGCACAACATTATCAACCTAATCTACAGATCGCCAACCACCTCCCCAGTTGACCTCTCAACTATAATAGACCTAGCCTGCAACACCACGAAGCAACACACACCAAACTGGATCATGGGAGATTTCAATCTTCCTGCCCTTCCTAAGACCCACTCCGCTTTCCTTGATGCACTCAAGGAACTGGGCTACGATCAAGTAGTCAACGCTCCCACCCACTCCATGGGCAACAAACTGGACCTCGTTTTTGCACCGCGGACAGACACAGGCCCAAACCCGTCACTTGACCTATCCATCATACCAGTGCCATGGTCTGACCACAGCCTGCTGACTTTTCAAATGCCCACACAGCCGGGTCACACCAACAGCCGCTCTACAGTTGACACTGGCACAACACCAAGAACACACTTCCGGCCCTTTGACAAAGAAGAGATACTTAGCAAAACCCGGCCGCTATTCGACCTCACAGACCCTAACCTCGAGGAAATGCTCACCGCCTGGAACGAAAGCCTCAGCTCCATCGCCCGGCAACCAGTAGCAGGCACCTCGCCAAGGAAAAGGAAAGCTGCACCATGGTACTCCCCTGAGTTACGAGCATCACTTCGCTATGTCAGGTCACTCAAAAGACGATGGCGACACTCACGCTCCACTGCTGACCAGGAAACCTACACCCTACGTCTGGAAAAACACCATCTGGCAATTTCGGAGAGAATGAAGCAGTATCACGCTGAACTCCTACAATGCTCCCTGAACAAACCCCAGGAATTATTTAACCTAGTGAGATCCCTCACAAAAGAAGCTTCCCCCACACAACCGAGCATGCCGCAACCACAAGAGTTTGCGGACTACCTTCAGTTGAAATCAATCCAGATCAACAAGATTGTACCACCTACACCATTGTGCAGACTACGCCACCCAGCACCTCTAGCCTCCTTCTCAACAGCATCAGTGAGGGACATTGAGGCCACCATTACTGCTATCAACACCACCACAGCCACGAATGATCCTTGCCCAGCGTTCTGGATAAAAACACTACGCAAGGAGTTCAGCCCCTTTCTGGCCAGACTCATAGACCGATCCTTCTCGATGGGCGCTTTCCCACGAAGCTTGAAACAAACTTCCATTAGACCGCTTCTAAAAAACAGCAAGCTTGACCCCCAGAAGGTGGATTCTTATAGACCAATTTCGAGCATCCCTCTAATGGCCAAAATAATCGAAAAACTTGTCCAACATCAAATCCAACACCATATTGAGATGACCGCCCCCCTCGACCAAAGCCAACATGGATTCAGGGAACAGCACAGAGTCAAGACCCTTCTGACCAGTCTCCTCAACACACTAATCTCAGGACTGGACAACATAAGACGGGGCTACGCCTTGATTTTCCTTGACATCGCTGCAGCTTTCAACTCTGTGGACCACAAATTGCTACTAAGACGGCTCGCAAAGAAGGGGATTCAAGACACAGCATTAAGCTGGTGCAGATCATATCTCACTGACAGATGGCAACACGTATGCGCCAGCGCCAAGACCTCCAACCCGTTCCTGCAAGAACAGGGTGTACCGCAGGGATCTATGCTCTCGGTACTGTTCTTCAACGTATATATGCAACCCATCTGTGCACTCACCCATGCCTTCAATGTCTCATGCCTCTTATATGCGGATGACGTAGTACTCTACATGCCATTTTCAACTGATCTTCTGGACTTCTCACCCCTAACCACCTGCTTCAACGCCGTTAATGAATGGCTCCACACACAAAACCTCAAAATAAACTTCAAGAAAACTGAGGCACTATTCATCTCCAGGAACCCAGCTTTTACCCCCCCCTCCCCCCCCCCCCGTGTCACTAAAGGTAAGAGGCATGGAGTTGCAAAGCAAACCTACGATCCGCTACCTTGGAGTCATCTTAGACCAACAGTTGGACATGAAAGCCCACGTAAAGAATACCGTCAAAGCAATATACCATAAAATAAGGATGATCCGGCATCTTAGACCCCTGCTCGAGCCAGAGGATTTCCGAACAGTCTATCAAGCTTTAGTAATCCCCCACTTCGATTACGCCAACTCGATTCTACAGGGACTCCCAAAAAGTACACTGAATCCATTGCAGCTCGCAATGAATTCAGCTGCCAGAATATTACATGGATCTTCCAGGAGGGACCACATAACCCCTATCCTAAAACACCTACATTGGCTGCCGATCCATTGCAGGACCACATTCAAAATCCTATTAACGACGTTCAAGGCCATTAACGGGCTCACCTCCACCACTATCATGGACCTCATCCTCACCACCCCCCCCAAACAGAGCCAGACGGTCAGCCACTGCCAAGACTCTGAACATCCCGAGCAAGATTACAAAGTGCTCGCAAGCAACATGAAACAGGGCTTTCATGTTCTACGCACCCACATGCTGTAATGCCCTCCCACCCAACATCCGCTTCATAACCGACCTCACCCAGTTCAGAAAGGCTCTGAAACACCACCTCTTTCTCCAGCACTACTCCCACAATGAAGACACACAATATGCATCCTCACGCACCCACCATTACAGCACCCTTGACACAACAGCAACAAGCAGTCCCAGCCCTGCCCACTAACGCTTCCAGACACCTGTTATACAACTGTATATGCACACAATTTGTAAATAGCTCACAATCTTGTATGTAGCACACAATTGGTTGTAAATAGCAACCTAGCAGTCATGTCGCCGCCCGCCCCACTGGCCAGACTGTCGCGCCTGTATATAGTTACTTAACTGAGTGACCTGTTACTGAGTAGCCTGTACATAGTTTCCCCAGTTAGCCAAGTTGTAATCCCTGTTCTTTGTAAGTACAGTGCAGATGCCGCTGCACCGCACTATACAAATCTGTTTTAACTGTAAACTGAGCTGATTTTAAAGAGCGCGGTATAAAATAAACCCCTCAAATAAATAAATAAATAAATTCCTGGAGGTAATTCTCAAAGCAGATGCATGCGAATTTTGAAAAACGTCACTGAAGCCTGCCCATGGGAAAGTATGAAAGTACATAGACACATGCGTGCATAGGCTTGTGGAGGGTAATTTTCTAAAGTTCTGCCTAGCTAATGCACATTTTCTCGTGCCTATGTCAAGCTTATTTCATAAAGAAAAGTAGGCATTTAGAATACTAGCAAAAGTGCCAACTACATATGTTAATCTAAGGCGTGATCACTTATCCATTCCTAGAGCTGGTGTAAATGGCCATTCCTAGGTTTGTAAAGAAGACATTTAATTCATGGTATTTTATAATTTACCTGCATACCTGGGTGCTCTGCCCATGCGCAAGCCCATAGTGAAGGTATGTACCACTGGCCTGATGCGTGGTTTCAGAATAGCAACCTGCTTCCGTTACCGCCTGGACTAGAAGGACTAGAAAGGGGGGCTGTTTCTTCTGGAGAGAAATCTGCAACTGTGAGTATATACTTCTGGTAATTTTCTAAAAAGAATTCTTTGTATTAAAGCTACTTAATCTGTGAACCCACTGTTTTTTTGTTGGATCAGTTAGGGCCTAGTAGCAGCAATTAAAGTTTGAATTTAAAAACCCAGAGGAGAACTTTCTGGTTATATTTCATACCCAGCAGAGAACTTGTAGTTTAAATTTAATAGACACTCAGGGCCAAGTAACAGCAAAGTACTGTTAGTTTAAATTTAACACACAGAAGAGAGCTTTCTGGTTAAAATTAGAATCCAGCAGAGAGCTTGTAGTTTAAATTTCATAAGAAGTTAGAGCCTATCAGCAGCAGCTAAGAGCTATAATTTAAATCAAATCAGAATTTAGCTTACCTCAGCAACACAAGACAGGGTACTGTGTAGCAGCCCTCTTTTAATAGGTGTTATTTCCCTCCCTCCCTCCCCACTCCCACCCTCCCCTGGGATAATCATAGCTTTATAGGTACTTACACATCTTAAAGGACAGGAGGTGCTTTCAGGTGAAGCTCATTACCCAAATCAGTCATACACTAAGGACCTGAGATTAATTTAGCTTCAGGTGAACAAGGTATATTAAACGTATTAGGTACAGTTTTATTGGTATAAATACCCATAGCAACCCCTAGTAAGTAAGAACTTAAAGATCTAGACACAAACTTAAAACTAAGATGCAGACAGCAGTCCAGCAGCGGGATGGGGGCTTTCCAGTCTTTTGCATTGAGTGTCACATGTATGATTTTCTCCCAGTTGGTGAGAGGTCTTACGTGTGCACTAGGTGCAAGGAGCTCTTTGCTCTTAGGGAACAAGTCCGTTCTCTAGAGGCTAAAGTAGCAGACTTGGAAAACATAAGACAGACAGAGAGGTACATAGACGAGACCTACAGGGATATAGTCCTGAAGTCCCACCTCCAGTCTGGCAGCACCCCTGTTGCCATGGAGGAGAGAGGTCACGTGACAGGAGAGCATCACCCCGGTGCGGCAGGAAGTGATCCTGTAACTAGGACCTGTCCTCCAGGTGATGTAAAACCCTCTCGCACCGAGGAAGTTTCTCCAGGGCCATGTGCCCATGAGGGAAGGGTTAGGACAGCCGTTATAGTTGGTGATTCGATCATTAGGCATGTAGATAGCTGGGTGGCTGGTGGACGTGAGGATCGCCTGGTAACATGCCTGCCTGGTGCGAAGGTAGCGGACCTCACGCGCCACCTAGATAAGGTCTTAGATAGTGCTGGGGAGGAGTCTGCTGTCTTGGTACATGTCGGTACCAATGACATAGGAAAATGTGGTAGGGAGGTTCTGGAGGCAAAATTTAGGCTTTTAGGTAGGAAGTTGAAATCCAGAACTTCCAGGGTAGCATTCTCCGAAATGCTTCCTGTTCCGCGCGCAGGACCCAAAAGGCAGGCAGAGCTCCGGAGTCTCAATGCGTGGATGAGACAATGGTGCAGAGATGAGGGTTTTGCATTTGTTAGGAACTGGGGAACATTCTGGGGAAAGGAGGGGCTCTTCCGAAGGGATGGGCTTCACCTTAACCGGGATGGAACCAGGCTGCTGGCATTAACCTTTAAAAAGGAGATAGAGCAGCTTTTAAACTAGATATTAGGGGAAAGCCGACAGTCGCCCAAGAGCAGATGGTTCGGAAGAATGTATCCTTGAAGGATACTACCAAAAGCAGAGAGGTTCCACAAAAGAGTAAAGTAGCCCAAATGCCCTCAAGTATGGAGCAGACAGAGCTTAAAGATCCCAATTTACCCATGTCTAACAATAGCCAAATTAAAATGAACAAAATACATTCTCTAAAATGCTTGTATGCAAATGCTAGAAGTCTAAACAATAAGATGGGAGAGTTAGAATATATAGCACTAAATGAAATGTTAGATATGATTGGAATATCAGAGACATGGTGGAAGGAGGACAACCAGTGGGACACTGTGATACCTGGGTACAAACTATATCGTAATGATAGAGCTGATCAAATTGGTGGAGGGGTTGCGCTCTATGTTAGAGAGGGCATTGACTCAGAAAGGATTAAAGTTTTGCAGGAAACTAAATCTGCTGTAGAATCTGTATGGATTGAAATTCCATATAAAAAGGGGAAGGCAATGGCAGTGGGGGTGTACTATCGAGCGCCTGGCCAGAATGACCAAATGGATGATGAAATGCTCAAAGAAATCAAGGAAGCTAACAAACGTTACAGTGCAGTAATAATAATGGGTGATTTCAATTACCCTGGTATCGACTGGGTCAGTGTCACGTCAGGGCATGCTAGGGAGATAAAGTTCCTGGATGAAATAAATGACTGCTTCTTGGAGCAGCTGGTTCATGAACCGACCAGAGGGGAAGCCATATTAGACCTAGTCCTTAGTGGAACACCAGATCTAGTGCAAGAGATAAGGGTGTTGGGGCCACTTGGCAATAGTGATCATAGCATGATCGCCTTTGATTTAATTAGTGGAGGAGGGATAGTAAGGAAATCCACAGTACTACCTTTTAACTTTCGAAAGGGAGACTATGATAAAATGAGGAAAACAGTTAAGAAAAAACTAAAAGGAGCAGTTGCAAAGGTTAAAGACTTCCATCAAGCTTGGGTGTTGTTGAAAAATACTATCTTGGAAGCCCAGACCAGCTGTATTCCACGCTTTAAGAAAAGTGGAAGGGAGTCCAAAAAACTGCCAGCATGGTTTAAAGGTGAGGTCAGAGAGGCTGTTGTTGCCAAAAAAGCAACTTTCAGGAAATGGAAAAAAGAGCCAAACGACGAAACCTGGAAACAGCACAAGCACTGGCAAGTCAAATGCAAGGCATTGATAAAGCAGGCAAAGAGAGAATTTGAGAAGAAGCTTGCTGCGGAAGCAAAAGCGCGAAATAAAGACCTTTTCAAGTACATTCGTAGCAAAAAACCTGTGAGAGAGTCAGTTGGTCCATTAGATGATAAAGGGGTTAAAGGAGCACTAAGAGGCGATAAGGCGATAGCGGAGAGACTGAATGAATTCTTTGCTTCGGTCTTTACTGAGGAAGATGTAGGGATGTTACCCATGACGGAAGTGGTATTTAAAGGTGTGGAAGAATTGAAGGAAATATCGATACATCGGGAAGATGTCTTACAACTATTAGATAAACTGAAGAGTAGCAAATCACCTGGGCCGGATGGTATACATCCAAGGGTGTTGAAAGAACTGAAATATGAGATTGCAGACCTGCTATCAGTAATCTGTGAACTATCATTAAAATCATCTCTAATACCTGAAGATTGGAGGATCGCCAATGTAACACCAATTTTTAAAAAGGGTTCCAGGGGTGATCCGGGAAACTACAGACCGGTGAGCCTGACGTCAGTACCGGGAAAAATGGTAGAAACCATCATAAAGAATAAAATTACTCAGCATGTAGATAGTCACAACCTAATGGGAGACAGCCAACATGGCTTTAGACAAGGAAGATCTTGTCTTACTAATCTGTTATGTTTTTTTGAAGGAGTGAATAAACAGGTGGACAAAGGTGAGTCGGTTGATATTGTGTATCTGGACTTTCAGAAAGCCTTTGACAAGGTCCCTCATCAGAGACTTTTGGCAAAACTAAAGAGTCATGGGATAGGAGGCAGTGTACTATTGTGGATCAGGAACTGGTTAAAAGATAGAAAGCAGAGGGTAGGGCTAAATGGCCAATTTTCCCAATGGAGAAAGGTGAATAGTGGTGTACCCCAGGGATCTGTGCTGGGTCCGCTGCTTTTTGACATATTCATAAATGACCTGGAAAGTGGAATAACGAGTGAGGTTATCAAATTTGCAGATGACACAAAACTATTTAAAGTTGTTAAAACCGAAGAGGATTGTGAAAAATTGCAAGAGGATCTTGATAAATTGGAAGACTGGGCATCAAAATGGCAGATGAAATTTAATGTGGACAAGTGCAAGGTTATGCACCTAGGGAAGAACAACCCAAACTATGGTTCCACGATGCAAGGTTCCACATTAGGAACCACCACCCAGGAAAAAGATTTAGGCGTCATTGTGGATACCATGTTAAAACCCTCGGCCCAGTGTGCAGCGGCGGCCAAGAGAGCAAATAGAATGCTAGGTATGATAAGGAAAGGAATGGAAAATAAAACAAAAGATATTATAATGCCTCTATATCGTTCCATGGTGAGACCGCACCTTGAATATTGTGTGCAATTCTGGTCGCCGTATCTTAAAAAGGATATAGCGATTATAGAAAAGGTTCAGAGAAGAGCCACCAAAATGGTAAAGGGGATGGAAGGATACTCCTATGAAGAAAGGCTAAAAAGGTTAGGGCTCTTTAAACTGGAAAAGAGACGGCTGAGGGGAGATATGATAGAAGTCTATAAATTAATGAACGGAATGGAACGGGTAAACGTAGATCGATTGTTTACGTTATCAGAATATAGAAAGACTAGGGGACATGCAATGAAGCTACAGGGTAAACTATTTAAGACTAATAAAAGAAAGTATTTTTTCACTCAACGTGTAATCAAACTCTGGAATTTGTTACCGGAGGATGTAGTAAAGGCTGTTAGTGTAGCTGGGTTTAAAAAAGGTTTGGACAAGTTCCTGGAGGAAAGGTCCATAAACCATTATTAAAAAGTGACCGAACATATCAATGCTTGACCCAGTACAAGCATTGTGGAACTTGTGTCTCTTGGGGAAACTGCTAGGTACATATGACCTAGTTTGGCCACTGTTGGAAACAGAATACTGGGCTTGATGGACCTTGGTCTGACCCAGTATGGCATATCTTATGTTCTTATGTTCTTATGTTCTTATGTACCAATGTAAATCACTAAAATAGCATGATTTATGTGCATAAATGGCACAGTACTTTAAGAAGCTCCTTATAAAATTACTGTTGCAAAGACATATTTTAGAAAGGCCATGTAGGTGAAATCTGGAACGTCCAAATCACAACATCTGAAAATTAGTGGGGGGAGCAGCAGAGAAGGTGGCACATGTAAGTGCCTTATAGAACTGGCCAATCCCCACCCTGAAAGATACATGTGTCTGTGAAATAAAAGGGCAAATAGGGGCACGCAGAGTAATGGATGTGACAGAAGCAGGACTAGCAAACGAGTGCTGGAGTTTATGGTAAGCACTATGTCACTGTTTAGAAGTAAATGCTGCCACTGCAAGTCCCAGAGAGGGGTGGCAATGGGGCACGGCAGGAACAGGGGGCTGGCAGGAGTGAGGTTCACCTAGGGCACCTTATATCCTTGCACCGGGGGTTTGCCTGATTTGAGATATCAAACTCTAACGGGCTTTTCCCAGAGCGATGTATTCTGTCACTACTAAATGTCAATTCACTCTACGAATCAACAAAAAACATTTCATGTCGATGAGTACTTCTTACTCTTGATGATACTATAACATTAATACACTTCAAAATGTAAATCTCTTAAATTTGAGATATCTGCACATGCCAGATATGGATGCCTGCCATTCCAGGAATATAGATGTTCCCTATTTCAGAATGCAGTCATGTATCTCACCATGTGCACATTCCATCATGCCGTCTTGAAAACAGGGATGGGCAGCAGTGCTGGAGCTAAGAAAAATACTATTTAACTTACTGCCATGTTTTTCGAAGAAGCAAAAAACATCAGGGGAAGGAAGGGGCATTCCCCTCTTCTTACAGTTGTTGGAGTGCCGAAACAAGCACTTTTCAGAGTCCTAGTCATGCTCTGGAGTAGGTATAGGCATGGATATTTCAAATGGCAAATTGAGACATGCAGTGCTGGTCTAACATCAGGTACATGTGTGTATCTTTTTCAGCCCACCCCAGGCATGCCCTCATGTGACTTGGACATGATCGTGCCGGACACATGCTGATTTGGGGCTTGCTGCAATGGCTCTGGGGCTGCCCATGTGATTTCCACATCCGAAAGTGCATTTTGAGATGTGGAAACCATGAATAGGGCTTCTAAAATGACCCCCTTAGTAAACAGACTTCTTCATGCTCTCCACCTTCAGTTTCTCTGGACTAGTTTTCCTCCGCGATCTTGTCACATCTCTTTTTCTGTCCAATTTTGCCCAGCCCTATAAATGACCACCGTGCTGCAAGTCTCCATCCCCCACTGGCAGAAAACTCTTTCCTTCTTCATTATCTCCTTATAGAAATACGTTTTGAGCAAACCTTTGTGGTTAGCACTGGGCTGCCTCCTGTCAAGTGCTAGAAGGGGTTGTTCATTCCTTTGTCAGTATTTGGAAAATGTATTTTCTCAAGCTCTTTTGGTATTCTGAAGTTTCCAGGTGCTCCTTAGCTTATTCTTTGAATTTGTTGGACTTAGATTCCATTACCATCTATAGAAGGCTGGATAGAAACACGAGGTCTGATATTCAGCTAGCCCAGCAATCATAGAAAGTTACGTGCTGGCTCCAGCGCCATTGCTTAATTTTATTCATATATTTAGCAGTGCTATCCATTGAGAGTCAGACCTAATTTTAAACACATAACTAATCTGTTTAATGGCTGAATAACTTGCTTTGAATATCAGGCCTTTGGCTTTTAATTCTGCCCCACTCTTCTTCTCAGACTGATATATTCTATCATGCACCGAGTCTGGTGGTTCTGTTATGAATCTTGCAGGATGTGTGTGAATAGGAGGGAATATAAATAGAAGGTCTGAGAGTCAAAACAAATTATGTGCTTGTTAGCAGATGGCAAATGCATAACTTACTTATGCATGTATTTTCTGCGATGCTTATATGCATAAAACTGGGCGATTTAACTTGCTAAATGGCCAAATGTTTTCTTTACAAGAAGGGGCCAACACTGGGGAGGGGCAAAGGCAGAATCAGCACATACAATTTACCACAATATTCAACCACTAAATAGACACGTTAGGCATTTATGATTAGGACTGCTAAATAGTAGACTTAGAGCCCCTTTTACTAAAGCCCATTAAGGATTTGCCATTAACATGCTGATCTCATGTGCATTAATTGCAAAACCTCAATGTTGGATGTCAGGGGTGTGACCAGCATGTTTTTGGCAGCTAATGTGGGAAGAGTTTGCCTAACATGGCAGGTTCACTTAGTACCTCCTATAGAGGCGTCTTTATGTGAACCCATTTTGGTGCCATGTTGCTGCTGAGCATGTGGCAATAGCCTGCTCTAATGTTTTTTTCTGCACTTACGCACCGACCATTCCCTGCAGAATCCCATGATTGCCAATTAATGTGCATTTTAGCGTTTGGCAGCAGACATTATTGTACATTAGTGTTCCCGATTGCCAGTTGCCATGCATTAAAACACCCTTAACCAGCTCACAAGCTTTAGTAGAAGGGCCCTTGCCTTAAATAGATAGCCCAAACCGTCTAGCCCACACCCCCAGCTTCTGCCATCTCCACATGGACATCATTCGGCTCTATCAGCAACAAAATCATAGAAAACACCATCTCAACCCTTAACACAACTACGCCCCCCCACTGAACCTCTGCCCAGTGAGCTCGATCAAAACAACTATTCACCCCAGAATGTATACCATGGTAGAAACCATGTTAGATTGTAAACCATTTAAGCCATATAATCCAACCACTATGTTATCTGTAAGTGTTGATTGTAACACACACTCATATGTTTCATGTAAACTGCACTGATCTGTAATAGTGCGGTATATAAAAACAAACAAACAAGTCTAAAATTACCCCCCTTCTCACAAAAATTACCCAAAACTTACTGCACCAGAGATACATGCCCAATAGCCTGAAAATCTCCTCAATATGTCCAATCCTGAAGAAACCCAGTCTCAACCCAAGAGACCCATCCTCCTACAGACCTATTGCAAGTCTCACCTTCATGGCCAAAATAATTGTGAAGAAACATCCAACAGCTCCAAGAACACTTGGACAAACGTGCCTCACTTGATCCACAACAACCCAGATTCTGACACCACCACAGTGTGGAAACCCTCATAACCTCCCTCATGAACAGACTTATGAAAGGAATTCAGAGCCCACAACAAGGATACATCTTAGTATTTCTCGATATATCAGCAGCATTTGACACCATCAACCACAGTACACTCCTACAATGGCTCCAATCAATTGGAATTCAAGGCACGGAGCTAAAATGGTTTCAATCTTACCTGACCAGCTGACAACAACAAATAAAAATTAGTGCCTACACATCACCTACAATCTCCAAACCCCCCAGTCCAACCAACCTAGGAGACAATCCACCAAGAATACTCTGATCACACCACATGAAAAGACAAGAAGCAATCAACAATCATGTACAAGATCATTCGAGATCTACACACCAGCCCTCTGAAACACCCTGCCTGATAAAATCAGAAATATCACCAATCTCCTCAAATTCCAGAAACACCAAAAGACCCACCTATTCACAGAACACTTTGGCCCCACCATATAACTAATCCCCTACCAATGTTGCCCCCTGTCCCAACCCAACTTAAGCTAGCCCAACTATCACAGATCATGCCTATTGTGCCCAAGCCTTCAACCAACGCCCACAATCTCCCAATCATTTTGACCTACGCAACTCAACTGTACCCAAAATATTACGAAGCACATGTAAATATGCTACCAATAAATGTATCCAATTTATATTCATGTTCATCTAAGCTGACTATATGTAAATAAGTCACGGTTATATGTAAACAATATTTACCCTTGTTAAATGTACACAGCTTTGACTCAGTGAAAAGTGATATAAAAGAACAATTAAATAAAATAAACAGCACCAGTGAATATACAGATAAAGATAAGTGCTGGTGGCAATGCTTAACTTTGTACACTGGCCAGGATGGCTGAATATCAGCCCGTAATCAATGAAAAGAAATGAAATGAGCAAAAAAGAACATATGGATGCCATAGAAAATGCAACCTCATCCCCCAAATGAAATTTTCTTCTTTCTCAATATTCCTTGGCCAGGAGACAAATATGTTCTTATTTGCATTCTGCTGTTACTGTGTGCCAAATCTGAGTATGATTAAGAGCTGTTGTGTCTCTTTTCCAATGCATGAGTCTGCAAAATCTTCTCGAAAGATAGAAAGAACTGAAACCGTTCTGCTGCCCCTGTAGGTCAAGAAAGTTAATGCCAACCAGCAGAACCTTTTAATGTTGGCTTCGAATGAAAAGCTAGAACTAAAAGGACAGTTTTATAAAAGCTGCGTCGTTTTTGCAGGTCAAGAACAGACTGAAAGAGAACTCAAGACTAGCAGGAAACCCACAGAGTTTATGAATTGCTTTCCAGTTGATCAGTGAGCAGGAACAGGTATTGCATGCAATGTAGACTAAACCTTAAAAGAAGTTCAAATAAACAGTCTTTTTTTAAGGCCAAAGAAACTACCTCTACTCTGCTACCACTTTCCAATTGGTTGTTCTCATTTAGACAGGGATGGCCCAACCATTAGGCAAGACTAAGCAGTCACATAGGGCAGTAACTTCTACGGGCAGCCAAGAACAGCTCCAGTTAAAATAAAACAGTAGAACATGACACACACAAACATGAAGAGTCATCAGCATATTCTTTTACCTGCAGGAAGAGTGAGCACACACATATATATAATGCAAACTTTAATATTTAAAGACATAATATCTAAATCTGCATTGTTACAGGATTGTTGTAGGAAGGATGGAGTTGGGATAATCGTGATTGTTGAGTTTAGTTATCAAAATCTTGAAAGGGGGTGGGGCAAAAGACTGAAGGTTGGCCTAGGGCAGTGATGGCTAACCTTTTTGAGCCCGAGTGCCCAAACTGCCGCACAAAACCAAAGAATTTCCTCAAAGTGCCAGCACGTCAATTTGCATAAATATTTGCATAATGCTAACATACACTAACTTTTAGTAAACATGTCTCTTAATGAGTGTATGGATAAAGACAGACTAAAAGATTTCTACATTACTATAATCCAGTGCCAACCGCCAGGCACATTAGGAACTACTACAAACACTGCCCATTTAGAACCAATAGCAAACCCGCCGTATCCTAACAGCACTACCAGGACTCACAAAGCACCATACCATACCTATCAAAAGGCAACACTGCAAATATTAAACCAATACATTTCAGAGAATAACAATACATGACCTACTGGGGAAAGAGAACAAGTGGCAATGTCAAAAAGGAATTACATAAACAGAATACCTCAGCTCAGTTACACAGTTGCAATTGCTCCAGCCACTTTCTTCTGGTTTCTTCATGTTTTCTGCTAACTCTCCATCATCTGCTGTCCATTTGTCCTTTCTTCTCTCTTCTAGTTTTTTTTTCCATTCTCTCTCTCTACATCCGCTTTAACATACTAATCTTTCTCCTTTTGCTCTTTCCTCATTCCTATTTCATCCACTCAAATTTTACCCCTCAATCCCCACTTACTCTCCCAATACCCGGCCAATTGTAGATTTTTTTATCCCTCCCACACAAAATATTTTTCCCCTCTCCATTTTACTCTCCCAGCCCCATCCCATTCTAATCCTCCCCCAACATCAGCTCCCTTCTAGTTCCAACCTCACCCAGCATCCATTCCCTTCTAGTCCCTGCATCAGCCCATTTCCAGTCCTAGCCCCCCATCAGCCCATTTCCAGTCCTAGCAACCCCCCAACCCAATACCAGTCCTAGCCCCCCCCCATCAACCCACTTCCAGTCCTAAACCCCCATCACCCCATTTTCAGTTTAAGCCCCCCCTATAACCCATTACCAGTCCTAACCCCCATCACCCCATTTCCAGACAGCCCCCATCAGCCCAAAGCCCATTACCAGTCCTAACCCCCATAGCCCATTACCAGTCCTAACCCCCCCATAGCCCATTACCAGTCCTAACCCCTCATCACCCCATTTCCAGACAGCCCCCATCAGCCCACAGCCCATTACCAGTCCTAACCCCCCCTAGCCCTTTAGCAGTCCTAACCCCCCCTAGCCCTTTAGCAGTCCTAACCACCCCATAGCCCATTAGCAGTCCTAACCCCCCCCTAGCCCTTTAGCAGTCCTAACCCCCCCTAGCCCATTAGCAGTCCTAACCCCCCATAGCCCTTTAGCTGTCCTAACCCCCCCTAGCCCTTTTGCAGTCCTAACCCCCCCATAGCACATTAGCTGTCCTAACCCCCCCTAGCCCTTTAGCAGTCCTAACCCCCCCATAGCCCATTAGCAGTCCTAACCCCCCCATAGCCCATTACCAGTCCTAACCCCCATCACCCCATTTCCAGACAGCCCCCATCAGCCCACAGCCCATTAGCAGTCCTCCCCCCCCCCCCGCCCCACCCGCCCGCCCGCCCGCTAGCAGTCCTAACCCCCCCCTAGCCCATTAGCAGTCCTAACCCCCCCTCAGCCCATTAGAAGTCCTACCCCCCCCCTAGCCCATTAGAAGTCCTAACCCCCCCCTAGCCCATTAGAAGTCCTAACCCCCCCCCCCCTGGCAAATTTAAAAAAAAAAAAAGCTGGCTCTGGCTGCTGCCGCTGCCGCGGCAGAATGCAGTGTCCCGCGGGGCCCCCTCCGCCCGCTAAGCCCCTCTGCAAGGGCTTTCAGATTCGCGAGGGAGAGCGTCTCCCTCGCGTCTCTGTTAAGCCCGCAGGGGCTAATGGGCTTTTTCTTTTTTGCGGACCTACCCGCATGCCAGCTGCAAGGCCTTCGCGTGCCACAGCTGGCACGCGTGCCATAGGTTCGCCATCGCTGGCCTAGGGTATCCAGTACCCTTGTACTAGCCCTACCTTTAAAGTTAAAGTATAAAAAATGATCCCCCTTTTTCCCCCACGATAGACTTTCAAGTTAGATTCCCCTCTCCAATGTTCCAACATGTTCTGATTTCAAATGAACAGTTATAGCTTTGAAATGGAGCATTCACCTATTAACTCAATTCAATGATTTCAAAAGCATGCCTTGGTTTCTCTCAATCACATTACCTTGAAGTGCACATAGATCTACATATCACATACTGCACATATGTGTATAAAACAAAGCTAGGGCAAGTGGGACAAGATAGGAGAAGGGATGTTATTAAGAGAGTTGTCAAGGTCAGCTCCAAGAGGGAGATTTTAGGCCAGTCCTTGATTTCTGTTAACCCTATCTTGATACACTATAAGACCTGCACTATTGGCTGCAATTGGTAGAATCAAGGATTTCAAATACCACATTGCTTCAGGAAGGATGATCTAAATCAGTAGTGGCCAAAATATCACCATTCTGGAACTGGGTATCTTAGAAGATCTGTATTAGAAATATATAAACATAGAAAAATGATGGCAGATAATGACCATAAGTCCTATCCAGTCTGCGCTACAATACCAACTACTATAGGCTCTTTTTTTCCTTTAGAGATCTTCTGTGTTTGTCCCATGCTTTCTTGAATTCAGATAGTCCTCGTCTCTACTACCTCCACTGGGAGACTGTTCCATGAGTCTATCACTCTTTCTGAAAGGAAATATTTCCTCAAATTACTCCTGAGTCAGTCCCCTTTCAGCTTTCACAAGAGGAGAGCCTCTTTTGATTAAAAGTAAGCTCTGCAATGAGGGGGACATAGGATGAGGGTTAAAGTGGATATACTCAGGAGTAATATGCGGAAATATTTCTTTATGGAAAGAGTGGTAGATGTATGGAATAGTCTCCCAGTAGAGGTAGTAGAGATGAGGACAGTATCTGAATTCAAGAAAGAATGGGACAAACAGAAGATCTCAAAAAAAAAAAAAGGGCCTATAGTAGTTGAAATGGAAGGGCAGACTAGATAGGCCATATGGTCTTTTTCTGCTCTTATGTTTCTATGTTTCAAATTCACCTCTCTTGCCTTTCTTCCAAAGTATATATATTGAGATCTTTAAGTGTTTCCCCCATATGCCATATGATGAAGACTGCTAACCATTTTGGTAGCCACCCTCTTCATCGACTTCATCCTGTTTATATCCTTTTGAAGGTGTGGTCTCCAGAATTGTACACAATACTCCAAATGAGGTCTCACCAAAGACTTATACAGAGACACTATCACCTTCTTCCTACTGACCATTCCTCTACCTATGCATCCAAGCATTCTTCTGGCTTTCACGATCACCTTTTCTATCTGTTTAGCCACCTTAAAATTATCAGAAACAATCATGCCCATATCCCGCTCTTTCATAGAGAGAAGTACTTCATCCCCTGTACTATACTGCTCCCTTGGACTTTTGCAGCCCAACTACATGACCATGCATTTTTTAGCATTAAATTTTAGCTGCCAAATTTTCAACCATTTTCAAATTTTGCTAGATCTCTTCTCATGTTATCCCCAGCTTCCTATTGCAGATTTTGGTATCATCCACAAAGAGGCAAACCTTATCTGACAACCTTCTGCAATATCATGTAAAAAATGTTAAAAAGAATTGGACCAAGGACAGATCCCTGTGGCACACCACTGGTAATATCCTTCTCCTCAGAGTGAGTTCCATTTACCTGTATCCTTTATCACCTCCCACTCAATCAGTTTTTAACCCAGTTGGTCACGTTAGGGTCCATCTCTAAGGCATTCAATTTATTTATAAATCACCTGTTTGGAATAGTGTCGAAGAACACCACATCCAGCACTCTCCCTTGGTCCAACTCTCTGGTCACCAAGTCAAAGAAATCAATCAGATTTGTCTGACAAGTCCTGCCTCAAAGTAATATCATGCAGCCTTGGATCCTGCAATCAAATGGATTCCAGAAACTTTGCTAACCTCTGTTTTAGCAGCGTTGATATTCATTTATTCACCACAGAGGTTAGACTAATCAGCTTATAGTTTCCAACCTCATCCTTACTTCTGCTTTTGTATAGAGGGCACATGCGTCCTTTTCCAGTCCTCTGTGACTACTCCCAACTATAAAGAAGCATTGAAAAGGTCCGATAGTGATGCCACCAGAACTTCCTTCAGTACTCTCAGATGTATCCCATCTGCCCAATCTCTTTCTATACTTTTAGTTTAGCTAGCTCCACCTCAACTCTGTTCCTATTTGTATGTATTTTCTGAGGTCCTACTCCTGGCCCTTCTTCTGTGAACACAGAACAAAAATATTTGTTAATTAATTCCGCTCTATCCTCATCAGCTTCTACATATTCCTTCCCTTCATCCTTGAGTCTGACAATACCACTTTTGCACTTCCTCCTCTCAGAAACATATCTGAAATGTTTTGTCACCCCATTTTACTACACTGGCTATTTTTTCTTCCATTTCTCTCTTTGCTTTCCTGATTACTTTCCTAGCTTCTCTTAGCTCTTCCAAATATTAATGCTTATCTTCCTCTTTCTATGATCTCTTGCGTTTTATGAAGGCCACCCTCTTTTCCCTCGTCTTTTCAGCTACTTCTTTTGATAACCATAATAGTCTTATTTTCCTTTTACATTTATTTACTTTCCTAATAAAAAAGGTTTGTTGGCCTTAAAATATCCCCTTTCAGTTTTTCCCACTGCTATTCCACATCCCCCATCTGTTCCCATCAAGCTAATGACTCCTTGAGGTATTGCCCCATTTTGACAAAGCCAGTTTTCCTAAAGTCTAGGACCCTCACTTTTGAATGAACTATCTCAGTCCTTGTCCTAATATGTAATCACACCATCAGGTGATCACTGCATGTGAAATGATCACCCAATATAACCTCAGAAACACTCTCCCCATTAGTAAATACCAGGTCCAATATGGCCACCTCACGTATGGGTTCTGTTACCAGTTGCCGGAATAGTTCTTCCTGTACAGAATCCAGCATCTCCTTACTTCGTGATGAAACTGCAGCAAGGATGTCCCAGTCAACATCCAGTATATTGAAATCACCTATCACTGGCACGTGTCCTTCCAGGCAATACTGCAAATGTCTTCAATTAAATCTCTGTCTACTTCTTCTGTCTGTGAAGAAGGTCTGTATATCAAATAGATTCCCCATTCGCTCTTTCTAGTTTAACCCATAGTGCCTCCTCTTTTACTTGTAAACACTGCAATTCTGAGCTTTAATATAATTTTTTTAACATATAGTGCCACTCCTCCTCCCTTTCTTCCTACTGTGTCCTTCCTGAATAAATTATAGCTTGGTATAAATTACTTCCCGGTCATGGTTCTGTGACCACCACTAAATCCAAGTCAGCCTCTTCCATTAAAGCCTCAAGATCCAGAATCTTATTTCCCATACTACCGGCATTCATATACATCGCTTTCCATCATTCGTATAATATTACAAGGTGTATGCAGAACTTACAGAGACACTTAAAAGATAGCCCCTGCTCTTTGAAGCTTACAATCTAGTCAAGACTGACAAACAAGACCTACAAACAGAAGCAGATAAGAAGGTTTGAATTTAAATGGCGAGGCCATGAGTGGAAGAACTAATTCAAGTATGCTGAAGGGCATTAGATGGGCAAAGATGCAGAATGAGGTTTTTGAAGATGCTATGTAAGAAATCCAGTGGGGTTACTAAGAGTTCTGAGTAATACCAACTCCAGACTCAGTTCTTTCCACCTTTCCGCATCATATGCCTGGAATAGACTACCTGAATTGGTGCTTCAGACTCCATCTCTAGTCCTATTCAAAGCTAGGCTAAAATCTCTTTTCTTCAAGACTGCTTTTGGGTCCTGACCTCTCTACACCCATGTGTGTTTTAATAATTCCCCTTACAGAATTCCTCTAGACCTCTGTTTGTCTTTAGCAGATTATAAACTCTGTGGGCAGGGACGGTCCCCTATGTGTATGTGTACAGCACTGTGCATACTAGGAGTACTATATACTGTAAATGATAATTAGTTGTAGTGATAGTATACTAAGAGAATCTAACTTGATGCCTATATTATACAGTATTAAGCCAATTTTCAGTTTTAATCCGTTCTCTGCAAATGTTAGGCGATATACCAGATACAGGAGAGAGTAAGGGATACAATGTAAAAATTCAAAAATAATAGAATAGGTAAGGTTTAATTGAGGGCGGTGAGCACTTCAATTACTAGGGTAAAGTTGGAAGATATTTGATATAAGGAAACAACAAGGGGTGGGAATGTTTAGAAGAGGAAGGCTCGGCCCATAAAGAGCAGCCTCTGCCTTCTTTTGCAGAGCAAATAAACATTTCTCAGTCCATATTAGAACCCCAAAAGCAGGACAAAAAAGACTTCCCTTAAAAATCTAGGTGGGACTTTCTCATCTGGGGTCAGAAACCGATCTGTTGCATGTGGGAAGGCTCTGCCCCAAAGAGCAGCGCACTCTCTCCCTTTGCTCCATATGCTTTCTGCAAACTGAAAATGCATGGGGTTAACCTTCATCTTGATAGCTAAAACCTACTATTTCTTTCTCTACAGCATCAACAAAGTTCACCCATTCCTTTCTGAACACAGTATTTATTTATTTGACAGTTTTGTATACCACCTTATCCTTCAAAGTGGTCACAACACAATTGGGGGATACATTTAATATAAGGGGATATTAAACACATATACTAATACTTACAGGGAACATGGGCAATGGAGGGTTAAGTGGCTTGCCCAAGACCACAAGGAGCACCTGTGGGACTAGAAACCCCAGTCCTTCCGGCCCAAGGTTGCTGTCCTCTAGTGGGGTTTGAACCCCTGATCTTCTGGCCTGAGGTAACTTGCCCCAACCACTAGGCCACTCCTCCCTCTCAGTATTAAGACACTTATCCACTCTTTAGTTACCTCCCGTCTAGACTATTGTAACCTACTCCTTGCTGGTCTCCCTCTGAATATCTCCCCTTCAATCTGGCGGCTAATCTTCCACCAGCCTCGTCATGCTCATATTACTCCTCAAGTCACTTCATTGGCTCCCTATCCGTTTCCGCATGCAGTTCAAACTTCTCCTGCTGACCTATAAGTGCATTCACTCTGCAGCTCCTCACTACCTTTCCTCTCTTATCTCTTCCTACACCCCTCCTCAGGAACTCTGCTCTTCTGGCAAATCACTTCTATCTGTGCCTTTCTCTTCTACTGCCAACTCCAGACTTCGCTCCTTTCACCTTGCTGCTCCTTAGGCTTGGAACAAGCTACCTGAGTCTGTGCATCAGTCACCTTCTCTGACTCTTTTCAAATCCAGGCTGAAAACTCACCTCTTTGCTGCCACTTTTGGATCTTGACTCACCTGATCTCCTTCGCATTTCCTTACCATTCCCCCTAGATGTATCCCTTGTCTACAGCTATTGTGTTGTCTGTCTTGACTAGATTGTAAGCTCTGATGAGCAGGGACCATCTTTTACATGTGTCTGTGCAGTGCTGCATACATCTTGTAGCGCTTTATAAATGTTCAGTAGTTGTTGTAATAGTATCTCCTAAAAAAAAAGAAATTGTGAAAAATGCTAGTGAGTGATCAATCCTTGTTATCTTGCTTAAGTAACCTAACCCTCCGTTGTCTCAGGTACAAACTAAACTGAGCTAGCATGTCCTATTTGTAGCTAGGTCCCATTGAACATGTGACTTAGTTACAAATAGCACCTGCTAACCATTTTTTTTAAGTGCCATCAAGTCAATGCTGACTCCTGGCAACCCCTGTGTTTTCTTGGCAAGGTATGACTGGAAGTAGATTGCCAGGTCTTTCTTCTGAGGCAATGGAGGGTAAAGTGGCTTGCCCAAGGTCGCAAGGAGTGCTAGTGGGAATTCAATCCAGATCTCCTAGGTGGTAGGTTACTCCTCCATGTAGTAAACACTGGCCCGGGTTATAAACATGCTGTTTAGATTATAAGCCTTCCAAGGGGCGGAGAAATACCTGCTGCACCTGAATGTAACTTGCCTTGATCTACTACTACTAAAAAGGTCTGAGCTAAATTTAAAAAGAATTCCCTAGCACACCAGAGACAATGTGGTGAGCTGAGAGAAGCAGTCTGAAATGCATGCACAGTACACATTTTATTTATTGAACTTTTATTTACAATACATAGTACATGGTGGACTACAAAATTTACAATTAACTTGTTAGCTACTTTCTTCTCCGAGAAGGTACAGAACCTCCGTTCTTCTTTCAGTATTCCCCCCCCCCCTCCCTTACCCCTATCTCTGCCTTGCTCCCCCCCTTTGACCCCCAACAGATTATCTCTCCCTGAGGAGTCCACTGCTGACTCAGATACTCCAAATAGAGCCTTATCACATACTTGGTCCACCTTCCACTCCCTTACTACTGCAGAAGTACTCTTGGCTCTTTCCAAGGCTCGGAAAACCACCTGTTCATTAGATCCTATCCCTTCAGCCTGGCTGATAGAACCCTCTTTACAGCTGATACCTCTCATTACTGCTATGTTTAACTCTAGTCTATCCTCCAGCCATTTTCCCTCCCCATGGAAATCGGCCATAGTTCATCCTCTCCTGAAGCAGTCCTCTCTTGATCCCTCTGTGCTTTCCCATTGGCGCCCGGTTTCTAACCTTCCATTCTTAGCAAAGGTGCTGGAACATTTTGTCTTTCTACAGTTATCCTCTCATGCTGAAGCTACTAATTCTCTTCATCCTCGACAAGCAGGTTTTCGGGCAGGGCATAGTACCGAGACCATCCTCCTGGCCCTGCTAAACGAGCTTCATGTCGCTCATGACCGTGGAAATATCTCACTCTTGGTTTCGTTAAATCTGTCAGCAGCCTTTGATCTAATTGACCATCGTACCCTTCTCTCACGCTTGTTTGACATTGGTTTAAGGGGATCAGTATTAGGCTGGTTCCGTTCTTTCCTTACTGCCCGTTCCTTTGTTGTCTGTGCCAATCACCAATCCTCCCCATCTACCCCCCTGTCCTGTGGGGTACCCCAGGGATCAGTCTTATCTCCCCTACTTTTTAACATCTTTCTTGCCCCCCTCCCCCTCTTAGTCCAACAGTTCCCAGTTTCCATCTATATTTATGCGCCTGATATAGTCCTCCTCTTCCATACCTCTCCGGTCAATATTGACATCACCCCACTTAATACTTGTCTCACCCATATTGCAAACTGGCTTTCTTCCAATTTTCTTCATTTGAATCCATCCAAATCCACAGCCATGTGGGTCTCATTGAGTACCTCTTGTCCAAACATCATGCCTCAAATAAATTCTGTTCCCGTTACACTTACCTCTTCATTCCGATATCTGGGAGTAACCCTGGACTCCTCAATGTCCTTCCATGAACACATATCTAATCTTTCCCATCGTTCGTTCTTTGTATTGCGACAGCTCCGATCAGTCCGTTCTATTTTGCCCACTGATTCACTTATCACCCTTGTACTTGCTTTGGTCATGTCAAGACTGGATTATTGCAACGTGGTCTACACGAATCTCCCAGCCTACCAGCTCCAACGTTTGCAGCTTTTACAGAATACAGCTGCCCGACTTGTTACCTTTGCCCGTAGATCCGATCATGTCACCCCTCTCCTGTATCACCTTCACTGGCTTCCTCTGCGTTTCAGGTTCAGATATAAGTTCCTCATATTAACACATGGAGTCATTTATTCCTCCAACCCTCATTATTTAGCAAACTTGATCTCTCTCCATACTCCCTACCGACAGCTTCGCACCTTGCATGCTAATCGTCTATCTCTTCCTTCCCCTGCACAAGCTCATCTAGAACAGACACGTCACGCTGCTTTCTTTTTTCTGGGACCCTCACTTTGGAATTCACTACCATCCTCCCTCCGGTTAGAACCCTCCTATCAGAATTTCAAAACACTACTAAAAACCCACTTATTCCAACAGGCATTTGACCTCCCTCCTGGACAACCTGTATAGTCTTTCGTTTGTTTGTCTTCTGTTGACTTACTGATTTGTTTGATTATTGTCTTTGATTTACTGTTTGTCTTTGGTGGCCCCTTCGGCCCTTCTTTTTCTTTATTTTAATGGAGTTCCTTTCTTCTTTGACGCTAGCATCTATATTTTATTGTAAACCGCCCTCATGTTTCGACAAGGGCGGTATATAAAGTGTTAAATAAAGATAAAGATAAAGAAGGTTCAAAAAATTGAAAAGTTTTGATCTTAAATATCAGTCTTTTTATAATACATGGCAGTTTGCCAATTTCATAAAGCTCAGTTATTTGCCTAGTTGGAGTGGAGGAGTAGCCTAGTGGTTAGGGCACCGGCTTGGTAGCCAAGAGACCAGTGTTTGGTTCCTACTGGCACTCCTTATGGCCTTGGGCAAGTCACTTAACTCTCCATTGCCTTGGAAGAAAGGCCTGACAATCTACTTCTGGTAACACTGCCAAGAAAACCCAAGAACTGCTGGGTTGCCAGGAGTCAGCATTGACTCGAAGGTACACATTGCATTGCATAGCACCCACTGGTGAGTCAGCCAGGCCCCCATATTGCTGATATCATTCTACAGCAGTGGCTGCTAAAAGGCTCATGCCCTGGGCAGTGTACCACCTGCAGTATGTGCCAAGGGAGCATGCCCCTGGGTTCAAACACCAAACAGGCAGCAGTTCAGGGAAAACAAAACTTGCTTTATTCAGACCCCGTTTGCTACACCTTCACAAACCTGGCCTCCTGGCCCTTCCTCCAGTCCAGTTAAAATTCCTACTTTTGGATGGCTTGCCTTGAAAGGACTCCTTATTCCATGGGCCTCTATCCCTCCTGCAGCCTGCTGTGGTTTTAAGCTCTCCTTATGAGCCACGCCCTCCCAGTCTTAAAGGGGCCTGTTGATAATCCCTCTGGAGAGGGACAGGCAACATTCTATAGACCCCATCACAGTGGCCGTTTTACTAGTGTGTTAGGATTTTGCACCTACCGTGCATTTAGCACAAAAATGAATGTGCATTAAGTGCAAAGCTTCGGCTGTGACTTTCAGGGACCTGACCAGCACATTCCAACAGTTAATGCACAGATCAGTACCTTAACGTGCGGCACTAGTACTGCGGGTACACATAACTCCACCTATTGAGGGGCATTGGGTGTCTCCACGCTAATGGCAATATTGACAGTTGCTAAGTGATAGGTCCCGTCCCCCGTCCCCCCCCCCCGTGTTAATTGAAATATGCTTACCACGCCCGATTTCTGCCCTTACCCTGCCCATTCAGTGCCTCAAAACGTGAGCGTCAGTGTGCAAATCGGCAAGTGGTAATCGTCATGCCCCCACAGTAACAGCTACCGTGGGCCCAAGCACTCAGTTACTACACTTGAAAATGTGCGTTAACTGCTTAGTGCACTTTGATAAAACACAAAGCCGCCCTTTTACTAAACATGCAAGAAAATGATTGGGCTAGAACAGAGGTTCTCAACACAGTCCTCTGGACACACCTGGCCAGTCAGGTTTTCAGGATAACCACAATGAATATGCACGAGTAAGATTTGCATACAATGGAGGCAGTGCATGCAAATCTCTCTAATGCATATTCATTGTGGTTATTCTGAAAATCTGAATGACTAGCTGTGTCCTGAGGACTGGGTTGAGAAGGGGGGAATCGAGGATAATACAGGTGATGGAGGAGAAAGAAAAGGCCACAGAATTAGAGGTGAACCCTGCATATCGAGTACATTCGGCAAGTACTAGGATTCCTTGAGGAGCCCATGCAAAAAGGAAGAATCCCGGCTGGGGTCTTGTTAGTAAAAGTAAGATCTGTTAAAAATAAGATACTGCTCCTCACAGATACTACAGAACAGGAGTCTCCCATTCCGATCCTGGAGGGTCACAAACCAGTCAGGTTTTCAGGATGTCCCTAATGAATTTGCATGTACTGCCCCATGATATTCAAATTTATCTCATGCATATTCATTAGGCACATGCTGAAAACCTGACTGGTTTGTGGCCCTCCAGTTCTGAAATTGGAGACTCCTGCTATAGAGAAAGATAAAGCAGATCTATTTTGAGTAATTGATGTGTTTGGGAGTAGCATTGACTCAACTCTGCCCATGAAATTTGATATTTTTCACTGAATAAGAGAGGAAAAGGTTGGTGGCGGGCAGGGCAGTACGAAGCCATAATTGCGCCCTGTGCTATTTTCTCTTCTGGCGCACCCTCCACCTGTTTTTATTTCTTATTTTCTATTGACTTTGATTGTGTTGTTTTTAATCATTTATATGTACAATTTTATATCATTTAATTCTGTACACTCAGAAGTCATTAGTGCTCATTTATTAATTTATTTATCACATGTTTTTACGTGTTTTTATGTTTACTAGTGGTCACAGTCCCCTGAAGAAGGCCGGTGTGGCCGAAACACGTGTAGGGCTGACCCCCTCAATGAACTTTGTTCCTTCCAAGGGTTTCTCGTTGCCTGCTTTCTTTCTGTGTGGGGTTGCTTTAAATTACAGCACTTTATCATGTGTTCTGCAATGCCCATTGTGTTGAATTTTTCATGTTAGTCTTTTGAGGAAAATCTATCGGACTCTTCACGACAGAGCTGTTTGAGAGGATTTACTAGATTTGATTGCACAATTTTCAGTGGTACGCTCTAATTTAAAACTTTTAGGAGATATTTAGCATTCATACTGATAAACAATTAGGGGAAGCTTCCTTTGGTGTCACTGCCATTGGCCAGCCATCGACTTCATTTGTATGTATTTATTGTACATTTGAACAACAACTATGGAGTTCCATCCCACTTTGTGGCTTTGATTTACAAATGGTATATTCAGAGCACGGTGTACATTACTTCTATGGTGCCCCTAATCAGAAATCCTAAGATGGCAGAATGGTGACAGAATAGACCTGTATGTGTAGTAAGTGACTGAAGGACTGCTGAGGCCTGAAAACTAACAAAACAATTTCCATTGGCGCTACTAGTCATAAGTGCTTAAGAGTTCTGCAAAGTGCAGTGAGGTATGTCTGCACTGTGCTAGAAAACGCCTGGCTTCTCAATATGCTTACTTTTGGCATTGCCTCTAAATGTCTTATTTCACCATGTCCTGTTCCTCCGGTTATTAATAGTAATGGTCACTGCGTGTTGCAGAGCAGGAAGGCAGATCTCTTTGGAGCAGAAAAATTTACACTGGGTCTGTCAGGGCAAATTCATCAGTACGGAATGTAATGGATGGAATTATTCTGCCATCAGAAATAAATAGAGCTAAATAAAATATAAGCATTTTTCACCTCAGAGGTTCTACAGACTCTAAGTCATCTGCACGGACCAAGACTGCCTCATAGGCAAGGACATCACGGCTATTAGTTTATTTCCTATATAGTACTGACAGTGCACAACATTTTCAAGCATCTTAAATTCTTCAAAATATATTTTTGTTGTCTTGCCTATAATAATAGTTTGTTCTCAGTTGTGGTAGAACAATGGAGATAATCAGCTTTCAAAGGGAAAGACTTCACGGAAATTTCTTTCAAAAATTCAGGATCAAGTGATGCGCTGGATACGCCAGGACTTACAGACTTTGCACCTGTTTTATATATGATACATGTCAACCTTAAGGTTGTCACATTATGAAGTGTGCCTAGGTTAGTGTACATTTTTACGCATGTCAAGTGTGGCCATGTTATAAAGTCACATATGTGCATAACTTACTTTATAAAATCAAAAAGTAAGTAGTGCGAAAGACATGGAATCTAGATGACATCACTTACACCAGCCACACTTACATCTGTATTTTATAAGAGTACATGTGTAAATGCACGCTCCATCTTTATGAACACCCACAGTGAAAACACACACTAATTGGCCTAATGTACATATTTATAAAATAATGATTGCCTAACATAAGCATGCAAAGTCCCATTGATACACATAAGTCATTGAAAATATCTGACTTACAAACACCAATGGCACATAACTTCACCTGGCTCCTTATAAAATTACTTCCTAAATCTTCACTTGTCTGCTGGCACTGCCCCCACCACCCCTGCCCCATCCCCTTGTGACATGGCTAAAAATCTTCTCAAGAAATTTACTTTGCAAACAAGCTGGTAGTTCCACAGAGGGTTTGAAGATTGCCATCTTCATTTCTTTTTGCTGATGTGATTGCATCACCGTACTTACACATCCTTTGCAGTGCTATCTGAGTTCTCCAGGATGCCTCACCTACAATGATCTCCCTCGATATCCTTCCTGCACTACCATGACCTCCGGCCAGGGAAGATGCTGATGTGCACTAATTATGTGACATATAATGCAGAATCCAAATTTAAAGCCCAAACTGGTTAACATGATAACAACTTTATGTAATTAATGCTTTGCTGACTTTCACTGGTATTAGGAAATCTCTCTTGTGATGTAGCAACTAAAATTGGCTTATAAGAAAGTCAAAGGCATAGTCACTGAGGGCCCCTGTGGAGCAAAGGACATGGTTGTATCAATCTTCAGAAGTGAAAGGGGGGCAGAGAACTGATACGAACACTCCAGGCCAACGGCTGATAACCATCGTCACCTGCAGGCTCAGAAAAAAAGGCACACATCCTGAAACACTAGAAGCTAAGATGACATCAGGAGTGTGGATTTCAAATGTGTTCAATTTTCTGGGTGGGAGGGGTTTTTTTTTTTCATTTTATTCTATTTATTTTGTTTTGCCATATTTATCTGAAACACACTAAATTAAAAACAAACAAGAAAAAGCAAAAGAACAAAATGGCATTGGGTCACCTGACCTGTGATTCTGCGCATTACCCTATTCCATTCCAGAGTCAAAATGGGGCAAGAGCGATCCCCACTTCGGTTCCCATTAAATAGTAGCTGCTGGCACTGAGGCTTTGCTATTTTATTGTACTGTACAATATACTTTCATTCAATAAAATGGCTTCAGCCTCAGGGCCAGCCAAAACTGCTTCAAAATAAGGATCTAATAGGCAAGAGCAACTTTGGATCACCGCTGCTTCCTTTGGACAGCCACAGACTGGATAAACGGCAGGTGGGAAAGTGGGCGGGAGGTCCAGGGGTCTCTTTTGTGGTGTGCTGTGGCATAGCATGGACGGAGGGGGCGGCTGCTGTATGTGTTTGAAAGCGAAACAAGGATGACATTTTGTTTGTTTTTCTTTCATTTCATTCTCAAAATGCAATGAAACAGGAAATCCTGTTGAAATTCTTGTTTACTTTCAAACTAAAGCACATCCTAGAACCAACGCGGCTAAAAAGTTCAATCACTTACCTGGTAGAAGCCTGTATCCTGAGTCCTAAGAGAAAATAGCCTAGCCTTGTGCCGGCATAAATAATTTAGTCTGAAGGAATGGATCCTCTACTGCTAAACTAATGAAGGTCAGCACAATTCAGGCTCTAATGCCAACTGCAAGAGGCTTATCTGTCAACATCTCTAGGGCTTCAATTCCAACGTATGAGAATATATAACCTGTTCGGCACTTAACAAAGAAACTGAGGTGAATTCTGTTTAGAAAGGGAGAAAACGTTTTATTGCAATGATGTTTATTGTCATATTGATCAATACAGACCACTTTGCAATCTCCTCCTTCCTCTACAACCCAATACTCCTTACCTATCTTCACCTTGAAATGCTGTATGTAACTTATTGATTTTCTGTTCTTTCCTAGTCAAACAACACTCCAAACAGTCTTTTGTGTTAAACGCAATTGACATTTTCCCTACTAAATCCAAATATTAGATTTTTTCATCACTTTTTCAAGCTATTTATATGTCATTAACTTCTAATAAATATTTTTGGATGTTTGGCATGATTTTCTGATTTTAAATAGGACAATAATAGACAGCTCAAAGAAATATTGTTAAGCAGGGACAGGTGTAAATCGCCTTAGAGGCACATAGCCAGCACAACTGAATATCGGGCCCGACATATATATTCAGCATGACTACTTACGAGTATACACATAGCGGTGCCGAATGTACAGATTAAGCTAAACACTGCTGCCAGCAGTACAGTCGGTGCACCAGTAGTTTTCTGAGAATGAGCAAATATGAGAGTTGTCCCATTTTGGGTGGCAAAGCATTCCGAAACGTTGCTACTGAACCTCAGAAGGCTCTCTTGCAGTTAAATTCACCAAATTGCATTTGTTACAATATTCTATTAGACTTCCTAAATTTTGATTTTGTCTTCTATTATCCAGGTACAGTGATTTCCCTACCAAACAACGCAAGCATGGTTCAATGCGTTTCCCAGACATCTCTGGAATCTTATAATCAAACTTTTAGCAGAGCTCTGATTTTCTCGTACTACATTCGGAATAAATTATATGGCCCTGTGCTTTGCAAATGTGTGTACTCATCATGATTCTTTTCGCTTCGATCCTCGAGTAGGTGGTCACCTGGTCTCTCGCAGACTGGTCCTAATGAGGTGATTTCATCCCAGAATGCTGTTTCTCAGCCCCTCTTGACCATGCCATTAAGGTTTTTCCGGGCCAATCCTCCGCTCCTTAAGCTTAAAACAGAAAAAGAGAATTCTCTCCCTCAAAGCAATTAATCTTCTGCAGTCTATAGCCTATAGTAAACAAATGTGTTCTTACATATTTATGATGCATATTAAAGCCAGTAGTAGCACATTCTTTATAATTTTGCACAAAAGTATGCTTACAGAATTTATTAACTTGTGAAATGCTTTTGCAGACACCAGTGAAGCAAATTGTGCCTCTCTTGGAGGTTCTATTAAAACCATTCTATAAATTATTGATCTCTGTAATAAGAGAACTATTTATTACAAGGATTTTTCTTTAGTGATATGATCTAGAATGGTTGGGATCAAGACCATTCTGAATGATAGATTTTCCCATCAGCATTACCCCTTATTTTTAAAACATAAAAGAAATTGACTGTAGAAAATTATATTGTTTATTGAGCACCAAACAATAAATAAAGGGTCAGCTAACACATAATACAAACAATGGTCACAGTGTTCATCTCTTTTAAGCATCATCCTGGGTAAGAGAAGCAGTTCCATCAGGGGATATGACACATGGATCTTCAAAGCTGGTACCCAGTGTGTCAGGTTGGTCACTGGTGACTGATGGGGCAAGAGTTATAGTAGACTGGTGCACACAATCACCTGAGGCTTTCTGAAATAAATCCATCAGTGTCATCTGCTTCAGTTAGTCTTCGCTTTGATAGGTTTTTACTGTAGCATGTACTGTACATCTATATGATTTGATTCGCTTCTGAGCAACATCATATTTCTGTTCCTGCAAGCTTACAAGTCAGCTGATAGTGGATATAGCCTCATCCATTGTTATCTTCTGCAGATCTGGTTGCTATTCCTCATCCTCACAGAAGCTACTATCTGCTTCCTCGGTGTTCAAAACAATATTCATAATTTCAGAGTCAATAATACTGATTGGAACATTATTTGGGCATGTTGCATAAATTCACTAATAACAGCTCTCTCCTATGTAGACTTGAATCCTTTGAAGACAACATCATCTTCTTCCTCTTTGATCAATCAACTGAAGAGGAGACATGCAGATGAGTGTCAAGCTGTTGGGTTTTTTGTAAGTGCCTTCAAGTCAATGCTGACTCCTTGCAACCCAGCAGCCCCTCAGTTGTCTTGGCAAGGTAAGACTGGTAGTAGATTACCAGGTCTTTTTTTTCTGAAGCAATGGAGGGTAAAGTGACTTGTCCAAAGCCACAAGGAGTGCCAGAGAGAATTTAACCCAGATCCCATAGGTAGAATGCTGTTGTGCTAACCACTAGGCTACTCCTCCACTTCAAATAAAGCTGCAAGGAGGTAAACTCAAAAGCAACATCAGGAAATACTTTTTCACTGAAAGGATGGTGGATGCTTGGAATGCCCTCCCAATGGAGGTGGTGGGGACAAATACAGTGACAGAATTAAAAATGGCATGGGACAGACACAGTGGATCCCTTTATAGCAAGAGGATAAATCAAACTAAACGTAACCAATTTTATACTTCAAGAAACCGGGGGAGGGGGGGACCTACACGGAACGATGGTTACAACCATAAACAAAGGAATAGAAGGGGGTAACTTGCACAGAGCGGTGGATACATCTACTCTAGTCACCTTACTGGGCAGACTAGATGGACCATACTGACTTTATAAAATTATTGTAATAACCATAACCTTATAGTAGACTTCAGTGCTGTATAAACATAGCATGACTAAAAGATCACTGCCAAACTCATTTTCACATTTTAATTGACTAATTAATATGAGGGGAAAAAGAGCTCAGATTGTGAACCCTTTTCTCTTTTTCAGCCATAGCATGCACCTCTCAGAACTTTCAACTAAGCCATTTGAAATAGCTAATAGCCTGTTGAAAGCTCCGAGAGGGGCATCCTATGACCTTTTTGTGTCTGAGGTCAAGAACCATTCCAGATAAGTAAGTTACCTAAAAATGCAAGATTGTGGACAACTATTCTTCTGCTCATTCAACTACCAAAAACATTGGTGATATGCAATATTTTGATCATCTACTTGAAACTCATAGTAGAACAGTATGTGTTGGAGATAAAGACCATTTTTGCACATATGGCAATATGCACACATACAACGCCTCTTTCTTAATTCCAACCAAATTAATGGTATGTGCTATGCGGCATGGTATGTACTTTGCTGATAGGCATGTACAGGGGTGGAGTTTGGGCAAAGCGTGGTCAGAATTCATAACTATGCATGTTGATTATATAATACCTTAATCAGCACAACTTGTGAATTTATATGCAAATATCAATAATGCAATGAGGCACGATTTCTGCCACTTAAGTTAGTATTTTATAAAAACACATACTGTATTTGATGGAGGTCTGCCTATGTTTTGCATATGTGACTGAGCTGCGATATTCTGTTTGTGTAGTTTCTGTGTAAGAGTCCTACTTGTTCTCTTTTCCCAGTAGGAGATGTATTGGCTTTCTATGAGTTGTATTGGTTTTATTTTCAGTGCTGCCTTTTTGTATGTAGAGTTTGGTGCTGTGTGAGTCCTGATAGTGCTATTATGATATGGCAGGTTTGCTATGGGTTCTAAATGAGCAGGGCTTTGTTGTACTTCCTTCCTGGCAGTTGACACTGGAGGATACAGCGCCGTACTTAGATAGGGTGCAAAAAAATAGGGGCACATGTGGGGATGCTGGCCTTGGCTCCCCCCCCCCCCCCCATGCTGCCTGCCTTTGCCCACCGCCACTTTAAGGGTTCCCTAAAAGTGGATCTTTGCAACTCTGCATTTGAATGGCTACTCTCCCCCCTCCCCAAACAGGTATTTCTAGCCTCCTGTTATTAGCCATGAGCACATGGTTTGGGAGCAATGTGTCATGCATCAGATATGCATGGGAGGTTGAATACAGCCTTTTGGCCACTGTGCAGTGGAGAATCATTAGACATTTGCAGCCCCTCCCATCCCTGGCCATGATACATCCCCAAGCCATGTGCCCCTTTAAGTGGGGACATGGAGCACCATTTGAACAGTGTTGTGTGCAGCAAAGCCACAACTCACTGTGATTTACAAGCACATCTCATTGTTGCTCTCTGAGGGTGGATACATACTCACAGAAATGCCATAAACATATGGTGAGGTAGAGTGCTGCTTCATGCTTCCCTTCCACTCCCATACTTGTAAGAGAGTAGAGGGGACAGATCATCAGTCAGGGGACTGTTGTGCACAGAGTACTGGATGTGGCATTAGGGATGCATGGAGGTTTGGTGAGGGTTTGGGATTGTGCACTATGGCACCTATGACATGTCTGCACACATGCCTGGGGGGCAGTCACAGTGCATTGACATTACCCTCCCCATGGATTCCTGCTATGTGCCAAGGCCAGACATACATGCCACATGCCTTCATCTCTCAGTGATGTGCACAAAACTAAGCAGTGTGCAGTTACTAGTATGCCCGACACATGTGCCATGTGCACCATTCAGCCATTGACCATAGGGAATAATTGCTGGCCTGCAATGATCACTTGTGGTCAATAGGTGCATCCCTAATGGCATGTCAGATGCATCCCTAATGCCATCTTCAGTGCCCTGTGTCCTTTTGGGAACCTGATGGGTACTTGTGATCTGGAATGGTCACTGTTGGAAACAGGATACTGAGCTTGATGGACCTTTGGTCTGACCCAGTATGCAGGGCCAGCCCATCCACTAGGCAAACTAGGTGGTTGCCTAAGGCAACAACTTCTGGAGGGCAGCAACAGCAGGTCCACCAAGAAAAGCACAAAGCCACGTAAATAGAAGAAACCCAGTCTGAGAATGTGGTAAGGAAGGAAAGAGCTCTTTATTAATTGACTGAAATAACTCGCCACAATACCCGACACAGGCCATGTTTCAAAATACCTTTTTCAGGGGAATTCTGGCGTGCTCTATTGTTAGTTAAGCCCAAATGCAATGGTCTTGTACTGAAAGGATCCTGTGAGAATCTCATTCCAGAATTTTATCTCCAAGGATAAACCACATTTCTTGATTCGTTTCCGCGTTTGTGAAAGTCAATACAATGTACTTTCACAAATGCAAAGCACGGCCTGTGTCGGGCATTGTGGCGAGTTATTTCAGTCAATTAATAAAGAGCTCCTTCCTTCCTTACCATGTTCTCAGACTGGGCAGTAAGAGCAGGCCTTCAAAGCTAAATAATAGATTTACCTGCGCTTCAGGGTGCAGGGACAGCACTACCAGTAAAGGGTGCTCCCCTTCGGGCTCGTGTCTGCCCCGTGGGTCTTCACCAAGAGTCTTTCTGTGGCCGCTGCCTATCTCTGGCGGCAGGTCATACCCATTTTTCCTTACCTAGATGACTGGCTCATCAAGGGGACATCCACCGAGGAAGCCCAACTTGCGGCTTCGCGCATGATCTTCCTCCTTGAATGCCTCAGCTTCTTGGTCAATTACTCCAAGTTCCACCTCGAACCAGTGCAGACCCTGGAGTTCATCGGCACACTCCTAGACACAGAGCATGACTGCCTTCCTACCCCGGGATCATGTGGATCATCTCTGCGCCCTGGCGGCCAAGGTCCAAGGCTGAGCTCGAATTCCGGCGCGATCCATGTTGCCCCTCCTGGGGCACATGGCCTCCACGGTTCACGTTGTTCCTCATGCCCACATGCACATTCGGGCAGCTAAGGGGTGCCTCAGGGCTCAATGGAGCCAGGCCTCTGGTTGCCTCCAGGACCCTGTCCAGATCTCCCCCAGTCTTTACACCTCCCTAGATTGGTGGCAGGATCCCCGAAGTCGCCTTCAGGGCAATGTTCCCTCTAATTTTCTGTAGGCTGTGTGCGCATAAAATATCAGCTGTGCAGCTTTTGAAGGAAGGTTAAATTTTTGTGTGGCACATAACGACACTCGGAGTTCTATACTTTAAAATTTGACTACACGTCAGAATACAGTATGTACACCACATTGATTGCACTAGATAATATTGTAGAACTTGTGAAAACCGTAAATACACAACAACTTTTAAATTTTAAGATGTCTATGTTGTTTTCTATCAGAATCAGAACCGTAATTTTTGTGCGCTCTGTTATAAAGTATGTGCGCTCGCTCGGCGAGGTGTGTGCGCGCGCACACGCGCCCAGCTTAGAGGGAACAGTGCTTCAGGGGATGCCCTTCCAGGCCCCGCAGCACGAGCTCGTCCTGACAATGGATGCCTCCCTGTTGGATTGGGGAGCCCACTATGGCGGTCTACGCACCCAGGGGCAATGGTCGCCCAAGGAAGCTCAGCAGCAAATCAATCTGTTCGAGCTTCAGGCGGTTCGGTGGGCCCTGAGGGCCTTGCGTACCACCTGCAGGGAAAGTCGGTGCTCGTGCAGACCGACAACAGGGTAGCTATGTTCTACATAAACAAGGAAGGGGGAACAGGTTTTTGCCCCCTCTGCCCGGAGGCGATCCTCCGCTCCTTTGCCGTTTGCCGGGACATAACCCTCGGATCAGTCTATCTCCCGGGCTAGAATGTCCTCGCAGACAAACTCAGCAGAATCCTCCGCCCACACGAGTGGTGCCTGGACCTGGAGGTGGCCAGCCTTTTGTTCCATCGGTAGGGGACTCCATCCGTGGACCTGTTCGCCAGTCTGGTGAACATACAGTTCCCCCGATTCTATGGACCGGTTCCACACCCGAGGAGAGTGACTCCAGATGTGTTCCTCCTGAGTTGGGTCTCCGGGCTCCTTTACATCTTTCCCTCCACTCCTCTCATTGCGAGGACCCTGCACAAGGTCCAGTTGGATCGAGATTCCATGATTCTCATGGCTCCCTTGTGGCCTCAACATCCTTAGTTCCCGCTTCTGCTCCGAATCTCCTACGAGCCTCCAGACCCCCTAGGCTGCGCCCTGGGCCTGCTAACACAGGAGGAAGGACGGGTGCTCCACTCGCACATAACTTCGCTCTCCCTTACAGCCTGGCGGCTGAACGGGTCTCCTTAGCCCCGCTGCACCTCCCAGAGGAGGTCGAGGAAAGACTCAACGAGGCGAGCCTATGCCTTTAAGTGGCGGTGTTTCTTGATCTGGTACTCTGAGCTCCAGATTGACCCATTCTCCTGCACTTTCTGGTGTGTTTTCCAATATCTCTGGCCTTCACTGGTTCTCTTCCCGCCTCTCGAGCACCTCTGCTTTGGCCCTGGTCTTGGGGGGTTTTCCTTTTTTGTTTTTACCGCGCTTTTCGTGCCCTTTTTAACCACTGACCGCATCGAGGATCTTCGACCTCGCAGGGGTCCTTTTTCCCCCAATGGCCTCCGGCTTTAAGAAATGTGATAGGTGTTCAAAAAACATGTCACTCATGGACACCCTTGACTGTTGTCTCAGGTGTCTAGGAGCAGACCATGACCCAGAGCTATGCTCCCTCTGTAAGATGTCCTCCAAGGCCATCCAAAGTCATAAGCAGAAGCTGGATGATCTCTTTCATAAGGCAGCCCCGGTATCCTCCTACTCTTCAGCCCTGCAACCTCTGGAGTCTCCCAAGGCTCCTCTCCGAGCCCGGCGGCACTCTGATCAGGGGTCACCCAAACGTGAGCAGAAGAAGAAGATGAAGGCCGCGAGGACTCTGTCGGGGGTGCCAGATGCCAGACTCTGTGAGAGGTCACATGCCCGGTTTCTTAGCCCCCCTCGGCAGTCTCTGGAGTCGGAGAGGGAGCAGCCCAGTAAGGTACCTCGAACCGATACGGAGGCCTCCAGCGAAGGCACCCGGTCTCCCGAGGGTCATCCTGGCAAGGACCCCCTCTCCTCCTTAACACCTGACCCGGTCACCCCGGCTTCGGTGTCTGTGTCGCAGGGCCCCACTCCCGAGTGGGAGACCCAAATGCTGGTCTTGGAATGCAGTGTATCATACCATGATAGAGGTCTATAAATTAATGAATGGAGTGGAACGGGTAAACATAGATCGATTGTTTACATCATCAGAAGATAAAAGGACTAGGGGACATGCAATGAAGCTACAGGGTAACCTATTTAAGACTAATATTTTTTCACTCAATGTGTAATCAAACTCTGGAATTTGTTACCGGAGGATGTAGTAAGAGCTGTTAGTGTAGCTGGGTTTAAAAAAGGTTTGGACAAGTTCCTGGAGGAAAGGTCCATAAACCATTATTAAAAGGGACCCGGGATATCACTACTTGACCCAATACAAGCATTGAGGAACCTGTGTCTTTTGGGGAAACTGCTAGGTACTTAGGACCTAGATTGGCCACTGTTTGAAACAGGATACTGGGCTTGATGGACCTTGGTCTGACCCAGTATGGCATATCTTATGTTCTTATGACAGCCAGAGGGGGTATAAACTTGAGGTTCACCTAGGGCTCCAACACTTTGGACCAACTCTAGGGCTGGCCCTGCCAATATGGCATATTGTTATCTTCTTGTGCTGTCTCTGGCATGTACTGTGGATGCATCGTCCCCCTCCCTTATTCTTGGGGATTTTAACATTCATGTTGATGATCCCTCTGACCCTTATGCCTTAAAGCTCCTTTCCCTTACCTCCTCATTCAACCTCCAGCTGTGCTCTACTGCCCTTACTCACCAGCATGGCTACTGCCTTGAGCCTGTCTTGTTCTCTGCTTGCCCTCAAACTTCTGCACCTCACTTCTTCCATTATCTGATCATCACCTGCTAAGCTTCTCTCTTCATTCCCCCCCACCCCCCCCCCCCCCCCGCACCTCAATCTCTTTCAATCTCCTCCAGCTTCTTCAGGAATCTTCATGTTATCAACCCATCAGCTCTCCTCTCCTTTGCTGTCTCACCACCTCTTTCCTCCACTATGTCATATAAGCTGTTGATGAGGCCGTATCTTCCTATAATACCATACTTTCCTCTGCTCTAGATGCTCTTGCTCTTCCCATTCCACATTCTGTGAATCATACTGAACCTCAGCCCTGGCTGTCCTCTAAAACTTGCTACCTATGTTCCTGTGCCCGCTCAGCTGAGCGCTTTTGACTCAAATTCCAAACCCTTGCAGATGTCCTACATTTCATATTCCTGCTAGCCTTTATCCAGTCTGCCGTAGCTCTCACCAAGCAAGACTATTATCTCTACCTGATTAACTCTCTTACCTCTAAACTTCGCTGTCTCCTTTATAACTCTCAACTCTCTCCTCTCTCCTCAAAGTGTCTCTGCTCCAATACCTCCTTCCCTTTCTGCCCAGACTTTGACTATTTCCATGACAATGTCCACAACATTACTTTTGACTTCCCCAAGGGATCATATCCAGCCCCTATTAACTCTCAGTTCCTTCCCTCAACCTCTGTCACTCTTTCTTCCTTTTCTAAGGTCACTGAGGAGGAAACCACATATCTTCTTTTCTCCTCCAAACTCACTACATGAACCTCTGATTCTATTCCCACCCAAATACTAAATTCCATCTCCTCTGCTGTCATTTCTTCCATTTGTCATATCCTCAACCTATAGCTTTCCATTGCAATGTTTCCTACAGCCCTCAAGCATACTGTAGTTACACCGCTTCTCAAAAAACCTTCACTAGACACTACCTTTATTGACCCGCATGCCTCCTCCCCTTTTCTAAACTACTTGAATGTGCGGTTCACCACAGTTGTCTTAACTTTCTTGCCTCTCAAGCCTTTCTGGATCCATTGCAATCTGGCTTTTATCCTTTACATTCTACCGAAACGGGTCTTACCAAAGTTTCCAGTGACTTGCTCCTGGCCAAATCCAAGGGCCTTTATTTGATGCTCATCCGTCTTGACCTTTCTGCTGCTTTTGACACTGTTGATCACTACCACCTTTTCAATACCCTGTTCTCACTTAGTTTTAAGGGCTATCCTGGTTCTCTTCTTATTTCTGCCACTGCACTTTTAGTGTATATTCTGGTAGATCCTCCTCTACTGCTATCCTACTCTCAGTTGGTGTACCCCAAGGCTCTGTCTTGGGATCTCTCCTTTTTTCTCTCTAAACCCAGTCCCTTGGTGCACTCATCTCCTCCCATGGTTTTCAGTACTATCTTTACACTCATCACTCTCAGATCTACTTCTCTACACTTGAAATCTTTCCAGGAATCCAGGCCCATATTTCTACCTGCTTACCTGATATTGCTGCCTGGATGTCCCGCCACTATCTAAAATTAAACATGGCCAAAAATAAGCTTCTTATCTTTCCCCATAAACCCACATCTCTTTTCCTCCTTTCTCTATTTCTGTGGATAACACTCTACTTCTCCTTGTTTCCTTGCCTCATAACCTTGGGATCATCTTTGACTTTTTTCTCTCCTTCTCCACACACTAAACCTGTCATTTCCTTTTCTATAACACCAGCAAAATTCCCCCCATCCTTTCTGAACACACTACTAAGAACCTTATCCACTCTTTAGTCACCTTCCGTCTAGAATATTGCAACCTCCTCCTTGCTAATCTCCCCCTGAATCATCTCTCTCCCCTTCAATCTATTCAAAATTCAGCTGTGCAGCTAATCTTCTGCCAGTCTCACTATGCTCATGTAACCCCTCTTCTCAAGTCGCTTCATTGGCTCCCTATCCATTTCCATATCCAGTTCAAACTTCTCCTACTGACCTATAAGTGCATTCATTCTGTTTCTCCTCACTACGTTTCCTCTCTTATCTCTCCCTACACCCCTCTTTGGGAACTCCGCTCTTCTGGCAGATCCCTACTATCTGTGCCCTTCTTTTCCACTGCCAACTCAAGACTTTGATCTTTCCACATTGCTGCTACTTATGCCTGACATAAACTACCTGAGTTGGTACGTCAAGCTCTATCTCTAGCACTTTTCAAATCCAGGCTAAAAAGTCACCTCTTCAAGGCTGCTTTTGGATCCTGATCCACTTAGACTCCTGCTCTCTAACTATATGTTTCCTTACCATTCTCCTAGACATATCTATCTATCTATTTCTATCTATTTAACATTTATAAAGTGCTTCAAATGTACGAAGCGCTGTACATGCATGAAGAAAAGACAGTCCCTGCTCATCAGAGCTCACAATCTAGTCAAGAAGATCACAAAATACAAATACAATCAAGTAAGACAAAGTATACAATAAACAAGAATAGCAAAAACAAGAATCAAGAATAGAAAGCAATAGAGAAGAAATGGGTTTTCAATCTGGACTTGAAGAGGTCCAGAGAGGGTGCATTGCACACAGACAGAGCTAGATTGTTCCAGGCAAAGGGTGCAGCCAGGTGAAAGGAGCGAAGTCTAGAATTAGCAGTACAAGTGGAGGGCATAGATAGACGAAGGCTGTTCAAAGAGCAAAGAACGCGAGAGGGGATGTAAGGAGAGATAAGAGATGATAGGTAGTGGGGGGCTGAAGAGTGAATGCATTTATAGGTCAAGAAGAGGAGTTTGAATTGGATTCGGAAGCGGATGGGAAGCCAATGAAGGGACTTGAGAAGAGGAGTGACATGGGAAAAGCGATGCCGACGGAAAATTAGTCGAGCAGCAGAATGTTGAATAGATTGAAGGGGAAAGAGATGGCTTGCGAGAAGGCCAGCAAGGAGAATATTGCAGTAATCGAGATGGGAGGTGATCAAGGATGGACAATCAATTTAGTAGTGTCATCAGACAGGAAGGGGTGAATTTTGTTAATGTTATAAAGGAAGAAACGGCAAGTCTTAGCTACGAGTTGGATATGAGTGGAGAAAGAGAGAGAGGAGTCAAAGATAACACCCAGGTTATGGGCCGAAAAGACAGGAAGGATTAAAGAGTTATCCACAGAGACTGAGAAAGGGGGTAGAGGAGGGGAGGCATTGGGGGGAAAGATAAGGAGTTCAGTCTTAGCCATATTTAATTTCAAATGGCGGTGAGACATCCAGGTAGCAATGTCTGAAAGGCAAACAGTGATCGTGTCATGGATTGCTGGAGAGATATCAGGCGAAGAGAGGTAGATTTGAGAGTCATCAGCATAGAGATGGTAATGAAAGCCATGGGAAGAGATAAGAGCACCAAGAGATTGGGTATAGAGAGAGAAGAGGAGCGGTTCCAGGACAGAACCCTAGGGAACACACATATCCTAGTCCCCAGTATTGTGTTCTTTGTCATGATTAGAGTGTAAGCTTTGATGAGCAGGGACAGTCTTTTACATGTCTCTGTACAGTGCTGTGTACACCTTTTAGCACTATACAAATGATTACTAGTGGTAGTAGTAATCATTTGTATAGTAGTTGTAATAGATGCAGATGCTGACCCAGGACCAGACCTTTGGCTAACATGCACTATTGAATGTTTGCATGGGTGATGCAATGGAGGTGGGCTAGATGTGAGTATATAAGATGGAAACCTGGATAAGCCTGGTCTCCCCTTGCACCTCTGTGCTCACAGTGCTTCCATACAACCTGTCTTTGTAGACTGTCTGAGCAATGTTTGCATCATTTTTTAATGCAATTTCAAAAATTTACATCCAATAAGCATTGAATAACAGGCAACTGAGAAACAAACTTAAGAAATTAATTTACACAATATCAAATAACATAGACCACAAATAACTCCGGTGAGGCAAGAACAGGTAGAGAAAAAATGCAATTTGGACAGGAAGAAAAAGGACTTTTTTATTTTATATTTATCCATTTAAAAAAATGTACACAAGGATTATACACTTGCTACAGAAAAGAAAGAAACAAAAATGGAAGAAAATTCAACCACCACATATCAAGGCTAAATTACAATGCATACTCTTTCACTAGCCCACAAAATTAAGGAGAGGCCAAAACAAAAGAAAAAAGAAAAGGAAATAAGACACAATAACTGATGCAACAATCTGTCTAATGTGTGGGGCAAATTCCCCTATACAAAAAGAGAATCTGGAGAAACTACAGGTTGCTGCGGGAGGTCCCCACTTTTTCCCACAATGAACTGTGTCAAATGAGCAGGCTCAAAAAAAGTATAATTAACCCCCATATATTTAATTAAGTATTTAAATGGGTAACGTAAAAAGAATAAACCCTTTAATTGAAGAATTTTAGGATGAAACAAAAGAAACTGCTGACGCTTCTGAGTGGACTTGGAAACATCTGCAAACATCTTAACCTGTTCTCCCATAAAGGGCTGATTTTTGGCATGAAAATACAATTTCAGTAACCAGTCCTTATCAGGCTCAAGAGCCAAAGTCAAATGCAATATTGCTCACGGGATAGAATCAGAACCCGAAGCCTCCAGGAAACCAGTTAGAGCCAATGAATCCATCGGGGGGAATGAGCAGGTGAGGAAGCACCATGGTCTCTGTGCTTCTCCTAGGACAAGCAGGATGAGCCAGCCACACTTGGTGACGTCATCCGACGGCGCCGAGATGGAAGTACTCTCCATAGCTCAGAAGGGCTTTGGCCCTTCTGAGCATGAGCGAACTGGCCCCACCCCCCGGCCTGCCCCTAGCTAGTTTCAGTTCTTCCGCCTTTCCAGCAAGACGGACCTCTCTACTCTCCTACTGAAATGACATAAATCCTTAACTTATTCTGAAGAAAATACAAAAAATTCTTCCCCCTGTTCCTACTTTGTTTAAAATCTTCTAATGCTGTTTCTGACCCTTCCTTTCTTTCAGATCCATTCAGGAAGGGCTAGCCGGAATCCCCTGCCAGCCATGTGCTCGCCCGGCCAGCCATGTGCTCGCCACTCTGCCGCTCCTACAGCCACAGCTGCTTACGTGCTGACCAAAGTTAAAACAGATGCCGCGCTCACCTCCTAGTTGGGATTTGACCACCTTCTGATGCAGCCACAGCCCGTGATCTTCTGATGCTACCGCAGCCACTCGGGATGTGCCTCAGGGCCTCCATCCCCAGTTGCGCTACCACATCTGATGCTTTGACAGCCAATCGGGATGTGCCTCAGAGCCGCCATTCCCAGTCGCGCTGCCATGTGGGATTGAGGACTTATCTCTGATGCTGCCGCTGTCGTGTGCGCGGGATGTGCCTCAAGGCCTTAATCCCCAATTGCGAGCTCTGCAATGTCAGCCCAACGGCACCAACTCCGCCCAAAGCACAGCTCCCGGGATGCCTTCCTGCTGCCTGCAGCCTTCCTGCACTGCAGTCTCTCTACCGCCGCCATGATCAACTTCCAGAACTCCTTCCCCCATGGCGCCATTGGAGGGTGCCACAACAGCCGACCCCCTATGCCGATGTGGACACTCCTGATTGGCGCACTGCGCCGAAGGGGAAATTCTCTCAGGCACACCTCCTCCGTGCCGACGTGGACACTCCTGATTGGCGCATGGAGCCAAAGGTGCAGTCACTCTGGGGCCCGGCGTGACTGCCTCGGCGCCAATGAGAAAATCACTGCAGCGTCCAGACAGTCAGCTGCGACCTGGAAGTGATGGTAGTAGAAGTGGGCCTCACCACCTCCCTCCACGCTCCTCCTTACAAAGGCTTCAGGTTCACGGGGTGCGCCATTCACTAACCCAGCATAGGAGGAGGAGGTGAGGGAACCCGCGAGCGAGTGCGTGCACGCGCACATGGTCCGGGATCATCCCCTCACTGAACGCAGCGTTCAAATTGTCATATGTTGTCCAGATACCTGGTAGAGAGGCCAGCGGCGGCCATGCTTCAATTTCCGCTCCAGGGTGTGAAAAGCGATAGCCCGCTCCAAGGACAACAACCAGCCACCGAAAACAACGAAGAGATGGCCACCCCTGTTCCTCCTGACACGGATTCTACGCTATGAGACCCGATAATTCGGGGGTCACCTGCACATCCCCCGGCCCAAGTAGGCGTAGCCTAGTGGTTAGAGCTGCAGACTTTGAACTTCAGAAGTCAGGGTTCAAATCCTGCTGATGCTCCTACGGGGCTTGGCCAAGTCACTTAACCCGCCATTGCCTCAGAGGACAGGGACACTGCGGTACCGGAGGGTAACTATAGAAGCAGCATGGTGAAGGGGCCTCCAGAGCACAAGCTCATCAGCCCACTTCTGTCTTCCCAGGCTTATCATACTCATTGGGCAGGGTCAACCGGCATCACTATTCCTTTCTGGATCCCCTCTCAGTTAGGGATAAGGGAGGCGGAATTTTGAAATACCACCAGGATTGCAGCACTAACAGGACATAAGGTTCATCCTTTAACTGCCGACCTGGCATGTCACTAACCCAGCAACACCAAACCATAATCCAGTGCTGAAAGGATGGCAGTGTGCCCATAGTGGCATCCGGACCTCCAAACGACACCAGGCTCCCGCCACCTGCGGACTCTCTTGTGCAAAGGAAACTCAAGGTGGAGTCCATGGAATCCTGGTCAAAACCTCAGCCCTAGGATCCTTTGACAAGTCTCTTGTACGGCTGGCCATACCAGAACTCAATTCCACCAGAGATCCTCCAGACCTCCGCTCTTGGACCAGGACCACTATGTTAGTGAGCCTATTACCCTATGGACTTGAGCCTCAACCAGCGTGCGCCTAGGCACTGGGAATAGGTTCCCCAGACAATGTGTAGAGATGCACAGGCCTCCCCTCACAGTGCACCCTTACCCCTGTCACAGCTGCACCTGGAAGACTTGGCATCACAGCGGGGAGCGCTGGAAGAAGGTGTTACTTAAGGTGGCCATCGCCCTGTGCTAGTCCGGGTCGGTTGGAGCCCATATCAACATAGTCCATGACGTCCAGCGTTCCGCATCTCTGGGGAGCAATACACCCCCATTAGGAATGCTCCCAACCTAAATCCGGTGACCAGCCTCTTTCCCAGGAGTAAGACAGAGGTTGCCCAAGGAAAAGCTCCGCAATATCTATATCTATATATATAAATAAATAAATAGAACTCTAAGGCCGGAACACCTGAGGCAAGTGTAGCCTCCAATATCAGGCTGGGGGCTGCCTCAGCCTCTCAGACACATCAAACTCTCAGACTCCGCAGCACCGCTCTGCCATCAAGGGGCAACCGTCAGGACTACCACACCCTTGCACCAGGGCAGGACCTTTCATGGACGGTCAGAAGATCCATGCGACATACCTATACTCCTCGCTCCACAAGTGCTCCTGTACTCCTTGCCCCCCCAGGTGCTCCCAGCATCATGGTGCCTGGTCTTCCCCCAATAGCATGGCAATTACCCGATAAAAGCCTCACATCAACTGAATGCAGTTGAAGCGAGCATCAACACACAGTCCCCATGGCACTCTTCCCGCAACACTGGAGGGACATCATCCTCAGTGTGGGCAGTGGACTAAGTGGTTTTGTATTCCTATGGTGAGCCGTTCAGGTCCACGACCACTGTGTCTTGGAGCTGCGCCACAGATTCAGGTCCCAACACTGGATTCCGCAGGACGTCTTCACAGTACCTGCGACTCAGGTATTCCTATGGTGAGCTGTGTTTGGACTCATCATCATGATTCCACAATTATGTTGTGGGTACAGTGTGGTACACTATCCACAATCACTGTGTCTTGGAGCTGCGTCACAGGTTCAGGTCCCAACATTGGATTCCGCAGCACACGTCTTCACAGTACCTAAATACCATGGCCTACTGTGGGACAAAGCCAAGACTCCTGGGCTGCGCTCTGTCCTCCGAAACGGGAGCAACAGGCTACCACCATGATCTAAGAGACCTGCAACACTATAACCTAGGCCACTGTTGGCATGACTGCAGAGTGGCAGTCCCAACACCAATAAAGGGATCACTGGCCTAGGGATCCTCCTCTTATGAGTAATTAAAGGGCAGGTACATATTAACAAAATACCACAGGCCATGACCTGGCAGAGGGTCTGGTTAAGGATCGAAGCAAGAACTCCGGCAGATTGCCGCAACGGCTCTACGTTCTAAGGCCTGCCCTGATAGTTTACAAGGCGGTCACAAACCCGAACCTGCTCAGCAGGAAAACCCTAAACTCCAGGCTTACCTCTCTGAGCCCAGCCTTACCACAGCCAAGCAGTTCCCACCCAGGGCAGCACCACTGAAAGGCACCCTCACGCTGGGACCCTGGGGAACTGCCTGGCAGACTGTGCTCTCAGATGAGGACCATCAGCCTCCTTCTTACATCGGCGGGTGGACAACTAATCGACCATGTGGAGTACATGACAGACAACGGCTTAGGATGGGCAGAGCCCAGGCCATCTTAATCATACCTGGCCAATACCAGTACGTTTCCCCAAGCATCTGCTCTGCCCAGAGGCCCCTGGATGCTTCCTCAAGTGCTAGTAGTCAATGAAAAACTCGAGCCTGACCAGATTGACAGGTAGTAACTCAGACATAGTAGATGGTAACTCAGACCTGACCGAACGTAGTCTTCTACAAATGGACTCGTGCCTTGGCAACATCATCATGCAAGTCCTGAGAAACTCAAGAGCCTGACCCGACTGAGAAGTCATAACTTAGGCCTGACCAACCGTAGGCTTCTACGAATGAACTCGCGCCTTGGCATCAGCATTATGCAAATCCTACAGACCTGTTTGAATGAGCTCCTGAGCTCGTGCCTTGACAACATCATCATGCAAGTCCTACAGCGCCAAACCTCCTTAACTAGTGGACCTTTCAGGGGGCACCACCTGTGCTAGAGGTTCTTCCCTGGCATAAACAAACTGTAGAAAATTTTCAGGCTCAAGGAAGACAAATTGTTTACCCTGCCACAAAACCAAACACTTACAAGGAAAAAATAATTTCATTGAGGCACCAAGCTTTAAAGCTTTGCTCCTCAGAGCCAGAAATTCTCATTTCTTCTTTTGCATATCTTTAGATACATCAAGAAATATATATATCTTTGAATTAGAAAACTAGCTGACATGTTTTGAAAAAACAACCCCAAGAGAGCATTCCTGTCTGACTCAAATGCAAAAAAGCTACTAAAGTTTTCCTTTCAGTAATAACTTCTAAAGATGACTCAAGAAAGTTAGTCAAGTTTCCAATGTCTGGAGCATGATCTATCCCAGGGTTTTCACCTGGCTCCCCACGATTAGTAGTAAGTGACAGGTACTGGGCCCAAACAATTGGTGGAACTACTTCCTCACACATTTTCAAAACTTTGCCAAGATATTTTCTCAACATATCCACTGATGAAATCAATGGACATGTCAGGAAGTTAAGGAATCTTAAATTGTTCTTGCGAACACGATTCTCTAAGAATAACAGTTTCCTGTTCAAAACTTCCTTTTCTTTAATCTGGTGGGCTATACTCACGGACTGAAGATTTTCCAAGGTGGATTCCATTCGGTCTAATCTCACCGTTTATTGTGCCAGAGACAGCTACTGTTCCATTACCTTGGTAGAAAAAGTATCCAAGTCAAACTTGAACTCACCAGCATTGTTAGCCAGAGAAGTATCCACAGCCTTAATGGCGTCCCAAAATGCTTCCAGGCTTACTACAGCTGGTCTAACAGCCACCGCTGAAAGCACACCCCAATGAGAATTCCTTACTAGGTCCTCTGAAGCTGACCCAGATGCTGAGGGAGCCTCCATCGTCGATGGTGAAACCAGGAATTCCCCCTTGAATGCTTTTGTCCTCACTGCAGTGTCTACATCTGGTCTTAGTGGCAGGAGGGCTAAGCGTTACTTAGGTCTCAATGAAGCCCCACTTGCACTAGCATCTGTGGAGGACACCACAGACAAGACCAAATAAGCATGCTGATCCTGAGAGGCAGGGAGTACAAAATGGAGCAGAGACAGCATCATTGCTTTTGGCATCAATGTGGAGGTAGGCACCGAAGCTTTCCCCTCCCTCTTCCGAGGCATCGGAGCAAGTAATCACCACCACCACTCGGCGCACCCTGCCGTGTTACCGCTTATGCTGCTATCTTGCTTCCTATTTGCATCATTTTGTTCCATTATTTTTCCCTACACATCAGCCACAGGCAGGGGCCTCAGGGCAGCCAGTGGTAAGTGGACCCACAGTAACGCAGGAGCCACAGCTGCGGATATCACTGCAGCCATAGCAGAAAGAACAGCAGAGGAGGGACAGGGAACCACTAGTTCCCTAAGGGCAGCCACAGTGGCCTGTGACTTGACTGATGCCAAACACCACCACCTCCATTCCCCATCTAGGAGGCAACAGATGAGGAAGAGGAGGAGGAATGGAGTGGTGGTGTCTAGCATTGGTCAAGTCACAGGCTGCTGTAGCTGCCCTTAAGGACCTAGTTCATGTGAATCCCCAGGTTCTATAGTGGAGGGGTGGGGGTGCATGCCACAACTGCTGGTCTACTGTGGGTGTCAGGCGTTGGACCATTCCTCCCACAGCACATTTCTAGGGAGGGATTCACATAGTACATCATGCTATTTACTCCCATAGACCCAAGTATCTGGCCGATCTATTAACATTTCACACACCATCTTGCAGTCTCCACTCTATCCACATAAATCGCCTATACCTGCCTTCCGCCTCACAGGCGCATCTCCAATCAACTAGACATTTGGCCTTCTTCTACCTCGGTCCCTCCCTATGAAACTCTCTGCCCCCTGCCCTTCGACTGGAGGAGTCCTACACTAAGGGGCTTGTTTACAAAGCCGCGGTAGCGGTTTGCGATCGTAATCGGAGCCGCGGCCCCATTGATTTCAATGGGGCCGCGGTTGCGATCGCGATCGCGAACCACTACCGCGGCTTTGTAAACAAGCCCCTAAGTTCCGATCCCTACTGAAAACCCACCTCTTTTCCTCAGCCTTTAACCTTCTCCCCTAACTCTCTATTTCCCATTCTCTGCCAAGTTAATGTTTAAAGTTTCTTTTCTCTTTCTTTCCTGAACAAAGATTGTAACTTCATTTCCTTTTCCTATACATTTATTGTATTGTAAATCGCCCCGATGTAAAGGGGGACGGTATATCAAATGCTAAATAAACAATAAATAAACAATAATATCAGAGAATAGTTGCATATTGGATATTGGCATGGTGTGATTGGTTTACCTGGCAATCAGCCATCTCCCAGCTGTTCAGTGGCTCCAGCTTTTCCAAGCCCAGATTGTGAGAGGAAATATGCATCGTGGCAGGATGCCAGGTAACATGCACATACATTGGTGATGACCATTTAGGCATTGTTCACTGACTCCTGAAGTCACATATTGTTTATTGTTTATTAGGATGCTTAATATACCGCTCATCACAACAGTGTCTGAGCGGTTTACAACAAAAAAAGGCTGCTAAAGGTAGAAAAGAACATCATTATTATTTGTTCTTGATGATTCCGGCTTCGGGGGAAGGAAATAAAGTCCCACATCCTCCACAGCAGGTCTCTCATGAAAGCCTCAATGCAGTGAGGACTTGGGTAATGCCAGTGCTGACCCCCACAATGTGCTGGAAGCCAGCAGTGGCAAGGAAGGCCAGAGTTGTTGCAACCTTCACTGACTCTGGCAGCACATGGCTTCTCTGCATTGGTGCATCCAGGTCAGTTCTCAATAGCTCACAGAGGTCAGTAGTGGTGGTCTTGTTCAGCCTGTACCTCTGGGACACTTCCTGTACCATGCACTGTAGAAGACTGACACGGCTCAATAGACATGTGGGGCCAGTACCAACACCTCCCACACTGGCTGTTGCTGTTGCTATTGCTGGGCCTAGTGCTTTCTCCTCTATCTTCTTCTCTGGACCAGGCATCTCCTCTGCTGGCTGCACATCTTTTTTTCTTTTTTTTTTTTTGAGTTTGTAACTTACAAAGATGCAAGAAACCAAGGAAAATACAGAAAAAACATAATACACAATATGACAAGGAAACAAAAATACATTTTTTATCCCACATCATGGAGAGAGGGTGCCACGCCACCTGTATGGAAAACAAATTAACTTATTCCCTAGAAAATCTCTCCATACACTAATATTAAAAAATAAAAAAATACAAAGAAATAAGCAGAAAAGGCCTGGGTCTAGGCCTCACCAGGCAATAAGAATCAATTCACTTGGCTAGGGTCAGAAAAGACATACCTTACTCCCTGATATTCCAATAAGCACTAAGGAAAACATAAAAAGAAAGAGGCCCCCAGAGCAAAATCCGAGGTTTCAGCTGTAGGGACCTCTTCCTAGCCACATCCAGAAAAATCATAAGTTTCTGTCCACAAAATAAAGAACCTTTTTTTGAGAAATAAGTTTTCATGATTTTGGATTTGTCTGCTTCAGACAATAAGGTAACAATTAAAGTAGCCCTTACGGAAATATCAGCCGTAGATGCTTCCAAAAATTGTGTCAAATCCAGAGAGAGTGAAACTGCTGCCACAGGAACATCTACCTCTTTACCTTGAACCAATACTCTAGCAGGAATGTAATAGACATTAGAAACCAAAACAGATTCAGCATCAGGAAATAACAGCACTTACTTTAGATATTTTCTAAGCAAAATAAGAGGAGAGAATAAGGGGTATGTTTACTAATCGGCAGTAGCGGCTTCCGTGCGATATCGGAGTTGTGGCCCCATCAAATTCAATGGGGCCATGGCTCTGATATCACACGGAAGCCGCTACCGCCAATTAGTAAATATATCCCTAAATGTGTTTTAGGAAAATTCAATAAACGTAAATTCTTAGCCCGCAAAGAGTTCTCTAGGGCTTCTAATTGCATTTGAGTCATCAAACTATCTTTAATATTGGATGCACCAGCGGTCAGCAGAGAATCCATCTGAGTAGAGATCTTATCTACTTTCTGGAAAGCAGAACACAGTATCATGTTCATAGAATTTCCTAATAGCATCTATAGAAAATTTCACTGTCTGGTCAATAAAGCCTCCCAATAACTCATTAATCTGGGTTACTATCTTAAGTATATCCATTAATGTAATAGAATCAGATTTTAAGTCCTTAAAGTCAATCACCTTTACCAAAGGGTTAGAGCATTGAATAGGTACAGGCATAAACACCCCATCCAAAGATGCCTGTGATATCTCCTTAAATGAGGAGGAATCTACTTTCCCCAAAGGAGATATTAAGGGAGCAATAATACTCTCAACCTCTGACCCAAGCCTAACGGTAGGATGAGTAGGGGGAACCTAGAAGAAGAGCTTAAAGATACCCCAGAGGCTTCTGAAGAAGGTGAAACAGCCAAATCAGACTGCCCTCCAAATAGGAGAACTTGACCCTGCTGCTGATGTTTATCCATAGGACCAGAAAGTGCTTTAGGGGTTGATGACAAAACTGTTTGCTTACTGGATTTACCTTTCCTTTTCCCATAGCCTTTTGGTATCCTCAAGTTTGGACACCTGGCACCATGTGGCACCAAAGACGCCCCTTCAGACACATACCTGTGAGCCATGCATCCATGTCCACGAACTGCTATACACAATTTTATAGTCCCAGCTGAGCCCAATGATGTCACCTAGAGAGGCGTGGCTTCCCACCAAGCAAGCGATCCCGGTAGCGTCCCTGTCCTCCTCTCTCCTCAGGAAAAACTCTGGATCAGTAGCGCAGCTTCCCAAGCAGGAGAGGCAGCAAAGGAAAGCCTACTCTCCTGCTGGCTGCACATCTCATGTCAGCTGGGATGGCTGGAGATACAACTATAGCTAGCAACAGGTGACCAGTGCAGGTTCCGTTTGGAGCCACTAAGGTTATACCCGGATACTAACAGTGCAATGGGCTAAATGGCATAAAACACTGTCCTAACTATAACTAGATATGTGGGAGATCTGGTTATCTGCCAGTAGTCTTTGGTGATATGCTTTTGCCAGTGGCCAGATGAATATTGGACATGTGCAGGTTTGGAGCCTTTAACGGGTTTATGTTGCTGCTTATCCAGAAATTTGCTGTCTACAGGTTTGAATATAGGGCACTAGATTTTTAAACCCAAATTACCAGTATAAACTGTGTTTGAATATTGGGCCAGTAGAAGATAATTGTTTGCCTAACAGATGGATTTAAAGAAACATTTGCTTCTCAAGATCAAGGAACATAGTCTTAAAATGGGACTGCACCTTAACATCAAGAAGACAATGATCCTGCCAACTGGCAAAATCAATAAGTTCATCATTGATGGAGAAGAAATGGAAATAGTTGACAACTTTAACCTACTTGGATGAATAATCAATAAAGAAATGACAAGCAGTCAAGAAATCAGATGATGCATTGCTCTTGGCAGAATGGCTATGAAGGACCTAGACAAGATTCTCAAGAGCAGAGATGTGTCTCTCCATACAAAGATTTGACTTGTCCAAGCCATGACATTTTCAATATCATCACATGGATGCAAAACTTGGACAGTGAAAAAGAGACAGGAAGAAAATTGATGCCTTTGTGTTATAGTGCTGGTGATGAATACTGTATATACCATGGACTGCCTGAAGAACAAACCAGTCAGTACTAGAGGATATCAAAACTAAGCTTTCTTTAGAAGCTCAGATGACATGACTTCGACTTTCATACTTTGGACACATCATGCAAAGAGAGGACATAACACTTGACAAGGTAGAAGGTCAACATAAAAGAGGAAGGCCGGAAATGATATGGATCGATACAATAAGAGCAGCTATGGGTGCCTCTCTATCAACAATGAGCCGCCTGACTAAAGACCCTGGTCAACTATCCAGAGGGTCGCCATGAGTCGACAGCGCTTAACAAGAACAATATACATTAAACAGGGACATTGATAACTTGGATTTTTCTGAGGCAATGGAGGGTTAAGTGACTTCCCAAGACCACAAGGAGTGCTAGTGGGAATCGAACCCTGGTCTCTTGGTTCCCAAGTCAGTGATCTAACCAGTAATCTACTCCTCTACTCCCTCATAGTACAGGTTTAACTTTATGCCTCCATCTAGTCGACCAAATGTATGCTTGTTATGAATTTACATGTGGCTAAAAATCCATTTTAAAGCAATCTACCCATGTAACTCCTCATTCAGTCAAAAGCCACACTCTCCAGGCCATTACTACCAAAGAGAAAATGGACTAACTGCATTAGTCTATCAGTTATCAGATTTAGAGGATATTAACAGATAGTAGAAAGCTCCTGAACCTTGCTACTGTCAAAATAATTAGAGACATCCAAACCATTTAAACAAAGGCACTTCCATGTTAAGTGCCCATCCCTTGTTAAATTCCCTGGTCTTAAGCTTGGGACACCTGGGGCCCAATATTTAGTGCTGGCAGCTAGCGCAATTACAGCAGTTAGCTGCCAGCGCTGAACAGTAAACGTGGATATTCAATGCCGGGGTCATATGCGGCCACAGCAATTAACATATGGAGTCGCCACAGAGCCCTCACTGCCACAAAAGCTAACCAGGAAGCAACGATATTGAGCCACTGCCCGGTTAGCTCCCATGGGTAAAGACAGGCCAGCTTTGGGTGTGTAACGGCATTAATTGGGGATATTCAGTGGCACTAACTATGCGACTCAGCAGGAAGTCATCACACCGAGCAATCATGGTTTGTTTGTTTTTTTGCTTGTCAATACAACAGCTATGCTGAATCTTTGAGCAATTCATCATATTCTCACTACAGTCTAAAGTTTGCCTGATATCATTTTAATAGTCACCTGTACAGAAGAATTATCCTTTCAATCCACTGAAAATATACAGTGACCGGTAGATTTTTGCAGGAAGGTGTGAACTTAACCCTTGTTTGGCAGCTTGACCTCTAGAAGTAGTACTGAAAGACTATCGCTAGGGGTCAAAGATGCCATTTTGAACCCAGGTACTCAATAAGGCAGGAACAGCTGGGGATCACTCCTGCTTCCCAGTACCCTCTTGGAAGAGCCAAAGGGCTGTTGGGGAGCCTTCTATGTAAGATGTGATGGTGTGTCAGGGAGTAGAGACCTTCTATTGTTGGGGGTAGTTGGAGGGCAAGGGACTTCTGTATAAAATATGGGGGGGGGGGTCTCTTTTGCAGCAGTGGCCCCTTAGTTCATTGCCAATAGCACCGATGTAACCACACTATCAACAATGCACTTAAAGGGCAGTAAATGTCTGCCCTGTGGGGAAAATGCATGGGCAGATGCTGGACAAAAGCCCTACAGTTTCTTACCATACAGGCTTTGCAGTTACTGTGCATTCGTTTTTGCAATTAACGTGCGGCAATGCCATCGACTGCATAAATCCTTCTGAAAACTGATCTATGTATCTATCATTTTGTCATATGAACTGAATTTATGTATTCTGTTTTTCTTGATCTGTTTTGTACACCCCTTTGGGCATTCCCACTGGGTTCAATAAAGCAGGATAGATGCCCAAACAGAAAAAGCACTAGAAATAACAGATTGCATCTTCTTCTTACAGCTCATATTCTTTTTCTGTCTGCCTCTAATCTCTTTCTCTTCTCACACTTCAATTCCACTCCTGTTCCTGCTTCTAAATGATCATTTTGTGAAGGGGAAAGTAATATTTTTCAGCTCAGGCTCTTTCTCCTTCTCTGCTTATCTCTTCTGATTGCTATGTGTATATTTAGCAGCATCTCCAAAACATCCTTTTGCAAAATGAAACACAGCTGTTCCTGAATCTTCCACTCTGCTCCAACCATTTCAGTACGTGCCTTTCCACTGTGAACGGAGTCAGGCAGGGGAGCTCAGAAGTGGTCATGATTCATTTATAAAAAGGCTGGCATTTTCTTAGTGTGACTTGAATTTGGAGGACACCAGAAAGCTAGGGAGCTCAGTTAGAGCAAATGGAAAGGAAGGGAACAAATAATTTATATGATGTTAAGTGGCTTAGAAGCTGAAGCAATAAGATATGACGAAGTCTGCAAATGCAATTACATTTGGGAGAAATGGCAAATATTGGGTGTGATCATATTTTCAAATTTTTATATGCACTATAAGCACGTTTGGCATTTGTGAAGCCTTTTGCGAAAATTATGGAAAACTCTACAAGAGCTGAATCATGCATATCAGCTCAATGGCAATTTTGCTGTAGAAAAATTGCAATTCACTAACAGTTGTTGGTGAATTGATGTGCATATCTTAAGGGGAGAGAATAAAATTTCCTCCTCAAGTCTTGCTACCTTCATATGGTGACCCCACTGTTTAACATCTATACTACATCTCAGCAAGGTGTGACATTACAATTGAAGTATGGTAAGAACCGAAAAGAAAAATATATACTAGCTGCACATCGCCAAGGATAAAACGGTCCCCACCTGTAGCTTACACACTAGGGATAACGATGTTGGTTTCAATAGTGCAAGCATTGCAGACGTAGATAACATCCCTGCCACAGATAAAGGCCATGGTGAGAACTTTCATGGAATCACTGTGGCAGGAGATAAACCATAGAAATTAATGAAAAAGTCAAGTGGATTAACTATGGTTAAGTGGACTTCTGCAGATAAAGAGAAGATAATGTACTGCAATTTTGCTGTAGCAAAACTACATATTGAAAATCATGCAAAGCCACAACTTTCCACAGAATGTAATTATAGTTTGAGAGGTATAGTTAAGGGGGTTACTTTAGAACCTTATTTACAATTTACATCTGCAAATATTGGCACTTACATGTGTAAATGCAATTTTAGAAAGGGCTAAATTTATACGTGGATGTCCTTACTATGTTTAAGTTACACGAGGTCATATCAGAGGTAGAGTCAGTGCATGGCCAGGGTGGGTCAAAATCTACATGTATAATCTCCATTTCATAAGGGGAATACACTTGTAAATCCCAACATGGATATTTTTTGGTCATACACCTGTTTCCTGGCTGTTTATGTTTTTAAACGGTGCTCATTTCAGCCAGCCCTTTATAGGGAGATTAGGGAGATTATTTTCCTTAATCCCCTGTTGTTTATTTCCCCCTCCATATTGAAATTAGAAAAAGATAGCAGACTCTGTAGTAAACTGGTCTCATTTACTTGGGAGGCTTACGAAATGGCTCACATACATGTTAATGTGGAGTGCCTACATGTGTAAGTGACCCAATACCAGCCTCCACATGTAAGTGCTGGCACCTAGGCACAAAAAAGGAGCAGATCATATCACGTCTTGGAGGAACAGGGAGCTTTATTAGTGCTTAGGAAGTCACCCTACATGTGTTTCGGCAGGTGTCTTCCTCAGGGGTAGCTGACCTCAATAAATAGGAACCTAAAAGTTAGTTCTCCTGATTGTGTACAGCTGTGAACCTCGGACGGATAAACGCAATTCATTTATCCGTCCGAGGTTAAAGGTTATACCAGGACCTGTTATATGGAATCCTGGAGGTGATTTTTCCAAATGGGTTAAATTTGCACATACCATGACAGCGATGAACCTCGCTGTTCAGCCAGGATATGTGGAGTATGATCTCAGTCTCTCAAATTTACTGCTAACGCTCGCCATAGTACTTGCATTGTTCCAAAGAGAGCCTCCATCTGGAGTTTCTAAGATGTAAAATCAATCAGCAACTTATCAAGATGTGACTGAAAATTCCTGCCATGTTTTCTACTCGCTCTTTACATGTCGTGTTAAACAGTAATTAACACAAGCAGTAAATTGGCAGGTGACACTTTAGATACTAATTTTACAGCCTGTTATTACATAGGTTTCTTAGCATCTGATTATTGAGTATGTCTACAGTAGTGTATAGGATTACATACAAGTACCTACTTAATATGCAAAACGTTCCTTTGAACTAAGTTAAATATTTTCAAACATTCCAAGAAATCGGCATTTCATAAGACTAACATCCGCAGTCAGATAAGATTAATTCTATCCTTTCGCCTTCAATGCTGGACATAAAGGGGATAATTGTAGAAGGAGCCACATAAAGATACATATGTAAATCACCTATTTTTAAGGATTTACATGTGTGAATGGGAACTTATTGACGATCTTAGCTGGTCGCCATTCTCTAAGTACACACATAAGACTGATTGAGCATACTTTCACTGGGGCATACACATAGGCAGATTTGGGGCAGAGTACTAATTTACATATATAAGTTATAAAATACTATAATTTACATATTTTCTTTTAAAATCTTGGCATGCCTGTATCGAGATTTAATATGCGTTTTCAAAGACATGCCTATTTTATAAAGAAAAGTAGATGCCCTGCTTTTCTTTATAAAGATAAGCTGGCGATAGATACATTCTGGGTGTCTATAACTAGGCTCCCAGTTATATAAAATTGCCCTCAAAACAAGCAATAATCTTGCAAAACCATGACTTTTAGAGACGATCCCCAGAATAGAAAAGCAGGTTTCATTCTAAAAGTCTCTTTCAATTATGAACCAGTAACACATCGACAGCACAGACTGGTAACCATAAAATCAGAATATAGCACCACCATATTCCAAAATAAAGAGACTCACAAACAATCTTTGAAATTTATGATAAACTTTGTCCAGGTAGAAATATGACTGACTGGATGAATCTGTGAGGACCAACTTGTCTGCTCAGATTCAGCTGGATCGTACTTAATATGATATTAGCTGATTACATTTTTATGCCCACCCTTGTCATGCCTCAATCTGACTCCCTTTTTGTCTCAATATCATTGTCTGCATGGCAATTTTGTATGAGCAAAGTTAGCCAAAGTGGTGATATTTGTAGGCAAATGTCTATTTCACCCACATAAATCTTCGGATTACTGATCTCTTTGTAGATTTCTATTTGTGAATTCCCAATTTTTTCTCACTACATTTGACTGTCCTGGGCATTCATTTTTAATTGAATCGTCTACCTTGTAATTGAAAAAGGAACTGTACTTTGATACAATATGCTCTGAAGGGACTGAAAATTCTTAACTATTTAGGTGAATGATCTTTGATAAAAATGCCATTGCACTACAACATCAGCGGCATGAACTGAAAGTTCTATATCACATTTTAGCAATCTTGGTAACTTGTATCTCTGAAGTTGAGGATTTCCATCTCCATGGAATATGCATTCCGTCATCTCACCAATTAAATCATTTAAGCTCGGTTTGTTTTGGTTTTCAAAGATAATTCTTGTCTCTTGCATATTAATCTGTAAATTAATTTAGAGACTCTTTCATTTTCAGTACATCTACAATTAATTCAAAAGCAAATTCCATGTTTTATTTGGATAAATATAGTTAAGAGGGAGATCGTTAGGGAAAGGCACAATGCTTGGCAATTTCGAAGGTCAGCGCAAAAGAGGAAGGCCAGCAATGAGATGGATCGATACAATAACAGCAACAATAGGTGCCTCTCTTTCTACACTGAGCGCCTGACTTAAGACCGAACACAGTTTAGGTCAATTACCAGAAGGTCACCATGAGTCGACACAGACTCGATGGCACTTAATAACAATATAGCTTTAAGTAACTGGGATATTCAGAAGTACTTTGGGGACAGTGTTGATGAATATCCATACAGATTACCTCAGTAGTAATGGGACAGTTGCAGGAGCAGTCTGAGTGCAGAGATGCAAATTATCCGGATAGTGGCACTGATAATTATCCGCATAAGCTGTCCTGAGTGGATAGTTATCCAGATAATGATGCTGAAAATCATTGCTATGTATATAGGGCAATCACTGGTAGTCCTATCTGGATATTTAACACTGGCCACTATCCAGAGCAGAGTGCTAAATATCTGGAGGGGATATTGAGTGGCAGCAGCTAGCCATCGGTATTGAATATCTAGGTCGGCTGACTAACAGTGAAGTGGCGATATTCAGCCATTGCCCGGCTAGCTTCTGCAGCAAAAGTTAGGCTAGCCTTTAAGGTGTTGAATCTATACACTTAGGGATAACCGGGCAATGGCTGAACATCGCTGCTACCCAGTTATCCCTGGGTGCCATCTCTGCTCTGTTCCAGGACAGGGGCAGCGCAAGGGGGGTGTGGGGCCATGTGCGGAAACTCGGTGCAGGGTCTCATTTGCATAAGGGGCCTCATTTGCATAGATATTTGCATAATATTAACATGCACTAACTTTTAGTAAACATGCCTCTTAATTAGTGTATGGATAAAGAAAGACTAAAAGATTTCTACATTACTATAATCCAGTGCCAACCACCAGGCACATTAGGAAGTACTACAAACACTGCCCATTTAGAACCATAGCAAACCCACTATATCATCACAGTACTACCAGGATTCATAAAGCACCATACCCTACTTATCAAAAGGCAACACTGCAAATATTAAACCAATACATCTCAGAAAATACCAATACATCTCCTACTGGGGAAAGAGAACAAGTGGCACTATCAAATATAAACTACATAAACAGAATACCTCAGCTTGGTTACACATGCAGAACACAGACCATCACCAAACAAAGAACAAGGGATCACAATTTAGAAATAGGAAGATAATAATTAAACTGGGAACCCCAAAAGCCAAACTTGGAATGTACAACAGCAGTGCAGAAATAAAACTATAAATTAATTTCCACTTGTACTAAACAAAATGCAACTCTTCATCTTCCCCACTCACACAGTCTCTTGTTGCATAGATATTGGGTGCCCTAGGCAAACCTTCAGCCTTATGATCCCCCCCCCCAAGATTTTAATATTAAATTCAACAATCATGATCATGCCAACAGCACCCTGTACAGCAATCCTGTACAAATGCATAATTGCACATCATACTTCAAAATATTGCTTTGCGTGTACTGTATGTGTGCGCCTACTCTTAATTGTATCTTAATTGTATAGAACAATGTACCATAGCTCACAATGTACATAGCTCAACCTAATCTAATACACTAACCCCTTACACGCAACGCATGACACATTCTCACTGCATGATATACCCTTCCAAACCTTTTGATTGTTTTGCTGTGACACCGCCTTGATTGTAGGATAAGGCGGTATAGAAATACTGTTAAATAAATAAATACTTTCCCTGGTGTGAGAGAATGTGCCAATGGCCCTCAGTTTGTCTGACTATCAGGATCTTTTGTTTTGCTTAGCTGCCCTCCAGAAGCTGCTGCCCTAGGAGACTGCCTATTCTTGACTAATGGTTGGATTGATCTTGCTGTGATCCCTGCTCATTCTTTTGCTCTCTCCATTTATCGTCCCCCAACTCATTCTCTTGTTCTCTCTTCTCACCGTCCCCCTACACAACACTCATTTTCTTTGTCTTCCTTTATTGTACCCCCTGCTTTGGATCCTTTAATTGGAAGCTTGATCCCTAGCAAGAATACTATGAGACTACCGCTAGGTGGCTTTCAGCACTATTTCAAACCCAGATCCTGACAAGGAAGGAACAACTGGGGATTGCTCCTGCACCCTCTAGCCATCCTAGTAGATGCTGGGGAGGAATGATGGTGTGCGGGAATTTGTGAGAAGAGGGTCTCAGGATTTTCTGAGGGTGTGGGATTCTGAAAAGGGGCTTTTGGAGGTGGGAGGATGAGAGCACAGGTGTCAGGGGTGGGAGGTAGTGACAGGTTTGGGTGGGGTGTTATTTTATTCCCGAACAGCCCTTTAAAAGAAGCAGACCCAACATGGGACCTGCTGTCTTTGCTTTGCTGCTGCTAGAAATGCGCGACATTCTCAGCTGCAGCAATGCAGCATAAAATTTACTGCATGAATCACCAATCTGCAGTACTGAGGTACTTCAGGTTAGTAAACTCTTGAGGTGAATTTCATTGCAGTAAAATTGTAAATTTTACCACAATTTAGCAACGATCCCTCTTAGACTTCCATTTCCTGAACGTTATGACCCTAAAATGGGAGCGATACCACCACCAATGGGACTGAGATATTCTCTAGCTTCTACCGCTGTCTTTTCGTTGCTCTTTTTCTCATTTTGTTTAATCTTTGAGCTTTGGTTTTCTGAGAAGAGCTGAAGTACCTGTTGTCTCTCTTTGTCTTTTTCTTTTAGAACAGTTAACGAGGATTCTCTGAAGCCTTCTCTCATCCTATTTCTAATATTTCTCAGTTGGGATTGTGCATAGCTTGATGTTTTATCTCCGCTTAGCTTTTTCACTTTTAGTTTAATGAGGGCATGGCAAGTACTATGCACTAATTCCTGCACTAATTACAAATCGTGCATCGGGGCAGGGAATGGACAGGTTAGAAGTAAAGAGTAGACAGGGAGTGTACAGTGCACTTAGCATAGGGAAACACAGCACCCACTGTCAATGTTGCAATTTGTGCAGATGCACCGAACGCCGCACCAATGGATGGAGTTAGGCACCCCGCGTGAGGGAATGCTTCCAGGTGTTAGCTGCCAGGATCATGTTGGTCACATCCCCAACAGTTACCACAGAGGCTCTGCATATAATTCACGGTAGTTTTAGCGCTAAACATGCATTCAGTTCAAAAACCTAACAAAGTTTAGTGAAAGAGCCCCTAAGTTTGTACCTGAGGCAATGGAGGGCTAAGTGGCTTGCCCAAGATCACAACAGCAAGGTTGAAACCTGGCTTCCCTTGTTGTCAGACCACTACTCTAGCCATTAGACTGCAAGATGCATTGAGAGAGTATCTCGTAAGTGTGTGATAGAAGAATGGGTTAGGAGCATGAGCTTTGTTCTCAGACTATTGATATAAAGGCCACTCTGTGTGCAGTGTTGGTTTCACTCTTTCTCCTTGAACCTTCCAGCACATGAGTTTAGGACTAATTCCTATTATCTTTAGAGCACATTAACAGGAATAATCGTTTTGTTTAAGGAAGAATTTTCATAGTTTCATAGTAAATGACGGCAGATAAAGACCAGTATGGTCCATCTAGTCTGCCCAGTAAGATGGCAAGAGCAGGTGCACCTGCCGCTCCATGCAGGTCATCCCTCCTATGTCTTTGTTTAGGGGTGAACCCATCACTCTGTGTAGGACACCCCTATTTGTTGAGAAATTAGATAGTTAAGTTTATTTTGATTTTGTCCTGTTGCTGTACAGGGATCCACTGTGTCTGCCCCATGCCATTTTGAATTCTGTCATTGTATTTGCCCCCACCACTTCCATCGGGAGGGCATTCAAAGCATCCACCACCCTTTCAGTGAAAAAGTATTTCCTGATATTGCCTTGCAATTTACCCCCTTGCAGCTTCAAGGGGGTAAATTGAAAAGCAATGTTAAATTTTAGGCATTGGGAATGGGAAGGGCTTATGTTCAAGATTACATTGGTGGGGAAGACTGCTACTCTAGCACAGTGGTTCCCAATCTGTGGATCAGAACCCCATATAGGGTCACATCATCAATGGATAGGGCCCCATAAACAGTGCTGTCTCCTCTCCCTTTGGACTTCCACCTGTGAGTTATACCCAGCAGTGGCAGTCAACATGGCACCTGCAAATCCTGTTAGACTGGAAACCCATGCAGAGTACTGAGGTCTGTGAGCACATACTCAACACAGGACCCTCTGCTGTCTCCTTCACGCTTTGGATAAATGGGAAGAGGAGGAAATGACTTGGGGAGTGGAGGTCTGTTATTCCTTACCAACATATGGTTCACATCAGTGGTGGGATTTGATCCGAACAGAAACCAGTTTGGATTGATTCTACCACTGACAGAACTGAGGGGGCGGCAGCACGGCATGCATTTGTGCTGCCAGCACTGCACACTTGGGCCACTAGTGGCCACCACAGGGCAGCAACTCCCCGGTGGCCCAGCAGCCCGATCCCCCTACCCACCAGTGGTATGAGGTCATCAGGGGCTTCCCCCGATGCCGCGGTACCTCAATGCTGTCAAACCACTGGTGGGTGGAGGGATTCCCATCAGTGCAGCACCGGCATTAGGACACCATTGTTGGCCAGGTTCAGCAAACGCGACCCGTGGCAGGAACTAGTTCACGCGAAGTGGCCGAATTGTTCAATGTAAATAGTTAATTTCTATTGTTCTATGTAAAGAATGTATACAAATGTGTACAAGACTGTTAACCTGTTATATGTAAACCGCCCTTGATCTCTGGAAGGGGCGGTATAAAAGAAATAGTTAAATAAATAAAATAAATAAATAAATAAATAAATAAAATCCCATCGCTGGTTCACATGTATTTTGAATGATTAAAATGGGGTTATATTGGGCAAAAGTGTGCAAAGCACTGCTCTAGCATCGTTTTATGCTCAAATAATTACCAGGTTAGTTTTATATTTAAATTTCTGAGAAAACTCTCTAGTATTGCTAAGGGTGTGTTTATTGTAGGTGAAGACTTTAAAATGATTTTATCTCAAAATTGGTTAAGATGGATCTGGTCTCTAAAAACCATGCTAAGTTGTTTTCTAAATATATAGCTGATTTCGGCCTGTACAATTCATGGAGGCATCACCACACAAGCGATAATGGATATCAATTTGTTTCCGCTTCACATATTCCATTCAAGAATAAGTGCTATTTATGTGTGGACAAAACCACATCATCTACATTAACATGTTCATACTTTGTTGAGGGGCAACCTAGGTCCTGAGTTTGGATTTCATAAGGGTTGGAAAATGGATGACTCGACCTCAAGGAACCTGGCTTTTTTTACTTCTATTAAGAGCTGTATTACTACTACTAGTACTACTTAAGCTTTGTAAAGCTCTACAAAGCATGCACAGCGCTGTCCAGATACATATAACCCAGTCCCTGCTCATTAGAGCTTACAACCTAATCAAGAGAGACAACACGTGAACTGTAACAACTTTGGAATGCCTCTAAATCAGTCATATGAGGGAAGACGATACTATTACTACAACTGATCATTTACTGTATATAGCGCTATGAGGCATATGCAGCGCTGCACAGATACATGTAAAGACAGTCCCTGCTTGTCAGAGCTTACAGTCTAGTCAAGACAGACAATACGAGGATACAACTAGGGAAGGTAAGGAGACACATAGGAGACTAAGCGGATCAGGATCCAAAAGCAGCCTCAAAGAAGTAAGTCTTTAGAATGGATTTGAAAAGGGGCAGGGATGAAGCGTGGAGTACAGATTCAGGTAGTTTGTTCTAGGCATAAGGAGCAGCAAGGTGAAAGACCGAAGTCTGGAGTTGACAGCGGAAGAAAAGGGGTCAGAGAGAAGCAATCCAGTAGAAGAGCAGAGTTCACGAGGAAGGTTGTAGGGAGAGAGGAAACACTGCCTTTGGTGTGTCAGAGTATAATGCTTTGGTAGAGGTATTAGAAAAAGAAGAAATCTCTTTTGATAATGCCACAGGTTGTTGATTTACAATTCAGATGCTTTACTTGTACTTTTAAGTATATTGGAAGAGGGGAGTTTAGTTGCGCCTGGTCTTTATTTTATTTTCCTCGGTTTCTTTTGTTCACTATGAATATTTAAGATGCGACACTATTTTTATTTGCTATAATTGGGATCTTATTGTCATTTTTTGTGCCAATTGCAACACTTGATAGAACTTCAGGATACTGTCATTATTTTCTTAACTTGCTTTAGTTTTACTCTACTGTTTTACACGTAGATGGGGTAGAGTTAGTTTGGTTTTGCTTTTCTGATTTGTTTTTGTCATTTGCCTTTCTTTAATAAAATAGAAATAGATCTATAAAAAAATAACTCAAAGTCCTGGTAGCAAAATGACATTGTAAGGAAAGCAGAAGCTTGTCACCTGACAAGGTTACTCACAGGAAACCTGTTCAGGCTTTGACATTTCCACAAGAAGATGGCGGTGTGAAAGTCAGCTAGGACTGATAAGATGTTTGGCAGAAGTTCTTTTTCATGGTGGATAAAACTGGTTCAGACCTGTCATACATTTGTTACCATAGCAACAGATTTCCTCCTAAGCTGTGGTGCTGTTACCCCTCAAGGAGGTGAATAGGGATCATGACCATGACTAATGGAGAGCTGGCTCCTCCACCTCTGTCCCTTCCCTCAAACATCAACCATTTCCTTCCCAGCAGCAGAAGAAGGGGATGGAGGCCAGCATGCCACGAGTTGGTCAACTGTAGTCAAGCTGTGAATTCCTTTGGGAAAGTGTATGCAAAGAGCTTGCTTTAGAGCTAGGCCTCTGCTGTCTGTAGCTCCATCAGATGTAAGACTAGAACTAAATTACTTAGGGGTTTTGGGTTTTTTTTTACTAACAGGCACTACCTGGCAGCAGTGTTCTGGCACGCGCTAAATGCGTTGGGATGTGGGTCATGAGGTAGCATAGAGCCATGACTGCACAGGATGATTCCAGCGCTAAATGTGCAACCCGCGTTAGAGGCACGAACGAGCAGGGTAGTGGTGGAGAGTGGATATGGTGAGCTTGGCTCAGGTATAACGCTGTGTTAATACTGCATTAACTGCATTAGCACAGATTGACTGAATGCTACCTCAGTAAGTAACATTAGGTGCACCAATGCTAATGCAGCATGTACTATGGGACAGGGCTTCACGTTAACTGCCAGGGAAATACTTTACATGCCCTCGACAGTTAATATGGGGGTGTTGCATGTAACACTCCATAGTTTTATTTATTTATTTAACAGCTTTTCTATACCACTTTATCCAATGATCAAAGCGGTTTACCTCAAACAGAACATTATACATTGTAACAGGGTAGCAAACTTGGAGATAAACTTAGGGGTATGTTTACTAAACAGCTGGAGCGGCTTCCGTGCCATATCGGAGCCATGGCCCCATTGAATTCAATGGGGCCGCAGCTCCAATATCGCATGGAAGCTGCTACGGCTGTTTAGTAAACATACCCCTTAGTAAAGGGGAGCAAGGCTTAAGGGAATGGGGGAGTGGTGTTAACAGGGGGTTCTGAGGGAGGAGGGGGCAGAAGACAGAGATAGGTGGATAGGGGTGTTATGTTGCATCTTCAGAGTAGCATGTGGTAAATAGATTTATTTATTTATTTATTTACATTTTCTTATATACCACGCTATTCAGCATCAGTGCGGTTTACATTGAACCTCAGAACTTAACACATTTCAAAGTTGATCTGCATTTACAATGAACAGGTAATTGAACTTGGATCATAACTAGGGTAACTATTTACATCTTGACAATCTAGTATAGAATATTTCCTTTGTACTTCATTGGCTAGCTAGTTGAAGGGGCTCTGGTGGTACTGTCTTCCGAGTAATATAAAAGGAAGAGATGATGTTTTAGTGCTTTCCTAAACTGTGCTAGATCAGAAATTGCTTGAATGCTGGGTGGGAGGGTGTTCCAGCATCTAGGTGCACAGAATTTGAAAGCTCTGTTTACTGTTGTCTGGTTGTACTGGGTTATTGCTTTCGGGACTATTAGTGTGTTTACCGCTGCTGACCTTCTAGATCTGTTAGGGGGGTTTCTCTGTATGAGCTTTGTTAGAGATGAGGAAGAGAGCCCATTGATGACTTTGAAGGTTAGCAGTAAGGTTTTGAATGTGAGCCTGTTGTGTATGGGGAGCCAGTGGAGCTGTTTCAAGATGGGGGTTATGTGGTCACTTCTGGATGCTCCCAGAATGACTCTTGCTGCTGAGTTCATTGCGAGCTGTAGTGGGTGTAGAGTGGACTGCGGGAGGCCTTGCAGTATGGCATTTGCGTAGTCGAAATGCAGTATGATCAAAGCTTGATAGATTGTCCGGAAGTCATCCAGTTCTAGCAAGAAGTGTAGGTGCCGGAGAGATCGGATCTTATGGTATACTGCTCGTGCTATATTGCTTACGTGCATCTTCATGTCTAGACACTGGTCTAAGGTGACTCCTTAGACCAGTGTCTAGATGAGTCTTTAGGGCCTTTCTGAATGATATAGGTCCTTGGTAGCCAAGAGCTTATGTGGGATTTATTTATTTTTTTATTTATTTTATTTAGACAGTTTTGTATACTGCCTTATCCTTCAATCAAAGCGGTCACAACACAATTGGGGGATACATTTAACACGCAGGGATATGAGACACACACTAATACTTACAGGGAACATGGGCAATGGAGGGTTAAGTGGCTTGCCCAAGACCACAAGGAGCATCTGTGGGACTAGAAACCCCAGTCCTTCCAGCCCAAGGTTGCTGTCCTCTAGTGGATTGAGTTCCAGAGGGAAGGTACATATAACGAGAAGGCTCTTTTAGATGTAGTGGTATTGGATCTGGTGAAGAGTGCTGGTATGTGTAGGGTGTTCTGGAATCCAGATCACCTTGTGCGGTTGTCCTTAGTTTCATGTATTAGTGTTTGGAGGTGGGTAGATGATAGACTGTTGAGGACTTTGAAGGTTGTAAGGAGGGCTTTGAATTTTGTGTGTTCAATGATGGGCAGCCAGTGTAGCTGTTTGAGTAGGGGAGTTATGTGTTCTATGATGCATGCATTGTAGAGAGTGTGTGCTGCTGTGTTAAGAGCTTTGGCCCTTATCATGCATTAGGTTCATCATCTTACTGCCTTTTAACTTGTTGGCTGCTGTTTGGAATGGGATTAGAGAGTAGGGGCTTAATGGGTACTAGTCTGGTTTGAATAATATATTTTATTGGGATGTGTATGTCTAGATGTTTTGACTGAATTAAGTGCTTGATTAATATTTCTAGGCTTTGTTTTAAGGGTTATATTATTTTTGGAAGAGGCTTGGGGATTTGCCTTTACTTGCTGATACCCAGATGTGTGTTTATTTTTCTAATGTATTTTATGATTTGGTTTGTTTTGCAATATTTTATTTCGTTCTGTTTGTTGTGCACTACTTTGAGTGATTTGTTCAAAGAAGTGATGTAGAAAAATTTTAGATAAATAAATAAAAAAAGAAAAGGAGATCAGAGAGTTGGTGTTTGGTTGGGTTAAAGTGCTTTTTGGTTGGTTGATTATTTTCATAAAAATATCTAAAAAAATAATTCTGTCCTTCAACAATCATTATTATAAAATAAACATCAAAACACTATGCATGGAACTATGGACATTATTTGTCATAGAGAAATTTTTTAAATTTTACATGGACTGCATTTTTAGGTATTATGTTGTTGCAGGGTAAGAATATACTATCATATCTTTAAAGTGGTGCTTAATATCACAATTCTATAGGATGAGGAATTTATGGTTCATGTTCAACAAGCTCAATAAGATACAGCCTACATCTTTTAACTGGGGTAGCACGGACCCGGGCAGAACCCCTACCCCAACCAACTAACTTGCAACCCCTCAACCTAGCCCCCACATCCCCCCCCAAAAAACAATCGGACAGACACATTTGTAGGAGCTCACTGGACGCAACTTTACTTACAAATTCCAAACATATAAACTTCCATGAAACATCATGACATAACCGCAAAATCCAAACTTCATCCTAACTAGATCCAGTATCTCACCCACCATATTACTAACAAGGTGAGACTGTCTTTACCCCTCTGCCACGGTCATTCCAGTGGCAACTCAACACCCCCACTGCCAGTCTCGCCATACTACTAGCTGATGTCAACAAGCTTGAGGTATGTACTCCACTCTTGGGGCAACACCTCCTCACAGAAATCTGGACCATGATCACTTGACCACAGCCCAAGTGTAATATGTCCAAAGACTCCCACTCTGGAAACTTCTGGGTAACCATCCATCCCCCTCCCAGTTGCAATGGTTCCCCCCTAACATCCCCCATGGGCGCCACAATGGCATAGGGAGGGCAGGATGGGAAAAATAGCCCCAACTCAAAGCAGCCAGCCCAGCCCAAAACCATAGGATAAGGGGCCTGCCGGATCTTGGGCCATGCACCCAGTTACAGGTGGCTGCCTAGGGACCCCTGCCCTATGGCCTGAATCATTTATAGACGATTTTGAGGGTAAATTTATAACAAGGCACCTAAGTTAAGGGAGGCAAAATGCGCCTATTTTAAGTTTATTTTATAAAGATAAGTAGATGTCTACTTGTTTTTATAAAATACTAGCATTCTATAAGTGGCAGGCATTAAGTATGCAAATACATGCATAAATGAAGGTATTTTATAATGAATATGCATACTAGTAAACTTTGCCTGCAGTCAGCCCAATCACGGCCTTGTTTATGCCTACCAGCAAAGTCCATACATTCATGCCACTGCATGTATTTTTATGCCAGTTGGTACTTTATAAGAGGTCATTAGCATATGTAAATTGTCACTTGTACACCTTAATGATTTTATAAAATTATCTCCTTTCAGTCCATTATGCCCAGCTTGCTATTCAGAACTAAGAGCTTGACCCTATGTTGAAGGCATTCTTCAGTTTTTATTTTCTACTGTAGCAATACATAAACTTTGTTTTTGCTACCCAACAGTTTCCTCTGCTTTTAAGTAAATCCAGCTCAGTTGGAAGTAAACTGCTGTGACTCATGATCCGCGACTACCTGAAAGGTTCTCTTATTTTTTATCCCAGCCTCATCTGGTTACTGCAACAATGGTTCTGGGCCAGGGGCTATGTATGCACTTGGGATCCTTCTGAAACCTTGCAATCAACCTTGTGGAAACGACAAATCAGAGCAGAATTGCATCGGGACATGCTTGTAGAGTATATTCGTAGGCAGCAGATTCCTAGGGGCTTTAGACTTAAGAAGGAACCGCAACTATTTGTTGAAGATGACAAGTTTGTAGAAGATTGGAACAAAATGCTGAATAAATGTTCACTACATTTAATGGTGCTGACAGTTAACACCACTAAAATTTTGAACAGCAAGACATCTGTGGAGCTAGAGCAAAAGATAGAAGCTTTGAAAGCTATTGAAATAGAAGATGCCTTATCCCACCAACTTCAACGTTTACAAACACAGATGGACTCTTTTCGTTTAGAAATTAAGTTGTCAATCAAGGGCCCTGAATTGAGCTTGTAAATGTCACTCTTAATCAGTGACCCTGACTCTCTCCCCGGGGGGGGCCTGTAAACCCTGCATCACTGCAGCGCTAGCCAACCCAAGAACCAGGGACCTTGGGAGTAGCTTTCCACAATACACCTTATTTTCTCCAATTTGTTTTAAATGCACTACTAAGTAACTTCATGAAGCCTCACCTAATTTTTGTAGTTTTTGAAAGAGTAAACTGATTTGCATTGACCCATTCCATTCCACTCATATTATAGGCTGCTATCATATTTCCCTTCAGCTGTCTCTTCTCCAGGATGAAAATTCCTAACCTCTGCAGCCTTTCCTCATAGGGGAGCGGTCCCATCCCCTTTATCATTTTAATTACCCTACTCTGTAGCTTTCTAGTTCTGCTCTATCATTTTTGAGACATGGGGACTAGAATTGCACACAATACTCAAGATGCAGTCTTTCCTGCTGTGTGACTTCCATATAAGATATGCTCTGTTTTTTCATCAGAATTTCTTTTTCAACCTCTCGGTTATTTATCAGTGAACACAGCTATTAAACTCAAGCTGTTTTCGCTCCTGATGATGACAACTGACAATAAGCAGACAGTGACCTATTACTGACCTGAATAGAGGGATCAAAAGTAGAAAGGGATTCAGTTTGGACAACAGACTAGATACATTATTACTAAAATTTCATAGATGAAGTGTACATTTGGAATTTGAGAATCGATTTTTTATAACTTGCAAAGATTTTGCAAAGTATAATATAAGCTGTGGCTCAGGACTGGCGTAACCATTAGGCAAATACAACAAAAAGAATAAACTCCTGACTTAAGCACAGTGTAAAAAAGATTTCCAAATAATCATAAAAAAGCTTCCGACACTAGGCACTGTTCTATCTTTAAGAGGAAAAGACCTCAGCTGCCCTTTTCCTCTTAAAGATACAGTGCCTAGTGTCGGAAGCTCTTTTTGATGATTATTTGGAAATCTTTTTTACATTGTGTCTAAGTTAGGGGTGTTTTCTTTTTGTTGTATTAGCAATTTTGGCTCATAGAGAGGATTTTTTGTACTGAATAGTGTGACTATGGCATCTCTTCCCCCTATCTGGCAAGCAACTTCAACCTTTTCAGCAGATCAACTACAGGAATTATTAAATGAACCTACTTGTTTTGATCCAACAGATATTTCTAATGAACAGGCCTCTTGGTCATCTTTACAAAAGCTGTGGAAACAACAAATCAGAGCAGAATTGCATCATGCCACGCTTGTAGAGTATTAACCGAGGTATCCAGATGCCCATCCCTGTCGACTCTGGAAACCTGCCACCCACTCTGCCAATCCAACATGAGTACCCGACATTGCCCAATGCCGTCAACCCAGCTCTCAGGCCCTTTCCCCCCCCCCTCACCCCCCTCCCTTTCCCAGTACCCAAACAGAGCACAGAGACACAGGAATCTGGAAAACAAGAGCTTGGTCGCAGCTTTATTAACAGTATTGAACAGTATTGAACACCGGCCCAGCCTGGGCCAACTCAACATTTGTAATTCAACAAATTACCCCACCCCCACCCCAATCCGGATGATGCCCCCCACCAGCCATTTATAGCAAAGTGGAGTATCATCCACCCCCCATTCCCCCTACCGCCCGCCTCGCCATATTATTAGCAAAGGCTGGCTACGTTGCCTTCCACTGGGCAGAGACCCCAGCCGTGACGTCTCTCCCAATCTAGGAGCACTGCCGCTCCCAAGCGAAGCGGCACCCACCTCGATGCCCCCGCCGGGTCGGCGCGCGCCAGTTCGCTACCCCAGGCACCATCACCAGCAGACTATTGACCTCCCCCACCAGCTGCGACACCCAAACCCATACCCCCAGAAAGAATGAGGGAGGGCTGGCCAGGACACATTTTCCGCGGCGAGCCGGCAGAAAGAGGGAGACCCCACGCCTCCGCTCTCCCTCTCAGACTGCCGGCCCCGCCCCCAACATACCCAAGCACCAATCGCCTGAGCCCAACTCCCTCGATGGGCAGCCGAGGCCGTAACGCATGCCCCTCTCGGACACTGCCCCCCCCCACCTAATATGCACACGCCAGGGAGCGTTGGGCCCCGGGGACCCGGTTACTATACCGGCCTCGGGACCATGCCTTATGGCGCGGCGGGACTAACCGAGGTATCCGGATGCCCATCCCTGTCGACTCTGGAAACCTGCCACCCACTCTGCCAATCCAACATGAGTACCCGACATTGCCCAATGCCGTCAACCCAGCTCTCAGGCCCTCCCCCCCCCCATCCCAGTACCCAAACAGAGCACAGAGACACAGGAATCTGGAAAACAAGAGCTTGGTCGCAGCTTTATTAACAGTATTGAACAGTATTGAACACCGGCCCAGCCTGGGCCAACTCAACATTTGTAATGCAAAAAATTACCCCCCCCCCCCACCCCAATCCGGATGATGCCCCCCACCAGCCATTTATAGCAAAGTGGAGCATCATCCACCCCCCATTCCCCCTACCGCCCACCTCGCCATATTATTAGCAAAGGCCGGCTATGTTGCCTTCCACCGGGCAGAGACCCCAGCCGTGACGTCTCTCCCAATCTAGCAGCACTGCCGCTCCCAAGCGAAGCGGCACCCGCCTTGATGTTCCCCCCGGGTCGGCGAGCGCCAGCTCGCTACCCCGCCACCGGCACAAGATAGACCACTAACCTTGCGCCACCCCCCCAAAAGAAAGCTGCAATCCACACCAACCCTCCAGAGCTTCCTGCCAGTCATTCAGCAAAAGATCTTGACCCACCGGGGCAAGGTGCACCCCATCCAAGCGATAGAGCCCCGTGCACCTGACCTCTGCCCAAGGGTGCAGCACCTGGAGCCCTCCTGTCTGCTGCACCCACCGGCCAATCTGCCTATTTATCTTGACCAGACCACGCGACCAACGCCGCTGATCCCAACATGCCGGGCGTGGAACAATGTCAGACCATACGATGGCCACATCTGGAATCAACTCCCGAACCATAGCGATGTCCCTCTGCACAGCCCGGATGATCTGCCGACAGGACCAGCTCTGTAAGTCATTGCCGCCGAGATGAATTAACAACCTGACTGGTTGCCGCCGCTGGCCAAGGTTCAACCGAACAAATGCCAAGAGTTGCCACCAACGCATGCCATGTTGACCCATCCAGCAGAGTCACACTCCGGAATCAGCCAGCCCAAGGTGGATTGCTAGGGGCCGCAACGCTGCCCATCGCTCAGCCCAGTAGACAAATGAATGGCCGACGATCCACCAATCTCCCAAACAAACTCCATCTGTAAGGAGAAGAGTGGACTGCCACCAGCCAGCAACTCTGCAAGGCGAAGGAAAATGTTAATAGCCCCCCCACCCATTGCCCCAGTGCTGTAGTCCGCCCTCACCACCGCCACCAATCCTGCCCCAAGGAGTAGTTAAGGGCGAACGTACCCCTCATAAGCTCCCGAACGCCACCTACCGATCTGCCGAATGACTCTGGCGTCAAGTCCTGCAGCTGCCGCACTCGTGGCCGCACCAATCCTGAAAGAATGCGACGCGTAACTCTTGTCATCATAACCCAGGAAACGCAACACCAAGCGCAACACCGCAGTAAACTGGAACTGTGTTACCGGCCTGCCATCAGCATGGATGAAAAATTTGCCTTACCCCCCGCCCGCAACCACCAGAAGGCGCGAAGGGCATGAACTGGGCAGGATAACAAGGGAAAGATAGCGCTCAGAACCACCCAGCAACCCTTTCCCATCTGATCTGTTTTGGAGCGTGGGATGTAAATGCGCACCTGGGACGCCTCTATCGTGATATGTTCACAGTCGATCCCCCCAAACGCACCCACCCATGCTGACCGGGGCACCAGCTCGCACACACGAAATGCCCCAAAAAATGCCGTCTCAAACAGCGCTTGAAATAAAACGGACTCATAACTCGACGCTGCAATGCGAGGTAACGCCTCACATATTTGCAGCAAAATCTCATGGGAAACAGGGAGCTGCCAGTCCCGCACTCGAGGATGCCCCCTGGCCCAGCCCGCCAAAAGGCGCTTAACCAAAAAGGACACCCTGGGATTACCCCAACCAGCCGCCTTGCAAAAGAAGGAAAACCCGGCCAAAGCCACCCTCACCGCCGACCGAGCCCAACCCTCCTTCTTCGCCCACAAGACAAACTGGCCCACAAGCCCATCAGGCACACACCCCCCCCGACCAACCCCACGCACCCAGAAACGCACTCACCTGAGCGTATCCACGCCGATAATGCGTCCACGTGCCCCGAGCCACAGACGCAGCTAACAGTGCCATCAAGTCAGCGTCCCAACTCTCCAAAAATGCTCCGGGATCCGCGAGGCCACCTCTTCCGCTCCTGGGGCCAACTGCCAAAACTGCGCCCACTGGAAACGGGACAAAGCATCAGCAATGGAATTCCGGGAGCCCGGGACGTGGCGCGCCCTGGCAGTGACATTCAATCGCAGACAGCCCAGCACAAACACCCTCATCAAGGCAGTCACTCTCGGGCACCGTGGCGCCTGATGATTAATAACCTCGACCACCGCCGCATTGTCGCAACAAAACACTACTCTCCGGTCGCGCAGGCGCTCAGGCCAGACCCAAACGCCATCACTATAGAAAAAAGCTCAAGAAAGGCAATGTTACGGGTCAAGCCCGAATGCACCCGTTCCTGCAGCCATGGTTCCGCACACCAAGCCCCTTGGCAATAGGCTCCAAAACCAGAGCCGCCCGCCGCATCCGTAAACAAGTGTAGATCCCGATTTGATAGCTCCGGCTGATGAAGCACTGAGCAACCGTTGAAGCCTGTTAAAAAGGCATCCCACACCCGCAAATCCTCACGCATGCCCACCGACATGCGGATCCGATGATGCAGAAGGTGTACCCCTGCCATAGCCAATGACAGCCTTCGCGCGAAGGGGCACCCCATAGGCAAAACCCTGCAAGCGAAATTGAGGTGCCCCAATAATGACTGCAATACCCGCAAAGTGACCTTGCTTGAGGACCCCACCAACGCCACCAACTCCCGGAGCCGCACGACTTTTTCCGCAGGCAAACGCACAACCATGGCCTCGGTGTCGATCTCAATACCCAAAAAAGTAAGGCACGTAACAGGGCCGAAGGTCTTGCCAGCTGCAATGGGAATGCCGAAGTCACCTGCCAAGCCCAAGAAAGTCTCAAGCAGGGTGGCACAGGTACCCACCCGACTGGGCCCCACAAACAGAAAATCATCCAGATAGTGCACAATAGTATGGACACCCGTTTTCTGCTCCAACACCCAGTGCAAGAATGTGCTGAAAGCCTCGAAATAGGAACAGGATATCGCACAGCCCATAGGGAGGAGTAGCCTAGTGGTTGGGGCAAAGAACTTCAGGCCGGAAGGTCGGGGGTTCAAATCCCACTAGAGGACAGCAACCTTGAGACGGAAGGACTGGGGTTTCTAGTCCCACAGATGCTCCTTGTGGTCTTGGGCAAGCCACTTAACCCTCCATTGCCCATGTTCCCTGTAAGTATTAGTGTATGTGTCTCATATCCCCGCGTGTTAAATGTATCCCCCAATTCTGTTGTGACCGCTTTGATTGAAGGATAAGGCGGTATACAAAACTGTCTACATAAATAAATAAATAAATAAGAATGCACTTATCAAAATAAAACCTGGATTCAAAACAGAAACCCAACAACGGAAACGCCGAAGGTGAACGGGCAACAAACGGAACGCCGATTCAATATCGACCTTTGCAAGTAAAGCGCCCCGCCCACACTGACTCACCAAGACTACAGCCGCATCGAAGGAAGCGTAGCGCACCGAGCATAGCTCGCGAGGAATGTGATCATTCACAGGATCCCCAGGAGGACAAGAAAGGTTATGAATCAACCGAAACTTGCCCGGATCTTTCTTGGGAACCACACCCAATGGAGAAACCATGAATGAAGAAAACGGGAGCTCACTGAAAGGTCCGCAACTCTGCCGAGTCCACATTCCTCAGCAAGCTTCTTTCGCACCACCTCAACCTGTGCCCTCACTGAACTAGCATTACGCGACCCGCCCTTCACCGGCGCACCCTGCAAAGGAATCCGAAATCCTGCCAAAAGCAACTGCCAAGCCCCACCCCGGCAACACCACCCATACTGCATTAACCATGGGCACATCGCCTCCACCCGCACGGGCATGGGAGCCAACGCCCTGCAAACCCCGTCACTTACCCCCCCGCTGGGGCTCCTGCCACTCCCTTGCGACTACATTTGACGGCCGCATGGCCACTCCCACACAGGGAGCAGGCGTGCTTAAATTTACAGTCAGGGAATGGGCACGACGACTTGTTGAAACGCCAACAGATGTTGCCCCCCGTTGGGATGCAGCAATGGCAGGCGCCCAAAAGGAACGCAAACCCGCCACCGCCGCGGGTGGCCCCACCTTGCTGCCTGCTCCTCCTGATCCCCCTACCCGACTCTTTACAGACATCTGCGTTAACCACAGGTTGATGTCCTTCGTCCCCCATGACAACTGTACATTCTCCTCCAACATGTCCCGAAACTCCTCGTCATAATTCAACCAGGCCCAACCATCGTGAGCCTGGGACGCTGCAAGAATGGTATCTGCATAAGCAAGAAGCGCACCATACTGCTCAGGGAAGTAATGGCCCCAAACACTGGCTAAACGCAAAAAGGCACGAGTCCAATTGAGGGTATTGCGGGACGCCTTCCACACCCTACCCGCTTTCTCATCCTCCTTGCGTTTTTTCCGGCTTTCCCCAGACCGTTTCCTGCCATCGAGCAGATGAAAGATGTCAATGTACCGGCGGCACTTGATCCGATGATGCAGCTTCCGCAGCACACCTTCCCACAATTCAGCGCAGCAGACCACAGTAGCCCCCTCGACCTCCCCTTTTTGCCCCGCCGCCGGCACCGAGTCACCCGACGAAACCGTGGCTGATGAGGAGGACGAAGATGAGGAAGATGCATGCTGACAGCGGCGACCCCGCCGGCGCTTAGATCATTCCTTCCGTCCCGCAGCTATGCCTGCACTCGGGGTCTGCGAACTCCCTCCACCCCCCCACCCCCAGCCTCATACTCACCAGTCCCATGGGGGGACTCCACCGGAACGCTCTCGGACCGAAGCTGCGCCGCCGCACCTGGCCGCTCCTCCAAGGGACTCGCGGGACCTCCAGCCACGATGCCACTCGGGTCAGCCATCCCAAGCCTGGATGTTACATGGCATGGGACCTGCAGGGGGAAAGAAGGAGAGAAGCCAGCAGCAACAGTCCCCGTAGCACTGGACCCCGCACTCAGACCCGCCCCCCAACCCCGTGCCGAGGAACCAAGCCCGCCAGCGTCCCAAGCAGCTGCACCCCTGCCCAAGACACTCCCAGCCCCCCCACAGCCGGCCTCAAACCAGTCACCCCAACTGCCCCCCCACAGCCCCAACCCCCCCCATGGACCCACACCGCACATCCAAGGCCCCAAGAGCCCAACGAGGCCAGGGTGCACCAAGCGCCCGGTTCCCCCTGGCGCAGAAGAGGACACCCCCAAAGGCCCACCCACCGCGGCTTCAGAGCGCAGACCGTCAACGTGCCCTGACGATGACCCCGCCACCCCAACACCGATGGAGCCAACGGCATCAGCCGCCCCACCCACATCTACCGCCACCTCGCCGCCCCCCGCCCGCAAGAGGAGCCCAGACTCCCCACCCCCCAGGCCCGTCCTGAGGCACCCCTCCTAATGCGCCCCTGCCAATAACCCCCCTGGATTTCCTTTTTCCTCGCCCACCCCTGGCGCCACGTAGCACCCCCGCTACTGCCGCGCCCCTACCAGCCACTCCATCCCTGGACGGGGAAGTGCGCCCACCCCGCAGTGCGCCACGCCCCTGCGCCAACCCCCTTGCGCCCCCCGACCGCTGCACAGCACCTCTCCCACTAGGCCGACGTGCCATATCCCCATGAGGGCCTCTATCACACTGCCCTGTGTGCCGATGAGCCAAACCCCAGAAATGAATGCCAGGCACTCAAGAAGTGTCTTGGCAGAGCCAGGCCTAGCTGCCGCAGCCGTGAAATTAAGGGGCTCTGGGCCACAAGGACAGGAAGGGAGATGACCCAGATCGCGGGCTATGTGATTGTTTGCATTTTTTTTTTTAAGATATGTCCCCGTGCACTGCGCCGCGATCAGCGAGGTTTCTCTTTTGTTTTTGTTTTTTTTTTATATGGGTGGCCAGCCAAAGAATCCCCCCTCTAACCGTAGCGCGACGCCCGTCCCCTGAAGACCCCACGATCCCGAGCTGCCGCACAAGCGACCCCGCACCCGGGACAGCAGGGAGTGAGCCGCCAATGTAGGTCCCCCCCCGCCACATGGCAAACACCCAACGCCCACGCTCCGCTCGAGACCGGCCGAGAACCTTGGGTTTTGGCTGGCGCGCTCGTCCTGCTTTTGTGTTTTGTTTTGTTTTTGTAATCAACGCCCAAGCCCCCCAAAAACAACCCACGAATGACCCCCCAGTCCCCAGTGTTACAGGCCCCCCAGAATTAACAGACCCAACTGCACACACCTTTTCCGCGGCGAGCCGGCAGAAAGAGGGAGACCTCACACCTCTGCTCTCCCTCTCAGACTGCCGGCCCCGCCCCAACATACCCTAGCACCAATCGCCTGAGCCTAACCCCCTCTATGGGCAGCCAAGGCCGTAATGCATGCCCCTCTCGGACCCTGCCCCTCCCCCACCTAATATGCACGTGCCAGGGAGCGTTGGGCCCCGGGGACCCAGTTACTATACCGGCCTCGGGACCCTGCCCTACGGCGTGGCGGGACATTCGTAGGCAGCAGATTCCTAGGGGCTTTTGACTTAAGAAGGAACCGCAACTATTTGTTGAAGATTGGAACAAAATTCTGAATAAATGTTCACTAGATTTAATGGTGCTGGCAGTTAACGCCACTAAAGTTTTCAACAGCAAGACATCTGTGGAGCTAGAGCAAAAGATAGAAGCTTTGAAAGCTACAGAAAAAGAAGATGCCTTTTCCCACCAACTTCAACATTTACAAACACAGATGGACTCTTTTCATTTAGAAATTAAGAAGTTTAAATTATCCAAATTACATAGGAATGACACAGATTAACAAAACCGGATTTGTATATGTATGGATGCATCCAGATCAAAGAAAGCCCAATAATGTGTTGTTTGAATATTCAGAGGATTCAGCCCCGTCTGACCATCCAGCCTCTCGTCCTGAGGATTTTTTTAGAATGAGACAGAGGCACACGCAAGTGCAGAGGTCGGGGCAGGGGGAAGCAAGGGGACAGTCAAACACCATCTCATCATCCCTGGACCGGTCCCAGCCAGCAGCAGACCCCAAAGGCTTGTAGTTAACTGTACATCTCGTATCCCGATACCCCTACAATTAGAGGTATTGGAGAAGGGTCTTTCCTTCATACCACGGATTTGATATGATGGCTTTCAAGTAGACTTGAATTGGAATAATTGTTGCATAAATTACATCTGAAAGCATTTTTTGCAGAACGGCCATTTTCGCTGACACCACCTCAGAGTAATTTAGGAGTGGAATCGATGGATAGGATTAAGTTACTAATTCAATCTACTCGGACACGGCTGGGTCCTCTCCATCCTATTTTACAGGTGTTCCATGATTTAGTATTCTGATATGTGAGTAGATTAGAACAAATCTCTCATCGTCATGTTTTTTATAGCTTATCATGTTTAGAACAGGAAGCCCTGTCACAGTTGTGTTCTTTTCAAGACATCATGATCTGATGAGCTGACAAAGGGGGAGCAGTAGTAGTTTTGGATATAATCAAATATGTAGAGGTGGTCACTCGTCAGTTGGTTGATACAGCTACATATGTTCCACTTTCAACTAACCCTATGGACTATCTTCAGGCAGTTATTAAAGAGATTGTGTCTCAAGTATTTGAACAACAAAAAGGAGGCTTCTTTTCTTTATAATGAGCATCCTAGAATGCCTCATTTTTACATTTTACCTAAAATTCATAAGAATCTGGTTAATCCCCCAGGGAGACCTATAGTCTCCCTATAGGGCTTTTTATTATAACCTTTATCTATTTTTGTAGACTCCTTTTTGAGACCATTAGTGTTCAAGATTCCTTTTTATCTACGTGATACTATGCAGTTTCTTCAAATACTGGCTGATGGCCATGATAAGAATTTACCTGCAGGCATGCTTTTAGTAACCATGGATGTTTCTTCATTGTACACAAGTATTCCTCAGGCTGCGGCAATTGAGGTAGCTCGTGCATGCCTTACAGCTCGTCAAGATCTCAGTGTTCCTAAGACAGCATTTATTATCCAACTCATGGCATTGGCGATAACTAATAACTTTTTTTGTTTCAATGGGCAGTTTTCACAACAGATCAAAGGGGTTGCAATGGGAGCCACAATGGCCCCTCCATTGCCAATTTATATATGACCCATTTTGAAGAACTATGGTTGAAGGAGGGACTCTTTCAAGCTTACATCTGTCTATGCGTTCGTTATATAGATGACATTTTTCTAATGTGGACTGGTACTTCACAACAGCTACCGTATTAATGCTCCATGACTGGCTTAATCAATGTGATATGGATATTAAATTAAATCTAGGGCTGCAGCTTCTGGGGGGTCAGCAAAGAGCAGCTGCAATCAAAGCAAAATAGATCCTGACAGCCAGACAAACTCAAAGAACCATTAGTGTGTACTTTTACCCATAAAGAGGGTGGGCAGTTTTTAAAATGGGGTGGGGGCGAAGGGATCTGAAAGTTAATTGAGGGGGTCGCAAGACTGAAAGTCGGCCTAAACTGCACCAGCCCTACTGTGGCCAGGTATCCTGAAAATGTGAAACTGTTCTGGAATCAGCTTTAAGTGCATTCTAGAGAAAACTGCTTATCATTTGAAAGTGTTCCGGGACATTCATCATAGTAAATCCAAATAGTCTGATTTTACGAAAATGAAATCAAAGACTATTGTGCTAGAAAGTTATTAAAAATTAAGGCCATTCTTCCACTAGCCGGCTAGACTATAAACACATGCTCTGTTTTTTATTCAGCATGCTCGGCGTGCACTACATAGCAGGCACAAATAATCAGCCCTACCATTAAAAACAATCTTGCCTTCAAAAATTACAGCAACAAGTCAATAAGATTATCTGTCAAAGCGACTTCACTCATTTAACGGCCTAACATCTAAGATATGAGACATGGTAAAACAATGATTGTGGAGAAAATATAAATCCTGATGCTTCTTTTTAACTTCTGAAATAGAATATATGATTTACAAGTCTCTTGCAGTTAATTAGCAAACAGCATATAACTGAGTTAAGACTAAAATTACTGATGATCCGAGTTCTTCTTAGAATGATAAGAACGCAAAAACAGACTTTTTGATTGTTTTCTTTGTATATGTAAATATTATACCATGAGGCCAATTTATTAAGCTGTGTAATGACAGTAACATGTTAAACAATGCTAATGCATTAAAAATCTATACATAGGGGAGGAGATGTTTCCAGGCAGCCAGAGGTTATTGGAGCAGCAGGCTGTGGGCAGGACGGTCCCCGACGCCATCGGGGGCCTTCAAAAGCCAGTCGGGAGTGCTCTGACCCGGGAGGAGGTGTTTCCAGGCAGCTGCAGGTTATCGGAGCAGCAGGCTGTGGACAGGATGACCTCGACGCCATCGGGGGCCTTGTTCTATATTTAATCTCGCCTGACTTTTTTGCATGGGTGATGCGCATCTAAGGGGTGCGATCACTGTTCCCTCTAAGCTGTGCGCGTGTGCGCGCGCACACACCTCGCCGAGCGAGCGCACATACTTTACAACAGAGCGCACAAAAATTACGGTTCTGATTCTGATAGAAAACAACACAGACATCTTAAAATTTAAAAGTTGTTGTGTATTTACGGTTTTCACAAGTTCTACAATATTTTCTAGTGTAATCAATGTGGTGTACATACTGTATTCTGACGTGTAGTCAAATTTTAAAGTATATAACTCCGAGTGTCGTTATGTGGCGCACAAAAATTTAACCTTCCTTCAAAAGCTGCACAGCTGATATTTTATGCGCACACAGCCTACAGAAAATTAGAGGGAACATTGGGTGCGATACATGGGAACTATCTGGCTCCTTGGAGCCCCTTGGAAGCAGTGGATATGGACTTCATCCATGGGGAAACGGAAGAAGAAGGTGGCATCACTGACATCTGTGGTGAGTGGACCTATGGATAGGCATGTCCTGCCTGTTTCTGGGGACATCCTTCATTCAGCTGCGGACTTCCCTTCAAAAAACTCTGAAGAGACTTCCTTGAGCTCCGTAGACTGTACTCCAACCCCCCCCCTCCCTCCTTTGGGATCTACCCTAGCTGATTCTACTCTTGGTTCTCCATTAGAACAGAGTATGCCTGTGACTTTGGTGAGATCTCTTAAGCCTTTGTAATGGATTCTCCTTTCAGCTGAGGCCACGGAGATTCCAGATTCTCGGGTCTCCCTGGCCGATGTCTGGAGGGTGGTGACACGAACTGAGCATACTTTAGTATCTACGGTGACCCAATTCTGCTCTTTCATGCAAGATATGGTGGCAGGGCTGGTTCAGGTAGAGCAGCAGGTGGATTTGTTTAGTACTCAATTACATAAATGTGAGACTGTGTCAGTCCTTGCAGGCAGGTCAGGTAACTATAATGAAGGATAATTTGTTGCTTCATCATAAACTGGAGCTGTATGAAATTGCTGTTAAATCTAAGAATGCTAGGTTTTTGAATTTTCCAATGTGTCATCTGTTATCTTTTGAGATTTTATTACAGAAATATTTTCGGGAGGTATTAACATTGGCTAATGCTGATACTCTTTCTTAGATGTATTGCCTTCCTGGTCAGGGTACTCTTGATTTGTCATCTGCTGCTGCTAGTCAACAGCAGTTATCTCTAGGACTTGATTTAACTAAGTTCCCGGAGGGCACTCAGGATGATTTCCCTACCAGAGCTACTTTATTAGTGACTTTTGTTTTGGATTGTGATAAAGTCTCGGTTTTTAAGGAGTACTTTAAGAATAAGAATATTTCCTTTTGTGGGGCTTCTATACAGTTGTTTCCTGATGTCTCAAGAGCTACGCAGCTTTGGAGGAAAGCCTCTTTGGCTTTGAAACCGAAAGCACTGGCTCTGGGCGCTTCTTTTTTTCTGTGGTATCCATGTAAATGTTTGGTAACCTTGCAAGGTATTAGATACGAGGTATGTGTTTTTTGATCCATCTGAGTTAGAGACCTTTTTGTCCAACAAGGAGTCCACAGGAGAAATGGAATAAGAGGGTTGTGGAAAGGGTGGATATATAGGATTGGCTGCAATATGGAGTTTAATCTGTGATTTCTTTTTGTAAAAGTGTATATTTTGGGCTAGCTCCTCCTCATGCTGTGGACTATGTTATATTTGGATTTTTCTTTTGAATTTGTCTGTGTTATAGAGATTGTGCTATATGACTTTATTTGCCTGTAAGTTAATGCATTGTGGAAAAAAAAGAAAAAAACAAACAAACATACATTATGCTTTTTTTATTTAGAAGTTTTTCATTTTTACAATAGCAAAGGAAAACAGGGAACAAAAGAAACTCAGATGTAAACACATCTACTTACAGAAAATAAAATAAGGAAATCAGTTAAAACTTAGACCTCATCAAGGAAAGAGAAGAAAAAAACTATTATGCCAAAAGAAACATCCACAATTATTCACAAGCTCAAATTCTGCACCCACATAAAGGAAAAGGAAAATAAATCAAGATAGAGACTACTCATCACCACTGGGGCTCAATCCTTCCCTGTTCTTCACGAATTCTTCAAGCTGCAAGTGATCCGTATACACCCTGCAGCCCAACCAACATTTGCAAAGAAATCTTAAAAAGAAAGTAGCTCCAATTGCAATCACATGGGGTTTCAGTTGAAGAAAACCTTTATGCCTTAACTGAGTGACCCTTGACACATCTGGAAAAAACATTATCCTTTGCCCACAGAATGGACTCAACTTATAGCGGAAATATAACTTCATAATCTGAGCCATATCAGACTCAGAAATAAATGTCGCCACTAGGGTTGCCCAGACCGGGATCTCATCAATTCATTGCTCCATAAATTGGGACAAATCAATTGAATCCTGCGGAGCCTCAGCAGCACCCACAGGATGCAATCTGTCTGGCAAATAATAAGCATTCACAATCAAAATTGTATCTGCATTATCAAGTTTCAAGATTTCTTTAAAATACTTCAACAAATATACAGTGAAAGGTAATGAGTTTTAGGAATATTAAGAAATCTTAAATTCCTGCTACGTATAGCATTCTCAAAAAATTCAAACTGCCTATGCAATGACAAGCTATCCTGAATGCCTGCCACACCAGCAGACTGAAGATTGGAGACCTGATACTCCAACTTAGAAAAACCCACCCCTAATTGAGAAAGGGTTGTATCTTGTTGTTCAGACTTGACCACTACCTCCTTCAAAAAGGAGGCAGTTTGATCTAGAACAGCCCTAAGATATACATTAGTTTGAGCAGTCATTTTCTAAATATCAATCAGATACAAATCAGGAACTTCCTCCAGTGAAGGCTGAGGAGCTACATTAGGAAAAGAAAAATGCAAACATTTTGGCCAGAGTTGAAGCCACAGAAAAGGTCAAAGCAGACCTATTCAGTACAAGGACTGCCCGCCCTCTCCCAGTTTCTCATGAAAGGTCAATGGCTGAGATGGAGGAGTTCTAGCAATTGGGCTTAAAGTAACCCCAGACTTGAAGGAAGACGACAACTTAAGAGTACTTACCCCAATCGACCCACCTATGGAGGCTACGTATTCATCCATACGGCCAACAACTTTACTTACAGCAGGAGAGGTTGCAGACATCTTCTGAGTCTTGTTCTTCCTCTTATGGGGTATATCACTTATTTTCCTTTTAAATCAAAATGGCAACGAAGGATCAACAAAGAGGCATGCCCCTTTGTTCTTGTGCCCCCGTCACCCATGTGTCCGTGGCTACATGGCTGACTACCGGCTTTTATGGAGCAGTTGCACTCTGATGACAAAGCAATGTGGGTGGAGCCAAACCCCCGGACCAGTCCCAAATGGCACAAAAAGGCCTCTGGGGTACAAACACTGTGGCACTGAAAGCTCCTTTGCTCCTCAGACAAGTAGACCTCCTCTCCCAATTTCACCAGCTTTTATGGAGCAGTCACGCTGTGATGACAGAGTAGTGTGGGTGGAGCTAAACTCCCGGGCCGGTCCCAAAAGCTCTGAAAAGGCCTCCAGGGTACAAGCATTGAGGTGCAGAAAATTCCTCTGCTCCTCAGGCATAAGAACATAAGAATGTCATACTGGGTCAGACCAAGGTCCATCAAGCCCAGTATCCTGTTTCCAACAGTGACCAATCTAGGTCACAAGTATCTGGCAGGTTCCCAAAAGGCACATAGATTCCACAATGCTTGTCCTGGGGCAAGCGATGGATTTCCTGTGTCTTCTTTTTATAATTCCATCTCACTGTCCTATATCTGCAAATTCTCCTCTTTCTAGATTTTGGAAGTGCTTTTAATTTGGTACAATCTGGCTCTCTTTTGTGCTGCTTGAATAAAGCTGCTTCAAACTTTAAAAAGACAATGACTTGAGGAAGCCAGCCTGCCCATGCCTGTGGAGGCAGCTAGGGTGGTTCTTCTCGAGCTTCTACAGCTGGCCTGTCAGTTAATAGGATTCGCTTACTGATCAGGGTTCCTTTTTCACCATGGTTTTCTTTTTTGTCAGCTCGCTCTCATGGTTTTTTTCATTTAACTACATTTGAGCTCTGCAGCTATGCCTGGTGCATGGAAATACATTGTTTCAGATTCCCATTGAGTGAGCCCTGCAGTTGGCTCCTTTCGCTCTGAGTACAATGGAGAAGCAACAGGGCACTATTTTTTTGGGGGGAATGCTGGGACCCCCCACAGAGAGGCCCAAGGCACAATACCAATTCTACTGCCTCTGCCAAGTCTCCTTCAATTTTCCTGTTTGCTGAAATAGCGGCCATCATGGAGGCCTGCACAGTCATGGCTGAAAAAAAAGCATGGTGAGATAACTGCAGCCTCAAACCAGCAAGCCCCTGAAGGTCCTTTGGGTCCACAGGGCCTGTTTATGGCCAACAGCAGCTCCTGTAACAGCTCATGGGCTATTTTCAGGTCTTTGATAGCCCTCTTCAGGGGCTCAGACCCTCATGACTTCCTCCTACAGGGACTCTGGGCACTCTGAGATGTCTCCCCTCTGGCAGTAAGAGTGTTAAGCACCTCCATTCTTCTTTTTTGCCTCTTCATTCCTCTGGAAGTCCTGCCTTATTCCCCTTGGGGGAGCGCTGGGAAAATGATGAGATTCCCTGTCTCCAATGTGCGAGTCAGTAGAGGAGGGGTCTCTTTCTCCAGTGGAGGAAGAAGATCCATCAGTGATTCATCTTTTATACAGGGAGGACTTGGCTATCCTTATTCTGGATTCCATGGAACCCTTGCACACTGCATATCCCCCTCCAGTAGAGGTTTCTCAAGCAGATCTTATCCTGAAGAGGTGGTGCTGGCCACTTTTATCGCCCCTTGCTGAGCCTGTGTAAAAGCTTGCATCTTCTTGGGGAGAGGCAACAGTGCTGTAGCTAAGAGGCTCTAAGGTCTTGGTTTGACTGTATCCTCTATCTCAAGAGGAGATGGAAGAACCTTTGGGGTCCTGAAGATGGATACCCTGGATCTTGGTGGTGACAAAGTGCAGAACCATTCTGGTGGAGATGATTCTGCGCTGAAGGAGACTCAAGATAGGAGAGCAGAATGCCTTTAGTCTGCCTTGGGTCTACTTTGTTTGGGCATGGTGGTCTGAACGCTCTTATGCTGCATCAAGCAACTGCCAGACAGCTTGATGTCTAGAGCATTGTTAGTGGTGGATGCTCTGTATGACTGATTAGGATATTCTAAGGTCATGGAGGCAGCTGTGGTAAGCCAGGGTTGGCTCTGGCTCTGGCTCTGGAATTGGTCTGCTGATGTTGTATCCAAGTGTGGCTGAGCAGACTCTCCTTCAGGATAAACTGCTTTTTGAGGAAAACTTAGAAAAGCTGGTGAAGGACCTCGGAGAGGTTGATCCATAGAGGCTCCCAAAAGATAGACCCAGAAGTTCCACTCAGAGGGCACAGCAGGAAGCATGGGGACATTTCAGGGCAGGAAAGAATTCTAGTACAGCCTATTCTTCCTATGCATGTAAAAATCAATTAGGGTCAATCCTCTCATTTCAGTTCAAAAAAGGATTTTCATGAAAATATTGTAATAAAACTTTAATGTTTATAACTATAATTTTATAACTACATTTTATAACTATAAGTTTATAAGTTTATAACTATAATTTTATAATATTTCCATTTATTTTGAGGTATTGCTTTATTTAACATAGTTACCTAAATTGTCAGGAAACGTGATGTCCTATGACAAAATGGAGGTCATTTTCGGATTCAGCGCACCAAAAAACATAAAGATTACGTGGAATAACCAAAACAGCTCTCGAAAAATTTTTTTTTGCAGACCTGTGTTATCAACTCATTCTCAAATTTCACTTGAGTAAAAATATCTCTTAACTGTACTAGTAGTCCACAAGGGACAACATCTTCCCGTTGAGAGCTCAAGAGAAGCTCATGACAGAGCCGAGTAACAGATTTCCCTTTGCAAGCCCTGCAAACAAACAAGAGCCATGCATTTACAGCTATAATAGAAACATTGTTAACAGGAGTTCTTAATACTTATCTTCACACGCCCGGTGTTCAATACATCATCGGTAAACCCAATAAAGATCTTTGTTTCCCCTTGAAAAAGGCTTCATCAGGGGCTTACAACAACTACTCGATGACCAATCCAGGAAGTAACTTCAGCGTCTGACGTGCTGTTATATAAATGCTCAGCCACCAATCATAGCATTCCAGAGTTAATCCATTAATGCATGAATTCTACATTTGTTCCTAATAGAATATTGCATGATTGAATTGTTTTATGCGTGGTTTCATATGACCTGAGGCATAAAATTGGAGCGTCCCCCTTTAGGGGACGCTATGCATGACGTTTACATCCACCCACTCCCTTCAATCCCTTCATATAAACAATGAACACCAATCTAAAAACTATTAATAGTGTACAATTGAACTCCAAACCTGACCCCACAGAAAACCGCCCAACAATACAAGCTTCAGCCGCAAGTCTGTCAATATAGCGCTCCAGATGCCCAATAGACAGTCCTTCCACTATAGTGTGTCTTAAATTGCACAGCATATGAAACGATGACCACATTAAAAAAGTGGCAACATTAAAATAATAATGTCCATTCAATTTTATCATTCAAACCTTCAGGATCTAAAATATTCAGTCTGTAAATCCATCATTGCTCTCTCTGTAACAGCAAACGACCTCAATCTCCCCCATGTATATTCCAGGGCACATGTTCCAACACAGTACAAAGTAATTATTCGAAGGCATGGCCTGATGCCATACAATGCTTCACAAAAGTTGTTTCAATCTTCATTTTAGATAAGCTATACTTATGTTCTGCTAATCTTACTTTCAATGGGCAAGTGGTCTTCCCAATGTCCAATTTCTGACACGGACATCTCAGGCCATATACCACATACTGTAAGTTGTAATACATGTGATATGCTCTAGTAATGCATAAGAATTATTACTGTGAATGAAACAATCTCCTTCCTCCATTATGTTACAGAAGGAGCAACGGCCACACTTCATGTGGCCTCAGTTCCTTCCACACAGGGCAATTTCGGAACAGCCGAGCATAAAAGATCTTTAATATTACGGCCCCTGCTGTATGCCATACGGGGCTGACAATCAGCAAGTTTGGGATGAGTATTCAGTAACCTCCACCGCTTACGAATGGACGCAGCAATACATGATGATAATCTTGAATGTTGAAGTACACAAGTGATCAATGTCTCAGAAGAAGAGTTCTCACGTTGCAAGGGTGACAATAGCCACTCATGGTGATTAAAACAAGCGCTCTTATACGCTTTTATTGAGTATAGAATCAGGGTATCCCCGTCGCCTAAATTTCATTGACATATCTGCAGATTTTTGTTTAAATTCATCATCAGATGAACAGATGCGACGGCAGCGTAATAATTGAGAATAAGGAAAAATCTTGCCTATCTTTAAGGCACAGAGGGCTACGCGTGTAGCATTGAAAATCTCTGCTATCCCTGTAGACCCTTTCTCCACTTCCGCTCTGCCCCGGAACGACTCTAACATGCCCCAATGCTATGCGGATAGCATCTGGGCGCGTTAAGGACTTAGCCAGGATTTTCAAAGGGCACTACCCATATAGGTGACCTTCGAAAATCCCAGATAAGGCCTTTATATGGGTAACTTTGAATATCGGGCCCTATAAGTATAAAATAGCACCTTTATGGGTATTTCACATAGGCATCTGCTATGAAATTACCTCCATAATGTTAAATTGTCAATTTACTTGTATCATGACTACAATTCATTTTTATTACACGTTTACATTCTGTGGCTGGAACTGTACCAGATTCTCAGAAGATTATAAACTCAGTCACAAAAAGTACATAAGATGCTAGAATTACTATAGGATGATCCCGTGTGCATAAACACACTTCAGTACACATTGGGGTCCTTTTAATTAAGTGTGGTAATTTTTTGCATTTACTGTGCATTACATGCACAAATTGATATGCGGTAAATGCAAAGCCTATGTAGTAACTTTTGGGGGAGAATCCATTATCTGCCCCAACAGCTCCTGGGCAAGGCAGATATTTAAAGTACTCTCAATAGTGCAGTTCCAGCTGCGCTATCAGCAGTATACAAGTAAACAGGCCCCCCCTTAATGGGGACGGTGCCTGGATCACATTGCCCAATACCCCTGACACATTCCTCAACACTGAATACACATCACTCCACCCCTGATCCAACCGGCCTGACATTACTTACTGTCCACCAATGTTCCCTCTAAGCTTCGCTGGGTCCGCCACCAACATTCCTGCTGGCGGGGTGTGTGTGTGTGTGCACGCCGCAGCACCCTCGCAATGTTCCCTTTCATCTGCGCCGGGTCCTCCGCTGGCATTCCCGCTGGTGGGTGGAGGGGCGGAGCGATCGATCCACACTGCACCCCCCCCCTCCCCGCTGGCAGGAATGTTGGCGGCGTACCCAGCGCAGCTTAGAGGAAACATTGCTGTCCACCCTAACCCCCAATCCCCCAACATCTAAAACAAATATTCCCTATCCTTGCATCCCTCTCCCAACTCCTCACATCCCTGGTTACTGGTTGTTCTGGTATCTAGCAGGAAGCAGGTGTGATTCCTAGTCACTTCTGCCACATGAGTCTTAGATTCAGAATGGTGGCTCTGAAGCTTAGCAGTAGTCTTATGGTACTACTGGTAGGGTTTATTCTGCCAAATAAGAGGGTTGGAGGATTGTGGGGAATTGAGCTGTTGGGTGGAGAGTTTGGGGGTGATGTTGATGCATCTACTTCATAGAAGGGGCAATGGAATTGGATGGCTGAACTTACTTCCACTACAAAGCAGCGGTAAGTATTGCCAGGCTAACCACCCAAGTGGGCTAACTATTCTGCATAGTATATGCCCACTATCCAGCCAATTCCTGTCCCCTTACAGGGAGCATGCAGTTAGTATGCAAATCAGCATTTACTGCCATGCTAACAGTTACCATATCTATGTATTAATAGCGTGCACTAATTCATGCACTAACTGCTTAGCACACTTTAGTGAAAGGACCCCATTATGTATTGCAAGTCCCATGTTATGCAGTGGGACCTATCTACTAACAATGCGGTATACTAAAGTGAGGTATTCAGTTTGGTACCTACCGCATGGCATGTGTAAATCATGCTGTGGGGTAGATACAAAACCTGCGTGGTATCTTCAGGGGGAATGGCAAGCATCTGTCTTGCAGATACTGAACAGGGCAGGCAATTATCATACAGGCTTGTGTTCCTTGCATTGTCAGGTAACTTGGGTACTCCTGTACTGCCTGCTGATGCAGGGAACATGGGCTAAAGAAAGGGAGCAAGGGGACAACAGAGCATTTGATCAGTCTGGGCTTTAGTAACATGTCCCGTTTAGCACTAAAGTGCAAAGCCTCTGTGGTAGCTGTCAGGGATGTGACAGGCATATTCGCAGCAGTTAATGAGTAGATGCCTACCCTAACAAATGGCACCTCATGCACCCCATGTACCCTATTGAGGTGGCGTTGGGTGTACTCCCACACTAATTGCAATATGCTCACTCTTGGCCATAACTTACCCATTCAACACCCTCACGCGCAATTGGTAGTCATCATTTTAAATCTGTCATGCCCCCAGGCAATGGCACACAGTTATCATGCATAAAAGCGCACATTAATGGTTTAGCATACTTTAGTTAAAGAGCCTCTTTATCCTTCTGAATATTTGAAGACCACTAAAGCAAATATGATTCAAATTTTCAAAATGATTAATTTAACCATTCCATTATTGCCAAGAAATAGCTTCTATATTTATTTTCTTATAACATAAAGACAATTTACCTTGCTAGAATAAAACAACATTTTCATTAGCATGTGATGGAGATGTGAAAAATTCATTTGTTATTACTCAATTTCCCAAGTAGATAAACAATTGAAATAGAAAGATATTATTTGAATTAGGGCACTGACCCTGGCATTATGATTGACAGTGAAAATGACTCCTTTACAAAAATGTAAATTTACTATCTTGATTAAACTTTTAAAAAGCATTTATCCTGCAGTCTTCTAACAGATTTGCTTAGGGAAAAAAGATGACTCACTATACAGAAGCAATATTGTGAGTGGGGGTGGGGGGTGAGGAGGGGTTGAGATAAGTAAAAATGTCACTGAAAGTAATAAAGTGATTAATATACTTTTGCACTTGGTAAATATAGTCAAATTTTAGAACATCAATAACATGTTTTTATATTTATAATACAACTTGGATTTTCTTTATTTTTAAAATATATTTATATACCACTGAACTACAATTCTAATTTGTTTACCATCGCAGAAGAAATAATCTAATGACAAACATATAGACCCACCCTCAAAAACAGAAAACTCAAACTGAAGAATAAACATGGCAAAAACTAACATTTTAGATTTAATTACTCACTTTTTCCAAATCCAAGCTCAAAGCAAATTTTAATCTGGTACAAAAATTATTTCCCTGCCCAAGAGGCCTTGCAATCTAAATATAATATATGTTATTAAGGAAATATATTGCCTACAATTTGTAAAGTAACAAAGCAGAAAATTACAAATAAGAAAAAGGTAAAAGAATCCTTTTACTAAAGTTAAATAATTAATGTGTGGTAAGAGCAAAGCTTCCATGTTCTTTGATGCCTCTCAGAAGGTGCTATGCTAGGCGACCACCTAGTCCTTACTGATGGTTGTGCTGAATTTGCTTAAGTTGTTGATATGGAAGGACAGACTAGATAGGCCATGTGGTCTATTTCTGTCATCATATTTCTATGTTTCTATGTTTACTAACAAATCTATGATGATATAATGATAAACTACTTACACATCTTTAACTTGCTTTACGAATGGTCTTCTAGGTGATTCTGATTATATTTTATATATTCATACTGCGGAGTGGAGGAGTAGCCTAGTACCCAAGAGATCAGGGTTCATTTCCCACTGGCACTCCTTGGGCAAGTCATTTTACCCTCTGTTGCCTCGGAAAAAAGAGGCCTTGCAATCTACTTCTGGTCATTCCATGCTAAGAAATCCCAGGGGCTGCTGGGTCACTGTATCGTGATGCCATCAAAATGCAAACCTAAATCACGGCACTTTTTTCCCCGCAGAGACTGTCCTGGTATAGCAATTACCAGATATGCATAGTTCTGTGCCGAAAGACATAGTGGATATACGTCATACTTCTTATAATCTAGACAAGGCATACACCAAAATATGAACAGCATTTGAGACTATTTGCAGATAATTCTCAAGGGTTGTTCCAGATTCTGTTTGATTTAATCACTGCTTTTGATCTTGTTGACCCTACCCTATTAGTCTAACAATTTATTGGATTAGCCATCAGGGCATGTATCTTAAGTTGATTTGGATCTACCACTCTGTTTGTGTGCCTTTTCCATGCTGACAATGCAACTGCACAATTTTTTAGCAGCCAATTAGCTTCCATTCTCCTTCTCTTCCCACTGAACCTGCTGTACAGCACGGTGCAGCCTGTGGGGGATGTGGAGCCATGTGGAGAGACTAATTTGTATAAAGCATGGCTGAAAAGCAGGCCCACCTGTGAAAAAACGCACTTGCTCATTGGTAGGGCTGCATAGCTGTTTTCAATGGCAAGCATCAGAGCTGGTGGTAAGAGGATCAAATGTGTAATAGTGGGGAGTATGAGAGGGACAAAGAAGTTCAGGACAGGATGCTGAGAGGAGGGAGATTAGCAGGATTGGGGTTGTGGCTGCAGGGAGGGAGGTTCTTCTATGGCTGCAGGGTTTTTCTTTGAGGGGATATGCGGTAGTATGGACTACCAGCACCTTTTTCATTGCCTACTAAAATTGACCCATGGTTCTTAATGAAACAGCCTTATATATGAGCACCATCATCTTTTGTTTTCTAGGAACATGCACTGCATGGAGGGGAACATTGTTGGTGGATTTTGAATGCTCATTACTGGCGGAAACGTAAATATAAATTTATTAAGGCTGCAGATTTTTTATATAGAAATGCATGCCTCTGATTCAGCTAGAAAAAGTACTCATCCCTTCAAAACACTGGTCAATATTGATTTTTTTGTAAAACAACAACTACTTAGCTGGAAAATAAATGCTTATTTATTATTTATTATTTTATTTATATTCTCTTATATACCGCGCTATTCTGCATCAGTGCGGTTTACATTGAACAAACTGAAATTACATTGAACAGGGTATTATAACTTGGAGATAACTATTTTACAGGGAACATGGGCTATGGAGGGTTAAGTGGCTTGCCCAAGAAATAGAAACCCTGAACATAGTGTATTCTGAATAATGGGGAGATAACTGAAGGCTAAATTAATATAAGCACGGAATATTTGTGTAACATATCGAGAGGATTAATCATTTTGACAGATGGAAAGTTAAGGAGCCACAGGTTGTCATATTTAGATATAGTTTGCAAAACTTCATGTTTCCCACATAAACCAAACATCCCAATACCTCTCCCAAATAGAGAAAGCCTGTGGATGCAAACTTCCAGATGATGTGAGCCTCCAGGACCACCATAGCACTACTTCAGAGGCCATACTGTTCTCTTTCAGTTTTTCAACTCTTTGCCAGCAGCAGGGGGTTTTCCCTCCTGCTGGCTGGAGTGTTAGACTCAAAATGGCACCATTGACAAACTGACCTGCACACAGCACATTGGATGATCTCAGAGGACCTTGCTTATTTATAAGAAGTGGGGGTGGGGGGGTTCGTAGATCATAGGGGCATGATGGGCTGTCCTTTGAGGGATGGACATGGATGTGGGCAGAAGGCTGCAATGACCCAATGAAGTCTTGGGGTGGATGTGTCATAAGAACATAAGATTTGTCATACTGGGTCAGTCAATTGTTCATCAAAGCTTAGTAGCTACGGGGCCCTTGACCCTGCCCCTTGGCCTGCTGACCCTGTTGGGGAGCTGCAGAGGCCTGATAATGAGGGTATTGTTTATAGGCAGATGACTTCCTTGGGTAAAAGGTCTTTTTTCCCGAGCCCTTCTTTTTCTGAGAAGGGGCAGAGGTTTTTCTGGACAGCCTAGTCCTGGTGAGAGTCTCTGTCTCGAGCTCAGCAGCCTTTTCAGCCATGGGTTTGCCGAAAAGGTTTTCACCCCGGCAGGGGACATCGACCAACTTGTCCTGTACCCATGGCTTGAGGTCGGATGACTGTAGCCAAGTCTGTCGGCGGGCACCGATGCCGGCCCCGGCTACTCGGGCCGAAGCCTCGAAGCCATCGTAGGCCGCTCGAGAGATAAACTTCGAGCACTCCCGAATACCAGTGGACAAGGCCTGGAACCTCTGCAAAGGTTCCTCGGAGAGACCAGCAGAGAACCCGGCAATCTCCTTCGCCAGGTCTCAGAGGTACATGCCCATGTAGAGCTGGTATGTCTGTACATGGCGAGCAAGCATAGAGCCCTGGAAGCACTTTTTACCGAGGGCATCCAGGTTCCGGGCCAGGCACCAAGGAGTGCATCTTCTGACATTTCAGTCGATGCATGGCCGCTTCCACAACCATGGAGTGGTGCGGTAATTGCGCCTTTTGGAACCCGGGGCTCTTGCGGACTCGATAGATTGAATCGACCCACTTGCTTAACACCGGCGTCGAGGCTGGGGTCTCCCACATGCGGAAGAGCAGCCGCTCCAGAATCGGAGGAACCGGAACAGTAAAGGCCTCCTTCGGGGGAGAGTCATACTGGAGAGCCTCGAGCTCCTCGGCTCGAGGCTCCTCCTCGGGATCCGCAGGGAAGGCCAAGGCTTTGGCCATATCCCGCACGAAGTCTGAGAACCGGGTATCCTCCGGTGGGGATCGTCTCCGAGGTTCGGACTCGGGCGAGTCCGATGGGACACACTGAGTCCGATGAGTGTCAGGTGACTCTTCGTCCTCCGTCTCCCAGCCCGACTCCTCGGAGGAGGAGGAGTCGAGCAGCTCCGGTCGGGCGGGCACCAATGCCCTCTGCCCCGACGCCGAGAGTACCGGCGTCGATGACCTCGGCCCCGAACGGGAGTTCGAGGGAGACTGTGGCCGAGGATTGACTCGAGCCCGCATGGACTCGAGGATCGGCTCGGCCTCCGGGGTCGACTTGGACGTCGAGGTCCCGGTGGTTGGGGGAGATGCACCGGTGAGACCGGCGATCAATGCCCGCTGCTGTTCCATGAAGGCAGCAAAGCTGCTCTCCAGGGCCGTCAACCTGAATCCGAGCTCAGGAGACCCAGCAGCCCCCGACTCGTGCCCCGATGGCGTCAGGCCCGACGTCGGCTCCCTCGGAGAAGAGTCCATGAGGACAACAGCACTTACGTGTCCAGGAAACTCCATCTCGACACGAAGATGTTTGGCAGGCCTCTCCGACTCCGAAGACCCGGGACGGCTATCGGGGCTATGCGACCTGGCCCTCGAGGAACCAGGAGCGTCCACCGACGCCGCCCTCGTGGGTTTCTTCTTCCTGCGATGTTCCCGCGAAGGAGACCTCCGCTCGGGGCTGGAGTCCCGAGAAGTCGAGGCCTCTGACGAGGTCCGGGCCCGGCCGGACGCGGAGTCAGAAAAAATCCTATCCTTTTGGTGCTGCCGACTCCTCAACGCCTTCGAGGACATTTTGCCACATGGACCACAGATCATCGGGTCATGATCGGGTCCAAGGCAGCGGAGGCAGCAGTCATGTGTGTCGGTAAGAGACATAAGTTTCTTACACCGATCACATTTCTTAAACCCGCTGGTAGCCATCGGGGGAAAAAGGGCCCCTGCTAGGTCAAAAGACCGGGCTGCCAGGGAAAAAAGAAAAAAGGCGCGAACGCCGGTCACAAAGGACAAAAACCGAAAAAGAGAAAAAGGACTCGATACCAGCGTATCAGTCCGAGCGAGAAAAGGATCCGGCGTCGAACCGGAGAAAAAAGAGAAAAAACATGGAAAATCAACATTTTCCTCGGGGGAAAACGAACTACGTCCGTCGGGCTCCGCGGAAAAAAGAAGACTGAGCAAGATGGCACCCTTGGGCGGGAAGTGAACCGCGCATGCGTGCTGCAATTCCCAAAGGCTTTCTTTGAAAGCTGGGGAAATGCTCCGCACAAGGGCTCCGTCGGCGCCGACGTCACCCATATGTGAGGACTGACTTCCTGCTTGGTCCTGGAGAACTCCTTCCTCTACCACATAATTATGCTGTTTGTCAGGCACCTGCTTGTTTTCTGAGTTGTAGTGGCTTAGTTCGTTTCCTATGAGGTCCCCCTCTCATTTTGAGAGCTAGATTGGGGAACAGGGAAAGGGGTTTCTTGTCTGCTATGGGAACCATGTATTTCTTTGGTTTGTTTGATCTCTTTCCTATAGATTTTTGAATCAATCCTGTTCTCTTTTTTCTGTACAAGTGTTTCACTTGAAATATTGTAAAATGATAAATATAAAAACAAAACAACCCAGGGGAGCAGTGCAGTATAACAGAGTGAAGTAGTTTGATGCAAGAAAGAAGTGCAAGATTTGGGGGTGATTGTACTGGATGATCTTAAAGTGGCCAAACAGGTAGAAAAGGTGACAGCATAAGCCAACACGATGCTTGAATGCATAGGGAGAGGAATGACCAACAGGAAAAGGGAGGCAATAGTGCCTTTGTACAAGTCTCTAGTGAGCCCTCATTTGGAGTACTGTATAGAATTCTGGAGACCACACCTTCAAAAGGATATAAACAGGATGGAGGCGGTCCAGAGGGTGGCTACTAAAATGGTCAGTGGTCTTCATTATACAGCATGCCCAAAATCCCAGTCAGTAACTGAAGAATGTACTATAGAAAGAGGCCACAGAAAGGGCAAAGGATAAGGGGGGGGGGGGGGGGCCAGCAGCACAGTCCTGGTGCGACCAGCAGCAGAGCATTTAAGTTACCAACAATGCAGTGCCAAGCATTTGAGTACTTGCACATGCTCAAAGCCTGCCGCATTTCACCACTTCAGAAAGGAAGTTTGCAGCAGAAGGGGCAAGAAAGAGCTGGCTATGAGCATGTGCAGATACTCACCATTCTGCAATTCCTCGAGCTTGGGTGGAGGATGGATGTAGGGTGGCAGGGGAAAAGGAAGAGGGGTGAGATACTAGACATAGCGAGGTGGGGTTAGAGAAGGAAAGATGCTGGGCACCTGGGTGGGGTAGGGACAGAGAAGGAGAGATCCTGGATGTGAAGGGTGGAGTAAGGAAGGTAAGGAAAGATGGTAGAAAAGGGAGGACATAGCAAGGGAAGGGGCAATGCTGGATTATGGTGGATAGAGAAGATGAGATGCTGGACACAGAGAGGTTGGGTAATATCCTGGGGCCTGGCATGCATGGGATTTGGTGATATTGTCTCCAAAGTTGAAAATACTGCTGCATAATTCTCTTTCACACCAGTGACTTTCTTCTCCTTTCCACCATAGTAATTACAGAGAATGCAGGAAATGGAAGAAAGGTTTTTAGGTTTGCATTTATACTCATATGCAGCCATTTTACGTTCTAGTTTGCATAGTACGTTTAACCAAGAAATGAGATTGATGCCCAAATTTGCCAAAATGATAGTTGAAATCTAACCTCTGAAGCTGTGGACTTAAAAGGAAGTCAAGACTCAGATAACTTTAATCACAGAACCAAACCAATCTTTCACATATCTAATCTAAACTGGTTCTTACTCAAGTGAAAAGAAACATTTAGCTGTTTGTTGAAAAATGTTTAAATCGTCATTCTGCAAAACACTGATATTTATCTAAGTCTCCAGACATGGCATTTAATACTGTTGCTGCAATACAATATATAATCTTTGGAGTTATCTATGTGTCATAAAATATTCTTAACCTTACACCTACAATTATATTCTGTAGTTCCTATCCTGGACAATTTCAGCCTTTCCTATACAGAAAAAGAATCTATTTTAAGCGATATTATCATGAAAAATGACAAATGGATCAGTTTGGACTGCAATGTCTTTTATACACAATTTTACAGAACATAATTTTGTTTTTAATAAATAAAGGTTTTGCATTTTTGTATCTCTGCTATAGCAAGTAATTTTAAATCACTTAAAAGGAAATGCACGGAGTATTTTTAATCAGTAAAGGAACACAAAACCAATCTTAAGGGTTTCATTACCAGGGCAGATATTGCACATAAATGATCTCTGGTTTAGATAAGATGTTACGCTGTTTAATTTGCCCATTTGCTTCTGTTGATGCCCTTTAGGAACAGGTATCCAGGCAACAGTGCTGACGCTGCTGGTGGCCGAGGGGAATGAGAGAAGAACCTCTTTTGCTGGCAAGAAAAAGAATCAGGTTATCTGAGGAAAATATAGAAAGCTGCCTGTTTGAATCACAGACAAAATGAAGTACTTTAGATTATAAAGATAATTATAACAACATACTAAACATTCTAGGATGAAAGGTCAGGTTATCTGTGTTCTAGATACATCTGATTTCTCTTTTTAGCAGAATTACTAGCTAAAAGAGACAAAGGAGATGAAAATCATTCCTGAAATGTTCAAGGTGAGTAAAATCAATGTGGGCTGGTAACTAAGGGGCAAGTTTACTAAAAGCTCATGAGCGTTAACGAATGTTATTACATATTAAGTGATGCTGCTCCCATAGAAATAAAAGGGCTGCGGAGGCACTTAACACATGTTAACCTTCAGTAAACATGGCCCTAAGTGACTGGAGTTAAATCAAGGATTACTATTGCTTGCTATTTGCATAGTGCTACTAAGCATACACAGCACAACATCTGTATAGTGCTACTATGAGGTGCACAAGTTCAGATCAAGAGGGCTGCAAATCAGCCAGTTTTTCAGGATACCCCTTATGAATCTGCATGAGAGAGATCTTCATGCAGATATCCCTCATGCATATTCATTAGGGATATTCCAAAAACCTAGCCTGTTTCCAGCCCTTGAGAACTGAACTTCTGCACCCCTGTAAGAGACAGTTCCTGCTCCATAGAGCTTACAATATACTGAAGACAAATAGGACAAATAAGCTATCAGAGAAGGGTTGGTACAAGGATTGGAGAAGCCCTCGATGGGCCCCTCCATCCTGATGACCCCCGCCCCTCTCCATGACCAGAAGTGGAAGCAATTGCAAGGGAGCAATGACACAGCGCTTCCCAAAGGCTCTGTTGCTACATCGCAGTTCCTGCTTGTTATCATCAGCCGCTTCCGCCCCCTCCAACACAGATATCCGAAAAGAGACAACAGCTGTGGCAATGAGTGCCCCCCAAAGGGCTGGTCCTCTAGGCAACCACCTAGTTTGCCGAATGGTAGCGTCTGCCCTGGATTAGGGAGTTTCACTTAATTATTAAAAATAACATGGGTATAAACAGGAGAATAAGGGATCAAGAAATGATGGGTTGACTCAAAGTCTTCTTGAGCAGTATGGCACATCAAGACGAAAGAATGGACTCTATAGTTGGCGGTATAGGAGAAGAGTAGAGATAAGAGTGACTTACTTAGGGTGCTTGCTTAAGGGTTTCATTTACTAACAGTGTGTGTCTATTTATTTATATTTATTCATTTGGCTGGGTTTATATACTGCGTTTCTCTGGGTCAAAGCGGTTTACATTAAACAACATGCAATAGATAGTTATACTGAACATAGGGTTAAGCGTAGTTACTCACCTATAACAGGTGTTCTCCAGGAGCAGCAGGAATCAGTCCTCACATATGGGTGACATCGTTGCCGACGGAGCCCCCATGCCGGACATTTCCCCAGCTTTCAAAGAAAGCCTTTGGGAATGCAATGGGCATGCGCAGTCCCCTTCCCGCCCAAGGGTGCCATCTTGCTCAGTCTGATGACATAGCTAAAAGACAGCAAAAAAACAAAATAAATCATATGACTGCAACTCCAAGGGGAGGAGGGAGGGTTGTGAGGACTGATTCCTGCTGCTCCTGGAGAACACCTGTTACAGGTGAGTAACTATGCTTTCTCATAAGAACATAAGATATGCCATACTGGGTCAGACCAAGGTCCATCAAGCCCAGTATCCTGTTTCCAACAGTGGCCAATCTAGGTTATACGTACCTAGCAGTTTCCCCAAAAGACACAGGTTCCGCAATGCTTGTACTGGGTCAAGCATTGATATCCTGGGTCCCTTCTTAATAATGGTTTATGGACCTTTCCTCCAGGAACTTGTCCAAACCTTTTTTAAACCCAGCTACACTAACAGCCTTTACTACATCCACCGGTAACAAATTCCAGAGTTTGATTACACGTTGAGTGAATTTATTTATTTATTTAACTGTATTTATATCCCGCTTTTCACCAGGTCAAAGCGGCGCTACATTTAAGGGTGGGGTAATTAAGTATAAGGGTGGGGCCAACACCGGGTAGGCAACATTGATGATTTCGACATAGGACAGACTTTAGACATGGACAGTATAGTTCAGTTTTCAATCAGGGGTCCCTGATGGGTGATATCAGGGGTTGGTGCACTTTCTGGTGGGGATTGCTTCGAAGTGAAAAACTATTTTCTTTTATTAGTCTTAAATAGTTTACTCTGTAGCTTCTTTGCATGTCCCCTAGTCTTTCTATATTCTGATAACGTAAACAATCGATCTACATTTACCCGTTCCACTCCGTTCATTAATTTATAGACTTCTATCATATCTCCCCTCAGCCGTCTCTTTTCCAGGTTAAAGAGCCCTAACCTTTTTAGCCTTTCTTCATAGGACTATCCTTCCATCCCCTTTACCATTTTGGTGGCTCTTCTCTGAACCTTTTCTAATAACGCTATATCCTTTTTAAGTAACGGAGAACCAGAATTGCACACAATATTCAAGGTGCGGTCTCAACATGGAACGACATAGAGGCATTATAATATCTTTTGTTTTATTTTCCATTTCTTTCCTTATGATACCTAGCATTCTATTTGCTCTCTTGGCCGCCGCTGCACACTGGGCCAAAGGTTTTAACATGTTATCCACAATGACGCCTAAATCTTTTTCCTGGGTGGTGGTTCCGAATGTGGAACCTTGCATTGTGTAACCATAGTTTGGGTTGTTCTTCCCTAGGTGCATAACTTTGCACTTGTCCACATTAAATTTCATCTGCCATTTTGATGCCCAGTCTTCCAATTTATCAAGATCCTCTTGCAATTTTCCACAATCCTCTTGGGTTTTAACAACTTTAAATAGTTTTGTGTCATCTGCAAATTTGATAACCTCACTCGTTATTCCACTTTCCAGGTCATTTATTAATATGTCAAAAAGCAGCGGACCCAACACAGATCCCTGGGGTACACCACTATTCACCTTTCTCCATTGGGAAAATTGGCCATTTAGCCCAACCCTCTGCTTTGTATCTTTTAACCAGTTCTTGATCCACAGTAGTACACTGCCTCCTATCCCATGACTCTTTAGTTTTGCCAAAAGTCTCTGAAGAGGGACCTTGTCAAAGGCTTTCTGAAAGTCCAGATACACTATATCAACCAACTCACCTTTGTCCACCTGTTTATTCACACTTTCAAAAAAACATAACAGATTAGTAAGACAAGATCTTCCTTGTCTAAAGCCATGTTGGCTGTCTCCCATTAGGCCATGACTATCTACATGCTGAGTAACTTTATTCTTTATGATGGTTTCTACCATTTTTCCCTTTACTGACGTGAGGCTTACCGGTCTGTAGTTTCCCGGATCACCCCTGGAACCCTTTTTGAAAATTGATGTTACATTGGCGATCCTCCAATCTTCAGGTATTAGAGATGATTTTAATGATAGTTCACAGATTACTAATAGCAGGTCTGCAATCTCATAATTCAGTTCTTTCAACACCCTTGGATGTATACCATCCAGCCCAGGTGATTTGCTACTCTTCAGTTTATCTAATAGTTGTAATACATCTTCCCAAGGTATCGATATTTCCTTCAATTCTTCCGCACCTTTAAATACCACTTCAGTCATGGGTAACATCCCTACATCTTCCTCAGTAAAAACCAAAGCAAAGAATTAATTCAGTCTCTCTGCTATCGCCTTGTCGCCTCTTAGTGCCCCTTTAACTCTTCTATCATCTAATGGACCAACTGACTCTCTCACAGGTTTTTTTCTACGAATGTACTTGAAAAAATCTTTATTTCACGTTTTTGCTTCCGCAGCAAGCTTCTTCTCAAATTCTCCCTTTGCCTGCTTTATCAATGCCTTGCATTTGACTTGCCAGTGCTTGTGCTGTTTCCAGGTTTTGTCGTTTGGCTCTTTTTTCCATTTCCTGAAAGATGCTTTTTTGGCAACAACAGCCTCTCTGACCTCACCTTTAAACCATGCTGGCAGTTTTTTGGACTTCCTTCCACTTTTCTTAAAGCGTGGAATACAGCTGGTCTGGGCTTCCAAGATAGCATTTTTCAACAACACCCAAGCTTGATGTAATTCTTTAACCTTTGCAACTGCTCCTTTTAGTTTTTTCTTAACTATTTTCCTCATTTTATCATAGTCTCCCTTTCGAAAGTTAAAAGGTAGTACTGTGGATTTCCTTACTATCCCTCCTCCACTAATTAAATCAAAGGCGATCATGCTATGATCACTATTGCCAAGTGGCCCCAACACCCTTATCTCTTGCACTAGAGCTGGTGTTCCACTAAGGACCAAGCAGGAAGTCAGTCCTCACATATGGGACTCCCCGGCTTAAGGCTACTGGAGACCCAAAGCTGAAAAAATGAGCTCCCTCTAGAGCCTCAGCATGTGTGAAAAGAATCTTCTCTGAGAACGCCCCCGAACGGTAGACCAACACCAGGGCCGGAGGGTAGGAGTTGCCTATACCTCAAAGAGATTACGGAGTACCGCCTATCCGAAAGCACTGTCCCTGCGGGGCTCCCTCTAGAGGCAGTAATGGGCCGCAAAAGTCTGGCTTGAAGACCAAGTAGCGGCCCGGCAGATGTCTACCAATGGAACAGAGCGGAGATGAGCCACTGACGCAGCCTTTGCCCTGACACAGTGAGCAGTGACTCGACCCTGCAAGGAGAGGCCGGCTGCCCTGTACGCCCAGGCGATACAGTCTGCTACCCAAATGGACAGGGTACGCTTGGAGACAGGTAAGCCCAACATATTAGGGTCAAAAGAGACAAAGAGCTGAATAGCCCTCCGGTGTCCCTGCATACGGTCAAGGTAGAAGGACAACGCCCTTCTACAGTCCAGGGTATGCAAGACCATCTCAGCCCGGCCGGCATGCGACCTGGGAAAGAAAGTTGGAAGAACCACCTCCTGATTGAGGTGGAAGGAGGAGACAACCTTTGGAAGGAACTTAGGGTGAGTCCATGAGACTACTCTGTTCTTATAAAACCTAGTGTATGGTGCCTCAGACACCAGAGCTTGAAGCTCACTTACTCACCTTGCTGAGGTAAGAGCTACCAGAAACAACGTTTTCCAGGAAAGAAAACGCAAAGGACAAGTAGCCATAGGCTCAAATGGTGGGCAAGTAAGTTGTTGCAAGACCACATTCAAATCCCACTCAGGGGCAGGTGGATGAACTGGAGGCTTAAGCAACAGCAGGCCTCTGAGGAAGCAAGCTACCAAAGGGTGGCTGGAGAGAGAGTGACCCTCCACTGGTAAGTGGTGCGCTGAGAGAGCACTTAGGTGGACCCTAACAGAGTTGGATTTAAGGCCTAGATTGGACAGGTGCAGTAAATACTGCAGCACCACCGGAACCAGGCATGAGAAAGGATCCTCCTTGTGCTGGTCACACCAGGTGGAGAATCTATGCCACTTAAGAGCATAGGTCTTTTGAGTGGACTGCCTCCTAGAGGCCAAGACCACGTCCTCCACTTCCCGAGGCAGCAGTAAGGGTGCTAGAACTACCCTTTCAGCAGCCAGGCCATTAGATGGAGGGACTGGAGATTGGGGTGAAAGAGAGATCCATGCTCCTGAGACAGGAGATCGGGTTGCATCCCCAGAGGAAGAGGAGCGTCCACCGCTAGTTGCAAAAGAAGTGGGAACCACGGTTGCCTTGGCCATCTGGGAGCCACCAGGATCACCGAGGCCTTGTCCCGGATCACTTTGAACAGTGCTTTGAGCACTAGAGGCATGGGAGGAAACGCATATAGAAGGCCTGTAGACCATGGTATGAGAAAAGCATCCGCTGCTACTCTGTGAGGATGCGGGTGCCTGGAGCAGTACCTGGGCAGTTGACGGTTCAGTGGACTGGCAAACAGATCCATGGTGGGGAGACCCCATATTAGGAAGATTTGTTGAACCACCACAGGATTCAACTGCCATTCGTGTGGCTGTAGGATCCTGCTCAACCTGTCTGCCAAGTAATTCTCCTGCCCAGGGAGATAGACCGCCTTGAGACGTATGCCATGATTGACTGCCCAGGAGCACAGGTCCTGTGCTTCTTAACAAAGAGGTCGGGCCCTGTGCCCCCTTGCTTGTTCACATAGTACATAGCAACTTGATTGTCCGTCTGAACTAAGACAGACTGGTGAGAGGACATGAGAGAAAGTCCGCAGGGCTAAGCGGATCTCTCTGAGCTCTAGGAAATTGATTTGCTGTGTGGCCTCCGAAGGAGACCACAGGCCTTGAGTGCATGCTCCTTGGCAATGTGCACCCCAACCTTGAAGAGAAGCATCTGTTGTCAGCACTTGAGAGTGTGGAGGTGCCTGAAAAGGCACCCCTTGCAGCAGATTCGGAAGATGAAGCCACCACTGCAGAGAAGCTGCTAGGAACTTGGACACCCTTACTTTGTCCTGCAGGTTTCCTGTGGCCTGCAACCACTGAGTCCTGAGGCCCCACTGAGCTGGCCTCATGTGTAGACGAGCATTTGGAGTGACATGGACCGTGGATGCCATGTGGCCCAAGAGCCTTAGGAACTGTCTGGCGGAGACTAGAGAATTGCTGTGGAACTGTCTGGCCAGATCCATCAGTCAGTGGGCCCTGTCCACGGGTAAAAAGGCCTTCGCTTGAAGGGTGTCTAGTCTCGCTCCTATGAACTCCATGTTTTGCGAGGGGCACAAAGCAGACTTTGCGAAGCTTATGACAAACCCCAGATGCTGGAGAAGAGAGACAGTGCGGAGGGTGGCTTGGCTGGTCTCCTGCGGAAACTGACCCTTGATGAGCCAGTCGTCCAGGTATGGGAAGACAAAGAGTCCTTGAACTCTGAGATAGGCTGCCATCACCGCTAGGCACTTGGTGAAAACCCTGGGGGCGGAGGTTAGACCAAAAGGGAGTACCCTGTACTGGTAATGGTTTCCTCCCACTACAAATCAGAGATATTGTCTGTGGTCTGGATGAATAAGGATGTGAGTATAATCATCCTTTAGGTCTAAGGAGCATAGCCAATCTCCCTGCTGTAGGTAAGGCAGCAGGATTCCAAGGGTAAGCATCTTGAACTTTTCCCTCTGCAGGAACTTGTTGAGATTCCGCAAGTCTGGGATGGGCCTGAGGCCTCCTGTTCTTTTTGGCACCAGAAAATACCTGGAGTAGAAGCCTTGACCTCTCAGGTGGTGGGGCACCGGTTCCACCGCCTGCTCCCTTAAAAGACCTGCTAACTCCTGAAGGAGTAGGCTCCTGTGCAGAGGGAGTCTTGGAGGCTCCCCTGGAAAGTAGGAGGGAGGTACCTGGTGGAAGTGAAGGAGATAGCCACTCTGGACTATGCTGAGCACCCACGTATCCCTTGTCACGGCTGACCACCTGTGGGCATACAGGGTCAGCCGGCCTCCTGTGCTGAGAGGGGCCAGCTGAGGAGGAAAGGCTATGCAATTGGAGTCAAAACCCTGCTCCCTGCTGTGCAGGAGCCGGAGCTGGTGGCTTGGGGGTTTTCTGCCTACGGGGCCCATGTCCCTGCCCCTTGGCCTGCTGATGCTGTTGGGGAGCTACAGAGGCTTGAAAGTGAGGGTACGATTTGTAGGCAGATGACTTCCTCGGGTAAAAGGTCTTTTTTCCCGAGCCCTTCTTTTTCTGAGAAGGGGCAGAGGGTTTCCTGGACAGCCTTTTCCGGGTAAGAGTCTCGGACTCGAGTTCTGCAGCCTTTTCAGCCATGGGCTTGCCAAAGAGGTTTTCACTTGGCAGGGGACATCGAACAACTTGTCCTGAACCCACGGCTCGAGGTCTGATGACTGTAGCCAGGCCTGACGGCGTGCACCGATGCCGGCCGCGGCTACCCGGGCTGAATCCTCGAAGCCATCATAGGCTGCTCGAGAGATAAACTTCGAGCACTCACGAATCTCCGATGACAGGGCCTTGAACCTCTGCAAAGGTTCCTCGGAGAGACCAGCAGAGAACCCGGCAATCTCTTTTGCCAGGTCTCGAAGGTACATGCCCATGTACAGCTGGTAGTCTGGACACGGCAAGCAAGCAAGCATAGAGCCCTGGAAGCACTTTCTACCGAGGGCATCCAGGTTCCGGGCCTCCCGGCCAAGAGGCACCGAGGAGTGCATCTTCTGACTCTTCAGACGATGCATGGTCGATTCCACAACCATGGAGTGGTGTGGTAGCTGTGCCTTCTGGAACCCGGTGCTCTTGCGGACTCGATAGATGGAATCGACCCGCTTGCTCAAAACTGGCTTCGAGGCCGGTACCTCCCACATGCGGAAGAGCAACTGTTCCAGCATCGGAGGAACTGGTACAGTAAAGTACTCCTTGGGAGGAGAATCATACTGCAGGGCCTCAAGCTCCTCGGCTCGAGGTTCCTCCTCGGGATCCGCGGGGAAGGCCAAGGCCTTGGCGATATCCCGCACGAAGTCCGAGAACCGGGTGTCCTCTGGGAGGGACCATCTCCGAGGCTCGGACTCCGGTGAATCCGATGGGACACACCGGGTCCGAAAAGTGTCCGGTGACTCCTCGTCCTCCGTTTCCCAGCCCGACCCCTCGGAGGAGGAATCGAGCGGCTCTGGTCGGGCAGGCACCGATGCCATCCACCCCGACGCTGAGGGTACCGGCGTCGATGACCTCGGTACTGAACGGGAGGCCGAGGGAGACCTTGGCCGAGGATCGACTCGAGAGCGCATGGACTCGAGGATCGGCTCGGCCTCCGGGGTCGACTTGGATGTCGATGTCCCGGTGGTCGGGGCAGATGCACCGGTGAGACTGGCGATCAGTGCCCGCTGCTGTTCCATGAAGGCAGCCAAGCTGCTTTCCAAGGCCGTCAACCTGAGTCCAAGCTCAGGAGACTTAGCAGCCCCCAACGCGGGCCCCGACAGCGTCGGGCCTGACGTCGGCTCCCCCGGAGAAGAGTCCATAAGGACTACAGTACTCACGTGACCCGGGGACTCCGTCTCCACACGAGGTTGTTTGGGAAGCCTCTCCGACTCCGAAGACCCGGGATGGCACTTGGGGCTATGTGACCTGGCCCTCGAGGAGCCAAGTACGTCCACCGACGCTGCCCTCGTGGGTTTCTTCTTCCTGCGATGCTCCCACGAGAGAGACCCCCTCTCAGAGGAACCCCGGCGATGCTTGGGATCGGAGTCCCGAGATGTCGAGGCCTCTGACGAAGTCCGGGCCTGGCCGGACGCGGAGTCAGAGAAGATTCTTTCTTTTTGGTGATGCCGGCTCCTCAACGCCTTCGAGGACATTTTCCCACATGGGCCCAGTTCATCGGGTCATGATCGGGCCCGAGGCAGCGGAGGCAGCAGTCATGTGTGTCGGTGAGAGACATAAGTTTCTTACACCGATCACACTTTTTAAACCTGCTGGCAGCCATCGGGGGAAAAAGGGCCCCTGCGAGGTCAAAAGACAGAGCTGCCAGTGAAAAATAGAAAAATGGCGCGTACGCTAGTCGCTAAGGACAAAAACCGAAAAATGAAGTCAGGGCTCGATACCGACGTATCAGGCCCAGGCGGGAAAGGGAAACCAGTGTCGAACCGAAGAAAAACGGATCCACGTCAAAAAATCAACTTTTTCCTCGGGTGAAAACGAAACATGTCCGTCGGGCTCCGCGGAAAAAAGAAGACTGAGCAAGATGGCACCCTTGGGCGGGAAGGGAACCGCGCATGCGCGCTGCATTCCCAAAGGCTTTCTTTGAAAGCTGGGGAAATGCTCCGCATGGGGGCTCCGTCGGCGCTGACGTCACCCATATGTGAGGACTGACTTCCTGCTTGGTCCTGGAGAAACTTATTTACAAGAAGTTTAACTTATTTACATATTTACAGTGCAAACAGGTGTAAGCTGGAGGGTTGGCATCATGGTTTAGTTTCTTGGGCTCTCGGGGACCCAAAATATTGAATGAAGAGGTGAGTCTTCAGTTACTTTCGAAAGGTTAGGTCATCGGTGATGGATCTGATGTTTGCTGGAAGTGTGTTCCATAAGGATAGTGCATAGAGTTTGAAGGAGTGGGCACAGACTTGGTTATTGTATTTTGTTCTGGCATTAGCACATACTCTTAGTAAATGACCCCCTATGTGATGTTTTGTCAATAGGTTGCCAGGAGTCAGCATTGATTCAAAGACACACATTGCATTGCATGCATCATAAGTACAATGTGGAAGAAGTACAGTTGCGTATACACTAGGTGCAATACAATAGGCAATGCATCTAGTCTGCAACATATTTCTCCAATTGGTACCTGTTTGCAAATGGCTCACGAGCATCCTGGGTGCATTCGCTTTGTGCTTGTTTGGATCCAAACTTTGTTGGTTTTGCTGCAAACTAAGGGGTGCGCAGTGTCATTTGGGATGTTGTTCGGAGTACTTCCCTGGTTAATACATGCTCGTGAACGAAGGGGATCACAATGTGTGCAACTTGTTTCAGTGTCCCAATTAGCTAGAGTTCTTTTGTAGGTTGCATTACATGTTCTGATTGCCCAGTGTATATGCACCCTAAGGAAGCCTAGTTCTACCAGGAAATGCCTTGTAACTTGCTGAAATGAAAAGTCAGGAATAAGGGTAGAGAGTATCCAGGACTATGAGAGGGGTAAAAGCACTCCATCTGCCTCTAGGGGGCATCTTCATCTTCTTTCTTGAGGGCACAGCATAAGTATATCTGGTTAAGACTTAGGGGCATGTTTACTAAGATCTGCATACATACCACCCTCAATGTATGCAGATCTATCTCATTCATGTTCATTGAGTGAAGGAATGGCCTAGTGGTCAGGGGCAGCAGCCTAGAGCCGGAAAGACCAGAGTTCATATCCCACTTGTGGCTTTGGACAAGCCACTTAACCCTCCATTGCCTCAGGTACAAACTTAGACTGGGAGCCTGCTGGCGACAGGGCAATACATATTTACCTGAATGTAACTCACCTTGATCATCTTCTGGAAATCTGGCCTGTTTGCAGTCACACACCATTTGTAACAAGGTCCCGTGTTATTCAATGAGTCCAAGTTACAAACATTGCGTGCTAACCATTAGCTTAACTTAGTAAGCATGCTCCTTAAAGAGATAAGAAAAGACAATCACTTAGGAATCCTGACAATGAAACGAGAAATCAGGATAGAAAGCAGCATACAGCTACATTTCAAATAGGGATTATTTCTTCAGTTTCAGAAGAAACCCCACCAAGGGGGTAATTTTATATCAGGTTGCTTAGACTGAGAGGGCAAGGAAAGCACCTATTTGTAGCCTACTTCATAAAGACATGTAAATGCCACCTATGGGGGTCATTTTAAAAGCATCTTCATGTATAGATAACAGCATTTACATGTGTAGTTTGGATACAAGTGCAAATGACAGTTCCAGAAAGTTGCAGTTGACAGGTAGAGATCTGAACTATTAGAGATTTCTAGGTAATGTGGTTTGAATCGGTCAAAAGCCTATACGTCCCCCCCGTCTTTCATTGGGAATATATATTTGTGTAAATACATTTCCCCATCAGCTCTTGCACCAGCTCAAAGGCAAGCACATTTCAGTTAGGACATTACATGAGGATTTAAAGGAGTAATTTTCTTTGCCTATTTTAAATTTCCTCCTCCAAATTCTAGAAACAAAATTGTGGCTTTACTAGTTACTTGGTGGCATTTCTACATCTAAGATTGTAAAATTGATCCAGTATACATAGTCCACATAAAAGTTGTAAAATCACAACTTCCATGTGTAACTTTCGGCCAAGTTGAAGCTGTTCCTTTATGTATGTGCAAATTTGTAAAATGATTGCCGACAAATGCATGGCGTTTAGCACGCCCTTATACGTATTTTAAAAAAGACTGCATTTGTCATAACCTTTTGTAAAATACAGGGGGCACTGAGCACTTTTCAATCTGGAAGTCTCAGCTCTGATCTCCACAACCCATCTCACTTTTGCAGATAACATTCTTGTGGCTATTACTGAACTCAAAAGAACCTTGTAGGTTGTACTGAGTGTGTTTGCATGGTTTGGAAAGATTTGGGTATTTAAATTGAATTTGTCTAAATCTGAAATGCTGCCAGCTCACTTGGTAATAGTGTGGTGATGGCCTCAGGGGTTTCTGCTTAGAGAGGCCAGAAGACTGTCCAGATTCCTGTGGACTAGTCCTGTTTGTATCATCTTAATGTAGGGGGAGCGAGGGAGGGAGTGTAATGAACTGAGGGGAAATTTTTGATCAGTGGTGTTGTGGCTGGGAGGGTTATAATGGGGGGGGGGGGAGAGGCAATCGGATCTGAAGGGGTTGTGATTGGGATCGGGCCTTACATTGAAGGAGTGGGATGTTGGTGATTAAGTTGGGGCTGGCATTTGGGAGAATAGGATGTAGGCCATCAGGGCCAGGGTTGCACTGGGGAGGTGGGATGTTGAAGATTGGGGTCAGGGCTTGCAACAAGGGATGGGATGTTGGAGATCAGGGTAGGGGTTGGCATCAGGGGGTGGGATGTTGGAGATGAGGAGTTGTGTGCTTGCAGGTTTTTTCCCTCTGGTTTAGGCAACGGCTGCACTACCCGACTGCTGATAACATGATGGCAGTTAAGAAGTAGAATTAAGTGTCCCCATGCTACTGGAAGTCCTGACTCTGAGAGCATGTTGCATATTAGCTGTAAGTGCTGGTCATGCCCTCATCACATATAACCCATCCCACTACCACTCCTTCTTGTGCCAAGCAGTTAGTGCAGGATTTTTTACGTGGCTGTTTTTAGCATGTGGTGGTTTTTAGCACCTTCTTAAACATCCCGCCAAGGTCACAAAGAATGTCAATAGGATTTGAACTTGGGTTCTCAGAGTATTGTTCTAACCATTAGGCCACTCCTAATCCAAAGATGTAGCTCTCCTTATATTTTTTCATTGGTAACAAGTTACATTTAGGTACAGTATGCAGTTTCCTTGCTGCTGAGGTCATGTTTACCAAAGATTTTAATACGCGTTAAAGTGCTCATAGTCCTTTTATTTCTATGGGCGCAGTGGCATTTAACACGTTAATTTCATTAAAGTGCATTAACCTTTAGTAAACATGCCCCATTGTTTATACCTAAGACAATGGACAATGAACTGATATCCCAAAGTCATAAAAAACGTCAGCATGATTTGAACCCTGGTTCTTAGCCTACTGCCCTTACCATTAGACTGTTCCTCCACTATCTAATACTCCGTGGCACTGCACTATTGTGCCTCATGTACCAGCTCTCCTTTTCCTTGGCACTTATCCAGAACACTCTCCTTTTCACCATTCCATTCTGCACAAGTCATTATTTTACATCTTCAATAGTGCCTTTCTACTTCAGGAACAAATTTCATTTTCAAAGCTGTTCAGTCTTTTCTCAGCCAATTATTATCACCAGGTTTAAACCATTCCTCATCTATTTTTCATAAACCTTTCATTTTCTTTTATCTCTACTTTAGTTTAAGCTGTACCTCTTTTATCCTTTTCTTATGTCTATGTTCACAAATATTTGTGAACATTTTTTTTCTATATATCTTGATAAGAAGCTTTGAACAAAACAGCAGTAAAAGAATAATACATGTTGCTGAGTCATCAATTGCAACACTGGAAGACTCCTCTTGAGGCATTGTGTGGTCTGTATAATTGCTTAATATCTTTCCAGATCACAAACCCCTTCTGAACAGACTAAGACACAACAAACAGTTTGGTTGTTACGTTCAACGCAGTACTCTTTCATTGCTGGTAATTGTGTATCAGATCAGTGTCCAAGCTAAGAACAGAAAGCAGGACTAGCCAAATCCATTCTTAAAGGCAAGAAGGCCAACGTTCAGTGTACCAAACACATGCTTCCTTAAAAGCTCCCATACTACCAGGAACAGAGCCTTCTCCCTATATGCGCCATCGCTCTGGAACTCTCTCCCTGCCCCAGTCCGTGTCATCTCCGACCTGTCTACCTTCAAGAAAGCAATAAAGACACATCTCTTCCAACTAAACTATGAACATGTAACACAGCCCACGCTAGACCCTCCTCCTTGCCTTAGCCCAGACACACCTTTGCATCATAGTTCTCCAATCATCTTGTAAATAGTTTGCCCAGATTCTACCTAAGTGGACTCCCCTGTTGTAATATTAAAGGTTAATGTTCACTGTGATATAAAAGGCTACTGTTCACTGTAATTCCTGTTAAGTTCTGTTACTTGTTCTATGTAATGTTCTCTGTAACCCGTGCTGATTTAAAATAGTGTGATATATAAAACCAAATAAATATATAAAAATATATGGAGGGGGGATATTCAAAAGGGTTTCGTTGGTTAGCAGGACTTGCTATTTGGCTAAACCACAGTGATCCTGATATTCAGTGGCACTATCCCTATAGTACCAACTCAATATCACCCTAGACTGCAGGAAAGATGCCTAGTTAAAACCAGGGTGGTGGTGGTCCCAGAAGCTATCCGGTTAGCGGCGATATTCAGCCACTAAGCAGACAGTGAAAATGCATAAAGTTAGGACAGGTCAATGGCTGCCCAACTTTATCTGGTTAGTGGCTGAATATTCATGCTCTGGTGCTGAATATCCTGTTTTAATTAAACATGGATTGCCCAGGGAAGAGCATGAATGTGCTCTACTTATTTTTAGTAAGGCCTTTGCCACATTTGTACAGAGGAGACTCAAACAAGCTGAGCAGTCTGGGTGTTGATCCTTATTTGCTAAATTTGCTTAGGTACAATACTATTTGAGAGATAAGCAAGGTAGTAAATGAATTCCAAGGAGAGGAGTGCGACCAGCATAATGTCACAGGGATCCATTCAAGCAGGACCATACCAAAGGGTGTGCGAGTTGTACAGTTGCATGCACATAAAAAGCACCAATGTCATCACTGGGCTTCCAGAAAGCTTGGAAAAGTTAAGCTTCTGACCGTGGCTGGATGAGGGGGACAGGCTTGTGAGTTACACAAGGTGCATTTCTAGCTTGGTATGGTCCTGACTTCTAGGGTCAGTTCTGTTAACTGTTCTTATGAACAACATTACAGAGGGCTTGACGAAGATCTGAAAACATTGAAATTCTACCAAATCTGGATAAATGAATATTTAGGAAAGCTTAAAGAGTGGTAAAGAATGTGACATTTCTGGGGATGCAGAAACCCAGTAGTGCTTTATGAATAGTGAGGTACTAATAAACATCAAACAGGCAGTAATCATATCTGATGACTTAGTGAAAATATTTTTATTATTTTCTCACCAAATATAAAGATCAATTACAATTGGAAAAGGAAAATCGGAAACAAAGAAAAGCATTACATCAATAAAGGAAATACAAATATGATACAGTCCACATCATGGGAGCAAGACTGGATAAACAATATAGAAACAAGTCCATATCTGATGACTTAAAGATAACCACAGTCAAACATCATGGCATGGTAATGGTTTGAATCAATGGGATTTTAGAGTGCACCAGAAGTTATAAAACCAACAGAAACAAGGTGGTAGCTATGTTGCTGCACAAAACATTAATACAAACTCATATAAAATATTTTGTCCACTTTTGGAGGCTTTGCCTCTGGAGGGACAGAGGGATACCAAAATAGTGTAGGAGTAGCATTATAACGGAGTGGAGGAGTAGCCTAGTGGTTAAAACACTGGCTTGGTAACCAGAAGACCAGGGTTTGATTCCCACTGGCACTCCTTGTGGCCTTGGGCAAATCAGTTAACCCTCCATTTCTCGGAAGAAAGGCCTGGCAATCTACTTCCGGTCACACTGCCAAGAAAACCCAGGAGCTTCTGGGTCGCCAGGAGTCAGCACTGACTCAAAGGCACACATTGCATTATTGGCATAATAACTCTTTTGAAAAGGAAAAAAAATGACCTAAGTCCTTGGTCACACCTAGTCAATCAGGTTTTCAGGATAATCACAATGGATATGCATGAGAGAGATCTGCATATAAGGGAGGCAGTGCATGCAAATCTCTCTCATGCATATTCATTGAGAACCACTGCCTTAGAGGAAAATAGATATAGGGACATAATAGAGATATTCAGCTACTTCAAATGCATAAATAATTTGCAAGAGAACATTTTCTAATGGAAGCAGCTAGAGAACAAAGGATCATGATATGAGGCTGGAGGGGATTAGACTCCAAAATAATGTAATAAAATATTTCTTTTAAGAAAAGATTGTGGATGCATGGAATCTCCTTCTAGCTGGATGGAAGGGACAAAAATAGTATCAGATTTATAGAACAGACCAAGAGGATCTTTAGTGGTGGGAAAGAGAAAGTTGAGTTAAGGTCTGTGGTACTGCAGTAGCTATTACTAATGGAAAGACTGGATAGGCCTGGTAGTCTATGGACTCTGTGTATTAACCATTTTTCCACAGAGACACAATGGCAGACAAAAGATAGAAAACAGAGGGTTGGGCTAAATGGCCAATTTTCCCAATGGAAAAAGGTGAATAGTGGTGTACCCCAGGGATCGGTGCTGAGTCCGCTGCTTTTTGACATATTCATAAATGACCTGGAAAGTGAAATAACGAGTGAGGTTATCAAATTTGCAGATGACACAAAACTATTTAAAGTTGTTAAAACCCAAGAGGATTGTGGAAAATTGCAAGAGGATCTTGATAAATTGGAAGACTGGGCATCAAAATGGCAGATGAAATTTAATGTGGACAAGTGCAAAGTTATGCACTTAGGGAAGAACAACCCAAACTATGGTTACACGATGCAAGGTTCCACATTAGGAACCACCACCCAGGAAAAAGATTTAGGCGTCATTGTGGATAACATGTTAAAACCCTCGGCCCAGTGTACAGCGGCAGCCAAGAGAGCAAATAGAATGCTAGGTATCATAAGGAAAGGAATGGAAAATAAATCAAAAGATATTATAATGCCTCTATACCGTTCCATGGTGAGACCGCACCTTGAATATTGTGTGCAATTCTGGTCGCCGTATCTTAAAAAGGATATAGCGTTATTAGAAAAAGTTCAGAGAAGAGCCACCAAAATGGTAAGGGGGATGGAAGGATACTCCTATGAAGAAAGGCTAAAAAGGTTAAGGCTCTTTAACCTGGAAAAGAGACGGCTGAGGGGAGATATGATAGAAGTCTATAAATTAATGAACGGAGTGGAACGGGTAAACGTAGATCGACTGTTTAAGTTATCAGAATATAGGAAGACTAGGGGACATGCAATGAAGCTACAGGGTAAACTATTTAAGACTAATAAAAGAAAATATTTTTTCACTCAACGTGTAATCAAACTCTGGAATTTGTTACCGGTGGATATAGTAAAGGCTGTTAGTGTAGCTGGGTTTAAAAAAAGGTTTGGACAAGTTTCTGGAGGAAAGGTCCATAAACCATTATTAAGAAGGGACCCAGGATATCAATGCTTGACCTAGTACAAGCATTGCAGAACCTGTCTCTTTTGGGGAAACTGCTAGGTACGTATGACCTAGATTGGCCACTGTTGGAAACAGAATACTGGGCTTGATCGACCTTGGTCTGACCCAGTATGGCATATCTTATGTTCTTATAACCTTTAGTACACAGGAACTTGTATTAGGGGTGTGCATTCGCTAGCAGGTATTTAGTTTATTTGGGTGCCCAAAAATGTGTGCACAAATTGATTGTGTGCATGTATACCTGTGTATTAATATGCATACAACTGATTTGCAAGCATGAAGACATTTTGACGTGCATACAATGTACACATTTAAAATGAATGAGTGAAAAAAAACCTACATGGAAATCAGGAAAAATGTTGAAAATATGAAAATGAGTAATTTTTGTTTGGCCAACATATGGAGGAGTGGCCTAGAGGTTGGGGCAAGGTACTTCAGGCTGGAATGTCGGGGGTTCAAATCCCACTAGAGGACAGCAACCTTGGGCCGAAAGGACTGGGTTTTCTAGTCCCACAGGTGCTCCTTGTGGTCTTGGGCAAGCCACTTAACCCTCCATAGCCCATGTTCCCTGTAAAATAGTTCTCTCCAAGTTATAATGCCCTGTTCAATCTAATTTCAGTTTGTTCAATGTAAACCACACTGATGCAGAATAGCGCGGTATATAAGAGAATATAAATAAATATACCTATCTTATATCTGCTGTCAGTTTCTATATGAACAGTTGTTTTTGCGTAAAACCGATTCCCCCTCTTTGTAAACATTAAGGTTTTTTTGCACTGTATATCTACCGTTTCTTCAGGAAATACTCATTCACAGAAATGGTTGTGGATGTCTGGAAAATCCTCCCGCTGGAGGTGTTGCGGATATAAATATGGACTGAATTTGAAAAGGCATGGGATAAACACAGAAGACCGCTATATTAAGAGAGGATGGAATCAAAGTAATAGAGCATTTCCATTAAAAACTTAAATAACTTTTGCACTTCATAAAAAGACATGGGGGAGGGGGGAGTGTAATCTGTATGAAGCTGTGGGTACTAGCCTAAACAAAGGCATGGGGAGGGGGTAGTTTACATGTTGCAACAGCAGCAACCCTAAACAAAGGTATAGAAGAGGGTAGCCTGCATGGAGCAGAAGGTACAACTCTAGCCACCTAACTAGGCAGACTAGCTAGGTCATGCTGGTCTTTAGTAACATAGTAAATGAAGGCAAATATTTGCAAACTATGTATTAGTTGCTCTTTTTTAAGGACAAGGCCTGAGAGCTCCAGTCTTAGCCTTGTCCTTTTCAAGTACATAGCTATCTCCACTGGATTTTCCAGTATTGTAATCAGTTATACAGAGACAGGAATGTACATTTCTCTGCCTATTTATACAGCCTGATATAAGAGATTTAGCTATTTGCAAGAGTTATAGGAACAGCTGATTTATTTATTTATTTATTTATTTTATTTACATTCTCTTATATACCACGCTATTCTGCATCAGTGCGGTTTACATTGAACAAACTGAAATTACATTGAACATGGCATTATAACCTGGAGATAACTATTTTACAGGGAACATGGGCTATGGAGGGTTAAGTGGCTTGCCCAAGACCACAAGGAGCACCTGTGGGACTAGAAATCCCGGTCCTTCCGGCCCAAGGTTGCTGTCCTCTAGTGGGATTTGAACCTCCGACCTTCCGGCCTGAAGTACCTTGCCCCAACCACTAGGCCACTCGTCCACTAAACTCCACTGATTGAAGGACCACACGGTTTTACTTTGTAATATAACTTCCCTTATGTTCATATTACCAAATAAAACCATGTTTATTGTTCCTCTGATTCCATTTGATTTATGAGCTGCTAAAAAAAATGACCATGCTACATATTTATTGCATTTCAAAGCATGTTGGGAATTATCATAGATGAGAACGTAGAACATAACAGGGAGATGAAAAACAAAATAAGCATAGGAGGTTGGTGACTCAGGTGTTTGGGGAAGCTAGGCAGAGGGGTGGGACAAGGCAGGCACAGACAGCCTACTCCAGTGATATGACTAGGGAGGACAAAAGCCTTATCCTAGTCACTATTATTTCACAAAAGTTTACTTAAAATAAAAAAAACCTGTAGCAATACGGAATTCTGCTCAGCAACTCAACCGATTTTTTAAACTTGATTTTTATTGATCCATAAAGCATGTACAAAAGGAGAAATGCACAATTGTACCTTCATAGGTGGAAGTACAAGGTACGTAGCATACACATTGCACAGCACAACTGCACAAACCCGATCGGCATCAGCAGCAGAGAGCGGGCAGCTTAACTCCTCCCCACTGCCAAGACCAATCAAGCCCAATGCTAGGAAGTTCAAACAAGAGCGTGATAAGTCAGGCCCACGACTGAGGGCCTCACCAGAAGGCCCTTTGATGTGGCCCTTAGGTAGAGACCTCAGCAGAACACCAACCATCTCACTCAGCTTGTCAGACCCCACTGCTACAAACAAGCACCACTCCTCATCTACAGAGCATAGACCCAACACCAAGGAAAAACTCCAACTTATCGCTGAATCGGGACTAAAAACCTACACTGCCTGAAGAAAGCTACATCAAGGTAAACACCTGCACCATTAGAAGCCAGGTGTACTCTTCACTAAAACCAACATGCCACCCCCTATACTCCTCATACTGCTCACTTTCACCCTGCTACTCAACGAACTTGTCACCCTCACCCCACCCACACAAGCACATCCCCTTATCATACATTCCTTCATCACACCCACAAACAGCTGCCTAGGAGACATCAAATGTCATAATCTATCTCACCTTATAACAATACCATGTAATGACAACTATCTCTAAACACACCCAACCCCCCATTACCAATACCAGCACCACAATGCGCACTAGCAAAGGCACGCTCTGTGCGAAATAAAGTTCCATAATAAAAGACCTCTTCAGAACACATCAGCTGAACATCTTATGCATTACTGAAACATGGCTTACAGACACAGATATGGTCCTTATGAATCAGCTCCTACCAAATGGATTCTCCCTCTTCCACTGACCCTGCACTGATTGAAGAGGAGTTGGGGTATTAATCATCACACAATTCCAACTCCACTTCCACTACCTATCCACGGAAAGCTCCGAAAAAGCAGACATTGTGACTATAACCAATAGAAATTTGACAATCTGCCTCATATACAGACCACCCACTCCCACCACCACTTCCAATCTATCCAACCTAATTGGCAAAGTTCTAGATCTCACAGGACAGCTAAAGACCTCCTCATACTAGGGGACTTTAACCTCCTCTCAGCACAACCCAAGCACACAGAGGCCTTCCTATAAGCAATGACAGCAATGGATCTCAATCAAATTATCCAAGCCCCCACGCACAAAAAAAGCAACACCCTTGACCTGATCTTCATCAATGCCCATACAATACACTTGGAAACATCACACACAGTACTTTGCAACTTATACTGTGGTTGGACCACAGCTTACTTTTCTACTCCCACTGAACACCACAACAAAGCACACCACCTATCCATAACAAAATAGATACTTCAGATGCTTCCAAAAGGACTCCTTCCTGGAAAACATCTTACCACAGCTAGAAGTTGAAGGAAATAACCCCTCATACCCTTGATCACAAACAAACTCCATTATTGAAAAGGCAGCCACCTCTACCTTAAACAATACCTCCTCGACAAACAAGAGATGCAGAGCTGCATGGTACACCCTGGACCTACGCAAACTAAAAATGCGACTCCAAAAACTGAATGAAAATGGATAAAAACGTACCTTGAATTAGATAGACACTTCTATCTGTCCCTGATGACTACATACCGGAAAGCCACCATACAAAACTAATTAACAGCTTATTAAACAGACCAAGAGAATTATTTGATATTGTCAAGCAACTCACAAAACCACTTCTTAGTACATCCATGGACATCACCATAGACCACCAAACAATGGCCAAACATAACAAGCAACTCCACCCTCAGCCCAACAACATGCCCTCCTCCACCCCTAACCAAACCCACCCACCCTGCACCCAATGGTCAACCTTTGCCCCCATCAGTGAGGATAACATCATAGCCATAATCACGGCACTCAACATCACATCATCTCCACTTGACCCATGCCCGGTCACCTGGATCAGATCCACCAAACAAGAACTCAGCCAATCCATACTACAAGGATGCAATACCAGAGTGCCTGAAGCTGTCCTCCATTTGCCCCATCCAAAAAAAACAACAACCTTGACCCGATGGACCCAGGCATCCTACAGGCCAATTGCCAGCATCCGACTCCTAATGAAAGTCATGGAGAAAGCAGTCCGACTGCAGCTCCAAGAACACATTGATTACAACCCCTCTTTGACCCACAGCAACACAGCTTTCACCCACAACATGGAGTGGAAACACTGAAGATCTCTCTCATGAACACACTGATAAAGGGAACTCAGAACAAGACACAGGGATACATCCTGATATTCCTTGACATCTCAGCGGCATTTGACACAGTGAGCAACAATATTCTCCTCCAACATCTACAAGCCACTGGGATCCAACACACAGTATTACAATGGTTCAAATCCTACCTCACCAATAGGCAACAACAAATAAAAATGGGACACAACATCTCCACCCCAATACTGACAGACAAAAGGCATACCACAAGGCTCCACCATATCCCCATTATTCTTCAACATCTACCTCCAACCTCTGTGTCAAATCATCAGAACTCACATCAATTTCCACATCTATGCAGATGATATCATGCTTTACGGACCATTCAGCCAAAATCATCCCACCAACACAAACCTTACACACTGCCTTGAAGACATCCTCCAATGGCTAGAAAACAACCACCTAACCATCAACCTCAAAAAAGATCAATGCACTATTCATCACGTAAAAAAAAACATTTCACACCACCGGATTCCATCACACTGAACATCATCAAAACGAAAGTACAACTGGAAATCAAATATCTAGGGATCATGCTTGACCAACACCTCACTTAAACCACAAATGGGACAGTGGTCACAGCATGGACAGGTGCCCCATGAATGTGGTGATGCTGGCAAATGCTCCAAACAGTGACCTCCAGAGGTGGCACAGAGGGGCACTGGCCATCAGACCGATGTCACACGCATCAGGAATTGGGAATGGACAGTGTGTGGCTGGCACGGATATATCAATGTGCGAGTCTCGCAACCACACATGAACATATGTATCCATTCCTCATAGAACGGTGTGTCTCCTACATCCACCCAAGGCCAAACCTATGAGGCAGTGTTATCCCTGTGGACTCACTCACTCCCCAACCACCCATATGCCACAATGTCACACAGACAGTCCTGGAATATGACTGACAATCACCCCAGAAACCCCTGCCCAAACCTACATCACGTGTGCACCCCCATCTGCGTCCACCTCCAGCCGTACTCTCACATTCCACCCCACACCTGCACTTGGAACCCCCAACCACTCTGAACAATCACTCTTGCCCTGCATGCTCTTTGTCCTCTCAACCTCGCTCCCATCCTCCTGCCACTCTCACTCCCCCACACGCTCTCCCTGCATGCATTCAGACCCCTCACCCTTGCTCCCACCCCCACATGCTCTCCCTGCATGCACTCAGCCCGTCATCCTCACTCCCACCACCTACCGCCACTCACACCCCCCCACACATGCTCACCCTGCATGCACACAGACCCCTCACCCTTGCTCCCATCCTCTGCAACTCACACACTTCCAACATGCTCACCCTGCATGCACACAGATCCCTCATCCTTGCTCCAACCCTCCTGCCACTCACACCCCCACACACTCCCCCTGCATGTGCTGCATCCCCTCACCCTCACGACCACCCTCCAGCAACTTGCCCTCCCCATGCACTCACCTGTCGCCCCCTAGCCACCCCTATCTGACCACTTAGCCTGTATCGCTCCAGCATCCCCCACAACACTCCATGGGGCCTCCCCAGCCACCTTCCCTGTCATGCCGCATACAACTCTCCATGAGGGGCTGGAGGATGAGGGTCCAGAGGTCGCCTCCTGTCTCTGCAGTGCCTGTGCATGGCACCGGTGGGACCTGGCCACTGCCCTGCTGCACACTCCCCCAGGTGTGCTGTGGGACATAGGCCCCTTTGCCCACTGCCATTGGCTTTGTCCCCTTCAGGCGAGATGGAGGGGGAGAATGCTGCCTCCCCTGCTGGGACCTCCTCATCCTCTGCAGATGGTGTTGGGCTGGACAGTAAGATGGGCCTTGGCGGTGCACTGCTGCTGCCCCCGCTGGTGGTCATGCTGCTACTCCCACTGGGATTGGGGGGCGTATCTGCATCGGCATCCTCCACGGTGTCAGGGATGGAGCCATCAGTGGACGGGGATAGGCAGCTGGGTTTCTGGTGTGCCAGTGGCACAGGAATGCTGTCATTCCGGGCCCATGGGTGGCCCAGATCAGGTATGCGTTTCCTGTGTCAACCTCCGGACAATGCTCCTGTCACTGCCACTGTGGTGGGGCAGGCAGGTCTCTTTGTGTCACCTTACCATGCTCATATCTCTCTGTAGGACATCATGGTGACTGCACCACACATGTCCACACCCTGCTCTTCCTGTTGCTGCACTACTGTGGTTGCTAGGCTGATAGTTACTATTTAACCCATGCTCAGCAAACCATATCAAAATATCATGCATATCTTCAGAAAGAGGTAAAGAAATAGAAACATAAAAAGGCATGTAAAGCATAAAATCATCTGCATAAGAATGATAAAAAACCACCAAACTCCCGTATGAGTGCACAAACAGGGGCGACAAAGATTAAACAGAAAAGCCGAGTGCTGAACTTTGAGGAAGCACCCTGCAAAAATGGCATCCAATCTGAAGCCTCACAACTCGATCCATCAGATATAAAGAAAACCACTGTAATACCTTCCCAGCAATAACCGCAGACTGCAATCGCTGCAACAACATATGGCTTACAGAATCGAAAGCAGAAGATATATCCAAAAATATCATCACCGCCGTGCCTTCAGAATTAAGTACACAACAAAGATTATTAAATAACAATAGCAAAGACTCAGCCCTATGGTTATGATGAAAACCATGCTGTTGTACATTTAATAAACTATGCGCATCCACATAGTCCACAATTGCAGTAAAACTGCTTGCTCAATAATCTTTCCCAAGGATTGGAAATGGGCCTATAAGAAACAAACTCCAATCACCTTAAATAATTTAACTTGCACTACCCTAGCCCTACCTACTTTAGATCTGGTCCCATCTGCCATAGCACTACCCCCACTTTAGCCTCCCCAAACTGCTGGGTTCCTGATTCCTATGGTTCCCAGGATTTATGCAAAGGCTCCTGTGCAGTTACCACAGAGCAAAATTTTCTACAGCACAATAGATAATGCAGAATTCCAGTGTAGCTAATTGTTCCATGTTATCAGGCATGTTAGCAGTTAATGTGCAGTAACAATCCTTGGTGTTAAATGCAAGGCACAGCCTCTACCCATTACATGCCTGAAAATGACCTTTTTCATACTAGCTGTTTAACGTGACAATTGACATGCCTAAAGCATAGCTATTCACCTGTAACAGGTGTTTTTTGGGGACAGCAGGAATCAGTCCTCAGATATGGGTGACGTCGGTGCCGACGGAACCCATGTGGAAGCATCTCCACAACTTTCAAAGAAAGCCTTTTGGAGATGCTCCACATATGCATGGTCCTCTTCCCGCCCAAGGGTGCCATCTTGCCTCAGTCTAATGACATAGCTAAGACAGCAAAAATTAAAATACGGTAAAGAAGCAGCTCCAAGGGGAGGAGGGAGGGCTGGAAGGACTGATTCCTGCTCTCCCTGGAGAACACCTGCTACAGGTGAATAACCACGCTTTCTCTGGGAACAAGCAGAAAGTCAGTCCTCACATATGGGATTCCCCAGCTACAGGCTACCAAGAACCTGCACAAAATGCCACGATGTCCAGAGAAGATGAGCCGTGAGCTGCAGTAGTTGAGTCCCAGCTGAGAGACTCTCACAAACCTCCAGTGTCCAGTGGAAAAACAGCACTCCAGTAGCCTGAACACAGAAGGGTCGGAAGGCAAGAGTTGCCTACACCCCAAAGAGATTACGTAACATAGCCTGGCCAACAGCGCTGTCACGTCAGGACTCCATCTCCAGGCAGTAGTGAGCTGCGAAGGTATGGAGCGAAGACCAGGTGGCGGCTCGGAAGATTTCCATAACAGGTATGGAATGCAGATTTGCTACAGAGGTAGTCATGGCACGGTGCGTGTGACCCGGTGTGATTTAGAGAGATCCCAGCCTGCTCATATATGAGGGCAATGCAGTCCGCCCAAGTCGACTGAGTTCGCTTAGTTACTAGAAGTCCCAGTTGACTGGAGTCATAAGAAACAAAGAGCTGAGGCACTTTGCAGTGGCCCTGAGTCTGTTGCAGATAGGACAGGGCCCTCTTACAATCCAGAGAATGGAGAATGGTCCCTGCCTTGCTGGCATGAGGCCTCAGGAAGAAGGTGGAGAGCAGCATCTCCTGACTGAGGTGGTAGGGGAACACCATCTTTGGCAGAAACTTGGGGTATGTGTGGAGCATCACCCTGTTCTTGTAGAACCTCGTGTAGGGTGGCTCTGTCATTAGAGCCTGCAGCTCACTGACCCTGCGGGCTGAAGTGAGTGGCACGAGTAACACAACCTTCCAGGAGTGGTACTGCAGGTGGCAGTTAGCCAGGGGCTCAAATGGCTGTTTAGTGAGCTGTAAGAGCACCACATTGAGATCCCACTCTGCCAGTGATGAGCAGACAAGGGGCTTAAACAACATAAGGCCCTGCAGGAAATGATAAATAAGGAGCTGAGCCGAGAGGGGTTTGCCCTTGACAGAGTGGTGGTGCATCACAATAGCACTCAGGTGCACTCTGACTGAGATGGACTTCAGTCCCACCTGTGACAGATGGCGTAGTTACTGGAGCATCAGCTGCACTGAGCAGGAGAAAGGGTTTGCCTGCCTCTTGGAGCACCACACTGAAAATCATTGCCATTTGAAGGTATACACCCTTCTTTTGAAGGCTTTACAGGAGGCCAGAAGGACCCCCTCCATGCCATATTGGAGGTTGAAGGGAGCTAGCGCTACCCTTTCAACAGCCAAGCCGTGAGCACAGGGACCCCAGATTGGGGTGCAGGAGAAAGCGCTCATCCTGTGAGGGTAGTCCTGTGGCACAGCCCAGGAGAATCAGAGGCACTGCTGACAGACAGAGAAGCAGCGGGAACCAGGGTTGCCTGGGCCAATGGGGGGCTACCAGAATCAATGATGCCCTGTCACACTGGACCTCGAAGAGGGTCTTAGCAACCAGTAGTGTTGGCCGGAAGGCATAAAGAAGGCCTTCCATCCATAGGATGAGGAATGCATCCGCTCTCACCCAGGACTGGTGCGGCTGGCAGAAGCAGAAGCGGGGCAACTGCATGTTGTCTGGGCTGACAATAGGTCCACTAGGGGTATGCCCCAGAGCCATAAAATCCAGGCAGCCACCCTGGGGTCCAGGCACCACTCATGCGGCTGGAGAATTCTGCTCAACCTGTCCACCAGGGCGTTGTCCAGGCCGAGATAGACCACATGCAGGAGCATCCCACTGCATGTCACATGTGAGGAGAATGTTACTGCTTCCTGGCAGAGGGATTATGACCCCATACCTCCTTCTTTGTTGACATAGAACATTGCGACTTGGTTGTCCATCTGGACAAGCACCGACTGGTACTGCAACCAGTGGCAAAAGGATTGGAGGGCCAGAAATTTTGCCCAGAGCTCCAGGAGGTTGATCTGCAACTGGCACTCTGTCTCGAACCATGTGCCTTGAGTGTGGAGTTCCTTGCAGGGAGGCATCCATAGGAAGAACCCTCTGGGGGGTGGCTGCCTGGAAGGGCATCCCAACCTGAAGATGGCGGGGCATCTGCCACCAATTGAGGGAGTCTGCTAGTTGGCATGTCACTTTTACCCTGTCCCCAAGTCTGCCCATGGCTTGAGTCCACTGGGAGTGGAGACAACTCTGAGCCACCCTCATATGCAGACAGGCATACAGTGTTACATGGACTTGCATGTCGCATATGAGGAAAGTGCTTCCGCCACCTGAAAGAGAAAGCACAACACCGTGCCTCCTTGTTTGTTGACACAGAATATTGCAACTTGGCTGTCCGTCTGGACCAGCACCAACTGGTGGCAAAAGGCTCGGAGGGCCAGAAATATCGCCCAGAGCTCCAGGAGATTGATATGCAACAAACACTTCATCTGGGACAATGTGACTTGGGGGCAGAGGTCTTCACAATGAGCACACCATCCTCACAGGGAGGTGTCCATAGTAAGGAACCTCTGGAAGGTGGGTGCCTGGAAGGGCATCCCGGCCTGAAGGTGGTGGGGGATCTGACACCAGTTGAGGGAGTCTGCCAGATGGCATGTCACTTTTATCCTGTTCTGGATCCTGCCTGTGACTTGTGTCTACTGGGAGGGGAGGCACCACTGGGCCGCTCATATGCAGGTTGGCATACGGAGTTACATGGACCGTGGAGGCCATGTGGCCCACCAGGCAGAGGAGAAGGTGAGCGGGCAGTGATCAGCGGTGTTGCACTTCTGTGACTAGTGCCCTGAGGCGCTCTGTCCTCTCTGGAAGGCAGAAGACCTTGGCCTGGAGGGTGTCCAGCTGCATCTCTATGAACTCCAGGCACTGTGCTGGAGAGAGGTGGGGTAGCTGATGATGAACTCCAGATGCTGCAGGATGTGGATGGTGCACTCGGTGGCGTGGTGTACCTTTGCAGTTGTACCTCCCCTTATGAGCCAGTTGTTCAGGCAGGGAAAGACAAAGGCCCCTTGAAGACGAAGGTGGGCTGTGACCACTGCTAGGCACTTGGTGAAGATCCTTGACGATGGCGCGAGCCCGAAGGGTAGCACCCTGCATTGGTAGTGACCTCCTCCCACCATGAACCAGAGATATTGTCTGTGGTGGGGATGGATCAGGATGTGTATATAAGCATCCTTCAGGTCTAAGGGGCATAGCCAGTCTCCCTGCTGGAGGTAAGGCAGCAGTGTTCCAAGGGAGAGCATCTTGAACTTCTCCCTCACCAGAAATCTGTTCAAGTCTCTTAGGCCCAGGATGGGCCTGAGGCCCCGTGTCTTCTTGGGGATGAGGAAATATCTGGAGCAGAAGCCTTTGCCCCAGAGATGTTTGGGCACTGGCTCCACAGCCCTTGTCTGTGAGGAGGCCTGAAAGCTTGGTGAGGAGCAGAGTTTGGTGAAGGAGAGGCCTTACAGGTTCTCCTGGGCAGAACGAGGGTGGCGTCTGTTGCAGGTGGAGCAGGTACCCCTTGATTACTTGCAGAATCCAGGAGTCATACAGGAAAATCTCCCTCCAGGCTGGGCCAGGGCCGTGGCCAATACCTGGGTCTTAGGCTTGCGGGGGATGTGATCTTGCCCCTTGGGCCTGGTATGGTGGGGCAATGCTTCTTCCCCTGGGGGTTCTTACGAGGGTGCACCGAGGTTGTCTTTGAGAGTCTGGTCCTGGTCAGGAATTCAGTCTCCATCTCAACAGCCTTATCCGACATGGGTTTCCTGAAGAGGTTCTCCGGTGCAAGGGACATCGATAAGTTTGTCCTGGACCCATCGCGTGAGGTCAGATACTACAGCCAAGCCTGTTGTTGGGCCCCAATGCCCAAAGTGGCTACTCTGGCTGAAGATTCAAGGGCATCATATGCTACTTGAGACAGGAACTTCGAGCACTCCTTGACTGCCAAGTCCAGTGACTTGAACCGCTGAAGAGGTTCTCCATTGAGGCCTGCAGAGAAACCGCTGAGCTCCCTCACCAGTTTCTTTACGTACAACCGGTAGGACTGGACTTGGCAAACCAGTATTGAGCCCTGGTAGCAATTTCGGCCAGGGGCGCCCAAGGTCTGGGCCTCCATACCTGGGGGCACTAAAGAAAGTGTAGTTACTTACCTGTAACAGGTGTTCTCCAGGGATAGCAGGACTCAATCCTCACATAGGTGACGTCAGCGCTGATGGAGCCCAGTGGAAGCATCTCTCCAGCTTTCTCCAGGGATAGCAGGACTCAATCCTCACATAGGTGACGTCAGCGCTGATGGAGCCCAGTGGAAGCATCTCTCCAGCTTTCAAAGAAAGCCTTTGGGAGATGCCACCACGCACGCGTGGTCCCCTTCTCCCCTAAGGGTGCCATCTTAGTCAGATGAAATAGCTAGAGCCAACAAAAGAAGATGGCAAAAATTGTACAGCAACTCCAAGGGGAAGAGGGAGAGTTGTGAGGACTGATTCCTGCTGTCCCTGGAGAAAGCGCAGTTACTCACCTGTAACAGGTGATCTCTGGGAACAGCAGGAATTTACATATGGGTATGGTCGGTACCGACGGAACCTGCGCGGGAACGCTCCCCAGCGTCCAATAGGAAAGCTTTTGGTAGCATCCCACAGCACCTGCGTGCTGCCTTCCTGCCTTTCTAATTGTCCCTCTCCAGTTGAGTTTATAGCTGACTCTAAAGAGAGAGGGAGAGAGAGAAAGAAAGAGAGAGAGAGAGAAAGAAAGAGAGAGAGAGAGACAACTCCTAGGGGAGGTGGGCAGGTTGTGAAGACTAAATTCCTGCTGTTCCCAGAGATCACCTGTTACAGGTGAGTAACTACGCTATCACCAGGAACAAGCAGGAATGTAGTCTTCACATATGGGGACTCCCTAGCTTCAGATGCCAGGGAGATGGCCCCAGGAAGTTGTCAGCCCTTGTGAAAGGGCCATGCTTCCCCCCATGGATCTCTGGCATCCTACCAGGGATGGTGGGTAGGAGTTGACTAAGTCTGAAAAAGGTGCTGAAGAACAGCCTGACCAAACAAGGCATCCCAGTGGGAGCCCTTGTCTAAGCAGTAGTGGGCCGTGAAGGTATGTACCGAAGCCCAAGTAGCTGCTTGACAGATGTCGTCGATAGAAACAGAGTGAAGATGAGCCATTGAGGCTGCCATGGCTCTCACATTGTGAGCTGTGACATGGCCTTCAAGAGGAAGGTTCTTACTCTCATAGGCAAAGGATATGCATTGTGCAATCCAGTTAGAGTTCTTTTGGAAACTGGAAGTCCCAAATGACTAGGATCAAAAGCAACAAAGGGTTGAGAAGATTTTCGATGTTGCTGTGTCCTCTGCAAGTAAAAGGCTAAAGCTCTTTTACAGTCCAAAGTATGAAGGTTCCTTTCTGCACTGGAGGCATGAGGCCTTGGAAAGAATACAGGAAGGTAAACTGCTTGGTTTAAAAGGAAAGGCGAAACCACCTTTGGCATAAAGTGTGGATGAGTCCTAAGAACTACCTTATCATGGTGGAACCTTGTGTAAGGAGGATCAGCCACTAATGCTTGCAATTCACTGATGCGACGTGCTGATGTGATTGCAATGAGGAAGATGACTTTTCAGGAAAGGAATTTCAGAGATGTAGTGGCTAATGGTTCAAAGGGCGGTTTCATGAGCTGCCCGAGCACCAGATTCAAGTCCCATGCCACCGGTGGTGGCTTAATGGGAGGCTTTGTTAAAAGAAGACCTCTCATAAATCTCGCTATGAGAGAATGAGAGGAAACAGGTTGTCCACTTAGAGGACTAAGGTGGACTCTTACTGAATGTCTTAAGACCCGCATTTGACAAATGAAGGAGATACTCCAGTATCGATTCCAGAGGTATCGCAAGAGGGTTAAGACCCTTCTGCGAGCACCATATGGTAAACCTTTTCCACTTAAATGCGTATGAGCATCTTGTGGAGAGTTTCCTAGAAGCATGAAGGATATCCTTTACCTGTTGAGAAAGGTTGAGATCCCGAAGCTCTAGGCTTTCAGCAACCAGGCCCTGAGATGCAGAGACTGGGGATTGGGATGCCACAGCGTGCCGTTCTCTTGGGAGAGAAGATCTGGAGCAGATCCCAACTCCAGAGGCGGAGCTTGAGAGAGATATTAAAGCAGAGGGTACCATGTTTCCCATGGCCAACGTGAAGCTATGAGAATCATATAACCTCTGTCTCTCTGAAGCTTGAATAGTGTTTTAGGGATGAGGGAATGAGTGGGAAGGCATATAGGAAGTCCTGTCCCCAGTGAAGGAGGAAGGTGTCCCTTGCCTGACAATGTCAAGCTGTTTAGCATTCAGCGGACTTGCAAAGAGGTCTATGTCCGGGGTTCCCCAAATCTGAAATATTTGGGCAACCTGGTCTGCACGGAGAGACCATTCGTGTGGTAGCAGAACTCGACTGAGTTTGTCTGCCCAAGAGTTCTGAATGCCTGGAAGATACACCGCAAGGAGATGAATCTCATGCTTTCTGGAGAGGGCCCATAGTCGCAAAGCTTCGTTGTATAGTGACAGAGAGCCTGTTCCGCCCTGCTTGTTCACATAGAACATGGCTACCTGATTGTCCGTTTGAACTAGGACTGTCTTGTATCTGAGCTGGGCGTGAAATACTTAAAGAGCAAGGAAGATTGCTCTGAGTTCCAGGAGGTTGATGTGAAGACAGGCCTCCTGTGGAGTCCAGGTACCCTGGGTAGAGAGATCGTGGAGGTGGGCTCCCCAACCCACCTGAGATGCATCTGTTGTTAGGGTGGCTTGGAATAGGGGTTGCTGGAAAGGAGACCCAAATTAGCGATTGCCACCATTGGAGGGACAAAATAAGAAGGTCTGAGTTTGTTATTTTGTCCGACAGGCAACCGGAGGCCTCTGTCCACTGAGTGGATAAAGTACACTGGGCTGCTCGCATGTGGAGGCGAGCATAAGGAACCACATGCACGGTGGATGCCATGTGGCCCAGCAGTTGTAGCATTTCTCCACCAGTGAGATAAGGTTTGAGCATTGCTTGGGAAGCTAGCTGTATTATGCGAAGACAGCGGGGCTGCGGAAGGTAAGCCCTTGTCTGTCTGGTATCCAGATGAGCTCCTATGAACTCTAGGGATTGAGTGGGAGCAAGATTGGATTTTGGGAGGTTTATGACTAGTCCCAAATACTGAAGGATTCGCATTGTGCGAAACAGAGAAGAGCTGGCTTCTGGCACTGTAGGGGCTCAAATGAGCCAGTCATCTAAGTAAGGGAAGATGAATATTCCCAGAGTGCGGAGGAATGCAGCTACCACAGCCATGCATTTTGTAAATACTCTTGGTGCAGAAGCCAGGCCAAAGGGAAGAACCCTGTACTGGAAGTACTTTCCTTGAAACAGGAATCGTAGGAATCTTCTGTGATTTGGATGGATGAGAATATGAGTATACGCATCCTTGAGCTCTAGAGAACAAAGCCAATCTTGACTTTGAAGGTATGGCTGTAGAGTTCCTAGAGAGACCATTTTGAACTTCTCACGGAACAGATATTTGTTCAATTCTCTGAGGTCTAAAAAGGGTCTGTGTCCTCCTGTTTTCTTTGGAATAAGAAAATAGGGGTAGTAGAACCCTGTACCCTGTTGCGGAATGGGTACTTCCTCTATTGCTCCTTGTGCAAGGAGTGTTGTGTGACTTCTTGACCTAAGAGATTGTTGAGAGAGGTCTGAGAATTGAACTGTCTTACAATTGTAGGAGGGGGCATGCTGTGAAAATGAAGCTTGTGTCCCTCTCATACAATGGACAGAGTCCAATTTTCTGCTGTTATTTGGTACCATCTACGGACAAAATGACATAACTTGTCTGGGATGTCCAAGGGTTCTGGACCCTTCAGGGGAAGGCAGGCGAAGTTCTCTAGAAAGGAGTCAAAGCCCCTGAGGAGGCTGAGCCTGCTGAGCTGGCTGACATTTGGAGCTTTTGGCTTCTTTTGTTGTCTAGGTTGTTGCTGTTGTCCCTTTTGGGCAGTCTGACCTGGACGGTGTCCCTGTTGGGTATAGGAAGGATAAAACTTCTTTTTCTTGAAAAAATATTTTACAGGATGTTTTCCTTGGAGGATTGGCTGTAGATTTGGACAATCTATCCAATGTGATATTGTCTGTCTATTTCATTAGCCTTCTCCTGCCAATTCTTGCCAAAGAGATTTTCCCCTGTGCAAGAAATGTTTCCTAACTAACTTATCCTGTACCCAAATTTCCAAGTCAGATGCCTGAAGCCAGGCAATTCGACGTGCACCAATGGCAATAGCAGAGGTTCTGCTTATGTACTCAAAACAGTCAAAGGCTGCATGATTTACAAACTTGGAAACATCCTGGGCATGTTTGACAAGAGTAAGATAGTCCTGTCTTTTGTCATCAGGAAGAAGGGGGCTCATAAGCTCCAAGTCTCCTGTGACCTCTTTAAGGAACATTCCCATATACAAGATATAGGAACTGATCCTAGCTGAGAGCATGGAAGCTTGGAAGCATCGACGCCCAAAGGCATCGAGAGTCCTGCATTCACGACCTGGAGGATTGGATGCATGTCTCTTTGCACTTTTCATCCTGCGCATGGCTGATTCCACTACCATTGAATGATGTGGTAATTGAGTTTTTTGAAAGCCAGGACAAGGTGAAACTTGATACATAGTATCGAGTCGCCGAGAATGAGGAGATGTGGTCAAAGGTGTTTCCCACATTCTCAGCATAAGATCATGTAAGATCTCATGAATAGGCAGAGTAGCTGCCTCTTTGGGAGCCTTAGGGTATTGTAGAATCTTCAACTCCTTTGCCTTAGGCTCTTTTTCAGGAGCTACTGTGATGGAAAGGCCTCGGGCCACATCACGGATAAAATCCTGAAAGGACATATCCTCTGGCAGAGACATTCTGCGCTGAGGAGAAGAGGAATCCTCTGGGAGAAGTACTCTTGTATTGGCAGAGTCTTTGAAGTCATCAGACTCATCAGAGGATTCAAAATACCTCCGATCCCGGTGATCGTGCAGCGCACAGTACCGGTATCGATCGAAGTCGGTATCGGGTTGCTCCGGTACCGATCTGTCGATGCCGGAGACAGACACATGACTCAGTATGGGTGGCATACCCACTGTCGTCGATGCCGTTGGTACCGGTACCGGCTGAGGTGTCTGAAGCGGTTTCAACAGTACCAAGCCGTGAGAAGAGCCGCTAGATTGCATTCGATAGCAAGAAATCTCTGGTCTATCGATGCTGCCGATGCTTGGGTGTCGGTACCGGTAGAAGCGGCCGGAACCCCAGAGCATGGCACCAGTAGTTCTGCCGGTTGAGGCCTTGAGAACATCCTGGAGCCCTGTTAATGCTTTGGAAGCCAAAGCCTCCCACCGGGGCAGTTTTGCCGGTGAAAATTCCTCAAGGGCAACGCCAGTGGCATCTCGATACTTAGAAAGAGATCTACTCTTTGAGGACTGGCTAAATTTATGTTTAGTTACCTGAGATCCATGGGAGGAAGATGAGGCCCTGGAGGACATCGATGCAAGGGATACTGCGTCTTGGGGTAGAGAGGCTATGCTCAAGGAATGAAAAACTACCCCCTGGCTGGGTTGGAGCAGCTGCTTGGAGCCTTCTGTTTATGTGAGCCATGCCCATGTCCCTTGGCCTGCTGATCCTGTTGGGGAGCTGGAGAGACCTGATAAGTCGGTAAGCAGCAACCTTCCTCGGGTAGAAGGACTTTTTACCTGAGCCCTTCCGTTGGGGGGGGGGGCAGCAGTCTTTTTAGAGAGCCTGGTCCTCATCATGAACTCGGTCTCCAGCTCAGCAGCTTTCTTGGTTCTTGGCAGGGGACATCGATCAATTTGTCCTGAACCCACTGCTTGAGGTCAGATGACTGTAGCCAAGCTTGGCAGTATGCACTGATGCCAGCTGCCGCTACTTGAGCCGCCAACTCGAACCTGTCATAGCCGCCCGAGACATGAATTTGGAGCACTCATTGACTGCCTTGGCCAGGTTCTTGAACCGCTGCAAGGGTTCCTCGGAGACACCAACCGAGAACCCGGTGAATTCCTTCGCCAGGTCTCTCAGGTACAAGCCTATGTACAGCCGGTAGGCCTGGATGCGGCTGATGAGCATTGCATTGAGACCTGGTAGCATTTTCTGCTGAGGGTGTCCAGGGTGCGGGCCTCTCTGCCGGGGAGCACCAAGGAGTGCGTCTGGCTTTTCAGCCGATGCATGGCCAACTCCACCACCATGGAGTTATGCGGCAGCTGTGACTTTTGGAAGCCCAGGCTCCAGTGGATTCGATACATCGAGTTGAGCTGTTTGCTCACCACCGGCACCAAAGCTGGTATCTCCCACATTCAGAGCATCAGCTGTTCCAGGATGGGAGGGATGGGCTCCATGAGCAATTCCCGCAGAAGGACCTCGTACTGGAGGATTTCCAACTCATCCGCCCGAAGGTCCTCCTCTGACTCAGTCAGGAATGCCAGGGCCTTAGACATGTCCTTGACAAAATCAAGGAAACCCGTATCCTTGGCAGGGACTACCGTTGAGGCTCTGAGACAGGAGAGTCAGATGAGACATCGCAGTGGCGACGGGTATCGGAGGACTCCTCATCCTCCGTCTCCCACTCGGAGTAATCCGTCGAGGACTCCTAGGAGGGCTGCTCCGTGGGCCTCAAGGCCCCAGATGCCCTGCAGCCGGTGCCCGGTAGACTTGCCAGGGATGACCACAGTCCCGTCGAGTGGGACTCGATCGTGACCTCGGCTGAGGATCGACTCGAGGCTTAAGGACCTCGAAGATCGGCTCGACTTGGCCTCTGGGGACATCTTGGACATTGAAGGCCCAGTTGTCGGGGCAGGTGAATTGGTTGTGCTGGACAACAGCGCCGCTGCTGGTCCATAAAGGCAGACAAACCGCTCCAGGGCTGCCATTCTGGACTCCAGACCAGAAGGCTCTGCAGCCTTCGGCACGGGCACTGAAGGACTCAGCCCCAAAGCCGGCGTCTCTGAAGGGGAATCCTTGACAAGGATAGTGTCTGGGGACCAAGGCCAGTCCGCGATTGGATCTTTCCAGGGGATCCTCGCAGGCCAATCCTTCTCCGACACCTTGGACAAACATCTTGGACTGTGGGACCAGGCCTGGGGAGCACCTGGCTGGTCGGAGCTGTCCAATGATGCCGCCTTCAAGGGTTTCTTCTTCTTCCTGGATTCCTTTGAGAGAGACTCCCTTTCTGAGGACCCACGTAAGGCTCTGCCTTCGGAGGCACCGGGGACTCGGGGAAAAACATATCGTGCTGCTGCTGACGGCTCTTGAGGGCCTTACTAAGCATCCTCTTGCAGAGACCGCTGGTTGCCTGGTCGTGGTCTGGCCCAAGGCAGCGGAGACAGCAGTCATGTGTGTCAGTCAAAGGCATAATTTTTGAGTACTGATCACACTTTTTAAAGTCACTGGTAGCCATGGGGGAAAACAGTACCCCCGTGAGGTCGAAGACTCTCTGGGCTGCCAGTGGGAGAAAAAAGGCATGAAGATGCCAGGAAAAGAAAAGAAAGAAAACTACAAAAATAGACTGAAGTCAACGCCAATGCAACAAGGTTGGTAGGTGGGAAGAATACCGGTGCGATACCGGAGGAGAGTATGAAACTCAGAGAAAAATCAACTTTTTCCGGGGACAAGCCTGATAAACATCTGAAGGGCTCCATGGAAAAAAGGGAGACTGAGCAAGATGACACCCATGAGTGGGAAGGGGACCACACATGCATGGTGGCATCTCCCAAAGGCTTTCTTTGAAAGCTCGGAGGATGCTTCTGCGAGGGCTCCATCAGTGCCGATGTCACCCATATGCGAGGACTGGCTTCCTGCTTGTTCCCAGAGAATAAAGCGTAGTTACTCACCTCTAACAGGTGATTTCCAGGAACAGCAGGAATGAAGTTTTCACATATGGGTATTGTCGGTACCGACGGAGTCTGCGCGGGAACGCTCCCCAGCGTCCAAAAGGAAAGCTTTTGGGAACATCCCACAGTGCATGCGTGCTGCCTTCCCGCCTCACTCACTTGAGTTTAAAGCTGAGCCAAGGAGAGAGAGAGAGAGATAGAGAGAGACAACTCCTAGGGGAGGTGGGTGGGTTGTGAAGACTTAATGCCTGCTGTTCCCGGAGATCATCTGTTACACGTGAGTAACTACGCTATCTCCAGGAACAAGCAGGAGTGTAGTCTTCACATATGGGGACTCCCCAGCTGAAAGATGCCAGAGGAATGACCCCAGCGAGTTGTGAACCCATGTGAACAGGGTCATACTTCCTCCCATGGATCACTGGCATCCTACCGGAATGGAGGGTAGGAGTTGCATTAAGTCTGAAAGAGATGCTGTAGGACAGCCTGGCCAAACGAGGCATCCCGATGGGAGTCCTTGTCCAGACAGTGCTGGGCTGTGAAGGTATGTACTGAAGTCCAAGTAGCCGCTCTACAGATATCATCTATAGACATAGAGCGGAGATTAGCAACCGAGGCTGCCATTGCTCTGACATTATGAGCTGTAACATGGCCCTCGAGGGAAAGAGCTTTACTATCATAAGTGAAGGATAAACTGAATAGTAGCAAATCACCTGGACCGGATGGTATACATCCAAGTGTTGAAAGAACTGAAATATGAGATTGCAGACCTGCTCTTAGTAATCTGTGAACTTTCATTAAAATCATCTGTAATACCTAAAGATTGGAGGATCGCCAATGTAACGCCAATTTTTAAAAAGGGTTCCAGGGGTGATCCAGGAAACTACAGACCGGTGAGCCTGATGTTAGTACCGGGGAAAATGGTAGAAACCATCATAAGGAACAAAATTACACAGCATGTAGATAGTCATGGCCTAATGGGGGACAGCCAACATGGCTTTAGACAAGGAAGATCTTGTCTTACTAATCTGATATGTTTTTTTGAAGGTGTGAATAAACATGTAGACAAAGGTGAGTCAGTTGATATAGTGTATCTGGACTTCCAGAAAGCCTTTGACAAGGACCCTCATCAGAGACTTTTGGCAAAATTAAAAAGTCAAGGGATAGGAGGCAGTGTACTACTGTGGATCGGGAACTGCTTAAAAGATAGAAAGCAGAGTTTAGGGCTAAATGGCCAATTTTCCCAATGGAAAAAGGTGAATAGTGGAGTACCCCAGGGATCTGTACTGGGTCCGCTACCTTTTTACATATTCATAAATGACCTGGAAAAGGGAATAACTAGTGAGTTTATCAAATTTGCAGACGACACAAAACTATTTAAAGTTGTTAAAACCCAAGAGGATTGTGGAAAACTGCAGGAGGATCTGGATAAATTGGAAGACTGGGCATCCAAATGGCAGATGATATTTAATGTGGACAAGTGCAAAGTTATGCACCTAGGAAAGAACAACCCACACTATGGTTACACAATGCAAGGTTCCACATTGGGAACCACCACCCAGGAAAAAGATTTAGGAGTCATCGTGGATAACATGTTAAAACCCTCCGCCCAGTGTGCAGCGGCGGCCAAGAAAGCAAATAGAATGCTAGGTATCATAAGGAAAGGAATGGAAAATAAAACAAAGGATATTATAATGCCTCTGTATCGTTCCATGGTACGACCGCACCTTGAATATTGTGTGCAATTCTGGTCGCCGTATCTTAAAAAGGATATAGCGTTATTAGAAAAGGTACAGAGAAAAGCCACCAAAATGGTAAAGGGGATGGAACGCTACTCCTATGAAGAGAGGCTACAAAGGTTAGGGCTCTTCAAACTGGAAAAGAGACGGTTGAATGAAGATATGATAGAGGTCTATAAATTAATGAATGGAGTGGAACGGGTAAATGTAGATTGATTGTTTACGCTATCAGAATATAGAAAGACTAGGGGACATGTAATGAAGCTACAGGGTAAACTATTTAAGACAAATAAGAGAAAATATTTTTTCTCTCAACGTGTAATCAAACTCTGGAATTTGTTACCGGAGGATGTAGTAAGGGCTGTTAGTGTAGCTGGGTTTAAAACCCTTTGAAGGCCTACTTTAAATTTTTAATCCACATTCTGCAGCCGGGTTAATTTTTGCATATTTCAGGAAAATTGTACCCGTCTTATTTAATATGTTCTAATAGTGATTTTCCTTCTGCTATGGTCATGTATTATATACCATTTGATAGGAATATTTAGTCAGAATTTTGGATTCTGAGAGTTTTGGGCTCGGCCTTGAAAGGGTTAAAAAAGGTTTGGACAAGTTCCTGGAGGAAAGGTCCATAAACCATTATTAAAAAGGGACCCCGGATATCAATGCTTGACCCAATACAAGCATTGTGGAACCTGTGTCTCTTGGGGATACTGCTAGTTACGTATGACTTAGATTGGCCACTGTTGGAAACAGGATACTGGGCTTGATGGACCTTGGTCTGACCCAGTATGGCATATCTTATGTTCTTATGTTCTTAATCCACTTAGATAGGATTCGTTTGGAAAGTGGAAGTCCCAAATGACTAGAATCAAAAGCAACAAAGAGTTGAGAAGACTTCCTATCTTGTTCAGTTCTTTGAAGGTAAAAGGCTAAAGCTCTTTTACAATCTAAGTAATGAATGTTCCTTTCTGCACTGGATTCATGAGGCCTAGGGAAGAATATGGGAAGATAAACCGACTCGTTTAAATGAAAAGACGAAACCTCCTTTGGCATAAAGTGTGTATGAGTCCTGAGGACTACTTTATCATGGTGGAACCTTGTATAAGGAGGGTCAGCCACTAAAGCTTGCAGTTCACTAATGTGTCTAGCAGAAGTTACGGCAATTAGGAAAATGACCTACCAGGAAAGGAATTTTAAAGTTGTAGTGGCTAAAGGTTCAAAAGGCGGCTTCATAAGCTGCCCAAGAACCAGATTCAGGTCCCATGCCACCGGTGGCAGCTTTATGGGGGGCTTTGTCAATAGTAGACCTCTCATGAATCTTGACACAAGTGAATGAGAAGAGATTGGTTGTCCGTCTTGGGGCTTGTGAAAAGCCGCAATAGCACTGAGATGGACTTGCACTGAATTTGTCTAAAGACCGGAATTTGAAAGATGGAGGAGATACTCCAGAAGCGACTCCAGGGGCACGGAAAGGGGGTTAAGCCCCTTTTTTGACCACCATATAGAAAACCTTTTCCATTTGAGAGCGTAGAAACGCCTTGTGGAAGGTTTTCTCGAAGCTTGAAGGATATCCTTCACTTGCTGAGAGAGGTGGATATCTAAAGGTTCTATGCCTTCAGCAGCCAGGCCCAGAGGTGCAGGGACTGAGGATTGGGATGCAGAAGCTTCCCGTTCTCCTGGGAAAGGAGATCTGGAACATATCCCAACTCTAGAGGAGTTGCTTGAGAGAGACACAGAAGTAGAGGGTACCACGATTGCCTTGGCCAACGTGGAGCTATGAGAATCATATAACCCCTGTCTCTCTGAAGCTTGAAAAGAGTTTTGGGAATTAGGGGAAAGGGTGGGAAGGCATAGAGGAAGTCCTGACCCCAATGGAGCTGGAAAGCATCGTTTGCTAGACAGTACTGAGCCAGAATTCTGGAATAGAACCGGGGAAGTTTGGCATTCTGTGGACTTGCAAAGATGTCTATATCTGGTGTTCCCCAGATTTGGAACACTCGAGCTAGTTGGTCTGACTGGAGAGACCACTCGTGTAGCAGCAGTATTCGACTGAGCTTGTCTGCCCACAAGTTTTGAATGCCTAGAAGGTATACCACTAGAAGGTGAATTTGGAGCTCTCTGGCGAGGACCCATAGTCGCAAAGCTTCGTTGCATAGCGACAGAGAGCCCATTCCGCCTTGTTTGTTTATGTAAAACATGGCAACCTGATTGTCGGTTTGGACCAGAACTGACTTTTGACTGAGCTGGGCCTGAAATGCTATCATAGTATTGTAAATGGCTCTTAGCTCTAAGAAGTTTATTTGAAGAGAGGCCTCTTGTGAGGTCTAGAGACCTTGAGTGGAAAGATTGTGCAAGTGGCTCCCCAACCCAGCTTGTATGAATCTGTTGTCAGGGTGATCTGGAGCAGTGGTTGCTGGAAGGGGGAACCTACCAGGAGGTTTTCGAGGGACTGCCACCATTGTAGGGACAATACGAGACGTGTCAAATTCTTGATTTTGTCTGTTAAGCGACCTGTGGCTTGTGTCCACTGCGAAGAGGGTCCACTGAGCCGCTCGCATGTGTACGCAGGAATAAGGGACCATATGTACAGTGGATGACATATGCCCCAGCAGTTGAAGTATTTCCTGGGCAGTTAGGAGGGTTTTCTTTACTGCTTGGGAAGCCAATTCTATTATTCGTAGACAGCGCGGCTGTGGCAGGAATGCCTTTGATTGCTGTGTGTCTAAGCGAGCCCCTATGAACTCTAGGGATTGAGAAGGGGTGTGGTAAGACTTTGGGTAGTTGACTACCAGACCCAAATATTGGAGAATTCTCATGGCACGAGAAACAGCTTGTTCTGTTTCTGGAGCTGTTGGTGCTCTGATGAGCCAATCGTCTAAGTAGGGGAAAACGAATATCCCCAGAGTTCTCAGGAATGCTGCTACTACAGCCATGCATTTTGTGAAGACTCTTGGGGCAGAGGCCAGCCCGAATGGAAGGACTCTGTATTGGAAGTGGTTTCCTTGAAAGAGAAATCGAAGGTACTTCCTGTGATTTACATGGATGAGGATATGCGTGAACGCATCTCTTAGATCTAGAGAACATAACTAGAGTGGAGGAGTGGCCTAGTGGTTGGGGCAAGGTACTTCAGGCCAGAAGGTCGGGGGTTCAAATCCCACTAGAGGACAGCAACCTTGGGCTGGAAGGACTGGGGTTTCTAGTCCCACAGGTGCTCCTTGTGGTCTTGGGCAAGCCACTTAACCCTCCATAGCCCATGTTCCCTGTAAAATAGTTATCTCCAAGTTATAATGCCCTGTTCAATGTAATTTCAGTTTGTTCAATGTAAACCGCACTGATGCAGAATAGCGCGATATATAAGAGAATATTAAATAAATAAATAAATAAATCCTGATTCTGAAAGTATGGTAAAAGTGTTCCGAGGGAGATCATCTTGAACTTTTCTCAGAACAGAAATTTGTTCAATTCTCTGAGGTCGAGGATAGGTCTGTATCCCCCTGTCTTCTTTGGGATAAGAAAATAGGGGGAGTAGAACCCCCTCCCTCGCTGGGATATGGGTACCTCTTCTATTGCTCCCTGAGCAAGAAGTGAAGAGACTTCCTGACACAGGATGTCGGTGACACGGCCTTGAGAATTGAATTGTTTTATGATTGTAGGCGGGGGCATGCTGAGAAAGTGAAGTTTGTACCCCTGTTCTACAATGGACAGAGTCCAGTTTTCTGATGTTATTTGTTGCCATCTTTTGGCAAAATGGCATAATCTGCCCAGAATGGTCAAGGGATCTGGACCCTTCAGAGGCAAAATGGTTAAGTTCTCTAGGTAGAAGTCAAAGCCCCTGCGGAGGCTGTACTTGCTGAGCCGGTTGAGCTCTTTGAGTTTGCGGCTTTCTTTGTTGTCTAGGTTGCTGCCCTTTCTGGGGAGCATGAACTGGACAGTGAACTGGATGGGAATAAGAGTGGTAAGATTTTTTCTTTTTTTTAAAGAAAAACTTCTTGCCTGCTTTTTTTCTTTGATGGGTTGGCTGTAGACTTTGATAGTCTATTCAAGGTGGTATTGTCAGATTCAATCTGATTAGCCTTGGTCTGCCAATCCTTCCCAAATAAGTTTTCACCTGTGCAAGGAATGTTTCCTAACTTCTCTTGCACCCACTCCTCTAAATCTGATGCTTGGAGCCAGGCAATGCGCCGTGCTCCGATAGCAATAGCAGAGGTTCTGCTAATAGCTTCAAAGCAGTCAAAAGCTGCATGGTTCACAAATTTGGAGACATTTTGCGTGTGCTTGAGCAGAGTGAGGTACTGACCCCATTTATCTTCAGGAAGAAGAGGGCTCATGCATTCCAGATCCGCTGTAACCTCCTCAAGAAACATTCCCATGTAAAGGGAATATGAGCTAATCCTAGCTGCTAGCATTGAGGATTGAAAGCATCGACGTCCAAAGGTATCGTGTGTTCTCGAATTCACGGCCTGGCGGGTTGGAAGAATGCATTTTAGCACTCTTTATTCTCCACATGGCTGATTCCACTACTATGGAATGGTGTGGTAACTGAGTCTTCTGAAACCCTGGAGAAGGTGGGACTCTGTACATGGTATTGAGGCGTCGAGAATGTGGTGACACCGTTAAGGGAATTTCCCACATTCTGAACATAAGATCTTGAAGGATATTGATGAATGGGCAGCATTGCTGCCTCTTTGGGAGCCATAGGGTATTGCAGAATTCTTAGTTCTTCTGCCCTAGGTTCCTTCTCAGGAGTAACCGTGATTGACAGCCCTTTAGCTACATCATGTATGAAATCCTGAAAAGACATGTCTTCTGGAAGAGACATTCTGCGCTCAGGAGAAGGAGATGGATCCTTCAACAGAACTGCTCTTGTATCGGTAGAGTCATCGGAATCGGAAGACTCATCGGAGCTTTGCATCGATCGATGTTGGTACCGATGAATTTCGCTACTGTGGCGTTTCGGTTCCAACCCCTTGATGCCGGAGAAACTCTCAAGGCTCGGCATGGGAGGAAGCCATCCCACCTGAGTGGGTGTCACTGGAGCCAGTACCGGTGTCGGTACCAAGCTCATTTGAACCGTCTGTAGCGGTCTTAGCGGTATCGAGGCAGCTAAGAGGGACGCTAGACTGCATTCAATAGCAAGGATTCTCTTATCCATTGCTAATGCTGATGCCTGGTGGGTACCGGTGGAAGCGGCTACGACCCCAGAACATGGCAACAGAGGTTCTGCAGAGGTGGAGGCCTCTGGAACATTCTGAGACCCCTTTTGTGCTTTGGAGACCGAAGACTCCCGCCGGAGCAATTTTGCCGGTGTACTTTCCTCGAGGGTAGTGCCAGTGGCATCTCGATGTTTTGCAGGAGATCTACCCTTCAAGGACCGGCTAGTCTTTACAGACTTTTGTTTAGTTACCTGAGATCCATGAGAGGAAGATAAAGCCCTGGAGGACGTCGATGCAACTGATATCGTATCAAATGTGAAAAGAGAGCTCTGTTCTGCAGGCCCCTTTTGGTCATCTTTCTACAGGAGAGACACTCCGCTGGACAATGTTCAGGACCTAAACATTTGAGACACCATTCGTGGGTGTCGGTGACGGAAATAGTACTGCCACAGTTTGAACATTTTTTAAAACCACTAGTTGGGGGAGTGTTGCCTGCAGTTTCACATGCTGTGGAGAGTGGAGAGTGAAAACAGCTGGTGCTGGAGAGAGCCGGCCCATGCGGGGCAGTCAGTCACTGCTGACGTCATTTTGAGGCTCCATAAAGGATCTGTGCACGGAGCTGTTTCTTGGGAGCGTTGCCTAAAGTTTCACACGCTGTGGAGAATGAGAACAGCTGGTGCTGGAGAAAGCCGGCCCATGCGGGGCAGTCATTGCTGATGTCATTTTGAAGCTCCTTAATATATCTAGAGTGCTTTATAGTGCTTGTTGGGGCATTTTCTATGGGGTGTTTTCCAAGGGGGACGTATGCCCCTTGTGTGTCCCTTAGGAGTACATTGGAAGCATTTACAGATCTGTGAAGTGGCGATGCCCGGCGGTAAAAGGAAAAAGAAAACTCTCGTGGCTGTGTCTGCTGGTGGCACTATGGACAAGCATGTAATATCTTGTGATAAGGAAGATAAGAGACCTTTACAAAGAGGCCTTCTACCTAGGGGGAAAGAGACCTGTGAAACGTTTTCAATAGGTGTAAACACCAGGTGGCAGATCAAAAGGCCATTTTGAAAGACTCCTTCTATCCAAGCAAGGACTGTTAATCATCCAGGAAGTTGGTCACAGCTTACCTCAGCAGCATAGGCATAAATAGCTCAGCCAGAGCTCTGTGATCCTCAGTCTTGAAAGACTAGAAAAGGGGACTGTTACTTCTGGAGAGAGATCTGCAATTGTGAGTATATACTTCTGGGAATTTTCTGAAAGGAATTCTTTTTATTAAAACTAATTAATCTGTGAACCCACTATTTTTTGTTAAATCAGTCAGGGCCTAGTAGCAGCAGTTTAAGTTTACATTTAAAACACAGAAGAGAGCTTTCTGGTTAAATTTAGAACCCAGCAGAGAGCTTGCAGTTTAAATTTAATAGTCACTCAGGGTCTAGCATCAGCAAAGTACTTTTAGTTTAAATTTAAAACACAGAAGAGAGCTTCTGGTTAAATTTAGAACCCAGCAGAGAGCTTGTAGTTTAAATTTCATAATAAGTTAGAGCCTAGCAGCAAAGAGCTATAATTTAAATCAAATAAGAATATAGCATACCTCAGCCGCACAGGACAGGGTACTGTGTAGCAGCCCTCTTTTAATAAGTGCTATTTGGTCTCCGTATCTTAAAAAGGATATAGAGTTATTAGAAAAGGTTCAGAGAAGAGCCACCAAAATGGTAAAGGGGATGGAAGGATACTCCTATGAAGAAAGGCTAAAAAGGTTAGGGCTCTTTAACCTGGAAAAGAGACGGCTGAGGGGAGATATGATAGAAGTCTATAAATTAATGAACGGAGTGGAATGGGTAAACGTAGATCGATTGTTTATGTTATCAGAATATAGAAAGACTAGGGGACATGCAATGAAGCTACAGGGTAAACTATTTAAGACTAATAAAAGAAAATATTTTTTCACTCAACGTGTAACCAAACTCTGGAATTTGTTACCGGAGGATGTAGTAAAGGCTGTTAGTGTAGCTGGGTTTAAAAAAGGTTTGGACAAGTTCCGGGAGGAAAGGTCCATAAACCTTTATTAAGAAGGGACCCAGGATATCAATGCTTGACCCAGTACAAGCATTCCGGCACCTGTGTCTTTTGGGGAAACTGCTAGGTACGTATGACCTAGATTGGCCACTGTTGGAAACAGGATACTGGGCTTGATGGACTTTGGTCTGACCCAGTATGGCATATCTTATGTTCTTAAGGAAGCTTATCATGACAGAGGAGAAAGGGATAAAGGAAAGGAATTCACCCTTATAAAAGGACCTATTTTGCAAGGTCAGAAAAACAAAACCCCAATCACACCTAGAAAGCAGGAAATTCCCAGATGGGATAGGTTTCAGAGTTCCCCTAGTGGAGAAAAGGAGAGGGAATACAGACCTAGGGTAAAGGACCCTTACGTCACTGAGTTCCCTAATTACCCAGCTGCCAGGAGGCAAGCTGATCTCCGTCACCTGAAAGGAGAAGAGGTGGGGCTGGAGCCTTGGGGATTTAAGTCTAGGATACAGGAAGAAGCAGGGAAGGAGAGGAGGAGGAGAGTCTCAGAGAGAGTCTCAGGGAGAGACCCAAGCAGAAACACAAGCTGGAGGACAGGACGAGAAAGCACAGGAGAATGGTGTCCACAGCATGGAGAAGAAGCTGCTACAAGCCCAGGCCCAGGTATGAGCTTTGAAAGCTTGTCTAATACAGAGCAGTGCAGAGTTGCAAGGGATACTCTCAGCTCTAACGGAAGGCAGTCAGCTGAACCCTGTGAACTGGAAGGAGAGGTAGAGCCTATGCAACTAGGTGAACCAGACCTAGCTGTGAATGATGAGGACTCATACATGGATTGCTCCTTGTACCAATCCTTTACTGCAGAGGGATTGGAGGAAAACCACCCTTAAGAGAAAACCTTCAGAGTCAGGTAACTTTGAAAGCCTGTAGATGGTTTTGTGCATGTCCTGTGTTAAAGAAGAAATACATTTGCTGAGAAAGCCAGAGCAAGTTGAAGCTCTCTGATTGGGCTTATTAAACTCCTGTTATCCATAACAGTGCACCAGTAAGAAGCCGAGCTAATGGTGAAAGGAAGTAAAGTTTTTGGCTTTGTTTTTGAATATTCCTAAAGCCTGGAATAGAGCAATATTTGCTTATGAGAAGTTTTGTTCCTGTTAAAAGTTTTACTTTGTTTGTAAGGAGACAAACAGCCTGGAAGTGTTTGGGACTATAAGAATAGGAAACTGCCATTGAGAAATGCTGTTTTTGTTTGCTTTAAACAGCAATGCTAGCCAAGCTGGTAGCATTGACTGTTAGAAGGCTTTATCTTTGAGCTGAAGAACACTATAAGCTGAAAGTTTGCTTTGAGTTTATTTATGTCCTGATATGTATTGTGAAGAATCCTGGAGAAAGAATCCAAGGGTAGTATTTGTGAACCTTTGCGTTTGAGTCAATAAATTCTGTCATTGCCTTACTATTTGAGCCAACTACAAGTGTTTTTACCTGAAGCCAAGTGAATTGTGACTAAACTATCTTTCCCAAGAAACATTGGAAAAGAACAAGTCAGTTAAAGGCTAAAAGGTGGAACTTTCTATGATAACCATGCCCCTCCATACTGGAAGGGGCAAGGGCGTGACAATCTACACCGGTCTTAACACCAGCAGGTACTGTTCCTTTTGACCCCTCGCTGGAGAGGCCAAGTCTTAGTTCTCCTGAGCATACCCCTCCTCTTCCTCCTGGTTTTTTAGAATTGTCTGCTGTTTTGTCCGGTGTTTTGAGTTCACAAAAGGAAGTTATGCTCCCCAAAATGGTTTCTTGGTCGGAGCCCTCCATTCCTCCTGGTGACTCACAAGTCTCCTCCATCTCTCTTCTGGATATTTGGCAAGTAGTCAATCGTACTGAACGGATTCTTGCTGAGACTGTTCCCTCTTTATGTCAATTTACTAGGGACACTTATTAAATTTCAGAATCTTGATAGTCAGATTGGAACTTTGCATTCATCTATTTCGAGTATAGATACGCAGGTTAAATAGTTTTCTTTATTTCAGTCTGCTACCATGAAAGAAAATTCTATTATGTGTCAAAAACTTGAGAATTTAGAGAATATGGCTAGGTCTAAGAATTTGAGAGTTTTAAATTTTCCTTCTAGTAGTTTATTATCTCCATCAATAAAGTTTAGGAAATGTTCTTCTCCTCCCCACCGTCGATGCTATAGTGTTTGCTAAGTTATTATATTTCCTCAAAAATTGTTTCTCCAGGTGTTGGGGAAGGGGAAGTAGCTGTTCTTGAAGATAAAAATGGGTTTAACTTGACTGCCTTCTTGGAAGACACTCAAGATATTATTTCCACTAGAGCCACATTATTAGTAACTTTGGTTTCTGAAGAAGATAAAGTCTCTATTCTTAAAGCTTATTTTCGGAAAAGGGACAATCTATATTGTGGTGATAAGGTCTCTATTTTTCCTGATGTTTCTTGCTCAACACAAGCATGTAGGAAGTCCTTTCTTGCTCTCAAGTCTAGAACTCTTGCCTTAGGCGCTACTTTTTTCTTGCGCTACCCTTGTAAATGCTTAGTATCTCTTGGATATGACAGGTTTGTCTTTTTGTCATTTTCAGATTTGGAAAGGTGGATTCTTGATAAGGAAAAGGCGCAGTGACTTTTGCTTTTCCTTTATGTCATTATGCTGTCACTTAGAAATTGTCAGGTGGTGGGAGGGTATAATTAAATGACTGCTCTGTGTGGCTGGGATACCTTTCTTTGGTTCGGTATTCCTTGCCCTGTTTTTTCTTGTTATTGATTTCTTATGGTTTTCTCCCCGAGATGTGGGCTAATGTACTTGTTTGTATTATTTCTCTTTTGAATGATTTCTATTGTTGACTTATTGTGTTTCTTTATACTTTGTGAACATTGTATAGTTTTTGAAACTTTCAATAAACAGAATTAAAGTAAAACCACTAGTTGGCTTCTCCATGTCTGGAGATTTTTGGGCCTAGTGCCCAAAATGGCGCCTAACCCCAGGAGGGGTAAGGCACCGAAGAAAAGTTTCTTTTTTTTTTTTTTTTTTTTAGAAGAAAATAAGAAAAGAGAACCGGCGGTACCGGTAGGCGTCGAATGAAGGCAGACGTGACCACAAAAAACAAGAAAGAAGATAAAGTTTTCTGCGGTGACAGGAGAGACGTCCTGTCGGCTCCGTGGAAAACGAAGAACTGAAGTGAGAGAGGCAGCGAGGCGGGAAGGCAGCACGCATGCGCTGTGGGATGCTCCCAAAAGCTTTCCATTTGGATGCTGGGGAGTGTTCCTGCGCAGGCTCCGTCAGTACCGACGATACCCATATGTGAAGACTACATTCCTGCTTGTTCCTGGAGATATATATATTGACCTTTGTGTTTAGAACTAGACTGAAAATTATATTACTCTTTGCATGCCAAATTAACCATAGTTTTTGTATTTTATGGGAACTACTATGTCAGCTAATGTTAAAGCTGCTATAATAGTGAACAAATACATTACTCATCTTCAAATGAAAATAATCCTGTTGCTACATAAAATATTTGACAATTGATTTAAGTTTAGTTGGTAAAATATCAATAAGGAAACTGTTGAAGATCCCCAATGTACTAACCCATTGTGAACTAGCATATTGTTGCATTAAATTACTGTGATCATATACTGTAGAATTCACAAACCTGAGGTACACCACAGTACTGCAGGATAGTGAGAATGCCTCATTACACCTTGTAGCGCTATATAAATGATAAGTATATAGTAAAATAGTTATCTCCAAGTTATAATGCCCTGTTCAATGTAATTTCAGTTTGTTCAATGTAAACCGCACTGATGCAGAATAGCGCGGTATATAAGAGAATGTAAATAAATAAATAAGTACTAGTAGTAGTAAATTTATTTTTGCATTGCTGCAGTCAGCAATATTATGCATTGCCGGCCACAGCAATGCAGAGGTAGTGGATTCCAACTCAGGGCTGCTATCTTCCACAAGGCTGGATATCAATATAAAAATAATTTGTCCCTGCTCCCCAATCTCTATTTGATTACAATATTAGGGTGCTGCTGGTCTCTCCCAAATCCCTCTACCCCTCCTGCACTTCCTGGATACTTGGAGTCCGGTGGGGCTGTTCCTGCCCTGGCAGTTCTCTTATTCAAAATGACAGCCTTCAGTCCCCTAGTGATTAGTCTCACAATTCTACCACTAGGGGTCAGGCTACCAAATAAGGTGAGAAAGTTCAGAAGTTAAAAAGCTTCATTTCAATTCTTGAAAATTATGAGCATTTCAAGGTTTTATTTATTTATTATTAACATTTAGCTCATGCCTTTTCAATTTATAATCTTTCCAAAGCTCTGCTATGTTTAATAGAGAAGTCATATAATACATAAAATTTATACAAAATTAATATATTACAATTTGATACTTAAACGACTTATGTTTTTTTTTCTGAAACAATATTAAGGCAAAGATTACCCATCAGGAATAAAATAATTCATCAAAATGTATGTATTCCGCTTTTATGAAAGTCATACAGAGAATAATTCTATAAGGGTCGCTTAGTGGAACACATTTATTTGAAAGGTTTTATATACCACATTTCCACTGATTGACGCAGTTTACATATAACATAACCCAACTTCACAGTGAACATTGGAACATGGAACATTTAAACTAGTTCAAAGTTAAAAGTAACATTGTAGCTTAGAGGGAACATGACTAGGGAGATGCATTTTTGGCATCTATTCTATAAACTAACATATGCGCTTACTTTACTTTATAGAATAGGGGCCTAAGTAGTGAGAGACATGTGCCAAATATAGGCACAACCACTTACACTAACCCTAGACTTGGTGTAAATGCCCAAGATTAGATTTGTGGACAACATGTGTTATAATATTCTATAACTTACATGCATAAATATGCACTTTGCCCCAGTTCTTGCCCACTACAAAAATATGTGCCATTACCCTGACACATGGAGTTACAGAAGATCGCCTGACTCAGCTACACACACAATTACCCATCCCCACACACAGGTCATTGAAAATAGGTGACCGTACATAACTTTATGCAGATTATAGAATTACCTCCATAGTCCATTTCCATTTTTAACATACCAGGTAAAGCATTACACACAAATGGAGTCTCATCAAGAAAGGCTCCATTACAAGTAGAAGCTAATCTAATTTGTTTCGGCGTTGGCAGAACTAACACTAATTCTTGACATGATTGAAGGGCCTGCAAAGGTGCATGGTGTTGAACATATTGAACCAAGTAATTGGGAGCCATGTCCTTAAGTATCCTAGAAACAACTATAAGAATTTTAATGTGAACATGGAGAATAATGGCAACCAGTGAAAAATATTAAAGTGTGGAGCAAACTTAGCTGCTACATTTTGCTCCAACTAAAGCCTTACACTCTCTCTCTTGTGGACAGATGTGGCATAATTACTCAAAGGAAACAATTTTTTTAAATTAAAGCCTAAAGTTTTGCAACTTCAAGCATTATTTTGGCTTAATTTCCCTTGCAAATAAGTTACTAAACATCAATTAGGGATATTGTCTTTAAAACTATTCTATATATTACGATGTCATATGATACATCTACTATCCAGTCACTGTAATCTGTGTTCTCCCTTTAATTCTCGTCATCTTTTTCAAGGCTAGGTTTAAGATAATGATGCCTATAGGCAATAGCAGACAGCAAATTCCAGTGAGCGGTGGTCCTGGGAGTATCAGAGATACTAAATATTGGACAGCCAGAAAAAGATTAGAGAAAGGTCATAGTGGTGCTCCTTTGAAGCAGCACATGCACACAGTGCTAAAGCAAGAAAGAGATGGCTTGTCTTTGGCCTGGGTAATTGGTGCCTTCAGACTATGGCATCACAAGTAGGTGCCTATGCTTAAAGCTAGGCTTATTTCCATTAAGTTGTTTGTCTAAGGGCTATTTTCTTGGAACTGTGAACTTGTAACTCCCTTTAATTATTAGCTGGTAACCATTTCATACTGTCATACTTTGGACACACCATGCAAAGAGAGAGATCATTAGAGAAAAACATCATGCTTGGCAAGGTAGAAAGTCAGCGCAAAAGAGGAAGGCCAGCAATGAGATGGATTGATACAATAACAGCAGCTATGGGTGCCAGTCTGTCAACAATGAGCTGCCTGACTGAAGATCGAACACAATTTAGGACAACTATCCAGAGGGTCGCCAGAGGTCGACACCAACTTGACAGCATTCAACAACAATAATTACCATTTCAACCATTTCCCCCAGTTTATTATTATGATTTATATATTATTGTGATTCAATGCTGTATTTAATTTTAGTTTTAAATTTAAAAAACACTTCTAGAAGAAGCACTTTAAAGTGATCATTCCAGCACTTCATCCTATCATATTGCTTCTGCAGGTCAATTAATGTCATATCAGGTAAGACATCTTCCTGCTGGATTATCATTACAGCCAAAACATGACTATAAAGGTCAAGAAACAAAAATAGAAAGGTGATAGCTTTTTATTGGAGTAACAAACATCTTGACTGGCCCTCAGGAATCATGCTGCCTTGACAAGGTCAAAACAAAAGATGATTTTGCCTGAAGATACAAGTGAATCATAGATTACATTCCAATGGTAGTGCCAATGGGAAAGGAAGGTAGGGAGTAAACTAGATTTATTTATTTATTACAGTTTCTTATATACCGCGCTATTCGGTATCAGCGCGGTTTACATCATAACATAACTACCATAACGAGAAGTTGTCAGGTTTTACATCGAACAGGGATACAAACTTGGATAACAGGGTAAACTATGTACATAAGCTATTTACACAGCAAGGATAGGTAAAAATCAGAAAATGAGTATGAGGGCATTTCTAGATGTGCTAGAATGACAAAGTGAGAAAACAAGCAGAACTATGCCTGGTTGTGAGGTTTTTTTAAATTTTAATAAAAAAGGTTAAGTTCTTTTTTTATTTTAGTTTTAAAGTCTTTGATCACTTTATCTTCAAATATCTTAAATTCCTGGATAGTTCAGAATTTTACTTTTATCCTGAACACAGTGGTATGGTCCCAGAGAATGTTCCCTCAGAGAGGTGTTGCTTTGCTCTATCTTGCAATTTATTATCTTGTGTCTCTGCATGTTTATTCCTGTCTTTAACATCTGACCTGTTTCACCCTTCAGCTGGGCTAACATGGCAACTGCACTACATCGTGACTGCAAAGGGAATGTTCACTTGTCTGGAATAGTGGCTTCAGTGAAAGTAAATGAATATATTCTAATACATCTATGTAAATGCTAGCTTTGCAGGTGAATGCTTATTGTAAGCACCCTTAATATTGAGAAACGTCCTTACTGCGTCCAAGGGTAATTTGTGATGAGTTTAGTACTCACAATAATTTTGAAAGATTGGCTTCTCTACATTGAAATGTTTATGAGCTTGAATCCGTTACATCTGTGTGCAAATTTCAGCAAGTATGTCCATCATAACCTACAGTTATCTCTGCAAAAATAAAGCTTTCATCTCTTTGGGATTAGATGTTTCTAAGAAGTCTCTTTAAGGCAGCTATACCAACTCTTTTCTCCTTCTCTCAATTAGAATAATGAACTTTTTTTTAACACAAAGTTCAGGATCTATGTTTTACAAACTGGCATCATGTTCTGCAAGTCATCAAGCCCTAATGCATTTGTATTGTGTAATAAAGTGTTGATTTTTAAACATTAAACTAAGTAAATACAATCTATGACTTCATGTAGTCAGCTAGAGTTTTTTTTTAAAATTCAAATGAAATTGATTGGATCTGAGAGGAACCAAGATAGCCACATAGCAGCAGCTGTTTCACATTTGAACTGCCGCTAAGAATCTAGTCCTTTGGTTTTCTCTGGGCAAAAGAAGGTAAAATTCTTATTGCTCCTATGATTAGACCCATTGACTAACTTCATTGTTGCCTTGCTGTTGGTTCAGGCCACTGTTGCTGAGTGGAATCACAACTGCAGTCTTACCACCATGGAAGTATTCCTAAGGCAGGGGCTGTGTATTGTTCCATCACTGCTGGTATGAAAAGCTGGATTAAATTTGGAGGCCTTCCTAAAGATGCTGGTCTCAGCAATGGATGGGAACTCTTCCCACACATTAACCAGGGAGATCCAATGGGAGAGGCCAGGATGGTAATTATTAACTATCTGGCTGTTAAGCCCTATTTGTTGCAGGTAGCTCCTTATTGTTTGTGATTATAATGCTCAAGAGTTGGAAAGATCTGGCTGAAGCAGTGAGGAAGGTGAGAGACGACGATGATCTGTGAAGTAGAGGTTAGCAATGTTAGTGATTTTTCTAGAGAGGCCTGACAAGAAAAACAGAAGTGTGTTTTGGAGATCTCTCAGCCTATAACAGTTAAAAAAAATGTATAGATAAATATGCTGAAGTTAGAATTTGCAATGTCTGAGTTGATGATTTCTGAAATGGAATCCAAAGTTTCTGAAAAAAAAAATGAAATATTGGAGATTATGGTCTGGGGATCAACTGAATTCGTATCCTTCAGAATTTGCATTTGATAAATCTTCCCAAAGTTCCTAATGTTTCAGCTATGGATTTATTTGAAAAAGGTACCGAAGGTTTCTTCTGAGGCTGGCCCTTCTACATGGAAAGTTTAAATACTGAAGTTACCTTGGGAGAACAATCTACAAGGGGGCTGACCTGAACTTCATATAGGAAGTCTTCATCTGCTCTTCCAGTCTCTTCATGAGACATTAATTCCAGGCTGTCATCAAGAAAGATGCTGATATTGCAGCAGGAATGGCCATGTCCTCGTGACTCATTACAGGGATATTAGAAGACTGGTATTAGCCCTCGGTGTCTATTGTATCTCCTCTTGTACTGAGAAGGAGCAGTCCTCGAGCCAGAGATGCTTTGAGGACAATGGATCCCTTGATGCTTCATTGCTCACAGTATTTATTTATTTTATTTATTTAGTTTTATATACTGTGCTATTTCACATTCAGTGCGGTTTACAAAGAAAAAGAACAGAAATTACATAGAACAAGTTTTGAGAACAACATCTATAGCAGAATCTTGGGAAACAACAATAATTACATTGAACAAGTTTCGAGAACCAATTGTATTAGAAGTTAACAGTGTAAAATATTTGGGTCGGTATAACTTGGGTCATAACAGGAAACTATACACATTAAAGTTGTATAGTGAATATACATAGAGCCTCATGAAAAGTATGAGGGGGGTTTGGTAGTGTGAAGTGTTCTATGTTACGTGCTCATAATATAGCTAAAACAGATGTGTCTTCAGAAGTTTTCTGAATGTAAATAGGTCAGAGATGGCACGAATTGGGGAGGGGGAGGGGAGAGAACGTTCCAGAGAGGTGGTACATACAATTTGAATGCTCAACCATTTAGAAATTGGGAACTTTTTCTTATAATAGAAGGAACTGATAGAGTGTTTGATCTTCTTGCTCTGTTGTCCGGTGTCCATTGTAGAATCTCATTAAGGGCAGGAGTGGAGAGGTTGTTGTGAGTCCGTATTCATAGCCAGTTGAAGGGAGTGAATTGCATAATCTGAAAGACCATAGAGAATGATGTTTGCGTAATCAAAATGTGGGGTGATGAGTGCTTGGAGTATTGTTCGGAAGTCAGGAGCTTCGATCAGGGGACGGAGTTGACGAAGGGCCCTTAATTTTAGGTATATTGCTCTGTGTGACAAGGCAGAGCTGTCAGAGCACAAGAAAAAGGCTTTTAAACAAACTTTTTCCTCTGAACCTGCCAGGAACACAGGGCAGCTGAGGGTTAAAACCTCAGCGCACAGAGTTGCAGGGCAGGAGAGAAAAGAAAGGGAGCCACACCCTAGCTCTAGGCTGACAGGGAGAGCTAGCCAACCAGGGAAAGGGGTGGACTCTCACCTGATTGGACAAACCACTCCACTTAACCAGGAAGTGGTAGGTTCAAGGGGATCTGCAAGATCAGCAAGATCAGCCCGAGCAGCAGGATCAGCTGGATCAGCCAGATCAGCTGGATCAGAGAGGAGATCACACGAGGAACGCAGAGAGCTACAGGAGGAAGGAAAAAGGCAAAATAGGAACTTACCTTTGGCAAAGCCAGAAAAAGGGGACTCCAGGAATGCAGATACAGCCTTGGAGTCAGGCATTCTTGGCAGAGGAACAGAAACCGAATCCTTATCCAAAAGGGGCCGAGCTCAGAGCAAGCGTGACCAGCTGGGATCCAATTACCTGGACCATTGCCAGCCACCTTGCAGAGAGAGAGCCACGTCTCTGGGGAAACAGCCGAGAATCCTCCCAGGAAGGGATTGCCCTCAAGAAAAGCTGAACCAGGTCAGAAAAACTTATAAGCCTTTTAAACAGAATATAGAGCCGGTGTCTGAAAGAGACAGAAGTAGTTCCCCTGATAGTTTACCTTGCAATATTGGCAGTGAACGTGGTAGAACTTGTAAGCTAGAAGCCAGCACAGGTGCACGTCAGCTAGCTCATAATTGGCAGCAGCGTGATTCAAGCACAGATACTGAGCTGGAAGAATGGGAGATAGGTAGAGTCCCTGAAAAGCCTAGTTACAAGAAACACGTAGTTCCTCAACAGGGAATAAGGTACAGGAAAAAGGAAGAAGGAAGAAATCCTTATGCCCAGCTCTTTAAGAGGCTGAATAAACAGTTATCCTTGCAAGACTGCAGGACAGGCAGTGAGAGGGGAGAAAAGCAGATACAAGATCTCCTCCACCATTTAAGAGCCCTAGACTCGAATGGGCCAGATAGCCAAGGAGCTCAACTCAGCGACGAAGAATCCATGCAAACTGACATCCCATTGTCTGATCACAGTAGCTCTGAGATGGAATGCGGGATTTGCCAGTGTGACTTTTAAATGTACAGCTTAAACAGAAGCAATGTTTTAAGGCTGTTTTAAAAGCATGTAGAGAATAGAGGTTAAGTACAGACAGGAAGTTGTCTGACTGCTGACACTAGTGAAGTGCATAATTCTAAGGCTTGAACTGAATTATCCATGTGATGGTGGAACAGGAAAACCACGCTTGTTGGAAGTTCTTTATTGAATGCCTTGAAAGAGTATCGCTGTTAAGAAAGTCTACAGTTGTTTTGGACTACAGTAACCTGAGAAGTATCAGGGAACATTTGTACAGGACTTTATTTACTATAAACATGTTGTTATCCTTAAATATCTGTTCTGGGGTGAAGAAAACCTGCTGGGAACAATAAACCTATTGTTTACCTTCAAATTGCTTTGGCTGTGATCACTGGGCCTACAACTACAATTTTGCTCAACCAGAGAACAGCGATAACAAAGTAACATACACGACGCTATAGCCAAATACACTGCGTCACAAGTTGGTGTAATTGGTAAGACGAGGCGTCACATTATTGGCGTAGTTTTGAGGATTTTTCAACACTCCGTCCAGAAAGGAGGATATACCAACCCCAACAGTTGAAGTCCTGAGGAGAGAATAAACCTCGTGCAAGCTTGAAAAAAAAAAAAAAAAAAACCAAATACAAAAGGAAAGTGCCTGAAGGAAGAGCTGACCGGATCTGCGAGAGCAGTTAGGAGCGCAAGAGCGGTGAAGCCGGACCAGAGTTCCTGTACAAGCACCAGCGTATTCCTGATGAGCATGACTCTCCACTTGTAGCAGGTAACCAGTAGCTGGGAAGGCTTGTATAAGGATACTGCTACAAGGGGGGAGGGTAAAGCAGACATAAGCCGGGAGCTAGGCAGGTGCGAGTGTATTGGTGCCGCACTTGGTGTGTTTTCTTTTGTGTCATTTCAGCAACAACGGGATGGAGCCCGCACACCTGATGTCGTGGGTAGCGGAGAGGTTCCAACAGCAGGAGGCGAGAGCAGCGCAGACACAGGAACGCATGGCGGAGATGTTCCAGGCGCAGCAGAAGCCGGTGATGGATCTGCTGACTTCATGGATTGGAGAACAAAAGGAGACGACTCAAGTACTGAGAACTGTTTCTAGTTCATTAGGAACTAATGCAGGACTTGGACAGTGTGGTCAAGGAATGTGGTCATTAGGACCAATGTCTAAAGAAGTCGATATAGATGACCATATCGAAGTCTTTGAACGCATTGCTATCATGAGCGGATGGCCAAAAGAGCATTGGGTCATCAGATTCGCTACTTCCCTAACGGGAGAGGCATTAACAACATACAGAGAGATGCCCAATGATCTGGCTACTGATTATGACGCTGTGGTCAAAGCCATAAGAGAAAGGCTGGGCCTAACACCGGTGGTGTACCATCGCCGTTTAAGAGGGTGCAAATTAAACCCGGGCGAGTCACCACAGGCTTTATGCCATAGAATTAAAGCGTTAGTGCATAAATGGCTTTCACCAAGTAACAGGAGCCTTGACACTATTATGGATGATATTGTACTAGAACAATTTCTGGAGGCAGTCCCTAAAGAAGTACAATCTTTCTTGGTTCTACAGGACTGTAGAAGCACTAAAGATGCCATCACGCTAGCCGATCGCTTCTTTGCGGCAGAGGCAATACGACAGCGGGGGATGGGTGTTTCAGAGCAGTCAGTCCTGAGAATGCCAGTAACAAAGGGAAGAACTATGGTGGGAGAGTGTCCATCTAAGAAGCCCTTGTTTAAAACTGGGTGGGAAGAACGTAAATGTTTTTCTTGCGGTCAACAGGGACACCTGAGAAGAAATTGTAAGGCTAAGCTAGCACTAGTGACTACTCCTTCCAAAAAGGTGGGGGAGGGATTCTTATTAGCAGTCACGGTTAACAACGTCCAGATTGAAGCGCTGTTAGATTCTGGCGCTGACCAGTCAATGGTCTCAGAGAAATTCTGGAATGAGATAGGAACCCCGGATGAGTGCCCAGAAAGACACCCTGAAGGAAAGATTAAAATTCGCTGTGTACACGGTGCGGATAGGCCTTATCCGGTGCACACAGTAGTGGTGGACGGTCTAGGGGTAAAGAAAGATATCCCAGTAGTGGTGGTGCCTAACTTACCCTATTCCTTAGTTCTAGGTAGGAATAGTCCACAGTTTAAGGAAGGCCTTGTACAAGCGTTAGCCGTCAAGGACGAAGCTGACCTTCTTATAAAAGGTAAAAACCCAAGGGGACGTAAAGAGGATCAGGACATATCTCCCTCTAAAGAAAGAGGTGGTATAGGTCTAGTATCTACATGCGCCCAAAGTAAAGACAGTCACGAGGATCAAAATTCTGTAACAGATCCCTTAGCAGAATTACCCTCACATAGTGGGTTGATAACTCCCTCTCGGGAGCATGCAAAACTTAAGAAGGGGGAAAATCGCAGGGAGAAACAGTGCAGGTCCCGTACTCGGACGGAACTAAGGGCAGGACAGGAGTTACCCTGGGCTCCGGCCCAATTGGTAGCAAAATTCCCTTCATTCCCCGATGAACAAAGGCAGGATCCAGCCTTGACCTATGCTTTTGATAAGGTTAATAAGAGAGCACGGTCATTACCCTATTTTCACTTAGTTAGAAAGGTGTTATATAGGGAAACCTTGGATCCACATTCTAAAGGTACCAGGAGGCAATTAGTAGTGCCCAATACCTTTAAAAATTGGATTTTGCGTTTAGCGCATATCCATCCCTTAGGGGGCCACGAAGGAGTAGAAGGCACCTTGAAACAGCTCTTGAGCCGTTTCTATTGGCCTGGCGTTTATCGCGAGACCGCAAAATATTGTAGAGCGTGTCCCGCATGCCAGAAGGGCACCCCCTATAGGCCAGTAAAACCACCCCAGAGATTTAAAAATCGATGGGTAGAACCCGCTACGGAAGAGATAGAGAGACCCCAGTTTCGAAGAAATTTAGGAGCCTGGGTACAGCGTACATCTCAGGTAGTAGGCGAAAATCTGACCTCCAGTCAAGGGAGGCAGAAAAAAGATTATAACCTCCGCACCAAACCTAAGCGTTTAGAAATTGGTGAAAAGGTCATGGTAGTGATACCGGGTCGCAAACCAAAGTTTGAAAGCACCTGGAGGGGACCCTGCCGGGTTATCAAACGAATAGGACCCACCACTTACACAGTAGAAACCAGGAGGGGGAAGCAACAAAACTTCCATGTGAACGTTTTAAGGCCCTGGCACGAACGGGTAGCATTAGCTCGTTTAGCTACAGTTCCTGATCACGAATTTAGCTACAGCCACCAGAGAAGGATTCCGGGCTGTTCTGAAAGTTTTCAGACAGCACGGAATATCTTAAATGGGGGGTTGTGTGACAAGGCAGAGCTGTCAGAGCACAAGAAAAAGGCTTTTAAACAAACTTTTTCCTCTGAACCTGCCAGGAACACAGGGCAGCTGAGGGTTAAAACCTCAGCGCACAGAGTTGCAGGGCAGGAGAGAAAAGAAAGGGAGCCACACCCTAGCTCTAGGCTGACAGGGAGAGCTAGCCAACCAGGGAAAGGGGTGGACTCTCACCTGATTGGACAAACCACTCCACTTAACCAGGAAGTGGTAGGTTCAAGGGGATCTGCAAGATCAGCAAGATCAGCCCGAGCAGCAGGATCAGCTGGATCAGCCAGATCAGCTGGATCAGAGAGGAGATCACACGAGGAACGCAGAGAGCTACAGGAGGAAGGAAAAAGGCAAAATAGGAACTTACCTTTGGCAAAGCCAGAAAAAGGGGACTCCAGGAATGCAGATACAGCCTTGGAGTCAGGCATTCTTGGCAGAGGAACAGAAACCGAATCCTTATCCAAAAGGGGCCGAGCTCAGAGCAAGCGTGACCAGCTGGGATCCAATTACCTGGACCATTGCCAGCCACCTTGCAGAGAGAGAGCCACGTCTCTGGGGAAACAGCCGAGAATCCTCCCAGGAAGGGATTGCCCTCAAGAAAAGCTGAACCAGGTCAGAAAAACTTATAAGCCTTTTAAACAGAATATAGAGCCGGTGTCTGAAAGAGACAGAAGTAGTTCCCCTGATAGTTTACCTTGCAATATTGGCAGTGAACGTGGTAGAACTTGTAAGCTAGAAGCCAGCACAGGTGCACGTCAGCTAGCTCATAATTGGCAGCAGCGTGATTCAAGCACAGATACTGAGCTGGAAGAATGGGAGATAGGTAGAGTCCCTGAAAAGCCTAGTTACAAGAAACACGTAGTTCCTCAACAGGGAATAAGGTACAGGAAAAAGGAAGAAGGAAGAAATCCTTATGCCCAGCTCTTTAAGAGGCTGAATAAACAGTTATCCTTGCAAGACTGCAGGACAGGCAGTGAGAGGGGAGAAAAGCAGATACAAGATCTCCTCCACCATTTAAGAGCCCTAGACTCGAATGGGCCAGATAGCCAAGGAGCTCAACTCAGCGACGAAGAATCCATGCAAACTGACATCCCATTGTCTGATCACAGTAGCTCTGAGATGGAATGCGGGATTTGCCAGTGTGACTTTTAAATGTACAGCTTAAACAGAAGCAATGTTTTAAGGCTGTTTTAAAAGCATGTAGAGAATAGAGGTTAAGTACAGACAGGAAGTTGTCTGACTGCTGACACTAGTGAAGTGCATAATTCTAAGGCTTGAACTGAATTATCCATGTGATGGTGGAACAGGAAAACCACGCTTGTTGGAAGTTCTTTATTGAATGCCTTGAAAGAGTATCGCTGTTAAGAAAGTCTACAGTTGTTTTGGACTACAGTAACCTGAGAAGTATCAGGGAACATTTGTACAGGACTTTATTTACTATAAACATGTTGTTATCCTTAAATATCTGTTCTGGGGTGAAGAAAACCTGCTGGGAACAATAAACCTATTGTTTACCTTCAAATTGCTTTGGCTGTGATCACTGGGCCTACAACTACAATTTTGCTCAACCAGAGAACAGCGATAACAAAGTAACATACACGACGCTATAGCCAAATACACTGCGTCACAAGTTGGTGTAATTGGTAAGACGAGGCGTCACATCTGGTAATGTTCTTTATGTGTGGCTTCATTGTCAAATGTTGGTCTAGAGTGATCCCCAAGTAGAGTGCTTCTTGCTTAGTGATTATCTCAGAATCTCTCATTGGTAAAGTGGAAGGGGGTATGAATGAAGAGTCCTTAGTAATGAAGAGAACCTCAGATTTCTTGCAATTTATTTTTAAGTTATGTAGATTCAGCCAGTCAGATACAGAATTGAAGCAGTCTAGGATTCTGGAGTAGTTTGGATTGACTGTAGAGAAGGAAGGGAGTGTAAAGAAGCACATCGTTCGCATAAATATGGTAGAGTATATTGTATTTATTTATTTATTTGGTATATATTTGTATGCCGCCATTTCCAGCGATCAGCTGCGGACCAATGGTGTAAAATACGAGGGAGTAATGTATAAAATCAGTTGAAGGTACAGAATGATTTGGGGGAGGGGTACACCACCATCACATAAAAATTACAAATAGACATTACATTTTGATCACCCAGGTTTGAGCCACAAATCAAATAAAATATACATTTGATTGATCAGATTATAAATATACATTTGATTGATCAGATTGATCAGATTATAAATATACATTTGAATGACCAGATAAATTACAGTTTTATCACCCAGTTAGAGCAACCAGTTAAATTACAGGTTTATCAAGAACATAGATAGTTGTAGGTACATTGCCAGTTATGCAGTCTTAATTAACATTGACATTGGATCTATTTCCTGCCTCTTGTATGATTTAATTATGGAGCAAATAGGCTGGATGTAAATATTAAACAGTAATGCTGATAAGGAGGAGCCTTGTGGTACTCCTTGTGTTTGAATATAACTGGATGATGATTGAGCACCTATGCGAACTGTTTGTTGTTGGTCAGAAAGATAAGATCTGCACCAGTCTAAGGTTAGGCTGTGAATGCCTATCAGCTGCAGCTGGGTTAAAAATAGATTGTGGGACAGAGTCAAAGGCAGACGCAATGTCAAGAAAGAGAAGAATAAATCCTTGTTTGGATTTGTTCATGCCTAAGATTACATTGTTCATCAGGGTGACAAGCAGCGTTTCTACACCATGTTGTAGGCAAAATCCATGTTGGTTTTCATTAAGTGGATAATATGCATCAATGTGATCTTGTATTTGTTGCTGTACAATCTTCTCATTACCTTGGCCAGGAAGGGCAAGCTTGAAATGAGTCTGTAGGATTTTACGTCTTTTGGATCTAGTTTAGAATTCTTGAGAAGGGGCTTGATGGAAGCAGCTTTTAGCAGGGCTGGAAATAGTCCTTTGGAGAAGGAGATCTTCATAAAGTGGTGGATGTACTTACTTAGCTCACAGCATAGTAATTTGATCCAAAAAGATGGACATGGATCAGCTGGAGAGGTGGTAGTGCTGAGCCCTCTTATTATGCCCTCGATTTGTTCTGTTGAATAAGGGTGGAAAGCTCTTAGAACAGGGATAGTGGGATCGTTGTTCAGAGTAGCGGAAGTTACTATTGTCTGGTTGCTGGAGTCATTGTTAACAGGCATTGAGGTATTGAAGGCGGGGAATATGATATCAGTGTTTGGGTGAATGGCTAATGGAGGGGGAGTAGTCATATTAGCTTTGGCCTTAAAGTAAGTAGCAAAGACCTATGGGTGCGGTGTATTTTCAGTGTATTGCCTTGTGTTGTCTTTTATTAGAGACTGAGTGATGCTGAAAAGTATCATCCGCCTTTGATCTTTGACTCCAATGCATTCCAGCCTTCACTCAGGGCTCGGTGTCGCAAGCCTTCGATGTTGATGAAGATAAGGTTGGATCATTCCTCTTCTTCTGGTGGGAACCAGATGGTGTCCATTTGCAGATGGCTGCTGATGCTCTGTGTTGAATGCGAAAAATGTCTTCTCGATGCATCTGGTGCAGCTTCTGAGGCCATGGAGACTCAAGTTTCTGATGCTGAAATCAATGGACCGGACTGTGTAAATCTTTTGTGAGATCTCATTTGGAGTATTGTGTGTAAGTCTGGACACCATACCTTCAGAAGGATATAAACAGGATCGAGTTGGTGCAGAGGGTGGCTACCAAAATGTTCAGTGGGCTTCATGATAATGCTTATGGGGACAGACAATGATCTCAATATGTATACTTTGGAGGAAAAGTGGGAGGGAGGAGATATGATAGAGACGTTTAAACACTGTGGCATAAATGCACAGGAGAGCCTCTGAATTGAAAGAAAGCTCTGCAACTAGGGAACATAGGATGAAGGTGAAAGGGCATAGACTCAGAGGTAATATATGTGGAAATATTTCCTTATGGAAAAGGGGGGCGATGCATGGAATAGTGACACAGTGGAGGTATTAGAGACGAGGACAGTATCTGAATTCAAGAAACCATGGGACAAACACAGAAGATCTCTAAAGGATTCAAAGGGACTAAGGTAGCCGGCATGGAACGGCAGACTGGATAGGCCGTATAGTCTTTTTCTGCCGTCTGTGTTTCTAAAATTCATTTGTGCTTCTCTGTATGACTCTTGAACCCTCTCTGTCATCTGCGAACACAAATTACAGTGAGGAAACAGGTTATGGGTATCAGTGACAACTATGGTCTTGTCACATTTGGAGTGCCTCTTAAACCTGCTGTGGAATTGCGAAATTAAACATAGAAACAGAGAAACATGATGGCATGAAAAGACCATACCACTCTTTCCAATAAAGAAATATTTCCGAATATTACTCCTGAGTCTATCCCTTTTCATCTTCATCCTATGCCCCCTAGTTGTAGAGCTTTGAATTGGCAGCTCCATTTATGCCACAAAGGTATTTAAACGTCTTTACCATATCTCCTCTCTCCCATCTTTCCTCCAAAGATCTTTAAGTCTGTCCCTATATGCCTTATGGCGAGGCCCACTGACCACTTTGGTGGCCATTCTCTGCACCAATTCCATCCTGTTTATATCCTTTTGAAGGTGTGGTCTCCAGAATTGCACACAATACACCCAATGAGGTCTCACCAAAGACTTATATAAAGACACAATCACCACCTCCTTCCTGCTGGCCATTTCTCTCCCTATGCACCCAAGCATCCTTTTGGAACCGACTGTCGCCTTTTCTACCTGTTTAGCCACTTTAAGATTTATTTATTTTATTTATTTAATAGGTTTTATATACCGACTTTCTACAATTCAAGACGGTTTACAAGGAACACAACAGACAATATATTTCAACTGAATACATTGTAACAATAAGGATCACAGTATAAATGATAAACAAGAAACTTACTCCTTGCGGAGGGTTAAGAACTATTTACATGGAGGCTTAAAATGGCTATTTACATGGAGGAATATATAAGAGGTTAGAGGGAGCTATGTAAGTAGGGAAAAGTGTTCCTGGAAGAGATGAGTTTTCAATTTCTTCCGGAATTCGGAATGATTGGGACAGTTCCGTAATTCGTATGGTAAGGCATTCCAGATAGAGGGGGCATAAAGGGAGAATGCACGATTACAAGTAGTTTGGATACATGTTCTCTTAGATGTTGGGATGGATAGAAGGTTTTTGGTGATGATCATCAGAAACAATCATGCCTGGCCAAGTCGAAAAGCTGAAGCCTTCCTACCTACTGCGACCACCCCAGAGTGGGCCCCTTGGCCATCACTGAACAGAACAGGAACTTCCAGCTCCTGATGCTAACGAGATCTCCTTGGACTTTCAGACTCCTCCAAAGGGTCGAGACTTTGTTCAAAATTTCTCTGACATCAGACTAAAAATGCCTGATGTCTTGACTGAAATGACAAATGTTTGGATGATGCTCTAAGCTTATCTTCAAGCAACCTCTTGAACTTACCCTCACCCAGTCCTTAACCAGCTTCTCCAAATCTACCCCAAACAGGAGCTTTCCCCCAAAAGGAAATTTGGTAAGCCACAACCACCATTGTGCTATCACAGCTGACAAGCGAATAATGTATAAATTGAATCCACCAAGTAAGTGGGGGCTGAATCCTTGGGCAACTGCTGTATTCAATGTAGCAAAACTCTGGTCACCACATTCTGATGCCTGAACTCCCAGGGCGGTAGCTGAAAAACCGGTCCTTTCAGCAGAACCTCAATATTCTGATCCTGCTGATATAGAGGGCAGCATCACCATTCACCAGAATAGCAGTTCTTCAGGTCACCACCATGATCAGTGAATCCACCTTGGGAAAACAAGCAACCTTGTGCATCCTCCAAGGAATGTGCATATAGCTTACCATAACCATGTCCTTCCCCCCCTACCCCAAGGGCATAAGGGCACAATCTAGCACACCCTTCTCCATCAGAATCATACAATGCACTGCGCCCAGGGGAAGAGGAAAGGCCTTCAAAAGTCTCTGGTGCTCTCCAAAATGGGGTCGGCATGCAACTTCAGCTCCACAAGAACCTCAGAGATGTGCAGTTTAGAAGCCTCCTGTGAGATGAGAGAGGATAGCTCCTCAAGCCTGAACAGAAGGATCACAGAGGATGCATCCCTCCTCCAAGAAGGCCAGTTCCCCCTTCCCTTGGATTCCAGGCTCCCCTCACGACTACCGAGATAAAAAAAAATCCTTCCCTATGACATCCTCGTGGATGAGACTGGAGAACCAGAATGCTCTTGAGTGGCAACTTCACCTCTGAACAGCCTAAGCTTCTTTTGGACCAAGACCTCCAGTCCTTGAGACCCAGACAATCCAAAAATGCCAGATGAGGGACTTTCCTCTTCCCACACTATCCCTTAAAGACAAGGAATCGTCAGGTTTCAGCCACCCTGAAAGAGCAAGCTGCAAAATCTGAAAGAGATCAGGCCAAAATGTATGAGGCAAAGCAGGCCCTTTTGAACCATTTGGTGGCTTCCAAAGGACCCGGCACTCTAGGAGCAGCAAACAAGGCCTAAACAGTCCCCTTGTGGGCAACTCAGAGCTTTCTGCAATTCCTGCTACCTCCAAGAAAATGGCAGCCTTTCCCACTGCCACACTGTCCTCCACCACTACTGTATCCATGTGCTCCTGTTGAATATCTGTGGGTCATGCCAGGCAGAGCTGCTCCCAAATCTCCTGCACCAATGAGGAACCTTATTCATCTACGAGGGTCATTTTTAAAGTAAGAACCGATTGCGCATCGTGTCCGCACGATCTGTCAAGTGACGTTCGTTCAAGGTCAGCCACTCTTGGCCTGTCTCTCACTATGCCGCCATTATGTTTCATTTCTCTGCCAGTGTTGGTTGTATGGTTATACTGCTTTGTTTGTCGCCATGTCAATCAGTAATCCCTCCGATAGTTATTCTCTATAAAATGTATTTTTTGTGAATATTTTTGGGTATCTGGAACGGATTAATTGGATTTACATTATTTCTTATGGGAAATATTGCTTCAGTTTTCATACGTTTCGGTTTTAGTCAGACTTTTTCGAATGGATTAATCATGAAAACCGAGGTTTGACTGTATTTGAATGTTCTACTATGCTGTTTTAAGGGTATATTATTGACACTGTATCATATTGGTATCTATTGTTTAACTCTCACTGTTCTAATTTATTATGCTAACATGGTGGTTGTTTGCTATTGCTTTGAGTGAATCTCTTCATAAATGGTTAATAAATCCCAGTACTGTACCCCTAAGGACTGCGATGCTTTTCTCTCCTCCGTTCCTATAGCTCTGGATAGTGTTGCCTTCAGCTTTTCTCAATACCTGCTCATTCTTGATTGTGGTCTTCCCTCTGGTGATTTTGAGATGCATTCTCTTTAGCTCATCTTTGAAGCCATACTGCTAATTTTTCAGCTTTCTGGCTTTAACTGTTTTCAAACAAGAAAGTTAACTTTGTCCAGAACTTGACCTCCAAATGTGTTTTTCAGGCTCTTAAAATTTTTGCCTCTTATATCAAACATACTTTTCAGGTTTAGTGATCTCTTTCAAAAAGCTTCTGGTTCTCTACTACGTGGAAATAAAGATCAACAAAAATATTTGTCAATACCTTTTTTATTAGTCTAATTGGTGCATCCTTTTGACTACCTTTTGGGAACAGCATGACCTTCATCAAGTGAAAAAGACAATTTCTTCATCAGAAAATATTTCTTTACCTCTGAACACAATCTTCAGCGCTGGTATATTCAAATGCAGGATTTTTCCCACGTTAAGACTTCTTGCAAGAGTTCAACAGTAGTAAAGAATAAGTATATCACACATTTATCTAGAACATACAACTAACCTCATAAAATGGTACTTTTATAAATGTATACAAATGACATTTTGTTCTTGCACAGAAGTCAGGAGGACAAGGGGCATATGCAACATCGATTGGCACAATCCTACATAAGGGGAGAGCAATAATCAAAGGCCTTTCTATGGGTAAAACTGCATTTAACCTGTGGAAATAAAGTCTTTGACTGCAACCCTCAACACAAACAAAAGTATCCATGTAATTCTACAATGTGGGTAATTTTTACCCATATTGTTAAGAGGTACTTCCCAGGAACAGGAAGAGGGAGTAATGTGTAGTTTGTATAATCCAAACTACACACATTGTTTCAGACAGAAAAATTGGTCACAGATAAAGCAGGTGCAGTTCTCTGTACATAATTTTTTTTTAGAAGGCAATAATGAAAGAAAGCAAAAGTATATGTGCACTTTTGCCTTCATTACTGCTATAAACCCCATGGGTTAAAATTATCAGAAGTTCAGTACTGCAGCCACATTCTTTATTTTTCTTAACTGTTTATATGCATAATTTTTGAGCAACATAAAAATACTATTTTATACAGTCTGCATAAAATTTAATCTAATTTTTGCTCTTGCCAACACTAACAATTATGTGCGTTTCCTTCACATATCTTCACTTAGATTCCAACAATCTTAGGGACTGCAAAATAATAGTTTTGAACTATCTGTTCACTAATAACTTACTGCAATGTACAATGGACAAGAAAAACATAGAATAGTTTGAAATATCTTGAGTACAAACTGTACAGATATTTAGGAAAATAATCATTAACAACAATACACTAAAAACCTTTCCTTCAGCTATTAAAACATACCTGAATGAAAGTTTACATATCAATTTAATATAAATAAAAGGCAAATAGGATTTTCTCAGCAGAGCCAATCCTAGAAAAGGGCAGGGCACAGCGAAAAATCTACCTATACACACTTGTGCATCTTTCTCCCCCCTCTCCCCCACCCCACCAGTAAGAGGTAAACTGAATTTCTTACCTGTGTCTGCCACCTCCTCCTCTGTTGGCTTCAATATGCAATCTGAATGCATGGGGCCATTGGGTCCTGAACCACATGGGGCCTTATTGGTTCAGAATTCAGACTACAGTTGACAAAGGAAGTGACGATGCCAAACAGCATTGGCAGAAATTCAAACTGAAGGCTCCTAAGCAAAATATTGGAAAGAGCTCCCAGAGAAGGGGAATCCATGCCAGAAGATATGTGAGTAGCTATAAATGGACCCTTTCTTTCTCAGGACCTTCCGTATTGCAGGGGCAGCTTGGGTGGCATTTATACCACTGGCAAGAAGTGATGGTTTCCTGGCTGAAGGTAGGGGACTATTGAGTTGGGGTAGGAGGATGTTTGGGACAGAGGAGGAAGACACAATCATGCTGGAGACTACTTACGTATGGAGCCATAAGGTGAGGGTGGTCAGCCCTGTTTCTCAGTACAAACATATGTTACAAAAAGGATCATGTTTTATGTTTTGTAGTAAGTTTCCACAGGATGCAATAATTCTTTTTCTTATATTTTCATGATGCCACTTATAGTTTTATCCCATGATAGGTCATAGAACTATATATTTTCAACAACCACTGTGTCAAAGATCTGATAGCAAATTCTGGATTCCATTCCATCTTTTGCACTGTATGACTTTATGCAGCATTCCAACCATGGGTGGTCATCTACAAATGAAGAAAATTCCATTTTAGGTTTTAATGTATTTGAAAGCATAACAGATCAGACTAAGGGGTTATTTTAGAAGCTTTGTAGTAATGAAAGATGGCATATCAAAATTAAAAAACCCATAATCAGAGAGCATTTAAGAAGTGCTCTTTTTTGTATCTTTTTACAACAGGGATTAAGGGGAAATACCCCCACCCTTAATCCCCTAATTTTTATTTCCCCTTCCAGATTAAAATGAGGTAAATATAGAGCCCTCTGTAGTTACCAGCATCTGCACATCGAGATTGTAAAATGGCTCAGATATACATTGTGAAATACTGGCATTACATGTGTAAGTGAAAGCTGTTAGTGTAGCTGGGTTTAAAAAATGTTTGGACAAGTTTCTGGAGGAAAGGTCTATAAACCATTATTAAAGAGAACCTGGGAAATCCACTGCTTGCCCCGGAACAAGCACTGTGGATCCTATGTGCCTCTTTCGGAACCTGCCAGGTACTTGTGACCTGGATTAGCCACTGTTGGAAACAGGATACTGGGCTTGATGGATCTTGGCCTGACCCAGTAAGGCATTTCCTATGTTCTTAAGTTGCTGGGTTTCCTCCGGCGATGTTTCTCACATGAATGTGGTTCCTCTCGCTGTATGTGGATATAAATCCCCATGCATGCCTGCACTTTCTTCTGTGTATTTTAGAAACGACTCCACCTTTAGCAGAGCTATTTCTAAAATAGTGTCTGAAATGAGTATTTTCCAACTGCGACATCTTTACTACTATATCCATTGTCCCATCTAAAATGTGTCTTCACATACAGAAAATGTCATGGACACTGACAGCCAAGACTGCAGACTGTTAAAGAACATTAACATTCTGGGTGATGCCTGGTTATCTAAAACTAAATACACCTACTTCACGATACTGTGTGGCATGAAGTAAAACAGAATACCATCAGCCTTCAAAAAGTCAGAACAGAACATAACCAGAGGTACAAAAGAGTATACAATTGATATGTTTAGGTTTATTACATCTTTTGAACAATTAAAATGTACTTGTTAATTTTTTTTTAGACCACGTCCCAGCTTCTTTTTAATTTAAAAAAAAAATAATTCACCAACGGCAGTGCACAAATTAAAATTAAATACATTACATCTAACATATCTACTAAGAGAACATATATATATAAAACAAGAAACTAAAGCAGTCACCCCTTCAATCTTTATACCCCACTCACCAGGACCAAGAAGCTCCTTCTCATAATCACTACTCTAATAAGACACCACCCTAAGCCAGAACCACCCAGCCATCTATCTGCCTTATTTTTTTTTTTTTTTTTAGTGCCATCAAGTCAGTGTTGACTCATAGCGACCCAACTACCTCTGGGTTTTCTTGGCAATGTATCATCAGAAGTAGATTGCCAGCCTTTTCTGCCTTTTATACCCATCTTATCTACCCCTTATATCCATGTGAAAATTGAAAAAGAAAATTAGTCAGCCAAAACTATTTTTTGTTGTGCCCAAAAGACATACTTTACAGGGTTCATTTCAGGAAAAGCGTAGTTACTCACTTGTAACAGGTGTTCTCTGGGGACAGCAGGAATCGGTTCTCACATATGGGTGACATTGGCGCTGACGGAGCCCTTGTGGAAGCATCTTCCCAACTTTCAAAGAAAGCCTTTGGGAGATGCCACCACACATGCGTGGTCCCCTTCCTGCCCAAGGGTGCCGTCTTGCTCAGTCAGATGACATAGCTAGAGCCGACAAAAGAAGACGGCAAAAAAAAAATAAAATACAGCAACTCCAAAGGGAGGAGGGAGGTTTGTGAGGATTGATTCCTGCTGTCCCTAAAGAACACCTGTTACAGGTGAGTAACTATGCTTTCTCCGGGAACAAGCAGGAAGTCAGTCCTCACATATGGGACTCCCTAGTTACAGGCTACCGAAAACCTTTAGAAAATCATGGTCAAGCTGTGAGCAACAGCATGTGAGTCCAACGGCAGACTCTGAAAAGATCCCAGTCTCCAGGGAGAACCATCACGCCAGTAGCCTGAACAAGAAGGGTCAGAGGGTAGGAGTTGCCTAGACCCCAAAGAGATTACGGAGTACGCTTGACCGAAGGTGCTGTCCTGTCGGGACTCCCTCTCTAGGCAGTAGTGAGCTGCAAAGGTATGGATTGAGAACCAGGTGACGGCCCAGCAGATGTCTATCATGGGGACAGAGCGCAAGTTTGCAACTGAGGTTACCATTGCCCTGACACTGTGTGCTGTAAAGCGTAGTTACTCACCTGTAACAGGTGTTCTCCAGGAGCAGCAGGAATCAGTCCTCACATATGGGTGACGTCGGCGCCGACGGAGCCCTCGCGGAGCAATTTTCCCCAGCTTTCAAAGAAAGCCTTTGGGAATTGCAGCGCGCATGCGCGGTCCCCTTCCCGCCCAAAGGTGCCATCTTGGCCAGTCTGATGACATAGCGAAAAGACAGCAAAAAAATTTGCAAAAACTAAATCATATGACTGCAACTCCACGGGGAGGAGGGAGGGTTGTGAGGACTGATTCCTGCTGCTCCTGGAGAACACCTGTTACAGGTGAGTAACTACGCTTTCTCCAGGACCAAGCAGGAAGTCAGTCCTCACATATGGGACTCCCAAGCTTAAGGCTACCGGAGACCCTAAGCACAAAAATGAGCTCCCTCTAGCTCAGCAGCACAGAAGGAAGGAATCTTCTCTGACTAATCTCCAACCGGTAGCCCAACATCCGGGATGGAGGGTAGGAGTTGCTTAAACCTCGAAGAGATTACGGAGGACTGCCTGTCCGAAAGCACTGTCCCTGCGGGACTCCCTCTCGAGGCAGTAATGGGTTGCAAAAGTCTGGCTCGAAGACCAAGTGGCGGCCCGGCAGATGTCTGCCAATGGAACACAGCGGAGGTAAGCCACTGACGCAGCCTTCGCCCTAACCCGATGAGCCGTGACTCGACTTTCCAACGAGAGGCCTGCCGCCCCATAAGTCCAAGCGATACAGTCAGCTACCCAGATGGACAGAGTACGCTTGGAGACAGGGAGCCCTAATTTATTAGGGTCGTAAGACAGGAAGAGCTGAACAGTCTTACGGTGCTCCCGCGTACGATCAAGGTAGAAGGTTAACGCCCTCCGACAGTCCAGGGTATGCAAGACCATTTCAGCTCGGCTGGAGTGTGGCCTGGGAAAGAAGGTCGGAAGCACCACCTCCTGATTGATGTGAAAAGGGGAGACCACTTTTGGAAGAAACTTAGGGTGAGTCCGCAGGACTACCCTGTTCTTGTAGAACCTAGTGTAAGGGGGATCAGACACTAGGGCCTGCAGTTCACTAACGCGTCTAGCGGAAGTGAGGGCTACCAGGAATAAGGTTTTCCAAGAAAGAAAACGGAGAGGACAGGTAGCCATGGGTTCAAAAGGCGGACAGGTGATCCGCTGTAAAACCACGTTCAGGTCCCAGTCGGGGGCTGGGGGGCGCAAAGGTGGTTTAAGGAGAAGGAGACCTCGGGAGAACCGTGCCACGAGAGGGTGGCCGGAAAGAGGCCTGCCTTCCACCAGCACATGATGTGCAGAAATAGCACTAAGGTGAACTTTGACCGAGTTGGACTTAAGTCCAAGATTGGAGAGGGAAAGCAAGTACTGCAAGACCACCGACACCGAGCAGGAGAAGGGGTCTTGAGACTGTTGAGTACACCAGGTGGAGAAGCGACGCCATTTAAGGGCGTAGGATTTCCGGGTAGAGGGTCGCCTGGAAGCTAGCACGACCTCTTCCACCTCCGGAGGCAGCAGGAGGGGAGCAAGGACTACCCTTTCAGCAGCCAGGCCATCAGATGAAGAGATCTGAGGATGGGGTGTAGGAGAGACCCCTGATCCTGGGTCAGGAGATCGGGTTGAAACCCCAGAGGCAACGGAGTATCTACTGCCAGTTGCATCAGAAGCGGGAACCACGGTTGCCTGGGCCACCGGGGAGCTATCAGGATCATCGAAGCCTTGTCCTGGAGAACCTTGAAAAGTGTTCGAGACACCAGCGGCATGGGAGGAAAGGCATACAGAAGGCCCGTGGACCATGAGAGCAGAAAAGCATCCGCCGCTACTCGGAGGGGATGCGGTTCCCGAGAGCAGAACCGAGGAAGTTGCCTGTTCAGAGGACTGGCAAATAGATCCAGCGTGGGGAGGCCCCACTGGAGAAAGATCCTTTGAACCACCAACGGGTCCAATCGCCACTCGTGTGGTTGGAGGATTCTGCTCAGTTTGTCTGCCAGGTAATTTTCTTGACCTGGGAGGTAGACAGCTTTGAGGAGGATCCCTCGGCTGACGGCCCAAGCGCAGAGCTTTTGTGCTTCCCGACAGAGAAGGAAGGAGCCCGTGCCCCCCTGTTTGTTCACGTAGAACATGGCCACTTGATTGTCCGTCTGGACGAGGATGGACTGGCGAGTGGTAAGGTGGGAGAAGGCCCGGAGAGCCAGGCGGATCGCTCTGAGCTCCAGGAAGTTGATCTGCTGGGCAGATTCCCACGGGGTCCAGAGACCCTGAGTACATGTCCCTTGGCAATGTGCTCCCCAACCAAGGAGAGAAGCGTCGGTCGTCAGTACCTGAACAGGCGGAGGAGACTGAAAAGGCATTCCGAGCACTAGGTTGGGCAGATGAAGCCACCACCGTAGGGAAGAGACCAGCGGGCTGGAGATTCGTACTGAGTCCGCTAGTCTCCCCGAGGCCTGATGCCATTGTGAGCGAAGGCACCATTGAGCCGGCCGCATATTCAGGCGGGCAATGGGGGTCACATGGACCGTGGAAGCCATATGGCCGAGCAGTTTCAGAAAGTGCCTGGCCGAGACCCGGGAATGGCTGCGAAAACGGCTGGCGAGACCCATGAGCCGCTGTGCCCTGTCGATCGGCAGAAAGGCTCGCGCTTGAAGCGTGTTTAACATGGCGTCGATGAACTCGAGATCCTGAGAGGGGAGCAAAGTGGACTTTTCGAAGTTTATGAGAAAGCCCAAGTACTGGAGCAGAGTCACAGTACGTTGCGTGGCGTGAGTGGCCTCCGTGGAGGACGGTGCTCTGATGAGCCAGTCGTCTAGGTAAGGGAAGACAAAGAGGCCTTGAAGCCGGAGATAAGCCGCTACCACTGCGAGACATTTTGTGAAGACTCGGGGTGCGGAGGATAGGCCAAAGGGCAGTACCCTGTACTGGTAATGATTGCCTGCCACCACAAACCTTAGGTATTGTCGGTGGCTTGGGTGGATGAGGATGTGAGTGTAGGCATCCTTTAGATCCAAGGAGCATAGCCAATCTCCCTGCCGGAGGTAGGGCAGCAGGATTCCAAGGGTAAGCATCTTGAACCTTTCCCTTTCCAGGAACTTGTTGAGGTTCCGCAAGTCCAGGATGGGTCTGAGGCCTCCAGTTCGCTTTGGTACCAGGAAGTACCTGGAATAAAAGCCTTGACCTCTCAGGTGGTGGGGCACCGGTTCCACCGCCTGTTCCTGAAGAAGACTTGCCAACTCTTGAAGGAGTAAGTCCCGGTGAAGAGGGGGTCGCAGAGGCTCCCCTGGAAAGTAGGGGGGAGGTACCTGGTGGAAGTGTAGAAGATAGCCCTCTCGGACTATGTGGAGCACCCAGGTATCTGACGTGATGTTGGACCACCTGTGGGCAAAGTGGACCAGCCGGCCTCCCGTGCTGAGAGAAACCAGCGGAGGGGGAGAGGCTATGCTGAAAGAGTCAAAAAACCCCCACCCTGCGGAGCAGGGGCCGGTGGCGCAGGCTTGGGGGCTTGCTGCCTACGGGACCCGTTACCCCGTCCCTTGGCCTGCTGACCCTGTTGGGGAGCTGCGGAGGCCTGATAATGAGGGTAGTGTTTATAGGCAGCCGTCTTCCTCGGGTAAAAGGGCTTTTTCCCCGAGCCCTTCTTCTTCTGGGAAGGGGCAGAGGTTTTCCTGGAGAGTCGAGTCCTGGTGAGAGTCTCTGTCTCGATTTGTGCAGCCTTCTCGTCCATAGGTTTGCCAAAGAGGTTTTCACCTCTGCAGGGGACATCGACCAACTTGTCCTGCACCCAGGGCTCGAGGTCGGATGACTGAAGCCAAGCCTGTCGGCGGGCCCCGATGCCGGCTGCGGCTACTCGAGCCGATGCCTCAAAGCCATCATAGGCTGCTCGAGAGATAAACTTTGAGCACTCTCGAATACCAGTGGACAAGGCCAGGAACCTCCGCAAAGGTTCCTCGGAGAGACCAGCAAAGAATCCGGCTATTTCTTTAGCCAGGTCCCTGAGATACATGCCCATGTAGAGCTGGTAAGTCTGGACCCGACAAGCAAGCATAGAGCCCTGGAAACACTTCTTGCCGATGCCATCCAGGCTGTGAGCTTCCCTGCCGGGAGGCACCGAGGAGTGCATCTTCTGGCTCTTGAGCCTATGCATGGCCGATTCCACCACCATGGAATGGTGCGGCAGCTGTGCTTTTTGGAAGCCAGGGCTCTTGCGGACTCGATATATGGCATCGACCCGCTTGCTTAATACCGGCGACGACGCCGGGCTCTTCCACATGCGGAAGAGAAGTCGTTCCAGCATCGGAGGAACCGGTACAGTAAAATGCTCCTTTGCAGGAGAGTCATACTGGAGGGCATCGAGCTCTTCGGCTCGAGGCTCCTCCTCGGGATCCGCAGGGAAGGCCAAGGCCTTGGCCATATCCCTCACGAAGTCCGAGAACCGTGCATCCTCCGGAGGGGACTGTCTCCGAGGTTCGGACTCGAGGGAGTCCGAAGGAATACACCGAGTCCGAAAAGAATCAGGTGACTCTTCCACCTCGGATTCCCAGGCGGACTCCTCGGAGGAGGAGTCGAGCGGCTCTGGCCGGGTGGGCACAGACACCATCCGCCCCGACGCCGAGGGAGTCGGCGTCGACGACCGCGGCCCCGAACGGGAGGCCGAAGGGGACCTCGACCGAGGATCGACTCGAGCCTGCATGGACTCGAGGATCGGCTCGGTCTCCGGGGTCGACTTAGACGTCGACATCCCGGCGGTCAGGGCAGAAGCGCCAGCGAGGCCAGCGATCAATGCCCGCTGCTGGTCCATGAAGGCAGCTAGGCTGCTCTCCAAGGCCGTCAACCTGAGTCCGAACTCAGGAGACCCAGCAGCCCCCGACTCGGGCCCCGACGGCGTCGGGCCCGACGTCGGACCCCTCGGAGGCGAGTCCACGAGGACAACAGGACTTACGTGAGCAGACGAGTCCATCTCCAGACGAGGCTGCTTGGACGGCCGCTCCAGCTCCAAAGACCCGGGACGGCTATCGGGGCTATGCGACCTGGCCCTCGCGGAGCCAGGAGCGTCCACCGATGCCGTCCTCGCGGGTTTCTTCCTCCGATGATGTTCCCGGGAAGGAGACCCCCTCTCAGAGGAGCTCCGACGGTGTTCAGAGCCCGATTCCCTGGACACCGAAGCTTCTGACGAGGTCCGGGTACGGCTGGGGTCAGAGAAGATTCTCTCCCGCTGATGCTGCCGACTCCGCAAGGATTTCGCGGACATCTTGCTACAGGCTCCACAGATCATTTCTTCATGATCTGGGCCCAGGCAACGGAGGCAGCAATCATGTGTGTCAGTAAGAGACATAAGTTTCTTACACTGAACACACTTTTTAAAACCACTGGCGGCCATCGGGGAAAAAAGGGCCCCTGCGAGGTCAAACGTTCGTGCCGCCAGGGAAAAGTGAAAAAAGCGCGAATTTGTCACGAAGGACAGAAAAACCGAAAAGAAGGGGAGGCCTCGCAACCGGCGTCGCGAGGCCGGACGGAAAAAGGACCGTCGTCGAACCGAAGAAATTACTAAAATAAAGAAAGAAAATCAACTTTTCAGCGGTGACTTGTAGACAGCGTCTGTAGGGCTCCGCGGAAAAAAGAAGACTGGCCAAGATGGCACTTTTGGGCAGGAAGGGGACCGCGCATGCGCGCTGCAATTCCCAAAGGCTTTCTTTGAAAGCTGGGGAAAATTGCTCCGCGAGGGCTCCGTCGGCGCCGACGTCACCCATATGTGAGGACTGACTTCCTGCTTGGTCCTGGAGAACCCAGCGGTCCAGCAGGAGCCCTGCCTGTTTGTAGGCGAGGGTAATACAGTCTGCCATTCAGGTGGACAGGGTCCACTTGGTTACTCGGATCATAAGAGAAAAAAAAGCTGAGAGGTTTTGCAGTAGCCCAGGGTATGCAGCAAGGAGAAGGACAGGGCCTTCTTACAATCCAAGGTATGGACGACGGCCGCCATCCTGTTGGCGTGAGGCTGTGGAAAGATAGTGGGGAGCACAAAGTCATGATTGAGGTGGAACGAGGACACCATCTCCGGAAGGAATTTAGAATGCGTGCGAAGTACAACCCTGTTCTTATAGAATCTGGAGTAGGGTGGCTCTGCCACCAAGGCTTGAAGCTCACTGACCGTGCAAGCGGATATGTGTGCCACCAGGAAGACAACCTTCCATGAGAGGTACTGTAAAATTCAAGAAGCCAGGGGCTCGAATTGTGGCCCAGTGAGCTGTGACAGTACCAAATTAAGGTCCCATTCTGCTGGAGGTGGGCGATCTCCGGAAGGAATTTAGGATGCGTGCGAAGTACAACCCTGTTCTTATAGAATCTGGAGTAGAGTGGCTCTGCCACCAAGGCTTGAAGCTCACTGACCATGCAAGCGGATATGTGTGCCACCAGGAAGACAACCTTCCATGAGAGGTACTGTAGAATTCAAGAAGCCAGGGGCTCGAATTGTGGCCCAGTGAGCTGTGACAGTACCAAATTAAGGTCCCATTCCGCTGGAGGTGGGCGGATGGGAGGCTTAGAGAGCAGGAGACCCCATAAGAACCTGGTAACAAGAGGCTGCGCAGAGAGGGGTTTGCCCTCGATGAGGTGGTGGTGCACCAAAAGAGCACTCAGGTGCTCCTTGATGGAGTTGGACTTGTCCAGCCTGTGAGAGATAAAGCAGGTACTGCAGCACCATCTGCAACAGGCAGGAGAAAGGGTTGACATGTTGCTCTGTGCACCACACTGAGAACCTGCACCACTTGAAGGCATAGGCACATCTAGTGGAGGATTTACGAGAAGCTAGGAGGGCTTCCTCCATCTCCCTCAGGAGGTTGAAGGGAGCCAAGACTACCCATTCAACAGCCATGCTGTTGGCGCCAGAGATTCCAGGTTGGGGTGAAGGAAGGAGCCGTCCTTCTGAGTCAGTAATCCCAGGGCATTCCCCAGAGGGACCAGGGGCTCCACGACAGGCAGAGCAGCAGCGGGAACCAAGGCTGCCTGGGTCACCTTGGGGCCACCAGAATCAGCGATGCCTTGTCCTGGAGGACCTTGAAAAGGGCAATCAGTGCATAGGCGGGAAGGTGTACAGGAGGCCCCCCGACCACGGGATGAGGAAGGCATCCACTGCCACCCAGTGAGGCTGGTGAGGGCAGAAGTGGGGCAGCTGAGCATTGGCCGAGCTGGCAAAGAAGTCCACTAATGGAATGTCCCAAAGGCAGAAGAGCCGTTGGGCTGCCTTGGGAGCTAGCCGCCATTCGTGCTGCTGTAACACCCTGCTCAGTCTGTCCTGGCCCAGCAGGTACACCGCCCTCAGGAGCATTCCTTGACTGATCACATACAAGCAGAGGGCTATTGCCTCCTGACAGAGGGTGTAAGACCCTGTGCCTCCCTACTTATTCAGGCAGAACATCATGACCTGGTTGTCTGTCTGGACCAGCACAGACTGTTGCTGTAGCCGATGGCAAAAAGGTATGAATGCCAGAAGATGGCCTTGAGCACCAGAAGGTTGATCTGTTGCTGGCTCTCTGCCCTGGACCAGCTGCCCTGCATGCGGAGGCTCCCACAATGGGTCCCCCACCCCAGCAAGGAGGTGCACTGGGTTTTGGAAAGACATGTCTATCTGTAGGTGCTGTGTGGCTTTCCACAAGCTGAGCGACTCCGCCAGTGGGTGGGTCATGCACAACCTTTCTTGAAGCCGGCCCGTGGCCTGTGTCCACTGGGAACAGAGGCCCCACTGAGCTACCCTCATATGAAGGCGGGAGTTGGGGACAACATAGGCTGTCAATGCCATGTGGCCGAGTAGACTGAGCAGGGAGCTAGCCGACACAGAGCGGTGGCGCTGTACGTCTGTGGCCAAATCTACAAAGTGACTTGCTCTGTTTAGGGGGAGGAAGGCCTTGGCCTGGAGTGTGTCCAGTTGAGCCCCTATGAACTCTAAATCCTGTACAGGGGTCAAGTGGGATTTGGGGCAGTTTATCATGAACCTTAGGTGTGGTCCATGATCTATTGCATCTCTGCGGCCACGTCCCCTTTTACGTGCCAGTCATTCAGATAGGGGAAGACAAAGGCACCCTGGAGACGGAGGAAAGCTGTCACCACTGCTAGGCATTTGGTGAAGACGCTGGGTGCGAAGGCTAGACAGAAGGGAAGCAAACTAGTAAGGGTCGCACCAACCATGAATCTGAGGTACTGCTTGTGGCTGGGATGAATGAGAATGTGGGTATACGTATCCTTTAGATCCACGGAGAATAGCCAATCTCCCTGCTGGCAGCAATGTTCCGAGGGAGAACATCTTGAACTTTTCCTGCACCAGGAACATTTTTAGGTTTCGCAGGTCTAGGATGGGCCTTAGGACCCCCAGTTTGTTTTGAGACTAGGAAGTACCATGAGTAGACAGAACCCCTTGCCCCTTAAGTGACGGGATACAGGTTCCACAGCTTTGTCCATGAGAAGACCTGCAGGTTCCTGCAGTAGCAGGGCCTGGTGCAGGGGAGTCAAAAGCTCTCCCTACGCTGTGCTAGAGCTGGGGGCTTGGGGACCTTCTGCTTGCGGGGGCCTTGACCTGCTCCTTTGACATGGTGGCCCTGCTGAGGAGCTGGAGGAGAGTGATACTACGGGTATCCCTGGTAAGCCTGACTTTTCCTTGAGTAGGGAAGTTTTTTCCACGGGGTTTTCCTCCTGGGGAGGATAGCAGTCTTCTTGGAGACTGAGTCCTCGTAAGGAACTCCAATTCAATCTCTGCCACTTTGTCAGCATGGGTTTGCCAAAGAGATGGGACATTGATGAGCTTGTCCCTACACCCATTGCTCCCGATCCAAAGACTACAACCACGCCATTCGTCAAACATCAATGCCTGCGTCATCTTTCCTCGCTGTTGACGCGAAGCCATCGTAGGCTGCCCAAGTTAGATACTTCGAGCACTCTCCAACTCCCCTGGTCAAGTTCCAGAATTGCTGGAGGTGGTCATCCCCAAGGCCAGTGGAGAACCTGGTAAGCTCCTTCGTCAAGTTCCGAAGGTACATGCCTAAATAGAGCTGGTATGCTTGGATCTGGCAAGCAAACATCGAGCCCTGGTAGCATTTCCTATCGAGGGTATGGGCTTCCCTGCCCGGGGGCACCGAAGAATGCGTCTTCTGGCTCTTGAACCGATGCATGGCTGACTCCACTATCATGGAGTTATGCGGCAACTGCGGCTTCCTGAAGCTGGGGCCTTGCCAGACTCAGTACATCGCACTGAGTTAACAGCTGACTATGGGCACCTATGCCGGCAGCTCCTACATGTGGAGGAGAAGTCCTCAGGGATGGTGGGGACGGGAACCATCAGTGCCTCCTTCAGTGGGAAATCTTATTGGAGAATCTCTAGCTCCTCTGTTTGAGGATCCTCCTCCGACACTGTGGAGATGGCCAGTGCCCTAGACATGTCCTGCGCAAAGTCGAGGAATGAGGTGAGCGGTGATAGATACTGGGTCGCTGGAGGGAATGGGTCTGATGGAACCCACGTGTCCGTGATGTCTCATCCTTGGACTTTGGAGGATTTGGTTCTGGGACAGGACGCGGATTGGGGGGCCAATGGACCATGGCGGCTTCGTGGCTGGAGCCACAAGCACTTGCCAGTGAGAATCTTGTTCTTGAGGAGAGGGACCGTAATCGAGACTTCTGCCAAAGATCGACTCGAGGCGGTGGGCTCATGAAGGCCTGCTCAACAACCGGGGAAGTCCTCAATGTTGAGGTCCTGATGGTATGCATGAATGCAACGGTGGAGCCGAGTATTGGCACCTGCTGCATGGTGAGGAAGGCAGACAAACTACACTCTAAGGCCACCATCCTGGTTTCCCACTCAGGTGGTGTCGCAGCCTTCGACTCGGACACTGGGGTTACCGGGTCTGGCGTCGGCGAGGAGAGGGAGTCCTCGACAAGGATGAGCACGGGTGTCTGATGCTGATCACTGGAGGCCTCAGACTCCTTCTGGGGAGGGCCTTGGCTGGCCGCTCCCACTCCAACTCCTCGGGGTCCTCTGCACAGGCTGTGGGATCTAGTGCGGGGCTTGCCCATCTTGTCTGAGTCCCAAGAGGAGTTCCTCAAGCATTTTTTCTTCTTCTATTCATGCTCTGGGAAATCCCTGTTGGAGGCTCCATGGCCCCGATCAGTAGCTGAGGCATCACTGCGCAACTCCCGGGATTTGGATAGGGTCCTGAAGCGTGGAGTCACTGGGAACTCTGGGCAGATTCTGACTGTTTGAAGATCTCGTCGTGCTTCTGCTGATGGAGTCTGATGGCCTTAGTGGACATCTTTCTGCAAAGGCTGCAGGCCTCTGGGTCATGGTCAGTCCACAGACACTGGAGACCAATTGTGTCTGTTGGTGAGGGACATATTTTTTGTGCACTGATCACATTTTTTAAAGCTGCTGGCCATTGGGGAAAAAAGTACTCCGGCCAGATCGAAGACCCTAGGAGCAGCCAGCAGTGGAAAATGGGTGTGAATCTACACCGAGGAAAAATCTACAAAACAGGTCCGAGACACGATATCGGGGCAAGCGAGCTCGGAGGCAGGAAAGGAATCGGTCACAACCGGAGAAAATAATCAACTTTTTCCAGGGAAATCAGACACACATCCAGTGGGCTCCTTGGAAAAAAGGAGACTGAGCAAGATGGCACCTTTGGGCAAGAAGAGGACCACGCATGCATGGTGGCATCTCCCAAAAGCTTTTTTTGAAAGCTGGGGAGATGCTTCTGCAAGGATTCCATCGGCGCGGACATCACCATATGTAAGGACCGACTTCTTGCTTGTTCCTGGAGAAATTCTTTTTAAATGAGATGATGAGATAATGTCTCATTGTCAGAAAATATAGGAGTTAATTTTATAAATGATGCAGTGGAGGCATAGCCTAGCAGTTAGAGAAACAGCCTAGTACTCGGATTTCCATCTAAATCAGGAGATAGTCTTACCAACCTTCTTCCCGAGACCTCATACTGACCAGGCCTCGGCAGTGTTACATACACTCAACTGCAAGAGGATTCTTGCCTTCTACCTTATGCTATTCTTGGGTTCCATTTCTTTTGCTTTTCTTTATCTCTCATCTCTCTCTTTATCCTACCTATAAGTCTTCCATTCTCTCCCACCCTTCCTGTTTCTCACATACCTCTTGCTCCCCACACACTCATTTTTCCCAATCTTACCATATTTCCCTCCTCCTTCACATACTTTTTATCTTTTCCTCCACCTCCTTCCTTCTCTTTCTTCGCAGCACACATGTCCTCCATCCTTTTCTTAATCTTTATTTTATCTTTATCTTTATTTCACATTTTATATACCGCCCTTGCCGAAGCCTGAGAGCGGTTTACAATAAAATAAAATATACTAATGCTGCAGAAAAAGAAAAGAACTCCATTATGTGACAGGAAAGAGAAGAATGCCCAAAAGAACTTAAGAACAGACAGAAAACAAACAAATCAGGTGGGGGAAGGGAGATCGAAAGCCTGGTGGAATAAGTGTGTCTTTAGCGACGCCTTGAATTGCTGGTATGAGGGTTCCAAGCGAAGGGAAGATGGTAAGGCATTCCACAATGATGGTCCAAGAAAAAAGAAGGCGGCATGACGTGTTTGTTCTAGATGAGCTTGTGAGGGGGATGGTAAAGAAAGTTGGTGTGCATGTAGCGAGCGTAATTGTCGGTAGGGGGTGTGAAGGGAAATAAGATTGGATAAATAGAGCGGGTTGGATGTGTAAATGACCTTATGAGTTAAAATGAGCAGCTTGTATTTGAATCTATAACGAAGTGGGAGCCAATGAAGATGCAGGAGAAGAGGTGTTACATGATCTGATTTCCGAGCATTGGTAATCAGACGAGCAGCAGTGTTTTGAATTAATTGAAGTCGCTGGAGCTGATATTCCTTTCCCATTCACCTCTCCTCCCTAAAATTCTCTTATTTTCCTCTTTTCCCCTCCCGTTGCCTTTTGCCATATATCCCCTGCGCCTGCCCTTCTACATATTCCCCATTCCTCATACACTTCCCTATTATTTTCTCTTTCCTCCTCCATTTTTGCATCTATCACCTTGCTTTTCCTGGACATTCATACTTTTTCTCCTTTATCCCCCCAGGCACTCATGCCCTCTCTCTCCTTCTCCAGATGTACTCTCTCCTACTCTTCCTCCTCAGGTATTGCTGCCCTGCAACACACCTTTTCTGGGGCACCATGGCTCTTTATCAAATCCTCCAGATGCCCTGATGCTAACTGTGTGGAATTGGAGTTTTCCAGGGTGGCGCTGATAAGTGGTCAGTGGTGATTTTCAGCCCCTGGCCGGTTATTGAAAAAGAGTAGTTACTCACCTGTAACAGGTGTTCTCCAGGAGCAGCAGGAATCAGTCCTCACATATGGGTGACATCAACGTCGATGGAGCCCTGCGGAGCATTTCCCCAGCTTTCCATGAAAGCCTTTGGGAATGCAGGCACGCATGCGCGGTCCCCCTTCCCGCCTAAAGGTGCCATCTTGCTCAGTCAAACGACATAGCTAAGAACAGCACACAAAAATGAAAAAATCAAACTATGTACAACTGCAACTTCCCAGGGGAGGAGGGAGGGTTGTGAGGACTGATTCCTGCTGCTCCTGGAGAACACCTGTTACAGGTGAGTAACTACTCTTTCTCCAGGACCAAGCAGGAAGTCAGTCCTCACATATGGGTGGACTCCCTAGCTCTGGGCTACCAGGAACCCATGCTGAACAAGAGAACTCCCTCTAGTCCCAGCATCAAAGAAAGGCTTTTCACTGAAAGAACCTCCACCAGTAGCCCAATGGAGGGCTGGAGGGCAGGAGTTGTCTAAACCTCAAAGAGATTGCGGAGTACTGCCTGGCCAAAAGCACTGTCCCTATAGGACTCCCTCTCCAAACAGTAATGGGACGCAAAAGTCTGGCTTGAAGACCAAGTTGCAGCCCTGCAGATGTCTACCAACGGTACAGAGCGGAGATGAGCCACTGAGGCAGCCATTGCCCTGACACGATGGGCCGTGACCCGACCCTGCAAAGGAAGGTCAGCCGCCCTGTAAGCCCAGGTGATACAGTCAGCCACCCAGATGGACAAGGTACGCTTGGACACAGCTAACTCCAAATTATTAGGGTCAAAAGATATGAAGAGCTGAGTAGCCCTTCTATGCCCCTGCGTACGGTCAAGGTAAAAGGATAAGGCCCTCCTACAGTCCAGGGTATGCAGAACTGCTTCAGCCTGGCTTGCATGAGGCCTAGGGAAGAATGTCGGAAGAACTACCTCCTGGTTGAGGTGGAAAGAGGAGACAACCTTTGGGAGGAACTTTGGATGAGTCCTAAGGACTACCCGGTTCCTATAGAAGCGGGTGTAAGGCCTGTCACAGACCAGGGCCTGAAGCTCACTTACTCTCCTGGCCGAGGTTAGGGCTACCAAAAAGAGTGTCTTCCAGGACAGGAAGCGGAGAGGACAAGTAGCCATCGGCTCAAAAGGTGGGTGAGTCAGTTGCTGCAAGACCACATTCAACTCCCACTCAGGAGCTGAAGGACGGTTTGGAGGCTTTAGCAAGAGCAAGCCTCTAAGAAATCTGGACACCAAGGGTGAACAGACAGAGAATGTCCCTTCACCAGTGAGTGGTGAGCTGCTAGAGCTGAGAGGTGGACCCGAAGAGAATTGGACTTAAGTCCCTGATTGGATAAGTGCAGCAGGTACTGAAGCACTACTGGTACAGCACAGGAGAAAGGATCCTCTGTACGTAGCTGACACCACACAGAAAACCTTTTCCATTTCAGGGCATAGGTTTTTCTAGTGGACTGCTTCCTAGAGGCTAGGATGACCTCCTCAACTTCCTGAGGTAGGCCCCAGGGAGCCAGAACTACCCTTGCAGCCTCCATGCCATCAAATTGACAGCTCTGAGATTTGGGTGCAGAAGGGACCCCTGATCCTGAGAGAGAAGGTCGAGCTGCAACCCCAGAGGCAGTGGGGGATCCACTGCCAGCTGAAGCAGAAGTGGAAACCAAGGCTGTCTCGGCCATCTGGGAGCTACCAGCAGGACCGAGGCCTTGTCCTGAAGAATTTTGAACAGGGTTCGGGCCACCAGGGGCGTGGGAGGAAAGGCATACAGGAGGCCCTGGGACCAGGACATCAGAAAAGCATCTGCTGCCAGCCGCAGAGGATGCGGTTGCCTGGAGCAGAACCTTGGCAGTTGTTTGTTCGATGGACTGGCAAACAGATCTATGGTTGGAAGTCCCCATTTCAGGAAAATCTTCTGAACCACTAAGGGATGGAGCTGCCATTCGTGGGGCTGCAGAATCCTGCTCAACCTGTCTGCCAGGTAGTTTTCCTGGCCAGGTAGATACACAGCCTTGAGGAGCATGTTGTGCCTGAGAGCAAACAAGCAAAGGTCCTGTGTCTCCTGACAAAGGAGCCTGGACCCAGTTCCGCCCTGCTTTTTCACATAAAACATGGCTACTTGGTTGTCTGTTTGAACTAGGACAGACTAATGAGCCAGTGTTTGAGAGAAAGTCTTGAGGGCTAAACGATTAGCCCTTAGTTCCAGTAGATTGATCTACTGTGTGGCCTCCCAGGGAGACCACAGGCCCTGGGTGCACTTGCCCAGACAATGAGCCCCCCCAGCCTTGCAGGGAGGCATCCATGGTCAACACCACTGTGAACCCAGGAATCTGAAAAGGCACCCCTTGCAGTAGATTGGGTGGGTGCAGCCACCAGCGGAGGGAGTCTCTGAGGCTGCCTGTGGCCTGTGTCCACTGAGTTCGGAGGCACCACTGTGCAGGCCTCATATGGAGCCGGGCATTGGGGGTCACATGTACTGTCGAAGCCATGTGGCCAAGAAGCCTCAGGCAGAGTCTGGCAGAGACCAGTGACCTGCTGAGAAACTGGTTCGCCAAGTTTATCAGTCTTTGGTCTCTGTCTTCTGGCAAGAACGCCTTTGTCAGAAGAGAGTCCAGCCTTGCCCCTATGAACTCCAATTTCTGGGAGGGGAGCAAAGTGGACTTTGCGAAGTTTATGACAAAAACCAGGTTTTGAAGAAGAGCAATAGTTCGGAGGGTGGCTTGTCTGGCCTCCTGGCACGTCTGACCCCTGATGAGCCAGTCGTCCAGATAGGGGAAGACAAAGATTCCCTGATTTCTCAGGTAGGCCGCCACCACTGCCAGGCATTTGGTAAAGACCCTGGGAGCGGAGGTGAGGCCAAAAGGCAGTACTCTGTACTGATAATGGTTTCCTCCCACAATGAACCTGAGGTACTTTCTGTGGTCTGGATGAATGAGGATGTGAGTATACGCATCCTTTAAATCTAAGGAGCATAGCCATTCTCCCTGCTGGAGGGACGGCAGCAGTGTTCCAAGAGTAAGCATCTTGAATTTCTCTTTCTCTAGGAACTTGTTGAGATTTCTGAGGTTGAGAATAGGCCGGAGGCCACCGGTTCTTTTTGGTACGAGAAAATACCTGGAGTAGAACCCTTGACCTTGGAGGTTGGAAGGCACAGGCTCCACCGCCTTGTCCCGCAACAGACCTTGGAGCTCCTGAAGGAGAAGATCTGTGTGCAGGGGAGGCCTTGGAGGCTCCCCTGGAAAGTATGGAGGAGGTAGCTGTTGGAAGTGTAGCATATAGCCCTGGTGGACGATGCTTAACACCCAACTGTCTCCAGTGATGAGTGGCCACCTGTGGGCAAACAGGGTAAGTCGACCTCCTGTGCAGGGTTGGGAGAGCAGGGATGGAGAGGCTATGCCTAAGGAGTCAAAAACCCCCACCCTGCTGAGTGGGAGCAGGGGCCAGAGGCTTGGGGGTCCTCTGCCTACGGGGCCCATTCCCTTGCCCCTTGGCCTCCTGACCCTGTGGCGGAGCTTGGGAGGCCTGGTACTGGGGGTACTGTTTGTAGGCAGTGCCCTTCCTCGGGTAAAAGGGCTTTTTACCAGAGCCCTTCTTCTTGTGAGAAGGGGCAGAAGTCTTTCTAGACAGCCTTGTCCTCGTGAGGTGCTCGGTTTCGAGCTGTGCGGCCTTCTCGGTCATGGGCTTGCCAAAAAGGTTCTCACCTCGGCAAGGGACATCGACCAACTTGTCCTGAACCCATGGCTCGAGGTCCGATGACTGCAACCACGCCTGGCATCGAGCCGCGATGCCGGCTGCCGCAACACGGGCCGAAGCCTCGAAGCCATCGTAGGCAGTGCGGGACATAAACTTGGAGCATTCCCGTATCCCCGAAGACAAGGACTTGAACCTCTGCAAGGGTTCCCCGGAGAGACCAGCAGAGAACCCGGCCAGCTCCTTGGCCAGGTCCCGCAAGTACATGCCCATGTACAGCTGGTAAGACTGGACACGGCAAGCAAGCATCGAGCCCTGGAAGCACTTTCTACCAAAACCATCCAGGTTCCGAGCCTCCCTGCCAGGGGGCACCGCGGAGTGCATCTTCTGACTTTTCAGACGATGCATGGTCGATTCCACCACCATGGAATGGTGTGGTAGCTGCGCCTTTTGAAACCCAGGGCTCTTTCGGAGCCAATAAATGGAATCAATCCACTTGCTTAGAACCGGCGCTGAGGCCGGTGCCTCCCACATCCAGAAGAGGAGCCGTTCCAGCATCGGAGGAACCGGAACAGTAAAGGCCTCCTTCGGAAGAGAGTCATACTGGAGGGCCTCGAGCTCTTCGGCTTGAGGCTCCTCCTCGGGATCCGCAGGGATAGCCAACGCTGTGGCCATATCCCGAACGAACTCCGAGAACCGGGTATCCTCCAGAGGGGATCTACTCCGGGGCTCGGACTGCGGTGTGTCCGACGGGACGCACCGAGTTCAGAAGGTGTCGGGGGGACTCCTCGTCCTCCGTCTCCCAGGCGGACTCATCCGATGAGGAATCGGGGTCCGACCGCGCGGGGCCTGTGAGCACCCACCCCGACGCCGAAGGCACCGGCGTCGACGCCCTCGGTCCTGAACGGGAGGTCGAGGGTGACTGCGACTGAGGTCGATCTCGAGCCTTCATGGTCTCGAGTATCCGCTCGGTCTCCGGGGTCGACTTCGACGTCGATGTCCCGGTGGTCGGGGCAGATGCGCCAGACAGGCTGGCCATCAGTGCCCGCTGCTGTTCCATGAAGGCAGACAATCTGCACTCCAAGGCTATCAGCCTGAGACCCAGCTCAGGAGACTCAGCAGCCACCGACTCGGGCCCCGGTGGCGCCGGGCCCGACGTCGGTTCTCTGGGAGGAGAGTCCACGAGGACTACAGGACTTGCGTGTCCAGTAGACTCCAGCTCCACACGAGGTACTTTTGGTGGCTTCTCCTGTTCCACAGGCCCGGGACGGCAATCGGGGGTCCGAGACCTAGCTCTCGAGGAACCAGGGACCTCCTCCGACGCCGCCCTCGCGAGCTGCTTCTTCCTCTTCCGTTCCCAGTCGGGGGACCACCTGTCCGAGGAGCCCCGACGGTGCTCGGGATCAGATTCCCGAGATGTCGAGGGCTCAGACGAGGTTCGGGCCCGGCTGGAGGCTGAGTCGGAGAAAAGCCTTTCCTTTTGGTGCTGACGACTTCGAAGTGCCTTGGTGGACATTTTTCCACATGGTCCACAGGTCTCAGGATTGTGGTCCGGACCGAGGCACCGAAGACAGCAGTCGTGTGTGTCGGTGAGAGACATTAGTTTCTTGCACCGATCACACTTCTTGAAACCACTGGAAGCCATCGGGGAAAAAAGAGTCCCCGCGAGGTCAAAGGACCGGCCTTCCAGGGAAAAAGAAAAAAGGGTGCGAACGCCAGCCACGAAAGGCAAAAAACGAAAAAAGAAGATCGGACTCGATACCGGCGTACCGAACCCAGCGGGAGGGGAACCGGCGTCGAACCGGAGAAAAAATAGCGAAGGAATCGCCAAAAAATCTAACTATTTTCCGGGAGGACTAGGACACACGTCCGACGGGCTTCACGGAAAAAGAGAGACTGAGCAAGATGGCACCTTTAGGCGGGAAGGGGACCGCGCATGCGTGCCTGCATTCCCAAAGGCTTTCATGGAAAGCTGGGGAAATGCTCCGCAGGGCTCCATCGACGTCGATGTCACCCATATGTGAGGACTGACTTCCTGCTTGATCCTGGAGAACCGGCTAAGTTAGGCACTTGAAAGGCTCACCTAACTTTAGATGGGTTAGCTAACTGGGCAGTGGCTAAATATCATCACTGACTAGTTAACATGCTATCTGGGCAGACCGGATATTCTATATTGATGGCTGGATATGACCCCCCCAACATTGAATATCTGGGACTATGTTAAAGCAGCGATGGCCGGCCGCTTTAAATGCGCTGGCCACCATCACTGAATATCCCACCAAGTCTTTTGTTGCCCACATTCTCTACAGCCTTATGCCATATATACTAATTGGGAGGTAAAATCTTCTCAGATAATAATTTCAAATTGTTGCTCACATATAGGAATGGAGGTCTAACTATTGTGAGCACAACCAACATTTGCTGTCATTGGTCCTTCACAATTTTGAATGGACATTTCTTGTCCCATTGATCAGTATACTGTGATTAATTAAGTCGTCATTCAAGGGATGGTGACTAGCAGAGGTGGCAGCAAGTGGAAGGGAAGGCAGTTTTGCCTTAATGCAGCAAGCATATTTGGCTGCTTTTTCCGTGGTTTGCATTTAAATCATATAAAAATATGAAGAGATTTTTATTCTTACTGTATACTGGTATTACTTTTTACAAACGTAATTACAGTCAGAGTTGCTGCAGGTATTTTTAAATGCTGGAACCAAAATTATTCAGTTTGAAAATGGAAATACTGTCTTATTGGCTTCACTGCCTATATCTTACATTCTGAGCTGTGTATTTCACTGTTCACAAGCATCCCTGCTCATGCTGCCTCCTTCCTCTTGCCTTCAATTTGAGGATTCCTGCGATGCTGCCTTTTATTTATTTATTTGTTTGTTTGTTTGTTTTTATATACCGCTTTGTCTTAAAAATCAGAGCGGTTTACAAAGAACTTTTGAACTACTGTGCAATGCAGTTTACAAGAAACAAGAATCAATTACAGATAACAGTTGCAGTTAACAATAACAATAAAGTAAGGTAACTATTTACATATTTACGTGTTTACGTATTCTTATTACTTTACAAGAGGGAGTGTAGTAACAGTGAGAGAATGGTGAGAGTCCTTGTGATGTTGACTGGAGGTATATATGAAATTTATGACTGTTGATCACATTTATAGTAGTCCGTGAAGATGAATGTTTTGAGACTTTTTCTAAATTGAGTGAGGTCTTTAATTTCTCTTAGAGCATTGGGTAGGTTATTCCAAAGGACAGGTGCATAGAAGGAGAAGGCTCTATTGGTGGTTGATTGATGTGCTTTTCTTACATTTTTGGGGATGAATAGTGTTTTTCAGGCTTTCTCTTGTTGTTACTGTGTGCTGCTGCATGTTTATCAGTGTGCTGAGGTATGTTGGCGCAATATTATTTATAATTCTGTAAATGTTTGTGAGGGCTTTGAATTTGCTTCTTTGAAGAATTGGGAGCCAGTGGAGTTGGAACAGAATGGGTGTTATGTGTTTGGATCTTTTGGCATGCATAATTGTACGTGCGTGTTTTGAGCAAGTTGTAATGGCTTTAGTGTTTTCTTAGGAAGTCCATGAAGTATGCTGTTGCTGTAGTCAAAATGTGAACAAACAGTGCTTGAGCTACAGAGCGGAAGTCAGTGTGGGAGAGCAGTGGTCTCAGGTGCTGTATCATTTTGATTTTATGGTAAATTGCACGGGTGGTCAAGTGGATGTGATTGGTTAGTTCAAGCTGTTGATCTAGGTAGATTCCAAGGTATTTTATTTCTTTTTTTATTTCCAGTGTGGCATTGCTTACATGAAGTGAACAGGGAGAGCTGAATGCTTTGTTCCTAGTAATAATGAGTGCTTCTGTTTTCTTCAGGTTGACTGTGAAGTTAACTGAATTGAGCCATATAGCGACATCATTGAAGCAGTTGGTGATCTTCTTATAGGGTCTGAGGTGTCAAAGGTTGTGAATAACATTATATCGTCTGCATAAATTCTGTAGTCAACATCATGTGATTGTATGATTTTACAGATAGATTGAAGATATATATTGAAAAGTAATGCAGATAATGCAGAACCCTGGGGGACGCCCTGAGGTTGGGTGAACAGGCTGGATAGGTTGTTGTCGAAGTACACTTGTGTGCGGTTGGACAGGTAGTCTTGGAATCATCGTAGAGTGGTGCCACCTATACCAAGGTGCTTTAGGCAGTTGATTAGGATATTGTGGTTTACAGAATCAAAAGCCGAAGATATATCTAGGAAAATGAGGATGAATGTGTGAATCATGTTATCAATTCCTTGTATGATTGTGTCAAGTAGTGATGTTAATAGTGTTTCAACACCATGATGTGCTCTATATTCGTATTGATGAGGGTCAAGTGGCGTGCTTGAGTCGATGAAGCCCTGGAGGTAGAAGTACTGATTTTTCAATGATTTTGGATAGGAATGGTAGGCTAGAAATTGGTCTGTAAGACGTGGGACAGGATTTATTTAGGGTGTTTTGTTTCAAGATTGGGAATATGGAGGCTCTTTTCAGGTTGTTTAGTAGTTGACCTTGAGATAGAGAGAGGTTGACTATTTTTTGTATATATGGTGTGAGTTCTGATTTTGTTGATTTGATCCAGCTGACAGAACAAGGATCTATGATTGAGGTAGTGGTATTCAATGATTTGATACAGTGATCTATCTGGTCCTTGCTTCTTGGTGAGAATGAGAACCATATTGGAGGGCTGGTTGGTTCTGGATCATAGGAGGTTGTGTGGCAGATTGACTTGTGTTTGGATTTTTCTATGTAGTGATTTGCGAACTGTTGAGCACTTAGGTTACTCACTGTCGGGTTTTCATCATTTGGTTTTTTAAATAGGTTTTGGATTATGAGGAACAATTCCCTTGGCCGGTTAAAGGATTTTGATAGGAGTTTTGAGTAGTATTCTTTCTTGGTGTCTAAGAGGTTCTGATGGTATATTTTTAATTTGTTAATGTACTCGAGCCTGTCTTCATCAGCTTTGGTGACTCTCCATTTTCTTAAGGAAATCGAGTTCAAACTTCTCCTGCTGATCTTTAAGTGCATACACTCTGCAGCTCCTCACTACCTTTCCTCTCTTATCTCTCTCTACACTCCACCTCGGGAACTCCGTTCTTCTGGCAAATCGCTTCTGTGTCCTTCTCTTCATTTTCTAACTCCAAACTTTGCTCCTTTCACCTTGCTGCTCCTTATGCCTGGAACAAACTACCCGAGTCTGTACATCAGGCGCCTTCTCTGGCCCTTTTCAAATCCAGGCTGAAAACTCATCTCTTCGCTGTCACTTTCGGATCTTGACTCACCTGGTCTCCTTTGTGCTCCTTACCATTCCCCCTAGATGTATTCCGTGTCTACAGCTACTGTGTTGTTTGTCTTGACTAGATTGTAAGCTCTGATGAGCAGGGGTCATTTTGTACATGTGTCTGTGCAGAGCTGCATATGTCTTGTAGCACTATACAAATGCTCCGTAGTAGTAGTAAATTGAGAGGCTGCTAAGGGAGAAGCAGGGGAGAGGCCTGGATTCACTGGGTTCTGTACCCCTTCGAACTGTGGCCCAACATCCATATACCAGTTCAGCAAAGGCTATGCTCATCCACTTGCTGGAGACTGAGAAATACTGGCTTTGGCTAGCTGCACAGGCTACTTAAGGGGGAGTGTTTCTCAGCCTCCATCTGCTGGTGGATGAGCATAACCCGCACGTCTGGACTCGACTAGAGGGACAACTAGGAATAAGTGAATTAATTAAATTCCATTAACTCTCAACTATTGAGCACATAAAACAGGTGTACAGGCCTCAAAATCATCAATTTCTCAATGGATTTGATGTATTTTAGATACCGGTACATAAAGAACATCAAAAAAACTGCTGTACAATACTAGAAGCCCATGCCTAGGCAGAAAAGGCAGAGGAATGCACAGCTACAGCTTAGCCTTTCATCCATATCTTCAGTGAATATTCTAGACCAGCTAAATGGCCATTTCAGGAAAGTCTGGAAGGGCTCCTCAAAATGTAAATCAATCTGTTCAGATAAAATACTGCTTTCTTAAGTTCTGTGGTGCTGGCTATTTGAGTGAAATGTAAGAGGAATTTTGTTGAATGTTAATTATTGTATTAACTATTCTGCACAATTCCTAGAGGTTCTGCATTGAAAGCAAGGTAATACTGTAGGGCTCTTGAATACAAACTCTCTGCCTGAGAGCTCTTAAAGGTTTTTTTTAAATTTTTTATAGCTACATTTTTTTTTCTGCTTTACTGCAAAAGAGGCATTTTTTGTGTTCTTTGGCAAAGCTTTTTTTCTGCTGGCAGAGTTCTTTTTCTTTTCCTCTAGCCTTCACGTTCAAAGAGGTAAGCCAGCTCTTTGAAGTCACTGACCTCCTCAGGTGTTAGTGGACTTAATTAGCTTGTTTAGGAGCTAGGCAGCAGAGTGCTATATAAAGGTCTACATTGTCTTGCATAGAAACATGATGGCAGAAAAAGACCACATGGCCTATCTAGTCTGCCCTTCCATATAGCGTAGTTACTCACCTGTAACAGGTGATCTCCGGGAACAGCAGGAATTAAGTCTTCACATATGGGTATCGTCGGTAGCGACGGAGCCTGCGCGGGAACGTTTCCCAAGGTCCAATAGGAAAGCTTTTGGGAGCATCCCACAGCGCCTGCGTGCTGCCTTCCCGCATTTCCAACTTTCCCTCTTCAGTTGAGTTTATAGCTGAGATCAAAGGAGAGAAGTAGACAAAGAGAGAGATAGATAGAGACAACTCCCAGGGGAGGTGGGTGGGTTGTGAAGACTTAATTCCTGCTGTTCCCAGAGATCACCTGTTACAGGTGAGTAACTATGCTATCTCCAGGAACAAGCAGTAATGTAATCTTCACATATGGGGACTCCCCAGCTGAGAGATGCCAAGGGAATGACCCCAGCAAGCTGCGAACCCAAGGTGAGATGGCTCATGGTTCCTCCTATGGATCTCTGGCATCAAAACCCGGGACGGCAGGTTGCAGTTGTACTAAGTCTGAAAGAGATGCTGGAGAACAGCCTGGCCAAACGAGGCATCCGGACGGGAGTCCTTGTCTAAGCAATAGTGGGCTGTAAAGGTGTGTACCGAAGCCCAAGTGGCTGCTCTACAGATGTCGTCAATGGACACAGAATAAAGATTAGCCATAGAGCAGCGATGGCGAACCTATGGCACGCGTGCCAGCTGTGGCACGCGAAGGCCTTGCAGCTGGCACGCGGGAAGGTCCGCAATCGAAAAAAAAAAAACCAACCCTGTCTGCTGCCGTTGTCGGGGCCGCCGCGGCAGAATCGAGCGTGCCGCGGGGCCCCCCTGTACCCGGCAGATCCTGCCCTCCCCGTAGCAGCTCTCTCTTTGGAGCTACAGTCAGACGTGGCGGCTTGCAGAGCGCGAAGGGAAGAGTTTCCCTTTCGCGACTCTGTTAAGCCCGCGGGGGCTGATGGGAACTTCCCATCAGCCCCCGCGGGCTTAACAGAGCAGCGAGGGAACTCTTCCCTCGCGCTCTGCAAGCCGGCGCGTCTGACTGCAGCTCCAAAGAGAGAGCTGCTACGGGGAGGGCAGGCTCTGCCGGGTGGGTACAGGGGGGCCCCGCGGCACGCTCGATTCTGCCGCGGCGGCCCCGACAACGGCAGCAGACAGGGTTGTTTTTTTTTAAAATTTTCCCTGGGCTGGGCTGGGCTGGGCTGGGGGGGGTGGGGGTTAGGAGTGGTGATGGGCTGGGCTGGGCTGGGCTGGGGGGGGTTAGGAGTGGTGATGGGCTGGGCTGGGCTGGGGGGGTTAGGAGTGGTGATGGGCTGGGCTGGGCTGGGGGGGTTAGGAGTGGTGATGGGCTGGAGGGGGGTTAGGAGTGGTGATGGGCTGGGCTGAGCTGGGGGGGGGTTAGGAGTGGTGATGGGCTGGGCTGGGGGGGTTAGGAGTGGTGATGGGCTGGGCTGGGCTGGGGGGGGTTAGGAGTGGTGCTGGGCTGGGCTGGGGGGGGTTAGGAGTGGTGATTGGCTGGGCTGGGCTGGGGGGGTGGTGAGGAGTAGTGATGGGCTGGGCTGGGCTGGGGGGTGTTAGGAGAAGTGATGGGCTGGAGGGGGGGTTAGGAGTGGTGATGGGCACGGGGCTGGCTGGGGGGTTTAGGAGTGGTGATGGGCGCTGGGGTGGGGGGGGTGTGAGTGGGGATGGGCGCTGGGGGGGTAGGAGTGGTGATTGGCTGGGCTGGGCTGGGGGGGGGGTTAGGAGTAGTGATGGGCTGGGGTGGGGGGGGTTAGGAGTGGTGATGGGCACTGGGCTGGGGGGGGGAGGAGTGGTGATGGACACTGGCCTGGCTGGGGGGGGTTAGGAGTGGTGATGGGCACTGGGCTGGCTGGGGGGTTAGGAGTGGTGATGGGCGCTGGGCTGGGGGGGTAGGAGTGGTGATGGGCGCTGGGGGGGTTAGGAGTGGTGATAGGCGCTGGGGGGGCTTAAACTAAAAATTGAGTGATGGGGGATTAGGACTGGGAGTGGGCTGATGGGGAGGTTAGGACTGGAAATGGGCTGGTGGGATTAGGACTGGGAGTGGGCTATGGGGGGCTAGGACTGGTAATGGGTTGGGGGGTTGCTAGGACTGGAAATGGGCTGAGTGGAAGGGGGCTTGAACTGCAAATAGCTGTTGGGGATGGGGCTTGGAATGGAAATGGGCTGAGGGGAAGTGGGGGGCTTGAACTGCAAATAGCTGATGGGGACGGGGCTTGGAATGGAAATGGGCTGAGGGGAAGTGGGGGGCTTGAAGAAGGGAATGGATGCTGGGTGAGACTGGAACTAGAAGGGAGCTGATGTTGGGGGAGGATTAGAATGGGATGGGGCTGGGAGAGTAAAATGGAGAGGGGAAAAATATTTTGTGTAGGAGGGATGAAAAATCTACAATTGGCCAGGTATTGGGAGAGTAATTGGGGATTGAGGATGGAGGGGTAAAATTTGTGTGGATGAAATAGGAATGAGGAAAGAGCAAAAGGAGAAAGATTAGTATGTTAAAGCAGATGTAGAGAGAGAGAATGGAAAAAAAAAACTAGAAGAGAGAAGAAAGGACAAATGGACAGCAGACGATGGAGAGTTAGCAGAAAACATGAAGAAACCAGAAGAAAATGGCTGGACCAATTGCAACTGAAAAAAAATGCACAAAAGGTAGAACGATATCTCTTTATTTTGAATTTATTAACTGGAATATGTCAGCTCTGGGAAATGTGCATCATTAACATCTGCGCTTTGTTTGGTACAAGAGGAAATTCCTATTTGACGTTGCCACTTGTTCTCTTTCCCCAGTATTCACTGAAATGTATTGGTTTAATATTTGCAGTGTTGCCTTTTGATAGGTAGGGTATGGTGCTTTGTGAGTCCTGGTAATGCTGTCAGGATACGGCGGGTTTGCTATGGGTTCTAAATGGGCAGCGTTTGTAGTAGTTCCTAATGTGCCTGGCGGTTGGCACTGGATTATAGTAATGTAGAAATCTTTTAGTCTTTCTTTATCCATACACTCATTAAGAGACATGTTTACTAAAAGTTAGTGTATGGTAACATTATGCAAATATTTATGCAAATAAGACCACTTATGCAAATGACGTGCTGGCACTTTGAGGAAATTCTTTGGTTTTGTGCGGCAGTTTGGGCACTCGGGCTCAAAAAGGTTAGCCATCACTGCCATAGAGGCTGCCATTGCTCTCACATTGTGAGCTGTGACATGGCCTTCGAAAGAAAGTCCCTTACTCTCGTATGCAAAGGATATGCAATTTGCAATCCACCTAGAGAGAGTTCTTTTGGAAACTGGAAGTCCCAAATGACTAGAATCAAAAGCAACAAAAATCTGAGAAGATTTTCTATGTTGCTTAGTTCTTTGAAGGTAAAAAGCCAAGGCACTTTTACAATCTAAAGTATGAAGGTTCCTTTCTGCATTAGAGGCATGAGGCCTAGGGAAGAATACAGGAAGGTAAACCGCTTGGTTCAAATGAAAAGGCAAAACCACCTTTGGCATAAAGTGAAGATGAGTCCTAAGAACTACCTTATCATGGTGAAATCTTGTATAAGGAGGATCTGCCACTAAGGCCTGTAACTCACTGATGCGTCTTGCAGAAGTGAGGGCAACTAGGAAGATGACCTTCCACGAAAGAAACTTTAGAGCTGTAGTGGCTAAAGGCTCAAAGGGCGGTTTTATGACCTGCCCGAGAACAAGATTCAGATCCCATGCCACTGGCGGTGGCTTAATGAGAGGTTTTGTTAAGAGTAGACCTCTCATAAATCTTGCTACGAGTGGATGAGAGGAAATAGGTTGCCCATCCAGAGGTTTGCGAAAAGCAGCAATGGCACTAAGATGGACCCTTACTGAATTGGTTTTAAGACCAGAATCTGATAAATGGAGGAGATACTCCAGAAGCAATTCCACAAGCACTGAATGGGGGTTAAGTCCCCTCTGAGAACACCATACAGAGAACCTCTTCCACTTAAAGGCATAGGGTCGCCTTGTGTAAGGCTTTCTGGAAGCCACAAGGATATCCTTTACCTTTTGAGAAAGGTTGATATCTGGGAATCCTAGGCTTTCAGTAACCAGGCCCTGAGGTGCAGGGACTGGGGATTCGGTTGCAATAGGGTCCTGTTCTCTTGGGAAAGAAGATCTGGAGCATATCCCAACTCCAGAGGTGTGGCTTGAGAGAGACGCAGAAGTAGAGGATATCACGTTTGTCATGGCCAACGTGAAGCTATGAGTATCATACGACCTCTGTCTCTCTGAAGCTTGAACAAAGTTTTGGGAATGAGGGGAATGGGTGGGAAGGCATAGAGGAAGTCCTGACCTCAGTGGAGGAGGAACGCATTCCTTGCCTGACAGTTTTGAGCCGTAATTCTAGAACGGAATCGGGGAAGTTTGGCATTCTGAGGACTTGCAAAGAGGTCTATATCTGGCGTTCCCTAGATTCGAAACACTCAAGCAAGCTGGTCTGACTGAAGAGACCACTCATGTGGCAGCAGTATTCGACTGAGTTTGTCTGCCCAAAGATTTTGAATGCTCGGAATATATACCACTAGAAGATGGATTTGAAACTTTCTGTCGAGGGCCCACAGTCGCAAAGCTTTGTTACATAACAACAGACAGCCCGTTCCGCCCTGCTTGTTCACATAGAACATGGCTACTTGATTGTCGGTCTGGACCAGACCTGTCTTGTAGCTGAGATGGGCCTGAAATACTCGAATAGCATGGAAAATGGCTCAGAGCTCTAGAAGGTTTATGTGAAGACAAGCCTCTTGTGGGGTCCAGAGACCCTGAGTAGAGAGATCATGCAAGTGAATCCCCCAACCCAACTTGGACGCATCTGTTGTTAGGGTGGCTTGGCATAGAGGCTGCTGGAAAGGAGAGCCTACGAGAAGATTTTCCAGTGACTGCCACCATTGAAGGGATGAAATGAGATGTGTGGAGTTTCTGATTTTGTCCATTAGCCGACCTGAGGCCTGTGTCTACTGAGAGGATAGGGCCCACTGGGCTGCTCGCATATGAAGGCGAGCATAGAGAACCACATTGACAGTGGATGCCATATGCCCCAGAAGCTGAAGCATCTCCCGAGCAGTTAGGAAAGCTTTCACAGCTGCTTGGGAGGCCAGCTGTATTATACGAAGACAACGTGGCTGTGGCAGGAAAGCCCTTGACTGCCTTGTGTCTAGACGAGCCCTTATGAATTCTAGAGACTGAGAAGGGGTGAGATGAGATTTTGGGAGGTTTATAACCAGTCCCAAGTACCGAAGGATTCGCATAGTGCGAGAAAGAGCAAAGCTGGCTTCTGGAGCTGTTGATGCTCGGATGAGCCAGTCGTCTAAGTAGGGGAAGACGAATATTCCTAGAGTTCTCAGGAATGCTGCTACTACTGCCATGCATTTTGTGAAGATTCTTGGGGCAGAAGCCAGACCGAAGGTAAGAACCCTGTATTGGAAGTGTCTTCCCTGAAAAAGGAATCAAAAGAATGTCCTGTGATCTGCATGGATGAGAATATGCGTATATGCATCCTTTAGATCTAGAGAACATAGCCAGTCCTGACTGAAGGTATGGAAGGAGTGTTCTGAGGGAGATCATCTTGAATTTTTCCCAGAACAGATACCTGTTTAATTCTCTGAGGTCCAGTATAGGCCTGTGTCCCCCTGTTTTCTTTGAGATGAGAAAATAGGGGGAGTAGAACCCTGTACCCTGTTGGGATATGGGTACCTCTTCTATTGCTCCCTGAATAAGAAGTGATGCGACACCCTGACCCAAGAGATTGGTGACAGGGACCTGAGAATTGAACTGTCTTATGATTGTAGGAGGGGACATACTGTGAAAAAGAAGTCTGTACCCCTCTCGTACAAAGGACAGAGTCCAGTTTTCTGATGTTATTTGTTGCCATCATCTGGCAAAATGGCATAACCTGCCTGGGATGGTAAGGGGTTCTGGACCTTTCAGGGGCAGAAAGACTAAGTTCTCTAGGAAGGAGTCAAAGCCCTTGAGGAGGCTGAGACTGCTGAGCTGGTTGAGCTCTTGGAACTTGTGGCTTCCTCTGCTCTCTGGTCTGTTGCTGCCCCTTTTGGGGAGCATGAACTGGACAGTGGCCCTGAAGGGTGTAAGATGGGTAAAATCTCTTTTTCTTGTTGAAAAAGGGTTTCTTGACTGACTTTTTCTTTGCTAGGTTGGCTGTAGGCTTTGATAGTCTGTTCAAGGTAATATTTTCAGATTCAATCTGATTGGCCTTGTCTTGCCAAAGACATTTTCTCCTGTGCAAGGAATGTTTCCCAGTTTATCTTGCACCCATTGTTCTAAGTCTGATGCCTGAAGTCAGGCAATACGAAGTGCATCAATGGAAATAGCAGAGGTTCTGCTAATGCATTCAAAGCAATCAAAGGTTGCACTGTTCATAAACTTAGAGACATCCTGGGCATGTCTGACCAGAGTAAGGAATTCCCCCCTTTTTTTCCTCAGGGAGAAGAGGGCTCATGCAACCTCCTTGAGGAACATTCTCATATAGAGAATGTAGGAGCTGATCCTGGCTGACAACATAGAGAATTGGAAGCATTGAAGTCCAAAGGCATTGAGTGTCCTCGATTCACGGCCTGGAGGATTGGAAGAATGCATTTTATCACTCTTAATTCTACGCATCGCCGATTCCACTACCACTAAATGGTGTGATAATTGAGCCTTTTGAAAACCAGGACAGCTTGGAACTCGGTACATGGTATCGAGTCGTCGAGAGTGTAGAGACACCGTTAAAGGAGCTTCCCACATTCTTAGTATAAGATCATGCAAGATTCTGTGAATGAGAAGGGTAGCTGCCTCCTTAGGAGCTGTAGGGTATTGAAGAATTTCTAATTCTTCTGCTCTGGGTTCCTTCTCCGGAGTCACTGTGATTGAAAGACCTCGAGCTAAATCACGTATGAAATCCTGGAAGGACATGTCTTCTGGAGGAGACATTCTGCGTTGAGAAGGAGATGGATCCTTGGAAGGATTGCTCTGGTACCAGCAGAGTCAGAGTCATCGGAATCGGAGGATTCGAAGTATCTCTGCACCGGCGGTTCCTGCAACGCATGGTACTGGTATCGCTCGAAGTCAATGTCGGGATGTCTCGGTACCAGCCTTTCGAAACCTGAGATAGACTCAAGGCTCGGCATGGGGGGAAGCATACCAGCCGATGTGCTCAGTACCGGTACCGATGTCGGTACCGATACCTGTGGAACCATCTGTAGTGGTCTTAGCGGTACCGAAGCTGCTAAGAGGGCCGCTAGACTGTGAGGATTCTCTGATCCATCGCTCCTGCCGATGCCTGGGTGTCGGTACCGGTGGAAGCGGATACGACCCCAGAACATGGCACCAGTAGTTCTGCAGAGGTGGAAGCCTCTGGAACATTCTAGAGCCTCGTTAATGCTTTGGAGACCGAGGCCTCTCGCCGGGGCTGTTCTGCCAGTGAACTTTCCTCGAGGGCAATGCTAGTGGCATCTCGAGATCTGGAAGGAGATCTATCCTTTGAGGACCGGCCAGTCTTAGAAGACTTAGGTTTAGTTACCTGAGATCCATGGGAGGAAGATGAAGCCCTGGAAAACATCGAAGCAACTGACATCGTATCTGCGGCAAAAAGGGTACCGAGTTTTGCAGCTCTATTCTGCAGGCCTCTCTTAGTCATCTTTCTGCAGGAGAGACACTCCGATGGAGAATGGTCAGGACCTAAACACTTGAGACACCAGTCAAGGGTGTTGGTGATGGATAAGCTACCGCCACACTTAGAACATTTCTTGAAACCACTAGCTGGTTTCTCCATGTTTGAAGAAAATTGGGCCTAGTGGCCAAAATGGTGCCTAGCACCAAGAGGGGAAAGGCCCCTGACAGAAAAAAATCATTTAGAAAGCTTTTTTTTTTTTTTTTTTTTTTTAAAAGAAAAGAGAACTGGCAGTACCGATAGGCATCGAATGAAGGCAGACGCGACCACAAAAACCAAACTAGAATAAGAATAAATTTTCTGCGGTGACAGGGTATGTGTCCTGTCGGCTCCACGGAAAACGAAGAAGAGGGAGAGTTGGAAAGGCGGGAAGGCAGCACGCAGGTGCTGTGGAATGCTCCCAAAAGCTTTCCTATTGGACACTGGGGAGCGTTCCCACGCAGGCTCCGTTGGTACCGACGATACCCATATGTGAAGACTACATTCCTGCTTGTTCCTGGAGATCAACCACTACAACAGTACCTTTTTTTCCTTAAGAGATCCTCTGTGTTTGTCCCATGCTTTTTGGAATTCAGATACTGTCCTCATCTCTACCACCTTCACTGGGAGACTATGCCACACAATTACCACTCCGTAAAGAAATATTTCCGCATATTACTCCTGAGTCTATTCCCTTTCGCCCTCATAGCAGAGCTTGCTTTCAATTGAAAGAGGCTCTCTTCCTGTGCATTTATGCCACGGAGGTATTTAAACGTCTCAATCATATCACCTCTATCCTGCCTTTCCTCTAAAGTATACATATTAAGATCCTTAAGTCTGTCTTCATATGCTTTAGAATGAAGACCACTAACCATTTTAGTAGCTACCCTCTGCACCGACTCAAGTCTGTTTATGTGCTTTTGAAGGTGCGGTCTCCAGAATTGCACACAATACTCCAAATGAGGTTCCATCAAAGACTTATACAGAGGTACTATCACCTCCTTTCTTCTGCTGGCCATTCCTCTCCCTATGCACTCAAGCATCCTTCTAGCTTTCGCTGTCGCCTTTTCTACCTGTTTAGCTACTTTAAGATCATCAAATACAATCACGCCTAGATCCCGCTCTTCTTTTGTGGACAGAAGTACTTCACCTCCTATACCATATCACTCCCTTCGATTGCTGCTCCGAAATAATTTGCATGACTTTGCATTTTTTAACATTAAATCTCAGCTGCCAAATTCTAGACCATTCTTCAAGCTTAGCTAGAACCCTCCTCATGTTATCCTTCCTGGGTGTCTACTCTATTGCAGATTTTGGTATCATCTACAAAGAGGGAAACATTAACCGACAGCCCTTCTGCCATTCCTAGAGGGTTTGCATTGCAAGCAAGGTGGGGCTCTTGAATACAAACTCTTTGCCGGAAAGCTCTTAAAGGGAGCTTCTTTTTTTTCCATTTTTAATGGCAAATTGTTTTCTGCTCTACTGCAAAAGGGGAATTTTTTGTATTCTTGGGCAAAGCTTTTTTTCTGCTGCTATTTTTCTTCTCCTCTAGCCTTAAACTTCAAAGAGATAGGTAAGCTCTTTGAAGTCATTGACTTCCTCAAGTGTTAGATCTCTCCCTTCCCATCCCAGCTCCAACCAAACTCATGTGAAAATACTTGCTATACAGGACAACTCTCCAATTACCGTGTTTGACTTAGGACAACGGATTTTTATTGGTTGGTAGGGAAAATCTAGAAAGCAAATAATTCCACATTTGGATATCTACCAAAAGTAAACAATTTGATATCTTGAAGGAGCTTTGATTAAAGCGTAGTTACTCACCTGTAACAGGTGTTCTCCAGGGACAGCAGGAATCAGTCCTCACTTACGGGTGATGTCGGCACTGACGGAGCCCATGCAGAGCAATTCTCCAGCTTTCAAAGAAAGCCTTTGGGAATGCTACCACGCATGCGTGGTCCTCTTTCCGCCCAAAGGTGCCGTCTTGCTCAGTCAGGTCCCCTAGCTAGAGCCCTACTAAGCAGATGGCAAGGGAAGGTCAAAAATAGCAACTCTTCAGGGGAAGTGGGAGGGTAGTGAGGACTGATTTCTGCTGTCCCTGGAGAACACTTGCTACAGGTGAGTAACTACGCTTTCTCCAGGAACAAGCAGGAAGTCAGTCCTCACTTATGGGACTTCCCAGCTACAGGCTACCGAACCTGTTATCCAAAAACGCCTCCGTGAGGCCGTGAGCAGACGTCGATGCCTGAAGGAGCCCAAGTCTTAGGGTCCCCAGGGCGAAGCTCTCGGTAACAGTCGAAGAAGGGTCGGATGGCAGGAATTGCTTATACCCCAAACAGATTATGGAGTACAGCCTGGCCGAAGGCGCTGTCCTGGTGGGACTCCCTCTCTAGGCAGTAGTGCACAGTGAAAGTGCTCACTGAAGACCAGGTCGCAGCCCAGCAGATGTTCAACGGAGGCACTCAGCACAGCGAAGCCACCAAAGCCACCTTGGCCTGAATGCTATGTGCGGTGACTCTCCGATCCAACGGGGTGCCCGCCTTCGCCTGGGCGAAAGCGATGCAGTCCGCCACCCAGATCGAGAGGGTGTGTTTGGTGACACCTGCCCCAGGCAATTGGGATCGTAGGCAACAAAGAGCCGACCAGACTTATGGTGAGCCTGGGTGTGCTGGAAGTAGAAGGTAAGAACCCTCTTGCAGTCGAGTGTATGTAACACTGCCGAGGCCTGGTCGGTATGAGTCTTACCAAACTTCTTCCCAAGACCTATCTCCTGATTTAGATGGAAATCTGAGACAACCTTTGGTAGGAACTTGGGGTGGGTGCGGAGGACCACCCTGTTCCCACAGAACCTGGTGTAGGGAGCCTCAGCCATGAGGGCCTGAAGTTCGCTGACTTGGCGAGCTGAAGTCAAAGCCACCAGGAAGATCACCTTCCAGGAGAGGTGCCGAAGAGAGCACGTCACCATCGGCTTGAAGGGTGATCGTGTAAGCTGCATGGGCACCACGTTGAGGCTCCACTCCACTGGAGGATGCCGGATGGGAGGCTTGAAAAGTAAGAGGCCTCGCATGAAGTGGGAGACCAAGGGCTGCCCCGAGAGGGATTTCCCCTCGACGGGGAGGTGGTTCGCCAAAATGGCGCTCAGTTGTACCCTAACCGAAATGGATTTCAACCCTGCTTTCGAGAGGTTGAGGAGATACTGAAGAACCCACAGGGTAGTGCAAGAGAACGGGTCGATCTGGAGCTCGGAGCACCAGACCGAGCAGTGTCACCACTTAAAGGCATATGCCTGTCTCGTTGAGTCCTTCCTTGACACGAAGAGAACCTCCTTGACCTCCGGGAGATGCAGTGGGGCTAAGGAGACCCATTCAGCCGCCAGGCTTAAGGGACAGCAAGGGCAGGTTTGGGTGGAGCACCCGACCCTCTTCCTGCGTTAACAGGTCCGGGGCACAGCCCAGGGAGAATGGAGGCTCGGACGAGAGCCGGAGCAAAAGCAGGAACCAAGGCTGTTGAGGCCACGAAGGAGCCACAAGGATCACTGAAGCTCGGTCCCACTGAACCTTGCGGAGGGTCCTCTCAATGAGAGGAGTGGGAGGGAAAGTGTAAAGAAGTCCGGAGGTCCAACTTAAGAGGAACACATCCTGGGCCACCCTGCTCGGGTGCGGAACCGGGCTGCAGAAGTGGGGAAGCTGTGCATTCACCGGGCTGGCGAACAGGTCCATGGTTAGGGTCTCCCACCGATGGGAGAAGAGATCGGCAACCTCCGGATCCAGGCGCCACTCGTGTGGGCGGAGGATCCTGCTGAGTTTGTTCATGAGTACATTCTCCTAGCCTGGGAGATAGACTGCTCGTAGGGTCATCCCCCAGAGAAACGCAAAGGAGGATCGCCTCCCAGCAGAGGAGGCAGGATCCTGTTCCCCCCTCCTTGTTTATGTAGAACATGGCTACCTGGTTGTTGGTCTGCCCGAGCACCAACTTTCCCCCTCAGACAGTCCTCGAAGGCCCTCAAGGCCCATTGGACCGCCCGATGCTCAAGCAGGTTGATCTGCTGCTGAGACTCCTCAAGCAACCACTGCCCCTGGATGCACAATGTGCCGCAGTGGGCTCCCCAACCCAGCAGGGAAACATCTGTCATCAGGATGAGCTTGTGTTTTGGGGTCTGGAAGGGCATGCCCCGAAGGAGGGTTTAGGGGGTTCCGCCACCAATCCAGGGAGTTGTGGTGACTGTGGGAGGCCTGGCTCCATTGCGCCCTGAGGCACCACTGGGCTGTTCGCATGTGCATGAGGGCGTGGAGGACCACATGGATGGTGGAGGCCATGTGTCCTAGGAGGCGCAGCATGGCCAGTGCCGTAATCCAAGCCTTGTTCTGGACCTGGGCAACCATGGCCCAGAGGCGGTCTGCATGTTTCGTGGGCAGAAAGGCAGTTGCTCCCTCCGTGTCGAGGCGTGCCCTGATGAACTCCAAGGTCTGCACCGGTTCGAGGTGGGACTTGGGTAGTTGACCAAGAAGCAGAGGCGTTCAAGGAGAAGAATCGTGTGTGATGCCGCTAGGCGGGCTTCGCCGGCTGAGGTCACTGTGACGAACCAGTCATCGAGGTAGGGGAAGATGGGTATGCCCTGCCGCCTGAGGGAGGCGGCGGCCGTGGAGAGACACTTTGTGAAAACCCGCGGTGCAGATGTGAGTCCGAAGGGGAGCACCCTGTATTAGTAGTGTTCCCCCTGCACCCTGAAGTGCAGGTATTGCCTGTGTTGGGGTGGACTAGGATGTGGGCGTAAGCATCCCTGAGATCCAAGGAGCATAGTCAATCACCCTGCTGAAGGAAGGGCAGCAAGACACCAAACGATAATATTTTGAACTTCTCCTGCACCAGAAACTTGTTTAGGTTCTGGAGGTCGAGGATGGGGCGTAGGCCCCCCATCTTTTTTGTAACAAGGAAGTAGCAGGAGTAGAACCCACTGCCTCGAAAGTGCAATTGAACCTTCTCGACCGCCCACTGGGTGAGGAGGTTGAATAGCTCCCGCTGCAAGTAAGCCTGGTGCGAGGAAAGCCCAGAAGGCTCCGCTGGGGAGAAGGGAGCCTGTCCAGGTGAAGACGATATCCATCTTGGACCACCCGGAGGACCCAGGTGTCCAACGTGATCGATGTGCAATTCGGGGCAAAAAGGGACAGGCATCCCCCCACCGGCAGAGGTGCTGTCAGGGGGGCGAGAGGCTATGCCGTTGATGTCAAAAGCCCTGAGCGTGCTGGGGTGTCACCAGTGGTTGGGCCTTGGTTCCTTTAGGCTTGTGGTGGCCATGCTCTCCTCCCTTCCACTGCATGCCGGAAGCTGGCGCAGGAGTGGGCAGGAAGGGCGGGTATTCCCGGTAGGGGAGTCCCTTTCTTTGGAAAAACGGCTTCTTGGTGGGATGCTTCTTCCGAGGGAGAGAAGTCTTACGCGAGAGGCAGGTTCGAGTCACGAACTCCGTTTCTATCTCAGCAGCCTTATCCTCCATGGGCTTACCAAACAGCTGTTCGCCAAGGCACGGGACGTCCAGGAGCGTCTCCTGGACCCACTGCTCCAGGTCCGAGGACTGGAGTCATGCCTAGCGTTGGGCCCGATGCCGGCTGCCGCCACTCAGGCAGAGGACTCAAATCTGTCATAATCGGCACAGGAGAGGTACTTCTAGCACTCCACGATGGACCTCTGGAGAGTTTGGAACCTGAGAAGGGGTTCATCCCTGAGATCTGCGAAGAACCCGCCGAGCTCCTTGGCGAGGTTGCGCAGGAACATGCCCATATATAATTGGTATGCCAGGATGCGGCATGTGAGCATGGACCCAATAGACTTTGCTCCCAAGGGCGTTGAGAGCTCTAGACTCCCTGCCCGGGTGGACCAAAGAATGTGATTTCGGGCTCTTTTGCTTCCGTATCGCCGATTCCAATACCATGGAGGTGTGTGAAAGCTGGGTCCTCCGGAGACCCAGGCCATGTTGGACCCTGTATATGGTGTCGAGAGGTTTGCTCACAGTTGGGACCAAAGCAGGTGTCTCCCACATACGGAGAAGCAGCCTGGACAAAATGGGAGGAACTGGGACAGTAAGAGACTCCCGAGGCGGGGACTCATACTATAAGATGTCGAGCTCCTCAGCGCGCGGCTCCTCTTCAGCCTGCGCAGCCAGGTTGAGAGCCTGTGCCATATCCCGCACAAACACCAGAAAGGATGTGACCTCGGGCGGCAAACGCCTCTGAAAGGTGGGTGGGGATGGGTCCGAAGGGAGGTCCCTGTGGGCACGAGTCTCCGGGGAGGTATCCCTGTCCGACTCCCAGCCCGAGAGGACCGAGAAGGAGTTTGACTCGGGCTGGTCGCCCCGTCTAGAGGCTGAAGCCTGCTTGGAGTCAGAGGCCTTGGAAGATTTCACTCCCAAGAAACGGGAAGGCGAGCGAGACTGACACCGAGGACCCTCACGAGGCCCACGGCTCTCAGGGGTTTCCAGGGCAGTTTTGGGTATCCCTCTCAAGGGAACCTCGGTCTCAAGGCGTGGGCCAGCTGTGCTGGGCATGAGCGCCTGCTGGGCAGCTAAGAAGGCAGAAACGCTGTGCTCTAGTGCCAGCATTTGGGACTCCCATGCTGACATGGATCCCTGCGATGCCAACACCAGGGTTACCAGGTCAGGCGTGGAGAAGGAGAGGAGGTTCTCACCGGGACGACCCTCAGGAGACCAGGTGCTATCGCCGGGGGCCTCCGTGTCTGTACGAGGTACCTTTCGAGGCCGCTCCTTGTCCGACTCTCGGGAACGTTGGGGGGAGACTGAGTGACCGGGTGTGGGAGCGCTCGCGCTTGTCTGGAGCCCCCAACAGCGACTTCAAGGACTTCTTCTTACGCCTCTCCAGGGGACCCTTGGAGTGCTGCCTTGAACACGGAGCCGAAGTAGGGGATCCCACCAGCGGAGGTGCGAGCAAGGGTGCCGCCAGGGATTCCAGGGCTACCTTCCGGAAAATGTCATCAGACTTCTGCTTACGACTTTGCAGGGCTTTGGAAGACATTTTCTTGCAAAGAGAGCAGAGCTCCAGAGTCATGGTCAGCCGAAAGACACCGAAGAAAGCAGTCACGGGTGTCCGTGAGCCACATGTTTTTGGAGCATCTGTCGCATTTTTTAAAACTGGTGGCCATTGGGGGAAAAAGGCCCCTGCTAGGTCGAAGACCTTTGCGGCCAGCGGTTGAGGGATAAAAAGGGCACGAAGCCCACAAAAAGGAAAATTTCACACAAAAGAATGTCCCCTCACTCAAGGGAAAAAGAAGAGCAGGGGGAGGATGGGTAGAGGACCGGTGCTACCAGAAAAACACAGGCCAGAGGCCGAAAACGAAACACTTTTTCCAAGGGACGAGGACGTGTGTTCGAAGGGCTCCACGGAAAAAGGGAGACTGAGCAAGATGGCACCTTTGGGCAGGAAGAGGACCACACATGCATGGCAGCAATTCCAAAGGCTTTCTTTGAAAGCTGGGGAATTGCTTCGTGCAGGCTCCGTCAATGCTGATGTCACCCATAAGTGAGGACTGACTTCCTGCTTGTTCCTGGAGAAAGCGTAGTTACCTGTAACAGGTGTTCTCCAGAGACAGCAGGAATCAATCCTCACATATGGGTGGCGTTGGCGAAGCCTGCGCAGTGCAAATCCCCAGCTTTCAAAGAAAGCCTTTGAGATTGCTACCACGCATGCGTGGTCCCCTTCCCGCCCAAGGGTGCCATCTTGCCCAGTCAAATGACATAGCTAAAAGATGGCAAAAACAAATAAAGATGGTATGACTGCAACTCCAAGGGGAGGAGGGAGGGTTGTAAGGACTGATTCCTACTGTCCCCTTGACAAGGGACATCGACCAACTTGTCCTGAACCCACTGCGCGAGGTTGGACGACTGGGGCCAAGCTTGGTGGCGTGCACCGATGCCAGCCACAGCTACCCGGGCCGCCGACTCGAAACAGTCATAGGCTACCCGAGACAAACCTGGTGTACTCATGGATGGTTTTGAACAGGCTCGAAGCGCTGCAAAGGTTCCTCGGAGAGACTAGCCGAGAGCCCAGTTAGCTCCTTCGCCAGGTTCCTCAGGTACATACCCATGTACAGCTGGCAGGCCTGGATCCGGCAGTTTAAGATCGAGCCCTGGTAGCACTTTCTGCTGAGGGCATCCAAAGTGCGGGCCTCCCTGCCGGGGAGGCACCGAGGAGTGCGTCTTCAGCCGACGCATGGCCGACTCCACAACCATGGAGTTGTGCGGCAGCTGTGACTTTTGAAGCCCGGGGCTCCGACGGACTCAATACATTGAGTCAAGCCGCTTGCTGACCACCAGCGTCGATGCTGGTGTCTCCCACATGCAGAGCATAAGCCATTCCAGGATGGGAGGAACAGGCACCGTGAGAGTTTCTCAGGGAGGAGCCTCGTATTGGAGGATCTCGAGCTTGTCAGCCCAGGGATTCTCCTCAGACTTGGTAGGGAAAACCAAGGCCTTGGACATGTCCCTGATGATTTCCAAGAAGCCCATATCCAATCTTGGCTGGCCACTCCCTCTTCGACATCTTGAGCGGACACTCGGGGCTCCGTGACCGGGCCCGGGAGGATCCCGGCTGATCGGAGCCATCCAAAGACGCCACCTTCGAAGGCTTCTTCTTCCTCATCATTTCCCTTGAGGGAGGCCCCATCTCTGAGGATCCACAATGACATTTGGGTTCAGAGTGCTCTTCCCGAGGCGTTGAGGCCTCAGACGAGGTCCTGGCTCTCGAAGGCACATGGGAGTCAGGAAAAATTTTATTATGCTGCTGCTGGTGGCTCCTCAAGGCCTCGGAAGACACAGGCCACAGACCACAGGGTCATGGTCCGGGCCAAGGCACCGGAGAGAGCAGTCATGTTTGTCGGTTAGGGACATAATCTTACCATACCGATCATACTTTTTGAACCCGCTGGTAGCCATGTGGGGGAAAAAGAACCCCAGCAAGGTCGAAGACCCTTCGGGCTGCCAGCGAAGAAAAAAGGGTGCGAAGACGCCCAAAAGAAAAATAAAACTTAAGTAAAAAGGAATCGACCCGATACCAAGGTCTGGAGGTCGGGGAGGGAAAGGTACCGGCAGCAAGACTGGAGACGAGCGAAACACTTGTGAAAATCAACTTTTTCCAGGACAAGAACAGACGACGTCTGGTGGCCTCCGCGGAAAAAAGGAGACTGGGCAAGATGGCATCCATATGTAAGGACTGACTTCCTGCTTGTTCCCAGAGAATCTTTTTAACATTTTTGTTTGTGATATTGTGGAAGGGCTGTCGGGTAATGCTTGCCTCTGTGGATGATACCGAAATTGCAATACAGTAGACACCTAGGAAGGAGTAGATAACATGAGGAGGAATCTAGCTAAGCTTGAAGAATGGTCGAGAATTTGGCAACTAAGATTTAACACCAGAAAATGCAAGGTCATGCATTTGTGCTGCAAAAATCCAAGAGGAATAAATATATAGGGGGTGAAGTACCTTTGTCCACAAAAGAGGAACGGGACCTGGGTGCAATTGTTTCTGATGATCTTAAAGTGGCTAAGCAGGTAGAAAAGGCAACACAAAAGCCGGAAAGATGCTTGGGTGCATAGGGAGAGGAATGGCCAGCAGAAAAAAGGAGGCGATAGTGCTTCTGAGACTTCATTTGGTGTATATTGTGTGCAGTTCTGGAGACCAAACCTTTAAAAGGGTATAAACAGGATGGAGAAGGTGCAGAGGGTGGCTACTAAAATGGTCAGTGGTCTTTGTTATAAGCCATATGGGGAGAGACTTAAAGATCTCAATATGTATACTTTAGAGGAAAGGTGGGAGAGAGGAGATAAGACAAATGTTTAAATACCTCTGTGACATAAATGCACAGGAGGAGAGCCTCTTTAAGATGAAAGAAAGCTCTGCAATGAGGGGACAAAGGATGAAGGTGAAAGGGGATAAACTCAGGAGTAATATGTAGAAATATTTCTTTACAGAAAGAGTGGTAGATGCATGGAATAGTCTCCTAGTGGAGGTAGTAATGAGGACAGTATCTGAATTCAAGAAAGCATGGGACAAGCACAGACAATATCTAAAGAAAAAAAGGGACTATAGTAGTTGACATGGAAAGGCAGACTTGATAGGCCATATAGCACAGTTACTTACCTGTAACAGGTGATCTCTGGGAACAGCAGGAATTAGTCTTCACATATGGGTACGTCGGTACCGACGGAGCCTGCACGGGAATGCTCCCCAGCATCCAATCAGAAAGCTTTTGGGAGCATCCCTCGCGCCTGCGCGCTGACTTTCCGCCTTTCCCACTGCCTCTTCTCAGTTGAGTTTCATAGCTGAGACAGAAGGAGAGAAAGAGGAAAGGAGAGAGATAGATACAACTCCTAGGGGAGGCGGGTGGGTTGTGAAGACTAATTCCTGCTGTTCCCAGAGATCACCTTTTACAGGTAAGTAACTGTGCTATCTCCAGGAACAAGCAGGAATGAGTCTTCACATATGGGTACTCCCTAGCTGTGGGTGCCAGGGGAGATCCCATAAAATGCGTATCCCTGGAACAGGACGGCATTTCCCAAACTTGGATCCCCGGCATCCCCTGAGGGATGGGGGGTAGGAGTTGAATAGAGAAGAGCTGTAGAGGAACAGCGAATCTAAAGACTAAAGGGAAAAATGAGTCTTTAGAAGGTATGTCAAGTATCATTAAAATATTTAATGAACTAGTACAATATAGAGCTTACCTACTGGATTGTAGGAAGTAGAGCTGTGATGGAGTGTACTGTAGATGCAGTGGCGAAATCCTCAAGGTAACTTCACAGCAGTGAGGATGAAGTTCCAAACCTGGAATGGGCAGGTGACCCAGGTGTCAACTGGGGTAGGAGAAGAACGGCAGGTCTTCAATGGAAAGCTTTATGGGAAAAAGCTGAAACTCTTTTAGGTACAGAGTTATTAACATTGAGGACTAAAAGAAGAAGACTGACCGATCTGGAGAATTAGCCAGTCCTGAAGGGAAGAGGGGGTATGGAAAAAAGCCCCTATTCCCAAGGAGAACAGAAGTGTACTCAGAAGTACTGAAGATGTACACTGTCTTTCCTAGCTGGTAAGAGATAGGAAGACATTGAAGTTTGATACTTCATAGACAGGGAGATCTATAACAAAAATAGAAGCTGTTGACATCACAGCAGTAATTGTGTGTATAACCGCTCCCACTTACTGAGCCGTATGAGAATAGGCAAGTTGACTGTCTGGACCTCTTAAGAAGGTAAAAGCTTTATAGCACAGACAGTTAGGGAGATAGTAGGTAATACATAGCGTCCTATGGACATCTCCCAATGGGCACACATATATATATATATATATATGGAGATACATACATATCTATATATATGTGCATATATGTCTAGATATGTGTGATATATATATATATATATATAGATGGGCATGACTTATGCCCACACAGATTACAGAAATATGTATGTATAGGACATATACATACATGAATATATGTCTGAGGATACATGCCTGCAACTGAGTCCCACAAAACATTCACATGGGGAATGTGATGGGAAAAGATTCATCTAATAATAAGGGGGTGAAAACCACCTGAAGATATATAGAGAATCTATTTCTGCGGTGCAGGAATGTAGTTCAGTGGAATAACCAGTATGGTTGTGTGAAAAAACAGAGGATAATAGCAGTCTGGCAAGAGCACGTCAGGAGTACTTAGGACTCTGACATGTCCAAAGGACAAAAAAACGCATAGACTAAGACACCAGGATGACCCAGCCAAGGGACACAGGGGTATCATGTACACTAAAAGAGTATGCGTAGTCCAAGTGGAGCAGAAAAGCATAATGCCAAGCTGTAAGGAAAAAAGGGGTAGATTCCTGCAAGATTGGGAACTCCTTGGACATTCACGCAGAAAAAGTTTGTCTTCTGTATCACAACAGGAGACAAGAGGGTATAAAGAACCCATATAGTCATGGAATGATTATATAAGCTTTTTCTACTATATGGAAAAAACCCTCAGAGACAAAGTTCAATGCTCTGTAGCAAGGGCCCATAGTAGAAAGCTTCTCTGAAGATTGCAGAGAGCATTGTGCAGGAGAATTATGAGATAAAACGGACTGAAGTCAGGTGTGTTGCCACATCCTAGGAAAGGATATGGCTAGAAGAAGATAACCTGCAGTGAGTAGTATTATGCAAGATAGTTGAAAGTAGCTTGCAATGAGTATTAAAGTAATCACTGGAACTCCTGCATGCACAGCAACTGAACAAAACAACAGAGGGGATTCTCCTGTATAAAAACAGAGAGAAAACAGACAAAGGAAGCAGAGATATTCCCGTCCCTGTCTGATGAGTTGTTCAGAGCATGCATTGAAGGATAAGAAAAAGTCTACACTGTAAAGAAAGAGAAGTGTTTCAGTATGGTACCAACTCAAGCAGGGGAAAAACCCTGGAAGAGAGGGGGTTGGAAGGTGACTTACCATATAGTAAGTCAGCTGAAGGAAAAGATGTCCATGTGGGGACAGAAACTATCATGGTATAGTTGTAACCTCCCTTCGTAGTAGTAAGAAGGGGAGAATTCTGTAACCCATGGACAAAAGAATCCTAACAGTTTAGCATACTGAAACCAGTGTAGAGTTTGAAGAATAAACTTCTGCTAAGAAGAAGTTAACTGTAGATTGCAACATACAGGAACCTATGGTTGCTGGTTATGATTAGACTGGTTAGAGTCTGGAGACTTCAGACTAGGATGAGATGTCCCTTGCTTGGGTACATCTGGAGGATGGGCAGGAGAAGGGTGAAACCTTCTTTTCTTAGGGAAAGAAGGTTTGGTAGGACATTTCCTACGTCCTGGGGAAAAAGAAGGCTTAGGATGGTTTCCAGAACCAGGGAAGTCAGTGGAGCAATGAGCAACCTGACGTAAAGCCTCTTTATTGAAGAGATTTTATCCAGTACAAGGAGAATTACCCAGTGTATGTTGTGCCCATCTGCTCAAGTCTGAAGCTTGCAGCCAGGCTTTACGACGTGCTCCAATGGCAATAGCAGAGGATCTGCTAACAGACTCAAAAGAGTCTAGAGAAGCACGAGAAAGAAACCAAGAGACATTCCTGCTATGATTAAGAAGCAAGGAATAGTCAGTGGCCTTAGGCTCTGACAAAAAAGGTGACAAAAGAGATAATTTCTCTGTGACCTCCTGAAGTGTCAGACTCATATAAAAAATATATGAAATAATTCTTGAAGCCAGCATAGAAGTTTGGAAGGTTTGACGTCCAAAGGCATCAAGTGCTTTAGATGCACGACCTGGCGGATAAGAAGAATGCTTCTTCTTGCTTCTTACCTTCCTCATTGCTAATTCCACTACAATGGAATGATGTGGAAGTTGGTTTTTTTGAAACCCCGGAGAGGGAGGCACCTGATACAGAACATTAATGGCTGTAGAAAAGGAACCTTTAAAGGTGATTCCCACATCCTCAGAAGAAGATCCTGCAAAGAATGATGTAAAGGAAGCATTATATTTTCTTTTTCTGCAGGATCTTGGTTAAGAGTAGAGCCAGGAATAGGAATGGCAAGAAAGGTTGCCATGTCAAGGAGAAATTTCTGAAAAGAAGGATCTCCAATGGGAACTATTCCTGGGTAAGCTGAGGTTGAAGGAGCAGCTTGAGCACCAGAAGACATACTGGACTGGTGCAGAAAAAGAATCTTGCTAGATGGACAGTGATACTGACAGTTCTGATTCGAGGCAGCTAATACTGCATCGTCAGTGCCTGGTATCGATTCCAAGCTAGGCATAGAAAGGATCGATGGCACCGATGGAACTGCAGGAATCCACATCGATACCGAAACCGGTATCGGAGACGGTAATGTCATCGAAGCAGTAATCAGGGGCTGCTGAAGCGGTACCGAGGTAGCCCGAGAGCCTTGGTGAATATCCCCGGTACTGCGTAGTCGGAAACGATATGGATCGTTTCCGAAACGCGTCAGTACCAAGTCATCTAGACTGGATATCGATTCTAGACTCGGCATCGAAGGGAGCGAGTCTATCGATGCATGTCTAGAAAGTACCGACGTTGGTGGTGGTATCGGCGATGCTGATACAGGAAAGTCAATCGGAGTCGTATCGATCGGTTCCGAAGGTACCGAGGACGTCCAAAGATGATGCCTGGTGAAGAGAGGAACACTCGACACCGGCGCCGATGTCGGGGTATCGGTACCGCTCGAAGCCGGTACCAACCCCGAGCATGGCGAAGATACAGGAAAGTCAATCTGAGTCGTATCGATCGGCCCCGAAGGTACCGAGGATACCAGATGACGATCCCAGGTGAAGAGTGGAACACTCGACACCGATGCCGATGCCGGGGTATCGGTACCGCTCAAAGCCGGTACCAACCCCGAGCATGACGGAGATACAGGAAAGCCAATCTGGGTCGTATCGATCGGCCCCGAAGGTACCGAGGACACCAGATGACGATCCCTGGTGAAGAGTGGAACACTCGACACCGGTGCCGGGTTATCGGTACCGCTCGAAGCGGATACCACCCCCGAGCACGGCTCAGGTATGTTCTGTGAGGGGTGAGCCCCAGGAACAACCTGAAACCCCGTAAATGCTTCAGAGCCCGAAGACTCCCGCCGGTGTTTTATTGCCAATGGGGTCTTGAGGGCAAGGCCGGAGCCGTCATCATGCTGGGCATGAGACTTACCCTTCAAGAATTGGCTAGTCTTAACAGACTGTTTGTGGGTTACCTGATCCTGGAGAGAAGAATAAACCGGTGTCCTCATCTCAGGAGGAAAAACGGCATCGAGGGAAACTCGAAAAAGGGAAGGTCTTCTCCCAATAATACAGCCTGATGGATCAGGGAAAAAAGGGTCAGGACCCAAACAGGTTAGACACCAAGCATTGGAGTCTAAAAAGAAAACGATGTTTCCACAGTGAAGGCACTTCTTAGGGGAAGAAGGCTCCATGTTGGAGAGGCCTGGTAGGCCCAAAAAAGTTAAGACAAAAACTGAGGAGAAAAAATATCTCTAAGTTTAGAAAAGAAAAGAATAAAGCACCGGCGGTACCGGTATTGGCGGGAAAGACAGCCGCGACCACAAGAAAACAAAAAATAAGAATTTTAAAGAAAAAAGTTTCTGCGGTGACAGGAGGACGTCCTGTCGGCTCCGCGGAAAAACGAAAACTGAGGAGAGGCAGTGGGAAAGGCGGGAAGTCAGCGCGCAGGCGCGAGGGATGCTCCCAAAAGCTTTCTGATTGGATGCTGGGGAGCATTCCCGTGCAGGCTCCGTCGGTACCGACGTACCCATATGTGAAGACTCATTCCTGCTTGTTCCTGGAGATGGTCTTTTTCTGCTGTCATGTTTCTATCTTTGCTAAATTCCAAATGATAGCAGTTGCTACATCTGCTGCATTTTGCATTTCACACAGAATTACTAGTATAAATGTGGTAGCTTACCTAGGTTTTGCCTTGGAGGGCACAGCATTGTCATGATCATCTGCAGCTTCTCTTGAAGGATTTCATCCGTTAAGATCTCAGAAGCAGGAATTTTAAAAAAAATTTCCTGAGAGAAGTAGAAGATAAGCAATAAGAGAATGCATCAATATACTCATATGAGAATGTAAACTTCATGCACTATCCAGATATGTTTCAGATTCCTGTTTTGAGAAGGTTTGTCCTTAGCTCCAAGGACTATTCCATAAAAGATGACCCAGTTCCATAACTTGACTGCATCTAGTTGGAACATAACTACTTGATTTGTCTGCTCAGACTAGGATGATTTTGTGGGCCACTCAATTTCTGAACTTTAGTACTGTCCTTTACACTTCAGCCCCACCACATAACTCTCCCGTCACATATGCAAGTTTCCCCCCTACACAACGATCAATGTATATAGCTCCCGCTGTACCCCCATCATGTACTGTACATTTGTATATAGTTATCTAACCCCTCCAAATTATGCTGTATACAGTTTTATTGTTTCAATGTAACCACTATTATATATCTTGTTTCATGTACATTGCTTTGACCTGGAGAAAGGCAGCATATAAATCCAGCTAAATAAATAAATAAATTTATGCATGGAGACCAGGAACCCTAAGTGTGAAACATTAATGAGGGCACTCGAGCCCAGGCTGGATACATCCATGGTGAAAACGGTTTGGCGAGGGAAAATTTGAAAGGCAATCACTTTGTCAAAATAAAATGAGAGAGCCACTAAGGCAGAGTCTTTGCACTCTTCAATAATATAAAAGTGTGTGTGCCATTTCGCTGGTATGACATAGAAGCCACATCTACGATAAAGATCGGAAGGTCCAGAATTCTCAACATGAACCAGGATGATATCAGATTACTGTACATTATCTTGGATGACTCTATTCATGGTGAGAAAGGCCATCACCTGTGTCACATCTATCCAAGCCCCTATGAACTCCAATTGAGATGACAGGTTCAGATGGCATTTAGGATAACTAATGACTATCTCTAAAAACTCCAGCACTCTGACGACAGTGATGCACATTCATTTGCTTGCTCCCAACTAAGCTGTATTCTTCATTAGTTAATAATTTGAGCAAACAAGCTATGACAGCTAGACATTTGGTAATATCCTGTAAAGCCAAAATGTGCCCAAAAATAGGTACATAGTACTGGAGGTGTGGTGCTTCTTTAACAAAATAGAGATATATTCTATGACTTGGGTGTCTCTATATGGGTATAGATCATCCTGAGATCCAGCAAAGCTAGTCAATTCCTCTTATTTAAGCACAGAAGGGCTCCAGGGAAACTTTCAGCTTTTCTATTTTTAGGAATTTGTTTAAGGTCCTTTAGTGTAGGAAGGGTCTGATGGTCAGTCTTTTCAGGGACCAGAAGTATTTGAAGTAAAAATCCTGCCCTCTCTTCTACAGTGAGGTAGGTTTGGCAACTTTGTTCAACATGACTAGGATATTTCTGGCATGAGTAACTCCTGCTTTTGGATGAACCTGCATGATATTTTGGCAGTGTGATTTAGAAGGGATCATCAGTAGATGTAATTTGTGATCTGGAGAACTGTTATCAAAGGTTATAAACAGGTACATGGTTTACGTTTTGGCCTCTGTTACTAGGCAGGTTGCTGAAACAGAGACTGGAACACTGGTTATATCTCTTGAATCTAGTTGAAACCCCTCCGTTGTTTTGAATGGATGGCATTATGGAATTTGGAGTTCTTTTGATCTCATTAACAAGATTCTAGGAAGAAAGTGCTTGATATCATTTCGATAACTTTGAGAAGAGGCTAAATACCAGACCAGTGCAGTGTTTCCAGGCTGTTAAAGTTGTTTCAGATGCCGTCGTTAATGTCCTTTCTATGAATCCTGATAGACCAGTCCAGACAAGTGGGTTATGTTCCCCTATCAGCAGATTGGTGGAATGAGAATCAATGAAAAGCCTAGGTTTCAATGACATCACTCTCATGCCTCTATTCGCCTCAGCCACCAGAGGTCCTTCAGTATATGTCCCAAAGCATAAGGGAGAAAACATGGCAAGCCTCATACAACCTCAATCGGGGCAACAAGGAGTAATCAACAGTCGAGAACTATCTACAAGAAGGCATAAATAGAAGGGTGTCTATAGAAAATGAACCTGTAGAGTCAAGTATAAAAATCATAGTGGACCCAAGGTACCGCAGCAGAAGAGCAGAGCAAATACAGTTTCAGGGGCAGGTCCTGGACTGGTCTAGCAGGACGCAAGGAAAGGACATTATCTGGTAAGTAAAATGTCAGCTTCCATATTGTCCTGCTAGACCAGTCTAGACAAGTGGGATGTATCAAAGCTACAGCACCACCGGGCAGGAAGACGCCACAGTAGCTCACAAAACTCTTGAGCAGGCGGCCGTGTCCTTCTGTACTTGACAAAAGTGGAAAGTGATGCCCAAGTTGCTGCCTGCCAAATGCCAAGGCAATAGTCACCTTAAACCAGCACCCCACAATTGATCTGGTTGCTATTTCACCCTTGCGTGGGCCAGCAAATATAAAAAGATGGTCTGACTTATGAATGGAATTCGTAAACTCCATGTACCGGAGAAGCACCCTCTGGACATACACAAGGCAAAGATCTTTATTCTTCCCCTGATACTGCTCCTTAGAGAAGGAGGGCAGACAGTCCATCTGGTTCACGTGAAGGGAGACAGCACCTAAGGCAAGAAGGTGGCACAGGCCAAATGGACACAACCTCCTTTGAAAAGGACAGATAAGGATCTCAGCAGGTTGGAGATCCGTCTTGCAGAACGAATAGAGACCAATAAGAGAATCTTGAGCGTCAATCCCTGTAGTGCAGCGTGCTGCAACGGCTCATAGGGGGCTGCTAGCAGGGCCCTGAGCACCAGACATAGATCCAAGGAAGGAATTACAATGCGAAGGAGAGGATGCAGATGCTGAACACCCTGGTGAAAACTTGAGACACCCGGGTGCAAGGCCAAAGACTTGCCCGCCATCAGACCAAGGAAACAAGTCAGAGCTGCCACATGAACTTTCAGGGAGCTAAGTGAAAGGCCCTTCCCTAGGCCATCCTACAGCAAGGCCAACTGGGAGGGCTTCCTGGGCGCCGCAGTAGCCAACTGCTGTACACTGCACCAGCGCTTAAGAGGCATCATATCCGTACGTATGCTAGTTTAGTAGACCTCCTTCGGGCACCATGCAGAATAGAGATCACTGCTAGAGAGCAGCCCTTACATGCTAGCAGTCTCTTTTCTAGAACCATGCCGCAAGTGAGAAGGGAACTAGGTCCCCCAGGACGATTAGTCCCTACTGCAATAGCTCCTGAAATGAAGGCAGCTGAAGAGGAGGTACATGCAGAAGCCAAATCCGGTCTCTGAATTACGCTCTCCATAGCCAATCCAGCGCTACCTGAACAATCATGCCCAGGTGGCGCTCTATACACCAAATCACATGCCCCACCCATGGGCCATGGAGGAGAAACATACAGCAACTTCTGACTTGGCCAAGGCTGCATCAGGATGTCAATAACTTTGGACCCTGTCTCTGTGTGGTGACTGAAGAAGTGGTAAACATTTGCATTAGAGCTGGTTGCCATCAGATTTAATTTGGGGCAATCCTAACAGCATGGAATCAACTGAAATGCCTCATGATTCAACTGCCACTCACCTGGATTCAGAGAGTGCTGGCTGAGGAAGTCCGCTTCCCCACTGTCTACCCCAGCAATGTGCTGGGCCCACAAGGCTAGGAGATTCTTCTCCTCCCAGGCAAACCTGAGATCCATCTCTAGCACCACTCTGGTGCACCCTGTGCCGCCATGCCGACTGACATAAGCCACCGCCGTGGCATTGTATGAAAACACTTAAATCGCCTGGCCAATGACCAAAGGCTAGAAATGCAGAAGGGCCAAACTGATGGTCCTCACGTTGAGGTAACTGATGGACCACACTGCTTCCCTGTGGTTCCAACGGCCTGGGGCCATATGGTCTTGGCAATGGGATCCCCAGCCCAAAAGACAGGCATCCATCATCAGCAGGATCCAGGAGCAATCTTCCAGCGGTAATCCCTTCCTCAGGTGACAGGGCTGCCACCACTACCGTAGACCGGTCTTCACCATCAATGGGAGCGGAAGCCTGCGCTCGAACCTCTGAGAGCTTGGGCACCATTGAGTCAATAAGGACCACTGGAGAGGTTGCATGTGAGCACATGCCCATGGCACCATCACTATGGTCACCATCATCAATCCAAGGAGCTGAAGATAATTTTGGTCTCTGGGGACCTATTGCGTATAAAACAGCACCAGGTAATCCAATAGTCATTTGACTTTCTCACCTGGCAAGAAAACTATGTCCACTAGAGCGTCAAAATGTGCTCCCAGTAACTCCAAGGACTGGGAAGGCAAATAGCTGGTGCTTTTTCTGATTGGTTATCCAGCCATGGCGTTCCAAAAGCACATCACTCAGGATGTCACCTGAGACACTTCTGAGAGGGGACAGGCTCAGATGAGTTGATCGTCCATATAGGGATGGACATAGATCCCTTGGTGCCATAGCGCCACAGCCGTCCCTGCTCTGGAGAATGTCCTTGGGGTTGTGGATAGCCCAAAAGGGAGGGTGGTGAACTGATAGCAAGAGCCAGGCATGGTAAAACGCAGACACTTCTGCTGATCCGTCCGTTTCGGGACATGAAAATATGCCTCGGCCAGAACCAGAGATGCCAAGAATTCCCCTTGGCGCACTGCTTGAATCATGGAGCACAAGGTTTCCATCCAGAAATGCAGGACAGGCAAGTGCTCGTTGACTCCCTTGAGGTCCAGAATGGGCCGGAAGGAACCATCCTCTTTTTGTTTTTGCCACCACAAAATAGATGGAGTATCTACCCTTGCCCTGCTCGTTTGGGGAGATTGGCACCAATGCCTTCAGGTGCAGCAACTTGTCCAAGGTGATCCACACAGCGGCACCTTTGATCACAAACCCACTCAGAGAAGGCATCGAAAACAGTCTCTTTGCATTCCCGGACACAGTCGAACTGAATGGTGTCTAGCACCCAGCTGGTGACCCGGGCACATTCCTGAAAGAAGAGGCAAAGCCTGTCACCCACCGGAGGAACCAGGGAATGGACCCCCAAACCTTCATTGTGCAGCCTGGGAGGGTCCACCTTTGAAAGGGACCGAAACCCTGGGCCCATGCGCTCCACAAAAGCAGAGGGGAAAGAGTAGTTACTCACCTGTAACAGGTGTTCTCCAGGAACAGCAGGAATCAGTCCTCACATATGGGTGTCATCGACGCCGATGAAGCCCCAGCGGAGCATTTCCCCAGCTTTCCATGAAGTCCTTTGGGAATGCAGGCACGCATGCGCGGTTCCCTTCCCGCCTAAAGGTGCCATCTTACCTCAGTCAAATGACATAACTAAGAACAGCACACAAAAATGAAAAAATAAACTATGTACAACTGCAACTCCCAGGGGAGGAGGGAGGGTTGTGAGGACCGATTCCTGCTGTTCCTGGAGAACACCTGTTACAGGTGAGTAACTACTCTTTCTCCAGGACCAAGCAGGAAGTCAGTCCTCACATATGGGTGACTCCCTAGCTCTGGGCTACCAGGGAACCCAGGCTGAACAAGAGAACTCCCTCTAGTCCCAGCATCAAAGGAAGGCTTTTCACTGACACAACCTCCACCGGTAGCCCAACAGAGGGCAGGAGTTGCCTAAACCTCAAAGAGATTCCGGAGTACTGCCTGGCCAAAATCACTCTCCCTACGGGACTCCCTCTCCAGACAGTAATGGGCCGCAAAAGTCTGGCTTGAAGACCAAGTTGCAGCCCTGCAGATGTCTACCAATGGTACAGAGCGGAGATGTGCCACTGAGGCAGCCATTGCCCTGACACGGTGGGTCGTGACCCTACCCTGCAAAGGAAGGTCAGCCGCCCTGTAAGCCCAGGTGATAGTCAGCTACCCAGATGGACAAGGTACGCTTGGACACAGCCAACCCCAACTTATTAGGGTCAAAAGACACGAAGAGCTGAGTAGCCCTTCTATGCCCTTGCGTACGGTCAAGGTAGAAGGATAAGGCCCTTCTACAGTCCAGGGTATGCAGAACTGCTTCAGCCTGACTTGCATGAGGCCTAGGGAAGAATGTTGGAAGAACCACCTCCTGGTTGAGGTGGAAAGAGGAGACAACTTTAGGGAGGAACTTTGGATGAGTCCTAAGGACTACCCTGTTCCTATAGAAGCGAGTGTAAGGTCTGTCTCAGACTAGGGCCTGAAGCGCACTCACTCGCCTGGCCGAGGTTAGGACTACCAAGAAGAGGGTCTTCCAGGACAGGAAGCGCAGAGGGCAAGTAGCCATCGGCTCAAAAGGTGGGCGAGTCAGTTGTTGCAAGACCACATTCAACTCCCACTCAGGAGCAGGAGGACGGATTGGAGGCTTGAGCAAAAGCAAGCCCCTGAGAAAACGGGACACCAAGGGGTGAACCGACAGAGAATGTCCTTCCACCAGTGAGTGGTGAGCTGCTAGAGCTGAGAGGTGGACCCGAACAGAATTGGACTTAAGTCCCTGATTGGACAAGTGCAGTAAGTACTGAAGTACAACTGGCACAGTACAGGAGAAAGGATCCTCTGCACGTAGCTGACACCACACAGAAAACCTTTTCCATTTAAGAGCATAGGTTTTCCTAGTGGACTGTTTCCTAGAAGCTAGGACAACCTCCTCAACTTCCTGAGGTAGGCCCCAGGGAGCCAAAACTACCCTTGCAGCCTCCAGGCCATCAAATTGAGAGCTTTGAGATTGGGGTGCAGAAGGGAACCCTGATCCTGGGAGAGAAGGTCGGGTTGCAACCCCAGAGGCAGTGGGGGATCCACCGCCAGTTGAAGGAGAAGTGGAAACCAAGGCTGTCTCGGCCACCTGCGAGCCACCAGCAGGACTGAGGCCCTGTCCTGAAGAATCTTGAACAGAGTTCGGGCCACCAAAGGCATGGGAGGAAACGCATACAGGAGGACCTGAGACCAGGGAATCAGAAAAGCATTTGCTGCTAGTCGCAGAGGATGCGGTTGTCTGGAGCAGAACTTTGGCAGCTGTTTGTTCAGAGGACTGGCAAACAGATCTATGGAGGGAAGCCCCCATTTTAGGAAAATTTTCTGAACTACCAAAGGATGCAGCTGCCACTCGTGGGGCTGCAGAATTCTGCTCAACCTGTCGGCCAAGTGGTTCTCCTGGCCTGGAAGGTACACAGCCTTGAGGAGCATGTTGTGCTTGAGGGCAAACGAGCAACGGTCCTGTGCCTCCTGACAAAGGAGCCTGGACCCAGTCCCACCTTGCTTGTTCACATAAAACAAAGCTACCTGGTTGTCTGTCTGAACCAGGACAGACTGATGAGCCAGGGCAGGAGAGAAGGTTTTGAGCGCTAATCGAATAGCCCTGAGTTCCAATAGATTGATCTGCTGTGCGGCCTCCCAGGGAGACCACAGGCCCTGGGTGCACTTGTTCAGACAATGAGCCCCCCAGCCCTGCAGGGAGGCGTCTGTGGTCAGTACCACTGTGTACCCAGGAATTTGAAAAGGCACCCCTTTTAGTAGATTGGGTGGGTGCAGCCACCAGTTGAGGGAGTCCAGGAAAGGTCTGGACAGCCTTATCCTGTCTCTGAAGCTGCCTGTGGCCTGTGACCACTGACTCCGAAGGCACCACTGTGCAGGCCTCATATGGAGCCTGGCATTGGGGATTACGTGAACTGTCGAAGCCATGTGGCCGAGCAGCCTCAGGCAGAGTCTGGCGGAGACCACTGACCCGCTGAGAAACATGCTGGCCAAGTCCATCAGTCTTTGGGCCCTGTTTGCTGGCAAGAATGCCTTTGCCAGGATAGAGTCCAACCTTGCCCCTATGAACTCCAAGTTCTGGGAAGGGAGCAAAGTGGACTTTGCGAAGTTTATGACAAACCCCAGGCTTTGTAGAAGAGCAATAGTTCTGAGGGTGGCTTGTCTGGCCTCCTGGCACGTCTGAACCCTGATGAGCCAATCGTCCAGATAGGGGAAGACAAAGATACCCTGATTCCTCAGGTAGGCCGCCACCACTGCCAGGCATTTGGTAAAGACCCTGGGAGCGGAGGTGAGGCCAAAAGGCAGTACTCTGTACTGATAATGGTTTCCTCCCACAATGAACCTGAGGTACTTTCTGTGGTCTGGATGAATGAGGATGTGAGTGTACACATCCTTTAGATCTAAGGAGCATAGCCAATCTCCCTGCTGGAGGTAGGGCAGAAGTTTTCCAAGAGTAAGCATCTTGAATTTCTCTTTCTCTAGGGACTTGTTGAGATTCCTGAGGTCCAGGATAGGTCGAAGGCCCCCAGTCCTTTTGGGTACCAGGAAATATATGGAATAGAACCCTCGACCGTGCATTTGAAGGGGCACAGGCTCCACCGCCCTGTCCAACAACAGACCTTGGAGCTCCTGGAGGAGAAGATCTGTGTGCAGGGGAGGCCTTGGAGGCTCTCCTGGAAAATATGGAGGAGGCAGTTGATGAAAGTGTAGAGCATAGCCCCTGTGGACTATGTTTGACACCCAACTGTCCCCAGTGATGTGGGGCCACTGGTGGGCAAATTGGGCGAGGCGACCTCCTATGCAGGGTTGGGAGAGCAGGGACTGAGAGGCTATGCTTGAGGAGTCAAAAACCCCCACCCTGCTGAGTGGGAGCAGGGGCCGGAGGCTTGGGGGTCCTCTGCCTACGGGGCCCATTACCTTGCCCCTTGGCTTGCTGACCCTGGGGTGCAGCTTGGGCAGCCGGATACTGAGGGTACTGTTTGTAGGCAGTGCCGTTCCTCGGGTAAAAGGGCTTTTTACCCGAGGTCTTCTTCTTGTGAGAAGGGGCAGAGGTCTTCCTAGACAGCCTTGTCCTGGTAAGGTGCTCGGTCTCGAGCTGAGCGGCCTTCTCGGCCATGGGCTTGCCAAAAAGGTTCTCACCTCGGCAAGGGACATCGACCAACTTGTCCTGAACCCATGGCTCGAGGTCCGATGACTGCAGTCATGCCTGGCGTTGAGCCGCAATGCCGGCTGCCGCAACTCGGGCCGAAGCCTCGAAGCCATCGTAGGCGGCGTGGGACATGAACTTGGAGCATTCCCGAATCCCCGAGGACAAGGACTTGAATCTCTGCAAGGGTTCCCCGGAGAGACCAGCAGAGAACCCGGCCAACTCCTTGGCCAGGTCTCGTAAGTACATGCCCATGTACAGCTGGTAAGACTGGACACGGCAAGCAAGCATCGAGCCCTGGAAGCACTTTCTACCAAAACCATTGAGGTTTCGGGCCTCCCTGCCAGGAGGCACCGCGGAGTGCATCTTCTGACTTTTCAGGCGATGCATGGCCGATTCCACCACCATGGAATGGTGTGGTAGCTGCGCCTTCTGAAAGCCAGGGCTCTTCCGGAGTCGATAGATCGAATCGACCTGCTTGCTTAGAACCGGCGCCGAGGCCGGTGCCTCCCACATCTGGAAGAGGAGCCGTTTCAGCATCGGAGGAACCGGGACAGTAAAGGCCTCCTTCGGAGGAGAGTCGTACTGCAGGGCCTCGAGCTCCTCAGCTCGAGGCTCTTCCTCGGAGTCCGCTGGGATAGCCAACGCGGCTATAATCTGGACAAACTTCGAGAACCGGATATCCTCCGGAGTGGTTCTACTCCGGGGTTCCGACTGCGGTGCGTCCGACGGGACGCACCGAGGCTTGAATGTGTCGGGGGACTCCTCATCCTCCGTCTCCCAGGCGGACTCGTCCGACGAGGAGTCAGGGTCCGACCCCGCGGGGCCCGGGAGCACCCGCCCCGATGCCGGAGGCACCGGTGTCGACGCCCTTGGTCCCGAACGGGAGGTCGAGGGAGACCGCGACCGAGGTCGACCTCGAGCCTTCATGGCCTCGAGTATCGGCTCGGTCTCCGGGGTCGACTTCGATGTCGATGTCCCGGTGGTCGGGGCCGATGCACCAGACAGGCTGGCCATCAGTGCCCGCTGCTGCTCCATGAAGGCAGACAGTCTGCACTCCAAGGCTGTCATCCTGAGACTCAGCTCGGCGCCGGGCCTGACGTCGGCTCTCTGGGAGGAGAGTCCTCGAAGACAACAGGACTTACGTGTCCAGCAGTCTCCGGTTCCACGCGAGGAACTTTGGCAGGCTTCTCTTGTTCCACGGGCCCGGGGCGACGGTCGGGGGTCTTAGACCTGGCCCTCGAGGAGCCAGGGACCTCTTCCGACGACGCCCTCACGAGCCGCTTCTTCCTCTTGCGTTCCCGGTCAGGGGACCCCCTGTCCGAGGAGCCACGACGGTGCTCGGGATCCGAATCCCGAGATGTCGAGGCCTCAGACGAGGTCCGGGCCCGGCCGGAGGCTGAGTCAGAAAAAAGCCTTTCTTTCTGCTGCTGGCGACTTCGCAGTGCCTTGGAAGACATCTTCCCACATGGTCCACACGTCTTAGAGTCGTGATCAGGACCGAGGCACCGAAGGCAGCAGTCGTGTGTGTCGGTGAGAAACATCAACTAATTACACCGATCACACTTTTTAAAACCGCTGGAAGCCATCGGGGAAAAAACAGTCCCCGCGAGGTCAAAGGCCCGGGCTTCCAGGGAAAAAACAAAAAAGGGCACGAACGCCAGCCACGAAGGGCAAAAACCGAAAAAGAACCGAATCGCCAAAAAAAATCAAACTTTTATCTGGGATGACAGGACACATGTCTGGTGGGCTTCTCGGAAAAAGAGAGACTGAGGTCAGATGGCATCTTTAGGCGGGAAGGGAACCGTGCATGCGTGCCTGCATTCCCAAAGGCTTTCATGGCTTCATCGGCGTCGATGACACCCATATGTGAGGACTGACTTCCTGCTTGGTCCTGGAGAAGAAACGTTTCCCAGGTTGATAATGGCAATAGTCCCAAGACCCCTAGGAATCCGGCCAGCATGCCCTTGGTGGATGGGTGGAGTCTGAGGAAGAAGAGGCACCAGCTCTCTTCACAGGACCCTTGGACCTGTCTTCTAGGAGGCAGTAAGATTTTCTTTCCTAGGTCCTTCACTAACTTCTCCAAATCAGTTCCAAACAGAAGCTTCCTCTAAAAGGGCAGTTGAGCCAACTAGGCTTTGGAGGATGTGTCCACTGCCCAGTGTCAGAGCCAAATCCAACATCATGACACCGTTGTCAGGGTACCAATCCCTGGTCATCAAGTGCACCAGGTTATACATGGCATCAGAAAGGGAGGCTATAGCCAACTCCAAAAGAGGGGCAGTATCATCAGGCGGAAAAGACTGAATCCACTGGACCAGGGCTCAAGATGTAAGATGTAAGGCTGGTACCTACCGCCAGCTGTAAAAATAGCCGCCACCATGGCAAACTGGCTCCACAGCAAGGAATTCACCTTGCGGTCCAGAAAATCCATTAAGACCGATCTATCTTCCACAGGAATAGAGGTTCACCTGGTAACCGCTGTGACCTGCGCATCCACCCTGGGAATGTCAAACTACTCGACAAGCTCCTCCTCCGGGAAAGTGGAGATCTTCTTATACACCCTTAACTCTCTAGATAGGGAGTCAGGGGAGTCCCACTCCGACCGGATCATATCACTGATCACCTCCGGGAATAGGAAGACAATAGTGGATTTGCGCACCCCTTGAAGGAACGAGTGTACCTTTGGCTCCTGCTCCATGCTGGAAACATCCATCAAGTTCAAAAGTGAATGAGACCCTGGTAATCAATGCTGTCTGCTCCTCCTTCCGGAATAGGCAAATCATGCTAGCCTTTGCATAATCTTCTGAAGGTGAGGGCACCTCCTTATCCATATCAGAGCCCATCAGCATCTGAGACATATTCAAACATCTCAGATAGTTCCAAGCTGTTATCCATCTTTCAGCCTGCCCGGCACGAGACTATCTGTGCAGGGCAGGCTGCAGGTCTGAATTTCCATGCCAGAGGCTGCAGGGTCTGAATTTCCACACCAGAAGGACCAGACCTGATGCAAAAGAAAGGAAAGAATTCCGGGAAGGATAATCTGGAGTCCAGAAGCTCTCTTAATGAATAAGGCACCCCAACACCAAGGGGCACAGTCGCCACAGACCCCCTTGAGGATGATGGGCGGCTCACATCATGGTCACCTAAGCCTCCAGCTGGCTGAATAGGTCACCCGTCACCTCTGGCTGAATATCCTTACCAGTCACTTCCTGTCCTGAGGCAGGTAAGGTTGGACTAAACGCATCCCCCAGCTCAGAGAGGAATGCGGGCCCTCCAGGGGCAACTCAGAAGCTGCCATACAGGAAAGGAAGAGCAAGAAATGAGTCTCCTTGCTTGCCACAGGTCAGACAGCATTTCCTGGAAGACGACACAGAGAGTTAGAGTAAGTATCACAAACAGCACATGCTAAGGCTACATCGGTCTGCAAGCATGCATTAACTGCATGATTACGTTATGTGCGTTACAGGTGCTAGGGAAGGAGTGTGTGTTGGAGATGACTGGGTGGAATGTACGTTAGGACCATGTGACCATCAGGCACACAATAGGCAAAAACGTTACTAACGCATACAGAAAAAGAGTAGTTACTCACCTGTAACAGGTGTTCTCCAGGAGCAGCAGGAATCAGTCCTCACATATGGGTGATGTCGGCGCCGACGGAGCCCCCATGCGGAGCATTTCCCCAGCTTTCATAGAAAGCCTTTGGGAATGCAGCACGCATGCGCAGTCCCCTTCCCGCCCAAGGGTGCCATCTTGCTCAGTCTGATGACATAGCTAAAAGACAGCAAAAATAGCAAAAATAAATCATATGACTGCAACTCCAAGGGGAGGAGGGAGGGTTGTGAGGACTGATTCCTGCTGCTCCTGGAGAACACCTGTTACAGGTAACTACTCTTTCTCCAGGACCAAGCAGGAAGTCAGTCCTCATATATGGGACTCCCTAGCTTAGAGCTACCAGAGGTCCCAAACTGAAAAATGAGCTCCCTCTAGAGCCTCAGCATGCAAGAACAGAATCTTCTCTGATAACGCCCCCAACAGGTAGCCCAACACCAGGGCCGGAGGGTAGGAGTTGCCTAGACCCCAAAGAGATTATGGAGTACCGCTTGCCCGAAAGCACTGTCCCTGCGAGACTCCCTCTCAAGGCAGTAGTGGGCCGCAAAGGTCTGGCTTGAAGACCAAGTAGCGGCCCGGCAGATGTCTGCCAATGGAACACAGCGGAGATTAGCCACTGACGCAGCCTTCGCCTTGACACGGTGAGCCGTAACTCGACCCTGCAACGAGAGGCCGGCCGCCCTGCAAGCCCAGGCGATGCAGTCAGCTACTCATATGGACAAAGTACGCTTGGAGACAGCCAACCCCAACTTATTGGGGTCACAAGAGACGAAGAGCTGAACCGCCCTCCGGTGCTCCTGCGTACGGTCAAGGTAGAAGGACAATGCCCTCCTACAGTCCAGGGTATGCAAGACCATCTCAGCCGGGCTAGCATGAGGCCTGGGAAAGAAAGTCGGAAGAACCACCTCCTGATTGAGGTGGAAGGAGGAGACAACCTATGGAAGGAACTTTGGGTGAGTCCGTAAGACTACCCTGTTCCTATAGAACCTAGTATAAGGTGCTTCTGAGACTAGGGCCTGAAGCTCACTCACTCACCTAGCTGAGGTAAGGGCTACCAGAAATAGCGTTTTCCAGGACAGAAAACGCAGAGGGCAAGTAGCCATAGGTTCAAATGGTGGGAAAGTAAGCCGTTGCAAGACCACATTTAAATCCCATTCAGGGGCAGGTGGAAGCACTGGAGGCTTAAGCAAAAGCAGGCCTCTGAGGAAGCGAGCCACCAAAGGATGACTGGAGAGAGACTGACCCTCCACCTGTGAGTGGTGCACTGAAAGAGCACTAAGATGAACTCTAACAGAATTGGACTTAAGGCCTAGGTTGGACAGGTGACGCAAATACTGCAGCACCACTGGTACCAGGCATGAGAAGGGATTCTCGTTGTGTTGAGTACACCAGGAAGAGAATCTACGCTACTTAAGGGCATAAGACTTTCTGGTGGACTGCCTCCTAGAGGCCAAGACTATAACCTCCACTTCCCTAGGCAGTAGTAGAGGCACTAGGACTACCCTTTCAGCAGCCAGGCCATCAAATTGAGGGACTGGAGATTGGGGTGCAAGAGAGATCCCTGCTCCTGAGACAGGAGATCGTGTTGCATCCCCAGAGGAAGAGGAGTATCCACCGCTAGTTGCAACAGTAGTGGGAACCAGGGTTGCCTTGGCCACCTGGGGGCCACCAGAATCACTGAGGCCTTGTCCTGGATCACCTTGAATAGTGTCTTGGACACTAGAGGCGTGGGAGGAAACGCATATAGGAGGCCTGTAGACCAGGGAATGAGAAACGCATCCGCTGCTACTCGGAGAGGATGCGGTTGTCTGGAACAGAACCTGGGAAGTTGACGGTTCAGAGGACTGGCAAAGAGATCTATGATAGGAAGACCCCATCTCAGGAAGATCTGTTGAACCACTAAAAGGTTCAACTGCCATTCGTGCAGCTGCAGAATCCTGCTCAATCTATCCGCCAGGTAATTCTCCTGACCTGGGAGGTAGACTGCTTTGAGAAGAATGCCATGATCAACTGCCCAGGAGTATAGTTTCTGCGCTTCCCGACAGAGAAGGTGGGACCCAGAGAAGACTGTAGTAGGCTGGACACCCTCACTGTGTCCGTGAGGCTTCCTGTGGCCTGGTGCCACTGAGTCGGTCTCATGTGTAGATGGGCATTTGGAGTCACATGGACTGTGGATGCCATGTGGCCTAAGAGCCTCAGGAATTGTCTGGCGGAGACCAGAGAATTGCTGTGGAATAGCCTGGCTAGAGCCATCAATCTGTAGGCCCTGTCCACTGGTAGAAAGGCCTTTGCCTGAAAGGTGTCCAGTCGAGCTCCTATGAACTCCATGTTCTGGGAGGGATGCAAACTGGACTTTGCGAAGTTTATGACAAACCCCAGGTGCTGAAGCAGAGCGACAGTACGAAGGGTGGCTTGATTGGCCTCTTGCGGGGACTGACTCCTGATGAGCCAATCATCCAGATATGGAAAGACAAAGAGGCCTTGAACCCTGAGGTAGGCTGCCACCACCGCCAGGCACTTGGTGAAGACCCTGGGGGAGGATGTAAGGCCAAAAGGCAGTACTCTGTACTGATAATGGTTTCCTCCCACTACAAATCTGAGATATTGTCTGTGGTCTGGATGAATAAGGATGTGAGTATAAGCATCCTTTAGATCTAAGGAGCATAGCCAATCTCCCTGGTGGAGGTAGGGCAGCAGGATTCCAAGGGTAAGCATCTTGAACTTTTCCCTCTCCAGGAACTTGTTCAGGTTTCGCAAGTCTAGGATGGGTCTGAGGCCTCCTGTTCTCTTTGGTACCAGGAAGTACCTGGAATAGAAGCCGTGATCTCTCAGGTGGTGGGGCACCGGTTCCACTGCCTGTTCCTTCAGAAGACCTGCCAACTCCTGCAGGAGTAAGTCCCTGTGCAGAGGGAGTCTGGGAGGCTCCCCTGGAAAATAGGAGGGGGTACCTGGTGGAAGTGGAGGAGATAGCCCTTCTGGACTATACTTAGAACCCAGGTATCCCTTGTGATGGCTGACCACCTGTGGGCGAACAGGGCCAGCCTGCCTCCAGTGCTGATGGGGGCCAGCTGAGGAGGAGAGGCTATGCCAATGCAGTCAAAATCCCCCTTCCTGCTGAGCAGGAGCTGGAGTAGGAGGCTTGCGGGCCTTCTGCCTACGGGGCCCATGACCCTGCCCCTTGGCCTGCTGACCCTGTTGGGGAGCTACAGAGGCCTGATAATGAGAGTACTGTTTATAGGCAGATGACTTCATCGGGTAAAAGGTCTTTTTTCCCTGAGCCCTTCTTCTTCTGAGAAGGGGCAGAGGTTTTTCTGGACAGCCTTGTCCGGGTAAGAGTCTCGGTCTCGAGTTCGGCAGCCTTGTCAGCCATGGGCTTGCCAAAGAGGTTTTCACCTCAGCAGGGGACATCGAACAACTTATCCTGCACCCATGGCTCGAGGTCCGATGACTGTAGCCAAGCCTGACGGCGTGCACCGATGCCGGCCGTGGCTACTCGGGCCGAAGCCTCGAAGCCATCATAGGCTGCTCGAGATATAAACTTCGAGCACTCACGAATACCCATGGACAGAGCATTGAACCTCTGCAAAGGTTCCTCGGAGAGACCAGCAGAGAACCCGGCAATCTCCTTCGCCAGCTCCCGAAGGTACATGCCCATGTACAGCTGGTAGGTTTGGACACGGCAAGCAAGCATAGAGCCCTGGAAGCACTTCTTACCGAGGGCATCCAGGTTCCGGGCCTCCCGGCCGGGAGGCACCGAGGAGTGCATCTTCTGACTCTTCAGACGATGCATGGCCGATTCCACAACCATGGAGTGGTGCGGTAATTGTGCCTTTTGGAACCCGGGGCTCTTGTGGACTTGATAGATGGAATCGGCCCGCTTGCTCAAAACCGGCGTTGAGGCCGGGGCCTCCCATATGCGCAAGAGCAACTGTTCCAGCATCGGAGGAGCCGGAACAGTAAAGGCCTCCTTCGGAGGAGAGTCATACTGTAGGGCCTCGAGCTCCTCGGCTCGAGGCTCCTCCTCGGGATTCGCGGGGAATGCCAAAGCCTTGGCCATGTCCCGCATGAAATCCGAGAACCGGGTATCCTCTGGGGGGGACCTTCTCCGAGGCTCGGACTCGGGCGAGTCTGAAGGAACGTACCGAGTCTGAAAGGTGTTGGGCGACTCCTCATCCTCCGTCTCCCAGCCGGACTCCTCGGAGGAGGAATCGAGCGGCTCCGGTCGGGCAGGCATCGATGCCATCCACCCCGATGCCGAGGGTACCGGCGTCGACGACCTCGGTCCCGAACGGGAGGCCGAGGGGGACCTTGGCCGAGGATCGACTTGAGCTCGCATGGACTCGAAGATCGGCTCGGCCTCCGGGATCGACTTGGACGTCGATGTCCCGGTGGTCGGGGCAGATGCACCGGTGAGACCGGCGATCAGTGCCCGCTGCTGTTCCATGAAGGCAGCCAAGCTGCTCTCCAAGGCCATCATCCTGAGTCCCAAGCTCAGGAGACTCAGCAGCCCCCGACTCGGGCCCTGGCGGCGCCGGGCCCGACGTCAGCTCCCCTGGAGGTGAGTCCACGAGGACTACAGTACTCACGTGACCCGGGGACTCCATCTCCACACGAGGTTGTTTTGCAGGCCTCTCCGACTCCGAAGACCCGGGACGGTGCTCGAGGCTATGCTACTTGGCCCTCGAGGAGCCAAGTGCGTCCACCGACGCCGCCCTCGCGGGTTTTTTCTTCTTACGATGTTCCTGCGAGGGAGACCCCCTTTCAGAGGAGCCTCGACGCTACTCGGGGCCGGATTCCCGAGATGTCGAGGCCTCTGACGAGGTCCGGGCCCTACCGGACGCGGAGTCAGAGAAGATTCTTTCCTTTTGGTGCTGCCGACTCCGTAACGCCTTAGAGGACATTTTCCCACACATCATCGGGTCATGAGCGGGTCCGAGGCACCGGAGGCGGCAGTCATGTGTGTCGGTGAGAGACATAAGTTTCTTACACCGATCACACTTTTTAAACCCGCTGGCAGCCATTCGGGGAAAAAGGGCCCCTGCAAGGTCAAAAGACAGGGCTGCCAATGAAAAAAGAAAAAATGGCACGAACGCTAGTCACTAAGGACAAAAACCGAAAAAGAGATCCGGGCTCGATACCGGCGTATCGGGCCCAGGTGGGAAAGGGAAACCGGCGTCGAACCGAAGAAAAACAGGTTAACGCAGAGAAAATCAACTTCTTCCTCGGGTGAAACAAATATACATCCGTCAGGCTCCGCGGAAAAAAGAAGACTGAGCAAGATGGCACCCTTGGGCAGGAAGGGGACCGCGCATGCACGCTGCATTCCCAAAGGCTTTCTATGAAAGCTGGGGAAATGCTCCGCACGGGGGCTCCATCGGCGCCGACGTTACCCATATGTGAGGACTGACTTCCTGCTTGGTCCTGGAGAATGGTGGGAAACCCCCACACAGCTCCAATGGTCGCTAGCAGTCCATACCAAATTGCTTCCCTCAGAAAAGGAACTAGGAGAGCCCAACAAGGACAATGACAAGGTCAAGCCTTGGTACTCACCTCCTGAGGGCCCCAGGCGTAGGATCTGTGCCAGGCTCAGCTCTACTCCCCTGAAACTGCTTCATTGGCTGGTTTTGTTTTGTTTTATTATAGCATTGTGTGCAAAATGGCTGGCAGGCAGATCCCTTTGAGAATCTTCTGCAAGCTTAGGAAGAGAGCAGGGAGGATAGAGGAGGAGGGAGGGGCTGCTGAGGTTGTGAGAATAGGGCTGGCCCATCCTCTAGGTGACTGCCTAAGGTGACTGGCTCGGGTGGGCTGCAGCAGCACATTTAGGTGGTCACGCCACCCCCCCCAGCTGCTGCCAATTCCGTTGGAGGAGGGGGGAGCGGGCAGCAGCAATATTTCCAAACACAGTGGCAAAAGCCGCTGCTTTTGGAAATGCAGCCGCTGCCCGCCTCCCGAGACTGAATCAGCAGCAGCTGGGGGGAGGAGCGGCGTCGGCTGGAGGGGGGGGGAAGCGAGGCTGGTGTTTCTGCTTATAGTGGCAGAAACCCTTGGGCCGGCCCTGTGTATTAGGCTGCTGCAGACTTCCAGATCTTTCCAATTTGTGGCTGCTCAACAGGCCCTTATCATGATAAGGGCATGGAGTTGAACCAATTTTCCCTCCTCCTATGGCTACCGAAAAGACTGCAGTCTAATGAAGCCTCTCGCATCATGCTCAAGTGAGAGAGTCACCCTTTTAAGGCTCAGGGGGTGTTCACAAGTGTTTAATAAATCTCTTTTCCTTTCAATACTCAGATTTTCTACAGAGAGGAGAAAATCTATCTATCATCTGCTGGAGACAAAGAAATAGCAAAGGACCTCTGGTAGTTGAGGCAAATTAAAGCATGAGAGTGATGTCATTGAAACCTGGGCTTTTCATTGGTTCTTTGTCGCCACCAATCTGCTGGTAGGGAGACATAACCCACATGTCTGGCCAGGTCTAGCGGGACAATATGGATAGGATAGTCCTTTATGATCTTATTATCAAAGACATAGCTTGTAAAGCAAGTCTTTCCAGTAGGTTTCTGTGAACACCTAATGCCCACAGCCATGAGAGCAGATTAATGTCTATGGTCCCTGCAGAGGTACCTGATGCCATCTCACAAACATAAGTCATCCCAATTAGATTTTTCTTATAGTCGTTCTCTTTCTACATAAAGGTTTGAAATAGTTTGCTTCTCTTGAGGAAGATAGTCGTCAATTTTCTCAGTACCATATCACCCCAGTTGGTGATCCTTCAATGCACTCAATGGATCAAGGGACTCAGTACTTGAAATTTAGTGCCTATAGTTTGTCCAATGAGTATTTGATGAAAATCAATTATTTGCACTTCACGATGTAAATAATAATGGGGTAAGCCTCAAAGACAACTTTCCATACATGATGGTTATTTCGAGGACCAAATAAAGTTTTGGGGAGACCACTGCAGAGTGGGCTCAGTATAGAAGGTTGACCTAACCTTTTGGCATACCCATTTCAGAGTAAGCAGAAACTGTGTCACACCATGTATCCAAACCAAGTGTTGAAGACCTGTGCTGATGCAAAGCTACTGCTAAAATAAAGTGCTTGCTGTCTTTAAAACCCTTGTTCATATCTGAATTGGAAGATAGAAACCTAGCTCAGCTCTTGGACCTATCCTTGGAACGAGACAACTAAGAGGCCCAAGACTTTTTTGATAAGGCATAACCATGGTTGATTTCCTGGGCTGCGTGTCAAGACCTTGCAGCCAGGTTCTTAGAGCTAGACTTAAGTTCACCAGACAGGACAGCACAGAGCCTGCCCATCCAAGACCACTTTACTTCTGGTCACACCAAGGCTGGCCAAGGTTTTCTGCCACACCAGGCAGAAACCATGGCCGTGCCCCCCACCCAAAGAGCCGCACCATGCTGACCCCCACACCAAACTACTGCCCCTGCTGCAGCAGATTCCATCGATGGGGTGGGGGATGGTTCGGCTCGGCATGGCGATGGCAGACTATGTGCTTCAGCACACATGATCTGCCACTTCTGACCCCACTCTGACACAACTTCCTGTTGGAGGTGGGTCAGAAGCAGCAGACTATGTGTGCCAAAGCACGTGGCCTGCCGCAGGTGCCGCGCCACCCACCCTAGGCGGCCACTTAGTAGGCTAGCCCTGGGTCAAACCAGCATGTGATGGACAACTTTTGTGGGCACTTGGGACTGAATTTGAAGATACTGGCCTACTTTACAGCATAGTAAGATTAATTTTTGTACATATAACCTTTTCCTTCTACTTACTGAGCTATCCCACAGATATGCATCCAAAATTCCAGTTCCATCATCAAGTGTAAACTTCATAATTAACACATAGCGGAGAGGCTCAATACCCAGAACTGAAAAAAGTTGAAGAGAAATAAGTTTCAAAAAGGGAGGATTGGAGAAACAAATTAGAATTCTATAATAAGTATCCATTTTACAATTGCTATACCAACATGAAGTGGAGTAGACGACTAGTGGTTAGAGCATTGGCTTGGGAATTAAGCAACCAGGGTTTGATTCCCACTGTATATAGTTTAGTTATGATGACTATGTAACTTATGCTGTTATATATTCGTGTTCATGTTCCTTGTAAAGCAGTTGTCCCCACACTGCTCTGTTGTGTTCTATGTATACTGCCTTGAACTGTAGAACGTATACAATTTTAAATAAATAAATAAATAAATAAAATAAACAAACTAGCATTCCTTGTGGCCTTGGGCAAGTCATTAAATCTCCATTGCCTCAGAAGAATCCAAGTTATCAATGTCCCTGTTTAATATACTTTACCAAGTTTGAGTTACAATGTAAACTGTTTTGACTAAAAAATGATAAAGTGGTATAAAAAAATAAAATAAAACACTACAATTAATACATTTCTATTTAAACTGTTAGCAATATTCAGAAAGATGACTGCATTAATACCACTTAAAACAACAATCAATGATAGGTAAAGTGTAGTTATTCACCTGTAACAGGTGTTCTCCAAGGACAACAGGAATCAGTCCTCACACATGGGTGACATCAGCACTGACAGAGCCCGCGCGGAAGCATCTCCCCAGCTTTCAAATATAGCCTTTAAGAGATGCCACCACACATACATGGTCCCCTTCCTGCCCAAGGGTGCCATCCTGCTCAGTCAGATGACATAGCTAGGAAGGCATAAAAATAAAATAAGGTAAAGGAGGCAATTCCTGCTGTCCCTAGAGAACACCTGTTACAGATGAGTAACTACGCTTTCTCCAGGAACAAGCAGGAAGTCAGTCCTCACATATGGGACTCCAGAGCTCCAGGCTGCTGGGAACCAAACCACGATAACACCAGCGGTGATCGTGGCAGGGTGGCTGTGAGTTGCAGACGATGAGTCCCCGATTGAGAGAGACTCCGAGACCCTAGTGTCCAGAGGGGCCATCACTCTAGTAGATTCAATAAAGAAGGGTTGGAGGGCCTGAACTGCCTACACCCCAAACAGATTGCAGAGTACCGTCTGGCCAAAGGCACTGTCCCGACTGGACTCGCTCTCCAGGCAGTAGTGAGCTGCGAACATGTGAACTGAAGACCATGTGGCGGCCTTGCAGATCTCAGTCACCGCAATGAATGCAGGTTCGCCACTGATGTGACTATCGCTCTCACTCGATGGGCTGTGATCCAGTGCTCCAGACAGAGTCCAACCCTCTTACAGGCAAGGGAAAAACAGTGTGCCACTCAAGTGGACAGAGTTCGTTTAGTCACTGGGAGCCCCAGCCTACTGGGGTCATATGAAACAAAAAGTTGAGAAACTCTGTGGTGGCCCTCAGTCCATTGGAGGTAGAAGGACAGGGCTCTTTAACAATCCAAAGTATGGAGGTACAATCTCCTCTCATCCTGCATGGGGCCTGGGGAAGGTGGTGGGGAGGACCACCTCCTGATTTAGGTGGAAAGGGGATACCACCTTCGGGAGGAATTTGGGGTGTGTGTGGAGCACCACTCTGTTCTTGTAGAACCTTGTATAAAGGCGGCTCTGCCACCAGAGCTTGGAGCTCGCTTACTCTGTGAACGGATGTAAGCACCACCAGGAAGGTGACCTTCTAGGAAAAATATCGCAGGTGGCAAGTGGCCAGAGGCATGAATGGCGATCTAGTGAGCTGCAAGAGCTCCATGTTGAGGATCCACTTTGCTGTTGAAGGGCAGACGGGGGGTGCGGGGGGGGGGGGGGGTTTAGAAAGCAAGAGGCCCCAGAGGAATCGAGAGATCAGGATCAGGGGCTGAACCGAGAGGGTTTTCCCTCAGTGAGGTGGTGGTACGCCGCAATTGAGCTTAGGTGCACTCTGACTGAGTTGGACTTCAGTCTGCACTGTGACAAATGGAGCAGGTACTGGAGCACCACTTGCATGGGGCAGGAGAAGGGGTTCTCCTGCCTCTCTGCGCACCACACTGAGAACTGGCGCCACTTAAAGGCATACGCCCATCTTGTGGAAGGCCAACAAGACCTCTTCTACCTCTTGCGGGAGGTTAAAGGGATCCAGAGCTACCCTTTCAGCAGCCATGCTGTTAATGTCAGGGACCCCAAGTTGGGGTGTAGGAGGAAGTGCTTCTCCTGAGACAGAAGTTCCGATGCACAGCCCAGTGGGACCGGGAGTGCTGCTGACAATTTGAGCTGTAGTGGAAACCAGGGCTGCCTGAGCCATCTGGGGACGATTAGTATCAGTGATGTTTCCTTGTGCTGGACCTTGAAGATGGTCCTGGCGACCAGCAGGGTCGGTGGGAAGGTTTAGAGGAGGCCTTCTGACCATGGGATTAGGAATGCATCCGCCGCTTCTCTCGATGGGTGCAGCTGCTGTGAGCAAAAGCGGGGTGACTGTATGTTGCCCAGGCTTGCAAAGAGGTCCATCACAGGCTACTCTGAGGTTCGGAGGCCATTTGTACAGCTGAAGGACTCTGCTCAGCCTGTCTGCCAGGGCATTGTCCTGGTCCGGGAGGTAGACAGCCTGGAGGAGCATGCTTTTGTGAGTCGCACAGGAGCAGAGAGTTACCGCCTCCTGGCAGAGGGAATATTACCCCTTCCCTCCCCTTGCTTGTTGACATAGAATATTGCGACCTGGTTGTCCATCTGGAACAGTACTGTCTGGTGCTGCAACCAATGGTGGAACGCCCGAAGGGCCAGAAACATTGCCCTGAGTTCCAGGAGATTGATCTATAGCTGAGATTCTACCTGGAACCAGCAGCCATGGGTGCAAAGATCCTAGCAGTGGGCTCCCCAACCAAGGAATGAGGCATCTGAGGCCAGGACTCTCTGTGGAGGAGGGGGGGGGGTGTCTGGAAGGGAATCCAGGCCTGAAGGTGGCAGGAGAGCTGCCACCAATCGAGGGACTCTGCTAGCTGGCGAGTTACTCTGACCCTGTACTGCAGTCTGTCAGTGGCTTCCTATGTCATTGGTACCAACATGTACCAAGACAGCAGACTCCTCCCCAGCACTATCTAAGACCTTATCTAGGTGGCGTGTGAGGTCCGCTACCTTCGCACCAGGCAGGCATGTTACCAGGCGATCCTCACGTCCACCAGCCACCCAGCTATCTACATGCCTAATGATCGAATCACCAACTATAACTGCTGTCCTAACCCTTCCCGCATGGGCACTTGGCCCTGGAGAAACCTCCTCGGTGCGAGAGGGGTTTACATCACCTGGAGGACAGGTCCTAGTTACAGGATCACTTCCTGCCACACCAGGGTGATGCTCTCCTGTCACGTGACCTCTCTCCTCCATGGCAACAGGGATGCTGCCAGACTGGAGGTGGGACTTCAGGACTATATCCCTGTAGGTCTCGTCTATGTACCTCTCTGTCTGTCTTATGTTTTCCAAGTCTGCTACTCTAGCCTCTAGAGAACGGACTTGTTCCTTGAGAGCAGAGAGCTCCTTGCACCTAGTGCACACGTAAGACCTCTCACCAGCTGGGAGAAAATCATACATGTGACACTCAATGCAGAGGGTAGGGCTAAATGGCCAATTTTCCCAATGGAGAAAGGTGAATAGTGGTGTACCCCAGGGATCTGTGCTGGGTCCGCTGCTTTTTGACATATTCATAAATGACCTGGAAAGTGGAATAACGAGTGAGGTTATCAAATTTGCTGATGACACAAAACTATTTAAAGTTGTTAAAACCCAGGAGGATTGTGGAAAATTGCAAGAGGATCTTGATAAATTGGAAGACTGGGCATCAAAATGGCAGATGAAATTTAATGTGGAGAAGTGCAAGGTTATGCACCTAGGGAAGAACAACCCAAACTATGGTTACACGATGCAAGGTTCCACATTAGGAACCACCACCCAAGAAAAAGATTTAGGCGTCCTTGTGGATACCATGTTAAAACCCTCGGCCCAGTGTGCAGCGGCGGCCAAGAGAGCAAATAGAATGCTAGGTATGATAAGGAAAGGAATGGAAAATAAAACAAAAGATATTATAATGCCTCTATATCGTTCCATGGTGAGACCGCACCTTGAATATTGTGTGCAAATCTGGTCGCCATATCTTAAAAAGGATATAGCAATTTTAGAAAAGGTTCAGAGAAGAGCCACCAAAATGGTAAAGGGGATGGAAGGCTACTCCTATGAAGAAAGGCTAAAAAGGTTGGGGCTCTTTAACCTGGAAAAGAGACGGCTGAGGGGAGATATGATAGAAGTGTATAAATTAATGAACGGAGTGGAACGGGTAAACGTAGATCGATTGTTTACCTTATCAGAATATAGAAAGACTAGGGGACATGCAATGAAGCTACAGGGTAAACTATTTAAGACTAATAAAAGAAAATATTTTTTCACTCAACGTGTAATCAAACTCTGGAATTTGTTACCGGAGGATGTAGTAAAGGCTGTTAGTGTAGCTGGGTTTAAAAAAGGTTTGGACAAGTTCCTGGAGGAAAGGTCCATAAACCATTATTAAGAAGGGACCCAGGATATCAATGCTTGAACCAATACAAGCATTGTGGAACCTGTGTCCCTTGGGGAAACTGCTAGGTACGTATGACCTAGATTGGCCACTGTTGGAAACAGAATACTGGGCTTGATGGACCTTGGTCTGACCCAGTATGGCATATCTTATGTTCTTATGGCTTGGGTCCACTGAGCTGTCTGCATGTACAAGAAGGCTAATGCGGTCATGTGGACCGTGGAGGCCATATGGCCCAGCAGGTGGAGGAGGAGGCGGGCTTGGACTGATTGCCGGCGCTGCACTTGAGCTGCTAAGCTTCTTGAGGCATTCTGCCCTCTCTCTGGGAAGAGAGGTCTTGGCCTGCAGAGCGTCTAGCTGAGCCCCTATAAACTCCAGGCTTTGGGCTGGGGTCAGATGAGACTTGGGGTGGTTGATAATGAATCCCAGGTGCCGCAGTAAGAGGATAGCGTGCCCTGTGGCCTGATGTGCCTCTATGGCAGTGCTGCCTCTTATGAGCCAGTCTTCCAAGTAGGGGAAGAGTCCGAAAGGTAGCACCCTGTATTGGTAGTGCCCTCCTTCCACCATGAACCTTAGGTACTACCAGTGGGAGGGATGGATTAGGATGTGTGTGTAAGAATCCTTTAGGCCCAAGGAGCAAAGCCAGTCTCTCTGGTGGAGGTAAGGCAGCAATGTTCCCAAGGGAGAGCATCTTGAACTTCTCCCTCACCATAAATTTGTTCAAATTTTACAGGTCTAGGATGGGCCTGAGGCCTCCAGTCCATTTTGGGACAAAAAAGAACCTGGAATAGAAACCCTTGCCCCAAAGCTGCCTGGGCACCAATTTTACTGCCTTGTCCTTGAGGAGATTTGCAAGCTCTGTGAGGAGCAAGTTCTGGTGAAGAAGAGGCCTCAGTGGCTCTCCTGGGATGAAATCTGGAGGTGCCTGCTATAGGTGGAGGAGGTAACCCTCCCTGACCACCTACAGTACCCAGAGGTCTGTGGTAACTGTGGTCTACCTGTGGGTGAAGAGTGCCAGGCACCCTCTGTGGGCTGAAGAAGGCCTCCTGGGGGAGAGGGGCCCTGGGAGTCAAAAGCGCCCCCAGACTGGGCCAGAGCTGGAGTCTGGGGATTAGGGGTTTTGGCCTTCTGGGTCCCATGCCCTTGTCTTTTAGGCTAGGTACCCTGCAGAAGCCCCGAGTAGCCTTGGTATTGTTGGGTATGAGAGAAGGCTCCCTTCTTTCTGGGGAAAAAAGGTTTTTTCCTCCAGTGGTTTTCTGTGGGAATGCTCCGAGGTCTTTTTGGAGAGCCTCTGTTGAGTCATAAACTCTGCATCGATCTCGACATAGGTTTGCTAAAAAGATTCTCCCCGGTACAGGGGACATGAAGTAGTTTGTCCTGGATCCACTGTTCAAAGTCGGATGATTGCAACCAGGTTTGGTGTCGAGCCCTGATGATGGTGGCTGCAACTCGAGCCGATGACTCAAAGGTGTGATAAGTCACTCGAGAGAGGAACTTTGAGCAGTCCTGTACCACCGAGGTCAGGGTCTTGAACCACTGGAGAGGTTCCCCATCAAGGCCTGCTGAGAACCCAGCAAGCTGCTTGGCTAGTGCCTTAAGGTACATGCCAATGTAGAGCTCATAGGCCTGGACTCTGCACCCTAGCATTGAGCCCTGCAAACATTTGCGCCCAAGGGCGTCAAGGGTTCAAGCCTCCCTACCTGGAGGGGGGGGGACGGACAGAAGAGTGGGTCTTTTGGTTCTTTAGTTTGTGCATCGTTGACTCAACAACCATGGAGTTATGCGGTAACTGGGTTTTGTGAAACCCTGGGCTCTTACGGACGCAGTACATCACATTGAGCTGGCGGCTGACAATGGGCACCAACGCTGGTGTTTCCAACAACTGGTGGAGCAGGCGCTCGAGGATTGTTGCACCACCACCATGAGGGTCTCTTGGGGAGGGGCCTCATACTGGAGGATCTCCAGTTCCTCGGTGCGTGGATTCTCCTCGGCCTCGGTCTGGACCGAAAGCACCTTAGTCATATCCCGCACAAAATCGTGGAAGGCCACGTCCTCGGGCAGGGACCGGTGTCGAGGTGCTGGTGGAGATGGGTCCAAGGGAACATCTCAGTGTCTCTGGGTGTCCAGGGATGCCTCGTCCTTGGTCTCACACTCAAAGTTGAGTTGTGACGAGGATTCAGAGGTTCTGCAACTCCGTTGGTTGAGGCCCATGCCTGGGAGCCGGAGGCCTGTTGAGGACTTGAGGTCAGAGTTGCAGACCCTTAGCCAGTGAGGACCAGATACTCGAGGAATGAGACCGAGACCGGGACCGAGACCGGGGCCGAGGGCTTACTTGAGGCTGGCGGCACTCGATACTTGGCTTGACAACCGGTGACCCCCTTGCAGTCAAGGGGCCAGTCATCGGGGCGGATGAGCCAGGCAAACTAGTCATCATCGCCCGCTGCAGGGACAGGATAGCAGTGATGTTCTGCTCCAAGGTCACCATTCTGATCTCAATGTCAGAAGCTCCGCAGCTTTTGATGAGGGCATGACGACTTTGGGCCCAATGTAGACATTCCAGAGAGTGTGTCCTCAATGACCACCAAGGCCTCAAGCACCCTTGGCTGGTCTCCGCCTGCTGAAGGGTCTCTTTTGGAAAACTTGGTTGGGCGTCTCTTTGGTTCCTTAGAGTCTCTCCGTGCGATTTACCGGGTTTCTCCAGACTGACCTCTGGGATCTTCGAGGACTTCTTTTCTTCCATTCCTGTTCCTGTCCCAGGGTCCTTTCAGAGGATCTGAGGCCGCCCTTGCGTCGGGGGATGCACTGCCTTGGAGCTGGGCGCTGGGCAAGGGGGTGCAGAGTCTGATCTCTGGAACATTTTTTCATGTAATCCCAACTTCTTTTTGTTGGTTTTTGCCGACATGGCCAAGGTCACAACTGGAACTGTCGTGGTCCAGTCCCAGGCAATGCAGGCAGCAGTCGTGGGTGTCAGTGATGGACATGGTTTGACGGCAGCGGTCACATTTTTTGAACCCACCGGGGGACATGGTGGGATGCACCCCGGGGTGAAAAAAGGGTGCAAAGCGCTGGTCGGGGGAACCTTGAGGAAAAAAGTGGAAAAAGGATTGGCACGAGGATGGCATCAGGAAGCGGTACACTAACCGGAAAGCTAAACTGAATTACTAAGTTTTAAAGAAATTTTTATGGGGACGCTGGACATCCCATCCATTGGGCTCCATGGAAATAAGGGGACTGAGCAAGATGGCACCCTTTGGCGGGAAGGGGACTACGCATGTGTGGTGGCATCTCCCAAAGGCTTTCTTTGAAAGCTGGGAAGATGCTTCCACGCAGGCTCCATCGGCACCGACATCACCCATATGTGAGGACTGACTTCTTGCTTGTTCCTGGAAAAAATTCTGTTCATGTAAGAAAAAGCAAGCAGCAAATCCCTTACAGGATAATAAGAAGCTGCTTTTATTTTGAAGTATACTACAATTAACTGATATGTCTCATATCACAATATAAACTGTTTTCTAGTTCTGTGGCAATTTCAATTTTGAGAAGCAATGACAAATGTTTAGGCCAATATTTAAAGGAGACAAAGGCACAGCCTGCTATATGCATAGTTATATGTACCATGCACAGATATTCAGCAGCACTATACGTATAGTGAGCATCAATGAATATCCAAATATAACGATACATATAGAAAGGACTTAATTTCAAGCAGTACACATCAGTACCAAGTACAGACATCTTTTTTGCCACCTACAAAATTTACTCCGGAGCTTCCAGAGTTTCCGGGACTAGACTGGAGGGACGATAAGGAACATCAGGTTGTCAGTTGCCCACATCTAACTCATCTGATTGCAGCTCTTGATGCTGCTTCCTCTCTTCAGGTGCCCATGCCAGTTTACATATCTGCTCTTTGATCTGCAGGACACTCTGTATGTATGGAGCCCTGTGCAGTTCAAACACCAGATGTCTGAATTTCATAGAGCCATGCAATTCAAACATATGATGTCTGATCCACCTAACCTCCAGGCATCCCCACTTCAGAGTAAGAAGAACCTTGGTCAGATCCATTTGTCTAAACCATGTGTCAAGGACTTCTGAAGTAGTAACTCACTATAAGAAAGACCCTGTCACTGTTCTACAGCAAAATGAATCATGGAAGCAAGAGCATCTAAGTCCCTTGGAGCATTAGCCAGCTCCTTCATTAAAACCTTTGAGCATCTCACAGTTCAATCAGTGTTTGTATAAACTGGCGTAGGGAAGAGAGAAGGACAAAAAGGGAAAGAGAGAGGGAAAAAATATCATCAGAAACAACAATGACACCAGTTAGAGGTGGCAGCTCAAGGGAGGAAGAATAAGGTGAGATTTTTAAGGAGAACTAAACCTGAGGATGTCAGAGTAGACTCAGACTCATTGAAGAGAGAGGGAGATAAAACACAGGAAGAATGGTATTCAGGGAATTAGAGACTGTGAATTAGGGGAGAGCAAGGGTGCAGAGTTTGGGCGAAGAGTCTGTATTCTGGGATTGCGGATGACTGAAGTCTTGGAGATACAACGTGAATGGGGGCAGAGGACAGAGCAAGGACACAAGGAAGGGGGAGAACAAGGAAGTGAAAAGTGATCAGGAATTTGAGAGGACATTGGAGATTTGAAAACTATGTGGATATCAGTGAGGGTGTATTAGATGGGCTGAGAGTAAGGATGCAATGTTAGAGAAGGGGACATAATTATGATGATGAGCCTAGAGGTAGTATGGATAACGCAAATGAGTGGAAAGAAGGCAAGAGGCAGCGGAAGCGGATGAGAATGATGTAGATGTATGAAGGCTTATAGCATCAAGCCCAGAATGAGAGAAAAGCTTCAGCAAATTAAGCTCTAACTGCCTTATCAGAATATGCTAAGATTCTTTTTCACAGTTTTTGAACAACAAATACAAAAGAATAAGCAATACAATATAATTAACAATGGGAGCCTAGTGTATAAACAACAAAACAGTTTTCATCTTTCACCAATTCATTTTACCACAATGCTATTCTTCAATTACAAATGAATATGATTACCATTTGCTATTGAAGCAGGATTCCAGACATTTTCTCTGATTATAGATTGAAGGCACTCCACATTCTTCAGGCTGGAACAATGTTTGCATCTAATAATTAAGAAAACATAATTAGAGTTTGTACCACAAACATATAGTAGTGAATAGTCTTTGCCCATTAACACAATTTGGCTGAGTCATACAGTACATATGATAGTCATTTTAGGAAGATACTGATTTAACCATTCCTGGTGCATATTATCAAGATTTCAGCTCTGTACTCCATTTCTAAATTATTTAAATTGTAGTTAGTAAAGATAAAGAAATCACACAGTGCTGTTTAAAACATCAAGATGATAATTATCTAAGTGAATTTCAGGAACAGGGATACGAAGATATAGCAGATATCATTCATCCAATTATTGTACATCTATTATTGTGCAATTAAACCAAAGACTTCCTGTACCTAGTGGAGAAGATGCAGAATAGCGTAGTTACTCACCTGTAACAGGTGTTCTCCAGGGACAGCAAGAATCAGTCCTCACTTATGGGAGACATCAGCACTGACGGAGCCCGCGCGGAGCAATTCCCCAGTTTTCAAAGAAAGCCTTTGGGATTGCTACCACACATGCGTGGTCCTCTTCCTGCCCAAGGGTGCCATCTTGCTCAGCCAGGTCCCTTAGCCCTACCAAGCAAATGGCAAGAGAAGGACAAAAATTCAGCAACTCATCAGGGGAGGTGAGAGGGTAGTGAGGACTGATTCCTGCTGTTCCTGGAGAACACCTGTTACAGGTGAGTAACTACGCTTTCTCCAGGAACAAGCAGGAAGTCAGTCCTCACTTATGGGACTCCCAGGCTACAGACTACCGAACCTGTAACCAAAAAACACCTCCGCGAGGCTGTAAGCGGAAGCCGAAGTCCGACGGAGCCCGAGTCCTCGGGGCGAAACCCTCGGTAGCAGTGAAGAAGGGTCGGAGGGCAGGAGTTGCTTATGCCCTGAACAGATTATAGAGTACAGCCTGGCCAAAGGCGCTGCCACAGTGGGACTCCCTTCTCCAGGCAGTAGTGGACGGCGAAGGTATTCGTAGAAGAGCAGGTTGCCGCCTGGCAGATGTCCACCATAGGCATGGAGCGTAGCGAGGCCACCGAGGAAGATTTAGCTCAGACCCCATGCGCAGTGACTCGACGATCCAGAGGGACGCTCGCCTTCACATGAGCGAACGCGATGCAGTCTGCCACCCAAATAGAGAGGGTGCGCTTGGTGACTGCTTGTCCCTGCCTGTTTGGATCATAGGTCATGAAGAAACATAGAAACATGATGACAGAAAAAGACCACATGGCCTATCTAGTCTGTCCTTCCATATCAACAACTACAACAGTCCACTTTTTACCTTTAGAGATCCTCTGTGTTGGTCCCATGCTTTTTTGAATTCAGTTACTGTCCTCATCTCTACCATCTCCACTGGGAGACTATTCCACGGATCCACTACTCTTTCCGTAAAGAAATATTTCCGCATATCACTCCTGAATCTATCTCCCTTCACCCTCATCCCATGTCCCCTCGCAGCAGAACTTGCTTTCAATTGAAAGAGGCTCTCTCCCTGAACATTTATGCCACAGAGGTATTTAAACATCTCAATCATATCACCTCTATCCCGCCTTTCCTCTAAGGTGTACATATTAAGATCCTTAAGTCTGTCCTCATATGCTTTATAATGAAGCCCACTAATCATTTTAGTAGTCATCCTCTGCACCGACTCCATCCTGTTCACATCCTTTTGAAGGTGCGGTCTCGAGAATTGCACACCATACTCCAAATGAGGTCGCACCAAAGACTTATACAGAGGCATTATCACCTCCTTTTTTCTGCTAGCCATTCCTCTCCGTATGCACCCAAGCATCCTTCTAGCTTTTGCCGTCGCCTTTTCTACCTGTTTAGATACTTTAAGATCATCAGACACAACCACGCCTAGGTCCCGCTCTTCTTTAGTGGACAAAAGTACTTCACCTCCTATACTGTATTGCTCCGTTGGATTGCTGCAGCCCAAATGCATGACCTTACATTTTTTAACATTAAATCCCAGCTGCCAAATTCTAGACCATTCTTCAAGCTTAGCTAGATCCCTCCTCATGTTATCTACACCTTCCTGGGTGTCTACTCTATTGCAGATTTTGGTATCATCTTACCCGACAGCCCTTCCGCTATATCACTAACAAAGATGTTAAAAAGAATCGGACCAAGGACAGATCCCTGGGGCACACCACTGGTAACATCCTTCTCCTCAGAGTGAGCTCCATTTACTTATACTCTTTGTCGCCTCCCACCCAACCAATTTCTAACCCAAGCAGTAACTTTAGGGTCCATCCCTAGGGTGCTCAGTTTGTTTATAAGTCGCCTGTGAGGAACAGTGTCAAAGGCTTTACTGAAATCTAAATACACCACATCTAGAGCTCTCCCTCGGTCCAATTCCCTGGTCACCCAGTCAAAGAAATCAATCAGATTTGTCTGACAAGACCTGCCTCTGGTGAATCCATGCTGCCTCGGATCCTGTAATCCGCTGGACTCCAGAAACCTCACTATTTTCTCTTTCAGCAGCGTTTCCAATAATTTACTCACCACCGAAGTTAAACTAACCGGCATGTAGTTTTCAACCACATCCTTACTTCGGCTTTTGTGTAAAGGCACCACATGAGCCTCTCTCCAGTCCTTTGGCACCAATCCCGACTCCAACGAGGCATTGAAAAGGTCAGTCAGTGGAGTTGCTAGAACGTCCCCAAGTTCCCTCAGTATTCTAGGGTGTATCCCATCCAGTCCCATCACTTTGTTTACTTTAAGTTGAGCTAGTTTCTCACCAACACAGTCTTCTGAAAATTGTTCAAGATGTCCCTTGCTTCTGTTCCTATTTGTGGGTGTTTTCTGAGGTCCTGCTCCTGGTTCTTCATCTGTGAACACAGAACAAAAATATTTGTTAAGCAATTCCGCTTTATCCTTATCAGCTTCTACATATTCCCCCCCTACACCCTTGAGTCTGACAATACCACTTTTGCCCTTCCTCTTCTCACTAATATAGCTGAAAAATGTCTTATCCCCCCATTTTATTGCATTGGCTATTTCCTCCTCCTTTTGAATCTTTGCCTTCTTGACTACTTTGCTAGCTTCTCTAAGTTTTTCCAAATACAGATGCCTGTCTTCCTCTCTCTGTGATCTCTTGTATTTCATGAAGGCCTCCCTCTTTTTCTTCACTTTTTCAGCTACTTCCTTAGAAAACCATAGCGGTCTCCTTTTCCTTTTGCCTTTATTTACCATTTTAACAAAAAGGTTGGTTGCCCTTAAAATATCCCCTTTCAGTTTTGCCCACTGTTTTTCTACATCCCCCAGCTGTTCCCATCCCACTAACGGTCAGACTTGCCATGAGTCTGGGTACGCTGTAAGTAGAAGGCGAGGGCCCGCTTGCAGTCGAGGGTGTAGAGAGCCGCTGACGCCCGATCTGCATGGGGCCTCGGGAAAAAGGTCGGGAGCACTATCTCTTGGTTGAGATGAAAGGCCGACTCGACCTTGGGTAAGAACTTATGATGCATCCGGAGGACCAACCTGTTCCGATAAAACCTGATGTAAGGGGCGCCAGCCATGAGCGCCTGAGGCTCACTGACTCGGCAGGCCGAGGTCAGTGCCACCAGGAAGGCCACCTTCCAGGACAAATGCCGGAGTGTACACGTCGCCATCGGCTCGAAGGGCGGACGAGTGAGCTGCCTGAGCATCACATTCAAGTCCCATTCCGCCGGCGGGGGACGGATAGGCAGCTTGGATAACAGAAAGCCCCGCATGAAGCGGGAGACTAGTGGTTGCCCCAAGAGGCTTTCCCTCGATAGGAAGATGATTAGCCGATATGGTGCTCAGATGAACTCTAACAGAGTTCGACTTTAGCCCTTCCCTCGAGAGGTGGATGAGGTACTGGAGAACCCACTGAACCGGGCTTGAGAAAGTGTAGTTACTCACCTGTAACAGGTGTTCTCCAGGAGCAGCAGGAATCAGTCCTCACATATGGGTGACGTCGGCGCCGACGGAGCCCTCGCGGAGCAATTTTCCCCAGCTTTCAAAGAAAGCCTTTGGGAATTGCAGCGCGCATGCGCAGTCCTCTTCCCGCCCAAGGGTGCCATCTTGCTCAGTCAGATGACATAGCTAAAAGACAGCAAAAATTAGCAAAAACGAAAGCATTAAACTGCAACTCCAAGGGGAGGAGGGAGGGTTGTGAGGACTGATTCCTGCTGCTCCTGGAGAACACCTGTTACAGGTGAGTAACTACGCTTTCTCCAGGACCAAGCAGGAAGTCAGTCCTCACATATGGGACTCCCAAGCTTAAGGCTACAGGAGACCCTAAGCACAAAAATGAGCTCCCTCTAGCTCAGCAGCACAGAAGGAAGGAATCTTCTCTGAATACGTCTCCAACCGGTAGCCCAACATCCGGGATGGAGGGTAGGAGTTGCCTATACCTCGAAGAGGTTACGGAGGACTGCCTGTCCGAAAGCACTGTCCCTGCGGGACTCCCTCTCCAGGCAGTAATGGGCTGCAAAAGTCTGGCTTGAAGACCAAGTAGCGGCCCGGCAGATATCTGCCAATGGAACAGAGCGGAGGTAAGCCACTGACGTAGCCTTCACCCGAACACGATGAGCGGTGACTCTACCTTCCAGCACGAGGCCCGCAGCCTCGTAAGCCCAAGCGATGCAGTCCGCAATCCAGATGGACAGAGTACGCTTGGAGACAGGGAGCCCCAACTTGTTGGGGTCATAAGACACGAAGAGCTGAACAGCCTTTCGGTGCTCCCGCGTACGGTCAAGGTAGAAGTTCAGCGCCCTCCTACAGTCCAGGGTATGCAGGACCATTTCAGCTCGGCTGGAGTGTGGCCTGGGAAAGTAGGTTGGAAGTACCACCTCCTGGTTGATGTGAAAAGGGGAAACCACTTTGGGAAGAAATTTAGGGTGAGTCCGTAGGACTACCCGGTTCTTGTAGAACCTAGTGTAAGGAGGATCAGATACTAGGGCCTGCAGCTCACTAACGCGTCTAGCAGAAGTGAGGGCCACCAAGAACAAGGTTTTCCAGGAAAGAAAACGAAGAGGACAGGTAGCCATAGGCTCAAAAGGCGGACAGGTAAGCCGCTGTAAAACCACATTGAGATCCCAGTTCGGGGCTGGCTGGCGCAAAGGTGGTTTAAGGAGAAGGAGGCCTCTGAGAAAACGAGCCACCAGAGGGTGGCTGGAAAGAGGTCCACCATCCACCGGCATGTGATGCGCAGAAATAGCACTGAGGTGGACTTTGACCGAGTTGGACTTGAGGCCAAGATTAAAGCAAGTACTGCAAGACCACTGATGCCGAAGGGGTCATGAGACTGCTGAGTACACCAGACGGAGAACCGATGCCACTTAAAAGCGTAGGACTTCCGGGTGGAAGGCCTCCTGGAGGCCAAGACGACCTCTTCCACATCTGGAGGCAGCTGGAGAGGAGCAAAGACTACCCTTTCAGCAGCCAGGCCATCAGATGAAGGGACCGGAGGTTGGGGTGCAGGAGCGTCCCCCGATCCTGCGAGAGGAGGTCGGGCTGAAACCCCAGAGGAAGAGGGATGTCCACCGCTAGCTGCATCAGAAGCGGGAACCAAGGTTGCCTCGGCCACCGGGGAGCCACTAGGATCAACGATGCCTTGTCTCTGAGAACTTTGAAGAGCATCCGAGACACCAGAGGCATGGGTGGAAAGGCATACAAGAGGCCTGTGGACCATGGAATCAGAAAAGCATCCGCCGCTACCCGGAGAGGATGCGGCTGTCGAGAGCAGAATCTGGGAAGCTGCCGGTTCAGAGGACTGGCGAACAGATCCATGGTGGGGAGGCCCCACCGTAGAAAGAGCCGCTGAACCACAAGCGGATCCAACCTCCACTCGTGCGGTTGGAGGACCCTGCTCAGTTTGTCTGCCAGGTAGTTTTCTTGACCTGGGAGATAGACAGCCTTAAGGACGATGTTGCGGTGGACGGCCCAAGAGCAGAGCTTCTGTGCTTCCTGACAGAGAAGGAAGGAGCCGGTTCCGCCTTGCTTGTTCACGTAGAACATGGCAACCTGATTGTCTGTCTGGAAAAGTACTGACTGGTGAGAAATCAGGTGAGAGAAGGCTTTGAGCGGTAGGCGGATGGCTCTGAGCTCCAGGAAGTTGATCTGCTGAGCGGACTCCCAAGGAGTCCAGAGACCCTGAGTACAAGTCCCTTGGCAATGTGCTCCCCAGCCCTGGAGAGAAGCATCGGTCGTCAGGACCTGAGAATGTGCAGGGGGCTGAAAAGTCACCCCGAGCACTAGGTTTGGCAGGTGAAGCCACCATCGCAGAGAGGAGACCAGCTGGTCGGAGATCTGTACGGAGTCCGCTAGGCTCCCAGTGGCCTGATGCCATTGTTTGCGAAGGCACCATTGAGCAGGTCGCATGTTCAGGCGGGCATAGGGGGTTACGTGGACCGTGGAAGCCATATGGCCGAGCAGTCTCAGAAATTGCCTGGCCGAGACAAGGGAATTGCTGTGAAAGCGGCTGGCGAGATCCATGAGCCTTTGGGCCCTGTCTAGGGGCAGGAAGGCCCGCGCTTGAAGAGTGTCCAACCTGGCGCCGATGAATTCTAGATCTTGAGAGGGGAGCAAAGTGGACTTTGCGAAGTTTATGACAAATCCCAAGTGCTGGAGCAGAGCTACCGTGCGATGAGTAGCCTGAGTGGCTTCTTGGGCAGACTGGGCCCTGATGAGCCAGTCGTCCAGGTATGGGAACACAAAGAGACCCTGAAGCCTCAGATAGGCTGCCACCACTGCTAGGCATTTGGTGAACACTCTGGGGGCGGAGGATAGGCCGAAAGGCAGTACTCTGTACTGGTAATGGCGTCCGTCCACCACAAACCTTAGGTATTGTCTGTGGTCTGGATGAATAAGGATATGAGTATACGCATCCTTCAGATCTAAGGAGCGTAGCCAGTCTCCCTGCTGGAGGTAGGGCAGCAGGATTCCAAGGGTAAGCATTTTGAACTTTTCCTTTGCAAGGAACTTGTTGAGGTTTCGCAAGTCCAGGATGGGTCTGAGGCCTCCTGTTCTTTTTGGAACCAGGAAGTACCTGGAGTAAAACCCTTGACCCTTCAGGTGGTGGGGCACCGGTTCCACGGCTCGTTCCTGAACAAGACTTGCTAACTCCTGAAGGAGTAAGTCCCTATGCAGAGGGAGTCTGGAAGGCTCCCCTGGAAAGTAGGAGGGAGGCACCTGGTGAAAATGAAGAAGATAGCCCTTTTGAACCATCTGAAGCACCCAGGTATCTGTGGTGATGTTGGACCACCTGTGGGCGAAGTGGACCAGCCGGCCTCCTGTGCTGAGAGAAACCAGCTGAGGGGGAGAGGCTATGCTGAGAAAGTCAAAAAACCCCACCCTGCTGAGCAGGGGCCGGTGGTGCAGGCTTGGGGGCTTGCTGCCTACGGGACCCATTACCCCGTCCCTTGGCCTGCTTTCCCTGTGGGGGAGCTGGGGAGGCCTGATACTGAGGGTAGTATTTATAGGCAGCCGCTTTCCTCGGGTAAAAGGGCTTTTTCCCCGAGGCCTTCTTCTTTTGAGAAGGGGCAGAGGTTTTCCTCGAGAGAGACGAGTTCTGGTGAGAGTCTCTGTCTCGATTTGTGCAGCTTTCTCATCCATGGGCTTGCCAAAGAGGTTGTCACCTCGGCAGGGGACATCGACCAACTTGTCCTGCACCCAGGGCTCGAGGTCGGACGACTGGAGCCAAGCCTGGCGGCGTCCACCGATGCCGGCCGCGGCTACTCGAGCCGAAGCCTCAAAACCATCATAGGCTGCTTGAGAAATAAACTTGGAGCACTCCCGAATGCCAGTAGACAAGGATTGGAACCTCTGCAAAGGTTCATCGGAGAGACCAGCAGAGAACCCGGCTATTTCTTTAGCCAGGTCTCGGAGATACATGCCCATGTAGAGCTGGTATATCTGGACTCGACAAGCAAGCATAGAGCCCTGGAAACACTTCCTACCGAGGGCATCCAGTGCATGGCCGATTCCACCACCATGGAATGGTGCGGTAGTTGTGCCTTTTGGAACCCGGGGCTCTTGCGGACTCGATAAATGGAATCGACCCGCTTGCTCAATACCGGCGACGACGCCGGGCTCTCCCACATGCGGAAGAGAAGCCGTTCCAGCATGGGAGGAACCGGTACAATAAAGGCCTCCTTCGGGGGAGAGTCATATTGGAGGGCATCGAGTTCTTCGACTGGAGGCTCCTCCTCGGGATCCGCAGGGAAGGCCAAGACTTTGGCCATATCCCTCACGAAGTCCGAGAACCGGGTATCCTCTGGGGGGGACAGTTTCCGAGGTTCAGACTTGGGGGAGTCCGATGGGACACACCGAGTCCGAAAGGAACCAGGTGACTCTTCGTCCTCAGATTCCCAGGCTGACTCCTCGGAGGAGGAGTTGACCGGCTCCGGTCGGGCGGGCACTGAAGCCATCCGCCCCGACGCCGAGGGAGTCGGCGTCGACGACCTCGGTCCCGAACGGGAGGCCGAAGGAGACCGCGACCGAGGATCGACTCGAGCCCTCATGGACTCGAGGATCGGCTCGGTCTCCGGGATCGACTTGGAGGTCGACGTCCCGGCGGTCAGGGCAGAAGCGCCAGCGAAGCCAGCGATCAATGCCCGCTGCTGATCCATGAAGGCAGCCAAGCTGACCTCCAAGGCCGTCAACCTGAGTCCGAGCTCAGGAGACCCAGCAGCTCCCGACTCGGGCCCCGATGGCGTCGGGCCCGACGTCGGGTCCTTCGGAGGCGAGTCTACGAGGACAACAGTACTCACTTGAGCGGGCAAGTCCTCCTCGAGTCGAGTATGTTTCGACGGCCTCTCCGACTCCAAGGACCCGGGACGGGAATCGGGGCTATGCGACCTGGCCCTCGAGGGACCAGGAGCGTCCACCGATCCCGCCCTCGCGGGTTTCTTCTTCCGATGATGATCCCGGGTAGGAGACCCCCTTTTAGAGGAACTTCGACGATGCTCAGGACCAGAGTCCCGAGACGTCGAAGCCTCTGACGAGGTCCGAGCCCGGCCGGAGTCAGAGAAGATACTGGTGCTGCCGACTCCTCAATGCTTTTGAGGACATCTTGCCGCATGGCCCGCAGATCATGGAGTTATGATCCGGGCCTAGGCAGCGGAGGCAGAAGTCGTGAGTGTCTGTAAGAGACATAAGTTTCTTACAGAGGTCACACTTTTTGAAGCCACTGGCCGCCATAGGGGGAAAAAGGGCCCCTGCGAGGTCGAATGACCGGGCAGCCAGGGAAAAGAAAAAAGCTCGAAGTCTGTCACGAAGGACAAAAAAACGAAAAAGAACGGACGGACTCGTAACCGGCGTCGTGAGTCCGGGCGGGAAAAGAACCGGCATCGAACCGAAGAAAAATAAAGAAAATAGAGAAAAATCAACTTTTCTGCGGGGGATTCACAGGCAACGTCTGTAGGGCTCCGCGGAAAAAAGAAGACTGAGCAAGATGGCACCCTTGGGCGGGAAGAGGACCGCGCATGCGCGCTGCAATTCCCAAAGGCTTTCTTTGAAAGCTGGGGAAAATTGCTCCGCGAGGGCTCCGTCGGCGCCGACGTCACCCATATGTGAGGACTGATTTCCTGCTTGGTCCTGGAGAAGGGGTCGATCTGGTACTCCGAACACCAGGTGGAGAAGTGCTTCCACTTAAAGGCGTAAGCTCGCCTAGTGGAGTCCTTCCTCGAGGCAAGGAGGATTTCCTCGACCTCCTCCGGAAGGGCCAGAGATACCCGTTCAGCCGCCAGGCCATGAGGTATAGGGAGGGTAGATTCGGGTGTAGTACCCGACCTTCCTCCTGTGTCAGCAAGTCCCTGGTAGAGCCCAGGGGGATCGGAGGCTCCGACGACAGCCGGAGCAGGAGTGGGAACCAAGGCTGCCGAGGACACGAGGGGGCCACGAGAATTAGCAATGCCCCATCCTGTTGGGCCTTGAACAGTCTCCTCACAATGAGAGGGAAAGGAGGGAATGCATATAGGAGACTGGAGTCCAGGAGAAATGCATCGGGGCCCTCCCTGCCCGGGTGCGGCACCGGGCCGCAGAAGCAGGGAAGTTGTGTGTTCTGAGGGCTGGCAAAGAGATCCATCACTGGGGTGCCCCAGTGTAGGAACAGCCAGCCTGCCACTTTGAGGTCGAGGCGCCACTCGTGGGGGTGAAGGATTCTGCTGAGCCTGTCCGCCAGGCCATTCTCCTGACCCGGGAGGTACGTCGCCTTGAGGTACATCCTCCGCTGGGTGGCAAAAGAGTAGATGAGGACTGCTTCCCTGCAAAGCGAGTGCAACCCCGCCCCCCCCCCACCTTGTTGATATAGAACATTGCTACCTGGTGGCCGGTCTGCACCAGAACCGACTTCCCACTGAGGACATTCTTGAAGGCCCTCAGAGTCCACCGGATGGCCCGGAGCTCGAGCAGGTTTATCTGCTGTTGAGCCTCCATCGGCGACCACTGCCCCTGTGTGCAGAGAGACCCGTAATGGGCTCCCCACCCTAACAGGGAAGCATCCGTGGTCAGTACTACATCGTGCTGTGGGGATTGAAAGGGCAATCCCCACAGGAGTTTGCGGGGGTTTTGCCACTAGCTCAAGAATAAGCAGAGGTCGGGAAGAACCCTGACGGGGTCCCTGAGGTGTCCGAGGGACTAGCTCCACTGGGTACTGAGACACCACTGAGCCGTCCGCACGTGCAGGCGGGAGTGAGGAACAACATGCACGGTCGAGGCCATGTGGCCCAGGAGACATAGCATGGACCGAGCGGTGACCTGGTGAGCGCTCTGGACGTGAGCCGCTAGAGCCTGGAGGCGGGTGAAGCAATCCACTGGCAAGAAAGCCATGGCCTGTTGAGTATCGAGGCGCGCCCCGATGAACTCGAGAGCCTGTGTCAGCTTGATGTGAAACTTTGGGTAGTTGACCAGGAACCCCAAACTCTCCAAGAGGACAGTGCGCGACATCGTTTGTCGGGCCTCCTCGATGGAGGAGCCCGTAACGAGCCAGTTGTCGAGGTAGGGAAACACCGGCATGCCCTGGTTCCGGAGGTGAGCGGCAGCCATGATGAGGCCGAAGGGGAGCACCCTGTACTGGAAGTACTCTCCCTGCACCCTGAAATGCAGGTACTGCCTGTGTTGAGGGTGGATCAGGATATGGGCGTAAGCGTCCTTTAGCTCCAAGGAGCATAGCCAGTCGCCCTGCCGGAGGAAGGGCAGCAGCATGCCAAGAGATAACATCTTGAATTTCTCCCGCACCAGCAACTTGTTTAGCCTGCGGAGGTCGAGGATGGGCCGCAGACCCCCCGTCTTTTTCGGGACAAGGAAGTACTGGGAATAAAAGCCCTGACCTCGAAGGTGGGGAGGGACCTTCTTGACTGCCCGTTGGGCGAGGAGAGTGTGTAATTCCCGCTGCAGCAAAGGCTGGTGTGCAGTAGTCGAGGAGGCTCCGCCGGCGAAAAAAGAGGGTGAGAAGCCTGTCGAAGTGGAGGCAATAGCCCTCCCAGATGACCTGGAGGACAAAGGTGTCTGAGATGATAAACGCCCACGATGGGGCGAAGCTGGACTGGCGTTCCACTATGGGCTGCTGTATCACCGGAGGGCGAGGGGCTATGCTGCTGGCATCAAAACCCTTGAGGGGGTTGTGGGGGAGCCGGAATTTGGGCCTTCGGTCCCTTTGGTTTCTGGTGACCCTGGCCAGGCTTCCCCTGCGCGGGAGTGGTCGGCACGGGGGTAGCCGGATAAGGCGGGTAGCTGCAGTACTGGAGGTCTTTCCTGGGGAAGAAGGGCTTCTTGGTAGGCTACTTCTTCCAAGGTAGCATAGAGGTCTTGCAGGAGAGACGGGTCGTAGTGACATACACTATCTCAATCTCAGCCACCTTCTCCTCCATCGGCTTACCAAGAGGTTGCTCGCCAAGGCAGCCACTGCTCCAAATCCGAAGATTGGAGCCAAGCCTGGCAGCAGGCTCAGATGCCCACGGCTGCCACCCGAGCCGAAGTCTCGAAGCCATCGTAGGAGGCTCGAGAGATATACTTGGAGCAATCAACTACTGATTTCAACAGTGTGTGGAACCTATCGAGGGGCTCACACTCAAGGCCCGCGAAGAAGCCTCCAAGTTCTTTTGCCAAGTCGCGGAGGAACATACCCATATATAACTGGTATGCCTGGATGCGTACCAGCATGGAACCTTGATAGGTCTTGTGGCACAGGGCATCAAGGGCTCTGGACTCTCATAGAAACATAGAAATATGACGACAGAAAAAGACCACATGGCCTATCTAGTCTGTCCTTCCATAACAACTACAACAGTCCCCTTTTTACCTTTAGAGATCCTCTGTGTCTGTCCCATGCTTTTTTGAATTTAGTTACTGTCCTCATCTCTACCACCTCCACTGGGAGATTATTCCACGGATCCACTACTCTTTCCGTAAAGAAATATTTCCGCATATCACTCCTGAATCTATCTCCCTTCACCCTCATCCCATGTCCCCTCGTAGCAGAACTTGCTTTCAATTGAAAGAGGCTCTCTCCCTGAACATTTATGCCAAGGAGGTATTTAAACATCTCAATCATATCACCTCTATCCCGCCTTTCCTCTAAGGTGTACATATTAAGATCCTTCAGTCTGTCCTCATATGCTTTATAATGAAGACCACTAATCATTTTAGTAGCCACCCTCTGCACCGACTCCATCCTGTTCACATCCTTTTGAAGGTGCGGTCTCGAGAATTGCACACTATACTCCAAATGAGGTCGCACCAAAGACTTATACAGAGGCATTATCACCTCCTTTATTCTGCTAGCCATTCCTCTCCGTATGCACCCAAGTATCCTTCTAGCTTTTGCTGTCGCCTTTTCTACCTGTTTAGCTACTTTAAGATCATCAGACACAACCACATCTAAGTCCCGCTCTTCTTTAGTGGACAAAAGTACTTCACCCCCTATACTATATTGCTCCCTTGGATTGCTGCAGACCAAATGCATGACCTTACATTTTTTAACATTAAATCCCAGCTGCCAAATTCTAGACCATTCTTCAAGCTTAGCTAGATCCCTCCTCATGTTATCTACACCTTCCTGGGTGTCTACTCTATTGCAGATTTTGGTATCATCCGCAAAGAGGCAAACCTTACCTGAAAGCCCTTCCGCTATATCACTAACAAAGATGTTAAAAAGAATCGGACCAAGGACAAATCCCTGGGGCACACCACTGATAACATCCTTCTCCTCAGAGTGAGCTCCATTTACTTGTACTCTTTGTCACCTCCCACCCAACCAATTTCTAACCCAAGAAGTAACTTTAGGGTCTATCCCTAGGGTGCTCAGTTTGTTTATAAGTCGCCTGTGTGGAACAGTGTCAAAGGCTTTACTGAAATCTAAATACACCACATCTAGGGTTCTCCCTCGGTCCAACTCCCTGGTCACCCAGTCAAAGAAATCAATCAGATTTGTCTGACAAGACCTGCTTCTGGTGAATCCATGCTGCCTCAGATCCTGTAATCCGCTGGACTCCAGAAACCTCACTATTTTCTCTTTCAGCAGCGTTTCCAATAATTTACTCACCACCGAAGTTAAACTAACCGGCCTGTAGTTTTCAACCACATCCTTATTTCCGCTTTTGTGTAAAGGCACCACATGAGCCTCTCTCCAGTCCTTTGGCACCACTCCCGACTCCAGCGAGGCATTGAAAAGGTCAGTCAGTGGAGCTGCTAGAACGTCCCCAAGTTCCCTCAGTATTCTCGGGTGTATCCCATCCGGTCCCATCGCTTTGTCTACTTTAAGTTGAGACAGTTTCTCATGAACACAGTCTTTTTTAAATTGTTCAAGATGTCCTTTGCTTCTGTTCCTATTTGTGGGTGTTTTCTGAGGTCCTGCTCCTGGTTCTTCATCTGTGAACACAGAACAAAAATATTTGTTAAGCAATTCCGCTTTATCCTTATCAGCTTCTACATATTCCTCCCCTGCATCCTTGAGTCTGACAATACCACTCTTGCCCTTCCTCTTCTCACTAATATATCTGAAAAATGTCTTATCCCCCCATTTTATTGCATTGGCTATTTCCTCCTCCTTTTGAATCTTTGCCTTCTTGACTACTTTGCTAGCTTCTCTAAGTTTTTCCAAATACAGATGCCTGTCCTCTTCTCTCTGTGATCTCTTGTATTTCATGAAGGCCTCCCTCTTTTTCTTCACTTTTTCAGCTACTTCTTTCGAAAACCATAGCGGTCTCCTTTTCCTTTTACCTTTATTTACCATTTTAACAAAAAGGTTGGTTGCCCTTAAAATATCCCCTTTCAGTTTTTCCCACTGTTTTTCTACATCCCTCAGCTGTTCCCATCCAACTAACGACTCCCTGAGGTATTGGCCCATCTTTGCAAAGTTAGTCTTCCTAAAATCTAAGATCCTCGCCTTTGAATGGATTCTAACAGCCCTAGTTCTAATACTGAACCACACCATCTGGTGATCACTGGATGCAAAATGATCTCCCACTACAACATCAGAAAAACTTTCACCATTGGTAAGCACCAAGTCCAGTATGGCCCCTTCACGTGTGGGGTCTGTTACTAATTGCCTGAATAGTTCTCCCTGTAGAGAATCCAAGATCTCCTTACTTCTAGATGATACTGCAGAAGGAATGTGCCAATCAACATCTGGCATATTGAAATCTCCTATGAGTAGCATTTCCCCTTTCCTAGCAATGCTGCACATGTCTTCAATTAACTCTCTGTCCACCGCATTCCTCTTGTGAGGGAGGTCTGTATATCACACCATTGTAAATATATTTCTCTTTCCCTCTTTCTAGTTTAACCCACAATGCCTCCCCTCTCCCTTTTAAGCTCTGTAATTCCAAAGCTGTAATAGAAGTTTTTACATATAGTGCCACTCCTCCTCCCCTACTTCCTACCCTGTCCTTTCTGAATAAAGTATAGCCAGGTATAGTTACATCCCAATCATGGTTTTCTGTGAACTATGTTTCTGTAACTGCTACTAAATCCAAGTCAGCCACTCCCACCAAAGCTTCAACATCAGGGATCTTATTTCCCATGCTACGGGCATTTATACACACTGCTTTCCATATGTTACCCCTGTTACCCATTTCCATAAAGTTATTTAATGTATCACCTACCTGGGGGCTTTCACTTACCTGGGGGCTTTCTTTCCCCATCCCCAACGAATCTAGTTTAAAGCCCTCTTCAGTAGATTAGCCAGTCTACTACTGAAGACGCGTTGACCTTTCTTGGACAGATGGATGCCATCTCTGCTCTGCAACCCTTGGAACAGCATCCCATGGTCTAGGAAACCAAAATGCTCTCGATGACACCATCCACGCAGCCATGCATTCATCTCCAGGATGCGAGCCTCTCTGCCTAGGCCTTTACCCTCAACAGGGAGGATTGAAGAGAACACCACCTGTGCACCTAACTGCTTCACCCTCTGTCCCAGAGCCATGAAGTCACTTTTGATACGTTCTGAGTTATACCTGGCAGTATCATTTGTTCCAACATGGATTAGCAACATTGGGTAATAGTCAGTGGGCTTGATGAGTCTCAGAAAACTCTCCGTAACATCTTGGATTTTGGCACCAGGCAGACAGCATACCTCTCTGGACATCAAGTCTGGTCGGCAGATGGACACCTCAGTACCCCTCAGAAGAGAGTCTCCAACCACCACTACCCTTCGTTTCCTTGTGGTTACTGATTCTGCAACTTTGGGGTACTTGAGCTCTGGTTCTTCCCTTTCCAGGGATGATTTCACCTCCTCCACTTCCAGGGCTGCATAATGGTTCTTCAATTCAAGGGTTGGAGAAGTTGGATTGGTGATTTTGCAGGTCCTGGTGACTTGTGTCCAACCATCGACATTCTGTTGGCACCCACCTTCTCCTCTGCTGGAGAGCTTGGTTGCTGCAAGAAGCATCTCATCAATGTACTTCTCACTGTCTTGAATGCTCCTCAGCCTCGCCACCTCCTCTCTGAGTTCCTCCACTTGTTTCCTCAGAGCTTCAGCATGCAGGCACCCTGCACATGGAACCGGTCCTTCAACTGGCATTAGGACCTCTGTCTGGACCGAGGCAGAAGCTGTAACGGGGGCAACAGCTTTAGCGATACGATTTTTCCCAGCCATTGTTCTGTTCGTGGGAGCTTAGGTATCTGTTAAAGCAAAAGAGAGCGATCTACCAAGTACCAGCCGGTTTCCCAGCTGTCCTTTCAGAGAAAAAGCAGTTAAATCTCCTTAATTATATTCAAAATGTGCTGGTCCAATTCTCTGTGCTTTGTCAAATGGGGAGGTGCCCTATAAAGCAAGACTAGGCGCTAGGGGTGGGTGGGAGTCGGGGTGGGTAGGGAGGGAACTAACACCTGATTAGGTGTTAGCAGTTCCCAAAGCTGAGGAGGTTACTGGAGTTCAACCACCTACTGTGCTCAAAGTAAGTCCCACTAAAGCACCAAAAAAAAAGTAACCTTGCTTTAAAAATGTACAAAAACCCCTTTTAAAAGCTCCTAGTCAGAGAGCTAACAACTTAATATAACAAAACAAACCCTTAAATCCTTACTGTTGGTTGATCTGGAGAGCTTCTGTAGGAAGCCTGAACAGGGCAGGGCACTGGAGCCTTTTATGCAGGCCCTCAGCTGCTCTCAGGAAATCAGGCCCACTAACTCCTGATTAGGTGTTAGCAGTTCCCAAAGCTGAGGAGGTTACTGGAGTTCAACCACCTACTGTGCTCAAAGAAAGTCCCACTAAAGCACCAAAAAAAAGTAACCTTGCTTTAAAAATGTACAAAAAACCCTTTTAAGAGCTCCCAGTCAGAGAGCTAACAACTTAATATAATAAAACAAACCCTTAAATCCTTACTGTTGGTAATAGTAGTTCCCAAAGCTGAGGTGGGACCGAGGAGTGGGACTTTGGGCTTTTCTGCTTCCTCATGGCTGATTCCACCACCATTGAGGTGTGTGGAAGTTGAGTCTTACGGTAGCCTGGCCCCCGCTGCAACTTGTACATTGTGTCAAAGTGCTTGCTAACAATGGAGACCAAGACCGGGGCCTCCCACATGCAGAGCAATAGCCGGGAGAGGATCGGCAGCACCAGCACGGTGAGGGATTCCCAGGGCGGGGCCTCATACTGAAGAATATCGAGTTCTTCAGCACCAGGGTCTTCCTCGGCCTGGGTGACAAGGTTGAGGGCCCGAGACATGTCCCGAATAAACACCAAAATGGAGGTGTCCTCGGGTGGTGAATGCCGCTGGAGACCATGCGGCGAGGGGTTCCGATGGAAGATCCCAGTGGGTGCGGGTCTCCAGGGATGTGTCCCCATCGGATTCCCAGTCCGAGAAATCGATAGAGAGATCTGAGCCAGTTGGTTAGCGCTGTCCGATGGCCTGGAGGCGGAGGCCCTGGACGATCTCGCTCCCGAGGAAAGGGAGAGCGAGCGAGTCTGATGTCGAGGATCCTCACGAGGCCTGTGGCTCTCGGGGGTTTCCTGCATGGATTGGGGTGTCCCACGCGAGGGAACCGCAGTCTCTGGGCGCAAGTCAGCGAAGCCGGCCGTGAGCACCTGCTGGGAAGCAATGAACGTAGAAACGCTGCGTTCTAGCACCAGCATATGGGACTCCCATGTGGGCGTGGGGCCCTGGGATGCCAATACCGGGGTCACCGAATCGGGCGTCGAGGAGGTCCTCACCGGGACAGCCCTCAGGAGACTGGGCGCCTTTGCCAGAGGCCTCCATTTCTCTGCGAGGTACCTTGCGGGGCCGCTCTTTGTCCGGCTCTCGGGAATGCCGAATGGGGCTAAGCAATTGGGCGTGGGAGCGCTTGCGCTTGTTGGGGCCCCAGACAGCGACTTTGAGGCCTTCTTCTTTTTGCACTGTTCCACCTCGGGGAACCCCTGGTCCAAATGCCGCCTGGAACATGGTGCCGCAGGGGGAGAACCCACTGGAGGGGAGACGACTGAGGGTGCCACCGGGGACTCCGAGGCAGCCTTTCGAAAAATGTCTTCAGACTTCTGCTTACAATTGAGCAGGGCCTTAGAGGTCATTTTCTTGCAGAGCGAACAGAGCTCTGGGTCATGGTCGTCTCCCAGACACCTTAGATAGCAGTCATGAGTGTTCGTAAGCGACATGTTCCTAGAGTATCTATCGCATTTTTTAAACCCGGTGGCCATGGGGGCGAAAACAGCCCCTGCGAGATCGAAGACCCATGCAGCCAGTGGTTGGAAGAAAAATAAAAAGATATAGCCTGTTAAGGCGAAGAAAACGAAAACCTTTTCTGAGGGATGAGGACGTGCGTCCGAAGGGCTATGCGGAAAAAGGGAGACTGAGCAAGATGGCACCTTTTGGCGGGAAGAGGACCATGCATGTGTGGTAGAAATCACAAAGGCTTTCTTTGAAAGCTGGGGAATAGCTTCGCGCGGGCTCAGTTGGTGCCGATGTCATCCATAAGTGAGGGCTGACTTCCTGCTTGTTTCTGGAGAAAAATACAAATCATATCCAAATAATCAGTCCACAATCCATATCACATTTTCAAATTCAAGATGTTATTTTGGCCAGTAATGAAAATAATGGCCAGTACTCTGACTCTAGAGCAGGGGTTCTCAACCCTGTCCTCGGGACCCACCTAGCCAGTCGGGTTTTCAGGATAACCACAATGAATATGCATGGGAGAGATTTGCATATAATGGAGGCAGTGTATGCAAATCTCTCTCATACATATTCATTGTGGTTATCCTGAAAACCCGACTGGCTAGGTGGGTCCCGAGGACAGGGTTGAGAACCCCTGCTCTAGAGGGAAATAAGAACATAATAATTGCCATACTGGGTCAGACCAAGGTCCAATAAGCCCAGTATCCTGTTTCCAACAGTGGTCAATCCAGGTCACAAGTACTTGGCAGCTTCCCAAAAAGGTACACAGATTCCACAATGCTTGCCCAGGGATAAGCAGTGAATGTCTCAGGTCCTCTTCAGTAATGGTTTAAGGACCTTTTCCTCCAGGAATTTGTCCAAACCATTTTTAAACCCAGCTACACTAACAGCTGTTACTATATTCTCCAGTAATGAATTCCAACGTTTGATTACACGGAGTGAAAAAAATATTTTCACTTATTACTCTTAAATGGGTTACATTGTAGCTCCATTGTGTGCCCCCTAGTCTCTCTCTTTTTGATGAAGTAAACAACTAAGCTATATTTATTCATTCTACTCATTAGTTTACAGATTTCTATCATATCTCTCCTCAGCCATCTCTTTTCCAAGTTGAATAGCCCTAACCTTTTAACCCCTTCCTCATAGGGGTATCCTTCAATCCCCTTTACCATTTTGGTGGCTCTTTTCTGTATCTTTTCTAAATCTGCTATATCCTTTTTAAAATATGGCGACCAGAACTGCACACAATATACAAGGTGCAGTTGCACCATGGAAAGATATAGAGACATTATAATATCCTTGGTTTTATTCTTCATTCCTTTCTTTATGATTTCTAGCATTCTATTTGCTTTCTTGGCTGCTGATGCACACTGGGTGGAGGATTTCAAAATATTATCCACAGTAACGCCTAAATCTTTTTACTGAGTGATGGTTCCTAATGTGGAACCTTGCATCATGTAACTGTAGTTTGGGTTGTTCTTTCCTAGGTGCATAACCTTGCACTTGTGCACATTAAATTTCATCTGCCTCTGTTTTATTTATTTATTTGAACAGTTTTTCTACACCGACCCTTCCAACGATCAGGGGCAGTTTACATCAAATAAATATCAATTACAGAGAACGTTGTAAACTATTATACACTGAACTATTTACATACAAGCTGTCCACATATGTCGGAGTATGTTGTAAGCTGGTTAACATTTAACTATACACATGGTAATTACCAGTTATGGGGGAATAATCATGTAGGATAGGTAGATGCTGAGAGGGGTGCTGGATCAGTTGGGAGGTGTTGAATGGATGGAATGAGTATTAGTATTGCCGCAGATGGTGGTGTTATAGTACTCGGAGAAAAGTAAAGTTTTTAGTTTCTTACGCAACTGTAACTCCAGTCTTCCAATTTATCAATGTCCTCTTGCAATTTTTCACAATCTTCTTGTGTTTTAACAATTTTGAATAATTTTGTGTCATCTGCAAATATGATCACCTCACCCATTATTTCCATTTCCAGGTCATTTATGAATATGTTAAAAAGCAGTGGGCCCAGTACAGATCCCTAAGGTAATCCACTATTCATCTTTCTGAGAATATTGGCCATTTAGTCCTACTCTCTGCTTTCTATCTTTTAACCAGTTCCTGATCCACAATAGTACACTGTCTCCTATCCAATGGCTTTTTAATTTTGCCAAGAGTCTCTCATGAGGGACCTTGTCAAGTGCTTTCTGAAAATCCAGATACTGTACACTATATCAACTGGCTCACCTTTGTCTATCTGTTTATTCGTACCATCAAAAAAATATAACAGATTAGTAAGACAAGCCCTTCCTTGGCTAAATCCATGTTTGCTTTCTCCCATTAAACCATGACTAAACATGCTCGGCAATTTTTATGTTAGTTTCTACAACTTTGCCTGGTACTTAGTAACATAGTAAATGACGGCAGATAAAGACCAGCATGGTCCATCTAGTCTGCCCAGTAAGATGGTAAGAGTAGGTGCACCTGCCGCTCCATGCAGGCCACCCCTCCCCATGTCTTTGTTTTAGGGGTGAACCCACCGCTCCGTGTAGGACACCCCTGTATGTTGAGAAATTAGTTAGTTAAGTCAGCCAGGCTCACTGATCTGTAGTTTCCCAGATCACACTTGGAACCTTTTTTAAAAATTGATGTTACAGTGGCCATTCTCCATTCTTCAGGTACTACAGATGATTTTAATGATAGTTCACAGATTACTAATAGTAGGTTGGCAAACTCATATTTCAGTTCTTTCAACACTCTTGGATGTATACCATCTAGTCCAGGTGATTTGCTACTCCTCAGTTTATCAAATAGCTGTAATACATCTTCCCGGTTTATCTTCTTTCTTTCAATTCTTCTGATAAATCACCTTTAAATAACATTTCAGGCATGGGCAACTTCCCTACAACATCTTCAGTAAAGATTGAAGCAAAGAATTAATTCAGTCTCTCCGCTATAGCCTTGTCCTCCCTTAGCGCCCATTTTACCCCTCTATCTTCTAATGGTCCAACTGATTCTCACAGATTTTTTGCTATGAATGTACTTGAAAAAGTTTTAATTGTGCATTTTTGCTTCTATAGGAAGCTTTTTTCAAATTCTTTCTTTGCCTACCTTATCAATGTCTTGCCTACCTTATCAATGTCTTGCCAGTGCTTACGCTGTTTCCAATTTTTGTCATTTGACTCTTTTTTCCATTTCCTGGAGGATGCTTTTTTGTTTACAACAGCCTCTCTGACATCACCCTTTAAACCACTGCGGCAGTTGTTTGGTTTTCCTTCCACTTTTCTTAAAGCATGGAATACATCTGATCTGGGCTTCCAAGATAGTATTTTTAAACAAGTCCCATGCTTAATGTAAATCTTTAACTTTTGCAGCTGCTCCTTTTAGTTTTTTCTTAACTATTTTCATGTTATCATAGTCTTCCATTTAAAAGTTAAAAGGCAGTACTGTGGATTTCCTTGGCGGCCTTCCTCCATTTATTAAATCAAATGCCATCATGTTTTGATCACTATTGCCAAGTGGCCCCAACACCCTTATCTCTTGCGCCAGATCCTGTGTTCCACTAAGGACTAGTTCCAAAATAGCTTACCTTCTTGTTAGTTTATGAACCAACTGCTCCAAGAAACAGTCATTTACTTCATGTAAAAACTATCTCCTTAGCATGTTCTGCTCTGACACCGACTCAGTCGATACCAGGGTAATTTAAATCACCCATTATGTTTATGTTTATTTATTTGATATATCGCCCTACTTTAATAATCAGAGCGGTTCACAGTTTACAATAACTTAGAAAGTGGGCACAAGGCCAGAAAGTGAAAGGAAATTACAATCAATAATAGGGCAGAAGCAGTAAATAGGCATACAAGACAGAGAGCAGAGTAACAATTATAGTTGGGGAGGTGGGTCAAACAAAGGGGGAGGGAAGGTCAAAGGCTAGGGAAAAAAGGTGGGTTTTTAGGTTCTTTTTGAAGGTGATGTGATGGTGTTCCAACCTGAGGGAAGTGGGCAGTGAGTTCCAGAGTGCTGGGCCAATGAAAAAGAACGCAGATGAGCGGGTGGACTGGAGGTGGGCAAGAGAGTTACTGTGTTGTAACTTTTCTTAGCTTCCCCGATTTCTTTTAGCATTTCATCATCCATCTGTTCATTCTGGCCAGACAGTCGGTAGTTCACCCCCACTGCCTTCGCCTTCCCCTTTTTACATGGATTTCTATTCATAGAGATTCTACAGTGCATTTTGTTTCCTGGAAAACTTTAATCCTGTGTGAATTAATGCTCTCTCTAACAGAGTGCAACCTCTCCACCAATTTTATCTGCCCTATCATTGCAATATAGTTTGTACCCAGGTATCACAGTATCCCATTGGTTTTCCTCCTTCCACAAGGTCACTGAGATGCCAATTATATCTAACCTTTCATTTACGGCTATATATTCTAACTCTCCCATCTTATTTTTTAGACTTCTAGCATTTGCATACAGGCATTTTAGAGGTTGTATTTTATTCATATTAATCTGGTTATCAGTTGATGGGGCAATTTAGAATCATTCAGCTCTGACTGCTCTGTATTTAAGGGTATTTGGGTTACTTTTATGTTTATTGGAACCTCTCTGTCTGGATGCCCTAACTTCCCTCTTTTGCTAGTATCCTTCAAGGATGCATTCTTCTGAACCATGCACTCTTGGGTGTCTGTTGGCTATCCCCTATTATCTAGTTTAAAAGCTGCTCTATCTCCTTTTAAAAGGTTAATAACAGCAGCCTGGTTCTCTCTTAGTTAAGGTGGAACCCATCCTTTTGGAAAAGCCCCTATCTTCCCCAGAATGTTGCCTAATTCCTAACAAATCCAAACCCCTCTTCCTTATATTATCGTCTCATCCACACATAGAGACTCTGGAGCTCTGCCTGTCTTTTGGGTCCTGCAATAAGACATTATATATATATCTTGCAAGTTCCCACCCCCCTGCAGCTGCAATCATTTGATTAAATATTGAAAAGCATTTGCACTAGTAAACTACAAATAAAACACTAGGCTAGAAGGAAAGACAGTGGGCAAAGCATGATGACATGATCATCCATAGGCAGAGGGGCAGGTAGAGGGGATGGACGAGAGATCAGAGGAAAGGAGGGGAGTGAAGATAAAACACTGAATGAAAAGAGAAAAGACGAGACACAGAAGAAAGGGAAAAGTGAAAACACAGCCTGGTGAATACAGCAGAGGGCTCACAACCAGGGAAGCAAGGCTCAAATCCCACTTCTACCACTGACGTTCCTTATGACCCTAAACAAGTCACTTAAATTACTGCCTCAGGTGCAACTTAAAGTATAAGTCTCTGTGAACAGAGAAATACCTACAGTATCTCATGAGCTCAGATTTGAAAGAGACAAGTAGATCTAAAATACAAATCCTTGGAAAGGGTCATAAAAATTTTGTGAAAGTATAGAAAGAAGCTAATACGAAGCCAAGGTATTATGGGATGGAAAAAGGTTGGGGTAGGGCTGCGGAGGAGGGGGATATTAGGAAGGACGCAAAAGTGAGAAAACACATGGTAGAGAAACACTGGAAGGAAATAAAGTGAAAGCACGCGACCAGAAGGGGTAAAGAATGAGACTGAGAAAAAAAATCAAAGATTTTCAAATGCTAGTTCATATTTTCATTTGTGCTTTAAAATAACTCATAGGAAATGTCTCCAGAAACTTTGCGAATCACCCAAACTGACAAAAACAGAGAAAAAGAGTTACTCGTGAAAATATCAACTGTACTTAAATGTAACTTGACTTGAACTTTTAAGGAAGATGTGAGCTAAATCCAGCTCCCCAATTTCAACATGGAGGCGAGTACCTTAATGATTTGCTAACATTTGGCATGTAAAAGATTTGAGGGCAGAATGAATTATATCAAAAAAGAAAATTGCCTGTAAATGTCTCATTCAAACAGTGGCCAGTTTGGGTTGCAAGTACCTGACAGATCCCAAAATGTAAACCCAATTTCTCATTGCTCATTTCAAGGAATAAGCTAATGCTCCAAACTAATCAGGTTTTCAGGATTATCACAATGAATCTGCAAGAGAGAGATTTGCGCACGATAAATCCCCAATAGTCAAACCTTGGTTTTCGTACGCCCTAGTTTTCGTACGATTTGGTTTTCGTTGACTTTTTTCGTTGAGATTTTGTCCCAGTTTTCATACATTGTCTCGGTTTTCGTACAGTTGAAAATGGAGCTATTTTCTTTATTTTGATTCTCTTGCTGATTGACTGTCTTCCATATGCCAACAAGAGTCTTCAATAAAGGTAAAAGTGATGTTAAATGTTCATTTATCCATTTCATTAGTCATTTATATTTATTTCTCATTGTTTTCTGTATGTAAAAATATAGTTATTATAGTTATAGTTATTATCTATAAAATGTATTTTTTGTTAATATTTTTGGGTGTCTGGAACAGATTAATTGGATTTACATGATTTCTTATGGGAAATATTGCTTCAGTTTTCATACATTCGGTTTTAGTCAGACTTTTTCAAACGGATTAATCACAAAAACCGAGGTTCCACTGTATATGCATATTTATCTCAAACGTATTCATTGTGTTCATCTTGAAACCTGACTGATTAGGTATATTGTCAGAGGAGGGTTCAGAAGCACTGTGATAAGAAATGATTTTCCCAGGTCTACCTGGCTAATTTTATATGGACTTTTCCTCCAGCAGCTTGTTGAAACCTCTTCTGAATCCTGCTATGTTAGTAAACAACAGTTCCTTATTTAACAGTTCCATCCCGCTCATTATTTTATAAATTGCTATCACAGCGCCCCTAGATCACTGCCAACATGGGTTCAGAGAATATCATGGGGTCGAGACCCTTCTCACGAACCTATTCAACGACATTATCACAGGCATTAACAACATCCGACAAGGATTTGTACTCGTCTTCTTAGACATCGCTGCGGCGTTCGACTCAGTAAGCCACGAAATTCTCCTCGGACGACTGAAAGAGAAAGGTATCTGCAACAGTGCATTAGAATGGTGCAACTCTTACCTGGATGGTAGATGGCAATATGTGAAGTCCGGTACAGAAGAGTCAAAACGCTTCCATCAAAAGCAAGGTGTGCCTCAAGGTTCCTCATTGTCTTCCCTACTATTTAACATATACATGCAGCCCATCTGCGACATCATAAGATCTTTCAAAGTCAACTGCTTGATATACGCAGATGACATTCTCTTATATATGCCTTTCTCCACAACTCAATTAGACCTGGCACCGTTGGTAGACTGCCTCAATTCGGTCTCAGAGTGGCTCCAATCACAAAACCTTCGCATTCAACATAAAAAAACAGAGGTGCTCTTCATCTCCAAAGACCCCAACTTCACCCCTCCAGCCCACGTCAGTGTCAAGGAAGCTGACCTACAAGCTAAAGAAACAATAAGATACCTTGGAGTTACATTGGACCAACGTCTGGATATGAAACATCACATAAATAACATAGTCAAAGCTGTATACTTCAAAATACGCTCGCTTAGGCATATGCGCTCCATGTTGGACCCTGATGACTTCCGAACCATATACCAAGCACTAATCCTGCCACACTTCGACTTTGCAAATGCCATATTACAAGGTCTCCCTCAATCCACTCTTAGCCCATTACAGATGGCCATGAATGCCGCAGCAAGAGTCCTCTACGGAGCCTCCAGAAGCGACCACGTAACTCCCATTCTTAAACAGCTTCACTGGCTCCCCATCCATGGGAGGATCATCTTTAAAACCCTAGTCCTATCATTCAAGGCAATCAAGGGTATCTCATCCTCCTCACTCACAGATCTGATTCACACAGTACCCCCCAACAGATCCAGAAGAACATCAGCCGTAAACCTACTGACAACCTCGAAGGCGTTGACAAAGTGCAACATGACAACCTCAAACAGAGCCTTCAGTTTCTATGTACCCAAATGCTGGAACGCTCTACCCTCCGACATAAGGGCCATTACTGACCTACTCCAGTTCAGGAAGGCACTCAAATACCACCTCTTCCTTCAATACTACCCTACCAGCAATTGAACCAGAGGAAGTGACCCACTCATGAACACACCATGCCGTTCTTGATATTATTAAGACTCTATTCTGTTCTATGTAATTATCTCTTGTATATAGTTTACCCCGGTTCTCCAAGTTTGTACTCCTGTTCGATGTAAACCAAACAGCTTGTTGTTATGGTCTTTATGTTATAATGTAAACCGCGCTGATGCCGAATAGTGCGGTATATAAGAACTTGTAATAAATAAATAAATAAAAAAATAAATCATACCCCCTTCTCAGTCATGTTTTTTCCAAGCTGAATCTTTATGAGATGGGACGATGAGAATGGCATATAACACTCAGGGTGTGGCCACACCATCGACTTACACCGAGGCATAATGGTATTCTATTTGCTTAATCACACCAAGATCTTTTTCTTGGGTGGTAACCCCTAACTTGAAACACAGTACTTTGAACCAGTCAAGATTATTTTCCCTGTGTGCATCACTTTGCATTTGTCCATATAACAGCAGGAATTTAGTCTTCACATATGGGTGATATCGGTACCAATGGAGTCCGTGTGGGAACACTCTCCAGCGTCCAATAGGAAAGCTTTTGGGAGCAACCCATTGCGCCTGCGTAGCTGCCTTCCCGCCTTTCTAGCTCTCCCTCCTCAGTTGAGTTTGTAGCTGAGATAAAAGAAGAGAAAGAAAAGAAGACCTACAACTCCCAGGGGAGGAGGGTGGGTTGTGAAGACTACATTCCTGCTGTTCCCGGAGATCACCTGTTACAGGTGAGTAACTACGCTATCTCCAGGAACAAGCAGGAATGTAGTCTTCACATATGCGACTCCCTAGCTAGAAGATGCCAGAGAAATGAACTCAGAATCGGCTGTGGATTTTCACAGGTATGCTCTAAGAGGTCATGTATTCCGCTTGGATGTCTGGTAGCGAAACCTGGGATGGAGGGTAGGAGTTGCTCTAAGTCTGAAAGAGATGCTGGAGAACAGCTTGGCCAAACATGGCATCCTGGCGGGAGTCCTTGTCCAGGCAATAGTGAGCAGCAAAAGTGTGGACGAAAGACCAAGTTGCTACTTTGCAGATCTCGTCAATAGCTACAGAGTGTAGATTTGCCATTGAGGTAGCCATGGCTCAAACATTATGGGCACTGATGTGACCCTCAAGAGAGAGTCCTGCCTTCTCATAAGCAAAGGTGATGCAGTTAGCTATTCACTTGGAGAGAGTACATTTGGAGACTGGCAAGTCAAGATGACTCAAGTCAAAGGAAATGAAAAGCTGGGAAGCTTTTTGGTCCTCTCGAGTTCTCTGGAGATAAAAAGCTAAGGAATGCTTACAATCCAGAGTGTAGAAGGTTGCTTCTGCCCTAGACAAATGTAGTCTAGGGTAAAACACAGGAAGGTAGACTAACTGGTTCAAGTGGAAGGGTGAGACCACCTTCGGCATGAAGTGAGGATGAGTCCTAAGGAGAACTTTATCATGGTGGAACCTTGTGTAAGGAGGGTCAGCCACCAAGGCCTGGAGTTCACTAATGCGCCTTGCTGAAGTGAGGGCAGTAAGGAAGATGATCTTCCATGTGAGAAACTTAAGTGAAGCAGTGGCTAGAGATTCAAAGGGCATCTTGAGAAGCTGTCCTAGAACATCATTAAGGTCCCATACCACTGGAGGCTGCTCAGTGGGAGGTTTGGTTAAAGCGTAGTTACTCACCTGTAACAGATGTTCTCCAGGGACAGCAGGAATCAATCCTCACATATGGGTGACGTCAGCGCCGATGGAGTCCTCGCGCGGAGCAATTCCCCAGCTTTCAAAGAAAGCCTTTGGGATTGCATCGCGCATGCGCGGTCCCCTTCCCGCCCAAGTGTGCCATCTTGCTCAGTCAGATGACATAGCTAAAAAGATGGCAAAAATGAGAAAAAATTAATCAAAGGACTGCAACTCCAGGGGAGGAGGGAGGGTCGTTAGGACTGATTCCTGCTGTCCCTGGAGAACACCTGTTACAGGTGAGTAACTACGCTTTCTCCAGGAACAAGCAGGAAGTCAGTCCTCACATATGGGACTCCCTATCTATAGGCTACTGAGAACCCATAGCTGAAAATGGCTCCCTCTAGAAGAGCCACAGCAGCAGTGATAGGATTTTTCTCCGAGAACGCAACCCACATGGTAGCCTGACACCAAAGGGTCGGAGGGTAGGAGTTGCCTAAACCTCGAATAGGTTACGGAGTACCGCCTGACTGAAAACACTGTCCCGCCAGGATACTCTCTCCAGGCAGTAATGGGCTGCAAAAGTCTGGCTTGAAGACCACGTTGCGGCCCGGCAGATGTCTGCCAACGGAACAGAGCGGTGGTTAGCCACTGATGCGGCCTTAGCCTTGACAGAGTGGGCCATGATTCGGTCCTGCAGCTGGAGGTCAGCTGCCCTGTAAGCCCAGGCGATGTAGTCTGCCACCCAGCTGGATAACGTGCACTTGGAGACAGGTAGACCCTGTTTACTAGGGTCATACGAGATGAAGAGCTGGGAAACCCCTGATGTCCCCGCATATGCTCTAGGTAGAAGGTGAGCACCCTCTTACAGTCTAAGGTATGCAGAATCCTGCTCAACTTGTCGGCCAGGAGGTTCTCCTGACCTGGCAGATAAACTGCCTTTAGGGACATGTGATGTGCCACTGCAAAAGAGCAGAGGTCCAGAGTTTCCTGGCATAGGATGTGAGATCCTGTGCCTCCCTGTTTGTTGATGTAGAACATCGCTACTTGATTGTCTGTCTGTATCAGCACCGACAGATGTGAAAGAAGATGACAGAAGGCTTGAAGAGCTAGGCAGATGGCTCGAAGCTCTAGAAGATTGATTTGAAGTGCGGTCTCTAGCGAGGACTACAGACCCTGAGTGCATGAACCTTGGCAATGGGCTCCCCAGTCCAGCAAGTAGGCATCTGTTGTCAGCACTCTGGTGTGAGAGGGAGGTTGGAATGGTACTCCCTGAAGTAAATTGGAGGGGTGAAGCCACCATTGCAAGGCTGTCACCAGTAGCTTGGAAATCGCTACCCTGTCTCTGAGGCGGCCTGTGGCTTGTGTCCACTAGTCTCTGAGGCACCACTGAGCTGTGCGCATGTGGAATCGAGCATATGGAGTCACATGTACTGTGGAGGCCATGTGGCCCAGGAGGCATAAGAAGACCCTTGCGGAGACATGAGGTCTGTGCTGGACCTGTTGTACCAAGTCCAGCAACCGCCCTGCCCTGTCCAGCGGTAGGTAAGCCCTTGCCTGAAGGGTGTCCAGTCTTGCCCCTATGAACTCCAAGTTCTGAGTGGGGAGTAAAGTGGACTTTGCGTGATTTACAACAAAACCTAGGTGCTGGAGCAGGGTGACTGTGCGAGCAGTGGCCTGCTGTACCTCCTGTGCTGATTGGCCCCTGATGAGCCATTCATCTAGGTATGGAAAGACGAAGACTCCATGGCTTCTGAGGAAGGCCGCCACTACTGCTATGCATTTGGTGAATACTCTGGGAGCAGAAGCTAGGCCAAAGGGAAGCACCTTGTACTGGAAGTGGTTTCCTCCGACTACAAACCTGAGATATTGTCTGTGGTCTGGGTGTATGAAGATGTGAGTATAAGCATCCTTTAAGTCTAAGGAGCATAGCCAGTCTCCCTGGTGGAAGTAAGGCAGTAGGATCCTAAGGGAAAGCATCTTGAACTCTTCCCTCACCAGGAACTTGTTCAGATTGTGCAAGTCTAGGATGGGGCGAAAAGGCCTCCTTTTCTTTTTGGTATGAAGAAATACCTGGAGTAGAAGCCTTGCTCCTGCAGGTGGTGGGGCATCGGTTCCACCGCCTGATCCTTTAGCAGACTTGCCAACTCCTGCAGGAGGACGTTCCTGTGAAGAGGGGGCCTGAGAGGCTCTCCTGTAGTTTCTGTAAGCCGTACCCTTCCTCGGGAAAAAGGGCTTTTCCCCCGAGGCCTTCTTCTTGTGAGAAGGTGCAGATGTCTTCTTCGACAACCATGTCCGGGTCAAGTACTCGGACTCGATTTCTGCAGCTTTTTCGATCATGGGTTTGCCGAATAGGTTGTCACCTCGGCACGGGACATCAACCAACTTGTCCTGAATCCATGGCTCCAGGTCCGACGACATGAGCCAGGCTTGACCGCTTGCACCAATGCCGGCTGTGGCTACTCGGGCCGAAGCCTCGAAGCCGTTGTAAGCTGCTCGAGATATGAACTTCGAGCACTCTCGGATCCCCATGGACAAGGCCTTGAAGTGCTGCAAAGGTTCCTCGGAGAGACCAGCTGAGAGCCCAGCAATCTCCTTTGCCAGGTCCTGCAAGTATATGCCCATGTACAGCTGGTAGGTTTGGACACAGCATGACAGCATCGAGCCCTGGTAGCACTTTCTGCCGAGGGTGTCCAGGTTCCGGGCCTCTCGGTTGGGAGGCACCGAGGAGTGCGTCTTTTGGCTTTTCAACCGTTGCATGGCCGATTCCACAACCATGGAGTTGTGCGGCAGATGCGCTTTCTGGAACCCAGGCCTCTTGCAGACTCGATAGATGGAATCGACCCACTTGCTGAGTACTGGCATCGAGGCCGCGGAGCATCAGCCGTTCCAACATCAGAGGCACTGGTACAGTAAGGGCCTCCTTCGGGGGAGAGTCATACTGGAGGGCCTCGAGCTCTTTGGCTTGAGGCTCCTCCTCGGCATCCGCAGGGAATGCCAAAGCCTTGGCCATGTCCCTTACGAAGTCTGAGAACCGAGTGTCCTCCGGAGGGGACCTTCTCCGAGGCTCCGAACCCAGAAAGTCCGATGGGATACACTGGGTTCGGTGGGTGTCTGGGGAGTCTTCCTCCTCTGTCTCCCACGCCGAGTCCTCCAAGAAGGACTCGATGGGCTCCAGCCTCAAGGGCTTCGAGCCTGACCACTCCGACGCCGAGGGCACCGATGTCGATGACCTCGGTCCCGAACGGGAGGTCGAGGGGGATCTTGGCCGAGGATCGACTCAAGACCTGATCGACTCGAGGATCGGCTCGGCCTCCGGTGTCGACTTCGACGTTGAAGTCCCGGTGGTCGGGGCGGATGGACCAGTGAGACTGGATATCAGCGCCCGCTGCTGCTCCATGAAGGCAGCCATGCTGCTCTCCACGGCCGCCATCCTGAGACCGAGCTCAGAAGGCTCCGCAGCTCCTGGCTCGCCAGCTCTCCCGCAGGAGAGTCTATGAGGACAACAGAAATTACCTTGCCCGACGTCTCCGGCTCCTTGCGAGGTTGTTTAGCCGGCCTCTCCGACTCCGAGGACCCGGGGCGGCGGTCCTGGCTCCGCGGCCTGGAACCCGAGGGCCCAGGCATCAGAGGTAGCAGTCGTGCGTGTCGGTGAGAGACATTAACTTCTTACACCGATCACACTTTTTAAACCTGCTGGCAGCCATCGGGGGAAAAAGGGCCCCTGCGAGTCAAACGATCGGGCTGCCAGTGAAAAATAAAAAGAGCGCGTACGCTAGTCACGAAGGACAAAAAACGAAAAATATGACCGGACTCGATACCGGTGTACTGAGCCGAAGGAGGGAAGGGGAACCGGCATCGAACTGGGAAGCTGAAAGAAATTATTCAACTTTTCTATTTTTTTCACGGTGGAAACAGGACCTCGTCCGTTGGGCTCCGTGGAAAAAAGAAGACTGAGCAAGATGGCAACCTTGGGCGGGAAGGGGACTGGGCATGCGTGATGCAATCCCAAAGGCTTTCTTTGAAAGCTGGGGAATTGCTCCGCACAAGGCTCCGTCGGCGCCGACGTAACCCATACGCGAGGACTGACTTCCTGCTTGTTCCTGGAGAACAGAAGACCCCTCATGAAGCGTGCTACTAACGACTAAGAAGAAATGGGCTGGCCATCTAAGGGCCTGTGAGAAGCCGCAATTGCACTTAGGTGTACTCTGACTGAATTGGTTTTGAGTCCAGAAGAAGATAGGTGGAGGAGATATTCAAGTTGTGCCTCCACCGGAGCTGAGAAGGAATTAAGATTCTCCTGAAAACACCAGAAAGAAAACCTACGCCACTTGAAAGCGTAGGACTGTCTGGTGGATGGCTTCCTAGAAGCTAAGAGGATATCCTTAACCTCCTGGGGAAGGTTAATGTCTTGGAAGGCTATGCCTTCAGCAGCCATGCTGTGAGATGGAGAGACTACGGACTGGGATGGAGCAGTGTTCCCTCCTCCTGAGAGAGGAGATCTGGAGCAGACCCCAGATCTCTGGGATAAGCCTGAGACAGACATAGAAGGGCTATGAGTAACATGAAGCCCTTGTCTCTCTGGAGTTTGAAAAGAGTCTTGGGAATTAGGGGAATGGGACGGAAGGCATATAGAAAGCCTTGACCCCAGTGGGGGTGAAAAGCATCCACTTGATGGCTGTCTGGTGCAGGAGTCCTGGTGCAGAAGCGAGACTTGCATTTTGAGACTTGCAAACAGGTTTATCTCTGGAGTCCCCCAGATTTTAAAAAAATGTGAGAGACTTTGTCTACATGAAGGATTCGACTTAGTCTGTCTGCTAAGATGTTGTGCTTACCCGGGAGATACACCGCATGGAGGTGAAAGCAATGATGTATGGCAAAGGACCAGAGATGTAGAGCCTTGCTGCAGAGAGTCCAAGAATCTGTTCCACCTTGCTTGTTCACACAGAACATGGCTACTTGATTGTCGGTTTGGACTAGGACTCTGCGACAATGAAGATGTTTCTGGAACACTTTGAGAGCACTGAGAATGACTCTGAGCTCCAGAAGATTTATATGGAGTTGTGACTCCTGCTGAGACCAGAGTCCTTGAGTGGAGAGAGATTCCAGATGAGCTCCCCAGCCCAGTCTGGATGCATCTGTCATCAGGGTACATTGATGTGCTGGCATCTGAAAAAGTGATCCTACAAGGAGATTTTCTGGAGATCGCCACCACTGGAGAGATGAGGTCAGAAGGGTAGAGACCATTATCTTGTCCCCCAGGCAACCTGATGCTTGAGACTACTGGAATGCTAGTGTCCATTGGGCTGTGCACATGTGTAAGCTGGCATATGGAAAACATGCCCCGTTGATGCCAGATGACCCAGAAGCTGTAGCATTTCTCGAGCAGTAAGAAAATTCTTGAGGCATGCTTGAGATGCTAACTGATTGAGTCGAGCACAGCGGAGCTAGGGCAGAAATGCCCTTGATTGCTGAGTGTTTAGGAGGGCCCCTATGAACTCTATAGTTTGAGAGGGGATGAGTTGGGACTCTGGAAGATTTATGACAAATCCCAAGTGTTGTAGCACCTATATGGTGCGTGAGATGCATACACTGGCTTCTTGAGAGGTGCTTGCCCGTATGAGCCAGTTGTCTAAGTAAGGAAGACAAATATCCCTAGAGTCCTTAAGAATGCGGCTACTACCACCATGCATTTTGTGAAGACTCTTGGGGCAGAGGCGAGGCCGAAAGGCAGGACTCTGTATTGATAATGTCGTCCTTGCAATAGGAAGCGCAGGAACTTTCTGTGCTCTGGATGAATAAGAATGTGAGTGTACGCTTTTCTTAGATCTAGAGAACAGAGCCAATCCTGACTCTGGAGATAGGGAAGAAGGGTCCCTAGGGAGATCATTTTGAATTTCTCCCTTAGGAGGTGCTTGTTCAGTTCCCTGAGGTCCAGAATGGGCCTGTATCCTCCTGTTATCTTTGGGATAAGAAAGTATGAAGAATAAAAGCCCATTCCTTGTTGGGATGGTGGAACATCTTCTATTGCACTTTGCAGGAGAAGGGAGGTGACCTCTTGTAGCAACAGAGCAGTGAGAGGGAGTTGAGAATGGAACTCTCTTGGTGAAGTCTGGGGGGAGGGGGGTAGACTTCGTAGATTAAGTTTGTATCCCTCCCGTACCATGGACAACGTCCACTGCTCTGAGGTGACGAGATGCCACCTGTGCGCATAGTGACAGAGTCTGCTGGGAATGTGGACAGGATCGGTGCTCTCCAGAGGCAGGACAGCTATGTTCTCTAGAAAGGAGTCAAAAAATCTGAGCAGTCTGCATCTGTTGAGGTGGCTGCGACTTGGAAGTCTGAGCCTTCTTTTGCTGTTTTGGAGGCTGTTGCCCTTTATGAGGAGCATGATGCTTAGCATGATGCTGACACTGAACAGCAGGGGTATAGGAAGGATAGTATTTCTTCTTTTTATTGAAGAAAGCTTTCTTTGCTGCTTTCTTCCTAGCTGGGTTGGCAGTAGATCTAGAAAGCCTATCAAGGGTAGTGTTCTCAGATTCCAATTGAGAGGCCTTGTCCTGCCAATCCTTGCCAAAAAAGGTTTTCACCGGTGGAAGGGATATTACCCAGTTTATCTTGAACCCACTGTTCAAGATCCGATGCTTGGAGCCAAGCAATCCTGCATGCACCGATGCAGATGGATGAAGTCCTGCTGATGCATTCAAAGAAATCAAAGGTTGATCTGTTAAACTTTGAAACATTCTGAGCATGCTTCACAAGGGTGAGATAATCTGCCCTCTTGTCATCGGGGAGAAGAGGAGCCATTAACTCCAAATCCTTAGCCACCTCTCTAAGGAACATACCCATATAGAAAGAGTATGTAGGAACTAATCCTGGCCGATAGCATGGAGGCCTGAAAACAACATCGACCAAAAGCTTCGAGGGTTCTTGATTCCCTACCCGGAGGGTTTGAGGAATATGTTTTTGCACTCTTGATCCGATGCAATGCCGATTCCACTACCATGGAATGGTGCAGGAATTGTCTCTTTTGGAAACTGGGACACTCCGGTACCCGGTACATGGTATCGAGCCGTCGGGTATGAGGAGAAATGGTTAGAGGTGTCTCCCACATATGAAGCATCAGGTCGTGAAGTATCTGATGGATAGGGAGTGTAGCCACCTTCTTTGGATCTGTAGGGTATTGAAGAATTTCTAATTCTTTGGCCCTAGGCTCTTTCTCCGATGTCACTGCTATGGACAGACCCCTAGCAACATAGCGAATAAAGTCTTGAAAAGAGATGTCCACTGGTGGGGACATGCGACGTTGTGGGGACAGAGATGGGTCCTCCGGAATAGTTTGCATGTCTCGGGTATTGGCCGATTCATCATCCGATGAATCAGAATCTGAAGACTCAAAGTATGGACGAGCAGGATGTTCCTGCACTGTACGAACCTGGTACCGGTCGAAGCCGGTACCTGGAATCTGCGTGGTCGGAACCTCGGTATAGAAACGAATTTGAGGGCCGGCATGGGTGGCAGCATGGAAAGTGGCAAAAAAGTTGATGCAGGTTGTATCGGTACCAAAGCCGGTACCGGTGCCTGCGGAACCGACTAAGGGTTTTACTGGTACCGAGGCCGCCAGTAAGGCCGTTAAGCTCCGCTCGATGGAAAGGATACGTTGATTCATGGAGCTTGCCTATGCTTGGGTATTGGTACTGGAATTGCGGGCCACGATCCCTGAGCACGGCACCAGGAGCTCTCCGGAGGTGGAGGCTTCGGGAGCATCTTGGGACTCCACTAAGGCTTTGGAGGGAAGATCCTCCCGCTGGGGTTGTTTGGCGGGTGTGGCCCCCCCCTCCCCCCCCTCCAGGGCAACACCAGAGGCATCTTGATGCTTAGAAGGAGATCTACCCTTGGGAGGGAGGCCAGCCTTCGATGAAGACCTAGATTTTGATACCAAAGATCCTTGCGAGGAAGATGAAGCTCTCGATGACTTTGATGCTAAAGAGACGGCATCAGAGGCAAAGAGGGTGCCCAGCTTTGCAGCTCGATTCTGTAGGCCTCTCTTCATCATCTTTCTACAGAGAGGACATTCTGAAGGCTGATGATCAGGTCCCTAAGCATTTTAGGTGCCAGTCATGGGTAACTGTGGCCAAGATAGTACCACCACACTTAGACTACTTCTCAAAACCACTAGATGGCTTTTCCATTGTGTCTATGGAGTGGAGGAGTGGCCTAGTGGTTGGGGCAAGGTACTTCAGGCCAGAAGGTCGGGGGTTCAAATCCCACTAGAGGACAGCAACCTTGGGCCGGAAGGACTGGGGTTTCTAGTCCCACAGGTGCTCCTTGTGGTCTTGGGCAAGCCACTTAACCCTCCATAGCCCATGTTCCCTGTAAAATAGTTATATTCAAGTTATAACGCCCTGTTCAATGTAATTGCAGTTTGTTCAATGTAAACCGCACTGATGAAGAATAGCGCAGTATATAAGAGAATGTAAATAAATAAATAAATAAATAAGTAAAATAATGGAAAGCCTAGGCCTAAGATGGCATTGATGCACCTGAAGAAAAGAAGAAATTCCTTTCTTCACAGATTTTTTATTTTTTTTTTTAAGAAAGAAAGTACTGATGGAGGTCAGTACCAGCATCGACGGGAAGACAGACATCGTCCTCAAAAATATGAAAAAACAGTAATTTTCTGCGGTGACAGGAATTGCTCCCTGTCGGCTCCGCGGAAAACAAAGAACTGAGGGGGGAGAGCTGGAAAGGCGGGAAGGCAGCTACCCAGGTACAGTGGGATACTCTCAAAAGCTTTCCTGTTGGACGCTGGGGAGTGTTCCCGCGTGGGCTCAGTCGGTACCGACATCACCCTTTCCACGGCGTGGAAACCCTGTTGATATCCTTAATGGACAATCTTATCAGAGGTACAGACAACCTTAATCGAGCATTTATCCTCCTTTTCATTGATATCGCATCAGCGTTTGACAACCTTAACCACACCACCCTAATTACAAGACTGTCACAAATAGGATTAGGAGGTACAGCTCCACAATGGTTCTTATCATACCTCTCAAACCATAAACTACGTGTCCAAGTAGGCCAGGAAACATCAGATACATTCCTCCAAGACCAAGGGATACTGCAAGGATCAGCACTTTCGAGCATTACTTTTCAATCTATACCTACAGCCAATTACTAACATTTTAAAAAAATACAGCGAATATTATATTTACGCAGATGACATTATGTTGTCCCTCCCGATAGACATAAACATTAACTACCACATACTCTCAGAATGCATCAAAGAAACGCAATCCTGGTTCATCACCAACAATCTGAACATAAACCTCAAAACAACATAAACCCTATTTGTTTCAAGAAATCAAAATCCCCCCCCCCCCAAACAATCACAATTAACGACGTGACTCTCCCAGTTAAGCAGGAGGTACAATACCTCGGAATAATATTAGATCAATCCCTCAGCATGATACCCCATCTAAAACAAACAGAACAGTCTCCTTCAAGCTAAAAACTATCCAACACCTAAGACCCCTACTTCATACTCAAGATTTCAGGTCAGTAGTCCACGCTCTAATTACGCCCCATGTAGACTACTGTAATAGCCTGTTACAGGGCCTACCAGTCAAAACCTTAACAATCCTCCAAAGAGCACAAAACTTAACAGCAAGAATAGTATACAAGGCCCGATTGACTGAACACATAACCCCGATCTTATACAACTTTCATTGGCTCCCAGTAGGGAGCCAAATAAAATTCAAACTGCTGATAACAACATTCAAACTGATCAACAACATACCGTATTTTCGCGCATATAACGCGCGCGCTATATGCGTTTTTACCTACCGCGCAACCCTCTCACGCGTTATTTGCGGGCGTGCACTATACCAAATCTTTTTTACAGGGAGCTGCATTCAAGATATAAAATCTCTGCCACGAATTGTAACCAACGGTGAACTTTAATAAAAATCAGAATATGACTGTAGAACATTTATAGTTAAATGAGTAGTTACATGTATAATTATTGTAAACCATTAAAAGCTGGAGACATTCATTGATCTGAAAGGGCATTCACAATAAAACAATTCTCGAGCTAGTCAATCAGAGGCACATGCGCGCTATAAGCGAGGGCGCGTAATGTGAGAACTTTATTACATAAAAGCCCAATTTCTGCGCATTATATGCAGGTGCGCATTATATGCGCGAAAATATGGTAGTCCCTTCGTACCTATCTACTCTTATACAAACTCAACCAGACTTCAGATCCTGTAGGCAAAATGCAAAACACTCACTGGTAACACCAACGTCCATATGCAAGACAAAACAGTCCACCAGCTCCAGAGCCTTCTCCTACACTGTTCCTAGTCTCTGGAACTCACTGCCATTGTCAATCTGTGCGACCAAAAAATAGAAATTACACCTACCTGGTAATTGTCGTTCCTTGAGTGACGACAGTTTAGTCCTCCACCTCTGGGTTGTGCACCTCCTCCTGCAGCTTGGAGACTGGGCATATCAAAGTCGTGACATCACTGGATATAGCCTGCTGGTATCTCCCATCAGCCCCCAGTGTACTATTGACAAAGCAAACTCAAAGGAACAAATAAGTAACTATACCATAACTTTAAATAACTCTCCATTCCTCAACCTGAGGAACCTTTTTAACCTTATCAGTCTTATATATATATTTTTTTTAACTTTACAATCACGTCCCCCCTATACAAACACGTTTCCTATACCATCCCCTCGTTTAAATAAGAGAGAAGGAAAAAAACAACAGAGAGGGATACTCACTGCGATCTAGAATCTGAAAGGATCTGTCTACTCCTTGAGATTGATGCTCCACTCCGCCTGAAAATAAACTCTGAAGAAATCACACCCCTGGGCAGGAATGAGGACTAAACTGTCATCATGTCATCACTCAAGGAAAGACAATTACCAGGTAAGTGTAATTTCTATTTTCTTATCGTTCCTCCAGTTTGGTCCTCCACCTCTGGGATGTAACAGAGCAGTAATCATTGGGAAGGACCTATCCAGCCAACTCACCACACTGTCGACCCGGAACAGGCATCCTTTACTGCCAGAACATTTAGGCAGTAGTGGTTACTGAGGGAATGAAGAGACGACCTGGAAGCTGCTCTAACAATCCCCCCTGGTGGAATGACACAGTGATCCACCCATGAAGCTGCTTGTGCCCTGGTAGCAAGAGTCAGAAAGCCCCCCGGAATCGTACAACCTCGCCACCAGAATGCTGAGGCAACCACCGCCTTAACCCAGGGCGAAATGGCCGCCTTCGCTGCTGCTTCCCCTTCGCGGGGACCTCCAACCAACACACAAAAACAAAGAAACGAACGCCGCACCCTGCATTTTATGTTTCCTATCGGCGTAAGCTACGAATAAAAACCTCCCTTTCCAGAAAAACCGAGAACTGGAAGAGAAACCAATAGGCTCAGGAGAAAAATCAGATACCACCTTTTGGACGGATGACGGGACTGGTCGCAAACACCACCCTCTATCCAGAAAGGGTGAAAACGGCTCATTACATGACAACACCTGAAACTCTGAAACTCGTCGCACCGAACAAAGAGCTATCAAAGCCACTGTCTATAACAGCAAATCTTTTACCGACGCCTGGAGTAAAGAATCAAAGGGTTCTTTAGTTAACGCCTCTAAGGCCCAATCGGGATCCCACGGCGGCACCCGAACTCTCCTTGAGGAGCGCAGTCGGGTCCCAACTTAAGGAAACGCCACACATCGATCCGAACACCTAGCGCTATTCCCTCCACAGAACTTCTACAGCCGGAAACAGTCGCCAGCTGGACCCTCTAAGGAACTGGCCGCTAGTTCCTTCAGACACTGTCCTGCAGAGAACTCAGACCAAGGATACAGACACCTTTGTCGCCCAGACTTGCCACCGTGAACAGCAGCCTTCAAAAAGGCGCTAAGCGTTAAGACATATATAAATTTTGTATATATTGTAAATCTGTTTATATGTTTAAACTATTTAACTCTCTTATCAGCATTTACTCAACATTGTAATTCACAACTACTTAATCAATTATGTAAAATTCTATAATACTCCCTTTTGTTCACTGCAATGTTAACTGTTAGAATATGTTACAATGTAATGTTTCAAGTTTTGTTCTATGTAAACCGCTTTGATTTTGATGAAAAGCGGTATATAAAACCGTTCAATAAATAAATAAATAAGCAAGGACCTATGTACCAGACGCAGCCTGCCTCCTTGCTCTCAACAAGGTGGCGAAGACTGCCGCAGAATAACTCCCCTTCTTCAGCCCCGCCCATTCAAAGGCCAAACCGTAGGCGGGCACCGATCCACCTGAGACATTTGGCGCGGACCTAGCCGCAGCAGAACGTCCGCTACCGGCAACTTCTAGGACATGCCTGTCGAGTAGGCGAATGAGATCAGCCTAGTATGACTGTCTCGTCCAACCGGGCGCTACCAAGAGTACCTTTCCCCGAAAGCCTCGATACGCTAACTACTTGCCCTATGAGAGCCCAAGGGGAAAGGACAAGACAAAGGCTTTTAACTGGGGGGCTTACTGAGCCTCGACTTGGATGAACCATCAGCCGCCCCATTCCTCCACCAGAGAGACCTCCGGGTGAACCCTAAGGAAGCCAATAATATTAGCTAGCGCTCGCTCGAATTAAACCATAATGCACATTTGCCACATAAAGCAAATCAGGCTCTAGTCGATTCAACTCCCTGATCCTTTCCTGTTCCAGGCGGGTAGACTGCCGTAAACACTGCGACCACCTGAAGCATGCTCTCGCCCCCCCAGGCTCCACAAATGGGAGCTTGTAAGGACAGAGCATTGCCCCCAACGATCGCTTCAGTGAACCATCTACTTTCCTATCTTGTGCTAAGGAAGATTGCTAGGGCTCTCTTCCATACAGTGAGTCCACACCCCCTGGTAGTGCAAGGTGTGCACCCACCCATGTAGTACCCAGGCCTGCCCCTGCTTAGCCTCAAAATGTCAATCAAGAACAGGCGAATTCAGGACAGCTGAATACTTTCTTTTTTTTTTCACAAAGATATCTCTTAACCAAAAATTCCTTCAGCATATGTTAAGAGAAGCCCTTTCCGTGCCTACAATATGAAGTAGAAAGAACTCCCAATGACAGGCATACTAATCCATGGCCTTCCTGCTAGAGTAACGTCCCATTCCGTCTGACTGCACAAAGATAGACTTTATATTTTAAATTCAACTAGCACCTGGTGTTAGGAAATACAGCTTTCTCATTCCACAGTGGCAATTGAGTCAGCAATGAAGAAGCCAAGAAACTGCAGACAAGTTCCCATTATACCACCTGGTAATGACTCCACTTTTAGACCACTGAAGCAAAAAAGCATGCAAGAGTGCGTTGTGTCCTGCCAGTAGCTGATCGAATTTAAATGATTCAGTGTACGCAGGGCATTTTCCAGAGAACGCAAGGTCCCTCATCCAGACTGCCTCCACATTCACAGTCTAAACCGGCAGCCATCTTGGCTGATGCCGATCAGCGTGGAAGCCATCTTGTAAGCCCTGCATATGATGTATGCCTACTAGAATCTGAGCTGCTGCTATTGCTGCTAGAGAACTAGCCTTGCTGCATGCTTCTGGCCCCCATTAAGGCATTCGCTGAATACTAGCAGATACTCTCCGTACTGGAGAACCTCTGATAAATGGAATGGGAGCATAGATAGCTTCAAAGGCCAGAGTTCTATTTTGCAACCTCTCTCCGCTGAGCTGCCTTTTCCATATGTAAAATTAAACCACATATAGCCAAAATTAAGAAATACAAATCTACCGTAAAATCTTATAATTTGGGCAAAACCAAACTAAACGGGAATATTTTCCATTAAGAAACCACACAACTATAAAACCCCTCTCATGACATAATGCTTATGGCAGAGCATTCCACATTTGTGGACTGGCCATGGCGCTCACCCAAGCACCTGTTACAACTGTCCAAGAGAGTTATCATCATAATTCCTTTTGACTTGTATATGTTTACAGCGGATCATAGCGCTATATCACAGCAGCTAAGCCAAAATATTACCCTGCCATATAAACCGACTTTAACGCTTTATAGGACCTTCTATGGATAGCGGAAGGAGATTCTTGTAAATCAACATAGATATGCCTTTTTTTTTTTTTAAAGTATAGGACTCCAAAAACCAAGTTTCCGCCAACTCCAATGAAATCAAAGCAGATCAGCTAAAATTACATGAACTGCTCCTATAGCTTTGCAAGAAGCTACCAGCCCCCGCTGCACCCAGCTTTCCTTCCCCCCTTATCCTGGGGGATTCAGCGTTGCAGGACGCATTGCACACCCCCCTGCCAGCCTGCTGCGTCTGCCAGGGAGCTGAAGAGCGAAATAGAGAGTAGAACCCCTGGAAACAGTGTCCTGACCTTGGGGTTCAGGACGTAAAAGGCCACCGAATAAATCAACAGTGTTAGCTAAAAATGAACAAGGCTATCTCCCACTAAAGAGAGTTTCTTTTTTTTTTGAAATCCCACCGAAGTCCGTGGGACCCAAACCTTCGAACACAGCCCCTTAACACTGTGCATTAACCATAACCAGAGAAATGAAATGAAATGAAATCCTGCTCTAGAAATAGATGAGAATTTCCTGGGAAGGGCATGCTAAGTGGAGCTATGAAACACACAGGCACCCCCCCCCCCACCCCGGCCTTCCTGCAGTCAGAGAAATAGCAGTGGGATACACCGACAAACTTGCAAATGGAGGTCTTAGAGGTTGCTGCCTGTGTGAACCTGATGAGTAATACGATTTTGTATTTTATCACCCCCCCAGGGATGGGGGTACTGAATACTATATGTGATTCATGATCAGCGCTGCCATCCGGTGGCCTTTAGGGCACCAGAGCCCAACAAACGATACAGAAGTTAAGAGCTTTAAATCGTGGTCATATAATCTTGATTTGCAGAAAATTACAGTTGCTTGTTTAGTCACTAACCCCCGAGAGCCCATGAGGTGGCCCTGTGGTTTCTTCCATGACTTGCAGAGAATGATCAATCTGATATGGCTGCATACACACGGTCACAGAAAGGCACTATTGAGTGTACCAGCTGCCCTCTGGTGGCCATAGACCGTAGCACAGGCATTTCTTGGTTGACAGTTAACTGTTATATACCTTTTTATATCCTAAGGTTTCCTAAACCTGTCCCTGTGAAACCACAGGCATTTGGGCAACTTTCACTATAGAATACACAAAGGCATACTTCCAGCCTGTCCCTCCTTCCAACTACAAGTTAGGGCTCTGCTCTTGAACCTAAAAGCTGGCAATTTGCCTAATATCCCGGGACTTAACAGATGCTCCTCAGAGACATGATTAGGAGGGAAAGAACATGTGATATTAGAGATCAATGCCAAAACTGCTGTCCTATAAAACTAAGAATAAACTTAAAAATAAAGAGGACTGACAACAGCCCCCTTAAGGCTGAGGAACCCCCCCGAGCCTCTAAAAACCTACAAACAAAAGAAACACTAGGCCCAAAAATCTAGCTATTCTGCCTGTTGTCTTCCTCACACAGGCAGCTCCCTGCAACTCTCGCCATGCGGTCCAAATACCTAGAGAGAAAATGGCCGCCCCTTCGCCAATGAATTTTGGCACCAAGAACAGCCGCCACTGCAAAAAGGAGGCCTCAGCAGACCGACCGAGCCCGAAGGCCTTACTGGCAGGGCCAAAAGCCACGCAGCCTGCTCCTACCACCATGAATTCCTCCGATCCTCAAGCCGCAAGCTCTCTCCCGTACCGTCCAGGGAGAGAGATCTGCACCGGCGAATGCCTGCAGCAAGTGAAAATAACTGACAAGGAGGGAAGGCGAGAGCTGCTACTAATTTAAAGAGCCAGGCTCAAATTTAAAATTACTGTAAATATAAGGAAATTTGTTCCTAATAACTAAAGGGAACTAATCCCTGATTGCCAATTAACCAAAGGTAACTGAATTAAAAGTAAAATTAAAAGTAAAAATCAAAATAGAATTTGTCACACTAAATGCTCCTTATCTGTTCCCCCCAAGTGAGCCCAGAAGCTAGGCTCACTACGTCCTCCTGCTGCATGGAGACTGGACACACTGGGGGCTGATGGGAGATACCAGCAGGCTATATCCAGTGATGTCACAACTTTGACATGCCCAGTCTCCAAGCTGCAGGAGAAGGTGCACAACCCAGAGGTGGAGGACTAAACTGGAGGAACGATAAGGAACCTACAGTTATTCAGAAAAGAAGTCAAAACATACCTCTTTACTGAACACTACTGTAACATCAATGATAACCCAACCTCACAAACACCTACCTAACCTCATCTTATGATCACCACCCAACCTTCTGTACCACCCCCCCCAATCAATAATCCCTATTCAAATCTAAAGTCACAGAAATACACACAAACAGTAAACTGTAAATAGTTACTAGTCGTCAGTTCCGACAACTAGGTATATAAAGCATTTGTTTCATGTTAAATGTACCTATGGATCTATGTAAATAGTTCAACTTCTGTTCTTTGTAATATGTTGTGCTAAATGTAAACCGCCCCTGATCTCTGGAAGGGGCGGTATAGAAGAACCAAATAAATAAATAAAAATATGTGAAGACTACATTCCTGCTTGTTCCTGGAGATAATGTAATGTCATTTAGATGCCCAGTCTCCCTAGTTTCACAGGATCATTCTGCAATTGCCTCACAATCCTCTAATAGTTTAACAACTATGAATAATTTTGTGTCATCTGCAAATCTGTTCACCTAACAACTGCTCTTTTCGCCAGATCATTTATGAATAGGTTAAATAGCACAGGTCCCAGTACAAAGCCTTTGACACTTCACTACTGACCTTTTTCCATTGGGAAAACTGACCATTTAGTCCTATTCTCTCTGTTGTCTTTCAGCCAATCTCATGATTTTCTGGTTTCCTGAGAATTCTCTCATGAGGGACTTTTGAAATCTAAATATGCTATGAGACCAAGTTTGTATAGGCCATGGAGTAGGGAATTTAGACAACCAGGTTGGGACATAGAACATTTCCATAGTATTTTACAGTCGCTCCTGCTCAGCCTGGTCTTGGGTTCAAAATGGTACTGCTAGGAGTTAGGCTGCCAAATAAGGACTAGCAGCTCCATGAGACATGTAGCCAATCGATATTGGTGTCACTGAAATCTCCCATCTTCCTTATAAAATTCCACATCTTCAACATGTGGAAAAATTAGACACAAGACTACTACATGATTTGGAAGCTGTAACTCTACTTTAAAACATAAAACGTTGCCACCCATAATCCCACCTTAATACAGAACAGAATTATATTATATTCCATAATAATGTTTCATCTAAGGGAGAAAATGGATGATGAAAAAGATGCCCGCCATGCCTCGCGATCTAACTTGTCCCTACTACCCATCTGCGAGCACCTTTGTGAGTCTGCCATTCACATTTGTGTTAACAGCAATTGTGCAATATGTTTCACTATGAAATGTTTTGATCTCATCCACTTAGAGCCCGATCCAATATGGGGCATGTCCGGGCTGTCTGGATGGACCCGACCAAGACAGGGCCGTCAGCACTCCCGTGGGTGCAGGATCAGGGCCTTGGAGATGGTGCGGCTGCCTCAGCAGTGCCACGGGGCTGTCCTCCCCACAGCACGACATGCGATATGGCCACCTAGACCGCGATACCCTGCCGCCTGACCCCGACGGGAGCGGCCAGTGCCCCGAAAGGGCAGCAGGGATCCATCTTGGCCTGTCACATGCTCCAGGGAGGGGGGGGGGGGTTCTGGCGAGTTACGGAGGGGGGTTAGCCGGTGCTTATTCCACCTCTTGAGTTGGAATAAATAGGCCATCCCACTGGCAACTCCTGGACATACAGGGCCGTGAGCAGAATCAGCCCTGTACATCCAGGGGTCAGTCCTGCACATGCCCCCCCCACCCTCTGCCCCGGCACGCCCCGTCCCCCGCTGCACAAACAGCAGCTCTGTGCGTGCAGCGGGGGAGGGAGGCGGAATATTGGCAAGGCAGATAGCGGGGCAGATGGGATGTGCTACCTTACTATCTGCCTTATGGAATCGGGGCCATATTGGGCTAAACAGAACTAGTATAGCATTTTCTATCAAATAATGCTCTTTTGAGATTTCATTTTTCAATCACTGGGAAGAATGAATGAAAGTATATTTATTTATTATAGCGTTTCTAATAACACTTTCTAAAACATAGCAATCTACAGTTTTGCATGGTCTGACAGGTTTACATTAACATTTTACAACTAAGCTTGAAGAGAAAGGTTTACTGCAGTGTGCTGCCAAGTTAATGCACGCTAAACACATTAATGTGCATTATTTACCCCAGGTTTCATTTTATGTAATGAGACCTATTTACTAATAATACATTCTAGCACATTTCTGCGAATATAGCCTGAGATTATCTAGTTTGGGATTTTATTGTGTTCATCCTTAAAATGAGGTGGCTTAAATGATTACATCAGTCTTACATTATTTACTTACCCATAGTGCCACCTTTTCCCTTGAATAAGATAGGGAGCTGAAAGGTCTGTTAAAGAGAGATGCTCATCATTGGATATCACAGGGATAACACAGCCGAATCTTTGTGAAAGTCTGCAAACCTCATGCAGCATTGCACCTTTAAAAAGAGAAGCATTAATCAGAGAAGGAGGCCTGCTTGAAAGCAATTTAAACTGTTTTGCTAAGTTACTGCATGAAAAGTAAAAATTATAGTCATTAGATGTCTGTGAACATGTGAGAATAAAGGAAAACTGTTTTATACGCTATGATAGAGCAAAATATTTACATTGCTATTGATACTTGAAACTTTAAATCAGAATGAATGCATACCAATAAATATGAATATTACTTGTCAATGAAAGTTACTGACACACCTTCTGCACATCTCCCTTTGAAATTTAGCAGCTCTGTACTTTGTACGTAAGCATCTGGTCTCGATGCTATTTCAAAATCGTAAGTTGTGTAAACTAGATGCTTCCCATGCTTTTCACTTGCCCGTATTATGTAATGCCATTGTTACTTAAACATGCATATTTATCAACTAGCTCTGTCTTCCCAAAATGATTTACAACAGCAGAAAATCTTAAAACATACATATGTTACTCCACCTCCCTACCCACAGAATTCAATTATCAAAGAAAAGCTTGAGCAAAAATATATACAAGACTACAATTATTTTAGAAATCTCAGCAGATCCTTACAAGCTCCAATGGTAAACAAGATTCTGGATCTAGAGGCTGTATGAAAGGTGCTGACTTGGATTTAGTGGTGATCACAGAGATACGGCTCACAGAGATCCATGACTGGGATACTTTAATACTGGTCTATAATCTATTTAGGAAGGACAGGCTAGAAGAAAGGAAGGAGTGGTGGCACCATTTGTAAAAAAAACAAAAATAAATCTAACAACCCCCCTCCCCCCAACATAGCATAGTTACTTCACCTGTAACTGATCTCCGGGAACAGCAGAAATTTAGTCCTCACATATGGGTATCATCGGTACCGACGGAGCCTGCGCGGGAACGCTCCCCAGCGTCCAATTAGAAAGCTTTTGGGAGCATCCCACAGTGCCTGCGTGCTGCCTTCCGGCCTTTCCCAACTGCCTCTCTCGAGTTTTAAAGCTGAGACAAAGAGAGAGAGAGGGAAAGGGAAAGAGACAGATACAGAGATACAACTCCTAGGGGAGGTGGGTGGATTGTGAAGACTAAATTCCTGCTGTTCCCGGAGATCACCTGTTACAGGTGAGTAACTATGCTATCTCCAGGAACAAGCAGGAATGTAGTCATCACATATGGGGACTCCCTAGCTTTAGATGCCAGGGAGAGAACCCAGAAGTTGTGTGTCCCTGAACCAGGGCTCCACTTCCCTCCATGGATCTCTGGCATCCTACCAGGGATGGTGGGTAGGAGTTGATTAGGTATTGTCGTCAGGTGCCCCCAGTGGCCAATGGCTGTAAGGGCACGCTGAGCATTTTTATTATTTTTAAGGAGCAATGGCTCTTTAAGGCCCAGTGCAGTTTGGTCCTTGGAGTTTTAGCTCCTTTGTGAGAACAAATTATATAAGCCAAGAGTGGAGGGTAATAAGGCTTTATTTCCCCTTTAACGCAAGGGTTCATTAAGACATAAGAAAATAAAGATAGTCCTTCTTTATAAAGGTTTCCACCAAATAAGCAGGCAAACAACTGTTATAAGCTTCACAATTGAATGCAGGGTTTAACTGAGGATTCTTTCATTCCAAGGTAAATTAAACAAGCAGGCAAACAAACTGTCATAAGCTTCACAATTGATTGCAGGGTTTCTTTTTATATTTACAGTTCTACTAAGGACTCAAGACTAGTAGTAGCACAAAAAGTACAATCCATGGATTCATCCTGAGGAATGGGAATAGTATTCTCAAACTCTATTTCCATGGACTCTGCGGCTTGAAGGAAGCTGCAATAGCACTCAAATGGACCCTCACTGAGTTAGTCTTAAGTCCTGCATTGGATAAATGAAGGAGATACTCCAGTAATGATTCCAGAGGTATGGCAATGGGGTTAAGACCCTTCTGCGAACACCATATGGTAAACCTTTTCCACTTGAAAGCATAAGAGCGTCTTGTGGAAGGCTTCCTGGAAGCATAAAGGATATCCTTTATTTGCTGAGGGAGGTTAAGATCAAGGAGATCTAGGCCTTCAGCAACCAAGCCCTGAGATGCAGAGACTGGGGATTGGGATGCCATAACATTCCGTCCTCCTGAGATAGGAGATCTGGAGCAGACCCTAACTCCAGGGAGGGAGCTTGAGAGAGATGTAGAAGCAGAGGGTACCACACTTGCCGTGGCCAATGTGGAGCTATGAGAACCATACGGCCTCTGTCTCTCTGAAGCATGAACAGGGTTTGGGGAATTAGGGGAATGGGTAGAAAGGCATACAGGAAGTCTTGACCCCAGTAAAGGAGAAAAGCATCCCTGGCCTGAGTACCCTGAGCCGGGGTTCTGGAACAGAACCGGGGAATTTTGGCATTCCACGGACTTGCAAAGAGGTCTATGTCCGGGGTTCCCCAAATTTGAAAAATCCTGGCTACCTGGTCTGCATGCAGAGACCACTTATGTGGAAGCAGAACTTGACTGAGTCTGTCTGCCCAAGAGTTTTGTATGCCTGGAAGATACACTGCCAGGAGATGAATCTGATGCTCTCTGGCGAGGGCCCACAGTCGCAAAGCTTCATTGCAAAGCGACGTAGAACATGGCTACTTGATTGTCCGTATGAAAGAGGACTGTCTTGTAGCTGAGCAGGCTGTGGAACACGCGAAGAGCAAGGAAGATTGCTCTGAGCTCCAAGAGATTGATGTGTAGATGAGTCTACTGTGGAGACCAGGTGCCTTGGGTGGAGAGGTCTTGCAGATGAACTCCCCAACCCATCGGAGAAGCATCTGTTGTGAGAGATGCCTGGGGTAAGTGTTGTTTAAAAGGGGACCCCAGCAACAGGTTTTGAGTGGACTTCCACCACTGGAGAGACAAAATAAGGCGACTTGTGTTTGCTATTTTGTCTGACAGGCATCCTGATGCCTGGGTCCAATGAGTGCATAAAGTCCACTGGGTTGCCTTCATATGGAGGCGAGCATAGGGAACCACATGCACGGTAGATGCCATGTGGCCTAGTAGTTGTAGCATTTCTCGGGCAGTGAGAAAAGGCTTTAGCACTGCTTGAGAAGCTAACTGCACCATACGAAGGCAACGGGACTGGGGGAGATAGGCCCTTGCCTTTCTGGTATCCAGCAAAGCTCCTATGAACTCTAGAGACTAAGTGGGAGTTAGACTGGATTTTGGGATGTTTATCACCAGACCCAAATACTGGAGGATACGCAGTGTGCAGGATAGAGAAGTCCTGGCCTCTGACTTTGTTGGGGCTCGAATGAGCTAGTTGTCTAAGTAGGGGAGGACGAATATGCCTAGAGTGCGGAGAAATGCTGCTACCACAGCTATGCATTTCGTGAACACCCTTGGTGCTGAGGCCAGGCCAAAAGGAAGCACCCTGTATTGGTAGTGTTTTCCTTGAAAAAGGAACCGAAGGAATCTTCTGTGAGTTGGATGGATGAGAACATGGGTGTACGCATCCTTGAGCTCTAGAGAACAAAGCCAATCCTTGACTTTGAAGGTATGGCAGCAGAGTTCCAAGAGAAATCATCTTGTATTTCTCTTTGACAAGGAATTTGTTCAATTCTCTGAGGTCCAAGATAGGTCTGTATCCCCCTGTCTTCTTTGGGATAAGGAAATAGGGGGAGTAAAACCCTGTACCCTGCTGATGGATGGGTACTTCTTCTATTGCCCCTTGGGCAAGAAGGATAGTGACCTCCTGAACTAACAGGTTGATGAGAGAGGTCAGAGAATTGAACTGCCTTATCATTGTGAGAGGGGACATGCTGGAAAAATGAAGCTTGTACCCCTCTTTTATGATGGAGAGTGTCCAATGCTCGGCTGTTACTTGCCCCCATCTTGGGGCAAAGTGACACAACCTTCCTGGAATGGTGGAAGGCTCTGGTCCAACGAGAGCCAGGAAGGCTAAGTTCTCTAGCTGAAAGTCAAAGGCCTTGTGGAGGCTGAGACTGCTGGGACGGCTGAGGCTTAGCAGTCTTTGCTTTTCTTTGTTTGGGTGGTTGCTGACCTTTCCTGACAAGCTGACCTGCAGAACGTCCCTGCTGAGAATAAGCAGGATAATATTTTCTTCTTAGAAAAGAATGGTTTCTTGAAAGATTTCTTTCTAGCAGGATCAGCTGTGGACTTGGATAATCTATCCAAGGTGGAGTTATCAGCATCCAACTCATTGGCCTTTTCCTGCCAATCTTTACCAAACAGGTTCTCACCAGTACAGGGGATATTTCCCAGTTTGTCTTGTACCCAGAGCTCCAGATCCGATGCCTGGAGCCAAGCGATTCTACGTGCACCTATGGCAATGGCAGAGGTTCTGCTTATGCACTCAAAACAGTCAAAAGCTGCACAGTTGACAAATTTAGAAACATCTTGGGCATGTTTGACCAATGTGAGAAAATCCTGCCTTCTATCCTCAGGAAGAAGAGGATTCAAAGCTTCTAAATCACCTGTGACCTCCTTTAGGAACATTCCCATGTATAGACTATAGGAACTGATCCTGGCAGAAAGCATGGAAGCTTGGAAGACACGACATCCAAAAGCATCCAAAGTTCTGCATTCACGTCCTGGAGGATTAGAGGCATGCCTCTTTGCACTCTTGATCCTTCTCATAGCTGATTCCACTACAATAGAGTGGTGAGGAAGCTGAGTTTTTTGGAAACCAGGACAAGGAGGGACTCGATACAGAGTATCCAGTCTACGAGAATGAGGGGAGGTGGTAAGAGGTGTCTCCCACATTCTTAACATGAGATCATGCAAGATCTCACAGATGGGCAAGGTAGCTGCCTCCTTAGGAGTTTTGGGATATTTTAAAATTTCCAACTCCTTTGCTCTGGGCTCTGTTTCAGGGGCCACAGTAATGGACACACCCCGAGCCACCTCCCTGACAGAACTATCAGAATCCTCCGATTCTTCTGAGGACTCGAAGTAGCGCCTGTCCGGATGCTCTTGAAGAGCCCGATACCCATACCGACTGAAGTCGGTACCGGGAGTAATCGGTACCGGGAGGCACCGGATGACTGGGTGCCGGCAATGCGGACACCGATGTCGATGCTATCCGTACTGGTACCGATATCGGTGCCGGTACCGGATGAAATGTCTGATGCGGTTCCGAGGGCGTCGATACCGCAAGGAGAGCCGCCAGACTGCGCTCAATAGCCAGGACTCTCTGGTCTATCGACACTGCCGATGCCTGGATGTCGGTACCGGAGAAGACCGCCGGTACCCCAGAGCATGGCACCAGTAGTTCTGCCGAGGTCGAGGCCTCGAGAACGTCCTGGAGCCCCGATAATGCTTTGGAAGCCGAAGCCTCCCGCCGGGGCAATTTTGCCGGTGCAGAATCCTCAAGGGCAATGCCAGAGGCATCTCGATGCTTAGAGAGAGATCTACCCTTTGCGGACCGGCTAGACTTATGTTTAGTTACCTGAGATCCACGAGAGGAAGACGAAGCCCTGGAAGACGTCGATGCCACCGAAGCTGCATAAGAGGGAAACAGGGTACTGAGCTTGGCAGCTCGGTTCTGTCAACCTCTCTTGGACATCATGGCACAGGCCATACATTCCGAGATGGAATGGTCAGGACCTAAACATTTCAGACATCACTCATGGGTGTCGGTGACATAAGAACATAAGAAATGCCATACTGGGTCAGACCGAGGTCCATCAAGCCCAGTATCCTGTTTCCAACAGTGGCCAATCTAGGTCCTTTCCTTATGATACCTAGCATTCTATTTGCTTTCTTGGCCGCCGCTGCACACTGGGCGGAGGGTTTTAACATGTTATCCACGATGACTCCTAAATCTTTTTCCTGGGTGGTGGTTTCTAATGTGGAGCCTTGCATCGTGTAACTATAGTGTGGGTTGTTCTTTCCTAGGTGCATAACTTTGCACTTGTCCACATTAAATTTCATCTGCCATTTGGATGCCCAGTCTTCCAATTTATCCAGATCCTCCTGCAGTTTTCCACAATCCTCTTGGGTTTTAACAACTTTAAACAGTTTTGTGTCATCTGCAAATTTGATAACTTCACTAGTTATTCCCTTTTCCAGGTCATTTATGAATATGTCAAAAAGTAGCGGACCCAGCGGAGATGGTACCGCCACATTTGGTGCACTTTTTAAAACCAGAGGAGGGTTTTTCCATTATGGAAAAAATCTTGGGCCTAAGGCCCAAAATGGCGCATGTACCTGGAAAAAATGGGAAAAAAAAGTACTAAGAGATTTTTTTATTTTTTTTTAAAGAAAAGAAAAAGAAAGAAAAACCGGCGGTACCGGTAAAGCGTCGAGGAAGGCAGACGCGACCACAAAAAGAAGGAAAATTTTCTGCGGTGACAGGAACACGACCTGCTGGCTCCGCGGAACACGAAGAACTGGAGAGAGGCAGTTGGGAAAGGCGGGAAGGCAGCACGCAGGCGCTGTGGGATGCTCCCCAAAGCTTTCTAATTGGATGCTGGGGAGCATTCCCGCGCAGGCTCCATCGGTACCGACGATACCCATATGTGATGACTACATTCCTGCTTGTTCCTGGAGATCACTAAGGCAAAAGAACTGCAGGGTTATGATGTGAAGAACACACACTGTGGATTAATCTGGAAAGAGAGAATGACACATCTACTTACACATTAGTGTGATATATAGACCTTCTTATTAGGCAAAAGTGGACAGATTTAATTGACAACATTGCTATGAAAGATGAAGTGCTAGTGATAGGTGATTTCAATATGCTGGATGATGTGGTGTCATCTAGAAAATAGAAAGATCCTGGATTCCTATACATGGAGAACTGTTCCAGCATCTAGTAATGTGTCGCAAGTGGAAGGTACAAAACTGGTGTTTACAAATGGAGATCTTGTTTCTGATGTTATAGTGCAGGGCTTGACAAACCCCAAGCACCAGGTTGCCATGGTGACTAGAAACTTGCATCTGGTACCTGGGATTTTCTCCGCCCCTTTTTTCTTCTTCCCGCAATCACAGAAAAGACCCTGCCTGATGTGGAGGATCATGGCCTGGATTGCAACAGGCTGCCTGCGGGGGACCCCCATTGCACCACGGGCAGAAGGAAGGAGGCTGGCCACGATCGTCGCAAAAATCCTTGCAGCAGGCTGCCCACGGGGATCCCATCTCCCATGGGTATAAGAACATAAGAAATGTCATACTGGGTCAGAAGAAGGTCTATTAAGCCTAGTATCCTGTTTCCAACAGTGGCCAATCCAGGTCACAAGTACCTAGCAGATTCCCAAAAAGACACATAGGTACCGCAATGCTTGTTCTGGGGCAAGCAGTGGATTTCCCAGGTCCTCTTTAATGATGGTTTATGGACTTTTCCTCCAGGAACTTGCCCAAACCTTTTTTAAACCCAGCAACACTGACAGCTTTTACGACATCCTCCGGTAACGAATTCTAGAGTTTGATTATGTGTTCAGTGAAAAAATATTTTCTCGTATTAGTCTTAAATGGGTTACATTGTAGCTTTATTGCTCGTCCCCTAGTCTTTCTATGTTTTGATGGCATGAACAACAGATCTATGTATACCCAGAAAGAAATAGGCTGGCCACAATCGCCGTAAATACCCCTTCTACCTGCCTGTGGGGATTCGATCTCCCATGAGCAACACGAAAGTGGGAGGACGCAATCACTTGCAGCAGGCTGCCCGTGAGGACCTATCTCCCAGGGGTAGAAGGAAATAGACTGGCCGCGATCACCGTAAATACCCCTTCTACCTGCTCGTGGGGATCCAATCTCCGGCAGACAGCATAAAAGGGGGAAGCCGCAATTACTTACAGCAGGCTGCTTGCAGGAACCCCATCTCCTGCAGGCAGAAGAGGCTGGCTGCTTCTACCTGCCCCACAGGCAGAACAGCAGGCCTAGACTGCAGCTGGCTTAAATTTACAAGTCTTGTTGGTAGGGGGGGAGGGGGGAATGAGGCAGCAAAAATGTAAAGGGGAAGTGTCTTTTTAAACAAGGATAGGATGAGGGGAGGGGAGGGGTGGAGTATTAGGGGAGGCAGAAGGGGAGAGTCTGGGATGGGAACAGAGTGGGGGGAGGAACAGGCGAAATGTTGGGGGGGGGAGTGCAAAGGCATAGGATGTCGAAGGTAGGCACATACCGGGACAAAAGAGCACAAGGTGCATCCCTGCACCCCCAACACACATACAAGCAGCCCACACATGCACAGGCACCCCGCCTCTACACCATACACATGCGGCCCAGTTCTACACTATATATGCATACACATACACAGTCATCCCACCCTCTGCACCGCATATAGACACAGACACGCTCACTCACATGCACAGCAGGCCCACCCCACTGCCACAACCCCAGCACAGACAGGCAATGGAGGCAGTGCATTTAAACATCCCATAAACATTCATTAGGGATATCCTAAAAAAAGAGACTTGTTTCTAGCCCTTCAGAAGTGCAGTCTGACACCCCAGATCTTCGCTATTCATAGAGCGGTTGAATATCACAACTAAACAGATAGTGGCTGGCAGTGAGAGATAAATATGCAAATTCACTGCTGCTGACTGACTATGGTGGTCATTCTGAACCACGAATAAGCTGCCTGTATGCGTGGGATTGGGAGTGGAGAAGTAGCCTAGTGGTTAGAGCAACTGCCTAGTACCCAGAAGATCAAGGGTTTGATTCCCACTTGCACTCCTTGTGACTTTGGGCAAGACACTTTACCTCGGAAGAAAAGGCTGGCAATCTACTTCCAGTGATACATTGCCAAGAAAACCCAGAGGTAGCTGGGTTGCTATGAGTCAACACTGACTTGATGGCACTAAAAAAATAAAGTGTGGAATCGATGTGTATCTCGCAAAAACATCCAGAGCCAAATTCTGAACCTTCGTGGCCCTGCACGGACATGGCACTTAAACGGGGATCACAGAACGTGGGCAGAAAGGGGCGGAATGGGAGTGTGGCCAGCCAAGGAGACATTTAACGCATATTCCGGTTACACCCATGTATGTCCGCAGACGGCCCCAAAGATGTCCAGGTTATATCTACAAAAATATGGAATAAAGATAGGACTTAGAAATATTTCTGCTCCTCACCCCAATACAGCCAATAGTGCTGAATGGATGACTAACCTATGCTGTGCACTGGTGTGACTGCAGTCTGGAAAACCACAGCATGCAGTGATGTGGAACAGAAAGCAGAGGAGAGGGAGGATGTATGTCAAAGCAGCAGAAAAAAACACCCCCAATGCTGGCATTTGCTGTGCGAGCTACAAGAGCACCTGATGTGTATCGGAGACTATTCACCATAAGTGGCCAACAAGTGAATAGTCTCCGATACACATCAGGTTTGAAAATTGTGGTTCTTTCTGAGTTGCTACTACTTCCACATTTTAATTAGAATTGGATTACATTTTGCAATGATGAAGCCTCGTTTCTTCCTTCCTTTAGCGTTGGGTCACTGCCGACCTTTGTAGATATCGTTCTGAACGGAAATCGTCGTGCTCACAGGTAACAAGCTTTAGATGCACATTTGGATCCCACTGATTCTCACCTGAATACCTGTTATAGCAAACAATCAAAATTCACACGATGATACACTTATCCACATGGTATTTTCTCCTTGTCCCTGATAGTGAGTAGAGCAGTGCTTTTCAACCTTTTTTGTGCAAAGGCACACTTTTTTCATGAAAAAAATCACGAGGCACACCACCATTAGAAAATGTTAAAAAAATTTACCTCTGTGCCTATATTGACTATATATAAAGTAATTCTCTTGAATAGGAATCAAACACTCACACCAACCCCCCTCCCCTGCTGGTTCACAACAACCCCCCTCCCCTGCTGGTTCACTCACACCCCCCCCCTCCACTGCTGGTTCACTCACCCACCCCCCTGTCACTTACTCACCCCTCCTGCTGGGTCACTCACTCACTTACCCCCCCTCCCCTGCTGGTTCACTCACACCATCGCCCCCCCCTTGCTGGTTCACTCACACCACCCCCCCCTCCACTGCTGGTTCACTCACACTCCCCCCCCTTGCTGGTTCACTCACACTCCCCCCCCCTTGCTGGTTCACTCACACTCCCCCCCCCTTGCTGGTTCACTCACACACACACACACCCCCCCCCTCTGCCCAAGCCGCTGCTTCTGCTTTGTACAGAGCAGCGGCTGCACTACACTTACATTGAAAAGTAAAGAGAAACTGTGTCAGGAGCCCTCCGGTCATCGCAGAGCCCGAGGAAGTGATGTCATGGGGGCGGGCTCCTCACAGGCTGTCTTTCCTTTTCAAATTAACTTTATTGCAGCTAAAGTTAATTTGAAAAGGAAAGACAGCCTGTGAGGAGCCCGCCCCCATGACCACTTCCTCGGGCTCTGCATGATCGGAGGGGTCCTGACACAGTTTCTCTTTACTTTTCAATGTAAGTGTAGTGCAGCCGCTGCTCTGTACAAAGCAGAACCCGCGGCTGCACAGCGATAGGGAATCGCGGTCGCGCCGCGGCCTTCAGCACAAAAGCCCTTTTTTTTCTCTGGCCGCTCCCGATCTTGCGGCCAGAGCAAAAAAAACGGCTTTTCAATGGCCGGTTTTACAACTGTGCCGGCAGCCGGCCTGGCCATGGAAAAACCGGCCAGGCCGGCTGAAAACCGGCCGGTTGGCAACCCTAATTTGTGAGCCGAGGCCACATGTTACGGATGAAATTGGAATTTTTCCCACGGCACACCAGACAATATCTCACGGCACACTAGTGTGCCGCGGCACAGTGGTTGAAAAACGCTGGAGTAGAGCACCATGGAGGCATAAACCGTTTATAAAGGTATGCAATGTTTGGTTTATTTTTTAACATTATCATCATTGATTTATTTATATATTTTAACATTATGTCGTTTTTGATGTTTTAGCTCATTATTTATTTATTTATTTATTTATTCGTTTCCTTATCTTTATTGTTGTTGGGTTCTATTCATGTTCTTTTTATGATTTACAAGATGTGTTTCTTAGCATCTTATTGCACTGTTGCTGATCTTTTAATCCATTAATTATTTATTTATTTATTATGATTGCTTATTGATGTTTTATATGTATCTTATATGGTATTTATTTATTTATGATATTAAGCTTTTACAATCGTCTTTAGGTATAACACATTTTTTATGGTTATTAATATGGTTGTAGCAAACTTAATTATTGTTACTGTTTATTTATGTAGCCTGCCCCTGAAGAAGGCAACGAAACACGCAATGTGTCGGGCCATAGGCTTTTTACTGCTAATAAAGAACATCCTTCCATTGCTGTCCACGTTCTTTGACTGGGCCTACTTAACATTGTACAGTCATGTTCCTGAGCCGTTCACGTGTGTACCTCTGTAGGGCATCTACTGCCAGGTATGTAGTGCTGCATTGCATCTTGTGCCAGTAGTTTCACTCTACCCATTTTCCTGCTACAGTACTGTACACTGCGAGTGCTTTGTAGTGGTCTGAGCATGCCATGGACTGGTGTCTGTTGTCTAACTTGCATCCACCTGTGTGCCTCACCATCTTACATTGTCATTCAGCCTCAGAACAGCTGTGTTCATGCCCACAGCACCTTCACAGCTGCCTCTTTTGAAGGGGGGGCGTGGCCATTCGCGGGTATATCGCGGAGATGGGCAGGGTCACAGACGTACATCTTTTCGTAATATGGTGAGCGTGGGGACGTACAATGCCATTGTCAATATATATCCGTCTTCGTACAATTTTTATTTATTTATTTATTTAACAGGTTTTATATACTGCTTTTTCATAGATTCAAAGTGGTTTAGATATAACAATTGTAACAACAAGCTTTACGTAGAACAGGGAGGAATAACTTATTGGGTTACATGGAGTATATAACATTTAACTTCTTAAACTATGAAAGTGGGTGTTGTGGTTACATTTTATAGTTATCTAGAGGCAACATTGTTGCAGTATGGATTGAGTTCATGAATCTTTGTTGCAGGAGAGGTCAGTGAGATTTAAAGACATTATATTAAATCATGAGTGGGGTAGAGATGTAGAAAGGGATGTATAGTGATTAGCTGGTTATTAGGTTACTCCAGTGAGTTCTTATAGTTAAGTTTCTTCCATGGTGGGGCCATAGTATTCTAGGAAGAGGTGTGTCTACAGCTTTCCTAAAATCCAGTAGGTCTTCGGTTGCACGTATAGATCTGGGCAGTTCATTCCATAGATGGGGAGCGTAGGAGGAGAAGGCTCTAATGCTGGTGGAATGCTTTGAGGTTCTGAAGCTAGATGGAATTTCTAGGGCGTTGTTGTCTGCTCCTCTTCTTGTTGTAGTTGGAAGCGTTTTTTTGATCAGTGGTTGAAACGTGGGCAGAGATAGGTTATTTAGTATTTTGAATATTATTGTTATATTCTTATATTTAACACATGTTTTGACAGGGAGCAAATGTAGTTGGTGAAGGGTAGGTGTTATATGACTGTACTTTGCTGTTCCAGTAATGATTCTTGCAGCCGTATTTTGTACCAGTTGCATGGGGAGTATTGTCTTATTAGGCAAGCCATGGTAGATTACGTTGCAATAGTCCAGTATTGGTGTTATTATGGCTTGGCATACTGTTCTAAAGTGATAGTCGTCGAGTATTGGTTTAAGCTTATTTAGGGTTCTGAGTTTGTGGTAGCCTGATTTAGTTATTCTTTTTATGTAGGGTTGAAAGCTGAGATGCTGGTCAAAAGTTATCCCAAGATATGTTACTTCCTGTTTGTTGGTTAAGGTGTCATCTTGTATTTTTATGTAGTCAGGTGGAGAGAATATGTTGTTCCTGGTTATATGCTTTAATTCAGATTTTTTGAAGTTTATGTATAGGTTCTGTTCATTGAGCCATTTTGCCATGGATTCAAGACATAATGTAATTCGGGAGTAGTCTGGGTTGTTGGTGTTTATAGAGGTAAATACCATAATATCATCTGCATATATTTTGTATTGAATGTTATGATGTCTTATGATGTTAAATAGTGGTTTTATGTAAATATTGAAGAGTAATGCAGATAGGGCCGAACCCTGGGGGACACCCTGGTGTTGTGTGAAGGGTTTAGACTGCTGGCTCTTGATTCTAACTTGTTGGTGGGCAGTGGGATAGGTATGAGAAAAACCAGTTTAGAACGGTTCCACTTATTCCTATATCTTGAAGTCTTTGTAGCAGTGAGTAGTGGTTTACAGAGTTGAAGGCTGCTGTGATGTCAATGAAGCACAGAATGAATCCTTGGTGAATATTGTTAATACCAGTAATAAGAGTGTCCATCAGAGATGTGATGAGCGTTTCAACGCTGTGGTTCTGCCTGAATCCATATTGATGGGGGTCCAATGGAGCGTAGGTGTCTATGTGGTCTTGTAACTGTTGTTGAACCATTTTCTCTATTATTTTGGCTACAAATGGAAGTCTTGATATAGGACGGTAAGAGCTTGGGTCCATTTTATGTAGGCTGTTGTTTTTCAGGATTGGTCTGATTGACGCCTCTTTTAGTTGTGGTGGAAGGTAACCTTGAGTGAGGGATGATTTGATGATCTTTTGTAGATGTGGTGTTAATTGGATTAAACAAGCAAAAGAATGCTTTTTACCTTTTACCACCAAGCTCTCCCAGGAGGGAGAAAGCATCCACCCGGGCCGAAGCCTCTGCAGGACAAACACACCTCCTAGCCCGACGACGCACCGCTGATCTCTTGCTCTCCCAGGAGGGAGACAAGCTGCCTGCTACACCCGCAGCCTTCCAGCAATGTGCCTGCCTGCCTGCCGCGTGCTGACCAATCCGGGCAGCCCACTCTACATTTAAAAAGGAGCGCGGCACGGACGACAGCCCTTTTACCACCAAGCTCTCCCAGGAGGGAGAAAGCATCCACCCGGGCCGAAGCCTCTGCAGGACAAACACACCTTCTAGCCTGACGACGCACCGCTGATCTCTTGCTCTCCCAGGAGGGAGACAAGCTGCCTGCTACACCCGCAGCCTTCCAGCAACGTGCCTGCCTGCCTGCCACGTGCTGACCAATCCGGGCAGCCCACTCTCCATTTAAAAAGGAGCGCGGCACGGACGACAGCCCTTTTACCACCAAGCTCTCCCAGGAGGGAGAAAGCATCCACCCGGGCCGAAGCCTCTGCAGGACAAACATACCTCCTAGCCCGACGACGCACCGCTGATCTCTTGCTCTCCCAGGAGGGAGACAAGCTGCCTGCTACACCCGCAGCCTTCCAGCAACGTGCCTGCCTGCCTGCCGCATGCTGACCAATCCGGGCAGCCCACTCTACATTTAAAAAGGAGCGCATCTGGCGCACCCGCGCCTTGCGGTCCCACGCCTGAGGGCCTCGCCAGAGGGCCCTTTGGCGTGGCCCTTAGGCAGTGGCCTTCTCTGAAACGCCTGAGAAAACGTCCAAGTATTCATCACCCCGGTCGACCAGCTGCTTGAGCACCCCCAGGGTCGAGCTCGCTATCGTCATTACTACCGAAACCATCACTGACCCCTGTAGGTGACACCTACCTTCACGGTATTCAACATCTGCTTCCTATTAACCAATTGTACTGTATCTAGCAGCCTGAACTCTTTCTTACTGTTGTCAGTAACTTGCAATCTTACAAGCCCAATCAGCTAGAACTAATTACACAGCCAGCAATCTACTTTTACTTGTTTGTTCACCTCACAGATTAATAGTATCAGTAACTTGTTGCCAGTGACTTTACTGCTTGTCTACCTTATAGATTAATATTGTCAGTAACTGTTGCTAATAGATTTACCAGGGTCTATAACTCACATTCCTGCCTTTACTGTTGCCTGTACCTGTTTCAGTAGCTTATGCTCCCTATTGGGAGAGCACACTAGTAACTGCTAGTATCTAATATTTTCTTGCACTGTTGTCAGCATTTTCCACCGTTATCCTTGCTAATCCCAGCAACCTGTAACTACTAACTTGCTAATTCCAGCAACCTGTAACTACTCATACTGTTATCTCCAATTGACTTGACTGTACTGTACTGCCATTAATCTAGAATGTACAAAGTCCTGTCCTCACTCATTATCCTCCTTACCCTTGGTCTCCCCTGTATCTCAAACGCTTTCAACCATGATACCAACTACATACCAATACTATATACATCTGGAAGGAGATGGTCTGAATTCCCCCACCACACAACAGCAAAAAACAACCATACATCCCACTCCCATCTACTTAACATTCCTCTACAAGTCATCAACAAGACACAAGCTGAGAAGCAACATCGCCAACGTCTACTGAAATGTGTGTTGATAAATGCCAGATCAGTACGATCAAAATGGCCTGCAGCCACTGACCCGATTCCACTATACAATCTCGACATCCTGATGGTCACGGAAACATGGCTATCTGACTGTGACAACGTGCTCCTGAATCAGATGCTGCCACCAGGATTTGATCTATACACATGCCACAGGTCCATTCAAAAAGGAGGCGGGACGCTCATCCTTGCCAAAGCAGACCTAAATTTCAAGCTATGCAACTCCTCCAGCTCAACTGACCTTGACTCCCTCACCATATCTAATGAGTTCTGCACAATCAACCTTCTCTATCGAGCACCCTCCCCTTTACCAGATGTTCTTCCAACAATAATTGAGCTTGCATGCACAACATCCACCTCACGCTCTCCAATTTGGTTAGTTGGTGATTTCAACCTCCCATCTCTTCATGACAGCCACTCAGCAGCATTCCTGGACGCACTAGAGGATCTAGGCTACAAACAATACGTTGACTCACCCACTCACACTAAGGGAGGTAAACTAGACCTCATTTTCGCACCTCATTTCAATACCTTAACACACCAAGCCCTTGCAATGTCGGTTACACCAGTGCCATGGTCAGATCACAATCTTATCCGATTCAATATACCCACTCATACTTCTCACAAGAGCCAAATGCCATCTAACACACCTGGAAACCCCACAGCCCGCTTTCAACCATTCAACCGTGACGCTGTCCTAGAAAATCTTCGACCACTTATGACCAACACCTCCCTCAACTTAGACGACCTTATATCCAAATGGGACGAGAACCTCAGAGCTGCCTCATGTCCATTGCACAACGATAAGAAAATAAGAAAACGGGAACACGCGCCATGGTTCTCTACAGACCTTCGTGCATCTCTCCACCACCTACGCAAACTTGAAAGATGGTGGCGACGAACCCACTCTCCAGAGGCCCTTGCTGCATACAACTCACACTTAATTACCCACCGTGGGAAGATAACACAGAGTAGGAAATTTTACCACACCAACTTATTGAAATGCTCCATCAATAAACCACGTGCACTGTTCAGATTAGTAAAATCCATAACAGGAGAGCCGGTTTCAGCCCAACCTGCAATGCCTCAGCCACAGGACTACGCAAACTACTTGCAATCAAAAATGATTAAGACCAGCACAGACATAAATATCAGCAGCTCCTCCATATCACTTAAGGCATCCCAAGTAACACCATTATGCAATTTCCATACGGTATCAACTAGTGAGATTGAGAATATTATTGCCTCCCATCAATCCTAGCACGGCACCTAACGACCCATGCCCAGCCAGCTGGATCAAAGATCTGCGACATGATCTAAGCCAAATCTTGTGCAAAATACTGAACCAGTCCTTTCTAACAGGCTCATTCCCACAGAGTCTGAAACACACCTCTATCAGGCCCCTACTGAAAAACAGTAAACTTGACCCATCCAAAGTTGATTCATTTAGGCCAATCTCGAGCATCCCCCAGCTCGCAAAAATCATCGAAAAAGCTGCTCAACAACAGATCCAGGATCATATCGACACGGAAGCACCACTAGACCAATCACAACATGGCTTCAGGGAAGCACATGGAGTCGACACAATCCTTACAACCCTATTCAATGATCTGGTCACTGGAACAAACAGCATCCAACAAGGATTTGTCCTCATCTTCCTAGACATCTCCGCCGCCTTTGACTCTGTGAATCATGCTATACTTCTGCAACGCCTGAAAGAAAAGGGGATTCGAAGCACAGCACTAGAATGGTGTAAATCCTACCTTTCCGATAGGTGGCAACAAGTCAAAACAGGCAATGAATTCTCTGAACCTTTCCTACAGTCCCAAGGGGTACCTCAAGAATCTTCCTTATCGGCACTGATGTTCAATATATATATGCAGCCGATATGTGAATTGATCCGATCTTTCAACGTACAATGCCTGGCATACACAGATGACATCCTCCTATACATGCCGTTCAAAATTGACCAACCAGTGTTCTCCCCAATAATCAATTGTTTCGGAGCAGTAACCGAATGGCTGCTGACACAAAACCTACGAATCAATCATAGCAAAACTGATGTTCTTTTTGTTACGAGGAACCGTAAGTTCATACCTCCTCCATCGCTACTGGTCAACAACATAGAATTGAAGTCCAAACCCACAATCCGATATCTCGGCATCACACTGGACCAGCACCTTGATATGACAACGCATGTGAGGAATGTGACAAAGACTATATATCATAAGATCAGAACACTACGCCACCTCCGTCCTCTACTTGACTCTACTGACTACCGATCAACCTTCCAGGCATTAGTCCTCCCACACCTAGATTTTGCGAACATCGTCCTCCATGGTATCCCTCGATCAACTTTAAATCCGCTTCGCCTAGCGATGAATGCAGCTGCAAGAGTCCTCTCGGGATCACCAAGATCGGCCCACATAACGCCTATCATGAAGGATCTGCATTGGCTACCTTTACAGGCCAGACTCCACTATAAGTCATTGATCCTTGCTTTCAAAGCCTTGAATAACTACCCACCTACACCAATCAGCAAGCTAATTCACAGCACCCTCGAAAATAGAAACAGGAGGTCTACTGCTATGAACACCTTAATAGTCCCTAGGATGATGACATCGTGCACTAAGGCTACCTCAAACACAGCTTTCTCAATATTTGCTCCTTTGAACAGGAATGCACTTCCCCATGAAATCCGTGGCATCAAAAGCCTAATCCTATTCCGAAAAGCTATGAAACACCATCTGTTCACAAAATGTTACCCAGAAGCCATCCCGGACACTCACACACCTGGCAAGCTTCCCACATACACCAGACGCCTTAGCACCTTAATACAACCAGAAAATGGTTAGCCTACACAATAGTTCACATGATAACCATTTACCTGACCATCCACACGAAATCACTCACAATATCCAAATGAGTTTAGAGTATTGTTTATAGTATAAAGTATATAGTATAAAGTCAACCTGTACATAGTTCTCCCGGTTATCCCATGTATTATTTTCCCTGTTCTTTGTAAACTCAATGTTGCCTGTATGCATTGCAGTATGTTTTGTTCGATGTATACCGCGCTGATTATAATAGCGCGGTATAGAAGAAATGTTAAATAAATAAATAAATAAAAAGAATGCCTAACTGGACAAGGGTCAATAGGTGATGTAGTAGTGTTGATGTTAGATATAATAGATTTGAGATGTTTTCTTGTTGGCATGTGGAATGTGTTCTAAGTTCCATCACTGTTGTGCTGTGACTTGGATTCGGGTAATTTAACAAGTGTTATTTGTGGGCATTTTAGGTTTATAAATTCTGCTATATCTGGTGGGGATATGGAGTTCAAATCTTTTGGTTCAGTTGGTTCTTTTGTTAGACCTTTTATTATAGTGAAGAGTTCTCTTGGTTTGTTGATGGAGTTCATTATTAGGTTTGTATGATATTCCTTTCTGTATTTATTTATCGTATTGTGGTAATTGGTTTGCATGTTATTGTATTCAGCTAGATGTTGTTGGTTTTTGGTTTGGCGGCATAGGCTTTCCATTTTCCTTAGCTTTCTCTTTAGATCATTTATTTCCTCCGAGAACTAGGGGGCATTGTGTTTTCTCCTTTTGTTATGGATTGGTTTGTCTAGTGCGGATGCTGCATGATGGAGAGTTTCATTGCAGTTTGCAATGGCGTTGTCAAGATTTGTTAGGTCCTGTTCAAGTTCTGGTAAAGCATAGTTACTCATCTGAAACAGGTGATCTCCAGGAACAGCAGGAATTTAGTCTTCACATATGGGTATCGTCGGTACCGACGGAGCCTGCGCAGGAACGCTCCCCAGCGTCCAATAGGAAAGCTTTTGGGAGCATCCCACAGCGCCTGCGTGCTGCCTTCCCGCCTTTCCCAACTGTCCCTCTCTAGTTGAGTTTAAAGCTGAGACAAAGAGAGAGGAAAAGAGAGAGAGATAGAGAGAGAGATAGAGAGATACAACTCCTAGGGGAGGTGGGTGGGTTGTGAAGACTAAATTCCTGCTGTTCCCGGAGATCACCTGTTACAGGTGAGTAACTATTCTATCTCCAGGAACAAGCAGGAATGTAGTCTTCACGTATGGGGACTCCCTAGCTGCAGATTCCACGGAGAAGGCCCCAGACGTTGTGTGGCTCCACTTCCCCCCCATGGATCTCTGGCATCCTACCAAGGATGGTGGGTAGGAGTTGATTAAGTATGGAACAGGTGTTGAAGAACAGCCTGACCAAACAAGGCATCCCAGCAGGAGTCCTTGTCTAAGCAGTAATGAGCTGTGAAGGTATGAACCGAAGCCTAAGTAACTGCTCGACAAATGTCGTTGATAGACAGAGTGAAGATGAGCCATAGAGGCTGCCATGGCTCTCACATTGTGAGCTGTGACATGGCCTTCAAGAGGAAGGTTTTTACTCTCATAGGCAAAAGATATACACTGTGCAATCCAGCTGGACAGTGTTCTTTTGGAGACTGGAAGTCCCAAATGACTAGGATCAAAAGCAACAAAGAGTTGAGAGGACTTTCTATGTTGCTGTGTCCTTTGCAAGTAAAAGGCCAAAGCCCTTTTGCAGTCCAAAGTGTGAAGATTCCTTTCTGCATTTGAGGCGTGAGGCCTTGGGAAGAATACAGGAAGGTAAACCGCTTGGTTTAAATGAAAAGGTGACACCACCTTTGGCATAAAATATGGATGAGTCCTAAGGACTACCTTATCATGATGGAACCTTGTATAAGGAGGATCAGCCACCAACGCTTGCAATTCACTGATGCGACATGCTGATGTGATTGCAATAAGAAATATGACCTTACAGGAAAGGAATTTCAAAGAGGTAGTGGCTAATGGTTCAAAAGGCGGTTTCATGAGCTGCCCAACAACCAGATTCAAGTCCCATGCCACCGGTGGTGGCTTAATGGGAGGCTTAGTTAAAAGAAGGCATCTCATAAATCTCGCTATGAGAGAATGAGAGGAAATAGGTTGTCCATTTAGAAGCTTGAAAGAAGCTGCAATAGCATTCAAATGAACTCTCACTGAATTGGTCTTAAGCCTTGCATTTGATAAATGAAGGAGATACTCCAGTAATTTTTTTAAATTATTTTATTTATTTATTTATTTTTATACCGTGCTCTTTAGAATCAGTGCGGTTTACATGTATACGAACAGGTACTTTTTATTCCCTTGTCCCCGAAGGGCTCACAATCTAAGTGTACCAGAGGCAATGGAGGGTTAAGTGGCTTGCCCAAGGCCACAAGGAGTGGCCATGGGACTAGAAACCCCCGTCCCTCTGGCCTGAGGTTGCTTGTCCCCATATGGGAATTGAACCCCCAGCCTTCCGGCCTGAGGTAACCTGTCCCAACCGCTGAGCCACTCCTCCCTTATGATTCCAGAGGTATCGCAAAAGGGTTAAGACCCTTCTGCGAGCACCATACGGTAAACCTTTTCCACTTAAATGCATAAGAGCGTCTTGTGGAAGGTTTCCTGGAAGCATAAAGGATATCCTTTACCTGCTGGGAAAGGTTAAGACTGTGAAGTTCTAGGCTTTCAGCAACCAGGCCCTGAGATGCATAGATTGGGGATTGGGATGCCACAGCATCCTGTCCTCTTGAGAAAGAAAATCTGGAGCAGATCCTAACTCCAGAGGTGCAGCTTGAGAGAGATGTAGAAGCAGAGGGTACCACATTTGCCGTGGCCAATGTGGAGCTATGAGGATCATATGACTTCTGTCTCTCTTAAGCTTGAACAGGGTTTTGGGAATTAGGGGAATGGGTGGAAAGGCATACAGGAAGTCCTGGCCCCAATGGAGGAGGAAAGCATCCCTGGCCTGACAACACTGAGCCGGAATTCTGGAACAGAACCGGGGAAGTTTGGCATTCAGCGGACTTGCAAAGAGGTCTATACCCGGGGTTCCCCAAATTTGAAAGGTTTTGGCCACCTGGTCTGCATGGAGAGACCATTTGTGTGGAAGCAGAACTCGACTGAGTCTGTCTGCCCAAGAGTTTTGAATGCCTGGAAGATACACCGCAAGGAGATGAATCTGATGCTCTCTGGCGAGGGCCCATAGTTGCAAAGCAACATAGAGCCTGTTCCGCCCTGCTTGTTCATGTAGAACATAGCTACTTGATTGTCCGTTTGAACTAGGACTGTCCTGTAGCTGAGCTGGGTGTGGAATACTCGAAGAGCAAGGAAAATTGCTCTGAGTTCTAGGAGATTGATGTGTAAATATGCCTCCTGTGGAGTCCAGGTACCCTGGGTAGAGAGAGGCCTTGCAGGTGGGCTCCCCAACCCACCTGTGAAGCATCTGTTAGAGTGGTTTGGGATAGGGGTTGCTGAAAAGAAGACCCCACCAAAAGGTTTTGGGGTGACTGCCACCATTGGAGGGACAAAATAAGGCAATCTGAGTTTGCTATTTTGTCTGACAGACAACCTTAAGCCTGAGTCCACTGAGTGAATAAAGTCCACTGGGCTGCCCTCATATGGAGGCGAGCATAAGGAACCACATGCATGGTGGATGCCATGTGGCCTAGCAACTGTAACATTTCCCAAGCAGTGAGGTGAGGTGAGGTTTTAGCACTGCTTGGGAAACTAACTGCACAATGCGAAGGCAGCAGGGCTGTGGAAGGTAGGCCCTTGTCTGTCTGGTATCCAGCAGAGCTCCTATAAACTCTAGGGACTGAGTGTGAGCAAGGTTGGATTTTGGGAAGTTTATGACAAGTCCCAAATACTGAAGGATGCGCATTGTGCGAGAGAGGGCACCCCTGGCCTCTGGCTCTGAAGGGGCTCGAATGAGCCAGTCGTCTAAGTAAGGGAAGACGAATATTCCTAGGGTCCGGAGAAATGCTGCCCCCACAGCCGTGCATTTTGTGAACACCCTTGGAGCAGAGGCCAGGCCAAAAGGAAGAACCCTGTGTTGGTAGTGCTTCCCTTGAAACAGAAAGCGAAGGAACTTTCGGTGAGTTGGATGGATGAGAAAGAGTAGTTACTCACCTGTAACAGGTGTTCTCCAGGAGCAGCAGGAATCAGTCCTCACATATGGGTGTCATCGACTCCGATGAAGCCCTAGCGAAGCATTTCCCCAGCTTTCTATGAAAGCCTTTGGGAATGCAGGCACGCATGCGCGGTTCCCTTCCCGCCTAAAGGTGCCATCTTACCTCAGTCAAATGACATAGCTAAGAACAGCACACAAAAATGAAAAATTAAACTATGTACAACTGCAACTCCCAGGGGAGGAGGGAGGGTTGTGAAGACTGATTCCTGCTGCTCCTGGAGAACACCTGTTACAGGTGAGTAACTACTCTTTCTCCAGGACCAAGCAGGAAGTCAGTCCTCACATATGGGTGACTCCCTAGCTCTGGGCTACCGAGGAACCCAGGCTGAACAAGAGAACTCCCTCTAGTCCCAGCAGCAAAGAAAGGCTTTTCACGGACACAACCTCCACCGGTAGCCCAACAGAGGGCAGGAGTTGCCTAAACCTCAAAGAGATTCCGGAGTACTGCTTGGCTAAAAGCACTGTCCCTACGGGACTCTCTCTCTAGACAGTAATGGGCCGCAAAAGTCTGGCTTGAAGACCAAGTTGCAGCCCTGCAGATGTCTACCAAGGGCACAGAGCGGAGATGAGCCACTGAGGCAGCCATTGCCCTGACACGGTGGGCCGTGACCACTGTTCCCTCTAAGCTGTGCGCGTGTGCACGCGCACACACCTCGCCGAGCGAGCGCACATACTTTACAACAGAGCGCACAAAAATTACGGCTCTGATTCTGATAGAAAACACAGACGTCTTAAAATTTAAAAGTTATGATTGTAATTACTAGAAATTTCCCGCTTCATGTAGTAATAATCTATTTTCATTTAATTTGATTAAAATCAATGTGGTGTACATACTGTATTCTGACGTGTAGTCAAATTTTAAAGTATGTAACTCCGAGTGTCGTTATGTGGCGCACAAAAATTTAACCTTCCTTCAAAAGCTGCACACAGCTGATATTTTATGCGCACACAGCCTACAGAAAATTAGAGGGAACATTGGCCGTGACCCGACCCTGCAAAGGAAGGTCAGCCGTCTTGTAAGCCCAGGTGATACAGTCAGCCACCCAGATGGACAAGGTACGCTTGGAAACAGTCAACCCCAAGTTATTAGGGTCAAAGGATACGAAGAGCTGAGTAGCCCTTCTATGCCCCTGCGTACGGTCAAGGTAGAAGGATAAGGCCCTCCTACTGTCCAGGGTATGCAGGACTGCTTCAGCCTGGTTTGCATGAGGCCTAGGGAAGAATGTTGGAAGAACCACCTCTTGGTTAAGGTGGAAGGAGGAGACAACTTTTGGGAGGAACTTTGGATGAGTCCTAAGGACTACCCTGTTCCTATAGAAGCGAGTGTAAGGCCTATCACAGACCAGGGCCTGGAGCTCACTCACTCGCCTAGCCGAGGTAAGGGCTACTAAGAAGGGTGTCTTCCAAGACAGGAAACGTAGAGGGCAATTAGCCATCGGCTCAAAGGGTGGGTGAGTCAGTTGCTGCAAGACCACATTCAACTCCCACTCAGGAGCAGGAGGACGGATTGGAGGATTGAGCAGAAGCAAGCCTCTGAGAAAGCGGGACACCAAGGGGTGAACCGACAGAGAATATCCATCCACCAGTGAGTGGTGAGCTGCTAGAGCTGAGAGGTGGACCCGAACAGAATTGGACTTAAGTCCTTGATTGGATAAGTGCAGTAAGTACTGAAGCACTACTGGTACAGTACAGGAGAAAGGATCCTCTGTACGTAGCTGACACCACACAGAAAACCTTTTCCATTTGAGAGCATAGGTTTTCCTAGTGGACTGTTTCCTAGAGGCTAGGACAACCTCCTCAACTTCCTGAGGGAGGCCCCAGGGAGCCAAAACTACCCTTGCAGCCTCCAGGTCATCAAATTGGGAGCCTTGAGATTGGGGTGCAAAAGGGAACCCTGATCCTGAAAGAGAAGGTCGGGTTGCAGCCCCAGAGGCAGTGGAGGATCCACCGCCTGCTGAAGCAGGAGTGGAAACCAAGGCTGTCTGGTCCACCTGGGAGCCACCAGCAGGACAGAGTAGTTACTCACCTGTAACAGGTGTTCTCCAGGAGCAGCAGGATTCAGTCCTCACATATGGGTGACGTCGGCGCTGACGGAGCCCTCGCGGAGCAATTTTCCCCAGCTTTCAAAGAAAGCCTTTGGGAATTGCAGCGCGCATGCGCGGTCCTCTTCCCGCCCAAGGGTGCCATCTTGCTCAGTCTGATGACATAGCTAAAAGACAGCAAAAAAAATTAGCAAAAACGAAAGCATAGAACTGCAACTCCAAGGGGAGGAGGGAGGGTTGTGAGGACTGATTCCTGCTGCTCCTGGAGAACACCTGTTACAGGTGAGTAACTACTCTTTCTCCAGGACCAAGCAGGAAGTCAGTCCTCACATATGGGACTCCCTAGCTTAAGGCTACCGGAGACCTCAAGCGGAAAAATGAGCTCCCTCTAGCTCAGCAGCACAGAAGGAAGGAATCTTCTCTGAGTACGCCCCCAACCGGTAGCCCAACATCCGGGACGGAGGGCAGGAGTTGCTATACCTCAAAGAGATTACGGAGGACTGCCTGTCCGAAAGCACTGTCCCTGCGGGACTCCCTCTCCAGGCAGTAATGGGCTGCAAAAGTCTGGCTTGAAGACCAAGTAGCGGCCCGGCAGATGTCTGCCAACGGAACAGAGCGGAGGTAAGCCAGTGACGCAGCCTTCGCCCTAACACGATGAGCCGTGACTCGACTTTCCAACGAGAGGCCGGCTGCCTCATAAGCCCAAGCGATACAGTCAGCAATCCAGATGGACAGAGTACGCTTGGAGACAGGGAGCCCCAACTTGTTGGGGTCATAAGACACAAAGAGCTGAACAGCCTTTCGGTGCTCCCGCGTACGGTCAAGGTAGAAGGTTAACGCCCTTCTACAGTCCAGGGTATGCAGGACCATCTCAGCTCGGCTGGAGTGTGGCCTGGGAAAGAAGGTCGGAAGTACCACCTCCTGGTTGATGTGAAAAGGGGAAACCACTTTAGGAAGAAACTTAGGGTGAGTCCGCAGGACTACCCTATTCTTGTAGAACCGAGTGTAAGGAGGATCAGAGACTAGGGCCTGTAGCTCACTAACGCGTCTAGCAGAAGTGAGGGCTACCAAGAATAAGGTTTTCCAAGAAAGAAAACGAAGATGACAGGTAGCCATAGGTTCAAAAGGCGGACAGGTAATCCGCTGTAAAACCACATTCAGATCCCAGTCAGGAGCTGGTGGGCGCAAAGGTGGTTTAAGGAGAAGGAGGCCTCTGAGGAAACGAGCCACTAGAGGGTGGCTGGAAAGAGGTCTGCCATCCACCGGCATGTGATGCGCAGAAAGAGCACTGAGGTGGACCCTGACCGAGTTGGACTTAAGTCCAAGTTCGGAGAGGCAAAGCAAGTATTGCAAGACCACTAATATCGAACAGGAGAAGGGATCATGAGACTGCCGAGCACACCAGACGGAGAACCGACGCCACTTCAGAGCGTAGGACTTCCGGGTGGAGGATCGCCTGGAGGCCAAGACGACTTCCTCCACATCTGGAGGCAGCAGGAGGGGAGCTAGGACTACCCTTTCAGCAGCCAGGCCATCAGATGAAGGGACCGGAGGTTGGGGTGTAGGAGAGTCCCGTGATCCTGGGTCAGGAGATCGGGCTGAAACCCCAGAGGAAGTGGAGTGTCCACCGCCAGCTGCATGAGAAGCGGGAACCAAGGTTGCCTCGGCCACTGAGGAGCTACGAGGATCATTGAGGCTTTGTCCCGGAGAACCTTGAAGAGCGTCCGAGACACCAGTGGCATGGGAGGAAAGGCATACAGAAGGCCTGTGGACCAGGAGAGAAGAAAAGCATCCGCCGCTACTCTGTGAGGATGCGGTTGTCGAGAGCAGAATTGGGGAAGTTGCCAGTTGAGAGGACTGGCAAAGAGATCCATTGTGGGTAGGCCCCATTTGAGAAAGATCCGCTGGAGCACCAACGGATCCAATCTCCACTCGTGCGGCTGGAGGTTTCTGCTCAGTTTGTCTGCCAGGCAATTTTCTTGACCCGGGAGATAAACAGCTTTGAGGAGGATGCCGCGGCTGACGGCCCAAGAGCACAGCTTTTGTGCTTCCCGACAGAGAGGGAAGGAGCCTGTGACCCCTTGTTTGTTCACGTAGAACATCGCAACTTGATTGTCCGTCTGGACCAGTACAGACTGGTGAGAAGTGAGGTGGGAGAAGGCCCTCAGAGCTAGGCGAATAGCTCTGAGTTCCAGGAAGTTGATCTGCTGGGCAGACTCCCAAGGAGTCCAGAGGCCTTGAGTACATGTCCCTTGGCAATGTGCTCCCCAACCCAGGAGAGAAGCATCGGTCGTCAGGACCTGAGAAGGCGGAGGAGACTGAAAAGCCATTCCGAGCACCAGGTTTGGCAGATGAAGCCACCATTGAAGAGAAGAGACCAGCGGGTCGGAGATCTGTACAGAGTCCGCTAGGCTCCCAGTGGCCTGATGCCATTGTGTGCGAAGGCACCATTGGGCAGGACGCATGTTCAGGCGGGCATTGGGGGTCACATGGACTGTGGAAGCCATATGGCCGAGCAGTCTCAGAAATTGCCTGGCAGAGACCAGGGATGACTGAAGATGACTGAAGCCAAGCCTGTCGGTGGCCACCGATGCCGGCTGCGGCTACTCGAGCCGATGCCTCAAAGCCATCGTAGGCTGCTCGAGAGATAAACTTTGAGCACTCCCGAATACCAGTTGACAAGGCTTGGAACCTCTGCAAAGGTTCCTCGGAGAGACCAGCAGAGAACCCGGCTATTTCTTTAGCCAGGTCTCGTAGATACATGCCCATATAGAGCTGGTAGGTCTGGACTCGACAAGCAAGCATAGAGCCCTGGAAACACTTCCTACCGAGGGCATCCAGGCTTCGAGCCTCCCGACCGGGAGGCACCGAGGAGTGCATTTTTTGACTCTTAAGTCTATGCATGGCCGATTCCACCACCATGGAATGGTGCGGTAGTTGTGCCTTTTGGAACCCGGGGCTCTTGCGGACTCGATAAATGGAATCGACCCGCTTGCTTAACACCGGCGACGACGCCGGGCTCTCCCACATGCGGAAGAGAAGTCGTTCCAGCATCGGAGGAACCGGTACAATAAAGGCCTCCTTCGGGGGAGAGTCATATTGGAGGGCATCGAGCTCTTCGACTTGAGGCTCCTGCTCGGGATCCGCGGGGAAGGACAAGGCTTTTGCCATATCCCGCACAAAGTCCGAGAACCGGGTATCCTCCGGGGGGGACTGTCTCCGAGGTTCGGACTCGGGGGAGTCCGACGGGACACACCGAGTCCGAAAAGAACCAGGTGACTCTTCTTCCTCGGATTCCCAAGCTGGCTCCTCGGAGGAGGAGTCGAGCGGCTCCGGTCGGGCGGGCATCGATGCCACTCGCCCCGACGCCGAGGGAGTCGGCGTCGACAACCTCGGTCCCGAACGGGAGGCCGAAGGAGACCGCGACCGAGGATCGACTCGAGCCCTCATGGACTCAAGGATCAGCTCGGTCTCCGGGGTCGACTTGGAGGTCGACGTCCCGGCGGTCAGGGCAGAAGCACCGGCAAGGCCAGCGATCAATGCCCAATGCTGGTCCATGAAGGCAGTCAGACTGCTCTCCAAGGCCGTCAACCTGAGTCCGAGCTCAGGAGACCCAGCAGCCCCCGACTCGGGACCCGACGGCGTCAGGCTCCTTCGGAGGAGAGTCCACCAGGACAACAGTACTCACGTGAGCGGGCAAGTCCATCTCGAGACGAGGATGTTTGGAAGGCCTCTCCATCTCCGAGGACCCGGGACGGGAATCGGGGCTATGCGACCTGGCCCTCGAGGAACCAGGAGCGTCCACCGACCCCGCCCTAGCGGGTTTCTTCTTCCGATGATGTTCCCGGGTAGGAGACCCCCATTCAGAGGAACTTCGACGATGCTCAGGACCAGAGTCCCGAGACGTCGAAGCCTCTGACGAGGTCCGAGCCCGGCCGGAGTCAGAGAAGATACATTCCCGCTGATGCGGCCGACTCCTCAACGCTTTTGAGGACATTTTGCCACACGGACCACAGATCATCGGGTCATGATCGGGTCCGAGGCAGCGGAGGCAGTAGTCGTGTGTGTCGGTAAGAGACATGAGCTTCTTACACAGATCACACTTCTTAAACCCGCTGGCAGCCATCGGGGGAAAAAGGGCCCCTGCGAGGTCAAAAGACCGGGCTGCCAGTGAAAAAGTAAAAAGGCGCGAAATCTGTCACGAAGGACAAAAAACCGAAAAATAAAGAACGGACTCGCAACCGGCGTCGCGGGTCCGGGCGGGAAAAGAACCGGCGTCGAACCGAGAAAAAAGACAAATAAATCAACTTTTCTGCGGGGAATCACAAACAACGTCTGTAGGGCTCCGTGGAAAAAAGAAGACTGAGCAAGATGGCACCCTTGGGCGGGAAGAGGACCGCGCATGCACGCTGCAATTCCCAAAGGCTTTCTTTGAAAGCTGGGGAAAATTGCTCCGCGAGGGCTCCGTCGGCGCCGACGTCACCCATATGTGAGGACTGACTTCCTGCTTGGTCCTGGAGAACGAGGCCTTGTCCTGGAGAATCTTGAACAGGGTTCGGGCCACCATGGGCGTGGGAGGAAACGCATACAGGAGGCCCTGAGACCATGGAATCAGAAAAGCATCTGCTGCTATCCGCAGAGGATGCGGTTGCCTGGAGCAGAACTTTGGCAGTTGCTTGTTCAGTGGACTGGCAAACAGATCTATCAAAGGAAGATCCCATTTTAGGAAGATCTTCTGAACTACCAAAGGATGCAGCTGCCACTCGTGGGGCTGTAAAATCCTGCTCAACCTGTCTGCTAGGAAGTTCTCCTGGCCTGGAAGGTACACAGCCTTGAGGAGCATGTTGTGCTTGAGGGCAAAGGAGCAAAGGTCCTGAGCCTCCCGACAAAGGAGTCTGGACCCAGTCCCTCCCTGTTTGTTCACATAAAACATGGCCACTTGGTTGTCTGTCTGAACCAGGACAGACTGATGAGCGAGGGTAGGAGAGAAAGCTTTGAGCGCTAGTCGAATAGCCCTGAGTTCCAGGAGATTGATCTGCTGTGCCGCCTCCGAAGGAGACCACAGGCCCTGGGTGCACTTGTTCAGACAATGAGCTCCCCAGCCCTGCAGGGAGGCGTCTGTGGTCAGCACCACTGTGTACCCAGGAATTTGAAAGGGTACCCCTTTAAGAAGATTGGGTGCGTGCAGCCACCAGCTGAGGGAGTCCAGAAATGGTTTGGACACCCTTATTCTGTCTCTGAGGCTGCCTGTAGCCTGAGATCACTGACTCCAAAGGCACCATTGTGCAGGCCGCATATGGAGCCTGGCATTGGGGATGACATGAACTGTCGAAGCCATGTGGCCAAGCAGCCTCAGGCATAGTCTGGCGGAGACCACTGACCCGCTGAGAAACTGATTTGCCAAGTCCATCAGTCTTTGGGCTCTGTCTGCTGGCAAGAATGCCTTTGCCAGGGCAGAGTCCAGCCTTGCCCCTATGAACTCCAAGTTATGGGAGGGGAGCAAAGTGGACTTTGCGAAGTTTATTACAAATCCCAAGCTTTGAAGAAGAGCAATAGTTCTTAGAGTGGCCTGTTGGGCCTCCTGGCACGTCTGACCCCTGATAAGCCAGTCGTCCAGATAAGGGAAGACAAAGATCCCTTGATTTCTCAGGTAGGCCGCCACCACTGCCAGGCATTTGGTAAAGACTCTGGGAGCGGAGGTGAGGCCAAAAGGCTGTACTGATAATGGTTTCCTCCCACAATGAACCTGAGGTACTTTCTGTGGTCTGGATGAATGAGGATGTGAGCATAGTCAATCTCCCTGCTGGAGGTAGGGCAGAAGTGTTCCAAGAGTAAGCATCTTGAACTTTTCTTTCTCTAGGAACTTGTTTAGGTTCCTGAGATCCAGAATAGGTCGAAGGCCACCGGTTCTCTTGGGTACCAGGAAATACCTGGAGTAGAACCCTTGACCTTGCAAATGGGGAGACACAGGCTCCACCGCCCTGTCCACCAACAGACCTTGAAGCTCTTGAAGGAGAAGATCTGTGTGCAGGGGAGGCCTTGGAGGCTCCCCTGCAAAGTATGGCGGAGGCAGTTGGTGAAAATGTAGTGCATAGCCCCTTTGGACTATGTTCAACACCCAACTGTCCCCAGTTATGTGGGGCCACTGGTGGGCAAAGAGGGCGAGGCGACCTCCTGTGCAGGGTTGGGAGAGCAGGGACTGAGAGGCTACGTTCAAGGAGTCAAAAAAACCCACCCTGCTGAGTGGGAGCAGGGGCCGGAGGCTTGGGGGTCCTCTGCCTACGGGGCCCATTACCCTGGCCCTTGGCTTGCTGACCCTGGGGTGCAGCTTGGGCAGCCTGATACTGAGGGTACTGTTTGTAGGCAGTGCCCTTCCTCGGGTAAAAGGGCTTCTTACCCGAGACCTTCTTCTTGTGAGAAGGGGCAGAGGTCTTCCTAGACAGCCTTGTCCTTGTAAGGTGCTCAGTCTCGAGCTGTGCGGCCTTCTCGACCATGGGCTTGCCAAAAAGGTTTTCACCTCGGCAAGGGACATCGACCAACTTGTCCTGAACCCATGGCTCGAGGTCCAATGACTGCAGCCATGCCTGGCGTCGAGCCGCGATGGCGGCTGCCGCAACTCGGGCCGAAGCCTCGAAGCCATCGTAGGCAGCGCGGGACATAAACTTCGAGCAGTCCCGAATCCCCGAGGACAAGGACTTAAATCTCTGCAAGGGTTCCCCAGAGAGACCAGCAGAGAACCCGGCCAACTCCTTGGCCAGATATCGCAAGTACATGCCCATGTACAGCTGGTAAGACTGGACACGGCAAGCAAGAATCGAGCCCTGGAAGCACTTTCTACCGACACCATCGAGGTTCCGGGCCTCGCTGCCGGGGGGCACCGTGGAGTGCATCTTCTGGCTCTTCAGACGATGCATGGCCGATTCCACCACCATGGAATGGTGTGGTAGCTGCGCCTTCTGAAAACCAGGGCTCTTCCGGAGTCGATAAATCGAATTGACTCGCTTGCTTAGAACCAGCGCCGAGGCCGGTGCCTCCCACATCCGGAAGAGGAGCCGTTCCAGCATCGGAGGAACCGGGACAGTAAAGGCCTCCTTCGGAGAAGAGTCGTACTGTAGGGCCTCGAGCTCCTCAGCTCGAGGCTCTTCCTCGGGGTCCGCCGGTATAGCCAACGCGGTGGCCATATCCCGGACAAACTCCAAGAACCGGGTGTCCTCCGGAGGGGATCTACTCCGGGGCTCAGACTGCGGTGAGTCCGAGGGGATGCACCGAGTCTTGAATGTGTCGGGAGACTCCTCATCCTCCGTCTCCCAGGTGGACTCGTCCGACGAGGAGTCAGGGTCCGACTTCGCGGGGCCCTGGGGCACCCGCCCCGACGCCGGAGGCACCGGCGTCAACGCCCTCGGTCCCGAACGGGAGGTCGAGGGAGACCGCGACCGAGGTCGACTTCGAGCCATGATGGACTCGAGAATCGGCTCGGTCTCCGGGGTCGACTTCCATGTCCCGGTGGTCGGGGCAGATGCGCCAGACTGGCTGGCCATCAGTGCCCGCTGCTGCTCCATGAAGGCAGACAGTCTGCTCTCCAAGGCTGTCATCCTGAGACTCAGCTCGGGAGACGCAGCAGCCACCGACACGGGCCCCGGCGGCGCCGGCTCTCTGGGAGGAGAGTCCTCGAGGACCACAGGGCTTACGTGTACAGCAGACTCCGGCTCCACGCGAAGAGCTTTGGCAGGCTTTTCTTGTTCCACGGGCCCGGGGCGACGGTCTGGGGTCTTAGACCTGGCCCTCGAGGAGCCAGGGACCTCCTCCGATGACGCCCTCGTGAGCCGCTTCTTCCTCTTGCGTTCCCGGTCAGGGGACCCCCTGTCCGAGGAGCTTCGACGGCGCTCGGGATCCGAATCCCGAGATGTCGAGGCCTCAAATGAGGTCCGGGCCCGGCCGGAGGCTGAGTCCGAGAAAAGCCTTTCTTTCTGCTGCTGACGACTTTGCAGGGCCTTGGAAGACATCTTCCCACATGGTCCACACGTCTTAGGGTCGTGATCAGGACCGAGGCACCGAAGGCAGCAGTCGTGTGTGTCGGTGAGAGACATTAACGTTTTACACCGATCACACTTCTTGAAACCGCTGGAAGCCATTGGGGAAAAAAGAGTCCCCGGGAAAATCCAAAAAGGGCGCGAACGTCAGCCACGAAGGGCAAAAACCGAAAAAGAAGAATTGGGCTCGATACTGGTGTACCGAACCCGGCGGGAGGGGAACCGGCGTCGAACCGGGAAGAAAAAATAGCGAGAATTGCCGAAAAAATCAAACTTTTATCCGGGATGACAGGACGCACGTCCGGTGGGCTTCTCGGAAAGAGAGACTGAGGTAAGGTGGCACCTTTAGGCGGGAAGGGAACCGCGCATGTGTGCCTGCATTCCCAAAGGCTTTCATAGAAAGCTGGGGAAATGCTCCGCTAGGGCTTCATCGGAGTCGATGACACCCATATGTGAGGACTGACTTCCTGCTTGGTCCTGGAGAACATGAGTGTACACATCCTTGAGATCTAGAGAACAAAGCCAATCCTGACTCTGAAGGTATGGCAGCAGAGTTCCTAGAGAAATCATTTTGAATTTCTCTTTGAACAGGAATTTGTTCAATTCTCTGAGGTCTAAAATGGGTCTGTGTCCTCCTGTTTTCTTTGGAATAAGAACATAAGATATGTCATACTGGGTCAGACCAAGGTCCATCAAGCCCAGTATCCTGTTTCCAACAGTGGCCAATCTAGGTCACAAGTACCTAGCAGTTTCCCCAAAAGACACAGGTTCACAATGTTTATATTGGGTCAAGCAGTGATATCCTGGGTCCCTTTTTAATAATGGTTTATGGACCTTTCCTCCAGGAACTTGTCCAAACCTTTTTTAAACCCAGCTACACTAACAAATTCCGGTAACAAATTCCAGAGTTTGATTACACGTTGAGTGAAAAAATATTTTCTCTTATTTGTCTTGAATAGTTTACCCTGTAGCTTCATTGCATTCCCCCTAGTTTTTCTATATTCTGATAACAAACAATTGATCTACGTTTACCCGTTCCACTCCATTCATTAATTTATAGACTTCTATCATATCTCCCCTGTCTCTGGGGGTTCCGCGGGCAGCCTACTGCCTTCCCCTCTTACTAACATGAGTACAGAAAGGTGGGGTCTTCCACATTCTCATCTGTAGCCTCTTAATGATGCGATACACTGTCACCACCTCCTCTGGAGAATAAGGTTACTGAAGGATGCCCAGGGCTCCTCTTCCATAACCAAAATAAATGTTATGGCCTTAGCCACATCCCTGACAAGATCATGAAAGAACATATCCTCAGGAGTTGATTTACAATGCTCATAAGGGTGGAGAGGGATACGATAGCAGTTTTGGTGACCTCTTCTCCAAGAAGTACTCAAAATTATAGTCAATTACCCAGGACCGCTCAAAATCAGACTCAGAGAGGTACTCAACAGACATTTAAGTCTTTTCCTGGATCAGTCTGAGATGCGAAAGGTTCTTTGGGAGTCACAGTGCACCGACCGGATCCAATGCTTTGGAAGTCATGTTCCTCCTGATACAGTGGACACTGATATTGGCTGGGCACTGGCTGATGTCAACGCCTTTTTGTTCCTGATAATGGCCCATCTCCTGCAGACAGCTTAAAAACATCAAGAATCAACTCAATGGTTCGATACTGCTCCTTTGGAGATACTGAAGCAAAGAACTCCCGCAAGCAGTGTCTACATGAGCTTGTACTTCATCCTTTTAGCCAAGCGCTTCTTGAAGGTTGCCTGGGCTTCCTCAAGGTAAATAGATAATATCTGATTGCATATTGAATTGTATGGACAAAATGTATCTACTTAGCAGTCTGGAAAATTTTAAAATCCATTTCTACACTTCAGCAGTGCTCTATGTATGCTAATGGGTGCTTATAAATTGCAGATTTCACATGTGCATAAAGTTACACATGTACTTTTAAAACTACCCTCCTAACAGTATGCTGTTTACATTTTCAGGTGAAAAAGAAATTCATATGTTTTAAAATTTTTATTGTGAAAGAGACATGAGACTTCAAACCAAACTGTTAAAAAATCCATACTGACACTTCAATTTTTGTTTTCCATCTGAACAAAAGAAATATGTACAAGACTAGAGGGAAGACAAGAAAATCATATTTAAATATACAAGGTTTAATGATAAAATAAAATAAATATTCAAATAAAATAATTTATTTCCAGATATGAATGCTGCAATCCTTACTTGTTTGAGCTAACAGTATTGGTCTCTTTTAGTGTAATATGTGGTATGATACTGACATCCAGAGGTGGTTTCAACTAAAAACGTCCAAAGACCAAAAGCTTCCAATATCAGTGTACTTATTTTAAGTTAGCAATCAAATCTGTAATCTACAGCAGTGGTTCTCAACCCAGTCCTTGGGGCATAAATGAGCCAATTTGGTTTTCAGTATTCTTACAATAAATATGGATGAGTTAGAGCTGCATACACTGAAGGCAGGACATGCAAATCTATCTCATGCATATTCATTACAGATATCCTCAAATCAGACAGGTTAGGTGTGCCCTGAAAACTGGGTTGAGAACCACTAATCTAAAGTACCTAGAAGATGCATGCCCAGAACTAACTTTTTTGTGAGGCAGTAACATACAGTATACAACTAGCAATATGAAATATACCCGAGAGAAGGCCTACTTAACAGCATAAACAGATCCACATGTACAAAAGGTGTTGAAGTATTATAGTAAACTTTCAGAATCTGGCTCCATCACCAAACTTGGATAAGCATTCTGATGAGCAGAAGGAATGAGTTAGAATCCATCAGTGCACACAGAAAAGGAAGCAACAGAAATTGCAAAACAAGAGAAAACTTTTTTTTAACTAATTAGATAAGCAGACGAGAAAAAACAAGTGGCAAGTGCACAAATACAGTGGGAAATAAAAAATATTACTTCAGGAACCATACATTCATCAAAATCAGATGCATGAATGGTTAAGGAGAGGTGAATTAAAACCGAAGGATGACAGATTGATATTTGCAACCTAGGAGAGTGAATTACAGACAAGATGGATCTCAAGTATAGGAAAAGAAATCTGGTAAAACAGACATGCAGATTCTATAAAGAGCTGGAAACGGTTACTAATTTTGTGGCCGACTGCAAAGTTCTGATGGGAGAAAAGTTTTAAAAAGAAAGGCATAATAAGGTGGCATGTCTTATCCACTATAAACTCTATAACCATTACAACACTATTGTAGTCTACAATATATGATCCTATGAGAATTAAAGAGAATGAAGAGGTTATGATCATGAGACATGCCCATTCCAACTGATAAAAAGCTCAATGCAATCAAACTGGACATAGTGGTTAAGGAGAAAACCACAAGAATTGCACCGATAATAGAAGTGTCTGTGCCGAGTGATTATTTTGTGAATAGCATAGTTACTCAACTGTAACAGGTGTTCTCCAGGAGCAGCAGGAATCAGTCCTCACATATGGGTGACGTCAGCGCCGACGGAGCCCCCGTGCGGAGCATTTCCCCAGCTTTCAAGGAAAGCCTTTGGGAATGCAGCGCACATGCGCGGTCCCCTTCCCGCCCAAGGGTGCCACCTTGCTCAGTCTGATGACATAGCTAAAAGACAGCAAAAAACAAAATGAAGTATATGACTGCAACTCCAGGGGAGGAGGGAGGGTCGTGAGGACTGATTGCTGCTGCTCCTGGAGAACACCTGTTACATATTCATGTTCATTTATTTGATTGACCGCTCTTCATTAGTAGGCAGAGCACCAGGTCCGGAAGGTGTCTGGGGACTCCTTGTCCTCCGACTCCCATGCCGACTCCTCCGAGGAGGAATCGAGCAGCTACGGCCATGTGGGCCTCCGTGCCACCCGCCCCGACGCCGAGGGTATCGACGTCGACGACCTCGGCCCCGTACGGGAGGTCGAGGGGGACCTTAACCGAGGATCGACTCGAGACTTCATTGACTCGAGGATCAGCTCGGTCTCCGGGGTCGACTTCGACGTCGAGGTCCCGGTGGTCGGGGCAGATGCACCGGTCAGACAGGCGATCAGCACCTGCTGCTGTTCCATGAAGGCAGCTAAGCTGCTCTCCAAGGCCGTCAACCTGAGTCCAAGATTAGGAGACTCAGCAGCCCCCGACGGTGTCGGGTCCGAAGTCGGCTCCCCCGGAGGAGAGTCCACGAGAACAACAGCACTTACGTGACTCGGGGACTCTGGCTCTATGCGAGGTAATTTGGACGGCCTCTCCAACTCCGAGAACCTGGGGCGGCGGTCAGGGCTACGCAACCTGGCCCTTGAGGATCCAGGAGCCTCCACCGACGCCGCACTCGCGAGTTTCTTCTTCCTTCTGTGCTCCAGGGTGGGAGACTCCCTCTCAGAGGAACCCCGACAGCGCTCGGGGTCAGACTCCCGAGATATCGAGGCCTCTGACGAAGTCCAGGCCCGGCTGGACGCGGAGTCAGAGAAAATTTGCTCACGTTGATGCTGATGGCTCCGAAGCGCCTTCGACGACATCTTGCCGCAGGGGCCACAGGCCAGCGGGTCATGGTCAGGCCCGAGGCAACGGAGGCAGCAGTCATGTGTGTCGGTGAGAGACATACGTTTCTAGCACCGATCACACTTTTTGAACCCACTGGCAGCCATCGGGGGAAAAGGGGCCCCTGCAAGGTCAAAAGACCGGGCTGCCAGTGAAAACACAAAAAAGAGCACGAATGCTAGTCACGAAGGACAAAAAACGAAAATCAAAACTCTGGACTCAATAACAGTGTACCGAGCACAGGCAGGAAGGGGAACCGGTGTCGAACCGGATCAGAAAAAGCCAAAATAGCCGAAAAAATCTACTTTTCCCGAGTGACACGAACTCACGTCCGTTGGGCTCCGTGGAAAAAGAAAGACCGAGCAAGATGGCTCCCTTGGTCGGGAAGGGGACTGCGCATGTGTGCTGCATTCCCAAAGGCTTTCCTTGAAAGCTGGGGAAATGCTCCGCACGGGGGCTCCGTCAGCACCAACGTCACCCATATGAGAGGACTGACTTCCTGCTTGGTCCTGGAGAATGGAAGAAGATCCTCAAGTATCAAGAAATGGAGCCAGAGACTAACAAAATGTAGCATGAAGATAGAGAATTATTTCTCATCAAAATGGGTGCCACAGGCTTGGTTAAAAGCAACTTCCAAGCTCATTTTGTTTGGGTGACTGCCTATACATGTTGCATCTTATAAACTCTAGAAGGAATATCTCTGGCATAATACAAGTACTACAGTGAGTGTTGGCTGTAAATGTGAGAGACTGAGATCATACTTTCCACATCCTAGCTTAGGACTGAGGTTCATTACTGTCATAATATTCTGAAAACTTACCCATTTGGAGACAATACCCCCTGGGAGAAAGTATTGGAGCCAGCTTTATCAGCTCAGTCCAAATCACTTTGAAGACCCCCTCTTGCACTTACAATTTAAATTACCAGTTTTAAAATTCAAATCATATGCTCACAGTAAAACACCTATGTTCTGTTTCCAGTGTATCTCTATCATCCATCCTATGGTGACATAACTGTGATTTATAAACCATCTTACCTTCTATCATAATTAAGGAATCCTCTGGATTTTGAAGCATTTCATCTTTTTTAACAAAATGGATAATTAGTTGCCTTTTTCCCTTATTTTCCGCATTCCACGCTACAGATTGGTACCAGGATGTGTTTTTCAACTTTGGATTTGGAAGCCTGGCTACACAGTTTTGCAATATAAAGTCCAAATCATCCTCATCTGGAACTTCTTGCCTAAAACCACAAACAATATCCACATACCAGCAACCATTTTGAAGCAGTAGGATGATACTAAAACCTTTAGGCTAGAAAGATACACACATTTTATATCAGCAGCTCCAAGATGAAGATGATAAACACTGACTTGGATAAGGAGAAAGATTCTACAAGTGATTAAGCTTCTATAGCTAGCAGCTATGACTATATCCTTGGCTGGAAACGCGTTGGGGTTGTTTTCATAATAAAGAGCCTGTTTCCTGTCATACGAACCTGCTGTTTCCTTTGTTCTGTATCCTTGGTTGTTCAGTCCAGAATAACTGAGCAGACTGGATGAGCCAACTGTCTATTTGCCATCATCTACTTTGCCACAAATGAACTTTAGTATGCACTATCTGCTGCCTTGCTCACAGGAATAACATGAGCACAGCAGCAGATAGTGTATGCTAATACCAGTTAGCACGTGCACAAAACTGCGCATGTTTACTAAACAGACCCCTAAAGAAACTAAAAGAGGACCAGGAGCACTAATATCTCCTATAAAATATACATAAAATATCATTATTCAGGACTATTATACTAAAAGAGTTTTTTTGTCATTTTGCATCTATGGGAAAATTTCTAAGCACATCTGGTTCTTACTTAGTTCTCAGCAGTACTTTTCTTGCTGAATCTGGCTGAAGTAGTATAAAATCTTTCAGCTGACATCTCATCTTGGGCAGTCAATCATTCAGCATAATGGGGAGAATTTCTACAAACCTTATAATGCTCAATATATCCATCTATTGTGAAAGTTCCTATTAAACCTAACATTCAAAATTCCTGAATAAGCGAGTAAAAAACATCTCTAAATCTGCTTGACTATTGAGTAAGTAATCAAAGATGATAACTTTCCCCAGGCTTTCCTAATTTATCCAAGAGCTACACAAAACTGCAGTAATTTAGATTATGGAGTAATAATACTTATGTCTAGGTAACTGTAATATTACATTAGTGTGCATTACAATAATGTGTGCTATTTACTGCAGGGACCTATTTACTAATAATGTTCATTAATGGCACTGGAGCATGCTAATACAGTAATATACTTTTGCAAATCTAGCCCTTAATATGTCTGTTCTATCAATGCTGAACAATATTGCTATTGATATATGAACAGCACAAGCCACAGTCTCTCGTCTTCCTAGCCAGCTATCTCATTATGCATAAATCACTGGTATCAAACTAGCTGTTATTACCACCACAAATACTTATAATAAATTGGAACATAAGCATTCAACATACATCCCTTAGCTAACTGCAGGGTTAAGGTGATATTTTACTTTTAGATAATGTCCTTTCCTTAAGTCCTGCTAGACCAGTCCAGACAAGTGGGTTGTGTTGCCCTACCAGCAAACTGGTGGAGACAAAGAACCGATGAAAAGCCCAGGTTTCAATGACATCACTCCCATGTCTCTATCCGCCTCAGCCACCAGAGGTCTCTTCAGTATTCATCCCAAAGCATATGGGAGAACATGGCAAGCCTCATACAATCTCAATGTGGGTAACAATGAATAATCAAACAGCAGAAAACTATATACAGGAAAGCATAAACAGAAGGCTGTCCATAGAAGACAGGCCTGCAGAGCCAACTATATAAATCATAGCGGACCCCAGGGTACTGCCTCAGAAGAACTGAATAAGAGTAGTTACTCACCTGCAAAAGGTGTTCTTCAGGAGCAGCAGGAATCAGTCCTCACATATGGGTGACGTCGGCGCCAATGGAGCCCCCGTGCGGAGCATTTCCCCAGCTTTCAAGGAAAGCTTTTTGGGAATGCAGCGCGCATGCGCCGTCCCCTTCCCGTCCAAGGGTACCATCTTAATCAGTCTGATGACATAGCTAAAAGACAGCAAAAATCAAAATGAATGATATGATTGCAACTCCAGGGGAGGAGGGAGGGTTGCGAGGATTGATTTCTGCTGCTCCAGGAGAACACCTGTTACAGGTGAGTAACTACTCTTTCTCCAGGACCAAGCAGGAAGTCAGTCCTCACATATGGGACTCCCCAGCCCTAGGCTACCGGGAACCCAAAGCTGAAAAATGGCTCCCTCTGAAGAGCCTCAGCATCCGTGATAAGAATATCCTCTGAGAACACCCCCGTACGGTAGCCCAACACAAGGGCCGGAGGGTAGGAGTTCCCTAAACTTCAAAGAGATTAGGGAGTACCGCCTGTCCGAAAGCACTGTCCCTTCAGGACTCTCTCTCGAGGCAGTAGTGGGCTGCAAAAGTCTGGCTTGAAGACCAAGTAGCAGCCCGGCAGATGTCTGCCAACGGAACAGAGCGGAGATGAGCTACTGATGCGGCTTTCGCCCCGACACGGTGGGCCGTCAATCGACCCTGCAAGGGGAGGTCGGCTGCCTTATATGCCCAGGCGATACAATCCGCTACCCAAGTGGACAATGTACGCTTGGAGACAGGTAACTCCAGCTTATTAGGGTCAAAAGAGACGAAGAGCTGAATGGCCCTTCGATGCCCCCGCGTACGTTCTATGTAAAAGGACAACGCCCTCTTACAGTCCAGGGTATGCAAGACTGTTACAGCCCGGCTGGTATGCGGCCTGGGAAAGAATGTCAGAAGAACCACCTCCTGGTTGAGGTGCAAAGAGGAGACAACTTTTGGAAGGAACTTCGGATGGGTCCGTAGGACCACCCTGTTCCTATAGAACCGTGTGTACGGTCTATCAGAAACCAGAGCTTGTAGTTCACTCACACGTCTGGCCGAGGTAAGAGCTACCAGGAAGAGCGCCTTCCAAGAAAGGAAGCATAAATGGCAAGTAGCCATCGGCTCAAACGGTGGGCGAGTAAGTTGCTGCAAGACCACGTTCAAATCCCACTCAGTGGCCGGTGGACGAACCGGAGGCTTGAGCAGAAGCAGACCTCTGAGGAAGCGGGACACCAAGGAGTGAACCGACAGAGACTGTCCTTCTCCCGGTGAGTGATGTGCTGATAGAGCACTGAGGTGGACCTGAACAGAGTTGGACTTAAGGCCTAGGTCTGACAGGTGACGTAGATACTACAGTACTACTGGCACAAGGCAGGAGAAAGGATTTTCACTGCACTGAGCACACCATATTGTGAACCTACGCCACTTGAGGGCATAGGACTTTCTGGTGGACTACCTCTTAGAGGCCAAGACCACCTCTTCAACTTACCTAGGTAGAAGTAAGGGAGCTAGCACTATCCTTTCAGCAGCCAGGTCATCAGATTGAGGGACCTGAGATTGGGGTGCAGAAGGGAACCCTGATCCTGAGACAGGAGATCGTGTTGCAACCCCAGAGGGAATGGAGTGTCCACCGCCAACTTCAGCAGAAGTGGAAACCACAGTTGCCTCGGCCATCTGGGGGCTATCAGAATCACCGAGGCCTTGTCCCGGAGAATCTTGAACAGAGTTCGGGCCACCAGGGGCGTGGGAGGAAAAGCATACAGGAGGCCCGTAGACCAAGAGATCAGAAAAGCATCTGCTGCCATTTCTCAGGGGATACGGCTGTCTGGAGCAAAACCTGGGCAGCTGATGGTTCAGCGGACTTGCAAAGAGATCGATGGATGGAAGTCCCCATCGTAGAAAAATCTGCTGGACCACCAGTGGATTCAACTGCCATTCGTGAGGCTGGAGAATCCTGCTTAGTTTGTCTGCCAAGAAGTTCTCCTGACCAGGTAGATAAACTGCTTTGAGAAACATGCCTTGTTTGACTGCAAAGGAGCAAAGGGCTTGCGCCTCCTGACATAGGAGTCTGGACCCTGTGCCCCTTTGCTTGTTCACATAGAACATTGCTAACTGATTGTCTGTCTGAACTAAGACAGACTGGTGAGATAGGGCATGAGAAAGTCTGTAGAGCCAAGCGGATTGCTCGCAGCTCCAAAAGATTGATCTGCTGCGTGGCCTCCCGAGGAGACCAGAGGCCCTGAGTGCACGTGCCCTGGCAATGTGCACCCCAGCCCTTTAAGGAAGCATCGGTCGTCAGCACCCTTGTGTGTGCTAGGGCCTGAAAAGGCACCCCCATGAGAAGGTTTGGGAGATGTAGCCACCACTGCAAGGAGTCCAAAAGTGGTTTGGACACCTTTACTCTGTCTCGGAGGTCACCTGTGGCCTGCACCCACTGAGCTCTGAGGCACCACTGAGCAGCCTGCATGTGCAGACAGGCATTCGGAGTCACATGTACCGTGGAAGCCATGTGGCCCAGGAGCCGTAAGACGTGTCTGGCGGAGACCTGAGAATTGCTTTGGAACTGGTTCGCCGAGTCCATCAGCCTGTGGGCCCTGTCCTCAGGAAAGTAAGCTCTTGCCTGCAGGGTGTCTAATCTTGCCCCTATAAACTCTAGGTTCTGTGAGGGGAGCAAAGTGGACTTTGCGTAGTTTATGACAAAGCCCAGATGCTGAAGAAGAGAGACAGTGCGAAGAGTGGCTTGTCTGGCCTCCTGGAGAGACTGGCCCCTGATGAGCCAGTCGTCCAGGTATGGGAAGACAAAAATTCCCTGATTCCTGAGATAGGCCACCACCACCGCCAGGCATTTGGTGAAGACCCTGGGGGCGGAGGTTAGGCCAAAGGGAAGTACTCGTACTGGAAATGGTTTCCTCCCACCACAAATCTGAGATATTGTCTGTGGTATGGATGGATGAGGATGCGAGTATAAGCATCCTTTAGGTCTAAGGAGCATAGCCAATCTCCCTGCTGGAGGTAGATCAGCAGTATCCCAAGGGTAAGCGCATCTTAAACTTTTCACTCTCCAGAAACTTGTTTTAAGTTTCGCAAGTCTAGGATAGGCCAGAGGCCTCCTGCCCTTTTTGGTACCAGGAAGGACCTGGAGTAGAAGCCTTGCCCTTTCAAGTGGTGAGGCACCGGTTCCACCACCTGTTCCTTTAGAAGACTTGCCAACTCCTGAAGGAGGAGGTTTCCTTGCAGAGAGAGTCTTGGAGGCTCCCCTGGAAAGTAGGAGGGGGGTAGCTGGTGGAAGTGGAGCATGTAGCCCTTCTGGACTATGCTCAGTACCCAGGTATCCCCTGTGATGGCTGGCCACCTGTAGGTGTACAGGCTCAGTCGTCCTCCTGTGCTGAGTGGAGTCAGCTGTGGAGAAGAGGCTTTGGTGTGGGAGTCAAAACCCCGCTCCCTGCTGTGCAGGAGCCGGAGCTGGTGGCTCGGGGGTCTTCTGCCTACAGGGCCCATGCCCCAGCCCCTTGGCCTGCTGGCCCTGTGGGGGAGCTGGAGAGGCCTGATATTGAAGGTAGGATTTGTAGGCAGCACCCTTCCTCGGGAAAAAGGGTTTCTTTCCCCGAGCCCTTCTTTTTCTGAGAAGGGGCAGAAGTCTTCCTGGACAGCCTTGTCCTAGTGAGAGTCTCAGTCTCGATTTCCGCAGCCTTTTCAGTCATGGGCTTACCGAAAAGGTTGTCCCCTCGGCAAGGGACATCGACCAACTTGTCCTGCACCCATGACTCCAGGTCTGATGACTGCAGCCAGGCCTGACGGCGTGCACCGACACTGGCCGCGGCTACCCGGGCTGAAGCCTCAACGCCATCATAGGCTGCTCGAGAAATAAACTTCGCGCACTCTCGAATCCCTGTTGACAAAGCCTTGAACCTCTGCAAACGTTCCTCGGAGAGACCAGCTGAGAACCCGGCAATCTCCTTTGTCAGGTCTCGTAGGTATATGCCCATGTAGAGCTGGTAGGTCTGGACACGGCAAGATATCATAGAGCCCTGCAAGCACTTTCTACCGAGAGCATCCAGGTTCCGGGCCTCCCAGCCGGGGGGCACCAAGGAGTGCATTTTCTGGCTTTTCAGCCTGTGCATGGCCGATTCCACAACCATGGAGTTGTGCGGTAGCTGCGCCTTCTGGAACCCAGGGCTATTACGGACTCGATAGAAAGAGTCGACCCGCTTGCTAAGAACCAGCACTGAGGCCGGTGCTTCCCACATGCGGAAGAGCAACCATTCCAGCATTGGAGGAACCGGTACAGTAAAGGCTTCCTTCAGAGGAAAGTTATATTGGAGGGCATTGAGCTCTTCGGCTCGAGGTTCCTCCTCGGCGTCCGCAGGGAACGCCAAGGCTTTGGCCATGTCCCTCACAAAGTCCGAGATCCGGGTATCCTCCGGGGGGAACCGTCTCCGAGGCTCGGACTCCGGTGAGTCCGAAGGGACGCACTGGGTCTGGAAGGTGTCCGGGGACTCCTCGTCCTCCGTCTCCCATGCCGACTCCTCCGAGGAGGAATCTGGCGACTCCGGCCGTGTGGGCCTCGGTGCCACCCGCCCCGACGCCGAGGGTATCAGCGTCGACGACCTCGGCCCCGCACGGGAGGTCAGAGACCTTGACCGAGGATCGACTCGAGACTTCATTTACTCGAGGATCAGCTCGGTCTCCGGGGTCGACTTAGACGTCGAGGTCCCGGTGGTCAGACCGGCGATCAACACCCGCTGCTGTTCCATGAAGGCAGCTAAGCTGCTCTCCAAGGCCGTCAACCTCAGTCCAAACTCAGGAGACTCAGCAGTCCCCGACACGGGCCCAGACAGCATCCGGCCCGACGTCGGTTCCCCTGGAGGAGAGTCCACGAGGACAACTGCACTTACGTGACTCGGGGACTCCGGCTCCACACGAGGTAACTTGGACGGTCTCTCCAACTCCGAGAGCCCGGGGCGGCGCTCAGGGCTACGCGACCTGCCCCTCGAGAAACCAGGAGCCTCCACCGATGATGCCCTCGCGAGCTTCTTCTTCCTTCTGTGCTCACGGGTGGGAGACTCCCTCTCAGAGGAATCCCGACGGCGCTCAGGGTCAGACTCCCGAGATGTTGAGGCCTCTGACGAAGACCGGGCCCGGCTGGACGCGGAGTCAGAGAAAATTCGCTCACGTTGATGCTGATGGCTCCGAAGCGCCTTCGACGACATCTTGCCGCACGGGCCACAGGCCAGCGGGTCATGGTCAGGCCCGAGGGAACGGAGGCAGCAGTCATATGTGTCGGTGAGAGACATAGGTTTCTAGCACCGATCACACTTTTTGAACCCACTGACAGCCATCGGGGGAAAAAGGGCCCCTGCAAGGTCAAAAGACCGGGCTGCCAGTGAAAACACAAAAAGAGCGCGAACGCTAGTCACGAAGGACAAAAAAACGAAAATCAAAACTCCGGACTCGATACCGGTGTTCCGAGCCCATGCGGGAGGGGGAACTGGCGTTGAACCGGATAAGACACAGCGAAAATTGCAGAAAAAATTAACTTTTCCCAGGTGACACGAACTCACGTCCGTTGGGCTCCGCGGAAAAAGTAAGACTGAGCAAGATGGCACCCTTGGGTGGGAAGGGGACCGCGCATGCGCGCTGCATTCCCAAAGGCTTTCCTTGAAAGCTGGGGAAATGCTCCGCCCCGGGGCTCCGTCGGCGCCGACGTCACCCATATGTGAGGACTGACTTCCTGCTTGGTCCTGGAGAAAACACATTTCCAGGGGATTTAAGGAAAGAACATTATCTGGCAAGTAAAATTTCACCTTCCATATCATCCTGCAAGACCAGTCCAGACAAGTGGGATGTACATAAGAACATAAAATATGCCATACTGGGTCAGACCAAGGTCCATCAAGTTCAGTATCCTGATTCCAACAGTGGCCAATCTAGGTCATAAGTACCTAGCAGTTTCCCCAAAAGACACAGGTTCCACAATGCTTGTATTGGGTCAAGCAGTGATATCCCAGGTCTCTCTTAATAACAGTTTATGGATCTTTCCTACAGGAACTTGTCCAAACCTTTTTTAAACCCAGCTACACTAACAGCTTTTACTACATCCTCCGGTAACAGAGGGGGAGCAAGCTCTCCAGGGAAGACTCAGAAGCTTCCATGTAAGAAGAGCAGAGTCCAGAAGCCTGAAGGTGGGCATCTCGTTTGCCACAAGCCAAACAATGTTTCTTGGAAAAACACAGAGATTTAAGACAAGTATCACAACAGCGCATATTAAGGCCACAGCAGGCCAAAAGGCATGAGTTAACAGCACTTACAGAGCAACATGTTTTTGGGCACCTGTGTAGGAACATGTGTTGAAGCCAGTCAGGCGGAACGCATGCTAGGACTGCCTGACTGCCAGGTGCACAATAGTAAAATATTATTAATGAATGAAACCAATGGTGCCAATGGTCACCAGTAGTCCAACCCAAATTGCACCCCAGATGGACAGAATCAGGAGCCCCCAACAAGGACAATGACATGACCAAGCCCCCTGACAGCGCCAGGCAGAAATCTGTGGCAGGCTCAGCTCTATTCCCCTGAAACTGTTTCTCTGGCTTTGCAGACACTGTGTTTAAAGGTGGCTGGTAGGCACTCATTCTCTATCAAGAGAAGACTTATCCCAAATTTAAGGCCCTCCTCAAAACACACCTTTTCTGTCTAGCCTATGAACTCCCCTCCCCTGACCCATAGGGAAATTTATCATGCTTCTCTATACTTCTCTCCTGTGTGTGACTGTGTTCTTTCCTGTCATTATTGTAGCTCCTTTCAGTTTCTGGCTCTGGCTATTGTGCATTTTGCAATTTTGTACAGTGCCCTGATGTTATGAAGGGCGGTTAATCAAACCTGATAATAAAGATAAAGATTCCTCTGAGAGCCTTTTGCAGTCTTCGGTAGAGACTGCTGAACTTTTCCAATCCTTCCAGATCCTTCCAATTTTCTGGCTGCTCAACAGGCTCTTATCATGATAAGACATGGAGCTGAACCAATTTTCCCTCCTCCTATGGCTGCTGAAAATATCGCAGCCTAGTGGAGCCTCCCACATCATGCTCAGTTCAGTGAGTCACCCTCAAGGCAGTCATTCACAAGCGTTTAAATCAATCTTTTCCTCTCAGTTATTCAGATTTTCTTCAGAGTGGAGAAATCCATCTACCATCTGTTAGAAAAGCACAGTTACTTACCTGTAACAGGTGATCTCTGGGAACAGCAGGAATAAGTCTTCACATATGGGTACGTTGGTACCGACGGAGCCTGCGCGGGAACGCTCCCCAGCGTCCAAAAAGAAAGCTTTTGGGAGCATCCCACACGCATGCGCGCTGCCTTCCCACCCATTCACTTCCCTCTCATCAGTTGGGTTTGTAGCTGAGTCCGAAGGAGGGAAGTAGACAAATTAGAGAGAGAGAGAGAGAGAGAACTCCTCCTAGGAGAGGTGGGTGGGTTGTGAAGACTTATTCCTGCTGTTCCCAGAGATCACCTGTTACAGGTAAGTAACTGTGCTATCTCCAGGAACAAGCAGGAATGAGTCTTCACATATGGGGACTCCCAAGCTAGAGATGCCTAGAGGAGGTCCCAGCATGTTGCAAATCTAATGGATGGGCCATGCTATTTCCCAGAACCTCAGGCATCCAAGGGATGGAGGGTAGGAGTTGAATAGAAAAGGGTGTGCTGTGGAACAGCTTGACTAAACAAGGCGTCTAGAGGGTAGTCCTTGTGTAGACCCTAATTGTTAGCAAATATTGAATTCCAATTTTCTAATGTGGACCTTACTCAAAAGTATTGCGAAAGTGTTTATTGAGGCTAATATGGGTCTGCTGCTAAGAGCCAGTAGATTATCCTCAAAGAAATTACCTCACTGTGAAGTAGAGGCAAATAAATTTTGCAATACAGGCAGAGGTCAGAAGCCTTAATGGCTAGAACTAATCCCAGAAGAAAAACTGGGGGAGTTTAAAGAGGTTGGACTTTGGAGGAAAAGCTGAAGCTTCTGCAGGCCAAAGTTTAAAGCTCTTTGTCCTTGGAGCAGAATAAGGCTCTAGGAAAACGAGGAGATAAACCTGACTGGTTTGGATGAAAAGGTAGAAATACCCTTTGCAGAAAAAGGATGTGTCTTTAAGACCCCTTTATCCAAATGAAAGAAAAAAATCATTTGTAGTAGGCGGTGTAGCCTCCAATTTCTTGAAGATCAGTAATGTCTTCCCTAAGCGATGTCACTTAGGATAATGACTTTACATGGAAAGCTTCAGATGTAATGTAACCGGAAAGGTTACGGTAAAAGAAGGTATTTTCTAATTACCATAGAAACTGGTTGTCCATTTAAACTCATATGGTATGCTGGAACAGCATCAATATGGACAGTCACAAGTCTTTCAAAGTCAGATATATATCTATATCTATATAAATAAAGAGAGAGAGAGAGAGAGAGGGAGAGATTCACTTAACAACAAGAAGGGGTAAGACCTGCTTGAGAATATGGATAGAGAATCTCTTTTTGGTTATAAGTGGAGAGCCATGGAGAAGGTTACATGGAAATCAGTGGAATGCTCTTACTTATAAGGAGAGGTCTAGATTTTTTTTTTTTAATTCTAGCCTTTGAATAACCAGGAATGGAGACCTACGTGAAGGGGTGCAGAGGAGATCCTTAGTCTTAAGACAGCAAATCTGGATCCTTCTATAACTTCAGTGTAGTAGCTGGAGGAGGAGAAGACGACACAATATAAGGGGATACCATGTTTGCCCCTCTATGAGGGCAATATGAGTATCATGCGTTCTTTGTTCAGCATAAGCTTCAATGAAGTTTTGGGAATTAGAAGGAAAACAGTAGACAAGGACCAACTGCAGTGAAAAAGAATGCATCCCTGTTGTAAGAGTTCCACTGGAGATGTGGAACAACCCAGGGAATTGAGCAATTCTTTATGTTTCACGTGGTCTAAGCCCTGGTTTCTTTTCCTTAAAAAGAAATTTTAAGGAAGATGGTAAGAGTAGGAAAAAAACAGTCATGTAGGAGCATGACTGGGCAAAGCCTTTTTAACCATCTAGAAGCTACCTACTAGGAATAGCTCTGACGCTCTCTAGCAAAGGCCCATAGTTGCAGAGCTTTTTTGTATAATTGCAGAGAGCATGTTGTAGGTTGCTTAGATGAGATCTGGCTGTTTAATTGCCAGTGTGCAACCTAATCTATTCTGTTGGAGCCAAAAAGAATTGAAGATGGTTGCCTGCAATGATAAATTGTCCAAGTGGGTTGTGGAACCTCTCTTGGAATTATCTGTTATTAAGGCAGCAGAAAAAGTTAGGTCCTATAGATTGGAAAAGGACCGACAGACATAATTAGGAGTGGTAAAACTCAATTACTGTCTGATAAGCTGTCTTAAAAGAAATATTTGAGAAGATTGTAAAGGGGAAGAAAACTCTATATGGAAATCAGTTACTGGAGTAGGTATTGGAGAAACCTATGGGCTCAAAAAGTAAGCACTCCAGTTGAATAGTATCACTCTTAGAGACTAAATGTCCCAACTAAGAGGGATAGAAGTAATACAGAGTTGAGAAGACTTACAATTTGGTAAGTCCCTAAAAAAGGTGAAGCCCCCTTGTAGTCCAAAACGAAGAGATATCCTCGTACAGGAAAACTGTCAAGGTGAAGGACATAGCCTACCTTGTTGTTGGTTGTTACTCCTCTTTTTTCTTCAAAAAGGAGAGGAGAACCCTGTTACCTATAGGGCATGATTGTCCTCAATAGCTCTTGGAGCTAAAAGAATGGATTTCTCTTGTGGCAAGAGATTCATGCCTAGAGTCAAGGATTGAGTCAGTGTATCACTGATATCTCAGTAAGGATGAGAGGAACTGTAGATGCTTCTTTTGATAAGAAGTAGGTTACTGGTTCTAAACCTCAAACAGGAAAAAGAGATTTAATGAATAAAATATCAGAAACCCTGCGACTGCTGGGTTTTCTGAGCCTGTTGAGGTTTTGATTTTCTTAGCCTGGTTTGATGTTGCCCTTCTTTAGAAACATCTGCATGATGGGTAGAAGATGGATAAAACTTTTTTCCCTTAGGGGGATAAAATTTGTTAGATTTTTTAGTAGCTGGGATAGAGGAAAGTTTTGACAATCCTCTGAAAGTAACAATATCAGTGTTTAACTGATTAGCTTGGAATAAAGCATCCTTGTTAAAGAGATTTTCACCAGTACAAGGAGCATTTCCCAGCCTTTCTTGTACCCATTTGTCCAAGTCTGAAGCTTGGAGCCAGGCCATGAGTCGTGCCCTTATGGCTATAGCAGAAGTTCTGCTAATAGACTCAAAACAGTCCAGGGAAGCACGATTAAGGAACTTAGAGACATTTTGAGCATGACTGACTAATAAGAAATAGTCTGCTCTTTTATGTTCTTGAAGAAAAGGGTTCAAAAGCTTTAAGTTCTTTGTGACCTCTTCAAGAGATAATCCCCTATAGAAAATATATGAGATAATTCTTGCTGAAAGCATGGATGCCTGGAAGCATCGATGTACAAAGGCATCTAAAGTCCTAGACTCACGACCTGGCGGATAAGAGGAGTGCTTCTTTGCACTCTTAATACGCCTCATTGCTGATTCTACAACAATAGAATGATGAGGAAGTTGAGTCTTTTGAAAACCTGGAGAAGGTGGCACCTTGTACATAGTGTCAAGTGTCTTAGAATGTGGGGATACCGTTAAAGGAGTTTCCCACATTCTTAATAGTAGATCCTGTAAGATCTGATGCAAAGGAAGCATGATTCCTTCCTTTGGAATCCAGGGGGATTGCAGAGTTTCTGAATCTCCTGGTATGGATCCTTTACCAGGTATAGAAATGGCAAGTAACTTTGCCATATCAAGCAGAAAAGCTTGAAAAGAAATCTCCCCTGAGGAGGACCCCCTAAAATGAGGGGTAAAGGCTAGAATTGTTGAAAATTCAGCCTTGGTACCGATGGATTTATCCCAGTCATCGAGATCAGAAGACTTGAAAGGATGAAGCATCGGATTTTCTTTAAAGCGATGTCTTTGGTACCGGCCGAGGTCGGTACCGAATCCTCCATGCTAGAGAGCGATTCCAGGCTCGGCATCGAAGGAAGCGAGTCTGTCGAAGCAAGCATGGACGGTGCCGATACCGGTACCGGTACCGAAGCCGATACCGATACTCGAGGAACGGTCTGCAGCAACTCTAGCAGTACCGAAGTAGCTGAGAGCGCTAGACTACGTTCATCAGTGAGGAGTGTTTCTAGTCCCACAGGTGCTCCTTGTGGTCTTGGGCAAGCCACTTAACCCTCCATAGCTCATGTTCCCTGTAAAATAGTTATCTCCAAGTTATAATGCCCTGTTCAATGTAATTTCAGTTTGTTCAATGTAAACCGCACTGATGCAGAATAGCGCGGTATATAAGAGAATTAAAATAAATAAAATCCATCACCATAGCTGTTAATGCTTTAGAGCCCGAAGACTCCCGCCAGGGCTTTATTGCCAAAATGTCCTCGAGGGCAACGCCAGAGGCATCTCAATGCTTAGAAGGGGATCTACCACTCGAGGACTGGCTAGTCTTTACAGACTTTTGTTTGGTTACCTGATCCTGTGAAAAAGAAGATATTCTGACTGGTGACATCGAGTCCGATGTGAACCGGGTATCGAGTTGTGCTCGATCCTGAAGACTTCTTCTGTTTGAGCTCCAGCAGGAAAGACACTCCCAGTGGGCAATGGTCAGGACCTAAACATTTTAGACACCAAGTCTAAAAATATATTTGTACCGCCACACTTTGGGCATTTCTTAAGGATAGTGGCTGGCTTTTCCATAATGGAAAAGGTAGAGGCCTAGTGGCCTAGAAACCGTCAGGCACTAAACAGGAAAAAATTCCTTAGAAAAAAGAAGAAATTTTTAGTTCAAAGAAAGAAAAGCACCAGCGGTACCGGTGGCGTCGAGGGAAGGCAGACACGACCACAAAAAACAAAAATAAAAAAGAAGAATTTTCTGCGGTGACAGGAATACGTCCTGCCGGCTCCGTGGAAAACTGATGAGAGGGAAGTGAATGGGCGGGAAGGCAGCGCGCATGCGTATGGGATGCTCCCAAAAGCTTTCTTTTTGGACGCTGGGGAGCGTTCCCGCGCAGGCTCCGTCGGTACCGACGTACCCATATGTGAAGACTCATTCCTGCTTGTTCCTGGAGATCAAAGAAATACTGAAGGGCCCTCTGGTGGCTGAGGTGGATAGAGGCATGGGAGTGATGTCACTGAAACCTGGGCTTTCCATTGGTTCTTTGTCTCCATCAATCTGCTGGTAGGGAAACACAATGCACTTGTCTGGACTGGTCTAGCAGGATAATATGGAAACCACATTAGGTAGTTGGAATTATTTTTAAGGATTGTTTATTCAACCTTCCCTCACCCCCCTTTTTTTGGGAGGGGAGGAACCATTTCATGGCAATACATTGCCTTAAATTTGACAAAGAGAACATAAATGAATTATGCAGCAATTCTTCTATCATTTTTCTGAGGTGTTATTTTTTTGGATAGCAATTAAAACACAAATTGTCTGTCTATTAAGAAAGATTAATTGTTTCATAGTTCAGCATAATGGCAGTATCTTTGTATCCCTGGCCACCTTTCTTTCCTTAAAATCTCTCTTCCTTAAATTCTCCTCATTTTTGTCTCTACTCTCTCTCCCTCTTTTATCAAACACTTTCTTCTTTTCTGATACATTATTTAATACCTTTCTACTTCTTACAGTAGTATTTTTGAAATGCACTGTGGCCAGAAAGCAGACATTTTTCTTTCAGTATGCCCTTAGTTAAAGGATAAAAAATTAATAATGCTATACCAAGAGATATGCTACAATCAAAAATAAATAATTCCCATACTCTGTAGGAAACTCTTTTCCTTAACTGTTTTATATTGCAAATATCTAATATCAAGCACTACAATTGTTCCCCATCACCCGTACACCAATCTAATTCTACATGTTCAATAACTTTCCACGTGAACTCAGTGGATTTGTATCCCATAAAGTGATCAAATCCACAGAGTTCACCTGGAGAAATATTGAACAAGTAGAATTAGATTGGCGTGTAGGTGATAGGGAGCGATTGCTGAAATACCAGGAGCAATACTGGATTTTTAAATTACAATACCTTGAGTCTGCAAGGATTAAATAAGGAGATCAATTGGTGATTGCTGATTTTAGCACATTAAGATTGGCTGAATAGCGTGATGTGGAGCATTTCAATAAGTACTGATGTCTTTCTGTTTTCAACAGTGCTCAGAGATACGAACACCACTACAGTTGAATGACAAGTCCCTGAAGCAGAATGAGCATAAAAGTTGGATACTACTTGAAACATGAATTCATATCAGGCTTTGGTTCACAGTATCTGAAAGAGGGACTGAAGGGGTTTGTATTGCAGTGGTGTGCTTCTTATTTAGGGTTCATAGGCAGCTTATGCCATGGGAAGAGGTGCATTTGGATCTGCAGCCACTTGATTGTGGGCTTCTGCAGGGATCAGTGCTTTCTCCCCTACTCTTTAGTTTGTTTCTTTGCCCTCTGACAGTTATTTTTCAAAATTTTGATGTGTTCTATTATTCATTTGCAGATGATATCCAGTTGGGGATTGTAGTGAAGGAAAACCAAGGGCTAGCTTTACACTGGCTGACAGCCTGGTTACGGATCTCTAAGTTGAAGTTAAATGTTCAAGAGGTTGAATATCTTTAGATTGGTCATCTGACTAGGCCATTTCCTTTGTGTCAGACATTAGAGGGATTCAGTTGACCCATCAGCAGAAAGTATGGAATTTGAGTGTGATTTCTGATGAAAGACTTTCTTTTCATGATCAAATTTCCTCTGTGGTCTGGGCTTTATTTGCTAGCGTATGATTGCTCCATCAGTTGCGACCACTGTTGCAGTGGTCGCAACTGATCTTGCTACGTTAGTCCACTCGTTTGTCCATGATAGCATGATCTTGCTACCTTAGTCCACTCGTTTGTCACAACCCAGTTAGATTATTGTAATGCTGTCTATGTTTGCTTCCGAAGTCTAATGCATCTGGTACAGAATACGGCTGCCCAATTCTTAACATCTAAGAAGGTGCAGGATCATGTTACTCCAATTTTGGCAGGTCTTCACTGGCTGCCTATGGAGGCCCGCATTCAGTTTTAGATGTTGTGTTCAGTCTATCAGGCTTTATATTGTATTAGCCCAGTTTATTTGAAATCGTATCTATCTTTTTATGCTCCATGTCAAAGTCTGCGCTCTTTCCAACAGGTGCTTCTTGTAGTGCCTGCAGGCATTAGGTTGCAATGTACTTCCATGTGCTCTTTTGATATTCTGGGTCTCTGTTTGTATACTAAGCTTCCTTTACCTATTTGTAATATAGAACCTTATCTGACCTTCCGTAAGAGAGTAAAGGCCTGGTTATTTAGTGATGGGAGGAGAGGAAGGAATAATCAATTTATTACTGCTATTGTACAGTGTTTATATCTGAGTTTTATTGTAATTGCCTTGCATTTTATGAGAAGAAGAAATTAGACCTTACCTGCTAATTGTCTTTCCTTGAGATCTCTCTGGGCCAGCCCAGGAACCATAGGGTTGTCAACCTCCTCCAGCAGCTGAGGAGGACTGAATTCTAAAGTCTTGCTGACAGTCTAACCAGCTCCCCCTAGTGTCCAAGACTCAGTCTACCATTGTCAAAACAGCTTTCTCTAGAACCTGTACACCTAAGCTCTAAGCTACCTAACTGTGAACACCACCACAACAACAAAAGAACCTGTCTTTTTTTTTTCCTTTTTATCTTTTGTTGTGAATACAGCCCCGAACAGCCCTAATGGAACTCTTCACTCCCACTACTACCAGGGAGCCCCATAGTCCATGCCGCTCCGGCGCTCTTTAAGCGACAACCAAACCACCCTGAGTATGCCTCTCTATACTCACTATGCTACCTCGTGGCTAGCTGAACTAAACCTGAACTCAGATTCCGAATGTTCCAAAGAAACCGCAAATGCCCTGGTTGGCCCTGGACTAGCCCGGAGAGATCTCAAGGAAAGACAATTAGCAGGTAAGGTCTAATTTCTTCTTCCTCTTCGTCTCTCCGGGCCAGTCCAGGAACCATAGGGATGTACCAGAGCAGTACTTAAACTTTGGAGGGTCCTGCCAGGTCCGCTATTATGGCTGAGGCCCCCACATTTGCGTCTCTTCTCGCTTGAACATCTAATCTATAGTGCTTCGCAAACGTGTGAAGAGACGGCCAAGTAACTGCCCGGCAGATGTCCACCGGTGGTATCAAAGCAAACTCCGCCCAAGAAGTCGCCTGACCCCGAGTAGAATGAGCTTGGAGCCCTTCCGGAGGAGTTTTCCCGCTTGCTTGATACACTGCCGCTATAGTGTTCTTCACCCAACGAGCAATGGAAGCTTTGGAAGCCGTCTCACCTTTATGAGCTCCTCCAAAGAGCACGAACAACCTGTCCGATTTCCGAAATGACTCTGTCCTTTTAAGATACCAATGGAGCACTCTACCGAGATCCAACTTCCTCAGAGACTTATCCATGCTAGTGTTTCCCCCATATGGAAATGTTGGAAGAGAAATTGGTTGATTCACATGGAAGCGCAACACCACCTTTGGAAGAAAAGATGGAACCGGACACAACATCACCTTTTCCTCTGAAAACTGAATATACGGCTCCTCAGACGAACGCGCTTGAAGATCTGAGATCCTCCTCGCCGAACACAATGCCACCAGAAAAACTGTCTTCCAAGAAAACTCTCTGAGAGACACTGCCCTCATGGGCTCAAAGGGAGGTCGAGTCAAAGCCTCCAGTACGAGATTCAAGTCCCAGGCCGGCACTAGTGGTCTTACTGGAGGCCGCATATTCTGCACCGCTCTAAAAAATCTCAGAACATCTGGGTGCCCAGACAGGACGCCATCCTGAATCTTGCCTCGAAAACAAGCCAGGGCAGCCAATTGAACTTTCAACATACTGAGGGCGAGGCCTTTATCGAGCCCCCCTTGCAGAAACGACAAGATATCTGGTACCGTTGCGTCAAATGGTCGACGGCCACTCCTCTCGCACCAACCTTAAAAAATACACCAAGTATGAATATAAGCCAAAGATGTGGATTTTCTTCTGGCCTTCAACATCGTAGTTATGACCGCCGCGGAATAACCTCGACGCCTCAGTTCTTCCCTTTCAAGAGCCAAGCCGTAAGAGAGAAGCGATCCACGTCCGGCATTAGAAGTGGCCCCTGATACAAGTTGACCCGGTTGGGCAGCCTCCGAGGGAGGTCCGCTAGCAGACACACAAGATCCGCATACCATGTCCTGCTTGGCCAGTCTGGGGCAACCAGAATCACCCTTCCGTCGTGACGCTCTATCCTGCGAATGACACGTCCAATCATCGGCCAAGGGGGGGGGGGGGAACACATACAGGAGCACGCCAGATGGCCACGGTTGAGCCAACCCGTCGAGACCTTCCGACATGAGTTCTCTGCCTCTGCTGAAAAATCGAGGAGCCTTGGTATTGGCGAAGGTCGCCATGAGATCCATGATCGGCTGCCCCCATCTCCTTGTAATGTCGTGAAAGACCGCCACGTTCAAGTCCCACTCTTCTGGATCTAAAGCATTCCAGCTGAGATAATCGGCCTGCACATTGTCCCATCCTGCTACATGAGCCGCTGAAATCGCCAGCAGATGGCTCTCCACCCAGTGCAGCAAAAGTTCATTCTCTTCCAACAAGGCTGAACTGCGCGTGCCGCCCTGTCGATTGATATAAGACACAGTTACATAAGAACATAAGATATGCCATACTGGGTCAGACCAAGGTCCATCAAGCCCAGTATTCTGTTTCCAACAGTGGCCGATCTAGGTCATATGTACCTAGCAGTTTCCCCAAGAGACACAAGTTCCACAATGCTTGTACTGGGTCAAGCATTGATATCTTCGGTCACTTCTTAATAATGGTTTATGGACCTTTCCTCCAGGAACTTGTCCAAACCTTTTTTAAACCCAGCTACACTAACAGCCTTTACTACATCCTCCGGTAACAAATTCCAGAGTTTGATTACACGCTGAGTGAAAAAATATTTTCTTTTATTAGTCTTAAATAGTTTACCCTGTAGCTTCATTGCATGTCCCCTAGTCTTTCTATATTCTGATAAGGTAAACAATTGATCTACGTTTACCCGTTCCACTCCGTTCATTAATTTATAGACTTCTATCATATCTCCCTTCAGCCGTCTCTTTTCCAGGTTAAAGAGCCCTAACCTTTTTAGCCTTTCTTCATAGGAGTATCCTTCCATCCCCTTTACCATTTTGGTGGCTCTTCTCTGTACCTTTTCTAAAATCGCTATATCCATTTTAAGATACGGCAACCAGAATTGCACACAATATTCAAGGTGCGGTCTCACCATGCATTATCGGAGAACACTCGCACTGCTTTCCCCTGCACCAGACGACGGAACTCCTGAAGAGCTAAGAAAACCGCTCTCATCTCTAGCCGATTGATTGACCAACCACTCACTTCCACTGGCCAGGAGCCCTGAGCCATCTGCGACAGACAATGGGCCCCCCCCCCCAGCTGGAGATGCTGGCATCGGTAGTGAGGAGCACCCATTCTGGCTGTTCCAGCGGAACTCCTGCTCGCAGATGGGTGGGATCCAACCACCACTGCAAACTGGCACGGATTGGTTCCGAACACACCAACCGTCGATTCAGAGGACGACGTTGAGGCAATCATCTGGATAGCAAGGCCTGCTGAAGAGGTCTCTCATATGCTCCCTGGCCCATGGCACCAGATCCAAGGCTGTCGCCATGGAGCTCAGGAGCCGCAGATATCACCACGCCGTTGGAGCTTTCATGCGTAAAAATCTCTCCACCTGCCTAGAATTTTTTGTACTCTGTCCTCTGGCAGAAAAACCGCACCCACAGCAGTGTCAAACACTGCTCTGAGATACACGAGGTGTTGCACTGGAAGCAACTGACCCTTGGACTGATTCACCACCCAACCTAGTTGCTCCAGGAACTCCACCACTCGCGTCGTCACCCCGATTGACTCCGACACTGACCTTGCGTGAATCAACCAATCGTTTAGATAAGGGTGCACTAGGATGCCCTCTTTTTGTAACGCCGCCGCCACAACCACCAATCACCTTTGTGCACGTGCGCGGCGCCGTTGTCAGACCAAAGGGTAACGCTTGAAACTGAAAATGCCTCATAGGCACCGCAAAGCGTAAAAACTTCTAATGTTCCGGCCTGATGGGAATGTGGAGATATGCTTCCATTAAATCTATGGACAAGAGCACTTTGTTCGCCTTTACCGACCGAATAACCGACCGCAAGAAATGAGTAATCCTTAAGCAGCGGTTCACATGCTTGAGATCCAGAATAGCCCGAATAGTACCTCCTTTTTGGGTACTACGAAATAAATCGAGTATCGACCTAAGCCGTATTGGTCTTGAGGAACCGGCACTACCGCCTGCAGCTGTAGTAACCGCTGAAACGTATCGGACACCGCCTTCCTTTTTGCCGCAGATCCGCATGGAGATGCCACAAAGGCCTCTACTAACGGTCGAGCGAACTCTAGCGCATACCCGTCGCGAATGATCTCCAGCACCCACTGGTCCGCTGTTATGGTGGTCCAGACAGAGAGGAAGCTCTGTAATCGTCCTCCTATCGGAACCTCCGTCTGGACCCCCATCCTTTCATTGTGGCTTTTTTGCAGAACTCGGCTGGGAACCAAAATATCCCCTACCGAACCCCCTAGCTCCACGAAAGGACTCCCCTCTGGCTACAAACTGTCCTCTCTGATAAGGGGCAAATCGAGATCCTCTGAACCTGCGAACTCCCTAGGCTGCCCTCTCTGTAGGTTGCTAGGCTTTGTGCCCTTCGGACGGTCCTCAGGGAGCCGACCCCCTTTGGAATCTCCAAGATCCTTAACAATCTTTCCCAGAGCTTCTCCAAAGAGCAGCTTGCCCTTGTAAGGGAGCTTACTAAGGCGAGCCTTAGAAGATGCATCCGCCACCCAGTTCCTCAGCCAAAGGAAACTTCTGGCGGCAATCACCGACGCCATAGATTTTGCCGAAATCCTTACCAGATCATAGAAAGTGTCGGCGAGATATGCCGCCACCGACTCTAACTTCGCTCCCTCCGAGGCAGAGGAGTCCTCTCCTTCAGGGTGTGAGTCCCCTTGGATCCAACGGATCGAGGCCCTGGAGACGTACGCCCTACAGATCGACGCTTGAAGCGAAAGAGCACTAGTGTTAAAGGCCTGCTTGAGCAGGGCTTCCAGCTTTCTATCCTGCAGATCCTTCAGGGCTGCTCTGCCCTCCACCAGGATCATAGTCTTTTTTGTCATCGCCGCTACCAAGGCATCCACTTTCGGCATTCGCAGCAGTTCCTCTCGTCCTGTGGTACCGGGTACAGCCGTCCGATAGCTCACACGCCCCATAGCGTAGCTTACGGACAATTCCCATTCCGACTCCACCATCTGCTTTATTACCCTGTGGACTGGAAAACATCTCTGCTCCGATTTAAAACCCTGGAACAGAGGGTCCTCCAGAGGTTCTTCCTGTACCGCCGGTAAGGCAATATTTAGAGCCGCCAACGACTGGGTAATAAGAGCTCCCAGCTCTTATTTCCTAAAAACCCGGAAAACATTAGGGTCTTCGCATGGCGCAATCTCACCTTCTTCCAGATCACCTGCCCAGTGCTCTAACCCTGAAACTGAAAGAATATCACTCTGTTCAGTATTCTGGGGACCTGAGGCCTGCTGCCCGAAGCCATCGGCGCCAGCCTCACCCAACAGGCCTGACCTGGAGGATCCCTCCCCCAGATCCTTAAGGGAGCAATCCACTCTCTGAACTCCTGGTGAGCCTACGGAAGCGACTGTGCTTTGCCCCTGTTCCAACTTCAGGCAATATGCCTTATGGAGGGACAGAATGAAGTCTGCTGAAAAAATAGACTCCAAGCTCCCCTGCACTGTTGGTACCTGCGTCGGAGGCACAGCTCCCACTGGAACAGGCCTTTTAGATTTAACTTTTTTCTTCCCGGGCTTTTCTGGCACTGCTGCAGAAACGGTTGCCTTATCTAAAATGGCTGCCGTTCCCGTTTTTTCTGAAGAACCCTGACGGCCCACAACCGGCTCAACCAAATCAGCCCTGCTGTCCATACTACCGTGGAAAAAAACCTGTGTTCACAACTTCCGCTGCGAAAAAAAAAAAAAAACGGCAGAGACCCGATTCCGAGAGACTGGCACACTGTGTTCACACTGCCGACACCGGCAGCATGCGCTTCCTTCCTAACACACCGCCGAAAAGCAAGCAGCCACCGAAAACACGCGCCACATGCAATCCTGCGCCCCGAGACCGAGGCCTGTCTACCGGCAGCTAACCGCGTGCGATCTGACGTACCTGAGGCCTCTAAATGTCAAATTCATGAGCTACTTGTCCCGCTGCTAGCGGTAGAGTAAGCTCTAAGCCCGGAGGCTGAAGAATGGACACTGGGCTCCCAGCTAGCAAATTCAGCTTCACTCCGGCAAACGGATCGCTCCCCGAGGCAGGCTCTGCCTCTGCTGCCTTAGTTTTTCAAAAATCCCCGACAGTCGAGCTCCATCTCTTCCTTTTTTTTATTTTAATGCTATTGTTTTAGTTCCTTGGAAGGAGGACCCTGCTAGGACCCTCCCCACCTAGGAATTCGTTTCCTAAAAATTTTAAAAACAAAAAACTAAGTTATCAATAAAACTCTCCTTAAATATTCGTCTTCATTTCCCTGGGAGCCTGTCAGCACAACGTCCTTTCCTGCTGCTGAGGACTGAAGACTGAGTCTTGGACACTAGGGGGAGCTGGTTAGACTGTCAGCAAGACTTTAGAATTCAGTCCTCAGCTGCTGGAGGAGGTTGACAACCCTATGGTTCCTGTACTGGCCTGGAGAGACGAAGAGGAAGGTGTGTATTATCTAGTTTGTGAAAATAAATAAATAAAATAAATGTTATTCATCATAATTTTCAGATAAGTGCTTTTAAGTTATCTACTTTCAAAATTATACGGACATTGAACCTACAGTGAGATGAAAGTTATATCCACACTGTTAGTGAAGTTGGGATTGTGTGATCGTCTTGCTTATAGCCCGTTTAAATCCATGCACAATATTGTGTAGTGAATTATGTATTATAGTGCTTGATATGAGATATTTGCAACAGAAAACAGTTAAGGAAGAGAGCTGCCAACAGGGTACATAAGTTATCTATTTTTTTTATCTTAGTTAAAGAATAGCATTTTGGATTGTTTCTGAAAATAAAGTGAAGAAACCACAAAATTCAGATGCTCAAATTGCTTGCCACCTGAAGAATTTGGAGGAAGTAGGAAAAAGATGAAGTAAGCGTGACCAATTTGATCTATGGTTTCACTCTGAAAAATATGCATTTTAGCCATTTCTTCTAAACCATGTAAAAGCTAACTAATTTAATAAAGCTTACATCATTTTAAATTAATTTTTATCAAACGTACAACCCTCCATGAAAAATATATTTGATGGATCAATGACCTCTATTGCATGCTTGGTGCAAATGATCTAGGACTTTGCATGATAGCTGGTCTTAGAAACATGTTCTTTTCTTGAAGTATTCTTAATTTTAATTCCTTCATAAATACACACTTACAATGACTCACACTTCGAACAAAACAGCTTCACAGACTGAGAAAGCTCCTGAGGTTCATATGTTTTCAGTTTTACTCTAACACGATATTTCTGTGGTGCTCTGTCAGTCAATATGGTCTTCAATGAGCTTTTCTTTACATGCTGATGAGCTGTGAGTACTGTATAGAAAAGCAAATGAAAGAAAATAAACAGAAGAATAAAATATTTGCAAATATAAATCATGTCCAACTAGGGTTGCTAGCTGGCTAGTTTTCAGCTGGCCTGACCTTTTTTTTATATCGCCAGGCCGGCTGCCAGCAGACCTTTGCCGGCAATAGAAAAGCCAGTTCTTGTGACTGGAGGAAGGAAGGCTAGGAGTCGAGTAAAAAATTCCAGCATTTTAGCTGCTATGATCCATCCTTCAAATCCCAGATGGCAGGTACACATAAGCATCTCTAGCCTTACCATCCTCATCTAATCTACTTAGTGTGTGTGGAGTGGGTATCATCCATGTGCTACAGGCACAGTGGGAGCAGTCATGGTTGCCCTGCCAGGGTTGCCCACAGAGCAAGACAAAACTGGGGAAGCACTGCAAGGCAAAAAAAAAGTTTGGGACTGTAGGCATTGATATGGAGGTGAGTCAGTGACTGGGCCCAGACTGATTGGCAATTGTAATTGACCAAGAGCAAGCCCAAATCAGTGCTAGCCAGCCAACGTAGGGTTGTGAAACTCGATTTGTCCATGTTGTCCCAGAGACTCAGATAAGCTGCCGACACTATTGGAAAAGGCCCTCGCCCGCCCTCAACTGATTACCAAATCTCTTCAGTCCACCTGCTGCTGCTGTGCTACCTGTGAGAATCAAGTGATTGTTGTGTGCTGTGACGCTGTCCTAACTCTCATGAGGCTCAAAGGAAGATACATTTTATTAGTATTATTTTGTTTATTTATTTATTAGTATTTAGCTCATGCTTTTCCAGTTGTAATTTGAGGCCAATTATAATCAAGTACTGTAGGTATCTTCCCTTTCCCTGGAGGACTTACAATCTAAGTTACCCGAGGCAATGGAGGGTTGTGATTTTCCTGAGGCCATGAGGAATGTCCTCCCTGAATCTCTGGCTCCAAACGGCCATGTGATAAAGCTGTGAATTTTGCCTTAATTGAAGAAGTTGTCACAGAGAAGCAGGTCTTCCAGTGTGCCGAGACTTGACCTGATGCAAGAACTAGAGGGGAGGGTTGTATGGGCTGCTAGCTGGTAAAGAGGCTGCTTCTCTGGGTAACAAAACTTGCTTAACCAGATGATGTGCTTGGGAGGAGATACCATGCAGCATGCCAACTACCTAAAAAAGAGAGGAAGCTGATGGGGACAAGGAGAAGGGGGACTGTCTCTTACATGTGTCTGCACAGCGCTGTGTATGCCGTGTAGCACTACAGAAATACGTAGTAGAAGTAGACAGAAAACATGGCTATTGGGGTGGAAAAAGAGATACGAGTGAGAGAATGTGACTGCTGGGGATTAAGGAGGGAATGGGTGTAATTGTCAGGAGTGAAAACAGAGGAAGAAGCAATTTATGAGTGTCCCTATTTGTGACAGGGTGTGGCTCTTGAATGATTCTGCACCGGGTAAAATTAGTAAAATGGCACATCTGTTTTGTAAGATTCCAGACCCCAGATTTGGGGGGATCGTATTTATGGAGGAGATCTAGAAGGATGAATCATTTGTGTGGGAAACTTTGGATGGTGTATTAAATTGGCTTTGGATGTATGGGACTGTGAAGTGCAATACAATTTTTATGTAAGTTATTGTTTACAATATTGGGAACTATCTTTATATAATTTTGTAAATATTAAGAGAGCTATAATCAAAGTCTTTTCCATGAGTAAAATGGCCAAATGAAGAGGTGGCTGGGGGAGGAGGGGGGAGGAGTTAGCACTGGAAGCAGGCAAGGGGGAAGGCAGCTGGCGGGTTTTAATCGTTTAAAAAGTTGGCAATTTTGTGTCCAGCATTAATTTATACAAAATAGTTGTTCATCTCAGCTGACGTTTTTCTACCTGCTTGTCTATATAAAACAAATGAAGAAGCAAACCCTGCATTTGGAAATAAGAGGCCCTATGTATTAAAGTGCAAAATGTGCAAAAATGTGTTTTGCACAAAAAATAGCACAAAACACTTGGAAATGTGCAAAACTGCCAAAGTACAGGCATTTATCACAATATTTGTGTGCAAAGTGTCCGTCTGAAAAGTCACTTCCTAATGGTTAACTTTTGCATGAAGTCCACTTTGTGCGAAAGTTTATGTATATTTGGCATTAAAGAGCTGCTGTGATGCAAAATCATGCAAAGCAGCTTAGTAATGCATAAAAGTGCTTAAACGAGCATGTGAAAAAGGCTTTTGTGGGCCCATTTTCACTGAACAAAAGAAAAATAAAAGTGTCTTTCATGTGATGGCATGACAAAATTAACGTCCTACCAGCATGAGGTCCCCCGGAGCCCCCAGTGCACCCAATGGCCTCTCCCCCGCCCTGATCTGGGGTGGAAAGGTTTAAAACCCCCCTCCTCAGCTGAAATCTTGCCACCCTTTAACTGTGCAATGCAGTGGGGTTCTCAACCCTGTCTTGTTGCACCCCTTATCTAGTCAGGGTTTCTGGATATCCACAATGAATATGCATGAGTTGATTTGCATGCACTGCCTCCACTGCATGCAAATCTCTCATATGCATATTCACTGTGGATATCCTGAAAACCTGATTGGCTACGAGGTACACCAGGAAAGGGTTGAGAACTACTGCTGTAACGGTCAGGGTCAGGTTGGATCTCCCCCTGGATCAGGATAGGGTGATGGAAGCAGGAGTGATTTCTACTTGTTCCTGCCCCATAGACTGTTGGCTGACCACATGAGGTACTATCGCTAGGGGTCTGGTCAGTGCTATTTGAATCCAGCAGTCAATAGGGCAGAAGCAAGTAGAGATTGCCCCTTCCCCCATAGCTCCTGAACCTTTGAGGTTAGTCAAGGTGCTGAGGGGCAGGCTGATCCAACCATCTCCAGTACACAGATATGGGCATGGCTTTGACAAGACACGTTTAAAGATTTAAGCCACAGAACAGGGTTGGCGTGGGAAGCATTGGGCCCACTGGGATAACATGGAGTTGAGGGTCCCCCTGGGGAAGTGGGTTCTGGGGTCTAATAGGGGCTGGAGGACCCTTTAATTTTCATCAGAAACCACACTAAGGGGATTCCAGAATCAGGAATGCATGAATTTCTTGGCTATGGCAATGAGTGAGAAATTTCTTTCAAAGTTTAGCATAGGATGTGAATAAGCATTGCTCTCATTTGCATTTCTTAGCTAAATGCTGTGGAATCTGGTACTAATCTGAGAACATTTTGATAGTTCTGGAGCCATTATGTGCTAACGTATCATATAATGATAACAGCTGGGGAAAGAATCCAGAAGGACCTAGTGCCATACTTTATGTCAGCAGTTCTGAACCAGGTTCTTGGGGCACATCTAGCCAATCGGGTTTTCAGGATATTCATAATGAATATGCATGGTTATATCTGCATGCACTACCTCCTCTGTACGCAAATCTCTCATACATATTCATTGTGAATATTGTGGATATCCTGAAAACCTAAGAGGGGCATTTTATAAGTAGTATTCTATATTTGTACATGAGCAGTATATGTAAATGCTGATAGTTTTGTCATTTGCGCACATACATGTCCTCTTATAAAATGCCAACTAGCGTGAAAGTATGCACCCTATTTGCTTAGTGCATATTTTCATTGTGGGCGTGCACACAGGCAGAGTTTGCATGGAGTTTGGGCAGTATGAGCAATTAAGCACAATTATAAGATTCTATAATTTATGCATGAAAGTTCAAAGCAGGAACGGCCATTTACACCAGCTCTAGGGCTGGTGTAAGTGATGGCTCCTTAACATGCGTGCATACTTTCACACATGCTCTATTTTATAAAGTCAATTACCTAGCTTTTAAGAATTCATATGACACACTCTAATCACACTATCTGTAATCTTGGCCTCCTTTTGGTTAAGATGAAATGTAGTTTCTAAGCCATGAGACAACAAAAGCTCCTTCTTAGTCTTTTGACAGACAATGGAAATTGAGAACCTGAACAATACGGGCAGACAGCAGATAAAGACTAACATGCCCTATCCATGCCAACTGCCCTACACTGGGAACAATTGTGTTTATTGCCAAAACAGAACAATTACAACTATTTTAAAACAACTCAAATTCTTCTTGTTTTATGACATGAAACTTCGAAATATCTTACTTGTTACAGATGATTGCTGGCATCTTTCTAGTGTATCACAGGGCGGTGATTCTTGACCTAGATTTTATAGAATAAAAACAGTAATTATTAGAAACTATTTACTACTTTTTTTCCTCTGTTTAGAGATTACAGACTCAAGAGAAAACTACAAAGCTTATTTGAAGACTTAAAGAGTAATACAGTACGTAAACATGCCTTTATTGTAAACCACACTGGGAAATACTTGCACTGGGAGAGTGGTATAGAAGAAATAAATAAAATAAAGTAAGAAACTGCTACATTTAGAACCCTATAATTAGTACTGATTGTGCAGAACCATCAAAACTGGTCTATTTATTAAGCTGCATTAATGTACATAAAATTCTGAATTTGGTGATTAGTGCACAAAAAAATTAGCCTCTTAAGCATTACTGATAATGCAAAAATTTGAAGCTAAGCACAGTAAAGCATAGTTACTCATCTGTAACAGGTGATCTCCGGGAACAGCAGGAATTTAGTCTTCACATATGGGTATCGTCGGCACCGACGGAGCCTGCGTGGGAACGCTCCCCAGCGTCCAATAGGAAAGCTTTTGGGAGCATCCCACAGCACCTGTGTGCTGCCTTCCCGCCTTTCCCAACTGTCCCTCTCCAGTTGAGTTTATAGCTGAGACAAAAGAGAGAGGGAAAGAGGGAAAAAGAGATAGAGAGATAGAACTCCTAGGGGAGGTGGGTGGGTTGTGAAGACTAAATTCCTGCTGTTCCCGGAGATGATCTGTTACAGGTGAGTAACTATGCTATCTCCAGGAACAAGCAGGAATGTAGTCTTCACATATGGGGACTCCCTAGTTGCAGATGCCAGGGAGATGGCCCCAGAAAGTTGTGTGCCCTTGTGAAAGGGCTCCACTTCCCCCCATGGATCTCTGGCATCCTACCAGGGATGGTGGGTAGGAGTTGATTAAGTCTGGAACAGGTGTTGAAGAACAGTCTGACCAAACAAGGCATCCCGACGGGAGTCCTTGTCTAAGCAGTAATGGGCTGTGAAGGTATGAAACGAAGCCCAAGTAGCTGCTCGACAGATGTCGTCAATAGACACAGAGTGAAGATGAGCCATTGAGGCTGCCATGGCTCTCACATTGTGAGCTGTGACATGGCCTTCAAGAGGAAGATTCTTACTCTCACAGGCAAAAGATATACACTGTGCAATCCAGTTGGACAGTGTCCTTTTGGAGAATGGAAGTCCCAAATGACTAGGATCAAAAGCAACAAAGAGTTGAGAGGATTTTCTATGTTGCTGTGTTCTTTGCAAGTAAAAGGCCAAAGCTCTTTTACAGTCCAAAGTATGAAGGTTCCTTTCTGCATTTAAGGCGTAAGGCCTTGGAAAGAATACAGGAAAGTAAACTGCTTGGTTCAAATGAAAGGGCGAAACCACCTTTGGCATAAAGTGTGGATGAGTCCTAAGGACTATCTTATCATGATGGAACCTTGTATAAGGAGGATCAGCCACCAAGGCTTGCAGTTCACTGATGTGACGTGCTGATGTGATTGCAATGAGAAAGATAACTTTCCAGGAAAGGAATTTCAAAGAGGTAGTGGCTAATACAGGGGTGTCAAACTCAAATACACAGTGGGCCAAAATGTAAAACTTGAACAAAGTCGCGGGCCAGCATTGAACAAATGAACCTTTTAATATGGACCCAAACAAGATTTGCTTTAACATTGAATATGAAGCAACACTTATTACTATACAATTTATAACTTAATAGTTCAGATATGCAAAAACCAATTTCAAATAAAAAAAAAACATCAATGACATTAATTTATTAAATTAGATTTAAAATAATAATAAATAATAATTTTTAAAATAAAATAACAATAATAAAATTAATCAACCATTCAAGCCCATGTCTTGGAGTAGCAAGAAAAAGTGCATAAAGAAAACGTTAATTATTGCTCAGTTTGCTGCACACTGATCTAATCTGATGTGCCCAAGCCAGATACCTGGCATCTCTTCTTGGATGATAGTTCATCAATGTCTGGGCTCAGGCTTTGAGCTGAGGAAATCCTCAGTATCGAGCGAAGGTGTTCATCAGTCAGACGTCTCCTGTGAGATGTTTTGGTCATCTTCATCGAGGAGAAAAGTTGCTCACATAGATAAGTGCTGCCGAACATGGAGAGCATCTGAGCAGCTTGGGTGCGGAGCTGAGGCACTGTGTCAGGGATGAACTGTGGAAACTGGGCGGCGCCCACAGCATCATACTTTGACTTCAGCGTATCATTACACTGGAGTTCAATTAGCTCCATTTGGAGGTTGGTTGGTGCATTTTCCACATTAACTGCAAAGGGATTACTGAGCAGTTCAAACCTACATTTCTGGACATCAAAGTCGGCAAATTGCCGGCTAAACTCAGCGCCGAGTACACTGAGTTTTTCAGCAAACTGTGCGCATGGGAACAAGTTGGTAAAGAACTGCGTTTTCATGGTTTGGCAGCAGGGAAAATGGCCAAGGTTTCCTTGCAGCATCTGATTCTCCCACAGGCACAGTTTAGTTTTAAAAGCCCTCACTGCAACGTACATGTCTGTGATGATGCGCCCCCGCCCCTGAAGCTCCAGGTTCAGCGCATCGAGATGGCTCGAGATGTCACACAGAAAGGCCAGCTCACACAGAAACTTTTTCTCCCGAAGCTCTGCTGTGTCCTTCCCTTTGCTTTCCAGAAACTGACATTTCCTCATGCAGCTCAAAACATCTATTCAGTACTTTTCCTCGGCTTAACCATCTCACCTCTGTGTGATACGGCACGTCTGCGTATTCCGAACCACACTCCTCCAGAAAAGACTTAAACTGGCGGTGATTCAGACCTTTGGCTCTTATAAAGTTAACTACTTGTGTTACTGTGGTCATAACATGTTCCATCTTTAGGGCTTTGCCACACAATGATTCCTGATGTATGATGCAGTGATAAACAGTTAGTTCACCTGCACAGTTCTCTTCCTGCATCTTCTCCCGGACCCTGCCCACCAGTCCACTTGTTTTACCGCACATCGCTGGCGCACCATCTGTCGTTAATCCCACGAGTTTATCCCACGGCAGCTTTATTTCAGTTACGCATTTGGAAACCTCCTCAAAAATTTCCTTTCCTGTGGTTGTGCCATGCATTGATTTGAATCCCAATAGCTCCTCCGTAACACACATATTTGAGTCCACTCCACGGATGAAGACTGACAGCTGAGCAGTATCAGATGCGTCGCTGCTCTCATCCACAGCAAGGGAGAATGCAACAAAATCTTTTCCCTTTTCCAAAAGCTGGTCATACAGATTGGTGGCAAGATCACATGTGCGATCAGCTACTGTGTTTCTGCTCAGGCTCACGTTTGAAAAGGCTTGCTTTTTCTCTGGGCACACGATGTCACAAACTTTCAACATGCACTTTTTCACAAACTCTCCCTCATTAAAGGGCCGGGCTGATTTTGCGATCTCTGCTGCCACAATATAACTAGCCTTTACAGCAGCCTCACTTTGTGATGTGGCTTTTTTGAACATATTCTGTTGTGAAACCAAACTTCTTTTCATCTCCTCCACTTTCTGGCTCCTTTGAGTCATGTCCAGGTCCTTGTACTTGTCATGGTGTTTTGTTTCATAGTGTCGTCGAATGTTATACTCCTTAGTTATAGCCACGTTGACTCCACAAATCAGACAAACAGGTCTGTCTTTTACATATGTAAACAAGTATTCTGTCTCCCACCTGTCCAGAAAGTTCCTGTTGTCTGCCTTTCTTTTTGCCATTTTTGGGAAGGGGTTCCACAGTGACAGTTGTAGCTTGAGATCGCTATGACTTCTGTCACACAGGAGAGGGCGTTTCTGGGACCTGTCCTGATTGACGCGCCAAAACAACAGCAAGGCATTATGGGATTTGTAGTATTAGCGATGAATGAATGCGCTGTATAATACCGGCGGGCTAGCTCTAGTAGTCATTTGGTATAGCCTCGCGGGCCAAATATAATTACACTACGGGCCAAATTTGGCCCGCGGGCCAGAGTTTGACACCTATGGGCTAATAGATCAAAGGGCAGTTTCATGAGCTCATAAGTACCAGATTCAAGTCCCATGCCACCGGTGGTGGCTTAATGGGAGGCTTCGTTAAAAGAAGGCCTCTCATAAATCTCGCTATGAGAGGATGAGAGGAAATAGGTTGTCCATTGAGAGGCTTGAAAGAAGCTGCAATAGCACTCAAATGGACTCTCACTAAATTAGTCTTAAGCCCTGCATTTGATAAATGAAGGAGGTACTCCAGTAATGATTCCAGAGGTATCGCAAGAGGGTTAAGACCCTTCTGCGAGGGCGGAGCCTGATGTCCAGCGGGTAAGACGCTTCGCGTTGAAGCTCCCGAGAGGCCTACTTAGAATCCTGACTTAATACCTATACAAACTTACTATTTCGCTCCGGGCTGACCGGAGTACATCGGGGGGGATGGCGGCCCATAAACCAGCGCGCTTGGACTTCGGGTCTCCTTCTTCTTCTCACGGAAAACGCTCCAAAACAGAGGTGTCCTCCCCACAGAAGATGGCTCCATTTCGTGAAAACCCCGAAATGCACCTGGAGATTTTAGAGGAAATACGCGGCGTGAAGGAATTGGTGCAGTCCAATGGAGAAGCGCTTCGAGCCATGCGAGAAGACTTTGGAGTGCTCCAGGACCGACTTGAAAGTCTCTCATTACGGCAGGACAATATGGCGGGGGTCCTCGACTCGCACGCGGTGCGCTTGGGCACACTGGACAAGGCTGAGCGCCAGATACAGAATCTTCAAAAGGAGTTAGAAGATAGCAATAATCGAGCCCGTCGCAACAATGTGAGGCTCATTGGAGTACCGGAGGGGGTGGAAGCGGGAGATATGAGAGAATTTCTGCTCAAAACTCTTCCCTCCTTGCTGAAGATCACTTTTCATAGAGAACTGGAAATCGATCGTGCACACCGTGTTCCTACCCACATGGCACTCAACCGAACGACCCCCCGGCCTATTATCTTTCGTTTGCTACGATATCAACAAGTGGAACAAATTTTAAATGCTGCCCGGGCGAACCATCATTTGGAATTTGAAGGTCACAAAGTCTCCTTCTTCCCTGATTTGGCAAAGCCTACCGTTGACCGTCGGAAGAAACTCCTTGCTTTTCGCCCTCGACTTCAACAACTACAGGCTCGCTTTGGCCTGTTGTATCCAGCGAAGCTCCGAGTGACTCTCCACAACCAAACCAGGACATTCGAAGATCCTGACCTACTATCAACATTTTTAGACTCCAAAGAAGCAGAGCAGATGCGCTAATCCAAAGACTTGGACTTTTATTTGCCGGCTCTGTCCGCCATTTTGAAGGGCCCGATGCGGCGGTCATAGTCAAGCACGGAGACTACCTGGACTTTCTTTCTTTCTTTCTATGACTTTTTTGTTTTTGGTCTCCTATCCCTCCATGATGTGTGCCTCGGTCGGATTCGGAGCACGCACAGTCCTACAGGTTATGTGTTATTTCAATTTCGGCCTTCTCTGGGGCTTTTCCCCGCAGACACATGGTCGCCAGTAATTTTTGGGGTTCTGCTTCTTCTCTACCGCGCAGCGGTTTTCTTTTTTAATGTGGGGCGCTTCATTGTATTATCTAAGCTTATTTTCTTTTATGCCATATGTACAGCCAGCTACAGTCACTATGAGGGACATTGTGAAATTATGTGCGCTATCATGCTCAGAATTTTTAACTTTTCTGAATGGCCATATGTAAAATCTTATCACTCAACGTAAAAGGCATTAATAGTCCAATCAAAAGAAAGAAAATCCTTAGCTATCTTAGCCATGAGCATGCTGATTTAGCGTTTCTTCAGGAAACACACTTAAACTCTGCTGAAACGCTGAACCTCAATGCTAAACCTTACATGGTGGCTGCCTATTCTCCCGCCGTTTCCAAACGGTGCGGGGTAGCCATTCTGGTTAAGAAATCTTTGCAAGCTACTGTAATTGATACTAGCGCTGACAAGGAGGGTAGATGGGCCCGTGTGAACCTTAAGGTTGGAGATAGTGAATTCACGTGTATTTGCATTTATGCCCCGAATGTGGACAACCCTGCTTACTATGCAAGTATTGCGCAGTTGGCACAGGCCTCTGCCAATACTCCCTTAATACTTGGTGGTGATTTTAATCAAGTGTTAGACCCTCTTGTGGCAAAACAGGACGCCTAGGATAGCGAAACATAAGCTACAAGCAGATAAGGAAAATGGGGGTGTCAGATTCCCTGATTTCCTGAAGTATCATCAATCTTTTCTTCTCAAACAAGGCGCTCGTTGGCTGGAAGATCCAGTACCGAGTAGACCTGTGTGGCTAGACATAGAAGAGGACCTTTGCAAACCGATTCCTCTTTCTTTTCTCCCTGGTATGACTTTCCCATCAGACTCCCACTATCCACCAATGCTTTTGGACACCTTAGGTGCCTTTAATACTCTTATGCAATCTTCAGACTCCCGACTCTGTCCGTTAGACAAGCTCCCACTTTGGTACAATACTCGTTTTCGAATACAAAATAAGCCGATGGCGTGGAGCCCCTGGTACCCTAGGGGCATTTGGATTCCTAGTCAGTTGTTCCATGAAGGTCGCTGGAAAACTTTTAGTGAATTGCAAATTGAATTTGGTCTCCCAGCGAAACACTACTTTCAGTTGGTGCAACTTCAGCATTGCCTTCGGAGTGCTGAGGTGCTCCCGCCATCGGCCTCCCCTACACAAGGTTGGTCGGAGACTATCCGATCTATCGGTTGTTCATCGGGTGTAGCATCCAATTTTACAAAACCTTCTGTAATGCTATAACTAGAGATACCCCTATAGCGCAGAAAGCATGGGAGAGAGAATTGCATGTGACTTTAACTCCGGAGCAATGGAGCCTTGTCTGGAGTAGAGTGACACGGGTCTCCCGATCCGCCTCACTCACTCAGGCACTCTTCTTTCTAGCCCACCGGTGTTTTTACACTCCTGACAGATTAGCCAAATGGAACACTACTCAGGGCAATAGTTGTTGGACATGTCATGTGGCCATTGGTTCACTACCTCATGTTATGTATGAATGTCCCGCACTACAGTATTACTGGCGTCGGGTCTGGGGTCGTATCCAGTCTATTTTACACTTTCAAGAGCCCCTTTCTTGGAGGATAGTGGGACTTCGCTCAGCTGCGGGGATCCCCTCTCTTCCAAAAACGGCTTTCTTCCTTTTGGACTTTATGCTTGGCATTGCTATTTCCCTAATTACGAAATACTGGAAAAATAGCTCCCATCTGAGCCCCACTGAATGGTGGAATCATGTCTGTCTCTACAGTAAATATGAACAAATACCTCGTATGTTTGCCTCCCCCATTCAGACTCCTCATCATCGGTCTAAATGGAAGATGCTCAATGACTATGTACATTCTGCTAAATGCTCTCATCTGACTGTCTAAATTTGTATATATCTTTGTCCCATGATTATTCTGTATCGTAGATACTCTTTTGATTGTTTTGATGTCTAATCACTGTTGTTTGGAAGCGCTCACATGCTGACATAATCAGCTAGAGAAGAAGCGTGGGGGTGGGGGGTAATTGGGTTTACTTTTCCTTATTGTATACTTGTTTTGTCTCCTTTGGTGTGTTATTTCTTTTGTTTGTTGCAAAATGAAAATAAAAGTTAAAAAAAAAAAAAAAAAAAGACCCTTCTGCGAGCACCATATGGTAAACCTTTTCCACTTAAATGCATAAGAGTGTCTTGTGGAAGGTTTCCTGGAAGCATAAAGGATATCCTTTACCTGCTGGGAAAGTTTAAGACCGTGAAGTTCTAGGCTTTCAGCAACCAGGCCCTGAGATGCTGAGACTGGGGATTGGGATGCCACAGCATCCCGTCCTCTTGAGAAAGGAGATCTGGAGCAGATCCTAACTCCAGAGGCGGAGCTTGAGACAGATGTAGGAGCAGAGGGTACCACATTTGCCATGGCCAACGTGGAGCTATGAGGATCATATGACCTCTGTCTCTCTGAAGCTTGAACAGGGATTTGAGAATTAGGGGAATGGGTGGAAAGGCATACAGGAAGTCCTGACCCCAATGGAGGAGGAAAACATCCCTGGCCTGACAACCTCAAGCCGGAATTCTGGAACAGAACCGGGGAAGTTTGGCATTTAGCGGACTTGCAAAGAGGTCTATGTCCAGGGTTCCCCAAATTTGAAAAATTTGGGCCACCTGGTCTGCATGGAGAGACCATTCGTGTGGAAGCAGAACTCGACTGAGTCTGTCTGCCCAAGAGTTTTGAATGCCTGGAAGATACACTGCAAGGAGATGAATCTGATGCTCTCTGTCGAGGGCCCATAGTCGCAAAGCTTCATTGCAGAGCAACAGAGAGCCTGTTCCGCCCTGCTTTTTCACATAGAACATGGCTACTTGATTGTCTGTTTGAACTAGGACTGTCTTGTAGCTGAGCTGGGTGTGAAATACTCGAAGAGCAAGGAAGATTGCTCTGAGCTCCAGGAGACTGATATGGAGATAGGCCTCCTGTGGAGTCCAGGTACCCTGGGTAGAGAGGCCTTGCAAGTGGGCTCCCCAACCTACCTGTGAAGCATCTGTTAGAGTGGCTTGGGGTAGGGGTTGCTGAAAAGAAGACCCCATCAAAAGGTTTTTGGGTGACTGCCACCATTGGAGGGACAAAATAAGACGATCTGAGTTTGCTATTTTGTCTGACAGGCAACCTGACGCCTGAGTCCACTGAGTGGATAAGGTCCACTGGGCTGCCCGAATACGCAGGCGAGCATAAGGAACCACATGCACGGTGGATGCCATGTGGCCTAGCAGCTGTAACATTTCCCGAGCAGTGAGGTGAGGTTTTAGCACTGCTTGGGAAGCTAACTGCACAATGCAAAGGCAGCGGGGCTGTGGAAGGTAGGCCCTTGTCTGTCTGGTATCCAGAAAAGCTCCTATAAACTCTAGGGATTGAGTGGGAGCAAGGTTGGACTTTGGGAAGTTTATGACAAGTCCCAAATACTGAAGGATGCGCATTGTGCGAGACAGAGCAACCCTGGCTTCTGGCTCTGAAGGGGCTCGAATGAGCCAGTCGTCTAAGTAAGGGAAGATGAATATTCCCAGGGTGCAGAGAAATGCTGCTACCACAGCCATGCATTTTGTGAACACCCTTGGTGCAGAGGTCAGGCCAAAAGGAAGAACCCTGTATTGGTAGTGCTTCCCTTGAAACAGGAATCAAAGGAACTTTCGGTGAGTTGGATAGCTGAGAACATGAGTGTATGCATCCTTGAGATCTAGAGAACAAAGCCAATCCTGACTCTGAAGGTATGGCAGCAGAGTTCCTAGAGAAATCATTTTGAACTTCTCTCTGAACAGGAATTTGTTCAATTCTCTGAGGTCTAGAATGGGTCTGTGTCCTCCTGTTTTCTTTGGAATAAGGAAATAGGGGGAGTAAAACACTGTACCCCGTTGGAGAATGGGTATCTTTTCTATTGCCCCTTGAGAAAGGAGCATAGTGACTTCTTGACCTAACCGGTCGTTGAGAGAGGTCTGATAATTGAACTGTCTTACTATTGTAGGAGGGGGCATGCTGAGGAAATAAAGCTTGTACCCCTCTCTTACAATAGACAGAGTCCAATTTTCTGCTGTTATCTGACACCCATCTGGGGGCAAAATGACATAACCTTCCTGGGATGGTGGAGGGTTCTGGGCTTTTCAGGGCCAGGAAGGCAAAGTTCTCTAGACAGGAGTCAAAGCCCCTGTGGAGGCTGAGTCTGCTGAGCCGGTTGAGGCTTAGCTGCTTTTGGTTTCCTTTGTTGCCTAGGTTGTTGCTGCTGTCCCTTTTGGGCAGACTGACCTAAACGATGTCCCTGCTGGGTATAGGAGAGATAAAACCTTTTCTTCTTGCTGAAGAATGGTTGCTTAGAGGAACATTTCCTCGCAGGATCAGCTGTAGATTTAGACAATCTATCCAAAGTGATATTGTCAGCATCTATCTCATTAGCTTTTTCCTGCCAATTCTTGCCAAAGAGATTCTCTCCTGTGCAAGGTATATTCCCCAGTTTGTCCTGTACCCAGATTTCTAAATCAGATGCCTGGAGCCAGGCAATTCTACATGCAGCTATGGCAATAGCAGAGGTTCTGCTTATGCATTCAAAGCAGTCAAAGGCTGCACGATTCACAAACTTGGAAACATCCTGAGCATGTTTAACAAGAGCAAGATAATCTTGCCTTTTATCATCAGGAAGGAAAGGGCTCATAAGCTCTAAGTCTCCTGTGACCTCCTTAAGGAACATTCCCATATACAAGATATAGGAACTGATCCTAGCAGAAAGCATGGAAGCCTGGAAGGATCGATGTCCAAAGGCTTCAAGAGTCCTACACTCACGTCCTGGAGGATTAGATGCATGTCTTTTTGCACTCTTTATCCGTCTCATGGCTGATTCCACCACCATGGAATGGTGTGGTAATTGAGTCTTCTGAAACCCAGGACAAGGAGGAACTCGATACATGGTGAGGAGATGTGGTCGGAGGTGTTTCCCACATCCTTAACATAAGATCATGCAAGATCTCATGAATAGGTAAGGTAGCTGCCTCCTTGGGAGCTTTAGGGTATTGTAGGATTTCTAATTCCTTTGCCCTAGGCTCTTTTTCAGGAGCCACTGTGATGTAAGACCTTGGGCCACATCTCGGATAAAATCCTGAAAGGACATATCCTCTGGTGGAGACATCCTATGCTGAGGAGAAGAGGAATCCTCAGGAAGAAGTACTCTGGTATCGGCAGAGCTTTCAGAGTCTTCAGACTCATCCAAGGATTCGAAGTATCTCCGATCCGGATGATCGTGCAAGGCACAGTACACCAGTACCGATCGAAGTCGGCATTGGAGTGGTGTAGTACCGACTTGTCGATGCCAGATAGAGACACATGACTCGGCCCCGGTAGAATACCTGCCGATGTCGATGCAGTCGGTGCCAGTACCACAGTCGGTGCCGGTGCCGGTTGAATTGTCTGAAGCGGTTTCAGGGGCATCGAGGCCGTGAGAAGAGCCGCCAGACTGTGTTCAATAGCCAAGAATATCTGGTCTATCGATGCTGCCGATGCTTGGGTATCGGTGCCAGATTAAGCGTCCGGAACCCCAGAGCATGGCACCAGTAGTTCTGCCGAGGTTGAAGCCTCGAGAACATCCTGGAGCCCCGTTAGTGCTTTGGAAGCCGAAGCCTCCCGCCGGAGCAATTTTGCTGGTGAAAATCCCTCAAGGGCAACGCCAGAGTCATCTCGATGTTTAAAAGGAGATCTACCCTTTGAGGACCGGCTAGATTTATGTTTAGTTACCTGAGATCCATGGGAAGAAGATGAAGCCCTGGAAGACGTTGATGCCACGGAGGCTGCATCGGAGGGAAAAAGGGTGCTAAGTTTAGCAGCTCGGTTTTGCCGGCCCCTTTTCGACATCATCCCACAGGCAACACACTCTGAAATAGAGTGGTCAGGACCTAAACATTTGAGGCACCACTCATGGGTGTCGGTGACGGAGATGGTACCGCCACACTTAGAATACTTTTTAAAACCCGAAGCGGGTTTTTCCATTTTGAGGGAAAAAATTGGGCCTAGTGCCCAAAATGGTGCGTGGCACCCGAGAAGAGAATTACTGGAGAAAGACTCCAGAAACTAATTTTTTTTTTTTTTTTTTTTTAGAAAAAAGAAAGAACCACCACCGGCGGTAGCGGTATAGCGTCGAGGGAAAGCAGACGCGACCACAAAAAATAAGAATAATAAGGGAAATTTTCTGCGGTGACAGGATGTGCGACCTGTCGGCTCTGCAGAAAATGAAGAACTGGAGAGGGACAGTTGGGAAAGGCGGGAAGGCAGCAGGCAGACGCTGTGGGATGTTCCCAAAAGCTTTCCTATTGGATGCTGGGGAGCGTTCCCGCGCAGGCTCCGTCGATGCTGACGATACCCATATGTGAAGACTACATTCCTGCTTGTTTCTGGAGATATATTAATAAACGGTGACAGGAAAACCACATGCAAAACAGTTCATAAATATTAAAATAGCTTTACATAAATTGCAATACACCTTGTGATCCTATTAATTCTAAAAAGTTAACTTTCCTCAAGAGTACTGTTAAGTTGCCAGTACGCAGCCAACCCCTTGCAATCTTAAAAGGGGCACATAATCCCAAGTATGGTGCCACTCTCAGGCGATATCTTTCCTCCCTTCCCCACCCTCCCACAACAGATATAACTCCTTCCCCATATCAAACTATATTTCCTGCTGATAAATACTGCCCACCAGCTGAAACATCCAAAGGAATTGTTCCCTCCCTGCCTTTACCTCTCCCCACTCCATGGCTTCCACTTAGTCCAAAAATGTGGCACAAAAGAGAGCTACAGGTCAGCTGGCATCGTTCTGAATTTCAGCACTGGCAGGGACAGGAGCACTGGGCATATCTCCTGCCCTATAATGGAATCCACGTGGGAAGGGGCGATACTGGACTTGGCACTTGCAAATGAGGAGAGTGTTTCTTGATGCTGTAGTGGCTGATCATCTGACAGGCAATGATCACTAGATGGTGAGCTTAATTAGTATACAAGCGGAGATGATTCATTCAAAAGTGAGTAAAACTACCTCTACCTCAAGGACTCAATAGCTGAATGGGAATAGCTGAGGGAAGTAGAATAGTGGGCAAAATTGAAAGGAGATATTTTAAGAGCAACAAACCTTTCTATTAGGAAAGTTAATAAAAGTAAGAGGAAAAGGAGGCCATTATGATTTTCAAAAGAAGCAGCTGAAAAGGTAAGGAAAAAGAGGTTACCTGTTGAACTATAACAGATCGCAAAAAGAGGAAGACAACAAAATCTGGAGAAGCTAAGGGAAGCTTGTAAAGTAGTCATGAAAGCAAAAATACAAATAGAAGAAAAACTAGTCAATACTGTTAAACATGGGACAAGACTTTTGTTTTTAGGCATGAGTGATAGGAGGAAGTGCAAAGGTGGCAATGTAAGACTCAAGGGTGAAAAGGAAGAATATGCAGAGGCTGATGTGGATAAAGCGTAGTTACTCACCTGTAACAGGTGATCTCCGGGAATTTAGTCTTCACACATGGGTATCGTCGGTACCGACAGAGCTCGTGTGGGAACGCTCCCGAGCGTCCAATAGGAAAGCTTTTGGGAGCATCCCACAGCGCCTGCGTGCTGCCTTCCCGCCTCTGAACCTCTCTCACTTCAGTTGAGTTTATAGCTGAGACCAAAGGAGCGAGGTAGAGATAGAGAGATAGATAGAGACAACTCTTAGGGGAGGTGGGTGGTTTGTGAAGACTAAATTCCTGCTGTGACCGGAGATCACCTGTTACAAGTGAGTAACTACGCTATCTCCAGGAATAAGCAGGAATGTAGTCTTCACATATGGGGACTCCCCAGCTGAAAGATGCCAGGGGAATGACCCCAGCAAGCTGCAAACCCAGGTGAGATGGGTCATGCTTCCTCCCATGGACCTCTGGCATCTAACCCGTGGATGGTGGGTAGGAGTTGTATTAAGTATGGAAGAGATGTTGGAGAACAGCCTAGCCAAACGAGGCATCCCAACGGGAGTCCTTATCTAAGCAGCAGTGGGCTGTGAAGGTGTGTACCGAAGCCCAAGTGACTGCTCTGCAGATGTCATCAATAGACACAGTAATTACCAAATACTCTGCACTACAACAGAAAAGTGTTCAGCAGTCTTCCTTATGACTTATCTCAGGATATCAATAAACTTAAGACAGCATTTAAAGCGGTTAGAGAGGTCTCAGACACTCGGGCAGCCATCAACGTCTGGTATAAAACCACATGAATGGACTAACCCACACACATCAACGACCCTCTATATATCACCACTTATTTGAGTTTGTAGAGAATTTAAGAATTTAAGTGCTTAGCTTATATGTCTCCGGGTTCTGGCATCCATTTCCCGACGCTAAAGAGTGCGCTGAAAAAATGCGTTTCACCTTTAGGTTTCGTCAGGGGGATCTCATGGACACTCTGCTGAGATCGTTTGCACTTCCCAGAAGCTTTTGGCTATTCAACGGCAGACACAGAACAAAGATTAGCCGTTGAGGCTGCCATTTCTCTGACATTGTGAGCTATGACATGGCCCTCGAGAGAAAGTCCTTTACTATTATATGTAAAGGATATACAATCTGCAATCCATTTTGATAGAGTTCTTTTGGAAACTGGAAGTCCCAAATGACTAGAGTCAAAAGCCACAAAAAGCTGAGAAGATTTTCTATGTGGTTTAGTTCTTTGAAGATAAAAGGCTAAGGCTCTTTTGCAATACAAAGTATGAAGATTCCTTTCAGCACTGGAGGCATGAGGCCTAGGGAAGAATATAGGAAGATAAACCGACTGGTTTAAATGGAAAGATGAAACCACCTTTGGCATAAAGCGAGGATGAGTCCTGAGGACTACTTTATCATGGTGGAACCTTCTATAGGGAGGGTCAGCCACTAAAGCCTGTAGTTCGCTAATGCGTCTTGCAGAAGTGATAGCAATTAGGAAAATGACTTTCCATGAAAGAAACTTTAGATCTGAAGTGGCTAAAGGTTCAAAGGGAGGTTTCATGAGCTGGCCAAGAACAAGATTCAGATCCCATGCCACCGGCGGTGGTTTAATGGGAGGTTTTGAATCTTGATACAAGTGGATGAGAGGAACTAGGTTGTCCATCGAAAGGTTTGTGAAAAGCAGCAATAGCACTAAGATGGACTCTCACTGAATTTGTTTTAAGAGCAGAAGTTGATAATTGGAGGAGGTACTCTAGTAGCGACTCTACAGGTACCAAAAGGGGGTTAAGTCCCTTTTGCGAACACCAGACAGAGAACCTCTTCCACTTAAAAGTGTAGGAATGCCTTGTGGAAGGTTTTCTAGAAGCCAAAAAGATATCTTTTACCAGTTGAGAAAGGTTGGTATCCTGAAACTCTAGGCTTTCAGTAACCAGGCCCTGAGATGCAGGGACTGGGGATTTGGGTGCAATAAGGATCCGTTCTCCTGGGACAGAAGATCTGGAGCATTCCCCAACTCCAAAGGAGTGGTTTGAGAGAGACGCAGAAGAGGAGGATACCATGTTGCCGTGGCCAACGTGGAGCTATGAGTATCATACGACCTCTGTCTCTCTGAAGCTTGAATAAAGTTTTGGGAATGAGTGGAATGGGTGGGAAGGCATAGAGGAAGTCCTGACCACAGTGGAGTAGGAAAGCATCTCTTGCCTGGCAGTTGCGAGCCGGGATTCTGGAACAGAATCAGGGAAGTTTGGCATTCTGTGAACTTGCAAAGAGGTCTATATCCAGTGCTCCCCAGATTTGAAACACTCGAGCGAGGTGTGTCTTTTGGGGAAACTGCTAGGTACGTATGACCTAGATTGGCCACTGTTGGAAACAGGATACTGGGCTTGATGGACCTTGGTCTGACCCAGTATGGCATATCTTATGTTCTTATGTGGTGTGAGTGAAGAGACCACTCATGTGGCAGCAGTATTTGACTGAGTTTGTCTGCCCATAAGTTTTGAATGCCTGGAAGGTATACTGCAAACAGGTGAATTTGAAGCTCTCTGGCAAGGGCCCATAGTTGCAAAGCTTCGTTGCATAGCGACAGAGAGCCTGTTCCGCCTTGCTTGTTGACATAGAACATGGCTACCTGATTATCGGTTTGGACCAGAACTGTCTTGTTGCTGAGATGAGCCTGAAATACTTGAATAGCATTGAAAATGGCTCTGAGCTCTAGGAGGTTTACGTGAAGAGAAACCTCCTGTGGGGTCCCGAGACCCTGAGTCGAGAGATCGTGCAAGTGGGCCCCCCATCCCAACTTAGACGCATCTGTCGTTAGGGTGGCTTGATATAGAGGCTGCTGGAAAGGAGCACCTACGAGGAGGTTTTCCAGAGATTACCACCATTGTAGGGACAAAGTCAGACATGTAGTATTTCTGATTTTGTCTGATAGGCGACCCGAGGCTTGTGACCACTGCGAGGATAGGGTCCATTGGGCTGCTCGCATGTGAAGACGAGCATAGGGAACCACATGGACAGTGGATGCCATATGCCCCAGAAGTTGAAGCATTTCCCGAGCTGTGAGGAAAACCCTCATAGCTGCTTGCGATGCAAGTTGCATTATTTGTAGACAGCGTGGCTGTGGCAGGAAAGCCTTTGACTGCCGTGTTTCTAGAAGAGCTCCTATGAACTCAAGAGAGAGAGGGGGTGAGATGAGATTTTGGGAGATTTATGACCAGTCCAAAGTATTGAAGAATTTTTATTGCTCGAGACAGAGCAAAGCTGGCTTCTGGAGCTGTTGGTGCTCGAATGAGCCAATCGTCTAAGTAAGGGAAGACAAATATTCCTAGAGTCCTCATAAATGCTGCTACTACTGCCATGCTTTTTGTGAAGACTCTTAGAGCACAGGCTAGTCCGAAAGGAAGAACTCTGTATTGGAAGTGTCTTCCCTGGACCAGGAATCTAAGGAATTTCCTGTGATCTGCATGAATGAGAATATGCGTGTACGCCTCTCTTAGATCTAGAGAACATAGCCATTCTTGACTCTGAAGGTATGGTAGGAGTGTTCCAAGGGAGATCATTTTGAACTTTTCTCGGAACAAATATTTGTTTAATTCTCTGAGGTCTAGTATAGGCCTGTGTCTTCCTGTTTTCTTTGGAATGAGAAAATAGGGGGAGTAGAACCCCATACCCTGTTGGGATATGGGTACTTCTTCTATTGCTCCTTGAGCGAGAAGTGTTGTGACCTCCTGCCACAACAGATCGGTGGCAGGGACCTGAAAATTGAACTGTCTGATCATTGTAAGTGGGGGCAAGTTGAGAAAGTGAAGCTTGTACCCCAGCTGTACAATGGACAGAGTCCAGTTTTCTGATGTTATTTGTTGCCATCTTTTGGCAAAATGGCATAATCTGCCTAGAATGGTTAAGGATTCTGGACCTTTTAGGGGCAGAATGACTAAGTTCTCTATGTAAAAGTCAAAGACCCTGAGGAGGCTGGGTCTGTTGAGCCGGATGAGCTCTTTGAGCTTGTGTCTTTCTTTGCTGTCTGCTCTGCTGTTATCCCTTTTGGGGAACATGGAGTGGACAGTGGCTTTGATGGGTGTAAGATGGGTAAAACCTCTTTTTCTTGTTGAAAAAGGGCTTTTTGAATGACTTTTTTTTGCTGGGTTGGTTGTAGACTTTGACAATCTGTTCAAAGTAGTATTCCTCAGACTCAAGTTGATTAGCTTTGTCTTGCCAGTCCTTGCCAAAGAGATTTTCTCCCGTACAAGGAATGTTTCCCAGCTTATTTTGCACCCATTGTTCTTATTGTACACCGCTTAATGTTTCGACAAAGTGGTCTATCAAGTGTAATTAAAGATTAAAGATTAAGTCTGATGCCTGGAACCAGGCAATCCAACGTTTACCTATAGATATAGCAGAGGTTCTGCTAATACATTCAAAGCAATCAAAGGTAGCACGGTTCATGAATTCAGAGACATTCTGGGCGTGCTTGACCAGGGTAAGGAAATCTCCCCTTTTTTCCTTAGGGAGACTAGGGCTCATGAGCTCTAAGTTTCGGGCAACTTCTTCAAGGAACATTCCCATGTAAAGAATGTAGGAACTGATCCTGGCTGATAACATGGAGGATTGGAAGCATCGACGCCCAAAGGCATCGGGTGTCCTGGATTCACGGCCTGGAGGATTGGAAGAGTGTGTTTTAGCACTCTTGATTCTTCACATGGCTGATTCCCCTACCATAGAATGGTGTGGTAACTGAGTTTTTTGAAAACCAGGACAACCTGGCACTCGGTACATGGTATCGAGGCATATGCAATGTGAAGACACCATTAAAGGAGTTTCCCACATCCTCAACATAAGATCATGCAAGATCTTGTGAATAGGTAGCATAGCTGCTTCCTTAGGTGCCAGAGGGTATTGCAGAATTCTTAATTCTTCGGCCCTAGGTTCTTTTTCTGGAATCACCGTGATTGAAAGTCCTTTGGCTAAATCACGTATGAAATCCTGAAAGGACATGTCCTCTGGAGGAGACATCCAGCGTTGAGGAGAAGGAGTTGGATCCTCTGGTAGGATTGCTCTAGTACCAGTAGAGTCATCAGAGTCATCGGAATTGGAAGACTCAAAGTCACTCTGTATCGGGTGCTCCCATAACGCATGGTACTGGTATCGCTCAAAGTCAGTACCAGAGTGTCTCGGTTCCTGTACCTCGATACCCGAGATAGACTCAAGCCTCGGCATGGGGGAAGCATACCTGTTGAAGCAGGTGCTGTTGGTATCGGTGCCGATGCCGGTGCCGATACCTGTGGAACCGTTTGTAGCGGGTCTTAGCGGTACCGAAGCTGCTAAGAGGGACGCTAGACTGCGTTCGATAGCGAGGATTCTTTGATCCAACGCTCCTGACGATGCTTGGGTGTCAGTACCGGTGGAAGCGGCCACGACACCAGAACATGGCACCAGTAAGTTCTGCAGAGGTGGAAGCCTCCAGAACATCCTGGAGCCCCGTTAATGCTTTGGAGACCAAATACTCCCACTGGGGCTGTTTTGCCGGTGAACTATTCTCAAGGGCAACGCCAGTGGCATCTCGATACTTAGAAGGAGATCTACCCTTTGAGGTCCGGCCAGTCTTGGAAGACTTAAGTTTAGTTACCTGAGATCCATGGGAGGAAGATGAGGCCCTGGAAGACGTCGATGCAACTGACATCGTGTCCGCGGCAAAGAGGGTACCGAGTTTTGCAGCTCTATTCTGCAGGCCCCTCTAGGTCATCTTTCTGCAGGAGAGACACTCCGTTGGACAATGTTCAGGACCTAAACATTTTAGACACCAGTCAGGGGTGTCGGTGACGGATATGGTACCGCCACACTTAGAGCATTTTTTGAAACCATTAGCTGGTTTCTCTATGACTGAAGAAAAAAATGGGCCTAGTGCCCAAAATGGCGCCTAGCACCGAAATATAAAAGTAGCTTTTTTTTTTTTAAAGAGAAAAGAGAAAAGAAGAACTGGCGGTACCGGTAGGCATCGAAGGAAGGCAGACGCGACCACAAAAAACAAAGAATAAAACGAAAATTTTCTGCGGTGACAGGGAACACGTCCTATCGGCTCCGCGGAAAACGAAAAACTGAAGTGAGAGAGGTACAGAGGTTGGAAGGCAGCACGCAGGCGCTGTGGGATGCTCCCTAAAGCTTTCCTATTGGTTGTTGGGGAGCGTTCCCGTGCAGGCTCCGTCGGTACCAACGATACCCATATGTGAAGACTACATTCCTGCTTGTTCCTGGAGATAGTGGAATTGCTCAACAAATTTTATTTATTTATTTTATTTATTTATAGTTCTTCTATACCGCACTCTTTTTCATCAGCGCGGTTCACATTAAACAAGAATACTCATTACAAGCAACAGGCTGTTGTGAGTTTACATATAACAGGAGAATTCAACTGGGATTATAACTTTGGGAAACTTTGTACATATTTGTTATGAACCTATATACAACGAGTAGCATTTATTATTAACATTTTGAGTAAATAAGGTATTTACAATTTTACAATTTTTACTATGAGGGCTTGGAATGTGTTAGAGGGTTGTTGATGTGCCTTGGGATTGGGAGAAGTGTAAAAGGAAGAGGTGGTGCTTTATTGCTTTTCTGAATTGCTTGAGGTCCGTAATTGCTCTGATGGTGGGAGGTAGGTTATTCCAGCTTCTGGGTGCGTAGTATGCGAATGCCCTGTCTGTTGTTGAACGTGTGCATTTTGTGGCCTCAGGTGGTGTAACCAGGGTATTTGCAGCTACTGATCTCCTGGATCTGATGTTGGGAGTGTGATTGAGGAGGTTTGAGATTGATGAAGGGGCTATAGTGTTGAGCGCTTTAAAGGTCATGAGAAGGGCTTTATAGGCAATTCTGCAGTTTATGGGGAGCCAGTGTAGTTCCATTAGGATGGGGGTAATATGGTCGCTCTTTGAGGCTCCGTATAGAACCTGGGCTGCAGCATTCATGGCTAGTTGTAGTGTATTTAGGGTGTTTTTTGGGAGACCATGGAGTATTATGTTCGCATAGTCGAAGTGGGGTGTGACTATTGCTTGGAATATGGTCCTGAAGCTGTCTGGGTCAAGCATATTTTTCAGATGACGCAGGGTCCTTATCTTGAAATAAATGGTTTTTACCGTACGGTTGACATGTTCTTTAAAGTCCAGTTGATGGTCCAGTACTACTCCAAGGTATCTTATGGAGGGCTTGATTGGGAGGTCTGCGTCTCGTACTTTTAGGGTCTCAGGGGGTGAGAATTCTCTGTTCTTCGTGACTATCAGTACCTCGGTTTTTTTATAGTTTATCCGCATATTCTGGGAGAGGAGCCAGTCTGCTATAGCGTTAAAGCAGTCAACTAATGTTGTGTAATCTGGGAGCGTGACATTGATTGGTGTGAATATTAGCACATCATCTGCATAGATTAGCGAGGATATGCCAAAGGAGCGAGTGATATCGCATAGAGGCTGCATGCAAATATTAAATAGCAGCGCTGATAGGGATGAGCCCTGAGGTACTCCTTGTTTTAGTTGGAAAGGTTCTGAGGTGCCTGCAACTGTCCTAACTTGTTGCAGGCGATCTTCCAGGTATGACTTGCACCATTCCCATGCTAGCCCGTGGATTCCCTTGTTATATAGTCGGGTTAGAAGTATTTCGTGGTCCACGGAGTCAAAAGCTGCAGAGATGTCGAGGAAAATTAGTGCAAAGCCCTTTTTGATGTCATCTATCCCACTGATGAGTGTATTGGATAAGGTGGTCAGCAGTGTCTCCACTCCGTGAGCTTCCCTGAATCCATGCTGACTGGGATCAAGCGGTGAGGAGGTGTCTATGTGTTGTTGGATCTGATTGTTGGTTACTTTCTCAATTATTTTGGATAGTAGAGGTATACTAGAGATCGGGCGGTATGATTCTTCTCTTGTTGGGTCTAGTTGATTGTTCTTTAGCAGAGGTCTTATGGAGGTCTGCTTTAGGGCCAATGGGAAGATGCCTGTTGAGAAGGACATGTTTATTATTTCTGCTATGATTGGGCTGAAGTCGGAGCGCATAGCTCTTATCCAGTGTGCTGGGCAGGGGTCGTTAGGTGCTGTGGTGGTATTCATTTTGATGATAATGTCTTCAACGCATTTTGCTGAGGGCGATGAGAGCTGAAGGAGAGGAACATGTTGTGTATGTTGTTGGGGGGGGACTTGGGGAGGAAGAAGTTGTAGTTCTGATGGCTTTGGATTGTATAAAGTTGGCATATCTTTGAGGGTGTATGGGTTCCTGTTGCGGTGGTGAAGGTTCTGTGGTTAGAGACTTTACTAGATTGAAGAGTTCTCATGGTTTGTTTAGGGAGCAGTTGAGGAGTTCGGAGTGGTATGTTTTTCTTGTGTTCCATATTGTTTCACGGTGGACTCCCAGTTGGGTCAAGTATGTTTTTTGATCTGTTGGGTTATGAAATTTACGCCACTTTCTTTCAAGCTTCCTCAAGAGAGTCAGAGATTTCCTAAGTTCCGGGGAGAACCATGGTGCAGATGGTCTTTTCAATACATGATTATTCGTTGTAGGGTTTTTGTGGGCTGCAGGTAGTTTGGCGTATTGGTTGATGGTTTCATTCCATGTAGTAACCATGTCATTGATGTTGGAGGAAGGTTGATTGAGTTTTGGAAGTATGTGCTTCTTGATTTCTTCTTCGTTGAGAGTTCTGAAGCGAGTGACGTTTGTTGGTGAACGTTTTGTTGTGTCAGTTAATGGATCTTGATGTGCTGGTATTTTGAATGTGATCAGGCTATGATCTGACCAAGGGACCGGCGTGATGGAGAGGTCGAATTCATAATTCGTGGACGCGTAGGTGGGTGGAGCGAAGACAAGGTCGAGCACATTGCCATGTTGATGGGTGAGCTGGTTTATGATTTTGTTGTAGTTGAGGTTTTTCATTGCGTCTAAGAATGAGTTAGAAAGGGCAGATTGAATGGATGTGAGATTGAAGGCGCCCATTAGCCAGTTAGGTTTATCTGGGTATTTGTGGTTGCAGGCTAAGTCAATTATGTTGGATACTTCTGTTCTGTGTTCACAGATGGAGGGCTGGCAATGGGATCTCAGAAAACAAACAAAAAAGGAATGAAAGTAAGATATAACTCAAACTATTTTCAGAAGATTGTGTTCAGAAGAAGTTAGCAAGACTAAAAGTGGACAAAGTGATACAGCCAAATGGTATTCATTCAAGGGTATTGAAAGAACTTAGGATAGTACTGGCGGCTCCACTGGCTGACCTTTTCGATGCCTCTTTAGAGTAAGGAGTGATCCTGGAGGATTGGAGACGGGTGAAAGATGTTCCTGTTCACAAAAGTGGAAGTATGGAAAAGATTGGTAACCATAAACCAGTTAGTATAACCTCTGTGGTGAGTAAATTAATTGAAACGCTGCTAAAGCAGGGGATGGTGTGGTTTCTGGAATTCAAGGGATTACAGAATCCGAGAAAGCATGGCTTTACTAGAGATAGATCTTGTCAGATGAATCTGATTGATTTCTTTGACTGGGTGACCAGAGAGTTGGATAGGGAAAGAGTGATAGATATGGTATACTTAGATTTCAGCAAGGCCTTTGACACTAAGAATATAAGATATGCCATACTGGGTCAGACCAAGGTCCATCAAACCCAGTATCCTGTTTCAAACAGTGGCCAATCTAGGTCGTAAGTACCTAGCAATCTCCCCAAAAGACACAGGTTCCTCAATGCTTGTATTGGGTCAAGCAGTGATATTCTGGGTCCCTTTTAACAATGGTTTATGGACCTTTCCTCCAGGAACTTGTCCAAACCTTTTTTAAACCCGGCTACACTAACAGCTTTTACTATAACCTCCGGTAACAAATTCCAGAGTTTGATTACACGTTAAGTGAAAAAATATTTTCTCTTATTAGTCTTAAATAGGCTACCCTGTAGCTTCATTGCATGCCCCATAGTCTTTTTATATTCTGATGATGTAAATAATCGATCTACGTTTACCTGTTCCACTCCATTCATTAATTTATAGACCTCATATCTCCCCTCAGCCGTCTCTTTTCCAGGTTGAAGAGCCCTAACCTTTTTAGCCTCTCTTCATAGGAGTGTCCTTCCATCCCCTTTACCATTTTGGTGGCTCTTCTCTGTACCTTTTCTAATAACACTATATCCTTTTTAAGAAACAGCAACCAGAATTGCACACAATATTCAAGGTGCGGTCGCTATTTATTAAGTTGCTGATGCATCAGCAAATTATAAACTGTATGCCCTTGGGAGGGACCCTAAGTGAATGGGTAAAAAACTGGTTGACTAGGAGGTACCAGAAGGTAGTAGTAAATGGAGTTTACTCCGAATATAGGGGCGTTACCAGTGGTGTGCCTCAGGGATTGGTCCTTTATTCTATTCTTTTTAAAATTTTTGTCAGGAAAAGTATGCCTCATTGCGAATGATACCAAAATCTGCAACAGGGTAGACATCCTGGAAGGTGTGGATAACATGAGGAGGGATCTAGCGAAGCTTGAAGAATGGTCAAGAGTTAGATAGCTAAGATTTAATGCTAAAAAATGCAAGGTCATGCATTTGGCCTGCAAAAATCCAAAGGAGCAGTGCAGTATAGGGGGTGAAGTACTTCGGTGCACGAAAGAAGAGATGGACTGGGAGCGATTGTTTATGATCTTAAAATGGCAAAACAGTTAGAAAGGCGCCAGCAAAAGCCAGAAGGATATTTCAGTGCACTGGGAGAGGTATGACCAGAGAAAAAAAAGAGGCAATAAAAGCCTTTCTGTAAGTCTCTAAGGAGACTTCATTTGGAGATCTTCGTTTTATTAAAGACATGAAAATCCCAGAGTAACAAGAGTTAATACTTAAGAATTACTGTCCTTAAGACAGAACATTTATTTGCTAGTCAATATATTGGTGGAATTAGAATTGCATTCTTAATCTGTCAAACTATTAATGAGCAGGAAACAGAAGACCAAGAGTTCATTACTGTTGTTATATATGTCCAACATCCCAAAATGGCTAATTAATTTAAACCTTCTTAATGAGTATGGCCATTGTGTTTATAGCTCTGGTAAATTAAAACTCTAAACCCTCTGCAGGTGTCCTGAAAATGCCCTTTTAAATTATATTTTTGTCTATTTGAACTATGTATTCTGTATTTCTCACGTGCATCAAAGTGGTTTACATGCATAATGTTATAAAAGCAGCTCAAAGAGTCATAGGTAAACAATTATAGACCAGAATCTGTTTCATATTATGATTTCAGAGTTGAAAATGATGAAGATTTATTATTAATAGCATACCAAACAATAAGTAGAATGGACAGTTGTTCCACTGTGATGTATTCTTTCTTTCTATTTAGCTCACACCTTTCCAGTAGTTCTTCAGGAAGTGTTACATTCAGGTACAATAGGTATTTCCCAGTCTCCAGAGGATTTACAATCTAAGTTTGTACCTGGGACAAAGTGACAATTTACTTATCAGATAATGTCCTTTCCTTGAGTCCTGCTAGACTAGTCCGGACAAGTGGGTTGTGTTCCCCTACCAGCAGATTGGTGGAGACAAAAAAACAATGAAAAGCCCAGGTATCAATGACATCCCTCCCATGCTTCAGTCAACAGAGGTCTCTTCAGTATCCATCCCTTCAGTATCCCAAAGCATATGGGAGAACATGGCAGGCCTCACACAGAGACTTGGTTCACCGACACGGACCAGGTCATACTCAATCAAATTACACCTCTTGAGTAACACAGTTTTTAACTGCACAAGAACCCATAAAAAGGAGGTGGTGTGTTTTTACTGGCTAAAAACCACTACAGATTTTCAAGACCACAGCATGTATCTACATGACGGGGATGAACACAATCACCATCTCCAAAAACTACCTGACCATTTGCCTCACATATAGACCACTTGATGCTAAGACCGCAGATCTTTCAACAGTATTGGAGACAATCTGCGGATACAACTCTCAGCATAAACCACTCATTGCCTTAGGAGACTACAACCTCTGCTCTGCAACCACCAAAGAAGCCAGAGAGTTCCTCACTGCAACACAGTCTTTCCAGTTTACTCAGATTGTGAATGCTCCAACACATCAACATGGGACAAGCCCCGATCTCATATTCCTACCAAAGCAGATAATGGAAAAAGACCAATCCACAGACATGACAATCACCTCTGTCCCTTGGTCGGACCATCATTCAATAACATTCTCAATGCTGATCAAAAGCTTGGCCAGCCATAAGGAGGAACACATCAAAAGGAAATTCAGAACCTATCACAAACCCCTAAACTATAGCGCGACAACCAAAACCTGGACAGTATCATTGAAAACTGGGCTGAAGCGAATGCTGCAGCTTCCTCGGCAACAACTAAAACCCACCTTTGCACCGCAAGAGGGCCAGCACTCCCTGGTACTCCGTCACCATCAGGGAAGCAAACAGGGCACTAAGAAAACTGGAAAGGAAATGGAGAGGAAATAAGACGCAGGCTAACCTACTACAATACAGAGCCAGGCAGCTAGAATACAACGATCTTATCACCAAATGCAAACAACAATACCACACCAACACCATTATGAAGGTGGTAAACAGACCAAGAGAGCTTTTCAACATAGTGCAGAGGCTCACCAGAGACACAATACAGCATGACCATGACCATGAACACAAACGCGGAACATTTTGCAGACTTCATAATTGGCAAACTCAGGACTCTTGCCCTAAACCTCTGTCTTATGAGAAACAATACAACCACCACAGAACACCAAAACACTTTGGAAAACTTCACCATTCCCTCGGTGCTCCAGATTAAACAAATAATCGACTTCTTGAATACAAAAACTTCAACTGTGGACCCCTGCCCAGTGGCATGGTTCAAAGATTCCAAGGATCAGCTAAGCCAGCACATCCAAAAGCTAGTGGAACTCTCCCTCCAATAGGAATATATGCCGACCCGCCTCAAGCAATCTATCATTCATCCAGATCTTAAGAATACCACTCTAATACAAGCATATCCTAAATCCTACCATCCAATCTCCAGTCTCCCTTTCCTTGCAAAAATAATAAAAAAATCTCTCCAAAAGCAGCTACAAGATCACATCGACCTGAATACATATATGGACGTTGTCAGGCGGGTGCCTGGGTGAGAATGTTCACAGTCTTGGCAAAGGCATATATCAATATGATTTGCAAGGGGTTGTGGGAAATGCAGTCCATTCACACCAGACACAGCCGCTCACAATAATTAGTTGTGCTTGAGTAAAGCCAATAAGATATTTATTTATGGGGTTATTTCTCCCAACACAGATATGCTTGGTAGCACATAAAACAGGTTACTTGCTTTCAGTGTTAAACTTAGAAAAACAAAATCAGGAAAACAACAGCTGAACTTGTCAGGCAATCAAAGCAAAAGAATAAAGACCAGGATGGTATCAGAATGGTCTTTTCTGTAGGCTCTAGCTAATATTTTCTTAGCAGTGCATCAAACAACAAGCAAAACCCACAAAGAAGGGAAAAACTGTTCTTTTCAGGTTAACTTCTTATATCTTCACATATAGACTCAGAAGTGATTCCCTCAGAGCTCACAAGCAATTAGGTAAGGCTCAATAGCTAGCAGTTACCCAGCTGAAACCCTTTAGCTGGCTTACTTTCTGCTGCGTGGCTCAAATCCTACTCAGGAGCTTTTCTGAGTAGATTTAAAGAACAAGTTTGTATTTCTTTGTGATGGTTGTTGTACTTTGTAACAACAAATTACCAAAGGAGTTTAGACAAAGAGCAATCCATGTATTCACAGCCTGCATCTGCAACCCCTCCCCCTTCTTCAACAATCATGGGTTCAATATCATGGATTTGTACAGAGGAATTTCTCAATGGAGCACTCTCAGGAGAATACTTGTTTCCCTGCTGTCTTTCAAGGGTATAGCTAGGGCATAGATCAGTGTTCATACCTGAGCTTCCATTGCTGTTAGAGTTCCTCTCTAAATAGCCTGGCCAGTATGTAGTCCAGTTCTTATGTCCAGCCTTCCAATCCAGATCCCTGGACACTGGGTCTCTCTTCACATACCTTCTGGCACGGGTCCTAGGGTCCCTTCCAAGTGCAGCCGTCTCCCTCACAGGTACCGTCTGGAGGTTCCTAGCTTTGCAGCACCATTCCTTTGGCTTTCCCCAGTCCAATGGTGTAAGCTTGCCTTTGGAATGCCTTCCAGTATACGTACTGCTCTGGATTCCTTTAGACCTCCCAAATGCTTTTCTCTTCTTTCTTCCAAAAGGTTTCTTGCCCTCTCTGTCCGTCCGCTCTGGCTTCTGCTTCTGATGATCCTCCAGATGATGAAGCTGTCCAAGCTGAGGATATCCAAGCTGATTCTAAGGATAATTCTCTGTAGAATAAACTCTACCTTTATTCTACTTAGATGAGTGCTCCACCCTAGCACAGCGCAGCTGTGCTGAATCAGGCCCTGCCCTTTGAGATGAGTGCTTGGGGATTACCTCATAGCCCTCCTGATTGAACCCACGTTTCCCCACTTCAGCTCCTCTAATGGCTGTTGGAAACCTGGTGCATTCTGGGACTGGTAGTCTTTTATGGAAAAATTGTTTTCTTATTTCTACCAGAACTGACAGGTTGCTTGTTCACAGTCACTTCACCTTTTCTATAGCTCCTTCCTGGGCTATGATAAGCTTCCTTATCACAACGTACACGAACATGGGTTCAAACCTCAGCACAACATTGAAACCCTGCTGACCTCCTTGTTTGACAACCTCATAAGGGGGATAGACAATAACAAAAAAAGATTCCTCTTAATTTTTATGGACATATCAGTCGCCTTCGATACGGTCTCCAATAACAGAATGATACAACGGCTATATGAAGTTGCCCTACGGAACAACACAATAAAATGTTTTGTATCCTATCTCAGCAACCGAACGGCATGTGAAATGTGGTGGTAAGACATCAACATGCTTTGACGCGACACAAAGTATACCCCAATCTGCACTGTCTTCCATCCTCTTCAACCTGTACATCCAATCCATTTATAATATACTCAGACAACACAAGATGCTCTACCACATTTATGTGGATGACATTATGGTATACACCCCAACAAACATACAGGCTCCGGGACCTTGCCTCCATAACCAACTACCTGGAGGAGATGACCACATGGCTTACCAACAACAAACTGCCGGTAAAATATAACAAGACTGAAGCCATGTTCATTACCAGAAATACTACACCTTCAACCCACCATCTACAATCTGCATCCGGGATAAATCAATCGAAGTGAAGAATGAAGTAAGATACCTAGGAATCACCCTAGACAGCAAGCTAAACCTCCATTCAAACATTAACAAAACTGCTACAAAAGCATACTACAAATTAAAACTCATCAGGAGACTCAAACCAATCTTAAGTCAAGATCACTTCAGAACGTTATGTCAGGCAATCATCACGGCTATAATGGACTACGGTAACTCACTATATCAGGAACTTCCTAAACAAACCACCCACCCTCTCCAGTCGGTGCAGAACACAGCAGCCAAGATCATCACAAACAGAGCAAAAAATGAGCACATCACACCAGTGCTCCAGCACCTCCATTAGTTGCCCATACATGCACATGCAAGATACAAAGCGACTTTAAATATTTTCAAAATCATTAACATTCAGCCAATTCCCTTCAAAACGTAGTAACCAGACACACCAGCTTGAGACCACGGAGAACCAGTGTGGATAACAAGATCACGCCCTCCCCCCCCCCCCCAAAGAATACCACAGAACAAATCAGGCAACGTCCAGAAGGGCACGTCCCTCTATGCACCTGAACTATGGAACACTCTGCCGACGTTATGAAAGCCATGAGCGACATCAAAGACTTCAGACGGATGCTCAAAACCATACTCTTTGTAGAATACTATGGACCCTCCCAGAGCCCACAAGCCTAGCTATGGGCATGATCACAGACAGCCTGCAATGGTCTCAATCAATCAATTGTAAATAGTTACGGATGCATATAACCCCCTCCCCCTCCCCAACCTTATAAATGTACACAACCTAGATATTTGTAAACCATTTTGATTGAAGGAAAAGGTAGTATATAAAACTGGTTAAATAAATAAATAAACTTCAATATGGGCAACAATGAGCAATCAAATAGTAGAGAACTATGTACAGGAAAGCATAAAGAGAAGGCTATTCGTAGAAGATGAACCTGCAGAGCCAAACATAGAAATCATAGTGGACCCAAGGGTACCGCCTCAGAAGAACAGAGCAAATACAGTTCTAGGGGCGGATCCTGGACTGGTTTAGCAGGACTCGGGGAAAGAGTAGTTACTCACCTGTAACAGGTATTCTCCAGGACCAAGCAGGAAAGCACAGTTACTTACCTGTAACAGGTGATCTCTGGGAACAGCAGGAATAAGTCTTCACATATGGGTATCGTCGGTACCGACGGAGCCTACGCGGGAACGCTCCCCAGCGTCCAATAAGAAAGCTTTTGGGAGCATCCCACAGCGCCTGCGCGCTGCCTTCCTGCCTTTCCCAACCGCCTCTCTCCAGTCCGAGTTTTAAAGCTGAGACAAAGAGAGAGAGAGGAAAGGAAAGATAGATAGAGAGATACAACTCCTAGGGGAGGTGAGTGGGTTGTGAAGACTTATTCCTGCTGCTCCCAGAGATCACCTGTTACAGGTAAGTAACTGTGCTATCTCCAGGAACAAGCAGGAATGAGTCTTCACATATGGGGACTCCCTAGCTGTAGATGCCAGGGAGAAACCCCAGGTTGTGTGTCCCTGAAAAGGACTCTACCTCCTCCCATGGATCTCTGGCATCCGACCAGGGTAGGTGGGTAGGAGTTGATTAGGAATGGAACAGGTGCTTGAGAACAGCCTGACCAAACGAGGCATCCCGACAGGAGTCCTTGTCCAAACAGTAATGGGCTGTGAAGGTATGAACCGAGGCCCAGGTGGCCGCTCGACAGATTTGGTCGATTGACACAGAGTTTAGATGAGCCATTGAGGCTGCCATGGCTCTCACATTGTGAACTGTGACATGGCCCTCCAGAGAAATGTTCCTACTCTGGTAGGCGAAAGAAATACACTGAGCAATCCAGTTGGACAGTGTTCTCTTAGAGACTGGAAGTCCTAAATGAGAAGGATCAAAAGCAACAAAGAGTTGAGAAGACTTCATATGTTGCTGTGTTCTTTGTAAGTAAAAAGCGAGAGCTCTCTTACAATCCAAGGTATGAAGATTCCTCTCTGCACTTGATGCATGAGGTCCTGGAAAAAAGACAGGTAGATATACCTCTTGGTTCAGATGAAAAGGCGAGACCACTTTAGGCATAAAGTGTGGATTGGTCCTGAGGACTACCTTATCATGATGGAACCTTGTATAAGGTGGATTAGCCACCAAAGCTTGCAATTCACTGATGCGGCGTGCTGAGATGACTGCAATGAGAAAAACAACTTTCCAAGAAAGAAATTTTAAGGAGGTGGTGGCTAAAGGTTCAAAGGGTGGCTTCATAAGCTGGCCAAGAACCAGGTTCAAGTCCCATGCCACTGGAGGTGGTCTAATGGGAGGTTTAGTTAAAAGAAGGCTTCTCATGAATCTTGCTATAAGAGGATGAGAGGAAATAGGTTGTCCATTGAGAGGCTTGAGGGACGCTGCAATAGCACTCAAATGGACTCTTACTGAATTCGTTTTCAGACCTGCATGGGATAGATGCAGGAGATACTCTAGTAGAGAATTCAGAGGTATTGCAAGAGGGTTTAGACCTTTCCCTGAACACCAAATGGTAAATCTTTTCCATTTGAAAGCATAGGAACATCTAGTAGAAGGCTTTCTAGAAGCATGAATAATATCTCTGACTTGCTGAGAGAGATGAAAATCTTGAAGGTCTAGGCCCTCAGCAACCAAGCCCTGAGATGGAGCGACTGGGGGTTTTGGGTGCCACAACGTTCCTTCTTCCTGGGACAGAAGGTCTGGTGCAGAGCCCAAGTCCAGGGAAGGAGCTTGAGAGAGACGCAGAAGTAGAGGGTACCACACTTGGTGTGGCCAATGTGGTGTTATGAGGATCATGGTCCCTTGATCTCTCTGAAGCTTGAATAGTGTCTTGGGAATTAGGGGAATTGGTGGAAAGGCATAAAGGAAGTAATGACCCCAGTGAAGGAGGAAGGCATCCTTGGCCTGAACTCCCTGACACGGAATTCTGGAACAGAACCAGGGAAGTTTGGCATTCCACGGACTTGCAAAGAGGTCTATGTCCGGGGTTCCCCAAATTCGAAAAATCCTGGCTACCTGGTCCATGTGGAGGGACCACTCGTGTGGAAGCAGAACTCGACTGAGTCTGTCCGCCCAAGAGTTTTGAACGCCTGGAAGATATACTGCCAGAAGATGGATGTGATGCTCTCTGGCGAAGGCCCACAGTCGCAAAGCTTTGTTGCAAAGCGACAGAGAGCCAGTCCCGCCCTGCTTGTTTACATAGAACATGGCTACTTGGTTGTCCGTATGGATGAGGACTGTCCTGTAGCTGAGCAGGGAATGGAACACTCTGAGAGCTAAGAATATTGCTCTGAGTTCCAAGAGATTGATATGCAGAGAAGTCTCCTTACTTGCCAGAAGACAGGGCGCAAAGGCTCATAGACTTGGAAAACCAGTTTCTAAACCTGCCAAGGGTTTCCACCAGACTCTGTCTGAGGCTCCTAGGCCACATGGCATCGACAGTGCATGTGACCCCAAACGCCCGCCTCCACATGCGACCTGCAAAGAGGTGCTTCACGACTCAGTGGAGCAAGCCACAGGAAGCCTCGCAGACAAAGTATGGGTGTCCCTCTGGTTCTTCCAGAGCTAGAAAGGCTAAGTTCTCTAGTTGCAAGTCAAAGGCCCTGAGGAGGCTGAGGCTGCTGGGCCGTGGGAGGCCTGGCAGCCTTTGACTTGGCCTGTTTAGGTGGTTGCTGACGCTTTGCAGCAAAACGACCTGCAGAAGATGCCTGCTGACCATAAGCAGGATAGTATCTTCCCTTTTTAGAAAAAATTGTCTTTTTGAACAATCTTTTCTTAGCAGGAGCAGAAGTAGACTTTGAAAGTCGATCCAAAGCAGAGTTCTCAGCATCCATCTGAGTGGCCTTTGCTTTCCAATCCCTGCCAAAAAGGTTTTCACCTGTACAAGGAAGATTTCCCAGTTCATCTTGGACCCAAAGTTCCAAATCAGAGGCTTGTAACCAAGCAATTCTGCGTGCACCTATGGCAATAGCCGAGGCTCTGCTTACACACTCAAAAGAGTCAAAGGCTGCACGGTTGGAAAATTTGGAAACATCTTGGGCATGTTTAAGCCAAGTGAGAAATTCCTGCCTTTTATCTTCTGAAATAAAAGGGGCTAAAGTCTGCAGATGATCTGTGACTTCTTTTAGAAACATCCCCATATAGAGACTATAGGAGTTGATTCTGGCAGCAAGCATATTAGCTTGGAAAACCCTTCGGCCAAAAGCATCAAGGGTCCTGCATTCACGTCCTGGAGGATTAGATGAGTGTCTCTTTGCACTCTTTATTTTCCTCATGGCAGACTCTACCACAATAGAGTGGTGAGGAAGCTGAGACTTATGAAAGCCAGGACAAGGAGGGACACGGTACATGGTGTCTAATCTACGAGAATGAGGAGAGGTGGTAAGAGGAGTCTCCCACATGCTCAACATGAGATCATAGAGAATCTCATGAATAGGTAAAGTAGCTGCTTCTTTAGGAGCCTTAGGATACTGCAAAATATCTAATTGCTTGGCTCTAGGCTCTGACTCAGGGGCCACTGTAATGGAGAGGCCCCTAGCCACTTCCCTAATGAAGTCCTGAAAAGACAAGTCTTCTGGAGGAGACATTCTTCGTTTTGGAGAATCAGAATCCTGAGGAAGAAGTACCGGTGCCTCGACAGAAACCTCCGACTCATCAGAGTCTTCGGAGGAATCGAAGTATCGCCTGTCTGGATGCTCCTGTAAAGCCCGATACGTGTACCGAGTGGGATCGACATCGGGAGTAAGTGGTACTGGTTCAGTACCGATGGGCATCATAGGACAGGGTACCACTGCAGTCGACACTGAAGCCGATGTCGATGCAATCGGTACCGGCACTGGGAACGATGCCGGTGCTGGAGTCGGTACCGGCAACAGAGACTGTTGCGGTACCAGAGGTGTCGAAGCCTGCATAAACGCCGTTAGGGTGCGCTGCATGGACAGAATTTTCTGATCCATCGATGCCACCAGAGTCTGGATGTCGGTACCAGTGGAGGACACCGGTACCCCAGAACACAGCAACAGGTGATTGGTCGAGGCCGAGCCATCGATGTCAACCTGTGACCCCATAGACAATGCTTTGGAAGTCGGAACTTCCCACCAGGGTAGTTTTGCCGGTGCGGAATCCTCGAGGACAAGCCCGGAGGCATCTCGATGCTTAGAGGGAGATTTTCCCTTCGAGGACCGGCTAGATTTATGTTTGGTTACCTGAGATCCATGGGAGGAAGAAGCAGCCCTGGAAGACGTCGATGCCACCGAGGCTGGATCAGAGGAAAACAGGGTACTGAGCTTGGCTGCTCGGTTCTGTCGACCTCTTTTAGACATCATGGTACAGGACACACAATCCGTGATGGAATGGTCAGGACCCAAACATTTTAGACACCAATCATGGGTGTCGGTGACAGAAATAGTACCGCCACACTTCTTGCACTTTTTGAACCCGGAAGCGGGCTTCTCCATGAGGAGAAAAAATGTTCAGGCCTAAGGCCCAAACCGAAAATGCACAGTTGAAGAAAGAAAAGGTTTTTTTTTTTTGTAAGAAAGAAAAGAAAAGAACGGCGGTACCGGTCTGACGTCTAAGAAGGCAGATGCGACACAGAAAAATAAAGAAAAAAATAAAGAAATTCTTCTGCGGTGACAGGAACACGAACTGCTGGCTCCACGGAAAAGAAGAACTGGAGAGAGACGGTTGGGAAAGGCGGGAAGGCAGCGCGCAGGCGCTGTGGGATGCTCCCAATAGCTTTCTTACTGGACGCTGGGGAGCATTCCCGCGCAGGCTCCGTCAGTACCGACGATACCCATATGTGAAGACTCATTCCTGCTTGTTCCTGGAGATTCAGTCCTCACATATGGGTGACATCGACGTCGATGGAGCCCCCGTGCGGAGCATTTCCCCAGCTTTCTAAGAAAGCCTTTGGGAATACTGCACGCATGCGCGGTCCCCTTCCCGCCTAAAGGTGCCATCTTGTTCAGTCTGATGACATAGCTAAAAGACAGCACAAAAAGTGTAAAAATGAACTATGTACAACTGCAACTCCCAGGGGAGGAGGGAGGGTTGTGAGGACTGATTCCTGCTGCTCCTGGAGAACACCTGTTACAGGTGAGTAACTACTCTTTCTCCAGGACCAAGCAGGAAGTCAGTCCTCACATATGGGACTCCCCAGCTTCAGGCTACCAGGGACCCAGAGCTGAAAAATGAGCTCCCTCTAGCCGCAGCATCAGAGAAAGGATTTCACTGAAACATACCCCCACTGGTAGCCCAACCAGAGGGCTGGAGGGTAGGAGTTGCCTAAATCTCGAAGAGATTCTGGAGCACTGCCTGACCGAAAGCACTGTCCCTACGGGACTCCCTCTCCAGGCAGTAATGGGCCGCAAAAGTCTGGCTTGAGGACCAAGTTGCAGCCCTACAGATGTCTGCCAACGGTACAGAGCGGAGATGAGCTACTGAGGCAGCCATTGCCCTGACACGGTGGGCCGTGACCCGACCCTGCAAGGGAAGGTCAGCTGCCCTGTAAGCCCAGGTGATACAGTCAGCCACCCAGATGGACAAGGTACGCTTGGAGACAGGTAACCCCAAGTTATTAGGGTCAAAAGATACGAAGGTTAATCTGTTGTGTGGCCTCCCATGGAGACCACAGGCCCTGGGTGCACTTGCCCAAACAATGTGCACCCCAGCCCTGCAAGGAGGCATCGGTCGTCAACACCACTGTGGAGACAGGCACCTGAAAAGGCACCCCCTGTAGTAAGTTGGGGGGGGGTGTAGCCACCACTGTAGGGAGTTCAAGAATGGTATGGACACCCGTACTTTGTCTGCGAGGCTTCCTGTGGCTTGCTCCACTGAGTCATGAGGTACCTCTGTGCAGGCCGCATGTGGAGGCGGGCGTTTGGGGTCACATGCACTGTCGATGCCATGTGGCCTAGGAGCCTCAGACAGAGTCTGGCAGAAACCCTTGGCAGGTTTAGAAACTGGTTTGCCAAGTCTATGAGCCTTTAGGCCCTGTCTTCTGGCAAGTAAGCCTTTGCTTGCAGGGAGTCCAGCCGCGCCCCTATGAACTCCAGGTTCTGGGAGGGGAGCAAAGTGGACTTTGCGAAGTTTATGACAAAGCCCAGGTGCTGAAGAAGGGAAACAGTTTGGAGGGTGACTTGTCTGGCCTCCTGGTAAGTCTGACCCCTGATGAGCCAATCGTCCAGGTAGGGGAAGACAAAAACACCTTGATTCTTCAAATAGGCCGCCACCACTGCCAGGCACTTTGTAAAGGCCCTTGGGGCGGAGATTAGGCCAAAAGGCAGTACTCTGTACTGGTAATGGTTTCCTCCCACAATGAACCTGAGGTACTTTCTGTGGTTTGGATGAATGAGGATGTGAGTGTACGCATCCTTTAGATCTAAGGAGCATAGCCAATCTCCCTGATGAAGGTAGGGCAGAAGTATTCCAAGAGTAAGCATCTTGAACTTTTCTTTCTCCAAGAACTTGTTTAAAATCCTGAGGTCGAGAATAGGCCTGAGGCCACCGGTTCTCTTTGGTACGAGGAAGTACCTGGAGTAGAAACCGTGACCCTGCAGGCGGGGAGGTACAGGCTCCACCGCCTTGTCCAGAAGCAGACCTTGAAGTTCTTGAAGGAGGAGGTCTGTGTGCAGAGAAGGTCGTGGAGGCTCCCCTGGAAAGTAGGGAGGAGGCAACTGCTGGAAATGGAGCATATAGCCCTTGTGGACTATGCTCAATACCCAAGCATTTCCTGTAATGGGTGGCCACCTGTGGGCAAACAGGGCTAGATGACCTCCTGTGCAGGGATGGGGCAGCAGAGGTGAAAGGCTATGCTGTGGGAGTCAAAAACCCCCTCCCTGCTGAGTGGGAGCAGGAGCCGGAGGCTTGGGGGTCTTCTGCTTACGGGGCCCATGTCCCTGCCCCTTGGCCTGCTGACCCTGCTGGGGAGCTGGGGAGGCCTGGTACTGAGGGAAAGGTTTGTAGGCAGCTGCCTTCCTCGGGTAAAAGGACTTCTTACCCGAGCCTTCTTTTTATGAGAAGGGGCAGACGTTTTTCTGGACAGCCTCGTCCTAGTCAGGTGCTCGGTTTCGAGCTCAGCAGCCTTCTCGGCCATGGGCTTGCCAAAAAGGTTTTCACCTCGGCAAGGGACATCGACCAACTTGTCCTGCACCCAGGGCTCGAGGTCCGATGACTGCAGCCATGCCTGGCGTTGGGCCCAGATGCCGGCTGCCGCTACACGGGCCGAAGCCTCGAAGCCATCGTAGGCCGCTCGGGACATGAACTTTGAGCATTCCCGGATTCCCGAGGACAAGGTCTTGAACCTCTGCAAAGGTTTCCCGGAGAGGCCAGCAGAGAACCCGGCAATTTCCTTCGCCAGGTCCCTTAAGTACATGCCCATGTACAGCTGGGTAGGACTGGACACGGCAAGCAAGCATCGAGCCCTGGAAGCACTTTCTGCCGAGCGCATCCAGGTTCTGGGCCTCCCTACTGGGAGGCACCGCGGAGTGCATCTTCTGGCTCTTCAGACGATGCATGGCCAATTCAACCACCATGGAATGGTGCGGCAGCTGCGCCTTCTGGAAGCCAGGGCTCTTACAGAGTCGATAGATGGAATCGACCCGCTTGCTCAAAACCGGCGCCGAGGCCGGTGCCTCCCACATCTGGAAGAGGAGCCGTTCCAGCATCGGAGGAACCGGCACACTAAAGGCCTCCTTCGGAGGAGAGTCATACTGGAGGGCCTCGAGCTCTTCGGCTCCTCCTCAGGATCCGTGGGAATCGCCAAAGCCTTGGCCAGATCCCGGATGTACTCCGAGAACCGTGTGTCCTCCGGGGGGGACCTACTCCGGGGCTCGGACTGCGGTGAGTCCGAAGGGACGCACCGAGTCCGAAAAGTGTCGGGGGACTCCTCGTCCTCCGTCTCTCATGTGGACTCATCCAAAGAGGAGTCGGGGGGCTCCGACCGCGCGGGCCTCAGTGGCACCCGCCTCAACGCCGAAGGCACTGGCGTCGACGCCCTCGGTCCCGAGCGGGAGGTCGAGGGTGACCGTGACCGAGGACGACTTCGAGCCTTCATGGTCTCGAGTATTGGCTCGGTCTCCGGGGTCGACTTAGACGTCGATGTCCCGGTGGTCGGGGCAGATGCTGGCCATCAGTACCCGCTGCTGATCCATGAAGGCAGACAATCTGCACTCCAAGGCTGTCAGCCTGAGTCCAAGCTCAGGAGACTCAGCAGCTACCGACTCAGGCCCCGGCGGTGCCGGGCCCGACGTCGGCTCCCTAGGAGGAGAGTCCTCGAGGACAACAGGACTTACGTGCCCGGCAGACTCCGGTTCCATGCGAGGCATCTTGGACGGCTTCTCCTGCTCCAAGGGCCCGGGGCGGCGGTCGGGGGTCCGAGACCTGGCCCCCGAGGAACCAGGGACCTCCTCTGACGCCACCCTCATGAGCCTTTTCTTCCTCTTACGCTCCCGATCGGGGGACCCCCTGTCCGAGGAACCCTGGCAGTGCTCGGGGTCAGACTCCCGAGATGTCGAGGCCTCAGACAAGGTCCAGGCCCGGCCGGAGGTAGAGTCAGAAAAAATCCATTCTTTCTGATGTTGGCAGCTTCGAAGTGCCTTGGTGGACATTTTGCCACACGGGACACAGACCTTAGGATCATGATCCGGTCCCAGGCATCAAAGGCAGCAGTCGTGTGTGTCGGTGAGACACATCAATTTCTTACACCGATCACACTTTTTGAAACCACTGGAAGCCATCGGGGGAAAAAAGCACCCCCGCGAGGTCAAAGGACCGGCCTTCCAGGGAAAAGAAAAAAAGGGCACGAACGCCAGCCACGAAGGGCAAAAACGGAAAAATAGAAGACGGGCTCGATACCGGTGTATCGAACCCGGCAGGAAGGGGAACCGGCGTCGAACCGGAGAAGAAGGACGAAGAAATCGCAAGAAAAAAGTCAACTTTTCCAGGTGACACGGACAGACGTCCATTGGGCTCCACGGAAAAAGAAAGACTGAACAATATGGCACCTTTAGGCGGGAAGGGGACCGCACATGCATGCAGTATTCCCAAAAGGCTTTCTTAGAAAGCTGGGGAAATGCTCCGCACGGGGGCTCCATCGATGTCGATGTCACCCATATGTGAGGACTGACTTCCTGCTTGGTCCTGGAGAAAGGACATTATCTGGTAAGTAAAATGTCATCTTCCATATCGTCCTGCTAGATGAGTCCAGACAAGTGGACCATACCAAAGCAACGCTGCCACTGAGCAGGAAGAAAGCATAGCAGCTCGTAAAACCTTAGAGCCAAAGGCCGTGTTTGCTTCAGACATTTCTTCATATAATATAGTTTACAGAAATTCATAACATATTTTTATTTTTAAACTCCTTTTACTTAGCTTACTGAATTGCAGGGGATCTAATAGTCTCAGTACCCATAGGGCTGTAAAATCCAGCACCAGCAATATGTAAGTTTGAATGATTGCCTTCTTATTATTTATTTTGTCACTACAATGTCTTCACAAATATCAATCTCAGTAACGTTTTTACTGGCCTCATTACGTTTGACATTAGTTTTTTTAATGTTATTTATGCTGGATTGTTTTTTACCATTACATTTTTATAGCCATTTATCTTGCTCTGCAAAGCCTCGCTTTAAGATACCTTTATACCACATTTAGATTACCTATTTAGTTTCGCAGCTCCACTTGCATATCTGCATCGTGATCCTCCTCTTTATAACATGTATTTTTAGCAAAGTTTTTATAATCATTCACTTTGCTATATATCCGCTTCGCCTTATCTCATTTAATCCTTTTATGCTTTATATATCTTTAATGTTTATATGTGTGTTTATTATTTATTATATATATTTTTTTTACCTGTAGCTTTGACCACTGACGAAGGCTCTGCCAAAACACGGCTGTGTTGGGTTGGTTACATATTCCTGTGTAGTTCCAATAAACTTCAGGACTGAGAATGAGCTTGAAGTCCATAAGCAGAGGGGAAGAACAGGCTTTCCAGGCTGGTAGTGATGGGAGTCCCAAGACCCCCAGGAGTCCAACCAATGCACTTGCGAGGAGCAGGCAGAGGCTGATGGAAAAGGGTCTCCTGCATGCTTCACAGATCCCTTTCGATGTGTCTTCTGGAAGGTGGCAAGATTTTGTCTCGTCCAGGTCCTTTACCAGCTTCTCCAAATTGGACCCAACTGAAGCTTCCTTCTAAGGTCAGGTGGGCAACCAGGCTTTGAAAGATGAGTCCATTGTTCCGTGTCTGAGCCGAGGTAAGCCAAGGCAACGCTGTGTCACTGGTGACAAGGCACAATCCCTGACCATTAGATGTACTAGGCTGTACATGGCATCACAAAGAAGACCGTAGCCAACTTCAAAAGAGGGGTAGGATCATTCAGTGGAACAGACTGAATTGACAGGAGCAGGGCTCGAGAGGCCTGCACATATCACTAACTGAAGAATCCAACATTTGGTACAGAGTTTCCTTTAAGGACAATTCACTCTCCATAAGAATAGTGGTCCATCTGGTAACTGCTGTGACCTGCATATCCACCTTGGAAACATCAAACCACATAACACACTCCTTCTCTGGGAGAGCGTGCATCCTCTAATACACCCTTAGCCTCTGAAGCAGGGAGTTGGGGGAATCCCACTCTGACCGGAACAGCCCCTTCAGCACCTCCAGGGAACATGAAGATAGTAGTAGATTTCCACACACCTTGCAGGAGTGGATGCATCCTCAGTTTCTGCTCCATGCCTTGAGCAACCGCCAAGCTCAAGGTGGATAAGACCTTGGGAATCAATGCCTCCGGTTCCACCTTCTGGAACATGAGGATACCATCAGCCTCCTCACAATCCTTTGAAGGTGAGAGTACCTCATCAACCACATCAGACATCTAAATCCAAACCACAGTCCAGATCTCAGAGAGATTTCAGCTGATCTCCATTTCCAGAGGGCACCTTTTGCCATGGACGCTTAGTCATAGGCAATCAAACAGGGCTTCCACTCTCAGACTGGTAGTAGCGGTGTGGGGATTTCCTGCTGTTTTCTGCAAACGCTAGTAGCGTTTTCTCCTATTGTGCCTAAGAGCAGGAGATGGCGGATGACACTATGGATAAGGATATCCAGCTTTCCGGAGGTTCCAGTGACCATGCTGTTTGCTGCTCCCCATTCTCTAGGGGATTGACGGTGACTGGGTCTCCTGGTATAGGTGGGTCATTTCCGCGAGGAGAACTTATGGAATCTGAATTGTCCTCTCCAGAATTCTTTTCTTTTTACAATAGACCTGATCATTCTGGTGTGAAAGTCGGACCCTGTAGCCTCTGAGTTTCCCAGGTGCTGTCTCATGAGTGTCAATCCTTCTGACTGTGATAAGCGTGTGGAGCTGAACCAATTTTCCCTCCGCCTATGGCTACTGAAAAGAGAGAATCACTGTCAAAGTGGTCATTTGATCAATCTTTCCCTCTCAAATCTTCAGAATTTTCTTCAGAGAGAAGAAATTCGATACACCATCTGCTGGAGACAAAGAAAGACTGAAGAGACCTCTGGTGGCTGAGGCGTATAAAAGGCACGGGAGTGATGTCATTGAAACCTGGGCTTTTCATTGGTTCTTCGTCTCCACTAATCTTCTGGTAGGGGAACACAACCCACTTGTCTGTACTGGTCTAGCAGAAGGATATGGAATGAAGAGTTAAATGGTTTGGCCAAATTCACAAGAAGCATCACTGGGATTTGAACTCTGGATTTCTTGGTTCCCAGCAGGACCAAAGCAAAGATTGTATGAGTAGTGTGGCCACACATGGAGGAAGTATAGAAGGCGTGCCGACGTCCACAAAGCCCTATAAGAGTAAGTTCCTGTGCATGGTAAGGGGAGGGGGGCACCAGCTTTGCAAGTCGCACAGGGTGCATTTCTAGCTTGCTACAGTCCTGGTTCCAAGACTCCTGTTGTAACCACTAGGCCACTTTTCCATTCCTGTCTCTAAATCCTGTTTGTAAAATCCACAATAAAGGCTGAAGAGTCTGGTGATTATGCAAATTCATTCCCTTGTTACAGGCTTTGTGATTGGCCAAAATAAGGTCCTCCAAGTCAGGATAGTAGCTTTGACCAATGTTCACACTCTTTCTGAAGCCTCTCTGTTGTCAGTCACACAGCTACTTGGATAGACAGTTCAGGGAGAATGCTCTTCTCTGTTTTGCCCTGCTATATTGACTGTATATGCTTAATTCATCTATTGTGATTCTTGTATTGTTAAGAAAATCACAAGCTTTTTCTCCCTAAGTAGGAGGACTAGATGACTATCTCTGGAGACAAGGGATTCTGATTTGCTAACTAATCATACACTAGAGATGATGATCCTCGTGTATAAAGACATACAGGACAATTCATGTAGACAACAGACAAATTTACAGTGAGTTATAATCTAACCTGTGAGACCCAAATGATTACTGTTTTGTTCCAAAGTTATTTCAAATGTTTTCCTTGTTCATACTATTTACTTTTATATAATCCCTGGCAATATCTGTGATTATTTCAATACTAGTTCATTCTCAGGTAGCAGCCCTACAAAATAAGATGATAATATTGCTAGCTGGGTTGGCAGGAAGATGTCTGGCATCTGTTATCTATATAATGGCTTTCATTGATTTTGCATTTCAAATCTGGAGCACATCGTATTGATTGTGAATGCAGAAAGAGAACAATCTGACCTTGACACTGACCTTACAGCACTGCGTAAGTTCAATCCTGTTATCTGTTTTACAGCAATATGCGGTTTCTGCCAGAGTAAATATTGGGAATATTCATGGACATCTATATTATTCAGCCTATCTTACTGTATTCAAAGATACTGAACCTCTTCAGTAAAGCTAAAATGAGGGATCCACTACTTATTTTTAATATAATTCTGTTCAAAATTGTCATCATGCAAACTGACTCAGCATCTCTCTCTCGGTCTTGAAAATAATTTTGCCCTAAGAATCACTTACTATAAAATAGAACAATTTGTTTCAAGAATACACTCCTGGCTTGGCTGCTGTACTGGAACGGTAGCCACAAAATTTACATTGTGACAGCTGTCTTGAAAGTGTGCATTTGAGTTCTAGACAGTGCCTTTTAGAGACAGAGGTGAAAAGGAAGAAATTGCAAAACAGATTGTTGTGTGTGGGATTCATACCCTGATTTGGGAAAAAAAAAAATAATAATCAAATAATCTCCAGGAACACGTATTGTGGCAAGGAGGCCTATCCAGAGTCCGGGGGAGGACAAAAAGACAGGGAATTCACCCTAGTAAAGGGCCCCCTTTCACCGAGACAGGGTAGGAAAGCCACAACCACCTCCAGGAATCAGAAATCTTCCACCTGGCCCACATTTCATGCTCCCCCTAGTGGAATGAAGGGGAGAGGATACAAGGCTCAGAACCCCTTAGGCAGTGAATGCTCCAAGAACTCAGGTGTCCGGAGTCAGGCTGATTGCCATCACCTGAGTAGGGTGGGGTTGGAGCTAGAGCCCTGGAAGTATAAACCCAGAGCAGAGTATGACTTGGAGAGGAGAGGAGAAGCAGGAAGCCAGGCTGAGCAGAGAGGAGGAACAGAGCTTCCAGTCAGAGAGTGCGCTATTTGGCATATAGCACGGCTGCAGGAGAGTTTGGAACCAGGAACAAGAGAGACTCCAAGATCCCCCGGGAGGCTGTTAGCTGAGCATGCTGAGCAGGACGGGGAGTCAGAGCCTATGCAGCTGGGAGAGCCCGAGGTGAAGCTGATTGAGGAGGACACACCCATGGACTGTTCCTTGTGCCAAGCTATAAACCTGGGGAACGTAGAGAAAGCAAGCCAGTCCTGAAAGAAGGTCTTCCAGGAAAAAGGTACCCTTATTCCACAAGCAGGGTGGCTGTGTTTCCCTTGTGTTTATAAAGGGGAAGTTTACCACAGACTTTAAATGTGATTTTTGTTTGTGCTTTAGCCAGCAAGGCTAAGAAGGGAATACAATAAGCTTGCTGGTAAAGACTGTGTATCCTGCAATAGAGAGAACCTTTAAAACTGCATTTTGTGCTTGGATATGTTTTGGACAATTTTTGCTTCCAAGAGTCCTGAACCAACAATCCTATGTGTGGTATGATCGAACCATTGTGTATATAAAAATGATAAATTTCTGTCATTTGCCTTACCTACTTGAGCCTGACTACAGCTTTCTGCATGGTGCACTCATACAGCTGAATAAGGACTACATTTCCCAGAGGGCATTACAGGGAAATAGTTTAAAAAAAAAAAGCTGAAAAAGCATACAGCAGAAAGTTCCTCTAAAAATCCACGCCCCTCTAACCTAGAGGCAAGTGGTGGTGGTGGCGTGACAGTGGCGTAGTTGAGGATTTTCTACCACTCAGGATTTTCTACCATCCAGGATATACACTTACAAGAGTGATAGCACAGAAGGTTGGCGGAAAAGACAAAGTTTTTTTTTTCTTCGAGAGTCAACACATGAGCAAGATATCGCCGGAGATGGATCCAAAAGAGCTGGTGCAATGGATGGCCACTCAATTTCAACGCCAGCAGGAGTTGGCCCAGCTAGTGCAGGAGAATACAGCGGCGGCTATGAGGGAGCAGCAAAAGCCTGTCCTGGACTTAATGGAAGCCCTTATTACTTCCCAGAGGCAAGGAAGTGGAGGAACACTAACCCCGGAAGGACCAGAGATGCCGCGAATGGACAATCTAGCAGGCCCACACACCAGCGGGGCGTTTAATTTTGGAAACCTTTCTCCTGATGATGACATAGATGACTTCTTGGAGTCATTTGAAAGGGTGGCTCAAGCCGTGGGTTGGCCAGATAGCCAGTGGGCGGTGCGATTGGCAACCTCCTTAACAGGAGAAGCACTAGCCGCATATAGGGCTATGCCAGCTGCCCAGGCCATGGACTATAGTGCAGTAAAAAATGCAATTAGAGACCGATTAGGGTTAACGAAAATGTTGTATCACCGTATGTTTAGAGCCACAGTCTTAAAGGCCGGAGAGACACCTAAGGCCTTAAGCCAGAGAATTTGAGGTTTAGCTTTAAAGTGGCTAGCCCCGGAAGGGAAAACTATGGATGCGGTGGTGGGTATGGTGATATTGGAGCAATTTACGGCTGCAGTACCGAAAAGGGTACAATCTTTTCTGATGCAGGAAAACTGCCAGAGCACAGGAGAGGCAACCCTGTTGGCCAAGCGCTACATGGAAGCTGAATTGGCATTTCTCCCAAAGGCGGGCCCTCCAAAAGTAGGGGCAGAGGCCAGTTTTGATTTATCAGAAAAGAAACAGGGAAATAATGTAAAATGTCTTAAAACTTGTGTGTCTGCTCATGAGGGTAAGTGGGCTGAGAAAAAATGCTATCGTTGTGGGGAGATGGGACACCTGCAGAAGCGATGCAAAGCCCGCATTGGGTTAACTGGTACCAATGTGAAACATCTAGGAGAGGGATTTCTCTTAAATGTTAACATACAGGGGGTCACTACCCATGCTCTGCTCGACTCTGGGGCCGACCAAAGCATGATGTCACGAAAGCTTTATCAGGCAATTGAGGCCCAGGATGAGTCTCGCCAGAAGGGCAGGTGCAAATTAGGTGCATACATGGAGGTGCTTCTTTCTACCCTGTGTATAGAGTGGTGATAACAGGGTTGGGGGTGCAGAAAGAGGTTCTCTTGGCAGTGGTTCCAAAACTACCTATGATTTAGTATTGGGAAGGGATTGGCCCCAATTTAGGGAAGGATTAGAGAAAGGCCTTGGGAGAAAAGGGGATGGGATGGTAACGGTGGTCCCTGGCCCTCTTTTTGAGAACCCCCGAAAGCCTAGTGGGAACCCAGGGAAAGAACCCCTGGGAAGTGTTGCTCTCCTTAAACAGAAGTTTATATTAAAATTTTGTAAGGTATCCGAGAAGGCCCAGGCTCCCAGGAGGGCGTCCCCGCAAGCCGCAGGATATGATTTATGCGGCGCCGAAGATCGGGTGATACCCAGCCGTGGAAAGGCTCTCATTGATACCGGCCTTCAGATGGAGATACCTGTAGGATGTTATGGTCGGATAGCACCGCGATCGGGTCTGGCTCTGAAATATTTCCTGGACGTCGGGGCTGGGGTGATCGACCCTGATTATAGAGGGAGTGTAAAGGTATTGCTGTTTAATTTTGGCAATGAAGACTACCATGTGAAGGTGGGCGACCGGATTGCCCAGCTGCTGTGCGAGAGAGTGGGGTTTCACCCTCTAGAAGAGGTCCCCATGTTGTCTCCTATGGAACGGGTAGCCTCTGGATTTGGTTCCACCGGAGGGGCCGAGATGAAAAGCCTGACAGCCACCTGTGGAGAGAGAATGGAGGAGACTGAGAAGGACGACCTGGGACCTCAAGTATCGGACTGCAGGAAGAACCTGGAGCCCCAAGTAGGGGAAGAACTATCGTTGGTCCAGAGACGGGATCTGGCTCAACTATTGGAGAGGTTCCCAGATGTACTGACCCCGATCCCGGGTGAAACCCGACTGGTGGCGCATGAGATCCTGACGCCACCAGGGAAGGTGGTCAGACAATGACCCTACTACCTACCAGAAGCTAAAAAGCAGGAGGTCGTGGCACAGGTGCGTGAGATGTTGAAGATGGGTGTCATTGAAGAATCAAGGAGCCCGTGGTGCAGTCCCATTGTTCTGGTTCCAAAACTGGATGGTACATTATGCTTCTGTATAGATTTCAGACAGGTGAATGCCATCTCGGTATTTGACGCTTACCCGATGCCCCGTATTGAGGAGCTTTTGGACCGCTTGGGGCAGGCCCAGTTTTTGACCACCCTAGACATGACGAAGGGGTACTGGCAGATTCCGTTGACTAGGGAATCTCGGCCGAAGACTGCCTTCAGCACCCCGATTGGGCTATTCCAGTTTAAGAGTATGCCTTTGGCCTTCACGGCGCCGCGGCGACCTGCCAGAGACTGGTGGATCAAGTCCTGCGTACTCATCAAGAATATGCTTTCGCATATATGGACGATATTATTATCCACAGTTGCAGTTGGGTAGAACATATCCCGAGGGTTGAAGCCGTCCTGCGATCTATGAGGCAGGTGGGCCTCACCCTGAACCCGAGCAAGTGTGCCTTCGCCAAGCGAGAAGTGAAATACCTGGGGCATATGGTAGGACGGGGGAGGATTACGCCCTTGACTGACAAAGTGGACAGTATCAAGAACTTTCCTCGTCCCGCAACAAAGAAGCAATTAAGAAGCTTTCTAGGCCTGATTGGCTATTACAGGAGGTTCCTAGCACGCTTTGCGGAAGAAAGCTCCATCTTTACAGACATGTTAAAAAAGAATTGCCCAAATCGACTCCGTTGGACCCCGGATGCGGAGAGGGTTTTCAACCGATTGAAAGAGCGGCTATGCACGGCCCCGGTGTTACGCGGGGTGGATTTCACGCAGCCCTTCATTGTACAGACGGATGCCTCAGACGTAGGCTTAGGGGGCGTCTTGTCCCAGAAGCATGAAGGAAATGAGCATCCTGTGATGTTCCTTAGTAGGAAGTTGTCCTCGGCAGAGCAACACTACTCTACGGTTGAGAAAGAGTGCCTCGCCATCAAATGGGCAATAGAGACCCTCAGGTTCTACCTCACCGGACGAAAATTCCTGCTAGTTACCGATCACGCACCCTTGAAGTGGCTCCAACAGATGAAGAATCACAATGCACGATTAACCAGATGGTACATGGCCCTGCAAGCTTTTGATTTTAAGATAGAGCATCGAGCAGGGAAGCTACATCACAATGTAGATGCCTTATCCAGAATTACGGACTGTACGGAGGAGCTTCAACAACCTCCGCCAGCCCGTAATATCTTGAGTAGGGGGGTATGTGGCAAGGAGGCCTATCTGGAGTCCGGGGGAGGACAAAGAGACAGGGAATTCATCCTAGTAAAGGGCCCCCTTTCACCGAGACAGGATAGAAAAGCCACAACCACCTCCAGGAATCAGAATACTTCCACTTGGCCCACATTTCATGATCCCCCTAGTGGAATGAAGGGGAGAGGATACAAGGCTCAGAACCCCTTAGGCAGTGAATGCTCCAAGCACTCAGGTGTCCGGAGTCAGGCTGATTGCCGTCACCTGAGTAGGGTGGGGTTGGAGCTAGAGCCCTGGAAGTATAAACCCAGAGCAGAGTATGACTTGGAGAGGAGAGGAGAAGCAGGAAGCTAGGCTGAGCAGAGCAGAGGAACAGAGATTCCAGCCGAAGAGAGTGCTATTTGGCATATAGCACGGCTGCAGGAGAGTTTGGAGCCAGGAACAAGAGAGACTCCAAGATCCCCCGGGAGGCTGTTAGCTGAGCATGCTGAGCAGGACGGGGAGTCAAGCCTATGCAGCTGGGAGAGCCCGAGGAGGACACACCCATGGACTGTCCCTTGTGCCAAGCTATAAACCTGGGGAATGTAGAGAAAGCAAGCCAGTCCTGAAAGAAGGTCTTCCAGGAAAAAGGTACCCTTATTCCACAAGCAGGGTGGCTGTGTTTCCCTTGTGTTTATAAAGGGGAAGTTTACCACAGATTTTAAATGTAATTTTCGTTTGTGCTTTAGCCAGCAAGGCTAAGAAGGGAATACAATAAGCTTGCTGGTAAAGACTGTGTATCCTGCAATAGAGAGAACCTTTAAAACTGCATTTTGTGCTTGGATATGTTTTGGACAATTTTTGCTTCCAGGAGTCCTGAACCAACAATCCTATGTGTGGTATGATCGAACCATTATGTATATAAAAATAATAAATTTCTGTCATTTGCCTTACCTACTTGAGCCTGACTACAGCTTTCTACATGGTGCACTCATACAGCTGAATAAGGACTACATTTCCCAGAGGGCATTGCAGGGAAATAGTTTAAAAAAAAAAAAGCTGAAAAAGCATACAGCAGAAAGTTCCTCTAAAAATCCACGCCCCTCTAACTTAGAGGCGAGTGGTGGTGGCGTGACAGTAGTAATGCAATCTTCACATGTGGGTGACATCGGTACCGACAGAGCCCGCTTGGGAACACACCCTAGCATTCAATTGGAAAGCTTTTGGGAACAATCCACTGCGCCTGCGCATCTGCCTTCCCAAGTCCTCTCCTCAGTTCTTCATTTTCTGCGGAGCCAGCAGGTTGTTTCTTTCCTGTCACTGACGAAAAACATTTATGTTTTGGTAAATTTCTCTGCTCTGCTTTTCCGTCGATGCTGGTGCCCTCACAGTCACCGACCCCAATATTTTTCTCTCTTTTCAAAGAAGATTTTTTTTTTATTTTTTCAGTTTTGGTGGTTTTTGCCACCAGATAGGCCTTGGCCTACTTTTCTTCACCACAATGGAAAAACACATCAGTGGTTTCAAAAAAATGTATCAACTGTTCTGGTACTATCTCAGTCATGGATAAACATGACTGGTGTTCAAAATGTTTGGGCCCCGACCATGTTCCAAACGATTGTCTTTTGTGTCAGCAAATGACAAAAAAGAGGCCTAAAGAACAGGGTCAGACAGTATAGTTCTTTGTTTGCCCCAAACTCAATTTCAGTGGCTTCCATTTTGTGGAGGACATGAGCTTCCTCTCATGGTTCTCAGGTCTCCTCAAAGTCCAAACACAAAATTAAGTAAGTCATCGACATCGAAGAACGATACCGATGTCAGTCCCTTCATCGTCATTGAGACTCACCGAAAGGTACGTTCGATGCTGACCGGCCTGCCAAACAGCCCAGGTGGGAGGCCCTGTCCGCCAAAGCAAAAGAGGGGCTCCAGGACGCTCCTGGGGCATCAATCTCCAGAGAGCTACTGATTCCATACTCTGGGATAGTGGCTAAAGCCCCGTACGGGATTCTACCCAGGCATCGGTCAGCTCCCTTGACCAGTGTATACTGGCTATTGAGAGGAGTTTGGTCACACTCATGGCAGCCTCGGTACTGACGGTATCGACAGCTCTAGATGTGCAAGTGACGGCACCCTGTCAATAACTGCCGATTCTGGCATTCGAACCTGCATCGGGGGAGCTTCTCTCTCCAATACCCCCTTTGGAACAGATGGATATTGTCGGTACCCAGCAAGCTCCCGATGCTGCACTGACCGATCGTTTGTACCAGCACATCGGTCATCGACATTGGGGAAGTATTGAGATCAAGCACGAGATCGTCGATACTCTGACTTTCTGTAAAACTCTGACGCTACTTCCTCCGATTACAATGACGCATCGAAGGACTCCAGAAAAAGCCGGGACATTCCTTCAGACCAGTCCCTTCCTCATGAGCGACGTCGATTCCTGCCAGAGGACATGTTTTTCCAAGACTTCATTAGGAATATGGCAGCAGGCCTACAGATTACAGTGGCATCGGAGATGGAACCGAGGGCAGAGGAATTGGAAATCCTTTAAAACCCCTCGACACCAAAAGAGGCTGCCACTTTGTAGATACACTGTTTCTTGCAGGATCTGATGCTCAGAAGATGGTAGGCTCCTCTAATGGTTCCGCCTTTCAGCACATGACTCAATACCATGTACAGAGTCCCACCATGCCCAGGTTTTCAGAAGCCTCAACTTCCATATCATTCTATGGTAGTGGAATCGGTAATACACTGCATCAAGAGTTCTAAGAATCACTCTTCAATGCCTCCAAGCAAAGACACAATGCCTTCGGTCGTCAGTGCTTTCAGGCATGCCTACTCACCTCTAGAATGACCTCCTACATGCTCTACATGGGCATGTTTCTAAAAGATTTATCCCGGGATCTGGAGACATTTGTACCTCTCCTTCCCAAAGACGAACAGAATGCATTCCAAGCCCTAATCAGGCAGAATCAAAATACATCCAAATTTCTTACCAGAGCATCTTTCGAAACCTTGGAGTCATCCAGCAGATTCAGCAGTCTGCATCGGTACTCGCAGGATGGCCTGGCTCCAGGCATCGGATCTTGAACAGTGGGTCCAAGACAAATTGGCTAATATTCCCTGTTCGGGAGAAAACCTCTTTGGAAAGAGGTTACGATATTCGTAAATGACCTGGAAATGGGAATAACAAGTGAGGTAATCAAATTTGCAGATGACATAAAATTATTCAAAGGTGTTAAACCAAAGAGGATTGTGAAAAATTTCAAGAGGACCTTGATAAATTGGAAGACTGGACATTCATATGAGAAATGAAAGTTAATGTGGACAAGTGCAAACTTATGCACCTAGGAAAGAATGACCCAAACAATGGTTACAAGCAAGGTTCCACATTAGGAACCACCACCCAGGAAAAAGATTTAGGCGTCATCATGGATAACACATTAAAAACCTCTGCCCAGTGTGCAGCGGTGGCCAAGAAAGCAAATAGAATGCTAGGAATCATAAATAAAGGAATGGAGAATAAAACAAAGGATATTATAATACCTCTGTATCGTTCCTTGGTGCGACCGCACTTTGAATATCGTGTGCAATTTTGTTCGCCGTATCTTAAAAAGATATAGTGGAATTAGAAAAGGATATAGTGGAATTAGAAGAGCCATCAAAATGGTAAAAGGGATGGAAGGATACCCCTATGAGGAGAGGCTAAAAAGGTTAGGGCTCTTCAGCCTGGAAAAGAGACAGCTGAGGGGAGATATGATATAGATCTATAAATTAATAAATGGAGTGGAAGGGGTAAACACAGACTGATTGTTTATGTCATCAAAATGTACAAAGACTAGGGAACATGCAATGAAGCTACAGTGTAACCCATTTAAGACTAAAGAGAAAATATTTTTTCACTTAACGCATAATCAAATTCTGGAATTCGTTACCGGAGGGTGTAGTAAAAGCTGTTAGCGTAGCTGGGTTTAAGAAAGGTTTGCACAAGTTCCTAGTCGAAAGGTCTATAAACTAATATTAAAGGGGATCCGGGAAATACACAGCTTGCCCCAATGCAAGAATTGTGAAACCTGTGTGTCTTTTGGGGAAACTGCTAGGCATTTGTGACCTAGATTGGCCATTGTTGAAAACAGGATACTGTGATTGATGGACCTTGGTCTGACCCAGTATAGCATATCTTATGTTCTTATGTTCTAAAGGGTTGGAGGGAAAAGGCGGGAGAGATTGGGACAGATGATATCATCCTAAAGCACCTCTCAAGAAAGACAGCAGACCCCTCTAAGAGGAGGACTAATCCAATGAGGTCTTTCTATCCCAAGAAAAAGAGATATTATCCTTCTTATCCACCTGCAGCTGCTTACCAGCCTCAACAGCAACAGCAGCGCCAGCAGGGCCCTCCCCAACCCAAGAAGCTTAAGGCTCCTAAACCTCAACCAGCTTCACAGCCACAACCAGCACCTGGTTTTTGACTCCTTCCTGGACAGCATAGCCATTCTCCCTCCGCAGGGTCTGCATCCCCTACACATACTGTAGCAGGCAGGCTCTCTTCATATGCCCACAGGTGACACCTCGTAACATTAGAGCAATGGACTCTCAACATTGTCCAAAGGGGATATCAGCTTCATTTCAAAACTTACCCGCCACCACCTTCATAGAAGATTATCCCAGACACCCCCTTCAGACAAATCTCCTATTAGAAGAGGTGTCCACCCTGTTAGCTCAGGGAGCCACAGAAAGAGTTCCTCAGCCCCGAGGGCATGGGTTTCTACTCTCCTTATTTCCTCATTCCCAAGAAAATAGGAGGGTTCAGGCCCATCTTAGAATTAAGGGACCTAAACAAATTCCTCGTTCGAAAAAAATTCAAAATGATTTCCCTCGGCACACTCCTGCCATACCTTCAGAGGAATGACAGGCTGTGTTCTCTAGACCTCAAGGAAACATACATGCATTTATTGATCCACCCTCAGCCAGACAGTATCTGCGTTTTCGGTTCCAGCAGAACCATTACAAATATCAGGTGCTCCCCTTCGGCTTAGCCTCTGCACCCCAAGTATTCACACAGTGCATGGCAATGGTTGCGCCTACCTTTATCTTTATTGTCATTTGATATACCACCCTAGGCAGCAAGGCATCAGAGAGGTTTACAAAAATCTAAATTAAAAATAAGGAAAAGGAAAAGAACCCCAATAATATATAGGACAGGACAGAAAAGAAAGAGAATGAAAAAGAGAGCAATGGGCAGACGGGGAGGGGAGGAGAACTTAGACTAAAGGAAAGAGCTAAGGGGGAGACTGTCAGGGGAAGGGGAGGGAAGGTCATAAGCCAACTGAAACAGGTATGTTTTGAGCTAAGATTTGAGCTGTAGAAAGGAGGTCTCTGCACATAGTGAGGCAGGTAGGGAATTCCATAAGGCAGGAGCAAGGAAAAAGAAAGCGGAATGATGCGCTTGTTCCAAATGCGCATGGGAAACTGAGGGGAAGGCCAAGTGGTGAGTGTGTGCACTTTAGAGAGTTTTTGTCTTCCCCTACTTAGATGATTGGCTCATCAGGGAAGAATCCCCACAAGAAGTAAAGTTCTCCCTTCCTTGCACCATCATGGTGCTCCAACATCAGGATTCATCTTAAACCTTCCAAAGTCGCATGTGGTGCCAACCCAGTGGCTCAAGTTAATCAGGCCAGAGTTTTCCTTCCCCTGGATCGCTCTACCCGGCACATCGAGCTTACCCAAAAGATAAGAAATCACAGTTGCATAACAGCTCGAGAAATGCTATGCCTTTTATTTATTTAACAGGTTTTATATACCGCTTTATCATTTCAATCAAAGCGGTTTACATTGAAACTTAAACTTGGTAATGCACATTAAACAGGGACATTTATAACTTGGATTTTTCTGAGGCAATGGAGGGTTAAGTGACTTGCCCAAGGTCACAAGGAGTGCTAGTGGGACTCAAACCCTTGTCTCTGAGTTCTCAAGCCAGTGTTCTTAACCATTAGGCTACTCCTCCACAGTCCATGTAGTCTCCTTTGCCCACCTGCACATGCAACAAGCCCAATGGATGCTTTCGTCTCAATGGACACAGGCAACCGGGCATCTCTCAGACAAAATATGCATCGCACCTCCACTTCTTAACTCCCTTCAGTAGTGGTGCTCCCCTCAAAACCTACTCGAGGGGGGGGGGGGTCGCCTTTTCAGATGCCTCCACTTTAATGCACCCTGAGAATGGATGCTTTCAAGCTCAGCTGGGGAGTACATCTGAACAATCTAACCACACAGGGGCAGTGGACACACCAGGAATCTCCGTTACAGATAAACCTCCTGGAACTAAATGTACTTACAAACACCCTTCTGGTTTTTCACCCCCACTTTCGGGCCAACAGGTCTTAGTCAGAACAGACAATCAAGTGACCATGTTCTATGTGAACAAGCTGGGCAGAACAGGATCCTATCCCCTCTGCCAGGAAGCACTTTGCCTCTGGTTCTTCTCCACTACACATTGCATTCACCTCAGAGAGGTGCATTTCCCAGGAGAACTCAATCTCCTTGTGGACAGACTCAGCCATATCCTATGCTCACACAAGAGGACCCTCAATCAAGAAATGACATCTTGGATCTTCCAGGTCTGGGAGAACACACTCATAGATCTGTTTGCCACCCAGGAGAACGCCTAACTTCCAATGTTCTGCTCACAGCTTCCCTCCCTGCACAGACAGGCGATAGATGCTTTCCTTTTCCACTGGGGACAAGGTCTGCTCTATGCATTCCCACCAATCCCCTTGATACCCAAGACCCTGTTCCAACTACAGGCAGACAAGGGCTCCATGATTCTCATGATTCCCTTTTTGGCCCCATCAGCTGTGGTTTCCTCTGCTACTTCGACTAATACAGACAACCTCTCAGTCTGGGACATGCGCCTAACCTCCTTCTCAGGATTATGGGATGCTTCGCCATCCCAATCCAGAGGGCCTCTGCTTTACGACCTGTCTCCTGAAAGTGTAATCCTTGCTGACATCAACCTCCCACAACAGGTCAAGGATATCCTACTTGCATCACGCAAACCGTCCAGACGTTCATATACTTTCAAATGGCAGAGGTTCATACTCTGGTGTTCCTCAAAGCAAATTGACCCCTTTACCTGCCCAGTGGAATTCCTTCTACAGTATCTCCTCCACTTATCCTCAGCAGGTCTTAAGACTAACTCAGTCAAAGTTCATCTCAGTGCCATTATGTCTTATCACAAGCCTCTGGACAAGCGACCTATTTCGTCGCACCCCTTGGTGCAACATTTCATGCATGGTCTCCTGTTCTCCAAGCCACCTATCAAACCACCACTGATGGCCTGGGACCCCAATGTGGTTCTAGCGCAACTTCTAAAGCCTCCCTTTGAGCCTTTAGCCACTGCTTCATTCAGGTTTCTCACATGGAAGGTACTCTTCTTCATCGTTCTGACCTCAGCTCACTGCATTAGCAAACTGCAAGCTTTAGTGGTAGATCCCCCATACACTTGGTTCCACCAAGACAAGCTGGTCCTCCATTTCCATCCATACTTCCTTCCAAAAGTGGTTTCAACCTTCCACCTGAACCAGTCGGTAATTTCTTACCGGTCTTCTTCCCGAGATCACATGCCCCTAGAGCCGAAGCAGCCCTAAACACTCTAGACTGTAAACGAGCACTGGTTTACTACTTGGATAGAAGCAAGGCCTAAAGGAAATCCTCATAGCTATTCATTTCCTTTGATCCAAGTCACCTTGGACTTCCAATGACAAAACATACCCTATCTAGATGGATAGCGGACTGCATTTCTTTTGCTTATGCGTAGGCGGAACTCTCCCTTGAGCGTCATGTCACTGCTCACAACGTGCAAGCTATGGTAACCTCAGTTGCCAATTTCCATTCCATCTTGACAAGATCCATCAGGCAGCTACCTGGTCCTCCATTCATATCTTTGCTGTTCACTACTGCCTAGACGGGGACTCCCAACGGAATGCTGTCTTTGGCCAGGCTGTACTCCAGCATCTTTATGGGACTTTAATGCAACTCCTACCCTCCATCCCGAACTTCATTCTGGCACCAGACTTCCATTAGAGGTGGTCTAGCTGACTGCAGTCAAGTCCAATGGGGCCACATTGCATCCACACTTTTGGCTCTGTCCTTTAGCCTCAGGGATACCAGGGCTATCCCTCTTCCAGTCTGTTAACTGGGAGCTAGTGAGTCCCATATGTGATGACTGCATTCCTGCTTGTTCCTGGAGATAGCATTGTTACTCACCTGTAACAGGTGATCTCTGGGAGCAGCAGGAATCAGTCTTCACAACTCGCCCTCCTCCCCTAGGAGTTGTAGGGTATTCTCTTTTTCCCTCTGTCTCTCAGCTACAAACTCAACTGAGGACAGGACTTGGGAAGAAAGATCCGCAGGCACAGTGGATTGCTCCCAAAAGCTTTCCAATCGGATGCTGGGGAACATTTCCACGCGGGCTCAGTCGTACCAATATCACCCATATGTGAAGACTGATTTCTGCTGTTCCCAGGGACCACCTGTTACAGGTGAGTAACAACGCTTTATTAACCAGAAAGGTCATATTCATTATCTTCAATTTACCTGCTTTTTTAAATTTCAGTTCAAAATGATTATAATAGAACTTAAGCTGAAATAAATGCTCAATAGTACTTTCTAAAATACGCAAGTTATTGCCAGTCCCCTACTCAGCAATTTTCTGATGTTAATTATAATTTTAGCAATGAACCCATAAAAGACGAAACGAAGTAATGGTATGTCAGAATCTAAGATCTCAGGCAAAAAATACTGACCATATCACCTATCAGCTCAAAATAACTTGGTTAACTTAGCACATCTGAGTGGATGTATTAATGCCCATTCTCTTAATAAATGTTGGTTATTTCAGATATGATAAGGGAAATAGGATTTGCTATTTTATTTATCACAGAAACCTGGCTTATAGGTCTTGAAAATCCAATACTGATATTTTTATATCCTGAGGAATATAAGGTGCTGCCTGCCCTAGGACTGGAAAAATGGGGGCAGAGTAGCAAATATTTAGAAAGATCTTTTCCCGCATGTTAATACTGTAAAAGGAATGGAATTGTTGCTGATGACTCAAGATATATAGCAGAAATGGAAAAGGTACAGAGAAGAGTGAACAAAATGGTAAAAGGGATGGAAGGATATCCCTATGAGGAAAGGCTTAAAAGGTTAGGTCTCTTCAACTTGGAAAAGAGATGGCTGAGAAGAGATATTATAGAGGTCTATAAAACAATAAATGAAGTGGAAGGGGTCATATGCACTGTTGATGCCATGTGGCCCAGGAGGCGCAGGAAGTGCCTCACGGAAACATGAGATGTGTGTTGGATCTGGGTGACCAAATCCAGTAGCCTGTGGGCCCTGTCCTCAGGCAAGTAAGCTGTTGCCTGAAGGGTATACAGCCTGGCCCCTATGAACTCTAGGTTCTGAGTGGGGAGCAAAGTGGACTTTGAGTAGTTTATGACAAAGCCCAGATGCTGAAGGAGAGAGACAGTGCGAAGAGTGGCCTGTCGGGCCCCTGGGATGACTGGTCCCTGATTAGCCAGTCGTAAAGGTAAGGGAAGACAAAGATCCCTTAATTCCTGAGAAAAACCGCCACCACCGCCAGGCATTTTGTAAAAACCCTGGGGACAGAGGTTAGGCCAAAGGGAAGTACCCTGTATTGAAAATGTTTTCCTCCCACCACAAATCTGAGATACTGTCTGTGGTCTGGATGGATGAGGATGCGAGTATAAGCATCCTTTAGATCTAAGGAGCACAGCCGGTCTCCCTGCTGGAGGTAGGGCAGCAGTATCCCAACAGTAAGCATCTTGAACTTTTCCCTCTTCAGAAACTTGTTCAGATTTCTTAAGTCTAGGATAGGTCTGAGGCTTCCTGTTCTCTTTGGTACAGGGAAAGAGTAGTTACTCACCTGTAAAAGGTGTTCTCCAGGAGCAGCAGGAATCAGTCCTCACATACGGGTGACGGCGCTCGTGCGGAGCATTTCCCCAGCTTTCAAAGAAAGCCTTTGGGAATGCAGCGCGCATGTACGGTCCCCTTCCTGCCCAAGGGTGCCATCTTGCTCAGTCTGATGGCATAGCTAAAAGACAGCAAAAAACAAAATGAAGTATATGACTGCAACTCCAAGGGGAGGAGGGAGGGTCGTGAAGACTGATTCCTGCTGCTCCTGGAGAACATCTGTTACAGGTGAGTAACTACTCTTTCTCCAGGACCAAGCAGGAAGTCAGTCCTCACATATGGGACTCCCCAGCTCTAGGCTACCGAGAACCCAAGCTGAAAAATAAGCTCCCTCTAGAGCCTCAGCATGCGTGATAAGAATCTTCTCTGAGAACGCCCCCGAATGGTAGCCCAACACAAGGGCCGGAGTTGCCTAAACCTCAAAGAGATTACGGAGTACCGCCTGTCTGAAAGCACTGTCCCTACGGGACTCCCTCTCGAGGCAGTAATGGGCCGCAAAAGTCTGGCTTGAAGACCAAGTAGCGGCCCGGCAGATATCTGCGAACGCAACAGAGCAGAGATCAGCTACTGACGCAGCCTTCGCCCTGACACGGTGGGCCGTGATTCGACCCTGCAAGGAGAGGCTGGCTGCCCTGTATGCCCAGGCGATACAGTCTTCTACCCAAATGGACAGGGTACGCTTGGAGACAGGTAACCCCAGCTTATTAGGGTCAAAAGACACGAAGAGCTGAACAGCCCTTCGAAGCCCCTGCGTACGGTCAATGTAGAAAGACAACGCCCTCCTACAGTCCAGGGTATGCAAGACCATCTCAGCCCGGCTGGCATGCGGCCTGGGAAAGAAGGTCGGAAGAACCATCTCCTGACTGAGGTGGAAGGAGGAGACAACCTTTGGAAGGAACTTAGGATGAGTCCGTAAGACCACCCTGTTCCTATAGAACCGTGTGTACGGTCTATCAGAAACCAGAGCCTGTAATTCACTCACACGCCTGGCCAAGATAAGAGCCACCAAGAACAACGCCTTCCAGGAAAGGAAGCGTAAATGACAGGTAGCCATCGGCTCAAACGGTGGGCGAGTAAGTTGCTGCAAGACCACATTCAAATCCCACTCAGGGGCTGGTGGACGAATCGGAGGCTTGAGCAAAAGCAGGCCTCTGAGAAAGCGGGCCACTAAGAGTGAACCAACAGAGATTGGCCCTCCACCGGCGAGTGGTGCGCTGACAGAGCATGCAGGTGGACCCGAACCGAGTTAGATTTAAGGCCTAGGTCCGACAGGTGAAGCAGATACTGCAGCACCACTGGTACCAGGCACGAAAACGGATCCTCTTGGCGCTGAGCACACCAGGTAGAGAACCTACGCCACTTGAGGGCATAAGATTTCCGGGTGGATTGTCTCCTAGAGGCCAAAACCACATCCTCCACTTCCCTAGATAGAAGTAAGGGGGCTAGCACTACCCTTTCAGCAGCCAGGCCATTAAATGGAGAGACTGGAGGTTGGGGTGCAGGAGACAGGAGATCGGGTTGCACCCCCAGAGGGAGTGGAGTGTGCACCGCCAATTGCAGAAGGAGTGGAAACCACGGTTGCCTCGGCCATCTGGGGGCTACCAGGATCAGCGAGGCCCTGTCCCAAAGAACCTTGAATAGGGTTCGGGCCACTAGAGGCGTTGGAGAAAACGCATACAGCAGGCTCGTAGACCAAGAGATTAGGAAGGCATCTGCTGCTATTCGCAGAGGATGCAGTTGTCTGGAACAGAACCTGGGCAGTTGACGGTTCAGTGGACTGACAAAGAGATCGATGGTTGGAAGACCCCATTTTAGGAAGATCTGCTGGACCACTAGGGGATGCAAATGCCATTAGTGAGGCTGTAGAATCCTGCTCAACCTGTCTGCCAGGAAATTTTCTTGGCCAGGTAGATAAACTGCCTTGAGAAACATGCCGTGCTTGACTGCAAAGGCGCACAAGGCCTGCGCTTTCCGACACAGAAACCTGGATCCTGTGCCGCCTTGTTTGCTCACATAGAACATTGCTACTTGGTTGTCTGTCTGAATCAAGACAGACTGGTGAAAGAGGACATGAGAGAAAGTTTGTAGAGCTAATCGAATAGCTCGCAACTCCAACAGATTGATCTGCTGTGTGGCCTCCCAAGGGGACCAGAGGCCCTGAGTGCATGCCCCCTGGCAATGTGCACCCCAACCTTGAAGAGAAGCATCGGTCGTCAGCACCTGTTTGTGAGGTGGTGCCTGGAAAGGTACCCCTTTGATCAGGTTCGGGAGATGTAGCCACCACTGCAGGGAGGCCGCTAGCAGTTTGGACACTTATTCTGTCTCTTAAGTCTCCTGTGGCCTGTATCCACTGAGCTCTGAGGCACCATTGAGCAGGCCGCATATGCAGGCGAGCATTTGGAGTTACATGGACCGTGGATTTCATGTGGCCCAAAAGCCTCAGGAATGTCTGGCAGAGACCAGAGATCCACTGCGGACCTGCTGGGCTAGAGCCATCAGTCTGTGAGCCCTGTTCCCGGGCAAATAAGCCATTGCTTGTAAGGTATACAACCTTGCCCCTATGAACTCTATGTCCTGTGAGGGGAGCAAAGTGGACATTACGAAGTTTATGACAAAGCCCAGGTGCTGGAGAAGAGAGAGAGTGCGAAGAGTGGCTTGTCTGGCCTCCTGTGGAGACTGACCTCTGATGAGCCAGTCGTCCAGGTATGGAAAAACGAAGATGCCCTGGTTTCTGAGATAGGCCGCCGCCGCCGCCACCACCACCACCACCACCAGGCATTTGGTGAAAACCCTGGGTGCGGAGGTTAGGCCAAATGGTAGTACTCTGTACTGAAAATGATTTCCTCCCACTACAAATCTGAGATATTGTCTGTGGTCTGGATGAATGAGGATGTGAGTATAAGCATCCTTTAGGTCTAAGGAGCATAGCCAATCTCCCTGCTGGAGGTAGGGCAGCAGTATTCCAAGGGTAAGCATCTTGAACTTTTCCCTCTCCAGGAACTTGTTGAGATTTCACAAGTCTAGGATGGGCCTGAAGCCTCCTGTCCTTTTTGGTACCAGAAAGTACCTGGAATAGAAGCCTCGTCCTATCAGGTGGTGAGGCACCGGTTCCACTGCCTGCTCCTGTAGAAGACTTGCCAACTCCTGAAGGAGGAGGTTCTTGTGCAGAGGGAGTCTTGGAGGCTCCCCTGGAAAGTAGGAGGGAGGTAAATGGTTGAAGTGGAGCAAGTTGTCCTTTTGAACTATGCTCAGTACCCAGGTATCCCCTGTTATAGCTGACCATCTGTGGGCATACAGTGTCAGCCGGCCTCCTGTGCTGAGTGGAGCCAGCTGTGGGGGAGAGGCTATTCAGTGGGAGTCAAAACCCCGCTCCCTGCTGTGCAGGAGCCGGAGCTGGCGGCTTGGGAGTTTTCTGCCTACGGGGCCCATGTCCCTGCCCCTTGGCCTGCTGACCCTGTTGGGGAGCTGTAGAAGTCTGGAATTGAGGGTAGGATTTGTAGGCAGCTGCCTTCCTTGGGTAAAAGGGCATTTTCCCCAAGCCCTTCTTCTTCTGAGAAGGGCCAGAAGTCTTCCTGGACAGCCTTGTCCTGGTGAGAGTCTCAGTCTCGATTTCTGCAGCCTTTTCAGCCATGGGTTTGCCAAAGAGATTCTCACCCCGGCAAGGGACATCGACCAACTTGTCCTGGACCCATGGCTTGAGATCCGATGACTGTAGCCAGGCCTGACGGCGTGCATTGATGCTGGCTGCTGCTACTCGGGCCGAAGCCTCGAAGCCATCATAGGCTGCTCGAGATATAAACTTCGAGCACTCCCGAATCCCCGATGACAAAGCCTTGAACCTCTGCAAAGGTTCCTTGGAGAGGCCAGCTGAGAACCCGGCAATCTCCTTTGCCAGGTCTCGGAGGTACATGCCCATGTACAGCTGGTAAGTCTGGACACGGCAAGCCAGCATAGAGCCCTGGAAGCACTTTCTACCGAGGGCATCCAGGTTCCGGGCCTCCCTGCCAGGGGGCACCAAGGAGTGCATCTTCTGGCTCTTCAGACGATGCATGGCCGATTCCACAACCATGGAGTGGTGCGGTAGCTGTGCCTTCTGGAACCCAGGGCTCTTACGGACTTGATAAATGGAATCGACCCATTTGCTGAGAACCGTCGCTGAGACCAGTGCCTCCCACATGCGGAAGAGCAGCCGTTCCAGCATCAGAGGAACTGGTACAATAAAGGCCTCCTCAGCTCGAGGCTCCTCCTTGGGATCCACGGGGAAGGACAAGGCCTTGGCCATGTCCCTCACAAAGTCCGAGAACTGGGAATCCTCCGGGGGAGACCTTCTCGAAGGCTCGGACTCCGGTGTGTCCGATGGGACGCACCGGGTCCGGAAAGTGTCCGGGGACTCCTCGTCCTCCGTCTCCCTGAGGAGGAATCGAGCAGCTCCGTTCGGGCGGGCACCGATGCCATCCGCCACGACGCCGAGGGTACCAGCGTCGACGACCTTGGCCCCATATGGGAGGCAGAGGGAGACATTTGGCCGAGGATCGGCTCGAGACCGCATTGACTCGAGAATCGGCCCGGCCTCCGGGGTCGACTTAGACGTCGAGGTCCCAGTGGTCGGGGCAGATGCACTGGTCAGACCGGCGATCAGCACTCGCTGCTGTTCCAAGAAGGCAGCCAAGCTGCTCTCCAAGGCTGTCAACTTGAGTCCGAGCTCAGGAGACTCAGCAGCCCCCGACGGCCTCGGGGCCGATGTCGGCTCCCCCGGAGGAGAGTCCATGAGGACAACAGCACTCACATGACTTGGGGACTCCGGCTCCACACAAGGCAATTTGGCAGGTCTCTCCGACTACGAGGACCCAGGACGGCGGTCGGGGCTATGCAACCTGGCCCTCGAGGGACCAAGAGCGTCCACCGACACCGCCCTCGTGGGTTTCTTCTTCCTTTTGTGTTCCCGTGAGGGAGACCCCCGTTCAGAGGAGCCCCGATGATGCTCGGGGTCGGACTCCCGAGACGTCGAGGCCTCTGACGAAGTCCGGGCCTGGCCGGACGCGGAGTTAGAGAAGATCCTTTCTCGTTGATGTTGATGGCTCCTCAGCGCCTTAGTGAACATTTTGCCGCACGGACCACAGATCATTGGGTTATGATCGGGCCCGAGGCACCGGAGGCAGCAGTCGGGTGTGTCGGTGAGAGACATTAGTTTCTTACACCGATCACACTTCTTGAACCCGCTAGCAGCCATCGGGGGAAAAAGGGCCCCTGCAAGGTCAAAAGACCGGGCTGCCAGTGAAAAAGAAAAAAAGCACGAACGCTAGTCTCAAAGGACAAAAACTGAAAAAGTAGCTCCGGGCTCGATACCGGTGTACCGTGCCCAGGCGGGAAGGGGAACTGGTGTTGAACCGGCAAAAAACCACAAATCTTCAAAGGAAAAATCAACTTTTAACCGGGTGACTAAGACAGACGTCCGTCGGGCTCCGCGGAAAAAAGAAGACTGAGCAAGATGGCACCCTTGGGCGGGAAGGGGACCGCGCATGCGTGCGGCATTCCCAAAGGCTTTCTTTGAAAGCTGGGGAAATGCTTCGCACGAGGCCTCTGTCGGCGCCGACGTCACCCATATGTGAGGGCTGACTTCCTGCTTGGTCCTGGAGAAGTACCTGGAGTAGAAGCCTTGCCCTTTCAGGTGGTGTGGCACCGGTTTCAGCGCCTGTTCCTTTAGAAGACTTGCCAACTCCTGAAGGAGGAGGTTCCTGTGTAGAGGGAGTCTTGGAGGCTCCCCTGGATAGCAGGAGAGGGGTAGCTGGTGGAAATGGAGCATAGAGCCCTTCTGGACAAATGCTCAGTACCCAGGTATCCCCTGTGATGGCTGGCCACCTGTAGGCATACAGGGTCAGCCGACCTCCTGTGCTGAGTAGGGCCACCGGCGGAGGAGAGACTATGCCTTTGGAGTCAAAAACCCCCTTCCTGCTGTGCAGGAGCTGGAGGCTTTTCTGCCTACGGGGCCCATGCCCCTGCCCTTTGGCCTGCTGGCCCTGTTGGGGAGCTGGAGAGGCCTGATATCGAGGGTAGGTTTTGTAGGTAGCACCCTTCCTTGGGAAAAAGGGCTTCTTCCCTGAGCCCTTCTTCTTGTGAGAAGGGGCAGAAGTCTTTCTGGACAGCCTTGTCCTGGTGAGAGTCTCGGTCTCGATTTCTGCAGCCTTCTCAGTCATGGGTTTGCCGAACAGGTTCTCACCTCGGCACGGGACATCGACCAACTTATCCTGTACCCATGACTCCAGGTCTGACGACTGGGCCAAAGCCTCGAAGCCGTCATAGGCTGCTCGAGATATAAGCTTCGAGCACTCTCGGATTCCTGTAGACAAGGCCTTGAATCTCTGCAAGGGTTCCTCGGAGAGGCCAGCTGAGAACCTGGCAATCTCCTTTGCCAGGTCCCTTAAGTACATGCCCATGTACAGCTGGTAAGTCTGGGCACGGCAAGACAGCATCGAGCCCTGGAAGCACTTTCTACCGAAGGCATCCAGGTTCCGGGCCTCCCGGCCGGGAGGCACCAAGGAGTGCATTTTCTGGCTTTTCAGCCTGTGCATGTCCGATTCCACAACCATGGAGTTGTGCGGTAGCTGCGCCTTCTGGAACCCAGGGCTCTTACGGACTCGATAGATAGAATCGACCCGCTTGCTAAGAACCAGCACTGAGGCCGGTGCTTCCCACATACGGAAAAGCAGCCGTTCCAGCATCGGAGGAACCGGTACAGTAAAGGCTTCCTTTGGAGGAAAATCATATTGGAGGGCATCGAGCTCTTCAGCTCGAGGCTCCTCCTCGGCGTCCGCTGGGAATGCCAAAGCCTTGGCCATATCCCTGATGAAATCCGAGAACCGGGTATCCTCCGGGGGGGGGGGGGGGGCCCTTCTCCGAGGCTCAGACTCTAGTGAGTCCGACGGGACACACCGGGTCCGGAAGGTGTCGGGAGACTCCTCGTCCTCTGTCTCCCATGCCAACTCCTCTGAGGAGGAGTCGGGCGGCTCCGGCCATGTGGGCCCTGATGCCACCCGTCCCAGGCACCGGCATCGATGACCTCGGCCCCAAACGGGAGGTCGAGGGAAACCATGGCTGAGGATCGACTTGAGACTTGATTGACTCGAAGGCGGCTCAGCCTCCGGGATAGACTTAGACGTCGAGGTCCCGGTGGTCGGGGCAGATGCACCGGTCAGACCGGAGATCAGTACCCGCTGCTGCTCCATGAAGGCAGCCAGGCTGCTCTCCAGGGCCGTCAACCTCAGTCCGCGCTCATGAGAATCTGCAGCCCCCAACTCGGGTCCCGAATGCTTCGGGCCCTACGTCGGTTCTCCCGGAGGAGAGTCAACGAGGACAACCAAAGTTATCTGACTCGGCGACTCTGGCTCCAGGCGAGGTAGTTTGGTCGGCCGCTCCAACTCCGAGAGCACGGGACGGCGGTGAGGGCTCCACGACCTGGCCCCGGAGGATCCAGGTGCCTCAACTGATGCCGCTCTCACGAGCTTCTTCTTCCTTTTGTGCTCCCGGGCGGGAGACGCCCTCTCAGAGGACCCACGACGGCACTCGGGGTCAGACTCCCGAGATGTCAAGGCCTCTGCTGAAGTCCGGGCCCAGCCGGAAGCGGACCGAAAAAATTCTTTCACGCTGATGCTGATGGCTCTGAAGTGCCTTTGACGACATCTTGCCACACAGGCCACAGACCAGCGGGTCATGGTCGGGCCCCGAGGCATCGGAGGCAGCAGTCGTGTGTGTCGGTGAGAGACATAAGTTTCTTGCACTGATCACACTTTTTGAACCCGCTGGCAGCCATCGGGGGAAAAAGGGCCCCTGCAAGGTCAAAAGACAGGGCTGCCAGTGAAAATAAAGAAAAAAATGTGAACGCTAGTCAAAAAGGACAAAAACAGAAAAAGAAGTTCCGGACTCGATACCGGTGTACCGAGCCGAGGTGGGAAGGGAACCGGCATTGAACCGGATAAAGAAACGTGAAAAATCGCTGAAAAAAATCTACTTTTCCCGGGTGACACGAACTACGTCCGTTGGGCTCCGTGGAAAAAGTAAGACTGAGCAAGATGGCACCCTTGGGCGGGAAGGGACCACGCATGCGCACTGCATTCCCAAAGGCTTTCTTTGAAAGCTGGGGAAATGCTCCGCATGGGGGCTCCGTTGGCACCGACATCACCCATATGTGAGAACTGACTTCCTGCTTGGTCCTGGAGAATTAGAAGTAATTAAGTTCTGAGTAGATGTAAGATTAATATTGATGATTTTCAGAGTTTCAGTACAGGACTGGCCTCTAATGATTACCGGAACCTGGATAAAATGGTTAATATTCGGTGCCCAGTATTATCAAGTTTAAATTCTTGTGTCCCATTAAACTGACCAAGAATTCCATATGGTAAAATATCTCCCTGATATCCAGGAGCTCATAAGAGTGAAAAATGGGAATTTAGAAAATGAGAAAGGCTTTGGAAGAATTCTAATCTCTTAGATCAAACTAAACTGGAATAGGGGAGTACAAGAACTATAAACTGGCAGTTATGGAAATGGACAGATTATTTTATTCTAGACAGATTTGAATGGTTTGAATGTAACAAGGGAATTATTAAGCATGCTAAATTTCAAGCGGACATTGCGATTTGTAGTGGACCCCCCAGATAGAGGCCCCCCTGGAAGCACCCCAAATAGCAGATTTCTTTCTAAACTAAGATGAAAACCTTTTTGTAGAAGTTTAATTACAGAACACGATAATGGTGAATAGAGGAAGAGAATGAGGGGAGAGACACAGAAAATGAATCTAAGAAATGGCACTAGAAGACAATAAGGGGGATTGTTGTTGGGACAGTTTTGAAGAAATATCTGGTTTGGAAATTAGCATTACTATAAACAAGCTTGCAAAGGGCAATTGTGGCCTAGATTCCTGTGTGACCTAATACCTACAGATAATGAGCTGAATATTGTCGTTATTCTTATAGCAGTGGCGCTGACAGGTCTATATGTATATTCATCATGTTGTTCTGTGGATAGCAGTGCTGAATATTGTCACGCCCATAGCCCCTTACATGTGTATGGAGGGGCATGCTTATTATATAAAGTTCCCCAATTAAGCAATGTTCCAGACTGGCTAGCTTGCAAAGGATTCTGGTAAAGGTAGTCCAGTCATATGGTGCTTGCCTTGGAGGTCAATGAAAACAATTGTAGTTGGCTTGAGTGTAAGGCAGTAACAGAATATTTATTTATGAGGTTAATCCAAATGCACACAGATTCACTTGGTAACACCTTAGGATGTATTCTCCAGGATTTTATATTCAAAATAATAATTATACAACTGAATGGTTAAGCAAATAGCTTGCAAAGTCCATTAACAGAAATTCTATCTCAGTCACTGCTGACAAATCTTGCTCAGCTGTGCCGTTGGAAAGGAAAACAAAAATAGTAAAAGCTTCTTCACAAAAACAGCTTTTTACATTCCACGTTCAAAGCACTTTTGTATCCAACGTGTGCATAGCCTGAGCTGTGTGCTGCTCTGGTACCAGGTGGCTAACAAGCTTCAATCAACAGCTCTGCTCGTCTCTGCACAAGTACTTACACAAACATCTAGTGCCAGTTACTAAAACGTTTCCTTTTATGTTAATCCTACTTTCAGGATTTCTCTGTGCTAGCAACCTTGCATAAAGAACACTCCATGAGACTATCGTCTCCCTCTGTAATTATGGCTTGGTCTTCTACTTGCATAGGCTCTATGTCAGGAGCTGGATCAGAGGGCTTTATTAACTGACCTTCCTTAGGACAGGAACTGTGTCTAAACACCTTGCCTTGCTCTAGGTTAAACAAATGTTCATAGTTCCTACCTGAGTTGCTGGCATTAGGCTGTCCTTTCAAATATTCTGGCCAGTAAGCATTGGAGTTTTTATAACCTGTCCTCCAGTCTATATTCCTGGACCTCAGGGCATCTGCTCCATACCTCTGCTTAGGGTTCCTAGCTGCAGTTCTCCAAGCCTTTGGATTTTCCCAATCCCTTGGAGCTGGCTTCTCCCACGAATCTCCCCAAGAACATGGATCTCTCAGAGCTCCTCTCCCCTTGCTCTCACGCTTGCCTTCAAGCTTTCCTTCTCTTCCAGGTCTTCCTTGTCTCCCAGGCTTTCCTTCACTGCTCCCAGGCTTTCCGTCCCTGCCAGGCTTCTCTTCACTCCCAGGCTTTCCTTGCCTGCTCTCTGCATATTCTGTTCTAGTTTTAAAGTTCCCAGTTTCCAACCCCTCCCTTGCAAACCTCAGGTGGTGCTGATTAAAGTCTCTCCTGGCAGCTGAGTAATTAGGAGTGACGTAAGGGTTTCTCAATCTGGGTTTAAACTGCTGCACCTCATCTCCACTAGAGGCTCTCTGCAGGCCACTGCAGCCTGGAATAACCTGTCTTTTAGGTAAATATGGAGTTTTATTCCTGTGACCTGGCAAAACAGGTCCCTTGATCAGGGCAAATTCCCTTCCTTTAACACTATTCTCTGGGCTCTGGGCAGCTTCCTCATCACAATATACAATGTTTAAATATTGACCTCTATATTATATATAAGAAAGGCTCTTAAAGCTTATTTTTATACTTACGTTTTCTGAAATGCAGTGTAAAGGACTTAGTAACTTTTAATTTTATCTGTACTTGAATACTGCTTAGGTCTGAATTGACCTGATTCTAAATTTGATTATGTAACTATCTAAATTGGTAAATAAAGGTAAAAGGAAAAGGAGACCGCTATGGTTTTCGAAAGAAGTAGCTGAAAAAGAGGGAGGCCTTCATGAAATACAAGAGATCACAGAGAGAGGAAGACAGGCATCTATATTTGGGAAAAACTTAGAGAAGCTAGCAAAGTAGTCAAGAAGGCAAAGATTCAAAAGGAGGAGGAAATAGCCAATGCAATAAAATGTGGGGATAAGACATTTTTCAGATATATTAGTGAGAAGAGGAAGGGCAAGAGTGGTATTGTTAGACTCAAGGGTGCAGGGGAGGAATATGTAGAAGCTGATAAGGATAAAGCGGAATTGCTTAACAAATATTTTTGTTCTGTGTTCACAGATGAAGAACCAGGAGCAGGACCTCAGAAAACACCCACAAATAGGAACAGAAGTAAAGGACATCTTGAACAATTTTCAAAAGACTGTGTTCGTGAGAAACTATCTCAACTTAAAGTAGACAAAGCGATGAGACCGGATGGGATACACCCGAGAATACTGAGGGAACTTGGGGACGTTCTAGCAGCTCCACTGACTGACCTTTTCAATGCCTCATTGGAGTCGGGAGTGGTGCCAAAGGACTGGAGAGAGGCTCATGTGGTGCCTTTATACAAAAGCGGAAGTAAGGATGTGGTTGAAAACTACAGGCCGGTTAGTTTAACTTCAGTGGTGAGTAAATTATTGGAAACGCTGCTGAAAGAGAAAATAGTGAGGTTTCTGGAGTCCAGCGGATTACAGGATCCAAGGCAGCATGGATTCACCAGAGGCAGGTCTTGTCAGACAAATCTGATTGATTTCTTTGACAGGGTGACCAGGGAGTTGGACCGAGGGAGAGTCCTAGATGTGGTGTATTTAGATTTCAGTAAAGCCTTTGACACTGTTCCTCACAGGCGACTTATAAACAAACTGAGCACCCTAGGGATGGACCCTAAAGTTATTGCTTGGGTTAGAAATTGGTTGGGTGGGAGGCGACAAAGAGTACAAGTAAATGGAGCTCACTCTGAGGAGAAGGATGTTATCAGTGGTGTGCCCCAGGGATCTGTCCTTGGTCTGATTCTTTTTAACATCTTTGTTAGTGATATAGCGGAAGGGCTTTCAGGTAAGGTTTGCCTCTTTGCGGATGATACCAAAATCTGCAATAGAGTAGATACCCAGGAAGGGGTAGATAACATGAGGAGGGATCTAGCTAAGCTTGAAGAGTGGTCTAGAATTTGGCAGCTGGGATTTAATGTTAAAAAATGTAAGGTCATGCATTTGGGCTGCAGCAATCCAAGGGAGCAATATAGTATAAGGGGTGAAGTACTTTTGTCCACTAAAGAAGAGCGGGACCTAGGCGTGGTTGTGTCTGATGATCTTAAAGTAACTAAACAGGTAGAAAAGGCGACGGCAAAAGCTAGAAGGATGCTTGGGTGCATACGGAGAGGAATGGCTAGCAGAAAAAAGGAGGTGATAATACCTCTGTATAAGTCTTTGGTGCGACCTCATTTGGAGTATAGTGTGCAATTCTGGAGACCACACCTTCAAAAGGATGTGAAGAGGATGGAGTCGGTGCAGAGGGTGGCTACTAAAATGATTAGTGGTCTTCATTATAAAGCATATGAGGACAGACTGAAGGATCTTAATATGTACACCTTAGAGGAAAGGCGGGATAGAGGTGATATGATTGAGATGTTTAAATACCTCCATGGCATAAATGTTCAGGGAGAGAGCCTCTTTGAATTGAAAGCAAGTTCTGCTAAGAGGGGACATGGGATGAGGGTGAAGGGAGATAGATTCAGGAGTGATATGCGGAAATATTTCTTTATGGAAAGAGTAGTGGATCCGTGGAATAGTCTCCCAGTGGAGGTGGTAGAGATGAGGACAGTAACTGAATTCAAAAAAGCATGGGACAAACACAGAGGATTTCTAAAGGTAAAAAGGGGACTGTTGTAGTTGTTATGGAAGGACAGACTAGATAGGCCATGTGGTCTTTTTCTGTCGTCATATTTTTATGTTTCTATGTTTCTAAATCCATGATTTTATTTGCTGTATTGTTTATGCATGTTTTAATTTTACAGGTATTTGTTATTATTAGCTTTATGTACATCACCATGAGCTACTTTGTTAGGTGATTAAAGAATGAAAATAACTAATATTGGGGAAAGTGAAAACTCAGATTTCATGTCTAGTGAGATCAAATCCCATTTAGCAAAGCCAAATATTTGTACAAAAAAAGGAAAATAACTAAGTAAATCTAATTTAAACTAGTATTTTTCGTAAGTATAAATCTAGCAATAGGCATAGTCCAATGTTAATTAATTTTACCTGAATGCTCTTTTGAAGCTCCTTCTAGTTCTGATAAAAAACAAATCTCTTCCAAGTGCTGGCTTTCTTTCAAATCTATGGAGTCCAAGAATCTATATTAAAAGATAAGATATATAAATTAAACAGAAGTAGATATAGTGATAGACAACTATGGTGGTAACTATGAAAATGGCAACATAAAATAATACCATTAACATACAAATGGGTTATTTCATACATATATCCAGTCATAAATTTTATCACAACAGCAAAACTCTATACTACTTAAAAATTACATAGTGAAATAGACACAATTATGGAATGACAGAACACCGCAACATATTGGTAAGCAGAAACTTGAAATGGGAAAAATAAAAACATGGATAGCATATACACTTGTACTATTGTTAAAGCAAATGAAGGGCTTAATTCAACCTTGAACCAGCAGATTGCTGTGGTAAAGGCTGGAACCTTCTTTGAGAGCAACTGAATAGCTTTGATAAATGAAAAGCAGGGCAACACAGAAGGGTTTTGCATACTTAAGTGTTCAGAGTTTCTGACCAGGGAATACAAAGGGGGTTGCTAAGAACTACATTTTTTTCAGAACAACTCAGGAAACTGTAAGCAGCAACATGAGAATCAGGAGGGCATTTTAACCCACAAACCTTGCCCTATCTAGTGTTGATCTATTATTTAAATCCTGCTATGCCGAAAGAATATTCCTGAATGCATTGGTATACAACAAAACAATTTACCCTAACACAAATAAATTATAATATATAATTAAATTTTATAAATTTATAAATAATAATGAAATAAAATTTCTCTAATAAAAGAAAAAGCAATAAGGAAAGTAAAACACTATTCTTTGCTATTCCATGAGCAGGTCAAATTAAAATGAAACGTCTTGTTCATACAAACAAGGAAAGCAGACCAGAGAAAATAATGAATATATATCTCTCCTATAAAAAAGTAAATGCTGGACAAGACTTATCTAAAAGTTTAAAAAACATGTTTCACATGGCATCGGAATGATGGTATGTTTCAGAGCTGAGGGACAGGAATACTGCAACTTCTTGTCACTCTGTCAGTTTCACTTTGTAAGCAGTACAGACATAGAAACATGACGACAGAAAAAGACCACATGGCCTATTTAGTCTGTCCTTTCATATCAACAACTACAACAGTCCCCCTTTTTCCTTTAGAGATCCTCTGTGTTTGTTCCTTTGTATCTTTGAATTCAGATAGTGTCCTCATCTCTACCACCTCCACTGGAAGACTATTCCACGGATCGACCACTCTTTCCATAAAGAAATATTTTTGCATATCACTCCTGAATCTATCCCCTTTCACCCTCATCCCATGTCCCCTCGTAGCAGAGCTTGCTTTCAATTGAAAGAGGCTCTCCTCCTGTGCATTTATTCCACGGAGATATTTAAACATCTAAATCATATCACCTCTATCCCGCCTTTCCTCTAAGGTGTACATATTAAGATCCTTAAGTCTGTCCTCATATGCTTTATAATGAAGACTACGAACCATTTTAGTAGCCACCCTCTGTACCGACTCCAGCCTGTTTATATCCCTTTGAATGTGCGGTCTCCAAAACTGCACACAATACTCCAAATGAGGTCGCACCAAAGACTTATAAAGAGGCACCATCACCTCCTTTCTTCTGTTGGCCATTCCTCTCCCTATGCACCCAAGCATCCTTCTAGCTTTTGCCATCGCCTTTTCTACCTGTTTAGCTACTTTAAGATCATCAGACACAATCACGCCTAAATCCAGCTCTTCTTTAGTGGACAAAAGTACTTCACCCCCTATATTATATTGCTCTCTTGGATTGCTGCAGCCCAAATGCATGACCTTGCATTTTTTTAAATTAAATCTCAGCTGCCAAATTCTAGACCATTCTTCAAGCTTAGCTAAATCCCTCCTCATGTTATCTGCACCTTCCTGGGTGTCTACTCTATTGCAGATTTTGGTATCATCCGCAAAGAGGCAAACCTTACCCGACAGCCCCTGCGCTATATCACTAACAAAGATGTTAAAAAGAATCGAACCAAGGATAGAACCCTGGGGCACACCACGGTAACCTCCTTCTCCTCAGAGTGAGCTCTATTTACTTGTACCCTTTGTCGCCTCCCACTCAACCAAATTCTAACCCAAACAGTAACTTTAGGGTCCATCCCTAGGGTGCTCAGTTTGGTTATAAGTTGCCTGTGAGGAATGGCGTCAAAGGCTTTACTGAAATCTATATACACCACTTCTAGGGCTCTCCCTCAGTCCAACTCCCTTGTAACCCAGTCAAAGAAATCAATCAGATTTGTCTGACAAGACCTGCTTCTGGTGAATCCTGTAATTCGCTGGACTCCAGAAACCTCACTATTTTCTCTTTCAGCAGCCCTTTCAATAATTTACTCACCACTGAAGTTAAACTAAATGGACTGTAGCTTTCAACCACATCCTTACTTCCGCTTTTGTGCAAAGGGACCACATGTGCCTCTCTCCGGTCCTTTGTCACCACTCCTGACTCCAATGAGGAATTGAAAAGGTCAGTCAGTGGAGCTGCTAGAACGCCCCCAAGTTCCCTCAGTATTCTAGGATGTATCCCATCCAGTCCCATCGCTTTGTCTACTTTATGTTTAGCTAGTTTCTCATGAACACAGTCTTCTGAAAATTGTTCAAGATGCCCCTCGCGTCTGTTCCTGTTTCTGGGTGTTTTCTGAGGTCCTGCTCCTGGTTCTTTATCTGTGAACACAGACCAGAAATATTTGTTAAGCAATTCTGCTTTATCCTCATCAGCTTCTACATATTTCTCCCCTTCACCCTTGAGTCTGACAATACCTTCTCACTAATATATCTGAAAAATATCTTATCCCCCCATTTAACTGCATTGGCTATTTCCTCCTTTTTTTGAATCTTTGCTTTCCTGACTACTTTGCTAGCTTCTCTAAGTTTTTCCAAATATAGATACCTGTCTTCCTCTCTCTGTGACCTCTTGTATTTTATGAAGGCCTCCCTCTTTTTCTTCACTTTTTCAGCTACTTCTTTCGAAAAATATAGCGGTCTCCTTTTCCTTTTATTTACCATTTTAACAAAAAGGTTCGTTGCCCTTAAAGGAGAAATTAGACCTTACCTGCTAATTGTCTTTCCTTGAGTTTTCTCCGGGCCAGTCCAGGGAACGATAGAGATTGTCAATCCCCTTCAGCAGCTGAGGACTGTAAACCAAAGTTTTGCTATCAGACTAAGCCACTCCCCCTTGCTGCAGTGCTCCAGTCTCCTATTGCCAAAGCAGCTAAGCACTGAACTGTGAAACTAGAAAAATAAAGAAAAATAAAGAACTCAAACACTGAGAACTATGCACATTTCCCAAAGGGAAAAACCTCACTGATAAAACTAAGCCACGGACCGCCAATTGGTTTGTTTGTTTTTCTTTTTTTTTTTTATATATATCACTTACTTCTTTTCTGAAACCCAACCTCCATGACTAACTGGAGGGAGCCCCAAAATCCACGCCAACCAGACGCCCCGCTCTTAACGTCATGTAGGACGCCGGCACAAGTAGCGTGTTGAACCCAAACAACACAAAGACGTAACGGACTGCAGATAAACCTGGGTGGGCCCTGGACTGGCCCGGAGAAAACTCAAGGAAAGACAATTAGCAGGTAAGGTCTAATTTCTCCTTCCTTCTCGTTTCTCCGGGCCAGTCCAGGGAACGATAGGGCAGTACCAAAGCAGTACCTAAAGTTGGGAGGGACCGGCGAGCCCTGCGATTAGAGCAGCAGTTCCAACTCTCGCATCCTCCCTGGCGTGAACATCTAACCAGTAGTGCTTCGTAAAAGTATGCGACCAGGTGGCGGCTCTACAAATATCTACCGGAGGAACTGCGGCATATTCTGCCCAGGACGCCGCCTGACCCCGTGTAGAATGGGCCTTGAGATCCTCTGGAGGCGACCTTCCTTTGGCTTCATACGCCGAGATTATGGCCTGCTTTATCCATCTGGAAATGGTCGCTTTCAATGCCGCCATCCCCTTACGCGGCCCACCGAAAAGAACAATCTATCTGACCGAAGGAAAAGCTTAGTGACCTTGAGATATCTCTTCAACACTCTGCCGAGATCCAAACTCTTGAGCGCACTATCCATTGGCGAGCCTGTGAGGTCCGAAAACATCGGCAACGACACAGACTGGTTCAAATGAAAAGCCAAAACTACTTTAGGAAGAAAAGAGGGCACCGGACGCAGGACCACCTTTTCCGCCAAAAACTGCAGGTAAGGCTCTCTACACGAAAGCACTTGCAAGTCAGAAATGCGTCTCGCTAAACATAAGGCGACCAGAAATGCCGTTTTCCAGGACAATTCCTTCAACCCCCCGACACCGTCGAGGTAAACGGAGGTTGCGTTAGGGCCTCGAGAACGCTGTTCAAATCCCATGCTGGAACCACCTGGCGTAACGGAGGTTTGAGAATACCAGCCGCCCAGAAAAAACGTCAGATATCGACATGCGTAGTCAACCGACGGCCGTTCACTGCACCTCTATAGCAGGACAAGGCCGCTAAATGCACTTTGAGAGTGTTCAACGCTAATCCCTTATCGAGACCACTCTGCAGGAAAGACAAGATGTGTGAGATCGCCGCCGAAAAGGGACGAACACTACGTTGCGAACACCAAGTCTCGAACACGCAACATATGCGGGCATAGGCCAACGAAGTCGACTTTCTGCGCGAACTCAACATGGTGGCTATCACCGGAGTCGAACAACCTTTGCGTCTCAGCCGTTTCCTTTCAAGAGCCAAGCCGTAAGCAAGAAGCGATCCACTTGCGGCATCAATATCGGACCTTGATTCAAAAGGTTGCAACGGACCGGCAGGCACCACGGAGAATCCACCAACAGTCGAATCAGATCCGCATACCATGGTCTTCTGGGCCAATCTGGTGCTATGAGAATCACTCTCCCTGCATGGTTCGCAATGCGTTGGACCACCTGACCGATCAGAGGCCACGGAGGGAACCAATACAGCAGGAGATCTGCCGGCCATGGCTGAATGAGAGCATGGAGACCTTCCGACATGCGCTCCCTGCGTCTGCTGTAGAAACGAGACGCCTTGGCATTGGACAGCATAGCCATCAGATCCATCGCCGGAGGCCCCCAGCATTGGGTAATGCCATGAAACACCGCTGCATTCAGCTCCCACTCTCCGGGATCTAAAAGATTTTGACTGAGAAAATCCGCCTGCACATTGTCTTTCCCTGCCACATGAGCCGCCGACAAGGCTAGGAGATGACTTTCCGCCCAGCTCATCAGTTGTTGACTCTCCTCTAGCAAGGCCGCACTGCCTGTCCCGCCCTGCCGATTGATATAGGAGACCGTTGTCACATTGTCCGAAAAAACTCAGACCGCTCTTTCCTCGATCAAGGACTGGAAGTGTTGAAGTGCGAGACGTACCGCTCTGAGCTCCAACCGATTGATCGACCAAGAGCTTTCTAGCACCGACCATAGACCTTGCATCACTCGAGCCTGACAATGAGCTCCCCAGCCCGATAAGCTGGCGTCTGTGGTGAGCAACACCCAACTGGGATCCTCCAACGGCACCCCCGCTCGTAGATGACTGGCGTCCAACCACCAATGTAGACTGAGCCGCACCATTTCCGGGCAAACCAACCTTTGCGAGAGAGGCTGAAGCTGAGGAGACCACCTGGTCAGCAAAGACTGCTGCAGAGGCCTCATATGCGCCCTGGCCCACGGAACCAGCTCCAGAGCCACTGCCATGGACCCCAAGAGCTGCAGGTAGCGCCATGCCGAAGGAGCCGGCTGCCGCAAGAAAGCCTGTACTTGCTTCATGATCTTCAGCACCCTGTCCTCGGGCAAGTACACCGATCCCACTCGTGTGTCGAACAATGCCCCTAGGTACGTAAGCCGATGTCCCGGGTTCAGTTGACTTTTCGAGAGGTTGACTACCCAACCGAGCTGCTCCAGGACTTGCACCACTCGAGCAGTCGCTGCTACCGCGTCCGGAAGAGACCCTGCCCTGATCAACCAATCGTCCAGATAAGGGTGCACCTGGACACCTTCCTTGCGTAGCGACGCAGCTATGACTACCATAACCTTTGTGAACGTCCGAGGAGCCGTCGCTAAGCCGAATGGCAAGGCTCGAAACTGAAAGTGGCCCATGGGCACCGCAAACCTCAAAAAACGCTGATGATCCTGTCTGGAATGTGCAGATAAGCTTCCGTGAGATCTACCGACGAGAGGTATTCCCCCTGTCTCACCGCTCGAATAACGGATTTGAGCGTCTCCATCCAAAAATGAGTTACCTTCAAGGAGTGATTTACCTGCTTGAGATCGAGCACGGGCCGAAAAGAACCGTCTTTCTTGGGCACTACGAAATAAATTGAGTATCGAACCTAGTCCGCACTGGTCTGGGGGTACGGGCACTACCGCCCGCAGTCGCAACAACCTTCGAAGAGTATTGTGGACCGGAAGACATCATGAAGGCTTCCCGTAAGGGGTTCGCAAACTCCAACGCATACCCCTCTCGAATGATCTCCAACACCCACTGGTCGGACGTAATCGCGGTCCAGGCAGAGAGAAACTCCTGCAATCGACCTCCGACAGGTGTCTCTACCTGGACCAGCCAACCTTCATTGCGGCTTCTTTGCGGGCCCTTGCTGAGCATTGAAATAACCTCTGCCGAAGCCTCGCGCCCCTCGAAAGGATTGATTGCGAGGCCCGAAGCGAGTCTTAGGATAGGGAGTAAAGCGTGCCCCTCTGAACCGGCGAGAATCTCAACCTTGCCCCCGCGACAGTATGTTCGCCCTAGGCACCTTAGGACGGTCTTCTGGTAACCAACCCCCTTTGGAGTCCCCAAAATCTTTTACTATCTTCTCCAAGGCTTCCCCAAAAAGCAGCTTGCCTTTGTAGGGGAGCTTGCTGAGCCGGGACTTGGACGAAGCATCCGCCGTCGCCCAGTTTCTGAGCCAAAGAAAACATCTGGCTGCAATCACCAAAGCCATGGATTTTGCGGAGATTCTAACCAAGTCATAGAAGGCGTCCGCGAGGTAAGCTGCGGCCGACTCCAACTTAGCTCCCTCCACGGACGAGCCTTCCGCAGATTCCACAGCAGAGTCCCCTTGGAGCCAACGTATCGAAGCCCTGGAAACATATGCCCCGCAGATGGATGTCTGCAAAGCCAGCGCACTAGAATCAAACGCCTGTTTCAGGAGCACTTCAAGCTTACAATCCTGCAGGTCCTTAAGCGCTGCTCCCCCTTCTATGGGAATTGTGGTCTTTTTCGTCACCGCTGCCACTAAGGCATCCACTTTAGGCATTTTTAACATTTCTCTCTCCTCCATTGGAATCGGGTACAGACGTCCCAGAGCGCGAGCACCCCGAAGCGTAGCCTCAGGGAATTCCCAATCTGACTCCACCATGTGCTTAATCACGCGGTGAACCGGAAAACAGCGCTGCTCGGTCTTAAACCCCTGCAACAATGGATCCTCTAACGGCTCCTGCGGTACCGAGGGCATAACAATATTCAGAGCCGCCAAGGACTGCGTAATAATAAGAGCTCCCAGCTCTTCTTTATGAAAAACCCTAAAGATATTAGGGTCCTCGCCCGGCGTTAGTTCCCCCTCCTCTAGCTCTATAGGCCAGGAGTCAACGCCTGCCTCCGAGATGATTTCACCATCCTCTAGCGCCTGAGGCATCGAGACCTGCGGCTCCGCGCTGTCTAGGCCAGCTCCCAAGTAAGGTCACATTCTGGGAAGGACCCTCCCCTGGATCCATTATAGCCACCCCAGGCTTTAACCCGTCCTCAACAGAAGCAGCCAAGGAGGGACCCAGCACCTGTGAGGCTTTTAATAAATAGGCCTTATGCAACGCCAGAATAAAGTACGGCGAAAATAAAGAAGAAACCTGTTCCTGAGCTTCAGGACAGGCTGGTGCTGTGTTTACAGGCACCGGAGAATCTCTATGTGACTTAGATTTTCTTTTAACGTGCTTAGGTTGACCCGCGGGAGAAACGGCCGGCTCCCCCAACATGGCCGCCGTTCCCGCCTTTTCTGAGGTAACCTGAGGTTTCTCTGTCTCTTTAAGCCCCGTCTTGCCTTCCATATTGCCCAGCGAAAACACGAGGAATGAGCTAATTAACGTTAAAAAGGGAGCTGCTAGTCGCTAAACTAACCGCCGCTGACAGAAACCGCGCCCGACTCCGAAACTAAGTCCTGCCAGTTAACTGCGCCAGCAACAACTAAGCCGGTAAACGATCTGGGGCAGTACGGACACACACGTACCTGATTTCAGCGCTCCTCGTCGCGTCTCCGCTTCCCCGCAGCTAGCAGGAGTCGGAGAGCACGACTCTAGTCAAGGACAGGTGGAATCTGGGGCTCCCAGGCCAACGTCCTTAAAGCCACCGCGGTTAGCTAACATGAGGCAGGCTCTGCCCCTTCCGCTGCTCAAATCCGCCGGCTCTGTCTCTTCCGATCACTATTAGTTATATCAGAGAAGGTGCGCAAGGGAAATATAGCATAGTATAGCTCAGCCAAAGCCAATCTGCTAACCAATTATCCTCATTCACAGAACTATCAGCTCCTTTAGTAGGGAGAGGCACAGAACCTATGTCCTATTCAGCTGCTGAGGACTGTAAGACTGGAGCACTGCAGCAAGGGGGAGTGGCTTAGTCTGATAGCAAAACTTTGGTTTACAGTCCTCAGCTGCTGAAGGGGATTGACAACCCCTATCGTTCCCTGGACTGGCCCGGAGAAACGAGAAGGAATATCCCCTTTCAGTTTTACCCACTGTTTTTCTACATCCTTCAGCTGTTCCCATCCCGCTAATGACTCCATGAGGTATTGGCCCATCTTGGCAAAGTTAGTTTTCCTAAAGTCTAAGACCCTTGCTTCTGAATGGATTTTAACAGTCCTAGTACTAATACTGAACCACACCATCTGGTGATCACTGAATGCAAAATGATCTCCCACTATAACATCAGAAGCACTTTCACCATTGGTAAGAACCAAATCCAGTATGGCCCCTTCATGTGTGGGTTCTGTTACCAGTTGCCTGTATAGTTCTCCCTGTAGAGAGTCCAGTATCTCCTTACTTTTAGATGATACTGCAGCAGGAATGTGCCAAGCAACATCTGGCATACTGAAATCTCCTATCAGTAGCACTTCCCCTTTCCTAGCAATGCTGCGTATGTCTTCAATTAACTCTCTGTCCACCTCTTCCTCTTGTGAGGGAGATCTGTATATCACACCAATGCAAATAGATATCTCTTTCCCTCTTTCTAGTTTAACCCACAGTGCCTCCTCTCTCCCTTTTAAACTCTGTAGTTCCAAAGCTTTAATAGTAGTTTTTACATATAGTGCCACTCCTCTTCCTCTTCTTCCTACCCTGTCCTTTCTGAATAAAGTATAGCCTGGTATAGTTACATCCCAGTCATGGTTTTCTGTGAACCATGTTTCTGTAACTGCCACTAAATCCAAGTCAGTCTCTCCCATTAAAGCTTCAACATCTGGGATCTTATGTCCCATGCTACGGTCATTTATACACACCGCTTTCTATATGCTGTTCCTTTTACCTATTTCCAGACATTACACTGTTTTATTTATTTATTTATTTCAATGGGGTTTTTTTTATACCGCTTTATCCAGCAGTTTTACTATTGTGATATATTTCTGTGTTCTTATATAATCAGGTGCATATTTTCGGTATCCAGAAAAGCTCAAGTTCTACTTTTTCTTTTTTAAAATCAGCCTCATACTTAAAAACGAGGCACTCAGGCAATTCAGACCTAAGCAGTATTCAAGTACTCTAGTTCCCAGTTTTGTAATATTCTTCCTCTTCATTAAATTGTGAGTTCTGATGAGCAAAGACTGTGTCTTACATCTATATATGCAGCACTGCACACACCTTGTAGTTCTATACAAATGATAAGAAGTAGCAGTAGTTACTAAGATATGAAGAAATTAGACTTTACCTGCTAATTGATGTTCCTTGAGTTCCTCCAGTCCAGTACCGGTACTTTAGGGTATTCACGCCCCACTAGCAGCTTGGAGACTGAACATGTCATGAACTTCATGACATCAGTCTAGATAAGCAGCTGGCACCTCCCACCAGCCTTCAGTATCCTATTGACAAAACAGACTCATGGAAAGCATAGTTACTCACCTGTAACAGCTGTTCTCCGGGGACAGCAGGAATCAGTCCTCACATATGAGTGACATCAGCACAGACAAAGCCTACACGGATCCACTCCCCAGCTTTCAAAGAAAGCCTTTGGGAGTTACACCATGCGTGTGTGGTCACATTCCCACCCAAAGGAGCCATTTTACCTCAACATGATGACATAGCTGAATCAAGCATAAAAAAAAAAGAAAAAAACCAACTCCACGGAGAGGAGGAAGGGTTATGAGGACTGATTCCTGCTGTCCTTGGAGAACACTGTTACAGGTGAGTAACTACGCTTTCTCTGGGAACAAGCAGGTAGTCAGTCCTCACATATGGGACTCTCAAGCTACAGGCTACCGAAAAAGCTGTAAAAGCCACGGGTGACCCAAAAAGCGGACCGTAAAGGACAGCAGGGAGCGCTGGTTGGCTGGAAGTCTGACACTACAGCAGCAGCATCAAAGATGCAATCTCCTCTCCGGTAGCCTGGACACCATGGGCTGGAAGGAAGGAGTTGCTCTATTCCCCAGAGAGATGATGGAGTACTGCCTGGCCGAAGGCACTATCACTCCAGGAGGTCTCTTCAAAACAGTAGTGCACTTTGAAAGTGTGCACAGAGGACCAAGTGGTGGCCCAGCAGATGTCCAGTAAGGGCACTGAGTGCAGGCTGGCCACTAAGGCTGCCATTGCACTCACATTGTGTGCAGACACATGATGCTCCAATAAAGTCCCATCTGTTGAAAGATGATAGAAATGGAGTTGGCTACCCACCGTGAGAGGATGCACTTAAGAGACTGCAATCCCAAGTCGACATGAGTCAAAAGAGACAAAGAGTTGCACTCTGCGGCGGTGGGGCTGTGAATGTAAAAGGACAAGGCACGCTTGCAGTCATGCATGTGTAGGGAGGCCTCTGCCCTGGAGGAATGAGGCCTAGGAAAGAAGGTGCGCAATACCACCTCTTGATTCAAGTGGAAGGCTGAGACAACAAGAATTTGGCAAGAATTTGGGTTGAGTCCGAAGGAAGACCCTGTTCCCGTGGAACCTGATATAGGGCGCATGGGCCACCAGTTCCTGCAGTTCACTCACATGCCTGGCCGAGATGAGCACCACCTAGAACATGACTTTTCAAGAAAGGTACCGGAGATGGCAGGTAGCCAGGGGTTCGAAGGGTGGAGCCATAAGCTTCCCCAACACCACATTGAGGTCCCATGCCACTGGTGGCAGACGGATTGGGGGCCAGGAGAGGAGGCGGCCTCTCATGAGCCGGCCCCATCAAGGGGTGTACCGACACAGCTTGGCCATCCACCTCCTGGTGGTGAGCCGAGATGGCACAGAGGTACACTCTGACTGTGTTGGACTTGAGGCCAGCCCCCAACAGATGCAGGAGTTATCATGAGATGTCCAGCATCACACAGGAGAAGGGGTTAAGACCTTCGTCCACACACCAGAGAAAAAATCTGCGCCACTTAAAGGCATATGCTTGCCGCATAGAGTCCTTACACGAGGCAAGTAGAACATCTTCTACCACCCTGGAGAGGCGGTAATGTGCTATAACTAGCCTCTCAGCAGCCAGGCCATCAGGGCAAGGGACTGGAGATTGGAGTGCAGCAGCATGCTGCCCTCCTGAGACAGCAGGTTTGGGGTGCTCCCCAGAGGCAATGGGTCCCTCTGGGACAGCTGCAGAAGTAGGGGGAACCAGGGTTGCCTGGTCTACCTAAGCACAATGATTATGACTGAGGCCACTTCCGCTTGGATCTTGAGGAGGGCCCAGGAATCAGGGGCGTAGGCGGAACGCTTACAGGAAGCCTCTGGACCATGGGAAGAGGAAGGCATCCACCGCCTCCTGTCCATGGGTCGACCTCTGAAAGCAGAAGCATGTTCTCCAGACTAGCAAAGAGGTCCATCCCCGAGGTCCTCCAATATCAGAAGACCTCCCCCGGCACCACTAGGTTCAGCCGCCACTCGTGGGGGTTGGAGGACTCAGGTTGGCCAGTACATTGTCCTGGCCTGGCAAGTACACAGGCCGGCTCTGAGGTTGAGGCTGATGGTGTCCTGCCATCATGTGAGAGATGCCGCTAGGGCCAGTGTGATCTGGATGTGGTCCTCCAGGCCACCTGAAGCCTGCATCCACTGGGAGCTGAACGTCCATTGAGCATGCCACATGCGGAAGTGGACAAAGGGGGCAACGTGGACAGTAGATGCCATGTGCCACAAGAGGCAGAGCATATGCCTGGCTGTCACCGCTGAGCCATCCTGCACAGCCTGTGCTAGGGCGGATAGGCGCTGTGCATGGTCAAGTGGCAGGAAGGTCCTTGCCTGAGTGGAATCCTCACCTGAGTGGAATCCAGTAGAGCACTCCCCTGTGGCAATGGGTCCCTCTGGGACAGCTGCAGAAGTAGGGGGAACCAGGGTTGTCTGGGCCACCTGGGCACGATGAATATAACAGGCTGCTTCTGCTTGGATCTTGAGGAGAGCCTGGGTGGGCTGGAAGTGAGACTTTGGGAAGTTGACCACAAACCCCAGATGCTGGAGCAGGCCTATGGTGCAATGCGCTGCATCACACACCTCCTCCAGTGAGCTGACTCGTATGAGTTAGTCATCCAGACAGGGAAAGAAGAAAACTCCCGTGAGCCTGAGGCGTGCGACCATGACTGCCAGGCATTTCATGAATACCCGAGGAGCCGAGGCTAGGCTGAAGGGGAGCACCCTGTATTGATAGTGTCATCCACTGCTGACGAATCAGAGATACTGACAGTGCCCTGGATGGATCAGGATGTGGATGTAGGCATCTTTAAGATCCAAGGAGCATAGCCAATCTCCTTGCAGGAGGTAAGGCAGCAAGGTTCCAAGGGATATCATTTTGAACTTTTCCTTGACCAGGAAGTGGTTGAGGTCCCGCAGATCTAGGATGGGTCGGAAGCCCCTTGTTTTTTTGGGGACTAGGAAGTAGTGGGAGTAGAACCCCTGGGCCCTGTAGAGGCTGGGGGACAGACTCCACCACCCGATCCTCGAGCAAGACCTCAAGCTCCCTCTGCAGGAGTGCCCTTAGCAAAGGGTCCATGGGTAATTCTCCTGGGAAGAAGGGAGGAGGCAGCTGGGAGAAGTGGAGGAGATACCCCTCCCTGTTCACCTGCAATGCCCAGGCATCTACAGTGATGGTCAGCCACAGGTGTGCAAAATGGACTAGCCTACCTCCCATGAATCTTGGGCCTGTTACCTCCTTGGGGAGGGAGGCTATGCCCAAGGAGTCAAAAGCTCCCCCCAGGTTACGGTGGGGTGCTGCCTGGGTCTTGGGGCCTTTTGCTTATGGGGGGCCATGCCCCTGGCCCTTGGTCTGCTGCCCTTGAGGGGGAGCATGATAGGTCTGAAACTTGGGGTAGTTTCCATAAGCCTTTTTGGCCTTTGGGCGGAAGGACTTTTTCCCTGAAACCTTTCTGTGGGAAGGTTCAGACACTTTCTTGGACAGCCTGGTTCTGGTCATGAATTCTTTTTCCAGCTCGTCGGTCTTCTCTGTCATGGACTTGCCGAAGAGGTTCTCTCCCTGGCAAGGGGTGTCGACCAACTTGTCCTGGCTATCCGAGCCATCAATTTGAAGCCATTGAAGGCCGCCCGAGTTTGAAACTTAGAGCACTCTTTGTTCAATGATATCAGGGTCCTGAAGCACTCAAGAGGCTTGGCCTGATAAACCAGCCAAGAACCCAGCAAGCTCCTTTGCCAGGTCTCTCAGGTAGATGCCCATGTACAGCTGGTATGCCTGGATCCGGGCAGTGAGCATGGGTCCTGGAAACACTTCCTGCCAAAAGCATCTATGGTGCAGGCCTCCCTGCCGGAGGGCATCAAGGAGTGCGTCTTTTGGCTTTTAATGTGATGCATGACCGACTCCACCATCATAAAGTTATGTGGCAGTTGTGTCTTCTGGAAGTCGGGGCTCCAGCCGGCTCGATACTGCAAATTGAGTCGATGGTTCACAATTGGCATGGTCACCAGGGTCTCCCACATCCTGAATAGAAGCCACTCCAGGATGGGGGCACGGGCACCATCAGTGCCTCCAAAGGAGGAGCCTCGTATTAGAGGATCTCGAGATCTTCGGTAGGCGGCTTGTCCTCAGGCATCACCATGAAGACGAGGGCCTAGGACATCTCCCTCAAACTCCAAGAAGGCAAGATCCTCCGGAAGTGAACACCGCCGATGGTGTGGAGGAGATGGGTCGAAGGGGATGTCCCACTGAAGGATGGTGTCGGGAGACTCTTTGTCTGTTTCCCACGCCGACTCGGAGTTAGAAGAATCGGCAAGTGCCCTGCGATCATTTGACCAACTCGGCGTTGACAACTCCTGGCATTGGAGCTCCATTGCTACCAAGTCTGACGCCGCTTCAGGCATCGAGGCAGTCACTGACAGCATTGGCACTGCTTGAGCCAACTTCTGGAGGATGGGAAGAGCATCCTCAGGGAAGTTCTGGTAGGGGAGTTCCTGATGGTTATCGCATCGGGGGACCCGACCCCCGACTTCACAGAAGACTCCTCCTGCTGGGGCTGCTTAGAAGGATGCTCCTAGCTAGCATCACCGGTGTTGGGCAAGGACTCTGCCCCCGGGCACCGGAGGTCTTACCCACCAGGCTGGGGTCAGACCTTGGCTTCGGCTTTGACGAAGCCCACAACGCACAGGGAAGGTCCTCCGAGGACGACTATGACGCTCGATGACCTCGGGGCTCCAACTGAGCTCAGGCATGCAACAAGTTGCCTGACGCTGGCATCGAAAGTAGGGATTAAACCCCTGATGCAGACTTACCAAACAGCTTCCCTGTCGCCTTTCACAATATTTCTGAGTCTTAGCCGACATCAAAAGGCAGAGTGGGCAGGAAGACACATCATGGTCCACCGCAAGGCATTTGAGGCAGGTACTGTGGCAGTCTGTACGTGACATAGTATGGTTGCACTTGCCACACTGCTTAAATCCACTGCTTGAAGACATACGGGAAAAACTGGCCCCACACGATCAAACTCAGATGTCTTGACCAGCTAGACTAAAAGCAAAAAACCTGCATGCCAAAAAATAAGGAAAAAATATAAGTGCCCGAATGAAAAGCATGACACCAAGGTGGTGGATTCGGGCGGCGGAATGGTGATCGAACCGATCCTTGAGAAAAAACAGAACAACATATCGAAGGATAGTGGAACAAATGAACTTTGTCCGGGATGCAAAGACAACACGTCTGCAGTGCCCCATGGAAAAAAGAAGACTGAGGTAAGATGGCTCCTTTTGGGCGGGAAGGTGACTATGCATATGCAGTGTAACTCCCAAAGGCTTTCTTTGAAAGCTGGGGAGTAGATCCGCATGGGCTCCATCAGGCTGACTTCCTGCTTGTTCCCGGACAGACAACCATAATTTTGCCATATAAAAACATGATTTACACTATTCACACCCTTCACGCCAGGGAAGGAAAAAGATGTTCACCTGATACGGATGGAAGAGATCTTTTGAAGGCCAGTCACTGTCCCCAAAACTCTGCTCATCACCTCAGTGACTTAGCGTCGCTAACTGTTCTGTCCAGGCGCCCTGCACTCTCCCAGGCAATTATCAACAAGATGATGTTCTGAAAGCCAGAGAGCTAAAATGCCAGCAGTCTGTGTCACCCATTGGAGAGGGATGAGAAAATGGACTGGACTGGAGGAACTCAAGGAACATCAATTAGCAGGTAAGGTCTAAGTTCTTCTTCCATATCATTCCTCCAGTCCAGTCCCGGTACTTTAGGGATGTATCATAGCAGTACTATTCTCGGGAGGGCCCCACTAACCCGGCTTGCAATACTGCTGCGCTACAATGCGCTTCTGGTGAAGCCTGGACATTCAGAACCCTGTAATGCCACACTGCACAAAGGAATATAGAGAGAGTGAAGTCACTGCTCTACAGATATCCACTGGCAGCACCAAACTGAACTCCACCCAAGACATGGACTGGGCCCGGATCAAATGCAACCTCAATCCTTGAGGCACTGGCCTACTCCTCAAAACATAAGCCAAGGAGATGGCCTCTATTATCCATCTGGAAATGGAGGCTTTAGATGCCACCTCCCCCTTACACATTCCACCAAACACCATAAACAGCCAGTCCGTATTCCAAAAACGTTCTGTGCTCCTTAAGTACTTTCGCAGCATGCATCGAACATCCAAGCGTCGCAGCAGGGGATCTGCAGTCACTCCCCCTGCATCGGCAAATACGGGTAGAGACACTTACTGATTCGGGTGAAACACTGAGAGGGAGAAAGGAAGACGTAACACCATCTTTTCCTTTGACATTACCAAGTATGGCTCCCGACAAGACAAAGTCTGTAGCTCCGAAATCCTCCAAGCAGAACAAATGGCAATTAAAAACACCATTTTCAATGTCAAATCTTTCAGGGTACAGCCCCTCAAAGTCTCGAAAGGCTTCTCTGTCAAAACGGTCACCAAGTTTGTCTACCGATCGCACCGGCGGGCGCACCTGTTTCACCACCTGAAGAAAACGGATTTCCGGGTGAATAGTCAGAAGATGTCCTTGAATTCAGCCCTGGTAACAAGAAAGAGCTGCCACCTGCATCTGTAGGGAACTGCAGGCCAACCCCTTATCCAAGGAGGCTTGCAGGAAAGCCAGAATTTCAGGCACCATGATTGTCATGGTGGCACAATTTCTTCTTTGCACTAACTCTCACACACTCTCCAGATGTGAATATATGCCATTGATGTAGAACATCTGCGAGCCTTCAGCAATGTCGCTATCACCGCAGACGAATAACCTCGGTGCCTCAACAAAGCTTTCTCAAGAGCCATGCCGTAAGCAAGAATCGATCCACCTGAGGCATCCTTATGGGACCTTGACTGAGGAGTGCAGACCGTGACAGCAGGTGCCATGGCTTATTGGCAGTCAGCCGCACCAAGTCAGCATATCATGGTCATCTCAGCCAATCAGGCATGATCAACACCACCAGACCCCGAAAAACCTCAATCCACTGAACTACTTGACCTATTAGCGGCCAGAGAGGAAAGACATATAGAAGTCCCTACGAGGGCCATGGTTGCACCAGCGCAACGAGTCCCTCTGATATGCACGCCTTCCTTCTGATGAAAAACCTTGCCAGCTTGGCCGACTGGAAGGTTGCCATCAGGTCCATGATCGGTGGATCCCAGCGCTGCACTAACTGCGCAAAAACAATCTGGTCGAGCGTCCACTCCGCAGGATTGATCCTCACTCTCCTGACATAGTCCACCACCACATTCTCCCGACCAGTGACCTGCGCTGCTGACAGGGCTATCAGGTTGCTCTTTGCCCAATCTAGCACCTCCTTCTCCAGCTGTGCACTGCTCATACCTCCCTGCCTGTTGATGTACGCCACTGCCGTGACATTGTTTGAGAACACTCTCACTACCTTCACCCTCAGTAGATTCTGAAAGCTCTGTAGAGCTAAGAACACCGCTCACAACTCCAGTCGATTGATGGGCCAGTTACTTTTCTGCCCTGACCAGCAGAAGGAAAAAAAAACTCCAATGGGAGGAGGGAGGGTTGTGAGGACTGATTCCTGCTATCCCCGGAGAACACATGTTACAGGAGAGTAACTATGCTTTCTCCAGGAACAAGTAGGAAGTCAGTCCTCACATATGGGACTTCCCAGCTACAGGCTAACGAGAATCTGTAAAAACACCATGGCGACCTGCAAAGGGTGAGCAGCAGCAGCAGCTGAGCCCCTACTGAGAGACTCTCATAATGCCCAGGTGTTGGCAGAGAACCAGCACTCCGGTAGCCTGAACACAGAAGGGTCGGAGGGCAGGAGTTGCCTACACCCCGAAGAGGTTATGGAGTACAGCTTGACCGAAGCCGCTGTCCTGTCGGGACTCCCTCTCCAGGCAGTAGTGAACTGCGAAGGTATGAACCAAAGACCAGGTGGCAGCCCAACAGATTTCTGTCACAGGAACGGAACGCAGATTTGCCACAGAGGTAGCCATAGCCCTGATGCGGCACGCCGTGACCTTCTGGTCCAGTGAAATCCCTGCCTGCACATAGGCGAGGTTAATGCAGTCCGCCACCCAAGCGGACAGAGTTTGCTTAGTCACTGGGAGCCCCAGACGGCTGGGGTCATAGGTTACGAAAAGCTGAGGTGCTTTGCAGTGGCTCTAAGTCTGTTGCAGATAGAAGGACAAGGCCCTTTTACAATCCAGAGTATGGAGAACGGTCTCCGCCCTGCCAGCTTGAGGCCTCGGAAAGAAGGTGAGGAGCATCACCTCTTGATTGAGGTGGAATGGGGACACCACCTTTGGCAGAAACCTGGGGTGTGTGCACCACCCTGTTCTTGTAGAACCTCATATAGGAGGGCTCTGCCATCAGAGCCTGGAGCTCACTGACTCTGTGAGCTCATATGAAAGCTACCAGGAAGACTACCTTCTAGGAGAGGTACCTCAAATGGCAGGTAGCCAGAGGCTCAAATGGTGGTTTAGTGAGCTGCAAAAGCACCACGTTGAGATCCCACTCCGTTGCTGGAGGGCGGATGGGAGGAATGGATTGCATGAGATCCCGCAAGAACCGAGACACAAGGGTTTGAGCAGAGGGACTTTCTGAGAAGCTCTGCGATGGCGCTCATGTGTACTCTGGCCAAGTTGGACTTTAGTGCCACCTGCGACAGGTGGAGCAGGTACTGAAGTACCACTTGTACTGAGCAGAACGGGTTCGCCCTTCTTTTGGCACACCATATCGAGAATCGGCACCACTTGAAGGTGTGCGCCCTTCTTGTGGAAGCCTTACGAGAGACCAGAAGAAACTCTTCCACGTCCTAATGCTACCCTTTCAGCAACTAAGCCATGAGTGACAGGAACCCCAGGTTGGGGTGTAGGAGAGCACCCTGAGCTCGGCCCAGGGGAATCAGCAACGCCACCGATAGGGAGAAGAGCAGTGGGAACCAGGGTTACTATCAGCATTAGTGATGCTCTGTCATGCTGGACCTTGAATAGGGTCTTGGCGACCAGAGGGATCGGTGGAAAGGCATACAGAAGGCCTTCCATCCATGGGATGAGGAACACATCTGCTGCCACCCAGGATGGGTGCGGTTGGCGGGGAGCAGAAACGGGGCAACTGTGAGTTGTCCAGGCTGGCGAACAGGTCCACCAGGGGGATACCCCAGAAACAAAACAGCTGCAAGGCTACTTTGGGATCCAGATGCCACTCGTGTGGCTGGAGTATTCTGCTCAGCTTGTCTGCTAGGACATTGTAAACAAATATGTAAAGCAGGTATGCGCATCTCTTTAAATATTCTACCTCTCAAGCCTTTGAAATCATATCAGAATGTTTTAAAATCAAAGCAAAAAATATATCATACCTTTTTCAGCAATGCAAACACTCACTGCATGACAGCACAGCAATTTAGTATTAATTTGATTTTGAACTGATCTTCACTATTCCTTTATAGTTTGACAAACAATCTTGCTTTTTTGCTTATACCTGAATGTAAACCTTTTGACTAAGGTTGGAGTCTTGTTGATGAGCACTATGGCACATAAGTGTCATACATACATTCAATTAGCTGTTTGTGTAATCTTTGATTAATATTATACAATTCTTACTTTCGAAGGTCTTGTACATCATAATTGCTCTCTGGTAGGGTTGTAATTCCTCGACCATATCCAGTGCCACCATGAAGCTGAAATTCTATGTATGAGGTTTCTGTTTGATTTTCATGACCTGGCGCCTGCATTTTTGCATGAAGACTGTGAATTCTGAGAAAGCTGCCAACCTAAATATAAAATGCAACAATATGCAATTAGAATTCAAAGCATTAACTCTTGGGGGGTCATTTCCTAAACTCTGTTAAAATATCACAAGTTTTGTGTGAAACACACAGCAGTTGCATTAACAAGGGTGGTGGGCCCCTACCCTAAACCCACCTTGTTTTAAAGGGGCCAGAGTATTTATTTCTAAAAGGACCCCTTGCAAAAAAATTCCCAGGGGTAAAGTCAAAACAATAACCCTCTGCTCCCAAAATTCATGACCTTGTTTAAAAACAGTGCCAAATCCCTGTGGCGGTAGACCTCTGACCCCCATCTGACCCACACTAAGAAGGGAATCTTTGGGCTCTCAAGGAGCACCTCCTTCCCCAGTCCCATTCCAGGGATCAGTTCCAATTTGCAAAACAAAACCCCGTCTCCCTTGAAAACCCCATCTCCTATCCCAGGGCCTTCTGCCTCTACTCAAGCCCCAATTCACTCTAAATCGATATATTTAGACCCCGAGCAATATGCCAAATATACTTCTACAGGTCAGGATAAATTTCCAAGATGGCAGCCACAAGACATGATCAAGTGGATGTCACTCTTGCCCCTTTCAGCAATGGCACTTTTGGTGTGAGTTGACAGATCAAGAGAACAGGGTTTTGGATTATAAACTAGAACAGAGAGAGATACAAAATGGGTCTGGAGACAGGAACGGCACCCCACTAGACTTCAAGAATTCCCTAATTAATGTGGATTGAGGGTCAGTAATTTCTTGGGATAACTTGTTTATGTGCTAGTGAGAAGAGGACCCTGGTGGAAAATTAACTATTTCCAGAGGTATAGTTAACTTTTGTGCAATTGTGTGCATTGACAACATTAGCACAAATAATGCTTTTGTTTTTACATATAGAAGAGCTACTTTGCATGTGAGGAACATGAGTTGGACCTGATTTGCCCATGTGTTAAACCTGCATCACTACAGCATATCCTTTTTTAAGAGGCCTTTAATATGCATTATTATGGTAATAATACAACCTAATAAATGCCCCCCATGAACAATTAAATACTGAATATCTGCTTAGAGAAATCTTTGTAAATGGCTCCTATTAATGCAGCAAACATAATTTTTGGAGAATAAGTCCACAAAACTGCTCTGTGTCTCTTATGATATTCATGTTTAACAGTCCAATTATTTTTTAAAACCATAAAGACTTGCTTGGTATTTCATGTACAAATACATGCTCATATACATACAGAAACATACATGGAGGAGACGCACGAAAAATGGTTTAAAGCAAACTCAATAATTTGTATAATCAATAAATAAAAATAATAAAATATAAAGTTTTAAAAAGTTTTCAATGGGGATTTGAAAACAGAGCAAGAGAATTAGTTAAGAAATGGAGAGGAGGTGGTTATTCTAGATTTTTGATAGTTACATAAAGGCAGCATTTTGAGGAGATGTGAGAAAACTTGTGTATTTCAAAAAGGTTTGCAGGTGGAACCCTATTAAAGATTCAAAGGCTAGCAGGACTACTTCATACTAAACTATAAAAAATGAGAAAACTAAGTTCTATAATACAATATAGCTATGTTGATTGAAGTGAGTGGAATCAAATGGTGTATTGCAGACCTTGGCAATTACAAAACCAAGACTTAAATGGGTTATAAACGAAATAATGTGTGTCAAGATTAAAGTAGGCAAAGGCATGAATAAATATATCTGAAGAGAAAGTGTTAAGCCTGGATCAGAATCAGGCAGTTTTTCAGGGCTAGTAGCAAGTAGTTTTGCATATGTATCAAAATGTGAATCAAAGAACATTTTAAAATAAAGGACACAAAGTTCATTATCAGACAAAACCTATGGGAAAAGAGATTATATTGCTTTTATGGAAGGTCCTCTTACATGCTGCAAAGACAATGAGATGAACTAAACAGCTGAAGGCAAGATCATTTTTTCATGAAGGCATGCAAAAAATACATCAAGTTATTATGTGTATAAGATCAAATAACTATTAAGGGAAGAAGAAATGAATATAGAGATGCAGGACTGGATTTACCTAGTTAGTTTACTTAGGGGAAGGCGAGCTCCCAGGGGGTGTGATTGTGAAAGTGGCAGGCACCCCCAGGATGAGTCATAAAAAAGGGGTATGCTCTTCTTCAAAGGGAGGTCTTTTCAAGCCTTTAGCAGCTGCATCCTGTTGGATCTACCCTCATCAATGGAAGCTTCCAGCCTTACTTATCATTAAGAGACTTTTTGTCTTATACAGAGCTTGTTTCCAATAGTGAAAGGTGACTATGGTTCCTGTTCCTCCCGAGTCTCTGCTGTAAAGTATAGCTCCATCCCGAGGCTCTGTTTCACTCTCTCTACTATGATGGGGCCTACTGAGTAAGTGAGGAATTATTCTTTCTGGCTCTTGGTTTTGGAACTTTGTTACCTATCAAACCCTATGCCAGTGCTAAGGTTATGGTAGTGGTAAAAATTTGCAATGTGGCCAAAATGCTTGCTATATCCTACTGCATCAGATTCAGTAGGGCTTGCAAGCCTTTCCAGAGGATTTGTCTAACACAACTGCATTATAGTTAGGGCAAATGATGCACTTGGTACTTTAATAGTTTGATAAATGATATGGTAAGGAGAAGAATGCATTAGGGTATTCAATTTGTAGATGACACAAAGGGACCCTTTTACTAAATTGTTTTAAGCAGATAATGTGGGAATTAGTGTGTGCTAACAGTTAACAGTGGCTTGACATTGAGCGTTCACTAATTCCCATATTAACTGCATAGTGTGGAATGGGGCAGGGAATGGGTATGGACAGTTCTTGCATTTAATGCATGGTAACTTACCATGTATTAACTGTTGATGCACAAATAATGTGGATGCACTTACCACCACTTCAATTGGTGGCTTTAAGTGCATCAACATTATCTATAATGTAGTTAATTTCAGTAAGCTTATTGTCTCTGTACTAATGGAGAAAGGAGATTTCCCATAGTTCACCCTCCTCCCACTACAAACTGCCCTCCACACTGCTACATGCATCAGACAAGGAGCATCCAAATATGACAGAATCACCCCTATACTAAAACAACTCCACTGGCTACCACTCCCCTGCAGAATCACATACAAAGCCCTACTACTAACACACAAGGCTCTCAACTAACCCCTGCTACCCATCAACAAACCTTTCTTCAGCCCTTCAACCCCAACAGACCACAAAGATTCTCTACAACCCACAAACTCACTATACAACAATCCAGAATGAAACACACACAACAAACACGACACAAAGCCTTTGAACTATATACACCCTCACTCTGGAACGCACTCCCCAACCTTCACCCATTCTGCAAACACCTCAAAACCTTCCTGTTCTCAAAACACTCCAACCCTGACTCTGAACCAGGAACACACTGACCCCCCCTTAGTAAATGTGCACACCGAAACTGCAAACCCTATAGACCCACTCGATGCGTGTATATAGTTATGATGTTTCATGTACATAGTTTTATACATAGTTGAATGTTATATATAATTTGAAGTTGGTTCAATGTAAACCGCTTTGACCCAGTAAAAAGCAGTATATAAGGCCTGCTAAATAAATAAAATAAAGATCAAATTGGTAGAGCGGTTGCACTCTAGGTTAGAGAGGGCATTGAGTCACACAGGATTAAAGTTTGACAAGAAACAAAATACATGGGTGTGGTTTAAAAATACTATCTTGGAAGCGCAGACCAGATATATTCCACGCTTTAAGTAAAGTAGAAGGAAAGTAAAAAAACCTGACAGCATGGTTTAAAGGTGAGATCAGAGAGGCTGCTGAAGCCACAAAAGCATCCTTCAGGAGATGGAAAAAGGAGCCAAATGATGAAAATCGGAAAAACATAAGCACTGGCAAGTTAGATGCAAGGCATTGATAAGGCAGGTAAAGAAATAATATGAAAAAAAGCTTGCTGTTGAAGTAAAAACAAATAATAAAAACCTTTTCAAGTATATTCATAAGAAATAATGTGTGAGAGTCAGTTGGACCATTAGATGATAGAGGGGTAAATGGGGTGCTAAGGGAGGAGAAGGCCACAGCGGAGAGATTGAATGAATGTTTTGCTGTCGTTTTTACTGAAGATGATGCAGGGAGGTTACCCATGCCTGAAATGATATTTAAAGATGATGTATCGATAGGACTGAAAGAAATATCAATAAACTGGGAAAATATATTACCAACTATTTGATAAACTGAAAAGTAGCAAATCACCTGGACTGGATAGCATACCTCCAAGAGTGTTGAAAGAACTGAAATATGAGAATGCAGACCTAACATTAGTAATCTGTGAATTATCATTAAAATCATCTGTAGTACCTGATGATTGGAGAATGGCCAGTGTAACACCCAGGGCCAGCCTGTCCACTAGGCGAGCTAGGCGGCCGCATAGGGCAGCCAGCCTGGGTGGGTGGCCACAGCCACCCCTCAGCTGCTACTGATTCCGTTTAGGGGGGGGAAGTGGGAAGTGGCAGTACATAAGAACATAATATAAGATATGCCATACTGGGTCACACCAAGGTCCATCAAGCCCAGTATCCCGTTTCCAACAGTGACCAATCTAGGTCATAAGTACCTAGCAGTTTCCCCAAAAGACACAGGTTCCTCAATGCTTGTGTTGGGTCAAGCAGTGATATCCCGTGTCCCTTTAGTTTATGGACCTTTCCTCCAGGAACTTGTCCAAACCTTTTTTAAACCCAGCTACACTAACAGCTTTTCCCTGTAAGTATTAGTGTATGTGTCTCATATCCCCACGTGTTAAATGTATCCCCCAATTGTGTTGTGACCGCTTTGATTGAAGGATAAGGCGGTATACAAAAACTGTCTAAATAAATAAATAAACAGCTTTTACTACATCCTCCAGTAACAAATTCCAGAGTTTGATTACACGTTGAGTGAAAAAATATTTTCTCTTAATATTAGTCTTAAATAGGCTACCCTGTAGCTTCATTGCATGTCCCCTAGTCTTTTTATATGCGGATGACGTAAACAATCGATCTATGTTTACCTGTTCCACTCCATTCATTAATTTATAGACCTCTATCATATCTCCCCTCAGCCGTTTCTTTTCCAGATTGAAGAGCCCTAACCTTTTTAGCCTCTCTTCATAGGAGTATCCTTCCATCCACTTTACCATTTTGGTGGCTTGTCTCTGTACCTTTTCTAATAACGCTATATCCTTTTAAAGATACGGCGACCAGACTTGCACACACTATTCAAGGTGCGGTCGCACCATGGAATGATACAGAGACATTAAAATATCCTTTGTATTATTTTCCATTCCTTTCTTTATGATACCTAGCATTCTATTTGCTCTTTTGGCTGCTGCTGCACACTGGGTGGAGGGTTTTAACATGTTAGCCATGATGACGCCTAAATCGTTTTCCTGGGTGGTGGTTCCCAATGTGGAACCTTGCATCGTGTAACCATAGTTCGGGTTGTTCTTTCCTAGGTGCATAACTTTGCACTTGTCCACATTAAATTTCATCTGCCATTTGGATGCCCAGTCTTCCAATTTATCAAGATCCTCTTGCAATTTTCCACAATCCTCTTGTGTTTTAACAACTTTTAATAGTTTAGTGTCATCTGCAAATTTGATAACCTCACTCGTTATTCCCTTTTCCAGGTCATTTATGAATATGTTAAAAAGCAGCGGATCCAGCACAGATCCCTGGGGTACTCCACTATTCACTTTTTTCCATTGGGAAATTGGCCATTTAGCTCTACCCTCTGCTTTCTATCTTTTAACCAATTTCTGATCCACAATAGTATAGCACCTCCTATGCCATGACTTTTTAGTTTTGCGAAAAGTCTCTGATGAGGGACCTTGTCAAAGGCTTTCTGAAAGTCCAGATACACTATATCAACCGACTCACCTTTGTCTACCTGTTTATTCACACCTTCAAAAAAACATAACAGATTAGTAAGACAAGATCTTCCTAGTCTAAAGCCATGTTGGCTGTCTCCCATTAAGCCATGACTATCCCACATGCTGAGTAATTTTGTTCTTTATGATGGTTTCTACCATTTTTCCCGGTACCGACATCAAGCTCACCGGTCTGTAGTTTCCCAGATCACCCCGGGAACCCTTTTTAAAAATTGGCATTGCACTGGTGATCCTCCAATCTTCAGGTATTACAGATGATTTCAATGATAGTTCACAGGTTACTAATAGCAGGTCTGCAATCTCATATTTCAGTTCTTTAAACACCCTTGGATTTATACCATCCGGTCCAGGTGATTTGCTACTGTTCAGTTTATCAAACAATTGTAATACATCTTCCTGGTGTAGCGATATTTCTTTCAATTTTTCTGCAGCATCACCTTTAAATACCACTTCAGTCATGGGTAACATCCCTACATCTTCCTCAGTAAAGACCGAAGCAAAGAATTCATTCAGTCTCTCCGCTATAGCCTTGTCCCCTTTTACTGCCCCCTTTACCCCTCTATCATCTAATGGTCCAACTGACTCTCTCACGGGTTTTTTGCTATGAATGTACTTGAAAAGGTCTTTATTATGCGTTTTTTCTTCCACAGCAAGTTTCTTCTCAAATTCTCTCTTTGCCTGTGTTATCAATGACTTGCTTTTAACTTGCCAGTGCTTGTGCTATTTCCAGTTTTTGTCATTTGGCTCTTTTTTCCATTTCTTGAAAGATGCTTTTTTGGCAACAGCTGTCTCTCTGACCTCACCGTTAAACCATGCTGGCAGTTTTGTGGACTTCCTTCCACTTTTCTTAAAGCATGGAATACAGCAGATCTGGGCTTCCAAGATAGTATTTTTAAACTACACCCAAGCTTGATGTAAGGTCTTTAACCTTTGCAACTGCTCCTTTTAGTTTTCTCTTAACTATTTTCCTCATTTTATCATAGTCTCCCTTTCGAAAGTTAAAAGGTAGTAATGTGGATTTCCTTACCATTCCTCCTCCATTAATTAAATCAAACGCGAGCATGCTATGATCACTATTATCAAGTGGCCCCAACACTCTTATCTCTTGCACCAGATCTGGTGTTCCACTAAGAACTAAGTCCAAAATGGCTTCCCCTCTGGTCGGTTCATGAACCGGCTGCTCAAAGAAGCAGTCATTTATTTCATCTAGAAACTTTATCTCCCTAGCATGTCCTGCCGTTACACCGACCCAGTCAATACCAGGGTAATTGAAATCACCCATTATTATTACTGTTCTGTAACTTTTGTTAGCTTCCCTGATTTCTTTGAGCATTTCATCATCCATTTGTTCATTATGGCCAGGCAGTCGATAATACACCCCCACTGCCATCGCCTTCCCCTTTTACATGGAATTTCAATCCATAGAGATTCTACAGCAAATTCTGTTTCCTGTAGAACTTTAATCTTTTGTGACTCAATGCCCTCTCTAACATAGAGCACAAGCCCTCCACCAATTTGATCAGCTTTATCATTATGATATAGTTTGTACCCAGTTGTCACAGTATCCCACTGGTTGTCCACCTTCCACCATGTCTCTGAGATACCAATCATATCTAACCTCTCATTTATTGCTATATATTCTAACTCTGCCATCTTATTTTTTAGACTTCTAGCGTTTGCATACAAGCATTTTAGAGACTGTATTTTATTCATAATAATCTGGTTATCGGTAGGCAGGGGTAATTTGGAATCTTTAAGCTCTGTCTGCTCTGTACTCAAGGGCATTTTGGCATCTTTGTCTTTATTGGAACCTCTCTGCTGATGAGCACTAACGTCATTTTTTTGGTAGTATCCTTCAAGGATACATTGCTCCGAACCATGAGCTCTTGGGCGACTATCGACTTTCCCCTATTATCTAGTTTAAAAGCTGCTCTATCGCCTTTTAAAGGTTAATGCCAGCAGCATTTTCACAATGATGCTGCCCGCCTCCCCCTCCCTAGATGGAATCAGTGGCAGCTAGGGGGCGACGGCAGCAGTTGGAGAGTGGGCAGTGGCAGCTGGGAGGGAGTAGTGTCAGTGGGGGGAGGCCCAGGGTTTCTGCCTAGGTTGGCAGAAACCCTTGGGCTGGCCCTGGTAATGCCAATTTTTATAAAAGGTTCCAGGGGTGATCCGGGAAAACTGCAGACTGGTGAGCCTGACGTCAGTACTGAGCAAAATGGTAGGACCGATTATAAAGAAAAAAATGACTAAACATGTAGATAGTCATGGTTTAATGGAAGAAAAACATCTTGGATTTAGCCAAAGAAAGTCTTGTCTTACTAATGTTATATTTTTTTGAAGGTATGAATAAACAGGTAGACAAAGGTGAACCAGTCGATATAGTGTACAACTATCTGAATTTTCAGAAAGCCTTTGACGAGATCCCTCATGAGAGACTCTTGGAAAAATTAAAAAGGAGGCTGTGTACTATTATGGATCAGGAATTGGTTGAAAGATAGAAAGCAGAGAATAGGGCTAAATGGCCAATTTTCTCAATGGAGAAAGGTGAATAGTGGAGTACCCAAGGGATCTGTGCTAGGCCCATTACTTCTTAACATATTCATAAATGACCAGGAAATGGAAATAACGAGTGAGATGATCAAATTTTGCAGTTGACACAAAGAGTTAATAAAACATAAAAGGATTGTGAAAAATTGCAAGAGGACCTTGATAAATTGGAAGATTAGACATCCAAATGGCAGATGAATTTTAATGTACACAAGTGCGAAGTTATGCACATAGGGAAGAATAACCCCAACTATGATTAGACGATACAAGGTTCCACATTAGGCATCACCACCCAGGAAAGGGATTTAGGCGTCATTGTGGATAATATATTAAAACCCTCTGTCCAGTGTGCAGCAGAGGCTAAAAAAGCATATAGAATGTGAGGAATCATAAGGAAAGGAATGGAGAATGAAACAAAGGATATTACAGTATAATGCTTCTGTATTGTTCTATGGTGCGACTGCACCTTGAATATTGTGTGCAGTTCTGGTCACCATATCTTTAAAAGGTATAGCAGAATTAGAAAAGCTACAGAAATGAGGCACCAAAATGGTAAAGGGGATGGAAGGATGCCCCTGAGAGGAAAAGCTTAAAAGGTAAAGGCTCTTCAAATTGGAAAAAAGACAGCTGAGGGGAGATATGATAGAAGTCTATAAAATAATGGAGTGGAATGGGTAATCATAGATCAGTTCTTTATTCCTTCAAAAAGTAGAAAGACTGGGGGGGGGGGGGGGCACACAATGAAACTACAATGTAGCCCATTTAAGATTAATAGGAGAAAATATTTTTTTCACTCAATTTTAAATCAAATTCTGGAATTCATTACCGCAGGATATAGTAAAAGCCGTTAGTGTAGCTGGGTTTAAAAAAGGTTTGGACTACTTCCTTGAGGAAAAAACCATAAACTTTTATCAAAGAGGACCAGGGAAATCCGCTGCTTACCTCGGGATAAGCAATGTGGAATCTGTGTACCTTGATGGCAACCTGACAGGTACTTGTGACCTAGAAACAGGATACTGGGTTTTATGGACCTTAGTCTAACCCTCTATGGCATATCTTATGCTCTTATCAAAGGTAAGATACACCTGATCCAAGATGTGATACTTTCTTATCGTTTGCATATTTTGCTACTGAAACTTAGCAGAGAAAGCATAGTTAATTCACCTGTAACAGGTGATCTCCAGGAACAGCAGGAATCAATCTTCATATACCCATTTGTGAAAACCACATTCCTGCTTGTTCCTGGAGATACAGCCTTTCTACATCAGTCTCTCCCATGAGTCTATATTAGCATATTTAAAAATAGGCCCCATAGTCTTGTTAGCAGTGCATCTTGCTTAATTTATAGTACGTATTTCTTTACCGAATTGCATTGTTCTTATCCTGAAATCATGCTCCTTCTACTAAAAATTGATGACCAAGAAAAAAAAAAAAATCGGAGCTGGGGCCTTGAGTTCAGAGCACATGTGGACAGAGGGGCAGCAAATGGCCACGATTATGGCTGAGAATGGCACTGTCTGCCTGCAGGAGATGGGATCCCCAAAGGCAGACAGTGCTGCAAAACCTGAGACTAAATACTCCCCCACCCCAAAAAAACCAGGAGTGAATTCATGGCCAAATGCCCTTTTTAAATATAATAAAAATTAATTTCCTCCTCAGCCCTTTGTCACTATCACCTGCTGCCTCGCTCCCCTCTCCTCCTATCCCCGCTGCTGCTTTGGCCATTCCCAGCCAGTAAAAAGACCTTTGGGCCCTTTAAGACCAGTCACACCTCCTCTTTAGGCCTCAACCAGGCCTACACATCACTGCGGCCACCCCAGAGATACCCCGCTGATGCTTTCAGCCAGCTGCAGGCCTGAACCAGTTCCTGACTGCCAGAAGTAGGCCTGGAGCTTGTCAATAATATCAGGTCCATGTAGTTCCTGACCTCTCCAGCTCCAGCCCAGACCCAGCATCGCTGGCACCACTGCAGTCTATGGCCCAATCCCAGCCACCCAGCAGATCTTTCGGCCATGAATAGCGGCCTCAGTTCACCTCCAGCCCTCAGTCCCTCACAATTCTGGCTCTCTTCACTCCCCCTCCCTTCCCATAGCTCTGAACACGATTGCAGCAATCCTGGCAGTACAACTCAAGGCTAGAGCTGCTCCATGTCTGCCGATTTTGTCCCAGTTCCATATTTTTACATTTTAAAAATGTTTCCTTGCCTTGTCTCTAGCCCAGATCGTGAATGCAGCCTCTGCCTCCGCCGACTGCAAACACAGTCACAGTTTTTTTCTTTTAATTTATTTAATTAAATTTCTGGCACCGCTGCCTTGAATGCAGCTGTGGGACAACTTTTGATTCTTTATTTTATTTAAAGGTGGCCACTGCAGCCCCAACTTCTTTATTTATTTTAAAACTGTTACCAGCACTCTACATTTATTTAGATATTTTTTTTTAAATTCTGTGATTCTGTCTCCTCCAGTATTGCTGCAAAATATTGAAGCCAACTCAGCCAGCATCCAAGCCCGGAGCATCCTGCGGAGCCCAGGTAAATTATTCATTAAACAGAAATTAGACCTTACCTGCTAAATGTCTTTCCTGGAGATCTCTCCGGGCCAGTCCAGGAACAAGAGGGTTGTCAACCTTCTCCAGCAACTGAGGACTGAAATCTGAAGTTTTGCAGACCTAGTATCTGTCTCCCCCTGATGGTCGTTCCTCAGTCTACCCCTATCTAAGCAGTTGAAGAACATACCGAACAAATTAAAGAAAACAAGAAACATAGCAAACCTATCAAACAGTGAAACCTATGCTGATCATAATTACATATTTAAACCAGCTACTTCCCCCCCCCCCTTTTTTTTTTTTTACCACAAACTCTCCCTGAGGAAGCCCCAGAGACCCCCCCGAGCCGACCCTTCCGAAATGCAATGCTAACCGTCGTGAAGTGCATCTTCCAAGATACGAAGAGCACCACCCCCCATAGGCACCCGCGCAACTAGGAAATCTGGCAAATGACACGGGTGGGTCCTGGACTGGCCCGGAGAGATCTCCAGGAAAGACAGTTAGCAGGTAAGGTCTAATTTCTGTTTCCTGATTGTCTCTCCAGGCCAGTCCAGGAACAAGAGGGAAGTACCAGAGCAGTACCTAACCAAAGGAGGGACCCGCAAGGCCCGCTATGACGGCCGAAGCCCCCACATTTGCGTCTTCCCTGGCCAAAACATCCAACCTGTCCAACACTCAGGCAAGAACCCACGTCAAGAGGAACAAACCCAATGCAAAGACGTGGAGTACTCAGAAAGGTAAAACAAATTTTATTTAAAACACCTTTGCCACTGGCCCGACACAGGCCGTGTTTCGCTGCCTTCCTCAGGGGCTTAAAGTGGACTTAAAAGCTAAAAATACATAAATGTATATGTTAAGAAACACTGATAAAACCATAATAAAAATATAAATACATCAGCCTAAGAATGATATTCAATATATAAATAGTACACATTAATGAATAACATAAAAAAACCCCAACATATAGGCTAAAAAGGTTGTATATGCAGAAAAATATATAAGGCCCTAACATTACACATAACATATAAAATTATTATAAATGATAATTTTATAAAAATACAGCCAAATTATACATGACATGTAAATTATAGATAATTAAAAAGAAAGAAATTAAAATAACAAAAAGAGTGAAGTAAAAATTGATAGCTAAAAAACATTGAAGTCAAAAATGACACATACCTGTATTAATCCTTGAAATTGTATATCTAATATGACACTTTATTGGGAGAGGAGGAGAACATGTATGGATAAAAATTGTTTAGATAAATATGTATTAAAATAAGACAATAAGCAAACACATTTAAAAGGAAGAGAAGTGTATCAGTGAAGTCCACACCAAAAAACCACTATATTTTGTACCAGGTGTAGAGAAATATTACATTCAAATGTTATTTTCCAACATTTGAGAATTAGGAGCAACCTCCTATTTACCTATTTGAATAAATATCCATTACAATATAACAGCAAACTTACAAGAACAAAGGGATGTGGTATTAAGAAAACAGAAAAAAAATAATAAGTATCAGTAAAGTGCACATCAAAAACCACTATGTTCTTTGAAACAGGTGTAGCAGAGATGAAATTGATGCATTCATAGATCTTTACCTTTAAAGGAGAAATTTCACTTACCGTTAATTTCCTTTCCTGGAATACTGCTAGACCAGTCCAGACAAACGGGTTATGCACCCCTGCCAGCAGATCTTGGAGACAGAGAATTCTACCAGAGCTCTGATAGGCTGGAGCCTGGTGATATAATCCTACCCCTAGGGGTCTCCCTCAGTTACGTCCACAAGCTAATGCAACATGAACTGTAACATCACCCCAGAGGGTCCCAAGTGAACTATATACAAGGGAGCCGAAGAACTCCCTAGAGCTGAAAACAGTATTCACCTACGAACCCATGGACTGCCCAGGGCGAGGCATACCGGCAAAGAGAAGAACCGCGGTCGGCGGCTGCACCGCACCAGCGGCACTCCAACCAACAGCAGGGCGGGTCCTGGACTGGTCTAGCAGTATTCCTGGAAAGGAAATTAACGGTAAGTGAAATTTCTCCTTCCAGTTCATACTGCTAGACCAGTCCAGACAAACGGGCAGTACCCAAGCTACCTGCTTTCAAGGGGGGGCAAGGCCGCCGACAGCTCAGCAACTCCAAAACGGACTTCCTGACGGGCATGAACGTCCAACCTATAATGACCGACAAAGGTGGACAGCGACGACCAAGTCGCCGCCCAGCGAATATCGAGAGGAACTACATGAGACCTCCCGGCCTACAAAGTTGCTTGCGCCCGAGAGGAGTGAGCACGGAGTCCCGGTGGAGCTTGTTCTCCCTGAAGAAGGTACGCCGCCTCAATGGCCTCAGTAACCCATCTAGAAATGGTAGATTCGGAGGCTGCGGATTCCCGACGAGAACCCGTGAACAAGACAAAAGAGGAACAGTCATATGGAAGGGTCTGGCGACCCTCAGATACCGAAAAAGAACCTTCTTAAGGTCCACCGCCCGCAACGGAGACCGACCACTGTCACACTGCGTCTTTGGAAAAGACGGAAAGGAAAGAGGCTGGTCAACAGCGAACGGCGTCAGCACTTTGGGCAACAAAGGAAGGGACAGTTCTCAGAGAAACGCCTTCGGAGGAAAACGAGAGATAGGGATCTCGACACAGAGAGCCTGGAGCTCAGAAACACGGCGTGCTGAAGTTATGGCCACCAAGAAGACTGTCTTCAGAGTCCAATCTAGAAGAGAACAGGCCCTCAGAGGCTCAAAGGGAGGAGCAACGAGGGCACAGAGGACAAGCACGAGAGCCCACGCCGGCACAGGCGAACGCAGAGGAGGCCGGAAGGCCCTAACTCCGCGGAGGAACCGAGACACGTCCGAATACGAAGCTATCGATCGCCCCGGTATAGGACCCCGAAAACAAGTTAAAGCGACCATTTGTACTCGCAAGGAATTGAGCGCTAATCCCTTATCCACTCCGGCCTGTAAAAAGGACAGGATGTCCGGAACACCGCAATGCCAGGGTGTGAGGTTATTTCGCGAACACTAACCATCAAGAGACGCCAAACCCGAGCGTAAGTCAGCGTCGTGGAAGACCGCCGTGCCGTGAGAAGCGCCACGACCACGCTAGGCGAAGAGCCGTAGCGAGCAAACCGGCGGCGGTTAATAGCCAAGCCGAAAGCGAGTAAGGAGCCGGGTCTTCCATCTCCACCGGTCCGTGAATCAGAAGGCCGAGAAATGCCTTGAGGCGGAGCAGCCACGCCCCAGATGGAAGAGATCCGCATACCATGGTCCGCGAGCCCAATTCGGAGCCAGCAGGAGTACAGGGCCGCGACGGTGTCGGAGCCGCCGGAGAACTATGCATATCACGGATCAGGGAGGGAAAACACACAGGAGAAGATGAGCCAGCCACGGTTGAGAGAGAGCATCTATGCCGTGCGCTCCCTCGTCCCTCCAATGGCCGAAGTACAGCGAAGCCTTGGCAGTCTGCGCCGTAGCCATTAGATCCATGGTCGGCAGTGCCCACAGGTGAACAATGGACCGGAACGCATCCGGCTGCAGAGCCCAGCCCCCGGCTCCAGAGAGTGCCGGCTGAGAAAATTGGCTTACACATTGTTCACGCCTGCGATGTGCTGCGCCAATAGCCTGAAGATGTTCCTCCGCCCACGGGAGGAGCAAACGCCTCTCCTGTGAGACATCCGGACATTGCGTGCCGCCTAGGCGGCTTAGGTAAGCAACCGTTGTGGCGTCGGACAGGATCCGAACCGCACGCCGCCGCAGAAGAGGCTGAAACTGAAGAAGGGCAAAGCGCACTTTCCGCGTCTCGAGACAATTGATAGACCCCTTGGGCTGTGCGAGGTGACCAACTCCCCTGCGCCGAGGCCAAGCCGAAAGGCGCTCCCCAACCGGAGAGGTCGGCCACTGGCGTCACCAAGATCCAGCGCAGAGACTCCAGAGGGACCCCCCGTAGAAGATTGTGTGCCTGAAGCCACCAGCGGAGGCTGCGGTGCACCGGCAGAAGCAAAGGTAACCGGATTAGATAACTGTCCGATACCGGCGACCAATGAGATAGAAGCGCCATCGGCAAGCAGCGCATGTGCGCTCCTGCCCACGGAATGAGGGCTATCGTTGCTGCCAAGGACCCCAAGAGTTGAAGGTAGCCCCCAAGGCCGAGGTGCCGCTTGATCCAAGCAGCGGCGGAGCTGAAGAGAGATCTTCTGAAAACGTTCCTGAGGTAGAAACACCCGCCCCCGACGAGTGTCGCACCCAGCCCCTAGAAAATCCAGGACCTGAAGCATCCCAAAATAGACAGAGTGACGGCTCAGTCCTCCTTCCAACGGTGGACCGGGACGAATGGCATCTAAACGCTGGAGCCTGTAAATGAAGCAACATCCGCTGCCCATTGCCGCAGGCTGAGCCATCTCCGAGCTACCGACACCGGTGCTAGGAAGCGAGCTGAGCCGCAAGAGATCACAGAATGCCTCTGCCTGGAATGCAGCGATGGATTCGAAATGAACCAACTCGGGAACACCTGGAAGCTGCTGAATCCAGCGAAGGGAGGCCCGAGCTGCTAGACCTCTGCACACCCCTGCAAGAAGGAAATAGCGGGCGAAGGAAAACCCGTCTTCAGCAGCCTCCCGACTCTTTAGGTCTTGCTGGTCGCAGAGCGCCACTCCGCCCTAAACCGGAAGTGTGGTATGTCTGATGACCCTGGTCAGAATGCATCAACTGTCGGGTATGTCAGCCAACGGTCCAAGTGAAAGGGAGACCAAGGGTATAACTGACCAATACCGCGTGCCGTACGAATGCCCTGGAAAATGGGATCCGGCTGCAACCGGATTTGAGAATCCGGAGGATCAGGCGTGTCGGCTAGGGGGAACGACTCCATCACCGGTGTGATTAGAGCAGGCAACTCCTCTTTCCGAAAAAGGCTGAGAACCGTCAGCGAAGAAAACAGACGGAGAATATTCCCCATCTCCGTACTCCAACGAGTCAGGGCTGACCTCCGAAGATTTAAAGTCTTCTTGAATATCCATAGTACCCCGCAAGGCACATGCAACGCTCCAAGGAGGACGTACTGCTCTAAGGTCTGAGGACTTATGGGACCACTTGCGAGACCACGCCATATGCTTGCCTGCTACTGGGCAGGTGTAGGAGATATTCCAAAAGACTCCAAAAGTCACAGGCGTCATGAAAGATGGAAGAGTGTGAGGAAGGCACTGTCAGTCAAGGCTGCTGTGGCCTCCAGCGGCTGTGGAAGCGACATGGGAGCTGACTGAATGGTTTCCTGCAGGAAGATCCTGCAGCAGGGGCTCTGAGGAGGGAGGAGATAAGGTGCTGATGAACCCATCTAGCAGCGCAGTGGGAATGGGGAAAGAGTCTCCGGGATGCAGCGTGCAGGTGGAACACAAGCAATCTATTAATTCCCCATTCGGCTGATTACTTATTACATATAATACAGCCAGAGAAACAAGCATTGTAGAGACTTAAACCACCTTTCCTCTTTTTCCCTTTTTTTTTTTTTTTTAGCATTTAAAACAAAAATCAAGGTAGGCTCAGGGAAACCGAAGACTCTTCAAAGAAAAGGATTTTGAAACTCTCCGTGCCTCCACAGCATGTTTAAATGTGTGGAAACTGCTGTCTAAAGCTGTTCCCTCCAAAAAGAAACACTGAAGAGAAAAACAAAATGGCCGCTGGCACAGAAAAACTGTCAGGTATTCACTGAGCTGAGAAGGGAACTGTCAGTCATTCACTGTGCTGGTACAGAGAAACTTTCAAAGTCAGGGTAAGGCAATTACAGTGACTGAAAGTAGGGAAATTAGAGTTTGATTCCTCCGCAGCCACTCAGACCTCCATGGTAGGGGCTGAAAGGTGTTTCTGGGGAGGGATGTAGAAGCTCAAACCCAGCCGTACGGAAGATGACAGTGAGTATGTTTAATTAGGTAGAGCCCAAAACAGTCAGGATCCAAAACACTGACTTAAAATTCCAATCAAATGGTATATTGAAAAAGACAGGTACAATATTCCAGTAAGACGTACAAAGTAACCCGGCTGCAGTTTGTGGATTAAAAATTTTAAAGTAGGAACTTCAAAATTCAGAGGCAGCCGGTCCGGGAGCAGTAGCTGAGGCAAGTAAGAAAAAAAAACAGGCTACTCACAGTTTCCTTTCAGGAATTGATACCTGAACTTACTGGGGATGTCCGTGGCAAAGATTCAGCCCAGCGTAAAGCCAATGGAGAGCTCCACTGAAGCCAGGCTCAGGAGTTCCCAAGTTTATCTGGGGAATCAAGACGCTGGGGGAAGAGCACAGTTGATTTCTGAGGTCCCTGTGTGTCTTCTGACAGCCTATGCAGCGTAGACCTGAATAAAGCATAGGGAGAACTAAAAAAAAAATAACTCTGCCCCGGAGGAACAGGCATTTAACAATATTCCCCATACTATGCAATGCCTCAGCCAGCCTTCTTTGTTGGGCACAGTGGGGGATGGAACCCATGAGCCCTGCACCAGTGGTCAGTGTCTTAGCATTGTACTGTGGCTCTGAATTGCATCCGGTTCTCTAATCATGCCTTCCGTACTTTTATTCATTATGTTAATACATAGGCAGAGAAAAAAGGAACCCCCACACAACTCACAGCTAGCAAGTGTTGTGGAAAAATTTAAACAGCAATTTTTTTTTTTTTGGTGCTAGAAGCCAGCAAAGAGAGAAGGAATCTGGCTTCCTGCCAAAAACCAGGGTTCATTAGCTATTCAAAATGGCCGCCGGCAAAAATAAACCTCAAAAAGAGTGAATTAAAACCCCCAAAAGCTAAGGAATTAACTTAAAAAGTCAAATGACAAGGTGGGGGGGGGGGGGGGGGGGGTGGTTGCAGGCATGAGAGAAATGCCTAAAATCGCTGAAAAATCAAGAAAAATAAATCCAGTCACCACAGAGTTGCAGACAGCAGTGGGAGAAAGACAGGTTTTGTACTCACAGTACCGAAAGTGCAGAGAAGCCACGGACCGCTGCTGAGAGCACTGCCAGCTGCCTCACCACTAAAATCAGCCCCAGGGACTGGATTTTAGGAGGCTTACCATCCAGCTAAATAGTCTTCTTGACTAGTGCAGGGAAGTCTGCACATCAGCGATCTCTACTGTGACCTGCAGGACACAGGAGCTCAGCTGGAATTCATCCTGGTGCCCAGATAAGTACACTGGCAACTATAGGGTATAATCTCTCCCAGAGAAATCACAAAGAAATAAAGCATCTTAAATTTTTTTGAAGGAGCAAAAAAAAAAAAGCATCCAGATCTGCTGGAGACAGAGAAAAACTGAGGGAGACCCCTAGGGGTAGGATTATATCACCAGGCTCCAGCCTATCAGAGCTCTGGTAGAATTCTCTGTCTCCAAGATCTGCTGGCAGGGGTGCATAACCCGTTTGTCTGGACTGGTCTAGCAGTATGAACTGGAATGGTTGTTTTCCAACGCGTGTGAAATAGGAGAAAACTCCTATACACCATACAGCAAATTGGAAACACACTGTAAAATCGGCGTCTGCACTAAAAAAACACAGAATAAATTATTAAATCATTAAAACATATGTGTGCCTGAACCGCACAAAACAAAAAAACTGAAAAAACGGACATCCCATCTTTCGTAATCTATTGCTATTATTCTAATAAATACTGTCAATCAATACAATAAAACTATATAATAATAAATATCCAAAAAGGAATCCATATAAAAATTAAAATCATCGGGGGGAACCACGTGACGCATGAGCGGGTGAGACGTATCTCTCCTTGCTCCGGGGCTATCTTGCCTTTCTATTGATCTTTGACCCCCCCCCCCTGGCTGTAACCCCACCAGAGCATCGGGGGTGATACCGCAAGATTTGCTGCCGGTGTAGAGCAACTTACTACTCTCCGCAATGCCTCTCACGGCCAGGAAGGAGCGGGGAAAAGGTGGCGAAGTCGGGGGTGGCCTCCGCGAGCAAGATGGCATCCACCATGATACAGCCGCGGTCGCCGGATGCGGAGAGCGTGGAATCGAGCTCGGAAGAGTTAGCGAAGGAGGTTGCTAAATTCCTGGAGCCGAAATTTGACCGCATACTGACCAAGCTCGAGGCTGTCGGAGAGACCCTGGCTGATTTTGGTCAACGGGTCGAAGAACTTGAGCATCGGGTGTCCGCGATTGAGGAGGCCGAGGGGCTGCAGACACGTGAGCACACAGCCATGCAGAAGACTATTGAGGCCCTGAAGGAAAAAGTGGATGATTTAGAAAATCGTTCACGCAGGAATAATCTGCGGTTAGTGGGCATTCCTGAAGCACACACTGAAAACTTGCTGCAGGCGCTGGTGGAGTCTTGGCTGCCCAAAGAGCTTGGGTTGGAGCAGCTGGTGGGAGAAATAAGAGCTGAGCGGGTGCACCGTATTGGGCCTAAGTCGGAGGCTTCACAGCGACCCCGAGTTGTGATTGCTCGCATTTTGAATTTTCAACACAAGTGGCAATTGCTCCAGGCCTATCGCAAGAAGCGTTCACTATTGCTGGACAATCACAAAGTCCTCATGTTTCAGGACTATTCGGCTTCTGTAGCGGCGAAGCGCAAGGAGTTCTCCCCCTTTTGCTCTACTTTATTCCAGCGGCAACTGCGGTTCACACTGGCCTTCCCCGCGACGCTCCGAGTGTTCCATGAGGGGAGGAATCATGTTCTCAGCACTGTGGCAGCAGCCCGGAAGTTTGTGGAGGCCTTGGGGAGCCCGGTGTCTTCGACTTGAAGGGACATCTGCCACCTGACACTACCTTAGTGTTGTATTGGCCTGTTCGACAGGTTTGGCTAGTGCAGTGGCTTTGGCATGCTGATAACTGGGTGATTTCCTAATTGCTGAACCTGGAGGAGGCACCGCGTGGCCGCGCCCGGCCCTACGCCTCTCACTTGAGGTTTGGGACTTTCTCTGCTATTGTGGGGCTTGTTACGAGGTGTGTGGTGGGCGGTGGGTGGGGGGACTGTATTGTATATATTTTTTTTGGTTGATCTTTATTTATGAAGGTTTATCATCACATTAATGGGGGAATATCAGTGCCAGTGTCCTTCAGAGGGGTGACGCAGATGTAGTTTTGCGGCGAGATAGATGAGATCCGGTGCTGAGTCTACTGTAGGATCGCTGGTTTGAATGGGGACTGTATTGGCTTTAGTTTGTCTTGGGTGGGGGAGGGGGTATACTCATCGAGAGTTGTGCTGTGTATTTGTGGGGGGGGCGAGATAGCCCTGCTGTGCACAAGAAGTGGGCCCCGAGCCTGGCGCAGTTAGCCGGGCGTGCTGCTGGGTATGTTTTACCTTGGGGGTGGGTGGGGGGGAGGGCGGGTGGGAGGGGGGAGGAAGGGGGCGGGGGGTGGGAATTGAGGGATGTATGGAAGGATGTGTGGGGGGTTCAGGGGGAATATTGCTGTGAGTGTTCGGGGGCATATGAGAGGGGGGGTAGGTATGCAGTACAGACAGAGAGTGAGTGTGTTCTATGGTGGCTATGGATTAGCAAACAACAGCGCCTATTATCCAAACACTTATGCGCCCGGAGGGAGAGATTGATGTTTGACTGTTCTGAGTCGAGGCTGGGCGACTTGGAACGTTGGTATGCATGGGAGTCCTGTGGGATGAGACGTACATGGTGTGAGCTGAATGAGTGATGATCTACGTGTCGTTTCTTGGAACGTAGGGGGGCTGAATACGCCTGTAAAAAGGACGAAAGTGCTGCAGGCCCTGAAGAAGGGACATACACATATAGCTTTATTACAAGAAACCCATTTAACTGCGGTTGAACACACTAAGTTGAAGAAAGATTGGGTGGGGCAGGTATACGCCGCTTCTACGAAGGTAAAGAAGCGTGGAGTGGCGATTTTGGTGAAAAAAGGTTTAACACTGGAGGTGATTAGAGAGGAGGCGGACCCGAATGGGAGGTTCCTCTTTCTACATGCCAAGATTCAGGGACAAGAGCTACTCCTGGGAAACATCTATGCCCCAAATACATATGATCACCGTTTTTTCCAGTTACTCCTGGGGAAAGTGTTAGGGGCCCCGACAATACCTTTGATACTGGCGGGGGATTTTAACTGCCCGCATGACCCGCTCTTGGATAGATCCGCTGGGGGGGTTTCTCCTGGGGCTTGGCGTAATAAAGGGGTAGATTACCTGTGTAAGTTGGGGGGCTTGGTGGACTCCTGGAGGGTCTTGCATGGTGGGGAAAAAGACTATACACATCTGTCGAGAGCACACCAAACCTGGTCCCGGATTGATTACATCTTGATTTCGAGAGCGAGCTTAGGAAAAGTGGTCAAAGTGGAAATTGATCCTATTGTAGTGTCCGATCATGCTAAGGTGGTGTTGGATTGGAGAGGAGGATCCCAGGGTGGAGCCCGTTGGGCATTCCCGGGGCATCTTTGGCAAAATGAGGCTTTCCGAACCTATTTGATCCGCCAGTGGGAGGAGTATCTTAGTCGGAATGACACCGGAGAAGTGGATGTAATGACCTTCTGGGAGGCTGGGAAAGCAGTGCTCCGGGGACACATTATAGCGTATGTTGCAAGGGAGAGGAGGAGATTGGACGCGCGGCTCATGGAGTTATCACGCCAATTACAGGAGGCGAAGCGAGCGGCTGTGGCTCGACCGCAGCTCCTCGCGGCATATTTTGAAGTGCAGAGAGCTCTTAATGAGGTGCTCCAGGAGCGTGCAGTACAGTCGCTACAATATTATCGCCACCAATTATTTCGTTTTGGTGATCGGTCGGGACGTCTACTGGCGAGACTAGTTAAACGTAGAGGAGGCATCCAGGGGGTGACTCGGATCCGGGACAGCCAGGGGGTGCAGCAGACTACCATGCCAAAGATTGTGCAGGTGTTTCGTCAATATTATCAGGATTTATATACCCCAGATGCGGAGAATAGAGAACAGGAGAGCGCGTTTCTTACAGCCGTGTCTTTACCTCGAGTGACGGAGGCTGAACTTCAGGCTTTAAATGCTGGGATAACTTGCGCAGAAATCCAAGCTGTGATAAAGAAAGGGAAAGCACATAAAGCTCCGGGCCCCGACGGCTATGGTGCAGAGTTCTACAAGATATTGATGCCCCATATTGTGCCTACTCTGATGGCAGTGTATCAGGAGGCGCAGGAGCGAGGTTCATATCCGCGAGATATGCGAACGGCAGCCATTACTATCATTCCAAAAGAGGGCCGAGATCCGGAAGACCCTGCATCTTATCGCCCCATCTCTTTAATCAACTATGATATGAAAGTGGTGGCCTCGGTCCTGGCGGCCCGGCTACAAGAGGTTTTGCCCCGGCTCGTTGGTGCCCATCAATCGGGTTTTGTTAAAGGCCGGGATGCTTTTACTAATATTAGTAGGGTACTTCTGGGCATGGAACATTGTTTGCACCAGGGGGCGCCTCTTCTCCTGGTGAGCCTTGATGCCGAGAAGGCTTTCGACAGAGTGTCGTGGGCTTATATGTTCGAAACGCTCAAAAAATTTGGCTTTGAGGGTGCCTTTCTTTCGTGGGTGAGAGCGTTATATGCGGGACCGCTGGCGTGTGTGGCCAGTGGGGGAACTTTCTCGGCACCATTTGAACTCCGCAGAGGTACTCGGCAGGGTTGCCCGCTGTCGCCCCTCTTATTTGTTCTGCAGTTGGAACCTTTACTCCTGGCTCTCATCGCGGAGCCTGAGATTCACGGGATTGAATGGCCGCAAGGGGGAATCAAGGTCAGCGCGTTTGCTGACGATATGCTTTTGTGTTTAAGTGACCCTCAGCCTTCACTGGAGTACGCTTTGGGAGTGATTCAGAGTTTTGGCTCGTTCTCAGGGCTCCGGATTAATCTTAGTAAATGTGTCGCGTTAGATGTAGGGGGCCGGGCGCGGAGACAATGGCGAGGGTTTTTTCCTTTGCGTTGGGCGAATGGGGAATTTCGCTACTTGGGGATTCAGATACCAGATCAGATCTCCCGATTATATGATGTCAATATCCGCCCCATGATGCAGAGATTGGCGGCTGTACTGCATAGGTGGCGAGATCTTCCTCTCTCGCTCATGGGGCGGCTGGCTTTGTTTCAGATGATGGAGGTGCCCCGTTGGATATATCTTTTACGCCATTTACCTCTGTGGCTGTTGCGGCGAGATGTCATATTGTTTCAGCGCTATCTCAGACAATTTCTATGGCGTGGTAGGAGAGCACGAATCCCGCTCCAGGTCTTGATGAGTAATAGGGAGGAAGGGGGACTTGGACTATTCTCGATCCGGGATTATAATTTTCTTGCTTTGTTGCGGCCCTTGCGCAATTTGATCCGGGGTGGGGAGGGAGCCCTGCCGTGGGGGTTGATCGCGACACTATCGGCGCCCTATCATCCGGCCTACTTGCTACATAGCCCTCCGATGGGCCTAGCGCGTTTCTGGCGGCACTCGGTATATCTTAGTGCGTTGAGACAGGCGTGGCGCTTTCTATGTCAGAAGAAGCGAGTGCCTTGGAACAGTACGGAGTGTTTGCCCTTGAGGGGGAATGCTGATTTTGCGCCGGGTGCCCTGGGAGGACTTCCAGGCAGTTGGACAGCGGCTGGACTGGGACATCTGGGTCAATTGCGTATGCAATCTCAGGAGGCATTGGACTCCTTTCAAACTTTATCCCGGCGCTATCAGCTTGCGCCTCACTCCTTCTACTTCTATTTGCAAGTGCGACACTATATACAGTCGCTCCAGCGGTCTATGGGTTTTCAGTTTCGAGATAGAGGGGTGTGGGATCTCATAGCGGACGCAGATGGCAAGTTTTCGCTCCGCTCCTGGCGTGAGGAGTGTTGGCCGGGGGGGGACCGGACTCCGTTGGAACGACTGGCACAGCAGTGGTGCAACGCTGATGATGTGTCCCTTACGGTAGAGTTACTCCAGACTGCTTTCCAGCATCTCAGGCTCCTCTCGGAATCGATTAAATTACGTGAAATCCAGTATAAATTGTTATGGAGGGCATATGTACCCAACACACGGGCGTTCCAGATGAAGTTGCTCTCGACTGATGTCTGCCAGCTGTGTGGCACTCATAAAGGGACCTTACTCCATCGTTTTTGGAGCTGCACCTGGATAACTCAGTTTTGGGGGGAGATTTACACTGAGCTGCGCGCCTGCAGACCTATGAGAGGGGAGCTCACGTATGACTGGGGTTTGTTTGGGGTGTGTGCTATAGCTTCCAGGGAATCCTCTCCAGATTTGACTGCAGTGTCTAATGGGGGTGGGCAAAGACCCAGACATGATAGTACCGCTGCCTCCAGCGGCGTGGCTACTCGGCAGCTGTATACTAGAGCCTTCCTGATTGCGAAACAGTGTATCCTGCGACATTGGGTGGACGCCCGCCCCCCGGGGATTCGGGAATGGTGCAGAACTCTTTTAATTCTGAGAGACCACGAGCTGCGCACAGCGAGACTCCTGGGGGCCAAGCAGAAGGCGCATTGTGAGAGTATCTGGAGAGGGGTCACGGAGCATCACTTCTCAGCCCGGGGGCTCCTGGGGGGTGTAGGGACAGATAATGAGGGGGTGTGATGTGTGGGGAAACTTGAACTCTGGGTGTACGAGTGTTAAGACTTGCAAAGAGTGTACGAGTGTTAAGACTTGAAAGGGATTACTGGGCTGAATGTCCGTACTGTGGGAGAGAGGGGCTGGGAGGGATGGGGGAGGGGGGAGTAGTAGTTTGGGGTCTTCTCAGGTTTGTCTGCAAAAGGGATCTGGGGAGAGGGGGGGGGTTGATGGAGCTGCCCCACTGCCATTGACAACTATTTCAGGCTTCCCGCTTGAGATGTTTTGTGTTGTCTGTTTCAATGGGGGCTACGGGGATGACCTGTTTTTTCTGTTAATGTTATACTGTTGGTTCTCTATGTGAACCCCTGTTCCTCTCTGTACTTGTGAAAACTTAATAAAAATGATTTGCACTAAAAAAATTAAAATCATCGGCAACAAAATCCTAACTCGCTGCAATTTAATAATTTATTCTGTGGTTTTTTTAGTGCAGACGCCGATTTTACAGTGTGTTTCCAATTTGCTGTATGGTGTATAGGAGTTTTCTCCTATTTCACACGCGTTGGAAAACAACCATTTAAAGGTAAAGATCTATGAATGCATCAATTTCATCTTTGCTACACCTGTTTCAAAGAACATAGTGGTTTTTGATGTGCACTTTACTGATACTTATTTTTTTTCTGTTTTCTTAATACCACATCCCTTTGTTCTTGTAAGTTTGCTGTTATATTGTAATGGATATTTATTCAAATAGGTAAATAGGAGGTTGCTCCTAATTCTCAAATGTTGGAAAATAACATTTGAATGTAATATTTCTCTACACCTGGTACAAAATATAGTGGTTTTTTGGTGTGGACTTAACTGATATACTTCTCTTCTTTTTAAATGTGTTTGCTTATTGTCCTATTTTAATACATATTTATCTAAACAGTTTTTATCCATACATGTTCTCCTCCTCTCCCAATAAGGTGTCATATTAGATATACAATTTCAAGGATTAATACAGGTATGTGTCATTTTTGACTTCAATGTTTTTTAGCTATCAATTTTTACTTCACTCTTTTTGTTATTTTAATTTCTTTCTTTTTAATTATCTATAATTTACATGTCATGTATAATTTGGCTGTATGTTTATAAAATTATCATTTATAATAATTTTATATGTTATGTGTAATGTTAGGGCCTTATATATTTTTCTGCATATACAACCTTTTTAGCCTATATGTTGGTTTTTTTTATATGTTATTCAATTATTAATGTGTACTATTTATATACTGAATATCATTCTTAGGCTGATGTATTTATATTTTTATTATGGTTTTATCAGTGTTTCTTAACATATACATTTATGTATTTTTAGCTTTTAAGTCCACTTTAAGCCCCTGAGGAAGGCAGCGAAACACGGCCTGTGTCGGGCCAGTGGCAAAGGTGTTTTAAATAAAATTTGTTTTACCTTTCTGAGTACTCCACGTCTTTGCATTGGGTTTTTTCAAAACATCCAACCTGCAATGTTTCGCGAACGTGTGACGCAACGACCAAGTAGCCGCCCGACAAATATTAGCAGGCGGAATCAAAGCATTTTCGGCCCAGGACGCTGCCTGGCTACGAGTAGAATGAGCGCGAAGCCCCTCTGGAGGAACTTTCCCCTCTGCTTGATACGCCGCCACTATTGCTTGCTTTACCCATCTAGCAATGGACGCCTTGGACGCTGCCTCCCCTTTTCGAGGTCCTCCAAACAGTACAAATAATCTGTCTGTTCTACGAAACGGTCTAGTTCTCTTAAGGTATCTCTTGAGTAAACTGCCCAAATCCAATTTTCGCAAAACGTCATCAACGGGCAGACCCCCCCCCCCCCCGTGCCTAAAAGTGGGGAGCAAAATAGTCTGATTCATATGGAATTTAGATACCACCTTTGGGAGAAATGAAGGAACTGTTCTCAACAGTACTCTTTCCTCCGAAAATTGAAGATACGGAGCCCTACAAGAAAGAGCTTGGAGATCCGAAATTCTCCTCGCAGAACACAAGGCCACTAGGAAGGCCACCTTCCAAGAAAGCTCTCTGATCGATATGTCTTTAGGCAGATGAAAAGGAGGTCTCGCCAAGGCCTCAAGAACTAGATTCAAATCCCAAGGCAGAACAACACTGCGAAGAGGGGGACGGATGTTCTTTATCGCCCGCAGGAACCGAAGTACATCTGGATGGGCAGATAGCCTAGCCCCCTTCACACTCCCTCGAAAGCATGATATGGCCGCCAAATGAACCCTGATGGTACTGAGGGCTAAACCTTTATCCAGCCCATCCTGCAGAAACGACAGCACATGCGGGACTAAGGCGTCGCGCGGATGGATGCTCCGCCCCTCGCACCAAGACTCAAACACTCGCCAAACTCGGACATAAGCCAGGGACGTGGACCTTCTGCGAGCCTGCAACATAGTGGCCACGACCGAAGTCGAATACCCACGACGCATCAACCTGTCCCTTTCAAGAGCCAAGCCGTAAGTGAGAAGCGATCCACATTTGGCATGAGCAGGGGGCCCCGAACCAGCAGGTTCGCTCGCGAGGGCAACTTCCAGGGACTGTCTACGAGAAGACGAACTAGATCTGCATACCACGCACTCTGGGGCCAATCCGGCGCAATGAGAATTACTCAACCGTGGTGACTCGCTATCCTCTGAACCACTCTGCCGACCAATGGCCACGGCGGAAAGACATAAAGCAGACCTCTGGCCGGCCACGGCTGAGCTAGGCCGTCAAGACCTTCTGACATACGTTCCCTGTGCCTGCTGAAAAACCGATGGGCTTTGGCATTGCCGAAGGTGGCCATGAGGTCCATTACCGGCTGCCCCCACCTTAGGGTCAAGTCGTGAAACACCGCTGCGTTCAATTCCCATTCTCCGGGATCCACTACATGCCGGCTGAGGAAATCCGCTTGCACATTGTCCAGACCTGCGACATGCGCTGCCGAAAGGGCTACCAGAAGCTCTTCCGCCCAGGACATGAGCTGCTGACTTTCCTCCAACAACACTGCACTGCCTGTCCCACCTTGCCGGTTGATATAGGATACTGTCACTGCATTGTCCGAGAAGACTCGCACCGCTTTGTTCTCTATCAGAGGAAGAAACTCTTGAAGAGCTAAATAAACCGCTCTGCGTTCCAACAGGTTTATGGAACAATTCTGCACCTCTGGTGGCCAAACCCCTTGAGCAAAGCTCGCCTGACAATGAGCCCCCCAGCCCATGAGGCTGGCATCGGTAGTGATTAGCACCCATTCCGGCTGACGCAAGGGAACTCCCGCTCGCAGGTGAACGGGATCCAGCCACCACTGGAGACCGACGGTGACGGTGTGTAACCTGGGCAACTTGCAATCCAGAGGATGTTCCTGACGTGACCATCTTGAAAGCAAAGCCTGTTGTAATGGCCGCATGTGGGCCCTTGCCCACGGCACAAGATCCAAGGCCGCCGCCATGGAGCCTAGGAGCTGCAGATAACGCCACACTGTTGGCGCTTGTAGCCACAAGAAGTTTTAAACCTGAGACAAGATCTTCTGCACTCTGCTCTCCGTCAGAAAAACCGCTCCTAACTCGGTATCGAAGATTGTCCCCAAGTAAAGGAGGCGCGTGACCGGCTGTAACTGGCTTTTGGCTTGGTTGATCACCCAACCCAGTTGTTCCAGAAGACTCACCACCCGCGCCGTGGCCGAAAGAGACTCCGACACGGACGGTGCACGAATTAGCCAATCGTCGAGGTATGGATGCACGAGGACACCCTCTCTTCTCAAGGCCGCTGCCACCACCACCATGACTTTCGTGAAGGTGCACGGCGCCGTAGCCAGGCCAAATGGTAAGGTTCGGAATTGGAAATGTCCCAAATGCACCGCAAAGCGAAGAAACCTCTGATGCTCTGGTCTTATTGGGATATGAAGATAAGCCTCCGTGAGATCTATGAACGTCAACACCTCCCTCGGTTGCACTGAGCGAATGACCGACCGAAGCGTCTCCATGCGGAAATGCGGAACCCTCAAGCAGCGGTTTACGTTTTTGAGATCTAAAATAGGCTGAAACGATCCCTCCTTCTTGGGTACCACAAAATAAATTGAGTACCGACCTAAGCCTAATTGGTCTGGAGGAACCGGAACAACCGCCTGAAGATGTAACAACCGCCGAAGGGTCTGTGCTACCGCTGTTCGCTTTTCCGCCGAACCAAATGGAGACTCCACGAAAGCTTCTGACACCGGACGAGCAAACTCGAGGGAGTACCCCTCGCGAATAATTTCTAGGACCCACTGGTCGGAAGTTATGGTGGCCCAGGCAGACAGGAAGGCTTGAAGCCGCCCCCCCACCGGGAATTCCGCCTGGACCAACCTCACTTCATTGCGGTTTCTTTGCGGAATTTTGCTGGGGTCCGAAATAACCTCTTCCGAAACCCCGAGCTCCATGAAAGGACTGCCCCCTGGTCGAAAAACGACCCCTCTGATACGGAGCAAAACGGGAACCCCGAAACCTCCGAAAATCTCGAGACGCCCCCCTGTGCAAATTGGTAGGCTTCATAGTTTTTGGCCGATCCTCTGGAAGTCTACCACCTTTAGAATCCCCGAGATCCTTTACAATCTTTTCCAAGGCTGCCCCAAAAAGCAGCGAACCCTTGTATGGAAGCTTACTGAGTCTCACTTTGGAAGAGGCGTCCGCCGCCCAATTCCGCAACCAAAGAAATCTCCTAGCTGCCACTACAGCTGCCGAAATCCATACTAGATCGTAAAAGGTATCTGCCAGGTAAGCAGCCGCTGACTCTAGCTTTGCGCCTTCATCCTGCTCGGGTCGGGAGAGAGAACCCCCCTGAATCCAAAGAATGGATGCCCGGGAGACATACGCTCCACAGATAGCCGCTCGCAACGACAGGACACAAGATTCTAAAGTTTGCTTTAACAAGGTCTCCAGTTTCCTATCCTGCAGATCCTTCAGGGCCGCACCGCCCTCTACCGGAATAGTCGTTTTCTTGGTGACCGCTGCCACTAAAGCATCCACCTTAGGCATTTTCAATAACTCTTGCTCCTCCTGTGGCAAAGGATACAACCAGCCAATAGCCCGTGCTCCTCTCAAAGAAGCCTCCGGACATTCCCACTCAGATTCTACCATCTGCCTCATGACTCTGTGCACAGGGAAACACCTTTGTTCTGTCTTAAACCCCTGAAGCAGAGGATCCTCTAAAGGCTGTTCCTGAGCCGCTGGCAAAGCAATATTCAAGGCAGACAAAGTCTGGGTGATAAGCGCTCCTAATTCCTCCTTCCTAAAAACTCGAAACATATTTGGATCCTCGCCGGCTCCGAGCTCAGCCTCATCTAAGTCAGTAGCCCACTCCATACCTGAATACGACAGGAGTTCACCTTCCTCCACTCCTTGGAGCTCCAAGATGTGCTGACTAACCTTATCCGCACTAATCTCAGGTACGTGGGCTACTTTAGAAGAACCTTCTCCCGGATCCGACAGAGAAGGCTGAGATTCTAAGCTTTGCCCAGCCCCAGGGGTAGAAGGCTTTTGGTGGGCCTGTTGCTACTTCATACAATAAGCCTGATGGAGTGCCAAAATAAAATCAGCTGAAAAGACAGACTTCAAGCCCTTGTGTATTTCAGACAGAGTGTGGAGGAGCATCCTCCACCTGTCCTTGCCTCTTAGATTTGATTTTCTTTTTCACGGGCTTCTCCTGAGCCATTAAAAGAACTGGAGCTGAATCAGTAATGGCTGCCGTTCCCGCCAAAACTGAACTGCCCTGAGGACGTCCCTCCAAGGCACCGTCCATGACCACTACTCCCAGCGAGGCCCAAACAAGGTTCTCAAAACAAGACAGTAAGAAAAAACCCTGCAGAAAGACAAAACCGCAGCGGAAATAGAAGGAAAACCGGCACGGAACCCCCTGCCGCACTAAGAAACGGAAGCGCTGACTAAGACAGCAAACCGCCAAAAAGACGCTATGCCCCGACAGGTCTAAAGAGCTTTAAACATACCTGCACCACAGGAAAACTGCTCTAATCCGCTAGTTTTTGTCAAGTTACTCAATCCCACTGCTAGTGGGACAGTAAACATAACCCCGAGGGCAGCAGGAAGGTTTCTGGGGCTCCCAGCACTGCTCTGCTCTCCCCCTCGATAATCGGAGTTGCTGAATAAGACAGGCTCTGCCTTTCCTGCTCCGTACGCTTTTGCCTTCAGAAATTAAAGCAGAGGATTGATTTTATTTTATTTTATTTTTTGTGGAGAGGAACCCTGCTAGGGCTCTTTCCCAGCATCACTGCTTAAGTAAAGTAAACGAAATAAAAAAGAAAAACTTCAGATATTAAGGGTCTTCGTGGGAGCCAGCCAGGATAACGTCCCTTCCAGCTGCTGAGGACTGAAAGACTGAGGAACGACCAGCAGGGGGAGCCAGATACCAGGTCTGCAAAACTTCAGATTTCAGTCCTCAGTTGCTGGAGAAGGTTGACAACCCTCTTGTTCCTGGACTGGCCTGGAGAGACGATCAGGAATCTTTATTTTAATTTCTTTATTAAATCAAATCTGTGTAACCAGAAGAGGAGGATGTAGGACAGGAGTTGAGTGTAAGGGGATGAGAGAGTCTGGGAATGGAAAGGGGGGGGGGTGGAGGAGGGACAGCAGAGAGGGTTGGGTTGGGGGAGGGAAGTGTGCAAGTGGTTGGAGGGTGAAGCACCGCACCCCACCCCAACATCACACATGCACATATAGACACCCTACCACACATACAGGCACCCCATCTCTGCACACAGATACCCCCACCCTCTGCACCACACATACACAGGCACCTCACCTCCGCACCACACGCATGCATATACAGGTGTAGCTTAAAGGACCAGTGGTGGCGATGGGAAATGGAGGAGGAGGGATGGAGTCATTGCCTTCTGTTGGCATTGTGCAGTAGTTATCATTACTTATTCAAATATGTACCTGGAATTTAATCTTGAATAATGGTCTGGATAAAGTAGCCCCTCTGACTGCTCAGTAGATTTCCTTTAGACCTAACAATCCTTGGTATTACCCCAGCCTGCATCTTTTAAAGTAGCAGGCATGGCTCGCCGAACGCATGTGGCAAAAATATAGAACTCAGGACTACTATCTCATCTGCAAAGAGCGCTTATCAGAAAAGTATCAAAGCTGCAAACCATATTTTTCATCAATTCTTCAAAGTAGATCCAATAGATCCAGAGCTCTTTTCACTATATTTTCTACCATAACATCTGTAAATAATAAGATATCTAAGTCAGCAATTCTACATCCTTTTGTGGAAGACTTAGCCTCTTACTTCTCAGCTAAGATCGCTAATATCAGGAAGGAGCTTAGACAGACCCCTTTGACAACAAATTCCTTTTTAGTTTACTTGGATGATTTCTCAAAATAATCTCCATCTTTGATCTGGTGTTTATTTACTCTGCATATTTTATTTAGTTTGGAAAAGGTGCTTTCTGCAATGAATAATCTATCTTCAAGTTTAGACCCACTGCCATCTAACTTATTAAAGGCTATAACTATGCCTTTATTTTCATTTCTTCTTATTGTAACTAGCAGCTTTACTGCATGAGAAATTCAATTGATTTGGAAACATTCAATTGTTCGTCCTCTTCCAAAACATACGTCATTAGATCCTGCTAATCTTGCCAATTATAGACTTATTTTGAATCTCTCTTTTCTTTCTAAGATTGTTGAAAAAGTAGCTTATTTTCAGCTTAATGATTTTGCAGAAAAATCATTAATTCTATATCCAAAGCAGGCTGGCTTTCAAAATGGCCATAATATAAAAAACCTGCTGCTCTCTTTCTATAATGCGGAGGCTACTTGACCAAGGTCTTTATGCTCTAATGGTCTCGCTGGATTTATCTGCAGTGTATGAGTCTACCCATCATCTTTTACTCATATATCTATCTTCAATTGGGATTGGTGGTCAGGTTTTATCCTAACTGACCATACATTCAGAGTTGAGACCAATACTCATTTTTCTACTTCACATTAACTTACTTGCAGATTACCTCAAGGCTCAATTTTCAAATAACTTTTATTTAACATTTTTATTAGCCCATAACCACACTAATTCAATCTTTTGGAGATGTCGGATACTATTATGCTAACAACATTCAATGAGTGGCTCAAACTGACCCTAATTCACCTTCTCTTTCCATTTTAAACTCCTGCCTAGCTGCTGTTGAACAATGGGTTATAATCAAGAGATCAAAAATTAAATCCTCAAAAGTCTAGTGCTATGTGGCGCACTGGAACATATGAACGACCAGACAGAGCACCCCAACCTTTAGGTAAACCCCTGACAAGCCAGAAGACTATAATGAGTCTAGGCTGTCACTTTGATTTCAAATTAACCTTCTCTACCAAAATCTCTGGCATTGTCCATTCTAGTCATCTTACCGCCCTACCTCAGATTCACAAAGTTCATTCTATCCTGGATATGAAGGATCTTTGGATAATTAATCTATGCACTAGTCTTAATATGAATCAATTATTGCAATTTAATCTATAATGGTCTCATAACATTTGCTATAGAGAGACTTCAGTTAATACAAAATGCTGCTTTTTGGTTACTTCATAATAAAACAAATTCAACAATGTTACTCCTGTTTATTACAGAGCATTGGCTCCCTGTACCATATCATATTCAATTTACAATCTTACTATTGATCTTCACAACATTACAGAAACTTGTTGTTCCTAATCCATTACAAACCCATTATGAAACAACTCTCCAATCAGCATTTTTTTTAAATTTGGTTCCTACTCTCCGGAATACCTTACCCTGGGTACTTGGGAATGGAAACCTCTTTAGAAAGGCCTCAAGTCCTATTATTTTGAACTGGCATTTTATGACGCATTGGACTGATGAAGGACTGAAGCAGTAATTGTTCTGCATTATGTTTTCTTTTCTCTACTATTCCTCCTTTCTTCCTTTATTTCTTCTTTATTGCTACCTTCCCTTTTTGGATCTCCTTTTTAGGTGCATTTCACTATGCATGGCACCTACTGTTGAGGGTACAAGTGGCAGAGAAATTGCTCATGCCGAGTCAACGCTGCAGATTAGGCTTCCCTCACAATGATCCGCAGTCTGAATGGTGTTGTGCAGTGCAGGGGGTTTGGGCTGGTTTCACAGTTTGAAGTCTTGCAAAATTTGAAACTGGGAGATCAGCTGAGAGCTGATTGTCGTGAGGGAAGCCAAGGACAAGAATGGCCAAGTGAAAGAGGGACTGGATGAAGGGGCGGGGGTAATGAGAGAGTGCATGGTCTAGGGTGGGGGTTATGTGTGAGAGCGAGAGACTTACTGTACTGGGGGAAGACTTGCAGGGGGGGTTGGTTTATGAGAGAGAGAGAGAGACTGAAGGGAGACTGGGAGGAGGTCATATGAGAAAGCGAAACATATAGAGAGACACACATGCACAGCCCGATATTCTCCATGACATACATACATGCAAGCAGTCCTGACACTCCCCATGACACACACATGGCGTATTACCTGCCCTATGATATACACACATGCAGCCCTAATACTTCCCATGACACACAAGCACACACATGCATCCCTCGAGTGACACATGCGCATGCGCGCGCACACACACGCAGCCCGACATTCCCCCTGATAATCACACACCGCATCTCCTGACACTTGCTATGAGACACATGAGTCCCTCACATGCCTGATTCTGGAAATGGGGGAAATGCGCTATTTTGTCACACTGCTAGTGTGCACTTATCAACTTTATTCTTTTAATTGTTTTATTTTTTAAGAATGTTTTATCTTTAGATGTGATTGATTTTAATTATGAGCTCAAATTTCATTACTTTCTTTTCCTACTTCATTTGAATTGTATCTCACTTTGATGTATCTCAAAAGGTAGGTAATCAAGTGAAATAAACTTATGCTCCTAATTTATAGTGTGTGCACACTTTATAAAATAAGCCTGAAAAACACATGTTAAAATGCACATTAATCTAGGCACACCTCATGAAATACGGTGGATTTACAGGGTGAGTACACAGAAAACTGTACACTTATGAACAGCAACTCCAGCAGGACATTCTTTTCAAAATATTTTTAAATCAAATGGAATGCTGATGTCCCCTTAACAATCTACATAAAACAGATATGTAAGATATTTACAGTAGCATGCAAAAAATGGATAAGAACTGTATCTGAATTCAAGAAAGCATGGGACAAGTACAGAGAATCTGTGACGAAGAGGAAGGGATTGTAGACCCTAATAGTTTTTATGGACTGGCAGACTGGATAGGTTCTATGGTTTTTATTTACATCATTTTCTGTGTTGCTATGAATCAATTTGCTGCTAAAGCTGCAAATTTTAAGACTGTGATCTTCAGTATAAACAGTAATAAGATCAAACAGTGTAAAAGTCTACATTTTAGACTCACAAAAACTGCAATATCTTTATATTCCTTTGGGAGGCAGCAAATAGCCTATATTCACTAAAAACACCAGTACGACCATAGCAAATTAACCTATGAATTAACACTACTTGAAAACAAAATGCAGAACTTATGGATCATTTAGTAAGAATATATATATTTTTTTAGCAATCCTAATTTAGGGACCAGGAATGCAGTTTATACATTTTAAAAATAAATACTGGCATGCTGAAAAAAGCTAGTTATATTATCTTTTCTTCTGTATTTATTGCCTTCTAAGACTTGCTGCAAGCAAAAATGTTTACTATGACTAGCATTAACAAAGAACTTAAAATATCAAACATTTGTTATCAAGCATAAACATAGCTCATTAATAGGGTCTAGTTCTCATTACCAGATGAAACAATATGATTTTCTTTCTTCATCCAATAATCTGAGAACTGGACCCTATTTATGAGCTATGTTTACATTGATAACAGATATTTGATATTTTTAAGCTCTTTGTTCTTCTTTTTCTTCAATCCTTAGCTGCGTTTGAGGAGCAGGTCACCCTCTCAACCAGTACGCTGTTGTAGGTTCTGCTGGATTCCGTGAGTTGTTCACAATACACTTCCAATCTTGGCAATCAGTGGTGATATTTCTGGCCTCGTTGATGGTCAGTCACTGGTTCCTCAGATCTTCCTCGATGTGTTTGAGTCACATTTTCTTTGGTGCAGCTTGTTGAACCTTCCAGTGGACAGGTCGCTCTCGCCAGAGGAGTTTGTATGGCAGCCGACTGGTGTTATTTCTGCAAACGTGGCCAAACTATCGCAGTCTGCGTTTTTGGATTTGTTCAACTGAAGTTCTTTGTTAATGCTAGTCACAGTAAACCTTTTTGCCTGCAGCAAGGCTTAGAAGGCAATAAATACAGAAGGTAATAATATACATTGACAGCTTTTTTCAGTTTTGTTTTTATTCATATACTGGCTCATTCTGAACTCTGCTTAGCAGGTCTGGACATCTGATCTGGACGTCCAGACCCGCTAAATGGTCAGGCAGGAAAGAACTGCCCATAAGAAAAGGCGATTTGTATGGGGAGCTCAGTTCGTGGGAGGGAGGGGGTGGGACAGAGGTGGAACAAGGGTGGAGAGTGACCGCAGACATACGGGGCCTATTCTGAGGTCGGTCCTGTACGTCCAGGGTCAGCCAAGGAGGCAGGGGACTTATTCCACCTCAGAGGTGGAATAAGTCCCCCTAAACATTGGGGGACTGCGGCGCTGGGCAGCAACAAGAGGTGAGGGGGTGCAGGGGGATCCCCGCAGCCCGACCCTGGCCATAGGAAGCCAAATCAGGGATCGGGCTGTGGGGAAAGAGGTTTTTTCCTATGGCTGGGGATCGTGGCTCCTGAATGGAGCCACGGTACCATGGCAACGGGATGCCATGGCACTGCGGCTCCATTCAGGAGCCTGGCTGAGTTAGCCGGGTATGTGGGCTGGGCGTGCGGCCTATCAGTTATTGGAGCCTGGCCTGCATGTCCAGTCCGTAGATCCAATTCTGATCCTGGGGGCACGCCTAGCCCCTGTGGGATCAGAATTGGATCTATCTCTGTAGTACGCCCCGATTCTGATCCACCGCACAAGGGGCTGGACGGCCAGTTTGGAATCAGCCTCTGTATATAATTATCCTCCTTAAATGTATCAATATCACTGTAGCTTCTGGTCAAACTTGTCAGATCAAAGATTGAAGTCATAAAAGTCTCTGCAGAACAAGTAATTCATCCAAAATATGCTAATAAAAGCATTTCATCTTATAAGAGCTAATTGAAACCAGACTGTATATCAATAAGCATATCATATTGTTCTTCAAGAAACATTATCTAAATTAGTAGCTGCAATGACTACCATCAGCTAACAGCATTGGAACTTTCAGAAAACTAGGGAAAAGTTCCTTCTGCTTAGCATCCAGTATAACCAATCATATGACAAGCAGTGCGACTATTAGGACTACTTAAATAAAAAAAGACCATATTTAATATTTATAATCCTATCATTTTATAACTTATAACAACTTATATGGAATTATCATACTACAAGAGATTCTGAAATGCTAAATAAATTTGGTTAGGCCACACATAAGCTACATGAATTGTTATTGTGCATGCTACTAATATTTTACATTGGAGAAAAGCCTTAGCAGTCTGTACCATACAGTATATGTAAAAAGCACTGCTTTTAATCAAGAATGGTTTAGCGTTTTTTTTAAGGTATTAAGAATGTTAAACCTATTACACATGTACTGCATATGCATACAAACATACACATCTCTATTATAAATAGGGCTTTCGGTTCTGTGTATTTCTTATTTGGGATTTTATGGCTTAATTTTTGAGGCAATTAACTTTTCCCAGGATCAGAAAAATAGGGGTTTATCGGTGAATTTGCAGTGCAAAAAAAGTTTTTACGACTTTTTACGTGGATTCCATTGCTCCTAATTTAAATGCTAACAGAGCAGGGTCTGACTTTTCCTAATCTTACTGGTCAGCTTTGCTCTGGAGTGCACATTTTCTCTGCAGTGCCATTCTTCATTTAACTTTGCTTCTACTGCCTCCTTATCCAAGGCCATTTCTTCGGCAAAAAAACCCCAAACCCTTATGTCTGCTGGACTCCACGCCCTTCAACTGTATAAATGAACCATCTCTTGGCCTGCTTCCTATTGCCTTCAGGATTTTTAAATGTAGCCTATCCTCAGGTATGATGCCTAATGCTTGAAAATCACTCTTATCCATCCACTTTGAGAAAACATCCTTAGATGTTGCTGACCCTAAGAATTACCATCTTGTATCCAACTTCCCTATTTATCCAAGCTAATTGAAAAACGAGTGTTTTCACAGCTTTGAGATAACACTGAAAAAAATTGTAGTTACTCACCTGTAACAGGTGTTCTCCAGGAGCAGCAGGAATCAGTCCTCACATATGGGTGTCATCAGTGCCGATGAAGCCCCAGCTTTCTATGAAAGCCTTTGGGAATGCAGGCACGCATGCACGGTTCCCTTCCCGCCTAAAGGTGCCATCTTACCTCAGTCAAATGACATAGCTAAGAACAGCACAAAAAAATGAAAAAATAAACTATGTACAACTGCAACTCCAAGGGGAGGAGGGAGGGTTGTGAGGACTGATTCCTGCTGCTCCTGGAGACCACCTGTTACAGGTGAGTAACTACTCTTTCTCCAGGACCAAGCAGGAAGTCAGTCCTCACATATGGGTGACTCCTAAGCTCTGGGCTACCGAGGAACCCAGGCTGAACAAGGGAACTCCCTCTAGTCTCAGCAGCAAAGAAAGGCTTTTCAAGGACACAACCTTCACCAGTAGCCCAACAGAGGGCAGGAGTTGCCTAAACCTCAAAGAGATTCCGGAGTACTGCTTGGCTAAAAGCACTGTCCCTACGGGACTCCCTCTCCAGGCAGTAATGGGCCACAAACGTCTGGCTTGAAGACCAAGTTGCAGCCCTGCAGATGTCTACCAAGGGCACAGAGGAGATGAGCCACTGAGGCAGCCATTGCCCCGACACGGTGGGCCGTAACCCGACCCTGCAAAGGAAGGTCAGCCGCCTTATAAGCCCAGGTGATACAGTCAGCTACCCAGATGGACAAGGTACGCTTGGACACAGCCAACCCCAACTTATTGGGGTCAAAGGAGACGAAGAGCTGAGTATCCCTTCTATGCCCTTGCGTATGGTCAAGGTAGAAGGATAAGGCCCTCCTACAGTCCAGGGTATGCAGGACTGCTTCAGCCTGGCTTGCATGAGGCCTAGGGAAGAACGTTGGAAGAACCACCTCCTGGTTAAGGTGGAAGGAGGAGACAACTTTGGGGAGGAACTTTGGATGAGTCCTAAGGACTACTCTGTTCCCATAGAAGCGAGTGTAAGGCCTGTCACAGACCAGGGACTGAAGCTCACTTACTCGCCTAGCCGAGGTAAGGGCTATCAGGAAGAGTCTCTTCCAGGAGAGGAAGCGTAGTGGACAAGTAGCCATCGGCTCAAAAGGCGGGCGAGTCAGTTGCTGCAAGACCACATTCAGCTCCCACTCAGGGGCAGGAGGACGGATGGGAGGCTTGAGCAACAGCAAGCCCCTAAGAAAGCGGGACACCAAGGGGTGACCAGACAAAGAATGTCCCTCCACCAGAGAGTGGTGAGCTGCTAGAGCTGAGAGGTGGACCCGAACATAATTGGATTTAAGACCTTGATTTGACAAGTGCAGTAAGTACTGAAGGACTACAGGCACAGTACAGGAGAAAGGATCCTCTGTACGCAGCTGACACCACACAGAAAACCTTTTCCATTTGAGAGCATAGGTTTTCCTAGTGGACTGTTTCCTAGAGGCTAGGACAACCTCCTCAACTTCCTGAGGCAGGCCCCAGGGAGCCAAAACTACCCTTGCAGCCTCCAGGCCATCAAATTGAGAGCTTTGAGATTGGGGTGCAGAAGGGAACCCTGCTCCTGTGAGAGAAGGTCGGGTTGCAACCCCAGAGGCAGTGGAGGATCCACAGCCAGCTGAAGCAGAAGAGGAAACCAAGGCTGTCTCGGCCACCTGGGAGCCACCAGCAGGACCGAGGCCTTGTCCTGAAGAATCTTGAAGAGAGTTCGGGCCACCAAGGGCGTGGGAGGAAACGCATAGAGGAAGCCCTGAGACCAGGATATCAGAAAAGCATCTGCTGCTATCCGCAGAGGATGTGGTTGACTGGAGCAGAACTTTGGCAGTTGCTTGTTTATTGGGCTGGCAAAGAGATCTATCAAAGGGAGACCCCATTTCAGGAAGATCTTCTGAACTACTGAAGGATGCAGCTGCCACTCGTGGGGCTGCAGTATTCTGCTTAACCTGTCTGCCAGGTAGTTGTCCTGGCCTGGAAGGTACACAGCCTTGAGGAGCATGTTGTGCTTGAGGGCAAATAAACAACTGTCCTGAGCCTCCCCACAAAGGATCCTGGACCCAGTTCCGCCCTGTTTGTTCACATAAAACATGGCTACTTGGTTGTCTGTCTGAATCAGGACAGACTGGTGAGCCAGGGTAGGAGTGAAAGCTTTGAGTGCTAATCGAATAGCTCTGAGTTCGAGGAGATTGATCTGCTGTGCAGCTTCCCAAGGAGACCACAGGCCCTGGGTGCACTTGCCCAAACAATGAGCTCCCCAGCCTTGCAGGGAGGCGTCTGTAGTCATCACTACTGTGTACCCTGGAATCTGAAAAGGCACCCCCTTCAGTAGATTGGGTGGGTGCAGCCACCAGTTGAGGGAAAGCAGAAAATGTCTGGACACCCTTATCTTTTCTCTGAGGCTGCCTGTGGCCTGTGACCACTGAGCCCGAAGGCACCATTGTGCAGGCCTCATATGGAGCCTGGCATTGGGGGTCACATGTACTGTCGAAGCCAAGTGGACTAGAAGCCTCAGGCAGAGTCTGGTGGAGACCAGGGACCTGCTGAGAAACTGATTTGCCAAGGCCATCAACCTTTTTACCCAGTCTGCTGGTAAGAAAGTCTTTGCCAGCAGAGAGTCCAGCCTTGCTCCTATGAACTCCAAGTTCTGGAAGGGGAGCAAAGTTGACTTTGCAAAGTTTATGACAAACCCCAGCCTTTGGAGAAGAGCAATAGTGCTGAGGGTGGCTTGTTTGGCCTCTTGGCACGTCTGACCCCTGATGAGCCAGTCGTCCAGATAGGGGAAGACAAAGATGCCCTGATTTCTCAGGTAGGCCGCCACCACTGCTAGGCACTTTGTGAAGACTCTGGGGGCGGAGGTGAGGCCGAAAGGCAGCACTCTGTACTGATAATGGTTTCCTCCCACAATGAACCTGAGGTACTTTCTGTGGTCTGGATGAATGAGGATGTGAGTGTACGCATCCTTTAGATCTAAAGAGCATAGCCAATCTCCCTGCTGGAGGTAGGGCAGAAGTGTCCCAGGAGTAAGCATCTTGAACTTCTCCTTCACTAGGAACTTGTTGAGGGTTCCTGAGGTCCAGAATGGGTCGAAGGCCACCGGTTCTTTTGGGCACCAGGAAATACCTGGAGTAGAAACCGTGACCTTGTAAGTGGGGAGGCACAGGCTCCACCGCCCTGTCCACCAACAGACCATGAAGCTCTTGTAGAAGAAGGTCTGTGTGCAGGGGAGGCCTTGGAGGCTCCCCTGGAAAATATGGTGGAGGCAGTTTGTGAAAATGGAGGGCATAGCCTTGTGGACTATCTCCAGCACCCAACTGTCCCCGGTGATAAGGAGCCACTGGTGGGCAAAGAGGGCGAGGCAACCTCCTGTGCAGGGTTGGGAGAGCAGTGGAGGAGAGGCTACGCTCAAAGAGTCAAAAACCCCCACCCTGCTGAGTGGTAGCAGGGGCCGGAGGCTTGGGGGTCTTCTGCCTACGGGGCCCATTACCCTGCCCCTTGGCTTGCTGACCCTGTGGGGAGCTTGGGCGGCCTGGTACTGTGGGTAATGTTTGTAGGCAGTGCCCTTCCTCGGGTAAAAGGGCTTTTTACCCGAGCCCTTCTTTTTATGAGAAGGGGCAGAAGTCTTTCTAGATAGCCTTGTCCTAGTGAGGTGCTCGGTCTCGAGCTGTGCGGCCTTTTCGGCCATAGGCTTGCCAAACAGGTTTTCACCTCGGCAAGGGACATCGACCAACCTGTCCTGGACCCATGGCTCGAGGTCCGATGACTGCAGCCATGCCTGGCGTCGAGCCGCGATGCCGGCTGCTGCAACTCGGGCCGAAGCCTCGAAGCCGTCGTAAGCGGCGCGGAACATGAACTTCGAGCAGTCCCGAATCCCCGAGGACAAGGACTTAAATCTCTGCAAGGGTTCCCTGGAGAGACCAGCAGAGAACCCGGCCAAATCCTTGGCCAGATCCCGCAAGTACATGCCCATGTACAGCTGGTAAGACTGGACACGGCAAGCAAGCATCGAGCCCTGGAAGCACTTTCTACCGACGCCATCGAGGTTCCGGGCCTCCCTGCCAGGGGGCACCGCGGACTGCATCTTCTGGCTCTTCAGAAGATGCATGGCCGATTCCACAACCATAAAAAGGTGTGGTAGCTGTGCCTTCTGAAAATCAGGGCTCTTTCAGAGTCGATAGATCGAGTCGACTCGCTTGCTGAGAACCGGCACCGAGGCCGGTGCCTCCCACATATGGAAGAGGAGCCGTTCCAGCATCGGAGGAACCGGAACAGTAAAGGCCTCCTTTGGAGGAGAGTCATACTGTAGGGCCTCGAGCTCTTCACCTCGAGGCTCCTCCTCGGGGTCCGCCGGAATAGCCAAGGCAGCGGCCATATCCCGGACGAACTCCGAGAACCGAGTATCCTCCGGGGGGGACCTACTCCGGGGCTCAGACTGCGGTGAGTCCGACAGGACGCATCGAGTCTTGAAGGTATCAGGAGACTCCTCATCCTCCGTCTCCCAAGCTGACTTGTCCGAGGAGGAGTCAGGGTCCGACCCCGCGGGGCCCTGGAGCACCCGCCCCGATGCAGGAGGCACCGGCGTCGACGCCCTCGGTCCCAAACGGGAGGTCGAGGGAGACCGCGACCGAGGTCGACTCCGAGCCACGATGGACTCGAGTATCGGCTCGGTCTCCGGGGTCGACTTCGAAGTCGATGTCCCGGTGATCGGGGCAGATGCGCCAGACAGGCTGGCTATCAGTGCCCGCTGCTGCTCCATGAAGGCAGACAATCTGCTCTCCGAGGCTGTCATCCTGAGACTCAGCTCGGAGACGCAGCAGCCACCGACTCGGGCCCCGGCGGCGCCGGGCCCGACGTCGGCTCCCTGGGAGGAGAGTCCTCGAGGACTACAGGGCTTACGTGTCCAGAAGACTCCGGCTCCACGCGAGGAACATTTGTAGGCTTCTCGTGTTCCACGGGCCCGGGGCAACAGTCGGGGGTCTTAGAACTGGCCCTTGAGGAGCCAGGGACCTCTGACGACGACGCCCTCCTGAGTCGCTTCTTCCTCTTCCGTTCCCGGTCGGGGGACCCCCCTGTCCGAGGAGCTTCGACGGCGCTCGGGATCGGAATCCCGAGATGTCGAGGCCTCAGACGAGGTCCGGGCCCGGCCGGAGGCTGCGTCCGAGAAAAGCCTTTCTTTTTGCTGCTGTCGATTTCGGAGTGCCTTGGAAGCCATCTTTCCACATGGCCCGCACGACTTAGGGTCGTGGTCAGGGCCGAGGCACCGAAGGCAGCAGTCGTGTGTGTCGGTGAGACATTAATTTCTTACACCGATCACACTTTTTAAAACCGTTAAGCCATCGGGGAAAAAAGAGCCCCCGCGAGGTCAAAGGACCGGCCTTCCAGGGAAAAATGGAAAAAAGGGCGCGAACGCCAGCCACGAAGGGCAAAAACCGAAAAAGAAGAATCGGGCTCGATACCGGTGTACCGAACCCGACGGGAGGGGAACCAGCATCGAACCGGGAGAAAAAAATAGCGAAAATCGCCAAAAAAAATCTAATTTTAACCGGGAGAACAGGACACACGTCCGGTGGGCTTCACGGAAAAAAAGAGACTGAGGTAAGATGGAACCTTTAGGCGGGAAGGGAACCGCGCATGCGTGCCTGCATTCCCAAAGGCTTTCATAGAAAGCTGGGGAAATGCTCCGCTGGGGCTTCATCGGCACCGATGACACCCATATGTGAGGACTGATTCCTGCTTGGTCCTGGAGAACAATACTTTCCCATGTCAGTCCAGATTGGGCCACAGCACGGAAAGCACAGTTACTTACCTGTAACAGGTGATCTCTGGGAACAGCAGGAATAAGTCTTCACATATGGGTATCGTCGGTACCAACGGAGCCTGCGCGGGAACGCTCCCCAGCATCCAATAAGAAAGCTTTTGGGAGTATCCCACAGCGCCTGCGTGCTGCCTTCCCGCCTTTCCCAACCGCCTCTCTCTAGTTCGAGTTTTAAAGCTGAGACAAAGAGAGAGAGAGGGAAGGAAAGATAGATAGAGAGATACAATTCCTAAGGGAGGTGGGTGGGTTGTGAAGACTTATTCCTGCTGTTCCCAGAGATTACCTGTTACAGGTAAGTAACTGTGCTATCTCCAGGAACAAGCAGGAAAGAGTCTTCACATATGGGGACTCCCTAGCTGCAGATGCCAGGGAGAGACCCCAGAGTTGTGTGTCCTTGAAAAGGGCTCCACCTCCCCCCATGGATCTCTAGCATCCAACCAGGGTAGGTGGGTAGGAGTTGATTAGGAATGGAACAGGTGTTTGAGAACAGCCTGGCCAAACGAGGCATCCCGGCGGGAGTCCTTGTCCAAACAGTAATGGGCTGTGAAGGTATGAACCGAGGCCCAGGTGGCCGCTCGACAGATTTGGTCGATGGACACAGAGTTTAGGTGAGCCATTGAGGCTGCCATGGCCCTCACATTGTGAGCTGTGACATGGCCTTCCAGAGAAAGGTTCCTACTCTGGTAGGCGAAAGAAATACACTGAGCAATCCAGTTGGACAATGTTCTCTTAGAAACTGGAAGTCCTAAATGGGAAGGATCAAAAGCAACAAAGAGTTGAGAAGACTTTCTATGTTGCTGTGTTCTTTGTGAGTAAAAGGCGAGAGCTCTTTTACAATCCAAAATATGAAGATTCCTCTCTGCACTTGATGCATGAGGTCCTGGAAAAAAGACAGGTAAGTATATCTCCTGGTTCAGATGAAAAGGCGAGACCACTTTGGGCATAAAGTGTGGATTGGTCCTGAGGACTACCTTATCATGATGGAACCTTGTATGAGGAGGATTAGCCACCAAGGCTTGCAACTCACTGATGCGACGTGCTGAGGTGACTGCAATGAGAAAGATAACCTTCCAAGAAAGAAATTTCAAGGAGGTGGTGGCTAAAGGTTCAAAGGGTGGCTTCATAAGCTGGCCAAGAACCAGATTTAAGTCCCATGCCACTGGAGGTGGTCTAATGGGAGGTTTAGTTAAAAGAAGGCCTCTCATGAATCTTGCTATAAAAGGATGAGAGGAAACAGGCTGTCCATTGAGAGGCTTGAGGGACGCTGCAATAGCACTCAAATGGACTCTTACCGAATTCGTTTTGAGGCCTGCATGGGAAAGATGCAGAAGATACTCTAGTAAAGAATTCAAAGGTATTGCAAGAGAGTTAAGACCCTTCTCTGAACACCAAATGGTAAATCTTTTCCATTTGAAAGTATAGGAACGTCTAGTGGAAGGCTTTCTAGAAGCATGAATAATATCTCTGACTTGCTGAGAGAGATGGAAAACTTGAAGGTCTAGGCCTTCAGCAACCAGGCCCTGAGATGGAGAGACTGGGGGTTTGGGTGCCCCAACGTTCCGTCTTCCTGGGAGAGAAGATCTGGAGCAGAGCCCAACTCCAGGGATGGAGCTTGAGAGAGATGAAGAAGTAGAGGGTACCACACTTGGCGTGGCCAATGTGGTGCTATGAGGATCATAGAACCTCGGTCTCTCTGAAGCTTGAACAGTGTTTTGGGAATTAGGGGAATGGGTGGAAAGGCACAAAGGAAGTCTTGACCCCAGTGAAGGAGGAAGGCATCCTTGGCCTGAACTCCCTGACACGGAATCCTGGAACAGAACCGGGGAAGTTTGGCATTCCACAGACTTGCAAATAGGTCTATGTCCGGTGTTCCCCAAATTCGAAAAATCCTGGCTACCTGGTCCCTGTGGAGGGACCATTCGTGTGGAAGCAGAACTCGACTGAGTCAGTCTGCCCAAGAGTTTTGAACGCCTGGAAGATATACTGCCATAAGATGAATCTGATGCTCTCTGGCGAAGGCCCACAGTCACAAAGCTTTGTTGCAAAGCGACAGAGAGCCAGTCCCTCCCTGCTTGTTTACATAGAACATGGCTACTTGATTGTCCATGTGGATGAGGACTGTCCTGTAGCTGAGCAGGGAGTGGAACACTCTGAGAGCTAAGAAAATTGCTCTGAGTTCCAAGAGATTTATGTGTAGTGAAGTCTCCTGTGGAGACCAGATGCCCTGGGTGGAGAGATCTTGCAGATGAGCTCCCCAACCCATTGGGGAGGCATCTGTTGTAAGGGTTGCTTGGGGAAGTGACTGTTGAAAAGGGGACCCCAGCAACAGGTTTTGAGAGGACTTCCACCACTGGAGAGACCAAAAAAGGCGACTGGAGTTTGCTATTTTGTCTGACAGGCAACCTGATGCTTGAGTCCATTGGGTGGACAAAGTCCATTGAGCTGCCCTCATGTGAAGGCGAGCATATGGAACCACATGCACAGTGGATGCCATGTGGCCTAAGAGTTGTAACATTTCTCGAGCAGTTAAAAAGGGCTTTAACTGTATTTGGGAGGCTAACTGCACCAAGCGTAGGCAACGGGCCTGAGGAAGATAGGCCCTTGCAGTTGTGGTATCCAACAAAGCCCCTATAAACTCGAGGGACTGAGTAGGGGTGAGACTGGATTTTGGGATGTTTATTACTAGTCCCAAATACTGAAGGACACGCATTGTGCAGGTTATTCAAGTCTTGGCCTCTGCTTGAGATGGAGCTCGAATGAGCCAGTCGTCCAGATATGGGAAGACGAATATTCCTAGAGTGCGTAGAAATGCAGCTACTACTGCCATGCATTTCGTTAACCCCCCTTGGTGCAGAGGCCAGACCAAAAGGAAGCACCCTGTACTGGTAATGCTTTCCTTGAAAAAGGAACCCAAGGAACCTTCTGTGAGTTGGATGGATGAGGACATGGGTGTACGCATCCTTGAGATCTAGAGAACAAAGCCAGTCCTGACTCTGAAGGTATGGAAGCAGAGCACCAAGAGAAATCATCTTGAATTTCTCCTTGAATAGAAATTTGTTCAATTCTCTGAGATCTAAGATGGGTCTGTAGCCCCCTGTCTTCTTTGGAATAAGAAAATAAGGGGTGTAGAACCCTGTGCCTTGTTGAAGAAGAGGTACTTCTTCTATTATTGCCCCTTGGGCATGAAGGATGGCAATCTCCTGACCTAGAAGGTTGAGGAGAGATGTTGGAGAATTGAACTGTTTCACCATGGTGTGAGGGGGAATGCTTAAGAAATGAAGCTTGTACCCTTCCCTTATGATGGAGAGTGTCCATTGCTCTGCTGTGATTTGCTCCCATCTGGGAGCAAAGTAAGTCAACCTTCCTGGGATGGTAAGGGGCTCTGGTCCTTCCAGAGCTAGAAAGGCTAATTTCTCTAGTTGCAAGTCAAAGGCCCTGAGGAGGCTGAGGCTGCTGGGCCGTGGAAGGTCTAGCTGCCTTTGACTTGGCCTGTTTAGGTGGTTGCTGACACTTTGCAGCAAAACAACCTGCAGAAGATGCCTGCTGACCATAAGCAGGATAGTATTTTCCCTTTTTGGAAAAAGATGTCTTTTTAAACCATCTTTTCTTAACAGGAGCAGAGGTAGACTTTGAAAGTCGATCCAAAGCAGAGTTTTCAGCATCCATCTGAGTGGCCTTTGCTTGCCAATCCTTACCAAAAAGGTTTTCACCTGTACAAGGGAGATTTCCCAATTGATCTTGGACCCAGAGCTCCAAATCAGAAGCTTGTAGCCAAGCAATTCTGCGTGCCCCTATGGCAATAGCCGAAGCTCTGCTTACACACTCAAAAGAGTCAAAGGCTGCACGGTTGGAAAATTTGGAGACATCTTGGGCATGTTTGAGCCAAGTGAGAAACTCCTGTCTTTTATCCTCTGAAATGAAAGGGGTTAAAGTCTGCAGATGATCTGTGACTTTTTTAGAAACATTCCTATATAGAGACTATAGGAATTGATCCTAGCAGCTAGCATAGCAGCTTGGAAAACCCTTCGGCCAAAAGCATCCAGGGTCCTGCATTCACGCCCTGGAGGATTAGATGAGTGTCTTTTTGCACTCTTTATCTTCTTCATGGCAGACTCTACCACAATAGAGTGGTGAGGAAGCTGAGTCTTGTGGAAGCCAGGACAAGGAGGAACACGATACATGGTGTCTAACCTGCGAGAATGAGGAGAGGTGGTGAGAGGTGTCTCCCACATCCTCAACATGAGATCATACAGAATCTCATGAACAGGTAAAGTAGCTGCCTCCTTAGGAGCTTTAGGATATTGTAAAATATCCAACTCCTTGGCTCTGGGTTCTGACTCAGGGGCCACTGTGATAGAGAGGCCCCTAGCCACTTCCCTAACAAAGTCTTGAAAAGACAAGTCTTCTGGAGGAGACATTCTTCGTTTAGGTGAAGACGACTCCTGAGGAAGAAGTATCGATGCTTCTACAGAAGCCTCAGACTCATCAGAGTCCTCAGAGGAATCGAAGTATCGCCTGTCTGGATGCTCCTGTAAAGCCCGATAACTGTATCGAGTGGGATCGACATCGGGAGTAATCGGTATCGGATCGGTACCGATGGGCATCATAGGACAGGGTACCATTGCAGTCGACACCAAAGTCGATGTCGATGCAATCGGTACCGGTAATGCTTTGGAAGCCGGAGCTTCCCGCCGGGGTAATTTTGCCGGTGCGGAATCCTCGAGGGCAAGCCTGGAGGCATCTCGATGCTTGGAGGGAGATCTGCCCTTCGAGGACCGGCCAGATTTATGCTTGGTTACCTGAGATTCATGGGAGGAAGAGGAGGCCCTGGAAGACGTTGATGCTACCGAAGCTGCATCAGAGGGAAACAGGGTACTGAGCTTGGCTGCTCGGTTCTGCCGACCTCTCTTAGACATCATGGTACAGGACATACAATCCGTGATGGAATGGTCAGGTCCCAAACACTTTAGACACCAGTCATGGGTGTCGGTGACAGAAATAGTACCGCCACATTTTGTGCATTTTTTTAAACCCAGAAGCGGGCTTCTCCATGAGGAAAAAAATTTTTAGGCCTAGGGCCCAAAAACTGAAAATGCACAGTAGAGATAAAGCGTTTTTTGTTTTTTTTTGAAAGAAAGAAAAGAAAGACCGGCGGTACCGGTCAGACGTCGAAGAAGGCAGACGCGACACAAAAGAATAAAGGAAAAATAAAGAACTTCTTTTGCGGTGACAGGAACATGACCCGCTGGCTCCGCGGAAAAGAAGAGGCGGTTGGGAAGAGGCGGTTGGGAAAGGCGGGAAGGCAGCACGCAGGCGCTGTGGGATGCTCCCAAAAGCTTTCTTATTGGACGCTGGGGAGCGTTCCCGCGCAGGCTCCATCGGTACCGACGATACCCATATGTGAAGACTCATTCCTGCTTGTTCCTGGAGATACTGTTTTAACATCTCTCCTAAGTGAGGTTCACCGTGCCTTGGACTATGATAAAGTTATCCTGGCTGTTTCACTGGATCTGTCCACTGACTTCGATTTAATCAACCACAACATCCTTATTTCCTATTTATTCGATATCAGCATCTGTGATACTGTCCTAGCATGGTTTACCTCTTTTCTTTCTGGCTGTTTCTTCTCAGTGACTATCGGTTCTTTGTCTTCTAGCTCTCACTCTTAACATATGGCATCCCAGAAGGCTCCATACTGGCACCACTTTTGTTCAATGTTTTCCTAAGCTCTCTAACAAACCTAATACAAGAGGCAGGAATAAATGTATATTACTATGCAGATGATACACTCCTACTGGCCTTTACAGACCCTCATTCTCTGGATCTGTTTAAATCTCTGCTTGTATAGCGCATCCAATCGGTTAACAGTCAACCATCTCAAACTGAATATTGCCAAAACTTCAGCTACCTGACTTACAGGGAGCACCATTACTCCATCTTTCCCATCCTTGATAGCCAACCTATTCAACTTCAACCCCACTTCAAATATTTGGGTATCCCCTTCTAGACACCAAACTCTCCTTTGGAAAACAACTCAGTTCTGTAGTCGAGAATTTCTTCCTATCATTAAGGCAATTCTACACCATATGACCCTTCTTGGATTTCCCAATCCAATAGACCTTAGCACTCAGTTATATCATTTAGTGTATTGACTACTGCAATGCTTATTCAGGACTTTTTGTATCAGAAATATAAATAACTTTGGACCATCTGAAACTCAGCAGTCAGAATTATTTGTCATGCACACAACTTTGGTTCAGCAAAATTGGCTTCCTGTTTTCTATTGGATCCAGTTTAAAATTCTCATGCTAACACAAAGCTCTTTACAAACATACTCTCACTTACTTAGCATCACTCATTTCCTGCCCTGGCCAGGATCTTGCACTTTATTCATGGAAATCATTTGAATACTCCACTTCTTTCCTGGGCCAAACCTGAAAGTACTAGGCGCTCTCATTTTCTCCAGGAACAAGCAAGAAGTCAGTTCTTACATATGGGTGACATCGATGCCAACGCCGACGGAGCCCTCGCAGAAGCATCTCCCCAGCTTTAAAAAAAAAAGCCTTTGGGAGATGCTATCATGCATGCGTGGTCCCCTTCCCGCCCAAGGGTGCCACCTTGCTCGGTCTCTCTTTTTCCACAGAGCCCTACAGATGTTCGCCTTGTTCCCCCCGTAAAAAAGTTGTTTTACTTCGGACAATTTTTGTACTTTTTCCAGCCTGTGCCGGCTCCTTTCCTGCCTGAGACCCATTGCTGTCACACTGGGCCGCTGAAAACATTTCTGTTTTGATCTTTTCCATCGCAGCATTTCGTGGGGGTCCTTTTTGCTCCAATGGCCAACGGCGTTAAAAAATGTGATCAGTGCTCAAAAAACATGTCTCTCAACAACACTCATGACTGTTGCCTCCGGTGTATGGGCACTGACCATGACCCGAAGGAATGCTCCCTGTGCAAGAAAATGTCCACTAAAGCCATAGAGAGCCGTCGGCTTAAGCAGGACGACATCTTCCACAAAGCACACTCAATCCCGGTTTCCCCGATAGCCTCACGCTCGAAGGTTCCACATGAATCCTCGGACTCGCGTAAGATGATCCCCGCAGCCCCTCTGCGGGCTCGCAGACACTCCAAGCAAGGGTCCCCAGAACATGAGCATAAAACGACGATGACCTTGAGGGCCTCATCCAGGGAGGCGGACAAGCATGGGAAGTCCTGTGCCCACTCCCTCAGTCCCTTAAGAGTCCCCCAAGGAACTGGAGCAGGAGCGTCCTCGGAAAGTGCCCAGGACTGATGTTGTGGCCTCCGGCGATGGACCGCGGTCTCCCGAGGCCCGTCCCATCGAGAACCCTCTTTCCTCCTCAATACCCGACCCGGTCACCCCAGTGTCGATGTCTATGGCTATGGCTGCTACCCCAGAGTGGAAAGCTCGTATGTTGGCCTTAGAGCGCAATGTTTCTGCGTTCCTCGCCTCCCAGCAGGCGCTGACCCCTGACCCCGCTGAGACCACAGGGGCCTCGACATTGAGGACTCCCCGTGCTGCCAAAGCGTTCGCCGAGAGCTAGTCGCCTCAGGCAGATACCCGCCGAGGGTCTCGCTCTCAGTCCTTGGGAGCGAGGTCTTCACAGGCAAATGCCTCTGGCTCCGGCCATGCCCTAGCCTCGAAGCAACCAAGACCGGAGCTACCAGCTCTCTTGCAGCCGGAGGACCTCAAATCCTCCTCGGATTACTCTGACTGGGAGTCCTATGTTGAGACATCCCTGGAGACTCGGGCTCACCGAGACCTTCCTTTGGACCAGTCTCCACTGGCTGCCAAATGGCGATCCCCTCACAAGGATACCTCTTTCCTCGAGACAGTCAGGGACATGGCACGGGTGCTCTCCCTCATGACTGAGTCAGAGAAAGAACCTCATACAGAGACACCACCAAAGGAGACCCTGATGGTCCCTGTTCCCCCTATCCTCACCTGGCTCCTCATCTGGATGTGGGAGACCCCGGCCTTGGTGCCATTGTGAGTCGGCGACTTGACAAGATGTACCCTCATACAGAGATACCACCGAAGGAGACCTTGATGGCTCTGTTCCCCCTATCCTCACCTGGCTCCTCCTCTGGATGTAGGAGACCCCGGCCTTGGTGCAATTGTGAGTTGGCGAATTGACAAGATGTACCGTGTCTAGTGGCCAGACTAACGCAAGGCACAACTCCCCCAAACCTCCATGGTGGTTGAGTCAGCCATGCACCAGCAAAAAAGCCTGAAGACACACTCCTCGGTGCCCCCAGGCAGGGAGTCTTGCACCCTCGACACCCTTGGGTGAAAATGCTACCAGGGCTCGATGTTGGCATGCTGTATACAGACTCTCCAACTCTACATCAGCATGCTCCTTTAGAAACTGACCAAGGAGCTTGGGGTTCGCCTCTGGCCTCGATGGAGACTACCTCCGGCTCTTCCAGGCTCTTTCAAAGTCTGATGTAGAGTGCTCCAAGTACTTGTCCCAAGCCGCTTACAACAGCTTTGAATCCAGTGCAAGGGTGGCTGCCTCCAGCATCAGTGCCCAATTACAAGCTTGGCTCCAATCGTCGGATCTCGAGCAATGGATGCAAGAAAAACTTCTGGATGTCCCACGCCTCGGCAAACAGCTCTTCTGCAAGCCTATGGAGGACAAGGTGGCCGAAATAGAGTCTGAGTATGTCCCTCGGACTCGGCTTTCAAGGAAAACCTCTACTCTTCCCAGAAAGAAGCCGCAGGGGAAGAAGCCCCCTTTCCCCCAGAAATGTCAACCCTACCGGGGCTACCTACCCTCCTTACCCCACCAATCAGACCCCTCAATAGGGTCCCCAGGGCAAGAAAATAGGCCAGAGCCATGCAAACTCAAGGGCCAAAAAAACCCAGACGCCGGCCCCAGCCCAACCTGGGTGAGGGTTTTGATGCCATCAGCATAGCCCCTCTTCCACTGGAGGGCCAGCTTCCCACAGGGGGATGCCTGGCCCACTTTGCCCATCACTGGACCTCCATAACCACCGACTCCTGGGCCCTTTAGGTGGTCAGGGAGGGTTACCTCCTCCACCTGGACAAGGCACCTCCACCCTTCTTCCCTGGAGAGCCTCCTCAGTCCCCCCGCATCAGGCCCTGCTGCTACAAGAACTTGCAGGCCTTCTCAAGGACAGGGCTGTGGAGCCTGTGCCTCCCCCCCCCCCCCCTCGAAAGGAAAAGGTTTCTACTCGAGGTACTTCCTGGTTCCAAAAAGGACAGGAGGCCTGAAGCCCATCCTGGACCTGAGAAACCTCAACAAGTTCCTGATGCGGGAGAAGTTCTAAATGCTCTCCCTTGAAACACTGTTGCCCTACATCCAGCAGGGATATTGGCTATGCTCCTTGGATTTAAAGGACGCTTACACTCACATCCTTATCCAAGTCACTGAATATACCTGAGGTTCGTGGTCGGTCACTTCAGTCTCGCCTCAGTCCCAAGTGTCTGGCGGTGATGGAGGCCTATCTCCACCTCCAAGGGGCATTCGTCTTCCCTTACCTCGACAACTGGTTGGTAAAAGGGGACATGGCCTCAGAGGCCAGGCAGGACACTGGTTGCACCATTCAGGTCTTGCAACAACCAGGACTTTGTGATAAATCATCCAAAATTCCACCTCACCCTGACTTAGGCACTGGAGTTCATCGGGGTCCGCCTGGACACTCTCCAGGCCAGGGCTTTCATCCCCCTGGACAGGGTGGATCGCCTCGTGGCCCTTGCAGCCGAGGTACAGCAGCACCGCGCTGTCGGCCTGATCGCTGCTTCATCTCCTAGGCCACATGGCCTCCACAGTCCATGTGGTTCCCAATGCATGAATCCATATGTGCGAGGCTCAGTGGTACCTCCATTCCCAGTGGACCCAGGCCACGGGCCAGCTCCGGGACAGAATCATGGTGTCTTGCCAACTGGCAGAGTCCATCACCTAGTGGCAGGATACTCAACACCTGCAAGTGGGCATGCCCTTTCGGTTCCCGAACCCCCAGAGGGTTCTCACAACGGTTGCCTCCCTGATGGGCTGGGGCGCCCATTGCGGGGGAGCTCTGCACCCAGGGAGCCTGGTCCTTCAAGAAAAGCCAGCAGCAGATCAACCTGCTCGAGCTCAGAGCAGTCTTCCTTGCTCTGAAGGTTTTCAAACACTGCCTAAAGCACTAGTCGATGCTCATCCAGACGAACAATCAAGTCAAGATGTTCTATGTGAACAAGCAGGGCGGCACAGGTTCCTACTGCCTCTGTCAGGAGGCCATGGCCCTCTGTTCCTTCACGACCAGCCACGGGATGCTCCTCAGAGTGGTCTACCTACTGGGCAGGACAATGCCTTGGTGGACAGGCTAAGCAGGACTCTCCAACCACATAAGTGGCGCCTGTACCTCAAGATGGCACTCGGGCTTTTCCAGCTAGGGGGCCTTCCCAGCCCAGACCTCTCTGCCAGCCCGATCAATGCTCAGCTGCCCCATTTTTATGGCCTCCAACCCCACCCTCCCAGGTGACGGCGGACACCTTCCTCATCTCATGGTCGAGGGGCCTACTGTATGCCTTCCTTCCCATGCCCTTGATAGCTCGGACCCTCTTCAAGGTCCAGCAAGACAAGACATCGGTAATCCTCGTAGCCCCGTGGTGGCCCAGGCAACCCTGGTTCCCCTTGCTGCTCCGTCTCTCGACGGAGTCCCTGGTCCCTCTAGAGAGCTCCCCAGGACTCTTGACATAGAAGGAGGGCTCGAACCTCCATCTCAATCTGGGATAACTATCACTTATGGCATGGCAGCTGAACGGGTCACCCTAGCCCCCTCAACCTCTCCAAGGAAGTGGAGGATATCTTTATATTTTACACAGTATGGGGGAACTGCATCTCTTATTTATCTGATGTTGCAGTGCATGCGGAGTCTGGCTTCTTGGGGTTTCAGTTTAATTTTTATCTATATATTTTTATTTTTACTTTAGGTTGTAGTCACTTATTCTGTACTTGGTGAGTATCTGTGTTCTGAGTGTGTGACTGAGGTCAGGTGTTCTGTTAACAGGGAGTTTGTACATAGGGATCTATACTGTACTGTAGTAATTTGACTTGTCAGCTTTTCAAATAGGTGTATGGATGTTCTAGGGCCCATTGCAGTATTTATAGTACTGCTTTTTTCTGGGTATGCTGGTATGGTATGGTAGATTTGGCCTTGTAGATCTTAGGTGCATTCAGTCCTTCAATATCTCCTCCACCTCTCACAGTGGACTCAAGTCCAACTCCGTCAGGATACATCTGAGCGCACTCTCCGTAAACCACCATCCCATGGAGGGCAAACCTCTATCCGATCACCAGGATTATGTGGGGCTTGTTACTCTCCAAACTCCCCATTCGGCTGTCCCCGGCGCAATGGTAATTCAATGTGGTTCTGGTGCAACTTACCAAGCCACCCTTTGAGCCCTTGGCTACCTGTACCTTACGCTAGCTGTCTTGGAAGGTTGCCTTTTTAGTGGCTCTCACCTCTGCCCGCAGAGTCAGTGAGCTCCAGGCCTTGGTGGCCAAGCCACTCTACACCAGATTCTACAAGAACAGGGTCCTGCTCTGTACTCACCCTAAGTTTCTTCCGAAGGTGGTCTCCGACTTCCACCTCAATCAAGAGATAGTGCTCCCTACCTTCTTTCTGACTCGGCATCGGCCGTCCTTCACACCTTGGACCGCAAATGAGCCCTGTCCTTTTCCTGCAGCAGTCCCAGGGCCACTGTAAAGCCTCACAGCTTTTTGTCTCCTTCGACCCCAGCCAACTGGGGCAAGCTGTCACCAAGTAGATCATTTCCATCTGGGTGGCGAACTGCATCGCCTTCGCCTACAGACCAGCTGACATCCCTCTGGAGTGCTGAGTCACGGTGCACAATGTCCGGGTGATGGCAACCTTGGTCACGAGTCTCCAGTCAGTGCCCATGGCAGACATCTGCTAGGCCGCCACCTGGTCCTCCGTTCACACCTTTGCAGCCCACTATTGCCTGGAGAGGGAGTCCTGACGGGACAGTGCCTTCGGCCAGGCTGTACTCCATAACCTCTTTGGGGTTTAGGCAACTCCTGCCCTCTGATCCTTCTTGTTCAGGCAACTGGAGCCATGGTTCTCCCTGAACACTGTGGTCTTCAGAGTCTGTCAGTGGATTCACCTGCAGCTCCTCACGGTTCTCGGTAGCCTGGAGCCAGGGAGTCCCATATGTGAGGACTGACTTCCTGCTTGTTCCTGGAGAAAACATAGTTACTCACCTGTAACAGGTGTTCTCCAGGGACATGAGGAATCAGTCCTCACAACCCTCCCTCCTCCACTTGGAGTTGCTGTTTACTTTTGGCCATGGCACCTGACTGAGCAAGATTTATTTATTTATTTAACAGGTTTTATATACCGCTTTATCATTTCAATCAAACCGGTTTACACTGAAACTTAAACTTGGTAATGTACATTAAACAGGGACATTTCTGAGGCAATGGAGGGTTAAAAGTGACTTGCCCAAGGTCACAAGGAGTGCTAGTGGGAATCGAACCCTGGTCTCTGGGGTCCCAAGCCAGTCCTCTAACCATTAGGCTACTCCTCCACTCCAAGATGGCACCCTTGGGCGGGAAGGGGATCATACATGCACGGTGGCATCTCCCAGAGGCTTTTCTTTGAAAGCTGGGGAGATGCTTCTGCGAGGGCTCGTTGGAGTTAACGTCACCCATATGTGAGGACTGATTCCTGCTGTCCTCTTACAGGTGAGTAACTACGCTTTTTTTTCATGTCTCCCCGTCTTTGGAATGTCTTACCTATCCACCTCTGTTCAGAGTCATTCTATAAGAACTTCAAGGCTGGCCTGAAAATGCATTTATTCAGATTGGCATTCAAGGGCTAGTGACAGGCTAGTGGCAGGCTGATAGCAATTCTATGTCTGTAACCTCTCCTCTCTTCTTTTTCCCTGTCTTTGATTGTAGTTCTTTCCAAATTTCATTTTGTTCTGTTTTAGTTATTGCACGCCACTTTTCTATTTGTTTTAAAAGTAGTTAGCAAACACAATTAAACCATAAACCATTCTTCAGATATCACAGACAAATGGGGCAGAAAGAGTTGCATCTGATTGAATGACAAATGTACTCTTATTTTAAATACCAAATCCCACTTTCAGCTTAACACAATGGATCATCTGACAAGCTTATTAGAAATAACTTATTTTACCTGTCATGGTTTCTTTCTGGGGATACAGTGCAGCTGTCTTTACTACTCATTACAGTCTGTCATGGTGCACTTTAATTTTGAAAACAGCTCCTTGAAACAGTTCAGAAACATCAAATGTTAAACTGAAGACAGAAGGGGAATGAACTGTAAGGGAGTAAACTTAAAGGCAGCAGCCAGAGGGCTAAGAGACAGCATCAGCAGTGGAAAAATCATTTTTTCCTCCTAATGCATAGATCCCCCTGCTTGTAAAAACAAAATCATCTCTTCTGAGGTGAGCAAGGTGAGATGGGAGGAAGGTGGCCTATTTAGATTTGTAGTCCCAGCCACAGATTCACCGGGTTACCAGAGCACACCGTGGAACTATAGCGTCATTCCCAACTTTGCACTAAGAACATGTGATTTGAGCTGGAGGCGGAGAATCATGGAAGAGTATAAACAGTGCTACCAGATGATAGTGTGAAGGGAGAAAGCGTAGTTACTCACCTGTAACAGGTGTTCTCCAGGAGCAGCAGGAATCAGTCCTCACATATGGGTGACGTCGGCACCGACGGAGCCCTCGCGGAGCAATTTTCCCCAGCTTTCAAAGAAAGCCTTTGGGAATTGCAGCGCGCATGCGCGGTTGCCTTCCCGCCCAAGGGTGCCATCTTAGCCAGTCAGATGACATAGCTAAAAAAGACAGCATAAAAATTTGCAAAAAACTAAAGCAGATGATTGCAACTCCAAGGGGAGGAGGGAGGGTTGTGAGGACTGATTCCTGCTGCTCCTGGAGAACACCTGTTACAGGTGAGTAACTACGCTTTCTCCAGGACCAAGCAGGAAGTCAGTCCTCACATATGGGACTCCCAAGCTTAAGGCTACCGGAGACCCTAAGCACAAAAATGAGCTCCCTCTAGCTCAGCAGCACAGAGGGAAGGAATCTTCGCTGAATTATTACCCACCGGTAGCCCACATCCGGGATGGAGGGTAGGAGTTGCTCAAACCTCAAAGAGATTACGGAGGACTGCCTGTCCGAAAGCACTGTCCCTGCGGGACTCCCTCTCGAGACAGTAATGGGCCGCAAAAGTCTGGCTCGAAGACCAAGTAGCGGCCCGGCAGATGTCTGCCAGCGGAACAGAGCGGAGGTAAGCCACTGACGTAGCCTTTGCCCGAACGCAATGAGCCGTGACTCGACCTTCCAAGGAGAGTCCGGCTGCCCCATAAGCCCAAGTGATACAGTCCGCAACCCAGATGGACAGAGTACGCTTGGAGACCGGGAGTCCCAATTTATTGGGATCAAAAGACACAAAAAGCTGCGCAGCTTTACGGTGCTCCCGCGTACGGTCAAGGTAGAAGTTCAATGCCCTTCTACAGTCCAGGGTATGGAGGACCATTTCAGCTCGGCTGGAGTGTGGTCTGGGAAAGAAGGTCGGAAGTACCACCTCCTGATTGATGTGAAAAGGGGAGACCACTTTTGGAAGAAATTTTGGGTGAGTCCGTAGGACTACCCTATTTTTGTAGAACCGAGTGTAAGGGGGATCAGACACGAGGGCCTGCAATTCACTTACGCGTCTAGCGGAAGTGAGGGCTATCAAGAACAATGTTTTCCAAGAAAGAAAACGGAGAGAACAGGTAGCCATAGGTTCAAAAGGCGGACAGGTGATCCGCTGCAAAACCACATTCAGATCCCAGTCAGGCGCTGGCGGGCGCAGAGGTGGTTTAAGTAGAAGGAGACCTCGGAGAAACCTCGCTACGAGAGGGTCGCTGGAAAGAGGTCTGCCGTCCACCGGCACATGATGTGCTGAAAGAGCACTGAGGTGAACTTTGACGGAGTTGGACTTAAGTCCCAGATTAGAGAGGTATAGCAAGTACTGCAAGATCACCGACACCGGGCAGGAGAAGGGATCCTGGGACTGTTGGGTACACCAAACGGAAAAGCGACGCCATTTAAGGGCGTAGCATTTGCGGGTAGAAGGTCACCGAGAAGCTAGGACGACCTCTTCCACCTCTGCCGGCAGGAGAAGGGGAGCAAGGACTACCCTCTCAGCAGCCAGGCCATTAGATTGAGAGATCTGAGGTTGGGGTGAAGCAGAGACCCCTGATCCTGAGTGAGGAGATCCGGTTGAAACCCCAGAGGGAATGGATCCTCTACCGCTAATTGCAGCAGGAGTGGAAACCACGGCTGTCTGGGCCAGCGAGGGGCCACCAGGATCATGAAAGCTTTGTCTCGGAGAACCTTGAAAAGAGTTCGAGAGACTAGCGGGATGGGAGGAAAAGCATACAGAAGGCTCTCCGACCATGAGAGTAGAAAAGCGTCTGCCGCAACTCGAAGGGGATGTGGCTGACGAGAGCAGAAGCGAGGAAGTTGCCGGTTGAAAGGGCTGGCAAAGAGATCCATCGTGGGGAGGCCCCACTTTAGAAAGAGCTTCTGAACTACCAAGGGATCCAGGCGCCACTCGTGCGGCTGGAGGATCCTGCTGAGTTTGTCCGCCAGGCAATTTTCTTGGCCTGGGAGATAAACTGCCTTGAGAAGAACGCCGTGACTGACGGCCCAAGAGCAGAGCTTCTGTGCTTCCCGACAGAGAAGGAAGGAGCCCGTGCCCCCCTGCTTGTTCACGTAGAACATGGCAACTTGATTGTCCGTCTGGACAAGGACGGACTGGTGAGAGGTCAGGTGGGAGAAGGCCTTGAGAGCCAGGCAGATCGCTCTGAGCTCCAGGAAGTTGATCTGCTGAGCAGACTCCCACGTGGTCCAGAGGCCCTGAGTACGTGCCCCTTGGCAATGTGCTCCCCAGCCCAGGAGGGACGCATCTGTCGTCAGCACCTGGGCCGGCTGAGGCGACTGAAAAGGCATGCCGAGCACCAGGTTGGGCCGATGAAGCCACCACTGGAGAGACGAGGCCAGCGGCTCGGAGACGCGCACTAGGTCTGCTAGGCCGCCTGTGGCTTGTTGCCACTGCTTGCGAAGACACCATTGAGCAGGCCGCATATTCAGGCGGGCATTGGGGTCACATGGACGGTGGAAGCCATATGGCCGAGTAGTCTCAGGAAGCGCCTGGCGGAGACCAGGGCTGGCTGCGAAAACGGTCGGCTAGGTCCATGAGCCGTTGAGCCCTGTCGAGCGGTAGGAACGCTCGTGCCTGAGGAGTGTGCAGCCTTGCGCCGATGAACTCGAGATCCTGTGAGGGGAGCAAAGTGGACTTTGCGAAGTTTATGACAAAGCCCAAGTACTGCAGAAGAGTCACCGTGCGGCGTGTGGCGTTGGTGACCTCCGGAGCGGACGCTGCTCTGATGAGCCAGTCGTCGAGGTACGGAAAGACATAGAGGCCGTGAAGCCGGAGATGGGCCGCCACCACCGCGAGACATTTTGTGAAGACTCGCGGTGCGGAGGACAGGCCAAAGGGCAGTACTCTGTACTGGTAATGATTTCCTGCCACCACAAACCTTAGGTATTGGCGGTGGCTTGGGTGGATGAGGATGTGCGTGTAGGCATCCTTTAGATCCAAGGAGCATAGCCAATCTCCCTGCTGGAGGTAGGGCAGAAGGATTCCAAGGGTAAGCATTTTGAACTTTTCCCGCACGAGGAACTTGTTGAGGTTGCGCAAGTCCAGGATGGGTCTGAGGCCTCCTGTCCTTTTTGGTACTAGAAAATACCTGGAATAAAAGCCTTGACCTCTCAGGTGGTGGGGCACCGGTTCCACCGCCTGTTCCTGTAGAAGACCTGCTAACTCCTGAAGGAGTAAGTCCCTGTGCAGAGGGAGTCGTGGAGGTTCTCCCGGGAAATAGGAGGGAGGGACCTGGTGGAAGTGGAGAAGATAGCCTTCTCTTACGACTTGAAGCACCCAGGCATCTGAAGTGATGCTGGACCACCTGTGGGCGAAGTGAACCAGCCGGCCTCCGGTGCTGGGAGGAGCCAGCGGAGGGGGAGAGGCTATGCTGAAGGAGTCAAAAGCCCCCACCCTGCTGAGCAGGGGCTGGTGGTGCAGGCTTGGGGGCTTGCTGCCTACGGGACCCGTTACCCCGTCCCTTGGCCTGCTGGCCCTGTTGGGGAGCTGCGGGGGCCTGATATTGGGGGTAGTGTTTATAGGCAGCCGCCTTTCTCGGGTAAAAGGACTTCTTTCCCGAGCCCTTCTTTTTCTGGGAAGGGGCGGAGGTCTTCCTAGAAAGCCTAGTCCTGGTGAGAGTCTCCGTCTCGATCTGTGCAGCCTTTTCTGCCATAGGTTTGCCAAAGAGGTTTTCACCTCGGCAGGGGACATCGACCAACTTGTCCTGCACCCAGGGCTCAAGGTCAGACGACTGAAGCCAAGCCTGTCGGCGGGCACCGATGCCGGCTGCGGCCACTCGAGCCGATGCTTCAAAGCCATCATAGGCTGCTCGGGATATGAATTTTGAGCATTCCCGAATGCCAGTGGACAAGGCTAGGAACCTCCGCAAAGGTTCCTCGGACAATCCAGCAGAGAATCCGGCTAGCTCTTTAGCCAGGTCTCGAAGATACATGCCCATGTATAGCTGGTAGGTCTGGACACGACACGCAAGCATAGAGCCCTGGAAACACTTCTTACCAAGGCCATCCAGGTTACGGGCCTCCCTGCCAGGAGGCACCGAGGAGTGCATCTTCTGGCTCTTAAGACGATGCATGGCCGATTCCACTACCATGGAATGGTGTGGTAGCTGTGCCTTTTGGAAGCCAGGGCTCTTGCGGACTCGATAGATAGAATCGACCCGCTTGCTCAGGACCTGCGAGGAGGCCGGGCTCTCCCACATGCGGAAGAGTAGTCGTTCCAGCATGGGAGGAACCGGTACAGTAAAGTGTTCCCTGGCGGGAGAGTCATACTGGAGGGCGTCGAGCTCTTCGGCTCGAGGCTCCTCCTCGGGGTCCGCCGGGAAGGCCAAAGCCTTGGCCATATCCCTGACGAAGTCCGAGAACCGGGCATCCTCCGGAGGGGACTGCTTCCGAGGTTCGGACTCAGGCGAGTCCGAGGGGACACACCGAGTCCGAAAAGAATCAGGTGACTCTTCCTCTTCAGACTCCCAGACCGACTCCGAGGAGGAATCGGTGGGGTCGGCCCGGGCAGGCTGCGGCGCCCGCCGCCCCGACGCCGAGGGAGTCGGCGTCGGCGACCTCGGTCGCGAACGGGAGGCCGAGGGTGACCTCGACCGAGGATCGACTCTAGTTCGCATGGACTCGAGGATCGGCTCGGTCTCCGGGGTCGACTTAGACGTCGACGTCCCGGCGGTCGGGGCAGCGGCGCCAGCAAGGCTAGCGAGCAGTGCCCGCTGCTGGTCCATGAAGGCAGACAGTCTGCTCTCCAAGGCCGTCAACCTGAGTCCGACCTCAGGTGACCCAGCAGCCCCCGACTCGGGCCCCGACGGCGTTGGGCCCGACGTCGGCGGTCTCGGAGGCGAGTCCAGGAGGACCACAGGACTTACCCGAGCAGGCAGCTCCGACTCCATGCGAGGTCGCTTCGAGAGGTGCTCCTTCTCCAAGGACCCGGGACGGCTATCGGGGCTATGCGACCTGGCCCTCGCGGAGCCAGGAGCGTCCACCGACGCCGCCCTCGCGGGTTTCACCTTCCGTCGATGGTCCCCGGAGGGAGAACCCCTGTCGGAGGAACTCCGGCGACGGTCCGAGCTGGAACCTCTGGACGCCGAGGCCTCCGACGAGGTCCGGGTACGGCTGGGGTCAGCGAAGATCCTATCCCGCTGATGCCGCCGACTTCTCAACGCTTTGGAGGACATTTTGCCACAGGCCCCACAGATCATTTCTTCATGATCCGGGCCCAGGCAGCGGAGGCAATTATCGTGTGTGTCAGTTAGTGACATATTTCGGTCACACTGACCACACCGCTTGAAACCACTGGCAGCCATCAGGGGAAAAAGGGCCCCTGCGAGGTCAAAAGACCGGGCTGCCAGTGAAAAAACCGAAAACGAAACTGACTAAATCAGAAAAACCGAAAAAGAAGAAGAGGACTCGTGACCGGCGTCGCGAGTCCGGGCGGGAAGAAAACCGGCGTCGAACCGAAGGAAAAAAGAGAATATTACGAATAAAATCAACTTTTTCGCGGGGACAAGACGGGTACGTCTGTAGGGCTCCGCGGAAAAAAGAAGACTGGCTAAGATGGCACCCTTGGGCGGGAAGGCGACCGCGCATGCGCGCTGCAATTCCCAAAGGCTTTCTTTGAAAGCTGGGGAAAATTGCTCCGCGAGGGCTCCGTCGGCGCCGACGTCACCCATATGTGAGGACTGACTTCCTGCTTGGTCCTGGAGAACTAGAGCTAGCAAATCATCTCAGCAGAGTTTTTCGGGGTCAGGATGACATCATTTCTTTGCTGCAAAATTCAGGGTTTATTGGCTATAACCATCAAATACTATTTGAGCATTGAGAGTGTTCTATCTGTGCTTATCAGTTATAATGTAACCCAAAACTGGAATCCCTAATTATAAATACATATAAAGAGATATATGTACACATATGCATAGTGCATGTGTAGTAAGTTTGCACTGCTAATAAATTATAGGCATTTTCACTGAACATGACTACATATACACATACAAATGAACATCTTTATCCTTGATTATGAAAATGACTAAGTTACTAGGAAGGACCAAGAGTAGAACTAGAGAAAGACAATTAGGAAAGGAAACGAGGCAGATCTCAAATGCATTTCAAAAAGCTTATCTTGAAGAGCTGGCCAAACTAAAATTAGACAAAGTGATGAATTTGGGCTGGATATATCCAAAGGTGTTGAGGAAACTTAGGGATGTTCTCATAGCTTCTCTGTCTGACGTTCAGAGTATTAGAGATGGGCATCTATGGCTGTTCATCACAAAAGAGGAAATAAGAGGCTAGGGATTATAGCGCCGATAAAAATTGCAAGGTTAGGCATTTGGGTTGTAAAAAAAGGGACTGGTACAGTAGGGGGAGGGGAGGACAGGTTTCTTGTATATATGAAACAAGACTGGATCTGTGTTTGATCGTATCTGATGATCTTATGGTGGCCAAATATGTATATAGAGAGACAGCAAAAACAACAAAGATGTTTTCGTGTATAGGGAGAGGAATAGCAAAGCAGGAGAAATGAGGCAGTAGAGAGTCTATATAAGCCTCTGGGCTAGACATCATTTGGAGTAATAGGTGCAATTCTGAAGCCTACACCTTCTAAAGGATATAAGGCAGATGGAGTTATTAATCCAGAGGAAGGCTACTTAATGATCACCAGTTTTCATCATAAAACATGTAGACGGACATAGATCCAAACATACACACTCTGGAAGAAAGGCATGATGGATATATAGTTAAAACATCTAAATAGCTTCAAAAGTACAAATGCACAGGAGGCAGCTCTGGAACAAGAAATCAAAAGATGAAGGTGAGAGGGGAGAGGGGAGGGGGAGACTCAAGAGTTTTCTAAGAAATATTTATTTTCAGAAATAGTACTAGATGCACAGAACAGCCTCCCAATAGAGGTAAAGCGTAGTTACTCACCTGTAGCAGGTGTTCTCCGTGGACAGCAGGAATAAGTCCTCACGTATGGGTGATGTCACTGATGGAGCCCCAGTGGGAACGCTCTCCAGCGTCCAATGGAAGCTTTTGGGAGGCTCTATCGGGAAGGTGCACCTGTCTTCCCGCCTGCTGCGGCACCATCTTTCTTCTCCAGTAGAATACGAAAGTTGTATCCCGAAAAACAATTCCTGCTGTCCATGGAGAACACCTGCTACAGGTGAGCAACTACACTTTCTCTGTGGACAAGCAAGTAGTAAGTGCTCACATATGGGACTCCTAAGCTACAGGCTACCAAAAACAGAGGAGGCCAAAAGCCCAACAGGTGCAAAAGAACCGGAGAACAACAGAAACAGCATGGGTAGTCCCTATAGGGAATTTAACTGATCAGCATCTTCAGCACACAGTATCACTGAGGAATATACTTCTTCACAGCCTGGATGGAAGGAGATGAAATCTAATTTCCAAAGAGATGCCGAAGCATGGCTTGGATAAAATTGCTGTCACATGAGGAATCCCCGTCCAGACAGTAATGAGCTGTGAATGTGTGGATCGAAGACCAAGCTGCAGCCCTGCAGATCCTCTCCATGGAGACCGAGTGCAAGCTGGCCACTGACGTAGTCATGGCTCTGACATTGTGAGCCATGACAAGACCATCAAGGCTCAGGCCTACCTGGCATAAGCAAAAGAGATGCAGTCTGCTAGCCAAATTGACAGAGTGCATTTGGAGATGGCAGCTCCCAGCTTGCTAGGGTCAAAAGAGATGAACAGCTGGGTGGACTTACGGTGGGGGGCCTTTGTCCACTCAAGATAGAATGCCAAGGCTCGCTTGCAGTCCAACATGATAGAACCTGGTGCATTGCGGGTGAGCCACCAAGACATGAAGCTCACTGACACGGCATGCCGAAGTGACCGCCACCAGGAACAAGACCTTCCAGGTCAGGAACTTGAGAGGACACGAAGCGAGCAGCTCAAAGGGAGCTGACAAGAGTTGTGCCAGATCCACATTAAGTTCTCAAACTATCGGCGGGGACTTGACTGGAGGTTTAGAAAGGAGCAAACCTCACATGAAGCGAACAAACAGGGGCTGAGCTGAGATGGGCTTCCCCTTCAAGCCATGATGGTAGGCCCCAATCGAGCTCAGGTGGACTATAATGGAGTTGGACTTGAGACCTGAGTCCGAGAGGTACTCCAGCAACCTGTCCACGGTGTAGGAGAAGGGATCCAGGGCCCGGTCCGTGCACCAGGAGGAGAAATTGTGCCAGTTAACATATAAGACCTTCGTGTAGAAAACCTGCGGGAGGCCAGAAGGACTTCCTTAACATTCTCGAGAGGGTTGAGCTCTGAGAGGGCTACCTGCTTAATAGCCATGCCCTGAGGGCCAAGGACCAGACATTGGGATGCCACAGGGTCCAGTCCTCCTGAGAAATGAGATCTGGGGTAGAGCCCAGTAGTAGAGGCTCCCTCTAAGAGAACTGCAGCAGCAGTGGGAACCACAGCTGCCATGGCCAATACCAGGCAATGAGAATCATTGTGCCCCTGTTGGCCTGCAGCTTCAGCAAAGTCTTCATCACGAGCAGAATGGGAGGAAAGACAAATAGCAGACCCACTCCCCAGTGTACAAGGAAAGGCATCAGAAGCAAGTTGGTCACTGGATGTGACCCCAGTGCAGACCTGGATGTTGTGTGCGGTGGCAGAGAGATCTATCGTGGTAGTACTCCACTTTAGAAAGATCTACCCTACAACCTCCTTGTTGAGGGTTCAATTGTGCAGCTGGAGGATGTGGCTCAGCTAGTCCGCCGAGGAGTTGTTTTTCCCGGACAGATAGGTAGCTCTTAGCTCCATTACGTGAGTGATGGTGAACTTCCACAAACGGAATGCTTCCCAGCACAGGAGATTCGACCCTGCTTGTTGACGTAATAAATCGCTGTTGAGAGGAATTCAAAGTGGGGTACTTCACCCACTGAAAGAGTTAATAATATGGAAAATGAGAACAGCCTGAAGTCTGGCAGCTTAGAATTCATTAGCAGCCTGGAGAGAGATGAAATTGTTTTGTGAGAGATAATTCTTATGGAGGCAGGATGTTTCTATTTGTCCTGATTATGTATGAGCAATGTCTGCGCCTAGTTTGATCTAAAATATGTAGAGCCCGATATTCAATTGGGCAGGGCTAAGCATCGTAGCTGCTTAGCCCTATCCGCCGACCCCCAAACCCCAGATATTCACTTATACAGCAACAGAAGTGAATATCCGGGTCTGGCCATGTTTCCCGGAAGCCGCCAAGGCTAACCATGCAGCATTGATATTGGATGCTGCACGGTTAGGCTCGGTGCCTATAAGATAGGCAAGGGTTTTCATCACCTATCTTATAGGCGCTGAACACTAACCGTGCAGTTTCCAATATTGTTGCTGCATGGTTAGTGTGGGTCCCTGCCTCCACTCCACCCCGGAATGCCCCCAGCATGTTCCGCTAGCCGGCTAGCATCGGGGGGTGTAAGGGACTTAGTCATGGACATTCAAGGGCACTACCTGTGTATGTGCCATCGAATATCCAATTAGCAGGCATTTACATAGTTAACTGACTGTTAACCATGTAAATGCCTTTTAAATATCGGGCCCATAAAATACGTACACACTGGAGGAGAGGAGGGACAGGGGAGATATGATTCAGATCTTTAAATACTTAAAGAGTATTAATGAACAAACAAGCCTCTTCCAAAGACAGCTGCAAGAGGGTAAACTGAAAAGCAATGTCAGGAAAGAGTAGTTACTCACCTGTAACAGGTGTTCTCCAGGAGCAGCAGGAATCAGTCCTCACATATGGGTGACGTCGGCGCCGACGGAGCCCCTGTGTGGAGCATTTCCCCAGCTTTCAAAGAAAGCCTTTGGGAATGCAGCGCACATTTGCGGTCCCCTTCCCGACCAAGGGTGCCATCTTGCTCAGTCTGATGACATAGCTAAAAGACAGCAAAAAACAAAATGAAGTATATGACTGCAAATCCAGGGGAGGAGGGAGGGTCGTGAGGTCTGATTCCTGCTGCTCCTGGAGAACACCTGTTACAGGTGAGTAACTACTCTTTCTCCAGGACCAAGCAGGAAGACAGTCCTCAAATATGGGACTCCCCAGCTCTAGGCTGCCGGGAACCCAAAGCTGAAAAAATGACTCCCTCTCAAGAGCCTCAGCATCTGTGATAAGAATATCCTCTGAGAACGCCCCTGTACGGTAGCCCAACACAAGGGCCGGAGGATAGGAGTTGCCTAAACCTCAAAGAGATTACGGAGTACCGCCTGTCCGAAAGCACTGCCCCTTCGGGACTCTCTCTCGAGGCAGTAGTAGGCTGCAAAAGTCTGGCTTGAAGACCAAGTAGCAGCCCGGCAGATGTTTGCCAATGGAACAGAGCGGAGATGAGCTACTAACGCGGCTTTCGCCCTAACACGGTGGGCAGTGACTCGACCATGCAAGGGAAAGTCGGCTGTCTTGTATGCCCAGGCGATACAATCTGCTACCCCAGTTGGACAACGTATGCTTGGAGACAGGTAACCCCAATTTATTAGGGTCAAAGGAGACGAAGAGCTGAGTAGCCCTTCGATGCCCCCGTGTACGTTCAATGTAAAAGGACAACGCCCTCTTACAGTCCAGAGTATGCAAAACTGTCTCAGCCCGGCTGGTATGCGGCCTGGGAAAGCATGTCGGAAGAACCACCTCCTGGTTGAAGTGGAAAGAGGAGACAACTTTTGGAATGAACTTCGGATGAGTCAGAAGGACCACCCTGTTCCTACAGAACCGTGTGTACGGTCTATCAGAAACCAGAGCTTGTAGTTCACTCACACATCTGGCCGAGGTAAGAGCTACCAGGAAGAGCGCCTTCCAAAACAGGAAGCATAAGTGGCAAGTAGCCACCGGCTCAAACGGTGGGCGAGTAAGTTGTTGCAAGACCATGTTCAAATCCCATTCAGTGGCAGGCGGACGAATCGGAGGATTGAGCAAAAGCAGGCCTCTGAGGAAGCGGGACACCAAGGGGTGAACCGACAGCGACTGTCCCTCCACCGGTGAGTGGTGTGCTGAAAGAGCACTGAGGTGGACCCGAACAGAGTTGGACTTAAGGCCTAGGTCTGACAGGTGAAGTAGGTATTGTAGCACTACTGGCACAAGGCAGGAGAAAGGATCTTCATTGTGCTGAGCACACCACACTGAAAACCTGCGCCACCTGAGTGCATAGGACTTTCTGGTGGATTGCCTCCTCGAGGCCAAGACCACCTCCTCAACTTTCCTAGGTAGAATTAAGGGAGCTATCACTATCCTTTCAGCAGCCAGGCCATAAGATTAAGGGATCTGAGATTGGGGTGCAGAAGGGAACCCTGATCCTGAGACAGGAGATTGGGTTGCAACCCCAGAGGGAATGGAGTTTCCACTGCCAACTGCAGAAGAAGTGGAAACCACAGCTGCCTCGGCCATCTGGGGGCTACTAGAATCACCGAGGCCTTTTTCCGTAGAATCTTGAACAGAGTTTGGGCCACCAGGTGCGTGGGAGGAAACGCATACAGGAGGCCCGTAGACCAAGAGATCAGAAACGCATCTGCTGCCATTCTCAGGGGATGCGGCTGTCTGGAGCAAAACCTGGGCAGCTGATGGTTCAGTGGACTTGCAAAAAGATCGATGGATGGAAGCCCCCATCGTAGACAGATCTGCTGGACCACCAATGGATGCAACTGCCATTCGTGAGGCAGAAGAATCCTGCTTAGTTTGTCTGCCATGAAGTTCTCCTGACCAGGTAGATAAACTGCTTTGAGAAACATGCCTTGTTTGACTGCAAAGGAGCAAAGGGCCTGCGCCTCCTGACACAGGAGTCTGGACCCTGTGCCACCTTGCTTGTTCACATAGAACATTGCTACCTGATTGTCTGAACTAAGACAGACTGGTGAGAGAGGGCATGAGAAAAAGTCTGCAGAGCCAAGCGGATTGTCCGCAGCTCCAAAAGATTGATCTGCTGTGTGGCCTCCCGAGGAGACCAGAGGCCTTGAGTGCACCTGCCCTGGCAATGTGCACCCCAGCCCTTTATGGAAGCATCGGTCGTCATCATCCTTGTGTGTGCTGGGGCCTGAAAGGGTACCCCCCTGAGAAAGTTTGGGAGATGTAGCTACCACTGTAAGGAGTCCAAGAGCGGTTTGGACACCTTTACTCTGTCTCAGAGTTTGCCTGTGGCTTGCGCTCACTGAGCTCTGAGGCACCACTGAGCCGCCCGCATGTGCAGACGGGCATTCAGGGTCACATGTACCGTGGATGCCATGTGACCCAGGAGCCACAGGAAGTGTCTGATGGAGACCTGAGAATTGCTTTGGAACTGGCTGGCCAAGTCCATCAGCCTGTGGGCCCTGTCCTCGGGCAAGTAAGCTCTTGCCTCCAGAGTGTCTAATCTTGCCCCTATAAACTCTAGGTTCTGTGAGGGGAGCAAAGTGGACTTTGCGTAGTTGATGACAAAGCCCAGATGCTGAAGAAGAGAGACAGTGCGAAGAGTGGCTTGTCTGGCCTCCTGGAGAGACTGGCCCCTGATGAGCCAGTCGTCCAGGTATGGGAAGACAAAGATTCCCTGATTTCTGAGATAGGCCGCCACCACCGCCAGGTATTTGGTGAAAACCCTGGGGGCAGAGGTCAGGCCAAAGGAAAGTACTCACTGAAAGTGGTTTCCTCCCACCACAAATCTGAGATATTGTCTGTGGTCTGGATGGATGAGAATGTAGGTATAAGCATCCTTTAGATCTAAGGAGCATAGCCAATCTCCCTGCTGGAGGTAGGGCAGCAATATCCCAAGGGTAAGCATCTTGAACTTTTCCCTCTCCAGAAACTTGTTTAGGTTTCGGAAGTCTAGGACAGGCCGGAGGCCTCCTGTCCTTTTTGGTACCAGAAAGTACCTGGAGTAGAAACCTCGCCCTTCCAGGTGGTGAGGCACCGGTTCTACCGCCTGTTCCTTCAGAAGACTTGCCAGCTCCTGAAGGAGGAGGTTTCTGTGCAGAGGGAGTCTTGGAGGCTCCCTTGGAAAGTAGGATGGGGGTATCTGGTGGAAGTGGAGCATGTAGCCCTTTTGGACTATGCTGACGACCCAGGTATCCCCTATGATGGCTGGCCACCTGTAGGTGTACAGGGTCAGCCGACCTACTGTGCTGAGTGGAGCCAGCTGTGGAGAAGAGGCTATGCTGTGGGAGTCAAAACCCCGCTCCCTGCTGTGCAGGAGCCGGAGCTGGCGGCTTGGGGGTCTTCTGCCTACGGGGCCCATGCCCCTGCCCTGCTGGCCCTATTGGGGAGCTGGAGAGGCCTGATATTGAGGGTAGTATTTATAGGCTGCACCCTTCCTTGGGAAAAATGGCTTCTTCCCCGAGCCCTTCTTTTTCTGAGAAGGGACAGAAGTCTTCCTGGACAGCCTTGTCCTGGTGAGAGTTTCAGTCTTGATTTCCGCAGCCTTTTCACTCATGGGCTTACCTAAGAGGTTTTCACCTCGGCAAGGGACATCGACCAACTTGTCCTGCACCAATGGCTCCAGGTCTGATGACTGTAGCCAGGCCTGACGGCGTGTACCGATGCCGGCCGCGACTACCCGGGCCGAAGCCTCGAAGCCACCATAGACTGCTCAAGAGATAAACTTCGAGCACTCTCAAATCCCTGTTGACAAAGCCTTGAACCTCTGCAAAGGTTCCTCGGAGAGGCCAGCTGAGAATCCGGCAATCTCCTTTGCCAGGTCTCATAGGTACATGCCCATGTACTGCTGGTAGGTCTGGACACGGCAAGACAGCATAGAGCCCTGGAAGCACTTTCTACCGAAGGCATCCAGGTTCCGGGTCTCCTGGCTGGAGGGCACCGAGGAGTGCATCTTCTGACTCTTCAGACGGTGCATGGCTGATTCCATAACCATGGAGTGGTGCGGTAGCTGCGCCTTTTGGAACCCAGGGCTCTTACGGACTCGATAAAAGGAATCGACCCTTTTGCAAAGAACCGGCGTCGAGGCTGGTGCCTTCCACATACGGAAGAGCAGCCGTTCCAGCATCAGAGGAACCGGTACAGTAAAGGCTTCCTTCGGAGGAAAATCATACAGGAGGGCATCGAGCTCCTCGGCTCGAAGCTCCTCCTCGGCGTCCGCAGGGAAGGTCAAGGCCTTGGCCATGTCCCTCACGAAGTCCAAGAACCGGGTATCCTCTGGGGGGGAGGGGGACTGTCTCTGAGGCTCGGACTCTGGTGAGTCCGAAGGGACGTACCGGGTCCGGAAGGTGTCCGGGGACTCCTCGCCCTCTGTCTCCCACTCCGACTCTTCCGAGGAGGAATCGAGCGGCTGTGGCCATGTGGGCCTCGGTGCCACCCGCCACCGAGGGTATCGGCGTCGATGACCTTGGCCCTGCACGGGAGGTCGAGGGGGACCTCGACGGAGGATCGACTCGAGACTTCATTGACTCGAGGATCGGCTCGGTCTCCAGGGTCGTCGTCGAGGTCCCAGTGGTCGAGGCAGATGCACCTGTCAGACTGGCGATCAGCACCCACTGCTGTTCCATGAAGGCAGCCAAGCTGCTCTCCAAGGCCGTCAACCTGAGTCCAAGCTCAGGAGACTCAGCAGCCCCTGACTCGGGCCCGACGTCGGCTCCCCCGGAGGAGAGTCTACGAGGACAACTGCACTTACGTGAATTGGGGACTCCGGCTCCACATGAGGTAGCCTGGAAGGCCTCTCCGACTCCGAGAGCCCGGGGCGGCGGTCAGGGCTATGCAACCTGCCCCTCGCCAGAACCAGGAGCCTCCACCGACGCCACCCTCACAAGCTTTTTCTTCCTTCGGTGCTCCCGGGAGGGAGACTCCCTTTCAGAGAAACCCTGACGGCGCTCGGGGTCGGAATCCCGAGATGTCGAGGTCTCTGACGAAGTCCGGGCCCGGCCGGACACGGAGTCAGAGAAAATTCTCTTACGTTGATGCTGACGGCTCCAAAACGCCTTCGACGACATTTTGCTGCACAGGCCACAGGCCAGCGGGTTATGGTCGGGCCCGAGGCATTGGAGGCAGCAGTCATGTGTGTCAGTGGGTGACATAAGTTTCTTGCACCGATCACACTTTTTGAACCCGCTGGCAGCCATCGGGGGAAAAAAGGGCCCCTGCAAGGTCAAAAGACCGGGCTGCCAGTGAAACACAAAAAGAGCACAAACGCTAGTCATGAAGGACAAAAACCGAAAATCACAACTCCAGACTCAATACCGGTACAGAGCCCAGGTGGGAAGGGGAACCGGTGTCGAACCGGATAAGACAACGCAAAAATCGCAGAAAAGAAATCAAATTTTCCCGGGTGACACGAACTCACGTCCGTCCGACTCTACAGAAAAAGAAAGACTGAGCAAGATGGCACCCTTGAGCGGGAAGGGGACCGCGCATGCAGGCTGCATTCCCAAAGGCTTTCTTTGAAAGCTGGGAAAATGCTCCGCACGGGGGCTCCGTTGGTGCCGATGTCACCCATATGTGAGGACTGACTTCCTGCTTGGTCCTGGAGAAGTACTTTTTCACTGAAAAGGTGGTGGATACTTGGAATGACCTCTGATGGAAGTGGTGGAGGCAAATACAATGACAGAATTCAAAATGGCATGGGACAGACACCGTGGATCCCTTTATAACAGGATAAAATCAAAATAAACATAACTATCTTTTATATCTCAACAAATAGGGGTGACCTACATGGAGCAGTGGGTACACCCCTAAACAAAGACATGGGAGGGGAGACCTGCACAGAGCAACAGGTGCACCTACTCTTGCCACCTTGCTGAACATACTGGTCTTTATCTGCCATCATATACTATGTCACTATTGTGGTAAGGAAGCCTATCCTGAGTTAGGGGAAAGGGAAAAAGGCAAAGCGTTCACCCTAGTAAAAGGGCCCCTTTTGCAGGGTCAGGGTAACAAAACCACAACCTCACCTAGGAACCAGAAAACCCCCAGCTGGAACAGGTTTCATGTTTCCCCTAGTGAAATAAGGGAGAGTGAATACAGACCTAAGGTAAGCTCCCTGAGTACTCAGGTGCCAGAAAGCAGAGTGATCTCCGTCACCTGGGAAGAGAGGAGGTGGGGCTAGAACCCTGGAGATATAAGCCTATGCTAGATTATAGTAAAGGGGGAAGAGAGAGGGTGGAAGGAACGCCAGAAGCAAGGGCAGAGGCAAAGGCAAAGGCAAGAAGAGGAGAAAGAGGGAGAGAAGCTGATACAAGCTGATGCACAGGTACGAGCCTAAGAAGCCTGATTAATGCTGAGCAGAGCAGGAGAAGCCTGACTAATGCTGGGCAGTGCAGAGGAGCAGGAGACACTCTCAGCTCTAACGAGAGGCTGTCAGCCGAGCCCGGTGAGCCAGAAGGAGAGTCAGAGTCTATGCAGCTAGGAGAGCCTGATGCTGAGCTGAATGAGAAAGACACCCTCATGGATTGCTCTTTGTGCCAAACCTTAGCCACAGAAGGGTTGAAGGAAAGCCAACCCTGAGAGAAAGCCCTCTAGAGAAAGGTAACCATAAGAAGCAGGTAGATGGATTGTAAATTCCCACGTGGTAAAGAGGGGAAGTTTTACTAAGACGTAAGAACAAGCTGGAACTGTGAATTGTGCTTGTTAACCACCTGCTACCTGTGAAGTGAGACGGCAAGAAGCCAAATTAACTGTGAGGAAAAGGTTTTCTTTTTACTCTTGAATTTTTCCTGAGAAACCTGAATAGAACTTTGCTTGTACATTGAAAGTTTGTTCCTGTTTGGAGTTTTTGTTTTGCTTAATTGGAAAACAGCCTGGAAAGGTTGGAGACTGGAAAAGAAGGCAAACTGCCACAGAAGAAAGCCTGTTTTGTGTTTTGTGCTTTAACCAGCAAGGCTAAAGGAAGCTGGTAGCCTTGCTGTTAAAAGACTATGTTTTTCTAAGCTGAAGAATACTTTAAGCTGCCACTTTGGTTTTGGGTTTTGTTTTGCTTATAACCTGTTGTACTTTGAAGAAGCCTGGAGATGTATGCCTGAATGTGGTATTTATGAACCTTTTTTGTGCTCAATAAATTTCTGTCATTGCCTTACTCCAAGGAGCCAGACTACAGCTTTCTACCTGAAGCCCATATATAGCGCAATTAAACTACATTTCCCAGAAAATTTTGCGGGGAATTAGTCAGTTAAGGCTGAAAGGGGAAAGTTCCTTATACAACCACGCCCCTCTAAGCTGGAGGCGAGTGATGAGGGCATGACACTATGTAATGTTTAGCTTAATCTGTAAGGCAGAAGCATGATCTTTATCTTTTTTTTTTTTTTTTTTTAAACTTTTATTTTCATTTTGCAACAAACAAAAGAAACAACACACCAAAGGAGACAAAACAAGTATACAATAAAGAAAAGTAAACCCAATTACCCCCCACCCCCACGCTTCTTCTCTAGCTGATTATGTCAGCATGTGAGCGCTTCCAAACAACAGTGATTATACATCAAAACAATCAAAAGAGTATCTGCGATACAGAATAATCATGGGACAAAGATATATACAAATTTAGACAGTCAGATGAGAGCATTGAGCAGAATGTACATAGTCATTGAGCATCTTCCATTTAGACCGATGATGAGGAGTCTGAGTGGGAGAAGCAAACATACGAGGTATTTGTTCATATTTACTGTAGAGACAGACATGATTCCACCATTCATTGGGGCTCAGCTGGGAGCTATTTTTCCAGTATTTCGTAATTAGGGAAATAGCAATGCCAAGCATAAAGTCCAAAAGGAAGTAAGCCGTTTTTGGAAGAGAGGGGATCCCCGCAGCTGAGCGAAGTCCCACTATCCTCCAAGAAAGGGGCTCTTGAAAGTGCAAAATAGACTGGATACGACCCCAGACCCGACGCCAGTAATACTGTAGTGCGGGGCATTCATACATAACATGAGGTAGTGAACCAATGGCCGCATGGCATGTCCAACAACTATTGCCCTGAGTAGTGTTCCATTTGGCTAATCTGTCAGGAGTGTAAAAACACCGGTGGGCTAGAAAAAAGAGTGTCTGAGTGAGTGAGGCGGATCGGGAGACCCGTGTCACTCTACTCCAGACAAGGCTCCATTGCACCGGGGTCAAAGTCACATGCAATTCTCTCTCCCATGCTTTCTGCGCTATAGGGGTATCTCTAGTTATAGCATTACATAAGGTTTTGTAAAAATTGGATGCTACACCCGGTGAACTACCGATAGATCGGATAGTCTCCAACCAACCTTGTGTAGGGGAGGCCGATGGCGGGAGCACCTTAGCACTCCGAAGGCAATGCTGAAGTTGCACCAACTGAAAGTAGTGTTTCGCTGAGAGACCAAATTCAATTTGCAATTCACTAAAAGTTTTCCAGCGGCCTTCATGGAACAACTGACTAGGAATCCAAATGCCCCTAGTGTACCAGGGGCTCCACGCCATCGGCTTATTTTGTATTCGAAATCGAGTATTATACCAAAGTGGGAGCTTGTCTAACGGACAGAGTCGGGAGTCTAAAGAGTGCATAAGAGTAGTAAAGGCACCTAAGGTGTCTAAAAGCATTGGTGGAAAGTGGGAGTCTGATGGGAGAGTCATACCAGGGAGAAAAGTAAGAGGAATCGGTTTGCAAAGGTCCTCTTCTATGTCTAGCCACACAGGTCTACTCGGTACTGGATCTTCCAGCCAGCGAGCGCCTTGTTTGAGAAGAAAAGATTGATGATACTTCAGGAAATCAGGGAATCTGACACCCCCATTTTCCTTATCTGCTTGCAGCTTATGTTTCGCTATCCTAGGTGTCTTGTTTTGCCACAAGTATCTAGTCAGAAGGCCCTCTATATCTTTATATATACGTCGAGGGAAGAGACAGGGCAACATTTCTAAGATATAATTCACTTTCGGAACAATCATCATTTTTATGGTTTCTAATCGACCCCACCAGGTAAGTGTTAAAGGAGTCCAGCGGTGAGTTAGCGCTCGGACTTTAGAGATTAAGTCTTTGGCATTGAAGGAGATAGTGTCTTCCAAAGGAGAACAATAGTGAACCCCAAGGTATTTGACCATGCGAGGTTGCCATAAAAAGGGGAAGGGTTGCATATCTGCCTGATGAAGCAAAGGATTTAATGGAAAGGCTACCGACTTGGTCCAATTTATCTTATAACCGGACAGTTGTGAGTATTTACCAATTTGCTCTAGGACAGCCGGTACTGAGTCTATAGAGACAAAAAGCATAAGGTCATCAGCATACGCTGAAATTTTGATTTCCCTATGGGTGAAGGGGACTCCATGAATCTCCTCCGATTGCCGGATCAGTAAAGCCAAGGGTTCAAGTGCAAGATCGAAGAGAAGTGGAGACAGTGGGCATCCCTGGCGAGTGCCGCGTTGAAGGGGAAAAGGCTGAGACTTTAAAGCATTGGCACATATACTGGCTGTAGGCTGTGCGTACATGGTGCGAAGACAACGAAGAAAACCTTCCCCGAATCCGTACCAGCGGAGGACTGCAAACAGGAAGGGCCACTCTAAGCGATCAAAGGCCTTCTCAGCATCAAGTGAGAGGCCAACAAATGGGCGATCAAGATTAACTGCGGTAGTCAGTACATGGCATAGAGTCCGAGCATTGTCAGCAGTTGATCTACCAGGAATGAAACCGCATTGATCTGGGTGTATTAAGGTAGGCATCCTATCCGAGAGCCGGGTAGAGAGAATGGTGGCAAATATTTTATAGTCCGCGTTTAGGAGGGAAATTGGACGATAATTAGCTGTTAGTTGCGGGTCTCTCCCCTCTTTCTCAAAAACTACTACATTTGCCATTGAAAAGGACCCAGAAGGAGAACCCTCCTCGGCCAGAGCAGAAAAATAAATTTTCAAAACTGGAGCTAAGTCAGCGTGAAAAGTTTTGTAGAATTCAGCAGGGAGACCGTCTGGGCCTGCGGCTCGACCTGAGGCACATTTCTTGATAGCAGAATGAATTTCTGAGACAGTAAATGGTGTGTCCAAGGCCACTCTATCTTCGTCAGATAGGGTCGGTCTTTGTACCCCTGAAAGTAAGCGTTCAAATACATCTGGCTCAAAATCACATTCAGATTGATAAAGCCGGGTATAAAAATCACGAAAGAGTTCTAAGATTTCGGTATCTTTAGTGACCAAGCCCCCCCCCGACGGATTACGGAGGGCGGTAACACGTTTGGCTTCTTTTTGACCTTTTAGGGCATTTGCTAATAATTTGCCAGCACGATTATTTTCCCGATAATATAGCCCTTGTTGAGATTCGATATTTTTAACAGCAGCAGTGTACAAAAGCTGATTGTATTGAAAACGCAAGCGTTGTAAACGGAGTAAAATACATGGGTCAGTACGGGACGTGAGAAGACGCTCCCCAGCCTGTATCTGCTGCTCTAGAATCAGTAAATGCTGCTTTCTTTGTTTCCCCTGCCGAATTTGATAGCTAGTTATAGTGGCGCGGATAGATGCTTTAAAACCCTCCCACCAAGCCCAGCTCGCTGTGTCATGGGGTGAGTTAAAATGAAAATAATCTTGGATAGCGGCCTTTATATCAACCTGAAAATCTTTTTGACCCAGTAGGGATCTATCAAAAAACCAAGCTCGGGGAGAATCGTCCCGCGCAGTGACACGTAATGATAAAGATATGGCAGCATGATCTGAAATATGAAGAGGATGAGTCCTAGTCGTGTCTACTTGAGAAATCAGTGCTTTGGAAATGAGAAAGAAATCTATTCTAGATTGGGAGTGATGGGGGGCAGAAAAGAAAGTGAACTCTAAGTCGGAGGGGTGAAGCAGCCTCCATATATCTACCAGCGCAAGATCTTGCATCAGAGCTGTAAGGGTAGCAAGACTCTTGGGTGGACTACTCGTTCTAGGCGGCTGTCTATCTATCAGAGGGTCTAACACTTGATTAAAATCACCACCAAGTATTAATGGAGTATTGGCAGAGGCCTGTGCCAACTGCGCAATACTTGCATAGTAAGCAGGGTTGTCCACATTCGGGGCATAAATGCAAATACATGTAAATTCACTATCTCCAACCTTAAGATGTACGCGGGCCCATCTACCCTCCTTGTCAGCGCTAGTATCAATTACAGTAGCTTGCAAAGATTTCTTAACCAAAATGGCTACCCCGCACCGTTTGGAAACGGCGGGAGAATAGGCAGCCACCATGTAAGGCTTAACATTGAGTTTCAGTGTTTCAGCAGAGTTTAAGTGCGTTTCCTGAAGAAACGCTAAATCAGCATGCTCATGGCTAAGATAGCTAAGGATTTTCTTTCTCTTGATTGGACTATTAATGCCCTTTACGTTGAGTGATAAGATTTTACATAAAGCCATTCAGACAAGTTAAAAATTCTGAGCATGATAGCGCACATAATTTCACAATGTCCCTCATATTGACTGTATCTGGCTGTACATATGGCATAAAAGAAGATAAGCTTAGATAAGACAATGAAGCGCCCCACATTAAAAAAGAAAAACCGCAGCGCGGTAGAGAAGAAGCAGAACCCCAAAAATTACTGGCGACCATGTGTCTGCGGGGAGAAGCCCCAGAGAAGGCCAAAATTGAAAAAACACATAACCTGTAGGACTGTGCGTGCTCCGAATCCGACCGAGGCACACATCATGGAGGGATAGGAGACCACAAAACAAAAGTCATAGAAAGAAAGATAGAAAGTCCAGGCAGTCTCTGTGCTGAACTATGACCGCCGCATCGGGCCCTTCAAAATGGCGGACAGAGCCGGTAAATAAAAGTCCAAGTCGTTGGATTAGCGCATCTGCTCTGCTTCTTTGGAGTCTAAAAATGTTGATAGTAGATCAGGATCTTCGAATGTCCTGGTTTGGTTGTGGAGAGTCACTCGGAGCTTCGCGGGATACAACAGGCCAAAGCGAGCCTGTAGCTGTTGAAGTCGAGGGCGAAAAGCAAGGAGTTTCTTCCGTCGGTCGACTGTAGGCTTTGCCAAATCAGGGAAGAAGGAGACTTTGTGACCTTCAAATTCCAAATGATGGTTCGCCCGGGCAGCATTTAAAATTTGTTCCACTTGTTGATATCGTAGCAAGCGAAAGATAATAGGCCGGGGGGTCGTTCGGTTGAGCGCCATGTGGGTAGGAACACGGTGTGCTCGATCGATTTCCAGTTCTTTATGAAAGGTGATCTTCAGCAAGGAGGGAAGAGTTTTGAGCAGGAATTCTCTCATATCTCCCGCTTCCACCCCCTCCGGTATTCCAATGAGCCTCACATTGTTGCGACGGGCTCGATTATTGCTATCTTCTAACTCCTTTTGAAGATTCTGTATCTGGCGCTCAGCCTTGTCCAGTGTGCCCAAGCGCACCGCGTGCGAGTCGAGGACCCCCGCCATATTGTCCTGCCGTAATGAGAGACTTTCAAGTCGGTCCTGGAGCACTCCAAAGTCTTCTCGCATGGCTCTAAGCGCTTCTCCATTGGACTGCACCAATTCCTTCACGCCGCGTATTTCCTCTAAAATCTCCAGGTGCATTTCGGGGTTCTCCCGAAATGGAACCATCTTCTGTGGGGAGGACACCTCTGTTTTGGAGCGTTTTCCGTGAGAAGAAGAAGGAGACCCGAAGTCCAAGCGCGCTGGTTTATGGGCCGCCATCCCCCCCGAGGTACCCCGGTCAGCCCGGAGCGAAATAGTAAGTTTGTATAGGTATTATGTCAGGATTCTAAGTAGGCCTCTCGGGAGCTTCAGCGCGAAGCGTCTTACCCGCTGGACATCAGGCTCCGCCCCCCCCATGATCTTTATCTTTATTTAAAACTTATTATACCGCCTGAACCAAAAGGTATACGGCGGTTTATAATAAAACAAAAGGATACTACTGGAGAAGAAGGAAAACAAGAAAGGAACGCCATTTGTTTACAGAAAAGGATAGCAGTAGTAGACAGTGTGATAGAATAGACAGTAGTAGAGGGATGGAACACCGTCAATGGTCAGCGGAAGGAGGAGGGGGGGAGATCAAAAGCTGTGCAAAAGAGGTGAGTCTTAAGTTTGGCTTTGAAGGTGTGAAATAAGAGTTCCAGATGTAGAGCTGATGGCAACGAGAGTTCCAGAGACGGGGACTGAGAAAGAAAAAGGCAGAAGAACGTGTGGATTCAAGGTGAGTCTGTGAGGGAGGAGGAAGAAATAGGCGATTAGCATGAATCGATCTAAGAGCTCTGGAGGGGCAATGGAAATGAACTAAATCAGAGAGAGAGAGTGGGACACCGGTGTGCAGAGATCTGTGTACATAAATGAAGATCTTGTATTGAATGTGAAATGGAATAGGTAACCAGTGTAAGCGAATAAGAAGGGGGGTGACATGAGCAGATCGGGAAGTGTGAGTCAGAAGACAGGCAGCAGACAGGCAGAACTAACTGGAGTCGACGGAGCTGAGTGAGAGGAAGACCAGCCAAAGATGCGTTACAGTAGTCCAAACGAGAAACGACAAGGGAAAGAAGCAGTGTAGTTAGAGAAGGGGGTGAAAGAAAAGACCGGACTGCACGAAGTTGCCTCAGTGTACAGAAAGAACGTTGAACGACAGAAGAAATGTGATCTTTGAAAGTTAAAGCTGAATCCAATGTGACACCCAGATAACGCAGAGATGTAACAAGAGGGATAGGACCAGCACAAAGAGATGGAACAAGAGTAGGAGTAGGAGCACCAGCAGTGAACCAAATAGCTGAGGTTTTGGACAAGTTAACATGTAGGAAGTTCTCTGAAAACCAGGAAGAAGCAGCAGAGAGACAGACATTAAGGGGGCCATTATCAGGAGTGAGAGAGCTAGTGTGAAAAAGAAGAATATCATCATCTGTGTAATAATACGCTGAGATACCGTGCTGCTGGATAAGTAAAGCAAGAGGGGCGCTAGTACAGAGTCCTGAAGGACACCACAGTGAAGAGGTGTTGAGGAGGAGGAATCAGAACCAGAGATTACCGAAAAAGATTGATTAAAAAGAAAAGAGTGAAACCAACGGAGGACCGAACCCGAAAGACCAATAGAAGTAAGCTTCAAGAGGAGAGTGCGGTGATTGACAACGTCAAAGGCAGCAGATAGGTCGAGTGAGACAGCGATAGATATAGAACCGTGATCGTGATGTAGCATGATAAGATGAATTTGTAATATGATGATGTAGAGTGATAAGATGAATTTGTAATATGTAGCAGCTTTTTCCTTAATAAAAGTAGTACTATGGTCTAGCTGGAGTAAGAATTCTGGGAGAACTGCTCAAGTTTACAGGCCCGAATTCCTCTGCTGAAGCTTAAGTTAGTGATATAATTCTGTGTATGAATGTTTCCTTATTTGCATTGAATTCAGAGAATTGGAACCAAAGACCCGAGGCTGGATTTTGCTAGTTGATGTCCGGTCAGGATTAGCGCCACTTGGTTGTCTGTCTGAATAAGCACAGATTGATTGGCCAAAGGAACTTGGAATGCTTGGAGAGCATTTGCTATGGCCTGGAGTTCCAAGAAATTGATCTGGTGCAGGCTCTCCTGCTTGGACTGCAAGCCCTGCATGCAGAGACTGTCCAGATGAGTCCCCCCAGCTAAACCTTGACGCTTCCATCATCGGTATCTACTGGAGGGGCGATGCCTGAAAAGGAAGACCCCTGAGCAAGTTCTGCAGCTTCAACCTCCAGTGCAGGGACTGGACCAGAGGCATGGTGATAGCCACCTGGTGCCACGGGCGGCCAGTGGCTTGCTTCCACTGCGTCCTCAGAGTCCAATGAGCTTGTCTCTTCAACAGATGGGCTAGAGAAGTGACATGGCCCATCGAGGCCATATGGGCAAACATCTTCAGCATCTCCCGGGCTGTCACCTGATGCTGCTACTGGGCATCGCAGACCAGGGGATAGCAGCTCAGTGAAGTTGCAGCATATAGCTGCTTCAGACTATCTGCAGCACCCATGCATCCAAGGTAATGAGAGGCCATCTGTAGGTGAACAGGATGAGCCGTCTCCCCTACAGGAGGGCTGTCCCCTGCAGAGGCCAACAGATGGCTATACTCCCGAGGAACCAGTCAAATCCCACCCCCCAGGTTTGGGTTGTGGGGCCGGCTGGACCTTCTGCAACTTCTCATGGTGCTGCTGAGGAGGAGCCTGCACTTGGCTGAGATCCCTGCGGGCTCAGGCGGTACTGGCACTTATGCTGGAAGTAGTTTTTCATGATCTGGTAATTATGAGGATTGGCCGTCTTCCTCAAAAGCCTAGTGAGGGTGATATGCTGCATCTCAATCTTGCCAGCTTTAGTCACAACCTGATTTCCAAAGAGGTTCTTGCCCAAGCACAGCACAGCACGTCAGCCAGCTTATCCTGGACCCACTGCTCCAGGTCTAAGGACTGAAGCCAGGTGAGCCGGCAGGCTCCAATGCCCACCGTCATGGCCCTGTATGCTGACTCGAAGGCGTGTAGTGAGGAATGCCCTCAAGAAGAGATGGAAATAGGGGAAAATCCTGATGGAGTAAATAGCACTGCACTGACAGACAGGATTTTCAAGCCAGAGTTGAAAAAAACACAGCTCTCTGCTGAGCTCAGGCCACACCTCAGCTCGGGGGAGGAGACAGGTGGGTTCTCTGATTGGTCACGCCCAGGGGAAGGTCAGGGAGTGCAGGGAAGTGAACCCTTTTTAAATCCTCAAGCAATGCAGAGAGGGAGCACAGAAAGGACAAGGAGGACAGAAAGCACAGGTGGCACAGCGAGGAAAGAAGGAAGGACTGAGACGGGAAGGAGTTCAGGAGGAACTGTCAGAAGGATAAGCAAGCTAGAGCCTTGCAGCAGGGCAGAACCTGGGAGCAGTGAACGTCCCTGGAGGAAACGTTACTGCAAGGTAGAGCCTGGGAACAAGAAAGCTTGCAGGGAAAATACGTGGAGAAAAGGTAGTTGGACCTATAGCAGCAAAGGCTATAATTGCAACAGAGAAGGCCAAGAGGAAAACTATCAGCCGAGCAATTACCTGAAGGCTAGTGGAAATAGCTACAAGAAAGCTGAGTTCAAAACCCTGGGAGATAGCAGGAGAAAAGGTACCAGTGCTTGTCTAAGAGTCCCTGGCAAAGGTAAAGCTGATATTTCCAATTTTAACTCTTTGCTTGAGAAGCCTTTTACCCATGCTAACATTCAGAAGACTAACAGAGCACAGCTAGCAGATAGCAAGTGGGGGAAGGGATTTACCCTTGCTGGAAGCTGTTCCCTTGATAAAAGCAGGACAGCTGAACCCTCTGGGGCAGGAACCTTATGCAGGCTTTTATCAGAGAAGGAAAACGTTTATCCCAAGGAAAATGTGCATAAACAAGCTGAATTGCTTTTAAGCCAATTCCGGGAGTTTTTGGAAGTGAGGTCAGGGAAAGATAACAAACCTGACAAAGATACTTTTAATGCTGGCCCTGAAGAATGTATGCAGGTTGATCAGTGTTTGCCTGCAATAGAGCAAGAACTTTGTGCTATGGACTATTCAACCTGTCTTGTAGAAAAGAGCAGTGGTACAGAGCATTGAAAGCTGTATGAGGGAATACAGAGTAATTTGCCATACCTGCTGCCACCTTGAAAAGCTTTGAAAGTGGTTTAATAACTTTAATCACTGGCTGAAAGTGAGAAGCCGTGCTGTATAGAAAAGCAACTGTTTCAGTTCCTGTATTTTCTTTAAGTGACCACAAGAGGCAGTGCCTAGTGAAAGGCAAAGGAACTGTGAAACAGCCTGATACTGCTGAATTGTTTTTGTTGCATTTCCTGAGTTCATGTTACAACCTTTATGTTGGAGTTGCGTCTTTTGCGTTTGTTGTATTGAATTTTGATGCACTGGAGAAAATCCCCACAAATAAATATTCTTGCAGCCTTACCTACTCGAGTCATAACTACAACTCAGTCCTTAAAGGAGGCAAAGAAAACTACAGGTCCCAGAATTCCTGGGGACATCTAACAAGCTTTATTCCAAAAGGACATTCTAAAGGCCACTCCTGCCTGTAAGCCCTTGGGCCCAGGAGGAGAGTTGCAGGCATCATAAGTTTCCTGGCCATGAATTTGGAACAGTCCTTGCCATGGCCCACCAGGGTAAGGTAAGCATCCAGGCGCTCCGGGGGAAGGAGGAAGCCAAACTTGGCCAGATCTCACATGATATCCTTGAGAAACATGCCCATGTACAACTGATATGAGAGGATCCTGGCCACCAGCATGGTGCTCTGGAAGCATCGCCAAACCAAAGGAGTCCAAGGTTCATGCCTCACTACCAGGAGGAAATGAGGAGTGTGTCCCGCTGCTCTTGATCCTTTTCATGGCCGACTCCACCACTAGAAAGTGGTGTGGGGGTTGAGGCTTCTGGACCCAGTTTATTGTGTTCAGCCACCTGCTGACCGCTGGCACTGTGAGGGGTTCTCCCACATCCTCATTTGCAGTCTTTGCAGGATCTGGTGCACTGACACCATCACAGCCTCTTTGGGGGCTGAAGGATACTGGAGGATCGCCAGTTCCTCTGCCCTGAGTTCATCCTCTGACTCCAGGGAGAAGGGAATGTCCTTGGCCATATCTCGCATGAAGTCCTGGGGTGATTTCTGCTGCTCGTGAGGAGGAGAGGGATCCAAGGGTAGCTCAGATCATCTGCTCCTGGACACCTCTGATTCCACTTTGGTCTCCCAGCCATCAGAGTCCAACTCCAAGAGGAAGTTGAAGTAATGTCGGGTCTCATCCCGGTATTGACTCCAGCTGCATGGAGAGGAAGAGCACCTCTGAGACCAATGGTGCAGCGAATGCTTCCGTGGTCTCACTGGCATATGGGACCCCAATACACTCGATAGGGAGATGGCTTTAAAAATCAACGTAGATCCAATCATCAGCTCAATACGCCTACATCAGTGGGCAATGCAAGTGTCTCGAGGATCAGGTGTCTTGCATGTGGTGGTTATGCCCTAGGCACCTTGGGGCCCACCGGTTGCGTGGCCAACACCACTGCCACATGGGCCTTGAGGGCTTGAAGGCATTCCTCCAAGACTGCCATCTCCGAAGGCATTGGGGCTGAAATTATGATGTTGGCCACTGGCTCCGTCACCCCTGTAGAGGACTCCATGACGGTGGGGACATCGGGAGATTCCCACTGCCCCTCTGGTACCCTGGATGACAATTCCCCTTGTCAGGGTACTATAGCGGGCCACTCTGGGCCATTGCTCTCCACCTCGTGTTGGGAAGGGGTCCAATGTCGATGCACTTGGACCTTGGCCCAGTGCTCGGACACCCCCCCTCTTTGATGACAACAGGGTCAATAAAGTTGATCCCAAGTGAAGGTCGACAGAGATCCTTCATGCCATGGCATTGTTTACCTGAGTTTGTTCGTGCTCCTCTTGATGCCGGTGCCTCTGCAGCGCCTGAGGACACCAGGGTTGATGTTGAGGTTGAAGATGCAGAATCCGTTGGCCCGAAGAGGGACTCCTGCTGCTTCTCCCGACCCTTCAGGCCCCTTCTTGTCACCTGCAAGCACAGGTGACAAGAGGTGGGCTGGTGTTTGGGGCCCAGGCATTGAAAGCACTAGTTGTGGAGCACGTTTTAAACCCGCTTGCTGGCTTCTGGGACATAAACGGGAACATGGCCGTGGAAAGGTCAAATGGCTCGATGGTGCCAGGCATGGGAAAACAAGAAGAGAAAAAAGGACAAAAACACGAAAAATGAAAGTGATGGCACTGTGGCCGCTGCTACCTATGATGGGCGGTGAAAACTAGATAAAAATAGGACCCCAAAGGAGCAAAAGCAAAAAGCTTTTTCTGATGGCGCAAGAACACATCCGCAGAAAAAGAAGGCAGAGAAGATGGTGCCGTGGCAAGTGGGGAGGCAGGCGCGCATGCATGATGGAGCCTTCCAAAAGCTTCCAATAGAAGCTGAGGAGCATTCCCGTGCGGGGCTCAGTCAATGACATCACTCATACCTGAGGACTTACCTCCCGCTTGTCCACAGAGAATGGAAACAAGGACAATATTTGAATTCAAGAAAGCATGGTAGATGCACAGAGGACCTTTAAAATAAAGGAAAAGATTGTAGAGCTGAGCAGTTGGTGTAGAAGGCAGGCTGCATGATCTTCTTCTGCTGTCAAGCTCTGTATCAGATGCCCCCTTTTTCTCCCTATTCTAGAAAACAGAAAAATGATAGCAGAGAAAGACCATACGGCCCATCTAGTCTGCCCTTCTATACCAACCGCTAACCTTTACAGTTCCTTTTTTCCTTTAGAGATACTCTGCGTTTGGTTCCATGTTTTCTTGAGTTTGGATAGTTCTCACCCTTCCGCATCCATGGGAAAACTACTATTCCATGCATCTACCACTCTTTTCATAAAGAAATATTTCCTCAAATTACTTCTGAATCTATCCCCTTTCACCTTCATTCTATATCCCCTTGTTGCAGAGTTTCTTCTCAATTGAAAGAGGCCCTCCTCCTGAATGCATTTATGCCATGGAAATATTTAAATATCTCTATCATATCTACCCTCTCCCGCCTTTCTTTCAAAGTATACATATTTAAATCTTTAAGTCAGTCCCCATATGCCTTAAGAAGACCAATGACTGTTTTGGTAGTCACACTCAGGATCAACTTGAAAAGGTCATTGGCAGATAGAGATGTTTCACTCGCCAAAATTTTTTTATAATTGAAGTAGATCCCAAAACATGTAGTTTTTCCTTCGATGTTTCTCCAGGCATTTGTAGGGAAATTTAACTAGACATCTGACGCACCTGTGATCAACTGTCAGTACTCACATGACTTGAATCAACCAGTGAATGATGATTCTAATGTTTAAAATGGCCATATTCACTCCCTGTTCCATTTACACAATGGCGAAGCCAAGAGATCAGCCTCAGACCATCAGAAAAGCCATCACCACCAAACATCAAACTTCAAAGGGGTACAAGGCCATCTCCAAAGACTTTGGGATTCCTGAGTTTAAAGTTCACAATGTTATTAAGACGTTTTCTGCTCATGGAACTGTCAAGAACCTCCCAGGATGTGGTGGGAAGAGGAAAATTAATCAAAGGTTAGTGTCAACTGTTGGAAAACCACCATGTACGACATCCAAAGAATTTAAGGCTGACCTGGAGCAATCTGGAATGATGGCTTCAACCCAAACTATATGCCATGCACTAAACAAAGAAGGATTTTGTGGGCGAAGGACAAGGAAGATCTCACTGCTCAAAGACAGAAATATAAAGGCATGCCTGATCTTTGCCCAATAGATTAAAAAAATTATATATACCTAAGGAAATCTTAAAAATTAAATACCTAAAGAAATAAAAGAGTTCCCAATATAAAAAACTCATGAATCCTGTCAGAACTATCTACTAACCAGATGTACTTTGTATCAAATTATCAAAATATATCTATATAAGGAACTCAAAACAGTTCTTATAGCAAAACATTGATCCAACCGGATCCTTTAGTCTGGTAACCACTAGGGCCTGAACAAGTATGCTCTGAAATCATCATCGGTCCATTTTTTTTAAAACTTAGAAACATAGAAATATGATGACAGAAAAAGACCACATGGCCTATCTAGTCTATCATTCGATATCAACAACTACAACAGTCTCCTTTTTACCTTTAGAGATCCTCTGTTTGTCCAATGCTTTTTTGAATTCAGTTACTGTCCTCATCTCTACCACCTCCACTGGGAGACTATTCCATGGATCCACTACTCTTTCCGTAAAGAAATATTTCCGCATATCACTCCTGAATCTATCTCCCTTCACCCTCAACCCATGTCCCCTCGTAGCAGAACTTGCTTTCAATTGAAAGAGGCTCTCTCCCTGAACATTTATGCCACGGAGGTATTTAAACATCTCAATCATATCACCTCTATCCCGCCTTTCCTCTAAGGAGTACATATTAAGATCCTTCAGTCTGTCCTCATATGCTTTATAATGAAGACCACTAATCATTTTAGTAGCCACCCTCTGCACTGACTCCATCCTGTTCACATCCTTTTGAAGGTGCGGTCTCCAGAATTGCACACTATACTCCAAATGAGGTCGCACCAAAGACTTATACAGAGGCATTATCACCTCCTTTTTTCTGCCAGCCATTCCCCTCCGTATGCACCCAAGCATCCTTCTAGCTTTTGCAGTCGCCTTTTCTACCTGTAGATCATCAGACACAACCACGCCTAGGTTCCGCTCTTCTTTAGTGGACAAAAGTACTTCACCCCCTATACTATATTGCTCCCTTGGATTGCTGCAGCCCAAATGCATGACCTTACATTTTTTAACATTAAATCCCAGCAGCCAAATTCTAGACCATTCTTCAAGCTTAGCTAGATCCCTCCTCATGTTATCTACACCTTCCTGGGTGTCTACTCTATTGCAGATTTTGGTATCATCTGCAAAGAGGCAAACCTTACCCGACAGCCCTTCCGCTATATCACTAACAAAGATGTTAAAAAGAATCGGACTAAGGACAGATCCCTGGGGCACACCACTGGTAACATCCTTCTCCTCAGCGTGAACTCCATTTACTTGTACTCTTTGTCGCCTCCCACCCAACCAATTTCTAACACAAGCAGTAACTTAGGGTCCATCCCTAGGGTGCTCAGTTTGTTTATAAGTCACCTGTGAGGAACAGTGTCAAAGGCTTTACTGAAATCTAAATACACCACATCTACGGCTCTCCCTCGGTCCAACTCCCTGGTCACCCAGTCAAAGCAATCAATCAGATTTGTCTGACAAGACCTGCCTCTGGTGAATCCATGCTGCCTCGGATCCTGTACTCTGCTGGACTCCAGAAACCTCACTATTTTCTCTTTCAGCAGCGTTTCCAATAATTTACTCACCACCGAAGTTAAACTAACCGGCATGTAGTTTTCAACCACATCCTTACTTCCGCTTTTGTGTAAAGGCACCACATGAGCCTCTTCTCCAGTCCTTTGGCACCAATCCCGACTCCAACGAGGCACTGAAAAGGTCAGTCAGTGGAGCTGCTAGAACGTCCCCAGGTTCCCTCAGTATTCTAGGGTGTATCCCATCCGGTCCCATCGCTTTGCCTACTTTAAATTGAGCTAGTTTCTCACGAACACAGTCTTTTGAAAATTGTTCAAAATGTCCCTCACTTCTGTTCCTGTTTGTGGGTGTTTTCTGAGGTCCTGCTCCTGGTTCTTCATCTGTGAACACAGAACAGAAATATTTGTTAAGCAATTCCGCTTTATCCTTAGCAGCTTCTACATATTCCTCCCCTGCACCCTTGAGTCTGACAATACCACTTTTGCCCTTCCTCTTCTCACTAATATATCTGAAAAATGTCTTATCCCCCAATTTTATTGCATAGGCTGTTTCCTCCTCCTTTTGAATCTTTGCCTTCCTGACTACTTTGCTAGCTTCTCTAAGTTTTTCCAAATACAGATGCCTGTCTTCCTCTTTCTGTGATCTCTTGTATTTCATGAAGGCCTCCCTCTTTTTCTTCACTTTTTCAGCTACTTCTTTCGAAAACCACAGCGGTATCCTTTTCCTTTTACCTTTATTTACCATTTTAACAAATAGGTTGGTTGCCCTTAAAATATCCCCTTTCAGTTTTGCCCACTGTTTTTCTACATCCTCCAGCTGTTCCCATCCCACTAACGACTCCCTGAGGTACTGGCCCATCTTGGTAAAGTTAGTCTTCCTAAAGTCTAAGATCCTCATCTTTGAATGGATTCTAACAGCCCTAGTCCTAATACTGAACCACACCATCTGGTGATCACTGAATGCAAAATGATCTCCCACTACAACATCAGAAACACTTTCACCATTGGTAAGCACCAAGTCCAGTATGGCCCCTTCACGTGTGGGGTCTGTTACCAATTGCCTGAATAGTTCTCCCTGTAGAGAATCCAGGATCTCCTTACTTCTAGATGATACTGCAGCAGGAATGTGCCAATCAACATCTGGCATATTGCAATCTCCTATCAGTAGCACTTCCCCATTTCTAGCAATGCTGCGTATGTCTTCAATTAACTCTCTGTCCACCTCTTCCTCTTGTGAGGGGGGTCTGTATATCACACCAATGCAAATAGATTTCTCTTTCCCTCTTTCTAGTTTAACCCACAATGCCTCCTCTCTCCCTTTTAAGCTCTGTAATTCCAAAGCTTTAATAGTAGTTTTTACAGATAGTGCCACTCCTCCTCCCCTTCTTCCTACCCTGTCCTTTCTGAATAAAGTATAGCCAGGTATAGTTACATCCCAATCATGGTTTTCTGTGAACCATGTTTCTGTAACTGCCACTAAATCCAAGTCAGCCACTCCCACCAAAGCTTCAACATCAGGGATATTATTTCCCATGCTACGGGCATTTATACACACTGCTTTCCATATGTTACCCCTGTTACCCATTTCCAAAAAGGTATTTAATGTATCACCTACCTGGGGGCTTTCTTCACCCATCCCCAATGAATCTAGTTTAAAGCCCTCTTCAGTAGATTAGCCAGTCTACTTATAAACAACATACTTGATAAGTGGAAAACGTACACAAAATTACACACAAATACCCTATAAATCCGAAACCAAAAATTATCAAAAATATCCCGACACAATATTGTGTTTCAATAAGAGAAAATTAGCAATTTATCTGCATGAGGGGAGTGTGTCAAAATGACTAAGAATTCCACAAGCTGGTAATAATAATGATGGAGCCACAGTGGACAGAGACTTATACAGAGGCACTATCTCCTTTTTTCTGCTGGCCATTCCTCTCCCTATGCACCCAAGCATCATTCTGGCTTTTGCTTTCGCCTTTTCTACCTGTTTCGCTGCTTTAAGATCATCAGAACCAATCACGTCCAGGCCCCGCTCTTCTTTTGTGGACAGAAGTACTTCGCTCCTACACTATACCGCTCCCTTGGATTTTTGCAGCCCAAGTACATGACTCTGCATTTTTTAGCATTAAATCTCTGCTTCCAAATTCTTGACCATTCTTCCTGCTTAGTTAGATCCCTCCTCATGTTATCTACTCTTTCCTGGGTGTCTACTCTATTGCAGATTTTGGTATCATTTGCAAAGAGTCAAACCTTACCAGACAGCCCTTCCGCAATATTACTAACAAAGATGTTAAAGAGAATCGGACTAAGGAGATTCCTGTGGCACACCAGTGGTAACTTCCTTCTCCTCAGAATGAACGCCATCTACCTGTACCCTTTCTCGCCTCCCACTTAAACAACTTCTAACCCAGTCAGTCAGTTTAGGGTCCATCCATAGGGTGCTCAGTTTGTTTATAAGTTGCCTATAGGGAATGGTGTCAAAGGCTTTACTGAAAACAAAATACTACACATCTAGAACTCTCCCTCAGTCCAACTCCCTGGTCAATCAGTCAAAGACATCAATCAGATTTGTCTGACAAGATTTGCCTCTGGTAAACCAATGCTGTCTCGGATCCTGCAATCCATTGGATTCCAAAAACCTCACTATCCTATCTTTCAGCAGCGTTTCCAATACTTTACTCACCACAGAGGTTAGACTGACCAGCCTATAGTTTTCAACCTCATCCTTACCTTTTTTTTTGTGCCTTTCTCCAGTCCACTAGGATCACTCCTGACTCTAAAGAAGCATTGAAAAGGTCAGTCAGTGCAGCTACTAGAATGTCCCCAAGTTCCTTCAGTATTCTTGGATGTATCTCATCTGTTCCCACTTTCTCTACTTTTAATTTAGCTAGTTCCTCACAAACATAGTCTTCTGAAAATCATTCAAGATCCCTGTCACTTCTGTTCCTATTTGTGGGTGTTTTCTGAGGTCCTGCTCCTGGCCCTTCATAGACCAGAAATATTTGATAAACAATTCCACTTTATCTTCATCAGCTTCTACATATCACCCTTGAGTCAGACAATACCACTTTTGCCCTTCCTCTTCTCACTAACATATCGGAAAAATGTCTTATCCACCCCCCCCCCACCTCATTTAACTGTACTGGCTATTTCCTCCTCTTTTTGAATCTTTGCTTTACTGACTACTTTGCTAGCTCTCTAAGTTTTTCCAAATATAGATGCCTGTCTTCCTCTCTCTGATCTCTTATATTTTATGAAGGCCTCCCTTTTTTTCTTCACCTTTTCAGCTACTTCTTTTGAGAACCATACTGGCCTCCTTTTCCTTTTACATTTACCTAACAAAAAGGTTTGTTGCCTTTAAAATATTGCCTTTCAGTTTTGCCCATTGCTTTTCTATATCTCCCAGCTGTTCCCATCCTGCTAACGACGCCTTGAGGTATTCTCCCATTTTGGCAAAATTAGCTTTCCTAAAGTCTAAGACCCTTGCTTTCGAATGGATTTTATCAGCCCTAGTCCTAATACTGATCCACACTATCTGGTAATCACTGGATATGAGATGATCTTCCACTATGACATCAGAAACACTTTCCCCATTGGTAAGCACCAAGTCCAGTATGGCCCCTTCACATGTGGGTTCCATTACCAGTTGATGGAATAGTCCTCCCTGTAGAGAATCTAGGATCTCTTTACTTCTACATGACACCGCAGCAGGGATGTGCCAATCAACATCCAGCATATTGAAATTACCTATCAATAGCACTTCTGCTTTCATGGGAATACTAAGTATGTCTTCTATTAAATCTCCATCCGCTACTTCTCCCTGTGAGGGGGATCCGTATATCACTCCAATGCAAATGGATTTCCCTTTCCCTCTTTCTAGTCTAACCCACAGTGCCTCCTCGCTCCCTTTTAAGCCCTGTAATTCTATAGCTTTAATATTATATTTTTTGCATATAGTGCCACTCCTCCTCCTCTTCTTCCTACCCTGTCCTTCCAGAATTAAGTATAGCCTGGTGTATTTACATCCCAATTATGGTTATCTATGAACTGCCACTAAATCCAAGTCAACCTCTTCCATTAAAGCCTTAGCACCTGGGATCTTATTTCCCATGCTACGGGCATTTATACACACTGCTTTCCAGATGTTGCCCCTTTTATCCATTTCTACAGAGGTATTTAATCTTTCGCTTACTTGGGGGCTTTCCCCATCTCCAGTGAATCTAGTTTAAAGCCCTCTTCAGTAGGTCAGTCAGGCTGCTGCGGAAGACACTTTGACCCTTGAAACATCTCTGCTTTGCAGCCCTTGAAATATCATCCCATGGTCAAGGAAACCAAAATGCTTTCAATGACACCATGCATTTATCTCCAGAATGCGAGCTTCTCTGCCTCAGCCTTTACCCTCAACAGGGAGGATGGAAGAGACCACTACCTGTGCACCTATTTACTTTGCCCTCTGTCCCAGAGACATGAAGTCACTTTCGATACTCTTAAAGGGATACCTAGCGGTATCATGTGTAAGCAACAGCGGATAAGGGTTTCCACCCTTTTGTCTGGCACCAAAATCAGGCTCTCTGGTCTGTAGTTCCCCTGGAGACCTTGCAAGGCTGGCACAAGCATCAGGGAAACAAGGCATGGCAGCTTTTGCAGAGGAGGAGTGGGGGGCAAAATGCAGAGTATTCAAAACTAAACAATAGGTTCTGACAGCCAGGGGGGGAGCAGGGGGGCAAAAGGCTTAAAGTTTACCTAGGGCACCAACACCTTAAACCACCTCTGGGGCCAGCCCTGACCCCTAGTTAAAAATTGGCATTATGTTAGCCACCTCCATCTTTCTGGAATCATAGATGATTTTAACGTTATGTTAAAAATTTTCAATAGCTCTGCAATTTCATCTTTGAGTTCCTTCAGCACTCTAGGTCTATACCATTTGGTCCCAGCTATTTGCTGTTTTTTAGTTAGTCAATTTGTTCTATGACTTCTTCCAGGTCCAATGAGATTTGATTCCACTCTTCTGACTCGTCACCCTTAAATACCTTTTCTGGCATGTGTTGCTTCCTCACATCATCCTCAGTAAGGACCAAAAAATAATTCATTTAGTCTCTCAGTTATGGCCCCCTCCCTGAGTGCCCCTTTTATCCCTTGATCATCTAATGGTTCAATTGATTCCTTCACTTGCTTCTTGCTTCAAATTTACCTGAAAAAGTTTTTATTATAAGTTTTTGTCTCCTATAGCAAGTTTTTTTTTTTCAAATTCTCTTTTAGCCTTCCTTATCAATGCTTGGCATTTAAATTGCCAATGCTTATAACGTTTCCTAATTTGCACATTTGGTCCCTTTATTAGATTTGTTCTTTTGGCTTCCAAAGCCGCTTTCACCTCATCTTTAACCATGCTGTTTGGCCTTACTGCTGCCTTGCTTACTACATGGGATTCATCTGGTCTGGGCTTCCAAAAGAGGAAATTAGACTTACCTGCTAATTATTGTTCCTTAAGGAACTCTAGTCCAGTCCCGGAAGCATAGAGTTTAGAATCTCCTCCAGCAGCCTTGGAGACTGAAATACATCATCGCTTTGCTGGCACCAGTATAAGTAGGCAAGGACCGCCCCCTTCATCCAGTACCTATTGACAAAGCAAACTGAGCAGAGCAACAAATAAGTAGAGCAAAATTAAGAAGAAACAACACCTAACCCGCAATCCCGGGAGGGAATTGTTTATTTATTTATTTATTTATATTTTTTTTTATAAATTTCGCATTAGGCAATCGTATGAAAAAACTTCTATGAAACTTCTATTAAACAGTGCTACAGAGGATTCCCCCCACCTGGCTCCACCTTCTGCCTGCGGGGAACCCCTAGAGAACCAAGCTGTACCGCCTACCATATACTTCAGGCTGACAACCCCCGACACCCCGGGCGGGCTCCGGGACTGGACTAGAGTTCCTTAAGGAACAATAATTAGCAGGTAAGTCTAATTTCCTCTTCCTTTGCGTCCCTTTAGTCCAGTCCCGGAACCATAGAGGATGTAACAGAGCAGTGAATACTAACGGGAGGGACCTGCAAGCCCAGCCTGAAGCACCGCTGAACCGAAACGCACATCCCCCTCCGCCTGCACATCTAGCCGATAGTGCTTGACAAAGGAATGCAAAGACGACCATGTCGCTGCTCGACAAATGTCCGTCACCGGAACTAAACTGAACTCCGCCCAAGACGCCGCCTGCGCCCTAGTCGAATGAGCTCGCAACCCTTCCGGCACCACTTTTCCTTTCAAGAGATACGCTGAAGCAATCGCCTCCTTCACCCAACGGGAAAGCGAGGACTTCACCGCGGCCTCCCCCTTACGCGGGCCCCCGAACGCTACAAATAACCTATCCGACTTGCGGAAGGGAGCCATTCTCCGGAGATACTGCTTAAGAACCCTCCGAACATCCAACCTATGCAATACGCCTCCTGACTGCACCTTTTGCCTGTCCGAAAACACCAGAAGCGACACCACTTGATTAACATGAAACATGGAGACCACTTTTGGTAAGAACCCTGGAACTGTACGGAGGACCACCTTATGATCGAAAAAGGACAAATACGGCTCCTGACAGGATAACGCTTGCAACTCAGAAATCCTTCTCGCGGAGCAGATAGCTACCAGAAAAAACGTCTTCAACGTCAGATCCTTTAGCGACGCCGTAGACAATGGCTCAAACGGCGCCCCGAGTAAGGCCGCCAACACCAAGTTCAAATCCCACGAAGGAACCAGACAACGCTTCGGAGGACGCAAGAGTAAAACACCCCGCAAAAATCGTCTCACATCAGCGTGAGCCCCCAACTGCTGCCTGTGCACCTTACCGCGGTAACAGGAGAGGGCCGCCAACTGCACTCATAAGGAACTGGCTGCCAGACCCTTGTCCACACCGTCTTGCAAAAACGAAAGAATCTGCGAAACCGAAGCTCTCAAGGGATTTAACCCCTTCTCAGCACACCAGGCCTCAAAAATGCGCCAAATCCGAAGTACGCCAATGACGTAGAACTCCTACGCGCCTGCAACAAGGTAGAAATGACCGCTGCCGAATACCCCCTGGCCATCAACCGCACCCTCGGCATGCCGTAAGCGAGAATCGATTCACCTGGGGCATGCGCAACGGGCACTGTCGCAACAAATCCGCTCGTTGCGGCAGACGGCACGGCTTGTCCGCCAGCAGCCTCACCAAATCGGCATACCAGGGCCTTCTGGGCCAATCGGGCGCCACCAGAACCACCAGACCGCGATGACGCTCTATGCGCTGTACCACCCTGCCTATGAGCGCCCAAGGCAGGAGCACATATAGAAGACCCGACTCCGGCCACTGCTGTGCTAGAGCGTCGAGACCCTCCGACATGCGTTCCCGCTGCCTGCTGAAGAACCGCTCCACCTTCGCCGACTCGAAAGACCCCAGCGACACACCAACAGCGAAAACACTTCCGGGTGCAGCACCCACTCTCCGGGATCCACCCGGCGCCGACTGAGAAAATCCGCCTCGACATTGTCCACGCCTGCGACATGCTGAGCCAACAGCCCCGACAGGTGTCGCTCGGCCCAAGCCAAAAGCCGGCTGGCCTCCGCCTCTAGCAGAGCGCTGCCGGTGCCACCCTGGTGACTGATGTAAGCCACCGTCGTCGCGTTGTCTGACAACACACGCACTGCCGTCTGGCTGAAAGACACCTGAAACTCCCGCAGGGCTAAAAACACCGCTCGCATTTCCAACCGGTTGATGGAATAATTCTGTTCTTCCTGAGACCACCGACCTTGAGCAAAGCGGCCCTCGCAATGCGCTCCCCATCCCAGAAGACTTGCATCCGTCGTCAGCAGTCTCCAGGATGGAGGCTCCAATGGAAGCCCCTGCGCCAAACTCTCCGGCCGTAATCACCACTGAAGATCCTGACACACTTCCTGCGGACAAACCAGCCGAAGTGACAACGCATGCCGTTGAGACCAGCGCCGCAGGAGCGCGCTCTGCAACAGTCGCATATGCGCCCTGGCCCACGGAACCACCTCTATGGTGGCCGCCATCGTTCCGAGTAATTGAAGATAATGCCACGCCGAAGGCGCCGGTCTGGCCAGAAACCGCCCCAAGAGCTCTCGCAACCCCTGAGCTCGGTGGGCTGGAAGAAATACCGTGGCCTGCTGCGTCTCGAACCGAGCCCCCAAATACTCTAGGGACTGCGAGGGAACCAGATTGCTCTTCGCAAGGTTGACCACCCAACCCAGGCTCTCCAACCTCTGAATCACCCGAGCGGTGGCTGTCGCACTCTCCTCTCGCGACTTTGCGCGAATCAACCAATCGTCTAGGTAGGGATGCACCAGCACCCCTTCTTTGCGAAGCGCCGCCGCTACTACTACCATAATCTTGGTAAAAACCCGAGGCGCTGTTGCCAGCCCGAACGGCAACGCTTGAAACTGAAAATGCCCCATTGGAACGGCAAAGCGCAGGAACCGCTGATGCTCTTGCCGTATCGGGATATGGAGATACGCTTACATCAGATCCAGTGAAGTCAGGAACTCCCCCGCCCTGACCGCCGCTATGACGGAACGCAGCGTCTCCATCCGGAAATGAGTGACCCGGAGACACCGATTCACTCTCTTTAAATCCAGAATCGGCTGAAAAGTTCCTTCCTTCTTCGGCACCACAAAATAAATCGAGTACCGACTGTGTCCACACTGCTCTCTTGGCACCGGCACCACTGCCTTGAGCTGCAACAGACGCTGCAGGGTTTGCGAAACTGCCCGGCACTTCCGAGGGGCCTTGCAAGGCGACTGGACAAAGGAATCTAAGACGGGACGATGGAGCTCTAAAGCATAACCTTCTCAAATCACTTCTAGAACCCACTGGTCTGACGTGATTTGGACCCAGGCAGGGTAAAACTCCAGCAAACGACCTCCGACCGGGATCGCCTCCACCTGAGTCCCCCTCATCTCATTGTGACCTTTTAACGGCTGAGGACTGATACGGGGCAAAACCTCTACCGGCCCCCCGAAATCCTCGAAAGACCTGGCCCCGCGGTGGAAATCTCCCCCGCTGAGATTGGACAAAACGGGAGGAGCGAAACCTATGGAAATCACTGGGAACACCCCGGGACCCCGCAGAACTCCGGTCCTGCTTAGGCTTATCCTCTGGAAGGCGACCCCCCCTTAGACTCACCTAAATCCTTTACCAACTTATCCAGATCCTCTCCAAACAAAAGCTTACCCCTAAAGGGCAGCTTGCTGAATCTAGACTTAGATGAAGTGTCCGCTGCCCAAGTTCGCAGCCAGAGGCACCGCCGAGCTGCTACCACTGAGGCCATACTCTTTGCCAAACCGCGGATGAGATCATAATGAATGTCCGACAAATACGCAGAACCGGACTCCAGGCGCGCTAAGTCGTCCAGCCGATCCTCCAGGTGGTCACCCTGTAAACCCTGAGACCACTGCAGACAGCCTCTCGCCACCCAAGCCCCCGCTATGGAGGCTTGCATGGAGAGAGCGCAAACATCGAACACCTGCTTCAGTAGGGTATCCAACTTCCTGTCCTGGACATCCTTTAGCGCCGTGGCCCCTTCAACCGGAATCGTAGTCTTTTTAGTCACTGCCGACACAGCCACATCAATCTTGGGCGAGCGAAAAAGTTCTCTATCCTGATCAGACAACGGATAAAGTCGCGCCAAGGCCCTGGACCCCTTCAGGGCCGACTCCGGCACGTCCCACTCTTCCTGAATCATACTGCGAAACACTCTATGAACCGGAAAAACGCGCTGGGACGTCCGAACCGCCTGCAGCAACAGATCCTCTAAAGCATCCTCCGCCCCCGGCCCTTCCGAGGGCATATTCAGGGCCTTGAGAGTCTCGGCAATCAAGGCGGGCAGCTCCTCGCGCCGAAACACCCGGACTACCCTGCTCTGCTGCTCCGAATCAGGCAATTCTCCCTCTTCGAGCTCCTCGCCAGAGAACTCTTCTAGCTCTGTGTCCCCGCCCCCGAGGTCTTCCCCGAGAGGAGACCCAGAACTCTCTCTCACGGACCCTCTACGCCTCTTGGCCAAGGAAAGTCCTTCGACAGCAGGATCCACAGATCCCCGCCGCTTTTGCGCTTGCGCCCCCGGGAGCGGAGACGGCAACGCGGGCTGCAGCAGCGCGAAAGCCTGCTGCATGAGGGAAAAGAAACCGGGAGGCACCACCGGAGCAGGACCAGCCAGAGTCTGCTGCTGCGACATAGAAGAAGTCTCACCTGAGGACACCCCCGGCAGGGACTCCGCGGGGTCCAGGAGAGGGGGTAATCCGTCTGTTCCAGCCGGCAGAACCGCCCCACCATCCTGGGGAGACCCCTCTGTCGGCCCCTCCATCACCTGCGCCACACGGGAACAAGTCCCACAGATCCCGGAGTCCCACACAGTACTGCGCTTTACACCGCACACGAGACACCTGAGTCTTGCCGGCATTCCAGTGCAAGGCCTTTTTGCCCACACCGACCCTCTCCTGAGGAAGCTCCATGTTGAAAAGAGACCACCAAGATATAGACCCGAGGCCTCTGTGAGGAGGGAGTCACTTTTTTTTTTTTTTTTTTTAAACCACCGATTGCTTCCTCTAAGGCTACCTAGCAAAGAAAGGGAAGCAGGAACAAAACCGAAGCTTCTAAGCCGCCCGACCGTCAAAAGAAAAAAGAAACTGGAGCCTCTACAAAAGCGCGGGCTATCTACAAAATGGCCGCCGCCGGCGCTTTTCTCGCGTGGCAACATGCGGCTTGCCGACCTGCCCCCCTAACGCGGTAATCTAACTCCCGAAGACTGCCTGAGCTATAAAAATGGACTATAAAACTGAGATCGCACTAAGCGTCTCACTCACTCACCAAATTCTGAACTCCCGGTGAGGAAAGACACTGCCGCGATCGCACAGCTGCTGACGCTGAGATGCCTGCCTTCCCCCTTCAAGGCAATGGCGCTTTAAGCACCCGGCTCCTGGCACTGCAAATCAGCCTACAACCTGCTGAGGCCCCTTCCACTCAGGGTCTTAAGCCGGGAGGCAGCCTTCCACCTGCTCCTCACCCCTCTTCTCGGGTTCGGGAGCAGGGAGGCAGAAAACCCCACAGGGAAAACAGCTGCCCCTGGTGCTCGTTTAAACCATGGGGAACTGAGGCTAAGGGGGGAGGGAAAAAGATGAAGCCATGAGCAGGAGCCTCCAGCTACAGCACTGCGTCTGCAAATAAAAAGAAAAATAACTTAAGAATCAAACCCTTCTAAATTTAAAGGGACCTAGAAAATAGTTAGCTCTGCTAATTTGTTTAAACTGAGCCCCTTTCCAGGCTCAGAATCTCCTTCAGCTGCTTGGAGACTGAAAGTACTGGATGAAGGGGGCGGTCCTTGCCTACTTATACTGGTGCCAGCAAAGCGATGATGTATTTCAGTCTCCAAGACTGCTGGAGGAGATTCTAAACTCTATGGTTCCGGGACTGGACTAGAGGGACGCAAAGGAACTGTATTTTTAAACAATATTAATGCCTGATGTAAACTCTTGCCCTTTGCAGCTGTTCCTTTTAGTTTTTTTCTAACCATTTTCCTCATTTTATCATAGTCTCCCTTTTAAAAATTAAATGTTGACATAAAATTTTCATTGTGTACTCACTCCAGTTATAAAGTCAAATTTGATCATAGCATGATCACTAGTGTTAAGTGATCCCAACACAGTTAGCTCTTGTACAAAATCATGTGTTCCATGAAGGACTAAATCTAATACTGCTCCTTCTCTAGTTGGTTCCCAAACCAGCTGCTCATGAAGCAGTCATTTATTTCATCTAGGACTGGGGTCACCAACCTCCAGAGGGCCGTGGGCCGCACAGCCGACTACCGGGAGCCTTGCGGGCCGCACGATCCTTGTGCAGCGTGAAGAAGAGCTTGTTCCACTCAGGGTTGAAGCCGCGGTTCTCATCGCTGAGCTTGCGCTTCTTGTTCGTGGGGGAAGCCATGGGGAAAAAAGAGAACAGGAATTCTATCGATAGCTGCAAAAACAGAATCAAAGTTTAAGCCTTATTGCTGATTGGTCCTCTAATTTGCGCGCTGCTCTTGGGAAACCGGTCACGTGCCGTTGAACCCGCCGAGCATGCCGCGGGCCGCAGATACAATGGCGGGAATCCTTGGCGGGCCGCACGTAATGTTAACTGGGGTAGAGCCTCGCGGGCCGCACGTAATGTTAACTGGGGTAGAGCCTCGCGGGCCGCACGAAGGGACCTCGTGGGCCGCATGCGGCCCGCAGGTTGGTGACCCCTGATCTAGGATCTTTACCTCCTGAGCATGTCCCGACATGACTTTTATCCAATCAATATCAGGGTAACTGAAATCACCCATTATTTTCGTGCTGCACAGTGGCTCTCTGGATCTCACAGAAATAAATATTTCTGGTGGAAGTTCAATCCAGATTTCCTCTTTACCCTAACTGACACTGGGCTCATCACTCCTTGAGTTCTCCCTTAGGCGAGGTGTGGCCCATAAGCTCATTCTTGCTCCCAGGCTCAAAGATTATCTCTGGTCTCCAAAAAGAGACAAAACCTACCAGAACCTCAAGGGAAACTCCAGACCTCTTATGTCTTGCAAGACAGTCTGGAAGCTGAACACTAGGAGAAGGGATCTCTCTCTCTCTCAGTTGTCAAGCAATAGAAACACAGAAACATAGAAAAAATGATGACAGAAAAAGAACACATGGCCTATCAAGTCTGTCCTTCCATATCAACAACAGTCCCCTTTTTTCCTGTTTCAGAAGTGATGAGATCATCAAAGGGACCCCCTAATTCTTCCAGAAATGTTGGAGATAAAGTTCACTAATCCAGTTTACGAGTAACCTCACTGTCAAGAGTGTGTTTATGCATAGATCCTCCTGAGCTTGCACCCTCCAATGATGCTAATAAGTAAATTAACAGGTTCTTCTGAGCTGCCATTAAGACCTGTTACAGGTAAGTAACTCAGTTTTATGTTCAGGATGTCATTGAATGTGTAATAATTCACACACACAGCCAATCCCTTATCTTACAAGGGGCCCCCAACTGTTCCTGAGAAGAAACTGCCCATTCTCCTAGGACAAGCAGGATTCGTCAGCCACACCAGGTGTCGTCCACTGACGGCGCCATACACAGAAGTGCTCTCTAGAGCTCAGAGTCCTTCTGAGCATGAGCCAGAAAGTCCCACCCCACTAGCCCGCCCCTAGCTAGCCAGTCTTTTTTCTTCCGCTGTGCCTACTACACGCGGATCCTATCTCTCTCAGCCAGAAAATATATAATTTAAGATACTCACAAGAAGATGCCTTCTACAAAGCCTGGATGCAAGAAATGCAGTTCCTGCTCGAGGAAAATGAGCAGCTCCGATGCTCATGACCGCTGCGTTCGATGCCTGGGCTCAGGCCATCAGGTTCAGGACTGCCAGCACTGCTCCCAGATGTCCCCCGGAGCTTTAAAATCGAGAAGCCATGCCTTGAAGGAGTTCATCGCTTCCCTGAATGAGGAGGCCCCAAAAATCCTCTCGCCGGCACGGGATGCGTCCTCAGGGTCCGCCATCCCCGGCCGTGCAGTTCCAGAGTCTGCAATTTGCACAGGAGCCTCCGCGAATCAACCCGGAGCTCCTGCAGCACCAAAGACTACCGGGAAGCAGCCAGCGTCAAAAAGGACAACCGGGGAGCAGCCAGCGTCGAAAAGGACAGACTCCCGCAAAACTAAAGGTACTCGGGGGGGAAAAGCGGCACACTTCCCTATCCCCCTCAGGCCTCTGCAACCCTCCCGACGCCATTATGAGCCCCCGGGAGGTCCCATGCTGCTCTCACCACGTTGTCTCTGGAGGCGGCCATCTTGATGACGCCGTTGCCTCGAGCTCCGCCCAGTCAGCTCCTATTGGACAGCATCAGGGGTTACCGGACTCCGCCCCCTTGCTCCAATTGGCCATCAACGCAGGATCTCCCCAGAGCGTCACAGGGCTTCCCCTACCCTCGGGGCAGACACGGACCCGCCTCCCCGCGCCGGCTCCAAGTCATCTACCAGAAGTACAAGCAGGGACAGTAAGGGGAGCAGCAAGCACAGGCACCATCGCAAACCCAGCAGACACCGGAGCAGAGAAAGCGACTCTCATCGCCAGCACCGGCATCGGAGCAGGGACCACAGCAAACATGGGACACAGCACAGAGACGAAGCTCCACAGAAACGGAAGCAAAGGGCTCCCCCTCTCAGCCCCGATTCCAGACCGTCCAAAAGACTTTCCCCTCGGTCTGCACAGCATCCAGCTGTAACTCCTCCTGCAGGGACTCTCCCCAATCTAGGGACAAACCTGCAAGCTGTTTCTTGCTCCCCTGCAGTGTCTCTCCCCAACCAAGAGACCATACTGCAGCTGCTCTCCAGCCTCACCGAGCTTCTTCGTAAGGGGTCAGCAATTACACGAGATGGGTCCACAGATGCTACCGCCCAGATCGTTGCCTCGGGAGACCCTCTTGACCATACAGCAGAGCCTGCTAACCAATCACTCAGCAGAGTCACCTCTGCAGATCCAGAATCAACATCCTTCCTTAGCCTAGAGGAGGAGGAAGTAACCACGCCGCTCGGATGCGAGTCCCCCAAGGACAAAGCGACCTCTGTACAGAGCGAGGAGTCCCAGTCCACCAGGCCATCTGCAGGAGCTGATCCAGCCTCATCTGTCACGGCCCACGAAGACCTTACATATCCAAAATTCTTGCGTAAAGTGGCGGCTACCCTTAACCTCACTCCCCCAGATCCTTTACAGGATGGCCCAGAGGTTTTCAAATATCTCGACGCTCCGAGGACACCCATCTCCTTGCCAATACATCAGTGCCTCAGAGACACGCACACTAAACTGTGGCAAAGCCCGGCCTCCTCACCGGCGTGCCCCAAGAAACTGGACGCTAAATACCTAATCCAGCAAACTCCTGGATTCGGAAAAAGCCAGCTGCCTCATCACTCCATTGTTGTGTCCTCTGCTTTAAAGCGTGTTAAGTCCTCATGCAATCATGCCAACTCACCTCCAGGAAAGGATCACAAACTCCTGGACGACGTCGGCAAAAAGGTTTTCCAAGGCGCCATGCTGAATGCGCGCATTTATGCACACCAGTTTCAACACGTCCTCTTCCAGGATGCCCTGCTGGCAACCCTCAAGGACACCTCAACAATGCTACCATCCGAAGAAAAAGCAAAAGTTTCAGCCATTATTGCCGACCTAAAAGAATGCGGAAAGCACCTCATCAGCACGATTCATGACTCCTTTGAGGTTGCTACACGCACGGCAGGCACCGCCATCTCCGCTAGGAGGCTAGCATGGCTGCGAGCCTCCGGACTACGCGAAGACACTCATGAACGCATTGCCGATGCTCCCTGCAATGGTGAATCTCTCTTCGGGGACAAGGTGGCAGACACCGTTAACGATATGAAGGAGCACTGCTCCACCCTGCAAACCCTTGCCGAGGACGGCCTGGAGCGCAACCCCAGCACCAAGGGATCTTACAACAGAAAATCGTACACCCCTTACAAAGGTTATCCCCCATACCGCAAATGGCAGCAGCCCCGCTACAAGCAGCCAACCTACAGACCCTCTTATGGAGCCCAGCACCAGCATAAGCAACAACGAGACAAGAAACAAAAGAAACAGCCACCTCTATCGGGCAAAAACAATCCATCTTTTTGACAACCAGTCCGCGCAGGGACGGGCAACCCTTCCAGTGGGAGGACGGTTGACAGCTTTCTGGGACTCCTGGCAAGCTATTTCTTCGGACACTTGGGTCCTGCGGATTATTCAGGAGGGATATCGCCTGCGCTTCATGCTTCGCCCTCATGGCCGCCCCGCGAAACCTCAACCCCACGACAACGAAACGTCCCTGCCCATGCACATGGAAGTGATGCATCTATTGACAACCCAAGCCATCGAACCTGTGCCTCCGGAACAAACCAACCAGGGCTTCTACTCCAGATTCTTCCTAGTACCGAAGAAATCGGAAGGAGTACGCCCTATCCTAGACCTGAGGAACCTCAATAAGTTCATCCTCAAAGAAAAGTTCCGCATGTACTCCCTGGACACGATCCTCCCCCTTCTCCAACCCGGGGACTGGATCGCTTCCTTGGACCTTCAGGACGCATATACACACGTCCCGATACACCCCCAGGACAGACAGTATCTACGTTTCCAAGCACTTGGGGGCCATTACCAATACAAGGCCCTCCCATTCGGCCTCTCGCCAGCACCTCGGGTGTTCACGAAGTGCGTGGCTGTGGCAGCTGCACATCTGCGGAAACAGGGCATACACGTCTTCCCCTACCTGGACGACTGGCTTCTGTCATCACCATCACCGGAAGAGACGCGGTGGGCCATCAAACGAACCATCGGCCTTCTCACTACCCTCGACTTCCTGGTAAACCACCAGAAGTCACAACTGGTCCCCACTCAGCGTCTGGAGTTCATAGGGGCTTGCATAGACACCGTGGAAGGGAAGGCATTTCTCCCAGCACTGAGGGCGAAGAAATTGGCCTCCCTCGCCACAGCAGCCTCCTTCCAGACAACTTCAACGGCCCGATCCCTCCTCTGCCTCCTGGGCCATATGGCCGCTACCACCCACGTTCTGCCTCTAGCACGACTGCACATGCGAACCCTCCAGTGGCGCCTACGCTTGTGTTGGAATCAGCGCACGCAACCGCTCTCCTTCCGCATCACCCTCGACGTCCACACCAAGAAGAGCCTTCGGTGGTGGACAATCAAACGGAACCTCATGGTGGGGAAACAATTTCAGCAGTCCGGTCACCAAGTCACTATCACCACAGATGCATCCCAGACGGGATGGGGAGCCCACATGGGCCATCTGCGTACGCAAGGAGCCTAGACATCGGCAGAAACCAGCCTCCACATAAATCATCTGGAACTCAGAGCCATAAGATACGCACTGCAGGCTTTCCAGCAACACATCAACAACAAGTCTCTTCTAATGCTGACAGACAACCAGGTGGCCATGTTCTATGTCAACAAACAGGGGGGAACAGGCTCCCGACCGCTATGCAGAGAAGCACTCAAGATATGGTCGCTGATCCTAAAGAACCACTGTTGGATAAGAGCATCCTATCTCCCGGGTGTACAGAACTCCCTGGCGGACAGACTGAGCCGACAGCTAAACCCGCACGAGTGGACCCTCAGTCCCCAAGTCACCGCCCACATCTTCAACCGCTGGGGTCAACCGGAGATCGACCTCTTCGCTACGGACCGGAACAAGAAATGCCCCCTATTCTGCTCCAAGCGACCGACAGCCAACAGCGTAGCTTCGGATGCCTTCACCGTGTGCTAGGGGGAGTGGTCTCTTGTATACGCCTTCCCCCCCACGCCCCTGATCTCCAAGGCACTGCAGAAGATCATCCAGGACGGAGCCCAGGCCATTCTTGTGGCCCCCTACTGGCCCCGGCAGATGTGGTTCCCAGCGCTACTACACCTCTCGCAGGAGCCACCCCTCCGCCTCCCTCTCCGCCAAACCCTGCTAACCCAGGACGAGGGACACACGCTACACCCCAACCTGTGGGCCCTGGCACTGACAGCGTGGAGATTGAACGGAGGAACCTTTCCGCGATGAGCGTGCCAGAGGAGGTACAGCACATCATCCTGGCGGCCAGAAGACCATCCACCAGAAAATCCTATTCCTTCAAGTGGAAGCGCTTCAGCCTCTGGTGTGACCCCAGAGGGCTCAACCCCTCCAGCTGTCCTGTTCCATGCGTCCTACAATACCTCGCTTCACTCTCGGAACAGGGGCTCAAATCCAACTCCATCAGGGTGCATCTATCAGCCATCGCTGCATTCCATGAGCGCACAAGCAACGGAACCATTGCCTCGCTGCCCTTGGTTGCAAGCTTCATGAAAGGGCTGAACAATCTAAAGCCTCCCATACGGGCTCCCGCGCCGGCTTGGGATCTAAACATTGTCCTCCAACAGCTGACCAAAGCACCCTTCGAACCACTTCTCACGGCCACCATGAAGCATCTAACATGGAAGACTCTATTCTTAGTGGCTATCACCTCTGCTCGCAGAATCAGCGAACTTCAAGCTCTGGTGGTTCACCCACCATACACACAACTGCTGCAAGACAGAGCCACCCTCCGCACTCACCCCAGGTTCATCCCCAAAGTGTCTTCGGAATTCCACATCAACCAAACCATCGAGTTGCCCACATTCTACCCTGAGCCCCATTCCTCCCAAGAGGAGGAGAGGTTGCACACACTCGACTGCACCAGAGCCCTCCGAATTTACATCCTCAGGACAGGCCCTCTACGGAAGGGTTCTCAACTTTTCGTCTCCTACGACCCAAACAGACCCGGCCGCCCGGTCACTAAGCGCACCATGGCACAATGGATCTCGGCCTGCATAGGCCTCTGCCACAAATTGGCAGGCATGCTAACGGCCCCAAATGTGGGGCCGCGCCAGCTCAGGGCACTGGCAGCCACTATTGCAAACCTACGCTCCATTCCCCCGATTGAAATCTGCAGAGCAGCTACTTGGTCTTCCGCCCATACCTTTCAAAAGCATTACTGCCTAGACTTGGACACGCAGGCTCGCTGCGCGTTTGGACAAGCAGTCCTTTCCACTGCTAATGCAACAGGACTGCCACTCTACTGACTCTGACTGTGCATCCATGTGGGCCTAGCTGCTCTACCATATGAGCACTGATATACGCCTATGTGGGCCTGATTGCTAGGCCTTGTGGACATTGCTGTTGGCCCTCTTCCTTGTTTGGCCATGTTGGCCTTATTGTTGCCCATGCGGGCATTGTTAGTCGGCGATGTTGGCCTCATTGTCCGGCCATGTCGGCCGTGTTGTTAACCTACCAAGTTAAACTGCACTATGTGTGAACAAAAGTTATGTGTGAATAAAAATTATTTAAATATTTCACTTATCCTTGCCTCGGCCTCCCTCTCCACTGCTATTCCGCGCTATCGCGCAGCTTGGGAGGCACCTGGTGTGGCTGACGAATCCTGCTTGTCCTAGGAGAAAGCGTAGTTACTTACCTGTAACTGGAGTTCTCCGTGGACAGCAGGATGAGTCAGCCACACATTCCCACCCTCCTCCCCAGGCCGAGGTCGGCCTCAGCACGCCCCTAGCCACGGACACGCCGGGCACAGCTAGAGACTCACTGGCTAGCTAGGGGCGGGGCTTTCTGGTTCATGCTCAGAAGGACTCTGAGCTCTAGAGAGCACTTCCGTGTACGGCGCCGTCGGTGGACGACACCTGGTGTGGCTGACTCATCCTGCTGTCCACGGAGAACTCCAGTTACAGGTAAGTAACTACGCTGTTCCTTTGAAGAACAATCCCCCTGCATAAACATCTCCCCCTCCCCTTGTTCCATCTCACTCACAAACCCCCCTCTTCCTGTGTCTACCTGCTAGTCTTCAGAGAAACTAAATTCTAACCATGGGAAAAGCTTTGGGATTTTTCCCTCCCCCTTAATTCCTATACATGCCCCTGGCTCAAAAAGGTAAAAAAAGCCTGTGCTTCCCCAAAGAGGGAGTTGCTTGCATCCATTTCTTATGACCCTGCTGAAACAGTGATAATGAACGTTTTATATTTGCTTTACAAATGGCTCATATTATCTGTTTTACTCTGCTGTAGAAACGAGCCCGGGAAAGCCCAGTCGGGGTCTCCCACGTCAATGCCACTGGATCAATGATGCAAGGCTACCTCCTAACAAGAGAGCCTATTGGCCCCGCCACTTCTTGTATCGGCAGCCAAAAAGGGAAGTGCCTCATAACATGTGTCTACTAAATCAGCCATCTTAAAACAACTTTCAACACTAAGGATAACAGAGACTTTCCCTTTTGTCGCCTCAATAATTTTTTCTCCCTCATAGAATAGCATGTGAAAAATCAAGGCCTCTGCATACTGCTGTGGTGCTGCACATCTCTGTTTTTAGAATGGTAGGCTGGGATGTGTATGTGGTAATATATACATGTGTGCATTCTGAAATGCCGTTGTGGACATGTCTATGTTGCCGTTCCTGGTGACATCCATATTTCACAAGTGTACATTTTTAAAATTAGCCATCTCTCTGCATGTGTCTGTGCCTTTACTCTGCATGTTTCCATTTACTTTACATGTTTATGAAAACATTTATATTTTGGGGTGGAGATAGGTTGATTTTGGAATATATTTACACATGTCCACCTTCTCTTCTGCTGCTCTCATGGAATTTCAGATGTTTTGATATAGACTTCCCAGGAAGCACCTCAATGGCCTTTCTAAAACGTGCCTTCACAGTAGCAGGGACCAATTTTAACAGAGCTACAAATTAAACATTTGTATTATTTTCAGAAATCACTTATAAACATTAAATGTATTTTCAAAGATTCATTTAAAAAGCAATGCAAAATACACAACACAGTACCATGCTTTTTTTCTAAGTTATAATGATTTAATATAATTAAGCCTTTGAAGTATGCGGATAGATATAAAGCAGATTGTATTATCACACCTAGACTAGGTGTGATAATACAATCTGTTTTATATCTATCCTGACATTTTTTTTTTTGCATACTTCAGTTCAAAGTGTTAGCAACATTACAGTCTATGTTACCGTTAGGGATTTTGCCACTTGTAGATGGTTATCATAAACCAGAATATCTACTGTCAGATGCTGCAGTTGATGAATAAGAGCTTTATCTCCTTCAAGGACATTGTCTTCAACAAAGACCTTCCAGGACAGGTATGGGCACTTTGTGCCATCCCACACCTGCAAAAGATAAAAATAAATTAAATATTGTCATCCTAAAAAATTGATCTTTACAAAACATGGAATAAGCTCTTCTATGAATTTAATATTTTTATCTTTATGAACTTTTAATTTTTTCTTGCATATCTATGACCAATTTTCTTTAAATATCTCAACAAAAAAATTGTAAACCCAGAATTAGTATAGGCTATTGTATGACCTATTTATCAGCTATAGATACAGCAAAAGTATGATAAAACTGCTCTGTGATTACAATAGATATATAATATGCAGTACTGCTTGTTTAAGAACTGAATGCAAAATCCAATTTGTAAATATAAAATTTTAGTAGTTAAAGATGCCAGAAATTGGGCTTCTGCAAATTTAAAATTGTATTTACTCTGTAGATCAGTTATTTCAACTATCCATGCACGTCATGGGCACAGGTTAGACCACGTGATTTTTTTTTCCTACGAATAGATGGTATCTGTCTCAAACACGATACAATGCAAAAACTGTATAAACTAAAAATCAAAAAAATTAAAAAGAAACTGTAAGATTACTAAAGTCAAACAAATAACTTTGACTAAGAACCATGCTACCTCTTTTCTGTGTTAACTGTTGAAAGGCAAATGCCTCCGCTCTAGATACAAGACATTACCTACATTTTTATACCAACCTCTGGGATAAATCTGAATAATTACACTTGTACAAAACAAAATATGGAGCACAAAACATGATCACTTTGCCACTACAACTGGCCAACATGATACCTTTAATGGAACTGTATTTTTTGATGATGGAGTTACTGTAGCCAATTTTATATACTTATTTAACATACCGTTTTATCATTTATCATACTTTTCATTTTTATGGGTTTAAAAAATCCCACAACAATAAATGTCATGTGCCAGTGAATTTTTTTTAATGATCATCAAAAAAACCCACCAATGCCCATTTTGATTTCTAATAAATAAAATCTATAAACTTGTTTCTAGTTTATGTTAAATACTGAAACCCGTTCTGCCTACAAGGACGTTTGTGCTTGGGTAGAACGGGCACACAAACCCTCCAGAACTGGCCGGTTCTGCAAAAGATACGCTGAGGCAATGGCCCCCTTAATCTAATGTCCCCAAAGTCGACTTGGCCACTGCTTCACCCTTGCGCAGGCCAGCAAACAGCTCAAAAAGATGGTCTGACTTATGAAAGGAATTTGTAACCTCAAAGTACCAGAGAAGCACCCTCCGGGCATCCACAAAGCAAAGATCCTTATTCTTCCTCAGACACTGCTCCTTAGAAAAGGAAGGCAGGCGAACCATCTAGTTCATGTGAAAGGGAAAAAGCACCTTAGGCAAGAAGGAAGGCGCAGATCAAATGGAAACAGCCTCCTTTGAGAAGGACAGATAAGGATCTCGACAAGACAGAGCCTACAGCTCGGCGATCCTCTTTGCAGAATAAATTGCAACCAAGAAGCCAGTCTTGAGCGTCAAATCCTTTAAGGTAGCGCGTCTCAAAGGGGGCCACCATCAGGGCCCTGAGCACCATACACAGATCCTAGGAAGAGATCACAGACCAAAGGGGAGGACACAGACACTGAACTCCATGGAGAAAATGTGAGACGTCCAGGTGGAAGGCCAAAGACTTGCCCACCATTGAACCATGGAAACACGCCAGCTCTGCCATCTGAACTTTCAGGGAACAGAATGAAAGCCTTCTCTAGCCTATCCTGCAGAAAGGCCAACAGGGAGGACACCTTGGCTGCTGCAGGAGTCAAGTGCCACGTGCCACACCAGCGCTCAAAGAGGTACCATATTCGTATGGATACTAGTCTGGTAGATGTCCTCCAGGTACCAAGCAGAGTAGAGATTGCTAGCTCGTAAGAGGTACTCTCCAGCAGTAGTCTCCTTTGAAGAGCCATGCCATAAGCGAGAAGGGAACCAGATCCTCCAGGACAATTGGTCCCTGCTGCAATAGCTCCTGAGACGGAGGCAGCCGAAGAGGAGGCACCTGCAGGAGCCACATCAGATCTCCAAAGCATGCTCTCCACAGCCAGTCTAGTGCTACCAGACCAATCCTGTCTGGGTGGTGCGCTATATGCTGAATCACATGCTCCATCAGGGGCCATGGAAGAAACACATACAACAATCGCTGGGTCAGGGCATCAACACCCTTGGATCCCATCTCTGTGTGGCGATTCAAGCAGCAGCAAACTTTGGCATTGGAGCGGGTCTCCATCAGATGCATTTTGGGATGACCCCTGTGGTGCAGAATCAACTGAAATACCTCCTGACTCAACTCCCACTCTCCAGGATAGGGAGAGTGACAGCTGAGGAAGTCCGCTTCCACATTGCCCACTGCAGAAATGTGCTGGGCCTACAAGGCTAGGAGGTTCTTCTCTGCTCAGGCAAAAAGGAGATCCATCTCCAGGGCCACGCCAGTGCTCCTTGTGCTACCTTGCGAATTTGACATAAGCTACCACTGTGGCATTGTCTAAAAACACTCAAACCGCCCAGCCTTCGACCAGAGGCTGGAAAGAGTAGTTACTCACCTGTAATAGGTGTTCTCCAGGAGCAGCAGGAATCAGTCCTCACATATGGGTGACGTCGGCGCCGACGGAGCCCTCGTGTGGAGCATTTCCCCAGCTTTCAAAGAAAGCCTTTGGGAATGCAGCGCACATGCATGGTCCCCTTCCTGCCCAGTCTGATGACATAGCTAAAAGACAGCAAAAAATAACAAAAATGAATCATATGACTGCAACTCCAAGGGGAGGAGGGAGGGTCGTGAGGACTGATTCCTGCTGCTCCTGGAGAACACCTGTTACAGGTGAGTAGCTACTCTTTCTCCAGGACCAAGCAGGAAGTCAGTACTCACATAGGGGACTCCCCAGCTCTAGGCTACCAAGGACCCAAAGCTGAAAAATAAGCTCACTCTGGAGCCTCAGCATGCGTGATAAGAATCTTCTCTGAGACTGCCCCCGAACGGTAGCCCAACACAAGGGCCAGAGGGTAGGAGTTGCCTAAACCTCAAAGAGATTACGGAGTACCGCCTGTCCGAAAGCACTGTCCCTGCGGGACTCCCTCTCAAGGCAGTAATGGGCCGCAAAAGTCTGGCTTGAAGACCAAGTAGTGGCCCGGCAGATGTCTGCCAACGTAACAGAGCGGAGATGAGCTACTGACGCAGCCTTCGCCCTGACACGGTGGGCCGTGACTCGACCCTGCAAGGAGAGACCGGCTGCCCTGTACGCCCAGGCGATACAGTCTGCTACCCAAATGGACAGGGTACGCTTGGACACAGGTAACCCCAGCTTATTAGGATCAAAAGATACAAAGAGCTGAACAGCCCTTCGATGCCCCTGCATACGGTCAATGTAGAAAGACAACGGGTATGCAAGACCATTTCAGCCCGGCTGGCATGCGGCCTGGGAAAGAAGGACAGAAGAACCACCTCCTGGTTGTGGTGGAAGGAGGAGACAACCTTTGGAAGGAACTTAGGATGAGTCCGTAAGACCACTTTGTTCCTATAAAACCGTGTGTACGGTCTATCAGAAACCAGAGCCTGTAGTTCACTCACACGCCTGGCCAAGGTAAGAGCTACCAAGAACAACGCCTTCCAGGAAAGGAAGCGTAAATGACAGGTAGCCATCGGTTCAAACGCTGGCGAGTAAGTTGTTGCAAGACCACATTCAAATCTCACTCAAGTGCTGGTGAACGAATAGGAGGCTTGAGCAAAAGCAGGCCTCTGAGGAAGTGGGCCACTAAGGGGTGGACCGACAGAGACTGACCGTCCACCGGCGAGTGGTGCGCTGACAGAGCACTGAGGTGGACCCGAACAGAGTTGGATTTAAGGTCAGACAGGTGAAGCAGATACTGCAGCACCACTGGTACCAGGCACGAAAACGGGTCCTCGTGACGCTGAGCACACCAGGTGGAGAACCTACGCCACTTGAGGGCATAAGATTTCCGGGTGGATTGTCTCCTAGAGGCCAAAACTACCTCCTCCACCTCCCTAGGTAGAAGTAAGGGGGCTAGAACTACACTTTCAGCAGCCAGGCCATCAAATGGACAGACTGAAGGTTGGGGTGCAGGAGAGATCCCTGATCCTGAGAAAGGAGATCGGGTTGCATCCCCAGAGGGAGTGGAGTGTCTACCGCCAATTGAAGGAGGAGTGGAAACCAAGGTTGCCTCGGCCATCTGGGGGCTACCAGGATCAGCGAGGCCCTGTCCCGAAGAACCTTGAATAGGGTTCGGGCCACTAGAGGTGTTGGAGGAAACGCATACAGCAGGCCCATAGACCAAGAGATTAGGAAGGCATCGCTGCCATTCGCAGAGGATGCGGTTGTCTGGAACAGAACCTGGGCAGCTGACGGTTCAGTGGACTGGCAAAGAGATCGATGTTTGGAAGACACCATTTTAGGAAGATCTGTTGGACCACTAGGGGATTCAAATGCCATTTGTGAGGCTGTAGAATCCTGCTCAACCTCTCTGCCAGGCAATTTTCTTGGCCACGTAGATAAACTGCCTTGAGAAACATGCCATGCTGGACTGCAAAGGCGCACAGGGCCTGCGCTTCCTGACACAGAAGCCTGGATCCTCTGCCCCCTTGTTTGTTCACATAGAGCATTGCTCCTTGGTTGTCCGTCTAAATCAAGACAGACTGGTGAGAGAGGGCATGAGATAAAGTTTGTAGAGCTAATTGAATAGCTCGCAACTCCAACAGATTGATCTGCTGTGTGGCCTCCAAGGGGACCAGAGGCCCTGAGTGCATATCCCCTGGCAATGTGCACCCCAACCTTGAAGAGAAGCATCGGTCGCCAGCTCCTGTGTGTGTGGAGGTGCCTGGAAAGGCACCCCTTTGATCAGGTTCGGGAGATGCAGCCACCACTGCAGGGAGGCTGCTAGTAGTTTGGACACTCTTACTCTGTCTCTTAAGTCCCCTGTGGCCTGTGTCCACTGAGCTCTGAGGCACCATTGAGCAGGCCGCATATGCAGACGAGCATTTGGAGTTACATGGACCGTGGATACCATGTGGCCCAAAAGCCTCAGGAAATGTCTGGCAAAGACCAGAAATCCACTGCGAAACTGCTGGGCCAGAGCCATCAGACTGTGAGCCCTGTTCCCGGGCAAATAAGCTATTGCTTGTAAGGTATCCAATCTTGCCCCTATGAACTCTACGTCCTGTGAGGGGAGCAAAGTGGACTTTGCAAAGTTTATGATGAAGCCCAGGTGCTAGAGAAGAGAGACAGTGCGAAGAGTGGCTTGTCTGGCCTCCTGTGGAGACTGACCCCTGATGAGCCAGTCGTCCAGATATGGAAAGACAAAGATGCCCTGGTTTCTGAGATAGGCTGCCACCACCACCAGGCATTTGGTGAAAACCCTGGGTGTGGAGGTTAGGCCAAATGGAAGTACTCTGTACTGAAAATGATTTCCTCCCACTACAAATCTGAGATATTGTCTGTGGTCTGGATGGATGAGGATGTGAGTATAAGCATCCTTTAGGTCTAAGGAGCATAGCCAATCTCCCTGCTGGAGGTAGGGCAGCAGTATCCCAAGGGTAAGCATCTTGAACTTTTCCCTCTCCAGGAACTTGTTGAGATTTCGCAAGTCTAGGATGGGCCTGAGACCTCCTGTCCTTTTTGGTACCAGAAAGTACCTGGAATAGAAGCCTTGCCCTTTCAGGTGGTGAGGCACCGGTTCCACTGCCTGCTCCTGTAGAAGACTTGCCAACTCCTGAAGGAGGAGGTTCCTGTGCAGAGGGAGTCTTGGAGGCTCCCCTGGAAAATAGGAGGGAGGTAATTGGTTGAAGTGGAGCAAGTAGCCCTTTTGGACTATGCTCAGCACCCAGCTATCCCCTGTTATAGCTGACCATCTGTGGGCGTACAGTGTCAGCCGGTCTTCTTGTGGTGAGTGGAGCCAGCTGTGGGGGAGAGGCTATGCAGTGGGAGTCAAAACCCCGTTCCCTGCTGTGCAGGAGCCGGAGCTGGCGGCTTGGGGGTTTTCTGCCTACGGGGCCCATGTCCCTGCCCCTTGGCCTGCTGACCCTGTTGGGGAGCTGTAGAGGCCTGGAATTGAGGGTAGGATTTGTAGGCAGAAGCCTTCCTCGGGTAAAAGGTCTTCTTCTTCTGAGAAGGGGCAGAAGTCTTCCTGGACAGCCTTGTCCCTGGTGAGAGTCTCAGTCACGATTTCTGCAGCCTTTTCAGCCATGGGTTTGCCAAAGAGGTTCTCACCTCGGCAAGGGACATCGACCAACTTATCCTGAACCCATGGCTCGAGGTCAGATGACTGTAGCCAGGCCTGACGGCATGCACAGATGCCGGCCGTGGCTACCCGGGCCGAAGCCTCGAAGCCATCATAGGCTGCTTGAGATATAAACTTCGAGCACTCTCGAATCCCTGTTGACAAAGCCTTGAACATCTGCAAAGGTTCCTCGGAGAGGCCAGCTGAAAATCCTGCAATCTCCTTTGCCAGGTTTTGGCGGTACATGCCCATGTACAGCTGGTAAGTCTGGACACAGCAAGCCAGCATAGAGCCCCGGAAGCACTTTCTACCGAGGCCATCCAGGTTCCGGGCCTCCCTGCCGGGGGGCACCGAGGAGTGCATCTTCTGACTCTTCAGACGATGCATGGCCGATTACACAACCATGGAGTGGTGAGGTAGCTGTGCCTTCTGGAACACAGGGCTCTTACGGACTTGATAATTGGAATCGACCCGTTTGCTGAGAACCGGCGCCGAGGCCGGTGCCTCCCACATGCGGAAGAGCAGCCGTTCTAGCATCAGAAGAACCGGTACAGTAAATGCCTCCTTCGGTGGAGAGTCATACTGGAGGGCCTCGAGCTCCTCGGCTCGAGGCTCCTCCTCTGGATCCGCGGGGAAGGCCAAGCCCTTGGCCATGTCCCTCACGAAGTCCGAGAACCGGGTATCCTCCAGGGGGGACCTTCTCCGAAGCTCGTACTCCAGTGAGTCCGATGGGACGCACCGGGTCCAGAAAGTGTCCGGGGACTCCTCGTCCTCCATCTCCCACCCCGACCCCTCCGAGGAGGAATCGAGCAGCTCCGGCCGGGTGGGCACCAATGCCATCCACCCCGACGCCAAGGGTACCAGCGTCGACGATCTTGGCTCCATACGGGAGGCCGAGGGAGACCTTGGCCAAGGATCAACTCGAGACCGCATGGACTCGAGGATCGGCTCAGTCTCCGGGGTCGACTTGGATGTTGAGGTCCCGGTTGTCAGGGCAGATGCACCGGTCAGACCGGCGATCAGCACCCGCTGCTGTTCCAAGAAGGCAGCCAAGCTGCTCTCCAAGGCCGTCAACCTGAGTCCAAGCTCAGGAGACTCAGCAGCCCCCGACAGCGTCGGGGCCGATGTCGGCTCTCCTGGAGCAGAGTGCACGAGAACAACAGGACTCACGTGACTCGGAGACTCTGGCTCCACACGAGGTAATTTGGCAGGCCTCTCCGACTCTGAGGACCCAGGACGGCGATCGGGGCTATGCGAACTGGCCCTCGAGGGACCAATAGCGTCCACCGACGCCGCCCTCACGGGTTTCTTCTTCCTTTTGTGTTCCCGTGAGGGAGACCCCCGCTCAGAGGAGCCCCGAGACATCGAGGCCTCTGACGAAGTCTGGGCCCGGCCAGATGCAGAGTCAGAGAAGATCCTTTCTCGCTGATGTTGATGGCTCCTCAGCGCCTTAGATGACATTTTGCCGCACGGGCCACAGATCGGGTCATGATCGGGCCCGAGGCACCGGAGGCAGCAGTCGTATGTGTCGGTGAGAGACATTAGTTTCTTACACTGATCACACTTCTTGAACCCGCTGGCAGCCATCAGGGGAAAAAGAGCCCCTGCAAGGTCAAAAGACCGGGCTACCAGTGAAAAAGGAAAAAAGCGCGAACGCTAGTCTCAAAGGACAAAAACCGAAAAAGTAGCTCTGGGCTCGATACCGGTGTACCGAGCCCAGGCGGGAAGGGGAACCGGCGTCAAACCGGAAAAAAAACATGAATCTTCGAGGGAAAAATCAACTTTTAACCAGGTGACTAAGACAGACGTCCGTCGGGTTCCGCGGAAAAAAGAAGACTGAGCAAGATGGCACCCTTGGGCAGAAAGGGGACTGCGCATGCGCGCTGCATTCCCAAAGGCTTTCTTTGAAAGCTGGGGAAATGCTCCACACGAGGGCTCCGTCGGCGCCGACGTCACCCATATGTGAGGACTGACTTCCTGCTTAGTCCTGGAGAAATACAGAATAGCCATCAAGCACATTCATTTCAGACCTGGGGCATAACCCCCCAGAAATATATGCATGTCTTGTCACCTCTGTTAAATGTAGACCCCCCGTTACATCCCTAACCACTTTGATTGAAGGAAAAGGTGGTATACAAAACTGGCTAAATAAATAAAGAGCCAACCTGATGGCCGTCACCATCCAATGGCCCTGGGCTGTACGGTCTTGGCAATGGGCTCCCAAATCTGAGAGATTGGTATCCATCATCAGGAGAATCCAGGTGTAATTGTCCAGCAATATGCCCTTTCTCAGATGACAGGGCTGCTGCTATCATCGCAGGCTGGCCTTCACCATCAACAGGAGCAGAATCCTGTGCTCAAACTCCTGAGAACTCGGGGATCATTTATTTATTTTACTTAACTAGGCTTATATATGCTTTTCTACAAATCAAAGCAGTGTACATTCAGGTACTGTATATATACAGGGTGGCCCAAAAAAGTGAGAACATCTCGTAAATTAAAAGCTTAAATAGTTTACTTATTTACCTTTTTTAGCTATATAATGTCTTTATTTTGACAATTTCCAGTCGCCATCTTTTTTTTTTAATTTGTCAATCGTTTACATATGTCTTTTTGAATTTTTAAATAACTTATATGCTATGAGATGTTCTCACTTTTTTTGGGCCACCCTGTATATTTCCCTTGTCCCCAAAGGGCCCACAATCTATGCTTTTGTACCCGAGGCAATGGAGGGTTAAGTGGCTTGCCCACGGCCACAAGAAGCACTTGTAGGACTAGAAACCCCAGTCCTTCCGGCACAAGGTTGCTGTTCTCTAGCGGGATTCAAACCCCTGGCCCTCTGACCTGAGATAACTTGCCCCAACCACTAGGCCATTCCTCCCTTACGATCATCAAGTCAACAAGGACCGCTGGAGTGGTTGCATGTAAGCATGCACCCATGGCACCATATCTATGGTTGCCGCCATCAAGCTGAGGAGCCAAAGATAATCCTAGACTCTGGGGACCTGCTGCACACAGAACAGCGCCAGGCAATCCAACAGTTTTCTGACATTTTCCTCTGGCAGGAAAACTCTGCTCAGTTGAGTGTCAAAACCTGTTCCTAGAAACTCCAAGGACTGGAATTCAAAAGCTGACTCTTATCCTGATTGATCACCCAGCCGAGGCTTTCCAAGAAGTACACACCAGTCATCCAGAAAGGAACGGACACAGATTCCTTGGCACCCCAGCTGCCACCACCATGATCTTGGAGAATGTCTGTGGGACAGTGGAGAGCCCGAAAGGGACGGCAGTATCCTGATAGTGAGAGCCAAGCATGGAAAAACGCAGACAGTTCTGCTGATCTGCCCAGATTGGGACATTAAAATACACTACAGCCAAATCCAGAGAAACTAAAAATTCCCCTCGGTGCACTGCTTGAATCATGGAGTACAATGTTTCCATTCAAAAGTGCAGGACACGCAAGTGCTCATTGACCCCCTTGAGGTCCAAAATGGGCCGGAAGGAACCATCCATCTTTGGTACCACAAAATAGATGGAGTAGCTGCCCTTGCCCCACTCGTCGGGGGGGTGGGGGGGGGGAGACAGGCACCACCGCTCTTAGGCGTAGCAACTTTTCCATGGTGTTCTACACAGCAGCATCCTTAATCGCAGATCCATACAGAGATATGATGAAGGCATTGGGAATCGGCTATTTGTGCACCAGGACAGAGCTGAACTGAATTATTTATAGCACCCAGCAATCCTTGGTAACCCGGGCCCATTACTGAAAGAAGAGTCGAAGCCTGCCACCCCCCCCGGAGGCACCAAGGAATGGGCCCCCAAACCTTCATTGCATAGCCTGGGAGGGTCCTCCTCTGAAAGAGACCCAGTCCCTGGACCAATGTGTTCCACAAACAGCCCAAAGCCCTGAAGCAGAGGGGAAGAAAGGTTTACTAGGTCGGTAATGATGATAGTCCCAAAGCCTCAGGCATCCAGCCAGTGCGCCCTTGGACCTTTCTTCCAGGAGGCAGTAAGATTTCATCTTGCCTAGGTCTTTCACCAGCTTCTCCAAATCAGCTCCAAACAGAAGCTTCCCTTTAAAGGCCAGTTGAGTCAACCGGATTTTGGAGTATGTGCCCACTGCCTAGTGCTGGAGCCAAATCCAACATGATGACACCATCATCAGGGCACCATCCCTGGCCACCAAACATACCCAATTATACATGGCATCAGAAAGGAAAGCAGAAGCTGACTCCAAAAGAGAGGTAGTATCATCAGGTGATGATAGACTAAATCCAATGGAGCAAGGCTCGAGATGTCAGGCTAGTACATACCGCCAGTTGTAGGATAGCCACTTGCATGGCTAACTGGCTCGTCAGCTAGGAATCTACCTTGCGGTCCAGAACATCCTTTAAAGCCGATCCACCTTCAACAGGAATGGTGGTCCATCTGGTAACCGTTGTGACCTGTGCATTCATTTTGGGAATGTCAAACCACTTGTCACGCTCCTTCTCCGGAAGTACGTAGAGCTCCTATACACAACCCTTTAGGTAGGGAGACAAAGGAATCTCACCCTGATTGGATCATATCCTTGATCACTTCCAGGAATGGGAAGAAGTGGATTTCTGCACTCCTTGAAGGAGTAGGTGCACCTTCGGCTCCTGCTCTGTGCCAGAAGCATCCTTCAAGTTCAAGGTGAATAAGACTCTGGTAATCAATGCCACCAGCTCCTCCTTCTGGAAAGCGTAGTTACTCACCTGTAACAGGTGATCTCCGGGAACAGCAGGAATTTAGTCCTCACATATGGGTATCATTGGTACCGACGGAGCCTGCGCGGGAACGCTCCCCAGCGTCCAATAGGAACGCTTTTGGGATCATCCCTCAGCACATGCGCGCTGCCTTCCCGCCTTTCCAACTGTCCCTCTTCAGTTAAGTTTGTAGCTGAGTGAAAGGATAGAGGGAGAGAGGAAAGAGACAAAGAGAGAAAGACAACTCCTAGGGGAGGTGGGTGGGTTGTGAGGACTAAATTCCTGCTGTTCCCGGAGATCACATGTTACAAGTGAGTAACTACGCTATCTCCAGGAACAAGCAGGAATGTAGTCCTCACATATGGTGACTCCCTAGCTGAAGATGCCAGGGAGATAGCCCCAGGAAGGTGCTACCGTTGGAGGTGAGAGTCCTTCCTCCCATGGATCTCTGGCATCCCACCAGGGTTGGTGGGTAGGAGTTGGTTTAGGTTTGAAAGAGATTTTGAAGAACAGCTTGGCCAAAAAAGGCATCCCGACGGGAGGCTTTATCTAGGCAGTAGTGGGCTGTGAAGGTGTATACCGAAGCCCAGGTGGCTGCTCGACAAATGTCATCGATAGACACAGAGTGGAGATTAGCCATAGAAGCTGCCATGGCTCTCACATTGTGAGCTGTGACATGGTCCTGAAGAGGAAGACTCTTACTCTCATAAGTAAAGGATATGCATTGGGCAATCCATTTAGATAAAGTTCTTTTAGAGACTGGAAGTCCCAAATGACTAGGGTCAAAAGCTACAAAAAGTTGCGAGGACTTTCTATGTTGCTGTGTTCTTTGAATGTAAAAGGCTAAGGCCCTTTTACAATCCAAAGTATGAAGGTTTCTTTCTGCATTAGAGGCGTGAGGCCTCGGAAAAAATACAGGAAGATAAATTGATCGGTTTAAATGAAAAGGCGAAACCACCTTTGGCATAAAGTGTGGGTGAGTTCGAAGAACAACCTTATCATGATGAAATCTAGTATAAGGAGGATCAGCCACTAAAGCTTGCAATTCACTAATGCGACGGGCAGAGGTGATTGTAATTAGGAAGATGACCTTCCAAGTCAAAAACCTAAGGGCTGTAGTGGCTAAAGGTTCAAAAGGCGGCTTAATGAGCTGCCCTAGAACTAGATTTAGATCCCATGCTACCGGTGGTGGCTTGATGGGAGGTTTTGTTAATAAAAGGCCTCTCATAAATCTTGATAGGAGTGGATGAGAGGAAATTGGTTGTCCATTTAGGGGCTTATAAGAAGCTGCAATTGCACTAAGATGGACTCTCACTGAATTGGTCTTTAAGCCAGAATTCGATAAGTGAAGGAGATACTCTAGTATCGATTCTAAGGGTATGACCAGGGGATTTAATCCCTTCTTGGAGCACCATAAAGTAAAACGTCTCCACTTCAAGGCATAAGACCTTCTTGTGGAAAGTTTCCTAGAAGCCTGAAGGATATCTTTTACCTGCTGAGACAGTTTGAAATCCTGTAGATCTAAGCCTTCAACAACCAGGTCGTGAGGTGCAGGACCTGGGGATTCGGGTGCCATAGCGTCCCGTTCTCCTGAGAAAGGAGATCTGGAGCATGCCCTAACTCCAGAGGTGCCGCTTGACAGAGATGCAGAAGTAGGGAATACCGCGTTTGGCATGGCCATCGTGGTGCTATGAGAATCATGCGACCCCTGTCTCTCTGAAGCTTGAAGAGTGTCTTGGGGATGAGGGGAATGGGTGGGAAGGCATAAAGGAAGTCCTGACCCCAGTGAAGGAGGAAGACATCCCTTGCCTGACAGTTGTGCGCCAGAATCCTGGAACAGAACCGAGGAAGTTTGGCATTCAGTGGACTTGCAAAGAGGTCTATGTCTGGAGTACCCCAGAGATGAAATATCTTTGCCACTTGGTCTAGGTGGAGTGACCACTCGTGAGGTAGCAGTACTCGACTGAGTTTGTCTGCCCAAAGGTTTTGAATGCCTGGAAGATATACCACTAGAAGGTGAATTTGATGCTCTCTGGCGAGGGCCCATAGTCATAAAGCTTTGTTGCATAACGACAGAGAGCCTGTCCCACCCTGCTTGTTCACATAGAACATGGCTACCTGATTGTCCGTCTGGATTAGGACTGTCTTGTAGCTGAGCTGGGCGTGGAACACTCGAAGAGCTAAATAAATTGCTCTTAACTCCAGGAGGTTTATGTGTAAACCAACCTCCTGTGGAGTCCAGGTGCCCTGGGTAGAGAGATGATTCAGGTGTGCTCGCCAACCCACCTGTGATGCATCTGTTGTTAGGGTGGCCTGAAAGGGGGGTTGATGGAAAGGAGACCCTACTGTCAGATTTTCTAATGATTGCCACCATTGGAGGGACAAAATTAGCCGTTGAGAGATTATTATTTTGTCCAACAAATGACCCGTGGCCTGTGTCCACTGTGTGGAGAGGGTCCACTGAGCTGCTCGCATGTGGATGCGAGCATATGGAACTACGTGAACTGTGGATGCCATGTGCCCCAGTAACTGCAGCAGCTCCCGAGCAGTGAGGGAGGATATGCCTGCTGCTTGGGAAGCTAACTGCATTATGCGAAGACACCGGGCTTCTGGAAGGATACCAGACAGGCTCCTATGAATTCTAGGCATTGGGAAGGAACTAGTTGAGATTTCGGGAAGTTTATTACCAATCCCAAGTACTGGAGGATTCGCATTGTACGAGACACTGCAGTGCTGGCCTCTGTCACTGTGGAGGCTCGGATGAGCCAGTCGTCTAAGTAAGGGAAGACAAAAATCCCCAGGGTTCATAGAAATGCAGCTACTACTGCCATGCATTTCGTGAATACCCTTGGTGCTGAAGCCAGACCAAAAGGAAGAACCCTGTACTGGAAATGTCTTCCCCTGAAAAGGAAACGTAAAAATTTCCTGTGATCTGGATGGATGAGAATGTGAGAGTATGCATCCTTTAAGTCTAGAAATAAAAGCCAGTCCTGGCTTTGAAGGTATGGCAGAAGAGTTCCTAGAGAAATCATTTTGAATTTCTCTCGAAACAGATATTTGTTCGATTCTCTGAGGTCTAGAATGGGTCTGTGTCCCCCTGTTTTCTTTGGAATAAGAAAATAGGGGGAGTAGAACCCTGTCCCCTGTTGAAAAATGGGTACTTCCTCTATTGCCCCTTGGGCAAGAAGTGTGGAGACCTCGTGATCTAGCAGATTGTCTGCAGAGGTTTGTGAATTGAACTGCTTTAGAATTGTAGGAGGGGGTAAGCTGTGAAAATGAAGTTTGTACCCCTCCCCTACAATGAACAAAGTCCAATCTTCTGCTGTTATCTGATGCCATCTGTTGACAAAGTGGCATAACCTGCCGGGTATACTGGGGGGTTGAGGACGCCTCAGAGGCAGGAAGGCAAAGCTCTCTAGGAAGGAGTCAACGCCCTTGAGTGGGCTGAACCTGGAGAGCTGGTTGGGCTCTCGGGCCTTTTGGTTTCTTTTGTTGTCTAGTTGGTCCCTTTTGGGCAACCTGACCTGGAGTCTGAGTCTGGTGGGTATAAGAAGGATAAAACTTCCTCTTTTTGCTAAACGAGGGTTTTTTTTATAAGGCTTCCTTTTGGCTGTAGTGGCTGTAGACTTTGCCAATCTATCCAAGGTAGAATTGTCAGCATCTAACTCGTTAGCCTTCTCCTGCCAGTTCTTGCCGAAGAGATTCTCTCCTGTGCAAGGAATGTTGCCTAACTTGTCCTGTACCCAAGTCTCCAAGTCTGATGCCTGTAGCCAGGCAATCCGTCGTGCGCCAATAGCAATAGCAGAAGTTCTGCTGATGCATTCGAAGCAGTCAAAGGCTGCACGATTAACAAACTTGGAGATATCCTGAGCATGCTTAACCAGAGTAAGAAAGTCTTGTCTCTTATCATCTGGGAGAAATGGGCTCATAAGTTCCAAGTCTCCTGTGATTTCTTTGAGGAACATTCCCATATATAGGATATATGAGCTGATCCTAGCTGAAAGCATGGAAGCTTGAAAAGTTCTGCGTCCAAAAGCATCCAGGGTCCTGCATTCATGACCTGGAGGATTGGATGTATGTCTTTTTGTGCTTGTCATCCTACGCATGGCTGACTCCACTACCATTGAATGGTTTGGCAGTTGAGTTTTCTGAAATCCAGGACATGGTGGGACTCGATACATAGTATCAAGTCTCCTAGAGTGAGGAGAAGTAGTCAGAGGTGTCTCCCACATTCTGAGCATCAAGCTATGCAGAATTTCATGGATAGGCAGAGTAGCTGCCTCCTTAGGAGCCTTAGGGTATTGGAGGATTTCCAATTCCTTTGCTCTGGGTTCCTCTTCAGGAGCTACTGTGATTGAAAGACCTTTAGCCATATCACGGATGAAATCCTGAAATGACATGTCCTCAGGAGGTGACATTCTGCGTTGGGGAGAAGAGGGATCTTCTAGGAGAAGTATTCCTGACCCCGATGCTCCTGCAAAGCACGATTCCGGTACCGATCAAAGTCGGTACCAAGGTGACCCGGTACCACTTTATCCACTACAGCCACAGGTGGAATGGGAAGAGTTACCATCGGGGCCAGTACCGTTGGTACCGGCATTGTCGGTGTCGGTACCAGCATCGTTGTCGATGTCGGCACCGGTGCCCTTGGGACCACCGGTACCGCAGCTAAGAGAAGAGCTGCGATACTGCGTTCGATAGCAAGAAATCTCTGGTCTATCGACGCTGCCGATGCCTGGGTGTCGGTACCGGTAAGAACGGCCAGAACCCCTGAGCATGGCACAGGTAGTTCTTGCGAGGTTGAGGCCTCGAGAACATCCTGAAGCCCCATCAATGTTTTGAAAGCCGAAGCCTCCCGCCGGGGCTGTTTTGCCAGTGTGGTTCCCTCAAGGGCAATGCCAATGGCCTCTCGATGCTTAGTAGGAGAGCTACCCTTTGAGGACCGGCTTTTGTGTTTAGCTACCTGAGATCCATGGGAGGAAGAAGAGGCCCTCGACGATGTTGATGCAATGGATCTGGCATCTGAAGAAAAGAGGGTACCCAGCTTTGCGGCCCGGTTCTGTCTTCCTCTTTTGGTCATCCCCATGCAGGAGAGACATTTAGACACCAATCATGGGTGTCAGTGACGGAAATGGTACCGCCACACTTAGTACATTTTTTAAAACCACTAGTTGGTTTTCCCATGATTTTGGAAAAATGGGGCCTAATGCCCAAAATGGCACCTAGCACCAAAAAAGAAAAGTTTCTGAAAAGAAACAGTCTAAGTCTAGGGTTTTGTTTTTTTTTTAGGAAAAGAAAAGAAAAGAACCGGCGGAACCGGTAGGCGTCGTAAGTTAGGCAAATGCGACCACAAGAAAGAATTTTAAAGACAAAATTTTCTACGGTGACAGGGAATAGGTCCTGTTGGCTCCGCGGAAAATGAAGAACTGAAGAGGGACAGTTGGAAAGGCGGGAAGGCAGCGCGCATGTGCTGAGGGATGCTCCCAAAAGCGTTCCTATTGGACGCTGGGGAGCGTTCCCGCGCAGGCTCCATCGGTACCAACGATACCCATATGTGAGGACTACATTCCTGCTTGTTCCTGGAGATTAGGCGGATCGTGCCAGCCTCTGCATAATCTTCTGAAGGTGAGAGCACGTCCTCATCCACATCAGAGTCCAATAACGATTCACCTGAATCCAAGGCACAGTCAACATAAAAGATAATTGCCAACTGTTCCCCATCTCCTGGGAGCTTCAAACGCCGGGGACACAGCCAAAAACAATAGAACAGGGCTTCTACTTTCAGCCTGCCTGGCACGAGACTGATTCTAGAGGCATATAGAAGCCACAGGGTCTGAATTTCTATGCCTGCTGCAAAAAGGAAAAGAATTCCGGGGAAGACAATCCAGAAGCTCTCCTCTCAGAAAAGGCTCCCCAACACCAGGGGACATAGCCACTACAGACCCCCTAGAAGTTGAAGATCGGCTCACAGCATGGTCACTGAAGCCTCCAGCCAGCAGGTGGATTTCCTTATCCTTAGAGCCATCCTGCACCTCCAGTCTTGAGTCAGGAAGGGGCAGACTAACCACATCCCCCAGCTGAGAGGGGGAAAGCATGCCCTCCAGGAGCGACTCAGAAGCAGCCATGCCGGAAGGGTAGAGTCCAGAATCCAAGAATGAGGCTTCTCGCTTGCCACAGGTCAAACAATGTTTCCTGGAAGAAGACAAAGAGTTAAGTTAAGTATCACAAGAGCGTGTGCCAAGGCTGCATTGGCCCGCAAGCGTGTGTTAACTGTGCTTTTACATAATGTGCATTAAAGGCACTAGGGAAGCAGCATGAGCTAGAGCCACTTGGGTGGAATGCACGATCTTCAGGTGCACAATAGGCAAAAGAGTTACTAACGCATTCAGAAAACAGTGGGAAACCCCACACAGTGCCAACGGTTGCTAGCAGTCCACTTTGAATTGCATCCTTCAGAGAAGGAACCGGGAGCCCCCAACAAGGACAATGACAAGGTCAAGCCTTGGTATTCACCCAGAGAGTTCCACATGTAGGATTCATGCCGGACTCAGCTTTACACCCCTAAAACTGTTTCACTGGCTGGTTTTATTTTTACTGCACTGTGTGGAAGGTGGCTGGCAGGCAGATCCCTCTGAGAGCTTTCCGCAATCTTCAGTAGAGAGCAGGGGGGAATGTAGGAGGAGGGAAGGGGTGCTGAGGTTGTGTGAAGCTGCATTACTCTTCCAGATCCTTCCAATTTGTGGCTGCTCAACAGGTCCTTATCATGATATGGGCATGGAGCTGAACCAATTTTCCCTTCTCCTATAGCTACCAAAAAGACCGCAGTCTAGTGGAGCATCCCACTTCGCACTCAAGTGAGAGAGTCACCCTTTTAGGACTCAGGGTGGTCTTTCGCTAGTGTTTAATAAATCTCTTTTCCTCTCAATACTCAGATTTTCTAGAGACAGGAGAAAATCCATCCGCCATCTGCTAGAGACAGAGAAATAGCAAAGGACCTCCGGCAGCTGAGGTGAATTGAGACATCACAGTGATGTCATTGAAACTTGGGCTTATCATTGGTTCTTTGTCTCCACCAATCTGCTGGTAGGGGAACACAACCCAGTTGTCTGGATTGGTCTAGCAGAACAATATGGAATTACCATTTAAATATATATCATTATTATTATCAGTCCTCACATATGGGTGACGTCGGCGCCGACGGAGCCCTCGCGGAGCAATTTCCCCAGCTTTCAAAGAAAGCCTTTGGGAACTGCAGCGCGCATGCGCGGTCCCCTTCCCGCCCAAGGGTGCCATCTTGCTCAGTCTGATGACATAGCTAAAAGATAGCAAAAAATTAGCAAAAACGAAATGATAGGACTGCAACTCCAAGGGGAGGAGGGAGGGTTGTGAGGACTGATTCATGCTGCTCCTGGAGAACACCTGTTACAGGTGAGTAACTACTCTTTCTCCAGGACCAAGCAGAAAGTCAGTCCTCACATATGGGACTCCCAAGCTTAAGGCTACCGGAGGCCTCAAGCGGAAAAATGAGCTCCCTCTAGCTCAGAAGCACAGGAGGAAGGAATCTTCTCTGAAAACGCCCCCGACCGGTAGCCCAACACCAGGGCCGGAGGGTAGGAGTTGCCTAAACCTCAAAGAGATTATGGAGGACTGCCTGTCCGAAAGCACTGTCCCTGCGGGACTCCCTCTCCAGGCAGTAATGGGCCGCAAAAGTCTGGCTTGAAGACCAAGTAGCGGCCCGGCAGATGTCTGCCAACGGAACAGAGAGGAGATGAGCCACTGACGCAGCCTTCGCCCTAACACGATGAGCCGTGACTCGACCCTCCAACGAGAGGCCGGCTGCTCCATAAGCCCAGGCGATACAGTCAGCTACCCAAATGGACAAAGTACGCTTGGAGACAGGTAGCCCCAATTTATTGGGGTCAAAAAAAACGAAGAGCTGAACAGCCCTCCGATGCTCTCGCGTACGGTCAAGGTAGAAGGACAAGGCACTCCTACAGTCGAGGGTATGCAGGACCATCTCAGCCCGACTAGCGTGCGGCCTGGGAAAGAAGGTCGGAAGAACCACCTCCTGGTTGAGATGAAAAGGAGAAACCACCTTTGGAAGAAACTTAGGGTGAGTCCGTAAGACTACCCTATTCCTGTAGAACCTAGTGTAAGAAGGATAAGACACTAGGGCTTGCAGTTCACTAACTCGCCTAGCAGAGGTAAGGGCTACCAAGAACAAGGTTTTCCAAGAAAGAAAACAAAGAGGGCAGGTAGCCATAGGTTCAAAGGGCGGACAGGTAATCCGCTGCAAGACCACATTCAGATCCCATTCAGGGGCTGGTGGGCGTAAAGGAGGCTTAAGGAGAAGAAGGCCTCGGAGAAAACGAGCCACCAAAGGGTGGTGGGAAAGAGGCCTGCCATCCACCGGTGCGTGATGTGCAGAGAGAGCACTGAGGTGGACTCTGACAGAGTTGGACTTAAGGCCCAGATTGGAGAGGTAAAGCAAGTATTGCAAGACCACTGCTACCAAGCAGGAGAAGGGATTCTCAGACTGCTGAGCACACCAATTGGAGAACAGACGACACTTAAGAGCGTAGGACTTCCGGGTGGAAGGCCTCCTCGAGGCCAAGACAACCTCTTCCACCTCCTGAGGCAGCTGGAGGGGAGCAAGGACTACCCTTTCAGCAGCTAGGCCATCAGATGAAGGAACCGGAGGTTGGGGTGTAGGAGAGACCCTTGATCCTGTGTCAGGAGATCAGGCTGAAACCCCAGAGGAAGAGGAGTGTCCACCGCCAGTTGCATTAGAAGCGGGAACCAAGGTTGTCTCGGCCACCGGGGAGCCACTAGGATCAGCGAGGCTTTGTCTCTGAGAACTTTGAAGAGTGTTCGAGACACCAGCGGCATGGGAGGAAAGGCATACAAGAGGCCTGTGGACCATGGAATCAGAAAAGCATCCGCCGCAACTCGGAGAGGATGCGGTTGTCGAGAGCAGAATCTGGGATGTTGCCGGTTCAGAGGACTGGCAAACAGATCCATGGTGGGGAGTCCCCACTTGAGAAAGATCCTCTGAACCACTAATGGATCCAATCTCCACTTGTGTGGTTGGAGGATCCTGCTTAGCTTGTCTGCCAGGTAATTTTCCTGACCTGGGAGATAGACCGCTTTGAGGAGGATGCCGTGGTGGACGGCCCAAGAGCACAGTCTTCGTGCCTCCTGACAGAGAAGGAAGGCGCCTGTGTCTCCTTGTTTGTTCACGTAGAACATTGCAACTTGATTGTCCGTCTGGACCAGCACAGACTGGTGAGAAGTGAGGTGGGAGAAGGCTCTCAGAGCTAGGCGGATGGCTCTGAGCTCCAGGAAGTTTATCTGCTGCGCAGACTCCCAAGGAGTCCAGAGGCCTTGAGTACATGTCCCTTGGCAATGTGCTCCCCAACCCAGGAGAGAAGCACGGTTGTTAGTACCTGAGAAGGCGGAGGAGATTGAAAATCCACTCCCAGTAGCAGGTTTGGCAGATGAAGCCACCACCGCAGAGAAGAGACCAGCAGGTCGGAGACCTGTACTGAGTCTGTCAGGCTCCCCGTGGCCTGATGCCATTGAGTGCGAAGGCACCACTGAGCAGGTCGCATGTTCAGGCGGACATTGGGGGTCACATGGACCGTGGAAGCCATATGGCCGAGCAGTCTCAGAAATTGCCTGGCAGAGACCAGGGAATTGCTGTGAAAGTGGCTGGCGAGATCCATGAGCCTGTGTGCTCTGTCTAGAGGCAGGAAGGCCCGCGCCTGAAGTGTGCTTAACCTTGCGCCGATGAATTCGAGATCTTGAGAGGGGAGCAAAGAGGACTTTGCGAAATTTATGACAAAACCCAAGTGCTGGAGCAGAGACACAGTACGATGAGTGGCCTGAGTGGCCTCTTGGGAAGACTGGGCCCTGATGAGCCAGTCGTCCAGGTATGGAAACACAAAAAGGCCTTGAAGTCTTAGATAGGCCGCCACCACTGCTAGGCACTTGGTGAACACCCTGGGGGCGGAGGATAGGCCAAAGGGCAGTACTCGGTACTGGTAATGATTTCCTCCCACAACAAACCTGAGATATTGTCTGTGGTCTGGATGGATAAGGATGTGAGTATAGGCATCCTTGAGATCTAAGGAGCATAGCCAGTCTCCCTGCTGGAGGTAGGGCAGCAGGATTCCAAGGGTAAGCATCTTGAACTTTTCCCTTGCGAGGAACTTGTTGAGGTTTCGCAAGTCCAGGATGGGTCTGAGGCCTCCTGTTCTTTTTGGTATCAGAAAGTACCTGGAATAAAAGCCGTGACCTCTCAGGTGGTGGGGCACCGGTTCCACAGCCTGTTCCTGAAGAAGACCTGCTAACTCCTGAAGGAATAAGTTCCTGTGCAGAGGGAGTCTTGGAGGCTCCCCTGGAAAGTAAGGGGGAGGTACCTGGTGAAAGTGTAGAAGATAGCCTTTCTGAATTATATGAAGCACCCAGGTATCTGAGGTGATGGCTGACCACCTGTGGGCAAAGTGGACCAGCCGGCCTCCTGTGCTGAGAGAAACCAGCTGAGGGGAAGAGGCTATGCTGATGGAGTCAAAAACCCCCACCCTGCTGAGCAGGGGCCGGTGTTGTGGGCTTGGGGGCCTGCTGCCTACGGGACCCATTACCCCGTCCCTTGGCCGGCTGACCCTTTTGGGGAGCTGCTGAGGCCTGATACTGAGGGTAGTGTTTATAGGCAGCCGCCTTCCTCGGGTAAAAGGACTTTTTCTCCGAGCCCTTCTTCTTCTGAGAAGGGGCAGAGGTTTTTCTGGACAGCCTAGTTCTGGTCAGTCTCGGTCTCGATCTGTGCAGCCTTTTCAGCCATGGGTTTGCCAAAGAGGTTTTCACCTCTGCAGGGGACATCGACCAACTTGTCCTGGACCCATGGCTCGAGGTCGGATGACTGAAGCCAAGCCTGTCGGCGGGCACCGATGCCGGCCCCGGCTACTCGAGCCGATGCTTCGAAGCCATCGTAGGCTATTCGAGAGATAAACTTCGAGCACTCTCTAATACCAGTGGACAAGGCTTGGAACCTCTGCAAAGGTTCCTCGGAGAGACCAGCAGAGAACTGGTAATTTCTTTTGCCAGATCTCGGAGATACATGCCCATATAGAGCTGGTAGGTCTGGACTCGACAAGCAAGCATAGAACCCTGGAAGCACTTTCTACCGAGGGCATCCAGGCTCCGGGCCTCCCGGCTGGGAGGCACCGAGGAGTGCATCTCCTGACTCTTGAGTCGATGCATGGCCGATTCCACCACCATGGAATGGTGCGGTAGTTGTGCCTTTTGGAACCCGGGGCTCTTGCGGACTCGATAAATGGAATCGACCCGCTTGCTTAACACCGGCGCCGACGCCGGGCTCTCCCACATGCGGAAGAGAAGTCGTTCCAGCATCGGAGGAACCGGTAGAGTAAAGGCCTCCTTCGGGGGAGAGTCATACTGGAGGGCATCGAGGTCTTCGGCTCGAGGCTCCTCCTCGGGATCTGCGGGGAATGCCAAGGCCTTGGCCATATCCCGCACGAAGTCCGAGAACCGGGTGTCCTCCGGGGGGGGACCGTCTCCGAGGTTCGGACTCTGGTGAGTCTGATGGGACACACCGAGTCCGAAAAGTACCAGGTGACTCTTCGTCCTCCGTTTCCCAGTCTGACTCCTCAGAGGAGGAATCGAGCGGCTCCGGTTGGGCAGGCTCCGATGCCCTCCGCCCCAACGACCTCGGTCCCGAACGGGAGGCCGAGGGAGACCGCGACCGAGGATCGACTCGAGCTCGCATGGACTCGAGGATCGGCTCGGTCTCCGGGGTCGACTTGGACGTCGACGTCCCGGTGGCCGGGGCAGATGCATTGGCGAGGCCAGCGATCAATGCCCGCTGCTGGTCCATGAAGGCAGCTAAACTGCTCTCCAAGGCCATCAACCTGAGTCCAAGCTCAGGAGACCCAGCAGCCCCCGACTCGGGCCCCGACGGCGTCGGGCCCGACGTCGGCTCCTTCGGAGGCGAGTCCACGAGGACTACAGTACTCACGTGTCCAGGCGACTCCATTTCGAGACGAGGATGTTTCGAAGGCCTCTCCGACTCCGAGGACCCGGGACGGCTATCGGGGCTATGCGACCTGGCCCTCGAGGAACCAGGAGCGTCCACCGACGTCGCCCTCGCAGGTTTTTTCTTCCTATGATGTTCCCGGGTAGGAGACCCCCGCTCAGAGGAACTCCGACGATGCTCAGGACCGGAGTCCCGGGACGTCGAAGCCTCTGACGAGGTCCGGGCCCGGCCGGACGCGGAGTCAGAGAAGATTCGTTCCCTTTGATGCTGCCGACTCCTCAACGCTTTTGAAAACATCTTGCTACACGGACCACAGATCATCGGGTCATGATCGGGTCCGAGGCAGCGGAGGCAGCAGTCGTGTGTGTCGGTAAGAGACATACGTTTCTTACACCGATCACACTTTTTAAACCCGCTGGCAGCCATCGAGGGAAAAAGGGCCCCTGAGAAGTCAAAAGACAGGGCTGCCAGTGAAAAATAAAAAAATGGCGTGAACGCTTGTCACGAAGGACAAAAAACCGAAAAATAAAGAACGGACCCGATACCGGAGTAGTGGGTCCGGGCGGGAAAAGGATCCAGTGGCGAACCGAGAAAGAATAAGAAATAAGAAAGAAAATCAACTTTTTCTGCGGCGATCACAAACAGCATCTGTAGGGCTCCGCGGAAAAAAGAAGACTGAGCAAGATGGCACCCTTGGGCGGGAAGGGGACCGCGCATGCGCGCTGCAATTCCCAAAGGCTTTCTTTGAAAGCTGGGGAAATTGCTCCGCGAGGGCTCCGTCGGCGCTGACGTCACCCATATGTGAGGACTGACTTCCTGCTTGGTCCTGGAGAAACATGGAGATCAGGTGAGTCATTTACTAACAGCATGCCTATTCTGTTTCTATGGATAGCACATGCTAGCTATTGGTAAATGCTACCCTCATATTACTATACATAACACAGATCTATGAATGGATAATGTCAGCACGGTAAAGCATAGTTACTCACCTGTAACAGGGGATCTCCGGGAATGGCAGGAATTTAGTCTTCACATATGGGTATCGTTGGTACCGACGGAGCCTGTGCGGGAACGCTCCCCAGCGTCCAATTAGGAAGCTTTTGGGAGCATCCCACAGCGCCTGCGTGCTGCCTTCCCGCCTTTCCCAACTGCCTCTCTCCAGTTGAGTTTAAAGCTGAGACAAAGAGAGAGAGAGGGAAAAGAGAAAGAGATAGAGAGATACAACTCCTAGGGGAGGTGGGTGGGTTGTGAAGACTAAATTCCTGCTGTTCCCGGAGATCACCTGTTACAGGTGAGTAACTATGCTATCTCCAGGAACAAGCAGGAATGTAGTGTTCACATATGGGGACTCCCTAGCTTTAGATGCCAGGGAGAGACCCCAGAAGTTGTGTGTCCCTGTGAAAGGGCTCCACCTCCCCCCATGGATCTCTGGCATCCACCCAGGGATGGTGGGTAGGAGTTGATTAGGTATGGAACAGGTGTTGGAGAACAGCCTGACCAAACAAGGCATACTGGCGGGAGTCCTTGTCCAAGCAGTAATGGGCTGTGAAGGTATGAACCAAGGCCCAAGTGGCTGCTCGACAGATGTCGTCGATAGACACAGAGTGCAGATGAGCCATTGAAACTGCCATGGCTCTCACATTGTGAGCTGTGACATGGCCCTCCAGAGGAAGATTCTTACTCTGATAGGCAAATGAAGTACACTGTGCAATCCAGTTGGACAGTGTTCTCTTGGAGACTGGATGTCCCAAATGAGAAGGATCAAAAGCAACAAAGAGTTGAGAGGACTTTCTATGTTGCTGTGTTCTTTGCAAGTAAAAGGCTAAAGCTCTTTTACAGTCCAAAGTATGAAGATTCCTTTCTGCATTAGATGCATGAGGCCTTGGAAAAAACACAGGCAGGTAGACCGCTTGGTTTAAATGAAAAGGCGAGACCACCTTTGGCATAAAGTGTGGATGAGTCCTAAGGACTTCCTTGTCATGATGAAAACTTGTATAAGGTGGATCAGCTACTAATGCCTGCAACTCACTGATGCGGCGTGCTGATGTGATTGCAATGAGAAAGAAAACCTTCCAAGAAAGGAATTTCAATGAGGTAGTAGCTAAGGGTTCGAAAGGTGGCTTCATGAGCTGACCAAGAACCAGGTTTAAGTTCCATGCCACCGGTGGTGGCCTAATGGGAGGCTTAGTTAGAAGAAGGCCTCTCATAAATCTTGCTATAAGAGGATGGGAGGAAATAGGTTGTCCATTTAGAGTCTTGAAAGAAGCTGCAATAACACACTCAAATAGACTCTTACTGAGTTAGTTTTAAGTCCTGCATTGGATAAATGAAGGAGATATTCCAGTAATGATTCCAGAGGTACTGCAAGGGGGTTAAGACCCTTCTGCGAACACCATATGGTAAACCTTTTCCACTTGAAAGCATAAGAGCATCTTATGGAAGGCTTCCTGGAAGCATAAAGGATATCCTTTACTTGCTGAGGAAGGTTAAGATCATGAAGATCTAGGCCTTCAGCAACCAAGCCCTGAGATGCAGAGACTGGGGATTGGGATGCCATAACATTCCATCCTCCTGAGACAGGAGATCTGGAGCAGATCCTAACTCCAGGGAGGGAGCTTGAGAGAGATGTAGAAGCAGAGGGTACCACACTTGCCGTGGCCAATGTGGAGCTATGAGAATCATACGGCCTCTGTCTCTCTGAAGCTTGAATAGGGTTTTGGGAAGTAGGGGAATGGGTGGAAAGGCATAAAGGAAGTCTTGACCCAGTGAAGGAGGAAAGCATCCCTGGCCTGAGAGCCCCGAGCCAGAATTCTGGAACAGAACTGGGGAAGTCTGGCATTCCACGGACTTGCAAAGAGGTCTATGTCCGGGGTTCCCCAAATTTGAAAAATCTTGGCCACCTGGTCTGCATGTAGAGACCATTCGTGTGGAAACAGAACTCGATTGAATCTGTCTGCCATAGAGTTTTGTATGCCTGGAAGATACACTGCCAGGAGATGAATCTGATGCTCTCTGGCGAGGGTCCATAGTCGCAAAGCTTCATTGCAAAGCGACAGAGAGCCTGTTCCCCCCTGTTTGTTCACGCAGGACATGGCTACTTGATTGTCCGTATGAAGAGGACTGTCTTGTAGCTGAGCAGGGTGTGGAACACTCGAAGAGCAAGGAAGATTGCTCCGAGCTCCAAGAGATTGATATGTAGATGAATCTCCTGTGGAGACCAAGTGCATTGGGTGGAGAGGTCTTGCAGATGAGCTCCCCAACCCATTGGTGAAGCATCTGTTGTGAGAGTTGCCTGGGGTAAGGATTGTTGAAATGGGGACCCCAGCAACAGGTTCTGAGTGGACTGCCACCATTGGAGGGACAAAATAAGGCGATTTGTGTTTGCTATTTTGTCTGACAGGCACCCTGATGCCTGGGTCCACTGAGTGGATAAAGTCCACTGGGCTGCTCTCATATGGAGGTGAGCATAAGGAACCACATGCACGGTAGATGCCATGTGGCCTAGTAGTTGTAGCATTTCTCGGGCAGTGAGATGAGGTTTTAGCACTGCTTGAGAAGCTGACTGCACCATGCGAAGGCAACGGGCCCGGGGAAGATAGGCCCTTGCCTTTTTGGTATCCAGCAAAGCTCCTATGAATTCTAGAGACTGAGTTGGAGTTAGACTGGATTTTGGGACGTTTATGACAAGACCCAAATACTGAAGGATACACATTGTGCAAGATAGGGAGGGGTCCTGGCCTCTGACTCTGATGGGGCTCGAATGAGCCAGTCGTCTAAGTAGGGGAAGACGAATATCCCTAGAGTGCGGAGAAATGCTGCTACCACAGCCATGCATTTCGTGATCGTGAACACTCTTGGTGCTGAGGCCAGGCCAAAAGGAAGCACCCTGTATTGGTAGTGCTTTCCTTGAAAAAGGAACCGAAGGAACTTTCTGTGAGTTGGGTGGATGAGAACATGAGTGTACGCATCCTCGAGATCTAGAGAACAAAGCCAATCCTGACTCTGAAGGTATGGCAGCAGAGTTCCTAAAGAAATCATCTTGAATTTCTCTTTGAACAGGAATTTGTTCAATTCTCTGAGGTCCAAAATAGGTCTGTATCCCCCTGTTTTCTTTGAGATAAGGAAATAGGGGGAGTAAAACCCTGTACCCTGTTGATGAATGGGTACTTCTTCTATTGCCCCTTGGGCAAGAAGCATAGTGACTTCTTGACCTAACAGGTTGATGAGAGAGGTCTGAGAATTGAACTGTCTTACCATTGTGGAAGGGGGCATGCACAGAAAATGCAGCTTGTACCCCTCTCTTATAATGGAGAGTGTCCAATGCTCTGCTGTTATCTGCTCCCACCTGGGGGCAAAGTGACATAACCTTCCTGGAATGGTGGAAGGCTCTGGTCCATTGAGGGCCAGGAAGGCTAAGTTCTCTAGATGAAAGTCAAAGGCCTTGTGGAGGCTGAGACGGCTGAGGCTTAGCAGTCTTTGCTTTCCTTTGTTTAGGTGGTTGCTGACCTTTCCAGGTAGGCTGACCTGTTTAGAACGTCCCTGCTGGGATTAAGAGGGATAAAACCTCTTCTTTTTTGAGAAGAAAGGCTTCTTGAAAGACTTATTTCTCGCAGGATCAGCTGTGGCTTTGGATAGCCTATCGAAAGTGGAGTTGTCAGCATCTAATTCATTGGCTTTTTCTTGCCAATTTTTGCAAAATAGATTCTCACCTGTACAAGGGATATTGCCCAGTTTGTCCTGCACCCAGAGCTCCAAATCGGATGCCTGGAGCCAGGCAATTCTATGTGCACCTATGGCAATGGCAGAGGTTCTGCTTATGCACTCAAAACAGTCAAAAGCTGCACGGTTGACAAACTTAGAAACATCCTGGGCATGTTTGACGAGTGTGAGAAAATCCTGCCTTCTATCCTCAGGAAGAAGAGGGCTCAAAACCTCTAAATCACCTGTGACTTCTTTAACCCTATCAAGGCTCCCTTTAAATTTCTAATCCACATTCTGCAGCCAGGTTAATTTTTCTATATCTCAGGAAAATTGTGCCGGTCTTATTCAATATGTTATAACAGTGCTTTTCTTTCTGCTATGGTCATGTATTATATACCATTTGATAGAAAAATGAGACAGCAACACAAATTTGTATAACTGAAGGCTCAAAAACATGAAAATAGGTGCACTTTATTTATAAAAGCAATTGTTATTAGTTGCATACATTCGATTTAATTTTAACTGATCATAAAAATTACAAGTTATTTAAGATCTTCATTATTATGAAAATATGCAAAACATGGTGCAGCACAGAGAGATACATTTCCACAGTCAGCACAGTGATATTTAGTTTCAACACGTTTAAGATTGTCACCAGCAACATGACGATGTCCGAGACTCTCATTGCACACGCGACACTGTCGAAATACGGTAGTTCTCTTCTCAGTTGGTGGAATGAGACTAGGGAAATGTCTAGCAGTCAAACGAAATGGGGAAACACCAGTACTTGGTCGTCCACCAGCATCACATGCACTAGCATCAGGACCAACTGTTTCAATGATAGCCAAGATAAGCTTCATACGGAAGTCAAGTCCTGTCACTTTCTCCTCTGGGTGGGACTTGCTCCAGAGTATCTGAGCATTGAGTACTGCTATGTCCAACAGATGAAAGGCAACTTTCTTGTACCACTTTACAGTTTTGCGCAGAAAAGCATAATACTCCAATAACTGATCTGTTCTGTCTACACCGCCCATTATGTTGTTGTAGTCAACGATAACTTGTGCCTTTCGAATTGGCTGATCATTACGATCTCTTTTTCCAGTGTCAACTACAGAGCCATCATGACAGTTGGACAACACTGTTACATAATTCTTATCATACCAGCAAAGTGCTAGCAGTTTATCTGCTGTACGATATGTGACATCTCCTCGTTTCAATTTGCTTCCATCTACATTTAGACGCAGGTCAGTAGGCATACCAACTCGACTGGATCGTACCGTTCCAAAGCAGGATGTTGCTCGGTCATACAGATCCATACAGAGTTCTGGACTGTTGTAGTAGTTATCCACAGCCAATCGATAGCCTTGATCAAGCAGTCCATCCATCAGATTCAGCACAATACAGTAGCTACTGCCATGTAAACCATCACTTAGAACTGCATCTTGACCTGAGTATAGCATATACTTCCAGGTGTATCCACTACGTGACTCACACAGCTCATATGATTTGATGCCAAATCTTGAGCGTTTTGTAGGTATGTATTGTTTGAAATATAACCTTCCTTTGAAAATCAGTAGAGATTCATCAATTGAAATGTCTTGTTCCGGGATATAAACAATTTGGAATCGCTTTGTGATAATGTCATAGAATGGACGAAGCTTCCAAATGCGATCACCCTCGGGTTTCTGTGTTGCATTGTTTTGAAAGTGAAGGGCCTGTAATATTCGCTTATATGTATTTCGGCTCATTACTGATGGAAAGAATGGAGTTTCTAACAGTAGTTGACCTGACCAGTACAAGTCAATCATAGGCTTCTTGATTATTCCCATAGCCATCATCAACGCCAACATTCTCCATATAGCATTATGGTCAACGTCTTGCCATTTTCTCATTCGGGCATGAGGCTTGTCAGCTGGTATTTTAGCACACAGTTCTGCTGCATAGCGATTTGTCTCAAGAACAATCATTGAAATTAGTTCATCTGTAACAAAGAGCTTGTAGAAGTCCAATGTAGTTGCATTGACTCCTATACGTTTGGCTATGCCTGGCTGTGCAATGAAAGGAAACTGACGGACGTCTTTTGGAGTTGTTTTCCATGGAAGACTGCTTCTTCTTGTCCGTACTTGTGATAAGAACATAAGAACATAAGAAATGCCATACTGGGTCAGACCGAGGTCCATCAAGCCCAGTATCCTGTTTCCAACAGTGGCCAATCTAGGTCATACGTACCTAGCAGTTTCCCCAAAAGACACAGGTTCTGCAGTGCTTGTACTAGGTCAAGCATTGATATCCTGGGTCCCTTTTTAATAGTGGTTTATGGACCTTTCCTCCAGGAACTTGTCCAAACCTTTTTTAAACCCAGCTATACTAACAGCCCTTACTACATCCTCCGGTAACAGATTCCAGAGTTTGATTACACGTTGAGTGAAGAAATATTTTCTCTTATTTGTCTTAAATAGTTTACCCTGTAGCTTCATTACATGTCCCCTAGTCCTTCTATATTCTGATAGCGTAAACAATTGATCCACGTTTATCCGTTCCACTCCATTCATTAATTTATAGACCTCTATCATATCTCCCCTCAGCCGTCTCTTTTCCAGGTTAAAGAGCCCTAACCTTTTTAGCCTCTCTTCATAGGAGTAGCCTTCCATCCCCTTCACCAATTTGGTGGCTCTTCTCTGTACTTTTTCTAATAACTCTATGTCCTTTTTAAGATACGGTGACCAGAATTGCACACAATATTCAAGGTGCGGTCGTACCATGGAGCGATACAGAGGCATTATAATATCCTTTGTTTTATTCTCCATCCCTTTCCTTATGATACCTAGCATTCTATTTGCTTTCTTGGCCGCCGCTGCACACTGGGCGGAGGGTTTTAACATGTTATCCACGATGACTCCTAAATCTTTTTCCTGGGTGGTGGTTTCTAATGTGGAGCCTTGCATCGTGTAACTATAGTGTGGGTTGTTCTTTCCTAGGTGCATAACTTTGCACTTGTCCACATTAAATTTCATCTGCCATTTGGATGCCCAGTCTTCCAATTTATCCAGATCCTCCTGCAGTTTTCCACAATCCTCTTGGGTTTTAACAACTTTAAACAGTTTTGTGTCATCTGCAAATTTGATAACCTCACTAGTTATTCCTTTTTCCAGGTCATTTATGAATATGTCAAAAAGTAGGGGACCCAGTACAGATCCCTGGGGTACTCCACTATTCACCTTTTTCCATTGGGAATATTGGCCATTTAGCCCTACCCTCTGCGTTCTATCTTTTAACCAGTTCCCGATCCACAATAGTACACTGCCTCCTATCCCATGACTTTTTAGCTTTGCCAAAAGTCTCTGATGGGGGACCTTGTCAAAAGCTTTCTGAAAGTCCAGATACACTATATCAACCGACTCACCTTTGTCTACCTGTTTATGCACACCTTCAAAAAAACAGATCAGATTAGTAAGACAAGATCTTCCTTGTCTAAAGCCATGTTGGCTGTCTCCCATTAGGCCATGACTATCTACATGCTGTGTAATTTTGTTCTTTATGATGGTTTCTACCATTTTCCCTGGTACTGACGTCAGGCTCACCGGTCTGTAATTTCCCGGGTCACCCCTGGAACCCTTTTTAAAAATTGGTGTTACGTTGGCGACCCTCCAATCTTCAGGTATTACAGATGATTTTAATGAAAGTTCACAGATTACCAATAGCAGATCTGCAATCTCATATTTCAGTTCTTTCAACACTCTGGGATGTATACCATCCGGTCCAGGTGATTTGCTACTATTCAGTTTATCAAATAGTTGTAATATATCTTCCCGGTGTAGCGATATTTCTCTCAATTCCTCTGCAGTATCACCTTTAAATACCACTTCAGTCTTGGGTAACATCCCTACATCTTCCTCAGTAAAGACCGAAGCAAAGAATTCATTCAGTCTCTCTGCTATAGCCTTGTCCCCTCTTACTGCCCCTTTTACCCCTCTATCATCTAATGGTCCAATTGACTCTCTCACAGGCCTTTTGCTACGAATGTACTTGAAAAAGTCTTTATTTCGTGTTTTTGCTTCCGTAGCAAGTTTCTTCTCAAATTCCCGCTTTGCCTGCCTTATCAATGCTTTGCATTTAACTTGCCAGTGCTTGTGTTGTTTCCAGTTTTCATCATTTGGCTCTTTTTTTCCATTTCCTGAAGGTTGCTCTTTTGGCAGCAACAGCCTCTCTGACCTCACCTTTAAACCATGCTGGCAGTTTTTTGGACTTTCTTCCACTTTTCTTAATGCGTGGAATACAGCTGGTCTGGGCTTCGAGGATAGTATTTTTAAATAACACCCAAGCTTGCTGTAAGTCTTTAACCTTTGGAACCGCTCCTTTTAGTTTTTTTCCGAACTATATTCCTCATTCTATCATAGTCTCCCTTTTGAAAGTTAAAAGGTAGTACTGTGGATTCCTTTACTATCTGTCCTCCACTGATTAAATCAAACATGATCATACTATGATCACTATTGCCAAGTGGTCCCAAGACCCTTATTTCTTGCACCAGATCTGGCGTTCCACTAAGGACTAGGTCCAGTATGGCTTCCCCTCTGGTCGGTTCATGAATCAGCTGCTCCAAGAAGCAGTCATTTATTTCATCTAGAAACTTTATCTCTTTAGCTTGTCCTGCTGTGAGACTGTCCCAGTCGATACCGGGGTAATTGAAATCACCCATTATTACTACTCTGTTGTGGCTTTTGTTAGCTTCCTTGATTTCTTTGAGCATTTCATCATCCATTTGTTCATTCTGGCCAGGCGGTCGATAGTATACTCCCACTGCCATCACCTTCCCCTTCATAAATGGAATTTCAATCCATAGAGATTCTACAGCAAATTGTGTTCCCTGCAAAACTTTAATCCTTTCTGACTCAATGCCCTCTTTAACATAGAGCGCAACCCCTCCACCAATTTGTTCAGCTCTATCATTACGATATAGTTTGTATCCAGGTATCACAGTGTCCCACTGGTTATCCTCCTTCCACCATGTCTCTGAGAGTGCAATCATATCTAACCTCTCATTTAGTGCTATATATTCTAATTCTCCCATCTTATTGTTTAGACTTCTAGCATTGGCATACAAGCATTTTAGTGACTGTATTTTATTAATTTTATTAATATTAATCTGGCTATTGGTAGGCATGGGTAATTGGGAATCTTTATGCTCTGTCTGCTCCTTACTCAAGGGCATTTGGGCTACTATACTCCCTTTTGGAACCTCACTGTTTTTGGTAGTATCCTTCAAGGATACCTTTGTCCGAACCATGCGCTCCTGGGTGACTGTCGGCTTTCCCCTATTTTCTAGTTTAAAAGCTTCCCTATCTCTTTTTTAAAGGTTAATGCCAGCAGTCTGGTCCCATCCTGATTAAGGTGAAGCCCATCCCTTCGGAAGAGCCCCCCCTTTCCCCAGAATGTTCCCCAGTTCCTAACAAATCCAAAACCCTCATCCTTGCACCATTGTCTCATCCACGCATTGAGACTCCGGAGCTCTGCCTGTCTTTTGGGTCCTGAACGTGGAACAGGAAGCATTTCGGAGAACGCTATCCTGGAAGTTCTGGATTTCAACTTCCTACCTAAAAGCTTAAATTTAGCCTCCAGAACTTCCCTACCACATTTTCCTATGTCATTGGTACCAACATGTACCAAGACAGCAGACTCCCCCCCAGCACTATCTATGATCCTATCTAGGCGGTGCGTGAGATCTGCTACCTTCGCACCAGGCAGGCATGTTACCAGGCGATCCTCACGTCCACCAGCCACCCAGCTATCTACATTCCTAATGATTGAATCACCAACTATAACAGCTGTCCTGACCCTCCCCTCATGGGGACATGGCCCTGGAGAAACGTCCTCGGTGCGAGAGGGTTTTACATCACCTGGAGGACAGGTCCTAGTTACAGGATCACTTCCTGCCACACCAGGGTGATGCTCTCCTGTCACGCGACCTCTCTCCTCCATGGCAACAGGGATGCTGCCAGACTGGAGGTGGGACTTCAGGACTATATCCCTGTAGGTCTCGTCCATGTACTTCTCTGTCTTTCTTATGTCTTCCAGGTCTGCTACTCTAGCCTCTAGAGAACGGACTCGTTCCCTGAGAGCAAAGAGCTCCCTGCACTTAGTGCATATGTAGGACCTCTCACCAACTGGAAGAAAATCATACATGTGACACTCAATGCAAAAGATGTAGTTGCACTATTGCCACGGTCTGCAGTACGACGGCATAGCTTCCCTCTGCCAAGAGGATTTGTATTTACAGATGGTTCAGCCGCAGCCACAACTGTAAATGAAAATGTTTTATTATAGTTGACATTTTTCAAACTGAACAATTTATCAATATAAATGTGACATTTAGTGTTTTGTTATACCTAAAGACATAGCTGATATATAGGTGACATAAATAATGTCTGCAAATAATTACTAACCTGGAGGTTCAGCTGCGGCTGCTACTGAATCTGGGTCACTGTCATCCGAGCCTTCAAAGTCCACATTTTTTGTGAAAACTTCTTCAGTTTCATTATCAATGACATCTTTGCCACTGCTATTACTGTTACCATCAATTTCTGTGAGAAACCTAATCACTACGACAGCTTTATATCGTTCTTTACGCATTCTTTTGCCAGTTGACTCCATCTTGTTTACTTTGCTTTTAATTCTAAATGACCTATTGCTAATGACCTATTTTCAGGTTATTTTCTGTCTGTTTTGGCCTCGTGTATAAATAGAAACACTGGCACAACTCTCTTTTCATTACTCAAAATGTGTGTTGTCATTAGCTTCCGGTATTTCGCTCATTAATATTTAGTATCTGCGTCATTGCGCCGATCCCGAATATTTCGGGCTCGGCCATTTGGTCAGAATTTTGGGTCCCGAGTATTTCGGGACCGGCCTGGAAAGGGTTAAGGAACATTCCCATATATAAAATATAGGAACTGATCCTGGCAGAAAGCATGGAAGCCTGGAAAGTATGACGTCCAAAGGCATCCAAAGTTCTACACTCACGTCCTGGAGGATTAGAGCCATGCCTCTTTGCACTCCTGATCCTTCTCATAGCTGATTCCACTACAATAGAGTGGTGAGGAAGCTACGTTTTCTGGAATCCAGGACAAGGAGGGACTCGATACATGGTATCCAGTCTGCGAGAGTGAGGAGAGGTGGTGAGAGGTGTCTCCCACATTCTCAACATGAGATCATGTAAAATCTCATGGATAGACAAGGTAGCTGCCTCCTTAGGAGCTTTGGGATATTGTAAAATCTCCAACTCCTTAGCTCTGGGCTCTGTTTCAGGAGCCACAGTAATGGACAAACCACGAGCCACCTCCCTGATAAAGTGCTGAAAGGAGATATCCTCTGGAGGAGACATCCTACGTTTAGGAGAGGAAGGCTCCTCCGGGAGAAGTATTCCGGTACCGACAGAGCTATCAGAATCCTCAGAGTTCTCTGAGGATTCGAAGTATCTTCTGTCCGGATGCTCTTGAAGAGCCCGATACCCGTACCGACCGAAGTCGGTACTGGGGGGAATCGGTACCGGAAATGCATCGCATGACTGGGTGCCGACAAAGCCAACACCGATGTCGATGCTATCGGTACTGGTACCGGTTGAACTGTCTGACGCAGTTCCGAGGGCGTCAATGCCGCAAAGAGAGCCGCCAGACTGCGTTCAATAGCCAGGAACCTCTGGTCTATCGACGCTGCCGATGCCTGGGTATCGGTACCGGAAGCAGCCGGTACCACAGAGCATGGCACCAGTAGTTCTGCCGAGGTCGAGGCCTCGAGAACGTCCTGGAGCCCCGATAATGCTTTGGAAGCCGAAGCCTCCTGCCAGGGCAATTTTGCCAGTACAGAACCCTCAAGGGCAACGCCAGAGGCATCTCGATGCTTAGAATGAGATCTACCCTTTGAGGACCGGCTGGACTTATGTTTAGTTACCTGAGATCCATGGGAGGAAGACGAAGCCCTGGAAGACGTCGATGCCACCGAAGCTGCATCGGAGGGAAAAAGGGCGCTGAGCTTGGCAGCTCGGTTTTGTAGACCCCTCTTGGACATCATGGCACAAGCCATACACTCGGAGATGGAGTGGTCAGGACCTAAACATTTAAGACACCACTTGTGGGTGTCGGTGACGGAGATGGTACCGCCACACTTGGGGCATTTTTTAAAACCCGAGGCGGGTTTCTCCATGATGGAGGAAATTTTGGGCCTAAGGCCCAAAATGGTGCATGCACCTGGAAAAGAAAAGTTTGGAAAAAAGAAAATTATTATTATTTTTTTAAAAAGAAAGAAAGAAGAACCGGCGGTACCGGTGAAGCGTTGAGGAAGGCAGACGCGACCACAAAAAGAAGAATAAGGAAAAATATTTTCTGCGGTGACAGGAACACGACCTACAGGCTCCGCGGAAAACGAAGAACTGGAGAGAGGCAGTTGGGAAAGGCGGGAAGGCAGCACGCAGGCGCTGTGGGATGCTCCCAAAAGCTTCCTAATTGGACGCTGGGGAGTGTTCTTGCGCAGGCTCCGTCGGTACTGACGATACCCATATGTGAAGACTACATTCCTGCTTGTTCCTGGAGATAGCAATGTCATTTACTTGTAACAAGGAGGCTTTTTTTTTTTAAACAGACAAAAGAATTGACCAGGCACATAAAAGGATGATTGTCATCAGATAGCACCAGGACAGAATTGCTCTCCTAAAGCTCAGAATACAGTGACAAGTTCTGCGTCTACACTAATTTTTCCATGCATAGTGGTCTCCTGTTTGCTCCCAAAACTCAATCCTACTATCCATGGAAAATACATATTATAGATAAGAAAAAATGCTTTTTCTGTCAGCAAACAGAAAGCAGTCAAGCACATAAGTGGGTGATCCCTAGCTTAGGGCTGCCACTGTTTTCTTTTTCTACTTAGTGTAGTGTTAGGAGCAATCCACAGAAAGAGCACAAGAGCTGCCATAGTTATGTAAAGAAAGAAAATTTGAGCTGAGAGATAAACAATTAACTTCATATCTAGGGAATCTCTAATCTTGTATGAGATGTCGCTTAAGTTCTCTGTGTTTGAAGGAGTGGTATCGAATATTTAGAACTTTTCATCGGGGACAAATGGTACTCCGTATACTAGCTACAGTAAGGTACCATATCCATTCTTTGGATATAGCTCAAACCTTTATCAGAAGTTCAGGGCAAGATACATTCAGTACAATAAGCATTTTCCTATCCCTAGAGGGTTTACAATCAAAATTTGTACCTGAGGCAATGGAGGGTTAAAGTGACTTGCCCAAGATCACAAGGAGCAGCAGTGGAATTCAAACCTGGCTTCCCTGGTTCTCAGCTCACTATTCTAACCATTAGGCTATTCTACCACAGTAATTACAACCTTGTACCTTATGCTACTTATTTTTTTATTTGTTTTTTTCCTTACACACACACATACATACATGAAAGCCATATACTATACTTTAGGACCTTCTTCTGAATTATCAACAATCTTTATAGTATAGATTAACCACTTGAGAAGCCCCTATCATATAAGGCAAAATCCCAACTATCTTTTGATCACTGGGATCCCGAGTGGAATTAATAGTCGATTGGGCCTTATATGATAGGGGCTTCTCAAGTGGTTAATATATTGCGTAAACATTGGTACATTTTACAATTAAGCCCTGTTTTTCAACGAGAACTTTTGATTGCCTACCAACGAGGCACCAATATCAGAAATTTGGTGGTGCATTCTATGGTAGGTACAGACCACTCGAGGGGACAGCATCCCAACCCGGGTCATTTTTCATGTCTTTCTTCACGATGTGGATTTTGTTTGCAATCACAAAGTGGTTCCACATGGACACATGAGAAAACTCAACGAATTTACCGTTTAAAGTGGCATACTGATTGCTCTTCCTCTTATGTTGTATATATTTTAACATGTCCTTGTAGTCTTCATTATGTGGGTCGAACGATACGCCCAATAAAAAAACGTTTATCAGAGTATAAATCTCGTATACATACCAAAACAATTGCAGCTCCTTTAGTGTCACATTGTCTTCAAACTAATCACAAATTTGTAGATTTTACATGGTGTATTTTAGTTCATGTACCCACAGGCCCACGTATAGGAAACCGGGAGCAACATTTACAATTTTTAGAGCAACGGTGGATTTTTTCATTGAAAACTGTAGTCCCTAATGGACTTGACCAAGAATTGGATTGGTGGAGTATATTACCCACCTGATACCATCAGTTGCGCTCTTTGGGGCATTTTGATTGGATATAAAGCATTGAGTAGTCAGGGCTGATGTCAGATGCCATTGTAAAGGAGGATGATTCAGAAATAAGCAACAGACATTCTGAGCTGAGAAAGGAATTTTTCCATATGAAATACTTTCCATCTGAGGCAGGATCGGAGGATCCGAAACACAGCGCTGGGTCATGATGTTCACGGAAGTTCTTCATCATGTTTTGAGGAAAACATATTCCTTTCTGAATTGCTGAAGAGAGAGGAGGATTCCTTCCGTTTAAATCTAATAAGATCCACGGATTGTTTAAAGGACCCAACTGCCAGCTAAGTAGAAATTTGGTTTTCCAAATTCTCTTGATGTGTTTGATACTTAGCACGTTGGCTTTGGGGGTTCAGTTATTTTGATATAGGACTGTTGCACAATAATAAAAAAGATTAAAGGGAGAAGTCCGTTACTCGATGGGGTTTCCTGTCCCCTGACCTGACGGACATCCCTACATTTAATATTTTATATATACATATATTTTTTGTAGTGTGTTTTTCTATGTTTGTCCCTATTTCGGAATCGCTAAGGTATGGCAATGGGGGAGTCACCAATTAAGAACATGGGACAAGAAAATAATGGAGGAAAAAAACCTTGTCCTGGTAAGAATCACCATGCACTTCTCAGAGATAAGATGATGGTGACCAGAGAACTAGATCAAGGGCATGTGATAGATGTGATCTACCTAGATTTCAGCAAAGCCGTTGATAATGTTCCTCATAGGAGGCTTATCAAAAAACTCAACAACTTGGGGATGGGTCCCAAGATGGTGAATTGGCTCAGAAATTGGTTGACTGACAGACGACAGAAGGTGACGGTAAATGGAACTCACTCGGATGAAAGGAAAGTGATTAGCAGTGTGCCCCAGGATTTGGTCTTGGGACCGGTACTGTTCAATATATTTGTGAGTGATATTGCCAAAGGGCTGAACGGAAAAATCTATCTTTTTGCAGATAACACCAAAATTTGCAACAGAGTAGACTCTTCTGAGGGAGTGGGGAACATGAGGAAAGATCTACAAAAGCTGGAAGAATGGTCTAATGCTTGGCAGTTAAGATTTAATGTGAAGAAATGCAGTGTCATGCACTTGGGAAGCAGAAATCCAAGGGAATTGTATGTAATAGGGGGCAAAAGATTGGTGTGTACGGACCAAGAGAAGGACCTTGGTGTGACTGTTTCTGACGATCTCGAGGTAGCAAAACAGTGTGACAAGGCGGTGGCAAAAGCCATAAGGATGCTGGGTTGCATACAGAGAAGAATTACCAGCAGAAAGGAAGAGGTACTAATGCCACTGTAAAAGTCGCTGGTGAGGCCTCACTTGGAATATTGTGTTCAGTTTTGGAGACTGTATCTCACAAAGGATATAAAGAGGCTGGAAGCAGTACAGAGGAAGGAGACCAAAATGATTTGGAGCCTGCGTCAGAAGACTTATGAGAAGAGACTTGATGACCTAAATATGTACATTCTGGAGGAGAAGAGGGACAAGGGAGATATGATTCAGACCTTTAAATACTTAAAGAGTCTTAATGGACAAACAAACCTCTTACAAAGACAAGGAAGCTGTAAAACTAGAAGGCATAACATGAAGCTGCAAGGGGGTAAATTGAAAGGCAATGTCAGGAAATACTTTTTCACTAAAAGGGTGATGGATGTTTGAAATGCCCTCCTGATAGAAGTGGTGGGGGCAAACACAGTGACAGAATTCAAAATGGCATGGGACAGACAGTGGATTTCTTTATAGCAACAGGATAAAATCAAAATAAGCATAACTATCTCTTATATCTAAACAAAGAGGGCTGACTTACACGGAGCGGTGGGGACACCCCTAAACAAAGGCATGGGGAGGGGTCACCTGCACGGAGCGGCACGTGCACGTACTCTTTCCACCTTGCTGGGCAGACTAATGGACCATGCTGGTCTTTATCTGCTATCATATACTATGTTACTGTGTTTACGGAAGCATCTTGCCTATTATCCAGGTTGATTCCCCTGTTATATGTAATGATCAGATAAATGTAACTTGTCTGAAGTTTCTTGTTCCATGTAAACCATGTTGATATTGAATAGTGCAGTATATAAAAAAATTGTAAATAAATAAATAAAAATAAATAAATAAATTATGTAGTTATGTGCCAGTGGAAGGCAAATACCAGGATGTAACTCCCGAAGAAGGTGCTTGTCCAGTAATGGTATCTAATTTGTTGTAAGGAAAGACTAAAGGAACATAGGTTGTTCATTTTCAAGACTTGACAAGGTACCAAAAAACGTCTGCACTGGGAGGCTGCATCCTCTGGGGAAGATCATATAATATCAACAGCGGAGCCATTGATGTACAGAAGAAGTAACCATCCAAAGTGAGTATCTCTCATGGAAATGGTTCATCCATGCAAATTATTAACTTGTATAGGTATGGTCCATGCCTGAAATGCAGAGGAGGCTTTGCTTTGTAGACAGTTTCTGACTGGGATATAACATCAAAGAACATTAAGATGATAGATTCTTACTCATGAAAGAGCAGAGTACAAGGAGAACGTTTTACAAGACCTAGAGTAATTAGACTAATGAATAGGAAGAGTTAAGTAGGATATGTGAAGCTTGCGAGGAAGACTTTGTATTTTGAAAAAAATCACCAACAACAGTATGGAGGAATACAGAGATAGTTATGCCAGTAGGAAGGCTTAAACATCAATTTCTTTTTCTATAGGAAGGCTCAGCAGTACAAGAAGACCTTTGGTTTGATTACCACCATGGAAGTTCCAGAAAAAGAATGACATACCAACCATATGAGAGAGGATAGGCAGACATGGACATTCAGTGATATGGGGAGTGGCATATTGGTGAGGTGAAGGAGGTTGGGGGGGGGGGAGTACTGGCTATACTGCTGTCACTGGTTTTTGTCTTGTACATCACACTGGGTGGCTTCTAAATGTGCGGTTAATAAATGTCAGTAAATAAAATACATAAATGACTGTTGAGTAATTCTGAGTGCATAAGCAGCAACTTGGTAAAGAAAAAATGGACTTTATAGGGAATGAGCGCATATAGGATGATTTATGTCAATTACCATTAAACTCTGTTCTTAGAATAGCTCTTATAATGAATTACCATAAGCTTTTTGGAGGGAAGGGAGAACTGGTTAGTTTAAAAAAAATTTCATTAGTCACTGAAATCTCTGGAGGCTCAGGGAATACTGTATATATATATATATATATATATATATATATATATATATATATGCTTGACTTTAAAGATGTCTGGGAGACTTATTGCTGAGAAGGCACTAAGCCATCTAGGTAAAAACAAAAAAGGGATTTATGCAGAATATGAATTGTAAGCACTGTCCTTGTAAGATGTCGATTTAAATCTGAAATTAGAGAATAAGGGCAGACAAGTTTGAAGAACAATGCTCTACTTTGGAAAGATTGTCTAAACAATAGAGTACTTGAATTCTAAGTCTTTGCATTTGAGAGATGAAGAAAGTGTGTAGAAACTCAACCGAATTGTTTGGAGGGTTTAGGGCTCTACAGAAAATAAAGTTGATATGAATATTTTTATAAGTTGTAAGATTGAACTGATACAATTATTAGCAGCGTCTTGAAGTTTATGGTGTACATTAAAATCACTTTTCAGATTTAACAGCTTGAGAGCATTTCATTTTGCTTAAACAACCCTCAGATGGTAGAGAATTGTAATTTCATAAGATCTGATTAAAATGAATGATAAATTATTTAATTTATTTATTCTTATATAACACATTTCCGATTATCAGTGCAGTTTACAGGGAACATAACTAAACATTACATGAAACAAATTTACATGGAACGGTTAATAGTATTAAATGGAACATGTATTTAACTCTATTATATAACACAGAACAGTTAACTATATACAGTTTAGAGAGTTGCTTAGAACTTAAGAGTGACTATGTAGAGTTAGAGGGTTGCTTACATCTGATTATATATTAAAGAGCAGATAGATAAGAGGGGGTTATGTTATCCCGTCAAAATGTTCCTTGAATAAGTTTGTTTTAATCAGTTTCTGGAAAGTTGCAAGGTCATGGGTGTCTCTGATTTCTGGTGGTAAAGCATTCCATAGGCATGGGGCATGTAGGGAGAATGTCCTAAAGCAAGTCGACTGATTACACTTGGTTAGTGCTGGAGGTAGGTTAAGGATGTTTGATGCGTTGCTTCTTCTTAGGCGGTTTTCCCGAGGTTCTTGTTATGATTGACTGTAAACATCTAGGGGATAGTTGATGGATTACTTTGAAGGTTGTCATATCATCTTATAATTAATGCGACACAGGAGAGGTAACCAATGCAACTCCTTTAGAATAGGCATGATGTGGTTAGCGCGAGGTGAGCGTATCAGAATTCGTGCAGCTGTATGTTGTGTGAACTGACACGGATGTAGGGAGCTTTTTGATTGACCTTTGCAATGCCATCCTGTAAGGCCTAACTGCGGTAGGTATCACTGCCTGGTAGACTGTATGGAAATCATAAGGTTCAAGTAGGGGTCGTAATTGGTGGACTGACTGCAACTTGCTGTAAATGCACTGTGTTACTTTCTTTAAATGTAGCTTGAATGTGAGATGCTGGTCAACAGTAACTCCCAGGTATCTTATCTCAGATCTAACATCTAGGTTAGTTTTTTCAACTTTTAGCACCTTTGGGGGAGAAATGATTGATTTCTGGTGAGGAACAGGACCTCCATTTTCTTGAAGTTGATATTTAGTTTATGATCTGATAGCCATTGGTCTATGGCATTAAAGCAATTTGTGATGGTTGAGTAGTTTTCGCTTGTGGTGGTAAATGGAGCATAAATGAGGAGTGGCCTAGTGGTTGGGGACAAGGTACCTCAGACTGGGAGAAATGATCGATTTCTGGTGAGGAACAGGACCTCTGTTTTCTTGAAGTTGATGTTTAGTTTATGATCTGATAGCCATTGGTCTATGGCATTAAAGCAATTTGTGATGGTTGAGTAGTTTTCGCTTATGGTGGTAAAAAGAGCATAAATCAGGAGTGGCCTAGTGGTTGGGACAAGGTACCTCAGACTGCAAGGTCAGGGGTTCAATTCCCACTAGAGGACAGCAACCTTGGGCCGGAAGGACTGGGGGGTTTCTAGTCCCACAGGTGCTCCTTGTGGTCTTGGGCAAGCCACTTAACCCTCCATTGCCCATGTTCCCTGTAAAATAGTTATCTCCAAGTTATAATGCCCTGTTCAATGTAATTTCAGTTTGTTCAATGTAAACCGCCTTGATATCATGAAAGGCGGTATATAAGAAATGTAAAAATAAAAATAAATAAATAATATCGTCCACATACAAATGATAGTAAACGTTGAAGGTGCTTATGATGTTGCAGACTGGCTGAATATAGATGTTAAATAGTAGTGCAGAGAGGGCTGAGCTCCGAGGTACTCCCTGTGTCTGGGAGAATGAGATGGAGTTTTTTTTGGCCAATTTGTACATATTGATTGCGGTTTGTGAGACAGGAGCAAAGCCATTCAAGGGCAGTACCATGAATTCCTAAGTTGTAGAGACACTGCAGGAGGATGTTATGGCTTATAGTTTCAAATGCCGAGGCAATGTATAAAAAGATGAGAACAAAATTTTGTTAATTGTTTTCTATACCCTTGAAAATTACGGATATTAGTAAGGTTTCCACTCCATGGTGATTGCAGAAACTGTGTTGTTGCCAGTCCAGGGGGGCATTTGTAACGATGTGATTTTGTAGTTGGAGGACGACTACTTTTTCAATTATTTTCGTCATGAATGGTAAGCTGGAAATAGGTCTGAAGAAACTAGGGACATTGGGGTCGAGTTTAGGGTTTTTTAGATTGGGCGGATGGAGGCTGTTTTGGGAAGAATCCTTGGATGAAGGGGGTTGAGATTAGCTTGAGGAGGACTGGGGCGAGCACTGCTCTCGTGATCTTCAACCAGGTGGTGGGAGCATGGGTTAAGAGATGTTATGGCATTTAGGCTGTGGATTATATTTTCCAACTGACCTGAAGAGATTGGGATGAACGAATGCGGTAGTGTGCCATCACAGTGTGGGTAACTGGGTTTGCTCGAGATTGGAGGAGAATGTGACGTGTGTGATGGCGTTGGGTATTTTGATTGCAGATAGTCAGCAAATTCTTGTGGTTCAAAGGTGTTTGTGTTGAGAGTTTGGCTGCTGTCTCTTATTAGCCTGTCAACTATCTTGTACAACTCTCTAGGTTTGCTTATTGCTTTCATTATTGATTTTGTGTGGTGGTCACTTTTGGCTCTGTTGGTCTTGGAATGATATGTTTGTAGGGCAAGTAGGTAGAGACTCTTTACTTGATCGTCCCATATGATTCTCCATCTATGTTCTAGTTTCTGTAATTTCCTCTTTAATTCTTTGTGACTCAGCGTGCATCAGGGGCTGTGGATGCGATTTTCTGGTTTCACTTTTCTAAGTGGGAGGAGCTGAGGCAAAGGCTTCAATAGTATTTAACAATTTTTCTGTTGAGAGGTTCATCTTCACGAGAGGGGAAAAAGCGTAGTTACTCACCTGTAACGTGTTCTCTGGGGACAGCAGGAATCAGTCCTCACATATGGGTGGCGTCGGCGCCGACGGAGCCCGCGCAGAGCAAATCCCCAGCTTGGTCCCCCTTCCTGCCCAAGGGTGCCATCTTGCTCAGTCAGATGACATAGCTAAAAGATGGCAAAACAAATTAAAAATGGTACAGCTGCAACTCCAAGGGGAGGAGGGAGGGTTGTGAGGACTGATTCCTGCTGTCCCCGGAGAACATCTGTTACAGGTGCGTAACTATGCTTTCTCCGGGAACAAGCAGGAAGTCAGTCCACACATATATGGGACTCCCCAGCTACAAGCTACCAAGAACCGATAGCGAAAATAGAGCTCCCTCAGGGAGAGCCACAAGCAGCAGCAATTGTGTCTGTATAGACAGGCCAACAGGATCCCTGAGTCCAATGAAACCAGCACTCCAGTAGCTTGAACACAGACGGGTCAGAGGGTAGGAGTTGCCTAGACCCTGAAAAGGTTATGGAGCACGGCTTGGCCGAAAGCACTGTCCCATCGGGATTCTCTGTCCAGGCAGTAGTGAGCTGCTAAAATATAGACTGAAGACCAGGTGGCGGACTGGCAGAAGTCTGCTAGTGGGACTGAACGCAGGTTAGCTTCTGAGGTCGCCATAGCCCTGACCCGGTGCGCCATGACCCGGCCTTCCAACAGAAGCCTAGCATCCTCGAAGGCAAGGGCAATACAGTCTGCCACCCTTGTGGACAGTGAACGCTTGGTCACCGCCTCCTCCAGCTTACTGGGGTCGTAATAAACAAAAAGCTGAGAGACTTTTCGGTGGCCCTGAGTGCGTTGTATGTAAAAGGACAAGCCCTCTTACAGTCCAGGGTATGGAGGACCATCTCTGCCCGACTGGTGCGCGGTCTGGGAAAGAAGGTAGGGAGGACCACCACCTGGTTGAGGTGGAAGGAGGACACCACCTTCAGAAGGAATTTTGGTGCAGAGCACCACCCTATTCTTGTAAAACCTAGTGTATGGCATTTCCGCCACCAGGGCCTGGAGCTCGCTTATCCTTCGTGCAGAGGTGAGTGCAACCAGGAAAACCACCTTCCAGGAGAGGTAGTGAAGGTGGCAAGTAGACAAAGGCTTGAATGGTGGGGGTGAGTGAGCTGTCCCAATACATTGAGATCCCATTCGGTCACCGGAGGGCGAACCGGGGGCTTAGACAGGAGCAGGCCCCGCAAGAAACGGGACACCACTGGATGGGCCGAGAGGGGCTTCCCATCCACCTGGTAGTGGTTCGCTACTAGGGCACTAAGGTGTACCCTAACTGAATTAGACTTGTGCCCCAAATGAGAGAGGTGGAGCAGGTACTCCAGTACCGTGCCCACAGGGCAGCAGAAGGGGTCAGTTGCCCGCTCACTGCACCAAAGAGAGAATCTGCACCATTTAAAGGCATAGTACCATCTGGTAGAAGCCTTGAGTGAGGACAGCAAAACATCCTCCACCTCTCTGGGGAGGTAGAGTGAGGCCAGTTACCCTCTCAGCAGCCAAGCTGTCAGCGAAAAAGATCCCAGGTTGGGATGCCGGAGAGAACACCCTCCTGGGAAAGGAGTCGGGGAGCGCAGCCCAGGGTTATGGGATCCGCCACTGCCAACAGCAGAAGCAGCGGGAACCACGGCTGCCTGGGCCACCGTGGAGCTACCCTATCGCGGAGGGTCTTGAAAAGAGTCCTGGCAATCAGTGGCATCGGAGGGAAGGTGTACAGAAGTCCTTCCGACCAGGAGACCAGGAAGGCATCGGTGGCCACCCTGGTGGGGTGATGCCGCTGGGAACCGAAGCGGGGCAACTGGGGATTGTCCGAGCTTGCAAACAGGTCCACCACTGGTTCCCCCCAGGTTTGTAAAAGCCTGCTGGCTTCATCGGGGTTCAGCTGCCACTCGTGCAGCTGGAGAATCCTGCTGAGTCTGTCGGCCAGCAAGTTGTCCTAGCCAGCAGGTAAACCACTCTGAGGAGAATGCCCTTCTGGATCGAAAATGAGCACAGGGCTAGTGCCTCTTCACAGAGGGCACGGGATCCTGTGCCTCTCTGTTTGTTCACATAAAACATGGCTATCTGGTTGTCCATCTGGACCACGACTGACCGGTGGCCTAGGTGATAAAGAAAGGTCTTCAGGGCGAGGCGAATGGCCCGCAGTTCCAGAAGGTTGATCTGTTGGGCACTCTCAACCAGGGACCAAGTGCCCTGGGTGCGGAAGCTCTCGCAATGTGCTCCTCAGCCCAGCAAGGAGGCGCCCATGGTGAGGACCCTCGAGGGGTTGGGGGCCTGGAAGGGCATGCCCGCCTCCAGGTGCCAGGGGTGACTGCCACCAGACAAGAGACTTTGCCAGCTGGGGGCTCACACAGACTCTGTTCTTGAGATGGCCCATGGCCTGCGGAGGCACCACTATGCTGTCTGCATGTGAAGATGGGCATCCAGCGTGACGTGGACCATGGAGGCCATGTGCCTGAAAAAGCGCAGCAGATGCCTAGCAGACACAGAGGTATGGTGCGGCATGTCCCGGGCCAGAGACATGTGTCAGGCTGCCCAGTCCATGGGCAAGAATGCTTTCGACCGAAGGGTGTCGAGCCTTGCCCCGATGAATTCCAGCCCCTGTGTCGAAGGTTCGACTTGGGGTAGTTTATAACGAATCCCAAGTGTTGCAGAACTCGGATGATGCATGCTGTTGCTTGCTGCACCTTGGGGGCTGGGACGCCCTTGATGAGCCAGTCATCAAGGTAGGGGAAAACAGACTCCCTGAAGCCTGAGGAAGGTGGCGACAATTGCCAGTCACTTTGTGAAGACTCTGGGGGCTGAGGCTAGGCCGAAGGGTAGCACCCTGTATTGGAAATGATTGCCTCCTACCACAAAGTGTAGGTATTGCCTGTGGTATGGATGGATTAGGATGCGTTATAGGCATCCTTTAAGTCTAAGGAGGATAAGACAGTCTCTCTGCTGGAGGTAGGGCAGCAATGCTCCAAGGAGAGCATCTTAAACTTCTCCTGCACCAGGAATTTGTTGAAGCTGCGCAGGCCGAGGATGGGCCTTAGGCCCCCTGTCCTCTTTGGCACGAGGAAGTACCTGGAGTAGAACCCCTTGCCCTTTAGGTGGTGGGGCACCGGTTCCACTGCTGTGTCCTCGATAAGCCCTGCCAAGTCCTTCAGAAGGTGATCCTGGTGGAGGGAGACCTGAGGGGCTCTCATGGGAAGAAGGGGGGGTTGTTTGACTCAAATGGAGGGGGTAACCCTCCCTGAGCACCCTTAGTGAACAGGAGTCGGTGGTTATGGCCTCCCACCTGTGGGCATAAAGGGTGAGGCTCTTCAGAGAGACTGTGGAGTACTCACGGACAGCTTTGGAAAGGCTCTTGAAGTGCTGCAAAGGCTCTTTAGAGAGACTGTTGAGTACCCGGCGAGTTCCTTCACCATATCCCGCAGGTACATGCCCATGTACAGTTGGTAAGCCTGCATCTGGCAATTCAGCATCGAGTCCTGGTAGCATTTTCTGCTGAGGGCATCCAAGGAGCAGGCCTCCCTGCCCAGAGGCACCGAGGAGTGCGTCTTCTGACTCTTCAGCCGATGCATAACCAACTCCACCACCATGGAGTTGTGCAGCAGTTGTGACTTTTGAAAGCCAGGGCTCTGGCGGACTCAGTACATCTAGTTGAGCCATTTGCTGACCACCGGCCCCGATGCTGGTGTCTCCCACTTACGGAACATGAGCTGTTCCAGGATGGGAGGAATGGGCACCGTGAGCAATTCCCGAGGGGGAGCCTCGTATTGGAGGATCTCAAGCTCGTCGGCCCGAGGATCCTCCTCTGACTCAGTGGGAAAAGGCTTTTGACATATCCTTGATGAAGTCCCAAGAAGCCCATGTCCTCTGGTGGGGACCTTCTCCGAGGTTCAGAGATCGGGGAATCAAAGGGGACATCTTGGTGCCGACGGGTGTCCGGGGACTCCTCGTCCTCTGTCTCCCAGTCGGAAGACACCGAGGAAGACTCGAGGAGGTGGTGTTCCTCGGGGCCTTGAGGGACCCGGTGCTGTACAACCCGACCCCGGAGGGATCGTCAGGGACGACCTCGGCTCCGTCGAACAGGAGACAGGGTGTGACCTCGGCCAAGGATCTACTCGGGCCCGCATGTCCTCGAGGATCAGCTCAGCCTCCGGGGATGTCTTCAATGTCAAATGCCCGGTGGTCGAGGCGGAGGAACCGGATGTGTCAGACATCAGCGCCCGCTGCTGGTCCAAGAAGGCAGTTACACTGCACTCCAAGGCTGCCATTCTGGACTTTAGCCCAGATGGCTCTATAGCCTTCGGCACAGGTATCGAGGGACTAGGGCCCGATGCTGGCTCACCTGGAGGAGAATCCTCGACGAGGAGTGTCTAAACTGGCGAGGCTGGTCCACAACTGGATCCTTCCAGGGAACCTTAGCCGGCCCTTCTCTGACGGCTCGAGTGGACGCCCGGGGCTCCACGACCAAGCCCGAGAGGACCCCAGTCGATCAGAACCATCCAGGGATGCCACCTTCGAGGACTTCTTCCTCTTCGGTTCCATCGAGGGAGACCCCCACTCCTAGGACCCACGACGACGCTCGGGCTTGGAGTGTTCCCCCCGAGGAGTTGATGCCTCAGACGAGGTCCTGGCTCTCGGAGGCATCGGGGACTCGGGAAAAATGTTGTTATGCTGTTGCTGGCGGCTCCTGAAGGCCTTAGAAGACATCTTTTTGCAAAGGCCACAGACCACTCGGTTGTGATCCAGGCCAAGGCACTGGAGGCAGCAGTCATGTGTGTCGATCAAAGACATTATCTTAGCGCATTGATCACACTTTTTAAAGCCGCTAGTCATCATAGGGGGAAAAAGAACTCCAGCAAGGTTGAAGACCCTTCGGGCTGCCAGCAGAGAAAAAGGGTGCGAAGGCACCAAAAGAAAAATCAAACTTAAGTAGAAAAAGGAGTCGACCCCGATACCGAGGCACTGAGGTCAGCGGGTGGGAAAGGTACTGGTGCAAACCGGAGACGAGTAAAACTCCTCGAGAAAAAAATCAACTTTTTCCGGGGGGGGAAAACAGACAACGTCTGGTGGGCTCCGTGGAAAAAAGGAGACTGAGCAAGATGGCACCCTTGGGCGGGAAGGGGACCACGCATGCATGGTAGCAGCCCCAAAGGCTTTCTTTGAAAGCTGTGGATTTGCTCCACGCGGGCTCAGTCGTTGCCGACGTCACCCATATGTAAGGACTGACTTCCTGCTTGTTCCCGGAGAATAGTAGGTTACCTTGAACTTTTGAGAGAAATTTAGGTAAAATTAATAGTGATCTTCAGGTCTATTAGTATGAATTTCTCATATTTATTTATTCATTCTAAATGATTTGGTATACCACCATTTGGACTGCATACAGCTAGCACAGTGGTTTTCAATCAGGAGATCCAGAAACTGCATAACAAGAAACGCAAGACAAAATACAAGAGGCTAGGAAAATGCACAGCACAAGAAGAAGATGACTTATAACATCTGAGATACCAGAGACACACGAGGGCAATGAAAACAGGGAAGGGAAGTCCCTTTAGACTATGCAACATCCTACTGTGAAGTATGTCTATAAGCACAAGTTGCACTGCAGAGCAAATACAATACAACTGAGAAAAAGAGATAACAATAGATAGAACATGTATTAGTATTTCTGCTGTACATGTGAAATACACTCTTTTAGAAGTTTAGCAGAAAAATGAGGTGGTTAATAGAGTAGAAAGGAACCAATTTTTTCTCAGTCATGTTTATGGGAAGCAATCATGGTTCTCAAGAACCTGCAGACATTTTCTAGGTTCACCGTGCTATGTCTGCGCAAATGATGAATACAGGGTAGAGAATTATCACTCATTCAAGATGCCCAATGGTGTTCAGTTGCATAAGCAGGTTGGATCACTGAGTGCTGCTGAACGACTGAAGACTGCCCCGATTCCTCAGCAGAATCGGTGAAAATTTCCATCACAGGTTCTTGTACAGCCAATATCTAAAGAGGTCTGCTCCACCTATATTCCTCCCAAGAGCATAAGGAACTATGTCCATCTCCTGTTCTACAGCATCTGAGCTCTCAGGCCACCATACAAAAGGGAAGTGTCTGTGCAATATAGCACAGCAGAAGCATAAGGTCCTTGCATTACGATTTCTACACAAACTGGGTATTGAGATTAACCACGGGATTATCTAGAAATTCTCTCATCCTGTCTCTGTGGTGATGAAATTCAGCTACTTCGTCATGATGCATGCTCAGAATTTTCACTGGGTCTTGAGCTATATCCTGGTGTAGTTAAATGATATCACTTAATTGTGTGCCTGACTCAGTTCTGTTTATTAATGGAAGTATTATTTTATAGTAACTAAAAATGATTAATGTCGTCATCTTCGAAAATTTCCAAATTTTCAAGCCCTGAAATTAGATATTTTATGATCTTGGGACGAAGAAGGGAGAAGCGTGGAGGAGTGGCCTAGTGGTTGGGGCAAGGTACCTCAGGCCGGAAGGTTGGGGGTTCAAATCCCACTAGAGGACAGCAACCTTGGGCCGGAAGGACTGGGGGTTCTAGTCCCACAGGTGCTCCTTGTGGTCTTGGGCAAGCCACTTAACCCTCCATAGCCCATGTTCCCTGTAAAATAGTTATCTCCAAGTTATAATGCCCTGTTCAATGTAATTTCAGTTTGTTCAATGTAAACCGCCTTGATATCATGAAAGGCGGTATATAAGAAATATTAAATAAATAAAATAAATAAATAAATAATATACTTTCCTTTCAAAGCATGTCTATGTAAATGAAATGGCTCAGAAAAAATTCACCTTTAGAAGAAATGATTTTACATTCACTTCTGCTTTTCCCATAAGTTGACAAGTCAAGTCAAAATATTGCATTGGCTGGACAGCAGAAAGTTTTGTTGTTGGTCCAGGGATGGAAAGATGATCGACTGCCCAGCTACGCAGTATTTCTATTGTCTTCAGGTCTTCAGAGGTATAGTGAAATAATTTACTGGAGGCTCGAGGAATTATTGGTGTCCCTACTGTGCCATCGAACACCAGAGCTGAAAAACCAGCACTAGTAATTCCCTGCATCTCGTTATTGTACTCCTGGATCTGGAGAGGGGGAGAAAAAAAAAGTAAAGATCTGATGACTTTGTAAATTGATCAATATATAAATTATTTTTGTGGCTCTCTAAAAACCGATGGTCTATAATGAATTCAAACAGATGACTAACCTAAATCTGCAACGGAAGATATAATATTAATACATGTTATGATGCAATACACATGGAATCTCCAAAGCAAATGAAGTAAGTTTACAAAACAACAAGGATAAATCTTCACTGACAAAATATTTGTAAAACGTTTAACATTTTTTTTTACTCGAAATGCAGATTGATCCTAGGGTTTAAGACACATTCTATAACAATCCTCTAGAAGTTGCATACACCTTCCACATCACAAATTATTTGTTGAGTTATTACAGCATTATCTTATTCTGATATGCTATTATATGAACATCTGAATTTGATCTTTACTATTTCTCTTATTTCTATATGTGTTTCGCTATAATTCTAGAATTAGAAAATCATTAGATTACATGACAGATCCCAGGGTACAGATCGCAAATGCCCTGGTTCTGATAAATACTCAATGACAGAATTAGAAAAGCGTCTTTCAAATAAGCACACATAGGGCAACAAAGTATAATTACACAACTTCAAGCTTAAATGGTCAACCACATGATTATGGACAATTTATAATATAAGTAAGGGAAAATTAGACTTACCTGCTAATTGTTGTTCCTTAAGGAACTCTAGTCCAGTCCCGGAACCTCCACCAGCAGCTTTGGAGACTGAAAGATGTCATCGCTTTGATGTCACTGGTATATCTAGGCAAACACCGCCCCTTTCCACCAGTACCTATTGACAAAGCAGACTCAGCAGAGCAACCAATAAGTAGCTACCGAATTAAGCATAACGGAACAGAAGTAGTTAAAACTGCCCAGGAACAATACATCCCCGTAACTCAGCCAAAAACGTCTAGCTCCTAAAGACGGAATAACCACACTCCAGAGCCTACAGGGCACTGCTGCGCAAAAAAGGGTCACCCGGTGACTTTCCCGTGTACCTCCAGAACAGGACAAATTCTCTTCGAAAACCTGTCTCTCAATCCATCTTCCTGTCGTCCAGATTTCTGTAGTCCTTTTCCTTTCCATTTTTTTTTTTTTTTAAACTTCAGGCTGCACGCCGCGTAATATACTGGGAGGGATCCGGGACTGGTCTAGAGTTCCTTAAGGAACAACAATTAGCAGGTAAGTCTAATTTTCCCTTCCTTTGCGTCCCTCTAGTCCAGTCCCGGAACCATAGAGGATGTAACAGAGCAGTGAATATCAACGGGAGGGACCTTGAAGCCCAGCCTGAAGTACTGCTGAACCCAAAACGTCCATCCACTCGCGCCTGCACATCAAACTGAAAGTGCCGCGCAAAGGAATGCAGCGAGTACTAAGTCGCCACCCAACAACCTACAAATCTCCTCGACCGGCACTAAATGGAACTCCGCCCAAGACACCGCCTGCACCCTGGTGGAATGCGCACACAAACCAACCGGAACCACCTTACCCCTCTACCGGTAGGCCGATGCAATAGACTCCTTTAGCCACCGCAAAAACGAGGGCTTCGTCGCCGCATCTCCCTTCCGCGGGCCTCTAAAGGCGACAAACAACCTGTCGGACTTCCTGAAAGACGCCGTTCTACAGAGATACTTCTTAAGCACCCGTCGAACGTCCAAAAGATGTAACCGAAAACCCCGGAAGAGACACCATCTGGAGACGTGAAAAACCAAAACCACCTTTGCCCAAAAAGCTGGGATCGTGCGCAACACTACCTTGCGACTGAAAAAGGACAAATACGGCTCCTTACCAGACAGCGCCTGCAACTCTGAACTCCTCCAAGCGGAGAAAAAGGCCACCAGCGGGGGAAAGGACAAGACAAAGACTACTAACTGGGAGCTTACTGAGCCTTGACTTGGACGAACCGTCAGCCGCCCCATTCCCCCACCAGAGAGACCTCCGGGAGAACCCCAAAGAAGCCAATTATATTCGCCAGCACTCGAATCACACCATAATGCACATTTGCCACATAAAGCAAAACAGACTCTAGTCACTTCCTTTCCTGTTCCAGGCGAGTAGACTGCAGTAAATACTGCGACCACCGGAAGCATGCTCTCGTCCCCCCAGACTCCCCCAATGGGAGCCTGTAAGGACAGAGCAGTGCCCCCAACGATCGACTCAGTGAACCACCTACTCTCCTATCGCGCGCTAAAGAAGATCGCTAGGGCTCTCTTCCAGACAGTGAGTCCACACCTCCTGGAAGTGCAAGGTGTGCACCCACCCACGTAGTACCGAGGCCTGCGCCTGCCTAGTCTCAAAATGTCAATCAAGAACAGGCCAATTCAGGACAGCTGAATACGTTTTTTTTTTTACAAAGACATCTCTTAACCAAAAATTCCTTCAGCCGATGTTGAGAAGCTATTTCCGCGCCAACACAATGCAGCAGAAAGAACTCCCTATGACAGGCATAGAAATCCACAGCCTTCCCGCTAGAGGAACGCCCCATTCCGTCTGCCTGCACCAAGCTGGACATTCCTTTTTTTTTTTTTTTTTTTTTAAGGTCAACTAGCCCCTGGTGTTAGAAAATACAGCTTTCCCATTCCGCAGTGGCAATTGAGTCAGCAAAGAAGAAGCCAAGAACCTGCAGCGAAGTTCCCATTATACCACCTGGTAAAGACTACACTTCTAGACCAATGAAGAAAAATAGCATGCAAGAGTGCATTGTGTCCTGCCAGTAGCTGATCGAACTTATCATGTATGTCAGTACGGTTTCTTTCGGGATTTAAGGAATGCTCCGGGAGAATTCTTTGGGCAGACACCGATTCACCCTTTTAAAATTAAGAATTGGGCGAAACGAGCCTTCCTTCTTTGGAACCACAAAGTAGAGGGAGTATCAACCGTATTGGGCTGCCGGCACCGGCACCACCACTTTAAGTTGAAGCAGCCGCTGGAGCGTTCCTGCGACCGCCTGAAACTTTTGCGGAGCTCTGCAAGAGGACTGGACAAAGGAATCTAATACAGGCTGATGGAGCTCCAAAGCTGATGCCAAGCAGCGTGCAAGCCATCCCGCAAACACAGCATATGATGTATGCCTTCCAGAATCTGAGCTGCTGCTAATGCTGCGAGAGAACTAGCCTGGCTGCGCGCTTCTGGCCCCCATTAAGACAGGCGCTGAACACTAGCAGATACTCTCCATACTGGAGAACCTCTGATAAATGGAATGGGAGCTAAAATAGCCTCAAAGGCCAGAGTCCTATTCAGCGACCTCTCTCCGCTGAGCCGCCTTTTACAGAAGGAAAAGAAACCACATATAACCAAAATGAAGACATTACAAATCTACCGCCAAACCTTAGAAATCAGACAAAGCCAAACTAAACGGGAATATTGTCCCTCAAGAAACCACAGAACTATAAAACCCCTCTCATAACATAATGCGTATGGCAGAGCATTCCACACCTGGGGCCTGGCCAAGGCGCTCACCCAAGCGCCTTTTAGAACTGTCCAAGAGAGCTACCACCATAATTCCTTTTGACTTGAATATGTGTACAGCAGATCATAGCGCTATATCACAGCAGCTAAGCCCAAATATTACCCTGCCATATCAACCGACTAACGCCTTATAGGACCTGCTATGGACAGCGGAAGGAAATTCTTGTAAACCAACATAGCTAGGCCCTTTTTTTTTTTTTTTTTTTTTTTAACAACCTTTGAAGGCCTACTGAAAGTTTAATCCATACTCTGCAGCTGGGTTACATTTTTGCACATTTCAGGAAATTGCACCCATCCTATGCACTCTGTTCTAATAGTGATTTTCTGTCTGCTATGTTCACTTACTAACTACCATTTGATAGGAATATGTAGTCAGAAGTTGCAATCGCGAGAGTTTTGGGCACGGCCGGGAAAGGATGTATAGGACTCCAAAAATCAAGCTCCAGCCACCTCCAATGAAATCAAAGCAGATCAGCTAAAATTACCCGAACTGCTGTTATAGCTTTGCAAAAGCTACCAGGCCCCGCTGCACCCCGCTTTCCTTCCCCCCTTATCCTGAGGGATTCACCGTTGCAGGAAGCGTTGCTCACCCTCTGCCAGCCAGCTACGTCTGCCAGGGAGCTGAAGAGCGAAATAGAGAGCAGAACTCCTGGAAGTAAACAAATAGCATTCAGCTCGTGGGGTTCAGGGCACCAAAAGCCCCCGAATAAATCAACCGTGTTCGCTCAAAATGAACAAGGCTCTCTCTCACTAGAGAGTTTCTTTTTTCCTTTTGAAATCCTGCTCTAGAAATAGATGAGAACTTCCGGGGAAGGGCACGATAAGTGATCCCCCCTTAAGCTAGGAAACACCCAGGCACCTTGCAAATGGAGGTCTTAGAGGTTGCTGCCTGTGTGAATCTAAGGAGTAACACAATTTCGTATTTTACCCCCCCCCCCCTAGGGATGGGGGCCCTGAATACTATATGTGAAGCATGAGCAGCTGTGGCTGTTAGGGCAACAGAGACCAACAAACGATATAGAAGTTAAGAGCTGCAATCTTGGTTATATAAACAGGAGTTGCAGCATTACAGATAATAAGCAATCAAACTGCTGCATACACACAGTCAGAGAAAGGCCCCATTGAGTGCATCCGCTGCCCTCTGGTGGCCATAGACCTTAGCCCAGGCACTCCTTGATTGACAGGTAACTGCTATATACTTCTTTATATCCTAAGGATTCCTAAACCTGTCCCTGTGAAACACAGGCCTTTGGACCTGTCCTTCTTTACAAATACCAGTTAGGGCTCTGCTCTGGAACCTAAAACTGGCAATTTGCCTAACATCCTGGGACTTAACAGATGCTCCTCAGAGACATGATTAGAAGGGAAAGAACATGTGGAATCAATGCCACAACTGCTGTCCTATAAACTAAGAACAAACTCAAAAATAAAGAGGTCTGACAACAGTCCCCTGAAAGCTGAGGAATCCCCACGAGCCTCAAAAAACCTACCAACAAAAGAAAGAAACACTAGGCCCAAAAAACTAGCTATTCTGCCTGTTGTCTTCCTCACACAGGCATCTCACTGCAACTTGCCATGCGGTCCTAACACCCAGAGAGAAAATGGCCCCAAAAAAGGAGGCCTCAGCAGACCGACAGAGCCCGAAGGCCTTACCTGCAGGGCAGAAAGCCACACTGCCTGCTCCTACCTTGAAGTGCTCCGATCCTCAAACCGCGCTGATGCGCCTGGCAGCTGCGGCGAGGACCGCTCAGCCGGTTCCACAGTGTAAAATTAAATCCCGCAGCAACAGAGAGACTCTGTCTCACAGCTGCAGTGCGGATGCACGGGTCCCGGAGCTCTCTCCCGTAGTCAAGGGAGAGAGATCCGCACCAGCAAATGCCTGCAGCAAGCAAAAATAATTGAGGAGGGAAGGCGAGAGCTGCTACAAACTTAAAGAGGCCGGCTCAAATTTAAAATCACTGTAAATAAGGATATTTGCTCCTAACTAAAAGGAACTAATCCCCGGTTGCCAATTAATCAAAGGCAACTGAATCAAAAATAAAGTTAAAGTAAATTAAAGGCAAAAATCAAAATCAGACTAGAATTTGCACCTTAAATGCTCCTTATCTGCTCCCCCCAAGTAAGCCCAGGAGCAAGGCTGTCTACCAAACCAAATAAATCCTGCCGTTGAAAACGCGGCCCTCAAAATGGCCACTGCCAGCATTCCCGCTCAAAAAAGCACACTCTCGCACCCCCCGCAACAAGGCCCTGAGCACCCTGCAACCCCGGGAGCCGCCGCGAAGCCTCCCCTCCCAGTTTAAACCAGCTCCCCAAAGCAGATCTGTGTGGGTACTTACCACCGCCGCCGATCCCGGGGGGAAGGGGAGGGGGAGGGGAGTGAGGGAAAGGAGCCAACAGGACACCGGAGCACAGCCTTTTTAACGGCTTCAGCTCCGGCGGCTCTCTGCTCTGATTGATCTGGGCACAACCTTCACAGGCTTCTCAGCCCCTGCATCGCTGCTGCTGCAACTGCCCGCATTCCACCTGCTCCTCACCCCTTCAACGCGGGTTCGGGAGCAGGGAGGCCACGGATCAGCACTGTCTCCCCTGTGCTCGTTTAGACGCTGGGGCAATGCAGAGAGGGAGGGGGAAGAACTCCCTGATCCTTTAGAAACAAAAAATAAAAGGTCCACAGACACAGGAACCCTTACAGCAGCAGCAGATCTGACATAAAAGAAAACAAAGTAACCAAATCAAACAGGGAAAATAAACCAAAAGGAGTAAATTTCAAAAACCCATGCTCTGCTTATTTGTTCTCACTGAGCCCAGCCCTGGGCTCAGAACCTCCAAGCTGCTTGGAGACTGAAAGTACTGGTGGAAAGGGGCGGTGTTTGCCTAGATATACCAGTGACATCAAAGCGATGACATCTTTCAGTCTCCAAAGCTGCTGGTGGAGGTTCCGGGACTGGACTAGAGGGACGCAAAGGAATAACACTTTATATCATACTCTAACAACAATGGGCAGCCAGTGAAGCTAGCACAGAAGAGTACAAATATGTGCAGACCTTGGCTGCCCTATAATCAATGTAGCAGCAACTTTCTGAGTCATCTGCAGGGTGCGAATTCTACAAGCTGGCAGGCCTTGATATGTAATATTACACAATGGGAGTATCATAGCCTGAAGTACTGTCTGATCATTCTCTTCAGATAACATACACCAAAATCACTCTTAATTATCTGATTAATTTGAGGTTGAAAGGTTAGGTAATGGTCTAACATAATTCCAAGATATCAAACCTCAGCTTTCACAGTGAGGTTAGCTTTTTGAATCTGGAGTGCGGGGGGTGCCACTAAGGTAGAATCAAGGGTCACAAAAAGAATCTTAGGGGTCTGTTTACTAAACTGCGGTAGCGGACTCCGTGCGATATCGGAGCCACGGCCCCAATGATTTCCAATGAGGCTGCGGCTCCGATATTGCACAGAGTCCGCTACTGCCAGTTAGTAAACAGACCCCTTAGTCTTACTAAAGGTCACCTCTAATCCACGCTCACCAAGCCAAGCTATAATCTTATTGAAATAGCTAATTATTATTGATAAATGAAAATCATCACTAATATTGAAGGAAACATAACATTATATCATCTGCATAAAAATTATAAAGAACATTTTGAGACTTTAGGCATCACATAAGGGCTACAGATAAATACTGGTTGTGGTCAACATTATTGGCACCCTTGCATTTTAGATATGTTGTGTACAATATCTTGAGAAATAATTGGAAATATTCTAACTGTACGTCATCATAATATTTTAATAGTATGTTCAAAGGTATACAACAACAACAACAAAAAAGATGTCTGTGCAACTTATATGTAGAAAATTCTGAGAAAAAACACAAAATATGACCTGGACAGGCTTAATGGCACCCTTCACTAATATTTGATTGCACAACCATTGGCAGTGATAACAGCCTCCAAACGTTTCTTGTAGCCATTTATAAGATTCGTACATCTGTCCACTGGTAGTTTCTCCCACTCTTCAACTGTGATCTGTTCCAGCTCATGAATGTTTCCAGGATTCCTTTTACTAATGGCAGACTTCAGCTCTTTTCAAAAGTTCTCGATTAGATTGCGATCAGGACTTATAGCAGGCCAGTTGAAAACAGTCCATTGGTTCCCTTTGAACCATTCTTTTGTACTTCTAGATGTCCTGTTTGGTTCATTGTCCTGCTGGAGGACCCATGACTTTCGACCCAGACGTAGCTTTCCGACACTAGGCAGCACATTTCACTCCAAAATACCTTGGTTAGTAGTTCTTGATTCCTTTAATAAGTTCCAGGCCTCCATTTCCTGAGGCAGCAAAACAGCCCACATTATGGAACCTCCACCATAATTAACTGTAGGAAGGATTTTTTCCCCTTATAATCTTCATTTCTTTGCCTGTAAATGTATTGCTGGTCTGCATTTATTTATTTAGTTATTTATTTAACTAGGCTTATATACCGCTTTTCTAGAAGTCAAAGTGGTGTACACTCAGGTACTGTATAAATATTTCCCTTGTCCCCGAAGGCCTCACAATCTGTTTTTGTACCTGAGGCAATGGAGGGTTAAGTGGCTTGCCCAAGGCCATAAGGAGCAACTGTGGGAATAGAAACCCCAGTCCTTCCGGCCCAAGGGGATGCTCATGAGGAAACAACGTGTGATCCTGGTGGTATTGGATGGTGAATGGAGGCATCCTTTGAAAAAAGATAAGTGCGGCTAAGAACCGTGTAGAGAAAACTGTTAGACCCTGAAGCAGAATAAGTTAAAACTGTTCGAAACACGACAGTCATGGTCAGTGAATATACAGTTGTTACTAAAGTTGATAAGAGAATTTGCAGAAGTGTGGAAGTCTTTAAGAAAATGATACTGAATTTTATGAACACCATTTAAAATGAAATACAAAGTTGATGCATGAAAAAAGTTGATTAAAGAAAGAGAAAACCAAAAAGGTGAAAAATTAAAGTTGACAAAAAAAAAAGAGAAAAAGGGACTATTACGCTAGAAGCAGCTTGTGATAGCAGCTTTGATGAACATAGTCCGACAAAATGTTTTGGAATATGTACTGAGCAACTGCAAGTGGGATGAAGTGTAGTTACTCACCTGTAACAGGTGTTCTCCGGGGACTTCAGGAATCAGTTATCACATATGTGTGACGTTGACGCCGATGGAACCCGCGTGGAGCAAATCCCCAGCTTTCAAAGAAAGCCTTTGGGAGTTGCTACCACGCATGCGTGGTCCCCTTCCCACCCAAAGGTGCCATCTTGCTCAGTCAAATGACATAGCTAAAGGACGGCAAAATGAGACCAAATTATTTTACATAGCTAAAGGACGGCAAAAGCATAAACCCGTCTGGTAGACGCTTTGCGTGAAAGCCAGCAAAACATCCTTCACGTCCTTCGGGAGGAGGAGTGGGGCTATCGTCACCCTCTCAGCAGCCACACCGTCAGCGAAAGGGAGCTGAGGTTGGGATGCAGAAGAGAGACCCCTCCTGGGAAAGGAGCCGTGGAGCTGACCCCAAGGGAATGGGAGCCTCCACCGCTAGCTGCAGGAGAAGTGGAAACCACGGTAGCCTAGGCCACCGTGGAGCTATCAGGATGACTGAAGCTTTGCCGTGAAGAATCTTGAACAGAGTCTTGGCAATCAGAGGTGTCGGGGGAAAAGCATACAGAAGATCCACTGACCATGAGACTAGAAAGGCATCGGCGGTCACCCTGGTGGGGTGCGGCTGCCTTGAGCAGAAGCAAGGCAACTGGTGATTGTCCGGGCTGGCAAACAGGTCCATCACTGGTTCCCCCCAGGTGTGGAAAAGCCTGCTGGCCACTGCCGGGTCCAGCTGCCACTCGTGCGGCTGGAGCATCCTGCTGAGTCTGTTGGCCAGCCAATTGTCCTGGCACGGCAGGTATACCGCCTTGAGGAGAATGCCCTGCTGGACTGCATAAGAGCACAGATCCAGGGCTTCCTGACAGAGGGCACGGGACACTTCACATAGAACATGGCAACCTGGTTGTCCGTTTGCAGCAGGACAGACCTGTGGCCCAGGCACTGACGAAACGCCTTCAGGGTGAGATGGATTGCACGCAGTTCCAACAGATTGATCTGCTGAGCACTCTCGTCTGGGGACCAAACACCCTGGGTGCGGTATCCCTGGCAATGGGCTCCCCAGCCCAGCAGGGAGGTATCTGTGGTGAGCACCCTTGAGTGATGAGGGGCCTGGAATGGCATCCCCGCCCCAACGTGACGGGGCGAGAGCCACCAGGTCAGAGACTGCACCAGGCGACTGGTCACTCTGACCATTGGTCCCTGAGGCACCACTGCGCAGTTCGCATATGAAGGCAGACATCTGGAGTGACATGGACCGTGGAGGTGCAGCAGATCTCTTGCTGACACTGAGAGAAGGTGCTGTATATGTCTTTGACTAGCACCATGAGCCTGCCCTGCCTTGTCTGTAGGCAGGAAGGCCTTCGACTGAAGGGTGTTGATCCTTGCCCCAGTGAATTCCAGCTCTTGTGTCAGGCAAAGGCTGGACTTGGGGTAGTTGATAACGAAACCCAAGTGTTAAGGACCTGGGTGGTGCGTGCCTGCTGCACTTCGGGGGCTGTAGTGCCCCTGATGAGCCAGTCGTCAAGATCGGGGAAGACAAAGATCCCCTGAAGCCTGAGAAAGGTGGCAACCACTGCCAGGGACTTTGTGAATACCCTGGGGGCCAAGGTGAGACCGAAGGGAAGCACCCTGTATTGGAAATGGATTGCCCACTACCACAAAGCGTAGGTATTGCCTGTGGCTTGGGTGGATTAGGATGTGTGTATAGGCATCCTTTAAATCTAAGCAGCATAGCCAGTCTCCCTGGCGGAGGTAAGGCAGCAATGCTCCAAGGGAGAACATCTTTAACTTCTCCCTCACCAGGAATTTGTTGAGGTTGCGCAGGTCGAGAATGGGCCTTAGGCCCCCTGTCCTCTTTGGCATGAGGAAGTACCTGGAGTAGAACCCCTTGCACTTGAGGTGGTGGGGCATCAGTTCCACCACTTGGTCCTCGAGAAGACCTGCCAAGAAGGTCCCAGTGCAGGGGAGACCTGATAGGCTCTCCAGGGAAGTAGTGTGGAGGTACTTGGGCTAGAGGGAGGAGGTAACCCTCCCCGATCACCTGCAATGCCCAGGAATCGGTGGTGATAGCTCCCCACCTGTGGGCATACAGGGCGAGCCGACCTCCTGTAGGCTGCTAAGCTCCAGTTGGGAAAGCGGCCATGCTGCAGGAGTCAAAAGCTCCCTCCAGGCTGGGCCGGAGCCAGAGCCTGGGGCTTGGGGGCCTTCTGCTTACGCGAGTCATGCCCCTGTCCATTGGCCTGCTGTCCTTGCTGGGAAGCCGGGGAGGCCTGATAAGGGGCATGGTTTCGGTAAGCAGTGCACTTCCTCGAGTAAAGCACAGTTACTTACCTGTAACAGGTGACCTCTGGGAACAGCAGAAATAAGTCTTCACATATGGGTATCGTCGGTACCGACGGAGCCTGCGCCGGAACGCTCCCCAGCGTCCAATAAGAAAGCTTTTGGGATCATCCCACAGCGCCTGCGTGCTGCCTTCCCGCCTTTCCCAACCGCCTCTCTCCAGTTCGAGTTTTAAAGCTGAGACAAAGAGAGAGAGAGAGGGAAGGAAAGATCGATAGAGAGATACAACTCCTAGGGGAGGTGGGTGGGTTGTGAAGACTTATTCCTGCTGTTCCCAGAGATCACCTGTTACAGGGTAAGTAACTGTGCTATCTCCAGGAACAAGCAGGAATGAGTCTTCACATATGGGGACTCCCTAGCTGCAGATGCCAGGGAGAGACCCCAGGGTTGTGTGTCCTTGAAAAGGGCTCCACCTCCCCCCATGGATCTCTGGCATCCAACCAGGGTAGGTGGGTAGGAGTTGATTAGGAATGGAACAGGTGTTTGAGAACAGCCTGACCAAACAAGGCATCCCGGCGGGAGTCCTTGTCCAAACATTAATGGGCTGTGAAGGTATGAACCGAGGCCCAGGTGGCCGCTCGACAGATTTGGTCGATGGACACAGAGTTTAGATGAGCCATTGAGGTTGCCATGGCCCTCACATTGTGAGCTGTGACATGGCCTTCCAGAGAAAGGTTCCTACTCTGGTAGGCGAAAGAAATACACTGAGCAATCCAGTTGGACAGTGTTCTCTTAGAAACTGGAAGTCCTAAATGGAAGGATCAAAAGCAACAAAGAGTTGAGAAAACTTTCTATGTTGCTGTGTTCTTTGTAAGTAAAAGGTGAGAGCTCTTTTACAATCCAAAGTATGAAGATTCCTCTCTGCACTTGATGCATGAGGTCCTGGAAAAAAGACAGGTAAGTATACCTCTTGGTTCAGATGAAAAGGCGAGACCACTTTGGGCATAAAGTGTGGATTGGTCCTGAGGACTACCTTATCATGACGGAACCTTGTATAAGGAGGATTAGCCACCAAGGCTTGCAACTCACTGATGCGACGTGCTGAGGTGACTGCAATGAGAAAGATAACCTTCCAAGAAAGAAATTTCAAGGAGGTGGTGGCTAAAGGTTCAAAGGGTGGCTTCATAAGCTGGCCAAGAACCAGATTTAAGTCCCATGCCACTGGAGGTGGTCTAATGGGAGGTTTAGTTAAAAGAAGGCTTCTCATGAATCTTGCTATAAGAGGATGAGAGGAAATAGGCTGTCCATTGAGAGGCTTGAGGGACGCTGCAATAGCACTCAAATGGACTCTTACTGAATTTGTTTTAAGGCCTGCATGGGATAGATGCAGAAGATATTCCAGTAAAGAACTCAAAGGTATTGCAAGAGGGTTAAGACCCTTCTCCGAATACCAAATGGTAAATCTTTTCCATTTGAAAGCATAGGAACGTCTAATGGAAGGCTTTCTAGAAACATGAATAATATCTCTGACTTGCTGAGAGAGATGGAAAACTTGAAGGTCTAGGCCTTCAGCAACCAGACCCTGAGATGAAGAGCCTGGGGGTTTGGGTGCCACAACGTTCCGTCTTCTTGGGAGAGAAGATCTGGAGTAGAGCCCAACTCCAGGGACGGAGCTTCAGAGAGATGCAGAAGTAGAGGGTACCACACTTGGTGTGGCCAATGTGGTGCTATGAGGATCATAGAACCTCGGTCTCTCTGAAGCTTGAATAGTGTTTTGGGAATTAGGGGAATGGGTGGAAAGGCATAAAGGAAGTCTTGACCCCAGTGAAGGAGGAAGGCATCCTTGGCCTGAACTCCCTGACACGGAATCCTGGAACAGAACCAGGGAAGTTTGGCATTCCACGGACTTGCAAATAGGTCTATGTCCGGGGTTCCCCAAATTCGAAAAATCCTGGCTACCTGGTCCCTGTGGCGGGACCATTCGTGTGGAAGCAGAACTCGACTGAGTCTGCCCAAGCGTTTTGAACGCCTGGAAGATGTACTGCCAGAAGATGAATGTGATGCTCTCTGGCGAAGGCCCACAGTCGCAAAGTTTCTTTGCAAAGCGACAGAGAGCCAGTTCCCCCCTGCTTGTTTACATAGAACATGGCTACCTGATTGTCCGTGTGAATGAGAACTGTCCTGTAGCTGAGCAGGGAATGGAACACTCTGAGAGCTAAGAAAATTGCTCTGAGCTCCAAGAGATTGATGTGGAAAGAAGTCTCCTGTGGAGACCAGATTCCCTGGGTGGCGAGATCTTGGAGATGAGCTCCCCAATCCATTGGAGAAGCAACTGTTGTGAGGGTTGCTTGAGGTTGTAACAGTTGAAAAGGGGACCCCAACAACAGGTTTGGAGAGGACTTCCACCACTAGAGATACCAAAAGAGGCGACTGGAGTTTGCTATTTTGTGTGACAGGCAACCAGATGCCTGAGTCCATTGTGTGGACAAAGTCCATTGAGCTGCCCTCATGTGAAGGCGAGCATATGGAACCACATGCACAGTGCTAAGAGTTGTAACAACTCTCGAGCAGTTAAATGGGGTTTTAACTGTATTTGGGATGCTAACTGCACCAAACGTAGGCAACGGGCCTGAGGAAGATAGGCCCTTGTAGTTGTGGCATCCAACCAAGACCCTATAAACTCTAGGGACTGAGTAGGGGTGAGATTGGATTTTGGGATGTTTATTACTAGTCTCAAATACTGAAGGACATGCATTGTGCAGGTTAGACAAGTCTTGGCCTCTGCTTGAGATGGAGCTCGAATGAGCCAGTCGTCCAGATATGGGAAGACGAATATTCCTAGAGTGTGTAGAAATGCAGCTATTACTGCCATGCATTTCGTGAACACCCTTGGTGAAGAAGCCAGACCAAAAGGAAGCACCCTATATTGGTAGTGCTTTCCTTGAAAAAGGAACCGAAGGAACCTTCTGTGAGTTGGATGGATGAGGACATGGGTGTACGCATCCTTGAGATCTAGAGAACAAAGCCAATCCTGACTGAAGGTATGGAAGCAGAGCACCGAGAGAAATCATCTTGAATTTCTCCTTGAATAGAAATTTGTTCAATTCTCTGAGATCTAAGATGGGTCTGTAGCCCCCTGTTTTCTTTGGGATAAGAAAATAATGGGAGTAGAACCCTGTGCCTTGTTGGAGAAGAGGTACTTCTTCTATTGCCCCTTGGGCAAGAAGGATGGCAATCTCCTGACCAAGAAGGTTGAGGAGAGATGTTGGAGAATTGAACTGTTTCACCATGGTGGGAGGGGGAAGGCTTAAGAAATGAAGCTTGTACCCTTCCCTTATGATGGAGAGTGTCCATTGCTCTGCTGTGATTTGCTCCCATCTGGGAGCAAAGTAAGTCAACCTTCCTGGGATGGTAAGGGGCTCTGGTCCTTCCAGAGCTAGAAAGGCTAAGTTCTCTAGTTGCAAGTCAAAGGCCCTGAGGAGGCTGAGGCTGCTGGGCTGTGGAAGGCCTAGCAGCCTTTGACTTGGCCTGTTTAGGGGGTTGCTGACGCTTTGCAGCAAAACGACCTGCAGAAGATGCCTGCTGACCATAAGCAGGATAGTATCTTCCCTTTTTAGAAAAAGATGTCTTTTTAAACATTCTTTTCTTAACAGGAACAGAGGTAGACTTGTGAAAGTCGATCCAAAGCAGAGTTTTCAGCATCCATCTGCGTGGCCTTTGCTTGCCAATCTGTGATAAGAAAGCTTATCATAGCTCAGGAAGGAGCTATAGAAAAGGTGAAGTGACTCTGAACAAGCAACCTGTCAGTTCTGGTAGAAATAAGAAAACAGAATTTTCCCATAAAAGACTACCAGTCCCAGAATGCACCAGGTTTCCAACAGCCATTAGAGGAGCTGAAGTGGGGAAACGTGTGTTCAATCAGGAGAGCTATGAGGTAATCCCTAAGCACTCATCTCAAAGGGCAGGGCCTGATTCAGCACAGCTGCGCTGTGTTAAGGAGGAGCACTCATCTAAGCAGAATAAAGGTAGAGTTTATTCTACAGAGAATCAGCTTGAGCTTGATCATCTTCATCATCAGGAGGATCATCAAAAGCAGAAGCCAAACCGGACGGACAGAGAGGGAAAGAAACCCTTTGGAAGAAAGAGGAGAAAAGCCTTTGAGAGGTCTAGAAGAGTCCAGAGCAGTACGTATACTGGGAGGCATTCCAAGGGCCAGCATACACCATTGGACTGGGGAAAGCCAGAGGACTGGTGCTGCAGAGCTAGGAATCTCCAGACGGTACCTGTGAGGGAGACGGCTGCACGTGGAAGGGACCCTAAGACCCATGCCAGAAGGTATGTGAAGAGAGATCCAGTGTCCAGGGATCTGGATTGGAAGGCTGGACATAAGAACTGGACTACATACTGGCCAGGCTATATAGAGAGGAACTCTAACAGCAATGGAAGCTCAGGTATGAACACTGATCTATGCCCTAGCTATAACCTTGAAAGACAGCAGGGAAACAAGTATTCTCCTGAAAGTGCTCCATTGGGAGATTCATCTGTGCCAATCCATGATATTGAACCCATGCTTGTTGAAGAAGAGGGGGTGATAGCAGATGAAGAATCTGTTTACATGGACTGCTCTCTGTCTAAATTCCTTTGGTGATTTTCTGTTACAAAGTACAGCAACCATCACAAAGAAATACAAACTTGTTCTTGAATCTACTCAGAAAAGCTCCTGTGTAGGATTTCTAGCCACGCAGTAGAAAGCAAGCCAGCTAAGGGGTTTCAGCTGGATAACTGCTAGCAATTGAGCCTTACCTAATTGCTTGTGGGCTCTGAGAGAATCACTTCTGAATCTATGTGGGAAGATACAAGAAGTTAACCTGAGAAGAACAGTTTTTCCTTTCTTTGTGGCTTTTGTTTGTTGTTTGATATATTGCTAAGAGAATATTAGCTAAGCCTACAGAAAAGACCAGTTTGTTATCAACCAGGTCTTATTTCTTTTGCTTTGATTGCCTGATAAGTTAAAATGTTGTTTTCCTGATTTTGTTTTTTTCAAGTTTAACACTGAAAGCAAGTAACCTGATTTATGTGCTACCAAGCATATCTGTGTTGGGAGAAATAACCCCATAAATAAATATCTTATTGGCTTTACCCAAAAGCACAACTAATTATTGTGAGCAGCTGTGTCTGGTGTGAATGAACTGCATTGCCCACAATCCCTTGCAAATCATATAGATATATGCACTTGCCAAGACTGTGAAGATTCTCACCCAGGCAGCCGTCTGACAAATGACGTAGTTTTTCGGATTGCTTTTGCACAAAAGGGATTTACTTGCTGAGGATTACAACTAAAGTTCAAGTTTAAAGCTGGAAAAAAAAGATTTTCCCTCAACTGCACTTTGGAGGAGAAGTGGATGTTCCAGGTAGCTGTCCCAGGAGGAAAAGACCCTGTGCAGAGCTGGATTCATCACTGGCACAAGGTAATAAGTACCTGGGCATGTCTAGTGGTGGATGGGAGTAAGGCACAGGGGTAATTGAAAAAAAAAAAAAAGTAGAAAAAAACACACCTGTTTGGAAGGTGGTGCACTTTGTTTTTTTTTCTTTGTTTCTTGCAGGGATCAAGATGGATCCGAGGGAGATGGCTAGCTGGATGGCAGCCCAATTTAGCAGGCAACAGGAGCTATCGCAGCAGGCACAGGACACTGCTATGAAAGCCTTAATGGACCAGCAGAAGCCAGTGCTTGATCTGGTGCAAGCCCTAGTTAAGCTGCAGAACCAAAGTGGAACGGATGCAAGACCAGCAGTAAATACTGGTACACCACATGTGGACAGTGTGGGACTCAATCAAGGAATTGGGGCATTTAGTTTTGGGAAGCTAACTCCAGATGATAATGTTGATGATTTTCTAGAGTCTTTTGAAAGAGTGGCACAAGCTTTAGCATGGCCAGAGACCCAGTGGGCAGTAAGGCTGGCAGCCTCATTAACTGGAGAGGCGCTTGCAGCTTACAGAGCAATGCCAGCAGCCCAGGCTTTCAATTATAAGGATGTAAAGGCTGCTATTAGAGATCGCCTAGGGTTGTCTATTTCGGAGTATAGGCGAATGTTTAGAGCTACTACATTGAGAGTGGGTGAGACACCCAGGGCTCTGAGTCAGAGAATCAGAGGTTTAGCTGTAAAATGGTTGGAGCCTGAGCAAAAGACGGTTAGAAATTTTATTAGACATTATAATGCTTGAACAATTTATGTCTGCGGTCCCTAAAGATTTGCACACTTTCCTTATACAGCAAAATTGCCAAAATCTTGGAGAGGCAACCATGCTAGCAGAGAGATTCTTGGAAGCCACGCAGGCTTGCCATAGAATGGGTGGCCCTCTGAAGATGGGTGCTGAGGCAAGATGTGCTGTATCAGAAAAGAAAATAATTAAAAATGTTTCTGAAAATGAATGTACTGTATCAAACCAGATGACACAGTGGAATAGAAAGAAATGTTTCAAGTGTGGAAAATGGGGACATTTAGAAAAGAGATGCCAGACACACACTAACTTAATGGGTGTGGATTTAAAACAGCCCAAAGAAGGATTTCTTTTGATGGTTGATGTGCAAGGAATTACCACAAATGCTCTGTTAGACTCTGGGGCAGACCAGAGTATGATGTCAAAAAGGCTTTGGAAGAGGATAGAGGCCCAAGAAGGATTTGTGCCTAGAACCCCTGAAAGCCAAGTTCACATCAGATGCATTCATGGTGCTGCAACATCATATCCCACCTATAGGCTAAAGGTTAAGTGCCTGGGGGAACAAGAGGAAGTCCTGTTAGCAGTGGTGCCTAGGCTACCCTTTGATTTGGTTCTAGGAAGAGACTGGCCAAGATTTAAGCAGGGTCTAGTGGAAGGACTAGGAAAGAAGGAGGGAGAAGGTTTAATGGTAATAGCGCCCAGGCCTTTCTTTGGAAGTCCTCAGTCCCTAGCTAAAAAGATGGTTAAGCTTCCAGAAGGCCAAACTATAGGTAATAAGAGGGGCCTTGTATCCACCCGCTCGCAGGCTAAGGTAGAGAGCCAGCAGAAGGAGGAGGCGATCAGTCAGAGTTATTAGGAGACTTACCCTCTCATGATGATTTAATAACACCATCATCTGGTAAAGTAAGAAAGTTGAAAGCACAAAAGCGGCGTGAGAGACTTTGCAGAGCACAGGGTAGGGCTGAGATGTTAGCTGGTCAAAGTTTACCCTGGGTGCCAGCTGAGTTAGTGGCAAAGTTTCCTAACTTTCCACAAGAGCAGCGAGCTGATCAAGCTCTCACCCGAGCTTTTAAGTATGCTCAAGAGGTCAGGGAGGAGTTGCCCAGATTCAGACTAGATAATGACATATTATATAGAGAGAGTCAGGACCCCAGGAATGGGACCATACGTAAACAATTGGTGGTACCCACAACTTTCAAAGGGCTAGTACTTAGATTAGCACATGATCATCCAGTTGGAGGTCATAAAGGGATGCAAGGAACGCTGGATCAAATACTTATGCGTTTTTACTGGCCAGGTATTTTCAAAGAAACTGCCCAGTTTTGTGCTGCATGTCCAGCGTGTCAGCGAGTTACAGCGGCTCACCCACCGGTGGTGCCATTGATCCCCATGCCAATTATCACAGACCCAATTGGTTGCATTGCCATGGATACTGTAGGCCCATTAGTCAAAACGCCCCAAGGTTTCCAATACATCCTAGTTATGGTAGATCGGGCAACAAGGTTTCCCTGGGCCATACCATTGAGGAATGTTTCTGCAAAAACAATAGCTTTAGAGCTAGTAAAATTGTTTTGTGAAGTGGGATTCCCAAAAGAGGTGTTGACTGACCGAGGGTCCAATTTTGTATCCAAATATTTGGCCCAGGTCTGGGATGCCTTTGGCATTCATCACGTGAAAACCTCAGCCTACCATCCACAATCAAACGGTTTGGTGGAGAGATTCAACCAAACTCTCAAACAAATGTTGAGAAGGGGGTTAGCAGGAGAGGTAAAAGAATGGGATATGTTATTGCCCTTTGCCTTATATGCCTGCAGGGAAAGAATTCAGGTGTCCCTAGGTGTAACTCCATATGAATTGATGTATGGTAGGGCTCCACGGGGTTTGTTAGATATTTTGAGGGAACAGTGGATTGATCCTGAACCAGGAAGTCAGGAGGTGCCACAGTTTCTACGTGACCTGAGAGCACGTTTGAAAAGGACCTCGCAGGTTGCTGAGAGGAACCTGCAGGACAGCCAAGTACGCCAGAAAGGGTGGTATGATAGGAAGGCCAAAAGCCGCCAATTAAGCAATGGTGAAAAGGTTTTGGTTCAAGTAGCAGGAACTGCCCCAAAATTTGAAGTACAGTGGAAAGGGCCATGGAAGGTTGTTAAACAAGTGAGCCCAGTGTCTTATATGGTAGAAAATGCAAGAGGGCGTAGGCAGACCTACCATATTAATGTACTTAAGTCTTGGAAGGAGAGGCCTGTAAATAATAATGACCCTGAAGCCAGTCAGGAAGTAAGTGAGCTTCAAAAAGAGAACACTCTCGTAGGTATTACGGACTGTAGGAAAGAAGTTTCACCAGTTAAACCAGTCCGTAATAACTTAAGCAGGGGGGTATGTGATAAGGAAGCTTATCATAGCTCAGGAAGGAGCTATAGAAAAGGTGAAGCGACTCTGAACAAGCAACCTGTCAGTTCTGGTAGAAATAAGAAAACAGAATTTTCCCATAAAAGACTACCAGTCCCAGAATGCACCAGGTTTCCAACAGCCATTAGAGGAGCTGAAGTGGGGAAACGTGTGTTCAATCAGGAGGGCTATGAGGTAATCCCTAAGCACTCATCTCAAAGGGCAGGGCATGATTCAGTGTGTTGGTCAGGTTTTATGCATGTCGGTAACCTATTCATGTTTTTGTGATTACTTCTTTCCGTGTGTTCCACTTGTGGAACGTTGGGACTTCCGGGTGTCATTTTTTTCATTTTACAATTTCTGCCATATTTTTTGCAGGATTGTTATTCAACTAATTCTATATAATTATAATGCCTAAATACCGTTGCCTGACGCTTCAAGAAGCAGTAACACGCAGATTCACGAAGCAGTAACACGAAGATTCAGATGTAGAAGAAGCCGACATTTTGATTTTGCCACCCAATGATGAAATGGCTGCTTCAGACACTGAAGAAATTGATGAAGAAAATTTGGAGTCTATTGAGGCTGGCGAAGTGTGTGGTGAATTAGATCTGGATATTCAAAAGGTTGCTAATGTGGAATCCGAGGGAAGTGATCAGCTGGTAGAAAGTGACAGTGACAGTGAGCTCTTATCTAATTATCAGTCAGCTCAACCAGCAAAAAAGCGTAAGTGGATAAAATCAACCCCAAAATGGATGAAGAGGGATGACGTTTTGACTCCAATGCCAGAAGCATCTTCCGAAAAATTAGCCGATCTTCGCACTGATTTGATTGATAAATCTCCCTTTGACCTCTTTATGCAAATTTTTGGTGATGATTACGTTGATCATCTTGCCAGTATGACCAATATTTATGCTCAGCAGAAATTGGCAAATATTGATACAAATGGGGACGAGTTGATTCGTTTTTTTGGCATTTTGCTCCTCAGTGGATACCACCAGTTGCCCAAAGAAAGTCACTATTGGTCGACCGCCGAGGATTTGAGCAATAATATTGTCGCAAACGTTTCCGGGATTTGAAAACTTACTTCCACATTGTTGATAATCTCAATTTGCAACCTGGAAAAGTAGCAAAAATTGAGCCATTTTACAATCACCTCACAGCATAGTTTGTGAAAGTCGGTGGAGTGTTCAGTGAAAACTTGAGTATTGATGAATCAATGGTGCCATATTACGGGCACCACAGTTGCAAAATGTTTATTCGAGGTAAGCCAATTCGATTCGGTTACAAAGTGTGGATGTTGTGCTGCCCTGCTGGGTATCCATTTTCGATGCAAATTTACACTGGTGCCAAGGAAAAAGATGGTCCTCAGTACAATGTTCCACCTGGCACTAGAGTTGTTCTTGATTTGATATCAGTTGTTGAAAATCCAAATCATCACAGCTTGTTTTTTGACAACTATTTCACTTCATATGATCTCATGATTGATCTGAAAGCAAAAGGCTTTCGTGCTGTTGGAAATGTTCGTGAAAACCGTACCAGCAAGTGCCCCTTGGTTTCTTCAAAGGAGCTTGCCAAAAAGCCTCGTGGTGAATATGATTACCGTGGTGATGGTAATGTGGTGTGTGTCCGTTGGAATGACAACAGTGTGGTTACAGTCATGTCAAATTGGATGCAGCCAAAACCTCTTCAAAATGCCAATCGATATTCTGTCAAACAAAAGCAAAAAATCATTATCAAGCAGCCAAAATTGATTGGAGCTTATAACCAAAGTATGGGTGGTGTCGACTTGTTAGATCGTTTGCTAGGTAGCTACCGTCCTAAATTACGAAGCAAAAAATGGTGGTGGAATTTGTTTGCCAATGGTCTAAATATGGCCGTTGTTGCTGCCTGGCGTATGCAATGTCATCTTTTGGGCAAACAAGCCCTGAGTCACTTGGATTTCCGCCGCGAGGTTGCTTTGGTGGCTATGAAATCAGAGGGAAGTGATCAGCTGGTAGAAAGTGACAGTGACAGTGAGCTCTTATCTAATTATCAGTCAGCTATGTAATCAAACTCTAGAATTTGTTTCCGGAGGATGTAGTAAAGGCTGTTAGTGTAGCTGGGTTTAAAAAAGGTTTGGACAAGTTCCTGGAGGAAAGGTCCATAAACCATTATTAAGAAGGGACCCAGGATATCAATGCTTGACCCAGTACAAGCATTGCGTAACCTGTGTCTTTTGGGGAAACTGCTAGGTACGTATGACCTAGATTGGCCACTGTTGGAAACAGGATACTGGGCTTGATGGACCTTGGTCTGACCCAGTATGGCATATCTTATGTTCTTATGTTAAATAGGGAGCATGTAGATTGGTTCCATCAATGTGAAGGGGCTTAATACGCCTTGTAAACACCAATTTTATTCAAGGAAGTTGAGAGGATGAGTCTATCAGTGGTATGTAGCCCAAAAGACCCATTTGAGGGCTCAAGATCAGGGCCTCCTATCTCATATACACTTTCACCAGAAATATTGCACTTCCCCTAGAGGAAATGGGAAGTATGGGGGAGTATCTATCCTATTGCGGAACTCAGTATACTGGGAGGAGGTTGATGTAATGAAAGATCGGGAATGAAGATATATTGCTCTTTCAGGGAAGATTCTGGGGAAACTGATAACTCTAGTCTGCATCTGTATACCAAATCAAGATCAGGGCCCATTCTTCTCATGGCTGCAGAAAGAGCTATCAGGACTCTTAGGAGGCTCTGTAGTAGTCGCTGGGGATTTTAATATGATTGTTAACCCAAGTCTTGACCACTCAAAGAGAAGTGGAGGAGGAGGAGCTGATGGGGGCCTGGCAATTGTTTGATGGATGGTGAGAGAAAAATCCCAAGAGCAGGGTCTACTCATTTTACTCTATACCTCATAACATCTATTTTCATATAGACATGGTCTAAATGAGTTATCATTTGGTGCAGGCCTTGACCAGAAGGGAGTCTTAGGCTATCACTTAGAGTAGACAAATCATGGGTTTGTGTGGGTGGAGCTGCTGGGGATCTGCTACTGGAGAATGAATGATATGCTACTGAAAGATCGCAAGCAGGTGGTGGCATTGGGTAAGGATATACAGGAATTTTTTTACATCAATGCAGATGGAGAAACTGATTTGGCCGTGGTTTGGAATGCTTTTAAGGCCTATCTCAGAGGCCGCTTTATAGGTTGGAGAGCATTTTGAAAGAAACAGAAAAAACAAGAGTTGGAGAAAGCACACGCCCAATTAAAGGAGCTGGAGGTAGTCCATGGTCGGAGGGGGAGAATGTATCCAAACAGGCCCTTGAGGTAGCAAACGTGTGTGTGCGCGAAATGCAACTGGATTTCCTGGCCTAACTCCAGCATGCTAGACAGCGGTTCTATGAACATGGGAATCGGCCAGGGAAGTTTGCAGTCTCCAAATTTCGCTTGGCTAAGGGCAATGAAGTGTAGTGGGATGAAGCTCTATGCTTGGAATTCAGAGAGTTCTATAAAGAACTATATCGAAATAATATAGGGGGACCTGGTCAGGAAGATGAGGATTACTTGGTCCGAGTGGATCTTCCCAAGTTCCCAGAGTTAGCACGTGAGTGTTTCGAACAGCCTATAACTCCAGAGGAAGTAAGAGCCATCAGGTCATTAGCGAACGAGAAAGCCCCAGGGTTGGACAGAATCATGGCATGGGTATAAACGACCTATAGGGACATCTTGGTTCCCCGGCTGGTGCGGCATTTTAATGCAGTGAGAGAGGGGGATATCTTGCCAAGCACGGTGGGGCAAGTGGGTATTAATGTCCTTCCTAAGCCAGGGAAGGATGTTTCTTTGTGCTCCTCTTACCAACCAATATCCCTGATTAACCTTGACACCAAAGTCTTAGCAGAAATCCTGGCATCCGATCTAGGGGTGTATGTGCCGGGGTTGATCAATCTGGATCAAATGGGATTTATTCAGGGCCAAACAGGCGACAATTTAAAGATGGTAATGAACTTAATGCAGAGGATCCAACAAACACAGGAACCAGCATTAGTATTGCCAGTCAGCGCTGAAAAAGCTTTACACTGTGTGAGTTGGGAATTTTTATGGGCCAGCATGGAGAAGTTAGGGATACTGAACAACTATATTGATTGGGTTAAGACATTGTTTGCCTGCCCTGTAGCCACAGTAAAGGTTAATGGGGGATACTCCAGGTTTTTCTAATTGCAAAAAGGAACAAGGCAGTGCTGCCCTTTCTCACCCTTGCTATTTGCTTTCTCTTTGGAGCCCTTTGCAGAGCATATCAGGAAGAGTTCAGATGTATATGGGATCTGCTTAGGGGGTGAGCATTATAAGATTTCACTATTTGCTGACAATATTTTGCTTACCATCACACAACCTGAAACATCTTTGCGCACTACACAAAAAGAGTTGCGGTCGTATCAATCTATATCTGGATTCAAGGCTAATCCAGATAAGACCGAAGTATTGAATTTATCCGTGTATAGAGCGGAGGCAAAAAAGCTATGAAATATCTTTCCATTTAAGTGGGCAATGGGCTCCATCTGTTAGCTGGGGATGCAGTTGAGCACGGTTAACTCCCAGCTGTATCAGCTCAATTATGCTCCCCTGTGGCGCAAGATATATATGGAGCTGGAGAGCTGGAACAAATTCCCTTTGTCTTGGCTGGGTAGAGTGGCGAGCATAAAGATGGTCACCCTACCCAAGATCCTTTATCTCTTTCAAACACTTTCTGCAGCAGTTCTGCGTAAGATTATTTTGACAGCCCAACGCAAGGGTTTTCATTGCAGTTGAAATCACCGAGCCCCCCCTCCCCCCAGATGGCGCGGAACGTTATGTACAAATGAAAACTGGTAGGGGATTTGGCAGTTCCCAATCTTTGTGGTATTATCTGGCTGCTCAGTTGGTCAATGTAGTGGCTTGGCAAGAAGACTCTGTTCGTAAATGGGTTTGTATTGCTGAGGCAGGTGTAAGGGGAATCCTGTTAAAGTTCTTTCCCTGGATTTCTAAAGCTGAAGCATGAGTTAGCAACTCTTTTGTCAAACAGGTTGAGCAGATACAGCGACTGGAGATGTGCAACAACTCCAAGAATTAGCAGCAAATTTGAGAAACTGAGATCATACTCCATATACCCTGGCTTAGAAGAAAGGTTCATGGCTGCACTGGTATGCGCAAAACTCACCCATTTGGAGAAATTGCCCCGAAAGGAGGATGTGGAATTTATTTATTTATTTACGTTTCTTATATACCGCGCTATTAAGATCAGTGCGGTTTACAGCGAACAGAACGATAGTGCACTTGTGAGAACACATAGTGCTTACAATGAACAGGGTAATAAACAGATCTATCGGGGGAGTGGGGTACTCCCCCGATAGATCTGTTTGCTACTCTGTACAATGCACAAGTGGATTGATTCTGCTCCAGGGTCGTGTCCAGTGGCCAGCTGGCATCAGATGCTGCCTTCCTACATTGGAGGGTGGGCCTGCTATATGCATACCCTCCCATTCTAGATGAAGAGTTGGACCCTCAAACATAGCTAGATGACAAAGATAAAGGGCCCAATATTAGAAAAGCATTTACACGATTTACAGCCCAGTAAACCGTGTAAATGCCTTAAATGAGGATATTCAATGGTACTTGCATGTGTAGTGCCAATGAATATCTCCTTCTAACTCCGCTACATGCCCTAATGCTATGCGGTTAGCATCAGGGTATGTTGGGGGCATTCCAGGGTGGGGATGGAGACTGTCACTAACCAGATAGCAGTGATATTGCATCGCAACCAGGTTAACAGTCAGTGGGTAAAACTAGGTGTGGCAAAAGCAGGCCTAGTTTTACCCATGGAAGCTAAACGGGTAGCTGTGCAATATCACTGTTACCCGGTTAGCTTTGGCGGTGACTCCAGATATTCAACGCCATCGTCACAGCATTGAATATCTGGGGCTAAGGGTTGGCATATAGCCTGCCCAATTCAATATTGGGCCCAAATAATTTATTTTCAGTTTAATGACTGGAATATCAGGTTTATAAATTTTTTTTATATATGTCATTGCAGTGCATGCAGAACCTGGCTTGTTGAGGTTTCAATTTAATTTTATCTACATATTTCTACTTCAAGTTAATTTATTCTATACTTGGTGAGGGTCTAACTGTTTTCTGCCTGTGTGACCAAAACCAAGTGTTCTGTTAGCATGGAGTTTCTATGGAGGATCTGTTGTAATCTGGCTTGTTCAGTTTTCCAAATAGGTGTAAGGATGTTCTAAGGCCAACTGCAATATTTATGGTGCTGCTTTCCGAGTAGGCTCCTTACTATGTTAATTTTAGAAGCTGGTGTCATTATAGTTTGGTAGATTTGCATTATAGGTCTTCAGTGATTTTGGTAGGGCTTGTATTAGTTCACAATTTGCCTGGTACTGGAGAGGCTATTAATGAGATGATATCAAAATCAGATTTTATTTTTTTGTATTTCCTAATTCTGCTCTACACCTACTGTTGGAGGAGAGGTTTTGTTGGACACAAAATAGATATTCAGAAAGAAAAAGAGAATCCTAGCACCGTTTCTAATGCTAAAAAAATTTATTATAATTTATTTTGGTGTTAGAAACTGCACGGTGTTTTTTTTCTTTTTGTCCCTTGACATGTGAGCACTTTACATCTTTGTTATTTTGCAGAATATATATTTACAGGTGTCAGTATTTTTTTATCTTAGAATGTCAGGTTAAATCATTAAACAGCTACAATTTTTGCTATATTTTAATTATATAGCCTGGGAATCTGATGCTTTCCTTTTCAAAATCATTGAATGAGAACTGCTCTCCCTTTGAGCATCTTGGGGGCGCCAGCTCATCCCACGCCTGTTTGATATACAGGCTTCTTATCCATCTATTGTGGGGGGGGTTTAAGATAGCATAATGAATATGCAAATATGTCACCTTACCCTTTGCTCCCCCAAATGAAACAGTCAAACTAAGCCCATGGGTGGTGCAGTGTAGTTACTCACCTGTAACAGATGTTCTCCGGGGACAGCAGAAATCAATCCTCACATATGGGTGATGTTGGCGCTGATAGAGCCCTCACGGAAGCACCAATACAATGACTGAACGATAGGGGTGGTGACAGACTCAGTTGAGTCTCCTGCACCAGTGCTGTCAATTTGTGCGGAAGAAAGGCTCTTGCCTGAGTTGTGTCGAGCAGGGCTGCAATGAATTCCAACTGTTGGGTGGGTTGAAGGTAGGACTTTGGATAATTTATAATGAACCCTTATAGTTCCAACATCAGAATAGTCAGTCTTGTTGATTCCTGAACCCCCTTCTCCTCTTGATTAGCCAATCATCCAGAAAAGGGGAAGACAAATACTCCCAGCATCCGGAGGTAAGCAGCTACTACCACGAGGCATTTTGTGAGGACGCGAGGAGCTGAGGCAAGGCCAAATGGCAACACACAGTACTGGAAGTGTTCCCCCAGAACAAATCTGAGATACTTCCCGTGAGCAGGGTGTATCAGTATGTGGGTATACGTATCCTTCAGATCCATAGAGCACAGGCAACCTCTTCCTTGAAGATAAGGAAGCAGGGTGCCTAGAGAAATCAATCTGAACATTTTTTCTTACCAAGTTCCTGTTCAGATCTCTTAGGTCTAGGATGGGATGGTATCCCCCAATTTTCTTAAGGATCAGGAAATATCTGGAATAAAAACCCCAAACATTTAGCTCTGGTCGCAAGAGCTCAATCGTGAGATCTGACAAGAGGGCGGCAATTTCTCTCTGAAGCCGTTCCTGATGCAGAGAGTTGAGATGATGCACTCTTGGGGGACAATTTGGTGGCAGTTCAAATAAATGTAGCTGGTAACCACTTTGGATGATATGTAGGACCCATGAGTCTGAGGTTATGAGGGGCCACCTTTGTGCAAAAAGAGTGAGCCTTCCCCCAACCAGAGGGTTTCCTACTGCAGTTATTGAAAGAGTGGCTATGCTCCAAGGGAATCAGTCAAAACCCCACCTCAGGAGCTGGCTGGGCCTTCTGAGTCTTTTTCTCTATGCTGCTGTTGGTGAGGAGCCTGTTTGGGCTGGGAAGTCTGGGCCCCAGGGAAGTAGGTAGTTTTTTTTCTGGCTCCCACCCTGGTATCTCCAATGGTAGTAAGCCTGCTCAGACATGCATATCGAGAGTCTGGTAAGAGTAACATGCTGCTTTCTCAATATAGCCAGCCTTCTCTTTGATCTGCTCGCCGAAGAGATTTGCTCCATGGCACGGGATGTCCTTTAGCTTCTTTTGCACAGATTGCTCCTGGTCTGATGACTGAAGCCAGGCAAGTCTCTGGGTGCCAATACCTATAGCGGAATTTCATGAAGCCATTTTGAAGGTGTCATAGGATGCCCCAACCATCAACTTGGAGCAGTCTTTGCCATGGGCCACTAGGGACCAATACTGATCCAATTTTTCTGGAGGGAGAAACTGGGCCAGATCACACATGCTTTTCAAGGACATGCCCATATAGAGCTGGTAAGAGGCCATGCAAGCTATAAGAATAGAACTCTTGAAAACATCTTCCCCCTAAAGAGTCCAATGTCCGAGACTCCCTCACCAGGGGTGCCGAGAAATGAGTCTTGGTACTCTTGATTCTCTTTAGGGTGGGTTCAACCATCAAGGAATGGTGCGGAAGCTGAGGCTTCTTGAATCAGAGAGCCAGCCGAACTCTGTACATGGAGTCAAGCCTTCTACTAACCGAAGGTACAGTAAGGAGGTTCTCTCACATTCTCATCAGTACTCTCTGCAGGATGTGGTGCATGGGCACTGTCACTGGCTCCTTAGGGACCAAATAGTACTGTAGGATTTCCAATTCTTCTGCCCTTGGATCATCCTCAATCAAGAAAAGCTTCTTAAATTTCAAATAAGATGTAATTTCACTTCCTGCCACACTTTTCAGGGGACAACGTTCCATCACCATGGCCTGGTCAAAGAGAATATGCTGTCTCTTGAGTTGCACCATGTGGACTTCCTTTACTAATGGCAAATCCAAAAGCTCATCTCCAATTTGATCATGAATACACTTTATCATTTTATCCTGCAAATATTTAGACTCTAAATATTGCCTAGTTTTAAACATCAGCATCAACACTTTGAATCTGATTCAGTACAAAAGAGAAAGCCAATGTAACTGCTTTACAGATAGTGATATATGACCCTTGGCTTGCATTTCTCCAATAATCCAAATCACAGTTATCTGTACTTGCTGTAAGCAATGAGCTCCAATCCACCTGAGACCAATATATACAATACTACACTAATCTAGGGATGACAAAATTAAAACCTGGCTTATCGCAATCAAATCTGAAGGCATTAGGAAGACTGATGTTGCCTGAGCATCCATAAAGCATAGTCATTCACCTGTAACAGGTGATCTCCAGGAACAGCAGGAATCAGTCTTCACATATGGGTGACATTGGTACTAACAGAGCCCACACGGGAACACTCCCTAGCATCCAATAAGAAAGCTTTTGGGAGCACTCCACTGCGCCTACGTGCCTGCCTTCCCAACTCTTCTCCTCAGCTGAGTTTGTAACCGAGAGGAAGAGAAAAATATAAACAAACCCTACAACTCCTAGGGGAGGAGGGTGGGTTGTGAAGACTGATTCCTGCTGTTCACAGAGATCACCTGTTACAGGTGAGTAACTATGGCATGGGGGGGGGGGGAGGAGGAGGAGGAGCAATGTGATCTCTGAGGCTCAATTTAGAACCAAACAGTGTGGATGCGATGTGGCCTATTGGACTCTATTCCAGGAGGCTATACCAACTCTAATGAAAATCTGGTCTCTTGTAAAGTCCGGAACGGAGAGTAGGAGTTGAGTTTAAGTCCAAAATAGGTGCTGGAGTACAGCTTAGCCAATGATAGCGTCTTAACAGGAGTCCCTGTCTAGACAATATTCTGCAGCAAAAGTATGGATGGAGGACCAGGTTGCTGCCTGACAAATCTCCTGAATGGATACTGAATGGAGATTGGCTATGGAGGTTGCCACAGCCTGCACATTACGAGCAGTGACATGACCCTCCAGAGAGAGTCCCTGCTTGTGTATAGGCAAATGAAATGCAATCTGCTTTTTGTCACCAGAAGCCCGAGGTGACTAGGATCAAAGAAAATGAATAATTGCGAGGATTTTCTGCAATCCTTAGTTCTATCTAAGTAGCAAGCAAGCACTCACTTGCAGACTAAGGTGTGTAGTGCTGCTTCAGCCCAAGACGCATGTGGTCACAGGAAGAAAATTGGTAGGATGACTGACTGGTTTAGATGGGAGGAGGAGACTACCTTCGTAAGAAAATGCTGATGGGTACGCAGAACCACCTTGTCATGGTGGAAACGGGTATAGGGTGGATCCGCCACCAGAGCCTGCAGTTCACTAAAGCGGCAAGCTGACGTGATAGCAAGGAGGAAGTGATAGAAACGTCAGTGAAGTGGTGGCTAAAGGTTTGAAAGGAGGCTTTAGAAGTTGAGCGAGAACCACAATGAGATCCCAGGCCAGAGGCGGCTTAATGAGTGGTTTGGACAGTAGGAGACCACAAATGAAGCGTGCTACCTACTAAAGGGTGTAAGGCGATAGGCTGTCCATTCAGTGGTCTGTGAGAGGCCGCAATAGCACTAAAGTGAACTCTCACTGAGTTAGTTTTAAGATCTGTTAAGCATAAGTGGAGGAGATATTGTAGAAGGGAGTCCACCGGCCAAGAAAAGGGGTCAATGCCCTTTGGGGCACACCAGAGGGTAAACAAGGAGGATATCTTTGACCTCCTATGGTAGGTCGTGTTCAGTGAGCCCTTCAGCAGCTATGCTGTGAGGCGTAGGGATCAAAGATTGGGATGGAGGAGCATCCTTTGGTCCTAAGAAAGCAGTTCGGACACACACCCCAGGTTGAGTGGCTGAGTCTGCGCAAGGCGAAGAAGCAGAGGAAACCATGGTTGACGGGGCCAAAAGGGATCTATAACAATCATCAAACCCCTGTTGGCCTGTAGCTTGAACAACATTTTGGGTATCATGGGGATGGATGGGATGCATATAGCAGTCCCTGTCCTCAGTGGAGAAGAATGGCATCTGGGGCCTGTCGGTGCAGCGACAGATGCCTGGAGCAGAAGTTGTGTGTTCTGTGGAGTGGCGAAAAGATCTAAGAGTGGGGTTCCCCATGTTCGGAAGATCCAAGCAGCTGTCTCTCGATGCAAGGTCCATTCATGTGGATGAAGGATACGGCTTAGCTTGTCCGCAAGGACATTGACTTCGCCCAGGAGGTACACTGCTCTGAGGTGAATACAGTGTACGATGGCAAAGGACCACAGGCGAAGTGCTTCCTGGCATAGGGAATGGGACCTCGTTTCCCCCCCCCCCCCCCCCCGTTTGTTCACATAGGATGGACAACTAGGTTTGACCCGGTGAACACCGCTTTGACCCGGTGAAAAGCGGTATATAAATGCAGTTAAATAAATAAATAAATAAAATAAATAAGACATGCTGCCTCGAAAGCTGGGGTTGGAAAACCCAAAGATCATTTGTCAGTGCCTATAGTTCTAGGAGGTTGATCTGTAGGGCAGATAACCTGTTCTGTTCACAGCCCCTGTGTGGTGAGGTCATTCAGATGCACTCCACAACCCAGCTTGGAGGCGTCAAGGTAGATCGAGGTGAAGGCATCTGAAAAGGTGACCCATCAAGTAGGTTCTTTGGAGATCACCACCACTGAAAAGACTTGATTAGCTGAAGGGTGATGTGGATCTTACCTCTGAGACACTCCTTTGCTTGCGTCCATTGAGAAGACCGAAGTCCATTGGGCTTGTTGCATGTGTAGGAGAGCATAGGGGACAACATGGACCGTGGAGGCCATGTGTCCCAACAGATGTAGTATCTCTCAAGCTGTTACGTGACTTTCCGGTTACATTCCTTTTGCCAGCTCGATGAGACAAGCACAGTGATCTTGTGGAAGGAAAGCTCGGATCTGTTGAGTATCTAAGAACGATGAACTCCAGACATTGGGTTGGAGCGAGGTGAGACTTTGGGAAGCTTAAGACAAATCCCAGATGTTGGAGCACCATGATGGTGTGATAAAAGGAGAATTTTGCCTCCTGAGAGGACTATCACCTCATTAGCTAGTTGTCTAAGTAAGGGACGACAAAGACCCCCAAAATGTGAAGAAAGGCAGCGGCTACTGCCATGCATTTTGTGAAGACTCGTGGTGCAGAGGCTAAGCCAAAGAATAGCACCCAATATTGGCAATGGTTTCCTTGAAACATGAAGCGCTTGTTGGTAGGAAGGCAAGATGGCACCGTGAGGAGACTGTGGTACAGTGTGTGATTTGTTCGCAGAAGAGAGCACCCTATCTTTGTGGCAGCATGCGCAAAGGCAAGCAGCTGCACCAGCCGGCGGGAGCGGCTGCGGAAAGAAGTGGCCAGCTCACCCTCGTCGAGCTTGGCGTCCAGTCGTTGAAGGAGGTGGAAACTGCCTTGGACTGCTCTGGAGGTGATCCTCTGGGGCGGAGCACGGAAGGGGCCTCGTTGAGCCCCGACGACTGGACCCTTCCCCGGCAACCCAGAAGCACTCTGATGGGGGGGTTGGATCCTCCGACTACTGGCAGTGCTGTGCAGTTGCTGGAGGGTTTGCCAGACTGCCCCCTTGCTCAGTCTTCACCTGAAGGCAAAGTTTGGTGAAAGGTGCAGGGGTTTTGCCTGTGGATCATCACAGGAGAAGGCGCAGACAGCTTCCTGGAGGGAAGGAGTCCAGTGCTACCTTGGAGGTGCTATGGAACTCTATCAGGACTCTGGACAGATCTCTTAATGCTAATTTAGCACAACTTTCTTTGAAGGTGGCTTCTTTCACGGAGCTTGTTTTTGCCCAGAGGAATGAGGCTGCTGAGCATGAGGTCAGACTGGAACAACTGGAGGGTTGAGTGGCTGAGTCAGGCACATTTAAGGACACTCAAGTAAAGAAGAGTTTTGGGCTCTGGGGGAAACTGGAGTTTTTGAAAAATCAGTCCCAGAGGAACAATTTACATTTCCTGGGGTTTTCTCGATCCCCTCTGCTAGGCCCTGTTGAGTTGGTTAAGAAATATTTGATTGAGATTCTGGGCTGGGCGTCGGACAATCTTCCTCATGTGGCTAGGGCGTTCTATGTACCATTCTCTAGTGGAGGTTCTGTGAATCTCAGTCGACCCCAGGAGCAATTGAATCTGAATGGGTTCCTGGAGGGATTAATGGAACTGGTAACATCTCAGGGTACATTGTTGGCGACTTTTACCTTTGAGCAGGATAAAGTTTCTGTTTTATGTTTGTACTTCAGACATATGCAAGAGCAGTTTATGGGTTCGTAGTACGTATATTTCTTGATGTATCTAAATAGACCCAGGCTCGATGGAAGGAGTTCTTGGCTTTATGCTTCGAGTTCTTCAGCTTGGGGGAACCTGGATGATGAAATTTCCTTCTTTATGTTATGTAAGTTTTGAGGGCCAGAATTATTACTTTATGGAACTCAGACAGCTCAACAATTAACTCTAATTGTTTCTAAGGAAGGAAGTCTGGGGGCTTCTGGGGGGCGGTAATCATATTGTGCGTTCTTCTGGCAGTACCCCTTTCACAGTCTTACTCTGTTTGAATAGTATTTCCTTAATTTTCTGAACTTTCCTTCCTCATCTGTGGTGGGCTGATGTATTGTCATTATGTATTTTTTCCTTATTATAGTTTGTCTTTTTGCTTTATTGCCTGTATTGTAATTGAAAAATCTAGAAATATTAAATAAATAAATAAAAGAAACAAAGCGCAGATGCTGTCTGTGCAGGGGATGGATCAGTAAATGCGCGAATGCCTCTAAGTCTACAGAACATAACCAATCGTGACTCTGGAGGTATGAAAGAAGAGTTCCCAGGGAAATCATTTTGAACTTTTCTTGGACCGGGAACTTGTTTAGGTCTCTGAGATCCAAGATGGGCCTGAATCTTCCTGTTTTCTTTGGCATGAGAAGATATGGATAGTAGAAGCCCATCCCTTCCTGAGGAGGAGGAGGAACTCTTTCTATGGTGCCTGGGACAACAGGGTGGTCACCTCTTCTCTTAAGAGAGTGCCTTGAAGGGGATGGGTGACAGTCTCCTGTGAAGCTGGTGGAGGGTAAGGTTTAGAAATGAATCAGATGCCCCCTTTGAACAACGTTGAGTGTCCACTGTTCTGAGGTTCCACCTGTGGGCATAGGAACAGAGTCTGCCTGCTATGTGGAAGGGCTGGGGACCCTCTAGAGGCAGACTGGCGATGCTCTTTAGGAAGGAGTCAAAAACCAGGTGCAGGTTCTGCCTATGCGGCTGGTTGAAGCTTAGGAGGCTTAGGCTTTTTGGGTTGGCAAGGGCCCTGCTGCCGCTGTTGAGGATGTTGAGGCTGGTAGGCAGCTGAAGGTGGATAGGAAGGATCTTAGAATAGAAAGGTTTCTTGGGAAAAGCCTTCCTTTTGGAGCCAGCTGTCTTTCTGGAAAAGCATTTAAGGGTGAGATCATCTGTCTCTATCTCCCCTTTTCTCTCCAATCTTTCCCAAAAAGGTTTTCTTCCATACATGAGAAATAAGCCAGCTTGTCCTGGACCCGCTGTTCAAGATCTGATGCCTGTAACCAGGCCATCCTGCAAGCCCCAATGCAAACTGCTGAAGCTCTGCTTGTTGATTCAAAGGCATTGAAAGAAACCCTGGTAATAAATTTAGAACTATTTAGGCCTTGCTTGATAAGTCTTTGAAATGCACTCAGTTTATCATCATGCATGCCTGAAAGCATCAACGCCCAAAGGCATTGATGCACTTCTTTGGGCGTGAGAGTGTATTGGAGTATCTCCAATTCCTCTGCCCTCGGATCCTTCTCCAAGGCTACTGTGATGGCTAGTCCTGCTGCCATGTCACGTATGAAGTCTTGGAAAGACATATCCTCTGGTTGGGACCTATGTCGTTCTTGTGGAGGCAAAGGGTCTGAAGGGATATCTGGAGTTCCTGGGAATCCAGCGATCCCTCATCAGAATCAAAGAGTCTGGCAAAAAGTCGAAGTATCGATAGTTTTGTGTTTGACCTTGATGCTTCATTAACATTGAGGGTTGAGCCAATACTGATGGTCAGAGGCATCGGAATTGAGCAGCATAATCATTTGAGCCTGTTGTGTACTGGGGGTATCAGTCAGTTCCAATGGAGACATTGACCTCAAGAGGTCAGACGATGTCAGTTCGCAGGCCGGCATCAGGGCCGATACACTTGGCCGTAGGCAGGGTGCCGAAGCCTGCACTGCTGGAGCTGTCGATACTGTCTGTACCAAGGCTGTCAGGACTGCAGCCAAATTCCTCTCAAGAGCCAGCATATGCTGGTCCAGGGAGATGGCCGATGTCTGGGTGGAATCACAGATGAGGCTTTGAGCCACTGTCCCAGAGCATGGAACCGGTAGCGCTCCAAAGGTTGATTCCTCGGGAGCGTCCTGGAGCTCCTCTTGTGCTTTGGAGGACAGGTCATCCTGCCAGGACTGTTTGGCAGGACAGTCTGCATTGGAAGCACCCCAAAGGAAGTCTCAATGCTTATGCTGGGATTTTCCTCTAGTCTCAGTATTGGTCCTCAATGCTGATGACTTAATAGAAACCAGAGACTTACTTTTATGTTTGGACTTTGAAGAGACCCAAGACCCATGAGAGGAGACCAACGTCCTCGATGACGTGGAAGCCACTGTAATCGAGTCCAGGGCGAGCAGTGATCCATACTGTCTGGCTCTGTTCTTTAAGCCTCTCTTTGTCAATTGCTGACACAAAGGACAAGAATTTGGTATATGGTCAGGGCCAAACATTTTAGACACCAGTCATGTTTATCAGTGACTGATGAAGTACCGGCACATTTGGTACATTTCTTAAAACCACTAGTTGGTTTTTCCATAGAAACATGATGGCAGAAAAAGACTACATGGCCTATCTAGTCTGCCCTTCCATATCAACTACAATAGTCCCCTTTTGACCTTTAGAGATCCTCTATGTTTGTCCCCTGCTTTTTGGAATTCAGATACTGTCCTCATATCCACCACCTCCACTGGGAGACTATTCCACTTATCTACCACACTCTTTCCATAAAGAAATATTTCTGCATATTACTCCTGAGTCTATCCCCTTTCACTCTCGTGCTTTGTCCCCTCATAACAGAGCTTCCCTTCAATTGAAAGAGACCCTCTAGTGCATTTATGCCATGGAGGTATTTAAACATCTCTATCATATCGCCTCTATCCCACCTTTCCTCTAAAGTATACATATTAAGATCTTTTAAGTCTGTCCTCGTATACTTTATAACGAAGATCATTAACTATTTAAGTAGTCACCCACTGCATTGATTCCAACCTGTTTATATCTTTTTGAATGTCACAAGAGAGACTTATACAGAGGCATTATCACCTCCTTTTTTCTGATGGACAATTCTCTCCCTATACACCCAAGCATCCTTCTGGCTTTCGTAGTCATCTTTTCTATCTGTTTAGCTACTTTAAGCTTGTCAGACACAATTACGCCCAGGTACCGTTCTTCTTTTGTGGACATTAGAACCTCACCCCTTACAATGTACCCTTCCTTTGGATTTTTGCAGTCCATATGCATGACCCTGCATTTTTTAGCATTAAATTTCAGCTGCCAAATTCTAGAGCATTCTTCACGCTTACCTAGATCCCTCCTCATGTTACCTACTCCTTCCTGGGTGTCTACTCTATTGCAGAATTTGGTATCATCCGCAAACAAGAGAACTTTACTCAACAGCCCTTCTGCAATATCACTAACAAAGATGTTAAAAAGAATCAGACCATGTTTCAAAAGCATCCTTCAAAATTGAAGACAAAGGTTATGGAGGCCTAACAGTCTAGTTAGTGGTGAAAACTGCAAGAAAATAAAAGAAAAAAAGAAATAGAAAATGTATAACTGAAAACAAAATTTTTTATCAGGACCGGTGTCAGATATGATGGAACCGGCATCGACAGGAAAGAAAAAGCATGGTATTTCGCCAAAAAAAGAAACTTTTTTGGTGGTGACAGGATTGTACAACCTACTGACTCCATGGAAAACCAAGAACTGAAGAGAGGAGTTGTGAAGGTGGGAAGGCAGGCACACAGGAGTGTTCCCAAAGGCTTTCCTATTGGATGCTGGAGAACGTTCTTGCACGGGCTCCGTCAGTACAGATGTCACCCATATGTGAAGACTACATTCCTGCTTGTTCCTGGAGATATAACTGGATACCTGGATAACCTTTAAGAAATGATTCCAAAACTTAAGTTTGTATCTAGCCAGATTATGAGCTAAACCTTAAACTGGAAAATATCCCCCAAAATGACCAGCACAACTTAGTTTTTATTTTTTTAATATATTCAATCTGAATTTTAAAGTAATCCATGAGCTATCCATTTCCATCAGAGGTGTCATCTTAATTAATACCTCTTATTAACCTTTAGTGATTGACACTAAAATGCTAGTGCATTATGTTGTTACATTTAGCTATCTCTAACGGGGCCCTCAAATACATTTTCAATTTCAATTATACTCAGATAAAAACGAACATTCAAAATTTTAGAGTCCTTCCCATGCCATCCATAAACAGAGAAGATTTAGGCTCTACGATAGAGTCTGATTGGCAAAAGTGAAATAATATAGATGTTTAAAGCTGGCAAATTAATCTTCACTATACAAAAGGACTAAAACTTTAAAAGATTTACAAAATATATCCCTTTAGAACCATGTTTTAAGATAAATTATATAAACAGCTGCAAATGGCAGGTATCTTGTGTTTTATACATCTGGAGGATAATTTTATAAGAGGTCACGCCTAGTTAACATGAGGGTTGCAACACATCTATTGCGCCTATTTTATAAAGTCAAGTATATGTGTATTTAACTTGATAAAAGAGAGATGCAAGTGGTAGGATACACGTGGCATATCTAGGAGCAATCAGTTATACCAACCCCTAGGGCTACTCATGCCTGAATTTTTAAAGAATGCATGTAAGTTATAGCATTTTCTAACTTATGTATATAGGTTTGTGCTCCGCCCCGGTGCGCATCCACAGTGAAAGTGCATGCCTTCGGCCTGACACACATACTAAGAATATCGGCTGTTGTAAAGGCCTATGCACGTACTTAAGTTGCTATAAAATATGATATGCATGGAGTCATGTAAAGTTACATGCACATTGATGGTGTATAACTTTACATGATTTATTATAAAATTGCCTTCTAAGTTTCAAAGTTCGGTGAAAATCCTGAACATTAAGGATAAGAAACAAATCTAAATTATTTCATTTAGGAAAATGCTTTCAATTATGCATTGGAAGGAATGTATAAAAAAGTTAAGAATACAACCCTTAAAATGTAAGATTTTATGAAGAGCAACTGAATCAAATTAGTACTCCAGACAGGTACTGCATGGACAGGTTTACAGACTGTATAATCTATTATACAAGTGTCTGTTTGCCACAGATAGAATGGTTCAACAATAAGGTCACAGTGATGTGTTCAGCAATGACTAAGTGCTAAATTTAATTTAACAACAGAAATGATTCAACTTATCTAATGATTTCTTTGCAGCAGAATGGCAAAATATGTTGCAAGATATCAAGGGTAGTACAATGAAATTAGATTTTTGTTTTTTTTTTAATTAAAGTGTGGTTGTTCTTTTCCTGTTAGTTACTAGATAGCGTAGTTACTCACCTGTAACAGGTGTTCTCCAGGAGCAGCAGGAATCAGTCCTCACTTATGGGTGACGTCAGCGCCGACGGAGCCCTCGCGGAGCAATTTTCCCCAGCTTTCAAAGAAAGCCTTTGGGATTGCAGCGCGCATGCGCGGTCGTCTTCCCGCCCGAGGGTGCCATCTTAGCCAGTCAGATGACATAGCTAAAAAAGACAGCATAAAAATTTGCAAAAAGAACATAAGCAGACGATTGCAACTCCAAGGGGAGGAGGGAGGGTAGTGAGGACTGATTCCTGCTGCTCCTGGAGAACACCTGTTACAGGTGAGTAACTACGCTTTCTCCAGGACCAAGCAGGAAGTCAGTCCTCACTTATGGGACTCCCAAGCTCAAGGCTACCGGAGACCCTAAGCACAAAAATGAGCTCCCTCTAGCTCAGCAGCACAGAAGGATAGAATCTTCGCTGAATTATCACCCACCGGTAGCCCACATCCGGGATGGAGGGTAGGAGTTGCTCAGACCTCAAAGAGATTACGGAGGACTGCCTGTCCGAAAGCACTGTCCCTACGGGACTCCCTCTCGAGACAGTAATGGACCGCAAAAGTCTGGCTCGAAGACCAAGTAGCGGCCCGGCAGATGTCTGCCAGCGGAACAGAGCTGAGGTAAGCCACTGACGTGGCCTTTGCCCGAACGCAATGAGCCGTGACTCGACTATCTAAGGAGAGTCCGGCTGCCCCATAAGCCCAAGAGATACAGTCCGCAACCCAGATGGACAGAGTACGCTTGGAGACCGGGAGCCCCAATTTATTGGGGTCAAAAGACACAAAAAGCTGAGCAGCTTTACGGTGCTCCCGCGTACGGTCAAGGTAGAAGTTCAATGCCCTTCTACAGTCCAGGGTATGGAGGACCGTCTCAGCTCGGCTGGAGTGTGGTCTGGGAAAGAAGGTTGGAAGTACCACCTCCTGATTGATGTGAAAAGGGGAGACCACTTTAGGCAGAAATTTTGGGTGAGTCCGTAGGACTACCCTATTCTTGTAGAACCTAGTGTAAGGGGGATCAGACACGAGGGCCTGCAATTCACTCACGCGTCTAGCGGAAGGGAGGGCTATCAAGAACAGTGTTTTCCAAGACAGAAAACGGAGAGAACAGGTAGCCATAGGTTCAAAAGGCGGACAGGTGATCCGCTGCAAAACCACATTCAGGTCCCAGTCAGGTGCTGGCGGGCGCAGAGGTGGTTTAAGTAGAAGGAGACCTCGGAGAAACCTCGCTACGAGAGGGTCATTGGAGAGAGGTCTGCCGTCCACCGGCACATGATGTGCTGAAAGAGCACTGAGGTGAACTTTGACGGAGTTGGACTTAAGTCCTAGATTAGAGAGGTGCAGCAAGTACTGCAAGATCACCGACACCGGGCAGGAGAAGGGATCCTGAGACTGTTGGGTACACCAGACTGCAAAGCGACGCCATTTAAGGGCGTAGCATTTTCGGGTAGAAGGCCGTCGCGAAGCCAAGACGACCTCCTCCACCTCCGCCGGCAGGAGAAGGGGAGCAAGGACTACCCTCTCAGCAGCCAGGCCATGAGGTTGAGAGACCTGAGGTTGGGGTGCAGGAGAGACCCCTGATCCTGAGTGAGGAGATCCGGTTGTACCCCCAGAGGGATTGGATCCTCCACCGCCAGTTGCAGCAGGAGCGGAAACCACGGCTGCCTGGGCCAGCGAGGGGCCACCAGGATCATGAAGGCTGTGTCTCGGAGAACCTTGAAAAGAGTCCGAGAGACCAGCGGGATGGGAGGGAAAGCGTACAGAAGGCTCCCCGACCACGAGATCAGAAAGGCGTCCGCCGCCACCCGGAGGGGGTGTGGCCGACGAGAGCAGAAGCGAGGAAGCTGCCGGTTGTGAGGACTGGCAAAGAGATCCACCGTGGGGAGACCCCACTTGAGGAAGAGCTTCTGAACTACCAAGGGATCCAGACGCCACTCGTGCGGCTGGAGGACCCTGCTGAGTTTGTCTGCAAGGCAATTTTCTTGGCCCGGGAGATAAACTGCCTTGAGGAGAATGCCGTGACTGACGGCCCAAGAGCAGAGCTTCTGTGCCTCCCGGCAGAGGAGGAAGGAGCCCGTGCCCCCCTGCTTGTTCACGTAGAACATGGCAACTTGATTGTCCGTCTGGACAAGGACGGACTGTTGGGAAGTCAGGTGGGAGAAGGCCTTGAGAGCCAGGCGGATCGCCCTGAGCTCCAGGAAGTTGATCTGCTGAGCAGACTCCCACGTGGTCCAGAGGCCCTGAGTGCGTGCCTCTTGGCAATGTGCTCCCCAGCCCAGGAGGGATGCATCGGTGGTCAGCACCCGGGTTGGCTGAGGTGACTGGAAAGGCATTCCGAATATCAGGTTCGGCTGCCGGAGCCACCACCGGAGAGACGAGACCAGCGGCTCGGAAACGCGCACTAGGTCTGCTAGGCCGCCCGTGGCTTGTCGCCACTGCTGGCGGAGACACCATTGCGCAGACCGCATATTCAGGCGGGCATTGGGGGTCACATGGACGGTGGAAGCCATATGGCCGAGCAGTCTCAGGAAGCGCCTGGCGGAGACCAGGGGCTGGCTGCGAAAGCGGTCGGCTAGGTCCATGAGCCGTTGAGCCCTGTCGAGCGGTAGGAATGCTCGCGCCTGAGGAGTGTGCAGCCTTGCGCCGATGAACTCGAGATCCTGTGAGGGGAGCAAAGTGGACTTTGCGAAGTTTATGACAAAGCCCAAGTGCTGCAGCAGAGTCACCGTGCGGCAGGTGGCGTTGGTGACCTCCTGAGCGGACGCTGCTCTGATGAGCCAGTCGTCGAGGTACGGAAAGACATAGAGGCCGTGAAGCCGGAGATGGGCCGCCACGACCGCGAGACATTTTGTGAAGACTCGCGGTGCGGAGGACAGGCCAAAGGGCAGTACTCTGTACTGGTAATGATTTCCTGCCACCACAAACCTTAGGTATTGGCGGTGGCTTGGGTGGATGAGGATGTGCGTGTAGGCATCCTTTAGATCCAAGGAGCATAGCCAATCTCCCTGCTGGAGGTAGGGCAGAAGGATTCCAAGGGTAAGCATTTTGAACTTCTCCCGCACAAGGAACTTGTTGAGGTTGCGCAAGTCCAGGATGGGTCTGAGGCCCCCTGTTCTCTTTGGTATCAGAAAATACCTTGAATAAAAGCCTTGACCTCTCAGGTGGTGTGGCACCGGTTCCACCGCCTGTTCCTGCAGAAGACCTGCTAACTCCTGAAGGAGCAACTCCCTGTGCAGAGGGGGGCGTGGAGGTTCTCCCGGAAAATAGGAGGGAGGGACCTGATGGAAGTGGAGAAGATAGCCTTCTCGCACGACCTGAAGCACCCAGGCATCTGCGGTGATGCTGGACCACCTGTGGGCGAAGTGAACCAGCCGGCCTCCGGTGCTGGAGGGAACCAGCGGGGGGGGAGAGGCTATGCTTAGCGAGTCAAAAGCCCCCACCCTGCTGAGCAGGGGCTGGTGGTGCAGGCTTGGGGGCTTGCTGCCTACGGGACCCGTTACCCCGTCCCTTGGCCTGCTGGCCCTGTTGGGGAGCTGCAGGGGCCTGATAATGGGGGTATTGTTTGTAGGCAGCCGCCTTCCTCGGGTAAAAGGACTTTTTCCCCGAGCCCTTCTTTTTCTGGGAAGGGGCGGAGGTCTTCCTAGAAAGCCTGGTCCTGGTGAGAGTCTCAGTCTCAATTTGCGCAGCCTTTTCCGCCATGGGCTTGCCAAAGAGGTTTTCGCCTCGGCAGGGGACATCGACCAACTTGTCCTGCACCCAGGGCTCAAGGTCTGACGACTGAAGCCAAGCCTGTCGGCAGGCACCGATGCCGGCTGCGGCTACTCGAGCCGAGGCTTCAAAGCCATCATAGGCTGCTCGGGACATGAACTTTGAGCATTCCCGAATGCCAGTGGACAAGGCTAGGAACCTCCGCAAGGGCTCCTCGGAGAGACCAGCGGAGAATCCGGCTAGCTCTTTAGCCAGATCCCGGAGATACATGCCCATGTATAGCTGGTAAGTCTGGACACGACATGCGAGCATAGAGCCCTGGAAGCACTTCTTGCCAAGGCCATCCAGGTTACGGGCCTCCCTGCCAGGAGGCACCGAGGAGTGCATCTTCTGGCTCTTAAGATGGTGCATGGCCGATTCCACTACCATGGAATGGTGTGGCAGCTGTGCCTTTTGAAAGCCAGGGCTCTTGCGGACTCGATAGATAGAATCGACCCGCTTGCTCAGGACCGGTGAGGAGGCCGGACTCTCCCACATGCGGAAGAGTAGTCGTTCCAGCATAGGAGGAACCGGCACAGTAAAGTGTTCCCTCGCGGGAGAGTCATACTGGAGGGCATCGAGCTCTTTGGCTCGAGGCTCCTCCTCGGGATCCGCAGGGAAGGCCAAAGCCTTGGCCATATCCCTAACGAAGTCCGAGAACCGGGCGTCCTCCGGGGGGGACTGCTTCCGAGGTTCGGACTCCGGTGAGTCCGATGGGACACACCGAGTCCGGAAAGAATCAGGCGACTCTTCCTCCTCAGACTCCCAGACCGACTCCGACGAGGACTCGGTGGGGTCGGCCCGGGCAGGGTGCGGCGCCAGCCGCCCCGACGCCGAGGGAGTCGGCGTCGGCGACCTCGGTCCCGAACGGGAGGCCGAGGATCGACTCGAGTTCTCATCGACTCGAGGATCGGCTCGGTCTCCGGGGTCGACTTGGACGTCGACGTCCCGGCGGTCGGGGCAGCGACGCCAGCGAAGCCAGCGAGCAGTGCCCTCTGCTGGTCCATGAAGGCAGACAGTCTGCTCTCCAAGGCCGTCAACCTGAGTCCGAGCTCAGGTGACCCAGCAGCCCCCGACTCGGGCCCCGACGGCGTCGGGCCCGACGTCGGCTGTCGCGGAGGCGAGTCCAGAAGGACCACAGGACTTACCCGGGCAGGCATCTCCGACTCCAGGCGAGGTCGCTTCGGGACGTGTTCCTTCTCCAAGGACCCGGGGCGGCTGTCGGGGCTATGCGACCTGGCCCTCGCGGAACCAGGAGCGTCCACCGACGCCGCCCTCGCGGGTTTTTCCTTCCGACGATGGTCCCCGGAGGGAGAACCCCGGTCGGAGGAGCTCCGGCGACGGTCCGAGCTGGAGCCTTTCGACACGGAGGACTCCGACGAGGTCCGGGTACGGCTGGGGTCAGCGAAGATTCTCTCACGCTGATGCCGCCGACTCCTCAACGCCTTTGAGGACAGTTTGCTGCAGGGCCCACAGATCAGTTCCTCATGATCCGGGCCCAGGCAGCGGAGGCAAAAGTCGTGTGTGTCGGTTAGTGACATATTTCGGTCACACCGACCACACCGCTTAAACCCACTGGCAGCCATCGGGGGAAAAAGGGCCCCTGCGAGGTCAAAGGACCGGGCTGCCAGGGAAAACGAAAACGAAAGCTGACTAAGTCAGAAAAACCGGAAAAAAGTAAGAGGACTCGAGACCGGCGTCGCGAGTCCGGGCGGGAAAACGATCGGCGTCGAACCGAAAGAAAAAAGAAGAAAATCAACTTTTTCGCGGGGACAAGACGGGGACGTCTGTAGGGCTCCGCGGAAAAAAGAAGACTGGCTAAGATGGCACCCTCGGGCGGGAAGACGACCGCGCATGCGCGCTGCAATCCCAAAGGCTTTCTTTGAAAGCTGGGGAAAATTGCTCCGCGAGGGCTCCGTCGGCGCCGACGTCACCCATAAGTGAGGACTGACTTCCTGCTTGGTCCTGGAGAACTTATTGTATACAGTACTTGCTTTCACAAAGTACTTTTTGCAGTTAACAAGCTACAAAAACTGTGCAGTAAATAGTATCATAAAACATTTATTTATTTAGCTGTGCTTTTATACCACTTTTCACCGGGTCAAAGCGGTTTACAATCAACTGAAAGTTACAATAAAACATGGAGTGAATATATATTAACTATGTTCAGATAACTAAGTTATATAAATTGGCTTGTACAAATAACAATATACACTGGTTTGCACTTGTCATGATGCGTGGGACAGTGGGGTTATGTTACAGGACCATAATGCTCGATGAATAGATGAGTCTTCAGATGCTTCCTGAATGAGGAAAAGTCTTTGATGCACTGATGGTGGCGAGGAGAGAGTTCCATAGGGTAGGTGGATTCATTTCAAATGCTCTTATGCAGGCTTGCTGGATGCTCTTAGTTTTTGAGTGGGGGATGATCGGGATAGTGTTGATAGATTGGCAGCTGGCTCCACTTGGTTGGAAGGGATAGAGAAGACTGAGGAGGTGAGAGGAGGAGAGGCCAGATAGTGTTTTGTGGGTCGTCATTTTGCATTTGAAATGACTAGTGAAGGGAAGCCAGTGGAGTTGCTTAAGGATGGGGGGTTATGTGCTCTTGTTTAGGAACTGCCAAGAGGGTGTGTGCAGCAGTATGGAGAGCTCCACATAATGAGAGAATGGTTGATTGTGGGAGAACTTGGTAAATGGAGCTGGTGGTCAAGGATTGGAAGGATAGCTGTTTGTAGTGCTGATCTGAAGTCAGTGGAGGGGGGGGGGGTGTTCAGAATTGGGCAGAGGTGTTGGAGGGTGCAGATCATATAGAAGACCGAGTTAACCATTTTCTTCACTTGTTTGAAGGAGAGGTTGTGGATCCAGAGTGATGCTGAGGTACTTTATTCCTTGCTGTACTTTGATATGGGTATTGTTAAGTATTAAGGTTGCAGTGGGGTGAATATACTGTCTTTAGCGATAAAGAGGGCTTCATTTTTTTTGTAGTTGATGGAGAGGTGGTTACTTGTGAGTCATTGTGAGATTTCAGAGAAGCAGAGTTGTAGTTTTGTGAAAGTGGGATGACTGGTGTCAAAGGGGGTAAAGATGAGGACGTCATCAGCTTAGAGGTGATAGAGTAGGTTGTTGAAAGAACTGAAATATGAAATTGCAGACCTGCTATTAGTAATCAGTGAACTATCATTAAAATTATTGGTAATACCTGAAGATTGGAGGATCACCAATGTAACGCCAATTTTTAAAAAGGATTCCAGGTGTGATCCGGGAAACTACAGAACGGAGAGGCTGACGTCAGTACCGGGAAAAATGGTAGAAACCATCATAAAGAACAAAATTACTCAACATGCAGATAGTCATGGCTTAATGAGAGACAGCCAACATTGCTTTAGACAAGGAAGATCTTGTCTTACTAATCTGTTATGTTTTTTTGAAGCGGTGAATAAACAGGTAGAAAAGGTGAGTCGGTTGATATAATGTATCAGGACTTTCAGAAAGCCTTTAACAATGTCCCTCATCAGAGACTTTTGGCAAAACTAAAAAGTCATGGGATAGGAAGCAGTGTACTATTGTGGACCAGGAACTGGTTAAAAGATAAAAAAGCAGAGGGTAAGGCTAAACGGCCAATTTTCCCAATGGAAAAAGGTGAATAGTGGAGTACCACAGGGATTTGTGCTGGGTCCGCTGCTTTTTGACATATTCATAAATGACCTGGAAAAGGGAATAACGAGTGAGGTTATCAAATTTACAGATGACACAAAACTAAAGTTGTTAAAACCCAAGAGGACTGTGGAAAATTGCAAGAGTATCTTGCTAAACTGGAAGACTGGGCATCCAAATGGCAGATGAAATTTAATGTGGACAAGTGCAAAGTTATGCACCTAGGAAAGAACAACCCAAACTATGGTTACACGATGCAAGGTTCCACATTGGGAACCACCACCCAGGAAAAAGATTTAGGCATCATCGTGGATAACACGTCAAAACCCTCCACCCAATGTGCAGCAGCAGCCAAGAGAGCAAATAGAATGCTAGGTATCAAAGAAAGGAATGGAAAATAATACAAAGGATATTATAATGCCTCTGTATCATTCCATGGTGCGCCCGCTCCTTGAATAGTGTGCGCAATTCTGGTTGCCGTATCTTAAAAAGGATATAGCATTATTAGAAAAGGTACAGAGACGAGCCACCAAAATGGTAAAGGGGATGGAAGGATACTCCTATGAAGAGAGGCTAAAAAGGTTAGGGCTCTTCAAAATGGAAAAGAGATGGCTGAGGGGAGATATGATAGAGGTCTATAAATTAATGAATGGAGTGGAACGGGTAAACGTAGATCGATTGTTTACATCATCAGAACATAAAACGTCTAGGGGACATGCAATGAAGCTACAGGGTAACCTATATAAGGCTAATAAGAAAAATTATTTTTTCACTCAACGTGTAATCAAACTCTGGAATTTGTTACCGGAGGATGTAATAAAAGCTGTTAGTGTAGCTGGGTTTAAAAAAGGTTTGGACAAGTTCCTGGAGGAAAGGTCCATTAACCATTATTAAAAGGTAGGAGTACCCTAATGGTTAGAGCACTGGCTTGGGAACCCAGAGACCAGGGTTCAATTCCCACTAGCGCTCCTTGTGGCCTTGAGCAAGTCACTTAACCTTCCATTGCCTTAGAAAAATCCCAGTTATCAGCATCCCTGTTTAATGTACATTATCAAGTTTAAGTTTCAATGTAAACCGCTTTGATTGAAATGATAAAGCGGTATATAAAACCTGTTAAATAAATAAATAAATAAATAAAAGGGACCCAGGATATCACTGCTTGACCCAATACAAGCATTGAGGAACCTGTGTCTTTTGGGGTGACTGCTAGGTACTTATGACCTAGATTGGCCCCTGTTGGAAACAGGATACTGGGCTTGATAGACCTTGGTCTGTCCCAGTATGGCATATCTTATGTGGGACTTGATAATCAAGCAGAGTGGTTGTAGGTATATGTTGAAAAGCAGGGCAGAGAGGTTGGAGCCTTGTGAGACGCTTTGAGTTTCAGTGAATGGGGTAGAAGAGACATCACACATTTTGATTTGCTGCTGATAGTTGGACAGGAAGGACTGGAACCAGTTCAATACTGTGTTCTGGATTCCGATAGATTGGAGGCGTTGGAGGAGGATAGTGTGGCTTACTGAGTCAAATGCCACTGATATATTGAGGAAGATTAAGAAATCCTTGATACGCTGACTAGATGCCTTGGATAAGTTTGTTTAAGAGGGAGAGGAGGAGGATTTCAACTCCGTAGTAGGGGAGCAAGCCGTGTTGTTGGGGGGTCAAGTGGAGGGTTAGTTTCAATATGATCCTGGAGTTGTTGGCATTCTACTTATTCTATCATTTCGGCTAAGAAAGGGAGGCTGGCGATGGGTCTGTACAAAGTGGGGTCCACTGGGTCGAGATTGGTTTTTTTGAGGATGGGCGGATAGAGGCAGACTTCAGGGTGTTGGGCATGAGTCCTTGGGTAGGGGATGTTTGGATAAATTTAGTGATGATAGGACTGAGCTCTGTTCTTGTTGCCTTGATCCAGGAGACTGGACATGGATCAAGGGTGGAGGTAGTGGTATTGAGCGAAGAGATGATGGTTTCAATGTGTGTTGTGCTTAATGGGTGGAAGGATGACCAGGGTAATGCAGTGGTGAATGGCTGGAATGAGGGGTGATTTTATAGTTGAGGCTGTCATTGTAGTTGTTTGTAGTAGTCTACTAGTCATTGAGGGTTGACTGAATTTCCTGAGGTAGGCTTGGTTGGGAGTTTGATTAGTTGTTTCGCAATATTGAAGAGTTCTCTTGGACAGTTGAGAGATGAATTGATTAGTTTATAGCAGTATTGTTTTTTTTTTTTGCATTGTCTGTTGAAGTTTTGTAATTATCCAGCAGATTCATATAGAGGTTGCGGTCTGAGGGGTGTTTGGATTTTCACCATTTCCTTTCTAGTTTCCGTAGGTGGGTTTTGATTCTCCGGAGTTCTGGTATATACCATGGGAGTTTTTTTCGACTTTGTTGGATTTGTGATGTAGGTTAGCTGGGGCTGCTGAGGCCGTGTGGATGGTCTTGTTCCATAGATCTGAGAATGCTTCAGGGTCGTTGGCTTTGTCATCAAGTTGAGATAATATGTTGTTGAGGAAGTCATCTTTGCTGAACTGCTTAAATCTTCTCTTTGTTGGTTTTGTTGGGTTGTGGGGGGTCTGAGGAGGAGTGAGAGGTTGAAATAGATGAGGCAGTAGTCGGACCAAGGGACTGGTTGTATTTGTAGTTGTGCAGAGGTGGGGTGGTTGTTGATAAAGATTGTCGAGAATATTGTCTTTGTCATGGATGGGGGAATCTGCTCAAATTCCACGACTTTCATAGCATCTAGGAAGAAGGTGGCTTGATTTTGGTGGAAGAAGGGTAGGTTGAAGTCTCCTAGGACTATGGTGGTCGTGAGAGCGTGTTCCAGGATGCTGGTTAAGTTGGAGGCAGGGGAGGACTGTGGCTGGTAGATGAGACATAATGTGATGTGCTAATTTGAGGTGATGAGGGTGTCGGAGCTGCTCGTGTTTCTAAAGGCTTGGGTGCTGGAGTTGTGTTGAAGCTTTGAGAGGATGAGCACTCCACCTCCTTGACGATGGAGTCAATGGCTGTGGGAGGTGAGGTGGATTAGTAGAACCAAATCTGCTTCTTGTGTCCAGGTTTCGGTTAGACAAAGGATGTCTAAATCTTTGCTTGTGGTGAGGTCTCTGATCAGTTGGATCATTTTCTTGATTGAACGGGTATTATTAATACACACTTTAGTGTGGGGGTGGGGTGAGAGGGGGAGGGGTGTGTGCCTGCTGGATGAGGAAGGTTGGAAATGTGTATAAGGCGGGGGTTTTCCTTGATGGTTGGGTGTGTGCATATGGAAGGGGGGGGGTGTAGTAGGAAACACAAGGGGTGATTATGAAGTGGCTGTGAGTGAGGAGGTAATCTAAAACCTCAAATAAGGTTACATAAATCCAAATTAAGAGGAAATCAAGCACATTTGGCTTGATTCGCCCAAAATAAAATTGGCATCTGGAGGTTAAAATGCTAAATGGCAACTGTAAAAATGATGATATTGGGCAAACTAATATATTTGGAGGGAAAAAAAAGATATTTGAGGTAAACCAGAAGCAGCAGCAAATGGACACCTTGCTAATAGCCTCCACTCCAATAATGCCCTTTCTTTAAAAGGTCACTACATCAAAATATAAAATTCACTTCTTAGATAGCTTTCATAACCAAATATACACTGTCCTACTTGAACTTATCACATATCCATATGCAGGCTTGAGTGTGCATCATTGTAGGATACTTGCTATTGTCAAAGACACATGACTGAGGCGTCAAACATGGAACATGAAGATACCCTACATTAGGCCTCTAATAATTGTCCTCACTTTTGGCTCAAATCCATGCTTCATCACTTGTAAAATGTAAATGCACAGCAGAGATAAACCATGCAGATCTCCTAGTAATGCTTTATATTTTAACTGTAACTCACCTTGAACTACTGGAAAGGTGTAAGCAAAATACAAATACATAGAAGGCGTAGTTACTCGCCTGTAACAAGTGTTCTCCAGGGACAGCAGGAATCAGTCCTCACATACAGTATGGGTGACGTCGGTGCCGATGGAGCCCTCGTGGAAGCATCCCCCCAGCTTACAAAGAAAGCCTTTGGAAGATGCCACAACACAGGTGTGGTCCCCTTCCCACCAAGGGTGCCATCTTGCTCAGTCAGATGACATAGCTAAAAGACGGCAAAAATAAAAGATGGTAAAGGAGTAACTCCAAGGGGAGGAGGGAGGGTTGTGAGGACTGATTCCTGCTGTCCCACCTGTTACAGATGAGTAACTACACTTTCTCCGGGAACAAGCAGGAAGTCAGTCCCCAGCTAAAGGCTACCAAAAGTCCATAGCAAAAAGCAGAGGTTCCCTCATGGGGAGCCGCAAGCAGCAGCAATTGAGTCTGTATCCACAGACCACAATAGGGCCCCTGTGTCCGAAGAAACCAGCACTCCGGTAGCCTGAACACAGAAGAGTCAGAGGGTAGGAGTTGCCTAAACCTGAAAAGGTTACCGAGCACAGCCAGGCCAAAGGCGGTGGTGGCCCGGCAAATGTCCACCATTGGGACAAAGCACAAGTTTGCCACCGAGGCTGCCATGGCACTGACATGGTGCACCGTGATGCGGCCTTCCAGCGGGAGCCATGCCTGCTCATAGGCAAGAGCGATACAATCCACCACCCAGTTGGAAAGCGCATACTTGGTCACTGTCTCCCCCAGCCTACTGGGGTCATAGGAGATGAAAAGCTGAGAAGCTCTGCGGTGGCCCTGAGTGCGTTGGATATAGAAGGACAAAGCTCTCTTATAGTCCAAGGTGTGAAGGACCGTCTCCACCTGACTGGAGTGAGGTCTTCGAAAGAAGGTAGGGAGCACTACTTCCTGGTTGGGATTGAAGGACGATACTACCTTCGGCAGGAATTTGGGGTGCATGCGAAGCACCACTCTGTCCTTGTAGAACCTGGTATAAGGCACTTCCGCCACTAGGGCCTGAAGCTTGCTAACTTTGCGAGCAGAGCTGAGCGTAACCAGGAACACCATCTTCCAAGAGAGGTAGCGAAGGTGGCAGGTAGTAGCCAGAGACTCGAAGGGTGGGCGAGTGAGCTGCTCCAATACTACGTTGAGGTCCCATTCGGTTGCCAGAGAGCGAACCGGGGGCTTTGATAGGAGCAGGCCCCAAAGAAAATGGGTCACCAAAGGCTGGACCAAGAGGGGCTTGCCATCCACTGGGTGGTGGTGCGCCGCCAAGGCACTAAGGTGCACTCAGATGAAGTTAGACTTGAGCATGGATTGTGAGAGGTGGAGAAGATACTGTCACACCAGTCCCACTGGCGGTCAGCAGGGTGGGAGGGAAGGCGTACATGAGGCCTTCCAACCATGAGACCAGGAACACGTCCGCTGCCACCCTGGAGGGGTGGGCCTGCCGTGAGCAGAAGTGGGGCAACGAAGTTGTCCGGACTGGTGAACAGGTCCATCACAAATTCCCCCCAGATCTGGAAAAGCCGATTGGCTACCCTGAAGTCCGGCTGCCACTCGTGCAGCTGGAGGACTCTGCTCAGCTTGTCGGCTAGAAGGTTGTCCTGGTCTGGCAGGTACACTGCCTCTAGAAGGATACCCTGTTGGAGTGCATACGAGCAGAGGACCACTGCCTCCCGACAAAGAGCACGAGACCCTGTGCCCCACTGCATGTTCACATAGAACATTGCCACATGGTTGTCCATCTGGATCAGCAGCAGCTGGTGATGCAGGTGGTGGTAGAAGACTCACAGGGCTAAGTATATGGCACACACCTTCAGGAGGTTGATCTGCTGGGTGCTCGCGTCTAGTGACCAGTTTCCCTGGGTGCGGAGCTCCCTGAAGTGGGCTCTCCAGCCGAGCAGGGAGGCGTCTGTGGCGAGGACCTTCGAGGGGCTCGGGAACTGAAAAGGCATGCCCGCCTCGAGATGCTGGAGAGATTGCCATCAGACCAGGGAGTCTGCCAGTTGGCGGGTTACAGAGGCTCTGTCTTGGAGGCATCCTATGGCTGAGACCTCTGATCCCGGAGACACCACTGGAGTGACGTGGACCATGGAGGCCATGTGCCCGAGGAGGCGCAGAAGAAGCCGGGCGGGCACCAAGGGACGGTACTGTATTTCCCATGCCAGAGTCCCAAGACAGTCAGCTCGGTCCCTGGACAAGAAGGCCTTTGACTGAAGAGTGTCCAGCTTTGACCCTATGAACTCCAAATACTGTGTAAGGAGGAGGTGAGTCTTGTGATAGTTTATGACAAAATCCAAGTGCTGTAGAACCTGGATGGTGCGTGCGGTGGCCTGTTGCACCTCTGAGGTCGTGCCTCTCTTTATGAGCCAGTCATCCAGGTAGGGGAAGACAAAGACCCCCTGCAGACGGAGGAAGGCGGTCACGACTGCCAGGCATTTTGTGAAGACTCTTGGGGTAGAGGCCAAGCCGAAAGGGAGCACCCTGAACTGAAAATGTCTGCTCCCCACTATGAACCACAAGTACTGCCTGTGGTTGGGGGTGAATGAGGGAGTGGGTATAGGCATCCTTGAGGTCTAAGGAGCATAGCCAATCTCCCTGCTGGAGGTATGGCAACAATGTTCCAAGGGAGAGCATCTTGAACTTTTCCCTTACCAGGAATTTGTTGAGGTTGCACAGGTCAAGGATTGGCCTTAGGCCCCCTGTTCTTTTTGGTACCAGGAAGCATCTGGAGTAGACCCCCTTGCCCTTGAGGTGGTGGGGTACCGGTTCCTCCGCTTTCTCCTCAAGAACACCTACCAACTCCTTCAGTAGAAGGTCCCGGTGGAGGGGAGACCTGAGGGGCTCTCCCAGGAAATAAGGGGGAGGTGTCCGAGTCAGGTGGCGGCGGAAACCCTCCCTGACCATCCAAAGTGCCCATGAGTCGGTGGTGATGGTTAACCACCTCTGGGCATAGCAGGCCAGACATCCCCCTGTGGGCTGCTGATCTCCTTGGGGTAGATAGGCTATGCTGAAGGAGTCAAAAACTCCCTCCTGACTGGGTCAGAGCCGGTGCCTGCGGTTTAGGAGCCTTCTGCTTACGAGGGTCATGCTCATGTCCCTTGGCCTGCTGACCCTGCTGGGGAGCTGGGGAGGCCTGAAAAGATGGGTAGTTTATGTAAACAGCCCCTTGCCTCGGGTAGAAGGACATTTTACCCGAGCCCTTCCGTTCGGGAGGGGCAGCGGTCTTTTTTGAGAGCCTGGTCCTCGTCATGAACTCGGTCTCCAGCTTGGCAGCCTTGTCGGTCATGGGTTTTCCAAAGAGGTTCTTTCTTTGGCAAGGGACGTCGACCAATCTGTCCTGAACCCACTGCTCGAGGTCGGACGACTGTAGCTAAGCCTTGCGGCATGCACCGATGACCGTGGCTGCTACTCGAGCCGCCGACTCGAACCCATCATAAGCCGCTCGAGACATTGATTTGAAGCACTCATGGACTGCCTTGGCAAGGTTCTTGAACCACTGCAAGGGTTCCTCAGAGAGACCAGATGAGAACCTGGCAAGCTCCTTCGCCAGGTCTCTCAGGTACATGCCCATGTACAGCTGGTAGGCCTGGATGCGGCAGATGAGCATTGAGCCCTGGTAGCACTTTCTGCCGAGGGTGTCCAGGGTGTGGGCCTCCCTGCCGGGGGGCACCAAGGAGTGCGTGTTCTGGCTTTTCAGCCGGCACATGGCTGGCTTCACCACCATGGAGTTTTGCAGCAGATGTGACTTTTGGAAGCCCGAGCTCCAGACTCGATACATTGAGTCAAGCCGTTTGCTCACCACCGGTACCAATGCTGGTGCCTCCCACATCTGGAGCATCAGTCATTCCAGGATGGGAGGAATGGGCACAATGAGCGATTCCCACAGAGGAGCCTTGTACTGCAGGATTTTCAACTCATCTACCCGAGGATACTCCTCCAACTTGGTAGGGAACGCCAGGGCCTTTGACATATCCTTGATGAAATCAAGGAAGCCCATATCCTTTGGCAGGGACTGCCGTCGGGGCTCCGAGATGGGAGAGTCAGATGGGACGTTGCGGTGGTAACAGTTGTCGGGGACTCTTCATCATCCGTCTCCCACTCGGAGTAGTTCCGTCAAGCACTCGGAGGAGGGCTGCTCCATGGTCCTCAGATTTCCCAATGCTCCACGACCGATGCCCGGCATACTTGCCTGGGAGTATCGCAGTCCTGTCGAGTGTGACTCAGATTGCGACCTCGGCCGAGGATTGACTCAAGTCCGAAGGACCTTGAGGATCGGCTCGGCCTGGTCTCCGGGACGTTTTGGACATCGAGGGCCCGGTGGTCAGGGAGGATGAACTGGTCATACCGGACAACAGCGCTCTCTGCTGGTCCATGAAGGCAGACAAACTGCGCTCCAGGGCTGCCATTCTGGAATCCAGGCCAGAAGGCTTCGCAGACTTTGGCATGGGCACCGAGGGACTTGGGCCCGACGCTGGCTCCCCCAAAAGGGAATCCTCAACGAGGATGGGACTGAGGCCAGTCCAAAGTCGAATCCTATCAGGTGACATTTGCAGGCCGCTCCTTCTCCAAAACCTCAGACGAGCGCCTCGGACTGCGGGACCAAGCCCGGGAAGCAGCCAGCCAGTCGGAACCGTCCAAAGATGCCACCTTTGAGGGTTTCTTCTTCTTCCTGGGTTCCCTTGAGGTAGACCCCCCCTTTCTGAGGACCCACGACAGGGCTCGGGTTCGGAGGGTTCCGTCCGAGGCGTCAAGGCCTCAGGTGACGCCCTGGCCTTCAGACACACTGGGGACTCGAGGAAAAACTTGTCGTGCCTGCTGGCGGCTCTTGAGGGCCTCGCTGGACATCCTTTTGCAGAGATCACAGGCTGCCGGGTAGTGATTTGGCCCGAGGCAGCGGAGACAGCAGTCGTGTGTGTCTATTAGAAACATAATTTTAGAGCACCGATTACATTCCTTAAAGCCACTGGTAGCCATGGGAGAAAAAAGTACCCCTGCGAGGTAGAAGACTCTCCGGGCTGCCAGTTGGAAAAAAGGAACGAAGACACCAAAGAAAAGGGAAAGAATGAAAACTACAAAAATAGACCCGAACTCGACGCCGAGTGCAATACCAGAGGGAAGTATGTAAACTCGAAGAGAAAAATCAATTTTTTCCGGGGACAAGCCAGACAGACCTCTGAAGGGCTCCACAGAAAAAAGGAGACTGAGCAAGATGGCACCCTTGGGCGGGAAGGGGACCATGCATGTGTGGTGGCATTTCCCAAAGGCTTTCTTTGAAAGCTGGGGGGGATGCTTCCACGAGGGCTCCGTCGGCACCGACATCACCCATATGCGCAGATAACTTCCTACTTGTTACCGGAGAATATATAAATTCCAAGTTTCTTCCATCTGGACAGTCCAACTATAATTCCATCTCTTGTAAACCAGGAGCAATCTGCAATAGCTCAGTATCTACAGGAATGCCAGAATGTTCATAGTTTTGGAAACACATTAATAATGATGTGATGAATACCTGCTGATGATCACTCACTGCAGACAGTTCTGAAGTTTCTTAGAGTTCAAATAACCAAACCTCTCTGTCTATTTTTTCCTCCTTATGTACTCTCCTGCTTACAATTTTTTCCACATTCCTCACCAATTCACTTCGTGTAGAAGAAATCTTAATCAAGGTAAAGCTGAGCAATCAATTTCAATTGCTCTTATTGATTTGGTTGATGAAAATCAAAACAGCAGTAAGTGCTAGGAAGGCTTCTCAAAGGACTTATACTGTATACAAAAGATATCTTAAATCACCAATAAGAGACCATAGATCTTTTAAAGTACTCAATATACAGATGTGTCGAGTGACACAGGGGACTCCTACTACAGCAACTAAAGGTTACTCCTTCTCCCCCTAGACATTAGGGATCCTCAGTACAGCTATAAATGGGGATCAGGGAAGGACATTGTTGCTGGGGGGGATCGTGCCGGGGGTGGGATCATGGATGTGGAGAGAGAATAGTGCTGTTGGCTTGGGGTGTTTATGCATAGTGGGAACAGTAATATTAAAGAGCTATTCTCACGCCTATATATAGGGCGTATTTGTTCTTTTGACCATGTGCAGGTTTTTAAAACTGTTGCTCCCACTATACATGGAAAGACATACCGATATAGTCCTGTACCTTTTTCACAAGAAGTGCTATGTTTGTCAGAGTCTCTTGGAAAATGCTATGGGAATTCTCCAAATCCCCGACTTACAAGTGGAATTTCCCTCTCCAAGTAAAATATGCTTTTATGTTGTCTTTATAAAACTGGCGCTTTCTTGGATTTTCTATCCTGTTAAAAATAATTACCCTAATGTATGCTTAGAATATGTACTCCTGCTGGAATTCCAAAGGAGAGCAGAAAAGCACAGCACACAAAGGGGTAGAAAGTGAAATGGCAGCAAATACAAACTTTATTGTAGTATTACCCCGATGCGTTTCGGCATATGCCTTCCTCAGGTGGTATAGTCGCATAGAAAACAAAACATAAATTAGAGGACAATAAAAAATATCATTTAGAAGATAAATTATAAACAATAATAAAAACAATCAAACCTAACAGATAAGAATCATTAAAACACAAAGTAAAACAAACATGGCTCATCTTAAAAACTCTAAAATGCAATAAAAGGCTATCAAAAACACGTGATTAATTTCCAAAATAAATAAATGTACAAGACTCAATATAAGTTAATAATAAAATAAATAAATACTACACACATAAAAACATCTCCACAACGATATCTTATACTGTGCCCTAATAAATAAATAACGTTGAGGCCTATTCCAATCTGTACGTCCCAGGCCTCTATGCATCCGGTTAGAACCGGACGCACAGAGTAGATGCAATTCTGATCCCATGAGGCACATCTAGCCCCTGCAGGATCAGAATCGCATCTAAGCTTGTACGTGCAGGCCGGCCTGCACGTACAGATTCCTGAATGGAGCCACGGTGCCATGGCACTGCAGCTCCATTCAGGAGCTGCGATCCCTGGCTGCCACAGACTCTCTTCTTTCCCCACAGCTCGACCCCCAATCTGGTCAGGATGCAGGGAATCTCCTGTACCCCCTCCATCGTTTGCTGCTGCCGGGTCTCTTGTCCCCCGACATCTAGGGGGACTTATTCCACATTGAGGTTGCCCTACTGACAGAGCACGAAGCATGAGAAGAAGGATTTTAAGATGGACCCTGGACTAAATAGATAACCTATGTTGGACTGCTAAAAGAGGGGTAATATCATAGAATCAAGTAACATCCTACAGAAGACTAACTGCAGTGTTTTGAACTGACTGAAGACTTTCCCCACTTGAACCTACTAATAATGAAAAGTGTCAGAAGAGACTTTATCAAATGCCTTCTGAAAACCAAAACACACATTGGGCCCAATCTTCAAAATTACTGATATTCAAACACCACACTGGTCAGTCATTGCACTTAAATATCAGAGGGATATTCAGTGGCAATCTCCAGATAGGAGCTGCCACCGAATCACTGTGTTGAGCTGCACTAACCAGGAAAGTGCTGGCATTTACCTGGTCAGTGCAATTTTCCGCCAGCGTTTGCTAAACCCTTGCAGTCTCATTCCTATTAAACTGTATCTTTCTTTATATTTTTTTTTCTTTTTTTAAAATAACAGCTTCTACCATTTCGCTTACCGCTGACATCAGACTCATCAATTTGCATTTTCTCGGATCATCAGAGTCCTTTTTAAAAGCTGGCATTAAATTGGCTAATCTCTAGAAGACCCTCCGAACAATATAAGAGGAAAGCATTTCAGGCTAGTTTGCCATGCATCCCTAACCCTGGAGCAGAACTGAAGCACTTGCCTGTTCCAAGGAGATGACCATGAAATCTATTCATGGGGTGCCTCACTCAAAAGGGCTGAGTCATTTCCCAAGTCCAGAGCCCATTTGTGAGGTTGAAGGGCGTGGCTCAAGCTGGTGTAGCAGGTTATTGTTCTCACCTGGTAGGTATGTGGCTCTAAGCATCATCCCATGAAAGATGCTTTTCCCTATTTCCTTCTGCCTAGACTCCCCTTTTTCTTTCCTTTCTAAGAACATAACATATGCCATACTGGGTCAAACCAAGGTCCATCAAGCCCAGTATCCTGTTTCCAACAGTGGCCAATCTAGGTCACAAGTACCTAACAGTTTCCCCATACGACACAGGTTCCACAATGCTTGTATTTATTTATTTATTTATTTATTTATTTATTTAAAGTCTCTTTTATACCGCGCTATTCAGCATCAGTGCGGTTTACAATAAACAACGAACATACACATTTCCAATAGTAATTTGTGTTTACATATGAACAGGAAATTCAACTTGGCTAACAGGGTAACTATATACCTTGTGTTCCACTAAGGGCTAGGCCCAAAATGTCTTTCCCTCTGGTCATTCATGAACTAGCTGTGCCATGAAACAGTCATTTATTTCATCTAGAAATTTTATCTCCCTAGCATGTCCTACCGTGAGACTGACACAGTCAATACCGGGGTAATTGAAATCACCCATTATTATTACTGTGTTGTAACTTTTGTTAGCTTCCCTGATTTCTTTGAGCATTTCATCATCCATTTGCTTATTTTGGCCAGCTGGTCGATAGTACACCTCCACTGCCATTGCCTTCCCCTTCCCCTTTTTACATAGAACTTCAATCCATAGAGAATCTAGAGTGAATTTTATTTCCTGCAAAACTTTAATCCTTTGTGACTCAATGCTCTCCCTAACAGAGCGCAACCCCTCCACCAATTTGATCTGCTCTATCATTACGATATAGTTTGCACCCAGGTATCACAGTGTCCCACTGGTTGTCCTCCTTCCACCATGTCTCTGAGATACCAATCATATATAACCTCTCATTTAGTGCTATATATTCTAACTCTCCCATATTATTTTTCAGACTTCTAGCATTTGCATATAAGCATTTTAGAGACAGTATTTTATTCATATTAATCTGGCTATCGGTAGGCAAGGGTAATTTGAAATCTTTAACCTCTGTCTGCTCCATATGCAAGGGCATTTGGGCTACTTTTATCTCTGTTGGAACCTCTCTGCTGATATACCCTAACTTCAATCTTTTGGTAGTATCCGTCAAGGATACATTATTACAAACCATGCGTTCTTGTGTGACTGTCAGCTTTCACCTATTATCCTGTTTAAAAGCTGCTCTATCTCCTTTTTAATGGTTAAAGCCGCAGCCTGGTTCCATCCCTGTTAAGATGACACCCATCCCTTCGGAAGAGCCCCTCCTTGCCCCAGAATGTTCCCCAGTTCCTAACAAATCCAAAACCCTCATCCTTGCACCATAGTCTCATCCACGCATTGAGACTCCAGAGCTCTGCCTGCTTTTTGGGTCTTACATGTGGAACAGGAAGCATTTCAGAGAATGCTACCCTGGAAGTTCTGGATTTCAACTTCCTACCTAAAAGCCTAAATTTAGCTTCAAGAACCTCCCTACCACACTTGCCTGTCATTGATACCGACATGAACCAAGACAGCAGACTCCTCCCCAGCACTATCTAGTATAAGTGGCGCATGAGGTCTGCTACCTTCGCATCAGGCAGGCATGTTACCAGGCAATCCTCACGTCCACCAGCCATCCAGCTATCTACATGCCTGATGATCGAATCACCAACGGCTGTCCTAACCCTTCCCTCGTGGGCACATGGCCCTGGAGAAACCACCTCAATGTGAGAGGGTTTTACATCACCTGGAGGACAGGTCCTAGCTACAGGATAACTTCCTGCCAAACCAGGGTGATGCTCTCCTGTCACGTGACCTCTCTCCTCCATGGCAAGAGGGATGCTGCCAGACTGGAGGTGGGACTTCAGTACTATATCCCTGTAGGTCTCGTCTATGTACCTCTCTGTCTTCCTTATGTCCTCCAAGTCTGCTACTCTAGCCTCCAGAGATTGGACATGTTCCCTGAGAGCAAAGAGCTCCTTGCACCTAGTGAACACGTAAGACCCCTCACTAACTGAGAGAAAATCATACATGTGACACTCAGTGCAAATGACTGAAAACCCCCCAACTCGCTGCTGGACTGCTGTCTGCATCTTAGTTTTAAGGTTGTATTTAGGTATTTAAGTTCTTTACTTACTAAGAGATGCTGCGGATACTTATACTAATAAAACTATACCTAATACATTGAATGTATTTGTTCACCTGAAGCTTAATTAATCTCAGGTCCTTAATGTATGCCTGATGAGGATAAACAGCTGCACCTGAGAGTGAATATGGCACCTCCTTATCCTAGGGGTGGGTGGGTGTCCTAGAGGGAAAGACTTATTAAAAACTGGCTGCTACACAGTACCCTGTCCTGTGCTTCTAAGGTAATCTGTGTCCAATTTCCTGGGTGATTCACATAACCCTTGCTTGGATTGAGGGAGTCTTGGGTTCTAAATTTAACCAGAAAGATCTCTGCTGTGTTTTAAATTTAAACTGAAAGCTACCTGTTGAGTTTTTAATTTAACTAAAAGCTCTTTGCTGATACTAGGTCCTGACTGATTTAACAAATACACTGGATACACAGATTAATCATCTTTAATCTAAAGAATTCCTTTTTCACCAAGATATAGAAAAATTCCCAGAAGTAAATACTTACAATTGCAGATCCCTCTCCAGAAGTAGCAGTCCCTGTTTTCCTTCTTTCCTATTCTGTTCTATCTATGATTTGGCGTTCCTTTCCTTTTCTCTCTGATGTGTTTTTAGTTTTTGTAAACCACTCTTGTGCCCTGCTGCCTAGGGCGGTATATCAAATGAAAATAAAGATAAAGATCCTGGACATGATTGTCATCACCAACATTTGGTAGGAGGAAAGTTAAAAAGGAAGACCTTTTGCATGGAATCTCAGAGAGGAGAATTGACAGAAATAAAGCATCCTTGCATCTATGAGTGAACTGTGTCCACTGTTCACTCAGGAATCATTGGAGTTGTCTCATTTGAGATGTGTTAAGGGAGTTACATGAACTCTCAGTCATATGGCCCAACATTACCAACGTTTCTGCTGACTCTGTTGTACTCCTTCCACTATTGCCACCAGTCGGGTGAGCCTGTCTTGAGGAAGAAAGGCTTTTGCCAAGTTGTATCTAGCATAGCTCCAATGAATTTAAATTTGTGGGATGAGCTGAGGTTCAATTTGGGATAATTGATGCCAAATCCGAATAGCTCTAGCACCAGAGGTGGCAGAGGCATATGGATTTTTGACCTCTTCCTGAATGATGCTCTTAACCAGCCAATCGTCCATATAGGGAAACATGTACACACCCAATCTGCGTAGAAATGCTACGACAACCCCAAGAAATTTTGTGAATACTTGTGAAGTGGAGCTGAGCCAAAGAGCAGCATATGGTACTGGACATGCTATTTTCCTATGATAAATCACAGATAGATTCCAATCACAGGAAGTATCTGTAATATGGGTGTGGGCATAATTTAGATCCAGAGAACAGCGCCAATCCCCTTCTTTGGAGGACAGGAAGTAAGGTGCACAGGGGAACCCTTCCAAAAACCTTTCTCTAATCAGAAATGTGTTCATGCTCTTTCGATCTAGGATGACTAGCCACAGCAAAATCAATGACTGCATTTTGATAAGATGAAAAATACCACAACTGGAAGGCCTGAGACTTAAATGCAGCCTATAGTGACGATGCAAGCAACACAAGAAAGGAAACAAGGACATGTAACTTACAAAAAGTCAAAAAGATGATGAAATAAACCTTATGCAATGATGCTGGAGAATGTGGTGGACAGACCCAAAAAACATCTTTGGGACTCCGTGGAAAATGGAAGACTAAAGAGGTGAGGCAGGTACACACACAGAGGGCTCAATGAAAGCTTCTAGAAAGGAGCTGGGAGAGGTTCCCCATGTGGGGCTCTATTGGTGACATCACCCATATGTGAGCACTTATTCTGAATGTCCACAGAGGGGAAGATGTAGCTGGCTAGCCATGGGTCAGTGTACATCAAAGGTAATGTATTCTCTGATATCTCTAATAAACGAGTACACAGAATTAATGATTATTGAATTAGCCATGCTAAAATATGTTTGCAAGGGCTAAGGTGACTAGTCCTGTAATTTAGCATATTTTAGGTACAGAGGAAAACATAGGACATTTTAAAGTCCTTGAAAAATAATGCATATGCTCTTCTATGCAGAATAGTATGGAACCATGAAGGAATATAGTAAAAACTGCCCAGGATAAAGCAAAGCATTCCACAAGTAATGAAGCTGCTTTGGCTGGCAGCCAGGATAGCATAGTTACTCACCTGTAACAGGTGTTCTCCAGGAACAGCAGGAATCAGTCCTCACATATGGGTGACGTCGGCACCGACGGAGCCCTCGTACAGAGCATTTCCCCAGCTTTCAAAGAAAGCCTTTGGGAATGTAGCGCACATGCGCGGTCCCCTTCCCGCCCAAGGATGCCATCCTGTTCAGTCTGATGACATAGCTAAAAGACAGCAAAAAAACAAAATGAAGTATATGACTGCAACTCCAGGGGAGGAGGGAGGGTAGTGAGGACTGATTCCTGCTGCTCCTGGAGAACACCTGCTAAAGGTGAGTAACTACACTTTCTCCAGGACCAGCAGGAAGTCAGTCCTCACATATGGGACTCCCCAGCTCTAGGCTACCGTGAACCCAGAGCTGAAAAAATGGCTCACTCTTAAGAGCCTCAGCATCCGTGATAAGAATTTTATCTGAGAACACAGCCCGTACGGTAACCCAACACAAGGGCTGGAGGGTAGGAGTTGCCTAAACCTCAAAGAGATTACGGAGTACCACCTGGCCGAAAACACTGTCCCACCGGGACTCTCTATCCAGGCAGTAATGGGCTGCAAAAGTCTGGACTGAAGACCAAGTTGCGGCCCGGCCGATGTCTACCAACGGAACAGAGAGGAGATGAGCTACTGATGCGGCCTTCGCCCTGACACGGTGGGCCATGACCGGACCCTGCAAGGGGAGGTCGGCTGCCCTGTATGCCCAGGCGATGCAATCTGCTACCCAAGTGGACAACGTACACTTGGAGACAGGTAACCCCATCTAATTAGAGTCAAACAAGACAAAGAGCTGAGTAGCCCTTCGATGCTCCCGCGTACGTTCTATGTAAAAGGACAACGCCCTTTTAAAGTCCAGGGTATGCAAGACTATTTCAGCCCGGCTGGCATGTGGCCTGGGAAAAAAGGTTGGAAGAACCACCTCGTGACTGAGGTGGAAAGAGCAGACCACTTTTGGGAGGAACTTGGGATGGGTCCTTAGGACCACCCTGTTCCTATAGAACTGCATGTATGGTCTATCAGAAACCAGAGCTTGTAGTTCACTCATACATTTGGCCAAGGTAACAGCCACCTGGAAGAGCGCTTTCCAAGAGAGGAAACGCAAATGGCAAGTAGCCATCGGCTCAAACAGTGGGCGAGTAAGTTGCTGCAAGACCACGTTCAAATCCCACTCAGTCGCTGGTGGACGAACCAGACGCTTGAGTAGAAGCAGACATCTAAGAAATCGGGACACCAAGGGGTGAACTGACAGAGACTGCCCGTCCACCAGTGAGTGGTGCGCTGACAAAGCACTGAGGTAGACCCAAACAGAATTAGACTTAAGGCCAAGGTCTGAAAGGTGAAGTAGATACTGCAGTACTACTGGCTCAAGGCAAGAGAAAGGGTCCTCATTGCGCTGAGCACACCATACTGTAAACCTACGCCGCTTGAGGGCATAGGACTTTCTGGTGGACTGCCTCCTAGAGGCCAAGACCACCTCCTCAACCTCCTTAGGCAGAAGTAAGGAAGCTAGCACTATCCTTTCAGCAGCCAGGCCATCAGACTGAGGGACCTGAGATTGGGGTGCAGAAGGGAACCCTGAGACAGGAGATCGTGTTGCAGCCCCAGAGGGAACGGAGCTTCCACCGCCAACTGCAGAAGAAGTGGAAACTACGGCTGTCTCGGCCATCTGGGGGCTACCATAATCACCGAGGCCTTGTCCCGGAGGATCTTGAACAGAGTTCGGGCCACCAGGGGCATGGGAGGAAATGCATACAGGAGGCCCGTAGACCAAGAGATCAGAAAAGCATCTGCTGCCATTCTCAGGGGATGCGGCTGTCTGGAGCAAAATCTGGGCAGCAGGACTTGCAAAGAGATCGATGGATGGAAGTCCCCATCTTGGAAGATCTGCTGGACTACCAATGGATTCAACTGCCTTTCGTGGGGCTGGAGAATCCTGCTTAGCTTGTCTGCTAAGAAGTTCTCCTAACCAGGTAGATAAACTGCTTCAAGAAACATGCCTTGTCTGATCACAAAGGAGCAAAGGTCCAGTGCCTCTTGACATAGAAGCCTGGACCCTGTGCCCCCTTGTTTGTTCACGTAGAACATTGCTACCTGATTGTCCGTCTGAACTAGGACAGACTGTTGAGAAAGCATGGCAGAAAGTTTGCAGAGCTAAGCGGATTGCTCGCAGCTCTAAAAGGTTGATCTGCTGTGTGGCCTCCCGAGGGGACCACAGGCCTTGAGTGCACGTGCCCTGGCAATGTGCTCCCCAGCCCTTTAAGGATGCATCTGTCGTTAGCATCCTGGTGTGTGCTAGAGCCTGAAAAGGTACGCCCATGAGAAGGTTTGGCAGATGTAACCACCACTGTAAGGAGTTCAGAAGTCGTCTGGACACCTTTACTCTGTCTCGAAGGTTGCCGGTGGCTTGTGTCCACTGATCTCTGAGACACCACTGAACAGCCCACATGTGTAGGCGGGCATTCGGGGTCACATGTACAGTGGATGCCATGTGGCCCAGAAGCCGCAGGTAGTGCCTGGGGGAAACCTGAGAAGTGCTTTGGAACTGGTTTGCCAACTTTATCAATCTGTGGGCCCTGTCCTCGGACAAGTAAGCCCTTGCCTGAAGGGTGTCCAGTCTCGCCCCTATAAACTCTAGGTTCTGAGAGGGGAGCAAAGTGGACTTTGCGTAGTTTATGACAAAGCCCAGATGTTGAAGAAGAGAAACAGTGCAAAGAGTGGCCTGTCGGGCCTCCTGTAATGACTGGCCCCTGATTAGCCAGTTGTCCAGGTATGGGAAGACAAAAATCCCCTGATTTATGAGAAAAGCCGCCACCACCTCCAGGCATTTGGTGAAAACCCTGGGGGCAGAGGTCAGGCCAAAAGGAAGTACTCTGTACTGAAAATGGTTTCCTCCCACCACAAAATGAAAATTACACTAACCTGGTAATTGTAGTTCCTGGAGGGTCCAGTTTAGTCCTCCACAATTGGGTAGTGCACCTCCTCCTGCAGCCTGGAGACTGGACCAATCAAATCTTCCGTAGTATATATGCAGACGGAGCTCCCAGAAGCCCCCAGTGTACTAGTAACAAAGCAAACTTAACGAAGCAACACATTAGAGTAAGAGAAAAAAATGCATACTAAAGAAGAAACTCGTTCCCCCCAATAAGCTATCAGCCCCCTCCCCAAACGAGGAAGCCAGAACACTACACCGCGCCTCTAGCGACGCTCCGGTAGCAAAAAGACAGCCCACAGTCAAAATTCCAAGAGAGCTGACTGAAAATCCGGTAGAAGGAATAGCACTGACAAAGAGCGCGGCCGCAAAAAAGGACCGAACGAAAAAGAGGAAACCGTCTCAGGGCCAACCCGTTCGGAAAGCGCGCCGCACTAAACCAGCTGATACTCGGGAGGGAAGGAGGACTAAACTGGACCCTCCAGGAACTACAATTACCAGGTTAGTGTAATTTTCATTTCCTGATCGGTCCTCCAGTTTAGTCCTCCACAATCGGGATGTAACAGAGCAGTCAACACCGGGCGGGACCTTGCCATCCGGCGCGCAGAACCGCCGAACCAAAACAGGAATCCCGAGCGGCTGACACATCCAAGTGATAGTGTTTACTGAAAGCATGTAACGACGACCAAGTAGCCGCCTTACAGATGTCCGCTGGCGGAACCAGGCTATACTCCGCCCAAGAGGTTGCTTGAGCCCTTGTGGGCTCGGATCCCCTCTGGAATCGGCCGCTGCTGCAACAGATACGCGGAGGCGATCGCGTCTTTGAGCCATCGGGCAATGGAGGCTTTAGCCGCCGCCTCCCCCTTCCGTGCACCTCCGAAGAGCACGAACAAGTGGTCGGTCTTACGAAAAAATTCGGTAACCTTCAAGTAGCGACGAAGCACGCGACCAACATCTAGACAGTGAAGCCCCTTGTCCGCAGCCTTGGCGGAGCCAGAAGGTAGTACCGGGAGAAACACTGCCTGATTCACATGAAAAGGAGAAACCACTTTAGGCAAAAAGGAAGGAACCGGACGAAGAACCACCCGATCTTGGGAAAAGGACAAAAAGGGCTCCCTGCAGGACAGCGCTTGGAGATCAGGAGTACGCCGCGCCGAGCAGATGGCCACGAGAAAAACCGTCTTCAGCGTGAGGTCTTTCAGAGACGCCCTACGCAGGGGCTCAAAAGGTTCGCGAACCAGGGCCCGCAGCACGAGATTCAAGTCCCATGGAGGTACGAAGATCTTGCGGGAAGGCCGCAAATGAAAAACCGCCATAAGAAAATGACGGATGTCTGGATGAGACCCAAGGGGACGGCCCAAAACTTTGCTGCGATAGCAGGCGATTGCCGCCAACTGGACTTTCAGGGAGCTAGCAGCCAGACCTTTATCAAAACCATCTTGGAGAAAACTTAAAACGACGGGCACGGAAACCGTCGCTGCCCGGATCCCTCGCCGGGAGCACCAGTCTTCAAAGATTCTCCAAACCCGCACATAAGTAAGAGAGGTGGACGTTTTTCGTGCCCGCAGGAGAGTAGCAATCACCGCAGTAGAGTAACCCTTCTTTCTTAACCGAGCCCTCTCAATGGCCAAACCGTAAGCGAGAATCGACCCACTTGGGGCATCCGCAAGGGCCCCTGAAGAAGAAGATCCGGCAACGCGGGCAGAAGCTAAGGGACGCCGTCGCGGAGCCTGACCAGGTCGGCATACCAGGGTCTCCTGGGCCAATCCGGGGCCACCAACAACACCCGACCCCTGTGGGCCTCGATGCGTTGAACGACTCGGCCGATCAGAGCCCATGGAGGAAATACATAAAGAAGACCGGCCGTTGGCCACGGCTGAATGAGGGCATCGATCCCCTTGGACATGCGCTCTCGTCGCCTGCTGAAGAAGCGCCCCGTCTTGGCCGACTGGAACGTTGCCATGAGATCCATGATGGGCGGACCCCACCGATGAACTATTTGCGCGTAAACCTGCGGGTTGAGCTCCCACTCTCCAGGGTCCACCCGCATTCTGCTGAGAAAATCTGCTTGAACGTTGTCTGCGCCCGCGATATGGGCTGCTGAGATCGCCGGAAGACGAGTCTGCACCCAATTGAACAAAGCCGTCGCCTCCGATTCCAGGGCTACACTGCCGGTGCCCCCTTGGCGATTGATGTAAGCTACCGTGGTCGCATTGTCCGAGAGAATCCGCACTGGCCGACCGAGGACCAGGGCTTCGAGGGTGAGAAGGGCTAGCCGCACCGCCCGCAACTCGAGCCGGTTGATCGACCAAGAGGCTTCCAGGGGAGACCAGTTCCCCTGCGTGAAGCGGGTTTCGCAGTGTGCACCCCAGCCGGAAAGGCTGGCATCCGTTGTGAATGGAACCCAAAGGGGAGGCTCCAAGGGAATCCCCCGCATCAGGTTCTTGGAGGAAAGCCACCACCGGAGCGAACGGCGAACCTGTTTCGGACAAGGTAGTCTCATGTTCAACGAGTCGAACTGGTTGGACCAACGACGCAGAAGAGCACTCTGGAGTGGAAGCATATTGAAGCGGGCCCAGGGCACCACCTCCAGGGTCGCCGCCATCGTGCCGAGTAGCCGAAGGTACCACCACGCGGATGGAGCGGGCATCCCCCGGAAGAGCCGGACGAGGCTCTGCAACGCTAGGACACGGCGCTCTGGCAAAATTACTAAGCCCCGCGCCGTGTCGAAGCGTACTCCCAGGTATTCGAGTTCCTGAGTCGGGCACAAACAGCTCTTGCGTTCGTTCACCACCCAGCCGAGAGATCGCAACAAAGCCACCACCCTGTTCGTGACCTGCACACACTCTGGGCTGGACTTCGCCCGAATCAACCAGTCGTCGAGATACGGGTGGACTAGGATGTCTTCCTTGCGCAAGGCCGCCGCGACCACTACCATCACCTTTGTAAAGGTGCGGGGAGCCGTGGCGAGACCAAATGGCAGGGCCCGAAATTGGAAGTGGCCCCATGGAAATGTGAAGCGAAGAAACCGTTGATAAGACGATCGGATGGGAATGTGAAGATAGGCCTCGGATAGATCGAGGGATGTCAGAAACTCTCCTCGACGTACCGCGACAATGACTGACCGCAGAGTCTCCATACGGAAGTGCGGTACCTTGAGAGCGCGATTCACGCCTTTGAGATCCAGTATTGGGCGAAGAGAACCGTCCTTTTTGGGAACCACAAAATAAATGGAGTAGCGACGGGCGCCTCTTTCCAAGGGAGGGACGGGAACCACCGCCCCCAGGGAGAGGAGCCGATCCAGAGTCACGCGGATGTCCCGCTTCTTTTGCTCTCCCTTGCAGGGAGACATAACAAAGGAATCTCGAAGCGGGCAGGCAAACTCCAGCGCATAACCCTCTTCGATAATCTGTAACACCCATTGATCTGACGTAATCTGGGCCCAAGAAGGAATAAAATCGCGCAAACGACCCCCGATAACCGGACTTCCCTCTAGAGCCCGCCTCGCTTCATTGTGGCTTGCGATTAAAGGAAGAGGACGAGGAAGAGGCGGCTCCGGAGAAGCCTCGTCCCGCCCCTCTGAAACCACGAAACCCCTGGTAACGGGCTCCAAAGCGACCGCGCTGAGACCACCACAGTCGGGAAGAACGAAACCTGCGAAAATCCCGAAATTGACCGCGCACCGAGGGGGACGATCTATTGAGTTTAGGCTTATCTTCCGGCAGCCTACCTCCCTTAGACTCACCGAGATCTTTTACCAACTTATCCAGAGCCTCACCAAACAACAATTTGCCCTTAAAGGGCAGCTTACTGAGGCGAGACTTGGAAGAACCGTCGGCCGCCCAGTTACGTAACCAGATGGACCGACGTGCCGCCACCACGGAGGCCATACTATTAGCCAAGGAGCGGATCAAATCATAAAGCAGATCCGCCAAGTAAGCCGATCCGGACTCCATGCGGGTAGCTTCCAGCAACCCCTGCTGGTCCAGTCCGGAATCCGAGCGCAGATGCTGAGACCAACGTAAACCGGGCAACCCACGCCCCACAAATGGAGGCCTGTAGGGACAAGGCGTTGGTATCGAAGGCTTGCTTCAACAAATTATCAACCTTCTTATCCTGAACATCCTTCAAGGCCGCGGCGCCCTCAACCGGGATGGTGGTTTTCTTAGTCACCGCCGACACCGCAGCATCCACCCGCGGTGACTTAAACAAGTCCTTGTCCTTGTCGGCCAAGGGGTAAAGACGATGCATGGTCCGAACACCCTTCAGACCGGATTCGGGTTGTTCCCACTCCGAGTGGATCATTTGCTCAACGACCCGGTGTACAGGGAACACCACTTGGGCGTCCCTGACCGCCTGAATGAGAGGGTCTTCGAGACCCTCCTCCTCCAGAGGCCGAACCACAGCTAGGTTAAGGGTTTGAAGGGACTCCGTGATCAAAGGGACCAGCTCGTCCCTACGAAACATGCGAATAATCCGAGCCTGATCTTCTGGCTCCGGGATCTCCCCGTCCTCTAGCTCATCAGCCTCCGTCTCAGGATCACCCTCCGCCTCAACATCAGGAAAACAAAGGGTGTCCTGATCGTGGTCCACAAACTTGAGCCTTTTGGCGGCCGGCTGAGAAGCGCGCTGAACCTCCCCCGAGGAGCAAGGGGAAAGGGACGCGGGCCAAGCCTCCGGCAGCTGACCGGACCGACTCAAGCGGAAAGCCTGATGCATGAGGAGAACGAAATCTGGGGAAAAATCTACAGGTGGCGCTGCTACAGCCGCATGCTGCAACTCAAGGACACCCCCACTAGACAGCGGTACCGAACCAGACGGGAGAACGCCCGACGAAGGTACACTCTCCCCCGCTACAGAAGCGTCAGCAGGGACAGGCAGCTCCTTCAGTTCAAGTGAATGTTCCAGGTCTGAAGAAGCTTAGGCACAGCCCCTGCAGATGCCAGAGTCAGAAACCGCACCTTTGCGGGACCCGCAAATTACGCACTGCGGTTTGGTAGCCATCTGTTGGCAACCTCCCGGCAAGCGGAAGTGAAGGGAGCAATATCAGGTCAAGCCCACACCAAAGGGACTAACCCGATGAAAATAAGGACTGGAATTAAACTTTTTTTTTTTTTTTTTTTTAAGAAAATAAAATACTCCCTAGATTCCCAGGACTGTCCTGAGCAAAATCGCCAGCATAAAAACCCCAAAAATTCCAGGGGAACCCGTGCACAAGTGTTAAAAACTGAGAAGTTCCCTTTTTAAAACTTCAAAATGGCCGCCGTTTGAGCTCCCGCGGTAAAAAAAGGGCGCGAAAATACAAGGTAACCGGAGAAAGATGAAAATAAATAAATAAAACGGACCCCAAAGAAGGGCAAATTAGAAAAAAACAAAATTCCAGCACACAGCAGGAAATCGGGACGCCAGGGAGCTGAGAGACCCACAGAAAATAGCACCGGGAGTGAACTGCAGCACCCGAATAAAATAAGTAACAGAAAAGTCCTACCAGCTCTGAAAACAGCACAGGATACAGCCAGCAATTCAGATGGAAAGGCAATGCTAGACCCGGTATGGCTCTTCCCCGTACAGTCTAGGGGAAAGCTCAACCGAGGCTGTCCAAATACACGGGGAGGAAGACAGGGGCCCAATGCAGGACTGGCTTCTCACCCCGGGAGGTCCCCTGTGTCTAAGCCTTTTTTTTTTTTTTTTTTAAAGAGACAGCTACCTAGGAAATAAAAGGTAATGAAATAAGGAGAGAAAGCAAAAACCCCATAAAAGAACTAACTAGTGTTGCTCCCCCAAGTGTCACTAAGTGTGCCCAGGCAGGGCACACACGTCCTCAAGCTGCAAGGAGACTGGACACACTGGGGGCTTCTGGGAGCTCCGTCTGCATATATACTACGGAAGATTTGATTGGTCCAGTCTCCAGGCTGCAGGAGGAGGTGCACTACCCGATTGTGGAGGACTAAACTGGAGGACCGATCAGGAATCTGAGATATTGTCTGTGGTCTGGATGGCTGAGGATGTGAGTATAAGCCATCCTTTAGGTCTAAGGAGCATAGCCAGTCTCCCTGCTGGAGGTAGGGCAGCAGTATCCCAAGGGTAAGCATCTTGAACTTTTCCCGCTCCAGAATCTTGTTCAGATTTCGCAAGTCTAGGATAGGTCTGAGGCCTCCTGTTCTCTTTGGTACTAGGAAGTACCTGGAGTAGAAACCTTGCCCTTCCAGGTGGTGTGGCACCGGTTCCACCGCCTGTTCCTTTAAAAAACTTCCCAACTCCTGAAGGAGGAGGTTGCTGTGCAGAGGGAGTCTTGGAGGCTCCCCTATATAGTAGAATGGGGGGTAGCTGGTGGAAATGGAGCATACAGCCCTTCTGGACTATGCTCAGTACCCAGGTATCCCCTGTGATGGCTGGCCACCTGTAGGCGTACAGGGTCAGCCGACCCCCAGTGCTGAGTGGAGCCACCGGCGGAGGAGAGGCTATGCTGTGGGAGTCAAAACCCCGCTCCCTGCTGTGCAGGAGCTGGAGCTGGCGGCTTGGGGGTCTTCTGCCTACAGGGCCCATGTCCCTGCGCCTTGGCCTGCTGGCCCTTTGGGGAGCTGGAGAGGCCTGATACTGAGGGTAGGTTTTGTAGGCAGCTCCCTTCCTCTGGAAAAAGGGCTTCTTACCCGAGCCTTTCTTTTTGTGAGAAGAGGCAGAAGTCTTTCTGGACAGCCTTGTCCTGGTGAGAGTCTCAGTCTCGATTTCTGCAGCCTTCTCAGTCATGGGTTTGCCTAATAGGTAGTCACCTCGGCAGGGGACATCGACCAACTTGTCCTGTACCCAAGACTCCAGGTCCGACAACTGTAGCCAGGCCTGACGGCGTGCACCAATGCCGGCCATGGCTACCCGGGCCGAAGCCTCGAAGCCGTCATTGGCTGCTTAAGATTTTTTTTTTTTTTTTTAATATTCTCTTATATACCGCGCTATTCTGCATCAGTGCGGTTTACATTGAACAAACTGAAATTACATTGAACAGGGCATTATAACTTGGAGATAACTATTTTACAGGGAACATGGGCTATGGAGGGTTAAGTGGCTTGCCCAAGACCACAAGGAGCACCTGTGGGACTAGAAACCCCAGTCCTTCCAGCCCAAGGTTGCTGCCCTCTAGTGGGATTTGAACTCCCGACCTTCCGGCCTGAAGTACCTTGCCCCAACCACTAGGCCACTCCTCCACTCCCGAGCACTTCCGGATCCCTGAAGACAAGGCTTTGAACCTCTGCAAGGGTTCCTCGGAGAGGCCAGCCGAGAACCCAGCAATTTCCTTTGCCAGGTCCCGTAAGTACATGCCCATGTACAGCTGGTAAGTCTAGACACGGCAAGAGAGCATAGAGCCCTGGAAGCACTTTCTACCAAGGGCATCTAGGTTCCAGGCCTCCCGGCCAGGAGGCACCGAGGCATGCATCTTCTGACTTTTCAGTCTAATCATGGCCGATTCCACAACCATGGCGTTCTGTGGTAGCTGCGCCTTCTGGAACACAGGACTCTTACGGACTCGATAAATGGAATCGACCCGCTTGCTCAGAACCAGCGCCGAGGCTGGTGCTTCCCAGCATCGGAGGAACCGGAACAGTAAAGGCTTCCTTTGGAGGAAAATTGTACTTGAGGGCATCGAGCTCCTCAGCTCGAGGTTCCTCCTCGGCGTCCGCCAGGAATGCCAAAGCCTTGGCCATGTCCCTGACGAAATCCGAGAACCGGGTATCCTCTGGGAGGGACCTTCTCTGAGGCTCCTCCTCTGAGGATTAGGAGTTGAGCGGCTCCGGCCGTGTGGGCCTCGATACCACCCGCCCCGAAGCCAAGGGCACCGGCGTCAACTACCTCGGCCCCGATGGGAGGTCAAGGGAGACCGTGGCCGAGGATCGACTCGAGAATTGATTGACTCGAGGATCGGCTCCGGCCTCCGTGGTCGACTTAGATGTCGAGGTCCCGGTGGTCAGGGCAGATGTACTGGTCAGACCAGCGATCAGTACCCGCTGCTGCTCCATGAAGGCAGCCAGGCTGCTCTCCAGGGCCGCCGGCCTGAATCCAAGCTCAGGAGACTCTGCAGCCCCCAACTCGGGCCCCGACTGCATCGGGCCCGATGTCGGTTCTCCCGGGGGAGAGTCCATGAGGACAACAGAAGTTACCCGACTCGGGGACTCCGGCTCCAGGCGAGGATGCTTGGTCGGCCGCTCCGACTCCGAGAGCCGGGGCGGTGGTCAGGGTTGTGCGACCTGGCCCTCGAGGATCCAGGTGCCTCCACCGACGCCGCCCTCACGAGCTTATCATAAGAACATAAGAACATAAGATATGCCATACTGGGTCAGACCAAGGTCCATCAAGCCCAGTATTCTGTTTCCAACAGTGGCCAATCTAGGTCATATGTACTGTCATGAGGCTGGTACTAATAAAGATGCAAAGTTGAAAATAAACTCTGTTTCTCACAGAGATCTAGATGTGCAATTACCTCAAAGCACAGCTAGAGGGGGCAGGAGTGATCATACAGAAGCTAATGAGGCTAGGAGATCTAACCAGTTGCACCTGGGAATGAGCCGGGGAGATTCAAAAAGAAGATCCCTTTATAAGCAGGAGTTTAATTCTAGCAAAGCAGAGTGGGAGAGAAAAAGCCAAGCAGTAAGGAGCACAGCTGCAGAAAGGGAAGCAGCAGAACAAGGAGCAGAAAGACTTGGAGAAGGAACAAGGAGCACGGCTAAGGAAAAAAGGAGAGACCTGAAGGAAGGAATCCTCCTTAAGCAAGTCCAAGGGAACGGAATTCACAGAGGTGGAGTTCAGAGGGGCCAAGCTACCAGAGCAGCTGTTCAGAGGGAGTCTGCTGGGGAAAGCAGTCAGGCTGGTGAGTGTGCCACTCCCTGCTCAAGCAACGTTCCTGAGTCCAAAGTTGAGAGACGTATCCAGAGAACCAGGTTTGGAGGAAGACCTGCAGTCACTGGAACCTGCTGGACAGGTTTTACCAGGTACTCGAGGAAAAGGAGTTTTTAGCAAAGCTACTTTACCACTGAAGCATAGAGCTGAATCCATACCAGGTTTTGCTAAACTGCCAGGAAGCACAGCACTGCCCAGAAGCTACCGGCAGAAAAACTGTTCCAAAAGAGACGTTCTTGGGAGAGAAGGCTCCAGGGAGTCCAGCTACAGAAACCCAAGGTATGAAAGCTTTATTCCTCCTAAAGAATGCTTAACTCCTAGAAGCACTGCTAAAGCAAATACTCACTTTGTAAGAAGAAGAAAGAAACCAGAGTGGTTTCAAGAATTACCAAGAGAACTTAAAACCCAGTCTTATTGGAGGCAGGTTAGCGGAGACCGTCCATGTAAAGCTGTAACAGCCAGGGACAGTATTTACTCCTAGGAGGAAAGCAATGTAGCAGAGTCTGTGGAAGTAGAAGACATAAATGCTATTCCCATGCCTCAAGAAGAAGATATGGATTGTGGGTTGTGTATGGCTACTAGCCTAGAGTCTATTGCCACCGTGTAAATAAGAAGAAAACTTGTTTAATTGGTTTGTTTGGAATGAACTGAATTCCTCCATTTTCCTTGGCACTAATTGTGAAGCTACTAACAGTTAGTCCACCTGTTTATTACTGGAACCTTTTCAAACAAAGGACATTCTTTGATTTCCACTGTCTTAATTGAACCCTTGCACAGACGGGAAATAAAAGCCTTGTTTCCCTACACTCTTGGCTGAATTATTATGTGCACACAAGGAGCTGAAAATAGATAAGACCAAACTCCATTTTTTGGCCTTACATTACACCACGCTCCTTGAAAATAAATATATCATTGAGCATGCCCTTACCGCCCTTGGCCACTAGGGGCTGCCACCATGACAGTACCTAGCAGTTTCCCCAAGGGACACAGGTTCCACAATGCTTGTATTAGTTCAAGCATTGATATCCTGAGTCCCTTCTTAATAATGGTTTATGGACCTTTCCTCCAGGAACTTGTCCAAACCTTTTTTAAACCCAGCTACATTAACAGCCTTTACTACATCCTCCAGTAACAAATTCCAGAGTTTGATTACACGTTGAGTGAAAAAATATTTTCTTTTATTAGTCTTAAATAGTTTACCCTGTAGCTTCATTGCATGTCCCCTAGTCTTTCTATATTCTGATAAGGTAAACAATCGATCTACGTTTACCCGTTCCACTCCGTTCATTAATTTATAGACTTCTATCATATCTCCCCTCAGCCGTCTCTTTTCCAGGTTAAAGAGCCCTAACCTTTTTAGCCTTTCTTCATAGGAGTATCCTTCCATCCCCTTTACCATTTTGGTGGCTCTTCTCTGAACCTTTTCTAAAATCGCTATATCCTTTTTAAGATACGGCGACCAGAATTGCACACAATATTCAAGGTGCGGTCTCACCATGGAACGATATAGAGGCATTATAATATCTTTTGTTTTATTTTCCATTCCTTTCCTTATCATACCTAGCATTCTATTTGCTCTCTTGGCCGCTGCTGCACACTGTGCTGAGGGTTTTAACATGGTATCCACAATGACGCCTAAATCTTTTTCCTGGGTGGTGGTTCCTAATGTGGAACCTTGCATCTTCTTCCTTTTGTGCTCCTGGGTGGGAGATCCCCTCTCAGAGGACCCACGACGCTGCTCGGGGTCAGACTCCCGAGATGTCGAGGCCTCTGACGAAGTCCGGGCCCAGCCAGACGCAGACTCTGAAAAAATTCTTTCACGCTGATGCTGACGGCTCCGAAGAGCCTTTGATGACATCTTGCTGCACAGGCCACAGACCAGTGGGTCATGGTCGGGCCCGAGGCATTGGAGGCAGCAGTCGTGTGTGAGACATAAGCTTCTTACACCGATCACATTTTTTGAACCCGCTGGCAGCCAACGGGGGAAAAAGGGTCCCTGCAAGGTCAAAAGACCGGGCTGCCAGTGAAAATAACAGAAAAAGCGCGAACACTAGTCACAAAGGACAAAAACCGAAAAAGAAGTTCCAGACTCGATACCGATGTACCGAGCCCAGGCCGGGAGGGGAACCAGCGTCGAACCGGAGAAAGAGAAGCGAATATCGCAGAAAAAATATCAACTTTTTCCCAGGTGACACGAACTACGTCCGTTGGGCTCCGCGGAAAAAGAAAGACTGAGCAAGATGGCACCCTTGGGTGGGAAGGGGACCGCGCATGCGCACTGCATTCCCAAAGGCTTTCTTTGAAAGCTGGGGAAATGCTCCGCACGATGGCTCCGTCGGCGCCGACATCACCCATATGTGAGGACTGACTTCCTGTTTGGTCCTGGAGAAATAACTGAACAGATTTAGACTGACTAACCCAGGCAATCTACTACCATCTACTGCAGTATTTTTCAAGTTGGTCCTGGTAAATGCCCTAGCCAGTCTGTTTTTTAGGATATCCACAATGAAAACAGACTTGCATACACTGCCTTCATTGCAAGCATATCTGTTTCGTGCATATTCAGTGTGGATATCTTGAAAATCAGTTTGGCTAAGACCGACGTGAGAAACACTGATGTTACTATGTTATAAGCAAGCCAATGAGCTCATGAAATTTTAAAGACAACAAAATCTATAGGAAGAACTCTAGGGACAATCTGGTCTTATAAGTATATAAAATTTAAGGCCAGATATATTGGGGGGAGGGGGGCAGTAGAGGGTATATTCAGCAGTAGCTGCTAGCGCTTGTGCAGCGCCTAGCCATCACTGCTAATCTTTGTATTCAGATAAAGTGCCGAAAGTTAGGCAAGCATTTTAGGTGCCTAACTTTCGCCACTTTGAGAAAATCAGCTATCGGCTGAATATTGCCGCTGGCTATCCTTGTGTGCTATCCCCATTCCACCCCAAGAAAGAGTAGTTACTCACCTGTAACAGGTGTTCTCCAGGAGCAGCAGGAATCAGTCCTCACATATGGGTGACGTCGGCGCCGACAGAGCCCCAATGCGGAGCATTTCCCCAGCTTTTGAAGAAAGCCTTTGGGAATGCAGGCACGCATGCGCGGTCCCGCCCAAAGGTGCCATCTTGCTCAGTCTAATGACATAGCTAAAAGACAGCACAAAAAGAAAATGAACTATATACAACTGCAACTCCAAGGGGAGGAGGGAGGGTCGTGAGGACTGATTCCTGCTGCTCCTGGAGAACACCTGTTACAGGTGAGTAACTACACTTTCTCCAGGACCAAGCAGGAAGTCAGTCCTCACATATGGGTGACTCCCTAGCTCTGGGCTACCAGGAACGCAGGCTGAAAAATAGAGCTCCCTCTAGAGCCCCAGCAACAGTGAGAGAATCTTCTCTGAGACCACACCTGAACGGTAGCCCAACACCAGGGTCGGAGGGTAGGAGTTGCCTAAACCTCAAAGAGATTACGGAGTACCGCTTGCCCGAAAGCACTGTCCCTACAGGACTCCCTCTCAAGGCAGTAGTGGTCCGCAAAGGTCTGGCTTGAAGACCAAGTAGTGGCCTGGCAGATGTCTGCCAACGGAACAGAACGGAAGTGAGCTACTGATGCAGCCTTTGCCCTGACCTGGTGGGCCGAGACTCGATCCTCCAGGGAGAGGCCGGCTGCCCTGTACGCCCAGGCGATACAGTCTGCCACCCAGATTGACAACGTATGCTTAGTGACAGGCAACCCCAATTTATTAGGGTCAAAGGAAATGAAGAGCTGAGAAGCCCTTCTATGCCCCTGCGTACGTTCTAGGTAAAAGGACAGTGCCCTTCTACAATCCAGGGTATGCAAGACAGTTTCGGCCCTACTGGCGTGCGGCCTGGGAAAGCACAGTTACTTACCTGTAACAGGTGATCTCTGGGAACAGCAGGAATAAGTCTTCACATATGGGTACGTCGGTACCGACGGAGCCTGCACGGGAATGCTCCCCAGCATCCAATCAGAAAGCCTTTGGGAGCATCCCTCGCGCCTGCGCACTGCCTTCCCGCCTTTTCCATTGCCTCTCCTCAGTTGAGTTTCATAGCTGAGACAAAAGGAGAGAAAGAGGAAAGGAAGATAGATAGATAGATACAACTCCTAGGGGAGGTGGGTGGGTTGTGAAGACTTATTCCTGCTGTTCCCAGAGATCACCTGTTACAGGTAAGTAACTGTGCTATCTCCAGGAACAAGCAGGAATGAGTCTTCACATATGGGGACTCCCTAGCTATAGATACCAGGGGGAGATCCCATAAAATGCGTGTTCCTGGATCAGGACTGCAGTGCCCACACATGGATCTCCGGCATCCCATGAGGGATGGTGGGTAGGAGTTGAAAGGAGAGGAGCTGTAAGAAAAAACAGCTAAGCTAAGGACTACAGGAGAGGAGTCCTTGGTATGTATGATAAGTACATTAAAAATTAATTAATGAACAATCATAAAATGGATCTTACCTACTGGATTGTAGGAAGTAGATAGCGTGATGGAGTCTACTGGAGATTCAGTAGAGGATCCTCAAGGTGACCTCACAGCAGTGAGGGAGAAGGTCCAAATCTGGAATTGGCAGGTGACCCAGGTGTCAACTGGGGTAGTATAAGAACGGCAGGTCTTCAGTGGAAAGCTTTATGGAAAAAAGCTGAAAACTCTTTTAGGTACACAGTCATTAATATTGAGGAAGACTGACCAATTTGGACAAGTAGCTTAGTCCTGGAGGGAAGAAGGGGTATGAAAAAAAGCCCGCATTCCCAAGGAGGACAGATATGTGAAGGGCTGAAACCTCAGAACTACTGAAGATCTACACTGTCTTTCCTAGCTGGTGAGAGATAGGAAAGATATTGAAGCATGATGTTTCAGGGATAGCGAGACCTATAGTAAAGTGAAGCTGTTGGTACCACAGTAGTGGTTGTGTGCATAACAGCCCCCACATACCGAGGGACAGTATGAAGATATGCCAGCCCACTGTCTGGAACTTCTAAGAAGGTAAACCTTTATAGCATAGACAGTTAGGGAGATGGTATGTAATACATATCTACCTATAAAAAGCATCTCAACAGATACAGATATATATACCCTCCATTGCCTCGGAAGAAAGGCCTGGCAATCTACTTCCGGTGACACTGCCAAGAAAACCCAGGAGCTTCTGGGTCGCCAGGAGTCAGGACTGACTCGAAGGCACACATTGCATTTGCATAGATGTATATATATATAGGGGCATAACTTATGCACACACAGCTTACAGACATATGTATGTACAGAATATATAGAGATATATACATACATGAATATGTAAGTCTGAAGATACATGTCTGCAACTAAGCCCCATGAGAACATTCACATGAGAGATGTGAAGGAGAAAGATTCATCTAATAACAAGAAGGTGGAACCTACTTGAAAAGATATACAGAGAATCTATTCCTCCGGGCTAAGAGGGTGCAGGAATGCTATCCAGTGAAATAACCAGGATGGTTGCGTGAAAAACAGAGGATAATATCAGTCTGTAGAGAGCAAGTCGTGAGTTCTGTAGAACTCTGGCATGGTAAATGGACAGAAAAACGCATAGAAGATGATACCAGGATGACCCACTGGAGGGACACAGGGGTATCATGCGTTACTGGTAGAATATGTGCTGCCCATGAGGAGTAGGATAGCAGGAGGGCAAGCTGTAAGGAAAAAAGAGCATATTCCTGCAGGATTGGGAAACTCCTTGGACATTCACACAGAAAAAGCTTGTGTCCTGTATTATAACAGGAGACAAGAGGGTGTGGAGAACCCTCACAGTCATGGAAAATGACTGATAAGCCTTTTCTACTATACAGAATAACCATCAGAGATAAAGATCAATGCTCTCTAGCAAGTGCCCATAGTAGAAAGCTTCTCTGAAGATTGCAGAGAGCATTATGTAGGAGAATTAGGAGATAAAACTGACAGTAGGTCAGCTGTGGTGCCACATCCAAGGAAATGGAGATGGCCAGAAAGAAGATAATGTGAGAAGCCTGAAGTGAGTAGGATTATCCAAGATAGATGAGGACAATCTTGGAATCACTACTAAGGCTAGACAGACTGGAAACTTGTGGGAAAGTACCAGTAGATGAATCACTGGAACTCCTGCATGAAGAGCAACTGAAGTTGACAGCAGAGAGAATCTGCTTGTGAAAACACAAAGGGAACAGACAAAGGGAGAGGAAATGGTCCTGTCCCTGTCTGATAAGCTGTCCAGAGAATTTAGTCAAAGAAAAACTCTACACTGAAATGAAGGTGTACAGTATGGTACCACTCATTCAGGAAAAAACCGGGATGAGAGGGTAGAAGAACAGGAACTGAAGGGTAACTTACCATATGGTGAGCCAGCTGAAGAAGAAAATGTTCATGTTGGGACAGAAACTATCATGGATAGTAGTTAACTTCTCTTCTTGGAAGGAAGAAGAGGAGAAATCTGTAACCCATAGACAAGAATATCCTGACAGCTGAGTACTTCCTGAAGAAAGGAAGCCGTGTGTAGAGTTTTAAAGAAAAAAAACAGTGAACAAACTTCTGATAAGAAGAGGTTAACTGTAGGTTGCAACCTTTAGGAACCTATGGTTGCTGGGTATGCTTAGACTGGTTAGAGTTTAGATTCTTCAGACCAAGACGAGGTGTCCCCTGCTTGGGTACATCGGGATGATGGGCAGGAGAAGAGTGAAACCTTCTTTTCTTAGGGAAAGAAGGTTTGGTAGGACATTTCCTACCTCCTGGGGAAGAAGGCGGCTTAGGATGGTTCCTAGAACCAGGAAAGTCAGTGGAGCAATGAGCAACCTGACGTAAAGCCTCCTTATTGAAGAGATTTTCTCCAGTACAAGGAGAATTACCCAGTGTATGTTGTGCCCATCTGCTCAAGTCTGAAGCTTGGAGCCAGGCTCTACGACGTGCTCCAATGGCAATAGCAGAGGATCTGCTAACAGACTCAAAAGAGTCTAGAGAAGCACGAGAAAGAAACCAAGAGATATTCTGGCTATGACTAAGAAGCAAGGAATAGTCTGCAGCCTTAGGCTCTGATAGAAAAGGAGTCAAAAGAGATAATTTCTTTGTAACCTCCTGGAGAGATAGACTCATATAAAAAATATAAGAGATAATCCTTGATGCCAGCACAGATGTTTGGAAGGTTTGACGTCCAAAGGCATCAAGAGCTCTAGATGCACGACCTGGCGGATAAGAAGAATGCTTCTTCTTGCCTTTTACCTTCCTCATTGCTGATTCCACTACAATGGAATGATGGGGAAGTTGAGTTTTTTGAAACCCTGGATAGTGGGGCACCTGATACAGAACATCAGTTGCTGTAGAAGGTGAGGGAACCCTTAAAGGTGATTCCCATATTCTCAGAAGAAGATCCTGCAAAGAATGATGTAAAGGAAGCATTATATTTTCCTTTTCTGCAGGAGAGCCTCGAGTAGGATCACAGCCAGGGATAGGAATAGCAAGAAATATTGCCATGTCAAGGAGAAATTTCTGAAAAGAGGGATCTCCAATGGGAACTATCCCTGGGCAGGCTAAGGTTGAAGGAGCAGCCTGAGCACCAGAGGATGTACTGGTCTGGTGCAGAAAAAGAACCCCACTAGAAGGATAGTGGTACTGGCAGTCACGATTTGAGGCAGTGAGTACTGCATCGTCCATGCCAGGTATCGATTCCAAACTAGGCATAGAAAGGATCGATGGTACCGATGTAACTGCAGGAACCGACATCGATACCGATACCGGTAGCTGAGTCGGAATCGGAGACGGTAACGCCATCGCAGCCGTCATCGGAGGCTGCTCAAGCGGTACCGAGGGAACCCGAAACGCTTGGTGAATATCCTCGGTACTGCGTATCTGGAAACGATAAGGGTCGGTTCAGAGACGCGTCGGTACCCAGTCATCTAGACTAGATATCGATTCGAGACTCGGCATCGAAGGGAGCAAGTCTATCGATGCATGTCTAGAGGGTACCGACGTCGGTGGTGGTATCGGCGAAGTTGCCGATACAGGAAAGTCAATCTGGGTCGTATTGATCGGTCCCGAAGGCACCGAGGATGCCAGATGACGATCCCTGGTGAAGAGTAGATCACTCAACACCGGAGCCGATGCCGGGGTATCGGTACCGTTCGAAATGGATGCCACCACCGAGCATGGCTCAGATACAGGAAAGTTAATCTGGGTCGTATCGATCGGTCCCGAAGGTACAGAGGACGCCAGAGGACGATCCCTGGTGAAGAGTGGATCACTCAACACCGGTGCCGATGCCGGGGTATCGGTATCGCTCGAAGCAGATGCCACCACCGAGCATGGCTCAGGTATGTTCTGTGAGGGGTGAGCCCCAGGAACAACCTGAAACCCTGAAATGCTTTGGAGCCCGGAGACTCCCGCCGGGGTTTTAATGGCAATGGGGTCTTGAGGGCAAGGCCGGAGCCGTCATCATGCTTGGCATGAGACCTACCACTCAAGGATTGGCTAGTCTTAACAGACTGTTTGTGGGTTACCTGATCCTGTAGAGAAGAAAAGGCCGGTGCCCTCACTCCGGGAGGGAAAACGGTATCGAGGGAAACTCGAAAGAGGGAAGTTCTTCTCACAGTTTCGCAGCCTGATTGTTCAGGGGAAAAAGGGTCAGGACCCAAACAGGTTAGACACCAGGCATTGGAGTCTAAGAAGAAAACTGTTTCCACAGCGAAGGCACTTCTTAGGGGAAGAAGGCTCCATGATGGAGAGGCCTTGCAGGCCCAAAAAATTTAAAGGGAGAAACTGAGGGAAAAATCTCCCTGAGTTTAAGAAAAAGAAAAGAAAAACCCACCGGCGGTACCGGTGGCGGCAGAAGAAACAGCCGCGACCACAAGAAAACAAGAAATAAAGAATTAAAGAAAAAAGTTTCTGCGGTGACAGGAGAACGTCCTGCCGGCTCCGCGGAAAAACGAAAACTGAGGAGAGGCAATGGAAAAGGCGGGAAGGCAGTGCGCAGGCGCGAGGGATGCTCCCAAAGGCTTTCTGATTGGATGCTGGGGAGCATTCCCGTGCAGGCTCCGTCGGTACCGATGTACCCTGTGATGGGGCCCGTGGGTAGAGCCCTCTAACCCTATGTAGGCGGTTGCCTAGGGTCAGTAAAAATAAGTATTCTGCTCTTGCTATGAAATAACAGAGTCTCTCAGAGCAAAAATGTGAATAAGGAAAATAAGATGGGTTTTATTCCCCGTCCCACTCGGACCATCAACAAGATCAAAAAACTCCAGATACAAGCAATAAACAAAAATGGTAACAGCAACTTCTGTTTCTTTGTTAAATTCACAAAGTTCCTTTTGTTACTTGATTAAGGAGAATGGTTGCACTTGTAACAAATGCTACAGTCCATGGGCATGGGGTCTGGAAGGCAGCTGTTGTCTTCCCACAGCATAGCCTCTCCAGCACTCCCCAAGCTCTCAGTATCACACTCTTCCTGTGTGGTATATTCAGGCACGTCCCCTTGTGATAAATCACTACAGCTTTCAGTAAAGGTTCCTCTCTCCCCAGGTTTATACCTGTCTGGCATGAAGTAGATTCTCTCTGGGTTTTCCTCCCAAAGTAAAGGTTCTGAATACCTTTTCTTCCTGCCTCTATTCTCAGGACCACACCCTTGGCATGCATGTGTTTCAAACCTTTCTTTATAAGAACAGGGATGCCCCCTTTTATCCTTAGGGATTGTCTTGGCTCTTGGCTTACAATGTCCCTTCTCTCTAGCCTCCCAGGCTGGCTGTGCAGTAGCAAAGTTAGTATCAGCTTTACAGCTATTTCTTAATGTGCAAGTATGTTTGGAGTTCCCATCCCCCAACACTCTCCTTCTGAACTGACCTGTGCTTATTGCTGGCACATACCGGTCTCCTGTATGATAGGACACTCCTGGCTTCTCTTGAGGTCTGTCTCGAGGGGCATACCTTCTCCCAGCACAGCTTGCCTTAAACCTTTTCTCCCGAGTGCTGTAGCTATCTTCACTTCCTGGTTCTCCGATAGCAACCTTTTCTCCCAGCACTCCTCTGGGGTTTCTGCTCAGCTGTCTGTAGCCACACCTCCTGCTGCTTTCTCTTGCTACGTCATCTGCTCTGGGCCCACCTGCTATTCCACCTCCTGGGCTTGAGCTCTCACTCTGGCTTTTGCCCTTCTCCGGGGTTTCCTCCTGGGTTTTTCTCCACTGACTGGAACCCTGTCTTATGTGATCCCCAGCCCTGCACGTGACGTGGGGATTTGCAATCAGGTGTTCCTGATGAGTTTTCTGTTTGGCACGTAGTAACAGTTTTCCCTGCTCAACTGTTTCACTATGCCTCATGTCTCTTTGCATAGCTGAATCTAAGGTAAGCTCTTCTTTTATCTGCACTTCCATGGGCTGTGTATCCTCTGCTGCACCACAACCCATATGTGAAGACTCATTCCTGCTTGTTCCTGGAGATAGAACGTCGGAAGGTCCACCTCCTGGTTGAGGTGGAAGGAACTTAGGATGAGTCCGCAAGACTACCCTGTTCCTATAGAACCTGGTATATGGCCTATCCGAGACCAGGTCCAACACTGGGAAGCAGTAGTCACGCAGAACCAAGAACAAACCAACCTGAGGCGTGAGTAGATGGAAAGACAGAGTCCTTTATTAAACCTTAGGCCGCCCGACACAGGCCGTGTTTCGTCACCCTTCGTCAGGGGCTAGCCAGGCTCAAAAAACTAAAATCATAAATAACAACCATTAAAAACATAAAGAAACAGACTGACACACTCATAAAACAACGTCATACATATTAATACTTAATAACATTAAAAACATTAAGAACTAACAATGTGCAATGTGTAATGAGACAAGAAATGAAATGTTAGAAAGACATTACTGATTCATCTGTACAAATCTAACACGTGTGCAAAAAGGGGGAAAACGTTTTTTGATACAGCCATGTAGACATACATAAAAACGAGTGTGACTTAAAAACAATAAATACGATACTTTCAACCGCAAAACCACGGTATATAGAAATCAAAAAGAAACCAAAATGTTTAAGTCCACCCTTTATAAAACCAATAGAAACGGCAGATTTGAAAGGAGAAAATGTAGAACCACCGTCTTTTTCCCCCTTTTTGCACACGTGTTAGATTTGTACAGATGAATCAGTAATGTCTTTCTAACATTTCATTTCTTGTCTCATTACTATTGTTAGTGGTCTCCTGGCTCACTCCTGCTACTATTATTCTTTAAGCACAGAATTCCTGTGTAGTTTATTTACCAGTTTTTGTAGGTATCTCAACCCCTTTCCGTTTCTCCTCACTCCTTATTCCACCTTCTTTCTTTTATTTTGTGTTTTTGAAAGATATTAATTCAAATAATAAGGTTTTTAATTACCCTGTTTTTTGTTTTCTAGTAAAGCACAGTTACTTACCTGTAACAGGTGATCTCTGGGAACAGCAGGAATAAGTCTTCACATATGGGTACGTCGGTACCGACGGAGCCTGCGCGGGAACGCTCCCTAGCGTCCAATCAGAAAGCTTTTGGGAGCATCCCTCAGCGCCTGCGTGCTGCCTTCCCGCCTTTCCAACTGTCTCTCCTCAGTTGAGTTTTATAGCCGAGACAAAAAGAGAGAAAGAGGAAAGGAAGATAGATAGAGAGATACAACTCCTAGGGGAGGTGGGTGGGTTGTGAAGACTTATTCCTGCTGTTCCCAGAGATTACCTGTTACAGGTAAGTAACTGTGCTATCTCCAGGAACAAGCAGGAATGAGTCTTCACATATGGGGACTCCCAAGCTATAGATGCCAGGGGGAGATCCCATAAATTGTGTGTCCCTGGGACAGGGCTGCACTTCCCACACATGGATCTCTGGCATCCCATGAGGGATGGTGGGTAGGAGTTGAAAAGAGAGGAGCTGTAGAAAAACAGCTAACCTAAGGACTACAGGTAAGGAGTCCTTGGTATGTATGATAATGATCATGAAAAATATTGAATGAACAATCACAATATGGACCTCACCTACTGGATTGCAGGAAGTAGAGAGGCTGATGGAGTCTCATGGAGAATCAGTAGAGGAATCTTCAAGGTGACCTCACGGAAGTGAAGGTGAAGGTCCAAATCTGGAATTGACAGATGACCCAGGTGTCAACTGGGGTAGCATAAAAACGGCAGGTCTGTAGTGGAAAGCTTTATGGAAAAAGCTGGAAACTCTTTTGGCTACAGAGTCATTAACATTTAGGAGCAAAAGAGGAAGACTGACCGATTTGGACAAACTAGCCCAGTCCTGGAGGGAAGAAGGGGTATGGAAAAAAGCCCATATTCCCAAGGAGGACAGATTTCTGAAGGGCTGAAACCTCAGATCTACTGAAGATCCACCCTGTCTTTCCTAGCTGGTGAGAGATAGGAAATATATGGAAACATGGAGCTTCAGGGATACCTAGACCTAGGGTTAAAGTATGAGCTGTCAGTACCACAGTAGTGGTTGTGTGCATAATACCCCAGACATACTGAGGGACAGTATGAACATATGCAAGTCCACTGTCTGGAACCTATAGGAAGGTAAAACCTTTATAAGCATAGACAGTTAGAGAGATAGTATGTAAATACAGATCTACCTATAAGGAAGCATCTCGACAGATACACATATATATAGGGATATAGATATATATGTGTATATATATATATATATATATATATATATATATATATAGGGGTATATATATATATGTTTATAGTGAGATCTGGAGGGGCATAACATACGCACACGCAGCTTACAGACATATGTATCTATAGAGAAGTATATAGAGATATATACATACATGTATATAGATGTCTAAGATAAATGTCTGCAACTAAGCAGATAGAGATATGCCCATAAGAACATTCACATGGGAGATGTGAAGGAGAAAGATTCATCTAACAACAAGAAGGTGGAACCTACTTGAGAAGATATATAGAGAATCTGTTCCCTCTGGTTAAGATGGAGCAGGAATGCTACCCAGTGAAATAACCAGGATGGTTGCGTGGAAAAACAGAGGATAATACCAGTCTGTAAACAGCAAGTCCTGAGTCCGGTAGAACTCTACCATGGTGAATGGACAGAAAACGCAGAGGATGAGATACCAGGTTGACCCACTTGAGGAACAAGGGGGGGGGGGGGTATCATGCGTTGTAGTAGTTAAATATGTGCTGTCCATGAAGGATTAGGATACCATGAGGACAAGCTGAAAGGAAAAAGAGCATATTTCCTGTAGGAATTGGGTAACTCCTTAGACCGTCACGTAGAGAAGGCTTATGTCCTTTATTAAAAGGAAAATAAAAGGGTGTAAAGAACCCTTACAGTCATGAGGAATGACTGAGGAAGCCTTTTCAACCATATAGGATAGTAATTAGAGAAAAAATCCCCATGCTCTCTAGCAAGGGCCCATAGTGGAAAGCTTTTCAGCAAGACTGCAGAGAGCATTATGCAGGAGAAATGGGAAATAAAACTGGCTGTTGGAGAAAACCAGCTGCCAGTGCAACTATGCTGCCAACTCCAGGGATTTGGAGATGGCAGAAAAGAAGTGATAAGAATTACCAAAGATAGATGAGCACTATCTTGGAAGCACTACTAAGGATAGACAAAAAGTAGTGGAAGACAAGACTGGAACTTGTAGAAAAGTACCAGTAGTCCAATCATCGGAACTCCTGCATGGGCAGCTGCTGAATAGAACAGCAGAGAAAATCTTTCTGTTTTTAACAGAGAGAACAGACAGAACAAGAGGAAAAAATCCTGATCATGTCTGATGAGCTGCCCAATGAAAGAAGGGAGGTTACTCCAGAGAAAACTCTACACTGGAAAGGAAAGGAAGACTAGAAAGGCTAAGAAAGCCTTCCAGTTGTATGGTACCACTCGTACAGGGAAAGCCCTGGAAAAGAGGGTAAAGAAAAATAGGAGCTGAAGGGAGACTTGCTATATGGTAAGTCTGTAGAAGGAAAAAATTCATGGTGGTACAGGGAAAACTATCATGAGATAGTTGGCAAACCTCTCTTCATGGTAGGAAGAGGAGGAAAACCCTGTGACCCATAGACATGAATCTCCTGACAGCTCAGCTCACCTAAGAGCAAGTGGATGTCCTGGAAACAGGAATCCATGTGTAGAGTTTTAATGAAAAATCAGTGAAAAAACTTCTGCTGAGAAGACGTGAACTGTAGGTTATAAAAAGATTAATTAGAACCCTATTGAGGGTTAATTTTCCTGGCTTGAGTTTGGATTCTTCAGAACAGAGCGAGGTTTCCCTTGTTTGGGAACATCCATATGATGGGCAGGAGAAGAATAAAACCTTCTTTTAGGGAAAGAAGGTTTGGTAGGGTATTTCCTACCTAATGGGGAAGGAGAAGGCTTAGGATAGCCCTCAGAAACAGGGAAGTCAGTGGAGCAATGAGCAACCTGACGTAAAGACTCCCTATTGAAGAGATTTTCTCCAGTACAAGGAGTATTACCCAGTCTTTGTTGTGCCCATCTGTTCAAGTCTGAAGCTTGGAGCCAGGCTCTACGTTGTGCTCCTATGGCTATAGCAGAGGTTCTGCTAACAGACTCAAAAGAGTCTAGGGAAGCACGAGAAAGAAACCAAGAGATATTTTGGCTATGAATAAGAAGTAAGGAATAGTCTGCAGCCTTGGGCTCTGATAGAAAAGGAGTCAAAAGAGATAATTTCTTTGTGACCTCCTGAAGGGATAGACTCATATAAAAAATATAAGAGAGAATCCTTGTTGCCAGCATAGATGTTTGGAAGGTTTGACGTCCAAAGGCATCCAGTGTTCTAGATTCACGTCCTGGCGGATAAGAAGAATGCTTCTTCTTGCTTTTTACCTTCCTCATTGCTGATTCCACTACAATGGAATGATGGGGAAGTTGAGTCTTTTGAAACCCTGGAGAGGGGGGCACCTGATACAGAAGATCAGTTGCTGTAGAAGGTGAGGAAACCCTTAAAGGTGTTTCCCATATTCTCAGAAGAAGATCCTGCAAAGAATGATGTAAAGGAAGCATTATATTTTCCTTTTCCACAGAAGGGCCTTGTGTAGGATCATAGCCAGGGATAGGAATAGCAAGGAATGTTGCCATGTCAAGGAGAAATTTCTGAAAAGAAGGATCTCCAATGGGAACTATCCCTGGACAGGCTAAAGTTGAAGCAGTAGCCTGGGCACCGGAAGATGTACTGGTCCGGTGCAGAAAAGGAGCCCTAATGGATGGATACTGGTACTGGCGGTTATGACTTGAGACAGTCAGTACTGCATCGTCCATGCCAGGTATCGACTCCAAACTAGGTATAGAAAGGAGCGATCCTGGTGAAAAAGGAATGGAAGTAGCTGGTCCCGATGTTACTGCAGGAACCGGCATCGATACCGATACCGGTAGCTGTGCCGGAATCGGAGGCGATACCGACATCGAAGCAGACATCGGAGGCTGCTCAAGCGGTACCGAGGCAACCAAAAACCCTTGGAGAGTATCCTCGGTACCGCGCATCCAGAATCGGTAAGCGTCGGTTCCGAGACGCGTCGGTACCCAGTCTTCCAGACTAGATATCGATTCCAGACTCGGCATCGAAGGAAGCGAGTCTATCGATGCATGTCTAGAGGGTACCGACGTCGGTGGTCGTATCGGCGATGATGCCGATACTGGAAAGTCAATCTGGGACGTATCGATCGGTCCCGAGGGCACCGAGAACGCCAGATGACGATCCCTGGTGAAGAGTGGATCACTCAACACCAGTGCCGATGCTGGGGTATCGGTACCACTCGAAGCGGATGCCACCACCGAGCATGGCTCAGGTATGTTCTGTGAGGGGTGAGCCCCAGGAACAATCTGAAACCCCTGAAAGGCTTTGGAGACCGAAGACTCCCGCCGGGGTTTTGAAGCCAATAGGGTCTTGAGGGCAAGGCCGGAGCCGTCATCATGCCTGGCATGAGACCTACCACTCAAGGATTGGCTAGTCTTAACAGACTGTTTGTGGGTTACCTGATCCTGTAGAGAAGAAATGGTCGGTGCCCTGACACTGGAAGGGAACTCGGTATCGAGGGTAACTCGAAATGGCGAATCTCTTCTCATAAAATTGTAGCCTAATGGCTCCGGAGGAAAAGGGTCAGGACCCAAACAGGCTAGACACCAGCTATTGGAGTCTACAAAGAAAACTATTTCCACAGTTAAGGCACTTCTTAGGAGAAGAAGGCTCCATGATGGAGAGGCCTTACAGGCCCAAAAATTTAAGACAGAAACTGAGGGAAAAACTCTCCCTGAGTTTGAGAAAAAGAAAAGAAAAAAGCCCACCGGCGGAGGCGGGGAAACAGCCGCAACCACAAGAAAAAAAAAAGAATTAAAGAAAAAATTTTCTGTGGTGACATGAGGACGTCCTGCCGGCTCCACGGAAAAACGAAAACTGAGGAGAGACAGTTGGAAAGGCGGAAAGGCAGCACGCAGGCGCTGAGGGATGGCTCCCAAAAGCTTTCTGATTGGACGCTGGGGAGCGTTCCCACGCAGGCTCCGTCGGTACCGACGTACCCATATGTGAAGACTCATTCCTGCTTGTTCCTGGAGATCAATTTTTCTTTAGACTTTTCTACATAAGCGTGGTGTAATACTTTTTAGAGCCCACAACAGAGGTTGGTAAATTATTTTATTTTTATGTATTCATGATTTTAAATTGATTCAATCCTTCGAGCACTTTTATTTTCTATTTATTTCATATTATTTATTAACTTTATTGGATTGCACATTGTTAATTCTTAATGTTTTTAATGCTATTAAGTATTAATATGTATGACGTTGTTTTATGAGTGTGTCAGTCTGTTTCTTTATGTTGTTAATGGTTGTTATTTATGATTTTAGTTTTTTGAGCCTGGCTAGCCCCTGACGAAGGGTGACGAAACACAGCCTGTGTCGGGCGGCCTAAGGTTTAATAAAGGACTCTGTCTTTCCATCTACTCACGCCTCAGGATGGTTTGTTCTATCCGAGACCAGGGCCTGAAGCTCACTCACCCGCCTAGCCGAGGTGAGTGCCACAAGGAACAATACCTTCCAGGAGAGGAAACGTACATGGCAGGTTGCCATTGGCTCAAAAGGTGGGCGAGTCAGTTGCTGCAAGACCACACTGAGATCCCACTCAGTGGCCGGTGGACGGATAGGAGGCTTAAGCAGAAGCAGACCTCTGAGAAAACGAGACACCAGAGGGTGGCCTGAGAGAGATTGTCCATCCACCGGCGAGTGGTGAGCTGAGAGGGCACTGAGGTGAACCCAGACAGAGTTGGACTGAAGTCCTAGGTTGGAAAGGTGGAGCAGGTATTGTAGCACCACCTGGACAGAGCAGGAGAAGGGGTCCTCTTGCTGTTGAGAACACCAAGTAGAGAACCTACGCCACTTCAGAGCATAGGCCTTCCTAGTGGAATGCTTCCTGCAGGCCAACACCACCTCTTCAACCTCCCTTGATAGGAGCAAGGGAGCAAGGACTAGCCTTTCAGCAGCCAGGCCATCAAATTGAGGGATTTGAGGTTGGGATGCAAGAGGGACCCCTGATCCTGAGTCAGGAGGTCGGGTTGCAACCCCAGAGGAAGTGAAGTATCCACTGCCAACTGTAGAAGAAGAGGGAACCACGGCTGCCTGGGCCACCTGGGGGCTATCAGGACCACCGTGGCTCGGTCCTGCTGGATTTTGAATAGAGTCCGGGCCACCAGAGGTGTGGGAGGAAAGGCATACAGCAGGCTCTCTGACCAGGGGATCAGGAATGCATCTGGCGCTGTTCGCAGGGGATGCGGTTGCCTGGAACAGAACCTGGGTAGTTGCCTGTTCAGCGGACTGGCAAAAAGATCCATGATCGGAAGACCCCACTTCAGAAAGATCTGTTGAACTACCAGAGGATCCAACTTCCACTCGTGAGGCTGCAGGATTCTGCTTAGCCTGTCCGCCAGGTAGTTTTCCTGGCCTGGGAGGTAGACTGCCCTGAGGGTCATGCCCTGAGTGACAGCCCAGGAGCAGAGAGCTTGTGCTTCCAGGCACAGAAGTCTGGATCCTGTGCCTCCCTGCTTGTTGACGTAGAACATAGCCACCTGGTTGTCCGTCTGAACTAGGACAGACTGGTGAGACAGGATCTGAGAGAAAGTCCGTAAGGCTAGACGAATGGCCCTCAATTCCAACAGGTTGATCTGCTGGGCGGCCTCCCACGGAGACCACAGGCCTTGGGTGCAGGCTCCCTGGCAGTGTGCCCCCCAGCCCTGCAGGGAAGCATCGGTTGTCAGTACCTGAGTGTGTGGGGAGGCCTGAAAAGGAACACCCCTGACCAGATTTGGGAGATGCCTCCACCAGCGTAAGGAGTCCACCAAGAGTTTGGACACCTTTATTCTGTCTGACAATTTCCCTGTGGCCTGCAGCCACTGTGCCCTGAGGTGCCACTGAGCCGGCCTCATGTGCAGCCGGGCATGTGGGGTGACATGCACTGTGGAAGCCATGTGACCTAAGAGCCGGAGGAAGTGTCTGGCCGAGACCAGAGAGTTCGCCCGAAACTGGCCGGCCAACTTTATCAGCCTGTGAGCTCTGTCCACAGGCAAATAGGCCTTTGCATGGATGGTATCCAATCTTGCCCCTATGAACTCCACGTCCTGTGAGGGGACTAAAATGGACTTGGGGAAGTTTATGACAAACCCCAGGTGCTGAAGCAGGGATATGGTTCTGAAGGTGGCCTGCCTGGCCTCTTGTGGAGACTGGCCCCTGATAAGCCAGTCGTCCAGGTAAGGGAACACAAAGATCCCCTGGTTCCTGAGGTAGGCCGCAACCACCGCCAGACCCTGGGGGCACAGGTGAGGCCAAAAGGAAGCATTCTGTACTGGAAGTGTTTTCCCCCACCACAAATCTGAGGAACTGTCTGTGACTTGGATGGATGAGGATGTGAGTATAAGCATCCTTCAGGTCTAAGGAGTATAGCCAATCTCCCTGCTGGAGGTAGGGCAGTAAGATTCCAAGGGTAAGCATCTTGAACTTTTCCCTCTCCAGAAACTTGTTCAGATTTCTTAGGTCGAGGATGGGTCGGAGGCCTCCTGTTCTTTTTGGTACCAGGAAGTACCTCGAGTAGAAGCCTTGCCCTTCCAGGTGGTGAGGCACCGGTTCCACCGCCTGGTCCCTTAGTAGACCTTCCAACTCCTGAAGGAGTAATTTTCTGTGCAGAGGGGGTCTTGGAGGCTCCCCTGGAAAGTAGGAGGGGGGTATCTGGGTGAAGTGGAGCAGACAGCCCCTTTCGATGATGCTTAACACCCAAGTATCTCCTGTGATGGCTGGCCACTTGTCTGCGTACAGGGTCAGCCGACCTCCTGTGCTCTGGAGAGGAGGAGAGGCTATGCTGGCATAGTCAAAAAACCCCTCCCTGCTGAGCAGGAGCTGGAGTAGGAGGCTTGGGAGCCTTCTGCCTATGGGGCCCATGACCCTGCCCCTTGGCCTGCTGGCCCTGTTGGGGAGCTGCAGAGGCCTGATAGTGAGGGTAGGTTTTGTAGGCAGCGGTTTTCCTCGGGTAAAAGGTCTTTTCCCCGAGCCCTTCTCTTCTGAGAAGGGGCAGAGGTTTTCCTGGACAGCCTTGTCTGGGTAAGAGTCTCGGTCTCGAGTTCTGCAGCCTTTTCAGCCATCGGCTTGCCAAAGAAGTTTTCACCTCGGCAAGGGATATCGACCAACTTGTCCTGAACCCATGGCTTGAGGTCCGAGGATTGTAGCCAGGCCTGGCGGCGTGCACCGATGCCGGCCCCTGCTACCAGGGCCGAAGCCTCAAATCCATCATAGGCTGCTCGAGATATATACTTCGAGCACTCTCGAATACCAGAAGACAAGGCCTTGAACCTCTGCAAAGGTTCCTCGGACAGACCAGCAGAGAACCCGGCAATCTCCTTTGCCAGGTCTCGAAGGTACATGCCCATGTACAGCTGGTAGGTCTGGACACGGCAAGCAAGCATAGAGCCCTGAAAGCACTTTCTACTGAGGGCATCCATGTTCCGGGCTTCCCTGCTGAGAGGCACCGAGGAGTGCATCTTCTGACTCTTCAGGCGATGCATGGCCGATTCCACAACCATGGAGTGGTGTGGTAGCTGTGCCTTTTGAAACCCGGGGCTCTTGCGGACTCGATAGATGGAATCGACCCGCTTGCTTAGAACCGGTATCGAGGCCGGCGCCTCCTACATGTGGAAGAGCAACCCCTCCAGCATCAGAGGAACCGGGACAGTAAAGGCCTCCTTGGGAGGAGAGTATACTGCAGAGCCTTGAGCTCTTAGGCTCGAGGCTCCTCCTCGGGATCCGCAGGCAATGCCAGTGCTTTGGCCATGTCCCTTACGAAATCCGAGAACCTGGTATCCTCCGGGGGGGGGGGGGGGGGGACCTTGTCCGAGGCTCGGAACCCGGTGAGTCCGAAGGGACGCACCGATTCCGGAAGGTGTTAGGGGACTCCTCCTCCTCCATTTCCCATGCCGATTCCTCCGAGGAGGAATCGAGCGGCTCCGAGTGGGTGGGCACCGACGCCATCCGCCCCGACGCCGAGGGAACCAGCATTGACGACCTCGGTCCCAAACGGGAGGCCAAGGGTGACCTCGGCCGAGGATCGACTCGAGTTCGCATGGTCTCGAGGATCGGCTCGGCCTCTGGGGTCAACTTGGACGTCGATGTCCCGATGGTCGGGGCAGATGCGCCGGTGAGACCGGCGATCAGCACCTGCTACTGCTCCATGAAGGCAGACAATCTGCTCTCCAAGGCCGTCAACCTGAGTCCGAGCTCAGGAGACCCAGCAGCCTCCGACTCGGGCCCCGACGGTGTCGGGCCTGACGTCGGCTCCCCCGGAGCAGAGTCCATGAGGACTACAGTACTCACGTGACTCGGGGCCTCCGACTCTACACGAGGATGCTTTGCAGGCCTCTCCGACTCCGAAGACCCGGGCGGCGATCGGGGCTATGCAACCTGGCCCTCGAGGAGCCAAGAGCGTCCACCGATGCCGCCCTCGCGGGTTTCTTCTTCCTTCGGTGCTCCCTCGAGGGGGACTCCCTTTCAGAGGAGCCCTGATGATGCTCGGGGTCAGACTCCCGAGATGTCAAGGCCTCTGACGAAGTCCGGACCCGTCCAGAGGCAGATTCAGAGAAGATCCTCTCACGCTGGTGCTGACGGCTCCGTAATGCCTTGGAAGACATTTTGCCACAGGGACTACAGGCCGTAGAATCATGGTCTGGCCCCAGGCACCGGAGGCAGCAGTCGTGTGTGTTGGTGAGAGACATCAGTTTCTTGCACCGATCACACTTCTTAAAGCCACTGGCAGCCATCGGGGGAAAAAGGGCCCCTGCAAGATCAAAAAATTGGGCTGCCAGGGAAAGAAAAAAGGCGCAAATGCAGTCTCTAAGGACAAAAACCGAAAAAAGAGATCCGGGCTCGGCACCGGTGTACCGAGTCCAGGCGGGAAAGGAACCGACATCGAACCGAAGAAAAAACTCGACCCAACGCAGAAAAATCAACTTTTTTCACGGGTGACAAGGACAGGCGTCCGTAGTGCTCCGCGGAAAAAAGACGACTGAGCAAGATGGCACCTTTGGGCGGAAAGGGGACCGCGCATGCGTGCCTGCATTCCCAAAGGCTTTCTTCGAAAGCTGGGGAAATGCTCCGTATGGGGGCTCCATCGGCACCGATGTCACCCATATGTGGGGACTGACTTCCTGCTTGGTCCTGGAGAATGCACTAACGCTAGTTGGTTAGCATCAGGGCATTTAGTGGTGGCACTCGGCGATATTCAGTGGCACTAACCATGTTAGTGCCGCTGAATATCCACACAGCACCATTTAGGTGGTTTACAGATCTGCAAACCGCTTAGATGGCGTTAATATCCCTCCTGTCATTTTTTTTTTTTTTTATTATCCACTTTTCATACTTAGTTGCATGTTCTGTTTAGAGAAGGGAAACTTAAGCTAAGACGGGCCTTGGAGGAGCTGTCCACTACCCAATTCCGCAGCCAGAGATACTACCGAGGCCATACTCTTGGATAGACCTTTAATGAGATCGTAGCAGGCATCCACAAGGTACCGTGTCCCCGACTCCAGTCCTGCCGCTGTCCCTGCTAGATCTGGAGCTGACTCCCCCAGCTCTAGCATCCCTTGTGCCCAGAGCAGGCAGGCCCTGGCAACCCAGACCCCACAAACTGAAGCCAGTAAAGAGAGCGCATTGATATCAAATGCTTGCTTCCACAAGGTGTCCGACTTCCTATCCTGGACATTCTTGCCCTCTACCGGAATAACTGTTTTCTTAGTAACAGCTGAGACAGTTGCATCCACCTTCGGAGACCAGAGCATTCCCTGCTCTTGCTCTGGTAGCGGGTACTGCAGTGTCATGGTCCGCACTACTCTGAGTCCGGTCTCTAGCCAATCCCACTCATCATGGATCAGCTGCTTGACTGCTCTATGCACCTCAAACACCTTTTGTGTTTTCCGAACCACCTGGAGTATCGGGTCCTTAGTGCCTCTTCCTCCATCGGGAGACCCGTGGGCATATTCAGTGTCTAAGGATTCCGCAATGAGTGCTGCCATCTCCTCCCGGCAGAACACGTGGAAAATCCACGACGACGACTCCTGCGGAATCTCTCCTTCTGCTTCCATATCCAACTCTGAGTCCAGGTCCAACCCCTCTGGCTCTTCTGACAATGGGGACTGTTCACACCAGTCCCCCGCTGGCTAATGCGTTTTGGAAGCTTCCACGTCCAGCCCTGACTCTCAAGCATCCGCATCCCTTTTCCTGCCCTGCTCTTGCACTGAAGACAGGCTTTTCGTTCCTTGTTGCTGCATTCAGAACACCTTATGCATAAGAACAAAAAATTAGAGGGAAAAACCGCCTGGGGCACTCCCTCCACCTAGGCCCTGTGATGTCGAAGAACGGACTGGGGGAGTTCTGGTCCCTACCATACAACTCTAGCAGAGGAGGCACAGTACCAGAACCCCTGACCTCCCCCACTGTTGAGTTCTGCCCCTCTTGGGCATGCAAAGTACTCCCTGCTGCTCCCAAGGAGACTGCGCATCCTAACCTCTGTTCCTTGCCATCTTGCAGTTCATGTTTTATCGACTGGGTCTCCTGCTCACATCAGTGGCAAATGCCCGTGTCAGAGACAGACCTCTGTCGGGCCCCAAATGCTACGCACTGCTGCCTTGCCGGCATAATCCTCTTGCTGTGCTGACCACCCCTTCTGGTTTACAGGTTCACCAGGCTAGCGGGGTAGAAGAGAAATTCCCTGCTTCAAACTCCCCCAACCTAACCACTAGCAGTAACTCACTGCTTCCTTTTGTTGGTTTTTTTTTTCCCCCTCTGGCCTTAGACACGCTCAAAAGAGGCCCCGGCACAAACAACAAAACCGTGGGGTTCCCACCTGGCTTTCAGCGAGTTCTCCTCTCAGCTCTTCCCTGAGAAACAAAATGCCGCTTCAAAATGGCACTTTTCCTGAGCTGCTGAAGAAAACGCTGTCAGACACGTGGTTTTTAGCAGTGTGGTAGCCAACACTCCTGGGGGATTTAGACAGTGCCGCTAATCTCCCTGCAGCCTAACAAACTCCACTCACTGGCCTGAACTGAGTTGTTTTCTCCGTTTCCAAATCCTCTCGGCTGGAATGGCGCTGCTACTGTTTGTTTCCTACCTCGCGCTCAGTCTCTGTTCCCCGGCTTCGGGTTGAGGCAGAGAGTACTGAAGAATGCTACCTGCAGGCCTTTGCTCGCCTTTAACTCCTCACCCGGTGATGGGTTTGGGAGCTGCTACTGAAATATGGCTGCTTCTGGAACCCCGAAGCCCCCTCCTTCATGCCGAGGGGGGGGGAGGCAAAAGGAACCTCTCTCTTTTTTACATGGGTTCCCATGGCCTTACTGCACGCTGTTCCAATTTCTCTGCGTAATTGTAATTTTTTTTAAGCTGAATGGACAAGCACTACCTAACCAAAGAAAATAAAACCTCAAAGCCAACCATCCACTCCTTAGTTATCCCTTCAGTGAGTCCAGCACTCTGGCTCACTACCTCCTCCAGATGCTTGGAGACTGAGCTTACTGGGGTGGTGGGTGGTGCCAGCTGCCTAAGTACACTGATGTCATCAAAAGATGACATGCTCAATCTCCAAGCTGCTGGAGGAGGTTGACTACTCTGCAGGGGGACTGGATTGGAGGGACAATAAGGAGCCGGTCTTATCATCAGATGTCATTTATTATGTTTCTATATTACATGCAGAAGCTCCTATAGAGTAATTTAGCATTTTATCTGCCTCCTTTTTTTTTTTTTTTTTAGTGAAATAGCATTTGATGATCCAAAGAAAGGCAGTAACAACATGCCCATAGTCTCTGGATTACTCACTGGATTGGTCAAGTTGCAATATGCATGACTTTCTTGAAAATAACAATTTGCAGCATGTTAGCAAAAATATTCATTAAGAATGAATTTTTTCTTGTGAAGGTTTAGACTAAGCATCAGGCAGACTATTCTTAGGGAATCAAGTGTATCTCTTAGTTTCTGATGTTTTAACAAGCTATCAATGAGATGCTGAAAAAGCACAGTTACTTACCTGTAACAGGTGATCTCTGGGAACAGCAGAAATTAGTCTTCACATATGGGTACGTCGGTACCGACGGAGCCTGCACGGGAATGCTCCCCAGCATCCAATCAGAAAGCTTTTGGGAGCATCCCTCGCGCCTGCGCGGTGACTTCCCGCCTTTCCCACTGCCTCTCCTCAGTTGAGTTTCATAGCTGAGACAGAAGGAGAGAAAGAGGAAAGGAGATAAAGAGGAAAGGAGATAGATACAACTCCTAGGGGAGGTGGGTGGGTTGTGAAGACTAATTCCTGCTGTTCCCAGAGATCACCTGTTACAGGTAAGTAACTGTGCTATCTCCAGGAACAAGCAGGAATGAGTTTTCACATATGGTGACTCCCTAGCTGTGGGTGCCAGGGGAGATCCCATAAAATGCGTATCCCTGGACAGGACGGCATTTTACCAAACCTGGATCCCCGGCATCCCCTGAGGGATGGGGGGTAGGAGTTGAATAGAGAGAGCTGCAGATGAACAGCAAAAACTAAAGACTACAGGAGAGATGAGTCTTTAGAATGTATGTCAAGTATCATTAAAATATGTAATTAACTAGTACAATATAGAGCTTACCTACTGGATTGTAGGAAGTAGAACTGTGATGGAGTGTACTGTAGATGCAGTAGCGAAATCTTCAAGGTAATTTCACAGCAGTGAGGATGAAGTTCCAAACCTGGAATGGGCAGGTGACCCAGGTGTCAACTGGGGAAGGAGAAGAACGGCAGGTCTTCAATGAAAAGCTTTATGGGAAAAAGCTGAGAACTCTTTTAGGTACAGAGTTATTAACATTGAGGACTAAAAGAAGAAGACTGACCGATCTGGAAAATTAGCCCAGTCCGGAAGGGAAGAGAGGATATGGAAAAAAGCCCCTATTCCCAAGGAGAACAGAAGTGTACTCAGGAATACTGAAGATGTACACTGTCTTTCCTAGCTGGTAAGAGATAGGAAGACCTTGAAGTTTGATACTTCATAGACAAGGAGATGTATAACAAAAATAGAAGCTGTTGACGTCACAGCAGTAATTGTAAGTATAACCGGTCCCAGTTACTGAGCCGTATGATAATAGGCAAGTTGACTGTCTGGACCCTTTAAGAAAGTAAAAACTTTAGTACAGACAGTTAGGAAGATAGTAGGTAATACATAGGGTGCTATGGACATCTCCCAATATGCGCATGCATATATATAGATATATGGGAAATACATAGATATCTATACATATGTGAATATATATGTTTAGACAAGTGTGATATATATCTATATATAGAAATGTATATATATATATAGAAATGTGTGTATATATATATATATATATATATACATACACACACAGAGAGAGAGAGAGAGAGAGAGATAGATATAGATGGGCATGGCTTATGCTCACCCAGGGTACAAAAACATGTATGCATAGGACATATACATACATGAAAATAATTCTGAGAATACATGCCTGCAACTGAGCCACAGAAAAACATTCACATGGGGAATGTGACAGGAAAAGATTCATCTAATAATAGGGGGTGAAAACCACCTGAAGAAATGTAGAGAATCTATTTCTGTGGTGCAGGAATGTAGTTCAGTGGAGTAACCAGTATGGTTGCGTGAAAAACAGAGGATAATAGCAGTCTGGTAAGAGCACGTCAGGAGTACTTTAGGACTCTGATATGTCCAAAGGACAAGAAAACGCATAGACTAAGATACCAGGATGACCCAGCCAAGGGACTCAGGGGTATCATGTACAGTAAAAGAGTATGCGTTGTCCAAGTGGAACAGAAAACATAATGCCAAGCTGTAAGGAAAAAAGGGGTAGATTCCTGCCAGATTGGGAACTCCTTGGACATTCACGCAGAAAAAGCTTGTCTTCTGTATCACAATGGGAGACAAGAGGGTATAAAGAACCTATATAGCCATGGAATGACTATATAAGCTTTTTCTATTATATGGAAGACCCTCAGAGACAAAGTTCAATGCTCTATAGCAAGGGCCCATAGTAGAAAGCTTCTCTGAAGATTGCAGAGAGCATTGTGCAGGAGAATTATGAGATAAAACTGACAGACGTCAGATGTGTTGCCACATCCTAGGTAAGGATATGGCTAGAAGGAGATAACTTGCAGTGAGTAGTAGCATGCAAGATAGTTGAAAGTAGCTTGCAAGAAGCATTAAGTAATCACTGGAACTCCTGCATACACAGCAACTGAACAAAACAGCAGAGGAGATTCTCCTGTATGAAAACAGGGAGAAAAACAGACAAAGGGAGCGGAGATATTCCCGTCCCTGTCTGATGAGTTGTTCAGAACATGCATTTAAGGATAACAAAAAGTCTACACTGGAAAGAAAGAGAAGTGTTTCAGTATGGTACCAACTCAAGCAGGGGAAACCCTGGAAGAGAGGGGGTTGGAAGGTGACCTACTATATGGTAAGTCAGCTGAAGGAAAAAATGTCCATGTGGGGACAGAAACTATCATGGGATAGTTGTAATCTCCCTTTATGATAGAAAGAAAGGAAGAATTCTGCAACCCATGGACAAAAATATCCTAACAGCTTAGCATACTGAAAAGAAAAACCAGTGTAGAGTTTGAAGAATAACTTCTGGCAAGAAGAAGTCAACTGTAGATTGCAACATACAGGAACCTATGGTTGCTGGTTATGATTAGCCTGGTTAGAGTCTGGAAACTTCAGACTAGGATGAGATGTCCCTTGCTTGGGTACATCTGGAGGATGGGCAGAAGAAGGATGAAACTTTCTTTTCTTAGGGAAAGAAGGTTTGGTAGGACATTTCCTACGTCCTGGGGAAAAAGGCGGCTTAGGATGGTTTCCAGAACTAGGAAAGTCAGTGGAGCAATGAGCAACCTGACGTAAAGCCTCTCTATTGAAAAGATTTTCTCCAGTACAAGGAGAATTACCCAGTGTATGTTGTGCCCATCTGCTCAAGTCTGAAGCCTGCAGCCAGGCTGTACGACGTGCTCCAATGGCAATAGCAGAGGATCTGCTAACAGACTCAAAAGAGTCTAGAGAAACACGAGAAAAAAACCAAGAGATATTCCTGCTATGATTAAGAAACAAGGAATAGTCAGAGGCCTTAGGTTCTGACAAAAAAGGAGACAAAAGAGATAATTTCTCTGTGACCTCCTGAAGTGTTAGACTCATATAAAAAATATATGAAATAATTCTTGAAGCCAGCATAGAAGTTTGGAAGGTTTGACGTCCAAAGGCATCAAGTGCTTTAGATGCACGACCTGGCGGATAAGAAGAATGCTTCTTCTTGCTTCTTACCATCCTCATTGCTGATTCCACTACAATGGAATGATGTGGAAGTTGGTTTTTCTGAAACCCCGGAGAGGGAGGCACCTGATACAGAACATTAATGGCTGTAGAAGGCAAAGGAACCTTTAAGGGTGATTCCCACATCCTCAGAAGAAGATCCTGTAAAGAATGATGTAAAGGAAGCATTATATTTTCCTTTTCTACAGGATCTTGGTCAAGAGTAAAGCCAGGAGTAGGAATGGCAAGAAATGTTGCCATGTCAAGGAGAAATTTCTGAAAAGAAGGATATCCAATAGGAACTATTCCTGGGTAAGCTGAGGTTGAAGGAGCAGCTTGAGCACCAGAAGACATACTGGACTGGTGCAGAAAAAGAATCCCGCTAGATGGACATTGATACTGACAGTTCTGATTTGAGGCAGTTAGGACTGCATCATCAGTGCCCGGGTATCGATTCCAAACTAGGCATAGAAAGGATCGATGGCACCGACGGAACTGCAGGAATCGACATCGATACCGGTACCGGTATCGGAGACGATAAGGTCATCGAAGCAGTAATCGGGGGCTGCTGACGCGGTACCGAGGTAGCCAGAGAGCCCTGGTGAATATCCTCGGTACTGCATAGTCGGAAATGATATGAATCGGTTCCAAAACGCGTCGGTACCAAGTCATCAAGACTGGATATTGATTCTAGACTCGGCATCGAAGCGAGCGAGTCTATCGATGCATGTCCAGAAGGTACCGACGTTGATGGTGGTATCGGCGATGCCGATACATGAAAGTCAAGCGGAATCGTATCGATCGGTACCGAAGGTACCGAGGACGTCCGAAGACGATGCCCAGTGAAGAGAGGAACACTCGACACCGGTGCCGATGTCGGGGTATCGGTACCGCTCGAAGCCGGTAGCAACCCCAAGCATGGCGAAGATAGAGGTTAGTCCATCTGGGGCGTATCGATCGGCCCCGAAGGAACCGAGGATACCAGATGACGATCCCCGGTGAAGAGTGGAACACTCGACACCGATGCCGATGCATTGGTACCGCTCGAAGCCGGTACCAACCCCGAGCATGGCTGGGATACAGGAAAGCCAGTCTGGGTCATATCGATCGGCCCCGAAGGTACCGAGGACACCAGATGACGATCCCTGGTGAAGAGTGGAACACTCGACACCGGTGCCGATGCCGGGGGATCGGTACCGCTCGAAGCAGATACCACCCCCGAGCATGGCTCAGGTATGTTCTGTGAGGGGTGAGCCCCAGGAACAACCTGAAACCCCGTAAATGCTTTGGAGCCCGAAGACTCCCGCCGGGGTCTTATTGCCAATGGGTTCTTGAGGGCAAGGCCGGAGCCGTCATTATGCTGGGCATGAGACTTACCCTTCAAGCATTGGCTAGTCTTAACAGACTGTTTGTGGGTTACCTGATCCTGGAGAGAAGAATAAACCGGTGTCCTCACTTCAGGAGGAAAAACGGCATCGAGGGAAACTCGAAAAAGAGAAGGTCTTCTCCCAACAATATAGCCTGAGGTATCAGGGGAAAAAGGGTCAGGACTCAAACAGGTTAGACACCAAGCATTGGAGTCTAAAAAGAAAACTAAGTTTCCACAGTGAAGGCACTTCTTAGGGGAAGAAGGCTCCATGTTGGAAAAGGCCTGGTAGGCCTCAAAAAGTTAAAGCAAAAAATTGAGGAGAAAATATTTCTCTAAGTTTGAAAAGAAAAGAATAAAGCACCGGCGGTACCGGTATCGGCGGGAAAGACAGCCGCGACCACAAGAAAACAAGAAAATAAGGATTTTAAAGAAAAAAGTTTCTGCGGTGACAGGAGGACGTCCTGTTGGCTCCGCGGAAAAATGAAAACTGAGGAGAGGCAGTGGGAAAGGCGGGAAGTCACCGCACAGGCGCGAGGGATGCTCCCAAAAGCTTTCTGATTGGATGCTGGGGAGCATTCCCGTGCAGGCTCCGTCGGTACCGACGTACCCATATGTGAAGACTCATTCCTGCTTGTTCCTGGAGATTAGAGATTACAACAGCAACGCAATTCATTATTTCTGTAGTTGTTTTGCCCTTGAATTTTATTAAGAACCAATTTAGCATTAACGGTTAATTTTTAAAGGGTACAGGTTAGTCAATGACTTTGTAAATATTTATTTTTCAACAAGAGTATCTTTTTACCCCTCAAAGCCTTCACACCATATATTCATTCTTCTTTTTGCTATTTAACTCACGCTTTTTCTTGGTTACCATTACAACAATTTGCATTATGGTGGTAATTTTATAAAGATGTTTCCCCACAGACCTTCACTTGGAACCCTCATTTAAAACATTTAAGGCAAATCTAAAAACACATCTCTTCTGTCTAGCTTTTGGCCTCTCTCCCCCCCCCCCCCCCGCGCTCCTTTTCACCACCCCCATGATGTTGTTTTCCCTTGTTTCTGTTACTATAATCTAGCCTCGATCTTTTACTCTTCTCTCTTCTTTCCTATCACACTATGGCGTTCCTTTCCTAATTTTCTAAGCAGCCTTTTGTATATTGTAAACCGCTCAGACGCTATTGTGATGGGAGGTCTATTAAGTTCCCAATAAACATAAAACAATAAACATTGTAAAGCATGCTTTACCCATGAAAAATGGCTTTCATAAAACTGTTCAGATCAATATGCATACTTAAGTATGTACACAGACAAGATGTTATGCAGGCATTCTAGAAGGGAGGGGGTTAGTTTGGGCAGATGGGAAAGGTAATGATGTTGTTTAGTGCCACTGAGTCTATGCTGTACGTGCATTTTTTATAAAATATATAAAGTGCATGCATGCATTTATATCTTTGGAGCAGGTGTAAATCTGATCAAGAGAACATCTGTACTACTGGGGGATAGGTCCGAGTGCTCATTCTATAGCCTACACACAAGCCCATTCGCCATTCACCATACGTGTACCACCCACCAACAAAAGCACATGCAATTTCCAAATGAGTTAGAGTATTGTACATAGTATCGAGTTAACTTGTATATAGTTTTCCCGGTTTATCCCATGTTTAATTTCCTGTTCATTGTAAACTCAATGTTGCTTGTGTGCATTGTGGTATGTTTTTGTTCGATGTACACCGCGCTGATTATAATAGCGCGGTATAGAAGAAATGTTAAATAAATAAATAAATATAGGTGTACAAGGTGCCTTTTTCCAGCTTTCACACAGGAATCCTGTTATGAAATTACCCCCCCCCCCCCCCACCTCCCCTCGATGCTGGAAGATGTCTAACTTTGCTCATTGTTTTCCTTTTCACTTTTCTTCTCTACCCCTTCCCTAGCTAATTTCCTCAGCTTTCCCTTAATTCTCTCTCTTCTTCTTGCCCCTCAAAAGCTCTTTTCCTACCCTGGCCCTGCTAGATGCTGGAGTGGCACCTTAACCCAAGCCTCGAAGTGCCATGTAAATTTGTCCTCACATTAGCAGTGCATCGTTCAGGAATAGGGTACACAGCAGTCGCTACTATCAGCCCTAGGATAGCATAAAGCCTCAAATTATAGGTCCTTAGATGCTTGGGATTTTTCCAGATCTACAGGGCTTACAGTGCAAAGGTAGTAGGGGGGAGGCACCCTAGGAGAATCTTCAATTTTATGCTCCCCCCCCCCCCCCCCAAGATTTGATGATTATGCTCAACAAGAGTAAATTAGACTTACCTGCTAATTGTTGTTCCTTGCGGAACTCTAGTCCAGTCCCGGAACCATAGAGTTGTGAACCTCCACCAGCTGCTTTGGAGACTGAATATCTTCATCTCTTTGATCATCCAGCTATATGCAGCCCCAAGGACCGCCCACACATCAGTACCTATTGACAAAGCATACTAAGCAGAGCAACAAATAAGTAGATATAACCATACAGTGGAAAAAAAAGGATCCTGACCCTAAAGATCCCACTACTAGCGACAATTTTTTTTTTTTTCTGTATTTCTTATGAACAATCTCCCGCCTACAGGAAGGCGGACCAGAACAGCCGTGGCGACCCCTGCGCAAAACACAAGCAACAAGAGGCGCCACTGCTCACCCTCCAAATTGGCCCCGAAAGGGAACTAAGGCGTGCTGCAAGCAGAGGAGCTCTGACCAAAAGCATAGAGAACAGAAACCCTGGCAGACTCCTATAATGACTGTATCTTCTTGGCTGGCAGCAAGAACCGAGAGACAGGGAGGGATCCGGGACTGGACTAGAGTTCCGCAAGGAACAACAATTAGCAGGTAAGTCTAATTTACTCTTCCTTAGCGTCTCTCTAGTCCAGTCCCGGAACCATAGAGGATGTAACAGAGCAGTATATCTCAACGGGAGGGCCTCGCTAGTCCAGCCTGAAGCATCCGAGAGCCAAACCGCGCATCCGACGCCGCCTGCACATCCAGACGATAGTGCTTAGCAAAGGTGTGCAAGGACGACCACGTCGCCACCCGACAAATATCCACCGCCGGCACCAAGCTAACTTCTGCCCAAGACGCCGCCTGCGCCCTAGTCGAGTGAGCCCGAAGCCCGGCAGGAACCATCTTGCCATGTAAAAGGTATGCCGACGAAATCGCCTCTTTCAACCAGCGGGAAATGGAAGACTTAGACGCCGCTTCCCCCTTGCGCGGACCGCCAAAGGCGACAAATAAACGATCGGACTTACGGAAGGACGTTGTTTCCCGCAAATACCGGCGAAGCGCTCGACGGACATCCAACGCGTGCAAGGAGATATCCGCGTGCTTACCGCGTTCCTTGGCAAACACCGGGAGAGACACCACTTGATTCAGGTGAAACGCCGAAACTACCTTAGGCAAAAACGCGGGAACCGGTCGCAATACCACCTTGTCGGCCGAGAAAGACAGATAGGGTTCCCTACACGAAAGAGCCTGCAACTCCGAAATCCTGCGAGCTGACGAGATCGCCACCAGAAACACCGTCTTCAATGTCAAGTCCTTCAACGAAGCTTGCGCCAAGGGTTCAAACGGCAAAGCCACCAGAGACCTCAACACCAAATTCAAGTCCCACGAGGGAACTAGAGCCCTGCACGGAGGACGCATAAGCAACACCGCTCGCAAGAAGCGCTTCACATCAGCATGGGACCCCAATAGCTGGCCCTGAACCTTGCCTCGAAAACACGCAAGAGCTGCAAGTTGTACCCTCAAGGAACTGGCCGCCAGGCCCTTGTCCACCCCTGCTTGCAAGAAGGAGAGGATCTGAGGAACGGAGGTCCGCAAAGGCCGCAATTCGCGATCCGCACACCAGCTCTCAAAAATACGCCAGACTCGGACATACGCTAGCGACGTGGACCGACGCCGTGCCCGCAACAAGGTAGCAATGACCGCCGGAGAATAACCTTTGGCTCTCATTCGCGCCCTCTCAATAGCCATGCCGTAAGCGAGAATCGAGCCACCTGAGGCATCTGCAGCGGCCCCTGCCGAAGGAGATCCGGCCGAGGAGGAAGCAGCCACGGATCGGCCACACTCAACCGCACCAGATCCGCATACCAAAGCCGACGAGGCCAGTCCGGGGCAATCAGAACCACGGGACCCGGATGCCGCTCGATCCGCTGCACCAGGCGACCCACCAGAGCCTACGGAGGAAAGACATAGAGCAGCCCATACCCTGGCCACCTTTGTGCCAATGCATCGAGGCCTTCCGACATGCGTTCCCGACGCCTGCTGAAGAACCGTTCGACCTGCGCGGACTCGAAGGTCGCCATGAGGTCCATTATCGGCAGACCCCAACGACGGACCAGCAACGCAAATACCTCGGGATGTAGAGACCACTCTCCGGGGTCTACTCTGCGACGACTCAGAAAGTCCATCTCCACATTGTGAACCCCCGCGACATGCTGGGCCGACAGACATTGAAGATGCCGCTCTGCCCATTCTAGAAGCAGATACGCCTCCGCTTCCAACGCCGCGCTGCCTGTGCCTCCCTGGCGATTCATGTAGGCTACCGTGGAGGCATTGTCGGACAGCACCCTGACCGCCGCTCCCTGCAGCCAAGGCTGAAACGCAGTCAGAGCCAACCACACGGCTCTCATTTCCAGACGGTTGATGGACCACTGGCTTTCCTGTGAGGACCACTGGCCCTGAGCAATCTGACCCTCGCAATGAGCCCCCCAGCCGCTCAAACTGGCATCCGTCATCAGCAGATGACAGACGGGAGACTCCAAGGGCATACCGTTCGCCAGAGAGCGCCGACGCAACCACCAGAGAAGGCTGCGCCGAACCCCCAAGGGGCAAACTAACTGACGAGCTAGCGAGTCGGACTGATGACACCATCGACGCAGCAGCGCTCGCTGCAGGGGCCGCATGTGCGCCCTTGCCCACGGAACTACCTCGATGGTCGCCGCCATCGTGCCGAGAAGCTGAAGGTATTGCCAAGCCGAGGATGACCGTCTCGCTAGAAACTGCTACACCAGCCGCCTCAGGGCCCGCGCTCTGTGCAATGGGAGAAAAACCTTCCCGTTGCCGGTCTCGAAACGCGCCCCCAAATACTTCAAGGTCTGCGAGGGAAGAAGGCTGCTCTTCGCCCGATTGACCACCCAGCCTAACGACTGCAAAATCTGTACGACCCGCGCCGTCGCTCGGAGACTCTCCTCCCTCGACTTCGCCCGGATCAACCAGTCGTCGAGATAGGAATGCACGAGGACACCCTCCTTCCGCAGGAACGCCGCTACCACCACCATGATCTTCGTGAAGACCCGTGGCGCCGTCACGAGGCCGAAGGGCATGGCCTGAAACTGAAAATGGCCCATCGGCAGTGCAAACCGCAGAAATCTTTGATGTTCCCGACGAATGGGAATGTGCAAATAGGCCTCCGTAAGGTCTAGGGACGTTAGGAATTCCCCCTCACGGACCGCCACTATGACCGAGTGCAGCGTTTCCATGTGAAAATGCGACACCCGGAGGCACCGATTCACTCTCTTTAAATCCAGGATTGGTCGAAAGGTGCCCTCCTTTTTCGGCACCACGAAGTAAATGGAGTATCGACCGGACCCTAACTGCCCCTCCGGCACGGGGGCGACTGCCCGGAGCCGAAGCAGCCGGGAAAGTGTATCTGATACGGCTCTTCGTTTCCAGGGAGCGCTGCACGGGGACATAACGAAGGAATCTAGCACCGGTCGATGCAGCTCGAGCGCATATCCCTCGCGTATCACTTCTAACACCCACTGATCGGATGTGATAGCGGCCCAGGCAGGGTAGAAATCCTGTAGTCTGCCCCCTACGGGGATCACCGCCACCGGAGCCGGCCTTGCTTCATTGTGACTTTTTGGGGACCTGCGCCTGGAAGGAGCCAAAACCTCTACCTGCCCCCCGAAATCCGCGGAAACTCTGTCCGCTCCCCGGGTATCTGGAACGCTGGGACTGACCAAAGCGGGAGGTACGAAATCTCCGAAAGGACTGCTGAGACCCCCGGAAGGTGAGGGTCGGCTTCCCCTGCTTGGGCTTATCCTCCGGAAGCCGACCCCCCTTAGAATCCCCGAGATCTTTTACCAACCTATCCAAGTCCTCTCCAAATAACTGCCTGCCCTTAAACGGCAGCTTACTAAGGCAAGCTTTAGAAGAACCATCAGCCACCCAATTGCGTAACCAAAGAGAACGACGCGCCGCTACCACAGACGCCATGCCGTTAGCCAACCCCCTAATGAGGTCATAGTGGATATCCGCCAAATAAGCGGCACCAGACTCCAATCTGGACACCGCGGCCTTCTGTTCCGCCGACTGGGGCCCCTGCAACTGCTGAGACCAGCGGAGGCAGCCGCGCTCCACCCAGGCCCCGGCCACCGCCGCCTGCATTGACAGGGCAGAAACATCAAACGCCTGTCTCAACAAGCTCTCGACCTTTCTATCCTGCGCGTCCTTCAACGCCGCAGCACCTTCCACCGGGATAGTAGTCCGTTTAGTAACCGCAGAAACTGCCGCGTCCACCTTCGGCGAACGAAAAAGCTCTCTATCAGCCTCCGATAGAGGATACAACTTAGGCAACAGTCTAGCCCCGCACAAGGCGGATTCTGGACTGTTCCACTCCTCCTGGATCTTAGCTTTAAAAACCCTATGGAGCGGAAAGACTCTGTGGGAAGTGCGCACCACCTGCATCAAGGGATCCTCCAACTGGTCCTCCGCAGCGGAATCTTCCACGGGTATGTTCAATACTTTGAGGGTTTCGGCAATTAGTGCCGGAAGTTCCTCTTTACGAAATACACGCACTATTCTACTACTCTGCTCGTCGTCAAACAACTCGCCGTCTTCTAAATCTTCCGCAGACTCTAGCCCGAGAGCCTCCCCCAGCCCCTCGTGGGACTCATCCCCAGGAGGCGCTGAATCCGCAACACTCGGGGGCCGGCTCTTCTTTTGTGGACCGGTGTCTCCCTCTACTGAAAGAGGGTGCTTCAGCCCACGGCTGCAAGAGTGGGTGCTTCAGCCGCCGGCTGCAAGAGAGCCAGAGCCTCCTGCATGAGAGAGAAAAAGGCGGGTGGAATTCCCAGGGATCCATCCTGGACGCCCCCCGCCAACAGGCGCTCTGGCACCTCAGAAATCCCCGGACCAAGGACCGTCTCTGCCTGCCTTGATGTCCCTTCTGTAGAGACAGGAGGGAGATCCGCACTGGAGCCCTCCAGAGGATCCTCCATGACAGCACCCACAGCAGAACAAGTGGCACAGACTCTGGCTTCCAAATTACTACTTCTACGAATGCCACAAACCAGACACCGAGGACTAGGAGGCATGCCTATGCACACAGCCCTCTACCAGCAAAGCAGAGACACCTTGCTGAAGCAAACAGAGCAGAAAAAAAAAATCGCAATTTTAAAAGTGCTCAAAAACGCTCCAAATCGCAGGATTAGATAGAGCTGGGGTCAATTAGCTGATATCTGACCAAAAAATTCAAAAACGAAGCTCCTATCCCTAAAAAAAAAAACACGAAGAAAAAATGACTTTAAAAATCCAAGATGGCCGCCGGACCCGATCCCGCCAAAAAAAGGACTATAAAAAGTACCCAAAAGGTCTAAACAAACTCCCCAGAGCTGATTCCAGGCTACCCCAAGGCCTCTATCACTGCCTTTAGAAATAAAAAGCCCCAAACTCTACTCACCCACACACAGGAGAGGAGGGGGGGTCAAAACTCTGTGAGTGCTGTCCAGCGTGCCTGTCACAAGCTCTGAATAGCAGTTATCAGAGCCAACATCAGAGTTAATAACCGCTCAGGGCAGCTCGGGGAACCCCTAAATCAGTTAGGGGACCCTCAGAGCCTACTGCTGTATTTAACTGCTGCAGTTAATTGCCTTCAACCTTCTCCTCACCCACCAAGGGGGTTCGGTAGAAAGGAGACCTGTGTCCTTTGCAGCTCCCCTGCTTGTTTGACCTATGGGGAGACTGACAGAGAGAAAGAGAGAAAAAAAAAACAGATCAGATAAAGGCAGAAGGGACACAGCCAAAGAATTCCTCCACAGCAGCAGCCCAGCACCTAAACCTAGAAAATAATAAAACACTAAAGCTCTGCTTATTTGTTCCTAAGGAGCCCAGTTCTGGGCTCTGACTTCCAAGCTGCTTGGAGACTGAGATACTGATGTGTGGGCGGTCCTTGGGGCTGCATATAGCTGGATGATCAAAGAGATGAAGATATTCAGTCTCCAAAGCTGCTGGTGAAGGTTCACAACTCTATGGTTCCGGGACTGGACTAGAGAGACGCTAAGGAATTATGATTGTCTCAACATCTCTCCTCACAACAATCCTATAAAAATGTATTATTGGACATCATACTTTTAAATATTAAGCTTTGCTTTGTATGCATGTGTGTTATCTCCCCCTGCAGGTAAAAGAAAATGCTGATGGTTTATTTGAGTTTGTGTGGCTGTCAGGATCTACTATTTTGCTTTGATTGTTGCTGCCCTAAGCAGATGCCTAGTCTTGCCTAATGGTTAAGTCGGCTTTGCAGCCATAGTGTGACAGGGTCTAGGCCTCAGTAAAACTCAGGAAGGACCATTTAATTTAGTTTGAGGATTATAGTCCCAAGATCAACACAAACAAACCTACTGAAGAAAAAAAAAACATAAATCCTCTCTACTGTGCAATATCATTCCTAAAAGCAAATTGTAAATGAGTATAATATTTAAGATTTCCTTAATAAATTCATACCTTTATTCTGTGAAATCGAGTAATATCTCCAATTTTGTAGATTTTTGGAAGTGTATCTAGATTTCCACTGAAAAGCATACAGGTTAACTTGGCATATGACTGATCCACAATGGTCACAACTGAACAATAATCTGTTTAAAATAAAAGGGAGTGGAGGGAAAATAGGTTGTAGGTGAAGCATTCTTTATGACATACATTATTACACTCACATAATACCAAAATGCCCAAAATACATGGAAAATACTGTACATTTAAGTAACTGTTGAGTAATTTCATTGTCAAACAAATTAAGCAAAGGATCTAGTCTGATGCCAGCATATAACGGCACAATCTTCACTTTTGACAGGGGTTGGATATAGCATAGTTACTCACCTGTAGCAGGTGTTCTCCATAGATGTCACCGACAGAGCCTCACATGGGAATGCTCCCCATCTTCTATTGGAAGTTTTTGGGAAACTCCGCCATGCGTGCACCTGTCTTCCCACCTGCCGCGGCACTATCTTCTCCAGTATGATAACAAAGCTATAGCAGAAAACAGCTCCTCGAGGATGTGGGAATTGTGAGGACTAACTCCTGCTGTCCATGGAGAACACCTGCTATAGGCGAGTAACTGCTTTCCCCATGAACAAGCAGGAACTAAGTCCTCATGTATGGGACTCCCAAGCTACAGGCTACCGAAAAGAGAGGAGGCCGAAGAAGTCCAACAGGGGCAAACAAAACCAGAACTTGTGGACAACTATGCTATTTGTAGTTGTTTCTCAAGGGAAAATAAACTGATTTGGTGTTTTTATCAGACAATTCCACACACTGCACTTGTGTTCAGTGAAAGGTCTCTTTTTGGTAGCCCGGATAGACAGTAGGGCCTTGGTAGGAAGGGGTTGGAACCTAATCCCCAAAGAGATGCCGGAGAACAGACTGGCTGAAGTTATCGCATCGGAAATCCCCATCCAGCCAATAATCTGATGTGAATGTGTGGACCAAAGACTACATTGCAGCCCTGCCCTCCATGAAGACCGAGCGCAAGTTGGCCACCAACACAGCCATGGCTCTGACACTGTGAGCTGTGACATGACCATCAAGGCTCAGGTCAACCTGGGGCATAAGAATAGAGATGCAGTCTGCTAGGAAACAGCAGCCCCGAGCTTGCTGGGGTCAAAAGAGACAAACAGCTGGGTGGACCTTCAGTGGGCTTTTGTCCGCTCAAAGTAGAAGGCCAAGACTCACTTGCAGTCCAGCATGTGCAGCACAGCCTCCCCCCTGTGGACATGAGGCCTGGGGGAGAAAGTAGGCAGCATGACCGACTGGTTAAGATGGAGCTACGTGACTCCAATTAATCCCATATACAATTAGAGTTCTTAACAACCACTTCACTTTATATATGGAAAAAAAATTGTCAGACAATACAACAAGGTGGCTATATTTAGCTACCTCCGCTATTAGTCCATTTTATTCTTCATTCAAATTAATCATTGTTGGTAATGTCCATCAACTGATCAAATTGACGGACAGTACCAACATGACTGTCGCATTTCAAACCTGCAAAGTACTAGGCCTCTGCTTCAGGGTAACATCGATAAGAAAAACACAATACACATCTCTTTAGTAGTTCTCTTTCATCAAAAGATATCATAGACTCTCCATCTTAATTCAAAAACATCAATGTAGTACAGGAGCTTCCATCTTCTGCAAGAGCTTTCAGGCTTCTAAAGAAAAGATGGCTGCAGGGTCATTTTAAATACCTTAACTCTGCTCCACTTCCTCTCAGAAAACAAAGGGGAACATCATCTAAATTAGGGTATATCAGTCAATCTGTTGATTTAAGTCCCCTTGGATGAACTAAATCCAATGAAAATATCCAAAAATGCTCCCTATAATTAAGGCTAGCCTCCTGATTACCACACCCAAACCCCCCGCACCAACTTAAAGGGATACAATCTGTTACTCTCCATTGTAATTGATCAAAGGAATATCCAAACTGAATACAATACTCCACTATGGGGGCTATCTTGTTTTCAGTGTTAATACGAGAACAATGTTCCATCAGATGCTGTACCATGGTACGTTTGGTCCGTCCCACATAAACTTTCTGACAAGAGCAAACCAGAACAAAGACTACAAAAGTAGTCTGACAATCAGTATAGATTTTATTTGTCAAAACCTTTTTTGCACTAGGACTCTGCGAAGGTCCTCCCACAATGGTAGGAGGACAAAATTTACAAGACTTACATCGGAAATGTCCAGGGGAAGATAGATAAATCAGCTGGATTTGCAGAATAACTTACTGAACGACTTACATAATTGGCTACATTTTTGCCTCCTTGGTATGCTACAATTGGACGATAAGTGAAATAGGCATATAACTGCAATATCCGTCAATGCTTATACAATATGGCAGCTACCAGAGAAGCTTGTATGGAAAATGGAAACAAACAAACTAAGGTATCTTCTGCATTGTAACATTTCAAATTTTTTTTTAACTACAAAAGAAGTTCTTGTTGTGCATGGAGGCCATGCAGGAAGGCTTTCCCAAGTATCCCATAAGGGTACATAGGAACATAAAAACGTAAGATATGCCATACTGGGTCAGACCAAGGTCCATCAAGCCCAGTGTCCTGTTTCCAACAGTGGCCAATCTAAGTCATAAGTACCTAGTAGTTTCCCCAAAAGACACAGGTTCCACAATGCTTGTATTGCGTCAAGCAGTGATATCCGGGGTCTCTGTTAATAATGGTTTATGGACCTTTCCTCCAGGAACTTGTCCAAACCTTTTCTAAACCCAGCTACACTAACAGCTTTTACTACATCCTCCGGTAACAAATTCCAGTTTGATTACACGTTGAGTGAAAAAATATTTTCTCTTATTAGCCTTAAATAAATTACCCTGTAGCTTCATTGCATGACCCCTAGTCTTTCTATATTTTGATGATGTAAACATTCAATCTACGTTTACCCGTTCCACTCTACTCATTAAATTATAGACCTCCATCATATCTCCCCTCAACCGTCTCTTTTCCAGTTTGAAGAGCCCTAAACCTTTTAGCCTTCCCTTCATAGGGGTATCCTTCCATCCCCTTTACCATTTTGGTGGCTCTTCTCTGTACCTTTTCTAATAACGCTATATCCTTTTTAAGATACGGCGACAAGAATTGCACACAATATTCAAGGTGTGGTCGCACCATGGAACGATACAGAGGCATTATAATATCCTTTGTTTTATTTTCAATTCCTTTCCTTATGATACCTAGCATTCTATTTGCTCTCTTGGCCACCGCTGCACACTGGGCAGAGGGTTTTAACATGTTAGCCACGATGACGCCTAAATCTTTTTCCTGGGTGGTGGGTCCTAATGTGGAACCTTGCATCATGTAACCATAGTTTGGGTTGTTCTTTCCTAGATGCATAAATTTGAACTTATCCACATTAAATTTCATCTGCTATTTGGATACCCAGTCTTCCAATTTATCAAGATCCTCTTGCAATTTTTCACAATCCTCGTGGGTTTTAACAACTTTGAATAGTTTTGTGTCACCTGCAAATTTGATAACCTCACTTGTTATTCCCATTTCCAGGTCATTTATGAATATGCTAAAAAGCAGCATACCCAGCACAGATCCCTGAGGTACTCCATTATTCACCTTTCTCCATTGGGAAAATTGGCAATTTAGCGCTACCCTCTGCTTTCTATCTTTTAACCAATTCCTGATCCGCGATAGTACACTGCCTTAGGCCTATCCCATGACTTTTTAGTTTTGCCAAAAGTCTCTAATAAGGGATCTTGTCAAAGGCTTTCTGAAAGTCTAGATACACTATATCAACCGATTGACCTTTGTCTACTTGTTTATTCACACTTTCAAAAAACATAACAGATTAGTAAGACAAGACTTTCCTTGTCTAAAGCCATGTTGGCTGTCTCCCATTAAGCCATGACTATCTACATGTTCAGTAATTTTGTTCTTTATGATGGTTTCTACCATTTTTCCTGGTACTGATGTCAGGCTCACCGATCTGTACTTTCCCAGATCACCTCTGGAAACCTTTCTAAAAACTGGCGTTACATTGGCCATCCTCCAATCTTCAGATATTACAGATGATTTTAATGATAGTTCACAGATTACTAATAACAGGTCTATAATCTCATATTTCAGTTCTTTCAACACCCTTGTATGTATACCATCTGGTCCAGGTGATTTTCTACTCTTCAGTTTATCAAATAGTTGTAAAACACCTTCTTGGTGTATCAATATTTCTTTCAATTCTTCCACAGTATCACTTTTAATACCACTTCAATCATGGGTAAAATCCCTACATCATCCTCAGTAAAGACTAAGGCAAAGAATTCATTCAGTCTCTCTGCTATGGCCTTGTCTCCTCTTAGTGCCCCCTTTTACCCCTCTATCATCTAATGGTCCAACTGACTCTCTCACAGGTTTTTTGCTACGAATGTACTTGAAAAAGTCTTTATTTTTGCTTCCATAGCAAGCTTCTTCTCAAATTCTCTCTTTGCCTGCCTTATCAATGCCTTGTATCTATCTTGCCAGTGCTTGTGCTGTTTCCAGTTTTCATTATTTGGCTCTTTTTTCCATTTCCTGAAAGATGCTTTTTTGGCAACAGCCTCTCTGACCATACCTTTAAACTATGCTGGCAGTTTTTTTGACTTCCTTCCACTTTTCTTAAAGTGTGGGATACAGCTGGTCTGGGCTTCCATGATAGTATTTTTAAACAATACCCAAGCTTGATGTAAGTATTTAACCTCTGCAACTGCTCCTTTTAGTATTTTCCTCATTTTATCTGCCATTCAGTTCTTGAAATATGAGCCAACCTTCCTCTTCTTACTTCCGTGTTTAAAGAGCATATATTTTTTTTTTCGTTTTATTTTGTTGATAGGCATTTTCTCTGTTAAGTGTATGATGGGGTTCTTCTTTTTTCTCTTTTTTAATAGAAGTTCTAACCTTTGGCTGAGATCTGACCTTTTTCGCTGATGCACACAATCAGCCTGTTGTAAGACTTTTACCGCTCAACGGGTCTCTGTTCATTGCTTATATTATCTTATACATCACTGGCCATCTGTTGATGTTCCTTTGCATTTCACAATTGCTTTTCTAAGCGCATTTGATGCATTTATACTACATGTTTTATTGTGTTGTGCTGTTGAGCAGTCCTAGTTTTATATGCACACTTTTTACTAAAATTATCCCGCACACTGCTACTGCTCCGAGTGAAGTTTTCTCTTTTTTTTTTTTTTTTTTTTTTTTTTTTAACTTCAGCGTTTCTCAGTGTATACCTCCTTTACACAGCTAAGTATTTTATGTATGCTAGCTATTCTATTGTAAGTTTATGCTGCTGCACTTTCGGCTGATATCTGTACCCTCACATTAGTTTCACGGTCTATCGATGACTATGCATACAATTCTATTGTAATCACAATCTATCAACATTGCTCTCTATCAGTTTCTTGGTTACTGTTTTATGGTCTCACATTGATAACTACACATATGATTGGCCATATTTATTATTTATTTTTTGCACTTTAAATGATGTTTCCTTTTGCTGATATACTTATAAATACCTTTACAATTCTATAAGTATTCTCATTTTATTTATTGTGATTTCATTGTTCATAATTGTTCATAAAATTTTCATGATTCGTTATATTTTTTATATTTATTGTTTTTACAGTTTTCACTACTTTTTACATAGACTATAAGTATTTTCACTTTTTACTGTTGAATATGGGTTGCATCTTTATTATTTTTTATTAGCCGTTTTATTTGCTAATCTCTTAAGTCTGTAATTATTATTGTTGGCATGTGTGTTCCCCTCCCCCTTCCTACTGTTCATGCAATCAACATATATTTTTATTTCTCTGTTTATTATCTTAGACTGGGAAGAGTAGTATAGTTCCGCCCTTCTGGACGGGCACTACGCCTAGTACTTTACCCCCCTTGTAATGTATTTCAGTTTTGTTTTTTGTATATATATATTTTTCCATACTTTTTTATTTTGAGTCATATGATCATTAGATTTTATACATTTTAACTGTGTATTTATGTGTCTGTTTTTAGACCCCTGATGAAGGCCTAAAGCCAAAACTTGAAAAGTTGGGTCTCCAATAAAGTTTGCTGTTTTAACAAATGTTTGGCCGTGGTCCTTGCCCTCCGCTGGTTCTTTTTACCTTATCATGTACCTCAAGTGCTCCAGAATGAGAATGGTGCAGGCCATCGCCTGATGAGCTTTGGCGGCGGTGCTGCCCTTGATGAGCCAGTTATTCAGGTAGGGAAAGACAAACAGCCCCTGGAGACACAGGAAGGCAACGACCACTGACAGGCACTTAGTGAATACCCTCAGGGTAGAGGCCAGATCGAAGGGTAGAACCCTGTATTGGTATAGTAGCAGCCTCCTACCATGAAGCGGAGTTACTGCTTGTGAAGGGGATGGATGAGGATGTGTATATATTAATTCTTTAGATCCAAGGAGCATAGCATGTCTCCCTGCTGGAGGTAAAGCAACAGTGTTCCAGGGCAGAGCATCTTGAACTTCTTCCTTACCAGGAATTGGTTGAGGTCCCACAGATCTAGGATGGGCAAAACCGCCCTTTCTTTTAGGCACCAGAAAGTAGCGGAAGTAGAACCCCTTGCCCCTGAGATGGGAAGGGAGAGGCTCCACTGCCCTGTTGGCCAGAAGACTTAAGATTTCCTGCTGAAGCAGGCCCCGGTGAAGGAAATCTTAGGGGCTTTCCTGGAAAAAACGGCAGGTAACCTTCTCTCACCACCTTTAGGGCTCATGCATCAGTGGTGATGAGGGACCACCAGGGGGCATAAAGCACCAAACACCCCCATGCTGTGGGGCTGGAATTCCCAGGGGAAGAGAGGCTATGCCCAAGGATCCAAAAGCCCCATCTAGATTGTGCTGGGAGTGTGGTCCGGGGCTTGGGAGCCTTTAGCTTATAAGGGCCATGCCCTTGTCCCTTGGCCTGCTGGCCCTTTTGGGGAGCTGGCGAAGACAGAGTACAGAGGGTAGTTTCCTTAAGTCTTCCTCTTCTTTGGGTATAGGGGCTTTTTACCCAAAGCTTTCCTTCAGGAAAGGTCAGCAGTCTTTTTGGAGAGCCTGGTCCTGGTCATGAACTCAGACTCCAACTTGGCGGCCTTGTCCATCATGGGCTTGCCAAATAAGTTCTCTCCCCGGCAAGAGATATTGACCAACTTGTCCTGCACCCACTGCTTCAAGTCGGAGGATTGTAGCCAGGCCTGGTGGCGGGCACTAATGCCCACTGTAGCTACTCTAGCCGCTGACTCAAAGCCATCATAAGATGCATGAGTCATAAATTTGGAACACTCTGATTGTGGAGGTCAGGGTCCAGAACAGCTGGAGAGGCTCCTAGGAGAGACCAGCCGAGAATCAGATGAGTTCCCTTGCCATGTCTTGTAAGTACATGCCCATGTACAACTGGTAGGTTGGATCCGGCGGATGAGCATCAAACCCTGGAAGCACTTCCTGCCCAGGGCATCCACAGTGCAGGCCTCCCTGCCAGGGGGCACCGAGGAGTGCGTCTTCTGGCTCTTGAGCCTACACATGGCTGAAAACATCACCATGGAGTTATGAGCCAATTGAGCTTTTTGGAAACTAGGGCTCTGGTAGACCCAGTTCATCGAGTCCAGCTGCCTGCTCACAATGGGCATCAAGGTCGGGGTCTCCCACATACGGAAGGAGCAGCCGTTCCAGAATGGTGGGAATGGGCACCATGAGTACCTCCTTAGAGAGAGCCACATACTGGAGGATCTCTATGTTCTCCACTTAAGGCTCCTCCTCGGACTCCATGATGGCCTTTGCCATATCCCGGACAAAGTCCAGGAAGGCCAGGTCCTCAGATGGGGACCGGTGCCAGCCCTCGGGAGGGGAAGGGTCTGAGGGCACGTCCCAGTGAAGATGAATGTCTGGAGACTAGTCATCCTCAGTCTCCCACTCTGACCCGAAGTTGGAGAAGATCTCGAGGGTCCACCAGGCCTCAGATTCGTGCCCCAGCCCGGACGGCATAGGGGCCTCAGTGCACCTGCGTTCAGAGCCAGGTGTGCTGTGTGGGAAAGTCCTCGGCACCGAGAAGGGTCTCAAGGCAGTCGCTCTCGAGGATCGGCTCCACCTCTGGGAACTCCTTCACAGTGGAGGGGCCAATGGTTGGGAGTGATGACCCAGAGGAACTGGGCATCAGAGCCTGCTGTTGGGCCATGAAGGCAGACAAGCTGTGTTCCAGGACTGCTATCCTGGCCTCAAGGCCAGAAGGCTACGCAGTCACCGGCACAGGCATCTTCTCCCGCTGGGGCAGCATCAAGGGCTGCTCCCGGCCATCGCAGAGCTCTGAGGCTGGTGGCCATGGGACTTGCCTATGACCCCGGACTCATCACCCGAGGCCATCAATGACGTCCGGCTCTTTGAGGGGTGTCCCTCCCCGAGGGAGCCCCAGCTCAATGCTCCATGATCTCGAGGCTCCGAGAAAGCATAATCGCCACTTGAGTCCGAGGCCTCTGCAGCAGCCCTCGAGGGTGCTGGTTGCGTGGACAATTCCGGGGCTGAATCGGTCTTGTGGAAAATCGAATCATGCTGCTTCTTATGGCCTCAGAGGGCTTTGGGGGTCATCTGATGGCAGAGACCACAAGCCGAGGTGTCATGGTCCACTCTGAGGCACCGAAGGCAACAATCATGCAGGTCCGTGCCTGACATGTTATGTGCACAACAGTCGTAAGGCTTGAAGCCACTGACGGAGGCCATAGCGGGGAATACGGACCCCGCAAGGTCAAACTCTTTTGCTCTGGTCAGAAGGGGTGCGAAAACCCATGCACCAGAGAAAAAACCCAAGGAAAAAAGGAACCTGAGGAAAACCGCTATGCCGAAGGCAAGCTGACTCAGGAGACAAGAAGGGTACCGGTATTTATTTATTTATTTACATTCTTTTATATACCGCGCTATTCTGCATCAGTGCAGTTTACATTGAACAAACTGAAATTACATTGAACAGGGCGTTATAACTTGGAGATAACTATTTTACAGGGAACATGGGCTATGGAGGGTTAAGTGGCTTGCCCAAGACCACAAGGAGCACCTGTGGGACTAGAAACCCCAGTCCTTCCGGCCCAAGGTTGCTGTCCTCTAGTGGGATTTGAACCCCCGACCTTCCGGCCTGAAGTACCTTGCCCCAACCACTAGGCCACTCCTCCACTCCACTCAGTATGCAAACGAGAAGGGAATCGATCTGAAAACCGAAGAAAAAGAAAAGAAAAAAATCAACTTTTTCAAAGGGGAACAGACACATGTCCAATGGGTTCTGCGGAAAAAAGGAGACTGAGGAAAGATGGCATCCTTCGGTGGGAAGGAGGCCACACATGGCTGGTGCACCACCCAAAGGCTTTCTTTGAATGCTGAGGAGAAGTTACCGCATGGCCTCCATCAGCGACGTCGCCCATATCTGAGGAGTGACTTCCTGCTTGTTCCCAGAGAATATCCAGTCCAAGTGATTTGCTACTCTTCAGCTTAATCAAACAGTTGTAATACACCTTCCCAGTTTATAAATATTTCTTTTGATTCTTCTGATACATCACCTTTAAATACCATTTCAGGTATAAGTAACTTCCCTACATCTAGCGACTTTCGAAAGACTAATCGCTCTACAAGTAATAGAGCATTTTCATACTTTGCTCCTACCCTCTGGAACTTGTGATAAGGAAGCTTATCAAAGCTCAGGGAGTAAGGACAAAAGAGGGGAATTTACTCTGATCAAGGGAACTGTGATGGCAGGTCAGAGAAATAAGACAGCTTGTTTCCCTAAAAGAATACATGTTCCAGGATGCATCAGTTTGCAGAAAGCTCCTAGAGGAGCTAAAGTGGAAAAGCATGAGTCTAATCAGAGAAACCATTATGTCATCCCTAATCAATCATCTTCTAGGAGACAGCTTAATCCACAACACCTGAAGAATGCAAGGGAGGAGTTGCAATCTAAGCCCTTTAAAACTAGACGGGAATCTTCAGGAGGGAGGAACAGGAGCAAGAGAAGCAAGGACAGCGAGGAGAACAACCGGAACCTGAAGGAACAAGGACAATGAAGCAGATGGTCCAAGAGAGGAGCTCAGAGAAGTACGTATGCCTGGAGAGATTCCTGGGGGAAACAACCTTCAGAGGACTGGAGAAAGCCAGAGGTCTGGAGATCCACAACCAGGGACCCTCAAGCAGCTCCTAGGAAGAGGTCTGCTGCAGCTAAGGGGAAAAGGAGCCCAAATACCTGTTGGAGGACGTATGGAGAAAAGGCCCTTTGGTCCAGAGATAACAACTGGAGGACAGGACACAGAAGCTCTATTGCATACTGGCCAGAATACCAAAGGAATCAGCCTGATGCCAGCCTGGATTCAGGTATGAACTGTGAACGTTTCTCTAGCTCTGAGCATTGCAAACAGCAGGGAAACAGTTTCTTCCCATATAGAGGTCAGTTAATAAAGCCCTCTGAGCCAGACAATGAAAGTGAACCCATGCAATTCCAGGAGCAAGATTTAATGTCTGATGAAGAGAATGTTTGTATGGACTGTTCCCTGTGTAGGTTGTTAGTTTAGAAAAATCCTCCAAATAAGAGCAAACATCAAAAGGAAACATTCTAATTATTGGCTCCCCAGAAGGTTCTCTTAGAGAGAGAAAGCTTTTGGGGAAGTTTGCCCGTGTGCTGAGAACAAGCTGTTGATTGCATCAGGATTGTCACCTGTTGGTAGAGCAGAGCACAGCACAAGCCAAGCACACGTGGAATGTAAAAGTTCTTTTCTGTGTGGATAAAGAGAGCTGTTTTTTTGTATAAAGAAGATTTTCCTTTTTGGTTTGTTTCCACCTCAGTACTGCTATAAAGTTTGCTAGCAGTGGCTGTAAGAAAGCCTTTCTGTTCCATAAAGGACTTGGATACTTATTTACATAAGCTTTTCAGTTGCCTTGTTTATGTTGAATAAACCCTGGAGAAGTTATCTGGATGGTGTTACCAACTATATCTGTGTGTGGAATATTCACCCCGTAAATAAACTCTAATTTTGCCTTACATTCGACCAACTACAAGTTTCTTCATTTATTTAAAAGGCAAGCTTTGTGTGAATGGACTTCAATAACCACAGTCCTTTGCAAGACAGTTAATTTACATACTTGCCAAGGTGATGGTACCTTCATAACAAGCACCCCCTTTTACAAACTCCTTTCCAGAAAAATTAAGATCCATCAAGGACTTGCAAACACTCCAGAAGGAAATTAAGACATTTCTATTCCATGAACACTTTGGGGATCCACCGGAACAGAGTAAAACTGCCAACATAACAGTGCTTCAGAGCCCCCTCTTCCCATAATACAAAATCATACCCTCCTTTTAACTAGCCATCAATATAAACTCTATCTGTAAATACAAGCTCTCCCTGTAAATATGTTATCTGTAAATAGGTTAATTGTAAATGAGTTACAAACAATCCTAATGTAAATTCAATGTTCAATGTCTACTTCCTGACTTTGATGCTGTTTCTAATTAGTGTTATCATTATGTTCTATGTAACAAGTTTTGTTCACTGTATACCACCTTTAATCTCTTGAAAGGGCAGTATAGAAAAAAAGATCATAAATAAATAAATAAAACTTCTTCAGTAAAGACTAAAGCAAAGAATTCATTCAGTCTCTCCACTATGGTTTTATCCTCCCTTAGCATCCCTTTTACCCCCCCCCCCCCCTTATCTAATGGTCCAATGAACTCTCTTACAGGTTCTTTTGCTACAAATGCACTGGAAAACATTTTTATTATGCACTTTTGCTACCACAGCAAGCTTTCTTTCAGATTCTCTCTTTGCCTGCCTTATCAAAGCTTTGCATCTAACTTGCCAATGCTTATGTTGTTTCCCATGTTCATCATTTGGCTCCTTTTTCCATTTCCTGAAATATGCTTTTTTGGCTACAACAGCCTCTCTGACCTCACCTTTAAAACATGTTGACAGTTTTGTGGCCTTCCTTCCACTTTTCTTTAAACATGGAATGCAACTGGTCTGGGCTTTCAAGATAGTATTTTTAAACAATGCCCATGCTTGATGCAAATCTTTAACCCTTGCAGCTGATCCTTTTATTTTTTCTCAACTATTTTCCTCATTTTATTAGTCTCCTTTTTGAAAGGTAAAAAGTAGTACTGTGGATTTCCTTGCCATTCTGCCTTCACTTATTAAATCAAATGTGATCATGCTATGATCATTATTGCCAAGTGGCCCCAATAGCCTTCTCTTGCACCAGATCCTATGTTCCACTAAGGACAAGGTCCAAAATAGCTTCCCCTCTTGTCAGTTCATGAACCAGCTGATCCAAGCCAGCAGTCATTTATTTGTAAGAGTAAAACTTTCTCATAGAGGCCCTCCTGGAAGCCAAAAGGACTTCGGTTACACAGTCTGCCAGGCTGAGCTGAGATAACATCAGTCTCTCAACTTCTGTGTCATGAGGGCCAAGAACTGGATGTTGGGATGCAACACTGTCCCGCCCTCATGTGTTATTAGATTGGGCGTGTGGCTGAATTGTAGCAGCCCTAGACTAGAGAGTTGCAACAGTACCAAGGCTATCTGGGCCAGTAAGGAGTGATGAGAATCATCGTGCTGCCGTTTGTTTTGAGCTTCAGGGGGGGGCTTTGCAATGGGAGGGATTGTAGGATAAGCATAAATGACTCCTCCCACAAGCCATCACAAAACTAACCCTCCCCAAAAGAATCACCCTTTATGTAGAAACTTAGAGATTCTCTCTGTTTGTAAATAGTTATTGTTCTTGGTTCTATGTACATTGTGCTGACTTCCGTTGGGAGTCACAGACTGTTAAGATGTGTTCTATGTATTATTGTTGTTTTATTGTAAACTGCCCTTGATCGCAGGAAAGGGCGGTATAAAAGAAACACCAAATAAACAAACAAATAAATAGATAGATAGATAAATTAGATCTTCCCCCAGAGAAGGAGGAAAACATCTAACATTAGTCTGCTGTGTGATCTTGATCTGGAGCAGAACTGATCCACCTGGGCATTCTGCGGTGTGGCGAACAGATCTATCGAGGGGGTGTCCCACTCTTGAAATATGCGAGTTTCAACCTCCCTGTCCAGCATCCACTCGTGCGACTGGAGGACTCATCTCTGTCTGTCTGCCAGAGTGTTCTGCTCACCTCGCAAGTATGTGGTTCACAAGTCCATCCCATACATGACGATGAACGTCTACAACCTGACTGCTTCCCAACACAGGAGGTACAAACCCGTTCCTCCCTGCTTGTTGACATAAAACATGATTGTCAGTCTGAATCAGAACAATTTGGTTGGCCAGTCAATTTCGGAAAGCCATTTGAGCATACACCACTGCTTCTAGTTTCAAGAAGTTGATCTGAAGGAGACTTTCTTTGATGGACCAATCACCCTGGTTGTGCAAGCCATCGAGATGAGATCCCCACCCCAGCTTGTTTGTGTCTTCTTCAGAACTTTTTGGGGTGGAGCAATTTAGAAAAGACCTTTGAGTAAATTCTGGAGGACTGTTCACCAGTGCAATGACTGAAAAAGAGGGACGATAAGACAGAGACAATCCCCGAGCTGACCCATGGCCTGGGTCCACTAAGTCAGAAGAACATGCCATACTGGGTCAGACCAAGGTCCATCAAGCCCAGTATCCTGCTTCCAACAGTGGCCAATCCATGTCACAAGTACCTGGCAGATTCCCCAAAAGGCATATAGGTTCCACAATGCTTGTCCCAGGGTAAGCAGTGGATTTCCTGAGTTCTCTTTAATAATGGTTTATGGACCTTTCCTCCAGGAACTTGTCCAAACCTTTTTTAAACCCAGCTACACTAACAGTTTTTATTACATCCTCCAGTAATGAATTCCAGAGTTTAATTACGCATTCGGTGAAAAAATATTTTCTCTTATACTTTTAAATGGGTTACACTGTAGTTTCATTGCATGTCCCCTAGTCTTTCTACTTTTTGATGGAGTAAACTAAACCTATCCACATTTACCCATACTACTGCATTAATTAATTTATAGACCTCTATCATATCTCCCCTCAGCCATCTCTTTTCAAAGTTGAAGAGCCCTAACCTGTTAAGACTTCCCTCATAGGGGTATCCTTCCATCCCCTTAACCATTTTGGTGGCTCTTCTATGAACCTGCCTAATCTGGTGGCATGCCAAGGGCATGACATACACTTTAGAGGCCACGTGTCCTAGTACAGTCAACATCTTGTGAGTTGTTATCTGCTCCCTCAATTGAGTTTCCCTCACCAGTGCTGTCAATCTGAGACATCTGTCGTGCAGCAGGAAGGCTCTCGCCAGAGTTGTGTTAACAGGGCTCCAATGATTTACAAATGTTGGGTGGGCTGAAGGTGGGACAAAAAACCCTAATAGTTCCAACACCTGAATGGTCAATTGGGTTGATTCTTGGCCTCCATCCGGAGTAGTACTCTTGATCATTCAATCGTCCAGATAGGAGAAGACAAACACTCCCAGCATGCGGAGGTAAGTAACTACCACCATGAGGCACTTTGTGAAGACGTGAAGTGCTGAGGCCAGGCCAAACGGCAACACTAGGTAGTGAAAGTGTTGTTCTCCCAGGACATATCTGAGATACTTCCTGTAAGTGGGATGTATCTGTATGTGGGTATAGACATCCTTCAGATCCAGGGAGCATAACCAATCTCTTTTTTGAAGGTAAGGAAGGAGGGTGCCTAGAGAAATCATTCTAAGCTTTTTTCTCTCATCAAGTACATGTTCAGATCTTTAGATCTAGGATGGGATGGTAGCCCCCCTTTTTCTTGGGGATCAGGAAGTACCTGGAATAAAACCCCCGACTTCTTTGCTCTGGTGGCAAGATCTTTCACGAGGGCCATGATTTCTCTCTAAAGCAGTTTCTGATGCAGAGGGTCAAGAAGATGCATCCTCGGGGGGAGGGGGGGGGAGCAATTTGGTGGTAGCTGCAATAAATGTAGCTGGTAACTGCTTTTGATGATCTGTAGAACCCATAAGTCTGAGGTTCTAAGGGGCCACCTTTGTGTAAAAAGAGTGAGCCTTTCCCCAAGCAGAGAATTTTTTACCATGATCGCTGGAAGATTGGAAGGAACCAGTCAAAACCATGCTAGTGTTTTGGCTGAGGAGCTGGCTGGGTCTTTTGAGGCTTCTCATAATGCTGCTATAGACAAGGGGCCTGTTGGGTTGGGAGGTCTGGATCCCAGATAAGTACCTACGCCTGCAAGGCTAATAAATCTTTTTCTGGTTTCCACCTTGGTACCTCCTACGACAGGAGCGTGCTCAGACGTGCGCCTAGAGAGCCTGGTGCTGCTTTTCAATATAGCCAGTCTTCTCTTCAACCTGTTCCCTAAAGACATTCTCTCCGCAGCATCGGACGTCTGCCAGCTTGTTTTGCATGACTGTTCTAGGTCTGATGACTAGAGCCAAGCAAGTCTCCAGGCGCCAGTACCTATGGCAGCATTTCTGGATGCCATCTCTAAGATATCATAGGTTGCTTGGACCATGAACTTCGAACAGTCCTTGCCAAGGGCTACTAGGAAATGATACTGAACCAATTTCTCTATAAGGAAGGAAATTGGCCAGTTCAGCCAAATTGCAAATGATGTTCTTCAAGAACCTGCCCATGTAGAGCTGGTAAGAGGCCATGCAGGCCACAAGCCTGGAACTCTGGAAACACCTTCTCCCTAAAGATTACAATGTCTGAGACTCCTTCCTTAGGGGCACCGAGGAATGAGTCTTGGTACTCTTGATTCTCTTTAGGGCAGATTTGACCACCAGGGAATGGTGAGGAAAGAGTAGTTACTCACCTGTAAAAGGTGTTCTCCAGGAGCAGCAGGAATCAGTCCTCACATATGGGTGTCATCGACGCCGATGAAGCCCCAGCGGAGCATTTCCCCAGCTTTCTATGAAAGCCTTTGGGAATGCAGGCACGCATGCACGGTTCCCTTCCGCCTAAAGGTGCCATCTTACCTCAGTCAAATGACATAGCGAAGAACAGCACACAAAATGAAAAATAAACTATGTACAACTGCAACTCCAAGGGGAGGAGGGAGGGTTGTGAGGACTGATTCCTGCTGCTCCTGGAGAACACCTGTTACAGGTGAGTAACTACTCTTTCTCCAGGACCAAGCAGGAAGTCAGTCCTCACATAAGGGTGACTCCCTAGCTCTGGGCTACCAAGGAACCCAGGCTGAACAAGAGGACCCCCTCTAGTCCCAGCTGCAAAGAAAGGCTTTTCACTGACACAACCTCCACCGGTAGCCCAACAGAGGGCAGGAGGGCAGGAGTTGCCTAAACCTCAAAGAGATTCCGGAGTACTGCTTGGCCAAAAGCATTGTCCCTACGGGACTCCCTCTCCAGACAGTAATGGGCCGCAAAAGTCTGGCTTGAAGACCAAGTTGCAGCCCTGCAGATGTCTACCAAGGGCACAGAGCGGAAATGAGCCACTGAGGCAGCCATTGCCCTGACACGGTGGGCCGTGACCCGACCCTGCAAAGGAAGGTCAGCCGCCCTATAAGCCCAGGTGATACAGTCAGCAACCCAGATGGACAAGGTACGCTTGGACACAGCCGAGCTGAGTAGCCCTTCTATGCCCCTGCGTACGGTCAAGGTAGAAGGATAAGGCCCTCCTACAGTCCAGGGTATGCAGAACTGCTTCAGCCTGGCTTGCATGAGGCCTAGGGAAGAATGTTGGAAGAACCACCTCTTGGTTAAGGTGGAAGGAGACGACAACTTTGGGAAGGAACTTTGGATGAGTCCCAAGGACTACCCTGTTCCTATAGAAGCGAGTGTAAGGCCTATCACAGACCAGGGCCTGAAGCTCGCTCACTCGCCTAGCCGAGGTAAGGGCTACCAAGAAGAGTGTCTTCCAGGACAGGAAGCGTAGAGGTCAAGTAGCCATCGGCTCAAAGGGTGGGCGAGTCAGTTGCTGCAAGACAACATTCAGCTCCCACTCAGGAGCAGGACGACGGATTGGGGCTTGAGCAAAAGCAAGCCCCTGAGAAAGCGGGACACCAAGGGGTGAACCGATAGAGAATGTCCTTCCACCAGTGAGTGGTGAGCTGCTAGAGCTGAGAGGTGGACCCGAACAGAATTGGACTTAAGTCCCTGATTTGATAAGTGCAGTAAGTACTGAAGCACTACTGGTACAGCACAGGAGAAAGGATCTTCCGTACGTAGCTGACACCACACAGAAAACCTTTTCCATTTGAGAGCATAGGTTTTCCTAGTGGACTGTTTCCTAGAGGCTAGGACAACCTCCTCAACTTCCTGAGGTAGGCCCCAGGGAGCCAAAACTACCCTTGCAGCCTCCAGGCTATCAAATTGAGAGCTTTTAGATTGAGGTGCAGAAGGGAACCCTGCTCCTGTGAGAGAAGGTCGGGTTGCAACCCCAGAGGCAGTGGGGGATCCACCGCCAGTTGAAGCAGAAGTTGAAACCAAGGCTGTCTCGGCCACCTGGGAGCCACCCAGCAGGACCGAGGCCTTGTCCTGGAGAATCTTGAAGAGAGTTCAGGCCACCAAGAGCGTGGGAGGAAACGCATACAGGAGGCCCTGAGACCAGGGAATCAGAAAAGCATCCGCTGCTATTCTCAGAGGATGCGGTTGCCTGGAGCAGAACTTTGGCAGTTGCTTGTTCAGTGGGCTGGCAAAGAGATCTACCAAAGAGGAAGATCTTCTGAACTACTAAAGGATGCAGCTGCCACTCGTGGGGCTGCAGAATCCTGCTCAACCTGTCGGCCAGGTAGTTGTCCTGGCCTGGAAGGTACACAGCCTTGAGGAGCATGTTGTGCTTGAGGGCAAATGAACAAAGGTCCTGAGCCTCCCGACAGAGGAGTCTGGACCCAGTCCCGCCCTGTTTGTTCACATAAAACATGGCTACTTGGTTGTCTGTCTGTACCAGGACAGATTGATGAGCCAGGGTAGGAGAGAAAGCTTTGAGTGCTAATCGAATAGCTCTGAGTTCTAGGAGATTGATCTGCTGTGCAGCCTCCCAAGGAGACCACAGGCCCTGATGCACTTGTTCAGACAATGAGCTCCCCAGCCCTGCAGGGAGGCATCTGTGGTCAGTACCACTGTGTACCCAGGAATTTGAAAGGGCACCCCTTTTAGTAGATTGGGTGGGTGCAACCACCAGCTGAGGGAGTTCAGAAATTGTCTGGACACCCTTATCCTGTCCCTGAGGCTGCCTGTGGCCTGTGACCACTGAGTCCGAAGGCACCACTGTGCAGGCCTCATATGGAGCCTGGCATTGGGGGTCACATGTACTGTCGAAGCCATGTGGCCAAGAAACCTCAGGCAGAGTCTGGCGGAGACCAGTGACCTGTTGAGAAACTGGTTTGCTAAGACTATCAATCTTTGTGCACTGTCTGCTGGCAAGAAAGCCTTTGCCAGCAGAGAGTCCAGCCTTGCTCCTATAAACTCCAAGTTCTGGGAGGGGAGCAAAGTGGACTTTGCGAAGTTTATTACAAACCCCAGTCTTTGAAGAAGAGCAATAGTTGTGAGGGTGGCTTGTCTGGCCTCCTGGCACGTCTAACCCCTGATGAGCCAGTCGTCCAGATAGGGGAAGATAAAGATTCCCTGCTTTCTCAGGTAGGCCGCCACCACTGCCAGGCATTTGATAAAGACCCTGGGAGCGGAGGTGAGGCCAAAAGGCAGTACTCTGTACTGATAATGGTTTCCTCCCACAATGAACCCGGGGAACTTTCTGTGGTCTGGATGAATGAGGATGTGAGTGTACGCATCCTTTAGATCTAAGGAGCATAGCCAATCTCCCTGCTGGAGGTAGGGCAGAAATGTTCCAAGAGTAAGCATCTTGAACTTTTCTTTCTCTAGGAACTTGTTGAGGTTCCTGAGGTCCAGAATGGGTAGAAGGCCACCGGTTCTTTTGGGCACCAGGAAATACCTGGAGTAGAATCCGTGACCTTGCAAGTGGGGAGGCACAGGCTCCACCACCCTGTCCACCAATAGACCTTGAAGCTCTTGAAGGAGAAGGTCTGTGTGCAGGGGAGGCCTTGGAGTTTCCCCTGGAAAGTATGGCGGAGGCAGTTGGTGAAAATGCAGTGCATAGCCCTTGTGGACTATGTTCAACACCCAACTATCCCCAGTGATGTGGGGTCACTGGTGGGCAAAGAGGGCGAGGCGACCTCCTGTGCAGAGTTGGGAGAGCAGGGATTGAGAGGCTACGCTCAAGGAGTCAAAAACCCCAACCCTGCTGAGTGGGAGCAGGGGCCAGAGGTTTGGGGGTCCTCTGCCTACGGGGCCCATTACCCTGCCCCTTGGCTTGCTGACCCTGGGGTGCAGCTTGGGCAGCCTGAAACTGAGGGTGCTGTTTGTAGGATGTGCCCTTCCTCGGGTAAAAGGGCTTTTTACCCGATGCCTTCTTCTTGTGAGAAGGGGCAGAGGTCTTCCTCGACAGCCTTGTCCGGGAGAGGTGCTCGGTCTCGAGCTGTGCGGCTTTCTCTGTCATGGGCTTGCCAAAAAGGTTTTCACCTCGGCAAGGGACATCGACCAACTTGTTCTGAACCCATGGCTTGAGGTCCGATGACTGCAGCCATGCCTGGCGTCAAGCCGCAATGCCGGCTGCCGCAACTCGGGCCGAAGCCTCGAAGCCATCATAGGTGGCGCGGGACATAAACTTCGAGCAGTCCCAAATCCCCAAGGACAAGGACTTGAATCTCTGCAAGGGCTCCCCGGAGAGACCAGCAAAGAACCCGGCCAACTGCTTGGCCAGATCTCGCAACTACATGCCCATGTACAGCTGGTAAGACTGGACACGGCAAGCAAGCATCGAGCCCTGGAAGCACTTTCTACCGACACCATCGAAGTTCTGGGTCTCCCTGCCAGGGGGCACCGCAGAGTGCATCTTTTGACTCTTCAGGCGATGCATGGCCGATTCCACAACCATGGAATGGTGTGGTAGCTGCGCCTTCTGAAAACCAGGGCTCTTCCGGAGTCGATAAATCGAATCGACTCGCTTGCTTAGAACCGGTGCCGAGGCCGGTGCCTCCCACATCCGAAAGAGGAGCCGCTCCAGCATCGGAGGAACCGGGACAGTAAAGGCCTCCTTCGGAGGAGACTCGTACTGTAGTGCCTCGAGCTCTTCGGGGTCCGCCGGAATAGCCAACGCGGTGGCCATATCCCGGACAAACTCCGAGAACCAGGTATCCTCCGGAGGGGATCTACTCCGGGGCTCAGACTGCGGTGAGTCCGACGGGACGCACTGAGTCTTGAACATGTCGGGGGACTCCTCATCCTCTGTCTCCCAGGCGGACTCGTCCGACGAGGAGTCAGGATCTGACCCTGCGGGGCCCTGGAGCACCCGCCCCGACGCTGGAGGCATCGGGTCGACGCCCTCGGTCCCGAACGGGAGGTCGAGGGGGACCGCGACCGAGGTCTACTTCGAGCCATGATCGACTCGAGTATCGGCTCGGTCTCCGGGGTCGACTTCAATGTCCCGGTGTTCGGGGCAGATGCGCCAGACAGGCTGGCCATCAGTGCCCGCTGCTGCTCCATGAAGGCAGACAATCTGCTCTCCAAGGCTGTCATCCTGAGACTCAGCTCGGGAGACGCAGCAGCCACCGACTTGGGCCCTGGCTGCGCTGGGCCCGACGCTGGCTCTCTGGGAGGAGAGTCCTCAAGGATCACAGGGCTTACGTGTCCAGCAGACTCTGGCTCCACGCAAGGAACTTTCGCAGGCTTTTCTTGTTCCATGGGCCCGGGGCGACGGTCGGGGGTCTTAGACCTGGCCCTCGAGGAGCCAGGGACCTCCTCTGACGACACCCTCACGAGCCGCTTCTTCCTCTTGCGTTCCCCGTCGGGGGACCCCCTGTCCAAGGAGCTTCGACGGCGCTCGGGATCGGAATCCCGAGATGTCAAGGCCTCAGACGAGGTCCGGGCCCGGCCAGAGGCTGAGTCCGAGAAAAGCCTTTCTTTCTGCTGCTGGCGACTTCGGAGTGCCTTGGAAGACATCTTCCCACATGGTCCACATGTCTTAGGGTCGTGATCAGGACCGAGGCACCGAAGGCAGCAATCTTGTGTGTCGGTGAGAGACATCAACTTCTTACACCGATCACACTTCTTGAAACCGCTGGAAGCCATCGGGGAAAAAAGAGTCCCCACGAGGTCAAAGGACTGGCCTTCCAGGGAAAAATCAAAAAAGGGCGCGAACGCCAACCACGAAGGGCAAAAACCGAAAAAGAGGAATCGGGCTCGATACCGGTGTACCGAACTCGGCGGGAGGGGAACCGCGTCGAACCGGGAAGAAAATATAGCAACAATCGCCGAAAAATCAAACTTTTATCCGGGATGACAGGACACACGTCCGGTGGGCTTCTCGGAAAAAGAGAGACTGAGTTAAGATGGCACCTTTAGGCGGGAAGGGAACCGCGCATGTGTGCCTGCATTCCCAAAGGCTTTCATAGAAAGCTGGGGAAATGCTCCACTGGGGCTTCATCGGCGTCGATGACACCCATATGTGAGGACTGACTTCCTGCTTGGTCCTGGAGAAGCTGAAGCTTCTCAAACCTGGGAGCCTTCTGAACACTGTACATTGACTTAAGCCTTCTACTAAACTGGAGCTACAGTGAGGGGGTTCTCCCACATTCTCATCTGTACCCTCCATAGGGGCTGAAGAGTCGGCCCTGGGCTCATCCTTTGTCTCAAAAGAAAATGGAATGAGGTGGAGAAGGGTTCGACAGGAGCTCAGGGGACCAGCCGTCCAACAAAAGTCCTCCGATTCCATGTCAGTGATACAGCCTTTTGAGTCAGACTCAGAGAGGAAGTCAAAGTACGTCTGAGTGCGTCAATCTCCCTCCTGCTTTGAGGGGGTCGAGGGCTCCTTCGGGAGTGATGATGCACCCATGTTCTTCTAGATTTCGAGGGCACATCGAACCCTGAGATACTAGAAAGGGATATTGGCTGGGCAGGCACCAGCGTTGGAGTCCTTCGATGCCCCAATGTCAATGCTTCTCCTGCAGGCAGTGCATGTGTCTCTAGAAAAGGCTGCATGGTGGCCGATGTCTATGCAGCCATCGAAGCATCGGTATGCTGCATTATTAGCAGCACCATGATGCATTCCTTGAGTCATTGCAGAAGGTGCTTCTCCATGGCCACCGATTCCAAAGGCTGCGGGGCCTGAGCAACTTTGACCAATGTACACAGTATGGACCCGATTCTGTCCCGGACATAGAGCCCCTCTGTACGTACAGAGTGGATCGCAATTCTGATGTCATGGGGCATGTCTAGCCCTGCGGGATCAGAATCGTGATCAGGCAAGAATGTGCAGGCTGGAACTGTGATTCAGTCTGGCCTGCACATACATGCACAGCCTGACTAACTCAGTCAGGGCTTTTAAATGGAGCTGCGGTGCCATGGCATCCTGTTGCCATGGCACTGCGGCTCCATTTAAATGCTGTGATGCTGGTCAGCTGCAACAAATGCTAATTCTCTGAAGCCCGACCCCCGATCTGACCTCCTAAGGCAGGGTCAAGCTGCGGGGAATGTCCCCTGGCCCCCCTTGCCCCATCCGCACCACGGCAGCCACAAAACAAAATGTACAGGGACGTTATTCCACCTCAGAGGTGGAATAACTTCCCTGAACATGTCACAGGCCCTGGACATACAGGACCAACATCAGAATCGGCCCTGTATGTCCAGGGTCAGTGACTGCCCACTGCCCACCCAGACTCTAGCCCTGTCGAATTTCCTCACACAACCGGCGGGGAAGATTTTCGGGGGCAGGAGAAGCAACGAATAGCATCTGGGCATATAGCGTCCATCCCTGCTATTTGTGGCTCAGAATAACCCCCTATGTGTATAGGGATATCGATGGCTGGGTCTCGGCTATCAGTAGGCTGTCGGTGCCCCTCCTATGTCTTGGAGGATGAGCTCTCCTCCCTTTGGGGCCCCTTTAAGGGACACTCATGTGGACCCGCATCGCTCTCAATACCATGCATTGATGGGCTCCAATGCAACAGAATCTTCACACTCTGTTCTGCGTAGTCACCCCTTGCCATCGAAGATGACACAGCTGAATCCTTCAACATTTTCAGGCAGAAATCGATTGATGGCCAATGCTCTGGGGCACCATAAGTGCTCGGCTCTGATTGAGCTTGAGAGCTCCTCAGTGTCGATGCATCGCCAGCATCCACTGCAGCCTTGGAAGCCATAGAGATCAATGCAGATGTTGATGGATCAGACGTCTGAGCACCACAAAGTAATTTGTTCTGCTTCTCAGAACCTGTGAGACCTCTTTTTGTCATCTGCAAACACAAATCCCCAAAAAAGGACTGATTATCAAGTCCCAGGCACTGTAGGCACCAATTAGGAGTATCCAAGATAGATATGGTTTCTAGAGCACTTGGAATGCTTCTTAAACCTGCTGGCAGGTTTCTGGGTCATGTCGTCTGGAAAAATAGGCACGGCAAAGTCGAATGGCTCAATGATGAAGAAAGAGGCCCACCAGAGCACCGGAAGCAGAGGGGCTGGGGCAAAATAGCAAGAATAAAAATACACGATCAGAGGAAGGAAAAGTAAAGAGAGAAGAGAACCATGATGCAGGCAACTAAGTTGAAAAACCAGAGGCGAAAAAACCCTGTTAGGGGAAAAAAGTTTACCAAAATGGAAAATGTCCAGAATGCATCCATGGGGCTCTGCAGAAAATGAAAGACTGAATGTTTATGTTTGTTTATTCTGACATTTGATATACCGCTCCTTTGCGACATCAGGGCGGTTTACAAACCAAAGATATACAAATAGGCTCAGAGGCCAGAAGAAGAAAAGGAACTATAATTTAAGACAAGAAAGAGAGAGAAATCATTCATTCAAGCACGACAGAGAGGTGGACATCATAGATTTACAAAGTCAGACAATAGGAGACGAAGGATCAAAGGCGGAGGAAAACAGATGGGTTTTGAGAAGTGAGGTGTCAAAAGGGCACCAGGGTGGCAGGCAGGAAGGAGGTGCGCAGGCACGGTGGAGCCTCACAAAAACTTCCAATAGAAGCTGGGGAGCATTCCCGTGCAGAGCTTTGTCGGGAACATCACCCATACGTGAGGACTCATTCCTACTTGTCCACTGAGAAATTATTTTACGCTATTTTACTTTAAACCTTCCTTTGTTTACTTTAAAAAAGTGATTAGTCAGATAGAATTATAACCATTCCTCCCCCTGCTTTTTATACTTGCCATGGAACCGCTGGCCCAGAGGATCAGGGATTGTTCGGAGGTACGGGGTGTAGTGGTAGGCGCGACACACCATAAGATTTCCCTCTTTGCCGATGTTTTGTTTTTTGTTACTGATCCTTTGAGAACTTTTCCGGCTATCTTAGAGGAATTAACCATCTATGGTGCCTTGTCAGGGTTTCGTATGAACCTCACGAAATCAGAAATACTGAACCTCACCATAGGTAGGGAGACAGTGGGGGGCTTGAAGAAGATCTTTCCATTCCGGTGGGCCAAATCTAGTATCCGGTATCTTGGGGTGCAAATCACCGGCCAGAGCCGAAAACTCTTCCAGGAGAATTATCTACCGGCTCAGAGTAAGGTGCTTAGAGAGCTTGAGCGGTGGGGGGCTTTTGAGATCTCTTGGCTAGAATAGATTTAATTAAGATGATCTTGGTGCCTCGGCTCCTCTATCTCTTTATGAACCTGCCAATCGAGGTTCCGGTGGCATATCTGCGGAAGCTACAGGATAAGCTTTTGTTTTTTGTGTGGCAGGGTAGGCGACCGAGGGTGGCCCGGAACATCCTGTACGCGCCCCGTCGTACGGGGGGTATTGGAATGCCAAAGTTGGGTAGATATTATGAAGCGGCCAGGGTGCGGGTGGTTTTTGAGTGGATATTGCGGGGTGCAGCCGAATGGGTGGAGTTGGAACAGTTGGGGTCGGGGGGGTAGACGCTTATCTAATATTGTGTGGGTACGGGCCGTTGGATCTGTGGAACAGGGTGCGGGGAACCCCTATGTAGCACTCACGCTGCATTATTGGTTGAAATGGCGTTCCTGGTGGTATGGTAATCGGGGATGCTCCAGGTTTACGCCCCTGCTGGATAATCCAGACTTCCCACCGGGGAGGTATGATCCTGTGTTTCAGCGGTGGGCTCGGCAGGGACTAGGCCATGTAAGGCAGTTTAAAGAAGGGGAGGCCTGGGTGTCCTTTGAAGATTTACAGAAAGAATTTTCGGTGTTGGAGGGTGACAGATACCAATATGTGCAAGCACGTCATTTTTGTAAAAGTTTAGGGGGTTGGGGGGGTGAGGGGCAGGGAGCGGTTGTGGATGGGTTAGTGGAAATTGGGGTGATCAAGGGACTGATCTCACGGTTGTATGGGTTAATGGAACCTATGGATAGTGGGGGGTGGGCTCACAAGAAAGCATGGGAGCGAGACCTCCATATGTGTTGGGATGAGGATCATTGGGAAGTAGTTTATAAGGGGCTGTTTAGGGGGGTATTGTCAAGTTCTATTTTGGAACAAAATTATAAGGTGCTCTATAGGTGGCATTTGACACCCCAGCGATTACAGAAATGGTGTGGGGGGTTGGGTCTATGCTGGAGAGACTGTGGTGAGACAGGATCTGTTATGCATATTTGGTGGAAGTGCCCTAAACTCCGGCCCAGGTGGCATGCGGTGGCGGAGTGGATGGGTGTGGTCTTGGGTGAATGTGTAGATTTGGGTCCATGTTTGGCTTTGCTGAATGTGGGAGGAGGGTCGAAGTGGTGCAAGGTGGTGTGTGGGGCAATGAGGCAAATGATTGCGAGGAAAAGGAGGGTAGTATCTCCGCCCACTTTAGAGGAAGTCAAACTGAGAGTGGCGCATCTTTCCTTAATGTATCACCTCACTGCCCTCCGCCAAAAACGGCTGGTGCGGTTTCAGGAAATCTGGGGCCCTTATTTCCGTTGGGTTGAAGGGGGGAGGACATTACTAGCCCCCGGTGAACAGGGGGGTGGGGAGACCTCATCTAGTAGTGGTCCTCCGCTGTAGTATGCTATTTGAGGGGTCTTTTTGGCGTGGGTTTCACCAACTGATGAACAATGCCGAGGGGCTGGGGGGATGTAGTATCTTGCTATGACAGGATGTTTCAGACTCCAAAAATTTAAGTGTGACTATTATTCCGCTTATTAAGTTGCTGATTGTTCATGTTTTCAATGTTAGCTTATTCCTCTTAAGTGTATACTCATACTGCTAGTACGGCAGCCAGCCTCGGTGGGGGAGATGGTGGGGGGGGGGGGGTGTAAGGGTATAAAGGGCTGCTTCATTCTGGGTACTGATCATTGTGTCTTGGTGGTGTGTAATTTGAGTTTTGAAAATGTGCGCTAGTGCTGTATAAGAAGTAGCGTGCTACTGTTATGTTGTTTATATTGTGGATTTTCTTAATAAATATTTAATGGAAAAAAAAAAGAATTATAACCATTCTTCACACAGCACCACATGTATTCTATAGAAACTTTTAAATGTAAACAGACATGAATATTAGCCAGAAGAGCATAAATTTAGTCAATTAAATTTAAAAAACTGAGCTTTTGGTGCAAATGGAAATTAGCTACAGAGATGAGTGGTAGTTTCAAAGAGGCCAATTCTGACCTGTGCACATCAGGGCTGTCCAGACGTCCAAAAAAATGAACAGGGCGCAACCGCGGGAACTATACGTTGCCATGGTTTTGGATTAAGGGAACTTGGATGGCCTGATATGCACAGGAATCTGAGTAGGGAGACATACAGCAGGCTGCCCATCCCCACCGTACAATGCTTCAGCTGATATTCTGGTGCCTTGGCGTCTTGGCACGTCCAGCCTGAGCAGCAAATGGCTGACCACGTAGTGACCCGTTCCCCGCTGCCCGACCCTCGGTGGGAGTAGCCAGAGCCAGCATCAGGCGGCGGGACAACTCCCGCAGCAGCGCAAGCAAGGTCTATGCGAGTGCTGAGGCCAGAATAGCGTGCCAGGCCCAAACGGGGGCGTGGACATCCAACCCCACTATTCTCGGGTGAGAATCAACTCCAAGTTATAAAAAGCATTAACGCCTTCTGTCTGCTTCAGTGAAATTTCATCATCAATCAGTACAGTATAGTAACAAAATAGCCAAAGAATTAAGTGTTACCATTTAATTTAGGCCCTTTCATTTAGAATATGTTGATGCCACTTCTGATATATGAAAGACGCAGAGGGGAATCTGAACTTATTTTCTTTTACAGCACACCATACGCATGTTGTCACAAGAATTTATTCTATATGTACCTCGAATTCGAAGTGTATTAACTGGGCATAAAAACTTGGCTCTCCTCTGGGGCTGGGAAGGCGACATTCACAATCCCTGGGGTGAGGGATTTATGGTCACTGCTAAAGGGAGACACCTGGTGGTCAAATTTAGGGCTAGTGCTTGTAGGATTCATAAAGAAGCCCTGGACCACAGCTTCCAGCACAGGGCCACCATTGCCTAGATCAGACTATGTATATTTGGAGCAGGGGGGAAAAAGGAAAATATAAAGTAGGGTAAAAAAAATCCTCATGTAATTTTCAATGAAGACTCGTGACACCAGCTGTTCTGGTTCTGTCTGAACTGGAAGTACTAGGGCGCTTGAGGAAACATCTACTGGGTCAAAGCAATAAAGGAGAGACTGCTAGGCTCTCCTTTGTAATAACAAATTCACCAAAGTGAATTTCTTTATGATTCTCCCCCATAAGGACAACATTCACGATGGTCCTGTTTTTCTTTACCTTCCTTTTTTGCTGATACCCTCCCTCTCTTATTCTGACTCCTATCTTTAGCATTGCAAACTATTGTTAATGTACCCTATGGTTGCAAAATTAGTGATATAGCAAGTTTCTGTAAACATTGTAAAGATAGATCAAAATACTTTAATGTAAGTACACTCTTACTTTTTATTGCTTGAAAATAAACCTAGACAATTTTGCACACATCTTAAAATAAGAAATACAGTATATGGTCTAAATGTCAGCATTGATTTAAACTTCTACAAAAATGCATTTTTAGCCTGGTTGCCAAACATTGGCCTGAATTTTCAGAAAAGCTTAAATGGTTAATTTCAGGAGTTAGTTGGTTAAACGACTGCTTTTAAATATTCCCATACCCTCAAAATTCACAACGTACTACAGTTTAGACAGACAAAAAGGGGTGGCTTCAGAGGCATCTCTGGGGCAGGCTTGTGACTTAGGGGTATGAATTCAATGGGGCTGCGGCTCTGATATCACACAGAGGCCGCTACCGCTGCTTTGTAAACACACCCCTTAGTGAGATGTTTGGGGCAGGTTATGGGCAGAAATGAGCATGGACAGCTCTTTACTTAACATGAGGTACGCTTTGGAAAGGTGACAAAGCTGCCCGATAGCATGGGCACTCGCATCAGTGGCCTGAATGAGAGGTCCCCAAGACCTTTTCCACTTTCCGGTGGCCCAGTGGTCCTGACACACTGCCCCCCCCCCAATCCCAAAGAGCTAAAAATGTTTTATTACTCCCTGGAATCCCCACCTGCTCCCTCCTTCCACCCCCTCAAAAACCTGACATCCCAAGTGGTCTGGGGGTGGAAAATGATTATGGCAGGAGCAATCCTATGTGCTCCTGCTCTGGTAGCTGTGTCTTTCAAAATGGTGCTGGTCACCCCAGTGGTAGTCTCACAGTACTACCACTAGTGGCAACATCGCAAGTCTACTGATAGGGGTTATACCGCAAAGGTAGAAGTAGTGAGTGGAGATCACTCCTGCCCCCCAAACCTTAGAAGTGAAGGAGGGTGGTAAAGGGAGGGAAGAGTTGGGTGGACTGACCTGACTCTCAGACCTTTGACGCTATCGAGTAGAGCAGGGCAGGGCTCTGGGAAAGGTGCACTGGTGACACATTTTAATTCTGAATCAGAGCTAGGGGAGCATTGGGGCCACTGAGCCACCAGGAAAGTGGAGAGTGGAGGCTACCCTGGGGAAAGGGGATTCAGGGGGAGCAGCAATTTGGGCCAGTGGCCCCTTAAATTCTTCAAGTGGTGGCTGATTAATATTATTCATACAGCAGCTACAGCTCGAACTGTAGTTATTTTTTTCAACAAAAATGGGCTCACAAAGCCTTTTTGCTCACTCATTTAAATATTTTTGTGAACTGAATGTGCTGTTTAGAATGATTTTGCATTATAGCAGCTTAGATTGAAATATTTATATAAATGTTCTCACAAAATAGACTTTGTGTCAAAGGTTACTAATGTGCGAAGGGCGCTTCATATAAAAAAATAGCACAAGATTTATTTATTTATTTATTTATTTAACAATTATTTCTATACCGCTCTTTCACAAGTATCAAGTGCGGTTTACAATGAACAGTACAGTCAAACCTCGGTTTTCATGATTAATCCGTTCAAAAAAGTCTGACTAAAACCGAAACGGACTAAAACCGAAGCAAGATTTCCCATAAGAAATAATGTAAATTCAATTAATCCGTTCCAGACACCCAAAAATATTGACAAAAAATACATTTTATAGAGAATAACTATATTTTTACATACAGAAAACAATGAGAAATACATATAAATGACTAATGAAATGGATAAATGAGCATGTAACATCACTTTTACCTTTATTGAAGACTTTTGTTGGCATATGGGACGCACTCCAGCCAGCTCCAGCTGCTCTCCCCTCCGGGGATTGAGCAATCACCACCAGCAGCGGAGGTGGGAACAGCCATCTTGGCCGGCTGCCCAATTGGGGCTCCAGCCTGCCTTGTAAAAGAGAAGCGCCAATAAATATGGAAGACAGTCAATCAGCAAGAAAATCAAAATAAAGAAAATCCCACTTCTGGCCACAAGATGGTGCTCCATTTTCAACTGTACGAAAACCGAGACAACGTACAAAAACCGGAACAAAATCTTGATGAAAAAAGTCAACGAAAACCGAATCGTACGAAAACCAGGGCATACGAAAACCGAGGTTTGACTGTATGTTATATGGTATGGATAGTATCATACCAAGTCATTTTACATAGAACAGATGAACTAGGTACAGATAACAGTATAAAGTTTAAACAGTGAATTATTAAACTATTATAACATATATACATAGTAACTATATACAAATTGTATCATATGTCGCGTGTGGTTGTATACTTTATATAAGCTTCAGGCACGTGAGTGTATGTTGTTTGAATTGTAGTATGCTTGAAATGTAGTATGCTTAAGATGCTTGAAATGTAGTATGCTTAAGATGCTTGAAATGTTTTTTTTTGTTTTGTTTCATATATTTGTACCCACATATCATAACATTTTTAATTACTTCACAGAAAAATGGTTAGTGGTCTTATTATAAAGAATATGAGGACAGACTTAAGGATCTTAATATGTACACCTTAGAGGAAAGGTGGGATAGAGGTGATATGATTGAGATGTTTAAATACCTCTGGGGCATAAATGCACAGGAGGAGAGTCTCTTTTGATTGACAGCCAGCTCTGCTACAAGGGGACATGGGATGAGGGTGAAAGGGGATAGATTCAGGAGTGATATGCGGAAATATTTCTTTACGGAAAGAGTGGTGGATCCGTGGAATAGTCTCCCAGTGGAGATGGTAGAGATGAGGACAGTATCTGCATTCAAAGAAGCAGAGGATCTCTAAAGGAAAAAAGGGAACTGTTGTAGTGGTTGATATGGAAAGGCAGACTAGATAGGCCAAGTGGTCTTTTTCAGTCCTCATGTTTCTATACTATCAGACAACAAAATTCAAAACTTACAAATTACAAACAGAAGCATTTAAAGTCCAGCACTGAACTAAAAATATTAGTACAACAATGTAAATAAAAACAAGGCGGAAATGTTACGCAATGTCTGAACTTTCCCCACATTAGCTGCTACTGTTGGGCAGTATTTTCCATGTTAGCAGCCAATATTAACGTATGCTATCTGCAACCATGCCCATAGAAATGACAGTCCTACAGGAGATAGCATATGCTAATGTTTAGTAAACATGGCCCATGATGACTGAGGAAAATTAATATAGTGTAAATTGCAATTTGAATATCAGAAGATATTCTCACAAAAAATTCTAAGCAAGTTTGTTTCCACAAAGAAATGTACAAAAATGGGAGAAAATGTGTGCAACACAAAACATTTAGCAACTATTGCCATTCTGTTTTAAATACAGGGCCCGATATTCTAAAGACATTTACATGGTTTCCTAACCTGTAAATTGTGTAAATGCCGCTGAACAGGATATTCAATGGCACTAACCGCTATACGCCCAGATGCTAACCGCTTAGCATCAGGGCATGTTATGGGTGGCAACAGTTGCTAACCAGGTAGCGTCAATCTTGCATCACTACTGGGTTAGCATCCTGCAGGTAAAACTAGGCGAAGAAAATGCTAGCCTACTTTTACAAGCAGGGCTAACTGGGTAGCGGTGCAATATCGCTGCTACCTAGTTAGCTTCTGCAGCATCGGAGGCTGTGTGGTGACCCCAGATATTCAATGCCAGGACCACATATGACCCCGACATTGAATATCTTTGGTTCGAGGTTGGCGGTGACCGTAGCAACGCATAGTTGTCCCAATTGAATAGCAAGTCTCCATCAAATATCTGTAAGAAATAAAACTAACATTATTTTTAAAATATAAATAATTAAATTTTGACATTCAATTAAAATAGCTAATCTTCCCAGAAAATGTATTTATTTGAGCTGAAGCAGTAAAGCACTCAAGATAGTCCTCCACCAGAACACCAATATGAGATGTGTTTCAATTGGTAGTAAGACTTTTGAAATGCTGTATATTCAACAAGGCAAACTGAGCATTAATTTACCAAATGTAAAGGTCAGTATAAAAATTATAGCATAAAAATAAATCAACCTCAGGTCATAAGTCTTTTTGAAAAAGTCTCAAAATATGCTGATCCGTCCAAGCACTGAATCTGTATTCGGCACAAAACTTAATTTCTTGAAATCATTATATGAATGTAATATAGTTGATGGTCATTACTCAAAATGGTATGTGTTTGTGTTTAAAGCAGAACTCTGGTTTCCTTTTCACTAAATATTGAGCTATTCACAATTTATTTTTTTAAGCAAATTTTATTTTTGATATTCAACTGTAGCTCTGTAATTTTAAGATGTTTTATTGTGAACATATAGCCTGTCCTTTTTAAAACTGTACGTCCTCAATCAAAAAAAAAATAAATCTAAGGGGCATGTTCACTAAAGTATGCTAAGGTTCAGCACCTTAGTGCTCGTTAAGAGGAAAAAATTAGCACAAAAGATGAAACAGACCCATGCCTCGGGGGGCGTGCCCAACATGTCCCCCTGCAATTATCTCAGTTTCTCCAAATGGATCAGTTTTGCACATACCATGAAAGTCATGAGCCTCAATCCTAAACCAGGGCATGTGAAGCATGATCCATCTCTCAAATTTATTGCTAATTCTTGGTGTAGTACTTGGATCGTTCCAAAGAGAGCCTCCTTCTGGAGTTCATAAAATGTAACATGTATGGAAGGTGTGCTTGGAAATTCCTCTTAATCCAGCCTGTGGCACCGAACATAATGGGAAATACCTCTGCCACATTTTCTTGGTCTCCAACTGCATTTCTTGGTACTTGAAGATCTTCTCCCGCTCAATGTAATTCACAGAACAGTCACCAGATATTTTAGGTCAGTAAGTGGGTGGATTTGTCATTGTGAGTGATCCAGAGGGCCTCTGTTTTATTTTAAGTTTAGTATCATTTTGAGATATTTGAGCGAGGTCACTATCATATGACGTTTGTTGTCTAATTCTGTTTAGGAGGAGGTGGTTCAAGAGTTGTGGGCAATAATCATCCGCATAGAAGTAAAAGCTTATATTTAGGTCCTAGATAAGAAGAGCCAAGGGAGATATGAAAAAGCTGAAGAGGGTAGGGACAAAAATGGACCCCTGTGGGACACATGGATTGAGGAAAAAATGCTGATCATCCTGAAAGGTGCGACCATAAAGATACAAGTGAAACCAATTTTGAATAAAGCGTAGTTACTCACCTGTAACAAGTGTTCTCCGGGGACAGCAGGAATCAGTCCTAACATTTGGGTGACGTCAGCACCAATGGAGCCTGCACAGTGAACACTCCCCAGCTTTCACAGAAAGCCTTTGGGAGTTAGACCATGCATGCATGGCCACCTTCCCACCCAAGGGCGCCATCTTATTTCAGTATGGCAACAGAGCTTAAATGAGCCAAAAAGAAAAACAACTCCACGGGGAGGAGGGAGGGTTGCAAGGATCGATTCTTGCTGTCCCCGGAGAACATCTGTTACAGATGAGTAACTATGCTTTCTCTAGGAACAAGCAGCTCTTGATACAACGCATGGCCGACTCCACCACCATGGAGTTGTGTGGTAGTTGTGTCTTTTGGAATCCAGGGATCTCGCGGACTCGATGCATGGAATTGAGCCGCTTGCTCACAATGGGCACTATAACAGGTGACTCCCACATCCTGAACAACAAGTGTTCCAAGATAGGGGGAACGGGCACTGTGAATGCCTCCTTGGGCGGGGCATCGTACTATAGGATCTCAAGATCCTCCACCAGATGCTCCTCCTCTGACTCCATGGTGAATGCCAGAGCCTTCGCCATGTACTGGACAAAATCCAGAAAAGAGAGATCCTCTGGCAGGGACTGCCAACGCTCCTGCGATGGAGAGTGGTCTGAGGGGATGTCCCAGTGTCACAGGGTGTCTGGGGACTCATCATCGGTCTCCCATTCCAAACTGAAATTGGATGAGACCTCGAGAACCCAACGGGCCTCATGTGCACGCTCGGCCGAGGGCATCTATGGGGTCCCGAGGCCCTGGCGCTCTGAACCAGAGGCAATCATGGGTGAGAACTGAGACCTCAAGTGGGACTGGGACCAATAATAATCGGAATCAGCTGAAAGCCAATGCTACTCTAGAACCATCTGGATCTCCTCGGGCGATGCCCTCATGGTGGAGGGGCCAGTCACTGGGCCCAATGACCCAGAGGAACCAGGCATTGGGCCCCGCTGTTGGGCCAGGAAGCCAGCGATGCCATGTTCCAAGGCCGCCATCCTGACCTCCAGGCCAGAAGGCTCCGCAGCCACCGGCATGAGTACTGAAGGTATCGGTCCCGATGTCAGCTCCGTCGAGGGAGTTTCTTCGATGACAATGGCCTCTGAGGATCAGTGTCAATCCCCCAATGCCAATGGAGTTGCCTTCCACCGGAGCAGCTTCGAAGGCCATTTCCAGCCATCACCCTCAGCATTGCGTCGAGGACTATGATGCCAGTGGCCGAGGGTCTTAACCCCTGTTCCGGCATCGGCTTTTGACACTGCCACCACGGGAAAAGTGTGATCCTTCCGAGGACGGCTCTCTGCGGACTATACCCAATCCGATGTGCCGCAAGCTCAGGGCTCCGAGTGGGCACAGCTGCTAGGAGAGTCCGAAGCCTCCACGGCAGCCCTCGAGGATGTCAATTCCTCACTCGAAGATGGGTCCAAAGAAGAGGTCTTATGGCCAAACAACATCTCTCACTGCCTTTCACAATTCCTACAACCCTTGCTCGTCATCTGAAGACAGAATGAGCAGGCAGTTGCATCATGATTTGCTCCGAGGCACTGCTGACCGCAGTCATGTGGATCCGTGCGGGACATGGTGTGCCCGCAGAGGGCACACTACTTAAATCTACTAACCAAGGATACAAATGGTACCCGTGAGATCAAACTCCAAGGTCCTGGGCGCAAAAATAAATCCCATGCACCCGAGAAAGCATAGTTACTCACCTGTAATAGATGATCTCCAGGAACAGCAGGAATTTAGTCCTCACATATGGGTGACATTGGGTACCAACTGAGCCCGCGCGGGAAGCTCCCCAGCTACCAATAGGAAAGAGTTTGGGAGCAGTCCACTGCGCATGTGCTGGTGCCTTCCCAGTCTTCTGACTGACTCTCCTCAGTTAAGCGCATAGCTGATAAAAGTCGAGTAGAAGGAGAGAGCGCGACAACTCCTTGGGGAGGTGGGTGGGTTGTGAGGACTAAATTCCAGCTGTTCCTGGAAATCACCTGTTACAGGTGAGTAACTACGCTATCTCCAGGTACAAGCAGGAATGTAGTCCTTACATATAGGACTCCCTAGCTGAGAGATCTCGGAGATGTCTGTGAATCATTGGCCTTGACCTCCCATAGCCGAGATCTGAAAGAGTGGGCAGGGGGGTAGGAGTTGTGCTAAGTCCCAAAGAGATATTGAAGAACCGCTTGGCCAAAGGCTGCATCCCGGCGAGAGTCATAGTCCAAGCAGTAGTGGGCTGCAAAGGTGTGGATGGAGGACCACGAAGCAACTCGGCATATTTCAGAGATGGGGACTGCTCGGAAGTTTTCAACAGAGGTGGACATTGCTCGAACGTTGTGAGCAGTGACATGCCCTCATAGCAAAACGATATGCAGTCTGCTATCCAGCATGAAAGGGATATCTTGCTTATTGGTAGACCCAGATGAGCTGGATCAAAGGATACAAAAAGTGGACTTCCTGATGGTTTCCGTCCTCTGTATATAGAAAGTCAAAGCCCTTTTGAGGTCCAGGGTATGCAGATAAGCTTCCGCCCAGGAGGCTTGTGGTCTGGAGAAGAAGACAGGGAGGTTGAATATTTGACTGATACGAAAAACGGAGACCACCTTTGGGAGGAAGTGTGGGTATGTCCATAGGTCCACTTTGTCATGGCAAAAGTGGGTGTACGGGGTGTGAGCCACTAGGGTCTGTAGCTCACTTACACGTCTGGCTGAGGTTAGGGTTATGAGGAAGAGCATTTTCCAAGAGACATAGCAGAGCTGTGCTGTAGCCAGCAGTTCAAAGGGCGGTTTGAGTAGCTGAACCAGAACCACACTGAGATCTCACACTACTGGTGGTGGGTGGATAGGTAGCTTAGTTAGGAGGAGGCCCCTCATGAACTGTGCTACTAAGGGGGCGGTGGAGATTGGTTTACCATTCAGTGGGGCGTGAAAATCCGAGATGGTACTAAGGTGCACTCTTATCGAATTGGATTTAAAGCCTTGAGAGGAGAAATGCCATAGGTAGTGTAGTGGTGTTGGAACAGATGCCTCAAATGGATTGTGGACGTTGTTGAAAACCATGAGGCGTATCTGCGCCACTTATGGGAGCAGGCTTTCCTAGTGAATGGTTTCATGGAGGAAAGGAGGATATTTTTTACTTCCGCCGAAAGGGGAAGGTGGCGTAAAGCTAAGCTCTCAGGAGTCATGCTGTCAGGTGAAGGGACTACAGATTGGGATGGAAGAGTGTTCCGTCGTTCTGAGATAGAAGACTCAGATTGGATCCTAGATGGATCGGTGGGGTCTGAGAGAGCAGTAGGAGGAGCAGAAACCATGGTTGGCGGACCAGTGAGGGGCTAAGGATCATATAGCCTTTGTCTTCCTTCAGTTTCAAAAGGGTTTTCAGTATTAGAGGCGTGGGGGGAAACGTATAAAGCAGACCCCGACCCCAGTGAATCATGAAGGCATCGGCCGCGATGCTGAGTCTTGAGGGGATCTTCGAGCAGAAGCGGGGAAGTTTGGCATTCAGTGGAGTCGATCTATGGAGTTCCCCAGGTATCAAACAGGTGGTTGGTCACCACATGTTCTAGGGATCACGCGTGAGGTTGGAGCAAGTGGCTGAGTTTGTCTGCCTATAGATTGTCCTGACCTGGAATGTACACTTTTCTCAACTGCATGTGTTGTTGAATGGCAAAGTTCCATAGTTAAATTTGGTCACTTTCTGAACGTGTACTGATGCAAAATAGAATGATACGTCCAACTCAAACAATTGTAGAATTTTTTTTTTATTTTTTTTTTTTGAGAATTTTAGATTTAAACAAGTGTGTCAAGCACACAGCTGGCGAAAAACAGGTCTCAGAACTTTGTCCACCATTCAGACTACCGTTTTTCTTTATGGTGTCTCAGAACATCAAGGACCTTTTGTATTTCCAAACCTTCGCCGCTGTGCTACTAATTTGGTACACTCCCACTAAAAGTTACCAGAAACTGGCTTGACTTCTTATCCCAAAAAATGAATGCTGATTCAACGGCAGCTACTGCCAGAACTCCAAGATATACTCAACTCTGTCTTGCTCTGTAGAGATATCATATCTCGGTATATGCAAACACAATGGAAATTCTGCGTTACTTAACTGTCGCTCTATTGGGAGCTTCCCTCAGTTGTAAAGATCTCTGTGTAGATCTCAACGCTCTGCCTGGGCACCACTGAGGCGTTTCACAGCCAGTTTCATCAGGAGATCTCATCCACAGTATTCTAAAATTAGAACACAAAACATCACTTATATCTAAACCCTCTTTCAACTAACTCTACACAATTAAAAATTCCACCAATCTAAACGTTAAAAAACACTAAAAAACCTCTCACTTACTATGTGGATGCTGCCCACGTCTACCTTGGAGTTCTCTTCGATTCTTCTTAGATGCCGCACATGCGGAGTGATCATACCTAACTGACCTTTAAAACCCCCCTGTGTGTCAATCAGTGCTGCATTCAATGATCCTCACTACTATGCTCCTCCCCAAGGAACCTATAATCCTAAACCTCTTTCCTTACGAACAACTGATGAATGCTGAAAGTGAAAAATATTTTTAAAAAATATATACATTCCTGCCACAAGGCTGGACCACTCTATTAGTGCCCATGAATCCTACCGTAGACTTTACACAAATACTGCCCAGTCTATGGTAGTATTCAATCCTGTAGGGATGACTGAGCCCAATCTATGTATCCATCTCTGCTCTCTTATCAAGAGAGTTTTATCTAGCGTTTTCCCCTTACTAGCTTCCTCTACTTTGTCAAGCACAAAGCAACGAAGTTGGTTGAAAGTATGACCTTCTGCAATACAATGTGGAACTATCGGGGCTTCTAATTTGCAACACTTCAACCTACTCCTGTGTTCACGTATACACACTCTCAATGGGCGTATAGTTTTCCCCACATATATTAATCTGCAGGGACATTGAATCCCATAAACTACTGCTTCAGATTCACAAGTGGTGTGAAACCGAAGGGGATAATCAATATCGTGATAGGTAAATGTAGATAGTTCTAGTGTAATCTCGCAGATGTCACAATGCCCACACTTTTTATGACTTCCTCCCCTTGGGACTGAAGTTACCGGTGCCAAAACCGCAGGACTCAGCCACTCTTTTAAATTACGCCCTCTCTGCCAAACACACCGTATCTGTTTATCTTCCAACCCTGGAACTGCCCTTAAAATGTTCCGATGTTTGTGTAGGACACGCTGTATAGAACTACTCAGTGGAGAAAAGCCCATAACCAAATTGATCTTGTTAGAGTCCCAAGTTATTGATGGCTCAATAATATACTTCTATGGTTATATAGGGCTCTATAGTATGCCCTTTTTACCACTTTCTTCGGATAACCTCTCTCTATGAAATCCTGAACTAGAACTTTGGCTAGCCTCTTAAAGTCCTGTACCTCAGAACAATTTCTCCTGAAACGTAGGAACTGTGAAAAGGGGAGGCTTTCTTTTAATTGTCGAGGGTGCTTGCTTGTAAAATGTAAGAAAGTATTTCTATCTGTCATCTTCTTGAAGATAGATGTCACCCATGTCTTTTCTCCCCGAATAATTTCCACATCTAGATAAGTTATAGTCCTCCTATGATATACATGAGTGAATTTTATATGATCATCATGAAGATTTATCCACTGTATAAAATGTAGCAGCTGTTCCTCAGTCCCCTTCCACAGCAAAAACACATCATCAATAAACCTCTTCCAAACTACGAGATTACTTATATAAGGGGAATCTGGTAACCACCAGGCCTCAAATGCACTCATATAAAAGTTCGCGATAGACGGAGCACACGTTGCACACGGAGCACACGTTGGAGTTCTGGCAGTAGCTGCCGTTGAATCAGCATTCATTGTTTGGGATAAGAAGTCAAGCCAGTTTCTGGTAACTTTTAGTGGGAGTGTATCAAATTAGTAGCACAGCGGCGAAGGTTTGGAAATACAAAAGGTCCTTAATGTTCTGAGACACCATAAAGAAAGACGGTAGTCTGAATGGTGGACAAAGTTCTGAGACCTGTTTTTCGCCAGCTGTGTGCTTGATTATTGACACTTTTGTTTAAATCTAAAATTCTCAAAAAAAAAAAAATTTCTACAATTGTTTGAGTTGGACGTATCATTCTATTTTGCAAAAGTTCCATAGTTGGCAAGCTTCCCGGAATAGGGGAAGGGAGCCTGTTCCTCCTTGTTTGTTTATGTAAAACATTGCTACTTGATTGTCCATATGTATGAGGGTAGAACTGCTGGAGAGATGGTCCTGGAAGACTTGGAGAGCTCTCGACACCACTCGAAGTTACAGGAGATTTATTTGTTGCCTGGACCCCTGGGCAGTCCAAAGGCCCTGCATGGAGAAAACCTCTAGGTGAGCTCCCCACCCATGCTTTGAAGCATCCATGGTTAGGGTATGTTGCAGGTTGGGGGGGGGGTCAAAATGGAGACCCTTTGAGGAGAATTTCCGGAACGGACCACCATTGGAGAGAGTGTGCCATGGGAGGCATTATTTGGATGGAAGAATGCAGATCTCCCGTAGCCTGGGACCACTGAGTTGACAGAGTCCATTGTGTTTGACGCATGTGTAGCCTGGCGTGTGGGACTACATGAACGGTGGGGGCCATGTGTCCCAGCTAAGAAGAAGCATGCTAGTGCACAATGGTGCTGACGCATGCTGTTCGCTAGAAGTATGAGTCTTTGCATTCGGTCTTGTGGGAGAAAGGCCTTGCACTGGATGGCGTCTAGGATGGATCCAATAAAATCCAGCCTTTGGGTGGGGATGAGGTGTGATTTTGGAAAGTTTATTACAAAACCTAGAGACTGCAGAAGTCCTATGGTTTTGGACTGGGCTGAGCAGAGTTCTCGAGGGGAGTCTGCCTTTATGAGCCAATTATCTACATAAGGGAAAACAAAAACTTTGTTGATGCGCAGATGAGCTGCCACCGTGGCCATGCATTTTGTGAAAACACTTGGCGCCGAGGCTAGGCCGAAGGGAAGAACTCTGTATTGATAATGCACCCCTTGGCATATGAACCTGAGATATTGCCTGTGACAGGAGTGGATGAGTATGTGAGTGTAGGCCTCTTTGAGGTCCAGGGAATAAAGCCAGTTGTTTTGCTGGAGATGAGAAAGAAGGGTTCCCAGTGAGATCATCTTGAATTTTTCTTTTACTAGGAACCTTTTGAGGTCTCGGAGATCCAGAATGGGCCTGAGGCCTCCTGACTTCTTTGGTAGGGGGAGTAGAAACCTTTGTGGTGTTCTTGAGGACACTGGTTCGATGGCTCCCTGAGATAGGAAAGAGGTTACCTCCTGTTGTAGAAAGGCATTGAGGGAGGCCTTTGAAGGAGCTTGGTTTCTGAAGTGGTGAGGTGGGAGCTCCTGAAAGTTGAGATGGTATCCATTCTGGATGATGGTAAGGGTCCATCTCTCCGAGGTGATGCTCCTCCATTGCGTGAGGAATTTTGAAAGTTGTCCTGGAATGGGCAGTGAATTTAAATGGAATGGACTGGCTATGCTCCCGAAGTGGGAGTCAAAAAGATAATGTGGCGGCTGCTGTTGGCAGCGGCTGTTGTTGCTGTTTTGACAGCCTGGGCTTTTTGGCCTGTTTGGGCCGCTGCTGTTTCTGTTGTGAAGGGTAGGTAGACTGGGAATACTGATAAAACCTCCTTTGCTTGTGATAGGCATTTTTTTTTTATTGGGCCTTCTTAGAGGGGTCAGATGTTTTCCTCAACAGTCTTTTAAGGGTGGTATCATCAGTTTCCAGCTCACCGGCCTTCTCATGCCAATTCTTTCCAAACAGGTTCTTACCTGTGCAGGGGATGTAAGCTAGCTTGTCTTGTACCCACTGTTCTAAGTCAGAGGATTGAAGCCATACTAGTCGCCTTGCTCCGATGGCTATGGAAGAAACTCTACTAGGGGATGCAAATGCATCAAAAGCAGCCCCGTTCATAAACTTTGACACGTTCTGTCTGTGGGACAAGACTGCTTAGAAGGTTAGACATTTCTTTTCTGGAAGAAAGGTAGAAAGCCTTCCCAGTCCTTATTCAGCTCCTTAAGGAACACCCCCATATAGAGGATGTAGGAGTTTATTCGGCTAGCTAACATGGAAACCTGGAAAGTACGGCGAGCGAAGGAATCAAGAGTTCTCGATTCCCGACCTGGAGGAAGGGATGTGTGGTTTTCCTGCTTTTAATGCAGCGCATCACTGATTCTACCACCATAGAAAGGTGGGGAAACTGCAGCTTCTGAAAGCCTGGGCATTCAGGGACTTGATACACAGTATCAAGTCGGTGACTTATGGGGGAGATAGTTAAAGGTGTCTCCCACATCCTTAGCATTAAGTTATGGAGGATGCGATGCACTGGAAGGATGGTGGCTTCCTTTGGTGCAGTCGGGTACTGCAATATCTCCAGCTCCTCTGCCCTAGGTTCCGGCTCCGAAGCTTCTGGTATGGAAAGTCCTGCTGCCATATCACAAATGAATTCTTGAAATGACATGTCCTCCGGTGGGGACTTCCTCCGGGTACTGGATTGTGGAGGTAAGGTCTCTGGTGCAAAATCCCTAAGGTCCTCGGAGTCTAGTGATCGATGAACCAAGTCTGAGGAATTGGAATTGGACTCCAGAGAATAGCGATGGTGCTGGTGTCGAATACCGTGGCGGTGTCGGTCAATGTCCTCCGGTTCCATCGGATGTCTGGATCTGAAGGATCCAGGCTTGGTGGCAACTGAGAAGGTATCGGCATTGGAGGTGATATAGGTATCAGAACCGGTATCGAGAGCATTGAGGACATCAGAATCGTCGGTGCCTGCTGAGACAAATCCGGTGGAGGCATCGAGGTCGAAGTCAGTTGCAGAGTCTCCAGTGCCAAGGGCGTTACTGGCACCGAGACCGCCAGCAGAGCTGCTAAGGTCCGTTCTAGAGTCAGCATGCGCTGCTCTAGAGTGGTCACCTGCGCCTGGTCACCGGATGGAGCAAGACTGGCTGCCATCGTACCTGGGCATGGCATTGAGGATTCGCCAGAGGATGGATCCCCAGGAACCTCTGGAATCCCCACCGAGACTTTGGAGGACAAGTCCTCCCATCAGGGATGCCTGGACTGATGACTGGAGTTGGATGAAGTCCGTGATGACTCCGGTGTGAGTGGGAACGTTTGCAGGATTGCTCCCTCGAAGTCCTAGGCTTACCGGGAGTGTCTTTGGACTTCCGAATTGGATCCTTCGTGATCTCAGAGGGTTCTTGGGGAAGAAACTTGTCCTTTTTTCGGGCATAAAGGAGAGGGGTTTTTGGTTCTCTTCTCTCTGTGCCTGGATTCCTTAGAGTGCTTAGAGGTCGGAGAACTCTGACATCCTTGAAGAGGTCAAGGCCAAAGAAAGGGTGTCTGAGGGGAAATGTTCCCTGAACCTTTTGGCTGAGTTCCCGAGACCCCTTTTAGTCATTTGTTTACAGAGGGCACATTCGGTAGGGATGTTATCTGGGCCGAGGCATTTAAGGCACCAATCGTGAAAAGGTGAAAAGGTGCCAGCACACTTCGTGCACTTCTTAAAGCCATTGGTGGGCTTCTCCATGTTGTGGGAGAGTAGGCCCAAGGGTAGGCCTCAAGGGACATGGAAGGTCCTGAGGGAAAAGTGAAATATATATACATATATATTTTTTTAAATATATTCTCTTGGGACTTCCGGTGGCATGGTGAGCTGAGTGGGACGCTTTCCTCTTAGCTCCGGAGCCCGCTCCTTCCCTCCATCCATTTCATTTGCTTTGGCTGCCAATTTATTGCTTGGAAGTGAGAGAGCTACTTTTCAACTGACCGGGGCTCCATTGTGCTGTGAGTTTACCTCGGGGAGCAAGCTGAATGGCGACCAAAACCCCTAGACGGGAGAAGCCATGTGGAGGAGAGCTCAAAATGGCGGAAGGCGTTCCAGACGGTTTGATGCCGGCGGTCACAGCGGCGATAGTGGCAGAGGTTTCAAAAGCGGTGGTGGAAGCGCTAGAGGATCGCCTTGGTGGTTTAGCGACGCAGATCAACGCAGTGACACAAGCGGTATCTGATTTCACCTGCCGAGTGGAGCACGCGGAGCGTCGCATTGGCTCTCTCGAGGATACGCGAGAGCAAGATGCGGCTCGGCTTAAGAAATTGGAAGAGGCCTTGGTGAAACAAGATAAATTGGAGGATTTAGAGAACCGGAGTAGGCGCAATAACTTACGTTTCATTGGAATAGAAGAATCTGTGCATAAGGATCTTCGGGAATATTTGGAAAAATGGCTGCCTGCTCATTTGCCCCTGGATGATGATATGGGGGGGATCATCTTGGAAAGAGCTCACCGGCTGGGGCCTACAGGGCTGGAGATAGCAGGCCCAGGGCTGTTATTGCTCGCTTCCTGAACGCGGCGCAGAAAGAAGGAGTTCTGCATGCCTCGCAGCAGTCGAGATGCTCCGGAGCCAATGCCTGCAAGGTTCTGATTTTTCAGGACTATTCTGCCGGGGTCTCGCTGCGCCGTAAGGCCTTCAAGGAAGCCTGAGGCCGATTAGTGGAGAGAGGCCTTCGATTCACCCTGGCTTATCCCGCGACATTGAGAGTGGACTGTGAAGGTGGTCGTCGGGTGTTTTCTTCTCTGGAGGAAGCGCTGGACTACTGTAATAGCCTTGGCTGATTGTTGCGGTCGTGGAGGCAGAGAGTGCTGCGCTCCTTCGGGCGCTACAGTCCCCATGACCAGGCACCTGCGGACTTCAGTTCATGGTGACTTGAAAGTGACATAATTGTATTCTTGGCCTGGATGGGGTACCTCTCCCTCTTGGAGTATGGGCCTATAGCTCGCCTTTGTGCGGGCCAGGCTATCCAGGGGGACGCTGACATTCCTAGAGGTTGGGTTGGGAGAAGTCGCAGGCTTTTTTTCTTTTTGGCCGGGGGGGAGTTTAGTTTTTCATTTCTTTGATTTTTTTCCATTTTTAGCTCTTTCCATTTTTTTTATCTAGACAATGTTCTTTTCAATCTATTTTACTTCTATTTTTTCCTCTTCATCTTTCTCTTTTAATTTTCTCCAATTGGAATGGAATTGCACTCCCCTCTATTATTTTGTTCAGTACTCATTATGCTGTGCAAGACGTCCATGGGTCATGGATGGGGCCTGTGGTGGGCTCTGTTCTGGGGGTACTGAGGGGGCAGGACCCCTCCCCGCCCTTGCATGTTCTTTGTGCATGGCGAGGCGTCCTAATACCTGGCCCGTCTGTCTAGCTTGGGTCACGGGCATCTTGCTCCTCGGGCGGGCTGCTGACTTGTCTCTCTTATGTTATGCTGGCGGTGGTGTACTGGGGGCAGTGTATTGGCGCTCTGACATGGTGCCCCGGCCTCGGACATGAGAGATGAGAGATGAGAGATGCGAGCTGCAGCCTGGGGGAAGAGGTTGGGAGGGACTCTTCCATGTCTATTTAAGCCCCGTGCTATTGGGGTTGTAACTGATCATGTCATGCGTACCTTCAGAGGGGGCCTAGTATGGAGAACTTGATCTTATGTTGGTTTGGGGACACTTTTGAACGTAGTAGAATGAATGGGAGGGGGCGGTTCGTTGTTGGGTGAGGGGTTTGGCTTTGACCTCCTGAGTTTCTGGTGCATGGCAGAATAGGGTCAGTTAGACTGCTTGAGCGGATGGGGGGGGAGGGGGGGCTCTGCATGGTTAGGAAGTCGAGGTGGGGCCAGAGCTGGTAGCTTGGCGGTTGGTGGATGATAGGGACACTGGGGGGGATTGGGGGGAGGGGCTAGGGACGGTAGAGGGGGGGTGCTGGGCTAGCAGGGTCAAGGGATTGTTGAAGGGAGGGGTTGCAGATAAAGGGAGGGAGGGGTACGAATCTTACTTGCTGGGTTTGCTTGGGGTGTTTGTGTGTGGGCATGGCTGTTCTGGGATGGAAGGATGTTGCTGGTGGGGGGGACCCTAGGCTGGGGGGGTCTCCACCTAGTAGACTGGTGGACTATTGTTTTCTGGAGACTCTTCTGGGTACTAGGTCCTGGGTAACGGTACTCGGTTAGCATCTTGGAATGTCTGTGGTTTGGGCTCCCCGATGAAGCGTTATAAAGTGCTTCAGCAATTGAAACGTCAGCAGCTTAGCGTTATCATGCTGCAGAAAACACACCAGTCGGCGGCGGAGCATGAGAAATTGTGTAAGGGTCATATTTCCCATGTGTATGGGGCTCCAGCCATGGGGAAGAAGCGGGGTGTGGTCATACTAATTGCCAAGTCTGTAAGTTGGGTTGAGGAGCGAGTGGCCGTGGATTCGGAAGGTAGATATGTTTGTGTGTGGGGGCTGTTAAATGGCAAGAAAGTGGCTATGTGCTCGGTCTATGGGCCCAATGTTTATGAAGCCAGCTTTTATTTGGCTCTCACCCGCATCTTGGCGGATACAAGTGGGTATCAGGTCATATTGGGAGGGGATTTTAATGAAGTGTTAGATGCTGGTATGGATCGTTCTGGTTTAGCTGGGAGTGGGAGTCAGCGGACCCGGAGGCGACTGTGGGGGATCTGTGAAGCGCATAAGCTCTTGGATATTTGGAGAGTCTTGCATCCAGGGGATCGGGACTATACTCATAAGTCTAGGGCCCATTGAACGTGGTCCCGCATAGATTACTTTTTGATTTCGGACTCGTTGTTCAGCTGGGTCTCGCGGGCAGAGATTGGGTCTTCTATTCTTTCGGATCATGCGATGGTAATCTTGGAGTTTTGCAATAGTAGTCCTTGTCGGAATCGGCTTTGGAGATATCCGTTGGATCTCAGTGGGGACGCGCAGTTTGAAGCGCATCTTCGGGACCGCTGGGGGGAATATGCGGCACTTAATGCTCAGCCGGGGATTTCTCCCGCTCTTTTTTGGGAAGCGGGCAAGGCTGTTCTTCGCGGCGAAATTATTAGTTTTCATAGTCAGCGGCGTAAACGGTTGAATCAGAGGATCCTTCTTTTAGAACGGGATCTGGGTAAGGCGCGGAGAGTGGTGGCTGGGCACAAGACGACAGTGAATCAATGCAAGTTGCGGGAGATTCAGATTGAACTGGAGATGCTTCTTCATCGGAGAGCTCAAGAATCAATGTTGTATTATCGGTATAAGTTATATCAGCATGGCAATAAGGCGGGTAAGTTGATGTCTTCTTTGGTGAGGCCCATAGGGGGTTCCCGGCACATAGGGGTCATTAGGCATGCGGATGGGACTCTTCGAAGGGATGCGGTGGAGATTGAAAATGTTTTTACCGATTTCTTCCGGCAACTGTATGCGAGTGATGGAGATAGGGAGCGAGAGGGTCGTGTCTTTCTAGATGGATGTGTCCTGCCGCGGCTCGCTGCGGAGCATTTGCAGGTCCTTAATCAGCCCATCTCGGGGCGGGAGGTACAGGAGGGAATTAAGAATTTGAAGAACGGAAAGGCTCCGGGTGTTGATGGATACCGCAGCGAATTCTATAAGGTCTTGGGAGATGCTATAGTGACTCCCCTGGTGGGATATTTTGAAGATCTGGTGCAGCATGGGGCGTTCCCTTTTGAGGCCAATAAGGCCTTGGTTACTATCTTGCCAAAACCTGGGAGGGACCCTCTTCTTCTGGGCTCGTATCGTCCTATTTCGCTCCTTAATGTTGATATTAAGCTCCTAGCTAAAATAATGGCCGATAGGTTAGCAATTTATCTACCGACTCTGATACATCGGGATCAGGTGGGTTTTGTGCGGGGCCGCCATGCGGCATATAGTCTACAACGCATCTTGCTTTCCCTCTGTGCGGGGCAAGTAGCCGGGCAAGGCTCTTTACTTATCAGTTTTGATGCTGAAAAAGCGTTTGATAGGGTTAATTGGGGCTTCATGTATCAAGTCCTAGACGCGATGGGGTTTACGGGTTTCTTTGTGGACGTGGTACGACTATTATATGCAGATCCGATAGGGGCCCTTATGGTGAATGGGGTTATGACCTCTGACTTTGCTATCCAGAAGGGGACTCATCAGGGTTGTCCGCTGTCCCCCCTCTTATTTGTTTTGACGTTGGAACCCCTTTTAACTCAGATCCGAACTGCCTCACAGTTTCGTGGCATCTCGGTGGGGAGGGAGGAGGTTCGTGTTGCAGCTTTCGCTGATGATTTGCTAGTGCATTTGGGGGACCCCCGTACTGGGCTGCCTAATTTGTTACAGCTCATCCGGGAATATGGGCTGCCCTCGGGGTTCCGACTTAATCTTGATAAGTCGGAAGCGATGTTGGTAGGGGCGGAGGAGCAGCAGGGCTGGCAGGGAGACTTCCCTTTGAAGTGGGCAGCAGGGTACTTTAAGTATTTGGGAATCTACCTGCCGGCGAAAGTGGGGGACCTTTACCACCTGAATGTCTCTAAAGTAATCAATGCGGTGACGATTAGTGTGGACAAATGGCGTGACTTGCCGCTATCCTTGGGGGGTCGTGTAGCTCTGTGCAAGATGGCAATATTCCCTAAGATATTATATATGCTCCAGACCCTCCCGTTGTTTCTTAAGCGCTCAGATCTTCGACGCTTGGAGCGCTTGCTTAATAGGTTCCTGTGGCAGGGACGTAGACCCAGGGTGCACATGGAAGTACTTCGGCAGCCTTGGTTGTTGGGTGGTATAGGATTCCCCGACATACGGAAATATAATATTGCTTGCTTGTTGCGGTTCGTCCGAGATTGGCTGTGGGATCTGGAGGAATACTCCCCATTGGGGATGCTCAAGGCTGCGGTAAAACCCTTCCACCTGCGGTATCTTCTACATGCTAAAACAGTTAGGGGGCTGGCGGGTAACATTCGGGGAGTTGTTCTAGATTCTATGCGAAGAGCATGGCGGCATTTCTGCTCTGGGCGCTGGATCTCGGCGCTTTATACACCTTATCTCCCCATTCGGGGCAATGCTGATTTCGCGCCGGGCCTGGGAGGGACGCATTTCGCACACTGGGAACAGATGGGGATAGTGAATTTGGAACATGTGTTAACCCCAGGTGGGGGGGTGGAAGATTTCTCCGTGCTCTGTCAATAATATCCTTTAGGAGGTAGGGATGTTTTTCTGTATGCCCAAATTCGTAGTTATATCCGTACGGTACCTGAGGCAGCTCTGCGGGGGGAGATTTGTTCCGAAATCGAGTTGGCGCTTTTGGGGGGAGAACATGGTACGCGTGTGTCTTGGTTGCACAAAATGTTATGGGACGCGGTCCCGCCGCTTGCCGTGGATGCGCTGGTGGTCGCTTGGGCTGTGGAGTTAGGGGAGGAGGTAAGTGTGGATGGGCTACTACGTGGTTTGGCTGATATTCCATCCCCGAGTGTGATGGTGCTCCATAGAGATACCCAATATAAAATATTACGTCGCCTATACTTTGCCCCTCTCCGGGCGTGGCGTGCTGGGGTAGGTGGAACTCATTGCTGTCCTTGGTGTGCAGAGCCTAGAGCTACGCTGGGTCATATGTTCTGGCGCTGCTTGCGGGTTCAGGTTTTTTGGGGGAAGGTACTGGCCTATCTGACTACCTGTCTCCAGCAGCCTGTACTTTTGAATGCTGGGAATATTGTGTTGGATGTCTGGGAGGACTCGTGGGAGGCAGATTTAGGGCCAGTGGTTCTGCACTGGATACGGTTAGTGTTGGTGACTGCTCGCATGACTGTGTTGCAACAGTGGCTGGATGCTAAGGGGCCCACATATGGCATTTGGAGAGTACAACTTCATAAGGTCCTACTTATGGAAAAGCTGCGTGCTAGTGGGAGTGAGAGGAGATGGAAGCGTTTCTTGGAAAGTTGGGGACCCCATCTATATTCTTTATCCTGGAGAGAGTGTAGCCGGGTCTTGAGTGGGCCTTGAAGGATTAATTTTTCGGGCTGCTGTGCCCATCCACAGGAGTATGCAAACCCTGAATGATGGCTCTGTCCGGTGGATTGGGGGGGTTAAATGGGGGGGGGGGGGTAGAGGGGATTGGGGTAGGTTAGGGGGTGGGGGGGATGGTGAGGGAGTCTGTATGGATGCTGTTTCTTGGATGGGGACAGGCTCGGGAGCAGAGTTCACCCTGGGCCTGTCGATACTATTACTATTTTCCTATGCTGGGCTTGTTGGGCTGCACCTCTTTGTTTGGACTGGGGGGGAAGGTACGGGGGGGCAGTTTGCGGGTTTTTTTTAGATTGATGTTGCTCATGTGTATATATTGCTGTCCTTTGTTAAATCTTTTCTCTTTTCGAGACTTACAAATAGGCATGTGGGGGGAGACTCTGGACGTGCCTACTCTGGGTTGTTTTGTTTTACGGGCTGGCTTATTAAGCCCAGAGTTTGGTGGATAGATGAGGCGCTTCATCTTGTTTTCCTGTGTCTCCCGTAGACGGAAAGAAGATGATGTATGTCTCTTTAGTTTCTTTCATGCATTATTGAGTTATGTATCATGGATTCATGTATTTTGTTTCTGGTGCACAGTTTGTATATGTTGTATAAGCTGGTTTTTTTGGCTAGTTGAATAAAACAGATTTAAACATAAATATATTCTCTTGAAGAGAGGAAAGGAAAAGGAAATAAAGGGTAGAAGAAGAAATCAGTATCGAGCAATACGTGTTGAAGGCAAGGATTTCTTCAGCAGTGGCAGGAGTTAAACCTGTCGGCTCTGCTGAAAAAGAAGAACCGAGGAGAGTCAGAAGAGCAGGAAGGCACCAGTACATGCACAGTGGACTGTTTCCAAACGCTTTCCTATTGGTAGCTGGGGAGCTTCCCGCATGGGCTCTGTCTGTACCCGGTGTCACCCATATGCAAGGACTACATTCCTGCTTGTTCCTGGAGATTGAGAAAAGTGAAAAAGGGAACCTGAAGAAAACTCGACGCCGAGGCAGCAGCAGTTCCAGGAACCAAAAAGGTGACGGTACGCGACCAGATGAAAAGAAAAGAAAAATAGATGGCAAAAACTGGCAACTTTTCCAGGGTGCAGATGAAAACGTCCGATGGACTCCAAAGAAAAAAGAAGACAGAGGTAAGATGGCACCTTGGGAGGGAAGGTGACCAGACATGTGTGGTCTAACTGCCAAAGGCTTTCTGTGAAAACTGAGGAGTATTCACCACGCAACCTCCATCAGTGCCAAAGTGATCTTTATGTGAGGACTGACTTCCTGCTTGTTCCCTGAGAATGTAGGTTTTACCTGTATCTTTAAACCGGTTTCTTTTTACATGTTTTTTTCTGAAATATGGTGCTTATACATATGGTGAGAGGTCTTACGTGTGCACTAGGTGCAAGGAGCTCTTTGCTCTCAGGGAACGAGTCCGTTCTCTAGAGGCTAAAGTAGCAGATTTGGAAAGCATAAGACAGACAGAGAGGTACATAGACGAGACCTACAGGGATATAGTCCTGAAGTCCCACCTCCAGTCTGGCAGCATCCCAGTTGCCATGGAGGAGAGAGGTCACGTGCCAGGAGAGCATCACCCTGGTGTGGCAGGAAGTGATCCTGTAACTAGGACCTGTCCTCCAGGTGATGTAAAACCCTCTCGCATCGAGGACGTTTCTCCAGGGCCATGTGCCCATGAGGGAAGGGTTAGGACAGCCGTTATAGTTGGTGATTCGATCATTAGGCATGTAGATAGCTGGGTGGCTGGTGGACGTGAGGATCGCCTGGTAACATGCCTGCCTGGTGCGAAGGTAGCGGACCTCACGCGCCACCTAGATAAGGTCTTAGATAGTGCTGGGGAGGAGTCTGCTGTCTTGGTACATGTCGGTACTAATGACATAGGAAAATGTGGTAGGGAGGTTCTGGAGGCTAAATTTAGGCTTTCAGGTAGGAAGTTGAAATCCAGAACTTCCAGGGTAGCATTCTCCGAAATGCTTCCTGTTCCACGCGCAGGACCCAAAAGGCAGGCAGAGCTCCGGAGTCTCAATGCGTGGATGAGACAATGGTGCAGAGATGAGGGTTTTGGATTTGTTAGGAATTGGGGAACATTCTGGGGAAAGGAGGGGCTCTTCCGAAGGGATGGGCTTCACCTTAACCGGGATGGAACAAGGCTGCTGGCATTAACCTTTAAAAGGAGATAGAGCAGCTTTTAAACTAGATATTAGGGGAAAGCCGACAGTCGCCCAAGAGCGGATGGTTCGGAAGAATGTATCTTTGAAGGATACTACCAAAAGCAGAGAGGTTCCACAAAAGAGTAAAGTAGTCCAAATGCCCTCCAGTATGGAGCAGACAGAGCTTAAAGATCCTAAATTACCCATGTCTAACAATAGCCAAATTAATATGAATAAAATACATTCTCTAAAATGCTTGTATGCAAATGCTAGAAGTCTAAAAAATAAGATGGGAGAGTTAGAATATACAGCACTAAATGAAAGGTTAGATATGATTGGAATATCAGAGACATGGTGGAAGGAGGACAACCAGTGGGACACTGTGATACCTGGGTACAAACTATATCAAAATGATAGAGCTGATCAAATTGGTGGAGTGGTTGCTCTCTATGTTAGAGAGGGCATTGAGTCAGAAAGGATTAAAGTTTTGCAGGAAGCAAAATCTGCTGTAGAATCTATATGGATTGAAATTCCATGTAAAAGGGGGAAGGCAATGGCAGTGGGGGTGTACTATCGAGCGCCTGGCCAGAATGACCAAATGGATGATGAAATTCTCAAAGAAATCAAGGAAGCTAATAAAAGTCAGAGCACAGTAATAATAATGGGTGATTTCAACTACCCCGGTATCGACTGGGTCAGTGTCACGTCAGGACATGCTAGGGAGATAAAGTTCCTAGATGAAATAAATGACTGATTCTTGGAGCAGCTGGTTCATGAACCAACCAGAGGGGAAGCCATATTAGACCTAGTCCTTAGTGGAACACCAGATATAGTGCAAGAGATAAGGTTGTTGGGGCCACTTTGCAATAGTGATCATAGCATGATCGCCTTTGATTTAATTAGTGGAGGAGGGATAGTAAGGAAATTCACAGTACTACCTTTTAACTTTTGAAAGGGAGACTGTGATAAAATGAGGAGAACGGTTAAGAAAAAACTAAAAGGAGCAGTTGCAAAGGTTAAAGACGTACCTCAGGCTTGGCTGTTGTTGAAAAATACTATCTTGGAAGCCCAGACCAGCTGTATTCCACGCTTGAAGAAAAGTGGAAGGAAGCCCAAAAAACTGCCAGCATGGTTTAAAGGTGAGGTCAGAGAGGCTGTTGTTACCAAAAAAGCATCTTTCAGGAAATGGAAAAAAGAGCCAAACAACGAAACCTGGAAACAACACAAGCACTGGCAAGTAAAATGCAAGGCATTGATAAGGCAGGCAAAGGGAGAATTTGAGAAGAAGCTTGCTGCGGAAGCAAAAACGCGAAGTAAAGACCTTTTCAAGTACATTCGTAGCAAAAAACCTGTGAGTCAGTTGGTCCATTAGATGATAAAGGGGTTAAAGGAACACTAAGAGGCGACAAGGCGAGAGCGGAGAGACTGAATGAATTCTTTGCTTCAGTCTTTACTGAGGAAGATGTAGGGATGTTACCCATGACTGAAGTGGTATTTAAAGGTGCGAAAGAATTGAAGGAAATATCGATACATCGGGAAGATGTATTACAACTATTAGATAAACTGAAGAGTAGCAAATCACCTGGGCCGGATGGTATACATCCAAGGGTGTTGAAAGAACTGAAATATGAGATTGCAGACCTGCTATTAGTAATCTGTGAACTATCATTAAAATTATCTCTAATACCTGAAGATTGGAGGATCGCCAATGTAACACCAATTTTTAAAAAGGGTTCCAGGGGTGATCCGGGAAACTACAGACCGGTGAGCCTGACATCAGTACCAGGAAAAATGGTAGAAACCATCATAAAGAATAAAATTACTCAGCATGTAGATAGTCATGACCTAATGGGAGACAGCCAACATGGCCTTAGACAAGGAAGATCTTGTCTTACTAATCTGTTATGTTTTTTTGAAGGAGTGAATAATCAGGTGGACAAAGGTGAGTCGGTTGATATTGTGTATCTGGACTTTCAGAAAGCCTTTGACAAGGTCCCTCATCAGAGACTTTTGGCAAAACTAAAGAGTCATAGGATAGGAGGCAGTGTACTATTGCAGTGTACTATTGTGGATCAGGAACTGGTTAAAAGATAGAAAGCAGAGGGTAGGGCTAAATGACCAATTTTCCCAATGGAGAAAGGTGAATAGTGGTGTATCCCAGGGATCTGTGCTGGGTCCGCTGCTTTTTGACATATTCATAAATGACCTGGAAAGTTGAATAACGAGTGAGGTTATCAAATTTGCAGATGAGACAAAACTATTTAAAGTTGTTAAAACCCAAGAGGATTGTGGAAAACTGCAAGAGGATCTTGATAAATTGGAAGACTGGGCATCAAAATGGCAGATGAAATTTAATCTGGACAAGTGCAAGGTTATGCAACTAGGGAAGAACAACCCAAACTATGGTTACACGATGCAAGGTTCCACATTAGGAACCACCACCCAGGAAAAAGATTTAGGCGTCATTGTGGATACCATGTTAAAACCCTCAGCCCAGTGTGCAGCGGCGGCCAAGAGAGCAAATAGAATGCTAGGTATGATAAGGAAAGGAATGGAAAATAAAACAAAAGATATTATAATGCCTCTGTATCGTTCCATGGTGAGACCGCACCTTGAATATTGTGTGCAATTCTGGTCGCCGTATCTTAAAAAGGATATAGCGATTTTAGAAAAGGTTCAGAGAAGAGCAGGTAAAGGGGATGGAAGGATACTCCTATGAAGAAAGGCTTAAAAGGTTAGGGCTCTTTAACCTGGAAAAGAGACGGCTGAGGGGAGATATGATAGAAGTCTATAAATTAATGAACGGAGTGGAACGGGTAAACGTAGATCGATTGTTTACCTTATCAGAATATAGAAAGACTAGGGGACATGCAATGAAGCTACAGGGTAAACTATTTAAGACTAATAAAAGAAAATATTTTTTCACTCAACGTGTAATCAAACTCTGGAATTTGTTATCGGAGGATGTAGTACAGGCTGTTAGTGTAGCTGGGTTTAAAAAAGGTTTGGACAAGTTCCTGGAGGAAAGGTCCATAAACCATTATTAAGAAGGGACCCAGAATATCAATGCTTGAACCAATACAAGCATTGTGTAACCTGTGTCCCTTGGGGAAACTGCTAGGTACATATGACCTAGATTGGCCACTGTTTGAAACAGAATACTGGGCTTGATGGACCTTGGTCTGACCCAGTATGGCATATCTTATGTTCTTATGTAAGTGTCAGTCAGTGGCGGCTCAAGGCAATCTGCTGCCTGAGGCGAAGAATGAAATAACCCCCACACACACACACCTTAGAGGGAGGTGGGGCTTTTTCAGAAATCCAATCAGAGACTCAACCAAACCAAAAAGCCGATTAGATTATATGGAGGAAATGCAAGATGTTTGTGCACACAGGGCCGTATTGAGCTGCAATCACACCGTGTGTGACTTGCAGCTCGGGTGCACGCCCCCCTCTCCCCCCATACCTCCGTCCAGCGCTGCATGCTCCTTCCCTGCTGCTGCTGTTTCCCTCTGTTTTTTTTCATGATGGCGCCGGCAGCAGGGAAAGAGCAGGCAGCGCTGGACTGAGGTATGGGGAGGAGGAGGAGGAAGGTTGGCATGCACCCGATCTGAAAGGCACCAGCACTTTAAGCAGATCTGTCCCTCCCTACTCTGACCACGTCAGAGGAGGGAGGGACCAGAACTGCTTAAGGAGCTGCAAAAAGGCTTGGGGAGCGCATTTCGGCTGCCTGCTATTGTCCTGCCAGCGGTGGCAGGGCAACATCACACAGCCGAAAGGCGCCCCCCAAGTCTCTGCGCCCTGTGTGGCTGCACCGCTTGCACAGGTCTAGGTACGGTCCTGTTTGCACACCAAGAAACTAAAAGACAGCAAGAACCAATAGCACAGTTTATAAAACTAAATTATAACTCATTTTTATGTTGTTGTTATAAACTGTGTTATGGTTCTTGCTTTTTCTTTTTCAATATATATTTTGCATCCACAGTAGGTGCAGAGCAGAACCAGGATATTCACCCACAGAACTCAATATTTAAAAAAGAATCTGATTCTGATCATCTCACTAACAACAACCACCACTATTCTCCAGTACCAGGCATATTGTGAACTAATACAAAACCCTACAACAAAGAGCAAACCTACCATACCATACCATATCAGCACAAACTTCCAAAACTCACATTAAGGAGCCCATCCAAAAAAAGTGTCACTGTAAATACTACAGTGGGCCCTGGAATACACCTATTTGAAAAGCTGAACAAGTGAAATTACTACAGTACAGCTTAGATCTTTATGTACAAAATGATAATTACACTTACCTGTTAATTGTAGTTCCTTGAGTGACGACAGTTCAGTCCTCTACCTCTGGGTTGTCAATCTCCTCCTGCAGCTTGGAGACTGGTATGTCAGAATCATGACATCACTGGATATAGCCTGCTGTACTCTCTCTCTCATCCCAGTGTGAACTATTAACAAAGCTGCCTAAAAGGAGCAACAAATAAGTAGCTAACAGTAATTACTGGAACTTAGCCTAAACTAACCATAGAACCCTTCCACCCCCTCCGGCAAGGCTGTCTTACACCCCACCCTGCCGCAGAGAAATTTACCACCACAACCAATTGAATTAAACCAGACATACTTGTAACAGTGTTCTACACACTAGCAATCCTGGATCCCTCTCGAGTAATCTGGGTGGGAAGGAGGACTGAACTGTTGTCACTCAAGGAACTACAATTACCAGGTAAGTGTAATTATCATTTCCTTATCGTTCCTCCAGTTCAGTCCTCTACCTCTGGGATGTACCAGAGCAGTAATCATTGGGAGGGACCCTTCCAGCCGGCAGACAATACCGCCGACCCGAAACGGGCATCAGTAGCTGCTGCTACATCCAGCCGGTAATGTTTACTGAACGTATGTAGAGACGACCAAGTCGCCGCCCTACAAATGTCCCCTGGCTGCACCAAACTGTGCTCCACCCAGGAACACGCCTGTGCTCTGGTGGAATGTGCCCGCAACCCCGCGGGCACAGCTTGACCTTGAAGTAAATAAGCGGAAGCAATCGTCTCTCGAATCCACCGGGCAATGGAAGCCTTAGCCGCCGCCTCTCCTTTGCGCACTCCGCCGAACAAAACAAACAACCGATCCGACTTGCGGACAGACTCCGTTACCTTCAAATACTGACGCAACGTCCTCTTCACGTCCAGACGACGGAGACTGCGATCAGACTCGCCACCCTCCAAAGACCCTAGGACGGGCAAACACACCGCCTGATTCAAATCAAAGGGAGACACTACTTTAGGTAAAAAGGACGGAACCGGACGCAAAACCATCTTTTCACTAGAAAAGGATAAGAACGGTTCTCTACACGACAACGCTTGCAACTCCGAAATTCGCCGAGCTGAACAAATCGCCACCAGGAATACCGTCTTTAACGTCAAATCCTTTACTGACACTTGACGTAATGGTTCGAAGGGAGGCTTGGATAACACCGCCAAGACAAGATTGAGATCCCAGGGTGGAATGCACACCCTGCGCACCGGCCGCAACCTAGAGACCACCTTCAGAAAGCGACCCACATCAGGGTGAGCACCCAAAAGCACTCCGTTGACTCTGCCTCAATAACAGGAAAGGGCCGGCAACTGAACACGCAAGGAGCTAGCTGCAAGACCTTTATCAAAGCCGTCCTGCAGAAAATCCAAAATCAAAGGGATAGAAACAGTGGCCGCTCGAACCTGATGTCGCGAACACCAATCCTCAAATATACGCCAGATCCGCACATATGCCAATGATGTTGACTGTTTCCGAGCTCTAAGGAAGGTTGCCACGACCGTCGAGGAGTAGCCCTTCTTCCTCAGCTTAGCCCTCTCAATGGCCATACCATAAGCGAGAACCGATCCACCTGGGGCATGAAAAGTGGACCTTGAAGCAACAGGTCCGCCCTCGCCGGAAGCCGCCAGGGCTCGCCGTCCAGGAGACGCACTAGGTCTGCGTACCATGGGCATCTCGGCCAGTTGGGTGCCACCAAAAGCACCTTTCCCAGGTGAGCCCCGATCTTTTGAACCACCCGGCCGATCAACGCCCACGGGGGAAAGACATATAGAAGACCTTCGGACGGCCACTGATGCAACAGCGCGTCTATGCCCTCTGACATCCTTTCCCGTCTTCTGCTGAAGAACCGGCTGACCTTCGCTAACCGGAATGTCGCCATTAGATCCATTATTGGAGTTCCCCAGCGACTTACCATCTGCTCGAAGATGTCGGGATGCAACTCCCACTCTCCGGCATCCACCTGAACTCTGCTGAGAAAATCCGCTGTGACATTGTCCTTTCCTGCAATGTGCGCTGCCGAAATCGCGGTCAACCGGCTCTCCACCCAAGCGAACAACGCGTCCGCCTCCTCTTCCATTGCGGCACTCCCTGTGCCGCCCTGACGGTTGATGTAGGCCACCGTTGCCGAGTTGTCGGAGAGCACCTGTACGGGGTGACCCAGCACCAAGTCCTTGAATGCCTGAAGCGCCCGGGCCACCGCTTGAAGTTCCAGACGGTTTATCGACCATGAGGCCTCCAGGGGCGACCAAACCCCTTGCGCAAACTGGCTCCCGCAGTGGGCCCCCCAGCCTACTAGGCTGGCGTCCGTCAACAACGGAAACCACTCCGGTTGTTCCAGCAGCATGCCGGCTGCCAGGGACGACCTGAGCAGCCACCAACGAAGAGACCACCTGACCTTGAGTGGACAAGGAAGATGCTTGCTCAACGGATCGGCCTGATGCAACCAGCAGCGGAGTGGCGCCCTTTGCAGAGGTCGCATATGAACCTTAGCCCACGGCACCACTTCCAATGTTGCCACCATAGTTCCCAGCACCCGGAGGTAGTCCCACGCCGACGGTGCTGGCACCGACATGAACTGGCGAACCAGAGTCCTCAAAGTCTCTGACTTTTTTTTTTAATTTAAATTTTTATTCAATTTTAACAATTATTACATCCAAGAAACATCATTGAATGATACAGACATGAGCATAGTTATCAAAAGAAATAAACTGTACAAAAGTAATCAGCAACCCCCCAAAGGCTAAACACAACAACCTAAATATAACTAACGCTCATATTATAGACCACAATAAAAAGGAAATATGGGGAGGTTCTAGGAAAAACAAGAAAGTAAAGGTCTAAAACCAAGACCTGAACTATCTAAAATACAAAGGAAATTTAACAATATGTGACAGGTAGGAACTTAAGCATCAGCCAGTACCGGGGGTCCCGACAGAGCAACATTAACAACTTCCCCAGCCTCCAGGAACTCCAACAACTGCCCAGGGTCAAAAAACAAAAAACATTTTTGTTTAAACATCACATAACACTTTGCGGGAAATTTAAGCTGGAAAGAGGCTCCCAGTGCCACCACCCTAGGGCGCAGTACTAGAAACTCCTGCCTTCTCAGCTGCGTATTCCGGGCTATATCAGGAAAAATACGTATTTTAGACCCCAGAAATTCCTCATTGAGGTTCCTAAAGTATAATCTAAGGATAAAAAATTTATCAGATTCTAGTGCAAAGGTAACAAGTAGAGTAGACTTCTCTGAGATGACCTCCAGGGATGATTCTAAAAACCCCGTAAGATCATCTCTAACACGGGCAGCCTCAGGGTCATTGGACCTAACGGCCCCCTGACCCCTAGACAAATACTGCACACGCACCATAGGTGGTAACTGATCCAAAGGGATCTGCAAAATCTCTCCAAAGTATTTTTTTTACCATCTCCATCAGTGACATTATAGGAGATCGTGGAAAGTTCAAAAAGTGTAGATTGCAACGCCAAACTTGATTCTCCAAATACTCTAGTTTCTTAGCAGTTACAGCTCTGTCTTTTACTTGGGCAGCCACCGTCTCCCGCAGCTGTCCAAGTTCATGCTCCACTGTAGAGAGTCTCTCTGCCTGCTGCACTTCTACACCAGAAAGAGTTCCACATGAAGCTCGAATCTCTACCATCTCAGTACTCACATGACGAAAAATGTCCTTTAGGGAAGCATTAAGCGCTGCGAGACCATCCCAGAGTGCCTCCAAAGATATCACCGCAGGTCTCTCCAAAGCAGGAAGCCCCGAAAGAGCCTCTACTCGACTGGGCGTCCCAGGCAAACTACTTTGCCCGGAACTCGCCGACTCCACAGATCCTTTCTGTCTCCAAGCCTCTACAGGGCAATTTCCAACACCCAGAGTACCTCCTGCCGCCACATCCACCGGTGTACTCCCCAGCAAACCAGTGGGAAAGGCAGCTTCTGGTGAGAAAACACTTCCGGGGCGCGGTGGGGGGGTACGTTCCTCCGAAGAGAAAAGAATACCCGATGCACCCAGCGACGGATCCTCCACCCTCGCCGCTGCCGAAGATGCAGCCTGTCCTCCGACCCCAAAGCCGCAGTCAGGCAAAGTTCGCTGGGTCGATGGCACCGGCAAGCCAGCCCCAGGAGGAAGGGCTGCCTGCTTCCGTTTCTTCCGCCCCATCAGAATCCAAACGGGGCCAGCCACGGACACACACAGGAGCTTCAACAGACGCAGCTCACCAGGTCAGAGCGTCCTGTCGCCATCTTGATTACCTCCCTGAAGCATAATTTTCAAGCACCAAGTCTCGGCCCTTTTGTGCGGCAAAAATACTAGTCCCCGCTTCGTGTCGAACCAAACCCCAAGATATTCGAGGTCCTGGGAGGGTTCCAAATGACTTTTTGTCGGATTGACTACCCAATCAAGATCCTGCAAAAAACTCAGTCTGTCTGTCACTCGGATACTCTCTTCCTCGGACTTGGCTCGAATCAACCAATCGTCGAGATAAGGGTGGACTAAAATCCCTTCTTTACGCAGCGCCGCCGCCACCACCACCATGATTTTGGTGAAGGTTCGCGGCACCGGTGCCAGACCGAAGGGCAACGCTTGAAACTGATAGTGACCCCAAGGAAGAGCGAACCTTAGAAACATCTGATGAGCCTCCCGGATAGGTATGTGCAAATATGCCTCCGTGAGGTCCAGAGACGTTAAGAACTCTCCCCGACGTACTGCCACAATGACAGACCGAAAGGTCTCCATCTGGAAATGTGGTACCCGTAAACAACGATTTACGTCTTTCAGGTCTAAAATGGGCCGCAACGTTCCGCCCTTCTTTGCCACAGACAATACACTGTGGTCTTGCCGCCATAAATCAGACAAGCAGCTGACCCAGAGACCTGCCTCAACCACCTTATCCTTTTCAGTTTGTATTTGGCTGGGGTTTTTTTTGTTGTTTTTTTTTGTGTGGCAACCCCAACTACACGGCTCTATGCTTAGCCCCCTATTTATTTATGCCTTTATTTACTGATGTCTTTCACGCTCTGCCCCCCCGGGAAAAGGAGCCACCCTCAGCCCCCCCTTTCCCCTTGAGAGGCCTAAACGGGAAGAAATAACAAACACCAAGCACCCTTAAGACGATTAAAAGGAAATAAAACAAACCAAAGAAAAAGAAAAAAATCAACCACTACACTAAGATAGCAGCGCTGTCTTACCCGGCCCCGGGAATGAGAGTCTGCTTGAAACCACGCGGCGGCACCGCAGCACAGAAAATGGCCGCCGCTAAAGCTGACAAGGAAAAAAGGCGCCAAAGTGAGCTGCGGCCGGCCCTGGGCCAGACGAATGAATTTTCACCGCTTTGAAAAGCAGCCTGTTACCGGTGGGTCGGTTACCGGCCAGGACTGCCGCTCCGCTGCTTGAAAGGGCTGCTCCGCACAAGTTACCATGGCCCCTGAGCACAGCTGAACTGACCAGCTGCAGCCTCCACAGCTGCCAAAGGACAGCTACTGTGGCCCAGAAAGCACTCGCTCGTTAAGAAGGGCTCTCCCCCGTAGAGTCCGGGGGGGAGAGAACCTCTGGGCCACCCAAGGAGGAACAGAACTCGACATCCTGAGTTAGAACCCCTAAAGAATCAAGGATATGCAGAGGCAGGGAGCAAGAATGCCGGGAGCCTATCTACTTTTTTTTTTTTTTTCTGCTTTAAAGGAACAGAGCCCAATTATCAAATCAAACTATAAAATCCACTTAGCTACCCTAACTAACCAACTAGCTCCTTATCATTTCCTCCAGAGAGCCCTTCCACAAGGCTCGCCACGTCCTCCTGCTGCATGGAGACTGGTCACACTGGGATGAGAGAGAGAGTACAGCAGGCTATATCCAGTGATGTCATGATTCTGACATACCAGTCTCCAAGCTGCAGGAGGAGATTGACAACCCAGAGGTAGAGGACTGAACTGGAGGAACGATAAGGAACTCAATGTTAACAGAACACCTGACCTCAGTCACACACTCACAACATCGACCCTCACCAAGTACAGAATAAGTAACCACAATCTAAAGTAAAAATAAAAATATGTAGACTAAATTTAAACTGAAACCCGAAGAAGCCATAGTCCACATGCAGTGCAACATCAGATAAATAAGAGATGCAGTTCCCCAATACTGTGTAAAATATAAAAATAGCACAAAGTCCAATCACTAAAATTAAATAAAATTATTTTTTCTACCTTTGTTGTCTGACCATTTTATTCTCTGATCATGCTAGTCCCCATCTGAGGCTTCTGTTTTCCTGTCTTCTCTTAGCTCTCTTTCTGTGGTCTATGGTCTATCTCCCATTTCTTATCTCTTCTTCTGTTTTCTTCACTTCCTTCCATCAGCCCATTTCCAGTTCCAGTAACGCTCCCCAGTATCAGCCCCCTTTCCAGTCCTCCCTTCCCAGTACCTTCCAATGTCAACCGTCTTGCATTCCCACGACTGCCACTGGTGTCCATCCCCTTCCAGTCCCCCTCCTTCCCCACTGTCCAGCCCCTTCTAGTCCAAATACCATCCCAGATATCAGCTCACATCCACTCTCAGTGCCACCCCGCCAGTCAGCTACCTTCCAGTCACCCTACCCCCTGTCCATCCCCTTCCAGTGCCATATGTATGTCAGCTCCCTTCCAGCCTCCTCCCCATAACCCAACCACCTACCACTCCCATCCCCAAGTGTCAGCTCCTTTCCAGCCCCTCCTTCCTCTGGCAGACCCTCTCAGTATCCGCTCCCCTCCAGTCCTATTCTACCATCCCCCTGCATCAGCCCATTTTTAGCCCTAGCCCCTAGTTTTCTTCCAGGGCCAGAAGCACTCTCCTCCCTTCCCCCATTAGCCCATTTCCAGTCCTATCCCCCTTATCAGCCCACTCTAGTCCTAGCCCCCCAATCAGCCCATTACCAGTCCTAGCTCATTTCCAGTGCTAGCCCCCCATCTGCCTATTACCAGTCCTAACCCCCCCCCCATAAGTCCATTTCTAGTCCTAGCTCCCCAATAAGACCATTTCCTGTCCTAGCCCCCTAATAAGCCCATTTCTAGGCCCAACCCCACTAATCAGCCCATCACCAGTCCTAGCCCCCTCCCGATCAGTCCATTTTCAGTTCTAAACCCCCATCAGCCCATTTCCAGTCCTAGCCACCCCGATCAGCCCATTACCAGTCATAGCCCCCCTCCCGATCAGCCCATTTCCAGTCCTAGCCCCCCCATCATCTCTCTTCCAGTCCTAACCCCCCCATCAGCCCCCTTCCAGTCCTAGCCCCCTCCCATTGCCCATTACCAATCCTAACCCCCTCAAATCAGCCCCCTTCCCGTTCTACCCCCCCCCCCCCAATCAGCCCAGGGAAATTGAAAAAAACCCACAAACCTGGCTGCTGCCATTGCAGCAGCAGAATGACGTGCCCGGCAGCCGCCCCCCCCCCCCCCCCCACGAGCCCTCCTTGTATTATTTCCCTCAGTGCCGGCTTTTCAGAGCCGTGAAGGGACAGTTTCCCTTTCTCGCAGCTGTTAAGCCTGCCGATGCTGATGGGAAATAGGAAATGGCAGCAGCTCCGACAGGGGTTCTTCTGATCCGGGGGGGATTTTTTGAAGACCGAGTGATGGGGTCTTTTGGGAGGCAATTTTTCCGCCCCCAAAAAGTTGCCGTCTGAGGCCACCGCCTCACTCGGCCTCATTATAGAGCCCTCCCCTGGTGTCCGTATTTATATATATAGGTTGTTAAAAATTACCACTTACATGTGTAATCACTGGCACTTGAACACAAAAAGAGGCATCACATGATGACTTCTAAGTGTTTTTTTTTTATGCTTGCTCTAGCTGCACATTTAAGGAAATATACTTGTATTTTCCACAAAATTATACATTTTACAAAAGGTTCCACGCTCAGCGAGTGTTTAATAAAATAGAAAGCTCTGAAGGCCCTAACCTAGACAGCGAAGTTAATCACCTATAACAAGTGTTCTCTGGGGACAGAAGTAATCAGTCCTCACATATAGGTGACGTCGGCGCCAACAGGGCCCTCATGGAAGCATCTCCCCACTTTTCAAAGAAAGCCTTTGAGAAAATGCTACCACGCATGCGTGGTCCCCTTCCTGCCCAAGTGTGCCATCTTGCTCAGTTAGATGACATAGCTAAAAGACGGCAAAGAATAAAAGATGGTAAAGAAGCAACTCCAAGGAGAGAACATAAGAACATAAGATATGCCATACTGGGTCAGACTAAGGTCCATTAAGCCCAGTATCCTGTTTCCAAAAGTGGCCAATCTAGGTCATAAGTACCTAGCAGCTTCCCCAAATGACACAAGCTTCACAATGCTTGTACTGGGTCAAGCAGTGGATATTTTGAGTCCCCTTTAATAATGGTTTATGGACCTTTCCTCCAGGAACTTGTCAAAACCTTTTTTAAACACAGCTACAGTAACAGCTTTTACTACATCTTCCGGTAGCAAATTCCAGAGTTTGATTACATGTTGAGTGGAAAAATATTTTCTCTTTATTAGTCTTAAATAGGTTACCCTGTAGTTTCATTGCATGTCCCCTAGTATTTCTATATTTTGATGGTGTAAACAATCGATCTATGTTTACCGGTTCCACTCCATCCATTAACTTATAGACCTCTATCATATCTCCCCTCAGCCATCTTTTTGCCAGGTTGAGGAGCCCTAACCTTTTTAGGCTCTCTTCAAAGGGGTATCCTTCCATCCCCTTTACCATTTGGTGGCTCTTCGCTGAACCTTTTCTAATGCTATATCCTTTCTAAGATACGGCGACCAGGAGGGAGGGTTGTGAGACTTGATTCCTGCTGTCCCCGGAGGACCCCTGTTACAGGTGAGTAACTACACTTTCTCCAGGAACAAGCAGGAAGTCAGTCCTCACATATGGGACTCCCCAGCTAAAGGCTATCGCAAGCCCATAGCAAAAACAGGGGTTCCCTCATGGGGAGCCACAAGCAGCAGCAATTGAGTCTGTGTCCACAGACCACAGTAGGACTCCTGTGTCCGATGAAGCCAGCACTCCGGTAGCCTGAACACAGATGGGTCGGAGGGTAGGAGTTGCCTAAATCCCGAAAAGGTTATGGAGCACAGCCTGGCCGAAGGCACTGTCCCGTCAGGACTCTCTTTCCAGGAAGTAATGGGCTGTGAAGGTATGGACTGAAGACCAGGTGGCAGCCCGGCAAATGTCCACCACTGGGACAGAGCAAAGGTTTGCCATCGAGGCTGCCATGGCCCTGACATGGTGCACCGTGATGCGGCCTTCCAGCGGGAGTCCCGCCCACTCATAGGCGAGGATGATACAATCCGCCACACAGGTGGCTAGCGTACACTTGGTTACCGCCTCCCCCCGGCCTACTGGGGTCCTAGGAGATGAAAAGCTGAGAAACTCTGTGGTGGCCCTGAGTGCGCTGGATATAGAAGGACAAAGCTCTCTTATAGTCCAAGGTGTGAAGGACTGTCTCTGCCTGACTGGAGTGAGGTCTTGGAAAGAAGATAGGGAGCACTACTTCCTGGATGAGATGGAAGGGCAATACTACCTTTGGAAGGAATTAGGGGTATGTGCAAAGCACCACTCTGTTCTTGTAGAACCTGGTATAAGGCGCCTCTGCCACTAGGGCCTGAAGCTCGCTAACTCTGCGAGCAGAGGTGAGCGCAACAAGGAACGCCACCTTCCAAGATAGGCAGCGAAGGTGGCAGGTAACCAGAAGCTCGAAGGGTGGGCAAGTGAACTGCCCCAACACTACGTTGAGGTCCCATTCAGTTGCCGGAGGGCGAACAGGGGGCTTCGATAGGAACAGGCTCCGAAGAAAATGGGTCACCAAAGCATGGACCGAGAGGGGCCTGCCATCCACCGGGTGGTGGTGCACCACCAAGGCACTAAAGTGCACCCGAACCGAGTTAGACTTGAGCCCGGATTGTGAAAGGTGAAAAAGGTACTGTAACACTAGTCCCGCCGGGCAGGAGAACGGGACAGCCCCGTGCTCGGCACATCAAGCTGAAAACCTGCACCATTTGAGGGCATAAGCCTTCCTAGTAGAGGCCTAGCGAGAGGCCAGCTGAATCTCTTCCACCTCAACCAAAAGGTGAAAGGGGCCAGAATCACCCTCTCAGCAGCCACGCTCTCAGCGACAAGGATCCCAGGTTGGGGTGAAGAGAGCCCCCCTCCTAATACAGGAGTCCCAGAGAGATCCTCAAGAGACTGGGGGTCTCCCCCTTCAATCGGAGGAGCAATGGGAACCACGGTTGCCTGGGCCACCGAGGGGCAATTAGGACGAGCAAGGCCCTGTCGTGGAGGGTCCTGAACAAGGTTTCGGCAGTCAGTGGCATGGGAGGGAAGGCGTAAATGAGGTCTTACAATCATGAGAAAAGGAATGCATTTGCTGCCACTCTGGAGGGGTGAGCTTGCCAGGGAACAGAAGCGGGGCAACTGGAAGTGGTCCGGACTGGCGAACAGGTCCATCACAGTTTCCCCCCATATCTGGAAAAGCAGATTGGCCACTCTGATGTCCAGCTGCCACTCCTGCGGCTGGAGGACTCTGCTCAGCCTGTCGGCCAGAAGATTGTCCTGGCCTGGTAGGTGCAATCGCCTGGGCGGTATATCAAATGTCTCAATAAAGATAAAGATACACTGCCCATAGGAAGATACCCTGTTGGAGTGCATACAAGCAGAGGACCACTGCCTCCCGACAGAGGGCACGAGACCCAGTGCCCCCCTGTTTGTTCACACAGAACATCGCCACCTAGTTGTCTGTCTGGACCAGCACCGGCTGGTGATGCAGGTGGTAGCAGAAAACTTGCAGGGCTAAGTATATGGCCCTCAGCTCAAGGAGATTGACCTGCTGGGTGCTCTCGTCGGCTGACCAGTTGCCCTGGGTGTGGAGTTCCCCGCAGTGAGTTTCCCAGCTGAGCAGGGAGGAATCCATGGTGAGGACCCTTGAGGGGCTCGGGCCTGAAAAGGCATACCCGCCTAGAGATGCTGGAGGGACTGCCACCAGACCAGGGAGTCTGCCAGTTGGCAGGTTACAGAGACTGTCTCTCGGAGGCATCCCATAGCCTGAGATCATTATTCCCGGAGACACCTCTGCGCCGCCCTCATGTAGAGGCGAGCATCTGGGGTTAAGTGGACCGTGGATGCCATGTGCCCGAGAAGGTACCAAGGGACGGTATTGTATGTCCCGTGCCAGAGTCCTGAGACTGTCGTCTCGGTCACTGGGCAAGAAGGCCTTCAACTGGAGAGTGTCGAGCTTTGCCCCGATGAACTCCGGACACTGTGCCGGGAGGTGAGACATGGGGTAGCTTATGACAAAACCCAAGTGCTGCAGAACCTGTATGGTGCTTGCGGTGGCCTGCTGCACCTCTGAGGCCATGCTTCTCTTTATGAGCCAGTCGTCCAGGAGACGGAGGAAGGCGGCTACAACTGCCAGGCATTTTGTAAAGACTCTTGGGGCAGAGGCCAAGCCAAAAAGGAACACCCTGTACTGAAAATGTCTGCCCCCCATTATGAACCGCAGGTATTTTCTGTGGTTGGCGTGAATGAGGATGTGGGTATAGGCATCCTTGAGGTCTAAGGAGCATAGCCAATCTCCTTGCTGGACGTATGGCAGCAATATTCCAAGGGAGAGCATCTTGAACTTCTCCCTCACCAGGAATTTGTTGAGGTTGCGCAGGTCGAGGATAGGCCTAAGGCCCCCTGTTCTTTTTGGCATGAGGAAGTACCTGGAGTAGAACCCCTTGCCCTTGAAATGGTGGGGCACTGATTCCACCGCTCTGTCCTCAAGAAGACCTGCCAACTACTTCAGTAGAAGGTCCTGGTGGAGAGGAGATCTGAGGGGCTTTCCCAGGAAATAAGGGGGAGGTGTCTGAGTCAGGTGGAGGAGGTAACCCTCCCTGACCATTCGAAGTGCCCAGGAGACGGTGGTGATGGTCAACCACTTCTGGGCATAGTAGGCCAGACCTCAGGCTGTTGATCTCCTTCGGGTAGAGAGGCTATGCTCAAGGAGTCAAAAACTCACCCCTGGCTGGGCCGCAGCCAGCGCCTGGGGATTTGGAGCCTTCTACTTACGAGGGCCATGCCCATGTCCCTTGGCCTGCTGACCCCGTTGGGGAGCTGGGGAGGCCTGAAAAGTTGGGTAGTTTCTGTAAGCAGCCCCTTTCCTCAGGTAGAAGGACTTTTTACCAGAGTCCTTCTGTCGGGGAGGGGCAGCAGAATTTTTTGAGAGCCTGGTCCAGCTCGACAGTGTTGTCGGTTATGGGTTTGCCAAAGAGGTTCTCTCCTTGACATGGGACTTTGACCAATTTGTCCAGAACCCACTGCTCGAGGTTGGACGACTGTAGCCAAGCTTGGCATCATGCACTGATGCCCACTGCTGCTACTCGAGCCACTGACTCAAACCCATCATAGGCTGCTCAAGACATTAATTTGGAGCACTCGTGGACTGCCTTGGCCAGGTTGTTGAACCGCTGCAAGGGTTCCTTAGAGAGACCAGCTGAGAACCCGGCGAGCATCTTCACCAGGTCTCTCAGGGTACATTCCCGTGTACAGCTGGTACGCCTGGATGTCGCCGATGAGCATTGAGCCCTGGTAACAATTTCTGCCAAGGGCGTAGAGGGTGTGAGCCTCCCTGCCAGGGGGCACCGAGGAATGCATCTTCTGGCTTTTCAGCCGATGCATGGCCGACTCCACCAGTTGGGAACAAAGGTGCGAAGATGCCAGAAAAAGAAAGAACGAAAACAACGAAAACAGACCCGAACTCATTGCCAGGGCAACGAGTTCGGGTGGCGGGAAGCATACCGGTGCAATATCAGAGGTGAGTAATAAACCCGGAGAGAAAAATCAACTTTTCCAGGGACAAGCCAGAGAAACGTCTGAAGGGCTCTGCAGTAAAAAAAAAGAGACTGAGTAAGATGGCACCCTTAGGCAGGAAGGGGACCACGCATGCATTGTGGCATCTCCCAAAGGCTTTCTTTGGAAGTTGAGGGGATGCTTCCACGAGGACTCCGTCGGGGCCGCCATCACCCATATATGAGGACTGACTTCCTGCTTGTTCCCGGAGAAATCCCATTTCTGAACTATATAACAAAATCAGGCTTCACATTTTTTTATAGTAACACAAATGATGATATTGGTAGAAGGAATGCCTTGTGAACGACACCTGTTAACTCACCTTGTTTCTTTAAGTCTTATCCATGATTCTCCCTAACACTTATTTGTCTTGACTGTTTTGCATGCACCACAGAGCAGTGACTGCATTGTATGTTATCTGTACAACAGTAGCACTATAGATATGACATTTGTAAAAACATTGTTTTAACCAGTCTTTAAAACAACTAATTTATACCTCATTCACAAAATTTACAACAACATACTGTATAGTTAAATAGTAAAATGATACCATAATTACTTCTAGTTATAAATTAATTTGGCAAACCATATAAAACACACAGAAGTTCATACATTTATAATATCTGAGACATACAGGACAAAGAAAAGAAATCTGTAAATACATATTTTACACACATACACTGGAATTGCTTGCTGTATGCTTCCTTAAAAACATACAGTGCATCCTTGGGGCAAGAGACACTGGAACAGTGGATATTGGAAACAGACAGCAGCCGTTTCTCTGGCCTGCAGATGTGGCGAAGGTCACGGGGCTAGAAGTTGCCTCTGCTAGGACCCTGCCTCTCCACCATCTCATGGCTGGCGGGCAGACCTCCTGCAGCCCTGTGAAGGGACAGGGAACATCTCCTTGGATTTTTTTGGCCCTCTCTAGAACAACAGACTTTCAGAGCAATGGACTCTGCCTCCACTCATATGCCCACTGCTCAAAGGATGTGCTGTAGACAGGTCTAATTGGCTGATTAGATCTGTAAACTATATTTCCCATGATTTTTATATCAGCAGTAAGGAAAAAAGTAAAATAACTTGGGCTATTACGTTTATCTAGTACTGTGTGTGTTTCAATTAAGCTGTGATAAAAGCAACAAGGAAATTGTCTCCTTTGTTCCTAAAACATTAGCATAAATGGGCACTAATTCATCTGTTGCTTCATCAAGCTAAATATAACACAGAAAAGGGTCTGTGAAAGCATAAACAATTAACAGATGGGGCCATTTGTCTTGGAGAAAACTGAAAATCCTTATGCAATTCAAAGGAGATAGGAAAAAGGGGAAATGCTGCACTTTATGTTTTTTTTCTTCATGAAAAGTGAAGCAACTGAAGCAAACGCTTCAAATATTTCCAAAAAGCAAGATGAAAACGTGAGAGAAGCATATGCAGTAAAACCTCTGCCCAGCCTTCCATTAACAGTAACTAAAGGTCAGGTTTCTTAGCTACAAGCTAGCGGTAGGTTAGCTTTCCCTATTGTAAGATTTGTACAACATATGATGAGAAACATACATTTATCTCTTTCTAGTGCCAACATCTGCTTTTTGCTAAACACAAATACAGTGATTAAGGGGTCATGCTACCAGAATAAGGAATCAGACATCAGAGATGAAAGCAACAATTTTCTTCAGTAGCCTATCATTCAATGAAAAGTGAGTCATTGGAGTACTTCTGACAAAATAGCACAGTAATTGTGGAAATCTAACGTTTCGAAGTAGGGAATGGTCCTTAAATGAATGAAGGTAGAGAATACATCTATTTTAAAAAATACAGCATGTTTTTTTTTCACCTCAAGGGGGGGTTGAAATTATGCACCCTATTAAGAACTACTAGCTGAATCTATCCCTCTCACTATGCAGTTTGCCCAAGTAATAGACAAGACATTATATATGCATACAGTAGAATTCCCAAGCACTCACATATGAGAAGGAAAAAGTGGCCAGTGCTTGGCTGCAGGGAAGATGTCATTGAATCTTGTGAAAGATTTAAAAGACTCAAAATGAGAAAGCTCTGCAGTCTGTCAACAGTGAACTTATATTTCTTACTAACAAGTTAACCAAAATGGAGAAAATGCACACAAAAGAAGAAATAAATTTAACACCTACACATATTCTAGGCCAGTGGTCAACAACTTGCAGGAAGTGATCCTGTAGCTAGGACCTGTCCTTCAGGTGATGTAAAACTCTCTCGCACCGAGGAGGTTTTTCCAGGGGCATGTGCCCATGAGGGAAGGGTTAGGACAGCCATTATAGTTGATGATTCAATCATTAGGCATGTAGATAGCTGGGTGGGGTGGCTGGTGGACATGAGGACTGCCTGGTAACATGCCTGCCTGGTGCAAAGGTAGCAGACCTCACGCTCAACCTAGGCAAGGTCTTAGATAGTGCTGGGGAGGAGGCTGCTGTCTTGGTACATGTCGGTACCAATGACATAGGAAAGTGTGGTAAGGAGGTTCTGGAGGCCAAATTTAGGCTTTTAGGTAGGAAGTGGAAATCCAGAACTTCCAGGGTAGCATTCTCCGAAATGCTTCCAGTTCCACACACAGGACCCAAAAGGCAGTCAGAGCTCCGGGGTCTCAATGCATGGATGAGACAATGGTGCAAGGATGAGGGTTTTGGATTTTTAGGAACTGGGCAACATTCTGGGGAAAGGAGGGGTTTTTCCGAAGGGATGGGCTCCACCTTAACCGGGATGGAATTGGACTGCTGGCATTAGCCTTTAAAAAGGAGATAGAGCAGCTTTTAAATTAGATAATAGGGGAAAGCCGTCAGTCGCTCAAGAGCGCATGGTTTGGAATAGTGAATCCTTGAAGGATACTAGCAAAAGACTGAAGTTAGGGCATATCAACAGAGAGGTTCCAATAAAGACAAAAGTAACCCAAATGCCTTTAAGTACAGAGCAGACAGAGCTTAAAGATGCCAAATTACCCCTGCTTACAGATAACCAGATTAATATGAATAAAATACAGCCTCTAAAATGCTTGCATGCAAATGCTAGAAATCTAAAAAATAAGATGGAAGAGACTATATCGAACTCAATGACAGGTTAGATATGATTGGTATCTCAGACACATTGTGGGAGGAGGACAACCAGTGGGACACTGTGATACCTGGGTACAAACTATAACATAATGATAGAACAGATCAAACTGGTGGAGGGGTTGCACTCTATGTTAGAGAGGGCATTGAGTCACAAAGGATTAAAGTTTTGCAGGAAACAAAATTCACTGTAGAATCTCTATGTATTGAAATTCCATGTAAAAAGGGGAAGGGGAAGGCGACAGCAATGGGGGTGTACTATCGACCGCCTGGCCAGAATGAACAAATCGATGATGAAATGCTCAAAGAAATCAAGGAAGCTAACAAAAGTTACAGCACAGTAATAATAATGGGTGATTTCAATTACCCCAGTATCGAGACTGGGTCAGTGTCACAGCAGGACATGCTAGTGAGATAAAGTTTCTAGATAAAATAGGTGACTGCTTTTTGGAGCAGCTGGTTCATGAACAGACCAAAGAGGAAGCTACTTTGGACCTAGTCCTTAGTGGGACACAAGATCTGGTGCAAGAGATAAGGGTGTTGGGGCCACTTGGCAATAGTGATCATAGCATGATCGCCTTTGATTTAATAAATGGAGGAAGGATGGCAAGGAAATCCACAGTACTACCTTTTAACTTTCAAAAGGGAGACTATGATAAAATGAGGAAATTGAAAGAAAGCATAGTTACTCACCTGTAACAAGTGATCTCCGGGAACAGCAAGAATTTAGTCCTCACATATGGGTATTGTCGGTACCGACGGAGCCTGCGTGGGAACGCTCCCCAACGTCCAATTAGAAAGCTTTTGGGAGCATCCCACAGCGCCTGCATGCTGCCTTCCCGCCTTTCCCAACTGCCTCTCTCCAGTTGAGTTTTAAAGCTGAGACAAAGAGAGAGAGAGGGAAAGGAAATAGATAGATAGAGAAATACAACTCCTAGGGGAGGTGAGTGGGTTGTGAGGACTAAATTCCTGCTGTTCCTAAAGATCACCTGTTACAGGTAAGTAACTATGCTATCTCCAGGAACAAGCAGGAATGTAGTCATCACATATGGGGACTCCCTAGCTTTAGATGCCAGGGAGAGACCCCAGAAGTTGTGCGTCCCTGAGAAGGGCTCCACTTCCCTCCCATGGATCTCTGGCATCCTACCAAGGATGGTGGGTAGGAGTTGATTAGGTATGGAACAGGTGTTGGAGAACAGCCTGACCAAACAAGGCATCCCGGCGGGAGTCCTTGTCCAAGCAGTAATGGGCTGTGAAGGTATGAACCGAGGCCCAGGTGGCTGCTCGACAGACGTCGTCGATAGACACAGTGCAGATGAGCCATTGAAGCTGCCATGGCTCTCACATTGTGAGCTGTGACATGGCCCTCCAGAGGAAGATTCTTACTCTGATAGGCAAAGGATATACACTGAGCAATCCAGTTAGATAGTGTTCTCTTGGAGACTGGAAGTCCCAAATGAAGAAGGATCAAAAGCAACAAAGAGTTGAGAGGACTTTCTATGTTGCTGTGTTCTTTGGAGGTAAAAGACTAAAGCTCTTTTACAGTCCAAAGTATGAAGGTTCCTTTCTGCATTTGATGCATGAGGCCTTGGAAAGAACACAGGTAGGTAGACCGCTTGGTTTAGATGAAAAGGCGAGACCACCTTTGGCATAAAGTGTGGATGAGTCCTAAGGACTACCTTGTCATGATGGAACCTTGTATAAGGTGGATCAGCTACTAATGCCTGCAACTTACTGATGCGACGTGCTGATGTGATTGCATTGAGAAAGATAACCTTCCAAGAAAGGAATTTCAATGAGGTAGTAGCTAAGGGTTCGAAAGGTGGCTTCATGAGCTGACCAAGGACCAGGTTTAAGTCCCATGCCACCGGTGGTGGCCTAATGGGAGGCTTAGTTAGAAGAAGGCCTCTCACAAATCTTGCTATAAGAGGATGGGAGGAAATAGGTTGTCCATTTAGAGGCTTGAAAGAAGCTGCAATAGCACTCAAAAGGACTCTTACTGAGTTAGTTTTAAGTCCTGCATTGGATAAATGAAGGAGATACTCCAGTAATGATTCTAGAGGTATCACAAGGGGGTTAAGACCCTTCTGCTAACACCATATGGTAAACCTTTTCCACTTGAAATCATAAGAGCGTCTTGTGGAAGGCTTCCTGGAAGCATAAAGGATATCCTTTACTTGCTGAGGAAGGTTAAGATCATGAAGATCTAGGCCTTCAGCAACCAAGCCCTGAGATGCAGAGACTGGGGATTGGGATGCCATAACATTCCGTCCTCCTGAGACAGGAGATCTGGAGCAGACCCTAACTCCAGGGAGGGAGCATGAGAGAGATGTAGAAGCAGAGGGAACCATACTTGCCATGGCCAATGTGGAGCTATGAGAATCATACGGCCTCTGTCTCTCTGAAGCTTGAACAGGGTTTTGGGAATTAGGGGAATGGGTGGAAAGACATACAGGAAGCCTTGACCCCAGTAAAGGAGGAAAGCATCCCTGGCCTGAGCCCCCTGAGCCGGGGTTCTGGAACAGAACCGGGGAAGTTTGGCATTCCACGGACTTGCAAAGAGATCTATGTCCGGGGTTCCCCAAATTTGAAATATCTTGGCTACCTGGTATGCATGCAGAGACCACTCGTGTGGAAGCAGAACTCGACTGAGTCTGTCTGCCATAGAGTTTTGTATGCCTGGAAGATACACTGCCAGGAGATGAATCTGATGCTCTCTGGCGAGGGTCCATAGTCGCAAAGCTTCGTTGCAAAGCGACAGAGAGCCTGTTCCCCCCTGCTTGTTCACGTAGAACATGGCTACTTGATTGTCCGTATGGATGAGGACTGTCTTGTAGCTGAGCAGGGTGTGGAACACTCGAAGAGCAAGGAAGATTGCTCTGAGCTCCAAGAGATTGATATGTAGATGAGTCTCCTGTGGAGACCAGGTGCCTTGAGTGGAGAGGTCCTGCAGATGAGCTCCCCAACCCATCGGAGAAGCATCTGTTGTGAGAGTTGCTTGGGGTAAGGGTTGTTGAAAAGGGGACCCCAGCAACAGGTTTTGAGTGGATTTCCACCACTGGAGGGACAAAATAAGGCGACTTGTGTTTGCTATTTTGTCTGACAGGCACCCTGATGCCTGGGTCCATTGAGTGGATAAAGTCCACTGAACTGCTCTCATATGGAGGTGAGCATAAGGAACCACATGCACGGTAGATGCCATGTAGCCTAGTAGTTGTAGCATTTCTCGGGCAGTGAAATGAGGTTTTAGCACTGCTTGAGAAGCTAACTGCACCATGCGAAGGCAACGGGCCTGGGGGAGATAGGCCCTTGCCTTTCTGGTATCCAGCAACGCTCCTATGAACTCTAAAGACTGAGTGGGAGTTAGAGTGGATTTTGGGATGTTTATTACCAGACCCAAATACTGAAGGATACGCATTGTGCAGGAAAGACAAGTCATGGCCACTGACTCTGTTGGGGCTCGAATGAGCCAGTCGTCTAAGTAGGGGAAGACAAATATCTCTAGAGTGCGGAGAAATGCTGCTACCACAGCCATGCATTTCGTGAACACCCTTGGTGCTGAGGCCAGGCCAAATGGAAGCACTCTGTATTGGTAGTGCTTTTCTTGAAAAAGGAACCGAATGAACTTTCTGTGAGTTGGATGGATGAGAACATGTGTGTACGCATCCTTGAGATCTAGAGAACAAAGCCAATCCTGACTCTGAAGGTATGGTAGCAGAGTTACAAGAGAAATCATCTTGAATTTCTCTTTGACAAGGAATTTGTTCAATTCTCTGAGGTCCAGAATAGGTCTGTTTCCCCTGTTTTCTTTGGGATAAGCAAATAGGGGGAGTAAAACCCTGTACCCTGCTGATGGATGGGTACTTCTTCTATTGCCCCTTGGGCAAGAAGCATAGTTACCTCCTGACCTAACAGGTTGATGAGAGAGGTCGGAGAATTGAACTGTCTTATCATTGTGCGAGGGGGCATGCTTGAAAAATGAAGCTTGAACCACTCTTTTATGATGGAGAGTGTACAATGCTCTGCTGTTATCTGCCCCCATCTGGGGGCAAAGTGACACAACCTTCCTGGAATGGTGGAAGGCTCTGGGTCCAACGAGAGCCAGGAAGGCTAAGTTCTCTAGCTGAAAGTCAAAGGCCTTGTGGAGGCTGAGACAGCTGGGACGGCTGAGGCTTAGCAGTCTTTGCTTTTCTTTGGGTGGTTGCTGACCTTTCCTGACAAGCTGACCTGCAGAACGTCCCTGCTGAGAATAAGCAGGATAATATCTTTTCTTTTTAGAAAAGAATGATTTCTTGAAAGATTTCTTTCTAGCAGGATCAGCTGTGGACTTGGATAATCTATCCAAGGTGGAGTTGTCAGCATCCAACTCATTGGCCTTTTCCTGCCAATCTTTACCAAACAGGTTCTCACCAGTACAAGGGATATTTCCCAGTTTGTCTTGTACCCAGAGCTCCAGATCAGATACCTGGAGCCAAGCAATTATACGTGCACCTATGGCAATGGCAGAGGTTCTGCTTATGCACTCAAAACAGTCAAAAGCTGCACGGTTGACAAATTTAGAAACATTTTGGGCATGTTTGACCAATGTGAGAAAATCCTGCCTTCTATCCTCAGGAAGAAAAGGACTCAAAGCCTCTAAATCACCCGTGACTTCCTTTAGGAACATTCCCATGTATAGACTATAGGAACTGATCCTGGCAGAAAGCATGGAAGCTTGGAAGACACGACGTCCAAAAGCATCCAAAGTTCTGCACTCACGTCCTGGAGGATTAGAGGCATGTCTCTTTGCACTCTTGATCCTTCTCATAGCTGATTCCACTACAATAGAGTGGTGAGGAAGCTGAGTTTTTTGGAAACCAGGAAAAGGAGGGACTCGATGCAGAGTATCCAGTCTACGAGAATGAGGCGAGGTGGTAAGAGGTGTCTCCCACATTCTTAACATGAGATCATGCAAGATCTCATGGATGGGCAGGGTAGCTGCCTCCTTAGGAGCTTTGGGATATTGTAAAATTTCCAACTCCTTTGCCCTAGGCTCTGTTTCAGGGGCCACAGTAATGGATAGACCCCGAGCCACCTCCCTGATAAAATCCTGAAAGGAAATATCCTCTGGAGGAGGGCTCCTCTGGGAGAAGCATTCCTGCATCGACAGAACTATCAGAATCCTCAGATTCTTCTGACGACTCAAAGTACCGCTTGTCCAGATGCTCTTTAAGAGCCCGATACCCGTACCGACCGAAGTCGGTACCGGGAGGTATCGGTACCGGAAGGCATCGGATGACTGGGTGCCGGCAATGCAGACACTGATGTCGATGTCGATGCTATCGGTACCGGTACCGATACTGGTGCTGGAGTCGGTGCCGGTTGAAATGTGTGCCGCGGTTCCGAGGGCATCGATGCCGCAAGGAGAGCAGCCAGACTGCGCTCAATAGCCAGGACTTTCTGGTCTATCGACGCTGCCGATGCCTGGATGTCGGTACCGGAGAAGATCGCTGGTACCCCAGAGCATGGCACCAGTAGTTCTGCCGAGGTTGAGGCCTCGAGAACGTCCTGGAGCCCCGATAATGCTTTGGAAGCCGAAGCCTCCCGCCGGGCAATTTTGCCGGTGCAGAATCCTCAAGGGCAACGCCGGAGGCATCTCGATGCTTAGAAGGAGATCTACCCTTTGAGGACCAGCTAGACTTGTGTTTAGTTATCTGAGATCCACGGGAGGAAGACGAAGCCCTGGAAGACGTTGATGCCACCGAAGCTGCATCAGAGGGAAACAGGGTACTGAGCTTGGCAGCTCAGTTCTGTCGACCTCTCTTGGACATCATGGCACAGGACCTAAACATTTCAGACACCACTCATGGGTGTCGGTGACAGAGATGGTACCGCCACACTTGGTGCACTTTTTAAAACCCGAAGAGGGTTTTTCCATCGTGGAAAAAATCCTGGGCCTAAGGCCCAAAATGGCACGTGCACCTGGAAAAAATGGGGGAAAAAAAGTACTAAGAATTATTTTTTTTTTTTTTAAAGAAAAGAAAGAAAGAAAAACCGGCGGTACTGGTAAAGCATCAAGGAAGGCAGACGCGATCACAAAAAAGAAGGAAAATTTTCTGCGGTGACAGGAACACGACCTGCTGGCTCCGCGGAAAATAAAGAACTGGAGAGAGGCAGTTGGGAAAGGCGGGAAGGCAGCATGCAGGCGCTGTGGGATGCTCCCAAAAGCTTTCTAATTGGACGCTGAGGAGCGTTCCCCCGCAGGCTCCGTCGGTACCGACGATACCCATATGTGATGACTACATTCCTGCTTGTTCCTGGAGATATAATCGATACACCTAGAAGATGTATTACAACTATTTGATAAACTGAAGAGTAGCAAATCACCTGGATCAGATGGTATACATCCAAGGGTGTTGAAAGAACTGAAATATGGGATTGCAGACCTACTATTAGTAATCTCTGAACTGTAATACCTGAAGACTGTAGGATGGTCAATGTAACACCAATTTTTAAAAAGGGTTCCAGAGGTGATCCGGGAAACTACAGACCGGTGAGCCTGACATCAGACCAGGAACAATGGTAGAAACCATTATAAAGAACAAAATTACTGAACATGTATGACCTGCATGGAGCGGCAAGGGAGGAGTAGCCTAGTGGTTGGGGCAAGGTACTTCAGGCCGGAAGGTCGGGGGTTCAAATCCCACTAGAGGACAGCAATCTTGGGCCGGAAGGACTGGGGTTTCTAGTCCCACAGGTGCTCCTTGTGGTCTTGGGCAAGCCACTTAACCCTCCATAGCCCATGTTCCCTGTAAGTATTAGTGTATGTGTCTCATATCCCCACATGTTAAATGTATCCCCCAATTGTGTTGTGACCGCTTTGATTGAAGGATAAGGCGGTATACAAAACTGTCTAAATAAATAAATAAATAAATAAAATAAAAATAAATAAGTGTACCTACTCTTGCTGCCTTGCTGGGCAGACTAGACGGATCATACTGGTCTTTATTTACCGTCATATACTATGTTAATATGTAGATAGGCATGGCTTAATGGAAGATAGCTAACATGGCTTTAGCCAAGGAAGCAGGAGATGTTGGAAGAGCTGAAGGGTCTTTATTGTTCAAAAGGGAACCCCAACGCGTTTCGGCAACGCCTTCCTCAGGGGGAGTATCACCAGACACACGTTGTCAACCTAATGGTTTCAAAGGCTTCTTGCGTGTGAACTAGTCACATTTAAATGAGCAAACGTGAAAGAATACCGAGTAAAGTCAGACCCGTTAAGGAACTGTATCATTTGATCTGAATGCGATTGCTGCGATACAGTTCCTTAACGGGTCTGACTTTACACGGTATTCTTTCACGTTTGCTCATTTAAATCTGCTCGTGAGTAATAATGTGACTAGTTCACACACAAGAAGCCTTTGAAACCATTAGGTTGACAACGTGTGTCTGGTGATACTCCCCCTGAGGAAGGCGTTGCCGAAACGCGTTGGGGTTCCCTTTTGAACAATAAAGACCCTTCAGCTCTTCCAACATCTCCTGCTTCTTGTGTTTGTTTGGACCACCTGCAGGAGTCTTGCTCCTCCTTGTGTACCCATTTAGCCAAGGAAGGTCTTGTCTTACTAATCTGTTATGTTTTTTTGAAGATGTGAATAAACAGGTAGACAAAGATGAGCCAGCTGATATACTGTATCTGGATTTTCAGAAGCCTTTGACAGGGTCCCTGATGAGAGTCTCTTGGCGAAATTAAAAAGTCATGGGATAGGAGGCAGTGTATTATTGTGGATCAGAAACTGATTAAAAGATAGAAAGCAGAAGGCAGGGCTTTAGGGCAAATTTTTCTATGGAGAAAGGTGAATGGTGAGGTACACCAGGGATCTGTGCTGGGTCTGCTGCTTTTTAACAAATTCGTAAATGACCTGGAAATGGGAATAACGAGTGAGGTAATCAAATTTGCAGTTCACACTAAATTATTAAAAGTTGTTAAAACCCATGAGGATTGTGAAAAATTGCAAGAGGATCTTAATAAACAGGAAGACTGGGCATCCAAATGGCAGATGAAATTTAATATGGACAACTGCAAAGTTACGCATCAAGGAAAGAACAATCCAACTATGGTTATACGATGCACTGTTCCACATTAGGAACCACCACCCAGGAAAAAGATTTAGGCGTCATTGTGGATATGTTGAAACCCTCCGCCCAGTGTGCAGCAGTGGCCAAGAAAGCAAATAGAATGCTAGGAACCATAAGGAAAGGAATGGAGGATAAAACAAAGGATATTATAATGCCTCTGTATCATTCCATGATGCGACCGCAACTTGAATAGTGTGTGCAATTCTCGTCGCCGTATATTAAAAAGGATATAACGTTATCAGAAAAGGAAGAGCCACCAAAATGGTAAAGGGGATGGAAGGAAACACCTATGAAGAGAGGCTAAAAAGGTTAGGGCTCTTCAACCTGGAAAAAAGATGGCTGAGGGAGGGATATGATAGAGGTCTATAAATTACTGAATGGAGTGGAACGGGTAAACAAAGATCGATTTTTTACACCATCAAAATATAAAAAGACTAGGGGACATGCAATGAAGATACAGTGTAACCTATTTAAGACTAATAAGAGAAAATATTTTTTCACTCAATGTGGAATTCATTACCGGAGGATGTATTAAAGAGAAATTAGACTTATCTGCTAATTGTTGTTCCTTTAGGAACTCCAGTCTAGCCCCGCACCAATTACCGCAGCTTGGAGACTGAGAATGTCACAAAGAAACAAAGATATGGGGAGGGGTGAAGACATGGGGAGGGGTGCACCTGCTCCTGGTGGGTGCACCACTAAGCAAAGACATGGATAGGGGTGCACCTACTCCTGTCATATTGCTGGTAAGACAAGATGGACCATACTAGTTTTTATCTGCCTGTTACTATGTCATCTTTTTGATGACACTAGTGTACTTAAGCAGCTGGCACTGCCCACCAGCCCCAGTACCTATTGAAAAAGCAGACTCAGAGGAGCAACAAATAAGTAGTTAAAAATGCAACAAATACTTCTATGCCTAAATAACTAGTACCCCCTCCATCCCCTGGGAAGGATACCCCCCTCCAGGATAAGAAGGCCTATTTGTTCAGCACCCGAGCAACTCTAACCAATGGAGAGCAAGTGACTGACAACTCTTCAGATCCGCCCCCCCCCCCCCCAACACCGATTACACTACACTCCCCGGCTCCTCCTGGCCACTTCCTCCACCAAGGGAATGAGCTTCAGGACCAGAGAGCGCACAGATTATCACAGAAAACACTCAGGGAGGGTTCCAGGACTGGACTGGAGTTCCTCAAGGAACAACAATTAGCAAGTAAGTCTAATTTCTCTTTCCTTATCGTCCCTCTAGTCCAGTCCCGCACCTCTGGGATGTATCAGAGCAGTTAAACTAACGGGAGGGACCCACACAACCGGTCTGAAGCACTGCCGATCTGAAACAAGCATCCCCTGTTGTCTGGCTATCCAAGTGATAATGCTTAGAGAAAGTATGCAGCGACAACCACGTTGTCACCCCACAGATCTCCACCCGCGGAACTAAACTATATTATGCCTACAAGGCTGCTTGAAACCTCGTGGAATGCACCCGCAACCTCGCCGGCACCGCTTTATCCTTCAAGATGTATGCCAACGCGATTGCCTCCCTGATCCAACTGGAAATGGAGGCCTTAGCTACTGCCTCACCTTTGTGCGGCCCGCCAAACAGAACCAAAAGACGGTCCTGATCTCTGAAAGGACGATGCGCTTTTCACATACCAGGGCAGCACAGCTATGGAGTGGCAGGGCCCACATCCATGCTCGCCAGAGCCGGTGAGGAAATGGCCTGAATTACATGAAATGCTGACATCACCTTGGGCAAAAATGAAGATACCAGGCGCAAGACCACTTTCTCCTTGGAGGAGAGGAATGGCTCCTAGCACAACAGGGCCTGAAGCTCTGAAATCCTGCGAACCGTGGAAATCGCTACCAGGAATATCATTTTCAGAGTCAAATCCTTCAGGGAAGCTTGACTCAATGACTCAAAGGGTGCCCCAAGGCGGTATCACAACCCTCCTCAGCAGATGGAGGTGGATCACTGCCCTTAGATATCTCAGCACGTCTGGGTGTGTATCCAATGGCACCCCGTGGACTTTCCTGCGATAACAGGATATTGCCGCCTGTTGCACCCTCAAGGAACTGGCGGCTAGGCTTATCAAAACCGGATTGCAAGAACACCAAGATGTCCAAACAAGAGGCAGTGGAAGGGCGCGCCTGCCTCTCTCCACACCACAATTCAAAGATGTGTCCTACGCGGATGCATGCTAGGTTCATAGACTTCCTCTAGGCCTGTAGCAAGGTCGCTATCAGCGAGCCCGAATATCCTCTCTTCTTCAATCTTTCCCTTTCAAGAGCCATGCCGTAAGTAAGAATCGATCCATCTGGGCCATGAGAAGCGGCCCCTGTGACAAGAGGTCCTTCCGATCCAGAAGTCACCACGGTCGATCCGCCAGTATCCGAATCAAGTTGGTATACCACAGGTGCCTCGGCCAGTCCTGTGCCACCAGAATTACTAATCCCTGGTGCACCTCTATCCATTGTATTACCTGGCCTATGAGCGCCCATGGGGGAAAAACATAGGAGACACCCTCTTCAGGTCACCGCTGAATTAGAGCATCTTTTCTCTTCTTCCACTGAAAAACCATCAGGCCTTGAACGACTCGAATATTGCAATTAGGTCCATGACCGGTGTGCCCCAGCAGTGGACTACCTGTTCAAACACCCCCTGGTTGAGCTGCCACTCTCCAGGGTCTACTCACACTCAGCTGAGGTAGTCTGTTGTCACATTGTCAACTCTCCGCTACTTGTGCTGCCGCTAACGCCTGAAAACTAATCTCTGCTCCTCTGAAGAGCCTTTCAGCCTCCTCCTCCAGGTCTGCACTGCCCGTGCCTCCTTGCCGGTTGTTGTAAGCCACTGTGGTTGCATTGTCCAAGAGGACTCGAACTGCCTTCCCCTGCAATCATGGCTCGAAACCTTCTAGCACCAAGGTCACCACTCGCATCTCAAGCCTGTTAATCGACCACAGGGCCTCCTACGGACTCTACTGTCCCCGAACAAGGTGTTCTCCACAATGGGCTCCCCAACCTGAAAGACTGACATCGGTCATCAGTGGAACTCATACCAGGGACTCAAGTGGCATGCCATCTTCCAGGCTCCCTGGATGCAGTCACCACCTGAGGGCTCTCTTGGTGCTCCTTGGGCAGGGGAGTACTTGGAACAGGGGTGGACTCTGATGGGACCACCAATGGAGCAGACACATCTGCAGCCGTCGCACATGCGCCCTTGTCCATGGGACTAGCTCGAGAGTGGCCACCATGGTCCCTAGAACCCGCAGATAATGCCACACCGACAGTCTCGCCATCTTCAAGACTGCTGTATCAACTGTCGTAGCTCCTGCGCCCGGCGATCCAGCAGGAAAACCCTGCCCACATGGGTATCGAAGCACCCTCCCAAATACTCTAGCTCCTGGGCTGGCCATAACCGTCTCTTGGCCATGTTGACCCCCCAACTGAGACTTTGAAGGAACTCCACCACCCGCACTGTTGCTCTTTCGCTGTCATCCCAGGACTTCGCCTGGATCAGCCAATCGTCTAGGTATGGTATTGGTGGACGAGAACCCTTCCTTGCGGAGAACTGCTGCCACCACCACTATAACCTTGGTGAAAGTATGGGGGACAGTCTCCAGACCAAAGGGCAACGCTCGAAACTGGAAATGGCCCCTTAACACCACAAAATGGAGAAACTGCTGATGTTCTGGATGGATGGGAATATCCAGATATGCCTCCGTGAGATTAAGAGACGTCAAGAATGCTCCACTTCCTACCACCACTATTACTGATCCCAGCATTTCCATGTGGAAATGCGGTACCTGGAGACAGCGGTTCATGCCCTTGAGGTCGAGAATCAGGTGAAAGGGACCTTCCTTTTTGGGCACCACAAAATACATGGAGTATCAACTGCAGCTGTACTGGTCTCGCAGAATTGGTTCCATGGCTCTTAGCTGCAGCAGAAGAGTCAAGGTCTCTTCTACTGCCGCCACACCGCTCCTTCCACTTTGGACAAAGAAGCTCTTGTTCTTGCTCCAACTGAAGTAACTTAGATTTGTGTAATAACTCTTAAAAAAAGAGGAAGAAAGAAAAAGAAAGAAAAATTTATAGAACGGGTCTCAGACTCTAGGTTAGCTCACTCCTGCAGACTATGTCAAGGATGTGTGCTTACTGTTGCATCAACGACCCGTGGTAGTCATCCACGATAGTATTAGTGACAGACAAGTAGACAGTTCATAATCAGTAATAGCAGAGCACTTATTTGCTTATTTGCTTCTATGGCATGACAACTCTTTTTAAAGTGACTGTTTTTTCTTGACAGTGCCGGGTTCGAGGCATTCACAATCGTTTTCTGGCAGGACAATCTAGCCACATTAGCCATTTTTGAATCATCCCCCTGATGAAACTAATTCATTATGTGAAACGCAGGACGGCAGCCGAATGAAGGCGTCGGGGATATACAAGATAAGCAAATAAGTGCTCTGCTATTACTGATTATGAACTGTCTACTTGTCTGTCACTAATACTATCGTGGATGACTACCACGGGTCGTTGATGCAACAGTAAGCACACATCCTTGACATAGTCTGCAGGAGTGAGCTAACCTAGAGTCTGAGACCCGTTCTATAAATTTTTCTTTCTTTTTCTTTCTTCCTCTTTTTTTAAGAGTTATTACACAAATCTAAGTTACTTCAGTTGAAGCATGTCATTGCCTGAGTTTTGAATGTTGAGGGGTTTTTTGCATAATTGTTTTTCATATATGATTGGACCCTCTATTAACAAGACCACGTCTTGCTTGTTCTTGCTCCGGCAGCGGGTACAGGTGCGTCATGGATCGCACCCCTTTAAGACTGGCCCCCAGCAGATTCCACTCATCCTGGTCATCTGTCATACTACTCCCTGTACTGGGAAGACTTTCTGTGATTTCCTCACCGCCTGGGGCAGCGGATCCTCCAGCATATCTTCCTCTGCCAGGAGGTTAGTAGGCATATTCAGAGCCTTGAGAGACTCCAAGATGAGCTCCAGCGGCTCCTCCCAATGGAACACCCGAACAAATCCAGGCCTGATCCTCCTGTTCTGGGATCTCTCCTTCTTCCAACTCCTCCTGCAGATCTAGCTCCGTGTCAAGGTCTTCCCCATCCAACCCCTCCGACAATGGAGATTGCTGCCACTCCTCTGAGCTTCAAGCCCATTTAGACGTCACAGCCCCTGACTCGTGCTCTTTTGCATCAGACACCCTTTTAGCCCCGCTTTCTGGGGCTGAGGATCCGCTTGCCAAGCCTGGTTGACATAGGCAAAACACCTTATGCAAAAATAAGAAACTCGGGTGAGAACTCCCCCAGGAGCCCTATTGCTCCCCGGGCTTGAGGGGTAGATGGCCCGGGCATCATGCAGGGACCAGGAGCTGGATCCGTTGAAGGTAACACGGAGCCCCCTGCCTCCAGGATCTCTTGCAACCAGAAAGGACTCTCCTGCCTCGTCTTATCCTGCAGGCCCTGCTCCAATGACTTAGCCTCTTGCGTGCAGTCTAGGCAGACACCTGTATCCGAGACCGCTCCATGTTGGATCCCGCATATCTTGAGGATTTTTAGATTACACTGTCGTGTTGTACCTCAAAGATATGACATGGACCATGCACTGATCCAATCAGACTCTGATACTTTCTCTGAGTAAAAGTTTATATTTTTATAAGGAGTACAGCAGCTTCCCTTACACACAATATCACCGTTTGAAAATAAGTTACTTTAATGTGTTATTTAGCTCTTTTGCTAAACAGCTTTTAAGATATTAAAAGTGAGTTCTATGTCATAATGTAACTGTGTTATATTCATTGCAAAACGCACTTGATCTCTGGAAGGGGCAGTATATAAAAGCAAATAAAATAAAATCTTATATGCAGGTACTTCCTGTTTTTCACAGAACAAAACTAGCTACTACAAACCTCTATGCAGCACTTTTTCCTGCTTATCTTTCACTTATTTCTGTCTCTAACGTTTTGCCTGACCCTTCTCAGGAGAAAGTCACAATGTCTCAACAAACTGTCACATATCACCTGACCAGGCACAACAGCTCTCTGAAATCTGCCCAGCAACAAAATAAGTTGGGCTTTTTCCACAGGTCTGCATCAAGTCATTGTGCATTGAATAAGCATTCCTTGTGTTATATAGCTCAAAACGTAATGATGTGGCATGACGTGGGGTTCACCCCCCCCCCCTTGATACTATCCCATACCAGGCACTGCGGTCTGGCCGGCATAGTGGGAAGGGCTGCGGACACTCCCCAGAATACCCTCAATCTGTACCCGGGTAGGTAAAAGAATCCATAGCACAATGCACCTCCATAGGCTCAGGCACAGAGCACTAGAGTACCTGAACTAAAATAAAACCACTTTACCAAAATCGAATTAGCTGAAACTGAAATTGAAAGGAAACTGCAAATGGCCCCCTAGGAAGAAGCTGCTCTGTCCTGCTTTATTCTCCGGTGACTGCCTCTACCGGGAGCCAAAAATACAGCAGGGGGTTAAAATGCACGCGAGTCTGAAGAACAAATCGCGCCTAAAATAGCAGGGGGAGTTTCCCACACCGCTGCAGGTTCCCAAACACACTGCTGCAGGACACTCTGTCTCCTCATGTTCCAGCAGTTGCTAGGGGTTTCTGCTGTCCTCCCCTCCCTCGCTCTTACCTTGGAGTTTCTTTGCCATGTGGCTTCTCTACCCCTCAAGCTCAGCCTTCCTTCCCGGCTTTGGCGCTGAGGGGGCAGCTCGGGGCTGCAGGCTTTCACTCCTCTCAATCAACTACTGCCCCCATAGCAGCTCCTCACCTGATAACGGGTTTGGGAGCCACCAGAAATCTCGGACTGAGAAAGGCCCCCACAGAACCCTCCCCCCCCTCAGAAATCCTGGGGGAAGGGGGGGGAGGACTATGTTCCCCTCAGCCCTGTTGTCCCCCAGGGTTCTTTCTGATCCTTCTGATTTTTTTCCTTTTCTTTTCTGCCTTTAAAAACAAAGAAACCTGCACCTTAACAGGGGATATAAAAAGGAAACTCTAACTAAACCTATCTCCTTAGTTGTCCCTTCAGTGAGTCCAGCACTCTGGCTCACTTCCTCCTCCAGCTGCTTGGAGACCGAGCATACTGGGGCTGGTCGGCAGTGCCAGCTGCTTAAGTACACTTGTGTCATCAAAAAGATGGCATGCTCAGTCTCCAAGCTGCTGGAAGAGATGTGGGACTGGACTGGAGGGATGTTAAGGAAAAGCTGTTAGTGTAGCCGGGTTTAAAAAAGGTTTGGACAAGATTCTGGAGGAAAGGTCCATAAACCATTATTAAAGGGGACCCGGGAAATCCACTGCTTGCCCCAATTCAAGTATTGTGGAACTTGTGTCATTTGTTGAAATTGCTAGGTACTTGCGCCCTAGATTGGCCACTGTTGGAAACAGTGGCTTGATGGACCTTGGTCTGACCTAGTATGGCATATCTTATGTTCTTCAGTTAAAGGGCCAGAGTGTAAATAATAAAAAGTTTTGAGGGCCACCAACTGTTCTCAAATTTCAAAACATGTTTAAACCTAAACTTAAACTTTTAAATAGAAATATTAATTTTACAACAAGGTTAAAATTTAAACTCACCTTACTGTGGCCTTGTCAATTGTAGCAAATACTACTAATGAGACACCTGGGTCTGCATATTGCAGCTCATAATTCGTAACTGGTACATTCACAACTGAAAAAGTCTGTTCACATAAGTAAGTGTAGTCTTAACATCAGGAAATCATTGAACATACTGGATAATTCTGATTAATAATTTCTGAGAAATCACAGGTGGTCTGGCAACTTTTATGGCATTGCTTAAATTCACTATGTTCTTGAAGTTTAATGATTTCCAACTCAAAGCACAGCTTAATTTCTAGGGGAATGACCTGGAACACAGTTCCGGCACTTCTTTTCAGACTCCAGAGCAGCAGTGTGTTCTACTTTAGCCCTTCTCTTCCAGGTAGCATGAAAGGAAGAGGAAGAGCAGAGGGGAATTTACAGCAGAGCAGAGAACAATCATCCTATGCCCTAATCCCGCCCCTCTTTTTCTTTTGGTCCTGCCCCTGGCCCACCCGCTCACTCCTCCGGCTCCACAATTCCACTTCCTTTTTTTCTATTAATTGAGTAAGCCCCGACTCAAAGTGATTGCCAATCCACAGTTAACCAGTGTTTTAGAAATTAACCCAGGATTTCAAACAAATGAATTCAGGACGAAGTCCAGCACAGATTGTGCAACATCTATAAAGCTGTCTTTAAATTCCTGTCTTAGTTTTCCTAACACAAAAGAGAATTACTCAGCAGCATCCTTTGCTTCATCTTCCTTTAGGGGAAGTGACAGATTTGAGGCCATTTGCTTTACAATTGGGAAAGTACTTTGCTTATTTGCCTAAAGCTGATCAAAACAAATCCAACTTTTTAACAAATGCACTCAAAGAACTGTAGAGTTCAGTAATGAAATGAGAACCTTGTAATTTCAAACAGAGTTGGTTGAGATAATCTGTAATGTCCAGCAACCAAGCAGAACTTGATAATTCAAACTGTTGGTTTTGCTCAGCAAGAAATTCTGTGTAGCAGCAGCACAAAGAAACGTTCTGAAACCTTCCCTTTGTTATGCCGCCAAGAGGCTCCTGCTCCCTGTAACTAAAGCATCTAAGCATCCAGCTCTCTCTCCTCCCAAACCCAAACAAACTTTCTGCCTTCTCTGAGGATCTGACAGCACTATGAAGAACAAGATCTCTATACTCTGCCAGTTTCATGCTCTGTATGAGGCAATGATTTAATGTCCTTGCACAAATAAAGTTAAACATTTTTATGACGCCATTCATCACCAAATCTAGCTGCAGATGTTTACAGTACAATTCCTAATGAATGATGCTGTGAAATGACACACCCCACCAGTTCTGAATGTATCCGTCATAGCAGGTGCACCATTGCTTGCGACAATATTGACAAATGTACATTGTTTTTAGTCAAAACCTGTTTTACAGCACTAAAGCAGTTTATGCTTCTAGTATCAATGTCAATATCTCCTCTTTTGAGAACAAAACTTTTGTTAAAATGTACAAAGACAGCCAACAGAGATATCAGCAATGTCCATGGACTCATCTAAAGCCAATGAAAACTAGTCACACTCATTCAAATCTGACATGAGTTGTTGAAAAACATCATCATTAATGCTTTCACACTATCTGACCACACTGCTTGGAGCCAACTGAATTTTATCAATGGCTTTCTTTATTTCTGTAGAAAACAGTATTTAGGGAAGAAGATCACAAAACTATAGTATGGGTGTTTCCAGGGGCAGCTCAAGGCAATCTGCCTGAGGCAAGGGATGAGATTGCTCCGCCCCCCCCCCCCGTCCCCGCCCCCGCCCCCACGAGCAGGGGATAGGAAGGCGGTTCCCTCAAAACTCCAGTCATGGACTGAACCAAACCAAAAAAGCCTATTAGAATAATGTGGAGGAAATGCAAGATGTTCGCACACCAAGGAACTAAAAGAAAGAGCGAGAACCACAGCACAGTTCATAACACCAAATTATAACTCATTTTTATTTTGTTATAAACAGCATTATTGTTCCTGCTTTTTCTTTTTGAACATATATTTTGCATTCACACAACCCCCTCCCTCAACAATGGGAGCAGAACAGAACTAGGACATTCACCCACAGAACTCAATATCTAAAAAAAATAAATAAATAAAAATCTCACTAACAACAAACATTCTCCAGTACCAGGCATATTGTGAACTAATACAAAACCCTAAGACAAAGTCATGGAGGATCTATAGAGCATATCTACCATGCCATACCATATCAGCACCAACTTCCAAAACTCACATAAGGAGTCTACCAAAAAAAGCAGCACTGTAAATATTGCAGCGGGCCCTGGAACATTCAAAGACCTATTTGAAAAGCTGAACAATTCAGATTACTACAGTACAGATCTCTGCGTACAAACTCCATGTTAACAGAACACCTGGCCATGGTCACAGACTCATAGACCCTTACCAAGTACAGAATAAGTGACCATAACCTAAAAATAAACACAGGTAGATAAAAATTAAACTGCAACCCCAAGAAGTCAGATTCTACATACAGTGCAACACTAGAGAAATAGAAAGACATGCATTTCCCTGTACATTTTAAAATATAAAGATATCACCAAGTCCGATCATTAAACTGAAAATAAAGTTTTCTTCTACCTTTGTTGTCTGACCATTTTATTCTCTGATCATGCTGGTCCCAATCTGAGGTTTCTGCTTTCCTCCACCTCCCAGTGCCCTCCATCTGCTTCCCCTAAGAGGCAGCATGAGGATGATGCAGAGCCATGAGAAGAGATTCACTGCGGCATTAATTTAGTATATTTTATTTTTAAATGTATATGCCACCCATCTAAAATCCTAGGTGGCTTCCAAACATACACATGCAATTTAGTAAAACAGATGTTACAGTAAAACAAACATAATAATAAACATTAAATTTGATTAATGAAAAGCTACTTACACAGCCCTCCAATCAAACCATTATAAGTATCTTTGTGGCAGGTGCAGGCCTGTGATCCACAGTGTCTGACATAAGCAGGCAAGCCTAACTAGCTTGACCTGTAAATGAAGCCTGTGGAGAGGCTCATAGGAATTGCACATCCCCCAACATGCTGCTACTGTAGGATAGAACTCTGCAAGAGTACTAAACTAACTTAGGTAAGCAAAACTGAGAAATGGAAAAATACAGAAAAATATGTTTAAAAGTAACTGATAAGAAAAGTACATCTGCAAGGAATATAATTGGGAGTGCTGACAGATGAGTTGCAGAGCCCTGCTCCCCTGCATGCACAAATTGGCTCTATGGCCTTGAGAGTATGAAAGTAACAAGTTGATGAACTGACCATTGTAATTGGGACTAGAAGGGGGGTATGCAGGTGCCAAGCCCACTGAAGGAACATAATTGGATAATCTTATCAGTACCGGGACCAATGGAAGGGGTACGGGAGGTACGGGAGAGTACCGGGACCAATGAAATGTTTTTCTATACCTAGAATGGAACAGAAGTCTATAAAAGTTGTTGTAATGCTAGAAAACTTTGCTCAGCCATTTTGAAATTGACTTGCTTGAGACTTGTGCACAAATAAATGATTTGGACCTTCTGAACAGACTCCTGGTATCATTGGTTTCTCTGCGCTTTGCTGCTACATATTCTTGGTGCGTTGGCCGGGAAGTTGTGGAATCAAAGTGTATATAGGGCAATATACCACGACTTTCCGCCTCTATAGGCTTGGTCCTGCCGGGATCGCGCCCTTCCGACGAGGGCTGCTCCCTGGCGCCGCCGGTCCCTTGTATCGGAGGGAGCTGGTCGGACCTCGGCGGGTGCCGGGCCCGGCTGGAGCCAACACCTCGAACCCGAGTGAGGGGAGTCCGAGGTCCAACTCATGCGCCTGCTTGGGAAGTTTGAGGACCGGATCCGGTGAGTATAGTTTTGATTTGGTGTCTAGACAGAAATAGAAAGAGCAGTACTGCCATTGGAACTTGGAATTTGGAATTTGTAATCTCGAGATATTGGGAATTGGTAAGAGAGCCTGATCACCTCTCAAGGAAGGGCCGAGTAACCCCACATGGGTATTCGCCGGGTGAAACCCCCATCCTTTTTGTAATTGGGAAATTGGTAAGACTAGTCAGAATAGATAGAAACGAATGCATTCTGGGATACGTTGCTAGCATGATTGTGTGACTGAAGTGTGAATGAGAGGTCTGGCAGCACGGACCAAGTGAAGGCGGACCCCTGAGTAGCGCATTTCCTGACCGGGCGACAGCGTTCAGGTCGCAAAAAGGGGGAAGCGATTGTCGTCTTGTCTTGTTATTTGTACTCCTTATACGTTTCCAGGGCCGTGAGGACCCCTTACCCACGGTCCGCCCTCCTTTTCCCTTTTGTCTGTTGTTGCGCGCACACATCGAAATGGGAGGGGCGGGGTCTACTAGAAACACTCCATTAGAATGTATGATTGCACATTTTAAAGAGGGATATTCTGGAGATTATGGTATTAAAATGACAGCAGCCCGTTTGCAGATTTTGTGTACTAGGAAGTGGCCCGATCTAGACCCCACCTGGCCCCGAGAGGGAACGTTCAATGTAGAAATTATTCAGTTAGTACACCGTAGAGTGCGGATAGCGCACCCCGATCAGTACCCCTATATAGATTCCTGGTTAAGTATTTGTGAAGATCCGCCCCTCTGGGCGCAGCGCTGTTATGAGGAACAGTGCAGAATAATGTTAGCTAAGACAGATTCTAGACAGAAAACGGAACAGCCTAGAATAAAAGAGCAGGATAAGAAGTCCAGGAAGAAGCCCATCCTGGTAGATCCTGATTCCCCAGAGATAATTCCCCGGCAGCCTCGAACCCCAGGTCCGATAAGAGTAGCCCGGCGTCCTGCCCCAGAACCCCAGAGACAGCCGGTGCGGGACCCAACCCCTGACCCACCTCCCGAAGGGCAGAGAGAGGAATTAGAGGAAGAAGGTGATATTATAAAAAGCGAGTCAGATGCAGAGGTAGAGGAGGAAGAAAACGAAAATGCCCAAAGCGAAGAGGACAATGTACAAGTGGTTGCCAGTGCCAGTGTGCCAGCAAAATGTACACCCAAAGTAAAACCCGTTGAGAAAGTGAAAGTGACCTCTGGAAAGACAGTTACGAAAATAACCCTTAGATCCCACAAGACAGCTACTGCCAAAATGATGCCTTTACGGCAAGTCCCGGGAGTGCCTATAAAGAACGATAATGAGGTGGTGGTAGCGGGACCCTTAACTTATGTGTATATCCCTTTTTCTACAACTGATTTGTTAAATTGGAGGTCGCATTATGCCTCCTATACCAATAAGCCCCAGGAGCTGACAGAATTAGTAACTACTATTATGGAAACCCACCAACCCACTTGGCCAGATTGCCGCCAGCTCCTGACCACCCTATTCACGACAGAGGAACGAACACGAATCAGAAAAGCAGCCATCGAGTGGATGGCAGATAACCCTGTAGCTCCGGGACAGGGGCTGGACAGAATAGACTATCGGGAAGCAGCCCAGAGAGAATTCCCGAATGAAGACCCCCATTGGGATCCAAATACAGAGGAAGGATCCACAGCCCTAGCCCGTTTTCGCCAAGGCTTTTTACAAGGCCTGAGAAGGGGAGGCCAAAAAGCTATGAACCTTTCCAAAGTTGCAGGAGTTATCCAGGGTGTAGATGAGAGCCCAGCAGATTTCCATGAAAGATTAATTGGAGCATACAGAATGTATACCCCCTATGATCCCGAGGCACCAGGAAGTTTATGTATGGTGAATTCTGCTTTTGTAAACCAGTCTCAACCAGACATTAGACGTAAATTACAGAAATTAGAAGGGTTTGCGGGCATGAATGCAACGCAGTTACTGGAAGTCGCTCATAAAGTGTATGTGAATCGTGATAATGAAAGACAGAGAGAATGTGATAGAAAGATGAAGAAGAAAGCTGATTTTTTGGCTGCGGCCATAGTTGAACAGAAAAGGGGAGGTATCCCTAGTCGACAGAGCAGAGGAAGAGGGCGGGGCCAAGGCGGAGGCCGGTCCCAGAAGCTAGGCGTGAACCAATGCGCCTATTGCAGAGAAGGACATTGGAGAGATACGTGCCCGCAACTCGAAGACGCCCAGCAAGATGACGACAGCAATCATCAGTGGCGAGAAGAAAGACGAGGCTATCCCCGAAACCGCGGAGGAGCCAATCGAGAACAATTCCAGCGAGAAAGAGGAGGAGCCATTCAAGCATTGGCCACAACGATCCATGATGAAAATGACGTGGATTAGGACAGACCGGGCTCCAAGTTTGCGCTAGGTCTCCAGGAGCCTATGGTCGGAATACAAATAGGAGACCAAGTTATGGACTTTATGGTTGATACTGGAGCACAACATTCAGTAATAGACAAGAAGATAGCCCCATTTTCTACAAAAGCAGTCACCATTATAGGAGCAACTGGTGCCAAAGCTACAAAATCTTTTCTTCAGAATCGTATATGCAGTCTAGGAGGACAGCAAATAACTCATCAATTCCTTTACATGCCCGAATGTCCAGTGCCACTACTGGGACGAGATATGTTAGCCAAACTCCAAGCACAAATATCTTTCTCTGAAAAAGGAGAAATGCAAATGACAGTAAATCCCCAAGCCAAACCAGCAGGACTAATGCTGCTGACAGTTCCCCGAGAAGAAGAATGGAGGTATTACATTGATGACTCTATCCAAGACACTTATTTCGAACAAACTTTAAAGAACATCCATGCACCACCTGGAGTATGGGCAGAAGGCAGTCCCCCAGGCCTAGCCAAGCATATAGCTCCAGTAATTGTAACCCTCAAGCCTAGTGCTACACCAGTGCACGTCAAACAGTACCCTCTCCCAAGAGCTGCAATTGAAGGCATTCATCGCCACTTGCAAAGATTGCTCGAGTATGGCCTACTAAAAGTATGTCAATCCCCATGGAACACTCCACTTTTGCCAATAAAGAAACCTGGAACGGATGATTACCGCCCAGTACAAGACTTAAGGAGAGTAAATGATGCAGTTGAAACTATACATCCAGTTGTACCCAATCCTTACACTCTTCTAGGACTGATACCTGCTGAAGCTACCCATTTCACTGTACTGGATTTAAAAGATGCATTTTTTTGCATAAGACTAGCCCCTGTAAGTCAAATATTGTTTGCATTCAAATGGCAGGACCCCATCTCTGGAAGAGGGGGCCAACTCACCTGGACACGATTACCCCAAGGATTCAAGAATTCGCCTACCATCTTTAGTGCTGCACTGAATCAAGACCTTTCAAGCTATCCAGTGGCCCCGGGGAAGAGAGTGCTTCTCCAATATGTGTACGATCTGCTGATAGCTGCCATATCAGAAAGTGAATGTATATTAGCCACCAAAGACCTCTTGCAGTTACTAGATGAAGCTGGATACAAAGTTTCCAGAGCAAAAGCACAGCTATGCCAAAAAGAAGTGAAATACTTGGGCTTTCGTATAACCCAAGGAAGCCGAAGATTAGGCAGAGAAAGAAAAGAAGCAGTATGTAGAATCCCAACTCCAACAACCAGAAAGCAAGTCAGAGCCTTTCTGGGAGCGGCAGGATATTGCCGAATCTGGATACCCAACTTCGCCCAAATTGCCAAACCACTGTATGAAGCCACAAAAGGAGAAGAGAAGTCGCCACTGGAGTGGGGACTTGAGCAGGATACAGCCTTCAAGAAGTTAAAGGAAGAATTGATGTCATCACCAGCACTTGGACTACCAGATGTCCACAAGCCTTTCCACTTGTTTGTACATGAAGCACAGGGAAATGCCTTAGGCATGTTGACTCAGAAATTGGGAAATTGGGAACGACCTGTAGCATACCTATCGAAACAGTTGGACACTGTGGCCAAAGGATGGCCACCTTGCCTGAGAGCCATTGCAGCTACAGCACTATTAGTGAGTGAAGCAGACAAGCTCACCTTAGGACAGAACATACGAGTCACTGTGCCACATGCAGTCCTTGCCCTCATGGAACAGAAAGCAAATTATTGGCTCACCAATTCCCGAATGCTGAAGTACCAGAGCATGTTATGTGAAAACCCACAGATACAACTAGAAGTGAGTCATGCCTTGAACCCAGCCACCTTGATACCCATCAGTGAAGAACTCCCAGAACATGACTGTATCGAAGTCATGGAAACTGTGTTCTCCAGTCGACCTGATTTGACAGATGTGCCCATAGACAATCCTGACCAAATCTATTATGTTGATGGGAGCAGTCTCATCCTCGATGGACGACGCTGTGCCGGATATGCAGTCGTCACTCAACACGAAGTAGTTGAATCATCAGCTCTAGCCTCAGGCACATCAGCCCAGAAAGCCGAATTGATAGCACTCACCAGAGCATTGTTGTTAGGAGAAAAACTTGTGCTAAATGTATATACAGACTCCAAATATGCCTTCACCACTCTACATGCCCATGGAGCCCTCTATAAAGAACGAGGACTCATCACATCCGGAGGAAAATCAGTCAAGTATGGTCCCGAGATATTGATGTTACTTGATGCAGTTTGGGCCCCAACACGTGTAGCTGTCATGCATTGTAGAGGACATCAAGCCGGAAAAGGAGAAGTTGCCCAAGGAAATAGATTTGCAGATGCCTCAGCACGACAAGCAGCTATGACAGGACAGATTACCCCACAAGCGATGCCAATGCAAGCAGCATTGTTTCCAGTACCTTTGAATTTATGGACACCACGATATACCACCAAAGAATTGGATTACTACTGTAACAAGGAAGATGGAGTACTGAAAGATGGATGGATTGAGCTGCCACCAGAAGAGGGCAGTCAACCCCCTGGACGAATAGTAATTCCTGAACTGTTAGGACCATCTTTTGTCAAAGCTTTCCACGAAGCCACCCACTATGGGAAAAGTGCTATGGAAAAAGCACTCAGACCACATTTTTACATCCCTCTGATGACAACCATATCAGCTTCAGTAGCACGTCAATGTCTAACCTGTGCCAAAAATAATGCCAAGCAAGGCCTTATAACGGCACCCCGAGTTCAGTCAGGAGGTGTAACCCCCATGCACAACCTCCAAGTAGATTTTACCGAAATGCCAAGAGCCAATGGATACCATTATCTATTAGTATTAGTTTGTACTTTCTCTGGATGGGTAGAAGCCTTCCCAACCAGAACTGAGAAAGCCCGAGAAGTTACCAAAGTTTTAATGAGAGAGATTGTCCCTAGGTTCGGAATTCCAGCAGTAATAGGGTCAGACAATGGACCCTCATTTGTCTCCCAGGTTACTCAACAGTTAGCAAAGGCTTTACAGATACAATGGAAACTCCACACTGCATACAGACCCCAGAGTTCGGGGAAAGTTGAGCGAATGAATCGTACCCTAAAAGCCCAAATGTCCAAGCTTTGTCAGGAGACACACTTGAAGTGGCCCCAAGTGCTCCCAATAGCTTTACTCAGAATACGCTCAGCTCCTGTAAAATCAACAGGTTTTTCCCCTTTTGAAGTTTTGCATGGTAAACCCCCACCAATAGTGCAGGGAATCAAAGGAAGTTTAGCCCAAATTGGTTCAGAAGTAACCAGACAAGAACTCCTAGCTCTTAGTTTTGTTCTGCAGACTCTCCATGCATGGATCCAAGACCAGTTGCCTATCAACTTGACGGAACCTTTGCATCCCTATCAGCCTGGTACCTCGGTGTGGATCAAAGATTGGAAGAAGACACCGTTGGAACCCCATTGGAAGGGACCGTACACCGTCATCCTGTCTACCCCAACTGCAGTAAAGGTAGCCGAGATCGACGCCTGGATCCACCACAGTAGAGTCAAGCCCGCCGCTGATCCTGAACCTGAGCAGTGGACAGCAGAGCAGCATCTTGATGCACCCTTGCGAGTTACTCTGAGACGGCAACCAGCAACTTAGACACTTCATCACAGTGCCTTGCAGTAGCCAAGTCTTTCGAAGAGGATTGCTGTTTTCTATGCAGCAACAGTTTTGTTTCAACGAACTCAATCTGTGCATGATTCTGCACACTACTTTGATACTACATTGACTAGCCAGATTTCACAAGCCAACTGAAATTGCTAAAAAGTTGGTTAATGTGCGCTGGACAACCTGAGGATCTTCAATCAACACTCAGCACCCGTTAAATTGCTTCATTAGCAAACGGGACGAAGAAAAGAGAACGCCGTGATCAAGATCAGCAAGCTGAGGATTCAGAAGAACTCCAATCAACATCAACATGCATCTTTAATTTTGCTTTGCCTTGGTTGCCTTCTTGGGAGGTTTTGAACTGACTTATGCTTTACCTCCATGCACTGCTTGCATTACTTCTACTCGAACTGGACTGAAAGTAACTCAGACTTTGATTTACCACTCGTACTATACCTGCAAGGGAAAAGTGACTCGGTGAATTTATAACACCACTGAACTAAATGTTTGCACTTATGGCAAAATTAGAGCATGCTATAATCCGCATCAGAATCCATCCTATTACACGTTGGAAATACGATGGAAGGATGCAGATGGACCTATAATAGCTGCTACACCACCACTTAAGGACATTACTAAACCTGCTGTTTTGAATTTTGATGCATGTAATGTCATTAACAGAGATAGTTATTCCACCTGTGGTACTTGGGAGAAAGCGTATCGAAATGACCACAAGTACATGTGTCCAGAGGGTGCCACAGGATGGTGGAAATGTACAGGTAAAAAGGAACCAGGCTATAGTACTGCACCAGCAGCAGATTACTATTGCCCGTATTGGGAATGTGTTTTTTATGCTACCTGGAATAATGGTATAGTTGACGAGAAGATAAACGAATGGCCACTTTAACCAAGCCAACAACAAATGATAAATGTCAGAAAGATGCTTGTAACCCCTTACACTTACGCATACACAATCCCTATGCATGGAAACAAGGATATAAGTTTGGTTTACGTATTGCTGGAGGGGCAATAGATCCAGGAACCATTGTGTATATTAGATTGAATACCCAAGCCCACAAGTTATCTAAATATCATATCCATAATACCTTTTATGAAGCCATGCATGTAAATAAGTTTGAGATCCCTCATCCTTCTCAGAATTTATTCCTAGAATTAGCCGGAGCCGTAGTATCTACTCTTAAAATCTCAGATTGCTATTTTTGTGGCGGAACCCAAATGGGAGACCAGTGGCCATGGGAAGCCCAAGAATTGAATTATTCTTTGATTTACAATCAGACTGAATTACACAAGACTACTAGTGAATGGGTGTTAGCGCACTCAATCGTTGGACGTCTTTGCTATGCCAGAACTGGACCCCAGTTCACCCAAAAGGTAGGACAGCTGGTCTGTCTTAGCCAGAAGTACTATAATGCCATGACCAAAAAGACGGCATGGTGGTCAGGAATCAAACATCCTGAACCTCCTAACCCACTAGCTAGATTTCCTGAACATGCTGATTTATGGACTAACCTTGCCAAAGTCCATGCCTGTCAAGCCCCACCTGGCCTATATTGGATCTGTGGAAACCGAGCGTATGCCCAACTCCCGCCACAATGGGGAGGAGCATGTGTCTTAGGAACCATCAGACCTTCTTTCTTTCTTTTTTTTAAACACTGCACATGGAGAACAATTAGGATACCCTGTATACACTACCCACCGACACAAAAGAGCATTAAGACAGAAAAGAGAAGCCTTACAGATAGGCAAGTGGGAGAAGTGGCAGGGTGATGATTGGCCACCAGAAAGAATCATTGAGTATTATGGGCCTGCCACTTGGAATGATGATGGTATGTATGGTTATCGCACTCCAATCTATATGATTAATCGTATTATTCGCTTACAAGCAGTAGTTGAAATAATAACCAATGAAACTAGTCATGCTCTTACGCTTTTAGCTAGACAAAGTACTCAGATGCGCACTGCTATATATCAGAACCGCTTAGCACTTGATTATTTGTTAGCAGCAGAAAGAGGAGTATGTGGTAAACTGAATTTAACTAATTGCTGTTTGAAAATAGATGATAAAGGTCAAGTAGTTGAAGAAATTGCTAAAGATATGCAAAGACATGCTTACGTGTCAGTACAAACTTGGCACTCATTGAAATTCCCTAACTGGTTTGCTAACCTTTTCTCCTGGCTGGGAGGATTTAAGACTTTCATTGTCTTAGTACTAATTCTTGTTGTTGTTATCTTCTTATTACCATGTTTAATCCCATGTTGTATGCGTTCTATTTATAATGCTATTGACAGCACAGTAGAGCGGAAGACCGCAACTAAAATAATGGCCCTATATAGAGCCAGCCCTAGTCGTAATCCTTCAATCATGATGTGATTCTTCTAAAGGTGATTTAATTCTCACACCTTATTAAGTAATAGGGTGAGATTAATCAAAGGGGGGAATGTGGCAGGTGCAGGCCTGTGATCCACGGTGTTTGACATAAGCAGGCAGGCCTAACTAGCTTGACCTGTAAATGAAGCCTGTGGAGAGGCTCATAGGAATTGCACATCCCCCAACATGCTGCTATTGTAGGATAGAACTCTGCAAGAGTACTAAACTAACTTAGGTAAGCAAAACTGAGAAATGGAAAAATACAGAAAAATATGTTTAAAAGTAACTGATAAGAAAAGTACATCTGCAAGGAATATAATTGGGAGTGCTGACAGATGAGTTGCAGAGCCCTGCTCCCCTGCATGCACAAATTGGCTCTATGGCCTTGAGAGTATGAAAGTAACAAGTTGATGAACTGACCATTGTAATTGGGACTAGAAGGGGGGTATGTAGGTGCCAAGCCCACTGAAGGAACATAATTGGATAATCTTATCAGTACCGGGACCAATGGAAGGGGTACGGGAGGTACGGGAGAGTACCGGGACCAATGAAATGTTTTTCTATACCTAGAATGGAACAGAAGTCTATAAACGTTGTTGTAATGCTAGAAAACTTTGCTCAGCCATTTTGAAATTGACTTGCTTGAGACTTGTGCACAAATAAATGATTTGGACCTTCTGAACAGACTCCTGGTATCATTGGTTTGTCTGCGCTTTGCTGCTACATCTTCACATCTTATTTTTGCTATGACCAGATTATTGATGAGGAGGGAAGATACAAAATGTGAAAAACTAAGCCATGAATTCAAAGGCTGGATTGGATTGTGCTGAACAAGCCAAATTACTATAGTACAGCTCCCTACGTACAAACACCATGTTAATAGAACGCTTGGCCTCAGTCATACACTCAAAACACAGACCCTCATCAAGTACAGAATAAAGTGACCACAACCTAAAGTAAAAATAAAAATATGTAGACAAAAAATTAAACTAAAATACCAAGAAGCCAGACTCCACAAGAGGAGCAACACCAGAGAAATAAAAGAGATGCAGTTCCCCATACTGTGTCAAATATAAATATTGTGCAAAGTTCAATCACTAAACTGAAAATAAATTATTTTTCCTACTTTTGTTGTCTGACCATTTTGTTCTCTGTTCATGCTGGTTCAGATCTGAGGCTTATTCTTCTTCTGTGTTCCCTTAGCTCTCTTTCTACGGTCTCTAGTCCATCTGCCATTTCTTGTCTCTCCTCTTGTTTTCTTCACTTCCTTCCATCTTGTATATTGTTTTTTTCCTTTCAGCTTTCTTACATTCATTGCTCTCTCTCTCTGTCCACCCAGATTTCATTCATTACCATTTAGTTCTCAATCTCCCTCTTTTTTTTTAAGTCATCTACCTATCGCTTTTCAAACTTCACCCTAGACCTTCCATTCCCTAGCTCTTCTTTAGTGGTCCATTATTCCCTAGTCTTTGATCACTCTCTTTTCCCCTCCATGTCTCTCATCTCCCATCCAGTGTGTGCGTCTCTCTCTTTCACTCCATCCAGTACCTCCACTCTCTCTTTCCTTCAATGTCTGCCTTCTCCCTTCCTATCACCCTGCAACCAGCATCTGCCCCATACCATACCATCCCCTACCCTCCCTGTTATTCCCCTGTCCAGCATCTCTCCATCTCTTTCTCAACCTATTTACCCCATGTCCATCTTCTCTCATCTTTCTCCCTATTTACTCTCATGTCCTGCATTTCCTTCTCCCTTATTACTCTGTGTCTAGTATTTCCTCTCTGTGGGCAGGCTCTCTACTAGGCTGCTGGCACTCCGCAGGTCATCCTGAATGGGGGAGTGGAGGTGGGCAGCCAGGGATGGTGCCTTCCTAATGTCTGCTCCTGCGGACAGGCTCTTTCTCTGAGCCGCAGTCATGGCTTTCACAGTCCCTGCCTGCTGGACATGCTGCTCCAGCAGGCAGAAGAGTGTGGGAGGCAGTGATTGTGGCCCAGAGAAGCAGAGCCTGCCCACGGGAACAACATGCTCCGTGGGCAGGGGCTGTGCAAGGCTATTTGTGCCCTACCTCTCTGGGCTGAGATCACTGCTCGTTAAGACGTGCTGCTCCCTGGGCAGGCTCTGCCTCTTGTACATACATGGGGAGGCATCGAAGGGGGCATTGAGGGAGCATTAGGAGGTGGACGTGGATGGGCACAGGGAGCCAGAAGGGAGATGTTGAGTGCAGGGGGGAATAGGGGAGACAGCGGGGATAATCTGAAGTGGGGGACTAAGGAGATAGAGATACTGGGCATGGAAAGCAATATAGGGAGAAACAAGGAGGGCAGATGGAGTGGTGATGTTGGCCAGGGGGTTATAGGGAGACTATGGGAAAATGCTAGACTTGGGGAGGTGGGACAAGCAGGTTAGTTTATATTTGGTCCCTCAAAGAGGTGGGTCTGGAGGAAAGCTGTACTTTCAATTTGGACATGCAATGCATGAGATTCCAGAAGTTCAAGTTTGAGTGACATCTCTCAAAATGCTCCCAAAGTCATCCCTTTTATTAAGCCTTATGGACTCTATGGTTCCATAGTCTTCAAGAATGAACTTTGGAAAAAAATAGCAGAGGCATTTATTCAGGATACGAAGAGTGCTAAACAGCTGGCATTACCATGATTGAATTCATCTAAAATATTGAGTGATCTACCACCTCTATTGTACTGAATGTATTAGCACTTAATTCAAGCTTCAAACTTTGGGAGTCCATGTCAGATGCATCATTTGGAGCCAAATGGACTTTGAAAAGGCAGTCTCTCAGACCCTTAGTGAGGATTGGCTCCAAGAGTCTATCTTTTGATCACCGAAGGGTAGTTGAGACTTTTCACAAAATGCTTGACTGTCCTTTTATTATTGCTGATGTTGCCAGTGTAGCCATGTAAATTTGTAGGATAGGCTTACATCATCTGTGCTTTATAGGAATGTGCTTGGGGCAGACATTTTCAGTTTTATTTTTTAGTTTGTTTGTCCCCTGTCCCCCTCCCCGCTCTAATTTTTGAACAGTTTTTTGTTTCTTTCATATTTGTTTTAATAAAAAATGTTTGCAATGTTTCAGTCAATTAATACATACATACATTAATACATACAGCACGTTGGTACTCTTCTGATCTATGGACCTCCCTACTCCTATTCAGGAAGCTCGAAAGACGATGGCGATGTTCACGGTCTTCAGACGATCATTCTGCCTATGTCTCCCACCTTGAGACACACCGCAGTGCAGTTATCAAGAAAAGGAAGGAATACCATTCCGATCTCCTGCTCCACTCCCTAAACAGACCTCGTGACCTCTTTAACATCTTTAAGTCACTTACTAAGGAGACTTACTACCATTCAATCAGACTTGCTACTCCCTCAGGAATTTGCATATTATCTATGTGCTAAAATCAGCCTAACCAAGCCCTCCTTCCCTATCCCCACACCAAGTCATATACCAGGCTCCCTAACACCTTTGACCTCCTTCATGCCCCCAAGAAGTTCATCGAGGACATCATCATATCCATCAATACCACCACCTCTCCCAATGACCCCTCCCCAGTATTCTGGATAAGATTGTTACGTGCTGAATTCAGCCCAATTTTAGCTAAGATCATTGAGCTGTCCTTTTCAACAGGGATGTTCCCCCTCACTTTAAAACAAACCTCCATTTGGCCCCTTCTAAAGAACAGCAAGCGAAACCCTCAGAAGGGAGAATCTTATCGACCAATCTCTAGCATCCCCCTTTTAGCCAAGATAATCAAGAAGGTCGCTCATCTCCAAATTCAACATCACATTGAGACTACTGCTCCTCTCGACCCATGCCAGCATGGCTTCAGAGAATTCCATGGGGTTGAGACACTTCTCACCACTCTATTCAGCACCTTACTCACTGGAATTGATAATATTAGACAAGGCTATGTTCTAATCTTCATAGATATTGCTTCTGCCTTTGACTCAGTCAACCATGAACTGCATCTTACACGTCTTCAAGAGAAGGGAATTCTTACCTCAGCCTTGAGTTGGTACAAGTCCTACCTATCAGACCGATGGCAACAGGTATGAATTGGCTCTATGACCTCTGAGCATTTTCAACAAAAGCAAGGCGTTCCCCAGGCTCCTCTCTCTCTGCCCTCTTCTTCAATATCTATATGCAGCCCATCTGTTCAATCATCCACTCCTTCAACATCTCCTGCCTCATGTATGCTGATGATGTACTGCTATTCACACCTTCTCTAAAGACCAACCCGACCTCTCGCCAATAATAAGCTGCTTTAACACCGTTACAGACTGGCTCCACACACAAAGCCTCAGAATCAACTTCAACAAGACGGATGTCCTATTCATCACAAGTAATCAATCCTTCACCCCCCCCCCCCCCGCTTCGATTAAGGTCAGAGACGCAGAGCTCCCAAGTAAACCCATCATCCGCTACTTGGGTTTCACTCTAGACAAGCAGCTCGACATGAAAGTACATATCAGCAACATCAGCAAGGCAATCTACCACAAGATACGAACAATTCGCCACCTACGTCCCCTACTGGAGCCTGCCGATTTCCGTACGATTTTTCAAGCCCCTGTGACCCCCCATTTTGACTATGCCAATGCAATACTACATGGTCTTCCTAGGAGCACTCTTAATCCGTTACAACCAGCAATGAATGCCGCTGCCCGTGTCCTGCATGGAGCCTCGAGAAGGAACCATATAACTCCCATTTTGCAGCACCTCCATTGGCTTCCCATCCATTGCAGGCTTACCTTTAAAACCCTCAACAAGCTATCTTCTGACTCCCTCAAGGACCTTGTTCACCCCACTCCTCAGAATAGATCCAGAAAATCATTCGCTGCTTATACTCTCACTATCCCCACTGCTATAATAAAATGTGCGAACAAGAACCGAGCCTTTGTGTTTTATGCGCCCACACTTTGGAACGCCTTTCCTGCCCATATCCGGTCTGTTACCGACCTCGCACAATTTAGGAAGGCCCTAAAGTATCACCTTTTCCTTCAGTACTATTCTCCTGCCAGTGACATTACATAACTCAGTTCACCCTTCATGTCTGTCATGTTTTCATAACCATATCAGTAGTTTTAAGTACTTAACTTATTTAACTCTCCCCATTTAAACCAAGCTGTCTTTCCTATTCTCTGTAAAGTCCAATGTATGTTCTGCCTGCATTTGTACAATTTGATGTTTATTGTAAACCGCACTGATTTTTAAGAGCACGGTATAAAAAATATTTAAATAAATAAATAACTAATGTACATTAATAAGTTTAAATACACATTAATTCATAGGTTAGTGTGTGTTAAATCAATTTATCATGAACTAAATATTTTAAGGAGTCTTCAGCTGTCCTGAATGAACCTGCTCTGGGCTGAACTCTGAAGCTAAGCAGGATCAGGCCTGGCTAATATTTGGATGGGTGACCATCTTGGAATATTGAGGGCTGTAAACTCCCTGTCTGGAAGAAAGGCCTGGCATCTACTTCTGGTACTACTTTGCAAAGAAAATTTAGGGGCTGGGTCTTCAGGAGCCTGCACTGACTCAACAGCACACATTACATTTGCAGATATCTTAAGGCACACTAATGACTGAATATGTACTCATGAATGCACATCCCTAGCATGGTATTTTCACAGATCACCCCTTTCTAAACACATCTCTTAATGTTCCCACACATCCGCAATAATTTTACTTCACAACAATTTTCACGTTTGCAAGCAAACACTGATGCTATAATCAAATCTGCAACTCATTTATCATCTTAGTATTTATTTTGTAACTTTTGAAACCTTTAATGGTGATGACATTTAGATAGCCTAGATAGTGGTCATCAGCGTGTGGTCATCAGCGTGTGGTCATCAGCGTGTGGTTCCCCCCCCCCCCCCCCCGAGTCCTTTGTTGCAGCCTTTTAGAAGCTGGCTAAAATGCTAATTTTTGCACATCTGAATGCCTCAAATTCAAACTTCAACACAATTCCTACTGGCCTGATTAGTATGCATGTTCAATTTCTGAGAAAGCGTAGATACTTACCTGTAACAGGTGATCTCCGGGAACAGCAGGAAATTAGTCTTCACATATGGGTATCGTCGGTGCCGACGGAGCCTGCGCGGAAATGCTCCCCAGCGTCCAATAGGAACGCTTTTGGGAGCATCCCTCAGCAGATGCACGCTGCCTTCCCGCCTTTCCAACTGTCCCTCTCTTCAGTTAAGTTTGAACATGTTCCCTGTAAAATAGTTATCTCCAAGTTATAATGCCCTGTTCAATGTAATTTCAGTTTGTTCAATGTAAACCGCACTAATGCAGAATAGCGCGGTATATAAGAGAATGTAAATAAATAAATAAATAGCTGAGTGAAAAGGATAGAGGGAGAGAGAAAAGAGATAGAGAGATAGAGGGACAACTCCTAGGGGAGGTGGGTGGGTTGTGAAGACTAAATTCCTGCTGTTCCCGGAGATCACCTGTTACAGGTGAGTAACTACACTATCTCCAGGAACAAGCAGAAATGTAGTCTTCACATATGGGGACTCCCTAGCTGAAGATGCCAGGGAGATGACCCCAGGAAGCTGCCACCTATAGTGAGGTGGGCCATGCTACCTCCCATGGATCTCTGGCATCCTACCAGGGTTGGTGGGTAGGAGTTGCATTAAGTTTGAAAGTGATTTTGAAGAACAGCCTGGCCAAAGAAGGCATCCCGACGGGAGGCTTTATCTAGGCAGTAGTGGGCTGTAAAGGTATGTCCCGAAGCCCAGGTGGCTGCTCGACAAATGTCATCGACACAGAGTGAAGGTTAGCCATAGAGGCTGACATGGCTCTCACATTATGATCTGTGACATGGCCTTGAAGAGGAAGAATCTTACTCTCATAAGCAAAGGATCTATTTGGATAAAGTCCTCTTGGAGACTGGAAGTAAGAACATAACATAAGATATGCCATACTGGGTCAGATCAAGGTCCATCAAGCCCACTATCCTGTTTCCAACAGTGGCCAATCTAGGTCATATGTACCTAGCAGTTTCCCCAAAAGACACAGGTTCCACAATGCTTGTACTGGGTCAAGCATTGATACCCTGGGTCCCTTCTTAATAATGGTTTATGGACCTTTCCTCCAGGAACTTGTCCAAACCTTTTATAAACCCAGCTACATTAACAGCCTTTACTACATCCTCCGGTAACAAATTCCAGAGTTTGATTACACGTTGAGTGAAAAAATATTTTCTTTTATTAGTCTTAAATAGTCTACCCTGTAGCTTCACTGCATGTCCCCTAGTCTTTCTATATTCTGATAACATAAACAATCGATCTATGTTTACCCGTTCCACTCCGTTCATTAATTTATAGACTTCTATCATATCTCCCCCTCAGCCGTCTCTTTTCCAGGTTAAAGAGCCCTAACCTTTTTAGCCTTTCTTCATAGGAGTATCCTTCCATCCCCTTTACCATTTTGGTGGCTCTTCTCTGAACCTTTTCTAATATCGCTATATCCTTTTTAAGATACGGCGACCAGAATTGCACACAATACTCAAAGTGCGGTCTCACCATGGAGCGATATAGAGGCATTATAATATCTTTTGTTTTATTTTCCATTCCTTTCCTTAGGATACCTAGCATTCTATTTGCTCTCTTGGCCGCCACTGCACACTGGGCCAAGGGTTTTAACATGTTATCCAGAATGACACCTAAATCTTTTTCCTGGGTGGTGGTTCCTAATGTGGAACCTTGCATCGTGTAACCATAGTTTGGGTTGTTCTTCCCTAGGTGCATAACTTTGCACTTGTCCACATTAAATTTCATCTGCTATTTTGATGCCCCGTCTTCCAATTTATCAAGATCCTCTTGCAAATTTCTACAATCCTCATGGGTTTTAACAACTTTAAATAGTTTTGTGTCATCTGCAAATTTGATAACCTCACTCATTATTCCACTTTCCAGATCATTTATGAATATGTCAAAAAGCAGTGGACCCAGCACAGATCCCTGGAGTACACCACTATTCACCTTTCTCCATTGGGAAAATTGGCATTTAGCCCTACCCTCTGCTTTCTATCTTTTAACCAGTTCCTGATCCACAATAGTACACTGCCTCCTATCCCATGACATTTTAGTTTTGCCAAACGTCTCTGATGAGGGACCTTGTCAAAGGCTTTCGGAAAGTCCAGATACACTATATCGACCGACTCACCTTTGTCCACCTGTTTCTTCACACCTCAAAAAAAACATAACAGATTAGTAAGACAAGATCTTCCCTGTCTAAAGCCTTGTTGGCTGTCTCCCATTAGGCCATGACTATCTAATGTCCCAAATGACTAGCATCAAAAGCAATAAAACGTTGAGAAGACTTTCTTTGTTGCTGTGTTCTTTGTAGATAAAAAGCTAAGGCTCTTTTACAGTCCAAAGTGTTAAGGTGCTTCTCTGCATTAGAGGCATGAGGCCTCGGAAAGAATTCAGGAAGATAAATCGATTGATTTAAATGAAAAGGCAAAACCACCTTTGGCATAAAGTATGGATGAGTTCTGAGGCCAACCTATCATGGTGAAACCTAGTGTAAGGAGGATCAGCCACTAATGCTTGCAATTCACTAATACGATGTGCAGAGGTGACTGCAATTAGGAAGATGACCTTCCAGGACAAAAACTTCAGGGTAGTAGTGGCTAAAGGTTCAAGGGCGGTTTCGTGAGCTGCCCGAGAACTATATTTAAATCCCATGCCACCAGTGGTGGTATGATGGGAGGTTTTGTTAACAGAAGACCTCTCATAAATCTGGATATGAGAGGATGAGAGGAAATTGGTTGTCCATTTAGAGGCTTATAGGAAGCTGTAATTGCGCTAAGATGGACTCTTACTGAATTGGTCTTTAGACCAGAATTTGATAAGTGAAGTAGATACTCTAGTATCGCTTTCAAAGGTATCACCAGGGGGTTTAACCCCTTCTGGGAACACCATATAGTGAAACGTTTCCACTTGAAGGCGTAAGATCGTCTTGAGGAAGGTTTTCTAGAAGCCTGAAGGATATCCTTTACCTGTTGGGAAAGGTTGAGATCCTGAAGATTTAAGCTTTCAGCAACCAGGCCGTGAGATGCAGGGACTGGGGATTCGGGTGCCATAGGGTCCCACTCTCTTGGGAAAGGAGATCTGGAGCACACCCTAACTCCAGAGGCACAGCTTGAGAGAGATGTAGAAGCAGGGGATACCACGTTTGGCATTGCCACCATGGCGCTATGAGGATCATACGACGTCTGTCTCTCTGAAGCTTGAAGAGTGTTTTGGGGATGAGGGGAATAGGTGGGAAGGCATAGAGGAAGTTATCCCTTGCCTGGCAATTGTGAGCCGGAATCCTGGAACAGAACCGGGGAAGCTTGGCATTCAATGGACTTGCAAAGAGGTCTATGTCTGGAGTCCCCCAGATGTATATATCTTTGTCACCTGGTCTAGGTAGAGAAACCATTCGGGAGGCAACAGTACTCGACTGAGTTTGTCTGCCCAAAGGTTTTGAATGCCTGGAAGATATACCACGAGAAGGTGGATTTGATGCTCTCTGGCAAGGGCCCAGTCATAAAGTTTTGTTGCATAATGACAGAGAGCCTGTTCTGCCCTGCTTGTTCACAAAGAACATGGCTACTTGATTGTCCGTTTGGACTAGGACTGTCTTGTAGTTGAGCTGGGCATGGAATACTCAAAGAGCAAAATAGATTGCTCTTAATTCTAGGAGGTTTATGTGAAGACAAGCCTTCTGTGGAGTCCAAGTGCCCTGAGTAGAGAGATGATGCAGGTGTGCTCCCCAACCCATCTGTGATGCATCTATTGTTAGGGTTGCCTGGTATAGGGGTTGTTGGAAAGGAGACCCCACTAAAAGATTCTCCAGTGATTGCCACCACTGAAGGGACAAGATCAGTCGATGAGAGTTTGATATCTTGTCTGACAGACGTCCTGTGGCCTGTGTCCACTGTGTGGATAGGGTCCACTGGGCTGCTCGCATGTGGAGGCGAGCATAGGGAACTACATGAACAGTGGATGCCATGTGTCCCAGTAACTGTAGCAGTTCTCGAGCAGTTAGGGAGGATTTTCCCGCTGCTTGAGAAGCTAGTTGCACTATGCGAAGACACCGGGCCTGTGGAAGGAAAGCCCTTGACTGTCTGGTATCTAAACAGGCTCCTATGAACTCCAGAGACTGGGAAGGAACAAGTTGGGATTTTGGGAAGTTTATTACCAATCCCAATATTGGAGGATTCACATTGTGCGAAACAGTGCAGAGCTAGCTTCTGCACTTGTGGGGGCTCGAATAAGCCGGTCGTCCAAGTAAGGGAAGACGAATATCCCTAGGGTTTGCAGGAATGCAGCTGCTACTGCCATGCATTTCGTGAAAACTCTTGGTGCGGAAGCCAGACCAAAGGGAAGAACCCTGTACTGGAAGTATTTTCCCTTGAAAAGGAATCGTAAGAATTTCCTGTGATCTGGATGGATCAGAATGTGAGTATATGCATCCTTTAAGTCTAGAGAGCAAAGCCAATCCTGACTTTGAAGGTATGGCAGAAGAGTTCCTAGAGAAATCATTTTGAACTTCTCTCGGAACAGGTATTTGTTCAATTCTCTGAGGTCTAGAATGGGTCTGTGTCCCCCTGTTTTCTTTGGAATAAGAAAATAGGGGGAGTAGAACCCTGTACCCTGCTGAAGGATGGGTACTTCCTCTACTGCCCCCTTGGGCAAGAAGTGTTGAGACCTCGTGATTTAGCAGATTGTCTGCAGAGGTCTGGGACTTGAACTGCCTTAGGATTGTAGGAGGGGGTATGCTGTGAAAATGAAGCTTGCACCCCTCTCCTACAATGGACAGAGTCCAATTTTTTGCTGTTATTTGGTGCCATCTGTTGGCAAAATGACACAGCCTGCCTGGAATATTTAGGGGTTCTGGACCCCTCAGAGGCAGGAAGGCTAAGCTCTCTAGGAAGGAGTCAAAGCCCTTGAGGGGGCTGAACCTGCGGAGCTGGTTGAGCTCTCGGGCCTTTTGGCTTCTGCTGTTTAAATTGCTGTTGTTGTCCCCTTTGGGCAACTTGACCATGAGCTTGGCTTTGCTGGGTATAGGATGGATAAAACGTCCTCTTTTTGCTGAAAGAGGGTTTTATTATAGGGTTTCTTTTCGGCTGGAGTGGCTGTAGATTTTGACAATCTATCTAAGGTGATATTGTCAGCATCTATCTCATTAGCCTTTTCCTGCCAATTCTTGCCAAAGAGGTTTTCTCCTGTGCAAGGGATGTTGCCCAATTTATCCTGTACCCAAATCTCCAAGTCTTATGCCTGAAGCCAGGCAATCCATCGTGCACCAATGGCAATAGCAAAGGTTCTGCTGATGCATTCAAAGCAGTCAAAGGCTGCACGATTCACAAACTTGGAGACATCTTGAACATGCCGTCCAACACAAAAGCACGAACCCACGTCAAAAGGGACAAAACCAAAAGCAAAGACGTGGAGACCTCTGAAGGGTAACCAAAATTTTTATTAAACCAAAAATAAGCCACTGGCCCGACAAAGGCCGTGTTTCGTTGCCTTCTTCAGGGGCTCAAAGTGGACTAAAAAGCTGTTTTTCAAATGAACTTCACGGTACCACCAGAAGTAGTAGAAGTTGGCGTCTTTGAGATTTCTACTTCTGGTGGTACCGTGAAGTTCATTTGAAAAACGGAATAAGCAATATGTACAGACGCTGAAGTTTCCAATTGGCTGCTTTGTGTATAGGATTTTCCTATTTCACACGCGTTGGAAATTTATTAACTGAAGGTATAAGATTAGATATATGCGCAAGGATTATAAAACAGCTTTTTAGTCCACTTTGAGCCCCTGAAGAAGGCAACGAAACACGACCTGTGTCAGGCCAGTGGCTTATTTTTGGTTTAATAAAAATTTTGGTTACCCTTCAGAGATCTCCACGTCTTTGCTTTTGGTTTTGACATCTTGAACATGCCTGACAAGGAACATGCCTAAGGAAGTCTTGTCGTCTGTCATCTGGGAGAAGTGGGCTCATAAGCTCCAAATCTCCTGTGACCTCTTTGAGGAACATTCCCATATACAAAATATATGAGCTGATCCTAGCTGAAAGCATGGAAGCCTGAAAAGTTTGACGCCCAAAAGCATCAAGAGTCCTGCATTCATGACCTGGAGGATTGGATGCATGTCTCTTTGCACTTTTCATCCTACGCATGGCGGACTCCACTACCATTGAATGGTGTGGCAGCTGAGTCTTTTGAAATCCAGGACATGGTGGAACTCGATACATGATATCAAGCCTCCTAGAATGAGGAGATGTGGTCAAAGTTGTCTCCCACATTCTGAGCATCAGATCATGAAGAATTTCATGAATGGGCAGAGTGGCTGCCTCCTTTGGAGCCTTAGGATATTGGAGAATTTCCAATTCCTTTGCTCTAGGTTCCTTTTCAGGAGCTACCATGATTGAAAGGCCTTTGGCAACATCACGAATAAAATCCTGAAAGGACATGTCCTCTGGAGGCGACATTCTGCGTTGGGCAGAAGAAGAGTCTTCCAGGAGAAAAACTCTGGTACCGGCAGAATTATCAGAGTCATCAGAATCGGAGGATTCGAAGTATCTCTGATCACGATGTTCATGTAAGGCACGATCCCGGTATTGATTGAAGTCGGTACCGAGTTGATCCAGTACCGATCTTTCGATGCCCGGCAAAGACGGCATGGGAAGGATTCCCACCGGGGCCGGTACTGTCGGTGATGATACCGGTATCTGTGCCGGTGCCCGTTGAACCATAGGTGTCAACGGTACCGCAGCTGTAAGGAGAGCTGCAATACTGCGCTCAATAGCGAGGAATCTCTGGTCTATCGACGCTGTCGATGCCTGGGTGTCGGTACCGGTGAAGGCAGCCGGGACCCCTGAGCATGGCACCAGTAGTTCTGTTGAGGCCGAGGCCTCGAGAACATCCTGGAACCCCGTTGATGCTTTGGAGGCCGAAGCTTCCCGCCAGGGCTGTTTTGCCAGTGTGGTTCCCTCAAGGGCAATGCCAATGGCCTCTCGATGCTTTGCAGGAGAGCTACCCTTTGAGGACCGGATTTTATGTTTAGTTACCTGAGATCCATGGGAGGAAGAAGAGGCTCTTGACGACGTCGATGCAATGGATCTGGCATCCGAAGAGGGTACCGAGCTTTGCAGCCCAGTTCTGTCTTCCTCTTTTAGTCATTCCCATACAAGAGAGACACTCAGATGGAGAATGGTCAGGGCCTAAACATTTAAGACACCAGTAATGGGTGTCGGTGACGGAAATGGTACCACCACACTTAGTGCGTTTTTTAAAACCACTAGCTGGTTTTTCCATCTTTAAGGAAAATGGGGCCTAATGCCCAAAATGGCGCCTAGCACCAAAAAAGAAAAGTTTCTGAAGAGAAACAAGTCAGATTTTTTTTTTTTTTTAAGAAAAGAAAAGAACCGGCGGTACCAGTAGGCATCGTGCGGAGGCAAACACGACCACAAGAAAAGATTAAAGATGAAATTTTCTGCGGTGACAGGGTATGTGTCCTGTCAGCTCCGTGGAAAACGAAGAACTGAAGAGGGACAGTTGGAAAGGCGGGAAGGCAGCGTGCATGTGCTGAGGGATGCTCCCAAAAGTGTTCCTATTGGACGCTGGGGAGCGTTCCCACGCAGGCTCCGTCGGTACCGACGATACCCATATGTGAAGACTACACTCCTGCTTGTTCCTGGAGATATGGATTTAAAATTACCATGCTAACAAAAAATGCTAAACCACAGAGATGTACCAGCAGCATACAATTAGTTATGATGCTTGAGTCATCTATTATGATGTAGGTAGTATCCAGCTTTAATCCTGCCCATTGTTTTGTGTCATATTGTGAAGGATATAGGGGTGTAGTTTTATTTTTTTAAGCAAATCTAGCTCATTTAATTTAGTAATTTAGGAAACCATGAAACTATTGTCTTCAGATGATTGTGGAAACAGGAGGAAAGTCAAGCATCTAATAATGAATGGAAACACAAGCACTTTGTCCTTAGCTACAACAAAGTGATATGTCTGTTCTGGTGGAAAATTGTTTCAGGTTTTAAATCATAAAATTTGTGTTGGCATTACACAAGACATCCAAATCATTCAAAAGCCTTTCCACTGTATAGTGTATTATGGAAAGAAAAGTTATTGGAGCTTAAGAGGAATTTAACTACTGAGCAAATATTTTGAAGGCACCCCAGAAACATTCTGTTGGAGCTACTGAGGTCTTGTCTAGACTTTCATGAATTCTTCTTTCAAACAAAAAGCCTTTCATTGTTTTTTTTTTGTTTAAACAATGTTTGCAGTCGCTGTTCAGGTTCTTTTTCCTGAAGTTTCCAAGTGTAAATACAGTTTTCTTTTTTTCTTCTTCTTATTTAGGCTTTGCAAACATTTACAATCTCAATTTCAAAAGACATGCAATTTAAGAAACAAAATGCAGCACAAAAAAGAATCATATACAGTACAAATCCACAGCAGTAGTCCACATCAAGGAAAGAGATGAGTACAAGATATATTCATAAACAGTATAAAAATAGTAAATGGGCTAAAATTTATTATGCAGCCTAAACTTTCTTATCCAAATTAAACTTTTCTAACTGAGTTGATTCAAACATATATGTACTCCCTTGCAAAGTTACTGTATTCTTGCAAGGGTAACATAAAAAGAAAGTTGTCCCTAACTCCACAACCTTATTCAGGGCCAAGAAATGTCTATGCTGCATTTGAGGGCTCCTGGAAACATCCGGGAATACATTTATTTCACAACCACAATATTTTTTTCTTTATATTTAAAGAAGGATTTCGATACCTTAACTTTATCAGCAACTGACAAAAAGGAAACCAATAATGTTGCCCTCTTAGCTATCTCATCAATAGCATCCTCCCAAAAATTTGTCAAATCCTGATTAATATCAGGTGACAAAACATCTATCCCTTCTTGCCCCCCCCCCAATCCTCCTGTCGCTTCCTAGAAGGCAAGTAAAGCACAGTTACTTACCTGTAACAGGTGATCTCTGGGAACAACAGGAATTAGTCCTCACATATGGGTACGTCGGAACCGACGGAGCCTGCGCGGGAAAGCTCCCCAGCTTCCCAGAAAGGAAGCTTTTGGGGCCTCCCACAGCGCATGCGCGCTGCCTTCCCGCCTTCCTGACCAACTCTCTTCAGTTCGAGTTTAAAGCTGAGACAATAGAGAGAGGAAAGGAAAGAGAGAGAGAGATACAACTCCTAGGGGAGGTGGGTGGGTTGTGAGGACTAATTCCTGCTGTTCCCAGAGATCACCTGTTACAGGTAAGTAACTGCTATCTCCAGGAACAAGCAGGAATGAGTCCTCACATATGGGGACTCCCCAGCTAAGATGCCTGGGAGATCCCCAAGGGTATGAGACCCTGAAAGGTTCCTCGTCTTCCTATGGATCTCAGGCATCCATTAAGGGACGGAGGGCAGGAGTTGTCTAAGAATGGAACAGGTGTCTGAGGACAGCCTGACCAAACAAGGCATCCCGGCGGGAGTCCCTGTCCAAGCAGTAATGGGCTGTGAAGGTATGAACCGAGGCCCAGGTGGCTGCTCGACAGATCTGGTCAATGGATACAGAATGAAGATGAGCCATAGATGTGGCCATGGCTCTCACATTGTGAGCTGTGACATGGCCTTCCAGAGAAAGGTTCTTACTCTGATAAGCAAAAGAAATACACTGAGCAATCCAATTGGACAGTGTTCTTTTCGAGACTGGAAGTCCTAAATGAGAAGGATCAAAAGCAACAAAAAGTTGAGAAGACTTTCGATGTTGCTGTGTCCTGTGGAGGTAAAAGGCAAGAGCTCTTTTACAGTCTAGAGTATGAAGGTTCCTCTCTGCATTTGATGCATGAGGAGCTGGAAAAAAGACAGGTAGATATACCTCTTGATTAAGATGAAAAGTAGAGACCACTTTAGGCATAAAGTGGGGATTTGTCCTAAGGACTACCTTATCATGATGGAACCTTGTATAAGGTGGATTAGCCACTAAAGCCTGCAGTTCACTGATGCGGCGAGCAGAAGTGATTGCAATAAGGAAAATGACTTTCCAGGAAAGGAATTTTAAGGAGGTAGTGGCTAAGGGTTCAAAGGGTGGCTTCATAAGCTGACCAAGAACTACGTTTAAGTCCCATGCCACCGGAGGAGGCCGAATGGGAGGTTTAGTTAAAGTTAGACCTCTCATGAATCTTGCAATAAGAGGATGAGAGGAAACAGATTGTCCATTGATAGGCTGAAGAGATGCTGCAATAGCACTCAAATGGACCCTTACAGAATTGGTTTTAAGTCCTGCATTGGAAAGATGCAGTAGATATTCGAGTAAAGAATTCAAAGGTAGTGCTAGAGGGTTAAGATCTTTGTCAGCACACCAAATTGAAAATCTTTTCCATTTAAAAGCATAAGAACGCCTGGTGGAAGGTTTCCTCGATGCATGGAGGACATCCTTCACCTGTTGAGAAAGATTCAAGTCTTGAAGGTCTAGGCCTTCAGTAACCAAGCTCTGAGGTGAAGGGACTTGGGGTTTGGGTGCCACAAAGTCCCCTCCTCTTGAGACAGAAGGTCTGGAGCAGCTCCCAGATCCAGGGAGGGTGTCTGGGAGAGATGCAGAAGTAGAGGGTACCACACTTGGCGTGGCCAGTGTGGAGCTATGAGGATCATGGATCCTTGATCCCTCTGAAGTTTGAATAGAGTCTTGGGAATCAAGGGAATGGGTGGAAAGGCATATAGGAAGGCTTGACCCCAATGAAGGAGGAAGGCATCCTTGGCCTGAGCTCCCTGACACGGAATCCTGGAACAGAACCGGGGAAGTTTGGCATTGTACGGACTTGCAAAGAGGTCTATGTCCGGGGTCCCCCATTCCTGAAAGATTCTGAGTACCTGATCCATGTGCAGGGACCATTCGTGTGGAAGCAGAACTCGACTGAGTCTGTCTGCCCAAGAGTTTTGGATTCCTGGGAGGTACACTGCCAGGAGATGGATCCGATGCTCTCTGGCGAAGGCCCACAGTTTTAGAGCTTCGTTGCAAAGCGACAGAGAGCCAGTCCCTCCTTGTTTGTTTATGTAGAACATGGCTACTTGATTGTCGGTATGAACAAGGACTGTCATGTTGATGAGGAGGGTGTGAAAGACCTTGAGAGCAAGGAAAATTGCTCGCTGCTCCAAAAGGTTGATATGAAGGGTGGTCTCCTGTGGAGACCAAATGCCCTGAGTGGAGAGGTCTTGGAGATGAGCTCCCCAACCGGTTTGGGAGGCATCTGTAGTGAGAGTTGCTTGGGGTAACAAAGGTTGGAAGGGGGCCCCCAACAACAGATTTTGAGTGGATATCCACCATTGGAGAGACCAAAAAAGACGTTTTGAGGTTGCTATTTGGTCTGAGAGAGCTCCTGATGCTTGGGTCCACTGGGTGGACAAGGTCCATTGAGCTGCTCTCATATGTAGGCGAGCATAGGGCACCACATGAACTGTGGATGCCATGTGGCCTAGCAGTTGTAGCATCTCTCTGGCAGTCAAGTGGCTTCTGGACTGAATTTGAGAGGCCAAGTGCACTAGACGGTGGCAACGGGTCTGAGGAAGATAGGCCCTTGCAGTGGTAGTATCTAGCCAGGCCCCTATAAATTCTAGGGATTGAGTAGGGGTGAGTTGAGACTTTGGCAGATTGATGACAAGTCCCAGATACTGCAGTATGCGTCTGGTGTGGTCCAGGGAAGTCTGAGCCTCGGACTGAGATGGAGCTCGGATGAGCCAGTCATCCAGGTACGGGAAGACAAAGATCCCCAGAGTGCGTAGAAATGCAGCTACTATTGCCATGCATTTGGTAAACACCCTTGGAGCAGAGGCTAGACCGAAGGGGAGTACTCTGTATTGGAAATGTTTTCCTTGGAACAGAAACCGTAGGAATTTTCTGTGGGATGGATGGATGAGTATATGTGTGTACGCATCCTTGAGATCTAGAGAACAAAGCCAATCCTGACTCTGTAGGTATGGAAGGAGAGTACCTAGAGAAAGCATTTTGAATTTCTCTTTATATAGGAATTTGTTCAATTCTCTGAGATCCAGAATGGGTCTGTACCCCCCCCCCCCCCCCCCGTTTTCTTGGGAATGAGAAAATAAGGGGAGTAGAAACCTAACCCTTGTTGAGGAAGAGGAACCTCTTCTATTGCCTTTTGGGCGAGAAGAGTGGCCACCTCTTGGCCCAACAGGTACAGGAGAGATGGGGGAGAATTGAATTGTCTCACCATGGTATTGGGAGGAAGGCTGGAGAAATGTAGTTTGTAGCCCTCTCTGATAATAGAGAGGGTCCACGGTTCTGATGTGATTTGTTCCCATCTGGGAGCAAAATGAGCCAACCTTCCTGGAATGGTGAGAGGTTCTGGCTGTTGCAGAGCCAGAAAGGTTAAGTTCTCTAGAATCAAGTCAAAAACCCTGAGGAGGTTGGGACTGCTGGATTGTAGCAGCCCCTGTAGCCTTTGTTCTGGCCTGTTTAGTTTGCTGACGCTTAGGAGCAAAGCGAACTTGGGAAGATTGCTGGCCAGTATTTGTGGAAAATCTGGTCTTTTTATAGAAAGTTTTCTTAAAAGGTTTTTTCTTGGCAGGGGTAGAGGTAGACTTAGAAAGTCTATCTAAAGCAGCATTCTCTGCATCCATTTGAGTGGCTTTGATTTGCCACTCTTTGCCAAACAGATTTTCACTTGTAAAGGGCAGATTGCCCAAGCCTTCTTTGTACCCAGGGTTCCAAATCAGAGGCCTGGAGCCAAGCCAGTCTGCGAGCAGCTATGGCTATGCCAGAGGCTCTGCTTGCCCCCTCAAAAGAGTCAAAGGCTGCTCTGTTGGAGAACTTTGAAACATCTTGAGTGTGCTTTAGCAAAAGAAGGAATTCCTCTTGTTTATCCTCTGGGATAAAGGGGAGAAACTGACGTATCTTTAATGCAATCTCTTTCAAAAACATGCCCATATAGAGGCTGTATGAATTGATTCTGGCAATAAGCATGCTAGCTTGGAAGATTTTTCTCCCAAAAGCATCCAGAGTCCTACATTCTCTTCCTGGAGGGGTAGAAGAGTGTCTTTTGGTACTCTTTATCTTTTTCATAGCAGACTTCACCACAATAGAGTTGTGAGGAAGCTGAGTTTTTTGAAAACCAGGAGAAGGGGGAACCCGATACACGGTGTCCAAACGTCGAGAATGTGGAGATAGGGTGAGAGGAGCCTCCCACAAATCCATCATGTGTTCTTGAAGAATTTCATGTATGGGTAAGGTGGCCGCCTCTTTGGGAACCTTAGAGTATCCTAAAATATCTAATTTTTTTGCTCTAGGTTCCTTTTCAGAGGATACAGATATGGAGAGTCCTTTAGCTACTTCAATAATGAAGTCTTGAAAGGACAAATCCTCTGGAGGAGACATTCTCCTTTTTGGAGAAGAGGGCTCCTCAGGAAGAGTAAAAGAGACGTCAGCAGAATCATCTGATGTGTCAGAATCTTCAGAGGATTCAAAGTATCGTCTATTTGCTTCCAGAGATCGATACGCGTAACCGATCGGTACCGACATCGGGCGTACCGGGTATCGGAGCGGTATCGAAGAAAGCTCCGGAACCGGAGACCGGAACCGGCATGCTACTGGAAGTAGATGCTCTGGGTACCGGTATCGGTTGCGGTACCGGAATCGGAACCGATTGTCGCGGTACCGATGGCGGTGCAGCATTAATGAAAGTCAGTAAGGCCTGCTGCATGGATTGTACCGTAGTACCCATAGCCGCCACAACTGCCTGGAAGTCGGTACCGGTGTTAGCCAGTACCCCAGAGCAGTCTAACAGGAGATCGGTCGAGGCCGTGCCATCGATGTCTACCTGTAACCCCATAGGAGGAGCTTTGGAAGCCGGAGCTTCCCGCCGGGGTTGTTTGGCTGGGGCAGAGTCCTCAGGGTCAATTGCAAGGGCCTCTCGCTGCTTAGAGGGAGATTTGCCTTTTGAGGACTTGCCCGAAGAATGTTTGGTTACCTGAGATCCATCAGGAGAAGAAGACCTGGAGGATGTTGATGCTGGAGTATCGGTAGAAAACAGCATATGAAATTTAGCTGCTCTGTTCTGTAAGCCCCTTTTGGACATCAGAGAGCAGGATGGACAATCCGGAATGGAATGGTCAGGCCCCAAACATTTAAGACACCACTCATGGGTGTCTGTAACTGAAATAGTACCGGTACACTTAGTGCATTTTTTAAAACCAGAAGCTGGTTTTTCCATAAGGGAGACCTGAGAAGGCCTAGAGGCCTCACAGAAAAAATACACGGAGTGTAGAAAAAGTAATTATATATATATATTTTTTAAATAAACGAAAAAAGGACCGACGGTACCGGTCTGGAATCGGGAAAGGCAGACACGCGGTCAAAGAAACAAATTAAAATAATTTCTTCAGCGGTGACAGGAACACGACCTGCTGGCTCCGCGGAAAAAGAAGAACTGAAGAGAGTTGGTCAGGAAGGCGGGAAGGCAGCGCGCATGCGCTGTGGGAGGCCCCAAAAGCTTCCTTTCTGGGAAGCTGGGGAGCTTTCCCGCGCAGGCTCCGTCGGTTCCGACGTACCCATATGTGAGGACTCATTCCTGCTTGTTCCTGGAGATTAATAACTTTGAACAGAAATCTTATCTGTAAGAAACTTCTTTGAAATATTTTTCCAAAAGAATTTCTGGAGACAGCAGTGATGTTACTGGAAAATTAAGAAAATGTAAGTTGGTAGCTCTGGAAGAATTTTCCAGGGTTTCCAACTTGTGATGCACTGACAGGGAATCTTTAATAGCAGTTAACACTAGCCAGCTGCACCACTTGCAGCTGACTTTCCAATTTAACAACATTATTAGAAACTTCCATCAACCTTTTGGACAGATTCTTCCGTAAACACACACAAAGACTGAACAACACTAGTTAATTTTGCATCCATATTCATAATAGCTAAGCATACATCCTTTAAGGTAATATCCTGAGACGGCTCAGTCATTACAGAAGCCCCAGCTACAAATATAACTGGTTTCGTCAGGGGTGAAAGGGGGACTCACTCCAGAAGACATAGATGAGACAGCAGCAGAGGATAGTTGTGGATTGGGGCACGGGGGTGGTCCGTTCTTCTGAGCTAATTGATGTCCCCTCGGGGGAAAGCTGCTGATTAGTAATAACAGTAAAATGTTTGTCCAGTGGTCCCACCACTCTACTAGAACTTAAAGTCAAAGGTTCTGGCATTTGGACAGACTTTTTTTGCCTTCTGTTTCCCCATAAAAAATAACACACACTTCGATCAGTCAAACACACACAGTAACTGTTATAAAGACTCAGAGAAGTAACCCCACTCGACGCTGATGGAACGACGAAGGGGCGCCAAAAGGGCATGTTCTGCCCCTTTGTGCACGTCCCTTCGGGACATAGACCAGAGGGCTTCTGGACCTGCTTAAATGTTATTCCAGGCCTCCAGCAGCAGACGTCACGGGTAGAGGAGGGTGGCTGCAGAGATCCCAGTAGTGGCTAAAACCCTCAGGCTGTATGCATCCCCTCTGCTTTATTTGGAGATACTGCTCAGAAATACCCAGGGATGGCTCTAGAATGATGCGGCCGCTTCAGGTAGCAAAGTTTTGGGGGCAGCAAAAAATGTCCCCAAAACTGCCTCACTCTTCTTTCGAAAAGGTTTTCTAAAAAAAGTGGACAAGCTGCTGCCGCTGCCCCATCTGCCTCTCAGCAGCGACAGAATCAACCCTTCCTCTTTGCCCCACCCCAGATCCAAGGATACTAGCGCAGTGGCGGGGAGCTATGTTTTCAAGCCTCCATCGGCTTGTAAGCCCCTGCCGGTTCTGCCCCCCTCTCTGACGCGAATAGCATCATCAGAGGGGGCAGGACCCATCAGGGCCTTACAAGCCTGATGGATAGGAGGAGAAATGATGGACAACAGGATGGAGGGACAGGAGGGCAAATGTTAGAAAATGGGAGGGGGGGCAGGAGGATAAATGCTGAACAACAGAGCAGAGGAACAGAACAAATATTGGAAAATGGGAGGGGGGACAGGAGGATAAATGCTTGACAACAGGGAGGGAAGGACAGGAGGACAAATGTTGGAAAACAGAGGGGAAGGACAGGAGGATAAATGCTGGACAACAGGGGGTCGGAAAGCATGAAGACAAATGCTGTAGCAGGGGAACCACGATGTCAGGTGGGTTCCATTACTAGCCACCTGCTCCTCACTCCCCATTCAGGATGACTTGTGGAGCACTGTAGGCCCAGTGGAGGGCCTGCCCGCAGGACATGCTGCACCCATGGGCAGAAGGCTCTGAGAGGATACAGTAGCTTCTCATAGTCTTGTGTCCCGTGGACAGGCTTGTAAAAACTTGCATCAATGATCCTTACATATAAAATGGGCCCTCTGTGCTGTATTTCCTTAGCTCCACGCCTGAGCATTTAGAGCTCAATACAAGTTGGGAGATTGAGATGCATCTCAACTTCTGGGCCTGTTACATAGTCCGATATCACAAACACCAAAGCTTCAGCAACAACTTACCTCCAAAAGTTGTTGAAGCTCCACTGTCTTTATGCTTCAATGACATCTTTAGTGCTGAGCTTTCTAAGACAAACCAGCACGCTTATCTTGCAGATCTTGATAACTCTCAAACATCCTAAGGCATAAATTGTATATCCAAAGGAGCAAGAGACGAAAGAGGTTTGGATGTTCAAAAACCTTTAATGTTGGAACTTAATTTTGATAATTCTCATCATCTGGATTGTAAATCTTTTGACATATTTATTAGAAAGAACCGTAGGGTCTACTAACCTGATGATACTGCTCAGCTCGTATGTGTCTTACTCTTGAGATATGCAATCTCTACTCATCTGTAGGACCGTAAAGAGATTGATAAGTACTTATATAAACTGTAAAGTTTGCAGGCATAAAAGAATTACTTGTATGTAGATATACCCAACAAGTGATATCTATCTGTAGAAAATTGTGTGCATGTACTTAAAGGTGGCAGTTATTATGCATATTGGTTCTTTCTAATAGATATGTCAAAAGATTTACAATCCAATATGTGTTTTATAAAATATATTCATTAGTACAATTTGTGGACAGTAGCATTTTACAAGTTTTTAGATTAGTTTGTCTTGGTTGGTCTGATAGCTAATATCATGTCTTTTTTATTATAAGTTGATGAGAATTATCAAAATTAAGTTCTACATTGAATATACACAATTTGGGTAACTAGCTTTTACTAAGCATCATACCAAGTATCATAAGTAAAATACTACACTTTGCTTCTTATCATTTTATTATTATTTTTATCATTATTATTAATATTTCATATATTTTCTTAATATTTATAATTTATTTGTCTTGTTTTTTAAGTCACGGGTTCAACCTCATGTCCTGCGTTCTTAGCATTTTTGTATGGAGTTCTCAGTATTATTTCACAAGAATCTTAGAATTAAGTACAGTATTCTTTGTCTTAATGTATATATGTCTATATTTGGATATAACTCAAAGGTACAATTGTACAGTCATTTTACTGTTATTTATATAGATGTATTTATTAGTTTTAATATTTTAATTTTTTAATCTTATTTTCATCCTATGTCTGACATTTATTTATAATTATTATTATCTTTACATGTAATTTAACAATGCTTATTACTATTTGTTTTTAAGTTGTGTTCCCCCTGATAAAGGCGGTTACGCCGAAACGCGTTGGGGTCTTCCAACATTAAAGGTTTTTGAACATCCAAACCTCTTTCGTCTCTTGCTCCTTTGTGTATCCTGTTGGTTGTGCAAGAAACGCTGCTCCTTGCTGTGTATTCATAAATTGTATATCCTCCATGGTTACAATGGAGGTAGTGCGTGTAAAGAGTATTTACTCACCTGTAACAGGTGTTCTCCAGGAGCAGCAGGAATAAGTCCTCACATATGGGTGTCATCGGCGCCGATGAAGCCCCAGCGGAGCATTTCCCCAGCTTTCCATGAAAGCCTTTGGGAATGCTGGCACGCATGCGCGGTTCCCTTCCCGCCTAAAGGTGCCATCTTACCTCAGTCAAATGACATAGCTAAGAACAGCACACAAAATGGAAAAATAAACTATGTACAACTGCAACTCCCAGAGGAGGAGGGAGGGTTGTGAGGACTGATTCCTGCTGCTCCTAGAGAACACCTGTTACAGGTGAGTAACTACTCTTTCTCCAGGACCAAGCAGGAAGTCAGTCCTCACATATGGGCGACTCCCTAGCTCTGGGCTACCAGGAACCCATGCTGAACAAGAGAACTCCCTCTAGTCCCAGCATCAAAGAAAAGGCTTTTCAAGGACACAACCTCCACCGGTAGCCCAACAGAGGGCAGGAGGGCAGGAGTTGCCTAAACCTCAAAGAGATTCCGGAGTACTGCTTGGCCAAAAGCACTGTCCCTCTCCAGACAGTAATGGGCCGCAAACGTCTGGCTTGAAGACCAAGTTGCAGCCCTGCAGATGTCTACCAAGGGCACAGAGCGGAGATGAGCCACTGAGGCAGCCATTGCCCTAACACAATGGGCCGTGACCCTACCCTGCAAAGGAAGGTCAGCCGCCTTGTAAGCCCAGGTGATACAGTCAGCCACCCAGATGGACAAGGTACGCTTGGACACAGCCAACCCCAACTTATTGGGGTCAAAGGAGACGAAGAGCTGAGTAGCCCTTCTATGTCCCTGCGTACGGTCAAGGTAGAAGGATAAGGCCCTCCTACAGTCCAGGGTATGCAGGACTGCTTCAGCCTGGCTAGCATGAGGCCTAGGGAAGAATGTTGGAAGAACCACCTCCTGGTTGAGGTGGAAAGAGGAGACAACCTTGGGGAGGAACTTTGGATGAGTCCTAAGGACTACCCTGTTCCTATAAATCCTGGTGTAAGGTCTATCACAGATCAGGGCCTGAAGCTCACTCACTCACCTAGCCAAGGTGAGGGCTATCAGGAAGAGAGTCTTCCAGGAAAGGAAGCGTAGAGGGCAAGTAGCCATCGGCTCAAAGGGTGGGCGAGTCAGTTGTTGCAAGAGCACATTCAGCTCCCACTCAGGAGCAGGAGGATGGGAGGCTTGAGCAAAAGCAAGCCCCTGAGAAAGCGGGACACCAAGGGGTGACCTGACAGAGAATGTCCCTCCACCAGTGAGTGGTGAGCTGCTAGAGCTGAGAGGTGGACCCGAACAGAATTGGACTTAAGTCCCTGATTTGATAGTGCAGTAAGTATTGAAGCACTACTGGCACAGTACAGGAGAAAGGATCTTCTGTACGTAGCCGACACCACACAGAAAACCTCTTCCATTTGAGGGCATAGGTTTTCCGAGTGGACTGTTTCCTAGAGGCTAGGACAACCTCCTCACCTTCCTGAGGTAGGCCCCAGGGAGCCAAAACTACCCTTGCAGCCTCCAGGCCATCAAATTGAGAGCTTTGAAATTGGGGTGCAGAAGGAAACCCTGCTCCTGTGAGAGAAGGTCGGGCTGCAACCCCAGAGGTAGTGGGGAATCCACTGCCAGCTGCAGTAGAAGTGGAAACCAAGGCTGCCTCGGCCACCTGGGAGCTACCAGCAGGACCGAGGCCTTGTCCTGAAGAGTCTTGAAAAGAGTTCGGGCCACCAAGGGCGTGGGAGGAAACGCATACAGGAGGCCCTGAGACCAAGACATCAGAAATGCATCTGGTGCTATCCTTAAAGGAGGCGGTTGCCTGGAGCAGAACTTGGGCAGTTGCTTGTTCGGCGGACTGGCAAAGAGATCTATCCAAGGGAGACCCCACTTCAGGAAGATCTTCTGAATGACCAAGGGATGGCAGCTGCCACTTGTGGGGCTGCAGAATTCTGCTCAACCGGTCGGCCAGGCAGTTCTCCTGGCCTTGAAGGTACACCGCCTTGAGAAGCATGTTGTGCTTTAGGGCAAAGGAACAAAGGTCTTGAGTCTCCCGACAAAGGAGCTTTGACCCAGTCACGCCCTGTTTGTTCACATAAAACATGGCTACCTGGTTGTCTGTTTGAATCAAGACTGAGCGGTGAGCCAGGGCCGGAGAAAAAGCCTTGAGAGCTAAGCGGATAGCTTGAAGTTCTAGGAAATTGATCTGTTGCGCTGCCTCCCAGGGAGACCAGAGGCCTTGAGTGCCCTTGTCCAGACAATGAGCACCCCAGCCCCGCAGAGAGGCGTCGGTGGTGAGGACCACCGAGTATTCTGGCATTTGGAAGGGCATCCCCTTCAGCAGATTGGGTGGATGTAGCCACCAGCTGAGGGAGCAGCTGGTTCATGAACCGACCAGAGGGGAAGCCATATTAGACCTAATCCTTAGTGGAACACCAGATCTAGTGCAAGAGATAAGGGTGTTGGGGCCACTTGGCAATAGTGATCATAGCATGATCGCCTTTGATTTAATTAGTGGAGGAGGGATAGTAAGGAAATCCACAGTACTACCTTTTAACTTTCGAAAGGAAGACTATGATAAAATGAGGAAAACAGTTAAGAAAAAACTAAAAGGGGCAATTGCGAAGGTTAAAGACGTACATCAGGCTTGGCTGTTGTTGAAAAATACTATCTTGAAAGCCCAGACCAGCTGTATTCCACGCTTTAAGAAAAGTGGAAGGAAGTCCAAAAAACTGCCAGCATGGTTTAAAGGTGAGGTCAGAGAGGCTGTTGTTGCCAAAAAAGCATCTTTCAGGAAATGGAAGAAAAGAGCCAAACAACGAAACCTGGAAACAGCACAAGCACTGGCAAGTCAAATGCAAGGCATTGATAAGGCAGGCAAAGGGAGAATTTCAGAAGAAGATTGCTGCGGAAGCAAAAACGCGAAGTAAAGACCTTTTCAAGTACATTCGTAGCAAAAAACCTGTGAGTCAGTTGGTCCATTAGATGATAAAGGGGTTAAAGGAGCACTAAGAGGCGACAAGGCGATAGCGGAGAGATTAAATGAATTCTTTGCTTCAGTCTTTACTGAGGAAGATGTAAGGATGCTACCCATGACTGAAGTGGTATTTAAAGGTGTGGAAGAATTGAAGGAAATATCGATACATCGGGAAGATGTATTACAACTATTAGATAAACTGAAGAGTAGCAAATCACCTGGGCCGGATGGTATACATCCAAAGGTGTTGAAAGAACTGAAATACGAGATTGCAGACCTGCTATTAGTAATCTGTGAACTATCATTAAAATCATCTCTAATACCTGAAGATTGGAGGATCGCCAATGTAACACCAATTTTTAAAAAGGGATCCAGGGGTGATCCGGGAAACTACAGACCGGTGAGCCTGACATCAGTACCGGGAAAAATGGTAGAAACCTTCATAAAGAATAAAATTACTCAGCATGTAGATAGTCATGACCTAATGGGAGACAGCCAACATGGCTTTAGACAAGGAAGATCTTGTCTTACTAATCTGTTATGTTTCTTTGAAGGAGTGAATAATCAGGTGGACAAAGGTGAGTCGGTTGATATTCTGTATCTGGACTTTCAGAAAGCCTTTGACAAGGTCCTTCATCAGAGACTTTTGGCAAAACTAAAGAGTCATGGGATAGGAGGCAGTGTACTATTGTGGATCAGGAACTGGTTAAAAGATAGAAGCAGAGGGTAGGGCTAAATGGCCAATTTTCCCAATGGAGAAAGGTGAATAGTGGTGTACCCCAGGGATCTGTGCTGGGTCCGCTGCTTTTTGACATATTCATAAATGACCTGGAAAGTGGAATAACGAGTGAGGTTATCAAATTTGCAGATGAGACAAAACTATTTAAAGTTGTTAAAACCCAAGAGGATTGTGGAAAATTGCAAGAGGATCTTGATAAATTGGAAGACTGGGCATCAAAATGGCAGATGAAATTTAATGTGGACAAGTGCAAGGTTATGCACCTAGGGAAGAACAACCCAAACTATGGTTACACGATGCAAGGTTCCACATTAGGAACCACCACCCAGGAAAAAGACTTAGGCGTCATTGTGGATACCATGTTAAAACCCTCGGCACAGTGTGCAGCGGCGGCCAAGAGCGCAAATAGAATGCTAGGTATGATAAGGAAAGGAATGGAAAATAAATCAAAAGATATTATAATGCCTCTATATCGTTCCATGGTGAGACCGCACCTTGAATATTGTGTGCAATTTTGGTCGCCGTATCTTTAAAAAAATATAGCGATTTTAGAAAAGGTTCAGAGAAGAGCCACCAAAATGGTAAAGGGGATGGAAGGATACTCCTATGAAGAAAGGCTAAAATGGTTGGGGCTCTTTAACCTGGAAAAGAGACGGCTGAGGGGAGATATGATAGAAGTCTATAAATTAATGAACGGAGTGGAACGGGTAAACGTAAATCGATTGTTTACCTTATCAGAATATAGAAAGACTAGGGGACATGCAATGAAGCTACAGGGTAAACTATTTAAGACTAATATAAGAAAATATTTTTTCACTCAACGTGTAATCAAACTCTGGAAATTGTTACCGGAGGATGTAGTAAAGGCTGTTAGTGTAACTGGGTTTAAAAAAGGTTTGGACAAGTTCCTGGAGGAAAGGTCCATAAACCATTATTAAGAAGGGACCCAGGATATCAATGCTTGAACCAATACAAGCATTGTGGAACCTGTCTCCCTTGGGGAAACTGCTAGGTACGTATGACCTAGATTGGCCACTGTTGGAAACAGAATACTGGGCTTGATGGACCTTGGTCTGATCCAGTATGGCATATCTTATGTTCTTATGTAAGGGGTCTGGACACCCTTATCCTGTCTCTTAGGCTGCCTGTGGCCTGAGACCACTGAGTCCGAAGGCACCACTGTGAAGGCCTCATATGGAGCCTGGCATTGGGAGTCACATGCACTGTCGAAGCCATGTGGCCCAGAGGTCTGAGGCAGAGTCTGGCGGAGACCAGGGACCTTTTAAGAAACTGTTTGGCCACATCCATCAGTCTTTGAGCCCTGTCTTCTGGCAAGAATGCCTTTGCCAGTTGAGAATCTAACCTTGCCCCTATGAACTCCAAGTTCTGGGAGGGGAGCAAAGTGGACTTTGCGAAGTTTATGACAAAGCCCACGTTCTGAAGCAGAGCAATGGTTCTGAGGGTGGCTTGTCTGGCCTCCAGGGACGTCTGACCCCTGATGAGCCAGTCGTCCAGATAGGGAAAGACAAAGATGCCTTGATTTCTCAGGTAGGCCGCAACAACTGCCAGGCACTTGGTAAAGACCCTGGGAGCGGAGTTCAGGCCAAAAGGTAGTACTCTGTACTGATAATGGTTTCCTCCACAATGAACCTGAGGTACTTTCTGTGGTCTGGATGAATGAGGATGTGAGTGTACGCATCCTTTAGATCTAAGGAGCAGAGCCAGTCTCCCTGCTGGAGGTAGGGCAGAAGCGTTTCAAGAGTAAGCATCTTGAACTTTTCTTTCTCTAGGAACTTGTTGAGGTTCCTGAGGTCCAGAATGGGTCGAAGGCCACCGGTCCTTTTGGGTACCAGGAAATACCTGGAGTAGAATCCGTGACCTTGCAAGTGGGGAGGCACAGGCTCCACCACCCTGTCCACCAACAGACCTTGGAGCTCTCGAAGGAGAAGGTCTGTGTGCAGGGGAGGCCTCAAGGGCTCCCCTGGGAAGTAAGGAGGAGGCAGTTGATGAAAATGCAAGGCATAGCCCTTTTGGACTATGTCCAGTACCCACCTGTCGGTGGTAATGAGAGGCCACTGGTGGGCAAAAAGTACAAGGTGACCGCCTGTGCAGGGCTGGGAAAGCAGGGACGGAGTGGCTATGCTCAAGGAGTCAAAAACCCCCACCCTGCTGAGTGGAAGCAGGGGCAGAAGGCTTGGGGGTTCTCTGCCTACGGGGCCCATTACCCTGGCCCTTGGCTTGCTGACCCTGGGGGGCAGCTTGGGCAGCCTGATACTGAGGGTACTGTTTGTAGGCAGTGCCCTTCCTCGGGTAAAAGGACTTTTTACCCGAGCCCTTCTTTTTATGTGAAGGGGCAGAGGTCTTCCTCAACAGCCTTGTCCGGGTAAGGTGCTCGGTCTCGAGCTGAGCGGCCTTCTCGGTCATGGGTTTGCCAAAAAGGTTCTCACCTCGGCAGGGGACATCGACCAACTTGTCCTGAACCCATGGCTCGAGGTCCGATGACTGCAGCCATGCCTGGCGTCGAGCCGCGATGCCGGCTGCCGCAACTCGGGCCGAAGCCTCAAAGTCATCCTAGGCGGCGCGGGAAATGAACTTTGAGCATTCCCAAATCCCCGAAGACAAGGTCTTAAATCTCTGCAAGGGTTCCCCGGAGAGACCAGCAGAGACTCCGGCCAATTCCTTGGCCAGGTCTCGCAAGTACATGCCCATGTACAGCTGGTAAGACTGGACACGGCAAGCAAGTATAGACCCCTGGAAGCACTTTCTACCGACGCCATTGAGGTTGCGGGCCTCCCTGCCGGGGGGCACCGCAGAGTGCACCTTCTGGCTCTTCAGAGGATGCATGGCCGATTCCACAACCATGGAATGGTGTGGTAGCTGTGTTTTCCGGAAACCAGGGCTTTTGCGGAGTCGATAGATGGAATCGACTCGCTTGCTCAGAACCGGCGCTGAGGCCGGTGCCTCCCACATCTGGAAGAGGAGCCGTTCCAGCATCGGAGGAACCGGGACAGTAAAGGCCTCCTTCGGAGGAGAGCCGTACTGTAAAGCATTGAGTTCCTTGGCTCGAGGCTCTTCCTTGGGATCGGCAGGGATAGCCAAGGCAGCGGCCATATCCCGGACGAACTCCAAGAACCTAGTGTCCTCCGGATGGGATCTACTCTGGGGCTCAGACTGCGGTGAGTCCGACGGGACGCACCGAGTCTTAAAAGTATCGGGAGACTCCTCGTCCTCCGTCTCCCAGGCGGATTCATCCGAGGAGGAGTCAGGGTCCGACCCCGCGGGGCCCCGAGGCACCCGCCCCGATGCCGGGGGCACCGGCGTTGACACCCTCGGTCCCGAACAAGAGGTCGAGGGAGACCTCGACCGAGGACGACTTCGAGCCACGAGGGTCTCGAGTATCGGCTCGGTCTCCGGGGTTGACTTCGAAGTCGACGGCCCGGTGGTCGGGGCAGATGCACCAGACAGGCTGGCCATCAGTGCCCGCTGCTGCTCTATGAAGGCAGACAATCTGCACTCCAAGGCTGTCATCCTGAGACTCAGCTCGGGAGACGCAGCAGCCACCGACTCGGGCCCCAGCGGCGCCGGGCCCGACGTCAGCTCTCTGGGAGGAGAGTCCACGAGGACTATGGGGCTTACGTGTCCAGCAGACTCTGGCTCCACGAGAGGAACTTTGGCAGGCTTCTCTTGGTCCACGGGCCCGGGACGACGGTCGGGGGTCTTAGACCTGGCCCTCGAGGGACCAGGGACCTCCTCCGACGCCGCCCTCACGAGCTGCTTCTTCCTCTTGTGTTCCCGGTCGGGGGACCCCCTGTCCGAGGAGCTTCGACGGTGCTCGGGATCGGAATCCCGAGATGTCGAGGCCTCAGATGAGGTCCGGGCCCAGCCGGAGGCCGAGTCCAAGAAAAACCTTACCTTCTGATGCTGTCGACTTTTGAGTGCCTTGGAAGACATCTTCCCACATGGCACATATGACTTGGGGTCGTGGTCAGGGCTGAGGCACCGAAGGCAGTAGTCGTGTGTGTCGGTGAGAGACATAAGTTTCTTACACCGATCACACTTTTTGAAACCACTGGAAGCCATCGGGGAAAAAAAGAGCCCCTGCGAGGTCAAAAGACCGGCCTTCCAAGGAAAAAATGAAAAAAGGGCGTGAACGCCAGCCACGAAGGGCAAAAACCGAAAAAGAAATAAGTGGGCTTGATACCGGTGTACCGAACCCGGCGGGAGGGGAACCGGCGTCGAACCGGAGACAAAAATAGCGAAAAATCGCCGAAGAAAAAATCACTTTTATCCGGGAGAACAGGACACACGTCCAATGGGCTTCTCGGAAAAAAAGAGACTGAGGTAAGATGGCACCTTTAGGCGGGAAGGGAACCTCGCATGTGTGCCAGCATTCCCAAAGGCTTTCATGGAAAGCTGGGGAAATGCTCCTCTGGGGCTTCATCGGCGCCGATGACACCCATATGTGAGGACTGACTTCCTGCTTGGTCCTGGAGAAATCTCTTGTACACATTTACTGTGAATAACCTGAGAACTAAATTGCCTGGCTATGTCCCAAGGATTGGACTGAGAACAACTACGCTAGAGAGAAGTGCAACTTAGTTTTAATGTGCCCTTCAAAAATAATCTTGTCAAGGAAACTGTACAATTTCATTTTTAGTTCAAGTATAAACTTCTAAATGCAATCTCATAGAAAGGTGGTTAAAACATTAAAGGGCAGTGTGGATTAATTTTCCACAGAGTTCTACAACATTCTGCATAATACATTTTAGAATCCATTTAATAAAAACAGCATCACCAATTTCAAGAGAACACACTGCTGATACAGCTCCTGTTGATTGATTTGTGATATCCTTGATGAATATGCAGCACACATTCTACTTTGTACAAAAGGTAAGATAAAGAAAATCAATAGTACTGTAAGAAAGTTGGAAGTTTCCTGACACTACAAGCTAGGTTGCAGCCATGAGCAAAATAACCTTCACCAGTAGATATCACAAATTCCAAAGGGAGTAGGGGTTCTAGTAATATAAACAGTCAAGATCACATCCCATGACTATGATCAAAGAAAAAATAGCTTAAGCAACTAAACTACTTTTTAAGAAAAGGTATTCTTCTACTTTCATGCCCTTGGTTCACAATGCCCTTGCTTGAGCTCTTCATTTTTGTCAATCACTAAGAAAAGGAAGAGTTCAAAAAGGACCACTGGAGATCTATATCAATTCAGATGGTTTGATAAAGCTCTTAGAAATATTTAAGACTATGGGTTCTATTCGCTATCTTGACTTAAATGTGAGTTAATACATGTTTACCAGAAGACTCATTTTTTAAATAGGGCCTATTTGCTATATATAAGCTAGTGATTACAAGCTATGTTTAAATACAGCTTTAGTAGAGAGGTAGGAAAATTTGAATATTAGTATCACATCACTATTTGTTTAATCAAAAAGGCTCAAAGGGCAGGCGAGTGAGCTACCCCAACACCACAATTGAGGTCTCACTCGGTCACCAGAGGGCGAACCAGGGGCTTCAATAAGAGCAAACCCCTTAGGAAGAAGGTCACCAGTGGCTGAACCGAGAGGTGTTTGCCATCCACCTGGTGGTGGTGTGCTGCCAGGGCACTGAGATGCACCCTGACGGAGTTTGATTTAAGCCTGGACTGCGAGAGGTGGAGAAGGTACTTTAGCACCAGTCCCACCAGGCAGGAGAACGGGTCGGTCCCATGCTCTGCACACCAAGTTGAAAACCTGTGCCATTTGAGAGCGTAAGCTTTCCTGGTGGAAGCCTTACGAGAGGCCAGCAGGATCTCCTCTACCTCACTCGAAAGGTTGAAAGGGGCTAGAGTCATCCTTTCATCAGCCATGCTGTCAGTAACAGGGACCCCAAGTTGGTGTGCAGAAGAGAGTCCCCCTCCTGAGTTCCCCAACGGGATGGGAGTCTCCACCAATAGCTGGAGGAGTAGCGGGAACCATGGTTGCCTGGGCCATCGAGGGGCTGTCAGGATGAGTGAGGCCTTGTCACAGAGGGTCCTGAACAGTGTCTTGGCAATTAGCAGTGTTGGAGAGAAGGCGTACATGAGGCCCTCTGACTATGCGACAAGGACGCATCCGCCACCCCCCGAGGGGTGGGCCTGCTGGGAGCAGAAGCGGGGCAACTGGTAGTTGTCCGGGCTGGCGAACAGGTCCATCACATGTTCCCCCCAGAGTTGGAAGAGCCGGTTGGCCACACTAGGGTCCAGCTGCAACTCGTGTGGCTGGAGGACCCTACTCAATCTATCGGCTAGTAAGTTGCTCTCGCCTGGCAGGTATACTGCCCACAGGAATATAACCTGACGGACTGTGTAGGAGTATTAGACCACTGCCTCTCGGCAGAGGGCATGAGAACCCGTGCTCCCTGTTTGTTTACACAGAATATCGCCACCTGGTTGTCCGTCTGGACCAACAGCGGCTGGTGACATAGGCGGTGGCAAAAAGCTCTGAGGGCTAAGTATATCACCTGTAGTTCCAGGAGGTTGATCTGCTGGTTGCTCTTGTCCCGCGACCAGCTGCCCTGGGTGTGTAGTTCCTCACAGTGGGCTCCCCAGTTCAGCAGGGAGGCATCCGTGGTGAGGATCCTCAAGGGGCTTGGGGCTTGAAAAGGCATCTCCACCTTGAGGTACTGGGGAGTCTGCCACCAGGTCAGAGAGTCCACCAACTGGCGGGTCACTGAGACCTTGTCCCGGAGGTGCCCCATTGCTTGTGTCCACTGGTCCCGGAGGCACCACTGCTGGCCCTCATGTGGAGGTGGGCATCTGGGGTGATGTGGAGGTGGGCATCTGGGGTGATGTGGACTGTGGAGGCCATGTGCCCGAGTAGGCGCAGGAGGAGCCGGGCAGATACCGAGGAGTGGTGCTGTAAATCCAGGGCCAGGGTGTCCAGTCTTGCCCCTATGAACTCCAGACATTGTGTCGGAAGGAGGTGGGATGGGATAGTTTATCACAAACCCCAATGTTGCAGGACCTGGATGGTGCGTGCAGTCGTCTGTTGCACCTCTGAGGCCGTGCCTCCCTTTATGAGCCAGTCATCCAGGTAGGGGAAGACAAAGACCCCCTGGAGACAGAGGAAGGCGGCTATGACTGCCAGGCATTTTGTGAAGACTCTTGGGGAGGAGGCCAAGCCAAGAGGCAGCACCCCGTACAGGTAGTGTCCGCCCCCCACCATGAACCGCAGGTAGTATCGGTGGTTCAGGTGAATAAGGATGTGGGTATAGGCATCCTTCAGATCCAAGGAGCATAGCCAATCTCTCTGCTGGAGGTAATGCAGCAATGTTCCAAAGGAAAGCATCTTGAACTTCTCCCTCACCTGGAACTTGTTGAGGTTGCGCAGGTCAAGGATAGGCCTTAGGCCTCCTGTCCTTTTTGGTATGACAAAGTACCAGGAGTAGAACCCCTTGCCCTTGAGATGGTGGGACACTGGTTCCACCGCTTTGTCCTCGAGAAGACCTGAAAGCTCCTTCAGTAGACGTCACAGTGAAGGGGAGACCTGGGGGTTCTCCCGGAAAATAAGTGGGAGGCCTCTGAGTCAGGTGGAGGAGGTAGCCCTCCTTGACTACCCAAAGTGTCCAGGATCAGATGTCCCCCTGGGGGCTTTTGACCCCCTTAGGGTAGAGAGACTATGCCCAAAGCCGACGCCTGGGGTTTGGGAGCCTTCTGCTTACGAGGGCCATGCTCATGTCCCTTGGCCTGGTCCTGCTGGGGAGCCAGGGAGGCCTGAAAAGGTGGGTAGTTTCTCTAAGCAGCCCCTTTTCTTGGGTAGAAGGGCTTTTTACCCATGTCCTTCCGTTGGGGAGGGGCAGCGGTCTTTTTAGAGAGCATGGTCCTAGTCTTGAACTCAGTCTCCAGCTCGGCAGCTTTGTCGGTCATGGGCTTGCCAAAGCGATTCTCTCCTTGGCATGGGACATCGACCAATTTGTCCTGAACCCATTGCTCGAGGTCAGATGACTGTAGCCAAGCCTGGCGTCAGGCACCAATGCCCGCCACCACTACTCGAGCTGCTGACTCAAAGCCATCATATGCTGCCCGAGACACAAACTTGGAGCACTCATGGATGGCTTTGGCCAGGTTCTTGAACGTTGCAGGGGTTCCTCAGACAGACCAACTGAGAATCCGGCGAGTTCCTTCGCCAGGTCTCTCAGGTACATGTAAAGCTGGTAGGCCTGGTTGCGGCCAATGAGCATTGAGCACTGGTCACATTTTCTGCCGAGGGCATCCAAGGTCCTATTGACAAAGCAGACTCACAGGAGCAACCAATAAGTAGTTAAACAAGAGAAAAAAACAATTCTACTTCTAATGATCTCACTCCCTCACCTCCAGGAATGAATCCCTCGTCCCCCCCCCCCCCCCCAACAAGGATGAGGAGGCTTACCTGTGGCAACACCATCCCATAGGAGCGAAAGACCGACAATTCTCCTGGTCCATCCTCCACTGCCGATGAAATCATTCTCCCCGTCCTTCCCCAGCCACCTTCTGCTCAAAGAAAACCCAGCTTCAGGACCGGGGTGCACTAACCTCTTACAGAAACAGATTCAGGAAGGGTTCAGAGACTGGTCTGGAGTTCCTCAAGGAACCACAATTAGCAGGTAAGTCTAATTTCTCTTTCCTTATCGTCCCTCCAGTCCAGTCCCACACCTCTGGGATGTAACAGAGCAGTTCCACTAATGGGAGAGACCAGTACAACCAGCCTGAAACACTGCCGATCCGAAACAAGTGTCCCTCGTCGCCTGGCCATTCAACCGATAACATATAGCAAAAGTATGAAGTGAAGACCATGACGCCACCATACAGATCTCCACTGGCGGCACTAGACAGTACTTCCCCCACGAGACCGCCAGAGCTCTCATGGAGTGAGCGCACAATCCCATCGGCACTACTTTACCCTTCAAAATGTACGCCGACATGATTGCTTCCTGATCCACTTGGAAAAGGAGGCTTTTGCCATTGTCTATCCTTTACGTGGCCCCCCCAAACCACACAAGCAAAAGATCCTATTTCCGAAAGAACGCTGTCCTATTTAAATACCGCCGTAACACCCTTTGACATCCAAGAGGCATAACAGCAGATTAGCAGTGCTCCCTTCCACGCCTTCCAGAACTGGTAGGGAAACCACTTAATTCAAATGAAATGCTGAAACCCCTTGGGCAAACTGGAAGGCACTGGTCGAAGTACCACCTCCTCCCTCGAGAACGAAAGGAAGGGCTCCTGGCAAGACAATGCCTGAAGCTCCGAAATTCGCCATGCTGAACAAATTGCCACCTAAAACACTGCCTTCAGGGTCAAATCCTTCCGGGAGGTCCAAACCAATGGCTCAAAGGGCTCCCCAGTGAGCACTGACAGCACCAGATTGAGATCTCAAGGTGGCACCATTGTCCTCCATGGAAAACAGAGGTGGCTCACTGCCCTCAGAAACTGCAGGACATATAGGTGTGACCCTAGCGCCACCCCTTGAACGTTTCCCCGACAACAGGAAATGACTGCCAATTGTACTCTCACGGAACTACTGGATAGGCCCTTTTATCTGCACACCACGACTCAAAGAAGCACCCTACTTGGATGCACGCCAGACAGAAAGACCTCTTCTGGACCTTCAGCAAGGTTACTATCACCGGACCCGAGTAACCTTTCTTCTTCAGCCTCGCCCTTTCAAGAGCCATGCCGTAAGCAAGGAGCGCTCCACCTGAAGCATGCGAAGCGGCCCCTACATCAAAAGATCTGCCTGACCTTGGAGCCGCCACAGCCAGTCCACCAGAGGCCTACCATGGGTGCCTTGGCAAATCCAGGGTGATCAGGATTCGACTTGACCTATGAGGTCCCACAGGGGAAACAGAGCAGACCTTCAGCTGGCTACCTGTACACTAGGATATCTAGGCCCTCTGACATCTGCTCCCTTCGTCTGCTGTAGAAGCGGCCTGCCCTGGCCAACGCGAACGTTCCCATGAGGTCCATGATCAGTGTGCCCCACTGGCATGCGACCTGCTCGAAAATCCCCTGGGTTAACCTCCATTTGCCGAGGTACATGTGCAGTCGACTGAGGTAGTCCGCCTTCACGTTATCTACCCCCGGTACACTGCACCGCCAACAATGCCTAAAGATTTTTCTCTACCCAGCTGAACAGTCTCAGGTGTTGAAGCGAGCTCCCAAACACTCCAGCTCTAGGGACGGAGTCAAGCGGCTCTTGGCCACGTTGATTCCCCCCCCCCCCCCCCAACCTAGACTTTGCAGGAACTACATCACTCGCTTTATTGCCCTTTCTCTTTCGCTTCTGGACTTGCCTGAAGCAGTCCATCATCGAGGTATGGGTGCAGCCACTACCACCACCTCCCTAATCATGGTGAAGGTACGAGGGTCTGTCGCCAGACTGAATGGTAACGCTCAAAACTAGAAGTGGCCTGTCAGCACCACAAAGCGGGAAAAACTGCTGATGCTCTGGCCGGATGGGAAGGCGCAGATATGCCTGACTGCCACTATGACTGACCTCAACGTGTCCATGTGTAAATGCGGCACTCACAAAAAGTGGCTCATGCCCTTGAGATAGAGGATAAGGTGAAAAGAACCCTTTTTTTTTTCCCCAGCCATACTGGTCATGTGGCACAGGCACCACGGCCCTGAGCTGTAGGAGATATACCCGGGTGTCTTTTACTGCCTGTGCTTTGCAGGGGAACTGAATGAAAGAGTGGGTCATGGGACAAGCTCATTCTAGGGCACAGCCCTCAAGAATAACTTCTAGAACCCGCTGGACTGAAGTAATCTGGACATAGGGTAAAAATAATGCAGCCGACCTCCCAATGGTTGTACCCCTACTTGGGCCCCCCTCACCTCATTGTGATTTGTTGGGTCCCGAGGTCGAGGCAGTGCCGACCCTTGCCCGTTCTTCGAAAAACCTCAAAACCCCTGTCCCCTAGAGGAGGATATGCCCCTCTGGTAAGGGGTACAGCAGGATATACGAAAATGCTTGAAGTCCCTCGGCTGCCCCCGAGCCGAAGGTGGCTTGCAGCCCTGCTTCTGCTTATTCTCTGGCAGGTGGCTGCCCTCGAACTCACCCAAGTTCTTGACCAACTAGTTTATCCAGCTCCTTCCCAAAGATAAGTTTTCCCTTAAAGGAGAGCTTGCTGAGGCGGGACTTGGAGGAACTGTCCACCACCCAGTTCCAAAGTCATAGGCAGCAGCAGGCCGCCACCAGTGAGGACATGCTCTTAGTGAGTCCCATAATGAGACTGTAGTGGATGCCTGCTACGTAGGCAGCCCCCGACTCCAACTTGGCCTCCTCTCCGGACAGGTCTGCCACCGGTCCACCGCCAGTTCTTCCAGCTGTTAAGTATGGTGCAACCAGCGGAGGCAGGTTCTAGCTATACAAGCCCTTCAGATGGCAGCCTGCAGTGAGAGGATGTTGATATCAAAGGCCTGCTTTAACAAGGTGTCCAATTTCTTAGCTTGGTCATTCTTGAGTGCCGCACTACCTTCTACCGGGATCATCATTTTCTTGGTAACCGCTGACACCATGTCCACTTTGGGCGAACGAAGGAGTTTGCAGATTTGTTTCTGGAAGCTGGTACAGGCACACCATAGTTCGCACCTCTCTGAGACGAGCTTCCGGCAGATCCCACTCATCCTGGATCTGTCTGACCACTCTATGCATCTTTTGCGCTTTCTGCATCACCTGGAGCAAAGGAGCCTCCAGTGCCTCCTCCTTGGCCGGTAGGCTAGCAGGCATATTCAGGGTCTTCAAGGACTCCTCGATGAGTGCCGGCAACTCTTCCCAGCAGAAAACCTGCACAATCCACGACTGATCTCCCTTGATCCAGGATCTCTCCTTCTTCCAACTCCTCTGGCACATCTAGCTCTGTGTCTATGTCATCTCCTTTCGGTCCCTCAGACAATGGTGATTGCTGCCACTCCTCCGAGGTCCTAGCCCGCTTAGCGGTTGCTGCCACCATCTCGTCTCTCGAGACCGCTGTCCTCTTGGTACCGCGCTCCGGTGCTGTAGGGCCGCCCACCTACCCCTGCTGGTGCAGGCAAACGCCTTATGCAGAAGCAGGACAAACTCTGGTGAAAAATCATCAGGAAGCCCCATATTCCACTGGGCCCGAGGGGTGGAGGGTCCTGGGATGGCTGAAGGTCCGGCAGCCGACTCCACTGATTCCAGCATGGACCCCTCTGTGTTATGGGCCTCCCGCGCCAGTGAGGTACTCTCCTGCCTTGGTTTCTCCTGCCGGTCCTGCTCTTGCGTGCAGCCCATACAAATGCCTGTCTGCGAGACCACCCCTCACCAGCTCTCACATACAAAACACTGTGGTCCGGTTGGCATAACGGGAAGGACAGTGGACTGTGCTATCCCTAAAGCATCCCTGGGAGAAAAAAATCGACCCCTGAAATGAACAAAACAAATAAAGCCCAGGAACTGAAGTTCCACAAGGTCTGAATAGAGTAAATCAAACTAAAGTAAATCAAAATCAAATCAAATTAACCTAAAGCAAATGAAATGAAAATAATGAAATTAAACTGAAACCAGGGCCTTATGCCCTTCAACGCAAAAACTGCAGGCAGCCTTGATTCCCCCCCACCCCCCCTCCCGAAAGAAAAAAGCACAGCGGGAATGCTGGTTAAGCTGCCGTGCTGCTGAAGAGAGGAAAAAGAGCGCCTCTGCCTTTCCTGTGCTGCTGCAGGCCTCTACCACGAGGTCGCAGGCTGCTCTCTGAACAAGCATGTCTCTCTGCTCTTACCGCTCCAGGAGACTAACTGCGCTGGTAGGGCTCCACTCCTGCCGTTTACGTCTTCTGGCGATTCGGGACTGCAGCCAACCATGCCGCCTTCTCCCTCGTGCTCAGCCGCTACTGTCGGCTTCCGCGCTGAGGGGCCTGCTTGGGAACTGGTCCTTTGCCGGTCTATGCCTGAATGGAGGCCCCTCACTCGGTGACTGGTTCAGGAGCTGCCTCTATCCCTGGAATACTGCCACCATCGAAGACCCCCCCCCCCCCCACTCTGCAGAGGGGGGGGAAGGTGGATCCTCCCTCGTTGCTGCCTTTTGAAACTGCTGCCCTTAAATGGCCCCTTTTGGGGGTTTTTCAGTAAGCTAGCCAAACGAAAATAATGAAAGGATAAAAAAGAACAACCCTGCAACTACAGGAAAAAGCTAACAGGCTAGAAACCTATGGCTCCTTAAATGTCCCTTCAGTGAGTCCAACACCTTGGCTCACTACCTCCTCCAGCTGCTTGGAGACTGAGTTTACTGGAGCTGATAGGCAGTGCCAGCTGCTTAAGTACACTCGGGTCATCAAAAGATGACATGCTCAGTCTCCAAGCTGCTGGAAGAGGTACACTATCCAGAGGTGAGGGACTGGACTGGAAGGATGATAAGGAGTGGTCTTTATATAACATAGTTAGTAGGTACTTAGGGGCACATTTACTAAATGTTACCACATGTTACATGCCGCAGCGGCCCACAGTGTGCCTATCATCATTGCAGAATTTAACACCTAGTAATATCTAGTAAACATGCCCCTTTAGTGTCAATCAACTAAATAAAATTTGAACCCATTCAGACCAAGTAGTTCACAAAGGGTTACTGAATACCCTTATCAGAAAGATAAATAAGAAAAGTAGGCAGAAAGCAGGATGCACCTTGCACATTAATGTTTTGGCACTCTCCATGAGTCTGTGTTAAAGATAAACTGCCTGGTTTAATATTCAAGTTAAAGATCTCTATTTTTCAATTTATATTTGTAATTACATTTATATTGCGAAAAGCCTTTAAAACACAATTGCAAAATTAAGGATTCACATACTGAGTGACTTTCCAGTCACACGTTTTACAGTAGTTTGTCAATCATGGTTATAAAAATGAAGCTTGAGCACTTGCATAACTTCTCATCTTGGTGGTCCTTATGATCTTCATCCACCCAGGCTTGTATCCCCCCCTCCAATCCTCACTCACTCCCTCATGAGCTCAAAAATTCAATATCGTCTTCCATTCCATTTGATTGAAGGAAAAGGCGGTATACAAAACATGTCAAATAAATAAATAAATTCTACAGATATTAGTAGGCTTGCTTATATAGTGTAGCACCAATTTCAGACAAAAGCACAAGGTTATCCCCAGGCATCTCTGCACCTGTAATTTCACTTTAATCTCCCCTTCTTGGCAGCCACCATTTCCAAAACTTAATTTGCAAATCCTTTGCCATGATTTCTTTCCTTCCTCTCATGGCCATTAATGTATTCAAACTATATGATCACCTAAGCAAATGCAAAAGCCCTGTGGCAGGTTATCGTGGTTCTTTCCAATTCCTCACAATCTCACCTCTAGCAAGAAGAAATTAGGCCTTACCTGCTAATTGTCTTTCCTTGAGTTCTCTCCGGGCCAGTCCGGAACAAGAGGGTTGTCAACCCTCTCCAGCAGCTGAGGACTGAATGCTGAAACCTTTTTCCATGAACTAGCATCTGGCTCCCCCTAGTGGCCAACCTCAGTCTATTTCAAATCATTTTTATTGAAGTTTTCACACAAAGTACATACAGCTAAAGATTAAACAGCGAAGTCCCATCCCCCCTCCCCATGGAACAACAAAACCAAACAAAATCACACAAAACAAAACACCGCAGGGCTCTGAGCGCCAGAGGCCTGCGAGCTGAAACAGCTCCCCCTCTCCCACCCCCCTCCCCCCTCCCATCAGCACAGGGCGACCCAAGAGTAATATAGCAAAGGAGCAAAGCAGTACATGAAGGCAGGAGGCACAGCAGACAGCACAGCAGTGGGGTAGACAGAAATCAACAGGGTGTCCATCCAGGTCTCCCAGCCTACAGAGAATGACAGGCCATAGCGCTGGAGAGGCGTAGGTACACATGGTGGCTTGGAGATCCCCCGATAGGGACCACAGCTACTACCCATTAAGCAGTCCCCCTCTTCCCCGAGGGGATAACTGAGAAATCAGAGGGGACCAGATTCCCAAAAACCCCTCCCAACACCTGCCTCCTTTCTGTTGAGCGGTGGCTTTTTCCATGCAAAACAAATCTAGCATAGAGTTCTCCCAGAACACCAAACAAGGAGGTGCGGAAGCCACCCAATGCTTCAACAAGGTCCGTTTGACCAACAGAAACCCCCTCTCAAGTAGCGCCCTGTGCATAGGTGAGAGCCGCTCATAGCCCAGCTCCCAGTTATGAAATAAACAAACCTCACGTTGCATAACCACGCCCAACCGCAACCATCCTTGAAGTTTAGCACAAACTTGCATCCATAGTGCACGCACCTTCGGACATCCCCAGAATTTGTGGGTCAATGTTCCCGGGACCATCCCCGCACCACTCACAAAGAGGAGAGGGCTGCAAACCAACGGCATAGGCCCACGGAGCACTAGCATACGCCCGCCATAGGAATTTGTACTGCATTTCTTGGAGATATACCCACACCGGCCCATGCGGGATGCCCTCAAAAGCTACCCGCAGCATCTCCATCGTCATTTCCTCAATCCCATCAGCGCGCCACCTGTCCGAGAGCGTCTGCAGAAACCCTGGGCCCCCGTAGGGCCGAAGCACGGCGCGTACTGTCGGCTCCCCTGCTCTCCCCTCTACTAGCCGTTCCAGAACTATCCGTGGCGCTGCCGAAACCGGCCGACTCGTCCCACCCCCGACCCCCCCAGCAGAAGTTAAATATGAGCGAACCTGTAAATAGCCATAAAAGTCCTGTCGACGAATCTGAAATCGGCGTTGTACCTGATGGAAACTATCCAAGATGCCATCGTCGCCCGAGAAAAAATCACCAAAACACACGAGACCCCTCTCCCCCCAGTGCCAGAAGATATTGGGGCGCGTATATCCGGGAACAAAATCCGGATTACCCACCAGCGGCAACAGCGGAGACCGAGTCCAAGTCCACCCAAATCGCTGACATAACACCTTCCAAGCCACACGGAGAGCCCCCAGATAACCCCCACCGATCCCGGTCCGGAGCGTCCGGGGGAGTTGACCAACATGTAAGAGATAAAGACCATGATAGGGAGCCAGTGCCTCCCGCAACTGCCGAACCGGGGCACACCCTTCCCCTTCCAACAGCGCCCGTATATGCCGAGCCAAATAACGAAGATTATAGTGCCGCAAAGAAGGCATTTCCAAACCCCCCTCCTCTCGACGACTCGTCAGAGCTCGAAGGGGGATACGCGCCCTCCGACCCCCCCCACAAAAAACCGCGCAGATCTGTTTCAAAACGTTTCCAATCTTTATCCAGGATCCATAACGGCAACATGCGTAACACATAAAGCCACCTGGGGAATTCCACCATGACAAACAAAGCAATTCGTCCTCTTAGCGACAAAGGGAGGTTGCGCCATCCAGCAAAAGTTCGAGTACTTCTCTCCAACAAACCAGGGATATTGACATGGTACAGGCGCTCAGGCAGGTCAGGCAAATGAATCCCCAAATATTTGATCGTCCCGACCGCCCACACCACTGGGAAGGTTCCTTCCCACCGCGGACGAACCCTCCCGCCAACATCGAGCGCCTCCGACTTCAGAACGTTCACTTTCAAGCCCGAGAAAGCGCCAAATTCCTGTATCAGATCAAGGGCACGCACTAGGGACCGCGGCAATTTCGTTAGGCTCAACAACATGTCATCCGCAAAGGCACTAACACGGATCTCCTCACCGCCAAGGCGCATACCAGTGATCTCCGGGTCCAACCGCAACGCCCGCAAAAGTGGTTCCAAGGCTAGCACAAAAAGAAGCGGAGACAGAGGGCAGCCCTGCCGCGTGCCGCGCTCAAGCACAAAAGGTTCTGAAAAGACACCATTCGAGCCCACACGGGCCATGGGCCGAGCATACAGCGCTTGCAACCATCCCACAAAATCCCCACGGAAACCAAAAGCAGACAATGCTTCCCACATGTAGACCCAAGCCACTCTGTCAAACGCCTTCTCGGCGTCCAGGCTAACCAAGAGGAGAGCCTCCTCATTACATAAACAGTGTTCCATTCCCAACAGTAGCCTGGCTATATTCCGAGAAGCCTCTCTCCCTTGCACAAAACCGACTTGGCTGGAGTCAACCAGAGACGGTAAGAAGGGCGCAAGCCGAGCAGCCAGGACGGATGCCAAAAGTTTCATGTCACAGTTAATGAGAGAGATTGGGCGGTAGGAAGCCGGCTCTAACAAGTCCTTCCCTGGCTTCGGGATCACCGTGATATCCGCACTGCGCATATCCCGTGGGAAAATACCCTGTCGCCGGGCCCTCGTCAAACATCACTACCATAGATGGGGCCAGCTGCGGGGCCAAGATTTTGTAATATTCCATACTGAACCCATCGGGGCCAGGGGCCTTGTGAGTCTTTCCCCGCGCAATCGCGGCCTGAAGTTCCGCCGTCTGCAATGGTACATTAAGCTGTGCCAAGGCCTCAGCCGAAAGTCTAGGAAGGGACAAGTTGCGAAGAAAAGCTACCCCCTGGTTGTAATCTCGGTCCTCCTCCCTATAGAGCTGCTGATAGAAGGCGCGAAAAAGCTGCGCTATGCGTGTAGGCTGATGCTGCAGAGCACCATTCTGGTCCCGAAGCACAGGAATAAAGCGGTTACCACGGGGATCCCGCACCAAGCGAGCTAGAAGCTTTCCCGCCCTATTGCCGTACAAGTGGAGGCGATGCTTGTAATAGTTGCAGCGAGAACGAGGCCCTCCGCTGAAGCAGAGCATTGAGCGCCGCCTGTGCGTTAACCAATTCCCGTTGGGAGTCATTGGCGCCTCGAGATACTCGGCGCTGTAAGATATGTAAAGCACGCTCCGCCGTCACAATACTTTGGTTCAAATGCTTACGTCGCGAGATCACATAAGAAATAATCGCTCCTCTCATCACGGCCTTACTGGCCTCCCAAAACAACAATGGGGGGCAAGCGGGGGTATCATTGAATAAAGCATACTCCTCCCATTGTTTTAAGAGAAATACCCGGAAGGCCTCATCCTCCCACAGAAAAGCCGGAAATCTCCACCCCAATCTGTCTGGCCCCTGACACTCCCACGTAATCCAGACCATACCATGGTCAGAAACAGCAATGGGCTCTATATCGGCCTGTCCAACCCGGGGAAGCCCACCCTCACTAACAAGAATATAATCAATGCGAGACCATGTAAGGTGCGCTCGCGATTGGTGGGTGTATTCTCGCATCCCCGGGTGTAAAACCCGCCACACATCCACAAGGGCCCCCACCCTACACAAATAGCTAATCCCTCTACGGGACCACGCTCCTGCTCCTCCCCCAGATGACTTATCCAAACGGGGGTCATGGGGGCAATTAAAGTCTCCAGCCACAATGACCTTGGCCCCCCCCGCGTGCTTCAGCAGATCAATCAAATGGGTAAAGAAGGCATGGTCATATACATTGGGCGCATAGACATTCAACAGCCAGATGGATTCATGGTATAATTGGCCCTTCAACAATACATACCTGCCTTGTGGGTCGGCCTGGATCTCCTGCACTTCAAGGGAAACCCCCCTTCTGACTAAGATCACCACTCCCGCTTTCTTCGTCCCCGACTCCGCCCCAAATGCCACCTCTACCCAATCCCGGGCAAGTTTCTTATGTTCTACAGCACTCAAATGGGTCTCTTGCAATAAAGCAATGTGGGCGCCCTTTCGCTTGAGCCCCTGGAGAATTTTTGTACGTTTAATCGGAGACCCAAGGCCGCCCACATTCCAAGAGACTATCTTAATCTCAGGCATGGGACACCCCTGAAGATTACCCATGGCGATAACATTAAGTGTAGCTCCCGGAGGTGCCCAGCCTCACCTCCAGGTCCCTCGCCCATCCCCACCGCTGCACCAAGCTCCCAAGTGTAGAGAACCAACCTCCCCCCTGTAGTGCCTTCTAAAAGAAAAAGTGTGCTATCCCTACCCCCTACCCCAGCCCTCCCACCCGCCCCACTAAGGCTCATTTCCCTCCCCCTCCCCCTACCCCTGCCCAACCCTTCCCCCCAATAACACTCCCCCCCACCCCCTCCCATCCCATAGCAAAACCTACCTCCCCGCTACTGACCTACCCCCCCACCCCCAACTTGCAAACGAGCACCCCAACCGCTAGAGGTGGGGCTTGACTTCGGGCCCGGCCCAGCAGGGCCACCCCCAACCCCCCCCCAGCAATACAAGCATAGCACACAGTACCCGTCCCAACAACTACGGTAATACATAACTTCCCACACAAGCAGCAAATATCCCCACCAAACATCATACATCCCCATGGCCAAGACCCGCTTAGGGGACCACCAGCAAACAATAAAGGACCCCTTATCCCCCCCCCTCCCAAGTATCAAAGCCTCCCCAAAGCTCCAAACAAAGTGAGTATTAAGAAATCCCAAACATATACTAGGTATGGCCATTTACATCAAACCATGCCAAAGAGTTCAGTGGGGGTGCATCTGAAGTAAGGTCGTCCCGAGGAACGCGGGAAACCATGCTCTCAAGTGGCCTCCTCCCGGGCCGGCGAGGACGCTGGTCGCCGGTTCAGAGCGTCCAGAAAGGCCTGCGCATCTCCGAACTCTGTGAAGACATGGTTGACACCCGAATGTGAAATGCGCAGGGTAGCAGGAAATGCCAGCGTGAACCTCAATTTCCTCTGGAAGAGAGCAGAACAAATTGGCGCGAATCTCTTGCGTTTGGCAGCAACGGCTGCTGAATAGTCTTGGAAAAGTAGAATTTTATGGCTCTCAAAAAATACTTCCCCCCCGCTTCTTCTGCCGAAAGGCCTGAAGAAGTTGCAACTTATGTTGGAAGTTCAGAATGCGGGCAATAAACTACCCGCGGGCGCGGGTGGGACTCGAGCTTCGGCCCCAGTCTATGCGCACGCTCCACTTTCAACGGACCCACCAAGGCATCAAGACCCAGAGTTTTAGGTAGCCAAGTTTCCACCAAGGGCAAAAGGAGAGCATCCGTGGTGGATTCCGGTATCCCCACCAACCGTAAGTTATTCCTCCGGGACCGATTCTCGAGGTCCTCCACCTTCTCCATTAAAGCAGCTATCTGTGCCTGTTGTGTCTCGTGCTCTCCGGCCCTGCTTCCCCCGGCATCTTCCAATGCAGAAACACGCTGCTCCACCTCCTCCATTCGTTGACCAAGATCAGCTAAAGCCGTCCCCCATAGAGTCGAGCTTGTTAAGGATGCGGTCAAATTTAGGGTCCAGATGTTTTACAACCTCTTTAGCCAATTCTGCAGTTGCAGAATCAACGCTCTCTCCGCTCCCGGCGAGGCCGGATTAAGGCCGCCAGGCAGCACGGTCCCGGCTCGGGTACTTTTCTCCCCGCTCCTTTTTCGGCGGTGGAGGCATTTTGCGCTGCGGTTTCGCTGCCACCGCACCCCGTACAAGTTGCCCAGGAGTGTGGGACTCAACTGCTCACCTTCCACGGGTAAATTTAGCAAAGTTTAATCAGTAAGGTTGAGGCGGCCCTGGAGCGAGCAGAGTTCACGTCCTCACTCGCTCATGAGCCACCGGAAGTTCCGGCCAACCTCAGTCTAATGGTGAACAAGCAGTGGAAAAGCACACACAAGACCAGAAAGAGTACACACCACCGCCAGGAAACCGAGCCTGCCGCAACTCGCGAACACTGATCGGCCCCAAAAACCGCAGTGCCCCAGTAAACGGGCAGCAGGTGCGGAGAGCATTAGAGATATACACAGTCAATTATTTTTTTTTTGTAAACAAAAGAAATGCGGAACCCCCCCGTAACCTGTCGAGCCGTTTCCGGAGCAGGAACACCATGAAATTCTCTGAACATCCCTGCCCCGATCATCTCTCTGGAAGAGGGGAATGAAACTACCGAGGGACTGCACACAACCAAGCGAACTGATACAGCACTAAGAATATCCAGGTGGGTCCCTGACTGGCCCGGAGAGAACTCAAGGAAAGACAATTAGCAGGTAAGGCCTAATTTCTTCTTCCTCTTCGTCTCTCCGGGCCAGTCCGGAACAAGAGGGTAGTACCAAAGCAGTACTCATCCCAGGGAGGGACCCGCTAGACCCGCAATGACGGCCGAAGCCCCCACAACAGCATCCCTGCGAGCCTGGACATCCAACCTATAGTGTCTGGAAAAAGTGTGGAGCGAAGACCAAGTAGCCGCCCGGCAAATATCGACAGGCGGAACCAATGCAAGCTCCGCCCAGGACGCCGCCTGAGCACGAGTGGAATGCGCTCGAAAACCTTCAGGGAGCGCTGTACCCCCCGCCTGATAGGCCGCTACCACAGCCTGCTTCACCCAGCGAGCTATAGAGGCCTTGGAGGCAGCCGCCCCCTTACGAGGCCCGCCAAACAGAACGAACAGCCTGTCCGTTTTACGCAAAGACGCCGTCCGACGCAAGTACGCCCGGAGCAGTCTGCCTAAATCCAACTTACGGAGAACCAGCTCAATGGGCTTGCCATCCCGGTCCGAAAAGGTCGGCAGGGAGATCGACTGATTAAGATGAAAATTGGATACAACTTTGGGGAGAAAGGACGGCACCGGACGCAACGTCACTTTATCCGAGGAAAAATGAAGAAAAGGCTCACGGCAAGACAACGCTTGCAGATCCGAAATCCGCCTAGCGGAACACAAAGCCACCATGAAAACCGTCTTCCAGGAGAGTTCCTTGAGCGAGATATCCCACAGCGGCTCAAAAGGCGGCCTCGCCAAAGCCTCAAGGACCAAATTGAGATCCCAAGCCGGCACGACGGAACGCACCGGCGGACGCAAGTTCCGCACCGCCTGTAAGAAGCGAACCACGTCCGGATGACCAGAGAGGGGAATCCCACGCACCTTACCCCGAAAACAAGCCAGCGCTGCTAACTGCACCCTGAGGGTAGCGAGTGCCAAACTCTTATCCAGACCCTCCTGGAGGAAAGACAGGATCTCCGGAATAAGAGTCTCGCCAGGAAGGAAACCCCGCTGAGCACACCAGCGCTCAAACACACGCCAAACGCAAACATACGATGACGACGTGGAACGTCGCCGAGCCCGCAACAGAGTAGAGAGCACTGCCGACGAATATCCTCTACTTCTAAACCGGTCCCTTACAAGAGCCAAGCCGTAAGTGAGAAGCGATCCACGTCGGGCATGAAGAGAGGGCCCTGCAGCAACAGATCTGATCGGGCCGGTAGTTGCCAGGGACGGTCGACAAGAAGCCGCACTAGATTGGCGTACCACGCTCTTCTGGGCCAATCCAGAGCCACGAGTATCAGGGGACTGTCGTGACTTTGCACCCTGCGAATGACTCTGCCTATCAGAGGCCAAGGCGGAAACACATAAAGCAGTACCCCTGCTGGCCACGGTTGTGCTAGACCGTCCAGTCCTTCGGACATGTAATCTCTGCGTCTGCTGAAGAACTGCCCCGCCTTGGCATTGCTGGACGTGGCCATCAGATCCAACACCGGCTGTCCCCAACGAAGGGTCAACTCGCGAAACACCTCCGCGTTCAACTCCCATTCGGCCGGATCGACTACATGTCGACTGAGGTAGTCTGCCTGCACATTGTGACGGCCAGCGACATGCGCAGCCGACAGAGCCAGCAAGTGGTCCTCCGCCCAACTCATCAACCGTAGGCTCTCCTCCAAGAGAGCCGCACTGTCGGTGCCGCCCTGACGATTGATGTACGACACCGTGACCGCGTTGTCGGAGAAAACACGTACCACTTTCCCTTCGACCAGAGAGACAAACTGAAGCAGAGCCAGGCGTACCGCCATGAGTTCCAAGAGATTGATGGAACACGCGGACTCCATCGGAGACCAAACGTCCTGCGCAAACTGGGCCTGGCAATGAGCTCCCCAACCTGCAAGGCTGGCATCCGTCGTGGGGAGTATCCAGACCGGCTGTAGCAAAGGCATGCCGGCCCCAAGACGAGCCGGCTCCAACCACCAACGAAGGCTGTTGCGCACTTCTGGCGTCAGCGACAACTTCCGCTCCAAAGGATGCAACTGCGGAGACCATCTCGTCAGCAAAGCCCGCTGCAAGGGGCGCATGTGCGCCCGAGCCCAGGGAACCAAGTCCAAGGTCGCCGCCATGGAACCGAGCAGCTGTAAATAACGCCACGCCGATGGGGCCTGCAGCCGCACAAACGCTGCTATCTGCCTCCAAATCTTGCGCATGCGGTCTTCCGGTAAAAACACCGCACCGATACTCGTGTCGAACAGAGCTCCGAGGTACAACAGCCGCCGCACCAGTTCCAACTGACTTTTGGCCCGGTTGATCACCCAGCCGAGGCTTTCCAGGCGTGAGACCACTTTTGCTGTTGCCACGAGAGACTCCGCCACCGACGGAGCTCGGATCAGCCAGTCGTCGAGGTACGGGTGGACCAGCAGGCCCTCCCAACGCAATGACGCCGCCACCACCACCATGACTTTGGTGAATGTCCGAGGCGCCGTAGCCAGCCCGAACGGCAAGGCCCGGAACTGAAAGTGACCCATGGGCACCGCAAAACGCAAAAACTTTTGATGCTCTGCCCGTACCGGGATATGCAGATATGCTTTGGTGAGATCTATGGATGTAAGAACCTCGGACGGTTGTACCGACGCAATGACGGAACGGAGAGTCTCCACGCGGAAGTGTGGAACGCGCAGGCAACGGTTCACATGCTTGAGGTCCAGAATAGGACGGAAGGAACCTTCCTTCTTGGGAACCACGAAATAAATCGAGTACCGACCTGAGCCGTACTGGTCGGGCGGGACGGGGACCACCGCTTGGAGACGCAACAAGCGCTGAAGCGTCTCCATCACGGCCTTCGCCTTTTCCTACGAACCACATGGAGACACCACGAAAGCCTCCGCCAACGGCTGAGCGAACCCGAGGGCATAGCCGTCGCGGACAATCTCGAGGACCCAGCGGTCTGTGGTGATTGTGGCCCAGACGGAAAGGAATTGCCGCAGCCGACCTCCCACCGGCATTTCCGTCTGGACCAACGTCCCTTCATTGGGGCTTTTTGCTAGGGGCAGGCTGGGATCCAAAATAACCCCTGCCGAATCCTCTCGCTCCCCGAAAGGACTGACCTCTAGCTGCAAACCGCCCGCGCGGATAAGGAGCAAAGCGCGAACCTCGAAACTTACGAGAGTCTCGCGAAGGGCCCCTGGGCGTCCCACTAGGCCGCTGACCCCGTGGCCTATCCTCCGGAAGGCGACCGCCCTTGAAATCTCCCAGATCTTTAACAATCTTCTCCAAGGCGGCACCAAAAAGGAGTTCGCCCTTGTACGGCAGCTTACTAAGCCGCACCTTAGAAGAGGCGTCCGCCGCCCAATTCCGTAGCCACAAAAACCGGCGGGCTGTGATAACCGAAGCCATGGATTTCGCCACGATCCGCACGAGATCATAGAAAGTGTCCGCTAGATAGGACGCAGCGGATTCCAGTTTCGTGCCCTCTTCGTCCTCCGCGGTGGCAGGGGAACCCCCTTGAATCCACCTAATGGACGCCCGAGAGACATAAGCCCCACAAATAGACGCCCGTAGCGCCAAGGCACAAGTTGCAAATGTCTGCTTCAGCAGGGATTCCAGCCTTCTATCCTGTAAATCCTTGAGGGCTGCACCGCCCTCTACCGGGATGGTGGTTTTCTTAGTTACCGCTGCAACCAGGGCATCGACTTTAGGCATTTTCAGCAAGTCTTGCTCCTCCTGAGGCAAGGGATACAAATGACTGATAGCCCTGACCCCTCGCAAAGAGGCCTCCGGACACTCCCATTCGGACTCCACCATTTGTTTCATCACCCTGTGGACAGGAAAACATTTGTGAGCAGTCTTAAACCCTTGGAGCAGAGGATCCTCCAACGGCTGGTCCTGAACAGCCGGGAGGGGAAGATTCAAGGCTGCTAAAGTTTGCGTAATAAGCGCAGCCAATTCCTCCTTTCGGAACACCCTGAACAGGGTAGGATCCTCAGAGGCCCCTAACTCGCCATCTTCTAGCTCAGGAAGCCAGTGATCCAAATCGGCATCAGCCAACAACTCACCTTCCTCAATGGCCGTGGAATCCAGGCAGGAAACACCGAGGTGATCGGGCTGCCTGTGCCCTCCATGGACCGCATGGGAAGGCCCCTCTCCCGGGTCCGAAATAGCAAGTTCCGCAGCCGGGCCTGGAGCAGACAAGGAGACAGGCTCTGCCCCCTGAGACTGCTGCTGCTTCAAGCAGTAGGCCCTGTGCATCTCTAAAATAAAATCCGCAGAGAACATAGAAGGCAAAGCGCCCTGAGCCGTCGCAAAGGGAAGTGGAGGAGCCTCCTCCACCTTTGCAGGCTTTTTCGACTTAGATTTCCGTTTTGCCGGCTGTGCCTGAATCGCCTCCGAAACTCCTGCCGGTGCAGAAATGGCGGCCTTTCCCGCCAATTCAGGGGAGGCCTGAAAGTCTCTGAGGGAATCACTCGCGGTTGGCCTGCCATCCATGGCTGCCGCCTGAGGTAAAACGGCACCCGACAGCCCGTCAAACAAAAGGCACGGGGAAACTAAACAAAACTAATGCGGAGCTAAACCCACGTGCTTTGACGAACGAAACCCCGTGGAAACCGGCACCCGCGGCGAAAAACCTGCTCACTAACCTGTCTCGTCTAGCAATGCGCTTGTCGCCGCATGTGCCGCTGAAGCCCCGCTGCCAGCGGGGGGGGGGGGGTGAGAAGAGGTGAAAGTCCCGCTTCTGACCGGGCGAAAAACCCCGCGCTCCCGCTGCTAGCGGGGGGGGGGGATGTCAGCTGCCCACCGGAGTGGCTCGGAAGGTTGTTGGGGGCTCCCCACACCACCGATGACAATTACCCCGCAGTCAGCCCCACAGGTTAAGGCAGGCACTGCCTCCAAAAAGCGGCACACACAGATAGGCACAGTGGGAAGCCAGGAAAGCGAAGCGGCAGAAAAACCCTGCTATGGCTCTCCTAAGGGTGCCAAAACAGCAAAAAACAAAAAGAAATATAAAAAGCTATCAAGCCGAGGAAATCTAAACTAATAAGCCACCAACGCCAGGAGCCAGAGTGCTGCACATCCTTTCCAGCTGCTGAGGACTGAAAGACTGAGGTTGGCCACTAGGGGGAGCCAGATGCTAGTTCATGGAAAAAGGTTTCAGCATTCAGTCCTCAGCTGCTGGAGAAGGTTGACAACCCTCTTGTTCCGGACTGGCCCGGAGAGACGAAGAGGAACAATAAATTCATATCTAAGAAACTCTTTCATTCCAGTATCTTTAAATCTCCACACATCCTCACTCCATATGTATGAATGTGCCTGCTTCAGCATGCCACACTTCCGCCAATACTCTCTTCCAACCTTTTTATTCATTTTATGTAATTTCTCCAGTGTTATATGCCATCTACTGTATATAGTATTTTCAACCCATTTTCAACTAAGTGGACAGCAATGGTGCTTTTCCTAATATTCAGGTACATGCCCCTCCATTTTCTTTCCAATTAAATATATGTAATTTCTTTCTTTCTATTTGAGAAGTGCTCTAGCCAAGTTTGAAAATATGTTGACCTTTACAGATCATTCAATACACAGTACTTACCAGTTCCTTTGCTTTGGTATGGTGGCTTGAAGAATTTCACAACACCGTATACATTAACGACAGTACCACCTTTAAGCTGATTTAACGGCGTATAGGTATACTTTTGTGCATGAGTCTGGAATTAAATGCAATAGGATAGACATAATGAAGCAATACATCTACTGAAAATGTATTAATAGTTTTCTTGATTACCAAAAGAAAGAGATCGTAAACATCTTGTAAAATTTCATCATCATCTGCTCCACTGCAGTCATGAAGTGTATATTTTTATTTATTTATTTATTTAACGGTCTTTTCTATACCGCCCCTTCCAGAGATCAGGGGCGGTTTACATTGAACATTAAACAGAACAATTGTATACTTCTGTATACATTTACAAGGAACATTATGCTTTAACTATATACAGGTGAGCTTACAGGGAACATATTTTGAACATATTTTGAACAACATTTTGAACATATTTTGAACATTAACTATAACAGAGCTTTGGATACCAAAAAATAGTGACCTAAAAACGTACTGTAAATGGTCGTATTTCTAACATTAATAAAACAAACTGCAATCCAAGAAATGGATTACAAACATTAAAAAAGAATTTCAGTATAGTCAGCATACTGAAATTTCCCCATGTAGGCCTACTGTATCTTTTGAAATCATTATGCACAAATCCACTTATCGTGTGAATACCTTCCCGAGAACCTGATAAATTAAGTTCAAGGCTTACACATTCACATAAAATAAAACAAATACTATCAGGCTTTCAAAAAAAAATAATTTACATCTATGGAAATTCATTACATTTCAAATTTGAGATTGGTTATCAAGTATAGGTAGAGGATGAAATATTATAGGATTGATCTTAAGTGTTTGATGTTTGCTACAAAGTTTTTAAACATTAGCTTTGGTGTCAAATATGATCATTTATCATATCATACAAACACACCTGACACTGTTTAGTTTTGCTTGGTAAAGACAAATCACATATCATAATATACTGATACTATTATTTCATTTTCCAAATGAATAACGAGCATTTCTTTAAATTGATAACTGAAGTCTATCCATTATGATCCTCCCATTTTTGATACAGTGAAGTATTACTTTAGATGCAATTATCTTAACATTTATTTAAATTATTTCATGTGGTTTTAGGGAATTTTGGTAACAAACAAAAAGGAGCTGATACTTTTCTTTTTTCTTTTTATCTGTGTTTTTGGAACCTCACATCCACCCTAAGAAATGCTATACTGGATAAGACAAAACGTCCTTCAAGCTGAGCACTATTTTCAACAGCGATCAAACTAGGTCAAAAGCACCCAGCAGAATCTCAAAGAAACAATCTATTCCTTGCTACATACACCCAGCGGTAAGCAGTGGCTTCCTGGTCTGCTGGGCTAAAAAAATTTTTTTTTACCTTTCCTCCAGGAGCTTACTAAACCCTTTTAAACTGAAGCTATGTTAACTACTTTCACCACATAACCTAGTAACAACTTCCACAGTTTAACTGTGTATTAGGCGAAAAAATATTTCCTTCAATTATTTTAAAAAAAGTGATATCCATTAGCTCTGTGTCCCTAGTCTTAGTACTATTTGAAAGGGTAAAAACCATTTTCCATTTACCTGCTTGACACCCCGCCCCCCACCCCTTTGTGATTTTATAAACTTCCATCACATCTTCTCTCAGCTGTGTCTTCTCCAACCTTAAGAACTCCAACTCTTTGGTCTATCCTTTTAATCATTTTTGTAACACATCTTCCCGGTTTATCGATATTTCTTTAAATTCTTTTGATGCATCACCTTTGAAATCAATGGGGCCAAAGGCTCCGATATTGCACGGAGTCCGCTACCGCTGTTTAGTAAACATCCCCCTTAGACTCCTTGATTGGCTGGCAAAGGAATAAAGCTGAAGTTTTAGTCTTCTACAACAGTGATTCTCAACCCAGTCCTCTGGGACCCCCAAGCCAGTCAAGTTTTCAGGATATCCACAATGAATATAAGAACATAAGAGATGCCACAATGGGTCAGACCAAGGTCCATCAAGCCCAGTATCCTGTTTCCAACAGTGGCCAATCCAGGTCACAAGTATCTGGCAGTTCCCAAAAAGACACACAGGTTCCACAATGCTTATATTGGGGAAAGCAGTGGATTTCTCCTGTTCTCTTTAATAATGGCTTATGGACCTTTCCTTCAGGAATTTGTCCAAACCTTTTTTAAATCCAGCTACCCTAATAGCTTTTACGACATCCTCTGGTAACAAATTCCAGTTTGATTACGCGTTGAGTAAAAAAAATATTTTCTCTTGTTAGTCTTAAACGGGACTGGAGCTTCATTGCATGTCCCCTAGTCTTTCTACTTTTTGATGGCATAAACAATCAATCTACGTTTACCTGTTCCACCCTATTCATTAATTTATAGACCTCTATCATATTTCCCCTCAGCCGTCTCTTTCAGGTTGAAGAGTACTAACCTTTTAAGCTTCTCCTCATAGGGGTATCCTTCCATCCCCTTTACCATTTTGGTGGCTCTTCTCTGTACCTTTCCTAATAACGCTATATCCTTTTTAAGATATGGCAACCAGAATTGCACACAGCATTCAAGGTATGGTTGCACCATGGAACAATACAGAGGCATTAAAATATCATTTGCTTTATTCCCCATTCCTTTCCTTATGATTCCTAGCATTCTATTTGCCTTCTTGGCAGTCGCTATACACTGGACGGAGGGTTTCAATGTGTAATCCACAATGATGCCTAAATCTTTTTCCTGGGTGGTGGTTCCTAATGTGGAACCTTGCATCGTGAAACTAAAGTGTGGGTTGTTCTTTCCTAGGAGCATTAGTTTGCACTTGTCCACATTAAAATTCATCTGTCATTTGCACATCCAGTCTTCCAATTTATCAAGGTCCACTTGCAATTTTTCACAATCCTCTTGTGTTTTAACAACTTTGAACAATTTTGTGTGCCTGGCAATCTACTTCCGGTGACACTGCCAAGAAAACCCAGGAGCTTCTGGGTCGCCAGGAGTCAGGACTGACTCAAAGGCACACATTGCATTGCATTGCAAAATTGATTACCCGAGTTGTTATTCCCATTTCCAGGTCATTAAAGAATATGTTAAAAAGTAGCAGACACAGCACAGATCCTTGGGATACTCCACTACTCACCTTTCTCCTTTGGAAAAATTGGCCATTTAGCCCTATCCTTTGCTTTTTATCTTTTAACCAGTTCCTGATCCATAATAGTACATTGCCTCCTATCCCATGACTTTTTAATTTTGCCAAGAGTCTCTCATGAAGGACTTTTTCAAAGGCTTTCTGAAAATCCAGATACACTATATCAACTGACTCACCTTTGTCTACCTATTTATTCACATCTTCAAAAAATATATAACAGATTAGTAAGCTAAAACCATGTTGACTTTCTCCCATTAAACCATGACTATCTACATGTTCAGTAATTTTATTCTTTATAATGGTTTCTACTATTTTGCCTGGTACTGATATCAGACTCACCGGTCTTTAGTTTCCCGGATCACCCGGAACCCTTTTTAAAAATTGGCATTACATTGGTCATTCGATGATTGGTCAGATGATTTTAATGATAGTTCACAGATTACTAATAGTAGGTCTGCAATCTCATATTTCATTCTTTCAGCAGCCTCGGATGTATACCATCCGGTCCAGGTGATTTTCTACCCTTTAGTTTATCAAATAGTTCTAATACATCTTCCCTGTTTATCGATATTTCTTTCAATTCTTCCAATGCATCACACCTTTAAATACTATTTCAGTCATGGGTAACTCCCCTACATCTTCGTCAGTAAAGACCAAAGCAAAGAATTCATTCAGTCTCTCCGCTATGGCCTTGTCCCCTCTTAGGGCCCCCTTTTACCCCTCTCTAATCTAATGGTCCAACAAACTCTCACACAGTTTTTTTGCTACGAATGAACTTGAAAACGTTTATTAGGCATTTCTGCTTCCACAGAAAGCTTTTTTTCAAATTCTCTCTTTGCCTGCCTTATCAATGCCTTATATTTAACTTGCCAGTGCTTATGTTGTTTCCAGTTTTCATCATTTGGCTCCTTTTTCCATTTCCTGAAAGATGCTTTTTTGGCTACAGCAGACTCTCTGACCTCACCTTTAAACATGGCGGGTTTTTTGGACTTCCTTCCACTTTTCTTAAAGCGTGGCATACAGCTGGTCTGGGCTTCCAAGATTTTTAAACACCCATGATAAATACAAATCTTTAACCTTTGCAGCTGCTCCTTTTAGTTTTTTCTTAACTATTTTCCTCATTTTATCATAGTCTCCCTTTTGAAAGTTAAAAGGCAGTACTGTGGATTTCCTTGCCATTCTTCCTCCATTTATTAAATCAAACATGATCATATGATCACTATTGCCAAGTGGCTCCAACACCCTTATCTCTTGCACCAGATCTTGTGTTCCACTAAGGACTAGGTCCAAAATGGCTTCCCCTCTTGTTGGTTCATGAACCAGCTGCTCCAAGAAACATTTACTTCATCTAGAAACTTTATTGCCCTAGCATGCCCTGCCATGATACTGACCCAGTTGATACCGGGGTAATTGAAATCACCCATTATTATTAGTGTGTTGTAATTTTTGTTGGCTTTCCTGATTTCTTTGAGCATTACATCATCCATTTGCTCATTCTGGCCAGGCTGTATGTAGTACACCCCCACTGCCATCATCTTCCTCTTTTTGTGTGAAATTTCAATCCATAGAGATTCTACAGTGTATTTTGTTTCCAGCAAAACTTTACTTCTGTGTGACTCAATGCCCTCTCTAACAGAGTGAAACCCCTCCACCAATTTGATCTACTCCATCATTGTGATATAATTTGTACCCAGGTATCACAGTGTCCCACTGGTTGTCCTTCTTCCACCAGGTCTCTGAGATACCAATCATATCTAGCCTCCCATTTAGTGCTATATATTCTAACTCTCCCATCTTATTGTTTTAGACGTCTAGCATTTACAAACAAGCATTTCAGAGGTTGTATTTTATTCATATTAATCTGATTAACAGTAGGCAGGAGTGATTTGGAATCTTTAAGCTCTGTCTGCTCTGTACTTAACGGTATTTGGGTTATTTTTATCTTTATTGGAACCTCTCTATCAATATGCCCTAACTTTAATCTTTTGCTAGTTTCCTTCAAGGATATATCATTCTGAACCATGCGCTCTTGAGTGACTGTCGTCTTTTCCATATTATCTAGTTTAAAAGCTGCTCTCTCTCCTTTTTAAAGGTTAATGCCAGCAGCCTGGTTCCATCCAAGTTAAGGTGGAGCCCATCCCTTCAGAAAAGCCCCTCCCTTTCCCTAGAATGTTGCCCAATTCCTAACAAATCCCAAACCCTCTTCCCTGCACCTTCGTCTCATCCAGGCATCGAGATTCCGGAGCTCTGCCTACCTTTTGGGTCCTGCGCGAGGAATGGGAAGCATTTCTGAGAATGCTACCCTGGAAGTCCTGGATTTCAACTTCCTACCTAAAAGCCTAAATTTAGGCCCCAGAACGTCCCTACCACACTTTCCTATGTCATTAGTACTGATTTGTACCAAGACAGCAGACTCCTCCCCAGTGCTATCTAAACCTTGCCTAGGTGGCACGTGAGGTCCCCTACCTTTGCACCAGGTAGGCATGTTACCATGCGATCCTCACGTCCACCAGCCACCCAGCTATCTACATGCCTAATGATCAAATCGCCAACTATAACTGCTCTCCTAACCCTTCCTTCATGGGCACATGGCCCTGGAGAAATAACCTCGGTGCGAGAGGATTTTACATCATCGGGAGGACAGGTCCCAACTACAGGATCATTTCTTTCTACACCAATGTGATACTCTCCTGTCACATGAGCTCTCTCCTCCATGGCAACATGGAGGCAGCCAGACTGGAGGTGGGACTTCAATACCACGTTCCTGTGAGTTTCATCTATACGCCTGTCTCTTCCTCATGGTCTCCAAGTCTGCTAATCTAGCCTCCAGAGATCAGACTTATTCCCTGTGATCAAAGAGCTCCTTGTACCTAGTGCACATGTAAGACCCCTCACCACCTGGGAGAAAATCATATATGTGACACTCAATGTAAAAGATTGAAAAGCCCCCTTCTCGCTGCTGGACTGCTGTCTGCATCTTAGTTTTAAGGTTTTGTTTAGGTATTTTAAGTTGTTTACTTACTTAGGTTTGCTGGGGCTCTTGTGCAAATTAATTGAAACAAACTGGATTTTTTAATCTTTTCAGCATACGAATTGTATATGCATTTAATTTTGATTTTTTTTAATCAACTAGGTTAAATCATCACATATGAGATGTTTCATCATTATTTGTGGGTTTATGGGTTAAATGACGTAATAAATGACATGATATGATGTAGGAATGACTTATTGTGTATGCGACTATAATATCAGTCAACATTGTATCAGATTTGCCTTCGAGTCTATTCTTAGTTGTTAATCCAACCGTTGTGCATAATGGACATGACACCCAGAAAATGCACAAAAATCGTCACCCTGCATGAACACACAGGTAAGACCTACAGGGATATAGCAAGTATAGTTGGTGTTAGTCTTGCAACCATCAGTCATGTGATCAAAGCTAAAAAGGAGACAGGATCTATCTCGCCTAAACGAAAGGGAAATTGTGGTTGTAAGAGGAAAACCACACCCAGAGATGACAACTATATTCTTAGGGAAAGTAGAAAAGACCCTTGGAAGACAAATGACGCATTAAAATGAGATTTAGAAGAGAAAAGTATAACGGTCAGTTCTTCCACAATTTGCAGGCGACTTTTGGAAGTTGGTCGAAAAGCACGACAACCTCTGAAAAAACAACTTCTGACAAAGGTTATGAAAGAGAAGCGATATAACTGGGGACTGAAACATAAAGAGTGGACTAAAGAAGATTGGAGAAAAGTAATATTCAGTGATGAAAGTCATTTCTTCATCCAGGGCCAAAGAAGCCAACATGTTCGGTATTCACCTGCAGAAAAGATTTGCGATTCCCACATCAACCAGAACATGAAACACCCCCAAAAGAACATATTCTGGGGGTGTTTCAGTTATTATGGAGTCGACATCTTGCATCCAGTTGAGGGAATGATGCGTTCACAACAATACACGCTAGAGAAGACATTTCCTGATGGATCTGGCATCTTTCAGCAGGATCTTGCCCCATGCCACACATCGAAATTGGTGAAAAGGGGTTTTTTTTTGTTTGTTTTTTTAAAGAAGCAAATAAAGGTACTGGACTGACCAGGAAACTCTCAGGATTTAAATTGAAAAGAGAATCTGTGGTGCATTTGCAAACTTTGCCTTTGTGGAATGGACTGTATGACAAAGGAGAAACTTATTCAAGCTCCGATTCAAGTTTGGTACAGGGACCCAAAAATCATTGCAGACTGCTCGAAATTAGTGGACTCCATGCCAAATTGTGTCCAGATGCTGGCAAAAATACAGAGGAAGTCATATTATGGATATATGTGGATTTGGATAAGTGGCTATTAATAAAATTTTCAATGGAAATTCCAGTTCTCACTTATTTTTCAGTTTGTTTCAATTAATATGCACAAGGGTATACTAATACAACTATACCTAATACATTTAATGGACATTGTCCATCTCAAGATTTGTTAATCTCAGGTCCTTAATTAATGTATTCCTGATGAGGATAACCAGCTGCACCTGAACGTGAATATGGGCACCTCTTTCCCTTTAATAGGTTTAAGAGCCTATAAAGCTAAGATTAACCCTTGGGTGGGTGGGAGTCGGAGTGGGTGGAAGAGAAAGAAGTCTTAATAAAAAGCTGGCTTCCTACACAGTGCCCTGATCTGTGCTTCTAAGGTAAAATCTTACCAATTTCCGGTGTGATTCACACAGCTCTTGTTTTGATAGAGGGGGGCCTTTCAAATTACCCCTTTGATCTGTCATTTGCCTTTAACATCAATTTAAAACAACTTCACAGATCTTTTGCCTCCTAACTGGAAGGCCTCTTTGTAATACAGTAATACAGTCTGTATAAAATCAATTTAAATATGTAAAAATTTGATTACATCCACTCAATTAAATTGGATGTACATCCACTCAATTAAATTAGATCTAATTCAAACTATATAAAATTAATGTAAATATGTAAAAAAGTTTGATTACATCCACTCAATACAATTGGATGAAATCACTGTTTGCATGTCTTAATTATACTGTTAAATGTAAAAAGTTAAATCTGTTCACTGTAATATGACTAGGACATGATTAACCATGTACCTTAAATTTTTACTGTTATCTGTAAACCGCACTTGATACTTGGGAAAGAGCGGTATATAAATGTGTGCTAAATAAAATAAATAAATAAATAAAGGTCTCTAGAAACTAGTTTATTTCTTTCTACTCAAAGACTATTCTACTTGTATGCTAAGCTATATTCTGATTTGATTTAAATAAAAAAGCTCTCTAGAAACAAATTTATTTTGGTGACTATTTACTCTATTTTACTTTCTATGCTAAGCTATACTCTGATTTGATTTAAATGAAAAGTTCTCTGGTGGTACTAAGATCTGACTGACTCAGCAAAACATTAAATTCTAAAATACACAGATTTATCAGTTTTAACCCAAAGAATTCTGTTTTCCCCCAAGATTTAGAATATATTCCAGAAGATAAATACTTATGAGTGCAGATCTATTTCCAGCTGTAGTAGTCCCTTTTGGTAGCCTTCAAGACTATGCACAAGTTAGATCTGCATACAATGGAAGCAGAGCATGCAGATCAATTTCATACATATGGATATCCTGAAAACCTGACTAGCCTGGGGGTCCAAGAGAACTGGGTTGAGAACCACTGTTCTAGAAGGATAGTCAGAAGCCAATTTGCATGTTTCAAGGCTAGAAAATTGTTCTGGCATTCAAATCATCTCATGCCCAGTATGAGCCTTATCTGATAAAGGCAACCATTACTAGCAAGAGAAGAAAGCGGTCAAACAAAAAGCCATGGTATTTGATAAGGACTATGAAGGAAGCCACTGGATACCACAAGAGAGACCACGGAAGCTCTTAGATCTGATAGGGCAACCAAAAAAAACAGTTTCAAGAAATGTTTTTCAACTAATTTATGTTAAAAGTAAATAATGTTTCCTTGGTTCTTGAGTACAAATCAAAAAGGGGTAATTTTATAAACATTAGATGCCAGTTATAAGCGTAACAATACAATTTGCACAACCAGTGATTTTATAAAGGGTATAAATTATACAGATATTTACGTACATGACAGGAAGCATACTCTTAAAGTAGTAGAATTTTTTTGTTGGAGGAGCAGCGATCAATCTCTGCTCCAATTCCCCCCCAGGGTTTCTAGCTGTTGATTCTGTGTTGCTCAAAATATTCTGCTGCCTATTGTGTACTCTGGGTGGCCCTTCTAAATATACACGCATGTCTTATTTTGTAAAAATACATGCAAACCTCAGCGCTTTTATGTGTCTTCACAAGCTCGGACATTCAAGCTGTAATGCTTGACAAAAACAGGCATACCCTGATTAACTTATCTTACAACTTTGGGCTTGGAAGAGTAATTGATGGAGGAGATCTGCTCCTAAATATGAAATCCATCTTCCCTGCAACAAAGTTTGCCTTAATGAGGCAAGCTCCCTTCTTCCTTGCTGTTGTAAACGCACACTTATAAAATTTACTACAAACATGCCAGTGGCACAACACACACATAGGAAACACACAGAGCAAGAGTAATGATGACACAAGCGCTTTTATTGGTATCCCCAACGCGTTTCGGCAGGTTGCCTTCCTCAGGGGGTCATATAACTTATAAAAATAAAACAAATAAATACAGGATATTAAAAAACAATTACATAAAACTTGACAAGAAAGCATAAAAATAATAATAATGATAATAAAAATATTGATAAAACAAAATTAAAGCTAACCGGGCATGGTAGAGATAGAGATGATAGCATTAATCAAAACGTTTCCAAATTTTATAATGCTGTGATCAAATGATTAAATCAACAAACATTTGCAAAATAATACAATAGTCAAAGGTTAAAAATTATATGGAATAAGATAATAAATAATTAAAAACATATATACAAATTGTTAATAACCAATTACGATTAAATTGTGATAAGGTCCACTAAACAGTTATAAATGTGATATGGTTAAAACAAACTGATGAGGAACATGTACAAACATGTGTATAAATAAATAATATTGTGCACAGATTTCTTAAACCAGTGTTGTATAAAGACGCAGGGCATAAGAAGAGTTAAAACGGATAATTGATTGAATAAACATAAAAAGCTAAACTATATAAAAACTTTTTGTGGTAGCTGAGTTAAGTGAATCAAGGGTCATGATCGTACTCACTTAACGCGCACACAACAGCAAATCTTCAGACGGTGAAATTGAAAGGGGCAAATTGCCAAAGCATCGACTGTGGAATGCCCAAATGAAAATACAATAAGTTAAACTTAGACGTGAAGATCAAAACCCAATACAAACATATAGGGCATGAGATGGAATAAAATTAAGCTAGATGGCAGGATCACAATAAATATGGAGAGTGGTTAAAAATGATGAATAAATAACTGTTGCCATAAACTTGAGGTCCCAAAGAAATTAAAATCCATATATAAACTATAAGTTATGTAAATGTATATGTGGACACCATAGTTAATGTGCTAAAAACAACGGACTAAAAAAATAAATAATTAAAACTGGATTTCAAAATACTTAATGCTTAGTAGGAACCTTAAAATGGATTATTCTTAAAAAAATAGCATTATACCGCTACTCACAGCCCCAAATTGAATCTTTGACACAAAAGTCACGGTCCTGCAGAATTGTGCTGATGTAATGAATTTCAATAGTCACTGACAAAAGAAAATAACGATAATGAGAAGCAGCAAATGGAAATTACACTAACCTGGTAATTGTAGTTCCTGGAGGGTCCAGTTTAGTCCTCCAACATCGGGTAGTGCCCCTCCTCCTGCAGCCGGGAGCCTGGACCAATCAAATCTTCTGTAGTATATATGCAGCCGGAGCTCCCAGAAGTCCCCAGTGTACTAGTAACAAAGCATACTTAACGAAGCAACACATTAGATTAATATACAAAATGACCTAATTAAAGAACAATTTGTTCCCCCCCAAGGAATATCCAACCCCCTCCCCAAACGAGGAAGTCAGAACACTGCATTGCGCCGGCACCGACGCCTCAGGAATCAAAACACCGCTCCCCACCAGAAGTTCAGGAGCTGCCTGAACCCCCGAGACAGGGAAGAGCCTCTGCAAAAAACGCGGCTGCCACAGAGGGACCGAACGGCAAGAGGAACCGTCTTAATATCAACCGTTCGGAAAGGCGCGCCGCACCACATTAGCAGATAGTCGGGAGGGAAGGAGGACTAAACTGGACCCTCCAGGAACTACAATTACCAGGTTAGTGTAATTTCCATTTCCTGTTCGGTAATCCAGTTTAGTCCTCCAACATCGGGATGTAACAGAGCAGTTAAGACCGGGCGGGACCTTGCCATCCGGCGCACAGAACCGCCGAACCAAAACAGGAATCCCGAGCCGCTGACACATCTAAGCGATAGTGTCTACTGAAAGCATGCAGAGACGACCAAGTGGCCGCCCTACAGATATCTGCCGGCGGTACCAGGCTATACTCCGCCCAAGAGGTCGCCTGAGCCCTAGTGGAATGAGCCCTCAGACCCTCTGGAACAGACCGCTGTTGCAACAGATACGCGGACGCGATCGCCTCTTTGAGCCATCTAGCAATGGAGGCTTTAGCTGCCGCTTCCCCTTTACGCGCACCCCCGAAGAGCACGAAAAGCCGGTCAGATTTCCGAAAAGACTCGGTAACCTTTAAATAACGATGGAGCGTACGACCCACATCGAGCCGGAGAAGACCTTTGTCCGTTGACCCGACAGATTGCGAAGAAAGCACTGGAAGAAACACTGCCTGATTCATGTGAAAGGGAGACACCACCTTTGGCAGAAAGGAAGGAACCGGACGGAGAAACGATCCGATCCGCGGAAAAAGACAAGAAAGGCTCTCGACAGGACAATGCATGCAGATCTGAAATGCGCCGTGCCAAACAGATGGCTACCAGAAAAACCGCCTTCAGCGTGAGATCTTTCAGAGACGCCCTGCGCAGGGGCTCAAAAGGTTCACGAACCAGGGCCCTCAGAACTAAATTCAAGTCCCAAGGAGGAACGAAAACTCTGCGGGAGGGCCGCAAATGAAAAACAGCCGTAAGGAATCGGCGTACATCCGGATGAGCCCCGAGCAGACGACCCAAAACCTTGCCGCGGTAACACGAGATAGCCGCCAGCTGAACTTTTAGGGAACTAGCCGCAAGGCCCTTATCGAAACCATCCTGAAGAAAACTTAAAACGACGGGCACGGAAACCGTCGCCGCCCGGACTCCCCGCCGGGAGCACCAGTCTTCAAAAATCCTCCAAATCCGAACGTAAGTAAGAGAAGTGGACGTTTTCCTCGCCCGCAGAAGGGTAGAAATCACCGCGGGGGAGTAGCCCTTCCTTTTCAGCCGAGCCCTCTCAATGGCGAGAATCGATCCACTTGGGGCATCCGCAAGGGACCCTGAAGAAGAAGATCCGGTAGAGTGGGCAGGAGCCAAGGAACGCCGTCGCGCAACCGGACCAGATCGGCATACCAGGGCCTCCGGGGCCAATCCGGGGCCACCAGTAACACGCGACCCCGGTGGCTCTCGATACGTTGTACGACCCGGCCGATCAGAGCCCACGGAGGAAAGACATAAAGAAGACCGGACGTGGGCCACGGCTGAATGAGAGCGTCGAGCCCCTCGGACATGCGCTCCCTTCGCCTGCTGAAGAAGCGCCCTGTCTTGGCTGATTGAAAGGTCGTCATGAGATCCATGATGGGTGGACCCCACCGCCGGACGATTTGTGCGTAAACCTGTGGGTTTAGCTCCCATTCTCCGGGGTCCACCCGCACTCTGCTGAGAAAATCGGCCTGGACATTGTCTACGCCCGCAATGTGAGCCGCCGAGATCGCTGGAAGGCGAGTTTGCACCCAGTTGAACAAGGCCGCCGCTTCTGCCTCCAGGGCCACGCTGCCGGTACCCCCTTGGCGATTGATGTAAGCTACAGTGGACGCATTGTCCGACAGGACTCTCACCGGCCGTCCGAGAACCAGGGTCTCCAGGTCCACCAGGGCTAGCCGGACTGCCCGCAATTCGAGACGGTTGATCGACCAAGAGGCCTCCAGGGGAGACCATTCCCCCTGAGCAAAGCGGAACTCGCAGTGAGCCCCCCAGCCGGTTAAGCTCGCATCCGTCGTGAACGGAACCCACAGAGGAGGCTCCAAGGGAATCCCTCGCGACAGGTTCTCGGCGGAGAGCCACCACCGGAGGGATCGGCGAACCGTCTTTGGGCAAGGCAATCTCTTGTTCAACGAGTCGAACTGGTTGGACCAACATCGCAGAAGAGCACTCTGCAGCGGACGCATGTGGAAGCGCGCCCAAGGCACCACCTCCAAGGTCGCCGCCATCGTGCCGAGGAGCCGCAGGTACCACCACGCCGACGGAGCTGGCATCCCCCGGAAGAGACGGACCAGAGCCCGCAACGCCAGCACGCGTCGCTCCGGAAGGCACACCAAGCCCCTTGCTGTGTCGAAGCGGACTCCCAGATACTCGAGATCCTGTGTCGGAGACAGACAACTCTTGCATTCGTTCACCACCCATCCGAGGGACCGAAGGAGATCCACCACCCTGCTCGTGACTTGCACACACTCCCGACTGGACTTCGCTCGAATCAACCAGTCGTCGAGATATGGATGGACCAGGATGCCCTCCTTGCGCAACGCCGCCGCGACTACAACCATTACCTTTGTGAAGGTGCGGGGAGCCGTGGCGAGTCCGAACGGCATGGCCCGGAATTGAAAATGGCCCTACGGGAGCGCAAAGCGGAGAAACCGTTGATGGGAGGGCCGGATGGGAATGTGTAAATAGGCCTCTGTAAGATCGAGGGATGTCAAAAATTCCCCTTGACGCACCGCTACGATGACTGACCGCAGGGTCTCCATGCGAAAGTGCGGCACTCTGAGAGCGCGATTCACGCCTTTGAGATCCAAGATCGGACGAAGGGAACCGCCCTTTTTGGGAACCACAAAATAGATGGAGTAGCGACCTGCGCCTCTTTCCAAAGGCGGGACCGGAACCACGGCCCCCAGAGAGAGAAGCCGATCCAGGGTCACGCGGATGTCCCGCGCCTTTTGAGCTCCCTTGCTGGGAGACAGAACAAACGAATCCGGAAGTGGGTGCGCAAACTCTAGGGCATAACCTTCTTCTATAATCTGCAGCACCCACCGATCTGACGTAATTTGGGCCCAAGAAGGAAGAAAGTCGCGCAAAACGACCCCCGATGACCGGGTCTTCCTCTAGAGCCCGCCTCGTTTCATTGTGGCTTGCGATTAAAGGAAGAGGCCGAGGAAGAGGCGGCTCCGGAGAAGCCCCTTCCCGCTCCCCTGAAACCACGAAACCCTTGATGACGGGTTCCAAAACGGCCGCGCTGCGAAGTCCACAGCCGGGAAGAACGAAATCTGCGCGCATCCCGAAACTGGCCGCGCGCTGAGGTGGATGACCTATTAAGCTTAGGCTTATCCTCTGGAAGCCAACCACCCTTCGACTCACCGAGATCCTTCACCAACTTATCCAGAGCCTCACCAAATAACAACCTGCCCTTAAAGGGTAGTTTACTGAGGCAAGACTTGGAAGAACCGTCGGCCGCCCAATTGCGCAACCAGATGGACCGTCGTGCCGCTACCATGGAGGCCATGCTATTAGCTAGGGAGCGTATTAAATCATAACACAGATCCGCCAAGTAGGCCGATCCCGACTCCACGCGGGTAACGTCCAACAGCCCCTGTTGGTCCATACCGGACCCCGAGCGCAGGTGCTGCGACCATCGCAAACAAGCTCGAGCTACCCACGCCCCACATATAGAAGCTTGTAACGATAAGGCGTTGGTCTCGAAGGCTTGCTTCAACAAATTATCAACCTTTTTGTCCTGAACATCCCTCAGGGCCGCGGCCCCTTCAACCGGGATGGTGGTTTTCTTAGTCACTGCCGAAACGGCAGCATCCACCCGTGGAGACTTAAACAAGTCCCTGTCCTTGTCGGCAAGGGGGTAAAGACGATTCATGGTCCGAATCCCTTTCAAAGCGGATTCCGGTTGCTCCCATTCCGCATGGATCATCTGCTCAACTACTCGGTGCACAGGAAAAACTACCTGGGCATCCCTGACCGCCTGAATGAGAGGATCCTCGAGACCCTCCTCCTCCAGCGGCCGCACCGCAGAGAGGTTAAGTGCTTGGAGAGACTCCGTGACCAAAGGTACCAGCTCGTCCCTTCGAAACACCCGAATGATGCGAGCCTGATCTTCCGGTTCTGGAAGCTCTCCGTCTTCTAATTCCTCCGCCTCAATATCCGGATCCCCCTCAGCCTCGGATGCAGGGAGACTGGACACACTGGGGACTTCTGGGAGCTCCGGCTGCATATATACTACAGAAGATTTGATTGGTCCAGTCTCCCGGCTGCAGGAGGAGGGGCACTACCCGATGTTGGAGGACTAAACTGGATTACCGAACAGGAAATTCTCCTGGTTAATAGGGACGTACTGAATTTCTACAGAAAGATATGGCAAGCCCTTCAGTGCAGGAGAACCACATGTACCAGTTAGCAACCCCAATGTTTAAAAAAACAATACAAATAAAGTGCAGTCATGGAGTTTGCAGCATGAACCATTTAGATATAGCAAATACACACCGGAGAAACAAAAATGTGTGATAGAAGTCTTTGCAAACGGATGAAGTGAAGACATGGAGTTTGTAGCGATGAACCCCTCTGGTTCATACAATCTTGCTGTAAATATTTCTTTTACCACGTCTCTCCTTTTTTTGGCATGATTTCCAACATTTAACAACACTCAGGGTTTATCTCGACTATGTTTTTCTCAATTCTCTCGGAGGTATCTCTCTGCATTCATCTCACTGTTATCTGGTCAGTTACATTACATGTCTGTGAAACAAAGGCATGTTACTCATGACATCTTGACCTGACTGCTTGAGCTAATATGTGTGCATGGAAATGTGAATTCCTATGTTTGCAAACACTTTGATTATATAATCTTAGCCTTTTGTTGGGCACCTAATGTGTTCATCGCTACAAACTCCATGTCTTCACTTCATCCGTTTGCAAAGACGTCTATCACACATTTTTGTTTCTCCGGTGTGTATTTGCTATATCTAAATGGTTCATGCTGCAAACTCCATGACTGCACTTTATTTGTATTGTTTTTTAAACATTGGGGTTGCTAAACGGTACATGTGGTTCTCCTGCACTGAAGGGCTTGCCATATCTTTCTGTAGAAATTCAGTACGTCCCTATTAACCAGGAGAATTTGCTGCTTCTCATTATCGTTATTTTCTTTTGTCAGTGACTATTGAAATTCATTACATCAGCACAATTCTGTAGGACCGTGACTTTTGTGTCAAAGATTCAATTTGGGGCTGTGAGTAGCGGTATAATGCTATTTTTTTTTTTTTTATAACTTTGTCTTTATTAAAAGAAAAAAATTTTCCCCCCGTACCGTTTGGTATCGGTTACAGGATAACAGCACATTCAAAAAGAGAATCAAACATCATACAAACAGAGAACAAAGTGCACATCTAACATCCAGATAACTGGGCTCCATTGTCCAATACACTTATAGACAGAAACAGAAGCATGTTCCCCCTCCCATCCTCCTGTCTCTTCCTTCAATCCCACCCCTCTCCCTCCCCTACCCCCCCTAACCGAGTCCCACCCCGAAGCCCTCCTACCCCCCCACCCTCCCCCACCCCACCCCACCCCACCCCCCCCACCCCTCACCCCTCACCCAACCCCACCCCACCCCCCCCACCCCTCACCCATTACCCCTCTTTCCTCAAATAATCCAATAACGGTTTCCACTGCGTATCAAAGCTGGCCTCTTTAGCTCTACGCAGCATCGTCAGTCGTTCCATCATGACGACCCTGCGTAGCCTGGTCACCCAGGCCTCTAGTCTGGGTGGTTGAGGCTGCTTCCATCGCCAAGCTATTTCACACCGAGCCACTATTAAGCAGGCCCGCACTGGTCTAGTCCAACATCTTGGTAGATCCTCCGGCCATACCCCCAGCAGAAAGAAAGGTGGGGAAAGGGGTATGTCTATCCCCAAAGCAAAGATATCTCGAATTTGGTCCTTAATCCCCACCCAATAGCCATGTATTATATCACATTCCCACCACATATGCATATAAGTCCCCTGAGCCCCGCATCCCCTCCAGCATCGATCCGAAGCTCCCGACCCCATCTTACTATATCTGACAGGAGTATAATACCAGCACATCAGTATCTTATATGAATTCTCTTTTATGATCGTACAGATGGATGAGCGCTTGATCTCTTTAAAGATCCTACTCCATTCCACTTCTCCCCAAGTTACCCCCAAATCTCTCTCCCAATCTGCCATGTAACGAAATTTCTCACCCTCCGCCCTGGAGAGGCACAGAGTGGCATATAACACCCGTATCAGACCCCGGGAGTGACCATGTCCCCACCAAATCCCCTCCACCCCATTAAGGCCATCCTGAATCACTGCTTTATTCTGTTTAGTTTGCAAAAAATGAGTCAGTTGTAAATATGCAAAGAAGTCACGGGGTCCTAGTTGGTATTCCCCTTGTAGCTGAGAGAATGGTTTAATCTCCCCTGAATCAAGCAGCTGTATAAATCTAGCCAAACCCTTCTCCGCCCATTGACGGAAAACCCCCTCCCTCCCAGGCCCAAAAGACTGAGCGGATCCTATGGGTGCTAGCAAGGAAATCGAATCTCGGGGCCTAGTGTTAATCCTTCGCCACCCCGCCTGCCACACTTCCCACAGATGCCGAAGATATGGATTCTCTGTCCAGTTCCGACGCACCCCCCCCCTGTGGCAGCCAAGGAAGAAACTGCAGATTATACTCCCCTGCCCAAAACTGCTCTATACTCCCAAAACGCTTATTTCCCTCTTGCTCTCTCCAATCCATTATCTGTCGCAATTGCGCAGCCAAATAATAGACCCCTATCTCAGGCATGCCCAATCCCCCTTTGGATGTGTTACCATATAACACCCTCCTCGCTATCCTAGGTGGTCGATGACGCCACACAAATAGAAACATCTTCCGTTGTAAGTTTTGCAACACCAATCGCGGTACCCGCAACGGTAACACCTGGAAGAAATATAGCAGGCGCGGCAATACCACCATCTTTAAGGCCGCTATACGCCCTAACCAAGAAAAATCATCCTTATGCCATCGCGCAAGATCTTTTTCAATTTGGGCCAGCAGAGGTGGGTAATTTTGCTCCATACATGCCCTGAAAATCCCTATGCAACTGAACACCAAGATACTTAATGGACCGCTGAGCCCAGCGAAACTTAAAAGTCTGTTGAAGATGCTGCTGCAAACCACTACGCAAAGACACATCTAAGGCCTCTGTCTTGTCCCAATTAATTTTAAAACCGGACAGCCTCCCAAATCGTTCCAATTCCATCATATAGTTAGGCAAGGCCAATAACGGCTGCGTAATAAACAGCAAGATATCATCTGCAAATAAAGCTATCTTATGTTCCTCCCCCCCTATCTTCACTCCCGACGCATCGGGGTTCCTCCGCAACCGCTCAGCAAGCGGCTCCATCACTAATGCAAAAAGCAGAGGAGATAAAGGGCACCCCTGCCGCGTTCCCCTTCGCAATGGAAAAAATTCCGAATATCGTCCATTGATCTTTACCACTGCTACAGGTTGCTCATACAGCGCCTTGATCCATGCCATTAAACCTGGCCCCACCCCAACCCTTTGTAGCACTACATAAGAACATAAGATATGCCATACTGGGTCAGACCAAGGTCCATCAAGCCCAGCATTCTGTTTCCAACAGTGGCCAATCTAGGTCATACATACCTAGCAGTTTCCCCAAGGGACACAGGTTCGACAATGCTTGTACTGGTTCAAGCATTGATATCCTGGGTCCCTTCTTAATAATGGTTTATGGACCTTTCCTCCAGGAACTTGTCCAAACCTTTTTTAAACCCAGCTACACTAACAGCCTTTACTACATCCTCCGGTAACAAATTCCAGAGTTTGATTACACGTTGAGTGAAAAAATATTTTCTTTTATTAGTCTTAAATAGTTACCCTGTAGCTTCATTGCATGTCCCCTAGTCTTTCCATATTCTGATAAGGTAAACAATCGATCTACGTTTACCTGTTCCACTCCGTTCATTAATTTATAGACTTCTATCATATCTCCCCTCAGCCGTCTCTTCTCCAGGCTAAAGAGCCCCAACCTTTTTAGCCTTTCTTCATAGGAGTAGCCTTCCATCCCCTTTACCATTTTGGTGGCTCTTCTCTGAACCTTTTCTAAAATCGCTATATCCTTTTTAAGATACGGCGACCAGAATTGCACACAATATTCAAGGTGCGGTCTCACCATGGAACGATATAGAGGCATTATAATATCTTTTGTTTTATTTTCCATTCCTTTCCTTATCATACCTAGCATTCTATTTGCTCTCTTGGCCGCCGCTGCACACTGGGCCGAGGGTTTTAACAAGGTATCCACAATGACGCCTAAATCTTTTTCCTGGGTGGTGGCACTGAGAATATGAAACCCCACTCCACTCTATCGAAAGCCTTTTCCGCGTCAACTGCTACTAGTAACATTTCTTGCTTTAAAGTCTGAGCCGACCACATAACCTGCAGAGCTCGTCTAATGTTATCCCCCGTGCACCGCCCTTGTACAAAGCCGGTTTGATCTGGATGTACCAATCTCGGTAATATCCGGCCCATCCTACTGGCCAAAACTTTCGCCAATATTTTACCATCAGTATTTAAAAGGGATATGGGTCGATAAGACCCGCGTAAGGCCGGGTCCCGACCGGGCTTAGCTAGGACCGATATTCCAGCCTGTAATATAGAAGGCGCCAGGCGATTCCCTTCTAACACTCCATTATACACCCTCTGCATCACAGGTGCCAAGTGATCACAAAACGTTTTATAAAATCCCGCAGGGAGTCCGTCCAATCCGGGGGATTTGTTACCCGCCAGATTTTTAATTACCGTAATTATTTCCCCTAGCCCTATCCGCTCATCTAAAAGCTCTCGCTCACCCTCGGTAAGCAGGCCCAGCCCTTCCGTATCCTTCAAGTACTCTTCTACTTCCCCGAGCGAGCTCTTCGTCTCACTAGTATATAACTTTGATAATAATGCCGAAATTGCTCTCGAATATCACTAGTCTGAAAAAGAACTTTATCCGTCTCCCCCTTGATTTTGATTATATTGGTCCGGCGTTCCCGCTCTCGCAGCCGCCTAGCCAATAAGGAACTGGCCTTGTTATTAAACTCATAATAATGTTGATTAAGCCTATTCAATTGAAATTGAATTTGCGCCAATTGTAGCTCCCCCAACTCTGCCCGGGCGCGCTCTAGGGTCTTCTGAACCCGTACCCCCCCCCCACTCCGCTTGTGTTGTTGCTCCAGATCCATAATCAAGCTGGTGAGGCGCTCAACCTTGTCTACTCTCTCCCGTTTTTTCCTAGCCCCCCACTTCACTAACATCCCCGTAGCACTGCTTTCAGCCCATCCCATAAAATTCCCACTGACACCTCATCCGTGTCATTCTCTACCAGATAATTGGCAATTGCTTCCTCCACCTCCGACCGTACCCTTTGATCCTGCAGTAGACTTTCGTTAAGCCTCCAAAATGTTCGACCCCCCCTTTCCACATCCCCCAGAAAGTCTCCCCACAATGGCCCATGATCGGACCAGGTTTTCGGCCCTATCTCCACTTGCACCACTTTTTGTCCCCATGACTCATCACCCAAGAAAAGATCAATCCTGCTATAACTGCAGTGCGCAGTTGAGTAATATGTATAATCCCTTCGCTGCGGGTGTATAGTCCGCCACAGATCTTGTAGCTGATATCTCTGTACCAATTCAACTAACCCATCCCTCCTCCCCTTGTTCCTCCCTCTGCTACCTACCCCGGACCTATCCATCCCAGAGTTCAAAACTTCATTGAAATCCCCCCCAACCAGCAAAGCACCATGGATCTTGCCTTCCAACCAATCCCCCACCTCCTTCCAGAAAGCTGCCCCAGATTCATTGGGACCATAAAGGTTAACCAACGTGACCTCTTGGCCCTGCAGCTCCCCCCAGACCAACAACACTCTTCCCTTGATCCCCTTCAGCACCCCTCCTAACTGAAAGGGCACGTCCCCCCGTATTAAGGTCGCAACTCCCGCCTTTTTAGTGTTACCCTCGGCATTAAAAAACAAGTGAGGAAAGGCCCCACTTCGCAATAGATGTTCATCCTTTGGCAACAGGTGTGTCTTCTGTAGAAACACAACTTGCCATTGCCACCTCTGCACCTCCGTACCGAGCAGTTTCCGCTTCTGGGGAGTATTTAGCCCACGAACATTCACAGATCCTATACGCAACCCCCCCCTGGCATTCCTCCGCACCCCCAACACCCGCTTTACCTGCCCCCCGTTAGCCCCCCTCCTTACCCCCCTCCCTCTCTGCGCAATGTTCCCTGTCCCCCCTCCTCCCCCCCTTCCCACCAGCAGACCCTCCTTCTGCTGCACCTATCCCAGAGTACATGACCCCCACCTCCCGGGACCACCCACGACTATAAATTGAACCTCTCCTTCTCCAGTCCACCCCCAAACCCCCCATGTCCCCTATGATACCCACACCGTAGCATCCGCCCACCATATTTATAACAGGTTAACAACATACATTCCCCACTGAACCCCCTCCTTGCCCAGGACCCCAACAGATCAAAAACAGTAAGTAAAACAGTAATAGAAACAACAGCAGCACAGCCATACACTTATCCCTCACCACCCCTCTCCCTCATGTACCACCTTGCCCACTAATCAAAATGCCATCCAACATCTCCTCCTTCTCCGTTCAGGTATTCCCCGCCAGAAGGCTGCTGCAGTCACTGTCGCATCCAGTCGCATGATCCTTCGATAAACGTCGTAGTCGGTGTCCCTTCTCCAGAAGTCGCTGCCATCTCAGTTTGTCCAGCACAGTCCCTTGCATTCGCTCCGATTCAGAGGACTTTCTAGGCCGTTCCGGCAAGTTGGGAGCCTTGCTCTTCTCCAGAATCTCCCACGCTTCCATCTCAGTCCGAACTCGCTTAGACGATCCCTTAATTTCGAACTGGATCCCAAAGGGAAATAGCCACTTGTATCTGATATTTTCGCGCTGCAAATATGTAGTCACGGGTCGAAGGGCTCGCCGTCTTTGCAAAGTGGAGGGCGACAAGTCTTGAAAAATCTCGATGGAGGCATTCCCCCAGGTCAGCTTGCCCTTCCTTGCCGCCCTGCGCATGATGTCCTCTTTCATCTTGTAACTCGATAGGCATGCGATAATATCTCTCGGCCTTGCAGCTAACTGGGATCCCAACGCCCAATGAGCTCGTTCTATACCAATGTCTGGTAGCTCTGCCATCGCGCCTTCCTCACCATCACGTAGAAGGGCAACACATATATCTTTGACAATCTGTCCCGCTTTCTGAAATTTAGCGCCTTCCGGAACCCCTCGTATCCTAATATTGCAGCGCCTTGATCTATTCTCTAAATCCTCCAACTTATCTCTCAGTTCATCCCGCTCCTTCTCCCAGCTGCTAAGGGACGCTTGTGCAGTTTGCGCCGCCATCACCACCGCGTCCACGTGCTCCTCGAGATAATCAACCCTGTGGCCCAGCGCTTGCAAGTCTTGGCGCAGCTCTTTGACCACTTCTTTAACTTCCAACTTTCCGGTGATTACCTCTCTCTTAAGCTCCTTGCAACAGCGCCAAAGGTCTCCCCTCGTGCACTGCTCCTCTGCGTTGTCAGGCTCCTCATCTGTATCCGCCTCCACTCCATCACCGCTCTCACTTTGTAACGCCAGTGGGGCATAGGAGGATCGGAATTTATCCAGTTTTTTCCGCACAGACATCCTAGAGGACTCCACGATCAAGGTCCGTGGTACAGGAGAACAAAAAGAGGCCAACTGCCCCAGCTAATAGCTCTTAATCTCTCCGTCCCGAAGAGAGCTCTCGTCTCAGGCGGCCATACCAGTTGGTGACGTCACGTCCTCTCATAATGCTATTTTTTTAATAATCATCCATTTTAAGGTTCCTACTAAGCATTAAGTATTTTGAAATCCAGCTTTAATTATTTATTTTTTTAGTCCGTTGTTTTTAGCACATTAACTATGGTGTCCACATATACATTTACATAACTTATAGTTTATATATGGATTTTAATTTCTTTGGGACCTCAAGTTTATGGCAACAGTTATTTATTCATCATTTTTAACCACTCTCCATATTTATTGTGATCCTGCCATCTAGCTTAATTTTATTCCATCTCATGCCCTATATGTTTGTATTGGGTTTTGATCTTCACGTCTAAGTTTAACTTATTGTATTTTCATTTGGGCATTCCACAGTCGATGCTTTGGCAATTTGCCCCTTTCAATTTCACCGTCTGAAGATTTGCTGTTGTGTGCGCGTTAAGTGAGTACGATCATGACCCTTGATTCATTTAACTCAGCTACCACAAAAAGTTTTTATATAGTTTAGCTTTTTATGTTTATTCAATCAATTATCCGTTTTAACTCTTCTTATGCCCTGCGTCTTTATACAACACTGGTTTAAGAAGTCTGTGCACAATATTATTTATTTATACACATGTTTGTACATGTTCCTCATCAGTTTGTTTTAACCATATCACATTTATAACTGTTTAGTGACCTTATCACAATTTAATCGTAATTGGTTATTAACAATTTATATATATGTTTTTAATTATTTATTATCTTATTCCATATAATTTTTAACCTTTGACTATTGTATTATTTTGCAAGTGTTTGTTGATTTAATCATTTGATCACAGCATTATAAAATTTGGAAACGTTTTGATTAATGCTATCATCTCTATCTCTACCATGCCCGGTTAGCTTTAATTTTGTTTTATCAATATTTTTATTATCATTATTATTATTTTTATGCTTTCTTGTCAAGTTTTATGTAATTGTTTTTTAATATCCTGTATTTATTTGTTTTATTTTTATAAGTTATATGACCCCCTGAGGAAGGCAACCTGCCGAAACGCGTTGGGGATACCAATAAAAGCGCTTGTGTCATCATTACTCTTGCTCTGTGTGTTTCCTGCTGCAATCTGCAAGAGCCGTTGCTCTCTTGTGCCTGTCACAACACACACATATACAGTACAATTGTAAAGTTCCTCTGCAGTGAGAGCTGTGTATGCAAAGGCAGCCTGCTGATGAAGAGACAATGTAGCCGCTTGAGCCAACGATGAGGACTGCTGTCCCCACTACATGAGAAGTCCTCCCCAGTATACAAAGGCACGATTTTAAGACAAAACAGGTCCCCCCTTTTTTTTTTCAAAGCCACACAAGACTCGCTTACCCGATCCAGAACCCAGGAGCGTCGGCCCATGCTGCTTCGATCTCACAACTCAAAGAAGCATTGCGCCATAAAAAATGCCCATTGTCAAAAGGGCCGCTGCTTCAATAGTGTGTGGCTATAACGCTACTGAAGTAGCAGCCCTTTTTAACAACAGGTATTTTGAAACCGAAGCAGCTTGGGTGAGAAAGTCTTGTGTGGCTGATGCCTTGGTACTTTGAAAAAAAAAGGGGGCACTGTTTTGGCTTAAAATTTTGCCTTTGCATACTGGAGAAGAATTCCCATGTAGTGGGGACAGCAGTCCTCACTGTCAGCTCAAGCGGCTACAATCTCTTTTCCTCAGTGGGCTGCCTTTGCATACACAGTGTTCACTGCGGAGGGACTTTATGATCACATAGTATGTTCCCACAGTTTATAAAACTGCCTCTTGTATGTTACAAATGGTGCTAAATATGTAAATATGTTCCCAATCTGGAAATTTGTTTACACAACACCACCACTTTCCTGAACCTTTTATAAAATATTTTTTTACTTTTCTGTGTATTTATAAAATACCAGGACAAGAGCAGCAGAAATCGCACGTAGACTGAACATAGTAACAAAGTAAATGACCGCAGATAAAGTGTAGTTACACACCTGTAACAGTTGATCTCAGGGAAAAGCAGGAATTTAGCCTTCACATATGGGTATCGTCGGTACCGATGGAGCCTGCACGGGAACGCTCCCCAGCGTCCAATAAGAACGCTTTTGGGAGCATCCCACAGCGCCTGCGTGCTGCCTTCCCGCCTTTCCCACTGGCCCTCTTCAGTTGAGTTTATAGCTGAGACAAAGGAGAGAGGCAGGGAGAGAAAGAGAGAGAGATAGAGAGACAACTCCTAGGGGAGGTGGGTGGGTTGTGTAGACAAAATTCCTGCTGTTCCCGGAAATCATCTGTTACAAGTGAGTAACTACACTATCCCCAGGAACAAGAAGGAATGTAGTCTTCACATGTGGGGACTCCCTAGCTGAAGATGTCAGGGAGATGGCCCCAGAAAGCTGCAACCCAATGTGAGATGGGTCATGCTTCCTCCCATGGATCTGTGGCATCCCACCAGGGATGGTGGGTAAGAGTTGAATTAAGTCTGAAAGAGATGTTGAAGAACAGCCTGGCCAAACAAGGCATCTCGGCGGGAGTCCTTGTCTAAGCAGTAGTGGGCTGTAAAGGTATGTACCGAAGCCCAAGTGGCTGCTCGACAAATGTTGTCGATAGATACAGAGTGAAGGTTAGCCACAGAGGCTGCCATGGCTCTCACATTGTGAGTTGTGACATGGCCTTCAAGAGGAAGACCCTTACTCTCATAGGCAAAGGATATGCATTGTGCAATCCAGTTAGAGTTCTTTTGGAAACTGGAAGTCCCAAATGACTAGAATCAAAAGCAACAAAGAGTTGAGAAGACTTTCGATGTTGCTGTGTTCTTTGTAAGTAAAAAGCTAAAGCTCTTTTACAGTCCAAGGTATGAAGGTTCCTTTCTGCATTGGAGGCATGAGGCCTCGATAAGAATACAGGAAGGTAAACCGCTTGGTTTAAATTGAAAGGGGAAAGCACCTTTGACATAAAGTGTGGAAGAGTCCTAAGAACGATCTTATTATGGTGAAATCTCGTATAAGGAGGATCAGCCCCTAGAGCTTGCAACTCACTAATGTGGCGTGTGGAGGTGATTGCAATTAGGAAATGACTTTCCAGGAAAGGAATTTCAGAGATGTAGTGGCTAAAGGTTCAAAGGGCGGTTTCATGAGCTGCCCGAGAACAAGATTCAAATCCCATGCCACCGGTGGTGGTCTAATGGGAGGTTTTGTTAATAGAAGACCTCTCATAAATCTTGTTTTAAGTGGATGAGAGGAAATAGGTTGTCCATTTAGAGGCTTGTAGGAAGCTGCAATAGCACTAAGATGGACGCTTACTGAATTGGTCTTAAGACCAGCATTTGATAAATGAAGGAGGTACTCCAGTACCGATTCCAGGGGGTTAAGTCCCTTTTGAGAACACGCACAACCACAGACAGGGCATTCGCACACTACGCACCCAGATGTTGGAACAACCTACCACCCACCATTAGAGCAATCACTGACCTCAAGCAATTCAGAAAAGCCATAAAGCACCACCTCTTCCTTCTACACTTCTCCCAATTCCAGTGCCCATCATTAACTCTCTAACACATTCCAAGCCCTCATAGTAAAATTGTAAATATCTTATTCACACAAGATGTTAATAAAAAACTCTATTCATTGTATATAGTTTCATGACATATATGTACAAAGTTTCCCAAAGTTGAATCCCAGTTGAAATATCCTGTTACATGTAAACTCACAACAGCCTGTTGCTTGTTGTGAGTATTTTTGTTCAATGTAAACCGCGCTGATGACAAAGAGTGCGGTATAAAAGAACTATAAATAAATAAATAAATAAATATGGTAAAGCGTTTCCACTTAAAGGCGTATGATCGTCTTGTGGAAGGTTTTCTAGAAGCCTGTAGGATATCTTTTAGCTGTTGAGAAAGGTTGAGATCCTGAAGGTTTAGGCTTTCAGCAACCAGGCCCTGAAATGTAGGGACTGGGGATTCGGGTGCTATAGCGTCCAGTTCTCTTAGGAGAGAAGATCTGGAGCACATCCTAACTCCCAAGGTGCAGCTTGAGAGAGATGTAGAAGCAGAGGATACCACGTTTGTCATAGCCAACATGGAGCTATGAGAATCATACGACCTCTGTCTCTCTGAAGCTTGAATAGTGTTTTGGGGATGAGGGGAACGGGTGGAAAGGCATAGAGGAAGTCTTGACCCCAGTGAAGGAGAAAGGCACCCCTTGCCTGACAATTTTGAGCCGGAATTCTGGAACATTCAGCGGACTTGCAAAGAGGTCTATGTCTGGGGTTCCCCAGATTTGAAATATTTGGGCAACCTGGTCTGAGTGGAGAGACCATTCATGTGGCAGCAGTACTCAGGTGAGTTTGTCTGCCCAAAGGTTTTGAATGCCTGGAAGATACACCATGAAGAGGTGAATTTGATGCTCTCTGGCGAGGGCCCATAGTCGTAAAGCTTCGTTGCATAACGACAGAGAGCCGGTTCCGCCATGCTTGTTCACGTAGAACATGGCTACTTGATTGTCCGTCTGGACTAGGACTGTCTTGTAGCTGAGCTGGGCTTGGAATACTCAAAAAGCAAGGAAGATTGCTCTAAGTTCCAGGAGGTTTATGTGAAGACAAGCCTCCTGTGGAGTCCAGGTACCCTGGGTAAAGAGATCGTGCAGGTGGGCCCCCCCCCCCCCATCCCACTTGTGATGCATCTGTTGTTAGAGTGGCCTGGAATAGGGGTTGCTGGAAAGGAGACCACACCAGAAGGTTCTCCAGTGATTGCCACCATTGGAGGGACGATACAAGACGTCGTGAGTTTATTATTTTGTCCGATAGGTGACCTGTGCCCTGCGTCCACTGTGTGGATAGGGTCCACTGGACTTGCTCGCATGTGGAGGCGAGCATAGGGAATCACATATACAGTGGATGCCATATGTCCCAGTAGTGGGAGCATTTCTTGAGCAGTCAGGTAAGTCTTCACTGCTGCTTGGGAAGCTTGCTGCACTATGCGCAGACAGCAGGGTTGTGGAAGGAAAGCCCTTGACTGTCTGGCATCTAGACGAGCTCCTATGAATTCTTGGGACTGAGTAGGAGCAAGATGGGATTTCACTGTTCAACAAATTTTCAAAAATCGTTTGCTTCAGAAATTAAACGTGCTATTTCTTAATGAATTTGATACGCTGAATTCAAATATGAAAGTGAAATTGGTCAATTAGCTCCTGTTTCTACGATATGATATGTTGAAGAATGTACATTTTACCACTATGTATGGTGAAAATCGAGCCTAAATCCTTAGATGTAAATGAAAATCTTATTACAAATGAAACTTTGCACAATAACAAGCATGTTTTTATAAAATAAAGTTCATAAACGTACTTAGAAGAAACAGAGAAGTAATTATGACTGCGATTTAACTTGCATTAATAACATTTGTTAGTACATTCTAGCAATTTTTGTTCTCATTCAGTGGCTTCACGACTCTTCCTGATCTGTTTCTTGTACTGAAGCAATGGAATATCCCTTATCACTGTCCAGCAGCAATCTGCAAGCATTGATGGACTCCATTTACCCTGATACCTCTTTTCCATGGCTGCAATGTCTTGGTGAAATCGTTCTCCATGTTCATCACTTACTGCTCTGCAATTTTGTGGGAAAAAATCTAGATGAGAGTGAAGAAAATGAATCTTTAAGGACATGTTGCAATCAAGGTTTTTGTGTGCCTTGAGAAGATCTTGAACAATCTCTTGGTAATTATTTGCTTTGTTGTTTCCAAGAAAATTTTGTGTCACTGATTCAAATGCTATCTGTGCAGCCTTTTCCTTTCCACGCAATAAACGAAGAAATTCATCATCTTGAAGAAGTGCACGAATCTGAGGGCCAACAAAAACTCCTTCCTTAACTTTGGCATCACTCAGTTTAGGAAATTTACCACTAAGATACCTGAAAGCGGGTTTAGTTTTATCCATCGCCTTGACAAAGTTTTTCATTAGTCCCAACTTGATGTGCAAGGAACACATCAAAATCTTGTTGCTGTCTACAATTGCTGGAAACAGAACACTTTTGCTTCCAGGATCCAGTGACTGACGAAGTGGCCAGTCCGTTTTGACAAAATGACAATCTCTAGCACGACTATCCCATTCACACAGGAAGCAGCAGTACTTGGTGTATCCACTCTGAAGACCAAGCAAGAGGGCGACCACTTTGAAGTCACCACAGATTGACCATAGATGTTGGTCATAGTTTATACATTTCAAAAAGTTGTTTCATATTGTCATAAGTCTCTTTCATAAAAGCTGCATGGCCAATAGGAATTGATGGTAGCAAGATGACATTATGCAGCAATACAGCTTTAAGACTTGCTTTGGATGAATCAATGAAGAGCCTCCAATCATCTGCATTGTAATTGATAATGAGAGCTGCCATTAAACCTTTTATGTTGTTGCATGCAGCAAGATCACCTTCTTTGAAAAAGAATGACACCAAGTCTTTCTGACGGTCCCAGAAAAAAAGAAATTTGAACGTCACCAGCCAGAAGATTCCACTGCTGTAGTCTGGAACCCAAAAGCTCAGCTTTATTCTTCGGGAGATCCAAATCCCTGACAAGGTTGTTCAATTCACCTTGCGTTATGAGGTGTGGCTCATTAGCAGTGGCCAGAAGAAACTCTGGGTCACGTGGGGTTGACGGTTCATGACTACAAACTTCTTCCTCTTCCTCACTTGATTCTAATGATAATGATTCTGACATTTTGGGAATTGGCAACCCTTCTCCATGAGGCACTGAGCGTATTGCAGATGGAATGTTTGGATATTGCACGGTCCACTTACTCTTTCTGGATATGCTTTTTGGGAGGTTTATGACCAATCCCAAATATTGAAGGATTCACATTGTGCGAGACAGAGCAGAGCTGGCTTCTGGAGCCATGGGGGCTCGAATGAGCTAGTCGTCTAAGTAAGGGAAGACGAATATCCCTAGAGTTCGCAGGAATGCAGCTACTACCGCAATGCATTTCATGAATACTCTTGGTGCCGAAGCCAGACCAAAGGGAAGAACATTGTATTGGAAGTGTTTTCCCTGGAAAAGGAACCGCAGGAATTTCCTGTGATCTGGATGGATGAGAATATGAGTATACGCATCCCTTAGATCTAGAGAACAAAGCCAATCCTGACTTTGAAGATATGGCAGAAGAGTTCCTAGAGAGATCATTTTGAATTTCTCTCGGAACAGATATTTGTTCAATTCTCTGAGGTCTAAAATGGGTCTGTGTCCTCCTGTTTTCTTTGGGATAAGAAAATAGTGCGGAGTAGAACCCTGTAACCTGTTGCAGAATGGGTACTTCTATTGCTCCTTGAGCAAGGAGTGTTGTGACCTCCTGACCTAAGAGATTGTTGACAGGGGTCTGAGAATTGAACTGTCTTACAATTATAGGAGGGAGCATGCTGTGAAAATGAAGCTTGTACCCCTCTCGTACAATGGACAGAGTCCAATTTTCTGCTGTTATTTGGTGCCATCTGTTGGCAAAATGACACAACCTGCCAGGGATGGCTAAGGGTTCTGGACCGTTCAGGGGTAGGAAGGCTAAGTTCTCTAGGTAGGAGTCAAAGCCCCTGAGGAGGCTGAGCTTGTGGAGCTGGCTGAGCTCTTGGCCCTTTTGGCTTCTTTTGTTGTCTAGTTTGTGCTGTTGTCCCTTTTGGGCAGCCTGAACTGGACCATGCCCCTGCTGGGCATAAGAAGGATAAAACTTCCTTTTTTTTTGCTGAAAAATAGTTTTTTATAGGGTTTCTTTTTGGCTGGATTGGCTGTAGATTTTGACAATCTATCCAGGGTGATATTGTCAGTATCTATTTCATTAGTCTTTTCCTGCCAATTCTTGCCAAAGAGATTTTCTCCTGTGCAAGGGATATTTCCCAATTTATCTTGTACCCAAAGTTCCAAGTCGGATGCCTGAAGCCAGGAAATCCGACGTGCACCAATGGGAATAGCAGAGGTTCTGCTGATGCATTCAAAGCAGTCAAAGGCTGCACGGTTTACAAACTTGGAAACATCCTGAGCATGTCTGACAAGATTAAGAGAGTCTTGTCGTTTATCATCAGGAAGAAGGGGGCTCATAAGCTCTAAGTCTCCTGTGACCTCTTTGAGGAACATTCCGATATATAGGATATAGGAGCTGATCCTGACTGAGAGCATGGCAGCTTAGAAGCATCGACGCCCAAAGGCATCGAGAGTCCTGCGCTCACGGCTTTGCACTCTTCATCCTATGCATAGCCAATTCCACTACCATTGAATGGTGTGGTAACTGAGTTTTTTGGAAGCCAGGACAAGGTGGAACTCGATACATTGTATCGAGCCTCCGAGAGTGAAGAGATGTGGTTAAAGGTGTTTCCCACATTCTCAGCATAAGATCATATAGGATCTGATGAATAGGCAGAGTAGCTGCTTCCTTGGGAGTCTTAGGGTATTGAAGGATTTCCAATTCCTGTGCCCTTGGTTCCTTTTCAGGAGTTACCGTGATTACAGGGCCTCGAGCCACATCACAAATAAAATCCTGAAAAGATATGTCCTCTGGAGGAGACATTCTGCGTTGGGGAGAAGAAGATGGTTCCTCCAGAACAAGTACTCTGGTATTGGCAGAGTCATTAGAATCATCAGAATCGGAAGATTCGAAATATCTCTGATCACGGTGTTCGTGCAGAGCACAGTACCGGTATCGATCGAAGTCGTATCGAGGTGTCTCGGTACCGATCTGTCGATGCCAGAGATAGACTCAAGACTCAGCATGGGGGGTATAACCACCGAAGCCGGTGCTGTCGGTACCGGTGCCTGTTGAACCGTCTGCAGCAGTCTCAATTGTACCGAAGCCATGAGAAGAGCTGCCAGACTGCGTTCGATAGCGAGAAACCTCTGATCTATCGATGCTGCTGATGCTTGGGTGTCGGTACTGGTAGAAATAGCCGGAACCCCAGAGCATGGCACCAGTAGATCTGCCGAGGTGGAGACCTCGAGAACATCCTGGAGGCCCGTTAGTGCTTTAGAAGCCAAAGCCTCCCGCCGGAGCTGTTTTGCTGGTGAAGTTTCCTCATGGGCAATGCCAAAGGCCTCTCGATGCCTAGAAGGAGATCTACCCTTTGAGGACCGACTAGATTTATGTTTAGTTAACTGAGATCCATGGGAGGAAGATGAGGCTCTGGAAGACGTCAATGCAACGGACATCGCATCTGAAGCAAAAAGGGTACCGAGTTTTGCAGCTCTGTTCTGCAGGCCCCTTCTAGTCATCTTCCTACAGGAGAGGCACTCCGATGGAGAATGGTCAGGGCCTAAACATTTAAGACACCAGTCATGGGTGTCGGTGACGGATATGGTATCGCCACACTTAGAACATTTTTTTAAAACCAGTAGCTGTTTTTTCCATTTTTAAGGAAAATGGGCCTAGTGTCCCAAATGGTGCCTAGCACCGAGGAAAAAAAAGGTTTCTGAAGAAAAATATACCTCAGAACTATATATTATATATATATATATATATTTTTTTTTTTTTTTAAATTAAAGAAAAGAAGAAAGAACCACCGGCGGTACCGGTAGGCATCGAACGAAGGCAGACGTGACCACAAAAAATAAAGAATAAAGAAGGAATTTTCTGCGGTGACAGGGTATGCGACCTGTCGGCTCCGCGGAAAACGAAGAACGGAAGAGGGACAGTGGGAAAGGCGGGAAGGCAGCACGCTGGCGCAGTGGGATGCTCCCAAAAGTGTTCTTATTGGATGCTGGGGAGTGTTCCCGCACGGGCTCCGTCGGTACCGACGATACCCATATGTGAAGCCTACATTCCTGCTTGTTCCTGGAGATAGACCAGTATGGTCCATCTAGTCTGCCCAGTAAGATGGCAGGAGTAAGAAGTCACAGGCATTTACCTCTGCTCAGGATATACACAGGTATTATATAAACTGCATATAAATCACAAATCCAAACTGCACCCAGCACACACCTACATACGGGTCACATATAAATAAGCATGCGCCTTCTTGTCACCACACATACATTTATGTACATAACCTCTGGGGTAATTTTTTTTTTTTATGCAAAGTTTCAATCTCACATTCTGGAATTAAATCCGAATGACAGGAAAAAAGAAAAAAGCAACATAGGAGATACAAAATCTCAGGAAACAAAACTAGCATTAATTGGCCACAATATAAGGTAATCAAGGACCAAGATAGTAGGAAAAAACAAAATAAAGGAAAACCTAAAACTGTAAAACAGGCAGTAGCAGGAAAAGTCCTCCTATAGCCAGCATTACACAGCACTCAACCTTTTGGGACTACAAAAATCACAGGGGTAGATTCTTCTCTTGCAGCGATAAAATCCTTCCCTTGTTGGAGATCAAAAAAAAAAGACATAGTCCTTAACCAACCCAGAAAATAAAACATTTACAAGGAAACTTCTATATCATGGTGGCACCGAGTACTTGAACCCTAGGCTTTAGGTCCAAAAGCTCCCATGCCTCCACTGGGTATCTCTAGAAATTTCAAGAAATATTTGAATCTTTGAAGCATTCAGAAATATTTTAGAAATACAGGCGAAGCTCTGCATTCCTGTCAGATTCAAATGTAAAACAAGTCACTAAAGTAGATCTTGCAGTAATAACCTCTAAGAAACTTTCTAAAAGGTTTGTTAAATTCAAGGTGGCTTGATCTACCACCTGGTCCCCAGATTGACCAACCACTAGAAGGGACTTGGATGCCATATACTGTGCCCATACTATAGGTGAAAGATAGTCCTGAGGCATTTTCAGTACTTCAATAAGATATTTATGAAGGATTTTAAAAGGAGATTAGACTTAGGAAAGTTCAGGAATCACAGCTTATTCTTTCCAAAGTGATTGTCAAAGAAAATCTGCCTTAGGTAAGAGCAAATCTCTATCTTTAATCTGAGCATTACTCAGTCTGTTGTTCTACCATGGCAGCTTCCAAGGATTCCAATTTAGTCCCCTGTAATTGCAGTTTTTGGTGCATCTTCTCCATCAAAGTACGAGGATTGCTCAGAAAGTAATGCCCCACATGTTTTTTCTCAGTCCAGAATGAAGATAGAGGTGTGAAATTGAAAGGGTAGTAACTTGGAACTTCAAAGGACACATGTGTGTAATTTTACAGTCGTCCGACAAATAGCAAGGTGGTAGTGATCCTTCAAATGGTGTCTGAGTGACACACGGTACAAACAACAAGCTGTAATTGAATTCTTGGTGGAGGAGAAAGAAAGAGTGAGAAACATTCGCAAACAGTTGTGTGCTGTGTATGGAAGTTCTGCGGCAGATAGGAGCACCATTGGACGATGGGTGAAGAGAGTAAAGGCTTCAGGAAGTGGTAAAACGGAACTGGAAGATCGGCCGCGCTCCAACAAATCAGAGCAGATGTCTTTCCTTTGGCGTTTGTGTTTGAAACTTCACAGAATTCATCTTGCACACACCTTTGAATATCCCAAGGAGTCAATAATTGCCATTGCACTACCTCTACTGACGGAAAGCTGTATGGACAATTCCCGACTCGTGATGTGCCAAACCGCACGAATAATGTCATCAGCGCGCTGCAACTTGTCTGGACTGGTGGATGAGGCAGGACGCCCAGATCGCGGCCGATCTTCCAGTTCCGTTTTAGCACTTCCTGAAGTCTTTACTCTCTTCACACATCGTCCAACGGTGCTCCTATCTACCGCAGAATTTCTATACACAGCACACAACCGTTTGTGAATGTTTCTCACACTTTCTTTCTCCTCCACCAAGAATTCAATTACAGCTCGTTGTCTGTACTGTGTGTCACTCAAAGACGCCATTTGAAGGATCACTACTGCCTCGCTATTTGTCGGACGACTGTAAAATTACACACGTGTCCTTTGAAGTTCCAAGTTACTACCCTTTCAATTTCACACCTCCATCTTCATTCTGGACTGAGAAAAAACATGTGGGGCATTACTTTCTGAGCAACACTCGTATGAAGCAAGATGTCTACCTTCGATAGCATCCCAGAGCATATCCAACAGGACAACAGCCAGTTTTAATGCAGAGGCAGATCTCAGTAGGGAGGGGGAGACTCCCTGTGATTCCACCGGAGACTTGCCTCCAAAGGGCCCTCCCTATTGGGGAGTGGCACTCCTTGCACTACCCCTGACAGTGCCTGGCTCTCCTGGGAGCTAACTCCACCTCCTGGCCTCAACGAAGCTGTCCGGTTCTTGAGGCACAAAGAAAACTCATCTGTGCTGCTCCTGGACCCTCTGGAACTCAAGATCGCTGAAAAAGAAAGAAGTTCCTGATTCACAGGCAACACCCCATTGCGGTCTAGTGTCTGCTGCCCCGCCACTTTTGGCTGCGCCTATGTGAAGGTAAGCACTGCCTCCCTGCCCTTCTTCTTGCCCCAGGAACGCAGAATTGAGGCAGCACAGCTGCTTCAGAACATGAGAGAGCCTTGGTATGCCTGCTCATGCAACCCCCACAACACCATCCTGGCTCCCGATAGTTATCTTTTCTTCCTCTGGGGTAATTTTCTAGGAGGCCTTTTATGTGTGTAAAAAAAACCTTTTACACAAGAAAAATCCTTTATAAAAAAAAAAACATAATGTGTAGATTGTTTTGTGGTGGTGCTAGCCTAATACCTATAGAAAAATACTCAAAGGTTATAAGAGAACTGATACCATAACTTAGTTAGAAATGATCAGACTTCTAAGATTATGAATTTTATACAAAAATAGCACTCAGTGGGGATGTTTGCAAGCAATATGTAATCCAAAAACACCCACTAAAATAATTTTAACATAATAAAACAAACTTTGGTATGTTACTACATGTTAATAATTTGAACTTTATTAAAATATTTCCATGTAAAAAAACAAAATTTCACAGAAATATAATAAAGAAACTATTTGACTGCATATACAACAAAATGCAAAAGAAACTAAAAGAATATATGCACTCACTGAGGTTCCTGCATTTGAAGTGCCAGCTGTATCAGATCGAACATAAAGCTGGAAAAAAAAAGGTCTTTATGGTAAACAGCATACTTATGGTGAACTTAACTTTATAAAGTATAAGGAGTCATATTGGAGACAACCAGAAAATCATATTCTAATTATTTTTCAATCAAGATCTTAGTTCAGAAAGCGTAGTTACTCACCTGTAACAGGTGATCTCTGGGAACAGCAGAAATCAATCTTCTCATATGAGTGACATTGGCACAGACTAAGCCCAGTGCAGAAACACTCCCCAGCGTCCAATAGGATGCTTTTGGAAGCGTTCCTGTATGCATGCATGGCTGTCTTCCCGCCTTTCCTCCTGGTCTCCTCAGTCTGGTATGTAGTGGAGAATTTAAAAAAAAAAATTGTATACCAGGAACGAGAACAAAAATTGGACAACCTGATGGGGAGGTGGGCGGGTTGTGAAGACTGATTCCTGCTGTTCCTGGAGATCACCTGTTATAGGTGAGTAACTATGCTATCTCCAGGAACAAGCAGGAAGTCAGTCTTCACATTTGGGACCCCTTAGCCCAAGGCAACTGAGTGAGAATAGTATCGCGGCACAGCTGGAGGTTGTAGCAGGGATCCGACAGACTCAGCTCGTTCAGAGCACTCCTCGCGAGGTAGTCGGAAGGGCGGTGGGCAAGTTGTCTAAATTTGAAAGGGGTTTTGCAGAACAACTTGTCCAAATTTAACATCAGCTCTAGAGTCTTATCCAGGCAATAATGTGCTGCAAAGGTAAGCAGAGAAGACCATGATGCCACTTGTCTGATGCAGATGTCTGAGATAGGGACAGAGCGAAGGTTAGCTACATTAGTTGTCATGGCTCTGACACTGAGCTGTGATCCGGTGTGGTAGAGACAGCCCAGCTTGTGAATAAGCGAAGGATATGCAATCTTCTAACCAATTTGAAAATGTTCTTTTGATTACTGATGTCCCAAAATGACTTTGGTCAAAGGAGACAAACAACTGAGAGGATTAGCAATGATCTTTAGTGTGCTGTAGACAGAATGTCAATGCTGTCTTGCAATCAAGGGTATGAAGTTTGGCTTCAGCCGGAGAGGTGTGGGATCTTGGAAAGAACACCGGTAGCGAGACCGATTGATTCAGGTGGAAGGAGGAGATGGCCTTCGCCAATAACTTAGGATGTGTGCGAAGGACCACCTTGTCATGATGAAAAGTGGTATAAGGCGCATAGGTTACTAAAGCTTGCAAGTTCATCGACTCTGTGAGCTGAGGTAACTGCTATGAGGAAGAGAAGCTTCCATGTGATGAACTTTAATGAAGCTGACCTCACTGGTTCAAAAGGATTGCGCATGAGTTTTGCAAGGACAACATTTAGATCCCATGGGGTAGGAGGTGGACGAAAAGGTGGCTTCGTCAGAAGAAGACACCGCATGAATCTGGCCACTAAGGGGTGCGCCAAGATAGACAGCTCCCTAAAGTACAGTGGGAGGCTGCAATAGCGGATAAATGCACTTTCACCGAACTGGTCTTGAGACTAGAAGACGACAAATGTAGCAAGTACTGAAGTAAGTCCGGAATGGGACATGTGAAAGAATCCAGTGTTTTAAGAGAACACCAGATGGAGAACCTGTGCCATTTAAAGGCATAAGAGCGTCTGGTTGATTATAAAAAGATATGCAACGCATCCTCTTGAAGATTTAAGTGTGAGAGGACAAAGAGCTCAGATTCCAGACCATCAAGCAGAGCAGCTTGAGGTTGGAAAGCAAAAGGGTCCCTTGATCCTGGGAGAGAAGCATCGGTGAGTAACCGAGCCAGAGGGGAGGGGCCCAAGCAAGTTGAAGGAGGAGAGAAAACCACGGCTGTCTGGGCCAGTGAGGGGCAATGAGAATCATCTGTCTCCGTTTGGCCTGGAGCTTGAAGAGTCTCTGCTATGAGCAGAAGTGGAGGGAAAGCATAAAGGAGCTTTTGACCCCAATGGATGAAGAAGGCTTCTGACGATTCCCTGTGGGGAGAGGGAATCCTCGAGCAGAACCAAAGTAGTTGGGCATTGAGGGGAGATGCAAAGAGGTTGATTAGTAGTGCCCCCGAGTTGGAACAAGCGCTGGGTTACATGAGGATCCAGCATCTACTTCTGTGGATAGAGGATCCAGTTCAGCCTGTCAGCCAATTGACTTTGTGCTCCTGGAAGGTGGACTGAGTGAAGGTAAATACCTTGGGGCAGAGGTTCCCAACTCCAGTCCTCGGGGAACCTTAGGCCATTCGGGTTTTCAGGATTCCCACAATGAATATGCATGAGATAGTTTTGCATGTTCTGCCTTCATTGTATGCAAATCTATCCTATGCATATTCATTGTGGGAATCCTGAAAACCTGACTGGCCTAGGGTTCCCCAAGGACTGGGTTGAAAACCCCTGCTTTGGGGAATTGCCCTGTTCCAGAGGCAAATGGCCTCCGTGCATAGGGCTTGAGAGCCTATCCCCCCTTGTTTGTTTATATAAAATATAGCTACCTGGTTGTTGGTCTGCACAAGAAGAGTATGCCCCCTAAGCTGGGGAGAGAAGACTCTGACAGCATTAAAGACCAATCTCCTGAGCAGACCAAAAGCCCTGTGTTGTGAGGCCATTGAGATGGGCTCCCCAGCCTAGTTTTAATGCATCGGTCATTGATAAAATGTGGTGCAGACGTATGAAAAGGTGACCCTTCGACTAGATTCTGTGGTGTGACCCACCACTGAAGGCCTGCTTTCATCTGCGGAGTGATGTTGACAAGGTCTGAGAGATAACCTGTGGACTGCTTCTACTGGTGTGAGAGAGTCCACCGTGTGATCTTCATGTGGAGACATGCTTAGGGCACGACATGGACTGTGGAAGCCATGTGGCCTAAGAGGATTAGAAATGTTCTGGAAATAACTGATGGTTGCTGCTGCATCTATGTGGCCAAGGTAATGAGACGGAAGCATCTGTCGTCTGGGAGGAAAGCTCTGCTTCTCATCATATCCAAACGAGCTCCTATGAACTTGAGGTCCTGAATTGGGCTGAGATGTGATTTTTAATAATTTATCACAAAAAACAACTCCTGGAGGACATAAATGGTGTGATTTAGGTCGGAGGTGACTGCTGGAGTCTGCTCTTAGCAACTAATCGTCTGAGTAGGGGAATAGAAAGATCCCCAAAGTTCGTAGATAGGCTGCCACAATGTCTAAACACTTTGTGAAGACTCTGGGTGCTGAGGCCAGTCTGAATAAGAGGACTCGGTACTGATAGTGGTTGTTTTGAAAGAAAAACCTAAGGAACCTTCTGTAGACTGGGTGAGTGAGGATGTGTGTGTAAGCATCCTTTAGATCCGGAGAGCATAGCCAATCATTTTGTTGGAAGTATGGCAGAAGGGTGCCTAGACAAATCATCTTGAATTTCTCACTGATTAGAAATTTATTGAGATTTCAGAGATCTAATATAGGCCTGTGACTTCCTGTCTTTTTTGGAATTAGGAAATATCTGGAGTGGAATACCAGGCCTTGTTGAGCGGAGGGTACCTCCTCTATGGCTCCTTGCTTCAGCAGTGAGAAGATTTCCTGTTGGAGCAAGGAGGAGTGAAGGGGATCCAGGGTGGGTTGTCTCACAAAATGAGTGGGAGGACAAGTTTGGATTTTAGTTGTAGACCCTGACTGACTAGATGTAGGGTCCCAGGTTTGGAAGTGATGTGAATCCAGCAGTGTGCAAAATGCACTAGCCTTCCTGGAAAGACGACGGAAAATCGTGGGTGAATTGGTCATGCTTATTTTGAAGCAGTCAAAAATTCTGAGGTTGCTGAGAAGATGGTGCAGGCTATTGTTTGGTAACCTTGGGATTCCTGATCTGTTTCTGGCCTGGCTGCCTCTGTTGCTGTTGTGGGGCAGCATAGCCAGCATAGGCCTGATATGGAGGATAAAACCTTTTTCTTAGGGAAGAATGATTTCTTGGTGGTAGCCTTCTTCTTAGAAGGGTCTGCCATTTTCCTTGACAGCCTCTTCATGGTGAGGGTGTTAGTGTCTATCTCACCGGCCTTTTCCCTCCACCTCTGTCCAAAGAGGTTCTCACCATGACAGGGTATGTTGATTAATTTGTCCTGGACCCACTGTTCCAGTTCAGATGCTTGGAGCCATGCTGTTCTTCCAGCCCCTATGCAAGCTGCAGCAGATCTGCTGTTAGCCTCAAAAGCATCAAATGCTGCTGCTGTTGTTAAGAATTTGGATGTATTCTGAGCATGTGTCACCAAGACCTGATGAGCTGCCTGCTTATCAAGGGGCAACAAGGAGGTGAATTCTTATAAATCTCTTGATACATCCTTAACATACATACCCATATATAGCATATATAAGTCTATTCTTGAGGTTAGCATGGTAGCTTGGAATGATTTCCTTCCAAATGCATCTAGGGTCCCAACCTCCCTGCCAGGAGGCACTGAGGAGTGATTCTTTTGACTTTTGATCCTCCTCATGGCAGACTCCACAACCATGGAATGGTGGAGAAGTTGTGGCTTTTGGAAACTTGGAGAAGGAGGAACCCTATATAGGGTATCGAGCCTCTTGCTTAATGCAGGGGTTGACATGGGGGCTTCCCACATTCTACCCATCAAGTTTTTTAAGATGTGTTGTCCTTCGGTGCTGATGGACACTGGAGTATATCAAGCTCTTCAGCCCTTGGCTCCATTTCTGTAGCCACTGAAACATCGAGAGCTGCCGCCATGTTCTTAATGAAGTCTTGAAAAGATATGTCCTCGGGCGGCAAATGTCGATTTTCATAAGGAGGCAAAGGATCCAACGGTACATCTTTAGGTGTATCGGACTTAATGGATTCCACCTCGGATGCCTCCTTGGAATCGGAGTCCGGAAGGAAATCAAAATCTCTACGAGATGTTCGAAGCCTTCGATGTTCAGATGTTCTTTGTTTGGATGTCGAGGAAATCGGAACAGATGGCACAGAGGGCCTCAGTATCGGCTGCTCTGAGCTAGGTGAAGCAGAGGATGCCTGCAGTAGAGTGCAGATGTCTGTGGTTACTGGTAGTATCGGTTAAACCGGTACCGGTGCCGGCTGCAGAGAAGTTGATGCTATCGGCGTTACAACCGCTAAGAGTTTAGCGATGACAGTGTCATCCAATGATGGTACCGGAAAAGGAGTGGCTCCAGACACAGATATGTGGGCCACAACTCCCAATGTCGGTATCGAGGGTTCCACCGAGGATTGGAACTCAAGGGCACCCTGAACCCCTGTATGGCTTTGGAGGGTAAAACCTCCTGCCGGGGTTGTTTAGATGGACGGTCTGCATCAGAATGCGATAAATGGTGATGCCAATGCTGAAGCTTGATGTTGGAAACCGACGCCAATCTGGAAGTTGATTTATTTATTGATTTATATTCTCTTATATACTGCGCTATTCTGCATCAGTGCGGTTTACATTGAACAAATTGAAATTACATTGAAAAGGGCATTATAACTTGGAGATAACTATTTTACAGGGAACATGGGCTATGGAGGGTTAAGTGGCTTGCCCAAGACCACAAGGAGCACCTGTGGGACTAGAAACCCCAGTCCTTCCGGCCCAAGGTTGCTGTCCTCTAATGGGATTTGAACCCCCGACCTTCCGGCCTGAAGTACCTTGCCCCAAGCACTAGGCCACTCCTCCACTCCTGTCAAAGTTGATGACCTCGAAGCCAAAGTCGATGTCTTCTTCTTAGGCTCTGGTGACTCTGAGCGATGGTTCTCCTTTGATGGCGAGGACTTAGACGCATGGGACAACTTTGATGGAGACAACGCCTCTAAAGAGTGCACCAAAGGAGCTGAGTCTGTAGGAAACAGCTTAGCCTTCTGTTTGTCCTGACTTTATCAACCTCTGGAAGTCATATGGCGACAGGAGAGACAGGACTTGATGATGTGGTCTGGGCCTAAACGTTTCAGGCACCAAGAATGCTCATCAGTGATGGAAATTGTGCTGCAGCACTTAGAGCATTTCTTGAAACCACTTCAGGATTTCTCCATATTCGAAAATAATATAGAGGCAAAATCGAATTGGGCAATGGTGCCCGAGGAGGCCTCAAAGAAGAATTATCAAAAAAACTGAAGTAAAATAAACTTTAAGAAAAAATAAAATAAAAAAAGGGAACCGGACTCAACGGGGAGTCGAGTCAGGCGAAGGGAAGGAAACCAGAATACTTTTGACGATACTTGGAAGAATTTTTTGAAGTCTCTAGACGCAGTTGACAGGGGACAAGGTTCCGATGGCTCCGTGGAAAAAAGTTGACCGAGGAGACCAGGAGGGAAGGCAGGAAGGCAGTCAGGCATTCATGGAGGAACACTCCCAAAAGCATTCCTATTGGATGCTGGGGAGTGTTCCGGTGCCGACGTCATCCATACATATGTGCAGACTGACTTCCTGCTTGTTCCTGGAGATAATATTAACCTTCTAGATGAGCTAGATTTAAAAAAAATCAATAAAAAGAAGATAAAAAATGAAACAGAGATAAAAGAGAAAAAAGTGAGAAAGGTATTGGATAAAGCAGAAAAGCAACTAAATTTAGAGGGTGATAAAGCATAGTTACTCACCTGACCTGTAAGAGGTGATCTCCAGGAACAGCAGGAATTTAGTCCTCACATATGGGTATCGTCGGTACTGATGGAGCCTACGCGGGAACACTCCCCAGCGTCCAATTAGGAAGCTTTTGGGAGCATCCCACAGCGCCTGCGTGCTGCCTTTCCGCATTTCCCAACTGCCTCTCTCCAGCTGAGCTTTAAAGCTGAGACAAAGAGAGAGAGAGGAAAGGGAAAGAGATAGATAGATAGAGAGATACAACTCCTAGGGGAGGTGGGTGGGTTGTGAGGACTAAATTCCTGCTGTTCCCGGAGATAGCACAGTTACTTACCTGTAACAGGTGATCTCTGGGAACAGCAGGAATTAGTCCTCACATATGGGTACGTCGGTACCGACGGAGCCTGAGCGGGAAAGCTCCCCAGCTTCCCAGAAAGGAAGCTTTTGGGGCCTCCCACTGCACATGCGCGCTGCCTTCCCGCCTTCCTGACCAGCTCTCCTCAGTTTGCGTTTATAGCTGAGACAATAGAGAGAGGAAAGGAAGATAGATAGATAGATAGAAGATACAACTCCTAGGGGAGGTGGGTGGGTTGTGAGGACTAATTCCTGCTGTTCCCAGAGATCACCTGTTACAGGTAAGTAACTGTGCTATCTCCAGGAACAAGCAGGAATAAGTCCTCACATATGGGGACTCCCTAGCTAAGATGCCTGGGAGATCCCGGTCCACGGTTCGCCATCTTCGTATGGATCTCAGGCATCCATCCTGGGAAGGTGAGCAGGAGTTGTTCAAGTATGGAACAAGTGTTTGAGGACAGCCTGACCAAACAAGGCATCCCGGCGGGAGTCCTTGTCCAAGCAGTAATGGGCTGTGAAGGTATGAACCGAGGCCCATGTGGCGGCTCGACAGATCTGATCTATGGAGACAGAGTGAAGATGAGCCATAGAAGTGGCCATGGCTCTCACATTGTGAGCTGTGACATGGCCTTCCAGAGAAACGTTTTTACTCTGGTAAGCAAAGGAAATACACTGAGCAATCCAATTGGAAAGTGTACGTTTGGAGACTGGACGTCCCAAATGAGAAGGATCAAAAGCCACGAAAAGCTGGGAAGACTTTCGATGTGGCTGGGTCCTGTTGAGGTAAAAGGCAAGAGCTCTTTTGCAATCTAAAGTATGAAGGTTCCTCTCTGCACTGGATGCATGAGGAGCCGGAAAAAAGACAGGTAGATATACCTCTTGATTAAGATGAAAAGGCGAAACCACTTTGGGCATAAAGTGGGGGTTCGTCCTAAGGACCACCTTATCATGATGAAATCTAGTATAAGGTGGATTAGCCACTAAAGCCTGCAGTTCACTGATGCGGCGAGCTGAAGTGACTGCAATGAGGAAAACTACCTTCCATGAAAGAAATTCAGGAGGTGGAGTGTAAAGGCTCAAAAGGTGGCTTCATAAGCTGACCTAGAACTAGGTTCAAGTCCCATGCTACCGGGGGAGGTCGGATGGGAGGCTTAGTTAGAGTCAGACCTCTCATAAATCTTGCAACAAGCGGAGGAGAGGAGACAGGTTGTCCATTTATAGGTTTTAAGGATGCTGCAATAGCACTCAAATGGACTCTTACTGAATTCGTCTTAAGGCCTGCATTAGAAAGATGCAGGAGATAGTCTAGTAGAGAATTCAAAGGAAGTGCTAGAGGGTCAAGACCCTGTTGAGCACACCAAATGGAAAAGAGTTTCCATTTGAAAGCATAGGAACGCCTCGTGGAGGGTTTCCTAGAGGCATGCAGGATATCTTTCACTGGTTGAGAAAGATTGAAGTCATGAAGGCTTAGGCCTTCAGTAACCAAGCTCTGAGGTGTAGGGACTTGGGGTTTGGATGCCACAAAGTCCCCTCCTCCTGAGACAGAAGGTCTGGCGCGGGTCCCTGGGAGAGATGCAGAAGTAGAGGGAACCACACTTGGCGTGGCCAGCGTGGAGCTATGAGGATCATGGATCCGTGATCCCTCTGGAGCTTGAACAGAGTCTTGGGAATCAAAGGAATGGGTGGAAAGGCATATAGGAATTCCTGACCCCAATGCAGGAGAAAGGCGTCGTTGGCCTGAGCTCCCTGACACGGAGTCCTGGAACAGAACTGGGGAAGTTTGGCATTCCACGGACTTGCAAAGAGGTCTATGTCCGGGGTTCCCCATTCCTGAAAGATTCTGCCTATCTGGTCCATATGTAGGGACCATTCGTGTGGGAGCAGAACTCGACTGAGTCTGTCTGCCCGAGAGTTTTGAACCCCTGGAAGATATACTGCCAGAAGATGAATTTGATGCTCTCTGGCGAAGGCCCATAATCTGAGAGCTTCGTTGCAAAGCGACAGAGAGCCTGTCCCTCCTTGTTTGTTTACGTAGAACATGACCAACTGATTGTCTGTCTGAACTAGGATGGTCAGGTTGACAAGGAGGGTATGGAAGACTTTGAGGGCAAAAAAGATTGCTCGCAGTTCCAGGAGGTTGATGTGAAGGGTGGTCTCCTGCGGAGACCAAGTACCCTGAGTGGAGAGGGATTGTAGATGGGCTCCCCACCCTGTTTGGGAGGCATCTGTTGTGAGGGTTGCTTGGGGCAACAAAGGTTGGAAGGGGGCCCCCAACAACAGATTCTTGGTGGATATCCACCATTGGAGGGACCAAAACAGACATTTTGAGGTGAGTATTTGGTCGGAGAGCGCTCCTGATGCTTGAGTCCACTGGGTGGCCAAGGTCCATTGAGCTGCTCTCATATGAAGACGAGCGTAGGGCACCACGTGTACCGTGGAGGCCATGTGGCCCAGAAGTCGCAGCATTTCTCTGGCTGTCAAGTGACTGCTGGACTGAGCTTGGGAGGCCAAGCACAGCAGACGTTGGCCCCGGACTTGAGGCAGGTAGGCCCTTGCAGTGGTGGTGTCCAACTGGGCCCCTATGAATTCTAGAGACTGAGTAGGGGTAAGTTGAGACTTGGGAAGGTTTACCACCAGTCCCAGATACTGCAGAAGGTGCCTTGTGCGGTCCAGGGAAATCTGGGCCTCTGACTGAGATGGAGCTCGGATGAGCCAGTCGTCCAGATATGGGAATACAAAAATTCCCAGACCTCTTAGAAATGCGGCAACAACTGCCATGCATTTGGTGAACACTCTTGGAGCAGAGGCTAGACCGAAGGGAAGTACTCTGTACTGGAAATGTTTTCCCTGAAACAGAAATCTTAGATATTTCCTGTGGGATGGGTGGATGAGTATATGTGTGTACGCATCCTTGAGATCTAGAGAACAAAGCCAATCCTGACTCTGAAGGTATGGAAGGAGAATGCCTAGAGAAAGCATTTTGAATTTCTCCTTGTACAGAAATTTGTTCAATTCTCTCAGATCTAGGATAGGTCTGAATCCCCCTGTCTTCTTTGTTATGAGAAAATAAGGGGAGTAGAATCCTGTCCCTTGTTGAAGAAGAGGAACCTCTTCTATTGCCCCTTGGGCAAGGAGAGAAGAGACTTCCTGACCCAACAGGTCCAGGAGAAATGGGGGAGAATTGAAGTGCCTCACCATGGTATATGGAGGAAGGTTGGAAAAATGAAGTTTGTAGCCCTCTCTGATGATAGAGAGGGTCCATTGCTCTGATGTGATTTGCTCCCATCTGAGAGCAAAGTGAGCTAACCTTCCGGGAATGGTGAGGGGCTCTGGTTGTTCTAGAGCCAGAAATGTTAAGTTCTCTAGGGGCAAGTCAAAACCCCTGAGGGGGTTAAGCCTGCTGAGGAGTGGTAGACACTGCCGGCTTTGACTTCGCCTGTTTAGGTTGCTGACGTTTAGCAGCAAAGCGAGGCTGAGAAGATTGTTGGCCAGTATTTGTGGAAAATCTGGCCTTCTTGTAGTAAGGCCTTTTGAAAGACTTTTTCTTGGCAGGAGCAGAGGTAGACTTAGAAAGTCTATCCAATGTAGCATTCTCTGCATCCATTTGGGTGGCTTTAATTTGCCAGTCCTTACCAAATAAGTTCTCACCTGTACAGGGCAGATTCCGTAAGCCATCCAGGACCCAGGGTTCTAGGTCAGAGGCCTGGAGCCAAGCAAGTCGTCGGGCTGCAATAGCAATGCCCGAAGCTCTACCGGCACCCTCAAAGGAATCAAAAGCTGCTCTGTTGGAGAACTTAGAAACATCTAAAAGCTGTTTCACCAGAGAAATGAACTCCTCTTTTCTATCCTCAGGGATAAAAGAAGCAAAAGGTCGTATCTTTAGGGCAAGTTCCCTGAGAAACATGCCCATATACAGATTGTAAGAATTAATCCTGGCTATAAGCATAGTAGCCTGGAAAATTTTCTTGCCAAAAGAGTCTAGGGTCTTACATTCTCGTCCTGGAGGGGTAGAAGAGTGCCTTTTGGTACTCTTAATCTTTTTCAGTGCAGACTTCACCACAATGGAATGGTGAGGCAACTGAGTCTTTTGAAAACCAGGAGAAGGATGGACCCGGTACATGGTGTCCAGCCTACGATAATAAGGAGACAACGTTAGAGGAGCCTCCCATAAGTCCATCAAGTGTTCTTGAAGGATTTCATGGATAGGCAGGGTGACTGCCTCTTTAGGAACCTTGGGGTATCCTAAAATATCCAATTTCTTTGATCTAGGTTCTTTTTCTGAGGATGTGGTAATAGAAAGTCCTTTGGCTAATTCAATAATGAATTCTTGAAAGGACAAATCCTCAGGTGGAGACATTCTCCTCTTTGGGGAAGAGGGGTCTTCATGAAGAACCAGAGACAGCTCATCAGAGTCCTCAGAGGAGGTAAAATCCTCTGAGGAATCAGAGTATTCTCTATTTGCTTCCAACGCACGATACGCATACCGATCGGTATCGACATCGGGCGTACCGGGTATGGGATCGGTATCGGGTAAAAACCCGGATCCGGCATGCGGAACCGATCTGCGTTTGGAAGTCGATGGTCTCGGTTCCGGTATGGGAGATGATACCGGAACCGGACCCGGTATCGCTGAACGCAATACAGAGGGCGTCGCAGCATTGATAAAAGCCAGCATGGCCTGCTGCATGGTCTGAACAGTATTGCTCATAGACGCCACTGCTGCCTGGATGTCGGTACCGGTATGGGCCGGTACCCCAGAGCAGTCCAACAGGTGATCAGTCGAGGCCGTGCCATCGATGTCAACCTGTAACCCCATAGAAGGTGCTTTGGAAGTCAGAGCTTCCCGCCGGGGTTGTTTGGCTGGGGCAGGATCCTCAGACTCAAAAGAGAGCCTCTCGATGCTTTGAAGGAGATTTGCTCTTTGAGGACCTGCCCACAGAGGGTTTGGTTACCTGAGATCCATCCGGAGAGGAAGACCTGGATGACTGTGATGCTGGATTATCCGAAGCAAACAGCACATGGAACTTGTTGGCCCGGTTCTGCAACCCACGTTTAGACATCTGGGAGCAGGATGAGCAGTCCGGTATGGAGTGGTCAGGTCCCAAACACTTAAGACACCATTCATGGGTGTCTGTGACAGAAATGACAGCACTGCACTTGGTACACTTTTTGAAACCAGGAGCTGGCTTCTCCATGAGGAGAATTTGAGTAGGCCTGAAGGCCTAGCAAAAGCTACCAAGCTGTGCTGAGGAAAAAATAAAAGATTTTTTTTTTTTTTTTTTTTTTTAAGAAAGAAAGAGACCGGCGGTACCAGTTTCGGTATGGGGAAGGCAGGTACGCGGTCAAAAGAAAACAATAAAATTAACAATTTCTTCAGCGGTGACAGGAACACGACCTGCTGGCTCCGCGGAAAAAGAGAAACTGAGGAGAGCTGGTCAGGAAGGCGGGAAGGCAGCGCGCATGTGCAGTGGGAGGCCCCAAAAGCTTCCTTTCTGGGAAGCTGGGGAGCTTTCCCGCTCAGGCTCCGTCGGTACCGACGTACCCATATGTGAGGACTTATTCCTGCTTGTTCCTGGAGATCACCTGTTACAGGCAAGTAACTATGCTATCTCCAGGAACAAGCAGGAATGTAGTCATCACATATGGGAACTCCCTAGCTTTAGATGCCAGGGAGAGACCCCAGAAGTTGTGTGCCCCTGAGAAGGGCTCCACTTCTCCCCATGGATCTCTGGCATCCTACCAGGGATGGCAGGTAGGAGTTGATTAGGTATGGAACAGGTGTTGGAGAATAGCCTGACCAAACAAGGCATCCTGGCGGGAGTCCTTGTCCAAGCAGTAATGGGCTGTGAAGGTATGAACCGAGGCCCAGGTGGCTGCTCGACAGATGTCGTCAATAGACACAGAGTGCAGATGAGCCATTGAAGCTGCCATGGCTCTCACATTGTGAGCTGTGACATGGCCCTCCAGAGGAAGATTCTTACACTGATAAGCAAAGGATATACACTGAACAATCCAGTTGGATAGTGTTCTCTTGGAGACTGGAAGTCCCAAATGAGAAGGATCAAAAGCAACAAAGAGTTGAGAGGACTTTCTATGTTGCTGTGTTCATTGTAAGTAAAAGGCCAAAGCTATTTTACAGTCCAAGGCATGAAGATTCCTCTCTGCATTTGATGCATGAGGCCTTGGAAAAAACACAGGTAGGTAGACCGCTTGGTTTAGATGAAAAGGCGAGACCACCTTTGGCATAAAGTGTGGATGAGTCCTAAGGATTACCTTGTCATGATGGAACCTTGTATAAGGTGGATCAGCTACTAGCGCTTGCAACTCACTAAGGCGACGTGCTGATGTGATTGCAATGAGAAAGATAACCTTCCAAGAAAGGAATTTCAAGGAGGTAGTAGCTAAAGGTTCAAAAGGTGGCTTCATGAGCTGCCCAAGAACCAGGTTTAAGTCCCATGCCACCAGTGGTGGCCTAATGGGAGGCTTAGTTAGAAGAAGGCCTCTCATAAATCTTCCTATAAGAGGATGAGAGGAAATAGGCTGTCCATTTAGAGGCTTAAAGGAAGCTGCAAATGGACTCTTACTGAGTTAGTCTTAAGACCTGCATTGGACAAATGAAGGAGATACTCCAACAATGATTCCAGAGCTATCGCAAGGGGGTTAAGACCCTTCTGCGAACACCATATGGTAAACCTTTTCCACTTGAAAGCATAAAAGCGTCTCGTGGAAGGTTTCCTGGAAGCAAAAAGAATATCCTTTACTTGCTGAGGGAGATTAAGATCATGGAGATCTAGGCCTTCAGCAACCAAGCCCTGAGACGCAGAGACTGGGGATTGGGATGCCATAACATTCCGGCCTCCTGGGATAGGAGATCTGGAGAAGACCCTAACTCCAGGGAGGGAGCTTGAGAGAGATGCAGAAGCAGACGGTACCACACTTGCCTTGGCCAATGTGGAGCTATGAGAATCATATGGCCTCTGTCTCTCTGAAGCTTGAACAGGGTTTTCGGAATTAAGGGAATGGGTGGAAAGGCATACAGGAAGCCTTGACCCCAGTAAAGGAGGAAAGCATCCCTGGCCTGAGCCCCCTGAGCCGGAATTCTGGAACAGAACTGGGGAAGTTTGGCATTCCACGGACTTGCAAAGAGGTCTATGTCCGGGGTTCCCCAAATTTGAAAAATCTTGACCACCTGGTCTGCATGCAGAGACAACTCGTGTGGAAGCAGAACTCGACTGAGTCTGTCTGCCATAGAGTTTTGTATGCCTGGAAGACACACTGCCAGGAGATGAATCTGATGCTCTCTGGCGAGGGCCCATAGTCGCAAAGCTTCGTTGCAAAGCGACAGAGAGCCTGTTCCCCCCTGCTTGTTCACGTAGAACATGGCTACTTGATTGTCCGTATGAATGAGGACTGTCTTGTAGCTGAGCAGGGTGTGGAACACTCGAAGAGCAAGGAAGATTGCTCTGAGCTCCAAGAGATTGATATGTAGATGAGTCTCCTGTGGAGACAAGGTGCCTTGGGTGGAGAGATCTTGCAGATGAGCTCCCCAACCCATCGGAGAAGCATCTGTTGTGAGAGTTGCTTGGGGTAAGGGTTGTTGAAAAGGGGACCCCACCAACAGGTTTTGAGTGGACTTCCACCATTGGAGGGACAAAATAGGGCGACTTGTGTTTGCTATTTTGTCTGACAGGCAATCTGATGCCTGGGTCCATTGAGTGGATAAAGTCCACTGGGCTGCCCTGATATGAAGGTGAGCATAGGGAACCACATGCACAGTAGATGCCATGTGGCCTAGTAGTTGTAGCAGCTAACTGCACAATGCGAAGGCAACGGGCCTGGGGGAGATAGGCCCTTTCCTTTATGGTATCCAGCAAAGCTCCTATGAACTCTAAAGACTGAGTGGGAGTTAGACTGGATTTTGGGATGTTTATTACCAGACCCAAATACTGAAGGATACGCATTGTGCAGGATAGAGAAGTCCTGGCCTCTGACTCTGTTGGGGCTCGAATGATCCAGTCGTCTAAGTGGGGGAAGACGAATATCCCTAGAGTGCGGAGAAATGCTGCTACTACAGCCATGCATTTCGTGAACACCCTTGGAGCTGAGGCCAGGCCAAAAGAAAGCACCCTGTATTGGTAGTGCTTTCCTTGAAAAAGGAACCGAAGGAACCTTCTGTGAGTTGGATGGATGAGAACATGGGTTACGCATTCTTGAGATCTAGAGAACAAAGCCAATCCTGACTCTGAAGGTATGGCAGCAGAGTTCCGAGAGAAATTATCTTGAATTTCTCTTTGACAAGGAATTTGTTCAATTCTCTGAGGTCCAAGATAGGTCTGTATCCCCCTGTTTTCTTTGGGATAAGGAAATAGGGGGAGTAAAACCCTGTACCCTGCTGATAGATGGGTACTTCTTCTATTGCCCCTTGGACAAGAAGCATAGTGACCTCCTGACCTAACAGGTTGATGAGAGAGGTCGGAGAATTGAACTGCCTTATTATTGTGGGAGGGGGCATGCTCGAAAAATGAAGCTTGTACCCCTCCTTTATGATGGAAAGTGTCCAATGCTCTGCTGTTATTTGCCCCCATCTGGGGGCAAAGTGACATAATCTTCCTGGAATGGTGGAAGGCTCTGGTCCCACGAGAGCCAGGAAGGCTAAGTTCTCTAGCTGAAAGTCAAAGGCCTTGTGGAGGCTGAGACTGCTGGAACGGCTGAGGCTTAGCAGTCTTTGCTTTCTTCTGTTTGGGTGGTTGCTGATCTTTCCTGACAGGCTGACCTGCAGAACGTCCCTGCTGAGCATAAGCAGGATAACATCTTTTCTTCTTAGAAAAGAATGGTTTCTTGAAAGATTTCTTTCTAGCAGGATCAGCTGTGGACTTGGATAATCTATCCAAGGTGGAGTTGTCAGCATCCAACTCATTGGCTTTTTCCTGCCAATCTCTACCAAACAGGTTCTCACCAGTACAAGGGATATTTCCCAATTTGTCTTGTACCCAGAGCTCCAAATCAGATGCCTGGAGCCAAGCAATTCTACGTGCACCTATGGCAATGGCAGAGGTTCTGCTTATGCACTCAAAACAGTCAAAAGCTGCACAGTTGACAAATTTAGAAACATCTTGAGCATGTTTGACCAATGTGAGAAAATCTTGTCTTCTATCCTCAGGAAGAATAGGACTTAAAGCCTCTAAATCACCTGTGACCTCCTTCAGAAACATTCCCATGTATAGACTATAGGAACTGATCCTGGCAGAAAGCATGGAAGCTTGGAAGACACGATGTCCAAAAGCATCCAGAGTTCTGCACTCACGTCCTGGAGGATTAGTGGCATGCCTCTTTGCACTCTTGATCCTTCTCATAGCGGATTCCACTACAATAGAGTGGTGAGGAAGCTGAGTTTTTTGGAAACCAGGACAAGGAGGGACTCAATACAGAGTATCCAATCTACGAAAATGAGGAGAGGCGGTAAGAGGTGTCTCCCACATTCTTAACATGAGATCATGCAAAATCTCATGAATGGGCAAGGTAGCTGCCTCTTTAGGAGTTTTGGGATACTGTAAAATTTCCAACTCCTTTGCTCTGGGTTCTGTTTCAGGGGCAACAGTAATGGACAGACCCCGAGCCACCTCCCTGATAAAATCCTGAAAGGAAATATCCTCTGGAGGAGACATCCTACGCTTAGGAGAAGAGGGCTCCTCTGGGAGAAGCATTCCTGCATCGACAGAACTGTCAGAATCCTCAGATTCTTCTGAGGACTCGAAGTACCATCTGTCCGGATGCTCTTGAAGAGCCCGATACCCGTACTGAACGAAGTCGGTACCGGGAGTAATCGGTACCGGAGTATCGGTACCGGAAGGCATCGGATGACTGGGTGCCGGCAATGCAGACACCGATGTCGATGCTATCGGTACCAGTACCGATACTGGTGTCGGTACCGTTTGGATTGTCTGTCGCGGTTCCGAGGGTGTCGATGCCGCAAGGAGAGCCGCCAGACTGCGTTCAATAGCCAGGGCTCTCTGGTCTATCGACGCTGCCGATGCCTGGATGTCGGTATCGGAGAAGATCGCCGGTACCCCAGAGCATGGCACCAGTAGTTCTGCCGAGGTCGAGGCCTCGAGAACATCCTGGAGCCCCGATAATGCTTTGGAAGCTGAAGCCTCCCGCCGGGGCAATTTTGCCGGTGCAGAATCCTCAAGGGCAACGCCAGAGGCATCTCGATGCTTAGAAGGAGATCTACCCTTTGAGGACCGGCTAGACTTATGTTTAGTTACCTGAGATCCACGGGAGGAAGACGAAGCCCTGGAAGACGTCGATGCCACCGAAGCTGCATCAGAGGGAAACAGGGTACTGAGCTGGCAGCTTGGTTCTGTCGACCTCTCTTGGACATCATGGCACAGGCCATACATTCCGAGATGGAATGGTCAGGACCTAAACATTTCAGACACCACTCATCGGTGTCGGTGACGGAGATGGTACCGCCATACTTGGTGCACTTTTTAAAACCCGAGGAGGGTTTCTCCATTATGGAAAAAATCCTGGGCCTAAGGCCCAAAATGGCGCGTGCACCTGAAAAGAAAAAGGAAAAAGTACTAAGATTTTTTTTTTTTTTAAAGAAAAGAATGAAAGAAAAAAAACCGGCGGTACTGGTAAAGCGTCGAGGAAGGCAGACGCGACCACAAAAAAGAAGAAAAATTTTCTGCATCGACAGGAACACAACCTGCTGGCTCCGTGGAAAATGAAGAACTGGGGAGAGGCAGTTGGGAAAGGCGGGAAGGCAGCACGCAGGCGCTGTGGGATGCTCCCAAAAGCTTCCTAATTGGACGCTGGGGAGCGTTCCCATGCAGGCTCCGTCGGTACCGACAATACCCATATGTGATGACTACATTCCTGCTTGTTCCTGGAGATAGGACTATCCTCTGTCTTTTCTTCTCTCTCATTCTTTTCCTTCATTTGCAAGTTGGTTTTCTTGCCTATGACCCCCCTCACTCTATTTTTCACTTAATTGCATTAACATTGAATCAATTTAAATAACCATATTCATTATTTATGAATTTGGGGTTTTTATTTGTATTTCTAAATCATGCCTTTCCAGTAGTAGTTTAAGGTGTGTCACATTCAGGTACAATAGGTACTTCCCTGTCCCCGGAGAGCTTTTGATCTAAGTCTGTAACTGAGGCAATAGAGGGTTAAGTGACTTGCCCAAGGCTGCTACTCTAAACACTAGGCTACTCCTCTACTGCTTTCCTAAATATATGACCTAATATTTGCAAAGTTTAAAAAATGGAAATTGATAGTTTTCTGACATGCTAAGCTGAGTGGTGTCAAACTGCAGTCCTGGAGAGCCACAGGTTTTTAAGATGTCCTTAATGAATATTCATGAGATATATTTACATACAATGGGTCAGTGCATGCATCTCTCACATGTATATTTATTAGGGATATCCTGAAAACCAGACTATTTGCAGCCCTCCGGGAATGGAGTTTGGCACCTCTATGCTAAGATCTTGCAAAAAAAAAAACAGGCACAAACTCATAAAAATAGGTTTTCTCAATTTAAATGCAAAGGTCTAGTTAATTTTTCTACATATTATAGCAGATTGATATGACCGTATATGATAGCTATGCCTAGGTACCAGAAAAAGCAGCTCATACCCTGTATTAAAAAAAACTGAGCCTCCTCATTCTCAGATCCTCCCACCACTTTGATCCACAAAAGGACGAACCACATCCTGATTGTCTCTCACACCCCAATATGCAAAAAGAAAAACGATCTCTACTCCTTGATTCTTCCCCCTCTGTCCTCTCAAAAGCATCCCAAAAAATACCTAATATCAAGATGGCAGGAAGAAATAGTCTTACTCCCTAGTGGCAGGGTTCATGCTAGACCCTATAAGTAATGCTACTACTGTAACAATTCAATGACTTACAAGCTTGACAATAAATATTTGAACTTAACACAGATTACCATACAGCAGAAGAATAAGCAATAGAAGTCCACTTATGTGGGCATTTTGTTTAAAGATGACATTTTACTTACCAGATAATGTACTTTCCTTGAGTCCTTCTAGACCAGTCCAGACAAGTGGTTGTGTTCCCCTACCAGCAGATTGATGGAGACAGAGAACTAATGAAATGCCCAGGTTTCAATGAAATCACTCCCATGTCTCTATGTGCTTCAGCCACCCGAGGGCCTTTCAATATCCATCCCAAAGCATATGGGAGAACATGGCAAGCCTTACACAAACTCAATATGGGTAACAATGAGTGATCAAACAGCAGAGAACTATGTACAGGAAAGAATAAACAGAGAGATATCAGAAGAAGATGGACCTGCAGAGCCAAGCATAGAAATCATAGTGGACAAGAATGTACCGCTGCAGAATAAGACAGCCAAACAGCTCTAGAGGCACACCCAGGACTGGTCTAGCAGGACTCAAGGAAAGGACATGATTTGGAAAGTAAAAAGAGAAATTAGACTTACCTGCTAATTGTAGTTCCTTGAGGAACTCCAGTTCAGTCCTCCGCCACTGGGTTGTGTACGTCCTCCTGCAGCATGGAGACTGGGCATGTCAAAACTATGACCTCATTGGATATATGCTGCTGACCTCTCCCATCAGCCCCAGTGTCCTATTAACAAAGCAGACTCAAAGGAGCAACAAATAAGTAGCTAAAGCCTTAATTTCAACTTTAAACAGGGAATCCGAGGGGACATCTCGGTGCCGATGGGTGTCCGAGGACTCCTCGTCCTTGGTCTCCCAGTCGGAACACTCCGAGGAAGACTCGAGGGGATACTGTTCCTCGGGCCTCGAGGGGCCCGGCGCCATGTGACCCGACCCCGGAGGGCTTGTTGGGAATGACCTCGGCCCCGAACGGGAGATCGAGCGCAACCTCGGTAGAGGATCTACTCGGGCCTGCATGGCCTCAAGGATCGGCTCGCTTCCGGGGATGTCTTCGACTTTGAATGCCTGGTGGTCGGGGCAGAGGAACCGGACGTGCCGGACATAAGTGCCCGCTGCTGGTCCAAGAAGGCAGTTACACTGCGCTCCAAGGCCGCCATCCTGGATTCGAGCCCAGATAGCTCTGCAGCCTTCGGCGCAGGCACCGAGGGACTCAGGCCCGATGCCGGCTCCCCTGGAGGGGAATCCTCGACAAGGACTGTGTAACTGGCGAGGCCGGTCTGCAGCTGGATCCTTCTGGGGGAATTTGACTGGCTGCTCTCTCTCCGACAGCTCGAGCGGGTGCCCGGGGCTCCGCAACCGGGCCCAAGAGAACCCCAGTCGGTCAGAGCCGCGCAAAGACGCCACCTTCGAGGACGACTTCTTCCTCTTCGGTCCCTCAAGAGATACCCCCGCTCCGAGGACCCACGACGATGCTCGGTCTCGGAGTGTTCCTCCTGAGGTGTCGAGGCCTCAGATAAGGTCCTGGCTCTCAGAGGCATCAGGGATTCGGGAAAACTTTTGTCATGCTGCTGCTGGCGGCTCCTCAATGCCTTAAAAGACATCCTTTTGCAAAGGCCACAGACCGCCGGGTTGTGGTCCAGATCGAGGCACCGGAGGCAGCAGTCATGTGTGTTGGTCAGAGACATTATTTTAGCACACCGATCACACTTTTTAAAGCCGTTGGTCGCCATAGGGGGGAAAAAGAACCCCAGCAATGCTGAAGACCCTTCGGGCTGCCTGTGGAGTAAAAGGCAGAAGACGCCAAGAAAATCAAAACTTAAGTAAAAAAAGGAGTTGACCCCGATACCGAGGCACCGAAGTCGGCTGGCGAGAAAGGTACTGGTGCAAAACCGGAAACAAGTAAGAAACTTGAGAAAAAAAATCAACTTTTTCTGGGGGAAACAGGCAACGTCTGGTGGGCTCTGTGGAAAAAAGGAAACTGGGCGGGAAAGGGACCACGCATGCATGGTAGCAGTCCCAAAGGCTTTCTTTGAAAGCTGGGGATTTGCTCTGTGCGGGCTCCGTCGGTGCCAATGTCATCCATATGTGAGGACTGACTTCCTGCTTGTTCCTGTCAGTCGAGGGATACCTCGAAGAAGAAAAAAAAAACAAGGGAATGAACCCGAGGAGCGACGCCAAGGCAAGCCGGCTCAGGGGTGGGGGGGGGGAGGGGCTGAAAAGGAACTTGTGCATAGACCGGAGAAAACAGTATCAAAAAGTACATTTTTTCCAGGGGGAAACTGGACAGATGTCCAAAGGGCTCCACAGTAAAAAGAGACTGGGGTAAGATGACACTCTTGGGTGGGAAGGGGACCAAGCATGCATGGCGCATCTTCCAAAGGCTTTCTTTGAAAGCTGGGGAGACGCTTCCGCGTGGGCTCCGTCGGTTCTGACACCTCCCATATGTGAGGGCTGACTTACTGCTTGTTCCCAGAGAATATGAGGCTTCTCAACTGAGAGCAGCATTTAATTGGTAGGGAGGGAAGGGTGCCAAACAAACAAAGGGCTAAAGTTGGACAGGCAGCTAAGGGAAGAGGCTGATTAAAAGGGATATTATCGTTGAGGAAGGGAGTGAGAGTAGAGAGCAGAATGGTAACTCAATGGTGAGATGCACCCTTTAGAGTATGAGATTCATGTTGCGCATGTTTGTTTGGGGTGAGGGGTGGTGAAGGTGGTGGTCAGGTTTATGCCCATTTGTAACAATGTGGATTTTTCTTCCAGGAGGGATGTATCATCAATTCCGAAAGTAGGAAGATAAAAGATTGGTTATGGTGGGGCAATTATCAAAAAAAGGCAAGTTGAGAACATTAGAAGAGATTCAGGATCAGTTTGGATTATTGGAACAGAAGAGATATATTATTCCCTATCATGTCATCCAAAAGGGGGAAGATGCTAGATGACCTGAAAAATGCTGAATCCTTTAGAGGAACTGTACAGTACAAATAAAATGTCAAGTCAATATGGTTTCTTGCTGCCCTATGAGCAGAAGCCCAACACAGTGTTGAGTACGTCTTGTAGAGCTATACAAATGCTCATAATAGCAGTAGTAGTAAAAGATACCAAGGGAATGTAATCAGCAGAGATGGCAGAAAATATATGAAGCTTGCGCACAGTTGGCATTGTCCAGGGCTACACCGGAGAACAGTTTAAAGGTTCTGTACCGCACCTACTGCACACCAGAGAGGCTACCTAAACTTAGGGGAAGGGGTGGAGCACAATACTGGAGAAGCTGTGGGCAGCAAGGAGACTTTCTGCATATGTGGTGGTGTTGTCCACTAGCCCAGCAGTTTTGGGAAGGGGTCAGGAAATGGGTCACAGATATCCTGGGCTTCTGGGTAGTGCTGGGAATGGAACAAGTACTGCTGGGTGAATATAGGGAAGGTATGGAGGAGGTGATAGTGCTATTATACAAAACCCCATCAAACGCCCTAAGTATGTAAATAGCTCGTCACTGGAAGCAAGCAGTCCTGCCCATTATGTCTATAGTGGCAAGGCGACTGGAGATTTTGTAGAATGTGCGAGATCCCTGCTTATAATAATTATTGTATAGAACATTTTGAAGGGGTTTGGAAGTTGTACTAAAACTGTAGGCAATCTTTTCCATAGCATCTTTCCAGTCCAGTCCAGACTCCTGGGTTTTGTCTCCCTCCAGGAAATGGAGACCGAGAACTTCCAACTTCTGTGATGTTCCACTATAACAGGGGCAGACCCTCTCTAGAAGTCAGTATTTCTCAGTCTCCAGCAGATGGGACAAGACCTTTGCGGTCTTGGCTGCATTGGACTATAGACACACAAAAAGAAAAAAAGAAAAAAATAAATAAATAGGGTTTTAGATTAAGTGGCTGTCAGGGCTCTTGGCTTCCCTCCCTTCTGATGGTAGATGCTGGTTCGGGCTGCTTTCCAGGAACCTGAGCCATTCAGTTGGCATGGTTTCCCATGAAGGAGAGGAAGGGCTCCATTTAATTGGGCTCTGTTCTGCGTCCCAGACGCTAGCAATTTTCTTGGGACTGCTTTTAAAAGAGCAGCCTCCTTCAGTTGTTAATCGGGCTGCCGCGGTCAGTCACGGCTGCCCGGAGAGAATGGGGGTGCAAGTTTCTGATTGCAGGGAATGAACGTAGGAGGAGTTGGTGTTTCGCAGCATAACTGGGAGCTCGGGATAGCCGATTATGGACCTCCTGGCCTCCTTCAACAACGCAAAGGCAAGCCACTTCTTCAGTCGGCATCAGGAGAGAATGTAGGAGTGGCTCGATGCATTAGCACAGCCCTGGCCCTTCAAAGGAATTGCTTTATGTGTTCCAGCTGTGGCTTCTGATCAGCAGATGATCCAGTGCATAGAAGTACAAAGGAATCTGGTGAAGCTAGTGGCACCAGACTTGCCTCGTCGGCTGTGGTACCCCAATCTGAGTCAGCTGTTGGAGAGGTCTCCATGTCGCCTGCCAGCGCAGAGCACCCTCTTATTTCAAGGTCCAATTCTCAAACCTCAGGCAGATCGATTTTCACTTACGGCCTGCTCTTGAGAAGGCTCAGCTGAGGAAGCATGACTACTCGGCACCAGTGATAGCCACATTGCTGCAGGCTCGGAAGCACTCCACATCCTTGGCTAATGTTCGGGTGTGGCATGTATTTGAGGACTAGTGTGCAAACAGATAAGTGAGCATTGCTAGTGTCTGTGCCAGACATTCTGGCCTTCCTGCAGGCTGCGATTGACAAAGGATTAACCTTTATTTTGTTGCATGTCCAGGTGGCCATGCTGGTGTGTTATGGGGTCGGGCACAAGGAGTTTCCATGGCAGCACATCCCAACGTGTCCCATTTACTTCGCACTCGATGGTACCAGCTTAGGACCTTAACTTGGTCCTGTCAATATTGACATAGCTCTCTTTGAACTTCTGGTGTCCACGTCTTTGAAGGACCTTATATTCAAGGTGGCGTTTTTGGTAGCCATTGCTTCTATGCAACGCATTTCAAAGCTTCAGGCTCTTTCGTGTAGGGTGCCCTTTCTGCTCTTTCCCTAGGTGAAGGTGGTCCTCTATCCAGTGCCCTCCTTTTTGCCTAAGATGGTGTCTGCTTTTTGGACATGGTGGATGGCCGGCTGCATCTGCTTGATGTGCAGCATAATTATATCAAGCGCACAGAGTCCTTTCATAGACTGGATCAGTTGTTCCTCCTTTTTGGGGGACCTCAGCAGGGTGAGGCCGCTTTGAAAGCTTCCATTGCCCGCTGGTTGAAAGAGGTGATTGCATCAGCATATCTATTGCACTGCAAGATTCTCCCTGTGGGGCTTCAGGTGCATTCCACCAGGGTGCAGGTGGTGAGTTTGTCTCATCCCACTGGTGGAGATCTGCAAGGCTGCTACTTGGTTGTCGGTGCATATCTTTGTTCAGCACTACTGTCTCGATGTGCAAACGTAAAATGATGTGTGTTCAGGGTGCGGGTGTTGCAGGTTGGCCTCGCTGGTCCCTCCCATTCTTAGATCCTGCTCTGGAACAACCCAGGAGTCTGGAATATACTGGAGGGACACTATGGAAGGTGAAATTAGACCTTACCTGCTCATTTTCTTTCCTCAAGTCCCTCCAGTCCAGTCCAGAACTCGCCCGTCTGTTCAGCTTTAGTGTGGCCTGGGGCATGTTATGTTTGGAAGGATCCGTTTCGACAATTCCCTTCAGGATTTTCAGAAGTACATCTACTTTGCTTCCTGGAGGGGTAGTTCCCTTGGACCAATTCCTTAGGGGGTTAATCATGCTGTAAATATTTTGGCAGTGGCCAGAGTTCTGTTTAGTAGTGTTCTGCTTTGTGATTATTCCATACTGACTTCTGGAAAGGGTCCGTCCCTCTTATGGTACAACATCACAGTTGGAAGCTCTCAGTTTCCATCTACTGGAAGGGGAACAAAACCCAGGAGTCTGGACTGGAGGGACTTAAGGAAAGAAAATTAGCAGGTAAGGTCTAATTTCACCATTTCTCAATACATTAAGATGGGCCTCCTGAGTTTCCCAAGAGGTTATTGGGAAGTTAGGTTGGGAAAGGGAGGGAAGGGGGTATTGGGACGTTATATTGGGAGAGGGCTTGGAGGGATTGGAAGGGGGGAATGGGGGGGGGAGGAAAGGGAGTATCCTATCATGATTTAATAACCATGTTGGGGTGGCTGTTAGGAGGTAGGGGGTGCAAAATTGTAACAAATAGCTGTATATGGGAAGTATCCAGCCAGCCTTATTTGTTGGGAAAGTGTCTGTATAATAGAAACGCTAAAAAAATACAAAAAAAAAAAGAATAATATGGTCATCACAATAGTTATAAATGCATTGAATATTTATTACAAATTTATTTTATTTTACTCTTTACATTTTGTTCTCATGTCTCAAGATAAATAATGGAAAATAGCAGCATGTGCTTTCTGAAGGCAGCATTTTCATAGGTACATACTGACTGGTTACATGACCTGTCAGCTGTCTGCCCGAAAAGCTTCCCAATGACCTGCCTAGTAACCAGTAGGGTGAAATTAGGCCTTACCTGCTAATTGGCTTTCCTTGAGGACCTCCAGTCCAGTCCCGACATCTGGGTTGTCAGCTCTCATCAGCAGCTTGGAGACTGAGCATGTCATCTCTGATGACATCAGTGTTCTTAGGCAGCTGGCACCACTCACCAGCCCCAGTAAACTATTGACAAAGCAGACTCACAGGAGAAACAAATAAAATGCAAACCCTTCTTCCTATTTTTATTTTTTTTTGAGACACCCTATATCTACACTTTGATGAAGACCACCCTCCCCATCAACAGAGGAGGAAGTAGTCCACTGACTTCCCGGGGCAGACCTCTGCTAATGAACTTGGGAGTCCCAACCTCCTGTAACTACGCCTTTGAAGCAACACTCCGCCTTCTTCCTTTGAAGAACATATACAATGACCTTCGCTCCTTTGCTGCAAGCGGAGAACCTTTAAGTACTCTAAGGCAACCTCCGAACCATGGTATTCAGATGACCGACCCAGGATCGCTATTCCTGAAAACCCTTGGGCGGGTCCGGGACTGGACTGGAGGTCCTCAAGGAAAGTCACTTAGCAGGTAAGGCCTAATTTCACCTTCCTTATCATCCCTCCAATCCAGTCCTGACAACTGGGATGTACCATAACAGTACTACACTTGGGAGGGACCTGCAAGCTAGGCCTGAATGACTGTCGCTCCTAATCTTGCATCCCCCATTGCCTGCCCATCCAGACGGTAATTCTTCACAAAGGTATGCAAGGACACCCAAGTGGCCCCCCTGCAGATATCCAATGGAGGAATCACGCTAAACTTGACCCACGAAGCTGCTTCTGCCTAGTGGAATGCACCTGTAGGCCCCATTGCATCATAGAAGATAGGCTGAAGAAAGGCCTCTCGAACCCAGCGATAGAGACCTTGGAAATCACGCCCTTTTGCAGCCCCCCAAACAGAATGAACAAATGATTTTACTTTCAAAATGGTCCTATTCTCTTCCGATAACATTGCAATGCCTGATGAACATCCAAGAGACGTAGCCCTGGCTCCCGTCAGGCCACTGGGATGCCTGCAAACACAGGTAACATAACCGGTTGATATAAATGAAAAACGGAGAGTATCTTGGGCAGAAAGGAAGGAATCACCCGTAACTCCATTTCTCCTTTGAGACAGAGAGAATGGGTTTGTGATACAAGAGTGCTTGCAACTCTGAATCCGTCATGCGAAACATATCGTTACTAGAAAAAATGGTTTTCAACGTTAAATCCTTCAACGTACAAGCCCCCAGTGGCTCAAAAGATTCCTCGGTCGGCATTGACAATAGAAGGGTAAGATCCCATGGGGAAACTACCGTCTTGACTGGAGGGCGGCATCTGCTTGACCACCCTAAGAAAAGCGGACCACCTCCAGATGTACTCCCAAGGAAACCCCCTGGACTCTACCACGATAGCCGGTAATCGTTGCCACCTGCACTCGCAGGGAACTACAGGACAGTTCTTTTTCCAGTCTTGCTTGCCAAAAAAAGCCAAAATCTCTGTCACCTTTGCCAAGAGGGACCGGCAGCCTTAGTTTTCACACCATGCTTTGAAAATTCTCCAAACTCAAACATACGAGAGTGAAGTAGAGAGCTTACAAGCTTTCAACAAGGTGAAAATCACAAAGGCCGATTATCCCCTCTTGCTCAACCGTGCCCGTTCAAGAGCAAAGCCGTAAGCGAGAATCAATCCATTTGAGGCATTCGAACCGTCCCTGTGAGAGGTGGTCATGTTGCTTGGGTAGTCGAGAAGGGTGATCCACCGTCAGTCTTAGCAGATTTGCATACCATGGCCTACAGGGCCAGTCTGGGGCAATATGGATGACCAGCCCTTGATGTGCTTCTATCCTCTGAATCAGGTGGCCAATTAGCACCCAAGGTGGAAATACATACAGCAGCTTGTCTGTGGGCCATGGTTGAGCCAGGGCATCTAGCCCCTCTGACATCCATTCTCTCTGCCTACGGATGAAGCGACTTGATCAGTGGCCCCCACCTGTGCACTATTTGCGCAAAGACCGCTTCGCAGAGCACCCACTTTTCAGGGTCCAAATCAACCCAACCGAGATAGGAACTGACAACACAACGACAGACTGCTACATGGGCTGCCAAGATTGTTTGTAGGTTTTCCACCGCCCACTCCAACAGGTCTATATCGCTCTTAAGCTGCACACTCCTCGCCCTGCCTTGCCGACTGATGTAAGACATGGTCGTGGCTTTGTCCGAGAACACTCTTACTGCCCCCTGCGGTGCCAGGTGGGGTGAAACTTTTGCAGTGCCAAGAAAACCTCTTTGCATCTCCAGAGAATTGCTGGACCACTCTTTCCAGTCTGTGGTCCAAACCCCTGTTATTTGATCCTGCCAATGGGCCCCCCAGACCTTGACGCTGGCATCTGTCGCCAATGGTATCCAGATGGGTGATTCCAGTGGTATGCCAACGAACAACTTCTCTAGCCGCTGCCACCACCAAAGTGCCAACCGTGTGCCCCTGGGGCATGATAATGGATGCCTCAGCAGGTGACGCTGTGCTGCCATCTTCAGAGCATGGCCCTTTGCAGAGGCCACATGTGAACCGGTGCCCATGGCACCATCTTGATGGTTGCCACCATTGGCCCTAATAATTGTAGATAATGCCACATCGCGGGTACTGTCATTTGGAGAAACGCCTGACCTATTTCTGCAATGTCAGCACCCTTTCCCGTGGTAGGGCCACCCTGTTCTTGTCGGTTTGAAACCAGGCTCCTACATATGATGTCCTAAGATGGCAACCGTCAGCTCTTTGTGACCTTAACTACCCAGCCAAGTCCCTGATCTCTATGACTCACACAGTAGTACGCTCGCTCGCTTATGCGGACTTTGCTCTGATGAGCCAAACATCCAGGTTAGGGTGTAGTAAAGTGTCCTCCTGCCGTACGGCTATCGTGACCATCACCATTATTTTGGTGAACGTACAAGGGGCATTCGCGAGGTCGAAGGGCAAGGCTCAGAATTGGAAATGCCCCATCGTAACCGTGACGTGGAGATACCATTGATGCTCTGGATGCATCGGGATGTGTAAGTAGGCCTCTCTGAGATTCAGGGAGGTCAAGAACTCACCTTCCCTGATGGCCACAATCACCAATTGCAGTGTCTCCATGTGGAAGCAGGGAACACGCCGATACCGATTCACTTGTTTGAGATCTAAAATTGGCCAAAAGGCGCCATCCTTTTTGGGGACCACGAAAGAGATAATGACCTGAGCTGCACTGGTCCCATGGCACTTCAACTACTGCCTTTAATTGCAGAAGCCGATTGAGGGTGTCCCTTAACTGCAGGCAGTTTTCCTGCAGCTTTGCAAGGCAACACAACAAAAGCATCCAAGAGACCGAGCCAACTCTTAGATGACTTCCAAGACCCACTGGCCGGATATGATCGGGACCCAGCCTGGGTAAAAAAATTCCAGCAGCAGATCTCCCAGAGGAATAACCTCCAACTGGGTCTACCTCATCTCAGTGTGTCTTTTTGGGTGCCGCAGAGGCAGAGGAGCAAAACCTCTCCCTGCCCCTCAAAACCCCTGAAAGGATTGTCCCCTTGCTATACAGTGTCCTCTCTGATAGGGTGCAAATCGTTCTGCCCTAAGCACTGGAATCACTTGGCTGACCTCTCAAAGGACCTGCCAGCCACCCAGGCTTCTGCTGATCTTCTGGGAGCCGACTCCCTTGGTCTCTGCCAAGTCCTTAACCAACTTTTCTAAGGCCTCGCCAAAAGCCAGTTTACCCTTAAACGATAGCTTGCTCTAACGATATTTAGGGGAGACTTTTGCAACCACAGCTAACATCTGGTGGCCAGTACTGAAGCTATCCCCCTTAGACAGACCCCTAATTAGGTCATAAAAGGCATTTGCCAAATATGCTGCTCTCAACTCCAGCTTGGCTGCCTCCAGTGTTAGAGACTGCAATTGCCCAGTCCAAGATTCCCTGTGCCTAGCGCAGACAGACTCTGGCGACAAACATCCCACAGACCAAAGCTTGTAACACGGCATTAATATCTAATGTCTGTTTCAACAAGGTTTCCAACTTTTTGCCTTGCTCACCCTTGAACACAGTGCTACCTTCTACCAGTATGGTCGTCTTCCTAGTGATCACAGACACTGCTACGTCTACCTTAGGGGACAACAGGTTCTTTTTCTCTTGCTCTGGAAGGGGATAGAGCTGAGCAATGGTCCACGTGCATTTCTGAGGGGTCTCTGGGACCTCCCACTCATCCCGTATCCTCTGTTTGATTATTCCATGCATGGGAAACCCCCAACTGCTTCTTTTGGACCACCTGAAAGAGTAGATCCTCCAAGGGGATCTTCCTCTTGGGAAACTTCTGTCCCCACGTTCAATGTTTCTAACAAGTGCGATATGAGTGCCGGCAACCCCGACTCCCCCACGTCTGGGTCACCTTCGAGCTCCTCATGTTCCTCCGAGTGGAGGGATCCCATCTCCTCCCAGAGGCCTGCTCCAGGCACCTCCTCCCAGGTGCAGAGTCATCTTCTGCTTCTGGCCATCTCTTCTGTTTCCTTTGTCCTGATAGCTCAATGGGTTCTAGTCCCTGCTGCTTCATGCAGAAGCCTTATACATAAGTAACACCAAATTCTGGCGAAAATCCAGTCATCTGTGCAGTACCCTCAGGCAATTTCTGAGGCATAGACGGATGAGGGGACAGCATGAGTGTGCCTTTCATGCTTGAGGATCCCGAGGCCCTGCCAGTTCACCTCTTCCAGAACAGGTGGAGCTCCCTGGCCTCCTATAGACAATCCGCGGCCCCCCCTGAGGCCTGAGCACCCCTCTCAGAGCCAGCAGAGGTCCCCACTCCATACAAGAGCCTGTCTTCAAGAGACCGCGACTCCAACTCGCATCCGCGGTGAAACCCCGCCACTGAGAAGGAACTGCGCCTGGAGCCGCATGGCAGACTTGTGGCCTTGGAGGGCATAATGGACCTTAGAGGTGAGGACGCTCTCAAACTCTTAAAAGTGTCCTGATAAACACTGCTAGTCATACTGTTTCAGCTGTTTTGACAGACCTGCTTGCAGCATCTTCCTTTGTTTTCTTTTTTACTTTCATGAAAAATGTGCACTGTGGTTAAAAGGAAGCCCCATAAAGAACAAAACTCAATAGAAACGTTCCCCACACGTCTGTACTTGCTTCCCCACTGAAGTTGAAAAATAACAGGTCCCCTGAGGAAATGGTGCCATTTCCCATGCTCACATGTCCTCCAGGCAGCTACGTGGTCTCTCGTGTTGGCCCGCAGCTTTCTGGCCGAGCGGTTGCAGACTAAAGCCCCTTCAAACCAACAAGATCTTACCTTGCTGAGATTTAAACAAGTTCCTGTGCTGCCCGGTTCCTCAATGGAGGATTCCCTTGCTTCTGTCTGCAGTCCCTGTCATCCGCTGCTGACGAGAAGAAATGAAGGGTGGCTCAAGGCTATGCACACTGCCACTGTCTTTCTACTGTGTGCTGACAGCAGCTCCTCACCCTCCTCTGGGTTCAGGAGCCCCTGAGTCTGCCGATAACCAACAGATCACTTCCCCTCTCTGTCTGAAGGTTCAAGTACCATTCAATTGCCCTCTTGTCCTTTTTTTAAAAATTTTACACCAAACTTTGTTTAGGCAGACAAATCTCCCATGCAATTTCTGAATGCAGACAAATCTACTGAAAACAAGAAATCTATGCTCCTTATTCATCTCTTCAGTGAGTCCAGACTCTGGGATCAGCTCTCTCCAGCTGCTTGGAAATTGAGTTAACTGGGGCTGGTGGGTGGTGCCAGCTGCCTAAGAACACTGATGTCATCAGAGATAACATGCTCAGTCTCCAAGCTTCTGGTGAGAGCTGATAACCCAGATGTCGAGACTGGACTGGAGGGACGATAAAGAATTAGCCTTCGCTCTGCCAGCTCCTTTTCAAATCTATGCAGTGGTAAGCCAGGGAGAGGGAAGTGTGTGTGATAGTGTCTCTGAATCTCTAAAAATATTACTTTTAGAATAAAAGAACTAATTTTCCTTTCTCGAAAGTTAAGTTTCTCTACAAATTTGCACTTGTGGACCTTAGCAAACTTATAAAATATCCATGGGAGCTGGGAACAATATCAAGATGCCAGAAATGGTCCTATTTAAAAAAAATGGCAATTTTGTTTTTAGTGAAAAACATATCCACTTTACTAACAATCCAACTAAATTCTAGAAACCAAAGAACAGTTTAGCAGGGATTCATCTAATGAAAGTGTAAGCACATTCTTGAACTAAACACACACTTAAAGGACAGTCCTAACTTCTATATTAGTCTGCAACTCTAAATAAACTGCTTTATGCAAGACTTAAGAACTCAAGAGAATCCTACATCAAAAGAAGAAATCTTTGAAATGAAACCAGGAATGTAAGTTTAAAAAACATAATTCCACAACCATATCTATGAAATAAGGTGTCTAAGCCAATTCTTTCTAAGGTACAGAAAGCACGGTGACAAGAACGACGAAACCTAAAGTACAGAAAAAAAATAGAAATATAGTAACATAGAATATGACGGCAGATAAAGACCAGTAAGGTCTATCTAGTCTGCCCAGCAAGGCGGTAAGAGTAGGTGCACCCGACAGATTGTATTATGAAGAGAGCAGCATTTATAAAATTTGTCTAGGTGTTATCAAATTAGATGCCAGCAGCACTAACAAGTATAGCCATGTTCAAATATAAAGTATGAAAGTATTGTGCATGATTAAAATGCATCTGAATCGGAGTATAAAAAATATAAAGCTACTGCCAAGTAATGTTCTCATACAAACATGGGAGGGTAGCACAGTCAGACTTGGAAACACATTGCACCCCATCATAATTACATGTTTTTAATCTGTCTACTCTACATAAAAATAATGATCTCTGTCCTGATAGAGCAACAACAGTTGCTCAGCACAAACACAGGATGAGAACGGCATGGAACACAAGGCCAGAGCACTACACAATAGGACCTCCCAGGAAATGCATTCCACGCCAACCTCTGGAGCTGCATCCAGAAAAAGTAAGACAGATACGGAACAAACTCAAAAAGGTGAAGGCCAAGACAAGACATACGAAATAGCAGAGGACTAAGGGACTACAGTCATGGGGAACATTAATCTTGAAGTGCAGCAGGCCATGCCACTAGTATTTATGAACATTTACATTTGTCAAAAACAATATTTCATATGAAAGAGAATGCTTTCAGCCAGAGCAAAAGGACCACAGTTGCAGAAAAGATGTAATATGGCTACGCACAAGAACGGATATCAAAGCCCAAGCTCAAAAACAAACAATACACAAAACCCCACATACAGAATCACAGAAATCAAACTAGAATACGATATGAATATACCTACAGACAGGCACACACATACAAAGACATAAATGAATATAAATGATCATAAATAGATATAAAAAATATATAGATGATACAGCATTTAAAGACAATAGCCTACAAAAACAGTAAGGGAGACAACTTAAAATGTCTGTATATAAGAATGATAATTTTTTTGGATTCTAAAAACAGTTTACATACATACACTGTTGCTCCATTTTCTTCAGATAATTCTAACTGATAGCGATGACGTCCATCTTTTCCTGATGTGGGAGATTTGGCCAAAACAAATCCAGTCAGTACCAATGTGTTCTATACAAAAGATCAGAAAAAGTAAAATTAACATAAAATTGAATCCAGTTTTATTATTTTCAATGTTTCTGAACTTACAGTGGCATGCAAAAGTCTGGAATCAATTGTAAATTTGACGTTTTTTCAACTTCGTGACCTTATATCTTAATTTCTTTTTCCTCCCAGTGGCTGTTTCTGTGTATCTCATGATAAGTGATAGATCTGGCTATTAGGGCCAACTTTTAGTATTGGTTTGGCCCTTATTTTCTGAGTTTGTTCCCCACAGTTTTCCTGTTGATAGATTTTCTGTGAAAATCACGTAATGTACATCATTGGCCAATGATATATTACTGTAAGTATGCTTTAAAATATTATGGACGCACGCCAGGTTTCCTTCAAATTAATGTATGTGGCCTTGAAAAAGGCCATTTTTATGTGTCAGTGATTGCTCAGTATTTGATGGGCCACCCTTTGTTCTGCACCTTGTCGGCATTGAACGGACCAGTCTGACAAGGTGATCGTTGGTGACAATGCGGTTCCAAGCTGCAAAGTGTGACTCAATCAGCTCACGCTTTGATGTCGGATGCCTCTTGGATATTTCCAAGGCCACCTCGTGCCACAGGTTCTCGAATGGATTCAGATCTGGAGACTTGGCAGGCCAGTCCATTGACTTGATGATGTTACGTTGCTTCCAGCTGATCACCTGTCTGGAGCGATGGCAGGGTGCATTGTTATCTTGGAACAGGAACTGGCCAGGAAACAGCTGGTGTGCTGATGGCACCATGCACTTTTGCAGTATGGCGATGTACTTGGCCCCGTTGACCATTCCATCGACGATGTGAATGCGTCCAATGCCACTGGCAACCATGCAGCCTCAGACCATGACCTTCAAAGGATGCTTCACAATGAGGTTGAGACACTCAGGCTTGAATTCCTCTCCAGGAAATCTCTTCACATAGGTGTGGGCCTGGTTACCAAGCAGGCAGAAGGTGCTTTCATCGCTGAATAGCACCTTTCCCCACATTTCAGTCGACCAGGTTGAGTGCTTTCTCACCCACATGATCCGGTTGCGCCTTTGTATGTCAGTCATCACAGGCTTATTCTGTGCTTTGCAGCCCTGGAGACCAAACTGCAGGCACCGGCGACGAACTGCTGATGAGCTGACACTGACCTCACTCTTGTCTGACCTTCTCGAAGTAGCTGAGGAGAGGTCAACTTGTGATTAAGTCAGTGAAATGCGTCGTAGTGCGCAGTCCTTGCGTGATGTTGATGCACGTGGACGACCTGAACGAGGCTTGTCCACCACTGAACCCATTCCTTTCTTCTTCTGTACAATCTTAACAACAGCGCTCTGACTGCAGCCAACTTTCCTGGCTGATGGTTTGAAAATCCTTCCTCGCTCATAAAGGACACACGAACACGCTCCTCCAACGTCAGGGTCTGAGTCATCTTCATGGTCGATCCAGAAAGCGTATGAAATTCAAAAATTCTGCGCATTTTTATAGCTGCACTGTTGGCATTGTGATTGGTTAGTGAAACCAGCCTCCTGATTGGTCAGAAATAACGTGTGCATATTGGATAATCTTGATCCAGTTTTGACGCAGGATCCACAAAAATTGCAGTAGCTATCTCTCAGTGTCTGTAAAGTATTTAAATTGGAAGCAAGAAATGCAAAAAAGTCAACTCTAATAGCCAAATGTATCCCTTTTAATGTGGTAGAAAAATGAATATGCTGGGCAAATGCAAAATTAAAAAACAAACGTTAGAAAGTACAAAAAAAGCAAAACTCAAGTGATTCCAGACTTTTGCACAGCACTGTAAGTATAAATGGCTCACTTTAGAAACTGTAATTTATCTTACAGCTTGGTGATAAGGCATAAACAACAAAGACAAGAACAATAGGAAACAGCACAATTTTAAATTTATCAGAATAGAAATTGCCTTTATTTCATGGTTTAGAAACGTGTGGTATGATTAGGAATAGCAAATGATTTACTTGTTAGTTACATTTCTGGATGTGGTTTATTAAAAAAGAGGAAGGCCAGCAATGAGGTGGAGCTATACAATAACAGCAGCTTTGGATGCCACTCTATCAACAGTGAGCCCCCTGATTAATGCCCAAACACAGTTTAGGACTATCATGAGTCGACACAGACTCGACAGCATGTAACAATAAAAAGATAAGACTTTAATTTGTCAAATCAGTATAATGACTTTGCTCGGTTTTCATTTATGTATTTGCATCAAATTTTCTGGAGCTCTTGTTGTTGTTGTTGTTGTTAAGTGCCGTCGAGTCAGTCGACTCATGGCGACCCTCTGGATAGCTATCCTAAATTGTGTTCGGTCTTCAGTCAGGCGGATCATTGTTGACAGACTGGTACCCGTAGCTGCTGTTATTGTATTGATCCATCTCATTGCTGGCCTTCCTCTTTTGCGTTGACCTTCTATCTTGCCAAGCATAATTTATTTATTTATTTAACAATCATTTATATACCGCATCTTCCGGAGATCAGTTGCGGTTTACAATAAACAACAATCAACAAAGCAAGAGCTTGGTTTTACATGGAACATCTTGTAACAGTAAACAATATATCAGCTAACAGCATATGTTAATACAAAACAAAACATTATAAACTATATACAATTACAAGTTTGTGGGAACTTTAGAATTGAATCACGGTACATTTTAGCTCGGTATATTATCTGTTTAAGTTGTTGGAATTAATTTGACTCAGTCAGGTATCTTTTTAGCCTTTATCTGAGTTGATCGGGGGATTATCTATGTTGCTGTAGTGCATGAAAAATAGATAGGTTTTCAGTTTTTTACGGAATTCCATAAACTCAGTTAAAGTTCGTAGGTCCTCTGGGAGGGAATTCCAAAAGGTTGGGGCTGCGTGTGAAAAGGCTCTATTATTAGTTAATTTATTTGCTTTTATGAAATCATTAGGAGTCCTTAGTTTATTTGATTGTCCTTTTCTGTGAGTAGCTTTTTGTGATTCTTTGCTAATTAGTTTACTTAGTGTGATTGGAGCCATGTCATTTAACGCTTTGAATGAAGTTACTGTTGTTTTATATATTATCCTGCTTTGTATTGGTAACCAGTGCAGGGATGCTAGTATTGGTGTTATGTGTTGGAATGAGTGTACTTTCATTATAATTCTAGCTGCTGCATTTTGTGCTAGTTGGATTCTTTTAATGTTTTGTTTCGTTGTACCTAATAGAATTAGGTTGGCAAAATCGAAGTGAGGGGTTATGGTAGCCTGGATTATATTAATGAAGTCTTGTAAGTGTACTAGAGGGCGTAGTTGTTTAAGGATTTTGAGTTTGAAATAAATTTTCTTTATAATATTTCTGATGTGGGTATTCATTGTAAGATGTGTGTCTAGAATAACACCTAAGTATCTTACTTCATTTTTTATTTTAATTTCATGGTTTTGTAATGTTATGTGGGTTGGGGGAATATAAGATTGTTTTTTTGTTACAATTAGTACTTCAGTTTTTGAATGATTTATGTGGAGGTTTCGTGCTTTTAGCCAAGTTGTGATTTCATTGAAGCAGTCTGATAGAAGTTGTATCGGTAAATTAGGGATCGTGAATGGGATGTACATCATAATATCGTCCGCATATAGATTATAGTGTACTCCAAATTTTTTAAAAATATTGCAGACCGGTTTTATGTATATTGTCACCAGCAGCCACTGAACTGTGGCGTAAGCAGCCAACTAAACCACTGGTGCCTGACCTCCCATAAAGAAAGTGTAGTTGTGAGTCCGAATGGTCAGGTTTCAAAAGGATGTTTTATTCCCCTCCCGGGGTTGGATTTTCAAAAGTAATATAATACAGAAGAACTTAGGATACAGTCTTTACTTTGACATAACTGAAGAAACTTAAATACAGCGTCTTGCTTTAAACGTAAGTTACAAATCACAACGAGCCGTTTTTCTCTAGTATACCGGCAGTCTCTTCTCAGCTCTCTCAGCTACTACCAGGACACTCTTGTCATTAGCTTTAACGCAGAGAAGAATTCAGGTCAGATACAAATACAGAGCAATCCATTTCTTCAACACATGGACTTGTGAAACTATCCTCTGTGATCATAGGCTCTTCACTTATAATCTTTTCTTTAGGACAGAAAGTCTGTATCTTTCTTACCTCCGTTTCTCTCTCTGTGCCCTCTATACAGCTGTCTTCACAACCAGGCAAATAGTTACCATATAGCCTGTAGTAACAGGAAGAAGAGACACTTCTGTCTAACCAGGCTTTCTCTTTGGCACTTTTAAAACTCCTGCCTTTTAGACTGGGCTGTAGCTCATAGCACTGCTCTCTTCTGTTCACCAAAGACTTTTCTCGGGGAAGTCTTCTACAGGGTTTTACTGGCATACACTCATTTGGGTCAAACATGCATACATCCTCAACAGGACAGCTTTCCCTCTCACGGGCTTGAAACTGTTTTAAACAGCCCTGCTTCTCCAATACATACGGTTTGTTTCTAGCTGCCTCATGTTCCTTCAACTCAGCCAGGTGCCGGGGGAATTCACACTGCGTCAGAGGTAAGCTTCTCTGGTAGCTGACTAATCTGGGTGAAACTTTCCTTGTTTCTCTTTGGTAATTCCTCTGTGGCTTCCTGCTAGAAGTTTTGGGCAGTTGAAACTCTATATCAGAGTATTCTGAGAATTCTGAGCTTCCTTCTAAATCCTGCAAGTTTCCCTTGTCTTGCCAAGCCTTTCCTGAAGCTCCCGCAGCTCCTGAATCTAAACCTAATTCTGTTTGCCTTGAGGATTTCTTATACAGCTTCCTGGGCGTTCTCTTTGCCAGGTGAAAGCTGTTTTCCTCATCACTTGGGGAATGTTCACTAACTAGGCGTGCCTGCAGACCTCGTGTCTGACTTTGTTTGTGTTGCCTATGGTAACTAGGAAGTGTTTTGCTTGCCTGCCTGTCAGAATCTAAGCTATATCTATCAGCTTTCTGTGTTTCTGAGGCAGAGGGCAGATCTTCCGTGTTACAATATATTAAATAGGAGGGCTGATAACGCAGAGCCTTGTGGGAGTCCAATTTCTTGTTTATATGTAGTGGATGTTTGATTGCCTATTCTTACATTTTGCGTTCTGTTATTTAAATATGAGGTGAACCATTTGTGTACTGTGGAATTTATGCCTATTTGTCTCAGGTTGTTAAGCATTATAGTGTGATGTACACTATCAAATGCTGCTGATATATCGATAAATAAGAGGATAAATGCTTGTTTATGATTGTCAATCCCTCTCAGAAGCGCATCAGTTAAAACTGTTAAGAGTGTTTCCACTCCATGGCGAGGCCTAAATCCATATTGGTGATCATCAAGTGGGTAGGATGAATCTAAATATTCCTGTGTCTGAATTTGTACAACTTTTTCAATTATTTTAGCCAAAAAAGGGATACTTGATATGGGTCTATACGATTTTGGTGATGTTTTGTCGAGTGAACAGTTCTTAAGAATTGGGCGGATTTGTGCATGTTTGAGTGTAGTTGGGAGGTAACCTTGAAGTAACGAGAGGTTGACTATGGGGAGAATGTATGATAGTAGTATTGGAAGTGTGTTTTTTATCCAAGTTACTGGGCATGGATCAAGGAAGGAGGTTGTGGTGTTGAGAATAGAGATGATATTCTTCAGCGAATCTTTAGATATAGGGTGAAAGTCTGACCATTCATCTAAACAATAATAAGATATATTGATAGTGTCTGGAGTCGTTATTGGTTGTTTTGATTTGTTTTGATAGTGATTGGCTAAGGTTTGTACCGATATGTTGATAATTTCATTGCTGGATGTTTGAGGGTTATTAGTTAGATTTCTAACAATGGAGAATAGCTCTCATGGTCTATTATAAGATTTTGATAGGATTGCTGCATAGTGAGTTTTCTTTGTACTATCTAAGGTATCCTTGTATTTTGTGAGAAGGTTATTATATATTTCCTTGTGGATGATTAATTTGGTTTTGCGCCATTTGAATTCTATTTTTCTTAGTTCTCTTTTCATTTGTTTTAATGTGTTGTTGAACCATGGTGTTCTGTTTGTTTTTGGGTAAGCGGGTTTTTTGTTGCGTTGATTAATTTTGGCTCCATTGTTGATTGTGTCATGCCAGTTTTTGACAGCTTCGTCTAAATCCGTTGGGGATGATGAGAGGTGGGGGATTGTTATATCCAAGAATTCAGTTTCATTAAATTTTTTAAATTTTGTGGTCGGATCACTTCTTGTGTAATTTTTGGGACTAGTGGTGTAGAATGTGAGATTTGTTTTGATGATGTGATGATCAGACCAAGGTATTTGTGTACATTCTACGGAATCTGGGTTGAATAGCTTGAAGAGTGTATTTGGGAGAAGAATAAGGTCAAGTGTACCTCCTTTGATAATGTCTTTCTCTAATGATCTCTCTCTTCGCATGATGTGTCCAAAGTATGAAAGTCAAAGTCTTGTCATCTGAGCTTCTAAAGAAAGCTTAGGTTTGATCTCCTCTAGTACAGACTGGTTTGTTCTTCAGGCAGTCCATGGTATACACAGTATTCGCCACCAGAACCATAATTCAAAGGCATCAATTTTCTTCCCATCTGTCTTTTTCACTGTCCAGCTTTCACATCCATATGATGTTACTGAAAATACCATGGCTTGAACAAGTCGAATCTTTGTATGGAGAGAGACATCTCTGCTCTTGAGAATCTTATCTAGGTCCTTCATAGCCATTCTGCCAAGAGCAATGCGTCGTCTAGTTTCTTGACTGCTTGTTGCCTCTTTATTGATAGTTGATCCAAGTAGGTTAAAGTTGTTCACAATTTCAATTTCTTCTCCTTCAACGATGAACCTGTTGATTATGCCAGCTGTCATGATCTTTGTCTTCTTTACATTAAGGTGCAGGCCCATTTTGAGACTATGTTCTTTGATTGTGAGAAGCAAATGTTTCAGATCATCTTCACTTTCAGCCAGTAATGTGGTATCATCAGCATAGCGAAGGTTGAAGATGAGTCTTCCACCAATCTTCACACCTCTGTTGTCTTCATACAATCCTGCTTCTCTGATGATTTGTTCTGCATATAAATTAAACAGGTAGGGGGAAAGTATGCAGCCTTGTCTTACACCTTTGCTTATTTTAAACCATTCTGTTTCTCCTTGTTCCGTTCGAACTGTTGCTTCTTGATCAATGTACAGATTACACAAGAGAACGATCAGGTGTTCTGCTATACCCATGCTTCTTAATGTGGCCCAGAGTTTCTCATGGTTTACACAGTCAAAAGCCTTGCTATAGTCGATAAAGCACAAATAGATTTCCTTTTGGTATTCTTTAGTCTTTTCAAGGATCCATCTCATATCCGCAATGATGTCTCTCATTCCTCGCCCTTTCCTGAACCCTGCCTGCACTTCAGGTAGTTCTTGTTCCAGGTATGGTTGTAGTCTCTTTTGAATAATCTTCAGTAGAATCTTGCTGGCATGTGGGATCAGAGCGATTGTGCGATAATTTCCAGAGTCAGTTGGATCACCTTTCTTTAGTATTGGTATAAACACAGATCTTTTCCAGTCAGTTGGCCATGATGCTGTCTTCCATATTTCTTGGCAGAGCCTTGTGAGTACGGTAACAGCTGTATCAGATTGCTGCAATACTTCTATGGGAATGCTATCAATGCCTTGTGCTTTGTTCTTTGATAAGGCTTTCAATGCTGCTTCAACTTCTTCTTTCATCACCAATGGTTCCCGATCATAAGGTACAGGTTGAAACGGCTGTTGGTCCAATTGATCTTTATCATATAAAAACTCTGTATATTCCTTCCACCTTTTCTTGATCTTCTCAGCATCATTCAACATAGAACCTTGAGCATCTTGTAACATTCCAATTCGAGGCTGGAACTTTTTCTTTAACTCTCGTAGCTTTAGGAAAGCCGATCTTGTTCTTCCTCTAATAGTTTCTGCTTCTATTTCCTTGCAAGTGTCATTGTAGTACTTTTCGTTGTTCTGTTTTGCTGCACGTTGGAAATCTCTGTTGAGTTCTGCGATTTTCTTTCTTTCTCCTCTGGCTTTAGCTTCTCTGCGTTTCTGGGCAATTTTCAGAGTTTCTTCTGTCATCCATTTTGGCCGTTTTTGCTTTTTCACCTTTTGTAGAGACTTCTCGCTTTCTTCCAAAACAACCTTCTTGATGTCATTCCATAACTCTTCCGGAGCTCTGTCATTTGTATCTAAAGCAGCAAATCGATTTTGCAGGCAGTCTTTAAATTCCAGTGGTATATTCTCAAGGTCATATTTTGCTGCATTCATGAGTGGTTTGCTCTTTTTCAACTTTAGCTTGAGTTTGCATACTAGTAGTTGATGATCTGTACCACAGTCAGCTCCAGGTTTTGTCTTTGTTGATGTTATAGAGCTTTTCCATCGTTGACTTCCACAGATGTAGTCAATTTGATTTTTATACAATCCATTGGGTGAAGTCCATGTGTACAGTCGCCGCTTATGTTGCTGGAAGAAGGTGTTTGAGATGAATAGATCATTGGTCTTGCAGAATTCTATCAGTCTTTCTCCAGCATCATTTCTGTTGCCAAGTTCATATTTTCCAACTACTTTGCCTTCTTCTTTGTTGCCAACTTTTGCGTTCCAGTCACCCATGACTATCAGGATATCCTGTTTGCATGTTCTGTCAATTTCAGCTTGTACTTGTTCATAGAACTCTTCAATTTCATTCTCTTCTGCAGCTGTTGTTGGGGCATATACTTGAATTATAGTTGTGTTGATAGGCAATCCTCATAGACGAATAGAGATTAAGCGTTCGCTGACTACATTGTATTTCATTACAGTTCTTGCAAGTTTCTTCTTTATTATAAATGCAACACCATTTCTTCTTTGTCTTTCATTTCCAGCATAGTAGACCATGTGTTTATTATAAATGCAACACCATTTCTTCTTTGTCTTTCATTTCCAGCATAGTAGACCATGTGATCATCTGATGCAAAGTGCTCCATGCCAGTCCATTTCAGTTCACTGACACCAACAGATCAAGTTGTACACGTTCCATTTCATTCTTGACCACCTCCAACTTCCCTTGGTTCATGCTTCGTACATTCCATGTTCCAATGTGTAAGACATCTTTACAGCTTCTGACTCTCATTTTATGCGCAGCTACTTCCCGAGGGCTTTGATCCAACCACATCATAAATGCTGGCTTTACTCTGAAAAGTCTTCAGCTCTTCCCCAGTAGCTAGCTGAGTGCCTTCCGACCTGGGGGTCTCATCTTCCAGCACCATAGCACAATTTGTTTTGTTGTAACTATCCATTGGGTTTTTATGGCAAGATACAGAAGTAGATTGCCGGGCCTTTCTTCCGCGCAGTTTAAGTTTGGTGTTGTTGCCGTTGTCACAAAAATGTGATCCTCCGCCGTCAACACTGTCCCATTCTGCTGCTGCCCAGATGGGTGGTTTGTCTTGGTCTGGTACCTCAGCTGAGACCTGTCCATCTTGGGAGACCCTGCCAGTAGTTAAACTACCAATAGTTTAGCTCTCAGCATCACTGATGCACGCAAGCCCTCACAGCATGACAAGCTGCAAACCAAGTGAGAGCTGGAGCTCTTAAATGTTATCTATATCCAGTACCTAAGAGGGTTAATGTACCAAAAGGTCCTGAAGTTTGACATTTCCTTTTAAAAGAGAACAGAAAAGTGTCCATTTAAATGTTTTATATTTAACTTTAAAAGACAAATTTTTTTAAAAAAAATATTTCCCTTTGTCAATCACTTTCCACTGATATATTTGAATACAACTAGCAGTAGCTATAGTTTTCTGTTTGGAACAGCATGCAAAAAACTCTTGAAATACATTAATCTTAGTTGTCAGAGCAGTCTTCCATTTTCTCAATTTCTGAGATATCGACGAAACTGCTCTGACAACTAAGATTTTAATAACCTGTCGAAGCAACTCTCGGAAAACTTCAAAGAAAGAGGATATCCTTCAGGTGTGATTAAGCAAGCATATCATAGAGCATTATATAACGACAGGAGATTGTTACTAGAACCCCGAGAACGAGATACAACTACTAGGTCAGAACACACCAACTTAATTACAAAATATTCCCTGTTAAGTTTTAAGATACAACGTATATTAAAAAAACATGCAAACGTACTGAGCAGTGCTCCAGGATTGGAACATAAAAAGATACGTTGCATATGGCAATGCAATAGGAACCTAAAAGAATGGCTCAGTCCAGCTATTATACGGACTCCGATAGGAGATGGAGAACAGCTTACATCTCCAAAGGGGCATACAAAATGTGGTGATTGTAAACTCTGTGCGCTCACCAAGGAGTTAGATAGTTTTAGATATCATGGGACGCGGTATCAGTTAAGAGAGTCTACGTCCTGTAACTCCACATATGTGGTATACGCGATCCAGTGTCCCTGTGACCTAATTTACGTGGGCAAAACGATCAGATCATCTAGGATTCGAATAGGTGAACACAAAAGCCGTCTCAAATGTAAAATACAAGAAGCTCCATTGGTACGCCACTTCTTAGAGAAGGGGCATAAGTTTGAAGAACTTCGATGTTTTTGTTTAGATAAAATAAAATCGGGATCGGAAGGGAAGACTCAGGAGCAATTATTAGTAATTAGGGAACAAAGATGGATCTTTAATTTAAATTCAGTGTCCCCAAGGGGATTAAACATGTCCATTGATTGGAAAGCTTGTATTTGAGGCAAACAATTTGACCAGGTAATTCTAAGTAATAAGTAGAAGACAGGATTGATAACTGGCGATTGACAGGCACTCCGCATGTGTGGTTGTTTAGAAGGCAGTGCGTTAAAAAAAGAAAGGAAATAGCATCCCGCATGCGTGGCGTTTTTCCAATGTACAGCAGTTGGTGAAAGACATATTGAAGAAAATGTGTGCAGCATCAGTTATAACTCAGGTAGGAAAGCTAGATACAGTTAGATAAAAAATGGCGTTGGAAGAGAGAGAGGAGATAACGGTGATAAAAAGTTTAGAGATTGAGTTTGTTCTCGTCTTTTTTAGCTTTATTCTGAAAAGCCCCTGAGGAAACTCAGAGTGAAAAGTGTAAGTGGTACCAGAGAACGACGTTGGGACACAAGTTGAGATAAAAGCAGAAGATTATAATAAGTTAAGTAACTTTTATAAAATCAATAATCAAATAATCTTCATTGCTTAAAGACAAACATTGATTAAAAGAACTTTGGGACACAAGCCGAGATATAAGCATAAAATTATAATAAATTAAGCAACTTTTATAAAATCATTCATCAAATAATCTTCATAGATTTTTATATAATAAGACAAACATTGATTAAAAGAACTTTTGTGATATTAGAATTATTCAAGGGGAGGTCATTGATGCAAATGGGTACTTTTGATTGACTAAAGTCAAGATCAGTGCCATAGAGTCCGAGACCCCCTTGATAGCATAGAATTAATTGTGAACTTAGATGTTTATGGACGAGATTGGACGTATCCATTGGTGAAAAGCACATCTTTATTCTCCAGTTTAGATTTTGAGGGAATATTTATTGGACATTACATCCACTCAAGAAACGAGATCCTAAATAGTTGTTATAACAAACTATGGTAGTGTATTTTACAAAAACAGTCACAGATCTCTCTCAAGAGCGAACTATAATCATAACTCCAAACTAATCATTCACTCTCTAGAATCTTTACTTTTAGATTTAATATACCAAATCGCCTTCGGTCTCAGATAAACGGTATAGGTTGACACTTATTTATGGGTAATATAACTCTCCCCTCTAGTGTCCGTTCACATCAATGACCTTAGGCAGATATGGTTCTAATTTTTTAAAGTTCATGTATTGCTCATATTCTTCAGTGTTCTTCCAAGTTAGCTATGACAATACAACAATAGCCACAGCGTTACAAGATTAAAACTCTTAAATGTATTAACTTTACTCATTATATCACATCACTGTTTTTTCATTTACCGTAAACAATTTACCGGGTCCATAATCCATTGTCGATTCAAAACTCTCATTGTAACTTCTGAACTGAAACTCAGAGGACGCCACACATGCGTACATGACTGAAGTTAAATACTCATCCTAAAGCCTAACCATTGGAGCCCTCAGATACAGGCCAGCCAATCCACACTAACATTCAACCCCTCCGGTTGAACTGTTCGAAGCCGGTGAATTCACCATTGTTCTCGATAGGAAAGCATTTGTTCAGGTGATCTGCCTTCTGACCCTTGCAAAACTACTTCAATGCACCAACATTGCAGCATATCAAAACTATGACCCAAATCCAAGCAATGTTGTACGATGGGAGCTTCGACCCGCCGACATCTTAATCTGAGGAATACATGAACTTTAAAAAATTAGAACCATATCTGCCTAAGGTCATTGATGTGAACGGACACTAGAGGGGAGAGTTATATTACCCATAAATAAGTGTCAACCTATACCGTTTATCTGAGACCGAAGGCGATTTGGTATATTAAATCTAAAAGTAAAGATTCTAGAGAGTGAATGATTAGTTTGGAGTTATAACAAACTATGGGTCAGCATGGCAGTGATATACGCTGTCACTAAATTACTAGGCCACAGCTTGTGCACAGGCTTTCACATCACACTTATTTTCAACCAAGCTGGAGAGGGTTTCTGGGAGTTTGAGTGATACTGTAAAACATCACATACAAACTATTTTCAAAATCTATATTAATTGTTCTCCAGCAGAAACTGTTTAAAAAAACTTTAAAAATTAGCTACATGGTCTATGGACAACAGTGCTAAAAACTTTGCAAGTATCTGGACTATTTGAAATACTGTTTTTCGTCTTCAATCAAAGTAAGCCTATGGGAGTTAACAGACAAAAATCAGTACTAACAAATGGCATAGACCTGCTTACTATGCTTGAGATCTACATATGATGCACACTGTTTGGCTAAAAACAAATTTCACTCTCTTAACAGTTCAAGTAAACAGATGGAATTTAATTTTAATATATTTTTATTAATCTGAAGTTTTTAAAATTAAAAACATCCCCTGTTTGGGAAGTAAAATTCCAAGACCATGCAAAACAGAATCAAGAAGATGCAAATACAATCTAACAAATTAATATCAAACTGAAAATCATTCTGCCAAAATGCTACCAACAATTGAAGACCGTCAGGAATAAAGGTGCCAGTCACCTTACATATTTTCTCAATATTAAACTTCGCTTATTTATTTATTTAAAAGTTTTTATAAACCATCTTAGTGATTCCGATCATTCAAAATTGTTTTTTATTTAATTTGTAAACCATCATAGTTTGAAAAAGCAGAAAAACAGAGTACAGAGCAATAAATAACCTCATAAATCACAGCCAGTACTAATAACTTCCTGAATTGTTCCTCCTCACTTAGGCTTTCATCTCCTATATCCCATGTATCGCACTGTAAGATTGCACCACTGTCCAAGCCATTTCTTCAGTGTGCCAGCCTGCTTGTCTATCCAGAAAAATGTTAAATACCCTGGCTTTGTACCCCACCCAGGAGTGCAAGTGTGTTACGAGAGAAGTGTGGCAGCTCTATCTGAGAAGACAGCAAGGCATTACACATCAATAACAGGCCTACATGCTTGTAATTACTTGTGGCATTGTGAAGTAGATTAGGAGCCTCTGATAAGAAAGTGGAAATGGGCTGCAAGACATGTATTTTATTTATACACTGAAAATCAAAATTGCTAAGTGACTCAAAATTAACATGACAGTACGCAAAACACAAAAATACCCAAAATGGTAATGGAGTAAGACATACGGAGAAGAGTTCTGCTTGCCTGTTTGTTTGTAGCGACATGCTGCTGCCTGTCTCAGAGGATTTGATGGGACAGCGCAAGAGGAAGCAGAAGAGCCATGTGCTGTTGATGCCATATGGCCCAGAAGTTGTAGCAGTTCTCGAGCAGTGAGAAAATTCTTGAGGCATGCCTGAGATACTAACTGACTGAGTGGAGTGCAGCGGGGTTGGGGCAGAAGAGCCCTTGATTGTTGGGTGTCTAGGAGAGCCCCTATGAACTCCAGAGTTTGAAAGGGAATGAGTTGGGACTTTGGAAGATTAATAATAAATCCCAAGTGCTGCAGCAGTTGCATGGTGCGCGAAAGGGAAAGACTGGCCTCTAGAGAGGTGTTCGCTCGAATGAACCAGTTGTCTAAGTAAGGGAAGACAAATAGCCCTAGAGTCCTTAGGAATGCGGCTACTACCACCATGCACTTTGTGAAGACTCTTGCGGCAAAAGCGAGGCTGAAACGCAGAACTCTGTATTGATAATGTCTCCCTTGAAAGATGAAGCGCAGGAACTTTCTGTGCTGAGTGTGAATCAGAATATGAGTATATGACTCCTTTAGATCTAGAGAACAGAGCCAATCCTGACTCTTGAGATAGTGGAGAAGGGCTCCTAGGGAGATCATTTTGAATTTCTCCCATAGTAGGTACTTGTTCAGTTCTCTGAGGTCCAGAATAGGCCTGTACCTTCCTGTTTTCTTTGGAATGAGGAAGTATGGAGAATAAAGCCCATTCCCTGCTGGGATGGTGGAACCTCCTCTATTGCGCCCTGAGAGAGAAGGGAGGTAACCTCTTGCAACAACAGAGCAGTGAGAGGGGCTGAGACGGAACTCTCTTGGGGGGAGTCCAGGGGGGTAGATTTTGTAGATGAAGCTTGTACCCATCCCGTACTATGGACAGTATCCACTGCTCTGATGTGATAAGATGCCACCTGTCGGCAAAGAGACAAAGTTTGCCGGGAATGTGGATGGGATCTGGAATCACCAGAGACAGAATGGCTATGTTCTCCAGAAAGCAGTCAAAGACCCTGAGGAGGCTGAGTCTGATGAGGTGGCTGTGACTTAGGAGTCTGAGCCTTCTTTTGCTGTTTTGATGGCTGCTGCCCCTTCTGAGGAACATGATGTTGACACTGTACAGCAGGGGTGTAAGAAGGATAGTACTTCTTATTGAAAAAAGCTTTATTCGCTGTTTTTTCCTAGCTGGGTTAGCAGTAGATTTAGAAAGTCTATTAAGAGTGGTGTTCTCGGACTCTGAGAGGCCTTGTCCTGCCAATCCTTGCCAAAAAGGTTTTCACCGGCGCAAGGGATAGTACCCAGCTTATCCTGAACCCATTTTTCAAGATCCGATGCTTGGAGCCAAGCAATCCTGCATGCACCGATGCAATGGATGAAGTCCTGCTGATGCACTCAAAGCAGTCAAAAGTTGCTCTGTTAACAAACTTTGAAACATTTTGAGCAAGCTTTACAAGGGTGAGACAATCTACTCTCTTGTCATCAGGGAGAAGAGGAGCCATTAACGCCAAATCCTTAGCCACCTCTCTAAGGAACATACCCATACAGAGTATGTAGGAACTGATCCTGGCCAATAACATGGAGACCTGAAAACATCAACCAAAAGCATTGAGGGTTCTCGATTCCCTATCTGGAGGGTTCGAGGAATGTGTCTTAGCACTCTTTATTCGGCGCATTGCAGATTCCATCACCATGGAATGGTGCGACAATTGTATCTTTTGAAAACTGGAACACTCCGGTACCCGGTATCGAGTTGTTGTGTATGTGGAGAGATGGGAAGGGGTGTCTCCCACATTCAAAGCATAAGGTCATGAAATATGCGATGAATAGGGAGAGTAGCAGCTTCCTTCGGAGCTGTAGGGTATTGAAAAATTTCAAGTTCTTCAGCCCTAGGTTCTTTCTCCGATGTCACCGTTATGGACAGACCCCGAACAACATCGCGAATAAAGTCTTGGAAAGACATGTCCTCCGGAGGGGACATGCAACATTGTGGAGACGGAGATGGGTCTTCCAGGATAGTTCTCATATCTTGGGTATCAGCCGACGAATTAGAGTCTGAAGACTCAAAGTATCGATGGGCAGGGTGCTCCCGCTCTGCAAGTACTCGAAAGCGATCAAAACCAGTAGCTGAAGCTTGCGGTGCTGGAACCTCTGTACCGGAAACGGATATGAGGGCCGGCATAGGTGGTAGTGTGGTAAGCGGCAAAAAAGCCGATGCAGGTTGTGTCGGTACTGGAAGTGGTACTGATGCCTGAAGGATTGACTGTAAAGGCTTTACTGGTACTGAGGCCGCCAGTAAGGCCGCTAATGTCCGCTCAATGGCCAGGATACGTAAATCCATGGGGCTTGCCAATGCTTGGGTATCGGTACTGGAATTGCGGACCACGATCCATGAGCATGGCACCAGGAGCTCTCCAGAGGTGGAGGCCTCGGGAGCATCAAATCCCACTAGAGGACAGCAACCTTGGACCGGAAGGACTGGGGTTTCTAGTCCCACAGGTGCTCCTTGTGGTCTTGGGCAAGCCACTTAACCCTCCATAGCCCATGTTCCCTGTAAAATAGTTATCTCCAAGTTATAATGCCCTGTTCAATGTAATTTCAGTTTGTTCAATGTAAACCGCACTGATGCAGAATAGCGCGGTATATAAGAGAATGTATGTAAATAAATAAATAAATAAATCTTGGGACCCCATTAAGGTTTTGGAGACAAGGTCTTCCCACCGGGATTGTTTGGCCAGTGTGACGCCCTCCAGAGCAATGCCTGAGGCATCTTGATGCTTAGGAGATCTGCCCTTGGAGGGATGGCCAGTCTTCGATGAAGACCTAGGTTTCAATACCTGAGTTCCTTGGGAGGAAGATGAAGCTCTCGATGATGCTGATGCTAAAGCTACTACACTGGAGACAAAGAGGGTGCCCAGCTTTGCAGCTCGGTTCTGTAGGCCTCTCTTTGTCATCTTCCTACAAAGAGGACATTCTGAGGGTTGATGATCCAGTCTTAAGCATTTTAGACAGCAGCTGTGGGTGTCTGTGGCCAAAATGGTACTGCCACATTTGGAACACTTCTTAAAACCACTGGATGGTTTTTCCATTTTGTCTGTGACAAAAAAGGAGGCCTACGCCCCTAAGATGGCGCTGATGTGCCTGAAGGAAAAAAGAATTCTTTCCCTCACAGAAGATTTTTTTTTTTTTTAAACAAAGAAAGAAAGCACCGACAGAGTTCGGTACCAGCGTCGACGGGAAGGCAGACACGACCACAAAAAATAAGGACAGACAAATTTTCTGCAGTGACAGGAATTGCTTCTTGTCGGCTCTGCGGAAAATGAAGAACTGAGAAGGGAGAGATGGAAAGGCGGGAAGGCAGCTACACAGGCGCAGTGGGATGCTCCTAAAAGTGTTCCCATGCAGACTCAGTCGGTACCGACGTCACTCATATGTGAAGACTATATTCCTGCTTGTTCCTGGAGACAGTGTGAATTTAGGACCAGGTAGATGCTTGACAGATCTCCTCAATGGAGGCGGAATGAAGGTTGGCAATTGAGGTTGCCATGATCCACACATTGTGAGCAGTGACATGACCCTCGAGGGAGAGACCCACCTAAGCATAGGCAAAAGAAATGCAATCCACAATCCAGTTAGATAGGATGCGTTTAGACACTGGAAGTCCAAGGTGACTTGGATAAAAGAAAATAAATAATTGAGAGGATTTCCTGAGATTTTTGGTTCTGTCCAAGTAGAAAGCCAGTGCACACTTGCAATCTAGAATATGCAATGCTGCTTCAGCCCTAGAGGTATGCGGTTGGAAAAAAAGACCGGTAACATCATGGACTGATTGATATGAAAAGATGAGACCGCCTTTGGAAGAAAGTGTAAATGGGTACGGAAAACCACCTTGTCCTGGTTGAACTGAGTGTAGGGAGGATCCACCACCAAAGCTTGCAATTCACTAATGCGACAAGCTGAGGAGAGGGCAATGAGAAAGATGAGCTTCCAAGATAGGAATTTTAAAGAAGTAGTACGGAGGCTTTAGGAGCTGCACTAGGATCACATTAAGGTCACAAGCCACCGGTGGTGGTTTGATCGGTGGCTTGGAAAGCAGAAGACCTCACATGAATCTTTACAACAAGGGGTGCGAGGAAACAGGATGTCTGTCCACTAATCTATGATAGGCTGCAATGGCACTAATATGAACTCTGCCAGAGTTAGTTTTAAGCTCTATAGAGGACAAGTGGAGGAAATATTGTAGAAGTTCCACTGGGCAAGCAGATTGGTCAATCTGCTTCAGGGTACACCAGAGGGTGAACCTCCGCCATTTAAAGGCATAAGAACATCTAGTAGACGGCTTGCGTAATGCAAGCAAGATGTCCTTTACCTGTTGAGAAAGGTCAAGATTGTCAAAGATCATGCTTTCAGCAGCCACATTGTGAGACGGAGGACTTGTGGATTGGGATGGAGGAGCATCCTATGATCCTGGCAGAAGAGGTTGGGCACATGTCCCAGGCTGAGAGGTGGGTTCTGCGCTAGACGATGCAGCAGAGGAAACCATGGCTGACGGGGCCAGTAAGAGACAATGAGAATCATGGAGCCCTTGTCAATCTGCAGCTTGAACAAAGTTTTGGGTATGAGGGGGGTAGGTGGGAATGCATAAAGCAGGCCCCTACCCCAATGGAGAACAAAGGTATCCGCTGCCTGACTGTTTAGGGAGAGAAGCTTTGAGCAAAACATCGGCAGTTGTGCATTCTCCTGGGTGGCAAACAGATCTACTCTGGGGGTGCCCCACAAATGGAAGATCCAAGATGCTGTCTCCTGATTTAGAGTCCACTCGTGCGAACGTAGGATGTGGCCAAGTCTATCCGCCAGGAGTCTTTCGCCTGGGAAATACACCGCTCGGAGGTGGATGCGAAGTGGAAAGGCAATAAACCAGACATGAAGGGCTTCCTAGCAAAGGGGATAGGAACCCGTACCCCCTTTGCTTGTTCACATAGAACATGGCTACCTTGTTGCCCATCTGGACTAAGACCCGTTTGCCCAAACGTTGGGGTTGAAAAACACGAAGGGCATTTGTGAGAGCATGGAGCGCCAAGAAGTTGATCTGCATCAGAGATTCTTGCTGTGTCCACTGCCTCTGTGTAGTGAGACTGTTTAGATGTGCTCCCCACCCGAGCTTGGAAACCACCGTCATCAGGGGCACTGAGGTGGAGGCATCTGCAAAGGTGACTCTCCAAATAGGTTTTGAGGGAAGCATCACCACTGAAGGGGGTTGACAAGAGGAGGTGTGATGCAAACCTTGTTTGAGAGACACCCGGGTTGCTTGGGTCCATTGGGACAAAAGTGTCCAGTGGGCCTATCTCATGTGCAGATGGGCATATGAGACCACATGGACCGTGGAGGCCATGTGTCCCAGAAAACGCAGCATCTCTTGAGCTTTATGGCACTTTAACTCCTTATAGTATGGGCCAGCTCAATGAGACAAACAGAGCGACTTGAGGAAGGGAAAGCTCAGCCCTGACGAGAGTCTAGAAGTGCTCCGATGAACTTGAGCTGCTGGGATGGAACCAAGTGGGATTTTGGAAAGTTTAGAACAAAGCCTAAACTTTGGAGCACCGTGATGGTGCAATGAAGAGACCCTTTTATCACTTCTGGGATTCTCCCCTATTAGCCAGTAGTCTAAGTAAGGGAAGACAAAGACCCCAAAATATGAAGGTAGGCAGCAACCACCACCATCATTTTGTGAACACTCGGGGTGCAGAGGCTAGCCCAAAGGGGAGAACCCAATACCGGTAGTGGGTCTACTGAACCCAAAAAACGCAGATACTGTCTGTGGTGAGGGTGGATCAGCAAATGTGTCTATGCTTCCTTGAGGTCTAGAGAACATAGCCAGTCATTTTTCTGAAGGTATGGCAGAAGGGTGCTAAGGGAAATCTTGAATTTTTCTTGAATAAGGAATTTGTTGAGAACCCTCAAATCTAGAAGGGGCCTGAACCCACCCGTCTTCTTGGGAATAAGAAAGTAAGGGGAATAAAAGCATCTGCCTTCTTGGGTGTGAGGGACTCTTTCAACAGCCCCTTGAGACAACAGGGTGGCCACCTCAGCAAACAGAAGATTGGTCTGCTAGGAGTTTGCAGGATAATCCCTTGCGAAGGCAATAGGGGATACGCTTTGAAAATGAAGCAGATAACCCCCTTGGACGATGAGAGTCCACTTCTCTAATGTGATCAGATGCCACCTGTAGGCATAAGCAACAGAGTCTTCCTGCTATGTGAAGGGGCTGGGGACCCTGCAGAGTCAGATTACCTATTCTCTCTAGGAAGGAGTCAAAAACCAGGTACTAGCTGTGGCCGAGCAACTACTTGTGGCTTAGAAGCCTTAGGCTGACGAGGACCCTGTTGTCTCTGCTATTGCGGCTGGTGCTGGAAAGCAGTTGCAGGTGAATAAAGAAGTATAAAGAGTAGTTACTCACCTGTAACAGGTGTTCTCCAGGAGCAGCAGGAATCAGTCCTCACATATGGGTGTCATCGGCGCCGATGAAGCCCCAGTGGAGCATTTCCTCAGCTTTCTATGAAAGCCGTTAGGAATGCAGGCACGCATGCACGGTTCCCTTCCCGCCTAAAGGTGCCATCTTACCTCAGTCAAATGACATAGCTAAAAACAGCACACAAAAATGAAAAAATAAACTATGTACAACTGCAACTCCAAGGGGAGGAGGGAGGGTTGTGAGGACTGATTCCTGCTGCTCCTGGAGAACACCTGTTACAGGTGAGTAACTACTCTTTCTCCAGGACCAAGCAGGAAGTCAGTCCTCACATATGGGTGACTCCCTAGCTCTGGACTACCGAGGAACCCAGGCTGAACAAGAGAACTCACTCTAGTCCCAGCTGCAAAGAAAGGCTTTTCAAGGACACAACCTCCACCGGTAGCCCAACAGAGGGCAGGAGGGCAGGAGTTGCCTAAACCTCAAAGAGATTCCGGAGTACTGCCTGGCCAAAAGCACTGTCCCTACGGGACTTCCTCTCCAGGCAGTAATGGGCCGCAAAAGTCTGGCTGGAAGACCAAGTTGCAGCCCTGCAGATGTCTACCAAGGGCACAGAGCGGTGATGAGCCACTGAGGCAGCCATTGCCCTGACACGATGGGCCGTGACCCTACCCTGCAAAGGAAGGTCAGCCGCCTTGTAAGCCCAGGTGATACAGTCAGCCACCCAGTTGGACAAGGTACATTTGGACACAGCCAACCCCAACTTATTGGGGTCAAAGGATACGAAGAGCTGAGTAGCCCTTCTATGCCCCTGCGTACAGTCAAGGTAGAAGGATAAGGCCCTCCTACAGTCCAGGGTATGCAGAACTGCTTCAGCCTGGCTTGCATGAGGCCTAGGGAAGAATGTTGGAAGGACCACCTCCTGATTGAGGTGGAAAGAGACAACTTTTGGGAGGAACTTCGGGTGAGTCCTGAGGACTACCCTGTTCCTATAAATCCTGGTGTAAGGCCTGTCACAGACCAGGGCCTGAAGCTCACTTACTCGCCTAGCCGAGGTAAGGGCTATCAGGAAGAGTGTCTTCCAGGAGAGGAAGCTTAGTGGACAAGTAGCCATCGGCTCAAAAGGAGGGCGAGTCAGTTGCTGCAAGACCACATTCAGCTCCCACTCAGGGGCAGGAGGACGGATGGGAGGCTTGAGCAAAAGCAAGCCCCTGAGAAAGCGGGACACCAAGAGGTGACCAGATAGAGATTGTCCCTCTACCAATGAGTGGTGAGCTGCCAGAGCTGAGAGGTGGACCCGAACAGAATTGGACTTAAGTCCCTGATTGGATAAGTGCAGTAAGTACTGAAGAACTACTGGCACAGTACAGGAGAAAGGATCCTCTGTACGTAGGTGACACCACACAGAAAACCTCTTCCATTTGAGAGCATAGGTTTTCCTAGTGGACTGTTTCCTAGAGGCTAGGACAACCTCCTCAACTTCCTGAGGTAGGCCCCAGGGAGCCAAAACTACCCTTGCAGCCTCCAGGCCATCAAGTTGAGAGACTTGAGATTGGGGTGCAGAAGGGAACCCTGGTCCTGTGTGAGAAGGTTGGGTTGCAACCCCAGAGGCAGTGGAGGATCCACCGCCAGTTGAAGCAGAAGAGGAAACCAAGGCTGTCTCGGCCACCAGGGAGCTACCAGCAGGACCGAGGCCTTGTCCTGGAGAATCTTGAATAGGGTTCGGGCCACCAAGGGCGTGGGAGGAAACGCATAGAGGAGGCCCTGAGACCAAGATATCAGAAAAGCATCCGCTGCTATCCGCAGAGGATGTGGTTGTCTGGAGTAGAACTTTGGCAGTTGCTTGTTGATGGGGCTGGCAAAGAGATCCATCAAAGGGAGACCCCATTTCAGGAAGATCTTCTGAACTACTGAAGGATGCAGCTGCCACTCGTGGGGCTGCAGTATCCTGCTCAATCTGTCTGCCAGGTAGTTGTCCTGGCCCGGAAGGTACACAGCCCTGAGGAGCATGTTGTGCTTGAGGGCAAAAGAACAAAGGTCCTGAGCTTCCCGACAAAGGATCCTGGACCCAGTTCCACCCTTTTTGTTCACATAAAACATGGCAACTTGGTTGTGTGTCTAAATCAGGACAGACTGTTCAGCCAGGTTAGGAGTGAAAGCTTTGAGTGCTAATCGAATAGCTCTGAGTTCTAGGAGATTGATCTGCTGTGCAGCCTCCCAGGGAGACCACAGACCCTGGGTGCACTTGCCCAGACAATGCGCTCCCCAGCCTTGCAGGGAGGCATCTGTTGTCAGAATCAATGTGTAACATGGAATCTGAAAGGGCACCCCTTTCAGCAGATTGGGTGGGTGTAGCCACAGTTGAGGGAGTGCAGAAATGGTCTGAACACCCTTATCCTGTCTCTGAGTCCGAAGGCACCACTGTGCAGGCCTCATATGGAGTCTGGCATTGGGGGTCACATGTACTGTGGAAGCCATGTGGCCTAGAAGCCGCAGGCAGAGTCTGGCGGAGACCAGGGACCTGCTGAGAAACTGACTTGCCAAGGCCATCAACCTTTGGGCTCTGTTTTCTGGCAAGAATGCCTTTGTCAGGAGAGAGTCCAACCGGGCCCCTATGAACTCCAAGTTCTGGGAAGGGAGCAAAGTGGACTTTGCGAAGTTTATGACAAACCCCAGGCGTTGTAGTAGAGCAATGGTCCTGAGGGTGGCTTGATTGGCCTGCTGACCTGTCTGACCCCTGATGAGCCAGTCGTCCAGATAGGGGAAGACAAAGATGCCCTGATTTCTCAGGTAGGCCGCCACCACTGCTAAGCACTTTGTAAAGACTCTGGGGGCGGAGGTGAGGCCGAAAGGCAGCACTCTGTACTGATAATGGTTTCCTCCCACAATGAACCTGAGGTACTTTCTGTGGTTTGGATGAATGAGGATGTGAATGTACGCATCCTTTAGATCTAAGGAGCATAGCCAATCTCCCTGCTGGAGGTAGGGCAGAAGGGTTTCAAGAGTAAGCATCTTGAACTTTTCCTTCACTAGAAACTTGTTGAGCTTCCTGAGGTCCAAAATGGGACGAAGGCCACCGGTTCTTTTGGGCACCAGGAAATACCTGGAGTAGAATCCATGACCTTGCAAGTGGGGAGGCACAGGCTCCACCGCCCTGTCCACCAACAGACCATGAAGCTCCTGACGGAGAAGGTCTGTGTGCAGAGGAGGCCTTGGAGGCTCCCCTGGAAAATATGGGGGTGGCAGTTGGTGGAAATGGAGGGCATATCCCCTGTGGATGATGTCCAGCACCCAACTGTCCCCGGTGATAAGAGGCCACTGGTGGGCAAAGAGGGCGAGACGACCTCCTGTGCAGGGTTGGGAGAGCAGTGAAGAAGAGGCTATGCTCAAGGAGTCAAAAGCCCCCACCCTGCTGAGAGGTAGCAGGGGCCTGAGGCTTGGGGGTCCTCTGCCTACGGGGCCCATTACCCTGGCCCTTGGCTTGCTGACCCTGGGGAGCAGCTTGGGCAGCCTGATATTGTGGGTACTGTTTGTAGGCAATGCCCTTCCTCGGGTAAAAGGGCTTTTTACCCAAGCCCTTCTTTTTATGAGAAGGGGCAGAGGTCCTCCTCGACAGCCTTGTCCGGGTGAGGTGCTCGGGCTTGAGCCGAGCGGCCTTCTCGGTTATGGGCTTGCCAAACAGGTTTTCACCTCGGCAAGGTACATCGACCAACTTGTCCTGAACCCATGGCTCGAGGTCCGATGACTGCAGCCATGCCTGGCGTCGAGCCGCAATGCCGGCTGCTGCAACTCGGGCCGAAGCCTCGAAGCCATCCTAGGCGGCGCGGGACATGAACTTCGAGCAGTCCCGAATCCCCGAGGACAAGGACTTAAATCTCTGCAAGGGTTCCCCGGAGAGACCAGCAGAGAATCCGGCCAACTCCTGGTAAGACTGGACACGGCAAGCAAGCATCGAGCCCTGAAAACACTTTCTACCGACGCCATCGAGGTTTCGGGCCTCCCTGCCAGGAGGCACCGCGGAGTGCATCTTCTGACTCTTCAGACGATGCATGGCCGATTCCACAACCATGGAATGGTGTGGTAGCTGTGCTTTCTGAAAACCAGGGCTCTTACGGAGCCGACAGATCGAATCGACCCGCTTGCTAAGAACCAGCGCCAAGGCCGGTGCCTCCCACATATGGAAGAGGAGCCGTTTCAGCATCGGAGGAACTGGGACAGTAAAGGCCTCCTTCGGAGGAGAGTTATACTGCAGCGCCTCGAGCTCTTCAGCTCGAGGCTCTTCCTCGGGATCCGCCGGAATAGCCAAGGCAGTGGCCATATCCCGGACGAACTCCGAGAACCGGGTGTCCTCCAGGGGGGACCTACTCCGGGGCTCAGACTGCGGTGAGTCCGAAGGGACGCACCGAGTCTTAAAGGTGTCAGGAGACTCCTCGTCCTCCATCTCCCAAGCCGACTCATCCGAGGAAGAGTCGGGGTCCGACCCCGTGGGGCCCTGGAGCACCCGCCCCGACGCCAGAAGTACCAGCATCGACGCCCTCGGTCCCGAATGGGAGGTCAAGGGGGACCATGACCGAGGTAGACTCCGAGCCACGATGGACTCGAGTATTGGCTCGTTCTCCAGGGTCGACTTTGACGTCGATGTCCCGGTGGTCGGGGCAGATGCGCCAGACAGGCTGGCCATCAGTGCCCGCTGCTGCTCCATGAAGGCAGACATTCTGCTCTCCAAGGCTGTCATCCTGAGACTCAGCTCGGGAGACGCAGCAGCCATCGACTCGGGCCCCGGCAGTGCCAGGCCCGACGTCGGCTCCCTGGGAGGAGAGTCCACGAGGACTACGGGGCTTACATGTCCAGCAGACTCCAGCTCCACACGAGGAACTTTGGCAGGCTTCTCCGGTTCCACAGGCCCGGGGCCACGTTCGGGGGTCTTAGACCTGGCCCTCGAGGAGCCAGGGACCTCTTCCGACGACGCCCTCGCGAGCCGTTTCTTCCTCTTGCATTCCTGGTCGGGGGACCCCCTGTTCGAGGAGCTTCGACGGCGCTCGGGATCGGAATCCCGACATGTCGAGGCCTCAGACGAGGTCCGGGCCCGGCTGGAGGCTGAGTCCGAGAAAAGCCTTTCCTTTTGCTGCTGGCGACTTCGTAGTGCCTTGGAAGACATTTTCCCACAGGCCCCGCACGGCTTAGGATCGTGGTCAGGGCCGAGGCACCGAAGGCAGCAGTCGTGTGTGTCGGTGAGAGACATTAGTTTCTTACACCGATCACACTTCTTAAAACCACTGGAAGCCATCGGGGAAGAGTCCCCGCGAGGTCAAAAGAGAAAAGAGGGTGCGGACGCCAGCCACGAATGGCAAAAACCGAAAAAGAGGAATCGGGCTCGATACCGGTGTACCGAACCCGGCGGGAGGGGAACCGGCGTCGAACCGGAAGAAAAAGAGCAAAAAAATCGCCGCAAAATCTACTTTTCACCGGGAAAACTGGACACACGTCCGGTGGGCTTCACGGAAAAAAAAGAGACTGAGGTAAGACGGCACCTTTAGGCGGGAAGGGAACCGCGCATGCGTGCCTGCATTCCCAAAGGCTTTCATAGAAAGCTGGGGAAATGCTCCGCTGGGGCTTCATCGGCGCCGATGACACCCATATGTGAGGACTGACTTCCTGCTTGGTCCTGGAGAATATATCTTCATTTTCAAATAGAAAGACTTCTTTGAATTAGTCTTTCTCCTAGAGGGCTTGAAGTCTCTTGAGAGACGTTTGAGGGCGATGATATCTGCCTCAAGCTTCCCAGCTTTCTCTCGCCAACCTTTCCCAAAGTGGTTCTCACTAGAGCAGGGAATATTGGCCAATTTATCCTAAACCCACTGCTCAAGGTCGGATGCCTGGAGCCAGGCCATCCTGCGAGCACCAATGCAGACTGCAGAAGCTCTGCTGGAAGACTCAGGCATCGAAAGCTGCCCTGGTCAAGAATTTTGATGTATTTCTGATTTTGCCTAAGGCCAGGAATGCATCGCATTTATCATCAGGAAGAATAGAAGCAAGATTCTCCAGATCCCTGGAGATGTCCTTGAGATATATGTCCATGTATAGCATGTAGGAAGTAATCCTAGACGACAGCATAAATTCCTGAAAACAGCAATGCCCAAAAAGCATCAAGAGTCCTGGAGTCTTTGTCTGGACAAATGAGTTTTAGAACTTTTGATGCAGCACTTCGCCGATTCCATTACCATGGAGTGGTGTGGCAATTGAGGCTTTTGAAAGCCCATGTACAATGGAACTCAGTACATAGTATTGAGCCGCTTGCTGATAGGCACAACCATTAGCAGGGCCCTTCCACATACACAACATTAGATCCTGCAAGATACAATGCACCAGTAATGTGGCCGCTGAGGAGTATTGGAGTATTTCCAATTCCTCTGCCCTCCATTCCGTTTCCAATGTCACGGTAATCTGCAGACCCGCAGCCATGTCCTGAATAAAATCTTGAAAGGACATGTCCTCTGGCAGGGATTGGCGCTACTCTTGAGAAAGGGAATGGTCGGAAGGGATATCCCTGGGTAGCCCTGAAATTCTCCGAAGTATCGTAGGAATCGGAAGATGACGAGTCCGATTCAGAAAGGAAAAAGTATCAACGGTCTCGAGCAGATACAGAGGCTCAATGTCAATATTGATGCTCAGCCGGTGCGGCACAGGTACTGGAAAATGGTTGGGTACCGACAATGCTTGCCAGTTCCAACACAGGCATCGGAGGGAGAGGATCCCCTTGATGCAAATATGAGGGCTGGCATCGACCCCGGAGGTATTGGTCTTGAGCTGGAAACCAGTGTCACTGGAGCTGTTGATACCAGCAGTATCGCAGCTGCCAGGAGTGCTGCCAAGTTCCTCTTGATTGCTAGGATACGCTGATCGAGGGAGGAAACTGATGCCTACATGAAATCATGTAAGGGGCTATGTGCCACTGTCCCAGAGCATGGTACCAGTAACTCTCCAGAAGTCGATGCCTTGGGAGCATCCTGGAGCCCTTGTGGTGCTTTGGAGGGTTGGTCCTCCTGCCAGGGCTGTTTGGCAGGCCAGTCAGCATCAGATGCACCCTTTGGTGGATGATGATGATGATAGGACTTACCTTGATGATCAGTATCGAATTTTGATGCCGATAACTTAGGCTTAGTTTTATGTTTGGACTTTGACAAGACCTGGGAACCAAAAGATGAGGCCAACGTCCTTGATGATGCGGAAGTCACTGAAATAGAGTATGGGGTAAACAGAGAATCATACTATCTGGCCCTGTTCTTTAGGCCTCGTTTTGTCATTTGTTGGCACAAAGGACAATCAGTTGGTAAATGGTCAGGGCCCAAACATTTTAAACACCAGTCATGTTTATCAGTGACAGATATTATACCAGAATACTTGGTACATTTTTTGAAGCCACTGATGTGTTTATCCATCGTGACAAAAAAATAATACGCCGAGGCCTAAATTAGCAGTAGAAAGCACCAAATCTATAAAAAGAAGAAAACTTTAAAGAAAAAAAAGAGAAAAATACCACACAAGCAGACGTCAACAGAAAGGCAGAGCACAGATTAAACCAAAAAAGAAACGTTTTTTGGCGGTGACAGGAAAGGTGCTTCCTGCTGGCTCCACAGAAAACGAAGAGCTGAGGAGAGAAGGTGGAAAGGTGGGAATGCAGATGTGCAGGCACAGTGGATTGCTCCCAAAGGCTTTCCAATTTGACGCTGGGAGCGTTCCCACACAGGCTCTATCGATACAGATGTCACACATATGTGAAGACTGAATTCTTGCTTATTCCTGGAGATATTTTTTCACTCAGTGCATAATCAAACTCTGGAATTTGTTACCAGAGGATGTAGTAAAAGCTGTTAGTGTAGCAGGGTTTAAAAAAGGTTTGGACAAGTTCCTGGAGGAAAATAAATTATTAGAAAAGACTCGGGAATCCCACTGCTTTCCCTTGGAACAAGCAGAATGGAATGGCCACTGTTGGAAACAGGATACTGAGCTTGATGGACCCTTGGTCTGACCCAATATAGCATATCTTATGTTCGTATGTTCTTGTAGTGGATGCTCACTTTATCATGGGTAATCCACTTTGTAATGGGGACAGTTCCTTCAAAACAGTTCCCTCCCCAAAGGCATTTAATAAAAATTATTGCTAACTTCCTCCTAAAACCTTTACAGAAAAAAGCATGAATCCAGTAACTCCACTTCAAATCTCAAATACAGGGACGAGAGTATTTCTCATCTATGAGCCTTAGCTTTCAAGAGGAAGAAAAAGAAAATAAAAAACGGCTACATTTCAAGCTACATCCTTATCCTTTGCTGCTAGGGTCTGACTGACCCAAACCTCAGGTCTGTATGGTGTACTGGGCAGTTCAAATCAAGACTGATGCTTGGGATGGTGAAAATGGCAAAGATTGACATATATTGCTCCACTCTTATTGCAAAATGATCAACATAGGAAGAGGATGGGGGGGGGGGGGGCGTTCAAACACAACATTCCCATGGGACAGCTGGCTCTTCAACTTCTAGACCTGACCCAACCCCCTTGTCTCCTGAGGGGATTTTGCATGAGAAATTCCATGAGAAGGGACAGATTTTGTAGCTCTTGCCACAGCATCATAAGACTAGGGGCCCTAGCTATAACATTTTCAGCAAACAACTTGACAAGAACTGACTGATTCCATTGATCTACCAATGTAAATAGTTAACTGTTTATACCTTGTTCACATGTTCAATATGTTAAATGTAAACTGTTCCATGTATGATGTTGTTACTTTGTAAACCGTGCTGATCTTGAATAGTGCGGTATAAAATCAACCAACCAAATAAATAAGGCGGCCAGCTAATGCCCCAAAATCAATAGCATAGCATAACGGAATTTTTGCTCATTGCCATGGAGCCCTATCAAGGAACCCATATGCAGCTTTTCAAGGAAAAATATGGGAAAGAAAATTTGCCAGCAAAATCATGAATAGGAAAAACACTTTTGTGTTAATCAGGTAAAGTAAGTCACATCCTACTATGACAAGTTCAGACATACTAGTGTGTATGGCTGACAGCACACAAAGTTCCAAGCAGACTAGTCCAAGCAAGCTCCATCACCAAGCAGATCTCAGCAGGGGCTAGACAGTCCCAAACAGAAAGGTTCTTACCAAACAAGGAGCTGCAGATCTCAGAAGGGGCTAGACAGTCTCAAACAGAAAGGTTCTTACCAAACAAGGAGCTGCAGATCTCAGCAGGGGCTAGACAGTCCCAAACTGAAAGGTTCTTACCAAACAAGGAGCCACAGAATTCAATGTGAAAATAAAGGAAGAGGAATCTCAGTTAAATTCCTTCAAATTAACTCCAGACAAGAAACATCCACATCCTCTCAATGTATCCACTTTGTCTCCAGGTTCTTCTCCTAAAGCACTGTTGCTCACCTCCTAACAAGCAGTTTCCATAGACAGCAGAATTGATCAGGCACACAGCTGGTTGATGTCATCCAAGTTCCAAAACCTAGTGTAAAGAGCAGTCCTTCCTGCACAGTGGCCTCCTCAGCAACTCAGTTCCAAAGTTCAATAATTCAGGCAACTCTTGAGAAGTAGGAGAGATTGTGTGCCTGAAGAATCCCGCTGTCTATAGAAAACACCTTACAAGTGAAGAACAATGCTTTTGCTAATCAACAAGCAGGATTAAGTCAGGCACACAAGTGGGCAACTCCCAAGATCAGGGCTGTTCACTTCTTTTACACTGGCCTATTCTTAAGGGCAAACCGCACTGAAAAACAATGCGAGAGTTGTCACATCACATAGCCAGCACAGCCTGACCAAGGCACCGCCTTTTCCAAAGCTTGGTCCAGGCAGTAGTGCAAAGTAAAAAGCATAGTTACTCACCTGTAGCAGATGTTCTTCATGGACAGCAGGAATAAGTCCTCATGTATTTGTGACGTCACCGACGGAACCTACATGGACCACTCCCCAGCTTCCACTGGAAACTTTTGGGAACTACACCACGCATGCGTGCCTGCCTTCCCGCCTGCTGCAGCACCATCTTCTCCAGTCAAATTCCAAAGCAGTAGCCAAAGAAGCAACTTCTTGGGGAGATGGGTTGTGAGGACTTATTCCTGCTGTCCACAGAGAACTGCTGCTACAGGCAAATAACTACGCTTTCTCTGTGCACAAGCAGAAAGTAAATCCCCATGTATAGGACTCCCAAGCTACAGGCTACTGAAAGACCAAGGAGGCCAAAGCCCAAAAGGGGCAACAAAAAGTGGAGAACAGGAAGAAAAGCAAGGCAGTCCCTCTAGGAATTCCACCGATTCAGCATCTTCAGCATACAGCAGTACAAAGGCTAGTCAATATTTGCAGGTAGTCTGGACGGACAGAAGGGCCAGTGGGCAGGAGTTAGTAGCCACCCTCTGCACCGACTCCATCCTGTTCACATCCTTTTGAAGGTGCGGTCTCCAGAATTGCACACACTATACTCCAAATGAGGTTGCACCAAAGACTTATACAGAGGCATTATCACCTCCTTTTTTTTGCTAGCCATTCCTCTCTGTATGCACCCAAGCATCCTTCTAGCTTTTGTCGTCGCCTTTTCTAGCTAAACAGGTAGAAAAGACGACAGCAAAAGCTAGAAGGATGCTTGCGTGCATACGGAGAGGAATGGCTAGCAGAAAAAAGGAGGTGATAATGCCTCTGTATAAGTCTTTGGTGCAACCTCATTTGGAGTATAGTGTGCAATTCTGGAGACCGCGCCTTCAAAAGGATGTGAACAGGATGGAGTCGGTGCATAGGGTGGCTACTAAAATGACTAGTGGTCTTCATTATAAAGCATACGAGGACAGACTTAAGGATCTTAATATGTACACCTTAGAGGAAAGGCGGGATAGAGGTGATATGATTGAGATGTTTAAATACCTCCATGGCATAAATGTTCAGGGAGAGAGCCTCTTTCAATTGAAAGCAAGTTCTGCTACGAGGGGACATGGGATGAGGGTGAAGGGAGATAGATTCAGGAGTGATATGCGGAAATATTTCTTTACGGAAAGAGTAGTAGATCCATGGAATAGTCTCCCAGTGGAGGTGGTAGAGATGAGGACAGTAACTGAAGTCAAAAAAGCATGGGACAAACACAGAGGATCTCTAAAGGTAAAAAGGAGACTGTTGTAGTTGTTGATATGGAAGGACAGACTAAATAGGCAATGTGGTCTTTTTCTGTCGTCATATTTCTATGTTTCTATGTTTCTAATACCCAAAGAGGTGCCAGAGCCCAGCCTGGCTGAAGTTGATGTCCCACTGGGAATCCCCTTCCATACAGTAGTGGACTATGAACATGTGGACCAAAGAATTCCATGCAGTATTGCAGATTTCCTCCATGGAAGCCGAGTGACAGAGATAGCCATGGCCCGAATGCTATCATCCGTGACATGACTGTCCAAGAACATAAGAACATAAGTTCATGCTGGCTTGGGAATATGCCAAGGAGACAGTGTGCGCTTAGAAACAGCCATCCCCAGCCTATTAGGGTCAAAAGAGACGAACAGCTTGGCAGATCAACGATGGGCCTTGTTACGCTTGATGTAGAAAGCCAAGGCGTGCTTACAAGTCTAGTGTGTGCAAGGCACGCAGTCTCAGGAAGAAAACTGGCAGGACAATCAACTGGTTGAGGTGGAACTCTGAGAACACCTTCAGTAGAAGTCGCGGATGCATCCGCAAGACCACCTGATTCTAGTGGAATCTGGTGTAGGGTGGATGTGCCATCAAAGCCTGGAGTTCACTGACACGGCATGCCGACATGACCACAAACAGGAACAGGACCTTCCATGTCAAGTACTTGATAGGGCAAGCATTGAGCAGCTCAAAAGGAGCCCACATGAGCTGCAGAAGGACCAAGTTGAGATCTCCAAGACACCACAGGGGGTTTGACGGGAGGCTTTGAGAGAAGCAGGTCCCACATGAACTGAGTCACCAAAGGGTGGGCCGAGTTGCGCTAAACCTCTGAGCTATGATGGGAAGCACCAACTGCACTGAGGTGAATCCAGACGGACTTGGATTTCAGGCCCAGTCCAAGAGGTGCAGGAGGTATTCCAGCAACAGATCCACTGCACAAGAGAAGGGATCCAGTGCCCTCCTGCACACCAAGTGGCGAACCGCCGCCACCTGAACACATAAGCCCAACACGTCAAGTGCTTGTGCGATGTCAGGAGGATTTCTGAGACATTGTCGGGTAAATTGAGCTCCGAAAGGACTACCCGCTCAGCATTCAGAATGTGAGGGTCAAGGAGTGGAAAGTGGGGTGCAGCAGGATTCCCTCATCTTGGGAGATGAGATCCGGGAAGAGTCCAGGCAGAGAGATTCCCTCCAAGAGAGCTGAAGCAGCAGGGCAAACCGTGGCTGCCGGGGCCAGTATGGGGCAATGAGGATCATGGTGTCCTTGTCTACCTAAAGCTTCAGCAGAGTTTTTGCTACAAGTGGGATAGAGGGAAAAGCGTAAAGAAGGCCCACTCCCCCAGTGCAGGAGAAAAGCAACCAAGGCCAGCCAGTTGCTGGATGGCCTCCTGGAGCAGAAGTGACCCACCTGGGCATTCTGCACTGTGGCAAAGAAATCAATCGTGGGAGTACCCCCCTCTCTGAAGATCCGCTCCAACACTTTCCTGTGGAGGTCCATTCGTGAGTTGGAGGACTCTGCTCAGCTGATCTGCTAGGACATTGAGCTCAGCGGGCAGGCAGATCACCTTGAGCCACAGCCGGACCATTTCCCAACAGAGGAGGTGCAAGCCCGTGGCTCCCTGTTTGATCACATAGAACATCACCATCTGCTGTCCATCTGGATCAGGACCACCTGATTTGCCAGGTGTGCCTTGAAGGCACAGAAGGCATTCGCTATGGCCCGCAACTCAAGGACACCGAGCTGGTGCAGGCTCTTCTGCTCAGAACATAGGCCTTGCATCCACAGGCTGGCCAGATGAGCCCCCCCCCCCTCCCACCTGAGTTCGGATGCATCAGTTGTCAGCGTCCTGCAGGAGGGCTCTGCTTGAAACAGGAGGCCCCGAAGCATGTTCCGTGGTTCCAACATCAGTCAAGGGACTGTACCAAGGGGCGGTAACCACCACCCTGTCCCGGAGGCGGCCCATGGCCCGCTTCCATTGCGTGCAGAGATTCCATTGCACTTGTCACATGGAGATATGGATTAATAACTAACACTCAAGTCATTCATAAATACTCTAGAATCCAATAATCCACTGTTGTCTGCCACAGGTCTCAGATAAACGATTCATGCACTTAACTTCTGGGTACTGTGTCTCCCCAGTATAGTGCTCGTTCACATCAATGACCGTCAGCAATCTTTTCTCAATAATCTTTTCTTAATACAGGTTGTACTTCTTAAACTTTTTAAACTTTCAATCCCAACACAAAAAACAGCACTTATCTTTCAAATTTGCTGTCTTGATTCAAAAAATAGCCCCAACGCCATAATATCTAGGCACCCTCGCGTTTCTCCTATTGGGTTTCTCAAGGGGACTGTGTTTGCCCACCGGGACTGATTCAACTGACTTTCTGTAAAAAATGACAATAGAAAGTAATTGAACTCTACTTATCATCTTCTATTTTATATCACTCTGTTACTGTTGTCACACACAGAGAAAAAAATACCTTCACAGCAGTGCTGCCCATATTCTTCACTCCAAGAAACTGCCTTGCTATTGTCTTCAACTCAATGTACAAAACAAAACCCCAAATTCAGTGATAAATCATGCTAACAAAAACAAAAAATCACCAAACAACCCCCCAGGAAAATTTACCAAATAAATATTTTTGTCGGATGTTTGCAGGAAAGGAACATGTAAAAATACTATGTCCACCTCTCAGTTACATCCATTTTAATCAATTTCTTAAAAACCATGAAAAACTCTACTTAGCTGGATTAACAAGTCGCAGACTACTCAGGCACGACGTGCACGTTTCGGGTTGATAACCCTGTTTCAAGTGCTGCCATAATCAGATTCAACCGTCATTTAACGCTGAGATCAGCTGCTTCCTTCAAGAGGGTCCAAAACTTCATAGAATGGCTATACTTTGCTGTCAATCACTTCAACCCACCAATGAAACTCCTGGGACACCCCACCAACCAGGGGAAGCCCGGGGATCATCAGTGGCATCAGTGAATGCTGAGCCAATCAATCTCCTTGTTGAGTCCTTCAGGAGATACGGTCCGTAATTGAAAAATCCAACGCTGCTCACAGCTCTGTAGTTTATTGACACGATCCCCACCACAATTTTGCGATGTTTTTCTTAAGAAAGAAGCCATTTTGGTACAATCATATATACGAGACACGGTACATCTTTTTCAACAATTGGAGGCTTTGGAAGTTCCAGCTGGTAATTTTCAAATGGTGACACTTGATGTTGCCGCATTATATATAAACATCAACCAGACTGAGGCTTTGGAACTCCTTCAGACTAAATTTACGACTGCACCTTCATGCCTTCCTCGACAATTTTTATTGGAGTTAATTACGTTAGTTTTAACTCGTAATTATTTTTTGTCTCAGGGCCAATTTTACCTACAAATTTTTGGGATAGCCATGGGGGCCTCTGCGGCACCATCTATTGCCACCTTATACATGGCTGATTTTGAGGAGACATATTTATATCATTCTGCCTATTTCCAACATGTTAGGTTTTGGAAACGTTTTTTGGATGATATTTTCTTTTTGTGGATGGGGTCCATGGATGAGCTACATGAGTTCCTGACTTGGCTTAATGGTTTAAAATCCAACTTGACGTTTATGGCCATATCGCTGATCATCAGATTGATTTTCTTGATGTCACCATACATTTTGAGGATGGTCATTTTCAAACTTCGTTATATCGGAAACCAATACAACGAAATAGTTTGTTAAAATTTCAAAGTTTCCACCCTGGTCCGTTGAAGAGGGGTCTTCCGTATGGTCAGTTTTTGAGGCTGCGAAGAATCTGCTCATCAACGATGGATTTTAAATTTCATGCTGAAGAGTTACGCACACGTCTCTTGGATAGGGGTTACCCACCTAAAGTAATAAAACATGCTTATTGTCGTGCATTATATACCCATCGGGAATGGCTCTTGGCTGAAAATCAATCTGCTGTGGTTACTGAACAAACTTCTTCACCGATGGTGGGAATTTTACCCTATATGACATCTAGCAATGGAGTTGTTGATATTCTCCGAAAACATTGGCCGATTTTGAACTTGCACCCTTGCTTCCAAAAACCTCTTTTGGTAGCATTCACGAGGGGTGCCAATTTGGGAGATTTGTTGGCCCGTTCTGCAGTTGCAGAGGATAGACCCTCTGTGCCTACTTTTTCACATAATGGTCACAATGTGTGTGGTAATTGCAATTACTGTTCCTTAGCTATGACAGGATTGGAATGGACTTTTTTGAACACGGGGCGGCATTTCCGACGACGGTGGGAGACGGATTGTACCTCATCTTTTGTTGTATACCTAATCTACTGTCCGTGCCCTTTGGCTTATGTGGGCAGAACTACCCGGATGATCAAACTTCGATTAAGTGAACATGCCTCCCATCTTCACCAGGGGATTGTGACAGCTCCAAATGGTAGAGCATTGCTTAGCCTATGGTCATGTTTTCCAGGACTTAAGATGGTCTGTCATTGATCATGTGCCCATTGATCCACGTGGTGGGGATCGTGTCTATAAACTACAGAGCTGTGAGCAGCGTTGGATTTTTCAATTACGGACCGTATCTCCTGAAGGTCTCAACAAGGAGATTGATTGGCTCAGCATTCACTGATGCCACTGATGATCCCCGGGCTTCCCCTGGTTGGTGGGGTGTCCCAGGAGTTTCATTGGTGGGTTGAAGTGATTGACAGCAAAGTATAGCCATTCTATGAAGTTTTGGACCCTCTTGAAGGAAGCAGCTGATCTCAAAAATTGACAAACTCTTCTTCCTTCTTTTCTGGTGATTTTTCATTTGATGTTAACAGCAAATCCCTATTATTATACAATGCTCGTAAATAAGCTCGATGAACTATAGAGTGAGGATACCCCCGTCTCTGGAAACTAGACTTCAACTGCTTTGATAAAACCTTATATTCACTTGTAGTAGAACAGTTTCGCCGATATCTTAAAAATTGTGATAAAGGGAGACTGTCCTTTAGTCCCGGGGGATGAGCACTCTCATAATGAAGGAACATATTCCGATGTGTGGGCTTACGATAGACTGTAGTGCTCCAAGTCGCATTCTCCCTAACCACCTGGACATCCAGATAAGTAATGTGCTGTTTATGAAACTCACAAGTGAAATGTAAATTAAGATCACATTGGTTGAGCCATAGCACAAAGGCTTGTAGATCGACTACAGTGCCTTGCCACAGCATGAAGATATCATCTATGTATCTGTGCCACGATTTTATGTTAGCAATATAAGGAGGGACTTCCGGTGATGTCATCCACCTGAATGGCGGCGTAGCGCGGGAGCTCCGCCACCAGCAAGCTTCTATATGTTAAAATAGCCCCTACGGGCATCGGAGGGGCAGCTCGGAGTGTGGTCGCGAGCGAGGGGAACAACAACTTACCCCAACGGAGGTCAGCGCAAGTGGGGAGGCGAAGCGGAGAGGCGAGAGCCAACTGGGAGCGGCAGCCCAGACACCCGCGGGCTTCTTGGTCAGAGGCAGTGAGGAGAAGGAAGCGAGAGAGAGGTGCTTGCAGGGCTGCAAACGGCCTGTATGAGAGCAGACGGAGTAGGCAAATAAGCAGCAGGAACCAGCCCAGCCAAGTTACAAATTAAGCGCTGCTGAACGAGGAGGTGATCCGCTGCACGCGGCGCTCAGGCGAAGCGAGGGCCGTGAAAGACCTAGCACGTGGCTGGAGCAACACAGAGGCAGACATACCAGCGACCCACCCCTATAACAACGAGCGGGAAAACAACAGCAACGGTGAGTCTCCCAAGCCCCAGCAATATCAAGGGCTGGGACAGAGGCAGAGTGACTCTGAGTGCGAGGCCCGCTCACTGCAAAGGCCGCAGAGAGGAGAGAGGGTGGTGATCCTGAAATACAGGCCCTGAAAACAGCAGAGGGAAGTGTGAACCAGCCTGCAATGGAGAAAGTCAGTAAAAAAAAAAAAGAGAGCCTGATGAAAAAAAAACTGGCTGAGTTCCGCTCCCCGTATGCAGCCTCCAAAGGCGGGAAGGAGGGGGAGAAAGCAGGAAAACCTGCGACAGAGGCCCCGCAGAGTCCGGGGGGGAGTGATTGAGGGGAAGAGGGCCTGACTGCTGCGGAGCAGATTAAACAATGGCTCCTTGAGTTGAAGGAGGAATTGAAGGTGGAGATATGTGGGGTGAAGAATGAGATTAAGGAAGTTGTGCAGACCATGCGCCAAGATATACTAGAGCTGGGAGAACGAGTGGAAGAGGCGGAAACCAGGCTGGAGAGTCAAGGGGCGACCCTGACGCAGGTCCAGAGAAGCTGGGAAGAGTTACAGTTGGCGCAGGAGGCACTTAAAGCCAAAACTGAGGATCTGGAAGACCGCTCACGTAGATGCAACCTCCGGGTGCGAGGTGTGCCGGAAGAGCCTCAGTATAAGAACTGTGAGGAGGTGGTACAGCGGATCTTCAGGGATCTCCTAGCGGCAGTTGGACAAGGGATGGTCGAGGAAGATACTCGCCCTGGCATAGAAAGAGCGCACAGAGGTCTGGGACCCATTCGAGACAATAGGCCGAGAGACATAGTTGTATGCCTGCGTTCCTTTAAGAGTAAGGAACTTCTGCTGGGAGCCAGCCGCAAATTGAAAAGCTTCCACTGGGAGGGACATAAGGTGGAGTTGTACCAAGACCTGTCCCAGGGAACGCTGCAGCAAAGGAGAGAGATCAGAGAAGTCACAGCGTATCTCAGACGAGCTGAACTGAGATACAAGTGGCTTTTCCCATTTGGATTACTTATCACGGTGAAGGGGCGATCGAGGACGGTGAGTTCCAGTGCGGAGGCTTGGAAGGCATTGCGGGAGCTTGGAGCAGAGCAACTACCGGAGATGGCAGACAGTCCGTCTACTCCATCGAGAAAGGGATCCAGGCCCGGAGGAGCGGAGAATATGAAATGGCAGAGGGCGAGCGGTCGGAGATTGGCCAGGACGACCAAGGACAACCACCAGAGTCAGGAGTCGTAGCAAGAGACTGGATGAGCTGAGGCAACTCATTAAAGGACTGGTATTCTTGAATGAGTTTTGTTAGCGGGCGGGGGGGAAGAGCCGGGCTGGGTAGCAGGCTAAGAGGGGATGGGGGGCGAGGCTGGGGTAGAGCTGAGAGGGAGGAGGTATATTGAGGGAGAGGAGAGGAGGGGGTAAGGGGTGTAGGGGGTAGTGAGGGACTGGGTTAGGTTGGGGAGAGGAGAGGAGGGGCTGAGGGGCTGCTGGGGTAGGATAGGTGGGGAGGTGGAGAAGGTCACTGAAATGGAAGTTGAATCTCCGCAGAGGAGAGTCATGAGGAGGGGGAGGAGGGGGAGAGGGGGAGGTGGGGGGGGAGAGGGAAGGGGGAAGGGGGGCCAGGGTGGGAGGGGAGGGCGGATGGGTTTAGGGGTGAGAGGAGGGGGAATGGAGGAAGGAAGGGTGTTGAAAATTCTCACGTTGAATGTGAAAGGATTAAATTCACCAATGAAAAGACAGAAATTGTACAAGGAATTAACAAGGCATAAAGCGGATATCGTAATGTTGCAAGAGATACATCTACAGAAAAAGCATGAGGCATTGGTGCAACCTTGGGGGTATAAGCATCGAGTGTTTGCCTCCAATCTTAAAGAGAAAAAGAAAGGAGGGGTGGTGGTCTTCATTAGCGGGGAAGCTCCAACAGAGGTTCAGGTGATATCCCGGGATAAGGGGGGACGATATCTCTTGCTGAGGGTAAAGCTGGGGGAGGAGTGGTTTTGTGTGGTAAATGTGTATGCGCCAACGAGTACCCAAACTGAGTTCTGGAAAGAACTGGGTGAGCAGGTGGCGGCAATGGGGGATGGGGTCCTGATTTGTGGAGGGGATTTCAATGTGGCCTGGGAGGTTGGGAGAGACACGACAGGGCGGAGGGAGGGAAGAGGTAAAGATAGGAAGCGCTATCACAGATTTGTGCAGGAGAATGGCCTGATAGATGCGTGGCGGATATTAAATCCGGGACGGAAGCAATTTTCCTTTTATTCAGCAGCACATGGAACCTACTCTCGCTTAGATGCCATATGGGTGGGGAAGGAGCTAGCAGGGAGGCTTCTGGGGGGCGATATAGAACCAATCACATGGTCAGACCATGCCCCGGTGGTGGTACGAGTGCGTGTGGCAGGGGAGGATAAGGGCCGTCAATTTTGGAAATTGAATGAGGGTCTACTAGAGGATGCGAGGGTGGTGAAAGAAATTGAAAGCTTAATCCCGGTGTATTTTGAGCAAAATGGCGGGGGTGAGGTAAAAGAAGGAGTAGTTTGGGATACCTTCAAGGCTGTCGTAAGGGGAGTGCTCATCAAGTGGGGTGCACGTATAAAGCGGGAACGGGCAGAGAAGGAGGAGCAGATGCGCCGGAAGCTGCGGGAGATGGAGGAAAGGGATGGGCAGGGCGGTAGTGGACAGTTGCGGGGGGCGGTTCTGGAACTACGGGCCAAAGTGAATGCTCTTGAGGCGGAGAAGATACAGATCCGCCTGCAGCTGTTGAAACAGAGGTTCTTTGAAGGGGGGAATAAAGCCGGGAAATTCCTCGCGAGACAGTTGAAAAAGCGGAGGGAGTGGAATAGGATTTCACAGATTAAGAGTAAGGGGTGGTGGTGCGGGAGGTTCAGCGCATTAGGGAAGAATTTGTGTCCTTCTATAGCAACTTGTATGCAGCACGAGAGGCGGGGTCGGGGGAGGAGATTCGGGAATATGTGCAGGGAGCAAGGCTCCCGACCTTGACGGGAGACGAACAGGAGGGGCTGGCTAGGGAAATACAAACTGAAGAGGTCTTCCAGGCCATTAAGGCTTTAAAGAACGGCAAAGCCCCAGGGCTCGATGGCTTGACGGCAAGGTTTTATAAGCAATTTGGGAGTCTTTTGTTGAACCCGATGACCAGGGTATTTAATGGGCCGAGAAGGGGGGAGACCTTGCCAGATACAATGGGTTGGGCAGGTATCACTCTTATCCACAAGGAAGGGAAGGACCCTCAAGATTGGGCGATAGGACGCACAATCTCGTTGAATATTGATGTGAAATTATTGGCGAAAGTGTTAGCGACAAGACTTAATAGACTGTTAGGGAAATTGGTGCATGAAGACCAAGCTGGGTTTGTGCCGGGCCGGCAAGTGGCAGACCACATCCGCAAAGTGTTAAATGTGATGTGGTCGGCACAAAAGCAGGGGGCGGAGGCTTTGTTAGTATCACTGGATGCTGAGAAGGCCTTTGATCAAGTGTCCTGGAAATTCCTGTATTCGGTACTGGAATCCCAAGGGTTTGGGCCTGGTTTCGTGCAGTGGATAAGGGCTCTCTATGCTAGGCCGACAGCATGTGTCCGAGTGAATGGGGGATACTCGGAGTTCTTTCCGCTAGAACGAGGGACTAGGCAGGGATGTCCCCTGTCCCCTCTATTGTTCACGCTCTCCCTCGAACCTTTAGCGGCAAGGTTGAGGAGCAGCTCAGGCATCACGGGGGTTAGGGTGGGACGCCAGGAATGTAAAGTGTCCCTCTTCGCGGACGACATACTCTTGACCCTCACGGAACCTAGAGAATCACTGAAGGCAGTGATGAGGGAGATTCAAGAATATGGCGAGAGGGCGGGCTTTCGGATTAACTGGGGGAAATCAGAGATTTTGAGTATAGTAGGGGAGAAAGAGGAGCAACGGGGACTGGCAACAGAGTTTTCCATTCAAATGGGCGAAGACATCGATCCGTTACCTAAGGGTACAGCTAGGGAGAACTTTGGAGGACTTGTATGCTTTAAATTATACGAAATTGGTGGGGCAGGTAGAGGGGCGCCTACAGGGCTGGAGTAGGGGGTATTACTCGTGGTTCGGGCGAATGGCGACGGTGAAAATGATGCTTCTCCCCCAGTTTCTGTTCCTTTTTCAAGTCTTGCCAGTCCCGATACCCCGGAGAGTGCTGAGGAGGATATAGCAGCAGGTAGAGCGATTTATTTGGGGGGGGAGGTGGCCACGGGTGGCGGCAAGAACGATGCAAGTGTCGGTAGGGGAGGGGGGGGATGGGGGTACCAAACTTTAGCTTATATTATGCGGCAGCGCAGTTGAGAGCAGTTTACGCGTGGCTGCGGGAGCCTCAGAAGCAGTGGGTGCAGATGGAGGTGGACGAATATAGGCCGGGAGAATTAGAACGGATAGTATGGGAGGGGAGGGGGGAGAAGGGGAAGAATCCCATAGTGAGGCACACATTGCAGGTGTGGCAACAGTACCGGAAGCGGTTGGTGGGAGATAAAAGGTGGTCGACTACCATGTCACTACAAGCCTGTTGTGCGGAGAGTATGGGGCCAAGTGCTACAGTGCTTCGTAGGTGGGCGGAGTTAGGCTTGACCCAGGTGTCCCAGATCGTGGTAGGAACGCAATGTAGAGGCTTTGAAGGAGTGCGAGACCTCTATCGACTGGGGGAGGCGGATAGGTTTGCGTATACGCAGCTCTGCTCGGTAGTGCGCCAAAAGGGGAGGGAGCAAGGGAGAAGGGGTGGAGGAGAGTGGTTTGAAGGAGCATGTCTAGGCTCCCTGGGACGGCAGGGGATGCTCTCTAAGATCTATCGAGGCCTGACAGCAAGGGGGGAAGGTAAATTGAAGTATATGGAAGCGTGGGAAAATGATTTAGGAGTAAAGTGGGGGGTAGAAGAGTGGGAGACCGTTGCAATGGGCATAGCTAGATTCTCCATTGCTATGTCATTGCGAGAGAATGGCTTTAAGGTGCTGAGTCGCTGGTATCTCACACCAGAGAGATTGTGTAAGGCGGGGGTGCTGCAAACGGATGAATGTTGGCGAAAGTGTGGGGAAAGAGGTTCCTGGATGCACATGTGGTGGACGTGTCCAGTAGTTGGAGAGTATTGGAGCAAAATAGGGGAGAATATAAACAAAATTGTGGGTGCGAATATTGCACTTGGACCTGAGATGTGTCTCCTGCATAGACCAGATGGGAGATGGGATGGGGACTGGAGAATCATTTGGTATTGTGTAACAGCGGCACGGTGCGAAATCGCATGGTATTGGAATAGGCCGATTTTACCCTCCATAGCGAGCTTTGCATGTAGAGTGTCGCATCTTTATGCCATGTATAAACTGACGGGGGAGAGGGTGGGGAGAGGGGAGCAAATGGGGAAGCGGTGGGCGGGGGTGTGGAAATGGTTGCGTGAAGAGGGGTGGAAGTAAGGAGGAGGCGTAGGGGTGGGGGGAGGGGGGTTTAATTTTTGGGGGAGAATGACTTGTTCATGTTAATTATTGCTATTGTTTTGTGGGTTATTGGTGGTTCGCTGTATAGCATTTCCACCCTTATGTTATGTTATACTGCTTGAGTATAAGGGCAGGGGAGATGAGGGGAGATTGGGCGGAGGGGGTGCCCTATGGGGGTTTTGTATATCTGGTATTGTGTGTAAGATGGTCGTTCTCTCTTGTGTTACCTGCGGAAAGCTTGGTGTAATGTAGCTGTTGTTCAGATGGAACTGTAAATGTCACAAATGATAATAAAAATTTAAATTAAAAAAAAAAAAACAATATAAGGAGAAATAGGCAAATGCTGTTTTTCAAAAGACCCCATATAAAAATTTGCGATTGAAGGAGCGCAGGTGGCTCCCTTGGCCACCCCTGCAATTTGATGATATAAAATTCCTTCAAAAACAAAAAAAATTTGATATAACATGAATTCTGTCATTTTCTGTAAGAATGTAAGTTTTTCTTGTGACAAATCACCTTTGCCCTTCAATACGTCTTGTACAATGGCATGTGCTGATTGTTGAGGTATACTGGTGTAAAGCGATTGAACATCAAGCGTCACTAGAAGTATGTCTTCCACTATTGCCCAATGTGTCAAATTCTGCAATATATTCAAAAAATGCGTGGTGTCCCGTATATAAGACGGGATGTCACTCAATAGAGGCCTTAAAAAGGAATCAAGATATGTCGATAGGGGCTCCAACATTGTGCCCCTAGTGGACACAATTGGCAATAGCAGAAGACATACTTCTAGTGACAATTGATGTTCAATCGCTTTACACCAGTATACCTCAACAATCAGCACATGCCATTTTTCAAAGGTATAGAGCGGGAGGGGGACGAAAGGAAGGAGGGGGAAGGAAAGGAAGGGGAAGAAAGGGGAGGGGGGGAAGGGAAAGGAAAAAGGGAGGGAGAAGAGGAGAGAGGAGAGAAAAGAAAGAGGTGGGGAGAGAAAGGGGGAAGGAGGGGGAGAGGAAGGGAAAGGGAGGGAGGAGGGGGGAAGGAAGGGGAAGGAAAGGAGAAGGGAAGGGAAGGAACAGAAGGGAGAGGAAAGGGAAGAAGGGGGAAAGGGAAGAAGGGGAAAGGGAAGAAGGGGAAAGGGGGCAAGGAAGGGAAGGGGAGGGGGTAAACCTTTTGCACTTATAGAAAGGCTACTCTTTTGAAAAAATCTCTTTTTGATAATTCTCCTTTCAAAACATCCATTTTTTGAAATCGCCCCTTTTAATTTACTATCGTGATTTTTAAGGTATCCCTGATGCATTTGCATAATAGCACTTTGTTCTGAACCTTGCAGTTTTAAAATTTTTATTTTTTGGTTTAGATTTTGATTTCAAGCGCTCTATACCTTTGAAAAACCATCTGCTAGATACATGTGATCTGTTCATTTTTAACATTGCTTTTAAGATACATTTTTATTTTGCAAGATATCGCCTCTTGACATTATTAGCATTCATGCTTGAAAACTGCTTTTATTTATAACAGCAGACGGCGGTTTTGAGGTTATGTAACTTTTTGTACCCGGAGTATCTCCTGTTTATTTGCTCCGTGGACGTTTTTTAGATTAAGCAACATGAAAGATACTGTTCTCGAAGGTATATCCTCGTCGGATAATTTGTTGCCTCTTAAAAAATGCCTCATTAGGATATATTTTAACAGCGTTTATTTGGAAACAATGCAGTCTCAGGAATTTCTTTTATGTCTACCATCGGTGGTTTGTTTTTGTTTTGCAAGTACAATAATCGTTTTAGATGGTATAGGTTACCCTTTTGAAAAACTCCTTTTTGATAATTTCCCTTTCAGAACAGCCCCTTTTTTTGAAAAATTGCCCTTCTCAGTTTTATGGATTATATTAGGGTCCTATCGTGATTTTTAAGGTATCCTTCATGCAATTGCACAATAGCACTTTGTTTCTAATCCTGAATCTTTAGTTGTGCCTTCTATTTCAAGCGCTCTACACCTTTGAAAAACATTCTGCTGGATATATATGATATGTTTATCATTTTTTAACATTGTTTTTAAGACAATCTTTAGTATAACCTGAAATTATCTCAGCTGCGTGTTCTTTTCACCTGCCTCTAAGTGTTTTACATCTTATTTTACAAATTCATGTTAGTCTAATACATGACGTTGATCTTTTAGAAGTAACATTATAACATTATATAAGTTACTTTTATTTTGAGCACAATAAGTTTTATTTTTGATTTTGTGGTTTCTATAATTTGGAATCTGTAATGGCATTGCCACATATTTATCTTTACATTAATTCAGTCAATTTACGTCTGGTTAGGTATTTAATCATTTTTTCTTTTAATTGTTTGTTTCTAGTTTTTAGGGTACGACGTGACAGATTTAAGGTACTTTTTATTTATTTTTTGCCTATATGTGTCCTCCTCATCTCTCTTTTTGTGGTTCATATATCATTATTATATGTTTTTATCATATGCTCTTATCCTTTTTATATGTAGTTCTAATATTTAAGTTTACAGTAATATTCTTATATTTGTATCATAATTTATCACATGATTCTTTGATCATAATTTTAACTAATGTATCTACATCCTCTATGTTATATTTGTCTTTTAGATATTTATGATTGTTTTTTGATATTTATGATTAATGTCTTAATTAAAGGTATGTTTAATCAATTAATTTATGTATTTACATGTTCATAATTGTTTGTTATTATCTTTTTGAGGTGTGCTCTTTTTAAAGACCCCCTGAAGAAGGCTTTTTAGCCGAAACGCGTCAGGGCATACTAATTAAAGAGATTCTTCACCTATTGAATTGTCGTCAGTCCTTGTGTACCTGCTTGGTTAGTTTCACACTGTCGACCACAGCCATCAGCTGCTGCATGCGGTCCAGTGGCAGAAACGCCCAGGCTTGAGTGTTATCGAGGAGAGCTCAAATGAACTTCAGCCACTGTTTGGACTGGAGGTGGGACTTGGGGTAGTTGATGACGAATCCCAGCAGCTCGAAGACCTGTATGGTGAGGTGAATGGACTGCTGGACAGCGTCTGGAATGAGACCTTTGATGAGCCAATTGTCCAGAAAAGGGAAGACTAAAAATCCCATGGTTCGAAAGTAGGTGGTTACTACCACGAGGCACTTGGTGAAGACCTGAGCTGCTGAAGAGAGCCTGAAAGCAGCACCCAGTACTGGTAGTGCTAGTGTCCCAGCACAAACCTGAGGTATTTTCTGTGACATGGGTGGATCAAGATGTGTATGTACACATTCTTGAGATTCAAAAAGCATAACCACTCATCCTTTAGAAGGTAAGGGTTTAGTGTCCCCAGCGAGACCATCTTGAACTGCTCACGTATGAAAAACCAGTTGAGGTTCCAGAGGTCCAGAATGGGTCAAAATCCCTCCCTGTCTTTTTGGGTACCAGGAATATCTGGAGTAAAACCCCTTTCCGACCTGAGCCGGTGGAACCAGCTCAATGGCAAGGTCAGCCAACAGAGTGGAGACCTCTTCCCGCAAGGTTTCAATACAGTGGGTCCATGGGGTACTCCCCTTGGACAAAGGGAGGTGGCTGCTGGGAAAAGTGCAGCCAGTAGTCCTGCTGAACGAGCTTCAGTACCCAGGTATCCGAGGTGATAAGGGGCCAAATGGACGAGCCGCTCCTCCTACCTGAAGGGGAACTCTGGCAGATATGGGACGATTAGCTATGCTCCTGAGGAACCAGTCAAAAGCCTGCCTCCGGCTTGGGCTGCAGGGCTGGCTGGGCCTTCTGATGCTTCTCCTGCCACTGCTGGCGGGGGGGGGGGGGGGGTTGTGCCTTCCATTGGGCACTCTGGGGCACCAGATAGTGCGGGTGTGGGTAGAAAGCCTTCCTACCTTGGAACATTTTTCGCAAAGGATCTGCGGTTTTCCTCAAGAGCATCCTTCTCGAGCTCACCTGCTTTCTCCTCGACCGGCTTCCTGAAAAGGTTGCCTTCACTGCAGGGGATGTTGGCCAGCTTATCCTGAACCCATTGCTCCAGGTCAGAGGACTGGAGCCAGGCTACCTCTGCCAAGGGCCAATGCCCTCCACCACCACCCTGCAGGCGGACATGAAGGCATCGTGCATGGCTCTCACATGGCAGAGCAATCCTTGTTGTGGCCTATCAGGGCGCCGAAGATGTTGAGGCCATCAGGAGGGACATAAGCAGAAAACTCCATCAGGTTCAACACGATGCCCTTCAGGAACATACCCATATATAGCTGGTAGGAAAGAATCCACACCACCAGCATGGAGCCCAGGTAGCATCTCCTCCCAAAGGAGTCCAGGGTCCCGGCCTCCCAATCTGAGGGCACCAAGGAGTGGGTCTTCGTGCTCTTCACATGCTTCAAGGCTGACTCAACTACGATGGAGTTGTGCGGTAGCTGGGGCTTCTCAAAGCTTGACAACCTCTAGACCTAGTACATAGAGTCCAGCCGCCGGTTAAAGTGGGAACCGTGAGGAGATTTTCCCACAGCCGCAGCAGTCTCTGCAGGACATGGTGCACTGGCACTGTCACAGCCTCCTTGAGTGCCAATGGATTCTGCAGGAGCTCAAGCTCCTTCACCCTTGGCTCATATTCCGTCTCATGAAAGAAGGGTATGGCCTTGGCTATATCCCGCACAAAGTGCTGGAAGGACATGTCCTCTGGGAATGATCTATACTTCTCATATGGAGGAGACAGATCAGAGGGAAGATCAGGAGACTCCTGTCCATGATAGCAGAGCCTTCCTTAGTTTTCCAGTCCTCAGACTCCAAAAGGAAATTGAAGTAGCATCGAGTTTCCTCCTGCCACCTACTCTAGACATGTGGAGAGGGGGGGATGTCCCAGGACATCGTAACCAGATACGCTTGACAGGAAGACTGCCGTAGGAAATGGCATCAAATGCGATCTCCCGCCCGATGTGCCTGCTCTGCCAGCAGTGCATGGGACTCCAGGATGACCTGGGCAGAGTGTGGTGATGACACTGAAGCCAGCACAGAGCCTGCATGCTGCAAGACTAAGACCACCGCCCTGTGAACCTTGAGGGCTCTCAGGTGTTCCTCCGCTACCACTGCCTTGGAGTGGACTGGGGCTGGGATTGCAACTTCGGTCACCGGTGCGGATACCTCCGGCAGGGACTCCACGATGATAAGTTCATCGTGAAACAGCCAGCTGCCCCCCAGGGCTGTGGGGGATGATTATTCCCATTTGGTAGTTAATTAATTCCACTGCCAGTGTCATGCCAGAAAGGACTGTGGTGCCAGTGCACGGGTGCCCCCTTTTGATGCTGACTATATCGGTGTCAGGTCCTGCCTTGATTCCGGTCAGACATCGGCAGATGGTCTCTGCTTGATACGTCAGCCTCTCGGTTCCAAATGCATCCTGCCCCATTGATGCCTCCGCGGAATTCCACAACGGCATCAACAGTGCTGGAGCTGGGGAAGCTGAATCTGACATTCTGAAGAGGGACGACTCCTGCTTTTCCCAGCCCTTCAGGATCCTCATCATTTGCAGGCAAAGGTAGCAGAAAGCGGGCTTGTGATCGGGCCCAAGGCACTGCAGGCACCAGTTGTGTCTCTCCATGACAGAAATGGTGCAACCACATTTTGTGCATTTTTTAAAGCCACTTACTGGCTTAGACATGTCCAAGAAGACCATGTCTACAAAGTTGATTGTGACGGTGGGAATAAAAATCCAGAACAGAAAAGCACTAAAAGTAGCAAAAACATTGGTAATACTTAATGTCCTTATAGGATTTTGGACCATCGATAAAATCCTATAAGCACCATTTTGAGACTGGCTGACAGATAAGTGGCAACATTTTTGATTACTATAGAGAAACGGTATTGAGATGCAGCTACAAAATGATTACCGGTCTCTAAATAAAATTACATGGAGCAAGTAAGAAATACAAGGATAAGTAGTTAAAATCACTATTGAGCAACATAGAGAGGTCATTGATACAATCGAAGGTATTCAAATCCGACTCTTTGAGTTTGAAATAATACCTCATATAAGTCTGAGGCCTAGTTGCAATAGTGATACTATAACTGGATTGAACATTTAGATTTCGAAGTTGAGTAGCAGAGCTGTAAATAGTTACTAGATTACTGTGATAGCTAAAAAGATGGCAAAAAGAACAAAAATAATAATAATAGGACTGCAACTCCAAGGGGAGGAGGGAGGGTCGTGAGGACTGATTCCTGCTGTCCCCAGAGAACACCTGTTACAGGTGAGTAACTACGCTTTCTACGGGTACAAGCAGGAAGTCAGTCCTCACATATGGGACTCCCCAGCTATAGGCTTCAGAGAACTGACAGCTGAAAAATGAGCTCCCTCTACGAGAGTCGCAAGCAGCCTCTATAGGAATCTAACAGAGAGTAGCACTCTGGTAGCCTGACACAGAGAGGTCAGAGGGCAGGAGTTGCCTAGACCTCGAAAAGGTTACAGAGTACAGACTGGCCGAAAGCACTGTCCCGTTGGGACTCCCTACCCAGGCAGTAATGGGTTGCGAAAGTCTGACGCAAAGACCAGGTGACGGCCCAGCAGATGTCTGCCAGTGGGACAGAGCGGAAATGAGCCACTGATGCCGTCATGGCCCTGACCCGATGGGCCCTGACGCGACCCTCCAATGGAAGCTCGGCTGCCCTGTATGCCCAGGCAATACAGTCCGCCACCCAGGTGGACAGCGTACGCTTGGAAACAGCCATCCCCAGCTTACTGAGGTCGTAGGATATGAAGAGCTGAGAAGCCCTTCTATGGCCCTGCATATGCTGAATATAGAAGGCCAACACTCTCTTACAGTCCAAGGTGTGCAGAACTGTCTCTGCCTGACTGGCATGTGGCCTGGGAAAGAAGGTAGGCAGCACCACCTCCTGGTTGAGGTGGAACCACTTTCGGAAGGAACTTGGGGTGGGTGCGGAGCACCACCCGATTCTTATAGGACCTTGTATATGGCCTGTCGGACGCAAGGGCCTGAAGCACACTCACTCACCCGAGCCGACATGAGTGCCACCAAGAAAACTACCTTCCAAGAAAGGAAGCGTAGATGGCAGGTTGCCATCGGCTCAAAAGGAGGCCGAGTAAGCTGCCCTAAAACCACATTCAAATCCCATTCGGTCACCGGAGGGCGGACCAGAGCCTTCAGCAGAAGCAGGCCTCTCAAGAATCTAGAAACCAGGGGATGTGCAGAGAGAGACTTCCCCTCCACCGGGAAGTGGTTTGCTGCAAGGGCAAAATCCAAAAGGTGGAGAAGGTACTGTGAGACCACTGCAACCTAGCAGGAGAAAGAGTTTGCAGTCTGCTCCTCGCACCAAGCCACAAACCTACACCACTTGAAGGCATAGGTCTGTCCAGTTGACAGCCTCCTTGAAGCCAGCAAGACATCTTCCACATCATTTGGAAGGAGGAGTGGTGCGAGCACTACCCTTTCAGCAGCCATGCCATTAGGTTGAGGGTGCTGAGATTGGGGTACAGGAGAGTGCTCCCCTCCTGGGAGAGGAGGTTTGGAGAGGACCCCAGGGGAATGGGGCCTCCACCGCTAGCTGAAATAGAAGCGGAAACCAGGGTTGCCTCGGCCACCTGGGGGCTACCAGGATAACCGAGGTCTTGTCCTGGAGGATCTTGAATACAGTCTTGGCCACCAGAGGCGTCGGGGGAAACGCATACAGGAGGCCCACAGACCATGATATGAGAAATGCATCGGCAGCCACCCTGTGCGGGTGTGGCTGCCTGGAGCCGGGGCAACTGGTGATTGACCGGACTCGCAAACAAGTCCATTACTGGCCGTCCCTAGGTCTGAAAAAGCCAATGGACTACTCCCTTGTCCAGCTGCCACTCGTGGGGCTGGAGAATCCTGCTTAGCCTGTCGGCTAAGTAGTTGCCTTGGCCTGGCAGGTAAACTGCCCGCAGATGAATGCCATTCCAGACTGCAAAGAAGCACAGAACCAAGGTTTCCTGACACAGTAGGTGGGACCCCGTGCCGCCCTGTTTGTTCACACAGAATATGGCTACCTGGTTGCCTGTCTGTACCAAGACAGGCTCGTGAGCCAAGGTCCACCAGAACCCTCTCAGAGCCAGGCGGATGGCACGGAGCTCCAAGAAATTGATTTGTTGTGTTCTCTCGTTTGGAGACCACAAACCCTGAGTACAAAGCCCCTGGCAATGGGCTCCCCAGCCCAGCAAAGATGCATCCGTGGTCAGGATCCTCGTGTGTCGAGGAGGCTGGAAAGGCATCCCCGCCTCCAAGTGGAGTGGTTGAAGCCACCAGTCCAGGGACTGTACTAGTCGTCTGGACACCATGACTCTGTCTCGGAGGCCGCCTGTGGCCTGTGTCCACTGGGCTCTGAGGCACCACTGAGCAGTTCGCATGTGGAGGTGGGCATCTGGTTTTACATGGACCGTGGAGGCCATGTGCCCAAGGAGGCGCAGAAAGTGCCTTGCTGAAACTTGGGATCTGCGACTCACTTGGCGTGCCAGGGCCAGAAGCGTCTTTGCCCTGTCTGCCGGTAGGTAGGCCCTTGCCTGAAGGGTATCAAGTCTTGCCCCAATGAACTCTAGTTGTTGAGTGGGAAGAAGGCTGGACTTTTGAAGTAATTGATTACAAACCCCAGATGCTGGAGCACCTGGATGGTGCGGGATGTGGCCTGATGGACCTCTCTGACTGAAATGGCTCTGATAAGCCAGTCATCTAGGTAGGGGAAGACAAAAACCCCCTTGAAGTCTGAGAAAGGCGGCCACCACCGCCAGGCATTTTGTGAACACCCTGGGGGTAGAGGCCTGGCCAAAGGGAAGTACCCTGTACTGGTAGTGATTGCCTCCCACCACAAAGCGCAGATACTGCCTGTGGTCTGGGTGTATTAGGATGTGTGTATATGCATCCTTTAGGTCTAAGGAGCATAGCCAGTCTCCCTGGCGGGGATAAGGTAGCAATATTCCAAGGGAGAGGATCTTGAGCTTCTCCCTCACCAGGAATTTGTTTAAGTTACACAGATCAAGGATGAGTCTGAGGCCTCCTGTCCTTTTTGGTACCAGAAAGTACCTGGAATAGAAGCCCTTACCGTGAAGGTGGTGGGGCACCGGTTCTACCGCCTGATCCTCGAGAAGACCTGCCAACTCCTTCAGAAGGTGGTCTCGGTGAAGGGGAGACCTGAGGGGCTCTCCTGGGAAATAAGGAGGAAGTACCTGGGTCAAATGAAGGAGATAGCCCTGATGGACTATCTTCAGGACCCAAGCTGTCCATCTGTGGGCATACAGGGCAAGCTATCCTCCTGTGCATTGCCTGTCCCCTGTGGGGAGAAGGGAAATGCTGTGAGAGTCAAAAGCCGCTACCAGGCTGGGTCGGAGCCGGCACCTGGGGTTTGGGGGCTTTCTGCTTACGCAGGCCATGCCCCTGTCCCTTGGCCTGCTGCCCCTGTTGGGGAGCCGGGGAGGCCTGAAAATGGGGGCAGCTTCGGTAAGCAGTACCCTTCCTTGGGTAAAACAGCTTCTTACCCGAGCCCTTCTTTCGAGAAGGGGCAGAGCTCTTCTTTGAGAGCCGTGTCCTCATCATGTACATGGACTCTATTTCCACAGCCTTGTCAGTCATGGGTTTGCCAAAGAGGTTCTCTCCCTGGCATGGGACATCGACCAACTTGTCCTGAACCCATTGTTCTAGGTCCAATGACTGTAGCCATGCTTGGCGGCGTGCAACTATGCCCACCGCAGCTACCTGGGCCGCCAACTCAAACCCGTCATAGGCTGCTCGAGTCATGAACTTCGAGCACTCACGAATGCCGGATAGACAGGCTCTTGAAGAGCTGCAAAGGTCCCTCAGAGAGATCAGCCGAGAACCCGGCTAGTTCCTTCGCCAGGTCTCTCAGGTACATGCCTATGTACAACTGGTAGGCCTGGATTCGACAGATCAGCATTGAAACCTGAGGGCGCCCAAGTTGCAGGCCTCCCTGCCAGAAGGCACTGAGGAGTGCGTCTTCTGGCACTTCAGCCTGCGCATGGCCAATTCCACAACCATGGAGTTGTGTGGCAACTGTGCCTTTTGAAATCCAGGGCTCTTACGGACTCAATACATCGAGTCATTCCGTTTGCTGATCACCTGTGCCGACACAAGTGTCTCCCACATGCAGAGCATCAGTTGTTCCAGGATCGGAGGCATGAGTACAGTAAGGGCCTCCTGAGGGGGAGAGTCATACTGCAGGATCTCGAGTTCTTTGGCTCGAGGATCCTCCTCAGACTCCACAGAGAATGCCAAAGCCTTTGACATGTCCCCTCATGAAGTCCAAGAACCTAGTGTCCTCCGGAGGGGACCTTCTCCGAGGTTCAGACACCGAAGAATCGGACAGGACGTCCCTGTGCCGACAGGTGTCCAGGGACGCTTCCTCCTCCATCTCCCATCCCGATGCCTCAGAGGAAGAATCGATGGGCCCCGGCGAGAGGGACCTCGGCAGAGGATTGACTCGAGTCCGCATGGTCTCGAGGATCAGCTCGGCCTCCGGAGTCGACTTAGACATCGGTGGCCCGGTGGTCGGGGCGGAAGGACCGGTCAGACTAGAGTTCAGAAGGCTCCGCAGCCACCGGGTCAGGTCCCGACGCCGGTTCCCCCAGAGGGGAGTCCTTGATGAGGACAGTTGTTACCTGCCTCGGCTGCTCCATTTCCCATCGAGGAGGCTTAGCTGGACGCTCCATCTCCGAGGATCCAGGCCGGCACTCAGGGCTCTGCAACCGGTCTCGGAAGGGATCAGGCCATTCAGAGCCATCCAATGACGCCGTCTTCGAGGATTTTTTCTTCCTTCGATGTTCCCGCGAGGGAGACCCCTTCTCCGAGGAACCCCTACAACGCTCGGGCACAGAGTGTTCCCCCTGAGACGTAGAGGCCTCAGACAAGGTCCGGGCCCGCAAAGGTACGGACTCAGGAAAAATCCTATCATGCTGCTGCTAGCAGCTTCTCAGGGCCTTCGAGGATATCTTCCTACACGGGCCATAGACCTTCGGGTCATGGTCAGGCCCAAGGCACCGGAGACAACAGTCATGTGTATCAGTGAGGGACATTAGTTTAGTTTAGCACACTGATCACATTTCTTAAACCCTCTGGCAGCCATCGGGGGAAAAAGGGCCCCTGCAAGGTCGAAAACCGGGCTGCCAGTGAAAAAGAAAAAAAGCGCGAACAAAAAACGAAAAATCAAACCGAACTCGATAATGGTCTACCGAGCCAAAGGCAAGAAGGGGAACCAGAGTCGATCTGGTAAGGAAAAGAAACAAATTTCTAACTTTAACTTTTTCCACGTCCAGAGGGCTCCATGGAAAAAAGGAGACTGAGCAAGATGGCATCCATGGGCGGGAAGGGGACCGCACATGCGTGATGCAATTCACAAAGGCTTTCTATGAAAGCTGGGGATTTGCTCTGCACGAGGGCTCTGCTGGCGCCGACGTCACCCATATGTGAGGACTGACTTCCTGCTTGTTTCCAGAGAACAGATGTATGATGCCAGTCTATTTGTTAAAGATCGTTTGGTGAATGACATACTAATTCACTTGGGGGTCCAAGATGACAAATAGCTGTGTAGATGTCCTTACTGACATAATCATAGAGGTAATAGTCCAGGGTCTGTTTACAGTCTAGCTTTCTCGTGTGAATTCTTATGAGATTTTGGAACAAATGTAGGAAGCACTGTTTTCTCATAAGAATAAAAAAGGGTTACTGCCTTTAGTAAAAATTTGGGGTGAGTTTGCAGAACTATCTTATAAAGAAATATAGCAGATAGGTGTCAGTGCTTGGAATTCAATTAATCTTGAAGCAGAGAAAAGTTATTAGGAAGAGCACTTTACAAGTAAGGTGTTTAAGACAAGCAGACTTCATTGGCAGCTTCATAACAGATTAAGGGCCCATGGAACAGGGGTTTTGTAGTGGTGGTTTGAGATGGATATGTCCTTTTATGAAACAAGAAATGATAAATAGCCTTCTGGTCTCTCTGTTCTATCTTCTGGTCTCTCTGTTCTATCAGAGCATTACTGGAGAGAGCTCCGAGATTTATTTGCATTTAGCTCATGTTTTTCCAGTAGTAGTGCAAGGTTACTTGCATTCAAGAACAGTAGGTATTTCCTGTCACTGGAGAGCTTATAAGCTGACATTTCACTTACCAGTTAATGTCCTTTCCTTGCGTCCTGCTAGATCAGTCCAGACAAGTAGGTTGTGTTCCCCTATCAGGAAATAGGTGGAGACAAAGAACCAATAAAAAGCACAGGTTTCAATGACATCACTCCCACGCCTCTATCCACTTCAGCCACCAGAGGTCTCTTCAGTATTCGTCCCAAAGCATAGGGGAGAAACATAGCAAGCCTTACACAATCTCAATCGTGGGCAACAATGAGTAATCAACAGTAGAGAACTATGTACAGGAAAGCATAAACAGAAAGTTATCAGTAGAAGATGAACCTGCAGAGCCAAGTATAAAATCATAGCAGACCCAAGGGTACCACAGCAGAAGTACAGAGGAAATACAGTTTCAGGGGCGAGCCCTGGACTGGTCTAGCAGAATTTAAGGAAAGGACATTAACTGATAAGTAAAATGTCACCTTCCATATCGTCCTGCTAGACCAGTCCAGACAAGTGGGACATTCCAAAGCTACGACTCCACTTGGCGGGAAGAAGATACAGCAACTCGCAAAACACTTGAGCCAAAGGCAGTGTCTGCCCATGCGTGGACATCCATGCTTGACAGAAGTGAAAAGTGATGCCCAGGTTGCCGCCTGACAAATGGCTGCAGGGACTACAAAGCTCCGCTTCGCCAATGAGGATGCTTGTGCTCGAGTAGAATGGGCATGCAAACCCTCCAGAACCATCCGGTTCCGCAACAAATATGCCAAGGCAATGGCCTCCTTAATCCAGTGCCCAAAAGTCGACTTAGCCACCTTGTCACCCTTACACGGGCCAGCAAACAGCACAAAAAGATGGACTTACAAAAAGAATTTGTAACCTTCCAAGTACTGGAGAAGCATCCTCCAGACATCCACAAGGCAAAGATCCTTATCTTTCTCCTGACAATGCTCCTCAGAGAAGGAGGGTAGACAGACCAACTGGTTCACATGAAAGGGAGAAATCACCTTAAGCAAGAAGGACAGCACAAGCCGAATGGAAACGGCCTCCTTCGAAAAAGACAGATAAGGATCTCAGCAAGACAGAGCCTGCAGCTCAGAAATTTGTTTTATGGAACAAATAGTGACTAAAGAGACCATCTTGAGTGTCAAATCTTTCAGAATAGTCCGCTTCAATGGCTAAAAGGGCTCCAACATCAGGGCTCTGAGCAGCAGACACAGATCCCAGGAAAGGATTACCAACTGGAAGGGAGGATGCAGACACCAAAACCCCCCTGACAAAGGCACAAAACATTTGGGTGTAAGGCTAGAGTTACCAGTTAACAGGCTTCTGAAACAGGCCAAAGCTGCCACCTGAACCTTCAGGGAGCTAAGAGAAAAGGCCCTTCTCCAGATTGTCCTTTCAAAAAGGCCAACAGAGACTGTACCTTGTCCACCTCAGGAGTCAGCTGCCGTGCGCCACACCAGACCTGCACTTATGCCAGGTTGGTAGACATCCTCCAGGCTCTGAGCAGAGTGGAAAACCACCGGCAGAATCCGTACGCATGAACCATCTCTTTATAGGAGCCAAAACATATGCGAGAAGACAGAGACAAATGAAGAGGTGGAGCTTGTAGGAGTCGCATTAGATCTCCGAATCACACTCTCATCGGTCAATCCGGCACCTCCAGAATAATCCTTCTCGGGTGGCACTCCATACACTGGGTCAAGCATTGATATCCTGGGTCCCTTCTTAATAATGGTTTATGGACCTTTCCTCCAGGAACTTGTCCAAACCTTTTTTAAACCCAGCTACACTAACAGCCTTTAGTACATCCTCCGGTAACAAATTCCAGAGTTTGATTACACGTTGAGTGAAAAAATATTTTCTTTTATTAGTCTTAAATAGTTTACCCTGTAGCTTCATTGCATGTCCCCTAGTCTTTCTATATTCTGATAACGTAAACAATCGATCTACGTTTACCCGTTCCACTCCGTTCATTAATTTATAGACTTCTATCATATCTCCCCTCAGCCGTCTCTTTTCCAGGTTAAAGAGCCCTAACCGTTTTAGCCTTTCTTCATAGGAGTATCCTTCCATCCCCTTTACCATTTTGGTGGCTCTTCTCTGAACCTTTTCTAATAACTCTATATCCTTTTTAAGATACGGCAACCAGAATTGCACACAATATTCATGGTGCGGTCTCACCATGGAACGATATAGAGGTATTATAATATCTTCTGTTTTATTTTCCATTCCTTTCCTTATGATACCTAGCATTCTAGTTGCTCTCTTGGCTGCCGCTGCACACTGGGCCGAGGGTTTTAACATGTTATCCACAATGACGCCTAAATCATTTTCCTCGGTGGTGGTTCCTAATGTGGAACCTTGCATTGTATAACCATAGTTTGGGTTGTTCTTCCCTAGGTGCATAACTTTGCACTTGTCCACATTAAATTTCATCTGCCATTTTGATGCCCAGTCTTCTAATTTATCAAGATCCTCTTGCAATTTTCCACAATCCTCTTGGGTTTTAACAACTTTAAATAGTTTTGTGTCATCTGCAAATTTGATAACCTCACTCGTTATTCCACTTTCCAGGTCATTTATGAATATGTCAAAAAGCAGCGGACCCAGCACAGATCCCTGGGGTACACCACTATTCACCTTTCTCCATACCAGAGAAAGCGTAGTTACTCACCTGTAACAGGTGTTCCCGGGGACAGCAGGAATCAGTCCTCACATATGGGTGAAGTCGGCACCAAAGGAGCCCTCGCTGAAGCATCCCCCCAGCTTTCAAAGAAAGCCTTTGAGAGATGCCACCACGCATGCATGGTCTCCTTCCTGCCCATGGGTGCCATCTTGCTCAATCAGATGACACAGCTAAAAGATGGCAAAAATAAAAGATGGTAAAGGAGCAATTCCAAGGGGAGGAGGAAGGGTTGTAAGGACTGATTCCTGCTGTCCCTGGAGAACACCTGTTTCAGGTGAGTTACTATGCTTTATCCAGGAACAAGCAGGAAGTCAGTTCTCACATATGGGACTCCCCAGCTACAGGCTACCGAAAGCCCATAGCAAATAGGAGCTCCCTCATGGGGAGACGCAAGCAGCAACAATTTAGTCCATGTACAGAGACCACAATAGGACCCCTGTGTCCGATGAAACCAGCACTCCAGTAGCCTGAACACAGAAGAGTCAGAGGGTAGGAGATGCCTAAACCCTGAAAAGGTTACAGAGCACAGCCAGGTCAAAGGCACTGTCCCGTTAGGACTCTCTTTCCAGGCAGTAATGGGCTGCGAAGGTATGGACTGAAGACCAGGTGGTGGCTCGGCAGACGCCACCACTGGGACAGAGTGCAAGTTTGCCACCGAGGCCGCATTCACAGACAGCTTTGGCCAGGTTCTTGAACCGCTGCAAGGGTTCTTCGGAGAGACCAGTTCAGAACCCGGCAAGTTCCTTCGCCAGATCTCTCAGGTACATGCCTATGTACCGATGGTAGGCCTGGATGTGGACAATGAGCATAGAGCCCTGGTAGCACTTTCTGCCAAGGGTGTCCATGGTACGGGCCTCCCTGCTGGGGGGCACCAAGGAGTGCGCCTTCTGGCTTTTCAGCCAACGCATGGCTGACTCCACCACCATGGAGTTATGTGGCAGCTGTGACTTTTGAAAACCTGGTGGACTCGATACAATGAGTCGAGCCATTTGCTCACCACCGGAATGAAGCCGGTTTTTCCACATTCGGAGCATCAGCCATTACAGGATGGGAGGAATAGGCACCGTTAGCGATTCCTGTGGAGGGGCTTTGTACTGGAGGATTTCCAACTCATCCACCAGAGAGTCCTCATCCAACTCTGTCAGGTACGCCAGGGCCTTAGACATGTCCTTGACAAAATCAAGGAAGCCCACATCCTCGGAAGGGGAACACCATTGAGGCTCTGAGATGGGAGAGTCAGATGGGACATCACGGTGGCGATGAGTATCGGGGAACTCCTCGTCCTTCGTATCCCACTTGAAGCAGTCCGTCGAGGAATCCTAAGAGGGATGCTCTGCGGGCCTCGCGGCCCCGATGCCCTGTGGAGGGTGCCCAGAAAATTTGCCGGAGATGACCGCAGTCCCCTAGAGCAAGACTTGGATCATGACCAAGGCCGAGGATCGGCTCAGCCTCCGGAGACATCTTGGACATCGAAGGCCCAGTGGTCGGGGAGGATGAACTGGTCGTACCGGACAACAGCGCCTGCTGCTGGTCCATGAAGGCAGACAAACTGTGCTCCAGGGCCGCCATTCTGGACTCCAGACCAGAAGGCTCCACAGCCTTCGGCGCGGGCACCGAGGAACTCAGGCCCGATGCCAGCTCCCCCAAAGGGGAATCCTCGATGAGGATAGTGTCTGGGGACCGAGGCTGGTCCACGGTCGGATCTTTTCAGGGGACCTTCTCAGGCCACTCCTTCTCCGACACCTCGGATGAACGCCTTGGACTGTGGGACCGGGACCGGGGAGCACCCAGCCGGTCGGAACCATCCAAGGACGCCGCCTTTGAGGGTTTCTTCTTCCTTAGTTCCCTCGAGTGAGACCCCCTTTCTGAGGACCCACGACGAGGCTTGGGCTCGGAAGGTTCCGCCCGAGATGTCGGGGCCTCAGATGACGCCCTGGCCTTCGGAGGCACCAGGGACTCGAGAAAAACATATCGTGCTGTTGCTGGCAGCTCTTTAGGGCCTTACTGGACATCCTTTTGCAGAGACCACAGGCCGCTGGGTCGTGGTCTGGCCCAAGGCAGCAGAGACAGTCGTGTGTGTCGGTCAAAGACATAATTTTAGAGCACGATCACACTTCTTAAATCCATTGGTAGCCATGGGGGAAAAAAGTACCCCTGCGAGGTCGAAGACTCTCCGGGCTGCCAGTGGGGAAAAAAGATGCAAAGACGCCAGTAAAAGAAAAAAATGAAAAACTACAAAAGGAGACTGAACTCGACAAAGAGGCAATGAGGTTGGCAGGCGGGAAGAGTACCAGTGCAATACCGGAGGAGAGTATGAAACTCGAAGAGAAAAATCAACTTTTTCTGGGGCCAAGCCAGACGAATGTTAAAGGGCTCCACGGAAAAAAGGAGACCGAGTAAGATGGCACCCTTGGGTGGGAAGGGGACCACGCATGTGTGGTGGCATCTCCCAAAGGCTTTCTTTGAAAGCTGGGGGGATGCTTCCGTGAGGGCTCCGTCGGTGCCAACATCACCCATATGTGACGACTGACTTCCTGCTTGTTCCCGGAGAAAAAGGTGTATATAAAAGACAGCACATGTAAATTACAAAAAAAACTGACACTTCCAAGCACTAAATTGAAAATTAAATGCTTTTTTTCCTACCTTTGTTGCTTAGCCATTTTTCTAATCATGTTAGTTTCACTCTTTGGTTCCTGCTTCTCTCCATTTTCTCTCAACATTTTCCAGGGTCCCAAGTCCATCTGCCACTTCTCACCCATCCTATCTTCTTCAGATCCTCGCCTATAATCCATCTGGCATTGATCTTTTTCCTTTCTGTTGGTTTTTTTTTTCCCATTTATTTTCTTCCATCAACTTAGATTTCATTCCTTTTTCTTACCAGCCAGTCCCCAATCTACCCACTGCTTTACAGCCTTAAATCCAACCCTCCCATTCACTAGCCTTTCATCAATGCTTGCCTTGATCTTCCTCTGTGTTTTTTCGATCTGGGAGGGATCAGTGGATTCTTTAAAATCTTTTTATGAGTGGTTGAATGGTTTGGATCCCCACATACAGTTCACTCTTAGTTATCATAAAGAGATAGTGTTTTTGGATGTAAGGGTATTTCGGCAGTGTGATAGTTGGGGTACTTCGGTATATAAGAAAAGTACTGATAAGAAATACCTTTTTACACTATTCAAACGCTCAACCGACATGGCTGTGGCAGGGATTGCCTTTTTCACAGTTTGTTTGATACCGTAGAAATTGTTACGCTTTGGATGATTTTAAGGTGAAGGCTAGGTCATTGAAAGGTGATTTTTTGGCTAGAGGTTATCCTGAGAAGGTGGTAGACCATGCATATAAGCGCGCATTGTTCAATGATAGAACTTGGTTGTTCTCTCCCCGTGATAAATCATGGGTGGCCGATGATGAATGTGTTAATTTCATTTCTCGGTTTTCTCCTTTAAGCTCGGAAATCCAGCGAATAATTCTGAAGCATGCTAATGTTTTGCGAACAGTACAGGGTTTGTTGGCAAGGCGTCCCCGTTGTGTATGGCAGAGAAATCCGAATTTGAAAGAACTATTGAGTCCTTCTTGTTTGCATCCCTTGATGCCCCTGAGTGAGAGACCGGTAGGTCATGTAAAGTGTGGGAATTGTGCTTTATGTGCGGTCTCTTGGGAGACAAAGTTTCTCCTATGGGGGGGAAAGTTATTATTTGAGAACTAATACGTCATGTGGGTCTGATTTTGTGGTATATGGCATCTTTTGCCCTTGTGGGTTGCTATATGTTGGGAAAACTATTCATCCGTTCAGGATACGTTTGAGTGAACATAAAAGTAGATTACATTGTAAACGTCGGGAGGCTCCAATGGTTGAGCATTGTTTAGGAAATGGACATGTCTTTTCTGATCTGCGTTGTTTTTGTATTGAACGGGTGATGGTAGGTCAAGGAGCATGGACGCGGGAGCAGCATCTTGTCTTTCAAGAACAACGCTGGATATTTCTGCTTGGGACTGTTATTCCCGGCGGGCTCAATTTAAATATTTATGGGGGGGCCTGTGTTTAATTCATTGTAGATTTGTCAACATTGAAATATTTGTTGCTGATTGGTCGATGGCTGAATGGGAGGGAGTGCATATAGAGATTTATGCGCCTGCGTGGCGTTTTTTAGAATGTTCGTTGGAATGATTCTGGCTGAGCTGGAGATGGCATATAAGATTAAGCCTAAGTAAGTCTTGCTCAATTGTTTAGATAACTTGTTATTAGGTGTTTAATGGTGGTGGTTCTTTTTATACTGTAGTGCTGATGTAAGGAGATTGCTTTTGTTATTTTTAGTTAAATCCCCCTGAAGCAATTGGATGCGAAACGCTGAAGGGACATCTGAGTGGGCGTTGGGGTTAGCTCATCTCGAGTGAATTGGTGGATAACGGTGCTATACAAGGATGAAAAAGTGAAAGAAGTTATATGAAGCTTCAATTATGTTAAGTGTGTGGTTAAGTGTATGGCATGCTTGATTTTGTTGTCCACCAATGTGTTTATGAAAAGGAAGGGTTTTTGGGCAAGTCATTGATGTACTGTCAAGGAAGAGTCCTATGGCCATTTGGTGGTTTCGTTGGTCGCCTTGTGAATTCTGAGACTTGCTTTTCTCCCTGACTATTATTTACCCTAAAGAATTGTACTACGGGTGTAGTTAATGAGTGGAGTTATGAATATTTTGATGACTTCCTTGATGTCCAGCATCCCTTCCCCTCTACTCTCCAGTATCTCTTCCCTGTGTCCATCATCTCTTTTCTACCTCCCTATTTCTTCCCTGCATCCATCATCTCTGCTCCATCTCCCTTTTGCCCTTTTCCCTTCTTAATCCTCCCTCCCCTGTCTAGCATCTTCCCTCCGTATCCCTATTGCCCCCTCTCCCGAGTCTAGCATTTCCCCTCCATCTCTTTATGACCTTTTGTGCCCAGTATCATCCCATTCTCTTCCTTTAACCCTCTATGTCTCCCTTTCCTGAGCCTAAAATCTCCCGCCTCCCTATTCCCCATCCCCATGTCCACTTTTGTCATATCTTTTCCCTTCCCCTGCCATGTGTCCCTGCATTCCCCGTCAACTGCAACCCAGTCACTCCCCCAATGCAGCACTTTCTTTTTAACTTTGACCCTCCACCCCAAGTGGCCAATCTGCCCCCCACATATGGACACTGGTGCTGCCCTCCTCAGCCTTGCAGCAGTAGTGACTATAACTGTGATGGCCACTAGACCTCAGCCTCTGAGACTCATGCGTGCCTCCAAAACACTGATGGTTATTTCCCCCCCACCCCCCCACCAACATGAAAATATACATCACAGGAGACGTGATGAGCAGAACCCTAGAAATGAACAAGAGTATTAGAGGCCCTGTGCTAATGGGTTATGGACTGCTGCTGCTGCACAATTGAAGAGATGTAGCAACAGTGGGGGGAGGGAGCACAGAGAGGGTGGAGGGAGGCCATAGGAAAGAAGTTGGCAGAGCTGTTCAGATATCTTCAACTGGTGGGGCTTGGAGATCTTCCCCAGCTACTGCATTGAGCGAGCGGAGCCTTGTGCAAGAAACACGCCCAAACAAGCCTAGGGCCATCTCTGCGACCATCTGTGCAAACCTATCATAGGAGAATCATATAAGGAGGTTGTTGTTGTTAAGTGCCCTCGAGTCGGAGTCAACTCAAGGTGACCCTCTGGATAGCTATCCTAAATTGTGTTCGGTCTTCAGTCAGGCGGCTCATTGTTGACAGACTGGTACCCGTAGCTGCTGTTATTGTATTGATCCATCTCATTGCCGGCCTTCCTCTTTTGCGTTGACCTTCTATCTTGCCAAGCATGATGTCTTTCTCTAATGATCGCATGATGTGTCCAAAGTATGAAAGTCGAAGTCTTGTCATCTGAGCTTCTAAAGAAAGCTTAGGTTTGATCTCCTCTAGTACCGACTGGTTTGTTCTTCGGGCAGTCCATGGTATACACAGTATTCGCCGCCAGCACCATAATTCAAAGGCATCAATTTTCTTCCTGTCTATCTTATTCACTGTCCAGCTTTCACATCCATATGATGTTATTGAAAATACCATGGCTTGAACAAGTCGAATCTTTGTATGGAGAGAGGCATCTCTGCTCTTGAGAATCTTATCTAAGTCTTTCATAGCCATTCTGCCAAGAGCAATGTGTCGTCTGATTTCTTGACTGCTTGTTGCTTCTTTATTGATAGTTGATCCAAGTAGGTTAAAGTTCTTCTCGATTTCAAGTTCTTCTCATGACAACTGGCATAATCAACAGGTTCATCGTTGAGATGAACCTGTTGATTATGCCAGTTGTCATGATCTTTGTCTTCTTTACATTACGGTGCAGACCCATTTTGAGACTATGTTCTTTGATTGTGAGAAGCAAATGTTTCAGATTATCTTCACTTTCAGCCAGTAATGTGGTATCATCAGCATAGTGAAGGTTGTTGATGAGTCTTTCACCAATCTTCACACCTCTGTTGTCTTCGTACAATCCTGCTTCTCTGATGATTTGTTCTGCATATAAATTAAACAGGTAGGGGGAAAGTATGCAGCCCTGTCTTACTCATTTAAATGTGAATTAACTTGAACAGCAGGATAGTTCAGTGGTGAAGTGGGATCCTTGGGTATCTACACTACAGAAAGTTGTAGAGATTGCTGTACCAGTAAGGAAAGTAGTTATTAAATCCAATAAAAGGACTCCATGGTATACAGAGGAACAGAGCCTAATGATTGATTCTTAGGTGGTGAGAAAGAAATGGAGGAGTACAAGCCAAATTGAATTGAAGGAAAGAGTATAAACCTTAGATGAAAAACATGTAATAGCAAAATAAAAGAAGTGAAGACATTTTTTGCAGAGAAGTTAAAGAAATATTTGAACAAATCTCAGGAACATTTTAAACCTGGTTAATGATGTGTGACAGAAATCTAAACAGGCAATATCCAAAGGGAAATGAATTCGCTATGGATGAAGAACTAGCACAGTTTTTTGAGAATAAAATTACAGCAATTTATTCTTATCTGCAAGGTCAACAGACTGCGAAAGAGGGAGAACAGGATAACTATAGGGGTATGCTGAAGGGGACATCTACTGGGGAGCCACTGGGATTGCAGGAAGCGGAACTATTTATTTAAATTATATTCCTCTCATCATGAGCATTCTCAGTGGATTACAATTCGCATATGAAATTTAATAATAATATACAAAATATGAAACACAAATAAATAAAACCCTAACCTTCACTTCCAAACTCTCTCTCTCTAACCATAAGCCTGAGCAAATAAAAATCCCTTCAATTTCTTTCTAAAATTAGTACATAAAATGGATACATTTTTACAGTTGACTCTAAAATGATTTTTTACCTTCATTATCTATAATGAAGCCTAGGGGTTCCCCTTTAGACATTAATCCAGCAGGTCTAATGAAGGAACTGAAAAAAAACAGCTAGCACCATTCATCATGCTGATTAACAACTCTTATTTAGAAGGCATAGTTCCATCTTTTTGGAAAAAAGCTGTTGAATGCCCAATTGTGAAAGACAGATCTATTTTTTTTGTAGCGTCTATCTAAAGACCAATAAGCTTGTTACCTTTTGTGGGTAAGATGGTAGAACAGATAGCGACTTTGTACCTTGCTGATTTTGTAGGACAGAGGAATGTTCTTGCTGGTGAACAGGAGGGTTTCTGTGCTGGGTTCAGCATGGAGATGACCCTGGCAATTTGGTGCATATGATGAGGGCAGGTTTAGATCAGGGTAAAGAAGGTCTGATTGTGGCCCTAAATTAGCAAGAAACATCTAATACAGAAGATAATAATATTTTATTAAAAAGATTAGAAAAAGGGCATAGTTCAAACCCCACTGAAATGCTTTCGATCCTTCCTAGAGGGTAGGCCCTAGCAAATGTGTTGGGGATCTGCCTTCTCCACCAGCAGACTGACAAAATCAGGGGTTCCCAGTATTATTCAATTTATATATGTAACTATAGCAGCACTGATTCAAACAGCAGGGTTCATATACTATATGTATATGGTCGATCTGCACATTTTCTGTATGTTTTCACAAAATAGAGATGATGTAGTAGCTAAGTTAAATTAGGGGATCCATGAAATAGCTAAATGGTTATAGAATAATAAGTTCAAACTAAATCATTCTGAGCTGCTAAGGTTGAATAGGTCATGTATCACATTAGATTGCCTGCAAGTTAGATTGGTTGATGTTTTGCAACCAGTTTTAGAGTAAAAATTCTTAGGTGTGATATTAGAGTCTCTAACTATTAGATGACAGACTGCAACAGCAGTTTAAAAAAAAGGGCTTGTATTTCGGGAATATATGTGACATATACCTGTATTTTACGTGAGAAGATTGGAGACTATTGTACATGCTTTAATCACTACAAGGTTGGATTATTATAATTCACTCTATGTAGGACTGGATTTAGCTCATTCCTTTCTCAGAAGTTCAAAGAGTTACATTCAGGTACAGTAGTTAACTAGAGGGCTTACAGTCTAACTTTGTACCTGAGGAAATGGAGGGTTAAGTGACCATGTAGGACCGCCTAAGTATCAATTGTTTGGGTTACAATAGTTGCAAAACATTGCAGCACTATTGATTATTGGTACTAGATTACGTGAACATATTCAACCTGTTCTTAAATAATTTTACCGACTTCCTGTTGAATATAGGATTCATTTTAAAATTTTGGTTTTAGTTTTTAAAAATATTACATGATATGGCGCCTAAGTCTATAAAAGCTCACATACATATGTATAGACTATCTAGGGCAATTCATTCATCACAAAAGGCTTTGCTTGCAGCATTGAATAAGGTTCAGTTAGTAGAGAGTAGTAAATTCACATTTTCATCTGTTGTTCCAACATCTCTGAACAAGCTCCCAACAGAGGTGAAAGAGGTTAATAATATTCTACATTTTCGTAAACTGTGTAAAGCATGCAGGTTAAAGATGAAATATTATGTTATAATTTTTACTGTAAACTATTTTGTAGATTTTGAAAAAGTGGTATGTGAAATTAACTAAATAAATAAATATGCACCGGCCAAATATTTAGTAGCCAGGGAAAACTACTTATCTTTTCCTCTCTAAGAACATAAGAAAAGCCATAATGGGTCAGACCAAGGTCCATCAATCCCAGTATCCTGTTTCCAACAGTGGCCAATTCAAGTTGCAAGTACCTGATAGGTTCCCAAAAAGGCACACAGGTTCCACAATGCTTGTCCTGGGGTAGCAGTGAATTTCCCAGATCTTTTTTAATAATGGTTTATGGACCTTTCCGAAACCTTTTTTAAACCCAGCTACATTAAACAGCTTTTACTACATCCTCCGGTAATAAATTCCAGAGTTTGATTACGCGTTGAGTAAAAAAATATTTTCTCTTATTAGTCTTAAATGGGTTACATTGTAGCCACTCCCTTCATTAATTTATAGATCTCTATCATATCCCCCTTCAGCCGCCTCTTTTCCAAGTTGAAGAGCCCTAACCTTTTAAACCTCTACTCATAGGGGTATCCTTCCATTCCTTTTGCCATTTTGGTGGCTTTTCTCTATACCTTTTCTAATTCCGCTATATCCTTTTTAAAGATACAGTGACCAGAATTGCACACAATATTCACTGTGCGGTTGCACCAATAAACCTAGCTATCCTTGTTTTGCTAGGTTTCTTGTATTCATTTCCCTGGAGGTTTTTTTCATAGGCATTTTCTTGGTGGGGGGGGGGGGAGGAGGAGGAGATTTGCACCTTTTTGCTTTTCTTAGCATCCATTATCTTAAACCAATCTTTTCCTTTGCTGCTCCCCTTCCTACATTTAATTGTGCCTCTCACACTCTGCACACCAGGGCAGCTGCTCCAGTTCCTGCCGGGGCCAGCCCAGCCCAACCCAACCATCAGCAAACCAGGCAGTTGCCTACGGCAGCAAGCTAAATAATAAATTGTGAAGGCAGGGAGGGCATAAGGCTTAAGGTTTGCTTAGGGTACCAACACCTTGATCGAGCTCTGGGGTCAGCTCTGATTCCTGCCACTACCTTTGGATGCAGTAGTTCCCTACCTCTGCAGCAGATGCCAAAAAAATTTCACCTGTAATTTTTCTAACATTACCACTAAGTAGGCTATTTTTCCTTTATTTTTTTTTAATTAAGATATGCCATACTTCGTCAGACCAAAGTCCATCAAGCCCAGTATCCTGCCTCTAACAATGGCCAATCTAGGTCACAAGTACCTAGCAGTTTCCCCAAAAGACACAGGTTCCACAATGCTTGTATTGGGGAAAGCAGTGATATCCTGGGTCCCTTGTAATAACGGTTTATGGACCTTTCCTCCAGAAACTTGTCCAAATCTTTTTTAAAACCAGCTACACTAACAGCTTTTACTACATCCTACGGTAACAAACTCCAGAGTTTGATTACACGTTGAGTGAAAAAATATTTTCTATTATTAGTCAAATAGGTTACCCTGTAGTTTCATTGAATGTCCCCTAGTCTTTCTATATTCTGATGATGCAAACAATCGATCTATGTTTACCCGTTCCGCTCCATTCATTAATTTATAGACCTCTATCATATCTCCCTTCAGCCGTTTCTTTTCCAGATTGAAAAGCTCTAACCTTTTTAGCCTCTCTTCATAGGAGTAGCCTTCCATCCCCTTTACCATTTTGGTGGCTCTTCTCTGTACCTTCTCTAATAATGCTATATCCTTTTTAAGATAGGGCGACCAGAATTGCACACAGTATTCAAGGTGCGGTCGCACCAAGGATGATACAGAGGCATTATAATATCCTTTGTTTTATTTTCCATTCCTTTCCTTATGATACCTAGCATTCTATTTGCTCTCTTGGCCACCGCTGCACACTGGGCGGAGGGTTTTAATACGTTATCCATGATGATGCCTAAATCTTTTTCCTGTGTGGTGGTTCCTAATGTGGAACATTACATCGTGTAACCATAGTTTGGGTAATTCTTTCCTAGGTGCATAACTTTGCACTTGTCCACATTAAATTTCATCTGCCATTTGGATGCCCAGTCTTCCAATTTATCAAGATCCTCTTGCAATTTTCCACAATCCTCATGGATTTTAACAACTTTAGTTTTGTGTCATCTGCAAATTAGGAATTTTGAAATATACATTTCACATCCAATCAAGGAAAACCAAAAAGGAATGATTTAGAACACATGAAATATATCAAAGAAAAATATTGCAAATGGTATAGCCCACATTATGAGGGAGTAACAGCATCAATATGCACAAAACTACCAAATCTCAAATAAGGCAGCTAAAAAAAAGCCATGTACACTGTTGGTCTATATAGAAATAAAAAGAAATAAAGGTTAGAGGAATAAGTTTATCTAACAGAAATTTCTCTAAATGAGATACATCTTGAAAAGCAAATGTTTCCTCCTGCAATGTAACACATTTGCAGGAGAATCTTAGATAAAAAGTTATCTCCAATGCTATAATGAGACTTCAAAATAGAAATGGAATCCTGCGGTTCTGGGTGCTCCTGGAAACATACAGGAATACATTCAGCTTTTGTCCACAAAACAAAAAATATTTATTGTTAAAGTAAGTTTTAAACATCTTTCCCTTCTGGACCTCAGACAGGAAGGTGACCAGCATAGTGGCCCTCCTGGAAATAGTGTTTGCTGAGTCTTCAGGAAAAGCAGACAAACCCTGACTCTACTAGGATGCATTGCATCCAATTCACCATCAATTGGGTTTTCAATACACGACTTACTGGGAATATAAATAGTAATTACACTTACCTGGTAATTGTAGTTCCTTGAGAGACGACAGCTTAGTCCTCTACGTATGGGTAGTGTACCTCCTCCTGCAGCATGAAGACTGGACCAATCAGATTTCAACTTCCCTGGATCCATCACCCCAGCAACTCTGGAACTCCAGTGAACTACTGTCAAAGCAAACTCAAACACGTAGCTAACCTTTGAGAAGATCCGAATACAGAATATGCATTTTTTTTTTTAAAGGTTTTTTTTTTTTTTTTTTTTTTTTTATATATGGCAGCCAAAAGCCACCTGTCCTAGGGACGGAAAGTCCCGCCCCTGCCACTGCCGAAACAGAGAATGAGCACGAAAGAAAACAAGAAACAGCGGAGAAAAATAAGAAAAAGGGAATGCACTCACCTGGGAATATGCACCTCTGAACCCAAGGCGTGCCGCGCTAAAAGAAATGAAGTAGGGAGAGGCAGGAGGACTAAGCTGTCGTCTCTCAAGGAACTACAATTACCAGGTAAGTGTAATTACTATTTCCTTATCGTTCCTCCAGCTTAGTCCTCTACGTATGGGATGTATCAAAGCAGCCTAACGGGCGGGATTTTGCCAGCCGGCACGCAGAACCGCGGAACCGAAACCGGCATCGCTCGCCGCCAAGACATCAAGCCGATAATGTTTACTGAAAGTATGCAAAGAAGACCACGTGGCCGCCTTACAGATATCCACTGGTGAAACTAATCCGAACTCCGCCCAAGACGCCGCTTGCGCTCGCGTAGAATGAGCACGCAACCCAACAGGCGCAACTCGACCGTGTAAGAGATAAGCCGAGCCAATGGCTTCTTTAATCCACCGAGCAATAGAGGCCTTTGCCGCCGCTTCACCTTTGCGGGAACCTCCAAACAGCACAAATAAGCGGTCCGATTTACGAAAATCACTGGTAACCTTCAAATAACGGCGTAAGACCCTCTTGAGGTCCAACCGACTGAGACCGCGATCCGAAGCCCGCCCCTCCGACTCCGAAAACACCGGAAGGGAAACGACCTGATTCAAGTGGAAAGGAGAAGTCACCTTAGGCAAAAAGGAAGGCACAGGTCGCAGAACCACTTTGTGAGCTGAGAAGGACAGAAAAGGCTCTCTGCATGAAAGAGCCTGGAGCTCAGAAATACGGCGTGCCGAACAAATCGCCACAAGAAAAAACCGTTTTGAGAGTCAAATCCTTTACCGAACTGCGAGAAAGAGGCTCAAAAGGCGCTGCCGAGAGGGCCCTCAACACCAAATTAAGATCCCATGAGGGCACTGAGACTCTGCGAGCCGGACGCAACCGAGATACAGCTCGCAAGAAACGAACTACATCTGCATGAGCTCCTAACGACACACCTTGAACCTTTCCACGATAACAGGACAGTGCCGCCAATTGGACACGCAAAGAACTGGCGGCCAGACCTTTAGCAAAACCGTCTTGTAAGAAATCCAGGATCACCGGAAGAGAGGCTGTAGCCGCTCGTAGCTGATGTCGAGAGCACCAGTCCTCAAAAATACGCCAAACACGAACATAGGCCAGCGAGGTGGAACGCTTGCGCGCTTGTAACAGGGTCGCCACGACAGACCGGGAATAACCCCGTTTTCTTAGCCGAGACCTTTCAATAGCCAGGCCGTAAGAGAGAATCTCCCCACTTGAGGCATGCGAAGCGGACCCTGACACAAGAGATCCTGAACCAAGGGAAGCCTCCACGGGGAATCGTCCACCAACCGCATCAGATCGACATACCAAGGACGACGAGGCCAATCCGGCGCTATCAACAGCACTCGACCCCGGTGAGCCTCGATACGCTGAATCACTCTTCCCAGCAGGGGCCACGGAGGAAACACGTAGAGAAGATCCGCGGAGGGCCAAACCTGCAAGAGAGCATCCAACCCCTCGGACATCGGCTCTCGCCGTCGACTGAAGAATCGAGCCGCCTTTGCGGAGCGGAACGTGGCCATCAAGTCCATGACCGGTTGTCCCCAACGCCGAACCAGCTGTGCGAACACTCTGGGATGGAGTTCCCACTCGCCGGGATCCACCTGAACCCTGCTGAGAAAGTCCGCCGTTACATTGTCCTTTCCGGCGATGTGCGCTGCGGAGAGGGCCGTCAGTCGGGGCTCCACCCACCCGAACAACGTTTGAGTCTCCGCCTCCAGACCGACGCTTCCGGTACCACCCTGCCGGTTGATGTAGGCCACCGTCGCCGCATTGTCGGAGAGGACCCGAACCGCCCGAGACAATATCCGGGTCTCGAAGTGTTGCAATGCCAATCGAACTGCCCGAAGTTCCAAGCGATTGATTGACCAAGTGCTCTCCTCCGGAGACCAGAGCCCCTGAGCGAACTGACCCTCGCAGTGAGCGCCCCAGCCCGTCAGGCAGGCATCCGTCAAGAGCGGAATCCACTGAGGCTGCTCCAAGGGCATCCCCACGCAAAGCGTTACCGGACTCAACCACCAACGGAGGTCCCTGCGAACCGTCATCGGGCAAGGAAGGCGTTTGCTCAGCGAGTCGGACTGGTTGGACCAGCGGCGGAGCAAGGCCCGCTGTAGCGAACGCATGTGAAAGCGTGCCCAAGGCACCACCTCCAGAGAAGCCGCCATTGTCCCCAGCAACTGTAGATAATGCCACGCCGACGGAGCTGGAGACTTTCGGAACTTCTGCACTAGGGACTGAAGAGCCAAGATCCGACGGTCGGGAAGAGAAACCAATCCCCCACATGTCTCGAACTGCACCCCCAAATATTCCAGAAGCTGCGTTGGAACCAAACGGCTTTTGTGGGGGTTGACCACCCAGCCGAGCGACTGTAAGAGCGCCACTACCTTTGCCGTCGCCGCCAAGCTTTCCGCGCGAGACTTTCCACGAATCAACCAGTCGTCCAGATAGGGATGCACTAGAACGCCGTCCTTGCGCAAGGCCGCTGCCACCACCACCATGATTTTGGTGAAGACACGTGGAGCGGTCGCCAGCCCGAAGGGCAGAGCCTGAAACTGGAAGTGACCCCAGGGCAGTGCGAATCGAAGATACCTCTGCTGATCCTCTCGAATTGGGATATGGAGATAAGCTTCCGTGAGGTCGAGAGATGTGAGAAACTCGCCCTGGCGAACAGCTACTATGACGGACCTCAGGGTTTCCATTCGAAAGTGGGGAATCCGCAGACAACGATTCACTCCTTTGAGATCTAAAATGGGCCGAAGATCTCCACCCTTCTTTGGCACCACGAAATAGATGGAGTACCGTCCCAGACCATATTCCGCTGGTGGCACAGGAATAACCGCCCCCAGCTGAAGAAGACGATCTAGCGTTTGTCGGACCTGAAGAGTCTTTCGGACCCCCCGGCAGGGGGACGCTACAAAGGAATCGAGCACGGGACGGGCCAAATCGAGAACATACCCGTCCCGAATGATGTCCAAAACCCACTGATCGGAAGTAATTTGGGTCCAAGCGGAGAGGAACGACCGAAGACGTCCGCCGATCAATGGCAGCTCCACTTGGACCCGCCGCCCTTCATTGGGGCTTACGATTGGTCGGGGAAGCAGTCGCCGAGAATCCACGGCTGGCTCCTCGAAAGCCGCGAAACCCCGACACTCTAGAGCTAAATCTGCCTCGTTGGAAGCCGGCATAACGGGGCGAACGGAACCTACGAAAATCCCGAAACTGTCCCCGAGCCACCGGAATCGACCTGCCCCGTTTGGGCCTATCTTCCGGTAGTCGACCGCCTTTGGACTCTCCTAGGTCTTTGACCAATTTATCCAAATCCTCACCGAAGAGGAGCTTACCCTTGAAAGGTAATTTTCCCAACCGTGACTTGGAAGAGCCATCGGCCGCCCAATTTTTTAACCAAAGGGCTCTGCGGGACGCCACCACGGATGCCATGCTATTAGAAAGAGCGCGGATGAGATCATACTGGACATCCGCTAAATACGCCGCACCAGATTCCAAGCGGTGAATTTCCGTTAACATTTCGGCCTCCAAGGAAGGAGTCTGCTGAAACCGCTGTACCCAGCGCAAACAGGCACGGGCAACCCAAGCTCCACAAACGGAGGCCTGTAAGGCAATCGCGTCCGCCTCAAAAGCTTGTTTCAACAGTCCGTCCATTTTCCGATCCTGCGGCTCCCGTAAGGCCGCACTCCCTTCCACCGGAATGGTGGTTTTCTTAGTCACCGCCGACACGGCCGCGTCGACTTTAGGAGACCGAAACGTTCTAGATCTGCGTCCGATAAAGGATAGAGATGACGCATAATTTTAACCCCCTTGAGACCCGATTCAGGCGAGTCCCACTCGGTCTGAATCATCTGGTCAATAACTTTGTGAATGGGGAACACCACATTAGTCTGGCGAACAGCTTGAATGATGGGATCAGCTCCGTCGGCCTCCGCCACCGGAGCCGCAGGGGCCAACCCCAAAGTCTGAAGCGCTTCCGAAACCAGAGCGGGCAGCTCCTCACGGCGGAAAACGCGAATAATCTTTGCCTGATCCTCCGGCTCAGGAAGCTCGCCCTCTTCCAAAGCATCGGCATCCACTTCCTGGTCGAACTCAGTGTCATCACCTTCAGGCCAATCAGCCTCTGACTGAAAAGAGTCATGCACCCGCTGCCGCTTAGTGGCTCTGCTGTCGGGCAACGGGGACTCACCTGCAGAGGACTGAGCCGACAGTCCCTGTGCTGGAGATGGTACAGCTCCCATAACCTGGCGCCTACGGCAGAACGCCTGGTGCAGAAGTAAAACAAAATCGGGGGAAAAATCCTCCAAGGGCAAAGCCCCCCCGAGGCTCGATTGCCCCATAGATGGTAAGCAAGAGGCAGAAGGAATCCCCGAGGGTCCTTCCAAAGGCGACTCCAAGTCTCCTGCTGTGGCAGCAGTTTGAGCCGTCGCAGTACTCTCAAGACGCTGCTCCATACTGCGGGACAGCGAGGCACAGCGAGGGCACACTCCTGTCTCCGCGTCAGCACCCCGCCGAGACCCACAGATGAGACAAAGGGATCCTCCTGGCATGGGAATCTTTGCGCTGGGAAATCTTGCAGCGCACTACTGAAAGATGAAGAACCGGCTGAGGAACCAGAGGAGCTCAGCGGAAATGGAACAGCAGCCAGCAAAAGAAAAATCTGTACAGATGGAAGCAGGGAAACGTTCCCCCTTGCTCAGCTAGCAGCAGAGGTGAGTCTCAAAAGGAGTTGGGCCGTTTCTGCCCCCCCCCCCCCCCCCCCGCAAAGCATTTCCTTTTTTTTTTTTTTTTTTTTTTTTTTTTTATTTTAGACCACCCAAGGACCCCCCAGGGCAGACCAAACGCGGACCCCACAACTGCCTTGCCAAGAGGAGGAAAGCCCACACCGAAGCACTTCCCCCCCCCCTAGGCGCCGCGAAAACGTTGTAACCGAAGGACAAAGAGCCGCTCCACACTTTAATCAACCAAAAGAAATAAAGAAAAAAACAAGACAACTGAATGAAGCCAGGTAAAATCTGGATAAAATGGAAAGAAAACAAAAATATCTCCCGCGGGAAGCCCGCAGGAAAAAACCGCGATGCAGAAAAAAATGGCCGCGGTCGTCAGGAAAAGTGGCGCGCTTTTTCCTTCCCCGCCGAGAGAAACAACAGCGCGAGAAAAACCAACCCGGGTGAAAAGTCCTTGCTCCTCCCGAATACCGCGACCCCGAGAGTCCCCTGTTCAAACAGGCTTTGCTTAAAGGATACGAAGAACAGCTGAGGGGATAACAGAACGGAGCTCTGAAGCAGTTCTGATCTCCCCCAGCTGACAGCACTCACCGGCACCAAAGAAGTAAGTTTAGCAAACCTCGGGAGAGGAATTGCAGTGCAGCCTCCGCCGGAGCTCTGCCCCGAAGATCCCTGGGGCAGAGATCCGTGTATTCAAAGGGGTACTGACTTGCAGATCAACGCGGTAAAGGCTGAGCAGGAGAGGGACTTTCCTGAGGCCCCCCCCCCCCCACGGAGTGCCGAGATATGTAGAAAAAATTTAAAGAAACAGTAACCTAACAACTATAAAAGAAAATAAGTCCAGATAGGGACCAAACTAAAGACTCTAAAAGGTTAGCTAGGTAAAAATGACAAAGAACTACACAACAAGTGAGCCCAGCTAGGCTCACTAACGTCTTCCTGCTGCATGAAGACTGGACACACTGGAGTTCCAGAGTTGCTGGGGTGATGGATCCAGGGAAGTTGAAATCTGATTGGTCCAGTCTTCATGCTGCAGGAGGAGGTACACTACCCATACGTAGAGGACTAAGCTGGAGGAACGATAAGGAATATGCATTTGACACCAATATATCCTCAGAAAATTGGAAAGCTTCAGTGAAATACTTTTTCAGAAAACAATAAATGAGTACAGGGAAAATTAAGGAAACAGTTTCTTGCACATAGAAAAGTCTCAAATGCCTCCAGCTTATGGTGCATAAGAATAGAATCTTAAATAAAAGACACATTTTGTTTGCTTAAGGTCTGCACACAAGAATCCATCCTCTGCGGGGACTTATCCAAGATAGCATTTTAGTGTCTACAGCTTGCAATTTGTTCACAGTATCCAGAGTAAACAAACACAAGGAGGAAACAAGTTGAACTTATTTGAGAAACAAAACAATTAATGGCTATCCACAAGTCCTTCAAAATAACCTCATTAGTTAAAAATTGTAGAGGGTAATATGGGAGTTTCCTTAGGATCCCATAAGGGGACTAGCTTAGGAAGAACATCCATATCGGATCCCAACCCAGATACACCCTCAAATTTACCATTAGGAGAGTCTCTTGAAATGATAGTAGATGACATAAGGGGCTGAGGATGACAAGGAGTTCTGTCCGCCGAGCTTAAAGAAGCTCCTTCTAAGGAGGTTTGAACCACTGGCATTGCCACTATGTATCTATCAGGCCAACAATCTATGGAGATGGTAAAACCAAAAGACTGTTGTTTCACGGAACCCCTGTTCTTCCTCTTCCCAATCAGGGTCACTCACCTCAATAGCGAAGAGGAAGGGTCCAGAGTTCAACCAATCTGCTGATATTCTAATGCTAATGTTACCAGTGGGGGAAGGGGGGGTGCCTGCACAATTTTCACGACTCCAGCAATGATGGAAACAACTGGGGTCCTCTCCAATTGCGCCAATGTTACAGGCCTTCAACGCACTCCACCCTTTAAGACGCCACCTCCCCACGTATGCTATTTTTCAATTATTTTCTAGGTGTACCCCCTAGCCAGTCTGGTTTTCGGGATACCAACAATGAATATGGATGAAACAGATTTGCATGCATATTTATTGTTGGTATCCTGAAAACCAGACTGGCTAGGTGATAACAGAAATACTGGCTTGAGAAATACTATTCCTGATAATTCAGTGGCCTAAAAATGTATCATTTAGACTTCACAACTGGATTACAGATTGTATATGCGTTTGAAAAAGTGTTCTATAAAAGGAGCAGACCCATTTTCATTTTTCAAATAGAAGAAATAAAATGCAATAGATAAAATACCATAAACTCACAAAATAATGTTTACATCTGATATATAAACCACTTTTCAACACCTGAAATTATGTAATTGCCTATGCTAGGTTTAATAATAATATTTCACCACTATATCTCTTTATGACCTGCTGGGTAAAAAAGTTAAAGAACTATTACTTTACAGGCACAATAAAGAATGGCTTAAAGATATTCAAATATTTTATCATATAGTTGTATAAATGTAAAAAATATCTGCTAGAAAGAGAATCCATGCGCTTCAGGATCCACCAAGATGAATGAACTTCACTGACAGATGCATATGAAATAAGATAGCATAATATGACTAGCAGATGCTAAAAAATAACCACACAACACCTCTATTCAAAAAGGAAATTTAAAAAAATAAAAACTTTACCCCTTGGTGAACAACTCTAGCACAATCTTCTGCCAGCTTTCCAAAGAAAAAGATATTGATGGTGGTAATGCTTGAACTTGACTTCCCTTCTACCGATTCTACAAACAGAAACAATTGGTGTTATCCTTAAATCAAATAATTCAATTTTATATTCTTAAGTTTAAAATTAATGGTCCATCTTGCACTGGGGTACTAAGATCAGATTCTTGGAGATCTTTTTGACCTGACAGTTTTGGCTATTCTCACAATAGTTAATATTTGCAAACCTGTGATATTCACTCCAAAAAGACCAAGGGTGGATCATCCTGCTATATATTTAGTAATAACCCCTATATGTTCAAAAAATCTATAAATATGTGCAGTATTGTTTTACAAACACATATGCAAAGTATCAAGCAGTAAAGCAAAACTGAAAACCACTTACAGCCTGATTCTGTCCCGCATGTAAATCCCCTTTGTACATCCGGTCTGAGCCGGATGTACAAAGGGGATCGCGATTCCGATCCAGCGGGGCATGTCTAGTCCCGCAGGATCAGAATCGCAATCAGGCCTGTATGTGCAGGTCGGGACTGTGATTCAGTCCCGACCTGCACATACAGGCACTGCCCAGATAGCTCAGTCGGGCTTTTAAATGGAGCCACGGTGCCATGGCATCATGTTGCAATGGCACCACGGCTCCATTTAAATGCCGCAATGCCGGTCACCAGAAATTAAAGTTTATTCCCCACAGCCCGACTCCTGATCTGGCCTCCTAAGGCCAGGGTCGGGCTGTGGGGAATACACCCTGCCCCCCCCTCCCCCAGCCACTTCCATGCCCCATTAGCAAATAAAAACATCCAGGGAGGTTATTCCACTTCGGTGGTGGAATAACTTCCCCGGCCATTTTGCCGGCCCTAGACGTACAGGGCTAACATTAGAATCAGTCCTGTACGTCCAGGGCTGGCGACCGCCCACTCTCCGCCCCTGGGTCGCCCCTTCCCTGCCCCCAACTAACTTCCCCACACAACCGGCAGGAAAGTTAGTGGGGGCTGAAGCCGGCAGAATGACCCCCTTAATATTTAAAGGAGAATACCTTCCAGTACAGCTTTGAATAATTCCAGCCCATTTCCAAGCTTTGTCAAAGGATAATTGATCAAAACCAGTCCCTGAAAGGTCAAAAAACAAAAAGATTAGCACTCAGTGTTTGTTATTACTCTTGAGCTGACTCTAGTCTCACTGAATAATAACTTAAGCCATTCCAGCTGTCCCACTGAGATCAGTAGAAATGAACATTCTTTTACTCGCACAGGTATAGTTAAATTCTTTCCTGTTCAGATAAAAGTACATTTAGCTTAGCAAAATGACCTTTGTCTTCAAGTTGCAATGTTGATGTACCACTGCTAATATACCCCATACTGAAAGAACAGAGAGGAACAACTGGCTAAACCCAAATAAGTCAGACTACTTCAAAGATGACAAGATATAATCCCATCTTGCAACATCCTCTGTTTTCCTACTCCTATTCCTGAATCACCCCATTATCCCCAATTTATCCTTGATCCCCCATTATTTACGTTTTCTCCAAGTTTGTTACCCTGTTACAGATGTGTTGAGTTCCGTTTTGATGTAAACCTCTTTGTCCATAGGATAAAGTGGTATAGATAAGCTGTTAAATAAATAAGATGTTATTGCAGGGAGTGCAATGGTCAGTCTCAAAAAGCATGATAGCTAGCTTGTCTGAAGGTTTCATTTTAGAAGTTACTTAGAAAGACAAGTAGCAGATGATAGTATCTTACTGCACTAACAAAAGAGATATGTTCAGTCGTCAGGTCAGTGCAGAATGAGTTAATGGCATCGCTCAAGTAAATTAGAATTTTTATATTAGTTTTCAAAGTCAGAATGGAGGAGTTGCTTAGTAGTTCAAGCAGCATACTGACAAGCAGGGAAACTAGGGTTAAATGCCTACTGATACTCCCTATAATCTTGGGCGTCACTTAACTCTACATTGCTTCAGATTAAAAAAAAAAAAAGTTAGATTTTAAGTTCTCAAGGGACAGTAAAATACTTACATAGAAATTACACTTACCTGGTAATTGTAGTTCCTGGAGGGTTCCAGTTTAGTCCTCCACATCTGGGTAGTGCACCTCCTCGTGCAGCATGGGGACTGGACCAATCAGAATCTTGACATGACAGTATGTATGCTGCTGTAGCTCCCAACAGCCCTCCAGTGAACTATTAACAAAGCAGACTCAAAGAAGCAACACATGAAAACCAAAACAGATTCCTAACTATAACCAGAACGCATTCTCTTTAACATTTACCTGACCCCCCCCCCCAAATGAGGAAGCCAGAACTCTGCACATTGCTTCTGCCCCCTTACCCAAAATAAAGGCAGTTAGAGCAGCAGAATGAAGAAGAGCGTAGAAACCCCAACTATGGGGACTCGAAGATATTTACTTAAACGACTCTCCCTTTCCCCATCTGCAACACGCCGTCCAGAAAAGACAATCTGCCCGTTGGGAGGGAATGAGGACTAAACTGGAACCCTCCAGGAACTACAATTACCAGGTAAGTGTAATTTCTATTTCTTGAGCGGTCTTTCCAGTTTAGTCCTCCACATCCGGGATATAGCAGAGCAGTTAACATCGGGAAGGACCTTGCCAACCGGCACGCAATATCGCCGAAACAAAACAAGAATCCCGGGTGGCCAGCACATCCAATCGGTAGTGTCTACTGAAAGCATGGAGCGATGATCAAGTAGCCGCCCTGGAAATCTCCACTGGCGGAACTAGACTATGCTCCGCCCACGACGTCGCTTGCGCCCTAGTAGAGTGGGCCCGCAAGCCCAACGGAACCGCACGGCCTTGCAGAATGTGTTGTTAAGTGCCGTCGAGTCGGAGTCGACGCATGGCGACCCTCTGGATAGCTATCCTAAATTGTGTTCGGTCTTCAGTCAGGCGGCTCATTGTTGACAGACTGGTACCCGTAGCTGCTGTTATTGTATCGATCCATCTCATTGCTGGCCTTCCTCTTTTGCGTTGACCTTCTATCTTGCCAAGCATGATGTCTTTCTCTAATGATCTCTCTCCCCGCATGATGTGTCCAAAGTATGAAAGTCGAAGTCTTGTCATCTGAGCTTCTAAAGAAAGCTTAGGTTTGATCTCCTCTAGTACAGACTGGTTTGTTCTTCGGGCAGTCCATGGTATACACAGTATTCGCCGCCAGCACCATAATTCAAAGGCATCAATTTTCTTCCTATCTTTTTCACTGTCCAGCTTTCACATCCATATGATGTTATTGAAAATACCATGGCTTGAACAAGTCGAATCTTTGTATGGAGAGAGACATCTCTGCTCTTGAGAATCTTATCTAGGTCTTTCATAGCCATTCTGCCAAGAGCAATGCGTCGTTTGATTTCTTGACTGCTTGTTGCTTCTTTATTGATAGTTGATCCAAGTAGGTTAAAGTTATTCACAATTTCAATTTCTTCTCCTTCGACGATGAACCTGTTGATTATGCCAGTTGTCATGATCTTTGTCTTCTTTACATTAAGGTGCAGGCCCATTTCGAGACTATGTTCTTTGATTGTGAGAAGCAAATGTTTCAGATCATCTTCACTTTCCGCCAGTAATGTGGTATCATCAGTATAGCGAAGGTTGTTGATGAGTCTTCCACCAATCTTCACACCTCTGTTGTCTTCATACAATCCTGCTTTTGCTTCCTTAATCCCTCTGTAAATGGAGGACTTCGCTGCTGCTGCTGCTTCTCCCTTTCGGGCCCCGCCGAATAGCACGAACAGCCGGTCCGTTTTACGGAACATCTCCGAAACCTTCAGGTACTGACGCAACACTCGCCGGACAGCCAGCCGATGCAACCCGCTGTCTGCCACGCCTGCCGTATGGGAGTTAAACACCGGAAGAAAAACGGACTGATTCAAATGAAAGGGAGAAACCACCTTAGGCAGAAACGACGGAACAGGCCGCAAAACCACTCTCTCTCTAGAAAAAGATAAAAATGGTTCCCTGCACGAAAGCGCCTGCAACTCCGAAAACTGCCGAGTCGAACAAATGGCCACCAGAAAAACCATTTTCAGCATCAAATCCTTAACGGATGCCTGGTGAAAGTGTTCAAAAGGCTTCTGAACCAAGGCTTGTAACACTAAATTCAAATCCCATGGAGGAATCGACACTCTGCGGGAAGACCGCAGCCTGAACACCACCTTAAGAAAACGCTGCACATCCAAGTGTGCCCCCAGCGGAACACCTAGAATCTTGCCCCTGTAGCACGCGAGAGCCGCTAACTGCACCTTCAAGGAACTGGCGGCTAAACCTTTGTCAAAACCGTCCTGCAAAAAACTGAGTAGTACTGGAACGGAGGCCGTCGCCGCCCGAATCGTATGCCTCGAACACCAGTCTTCAAATATCCGCCACACTCGGACATACGCGAGCGAGGTGGAAGATTTCCGAGCCCGAAGAAGAGTGGCAATGACCGCCGATGAATAACCTTTCTTCTTCAACCTAGCCCTTTCAATGGCCAAACCGTAAGCGAGAATCGATCCACCTGAGGCATATGCAGCGGACCCTGAATCAGTAAGTCCACTAAGGGAGGCAGCCTCGACGACACGCCGTCGAGCAGCCAAACCAGATCTGCATACCAGGGCCGTCTGGGCCAATCCGGAACTACCAGAAGAACCCTGCCGCGGTGAACCTCTATGCGCTGGACCACCCGGCCGATCAGCGCCCAAGGGGGGAAGACGTAAAGGAGGCCGGATTCCGGCCAAGGCTGAATGAGGGCGTCGATGCCTTTGGACATCCATTCCCTCCATCTACTGAAGAATCAACCTGTTTTCGCCGACTGAAAGGTCACCATGAGGTCCATGATCGGAGGCCCCCACCTGTGCACTATTTGCACGTAAACCTGTGGGTGAAGCTCCCACTCCCCAGCGTCCACTCGCACTCTGCTGAGAAAATCCGCCATCACATTGTCTTTTCCTGCGATATGCGCCGCCGAGATGGCCAGCAGACGGGCTTCCACCCACTCGAACAACGCCTCGGCCTCCTCTTCCATGGCTCTGCTTCCTGTGCTGCCTTGATGGTTGAGGTACGTTAATGTTGCCAAGTTGTCCGAGAGGACTCACACCGCTCGCCCCGTCGCAGATGACTCTAAGGCCTACAGCGCCCGCATCACCGCTCGCAGCTCGAGCCGGTTGATTGACCACGAGGCCTCCTGGTCTGACCACGTCCCTTGCGCATAACGACTCTCGCAATGGGCTCCCCAGCCCGCCAGACTCGCATCCGTTATCAGGGGAATCCAAACTGGCTGTTCCAAGAGCAGACCCGCTTGCAGCGACTTCGAGCACAGCCACCACTGCAACGATTGACGTACTCGCCTCGGGCAGGGCAAGTGCTTGTTCAGCGGATCCAACTGGTTCGACCAGCGACGCGAAAGGGCTCTCTGCAGCGGACGCATATGAAACCTGGCCCCCCGGAACCACTTCTAGAGTTGCCGCCATCGTTCCCAGCAAACGCAGGTACCACCAAGCCGACGGCGCCGGAATCCCTAAGAATTTGCGCAGCAGGCGACGCAATCCCTGCGCGCGGCGATCCGGTAATAATACCAACCTGTTCGCCGTTCTTTGCTCGAATCAACCAGTCGTCGAGATAAGGGTGAACTAGGATACCTTCCTTTGGCAAAGCCGCAGCCACCACCACCACCATGACCTTTGTGAAGGTGCACGGAGCCGAAGCCAGGCCGAGCGGTAATGCCTGAAAATGGTAGTGCCCCCATGGGAACGCGAGCCGCAGAAAGTTTTGATGAGCCGCTCTGATCGGAATGTGTAAGTAGGCCTCCGAGAGATCTAGAGAAGTTAGAAACTCTCCCTGGCGCACCTCCACTATGACGGATTTTAGGGTTTCCATGCGGAAATGCAGCACCCGGAGACAGCGATTCACTCCCTTGAGATCTAGGATAGGACAGAACGAACCGTCTTTCTTTGGCACCACGAAATAAATGGAGTAACGACCCGTGCCTCAATTGGCCTCCGGGACGGGGATCACCGTCCCCAAAGTCATCAGGCGGTCTAACGTTAGCCGAATTGCTAGCGCTTTTTGTTGTCCCTTGCTTGGCGATAGAACGAAGGAGTCCCGGAGAGGACAAGCGAACTCCGATGCATAGCCCTCTCGGACTATCTCTAGCACCCACTGATCTGAGGTTATCTGGACCCAGGAAGGAAGAAAGAAAGCTCCGAAGACGCCCTCCGATCACTAGACTTCCCTCTGGGGTCCGCCTCGCTTCATTGCGGCTTGCGACTAAAGGAAGAGGAGGAAGAGGAGGAAGCAGCTGCGAAACCTCTGCCTGCTCCTCGAAACCCCCGAAAACCTGGGGATCTTGAACCAAAAACGGCCGCACTGGAAACCACCAAGGCGGGAAGACCGGAACCTACGGAAGTCCCGAAATTGACCCCGAGTGGACGGCAAGCTCCTACCCTGCTTAGGCTTATCCTCCGGCAGCCTCCCGCCTCTAGATTCGCCGAGGTCCTTAACTAACTTATCCAGATCATCCCCGAACAATAACCTGCCCTTAAAAGGGGAGCTTGCTGAGAAGCGACTTAGAAGACCCGTCGGCCGCCCAATTACGCAACCAAATAGATCTCCGTGCCGCCACCAGGGAAGCCATACTATTCGCCAAGGACCTGATCAAATCATAGTGGACATCCGCCAAATATGCCGAACCAGACTCCAACCGGGTCACCTCAAGCAACCCCTGCTGATCCAAGTGAGAGTCCTGTCGCAACCGCTGAGCCCACCATAAACAGGCTCTAGACACCCAGGACCCACAAATAGAGGCCTGCAAAGACAAAGCGTTGGTCTCAAAGGCCTGCTTCAACAATCCGTCCACCTTTCGGTCTTGCGTGTCCCTCAAGGCTGCACTCCCTTCAACCGGAATCATCGTCTTTTTGGTCACTGCCAACACCGTCGCGTCTATCCGCAGCGACCGAAACTTTTGTCTTTGTCCGCCAACGGATAGAGGCGGTTCATCGTGCGAATACCCTTCAAACCTGACTCAGGTTGATCCCACTCAGACTGAATCATCTGATCTACAACCCTGTGCATCGGGAACACCATCTGAGACTCCCGTACCGCCTGAATGAGGGGATCTTCCAGCCCGTCTTCATCAACCGGCCGCGGTGTCACGAGATTGAGCGCTTGGAAGGATTCCGTAATCAAGAGAACCAGCTCCTCCCTACGAAACACTCGAATGATCCGGGCCTGATCATGGAATCTCCCCTTCCTCCAGCTCGTCAACCGCGTCCTCAGGCTCCATCTCAGTAACCTCCGCTTCCTGCCACTCCATATCCACCTGCTCCATTTCCGAGGGCTGAAACCGTTTGGCTGGTTTCGGAACATCCCATCGCGCATCATCTCCTGAGAGGGACGGTAGAGGCGTCGCCCAGGCTTCTGGCAACTTACCCAAACGTCCCAAGCAAAAGGCTTGATGCATAAGTAGGACAAAGTCCGGGGAAAAATCCCCCAATGCGGATTCTGCCGGCCCCAACGGCTGCGGTCCCACCTGCTCCGTAAGGGTAGGTGAAGAGGCAGGGCTGGGAGGACCTGGAGGAGGGTCTTCCCTAGTCGGCACTACAGGGTCTATGGGTTCTAGCAACGCTCTGCCTTCCATTTGCTGCTCCAGGTCAGACGAAACAGCAGCGCAGCCCCTGCAAATCCCTGAGTCAGATACTGTGCCTCTGCGAGACCCGCAGATCATGCACTGCAGCCGCGCAGACATCCAGGGAAATAGCAACAAGATGTTTACCACTAAGGTGAAAGGAGAGAAGGGACTGACTAACTGATCTACCAATAACAGCAATAAAGAAAATAAACCCGAAGGTTTTTTTTTTCCTTTAAAACAAAATTGCCACTAAAATAAAGGCACTCTAAGCCCCCAAAGGAAAACAGAAACCCAGTGCCTGCTCTAAACGCCCAAAGCCAGGCCGCAGCACGGACCTCTGCCGAGCACGGGAAACAAAACTAAAATGGCCACTGCTACCGCCGGCCGACAGAAAAGGCACGAAACAAAGAAAACAAAAAGAAAACCCCTTGTGCTGAAACTGCCCCGTTCCCCGCTAGCAGGACGGCCGTCGGGGCCCAAATCAGGGAGAAACTTACCCAGACCAGAGCCTAGGCCAGCGCAGAACTGCCACTCGAATCCTGAGCGACGTGTGCGCAACTGTCCAGTTGACCCAAAAAGTGAGACGAGCACGTCAGGGACCTCCGTGCCTCCGATCCACCGCTCTGGCCCTTCCGGAGCAGAGCCGGTGGCTAGGATAGGCAGATCTCTCCTCCGTGCCGTCTAGGAGGAGAGATCTATGGTTGCCGTCTGTACCCGGAACTGCCACCCGCAATGAGAAGGCAGAAGGGCAGTGAAGGCTCGGCTCTTCAGTTTGAGCTTTTTCTTTTTTTTTTGTTTTTAAAGATATAGTCCCTTAAGGAAAAAACAAAGAAACAGAAAAGTATAGAGGGGAACAAATAAAACAAAAAACTAACTAGTGTTGCCAACTAAGTCCTTAAGTGAGCCCCGTGTCAGGCTTACACATCCTCCTGCTGCATGGAGACTGGACACACTGGAGGGCTGTTGGGAGCTACAGCAGCATACATACTGTCATGTCAAGATTCTGATTGGTCCAGTCTCCATGCTGCAGGAGGAGGTGCACTACCCGGATGTGGAGGACTAAACTGGAAAGACCGCTCAGGAACTGAATGTAACTCATCTTGAGTTACTACTGACAAAGATATGAACTAAATCCAAATCAAGTTTGCAGAAGAGTGAGAAAACTAAATGCAAACAGCAGAATTTACAACTAAAGAAATATTAAGTCCACTAATGGATAAGGAACCTAATGCCCCTATCAAGTCCCTTTATATGTTTGTTTCTCCCAATGCAAAGCAGCCAAGTCTCGGCCTGCTCCAGAGACCTGAAGCAAGGACCCATTCTTGGCTATAAGGATAAAGCAAACAACTTTAAGGTTGCTTTCTTGCCAAGGAGGAACAATTCTGTTAAGAAAGATGAATATGAATATCCTGACTTATTGCCCAGTGGGACTCTACTAAGACTTACTTGTGGCCAGGTGCTAAGCCATTTTGTTTTAAGGAAAAGAAGCACTATGGGAGCTGTAGTCACCCAATGAGATTCAAACCAGCTGAAAACGAGCTTTAAGACTGTGATCCACCCATGACTGAAAAAAAAAAATATATCCTGGCTCTCATCTATATGGAACTTTGACACTCAAGAGTCAGATATTCCCCCCTATGCAGCTTCTACATTTACTGAACTGGAATCACATATTTAAACAAGTCTGTCACAAAGCTCCTTACAAATGGCAAAGAACTCCGATCCTCCCAACACATCCATTTTACCAGATCATAAAAAATAAAATGCATGTAGGAAAGTCACACAACACATAGGTATTTTGAGGGAGGGGAGGTGGAAAGAGGTAGGAGTTGTATTTCTCTTTCTAGTTACTCCATGAGTCTTCCTTCATCTTTGTTTAAAAGCAAATTGGACCCAAGTATCAATCTTTTTCAAAAAGGTTACAAGAAAGAATTTATGGCCATTAGAATTTACTAACAAGGTTCTGGATATTACAAAATGAAGGAAATTAAATTCACCCAGTCTGAAGAGGTAGCTTCAATAAGAGTAAGCCACCAAGTTTAAACAGAAATAAAATACGCCTTTAAAAGAAATTTGTGAAATAGTTCCAGAATCCAATCTGTCTGAAAAGCATACTTTTGTGCCTAGAAAAGGGCCACTACTATTTAGAAAATAAATGCTCAAATAGCTGTAATTGTTTTGTTTATATAGTCTTTATTGAATTTTTCCCATAACACAACTCCAAGAGGCATTTACTAATACATCTTTTGTTCTACACACATGGTAAACAACTCATAACAAACGACTAATTAAACACCAGATTAGTAACAGAATTACAGATATTTACAACTTTAACTAGAGGTTTTATCTACTACTACTACTAAGCATTTATAAAGCGCTACCAGGCGCACGCAGCGCTGTACAATGAAAACATACAAGACCCTGCTCAAAAGAGCTTACAATCTAAAAAAGACAAAGCAAGAAAAGGAGAAGAATAAGAACAGCAAAATCAAGAGCCAAAGGCAGAGGCGAAAAGATGAGCTTTTAACTTAAGTTTAAAGAGGGACAAAGATGATGCCTGGCGTAAAGACAAAGGAAGTTTATTCCAAGCGTAAGGTGCAGCAAGGTGAAATGAGCGGAATCTGGAGTTGGCAATAGAGAAGGGCATAGCAAGAAGCAACTGGGTAGAAGAACGGAGTTCACGAGGGGGGAAGTAGGGAGAAATGAGAGAAGAAAGGTACTGAGGAGCTACAGAGTGAATGCACTTATAGGTCAGAAGGAGAAGCTTAAAGTGAATACGGAAACGGATAGAGAGCCAGTGAAGAGATCTGAGGAGAGGAGTGATGTGAGCAAAACGAGACTGACGGAAAATCAAACGGGCAGCGGAGTGCTGAATAGACTGAAGGGGGAAGAGATGAGACTGAGGGAGACCAGCAAGAAGCAGGTTGCAATAATCAAGACGGGAGATGATTAGGGAATGGATGAGGGTTTTAGTAGTGAGCTCAGAGAGAAAGGGGCGGATTTTGCCAATGCTGAAGAGAAAGAAGCGACAGGTCTTAGCGATGAGTTGGATATGAGAGGAGAAAGAGAGCGAAGAGTCAAAAATAACACCCAGATTGCACAGGTTGATGGAGAACAGAGCCATCAACAGAGACTGAAAAAGAAGAACGAGAAAGGGAAATTTTAGGAGAAAAAACAAGAAGTTCAGTCTTGGCCATGTTCAATTTCAGGCGACGATGGAACATCCAAGCAGCAATGGCAGAGAGAGCAAGAGATCTGGGACTGCAAAGCAGGAGAAAGATCAGGAGTAGAGAGATAGATCTGGGAGTCATCAGCATAGAGATGATACTGAAAACCATGAGAGGAAATAAGCGCACCAAGGGATTGGGTATAGAGAGAAAAAAGAAGGGGACCCAAGACAGAGCCTTGGGGGACACCAATTAAAAATTAAAATTAAAATTAAAATAGCCCGTTATTCCATATTGTTCAAAAAACAGGTAGTTCCAGCAGACTCCGTTGAATGCTTTTTCTGCATCCAATCCCACCAGAACAACAGGGGAGTTCCGTGACCTCCTTTGCCGGAGAATTGTCAAGGCCCGCAAAATGGCCCCAGAAGCACCCCACCCTTCACAATCCCTTCCTGGTCAGAGTGAATGATATCCAGCAAGACAGTGCTCAAAGCTAAGCCAAGACTATTGTAACTATTTTTAGCTCTGGGTTTAGGAGCAAGATTGTTCTACAAGACTCTTCCTTTTCTAAATCACGTCCCGGCTTGGGGAGCAGCAGTATCACTGCCCATGAGGTGTGTGTTCCCATTTGCCCCCCCCCCCCCCCAGCTACTGCTATTTCCCCCCAGTGTACCAAGGGGCGGGCCACTAAGTCACCCAAAATTTTATAAAATTCAGGCCAGAGGCCATCCGGTCCTGGTGCCCTAGTTGGCTGTAGTTGTTGTATGACCCCCTAATTTCTCCCCCTGTTATGGGGCGATTGAGCTGCTGTCATCTTGTTTCAGTAGATGTGAAAGAATGCCACCCTCTCCTCTTCGCCCCCTTCCTCTGCTCCATATAATTGTTCAAAAAAGCTGGTGAATCGCTTAGCACTCGACTTCTTGTATTGTCATAGACCCATCTGCATTCCGCAAGCAGGTCACTGTGTTTTATATGTGTTTTTTGGTCGGAGTAAATTAGCCAGTAGTTTTATCTGTTTTATCCCCCCATTGGTATAATTGATATTTATAAAGCCTAATACTATACTTTGCACATTGTTGCACAATTGCGTGGACTTTATTTTTACCTTCCTGAGCTTAAGTCATACCCGATCCGTCCCCACTCTCATAAACTGATTAAGTCGTGCAAATCACACAGCCCTTGTTGCAGTGCCTTCCGTTGTTTACACTGTTTAGCTGCCATGTAACCTATTATCCGGCCCTGCAAGATGGCTTTCACCACCTCCCAATATATTCCAGGACTCGCATCCTGCTTTCCACTACATAGTCAAGCCACGCCTTCCGCAGGAAGGTGTGAAAATCAGCGCTCTGCGTCCAAACTGGATTCAGGCGCCATGTCCAGCCAACCCCCCCCTCCCCCCTTGAATGTCAATCATACCACTGCATGGTCTGAGACCATGGCTGGGTGTATATCAGCGCTGGTTAATTGTTGTAAAATCTTTCCGCCACTAGCAGATTGTCAATACACTTATGCACCTTGTGTGGTCCCGAATAGTGGGTAAACTCACTAGCCAATGAGTTCAGTGTCCTCCACCCATCTATCAGTTCCAACACCTTTCATAGTAAGTTAATCCCTTTAACCTCCGCTCCCCTTATCACTCCCCTTGGGGGCTTACAATCTAGCATGGTGTCTGCCACCATGTTAAAATCTCCCCCAGGATAACTTGATATTCAGCTGGATCTGCTAGATGCCCCATCAGTTCGAGATAAAACCTATGTTGATAGTTGTTTTGGACATATATACTGCCTAGGACCACTTTTTTTTTGTTGAGTTCCCCCCAAGCCAGCACATAACTTCCTTTGGGGTCTTTTAGTACCCTATGGGGTTCCCATGTTGCTGTCTTTCCCACCAGAATAGCCACCCCTCATTGTCGGGCATTATAATGCACTGACATCACCTCTCCCACCCATCTCCTGCGCAATTTAAGATGTCAAATGCTTTTCTTGGACAAGAGCAATTGTTGTCAAATGCATTTCTTGGACAAGAGCAATTGTTGTGCCCAAAGTCCACAGATAAGTCAGCATCCTATACCGTTTGATTGGGTAATGTAGGCCCCCTACATTCAGTGTGATAACAGTGCAGTGAGCCATACTTGGCCCTAAGCTCAATTTTATGTATCTCACTTATTGTGAACCGCGCATCCCAGAGGTTTCCCAGCTGAACCTCCAGTTTGCTGATAAATCTGTGATGATAGCCCAGGACCTGTCTTATGTTAGCCTTTGCCCTCCAACTTCCCTTTTCACCCTTTACCTGAAACCCTCGTCGGCCTCTTCACTCATCCCTCTCCTTCCCAACTCATTCCCTCCCCCCCCCACTCATCCAAATGCACACACCTTTCAGTCTCTTACATCCTATTACCATCCTCACATATGGGCCATCCCCATAAACCCAGGCTACTATCCAAGTCTTCCCATGACCAGCCTCTGTTCTTAAATCAAATTATCCCCCCCCCCCCCCACCACAACCAATCCCACATGGCAGTCACCTGCCCCTATTATCTGAGAAATATAACTTTTTTTTTGCAGGTTTCTCTCCCATGCAGCATTCACATTCAAATTCTATATAGGGTGCATTCTCCTAGTCCAGTGATGGCTAACCTTTTTGAGCCCGAGTGCCCAAACTGCCGCACAAAACCAAAGAATTTCCTCAAAGTGCCAGCACGTCATTTGCATAAGTGGTCTTATTTGCATAAATATTTGCATAATGTTACCATACACTAACTTTTAGTAAACATGTCTCTTAATGAGTGTATGGATAAAGAAAGACTAAAAGATTTCTACATTACTATAATCCAGTGCCAACCGCCAGGCACATTAGGAACTACTACAAACGCTGCCCATTTAGAACCCATAGCAAACCCGCCGTATCCTGACAGCATTACCAGGACTCACAAAGCACCATACCCTACCTATCAAAAGGCAACACTGCAAATATTAAACCAATACATTTCAGTGAATACTGGGGAAAGAGAACAAGTGGCAACGTCAAATAGGAATTTCCTCTTGTACCAAACAAAGCGCAGATGTTAATGATGCACATTTCCCAGAGCTGACATATTCCAGTTAATAAATTCAAAATAAAGAGATATCTTTCTACCTTTTGTGCATTTTTTTTCAGTTGCAATTGGTCCAGCCATTTTCTTCTGGTTTCTTCATGTTTTCTGCTAACTCTCCATCGTCTGCTGTCCATTTGTCCTTTCTTCTCTCTTCTAGTTTTTTTTCCATTCTCTCTCTCTCTACATCTGCTTTAACATACTAATCTTTCTCCTTTTGCTCTTTCCTCATTCCTATTTCATCCACACAAATTTTACCCCTCCATCCTCAATCCCCAATTACTCTCCCACTACCTGGCCAATTGTAGAGTTTTCATCCCTCCTACACAAAATATTTTTCCCCTCTCCATTTTACTCTCCCAGCCCCATTCCATTCTAATCCTCCCCCAACATCAGCTCCCTTCTAGTTCCAGTCTCACCCAGCATCCATTCCCTTCTTCAAGCCCCCCACTTCCCCTCAGCCCATTTCCATTCCAAGCCCCGTCCCCATCAGCTATTTGCAGTTCAAGCCCCCCACCTCCCCTCAGCCCACTTCCAGACCAACCCCCAGCCCCAACAGCTATTTGCAGTTCAAGCCCCCTTCCACTCAGCCCATTTCCAGTCCTAGCAACCCCCCCCCCCAGTACCAGCCCGAGCCCCCCATAGCCCACTCCCAGTCCTAATCCCACCAGCCCATTTCCAGGCCTAACCTCCCCCTCGGCCCACTCCCAGTCCTAATCCCCCATCACTCAATTTTTAGTTTAAGCCCCCCCAGCGCCTATCACCACTCCTAACCCCCCCAGCGCCCATCACCACTCCTAACCCCCACAGCCCAGCGCCCCACACCACTCCTAACCCCCCCAGCCAGCCCAGTGCCCATCACCACTCCTAACCGCCCCCCAGCCAGCCCAGTGTCCATCACCACTCCTAACCCCCCAGCCCAGTGCCCATCACCACTCCTAAACCCCCCCCCACCCCAGCCCATCACTACTCCTAACACCCCCCAGCCCAGCCCAGCCCAGCCCATCACTACTCCTAACCCCCCCAGCCCAGCCCAGCCCATCACCACTCCTAACCCCCCCCAGCCCAGCCCATCACCACTCCTAACCCCCCCCCAGCCCAGCCCATCACCACTCCTAACCCCCCCAGCCCAGCCCAGCCCATCACCACTCCTAACCCCCCCAGCCCAGCCCAGCCCATCACCACTCCTAACCCCCCCAGCCCAGCCCAGCCCATCACCACTCCTAACCCCCCCCAGCCCAGCCCAGCCAATCACCACTCCTAACCCCCCCAGCCCAGCCCAGCCCAGCCCAGCCCAGCCCATCACCACTCCTAACCCCCCCCCCCCCCCCCCCAGCCCAGCCCAGGGAAAATTAAAAAAAAAAAGAAAACCTGTCTACTGCCGCTGTCGGGGCCGCCGCGGCAGAATCGAGCGTGCCGCGGGGCCCCCCTGTACCCACCCGGCAGAGCCTGCCCTCCCCGGAGCAGCTCTCTCTTTGGAGCTGCAGGCAGACGCGCCGGCGTGCAGAGCGCGAGGGAAGGGGTCCCGCGCGGCTCTGTTAAGCCCGCGGGGGCTGATGGGAAGTTCCCATCAGCCCCGCGGGCTTAACGGAGTCGCGAAAGGGAAACTCTTCCCTTCGCGCTCTGCAAGCCGGCGCGTCTGACTGTAGCTCCGAAGAGAGAGCTGCTACAGGGAGGGCAGGATCTGCCGGGTACAGGGGGGCCCCGCGGCACGCTCGATTCTGCCGCGGTGGCCCCGACAGCGGCAGCAGACAGGGTTTTGTTTTTTTTTTCGATTGCGGACCTTCCCGCGTGCCAGCTGCAAGGCCTTTGCGTGCCACAGCTGGCACGCTTGCCATAGGTTCGCCATCGCTGTCCTAGTCTATCAATATTCAGTGTCACATTTCCTCTGTTTTTGCCGAACACACCTGTTCTCCTCTGTGAGTTCACACCCACCATGCTATCTTCCCATCTATCCCAATATTTCCGATAAGTCAACCCCTTCTGTAGATGTTCTCTAGTGTTCCTTCTCCAATCATCTTGGTCTCCTCCTCTGTACAATCCTTTGTACTGAGAGATCTGGGACTCCTCAGTTTGGCCTCTGCGGGAATCCCCTCCCCCCCCCCCCCCCCACTTGAGCGAGCCATTCCAACAGCGCCTTTCCTTCCACAAGAGAGTGTTGAAATAAATGGTTTTCCCCCTCACACACAACTTGAGCTTATGAGAGTACATCAGGGCAAATTTCACTCCCCAATGAAAAAGGCCACTACATATAGGTGCGAATTCCCACCTTTTGGCCGCCACCCTGGTTGAATAGTCATTGAAAATCATTATGCGGTGATTATTATATCCCAGGGTTTTTAACTTGCATTATTCTTTGAGGATTCTCTCCTTTTCTAACCACACCAAATATCATCCTATAACTGCCCTCGGTCTGCGACTGCCTGGGTAGGTTCACATCTCCATGATTCCTCTGCGGTCTGGAGGCCTAATTGCTTGGGCAGACATTCTTGATAGATATTGTATAGCTCTGCCTCCGGAACACTTTTGGGTAATTCCACCATTCTTATATTATGCCATGCTCCGTTTTCCGCATACTCTATGCAATCATTTGGGCATATTCTTTAGTCATCCTCTCCACCATTGCTTCTAGCCTGCTTAGAGCCCTCCTGTGCTTCTACCCATGTCTCCACTTCGGTAAGTCTGGTGAGTTGAGATTTGAATCACTCCTTTATGTCATCAACTGGAGCTTGTTTATGTTTATTTAATACTTTATATACCGCCCATTACAGGATATCAGAGCGGTTTACAAATTAAAAATCACAAAAAGCACTGCAGAAAGAGAGAACAGAACGTCAATTTGAACATTTCAAAAGGAGGAGAAAGAACAGAGTCAGAGAAGAAAAGGACAAGACAACCAGTAATAGAAAAAGAAGAGACAGATGTTAGTTAATTTTATTCTTGCTACTTGGGAAGGAAGAGAAGGGGAAGATCAAAAGCTGTGCAGAAGAGGTGTGTTTTTAACTGAGTTTTAAATGATTTGAAGGAGGGGTCAAATTGGAGGGCGGGGGGGAGCGAGTTCCAGAGTCGCGGTCCAAGGAAGTAGAAGGCAGAGGATCGTGTGGACTCTAACTGGGTCTGAGAAGGGAAAGGAAGGAACACACGGTTAGTGTGAATAGAGCGGAGGGAACGGTGGGGAATATGAAGAAGTACCTGGTTAGCAAGATATAAAGGAACGCCAGTGTGAATAGTTCTGTGCACAAAAATAAGAATTTTAAACTGTATACGATATGGAATGGGGAGCCAGTGCTGATGTAAGAGAAGAGGGGTAACATGATCGAAGTGGGATGCGTGGGTAAGGATGCGGACAGCAGTATTCTGAACACATTGGATGTGAGAAAGCTGAGATTGAGGAAGACCAGCCAAGCAGACACTGCAGTAATCAAGATGTGAGAGGACTAAAGAGAGAAGTAATGTAACCATAGAAGAAGAAAAAGGAAAGGACAGACAGCACAAAGTTGTCTTAGAGCAGAAAAGGAACACTGAACAATGGATGACATATGACCTTTAAAGGTGAGAGCAGAGTCGAGAGTGACACCTAAATATCTAAGGGAAGAGACCAGAGGGATAGGTGAAGAAGAAAGTACAGGCGTAAGAGGTGGAGGGGGACAACCGAAGGTGAACCAGATCGCTGAGGTTTTTGCAAGATTAATATGAAGAAAATTAGAAGAAATCCAAGAGGCAATGGCAGAGAGACAGTGGTTGAGAGGGGTGATATCTGGGGCAGAAGAATCAGTATGGTACAGGAGAAAGACATCATCGGCATAATAGTGAGCAGAAACACCGTGTTGTTGAACCAGGAGAGTGAGGGGGGCCAGAAAGATGTTAAAAAGAATAGGGGAGAGAACGGAACCTTGAGGAATACCACAAGGGAGGGGAGTGGAAGGAGAGAAAGCAGAACCAGTCAGAACAGAGAAAGAGTGACATGGCAGGAAAGAATGGAACCATTGTAGAATCAAACCAGAAAGGCCGGCATCCTGGAGACGAAGCAAGAGAGTGTGGTGGTCAACCAGATTAAAGGCAGAGGAAAGATCCAGTGAGACAGCAATGGAGATAGAACCATGGTTGTGAGCAGTCTGTCCTCCAAGGATACCACTAGGGGGATCTCAGATTCGAGGTCTCCTGCTTCGGCCTGTTTTTTTGTCAGTGAGGCCACGACCATTTTGTGTGCAGTGCTTGGTTTTCCTTCTTTACCCTTTTTTGCTAGCTTCTGGGGCGTGCCCATGCATTTCCCTTCGAGTTTCTCTTTGGTACCTCGCACTCATTGACAGCATAAGTTGGGTCTGGATTTTGCCTAATATTTTACCATTATATGCAGCCTGTGGCCGGAGTGGCAGTCTCACAAGCCCGCCTCCCTGCACTCCACTGCAGGAAGCCATCGCTGTAATATTTAAAATGAGCATAAGTGTAACTGGTTCCCTATATCTTCCCATCCCTTCAACCCTCTTCCTCCTCCCAAACATCAACAAAAAAAGAAAAAGCATTTACTATGGAAGCAGAGATGCATACATTTCTACTCTTATAATCTACATTATTTTTTTGTTACAGAACACATCAAAAATTGTAGTAGAGTGACTAAAACACTGGTTAAATCAGAAGCCTCACATGCTACTAGTGCTGCTTTTCTTTCCAAAGATCTTTGTGTTTTAAAACAGCTGTCAGATATGTGTCTAATGTATGGTCAAATTTTGGTGAGGCATATGGTGATCTTCTGCCAAAGCTTGTCTGTTTACCAGACTAATAGAAGAGTACTGCCTACAATCATTTGGATTCTTTTAGCTGGTGAGCAGGAATGAGACCAGCACCAAGATAATAGTGAAATGCATGCCTATTTGGTGTCTAGAGTACAGGCATGCTTAACATGTTCCTCATGTAGTAAAAGTCACTTTGCAAAAACAAAACCTGTAACTTCTAAGACAGAGGTTCCTAACCTCTGGTCTGAGGGCCGTTAGGGGTCTGTGAGACCATCAGCAGGGAGTTTGCAGGACATAGAAAAGAGAAAGAAAAAAGAAAGAGCTGCTGATGGGTACTAGTTGGGGAGGGATTTAGAGAAGGAGTGTAGAATGCACACGTCATCGCTAATAAACTAGCCTTCATTCACAACCTCTTTAACTCTAATACTCTGTATCTTCCAGATCTAACCAAGACCTGGCTTCTCCTTGAAGATTCTGCTTCAGCTGCTGCCCTCTGTCACGAGGGCTACCAAGTTTCCTATACGCCTCGGCCCAATGGGCCGAGGGGCAGTGGTGTTGGATTTCTACGCTCTCATTCCTGCCAATTTCAAATCCTCCTTCTGCCTCTGTCATTCCTTTGCTTCCTTTTAAGTACATTCTATCTGCCTTTTTACTCCACTACCTCTCTGCTATTATCTATTGGCCTGATAAGTCCACCTCCAGCTTTCGCACTGACATTCTACCTCCTGTGAGGTAAACGAGAATCGGAATGACTCCCTTTGCATTTACTGCACTTTAACTGCAAAGATTAACACTTACTATGCTTTAGTAAATATGCCCCATAATGATCCAATTTTGCAGATAAAACATTATTTGACAAGGTAGAATGCCTTTTTTTTAAAAATCTCCTCCCCTCTTCCCAAACAACTAAAAATATGTACATTGTCTCACAGTTTGAGCACTTTTGGCCACCTTTAAGAAAGGCATTTCTAGGGTTGAGAAGGGATTTGGGATCATAAATTGAGTTTTCGAATTTTGCATATAAATTTCCATATAAATTTTGCCTGCACAGTTTGCAATTGCAAAGTCTATGCATACTTTCTGCCGATGGAAACTTTCAAAAGGAAAAGTACACATGTACAAGGACCTGTGGACTTTACATCTAGGCAATTCATTTGAAAATTATCCTCAGTATAATGTATATTGCAGGTCCGATATCAAAATTATATGAATAAAGGTTGCAATAACTCTTTGTAATTTTGAGGTGCTGTGCTTGTTATAATATTTTATTTTGGTTTACTTCGTCTCTTATGTACTCCTATGTTTTAATTTTGCTTGGTCTTTTAATATTTTTTTAAATCCTAAGCCACCTAGATATTAAATTTGAAGGAGTATATCAAATAAAGAGAAAAATTGAACTTTATTCTCTTCCTTTAAAATGCCTTCATTCCTTTGTTCTGTCTATATACTGAGAAGGAGAAATTTCACTTACTGTTAATTCCTTTCCTGGAATCCTGCTAGACCAGTCCAGATAAGTGGGTTGCGTCCCCCTGCCAGCAGATGTTGGAGACAGAGATAATACCAGAAGGTTCAGTGACCCAGTCCAGGCATATATAGGAGCTCCCCTAGGAGTCCCCTTCAGTATACCCTTGAAAGAGCAGAGGAACAAGATGTGGCCACTAAATAACCAGTCTAACGGTGCAATTAGAGAGCACAATGGTGCAAATAAATATATATATAGATATATATAAACGCTCCTTGGAGCATGCAGACAGAAGAGCGCCATGTGGCACCTGGAACATCTGAAAATGGAGGCTTGCTGTCCTTGCTAAGAAGGCTGTCCCAAGAACACAGTAATGGGTGGGTGCAGCACTGGTCTAGCAGGATTCCAGGAAAGGAAATTAATGGTAAGTGAAATTTCTCCTTCCAACTCATCCTGCTAGACCAGTCCAGACAAGTGGGAAGTACCATAGCTACACCACCCTAGGGCGGGAAGAGACAGCTGCCGACAATACACTGGTCCCAAAGTTTGTCAATTCTCGAGCCTGTAAATCGAGGCAGTAATAGCAAGCAAAGATAGAGAGGGAGGACCAGGTTGCCGCTTGACAGATGTCAAGGGGGTTTACATGCGACTGTTCCATTCAAGACGTTGACTGTGCCTGTGTAGAGTGAGCTCGAACCCAATGGGCACAGCTTACCATGCAAAATATAGGCAGATTAAATGGTGCGCTTAATCCAGCGTGCAATTGTCGCCTCAGACGCAGCTAAGCCCTTGCGCTGGCCCGCAAAAAGGACAAATAGATGGTCAGATTTCCAAAAAACATTTGTCGCTGAGATAACGGCGTAACACTCTACGGATCGACTGCTCGGAGTCCGCTGTTTCTGCCCGAGCAGTCTTCATGAGCAAAGGAAGGGAGAGCAATGACCTGGTTGACATGAAAGGTGGAAACTACCTTTGGGAGGAAAGAAGGAACAGGCCTGAGGGTGACTCCTTCCAGGGAAAAGGTCAGGAAGGGGGTCTTGACATGAGAGGGCCTGTAGTTCTGAGATGCACCTGGCCGAGGAACATATAGTCTTAAAAGGTGAGATCCCTGATAATCGCACCAGAAAGGGGCACGAAAGGTGGCTGCATAAGGCCCCTGAGATTAGGGAGAGATCCTATGAAGGAGCGATCAGTCAAAGCGGAGGACGCAAGTACTGCGCTCCTCGGAGGAAGCATCCAACATCCGCATGGGATGTAATAGACGACCTACGATGGGACCGCGGAAACACGTGAGGGCTGCGACCTGCTCACAAAGAGAACTGACAGCCAAACCTTTATCATATCCATCTTGTAGGAATGCCAAGATGTCGGGAATCTGGGCCAGCCAGGGCGACACGTTCCATTGGGAAGCCCAGATCTCAAACAGGCATCAGACCCGGGCATAAGCCATCGAAGTGGACAGGCAACATGGCTTAAGCAGCGTGTTTACCATTGGGGTTGAATAACCCTTGTGGACTAGGCGTCGCCTTTCAAGAACCAGGCCGTAAGCGAGTAGGGAGCCAGATCATCCATCCACACCAGTCGCTACTGCAGGATCCCCGCTGGGAGCCAAGGGAGGCCCTGACAGGAGACGAATCAGGTCGGTATACCATGGACGGCAAGGCCATTCCGGCGCCATGAGAACCACCCATCCGGGATGAGATTCGATGCGACGGAGGACCTCTGCGATCAGTAGCCAGGGAGGAAAGAAGTACAGCAGATTCCACAAGGCCGTGCTAGAGCATCAAGCCCATGTGACCTGAGTTCTTGCCAACAACTGAAGAAGGCCGTGGCCTTGGCATTCTTGGCAGTGGCCATCAAGCTGAGGCTGAGCTGGCCCCAAGTGAGGACTATCTGCTGGAATGCCCAGGGAGCAAGTTTCCATTCGCTGGGGTCTAGAGGATGTCGGCCGAGGAAGTCAGCCTGAATGTTGTCCACCCCAGCAATGTATTGTGCCGATAGTGCAGTTAGGATGTTTTCCACCCAGGGAAACAGAAAGGCCATATCATTGGCCTCTCCCGAGAACTTGGTTCCACCTTGTCGACTGAGATAAGACACTGTCATTACATTGTCGCAGAGAACCCGGATGGCCTGTCTGCGGAGGTGCAGCTGAAAGGCCAAAAGAGCAAGCCAGACCGCCCAGGCCTCTAGCCGATTGATCGTCCAGACGGTTTCTCCGAGCACTCCAGGAGCCTTGAGTTATGTGCTCCAGGCAATAGCCCCCCCAGCCGGACAGACTGGCATCGGTCATAACTAGAATCCAGAGGGACCCCGCAAAGCAGGTTGGTTGGCAAGAGCCACCATCGGAGACTGTGCCGTACCTTGGGGAGAAGGAGAAGTCTGATGTTGTAGTTCTCCGAGACCGGAGACCAGCAGGAAAGGATCGACTGCTGTAAGGGCCACATATGAGCTCAAGCCCAAGGTACAACTTCTATTTTGGCTGCCATGAGGCTCAGAATTCGTAGATAGTCCCAGATGAGAGGCTGCAATGTGCTAAGGAAGGTGTGCAGCTAGATGGAGAAAGCGTCATAATGCTCCTGCATTAGGAAGCCTCTCCCAAGGCGAGTGTCAAACCGGGCTCCGAGGAATTCCATGGATTGCGATGGCGCCAGATGGTTCTTGGCACAATTAATCACCCATCCGAGACTTTCGAGGAAGGCCACGATTGTGGAGACTGCTTGAAACGCTTCCACATATGATTTGGCTCGGATGAGTCAATCGTCCAGGTAGGGATTAACATGGATGCCCTGGCATCGCAGCATCGTGGCAAACACGATCATTATCTTTGAGAAGGTGCAGGGCATGGTTGCCAACCCAAAAGGCACCACCCAGAATGGATAGTGGTGACCGAGCACCATAAAGCACAAGAAGCGCTGTTGGTCTGCACAAATGGGAATGTGAAAGTAGGCCTCTGCGAGGTCCAGGGAGGCGAGAAATTCTCCACTTCTGACCGCTTGGATGATGGAGCACAAGGTTTCCATGTGAAACAGAAGAACGCGGAAGGAATGATTGACACCCTTGAGGTCGAGGATGGGCCAGTAGGAGCTGTCCTTCTTTGGTACCACAAAATAAATGGAGTAACGTCCGGTGCCTCGCTCTGAGGGGGGTACCGGGAAAATCACATGGAGTTTTAGTAGGCGCTGGAGAGTTGTAAGTACGGTCCTCTGCTTGTGGGAAGAGGCATAAGGAGAAATTAAAAAGGCATCAGTGATGGGCATTGCGTTGTCAAGGCATAGCCTTCTGAATAATGTTCAATACCCACTAATTGTTTGTAATGCGGGCCCACTCGCGGTAAAACAATACCAAGTAGCTGCCTACAGGTGGTGTACTGGAGAAGACCCCTTGGGCGTCAGCAAGAGGACCAGCCCAGTCCAGAAAACTTTGTAGAGGTGGAGTCGCGAGGTCTGCGGAAGCTGCAAAAGGACTGCGACTTTGGTCCCGACCTGGCAGTGGTGAAGGACAAAGGCTTACCAGGCTGATAATGTCTAGCGTCCCGGAAGAAAGCTGAAGGGATGGTGGCGTAGGGTGCTGCCAAGCCTGACCTCCAGGAGGAGGGCCGAGACCAATCCTCTGGAAGATGCTGAGGCTTAACTTCTCCTAAATCCCTTACAAGTTTCTCAAGGTCTTCAAAGAGGAGCTTACCCTTAAAAGGAAGCTTAGCTATGCGTGATTTGGAGGCTGCATCTGCAGACCAATGCCTCAGCCACAGCCATCGGCACACCACCGTGGCTGCTGCCACTGAGCGAGCTGCAATGCGGAGGAGATTGTAAAGAGCATCTGCCAAAAAGGCAGCGACCGACTCCAGATGCGCTGAGGTGCTGTCGTCAGGAAGGAGTTGAATCCAGTGCGGAAGCCTGTTGGGCTAATGACAAGAAAGCTGTCTTCAAGAGCACTTCCACTTTACAGTCGTTTTGATCTCTGAGCGCTGCACCGCCCTCCACCAGTATGGTGGTGTGCTGGGTGACCGCGGTCACAAGGGCATCGACTGTGCGGAATCAAAGCCGTCCAGGTCTGAGGGGACCATATGTAGTAGCGACCTAACCGCCTCACTGACCGCAATGATGCCTCTGGCGAATCCGACTGCAGGAGACCATTTGCTGCAGTTCTAGTGGGAAGGGAAAGGCCTTAGGGGGCTTCTTTATGTCCGCCAATATAGGATCAGCTTTAGAGGGCTGACCAGTGGATGGCGGGTCTGGGGCATCAGAGATCCGAAGGGCCTCAACGACCTGCGCAATTAGTGCCAGGAGTTCCTCCTTATGGAAGAGGCGGATATCCTGAGTAGTATCCTGCCCATCTTCATGTCCTCGGGGGATGACCATTCGCCATCTTCCCTATTCGACAAGCTGTCTATGTCAGAGAGAGGTTCAGTGCCTTCCAACATGACATCCCCCTCTCCAGAGGCCCAGAAAACTGTCTAGCCTAGGCGCCCACCGTCTGCGGAAGCCCCAGGTTCTCTGGTGCGTTTCCTGGAGGCACAGACTGTCTGTGGTGACAAGAAGGTCGCAGCCCACAGAGAAGTCAGCTCTGCCCTCCAAATCTCCCAAGCCCTGTGAAATAAAGCCATGAAGTGTTCTGAATCTGGTTCTGTAGGTAGCAGTGAGCAATTCCCCACCCCTGACTGCTCAGATAACAGACAGGGAGGGGAGGGAGCCTCGATCAATGGAGTTGATATGCCCGCTGCTGAAGGATAATAGGAGAGATGCTGTGGCCAGTTGAAGATGTCTGCGCGCTGCCATTGATTTCCGGAGGGTTGTGCGCCACTCCTGAAGACTGCCATGGGTCGGAAGAGCAGGCCATGCAGAGTCAGTCTACCAAGAACCGGCATTTCCGGCCGCATGCCAGGCAGCATGAGAGAGTGGAGGGCATAGCCATGGAGTCTGCCAACGAAGGAACTCTCTGCTGAAGGCCACAGTCAGACCCTACCGGCAGTGTAAAAAAGGGCGGGAGAAGCAGTTTAAAATGGCCGCCACACTGATCTGCAGAGCAAGGAAGGGCCACTGGCACAAAATAGTGGGGAGAGGAGCAGGTAGAGACGGTGGCTGTTTCCCCCGACAGCGCAAAATGCTTTCCCTGATGAGACTGCTTTCTCCCCGAAGCTGCAGTGAGTCCCAAAGGTTCCCGAGGGTCTACGGAGGTAACCGGAGCAGGAGGGGGTGGGGTCTTGCTTACAGTAAACCCGAGGGCAATGGGGCAGGGGCAACTCAGTAACTCACTGTGTTTAGGTCAGTCTACCGAGAGGAATAGCTAGGTATCCTTTACGTTTTCTTTTTTTTTTGTTCTTGTCAAGCAAGGGTACACTGAAAACAGCTGCGCCCTCTCTAGCAGGCTAATCAGCTCGTGACTTAAAGCCTGTGCCCCTGATGGAGAGCTACGCTGATAGTTTTGATCAGGAGCTGTGCCTCTCGAAGTGCTGAAGTGTGGGAAACTCTCAGGGATAAACCTCTTGTGCTGCTTGGAGACATCCACTATCAAAACATTTCTGTCGAAGAAAAACTCTCTGACTTGAACCCTCAAGGTCCAGAAACAGGAGGAACAGGAGAAGACATCCACATCTGCTGAAGACAGCGAAATACTGAAGGCAATCCCTAGGGGAGCTCCTATATATGCCAGAGCTGGGTTGCTCAACCTTCTGGTATTATCTCTATCTCCAACATCTGCTGGCAAGGGGACACAACCCACTTGTCTGGACTGGTCTAGCAGGATGAGTTGGAATGTGACTTCCAAGCCTTTTTTGCCTGAGAACTTTGATGACTTTGTAAGTTGCAAAATTGTACTGGGATTCATACCATCTTCTGTTGAATTCCATCTCTCATCATGGACTCTACTGTGCATGCAACCACTTCCTGATAGCTGCATTCTGATTCATTTAGCCACCCAGAGGAGCCCTGGCCTAACCAATCCAAGAACCCAGCATGTGCTAAGATGAGAACTCTGCACAAGTAATAAAAAAATGCATGCAAAAAGACTGCACTTTGTGCCTCTTGCTTTACAAAAGACACTGTATTATTACTTAAGGTTAGTCTGCTATTATTGAGGGACAAGCCAAAGACTTGTGCAAGCACTTCATGTGCTCTGCACCCACTTTCAACACCAGTATTTAATTCTTGGCTCTATGCAGCTAGCCCACAGGGCTTAAGCCTGCGCAATACATCAGACTTGACTTGACTTTCTTGGACTGTCTTTCTTGGCGTGGACTTGGATTTGGCTATGGCTTTGTTTCACTCTCCGGGCAGAGCTATAAGCCACTGGTTTCTTTATTTTCTTTTGGCTTGGGGGGGGGGGGGGGAAACAGTCAGATAAAAAGATTTATTTTCTGCTCTCATAGTAGCCTAGTGGTTAGAGCAGTGGCCTAGAAACCAAGTGACTAGAGTTCAAGTCCCACCGGCACTCCTTGTGGTCTTAAGCAAGTTACTTAATTCTCCACTGCCTCAGAAGAAAGTCCTGACAATCTATTTCTGGTCACACCTTACCAAGAAAACCCAGGGGCTGCTGGGTCACCAAGAGTCAGCACTGACTCGACAGCACACATTGCATTGCAATTGCAAGGCAGACCACATGACTTGGTTAATTATTAGCTGCTTGAATAAGCATTTGCTATCAGTTCTGCTACGAATCATTCTGCCTTGTATTTGTTTTCTTTAGTAATAGAACTCACAAACTGTTTTTCTATTATAATGTCATAATATATACAGAATTTGCCTTGTTTTGCTAATCTGTTAACAACAGACAACAAGAACCATATGGGTTGGGCAAATGCACCCCTAGGCATATTAAATGAGCTATATACAAGGGGTGTCCGATATTAAAAGGTAAAGGCCAAAATTACACCAACATTTGTATTTAAAGAAATTATTCAATACATTCCACCAAAAACTACATACTTTTGTTTACTTCTCCACATAATCGCCATAAACATTGAGACATTTATCCCAGCGTGACACTAGTTTGAACATCCCTTCATGGTACAGTTGCGTGTCAAGTAGCTTGAAGTAGTCCATAACAGTGTTTTGCAATTCCTCCTGATCCGCAAAGTGTTTCCCCGCCAAGAACAGAACTCTTAGGAATGCAAGTTATTTCAGCAATTTCACAAACTTTAATGCGACAATACGCCCTAATCAGACGTTTGACAATTGCACAGTTGCCATCTGTGTGCGAGGTCCTTGGTATGCCTCTTTTCTTTTCCGGATCATCATTCAACTCCGTTCGGCCATCTTTAAACTTGTTACACCAGACGCTGACTTCTTTTAGGCTTAAAACGTTTGGGCCATACACACCCTCTAATCTGCAATGAATTTCACTCTGATTAACTCCTTCGGCTTGCAAAAATCTGATAACTCCGCACACCTCAAACTTCAAATACTCTGCGATTACACACGCCAGGTTTGTTTGCTTCCTGAAAACTACTCGTAATTTGAATGTTTAACAATACAACGCTACAGACTCTCCTACTACAAGTACAAGTAGTCCTGGCATATGATGGCACTATTGCTCATGCGGAGCCAGTATGATTGCCACCTGTACCTTTAATATCGGACACCCCTTGTACATAACCGCTTTCTCTACAGTCTCTGGGTAAATCCTAGGGGGGAGGGGAGGGGAGGGAATTTCCTTCAAAATGAAACTTGCTTTCCATGGTTGGGGGGGTGGGTGGAATGCTGAAGGAGAAGATATTAGTGGTGTTCTCAGAAAGTTCTGCCACCTGGGTAGGGAAGTACTGAACAGAATCATCACAAGTTTTGTTATATATAAATGCAATCTCTCTATCTTTACAACCATAGTGGTATGTATACTAAACAGCGGTAGCGGCTTCCATGCAATATTGGAGCTGTGGCCCAATTGAATTCAATGAGGCTGGGGCGCCAATATCGCATGAAAGCTGCTACCGCTGTTTAGTAAACATACCCCATAGACATTTAAAGTAAATATATAATCCCAGCAAAAAATTAATTGTTCATTATTTTGCCTTGTCAGTTAATCAGATAAAGTTAGACAGGTGGTCAGTAAAATCAGCTGGATGACACACCCATTCAAAAGATCCTGGGGAGAACACTCGATATGCTGAGGGGCGAGTTGTGCAAGGGCAGGGGATGACAGTAGGAGGTAGTTGATATCAGATGGGCCTATGCTGGTGTGGGGTGGGGTGGAGCACCACTGCATCTTGTCGCCTGTCACGGATAGAAGCCACCCTACCAGACTGCCAGATAACATGGCTGCATTTGTTACAGCTAGTGCATGGTAATACCCTGTATGCTAGTTGTCTCTGGCTGACACGTACACTTCTTCACCTCAATACCATACTGCTGGGCTCAGTGCAGTTGGCACAGAGGTTTTACCACACTGGCTGTGCATGGTAGAGGTTACCACGGAGCTGCACTAAACTGGAGTTACAGTAACAGCAGATCACAGCAGGGGGGGTGGGGTGGAATCAATCAGCCCATTCAGTCTGCAAGGCTATAACCCAGCTCCTAGGCATTCAGCATATCCACCCTTCCTGGGTGGCTAAGCATGTAAGATCCCTTCTTCTAAATGAAATTCAAGCACCCCACTCCAAGTCCAACCACAGGCCTCACAATAAGACAAACAACCAAAACCATCAGGGACATTATCCAAACATCTGCCCTCCTAGGTCCTCAATGTATTTGTACAATTCAAGATTCAGATTATATAGTCACTAAAACTATATGTACTTTACACATCATCAATGATTTCAGGAATTATTGAAACCACTTTCTTAAGATCACACAAGATTCTAGAGATGAATAAGATTCCTAAATAGATTGCAGAAATACAGAATCTTTCAGTTTTAGGAATCATTTCCCTTTTAAGTATTGACTTAAATAAATGAAATGAATGTTACTTATTTAATTACCATATTTATATTCCATACTTTATATGGCAAGTGCTGAGGGGAATTGTGCCTTTGCACTGCATAGCTGTATTTGTTCTATAGGTAAAAAGACTATGAATCCAGTACTTTCCTTCAACACATGAGATTAGAAGTAATATCAAACAAATCAGCAAATAAATTATATTTCTTGAATTTGCTGTACACTAAGTTGATAACCAAGTAAAATTGTTGTCTTCCCTTACACCATACTAACAGCAAAACAAAGTGGTAACAGCACAGAGTTATAGAAAATAAAGACATCACTTGCTGTTTAATCTTGAAAAAAAAACACTTAACAGCCTTACGTTTATACTGCAAGCCTTTTGGGTGAGGATCATGCAATTTAAATCCAATCCCCACTTGTGTTGTCTGTCTTGACTAGACTGTAAACTCTTATGAGACCATCTCTTACATGTCTCTGTACAGCACTGTGTACGCCTTGTAGCACTATACAAATAAGTAGTGGTGGTAGTAGTAGTAGTAGTACTGTGCAAAATAATTACTTTCATATAGAGGGGGCAAGGCAGCAAAACACCTTTTTATTTGGGAGAGCCAAACAAACCCATCTCTGCCCCCTTCTGCGACATACTGATAGCTAGCTGGCGCTGCTGCTGAAAATGTCATCGCCTTCACCCTGTGCCTTTGATATTTCTGCTTTACATTGGCCAACTTTACACAACCATAAAGGTAATTTAATAAAGATTGTATCTTTAAAGTAAATATGATATAAACAGTCTTAATTTCAAACTATTTACCATGAAGCATGTGTTTGCCTGATCAATCCCCGGCTGCAAGTCCGGTATAGAAATCATCTGCAAGTGGCCTGGCAGATGAGCCTTAAAAGTCCCATCCTCTTCTCTTAAAAGATGGAGAGGCATTATCTGATTCTGGACGTCTACATGACTTTATAAACACAATAAAAAGAAAACAACGTAGAAGCCATAACACAGTTACTACAAAAGGTAGGAAAAATAGCAAGTATCGGAAATGGAGTCTATGGGGGCCCTGGGACTGAATAACTTTCCACCACTCTCCCAAAAAGCTGACAAACAGATATGGTACCGCACAGATACCTGCACTTCGACCCTGACTTTGAGCTTCAGACTAAAACTACCAGATTAACATAAAGATACAACAACGTTGCCAAGTGAACAGTTTCCCCATTAACAGCTTCCTTTTTCTGTCTTTTTACCGCGACACCAACAGGAAGGGGAATGTGGAACCTGAATGCCGTACTGTTCTACACATGCGCAACAACACTGCGTCTGTGAACCAACTGCTGCTTCCGGTTCTCTAGTACTGTTACTGTAGTACTATTGCGCATGCTCCAGTAAGCGTATTCTAGGAAATAAAGCGCAGAACGGTTTGATTTGTGGTTCAATAAGAGAGTTGAAAACTAAGGAGGATAAAAGTCGGGGTTTACGTTAAACTTTGATCTCTTCTCTGGCGCTGCAGTCTGTGTGTTGATAGGTTGGTCGTGTACTGTTCTTTTGCTGAAGACCGCGTGTGCCATGTAGGTTGTCAAGGTGCTGTTTCGATGCCTTGATATATCGAAGACAGGGCCGGATTTAAGTTTCTGGTATCCATAGCCAAACTCAAGCAGCAGATCCCAGAGAACACAAGCTGGGAGGGTCACGGGTGTCAGAGATCCCAAAAATTGGAAAGTCAGAAGAGGAGCAGAGGAAGACCTTTGTGCCATAGTAGCATCCGTTTAAAGCATGGCATGCATATGGCTGTTGTAAAGTAAATGAAAGCAGACTCCTGGTTGGACTGGGTATATGGCACCCCTGGGAAGCCTAAAGTCGAAATCCATGCCCCCTCCCGAGGTTTTGATAATTAAACTCTACAATCATAATCATCCAAGCACACATCCCACAATACTCAAGTGCATAATTATATCATATTTTAAAACTGCATTGTTCATATTTGTGTGCCTGCTCTCCTTGCAGGTAAATGAATAATGGCTGATGGCTCTTTTGAGTCTGTGTGGCTTTCAGGATGGATTGTTTTGCATTGACTAATGCTACTTTTTGCTGCCGCTGTACTAGGCAACTGCCTAGTGGTTGGCCTGCCCCTCAAAAAAGTTCTCAAGGGGAGGAGGAGGAAGTAAACTAGGAAGAATTGTGTCTTGGAGTGGGTTGGCGTGAACCAGGCAGGTTAGTGATAGTTTTCCATACCATTATAGGTCTTCTCTTTCTAGCAGGGACTGGTGGCCTTAAGACGTGGAGCATGACTATTGGTGTTATCATCTCTGCAGGTTCTGATGTTTGCTGCTACGTCTGGGAGATTGCCAGATGCATAGTGCAGTCTTTATAAATCTGATAGGTACAAATATGTTTAGGAGAGAGGGACTTTCTGTACCTAAATATGTACGTAAAATGGTGCTTTCCATGCCTGCCCACTACCTAGGTGATCTTAAAAGAAAGATATGTATTTTACTTTTAAAAACGTAGCCTCTAATGCCTTTTTTCTAAAATAAAATAATTCTCAGCTATGTTTCTTTTTGCCTCTTCCCAGGCCGCCTTACAGGTTTACTCACAGAAATATAGCTGAGAATTATTTTATTTTAGAAAAAAAGGCAGAGGCTACATTTTTAAAAGTAAAATACATATCTTTCTTTTAAGATCACCTAGGTAGATATAATTAAGATGGCAGCTCCCCACCCCTGCAACACTCTTCTTCCCCTTTCCCCAAATCCCATACCCTCATTTCAGGTTCAGAGTAGCTCTGAAAATCCTTAGTTGAATTCCATAGCATTAGCCACTAGGAGTCTTACATCCATTAACGTAAGAAATAAAAAAAATATAAAAATGTAAAAGGCTAGATAAAGCACATTTACAAATCATGCAAGTAAGAGTATAACATAATACATAAAACAAATCATTAGCAGCAAAGGCATCAATGAGTTTACAGTCATTAAAAAAGTCCACATGGGTAGAGAAGAGAGGAGTTAAGATGGCAGATAGCACTAACTGAGGTCCAGAGTAATGCTATGAAGAGCAAACTTTCCTATGTTAATGAGTAAGAGGAAAAGGAATGGGAAAGGAAAGTTGTTGGTCCCATGGATTTATATGTTTAATGGCAGCCTCAGTGAAGCACTGTGGTCACCGGTGGCGGTGATTGATGATGCACCAGAGCAATCCGAGATGCATAGTGATGACACCATGGTCTCTGTGGAGGAGTCAGTGGCTGTGAGGGTTGCACTAGAAAATGCACCTGGGAGTTTGTGAATCTTGCCTGGTGCATGGCTTGCAATCAGAAGTGAATCAAGAGACCTGAGAGAGGTAGGAACTCAAGCACAAGACAAGAAGGTATATTTGGCTCCTTTTGCCTTATACAAAGAATTAGTTAACAGAAGGTGACAGTACATGGAGCTCACTCGGATGAAAGGAAGGTGATTAGCGGGGTGCCCCAGGGGTCGGTCCTGGGCCCGGCACTGTTCAATGTATTCGTGAGTGATATTGCTTAAGGACTGCATGGAAAAGTCTGTCTTTTTGCAGATGACATGAAAATTTGCAACAGAGGAATGATCTACAAAAGCTGGAAGACTGGTCTAATGCTTGGCAACTAAGATTTAATGTGAAGAAGTGCAGAGTCATGCACTTGGGTAGCAGAAATCCAAGGGAAATGTACGCGATAGGGGGCGAGAGATTGGTGTGCACAGATCAGGAGAGTGATTATTTCTGAAGATCTCAAGGTGGCAAAACAGTGCGACAAGGCGGTGGCAAAAGCCAGGAGGATGTTGGGCTGCATACAAAGAGGAATTACCAGCAGAAAGGAAGAGCTACTTATGCCACTGTACAAGTCACTGGTGAGGCCTCACTTGGAATACTGTGTTCAGTTTTGGAGACCATATCTTGCAAAGGATGTAAAAAGACTGGAAACTGTTCAGAGGAAGGCGACCAAAATGATTTGGAGCCTGCGTCAGAAACCTTATGAGAAGAGACTTAAAAAACTAAACATGTATACTTTGGAGGAGAGGAGGGACAGGGGTGATATGATTCAGACCTTTAAATACTTAAAGAGAAATAATGAACAAACAAACCTCTTCCAAAGACGGAGAAGCTGCAAAACTAGAGGTCATAACATGAAGCTACAAGGTGGTAAATTGAAAGGCAATGTCAGGAAATACTTTTTCACTGAAAGGGTGGTGGATGCTTGGAATGCACTCCCGATGGAAGTGGTGGGGGCAAACACAGTGACAGAGTTCAAAAGGGCATGGGACAGACACAGTGGATCCCTTTACAGCAACATAAACAGAACCATCTAATTCCTAAACAAATAGGGGTGTACTACATGGAGTGGTGGGTTCACCCCTAAACAAAGACATGGGGAGGGGTGGCCTGCACAGAGCGGGAGGTGTACCTACTCTTGACATCGTACTGGGCAGACTAGATGGACCATACTGGTCTTTATCTGCCGTCATTTACTATGTTACTATAACATAAGAACATAAGAAATGCCATACTGGGTCAGACCAAGGTCCATCAAACCCAGTATACTGTTTCCAACAGTGGCCAATCCAGGTCACAAGTATCTAACAGTTTCACAAAAGGACACACAGGTTCCATAATGCTTGTATTAGGGCAAGCAGTAGATTACCTGGGTCCTCTTTAATAATGGTTTATGGACCTTTCTTCCAGGAACTTGTCCAAATCTTTTTTAAACCAAGCTACACTTACAGCTTTTACTATGTCCTCCAGTAAGGAATTCCAGATTTTGATTACGCGTTGAGTGAAAAAATATTTTCTCTTATTAATCTTAAATGGGGTTACACTGTAGCTTTATTGCATGTCCCCTAGTCTTTCTACTTTTGATGGCGTAAAGAATCTATGTTTACCCGTTCCACTCCATTCATTAATTTATAGTCCTCTATCATATCTCCCCTCAGCCGTCTCGTTTCCAGGTTGAAGAGCCCTAACCTTTTAAGCCTCTCTTCATAGGGGTATCCTTCTATCCCCTTTACCATTTTGGTGGCTCTTCTCTGTACCTTTTCTAATTCTGCTATATCCTTTTTAAGATACGGCAACCAGAATTTGCACACAATATTCAAGATACGGTCGCACCATGAAACAATACAGAGGCATTATAATAACCTTTTGTTTTATTCTCCATTCCTTTCCTTATGATTCCTAGCATTTTATTTGCCTTCTTGGCCGCTGCTGCACACTGGGCAGAGGGTTTCAACATGTTATCCACAATGACACCTAAACCTTTTCCTGGGTGGTGGTTGCTAATGTGGAACATTGCATCATGTAACCATAGTTTGGGTTGTTCTTTTCTAGGTGCATAACTTTGCACTTGTCCACATTAAATTTCATCTGCCATTTGAATGTCCAGTCTTCCAATTTTTCAAGGTCCTCTTGCAATTTTTCACAGTCTTCTTGGGTTTTAACAACTTTGAATAATTTTGTGTCATCTGCAAATTTGACTAACTCACTCGTTATTCCTATTTCCAGGTCATTTACGAATATGTTAAAAAGCAGCAGACCCAGCACAGTCCCTGGAGTACTCCACTATTCACCTTTCTCCTATAGGAACATTTGCCATTCAGCCCTATCCTCTGCTTTCTATCTTTTAACCATTTCCTGATCCACAATAGCACACTGTCTTCTATTCCATGACTTTTTAACTTCACCAAGAGTCTCTCATGAGGGACCTTGTCAAAGGCTTTCTGAAAATCCAGACATACTATACCGACCGGCTCACCTTTGTCTACCTGCTTATTCACATCTTCAAAAAGTTGCAGTTGCCAGGCTCTCAGGTCCCTCTGTTGATAGAGCTGGTGAAGTTTACCTTAGTCCCCAAGCCTGCTGCACCTGTAGGGGTTATTTTGGGGGAAGTTTGGCCCCTGTCTAGAATTGAGGCCTAATTTTCAGCAGACCCGGTCTTGAAGATTGAGAACAAGGACTTGTTAGTGACCCAGTATGGGGAGCGTTTGAAGGATTGTAAATATTCTTTCTTTACTGAAAAGTTCTAACACTGCCATTATGTAGAACAATCAGTTTCTTCACCTTAAGACTGAGTATTTGGAGAGCTCTGTGAGGGTGAGAAATTTGTGTTATATGTTGTTGTTGTTAAGTGCCGTCGAGTCGGAGTCGACTCATGGCGACCCTCTGGATAGCTATCCTAAATTGTGTTCGATCTTCAGTCGGGCGGCTCATTGTTGACAGACTGGTACCCGTAGCTGCTGTTATTGTACCGATCCATCTCATTGCTGGCCTTCCTCTTTTGCGTTGACCTTCTATCTTGCCAAGCATGATGTCTTTCTCTAATGATCTCTCTCTCCACATGATGTGTCCAAAGTATGAAAGTCGAAGTCTTGTCATCTGAGCTTCTAAAAAAAGCTTAGGTTTGATCTCCTCTAGTACAGACTGGTTTGTTCTTCGGGCAGTCCATGGTATACACAGTATTCGCCGCCAGCACCATAATTCAAAGGCATCAATTTTCTTCCTGTCTATCTTTTTCACTGTCCAGCTTTCACATCCATATATATATATATATTATATATATATTCCTAAATCATCTTTGTTGTCCCCATTGGAAATGTTAAAAGTATTACTTTAAAATAATGAAATATCCTAAAGAAGCTTTCTCTCCTATTTCTCAAGTATTTCCTTTATCTGTCTTTAAAAGGAATACATTTTGAGGGGAAGATGATGTAAGCATGGGTTGGTCATTAAATAGTTTGGATATTTCAGCTATATTGATGTTCTCACAGGAAGAGCAGATTCATAGGGCAACTTTGAAATTGGATAGAAATTGGGCCTTGCATTCTTTTCCCAAGAATAAAGACCCCTTGTTTTATGCTTAGGTGAGGGTTTATTCAGATTTTTCAAGGGCTACACAGAAGAAGCAAAGATCTTTCTTGGACTTTTGAAAAAGACTTGAACTGGGAGCTGAGTTTGCATTTTAAGTTTCCAGCAAAGTGTTTAGTTAAATATGAAGGTTCTCGGTATATAGTCGTCATGAGGATGTGTTATTTTTAATATATTTGCTCTCTGCTCTTTCTTTGCTGGATTTATTTTGAGTACAGTAATTTTCCTCTTCCTCCCCCTCATACGGTTTTGTGAACTTTATTCATTTAGAATACTTTTGTTATATTGTGCATTTTTTTTTACTCTTTCCATGAGGAAGTAAGTATTCTGATTGTATTTCCTTGGAATCGCTGTAGGGAATCTTTTTTCATAAAATCACATGCTCAACATATTTTGGCATGAACGTTTGCATCAAGGGACTTAGTTGTTAAAGTTGATTCTTAAAGGGAAAAGCATAACGATCTAACAATCAATGGACACTGTAGGCTTTCTTGGATCATACTCCAGGAGAGCTATCAAAAGTCATATTAGGATTAACTCCTCATCAACCTGGAAGGATCATATACACATAGGCACCGGTTTAAAGCATCAGTAATCCAAAGGGAGACACTTTTTTGTATAAAATCTGGCCTTACCTTGAAATGAACAAGTGGCAGAGTGAATATGTGCAAAACACCAATGAGTCAAATTTAAGACTTGCCTGTTGATCTTCATGGCTCTGAGGGGTTTAACAAAATGGTCTCCTGGTTTGAGGAAAAACGCTCAGAAAACTGAAGCACTTTGGATTTCATCTTCAGAAAGACCCCTTCCCTCTTACCACCAATTAGAGGCCCTACAGTGTTAATAAAGGAAAGTATAACTTCTCTGGGAGTTATCTTGGATAGACTGTAAGGGCTTCATTTGCAGCCCTCAGGATCAGATCACTAAAACCACACTTACATCAACAATTCTTACCCTACCGCATGCTTTAGTAGTCAATTGCTTAGATTACTAATTCTTTGCTCATTTGAGTTTGACAATACAAACTAAAGAGACTTCAATTTGATTCAGAATGTGGTTGTTAAACTCATCTATAATGCTAAAATAAAGGATCATCTCACACACTTGCTAAGCAACATTGGCTTCCAATAATTATAAAAATCCAATTCAAAATCCTAATTCTGATTTATCAAGTCTATTACGGGCCTTCCCCTCTACCTTCATTCAATCTTAATTCCTTACTGCCCACAATGTACCCTTCGATCTTTTCAAGCCAACTATTTAAAAGTTCTGTTCAAAGTTGGGCTAAGAGTACAATTTGCTCAAGATGGAGCCTTCATTTACCAAGCCCCATATCTGTGGAGCTCTCTTCCCCTTGACCTATGATTAGAAAGTTCATACAGGAAATTTAAGATAGGAATAAAAATCTCAATTTTCAACCAGGCCTTTAATTCATTTTCATTGGCCCTAAAGGAAACTGGCACATACTGTCTACCCTACTGTGTCAGTTACATGTTTTGTCTTCGGTATTTTGTTGTTGTTCAATATTTATTTATTTGGATTTATATACCACTTTTTCCTTCAATCAAAGTGGTGGATTAAACAAAATAAATTACATAACATTGGATAAGGGATGACATAACTTACAAAGGTATAATGGAAAAGATCTTATTATAACAACAATACTTGTATTATTACAAATACTTGTTTGAGCCTATCATTACAATCATGCATTATTAATAAAGTTCACAGTCTGATTGGTTATAATATTCCATGAATAGGAAGGTTTTAAGTGATTTGCAAAAATCTTTTAGGTCTTGTATGGCCCGCAAATCGTCCTGGAGGGAGTTCCAGAGGGCTGGTGCTGATAAAGATAAAGCTCTGACAGAGGTGAATTGTTTTGCTTTGGGGTACGTAATTTATTGTTACTGCTTGATCGCCTAGGGCGTTTGTTTGTGTCTTTAATTAACATGGAGTGGAGAACATCTGCTGTGCACTGGTTAAAGATCTTAAATATATTTGTAATGCTTTTATACCTTGCCCGCACAATTATTGGTAGCCAATGCATTTTTTGAAGTATAGGTGTGATATGTTCGTTCTTTGCTATACCAGTACTCATATGGGCTGTAGTGTTTTGCACTAGCTGGAGTGGATAAATAGCCTGTTTAGGTAGTCCTTGATATAATGAGTTACCATAGTCCAGAACTGGCGTAATGATTGCTTGACAAACAGTTCGAAAATGAACTTAAGTATTGGCTTAAGTCTCCTAATAAGCTTTAGTCGTTGGTAAGCTTTTGTAGCAGTTTTATTTATGTGTTTTGTAGGTTTAAATTATTGTCTAAGATTATACCTAAATATTTCACCTCATCTTTTATTGGAATGATGTGATTCAGAATGTTGAGGGATTGGGGTGGAGCAAAATTAGGATTTCTGGATATAACCATTGCTTCTGTTTTGTTTAAATTGATTTTGAAATTGTGATCTGCAAGTCAATTATTTAAATCTTCAATGCAATGGATCATGGAGTTGCATCTGGTGAAAGTGAATCAGTTGGTGCATATAGCATAATATCATCAGCATATATGATTCCCTATCCTTCATTAACTCTCCATGGAATAATTAACTGTTTTGTAAGTGCTATATTTTAAAATTGTCACGATGTACAGTTCAAATGATGGTATACTAAATCTTACAAATAAAAAATTAATTGGGTGCATTCCCCTACCTGTTTAACTACTTTATTGAATGGTACAAGCCAGGGTGCTCATTGCACTTTGCAGATGCAAATTTGCTTATTTTTCCTTCTTTGTGGCATATGAGATTGATAATAGCTTGTTTGGTGGAGTCTTCCATAGTGAGAACTCCGTTGTGGAACCTTTTACCTAACAAGTTGTGATCTGAGGTTAATGTTCTCCTCTGTGTTTTAAATTCAAACTTTAATTGCTGCTACTAGGCCCTAACTGATCCAACAAAAAACAGTGGGTTCACAGATTAAGTAGCTTTAGGGAGGAGTGGTCTAGTGGTTAGGACAAGGTACTTCAGGCCGGAGGGCCGGGGGTTCAAGTCCCACCTGGGGACAGCAATCTCAGGCCGGAGGGACTGGGATTTCTAGTCCTATAGGCACTCCTTGTGGTCTTGGGCAAGCCACTTAACCCTCCATTGCCCATGTTCCCTGTAAGTATTATCGTATGTGTCTCATATCCCCTCGTGTTAAATGTATCCCCCAATTGACCGCTTTGACCCGGTGAAAAGCGGGATATAAATACAGCTAAATAAATAAAATAAATAATGTGTTGCAGTTCAGAAAGCAATTGAAGGCTCATTTGTTTCAGATAGCTTTTGGTTAAGTCTTGGATCTAGATCCTGTAATTTATTTTTAACTTTAATTTATTTTATTTTGTTCTTGTCTTAGTTATTTTCTGTTTGTATACTGCTTTGTTCTTAAGTAATAATTATGATTGTGCGTTTGTCACATGGAATGGTCCTGACCAGTTTTGCAGGTTATAAATGTTGTTTATAAATACATACTAAGAGACCCACAGAAAATGATGGCAGATAAAGACCATACCAGTCTGTCCATCCATACTGGTTACTAAGCTCTACTATCCTTTTCTCCCCCTTGATACTTTTGTGCTTGTCTGAGGTTTTCATGAATTCAGATATAGTTGTCTCCACCACTTTCACTGGGATGCTGTTCCACGCATCTCTACTTTTCTGTAAAGACATAGGGCCCGATATTGAATTGGGCAGGCTATGCACCATACAGCGCATAGCTCTGCCCGCCGACCCTTAACCCCAGATATTCAATGCCACAATGACAGTATTGAATATCCGGGGTCACCGTACATGCCCCAGAGCCATCAAAGCTAACCGGGTAGAATCTGCGGGTAAAACTAGGCCAGCTTTTACTATGCTTAATTTTACCCGCCAATTGCTAACTAGGTAGCAGTGCAATATGGCTGCTACCCACTTAGCAGCAGTCTCTGCCTCTGCTCCGCCCTCAAATGCCCCCAACACGCCACAATGCTAACCGCATAACATCAGGGCGTGTAGCGGGGTTAAAAGGGAATATTCAACAGCACTAACTGTGTAAGTGCCATTGAATATCCAAATTTAAGGCATTTACACAGTTTACCGGGCTGTAAACTGTGTAAATGCCTTTCGAATATTGGGCCCATATGTTTTTTAGATTACTCCTCGGTCTCTTCCCCTTTCACCTTCATCCTATTACCACTTTTTTCAGAGCTTCCTTTCAATTGAGAGGTCTTCTTGCCATGCACATATACCTTGAAAATATTTAAATGTGTATATTATATTTCCTTTGCCCTTTCTGCTGTCAAGGAAAGAGTACAATTGGGGCCAGTGCTGGTACTGTAGACCAGGGATGGCCAACTCCGGTCCTAGTGCACCACAATCCAGCCTGGTTTTCACGATGTCCCTAATGAATATTTATGAGGTGTATTTGCACCCACTGCCTCCCAGTGTATGCAGATATATCTAATGAATATTCATTAGGGACATCCTGAAAACCAGGCTGGATAGCGGTGCACCAGGACCGGAGTTGGCCACCCCTGCTGTAGACCCTCATTTCATGACAAAGTAGGAGTATTAAAATAAATTAGCAGAGATTCAAAACATTTGTGATCAAATTTAATGTATTTATTGCACCAATATTTCTATAAATGGAGGATTTCTATTTAGTCCTTAGCAAAATGAAATCTTCATGTGTTTCTAGACTGGGAGGCAAAGGCTCCACTTCTGCATCATCTTCCCCCCACCTCCTCTCTCTTGCTTACACAACCTTGGTGCATTCTCAACCAACCATTCCTCGTCCCCTCTCAGATATATCTACCCATGGCGTCAATCTCCTTTCTCTTTATCCCCTTTTGCTTTTCCCCCAACTGATTTCTCACCCTCCAAATCAATCCCCTCTTACTTTTCATATGTTTTCTCCGGTTTTCTCAGCTGATTCCTGATAATATATTCCTAGCTGATCTTTTCTTTCACATATCCTCTCCCCATCCCCCCAACACCACCAATCTCCTCTTTTCACACCTTCCAATGTCTTATACTATCCAGAACCCATGACCTATTCAACTCCCACAAAAGATTTATTGGAGCAAATTGAAAAGCTGATTAGAAATAACTTGCCAGAACCTAATGGAATTAAATCCAGATATGACAGAGTTGCTACAGATTATATGTAATAGCACTAATATCTACTACTTTATTTGAGTAGTGAAGAGTAGTCATTGTAATATCAATGTTAAATTCACAAGAAAATCACCGAATATTTAATCTGTCAGGGCACCGAAAAAATTTGGAAGTATGCAGCAAGAATGACAAGAGCCTCAGGGAAGAGCTATCTTATTTGCAAATTGAAAAAGAAAAAAAAAAAGAAATATATTGATATCTCCAGGAACAATCAGGAATGCAGTCTTCACATATGGGTGACATCGGCACCAACGGAGCCCATGCCAGAAAGCTCCCCAGCGTCCAAAAAGAAAGCTTTTGGGAGCCCTCCACTGCACCTGTATGACTGCCTTCCCGCCTTCCCAATCCTTCTCCTTAGTTCTTTGTTTTCTGTGGAGCCAGCAGGTTGCACCATTCCTGTCACTGCAGAAAAACATTTCTTTTTTGGTATAGCATCGTGCTTCTGCCTTCCCATCAAAGCTGGTTACGTCGAATCCAACACTGGTCCCGATATCATTTTCTTTTCTTTTTTTCATTTTTCTTCGCGGTTTTTACCACCAGACTAGGTCTCAGGGCCTCCATAGCCGCCTTCTTTTTTCTGTTTGAAGACATGGACAAACCAGTTTTAAAAAATGTACCAAGTACTCCGGCACTATTTCAGTCACTGATAAACATGACTGGTGTTTAAAATGTTCGGGCCCTGACCATGAGCCCAACTCTTATCATTTCTTACAGCAAATCTCAGGGATAAGCAGTGGATTTCCCTGAGCCTCTTTAATAATGGTTTATGGACTTTTTCTCCAGGAACTTGTCCAAACCTCTTTTAAACCCAGCTACAGAAACAGCTTTTACTACATCCTCTGGTAGCGAATTCTAGAGTTTGATTACACGTTGAATGAAAAAACATTTTCTCTGATTAGTCTTACATGTACTACATTGTAACTTCATTGTATGTCCCCTAGTCTTTCTACTTTTTGAAGGAATAAACCAACTGATCTACATTTACTCGCTCCACTCCATTCATTATTTTATAGACCTGTATCATATCACCCCTCAGCTGTATTTTTTTCCAAGTTGAAAGCCCTATCCTTTTAAGCCTTTCCTCATAGGAGTATCATTCAACTCATTTATTATTTTGGCAGCTCTTTTCTGTACCTCTTCTAATTCTGCTATACCCTTCTTAACATATGGTGACCAGAATTCGTGCAATATTCAAGGTGCAGTCACACCATGGAGCGATACAGAGGCATTATAATATCCTTCATTTTATTCTCTATTCCTCTCTTTATGATTCCTAGCTTTCTGTTTGCTTTCTTAGCCACTGCTGCACACTAGGAAGAGGGTTTCAATGTATTCATCATGACGCCTAGATCTTTTTCCTGAGTGGTGGTTCCTAATGTAGAACTTTGCATTGTGTAACCATACTGTAGTTTGGGTTGTTCTTCTCTACGTGGATAACTTTGCATTTGTCCACATTTACATTTCATCTGCCATTTGGATGCCCAGCCTCCAAATTTCTCAAGGTCCTCTTGCAATTTTTCACAATCCTTTTGTGCTTTAACAACTTTGAATAATTTTGTATCATCTGCAAATTTGTTCACCTCGTTCATTATTCCCATTTCCAGGTCATTTATGAATATGTTAAAAAGCAGTGGATCCAGAACAGATCTCTGGGGTACGCCACTATTCAACTTTCTCCATTGAGAAAATTGGCCATTTAGCACTACTACTACTACTAATCATTTGTATAGTGCTACAAGGCATACGCAGCACTGTACATATAGATGTACATGTAGAGATAAGAGACAGCCCCTGTGAAAGAAATACATTTGTTTCTAGAGAGCTTTTCATTTAAATCAAATCAGAGTATAGCTTAGCATGCAAGTAGAATAAATAATCTCTGAGTAGAAAGAAAGAAATGTTTTTCTAGTGACCTTTACAAAGCGGCCTTCCAGTTAGGAGCAAACGATCTGTAAAGTTGTCTGAAATAGGTGTTAAAGCAAAGTGACAGATCAAAGGGGCAAATTGAAAGCCCCACCCCCCCCATCTCTATCAAACCAAGGGTTGTGTGAATTACCCAGGAAATTAGTAAGACTTAACCTTAGAAGCACAAGTATAAATAAGTCAGCCAAAACTCAGTGATGCTCAGTCTTGAAGGACTACCGAAAGGGGCTCCTGCAGATGGAAAAAGATCTGCATTTGTAAGTATTTATCTTCTGAAATATACTCTAAATCTTGGGGAAAAAGGGAATTCTTTGGGTTAAAGCTGATAAATCTGTGTATTTTAGAATTCAGAATTTTTGCTGAGTTAGTCATGTCTTAGTACCGCCCGAGAGCTTTTCATTTAAATCAAATAAGAGTATAGCTTAACATAGAAAGTAAAACAGAGTAAATAGTTTCTGAGTAGAAAGAAATGCATTTGTTTCTAGAGAGCTTTTCATTTAAATCAAATCAGAGTATAACTTAACATACAAGTAGAATAAATAATCTCTGAGTAGAAAGAAATAAACTTGTTTCTAGTGACCTTTACAAAGAAGCCTTCCAGTTAGGAGGCAAAAGATCTGTGAAGTTGTCTTAAATAGGTGTTAAAGCCTAGTGACAGATCAAAGGGGCAATTTGAAAGGCCCTCTCTATCAAACCAAGGGCTGTGTGAATCACCCAGAAAATTGGTAAGACTTACCTTAGAAGCACAGATCAGGGCACTGTGTAGCAAGCCAGCTTTTATTAAGTCTTCTTTCACACCCACCCCAGGGATAATCTTAGCTTTATAGGCTCTTAAACTTATTAAAGGAAAGGAGGTGTCCATATTCACTTTCAGGTGTGGCTGGTTATCCTCACCAGGAATATTTTAATTAACGACTTGAGATTAATTAATCTTGAGGTGAACAAAGTTCAATAAACATTAGGAATAGTTGTATTAGTATAAGTATCCCCAGCAAATTTAAGTAAGTAAACAATTTAAATACCTAAACAAAACCTTAAAACTAAGATGTAGATAGACATCCATCAGCGAGATGGAGGCTTTCCAGTCTTTTGCACTGAGTGTCACATGTATGATTTTTCTCCCAGTTGGTGAAGAGTCATTTGTGTGCATTAGGTGCAAGGAGCACTTTGTTCTCAGGGAACGAATCTGGAGGCTAGAGTAGCAGACTTGGAGAACATAAGGATGACAGAGAGGTATATAGATGAGACCTACAGGGACATAATACTGAAGTCCGACCTCCAGTCTGGCAGCCCCCTGTTGTCATGGAGGAGAGAGATCACATGACAGGAAACATTATCCTGGTCTGACAGGACGTGATCTTCTAGTAGGACCTGTCCTCCAGGTGATGTAAAACCCTCTCACACCGAGGAGATTTCTCCAGGACCATGTGCCCATGATGGAATAGTTAGGACAGCCATTATAGTTGATGATTTGTTTATTAGGCATGTAGATAGCTGGGTGGCTGGTGGACTTGAGGATCGCCTGGCAACATGCCTGTCTGGTGCGAAGCTATCAGACCTCACGCGTCACCTAGACATGGTTTTAGATAGCACTGGGAAAGAGTCTGCTGTCTTGGTACATGTTAGTACCTATGACGTAGGAAAGTATGGTATGGAGGTTCTGGAGACCAAATTTAGGCTTTTAGGTAGGAAGTTGAAATCCAGAACTTCCAGGATAGCATTCTCAGAAATGCTTCCCCTTCACGTGCAGGACAGAAAAGGCAGGCAGAGCTCGAGAGTCTCAATGCGTGGATGAGACGATGGTGCAAGGAAGAGGGTTTGGGATTTGTTAGGAACTGGGCAACATTCTAGGGGAAGGAGGGGCTTTTCCGAAGGGATGGGCTCCACCTTAACTGGGATGGAACCAGGTTGCTGGCATTAACCTTTAAAAAGGAGATAGAGCAGCTTTTAAACTAGATAATAGGGGAAAGCTGACAGTTACCCAAGAGCACATGGTTCAGAATGATGTATCCTTGAAGAATACTAGCAAAAGATTGAAGTTAGAGCATATCGACAGAGAGGTTCCAATAAAGACAAAAGTAACCCAAATGCTCTTAAGTACAGAGCAGACAGAGCTTAAAGATTCCAAATTACCCCTGTCTACCGATAACCAGATTAATATGAATAAAATACAACCTCTAAAATATTTGTATGCAAATTCTAGAAGTCTAAAAAATAAGATGGGAGGCTTAGAATATATAGCACTAAATGAGAGATTTGATATGATTGGTATTTCAAAGACCTGGTGAAAGGAGGACAACCAATGGGACACTGTGATACCTGGGTACAAATTATATTGCAATGATAGAGTAGCTCAAATTGGTGAAGGGATTGTACATATGTTAGAGAGGGCATTAAGTCACACAGGATTAAAGTTTTGCAGGAAACAAAATACATTGTAGAATCTCTGTGGATCGAAATTTCATGTAAAAAGGGGAAGGTGTTAGCAGTGGGGGTATACTGGCCAAAATGAACAAATAGATGATGAAATGCTCAAAGAAATCAGGGAAGCTAACAAAAGTTATAACACTGTAAAAATATGGGTGATTATTCTGTTCTTTGGCCTCGCCATAGCCCTTAGAACCTTTTCCAAGTTCTTGGTAGTAGCGGTGGCAGCTCTGTGGCACAAGGGCATATGTGTACATTCTTACCTTGATGACTGGCTGATTTGTACCAGGTCACACTCAGAAGCTATCAAGGTGGCAGTGCGATTGGTACAGTTTCAGGAAGGCCTTGGTTGGGTGGTGAATCAAATCAAACGTCATCTATATCCCTCTAAGTCTCTGGAGTATCTTGGGTCACTCGTCAATACCCATGTCGGCAAAGTCTTCTTGACTGCTGAGAGAGTTTCTGGCACAATTTGCAGATTTCCAGCAATATCAAGCTCCCAAGGTTTGGGTTTATCTTCAATACCTTGGTTTTATGGTGGCTACCCTGGAATTGGTTCCTTAGGCAAGAGCCCACATGCGATCTCTCCAAGAGTCCCTGCTGTCTCGTTTGTTTCCTTGCTCGTAGGACGTCAAGATCAGACTACCCTTTCTGTCTTCGGTAGCATCCAGTCTGTTTTGATGGTTCCAGCCCACCAATTTGAACAAGGGAATGCCTCTGGACGATCCTCAGTGGCCCTTGAGATGGCCCCCTTGTTCCTGTGGGTGGAGTAGAATCTTCTAGCCCTATGGTCACAGCACATTGCAGGCATGGACAATGTGAAAGTGGATTTTCTCAGTTGTCATACCCTCAAACAGTGGGAGTGGGAACTAGTGCCATTTGCATACCAGCAGATCCTGAACCAGTGGGACAGCCCTTGGATGGATTTGATGGCAATCTGTGCAATCAGTTGATGCAAGAAGCTGGGTGCCCAGGGAGCCAATGCCCTGGTTCAGCCTTGGCCTTGAAAGCTGCTTCTATACGTGCTTCCACTATGGTTTCTAGTCGGGCGAGTGCTTCATCAGATGAAACATCACCTGTGTCTGGTGATTCTGGTAGCGACAGACTGACCACAAAGGCCTTGGTTTGTGGATCTGATGCAGTTCCTGGATGGTCCACCACTGTGCCTTCCTCAGACCCAGAGTCTATTGTGCCAGACACCTGTCCTGACGGAAGATCTAGCTCCCTTCTCATTTATGGCTTGGCCCTTGAAAGGCAGCATTTAGCATGCAAAGGCTACTCGCAGGCCATCGCAAAGCAAAGTCCCACCTGTCTGACTTATATGCGAGTGTGTTGCACGTTTGAGGGCTGGTGCCCCGAGCTCCATTTGCTCCCTTAGAAAGTGGAGTTGTCATTCTTATTGGCCTCCCTGCAGGACTGATTTGGTAAGGGCCTGCCCCTCAATTCCCTGAAGCTACAGTTTGTGGCTTGGGACACTTCCTTAGGAGGTGCTTCACTTATGGCCTCCCTTGCATTTGACATTGCACCTTGAGCTTTGGGTTTCATTTGTCAGTACCTGTGGTCTGCCCCTTTTGAGCCCTTTAAGCGAGCCATTCTTAAGGATCTCTCACTTAAAGCAGTCATTTTGGTCGCCATGTGTTTGGCACATTGCATTTCAGAGCTGCAAGCTCTCTCTGTCCTTTTTGGAGGAGTCCATGTCGATTCGACTGGTTCCCCCCTTCCTGCCTAAGGTAGTCTCAGCCTTTCATGTCAGTCAGGTTGTCTGCCTTTCATCCTTTTCAGTGGAGTAAGGTAAGAGGAAGGACAAAGATTTTTTTCTTGACATTCATAGAGTGCTTTTTAGATACCTGAAGGTCACCAGTTCCTTCCAAACGTTGGCTAGATTGTTGTGCTCTTTGTAAGGGTGAAGCAGCTAGTCACCATTCAGTTCAGCTATGTCCTAGAATGCAGGGCCTCTTCCGGATGCCTCCGTCATCTCCCCTTCTGAGTCGACGATTAAAAGTGCCTCTGTGCTGATCACCTTGGACAAGTTGCTGCACTTAAAAGCAGTGATGCCTTTCCTGCCACACAAGTGGGGCTAGGGCAGATACTCCATCTATTTCATGGTGCGCAAAAGGATAGATCATTCCGGCCCATTCTGGATGTCAAGGGGATCAACAAGCACTTGTGCATCCTGCGCTTCTGGATGGAAACCTTGCACTCTGTGATTCAAGCACTGTGCCGAGGGGAGTTCTTGGTTTCTCTAGATCTGGCTGAGGCGTATTTTCATATTCTGATCTGGACGGATCATCAAAAGTATCTGTTTTTGCCGAGCTTGGCTCTGACTATCATTTCGCCACCCTCCCTTTCAGACTTTCCACTGCCCTGAAGATGTTCTCCCAGGTCATGGTGGTGTTGGCTGTGGTGCCAAGGGATCTGTGTCCTTCTTAGAAAGCTTTGGCTGGGGGGGGGCGGAGCCTGATGTCCAGCGGGATGGTCGCATAACGCTGAGGCTCCCGAGAGGCCTACTCAGAATCCTGAATTAACACCGTACATACTTGGAACTTCTACTCTGATCTTGCCGGGGCACATTGGTGAGATGGCGGGGACCAAACCCACGCGCCTGGAATTTGGATCTCCAGCGGCTTCTCACGGCAAACGTTCCAAAACTGAACCTCCGTCCCCGCAGAAGGGGCTGGCCTTGCGCGAGGGCCCCGAAATGCAGCAGGAAATCCTCGCAGAGATTAGAGGGGTCAAAAACCTCGTGCAGTCAAACGGTGAAGCACTCCGAGCGCTGCGGGAAGATTTTGGTGTGCTGCAAAGCAAGCTAGAAGGGCTTTCTTCGCGTCAGGACAAAATGGAGAGCATATTGGACTCCCATGCGGCCCGGTTGTCCAAACTCGACAAAGTTGAACGTCAGGTGCGGGCCTTGCAGAAAGAAGTGGAAGATGGCAATAATAGAGCGCGCCGCAACAACATACGACTCGTGGGCATACCGGAGGGAGCGGAATCGGGAGACATGAAAGAGTTTTTATGCAAAATCCTCCCTTCCCTGCTCCAAATCACCTTTACCAAAGATTTGGAGATCGATCGCGCTCATCGTGTACCCACAAGCATAACGCTCAACAGGAAGACCCCGCGGCCTATCATTTTTCGACTTTTGAGATATCAACACGTTGAGCAAATTCTAAATGCCTCTCGGGCAAAGGGCCATATGGAGTTTGAGAGCCACAAGATCTCCTTCTATCCCGACTTGGCTAAACCCACGGTCGACCGCCGAAAGCGCTTTCTGGAATTCCGGCCGAGGCTTCAACAACTACCAGCACGCTATGGCCTGATGTACCCGGCCAAGCTCCGAGTCACGCTTCACAATCAGACAAGAACATTTGAGGACCCTGATCTACTAGCGGAGTTTTTGGATTCCAAAGAAGCCGACTTGATGCGCTGACTTCCAGAATATTCCTGCAAGTATTCTCATATCCGCGGTACCTGACATATTGGATCTGCCGCAGCCCAGCAAAGAGTCTGGCGAGGGCAGTTTGTTGCCTTACTTTTGATGATATCTGTGACCCGACTCCATCTACCCACAGTAGCCTCGATGAGTATCAGAGACAGTGTTAATTATGGACTCTGGTGTTTCTTTTCTTTTTTTTTTTCATGTCTTTCTATTTCCTCTCTAGGGCCTCCTCCCGCAGACATATGGTCGCCATATTCTTTGGGGGTTTTGCTTCTTCTCTAAGATACTTTGGTACATACTTTTCAATATGGGGTGTATTAGCCAGAATACTCGGTGATTATGTCATTGTTGCACAGATTCTGATTATGTTGTATGTTTTCAAGCGCCCTTAAATGGCAGATGCTTAATGATTATGTACAATCTGCTCATTGCTCCAACATGCCTGTATAATGTGCACTCATCATGTTTCAGATCACCGTTAGGTTTTGTAACACAATAATGTAAGTACACGCCCGCTTCGGGAATGATTAGTTTTCTAGAGAAGAAGCAGGGGGGAGGGGGGTGGCAGGGGTTTACTTTGGTGTATGTATTACACTTTATGTATCTGTCTTTTAGCTGTATGTCTTCCTTTTCCTTTGTTGTTATAAAACGAAAATAAAGAATTTAAAAAAAAAGAAAGCTTTGGCTGGGTGATCAATCAGGGAAGAGCCAGCTGTGGCCCTCCCAGTCCCTATAGTTTCCTACCAGAGGAGAACGTCAAAGTCTGTTGGATTGCCTGGTATTGTTCTGTGCGCAGCATTCTCCCAGAGTCTGGGATTCTCTTCAGCTCCTCAATGGTGGCTACCATAGAGATGGTGCCAATGGCTCGTGCTCACATGCATCCGCTCCAGCAATCCTTGTTGATTCAATGATTCTTGAGTTCTCGGGAGTTTGAGCGCAGGCTTCTGCTCCCATTGATGGTGAAGTCCAGCCTGTGGTGGTGGCAGCAGCCCTGTCATCTGAACAAGTATATGCCACTGGATGATTTCACTGGGATCCTTGGGCTAGGGAGCCCATTGTCAAGACCGTACAGTCTAGGGCCATTGGAACAGCAGAGAAATGGTGTGGTCCATCGTCCGCCTTGAAGCAAGGGTCATCAGATTCTGCATTTCCAGCCCCTGATGGAGGGCCAGGTGGTTTGAGTGTTTTCAGACAATGTCAATTGGCAAGGTAGCACAAGGAGTGCTGGGGTAGCTGTGGAAATGGCTCTTCTGTTTTCCTGGGTGGAGAAGAACCTCCTAACCTTGTTGGCTCAGCATCCAAGTTAGTATCAGCTGTACACGTTTCCTCTGTGGCCCCCAGAGGGGCATGTGATTCAGCATTTAGAACGCCACCTGGGCAGGATTGTTCTGGGGGCACCAGATGGCCAAGAAGAATGTAGTTCGGAGACCTGATGTAGCTCCTGCAAGTGCCTCCTCTTCGATTGCCTCCGTCTCGGGGACTGTTGCGGCAGGGACTGATCGTCTTTGAGGACCCTGTTCCCTTCGTGCTTACGGCTTGGCTCTTGAAAGGAGACAGCTAACAGGTAATGGTTATGCTTCAGTGGTAGTCTCCACTCTGCTCGGAGCCCGGAGGAGGTCTACCAGTCTAGCATACGTGCATATCTTGTGCCTCTTATGAGCGATGGTGCGGCACATGGTAGTTGGCTTCTGAGACAGCCAAGCTGCTATCTCTGTTGGCCTTTCTACAGGATAGCTTGGAGAAGGGCTTTTCCCTTAACTCCCTAAATATTCAAGTAGCAGCTTTGGCCTGTTTCTGAGGTCCTTTGACTGGTAAGAGGTTCTTCTTGGTCACGTTTTGTTCCGCAAGGCAGATTTCTAAGCTGCAGGCTCTGTTTTGCCAAGATCCTTATCTGTCTTTTTCAAGGAAGCCATTTCCATTCGGCCTGTGCCTTCCTTCTTGCCTATGGTGTTTCTCCCCTTCACGTGAACCAGCTGGTATGCCTGCCCTCCTTCTCTAAGGAGTAGTGTCTGGGGAAGGATAACGATCTTCGCCTTCTGGTTGTTCGGAAGGTGCTTCTCTGGTACTTGGAGGTTACAAATTCCTTTCGAAAGTTCAACCATCTTTTTGCGCTGTTTGCTGGCCTGTGCAGGAGTGAAGCAGCAGCTAAGTCGGCTTTGGGGTACTAGATTAAGGTAGCCTTTGCCTCAGCATATCTGTTGCAGAACCAGCCATTTCCGGAGGGTTTGCGCACCCATTCTACCCGAGCGCAGGCGTCTTCATGGATGGAATGGAGCTCGACAGCCCATGCAGACATTGTCAGGCAGCAATGTGGGCCTTTCCACTTTTGTCAAGCATTACTGTTTGGATGTCCATATGAGGGCGGACACAACCTTTGGTTCAAGGGTTGTACGAGCTGCTGTTTCTTCTTTCCACCCAGTGGAGTTGTAGCTTTGGCACATCCCACTTGTTTGGACTGGTCTAGTAGGATGATATCGAAGGTGACATTTTACTTACTATTTAATGTTCTTTCCTTGAGTCCTGCTAGACCTGTCCAGAGACCGGCCCCTGGAACTGTATTGCTCTGTTCTTCTGCTGTGGTACTCTTGGGTCCACTATGATTTTTATACTTGGCTCTGTAGGTTCATCATCTACTGACAGCCTTGTGTTTATGCTTTCCTATACATTGTTCTCTACTGTTGATCACTCATTGTTGCACAGGGGTGTGGGGCAGTTTCTCAAAATGGGTTAGTTTCTCTGTACCATGACAGTCATGAACCTCACTTCTAAGCCAGAGTATGTGGATTATGATCCCAGTCTCTCAAATTTACTGTTAATGATTGGTGTAATATTTGCATCGTGCCAAAGAGAGCTTCCTTCTGGAGTTCATAAGATGTATGATATGGGTAGTTTGTCAGGATGTGTTTGGAAATTCTTCTTTATCAACTTGTGGCTCCCATTACAATGGGAAATAGTTCAGTATCTTTCTGCTACATTTTCTTGGTTTCTGATTGCATTTCTTGGTACTTCAGGATCTTCTCCCTTTCTACACAATTCACAGAATATTCACTCAGAACAGACACCTCCATTATCAATACATTCTGGTGTTTTTCTCCTTTACGACTATGTTGTGTTTCCTTGCATCCAGTTTCTTATCCATCAGAATGGGAATATCCCAGGTGATCATAACCTCTTCATTCTCAGTTATGATCCTAGTGCTTTTGAGGCACAGTGATGTTGTAGTGTGTACAGAGTTTCCAATGGATGAGGCATGCTACTTTGTTGTGCCTTTCTGAATAGAAATTTTCCCCATCAGAACTTCGCAGCCAGCTGTGAGATTAGTCACTGTTTCTAGGTCTTTCTTACAGAATCAACATATGTCTGTTTTGCCAGTTTTTTCAGTGCTCGCTGTAAACCATCTCGTTCGTAATCCGCTGTCCTGGGCTACAACTGTCAGTCTCTCATCCTTCAGTTTCAGTTCACCTCTCCTTAACCATTCATGTGTCCTTCATGATTGGCAAAGGATTCCTGGAGTAACACTATGTATTTCCCACTGTATTTGTGCTTTTGCCACTTGCTTTTCCTCGTTTGCTCGTTTGCTGATCTCGTTTTTATTTTTTATTAAGATTTTCATTTTTGTAAATGGAAAACCAGCAGAAAATGAGATTATGTCATACAAACTCGGAAAGTTACTTAAGCAAAACAATTCAACAAACCCATGTCTAGAGTGGTATGAAGCACCAATTTCTGTTGAAATTACATATCTACATGTCCAGAGTGAAAAAAACAAACTAAGTCCCTGATTATTCTACCATTCTGACAATACTATGTTACTAGGTGACAGATTCATTTTGTACAATAGAATGAGCATTCAAAAAATCTTCCAATTGTGATACATAAAAAAATACATAGTTAGATCCCTCCAGACATTTACACTGGAATTTAAGGAAAAAAGTAGCACCCAATGCTAGGATGCGAGGCTTCAAACTCAAAAAAGCCTTACGCTTTAGCTGATCTAATTCTTTAGAGTTTTTTCTCTTGTTTTGCAAATTCTGTTGCTTCCTTTCCTGCGTGTGCTTGTGGATTCTCACTCATTCCCTCTAGTCGTTGGAACGCTTGTCCAAGTTTGATGATGGAGACAGATTCTGGACATTTACTTTCATATTGAGGTTGTGTGAGATGTGCCATTTTTCTCCCATGTGCTTTGGGACGAATACTGAAGGGTCCTCTGGTGGCAGAGGCGAATAGAGGCATGGGAGTAATGTCATTGAAACAGGGGCCGTTCATTGGTTCTTTGTCTCTACCAATCTGCTGGTAGGGGAACACCTTGTCCAGACTGGTCTAGCAAGACTCGAGGAAAGGACATTAACTGGTAAGTAAAATGTCACCTTACTAATCCAAATCAGAGCAGAAGTGGCAAAAGAAGGCAAATGGGGGTTAGAAGGATGCATAATGAAGCATTTTCGGCCCCTTGCTCTAAGCCTCTGAGGCCCTTATTTATTAAGCCTTGTTAGGTATTTAGCACAGAACATTAAAAAAAAACACTAACTGCCATCTTAAACACCAAATACAGAACTTCATTTGGGGGGGGGGGGGCAAAGGGGAAAGAATTAGCCCTATCTTTTTTTCATATATGTGAAATTGGTGTGGTTATGTTAGTCTTTCATAAAAAGAAAGCATAGAAAATTATATTAAGTGTGCTTGGACTCTGATCTAAGAGCAAGAGTTTGCACTGTTACGTAGATACTGCCTCTTTGGCATGATGCAAGCACTATAGTGAGAGACAGCAGTAAATCTGAGAGACTGGGTTCATAGTGCACATACCCTGGGGCTTAGGGGTGAACTTCATTACTGTCATGTTATATGTGAAATTCCCCTCCTTTAGAGTCATTGCCCCCTATATGCATACTCTGTGAAACATTTATGGATACCAGTTCCATAAGCATGAAAGTAGAAAGCCAGCATTCAGATACATATAATAAGAATTACAGTCAAAAGTTGAAAAGTGCATGCTGTAAGCATTGCACAAATGTGTATTTTTCCGAGTGAATGGATGTATTTGTAATTAACTGAGGGATGTGTATGGGGGTATTTGTGGTTGACTGATTTGGGGGACTGAAAGTGATTGTTGGGTATAGATGAGGGGCAGAGAGTGTGCAAATGTCTGGGGGATGTGTAACTGACTGTCACCTCTCACCCCCCTTTCCCTTCTGTCTGTTCCCACCCTCTCTTTTCTTTTTCTTCCTCCCCCCTCTCGTAGGCCAGCATCTTGAGTCATGTTGCCTCATGCCATACTCTTCTGTTGGTGGGTATTATGAACTCTGCCACTACTTTAGGATTAGTCGCATCACTGTGCATGTATGAAATTTCTGCCCTGGATTTACTGCCTGGCAGAGCACCAAAACAGATGTGGATGCATGTATAGACATGTGCACACATAGCCTCAACAACAGGCTGTATTGCTTTTATGAAAAACATTCTTTATTCGCATTTACTTGATGGAGTGTGGTTCTTGAAAGCTAATTATAAATGTACTTAGTCCAATAAAAAGGTCAACAAACAAGTTGTAGATAATTTATTTATTTAGACAGATTTGTATCCCACCTTATCCTTCAATCAAAGTGGTCACAATACAAGTGGAAGGTTACAAATAACATAGGGTAGATAAGATATTAACAGATAAAACTAAGATGAATTAATGTAATAAAATGGGCCTATTGGTAAAAACTATTAATTATATATCAAATTATAAGTTTCAGCAAATAGCAGGGTCTTCAAGGCCTTGCGAAAATCTTTGATATCAGTCATAATTCTGAGGTCCATCGGGAAAGAGTTCCAAAGTTTTTATTACCTATACCTTTTTATTGAGCTAAATACATTATAACTAGCTTTCAGGAACCACACTCCATCAAGTACTATCCATTACATCAATGCAGATAAGTTCGGGAGAGTTAAAGGGCCACAGGAATCTTTAATAGTTTAACTAATACAAATCCCATCATGTAGGTTTACCATACTGCCATGTATTATAATAATGCTACAAAAAACTTTCTCAAGTGCCTACTATACTCATGGCGCTAGGTAGTATTATAACATATGCCACATTAGGAAACACGTTTACTTTCAATCATATTTCAGAATCAACATCGAGGAATGCAAGGAGCTCACTTCCCGCATAGTGGTATCTGTCGTGGAAGAAATACAAAAGAGTCAATATTGAGGATGTTGGGCCACATGGACTCAACAGTTATGTTATGCTCTGGCATGTCTCAAAATGAGAAAGGCTAAATAAACAATGAGCATGCAGTGGATGTAAGCCACGCACAGGCTCCAAGACTTGAAATCTGTCACTTCATGTCTCTGGGACTCTGGCCTGGTGTACAATTCATTCCTTTAAAAATTGCCATAGAAGTTAAACAGGAAATCAAATACTTAGGTATCACTCTCGACCAGCAGGGGCGGCTCTATAATGAGGCCGAGTGAAGCAGTAGCCTCAGGCGGCGGCAAAAATTGCCCCCAAAAAGACCGCCTCACTCGGCCTTCAAAATAATAATAATTTTAAAAAACGGGCTGCAAAAGCTTCTGCTGCTGCAGTGGCAGCAGCATGAAGTGCCTCGCAGCGGCCGCCTCCCCAGAAGAGCCCTCACAACCCCCCCTCTCCCCCCCCCCGCGCTGGCTCAGCTTTGCAAGGCTGCGTGAATTGAGAGTGTTTCCCTTTCCCATGGCTCTGTTAAAACAGAGCCCACCAGCACTGATGGGAAATAGGAAGTGCTGTTGGTTCTTGCTGTCTTTTAGTTTCTTGGTGTGCAAACAGGACCTACCTAGTCCTGTGCAAGCAGTGCAGCTGCACAGGGTGCAAAGGCTTGGGGGGGGGGGGGTGCATTTCGGCTGTCTGCTGTTACCCTGCCATCGCAGCACTTTAAGCAGGTCTGATCTCTCCCTCCTCCGACGCAATGTCAGAGCAGGGAGGGACAGATCTGCTTAAAGTGCCTGCGCCTTTCAGATCGGGCGCATGCCCCCTCTCCTCCTCCCCATACCTCCTTTCAGCACTACTTGCTCTTTCCCTGCTGCTGGCGTCACCTTGAAAAAAACAGAGGGCGGCAGCAGCAGGGAAAGAGCAGGCAGCGCTGGACGGAGGTATGGGGGGGAGGGGCATGCACCCGAGCTGCAAGTCGCACAGGGCGCGATTGCAGCTCGTTACAGCCCTGTGTGCATACATCTTGCATTTCCTCCATAGAATCTAATTGGATTTTTGGTTTGGTTCAGTCTCTGATTGGATTTCTGAAAAAGCCCCGCCCCCTCTAAGGTGGGGTGGGGGGCGCCATCTCATTCTTCACCTCAGGCAGCTGATTGCCTTGAGCCGCCCCTGTCGACCAGTCACTATCCATGTTCTCTTATATAAAAGCTGTAACCATGACAATTTACTTTAAACGAAAAACAATTCAACCACTAAGACACCTGGATAATAGCGACTTCCGCTCAGTCCTACAGGCCCTCATTACACCTCATCTCGATTATTGTAACAGCATCCTTCATGGCCTATCCAAAAAAAACCATACACCAGCTTCAAATGGCACAGAACCTTGCTGCCCGTATATTTCACAACGCTCACCAATATGACCACATCACGCCACTACTCCATATCCACTGGCTACCCATAGAAGCACGTATCAAATACAAATGTCTACTGATAACTTTCCAACTATACAATTAGATCGCCCCCTCATGCCTTTTTTCTCTTATTACCCCGTAGTGACCCCATTAGATCCAGAAGAACGTGCACTCAGAATACCCTCTCAATTCCAGTTCATTTTTGTAACACAATCAAAACTACAAGTTCAAGAGCTTTCTTGTTTGTAGCCCCTACTCTCTGGAACGCACTCCCAGACATCCTAAAACTAATAAAAGATCTACAGACTTTTAGAAAAGAGCTTAAAATGTTCCTCTTCATTCAACACTTTAACCTCAACACTTCTATTCCTTATCGTTCCTCCAGTTTCGTCCTCCACCTCTGGGTAGTGCACCTCCTCCTGCAGCTTGGAGACTGGACCAATCAAATCTTCACCTCACTGGAAGTAGAGTGCTGGAATTCCCCATCAGCCCCCAGTGTGTCCAGTCTCCATGCAGCAGGAGGACCTAGTGAGCCTAGGTGCTGGGCTCACTGAAGAAACTGTTAAGGAGCAGGCTAGATAGTTTTGATAGGATTTGGTTTGATTTGATTTGCTGGGCGTTCTGTGTCAAAAAAAATAAATAATAATAAACTAATGAAGAAGAGAGAATCTGGGTTTAGGGGAAGTCCGTTCTGCGGTCCCTGCCATGGCCAGCCCTTTTGTGTTCAAATGTGGCGGTCTTTCTCTTCAGGCTCTCTGCCCCTTGACAGTACGGGGCAGAGCTCCTTTCCCGGCACACAGCCCAATGGCCGCGGTGCCTTTAGCCGCGATCTCCGGGGCAGCTCTAGCAGTCTGGCAAAGCTCACTGAGGGAACGCCTTAGGAATAGTGGTTTATATTTTTGCTTCACTTTTCTTCTCGGGCATCATACCTGGGGAGAGTTTGTGACGTGCGGAATCATACTTTTTCTCTCAGGTTAGCACAGGCAGCAACCTCAACTACCTCCATTTGCATGCCCTTTCCGAGAAGCTCTCCTCTGTCTCTTGAGACTGTGCTGTCAGGGCAGGTCTTTAAGCGCTTAGCGAGGACACTAGCCCATCTGGGGGGTCCAATCCCACTAGAGGTCAGCAGTCTTGGGCCAGAAGGTCGGGGGTTTCTAGTCCCACGGGGGCTCCTTGTGGTCTTGGGCAAGCCACTTGGCCCTCCATTGTCCATGTTCCCCATAAATAGTTAATATCATTATCCAAGGACTGCAGTTTCTAGTCCCACAGGTGCTCCTTGTGGTCTTGGGCAAGCCACTTAACCTTCCAGAGCCCATGTTCCCTGGGAAATAGTTATCTCCAAGTTATAATGCCCTGTTCAATGTAATTTCAGTTTGTTCAGTGTAAACCGCACTGAGGCAGAATAGCGCGGTATATAAGAGAATGTAAATAAATAAATAAATAACCAAATAAATAAATAAAATAAGTTGAGCTCCCTGTTCTTGGTACTTACGGTCTAATTCCCCACCGTAAAACCTCGGTGTTCCAGGTAAACCGCACTGATATTGAATAGCGCGGGGTATAAGAGCAATAATTAGAATAAATAAATAAATGAATCTCTGCCGTTTTGTTCACAGGGACCGTGTTGTGGATGAAAGGAGGACGTCCAGGTAGCATGGTCTGCGGCCGAGTGTCTTTGGGCACTGGAAAGTTCATGGAGAAAGTTAATGCGCTGTACATGTCCCCGACATTCGGTCTATGGTCAGGTGTGCTCTCCGCACTGGGTTTGGTTGCCCAGTACTACGTCGCCCGTGTAGGTAGATGGGCGTTGGTATGTCTTCTCAATTGCTTGGGCTTGTTCTTAGGTGCTTTCATTGCAGAGTGCAACGGCATTTCTCTGCTCAGGCGGTAATTTCGGGCTAAGCTCGTCCCTCCAGTATTGGGGGGAGGTCAGTTATGCGGTAGGGCGTGGTTTTTGCGCCTGGTCTCGCATGAGCTTGGTGAGGCAGTAGGGGGAACTGCTTGAAGTGAGCCGTGCGGAGGACCCATAGTGTCCGTCATCAGTTTTCCTTAGCTTGAACTTTGCTCCCAGATCTTTCAAGTCCGAAAACGTTCGACTTCGCTCGTCTACGTTCGTGTTTGTCGGAGCTTGAGGATTGGTGTTTCAGGCGTCAGGTCTGCGCTGCCCCGGCGTCAGTTCCTGTAGTTTGATAGGATGGTTTAGATAGGGGGCTGGCTGCCAGAGTTTTGAGAGCGCGGTTGGCGGCCATAGTACGGTCCAAAGGCACAATTCAAGCGGTGCCTCTTAGGATGCGTAGTGATGTAGCTACTTTTCTTAAGGTGGTCTCGATTGGGTCCTGCGCGGCGAATTTCCATTTCGCAACTTGGCTTTAGGGGCGCTAGGCGAAGCTTCATTTGAGTCCTTACGGCAAACTTCAGTCGCGGTTTTCTCGCTCGCGGCTGTGTGTTTTGATGCAGCCTTGCTTGGCTCAGTTCCAAGCGCTGTCGCGTAGGGCGTTTTTTTCTGTTGCCTTTCTTTGTTTTTTCCTCAGTAAGCGGTGCTCTTGCTGGTGCCTTCCTTGTTGCCTAAGGTATCTTCGCCCTCTTTTCATGTGAGTCAACTACTGGTTCTCCCGGTCGTCCATGCGGGGGAGAGCTCGTGTCTCATTTGGGTCTGAGTTGCTTGGAAGTATGGTGAGCTCTGTCTCGTCCCTTTGCAGTCCTGGGCTCCGCCATAGGTCAGAGCGCTTTGCTGTGGCTGTTCCGGGGTCTCAGGAAGGGTGAAGCTCCGGCACAGGTCTCCGTTTCCATTTGGTTCAGGGGGGACGTTCGTCTCATCTTACTTTTTGCAGGGGGGCCTCCTCCAGTTGGGGGGAGGACTCTCTCTGCTGGAGCGCAGGCAGTTTCCTGGGCGGAGTGTAGTCTAGCGCCACCGGTGTAACTGGGCAAAGCAGCGTTTTGATCATCGCGGCATGCTTTCTTCAAGCCGTTTGGCTGGATATGCTGATAGCGGGGTCTGCCTGTTTCGGGTCCGCGATTTGGTGTGCCGACTGGCAGGGTCCCTCCCATTGGTACTGCTCTGTTACATCCCAGAGGTGGAGGACTAAACTGGAGGAACGATAAGGAAATTGAAATTACACTTACCTGGTAATTGTAGTTCCTTGAGTGACGACAGTTTAGTCCTCATTTCCACCCTCAGTTTCGAAAGTTAATTCGGCGCAAGGTCGGGGGTGCAGGCGTATTTACAGGTGAGTTCTTTGCCATGCTGAGCAGTTTCTAACTGGTTACGAATTCAGATTATTAATATATATGTAAATGACAGAAAATTGATTAGCTACTGATTTGTTGCTCTGTTGAGTCTGCTTTGTTACTGGGTCACTGGGGGCTGATGGGGAATTCCAGCACTCTACTTCCAGTGAGGTGAAGATTTGATTGGTCCAGTCTCCCAGCTGCAGGAGGAGGTGCACTACCCAGAGGTGGAGGACTAAACTGTCGTCACTCAAGGAACTACAATTACCAGGTAAGTGTAATTTCAATTTACTCCCCCTCGAACATCATGATCCCCCTCCTACTTCTCTCCGCTACATTCTTGAAATACAATAAATACATACCCCCCTGAACCTCTTTCTCACTTGATATTTCATGCAGCTTATTTAGGTAATTACTCTTCTCCCTCCCCCCCCCCCCAATCCTTTATGAAACTCCATTTAATATATTTCTCCCTTATCTTTATCTTTATTCGCATATTTAATATACCGCTCTTTACCAGTGGCATCAGAGCGGTGTACAATGAAATAAAAAATATAAGGCTGCTGAAACAGAAGAGGAACGCCAAAATCGTTGACAGGATAGAATAGAGAGAAAAAGGAAGGCAATAGAGAAGGACATCAGAGGACAAGACAAAAGACAGGCACAAGCAGGATCACCGAGGTGGGGGGGAGAAGGGAGTAGAAGGGGGGGGGGGAGATTGAAAGCGGTGCAAAAAAGGTGGGTCTTTAGCCTAGCCTTGAAAGTTTTATAAGATGGTTCTAAGCGGAGGGCGACGGGAAGCGAATTCCAGAGTTTCGGACCTAAGAAGAAAAACGCTGAGGAACGAGTGGACTCGAGATGAGCCTGTGAGGGGGAGGGAAGAGACATGCGGTTCAAGTGAACTGATCTGAGGGAATGGTGAGATGAGTGGAGATGTATTAGACTGGTGAGGTAGAGGGAAACACCAGTGTGGATGGTCTTGTGTACATAGATAAGAATTATCCCGTTCCCTCCCCCACCCTACACTGTAAATAGCTCTGCCTCAGCATTCGCTATTCTGCTGTATATATGTGAACAGCTGATTTGTAATAGTACCTTGTAATATAGTTTGATTTGTTCTATGTTCTTTCTAAATGAGTTCTGTTCATTGTAAACCACCTCTGATCACTGGAAGGGGCGATATATAAAAACATTTAAATAAATAAATTATCAAAAAGTACTTATGACAGATATGTCCAGATTAGGTTGGGGTACCCATGTAGATGGGTTCCACACTCAGGGATTGTGGGCCATCCAGGAGAAGCTACATCAGATAAATTTCCTTAAATTGAGAGCTAGTTCAAACATCCAAAAGGCTTTCAGGGATCAGTTAGCCAATCAATCATTCTAATTCAAACAGACATGTAGAAACTGGTTTGTGCTCCCAATGCTGGAAGACAGTATGGATTTGAAATTATGCCATCTCTTATGGGATGACTCTCAGAGCCACATATGTGGCAAAAGAACACAATATCCTGGCAGACAAGCTGTCATGTGCTACAACCTCACAAGTAATTCCTAGACACAGGAGTAGCATAAGCGATCATTTGAAAGTGGAGCACAACCCTTGATTGAGTTGTTTCCTACTCCCCAAAACAGGAAAGCACCGCACTTCTGCTCCAATGTAGGGACATAGTGGCAAATTAGTATCGGATTCTTGTCTCTTGGACTGCAGAGATGACCTTCTGTATGCACATCCTACAATTTCTCTCATAGTAAAACTCTCCTGAAACTCAAGAATGACCAAGAAGCCATGATTCTGATAGCCCCTTGCTGGCAGGGCAATCATGGTTTCCCTTCTGGAACGTTTCATACGGAGTCACATGAAACTGGGCAATACACTCACATTGATCATGCAAACTCAGGGAACGTTTTTCACTCTGACAATGAGTCTCTGAACCTCACAGCTTGGATATTGAGGGGTTAACCTTGACTTCCCTCAACCTGCCTGTTATTCTGGCTTTCAGGAGAGATTCCTCTAGAAATTCATCTGATTTTAAATGGAAGAGGTTTGCTGTCTGGTGTGACAGAAACACCCTAGATCCCTTCTCTGTCTCACACAAAAACTGCTTCAATACCATCAATATCTTTCTGAATCGGAATTTAAAAGCATTATGTAGAAGGTAGACCAATTTTTTCACAGGCTTTCTGAAGCCTCCTATCAAGTTCTCTTCGTTGTCTTAGGACCTCAGTGTTATCTTGACCCACTAAATGAAAGCTCCTTCTAAGCCACTAGATACCTGTTGACTGAACTATTTGACCTGGAAGGACCAATTTCTGGAGATGGTAACTTCAGCATGCAGAGTTGGTGAACTCCAGGCTCTAGTAACTGATCCATCGTATACTAAACTTTTTAATAATAGGGGGTGTACACTCATCTGAAGTTCCTTCTTAAGGTAGTGTTGAATTTCCAGCTTAACCAGTCAGTTGTCTTATCAGCATTTTTTCCCAGACCTAATGCCCACAAAGGTGAAAGTACATTGTACACACTGGATTGCAAAAGAGCCCTGGCCTTCTTTTTGGAGTGGACTAAATTTAGCCCTTAGAAAGTCCAACCAATTTTTGTTTCTTTTGCCCCCAGCAAACCAGGGGTTGCCATCAACAAATATATACTATTTAATTGGCTAGCAGATTGCTTCTTCTTCATTTGTGCCCAAGCAGGTTTGATTCTTGAGAGTCACATCACAGCTCATAATATCAGAGCTATGGCTGCATTGGTAGCTCAATTGAGATGAGCCTTTATGGAAGAACTTTGCAAGGCTGAGAAATGGATTTCTGTCCATACACTCCCATCTAACTACTATCTAGAAAAGAGACTTCTGACACAAGCAGTAGGTTTGGCCAGTCAGTCCTCCATAAACAGGTTGGTGAATAGAGAACAATTCCATCCCCCCCCCCCCCGACCCTTTTTTTTTCTTCATTTCCAGACTACCTTCCAAAACAAATTATGAATAAAGCCTAGCTGCAACAAAAAATATTAATGTCTGCTGGTACAGTGCCTTGCATAGTCATGATTTCTGCATTTTCTGTTGAAGGCAGCTTATAGCTAAGAATTCCTATCTATGAAGATGTCCTATCCTGCTTGTCCTCAGAATACTAGCATAGATGATTAATTTACACCCTTGTACAAATATGTGTTTTATTTTATTTAGCTTATGCCTTTCCATTTGTAGTTCAAAGCAAGTTACATTCAGATATAGAAGTTAATTCCCTGTCCTCAGAGGGCTTACAGTCTAAGCTTGTAAACAGTTTGAACTTCAGGATACATGGATTATTGTGGTAGGCGAAGGCCTATGATCCACGCTGAATGAAGGCAGGCAGGCCTAAGCAGCTTGACCTGTAAATGAAGCCTGTGGTTAGGCCCTGAGGAGTAAAAAAAACTCCCCCCCAATATTGCCCCCATAGAACTGAAACTTAATTCAGCTTAAATGAACCTAGCTGAGCAGAAACGAAACTCAGAGAAAACAGTAAACCATTTTAATTAACACTGATAAAATGTGTGCAGCTCCTATGGAATTAATTAACTCTGTTGAGAAAAAGGTTACAGTGCCCTGCTTTCCCACATATTCCAGCTGGATAGTGACCTTGGAGGAGAAAAGTAACGAAGTTGGTGAACTGACCATTGTAATTGGGACTGTAAGGGGGGCAACCAGGTGCTGAGCCCAGACCAAGGTCCCCATTGGATAGCTACGTAGCGGTACCGGAACCAATAGAAGGTGTAAGAAGGGTTACCGGGGCCAATGAAAAGTTTGCCTATGCTTAGAATGGGAAAGAAAGCTATAAAAGTGGTTGTTTTGCTAGAAACCATTGCTCAGACATTTTGAATGTGATTCTGCTTGAGTCTTGTGCACAAATAAATGATTTGGACCTTCTGAACAGACTCCTGGTATTATTGGGTTGTTTGCGCTCTGCTGCTACATATTCTTGGTGCGTTGGCCGGGAAGGTGTGGTAATAGAGGGTATACAGGGCAATATACCACGACTTTCCGCCTCTACAGGTTTGGTCCTGCCGGGATCGTGCCCTCCCGACGTGGGCTCGGCTCCCAGGTGCCACCGGTCCAGTTGCATCGGAGGGAGTTGGGCCAGGCCTCGGCGGGTGCCGGACCCGGTTGGAGCCAACACCTCGAACCCGTGAGGGGAGTCCGAGGTCCAACTCATGCGCTTGCTGGGGAGCGGGAACCGGATCCGGTGAGTATAGTTTTGATTTGACTAGACAGCTGAGTCAGAGCAGAACTGTTGTTTGAACTTTGAAACTTTGGAATTTGATATTTATTGGTAAGAGAGCCTGATCAACTCTCAAGACGGTCCGATTAACCCTGCATGAGTATGCGCGGGGCGAAACCACCGTCTTTTTGATTTGGAATTTGATATAGCCTAGTCAGAAGAGACAGGATTGGGCTATTTTTGGGATACGTTGCTAGCATGATTGTGTGAATGAAGTGTGAATGAGAGGTCTGGCAGCACGGACCAAGCGAAGGCGGACTCCTGAGTAACGCATTTCCAGGCCGGGCGACCGCGTCCAGGTCGTAAAAAGGAGGAAGCGACCGTCGTCTTGTCTTGTTATTTGTTTCCCCTAAATGTTTCTAGGGCCGTGAGGACCCCTTACCCACGGTCCGCTCTCCTTTTCCCTTCTGTTTGTTGTTGCGCGCACACATCGATATGGGAGGGGCGGGGTCTACTAGGCACACTCCGTTAGAATGTATGATCAAGTATTTTAATAAAGGATATTCAGGAGATTATGGAGTGAAAATGACTGCCTCACGATTGCAGCTTTTGTGTACTAGGGAGTGGCCCATCATAGACCCCCAGTGGCCGCGAGATGGCACATTTAGCCTAGGAATTATTCGATCAGTTCATCAGAAGGTGCGACTAGCGCACCCTGATCAGTACCCTTATATAGACTCTTGGTTAAGTATTTGTGAGAATCCGCCCCCTTGGGCAAACGTTGCTATGAAGAGCAGTGCAGGATATTGTTAGCACTGACAGATCAGACCCCGAAGGCAGGGACAGCTGAGAAATCTAGTCAGAAACCTATTCTGGTAGATCCTGAGTCCCCGGGAGTTGTAACTAGACAGCCCTGAGCCCAGCATCCAGTAAAAATACCCCCGCGTCCTGCGGCAGTCCCGCAGCGACAGCGAGACCCAACTCCGGAACCACACCCGGAAGAGCAAGTAGAGGATCCCCTTCTTGATGAGGATTCAGGCACGCCTGAGGATCAAGAAAAGGCTGAGTCAGAAGAAGAAGAAGAGGAAGAGTCCTCTCAAGGCGATACAGACAGTGTAGTATCAGTGGCCAGCGTAAGCTCACCCGTAGTGAGCCAAGCGCCCCAAGCCAAACGCGCTGTGCACAAGAAACCCATTGCTAAGAAAGTTTCTGTGAGGCTACAGAAAACCTCTGTTAAGAAGATGATGCCACTACGGCAAGTCCCAGGATTTCCCGTGCGAGATGAGCATGACCAGATAGTAGCGGGACCCCTGAGTCTAGTATATGTGCCTTTCTCCACTGCTGATTTGTTGAATTGGAAAATGCATTATGCTTCTTACACTAATAAGCCCCAAGAGTTAACAGAATTAATGCATACAATTATGGAAACTCACCAACCCACTTGGGCAGATTGCCGTCAGTTCCTGTCTACTTTATTTACCACTGAGGAGCGGACACGAATTAAGCGAGCAGCTATCGACTGGCTAGCAGATAATCCTGTAGCAGAGGGAGTTGGAAGAGCAGGAATAGACAATCGCGAAGCAGCTCAGAAAGAATTCCCTAACGAAGACCCCAAATGGGATCCAAATACTGAATTAGGATCCAGAGCCCTGTCACGGTTCCGCCAAGGCCTCATGCAAGGTCTGAGAAAGGGGGGTCAGAAAGCCATGAATCTCTCTAAAGTGACCGAAGTTAATCAGGGCATAGATGAGAGCCCTGCAGTATTTTATGAAAGATTGACTGAAGCGTACAGGATGTATACTCCCTATGACCCAGATGCACCAGGAAGCTTATGCATGGTGAATTCTGCTTTTGTAAACCAGTCACAACCAGATATTAGACGTAAGCTACAGAAATTAGAAGGGTTCGCGGGCATGAATGCAACACAGTTATTAGAAGTCGCTCATAAAGTGTATGTGAATCGTGATAATGAAAGACAGAGAGAAAGTGATCGAAGGATGAAGAAGAAAGCAGATTTTTTGGCTGCGGCCATAGTGGAACAGAAAAGGGGAGGTGTCCCTAGTCGAAGGAGCAGAGGAAGAGGGCGGGGCCGAGGAGATGACCAGCCCCCATTAGGCGCGAACCAATGCGCTTATTGCAGGGAGGAAGGACATTGGAGAAGTGCATGCCCGCGAAGAAGCCTCTCAGGATGAAGGGGAACACGCCCCTTGGAGGGAAAGAGAGAGAGGCCGGCCCCAAAATCGTAGCGGAACCAATCGAGAACAATCTCAACATGAACGCACAGAGGCCATCCAGGGAGTGGCAGCCGCCACAGCCTATGATCTGGATGAAGCAGATTAGGACAGACCGGGCTCCGAATTCGCTTTAGGTCTCCAGGAGCCTATGGTCAGTATACAAATAGGAGACCAATTCATGGACTTTATGGTTGATACTGGAGCAGAATATTCTGTAATAGATAAACAAATAGCCCCTCTTTCTACAAGAGCAGTCACCATTGTAGGAGCGACTGACGCAAAAGCCACGAAGTCTTTTCTTCAAAATCGTATATGTAATTTAGGAGGACAGCAAATAACGCACCAATTCCTTTACATGCCTGAGTGCCCAGTGCCATTACTGGGACGAGATATGCTAGCCAAACTGCAGGCCCAAATATCCTTTACTGAGAAAGGAGAGATGCAAATGACAGTAAATTCCCAGTCAAAGCCTGCTGGACTGATGTTGCTTACTGTTCCACGAGAAGAAGAATGGAGATATTATAGTACCGAGCCAAGTACTGAGCCAATCATTGATACCTATTTTGAACCTACTTTGAAAAGCATTGATGCCCCTCCTGGAGTATGGGCAGAGGGCAATCCACCAGGCCTGGCCAAACATATAGCTCCAATAATTGTGAACCTCAAGCCTAGTGCACAACCAGTACATGTCAAGCAATATCCACTTCCAAGAGCAGCAATTGAAGGCATCCATCGCCATTTGCTAAGGCTACTGGAGTATGGCCTCCTCAAAGTTTGTCAGTCGCCATGGAACACTCCTCTCCTGCCAGTGAAGAAGCCTGGGACAGGTGACTACCGTCCAGTGCAAGATTTAAGGAGAGTGAATGAAGCAGTTGAGACCATACATCCAGTTGTGCCAAATCCTTACACACTCTTAGGATTGATTCCTGCTGAAGCTACTCATTTTACTGTTTTGGATTTGAAAGATGCATTTTTCTGCATAAGATTAGCCCCAATTAGCCAACTGCTGTTTGCCTTTGAATGGCAGGACCCTGTCTCCGGGAGACGGGGCCAACTCACTTGGACACGATTACCTCAAGGATTCAAGAATTCACCCACCATTTTTAGTGCTGCACGAAACCAAGATCTTTCAAGCTACCCAGTGGCCCCTGAGAGAAGAGTACTCCTCCAATATGCGGATGACCTATTGGTAGCTGCTACACCGGAAAGTGAATGTATACAAGCCACTACTGACCTTTTGCAACTATTGGATGAAGCTGGATATAAAGTCTCCAGAGCAAAAGCACAGCTATGCCAAAAAGAAGTAAAATACTTGGGTTTCCATCTAACCAAAGGAAGCCGACAGTTGGGACGCGAGAGAAAAGAAGCCGTGTGCAGTATCCCAACCCCAACTACCAGAAAGCAAGTCAGAGCCTTTCTGGGAGCAGCAGGATACTGCCGGATATGGATACCCAACTTTGCTGAGATTGCCAAACCACTATATGAAGCAACCAAGGGAGAAGAAAAGTCGCCACTCGAGTGGGGACCTGAACAAGACACCGCTTTCAAGACCCTGAAGGAAGAATTGATGTCGTCACCAGCACTCAGGTTGCCAGATGTCCACAAGCCATTTCATCTATTTGTACATGAGGTGCAAGAAAATGCTCTAGGCATGTTGACTCAGAAATTGGGACATTGGGAGAGACCCGTAGCATACCTATCGAAACAATTGGATACTGTGGCCAAAGGGTGGCCACAATGTTTAAGAGCAGTCGCAGCCACAGCATTATTAGTGAGTGAAGCAGACAAACTCACCTTAGGACAGAATCTACGTGTTACCGTACCACATGCGGTACTTGCCCTTATGGAACAGAAAGCAAATCATTGGCTCACCAATTCTCGAATGCTAAAATACCAAAGCATGTTATGTGGAAATCCACAAATACAATTGGAAGTGAGCCATGCCTTGAACCCAGCTACACTGATACCAATCAGCGAAGACCCTCCAGAGCATGACTGTATAGAGGTCATGGATACTGTATTCTCAAGCCAACCTGATCTGACAGATGTGCCCCTAGAGAATCCTGACCAGACTTATTTTGTGGATGGAAGCAGCCTCATCATCAATGGACGACGCTGTGCCGGGTATGCAGTAGTCACCCGGAATGAAGTCGTTGAATCATCAGCCCTTGCATCAGGCACATCAGCACAGAAAGCAGAATTGATAGCACTCACCAGAGCCCTAGTATTGGGTGCGAAATTATTGTTGAATGTATACACCGACTTGAAATATGCCTTCACCACTTTGCATGCACATGGAGCTCTCTATAAAGAACGAGGGCTCATTACGTCAGGAGGCAAATCAGTCAAATACGGCCCAGAAATATTGATGTTATTAGATGCAGTATGGGCCCCTACACGTGTGGCCGTCATACATTGTAAAGGACACCAAGCAGGGAAAGGAGAAGTGGCCCAAGGAAACAGATTCGCCGATGCTTCGGCACGAAAAGCAGCCATGACAGGCCAAATTTCACCACAGGCCACACCAATACAAGCAGCATTGTTTCCAGTACTTCTTAATCTATGGACACCACGATATACCACCAACGAATTGGATTACTACTGTAACAAAGAAGAAGGAGTACTGAAAGATGGATGGATTGAACTGCCACCGCCAGAGGGCAGTCAACCTCCAGGACGCATAGTGATTCCTGAACTCTTGGGACCAGCCTTTGTCAAAGCCTTTCACCAAGCTACGCACTATGGGAAGAGTGCTATGGAAAAAGCACTTAGACCACATTTTTGTATCACTTCATTGGGAGCCCTGTCAGCCTCAGTGGCTCGCCAATGTCTAATTTGTGCCAAGAATAATGCCAAACAGGGTCCCACGCCACCACCCCGAGTTCAGTCAGGAGGTGTTACTCCCATGCACCACCTGCAGATAGACTTTACCGAAATGCCAAAGTCTGGCGGATACCGCTATATGTTAGTATTAGTTTGTACCTTCTCTGGGTGGGTAGAGGCCTTTCCCACCAGAACTGAGAAAGCCCGAGAAGTTACTAAAGTGTTGTTGAGAGAAATTATCCCCAGATTTGGAATTCCAGCAGTAATAGGGTCAGACAATGGGCCCTCATTTGTATCACAGATTACCCAACAGTTGGCAAGTGCATTGCAGATACAATGGAAGTTACACACAGCATATAGACCTCAGAGTTCAGGGAAAGTTGAGTGAATGAATCGAACTTTGAAATCTCAGCTATCCAAGCTATGTCAGGAGACCCACCTGAAGTGGCCCCAGGTTCTCCCCATAGCCTTACTTAGAATACGCTCAGCCCCCGTGAAGTCATCAGGATTTTCCCCTTTTGAAGTTATGTATGGCAAACCTCCACCAATAGTCCAGGGTGTGAAAGGTAGTTTGCCACAGATAGGTTCAGAAATAACCAGACAAGAACTTCTAGCTCTTAGTTCTGTTCTGCAGATTCTCCATACGTGGATACAGGACCAGTTGCCCATCAATTTGACAGAGCCATTGCACCCCTACAAGCCTGGTACTTCGGTGTGGGTCAAAGATTGGAAGAAGACACCGTTGGAACCGCATTGGAAGGGGCCTTATACCGTCATCCTGTCTACCCCGACTGCAGTAAAGGTAGCAGAAATCGATTCCTGGATCCACCACAGCAGAGTCAAGTCAGCAGCAGTTCCAGATCAGGACCAGTGGACAGCAGAGCCGCATCCTGACGTCCCTTTGCGTCTCACCCTACGGAGGCAGCCAGCAACCTAGAACTCATTGAGGACACCTATGAATTGCAGTGTCCTATAGCAGCCAAGTCTTTCGAAGAGGATTGCTGTTTCTCATACAGCAAAGACATTTGTTTTCTTCATTGAATAACTGTGCTTCCATAGACTTACGTCAGACCAGCTGTAATTGATAAGCTGGCACCGCAGCAGGACATTTGAGGATCTTCAATCAACATTGACACCCGTTGAATTGCTTTATTAGCAAACGGGTCAGCATCGTGCCAAGAAGAAGAAGACATCGTGGTCAAGATTTTCCAGCGGAGACCCAGAAGGACTACAATCAACATGCATCCTTGTTTCTATTTGGTTCTGGTTGCTTGCATGGGGAGTTTTGAACTTGTTCTTGCTTTACCCCCATGTACTGCCTGCATTACTTCCACTCGGACTGGTATGAAAGTAACTCAGACTCTGCTTTACCATTCTTACTATACCTGTATTGGTACGGTAAGCCGGTGTATTTATAACACCACTGAACTAAATGTTTGTACTAATGGAAATACTAAAGTTTGCTACAACCCGCATCAGAACCCATCTTATTATACTTTAGAAATACGATGGAATGATGCAGATGGCGCTTTACTTAATGCTACCTCCCCACTCACCGACCCTACGAAGTATGCTGTGTTGTATTTTGTTGCTTGTGATGCTATTAATAGAGCTAGTCGTTCCAAATGTGCCAATTGGGAAAGAACTTATGCTCTTAATGATAAGTATATGTGTCCAGAAGGAACGACTGGATGGGGAGAATGTACAGGTAAACGAGCTTTAGCCAATGAATATAGTACAGCCCCCATTGCAGACTATTATTGCCCAAAGTGGGAATGTGTTTTCTATGCCACATGGAAAACTGGTATGGTAGAGAATACCAGAGACAATCGAATGGCTGCCTTAACCAAGCCATATGTGAAGGATATAGAGAAACATTGCAAGAAAGGTGCTTGTAATCCATTACAATTGCTCATAGTTAATCCTAGTGCGTGGAAACAAGGGTATAAGTTTGGCCTACGTATTGCAGGTTCTGGATCAGATCCAGGAACCGTTGTATATATAAGATTGAATACCCAAGCCCATCGCTCATCACGATACCATATACATAACACTTTCTATGAGACTATGCATATAAATAAGTTTGATATCCCTCACCCTTCCCAGAATTTGTTTCTAGAGTTAGCAGGAGCAGTAGTCTCCAGTCTTCATATTTCAGATTGCTATTTTTGTGGTGGAACTAAGATGGGTGATCAATGGCCCTGGGAGGCCCAAGAATTGAATTACTCAATAACTTACAATCACACTGAAGTGCATAAGACCACCAGTGAATGGGTCTTAGCACACTCAATTGTTGGACGTCTGTGTTATGCTCGAACTGGACCCCAGTTCACCTTGCAGGTGGGACAGCTGGTCTGTCTCAGCCAGAGGTTCTATAATGACACTACGAAGCAGACGTCTTGGTGGTCAGGAGTTAATGAATCTGAACCCACCAATCCCTTAGCAAAATTTCCTGAACTTGCTGATCTATGGACAAATCTCGCCCAACCCCATGTTTGGCAAGCCCCACCTGGCTTGCATTGGATCTGTGGAACCCGAGCATATGCCCGACTTCCTCTTCACTGGGGAGGAGCATGTGTCTTAGGAACCATTCGACCTTCTTTCTTTTTGTTACCCACAGAACACGGAGAGCAATTAGGATACCCAGTATACACTAAGAGACAGAAAAGAGCAGCTCTCCAGATAGGCAAGTGGCAGAAGTGGGATGGGGAAGATTGGCCACCTGAGAGGATTATTGCCTATTATGGACCTGCCACTTGGGAGGAAGATGGCACTTGGGGGTACCGGACCCCAGTGTATATGATAAATCGTATTATACGTTTACAAGCAGTAGTTGAACTAATCACTAATGAGACTAGTCAAGCACTCACACTTTTAGCTAGACAAAGCACGCAGATGCGCACTGCAATATATCAGAATCGCCTGGCACTAGATTATTTACTAGCAGCTGAAGGAGGGGTATGTGGGAAATTGAATTTAACCAATTGTTGTTTGAAAATCAATGATAAAGGTCAAGTAGTTGAAGATATTGCTGAAAATATGCGAAAACAAGCTTATGTGCCAGTACAAACCTGGCATGGTCTTAGAATACCTAACTGGTTTGAATCTAACTTCTCTGGATTGGGGGGACTTACCACTTTCTTTATGATAATCCTAGTGGTTGTAGGTTTGTTTCTATTATTACCATGTATAATCCCTTGTTGTATGCGGTCTATTAATAGTGTGATTGAAAATACTGTAGAACGGAAAACTGCTACTAAGATTTTAGCTTTATGGCACCCCACCCCCGGAACCATTGGTAAAAACCCTACTCCTGTGTAGGTAAGTGATTTACATCTCACACCTTATTAGCATTCGGGTGAGATTAATCAAAGGGGGGAATGTGGTAGGCGAAGGCCTATGATCCACACTGAATGAAGGCAGGCAGGCCTAAGCAGCTTGACCTGTAAATGAGGCCTGTGGTTAGGCCCTGAGGAGTGAAATTCCCCCCCAATATTGCCTCCATAGAATTGAAACTTAATTCAGCTTAAATTAATATAGCTGAGCAGAAACAAAACTCAGAGAAAACAGTAAACCATTTTAATTAACACTGATAAGATGTGTGCAGCTTCTATGGAATTAATTAACTCTGTTGAGAGAAAGGTTACAGTGCCCTGCTTTCCCACATATTCCAGCTGGAAAGTGACCTTGGAGGAGAAAAATATCGAAGTTGGTGAACTGACCATTGTAATTGGGACTGAAGGGGGGGAAAGCAGGTGCTGAGCCCAGTCAAAGGTTCTAATTGGATAGCCACGTAATGGTACCGGAACCAATAGAAGGTGTTAGAAGGGTTACCGGGACCAATGGAAAGTTTGCCTATGTCTAGAATGGGAAAGAAAGCTATAAAAGTTGTTGTTTTGCTAGAAACCATTGCTCAGCCATTTTGAATTTGATTCTGCTTGAGACTTGTGCACAAATAAATGATTTGGACCTTCTGAACTGACTCCTGGTATTATTGGGTTGTCTGCGCTCTGCTGCTACAGTACCATTTCAGAAGTTGTCAAGAGCAGAAAGAAGTAATGTTCTCTTCAAACCCCATCAACTTTGCTAATTATCAAGAATAGGTGGGGTGGTTAGAGGTTGGAACCAGGAGGAGGGAGGGATGGGCAGGAAGTTCAGGCCAGAAGATCCTGGATTTTGGGGAGGGGTTGGTTTGAGGGATCTGCCTCTCTGTCCTTTTTCTCTAACTTCCCTGTCTTTCTCTTCCCTGTACTCTGCCTCATTGTCATTTTCACCTCATCTATCTATCACATTCCTCCTGCCCTCAACTCCAGTGTTGTAAGGAGCCAGGAGAAAATTTAAGAAGGCCCTATAAATCTGTGCTTAAAATGTGTCTTTTTTTTCCCTTTTCAGTGGAGCAATACAGCCATTAGGTCAACAACCCGCCTCAACTGTAAAACCCAGCTGTTAGAAAATTACTTTAAAATGTGTGATCATTAGGGACAGAAACAAAACCTTTTCCTTAAACTCAGTCATAGGCAGTAACTTTGGATAATATCAAATTTGTACACTTTGATTGTGCAATTTCACTGAATTTCCAAGAATCCACTTAACATTAACTCTGTTTTCTAGATTCTGATAAAAGAAATGCAATAAACTTTCCCTATGGAGTTCACTTCCAGAATGAGAAGGAAGCATAAATCATTCTGAAATAAATACAATTCCTCTTGTCTCTTCTTCATTAATGGAGTACAGTTAGTGAGAGGAGGCAGAAGGTTATGCAGCAGTGCAGAAATCTTGACACAAACTGACTGGGTGATATTTTCCAACAAAATTATATTAACATAATGAACACACGAGGGAGAATGATGGTATTGTGTGATTTGGAATTTAGCTCTGCAGCAAAATTGTTTAGCACAGCTGATAGGAATTTCTAACTACATTATAAGAAAAGATGTGATGCAGGGGCATAGTCACAAATATAGTTGTGGTCAACATTATTGGCACCCTTGCAGTTCAATCCCTTAATGTCAAATATCTCCTAAAAAAAGTGGCCCGTGAAATGGCTTTGGACTATATATGCCCAGATATTTGACACATAAAAGAATCAAATAAAACAAGACCAATTAAAAAAGGAAATAGTGGGAAATAGTATAGAAACTGGGACATTGCCAGGACATAATTAGTCACAAACAAACCAATCCCAGAATGAAGAAGATATAAATATCAATAGGCAATATACTTTATTCTAATACCACAAAATGGAATAAAAGAAAGTCTTATAGGGTTATCATGTACTATAAATGTACACAATACTAAAAAAAAGGAGAAAAAGGATCTGAGACCAAGTTGAGCGTATTTAGCATAGGCATAGAATGTTTCAGCATTTAGCAATCGCTCATTGCATCAATGATCCTAAACAAAACCTCCTTTGATGTTAATCTCATAATATTAATTCAATCTTTTTCAATCTTTTAATTTTTAGAAATAATATTGATTCAAAAAACAGACATGCCTCCATATCCTGCATAGCATGTGCCAACATTTAATAAATATGGTCCTTCATACGATCAATAACATGAAAATCAAGCAGATAGCATATGATAGTTCACTGCACTTATCTACTTAAGAAAAAATGGCCCCAACGCCATTCATGACGCCATCCCCGCCGTTTCGCCAGTGCTTCTTCAGGGGGCTAATAGAACCCGTTTCAAAAGATCATGCTGTAGGGTCGAAGGCATCATAATTACTGAAAACCCTTAACAATAATTCTCCCTTAATCATGTAATTCCCCTGACAAGAGAAGCCAAACCCTTATTTTCATACTCAGTGAAACACAAAATGTTAACCCCAATAAAGCTTAATCATTTTCTTTAAAATATTTTCCATTAACATTCCCAATAACCACCTTCTTGCAATCATAAATGCAAACCAAATGGACTATGTTCTACAAAGTAATCTATATTTGATACTTAAATAGAAAAATTCAGCTGGAACGAGGCACACATATAGAAACATTTCCAAAGTAACTCCCTTCCCATATAACTAATTTGATCCTGCATTATAGAAGTATAGATTCCCACATACTTCCAATCTCCAGGAACAAGCAGGAATGAGTCTTCACATATGGGTACGTCGGTACCGACGGAGCCTGCGTGGGAACGCTCCCCAGCGTCCAATCAGAAAGCTTTTGGGAGCATCCCACAGCCCCTGCGTGCTGCCTTTCCAACTGTCTCTCCTCAGTTGTTCTTTTTCCGCGGAGCCAGCAGGTCGTGTTCCTGTCACCGCAGAAGAATTTCCTTATTTTTTTCTTTATTTCTTTTCTGTCGCGTCTGCCTTCCTCAACGCTATACTGGTACCGCCGGTTCTTATTCTTTTCTTTAAAAAAAAAAAAAGGCCTTTTTTCCATTTATTTTTTCTTCAGGTGTACTTCAGTTTTGGGCCTTAGGCCCAAAACCCTTTTCCTTAAATATGGAAAAGCCTGCCTCAGGATTTAAGAAGTGCACAAAATGTGGCGGTACTATTTCCGTCACCGACACCCATGACTGGTGTCTAAAATGTTTAGGCCCTGACCATTCCATTAAAGATTGTGTGTCCTGTTCCATGATGTCTAAGAGAGGTCGACAGAACCGAGCTGCCAAGCTCAGTACCCTGTTTCCCTCTGATGCAGCTTCGGTGGCATCGACATCTTCCAGGGCTTCTTCTTCCTCACATGGATCTCAGGTAACTAAACATAAATCCAGCCGGTCCTCGAAGGGCAAATCTCCTTCTAAGCATCGAGATGCCCCTGGCCTTTCCCTCGAGGATTCTGCACCGGCAAAATTACCCCGGCGGGAGGCTTTGGCTTCTAAAGCATCATCGGGGTTCCAGGATGATCTAGATGGCATGGCCTCAACAGATCTCCTGGTGCCATGTTCTGGGGTACCGGTGGCTTCCACCGGTACCGACTTCCAGGCATTGGTGGCGGCGATGGATCAGAGGATTCTGTCCATCGAACGCAGTCTGGTGGCGTTCCTTGTGGCATCGACGCCTGTGGTACCGCAACAGACTACTCCGCCGGTACCGGCTCCGGTATCGCCATCGGCACCGATTCCGGTACTGGTGGCCTCGACATCAGCATCGGTGTCAGCTATGCCGGTACTCTGCCCTCTGCAGCCCTCCGGTACCGATACCCCGGTACCGGTGATTCCCGATACCGATCCCAGTCGGTACGGGTATCGGGCTTTGCAAGAGCATCCCGACAGACGATACTTCGATTCCTCTGATGACTCTGAGGATTCTGAAGAGTCTGTCGATGCAGCGATGCTTCTTCCACAGGAGGAGAGTCCTCTCCTAAACGAAGGATGTCTCCTCCAGAGGACTTGTCTTTTCAAGACTTTATCAGAGAGGTGGCTCGGGGCCTCTCTATTACAGTAGCCCCAGAGTCAGAGCCTAGAGCTAAGGAGTTAGATATTCTACAATATCCTAAAACTCCTAAAGAGGCAGCTACCTTGCCTATTCATGAGATTCTGTATGATCTCATGTTAAGGATGTGGGAAGCACCTCTAACCACCTCTCCTCATTCTCACAGGTTGGACACCATGTATCGTGTCCCTCCTTGTCCTGGTTTCCATAAAACTCAGCTTCCTCACCACTCTATTGTGGTTGAGTCTGCAATGAGAAAGATTAGAAGTGCCAAGAGACATGCCTCTAATCCTCCAGGACGTGAATGTAGAACCCTGGATGCTTTTGGTAAAAGAGTCTTCCAAGCTTCCATGCTTGCTGCGAGAATTAATTCTTATAGTCTCTATATGGGAATGTTCTTAAAAGAAGTCACTGACCATTTGCAGACTTTAAGTCCTTCTATGTCTGACAGTAAAAGGCAAGAATTTCTCACTGGGCTCAAACATGCCCAGGATATCTCCAAATTCTCCAACCGTGCAGCTTTCGATTCCTTTGAATGCGTAAGCAGAGCCTCAGCTATAGCTATAGGTGCACGTAGGATTGCTTGGCTTCAAGCATCTGATTTGGAGACCTGGGTCCAAGATGAATTGGGAAATATCCCTTGTACAGGTGAGAATCTGTTTGGTAAAGATTGGCAAGCAAAAGCCAATCAAATGGATGCTGAAAATTCTGCTTTGGATAGACTATCCAAATCTACTGCTGCTCCTGCTACGAAAAGGTTGTTTAAGAGAATACCTTTTTCTAAAAAAGGAAGATCCTATCCTGCTTATAGTCAGAGAGCATCTTCTGCAGCTCAGTTCCCTTCCAAACGTCAGCAATCCTCCAAACAGACCAAGGCAAAGGCTGCGAGGCCTGCTCCAGCCCAGAAATCTCAGCCCCCTCAGGGCCTTTGACTCTCTGCTAGAGAACTTAGCCTTCCTGGCTCTAGAAGGACCAGAGCCCTCCACCATTCCAGGAAGGTTATGTCACTTTGCTCCCAGATGGGGGCAAATCACAGCAGAGCATTGGACACTCTCCATCATAAGAGAGGGGTACAAACTTCATTTTTCCAGCTTGCCCCCTCTCACAAGAGTGCACCAGTTCAATTCTCCAACCTCCCTCCTCAGCCTATTAGAGCAGGAGATTGCCACTCTTCTAGCCCAGGGGGTAATAGAGGAAGTGCCTTCTCAACAACAGGGCACAGGGTTCTACTCCCCCTATTTTCTTATCCCAAAGAAAACAGGGGGCTTCAGACCCATTTTAGATCTCAGAGAGTTGAACAGATTCCTAGTCAAAGAGAAGTTCAAGATGGTTTCTCTAGGAACTCTACTGTCATACCTTCAGAGTCAGGATTGGCTTTGTTCTCTAGATCTCAAGGATGCGTACACTCATGTTCTCATCCATCCAACTCACAGAAGGTTCCTTCGGTTCCTTTTCCAGGAGAAGCACTATCAATACAGAGTGCTCCCCTTTGGCCTGGCCTCTGCACCAAGGGTGTTCACGAAATGCATGGCAGTGGTTGCTGCTTTTCTGCGCACCCTGGGAATATTTGTCTTCCCTTATCTGGACGACTGGCTCATTCGAGCTCCCCCTCAATCAGAAGCCAAGACTGCTCTAACCTGCACAATGCATATCCTTCAATATTTAGGGCTGGTAATAAACATCCCAAAATCCAATTTGATCCCTACTCAGTCCCTGGAGTTTATAGGGGCGCTACTGGATACCACAAAGGCAAGGGCCTATCTTCCCCAGGGCCGTTGCCTTCGCTTGATGCAGTTATCTTCTCTAGCAGAGTCAAAACCCCTTCTAACTGCTCGAGAAATGTTACAGTTGCTAGGCCACATGGCATCCACAGTCCATGTGGTACCATATGCTCGCCTTCACATGAGAGCAGCTCAGTGGACTTTATCCACCCAATGGACCCAGGCAGTAGGCTGCCTGTCAGACAAAATAGCAAACACAAGTCGCCTCATTTTGTCCCTCCAGTGGTGGAAGTCCCCTCAGAACCTGTTGCTGGGGTGTCCTTTTCAACAGCCTCTACCCCAAGCAACTCTTACAACAGATGCTTCTCCAATGGGCTGGGGAGCTCATCTTCAGGACCTTTCCACCCAGAGCATCTGGTCCCCACAGGAGACTTGTCTACATATCAATCTCTTGGAACTCAGAGCAATCTTCCTTGCTCTGCGAGTCTTCCACACCCTGCTCAGCCACAAGACAGTCCTTGTCCACATGGACAATCAGGTAGCCATGTTCTATATAAACAAGCAGGGAGGAACTGGCTCTCTGTCGCTTTGCAACGAAGCTCTGCGACTGTGGGCCCTCGCCAGAGAGCATCACATCCATCTTCTGGCAGTCTATCTTCCAGGTGTTCAAAACTCTTGGGCAGACAGACTCAGTCGAGTTCTGCTTCCACACGAGTGGTCCCTACATATGGACCAGGTATCCAAGATTTTTCAAATTTGGGGAACCCCGGACATAGACCTCTTTGCAAGTCCGTGGAATGCCAAACTTCCCCGGTTCTGTTCCAGAACTCCGGCTCAGGGGGCTCAGGCAAGGGATGCTTTCCTCCTCCATTGGGGTCAAAACTTCCTGTATGCCTTTCCACCCATTATTTATTTATTTATTTTATTTAACAGTTGCTTATATACCGCTACCTTCCACAGATCAGGTGCGGTTTACAATGAACAAGAATGAACAGATTTACAAGTCTGTTTTACATGGAACATTTGTTAACTAGGTACAATGTAGCTGTTTTACATGGAACATTTGTTAACTTGGTACAATTTTGCAATATACATTAATCATGAATGACTAAATATGGTAAAACTTGTTAAATAACAAACGAACTTATTTACATATTTTGATTTATGGAAATTTTGATTTCCCATTCCCCTAATTCCCAAAACCCTGTTCAAGCTTCAGAGAGACAGAGGCCACATGATTCTCATAGCGCCACATTGGCCATGGCAAGTGTGGTACCCTCTGCTTCTGCATCTCTCTCAAGCTCCAGACCTCCTCTCTCAGGAGGACGGAAAGTTGTGGCACCCCAATCCCCAGTCTCTGCATCTCAGGGCTTGGTTGCTGAAGGCCTAGATCTCCAGGATCTTCCTCTTTCTCAACAGGTGAAAGATGTTCTTTATGCTTCCAGAAAACCTTCCACTAGACGTTCTTATGCCTTCAAGTGGAAAAGGTTTACCATCTGGTGTTCTGGAAAGGGTCTTAACCCCCATTCAATACCTCTGGAATCGTTGCTGGAGTATCTCCTGCATCTGTCTAATGCAGGCCTTAAGACAAATTCAGTAAGAGTCCATCTGAGTGCTATTGCAGCTTCCCTCAAGCCTCTAAATGGACAACCTGTTTCCTCTCATCCCCTTGTAGCAAGGTTCATGAGAGGCCTCCTTTTAACAAAGCCTCCCATTAGACCACCTCCGGTGGCATGGGATTAAATTTGGTTCTTGATCAGCTTATGCAGCCGCCTTTTGAACCTTTAGCTACTACCTCCTTGAAATACCTTTCTTGGAAGGTTATCTTTCTTATTGCAATTACATCAGCACGCCACATCAGTGAATTGCAAGCACTAGTAGCTAATCCACCTTATACACGGTTCCATCATGACAAGGTGGTCCTTAGGACTAATCCACACTTTATGCCTAAGGTGGTCTCGCCTTTTCACCTCAACCAAGAGGTCTACCTACCTGTCTTTTTTCCAGGGCCTCATGCATCAAGTGCAGAGAGGAATCTTCATACCCTGGACTGTAAAAGAGCTCTAGATTTTTATTTACAGAGTACACAACAACATAGAAAGTCTTCTCAACTCTTTGTTGCTTTTGATCCTTCTCATCTGGGACAACCAGTCTCCAAGGGAACACTTTCCAACTGGATTGCCCAATGTATTTTTCGCCTATCAGAGCAAGAACATTTCTCTGGAGGGCCATGTCACAGCTCACAATGTGAGAGCCATGGCAGCCTCAATGGCTCACCTGAACTCTGTGTCTATCGACGACATCTGTCGAGCAGCCACTTGGGCCTCGGTTCATACCTTCACAGCCCATTACTGTTTGGACAAGGACTCCCGCAGGGATGCCTTGTTTGGTCAGGTTGTTCTCAAACACCTGTTCCATACTTAATCAACTCCTACCCACCATCCCTCAGGGGATGCCAGAGATCCAGGTGGGGAAGTGCAGCCCTGTCCCAGGGACATACAACTTATGGGCTCTCTCCCTGGCATCAAAAGCTAGGGAGTCCCCATATGTGAAGACTCATTCCTGCTTGTTCCTGGAGATAGCACAGTTACTTACCTGTAACAGGTGATCTCTGGGAACAGCAGGAATAAGTCTTCACAACCCACCCACCTCCCCTAGGAGTTGTCTCTCTCTCTCTCTATCTCTCTTCCTTTCCCTCTCTCTCCCTCTTTGTCTCAGCTATAAAACTCAACTGAGGAGAGACAGTTGGGAAGGCGGGAAGGCAGCATGCAGGCGCTGTGGGATGCTCCCAAAAGCTTTCTGATTGGACGCTGGGGAGCGTTCCCGCGCAGGCTCCGTCGGTACCGATGTACCCATATGTGAAGACTTATTCCTGCTGTTCCCAGAGATCACCTGTTACAGGTAAGTAACTGTGCTATAGTAGCAAGCTCTCATTAATACCCATTATGAATGCAAACTTTTCATACCCATTCATAATGAAAAAAGTTTTACAAACCTTAACATAGTGATCAATGACACACAAGGACCAACAAACCAGCACCAAAGTTTCCAACAGTTCAAAAACACCACATATGTATACTGCTTATAAAAGGCAAAGTGTTAAAGAGCCATCCTCACAATCAACAGGATCTACCACAAAAGAACGCCAACATTTCCATAAAGCAACATTCATAATGTGCGAGTATGATCGCATGCAGCCTAACCAGCGTACTTCCTCAGTATTTATAACCATACTCACTTAGTCCGAAATTTTATACCAAAATATCACACAAACCAATCATAGGATCTCAGTAGCCACCGAAAAAAATAGCTAAAGAGCCTCAATCATATTGGAAACATTTAAGAAAATGCCACCTATCCCTCAAACCAACCTTAGCATAACTGCCAATAAATGTGGACATTTAAGCCATTGGGACTAACCGTATTAAATGGTATTTCCATTGTTGTTCGCACCTAATAAGAGAATGTTCGCAGTATACTGTGCCAAATTGATTGGCTCTTATGCAAAGGTTGGTTTGAGGGATGATGGGTGGTTGACATTTTCTTAAATCTTTCCAATACAATTGAGGCTCTTTACCTATTTTTTTTCTGTGGCTACTGAGATCCTATGATTCGTTCGTGTGATATTTTGGCATAAAATTTCGGACTAAGTAAGTATGGTTATAAGTACCATACTCACGACCATATTTCTCACATCTCTCGGTGCTCTTTTCTGCGTCTCCGACAAATTCCTGCTATTCGCCCCTTCTTGTCCGTTCAGGCCATCACCACTCTTCTTCTCTCTTTGATCATCACCAGATTAGACTTCTGCAATACTATTTTTGCCGGACTCCCCCAATATCAAAAACGCCGTCTCCAATTAATTCAAAATACAGCTGCTCGCATGATCCTCCACGCTTCGCCCCGCGACCATGTCACCCCTCTGCTGCACCACCTTCATTGGTTGCCAGTTGACTTCCGGATATCCTTTAAGGTCCTCACCTTAACCCATAGAGCCATTTATCTCTCTACACCTGCCTACCTTTCGGATTTACTGACTTACCATACTCCCTCACGCAGTCTTCGGTCCATTCATATTAACCGCCTTCACCTTCCAGCACCCTCCAAAGCTCATCTGCAATCTACCAGGAAATCGGCATTCTACTATTTAGGACCCTCTCTCTGGAACTCCCTTCCCACCAACCTCCGTACAGAAGAATCATATCCCAAATTCCGTTCTCTCCTTAAGACTCATCTATTCTCCCTAGCTTTCCCCCCCTGAATTTCATTTCTCTGTCTCTTATCTTTTGGTCTACCTGATTGTTCTGTCTTTACTTTCTTTTCTTTCTATCATTTATTGTAATTTCTTTTTCTCCAGGACCAAGCAGGAAGTCAGTCCTCACTTATGGGTGACGTCGGCGCCGACGGAGCCCTCGCGGAGCAATTTTCCCCAGCTTTCAAAGAAAGCCTTTGGGAATTGCAGCGCGCATGCGCGGTCGTCTTCCCGCCCGAGGGTGCCATCTTAGCCAGTCTTCTTTTTTCCGCGGAGCCCTACAGACGTCCCCGTCTTGTCCCCGCGAAAAAGTTGATTTTCTTCTTTGTTTTATCCTTTTTTCTTTCGGTTCGACGCCGATCATTTTCCCGCCCGGACTCGCGACGCCGGTCTCGAGTCCTCTCACTTTTTTCGGTTTTTCTCACTTAGTCAGCTTTCGTTTTCGGTTTCCCTGGCAGCCCGGTCCTTTGACCTCGCAGGGGCCCTTTTTCCCCCGATGGCGGCCAGTGGGTTTAAGCGGTGTGGTCGGTGTGACCGAAATATGTCACTAACCGACACACACGACTTTTGCCTCCGCTGCCTGGGCCCGGATCATGAGGAACTGATCTGTGGGCCCTGCAGCAAACTGTCCTCAAAGGCGTTGAGAAGTCGGCGGCATCAGCGTGAGAGAATCTTCGCTGACCCCAGCCGTACCCGGACCTCGTCGGAGGCCTCCGCGTCGAAAGGCTCCAGCTCGGACCGTCGCCGGAGCTCCTCCGACCGGGGTTCTCCCTCCGGGGACCATCGTCGGAAGGAAAAACCCGCGAGGGCGGCGTCGGTGGACGCTCCTGGTTCCGCGAGGGCCAGGTCGCATAGCCCCGACAGCCGCCCCGGGTCCTTGGAGAAGGAACACATCCCGAAGCGACCTCGCCTGGAGTCGGAGATGCCTGCCCGGGTAAGTCCTGTGGTCCTTCTGGACTCGCCTCCGCGACAGCCGACGTCGGGCCCGACGCCGTCGGGGCCCGAGTCGGGGGCTGCTGGGTCACCTGAGCTCGGACTCAGGTTGACGGCCTTGGAGAGCAGACTGTCTGCCTTCATGGACCAGCAGAGGGCACTGCTCGCTGGCTTCGCTGGCGCCGCTGCCCCGACCGCCGGGACGTCGACGTCCAAGTCGACCCCGGAGACCGAGCCGATCCTCGAGTCGATGAGAACTCGAGTCGATCCTCGGTCGAGGTCACCCTCGGCCTCCCGTTCGGGACCGAGGTCGCCGACGCCGACTCCCTCGGCGTCGGGGCGGCTGGCGCCGCACCCTGCCCGGGCCGACCCCACCGAGTCCTCGTCGGAGTCGGTCTGGGAGTCTGAGGAGGAAGAGTCACCTGATTCTTTCCGGACTCGGTGTGTCCCATCGGACTCACCGGAGTCCGAGCCTCGGAAGCAGTCCCCCCCGGAGGATGCCCGGTTCTCGGACTTCGTTAGGGATATGGCCAAGGCTTTGGCCTTCCCTGCGGATCCCGAGGAGGAGCCTCGAGCCGAAGAGCTCGACGCCCTCCAGTATGACTCTCCCGCGAGGGAACACTTTACTGTGCCGGTTCCTCCTATGCTGGAACGACTACTCTTCCGCATGTGGGAGAGTCCGGCCTCCTCGCCGGTCCTGAGCAAGCGGGTCAATTCTATCTATCGGGTCCGCAAGAGCCCTGGCTTTCAAAAGGCACAGCTGCCACACCATTCCATGGTAGTGGAATCGGCCATGCATCGTCTTAAGAGCCAGAAGATGCACTCCTCGGTGCCTCCTGGAAGGGAGGCCCGTAACCTGGATGGCCTTGGCAAGAAGTGCTTCCAGGGCTCTATGCTCGCATGTCGTGTCCAGACTTACCAGCTCTACATGGGCATGTATCTCCGGGATCTGGCTAAAGAGCTAGCCGGATTCTCCGCTGGTCTCTCCGAGGAGCCCTTGCGGAGGTTCCTAGCCTTGTCCACGGGCATTCGGGAATGCTCAAAGTTCATGTCCCGAGCAGCCTATGATGGCTTTGAGGCCTCGGCTCGAGTGGCCGCAGCCGGCATCGGTGCCCGCCGACAGGCTTGGCTTCAGTCGTCAGACCTTGAGCCCTGGGTACAGGACAAGTTGGTCGATGTCCCCTGCCGAGGCGAAAACCTCTTTGGCAAGCCCATGGCAGAAAAGGCTGCACAAATTGAGACTGAGACTCTCACCAGGACCAGGCTTTCTAGGAAGACCTCCGCCCCTTCCCAGAAAAAGAAGGGCTCGGGGAAAAAGTCCTTTTACCCGAGGAAGGCGGCTGCCTACAAACAATACCCCCATTATCAGGCCCCTGCAGCTCCCCAACAGGGCCAGCAGGCCAAGGGACGGGGTAACGGGTCCCGTAGGCAGCAAGCCCCCAAGCCTGCACCACCAGCCCCTGCTCAGCAGGGTGGGGGTTTTTGACTCGCTCAGCATAGCCTCTCCCCCCCCGCTGGTTCCTCCCAGCACCGGAGGCCGGCTGGTTCACTTCGCCCACAGGTGGTCCAGCATCACCGCAGATGCCTGGGTGCTTCAGGTCGTGCGAGAAGGCTACCTTCTCCACTTCCATCAGGTCCCTCCCTCCTATTTTCCGGGAGAACCTCCGCGCCCCCCTCTGCACAGGGAGTTGCTCCTTCAGGAGTTAGCAGGTCTTCTGCAGGAACAGGCGGTGGAACCGGTGCCACACCACCTGAGAGGTCAAGGCTTTTATTCAAGGTATTTCCTGATACCAAAGAGAACAGGGGGCCTCAGACCCATCCTGGACTTGCGCAACCTCAACAAGTTCCTTGTGCGGGAGAAGTTCAAAATGCTTACCCTTGGAATCCTTCTGCCCTACCTCCAGCAGGGAGATTGGCTATGCTCCTTGGATCTAAAGGATGCCTACACGCACATCCTCATCCACCCAAGCCACCGCCAATACCTAAGGTTTGTGGTGGCAGGAAATCATTACCAGTACAGAGTACTGCCCTTTGGCCTGTCCTCCGCATCGCGAGTCTTCACAAAATGTCTCTCGGTCGTGGCGGCCAATCTCCGGCTTCACGGCCTCTATGTCTTTCCGTACCTCGACGACTGGCTCATCAGAGCAGCGTCCGCTCAGGAGGTCACCAACGCCACGTGCCGCACGGTGACTCTGCTGCAGCACTTGGGCTTTGTTATAAACTTCGCAAAGTCCACTTTGCTCCCCTCACAGGATCTCGAGTTCATCGGCGCAAGGCTGCACACTCCTCAGGCGCGAGCATACCTACCGCTTGACAGGGCTCAACGGCTCATGGACCTGGCCGACCGCTTTCGCAGCCAGCCCCTGGTCTCCGCCAGGCGCTTCCTGAGACTGCTCGGCCATATGGCTTCCACCGTCCATGTGACCCCCAATGCCCGCCTGAATATGCGGTCTGCTCAATGGTGTCTCCGCCAGCAGTGGCGACAAGCCACGGGCGGCCTAGCAGACCTAGTGCGCGTCTCCGAGCCGCTGGTCTCGTCTCTCCTGTGGTGGCTCCGGCAGCCGAACCTGATATTCGGAATGCCTTTCCAGTCACCTCAGCCGACCCGGGTGCTGACCACCGATGCGTCCCTCCTGGGCTGGGGAGCACATTGCCAAGAGGCACGTACTCAGGGCCTCTGGACCACGTGGGAGTCTGCTCAGCAGATCAACTTCCTGGAGCTCATGGCGATCCGCCTAGCTCTCAAGGCCTTCTCCCACCTGACTTCCCAACAGTCCGTCCTTGTCCAGACGGACAATCAAGTTGCCATGTTCTACGTGAACAAGCAGGGGGGCACGGGCTCCTTCCTCCTCTGCCGGGAGGCACAGAAGCTCTGCTCTTGGGCCGTCAGTCACGGCATTCTCCTCAAGGCAGTTTATCTTCCGGGCCAAGAAAATTGCCTTGCAGACAAACTCAGCAGGGTCCTCCAGCCGCACGAGTGGCGTCTGGATCCCTTGGTAGTGCAGAAGCTCTTCCTCAAGTGGGGTCTCCCCACGGTGGATCTCTTTGCCAGTCCTCACAACCGGCAGCTTCCTCGCTTCTGCTCTCGTCAGCCACACCCCCTTCGGGTTGCGGCGGACGCCTTTCTGATCTCATGGTCGGGGAGCCTTCTGTACGCTTTCCCTCCCATCCCGCTAGTCTCTCGGACTCTTTTCAAGGTTCTCCGAGACAAAGCCTTCATGATCCTGGTGGCCCCTCGCTGGCCCAGGCAGCCGTGGTTTCCGCTCCTGCTGCAACTGGCGGTGGAGGATCCAATCCCTCTGGGGGTACAACCGGATCTCCTCACTCAGGATCAGGGGTCCCTCCTGCACCCCAACCTCAGGTCTCTCAACCTCATGGCCTGGCTGCTGAGAGGGTAGTCCTTGCTCCCCTTCTCCTACCGGCGGAGGTGGAGGAGGTCGTCTTGGCTTCGCGACGGCCTTCTACCCGCAAATGCTACGCCCTTAAATGGCGTCGCTTTGCAGTCTGGTGTACCCAACAGTCTCAGGATCCCTTCTCCTGCCCGGTGTCGGTGATCTTGCAGTACTTGCTGCACCTCTCTAATCTGGGACTTAAGTCCAACTCCGTCAAAGTTCACCTCAGTGCTCTTTCAGCACATCATGTGCCGGTGGACGGCAGACCTCTCTCCAACGACCCTCTCGTAGCGAGGTTTCTCCGAGGTCTCCTTCTACTTAAACCACCTCTGCGCCCGCCAGCGCCTGACTGGGACCTGAATGTGGTTTTGCAGCGGATCACCTGTCCGCCTTTTGAACCTATGGCTACCTGTTCTCTCCGTTTTCTGTCTTGGAAAACACTGTTCTTGATAGCCCTCACTTCCGCTAGACGCGTAAGTGAATTGCAGGCCCTCGTGTCTGATCCCCCTTACACTAGGTTCTACAAGAATAGGGTGGTCCTACGGACTCATCCGAAATTTCTGCCTAAAGTGGTCTCCCCTTTTCACATCAATCAGGAGGTGGTACTTCCAACCTTCTTTCCCAGACCACACTCCAGCCGAGCTGAGACGGTCCTCCATACCCTGGACTGTAGAAGGGCTCTGAACTTCTACCTTGACCGTACGCGGGAGCACCGTAAAGCTGCTCAGCTTTTTGTGTCTTTTGACCCCAATAGATTGGGGCTCCCGGTCTCCAAGCGTACTCTGTCCATCTGGGTTGCGGACTGTATCTCTTGGGCTTATGGGGCAGCCGGACTCTCCTTAGAAAGTCGAGTCACGGCTCATTGCGTTCGGGCAAAGGCCACGTCAGTGGCTTACCTCCGCTCTGTTCCGCTGGCAGACATCTGCCGGGCCGCTACTTGGTCTTCGAGCCAGACTTTTGCGGTCCATTACTGTCTCGAGAGGGAGTCCCGTAGGGACAGTGCTTTCGGACAGGCAGTCCTCCGTAATCTCTTTGAGGTCTGAGCAACTCCTACCCTCCATCCCGGATGTGGGCTACCGGTGGGTAATAATTCAGCGAAGATTCTATCCTTCTGTGCTGCTGAGCTAGAGGGAGCTCATTTTTGTGCTTAGGGTCTCCGGTAGCCTTGAGCTTGGGAGTCCCATAAGTGAGGACTGACTTCCTGCTTGGTCCTGGAGAAAGCGTAGTTACTCACCTGTAACAGGTGTTCTCCAGGAGCAGCAGGAATCAGTCCTCACTACCCTCCCTCCTCCCCTTGGAGTTGCAATCGTCTGCTTATGTTCTTTTTGCAAATTTTTATGCTGTCTTTTTTAGCTATGTCATCTGACTGGCTAAGATGGCACCCTCGGGCGGGAAGACGACCGCGCATGCGCGCTGCAATTCCCAAAGGCTTTCTTTGAAAGCTGGGGAAAATTGCTCCGCGAGGGCTCCGTCGGCGCCGACGTCACCCATAAGTGAGGACTGATTCCTGCTGCTCCTGGAGAACACCTGTTACAGGTGAGTAACTACGCTTTCTCTTTCTATAATTATTAATTTTATTTTGTAAACCGCCCCGATGTTATGGGGGGTGGTATATTAAGTGTGAAATAAACAATAAACAATACTGAAGAAATATGTTGGTTAGGTTGTATGTGATTATGCATTATGAATACTGCTTAATGGAAATGTTGGCGTTCTTTTGTGGTAGATCTGTTGATTGTGAGGATGGCTGTTTAAATCATGCAGGATTTCTAAAAGCTTTGGGGGTTATTCTGTGCAGGGAAGTTAGTCGGGGGCGGGGAAGAGGCAGCCTGGGGCCAGAGAGTGGGCGGGCAATGGGTGGTCACCGGCCCTGGATGTACAGGGCTGATTCTAATGTCGGCCCTGTACGTCCAGGGCGGCGAAATAACTTCCCTGGCCATGTTTTTTTTAGCGGCCAAGTGTGAGGAAGGGGCTGGGAGGGGCCAGGGTTTATTTCCCGCAGCCCGACCCTGGCCTTAGGAGACCAGATCAGGGGTCGGACTGCGAGGAATAAACTTTAATTTTCAGCATCCAGCATCGCGGCATTTAAATGGAGCCGCGATGCCATGGTAGATGCCATGGTGCCGCGGCTCCATTTAAATGCTTGGCTGAGCTATCCGGGCAGTGCCTGTACGTGGAGGCCGGGATTGAATCGCAGTCCTGTTCGCGAATCTGATCGCGGGATCAGAATTGTGATCTCCTTTATATGTCTGGCTCACACCAGACGTACAAAGGGGATATGCATACAGGATAGATTTGTTCCCTTTGTCTTTTATAAGCAGTACTCATATGTGGCGTTTTGAGCTTTTGGAAACTTTTGCCTGCCGATGGCTTGTGCTGGTTTGTCGGTCCTTGCTTGTTATCAATATCTTAAGGTCAGGGGCTCCCCAAGGGTGGTGCGGGGCCATATGTGGAGTCTCATAGTGAAGCCTCATTTGCATAACCACTGGACCTCATTTGCATAAATTTAATTTATTTTATTTTAAAATGTATGTTGCCATCTAAAATTTTAGGTGGCTTTCAAAGGAGCCCTTCATAAGCCTCTCTTTTGTCCTGGCAATGACTTAGGGGCATGTTCACTAAATATTAATGTGCGTTAAATGCCACTGTGCCAATAGAAATAAATGGGTGTTCCTGCACTTAGCGCACATTAACTTTTGTGAATGCATATTAACTTTTAAACATGCTTCTTAATGAGTGTCTGAATGCCATTTGCATGGGCAATGAGGATAAAGAAAGATTACCAGATTTCTACATTATTATAGTCTAATACCAACTGCCAGGAAATACTATAAACCCCGCTCATTTAGAACCCATAGCAAACCCGTGGTATCGTAATAGCACTACCAGGACTTATAAAGCACCAAACCCTACCTATCTAAAGGCAACACTGCAAATATTAAACCAATACATCTACTGGGGAAAGAGAGAAAGTGGGACTGTAACATAGAAGTTACATGAACAGAATACTATAGCGCGGTTATGCATGCAAAACATAGACCATCAGCAAACATAGAACAAGGGATCACAATTTAGAAATATGAAGACAATAATTAAACTGGGAACCCCAAAAGCCAAACTTGGAATGTACAGCAACACTGGAGAAATAAAACTATAAATTAATTTCCTCTTGTACTAAACAAAACGCAAAGACGTTAGTGATGCACATTTCCCAGAGCTGACATATTCCAGTTAATAAATTCAAAATAAAGTAGTATTTTTCTACCTTTTGTTGTTTGGGCATTTTATTTTTCTGTCCCAACTTCCCCAGTCATTTTCTGCTGTTTTCTTTGTGTCTTCTGCTAACTGTCCATTGTCTGCTGTCCATTTGTCCTTTCTTCTCTTTCCTAGTTTTTTTCCATTCTCTCTTTACATCTGCTCCATCATACTGATCTTTTCCCTTTAGCTGTTTCCTCCATTTCTTTCTTTATTCCTTTTTCATCCCTTCATCCTCAATCTCCACTTACTCTCCCAATACCCGGCCAATCCTAGATTTTTCTTCTCTCCCACACAAAACATCATTTCCCCTCTCCATCTTCACTTCCTCAGCCCCATCCCCTTCTAGTCCTCCCCCATCAGCTACCTTCTAGTTCCAGCCTCACTCAGTATCTGCTCCCTTCTAGTCCCATTCTTCCATCCCTGTGCATGAGCCCTTTCCAGTCCTATCCTAGCCTCTCCATCAGTCCATTTTCAGCCCTAGCCCCCCCAGTCATCCCTTTTCAGTACTAGCCCCCCCATTAGCCCATTTCCAGTCCTAGCGCCCCATCAGCCCTTTCCAATTGTATCCTAGCCCCTCATTTCCAGTCCAAGCCCTCCCAATCAGCCCATTTCCAGTGCAAGCCCCCCCCCCCTCCCAGATGAGCCACCCTGTCTGTCTGACCGGCTTCAGAGGGAGACGGGGAGGCCCAAAGCCACAGCTCATCTCTGTACATCCACCAGAGTAAAGTGCGGCATTTTTTTTTCACTTCAGCAGCTGTGATCTCGTGGATCCCACAGGCGCGTTGAGTACCAGGAAACAGGAAATGCCCTTTAACCTCCAGTTCACCAGTGAGCTCCATGGGAACACAGCTGCCTGAGTGAAGAAAAATGCTACTCTTCACTCTGGCAGCTGGGCAGAGGTGAGCCCCGGGGCCTTGGGCCTCGCCAGCTCCCTCTGAAGCCAACCCTGCAAATGGTTGGGAGCAACAGCATAGGTGAGATGAAGTTGGTACGGGGCCTCCTGAAATGCGGGGCCCTGTGCGAACAACATTCCCACACAATGCATGGGCCGGCCCTGGATAAGGTTTGTAAATCTTTTTTCATTATGAATGGGTATGAAAAGTTTGCATTCATAATGGGTATTAACGAGAGCCTGCTACTATCAGAAGTATGTGGGAATGTACACTTCTGTAATGTGGGATCAAGTTAGTTATATGGGAAGGAAGTTACTTTGAAAATGTTTCTATATGTGTGTCTAGTTTAATTTAATTTAATTTAATTAGCACGTTTTTATATACCGCACCTTCCATTGATCAGTTGCGGTTTACATGGAACAACAGTAAACAAGGCAATGCTGTTTTTACAGATAACAATGTTATCTGTAAAAACAGTCCCAGCTGAAATCTTTCTATGGAATTTAATGTTCAAGTATCATTTATAGATTAGTTTGTAGAATATAGTCCAAATGGTTTGCAGTTATGGTTGCAAGAAGGGTGGGTATTGGGAACGTTAGTAGAAAATATTATATTACAGAAAATGATTAAGCATTATTGGAGTTAACATTTTATGTTTCACCCAGTATGAAAATAAAGGTTTGGCTTCTCTTGTTGGGAGAATTACATGATTAACTATGTACCAGAACATCTTGCTCCTTAATTTTGGAGGAGAGTTTGAGAGTAGTGTAATCGTCTAAACCTTGATTCATATGAAAGATTTGTTTTTAGTTATCAATTATGTAGAGTTGTGTTCTTTGGTATTGGAATAGTGGAGAGCTGGAGACTGAACAGCACCCTATGTAAGGTGATGTCAGCAAACTGTAATTCTCAGTCTCCATCTGCTAGGAGGAGAGCATAAAGCTACGTGTCTGGACTGATCTATTAGGACTCAAGGAAAGAATTTTTAGCAGATAAGATGATATTTCTTCGTAGGCATGTAAATGATTGGTGTCTTTGGTTCTTTTTATAGTAGTAAAAAGATATTCATGAGTATATGAGCAGTCTGTCTTGGCTAGATTGTAAGCTCTGATGAGCAGGGACTGTCTCTTATATGTCTGTGCAGAACTGAGTATGACTTGTAGCGCTATACAAATGCTCAGTAGTAGTAGTAGTAATTAAGGGAGAATCATTGTTAAGGGTTTTCAGTAATTATGATGCTTTCTATCCCCCATAGCATGATCTTTTGAAATTGGTTCTATTAGCCCCTTAAAGAAGCACTGGCAAAACGCCGGGGATAGAGTCATGAATGGCATTCGGGCCATTTTTTCTTAAGCAGATAAGTGCAGTGAAGTAGCATATGCTATATACTGTCTCTTTGATTTTCATGTTATTGATCATATGAAGGACCATATTTATTAAATGTTGGCACATGCAATGTGGGATGAGGAGACATGTCCATTTTTTGAATCAATATTATTTCTAAAAATTAAAAATTGAAATATTGAAAAAGATTGAATTAGTATTATGGGATTAACATCAAAGGAGGTTTTTTTAGGATCATTGATGCAATAAGCGAATGCTAAAGGCTGAAACATTCTAGGCCTATGCTAAATACGCTCAATTTGGTCTCGGATCCTTTTCTCCTTTTTTAAGTATTGTGTACATTTATAGTACATGATAACCCTATGAGACTTCCTTTTACTCCATTTTGGGGTATTAGAATGAAGTTTCCTTATCGTTCCTCCAGTTTAGTCCTCTACTCCTGGGTTGTGAACCTCCTCCTGCAGCTTGGAGACTGGGCGTGTCAAACTTGTGACATCACTGGATGTAATCTGCTGGCATCTCCCATCATCCCCAGTGTGTCCAGTCTCCATGCAGCAGGAGGACGTAGTGAGCCTTGGTGCTGGGCTCACTAGAGGAACGAATAAGCAGAATTTAGTTAAGATTTAGCTAGGTTATCGGGGGATCAGCTTCCCTTGTGTCAAAATTTGGTTTTATTCAATTGTTTTGGGCTTTTTAAAATTGCTTTAAATTTCTCTAAATTTATTGGGGGTCCTGTACCTTTAAATTTCTTAAAAAAAAAAATAATAAAGAGACTTCTCTGCCGGCCCAAGGCTATTTCTGAGATCTGTCTCCCTTGTCTTTCCGGGAGCGAGCCCTCAGCCGGTTGAGCAGTGACTCTCCCCGCAGAGCGGTGACTCACCGATCCGGATTCGGACCGGACGGTGTGATCACCCGGGACTCCAGCCCTCGCTGCCTACGCTGCTTGCTTGTTCGCTGAGCAGCGTGCAGCTTGAAGGGCTAGCCGTGCACCCGGTAAGTGTTTTCTTCTTCTGTCCCCGCCGGTGGCGATGCCGGGAGTGGGTTGAGCAGGACGAGGGAAAGCGCCAGTGCTTTTGCGTGCCAAAACATTCTTTCCTCACAGCGGCATCCATTTTAAACGTGCGGCAATTGCCACATGGCTGAGCAGTGCAGCGGCGATCATTAGGCCTCCCGGGGGTGGGGGGGTTAGTTCGTCGCGGTTGTCTTGCCCTTACATTTAAGTGTCATTTTCCTCCCGAATTTAATTTTGCATCACTTGTTGGAGGTTAGAGAGCAGTTTCCTTTCTTTTGGGGGGGGGTTTATTACTTTGAGCCCCTTGTTAGGTTCTGCTTGGGGAATTTCCTTTATTTTTGCTTTCGTCTATAAAATAAATAGAAAGAAAAAACAGAAAGGGGGGAGGAAGCAAAAGAAAGAAGTTTGGCATAGGAGTTTAAAAAAAAAAAAGGAAATATTGAGTTGGTGTCTGTTTCCCACTTGGGGCTGGTGAACAGCACATCAAATGTCAGCACGCCCGCAGTGCATCGTCTGCGGCTCCCACAGAGGCACGGTCGCAGACTCTGGCATCTGTCGGGGTTGTGCTGCTGTTTCCGTCAGTATGGAACAGCAAATAGAGACATCGGTAGTACCAGGGCCTCAAGGGGCCACGTTGGAGATGGAAGGAGAAGCGGGAGGGACTGTTCCTTCTATTCTCGGGCCAGAGTCCTCAGCTGAACGTTCGGGTTCTTTACCGGGAGCCGGATCCGCAGCTGGGTGATTTCTGCCCGGATTTCGTCTTGCTTATGCATCAGGCCTTTTGTCATTGACATCAGGGTAAATTGCCTGGTTCCATTCCCTTTACCTCGGCTGTACCTCAGCCCAAGATTCTCGATGGCAAGAGCGTTGCGCCAAGACCGCCGAAGAGGGCTTGTCCGCCTGAGCTTTCTCTTTCGGATCCCAGTTGGCAAGAAGCAGAGGAGCCAGAGTTCGACCTAGACGGAGATATAGAAGAGTTGAAAGAAGGGGAGATTCTGGAGCCTGAGGATCAGGCGAGAATTATTCGAGTTTTCTGGAAGGACGAGCTGACGGCGTTCATTACGGAATCCCTTCAGACACTTAAGTTGGCTATAGCGCAGCTGGTCGAAGAGGAGGATGGCGAAGATCCTATCATCCAGGCGGTGCGTCGCACACAGATTGTATTTCCCATCCACAAGGTGGTGGATAGGATGATCCAGGATGAGTGGGATCAGCCGGAAGCAGGACTCAGAGGGATGCGGACTATGAATAGGCTCTATCCCTTGGCAGATAATGACAAAGACAAATTTTGCTGTCCAAGAGTGGATGCAGCGGTTTCAGCCGTTACTAAGAAGACCACTATACCAGTGGAAGGTAGCGCCGCTTTAAAGGATGCGCAAGATAGGAAGGTGGACGGTTTGTTGACACAATCCTTCGACACAGATGCAGTGGCTTTGCAGGCTTCCATTTGCGGAGCTTGGGTGGCACGAGCCTGTCTAAGGTGGTCTCCACACTTGCGACAGTCGATTCAGTTGGAGCAGGACAGGGTACGTGAGCTGGAGCGGCTGGATTCAGGGTCGGCTTATCTCACCTATGTACATTACGACTTGATCAGGGCTTTAGCTAATAGCATGGCATCCCTAGTGGCAGCTCGCAGGTCACTGTGGCTCCGGAATTGGGCGGCCGATGGCTCTTCCAAATCTCGGCTCAGTAAACTCCCTTTTAAAGGGAGGTTGTTGTTTGGTGAGGATCTTGACAAGTTGGTTAAGGATTTGGGAGAGTCCAAAGGTGGAAGGCTACCAGAGGACAAGCCTAAGCAAGCCAAGTCCTTTTCGGCCTCTCGGGGACAGCCTAGGGATTTCAGGCGGTTTCGTACTTCTCGTTTTGGTGGTTACCAAAGGGGAAGGTTTCCTTCTCGAGCCCAGGGGTTTCGTGGGTTTCGTGGAGCAAGCAGAGATTTTGGAGCGGCATCCGCAAGTGCCGCTCGGAAACCACAATGAAAGAAGGAGGCTCCCGGCAGTGAGCAATCCGATAGGGGGGCGGCTTTGGGGATTTCTCTCTGCCTGGGCCCAAATAACATGCGACCAGTGGGTACTGGAGATCATTCGCAAAGTTTATTCCTTGGATCTCGCGAAACCAGTACCAGATTCGTTTGTCATGTCTCCTTGCCGAAGTCAAACAAAGTCGCTAGCAGTGCGTCTAAGACTGGATCACCTGGTACAGTTGGGAGCCGTCGTGCCAGTGCCAGAGTATGGAATGGGGCGATACTCCATTTATTTCGTGGTTCCAAAGAAAGGCGGTCACTGAGGCCAATCCTAGATCTCAAAGGCGTAGATCGTTGCCTTCGGGTACCGCATTTCCGAATGGAGACGCTCAGGTCCGTCATTGTGGCAGTGCGCCAGGGAGAATTTTTGATGGCGCTCGACCTCACAGAGGCTTATCTGCATGTTGCAATCTGAGCGACCCATCAAAAGTTCTTGTGGTTCGCGCTTCCTTGGGGGTATTATCAGTTTCAGGCGCTACCGTTCAGTCTGGCGACAGCTCCGCAGGCAAGGATACCGACTGGTTCAAATGAAATGGAGAAGCCACCTTGGGCAAAAAGGATGGAACTGGGCGTAGCACCACCTTTTCCCTAGAAAAACTCAAAAAAGGTTCCAAGGGAGCAATACAGTATAGGAGGTGAAGTACTTTTGTCCACTAAAGAAGAGCGGGACCTAGGCGTGGTTGTGTCTGATGATCTTAAAGTAGCTAAACAGGTGGAAAAGGCGACAGCAAAAGCTAGAAGGATGCTTGGGTGCATACGGAGAGGAATGGCTAGCAGAAAAAAGGAGGTGATAATGCCTCTGTATAAGTCTTTGGTGCGACCTCATTTGGAGTATGGTGTGCAATTCTGGAGACCGCACCTTCAAAAGGATGTGAACAGGATGGAGTCGGTGCAGAGGGTTGCTACCAAAATGATTAATGGGCTTCATTATAAAGCATATGAGGACAGACTTAAGGATCTTAATATGTACACCTTAGAGGAAAGGCGGGATAGAGGTGATATGATTGAGATGTTTAAATACCTCCGTGGCATAAATGTTCAGGGAGAGAGCCTCTTTCAATTGAAAGCAAGTTCTGCTACGAGGGGACATGGGATGAGGGTGAAGGGAGATAGATTCAGGAGTGATATGCGGAAATATTTCTTTACGGAAAGAGTAGTGGATCCGTGGAATAGTCTCCCAGTGGAGGTGGTAGAGATGAGGACAGTAACTGAATTCAAGAAAGCATGGGACCAACACAGAGGATCTCTAAAGGCAAAAAGTGGACTGTTGTAGTTGTTATGGAAGGACAGACTAGATAGGCCATGTGGTCTTTTTCTGTCGTCATATTTCTATGTTTCTATGTTTACCAAAATCATGGTAGTAGTAGCGGCAGCGCTGCGAAAGGAAGGTGTTTTGGTTCATCCTTATCGTGATGATTGGTTGATACGAGTGAAGTCCAAGGCCGAGAGCGAACGGGCCACGGCCAAAGTGGTAGCCTTTCTTCAGGGTCTTGGCTGGTTGGTTAATATGTCCAAGAGTCACCTGGTTCCGACTCAGGAGCTCGAGTATCTGGGAGTACAGTTCGACACTCGCAGAGGTATTGTGTTTCTACCGGACCGCAGAAGCCAAGCTCTTCGGCAGCTGGTTCGAACCTTTCAGTCTACTCCTTCGCCGACAGCATGGACTTACCTTCGGGTTCTGGGGACGATGGCGGCAACCTTGGAGGTGCTGCCATGGGCCAGATTCCATATGAGAGCATTACAGGGCTCACTACTTCGACGATGGTCTCACCAATGCGACTCACTAAGCAAGCGTCTCCTGTGCCCTCCTCCGGTCAGTGGTGGCTTCTGCCCCAATCTTTGCGGATGGGAATGCCCCTGGAGCAACCGGCATGGCTGCCCCTGTTGACAGACGCCAGTCTCACAGGGTGGGGAGTTCATTGCGGAGATCTCTTTGCACAGGGCACTTGGACAGTGGCAGAGAGCAAATGATCCATCAACCGCTTGGAGCTGAGAGCGTTTTTTCTTGCCCTACAAAGGTTTGAAGCGACGGTGACAGGACGAGTGATAAAAGTACTGTCTTACAATGCCGCGATGGTAGCCTACATAAATCGGCAGGGCGGCACAGGAAGTGTAGCCATGGCACAGGAGGCGGAGGAGCTGTTTGCTTGGGTCGAGATGCGCTTGCAAGCAATCTCAGCAGCTCACATTGCTGGGAAGGACAACGTGATGGCGGATATTCTCAGCAGGGTTTGGGTGGATCCCGCAGAATGGGAATTACATCCGGATGTTTTCGCGGAGATAGTGCATCATTGGGGGATGCCGGTGGTGGATCTGATGGCGACTTTCCAGTCAGTGAAAGTGAGTCGGTTCTTCAGCAGACGGCGCAAGAGGATGTTGGAAGGGATCAACGCCTTGATTCAGCTTTGGCCGTCGTCCAGTCTTCTATATGTCTTCCCGCCGTGGGCGCTTATCGGTCGAGTAGTTCAGCACATCGAAGCACATCACAGGTTGGTGCTGTTAGTGGCACCAGACTGGCCAAGGCGCCCATGGTACGCGGATCTCATGCGGTTACTCAACGGCAGCCCATGGCGGTTGCTGACTTCGGAAAGGCTGTTGCTACAGGGTCCACTTCACATGCTGCAAGTGGATCAGTTCTCACTTACAGCTTGGCCATTGAAAGGGCTCGGTTAAGGAAGAAAGGTTACTCCAGTGCAGTCATTACCACTTTGCTCCAGGCGAGGAAAAAGTCCACGTCGTTGGCCTATGTGCGCATATGGCATATTTTTGAGGATTGGTGCTCGAGATGTCAGGTACATGCGGCAACTGCGTCCGTCCCTTGCATATTGAGTTTTCTGCAGGACGGCTATGAGAAGAGTCTGGCGGCTAGTTCTTTGAGGGTTCACTTAGCGGCCTTGGCCTGTTATAGAGGTAAGGTCAACGGAGGGTCGCTTGGAGCTCACCCTGATGTAGTGCGTTTTCTTAAAGCAGTCAACAGGATGCGACCGTCACGTAGGATTGTGATTCCGCCGTGGGATCTTAACTTGGTGTTAGGGGCACTAGTGAAGGCACCCTTTGAGCCTTTAGGCCAGGCTTCGATCAAGGATTTAACTCTGAAGACGGTATTTCTTGTAGCCATTTGTTCCGCGAGGCGGATTTCGGAATTTCAGGCTCTGTCTTGTAGGGAACCTTTTTTGAGTTTTTCTAGGGAAAAGGTGGTGCTACGCCCAGTTCCATCCTTTTTGCCCAAGGTGGCTTCTCCATTTCATTTGAACCAGTCGGTATCCTTGCCAGTGCTTACCACAGAAGGTGAAAGTGTAGCTGACCGCGGTCTTCATCATTTGGACATAAAAAGAGTGCTTCTGCACTATTTGAAGGTTTCCGAGTCGTTTCGCATGTCGAATCGGTTGTTCGGCGGTTCAAGGAAAGGTGAAGCGGCAGCTAAAGCTTCCATTGCCCGATGGATTAAGGAGGCAATTGTGTCAGCATATATGTTGCAAGGTCGTTCCGCACTGGTGGGGTTGAGGGCTCATTCCACTAGGGCACAAGCAGCCTTTTGGGCAGAACACAGTTTGGTTCCACCAATGGAGATTTGTAGAGCGGCCACCTGGTCGTCTCTTCACACCTTTAGTAAGCACTACCGCCTTGATGTGATGGCGGCGGGTGATGCCACTTTCGGAGCAGCGGTGTTGCACTCCGGTTGGAAAGGTCCCTTTTTCTAGTCCTTCAAAGGTCTTGAAGGACTAGAAAAAGGGACTGTTAGTTCTGGAGAGAGATCTGCAACTGTGAGTATATACTTCTGGTAATTTTCTAAAAGGAATTCTTTGTATTAAAGCTAATTAATCTGTGAACCCACTATTTTTTGTTAAATCAGTCGGGGCCTAGTAGCAGCAGTTTAAGTTTAAATTTAAAACACAGAAGAGAGCTTTCTGGTTACATTTGGAACCCAGCAGAGAGCTTGTAGTTTACATTTAATAGTCACTCAGGACCTAGCATCAGCAAAGTACTTTTAGTTTAAATTTAAAACACAGAAGAGAGCTTTCTGGTTAAATTTAGAACCCAGCAAAGAGCTTGTAGTTTAAATTTCATAAGAAGTTAGAGCCTAGCAGCAGCTAAGAGCTATAATTTAAATCAAATCAGAATATAGCTTACCTCAGCAGCACAAGACAGGGTACTGTGTAGCAGCCCTCTTTTAATAAGTGAAACAACGAGTGAGGTTATCAAATTTGCAGATGACACAAAACTATTTAAAGTTGTTAAAACCCAAGAGGATTGTGGAAAATTGCAAGAGGATCTTGATAAATTGGAAGACTGGGCATCAAAATGGCAGATGAAATTTAATGTGGACAAGTGCAAGGTTATGCACCTAGGGAAGAACAACCCAAACTATGGTTACACGATGCAAGGTTACACATTAGGAACCACCACCCAGGAAAAAGATTTAGGCGTCATTGTGGATAACATGTTAAAACCCTCGGCCCAGTGTGCAGCGGCAGCCAAGAGAGCAAATAGAATGCTAGGTATCATAAGGAAAGGAATGGAAAATAAAACAAAAGATATTATAATACCTCTATATCGTTCCATGGTGAGACCGCACCTTGAATATTGTGTGCAATTCTGGTCGCCGTATCTTACAAAGTATATAACGATTTTAGAAAAGGTTCAGAGAAGAGCCACCAAAATGGTAAAGGGGATGGAAGGATACTCCTATGAAGAAAGGCAAAAAAGGTTAGGGCTCTTTAACCTGGAAAAGAGACGGCTGAGGGGAGATATGATAGAAGTCTATAAATTAATGAACGGAGTGGAACGGGTAAATGTAGATTGATTGTTTACCTTATCAGAATATAGAAAGACTAGGGGACATGCAATGAAGCTACAGGGTAAACTATTTAAGACTAACAAAAGAAAATATTTTTTCACTCAACGTGTTATCAAACTCTGGAATTTGTTACCGGAGGATGTAGTAAAGGCTGTTAGTGTAGCTGGGTTTAAAAAAGGTTTGAACAAGTTCCTGGAGGAAAGGTCCATAAACCATTATTAAGAAGGGACCCAGGATATCAATGCTTGAACCAATACAAGCATTGTGGAACCTGTGTCCCTTGGGGAAACTGCTAGGTACATATGACCTAGATTGGCCACTGTTGGAAACAGAATACTGGGCTTGATGGACCTTGGTCTGACCCAGTATGGCATATCTTATGTTCTTATGTTCCATTAGTACTGCTGTGTTACATCCCAGGAGTAGAGGACTAAACTGGAGGAACGATAAGGAAATAGAAATTACACGTACCTGGTAATTGTAGTTCCTGTAGGAACTCCAGTTTAGTCTTCATTCCTGCCCAGGGAGTGGTTTCCTACCGGTGCAACTGGTCTCAGGTAATTTTTCAGAAACTTACAGGTGGGTGTGTATTTTCATGGATAATCGTTTTTTCACTTTTTCTCTTTGAATTGTTTTCTGACCTTTCTTTCTACATCTCTGGTTTGGCAGCGAAGAGAGGAGGCAAGATAGTATTCAAACCCTTATGTTAAAGGGGAGGGGGTTTGTTCATTACGTTATCATTTATACCTGTAGTTTGAGTATCTTTAATATGTTTAGCTACTTGTTTGTTGCTCTTTTGAGTCTGCTTTGTCAGTAGTACACTAGGGCTGATGGGAGATGCCAGCAGATTACATCCAGTGATGTCACAAGTTTGACACGCCCACTCTCCAAGCTGCAGGAGGAGGTTCACAACCCAGGAGTAGAGGACTAAACTGGAGTTCCTACAGGAACTACAATTACCAGGTACGTGTAATTTCTATATATTGCCTAAGGACATGGTTATTGGCACCCTTATAAACAATTCAGATCAGTTTGAACAGAAGAACCACATTCCCATTGCAGTAAAAATTAGACACACCTGTGATCAATTGTCAGCATTCACATGACTTGAATCAACCAATGAAAGATGACCCTAATTTTTAAAGTGGCCACATTCATTCCCTGTTCCATTTTCATATTGAGACAAGAGAGCTGCCTGAGACCATCAGAAAGGCCATTATTATCAAACTTCAAAAGAGTACAATATCATCTCCAAAGATCTTGGGATTCCTATGTCTACAGTCTGCAATGTTGTTAAGAAGGTTTCTGCTCATGGAACTGTCAAGAACCTCCAGGACATGGTGGGAAGAGGAAAATTAATCCAAGAAGTCTTGGAAGGTTAGTACGAGCTATTGGAAAAACTCCACTTACAACATGCAAAGAGCTTTAGGCTGACCTGGAGCAGTCTGGAGTGGTTGTTTCAACCCGCGCTATATGCTTTGCACTAAACAAAGATGGACTTCATGGGTGAAGGCCAAGGAGGACCCCACTGCTCAAAGACAGACATAAAAAGGCACACCTGATCTTTGTCCAAACTCACTTTGAGAAACCGCAATCCCAGAAAAATGTTCTGTGGACAGATGAAACCAAATTTGAGCTCTTTGGCAATGCAGAACAGCAATGCATTTACAGGTAAAGAAATGAATCTTATAAGGAAAAAAAATACCCTTCCTACAGTTAAATATGATGGAGGTTCCATAATGTTGTGGGGCTGTTTTGCTGCTTTAGGAATTGGAGGCCTGGTACGTATGAAAGGAATCATGAAGTCAGAGGACTACCAAGGTATTTTGGAGCAAAATGTGCTACCTAGTGTCAGAAAGATAGTTCTCCGTCTTCAAGTAGGGGGATGCAGGCACACTGTATGGTGTTGTCCGCTGACAGCACCTGTGCCGGCTCTCCCCTAAGGACTACTCTGAGCATGCGTGCCTCTTCCTGCCGAACGTCCTGATGTAGAGAAAACAGTTTTTTTTCTTTTACCGCTCAGTGAACGGCTGCTGTTCTCCCCCCTGACATGGTTACAGCAGTTTTCATTCCTTTTTCTTTCTTTTCTTCAGTTTAGTTGTTACTTTTTCCTACAATTTCAAAAGAAAAAGTAAAACCGGCTCCAAAAGGATTTTTTTCTCTGCCTCCCGGCAACGCCTCCTCGGGGCAGCGTCGAAGCTGCTTTCTCTTCAAGAAACAGGGCTGCTGTTTTCCCTGAACTGCTTTTAAAAAAAACAAACAAGAACAACAGAAGAGAAACTACCCGGGCACAGGAATAGTGGAGACATCAACTCTATCACCTCACTGCTCAGGAGTTGAAGACACAGTGCTGTCCTGCACTCCCTAATTTCTTTCCTTTTCCTTAATGGTTGTTTCTGCTTCAACCAGTACCCCAGTCCTATCGGGTCCAGAGAAGGCACGATTGGGAGTAAAAGGGGTTGCCGGGTGTCAGGAGGCAGACTCCCTACCAGTGACGGCAACTAAGAAAGCGGCCCACAACCTCAAGAACCAGGTGAGGGGCCCTACTCCATCTCCACCCAAACTGGCTCCTGTAGGACGCTTGCCAAGGTCAGAACCATCGGTAAGTGCTAAACAAAGTCTAGATCCAAGCATGGCCAAAAGGGTGACCAGAAGCATCGCAGGACAGCCATAGCTCCTGGGTTCACAAAAGAAAATCTGAGAGTGAATCCTCTGAAGCCCCTTTCCACAGATCAAATAGACCATACCATCATTAAGACCCCATGCCGGCCCTATGTCCTGTAGTTCCCTCGCTAAGAGATGGATCATTCCATAATAACCTCTTACTAGAACTGTCCAGGACAGTGCAGCCTTACTGAGCTCTGCCCCTCTGGTTGATCCTACACCTTCTGAAAGACCACCCTTTCAGCCTCCATCCACTTCCCAGGGGCCACTCTCCACTGTGATCTGGAACGAGTCCCAGGTATCTGAACTGAGTTGCCACTTGGCTGCCAGCCCTACTTACCCCCAACAGTGGGATACAGATACCTCTCTCTTGGGAGAAATAGCGGACTCTCCATCTTCAGACCATCCAATAGAGGATGAACTACCAGAAGATTTTTCTTACTCAAAATTTCTCTAGAAAGTGTCCAGAGCATTGGTCCTTAATGATTCTCCATCTCCTACCAACACAAAGGATTTTCAATCTATCCTACGGGCTTGTAGTGCTCCTAAGGACGTTTTTGCACTACCTGTACCTCCTTGTAGCTGTCTGGAAGATGCCAGCCTCAGTGCATGCTACGGCGCAATGTCTAGTCCTTAAGTACAAAGTACTCCCTGCCCTGGGATTCCAGCATCAACAACTACCTCATCAATCAGTGGTGTCTGAAATAAGAAAGCTCATTCTCAGACTCTGCCCGGGAAAGAACAGCGTACATTAGATGCAGTTGGTAGTAAATACTTTCAGAGTGGAGTTCTTGCCTTAAAGGTTTTAGCCCATCAGCTTCAACTACTTCAGTATCATCATGACCTCCTGTCGCAAATGCCCGATTCGAAAGCTGGAGACACCTACCTAACAAAGGGAGAAACTATCAGCAGACAGATGTACAAAACCTCTAGATGGCTACAAGAAATGTTTGGAGGTTGTCATCACTGCAAAGGGTTATGCAACCGAATATTAGTAAAGGGTGTCATTAATCCTGTCCAGGTCATATTTTTTTTTCTCAGAAATTACTACGTTTAAGTTGCACAGACATCCATTTTCTTGTTGTATACCTTTGAACATACTATTAAAATATTATGATGACATACAATTGGAATATTTCCAATTATTTTATTTATTTAGCTGCATTTATATCCTGCTTTTCACTGGGTCAAAGCGGTTGGGGGATACATTTAACACGAGAGAATTTGAGACACATACACTAATACTTACAGGGAACATGGGCAATGGAGGGTTAAGTGGCTTGCTCAAGACCACAAGGAGCACCTGTGGGACTAGAAACCCCAGTCCTTCCGGCCCAAGGTTGCTGTCCTCTAGTGGGATTTGAACCACTGACCTTCTGGCCTGTGGTACCTTGCCCCAACCACTAGGCCACTCCTCCCTCTCAATTATTTCTCAAGATATTGTACACAACATAACCTAAAATGCAAGGGTGCCAATAATGTTGACCACAAATGTAATTCAAGCCCGCTGTGAATAATTTTGTGATATATGGGGAAATGTTATAAACAAGATACCTAGGTTAGGGTAAGAAATCATCTCTTTAAAGCCTATTTGATAACGATCTATGCATCTTTGTAAATATTAGCAAACGTCCTGCAGCAATCACACTGCCAGAGAGCAGATGCAAATATTAGCACATGCTTTATAAAATGTGCACATAAACTGTGACTTTGTTGGGAGGTATATATTTACATATAACTCATAAATATTTGCACTCTGGATTACCAGCCCCCAAATTACACAAATCAGCATATCTACGGTAGCAATAAAGACATTCAGAGAATCTCAGGATTCTTGCCCTCTTTTTACTCAGCTTCAGAAGGGTTATACTCAAAAAATTAGTTACAGTTCTACTGATTTATTTTCTAGTTACAAATTTATAGTCCTGCCATTAAATGCAATCATTCTCACCTTATATATTACGCTTCCCACTTGTTAGGAAATAAGCATGAAAGGCTCCTGTCTAAAATTCTCGCTCTTGATCCATTGTTTCAGCTCTGAACATTAACAGAAGACAAATACCATTGGAATACTTTGTCTCTGTATCCTTCCAGAAAGTGAGCAGGCCTGTTATAATTTCAAGGGTCTGAGACCTTTGGCTGATGGAATGGAAATCTCATCCAAATGTCTGGTACCCAAGGATGCCTTCAGATTCACTAATTTGGATCCCTGAGCCCTGATAAGAACTAATCACCTAAGGACACATACACCAAAACAACAAAACAAAGCTCAGGCAAAGGACTGGGCTTTTGCCTATAAGAAGATCAGCAGAACATTCTCTCTCTTTGCAAGTCTCTCCCAGTGTCTCTCTGTGTCACTGCAGCTGAACTGTCTGAGTAGCATCCCATCAGTCTAGGAATGCAGACTCCATATTATTATTGCTACATTTTGTGCAATTCCATAAAAACAGATTGCATCCAGGGCTGGTCCAAGGGTTTCTGCCCCAGAGACAGTCCTCCATGCCACTCCCCCTCCTGTGCTTGCCATGCTGCCCAGCCAACCATGCTGCTGCCACTGTCCCACATGCATCCATCTTCTCACCTGGGGGAAGAGGGCAGCATGGCAATCCCGCTCTTCCTTGAAGCAGTGGCTTCAGCACTGTGGTGGGCCTTAAAGAAGCTATGTGCATGCACGCACTCACGGCCTGCTGCTCCTGCCTCCTCCAACACAGCTTCCTGTTGGAGGGAACAGGAGTGCCGGGCCGTGACCATGCTTACAAGCGTGGCTGCTTTCAGACTTGCCACACTTCAAGGAAGGGATGGATCACCTTGCCTTCTACTGAAGTCTGCAGCCTTAGGCAACTGCCTGGTTTGCCTAGTGGATGGGCCAGCCATGACTGTGGCTATTATTCTTAAAACTCTACTCATGCTCCAGTCTAGCTTGTCACCTGAGCATGCCTACTTTACACATATGCATCAGCTTGTACTGTGTGTTCCTTTAGGCATGACCTAATTTTCTAAGAGACCTTTTATACGTGTAAAGATTTATAAAATTACCCTCAGGGGGAATTACACAGTTTGCAATAGAAATCAATTCACAGATACAGAAAGAATTCATATGATAAAAATTATTTGCCAACAAAATAGAAAAAGATATCTAATACTTGTGAAGGGAAATTTTACATAGGGCATACTTGGGCGTTAGATGAACGCCCAAATAGGGACATGCTGCAAATAGAAGTGATTATGGAACTGCCCCTGGAGATGTCCAGGGTGGGATCAAAATTGAATTGCAGAAATGAGGTGAAATGGACTCATAGGCCATATGAAGCATCCACACATCCATACCATGCATATACGGTGACGAGGACAGCCAGGACACCATCCAGCAACACAGGCTCATGGATATCCAGCCAGGGACGGTATGCAAGTACATACACTGACTTGGCGCAGAGTACCAGAACTCATAGAGAAGGTTGAATGATGGCCAGCAGGCTGCCAAACTTCACCCATTTAGAGACCAAGAGCCTCTGCTGCCTTGTGATTGCTAATGAGAAGGCCTTTTACCCACCTCATGTGCGATGAGCTGGCCGGCAGGAGGTGCTCACCATATGGCAAATGATCACCAGACCCTCTACCAGTAAGTGCAGCAAAGGAAATAAGGTGTGGGCAGTGGCAGATTCAGAAGATCAGATGGTGGGGAGCAAACAGGGCATCAGACCAGTGGGGAATGGACACAGGGGAGTGTCGGCTGGGACAGCAAGAGGGGAAGATGGGGAGAAAGAGCAGTCGGCCAGCAAGGGCTGGAAGGTCATAATGGGAATACAGCTGATGGGAGGACAACAGGTAGCAGGGCACAGCTAGCAGTTGCATGGGGCCAGCAGAGCAGTGGAATGGCAGAGGTGAAAACACATGTATGGGGCTGGTATGTGCAACGGACAAATGGCAAAAGAGAAGGGAAGCATTAACCATGTCGTGTCCATCCACAGGCACTATAAGATCAAGCACTCCACTGAGGCACTATGGCACTCCACTGAGGCACTATGGCAATGACATAGGGTGAAGGCCATAGCAGCAGAGAGTAGCAATGGGCATGCAGAAAAGATGTGTTTATGGCAGATTAGAGAACGATAATAATGTGTGGCTCCCTTGATCTGCAGCTGTAGATGGCACGGAGCCAGTGCCACCATACCAGAAGAGCGAGAAGGAGTGGCACAGGAGGGACCATAGTCTGTGAGTGAGTAGATGGCGATGGAGACAGCAGAGGGGGCCCCTGAGCAGCACCAGCAGTGGCCACATTATCATAGACACTTTGCATGAGGAGGAGACAATGACAGAGACCACAGAGGGCACCACCATGCCACATCTTCAGTGCCTGGAATATGTTGGTGCGTGCAGGCCTTTAGAGGGTTCGCCACCTGTGTCCTAGAGCTGATGGACTGGAAGGGAGAGGGGACGGAGGTGAATGAGAGGGATGGGGCTGGGAGGGGGAAACATAGAGGTGGGGATGGTGCAAGGGTGGCAGCCACTGGCAGCACTGCTGTCCAAGGTGGTGGCACAGCGGAGACTATCATTGGCTGCACCCTGGTATGAGACCTCCCTGGGCACTGTTAAGCATGCTATCCTGCTACACCTGCAGGTCCTCAGGCATGAGGTTCAGCAGGGCTTCATTGTCATCGCTATTGTAAATAACTACCTGTAATTAGTTATGTTATGTTCCATGTATTATAACCTGTATATAGTTTAAAATCAATGTTCCAGCTGACGTTTAAAAATATGTTCCCTGTAATTACACTTGTATATAGTTAAAACCTTGTTCCATGTAAAGTATACAGAAGTATACAAATTTTTGTTCACTGTTCAATGTAAACCGCCCCTGATCTCTGGAAGGGGCGGTATAGAAGAAACTGTTAAATAAAATAAAAAATAAATAAATAAAAAATTGCCTGGCCCAGGACTTCATGATGGGCCATCTAGAGAGCCTCACGGCGGAGATACAAGTCCTGACACAGGCAGTGTTGTGCTTCTGAGGCTTCATCTCTGTCCCATTGCCATCCACACCCAGGGGGGAGAGTCCAATGACATTTTCGAGAAGCACTGCTGTGTTAGTAAAATAAATGTTTGGTTTTATTCTTCACAGTCACTGTCCATATCGTTCATCACCCCTTACAATACCTGCATGCCCAATATCCTTGCAGCCATATGTTGCAGATCACTATCCCAAATAGACCTGACCCCATGAACAAAGTGGGACAATGGTGATATCGACAACGTGACTGTGCTGTATGTGCCGATACAGCCCAGCTGTATGGAACACGTTCCAGAGCTGCATGAATATGGCTTAGGGTAAAAGAACTGAGCTATCCTTTGCAAATGGCAGCCTGACATGGTTCCTTTGCTCTTGGCTGGGTAGCAGCACCTTCACATCATCAGAACACATCAACAGTGTCATTGTATGGTTGTGCATGACACATTGCAGTGGTCCCGCTGCTGCACCAGCACATCCAAGAAATTGTGTCCCAAACCTATATGCATGCCCCACTATTAGTAGCCGCATCAGGTCCATGGAATGTTTGTGAAGAGGAGACTACATCATCCCTTTTCCAGTCTTATGGAACCTCCCCCCATCTCCAAGAATCTATTAAACACATCCTTTAAATGTCCTGCCAGAACGTCTCTGAGCTCTTTCAATATCCTGGGATGCTTCTTATCTGGTCCCATGGCTTTGTCTACTTCTAGTGAATGGTGTGGTAATTGCTCCATTCCCATTAGTACTTTTATCAATCATGTGTGGTCCTTCTCCAGGATTATTTTTTTGTGAACATGAAAGAAAAGTCTGTATTTGTTTAGCACTTCTGCTTTTTCCTTGTCATTTTCCACAAATCAGTCTTCAGCACCTTTGAGTTTTACAATACCACATCTGGCTTTCCTCTTCTTCCTAATATACCTAAAAAGGTCTTGTCACCTTGTTTCTGCCATCCTGGTTTCTGTCTTTGCCTCATTCAGCATGATCTGGCATTCTTTTCTGTGTTCCTCCTTTTGTGATTTTCTGAATTTTGCAAATGCTCTTTTTTTGCCCTAATTTTTGTAGCCACCACTTTGGAAAACTATATTGGTTTCCTTTTCCTCTTATTTTTATTAACTTTCCTTACATTTAGATCTATTGCCCTTTTTATAGCCTCTTTTCTCCTCCCTTCCTCCCCCTCCCCTTCTTGCTTTAGCTTGATCATACAAATCAATAAATGAAAGCTGAAAACCTGCTGGCTATCATTTCCAGGGAGCTGATACTATGCAGTGTTAAGCCTGCAAAGGATTCTTTCCTGAAGATGATAAAAAAGTACATTTTGAGATGCAAAGAGTTGTTGACTTAGAGCAATTCAATAGAGTTTTTGTTGCCAAAGATTTTCTAATAGTTATTGTTTTACAGTTATAAGAACTACAGTGCAAAATTTGAAGATAAACAGTAACTTTTCCCTGATGCCAACAGATGTAACAAGTCTGTGTTTGAAGTCAAAAGTCGAAACAGGCTGTCCTTGGAGGTATATAAAAGTTTTCATTTGAAAACATCACTGAGATTTCAGAAAATAGTAAAAAAACAAACAAACGCAAACTGAAAAGTACATAAGTACACGCACTAAGCATCGTAGTTGTTGGAACCGAGTGGACCACATGGGCCCTGGCCCCAGCAAAATTTTGTCTGCCAGGTGCCAACAATCTGCATGGCGGCTGCAATTGCAGCCTTCCCCCTCTGATTCTGCCCACGAGGATCCCATCTCTTTGGGGCAGAAGAGAAGAGAGCAACTGCAATCATGGCAAAGACCCCTCCTGTCTGCCCGTGGGGGATCAGGACAAACAGAAGGAGTCTTTGCCATGATCATCTTCCTCTTCTGCTTGTGTGAAATCAGATCCCCATGGGCAGAACAAGAGGGGAAGGCCATGGGAGCTAGGGATGAAGCTTGGGCCCTCCCAAATAATATGGCTATTCTGTCGCTCCTGTTAAGCATTGCACAAAGGTATATTTCATTGAGTTAGTGGATGGGTGGAGAGTATATGTGCGCTAGTGAATATGTGATTGGATATGTATTAACTGGGCACCTGGGCAGCAGCAGAATGGGACAGTGTTGGCGGCGGAGGATCACATTTCTGTGACAACGGCAACAACACTAAACTTAAACTGTGCAGAGGAAATGCCTGGCAATCTACTTCTGTATCTTGCTATGAAAACCCAATGGATAGTCACAACAAAACAAATTGCACTATAGTGCTGGAAGATGAGACTCCCAGGTCGGAAGGCGCTCAACTAGCTACTGGGGAGGAGCTGAAGACTTTTCAGAATAAAGCCAGCATTTATGATGTGGTTGGATCAAAGCCCTCGGGACGTCTGACTGCTGATGTAGCTGCACATGAAATGAGAGTCAGAAGCTGTAAAGATGTCTTACTTACGAAGCATGAACCAAGGGAAGTTGGAGGTGGTCAAGAATGAAATGGAACGTGTACAACTTGATCTGTTGGGTGTCAGCGAACTGAAATGAACTGGCATCGGGCATTTTGCATCAGATGATCACATGGTCTACTATGCTGGAAATGAAAGACAAAGAAGAAATGGTATTGCATTTATAATAAAGAACTGTAATGAAATACAATACAGTCATGAACGCTTAATCTCTATTCATCTACGAGGAATGCCTATCAACACAACTTTAATTCAAGTATATGCCCCAACAACAGCTGCAGAAGCGGATGAAATTGATGAGTTCTGTGAAGAAGTACAAGCTGAAATAGACAGAACATGCAAACAGGATATTCTGATAGTCATGGTTGACTGAAATGCAAAAGTTGGCAACAAAGAAGAAGGCAAAGTGGTTGGAAAATATGGGCTTGGCAAAAGAAATGAATCTGGAGAAAGACTGATAGAATTCTGCAAGACCAACGATCTATTTATCTTCTAGTAACACAAGCGCCGACTGTACACATGGACGTCACACAATGGATTGTACAAAAATCAAATTGACCACATCTGTGGAAGTCAATGATAGAAAAGCTCTATAACAGTGGTTCTCAACCTTTTTTGTACCATGACCCTTTTTACCATTGGTCAAATTGTGGTGACCCCCAATGATAAAATCAAATGCGTCTCTCTTCCTTTACCGTTAACGCATTGTCGCTGTAATCATTTGTTGAATTATTAATATATTATAGGCCTTTGCAATATGTTTTTATTTATACAATTTACTTATTTAAACCACAATTAATCACAACAACAAGTAACAATATTTGATTTCAAAATTATGATGATTTTGTAGTCAAATCACTAATATGAAATAAAATTATTTTTTCTACCTTTGTTGTCTGACCAATTTATTCTCTGATCATGCTGGTCCCGATCTGAGGCTTCTGCTTTCCTGTCTTCTCTTAGCTCTCTTTCTGTGGTCTATGGTCCATCTGCCATTTCTTAACTCTTCTTTCGTTTTCTTCACTTCTTTCCAACAGCCTCTTTCCAGTCCCAGTAACCATCCCCAGTATCAGCCCCTTTCTAGTCCTCACTCTCAGTGCCTTCCAATGTCAACTTGCATTCCCATGACTGCCACTGGTGTCCATTCCCTTCCAGTCCCCCTCCTTCCCCACTGAGCAGTTTCTTGTAGTACAAATACCATGGCAAGCCCTCTCAGATCCACTCTCTTCCAGTTCCATTCTCTCATCCCCTCATATCAGCCCATTTGTAGCCTTAGCCCCCAGTTTTCTTCCAGGGCCAGCAGCTCTATCCTCCCCTCCTCCCAATCAGCCCATTCCCAGTCGAAGCCCCCCAATCAGCTCGCTTCCAGTGCTAGTCCCCCCTCAACCCCATTACCAGTGCTAGCCTCCCCTAATCAGCCCAATACCAGTCCTACCACCCCCATCAGCTCATTACCAGTCCTAGCCTCCCCTAATCAGCTAATTTCCAGTGCTAGTCCCTCCTCAACCCCATTACCAGTGCTAGCCTCCCCTAATCAGCTCATTTCCAGTGCTAGTCCCTCCTCAACCCCATTACCAGTGCTAGCCCCCCATCAGTCCATTACCAGTCCTATCCCCCTATCAGCACATTACCAGTCCCAACCCCCCCTTGATCAGTCCATTCCCAGTCTTAGCCTTCCCTAATCAACTCATTACCAGTCCTAGCCCCCCCATCTGCCCATTATAATCCTAACCCACACTGTCTCTCCCCTCTGTCCAGCATTTATTGCCCGTCTGTACAGTATGTCCCCCGCTCTTCCCTTTGTCTATGTCAGCCCCCCTCCCTCCCTCCATCCCTGTCAGCCCCCCTCTGTCCATGTCAGCCCCATCCCTCCATCAATGTCAGCCACCCCTCCCTCTCTCCATTTCAGCCCTCCCCTCCATCCATGTCAGCCCCCCGCTCGCCATGGCAGCCCTCCCTCCCTCCATGTCAGCCCCCCTCTGTCCATGTCAGCCCCCTCCCTCCATGTCAGCCCAGCCCTCCCTCCCTCCCTCCATGTCAGCCCTCCTGTCCATGTCAGACCTCTCCATCCCTCCATGTCAGCCCTGTTGCAGGTTACCTGCCCCCTCCTCCCCTCTCCCTGTCTGCCTGCTGCTGCCCTGCTGTTCTTCTACAGCCGCGGCTCCCTGTCTCTTAGGGAACCGTGGCTATACCTGTAAAACCGTTGCGGAGCCTTCCTGTCTCTCGACGGGCTCCAAGCAGCATTGTCCCGCCTCCAAAGGAAGTGGTAAACAACTTCCTTTAGAGGCAGGACAATGCTGCACGGAGCCCGTCAAGAGACAGGAAGGCTCAGCAACGGTTTTACTGGCACAGCCGTGGTTCCCTAAGAGGCAGGGAGCCACGGCTGTATTAGAAGGGACTGGGAGGCGATGAGTTTGCCGCTGCCGAGAAACGGACTCGGCAGCGGCAGCAACTTGGGTGCTTTTTTTTTTAACGGCGGAGTGAGGTGAGGCGAGGCGACCCCCGCTAAATCCTGTGGTGACCCCCATGGGGGTCGCGACCCACAGGTTGAGAACCGCTGCTCTATAACATCAACAAAGACAAAACCTGGAGCTGGCTGTGGTACAGATCACCAACTACTAGTATGCAAACTGAAGCTAAAGTTGAAAAAGAGCAAGCCACTCATGAATTAGCAAAATATGACCTTGAGAATTTACCACTGGAATTTAAAGACTGCGTGCAAAATCAATTTGCTGCTTTAGATACAAATGGCAGAGCTCCAGAAGAGTTCTGGAATGACATCAAGAATGTTGTATTGGAAGAAAGCGAGATGTCTCTACAAAAGGTGAAAAAGCAAAAACGGCCAAAATGGATGACGGAAGAAACCTTGAAAATTGCCCAGAAATGCAAAGAAGCTAAAGCCAGAGGAGAAAGAAAGACAATCGCAGAACTCAGAGATTTCCAACGTGCAGCAAGACAGGAATAAGGAAAAGTACTACAATAACACATGCAAGGAAATAGAAGCAGAAACTATTAGATGAAGAACAAGATCAGCATTCCTAAATCTAAGAGAGTTAAAGAAAAAATTCCAGCCTCCAATTGGAATGTTACAAGATGCTCAAGGTTATATGCTGAAAGATGCTGAGAAGATCAAGAAAAGGTGTAAAGAATATACAGAGTTTTTATATGATAAAGATCAAGTGGACCAACAGCCGTTTCAACCTGTACCTTATGATCCGGAACTATTGGTGATGAACGAAGAAGGCGAAGCAGCATTGAAAGCCTTATCAAAGAACAAAGTACCAGGCATTGATGGTATTCCCATAGAAGTATTATAGCAATCTGATGCAGCTGTTACCATGCCTACAAGACTGCCAAGAAATTTGGAAGACGGCATCATGGCCAACTGACTGGAAAAGATCTGTGTTTATACCAATACTAAAGAAAAGTGATCCAATTGACTGTGGAAATTATCACACAATCGCTCTGATTCCACATGCCAGCAAGATTCTACTGAAGATTATTCAACAGAGACGACAGCCATACCTGGAACAAGAACTACTGAAGTGCAAGCAGGGTTCAGGAAAGGGTGAGGAACCAGAGACATCACTGCAGATGTGAGATGGATCCTTGAAAAGACTAAAGAATACCAAAAGGATATCTATTTGTGCTTTATTGACTACAGCAAGGCTTTTGAGTGTGTAAACCATGAGAAACTCTGGGCCACATTAAGAAACATGGGTATACCAGAACACCTGATCGTTCTCTTGCACAATATGTACATTGATCAAGAAGCAACAGTTCGAATGGAACAAGGAGAAACAGAATGGTTTAAAATAAGCAAAGGTATACATCAAGGCTGCATACTTTCCCCCTACCTGTTTAATTTATATGCAGAACAAATCAGAGAAGCAGGATTGTATGAAGACAACAGAGGTGTGAAGATTGGTAGAAGACTCATCAACAACCTTCGCTATGCTGATGATACCACATTACTGGCTGAAAGTGAAGATGATCTGAAACATTTGCTTCTCATGTTCAAGGAACATAGTCTTAAAATGGGCCTGCACCTTAATGTAAAGAAGACAAAGATCGTGACAACTGGCAAAATCAATAAGTTCATCGTTGAAGGAGAAGAATTTGAAATTGTGGACAACTTTAACCTACTTGGATCAACTATCAAAAAAGAAGCAACAGGGGCGGAGCCTGATGTCCAGCGGGTAAGACGCTTCGTGCTGAAGCTCCCGAGAGGCCTACTTAGAATCCTGACATAATACCTATACAAACTTACTATTTTGCTCCGGGCTGACCGGGGTACCTCGGGGGGGATGGCGGCCCATAAACCAGCGCGCTTGGACTTCGGGTCTCCTTCTTCTTCTCACGGAAAACGCTCCAAAACAGAGGTGTCCTCCCCACAGAAGATGGTTCCATTTCGGGAGAACCCCGAAATGCACCTGGAGATTCTAGAGGAAATACGCGGCGTGAAGGAATTGGTGCAGTCCAATGGAGAAGCGCTTAGAGCCATGCGAGAAGACTTTGGAGTGCTCCAGGACCGACTTGAAGGTCTCTCATTACGGCAGGACAATATGGCGGGGGTCCTCGACTCGCACGCGGTGCGCTTGAGCACACTGGACAAAGCTGAGCGCCAGATACAGAATCTTCAAAAGGAGTTAGAAGATAGCAATAATCGAGCCCGTCGCAACAATGTGAGGCTCATTGGAATACCGGAGGGGGTGGAAGCGGGAGATATGAGAGAATTCCTGCTCAAAACTCTTCCCTCCTTGCTGAAGATCACCTTTCATAAAGAACTGGAAATCGATCGAGCACACCGTGTTCCTACCCACATGGCGCTCAACCGACCGACCCCCCGGCCTATTATCTTTCGCTTGCTACGATATCAACAAGTGGAACAAATTTTAAATGCTGCCCGGGCGAACCATCATTTGGAATTTGAAGGTCACAAAGTCTCCTTCTTCCCTGATCTGGCAAAGCCTACAGTCGACCGACGGAAGAAACTCCTTGCTTTTCGCCCTCGACTTCAACAGCTACAGGCTCGCTTTGGCCTGTTGTATCCCGCGAAGCTCCGAGTGACTCTCCACAATCAAACCAGGACATTCGAAGATCCTGATCTACTATCAACATTTTTAGACTCCAAAGTAGCAGAGCAGATGCGCTAATCCAACGACTTGGACTTTTATTTGCCGGCTCTGTCCGCCATTTTGAAGGGCCCGATGCGGCGGTCATAGTTCAGTACAGAGACCGCCTGGACTTTCTTTCTTTCTTTCTATGACTTTTGTTATGTGGTCTCCTATCCCTCCATGATGTGTGCCTCGGTCGGATTCGGAGCACGCACAGTCCTACAGGTTATGTGTTTTTTCAATTTCGGCCTTCTCCGGGGCTTCTCCCCGCAGACACATGGTCGCCAGTAATTTTTGGGGTTCTGCTTCTTCTCTACCGCGCTGCGGTTTTTCTTTTTTCATGTGGGGCGCTTCATTGTATTATCTAAGCTTATTTTCTTTTATACCATACGTACAGCCAGATACAGTCAATATGAGGGACATTGTGAAAATATGTGCGCTATCATGCTCAGAATTTTTAACTTGTCTGAATGGCTTTATGTAAAATCTTATCACTCAACGTAAAGGGCATTAATAGTCCAATCAAGAGAAAGAAAATCCTTAGCTATCTTAGCCATGAGCATGATGCTGATTTAGCGTTTCTTCAGGAAACGCACTTAAACTCTGCTGAAACACTGAAACTCAATGTTAAGCCTTACATGGTGGCTGCCTATTCTCCCGCCGTTTCCAAACGGTGCGGGGTAGCCATTCTGGTTAAGAAATCTTTGCAAGCTACTGTAATTGCTACTAGTGCTGACAAGGAGGGTAGATGGGCCCGCGTACATCTTAAGGTTGGAGATAGTGAATTTACATGTATTTGTATTTATGCCCCGAATGTGGACAACCCTGCTTACTATGCAAGTATTGCGCAGTTGGCACAGGCCTCTGCCAATACTCCATTAATACTTGGTGGTGATTTTAATCAAGTGCTAGACCCTCTGATAGATAGACAGCCGCCTAGAACGAGTAGTCCACCCAAGAGTCTTGCTACCCTTACAGCTCTGATGCAAGATCTTGCGCTGGTAGATATATGGAGGCTACTTCACCCCTCCGACTTAGAGTTCACTTTCTTTTCTGCCCCCCATCACTCCCAATCTAGAATAGATTTCTTTCTCATTTCCAAAGCACTGATTTCTCAAGTAGACACGACTAGGACTCATCCTCTCCATATTTCAGATCATGCTGCCATATCTTTATCATTACGTGTCACTGCGCGGGACGATTCTCCCCGAGCTTGGTTTTTTGATAGATCCCTACTGGGTCAAAAAGATTTTCAGGTTGATATAAAGGCCGCTATCCAAGATTATTTTCATTTTAACTCACCCCATGACACAGCGAGCTGGGCTTGGTGGGAGGGTTTTAAAGCATCTATCCGCGCCACTATAACTAGCTATCAAATTCGGCAGGGGAAACAAAGAAAGCAGCATTTACTGACTCTAGAGCAGCAGATACAAGCTGGGGAGCGTCTCCTCACGTCCCGTACTGACCCATGTATTTTACTCCGTTTACAACGCTTGCGTTTTCAATACAATCAGCTTTTGTACACTGCTGCTGTTAAAAATATCGAATCACAACAAGGGCTCTACTATCGGGAAAATAATCGTGCTGGCAAATTATTAGCAAATGCCCTAAAAGGTCAAAAAGAAGCCAAGCGTGTTACCGCCCTCCGTAATCCGTCGGGGGGGGGCTTGGTCACTAAAGATACCGAAATCTTAGAACTCTTTCGTGATTTTTATACTCGGCTTTATCAATCTGAATGTGATTTTGAGCCAGATGTATTTGAACGCTTACTTTCAGGGGTACAAAGACCGACCCTATCTGACGAAGATAGAGTGGCCTTGGACACACCATTTACTGTCTCAGAAATTCATTCTGCTATCAAGAAATGTGCCTCAGGTCGAGCCGCAGGCCCAGACGGTCTCCCTGCTGAATTCTACAAAACTTTTCACGCTGACTTAGCTCCAGTTTTGAAAATTTATTTTTCTGCTCTGGCCGAGGAGGGTTCTCCTTCTGGGTCCTTTTCCATGGCAAATGTAGTAGTTTTTGAGAAAGAGGGGAGAGACCCGCAACTAACAGCTAATTATCGCCCAATTTCCCTCCTAAATGCGGACTTTAAAATATTTGCCACCATTCTCTCTACCCGGCTCTCGGATAGGATGCCTACCTTAATACACCCAGATCAATGCGGTTTCATTCCTGGTAGATCAACTGCCGACAATGCTCGGACTCTATGCCATGTACTGACTACCGCAGTTAATCTTGATCGCCCATTTGTTGGCCTCTCACTTGATGCTGAGAAGGCCTTTGATCGCTTAGAGTGGCCCTTCCTGTTTGCAGTCCTCCGCTGGTACGGATTCGGGGAAGGTTTTCTCCGTTGTCTTCGCACCATGTACGCACAGCCTACAGCCAGTATATGTGCCAATGCTTTAAAGTCTCAGCCTTTTCCCCTTCAACGCGGCACTCGCCAGGGATGCCCACTGTCTCCACTTCTCTTCGATCTTGCACTTGAACCCTTGGCTTTACTAATCCGGCAATCGGAGGAGATTCATGGAGTCCCCTTCACCCATAGGGAAATCAAAATTTCAGCGTATGCTGATGACCTTATGCTTTTTGTCTCTATAGACTCAGTACCGGCTGTCCTAGAGCAAATTGGTAAATACTCACAACTGTCCGGTTATAAGATAAATTGGACCAAGTCGGTAGCCTTTCCATTAAATCCTTTGCTTCATCAGGCAGATATGCAACCCTTCCCCTTTTTATGGCAACCTCGCATGGTTAAATACCTTGGGGTTCACTATTGTTCTCCTTTGGAAGACACTATCTCCTTCAATGCCAAAGACTTAACCTCTAAAGTCCGGGCGCTTACTCACCGCTGGACTCCTTTAACACTTACCTGGTGGGGTCGATTAGAAACCATAAAAATGATGATTGTTCCGAAAGTGAATTATATCTTAGAAATGTTGCCCTGTCTCTTCCCTCGACGTATCTATAAAGATATAGAGGGCCTTCTGACTAGATACTTGTGGCAAAACAAGACACCTAGGATAGCGAAACATAAGCTGCAAGCAGATAAGGAAAATGGGGGTGTCAGATTCCCTGATTTCCTGAAGTATCATCAATCTTTTCTTCTCAAACAAGGCGCTCGTTGGCTGGAAGATCCAGTACCGAGTAGACCTGTGTGGCTAGACATAGAAGAGGACCTTTGCAAACCGATTCCTCTTACTATTCTCCCTGGTATGACTCTCCCATCAGACTCCCACTTTCCACCAATGCTTTTAGACACCTTAGGTGCCTTTAATAATCTTATGCACTCTTTAGACTCCCGACTCTGTCCGTTAGACAAGCTCCCACTTTGGTATAACACTCGATTTCGAATACAAAATAAGCCGATGGCGTGGAGCCCCTGGTACACTAGGGGCATTTGGATCCCTAGTCAGTTGTTCCATGAAGGTCGCTGGAAAACTTTTAGTGAATTGCAAATTGAATTTGGTCTCCCAGCGAAACACTATTTTCAGTTGGTACAACTTCAGCATTGCCTTCGGAGTGCTAAGGTGCTCCCGCCATCGGCCTCCCCTACACAAGGTTGGTTGGAGACTATCCGATCTATCGGTAGTTCACCGGGTGTAGCATCCAATTTTTACAAAACCTTATGTAATGCTATAATTAGAGATACCCCTATAGCGCAGAAAGCATGGGAGAGAGAATTGCATGTGACTTTGACCCCGGAGCAATGGAGCCTTGTCTGGAGTAGAGTGACACGGGTCTCCCGATCCGCCTCACTCACTCAGACACTCTTCTTTCTAGCCCACCGGTGTTTTTACACTCCTGACAGATTAGCCAAATGGAACACTACTCAGGGCAATAGTTGTTGGACATGCCATGCGGCCATTGGTTCACTACCTCATGTTATGTATGAATGCCCCGCACTACAGTATTACTGGCGTCGGGTCTGGGGTCGTATCCAGTCTATTTTGCACTTTCAAGAGCCCCTTTCTTGGAGGATAGTGGGACTTCGCTCAGCTGCGGGGATCCCCTCTCTTCCAAAAACGGCTTACTTCCTTTTGGACTTTATGCTTGGCATTGCTATTTCCCTAATCACGAAATACTGGAAAAATAGCTCTCAGCTGAGCCCCAATGAATGGTGGAATCATGTCTGTCTCTACAGTAAATATGAACAAATACCTCGTATGTTTGCTTCCCCCATTCAGACTCCTCATCATCGGTCTAAATGGAAGATGCTCAATGACTATGTACATTCTGCTCAATGCTCTCATCTGACTGTCTAAATTTGTATATATCTTTGTCCCATGATTATTCTGTATCGCAGATCCTCTTTTGATTGTTTTGATGTATAATCACTGTTGTTTGGAAGCGCTCACATGCTGACATAATCAGCTAGAGAAGAAGCGTGGGGGTGGGGGGTAATTGGGTTTACTTTTCTTTATTGTATACTTGTTTTGTCTCCTTTGGTGTGTTGTTTCTTTTGTTTGTTGCAAAATGAAAATAAAAGTTTAAAAAAAAAAAAAAAAGAAGCAACAAGCAGTCAAGAAATCCAACGACACATTGCTCTTGGTAGAATGGCTATGAAAGACCTAGATAAGATTCTCAAGAGCAGAGATGTCTCTCTCCATACAAAGATTAGACTCGTTCAAGCCATGATAATTTTAATAACATCATATGAATGTGAAAGCTAGACAGTGAAAAAGATAGGAAAAAACATTTATGCCTTTGAATTATGGTGCTGGGGGTGAATACTGTGTATACCATTGACTGACAGAAGAACAAACTAGTCAGTACTAGAGGAGATGAAAGCCACGCTTTCTTTAGAAGCTCAAATGACAAGACTTCAACTTTCATACTTTGGACACATCATGTGAAGAGAGATCATTAGAGAAAGACATCATGCTTGGCAAGATAGAAGGTCAGGGCGCAATAGGGGAGGAAGGGAATAAAAGAAAGGCAGACAGATGGAAAGGAAGAGCTGGGCAGAAAAAGAAAGCTGAAGGAAAGAAGAGAGGGAAATAAAAGGAAAGGGGGTTAGCTGATCCACTTACTCTCAAAAGCATATACAAGCGCAAAAAAAGAGGAAGGCCAGCAATGAAATGGATCGATACAATAACAGCAGCTACGGGTACTAGTCTGTCAACAATGAGCTGCCTGACTGAAGACTGAACACAATTTAGGACAGCTATCCAGAGGGTCACCATGAGTCAATACCAACTCGATGGCACTTAACAACAACAACATGTATTAACTGTATAGATTATGTGTCAGTGGCTGGGGAGGGGTGTATGAATGGAAGGGCAGCATGAAAGTTGTGAGGAAGGTATGTTAGGGGCGCTTGTATATGCTTTTGAGAGTAAGTGGATCAGCTAACCCCCTTTCCTTTTATTTCCCTCTCTTCTTTCCTTCAGCTTTCTTTTTCTGCCCAGCTCTTCCTTTCCATCTGTCTGCCTTTCTTTTATTCCCTTCCTCCCCTATTGCGCCCTGTCCTTCTATCTCGCCTTTCTTTCCTCCTCATTTGTCTTCTTGACCTACTTCTAATCAGGCCAATTACTATCCTCTTCTTTGCCTCAGGTGTTTTGTCCATGGCACATTCTTGGTTGAGCCACTACCCTAGATACTTTTTAATGTCACAATTCCTGTACTTTTGATTGTACGTTGTCGGCGCTCCCCCTTGGGGCCAGGCAGTTGCCTAGGTGTAAGGGGGCGCCCCGATCGTCCTTCTTAATAAAACTGGCTTCTTCGCATGTAGTTGTGTCTTTACAGATTAGAGCCGAGATTGAAGGTCACAGGAAAATTTCTTTTATTTTGGAAAAATAAAGTTCTACATAACCAAATTAAATTTTATTTATTTATTACAGGCTCTTATATACCGCTCTATTCAGAATCAGCGCGGTTCACAATATAACAACATACCATAACAACAAACTGTTAGGTTTTACAGAGAACAAGGTCAGAGAACTTGGAATAAAACATGGAACGTCATTACTGCAACTATTTACAAGAGTATTTACAAGAGTATTTACAGGTATACATTACAGGATTTGTTCTTAGTTTGGGTAGTGATTAAGATTGGTTAGTTGTCAAGTAATATTGGGGGAAGAGGTGGGATTTGAGTGCCTTCCTGAAAAGGGATAGATCATTGATAGCACGAATCTCTGGGGGTAGCGCGTTCCAGAACTTAGGGGCATAGAATCTGAAGGCCCTGTTAGATGTCACTGATAGGCATTTTGTCGCTGCTTTAGGGATGATTAGAGTATTTGTTGATATCGTTCTTCTGGATCTGTTGGGTGGGACGGCCTGAATGAAGTCTATTAGGGAGGAGGAGGTGATGCTTTTGGTGGCCTTGAAAGTTAGGAGTAATGTTTTGAATAATATTCTGCCATGTATGGGGAGCCAGTGGAGTTGCTCTAGGATGGGTGTTATATGGTCCCTTCTTGATGCTCCGTAGAGGACTCTAGCAGCGGTATTCATGGCGAGTTGCAGAGGGTTTAATGTGGAGTGTGGGAGGCCTTGGAGAATGGCATTGGCATAGTCAAGGTGTGGTAAGGTTAAGGCTTGAAATATAGTTCTGAAGTCATCAGGATCAAGCAGGGGGCGAAGATGTCGAAGAGTCCGGATCTTGAGGTAGATTGCTCTGACTACGTTGGTTATGTGTAGCTTCAGATCCATGCGTTGGTCAAAAGTGACTCCAAGGTAGCGAATGGACGGTTTTGATTGGAGCTCAGCTTCTTTCACTTTTATATGGGGTGGGGGGGTGAAAAGTGGGTCCCTGGTGATGAAGAGAACCTCGGTCTTTTTATGTTGAATTCGGAGGTTCTGGGATTGAAGCCATTCAGATACTGCATCAAAACATTTAGCAAGCGGGGAAAGGTCCATATGAACTGTGGAGAAAGGCATATATAGGAGGATGTCATCTGCGTATATCAAGCATTCAACCTTGAAGGACCTGATGATGTTGCAAACCGGTTGTATGTATATATTGAAAAAGAGTGAGGATAGGGATGATCCTTGTGGTACGCCTTGCTTTTGGTGGTATGATGTGGATGTTGTGGTCCCTGAGGTAACGTACTGCCATCTCTGATCAAGGTATGATTTGCACCACTCTAGGGCAGTGTTATTGATGCCTTTTTCTTTTAGTCGCCCAATTAACAGATCGTGATGTACAGAGTCAAAAGCCGCAGCAATGTCTAAGAAGATGAGAGCAAAGCCTTGGCGGATGTTATCAATGCCTGTGATGATGTTGTTGCAGAGAGTGGTGAGGAGGGTTTCAACACCATGGAACTCTCTGAAACCATGTTGGCAGTGGTCCAGAGGGGAGACGGTGTCAATGTGGTCCTGTAACTGTCTTTGAGCTTCCTTTTCAATTATTTTCGCTAGTAGGGGAATGCTAGCTATGGGTCTATAAGATTCAACCTTTTGTGGGTCGAGTTTGTGGTTTTTCAAGAGGGGTCTTATGGATGTTCTCTTGAGGGCTGGTGGGAAGGAGCCGGTTGTAAAGGATAAGTTCATCATTTTAGTGATGATGGGGCTGAGATCTTGGCGTAGTTCCTTTATCCAGTGGGCTGGGCAAGGGTCAGTTTGTGCAGTAGTCGTGTTAAGCGCAGCGATGGTGTCTTCAACATGTTTTCTGGATGGAGTGGAGAACATGGATAGGTTTGATATGCATATGGTGACTTGAGAGGAGATTGTTGCAATGTTGTTGGTTTGAAGCAACTTGGATTGCAGGAAATCGGCGAATGCTTGGGGATGGATGGGTTCAGGATGTTTTGGTGAAGGTTCTTTAGATAAGGTTTTGACTAAATTGAAAAGATCGCGTGGTTTATTTAGTGATCTTTTCAGCGTATCGGTATGGAATTGTTTCATCTTGGCCATGACTGACTCCCTGTGTACAGATAGATGTGTTTTATAAGCTGCTTGGTCTTCTGATGAGTGTGAGCGACGCCATCGTTTCTCCAGTTTTCTTAGGTGTGTGAGGGAGGCTCGTAGGTCAGGGGAGAACCAGGGAGAAGATTTTCTTTTCTTTGGGTTGTTACCCTGGACTGGTTGCAGTGCAATGGTACTGATAGTGCTGTTCCAGGATGTGATCAGATTTTCCAGATTGAGAGAGGTGTCATGTAGGAGAGGGAGGGTTTCCATAACTATATGTTCTTTGTTGAGGGTTTTGAATTTTCGAGATGATACTCTTGTTGAGTCCATGGAGTTTTTGTTTCTGTGTGGTGACTGTTTGCCATTGATGAGGATGGGGAAGGTGATTAAATGATGGTCTGACCATGGTACTGGGGTTACAGAGTTGTCAAGTCTATTGTTGGAGTTGAGAGCTGTAAGAGGGGCAAAGATCATGTCAAGGATGTTTCCTCTCTCGTGCGTGGGGGTGTCAACAATTTGCTTGTATCCTAGTTCGTTGATAGCTTCAAGGAGGGCTGAGGAGTGGCTGGGATGTAGTGTTGGGAGATTGAGGTCTCCTAATATCCAGTTGGGAATGTTGGGCTTGCGTGAGTTAGCTGCTAGATCTAGAATGTAAGGCAGGTCGTCCGCGGAGGGTGAGGGCGCTCTGTAAATTAAATTGATGAGGCATTGTTCATTTGTGATGGATAATACGTCCATGCTGTTTGAGCTTGTGGAGTCCACGGTATGGAAATTTAGGTCATTCTTGGTAAGTATGAGAATGCCTCCTCCTCTCTTGCTCTCTCTATGTTGGGAATGGGCAGAGAAGTTGGGGGGTATGAGTTGATTAAGTATTACATTATCCGCGTCAGATAACCAGGTTTCGGTTATCATGAGGATGTCTAGATTATGAGAAGAAATTGTGTCAGTGATGACTGGCCATTTCTTGCGGATAGACCGTGCATTTATGAGAGCACAGTTTAAGTAAAAGGGTTGAAGGGGTTTGTCTTGCTTATTTTTCTTTGGTTGTTGAAGGGCTATATGTATGAGGTGGGAGTGGCGTGTGGGAGTCTCCATTCTTGAGTTGGGATAGGAAGATTCTGCCCTTCTTTTTCCATGACTCAGAAGTATAGGAATTTGGTGAGCCGTGTGATATAAGGCAAGGGCTTCGTTGAGCCAGCTTGTGAGAAGGAAGAGGCAGATTGCCAGGGTATTGAATGGTAGAGCCATTGGGGTTTTTGTTGAAGTGGATGAGGTAACTTTATGTGAGGGATTCTGTGATTCTGGTGCTTTCTGAGAGGCTACTGACTATGGTAATAATTGAAACAGTGAAAATTGAATGGTACTGGCAATGGTAAACTCTGTTGAGTGACGGTAGTGATTACTATCAATAGAAGAAGGTACCACAGTAGTATTAAAGTAGAATGCGAGTAGTTGTTGGCAACTGTAAATAGTAGGACGAGAGTAGATACTAGTTACAGTAAAATGGTAACATTAGTTACAACAGAATGTGAGCAGATACTGGCTACAGTAGCTGCTGGTAACATTAATTAATTACAACAGAATGTGAGTAGATACTGGCTACAGTAACTGATGGCAGCATTAATTAATTACAACAGAGTGTGAGTAGATACTGGCTACAGTAACTGATGGCAACATTAATTAATTACAACAGAGTGTGAGTAGATAGTGGCTACAGTAACTGATGGCAACATTAATTAATTACAACAGAGTGTGAGTAGATACTGGCTACAGTAAATATGGTGACAGTAAAATACAGTGGAGTGAGTAGATACTGACAACGGTATATAACGGCAGCAGGCCGTGTTAAAGGGATAGGAAGAATTGAGGAGGCTAGCACTGTTCCAGTTGTGTTGATAATACTTGCGGTACTTGCTGTGGGTGTGACTATGATTGTAGTTGGTGTGGGCCGCTTTATGAGCTCAATCCTTCCTAGGAGAGCTTGGGTCACAGTCAGTTGAGGACAACTGTACTCCGCAGGCGTCCTTCTGAAGGTAGATTCTGGAGATGAATCGCTGTTTGATTCCCGCCTGTCGTGCCCCGCCTAAGGGCCACGCCAAAGGGCCCTCTTGCGAGGCCCTCAGGCGCGGGCGCGCCTGCCGGCGGCTGCTGTTTGAACGGGCCGCTGGGACCTCCCACAACCCCGATTGGGTTGGAGTGCAGGAGTGGGAACTTGCCCTGTGCTCTACCCCGATCGGGGAGCCGAAGAAGATGGCCGCAGAATCTGCACACTTTTGTTTTCTCCTGCCGGCCGGCTGCTGTTTGAACGGGCCGCTGGGACCTCCCACAACCCCGATTGGGTTGGAGTGCAGGAGCGGGAACTTGCCCTGTGCTCTACCCCGATCGGGGAGCCGAAGAAGATGGCCGCAGAATCTGCACACTTTTGTTTTCTCCTGCCGGCGGCTGCTGTTTGAACGGGCCGCTGGGACCTCCCACAACCCCGATTGGGTTGTAGTGCAGGAGCGGGAACTTGCCCTGTGCTCTACCCCGATCGGGGAGCCGAAGAAGATGGCCGCAGAATCTGCACACTTTTGTTTTCTCCTGCCGGCGGCTGCTGTTTGAACGGGCCGCTGGGACCTCCCACAACCCCGATTGGGTTGGAGTGCAGGAGCGGGAACTTGCCCTGTGCTCTACCCCGATCGGGGAGCCGAAGAAGATGGCCGCAGAATCTGCACACTTTTGTTTTCTCCTGCCGGCGGCTGCTGTTTGAACGGGCCGCTGGGACCTCCCACAACCCCGATTGGGTTGGAGTGCAGGAGCGGGAACTTGCCCTGTGCTCTACCCCGATCGGGGAGCCGAAGAAGATGGCCGCAGAATCTGCACACTTTTGTTTTCTCCTGCCGGCGGCTGCTGTTTGAACGGGCCGCTGGGACCTCCCACAACCCCGATTGGGTTGGAGTGCAGGAGCGGGAACTTGCCCTGTGCTCTACCCCGATCGGGGAGCCGAAGAAGATGGCCGCAGAATCTGCACACTTTTGTTTTCTCCTGCCGGCGGCTGCTGTTTGAACGGGCCGCTGGGACCTCCCACAACCCCGATTGGGTTGGAGTGCAGGAGCGGGAACTTGCCCTGTGCTCTACCCCGATCGGGGAGCCGAAGAAGATGGCCGCAGAATCTGCACACTTTTGTTTTCTCCTGCCGGCGGCTGCTGTTTGAACGGGCCGCTGGGACCTCCCACAACCCCGATTGGGTTGGAGTGCAGGAGCGGGAACTTGCCCTGTGCTCTACCCCGATCGGGGAGCCGAAGAAGATGGCCGCAGAATCTGCACACTTTTGTTTTCTCCTACCGGCGGCTGCTGTTTGAACGGGCCGCTGGGACCTCCCACAACCCCGATTGGGTTGGAGTGCAGGAGCGGGAACTTGCCCTGTGCTCTACCCCGATCGGGGAGCTGAAGAAGATGGCCGCAGAATCTGCACACTTTTGTTTTCTCCTGCCGGCGGCTGCTGTTTGAACGGGCCGCTGGGACCTCCCACAACCCCGATTGGGTTGGAGTGCAGGAGCGGGAACTTGCCCTGTGCTCTACCCCGATCGGGGAGCCGAAGAAGATGGCCGCAGAATCTGCACACTTTTGTTTTCTCCTGCCGGCGGCTGCTGTTTGAACGGGCCGCTGGGACCTCCCACAACCCCGATTGGGTTGGAGTGCAGGAGCGGGAACTTGCCCTGTGCTCTACCCCGATCGGGGAGCCGAAGAAGATGGCCGCAGAATCTGCACACTTTTGTTTTCTCCTGCCGGCGGCTGCTGTTTGAACGGGCCGCTGGGACCTCCCACAACCCCGATTGGGTTGGAGTGCAGGAGCGGGAACTTGCCCTGTGCTCTACCCCGATCGGGGAGCCGAAGAAGATGGCCGCAGAATCTGCACACTTTTGTTTTCTCCTGCCGGCGGCTGCTGTTTGAACGGGCCGCTGGGACCTCCCACAACCCCGATTGGGTTGGAGTGCAGGAGCGGGAACTTGCCCTGTGCTCTACCCCGATCGGGGAGCCGAAGAAGATGGCCGCAGAATCTGCACACTTTTGTTTTCTCCTGCCGGCGGCTGCTGTTTGAACGGGCCGCTGGGACCTCCCACAACCCCGATTGGGTTGGAGTGCAGGAGCGGGAACTTGTCCTGTGCTCTACCCCGATCGGGGAGCCGAAGAAGATGGCCGCAGAATCTGCACACTTTTGTTTTCTCCTGCCGGCGGCTGCTGTTTGAACGGGCCGCTGGGACCTCCCACAACCCCGATTGGGTTGGAGTGCAGGAGCGGGAACTTGCACTGTGCTCTACCCCGATCGGGGAGCCGAAGAAGATGGCCGCAGAATCTGCACACTTTTGTTTTCTCCTGCCGGCGGCTGCTGTTTGAACGGGCCGCTGGGACCTCCCACAACCCCGATTGGGTTGGAGTGCAGGAGCGGGAACTTGCCCTGTGCTCTACCCCGATCGGGGAGCCGAAGAAGATGGCCGCAGAATCTGCACACTTTTGTTTTCTCCTGCCGGCGGCTGCTGTTTGAACGGGCCGCTGGGACCTCCCACAACCCCGATTGGGTTGGAGTGCAGGAGCGGGAACTTGCCCTGTGCTCTACCCCGATCGGGGAGCCGAAGAAGATGGCCGCAGAATCTGCACACTTTTGTTTTCTCCTGCCGGCGGCTGCTGTTTGAACGGGCCGCTGGGACCTCCCACAACCCCGATTGGGTTGGAGTGCAGGAGCGGGAACTTCTTTGGTTAGGAATTCTTTGGTTAGGAATTCAGTTGCTACAAACAAAACTCAGGATGCTTCTCCATTCACATAGACATAAGCCTTGACACACAGTCCCTGGCTTGGCCTTGTTTCTGCGGCTTAGTTTAAAACCTGTCTCCAGAATCAATCCTTTACACACAGAAATCTGTTCCAGGTCTCCAGGATGCAGCACTGCACTTATCTGTTTCTTTCACAGTTTTAGCGGTACTTTAACTTCCTGGTCCACCAACAGTTTAAAGGTTAAGACATTTTCTTTCAAAAAGGTGCTTTCACACTTTAAGCTTTCACAGGCATCTATTAACTCTTGAAGCTTATCAAACCAGCTCTCATTAATTGCCAACTAAAAGTCATGAGCTTCAGCAGAGAATGTTCTTTACTTAAAACTTCTGGGTTTTCACAAACACTTTAAAACCCCTTCAGTTTCCTATTTCTGTCTGGCACAGAAAGAACATTCTATTTCCATATCTGAGACATCACTCTCTTTACAACTGTCTCCTATTTCCATATTCTCTTCAGTGGATTCTCCTAGTGACTTGCTATTCACAGCGTCTGCATGGGAAGGCTTTAAGTGCTGTAATACTTTTATCAGCTGTTCCCATTGAGTTCCCTCACTACGTGAGGTTGTGGGGGAAGGGCATGAAAGAGCCTGCTTATTCAGTAGCTTCTTAAGAGCTTGTAATGGGCTCACCTTGCTAGCAGTAGTGTGTCTCCTTTCAGACCCTGCCACAGATGTACCTTTGCTCTCTGGTCCTCCCAGGAATATTCCTCTCCTCTGCTCCCCAACAGTACCTTGTTTGAAACCAGCTTTCCAAGGCTCCACGTTAGCTGCAGACTTCCTGTCAGCTGAACTACGTTCTAGGCTTGAGCTGTCTCTGTACTGTTTGCAGGAGGAATCCCCTTTAAGGCTTTCAGTAAGGTCTCTGCCCCTCAGCCTTGTCCCTCGAGGCTCCTTACTCTTTGTATGGCCAGTCCACCAGCTTCTAGAGAATATCTCTTCCTCAGAGGATTCTTCCCCAGGGCTTGCCTCTGACCTTTTCTCAAGCTTTCTTTCAGACCTCCTCCTTCCACTGCGATGGAGATTCTCTTCTCCAGTTCCACGCTGTTTATTTTCTCTGCCACACCCACATCCACTCTCAGACACGCACTCTCCTCTTCCTTTGCTTTTGCTTCTCTTCTGACTGAAACTTCCCTGCCTAAATATTTGGGGCTGTCCTATAGCACTTGACTCCGCCCCCAAACCTCTCCCATCACCTCCCTCGGTTTCCATGGGAAACTGGGTGTGTCCCTGGCTCTACACTTCTGTGCAGGGAGTTTTTTGCTTTGTTTAGAGTTTTAACCCCTGCTGTGCCTGCAGTTCTTTTGGGCTGAGGAAAAAAAGACTGTTTTTCCTCCTTTTCCTTCCACTCTAAACCTGCTTCGCCACCACAACGTCCATACACATAACTTTGTTTCCATATGAGCAAACAAAGCTATGCTTTTGGATGGACAGACAGATGGACTGATTCTCAACAATAGGTATTATCCCCTGATGTGAAACATGCCTAAAGAACTGAGTGCAGTATGACAATATTTATGATTTGTCTAATAGTGCATCTATGTTCTGTTATGTGGGCCATGCTGTACAGATGGTATGGAGCTGCCTTATAGAACACTGCAACTTTATTAACAGAGTGATGAAGGATGCCTTGTTGGTGGTACATTGTTCAGAGATGGGGTATACATATGAGTGGCTAAGATGGACTATCATTTTCCAAGTTAAAGAAGATTGTCGTAATGGAGATATTCCCTTAGCATCGAACAGAAGTGAACAGTTGTGCATTTTCCAACTAAACAGCATGGTGTGTTCTGGTTACATCTGGATATTGAATGGGGAGAGTATTTTTAAGATTAGTTCAGCTTCTGATTTGTTTCTATTGATTGGATTCCTTTATTTTCATAAGGGTAGAATTTTTGAATGACTCCTTTTACAGGGAGGTGGGGCTGCGCCCCTCCTTCTAACCTGATTGGCCAGCTTAAGTCATTCACTGATGAATCAGTTTTTGAACAGAAATAGAGGAAGTCTGTCCTTTCCATTTATTGGCTGATATTATCCACATGTTTTTTTGTTCTATGTAAATGCAGCTGCATTTGAGGAAGATGCTGTCCCAGGCATAATGGACTCTCTGACCCCTGAAATAGTGTTATACAAAACACTGAGCCATGTTGGTGGCCGGTATCAGCAGGTAAGGTTTGTGTTTCTAATTATTTTTTAGTATAAAAGATTGAAAAACAGATGAGTGACTTTATAAATAGACACTGAATTGGTAAAATTAACAACATGGTGCAGTGGTGTGCTTCTCTTAGCCATAGTAATATCTGAGATTCTTTATTCTTCAGTGACTTTTGTGCAAAAAAATGATGTGGATTAATTGAATAGTTTATATGAGTGTTTTCCTTGCACAGGGAGCACACACAATTTTGGGTTAGTGACAGTTTTTTGTTTAAACATTTTGAAGGGTACTAATTTATGTTATGTCATACCCTTATAGTGCCTTCCTCAAAATAAGTTTGATACAAGGCAGTTTACATAAAGCAATAAATTCAGTAATCAAAATGTGTTATTTTGTGGCTGTTGTTAACTGCCATTGAGTCTGTGTTAACTCATCGCAACTCTGTGGATAGTTATCCTAAACTGTGTTCGGTCTTCACTCAAGCGGCTAATTGTTGATAGAATGACATCCATAGCTGCTGTTATTGTATCAATCCATCACATTACTGGCTTTCTTCTTTTACATTGGCCTTCAGCCTTGCCAAGCATAATATTTTTCTCTAATGACCTTTTCTCTTCACATGATATATCCAAAGAAGAAAGACAGAAAGAAAACTGATGCCTTTGAATTGTAGTGTTGGCTAAGAACACTATGTATACCATGGACTGCCTAAAGAACAAATCAATCGATACTAGAGGAGATCAAACTTAAGTTTTCCTTAGAAGCTCAATGGCAAGGCTTCGACTTTCATACTCTGGACATTATCTTAGAAGTAAAAATATAACAAAAGAACACAGTACCTCATAATACAGCATTAAAAAGCACATGAAAAGTTCATCAATAGAACAGAGTCTCAAAAAACACTCTGCTAGGGGGATTAAAGTTGCAGCCCACCTAAAGATTATCAACATAACCATTATACAAGTCATCATTATAAAGCTACCCACAAATTAATCCCACCTACCCTCACCCAATAATCCAGATTACTACTCCAGTTCTAAAACCTCTGATTTCCCTTTTGTTTCCAAGGAAGTGACCCCTTTCTCCCTTGTGTTCACCAAATTGAGACTGACCCACCTACAAACTATTAAGGTTATTTTTTGTGTACCAATAAAATGCTACACATGAGAGTATCCATAATAACTGAACACACCAAAGAAGAGAATATTTCATGGGACTATGTGTTGTGAAATGAATGATTGCTTTTAAGACTTTATTAGTGTTGGACGATATTAGAATGAAGGATTTAAGAAGGAAGGATGGGCTCTTTTAAATACCCATATTTCAATATATATTTTAAATTATGATCTGGTATTAATAATGCATGGCATTTTTATAGCATTACTGGACATATCGAGGGTAATTTTATAAATCTTTTTGCACCCAAACAGATTCTATAAAATTAGCTGTCTACAAGTACTGTATGTGCAGTGCAAACCGGTGCATAAAGTTTGGGCAAGCATGGATGGAGTCACAATTTCTGAGCATATTTTATAAAATACACAAGTCTGCATGTAAAATAAGCACTAACATTTATGCCTGCTCAAGAGCAGATGTAATGAACGTTCCTTCAATCTAGGCGCCACATCTTCAGGATTTGTGCTAGCATTTTATAAAGACAAGTGGGCACTAATGTATCTTTATAACATAAACTCAAAAGACTCACTTTCCTGCCCTAGTAACTTAGGTTCCCTGTTATAAAATTACCCCCATGTTGTGTTGTGCAATGGTGAGAAGTATTCAGCTGCAATAAATCCTGTTTTTAAAGAGTTCACAATCAAAGTAGATACTTGAATAACAGGAAATTCTGATTTACCAAAGGTTGCAAAGATTGTCAGTGGTAGAAGTTGTATTTTAACCCTGGTTTCTCCTGGTCCACAGCCCGTCTGTCTACCCATTAGGCTGTTTCTCCCTTAATCCACATTTTTCCTTCTGCAAGTATCAAGGACACTGCATTAAAGGGGGAATCTTATAAGGAACTGCCAAGATTTAGGCAGCAAGAACACGCTTAAATGGGGGTATTTTAGTCATTCACATACATAAATGAGTGTGCTTGCACTCCATCCCATTCTGTAAATATGCACGTAAACGCAATGGTGCATACTTTCACTGTGGGTGTGCACAGGGTGGAGTTTGGTGAAGTGTGGGCAGAGTGCAAAGTTACAGACGTAAATTATAAAATGCTATCATTTTACATGCTTGTTTTAGAATCCTAGGCATGAGCATGTACACCAACTTTAGAACTGGTATAAGTGATCATACCTTAAAGTAGCGCATGACTACTTACACTAGTATTTTATAAAGAAAAGCAGGCAACTCCTTATAAAGTTACCCTCCACATGACCCCAAAGAATTTTCCAGTCCAGCAGAGGCTTACAGAAAATGGCTGAGACTGAAGGCCATATCTCTTCATAAGGTTCTATCTATTTATTTGTCAAAATTCTATGATGCTGCCATAAAAGCTCTGCAGTGAAGGAAATAAAAAAGGCTGTCTTTAGATTTGCCTGTTTTACTTTTGTCTGTTATCACAAGGGTTAGGAAAGCCTGAAGACTATTGATGCTCAAAGCAATCAAATACACTTGAAATTAGGAAAAGAGGCGGGAAAGCTCACCACTGAATTCCAGCAGTTAAAACTAATCTTGAAAGTACCTGTGAATTACAAATCTACTTGCTAATAATCCCCTAGAAGCTGCTAATTACTCTTTCATGTCCATCCAAGAAATATATATGTTCCATAACGTCCTGCTAGACCAGTACAGACAAATGGGTTGTCCCTACCAGCAGATTGATGGAGACAAAGAACCAGCCAATTCCATAACAGATATGCTGAGGCAAAGGCCTCCTTAATCCAGCACCCCAAAGTCAATTTAGCTGCTGCTTTACCCTTACATGGGCTAGCAAACAGCACAAAATAGATGGTCAAACTTAAGAAAGGAATTCATGACCTCCAGGTACCAGAGAAGCACCCTCCGGACAAACACCAGCCGAAGATCCTTATCCTTCCCCTGACACTGCTTCTTAGAGAAGGAGGACAGGCAGACCACCTGGTTCACATAAAAGGGAGAAAGCACATTAGGCAAGAAAGAAGGCACATGCTGAATGGAAATGGCCTCCTTTGAAAAGGCCAAATAAAGATCTCGGCAAGACGGAGCCTGCAGCTCAGAAATCTGCCTTGCAGATCAACGCGCAACCAAGAAGATCTCTGGAGTGTCAAATCCTTCAATATATCATGCTTCAAAGATTCAAAGGGCACCACCATCAGGGTCCTGAGAACTAGACACAGATCCAAGGAAGGCATCACAGATCAGAAGGGAGGACGCAGACACCGAACCCCCTGGAGAAAATGTGAGACATCCGGGTGCAAGGCTAGAGACTTATCAGCCACTGGACCTCAGAAACAGGCCAAAGCTGCCACCTGAATCTTCAAGAATCTAAGGGAAAGGCCCTTCTCCAGTCCATCCTATAGAAAGGCCAACAGAGATGGCACCTTGGCCATCTCAGGAGCCAATTCCCGAGCACTGCACCATAGCTCATAGAAGCACCAGATCCACATCTGCTAGCTGGATGGACCTTCTCTGGACTCCAAGCAGAATGGAGATCACCACTGGAGAGTAGCCCTTATAGGCTGCCTTCTTTCAAGAAACAAGTCATAAGTGAGAATGGAATCGGGTTCTCCAAGACGATTGGTCCCTGCCACAACAGGCTCGAGTCAGAGGCAACTGAAGAGGAGACACCTGAAGAAACCATATCAGGTCTCCGAACTATGTTCTCCTTGGCTAATTAGATGCCACCAGAACAATCCTGCCTGAGTGGCATTCTATATGCTGAATCACACACCCTGCCAGGGTCCACAGAGAAAACATGTACAGCAGGAGCTGACTTGGCCAAGGCTGGGCCAGGGCGTTGATGTTCTCAGAGCAGGTCACCATCAGATCCATTTTGGGGTGACCCCAGAGATGCAGAATCATCTGAAATGCCTCCTGACTCACCTCCTACTTTCCAGGATTCAGAGAGTGACAGCTGAGTTAGTCCACTTCCACATTGTCCACCCCAGCTAGCTACTGAGCCAAAAAGGCTAGATGGTTCTTCTCCACCCAAGCAAACAGGAGAGCCATCTCCAGAGCTACCCTGGCATTTCTCATGCCGTCTTTCTGATTGACATAGGCCACCGCCACGGCATTGTCCGACAACACTCAAATTGCCCAGCCCTCGACCAGGAGCCAGAAACTTAGAGGAACCAACCTGTGGGCCCTCACCATGAAGCAGTTGATGAACCATATCTCTTCCCTACAGTTACAAAAGTCCTGGGCTGCACGATCTTGACATTGGGCTCCCCAGCCCAAGAAACTGGCAACATTGGTCAGCAGGATCCAGGAGAAATCATCTAGCGGCATGCCCTTCCTCAGATGACAGGGCTGCTGCCACCATTGCAGGCCAGTCTTCACCATCATCGGGAGTGGGAACCTGCGCATGAACTCTTGAGAATTCAGGGACCATCGAGTCAACAAGTACTGCTGGAGAGGCCATATGTGAGCATGTGACCATGGCACTATCTCTATGGTCACCGCCATCAATCCGAGGAGCTGAACATAATCCCAGATTCTGTGAGCCTGCTGTGCAGAGAACTGCACCAGGCAATCCGACAGTCTTTTGACTTTCTCCTCTGGCAGGAAAAACTGCCCACTCAAGTGTCAAAACATACTCCCAGGAACTCCAAGGACTGGGAAGGCACTAGCTGGCTCTTTCCCTGAATGATTACCCAGCTGAGGCTTTCCAAAAAGGACACCACTCGGAACACCACATGAGATGCTTCTGAAAAGGAATGGGCCTGGAGGAGTCAGTTGTCCAGATATGGATTGACACAGATCCTTGGCACCGCAGCTGCCACCATGACCTTTGAGAACATCCTTGGGGTGGTGGATAGCCTGAAAGGGATGGTAACTCACTGATAGTGAGAGCCAAGCACAGCAAAATGCAAATACTTTGCTAATCCACCCTGATTAGGAAATAAAAATATGCCTCAGCCAGATCCAGAGAAGCCTAGAATTCCCCTTGGTGCACTGCTTGAATCACAGAATGCAAAGTTTCCATCCAGAAGTGCATGATGTGCAAGTGCTCGGTGACCCCCTTGAGCTCCAGAATGGAACCATCCTTTTTTTTTCTGGACACCACAAAACAGATGGAGTATCTGCCCTTGCCCTGCTCATCCTGAGGGATGGGCATCATTACTTTTAGGCACAGCAACTTGTCCAAAGTGGTCCACACAGCAACATCTTTGATCGCAGACCCACCAGGGGATATGACAAAATCATCTGGAATCAGCTCTTTGCATTCCAGGATACAGCTGAACTGAAAGGTGTCTATCACCCAGCGATCCTTAGTGAACTCGACCCATTCCTAAAAGAAAAAGCAAAGCCTGCCTCTTAACTGGAGGAACCAGGGAATGGGACCCCAAACTTTTAGTGCGCAGCCTGAGAGGGGCCTCCTCTGGAGGGGACCGAGTCCCTGGGCCCATGCACTCCAAAAAGGACTGAGAACGAGCCTGAAGTCCATAAGTGGAAGAAGGGTTCTCTAGGCCTGTAGCAATGGAATTCCCAAGACCCCTGGAAGTCCGACCAGCGCTCCTGCCTCCGATGACTGCAAAGCCAGGGTATCCTCCCCAGAAAAGACTGGTTGCCATGGTAAGGACAGGAAAAAAGAATCCAAGGGTCCGAAGACCTGTAAAGGTAATAGCATCAAAGCCAAGGGGGGCCAAAGACAGATGCTTAGCCCCCTTAGCTTTCCACTTTCTCCCCATCCAACAGCCTGCACCACTTAAACACGGCTGTCCATTGCCATCTTGGATTTAATGTTAAAAAAATGTAAGGTCATGCATTTAGCTGCAGCAATCCAAGGGAGCAATATAGTATAGGGGGTGAAGTACTTTTGTCCACTCAAGAAGAGCGGGACCTAGGCGTGGTTGTGTCTGATGATCTTAAAGTAGCTAAACAGGTAGAAAAGGCGACGGAAAAAGCTAGAAGGATGCTTGGGTGCATACGGAGAGGAATGGCTAGCAGAAGAAAGGAGGTGATAGTGCCTCTGTATAAGTCTTTGGTGCGACCTCATTTGGAGTATAGTGTGCAGTTCTGGAGACCGCACCTTATAAAGGATATAAACAGGATGGAGTCCGTACAAAGGGTGGCTACTAAAATGGTTAGTGGTCTTCATTATAAAGCATATGAGGACAGACTTAAGGATCTTAATATGTACACCTTAGAGCAGGGGTCACCAACCTGCGGCCCGCGGGCCGCATGCGGCCCACGAGGTCCCTTCGTGCGGCCCGCGAGGCTCTACCCCAGTTAACATTACGTGCGGCCCGCCAAGGATTCCCGCCATTGTATCCACGCGCTCGCAGCTCACCGACGACCACCTGCAGGCGTCCCTTCTCCTGTCAGTGTCATCTGTGAAGCCGGACTTTAAGCGTTTGTCTGCTAGCATGAATCATCAGCCATCTCATTAAATTCAATAAAGGTGATCAGCCATTGTTTTCATAATTTTGCATTTGTTGTTTTTTTTCGCGGGGGCGGGGAGAAGGGGGGTGCGGCCCGCGAGGCTCCCGGTAGTCGGCTGTGCGGCCCGTGGCCCTCTGGAGGTTGGTGACCCCAGCCTTAGAGGAAAGGTGGGATAGAGGTGAATTGAGATGTTTAAATACCTCCGTGGCATAAATGTACAGGTGGAGAGCCTCTTTCAATCGAAAGCAAGTTCTGCTATGAGGGGACATGGGATGAGGGTGAAGGGGGATAGATTCAGGAGTGATATGAGGAAATATTTCTTTACGGAAAGAGTGGTGGATCCATGGAATAGTCTCCCAGTGGAGGTGGTGGAGATGAGGACAGTGTCTGAATTCAAAAAGGCATGGGACGGGGACAGAGGATATCTAAAGGAAAAAAGGGGACTGTTGTAGTTGTTGATATGGAAGGACAGACTAGATAGGCCATGTGGTCTTTTTCTGTCATCATGTTTCTATGGATCTCTCCTTGACCCTGTTAACTGTGCTTTTATTGCAATGCACGTTAGAGGTGCTAGGGTAGGAATGCGCATTGAAGCCGCTGAGATGCAACGTGCACAAGGACCGCTCAACCGCAAGATGTGCAATATTAAAAATGCTATTAGCGGATGCAGAAAATGGCAGGAAACAAACACACAGCACCAACAGTGGCCAGCAGTCTACCTCAAATTGTGACAGAATAGGGAGCCCCCAAACAAGGACATTGACGAGATCGAGCCTTGGTATTCATCCCCTGAGAGCCCCAGGCAGAGGATCCATGCCATGCTCAGCTCTACTCTCTTGAAACTGTTTTTTTGGCTAGGCAGCACTGCGTTTAAGGAGGCTGGCAGGCAGATTCCTCTGAGAGCCTTCTACAATCTTTGGGAGAGAGTGGGGGATAGAGGAGGAGGAAGGATGTATTGAGGTTGTATGAGGCTGCTGAATTATTCCATCCTTCTAGATCCTTCCAATTTTCTGGCTGGTCAACAGGTTCCTATTCAGGGTAAGAGTGTGGAGCTGAACCAATTTTCCCTCCTTCTAAAAAAAGTCCACAGTCTAGTGGAGCTTCCCATGTCACACTCAAGAGAGTAACCCTCAAAGTGGTCTATCATAAGCATTTTTTGTCAGTCTTTTTCTCTCAATCCTCAGATTTTCTTTAGAGAGGAAAAAATCCATCCACCATCTGCTGGAGACAAAGAAATACTGAAGGGATCTCTGGTGGCTGAGGTGAATCGAGGTGTGGGATTGGTGTCATTGAAACCTGGGCTTTTCATTGGTTCTTTGTCTCCTCCAGTCTACTGGCTGGACTAGTTTAACAGGACTCAAGGAAAGGACATTAATTGGTAAGTAAAATGTCACCTTTTTCCCAAGGACTCTGTGACAAGCTATTAGTGCAGAATCCTCTTGCAGCAAAATGCTTCTAGCCCCACTAGTGATGGGGAGCGAGCAGACTGATTGTATTTGAATTTCTTTATATCCAAAAGAAGTGGAATTCTATGCCACATTTTGCCTTTTATGTGTACTTTATTATGACTTTCTTGTTTATTGTTGCAAAATCTAGTGTCCACACTCTGGAATGCATTACCTGAGGGCCTTAGAGAAATCAAAGACCTAATACCATTCCGTGAATTTTTAAAAACACACCTATTTACTACCCACTATGATCCTAAGCTCACATCACATACACAAACAGAATCAACATCCCACAAACAAGAGTACTCTCTCTCTGACGCCAAATGATATTACGTCCACATTATAGTAACAATCAGTGTGCCACCCCAGCATGCCCCCACCTACCACTACTGTACATAGTTTTATTTTTAATTTTGTTATACCTGTAAAAGTGTATTTTATATGTATATAGTTCTACAAGTTTTATGTAAATGAACTTGCATTTCCATGCATTTCATACCTTGTTCCTTGTACACCGCGCTTGATCTTTGGAAAGCACTGTATAAAAATGTTTATTAAATAAAATAAAAATAAATGTTTAATCCTTTTAAAATGCTACAATTCAAACAGTTGCCTTAGTTTACAAAACATAAATGTTTATTTATTAGAAATTCAGCTTGGAATTTTACTTCCAGCTAGATTGCACAATACACAAAATAGGTAGCTTGGATACAGTAGGCATCCAAACTAACTTTCTAAAATTTCGCAGTCTTAAATTCATGTCAGGTAAGATAAATATCAATAAGATGGATGGAATCACTTACTCAAGCTGCAAATTGAAATCCTAATCTCCAGTAGAAGCCACATTTCAGGTGGGTTTATGTATTGTTTTGCAAGCTTCTTTTCCCTTCTTCACTCCATCCACCCTCCCCCATAACAATAACTGTAATTAGGAGTGCTGAACAGCATAGCAGGTCAGTAATTTCAAGATGTGAACACAGCTACAGATTGCAAAGTGAGACAGGAGGAGAAAGGAGAAGCAGACAAGACAAAAGGAACAGAGAAAACAACTAGAAATAACTTGAAGAAAGAAGAAATAAAAAGAACAAAAACAGGTTAACATGCCACATATGACCTGGCATGGATCTAGCCTAATTTTCAAAGACTGTTCTACTTAAACAGCCCGGAGTTGCTTAATTCACCAGAATGGCTAGATATTGATTGCTGCTTGTCTTTTTTTTTTCTGCTGGAGTTTTAAACACTGCAGATGAAGACTTCAAGGCTTGTCTAGTCTGCTCATTCCTTACAGTGTATCACAGAATCTATTTGATCTTATCCTTCCAGCAAAAGATCCTTTTTGTTCACTCTCTGCTGTTAACAATTTTTGCCTCCATGCTCTCCACTGCAAGGCTGTTCATTTATTTGTCACTCCTTCTATGAAGAAATATTTCCTTATCTACTCTTCTTCGTTAACCCTCATATCATGACATCTTGTTCTAGATCTTTTTTTCTCATTCTTTAATGCAGGATATGAGGAATTTTTATTTTTGCTCTGGGTTCCAGAGACTGGACATTTTGCTATACTTTTAAAAGAGTTGAAAAGTGAGTCAATGTTCCTCATCTATAGTCAGGGTGAGGAGTTTGTGCAAGAAAGAAAGAATGACATAGTAACTAAAGGTGGCAGGGTTATTTATTTATTTATTTAGACAGTTTTGTATACCACCTTATCCTTCAATCAAAGTAGTCACAACACAATTGGGGGATACATTTAACACGAGGGGATATGAGACACATACACTAATACTTACAGGGAACATGGGCAATGGAGGGTTAAGTGGCTTGCCCAAGACCACAAGGAGCACCTGTGGGACTAGAAACCCCAGTCCTTCCGGCCCAAGGTTGCTGTCCTCTAGTGGGATTTGAACCACTGACCTTCTGGCCTGTGGTACCTTGCCCCAACCACTAGGCCACTCCTCCCTGAGCAGGCTAGGGTTAATCTAGCCTGCTCATTTCGCTATCTATTCCCAGGTCACAATCCTTAGTGCATCTTTGAGTCTACATCAGTTTCCCATCACTAAGGATCCCCTCTGATTTTTACCATGTTTTCTTGAATTCTCTTACTCCATCCAACTGTAGTGGAGACTGTTTCATACACATATAACTGCATTTCACTCCATTGGATAGCATCTATTTTGGAAGGTCTGTTCATCTAGCTGTGCACATGAACATTCATTTTTAAAAGTGCATATGCTTTGAAACTAAAAAATTTAGCCAGTGAAGGGAGACCGCCCACTGCCCACCCACTCTCCGCCCCCATGCTGCCTCTTCCCCACCCTCGTCTAACTTCCCCACAACAACCAGTGGGGAAGTTATACAGGGGCAGGAGCCAGCATGAATAGCGGGGATGGACGTCCGGTTGAGACGTCCATCCCCGCTATTTGTGCGTCAGAATGACCCCCAAATTATTTTACCTTTTTAAGTTCCTCTTTTTCTTGTGTCTGTTTTAATTTGTTTGTGATCAATTTCACATTCATTTGTTTTAAAGGAATTTGGTTTTTTATGTGATTATTTATATGTAAGATATGTTGGTTATTTATGGTGTTTTTAGACATCTGCCTTTTTAGTTTTAGGATATTTGGTTATTTATTATTTTAATTTATTTATTAATTGTATTGTATCTTCTTTTTTATGTATGTTTCACCATACAGTATTCCAACCCCTGAAGAAGGCTCTACCGAAACATGGCTCGTGTAGGGTCTTGTGATGTTGGTGTTCCTTTCTGACCATTGTGGTCTTAATAAAATTCATTTTTGAGTAATTTGCTTCTTGCTGTGCCCTTAGACATTAGCAAGTACCTTGTGCTCTTGTTATTTTTGGACTCTCAGCTGTATCCTTACAGACCTGTGGTGGTGTGATAGAATCTACATCCTTTCATGCAGACTCTGTAGAGACCAGGAAAAGACAATAACCACCAGATTTTGCACAACTTTGGAAAGAGCAATGAAGGGGACAGAAACAAAAGAATTGTTCTCCCCAAACTAGGTCACAAGGAAAGTTTAGTTCCCAGGGCTACCAAAGATGGTGGGGCCAAAAGGGGGCTGGGCCAGGGGATATAAAATTTGAAGAGGAAGATAGTTCAGTTTCCTTTGAGAGGCTAAAGAAGAAAGTGATGAAATACTGCTCTGTAGTGATTAAGGTACTTATTTTGTTTAAAGTTAGAAAATGTGTTTGTTGAGTGAAGTTCTGAAGTAAGCTGAGCTGCTGCAAGTTATAATTTAACAACTGAAGTGAGTTTCTTTTAGACAAGCTGACTACCATTTCTGTTTTGTGGCTGGACTTTGTATTTTGATAAACTGTCTATATCGATGATGGTGACTTCCCTGGCTAAAGGGATTGAAGGGAGTCATGTGGGTGGTGCAGACTACAGTATAGCTTCTTTTTGTTGTGATGTTATGGGGGGGGATCAAACTGACTGTGGAGAATGTTAAATGTTGAAAGACTTAAGACCTTAATAAGGAACTGTCTCTGTACAGAGACTTAAAGGGGGAAGGGAAACCCAGATTCAAGGGGACAATTGATATTACAGTTGGGGAAAGGCTGGAAATGACTAATTGCCTGAAAAGCTGTGCTTGGCCAAAGCCCAATTGTCTGTGGTAGTTCTGTGATATATCCAGAGGAGCAGGGGTTGTTCTATCATTAGGCCAACTGAAGCGGTGGCCTCAGGTGGCAGTTTCTAGGGGGCGGCACTCTGGCTGTGTTTATTTCTGATTTTGCTGCTCCCTAGAAATTGTCTAATGATAGAACCATCCCTGGTACCCAACATAGCAGGAAAGCAGAGCAATCAGTGGGGCTTCCAGCAGGGCGAGGGTGCCATCGGGCAAAGCACACCGGTCTCCACGCCGCCCTGAGGAAGCCCATAAGAGCGAGGGCGCCATTGGGCGAAGCATGCCAGTCTCCACGCTCCCTGAGGTAGCCCATAAGAGCGAGGGTGCCATCGGGCGAAGCACGCCGGTCTCCACGCCGCCCTGAGGCAGCCCATAAGAGAGAGGGCACCATCGGGCGTGCCCGCACCTGGCGGTCCCGTGCCTTAGGCGGGGAACACAGGCGGAATCAAACCCCCAGGACCAAATAGTCTCTGCGTTAACCCAAGATCCGCTCCTGCGTGAACCGTTAATGCAGCTGCAACAAATCTCCATAGCTTCTGAAGAGCCGAGCAGGTACGATCGCTCCTCCACATCCCAACCATCTCATGATTACCACCCTATACGTATCTCTGCTCTGATCTTGCTTCCCACTGTTGGCTACGATCTTACTTCCCATTGCCTGCATAGAACTTGCTACCCATTGTGTGCCTAAAACTTGCTACCCACTGTTTGCCTAATACTTGCTACCCATTGTATGCCTAGAACTTGCTACCCATTGTTTGCCTAGTACTTGATACCCATTGTATGCCTGGTACCTGCTACCCATTGTTTGCCTAGTACTTGCTACCCATTGTTTGCCTAGAACTTGCTACCCACTGTTTGCCTAGTACTTTCTACCCATTGTATGCCTAGAACTTGCTACCCATTGTTTACCTAGTACTTGCTACCCATTGTATGCCCAGAACTTGCTACCCATTGTATGCCCAGTACTTGCTACCCATTGTGTGCCCAGAACCTGCTACCCATTGTTTGCCTAGAACTTGTTACCCACTGCTTGCTCAGACCTTGCTGCCCACTACCATGGCCCCACACCTCATTGTCTTTCTCTTCCTCATCCTCCCCAACTGCCTCCCTTTCTATCAACACCCTCCCTCCTCTTCCCCCTCCCCTCCCCCTACCTTCCTCACTTCTCCCTCCATTCTGCCCCCTAGCATAGCATCTGCTCTTGAGCTTCTTCATACCATCCCCCGCATTCAACCAGCCCCCCTCTCTTTAAGGCAACCCCATCCTCGCTTCCGCCGTACTATCACTACTTTACCACGCTCTCTAATACTCATTCTCCTTCTCTCATCAGGTAATATCAACCCCAATCCTGCCCCCCACCCCCAGATTTCTTTCTCACACTAAAAAAAGTTCCTCACGTACCCTATCTAATCTCATCCACATCCCACTCCTCCCTCCTTCCGCCCTCCCACATTCATCCCACAATCACTCATTCATAGATACCCCCAAAAATAAATCCTCACATAACCTACCTGATACCATCAATTTACCCCTCACTTCCCCTCCCTCATGCCCCTCTTGGAGAGCACACACACCCAGACATACCCACCCACACTCTGCTCCCTCTAAATCTCAGTATTACCCTAGAAATAGACCCCCATGCTACTCTGATAAGAAATCCACAGGTAACTTATCCAACCTTATCCATATCCCTCTCCTCCCCCCCTCCACTCTCCCGTTTTCATGCACCCTATGGAACGCATGCTCAGTCATTAAAAAAACCCTTTTATTCACGATCTCTTTATCTCTAATGCCCTACACCTTCTTGCCTTGACCGAGACCTGGCTCTCCCCAGACGACACCTCATCCATTGCCTCTCTCTGCTATGGAGGCTACCAGTTCTCCCATACACCTCAATCTACTGGTTGCAGTGGTGGCGTTGGCCTCCTACTCTCTCCCTCCTGCCAATTCCAACCCCTCCTGCCACCCCAATCACGTCCCCAATCACCCCCCCTCTCCTTCGACGTCCACTCCATTTGCCTCCTCACATCACTTCCCCTCCGAGTAGCTGTTATTTATCACCCACCCGACAAATCCAAATCAACCTTCCTCACCGACTTCAACTCCTGGTTTTCTGTCTTTATGGATCCCTCCTCCCCCACTCTTATTATTGGTGATTTCAACATTCACATCGACAACCCCTCCGACCCCCATGCCTCAAAGTTTCTCGCTCTTACCTCCTCTTTCAACCTCCAACTTTGCTCCACTGCCCCACACACCTATACGGCCACTGCCTTGACCTAATACTCTTCTCCAATTCCTCTCCCTCAAACTTCCGCAAATCAATCCTTCCCTCATCTGACCATCACCTCTTAACATTTACTCTTCAGCTTCCGCCGTCCCAACCTCGTCCTGTCTCCTCCGACCTATTTAGAAACCTTCATAATATTGATCCCCTGACTCCTCCACCATTTCTCCATCTCTTTCCTCCATTATATCCTCCAAGTCCGTCGACGAGGCATTATCTTCATACAATTCTACACTATCCTCAGCCCTTGACACTCTTGCCCCTCCCACCCCATGTCCTGTCAAACGATCTACTCTCCAACCCTGGCTTTCACCCACAATCCATTACCTATGCATCTGCGCCCATTCTGCCGAATGAGCTTGGTCCAAATCCCGCTCTCCGGAAGACCTTCTACCCTTCAAATTCATGCTTGGCTCCTTCCAGTTAGCCTTAGCACTTGCCAAACAAGATTACTACATCAATCTGACCAACTCCCTTACCTCTGATCCTCGCCGTCTCTTTAATACCCTCAATTCTCTCCTCAAGATCCCCCCTCCTCCGATCCCGCCCTCCCTTTCTGCCCAAACCTTAGCCGACTACTTCCACAACAAAATCCACAAGATCACCCTCCAATTCCCTACCCCCTCATCTACCTCCTCTCCTCCCCAAGTCTCCCCAATCCATACTCCCCCTGCCACCCTCTCCTCCTTCCCTCCAATCTCTGAAAAAGAAACAGCACTCCTTCTTTCCTCTTCCAAACCCACCACCTGTCCATCAGACCCTACCCCCACCCATCTCCTACATTCCATCTCCCTCACCATTGTTCCCTCCATCACTCATATCCTCAATCTTTCACTCTCCATTGCAACTGTCCCTGTTAACTTCAAACATGCTGTTGTCACACCCCTCCTCAAGAAGCCCTCACTTGATCCCACATGCCCTTCTAACTATTGACCCATCTCCCTCGTTCCCTTCATATCCAAACTATTAGAACAAGCAGTCCACCATCGCTGCCTCGACTTCCTCACCTCCCAGGCCCTCCTGGACCCACTAAAATCCAGCTTCCGTCCCCTACACTCCACTGAAACGGCACTCACAGAAGTCACCAACAACCTGTTCCTGGCTAAATCTAAGGGTCTCTATTCTAGCCTCATCCTTCTTGACCTTTCTGCTGCCTTTGACACCGTTGACCACAACCTTTTCTTCACCACCCTCTCCTCGCTTGGCTTCAGGGACTCCATACTATCCTGGTTCTCCTGCTACCTCTCCCATCGCTCATTCAGTGTATGCTCTGGTGGCTCCTCCTCCTCCCCTATCCTGCTCCATGTAGGTGTACCCCAGGGATCCGTCTTGGGCCCCCCCCTTTTCTCTCTCTATACCCAAGGCCTTGGCACGCTTATCTCCTCCCATGGCTTTCAGCACCATCTCTATGCCGATGACTCCCAAATCTACCTCTCTACACCTAATATTTCTCTGGCAACCCAGTCCAAGATCTCTGCCTGGCTTTCGGACATCGCTGCCTGGATGTCTCATCGCCGATTGAAACTGAACATGGCCAAAACTGAACTCCTTGTCTTTCCACCCAACTCCTCCCCCCCACTTCCCCCTCTCTCAGTCCAAGTGGATGGATCTACTATCCTTCCTGTTCCCTCGGCCCGCAATCTAGGGGTTATCTTTGACACCTCTCTCTCCTTCTTTGCTCATATCCAGCTTGTAACTAAGACCTGCTGCTTCTTTCTCTACAACATCAGCAAAATCCGCCCCTTCCTCTCTGAACATACAACCAAAATGCTTATCCACTCCTTAATCTCCTCTCGCCTCGATTACTGCAACCTACTCCTCTCTGGTCTCCCCATGAGCCACCTCCTTCCCCTTCAATCTATACAAAATCATGCTGCTCGACTAATCTTCTGCCAGCCTCGCCATGCCCACATTACTCCTCTTCTCAAGTCGCTTCACTGACTCCCTGTCCATTTCTGCATCCAATTCAGGCTTCTCCTACTGACCTATAAATGCATTCACTCTATGGCCCCTCAATACCTCTTATCTCTCCCTGCGTCCATTCTCGAAATCTGCACTCCGCTAACAGATTACTTCTATCAATGCCTTTCACCTGCACCGCAAACTCCCGACTGCGCTCCTTTCACCTTGCTGCACCACACGCCTGGAACAGCCTACCTGCATCTGTGCGCCAGGCACCCTCCCTGGCCCTCTTCAAATCCAGGTTGAAGACCCACCTTTTCACTGTTGCATTCAGATCCTGACTTTCATCCTCATCTTACCCTAACCCCCGTCAACGTTTATGACCAAACTATAGACCAAACTGTACCACACCATACCTTTCACAGAACTGACTAATGCTCTGTACTGTTCTGACTAGATTGTAAGCTCCGATGAGCATGACTCTGACGGGCAGGGACTGTCTCTTGTATGTTGACTACCTCTTATAGGTTAGATGTGCAGCGCTGCGTGCGTGGCGCTTTATAAATGCTAAATAGTAGTAGTAGGCCTGCACTACCCAGTAAGCCGGGTAAGTGCAGCAGCAGGCTGCCAGTGGGGGGGGGGAGGGGGGGGGATGGTGCCATCGCTGTCGCTAGCCGCCCACCATCCGCCGCTTCAAAAAAGAAAGCAGCCACAGGAGCATTTCTCTGTTCCTGCGGCTCTGCTAACTTTTAAACTGCTGGGTCGCGAAGTTTCTAATGCCAAGAATAAGCATTTCCTGTTTCTCCTAAGACCCAGCAGTTTAAAAGTTGACAGAGCAGTGGGAACGGAGAAATATTCCCACGACTGCTTTCTTTTTTTTTGAAGAACGAATCAGTGAGGGGGGAGGGAAATACACCAGAAGGGAGCAGACATGGTGGGGGGGGGGGGAGCTGGAAGGGAGCAGAGCAGACATGGGGGAGCTGAAAGGGAGCAGATATGGGGGGGAGCTGGAAGGGAGAAGACACTTGGGAATGGGGCTGGAAGGTGACTGGGTAATAGGAGGGTGGTTGGAAGAGAACTGACAGGGAGGAAGGTGGGGGTTGGAAGGGAGCAGAAAAGAGGGTAAGGAGGGGACTGACACCTGGGGGTGGGACTGGAAAGAAGCTGACAACTGGGGATGGCACTGGAAGGCGGATGGAAAGAGGAGAGGGTGACTGGAAGGGAACTGATATGGGAGGGGGCACTGGGACTGGAAGTTTGCTGATACCTGGGATGGTATTTGGACTAGAAGGGGCTGGACGGTGGGGAAGAAGGGGGGGCTGGAAGGGAATAGACATCAGTGGTGGTACTGGGAATGCAAGGGGGCTGGCACTGGAAGGTACTGGGAGGGGAGGCTTAAAGGATGCTGATACTGGGGAGGGTTACTGGGACTAGAAAAAGGCTGATGGAAGCAAATGAAGAAAGCAAAAGGAGAGACAATTAATGGTAGATGGACTATAGACCATAGAAAGAGAGCTAAGAGAAGACAGAGGAAAACAGAAACCTCGGATCTGGACTAGCATGATCAAAAATCATCAGACAATAAAGGTAGAAAAGAATAATTTTATTTTCAATTTAGTGATTGGGCTTTGCACTATCTTTATATTTCACACAAAATGGGGAACTGCATCTTTTATCTGTGTGGCACCGCATACGGAGTCTGGCTTCTTGGGATTTCATTTTCATTTTTGTCTACATATTTTATTTTTGCTTTAGGTTGTGGTCACTTATTCTGTACTTAGTGAGGGTTTGTGTTCTGAGTGTTGTGACCAAGGCCAGGTGTTCTGTTAACATGGTGTTTGTATCTAGGGATCTGTACTGTAGTAATTTGACATGTACAGCTTTTCAATAGGTTATGTATGTTTTGGGGCCCATTGCAGTGTTTGTAGTGCTGCTTTTTTCTGGGTAGGCCCTTTATTGTATGCGTTTTGGAAGTGTATGCTGGTATGGTATGGTAGATTTGCCCTTGCAGATCTTCAGTGACTTTAGTAGGGTTTTATATTAGTTCCCAATATGCCTGGTACTGGAGAATTGTTGTTGGTGAGATGACCAGAATCAGACTTTTTTTTTTTTAAATATATTGAGTTCTGTGGGTGAATGTCCTCCCTCTGCTCTGCACCCATTGTTGAGGAGGGGGTTTTGTGAATGCAAAATATATGTTCAAAACGAAAAAGCAAGCACCATAACTCAGTTTATAACAAAATACAAATGAGTTATAATTTGGAGTTATAAACTGCTATGGTTCTCACTCTTTCTTTTAGTTCCTTGGTGTGCGAACATCTTGCATTTGCTCCACATTATCTAATCAGCTTTTTGGTTTGGTTCAGTCCCTTACTAGAGTTTTGAGAAATATCCCCCCTCTTGGGGTGAGCACCATCTCATACCTCGCCTCAGGCAGCAGATTGACTTGAGCTGCCCCTGCAGAGGAGCTTGGTTTGCATCTGGAGCCCAGAGCCATGACCAAAGAATGGAGTAGCGGACTGGATTGTGAAGTGGAGTTTCACTGTGAGGTTATTGGTCCTCCTGCACTAGGTTCAGTAGCTCCTATAGGGGTTGGAGGTGGCATGCCTGGAATCGGGGGCCATATGCTCAGCTGATGCCTTGCATGACTTTATTTGCATCTCAGTTGGAGTGTGGTGTCACTGGTTATAGCATGCAGGTTGTTCGGGTCAGCTGAATAGTGCCTATGCCACATTTCCAAGGCTTGTCTGAGTAGGCTGCCCTTTAGGGGGCCCTTTTCTTTAGGGAGGACTTGAAGAAGTTAGTTAAGGACATGGTGGAACTCAGCTCTTGCCAGAGAGTAAACAATGGTCAAATGCCCAAAAGGACATAGACTGGTCTCGCATCGAAGTGCAAGTTGGATAGACAGTGTGTCCCCAGTCAGGCAGGCAGAAAAGGTGTTTTCAGCACTTTCAGTTCTTTAAGAAGCTGTGAGACAGCATCACTGGCAATTCCATATCACCTCAGAATAGTGGATTACGAGGTGCAATCAAAACGTATTCAGACTTGTACAATAACACAAGAAGTATAACACTGACAGTTATTGCACTCAGTCTCCTTCAAAGTAGTTTTCTTCCAATAAAACACACTTTCTCCAGCATTCCTGCCACTGCTGGAACAATTTTGAAATGCCTCTTTCGTTATGTTGTGAAGCTGCTATGTTGAATTTTGCTTAATGGTCTCCAAATTGTCGAATCTCCTTCCTTTCAGTGGTAATTTCAGTTTTGGAAACAAGAAAAAGTCACAGGATGCGAGGTCAGGTGAGTACAGAGGTTGATGGACTTGCTCGATTTGGTGTTTGGCCAAGAACTGCTGGACAAGATGTGATGCATGAGTTGGGGAATTATCGTGATGAAGCCACTATTTACTATTCATGTGCAACTCTGGCTTCTTACAATGAACTGCATCTCTCAAATAAGTCAGAACTTGGTTGTAGTACTCCTTATTGATGGTTTGGCCTTTTGGAGCATACTCATGATGAACAATACCCTGGTAATCAAAGAAATCTGTGAGCATGACCTTGACATTGCTCCTCACCTGACGGGCTTTCTTGAGTATACGAGAGTTGGCAGTCTTTCATTGTGAGGATTCAGCCTTAGTTTCTGGGTCATAACCATAAACTCATGATTCATCAACAGTAATAATCTTTCTGATGAAATCTGAGTCATTTCCAGCTCATTACAATAGTTCCCTGACTGCAGACAATTGTACTTCGTTTTGGGCAGGAGACAGGAGTTTCAGCTTGAATTTTTCAGACACACATCTCATGCCCTAATTGACAGTAAGTATGGACTGTACCAACCTGAAACTGATGTCCATATCCTCAGAAAGCTCCCTAATAGTCAATCGATGATTTGAGCGTATTGTGGCACGCACTGCTTCAACTTTGTCTTCATTCCGGCTCATGGATGGCCTTCCAGAACGTTCATCACTGTCAACACTTTGGCGGCCCTCTTGGAAACGTTTGTACCAGTCATAAACTCAAGCATGACTTATGCATTCATCACCATATGCTTGCTGTAACTTGTCATAAGTCTCTTTGCATGAATCTCCAAGTTTCTGTCAGAATTTAGTGCAAATTCACTGTTCAATTTTTTCACTCATCGTAAATCTGATGAACTATTTTTACATGATACCAAACATCATGTAATTTTAAAAAGTACAGGTGTGCTGTAGCCACGTTATACTCTGCACATGCAGAGCACATAACTAGATCACTACATGCTTAATAGCATCGCAGTACAATGTATTTATATAGCTCAACAACAAGTCTCGATACTTTTTGATCACACCTTATATTTATTTAACCAGTTTTGTATACCACCTTATCCTTCAATCAAAGTGGTTGACAAGACAACAAAGGCTTACATATTGATGGTATGGGAAAACAAAAACGATACATTACAATATAAATACAAAACAAAACAATATAATACTATATCATAGTGAAATTAAATATACATAATGGTTAATTTAAGTTATTTCACTAAATGATTCTATAAATAAGTAAGTCTTTAAAGATTTGCGAAAGACCTTAAGGTCTTCCTGAGTTCTTAAGTCTTCAGGAATAGAATTCCATAACTCTGGTGCCATAAAGGAAAACGCTCTTTTAGAAGTCATTTGTTTTGATTTGTTGAAGTTCAAAGGAGTATTAAGTTTATTGATATTTTGAGATCATCTTGGTCTTATGCTCTTGTCTTTTGAAATAATAGATTGTAGAATATCCAAAATGGAGATTGTTTGGTACAGATATGCGCTGGAATTCATGGCTCTGCTTATCATTGCCTTCATGGAGTTTGTGTGGAGGTGCCAAGAAGCAGCAAGTGATACAGGGAACCATCGACTTCCTCCTGCATCTGGAGCATATCGTTCCAGTTTTGCCAGGTGAGTTTGATGTCAGTGTTCCATATGCTTCATGATCCCAAAATAGGATGGTTCTTTCAGGCCATGTCTGCAAATAGCAGACACAATTATAAACTCCCAAGTTCCCATATGGAGCAGATTATCTTGCAACAGACCAATCAATTTTTTTTTCAGTGTCCAATTGAGTGCAAAAGTCAAATACTTATTTCAGGTCTATTTTGGCCTTATATGAACTACTGATGACTGACTGTCCACTTTTCATCTGTGCTTACTAATGCTTGAAAGAATAGATTTTGAACACATCCTATTGTGGAAATGGGAGAATATAAGTTCTCAGATATTTCTATCTATTTTTTTAAATCTTTTAGTGAACTTGGTATTCATGAAAATTGCTGTGCTAACATGACAGGAAATCAGTCTTTCACTAATTCACAGAGAAAATACAATATGAACAATGTAGGATTCTATTTCTCCACACCACTGTCTTGTGTATTTCCTCCATTAATGGAATGAACAGACTGCCTACTGTATAAGGAAGAATCACCAGGGCATGTCTACTAAAACATGCTATCTGGGTTGCGTGGTGGTAGCGCGTGTTTTTGGTACTATGCTAAAAAGTAGTGCAAGGCTCTGTGCTAAAAAACACATACTACCCAGGCATCACATGTCTGGTAGGGCATGGGTGTTCCCACCACAACACTGCTAGCACAGGCCTTGAAAGCCTACGCATGGTGGGGAGCAATTCCTGCTATTGCGGTGGATGGTGCTAATTGCTCCCCTTGACAGTATATAATCATGGCAAGGTGTTATAAATTCAGGGAAACAGTTGTCTCTATCTCTCTGCATCTAGTGCAGTGCTCCCTGCTAGTAATGCAGCCCAAGCCTGCATTACTGGCATGGGGCTTAGTAAACCTTTCCCACGGTTTTCTGTGGTAGATTGAGTAGACATTGTGGCATGGTCATTAGGTTCTGCAGCTATTCTATGCAAATGTACATGGAGTGAACGTTTTGCCAATATATGTACATAAGACTCAGTTTTGTTAAATTTCATATGTTGCAGAAACATAAAAATGCAAAATTCACCATGCACATGAAAATTATTTGACAATATAAGTAAGAAACCTTAACTGTGAAATGTCTTGAATTCAAACAATGCAACCATTCATATTAAGATGTGATTCCATAATGTGCATGTTCGGCCTGCGGACACGTCTAAATCAAAAACGGGCCACCTTTGAACCTAATAATGCATCTGCGAGTCTGTACATGTCCGCGGGTCCAGAATCGGATAGATAGACATGTTCAGCGGGCACATGCAAGCCCTATCCAGCCAACCCCATGCCTCAGTGCGGATAAATGTTTTGGACATCTCTGCATCCCCCTTATTCTGAAACGTTACACGTTTTGGATCCTGCTCAATCCCATGATGTACTCACAGGCCCCTCGGGGAAAAAAGTGCATCTCTTAAGTTGCTCATCACATTCAATAGTGTTCTGATGCATACTAGACATAAATACCAAAGAGAAATGACAGCTGATGCAACCTAGACCATATACCAGTCCCCCTCATGCCCTGAAAAGTGCTAGGTAAGCCCAGTGCACCCCAGTATGGTATACAAGAATGTAAATATGAACGTGTATGTCAGGACATACCTTGCATCAAATGGTATGTGGTATTAGGAAGCAGCCTCTGTGATTCCTGCCCTGGTCATTTCTACAAACACACCTTAACCTGCTAGGGATGGACCCTCACTAAGTCCACAAAACCCTGAACTAATCTTGCAGGTCCCCAAAGAATGCATAATGTTGCTGAGCATCAAATGTATGCCCTTTTTGTGCCTGTGGTTTATAAGTGCACTCATTCTGCTGCTCTGCACTACCATTCCCCTCTTATCTTTCCCTACACCCCTCCCCGTGAATTCCGCTCTTTTGTGATATTGCTTCTATCTGTGCCCTTCTCTTCTACTGCCAAATCTAGACATCATTCCCTTCACCTTGCTGCTCCTTATGCCTGGAACAAACTACCTGAATCTGTACATCAAGCTTCTTCCCTGGCCCCTATCAAATCCAGGTTGAGCGCTCATCTCATCATTGCCACTGTTGGATCTGAGCCGCCTAAGCTCCCTTGTGTTTTCTGACCATTCCCCCTGGATGTATCCTGTTCACATCTGCTGTGTTGTCTGTCCCAACTAGATTGTAAGGGACCATTGAGCAGGGACCGCTTTTTACGTGTATCTGTGCAGCGTTACGTATGCCTTGTAGCACTATACAAATGATTAGTAGTAGTTGTAATAAGGTCTTCTGGCTATGACATCTGAGGCCCACCTATCTGGGTACTGGCATTTCTCACAGCAGCTACACCTGTCCCATCATGGCGTATGTCAGTCTGTATACATCTGCTACTTGTGGGGAAATCCTGTCTGCCTTCCCACAGCCAGCTTTGTGGTACTGCTCCCCTGGTCAGGGCTGTGTGGGCATGGGAGGTGAGATCTCTCTACCATCACATCAAGTAGCCAGACTCCAGATATATCACTGCTCTTGCAGCTCTCATTGATCCTGGCCTGGGTAGGGATGTAGGCTGCATGGGACAATCTGGGGAATGTTCGCACCACATCAATCATGTCTCCCAGTGCCAAACACAGCAGTGGGAGACACGCCTGCCCTATCACACTGCCAACAATATCTGATCTAATTAGAGTACTCTATATAAAATAATCCAGAAGGAATCAGCATAGGTTTCCTATGGCTAAAACATATCCCTGTCAATAATAGGGACCCCCAGAATAAGGGCATTCAGCAGTGCAAAAAGCACTAATACTTGCTCAACAGCAACACCATTGGTCCAACAAAATGTGCATTATGGGCATGCATTAATGTTGTTTGAACTGTTGAGTGCCCTTATTCTGAGGGTACCTTATTATTGATGAGGATATGTTTTGACATTTAGCTATAATGAACCCTTTCTGAGTTCTACTGCCCAATCAACTGGCACCTGGTGACACTGTGGGCACCCATATGGTCTAGGTACTGGCCAGACTTTCATGTCCCCCCTGAATTGCAGATGAGCACACCAGATCCCTCCCATGCACCCCTCAAACCACACACACACACTTTCACTTTCTGTCACAAAAACATGATTCTGCCAAAAAGATACCCTGAACATAACAGCTATGACATAACATGATTACATTTATTTATTTACTTCTCTTATATACCGCGCTATTAAAATCAGTGCGGTTTACAATTGAACAAAAAACATACTGCAATGTCACACGACAATTGAGTTTTTACACTGAACATGGACGAGATAACCTGGAGGTAACAGGGGTAACTAATTACAGAGTAATTATTCATGGAGTATGGTGAGAAATTATACATATAGTATGGTGAGAAATTATACATATAGTATAGCTTGGTTTCAACATATTTATAAGAGGTTTAATCAATAAGATGTGTGATCAGTACCAATAATAAATAAGAGAGGGGATATGGTGGTAGAGCTAGTCATTTTCTTTATGGTGTTGGATTTTGGGTGGGGTGGAGTAGGGTGTAGGATGTGAGGATGGATGGTTGTTTCTGGGATTGGATTCTGGGTAATGGATGAGGAAAAGGTGTTGTTTGAGGGCTTTTCTAAATGACAATAGGTCTGGGGTGGAACGGAGCTCAGTGGGGAGGGCATTCCAGGTCATGGGTGCAAATAGGGAGAAGGCTCTATTGGCAGTAGCCTTTTTGCACTTAGTTAGAATGTTGGGGATCTCTAGAGTGTTTGCTTGATTAGATCTCCTGATCTTGTTGAACGGCCGTCTTTGAATGAGTTTGCTGATGGGTGAGGTGATCTGGTTCCTTAGGGCTTTGAATGTTAGTACTAGGGACTTATACTGGATGGGGTACCAGGACTACAAATATACATCTACATGGGGTACCGGGACTACAAATATGATGTCTGTTTCTCATCCAACAAGGAATCCTTTCCCTGCTCATGCCCATAATATCCCTGCATCAGCAGTTCCATTTTTCTGAACATGGAAATTGTTAGGATCCCATAGACTGGCTTCTTTAGCACAAACAGCACATTAGTGCATAGCCTGAATAAACACTAATATTTCTGTAAGGGTGTTTATTAATGTGTCTACACCTTACATCATTCCCTCTCCACTGTTTGTTGTACCTTAGGACTACATCTTGTGTTTTTCCAGACCTTAGTCATGCCAGTTCATGACATACTTGTCACAACCATTCTTCAATATGGACCACATTGCAGAGAAGAGCAGAATTTTTTCTAAGTCCTCGCCTTATTCCACATTTCAGCAGGAATAACATGAACATTTCCGAGAAACACGTAATATGTACACGGGCCTTTCCTGAATATGCTTTCTATGTCTCCATAGTTTTATATACCACCCTATCTTAAAGTCAAGGCAGTTTACAGGTAGCGCTAAAACATATTATGCATCAGAACACAAGTATAACAGAACATAACTTGAACTTAATTGAACTTAGGAAGAAGGGTTTGGGTGAGGAGTTACAGTCAGGAGCTATTATGCTAAGTACTAAGAGTCAGGTGCTTGCAGGTTATACTAGTACATATTCGGTCTGATTCTGATCCGCACATATATCCCCTTTGTATGTCTGGTCTGAGCCGGACGTACAAAGGGGAGCGCAATTCTGATCCCGCAGGACACATCTAGCCTCACGGGATCAGAATCACGATCAGGCCTGTACATGCAGGCTGGGACTGCAATTCAGTCCCGGCCTGCACATACAAGCACTTCCCTGGTAGCTCAGTTAGGCTTTTAAATGGATCCATGGCGCCAGGGCGTCACATTGCCATGGTACTGCAGCTCCATTTAAAAGCCGTGATGCCGGCCATCAGAAACTAAAGTTTATTCCCTGCAGCCCAACCCCCGATGTAGCCTCCTAAGGCTAGGGTTGGGCTGCGGGGAATAAACCCTGGCCCCCCAGCTCCTTCTGCGCCCTGGGACGCGAAAAAAACATGTCCAGGGAAGTTATTCCATCTTGGAGGTGGAATAACGTCCCTGGTCATTTCACTGGACCTGGACATACAGGGCCAACATTAGAATCGTCCTTGTACGTCCAGGGCCGGCGAATGCCCACTGCCCGCCCACTCTCTGCCCCCAGGCCATCTCTTTCCCGTCCCTGACTAACTTCCCTGCACAACCGGGGGAAAGTTAGTCGGGGGCTGCAGCCGGCACAAATAGTGAAGATGGACATCCTGTTGGGACGTCCATCCCCGCTATTCGCGGTTCAGAATAACCCCCATTCTGTATAGACTCATGAGTGAAGGAACATAACTCTAACTTGGTGTAGATAAATAAGTATAGTATGGCATTTTTGAGAACTTGAGTGTTTAATATGTATTGGGTCTGTGGCCAGATTTTCTAATGAAGCTGTGCTATCTGATGAAACCATCAGCCAAGGTCAAAGCATAAAGTATGTGGCCATACATCTTTATGTTACCCAGTGAGGAGAAGATATGAAGTCTTAAAGCTAAGTGCAATGCATATCTCTCACCTACTATTGTGGTGATTGTTTCTTGGGGAAATTAACATTAGCTCTAATACTGTAGTGAGCGTTTATTAGTTCTAACACCATAGATGATGACTTAATGGGTACGGCAGGCAGATGACTAGATCACCAGTAAAACTGTCCGTTGAGCTCTTCGGTGTGTGGGCAAGTAATAGACCTGTTTCAGGGCCATGGAGATTTTTATAAAAGTATTTTTGAATATTAATGTCCATTTGGGGAGTGGATATATTTAATTATTGGTCCTGTTTGTGTGTTAGTTTTTTAGAAAAAAATCAAGAGGCAAATTACATTTATAAGATGGTATTTTGCCACTTAACATGTGTAAGTTTTTTTTTATCTTGCAAACCTATATGTATCAATGTTGCTATTTCATTATATAGTGGCTGATATTTTAGATTCATTTCACTGGGGCGGGGGGGGGGGGGGAATGAAGGGAGTTAGCCATGCTGTCAAGGGCTGGCCAAAGAACACTTTTTAAACTTATACATTCTGGGGAGTAGTTATAAATCCAGACATGGACAATTTTGGTTATACACATGCTGGTCCTATATAAAATGGGGAGTACACATGTTGATTTTTGACACCCCTCCCCCCATGCCACACCGCAGCCAACTCCTAGAATGCCCCCTCCACATATAAATGCCACATACAAATGGAAATAGCAAGCATGGCTTAAAATAACCTCCATGTTCTTCAAGCCAAATGTCTGAAGAGGTACCACTTTCTTAAGTTACTTACAATGAGATTTGCTGGCACAAAGAGCAAACATAGCAGTTTATTTTAACAAGTAAAGCTTCTCACAAAGTCGTGGTAGTAAGAACAAGGAAAAACAGACCCCCTCTTGAAACTATGAGCACTTAATTCAAGCTGTGCTTATTAGAGAAAGTTGGCACATTCCAGTACTGAAGCAGAATTACAGGGAAACAAGCCAGCTGCACATCCATTACTCCAGCACCAGGGACTCACAAGCATGACACTCTCTAGCACCAGTGGGCTCCTGAGGATTGCAGCCCAATGGATGTGTGTTTGATACATGCATACAGATCAAATAATTGATGCTGATGTTCACTTTTGCTTCAGTAGGAAGCTCATCTAAAATGTTTGCTCTAAAATGCCTTAGAAAAACAAACGGACACAAATTTTCAATAGCAATTTACCCAGGTAAAAGCTTGCCTACAAATCAGCTTTCTCTGCCCAGCTTAAAGCTTATGTGGACTTCCATAGCATGCACTTTTTTGGCCAGATTGTAAGGTGTATTTGGGTGTGAAAATTTGGAAGGGAATAGCCTATATACATGATTAAGTTGTATGGCTGACCCTTCTCAGTCACTTGCATAAAATTGCAGGTGTTACATGTATAATTTGTGCACATTTTCAAAGAAGAAACAAGGCCACAGTTAATTTTTCTTTGAAAGGCTGCATAGTTGCAAAATGTGTGCTATTTAAAAAGTACTCTTTAACCTATAGAAAATAATACAAAAATGTAGCTCAGAACTATATAGCCTTTTTAAACAGCATATGGCTGAGGGAAAGCATTATGTAAGGACAAAGACATATCCCAATATGTGCATTCAGGAGGCTATCTATCTTCCCTGTCTGACTGAAAGCATTTGGATTAGTTTCATGCTTCACTGCACCTGAAGTATGTGATGGTTATAAAACTTGTACACATGCTGTTGTATGTTATTTCTTGCTTGTCTTTCAGTATAGTAATTTTAGAGACAGTAAGGGGAATTCTGAAACTTTATAGATATTTGTTGCCTTTTAAGATTATATCTAGCTCAAAGCAATTCTACAAAGGAAAGTTGAGCAATAATTTCAATTCTTGGAACAGAGAAGAAAATATGACTCAAGCATTGTGAATGAAATGCAGATAAATTGCAAACATTAGAAAATGCACTGTCATAATAGTTTTTGTACCATGAGATTTATTATTCAGTTTGCTCTCTGTGCTGGACATTAGCACTGTTTTTTACATTGCTGTAAATCAAGCTTCTTATCCATGACAATTTTTTTTACATTTTGTTATCAAAAATTTAAATACATTTTAGCAGAATGATATGGAACATAGGCACAGACATAAAAAAGGGGAAAGATACCCCCCGCCCCCCAAAAAAACTAATCCAAATGCCACCTTACATATGACCACAAAACAGGAAAAAAAATAAAAATTGTAGGGAAAATATAGGAGGAAGAGCACAAGGAGGCGCTGGAGAGCTTTTTTTCTTAAAAGAAAATAAAAATAAAATCAAAGCAAGAGCTTTATTAGCCAGCTTAATACCATCAAGTGAGATACTTTCAAGTAATACTTTCAACTTAAAATGTTCAAGATGAAGAAAAAACTTGCACCTTGAAACTTATTTATTTATTTATCTGTTTTTATATCCCACCTGCGATCCTTGTGGGCAGCAGCTTAGGGGAGGGGGTGGAGGTGGGGAAAGACAGGGAAAGGGGACAGTGAATGCATGGGGGAGGGCAAATTTGGTGGGTGGGAGGTAGAATGGTATGGGCTGATGTGAGGACGGATGGTAGGAGGGGGGTGATGGTAGCAGACATCGTGGTCAGTTGTGGTGTATAGTAAGGGGTGGTGGACCAAAGTATCAAGATTAGAGATGGTTATAAGGTTGTCATGGTGTGAGGAGTGCACTTTGGTACGGGTAACAGCAGGATCAAGTATTAGTTCCCAAACTATTCTCTAAAGAGATGAGGTTTTTATCTTCTTGCTGAATTCGCTGAATTCCTGTCTAACCCGAATGTCGTGAGGGAGGGCATTCCATATATTGTGGGCGTAGAGCGAGAAGGCTCTGTTTAATGCTGCCTGGGTACTTTCTTGAGGGGGGGAGGACAGTAAGGAAGATTACATATTTTGTCATCTAGGTTTATTGCTTGGCATCTTTTATATTAGGGATTGCAAATCGCTAAATGAGGGATGAGTATGACCTTGTAGGCCCGATGTAGGCCCTTAAGAAGTGGAGTTATGCGCTCATGTCTGGGAGCACCATATAGTATCTGTGCTGCAGTGTTCTAAGCTAGCTGTAGGGTGTGAATCACATAGTCCGGTAGGCCTTGGTTGGAGGAGGATGTTGCAGTAGTCCAAGTGTGGGAATACTAGTGCTTGGAAGACTGTACGGAAGCCATGTGAACTTAGTAAGGGTCGCAGGCACTGGGCTATTTTTATTTTCTGGTATGCAAGTCTGTATTGTTGATATGCGCTTGAAGAGTTAGTTAATTGGTCAAGATTATCCCAAGGTAGTGTACTTCTGATTTGACTTGCATTTGTTCACCAGGCTTCTTAATGTGTGTTGGAGGGCGGAAGTTGGTGTCCCTAGTGATAAATAGAATGCCCATTTTGCTGATATTCACAGCTAAATTATGGTTGGTAAGCCATTACTTGATCGCTGTAAAGCAAGCTGTCAGGGATGTGTAGGAAACGTCACATGATATTTGCAGGGAAACTAAGAAAAAAGTCCCCCCCACAGGGCAATCGCACAAGAACACAGACCCAAAAACACTCAGCATCTCACTTAAGTATCTTTATTTTATTTATTTAATAGTATTTAGCTGACACCTTTCCAGTAGTAGTTCAAGGTGAGTTAGTTAGGACAGTGGGTATTTCCCTGACTCCAGAGGGCTTACAATCTGTTTCTATCTCAGGCAATGGAGACTTACCTGAGGTCACAAGAAGTGCCAGTGAGATTTGACCGTGGATAAGTAATTTAATCCTGCATTACCTCGGAAGAAGAGGCCTGGCAATCTACTCCTGGTCATACCTTGCCAAGAAAACCCAGGTGCTGCTGGGTCACCAAGAGTCAGCATTGACATGGAGGCACTTAAAAAAAAATGGGCCCATAAGCAATGCATCTTTATGGACTTTCAATGTGAAAAAATAGAAAGCATTCAAACTTCTTTTGATAAATTCTGATTTGGCTTCCTCTAATACATCTGGAGTGCCATCATCTTTGTCTTCTGATTTAATTCTTTGGTCTGTTTTTGATAACATCTCTGAGATTCAGATAGTAGAGATTTTGTCTACGTTAAAGAACACCTATAGTCATTTGGAATCTTGCTCTATGAGGACGTTTAAATCTTTAAAGAGGCCGGTTGCTGCGATTATTGATGCTTCCTTTTTTCAAAGAATTGTTCCAATTAAAGTAAAAAGAGCTTCTATTTTTCCTTTATTGAAAAATTCATCAGGAAATAAATATGATCTGAAAATTATCATCCGATTTCATTTTTATCTTGTTTGGCGAATGTTTTAGCTAAAATTGTGTTACAACTTCATCAATTTCTTGATGATCATGGGGTGTTATCAAATTTCCAATTTGGTTTTTGCCTTAATTATGGTATAGAACTACTTATGTTGACTTTGATGGAAAAACACCTTCTTGGTTTTATTAGTGACATTAGACATTTCTTCTGCATTCAATACTATTGATCATGAGATACTGATTTCGAGATTGGATTTGTTAGGGATAAAAGGATTAGTATTGACATGGTTTAGATCATTTTTACAAGATAGGAAAGTGCAAGTTAGGTCATCAAATAGTATTTCTTCCCGGTGTACCTTGAATGCAGGGGCACGTCAAGGATCGTCTCTTTCAGCAATGTTGTTTAATATTTATATTTCTCCTCTGTGTAAGGTTTTTGACGCATTAGATCTTAATTATTGGATATATGCGGATGATGTCCAATTTCTGGTTCCAGTCTTGTAATCAATTGATGATTCTCTTAAAAATGTTTCTTGTTGTATTGAAGCAGTTTGGGTATGGATGTTTCAGAACAAATTGGCTTTAAATGTGAATAAAACGGAAGTTTTATATCTTTCAAGGAGTTTACCTGAGTCATTTCTTATAGATAATCGACAACAGAATTCTTTGACTATTAAGTCAGAGATTCATGATCTTAGAATATTGTTGGATACTTCTTTGCATTTGCGGACTCACATTCAGAAATTAGTAAGAACAGCATATTATAAATTGCATCTGTTAAAATGTTTGAAGCCTTTTTTAACATCTGATAATTTTTGTATGGTTCTTCAAGTCTTGGTACTTTGTCCATTTGACTACTGTAATAGTCTTCTATTAGGTTTGCCAGTAGGTCACCCCATTCATTACAATCAGTCCAAAATTTTGTTGTGCGACGTATAACAGGGTGTAATCGATCTGTTGATATTACACAGCAACTGTATGTTTTGCACTGGTTACCTATAAAATGTCATATACAGTATAAGGTGATAATGATTGCCTTTAAATGCATTTACCATTTGGCCCCAGTTAGCCTTTCTTCTCTATTACGATTGTACTGTCCCTGAAGTTCTTTACAATCTCAGGATGCTAATTTGCTGGATGTCCCAGGTTTCAAAGAAGTTTGTTTTCATACCTTGCGAAATAGAACTTTTGCAATGTTTGTTCCTGTCTTGTGGAATTTCTTGCCTGAGAAACTACGTAAGATCTCTGAGCTGTTATTCAGACGGAAAATGAAAACCTATCTTTTTAAACAGGCATTTCCTTTGTTGTGTGCTTAAATTTATCATTTTATATTTTACATTTTTAGTTGAAGTTTAAATTTATTATTTGAATGTTTTTTGGATTTAAAGATTTATGTGATATTTTTAATTCTTTGGTTTTTATTATTTTAATATGATTATGTATGTTTATTAGTGTGCAGAATATAAATGTTTTAAATAAATAAATCTTTATCAGGGCGTGGGGGTAGTTTCAAAACCCATTTCATATTCAGCTCTAGAGCGAAAGTTGCTATCCAAGTACAGAATCTGTTATGGCAGACTGGGAGAGTGAAAAAAATTGTCAAATCCAGGCTATTCACAGACAGCTCTTGTTTCATATCCCCTTCAAGCTCAAACCTTCCAGAATAGATATAGAAGGCTCTGGACAAAGGAAGAGTAGACTCCCTTACTCTCTGAAGCACTTCCAAAACGTTTCTTGAGGATCTTCATAATACCCATCGAAGCAGATCTAGGAAAGTTCAAGAAGTACAGGTTCAGATGATTTTCCAAAGTCTCTGTTTTAAGCCTACACAACTCCTTGTCAAAGGGCAGTATTAGAAACCTTCAGCTCCTCTTTATGTTCCACCTGCCCAATCTCTGGCTGTGACAGCCTACCTGCTTCTCATGAGCAGAACACAGAAATTGAAGCAGACTAGCAACCTGGAAACCTCTATTTCATCCAATCTAGTTGATAGAGCAGCCTCCATGTTGGTGATAACTAACCATTTCCACCAGTGTTATGGTCTCCTCTAAACCCCCAAGCTCCATCACATTGGTTGGCAGATTCCAAAAGCTTATTAAGAGGCAGTTTTCCTACCTCCAACTAACTCCTGAAGGACACAAATGACCCATGGTGGTCCCCCCTCCAAAATTAGAGGGGCAGGAATCCTCTCCTCTGAGGTTCCACTGTATGCAGCTGCAGTCAGTAATACTTCATCATCTGGTATAGATACAACTTCACTCATGATTGGCCCATTTTGGGGTTTAGGGGCAATCTCATGGCACACTGGACTAAATTAACTCCATGTTATCAATAGGATAGGGCTCTCCAATGCTGAGCCCTGTCATCGGAGAGCTATCTCTGGCTGCATGGATCACAAGAATCCCAAGGTTGGCAGAGAGACTGAAACGGATGCATCAGCTCCAAAAGACGGAGCTGGTTGCTTCACCTTGTGCTTCCTCACATGCTTTCCATGAGGCGCACAAGACTGTTAAGTCAGGCTTCCAAGGACTCTGCAGCTCACATGCATGCAATTGCTCCTATTGCCATCTTGCTCTTCCCTCCAAAAAATGCTTGCATTAATACATTTACAAGTAAGGCAGCTATAGTATTTAATATGTGAATTTTGCAAAACAATATAGCAGTATAGCTGATTATTTCTTTCTGCTCTCATAGCTGCCATGTAGCCAGGGCTGGCCTTAGCAGCTATGGGGCCTTCTGGATTTAAGATGAATGTTTATTTATTTATTGTGTTAAAAACTTATATTTTGACATAAAACATGTTAGATTTCTTTATAAGTGTATTTTTATCATGCTTTCTGATCTGCAAACTCTTTCAAAATCCAGTAGCTTTTGCAACAATGGCGTGAGGCCCCATTGGGTCAAATAGACTCAAATGGCCTAAGGCTGGCCCTGTATGTAGCTTGTGATAAGGAAGCTTATCATAGCTCAGGAAGGAGCTATAGAAAAGGTGAAGTGTCTCTGAACAAGCAACCTGTCAGTGCTGGTAGAAATGAGAAAACAGAATTTTGCCATAAAAGACTACCAGTCCCAGAATGCACCAGGTTTCCAACAGCCATGAGAGGAGCTGAAGTGAGAAAACGTGTGTTCAATCAAAAGGGCTATGAGGTAATCCCCAAGCACTCATTGCAAAGGGCAGGGCTTGATTCAGCACAGCTGCGCTGTGCTAGGATGAAACACTCATCTCAAAGGGCAAGGCCTGATTCAGCACAGCTGCGCTGTGTTAGGGGGGAGCACTCATCTAAGCAGAATAAGAGTAGAGTTTATTCTACAGATGACCATATTCATGATCACCTTGGATATCCAGAGAATTGTCCTCAGTATCCTGAGAATCAGCTTGAGTTTGATCATCAGTTTCATCTGAAGGATCATCAGAAGCAGAAGCCAAACCGGACGGACAGAGAGGGAAAGAGACCCTTTGGAAGAAGGAAGAGAAAAGCCTTTGAGAGGTCTAGAAGAGTCCAAAGCAGTACGTATACTGGGAGGTATTCCAAGGGCCAGCATACACCATTGGACTGGGGAAAGCCAGAGGAATGGTGCTGCAGAGCTAGGAATCACCAGAGGCTACCTGTGAGGGAGACGGCTGCACGTGGAAGGGGCCCTAAGACCTATGCCAGAAGGTATGTGAAGAGAGATCCAGTGTCCAGGGATCTGGATTGGAAGGCTGGACATAAGAACTGGACTACATACTGGCCAGGTTATCTAGAGAGGAACTCTAACAGCAATGGAAGCTCAGGTATGAACACTGATCTATGCCCTAGCTATAACCTTGAAAGACAGCAGGGAAACAAGTATTCTCCTGAAAATGCTCCATTGAGAGATTCATCTGTGCCAATCCATGATATTGAACCTATGCTTGTTGAAGATGGGGAAATGATTGCAGATGAAGAATGTATTTATATGGATTGTTCTCTATCTAAACTCCGTTGGTAACTTTCTGTTAAAAAGTACAGCAACCATCACAAAGAAATACAAATTTGTTCTTTAATCTACTCAGAAAAGCTCCTGAAGCAGGATTTGACCCACACAGTAGAAAGCAAGCCAGCTAAGGGGTTTCAGCTGGATAACTGCTAGCAATTAAGCCTTACCTAATTGCTTGTGAGCTAGGAGAGAATCACTTCTGTATCTATGTGGGAAGTAATCAGAAGTTAACCTGAAAAGAACAGTTTGTTTCTTGCTTTGTGGCTTTTCATTTGTTGTTTTCCTGATTTTGACTTTGTTTTTCCAAGTTAACACTGAAAGCAAGTAACCTAATTTATGTGCTACCAAGCATATCTGTGTTGGGAGAAATAACCCCATAAATAAATATCTTATTGGCTTTACCCAAGAGCACAACTAAATTATTGTCAGCAGCTGTGTCTGGTGTGAATGAACTACATTGCCCACAATACCTTGCAAATCATATAGAAATATGCACTTGCCAAGAGTGTGAAGATTCTCACCCAGGCAGCTGTCTGACAAGCTCCATTCATTTAAAAGTGAATTTCAGTAGGACTGATTGTAACTATATTACTTTTTTAAATGGCAAGCTTACACACAGCAAACTTAGAAAATGAACATGTAGTTTAAGCTGTGGAAAAAATGAATGGTATTGTTTTGTGTACTTAGTATTAAAGTGTGTTGTGCATAGTCTAGAACTGTTTCTCTTAATACCAGAATCATGTCCTTCCATTAGGGTTAGCAACTGATTCCATATTGGGATAGGTTGACCCAGCCTTGGTTTTATCACCTAGTCTGCCTAGATTCTTGTGTTTAATAAATCAATAGAGGCACAGAAGTTCAAGTCTAAGCAAGCTGTGGATTAAATTTAGGAAAATATCAACATGTCCTGACAAAAAGGAACTAGTTGGCAACTCTACTGAGTACAAAATGTTGAGGCAGACTGCATAGGCTGGTTGATCGTCTACACCCATTATATTATGGGACCCATTTATTAAGCTGCGAAATGACAACTTGTATTGACCCATATTGCAAGTTTTTAATCAACTTGCATTATTTGCTGCTATTATGAGTTATTTGTCCATTTTGCCACTTAGTGCTAAAAATCATTCAGGTGCAATGCAAGGGAAAGTAATGAGCTGTAATCCATACCAATTACCAATGAAAACTTTGAGTTCCAATGCTTCATAAAACTTAAAAGAGAAGTGCATAGAGAAAGAAAAGAAGGGGAGTATACACCAATTGCAGCAGTATGGTGATGACATTATTCTGGATTCTGTGCTACATACCCTGAATATCCAGCCTATGACATCTAGCCAAAGCAGTCAAGGAAAGAGGACAGAGAGTAGAAGGTGCCTTGGCCAGCTTTAGCACATCCATCCCATTGTTGACAAAGAACAACATCTGCTAGTTTTCAATAATGAGTCTACTGCTCTGCGTTTCCAGCATCTATAAGCATCCATCTTGTGGTGCAAGGGCCAGTGCTCTGTAAGGTGATCTTAAAATACGGGCAAATTTATTTATTTATTTACAGTTCTTATATACCGCGCTTTTTAGCATCAGTGCGGTTTACAAATAACAAATTTTGCATCAGAACAAAAGATCTTTTGCTTACATTGTAACAGGATTGGTAACTTGGGACTGTAACAAGGGGAACTATATACAGATCAACAGTGGTTGTTGTAAACTATTTACAGTTTATATTGCAAGTTAGAATCGTAAAGCAAAGAGACTATGTAATCTAAGATCATTGTGAGTGTGCCTGAGGGTGGCTATGTTTTGTACCTTGTCAAGAGTTATGTTGTAGGAATGTCAGAGGCTGTGTGAGTGAGTTGAGGTGTAGGAAGTGATTGTGTTAGGTTAGGGTGGCCGAAGTGAAGGCAGAATAAGTGGTGTTTAAGGGCTTTTCTGAACTGTGAGAGGTCACCGATTGCCTGGATATGAGGTGGGAGATTGTTCCAGCACCTAGGGGCATAGAGTGTAAAGGCTCTGTTCCTAGTTGTTTGAGTACATTTAGTAGACTCGAGTGGTATAGTCAGCGTGTTGGCAACTACTGATCTCCTTAGCCTGTTTGTAGGGGTGATGGTCAGGAGTGCAGAGAGGGATGACAGGGATAGCCGGTTAATTGCTTTAAACGATAGGAGTAGTGCCTTGTAGGTGATCCTGCATTGTAACGGTAGCCAGTGTAGTTCCATAAGTATGGGCGTGATGTGATCTCTTCTGGATATGCCACTGAGAATGTGGGCTGCTGCATTCATCGCCATCTGTAGTGGATTGAGGGTGCTGTTAGGGAGGCCGCGTAGGATGATGTTGGCATAATCAAAATGAGGCGTTACATGCGTCTGGAATATTGTTCTGAAGTCATCTGGGGTTAGTAGTGGTCTTAGGTGTCTTAGTGTCCGTATTTTATTGTAGATGGACTTGGTTGTGTTCTTTATGTGTTCTTTGAAGTTGAGCTGTTGGTCTATTGTGACACCTAAGTAGCGTATTACAGATTTACATGGAAGCTCTGCATCTCGCACCTTCAATGAAGTAGGGGAGAGAAGTTCTTGTTCTTGGTTATGAATAGTACCTCAGTTTTCTTAAAGTTTATGCGTAGATTCTGTGATAAGAGCCAATCAGTGATTGCGTTGAAGCACTCTATTAGTGGGGAGAGGTCAGGATGCATGATTTTGATTGGTGTGAATATCAAGACATCGTCTGCATAGATCAAACTGGATATATTAAAGGAGCAGATTATATCTCAAATAGGTTGCATATATATGTTGAAAAGTAAAGCAGATAGGGAGGATCCTTGGGGTACTCCCTGTTGTTGATGGAATGGTTCAGATGTTGATGGTCCTATCCGTACATGTTGCCAACGGTCAGCTAGATAGGATTTGCACCATTCCCAGGCCAAGCCATGAATTCCCTTTTCCTGAAGGCGAGAGAGGAGTTGCTCATGGTTAACAGAATCAAGTGCAGCAGCGATATCGAGGAAGATGAGTACAAACCCATTTTCGATTTTGTCAATACCTCTAGATAAGGTGTTGATAAGTAAGGTGAGTAGAGTCTCAACACCATGGGATTCTCGGAACCCGTGCTGGCAGGAATCAAGAGGGGCTGATATGTCAATGTGTTGCTGCAGTTGCATTTGAACCACCTTCTCGAGTATGCTTGAGATCGGGCAATATGAGTCTGCCCTTGCCGGGTCAAGATTGTTGTTTTTCAGGAGAGGGCATATAGATGTTTGTTTAAGAGCTGCTGGTAATGTTCCTGCTGCGAAGGAGAGCTTCATGATGTAGGCTAGAGTTGGGCTGAGTTCTGCACGCATCGTTCTGATCCAGTAAGCAGGACAAGGATCATTTGGGGCTGTAGTGGTGTTAATAGTAGCAATAAGGTCAGCGATGTATTTCTCTGATGGAGGGATGAAGTTTGTTAGCGGTAGCAGTACCTGGGGAATGTAGCTGAGTGTGGAATTTGATGCCGGATTTGTTCTAATGATTTTAGATTGAAGGTACTCGGCATAGGGCTGAGGCTGAATTGATATTGTCTGATTGGTGAAAGGTGCCTTGGTTAGGGACTTAGCAATGCTAAAGAGGTCGCATGGTTTATTTAACGAGCGGAGGAGAAGCTCCGTATAGTGTTCTCATTTTTTCAGATATTTTCTCGCGGTGTTGCTTTAGGGTGTTTTCATAAGTCATTTGGTCAGTTGTAGAACGAGATCGACGCCATTTTCTTTCTTGCTTTTTTAGAAGCTGAAGAGATGACCATAATTCAGCAGAGAACCAAGGGGCTGGTTTTTTGTTTCTTGGTGATTTGATGGAGGCTGGTGATTTATTTGAGGAGGGTAGCTGCGAACAAGAGTTCAGGGTGGTATTCCATATGTTGATCATATCGTTGAGGTTTTGAGCTGATTGACAGAGTACTGGAAGAGCGCTGTTGATGAACTCATCTTTGTCTAGGGATTTGAAGCGGATTGTTGATCCTGAGGAGGCTATATTTGCTTGGCTGGTTGGAATTCGATCTTGTTGGAATGGGATCTGGAAGGAGATTAAGTTGTGGTCTGACCATGGGACTGGAGTAAAAGAGAGGTTAATATTGTTGTTTGATTCTGAATGGGGGGCAAAAATGAGGTCAAGAGCGTTTCCCTTGAGGTGTGTAGGAGAGTTTACCATCTGTGTATAACTGAGGTCAAAAAAACCTTTTAAAAGGTCTCTTATCCAAGTGAATCAAATTGAATATAAAAAAACTGCACAAATTCACTCACTAACGACTTAAATATAATCTATAAATTAGTTTATAACAACTAGTCACCGGTCTCAGATAAACATTTTTCACTTTGACACTTAAATATGGGTAATGAACTTATCCCAACGAGTGTCCGTTTACATCAATGACCATGGACTGAGGTCAGTCATAGCTTCAAGGAAGGTGTTAGAGTAGGTGGGTTGTAGGGAGGCGAGGTTAAAATCGCCAATCAACCAGTTAGGTTTACATGGGCTTACAGAGTTGCAGGCCAGGTCTATTATGTTAGAGAGATCTTCGGGGGGGGGGGGGGGGGAAGAAGGAGCTCTGTAGATGAGATTTATAATGATGTGCTTATTGGCAACAGACACTATGTCCATGTGCATGAGACTCTTAGAAGATAGTAGCTGGAACTGGAGCCTAGATCTTGCTAGAATGAATACACCATCTCCTTTCTGGTTGGTTCTGTGACATGTGTGTATTGAGTAGTCAGGAAGGATGAGCTGATTTATGAGGACAGTGTCTGTGTCTAACAGCCAAGATTCTGTGACCATAAGGATATCCAAGTTCAGATTAGTAATAAGGTCTGTGATGGCTGGCCATTTTTTGCGAACTGAACGTGAGTTGATGAGAGCACACTTTAGGTTACTATGCAGGAGAGTGGGTTCCGGCTTGGAGCTATAAGTGTTATTAAGGGATATATAGAGAAGGTGTGAATGTCTGATATGGTGTGTATGTGGTGCTATGTGATGGGAGCTGGTGTGATTTCTTCTTCCCAGGCTATGTAGGATAGGGATATTGTTATGGGTGGGCGAAAAGGCTGACGAATTCTGAATGGCATTAGCTATGAGGTAAAAACTAAATATGGCAAATAATGAGACGGCCATGTTAGGGTTGCTGGGGGTTGTCAATGATATTGTCGTTAAATTAACAACAGTAGTAAAAGATAGTGGGCGCAATAATAGAAGGTTACTGGTAGCAGAGATAGCAGGCTATTGGCAACAGTAAAATTGGTCAGAGTAACAACAGTTATAGCAAGCTATTGGCAGCAGTAATGGCAGGCTACTGGCAACAGTGAAGGTGACCAAAATTACAGCAGTTATAGCAGGCTACTGGCAACTGGCAACAGTAAAAGTGATCAAAATAGTGCAGTTCTAACAGGCTACTGGCAACAGTAATGGCAGGCTACTGGCAACAGTAAAAGTGATCAAAATAGTGTAGTTCTAACAGGCTACTGGTAACAGTAATGGCAGGCTACTGGCAACAGTAAAAGTTATCAAAATAGTGTAGTTCTAACAGGCTACTGGTAACAGTAATGGCAGGCTACTGGCAACAGTAAAAGTGGTCAAAATGGCAAGAGTTATAACAGGCTATTGGCAGCAGCAATGGCAGGTTACTGGCAACAGTAAAGTGGTCAAATAGCACAGTATAGCAGGCTGTTGGCAAAGGTAATGGCAGGCTACTGGTAACAGTAAGAGGAGTGGTCAAAATAGCGACAGGTATAGCAGGCTCATGGCAATATTAATGGTAGACTACTGACACTGATAATGGCAGGGTTCACATAAGGGTACTTTGTTTCGTCCAGTTAAGATTTGTTTACTTGCTGTAGTTGTAGAGATGGCTGTGTTGTTGGTGAGAGCGAGCTCAACCCTGGGGGAGCTCAAGCTGCTGCTTGATTGTACAGATGAAGGCGGAGGTTTCTCGGGCGTCTTGATGTGGGCCGCTGCCTAAGGACCCTGCCAAAGGGCCCTCTGGTGAGGCCGTCAGGCGTGAGCCCGCACGGCGTGGGTGCGCCTGCAGCGCTTCTGTTTTAAAGGCAGAAGGAGCCTGCCCCGATTGGGCAGCACGATGCTGTGACGACGCTACTGCTGCTGTTGATTGGATGCAGGCAGCTCCTCCCCCCTACGGGGAGAGCTGCACGGCAGAGAGAGGCTTCGGCCCGGGTCGCGCTTCTTTTTTAAAGACAGAAGGAGCCTGCCCCGATTGGGCAGCACGATGCTGTGACGACGCTGCTGCTGCTGTTGATTGGATGCAGGCAGCTCCTCTCCCTCCTGGGAGAGCTGCACGGCAGAGAGAGTTTGTGTTTGGGGGTGGGGGAGGGTTTGAAGCTGTGGAAGGGACAAGCTGGCAACTCTATCTTTATCTTTATTGAAGCATTTTATATACCACTCACACCACTGGGGCACCAGAGTGGTTCACAATAACAAAAACAAGGCCGTTAAGAAAAGGAAAGGAACGCCATAAAAAAGAAAGTAAGAGATCGGGCAGTACAGGGAAAGAATAAAGCAAACAAAAAACTGAGCAAAATAATGCATTAGAGCAGAGGGTTGGGAGACAGCACATTCAGCGAGGTGGGGGAGGTAGGATAGCAGGGGTGGGGTGGAAGATGAAAGGCAGAGGAGAATAGATAGGTCTTCAGCATGGTCTTGAAGGTTTTGTAGGAGGGTTCAAGGCGGAGAGCGAGGGGAAGCGAGTTCCAGAGTCGGGGGCCCAAAAAGAAGAAGGCAGATGAACGGGTGGACTCAAGATGAGCCTGTGACGGGGAGGGGAGGGACATACGGTTCAAATGTACCGATCTGAGGGAACGGTGAGAGGAGTGAAGGTGAATTTGATCTGCAAGATAAAGAGGGACACTGGTATGAATGGTTTTATGCACATGGATGAGAACTTTGAAATGAATACGATAGGCAAGTGGAAGCCAGTGTAGGTGAATTAAGATAGGGGTGATATGATCAAAGCGTGAGGCATGCACCAGGATACGTGCTGCTGTGTGGTGAACTAGTTGAAGCTCCTGAGTTTTTATAAAGTGTTTTCATTTTGTTTCTTAGAACTATGCAGATCTTCTCAATTATCAACAGGTAAAAGGTAGGGTTGCCAACCGGCCGGTTTTCAGCCGGCCTGGCCGGTTTTTCCATGGCCAGGCCGCTGCCGGCACAGACGTCAAACCGGCCGTTGAAAAGCCGGTTTTTTGCTCTGGCCGCAAGATCGGGAGCGGCCAGAGCAAAAAACCGGCTTTCCTCCCGAAGTCCGCGGCGCGAATGCGAACGCGATTCCCCATAATAGTGCAGCCGCTGCTTCTGCTTTGTACAGAGCAGCGGCTGCACTACACTTACTTACTTTGAAAAGTAAAGAAACTGTATGAGGAGCCCTCCGGTCATGGCAGAGCCCGAGGAAGTGATGTCATGGGGGCGGGTTCCTCACAGGCTGTCTTTCCTTTCAAATTAACTTTATTGCAGCTAAAGTTAATTTGAAAAGGAAAGACAGCCTGTGAGGAGCCCGCCCCCATGACATCACTTCCTCGGGCTCTGCGATGACCGGAGGGCTTCTCACACAGTTTCTTTACTTTTCAAAGTAAGTGTATTGCAGCCGCTGCTCTGTACAAAGCAGAAGCAGCGGCTTGGGCAGGGCAGGGCAGGGGTGTGAGTGAACCAGCAAGGGGGGGGGTGTGATGGTATGATTAAACCAGCAGGAGGGAGGGAGGGGGGTTTGGTGTGAGTGACCCAGCAGGAGGGGGTGAGTGAGTGACAGGGGGGTGGGTGAGTGAACCAGCAGTGGAAGGGGGGGGGGTGGTGTGAGTGAACCAGCAGTGGAGGAGGGGGGGTGTGAGTGAATCAGCAGGGGAGGGGGGTTGGTGTGAACCAGCAGGGGAGGGGGGGTGATGGTGTGAGTGAACCAGCAGGGGAGGGGGGGTGATGGTGTGAGTGAACCAGCAAGGGGGGGGGGTGAGTGAGTGACACGGGGGTGGGTAAGTGAACCAGCAGGGAGGGGAGGGGAGGGGAGGGGTGGTGTAAGTGAACCAGCAGGGGAGGGGGTGAGTGAGTGAACCAGCAGGGAGGGGGGGGGGCGAGTGAGTGAACCAGCACTGAGGGGAGGGGGGGTGTGTGAACCAGCACTGAGGGGGGATGTGAGTGAATCCTCGGTAATTTTTGTGGGTGGGGCTAGGGGCGGGGCAGGGGCGGGACGGGGAGGAGAATGGGTGGAGCATGGCAAGCCACAGGTGTCGGTTTTTTCTCGGTGAAAAAGTTGGCAACCCTAGTAAAAGGAGATATTAATTGCCCTTTTATAAATCAGGGCCAGATTTTAATTAGCAGTGCCTGTTGGCTCTCCTCCCATCCCCACCCCCTTGCAACCCTTGCTTCACCTTCTGCTGGTCATTCTATCTTAGTTTTCCTACTTATCCTATATAGTGGCCTGGCTGCAGTGAAGCAGTAGTGACTCCCATAATAAAATTTAGGGGGTGGGCCTGTAAGCCTTTGTGTGCTGACTGGCCCTATGATGCCCTCCTCCTCCCACATGGATTTCTTGTCATCAAGAAACCATTTGAAAGGAGGTGGGGTGGGATGCTGCAAGGCTTATCTGTGCAAAGGCAGCATATCCCTTGCCAAATTTTACTGAATTGCTGGTGAGTGTGCAGATGGTGGCATGTGAGTGGTGCTAGTGTTCTTGCATCTATCAAAACTTGGTGCCAGATGTCTAAATCCAGACCTGGTATAAATCACTAGTTAGGCTGTGCTTGAAGTACTTTATTCAGTTCTAGAGGTCATGGAAGTTGTTTTCAGAAAGGGTGATCAAAATACAAAATACTTCAGGAAGCACAAGTCAATGCTGACTCCTGGCCATCCAGCAGTCCCTGGGTTTTCTTGGCAAAGTATGACCAGAAGTAGATTGCCAAGCCTTTTCTTCTGAGGCAATGGAGGGTAAAGTGACTTGACCAAGAGCACAAGGAGTACCAGTGGGAATCAAACCCTGATCGCTTGGGTACTAGGCTGTTGCTCTAACTATTAGGCTACTCTTTCACTCCTGCAGAGATGTAAGAATACAAAATGTACTTTTTGGAACAGAAAAAGAAAAAGGAGTAAAATAATATAAATATTAAAATATTCAGAAAGGTTCAATGAAAAGAGAGGCAGGATTTTCCATTAGAAAATAAATTGAAGAACAAGGGGTCATGCTATGATCAAGGGTCTGAGGAAATATGGAGAAATACTACTTTTATGAAAAAGGTAGCAGCCAAAGCTGACAGAATTTAAGCATGTTAAGGACAGAGGTAGGAGCGTGATGGAATTAAAGAAGTGGAGATTTGGGTGCAGAGTTGGCCCCAGAGTTGGTTCAAGATGTTGGTGCCCTAAGCAAACTTTAAGCCTTATGTCCACCCCCCCCCCCCCCAGCAGTCAAAATCTATTGTTTAGCATCACACTCCTACCTCTGTCCTTAACATGCTTAAATTCTGTCAGCTTTGGCTGCTACCTTTTTCATAAAAGTAGTATTTCTTCATATTTCCTCAGACCCTTCATCATAGCATGACCCCTTGTTCTTCAATTTATTTTCTAATGGAAAATCCTGCCTCTCTTTTCATTCAGTAAAATGCCCTGCTCTTTGCTGCCCCCTCCCCCAAAGCTGCCACCCTAGGTGGCACACATTTTGTCTCATGGTTGGACCGGGCCAGGCCTGCCTGGGTGCAGGTACAGGACTAATGCAAGGCTGTTAAGTACTCTAAGTCAGTGTTTTTCAACCTTTTTTGTGCAAAGGCACACTTTTTTCATGAAAAAAATCACGAGGCACACCACCATTAGAAAATGTTAAAACAATTTACCTCTGTGCCTATATTGACTATATATAAAGTAATTCTCTTGAATAGGAATCAAACACTCACACAAACCCCCCGCCCTTGCTGTTCACCACAAACCCCCCACCCCTGCTGGTTCACTCACACCACCCCCCCCCTCCACTGCTGGTTCACTGACCCACCCCCCTGTCACTTACTCACCCCTCCTGCTGGGTCACTCACTCACTTACCCCCCTGCTGGTTCACTCACACCATCGCCCCCCCCCTTGCTGGTTCACTCACACCACCCCCCCCCTCCACTGCTGGTTCACTCACACTCCCCCCCCTTGCTGGTTCACTCACACACACACCCCCCCCCCCTCTGCCCAAGCCGCTGCTTCTGCTTTGTACAGAGCAGCGGCTGCACTACACTTACATTGAAAAGTAAAGAGAAACTGTGTCAGGAGCCCTCCGGTCATCGCAGAGCCCGAGGAAGTGATGTCATGGGGGCGGGCTCCTCACAGGCTCTCTTTCCTTTTCAAATTAACTTTATTGCAGCTAAAGTTAATTTGAAAAGGAAAGACAGCCTGTGAGGAGCCCGCCCCCATGACATCACTTCCTCAGGCTCTGCATGATCGGAGGGCTCCTGACACAGTTTCTCTTTACTTTTCAATGTAAGTGTAGTGCAGCCGCTGCTCTGTACAAAGCAGAACCAGCGGCTGCACAGCTATAGGGAATCGCGTTCGCGCCGCGGACTTCGGCACAAAAGCCGGTTTTTTGCTCTGGCCGCTCCCGATCTTGCGGCCAGAGCTAAAAACCGGCTTTTCAATGGCCGGTTTTACAACTGTGCTGGCAGCCGGCCTGGCCATGGAAAAACCGGCCAGGCCGGCTGAAAACCAGCCGGTTGGCAACCCTAATTTGTGAGCCGAGGCCACATGTTACGGATGAAATTGGAATTTTTCCCACGGCACACCAGACAATATCTCACGGCACTCTAGTGTGCTGTTGCACAGTGGTTGAAAAACGCTGCTCTAAGTGAGCATTCAGCCTTGTGCTCCACCAAGAGATCTATTTAGTGTTGATTCTTGTTGCTCCCCACAACCTGCTTAGTCTTCCTAATTAAGGTGGTCTTGCCTGGGTGTTGTACTCAGTATGGTTACTTACATCTGGGCTTCTCAACCCTCTCCTGGAGGCACACCTTTACAATTGAGTTTTCAAGACTAATGTAATGAATATGCATGAGATTTTCATATAGTGGGTTTCCAGTGCATTCAAATTTGTCATGCACATTCTTTGTGGTAATCCTGAAAACCTGACTAGTCCAATGTGCCTTCTGGAGAGGATTGCAATGCACTAACTTAGATGTTTACTCAGAATTATATATTGCCAAAGAAGATGGCAATGTTGACTTGTAAAGATCTCCCAAGAAGAGTCAAGATCAATCATTATGCAGTGCTAAGGCTTCTGTATATTTTCAGATATAAACAGGGGAGATGGTAAGTTTCTTCATATGTGCAGGAGGAGAAACTGACTACTCTTCCTAGCTAAGGACAGAAGATAGAGCAATTTTCTGCAGGCACTCCAGCTAATGCAGCTGACAGCTGGCAGATAGCCTTAACTAGAGCAGTATCAGCATGAGCAATTAGCAGGCAATGGGGGCCAAATGACACTTATGTGCTGACATCCTACTAGGTTACTAGAAACAGTAAAAGACAGCCATAAAAATGAATGGTACCAGCCAGGAACACTGCTCTACAATTTAAAAAAAGTTCAGAGTTAAAATGTGTACAACTTTTCTTGGATAAGGAGAAAAAGTTTTAACACCTTTTTTGTTATGGATTTTCATATTGCAGTTTTAAAGTAAGAAGATTTTATACTTGTTAAAAGGTATTTGTGAAAATGTTTATACAGATGTAAGCAACATGTATTATCTTTGCACCATGGTACTACTACTACTACTACTGAGCATTTATAAAGCGCTACTACCAGTCGTACACAGCGCTGTACAGACATGTAAGAGACAGTCCCTGCCCAACAGAGCTTATAATCCAGTCACGACAAAACGCAAGACAAAAAACACAGAAGGTGTATGCAGGGATAGAACTAGGGGAAAGAAAAGGGGAAAGAAATCTAGTCAAGACAAAACATAAGACAAAACACAGAAAGTGTAAACAAGGTGTAAGAAATCTAGTCAAGACAGAACACAAGACGACACAGAAGGTGTTAGCAGGGATAGAACTAGGGGAAAGAAAAGGAGATCAGATGAGTCAAGATCCAAAAGCAGCAGCAAAGAGGTGAGTTTTCAACCTGGATTTGAAGAGGGTTAGAGAAGGTGCCTGGCGTATAGACTTCGGTAGTTTGTTCCAGGCGTAAGGTGCAGCAAGATGAAAGGAGCGAAGCCTGTAGTTAGCAGTAAAAGAGAAGGGCACAGATAAAAGTAGTTTGCTAGAAGAGTGGAGTTTCCGAGGAGTGTTGTAGGGAGAGATAAGAGAAGAAAGGTACTGAGGAGCCGCAGAGTGAATGTATTTATAGGTCAGCAGAAAGAAGCTTGAACTGGATGCGGAAACGGATAGGGAGCCAATGAAGTGACTTGAGAAGAGGAGTAATATGGGCATGACGAGGCTGGTGGAAGATTACTCTCGCAGCAGAGTGTTGAACAGATTGAAGGGGAGAGAGATGATTCAAAGGGAGACCAGCAAGGAGTAGGTTACAGTAGTCAAGACAGGAGGTATGATCAAGGAGTGGACAAGTGTTTTAGTAATATGTTCAGAAAGGAAAGGGTGGATCTTGCTGATGTTATAGAGAAAGAAATGGCATGTCTTAGCTACGAGCTTGGATATATGTGGAGAAAGAGAGAGAGGAATCAAAGACAACCCCCAGATTGCGGGCCGAGGAAACAGGAAGGAGTACAGAGTTATCCACAGAGACTGAGAAAGGAGGAGGAGGAGGGGAGGTTTTAGGGGGAAAGATGAGAAGTTCAGTCTTGGCCATGTTCAGTTTCAAGAGGCAGTGAGACATCCAGGCAGCAAAGTCAGAAAGGCAGGCAGAGATCTGGGTCTGGATTGTCGTAGAGATGTCAGGCCTAGAGAGGTAGATCTGGGAGTCATCAGCATACAGATGGTACTGAAAGCCATGGGATGAGATAAGCGCACCAAGGGACTGGGTATAGAGAGAGAAAAGGAGCGGACCCAAGACAGATCATTGGGGTACACCAACTGGGAGCGGGATAGCAGAGGAGGAGGAGCCACCAGAACACACACTGAAGGAGCGATGGGAGAGATAAAATGAGAACCAGGATAGTACAGAGCCCCTAAAACCAAGGGAGGACAGGGTATCGAGGAGAAGGTTGTGGTCAACAGTGTCAAAAGCAGCAGAGAGGTCAAGAAGGATGAGGACAGAATAAAGGTCCTTGGATTTTGCCAGGAACAAATCACTGGAGATTTTGGCAAGAGCCATTTCAGTAGAGTGTAGAGGATGAAAGCCAGACTGTAAGGGATCCAGGAGGGCATGAAAGGAGAGGAAGTCGAGGCAGCGGCAATGAGCCGCACATTAGAGTAGTTTAGAAATGAAGGGGAGGAGAGAGAAGGGTCGAGAGTTAGAAGGACAGGTGGGGTTAAGTGAGGGTTTCTTGAGGAGAGGTTTGACCACAGCATGCTTGAAGTCTGCAGGGACTGTTGCAGTGGAGAGCGATAGGTTGAGAATATGAGAGATGGAAGGGACGACGGTGGAGGAGATGGGGCTTAGGAGATGGGTGGGGATAGGATCAGAGGAGCAGATGGTCTTTGGAGGAAAAAAGAAGGTGTGAACATAACATAAGAACATAAGATATGCCATACTGGGTCAGACCAAGGTCCATCAAGCCCAGCATTCTGTTTCCAACAGTGGCCAATCTAGGTCATACGTACCTAACAGTTTCCCCAAGGGACACAGGTTCCACAATGCTTGTACTGGTTCAAGCATTGATATCCTGGGTCCCTTCTTAATAATGGTTTATGGACCTTTCCTCCAGGAACTTGTCCAAACCTTTTTTAAACCCAGCTACACTAACAGCCTTTACTACATCCTCCGGTAACAAATTCCAGAGTTTGATTACACGTTGAGTGAAAAAATATTTTCTTTTATTAGTCTTAAATAGTTTACCCTGTAGCTTCATTGCATGTCCCCTAGTCTTTCCAGGTTCCTCTTCAGAGATCACAGGAAAGGAAGAGAGGGTAGCAGAGGTGGGGGGGGGGGGGGGAGGGAGAGTTGGGAGTGGAGAGGGGTAGGAGGTGAAGTAGGTGAGTTTGTGGGGAATTGGAGGGTGATCTTGTGGATTTTGTCATGGAAATAGTCAGCTAGGGTTTGGGCAGAAAGGGAGGGAGGGATCAGAGGCAGCAGCACTTTGAGGAGAGAGCTGAGAGTAGTAAAGAGATGGCGAGGGTCAGAGGCAAGAGAGTTAGTCAGATGGACATAGTAGTCTTGTTTGGCAAGAGCTATAGCTGACTGGAAAGAGACAAGCATGAATTTTAAGTGTAGAAAGTCTGCGGGGGAGCGGTATTTTAGCCAAGCATGCTCAGCAGAATGGGCACAGAAACGTAGATAGTGGGTAGTGGGTGAAAGCCAGGGCTGGGGTGCAGAACATCTCACAGGACATGGGATGGGCGGAGCAAGGGCATCCAGAGCTGAGGAGAGTGCAGCATTATAGGAAGACTTAGATGACATAGTGGAAGAAAGAGATGAAAAAATGGTGGAAGAGAGAGCCAAGGGATCAATAGCATGAAGATTTCTAAATAGGTTGGAGGAGACAGGATGAGGCTGAGGCAGCGGGTGATGGAGATTAAAGCTTAAAAGATGATGGTCAGATAAGGGGAGAGCTGAGTTACAGAATTTCGAGGGTAAGCAACTCGAGAAAAATATCAGGTCAAGGAAGTGGCCGTGTTGGTGAGTGGGGGTGGTGGAACAAAATTGGAGGTCAAATGAGGAGGTAAGGCAGAGTAGCTTTAAAGCATAAGGATCAGAAAGTAGTTGAATGGTAGTTGAATGATGTGACAGCTTTCTTATGTAATCTCATTTTACTGTTCGTGTCTTCTTTTTTTAATCCTAAAAGTGCCATGCACACACATGTTTTGCATATGGCCTTCCACTGAGGTAGAGCTTTTTCTACCCAAGTCCCTAGTTTATGGAATGCTTTGCCTTCAACTTTGAAGTATCTCCATGATTTGGCAGACTTCAGGAAGGGATTAAAAACTTGCATAAGAGTTTATGGTACAGAGAGCTGATTGGTTTATATTTTGTTGTTTTGGCATTTCTTTGATAATTTGTTTTCTTTTTTTCTAATGTATTGCAATTGTCAATATGTCATAGGTTATACACCATCCAGAGCATTTGGATTTGCATGGTTTATAAGTGTAAATAAAATCTAAAACATTTTAAGGTAAGAGATTATAAAATAGTCCTTGTCTGTCAGTATTCATTTGACTGTTTCCATTGCCCCCAGTATTCTGGTCATCATCTTTCCTTGTATAGCCCTCTGTTAGGGGTTAAACTGGTATTTTCCAGTCACTCTGTGCAAAAGGCCATAATGGTGTAAGCAGTGTGTACTGAGCATGCTCTAGTAGAGGGAATTTATCCTTCTGTGTTCTATGTTGAGAGCTGAAGGAGTTAGATATTATGCCAGCCAGTACAGCAAATTCCGGTAGAACAATCTAAGTTAGGGCTTTATTCTCCAGTTTGTCCACAAATAAAAGCATGCACATTGATAACACATATATTTACCCCCAGAAAGTATTGGTAATGTCAAAGGCAGAGCATGGGAGGAGACTGGCTGTGTGTATTTTCCAGTTGTGCCAGCTTTTCCTGCATGTAGTTCTGTAATCTTTGTATGTTTTAGCAGGGGTAATAAGCAAAGGAAAAGCTTGTGCAGATTTTTGCTTTGAGTATTGGTACTCACACTACAGGTAAAAATAACGCATGGAGTTTACACTCATAGAGGTCAATTTTTGTAACAGATCGCCTACTTTAAGCCAGTTTTAAAAAGACACATAGGTGCCTATGTGTCTTTATAAAATTGCAGATATTTAATGTCTGCTTAATAGCGAGGTGTAAATGTTTGCACTTAAAAGTATACACATAAAGTAAACATATTTTATGCATAACATGCATAAATTGCAATTCTGCCCAGACTGCCCCAGAGCCCCCTTTTCACACACAGATATGTAGGTTGCATAGGAATATGCACCTTTTTGACACCTTGTATACTTTTATGGGCATACCACCTGTAGTAATTTTAATATAGGACTTTCAAGTCATTAAATCTTTGATTATTGTCCCCCAGTAGACAAATGACATAAGCTGGATTGGATTCCCCATCCTGCAGGGTTCAGCAACTGTAGCCTGCAGCATATATCATGGACTGCCCAAAGAACAAACTAGTCAGTACTAGAGGAGATTAAACCTAAACTTTCCTTAGACGCTCAGATAACAAGACTTTGACTTTCATACTTTGGACACATCATGCGAAGAGAGAGAACATTGGAGAAAGACATACTGCTTGGCAAGGTAGAAGGTCACCATAAAAGAGGAAGGCCAGCAATGAGATTTATTTATCTATTAGCTTTTATATACCGCACTATTTAGTATCAGTGCGGTTTACAGTAAACATGAAACAGTCAAGCGACTTTACATAGAACAGGCTTAAACAGGCATAAAACTTCAAACGCTGAACTCATCAACTTTACATCAAACAGGTATAAACAAAGAGCCTAGTAACAATGTGCATGTAAATAGTTACAAAATTAATAGACAAAATAGGGGAAAGGGTAAGGGAAGGGTGGGAGGGAGGGGGGAAGGGGAGAAGAGGAGGAAGAGGGCATGGAGGAAAAGGAGAACTAATTACAGATTGTGTAGCCGGGTTTCAGGTAGAGTCCTTGTGCATGTAGGGAACACACAAAAAGCGAGCAGGTTTGAAGGTCACATGCACTTTATTGAAATTGATATCCCCTTTGTGTTTTCTGAGATGTTTTGCGAGCAGTTGCTCCTGTTTGTGTTCCTTGTGCATGTAGGAGCCAGCATAGGGGCCGTCATAGTGGAGCAATTCTTAGGTTATGTTGTCATAGGCCAGCTGGAAGAGGTGAGTTTTTAATGCCTTTCTGAATGTAGAATGGTCCGTAATAACTCGGACTGAAGCAGGAAGCGCATTCCAGAGAGTTGGTGCATATAATGAGAAGGCATGGTTACTGACGGCCTTAGTGCAGGTCCTTATTGATGAGGGAGTGATCACGGTGTTTACCATGTTGGATCTTCTCGATCTGTTGTCTGGGGTATGTTGAACAATTGTTGACAGGGAGGGTGCAGAAGAATTGTGAATAATTTTAAACGTGATGAGAAGAGCTTTATAGGTCAAGCGGCTAGATATAGGGAGCCAGTGTAGCTGCATCAAGATGGGTGAGATATGCTCATATCTGGAGGCCCCTAGTAGTGACTGGGCAGCTGTAATCATGGCCAGTTGGAGAGGTTGGAGGACATGTTTTGGGATGCCATGTAGAATAATATTTGCATAGTCGAAATGCAGGAGGACGAGGACTTGGAAGACCAAGCGAAAAGCTGAAGGATCAAGGAGTGGGCGTAAATGATGGAGGGTCCTTATCTTCTGGTAGACGGCTTTGATCACATTGAGGATATGAGCAGCCATAGAAAGCTGTTGGTCAAAAATTACTCCCAGGTAGCGCACCTCTGGTTTAGTCATAAGTTCAACATCTCTCACTGGCAAGGAAGATGGTGGGGTGAAGGATTGGTCTTTAGATATAAATAAGACCTCGGTCTTCCTGCAGTTAACCTTCAGGTTCTGGGTAGCGAGCCAATCAGAGACAGCATTGAAGCATTCTGAGATGATTGAGAAATCAGGGCTGTCAAGGGAGAAAGGGGTGTAGAGTAGGACATCGTCTGCATAAATGGGGTATAGTATGTTGAAAGACTTGATTATTGAACAGACTGGCTTTATATAGATATTGAAAAGCAAGGCAGAGAGTGATGAGCCTTGAGGAACTCCTTGTGTTTGCTGGAAGGTGCTTGAGGACTGTGTTTCCATGCGGACCTGTTGCTGGCGATCCGTTAAGTATGACTTAAACCAGTTAAGGGCAGAGTTCCGTATACCCTTTTGTTGTAGGCGACCAAGGAGAAGGTTGTGCCTGACAGAGTCAAAGGCAGAGGCGATGTCCATGAAGATCAGGATGAAACCCTGCCTCCTCTAATCTAAGCCGGTGTAAAGTCTATTAAGGAGGGTTACAAAATGGGTTTCCACTCCATGCTGCTGGCGGAATCCGTGTTGCTGTGGGTCAAGAGGAGCGTGGGAATCAATGTGGTCCTGTATCTGTTGCTGGACAATCTTTTCTAAGATCTTGGTCAGGAAGGGTAGGCTGGAAATCGGTCTGTATGAGTTGACATCTGAGGGGTCTGATTTGTTGTTTTTTAGCAGAGGTCTGATGGAGGCAGATTTAAGGGAGACTGGAAGAGAGCCTGTGGATAAAGAGAAGTGTATTATTTTGGAGATCACTGTACTAAGATAGGATTTTGCTTGCTTGATCCAGAATGCTGGGCAAGGGTCTGCTGGGGAGGTTGAGGTGTTGATTGTTCCAATGATGTTTTCTATTTGTTTGGCTGAGTATGGGTAGAAATGGTCGAGGGTAGGTATCAATGTGTCAGTTTGGGGGGAGGGTTCTGATAAGGTAAGTCCATCATCAGGCTTCGTAGAGAGCAGTGTAGTTGCGTTCATCTTGCTCTGGAAGTGAGAGGCAAGATTGGCGAGCCTAGAGGCAGTTGCTGGTAGGATCTTGGATAAGTCAGTTGTGAGGGATCTGACAATACTGAAGAGCTCACGGGGCTTGTTAAGTGAACGCATAAGGGTGTTAGTATAGTATTCTCTTCTCTTGAGATTCACTGCTATTCGGTGCTCCTGTAGTTTTGACAGATAGGCAATGTGGTCGACGTCATGCCTAGAGTTCCTCCAGCATCGCTCAAGTTTTCTGAGGAATAGTAAGAATTCATGAAGATCAGAGTTGAACCAGACTGCCGAGTGCTTCCTTTTGGCGGGTTTAGTGGAAGGTGGAAGGAGTGAGGCTTTTGCTTGGGTGTTGTTCCAAGTGTCTATTAATTCGACCAAGTCATTGGTGTCAGTGTTGAGATCCTCAAGGATGTTCGTGATGAATGTTTCCTTATCCAAGGGTATAAAGCGACGTCTGGAAGTTGAAGAATTAGAGTTGGATGGTGGCTGATCATCTCCTGAGAATATAGGAATACGGAACAGAATGGTGTTATGGTCAGACCAGGGGACAGGAAGGACAAGTGGAGGGTCCTGGCTGGTGCTACTGTGGAGAGGTGAAGGGGCAAAAATGAGGTCCAGTGTGTTGCCAGCTGAGTGGGTGGGTGCATGAATAAACTGATGATAGTCAAGAGCTTTCATTGCATTGAAAAATGCCGAGGAGTGCTTGATAGGGAAGGCTGGGAGATTGAAATCACCTAGCAGCCAAAGTGGTTTGAGTTGGAAATTCCTGTTGCAAGCTAGCTCAAGGATAGTGGCCAGCTCTTTCGCGCTCGTGGATGGAGAGTGGTAGAAGAGACAGACGGATAAGAGTTTGTTAGAGATCTGGATGTAGTCAAGGTTAGGTTCACTGTGAGTAAAGTTGCATTGGTGGTGGAGGTTGTTTTTGGCAATGATAAGAATTCTGCCACCTCTCTGGTTTGCTCTCGGGCAATTAAAGAGGTCGTAGCTCGGTGGTGTAAACATCTTGGTAAGGACTGTGTCCGCATCTGTCAGCCATGTTTCTGTTACGAAGAGCAGGTCAAGGTTCCGTTGCTTGATGTAATCTGTGATAGATGGCCATTTGTTACGGATGGAACGAGCGTTTATGAGCATACAGTTCAGGTGGGAAAGGTGAGGAGCCTTCCTTCTGTGGGTTTCTGGCAAGGGTTGGCAGATTATATGAATGAGCCGTCGGTGGTGAACAAAGGGTACAGATCCTCTATGATTAAATGTGTCAGAATGGTGTAAGGGAGGGATCAGGCCGTGATGGTAGGAGTAGGTTTCACCCCAGGTGACGAGCAGGGCTATGCAGCATAGGGCCAGCAGAAATGTGTGCCCCAAGACATTGTACTGGTGAGCATGATAACATAAGAACATAAGATATGCCATACTGGGTCAGACCAAGGTCCATCAAGCCCAGTATTCTGTTTCCAACAGTGGCCAATCTAGGTCATATGTACCTAGCAGTTTCCCCAAGGGACACAGGTTCCACAAGGCTTGTATTGGTTCAAGCATTGATATCCTGGGTCCCTTCTTAATAATGGTTTATGGACCTTTCCTCCAGGAACTTGTCCAAACCTTTTTTAAACCCAGCTACACTAACAGCCTTTACTACATCCTCTGGTAACAAATTCCAGAGTTTGATTACACGTTGAGTGAAAAAATATTTTCTTTTATTAGTCTTAAATAGTTTACCCTGTAGCTTCATTGCATGTCCCCTAGTCTTTCTATATTCTGATAAGGTAAACAATCGATCTACATTTACCCGTTCCACTCCGTTCATTAATTTATAGACTTCTATCATATCTCCCCTCAGCTGTCTCTTTTCCAGGTTAAAGAGCCCTTACCTTTTTAGCCTTTCTTCATAGGAGTATCCTTCCATCCCCTTTACCATTTTGGTGGCTCTTCTCTGAACCTTTTCTAAAATCGTTATATCCTTTTTAAGATACGGCGACCAGAATTGCACACAATATTCAAGGTGCGGTCTCACCATGTAACGATATAGAGGCATTATAATATCTTTTGTTTTATTTTCCATTCCTTTCCTTATCATACCTAGCATTCTATTTGCTCTCTTGGCTGCTGCTGCACACTGGGCCGAGGGTTTTAATATGGTATCCACAATGACGCCTAAATCTTTTTCCTGGGTGGTGGTTCCTAATGTGGAACCTTGCATCATGTAACCATAGTTTGGGTTGTTCTTCCCTAGGTGCATAACTTTGCACTTGTCCACATTAAATTTCATCTGCCATTTTGATGCCCAGTCTTCCAATTTATCAAGATTTATTTATTTATTTATTTATTTAGTAAATACTTGTATACCGCTGTTTCCTACGATCAACAGCGGTTTACTTTACAGAAATCATAATGCATTGTATAATACGTTGAGATTTTTAGTTTTACATTTTGATTAGACAATGATTTACGTAACGCGGGATAAACAGTTGGATACAATATACAGTTGATTATTATAGCACACAGATCAGATCTTGCAATTTTCCACAATCCTCTTGGGTTTTAACAACTTTAAATAGTTTTGTGTCATCTGCAAATTTGATAACCTCACTCGTTATTCCACTTTCCAGGTCATTTATGAATATGTCAAAAAGCAGCGGACCCAGCACAGATCCCTGGGGTACACCACTATTCACCTTTCTCCATTGGGAAAATTGGCCATTTAGACCTACCCTCTGCTTTCTATCTTTTAACCAGTTCCTGATCCACAATAGTACACTGCCTCCTATCCCATGACTCTTTAGTTTTGCCAAAAGTCTCTCATGAGGGACCTTGTCAAAGGCTTTCTGAAAGTCCAGATACACAATATCAACTGACTCACCTTTGTCCACCTGATTATTCACTCTTTCAAAAAAACATAACAGATTAGTAAGACAAGATCTTCCTTGTCTAAAGCCATGTCGGCTGTCTCCCATTAGGTCATGACTATCTACATGCTGAGTAATTGTATTCTTTATGATGGTTTCTACCATTTTTCCCGGTACTGATGTCAGGCTCAACGGTCTGTAGTTTCCCGGATCACCCCTGGAACCCTTTTTAAAAATTGGTGTTACATTGGCGATCCTCCAATCTTCAGGTATTAGAGATGATTTTAATGATAGTTCACAGATTACTAATAGCAGGTCTGCAGTCTCGTATTTCAGTTCTTTCAACACCCTTGGATGTATACCATCCGGCCCAGGTGATTTGCTCCTCTTCAGTTTATCTAATAGTTGTAATACATCTTCCCGATGTATCGATATTTCCTTCAATTCTTCCGCACCACTTCAGTCATGGGTAACATCCCTACATCTTCCTCAGTAAAGACTGAAGCAAAGAATTCATTCAGTCTCTCCGCTATCGCCTTGTCGCCTCTTAGTGCTCCTTTAACCCCTTATCATCTAATGGACCAACTGACTCTCTCACAGGTTTTTTGCTACGAATGTACTTGAAAAGGTCTTTACTTCGCGTTTTTGCTTCCGCAGCAAGCTTCTTCTCAAATTCTCCCTTTGCCTGCCTTATCAGTGCCTTGCATTTGACTTGCCAGTGCTTGTGCTGTTTCCAGGTTTTGTCGTTTGGCTCTTTTTTCCATTTCCTGAAAGATGCTTTTTTGGCAACAACAGCCTCTCTGACCTCACCTTTAAACCATGCTGGCAGTTTTTTGGACTTCCACTTTTCTTAAAGCGTGGAATACAGCTGGTCTGGGCTTCCAAGATAGTATTTTTCAACAACAGCCAAGCCTGATGTACGTCTTTAACCTTTGCAACTGCTCCTTTTAGTTTTTTCTTAACTGTTTTCCTCATTTTATCATAGTCTCCCTTTCGAAAGTTAAAATGTAGTACTGTGGATTTCCTTACTATCCCAGAGATTAGGAGAGCAGTGGCTTGAAGGGTGTTAGAGAATGCACTAGGGAGTAGCCCAGTGTACTGGGATGGGGTACAGGTAAGGTAGAGCAATGGAAGTTGCTTCTCTATACACTTACCACACAGATCAGATGAGAGGAGGAGCGGCGGGTCAGATATCGGCTCAGAGGGTTAGCGCTCGTTCAAAGGAGAGCTGTGGCTGGACTAATGTGGAGCTAGAGAGGCTGTGTAAATGTAGCTGGTCTAGACACTCTGGTCCACACTCAAGGGCCATGCCTAAGGGCCCTCTGGTGAGGCCCTCAGGCGTGGGTGCGCTAAGGGGAAGCTTTCTTTTTAAAACTGCAGGCAGCGGCTGATAGGGCTTCAGGGAGCCGATCGGGGAGGAGCGATTCTTCCCGCTCTACTCCCTGACGCTGCAATGGCCCCGGTGGAAACTGGAGCTGCTGGTGCTGTGTTCTTTGTGCCAAGGGGCGGCTTTCTTTTTAAAATTGCAGGCAGCGGCTGATAGGGCCAATACAATACAGCAGCCAATACAATAACAGCAGCTATGGATACCGCTCTATCAACAATCAGTCGCTTGGCTGAAGATCGAACAAAGTTTAGGTCAATTATCTAATGGATGACCAGGAGTCAACACCGACTTGACGGCACTTAACAACAACAACAACAGCTTTGATACAGTTGAGCAATGTTTAAGAGTATGGATTTTTATGGGGAAGTATTAAGCTGGCCTTAACCCTCCATTGCCTCAGAAGAAAGGCCTGGCAATCTACTTCCATTCAGAGTGGAAGAGTAGCCTAATGGTTAGAGCACTGGTTGGTGACCAGGATTCAATTCCCACTAACACTCCTCGTGGCCTTGGGCAAGTCACTTTACCCTCCATTACCTTGGAAGAAAGACCTGGCAATCTGCTTCCGGTCACACTTCCACGAAAACCCAGGAGCTGCTGGGTCGCCAGGAGTCAGCATTGATTTAAAGGCATGCATTGCATTGCATTAAGCTGGCTTTTATCTTTTGTATCATCTAGACCAGGGATTCTCAACCCAGCCCTCAGGACACACCTAGCTATTCAGGTTTTCAGGATAGCCACAATAAATACACATGAGACTGGCATGTACTGCTTCTATTGTATACAAATCTCTCTCATGCAAATTCATTGTAGTTATACTGGAAATCTGACTGGCTAGGTATGTCCTGGGGACTGAGCTGAGAACCACTGAGACTGTGTTTCTGGCAGATCTGTACCAAGCCATAATTGTGCCTTGTGCGATGTGCACATCTGGCATGTCCCCCCATCTCACCCATATCTCTATCCGGCTGGCTGCCTGCCCTTGCCTGGCTGCCACCACTTTTAGATTTCATGGTGGCGCTGGCAGCAGCTGAGCATACCTGACTTCAAATTTTAAAAAAACAAAAAACACAAGGGTCTTTCCTCAACACTTGGACTCAGATCTGATCCCTCCCTGCTCTGACGTAGGTTCACATAAGAATTTCAATATGCCGGATGTTGATTGGCGCATCCTTGCTGCAGTGTCATCTAGAAGTAAGGAGATCCTGAATTCTTTACAGGAAGAACTATTCAGGCAATTGGTAACAGAACCCACACGTGAAAGGGGCCATACTGAACTTGGTGCTTACCAATGGAGGAAGTCTTTCTGATGTTATAGTGGGAGATCATATCAAATTCAGTGATCACCAGATGGTATGGTTCAGTATTAGGACTAGGGCTGATAAAATCCATTCAAAAGTGAGGGTCTTAAACTTCAGGACAATGAATTTTACCAAGATGGGCCAATTCCTCAAGGAGTCATTAGCGGGATGGGAACAGCTGGGGGATGTAGAAAAACAGTGGGCAAAACTGAAAGGAGATATTTTAAGGGCAACCAACCTTTTTGTTAAAATGATAAATAAAAGGAAAAGGAGGCCGCTATAGTTCTCAAAAGAGGTAGCTGAAAAGGTGAAGAAAAAGAGGGAGGTCTTCATAAAATACAAGGGATCACAGAGAGAGGAAGACAGGCATTAATATTTGGAAAAACTTAGAGAGGTTGGCAAAGTAGTCAAGAAAGCAAAGATACAAAAATAAGAGGAAATAGCCAATGTGATAAAATGGGGGGTAAGACATTTTTCAGATATGTTAATGAGAGAAGGAAGGGCAAAAATGGCATTGTCAGACTCAAGGATGAAGGGGAGGAATATGTAGAAGCTGATGAGGATAAAGCAGAATTGCTTAACAAATATTTCTGTTCTGTGATCACAGCTGAAGGACCAGGAGCAGGACTTCAGACAACACCCACAAACAGGAACAAAAGTGAGGAGCATCTCTAACGATTTTCAGGAGACTGTGTTCGTGAGGAACTATCTAAACTAAAAGTAGACAAAGCGATGGGACTGGATGGGATACATCCGAGAATATTGAAAGGGATGTTTTAGCAGCTCCACTGACTGACCTTTCCAATGCCTCTTTGGAGTCGGGGGTGGTGCCAGAGGACTGGAGAGAGGCACATGTGGTCCCTTTACACAACAGTGGAAGTAAGGATGTGGTTGAAAATACAGGCCGATTAGTTTAACCTGAGTGGTGAGTAAATTATTGAAACACTGCTGAAGGAGAAAATAGTAAGATTTCCGGAGTCCAACGGATTACCGGATCCGAGACAGCATGGATTCAACAGGGGTAGGTCTTGTGAGACAAATCTGATTGATTTCTTTGACTGGGTGACCATAGAGTTGGACTGAGGGAGAGCCCTAGATATAGTGTATTTAGATTTCAGTAAAGCCTTTGACATTGTTCAGCACAGATGACTTATAAAGAAATTGAGCATCCTAGGGATGGACCCTAAAGTTACTGCTTGGGTTAGAAATTGTTTGCGTGGGAGGTAACAAAGTGTACCAGTAAATGGAGTTCACTTTGAGGAGAAGGAGATTACCAGTGGAGTGCTGCAGGGATCTGTCGGTTCGATTCTTTTTAACATCTTTGTTAGTGATATTGCGGAAGGGCTTTCGGGCCTCATTGCAGATGATACCAAAATCTGCAACAGAGTAGATACCCAGGAAGGTGTAGATAACATGAGGAGGGATCTAGCTAATCTTGAATAATGGTTTAGAATTTGGCAGCAGAGATTTAATGCTAAAAAATGTAGGGTCATGCATTTGGGCTGCAACAATCCAAGGGAGCAGGGCAGTATAGGGGATGACATACTTCTTTTTTTAGTTTTGATAATATATAACTACAACAAGACTGAAGCTTTAATCATCACTCGAAACCAAAGCTTCACACACCCACCAAACATAAAGATACAAAGCACCACGATACCGATAAGATCGGAGGTGAGATACCTTGGGGTTACTCTGGACAGTAAACTCAACCTCAAACCACACATAGACAAAACAATCCAAAAAGCATATTACAGGATGCGAATCATCAGGAGACTGAAACCACTCCTCGCTCCAGAACACTTCCGTACAGTCTGTCAAGCACTGATAACCCCAATACTGGACTTCTGCAATCCGATATACCTCGGACTACCAAAACAAGCTCTCAAACCACTACAGCTGGCACAAAACACTGCAGCTCGAATCATATCCGGAGCCGCAAGGCAGGAGCACATCACACCTACACTAAAGGACTTACACTGGCTCCCAATCATTGCTCGCATCAGATACAAGACTATCATAAACCTATTTAAGATAAAAGAACACACATCAGCCAACAGCCTCCACCTGCTCATACAACCGGAAACCAGCGCACGTCCCAGAAGAAGTCAAACACGCAACCGAGTCAGCACCCCAAATGAGTACAAGCACACACGCAAGGACACAACAGACAGAGCTCTCTCCATGGCTGCTCCAACAATATGGAACAATCTACCGGACGATCTAAGGGCAACTCCAGACCTCAAAGACTTCAGAAAACAACTGAAAACCATGCTGTTCATAGAGCACTATGGTCACATCACATAACTGAATATATATAAAATATGATTCTAGCACCACTGTAAATAGCCCACCCTGTATATAGCTCAAACAAATCAAGCACCCAACACATCCCTCACACAACTAAGTTTTATCCTCACTGCATGTACAACACACACACTTTACCTGATTGCTTGCTGTGATACCACCTTGATTATTAAGATAAGGCGGTTTAGAAATACTGTTAAATAAATAAAATAAATAAATAAATATGTAATCAAGAACAAGCTTTTGCGGAAAAGGATATAACACCAAGAACAATGCAGGAAGAAAAATACAGAACAATACAATAAAGGATATTATATCCTGCAATCTCTATAAGAGGGATACATTAAGTAATAAAGAATACATAAAGGGGCTGGAGGAGCCCCTCCAGGTACTATCAGGAAAATAAGCTAGGAAAACCAAGCGGGCTGTGGAGGATCCAAGGCTAGTCGCTAATACTGTGTAAGATCAAACATTCCCGCCATCCCTGTCTGAGGGGCAAGAAGTAATTGGAACTCTAGAATTAATAAACATAGAAAGATCTGCAAGTTGAAAGAAAATAAATCTTTGTGACCTTTAAATTACTACACACTTACATGGAAACCTTAAATAAAAAGTAGCCCCCAATTCCAAAACACCCAGTCTTAATAATAAAAACTGCTTCCAAATCCTCTGTGTGTCTTGTGTCTTTAGAGACATCTGGGAAAATCATAATTCTTTGACCATAAAACAACTGAGACCGTTTAGTATAATATAATCGTAATAGCCAGTCTTTATCGGACTGTAGAGCAAATGTCACCAACAAGGTAGAAGTTCTCAATAGTTGAGACCCAGAGGATTGTAAGAAATCAGAAACATTTATAATATCCATAACAGGCAACTCCTCGGTGACTCCACTAACTCTTTTCCCTGAAGGCAGATAGAAAGCCTTTACAATAGGCAGCATTACTGTAACTCCACAGCCATAGCCAAAGTTTCCTTCAAATACTCTTTAAAGAGATCCACCAGCAGAGTATCTTTAATAACTGGAAAATTCAAAATCTGTAAATTAGCAGCCCGGGCAGAGTTCTCCAGACTTTCCACTTTTGCTCGTAGTAAAATATTATCTTTAATCAAAGCAGCATTGGTGTCCCCACATGAGTTCAAAACAGTCTCATGTTCTTCCACCTTTTTCTTGACCAAATCAACAGTAGCAACACAAGATTCCAACTTCTGAGAAATGGCATTTACCTGTGAAGAAAACCCAGTAGTCTGTCGAACAAGAGCTTCCCAGATGCTAGACAAAGTGATCTTTTGTGGGCACGGAAGCATGAAGGAAATGGGTGCATTCAAAGATTCAACTGGCAATGCTTCTCCAGCAGACTCCCTTTCAACCAGGGTCAGTGTAGCTGGCGATTCACTTCCTCCGAAGGGCCCTGAAGATAACAACAGGGCAGCCGCTCCACCTCCATCTACCACCGCTCTTAGTGAAACCATGAGAGGGACGCCGCCTTCCGACTCCACACTCATTCCAGACAGTGAATCTGGGGGAACGGCTAGAGGGTGACATGGCGGGCTCGGCGCAGCAGGAGAGAGAGAGTCACCTCCACGACAGGCAGGGAAACCAAGTCCTCCAGTGGTTCCCCTGCAAAGCCCGCTCGAATCTCCCGATGTTGAGCCTTGGAAACTGAAACAATGCGGTCCATAGAACCAGAACTGGGGGGAAAAGACTCCACAAGGTAAGTCTTTGCCTTCTCTTTACGCTTCAGCATGTTAGAGGAAACCACAGCACTCCTCTCACGCAGCCATCTTTGAACCCCCACCCCCAGGGGTGACATACTTCTGTCCACACAAGAGAGAACGGGACCTAGGCATGATTGTGTCTGACGATCTCAAAGTAGCTAAATAGGTAGAAAAGGCAAACGGCGAAAGCTAGAAGGATGCTTGGGTGCATAGGGAAAGGAATGGCCAGCAGAAGAAAGGAGGTGATAGTGCCTCTGTATAAGTCTTTGCTGCAACCTCATTTGGAGTATTGTGTGCAGTTCTGGAGACCGCACCTTCAAAAGGATATAAACAGGTTGGATTCAGTGCTGAGGGTGGCTACTGAAATGGTTAGTGATCTTTTTTATCAAGCATATGAGGATAGACTTAAGGATCTTAATATGTATAGTTTAGAGGAAAGGCGGGATAGAGGTGACATGATTGAAACATTTAAATACCTCTGTGGCATAAATGCACAGGAGAAGAGCCTCTTTCGATTGAAAGCAAGCTCTGCTATGATGGGACATAGGATGAGGGTGAAAGGGGATAGAGTCTGGGATTAGCTTCAGTTCCTTGGACTGATGGTGATGACAATCAATATGGTGCCTTGGGCTCGTGCTCACATGCAGCTGCTCCAACGGTCCTTGCTGGCTCAGTGGTCCCCGAGTTCTCAGGAGTTCAAGCTCAGGCTCCCACTCCCAATGAAGGTGAAGGCCTGTCTGCGGTGGTGGCAGCAGCCCTGTTATCTGACAAAAGATATGCAGCTGGACGATTTCTCATGGGTTCTTTTGACAATGATTTATTATTTCATGTATATAGTTCAACCCTGTTATCCAAGTTAGTTCCCCAGTTCGATGTAAAACCAAACAGAGTCTATGTTTTGGTCGTTTTGTTATACTGTAAACCGCGCTGATACCGAATAGTGCGGTATATAAGCAACTGTAATAAATAAATAAATAAATAAAAATGATGGATGTCCTTTTCGCTGGAGAGCCTATTGCCAAGACTGCGCTGCCCAGAGCCCTTGGAACCTCAAGGAAACAGTGTGGTTCATCAACCGCCTCAGGGTGAGGGTGATCAGGTTGGTTCTTCTGCATTTTCGGCCCCTGGTCGAGGGCTGGGCGCTTTGAGTGTTTTCAGACAGTGTCATGGCAGTGGCTTATGCCAATCGGCAAGGCAGTACGAGGAGTGCCGGCGAAGCACTGGAGATGACATTCCTATTTGCTTGGGCAGAGAAGAACCTCCTAGCTTTGTCGGCTTAACACATTGCCAGGGTGGACATTGTGGTAGCGGACTTCCTCAGCCGGCACTCTCTGGATCAAGGATAGTGAGAATTGAGTCAGTAGGTCTTTCAGTTGATTCTGTGCCAAGATGGATCTGATGGCAACTCGCTCCAATTCCAAAGTGTGCCACTACTTCAGTTGCCGCACGGCCTTGGCCAAGTCAGTGCCTGATGTATGTGTTTCCTTCATGGCCCCTGGTGGGATGTGTGATTGAGTTTATAGAGCACCACCCAGGAAGGGTGATTCTGGTGGCGCAGGATTGACCGAGGCAAGCATGGTTCAGAGATCTAATGCGATTCCGGCAAGCACCACCTCTTCATTTTCATCCACCTCAGGGCCTCTTGCGTCAGGAACTGATTATCCTGGAGGACCTGGTTCCCTTCTCACTTACAACTTGGCTCTTGAAAGGAGACAGCTAGCGCATAAGAGCTACTCTCTGGTGGTGGTTTCTACTTTGCTCGGAGCCCAGAGAAAGTCTACCAACCTGGCGTACATGCGGGTCTGGTGCCTCTTTGATCAATGGTGTTGCACATGGCAGTTGGCTCCTGAGACATCTAAGGTGCCATCTTTGTTGGCCTTTTCTGCAGGAGGGTCTGGAGAAGAGCCTTTTTCTTAGCTCCCTGAAGGTTCAGGTGGCAGCTTTGGCCTGTTTCAGAGGTCTGGTGACTGGTAGGTCTCTAGCCTTACACTTGGATGGTTTGGGCTTTTTTGGGGGGGGTTGGTGTCTGCTTCCTCCCCTTCGGTCCATGGTCCCTCCTTGAGATCTATGTCTTATGCTCAGGGACATGATGTTGATGCCCTTTGAGCCTTTAAAGTGTGCTGCTCTGAAGGATTTTAAACTCAAAACGATCTTCTTGGTTGTGATTTGTTCCACAAGGCGGATTTCAGAGTTTCTGAGGAGGCTGTTTCCATTCAGCCTATGCCTTCCTTCTTAACTAAGGTAATTTCTCTCTTTCATGTGAACCAGGTGGTTTGCTTGCCCTCCTTTTCTAAAGGACAGTGTCAGGAGAAGGATAAGTTTCACTTTGTGGATGTTTGGAGAGTGCTTCTTAGATACTTGGAGGTTATGAATTCTTTTCCTAAGTCAGACCATCTCTTTGTGCTGTTTGCTAGCCCACGCAAAGGTGATGCAGTGGCTAAGTCTACATTGGGGTGCTGGTTTAAGGAGGCCATTGCCTTGGCTTATCTGCTGCAGAACCGGCCAGTTCTGGAGGGTTTGCGCTCCCATTCTACCCTAGTGCAAGCATCCTTGTAGCCCCTACTGACAGTTGTCGTGTGGCAACCTGGGCATCACTTTCCACTTTTGTCAAATACTACCGCTTGGATATCCACGTACGGGCAGACACATTGTCTTCCCGCCAAGTGGAGTCATAGCTTTGATATGTCACACTTGTCTGGACTGGTCTAGCAAGATGATATAGAAGGTGACATTTTACTTACCAGATTTTGTCCTTTCCTTGAGTCCTGCCAGACCAGTCCAGAGCTCATTCCTGGAACTGTATTTGCTTTGATTTTCTGCTGCAATATGCTTGGGTCCACTATGATTTCTATACTTGGTTCTGCAGGTTCATCTTCTACTGACTGCCTTTTGTTTCTGCTTTCCTGTACATAGTTCTCTACTGTGTACTCACTGTTGCCCACATTGAGATGTATGAGGTTTGCCATGTTCTCCCATATGCTTTGAAATGGATACCGAAGAGACCTCTGGTGGCTGAGGCGGATAGAGGCATAGGAGTGATGTCATTGAAACCTGGACTTTTCAATGGTTCTTTGTCTCCACCAGTCTGCTGTCAGGGGACCACAACCCACTTGTCTAGGCTGGTATAGCAGGACTCAATCTGGTTAGTAGAATGTCACCTTACTCACCTTTCTAAGCCCCTGCTCAAGATGAACTAAGTTTGATGTACAGTATGTAGTTCCCCACCCTGGAGGACTGTATCTAAAGGACTTGTTTGGGCTGTAAAACCTATGGAGGGTATAGGGAAAATGGTACTCCATCATCCCCAGTATTCTCCACATTCACAGCAATATTTGTAGTGTGATAGGGAAACCTCTGTTGTGTTTGAACCTCTGCTTCGTGTCTCTCAGACATCCCTATCTTGAATACTATTCTGGGGACATCTTTGTAAGTGGCCCCACAGACGTCCATAATTGAGCACGTTCTTCTTAGTGAAATCATGTCTGAACTTGGGCATGCCTGCCTTTTTTTTATTGAACGTTCTGGCTTGGACATCCCAGATTGCACTTGGATACATTTGTAAAATATGCCTTCACATGGCCATGTATAACAAGGGAGGATTGACGATGGAACTGGCACTTACCCATTTAGTGGTGATATTCAGCTGCTAAATAGAGTTGCTGGTGCAATCACAGCTTACTCAGATATGCAGCTGCAGCATTTAATATATATAATTAGTTAGACTATCAGTTTTAAGTTAAGCACCAGTTGCCTAGGCTGAATATCAGGTCCTAAGTTTATCCCTGTGGATGTGGAGTGTGAAGTGACTTGCCCAAGGTCACAAGACATCAGTAGAAGCAGGATTTGAAACATGACATCATTGTATCTCAGTCCTCGGCTTCAAGCATGCCTCTAAAATCATCTTTACAGAGAGAAAACTTAGCTGGAAGGCTATGACCCTAGAGATCAAATAGCAAATCCAGAGAGTAAGCCCCAAAGCATGTGTGGAACTTTATGGTTATTGGCATTCTTTTCTGGTATTAACGAGTTTATAAACAGTAGGGATGGGCATTTGTTAGTGCACATTTGGTTCATCAGTTTGCCTTAAATTTAGCATGCGCTAAATTGATTTAATGTGCACTGTTGAACTTAATGTATGTTGTTCCGTGCAGGGACCCTTCCTGCTCCTATAGTCATAGCAGCCGAGTGGGACAAAGAACCAGAGGATAGTAATGTGGGGTTTTTTTATAAACACCTGAGGGGTCTTTTACTAAAAGGTGCTGAGGTGTCATACCATGGCATGTTAAGTGCATCACCTCCACGTTAACTGTTGGGTGTAGAAAGCATTTACCTGGCAGTTAATATGGAGTCCCATCCCATAGTGTGTGCTGCATTAGCATGGGTGCACCTAATGCCATCTATTGAGGTGGCGTTAGGTGAACCCGCACTAATGCAGTGTGACCACAGTGCTAACTGCACTGAACTCACCATGTCCACTTTCTGCCCCTACCCCACCCACTCGCAGCTGTAACATGAGTTGCACAGTTAACGCGGGAATCATCCTGCGCTGTCGTGGCCTGCGCGGGCTGGCAACACGCATCCTAGTGTGCCATTAATAAAAGTCCCCCTAAAGTTTTGATTTCAAAACAATTTTGTATTGCACAATGAGCAAAGGTTTTTGATTCAAACCTGATAAAATCTAACTATATACTTTTGTGTTTCTTTCAGACTGATATGAACAATGTTCATCTAACAGAAACACATTAGGTAAATATCACTTTGCATCATACCGGTTATTAAAAGCCCCCTTTGCCGCTTATAAAAAAAAAATAAATTACTAATCATCTGGTTCTCAATAAAAGGAATTTATTCTTTAAATCCATTTCAGTTTTTTTACTTTTAAGTTATACTGTTATCTCCCTGTTATCTCCCTAACCTATAAAAAGTATTAATACTTTGGGAGGCTTTTACTAAAAGGCATTAGCTGACAACATGTGTTCTGGTGGACAATGAATGTGCGACGGAACACATGTTGCCAGCTAGTGAAGGGCCATAACAGTGCAGGATGATTCCTGTGCTGCCTAACCCTCATTAGGGTCCCGAGTGGGCGGGGCAGGAGTGAAGAGTGGGTATGGTGTGCTCCGTGCAGTTAGCAGCGGGTTCACACCTTACGCTAATTGAATTAGCACATGATCACCTCAAGCCACCTCAATAGGTGGAGTTACGTTCACCCTTGTTAATGTGGCATGCGTTAAGAGACAGGGCTCCGCCTTAACTGCTGGGGAAATGCTTTCCATGCCCTGGCACCTAACGTGTCATAGTTTTGGTGCGTTTGGCATGTTCAGTGCAACACCCTAGCGCCCTATAGTAAAAGGACCCCTTTAGGGTTCCTCTTTGTTTTACAAGATCTCTAAACTCTGTATGAAAACAGATCAGCATAGTATGTCTCTTCATAAATACTTGTGTATTTAATAAAACAAGAAAAGCCTGGTATTCAAAGGCATATACACAGTTTGTAGTCCTGCAAATCATGTAAATGCTGCTGAGCATGGTTAGTGCCACAGAATATCCACAGGTACCATTGCTACATGCCCTGATGCTAACCGGTTAGCATGGGGGCATTTCGTGGGCAGTACCTGGGGATAACCAGGCAGCTACTGAATATTGCCGCTGCCCAGTTAGCTGCTTGCTTCGGCAGCTGACTCGGATACTGGTGGCCAGATATGGCCCTGACTTTGAATATCCAGGTTTAGTGTTCAGAGGCAGTGGCTAGCCACCACCACTGAATATTGGGCCCAAAATGTTTAGCGTATCTTTTACTCTAGTCTTTCAACTAGGTGATACTGGGCCAGTGTGTAGAACGTTGGTATGCACTTCTCTGGTCACTATCTCTGTCTTAGCTCTTCTTCCTGGTCTCAATAAGCTCTATAGTAGGCAGGTCCTCCAACAGGTTGTCCTCTGACAGGTTCAGTGGTCCTCACATCCTCTGTTGATGGTTCCCTACTGCCTAACTGCACAAACTCAAAAAGGCAAAACCCTTATCTACCTATTTTTGGTTGACCATTCTCTTATCTCTTTTACTAGTTCCTATTGCACATATATTTGCCTTTCCTATGTTGCAACTGTCTAAATAATATAAAATAAAAGTTAATTGTTTCACCCTATCTAGGGTAAGATCCCCAAGTGCTTAGTTTTCACTGATCACATGCTCAACAGCATCTCAACATTCTTTCATGTCTATTAAGTTTTGCTCTTAATCCTTTTCATAGAAGCACTTGCTTCAGATTCAGTCAGTGTTCTGAACTCCACAGAGCTCTGAGCACAGCTTAATGTTCTGGCTGCTCTGTCACTTTCACCAGGTCTCTTCCTTTTTGCTAGACCCAAACTCTGTGCTAAATTATTATGGGCACGATATTCAAAGGGCATTTACATGGTTAACAGTGCGGCCAGACCTGGATATTCACATCCGTCGCCCAGATAAATATCGGGCCCTATATGTCTTTCTTATATCATGCTGCTTAACCCTTTGAAGGCCTACTTTAAAATTTTAATGCACATTCTGCAGCCGGGTTAATTTTTGCTTATTTCAGGAAAATTGTACCCGTCTTATTCAATATGTTCTAATAGTGATTTTCCTTCTGCTATGGTCATGTATTATATACCATTTGATAGGAATATTTAGTCAGAATTTTGGATCCCAAGAGTTTTGGGCTCGCCCTGGAAAGGGTTAATAGTCTGTCAGTTTAGGCTTTTTTTTAGCGGGTATTCCTCAGGCAAGCATAACATGGTGAAAACTTTGCAGGCCACTGAACTAGCTAAGTGTTTGCTTTTTTCACTCACTCTGTTATCACTCACAAGATTCAATCCTATTTGTTTTCTTTTTAACAATATTTCCACTACTATATCCAAGCATTCTGCAATAGGTCTTCTCTCCTTAGCTGGCTCTGGTGATCTCTTCCTGAGTATTTCTTTCGCTATGGATTCAGCATCTATTCCGGAACATTGCTGTGGTGTTGCTAGAACACATTCAATGCTACCCAGCTCCGCCGCATTTTCCTATTTTTAAATATTTTTCCTCAGATCAGCTAGCCTATTCACAATTTGGCCATCTCCACTATTAGATAAATCCCCTCAGCAAATTTGTGGCCTTTTTTTGCATCATGCACATTTCAATTCTGTGACTCTGGCCTTTTACAATTTTGGTTAGCCAACCCAATGTCAGTCTCCCTTAAGTTCTCCGTTCCCCACTCCCTCTCGGGAGTCCCTCCTTGACCAAGATTGATTCTTTCCATATATCCATAGTTTATGGGAGCATAGCCCTTTAAGTCTAAAAACAAACTCTGAGCACAATTGTGCTCAAGCTCTATACCTGTGCACAAGCTGCAATCTGCAGGTTTTGGCTCTGTCATTATTTATTTCTTTGTCCCTGAATATCAAAGAGACTGAACCGACAACGATTTACTCTTTGTGGGTTTTATTTTATTACAGAATTCAAGCAATTGCAGGGAGATCATACCTGGTGTCAAGCTCCGATCTGCCAATTACAGGAAATTCAGCTGCGTTTATAATATAGCACAAATAGCAAAAGCCCACCAGTCATTTTAGGTATAGTACCTTACACACTCGCTCCTGTCATATCCTTAGCTAAGCTTAGTTACCCTTTCTATGACACACCCAGGCAAGGCAGCCATCTCATGCCCCTGTTATTAGCACTTAGGCACAGGAAGGCAGCCATCTCATAATCATATTCTAGGCACATACACAGCCTTATCACATGATACTGGCTGTCATCTTGGATGTAATTTCGTGGTTCACAGTTCCCTCCTTTTGGTCATACCCTCCCAAGGGGTATTGATCAACCAATTTAACATGAGGAATCAATGAGCTGTATAGCTTGAAGAAGAGCGATTTCTGCTGCTAACATGGGCTCTATTTCACCTGGGGTCGGCGTGGCCCGATCTAACTCTACTGAGCAATGGGAATGAGGGCCATGGGTGGTCTTCACATTAACTACGTGAAAACATAAAGGTACTTGTGCATTGGAATAAACAACAACATACAATGCCTATGGCCAAAGCCACAGCTAAATATACTAAAAGTTTCTTTGCCCAGGACCCAAGTCCTGAAAACCAGAAGGTGAGGCATGACTAATTGATACCTCCCTTATAACTTTGTGCTGTCATAAGAACATAAGAAATGCCATACTGGGTCAGACCAAGGTCCATCAAGTCCAGTATCCTGTTTCCAACAGTGGCCAATCTAGGTCACAACTTGTGGTCTCTAGGTCTTGTGAGATCACAAGTACCTAGTAATTTCCCCAAAAGACACAGGTTCCACAATGCTTGTATTGGTGCAAGCAGTGGATATCCCGGTCCACTTTAATAATGGTTTATGGACCTTTCATCAAGGAACTTGTCCAAATCTTTTTAAAACCGGCTACACTAACAGCTCTTACTACATTATCCGGTAGCAAATTCCAGAGTTTGATTACATGTTGAGTGAAAAAAGATTTTCTCTTATTAGTCTTAAATAGGTTACCCTGTAGCTTCATTGCATGTCCCCTAATCTTTCTATATTTTGATGGTGTAAACAATTGATCTACATTTACAGACCTCTATCATATCTCCCCTCAGCCGTCTCTTTTCCAGGTTAAAGAGCCCTAACCTTTTTAGCCTCTCTTCATAGGGGTATCCTTCCATTCCCTTTACCATTTTGGTGGCTCTTCTCTGTACCTTTTCTAATAATGCTATATCCTTTTTAAGATACGGTGACCAGAATTGCATGCAATATTCAAGGTGCGGTTACACCATGGAACAATACAGAGGCATTATAATATCCTTTGTTTTATTTTCCATTCCTTTCCTTATGATACCTAGCATTCTTTTTGCTCTCTTGGCTGCTGCTGCACACTGGGCAGAGGCTTTTAACATATTATCCACGATGACGCCTAAATCTTTTTCCTGGGTGGTGGTTCCTAATGTGGAACCTTGCATCGTGTAACCATAGTTTGGGTTTTTCTTTCCTAGTTGCATAACTTTGTACTTGTCAACATTAAATTTCATCTGCCATTTGGATGCCCAGTCTTCCAATTTATCAAGATCTTCTTGCAATTTTCCACAGTCCTCATGGGATTTAACAACTTTGAATAGTTTTGTGTCATCTGCAAATTTGATAACCTCACTCATTATTCCCATTTCCAGATCATTTATGAATATGTGAAAAAGTAGTGGACTCAGCACAGATCCTGGAATACACCACTATTCACCTTTCTCCATTGGGAAAATTGGACATTTAGCCCTACCCTCTGCTTTCTATCTTTTAACCAGTTACTGATCCACAATAGTACACTGCCTCCTATCCCATGACTTTTTAATTTTGCCAAAAGTCTCTTGAGGGACCTTGTCAAAGTCTTTCTGAAAGTCCAGATACACTATATCAATGACTCACCTTTGTCTACCTGTTTATTCACACCACATGGACGACTTTCTTTATATTTTATTTATTTATTTATTTTGGGGGTTTATAAATGCTTTATTCATGTAATTAAGGCAATTTACAAGGATCTCAATGAACTAATATAATGATCATCAAATTCAATTATTTCAAACAATGCATAGAGGTCTTTAGGATACAAAGAGGTTAGGCAGAATATTTTACAGTAAACTTTGTACATTGGGCTGGTCTGTGTTATGATTTTTACAGTGTAATGAAGTATATCATTATGGGCAATACATGTAATATGTAGGTTATACCAGTGATGGGAGGTATATGAATGTGGCAGATTCTGGATTTATGTGGGGTATTTATTCCGGTTTTTGATTTTGTTTTGATAATATTCAGTAAATAGATATGTCTTGACTCTCTTTCTGAATATGGTTAGGTCATTTATTTCCCTTAGGCTGTCTGGGAGTGCGTTCCAGAGAACTGGAGAGTAGAAGGTGAATGCTCTATTGGCTGTTGATTGGTTAGCTTTCCTGAATTCCTTAGAGATTTTTAGTAAGCTTTGCGTATATTCCCTTCTTTGTCTTGTTTCTGGTCGTATCTGTATTAGTAAATTGAGGTACTTTGGTGCTATGTTCTTATCGGCAGCCAATGTAGATGGTGTAGGATGGGTGTTATGTGTTCCGACCTGGCTACCTTCATTATGGTGCATGCAACAGTGTTCAGTGCCATCTGTAGGGTGCTCAAGGCTTGCTTTGGGATGCCCTGGAGAATACTGTTGCCGAAATCAAAGTGTGGGCAGATCATTGCTTGTAACATGGAGCGGAAGTCATCAATTGACAGAAGAGGTCTTTGGTTTTGTATCATTCTTGTTTTACTGTAACTTGTTTGTGTTGTCATGTTAATGTGTTTTATCAGGTTGAAGTACTGGTCCAATAAGATTCCCAGGTATTTGATTTCCTTTTTCACCTCTAGTGAGGCCCTGTTTACCTGAAGTTGCTGAGGGGGCGAGAATGCTTTATTCCTGGAGATCATAAGGACTTTGGTCTTATTTAGATTTATGGTAAGGTTGACGGAGTTGAGCCAGTGTGAGACATCGTTGAAGCATTTGACTATTTCCTGGTAGTTTGGCTCTAATGTTTTGAATGTTGAGAAAAGCATTATGTCATCCGCATATATTTTGTAATCAATGTTGTGTGCTCTGATTATGTCGCAGATGGGCTGGAGGTAGATGTTGAAGAGTAAGGTGGGTAACACTGAACCCTGGGATACCCCTTGGGTTTGGTTGAATGGAATGGAGAGAGAATGATCAATTTTGACCTGTTGTGTGTGGTCAGAGAGGTAGGATATAAACCACTGAATTATAGTGCCTCCTATTCCAAGTATGATATATCATGAATAGCACACGATATATTGTATGCTATTCATGACCAACTGAGATTGGTCATCCACAAAGGAACAACACTGTTCACCTATAATGGTGCAGACTCCCCCTTCAGCTGCTAGTAAATAGTCAAGGGCCATGAGATTTTGTATAGAAAAGGTGTGCAGCTCGGATACCTGGCCCTATAACTCCTTTAGTGTTTGGGTATTACTATGTGAGAAGCTCAACCTCAGCCTGCAGGCATCAAATTAACATGCCCAATTCTGCGGCGATAGCAGACCCCGAGAAGGGCAGCCATCCGGTGCCAGAGAGGCATCTAATTTGGATTTAATATGTTTGGAGGTGGACTCAATGTATTCTTGAGCTTCCTTAAGGGATGCGTTTCTTTCCTCCTCAGTAAGTTCAGAAAGAACATTCCTTCGCACTCGGAAGTGGGAGGTCAGGGATTTGGAGACCTGGTCAAATTCATGGGGCTGGGGCTCTAGAGACTGAGTCTGATTTACATCCCAATCAAGGGGGTAAATAGAGAGTAGAAGAAGGACTGTAGCATCAAAGCAGGTACACAGCCAGCATTTGGGGAGCTGTTGGTAGGCCAGGTCCCCAAACACAAAATCATTTCCTACTTGAGCTGTTTGGCCCTTAAAGAAAATGGGCCATCACACCATATGGCTATTGGGAGCTGGAAGGTATTTCTTCATAGTTTTTGGGAAAGGGTATGTCATAATAACCCAGATGGGGTCAGTAACTACGTTGCCATGTTCAGTCATTCTCTTCATCTCCGCACTTTGAGGCATCAGTGAGAACCCAACTGGAATCCTCATCGAGAATCGCATAGCAGAAGGTCATCACTGTGCCACTGGGGAAAGCCCATAATATAATGGCAAACCATACTTCACCCCACAAAATGGTTTTCCTCCCCCTCCCAAAAGCAGAAGGTGGGGATTCCCTGATACTTTAAAGGGTTTAACCTTTGGGTGTAATAAACCCACCTCCTTCCAGGTGATGTTGTGGCAACCTGCAAAAATGGAGGAATTCAATGGGGCCATGGCTCTGATATCGGTCTGAAGCCGCTACCGCTGCTTAGTAAACAAGCCCCTTAGTCTTGACTTCCTCATTCTGTTGTTGTTGGTTTTTTTTAATCACATTGCACACTCTTAAAACATTTTTCACATCTAAGGTTTCATACTGTTTGCAACTTCCCTTTTTTTCTCTTAATTCCTGAGCTATGTTCCCATGAGACTCTAATCTCATCAAAGATATTGTCATTTGATACCAATAACCCCTTAAATTTTTTCCCCTACCAAAATACACCTCACAAACTGTCTAGTTTCCTGTCTAAAGGATTGGGTGCTAAAATGCACAAATAAAATTATATATATGTATATGTACATACACATACAAATATACTTTTACTTACATGGTATCTTGGTGTAAGGTATTCCTGAGACTGGACCATAAAAATAGTAATTTTTTCTTTAGATCACATTCTGTAATAATTGCACATTGCACACAGTTTAATACATATACCAAACAGATCTGGGAGACTGTAAAGTTTTTTTTCTTACTAGATATACATTCTCTCAAACACACCAATTTACTTATATCCCATGACCCATCAAGTGGGAACGGCTTATCGGCAGAGTCTCTAGTATAAAAATTCCATTTTGGGAGGTAGGCACAGACTCCAGGCAGATAGGGGCATGCACTTTCCCCTTCCGGTTTTCTAATTTTCCTATCCTTCAAACTCTGGGATCCCATTATAATCTCAACGGTCGGTGTCGCCACTTCCTCTTTTAACAGTGGGTGCACAACAATTCCTAACTCTCACAGGGCAGCAGTCTTGTCAATTCTTGATGGTGGTTGCCCTACTGTCTCAATGCTACATGGACAGTGCTGTCAGTTGCACAGTGGCTCCAGGGAGGGGCCAGCGCTGCTGTCACCGCACAAATTTAGTAACAGACATGTAGTGACCCGGAGACCAGACCAGTGTCGGCTGGCACACAGCAACCCTGGAGGTTCAGCGTCAAGGTTGCTTACGCCGATATAGCAATGGTGCATGGTGGATCAAACACTACTGAATTAATTAATTAGCCTGGTGGTGTGTCTTCCTCACACTCAAAATTACTACTTCTCCAATTCTCCTCGAGCGCAAAATTACTATTTCCCTTTCTCTTCTTGAGCTCTAAACTGCAAGCTCAGAATTGCTACTTCTCCAATTTGCCTCAGACAGGTTTGCACAGGGTAGTGAGGCTTCCAAACTAAAGGCAGAAATTAACTGTTTCACAGACAAGTGGGCTGAGCAAGACAAAAAGAAATATCTTATCTCAGTCCAGAAGCCCTCTCAGCTGCCAAAGGAAATACTCACTTCCTGTCCTCGTGCGGAGCACAAGAAAACGGTCGTTATTTCTTTCTTTGTCCCTGAATATCAGAGAGACTGAACTGACAACCGTTTCCCCTTAGTGGGTTTTATTTTATTACAGAATTCAAGCAATTGCAGGGAGATTGTACCCTGAAACCATTCTTTATGATATCAGGCTCCGATCTGCCAATTACTGGAAATACAGCTGCTTTTAGAATGTGGCACATCAAAACAAAACCTCACTCCAAAACAACATTAGTTTCTGATTTAAAACAATGTATCCATCTTCATGCTGATATATCAATGCTTAAGAAATTGTATAACAAAAGTGGTAGGCAAGGTCTCAGCAATCCGGGCAAGAAGCAAAACGTGATCAAGGCGCAAGCCGAGGTCACACTGCCAAACAAAAGCCCTTTAACATCAAGGACCAAATGCCACCACCATCCCATAAATGTTAAAAATGCTCATGAAAAGTACAAAAACAGGCGACAGCCAAACCCAACCACAATTACTTAGCTTATCAAAAACAGGGGAAGGGTCCGCCGCCTGCTGCCCCGACGTCACTGTGGCGCTCACTAACGTTTCGCGATAAATATCGCTGCATCAGGGGAAATACTACAAAAGAAGAATAAACATTGTTTAGAGATGGGTCATCAGTTTTCCGAGCTTCAATGTTTTTGTTTAGATCGGGTGATTTCTGGTCGGGAAGGGAAAAGTAGGGAGCAGTCCCTGTTGATTTGTGAACAGCGGTACATTTTTCGCTTGGGGACGGTGGCTCCAGGGGGTTTAAACCTACGGATCGACTGGGTGGTGTGTCTTTAATAGTCTGGGGGTGGAGTCATCTCCTGGGGAAATCCTCTGACGTTAGCAGTCTGTTATATTCGGGAGTTTCATGTGGATGAGTGTGTGAGCATGTGCGGCGTTTTTGAGAGCAAGATTGAAGTGCTGTTTGGGCCGCCTCTTCAAGTAAGCAGCTTTCTCCTTTTTTGTTTTCAGTAGTTATCTGGTGTGTGGGGTTGGATTTAGGGGTTTCTGACTTTTTAGTGATGTCGGTATGTGTTTATTCTTCTTTTGTAGTATTTCCCCTGATGCAGCGATATTTATCGCAAAACGTTAGTGAGCGCCACAGTGACGTCGGGGCAGCAGGCGGCGGACCCTTCCCCTGTTTTTGATAAGCTAAGTAATTGTGGTTGGGTTTGGCTGTCGCCTGTTTTTGTACTTTTCATGAGCATTTTTAACATTTATGGGATGGTGGTGGCATTTGGTCCTTGATGTTAAAGGGCTTTTGTTTGGCAGTGTGACCTCGGCTTGCGCCTTGATCACGTTTTGCTTCTTGCCCGGATTGCTGAGACCTTGCCTACCACTTTTGTTATACAATTTCTTAAGCATTGATATATCAGCATGAAGATGGATACATTGTTTTAAATCAGAAACTAATGTTGTTTTGGAGTGAGTTTTTGTTTTGATTGCTTCTTACACTCTTATACATTGACCAAGCATTTAGAATGTGGCACAGACAGCAAAAGTCCACCAGTCATCTTAGGTAAAGTACTTTATGCATTTCCTCCTGTCATATCCTTAGGTAAGCTTAGTTCCCCATTCTATAGCACACCCAGGCAAGTCAGCCATCTCATGCCCCTGCTAGTGGTATATAGGCACTGGAAGGCAGCCATCTCTATTACTACTACTGAGCATTTGCATAGTGCTAAAGACGTACGCAACACTGCACAGACATGTAAGAGACAGTTCCTGCTCATCAGAGCTTACAATCTAGTCAAGACAGACAACACAGTAGGTGTAGACAGGATACATCTAGGGAGAATGGTAAGGAAACACAAAGGAGACTCAGGTAGTTTGTTCCAGGCCTAAGGAGCAGCAAAGTGAAAGGAGCGAAATCTGGAGTTAGCAATAGAAGAGAAGGGCACAGATAGAAACAATTTGTCAGAAAAACAGAGTTTCCAGGGAGGGGTGTAGGGAGGGTATAAGAGAGAAAAGGTAGTGAAGAGCTGCAGAGTGAATGCACTTATAGATCCGCAGGAGAAGTTTAAACTAGATGCAGAAATGGATAGGGAGACAAAGAAGTGACTTGAGAAGAGGGCTAATATGAGTATGATGGGGCTGGTGGAAGATTAGCCACACAGCAGAGTGTTGAACTGACTGAAGAGAAGAGAGATGATTCAGCAGGAGACCAGCAAGGAGCAGGTTACAGTAGTCAAGAGGTAGGTGATTAAGGAGTGGATAAGTGTCTTAGTAGTATGTTCAGAAAGGAATGGGAGGATTTTGTTGATGTTATAGAGAAAGAAACGGCAGGACTTAGATATCAGATGGATGTGTGTGGAGAAGTAGAGAGAGGAGTCAAAGACAACTCCAAGATTGTGAGCCGAGGAAACAGAGAGGAGTAGAGAGTTTTCCACAGAGACTGAGAAAGAAGGAAGGGGAGAGAAGGTTTTAGGGGTTAAAATAAGAAGCTCAGTTTTGGCCATGTTCAATTTCAAGTGGCGGTGAGACATCCAAGCAGCAATGTCAGAAAGGCAGGCAGAGATCTGGGTCTGGATTGCTGGAGAGATTTCAGGTGTAGAGAGGTAGATCTGGGAGTCATCAGCATAAAGATGGTACTGAAGGCCATGGGAAGAAATGAGTGCACCAAGGGACTGCGTATAGAGAGAGAAAAGGAGTGGACCCAAAACAGATCCTTGGGATACACCAACTGAGAGAGGGATAGAAGCAGAGGAGGATCCACCAGAACAAACACTGAAAGAGCGATGGGAGAGATAAGAGGAGAACCAAGATAGTACAGAGCCCTTAAAACCAAGCAAGGACAGAGTATCATACGCTAAGCACATACACAGCCTTGTCACATGATACTGGCTGCCATCTTAGATGCAATTTCCTGGTTCACAGCTCATTTTTTAAAACTAAAATAGGGTAAGACTCCTTTAAATTTTCGAGGCCTTAGTGCTGGTGCAACCCTGAACCCTTCGTAATAGCACAATTTCATTCCTGCCAACACTCTTAGCCCCCTACCTCCCTGATGCTGCGATCGTGGCTATTTCTGCCCCAATCCTGCTCTGGGTCACACCAGCTGATGCCCTGTGGCTCCACTGCAGATTGGCCAAGTTTTTTTTTCCACAACACCGCTACCACTTGCAGTTCAGTCCTGGACCCCCGTTTCCTTCCACGGTCCCTGCACTTGCTCAGACCCACATCCATAAAGTACTGGGGTTGTGATCGTGGCCCTGCTGATTCCTACACTGCCAGGCACCCACAGCATGGTTTCAGCACTAAACCCTCTAGGGGGCACCCGGACATCCCTGGTAATTAAAGAAAAAAAGTATTTACTTTTTCACCTGCTCACATTGGCACATCTTAAGTCACCAGTTGGTGCATGTTTAATATATTTAGCACAGATTAGAAATTTCCTTTTTAAAATGCATGTGTGAAACTAACTGGAGAAAGCACCAGAATAGCAGGAAAAATTTGTGAGAAAAACTAGAAGTAACCAAATTTTTCTTGCCTGTGCACATCCCCAACAATGTTGTTCCATCACTACTAAAAAATCAGGCATACATCTTAATTTTATCAGTAATGTAGAAGTTTATTGGAGAAACAAGTAATATTAGCATATGCTTCTGCATTAACAAAGTATTTCTCAAAATGCAGAATGACATGGTACCTAGTCCTTGTCCAGAAAGTTTACCAGTGCCCTCGGATCAAAGTTCACCAAGATGTATCACCCATTCTTTGTCAGTGAGGCAATATCCTTTTGAATAAGGCCTTCTGAAAAATAGCTTGGCAAGAATTCTATACCTACTCTCTATGATTAATGGATCCCTAGACTCTTTGACTTCTGATGCAAATTTCTAGAACCAGTAAGGCTGAAGTTCTCTTTCCTTGTCCTTAGACCACTGTCTCTGATATCCTAAATGCATGCCAAGTTTCCTCTTTCTTCCACTTTTTTCAAAGACAGCACAAAGCTTTATTTTTCCAAGAAGTTTTTTCTATAAGTGACTTGAGAAATTACATATATATTTCCTTACCTACATCCTTCCTCTGTCCCTCATACTTTGAGTTGTTTGTCCATTTGCTTCAACTATAAGTCATTTGTATCAGACCAATGGTATTGGAAATTATAAGGCATGTTTACTAAAGTGCATCAAGCAGTTAGCATGGAATTTAATGCACGTTGTTAATATGGACCCACAGTAATGACTGCTGTGTTAAAACAGTCAGCACAGTAAAAATCCCAAGCTAATTGCTTTGCACATTGTGGGACAGGAATGAGTGGGTTGTGGGACAGTGGTGTTCCTAGCCCCTGCCTGCCACTCAAGGTGGGTGCCACCGCACCCCCACCCCCCGCATGGCGCTGCGCTGTGCCACAATGTACATCCCCCAAAACCCAACTGGCTCCACAAAGGCAGCGAGGATTCGGCTGGGAGAGAAGAGGAACCAGCCCCTCGTGCGTGAGGCACCATGGCAAACCAGTGTAATCATACGTTTGCCATGCTGTCTCCATGAGGCTGGTAGTGGGTGCACCCCACTGCCAGCTGGCACCTTCATATGCCTTGTAGTGCTATACAAATGATAAGTAGTAATAGTAATAGAATGGGAATGAACTACAGTCAGCACACAGTATTTTATTGCATGCTGTCAAGGCTGCAGATGGCATATGTGTACTTAACTCCTCCTCTTGAGGAAGAATTAAGTGCAGCTGTATTTGGCATGCATTACCATGCCACCAAAGTAGAAAAACAAATGATAGCTCCCATACCAGGATTCAGAGCCCCCTGATCAACATCCCCAACCCTCCCAATTCCACCATCAGCATCCAATACTCCCCCAATCAACATCAGGATAGATCACCCCTGCCCTCTCATGAGCCCACAAAGGGCATCCCCTCTTCAGTAAGTGCTGGGGGGAATTGTGCAGGTGGGGTTTCTGTTCTTGCTAATGCTGGTTAGGGAGATTGTGGGGGTGGGTCATGAGGATGATGGAGGTGGATTCAGGCATTGGTGAGGTGGGGTGGGAGGTTTTTCAGAGCAATTTCTCCAAATTGGTTAGTTTTGCACAAACCATGACAGTCATGAACTTCATTCCTAAACCAGGATATGTGGAATATGAGCTTAGTCTCTCATATTTACTGGTAATGCTCATCATAGTACTTGCATCATATCAAAGAGAGCTAGCTTCCTTCTGGAGTTTGTAAGACATAACATGTATGGGTAGTTTGTCAAGATGCCAGATACTTGTGACCTGGATTGGCCACTGTTGGAAACAGGATACTGGGCTTGATGAACCTTGGTCTGACCCAGTATGGTATTTCTTATGTCCTTATGTGCTTGGAAGTTCTTCTTTATCAGGCCTGTGACTCCCAATACAATGGGCAATATTTCTGTATCTTTCTGCCACAATTTCCTGGCTTCTGACTGCATTTCTTGGTACTTGAGGGTCTTCTTGCTCTCCATGCGATTTATAGAATAATCACTTGAAACCGATGCCTCTATTATCAATGCTTTTCTGGTGTTTTTCTCCTTTACCACTATGTCGGGTTTCCTCACATCCAGTTTTTTATCTGTTGGAATGGGAATGTCTCAGATGATCATAACCTCTTCTCTTAGGGTCATGATTCCAGTACTTTACAGGCACAATGATATTGTAGTGTTTAAACCCAGGAGCTTCTGGGTCACCAGGAGTCAGGACTGACTCAAAGGCACACAGAGCTTCTAATGGATGAGGCATGCTACTTTGTTATGCCTTTCTTATAGAAAATTTTCACCATCAGAACTTCACAGCCAGCTATGAGGCAAGTGACTGTTTCCAGTTCTTTCTTACAGAATCGACATGGTTCTGTTTTGTCAATATTTTCAGTGCTCACTGTAAACCATCTTGTCCGTAATCTGCTGTCCTTGGCTGCAAATATCAGTCTCTCATACTTCAGTCTCATGTCACCTCTCCTTAACCATTCATGTGTCCATTCTTGATTGACATAAGGTTCCTAGAGTAACACTTTGTATTTCTCACTGTATTTGTGCATTTGACACTTATTTTTCCTCGTTTGCTGATCTAATTCTTTGAAGAGTTTTTCCCTTGTTTTGCAAAGTATGTTGCTTTCTTTCCTGTGTGTGCTTGTGGATTATCACTCTTTCCTTCTAGTCATCAGAACGCTTGTCCAAGTTTGACGATGGATTCAGAGTCTGAACTTTTATTTTCATGTTTTAACACTGTGCGTATTTGGATCCTTTGATGCTGTTAGGTAGGCCTGGAGGCCTATGATAGTTGCTCTGTATATGTAATCTATCTCTATGAGGTCCAGTCCTCCTTCAGCTCTAGGGATGTACAGTTTCGGCATACACTGATTCTTGTAAATTACCTCATGGGCATGGAGGAGGTTTTTTTTTTTGCACATCCATTTTTTTCAAGATCTTTAAGAGGCCAGTCTACAGTCCCAAAGCTGTATGAGAGTATAAGAATTGCCAGCTTATTGATAGCTTGTATCTTATTCCATAATGTTAAGGCAGTTTTCAATAATGATTTTACTCTTCTATAGTATCCCTTACTAATCTTTTCTCTCAGTAATTTCTGCTTGAGTGTTGTTCCTTCCGCTACTCTGAGATGTTTATATACACCTTCCTGTTGAAGTTCCTTGATGTCACAGCCCTCAGCCAAGGAGATGTTTTCCATTTTGCTCACTTTTCCTCTAAAAAAAAAAAGTTGCCTTAGCACATTTGTCAAGGCCAAAAGTCATCCTGATGTCATCAGAAAAGCTTTTCACTATACAGGTGTTCTGCTAACTGTGATTACTGGAACTATAGAGCTTCAGGTCATCTACAAATACTGTAGTAAATGGGATGTTACCTCTGGGTTCTACCTTTGGGATTTAGGCTAAATCCATATCCCAAAAAGTTGATGAGAATACTCATTGAATTAAGCACCATACAAAATAGAAGTGATGACAGGGAATCTCCTTGAAATATTCCTCGCTGGGTCTTGATGTTAGGAATGATGTACTGACCATCTTCATACTTCAAAAAGAGTGTGGTTTGGCACATTGTCATGGTGAACCTAATGTTCTCTATCAGGGCAATTTCTCCAAATGGGTGAGTTTTGCACACACCAGACCTACTATTAGTAATCTGTGAACTATCATTAAAATCATCTGTAGTACCTGAGGCTTGGAGAGTGGCAAATGTAACAACAATTTTTAAAAAAGGTTCCAAGAGTGATCTGGTAAACCATAGACTGGTGAGCCTGACATCAGTACCGGGCAAAAATGGTAGAAAAAAAATTATAAAGAATAAAATTACTGAACATGTAGATAGCCATGGTTTAATGGCTAACAGGGATTTTGCCAAGGAAGGTCTTGTCTTACTAACCTGTTATAGTTTTTTGAAAATGTGAATAAACAGGTAGACAAAGATGAGCCAGTTGATATACTGTATCTGGATTTTCAGAAAGCCTTTGACAAGGTCCCTCATGAGAGACTCTTGGCGAAATTAAAAAGTCATAGGATTGGAGGCAGTGTACTATTGTAGATCAGGAACTGGTTAAAAGATAGAAAGCAGAGAGTAGGGCTAAATGGTCAATTTCTCAATGGAGAAAGGTGAATAGTGGAGTATCCCAGGGACCTGTGCTGGGCCTACTGCTTTTTAACATATTCATAAATGACCTGAAAATAGAAATAATGAGTGAGGTGATCAAATTTGCAGATGACACAAAATTATTCAAAGTTGTTAAAATGCAAGAGGATTGTGAAAAATTGCAAGAGGACCTTGAAAAATTGGAAGACTGGGCATCTAAATGGCAGATGAAATTTAAGTGGACAAGTGCAAAGTTATGCACCTAGGAAAGAACAACCCAAACTATGGTTACATGATGCAAGATACCACCTGCGAAACCACCACCCAGGAAAAAGATTTAGGCGTCATTGTGGATAATACATTGAAACGCTCCGTCCAGTGTACAGCAGCAGCCAAGAAAGCAAATAGAATGCTAGGAATCATAAGGAAAGGAATGGAGAATAAAACCATGGATATTATAATGCCCAGTGTTGTTCCATGGTGCGACTGCACCTTGCATATTGTGTGCAATTCTGGTCGCCATATCTTAAAAAGGATACAGCAGAATTAGAAAAGGTACAGAGAAGAGCCACCAAAATAGTAACGGGGATGGAAGGATACTCCTATGAGAAGAGACTTAAAAGGTTAGGGTTCTTCAGCTTGGAAAAGAGCTGGCTGAGGGGAGATATGATAGAAGTCTATAAATTAATGAATGGAGTGGAACGGTTAAAGGTAGAAGGTAGAAAGACTAGAGGACACTCCATGAAGCTACAATACAACCCATTTAAGACTAATAAGAGAAAATATTTTTTTACCCAACACATAATCAATCTCTGGAATTCATTACTGGAGGATGTAGTAAAAACTGTTAGTGTAACTGGGTTTAAAAAAGGTTTGGACAAGTTCCTGGAGGAAAGGTCCATAAACCTTTATTAAAGAGAACCCAGGAAATCCACTGTTTTCCCTGGGATAAGCACTGTACAATCTGTGTATCTTTTTGGGAACCTGACAGGTACTTGTGCTCTTAATTGGCCACTGTTGGAAACAGGATACTGGGCTTGATGGACCTTGGTCTGAATCGGTATGGCATTTCTTATGTTCTTATGACAGTCATAAACCTCACTTCTAAGCCAGGGTATGTGGAGTATGATCTCAGTCTCTCAAATTTACCTCTAATGCTCTGCAGTGGGGGCTTCCAGATGTTGCTCAGGGAATCAGTTTATTTTTTTAGTGCAGTATGCTGTGTTACGTGTATTGGCACACAATGTAGATGCATTTACTGTGCTATCTGTCGATGCATATACCATGCATAAGTGTTCTACCTGTGCGGCAACTGAGGAGAATTGCCCAGCATCTGCTCTAACAGTACAGCACAGGCTTTGCACTCACTACATGCACATTTTTGACTTATTGTGATATTGTGCAGTAATTCCAAAACCTAATGGCACATTAGTAAACAAGAGCTCCTATTTGTTTTGTGGTGGAACACTTGAATAAACTTACTTAACTGTTTCCATATGATGAGGAAGAATGATTCTTCTTCCTGTTTCAGTTCCTCGGATCTTGCTTTTCAATATTTTGGTTTATTTGAATATAGGGTTTGAATTATGAGCTGAGGATGGTCCCTTCTTATCATTTTAACTTAGACTGAGAACCTATATTATATGGGAGTAGGGCCAGTTCATGCCCTGACACCAGATCACATCGGGACATAGTTATTCTACAACCATTGCCAAACAAGAGGATTCATCCACCTGTTTAAAAAAAGGAAACTCTTCCAGGTCATTGTTTATGTACTGTTAGATGCACAGCAAGAAGGTAGTTAAAATATACCTAAGGTGATGTATAACATAGTAAAAAATGTATTTTAAAAGACACTGTTCACAGGCACATCCAATCCTGGATGCTAGTTCTATTTTTGTTAAGAAAAATCCCATTATGCAGTAGGATGGTGTTTAAAAATCAACAAAACTAAATTATCCTGTTAAATATGGTCTGGATAGTAAGATTTGGTGAAAAAATAGGGCTTGAACCAAAAAGAGCCCCAAAAAACTATGATTGAAAATGTTATGATGTCAGGATAAAAAGCACCAAAAACATATAAAAAGCACTGTCAGGATAAAAAGCACCAAAAACATATACCGGTAGATTAAATATCTGTCTTCCTAAAGGAGTTGGCTTGCTTTGGTATATAAAGCATGCATGTGTGGGGGGTTTTAATGTTGATTGTGATATGGCATTTGTGGACTTCAAGCACAGAGAGTTGTTTTCTTGTTTAAGGCATATTATCAGAATAATTCAAAAGGTAATCTATAGATAATGTAGCTTGCATATCTTTCATTTGTAAAATTCATAAATAAAAATGTGAAAATCACAAAGGCAAAATATACAGTGGGGAGTTACTTTCACTGACAATCATGTATATTCAGAGAAAGGTTAGAAAAGTTGATGGAGATACTCTAGTTTTATTGCTGTCAACTAAATAAAACAACTGGGATGCTTTCCAAGGAACCTTAAGGGGTTTATTTTAAAAGCCCTATTCATGCTTTGGATATCTGAAAAACACGGACACGTCCCTGGAGCCATTTTTGAAAACAGTTTTGATGACATCTAAGACTAACCCAGGCTGTGGTTTAGGCGTGTTCAGGGTGTTCCCCAATTTCAGAAATGCCCTGCATGTCCCAAGCCACATCCAAGTTTATGCCGGCTCCAGATCATGAATAGGCATCTGTAAAGCTCTCGTTCTGCCATCCAGACACCCAGAGGGCATAGAGAAGAGTGTACGCTGATACTCCCTATATTTTTACTGATAACAAATGGCAGGGAAAATAGGACACTTGATTTCAGTTGGACACGCTGATGGACATCACCACATGCAAAATAACTTGCATTCAGCATTGGAAAGACGTCCCCGATACTGGATTTTCTAGTGGGGGGTGTCTATGTGGCCACCGGTGTAACTGTTCATTTCAAGGACATCTATGTTTCCAAAATCAGGCTGGCACTTAAACGTCCCTGATGTTTTTGGATGTTTTCCCTAGACACCATGTATTTCACCTAGATATCTACTACTACTACTGAACATTTGTATAGCGCTACAAGACATTTGCCCCTCGGCCCTCAAGGAATTGTTTTTTCTAAAGCACATTTAAGGTTAGACACATTTGTCATTCTGGCATTATCCTTTTAAGGATATATTACATTTCTGAAATAAAATGTATGCAATGTGCTATAGAAAAAACAAATGTGTTTGATATTTTTCTGTATATCCTCAAGCCGTATGAGACTCAAGCGCATAAAATTATAATTATTATTCAATATGACAGACCAGATGGAAATTAAAATAAGGAGAATTTAAGCAACCAAAAGTGTGAGCAATTACAAGAAGCCAGTCCAGAGTTATTGCGATCGTTACATCTTTCTTTTCTGGCTAGAGCTATAATCTTGGCAATATTTTTGATCTTCTTAATGTAGGACATTTTGCAGAATGTCAGGTAAAGATTTGCCATGAATGCGTGCAGATGTTCTTAAGCAGAAAAGATATTGGTCTTTCATGCTTATGACCACAGGGTTCTCAAACATTATCATAATATTGTTCTGAATTCTTGCCTAGCATTGTAAAATTTCCATATCACAATATATGAACCAACTTTTTTTAAGACCTGTGTACACTTCATCCTCTTTGTGAATAAACTTATACTTTTGTCTGTTCTGAATAGCTGTAGTTAACATTTTGTTCTTACTGTCTGTGCATGGTTCAGGTCATCTCTCTGCTAGATGGATGTTCATTCCATTTCTAACAAGCTTCCCTTTACCCATGATCTTTTTATCTCTCCTGCTTTTCATCTTCTTCCTCTCACTGAAACTTGGCTCCTCCCCAATGACACTGCTTTGGTTGCTGCCCTCTCTCATGGAGGCTTCCAAGTCTCCCACACTCCTTTTGGCTGCGGTGGTGGTGTTGGGTTTCTACTTTCTCCTTCTTGCCAATTTCAACCCTTCCTTCTACCTCAGTCCCATTCCTTTCCCTCCTTTAAAGTCCACTCCATCCTTCTTTTCTATCCCCTTTCTCTTAAGATCATGTTATCTATAGACCCCCTGATGAGTCCATTTCTACTTTTCTCACTGATTGTGACTCTTGGCTCACCTTATTCCTGGAGTCTTCCTTCCCATCCCTTATTCTTGGTGACTTTAATTTTCTTATTGATAACCCCTCTGACCCCTACGCATCTAAGCTCCTTTCCCTTACCTCCTCCTTCAACCTCTATCTTTGCTCTTCTGCCTCCACTCATCAGCCTTGACCTCATTTTCTACTCTAATTATTTACCTTCTAATTTCCGCATCTCAGTTTCTTCCCTTATCTCACCATTCTCCATCATCCCTGCCTCAATCTCGCCCTATCTCCTCCTATCTTTTTAGGACTCTGCATGCTATTGAACCACTGATTTTATCCACTTCTGTCTCTTCTCTTCTCTTCTTTCTTCCACTTTATCTAAGTCTGATGAGACCATTAATTCCTATAACACTGCTCTCTCCTCCACTCTGGATATGCTTGCTCTGCCCATTCCACGTCTTGTGAGGCGTGCTTCACCTCAGTCCTGGCTATCTTCTACTACCCGCTACCTTTGCTTCTTTGCCTGCCCAGCTGAACGTATTTGGCTCAAATCCTGCTCTCTTTCTGACTTCCTTCACTTTAAATTCATGCTTACCTCTATCCAGTCTGCCATTGAATTCGCTAGGCAAAACTCTTTTATCCATCTGACCAACTGTCTTTTCTCTATTCTCAATTCCCTTCTTAAAGCACCACCACCTTCTATCTCTCCTCCTCTGCCTAAACCCTAGCCGACTATTTCCATGACAAAGTACTTAAGATCACTCTTCAATTCCCTAATAATTCTTCTTCATCCCCTCTTCCCCCTCTGCAATATCAACTTTTCCTTTCAACTTCTCCCACCCTTTCATCCTTTTCTAAAATCTCTGAAGAGGAAACCTCCCTTCTTCTTTCTTACTCTAACTCACTACCTGTTCTTCTGATCTTATCCCCTCTCTTCTCCTCAATTCTATCTCCTCCTCCGTCATCCCTTCCATTTCACATAGTCTCAACCTTTCACTCTCCACTGCAACCTTCCCTGCAGCCTTCAAGCATGCTGTAATCACTCGTCTCCTTAAACCTTCTCTTGACTCTACTGGTTCTTCTATTGACCCATCTCCCTTCCATTTAAAACTTCTTGAATGTGCAGTTTTCTGCCGCTGCCTTGAATTTCTCTCCTCTCATGCCCTCCTTGATCCCCTCCAGTCTGATTTTCAACCTTTTCATTTTACTGAAACAGATCTTGCCAATGTCTCCAGTGACTTGTTCCTGGCTAAGTCCAAAGGCCTTCACTCAGTTCTTATTCTTCTTGATCTTTCTGCTACTTTTGATACTGTTGATCACTCTGTCCTCCTCGACACATTATCCTTTCTTGATTTTAGAGACACTGTGCTGTCTTGGTTCTCTTCTTATCTTTCTGATTGCTCCTGCAGTGTTTGCTCTGATGGTTCCTCCTCTATGGCCATCCCTCTTTCAGTCGGTGTACCCCAAGGGTTTGTTCTAGGCTCTCCCCTCTTCTCTCTCCCATGGTGTCCTCATCTCTTCCCATGGCTTTCAGTATCATTTCTTTTTTTTTTTAATTGAAATTTCAACCAACTTACAAAGCAAGCATAAAGAAACCACAGATGTATTCATAAAGGCAAAATCAAACAGATATTAAGCAATACACACAATCAATAGCAATACATCATCATAGCCCACAATCCGGGGAGATACTTAAAGAGAAAACAAATCACCACAAAGAATAAATAGAGCAAACTCTAAATTATCAGGCAGCATTACTAACTTAACCCACCCACCTCCAGTTACTAATTACCCTGTCGTTCCTTGTCAGCAAGAAATACCTCAAGCTGAGAAGGATCAAGAAAAACAAACTTTGAACCTTGATACAAAACCAAACATTTGCAAGGATATCTAAGAAAGAAAGTAGCAGAGATAGCGAGCAGTCTAGGTTTAAGGGCCAAAAAGGCCTGTCTCCTAGTCTGAGTTGCTCTACTAATATCTGGGAACATTTGAACCCTGGCACCACAGAACAGAGCTGACATATTTTTGAAATAACTACGAAAAACAAGCATTCTATCCTGGTCTGAGAGAAAAGATACCACCAAGGTGGCTCTAAAGGAAATATTATCCCTTGAGTCCTCTAGGAACTTGGTAAGGTCCAGGGCATCCTTGCCCTTAACCTCATCAAACCCAACCAGAGAGCCCGTAACCACCTTCTTACCAGTAAGGTAATATAACTTAGAGAAAGCAATGGAGTCAGCCGAAGCCAGCCCCAAAACCTCTTTGAAATACTTTCTCAGCAAAATTTCAGCAGAAAGCAAATGAGAAAAGGGGAAATTCAACAATCTAACATTTTTTGCTCGAAACATATTGTCATACTGTTCCATCTTATTGTGCACATACAAACTTTCCTTTATATGAGAAGAATTAACAGCTGCAAGGGCCTGACACTGGGTTTCACACTTAGCAACCTGTATAGAAATAGTCTCAACCTTATTATCCACTTCAGACAGCCTAGTGGTAATCTCAGAAGAGAAACCACAAAGCTGTATTACAGTGGGCACCAAGGTGTTTTCAATACGGGTTACCGCTTTCCAAATATCTGCCAGGGTGACCTGATCATCCGGGACCACCCTGGCTTCATCCGGAACGGGCGCCCATATCACTGGTTTCAGCTTTTCCCCAGCATCTATCGGGGTACTCTGCTGGGGAGAGAGGTTGGAGGCAGCGCTGAGGTCCGGAGACATCGGGCTTCCTTTCCCGCCGGCCCTGACGTCATCGGGGGTCCTTCATTAAGCTGCACAGCTGATTTGCAGCTTTGGGAGAGAGGTTGGAGGCAGCGCTGAGGTCCGGAGACATCGGGCTTCCTTTCCCGCCGGCCCCGACGTCATCCGGGGTCCTTCATTAAGCTGCACAGCTGATTTGCAGCTTTGGGAGAGAGGTTGGAGGCAGCGCTGAGGTCCGGAGACATCGGGCTTCCTTTCCTGCCGGCCCCGACGTCATCGGGGGTCCTTCATTAAGCTGCAAAGATGATTTGCAGCTTTGGGAGAGAGGTTGGAGGCAGCGCTGAGGTCCGGAGACATCGGGCTTCCTTTCCCGCCGGCCCCGACGTCATCGGGGGTCCTTCATTAAGCTGCACAGCTGATTTGCAGCTTTGGGAGAGAGGTTGGAGGCAGCGCTGAGGTCCGGAGACATCGGGCTTCCATTCCCGCCGGCCCCGACGTCATCAGGGTCCCCTTTAAAAGCTTGGAAGGCCAGGCGCAGCCGGAGGCGCTAGTCGGGGCAGCGATATAAGGGGCTAGATACAAGGGGCATATTAGGCCCCTTGGGAGCCACGAAGGAGAGCAGGAGAGCTGGTTCAAGTGCTGCATTTTCTGTAGCTGCTGGATAGATGGGTAAAAGAAAAAAGAAGATCCTGCCGGCGGAGCAAACGGAGGTTGCTGTTGAACCCATGGACAAACATGTTAAGGTAGTGACTAACACCAATGTATCACTTGACCCTGACTTTCTTGTTCTACGTTCGTCCCCGGTATCTCTTAGCTCCCCGGACCGGTCACCACCATCTCCTCCAGTATATGTATCTCCACCTTTGCCCGCTTTGTCGGGCACTCAGTATCATTTCTTTGCTGATGACTCTCAAATCTATCTTTCTTCTCCTGTCATTTCTCCTGCACTTCAAGCTCATATCTCAGCCTGTTTATCTGACATCACTGCCTGGATGTTTCATCGCTGTCCAAAATTGAATATGGCTAAAATTGAATTTCTTATCTTTCCCCCTAAACCCTCCTCCCACCTTCCTCCTTTCTCCATTACTGTTGACAATACTCTTCTTCTTCTTGTTTCATCAGCTCATAACCTTGGGGTGATCTTTGATTACTCTCTCTCCTTCTCGACCCATATTCAACAGATTGCCAAAACCTGTTTCTTTCTCTATAACATTAGCAAAACTCACTCCTTCCACAACTAAAACTCTTTTGTTACCTTCCTTCTTGACTACTGCAACCTCCTCCTTGCTGGATTCCCTCAGTCATCTTTCTTCTTTTCAATCTATTCAGAACTCAGCTGCGTGGCTAATCTTCCGCCAACCCCAATACACTCATATAACCCCTGTTCTGAAATCACTTCACTGGCTCCCCTTCTGTTTCTGTATCCATTTCAAACTTCTTCTTCTTCTAACCTATAAGAGCATTCACTCTACTGCCCCTCATTACCTTTTCTATCTCCCTACACCTCTTCTCGTGAACTTCGCTCCTCCTCTGGTTTCCTTCTGTCTTTGCCAACTCCTCTAATGCCAACTCCAGACTTTGTTCCTTTCACCTTGCTGCTCCTTATGCCTGGAACAAGCTTCCTCTATCCTTATGTCAAGTCTCTTCTCTCTCCCTCTTCAAATCTATGCTAAAGGCTTACCTCTTTCAGGCCACTTTTCAGATTCTAATTTCTTGTGTCTTCTCTCCCTATTGAACCCTTATTTCTTTTATATTATATTATCTGTCTTAACTAGATTGTAAGCTTTTCAAGCAGGGACTGTCTTTTTTATATGTTTGTACAGTGCTGTGTACACCTTGTAGGCTTTATAAATGATAAATTGTAGCAGTAGTAGATTACAGCAGGTGGTGATGCTTTGAAATGTGGGGTTTCTGAAGGCTCTGTGTTTTTTATTTATTTATTTATTTAACACTTATTTATATACCGCATCTTCCAGCGATCAGTTGCGGTGTACAATTAACAACAATTAACAATGCAGAGCTTGTTTTACATAGAACAATTATAACTTTTTACATAGAACATCTTAACTTGTACAACAAAGGGTTTAAAAGACTAAGCAGAATAATTCAATAAATCAACTAACACAGTTTGTGTTACAATTTAAACAGAAGTACTGTCCCTAAAACAGTTGTAACTATATACAAGTGGGTATCAATGCATAGGAATGGGATGATTATTCATTTATGTTTGTACGTATTGATTGTAGTAGGGAGTATAATCTAGTTTTTGGGCAGGTTCATGTTTAGCCTCTATATAGTTCTTCCTCTATATATTAAAATTGCATTTGGTTTCCATTATGTAGATTTACTCAATGCCTGGGCTTTCACTATTGCTATGCCGATGACTTGCAGATATGTATAACAGTTGAGTCCATATTGGCTAGCATAACAAGATCAGCTAAACAGAAGTTTGGCTGAGATTGCATTTGGATTCAGGATAAGCTAAAACTAAATATTAACAAGCTAGAGGATTTCTGGGCTGGGAGAAAACGTTTTTAGATTGGATGGGTTTCTGGTTCCAATGTTTGGGAGTGGTATAAAATCTAGGCCTGAGACTGAATCCAGGTGTAATCATGAAAACAGATCCCTCATGTAGTTAGGAGTTCTTTTGGATGATTGCAGATGCTTTTGGATGAAATCTTTAAAGGTTGCTATCCATGTCTTGACTATCTCTTTTGGAAGATTATACTGTGGCATATTTGGGTCTGCCATAGAAGGATCTCCTTCAGTTATAATTAGTCCTTTCTGCAGCTTCAGCCAATCGACATCATTGTGGGAGAGCAGGGCTGGTAAACTCCTCCCTGCCCCCCAATGACCAGGCCAATCGGCTGAAGAGGAAGCATTACCCGGGAACTTTAAAACCTAAGTGTGCCTGAGACCGGCCTTTCTGCAGCTCCAGCCGATTGACATCATCATGGGAGAGCAGGGCTGGTAAGCTCCTCCCTGCCCCCTGACGACCAGGCCAATTGGCTGAAGAGGAAGCACTACCCAGAAACTTTAACTAAATATGCCAGAGATCGGCCTTTTTGCAGCTCCAGCCGATCAACATCATTGTGGGAGAGCAGGGCTGGTAAGCTCCTCCCTGCCCACCGACGACCAGGCTAATCGGCTGAAGAGGAAGCACTAAGAACATAACATATGCCATACTGGGTCAGGCCAAGATCCATCAAGCCCAGTATCCTGTTTCCAACAGTGGCCAATCTAGGTCATAGGTACCTAGCACTCTCCCCAAAAGACACATGTTCCTTGATGCTTGTATTGGGTCAAGCAGTGATATCCTGGGTCTCTTTTAATAATAGTATATGAACCTTTCCTCCAGGAACTTGTCCAAACCTTTTTTAAACCCAGCTACACTAACAGCTTTTACTAGATCCTCCGGTAACAAATTCCAGAGTTTGATTACACGTTGAGTGAAAAAATATTTTCTTTTATTAGTCTTAAATAGGTTACCCTGTAGCTTCATTGCATGTCCCCTAGTCTTTCTATATTCTGATGACGTAAACAATCGATCTACATTTACTCGTTCCACTCTATTCATTAATTTATAGACCTCTATCATAGCTCCCCTCAGCCATCTCTTTTCCATGTTGAAGAGCCCTAGCCTTTTTAGCCTCTCTTCATAGGAGTATCCTTCCATCCCCTTTACCATTTTGGTGGCTCTTCTCTGTACCTTTTCTAATAACGCTATATCCTTTTTAAGATACGGTGATCAGAATTGGACACAATATTCAAGGTGCGTTCGCATAATGGATTGATTCAGAGGCATTATAATATCCTTGGTTTATTTTCCATTCCTTTCCTTATGATACCTAGCATTCTATTTGCTCTCTTGGCTGCCGCTGCACATTGGGCGGAGGGTTTTAATATGTTATCTACGATGACACCTAAATCTTTTTCCTGGGTGGTGGTTCCTAATGTGGAACCTTGTATTTTGTAACCATAGTTTTGGTTGTTCTTTCCTAGATGCATAACTTTGCACTTGTCCACATTAAATTTCATCTGCCATTTGGATGCCCAGTCTTGCAATTTTCCACAATCCTCTTGGGTTTTAACAACTTTAAATAGTTTTGTGTCATCTGCAAATTTGATAAACTCACTTGTTATTCCCTTTCCAGATCATTTATGTCTCCCCCTCAAAAGGCATTTTACTGCATTGAATTTGCATGTATATAGTTTTTCTTTTATTTGTTTTAACTGTATATAATAATGGGAATGTATGTAGTTCTAAATTGTTCCATGTAATTGAATATGTACCGTTCTCTGTACTATTCAAAAGTTGTTCAGTTGTAAACTGCATTTGATCTGCTGGAAAATGCAGTATAAAAATTTCTAATAAATAAATAAAATGCATCAGCTGGTTTGAGATAGTTAGGACATTGGGATCATATCTCTGATGTTGAAAATCTTATACTGGTTCCAGTAGTTGCTTACAAGGCTATTATGATTATTTTTAAGGTGCTATCTACCTTCAAAAGGTGATCTCCAGGAACAAGCAGGAATGAGTCTTCAAATATGGGTACGTCGGTACCGACGGAGCCTGCGCGGGAACGCTCCCCAGCTTCCCAAAAAGGAAAGCTTTTGGGAGCATCCCACAGCGCCTGCGCGCTGCCTTCCCGCCTTTCCTAACCAGCTCTCCTCAGTTCTTCTTTGCCGCGGAGCCAGCAGGTCAAGCCCTGTCACCGCTGAAGAAGTTCTTTATTTTATTTTATTTCTTTGGTCGCGTGTCTGCCTTCCCCGACTCCGGACCGGTACCACCGGTCTTTTTCTCTTCTTCTTCTTCTTCTTCTTCTTCAAAAAAATATATATCTATTTTCTTCACTTAGTGTATTTTTCCTCTTGGGCCTCAGGGCCTACAATAAAATTTCCCTCATGGAAAAACCAGCCTCCGGGTTCAAAAAATGCACTAAGTGTAGCGGTACTATTTCTGTTACAGATACCCATGAATGGTGTCTTAAATGTTTGGGTCCTGAACATTCCATTCCGGATTGTCCGTCCTGCTCTCTAATGTCTAAACGGGGTTTACAGAACCGAGCAGCTAAGCTCCATGTGCTGTTTCCCGCTGATGCAGCGTCGGTAGCATCGACATCTTCCAGGTCTTCTTCTCCTGATGGATCTCAGGTAACCAAACATGTACCTAGCAGGTCCTCAAAGGGTAGATCTCCCTCTAAGCATCGAGATGCCTCCGGGCTTGCCCTTGAGGATCCTGCACCAGCAAAACAACCCCGGCGGGAAGCTCCGGCTTCCAAAGCTCCTCCTATGGGGTTACAGGTTGACATCGATGGCACGGCCTCGACCGATCACCTGTTAGAATGCTCTGGGGTACCGGCACAATCTTCCGGTACCGACTTCCAGGCATTCATGGCGTCGATGGATCACAATGTTCTGTCCATGCAGCAGGCTATTACGGCCTTCATTCAAGCTGCGACGCCGCTGGTACCGAAACAAGCTCCGTTGTCGGTACCGGCACCGGCACCGGTACCGGCACCAGCGCCGATACCGGTACCGACTGCATCAACATCGACCAGGATACCGGCTACAGCGGTTCCTTGTCCAGGGCTTACCGGTACCGATCCGGTACCGGGGACGCCCGATGTCGATACTACTCGATACGCGTATCGAGCGTTGGAAGAGCACCCTGACAGGCGATACTTCGATTCCTCTGATGATTCTGATACATCAGACGAGTCTCCTGAAGTATCCATAGCCCTTCCTGAAGAGCCTTCTTCTCCAAAAAGAAGAATGTCTCCTCCAGAGGACTTGTCCTTTCAAGACTTCATAAGAGAAGTAGCTAAAGGACTTTCTATTTCAGTAACTTCTGAATCAGAGCCTAGAGCTAAAAAATTGGATATTTTAGGCTATTCTAGAGCTCCTAAAGAGGCAGTTACCTTACCAATTCATGAGATTCTTTATGAACACATGATTGATCTATGGGAGACTCCTCTCGCTCTCTCTCCTCATTCTCGCAGATTGGACACTATGTATCGTGTCCCTCCTTGTCCTGGATTTCAAAAAACTCAGCTTCCTCACCATTCCATTGTGGTGCAGTCAGCTATGAAGAGGATAAAGAGTACAAAGAGACACTCTTCTGCTCCTCCAGGAAGAGAATGCAGGACCTTGGATGCTTTTGGTAGGAAAATCTTCCAAGCCAGTATGCTTATTGCCAGAATCAACTCATATAGCCTTTACATGGGTATGTTTCTAAAAGAAGTTGCACAAAAACTGAAGACTTTCCTCCCTTTTCTTCCAGAGGATAAAAGGGAGGAATTCCTCATTTGGCTTAAGCATACTCAAGACATTTCAAAGTTTTCCAACAGGGCAGCTTTTGACTCCTTTGAAGGTGCCAGCAGAGCCTCAGGCATTGCCATAGCTGCTCGCAGACTTGCTTGGCTCTAGGCTTCTGATTTAGAACCCTGGGTTCAAGATGGCTTAGGAAATCTTCCCTGTACAGGTGAAAACCTATTTGGCAAAGAGTGGCAAATAAAAGCCACTCAAATGGATGCAGAATACTCTGCTCTGGATAGACTTTCAAAGTCAACCTCCATTCCTGCCAAGAAAAAGCCTTTTAAGAAGTCTTTCTTTAAAAAGGGCAGATTCCCTTCTACTTCTGCCCAACAATCTTCTACAGGTCGCTTTTCCACTAAGCGTCAGCAACCTAAACAGGCCAGACCTAAGCCTACAGTGGCTGCTGCAACTCAGCAAACCCAACCTCCTCAGGGTTTTTGACTTGATGCTAGAGAACTTAGCCTTTCTGGCTCTAAAGCAGCCAGAGCCTCTCGCCATTCCAGGAAGGTTGGCTCATTTTGCTCCCAGATGGGAGCAGATAACATCAGAGCAGTGGACCCTCTCCATCATAAGAGAGGGCTACAAGCTTCATTTCTCAGACCTTCCTCCCCACACCATGGTGAGACACTTCAATTCTCCCACATCTCTTGTCGACCTTCTAGGTCAAGAGGTAGCTACCCTTCTTGCCCAAGGGGCAATAGAAGAAGTTCCTCTTCTTCATCAAGGGTCAGGGTTCTACTCCCCCTATTTTCTCATCCCAAAGAAGACAGGGGGATACAGGCCCATCTTAGATCTCAGAGAATTGAACAAATTTCTATGCAAGGAGAAGTTCAAGATGCTTTCTCTGGGCACTCTCCTTCCATACCTTCAAAGTCAGAATTGGCTTTGTTCTCTAGATCTCAAGGATGCGTACACACATGTCCTCATCCATCCCTCTCACAGAAGATTCCTAAAGTTTCTTTTCCAAGGAAAACATTACCAATACAGAGTTCTTCCTTTCGGTCTGGCCTCTGCTCCAAGAGTGTTCACCAAATGCATGGCAATAGTTGCTGCATTTCTACGAACTCTGGGAATATTTGTCTTCCCATACCTGGACGACTGGTTCATTCGAGCTCCATCTCAGTCAGAGGCCCAGATTTCCTTGGACCGCACAAGGCGCATTCTGCAGTATCTGGGACTTGTGGTAAACCTCCCAAAGTCTCAACTCACCCCTACTCAGTCCCTAGAATTCATAGGGGCCTGGTTGGATACCACTACTGCAAGGGCCTACCTTCCTCAGGCCCGTTGCCAATGTCTAGTGCAGTTAGCCTCCCAGATTCAGTCAAAGAGCCACTTAACTGCCCGGGAGATGCTACAACTGCTAGGCCACATGGCTTCCACAGTGCATGTGGTACCCTATGCCTGCCTACACATGAGAGCAGCTCAATGGACTTTGTCGACTCAAGCTTCAGGAGCTCTCTCAGACCAAATAGCAACCACCAAACGTCTCTTTTGGTCTCTCCAATGGTGGATGTCCACTCAAAATTTGTTGCTGGGGTCCCCCTTCCAACAGTCATTGCCCCAAGCAACCCTCACAACAGATGCCTCCCAAACAGGTTGGGGAGCCCATCTACAGGACCTTTCCACTCAAGGCACTTGGTCCCCACAGGAGACCTCTCTTCATATCAACCACTTAGAGCTTCGAGCAGTTTTTCTAGCTCTCAAGGTCTTTCATACCCTCCTCAGCTACAAGACAGTCCTCATTCATACGGACAATCAAGTAGCCATGTTTTACATAAACAAGCAAGGAGGAACTGGCTCTCTGTCGCTTTGCAACGAAGCTTTAAGATTGTGGGCCTTCGCCAGAGAGCATCAAATCCATCTCCTGGCAGTATACCTCCCAGGAGTCCAAAACTCTTGGGCATACAGACTCAGTCGAGTTCTGCTTCCACACGAATGGTCCCTGCACATGGATCAGGTACTCAGAATTTTCCAAGAATGGGGAACCCCGGACATAGACCTCTTTGCAAGTTCGTGGAATGCCAAACTTCCACGGTTCTGTTCCAGAATTCCGTGTCAGGGAGTTCAGGCCAAGGATGCCTTCCTCCTTCATTGGGGTCAGGGCTTCCTGTATGCATTTCCACCCATTCCCTTGATTCCCAAGACTCTGTTCAAACTCCAGAGGGATCAAGGATCTATGATCCTCATAGCTCCACGTTGGCCACGCCAATGTGGTACCCTCTACTTCTACATCTCTCCCAAGCCCCCTCCCTGGACTTGGGAGCTGCTCCAGACCTTCTGTCCCAGGAGGAAGGGACTTTGTGGCACCCAAACCCCAAGTCCCTACACCTCAGAGCTTGGTTGCTGAAGGCCTAGACCTTCAAGACTGGAATCTTTCTCAACAAGTGAAGGATATCCTCCATGCTTCCAGAAAACCTTTCACCAGGCGTTCTTATGCTTTTAAATGGAAGAGGTTTTCCATTTGGTGTGCTGAAAAGGGTCTTAACCCTCTAGCACTACCTTTGAATTCTCTGTTAGACTATCTCCTGCATCTTTCCAATGCAGGCCTTAAAACAAATTCAGTAAGAGTCCATTTGAGTGCTATTGCAGCATCCCTTAAGCTCATCAATGGACAACCTATTTCCTCTCATCCTCTCATTGCAAGATTCATGAGAGGCCTAACTTTAACTAAACCTCCCATTAAGCCTCCTCCGGTGGCATGGGACTTAAATTTGGTTCTTGGTCAGCTTATGAAGCCACCTTTTGAACCCTTAGCCACTATCTCCTTGAAGTTTCTTTCCTGGAAGGTTATTTTCCTTATAGGAGTGGAGGAGTGGCCTAGTGGTTGGGGCAAGGTACTTCAGGCCGGAAGGTCGGTGGTTCAAATCCCACTAGAGGACAGCAACCTTGGGCCGGAAGGACTGGGGTTTCTAGTCACACAGGTGCTCCTTGTGGTCTTGGGCAAGCCACTTAACCCTCCATAGCCCATGTTCCCTGTAAAATAGTTATCTCCAAGTTATAATGCCCTGTTCAATGTAATTTCAATTTGTTCAATGTAAACTGCACTGATGCAGAATAGCGCGGTATATAAGAGAATGTAAATAAATAAATAAATAAAATTGCAGTCACTTCAGCTCGCCGCATAAGTGAACTGCAGGCATTAGTGGCTAATCCACCTTATACAAGGTTCCATCATGATAAGGTAGTCCTTAGGACAAATCCACACTTTATGCCTAAAGTGGTCTCACCTTTTCATCTTAATCAAGAGGTATATTTACCTGTCTTTTTTCCAGCTCCTCATGCATCCAATGCAGAGAGGAATCTTCATACTCTGGATTGTAAAAGAGCTCTTGCTTTTTACTTACACAGGACACAGCAACATAGAAAGTCTTCCCAGCTTTTTGTTGCTTTTGATCCTTCTCATTTGGGACTTCCAGTCTCCAAGAGAACACTGTCCAATTGGATTGCTCAGTGTATTTCTTTCGCCTACTAGAGTAAGAACCTTTCTCTGGAGAGCCATGTCACAGCTCATAATGTGAGGGCCATGGCCACCTCTATGGCTCATCTAAATTCTGTGTCCATCGACCAGATCTGTCGAGCAGCCACCTGGGCCTCGGTTCATACCTTCACAGCCCATTACTGCTTGGACAAGGACTCCCGCCGGGATGCCTTGTTTGGTCAGGCTGTCCTCAAACACCTGTTCCATTCTTAAACAACTCCTACCCTCCTTCCCTGGATGGATGCCTGAGATCCATAGGAGGAAGTAGACCCCTTCCCAGGGTATCATATCCTTGAGGATCTCCCAGGCATCTTAGCTAGGGAGTCCCCATATGTGAAGACTCATTCCTGCTTGTTCCTGGAGATAGCACAGTTACTTACCTGTAACAGGTGATCTCTGGGAACAGCAGGAATAGGTCTTCACAACCCACCCACCTCCCCTAGGAGTTGTGTCTCTTTTTCTATATTTCGTTTCCTCTCTCTCTCTATTGTCTCAGCTTTAAACTCGAACTGAGGAGAGCTGGTTAGGAAGCTGGGGAGCGTTCCCACGCAGGCTCCGTCGGTACCGACGTACCCATATGTGAAGACCTATTCCTGCTCTTCCCAGAGATCACCTGTTACAGGTAAGTAACTGTGCTCTATCTACCTTCAAAATTGTGTAGGGAAATGTGAACCACAGAGCTCTTTGATCTACCAAAGATAGTCAATTTGATATCCATAGTTAATGCTGCAAGATTACAAAGGACTCATAGAATATTCTCTTTGAAAGTTACTAGGATGTGGAATAGGCTTCCATGGAAATTGTGATAGATAACTGACTTCCTTCAGTTTTGAAAGCAAGGTGTAAGCATGGCTGTTTTCATAAGCTTTCCTGGAATATTTTGGGAAGTGGCATATTATGTTTACTTTTTAGCCAGTTGTTTGCTAATCCTGTTAAGTTTATGAGGGTGATGTCAAGTGAAGTATACTGTGTGATTAGGGTGGATGAGTGAGGAGATTTGATTGGTTTTATTGCAATTTTATGTACATACAAATGGATAATGGCCATGCCACCCAGAGTGTACCCATCTTCTCTGATCTCAAAAGCTAAACAGGTTTGGACCTGGCTTTTATTTCGATAGGAGACCACTTTGTAATACCAACTGATGTAGGTTTACAGCCCGGCAGAAAGGCTTGCCAATCTATTTCCAGTCACAATAAGGACAACTATCCATTAAGGAATTGACATTGACTCGACAACACAGAATAACAAATTGATGTTTTGGTTTACAATGTGCGTGTTAACTTGCCCTGAGCTGGGTCTAGTGTGCTGTAAGTAAGAATAAATGAAACTATTTAGGGAAAAACATTTCTAAAATCATATGTATTCTTTAGTCTTTCATAACTAAACACTAAAGTAAGTGAAATGGAATAGATTACCAACTGAGTTAAGGGCAATGATTGATGTAGCAATTTTTCAGAAACATCTAAAAGGTTTGTTTTTTAAACAAGCCAATGAAGATTGATTTATAATATATTTGTATCAGTAGGTTGGCAACTCTCCTCAGTTTTTTGGTCTTCTCTCTGTGTTAATTAATTTTTATGCATGCTTTATTGTAACCTGCTCAGAATGGTGAATGGTGAAGGCTATACATATTTAAAATAAAGTCAAAATTTGGTGAGCAGTAGCTAACAACAAACCTTTCCAGTCGGGAACTGTGAGTGCTTTGACTGCTGTCTTTCTAATCAATCTCGTCAATATTCTGCATTAAGTCAGCAAACAGGAAACTCTAAAAGGCATTAAGTTGTTCCAGTTAATTATATTCTCAAACATTTAATAAATTCTACCTATAACAGTCAAAGCAACTGGAAAGGCTGTGAATTGACAAGGAGCAAGGACTGTCAGTAAAATGTCATTGCCATTAAATTGCCTATGTAAGTCTTTTGCAGTTTTCTGAAAGAAGCTATCAATGCAGATCATTTTTCAGCCCATCATGTTAATATCTTTCCTGTAGTTCTTCTCACTAAATATAGTCTTTTGAGTTAGAAATGAGATGCCTCGGAGGCTTAGTTTGCAGTACACATCTAAAAGAGAAACAAACAGATCTTTGTAAAGTAATAGACAAACTAGGCTGCCAGCAAGCATTAGAATCATGTATGATACTATCTGGAAAAAATTGTGTGCCTTAAATATGAACTATATTCATCTCGGGTAAAAACCTACATTGTTTATATGTCTGCTAATACGCATGAAGTGGCATTTTAGAAGGGATGTCTAGGAAGACTCTGGGACTTCCTGAGCAGAATGTCCAAAAACCGGGGAGTGGCAGTAGTGCCTTCTGACATCGCTCCATCTCACTCCAAAAAATGAACTTACCAGTAACTGGTTCTGGAGATGGGCCCACGTAGACAGCAAGGTCTGGTATGTGTGCAGGTGTAGGCCATATTACAAATGTGGACATCCCCAAAGTGCGCACACCCACAGGACCAACTTCTTGGATACCCCAGCCTGGGTAGATCTGAAGGGAGGGGGGGATCTATGTTATTAGACTAGCACATCCTGCCATGCCATTTCAGATACTCAGATTTGTGATGACGGGTCAGTAATACGTTTGCTATTTATTTACAAGCAGGTTTCTAGAATGGAGAAATAGTAGCTGCAACCATGTAAGCACATTTCCATATCATCCTACTAAATCTAGCCCAGGCAAGAGGGTTGTGTTCCCCCTACCAGCAGATTGGTGGAGGCAGATAGCCAATGAAATGCCCAGGTTTCAATGACATCACTCTCATGCCTCTAATAGACTGAGCCCCACTAGATAGCACATCAGTATTCTTCTGTCTCTAGAAGATGGTGGTTGGATTTTCTCAACTCCAAAGAAAATCTGAACAGTTGAGAGGAAAAAGATTGATTTTGCTTTTGAACGACCACCATGAGGGTGGCTCTCTCACTTGAGCATGACGTGGCAGATTGCACTAGACTAAGGTCTTTTTGGTAGCCAAAGGAGGAGGGCAAATTGGTTCAGCTCCACACTCTTATCATAAGAGTGTCTTGAGCAGCCAGAAATTGGTAGGACTTGGAAGAGATCAGCAACTTCAAACAACCTCAATGCCCCCCCCCCTTTTCCGCTGTTCCTTCCTGCTCTCCCCGAAGACTGAAGACACCTCAGAGGTATGTGGTTGCAAGCTTGTTAAGAAAACATAAGGAAGAAAGAAACAGCGTCTGGGAAGTAGCACTGAGCCTGGCATGGTTTGCCCTGCCTGAGGCTCCCAGGGGATGAGTACCAAGGCTTGACTTCATCATTGTCCTTGCTGGGGGCTCCTACATTCATCCATTTTGGGGCGTAAGTTAGGGTGGATTATGTGCAATCGTTGGCTCGACTTCAGTGCTTTCCATCATTTTCCAATGTGCGCTGTTAACGTTTTCTACCTTTGCGCCCCTTGCTCAGTGGTCCCAGCGTGCATTCTGCCTGAACAGCTTCAATGCTCATTCCTACCCAAGCACCCATAATGTGTTCTCATATATGTGCTCAGTTAACACGCGCTTTTGTGCCTATGTGGCCTTAGCTTGTGCAAATGTTTGCCTTGCCTTAACTCTTTCTGCCTTCTTCCAGGAAGTGTTGTTTGACCTCGGCAGCTAGGGATATTGTCCTGTTGGTGGTGATGTGGTGTTGGTTATGGCTTCACCACTGGGCAGCGGATTTATCCTCCAAAGCCTGGCTAACTCAACTGGCCTTAAAGGAAAGCTCCCTTGTGGGGCTGATTGGAGAAGTTGGTGAAGGTCTTGCCGAGGCCGAGTCTTATCGCCTTCCAGAGGATAGACCGAAAGAGCCTGGGAAACAAGGAGGGTCTTTTTCCTCTTTGGCATCCGCCCATCCATTGCAGGCATGCTGAACTAACTTCTGGGGTCTCAGGACTCCTGGCGTTTCATCCTGGAAAGCCCTTTTCTCTGTTTCTGGAATTTGGACCTGTAATTAGTCCTTTTGAGGGGGCTCATGGGCCAGAGACTCGGTTCCCTCCAGCAGGGGTCCCTCCTGTTTATCCCTATGTAAATTTTAGGGCCCATTCCCAAATGTCACCAAGGATAAAAGGGTACTAGGCACCATTCAAAGTGGCTATGGCCTTGACTGCAAACAGTTGATCCCGGAGGCATTTGTCATCTCTCCATGTGGCTTGGCAGACATGAAAGCCACCGCATGGATAACGCTAGACAAGTTACAGCATCTAAAGGCAGTGGTGCCAGTGCCCTTGACCGAGGGCAGATATTCCATTTCTCTCGGGATGCCAAAGAAGATGGCTCCTTCCGACCAATGGCCTCAAGGCAGTCAATGCTCCTTTGCACAAGTTGCGCTTCCAAATGGAAACTCTGATATCTGTGATTTTGGCGCTGCTCCGAAGGGAGTTCCTAGCATCTTTAGTTTTGTTCGAAATTTGTTTTCATGTCCCGATCGGGGAGGATCAGCAGAGATATCTACATTTTGCTTTATTTGGCTCACACCGTTAGTTTGCTGCCTTCCCTTCAGCCTCTCCACTGCCCTGAGAATGTTCTCCAGGATCATGGGGGTGGTGGCTGCTGTACTACGGCACTAGGACTATGTGTGCACTCATTCCTGGATGACTGGCTCATCTGAGCCTGTTCTTCAGGAGGCCTCTTGGGTTTTGGCATGAGTTGTGTCCTTCTGGAAGGCCTTGGGTGGGTGGTCAATTAGGGAAAGCGTCCATTGGAGCTTTCCTAATCCCCGGACTTCCTGAGAGCATGGTTTGATGCCCCAGTGGACAGAGTTTTCCTGCTGGAGGAGAGAGTGCAGAGATTGTTGGAACAACTTGATGTGTTCTGTTTTCAATAGGCTTCCAGAATTTGGGATTATCTATAGCTTTTCTGCTTGATGGTGCCGGCAATCAAGATGGTGCCATAGGCATGCTCATATGATGCCGCTCTGGTGGCCCTTCCTGATTGGAGTTCGAGCTCAGACTTCTGCTTCAGTTGGGAGTGAAGAGGGTCATGCTGCTGGATGATCACTTGTGGATTTTTCTAATGACAGATGCCAGTCTTACGGGTGAGAAAGCCCTTATCAAGACTGAATGGTTCAGGGCTGTTGGGGCCAAAGGGAGGCAGTGTGGTCCATCAGCCGTCTCAAAGCAAGTCCGATCATCTTTATGTGCTGTTTCCTGGCCTGCACAAGGGTGTTGCAGCAGCCAGGTCTACTTTGGAGCACTGGATCAAAGAGGCAATTGCCTCAGCATATCTGTAATGGATCCAGCTGGTTCTGGAGGGTTTGCGCCCCCAGTCTACTTGGGTGCAAGCATCCTCATGGGCGTAGCATAGCTCGGTAGCCCCTTCAGACATTGTTGGGTGGCAACATGGGCATCACTTTCCACTTTTTGTCAAGCATTACTGCTTGGATATCTGCGCTTTAGCAGAGACGGCCTTGAGTCCTACAATACCAGTCCAGGATCCACCCCTGGAACTGTGTTTGGTCCGTTATGTTGCGGCGGTATTTTGGTCCGCTATGATTTATATGCTTGGCTCTGCAGGTTTATGTCTTTTTGTCAGCCTGCTGTTCAATTTCTCCTGTACATAGTTTCTCTACTGTTTGATTCATCATTACAGCCATGTTAAGGTTGACCATGCTTTCCCATATGCTTTGGGATGAATACTGAGGTGCCCCCTAGTGGCTGAGGCCATTGGAGGCATGGGAATGATGTCATTGAAACCTGAGCATTTCACTGGCTATCTGTCTTCACCAGTCTGCTGGTAGGGGAACACAGCCGACTTGTCTGGACTAATCTAGCGGGACTTAAGGAAAGGACATTATCTGGTAAGTAAAATGTTACCTTTGCAGCCATGAAAGAAGCACATTTTAGTGGTCAGGAGCAGGCATAGGCATGGACACCTCAACCAGGGCCTGATGTTGTTTTGACATTCTGAAATTGCACTGCAATGTGCAACTCCCTTACTCCGCCCAGGGCATTCCTCCACCATGCCCCCATGCTTCATGGACATTTTTGCGCTGGGAACGTCTATATAGCCAACTTTCTAAAAAGTCTCCAGGGATGTTTCCCTGATTTGCATGTCTAAGTGCTAGATTTTAAATGTTCATCTCACACTTTTGGCTATAAGTTTTTAAGAATTCAGACTGCCTACATTCCTTGTATAGCCTTTAAATCTGATATCTGAGTATGCCCTCAGTTTATATAAGATCTACTGGCAAGGTTCGCTTGTGATATATAGCTACTTGGAATTGAAGTACATATTTGCTTTTAGATTTGCAGAGACCTGGTCTTCTACTTAAGTCTACTACTTAATTTTGCAGCAAAGGTATACATTTTAAGATTGCAGGGTCCTTTGCATAGTGGAAAGATACATAGAAGTAAGATTTCAGTTTGAATATTTCAGTTACCATTGTCTGTTACAAGCCTGTTTCACAGAGTGGGGTTAATTGAATCATCTCTGCACCCTGACCAATTTACCTTATCCAGTTCTAGTCATCATAGCTCTGAGACTACACAAAGCTAAGCTTTCTGACTTTACAATTGCCTGCTTTTTAATATAAATTTTAACTGTTGGCTATAAGTTTTTAGGAATATTGGGACTGCCTGGGCATACCCTTTAAATCAGATATCTGAGTGTGCCCTCAGTTCATATAAGGTCTACTGGCCAGGGAAATTTAACTTCCCACCCACCCTACCCCTTACTCCACCCATCCCAGTGTTGCATTGCCTATATAGTCATCATATACATTGACATCTGTCCTTTAATTAGGTGTAACACCCATCTTTTCTCCTTTTCTTCTTTTCCTAAGACCACGTTATAACAATCAGCATGTCGTGTATTGTAGTGATGAAAGCTCCCAGGAAGACATGGAAGTGGAAGAAAATCCTAGTTTCCCCTTTGAAATGAATGACAGTTCACTTGTGCATAAGACTTGCAAGCCAGATCAGAAAAAACCCAGCTCCCTGCTAAGGTCAGGCCACACCCTAGCTCAGGGGTGGAGACAAGCTTGCCCGATGATTGGTCACACAGGTGCAGAGAACAGGGAGTGCCTAGCAGCCAACGGTTCTTAAAACCACGAGCAGAGCAGAAGGAGGAAGGCAAGGGACAACAGAGAGAGCAAGGCTGAGCATAGCTGGAGGAGAAAGAAAGAAGAAAACTCCCAGAAAAGCAGCTACCCAAGAGGGACTGGAGAAGGACATAAGGAGGCTGAATTTCAGAGCCTGGAGGATCCCAGGAAGAAAGAAATCAGCGCTTGTCTGAGGAACCATTCCCAAGGTAAAGCCAGCAGTTTCAGAGCTGAGAAATCAACAGAGAAACAGTTTGCTATTGCTAAGGTCCAGGAAGCAGAGCCCTCACCGTCTACTGCTAAGAGGTGGGTGGAAACGTTTACGTATGGGAAAAGTCATAGCCCTGATAAAAGCAGAACAGCTGAGTCTTCAAAGCTAGAAGCACTGAGAGAGTTGTTTGCTGAGGGAAAAGTTCACTCCCCTAATACAACTGTGCCTTTACAAGCTGAATTGCTGTGGAATCAGTTCCAGGAATTTCTAAAGGAGAGAAAGTCTGGGAGAGTTTGTAACTTTGATAGAGATACCATATATCCTGATGCCATAGAAGGAATGCAAATAGATTCCTGTTTGCCAAGCTCTGAGTGTGAACCTGTACCAATGGATTGCTCATTGTGTTTAAAAGAAGAGTCTGCATTATTGAACTGAGCTGAGAGACTGTGAAACAATATAGAGAATAAGTGCAATACCTGCTTAGAATTAAGGAAAGCTAATACTGTGTTTTACTAAACTTAATTGCCTTCTGAAGCTAAGAAGCAGTGCTTAGAAGAAGTTTGCTTTGAGAAAAGAAAATCACAGCTGTTGCAAGTTTATCTGTATTTCTGTTGAATGACCACACGAGGCAGTCCTCTGTGTAAGCTTGTGTGAATAAGAACAGCTGAACAGTGAAAAGAGGTTTTTGTTACGTCATTCTCTGTTACCTGATTTATCCTTTATGTTGGAGAAGCATCCTTTTTGCCTTGTTTGTGTATTGAGCTTAAATGCCCTGGAAATCCCCACAAAATAAATTTTCTTGCTGCCTTGAACCACCGACTCACAACTACAATTTGTCCTTAAAGAATAAACTAACTACAAATCCCAGAATACCTCTGGTGACAACAAGGGAAGCTGTATTCAAAAGTGGACAACATAAGGCTGTTCCTGCTTGTAAGCTCTTGGGCCCAAGCGGAAGCATCACAGTATTCAATGCAATAACTGTGGTGCTTTCATTCTAAGAAGAATCATTTGGAACCTAAGAGCTTTCCCTATATGCCTCAAGTTAGCTACTATGTTTAAAGAATTGATTCTACTAAGGGAAGAATTAGTTGCAATTAAACACACCTCTTCTAGGGTACAAACTGAACAAAATCCACCCCCGCTCCCACAAAGAATCAAACAGCCCAGGAGCAAATGGATCACAGTGGGCTCTGGTAGGTTGCAACCTGTAACACAGAAACACCCTATACATAAAGAGATTCCCTGCATAATGCCTTTTCTGCCTTTGATAATGAGGGTGCCCAATCCATGGAAACTGAAGTGCCCTTAAATGAGAGAGTCAATGCCCAATCTACTGATAATGCACCAAATATGAAGAAAAAATCACGAAACAGAAAACTATTACTATTTGGAGATTCCACCATCAGAGGCACCAAATTGGGAACACATTTCAAAGGAGAGAAGATGGTCAAATGCCTCCCAGGCTATTCAGCCAGCAGGAATACAAACCAAATTGTTGGTATAGTTAGTGCAGAAAGTGAACACGCCAAAATTGATGTTGTCATCCACTTGGGTATAAATGACCTGGTTAGAAACCGTGCCTCTGCAGTTCAAAGGGACTTCCAGACTCTGGGAGAGAAACTCAAGCCCATTGTTAACACTCTAGCATTCTCAGAAGTTCTACCTGTTCTTGGTAAGGGGGCAGAAAGGCTGCATCACATAACAACTTTAATACATGGCTACAAACCTGGTGCAAACAAGAAGGATTTACATATATAGACAACTGGGGAAACATATGGATTAACAAGAGACTATACTGTGCAGATGGACTACATCTCTCTGTCACAGGGAAAAGGATCCTATGTGAAAAATTCAGGCAGTATGTGGACAGGCATTTAAACTAGGAAAAGGGGGTGACGGATGGGGAAGGACAAGTTCAGGACATCACTCCCAGCAAAAGCATAATAACATTGGAAACAGCCACACTTTTAAACCACACATCAATGGCAAGTGGGAAGAGGCGTGTAGAATGAAATCCATGCAAAATACAGACAAGCCAGCCAACAAATGCTGGAAAGCAATGAGCACTAATGCTCAAAGCCTAGCCAACAGAGTTCCTGACCTGGAAGCCCTAATGGTGGAAATGGACTTGGACACTGTGGCCATTACAGAAACATGGTTTAATGAGTCACATTAGTGGGATATAGCCATAGCTGGCTATAATCTAGTTAGAAGAGATAGAGAGGGTACAAAAGGAGGAGGAGTAGCCCTATATGTCAGAAGCCATATTAAAGCTGCTGAAATGCAGGGGACATGGGGAAAAGAAGAAGCACTATGGATTGTGTTGGAAAGAGCAAATGGCACTGTCATCCATACTGGTGTAGTCTACAGGCCTCTAACTCAAACTGAAGAAATGGATAGTGAATTGATTATTGATATTGCAAAAATAGCCATGAAGGGGGAGGTGATCATATTGGGTGACTTTAATCTACCCGATGCGGACTGGAGTATTCCTTATGCAAATCTGTAAAGAAGTAAAAAAATTGTGATGCCTTCCAAGATGCATTACTTAGACAAATGGTGATGGAACCGACCCTGGAAAGATCGATGCTGGATGTAGTACTCACCAACTGAGATAGCGTGTTGAACATCCAGGTGGGTGCTCATGTGAGCAGCAGCGATCACCACATGATGTGGTTTGAGATAAAAGCAAAGATGGAGTCCAATCACAGCAAGCGACTTTAAAAACACTGACTTCAGACTAAACTAAAGGAGGCAATAAAAGGGGCAACAGATACATATGTAAGGAAAGTAAATAAAAATAAGAGGAAAAAGAAAACCTATTTGGTTCTCCAAAGAAGTGGTTTACAAATAAAGGCAAAAAAAATCAGCTTTCACAAAATTCAGAAATTCGCAAACAGAGGAACACAAAAAAGAATACAGGATAAAATTCAAAGAGGCAAAAAGAGAAATAAGGATAGCAAAATCAAAGGCAAAAGGAAAGATGGCTAAAGATGTGAAGTGTAGCGACAAACATTTTTTCAGGTAGATTCGGTGAAGGAGGAAAATCAGAGGTGGAATTTTAGGACTCAAAAGTGCCAGGAATGGATTTGTGGAAAGTGACATTGAAAAAGTGAAAATGCTAAACAAATACTTCTGTTCTGTTTTTACTAAAGAAAATCCTGGAGAAGGACCACCTGTGAATGACAAATATACAAATGGGAATTGAGTAGATATCAGACCATTTACAGAAGATGATTTGTTAGAACAGCTTGCAAAACTGAAAGTGCACAAGGCCATTGGACCAGATGGGATACATCCCGAGATACTGAAAGAGCTCAGAGAGGTTCTTGAAGGGCCGTTAAAGGATTTTTTAAATAGATCCTTGGAGACAGGAGAAGTTCCACAGGATTGGAGAATGGCTGATGTTGTACCTCTTCACAAAAGTGGTAATAAGGAAGAAATGACAAACCACAGGCCAGTAAGCCTTACTTCGGTGGCGGGAAAAGTAATGGAGGCGCTCCTGAAAGAGTGATTATTGGACTTTCTCAAAACCAACAGGTTGCATGATCTGAGGTAACATGGTTTTACCAAAGGACAATCTTGCCAAACAAATCTGATTGAGTTCTTTGACTAGATTTCAGCAAACCTTTGATACAGTTCCTCATAGGAGGCTTATCAATAAACTCAACAGCTTGGGGATGGATCCCAAAGTGGTGAAATGGATCAGAAATTGGTTGACTGACAGACAACAGAAGGTGATGGTAAACGGAATTCACTCGGATGACAGGAAGGTGATTAGCAGTGTGCCCCAGGGTTTGTTCCTGGGACCAGTACTGTTCAATATATTTGTGAGTGATATTGCTGAAAGACTGAATGGAAAAGTCTGTCTTTTTGCAGATGACACAAAAATTTGCAACAGAGTGGACTCCCCTGAGAGAGTGGATAACATGAGGAAAGATCTACAAAAGCTGGAAGAATGGTCTAATGCTTGACAGTTAAGATTTAATGTGAAGAAGTGTAGTGTCATGCACTTGGGAAGCAGAAATCCAAAGGAATTGTATACGATAGGGGACGAGAGGTTGGTGTGCATGGACCAGGAGAAGGTCCTCGGAGTGACTATTTCTGAGGATGACAAGGCGGTGGCAAAAGCCAGAAGGATTCTGGGTTGCATACAAAGAGGAATTACCAGCAGAAAGGAAGAGGTACTAATGCCACTGTACAAGTTGCTGGTGAGGCCTCACTTGGAATATTATGTTCAGTTTTGGAAACCATATCTCGCAAAGGATATAAAAAGACTGGAAACTGTTCAGAGGAAGGCGATCAAAATGATTTGGAGCCTGCATCAGAAGACTTATGAGAAGAGACTTGAAGACCTAAATATGTACACTCTGGAGGAGAGGAGGGACAGGGGAGATATGATTCAGACCTGTAAATACTTTAAGAGTATTAATAAACAAACACACCTTTTCCAAAGACGGGGAAGTTGTAAACTAGAGGGCATAACATGAAGCTACAAGGGGGTAAACTGAAAGGCAATGTCAGAAAATACATTTCACTGAAAGGGTGGTGGATGTTTGGAATAGCCTCCTGATGGAAATGGTTGGGGGCAAATATAGTGACAGAATTCAAAATGACATGGGACAGACACAGTGAATCCCTTTATAGCAACAGGATAAAATCAAAATAAACATAGCTATCTCTTATATCTCAACAAATAGGGGTGACCTACATGGACCGGTGGGTACACCCCTAAACAAAGGCATGGGGAGGGGTGACCTGCACGGAGTGACAGGTGCACCTATTCTTGCTGGGCAGACTAGATGGACTATACTGGTCTTTATCTGCCATCATAAACTTTGTTTCTATGTTACAAATAGAGCTTCTAGAATATCCCCCATAGCCTTCTAGCATCTAAAGATAAAGGGTATTATAGTCAAGTTACTGTTAAGCAATAGAGAATGATGGAGAGAGCAAAGAACTAATATCTGTAGTTTATTGTCTACAAAGGTTTTGAGTAACAGATATTGATGCTTTTATCTAAATAATACAGTGTTCACATCCCTTTTACAGTCAGATTCCTGGCAGCAACAGTTGGATAAGCATCATGGTCCACAATCCTAGAACTGCTCATGATCTTAGTCCAGGCAGAATTCCTTCACTTCGTAGAATAAAATAAACAAGAGTATTATGTGCCATGTGCTTAGTGGTACAGGTTGTTTTTGTACATATTAGGTTTGTTTTTGTGCCTTTTAAGTGATATAAGTTATAGCAGTTTCATAGTTTTATTATGAACTGACTAGAGAATTTTACATTAGGCGGTATACTAACAGGCCTTTTTACTATGTTTATGTTTATTAGATTTGATAAAAACCGCCTTTCACTGGAACCAAAGCGGTGTACAATTAAAATTCAATAAAAGAAGGCCAAGGACAACGAAAAGGAAAAGAAATTTACAATGTTTGACAGGACAGCTGAAAGATCAAGAAGGCAGGACAAAAACATAGATAGGGGGTAGGCCAGGGAAAACCAAAAGGAGGGAGGAGAGGTAATCAGACAAAAAGGGAGGGAACATCGAAGGCTAAGGAGAACAGGTGGGTTTTTAGCTGTTGTTTGAAGTTAGTAAACTGCGGTTCGAGGCGGAGGGAGGGGGGAAGAGCATTCCAGAGGGCGGGAGTGGCAAAAAAGAAGGCAGAGGAGCGAGTAGACTGCAGGTGAGCACGAGAGGGTGGTGGGAGAGTGAGGCGGTTGAGATGGAAAGAGCGGGGAGTGTGTATGGGAGAGTGCAAAAAGAGGAGATCCGTTAAGTATTGGGGAGTGCTAGTATGGAAGGCTTTATGAGTCAGAATCAGAAGCTTGAAAGTGGCCCTAAAAGGGATAGGCAACCAGTGAAGATGGAAGAGTAAAGGAGTTATGTGATCCCGGGGAGAAGAGCATGTGACCAGGCATGCAGCAGTGTTCTGAATCCGTCGGAGTCGGGTAAGTTGACATTTTGGGAGACCGATAAAAAGGGAGTTGGCAAAGTCCACCCGAGACATAACTAAAGCCAAAACCAGGGTGACTAGCCCATGGTATGGCAACAGCATGTGTTAAAGAGAAATTAATGCCTGTTGTTGTAGTTATTGTTGCTATGTGCCGTCAAGTCAGTATCAACTCATGGCGACCCTCTGGATAGTTGTCCTAAATTGTGTTCGGTCTTCAGTCAGGCGACTCATTGTTGACAAACTGGCACCTATAGCTGCTGTTATTGTATCGCTCCATCTCATTGCTGGCCTTCCTCTTTTGCGTTGACCTTCTACCTTGCCAAGCATGATGTCTTTCTCTAGTGATCTCTCTCTTCGCATGATGTCTCCAAAGTATGAAAGTCAAAGTCTTGTCATCTGAGCTTCTAAAGAAAGCTTAGGTTTACACATTCCATTTCATTCTTGACCACCTCCAACTTCCCTTGGTTCATGCTTCATACGTTCCATGTCCCAATATGTAAGATATCTTTGCAACTTCTGACTCTCTTTTCATGCGCAGCTACATCAGCAGATCCAACCACATCATAAATGCTGGCTTTACTCTGAGAAGTCTTCAGCTCATCCTCAGTAGCCATTTGAGTGCCTTCTAACCTAGGGGTCTCATCTTCCAGCACTATAGTGCAATTTGTTTTGTGACTATCCATTGGTTTTCGAGGCAAGATACAGAAGTAGATTTGCCAAGCTTTCCTTCCACGCAGTTAATTCCAGTGTTGTTGCATTTATCACAGAAATATGATCCTCCGCTTGCAACACCGTCCCATTCTGCTGTTGCCCAAATGGGTGGTTTGTCTTAGTCTGGCATCTCAGCTGAGATCTGTCTATCTTGGGAGACCCTGCCAGTAGCTAAGCTACTGATTGCTTAGCTCTCAGCATCACTGGTGCACACAAGCCCTCACTGCAAACCAAACGCCTGTTGAAATCCCATAATGCATTTTAGTTGTTCTAACACGTTACACCATAACATGAAAAAATTGTCCTCAACATGTGTTAAACAATAATGAGGTATATTGCATGCAATTTCACAAGCTGTGTTAGACCTGGAAAGTTAGCACCTCCAGAAGTGGAGCTAACCTTCCTCCCCAGGGGCATTGCATGGTTTTATCTTTATATTTATTGTATCACTTGGTAGACTGCCCAAGCGATTAGTGTCAGAGCGGTTTACAAAATCAAAATCAAATTAGGCTGCAGGCAGAAAATAGAAAGGAACACCATCAATATATAGGACAAAGAGGAGAGCATATAGAAGACTAAGAATAGGAAAGGTGGAATTAGGCATAATGAGGCTATAGAGGGAGGAGGCTAACCTGGCTGGAGAGAGGGATGGGCAGTCAAGGGTGTGAGTAGGGAAGGTCAAAGGTGAGGTGGAATAGATGGGTTTTGAGCATGGATTTTAATTTTTGGAAGAAGCATTCAGTACAAAGTGTGGTTGTAGCGAATTCCAGAGAGTGGGTCCCAGAAAGAAGAATGCAGAGTGACTGGTGAGCTCAAGGCATGCATTTGTAGGGGAGGGAAGAGAAAGATGGCCTGTGTGGATTGTCCGGAGCAAGCAGAGGGAAGCATGGCAGTGAATGAGATCAGCAAGGTATTGGGGATTGCCAGTGTGAAAAACCTTGTGGACATTAACAAGTATCTTGTGTGTGAATCTAAATTTGAGAGAGAGCCAGTGTAAATGCATAAGCAGAGGAGTGACGTGGTCTGAACGGAAGAAGTGAGTGAGAAGTGAGCTGTAGTGTTTTGAAGAAGCTGGAATCAGTGGAGTTCATATGGAGGCAAGCCTGCTAAGACATCATTACAGTAGTCGAGTCTGGACGTGATGAGCGACAGCACAAGTGTGGTTAATGATGGGAGGAAGAGGAATGGTCATATGGCACAAATCTGGCCAGGGAAGCAAAGGAGCGACGGACAAGTGAAGAGATATGTTGATGGAAAGGAAAGGAGGGATCCAGTGTTACTCCAAGGTACCAAAGTGATGAGACAAGGGGTACCAGACAAGATGGGGCCAATGAGCGGCAGGGGGCACCGCAAGTAAACCAAATGGCGACAGATTTTGAGGGATTGAGGTGCAAATACTTACTGTTTAACCAAGAGGAAATGCAGGAGAGGCAGGCGTCCAGTGGAGTGAGATCAGGTGCAAGAGGATTGGTACAGAACAAGAGAATGATGTCATCAGCATAATATCCTGAAATCCCAAATTGTTGAACGATAAGGGCAAGTGGGTCAAGAAAGATGTTGAAGAGGAGGGGAGCCAATACAGAACCTTGGGGATGCCGCAGGGGAAGGTGGTAACTGAGGAGGCTGAGGAGCCGACCTGGATGGAGAAGGTATGTGTGGAAAGGAAGGACTAAAACTAGTGATGAACAATTCCCCGAATCCCAAGGTCATGAAGGTGAGAGAGAGTGTGGAGTGGTCAACTAAGTCAAAAGCTGAGGATAGATCCAGGGACACCGCAAGAGAACTCGTTCAAAAAGGAGAGGAGGATAGTTTCTATACTTTAACCAGTTCTAAATCCAGATTGGCGGGGGTGAAGGGCAAAAGTGGTGTTGAGATGGGTAGAAAGTTGTGAGAACCAATTTTTCCAAGACCTTGGAAAGAAAAGGGAGATTGGATACAGGATGCTAATGTCTGGGGGTGAAGGGATCAAGGGAAGGCTTTTTGATGATGGGACAGATGATCGCATGTTTCCAGATGGTAGGAAAGAAATTGGAGGAGAATTGAATATGCTGAGGATGAATGGAAGAGGGATAAGAGAAGGATCTGGAAGCCAATGAGAAGGGTGGGGGTCTAGTGTGCAAGTAGTCTTCTTCTTCTATAATCCTTAGCTGGCATTTGGAGAGAAGGCCGTCCTCTCAGCCAATTTATTTATTTAACAGGTTTTTTTTATATTACTTTATCCTTCGGTCAAAACAGTTTACATTGTAACAGAACATTTACAATACACAGGGAAGTCAACTTGGAAGAACTATGTACATTTATAAATGTATGGGAGTTTGAGGTAGGGGAGTATAGTGGTCTTTGGATGGGGTCAGGCTGGAGGATGGGGTGAGGCTGGGGGGGAGTTGGGTAAACTATGAGGGGTTAAGTTGGTGGTGCTGTAGGTGCCACTGGATTCCATGTGATGCTTCAATATGCTTCCAACCTAAGCGATCAGTGGCAACATTTCTAGCCTCATTGATGGTCAGTCGTTGATTCCTTAGGTCTTCCTTGTGTTTGAGCCATGTTTTTTGGTGCTGCTCATTGAACCCTCCAGTGGACAGGTTGCTCTCATCAGAGGAGTTTGTATGGCAGCCAACTGGTATTCATTCTGCAAATGTGGCCAAACCAGTGCAGTGTGCATTTTTTGATTTGTTCTTCGACTAAGGATTGATGGTTGCACCTTGTCCGAATTGTCTCGTTTCGATGGCAGTCACAAAGAGAGGCACCCAAAATCTATCTCAGGCATCGCATTTGAAAGACTTCGAGTTTGTTCAAGTCAGGTTTGAGCAGAGTCCATGTTTCCGATCCATACAGAAGAACTGGCAAGATCAGCATTTGGAAGAGGCAAATTTTGATCTTGGTGGAGATATTGTCCTTCTTCCACAGGCACCATTTGAGTGAGGCAAATGCTGCTGTTGCCTGGTCAGTCCTGCTGAGGACTTCAGTGGTGGATGGCACCTTCATCTCCTGTACCAGTGATCCCAGGTATTTGAATTCTTGGACCTGCTCAATTTGAATTCCATCAAGGTGGCCTGTGATCCATCCATAGTCATAATTTTGCTCTTGTCCACATTGATTCTTAGGCTGTAAGATTGGGGGATGCAGGTGATATGGAAAAGGATGTCGGTGGCCTCTGCATTCATGTCAACAAATATAGCACTGTCATCTGTGAACATCAAGTCAGTCAGGAAGTTGTTCACATCGTACTGAACCCCACATATGTCCTTGAACGTTTTCCTCATTATTGCATTGATCACCATATTGAAAAGTAGGGGTGAGGCGATATCTCCCTGGTGGACTCCAGTTTGGATTGAAAATTCCTTGGATAACTCATTTCGGATCTGCACATTGCTGGTTGAGCCATTGTATGATGCTTGGAGAAGTTGGATGATCTTCAATGGCACATGTTCATTCTCTAGTGCTCTTTAGTCAAATGCAGATTTAAAGTCAATGAAGACTATAATGGTTCGCTTTCCACACCTGATCCTTTCCTCCACCAGTTGAAGAATGGTGAATATTTGATCGGTGTAGCCCCGATATGGCCTAAATCCTGTTTGCTCTTCTAGGCTGGTCTATTCACGATGTTCCTGCAGTCATGATTGTATGATGTTCATGAACACCTTACCAATGATTGAAAGTAGTCTTATGGAATGAAACAAGAGCCTTAGAGAGTTCAGCAGTTGAGATTGTGCGGAAGGAGCTCTAGGTATGTGATAGGGAAGCAGCTGAAGAGGGTGAGGGAGAAAGAGGGGGTAGGGGAGGAGGGACGGCATGGGGAAAGGGGGGACAGGAAGGAAAGGTGTAGTATAAGGAGCAGACTTCTTCGTAGAAGAAGGTGGTCAAAAGAGCTGTGTCTGGAGCAGAAGAGGAGGTGGTGGGTACCAATGTAGGGGTGTGAGTTACTGAAAGGAAATGAAGGGTCAGGTAAAGCTGCCAGGAGGAATTAGAAGAGTAAGTTATCAGATCGGAATAGTAGGATTGTTTAGTGGTGTGAATCATGCACTGGTATTGACGATGACACAAGCAGAAAGATGAGAGAGATTCCTGGGAGGGATGCTTTCACCAGTGTTGTTCTACACTGCAAAGATGAGTGCGCTGGAGGTAGAGGCTGGGTTGATACCGGGTATGATGGCTAACTGAACGAGTAGACGGGACAGGGCATAGGGGAGACACCTGGTCCAAGGTGGAGGACGGTGTGGGGTTCCGGGTTTTTGACTTGGTATCAACTGGGAAAGAAGAGAAATTGTGAGGAAAGATAGCATCAGCTGAAGGGAACTGCTGGAGCGTGGATGTTGTGATATGACGCTATAGTTGAGTGGGGATCGGAGTGGAGGAGACGCTAGATAAGGGAGATGCAGAAGGAAGGGGGAGATAGAAAAGCAGACAAAAATGATCTGACCAGGGAAGCGGGAAATTAGAGATGGTGGAGGGGATAAATAGAGAGCTGGTTGGTGTGAGGATTAGGTCCAAAGCATGGCCTGTGACATGGATGGAACAGCGGACGTGCTGGTGAAGAGAGAGGTTGTCTAGGAGGTTAAGGAGAGCTATATCTCTTGGCCTGGAAGGAAGGTCAAGGTGTGCATTGAAATCACCTAAAATCACCAAGTGGGAGGATAGGAGAGGTTTCAGAGAGCGATAGCAGAGGGGTATCCCACAAATTTGGGCAGAGGGAAGGTGGGGCGTAGAGAAAAAATGGATTGGTGGGAAGGAGTCCAGGCAAAGTAGCAGGGATTTGGGGTAGCGGGAGGGGGGGGGGTGCGTGGACTTGAGTGGAAGAGAGGAACAGTAAAGAACTGCCACACCCCCACCACTCTGGTCTGACCGGGATGTAAGAAGAGCAGAATATCCTGGGGGGAGACAGTGATGAAGGAGAGGCTCTTCGACTTCCCAGAGCCAGGTTTCTGTAAGAAACAGGGCATCCAGGGAGTGCTGGAGAATTAAGTCCTGCATAAGAAGTGATTTGGAGCAAAGTGATCTGCAGTTTAAGACAGCTTGGCTGAGGAGAAGCTAGGAAGGTGCCAGGGACTGTCGGAGGCGAGAGGCAGAAGTGGGCGGACAGGGCAGAAGATTGGTGGGGTTACGAGCCAGCTGAGTGGGCAGAGGTGTCCAACTCCACAATACGGGAATGGCAGCCATTGAGAGTAGTGTCAGGAGAATAAAAATCTGAACAGTTAAGTTGGAAGTCCGCGAGAGCTGTGGAGAGGTCTTAATGGGGTGAGTATGGAGATGGCTACTGGATAGCATAGAGGTCGGGCAGGATGTGATGGTACTGTTGTCGCTGCCAGAACCGCCCCAAGGAGCTTTTAAAGTCCCAAAGTACCTTGAGGGAACGTGACTGTGTCAGTTCCAGTGGGTGGGAACAGGAGGAGACTGGCACAGCATAGCCTGGAAGACCTTAAGGAAAGGGGGACAGGCAGATAAGCAGCAGCAGTAGCAGGAAAGTAAGCACAGAAAGCCAACAATATGCAGCAGATGGTGAGTCTAACTTAAAGGGGCCAGTTCAATGTTTCCCCATCTCCCCAATCCTTTTTCTAACAGTACCCACCCCTGATCTTTATTTCCAGCTCCCCCACCTATCTCCCTAGAGTCTTCTTAATAGGTAGTTGGTGGGGGGTGGGTGGGGGGAGGGGGGACAGATGCAAACTCCAGTCATTCCTTCTCTAGCAGCTCCTGGCCTAAAAACAGTGGTCCTAGACCACTAGTGTTAATACTGTGAAATTACAGAAAGACAGATTGGGCCACCATTTTGAGATTGGGAACTACTGGGGCAGAAGCACCCAGGGATCACTCCTGCCTCTTCATTACCCATCAGGGAGACCCCCTAGTAAGTAGCAGGGGAATGTAGAGGGGGCATTGGAAAAAGGATCAAGCTAGACATGGTTTGGAAAAGAGATTGGGGATGGGGATTATTAGAAAAAGGATTGGGGGGAAAGGATTTAGAAAGGATCGGGATGGAGGAAGTTTGGAAACAAGATTGGGGGTGAGGTTATTAGTAAAACAAAATGAGGGTAAAATGAATTTGGTAAAAGATCAGGCTTGGGGCTGTTAGAAACAAGGATCAGGGGGTAAAGGGAATTTAGAAAGGACCGAAGTAGAGGTGGTTTGGAAAATATTGGAGCGATCAGGGGATGAGGGGTGAACTGGAAAGCTTTTAAAGAACGCAGACCTGAATTGCGGCCCACTGACTGTCTTTGCCTTGCTGCAGTCAGAATGGTCAATACTCCCAGCTGTAGTAGTGCAAAAACTTACCATGGCATGAGAAAGACACAGTGGATCCCTTTATAGCAACAGAATGAAATCAAAATAAACTTAACTATTTATTGTATCTCAACAAATAGGGGTGATCTACATGGAGCGGTGGGTACACCCCTAAACAAAGGCACGGGGAAGAGTGACTTGCACGAAGCAGCAGATGAACCTACTCTTGCCACCTTTCTGGGCAGACTAGATGAATCATATTGGTCTTTATCTGTCGTCATATACTATGTTACTATGAGATTCACTAACCTATAGAACGGAGGAACTATGGATTAGTGAATCACACGGTACATTTTTGTGTAGAAAAATAATGTAAAAAGTGCTATTTTACTGTGGGCTAGTAAATAGGCCTTGTTGTATAATAATAAATAAATGGGCCTGATTTCTGAAGGCCTTTACATGGGTAACTTCCCTAGTTACCCATGTTAAGGCTTTATCCGGGATTTTCGAAGGGCACCTACACGGGTAGTGACTTTGAAAATCCCATATGTGTCCTTAATGCGCCCAGATGCTATGCCGGTAACATCGGAGCATGTTAGTGGCGGAGCGGGGGTGGTGGAAAGGGCTAAACGGGTAGCAGCGATTTTCGATGCTACCCGCTTAGTCTTCTGTGCCTTAAAGATAGGCAAGGTTTTTCCTCGCCTATCTTTAAGGCGCAGAGGCAAAGCGGGTAGCATCGAAAATCGCTGCTACCCGTTTAGCCTTGGCCCACTGCCAGCGCATCCAAACAAACCCAGATTTTCATTTCCGCCGCTGGGGAAGTGAAAATACAGGTTAAGGGGGTTGGCAGGCTGGCAATGCGCTGCCCCGGCACATAGCCTGCCTAATTGAAAATTGGGCTCATAGCTTATATTCCAAGTCATTATCAACATCCATTGTAGTCTCTACACAGGGCATTGGCAGTCAGAAGATTTTGAGGGTCACTAACTAATAACATAATAGCGTAGTAAATGATGGCAGATAAAGACTGCATGGTCCATCAAGTCTGTCCAGTAAGGTGGCTGGAGTTGCACCTGCTCCTCTGTGCATATTACTCTCCCTCTATGCTTTTGCTTAAAGTTGTACCTGCCGCTCCAGGCAGATTATCACCTCTCTGTTCATGAAGTTATATATTTCTTCTTCAATTCCAACCATTCGTTCTATAGGAGTATGCACTGGGCAGTTGTTTCATTTTGTTTCCATTCATTTTGTCTCATTTGTTTTTTAATTCCCCGATGGGAAAATTTAATTTCAGTTTGTCTTGCCAATAGTGCACACTAATTTTCAGTGTGCACTGTTCTTCAATAGCACATGTATCTCAGGTTGTTTTTCTATTGTTTCATTTTTAAATCATGAAACAACATCAGGAATGATGCTCACATTTCTTTGTTTCAAACAAGCACATACCCCTACTAACTAAGAGAAAGAGAAGCTTTTTTGATTCGGCTCATGCCTTTCAGGAGTAGCTCAGTGGGAGTTGCTTTCAGGTACAGTGGGGGGTTTTTTCTATCCCTTGGATGGCTTATAGTCAAAGTACTTAAGGCAATTTAGGGTTAAATGTCTTGCTCAGGATCACTAGGAGTGGCAGTGGGATTCAAACCAGGCTTTCCTGGTTCTCCGCCTGCTCCTCCACTCCATCTGCCACTGCGGTAGTACTATGAGATTATTGCTAGGGGTCATCGGCACCATTTTGGAACCAGGCGGTGTAAAATCAGGAGTCAGTGGACATCGCTGCTGCTCCCAGTAGACACCAAGGACCCCAGTAAGGCTAGAGCTGAGGATCGGGGAGTGAAGTCTGCCAGTGGGGAAGGAATGGGAGGGGGGACGATGAAGTCATGGGCTAAATGGAGGAGGAGGAAAAAAAGGCCAGGGGATGATCTCACCTTTGACATCTACCCCTCCATTAGGCACTCATAGCTGTAAATGCCGATGTTTTATCATTTCTATACTACTACTACTCAGCATTTATATAGCGCTACCAGTCGTACGCAGCGCTGTACAGCACAGACATGTAAGAGACAATCCCTGCTCATCAGAGCTTACAATCTAGTCAAGACAAAACACACGAAACACGGGGGGTGTAGGCAGGGGTAGAGCAAGAGAGAGAAAAGGAGATCAGGTGAGTCAAGATCCAAAAGCAGCAGCAAAGAGGTAAGCTTTCAACCTGGACTTGAAGAGGGCTAGAGAAGGTGCCTGGAGCACAGACACAGGTAGTTTGTTCCAGGCGTAAGGTGCAGCAAGGTGAAAGGAGCAAAGTCTGGAGTTAGCAGTAAGAGAGCAGGGCATACATAGATAGAAGCAGTTTGCCAGAGGAGCAGAGTTCCCGAGTGGGGTTATAAGGGGAGATAAGAGATGAATGCATTTATAGGTCAGCAGGAGAAGTTTGAATTGGATGTGAAAGCGGATAGGGAGCCAATGAAGTGACTTGAGAAGACGTGGGTTCCAATCTACACACGTAAATGCTGCCCTTTCAATGTGGGGATGCTTCTAAATTAAATCTTTATGCATACTGCTATTTATTTGACAGCAAATCTACAAGTGAAACATGCAGGTAACAAATATGTAAAATTAACAAACCCAAGATCTCAGGATAAAGCAGAATATTTTAGAGGCAGAGAACCTCAGGAAAAGGATTAAACTTCTAATCACATTTTTAAATTCTGTTTTGGTCTGGTACATTACATGCTGAGATCAGTTTTCATTCTCAAGTGGAAGAAAGGAAACACTGCTTTCCAAAAGACATCCGTGTTTGCCTGCTTGCAAATTTTTGCTGATGGGGGAGCTGTTGTGCTTCGGAAAATTGGTTATATATTGATGACCACAGTTTGCAACATGCTGTCTTACCTGGCTCTTTTCACAAGCAGAGATAGAAGATGTTGCCTTGCATGTTAATTTTCTGAGCATTTCCTCTGTTACTGTGAGGTTTTATTCAAATCTCTACAATAGAGGTGAATGGGGCAGACACAGTGGTGAGTTGTTAATCTTTTTAAATCTAAGTAGGATTTAACCCAGCTACATACAGAAGAAGGCAACCTCTACTCCTTGTAGACATCTGCCCACTCGGGTTTTGAAGATATCCCTAATGAATATGCATGAAATATAGTAGATCTGTATGTCATTTAAGCAGAGTGCATGAATTTTTCTATTTCAGGCCACATCCCCCATAGGTATCAGGGAAATCCTTATTCCGTGTTGTAAACCTTTGTATGTCAACTTACAGAGGATATGGTAGATAACTTCAAAATTACTAGCATATATGTTAAAGTCAAAATTCAGGCAAATACTTTCTTTATACTTCTGTCTCTTTTGAGCAGGATTTGCACATCAAGGATGGCCATACCCTTCACAAACACCACTTTTCTGCATTGTTTTATTCCCACTCCAGCACTCATAATAAATTTGGTTCTTAAAACTGAAGTGCACTAATATTAACGTGCATTGATTCACCATTAATGTGCATTATTAGTAAATAGCTCCTAGTGAATGACATGGGATTTTGTTTAAAGTAACACGTACTAATGAGCCGCCTGACCGAAGACTGAACACAGTTTAGGTCAACTATTCAGAGGGTCGCCATGAGTCGACACCGACTCAAAAGCTCTTAACAACAATAACAATGTTAGCACACCCTAGTAACTAGACCCCTATGACAGCAGATAAGTCCATCTCATCTTCCCAATTTCATTTCTGGCACAATACTGTAGACCCCAGTTGATCTCTGACTTTGCCTAACTCCTTCACAACTAGGCATCCTCAGTGCTTATCCCAGGTTCTTGAATTTACTTGGTTTATGTCTCCACAACCTCTATTGAAAAGCCATTCTATGTCCACCACCCTTTCCATGAAGAAATGCTTCTGAGTTACCTTTCCCTGGAGCTTCATTCTGTTAGCTTTTGTTGTACGGCATTCTTTCCTCTGAAAAGCTGTTATGTGCCTGATTTATAAATTTTAGCCACGCTTGCTCCGCCTCTTTTTTATGTATATAGTATTGGGCCATTTATGGGTAAGGAGGCCAAAAATTAAGGTGCTGACACTTACAGTAGATCTAGAGCTGGTGTAAATGCCTGCACCTGGAATTTTAAGAAGCATGTGTAAATTATAAGATTGTTTAATCAATGTGTGTGTTTCTGTACTCCACTCAAAATCGGCTCCTTCTATGTCAATTCTTATTTTGTAAGAAGCCATTTCCACATGTTCTTACTTCCTAAGACGTTGTGCCTTCCTTATAAAACTCCCGCTAAAGGATCTATTAAGATCAGCAGATAAGAACATAAGATATGGCATACTGGGTCAGACCAAGATCCATCAAGCCCAGTATCCTTTTTCGAACAACGGCCTATCCAGTTCACAAGTACCTAGCAGTTTCCCAAGAAGACACACCTTTCCTTATAGAAACACAGAAAAATGACGACAGAAAAAGACCACATGCCACATGGCCTATCTAGTCTGTCCTTCCATATCAACCACTACAACAGTCCACTTTTTTCCTTTAGAGATGCTCTGTGGTTTGTCCCATGCTTCTTTGAATTCAGATACTGTCTTTACCTCTATCACCTCCACAGATCCACCACTCTTTCTGTAAAGAAATATTACCGCATATCACTCCTGAATCTATCCTCTTTCATCCTCATCCCATGTCCCCTCATAGCAGACCTTGCTTTCAATTGAAAGAGGCTCTCCTCCTGTGCATTTATGCCACAGAGGTATTTAAATGTCTCAATCATATCACCTGTATCCCTCCTTTCCTCTAAGGTGTACATATTAAGATCCTTAAGTCTGTCCTCATATGCTCTATAGTGAAGACCACTAACCATTTTAGTAGCTACCCTCTGTACTGACTCTAGCCTGTTTATATCTTTTTGAAAGTGTGGTCTCCAGAATTGCACACAATACTCCAAATTAGGTCACACCAAAGATTTATACAGAGGCACTATCGCCTCCTTTCTTCTGCTGGCCATTCCTCTTCCTATGCACCCAAGCATCCTTCTAGCTTTTGCTGTTGCCTTTTCTACCTGTTTAGCTACTTTAAGATCATCAGACACAATCGCGCCTAGGTCCCGCTGTTCTTTAGTGGACAAAAGTATTTCACCCCTATACTATATCGCTCCCTTGGATTGCTACAGCCCAAAGGCATGACCTTGGATTTTTTAACATTAAATCTCAGCTGCCAAATTCTAGACCATTCTTCAAGCTTAGCTAGATCCCTCCTCATGTTATCTACACCTTCCTGGGTGTCTACACTATTGCAGATTTTGGTATCATCCGCAAAGAGGCAAACTTTACCCGACAGCCCTTCCACTACACACTAACAAAGATGTATTCCTAGCATTAAATTTGGCTTTTTGGCCACCGCTGCACACTGGGCGAAGGGTTTCAACGTATAATCCATGATGACGCCTAAATCTTTTTCCTGGGTGGTGGTTCCTAATGTGGAACCCTGCATCGTGTAACCATAGTTTGGGTTGTTCTTTTTAGTGCAGAAGTCTACATTAAATTTCATCTGACATTTGAACATCCAGTATTCCAGTTTATCAAGGTCCTCTTGTAATATTTCACAATCCTCTTGGGTTGTAACAGCTTTGAATAATTTTGTGTCATCTGCAGATTTGATTACCTCACTCATTATTCCCATTTCCAGGTCCTTTACTAATATGTTAAAAAGCAGTAGACCCAGCACAGATCCCTGGGGTACTCCACTATTCACCTTTCTCCATTTAGCCCTTTCTTCTGCTTTCTAACTTTTAACCAGTTTCTGATCGATAAGAGTGCACTGCTTCTTATCTCATGACTTTTTAATTTTGCCAAAAGTCTCTCATGAGGCACCTTTTCAAAGGCTTTATTAAAATCCAGATACGCTATATCAAACAGCACACCTTTGTCTACCTGTTTATTCACACTTTCAAAAAAATATAACAGATTGGAACACAAGACCTTCCTTAGCTAAAGTCATGTTGGCTTTCTCCCATTAAACCATGATTATCTACATGTTCAGTAATTTTATTCTTTATAATGCTTTCTACCTTTTTTCCCAGTACTGACATCAGGTTCACTGGTCTGTAGTTTCCTGGATCAACCCTGGAACCCTTTTTAAAAAATCAGCATTACATTGGCCATTCTACAATCTTCAGGTACTACAGATGATTTTAATGATAGTTTTCAGATTACTAATAGTAGGTCTGCAATCACATATTTCAATTCTTTCAGCATCCTCAGATGTTTACCATCTGGTCCAGGTGATTTGCTACTCTTTATCAAATAGTTGTAATACATCTTCCCGGTTTATCGATATTACTTTCAATTCTTCCGATGCATCACCTTTAAAAAACATTTCAGTCATGGGTAACTTCCCTACATCTTCAGTAAAGACCAAAGCAAAGAATTCATCAGCCTCTCCACTATAGCCTTGTCCCATCTTAGTGCCCCTTTTATCCCTCTATCCTCTAATAGTCCAACTGACTCTCTTGCTGTTTTTTTGCTATGAATATACTGGAAAAAGTTTTAATTATGCATTTTTGCTTCCACAGCAAGCATTTTCTCAAATTCTCTCTTTGCCTGCCTTATGAATGCCTTGCATTTAACTTGCCAGTGCTTGTGTTGTTTCTAGTTTTCATCATTTGGCTCCTTTTTCCATTTCCTGAAAGATACTTTTTTGGCTACAACAGCCTCTATGACCTCACATTTAAACCATGCTGGCAGTTTATTGGCCTTCCTTCCACTTTTCTGAAAGCATGGAATACAGCTGATCTGGGCATCCATGATAGTATTTTTAAACTATAGCCAAGCTTGATGTAAATTTTTAACCTTTGCAGCTGCTCCATTTAGTTTTTTCTTAACTATTTTCCTCATTTTATCATAGCCTCCCTTTTAAAAGTTAAAAGGTAGTACTGTGGATTTCCTTGCTGTCCTTCCTCTATTTATTAAATCAAATGCAATCATGCTATGATCACTATTGCCAAGTGGCCCCAACCCCCTCATCTCTTGTACCAGATCTTTTGTTCCATTAAGGACTAGGTCCAAAATGGCTTCTCCTCTTGTTGGTTCATGAACCAGCTGCTTCAAGGAGCAGTCATTTATTTCATCTGGAAACTTTATCCTCCTCGCATATCCTGACATGACACTGGGGTTATTGAAATCACCCATTATTATTACTTTGTTGTAACTTTTGTTAACTTCCCTGATTTCTTTGAGCATTTCATCTTCCATTTGTTCATCCCCCACAGAAGCAATCTTGCAGATGACACTTCTTAAAATTACCACTGAATCCCAGCTGGCATGCATCAAAATATTGCTTTGTTTCTACTCCTGTTTCACAACACAGATCAGAGCCTTGCGGTACTTTTAAATGTTGGTTCCACTGGTTCAAACCTAGTGTTCAGCTACAATGTAGCAGGGCCATATGCCAGCATGACAAAATCAATGCAGTTTATGGATCTCTTAGTATGTTTGTTTGAAAAGTGTATGTCTTGAACATAAATATTTTTCATCACTGCAGTCCAAACCACTATTGTGGTTGACAATAATTGTGTTAAAATGCTGACCATGATAACTGAAATATTAAAAATGACAGATGCAACATTTAAATCATCCACATATATTCAGTGACGCTACACTGATAGCAAGCTGTGCTGAATATAAATGGAGAGCAGTGATCGGCATTGCCATCACAGATAGCAGCAATATTCATCTGCTGTTCCTATAACTATGCTGTTTAAGTTAGGACAGCCCTTTTGCTGTCCTAAACTAAACTGCAGAACTATAAACTATAGACAGTGGCTGAAATAGGTGGAGCATCCACACTACCCTCACTCTGCTCATGCAATACCCAGATAGTGCTGGGACAGTTTATACATTTTCGATGGCACCATCTGTACAGTACTGCTGAAAGTTCATGGATGGGGGTCTATAGGTTTAGCAGCTGCTGCTAAATGTATAAACCCTTTTGAATATTGATCTGAATGTATCCTTATTGCTTCTACTGGGCACACATTAATGACTTTGCAAAAGTGCAAATAATGGTATAATTCAATGAAAAATATTGAGGAGGAGTTAATGTGACGTATACTAAAGTGTGGTAAGTTTTGCACTTACGATGTGCTAAGAGCAAAAATTAGTGTTCAGTAAGCACAAAGGCTGCACACTAACTGTTGGGGCCATGCCTAGCACAGAAACGTTACTTACACAATTAATGTAGTTGCACTAAATGCAACCCATTACGATGGTCAGTGCACCTGCACCTACTGCAACATTCTTAATGCATGGTGTTTCCCCCTCTCCCATGTAGTCCACACCCACTCTCCACCCCTAAACCACCCTGTCTCCACATGTTAAGTGTTACCATGGTCTTGTTCTAACCATTTAGCATGTGCTAAAGTGTTACTCCTGCTGGAATTCTGTACACAGTCATTCAAACTTGTGCACATTTTTGTGATTTTTTTTCTGTATTGTATTTTAAATTAGGTATCACTCAAAAACAATGTGCTTTGCTAAATTTTACATAATTCATCTCTTTTGACACAGAGGTTTGAATTTTGTTTGTGGAATTTCAGCAGGAGTAAAGTGTGCACTAACAGTTACTTTACTTTAGTAAGCATGCCCCAATGTTGTTAAAGACGTGTAATTTATTAACTTGATATACTGGTCATCTATGCTAACATCTGAACAGTTTACAGTATTTTATTTTATTTAGCAGGTTTTATCATTTCAAATCAAAGCAGTTTACATTGAAACTTAAACTTGGTAATGTACATTAAACAGGGACATTGATAACTTGGATTTTTCTGAGGCAATGGAGGGTTAAGCAACTTGCCCAAGGCCACAAGGAGTGCTAGTTAGTACTCTACCATTTCAAATCTTTTTATCTTTGAAGAAGAATTTTGCTAAAGTAATTCTTGACATTTCATTGTTCTTAGTATCTTTCCAAGCAGTTCTCACATCAGAATGTGTATGAGGTCCAATTTTTACACAAGCCAAATCTTTGCTCCTTAAGTTCATTATCTTATAAATTTGTTTTCTGCAATATATGTGTTTTTGTAGTTTGCAGCTTGAAAGTATCACTGTCTGATTTAATCTGATTGTCAAAGAACATTCTAAAATTTGCATATCACAAGGTGGCAAATATAGAGATCATACTCTGAATGAAAATAGAATGAAGATGGAGATTGAAAGTAATATTTTAGTTTGAGAGCAATCTTATACTGAATAAATTTAAAGGGAATATTTGGGAATAAAATACCATATAGTAGGGGCCCGATATTCGAAAGGCATTTACATGGTTTGCAGCCCAGTAAACTGTGTAAATGCCATAAACGTGGATATTCAACGGCACATACACGGGTAGTGCCGTCGAATATCCCCGTCTATATCCCCTATGTTCCCCAGTGATATCCGGTTAGCATCGGGACGTGTTGCAAGCGTTCCTGGGCGGAGCAGAGGCAGAGATTGCCGCTAACAGGGTAGCAGCGATATTGCACTGCTACCTAGTTAGCAATCCGCGGCTAAAACTAGGCCAGCTTTTTTGCTGGCTTAGTTTTACCCTCAGATGCTAGCCAGGTATCGGTGTGATATCGCCGCTACCTGGTTAGGCTCTGCCGTGGTGTCTGCTTCGCAACAAACCTGGATATTCAGTGCTGTCGCCGCCCAGTTGAATTTAGGGCCCTAGATGTTTAGGAATCTGAAAAACACTGATTAATTTTCTTATTACTCTAAATGCTGCATAATCTTAGCAAAATGTATAAACTTCAATTAAAAACAGAGCTAATAGCAGCCAGCCAAGTTGACAAATTTGTGCAAACTTTGCCTTCTTGCATTAAATGGGTGCTGCTGGGTAAATGCTGCCACCAACCTGGTGGGAATCTACAGGTTTCTGTGGCTCAGCATCAGATTCTGAGATCCACAAGGAATAATTCAAATTTATTTTTATCAGGAACCTCCAGAAAATCCACTGGACTTTCAAATCTGACACAGGCTGCAGTTTCACTTTAAAGCAAATTCATTTCCACATCATTTATGCATTTATTGGGAAAAATGAAAAGAATAAAATGAAATTCTGTACAAGTTCCAGAGGTGCCCAGAGACAAATGACTGCTATGTAACTATTCAGATGGGGAGCAGATATCTGCTAGTATAAGCAATGAGTTAGTTCTTGCTTGGTCACTCACTGTGGTGTGCCTGATGTTAGATGGCTGCCATAATGACATTTTCTCTCATTTTTCTTGAAAAAGAAATTCAAGCAGGCATGAATCAAGCAAAGGATCCCTAATACTGAGAGAACCAACATAAAGATAGAGATTAAGGAGAATTTGCAATACATAGGAAAAATGTGCAGATTATATGGACCTGAAGTCTTGTGTGAGGTTCTGCCACCAGCCTGTAAATAGTTGAGTTCCCAGAAAAATCTTGCCTGGATGAACCTCTGTCAGTAGGTTCCACTTGGCTGTCTAGCCATCTTAGCCTGCTCATTAACCTACTACTTCCTTTTTGGAAGTCATCTTGATCTTCTCTAGGATTTGTATATAAACACAGCCCTGGCTATATCTTTGCCAAAGCTTGGTGTCTACCTTGGTGTAATCTTGTATTTGGTTTCCTGCTATACTATGCATATTGTTTCACCTTGGATGTTCTGCACCAGTTCCTGTTGGGCCTCAGCTTTACTCATAAGAACATAAGATATGTGATCTGGGTCAGACCCAGGGCCAGCGCAAGGAGATAAGGCGCCCAAGGCCAACTTCATCCCTTGCGCCCACCCCTCCACGACACCCATTTCCACCACTGCTGTCTCTCTCCAGGACCAAAAGAAGTGACACTAGCCACTCGATGCCAACTTCCCATGCAAACAGGAAGTTGGCATCTGGGGTCAGAGAGGGGCAGAAGTAAATAGACCTGCAGCACTGAAGCTTGAAGTTAAACACCATGGTGCTATTTGCAGCGATTGTCATCACTGTTGGTTCTGGAGAGGTGTGACAGCAGCAGCAATGGGCGTTTCCAGAGGGTCAGCATTCTAGGCAACCGCCTAGTTCACCTAATGATAGTGCCAGCCTGGTCAGACTAATATCCTGTTTCCAACAGTGGCCAATCCAGGTCACAAGTACCTTTCAGGTTCCCGAAAGGTATACCTATTCCATGCTGCTTGTCCCATAGATAAGGAGTGGATTTCCCTGGTCCTCTTTAATAATGGTTTATGGACTTTTCCTCCAGGAACTCATCCAAATCTCTTTTAAACCCAATTACACTAACAGCTTTTTCTACATCCTCTGATAATGAATTCCAGAGTTTGATTACGCGTTTGGAGAAAATATTTTTTCACTCATTAGTCTTAAATGTGTTACATTGTAACTTCATTGCGTGTCCCCTAATCTTTCTACTTTTTGAAGTAATAAACAGCCAATCTACATTTACTTGTTCTGCTCCACTCATTATTTTATAGACCTCTATCATATCTTCCCTCAGCCATTTCTTTTCCAAGTTGAAGAGCCCTAACTTTTTAAGCCTTTCCTCATAGGGATATCCTTCCATCCCATTACTCCTGCCTTTATCCTCCTTGGTGAGTGCCCTGTGCATGTTTGTCTGAGTTCTCCAATGCCTGGTTCTCACCTTCGGTTCTGGGTTTGGGCAGCAAAGACCTGAACCCAACTCAAATGAAAGGTGGCTGTTGGAGGCAGAAAACACTGTCCTAGTTCATCCTGTGGAGAACTGACCTGTTGTCCTCACCAGCTCACTTTTCTTGGGTCTTATCATATTCTATTTTTTTTTCTATGTAGGTTACTTTTGTGTAATGTATACTTCTTTTAAAGTCCTTTTTTTAGTAATACATTAAAAAATGCAACTCATACATAGAATGTGCCATAAAATACAGCATAATAATAACTTAATACAGAGCTAAACAGAATTGCCCATTCTGAGCATGCAAAATATAATTCACCGCTTTCTTTTCTATTTCTGTTTTCAACCCTCAGACACACCTTCTTCATTCATCCATCCATCCATCCATCATTCTCCACTTCTCTTCACCTCCTCCCCTGTTCCTCACACTTAACAGCTTTAACCATCTATCCATCCCATTTTTCTGCATGTACTGTAGAATCCTATGATAAAAATTACCTCCTAATGCCCAAATGCTATCCTTATGATAAATGTAACCCTCCAATTGTACTGTCTAGATGTTGTTAAGTTCCCTTATGTTAAATGTAACCCTCCATTTGTGATGTGACTACTTTGATTGAAGATAAGGTGGTATACAAATCTGTTTAAATAAATAAATAAAAATAAAAGATAGTATTCACCTATTTCTTATTGAGGACTCAAGCAAACAGATTAGAATGTAATATTTCCCAAAATTTATGAAATATTCAATTCTGTCCTTTTCGTTTATGGCATAAAGGGAGATGTTCACTAAAGGTTAATGTTTGTTAACCTTTTAGTAAATATGCTGCACAGTTTTGAGTAACAGAATAACATAGCAAGTACAGTTCTGTATGGCATAATGATATTCTGTAGTTATACTTCATAAGTTATAGTTACTAAGAAATAAGCTTTGAGAGTATTTTAGTACTGTATACCTTTCTAAAAATTTCTGGCTGATTTTCATTTGTCTAGATTTTAGAGGGGCTATGTGCCCTGCCGACCTCTAAACCGGATATTCAGTGCTGTGGCGACGGCATCGAATTTCTAGTGATCGCCACAAAAGCCAGAAGCCGCCAGAGCTAACCGGGCAGCAGCGATATTGGATGCTGTCCAGTTAGCTCCTACGCCTTAAACATAGGCGAGGGTTTTCTTCACCTATTTTTAAGGTGCTGATCGCTAACCGAGCAGCATCCAATATCACTGCTGCCTGGTTAGCACCATTCTCTACCTCAGCTCAGCCCTGGAACGCCCCCAGTACTCCCCGATGTTAACTGGATAACATTGGGAAACGTAGGGGACTTAGTAGAGGATATTCAACAGCACTAACCATGTAAGTGCCATTGAATATCCCCGTTTAAGGCATTTACATGGTTTCTTGGCTGTAAACCATGTAAATGCCTTTCGAATATCGGGCATTTAGTCTAACTGCTTTTTGTGTTAATGAAGTTGACATGCCTCTTTAAAATCATGGTTTATATGTGGAGGATAATTGTTATGACAAGCTACCTATATGTAAAGGCCACATAGGCACCCATATTTAGAAGGATATAGGTGCCTATGTGTTGTGTAAAGGGAAGGAAACCCCATAGATTGAATAACAATAGGATCATTAGAACTGATAGGCCAAAGCATGTAAATAGCAGTGAGAGGACTACATTTCCCTATGTCCCAGAGGGAATAGATAGGAGCCTTTGAACTAGGGTTGTCAATCAGCCAGTTTTCAGCTGGCCTAGCCGGTTTTAATATGGCCCTGCTGGTTGCCGGCAGAGAGCTAAAAACGGCTGTTGAAAAGCTGGTTGTTTGCTCTGGCCAGGGGACCGGGGGTAGCCATAGCAGAAACCGTCTTTCCATATCTATCTCCTTCTACCCCCGCAGCCTCAATCTCTCCCCCTCTTCTGATCCAGCTGCGACTCTGCACCTTACAAAGCCGCGGTTGTGATATCAATAATGAAAAAGAAAATCCAAAATGCATGCACAGCCGCTGCCTTCTGGCCTCTGCTATTGAACCCCTGCTGCTGCGTCCTGCCCTCAAAAGAAAGTTACGTTATAGGAAGTGTGACGCAGCAGCAGGAGTTCAATAGTAGAGGGCGGACGGCAGCAGCTGTGCACCTGTTTTGGATTTTTTTTTTAAATTATTGTTGCCCCATATGCAGAAGAGGTGCTGCAATTGCAACCAGGAGACCCAGTGGTCAAACTGGTGACTGCCTGCAGGGATTCCAACCCCCACGGGCAGCAGAGCAAGCCGGTGGCCAAATTGGATCCCAACCCCTGCGTACAGCAGAGGTGCTGCGATGGTAGCCAGGAGAGCCGATGATTGCACAAGGTGGCAAGTTGTATAGTCACCAGCTATCCTTGCTGCCTCAGCACTTCTTGAATGGAAGGCAGGGGTGCATGCAAGTGGGGGAGGTTGAAGGGGAGAGTCCGGGGGTGGGGGAGGAAGTATAGGAGAGGAATTGGAGTGGGGAGGGAAAGGATGAATGCATGGGGAAGTAAGTAAAAAGTACACTGTGCATGTACAACAGGCACTTCCCACTGCACACACGGAAACACCCCCACCTCCGTACCACACACACACAAGTGTAGCTTAATGAGTCAGTGCGGGTGGTGTGAGAGGGAGGAGGAATGGCACCACTGCCTTTTGTTGACATTCTGCATTGACCCATTAAGATCCTGCTATACTAAACTTTTAACCATGAAAAATGAGAAAGCAGTGTTAGTAAACAAGGCCCTAAAACCTAAAAAAGAAACTGTGATACCCCTTTTTGAGGAGAGGGCATGTGCTATGATCTAGGTTTTGACTTAGGGTGCCAATACTTTGAATCATTTCTGAGGCTGGTCCTGATTAATTCACAATATGCTTGGTATTGAGAGGGATTTTTTCTGTTATGACTCTCTGCTCTGCACAGATTGTTGGGGAAGAGGCTGGGGGCGGCAGTTTCAGTAAATGAAGAATATATGTTTTGACTTAATGCCATGTGGGAGAGCATATGTGTGTTGGAGGGGCCTGAAAAGGGGACTATAGCTGAATAGGTGCTGAAGAGTTCAACCTCTTGTACCTCCCCCTCCCCTCCCCTCTCCCTTGATATAGCCTGCAGATGCTGAAGCCTGCACTGTTGCCCTCTGCAGTTATTTTCTGTGGGTGGGGCAAGGGGGTGAGCATGGGCAGGGCATGACTAACCATGGGTGGCGGGTTTTTCTCTTTCAAAAAGTTGGCAACCCTACTTTGAACAGAAGCTCTGAGAATTTATTTATTATTTTTATTTTATTAACAATTCTTATATACCGCACTATTAGACATCAGCGCGGTTTACATTGAACAGAAAACATCCAACAGTTTACACATGTCTGGTCGTTACATTTAACAGGAAGTATAACTTGGCGAAATAGGGGAAACTAAATACAATGCAGGGTTATCTGATGAAGGATATCCTGGTTAACTATATACAACAGTGGTACAATAGTATATGGAACAACTTGTTATTTACATTGTGAAGTTGGTCTGTGAATAGGGTGAAGGCACTGTTAACCTAACTCCAAATGCGATACATCTCCCTTTTATTCAACCACATGGGTTCCAACTATTTCATCTTAAGTAGGCAGTGCACCTTAACAAATAGAAGCATACAGTACTTATCTTGTAAGCACACGCAACTCAACTCTAAGAAACCTGTATCCACCAAAACTGGCCCAGTTTTGGTGGATACAGGTTTCTTAGAGTTGAGTTGCGTGTGCTTACAAGACAAGTACTGTATGCTTCTATTTGTTAAGGTGCACTGCCTACTTAAGATGAAATAGTTGGAACCCATGTGGTTGAATAAAAGGGAGATGTATCGCATTTGGAGTTAGGTTAACAGTGCCTTCTCCATGTGATTTATGTCCGACAAAAAAATAACAGAAATTCTTTTGGGGATCTTTGACGGTATCTTTGTTTAGTGATATTTTGATTACTGTTTGGGGGTAATATTTTGGACTGAGAATAGGGTGGGCAGAGCTTCCAGTCAAAGGGAAGTTATAAACTCCCAAGTAAGTCAGTTGGAGCTGGCTGGGAGTGAGGAGACAGAGGAAATGCTGCTGGACAAACCATCCTCTGATGCAGAACCTATGGAGCTGGAGACTACACAGTCTGTGGAGCTAGTATGGGCGAACCTTCTGGAGAGAGCCATGGAGATGTGAACCACAGCAGAGTGAACTCCAGAAGAAAGCATAGCAGGTAGGAGAGACTGCTGCTTTTGATACTCGTGTTTCACCTGTTTGGGAGAGGAAAGCTTGACTTGAGTGGGTGTGGTGGCTATGCAGAAGTGTGGAGATTTTGTAAACACTGTTGCAAGAAGTTCTTGTAACATAGTATATGACGGCAGATAAAGACCAGTATGGTCCATCTAGTCTGCCCAGCAAAGCGGCAAGAGTAGGTGCACCTGCCGCTCCATGCAGGTCATCCCTCCCCATGCCTTTGTTTTGGGGTACCCATTGCTCCATGTAGGTCACCCCTATTTGTTGAGATATAAGAGATAAATATGTTTATTTTGATTTTATCCTGTTGCTATAAAGGGATCCACTGTGTCTGTCCCATGCCATTTGAATTCTGTTACTGTATTTGCCCCCACCACTTCCATCAGGAGGGCATTCCGAGCATCCACCACCCTTTCAGTGAAAAAGTATTTCCTGACATTGCCTTTCAGTTTACCCCCTTCCCCGTCTTTGGAAGAGGTTTGTTTGTTCATTAATACTCAAGGTAGTTAAAGGTCTGCATCTATCTCCCCTGTACCTCCTCTCCTCCAGAGTGTCATATTTAGGTCTTCAAGTCTCTTCTCATATGTCTTCTGAGGCAGGCTCCAAATCATTTTGGTGGCCTTCCTCTGAACAGTTTCCAGTCTTTTTATATCCTTTGTGAGATATGGTCTCCAAAACTGAACACAATATTCCAAGTGAGGCCTCACCAGTGACTCGTACAGTGGCATTAGTACCTCTTCCTTTTGCTGGTAATTCCTTTCTGTATGCAACCCAGCATCCTTTTGGCTTTTGCCACCGCCTTGTCACACTGTTTTGTCACCTTGAGATCCTCAGAAACAATCACTCTGAGGTCCTTCTCCTGATCTGTGCACACCATCCTCTTGCCCCCTATTGCATACAATAGCCTTGGATTTCTGCTTCCCAAGTGCATGACACTGCACTTCTTCACATTAAATCTTAACTGCCAAGCATTAGACCATTCTTCCAGCTCTTGTAGATCTTTCCTCATGTTATCCACTCCCTTAGGGGAGTCCGCTATGTTGCAAATTTTTGTCTCATCTGCAAAAAGACAGACTTTTCCATTCAGTCCTTCAGCAATATCACTCACAAATATATTGAACAGTACTGGTCCCAGGACCGAACCCTAGGGCACACCGCTAATTGCCTTCCTTTCATCTGAGTGAGTTCCGTTTATCATTTCCTTCTGTCGTCTGTCAGTGAACTGATTTCTGATCCCGTTCATCACCTTGGGACCCATTGTAACTGCAGAACTCAGCCTTTATAGCACAGATTTCCTCAATGGGCCAGATGGGTAGTTGGTTGCAGAAGCTACTGTGGGAGGTAACCCTTCATTAACAGCTCGCTGCTGCTAAATGAGAGGGAGATATAAGTAAAAGGACTTCAATTCTGAATTGAACTAAGAGAAATGCTGTAGAGCTTACCCAATTAGCATTAACCAAGAGTCCTGCAAGGCTAACTCCGGCACATAAGCGAAGACTATGTTTTACTGAAACCTTGTTTGAGACTACATTGATCCATGATGTAATTACCTGAGAAATATTCTGTTTGAGGAGACTTTTGGACACTCAAGAGACTCCGGGGCTTACAGTGACTTTTATAAAATACTAGTACAAACCTGGCAGAATTAGCAGGAGTAATCATAAATGTCAGAGCATAATTTACATGTATATATGTGTATTTTATAAAATATTCATGTAAATCACAATTCAACATACTCTCTTCCCAAACCCTTCCCCTGAACATGCCAACTCTGAAGTCACATAGAAGTACGCATCTAATTGCACCATGCATACTATAAGAGATCTTTTTGATAAAATTATCTCTATATATAGTAAAGTATTAACAAAATCAGCCAAAGGGCCCTATTTATCCATTTCTTATAAATGCTAAGTGGGTGAAAATATTTAACAAATACGCCCCTAAGGAAGCAGAACTCATGCAAGTTGATATTTAAAAACACGTGTCCATAGAGTAGAACCTATCTGGATAGTGTTGCTGAAAATTGTGGAGCAAGGATGACATGTGGGTGTTCCTAACAGTTATCTAGATAGCAGCAATATTCTGTCCACTATCTAGATAGTGGAAAGGCTGTCCTAAAGTTATTTAGATAGAAGACTGAATATACAAGCATAATATAAGTGTTGCAGCTTGCATTTAAAAAACCCACTGACTATAGTAATTACATAACAACCCCCTGGTTTCCTTATTCTTCAAAGCCCTTCCATGTCTCAAACTAGCATAAGAATGCAGCTCTATCCTAAGTTATTTTGATTATTCGGAACTGTCTCTGAGGCTTTGTAAGGCAAAAGACTTGTTTTTTAACCTCTGCACTTTAAATTGGTGGTTTCCTTTTCTGTGATTTTATTAATTTGCTGATTGTATTTTGCATTAGTTTTTGAGTATTAATTAATATAAATTTATGCTTTTATCGCGTGTGGTGTTTTTGATATTTCTTGCCACTTGGAGCAGCATGACTAAGCAACTTTTTTATTTTGATTTTTTTCAATTTATATTTTGTTTGATAGGCTGTTAAGTATATTTTATCTTTATTTTTATATATTATATTCTTCCTTGGGCACTTGCTGGGAAAACAATTAAGTCAAAAGGGGCATGGTGCGCCAGAGTGAAGGCTCCAGAGTTGGTGAGAGGCAGTGTTAGTGAATTGCTGTCACTACCAAGAAGACTAGATTATAAGGCAAATGAACAAAAGCACCACAAAGGAGAGAGGGAGAGATTCCGGACTGCAGTGACCATCTGGCTGCCTCTTTGCATCACCCCCTCCTGAGCCCATCAAGACATAAGTCAGGTCTGTAATGGATCAGTTAAAGTGCAGCTGAGAGTCGCAAATAACTCTGGCCAAGGCTTCTGTTCTTATAGCTGGTCTGAAGAAGCTGGAACACAACTTACACTGAGTGAAGCACAAAGTGGCTCTAGTCATGATCCCCAGAGCATTATACAAGTAAGGTGGGCTTTAATACAACTTAGATTACACCCCTAAGACAGTAAAGCTGAACATGCTCCTGATGAAACAGAGTTTGAGAATTGCAGACCACGTCAAATGTGCTGCACAATAAGTTACAGAGCATGAAGATAAGTTCTTGTCAATGGCGAGTGTATTTCACAAGAGGTGTAATTATTAGTAACAATTAAATAGGGGACATAGAAATTAGTAACAATTAAATAGGGGACATAGTCTTTCATAGTGAGATAGCATAAAAAAATGGATTTTTTTCTTGACCTAAAAGGAACAGTCCTAATAGCCATTTGAAAGCTCTGTGAGGAGCATTCAGTGCAAAAGTCTCTGATGAGGGACCTTGTCAAAGGCTTTCTGAAAGTCTAAATATACTATATCAACCGACTCACCTTTGTCTACCTGTTTATTCACACCTTCTAAAAAACATAACAGATTAGTAAGACAAGATCTTCCTTGTCTAAAGCCATGTTGGCTGTCTCCCATTAAGCCATGACTATCTACATGTTCAGCAATTTTGTTCTTTATGATGGTTTCTACCATTTTTCCCGGTACTGACGTCAGGCTCACCAGTCTGTAGTTTCCCGGATCACCCCTGGAACCCTTTTTAAAAATTGGTTTTACGTTCGCCATCTTCCAGTCTTCAGGTATTACAGATGATTTTAATGATAGTTCACAGATTACTAATAGCAGGTCTGCAATCTCACATTTCAGTTCTTTCAACACCCTTGGATGTATATCATCCGGCCCAGGTGATTTGCTATTCTTCAGTTTATCTAATAGTTGTAATATATCTTCCAGATGAATCGATATTTCCTTCAATTCTTCCACACCTTTAAATACCACTTCAGTCATTGCTAACATCCCTACATCTTCCTCAGTAAAGACCGAAGCAAAGAATTCATTCAGTCTCTCTGCTATCGCCTTGTTGCCTCTTAGTGCCCATTTAACCTCTCTATCATCTAATGGACCAGCTGACTCTCTCACAGGTTTTTTTGCTACGAATGTACTTGAAAAAGTCTTTATTATGCGTTTTTGCTTCCGCAGCAAGCTTCTTCTCAAATTCTCTCTTTGCCTGCCTTATCAATGCCTTGCTACTGTTTAGCTACTTTAAGATCGTCAGACAAACACGCCTAGGTCCCGCTCTTCTTTAGTGGACAAAAGTACTTCATCCCCTATACTATATTGCTCCATATTGTTCCATATTGTCCTGCTAGATCAGTCCAGACAAGAGGGCTGTGTTTTCCTACCAGCAGATTGGTGGAGACAAAGAACCAATGAAAATCCCAGATTTCAATGACATTACTCCTATGCCTCTATTTGCCTCAGCCACTAGAGGTCCTTCCAATATTTCTTTATCTCCGGCAGCTAGTTGAAGGATTTTCTCCTCTCTGATTAAACGCTTGTGAATGACAGCCTGTGGGTGATCTCTCACTAGAGTGTGACATGGGAGGCTCCACCAGACTGATCTTTTCGGTAGCCATAGGAGGAAGGAAAATTGGTTCAGCTCCACATTCTTACCCTCTCATAAGAGCCTGTTGAACAGCCAGAAAATTGGAAGGATCTGGAAGTTTGGAAGAATTTAGCAGTCTCACACAACCTAAGCGCCCCCTCCCTCCTCCTCTGTCTCCCCCCCCCCCCCCGCTCTCTCCCAAAGATTGCAGAAGGCTCTCGGAGGAATCTGCCTGCAAGACACATTAAAACACTGTGCTGTCAAACCAGAGAAACAGTTTCAGGGGAGAAAAGCTGAACCCGGCATGGATCCTCTGCCTGGGGCTCTCAGGGGTGAGTACCAAGGCTAGATCTTGTCATTTCCTTCTTGCATCCCAATTCCGTCTTCCTGGGACACAATTTGGGGTGGACCGCTGGTGACCTTTGGCGCAGTGTGGGAGTTTCTTATCTTGTACCATCTACCTACTCCCAGCTTATACACCAAATCCAACAAGACAACATCAAAGAGGGCTCTCTCACTTGCAGCACCCACCATGTGGAACTCCCTACCAGAGAAGATAAGGACAACCAAGGACATTAAGGACTTTAGAAAACATCTAAAAACTTTCCTGTTCTCTGAACATTTCAGAGATGACCCCCAGTACACACCCTTATGACTCACACCTAAACAAAACTCTACCCAAATACATCAGTTGCAAATAAGTTATGCTCCTGAGCACTTCCCGCAGGTCACCCTTACCCACGTTTTCTGTGTTTATGTTTATGTTTATTTCATTTGCTTAACCGCTCTTCAGTGAAAGTCAGAGCAGTGTACAATATAAAATCACAGAGTAGGGCACTAGGCCAGAAATAACGAAAGGAAGTTACAATTCTTAAATAGGAAAGAGAGAAGGCTAGTAAAGGGCAGTGGAATATAGGAGAGGAGGTTAGGGTCAGGGGGTGGGGAGGTTGAAGGCCAGGGAGAAGAGAAAGGTCTTTAGGTCATGTCTAAAGGTGCAGTGATGGGGTTCGAGACGGAGAGAGGTGGGAAGAGAGTTCCAGAGGGCAGGGCCTGTTTAGAAAAAGGCGGAGGAACGGGTAGATTGGAGGTGGGTAAGGGAGGGAGGGGGAAGGCTAAGACGATTGAGGTGAAAGGACCGAGGGGTGTGTCGAGGGGTATGGAAGTGGATGAGGTCTGCCAAATATTGTGGAGTGGAGGTGTGGAGTGCTTTGTGGACGAGTTCTCTGTAATTGTTCTGTTGAAGTTGTAATGTAAACTGCTTTGATTCCAAGAAAGGTGGTATAGAAAACTTGTTAAATAAAAATACATAAGTTCAGTTGTTCAATGTAAAACCCTAACCATTGTTCAATATAAACCGCCTTGACCATGATGAAAGGCGGTATCTCCAGGAATAAGCAGGAATGCAATCTTCACATATGGGTGACATCAGCATCAACAGAGCCTGGTGTGGGAACACTCCCCAGCATCCAATAGGAATGCTTTTGGGAGTATCGCTCCACACATGCATGTCTGCCTTCCCGCCTTCCCAGTAATTCTCCTGTCGTCTTTTTTCCACGGAGCCAACAGGACCTTGTCCTAGTCTCTCCATGAAGAGACTTCTTCAAACTTTTTTTGGTACTTTCTTGGTGCTTGCTGTTTGCCTTACCAGTCATCTGGAGCAGTCCAGCATCGTTCCAGTACCCTTTTATTTTTCCTTTTTCTATTTTTCCTAACTTTGTTCTTCGTGTTTTTCACATTGGGCGACCATTGCCCAAATTGATTTGGCCTCCATCATTTTTTCAAAGATGGAGAACCCCCACGGTGAGTTAAAAAAATGTACTAAGTGCTGGAGTACCATCTCGGCCTCTGATCAGCATGATTGGTGTTTAAAATGTTTAGGCCCCGACCATGACATTTTTTTGTGTGCCCATTGTAAACACATGATGGCACGGGGGATTAGGAACTGAGAACAGCAGAGGGTTAAGCTGTTTCGGTTAGACTCAACCCCTTTGGCACATTCCTCGGGGACCTCCACTCCGTTGAAGTTGTCGCATGCTTTACATTTATCTTCCACTCCTAAACATAGCAAGAAACATCAATCAGAGTCTCTGGCAGGAAGGCCTTGGCATTGGCATCGAAGGGCTCTCATTCCTCAGAGTTGGCCTCAGACTCCGTTGCTCGACATTGGCACCAACACTCATTTGTGGATGCAGACTTAGACTGACTGGCCAAACAGCCCCGACAGGAGGATACCCTCTCCAAAGCCACAGAGGGGCTTAGGGATGCTCCCAGGACCATGTTCTCAGTGGAACCCCCAATACCTTGCTTGGTAGCTGAGGTCTCGGGGCCCAATCTCACCTAGTCCTCTCCAGTCACCCTCAATGAGCATGTGCAAGCCATCGAGGAGAGTCTGACCATGATCCTGGAGGCCATTGTGCCAAGGCCTTCGAGGCCCTCAGGTGTCACTTCCAAGCTCACTGCTCTAATACCATCCCTCAATGTCAATGCACCCGGTGCTTCTGCATGATTGCTCGATATACTGGTCTCGCTATGCTTGGAACCTCCACCAACCCCGGTTCATTCAGGAGCATCGCGCACCGTGCATTCTGGTTCTGATGCTACATGCCATGGGCATCGACCTTCAACGTTGGGGATGGAGCATCGTTTGTATCAGGGTACCAACAGGCTTTACTTCAATTTCCTTCCTGAATTGGATTCATTTTCCTCCGATTCTGAACCAGAGTCTATCGAGTCTGAGCCCATCAGAGAAATTCCATTGGATCCATCTCCACCTGAAGACATGTCCTTTCAGGACTTCATCAAGGACATGGCGGCAGCCCTCTCAGTCTCAGTGACAACACAGGTAGAACTGAGACGGAGGAGTTAGACATCCTGCAGTATCCCTCAGCACCAAAGGAAGCGGCTACCCTTCCCATCCACAACATCCTGAAAAACTTGATGATTCGGATGTGGGAAGCACCACTCTCAACTCCTGCCATCAGCAAAAGTTTGGATATGCTGTATCAGGTTCCTCCTTGCTCCTGCTTCCAAAAACCACAACTACCACACAACTCTATAGTAGTGGAACTGGCCATGAGGAGGATTAAAAATACCAAGAATCATTCATCAGTTCCTCCAGGCAAGGAAGCTAGAACCCTCAATGCTTTTGGCAGAAAAGCTTTCCAGGCTGTCATGTTGGGGTCCAGGATCAATTCCTACATGCTCTACATGGACATGTTTTTAAGGGATGCCTGCAGGTGCTTATCTGAATTCAGCTCTCTTCTCCCAGCAGATAAGCAGGCTCCTCATGAGGCTACTTGTTGCTCATGCTCAAAACAACTCCAAGTTTCTGACTAGGGCAGCTTTTGATGCCTTTGAGGCTACCAGCAGGACAGCATGGCTGCAAGCTTCTGATCTTGACCGGTGGGTGCAAGATAAGCTTATCAACATCCTTTACAATGGAGAAAATCTCTTTGGGAAGGGCTGGTGTGAAAAGGCAAGTGAGATTGAAACAGATGATCTCACCATGAAGCGCTTGTCCAGAAAGACAGCTGATAAGACCAAAAAGAAGACTTCTGCAAAGAAGGCGTTCTACCCCAAAAAGAGGATGTATTATCCATCTTACCCCTCCTACTCTTCCTATCACCCTCAGCAGTTACAGCAAAACAGGGTACTCGTCAGCCCAGGAAGCCTAAAGCTCCTAAGGCCCAGCCAACTCCACAGTCTCAGCCTCCGGCAAGTTTTTGACTCTTTCCTGGAGGGCATAGCCAGTCAGCCTCTCAAACCTCCCTTCCCCTCACACATTCCAGGAAGATTGATTGTCTTTGCCCACAGATGGTCCCTCATAACTTCAGAACCCTTGACCTTGCAACTGGTCAATGTGAGCTATCAACTCAATTTCAAGGCTCTACCTTCTACTTTCTTTGTGGGCGAGGCCCATATGGACCTCCAACACTCCTCTCTACTACAGCAGGAGATCATGAGTCTTATATCTCAAGAAGCTGTTGAGGAAGTCCCTCCACCTCAGCAAGGCCTAGAGTTCTATTCATGTTAAGAACATAAGAACATAAGATATGCCATACTGGGTCAGACCAAGGTCCATCAAGCCCAGTATTCTGTTTCCAACAGTGGCCAATCTAGGTCATACGTACCTAGCAGTTTCCCCAAGGGACACAGGTTCCACAATGCTTGTATTGGTTCAAGCATTGATATCCTGGGTCCCTTCTTAATAATGGTTTATGGACCTTTCCTCCAGGAACTTGTCCAAACCTTTTTTAAACCCAGCTACACTAACAGCCTTTACTACATCCTCCGGTAACAAATTCCAGAGTTTGATTACACGTTGAGTGAAAAAATATTTTCTTTTATTAGTCTTAAATAGTTTACCCTGTAGCTTCATTGCATGTCCCCTAGTCTTTCTATATTCTGATAGGGTAAACAATCGATCTACGTTTACCCATTCCACTCCGTTCATTAATTTATAGACTTCTATCATATCTCCCCTCAGCCGTCTCTTTTCCAGGTTAAAGAGCCCCAACCTTTTTAGCCTTTCTTCATAGGAGTAGCCTTCCAACCCCTTTACCATTTTGGTGGCTCTTCTCTGAACCTTTTCTAAAATCGCTATATCCTTTTTAAGATACGGCGACCAGAATTGCACACAATATTCAAGGTGCGGTCTCACCATGGAACGATATAGAGGCATTATAATATCTTTGTTTTATTTTCCATTCCTTTCCTTATCATACCTAGCATTCTATTTGCTCTCTTGGCCGCCGCTGCACACTGGGCCGAGGGTTTTAACATGGTATCCACAATGACGCCTAAATCTTTTTCCTGGGTGGTGGTTCCTAATGTGGAACCTTGCATCGTGTAACCATAGTTTGGGTTGTTCTTCCCTAGGTGCATAACCTTGCACTTCTCCACATTAAATTTCATCTGCCATTTTGATGCCCAGTCTTCCAATTTATCAAGATCCTCTTGCAATTTTCCACAATCCTCCTGGGTTTTAACAACTTTAAATAGTTTTGTGTCATCTGCAAATTTGATAACCTCACTCGTTATTCCACTTTCCAGGTCATTTATGAATATGTCAAAAAGCAGCGGACCCAGCACAGATCCCTGGGGTACACCACTATTCACCTTTCTCCATTGGGAAAATTGTCCATTTAGCCCTACCCTCTGCTTTCTATCTTTTAACCAGTTCCTGATCCACAATAGTACATTGCCTCCTATCCCATGACTCTTTAGTTTTGCCAAAAGTCTCTCATGAGGGACCTTGTCAAAGGCTTTCTGAAAGTCCAGATACACAATATCAACCGACTCACCTTTGTCCACCTGTTTATTCACTCCTTCAAAAAAACATAACAGATTAGTAAGACAAGATCTTCCTTGTCTAAAGCCATGTTGGCTGTCTCCCATTAGGTCGTGACTATCTACATGCTGAGTAATTTTATTCTTTGATGGTTTCTACCATTTTTCCCGGTACTGATGTCAGGCTCACCGGTCTGTAGTTTCCCGGATCACCCCTTGAACCCTTTTTAAAAATTGGTGTTACATTGGCGATCCTCCAATCCTCAGGTATTAGAGATGATTTTAATGATAGTTCACAGATTACTGATAGCAGGTCTGCAATCTCAAATGTTACTTCCTCATTCCAAAAAGGACAGGAGGATTCAGGTCTATCCTCGACCTGAGAAATCTTAACAAATTCCTAGTGAGGGAAAAGTTCAAAATGATTTCATTTGGCATGCTTCTCCCCTACCTTCAAGAAAAAGACTGGCTCTGCTCTCTGGATCTCAAGGATGCTTAGACACACATCCCGATCCATCCCCTGTACAGAAAATATATTAGATTTGTCTTCCAAGGGCACCACTATCAATATTGTGTTCTCCACTTAGGACTGGTCTCAGCTCTAAGGGTCTTCACGAAGTGTCATGCAGTCATAGCAGCCTATCTATGCACCTTGGGAATCTTTGTCTTCCCTTACTTAGACGACTGACTCATCAAGGGACATACTCCTCAAGTAGTCACCACATCACTTCATCATACCATCCTGGTTCTGCAACATCTGAGGTTTGTGGTAAATTATCCAAAATCACACTTAACTCCAACTCAAACTATGGAGTACATAGGAGCTCATCTAGACACATCAACAGTTTGGGCCTACCTTTCAGACAAATGCCTTCACCATCTCATCTCCCTTGCAACTCACTGTCAACAACAAACAACACTCACTGCTCGAAACATGCTACGTCTCCTCGACCACACGACCTCCATAATACATGTTGTTCCATATGCCCGTCTCAACATATGCATGGAACAATGGACCCTTTCAGAGCAGTGGATGCAGTCTATAGGTCATCTGTCACACAGGATCACCATCTCATTTCAACTGGTGAACTCCCTCCAGTAGTGGCACACAGCCCAAAACCTTCTCGTCAGGTTACCTTTTCAAAGGTCTATTCCGCAGTGTATCCTGACCATTGATGCATCCAAGCACAGTTGGGGTGCACATCTCTGTGACCTCACCATATAGGGCCAATGGATCCCTCGACAGGCCTCTCATCACATAAATTTCTTGGAACTCTGGGCAATTGAAAATGCCCTCTGAGTCTTCTGTCCCCAGCTATTGGGACAAACTGTGTTAATTCAAACCGACAATCAAGTTGTCATGTTCTATGTCAACAAAGAAGGTGGTATGGGCTCTCGCCTCCTCTGCAGTGAGGCAGTCCATTTTTCAGGTTTTGCAATAGCACATCATATTCATCTCCAAGCTGTTTATCTCTCGGGAGAGGAGAATCAGCTAGATGACAAGCTCAGCCATCCGCATGAATGGATGCTGCATCACTGGATGGCACAACGCTTATTCCACTTTTGGGGAACACCCATAATTGACCTTTTCACTGCTCCAGTGAATGCCCAGCTGCCTAGGTTCTATTCAAGGATACCCTCTCCAAGGAGGAAAGCTCAGAAGCTTTCCTCCTTCATTGGAGTCAACGTCTGCTATATGCATGCCCGCCAATTCCTCTCATTACGAAAACACTCTTCAAGTTACAATTGGACAGGGGAAAAATGATTCTGATCACCCTATTCTGGTCCCATCAGCCATGGTTTCCCCTACTACTTCGTCAGACTAAGTCAACCTCTCCGATTGGGCTGTGCACCCAACCTGCTCTCACAGGACCACGGGATACTACTTCATCCCAACCTCAAGACTTTTCGCTTGATGGCATGGCTGCTGAACACTAAATCCTCTCTGACCTTGGGCTGCCAGAGGATGTGACTCAAGTCTTACTGGCTTCCAGAAAGGATTCTACTAGTCATACCTATGCCTTAAATGGCACAGATTTTTCCTCTGGTGCTCCCAGAGAACTCTCAATCCATTTACTTGTATTGTGGAGCACTTACTGCAGTACCTTCTCCATCTTTCTTCATCTGGACTGAAAACTAATTCCATCTGAGTCCACTTGAGGGAGGTCTTGGCCTCTCACCGTCCAGTTGGGGATCACCCAATTTCCTCTCATCTGCTAGCAACATAGTTCATGCAGGGGCTCCTTTTAATAAAGCCATCAATACGCCCCCCTGCCATAGCATGGGACCTTAATGTTGTCCTCGCATAACTTTTAAGACAACCCCCCCCACACACACACATTTCAGCCTTTAACAATGGCTCCCTTCAAATTTCTAACCTGGAAAGTTGTTTCTCATTACTCTAACCTCTGCCTGTAGAGTTGGCAAATTAGAAGCTCTGGTGGATTACGCTCCCTACACTTGTTTCTACCATGATAAGTTAGTCCTCAGGTGGTTACTCCTTTCCATCTTGACCAAACCATATCTCTTCCAAACTTTTTTCCTAGACCTCGTACTTCAAAGGTGGAAGCAAGATTGCATACTCTTGATTAAAAAGAGCACTTGTGTTCTATCTTGATCGCACTAAGGGTCATGGTCAATCCTCACAGCCTTTTCTCTCTTTTGACTCTAGTCACCTTCGACTCCCAGTTTACAAAAGGACCCTTTCCAACTGGATTGCTAACTGCAATGCACATATGCACAAGCCAGTTTCTCCTTACAGGGACATGTCACAGCATACAATGTCCAGGTCATGGCTGCTGTGGTAGCCAACCTTCGTTCTGTCTCTGTGTCCAAGATTTGCCAAGCAACCACATGGTTTTTTGGTTCAAGCCCCTCCTCACTCAGGAACACTTCCGCACAGTTTGTCAAGCACTAATAACCCCAATCCTACACTTCTGCAACTCAATCTATCTAGGTCTAACGAAACAGACACTAAGACCATTGCAACCGGCACAAAACGCTGCAGCACGCATAATTGCTGGCACCACAAGACAAGAACACATCACACCCACCCTAAAAGAGCTCCACTGGCTGCCTATCAGTGCCCGCATTAGATACAAGACAATCATAAACATTTTCAAAATCAAACATTAATCATCAGCTTTCAGCCTACACCCACTCATACAACCAAACAACAGCACAAGACCGAGAAGAAGAGGCACATCCAACCGTGTCAACACACCTAAAGATATCAACAGGGTACGCAAGGACACCGAAAAACAAGCCTTATCAAAGGCGGCACCAACAATCTGGAACGCCCTCCCCGACGAACTGCGTTCAACAACAGACCTTAAGGGGTTCAGGAAACTACTGAAGACAACCCTCTTCATAGAACACTAAGCTGACATTACTTAAACCATGCAACAGACACCTCAATTCCCCCCACATGTCACTATAATTGTAATTAAGCAAGGAACTGATACCCATAGCATTGTAAATAGCGCATGCTGTAAATAGCACCACAAGAATCAACGTCCAGACACACTCACACGCATACACTACTCACTGCATGTGCACACTATACACTGTATCTTATTGATTGTTTGCTGTTCAGACCGCCTTGATTGCAGGATAAGGCGGTTTAGAAATATGTTTAAATAAATAAATAAATAAATAATACAATGTCCAGGTCATGGCTGCTGTGGTAGCCAACCTTCATTCTGTCTCTGTGTCCGAGATTTGCCAAGCAACCACATGTTTTTTTCTACATGCTTTTGCTGCACATTATTGCCTTGACAGGGACTCCGGTCAAGATGTACAATTTGGACAAGCTGTCTTAAGGAACCTTTTTCAGTTTTAGAGCAACTCTGCCCACCGTCCATCTCCGACTACCCCAAGAAGAGTGTGCCCAAAGGGCTGAGTCTGAAGGATCCCTTCTTTACCCAGTTTGTAGTTCCAGTCTCCTCCCTCCTGCTGTGTAGTCATGGACTAAGGAGTCCCATATGTGAAGACTGTATTCCTTCTTGTTCCTGGAGATAGCATAGTTACTCATCTGTAACAAGTGATCTCTAGGAACAGCAGGAATCAGTCTTCACAACACGCCCACCTCCCCTTGAAATTGTCCATATACTTTGTTTTTTACCTTTTTTCTCTTATGAGAGTTTTTTATTTATTCTATATACCGGACTGAGGAGAATTACTGGGAAGGCAGGAAGGCAGACACACATGCATGGAGCGATGCCCCCAAAAGCATTCACATTGGATGCTGGGGAGTGCTCTCTTCATTGCTGACCTGGAAAAAATTATTCTCCTTTGGTTTCGGACTTTGGGCTTGTTCTCAATCCTTTTGTGGAGTGTTTGGGCTTAGGGACTCGGTTCCTTCCAGAGCAGGACCCTTTTGGGCTGCGCAATGAAGGTTTGGGGGCCAATTCTCTGGTTTCTCCAATTGGAGGTAGGCTTCACCTTTTCTTTCAGGAATGGGTCCAGGTTATCAAGGATTGTTGGGTGCTAGACACCATTCAATGCAACCGTGTCCTGGAGTGCAAAGAGATGATTCCAGATATCTTCGCATCTCCCCTTGTGGGTCTGCAATCAAAGTGCCTCTGTGTGAGTCACATTGAACAAGTTGCTGTGTCTAAAAGCAGTGGTGCCCATCCCACCAGATGGTTCTTTCTGGTCCATCTGGACCTCAAGGGGATCAACAAGCACTTGCGTATCCTGTGCTTTCGATGGAAACCTTGTGCTCCGTGATTCGAGCAGTGCACTGAGGGGAGTTCTTAGCTTCTCAGGATCTGACCGAGATGTATTTTCATATCCTGATCCGAGCGATTCAGCAGCAGTATATGCATTTTGCCATGCTTGGCTTTCATTTTCAGTTTGAAACCCTCCCTTTTGGGTTATCCATCGCTGCAAGGACATTTTACAAGGTCTTGGTGGTTGCGGCCATGGCGCCAAGTGATCAGTGTCCACCCATATCTGGATGACTGGCTCATTTGGGCCCATTCCTTTCAGAGACATCTTGGGTGTCATAAGAACATAAGAACATAAGATATGCCATACTGGGTCAGACCAGGGTCCATCAAGCCCAGTATTCTGTTTCCAACAGTGGCCAATCTAGGTCATATATACCTAGCAGTATCCCCAAGAGACACAAGTTCCACAATGCTTGTACTGGGTCAAGCATTGATATCTTCGGTCACTTCTTAATAATGGTTTATGGACCTTCCCTCCAGGAACTTGTCCAAACCGTCTTTAAACCTAGCTACACTAACAGCCTTTACTACATCCTCCGGTAACAAATTCCAGAGTTTTATTACACGTTGAGTGAAAAAATATTTTCTTTTATTAGTCTTAAATAGTTTACCCTGTAGCTTCATTGCATGTCCCCTAGTCTTTCTATATTCTGATAAGGTAAACAATCGATCTACGTTTACCCGTTCCACTCCGTTCATTAATTTATAGACTTCTATCATATCTCCCCTCAGCCGTCTCTTTTCCAGGTTAAAGAGCCCTAACCTTTTTAGCCTTTCTTCATAGGAGTATCCTTCCATCCCCTTTACCATTTTGGTGGCTCTTCTCTGAATCTTTTCTAAAATCGCTATATCCTTTTTAAGATACGGCGACCAGAATTGCACACAATATTCAAGGTGCGGTCTCACCATGGAATGATATAGAGGCATTATAATATCTTTTGTTTTATTTTCCATTCCTTTCCTTATCATACCTAGCATTTTATTTGCTCTCTTGGCCGCCGCTGCACACTGGGCGGAGGGTTTTAACATGGTATCCACAATGACGCCTAAATCTTTTTCCTGGGTGGTGGTTCCTAATGTGGAACCTTGCATCGTGTAACCATAGTTTGGGTTGTTCTTCCCTAGGTGCATAACCTTGAACTTGTCCACATTAAATTTCATCTGCCATTTTGATGCCCAGTCTTCCAATTTATCAAGATCCTCTTGCAATTTTTCACAATCCTCTTGGGTTTTAACAACTTTAAATAGTTTTGTGTCATCTGCAAATTTGATAACCTCACTCGTTATCCCACTTTCCAGGTCATTTATGAATATGTCAAAAAGCAGCGGACCCAGCACAGATCCCTGGGGTACACCACTATTCACCTTTCTCCATTGGGAAAATTGGCCATTTAGCCCTACCCTCTGCTTTCTATCTTTTAACCAGTTCCTGATCCACAATAGTACACTGCCTCCTATCCCATGACTCGTCCTGAGTGGTTTTCTTGTTTGGAGAACCTCGACTGGATGATCAATCAGGGGAAAAAGCCAGCTGTTGCCTTCACAGTTCTTGAAGTTTCTGGAGCACGTTTCAATATTCTAGTGGGCAGAGTTTCCCTGCCAGAGAAGAAAGTCAAAAGATTGTTGGATTGCCTGGCATTGTTCTGAGAGCAGCAGGCTCCTAGAGTCTGGGATTATCTTCAGCTTCTCAGATTGATGGTGGTGACCATAGAGATAATGCTGTGGACATATGCTCACATGCAGCCGCTGCAGTGGTCCCTGCTGACTCGGTCATCCCCGAATTCTCTTGAGTTCAAGCACAAGCTCCTTCTCCCATGATGGTGAGGTCCAGCCTGCAGTGGTGGCAGCAGCCTGGTCATCTGAGGAAGGGCGTGCTGCTGGATGATTTCTCCTGGATCCTTCTGGTGATGGATGCCAGTCTCTCAGCTGAGTCCGTTGCCAAGACCTAGGGCCTAGTCCATTGCCAAGGTCTAGGGCTGCTGGAATCACAGAGAAGCGATATGTCCATCAACCCCCTCAAGACGAGGGCCATCAGGTTGGCTCTTCTGTGATTCCGGCCTGTGGTCAAGGGCCGTGTGGTTCGAGTTTTTTTCTGACAACACCACAGCGTTGGCTTCTGCCAATTGACAGGGTGACACGAGGAGTGCTGGGGTAGCTCTGGAGATGACTCTCCTGTTTACATGGGTGGAGAAGACCCTCCTAGTCTTGTCAGCTCAGCACATTGCCAGGGTGGACAGTGTGGAAGCAGACTTCCTCAGCCGGCACTCTCTGGATCCTGGAGAGTGGAAGTTGAGAGGAGGTGTTTCCATTGATTCTGCACCACTGGTGTCACCCCAAAATGGATCTGATGGCAACCTGTGGCAAAACCTTTGATTTTACGGTGGGGGTTACGGTGTAACCCCCACCGTAAAATCTCATTGATGGTCTATGTAAACCGCACTGATGTCGAATAGCGCGGTATATAAGAGTATTAAATAAATAAATAAATAAATAAACCTGCTCCAATGCCAAAGTTTGCCAATTCTTCAGATGCCACACAGAGATAGGGTTCAAAGGCGCTGTCGCCCTGACTGAGACATGGCCAAGTCAACACCTGATGTATGTGTTTCCTCTGTGACCCCTGGTGGGGCGTGTGCTTCGGCATATAGAATACCTCCTGGGAAGGATTGTTCTAATGGTGCCAGATTGGCTGAGGAGAGTGTGGTTCAGAGACCTGATACAGCTCCTGCAGGCACCTCCTCTTCGGTTGCCTCCATCTCGGGGACTATTGCAGCAGAGTCCAATCATCCTAGAGGACCTGGCTCCCTTCTCGCTTATGGCTTGGCTCTTAAAAGGAGTTGGCTAGCATATAAGGGCTACTCTCCAGCAGTAGTCTCTACTCTGCCCGAAGCCTGGAGGAGGACTACCATGCTGGCATATGTGCGGATCTGGTGCCTCTTTGAGAAAGGGTGCAGCTCTTGGCAGGTGGCTCCTGAGGCGGCCAAGGGGCCATCTCTGTTGGCCTTCTACAGGATGACCTGGAGAAGGGATTTTCCATTCACTCCCTGAAACTGCATGTGGCAGCTTTATCCTGTTTTTGAGGTCCGTGGCTGGTAAGTCTCTGACCTTGCACCCGGATATCTCATGCTTTCTCCAGGGTGTTCGTCATCTGTGTCCTCCCCTTCAGTCTATATTCTCTGCCTGGGATCTCTGTCTAGTGTTCAGGGCCCTGATGTTGTCACCCTTTGAGCTATTGAAGTGCGCTACTTTGAAGGATTTGATGCTCAAGACTGTCTTCTTGGTCATGATTTGTTCCGCAAGGTGAATTTCTGAGCTGCAGGCTTTGTCTTACCTTATCTGTCTTTTTCAAAGGAGGCTGTTTTCATTCAGCCTGTGCCTTTCTTCATGTTAAAGTTGCTTTCTCCCTTTGATGTGAACCAGGTGGTCTGCCTGCCCTCCCTCTTGAGGAGCAATGTCAGGGGAAGGATAAGAACCTGCGCCTTGTGGATGTCCAAAGAGTGTTTCTTCGGTACTTGGAGGTTACAAATTCCTTTTGTAAGTCTGACTATATTTTTGTGCTGTTTGCTGGCCCACACAAGGGTGATGCGGCAACCAAGTTGACTTTGGGGTGCAGTATTAAGGAGATCATTGCCTCGGAGTATCTGTTGCGGTTCCAGAGGGTTTGTGCGCCCATTCTACCTGAGCAAAAACATCTTGGGGGTGGAGTGGAGCTCGGTAGCCCCTAAAGACGTTAGTCAGGTAGCAACATGGGCATCAATTTCCACTATTGGCAAGCAATTCCACTTGGATGTCCACACATGGGCAGATATAGCCTTTGGCTCAAGGATTTTGTGAGCTGCTGTGTCTTCTTCCCACCCAGTGGAGTTGTAGCTTTGGTGCATCCCACATGTCTGGACTGATCTAGCAGGACGATATGGAAAGTGACATTTTACTTACCAGTTAATGTCATTTCCTTGAGTCCTCTTAGATCAATCCAGGGCCTGTCCCTAAAACTGTATTTGCTCTGTTCTTCTGTTGCTGCTCTTGGGTCCGCTATGATTTTTTCTTCACTTGGCTCTGCAGATTCATCTTCTTTGGACAGCTTTCTGTTTATGCTTTCTTGTACTGAACATAGTTCTTTGTTGATTATTTATTGTTGCCCATGATTGAGGTTGTATGAAGCTTGCCATGTTTCTCCCATATGCTTTGGGATGAATACTGAAGGGATCTCTGGTGGCCGAGGCGAATAGAGGTATAGGAGTGATGGCATTGAAATCTGGGCTTTTTATTGGTTCATTGTCTCTACCAATTTGCTGATAGGGGAAAACAACCTACCCATCTTGACTGGTCTAGCAGGACTCAAGGAAAGGACATTAACTAGTAAGTAAAATGTCACCTTTTGACTTAAATGTCCTATTTGGCAGCCACTCGCCCTATTTTGTCCTTTCTAAAATGTGCCTTCATAGATACATATTCCTAAATTATTCCAATATAGAATCAACCAATGTTGCCTCATATGCAGAGATAAAAGTACAATGGAGTTCTATATACTATTTTAAAAATGTTTAGATTATATAAAGCTCAATGATGAGTAATTGGAATGATAATGGCTTGAAAAGCTTTATATTTGAAATAAGGTGTTATGCTTTTGTCAGGATCAGTCTAAAAACGATTAATTGGAAGGATACTGTTTAATTCTCGCTGTAAAAAAAGCAAACTATTGGGAGTGTTATGGCTTAAATGCAAGAAAATGTGGTAATTTGAAGCTATGGATACCTTGCATTATCGTGACTTTATGCATAACAGGAAATGATCTTCAAGGACAGTACAACACATTTTTGTGAATTACAAAGGAGTATGTCTACTAAATGGTGTTAGCTGCTACTGCTGTGGTAACGCAGATTTAACGTTCTGCAGTAGCTGCTAACCCACAAAAAAATCAGATATCGCAGGCACTTTTCTGCATTATCTGATTTTTACAGGGAAGAAATGAGGTGGGGAGTGGGAGTGGCGATGGTTGGCAGCCATTGTGCAAAACGTTTTTCATGTGGTGACTTCCAAACTCTGGTCCATTCACAGCAGCAGATAATGCCACCTCAAGAGGTGATATTATCTGCCTGGAGGCCTGATAATATGGCAGTGCAGGAGTGCTCCTGCCCTCCTCAGTAGCCCTAACAAAGATGGCCACAATCTTGCAGTGCAGCCCCATAGTATAAGGCTAGAAGACAGTGCCTCTGAATCATGGCCATTTTGAAATGGATAGATGATGGAGCATCAGCAGAGAGGACTGCTCCTGCCTTGTTGACCTACTAGACCACCAGGATAGGATAAGCACCCCAGAGGCCTAACTTTGGGGATGTATGGGCCTCCCATTTGACAGCTGGCTAGCTGGGAGATTTGTTTGGAACTGGGAGGACGCCTTGGGCCCCCCTACTGGGAGGAGTAGCCTAGTGGTTGGGGCAAGGTACTTCAGGCTGGAAGGTCAGGGGTTCAAATCCCACTAGAGGACAGCAACCTTGGGCCGGAAGGACTGGGGTTTCTAGTCCCACAGATGCTCCTTGTGGTCTTGGGCAAGCCACTTAACCCTCCATTGCCCATGTTCCCTGTAAGTATTAGTGTATGTGTCTCATATCCCTGCGTGTTAAATGTATCCCCCAATTGTGTTGTGACCGCTTTGATTGAAGGATAAGGCGGTATACAAAACTGTCTAAATAAATAAAATACTTGGTCTAGTGATGTGGAGATTTATTTAACATGTTTTATGTACCTCTTTATCATTTCAGTCAAAGTAGTTTACATTGTAACTTAAACTTGGAACATACATTAAACAGGGACATTGATAACTTGTATTTTTCTGAGGCAATGAGTGCTAGTGGGAATTGAACTCTGGTTTCTTGGTTCCTAGGCCAGTGCTCTAACCATTAGGCTACTCTTCTCCTGAGAAGGAGGGGGCTTTGCCTGACTGGCTATCCTGGATGGTGTTTTGCTAGGGGGCTACACTGATCTGCTCTGGTCAGTTCCTAGAGGGGATTGGGAATTTTCCAAGACGGATCGCTGCTGAAGGGGGGGCAAGCACTTTTATTTTAATATTGTTGGTGCCACTTTTAATAACATATAAACGATGTATTTTCATACTGCAAAGTTCTGATTATTGCTTTCATGGCATATACACCTGTAAGTTCCACATTTTTTGGGCATACATTTGTGATAATGGCTCTGGAATCCTCTGACAGAAAATGTTTATATATTTAGAAATATGCTAACCTGCATTTCAGAAAGTAATTTGTAATGTAACGGCAATGCAAAACACAGCTGAGCTATGACTACCGGACTGCACACAACTCTGAATTTCTGGACTTAGCATTCCTTTTCAGCACATTTTTGTGAATATGCTAGTTTTTGTTTTCCTTTAATAGGTCTATTTTCATCTAAATTGGTGTCAATCCTGTGGTGTTGATTTGATATTAATTTCCCTCTGTAGCTCTCCAGTCTTCCTTTCTTAATTCCTCTCGTATATACACACCTTTTTGGAACACTTCTCAGAGCTAAGAAAGCTTCCTTGCGTTGTGTTAAAACATGTGATGTCACCTAAGTTCTCAGACTAGAACCTTATAAGGATGTGCTTTTGTTAGCTTGATATTTCCATGTCATATGCAATTTCTGAAGTTCGTGTTATTTTTCGGAACTAAAATGACAAACCAAAATTTTATTATATAGTTTGTCATTTAGGATGCCTTCCATTTAAAATAAAGTGGTTGCATTGTGGGGCCCCACCTGTCCTTTTGGATTTTAGATGTAATTATTTGCCTTTCCCAAATCCAAGCTCAAGTTGAGTTACAATTTTGCTTTATCTGTCTGCCTTCCTGCTGCTAGCTCAGCTGTGATTCTGCTGACCTAGCCACCATTATTTTTATTGTTTTTTTGAACTTTCATTAAATATAATTACACACTACACTTTAGGATGCCCACTCCTGGTGATGTCATTTGCAGGCACTAGTCCATCTCCATGAAAAATGGTTCTCCTGTGGTGTGCCGTAGGTATGCTGATGAAGGGGTACAACAGTGGAGTGGAGTGGGGTGGGGAGGGGTACCCCTTTGTGTGACCCTTTGAGACTCATTTACTAAAGGTTCCTGTAGCCACAGGCTGCCCTGAGATAACCTATTTATCATCCCGATGACTCAAGCAGTTTATTTCCCTCTGCTTCCCCTGCCATGCCTACATAGCTTCCCATTCAGTGTTCTGCACATGCATCATCCTTCTTTTCGGAAGAAAGTAAAGATTTGGATAGAGAGCTTCTTGATTTATAGTGGAATATGCTTCATCTGCGTCAAGGGCTAGAAAGGAGACTTGTATTGGAGAGGGAGGCATGATTGCTTATAGACTGGATTAGGAGGGGACTGGATAGTATTATATTTTATTGTAACACTTCGAGCTGTTGAGATTTGATTCATAAACACTGGAAATAAATAAAAATGCCACCTTTAGTAGCTAAGTCCAAATGCTCTAAACTAAAAAGGCCACATTCCTTCCTAAGTCCCTCTGTTGTTCAAAGTGCTGTCAAGTTGATGGCAATTCATGGTGACCCTTTGGATAGTTGTTCCAAACTGTGTTCGGCATTCGGTCAGGCAGCTAATTGTTGAAAGAGCGGCATCCATAGCTGCTGTTATTATATCAGTCCATCATCTTGTTAGTCATGCTCTTTTGCTTTGGCCTTCAACCTTGCCAAGCATAATGCCTTTCTCTAATAATCTTTCTCTTTGTATGATGTGTCCAAAGTATGAGAGTAAATTGTCATTTGAGCTTCTAAAGAAAGCTTAGGTTTGATCTTCTTCAGTACCAATTGATTTGTTCTTTGAGTACTCCATGGTAAACACATTCTTCTTTGCCAGCAACATAATTCAAGGGGATCAATATTCCTCCTATCTTCAGTATCCAACTTTCGCATCCATATGATAGAACATAAGAATATAAAGGCCATACTGTGTCAGACCAAGGTCCATCAAGCCCACTATCCTTTTTCCAACAGTGGCCAATCCAGGTCACAAGTACCTGTCAGGTTCCCAGAAAGGTACACAGAGTCCAGGGTACTTACCCTGGGGTAAGTAGTAGATTTACATGGTCCTCTTTAATAATAGTTTATGGATTTGTCCAAACCTTTTCTAAACCCAGCTACACTAACAGTTTTTACTACATCCTCCAGTAATGAATTCCAGAGTGTCATTACTCATTGAGTGAAAAAATATTTTCTCTTATTAGTCCTAAATGGGCTACATTGTAGCTTCATTGAGTGTCCCCTAGTCTTTCGACTTTTTGAAGGAGTAAACAACTGATCTTTATTTACCCATTCCACTCCATTAATTTATAGACCTCTATCATATCTCCCCTCAGCCAGCTCTTTTCCAAGTTGAAGAGCCCTAACCTTTTAAGTCTCTCCTCATAGGAGTATCCTTCCATCCCCATTACCATTTTGGTGGTGGTTCTCTGTACCTTTTCTAATTCTGCTGTATCCTTTTTAAGATATGGCCACCAGAATTGCACACAACATTCAAAGTGCGGTCGCACCATGGAACGACACTGGGCATTATAATATTCTTGGTTTTGTTCTCCTTTCCTTTCCTTATGATTCCTAGCATTCTATTTGCTTTCTTGGCTGCCGCTGCAAACTGGGCAGAGGGTTTCAACATGTTATCCACGATGATGCCTAAATCTTTTTTCTGGGTGGTGGTTCCTAATGTGGAACCTTGCATCATGTAACCATAGTTTGGGTTGTTCTTCCCTAACTTTGCACTTGTCCACATTAAATTTTATCTGCCATTTGAACGTCCAGTCTTCCGATTTATCAAGGTCCTCTTGCAATTTTTCACAATCCTCTTCTGTTTTAATAACTTTGAATAATTTTGTGGCATCTGCAAATTTGATTACCTCACTTGTTGTTCCCATTTTTAGGTCATTTATGAATATGTTAAAAAGTTGCAGGCCAGCACAGATCTCTGGGGTACTCCACTATTCACCTTTCTCCATTGAGAAAATTAGATATTTAACCATACTCTCTGCTTTCTATTTTTTAACTAGTTCCTGATGACTTTTTAATTTCACCAATAGTCTCTCATGAAGGACCTTGTCAAAGGCTTTCTGAAAATCCACATACACAATATGAACTGGCTCATCTTTGTCAATCTGTTTATTCACACCTTCAAAAAAAATATAACAGATTAGTAAGGCAAGACTTCCCTTAGCTAAATCCATGTTAGCCTTCTCCCATTAAACCATGACTATCTACATGTTCAGTAATTTTATTCTTTTATAATGATTTCTACCATTTTGCCCGGTACTGATGTCAGGCTCACCAGTCTGTAGTTTCCCATATCACCCTTGGAAATCTATAAAAATTGGCATTACATTGGTCATTCTCCAATCTTCAGGTACTACAGATGATTTTAATGATAATTCACAGATTACTAATAGTAGGTCTGCAATCTCATATTTTAGTTCTTTCAACACCCTCGGATATATACCATCCAGTCCAGATGATTTTCTGCTCTTCAGTTTATCAAATAGTTGTAATACACATTCCCAGTTTATCTATATTTTTTTCAATTCTTCTAATACATCAACTTTAAATAATATTTCTGGCCACATCTTCTTTAGTAAAGACTAAAGCAAAGAATTCTTTCAGTTTCTCCATTATGACCTTGTCCTCTCTTAATGCCCCTTTTACCCTTCTGTCATCTAATGGTCCAACTGACTCTTACAGGTCTTTTGGTACAAATATACTTGAAAACGTTTTTATTATGCGTTTTTGCTTTCAGGGCAAGCTTTTTTCAAATTCTCTTTGCTTGCCTTATCAGTGCCTTCCATCTAATTTGCCAATCCTTATGTTTCCCATTTTTGTCATTTGGCTCCTTTTTTCCATTTCCAAAAGATGCTTTTTTGGCTACAAGAGCCTCTCTGACCTCACCTTTAAACCACGCTAGCAGTTTTTTGGCGCCTTTCCACTTTTCTTAAAGCGTAGAATACATCTGGTCGGGTTTCCAAGATAGTATTTTTAAACAATGCTCGTATCTGATGTAAATCTTTAACCTTTGCAGCTGCTCCTTTCAGTTTTTCTTAACTGTTTTCCCCAATTTATCAAAGTCTCCCTTTTGAAAGTTAAAAGGTAGTACTGTGGATTTTCTTGATATCCTCCCTCCATTTATTAAATTATATGTGATCATTCTGTGATCACTATTGCCAAATGGCCTCGACACCCTTATCTCTTTCACCAGATCCTGTGTTCCACAATAGCTTCCCCTCTTGTCTGATCATGAACCAGCTACTCCAAGAAGCAGTCATTTATTTCATCTAGAAACTTTATCTTCCTAGCATGTTCTGCTGTGACACTGACCCAGTCGATACCAGGGTAATTGAAATCACCCATTAATGTTGTGTGGTAACTTTTGTTAGCTTCCATGATTTTTTTTAGCATATTATTGAAAATATGGCTTGAAAAAATTGAATCTTTGTATGCAGAGACATCTTTGCACTTGAAAATTGTATCCAGGTACTTCTTATCCAAGAGCTATGAAGTGGAGGAGTAGCCTAGTAGTTAGAGCAACAGCCTAGTACCCAAGAGATCAGGGTAAGTCTACCCTCCATTGCCTTGGAAGAAAAGACTTGGCAATCTACTTCTGGCCATTGGGTCACCAGGAGTCTGTCGCTGACTTGACAGCACTTAAGAAAAAAAGATTAATGACTGGTGCTCAATGTCCTGCCATCTTACCCTGCTTCCAAGCCCCCTCTGCTTCATGAAGCTACAATATAACCTATTTAATACTAATAAGAGAAAATATTTTTTCACTCAACGCATAAATATTGGAAATGCTGCTGAAAGAGAAAATAGTGAGGTTTCTGGAGTCCAACGGATTACCGGATCCGAGGCAGCATGGATTCACCAGATGCAGGTTTTGTAAGACAAATCTGATTGATTTCTTTGACTGGGTGATCAGGGAGTTGGACCGAGGGAGAGCCCTAGATGTGGTGTATTTAGATTTCAGTAAAGCCTTTGACACCGTTCTGCACAGGCGACTTATAAACAAACTGAACACCCTAGGGATGCGCCCTAAAGTTACTGCTTGGGTTAGAAATTGGTTGAGTGGGAGGCATCAAAGGGTACAGGTAAATGGAGCTCACTCTGAGGAGAAGGAGGTTACCAGTGGTGTGCCCCAGGGATCTGTCCTTGGTCCGATTCTTTTTAACATTTTTTATTAGCGATATTGTGAAAGGGCTAAGGTTTGCCTCTTTGCGGATGATACCAAAATCTGCAATAGAGTAGACACCTAGGAAGGTGTAGATAACATGAAGAGGAATCTAGCTAAGCTTGAGGAATGGTCTAGAATTTGTCAGCTGAGATTTAATGTTAAAAAATGCAAGGTCATGCATTTGGGCTACAGCAATCCAAGGGAGCAATGTAGTATAGGAGGTGAAGTATTTCTTTCAACAGAAGAAGAATAGGACCTAGATGTGATTGTATCTGATGATTTTAAAGTAGCTAAACAGGTAGAAAAGGCAACAGCGAAAGCTAGAAGGATGCTTGGGTGCATAGGGAGAGGAATGGCCAGCAGAAGAAAGGAGGTGATAGTGCCTCTGTATAAGTCTTTGGTGTGACCTAATTTGGAGTATTTTTATTTATTTTTATTTATTTATACACATTTATATACCGCATCTTCCAAAGTTCAGTTGCGGTTTACAATGAACAATAATTAACAAAGCAAGTTTGTTTTACAGGGAACGTCATATTATAACAGAACATATTTACAAGGAGTATTGTCTGCAGTTCTGGAGACCACACCTTCAAAAGGATATAAAGAGGTTGGAATCGGTGCAGAGGGTTGCTACTAAAATGGTTAGTGGTCTTCGTTATAAGGCATATGAGGACAGACTTAAGGAGCTTAATATGTATACTTTAGAGGAAAGGCGTGATAGAGGTGATATAATTGAGACATTTAAATACCCCCATGGCATAATGCACAGGAAGAGAGTCCCTTTCAATTTGAAGCAAGCTCTGCTGTGAGGGGTCATGGGATGAGGGTGAAAGAGGATAGATTCAGGAGTGATATGTGGAAATATTTCTTTATGGAAAGAGTGGTAGATGCATGGAATAGTCTCCCAGTGCAGGTGGTAGAGATGGACAGTGTCTGAATTCAAAAAAAGCATGGGACAAACACAGAGGATTTCTTAAGGAAAAAAGGGGACTGTTGTAGTGGTTGATATGGAAGGGCAGACTAGAAAGGCCATGTTGCGTTTTTCTGCCATCATGTTTCTATAATCAAACTGTGGAATTTGTTACTGGAGGATGTAGTGAAGGCTGTTAGTGTAACTGGGTTTATAAAAACGGTCTGCACAAGTTCCTGGAGGAAAGGTCCGTAAACCATTATTAAAGAGGACTAGGGAAATCCACTGCTTGCCTCAAGACAAGCATTGTAGAACTTATATGTCTTTTTTGAAACCTGCCAGATATTTATGACATGGATTGGCCACTGTTGGAAACAGAATACTGGGTTTGATAAACCTTGGTCTGATCTAGTATGACATTGCTTATGTTATGATCTTAGCAATGTGTTGTTGGATTTCTTGACTGCTTGTTGTTTCCTTATTGATTATTAATCCAAAAAGGTTCAAGTTGACTATTTCTATTTCTCCTCCATAAAGGACGACATTATTGATTTTGCAATAGGATCTTTGCCTTCTTGAAGTTAAGGTAACGGCCTATTTTAAGACTGTTCCTTGATCTTGATAAGTAGATTTTTTAGATAATCTTCACTTTCAGTGAGAAACGTGATATTGTCAGCATAGTGAAGATTTTGATGAGTCTTCCACCAATCTTCATTCCTTGGTTGTCTTTATAGAGTCCTGCTTCTCTGATTTGTTTTTGCATATATAAATTGAAAAGGTATGGGGAAAGTATGCAGCATTGTCATACACTTTTGCTAATTTTAAAATATTGTTTCTTCTTGTTCTGTTTGAACTTTTGCTTCTTGATCAATGTAAGGGTTGTGCATGAGAACTATTAGGTGTTCTGGTATGTTCGTGCTTCTTAAATATGGCCCAGTTTTTCATGATTTATGCAATCAAACGTCTTGCAATAGTCGATGAACCACATGTTGATGGCATTTTTTTGTCTTTTCAAGAATTGATCTTACATCTGAAATGTCTGTTCCCTGCCCTTTCCTGAATTCTGTTTGCAATTTAGGCACTTCTCGTTCCAGATATTGTTGTAGTCTCCACTAAATGATCTTGAGTAGAATCTTGCTGGCATGTAGGATCAGAGCAATTATGTGATAATTTCCAGTCATTATGATGTCTTCCAAATTTCCTGGCAGAGCCTTTTAAGTATTGTAACAGCTGCATCTGTACATCTGCTGTAATTCTTCAATGGGAATGCCATCAATGCTTGGTGCTTTATTCTTTGATAACTATCATTAAAATCATCTCTAATACCTGAAGATTGGAGGATCGCCAATTTAACACCAATGTTTAAAAAGGGTTCCAGGGGTGATCCGGGAAACTACAGACCAGTGAGCCTCACGTCAGTACCGGGAAAAATGGTAGAAACCATCATAAAGAATAAAATTACACAGCATGTAGATAGTCATGGCCTAATGGGAGACAGCCAACATGGCTTTAGACAAGGAAGATCTTGTCTTACTAATCTGTTATGTTTTTTTGAAGGTGTGAATAAACAGGTGGACAAAGGTGAGTCGGTTGATATAGTGTATCTGGACTTCCAGAAAGCCTTTGACAAGGTCCCTCATCAGAGCCTTTTGGCAAAACTAAAGAGTCATGGGATAGGAGGCAGTGTACTACTGTGGATCAGGAACTGGTTAAAAGATAGAAAGCAGAGTGTAGGGCTAAATGGCCAATTTTCCCAATGGAGAAAGGTGAATAGTGGTGTACCCCAGGGATCGGTGCTGGGTCCACTGCTTTTTTACATATTCATAAATGACCTGGAAAGTGGAACAACGAGTGAGGTTATCAAATTTGCAGATGAGACAAAACTATTTAAAGTTGTTAAAACCCAAGAGGATTGTAGAAAATTGCAAGAGGATCTTGATAAATTGGAAGACTGGGCATCAAAATGGCAGATGAAATTTAATGTGGACAAGTGCAAAGTTATGCACCTAGGGAAGAACAACCCAAACTATGGTTACACGATGCAAGGTTCCACATTAGGAACCACCACCCAGGAAAAAGATTTAGGCGTCATTGTGGATAACATGTTAAAACCCTCGGCCCAGTGTGCAGCGGTGGCCAAGAGAGCAAATAGAATGCTAGGTATCATAAGGAAAGGAATGGAAAATAAAACAAAAGATATTATAATGCCTCTATATCGTTCCATGGTGAGACCGCACCTTGAATATTGTGTGCAGTTCTGATCGCCGTATTTTAAAAAGGATATAGAGATATTAGAAAAGGTTCAGAGAAGAGCCACCAAAATGGTAAAGGGGATGGAAGGATACTCCTATGAAGAAAGGCTAAAAAGGTTAGGGCTCTTTAACCTGGAAAAGAGACGGCTGAGGGGAGATATGATAGAAGTCTATAAATTAATGAACGGAGTGGAACGGGTAAACGTAGATCGATTGTTTACGTTATCAGAATATAGAAAGACTAGGGGACATGCAATGAAACTACAAGGTAAACTATTTAAGACTAATAAAAGAAAATATTTTTTCACTCAACGTGTAATCAAACTCTGGAATTTGTTACCGGAGGATGTAGTAAAGGCTGTTAGTGTAGCTGGGTTTAAAGGTTTGGACAAGTTCCTGGAGGAAAGGTCCATAAACCATTATTAGGAAGGGACCCAGGATATCAATGCTTGACCCACTACAAGCATTGTGGAACCTGTGTCTTTTGGGGAAACGGCTAGGTACGTATGACCTAGATTGGCCACTGTTGGAAACAGGATACTGGGCTTGATGGACCTTGGTCTGACCCAGGATGGCATATCTTATGTTCTTATGTTCTTATAATGCTTTCAGTGCTGCTTTGACGACTTTTTACATCACCAACAGGTACAGGGTCATAAGCTACAAGTTGAAATAGCAGTTGATCCACTTGATCTTTATGCTATAATGACTCAGTGTATTTTTTCTTTTAGCATTCCAATTTCAGGCTGGAATTTTCTTTTTAACTCTTGTAGCTCCTTGGGTGAATTCCTTGAGGTGACTCTGGGGGGACTGACACCGGCATGCCACTCTGCTTCTTTGCATTCTCTAGCCTGTATGCTTCCACTTCTCGTAACTTCTCAAAGAGAAAGTGCTCTGTGCCTCCTCCTTTTCTTACTAACTTGTTCCTGTACTTCATTCTCCTCTGCTTCACTATATCAGCTATCTCTGTCCACTGGGGGTGGCATTCTACACCTCTTTTTCCTCCTCTATCTGGTCACCTTTCTTGAGTCACTTGCTAACCTGTCTTTCCCTTCCTTCCCTGGCTTGTGTAGTTCATTCGCTCCCTCCTGCCTCCTTCTTAGCCTGGCTCTCATCAACTGCAGATCTCTCTGGTCCAAATCTATTCTCATTCAGGACCTCATCACCCAACACTCTCTAGATGCCTTATTTATTACCGAGATCTGGCTGTGGAAGGGTGAAGATCCTCTGCTTAATCACTGTTCCCCCCCAGGTTTCTCTGCTGTTTCTATCTCATGCTCAGGTCAAAGTGACGGAGAGGTGGTTGTCCTCCATCGCTCTATCCTATCCATGACTGGTCCATTCCTCCGCACTCCATTATCTGGAAGCACTTCTCTGACTGGACTCTCCCCCCCCCCCTCTTATTTTCTCCTTCTCTACTCCCCTCCATCTCTCCAACCCCATCTGTGGGACTCTATGTTGCTAACCCTTTTTTTGAGGTCTCCCTTTCCTACCCCATCTAGTAATTCTTGGGGATTTCAACATGCACCTCAATTGCCCCTCCTGACTCTGCCACAAGGCTTTTCTCGCTGACTTCAATGATCTCTCTCTCTCCAGAATGTTCACTGTTCCACTCATTCCCCTGGCCACATCCTCGACCTGGTTCTTACACCTTCTGACTCTCCTTTCACTTCTACTTCTCTGTCTACAGCTTTGCTCCCCTGGTCCGGCCACCTATGCATACTCTCTTCCTTATCACTCTTTTCTGCCCCTCCTTTTCAGCTGGGCTTCTGTTCCAGGCCCAGCCCGATTGTCATGTCACATTACATCTTCTGCACAAGAACATTTTCCCTTTTCAGTTACACTCTTTCCTGCTGAATTCACTTCTCTTTCATCTGATCTCAAGGTGCAGACCTGGAACACCCTTTTGACCACTACTCTCAACCAGCTAAGCCCTCTCCATCCAGCTCTGTGCTCTCGTACATACAAACACCACCCTTGGAATCACACTGGCCTCTACCGCCATCTTTACCTTTGCTGTAACAAACGCCTCTGGCGCAAACATCTCTCTCCCATGTCTCTTTTTCACTTTCGACACTGCCACCACCATTATTGTTCCCTGATCCATGCTGCTAAACAATCACATTACTCTAACCTTATCATGTCCCCCTCCTCTAACTCCTCCCACCAGTTATAATTTGTTTTGCACTCACTCTCCACTCCCCCAACTCCCATTCTGTAACTACCCCTTCCTTCTCTCCAGATCAGCTTGCTGCCTTTTCCGTGGACAAAATTCAGTCCCTTCACTCCACCTTCCTGCCTATCCCCCTCCTCTCTCATCAACTCCAACCCCACCTCCTTCTGTCTCCCTGACTCCCCCCCCTTCACATATCTTGTCTCTAAAGGAAAAAGGGGAATGTTGTAGTGGTTGATATGGAAGGACAGACTAGTTAGGCCATGTGGTCCTTTTCTGTCGTCATGTTTCTATGTTTCTTTCTGCCCTATCTCCACAGCAGAGCTATCCAAAACCTTTTCCTCCTCTCGCAGGGCTACATACCCCTCTGACCGCATCCCTTCCCACTGACTTTCCGAATCCTCTCTGGCACTTCTTCCATACATCCTTATGTTTAATACCAGTCTCTCCTCTGGTTCCTTCCTCTCCTCCTGGAATTACGCCCTGATCCATCCCATTCTCAAGAAACCTACCCTAGATCCCTCAGTCCTAGCACACTAGCACCCTGTTTCAAATCTCCCCTTTCTCTCTAAGGTTTTAGAAAAACTGGTTTTGAACAACTGTCCTCACATCTCAACGCAACACACGCCCTTCATCCCCACCAATCTGTTTTTTGCCCTGGACACAGCATGTAAACTATCCTTCTCTACTTTCTTAATTGTTGCATGTTTCTCATGATCGTGGTGATGTCTCACTGGCTGTTTCCCTGGATCTTTCCTCCTCCTTCGACCTGGTGAATCACTCCACTCTTCTCACTGACCTTCATAGAAAAATAGAAACATAGAAACATGATGACAGAAAAAGACCACATGGCCTATCTAGTCTGCTCTTCCATATCAACAACTACAATAGTCCCCTTTTTTCCTTTAGAGATCCTCTTTGTTTGTCCCATGCTTCTTTGAATTCAGATACTGTCCTCATCTCTACCACCTCTACTGGGAGACTATTCCATGGATCCATCACTCTTTCCATAAAGAAATATTTTCGCATATCACTACTGAATCTATCCCCTTTCACCCTCATCCCATGTCCCCTCGTAACAGAGCTTGCTTTCAATCGAAAGAGGTTCTCCTCCTGTGCATTTATGCCACAGAGGTATTTAAACGTCTCAATCATATCACCTCTATCTCGCCATGGGAGACAATCCTACAATGGTTCCACTCCTTTCTCTCCTCTAGGTCCTCTGTTTTCTCTGGTTCTTCCTCTTTCCCACTACCCGCCTCTCCTATGGTTTCCCATAAGGCTCAGTTCTGGCCTTCCTCATTTTCAACGTCTTTCTACATTCTTTGACCTTACTCATACAAAACATAGCATCTCAGCGTATTATTATGCTGATGATATTATCCTTTTGCACACCAGCCCTTCCACTCCCAATTTGGCCCCACTTAACTCCTGTCTCTCTCAGATAAGCTTCTGGATGTCCTTGAACTTCATGCACCTCAATCCTACTAAAACAGCAGCTATCTGGTTCGCTTTCAGTGTCCCGTGCCCTTATTGGCTCCCTTGCTCTCTAACACCACTATACCACTGGTCCCCTCCCTTCGCTATCTTGGCAACACCTTGGATTCTTCATTGTCTTTCTGGAACACCTTTCTTCAGTCATCCGCCGTTCTTTTCACGCCTTATGACAAATTCATGCTGTCTGCCCTTTTTTGACCCTTTCTTCCTTAACCACACTATCTTTGCTAATTACTGTACGTATTGATTACCGTAACATCACGCTTGCTGTTCTCCATCAATATCAGTTACACCACCTTTAACTCCTTCAGAATACCGCAACCCATATCCTCGCCCATGCCACATGTACAGAACATATTACTCCTCTGCTCATACATCTCCACTGGCTTCCCATTAAGTTCTGGATCCAATGCAAAATACTCATTCTGGTTCACAAAGCTATCAACACTGGCACTCCCCAATATCTTTCTGATCTTATCCACTTTCATGCTCCTTACTGCCTCCTTTCTTCTGTTCACATCAACCTCTTGTACCTCTGCTCTGCCTCTCAAGCCCACTTGGAAATGACATGCAACTCTGCATTTCTCTTCCTTGACCCTGATCTTGGAACTCCCTCCCATCTGCACTCCGTTTAGACCCATCATTTCAGAGATTCCTTCTACTATGCCTTTGATCTCCCCCTCCCCCAGACTTAACTCTGCTCTCCATCTCTCTATTCTCCTTCTGTTTGCATTACTGTCTTTCTGTCCTAATAATGGTATTCCTTTCCCCCTTTTGTCTCTTGCAGCAAACTTGTTTCTTTATTGTAGACTGCCCTGTTACTTCGATCTGAGTAGTATATTAAATGCACAAATAAAGATAAAATAAAGAGCATTAGAAAAGCCAATCTTGTTTTTCCTCTTATAGTTTCTGATTCTATTTCCTTGCATGCATCATTATAGTACTGCTTTGTCTTGTCTTGCTTCAAACTGGAAATTTCTGTTAGGTTCTGTGATTAACTCTTTCTCCTCTGTCTTTTGCTTCTCCGAGTTTCAGAGCAATTTTCAGAGATTTTTCGGTCATCCATTTTGGCTCTCTTTGCTTTTTCATCTTTTGCAGAGACTTTTCACTTCACGCCCAACTTTCTTTATCATATCATAACTCTTCTGCTGCTGTGTGTGAGAGATAGTGAGTGATAGCTACCTCATATGACCCTATTAGGTGGCTGCCTAGGGTGTTAAGATTTAAGTTGCCTTTGATACAAAAAGAGTCTTGTAGTCAAGTGGTAAGGCAAAAATAATATTGGGGCTTTATTCCCTGCCCTGAGGGGATATTCCTGGGATACAACAAACAATATGAAACAAAAGAAGTGTCGCACAGAAAAATCTCTTCTTTCCTTTAGGTACCATCAGCTGGCTGCTTTGCACACGTTCAACATAATGATACAATATCGTCAGATAAACAAATTGTACAATCCATGGGCACCGGGGTCAGAATTATAGCTGCTGTTCTCCTACTGCATTAACTCAGAGTCACTTACGATTGCATATGGGTCACACTCTTCACAGCCGCTGTCTTCCTTAAAACTCTCCTGTGAGTCATGGGCTAGCTTTTCTAGAAAGGGCTCTTTAAATCCAGGGCTCTGAATGCCTGGTATATTAAAAGCTTCCTTCTGGCTTTCCCTTCTTCTCCACGCTGGTGGAATTACTGTATAACTTTCAGTATCAAAGTTACTTCTGGTGCCACGCCCTTGCCTTTCAAACCAAACAGAACTTCTTGCCTTTTCTTTAGCAAAGCTAGGTTCCCACCTCTTAGCTGTGGTTCTGTCTCTTATCTCTGGACTTATGGCAGCTCTCTCCTGGGCTCTCCAACTACCAGGAATCCTAGCAGGGTCCTGGGCATGCTGCTGGCTGTTTCCTGCTCTGCTGCCACACCTACTGCTTCCTTCCCTCAGTGGATTTCCTCCAGCATGACGTGTGTTCCCTGGATGCTGACTTAGTCCTCCCAGGTCGCTGCCCCTACTGGCCTTCCCTGGTTCTACCCTGCAGCTTTTATCCTTGTTCTCTTTGCATGCTGCCTGGGTTTCTGAGAACAGGTGTTCCTGATTAGCCTTCCTGCTTCTAGCTACGTCAGGACTAGTGCAAGGACATTTTACTCTAATGCCTTTTTGCTTTTCTTGTGCTGAGTTTGCTGCTCAGCTAATTCCACATGTGCTGAGTTTGTCTGCTGCTCAGCTAATTCTACATGGGCTGGGTTTGTCTGCTGCTCAGCTAATTCTACATGAGCTGAGTTTTTCTGCTGCCCAGCTGATTCTAAGGTAAGTTCCTTACTTTCCCTTAACTCCATGGGCTCTGTGGCCGCTGCTGTGTCACAAACCCTCCCCCCCCTTAAGATATTACGGGATGGGAAACGACCGTTCCCACAGCACGTAATCTTTGCTGGACTCTTGACATTCACACTGGACCGGCTAACTGCTGCCGTTCTTTCCTGCCAAGGTTTTAGTACATTTATATGGTACACCTGACAACATCCCCTGTCATTCTCTACCATATAAGATACTGGTCCTTTACGTTCCACTATCGTATAGGGACCTTTCCACTGGGCCTCAAACTTCGGCCCAGGGTCTGCAACCATTACTACAACACGGTCGCCTATGGCCAGTTGTCGTGGTTTCTTGCCCCTATCATAATACCACTTCTGGTACCGCTGGCTATTCTGCAAATGCCCTTCTGCGGCTTGAGAAGCCCTCTGTAAGCGACTTCTGAGCTCGCAGAGGAACTGGGGCACTCCCATTACTTCCCCTTCAGGCTCGACCCACTGGTCCCTTAAAATGTCCAGGACTCCCCTTGGGGCACGGCCAAACATCAGTTCATACGGAGAAGCTCCTAGTGAGGCTTGTGTACATTCTCTACTAACGTACAAAGCGAACGGGAGCATAATGTCCCAGTCGGTCATTTTCCCATCCAGCCCCCTTCTTACTATCTGTTTTAGGGTCTGGTTGAAGCGTTCCACAAGTCCATTGGTCTGTGGATGATAAGCGGCAGTTTTTATATGGTGGATGCTGAAATCATCCCATACCTGGGCTAGGTATTTTGATACAAAATTACTCCCCCTGTCAGTCAACATTTCCTTTGGGAATCCCACCTCGCAGAATAGCTTGATCAGTTCTAACGCTATGGACCTAGCTGAGATGTTTCTTAGGGGTATAGCCCAGGGGAACCTGGTGGCGTGATCCATTATCACCAGGATATACTGGAATCCCCTAGGGGTCTTTACGAGGGGTCCAACAATGTCCATCGCCATCCAGCGCACGGGTTCAGCTATTGTGGGGGTTGGTATCATCGGGACTCCTATGGGCTTGGCGGCGCTCACCCGCTGACAGGAGGGACAGGCCTCGCAGAACCGTTTTGTTTCCCTGAACACCCCTGGCCAATAAAAACGGGCCAGGATCTGGTAGAGCGTACCCTGAACTCCCTTATGTCCCCCAACGGGGTGGTCATGGGCCAGTCTCATAACGACTGCTTTAAAAGTTGTAGGAACCACTAATTGTTTCCTAACAGCGCCTGTTTGGGGATTGTTGCTCTCCCTGTATAATATGTCTCCTTCCATAAGGAACCTGGGGAGCACGTCCCTACCCATCTGAGTAAATTCAAAGGCGTGCTTTAATGCTTGATCCGCCTTTTGTTCCTTTGGAAAAGATGGGAACTTTTCCACAAGGTCGGCAGGTACCCAGGGCAACCCCTGTCCATCTTCTACTCCTTCCCTTAGTTGAGCTCTGTGGTGTCTCTCTTGGCGCTTTTCGCCCTTACTCTTCTTCGTATTTTTAGATGGGGCACTGAATAAATCCTCATGCTGGGGAAGCTCTCCTATGTTTTCATCTGTGGTCCTACCCTCCTCCTCTAGGTGTTCTTTTTCCTCTTCTAGAGGGTCAGAATCCTCCTCTGGGAGCTCAGCTCGTGCCTCCGAGCTTTGGGCCTGTGACCTGGTGGAAACCATGCCTCCCTTTGTGTGTGTGCCTTCCTCTATTCCCCTATAGAGTGGTGGCCAGTCCCTGCCTAATACAATGTCGTAGGGTAGTCTGGGAATTACGGCCACTGGGATTTCCCTCCAGGTTCCTAAACCCTTGACTTTCACTCTATAGAGACGGTAATATGTTGATGACCCATGTACACACCTTATCTTGGATCTCCCTTCTGTTTGACTCGGGGTGGAACCAGGGCGGGCCTGTATGGTTTGCCATAATTTTCCCGAAACCATACTTTGGTCCGCGCCTGAGTCAAGTAACGCTTTAGCGGGAACTCCTTGTACTTCAACATCTATACGGAACCCTGCCTGTATGCTTTTTCTGTCACCTGTTATCAGAGCTGTACGCCATATACAATCTTTTTTCATGTGACCAATTTTCCCACATTTAAAACATTTTTTCAATGCATCTCTAGCATCCCTCTTAGGCAAACATTCATTCACATTTTGAGTATACATCCTAGGCTCTTCGACTGCCTTTCCGGAATTGACCATACCCCACTTATTCCCAGCGCCTCCTTGTGGCCTATTAGCCAATTTGGCTTCCATGAACCATTCTGTGAGCTGCGCGGCTTTGGCTGAGGCCTGGCAATTCTGCAAGGTTAAAAATGCTTTCACTTCTGCCGGAACTGCTTCCGAGAACTGTTCTAATACAATCGTATCCAATATACTTTCCAGAGTCTTCCCCTCTGGAGTCAACCACTTCCAAACCAGGCTGCACACCCTCTGGCACAGCGCTTTAGGTGTTTCACCTGGTTGGAGACAGGTAGACCTTAGCATACGCCGATAGACCGTAGGCGTTAGGCCTAGCCTATCCTTTATTGCTTTCTTTACTTCCTCACAGTCAGTTGCCAGGGTAGCTGGCATGGCTTGGTATGCTGATAAGGCCTCTCCTGTTAAGGAGGTGGCCAGCCTGACTGCCCAGTGCTCTTTGGCCCACTGTGCATTGAGGGCTACCCTCTCAAATGCTTCAATAAAATCGTCAAAATTATCAGCCTCAGTCATTTGTCCAAATGCCAATGCCCCACAGTTATGTGGGCCTACCCCACAGAAATGCTGTTGCGGTGGTTTCTCCTCCCTTCGTTCGTCCAGCAGAGTGTGTACTAGTTTGGTCAGGGGCTTCTGCTGGAGTTGCAATGCCGCCATGGCCTGCTCCTGGCTCAACTGAGCCATCTCCGCTTGCTTCTCGAACTGTGCGCTCATCCATCTTAGGACTTCTTGAACATCCATCTTGATGCTCACCCACTCTGGAACAAACAAAAGAAAACACCAAGTGTGGCACTACTAATGTTATTGTGCCTAGTCCCACCTTCCTTTTTAGCTACACCTTCTCACTTGAATACCCCTCAGCCTGTGCCCATATACCATTACCTGAGCCAGGTGGAGATTCACACTTTGAGAAGGGGCTTATCCTTTCCCTCAGGATCTGGAACCTTCTGGGCGTGTCCAGCCTCGGCACTCGTAGGATTCCTCTGCGTTGTTCCTCTGTTGTATCACGGTTGTATGCTCCTCTTAGGAATAAATCCACAACAACTACACCATTTGTGAGAGATAGTGAGTGATAGCTACCTCATATGACCCTATTAGGCGGCTGCCTAGGGTGTTAAGATTTAAGTTGCCTTTGATACAAAAAGAGTCTTGTAGTCAAGTGGTAAGGCAAAAATAATATTAGGGCTTTATTCCCTGCCCTGAGGGGATATTCCTGGGATACAACAAACAATATGAAACAAAAGAACTGTTGCACAGAAAAATATCTTCTTTCCTTTAGGTACCATCAGCTGGCTGCTTTGCACACGTTCAACATAAAGATACAATATCGTCATATAAACAAATTGTACAATCCATGGGCACCGGGGTCAGAATTATAGCTGCTGTTCTCCCACTGCATTAACTCAGAGTCACTTACGATTGCATATGGGTCACACTCTTCACAGCCGCTGTCTTCCTTAAAATTCTCCTGTGAGTCATGGGCTAGCTTTTCTAGAAAGAGCTCTTTAAATCCAGGGCTCTGAATGCCTGGTATATTGAAAGCTTCCTTCTGGCTTTCCTTTCTTCTCCATGCTGGTGGAATTACTGTATAACTTTCAGTATCAAAGTTACTTCTGGTGCCACGCCCTTGCCTTTCAAAGCAAACAGAACTTCTTGCCTTTTCTTTAGCAAAGCTAGGTTCCCACCTCTTAGCTGTGGTTCTGTCTCTTATCTCTGGGCTTCTGGCAGCTCTCTCCTGGGCTCTCCAACTACCAGGAATCCTAGCAGGGTCCTGGGCACGGTGCTGGCTGTTTCCTGCTCTGCTGCCACACCTACTGCTTCCTTCCCTCAGTGGATTTCCTCCAGCATGACGTGTGTTCCCTGGATGCTGGCTTAGTCCTCCCAGGTCGCTGCCCCTACTGGCCTTCCCTGGTTCTATCCTGCAGCTTTTATCCTTGTTCTCTTTGCATGCTGCCTGGGTTTCTGAGAACAGGTGTTCCTGATTAGCCTTCCTGCTTCTAGCTACGTCAGGACTAGTGCAAGGACATTTTACTCTAATGCCTTTTTGCTTTTCTTGTGCTGAGTTTGTTTGCTGCTCAGCTAATTCTACATGTGCTGAGTTTATCTGCTGCTCAGCTAATTCTACATGAGCTGGGTTTGTTTGCTGCTGAGCTAATTCTACATGAGCTGAGTTTGTCTGCTGCTCAGCTAATTCTACATGAGCTGAGTTTGTTTGCTGCTCAGCTAATTCTACATGAGCTGAGTTTGTCTGCTGCCCAGCTGATTCTAAGGTAAGATCCTTACTTTTCCTTAACTCCATGGGCTCTGTGCCCGCTGCTGTGTCACATCTGTCATTTTTACCCAAGGCGGCAATAGGTAGCCTTTTTTTTCCAGTGGTATATTTTCAAGATCATACTTTGCTACATTCATGAGTGGCTTGATCTTTTTCAACTTTAGCTTGAATTGGTATACTAGTAGCCAGAGATCTGTACTACAATTGGCTCCAGATTTTGTTTTTGTTGAGTTTTTCCATCATTGACTTACACAGATGTAGTCAATTTGATTTTTATACAATCCATTGTGCGAATTCCATGTGTAGAGTTGCCACTTGTGTTGCTGAAAAAAGGTGTTTGAGATTAATAGATAGATATAATTCTTCAAGACCAACAGTCTTTCTCCAGCTACGTTTCTGTAACCAATGTCATATTTTCCACCTACATTGTCTTCTTTTTTGTTCCCAACATTTGCGTTCCAGGCACTCATGACTATCAGTATATATCATGTGCATGTTCTGTTGATTTAAGCATGCACTTTTTCAAAGAATTGATCAACTGCATCCTCCTTTGCATCTGTTGTTGGTGCATATACCTGAATAAAAGTTATGGTGTTGGGCATAGAAATGAGGCGTTCACTGATTGCATTGTATTTCACTTCAAGCTCTTTACGCTGTATTGTGTTTCACTTGAAGCTTTCAGATAGAACTGAAGCAAAAGAGAATGAAGTATGCATTCCATGCCAGCTCCTTGCTTTTGTCACATGGAATAATCCAGCCTTGGTTGTCAGCACTGCTTTTTCAAATGTGTGTCTATTTGCACAGGTTCATAGGCATCACTGTGCTGCGTCCAACATGTAAAATGCACAATGCAGGAAATAAATGGAGATTTAGCAGGTGCTTTGTAGAACTAATATGTAGTCATACCATGCTTTAATATCAAACTTACTTCATAGATTGGTTGCTAGGGAAGAAATGTTTGATATATTCAGTTATTTTTGTATATTGCATGATGAGAACAAGTTTTAACCATCTCCATTAAGACCACTTGGTTGGTTCTTATTACTTTCAGTGCTTTTAATTTTTTGCTGCTGTACTCTGTATCTCAGCTTTATTACAGTTATTTTTCATAGGTTGTTCCAAAGTAATTTTACTCCTATGCAGTTGACTGACTTGGGACATTACCTTAGTGCCACCACACCCTCAGTGCAGGGAAATGGAGCATGATGAATAGTAAATAGAAAAGATCACAGTGCAACTGAAGCAACAAATTTAGCTTCCACTTACTGTTTAACTTTGCCAATAAAGTTCTTCTTTGGTTTCTTGAACACAAATTTGAAATATAGCAGCAAAACAAAGAATGTGCTGCCACGTCTTCAACTGAGCTAACTCAGTATTAGCAAAGCAATAAAAAAAGAGTAAAAAAAACCCTTCATTCAACTGTTTTTCATAGTATCTGAAAAATTGAAAGTGACTATAGCCAGCAATGTTCTACCTTCATGATTGCTGTATTTGGACTAGAGCAGAAAAGGTGTAATGCTAAGTGTTGCACATAAATATAGGGATATTTACATGCAATTCATCACAAATACTGTACTTGGACTATAGGTCCCCATTCTATTTTTCCAATATATATATATTGGGGGTCATTCTGACCGGCGAATAGTGGAGATGCACATCCAGATTGGACGTGCAACCCTTGCTATTTGCAGGGAGCGTATTCTGTCCTCCTGGCTCCCCTCACTCACAGAGCCACTCTGCGGGGAGCGCTGGATGGGGCGGGAGAGGGAGGACTGGAGGCAGAGGGTGGGCGGAGCAGGGGCAGGCCACGGCACCCGGAGATACAGGGTCTATTACGGTCACAGCCCTGTACATCCGGCAGTGGTAAGATGGATGTGGGACTTATTCCACCTCCGAGGTGGAATAATCCCTATTGACGGAGGGGATCAGGCCAGGCAGCCCCACCAAAATAGCAGAGCAGATGCAGGTAGGCTCCCACTGCCTGATCTCAGCCCTGGCTGACCCTGCCAAGGGTCAGACGGCAGGGAAAGGAGGCTTTGCACAGCATTGGGCTGTAAGCGCTCCTGCTGGGTGTCCCGGTGCCATGGCGATGGGGCACCATAGCACTGGCATACCAGCAGGAGCATAGGGCAGGTTGGCTGGTCAGGAGTGTGGACATTTTATGCTGAGGAATTGAGGTCAATTCGGGCCGTCTAAGTGCCCAATTCTGCAACCGCAGGAACATCTAGCTCCCGTGGTTGCAGAATTGGGTACAAGTTGGGGCCATCCATTTTTTGGCCGTCCAAATGACCCAGAAATGACCCGATCAGAATTGGCCTTATTATGTTTCAACAATCGATGCCCACTTTCAAGTCTTTTATGTAGGCACTCATTCTTTCATAGTACAAATCACTCAGCCAGTGGCCATTTGCTGGCAGAATGCTATCCGAGTATATAAATCTGACAATGGGATCTTTACAACTGACAACTCGCAAAATTTCTCTTGCCCTGTTATATACTTTTCAACTTGATCTATTTTTGTTGATCTAGATCCTTCTGACTGCAACACTATTCATCTAATATTACCTCTGTTATTATTATCACTAAACTGTTTGAGATCCAGAGTTTTTTCCCACAACGTCCTGCTGTTGCACCGCTAACATTCATGACCATGAGAATCACAATACTTCTGCAGCGGCCATCTTATTAATGAGCATTATTAATATGTGACCTGCTTTACTTTCCCCTGTCCTGAAATACTCCTTTGTACCCAACTGCACAGTACAGCCAACTTGCATTGTTAAATTCACCACTTCACACAGCTCCATAGACGAAAATGGAAATAAAAAATATGGCAATTTGTGCTCTCCACATCATTTTACTATTTACAACACTGTCCAGCACCCTGCTGAACCATCAAGAACCACACCTTTCCTACCCCATTCCCATCATATGTCAACATCCTAATCCTAACTAGATACACCACATCCACAGACACGGTAACCCTAGAGATAGCCATTACCACAGATACAAACCACACCACAGACTAGTCTACATCAGCCCATTCCCCAATACACAATCCCTAAAACAAACAGACCACCCAACCTCATTAAAAGGCATGCTAATAAACGCAAGATCCTTAAGAAATAAAATCCTGTTAATCTGTGACATTCTATTAGATGAATCTCCTGATCTACTCTGTGTCACTGAAGTCTGGCTGACTGAGCATGACACAGTCCTCCTAAATCAATTAAATAATAAAGACTTCTTCAAGTACATTCATAACAAAAAACCTGTGAGAGAGACATTTGGACCATTAGATGACAGAGGGGTAAAAGGGACATTAAAAAGGGACAAGGCCATAGCAGAGAGACTGAATGAGTTCTTTGCTTTGGTCTTTACTGAGAAAGATGTAGGGATGTTACCCATGACTGAAATGGTATTTAAAGGTGATGCTTTGGAAGAATTTAAAGAAATATCAATAAACCAGAAAGATGTATTGCAACTATTTGATAAACTGAAGAGTAGCAAATCACCTGGACCAGATGGTATACATCCAAGGGAGTTGAAAGAACTGAAATATGAGATTGCAGATTTACTATTAGTAATCTTTGAACTATCATTAAAATCATCTGTAATACCTGAAGATTGGAAGATAGCCAATGTAACGCCAATTTTTAAAAGGTTCCAGGGATGAGCCAGGAAACTATAGACCGGTGAACCTGACATCAGTACCGGGAAAAATGGTAGAAACCATGATAAAGAACAAAATTACTGAACATGTAGATAGTCATGGCTTATTGGGAGACAGCCAATACGGCTTTATCCAAGGAAGGTCTTGTCTTACTAATCTGTTATGTTTTTTTGAAGGTGTGAATAAACAGGTAGACAGAGGTGAGTCAGTTGATATAGTATATCTGGACTTTCAGAAAGCCTTTGACAAGGTCCCTCATGAAAGACATTTGGCAAAATTAAAAAGTCATGGGATAGGAGGCAGTGCACTATTGTGGATCAGGAACTGGTTAAAAGATTGAAAGCAGAGGGTAGGGCTAAATGGCCAATTTTCCTAATGGAGAAAGGTGAATAGTGGAGTACCCGAGGGATCTGTGCTGGATCCGCTGCTTTTTAACATATTTATAAATGACCTGGAAATGGGAATAACAAGTGAGGTTATCACATTTGCACATGAAACAAAACTATTCAAAGTTGTTAAAACCCATGAGGATTGTGAAAAATTGCAAGAGGATCTTGATAAATTGGATGACTGGGCATCCAAATGGCAGATGAAATTTAATGTGGACAAGTGCAAAGTTATACACCTAGGAAAGAAAAACCCAAACTATGGTTACACAATGCAAAGTTCCACATTAGGAACCACCACCCAGAAAAAAGATTTAGGCGTCATCGTGGGTAACATGTTAAAACCCTCCACCCAGTGTGCAGCAGCGGCCAAGAGAGCAAATAGAATGCTAGGTATCATAAGGAAAGGAATGGAGAATAAAACAAAGGATATTATAATGCCTCTGTATTGTTCCATGGTGCGACCGCACATTGAATATTGTGTGCAATTCTGTTCGCTGTATCTTAAAAAGGATATAGTGTTAATTTAAAAGGTACAGAGAAGAGCCACCAAAATGGTAAAAGGGATTGAAAGATGCCCCTATGAAGAGAGTCTAAAAAGGTTAGGGCTCTTCAACCTGGAAAAGAGACAGCTGTGGGAAGATATGATAGAGGTCTATAAATTAATGAATGGTGTGGAACGGATAAACATAGATCGATTGTTTATGCCATCAAAATATAGAAAGACTAGGGGGCATGCAACGAAGCTACAGGGTAACCTATTTAAGACTAATAAGAGAAAATTTTTTTTCACTCAACGTATAATCAAACTCTGGAATTTGCTACTGAAAAATGTAGTAAAAGCTGTTAGTGTAGCCGGGTTTAAAAAAGGTTTGGACAAGTTCCTGGAGGAAAGGTCCATAAACCATTATTAGGAAGGGACCCAGGATATCAATGCTTGACCCAGTACAAGCATTGTGGAACCTGTGTTTTTTGGGGAAAACTGCTAGGTACTTGTGACCTAGATTGGCCACTGTTGGAAACAGGATACTTGGCTTGATGGACCTTGGTCTGACCCAGTATGGCATATCTTATGTTCTTATGTTCGTAACTAAACACAAATGGATACAGTCTATCCAACTGCCCTAGAGACTCCAAAAGGGGTGGTGGTGTCCTTATACTTTTCAAAGCAGATCTAAATGCTTTCGCCAGCATCTGCAACAATTGTGACGGGATAGATTTATTCAAGATCGAAAATAAAAACCTAGCAACCTGCTTCTTTTATAGACCACCTTAACCTCACTTGAATACTAGAATCAGCCTGCATTTCCCCCACAAAGAAAGCCCATATTATCCTGAGGGAGCTTAATCTAGCATCGCTCCCATTGTACCAAGCTATGGCCTTTCTAGAATTCATCGAAGATATGGGCTTCCAACAAACAAAAACATCCGCACCCACAGCAAGTGTAATATACTTGACCTGGTTTTCCTCCCAAAACCTCTTACTGAACACCCTAAATACTTCCCTCCCAGCTCTAGCCAGGTTCCCTGGTCTGACCATTTCATTCTATGTTTAGACCTTCCATTCTTCCATACATCTCAGAAACCACCTAACACTCCTTATCAAAAAACTCCTTTCAGACACTTTGACAAAGATGCATTCCTCAATGACATAATACCCCAACTTGCTTCACCACCTTGTGACCTCAATGATTCAATAAAGAGCTGGAACACTATAATCAACAAAGTGGTCTCGTCCACAAACACCCACACAGAAATCAACTGCAGACCCTCTGAAAAATGGTTCACCCTCGACTTGTACACCCTAAAAAAGGAGCTCCGTAAGCTCGGGAAAAAATGGAGGGACAAAAAAAACAACTGAACATAAAGCATTCATTCTCGTACACTGCTGCCCTAAACCGTATAAGGAAACTATACACAGAGCAAAGAGGAATTACGACACAAATATACCGAATAAAGCCATTAATCGACGTAGAGAGCTATTTGAAATTGTCAAATCCTTAATCAAAACCCATCTAAATGAACCGATCTCAACATCCATTAATCCCCACACCCTAGCCAACCATTTTGCAGTCAAATTAAAAAGTAAAAACCTTACTACCAATCCCCCCATCCGAATATCAAACATCACACAATAATTGGGATACCTTTCACCTTATCGGGGAAAAACAATTATTCAAAACAATCACAAAAATCAACACTACCTCCTCTCATTTAGATCCATGCCCCGTATCATGGATAAAAGCAACAAAAACAGAAATGGCCCCATCCCTATTTAACATCGTCAATCATTCTCTCCGCCAGGGCATAATGCCAAATGAACTCAAGCTCTCCACCATTCGCCCCATATTCAAGAACAAAACACTTAAAAAAGATAACCCCCGCCTCGTATAGGCCAATTGCCAGCATCCCATTCTTAGCAAAAATAATTTAAAAAATAGTTTAAATACAGCTCCAAAACTTCATAGACCTAAACATGCCTCTTGATGAACAACAGTATGTTTTCTGTCCATCCCATGGCATTGAAGCACTGCTCCTGGTACTATTTTGTTTTTTAATATTTCTTATATACCGCCTTTCATGATATCAAGGCGGTTTACATTGAACAAACTAAAATTACACTATTTGACTCCCTTATCCATGGAATGGATAATGCTAATCAGGCCTTCATTCTGGTCTTTATAGACATTGCCTCTGCCTTCGACAGTGTGGACCATAACATCCTATTGACAAGACTTGCACACTTGGGAGTAGAGGGAATAGCCCTGCAATGGTTCAAATTCTATATATCCAACTGCTACCAATATGTAAAAATTGATCAAGAATCCCCTATCTTCCCCCAGGAACAGGGAATCCCGCAAGACTTGACGTTATCCGCCCTCCTTTTTAACCTCTATCTCCAACTGATTTGTGCAATCTTCAAAAAACACAATATAAAATATCACATCTACACAGATGACATGGTATACACTTCACTAGACATAGAAAACCCTACATACCACAGCCTCTCTGAATGCATCAATGAAGCAGAATCCTGGCTAAACTCCTGTGGAGGAGTAGCCTAGTGGTTGGGGCAAGGTACTTCAGGCCGGAAGGTCGGGGGTTCAAATCCCACTAGAGGACAGCAACCTTGGGCCGGAAGGACTGGGGTTTCTAGTCCCACAGGTGCTCCTTGTGGTCTTGGGCAAGCCACTTAACCCTCCATAGCCCATGTTCCCTGTAAAATAGTTATCTCCAAGTTATAATGCCCTGTTCAATGTAATTTCAGTTTATTCAATGTAAACTGCACTGATGCAGAATAGCGCGGTATATAAGAGAATGTAAATAAAAAATAAAAATAAATAAAATAAACAAAAATAACCTGCACATCAACTTCAAAAAAACTGAAATACTATTTACAATGAGAAATAAAAACTTCATCCCCCCCCAAAAACAATCCACATACACAACAACACCCTTCCGGTAAAACAAGAAGTGAAATACTTAGTTACAGGGGATACCCAAAAAGAACCCTCATACACTGCAAATAGCACAAAATGTCATGGCTAGAATCATATCCAAAGCACGCCTAATGGATCATATCACCCCTATCCTACACACTCTCCATTGGCTCCCCATAGCAAGTAGGATATCATAGAATACTATAGTAACTACTTTCAAGTTGCTCAACAACATCTCACCGTCTTTCCTTGCATCATGGTTAGAAATACTAGGAGCAGAAGAATGAGCAACCAAAACCTCCTCTCAGTTCCGTCTTCTATACGCAAGACCAAACAAACAACCAGCAACAGAGCCTTCACTTACATAGTGCCCACTCTGTGGAATTCACTGCTGGACTACCTCAGATCAATAAAAGACCTTCAAACCTTCCAAAAGGAATTAAAGACCTTGCTCTTCACTGAGTACTATAATAACACCACCAACTACACTAGCTAATCCTTACCGCTCCCTTCTCTTGCCCCCTCCCCCCTCCCAGAATCAGTAACTCTTCTCTCAGCTACTAGACATGTACATTGGCTCATTTTCTCAGCGACTTGTTTGTAAGTTGTCATCTTGTTGAATGTTTTAACCACCTCCAACAATGTCCATGTTAGATAAGTTACTATGTAAATAGCTAATGTACCTCGCCATAATGTTCTATGTACCTGGTTAGTTCAATGTAAACCACCCCTGATCTTTGGAAGGGGTGTAATAGAAAAAAAATGTTCAAATAAATAAATAAAATAAGGGCTATGAAAGAACTACAGTTTAAATCTTGGTTCCATTATGTCATTGGTTCCCAAACCTGGTCTGGAGAGCCCCTAGTCAGTCAGATTTTCAATATAGACAATGAATATTCATAAAATAGATTTGTGTATACTGCCTGCATTGCACACAAATTTATCTTTATGATATCCTAAAAACCTGACTGGCTGGGAATCTCTTAGAACAGATTTGGGAACTACTATATTATGTTATGCATTTCGTCAGCCATAAAATGCAGCATTTTTTTGGAGTTTTTAAAATGAAGTACCCACCCTTCCAAATCCAAGCTCCAAGTGACTTACATTCAGATACAGTGGATATTCCCCTGCCCCAGAACGCTGACAATCAAACATAGCAGCATTCAAGCCCAGTCCTCGAGGATCATAGTGGGGTCATGTTTTCAGGAAATCCTTAATGAGTATGTATAAGAGAAATTTGTCTGCACACCACTCCATTGTATGCAAATCTTTCTCATGCGTATTAAGAATTTACTAAAACCTGACCTGTTTGTGATACTCAAGGACTAGGATCAAATACCACTCATTGAAGCGCTAGATTTACTAACGTGTGTTAATTTTTACCTGGGGCAACGGAGGGTAAAGTGACTTGTCCAAAGGCACAAGGAGTGTCAGTGGGAAGAAGGAAGATTTGAAACCTGGTTTGCCTAGTTCTTAGCGCACTGCTTTAACCACTAGGCAAGTGGTTTTCAACCCAGTTCTTAGGAATTGTTTGGTTTGTTGTGTTTTCAAAATAGTTTCATGTAAAATGCAAGCAGCACATGCACATCTATTTCATGCATTTTCATTATGGATATTGTGGTAAGGAGAGTGCAGTCCAGCATGAAGAAATAAAGGGAAAAAGAACTTTTTCTTCTTTGCGGGGGATGGGTGCACCAGAACACATACACCATAGTAAAAGCAGTGAGAAAAACCACGAGGGTAGAGCTAGGCTAAAGCCACACCCAGACTCCATGGCAACCCTAAGTAAGAATAGGAGGTACATGGGGGTGGAGTCAGAAGAGGAGGTGCCCTGCTCCACGTTTAAGTTTGAGCAAACAAACAGAGAGATAGACGGAAGGAGAAACAGGAACAGGAACAAGGACAAGAGGAAGTGTAGCAGCAAAGCGCAGACAAACCAATGATACCAGGAGTCTGTTCAGAAGGTCCAAATCATTTATTTGTGCACAAGTCTCAAGCAAGTCAATTTCAAAATGGCTGAGCAAAGTTTTCTAGCATTACAACAACTTTTATAGACTTCTGTTCCATTCTAGGTATAGAAAAACATCTCATTGGTCCCGGTACTCTCCCGTACCTCCCGTACCCCTTCTATTGGTCCCGGTACTGATAAGATTATCCAATTATGTTCCTTCAGTGGGCTCGACACCTGCTCACCCCCCTTCTAGTCCCAATTACAATGGTCAGTTCATCAACTTGTTACTTTCACACCCTCAAGGCCATAGAGCCAATTTGTGCATGCAGGGGAGCAGGGCTCTGCAACTCATCTGTCAGCAATCCCAATTATATTCCTTGCAGATGTACTTTTCTTATCAGTAACTTTTAAACATATTTTCTGTATTTTTCCATCTCTCAGTTTTGCTTACCTAAGTTAGTTTAGTTCTCTTACAGAGTTCTATCCTACAATAGCAGCATGTTGGGGGATGTGCAATTCCTATGTGCCTCTCCACAGGCTTCATTTACAGGTCAAGCTAGTTAGGCCTGCCTGCTTATGTCAGACACCGTGGATCACAGGCCTGCACCTGCCACATTCCCCCCTTTGATTAATCTCACCCTATTATTTAATAAGGTGTGAGAATTAAATCACCTTTAGAAGAATCACATCATGATTGAAGGATTACGACTAGGACTGGCTCTATATAGGGCCATTATTTTAGTTGCGGTCTTCCGCTCTACTGTGCTGTCAATAGCATTATGAATGGAACGCATACAACATGGGATTAAACATGGTAATAAGAAGATAACAACAACAAGAATTAGTACTAAGACAATGAAAGTCTTAAATCCTCCCAGCCAGGAGAAAAGGTTAGCAAACCAATTAGGGAATTTCAATGAGTGCCAAGTTTGCACTGGCACATAAGCATGTCTTTGCATATCTTTAGCAATTTCTTCAACTACTTGACCTTTATCATCTATTTTCAAACAGCAATTAGTTAAATTCAGTTTACCACATACTCCTCCTTCCGCTGCTAACAAATAATCAAGTGCTAAGCGGTTCTGATATATAGCAGTGCGCATCTGAGTACTTTGTCTAGCTAAGAGCGTAAGAGCATGACTAGTTTCATTGGTTATTATTTCAACTACTGCTTGTAAGCGAATAATACGATTAATCATATAAATTGGAGTTCGATAACCATACATACCATCATCATTCCAAGTGGCAGGCCCATAATACTCAATGATTCTTTCTGGTGGCCAATCATCACCCTGCCACTTCTCCCACTTGCCTATCTGTAAGGCTTCTCTTTTCTGTCTCAGTGCTCTTTTGTGTCTGTGGGTTGTGTAAACAGGGTATCCTAATTGTTCTCCATGTTCAGTGTTTAGAAGAAAGAAAGAAGGTCTGATGGTTCCTAAGACACATGCTCCTCCCCATTGTGGCGGGAGTTGGGCATACGCTCGGTTTCCACAGATCCAATATAGGCCAGTTGGGGCTTGCCAGGCATGGACTTTGGCAAGGTTAGTCCATAAATCTGCAAGTTCAGGAAATCTGGCTAATGGGTTAGGAGGTTCAGGGTGTCTGATTCCTGACCACCATGACGTCTTTTTTGTCGTGGCATTATAGTACTTCTGGCTAAGACAGACCAGCTGTCCTACCTTTTGGGTGAACTGGGGTCCAGTTCTAGCATAGCAAAGACGTCCAACGATTGAGTGCGCTAACACCCATTCACTGGTAGTCTTGTGTAATTCAGTCTGATTGTAATCAAAGAATAATTCAATTCTTGGGCTTCCCATGGCCACTGGTCTCCCATTTGGGTTCCGCCACAGAAATAGCAATCTGAGATCTTAAGACTAGATACTACTGCTCCGGCTAATTCTAGAAATAAATTCTGAGAAGGATGAGGGATCTCAAACTTATTTACATGCATGGCTTCATAGAAGGTGTTATGGATATGATATTTAGATGACTTGTGGGCTTGGGTATTCAATCTAATATACACAATGGTTCCTGGGTCTATTGCCCCTCCAGCAATACGTAAACCAAACTTGTATCCTTGTTTCCATGCATAGGGATTGTGTATACGTAAGTGTAAAGGGTTACAAGCATCTTTCTGACATTTATCATTTGTGGTTGGCTTGGTTAAAGTAGCCATCCGTTTATCTATCTTCTCGTCAACTATACCATTATTCCAGGTAGCATAAAAAACACATCCCCAATACGGGCAATAGTAATCTGCTGCTGGTGCAGTACTATAGCCTGGTTCCTTTTTACCTGTACACTTCCACCATCCTGTGGCACCTTCTGGACACATGTACTTATGGTCATTCCGATACGCTTTCTCCCATGTACCACAGGTGGAATAACTATCTCTGTTAATGACATTACATGCATCAAAATTCAAAACAGCAGGTTTAGTAATGTCCTTAAGTGGTGGTGTAGCAGCTATTATAGGTCCATCTGCATCCTTCCATCGTATTTCCAACGTGTAATAGGATGGATTCTGATGCGGATTATAGCATGCTCTAATTTTGCCATAAGTGCAAACATTTAGTTCAGTGGTGTTATAAATACACCGAGTCACTTTTCCCTTGCAGGTATAGTAAGAATGATAAATCAAAGTCTGAGTTACTTTCAGTCCAGTTCGAGTAGAAGTAATGCAAGCAGTGCATGGAGGTAAAGCATAAGTCAGTTCAAAACCTCCAAAGAAGGCAACCAAGGCAAAGCAAAAGTAAAGATGCATGTTGATGTTGATTGGAGTTCTTCTGAATCCTCAGCTTGCTGATCTTGATTACGACCAATGTTCCCTCTAATTTTCTGTAGGCTGTGTGCGCATAAAATATCAGCTGTGCAGCTTTTGAAGGAAGGTTAAATTTTTGTGCGCCACATAATGACACTCAGAGTTATATACTTTAAAATTTGGCTATACGTCAGAATACAATATGTACACCACATTGATTGCACTAGAAAATATTGTAGAACTTGTGAAAACCATAAATACACAACAACTTTTCAATTTTAAGAACGTCTGTGTTGTTTTCTATCAGAATCAGAACCGTAATTTTTGTGCGCTCTGTTGTAAAGTATGTGCGCTCACTCGGCGAGGTGTGTGCGCGCGCACACGCGCACAGCTTAGAGGGAACAGTGATTACGACGTTCTTTTTCTTCGTCCCGTTTGCTAATGAAGCAATTTAACGGGTGCTGAGTGTTGATTGAAGATCCTCAGGTTGTCCAGTACACATTAACCAACTTTTTAGCAATTTCAGTTGGCTTGTGAAGTCTGGCTAGTCAATGTAGTATCAAAGTAGTGTGCCAAATCGCACGCAAATTGGGTTTGTTGAAACAAAACTGTTGCTGCATGGAAAACAGCAATCCTCTTCGAAAGACTTGGCTACTGCAAGGCACTGTGATGAAGTGTCTGAGTTGCTGGTTGCCGTCTCAGAGTAACTCGCAAGGGTGCATCAAGATGCTGCTCTGCTGTCCACTGCTCAGGTTCAGGATCAGCGGCAGGCTTGACTCTGCTGTGGTGGATCCAGGCGTCGATCTCGGCTACCTTTACTGCAGTTGGGGTAGACAGGATGACGGTGTACGGTCCCTTCCAATGGGGTTCCAACGGTGTCTTCTTCCAATCTTTGATCCACACCGAGGTACCAGGCCGATAGGGATGCAAGGGTTCCGTCAAGTTGATAGGCAACTGGTCTTGGATCCACGCATGGAGAGTCTGCAGAACAAAACTAAGAGCTAGGAGTTCTTGTCTGGTTACTTCTGAACCAATTTGGGCTAAACTTCCTTTAATTCCCTGCACTATTGGTGGGGGTTTACCATACAGGACTTCAAAAGGGGAAAATCCTGTTGACTTTACAGGAGCTGAGCGTATTCTGAGTAAAGCTATTGGGAGCACTTGGGGCCACTTCAAGTGTGTCTCCTGGCAAAGCTTAGACATTTGGGCTTTTAGAGTACGATTCATTCGCTCAACTTTCCCTGAACTCTGGGGTCTGTATGCAGTATGGAGTTTCCATTGTATCTGCAAAGCTTTTGCTAACTGTTGAGTAACTTGGGAGACAAATGAGGGTCCATTGTCTGACCCTATTACTGCTGGAATTCCGAACCTAGGGACAATCTCTCTCATTAAGACTTTGGTAACTTCTCGGGCTTTCTCAGTTCTGGTTGGGAAGGCTTCTACCCACCCAGAGAAAGTACAAACTAATACTAATAGATAATGGTATCCATTGGCTCTTGGCATTTCGGTAAAATCAATTTGGAGGTTGTGCATGGGGGTTACACCTCCTGACTGAACTCGGGGTGCCGTTATAAGGCCTTGCTTGGCATTATTTTTGGCACAGGTTAGACATTGACGTGCTACTGAAGCTGATATGGTTGTCAATAGAGGGATGTAAAAATGTGATCTGAGTGCTTTTTCCATAGCACTTTTTCCATAGTGGGTCGCTTCGTGGAAAGCTTTGACAAAAGATGGTCCTAACAGTTCAGGAATTACTATTTGTCCAGGGGGTTGACTGCCCTCGTCTGGTGGCAGCTCAATCCATCCATCTTTCAGTACTCCATCTTCTTTGTTACAGTAGTAATCCAATTCTTTGGTGGTATATCGTGGTGTCCATAAATTCAAAGGTACTGGAAACAATGCTGCTTGCATTGGCATTGCTTGTGGGGTAATCTGTCCTGTCATAGCTGCTTGTCGTGCTGAGGCATCTGCAAATCTATTTCCTTGGGCAACTTCTCCTTTTCCGGCTTGATGTCCTCTGCAATGCATGACAGCTACACGTGTTGGGGCCCAAACTGCATCAAGTAACATCAATATCTCGGGACCATATTTGACTGATTTTTCCTCCGGATGTGATGAGCCCTCGTTCTTTATAGAGAGCTCCATGGGCATGCAGAGTGGTGAAGGCATATTTGGAATCTGTATATACATTTAGCACAAGTTTTTCTCCTAACAATAATGCTCTGGTGAGTGCTATCAATTCGGCTTTCTGGGCTGATGTGCCTGAGGCTAGAGCTGATGATTCAACTACTTCGTGTTGAGTGACGACTGCATATCCGGCACAGCGTTGTCCATCGAGGATGAGACTGCTCCCATCAACATAATAGATTTGGTCAGGATTGTCTATGGGCACATCTGTCAAGTCGGGTTGACTGGAGAACACAGTTTCCATGACCTCGATACAGTCATGTTCTGGGAGTTCTTCACTGATGGGTATCAAGGTGGCTGGATTCAAGGCATGACTCACTTCTAGTTGTATCTGTGGGTTTTCACATAACATGCTCTGGTATTTCAACATTCGGGAATTGGTGAGCCAATAATTTGCTTTTTGTTCCATAAGGGCAAGGACTGCATGTGGCACAGTGACTCGTATGTTCTGTCCTAGTGTGAGCTTATCTGCTTCACTCACTAATAATGCTGTAGCTGCAACTGCTCTCAGGCAAGGTGGCCATCCTTTGGCCACAGGGTCCAATTGTTTCGATAGGTATGCTACAGGTCGCTCCCAATTTCCCAATTTCTGAGTCAACATGCCTAAGGCATTTCCCTGTGCTTCATGTACAAACAAGTGGAAACGCTTGTGGACATCTGGTAGTCCAAGTGCTGGTGATGACATCAATTCTTCCTTTAACTTCTTGAAGGCTGTATCCTGCTCAAGTCCCCACTCCAGTGGTGACTTCTCTTCTCCTTTTGTGGCTTCATACAGTGGTTTGGCAATTTGGGCGAAGTTGGGTATCCAGATTCGGCAATATCCTGCCGCTCCCAGAAAGGCTCTGACTTGCTTTCTGGTTGTTGGGGTTGGAATTCTGCATACTGCTTCTTTTCTTTCTCTGCCTAATCTTCGGCTTCCTTGGGTTATGCCAAAGCCCAAGTATTTCACTTCTTTTTGGCATAGCTGTGCTTTGGCTCTGGAAACTTTGTATCCAGCTTCATCTAGTAACTGCAAGAGATCTTTGGTGGCTAATATACATTCACTTTCTGATATGGCAGCTATCAGCAGATCGTCCACGTATTGGAGAAGCACTCTCTTCCCCGGGGCCACTGGATAGCTTGAAAGATCTTGATTCAGTGCAGCACTAAAGATGGTAGGCGAATTCTTGAATCCTTGGGGTAATCTTGTCCAGGTGAGTTGGCCCCCTCTTCCAGAGATGGGGTCCTGCCATTCAAATGCAAACAATATTTGACTTACAGGGGCTAATCTTATGCAAAAGAATGCATCTTTTAAATCCAGTACAGTGAAATGGGTAGCTTCAGCAGGTATCAGTCCTAGAAGAGTGTAAGGATTGGGTACAACGGGATGTATAGTTTCAACTGCATCATTTACTCTCCTTAAATCTTGTACTGGGCGGTAATCCTCCATCCCAGGTTTCTTTACTGGCAAAAGTGGAGTGTTCCATGGGGACTGACATACTTTTAGTAGGCCATACTCGAGCAATCTTTGCAAGTGACGGTGAATGCCTTCAATTGCAGCTCTTGGGAGAGGGTACTGTTTGACGTGTACTGGTGTAGCACTAGGCTTGAGGGTTACAATTACTGGAGCTATATGCTTGGCTAGGCCTGGGGGACTGCCTTCTGCCCATACTCCAGGTGGTGCATGAATGTTCTTTAAAGTTTGTTCAAAATAAGTGTCTTGGATAGAGTCATCGATGTAATACCTCCATTCTTCTTCTCGGGGAACTGTCAGCAGCATTATTCCTGCTGGTTTGGCTTGGGGATTTACTGTCATTTGCATTTCTCCTTCTTCAGAGAAAGATATTTGTGCTTGGAGTTTGGCTAACATATCTTGTCCCAGTAATGGCACTGGACATTCGGGCATGTAAAGGAATTGATGAGTTATTTGCTGTCCTCCTAGACTGCATATACGATTCTGAAGAAAAGACTTTGTAGCTTTGACACCAGTTGCTCCTATAATGGTGACTGCTTTTGTAGAGAATGGGGCTATCTTCTTGTCTATTACTGAATGTTGTGCTCCAGTATCAACCATAAAGTCCATAACTTGGTCTCCTATTTGTATTCCGACCATAGGCTCCTGGAGACCTAAAGCAAACTTGGAGCCCGGTCTGTCCTAATCCACGTCATTTTCATCCTGGATCGTTGTGGCCAATGCTTGAATGGCTCCTCCTCCTCTTTCTCGCTGGAATTGTTCTCGATTGGCTCCTCCGCGGTTTCGGGGGTAGCCTCGTCTTTCTTCTCGCCACTGATGATTGCTGTCGTCATCTTGCTGGGCGTCTTCGAGTTGCGGGCACGTATCTCTCCAATGTCCTTCTTCTCTACAGTAGGCGCATTGGTTCACGCCTAGCTTCTGGGTCCGGCCTCCGCCTTGACCCCGCCCTCTTCCTCTGCTCCGTCAACTAGGGACACCTCCCCTTTTCTGTTCAACTATGGCCGCAGCCAAAAAATCAGCTTTCTTCTTCATCTTTCTATCACATTCTCTCTGTCTTTCATTATCACGATTCACATACACTTTATGAGCGACTTCCAGTAACTGTGTTGCATTCATGCCCGCAAACCCTTCTAACTTCTGTAATTTACGTCTAATGTCTGGTTGAGACTGGTTTACAAAAGCAGAATTCACCATACATAAACTTCCTGGTGCCTCGGGATCATAGGGGGTATACATTCTGTATGCTTCAGTTAATCTTTCGTGAAAGTCTGCTGGGCTTTCATCTACACCTTGGATAACTCCTGCAACTTTGGAAAGGTTCATAGCTTTCTGGCCTCCCCTTTTCAGGCCTTGTAAAAAGCCTTGGCGAAAACGGGCTAGGGCTGTGGATCCTTCATCTGTATTTGGATCCCAATGGGGGTCTTCATTCGGGAATTCTCTCTGAGCCGCTTCCCGATGGTCTATTCTATTCTGCCCCGGTCCCGGAGCTACAGGGTTATCTGCCATCCACTCAATAGCTGCTTTTCTAATTCGTGCTCGCTCCTCTGTCGTGAATAGGGTGGTCAGGAGCTGGCGGCAATCTGGCCAGGTGGGTTGGTGGGTTTCCATAATGGTAGTTACTAATTCTGTCAGTTCCTGGGGCTTACTAGTATAGGAGGCATAATGCGACCTCCAATTTAACAAATCAGTTGTTGAGAAAGGGATATACACATAAGTTAAGGGTCCCGCTACCACCTCCTCATTATCGTTCTTTATAGGCACTCCCGGGACTTGCCATAAAGGCAGCATTTTGGCGGTAGCTGTCTTGTGGGATCTAAGGGCTGTTTTCTTAACTATCTTTCCAGAGATCACTTTCTTTTTCTCGACAGGTTTCACTTTGGATGTACCTTCTACTGGCATGCTGGCACTGGCTACCACTTGTACGCTATCTTCCTCGCTTTGGGCATTTTCATTTTCTTCCTCTTCTACCTCTGTTTCTGACTCGCTTTTTATAACATCCTCTTCTTCAGCTATTTCCTCTCTCTGCCCTCCGGGAGGTGGGTCAGGGGTTGGGTCCCGCACTGGCTGTCTCTGGGGCTCTGGGGCAGGACGCCGGGCTACTCTTATCGGACCTGGGGTTCGAGGCTGTCTGGGAATTATCTCCGGGGAATCAGGATCTGCCAGGATGGGCTTCTTCCTGGACTTCTTATCCTGCTCTTTCATTCTAGGCTGTTCCGTTTTCTGTCTAGAATCTGTTATCCTGCACTGTTCCTCATAACAGCGCTGCGCCCAGGGGGGCGGATCTTCACAAATACTTAACCAGGAATCTATATAGGGGTACTGATCGGGGTGCGCTATCCGCACTCTACGGTGTACTAACTGAATAATTTCTACATTGAACGTTCCCTCTCGGGGCCAGGTGGGGTCTAGATCGGGCCACTCCCTAGTACACAAAATCTGCAAACGGGCTGCTGTCATTTTAATACCATAATCTCCAGAATATCCCTCTTTAAAATGTGCGATCATACATTCTAATGGAGTGTTTCTAGTAGACCCCGCCCCTCCCATTTCGATGTGTGCGCGCAACAACAGACAAAAGGGAAAAGGAGGGCGGACCGTGGGTAAGGGGTCCTCACGGCCCTGGAAACGTATAAGGAGTACAAATAACAAGACAAGACGACAATCGCTTCCCCCTTTTTGCGACCTGAACGCGGTCGCCCGGTCAGGAAATGCGCTACTCAGGGGTCCGCCTTCACTTGGTCCGTGCTGCCAGACCTCTCATCCACACTTCATTCACACAATCATGCTAGCAACGTATCCCAGAATGCATTCGTTTCTATCTATTCTGACTAGTCTTTTTCCCAATTACAAAAAGGATGGGGGTTTCACCCGGCGAATTCCCATGCAGGGTTACTCGGCCCTTCCTTGAGAGGTGATCATGCTCTCTTACCAATTCCCAATATCTCGAGATTACAAATTCCAAATTCCAAGTTCCAATGGCAGTACTGCTCTTTCTATTTCTGTCTAGACACCAAATCAAAACTATACTCACCGGATCCGGTCCTCAAACTTCCCAAGCAGGCACATGAGTTGGACCTCGGACTCCCCTCACTCGGTTTCGAGGCGTTGGCTCCAGCCGGGCCCGGCACCCGCCGAGGTCCGACCAGCTCCCTCCGATACAAGGGACCGGCGGCGCCAGGGAGCAGCCCTCGTCGGAAGGGCGCGATCCCGGCAGGACCAAGCCTATAGAGGCGGAAAGTCGTGGTATATTGCCCTATATACACTTTGATTCCACAACTTCCCGGCCAACGCACCAAGAATATGTAGCAGCAAAGCGCAGACAAACCAATGATACCAGGAGTCTGTTCAGAAGGTCCAAATCATTTATTTGTGCACAAGTCTCAAGCAAGTCAATTTCAAAATGGCTGAGCAAAGTTTTCTAGCATTACAACAACTTTTATAGACTTCTGTTCCATTCTAGGTATAGAAAAACATCTCATTGGTCCTGGTACTCTCCCGTACCTCCCGTACCCCTTCTATTGGTCCCGGTACTGATAAGATTATCCAATTATGTTCCTTCAGTGGGCTTGACACCTGCTCACCCCCCTTCTAGTCCCAATTACAATGGTCAGTTCATCAACTTGTTACTTTCACACCCTCAAGGCCATAGAGCCAATTTGTGCATGCAGGGGAGCAGGGCTCTGCAACTCATCTGTCAGCAATCCCAATTATATTCCTTGCAGATGTACTTTTCTTATCAGTAACTTTTAAACATATTTTTCTGTATTTTTCCATCTCTCAGTTTTGCTTACCTAAGTTAGTTTAGTTCTCTTACAGAGTTCTATCCTACAATAGCAGCATGTTGGGGGATGTGCAATTCCTATGTGCCTCTCCACAGGCTTCATTTACAGGTCAAGCTAGTTAGGCCTGCCTGCTTATGTCAGACACCGTGGATCACAGGCCTGCACCTGCCACAGAAGGAGAGCAAGAGCAGCCAGGACTGCAGCCAAGAGAGCTACAGAGAAGGTTCTAGGGAGAGGACCAAGTATACTGGCAAGAGAGAGAGAGAGAGAAGGCTGGCATTGGAAAAGCTAAGGCAAGAGAGCCTAGACTCCTCGGGTGAAGGGTGTGTCTTCAGACAGAAGAAGCCCCAGGAAGTGGAGAGGAAATCTTACCCTGATTCCCTGACTGGCTCTGAGGCAGAGATAGCTACGGCCAACAGAAGCCCCAGATATGGAAGTCCTGCAGTAAAACTCCAAGGTAGGAGAAAGAAAGCAGTGAAGCCTAAGGCTTATATCTCTTGCTCTGATTCTGAAGAGGGATTTGTACCTGGGAAAACCCAGATTAGAAAGAAGGGGTTTTCAAGAAAAGTTGAACAGGAGAAGCCTGTTGAAGTTCTGCCAAGAGAAGGAGGGGCAGTGCAGTGGAATAGGCTATTTGAACTTTTAAATGACTTAAAGGAAAAAGTACCTGAACGTTTCCAAGCTTTACCAATATGCAGCTCAGAAGAAAGTATGGAGGTAGATGGTAGAGGAACTGACATGGGTTCTTCTTGTTCTGAGATGGACTGTGCTGTTTGTATTGATGCTAATTAATGGAAGCCAAATAGCAGAAAGAAATGAAGAAAGCTGTTACAACTTTGTTATAGCCGAAAGCCTGAAGTAAAGGAGAGAATGAGTTTTGTATTGAAGCACTAAGGTTCTTTCCTAAAGAAGTGGCTAGTGCAACCAAGGCGGGGCTAGACAGCAGAGAACTGTTTAACTCAAAACAGCAAAGAAGGAGCTAGCAGCCCTACTGGCTTTGATTGTAAGTTCTAAATACATGTGCCTTTATGAAGTAAGAAGCATCTTAAAGGGAAAGAAAAGGAAAGCCATTGTAAATAATTCCACGGAAACACTGTCTTGACATTTGCTTTAATTGTAGAAGATTATCCTTTGTTTCTTTGTCCTGAGTGTAAAGTTGCTTTGAAGATTGTTACCATCTTACCTAAAGGAAGCTAATAAAAATTCCTGTGCGCTTTGAAACATCCACTTGGTTCATTTCTGACTACACAACTACAACCCTTTGGAAAAGGAATACAAGATGGTCTCCTGTCCCTACTAGGCAACCGCCTGGTAGGGGTGAGGTCGCCACAGGTGGCGTAGTTCTTTGGATTCCAGCATTCCAGCGGTCAAGTGTGGTGCGTCCCGAAGCCTATACCTCTGGACGGGGAAGATCCAGGGAAGGACGGTGTGACCGGACCGAGAGCAACAGAGGGAAAATCTGGAGTGGCGTCGGATCCGGAGCACTGTTAACTGGTGGCAATTGGTAACAGACCCCACACGTGAAGGGGCCATACTGGACTTGGTGCTTACCAATGGTGAAAGTGTTTCTGATGTTGTAGTGGGAGATCATTTTGCATCCAGTGATCACCAGATGGTGTGGTTCAGTATTAGGACTAGGGCTGTTAGAATCCATTCCAAGGTGAAGATCTTAGACTTTAGGAAGACTAACTTTGCGAAGATGGGCCAATACCTCAGGGAGTCGTTAGTGGGATGGGAACAGCTGGGGGATGTAGAACAACAGTGGGCAAAACTGAAAGGGGGTATTTTAAAGGCAAACCAACCTTTTTGTTAAAATGGTAAATAAAGGCAAAAGGAACAGGAGACCGCTATGGTTTTCGAAGGAAGTAGCTGAAAAAGTGAAGAAAAAGAGGGAGGCCTTCATGAAATACAAGAGATCACAGAGAAAGGAAGACAGGCATCTGTATTTGGAACAACTTAGAGAAGCTAGCAAAGTAGTCAAGAAGGCAAAGATTCAAAAGGAGGAGGAAATAGCCAATGCAATAAAATGGGGAGATAAGACATTTTTCAGATATATTAGTGAGAAGAGGAAGGGCAAAAGTGGTATTGTCAGACTCAAGGGTACAGGGGGGTAATATGTAGAAGCTGATAAGGATAAAGCGGAATTGCTTAACAAATATTTTTGTTCTGTGTTCACAGATGAAGAACCAGGAGCAGGACCTCAGAAATCACCCACAAATAAGAACAGAAGCGAGGGACATCTTGAACAATTTTCAGAAGACTGTATTCGAGAGAAACTAGCTCAACTTAAAGTAGACAAAGCGATGGGACCGGATGGGATACACCCTAGAATACTGAGGGAACTTGGGGACGTTCTAGCAACTACACTGACTGACCTTTTCAATGCCTCGTTGGAGTCGGGAGTGGTGCCAAAGGACTGGAGAGAGGCTCATGTGGTGCCTTTACACAAAAGCGGAAGTAAGGATGTGGTTGAAAACTACAGGCCGGTTAGTTTAACTTCGGTGGTGAGTAAATTAATGGAAACGCTGTTGAAAGAGAAAATAGTGAGTTTTCTGGAGTCCAGCGGATTACAGGATCCGAGGCAGCATGGATTCACCAGAGGCAGGTCTTGTCAGACAAATCTGATTGATTTCTTTGACTGGGTGACCAGGGAGTTGGACCGAGGGAGAGCTCTAGATGTGGTGTATTTAGATTTCAGTAAAGCCTTTGACACTGTTCCTCACAGGCGACTTATAAACAAACTGAGCACCCTAGGGATGGACCCTAAAGTTACTGCTTGGGTTAGAAATTGGTTGGGTGGGAGGCGACAAAGAGTACAAGTAAATGGAGCTCACTCTGAGGAGAAGGTTGTTACCAGTGGTGTGCCCCAGGGATCTGTCCTTGGTCTGATTCTTTTTAACATCTTTGTTAGTGATATAGCGGAAGGGCTGTCTGGTAAGGTTTGCCTCTTTGCGGATGATACCAAAATCTGCAATAAAGTAGACACCCAGGAAGGTGTAGATAACATGAGGAGGGATCTAGCTAAGCTTGAAGAATGGTCTAGAATTTGGCAGCTGGGATTTAATGTTAAAAAATGTAAGGTCATGCATTTGGGCTGCAGCAATCCAAGGGAGCAATACAGCATAGGAGGTGAAGTACTTTTGTCCACTAAAGAAGAGCGGGACCTAGGCGTAGTTGTGTCCGATGATCTTAAAGTAGCTAAACAGGTAGAAAAGGCGACGGCAAAAGCTAGAAGGATGCTTGGGTGCATACGGAGAGGAATGGCTAGCAGAAAAAAAGGAGGTGATAATGCCTCTGTATAAGTCTTTGGTGCGACCTCATTTGGAGTATGGTGTGCAATTCTGGAGACCGCACCTTCAAAAGGATGTGAACAGGATGGAGTCGGTGCAGAGGGTTGCTACTAAGATGATTAGTAGTCTTCATTATAAAGCATATGAGGACAGACTTAAGGATCTTAATATGTACACCTTAGAGGAAAGGCGGGATAGAGGTGATATGATTGAGATGTTTAAATACCTCCGTGGCATAAATGTTCAGGGAGAGAGCCTCTTTCAATTGAAAGCAAGTTCTGCGACGAGGGGACATGGGATGAGGGTGAAGGGAGATAGATTCAGGAGTGATATGCGGAAATATTTCTTTACGGAAAGAGTAGTGGATCCGTGGAATAGTCTCCCAGTGGAGGTGGTAGAGATGAGGACAGTAACTGAATTCAAAAAAGCATGGGACCAACACAGAGGATCTCTAAAGGTAAAAAGTGGACTGTTGTAGTTGTTGTTATGGAAGGACAGACTAGATGGGCCTTGTGGTCTTTTTCTGTCATCATGTTTCTATGTTTCTATCAGAATCAGGTAACCCGTAGGCTAGAGGGGGTTAAGGCCGGATTCTGATGTAAGGGGGCTACCAGGTACTCACCAGGAGGAAGTGGGAGCATAAGAAAAAAAAAGTGCTGCACTTTGTGTGTTCTTGTCTTTGTTTGTATTTGCAGAAACAGCAGTCCAGGCGATGGAGACAGCGGATATATTGGCTTGGGTGGCAGACCAGTTCGCCAGACAGAGGGAGATGGCAGCAGTGAGCCAGGAGCAGGCAACGTCCATGCTTCATGCCCAACAGCAACCCCTACTGGACATGATGGCAAAGTGGATCAGGACCCAGGAGGAAGCAACCAAGGTGGCACAGTCTGCACCAGGTGCACAGGGTGTATTTCCGGGATGGGAAGGCTCTGGTGCTGGGACTTTCTCCTGTGGCCGCCTTACCAAGGAGGACAATATCGATGATTTCATCGAAACCTTTGAAAGGATAGCGGTATTGGCTCAATGGCCAAAAGGACAATGGGCAATGAGGTTTGCTATTACCCTTAGTGGGGAGGCTCTAACAGCCTATAGAGAAATGCCTGTGTCATTGGTTTCAGATTATGAGCAAGTAAAAAAAAGCTATAAGAGATCGGATGGGGTTAAGTCCCTCGGTCTATCGTAGGCTTCTACGATCATGTATACTAAAGGAGGGTGAAACACCTCAAGCTTTATATCATCGGATAAAAAGCTTAGTATGTAAATGGCTTATACCTGAAAGTGGTAATATAGAGTCTATTATAGATGCTGTAATACTTGAACAATTTACAGAGGCTTTACCTACAGATTTGCAAGCTTTTCTGGTAATGCAGAACTGTAAAAACACCCAGGAAGCCATTGCGTTGGCTGAGCGCTTTATAGAGGCCAGGAAGTTAAGCCTCAAGAAAGAGGGCATTTTTCAGAAGGCAGCTACAGAAATGCAAGAAAAGAATGCAGCATTTGCTAACCGTAGAACAGAAAGGAATAAACCCGTGGAGGGAAGGTATACCTTAAAGAGCAAATGTTTTTCTTGTGGTGAGGCAGGTCACCTTAAGAAAAACTGTAAAGTAAGGAAAGCTTTTGTGATTACCCGTCCCAAGGAGATAGGTGAGGGATTCATCCTATCGGTAGAAGTGGAAGGGATACCCACAGAAGCACTACTAGACTCAGGGGCAAGTCAGTCCATGATTTCCAGCAGGCTGTGGAAAAAGATAGAGGCCCAGAGACAGTCCTTACAGGAGTCCTCAAGCGGGCATGTTAAGATCAGATGTGTCCATGGGGCTGCCTCCACCTATCCTCTTCAGTATGTTAGGATAAAGGGGTTAGGTACTGGAAGGGAGGTAGCGGTAGCGGTTATACCTAGACTCCCACATGATATGGTACTGGGCCGTGATTGGTCCCAGTTCAGGAAGGGGATAGCAAAGGAGCTGCAGGAAAAAGCAGGCCTGGTTACCACACGCGCAGGCTCAAAACCTGCAGAGGAAGAGGTAGATTCCCAGGAGGAGCCGATACCAGGGACCTCCTTTCATGAGGACTTAATAACCCCGGCCAAGGATACCCCCAGGAAAGGAAAGGCCGAAAAGCGGCGAGAGCGGTGCATCAGGGCCAGGAATAGGGGTCAGTTAATGTCTGGTCAGGAGCTGCCCTGGGTTCCTGAGGAGTTGATAGAGAAGTTTCCCTCATTTCCTGATGAGCAAAAAGCAGATCCCGCTTTGGTGCGAGCCTGTGAGTTCGCCCGGAAAGGATCGGAGGCTCTACCTAGGTTTCTGTGGGATAGTAACCTACTATATAGGGAGAATATAGATCCACGGACAGGAGATCTAAGAAGGCAACTCGTGATACCTTCCTCTTTTAAGAATATTATATTAAGATTGGCCCATGATCACCCAGTAGGGGGACACAAGGGTGTACAAAGCACCCTTGATCAGGTCCTTGCTAGGTTTTATTGGCCAGGCGTATATACAGAGACGGCGAGATTCTGTGCGTCGTGCCCGGCTTGGCAAAGGGTCTCAGGTAACCATCCACCGGAGGTACCTTTGATTCCCTTGCCAGTCATGAATAAACCAGTACATAGGTTGGGGGTAGATATAGTGGGGCCCTTGTTAAAAACACCCCGAAGCCACCAGTATATATTGGTCATAATGGACCATTCCACCCGTTTTCCATGGGCCATCCCATTGAGAAACACGTCTGCCCGGGTGATAGCTATGGAATTAATAAGGTTATTTTGCGAGATAGGATTCCCTCGGGAGGTCCTAACAGATAGGGGAACAAATTTCATGTCCCGTCACCTAGCCCAGGTATGGGATGCATTTGGTATCAGACATATCCGCACAGCAGCTTATCATCCCCAAACCAATGGCCTAGTGGAAAGGTTCAATCAAACCTTGAAGAACTTGTTAAAAAGAAGTTTGGAGGGTAGGTTAAGGGAGTGGGATACAATGTTACCTTTCGTACTTTATGCATGTCGGGAGAGGAGACAAACCTCTACAGGCACATCGCCATACGAACTTATGTATGGAAGGACTCCGCACGGGGTACTGGACATCCTAAGGGAATAATGGGTAGCACCCGTAGAGGATGTACAAGAGGTTCCCAGATTCCTAACGGATCTGAAGAATCGCTTACAGCGGATAGCCACTGTAGCGGAAGAAAACTTAGAAAGGAGTCAGAATAGACAGAAAACTTATTACGACCGGCGAGCAAGGCCTCGGCTTCTAGCGGTCGGGGATAAGGTTATGGTAATGGTAGCCGCAGCGAACTCTAGGTTTGAGAATTCCTGGAGAGGCCCTTACAAAGTTGCAAAACAGGTCATACGAGTATCATATGCGGTGGATACTGGACGAGGGAAGCAACAGGTATACCATATCAATCTGTTGAGGCTATGGCAAGAGCGTATAGGGAATGCCCAGCTAGCCCTAAGAGTTGGTGATGATTCACAGCACATACCTCGTATTACGAGCTGTGTGCGGGTTGGGGCGCCAGCCCGTAATAGTATAAGGGGGGGGGGGGAATCGGGGGATATGTGGTAAGGAGAGTGCAGTCCAGCATGAAGAAATAAAGGGAAAAATAACTTTTTCTTCTTTGCGGGGGATGGGTGCACCAGAACACATACACCATAGTAAAAGCAGTGAGAAAAACCACGAGGGTAGAGCTAGGCTAAAGCCACACCCAGACTCCATGGCAACCCTAAGTAAGAGTAGGAGGTACATGGGGGTGGAGTCAGAAGGGGAGGTGCCCTGCTCCACGTTTAAGTTTGAGCAAACAAACAGAGAGATAGACGGAACGAGAAACAGGAACAGGAACAAGGACAAGTGGAAGGAGAGCAAGAGCAGCCAGGACTGCAGCCAAGAGAGCTACAGAGAAGGTTCTAGGGAGAGGACCCAAGTATACTGGCAAGAGAGAGAGAGAGAGAAGACTGGCATTGGAAAAGCTAAGGCAAGAGAGCCTAGACTCCTCGGGTGAAGGGTGTGTCTTCAGACAGAAGAAGCCCCAGGAAGTGGAGAGGAAATCTTACCCTGATTCCCTGACTGGCTCTGAGGCAGAGATAGCTACGGCCAACAGAAGCCCCAGATATGGAAGTCCTGCAGTAAAACTCCAAGGTAGGAGAAAGAAAGCAGTGAAGCCTAAGGCTTATATCTCTTGCTCTGATTCTGAAGAGGGATTTGTACCTGGGAAAACCCAGATTAGAAAGAAGGGGTTTTCAAGAAAAGTTGAACAGGAGAAGCCTGTTGAAGTTCTGCCAAGAGAAGGAGGGGCAGTGCAGTGGAATAGGCTATTTGAGCTTTTAAATGACTTAAAGGAAAAAGTGCCTGAACGTTTCCAAGCTTTACCAATATGCAGCTCAGAAGAAAGTATGGAGGTAGATGGTAGAGGAACTGACATGGGTTCTTCTTGTTCTGAGATGGACTGTGCTGTTTGTATTGATGCTAATTAATGGAAGCCAAATAGCAGAAAGAAATGAAGAAAGCTGTTACAACTTTGTTATAGCCGAAAGCCTGAAGTAAAGGAGAGAATGAGTTTTGTATTGAAGCACTAAGGTTCTTTCCTAAAGAAGTGGCTAGTGCAACCAAGGTGGGGCTAGACAGCAGAGAACTGTTTAACTCAAAACAGCAAAGAAGGAGCTAGCAGCCCTACTGGCTTTGATTGTAAGTTCTAAATACATGTGCCTTTATGATTGCTGAAGTAAGAAGCATCTTAAAGGGAAAGAAAAGGAAAGCCATTGTAAATAATTCCACGGAAACACTGTTTTGACATTTGCTTTAATTGGAGAAGATTATCCTTTGTTTCTTTGTCCTGAATGTAAAGTTGCTTTGAAGATTGTTACCATCTTACCTAAAGGAAGCTAATAAAAATTCCTGTGCGCTTTGAAACATCCACTTGGTTCATTTCTGACTACACAACTACAACCCTTTGGAAAAGGAATACAAGATGGTCTCCTGTCCCTACTAGGCAACCGCCTGGTAGGGGTGTGGTCGCCACAATATTCTGAAAACCCCACCAGTCAAGAGGTCCCTGAGGATTGGGTTGAGAACCACTAGTCTACTTATCCACTGCATATGAACAAATGAGCTCAACTCTCAGGTGGAAATTCTGTTTTGGCTACTGTTCTTCAACTCTAGGGTTCTTGAATGTTCTAGCTCACCCTGTCATTGTTTTACATATCCTTCAGGTTTTTATGGCAGTTGTAGTCATTGTACTTTATAAGGAGATCGTCATTGCTTGAATTAATATGTTGCTCAACCAAATCAGTATTCAGATTTGATGCTTTTTGCTCTTTATTTAACCAACATGAGAGAATAAATAGGGAAATTACCCTGAGTAATGAAGATATCCACCTCTGGACCGTGTAAGACTATAGCTTCAGCATTTGTTTCAGTCTGTAGGGCTTGAAGCCAATTGCCTGTATCTTGGATAAGGTTTCAACTGCTGTTACGCAATCAGTAAGAGACCATAGCAAACTATTTGACTGATACTTACTTCTTTAGTTGAAGAATCTCTTATGCTATAAGAAGCTAACAGTGTGTATGTTCAGAACATTTTATATTTTGTGAGTAGTTTTTCTGTACCATTTAATTAATTGTTATCGGATTGTGAGTGTTCAACTGTAATCATACTAGAACTCTAAAGATAAGAGAAATACAAGTATATTAAATGAAATGGTTCATTGAAACCCTGTTTTCTATTGATAATCATACTGAATTGAGGGTGGATATTCAGTGTACCCAAGGTTCATATAGTGGCCTTGTATCAATGTGGTGTTATAATACTGTAACTTATGCAGTGTTTGTGCAATCTTCTATAACATGCAATCATGAGTTCTGTGCAAGAATGTAAGGTATCGCCTATATACCATGATGAGTGCAATTTACTATGTACCACTTGAGATATATAGAGGCAGGACGTATGAGGATGATGCGGTCTTACAGGAGTTTAGTGGATAGGATTAGAGAGAAACAAGAAAGGGAAATTAGCATCTGGAAAAACGTTGGCCACAGCGTTATATTAAATATTGGGTCGGCGTGTGCCTGTCCTTTTCTACTGTCTACAAGTCATAGTATACAGATGGCAGTTTGCTTCAGAAGAATCTTTATCTCTGTATACCAGCAACATAGATGGCATGAAGTTTGACAAATATACATGAGGGCTCATGCATGAACATCCGATAATGACTGGCCCAATCCAGTATGGACACCGCAGTATGATTGGCCTGTTCCTGAGTACACATTTCAACACCTAGGTGTAGAGCAGAAATAAGGCCTATACCTAAGACTTGCTTCCTATTAGCTTAGCCTTTGTGTAGTCTTCCCTGGAGGTCATTATATCTTTATTAGACCAATAAGAGAAGCATAGTGATTATGTAATCCAGACTGAAGGCATCTATAAAAGAATAGTTATTTGGGACTTGAACCAGTCTTCTGACTCAAAAATATTAAGTTGGAAAAGAACATTATCCATGAAGAAACCACTCCAGGCCAAGAGGCAGACCCAGAGGACTTCACTAGTGGATGCAAGGAAATTTGTCGGAAGTTATTTATATTGTGCAATACAGAAGTGTAGGTTATACTGCTGTGCCTTTTTATTTATTTTGATTTATTTATCACCACTATCAAAAAAGATATGAGGTGCTTTACAACATCAAAAAATAAAACATACATATACAACAAAATCAAATAAATAAAATCCCTATAAAATGCATCAAATCACAATAAAATTCAACAAGAACCAAAAGCCAAACCCCACAACTACCAATCCATTAATTTGTGAAAATGCAAATAATCTCTCTCTATATGAATAGAAACTGGCAGCTTATTCCAAATAGTTGGCCCGCCAATAGACAAAGACCTGTTCCATCCCATTGGTTATGACAATCATGCACCGTCGGCACCTCCAACAGGCATGCTGAGAATTTGCACTATGGCCAGTGACACGAAAAAACAAACTGCCCTCTAAATAAGGCGGGCCCAACACCAGCAATTTGAACCAACTTCGCTGAAAAAGGTAAATCAATGCAATTGTTGGAGCATGGGGGAGACATGATCATAACACCTTCAACCACCCAACAAACATACTGTGGCATTCTGAATAACTTGAATCCATCATAAGGACTTCTTAGGAATCCTGACCTGTAACATATATTCACATAATCAATGCGAGACAAAATCAACACCTGAGCTACTTAAATGTAGCAGCTCTAAACTAAAAAATGGCTTAAACTGCCTCACAAGCCACAAATGTTTAAAAAGGAACCTGAACTAACTTTGACATATAATGATCAAATGTTAAATCTGAGTCCAACAAAACCCCTAAATTATGTATCACTGGGCACCTGGCTACTGAAACAAATGCATCTCCTTGCTCTTCACCAGCCACATAACAGCTGAGTTGTCCACATTTAATCTTCATTTTGTTCTCCACCAACAATGATCCACATTAATCAATCTGTCATAAAAAACTAGCAAACTCCTCCTACCAGTTCAACCCCAAGACTCCAATAGTGCTCTTAAAGGTTGCAAAAGCTAATTAAACATCACAGGGAAAAAAGCATAGACTCTTGAAGGACACCAGAAAACAACTTACTTATCTGAGATATGTCTTTCCACAAGACCACTTTCTGGGAATGCTTCCACAAAAAGGATTGAAATCAATCCAAAACTAACCCACATCAACCCAAATCATGTAAGTACTGCAACAATAAGTCATGAGGGACAGAGTCAAAATCATCTTCCAAGTCCAGAAAAGAGGATAAGTACAGTGGATCCCTTATCTAACATCGGATAGATATCATCCATCAAAACAGTTAACAAAGATTTGGTACCATTAGCTTATTGAAACCCCACCTGATAGGGATGTAACAACTGTTGCTCATCCAAATAATCCATTAACTTATATTATGTTCTAACCCAGTGGTTCCCAAACCTGTCCTGGGGACTCCCTAGCCATAAGAACATAAGATATGCCATACTGGATCAGACCAAGGTCCATCAAGCCCAGTATCCTGTTTCCAACAGTGGCCAATCTAGGTCATACGTACCTAGCGGTTTCCCCAAAAGGCACAGGTTCCACAATGCTTGTATTGGGTCAAGCAATGATATCCTGGGTCCCTTTTTAATAATGGTTTATGGACCTTTCCTCCAGGAACTTGTCCAAACCTTTTTTAAACCCAGCTACACTAACAGCCTTTACTATATCCTCAGGTAACAAATTCCAGAGTTTGATTACATGTTGAGTGAAAAAATATTTTCTTTTATTAGTCTTAAATAGTTTACCCTGTAGCTTCATTGTATGTCCCCTAGTCTTTCTATATTCTGATAAGGTAAACAATCGATCTACGTTTACCCATTCCACTCCGTTCATTAATTTATAGACTTCTATCATATCTCCCCTCAGCCGTCTCTTTTCCAGGTTAAAGAGCCCTAACCTTTTTAGCCTTTCTTCATAGGGGTATCCTTCCATCCCCTTTACCATTTTGGTGGTTCTTCTCTGTACTTTTTCTAATAACGCTATATCCTTTTTAAGATATGGTGACCAGAATTGCACACAGTGTTCAAGGTGCGGTCACACCATGGAACGATACAGAGGCATTATAATATCCTTTGTTTTATTTTCAATTCCTTTCCTTATGATACCTAGCATTCTATTTGCTCTCTTGGCCGCCGCTGCACACTGGGTGGAGGGTTTTAACATGTTATCCACAATGACACCTAAATCTTTGTCCTGGGTGGTGGCTCCTAATGTGGAACCTTGCATCGTGTAGCCATAGTTTGGGTTGTTCTTCCCTAGGTACATAAATTTGCACTTGTCCACATTAAATTTAATCTGCCATTTTTATGCCCAGTCTTCCAATTTATCAAGATCGTCTTGCAATTTTCCACAAACCTCATGGGTTTTAACAACTTTAAATAGCTTTGTGTCATCTGCAAATTTGATAACCTCACTCGTTATTCCCTTTTCCAGGTCATTTATGAATATGTCAAAAAGCAGCGGACCCAGTACAGATCCCTGGGGTACACCACTATTCACCTTTCTCCATTGGGAAAATTGTCCCTTCAGCCCTACCCTCTGCTTTCTATCTTTTAACCTTTTCCTGATCCACAATAGTACACTGCCTCTTATCCCATGACTCTTTAGTTTTGCCAAAAGTCTCTGATAAGGGACGTTGTCAAAGGCTTTCTGAAAGTCCAAAAACACTATATCAACCGAGTCACCTTTGTCTACCTGTTTATTCACACCTTCAAAAAAAAACATAACAGATTAGTAAGACAAGATCTTCCTTCTCTAAAGCCATGTTGGCTGTCTCCCATTAAGCCATGACTATCTACATGTTCAGTAATTTTGTTCTTTATGATGGTTTCTACCATTTTTCCCGGTACTGACGTCAGGCTCACCGGTCTGTAGTTGCCCGGATCACCCCTGGAACCCTTTTTAAAAATTGGCGTTACATTGGCCATTCTCCAATCTTCAGGTATTACAGATGATTTTAATGATAGTTCACAGATTACTAATAGCAGGTCTGCAATCTCATATTTCAGTTCTTTCAACACCCTTAGATGTATATCATCCAGTCCAGGTGATTTGCTACTCTTCAGTTTATCAAATAGTTGTAATACATCTTCCCGATGTATCGATATTTCCTTCAGTTCTTCTGCACCTTTAAATACCACTTCAGTCATGGGTAACATCCTTACATCTTCCTCAGTAAAGAGCAAAGCAAAGAATTCATTCAGTTTCTCCACTATCGCCTTGTCGCCTCTTAGTGCCCCTTTAACCCCTCTATCATCTAATGGACCAACTGACTCTCTCACAGGTTTTTTGCTATGAATGTACTTGAAAGAGTCTTTATTATGAGTTTTTGCTTCCGCAGCAAGCTTCTTCTCAAATTCTTCCTTTGCCTGCCTTATCAGTGCCTTGCATTTAACTTGCCAGTGCTTGTGCTGTTTCCAGTTTTCGTCATTTGGCTCTTTTTTCCATTTCCTGAAAGATGCTTTTTTGGCAACAACAGCCTCTCTGACCTCAACTTTAAGTCATGCTGGCAGTTTTTTGGACTTCCTTCCACTTTTCTTAAACATAAGAACATAAGATATGCCATACTGGGTCAGACCATGGTCCATCAAGCCCAGAATCCTATTTCCAACAGTGGCCAATCTAGGTCATACGTACCTAGCGGTTTCCCCAAAAGCACAGGTTCCACAATGCTTGTATTGGGTCAAGCATTGATATCCTCATTCCCTTTCTAATAATGGTTTATGGACCTTTCCTCCAGGAACTTGTCCAAACCTTTTTTAAACCCAGCTACACTAACAGCCTTTACTACATCCTCCGGTAACAAATTCCAGAGTTTGGTTACACGTTGAGTGAAAAAATATTTTCTTTTATTAGTCTTAAATAGTTTAACCTGTTGCTTTATTGCATGTCCTCTAGTCTTTCTATATTCTGATAATGTAAACTATCGATCTACGTTTACCCGTTCCACTTTGTTCATTAATTTATAGACTTCTATCATATCTCCTCTCAGCCGTCTCTTTTCCAGGTTAAAGAACCCTAACCTTTTTAGCCTTTCTTCATAGGGGTATCCTTCCATCCCCTTTACCATTTTGGTGTCTCTTCTCTGAACCTTTTCTAATAGCGCTATATCCTTTTTAAGATATGGTGACCAGAATTGCACACAATCTTCAAGGTGTGGTCTCACCATGGAATGATATAGAGGCATTATAATATCCTTTGTTTTATTTTCCATTCCTTTCCTTATGATACCTAACATTCTATTTTCTCAATTGGCCACCGCTGCACACTGGGTGGAGGGTTTTAACATGTTATCCACAACTACGCCTAAATCTTTTTCCTGGGTGGTGGTTCCTAATGTGGAACCTTGCATCATGTAAAGTGTGGAATACAGCCGGTCTGGGCTTCCAAGATAGTATTTTTCAACAACACCCAAGCTTGATGTAAGTCTTTAACCTTTGCAACTGCTCCTTTTAGATTTTTCTTAACTATTTTCCTCATTTTATCATAGTCTCCCTTTTGAAAGTTAAAAGGTAGTACTGTGGATTTCCTTACCATCCCTCCTCCACTAATTAAATCAAACGCGATCAAAGATTTCAGGGGAGTGGCTAATCTAAGATGGCAGAGGAACAGAAGTGAGCAATATGCCTAAGCGGAAAGGCAAACATCGGGCTCTACCCATGGAGCCCTTACCTGCTATTTCTGGACCTATGGATCGTTTTGTGCGGCTCTCCGAGGAACAGATTGGGGAAATTAGACTGGGCTTGGCTGCGCTGGCTGAGGAGGTTTCGGCGTCTTCCGCCCTAGAGGTATCTCTCTTCCCTGATGAACGCGTTCCTCCTGTTGTTCCGGGGTCATCCGGGACTCTGTCAGCACACGGATCTGTGGTGCCTCCTGTTCAGGGTGCTGCGGCAGGTCTGGAGTGGGGCGTGCTGATGGTGGACTCCGATGGTGCGCTGCCTGGGATTGGGGCGGCTGTTCCCGGAGATCAACATCGTGCAGAGGTCGCTGACGCTGCCTGCTCGGTGGAGGGTACTGGTATAGAGAAGACTGCACCTGATATATCTAAAGCTGTATTGCCACCCCTGATTACACTTTCTCGGCCTGCTAAGGTGACATTGGAGAACATTTGGGAAGCCATTAATCAACTTTCTCAGTTTGTAAACCAGCAATTGACTTTGTCCTTTTCTAATGTTTCTAGAATGGAGAATAATATTACAAAGTTATTTAATGATATGTTGGAAATCAAAGAGAAAGCAGTGTTTTTTGATCAGAAACTTGTACAGGTTTCTGAATTAACTGAATTTGATGAAACATAATATTGCATTGAAAGCAAAATTGGAGATATTAGAAAATGCTACCAGAGCCTCTAATGTTCGGTTATTAAATTTTCCTTGTTGTTCTGGCGGTAGCTCCAGTGAAACTGTTCATGAAGTACCTTCAAGAATCTTTAATGATACCTACTGAGTTAATACCTCCAATATCAAAAGCGTATTATTTACCAGCTGGGAGAAAGGAAGGGAAGCGCGCTGTTGGTCCTTTAGAGATGGACTCACTTAGTATTTCTGCATTGCTTCAATCTCCCCAAGAAGAAGAACTAGTGGTTTCCACGTTATTGGTGACGTTTGCGTTGTCCTCCGATAGAGACTGGCTCCTTAAAGTATATTATAAAAAGAGAGCTTATTTATTTATGGGGAAAAAGATTTCCATATTCCCGGATGTTGCCAGAGACACCCAGAAAAGGCGTAAATCTTTTCTTTTGTTGAGGTCTGGGGTGCTTCAGATGGGTGCTTCTTTCCTTTTGAGATTTCCGTGTAAATGTATTGTGGTCTCAGAAATATGTATTCTTTCAGCCAGGGGACCTGTGTTCTTTTGTTAGTACCCATTTGGTAACATCTTCACCTTTATAAGGGGGCTCCTTCATCATTAATTAGTGTTTCTCGTCTTTTGCCACCAGGCGTTAAATTTGTAGTTTAATTGCTTTATTTTATCACTGTCGGGTCCTCCTACCTTTAGTGTTATTTCCTATGCTTTCTCCCTCATTTTGAGGACTATTGATTTGCCTCTAAAAATTGTGGAAGTATGCATCTTTTCTGTACAAGCAGTTTGCTTGATTTTTCTGTTTGAAAATTCATAAATAAATAATTTAAAAAAAAATCAAACGCGATAATGCTATGATCACTATTGCCAAGTGGCCCCAACACTCTTATCTCTTGCACCAGATCTGGTGTTCCACTAAGGACTAGGTCCAATATGGCTTCCCCTCTGGTCGGTTCATGAACCAGCTGCTCAAAGAAGCAGTCATTTATTTCATCTAGGAACTTTATCTCCCTAGCATGTCCTGCCATGACACTGACCCAGTCGATACCAGGGTAATTGAAATCATCCATTATTATTACTGTGCTGTAACATTTGTTAACTTCCTTGATTTCTTTGAGCATTTCATCATCCATTTGTTCATTCTGGCCAGGCGGTACACCCCCACTGCCATCGCCTTCCCCTTTTTACATGGAATTTCAATCCATTGAGATTCTACAGCAAATTTTGTTTCCTGCAAAACTTTAATCCTTTCTGACTCAATGCCCTTTCAAATATAGAGCGCAACCCCTCCACCAATTAGATCACCTCGATCATTACGATATAGTTAGTACCTAGGTATCACAGTGTCCCACTGGTTGTCCTCCTTCCACCAGTCTCTGAGATTCCAATCATATCTAACCTCTCATTTAGTGCTATATATTCTAACTCTCCCATCTTCTTTTTTAGACTTCTAGTATTTGCATACATGCATTTTAGAGACTGTATTTTATTCATATTAATCTGGCTATTGGTAGGCATGGGTAATTTGGAATCTTTAAGCTCTGTCTACTCCATACTCAAGGGCATTTGAGCTACTTTACTCTTTTTTGGAACCTCTCTGCTTTTGGTAGTATCCTTCAAGGATACATTCTTCCGAACCATGCGCTCTTGGGCGACTGTCGGCTTTCTCCTATTATCTAGTTTAAAAGCTGCTTTTTTTAAATTTGTTTTTTAAATTTTTATTTAACCAGTTTTATTTACCACCTTTTCCTTCAATCAAAGTGGTTTACATGTTGCTAGGAGTGTGCATTTGGGTTAGGTGGGGATAGGGGAGAGGTAAAAGGCTGCGGACACTTGGGAATGTAGTATGCGACTTGCTTGGTTGCGATTATGCTCATATGGTGGTTTGTGGGTTCTGGGAGGATCCATATTATTGTCTGAATAGTGTGGTTTTGAGCATGTTTTTGAAGATCTTTTTGTCGCTCATGGATCTCATGCTGTCAGGCAGGGTGTTCCATAATTCTGGTATGTAGAGAGATGGTGCCCTTCTGGATGTTGTCTGTGTAGCTCTTTGGTATTCGGGTGGGGTGGCTATCTTGTTGTCCACGCTGCTTCTCAGTTCTCTTGCGCTGGTGCATTTGGTTATTAGGTTCTGGAGAACATCTGCTGACATGTTGTGGATGATTTTGAAAATGTTTAACGTCGCCTTGAATTTTGCATGAGCTTGTATGGGCAGCCAGTGGAGGTTCTGGAGTACTGGCATGATGTGTTCGTTTCTTGGTGTGTTCGTGATGATTCTGGCTGCTGTGTTCTGCACCAGTTGGAGGGGGTGCGTGGTCTGTTTAGGGAGAACGATATATAGTGGGTTACCATAGTCTAGGATGGGCATGATGAGTGCCTGGCAAACTGTTCTGAAGTGGTCTTGGTTTAGGAATGGTTTAAGTCTTCTTATGGTTTTCAATTTGTAGTATGCCTTTGCCGTGTTTTTTTTTGATGTGCGAGTGGAGGTTTAGCTTGCTGTCTAGGGTGATTCTAAGGTATCTTACCTCATCCTTCATATTGATGGATTTATCCCGTAGGTTGATTGTAGATGGTGGGTTGATGTTGGATCCTCTTGTTACGAACATGGCTTCTGTTTTGTTATAGTTTATCGACAAGTTGTTGTTAGTGAGCCACATGATTATTTCATCTAGGCAGTTGGTTATGGGGGTGAGGTCTGGTGTCTGTATGTTTATTGGTGTGTATATCATGATGTCATCTGCATAAATGTGGTAGAGCATCCTGTGATTTTTGATTATGTTGCAGATGGGCTGAATGTATAGGTTGAAGAAGATGGAAGACAATGTGGATCCTTGGGGTTAATGCCAGCAGCCTGGTTCCATCCCGTTTAAGGTGAAGCCCATTCCTTCGGAAGAGCCCCTCCTTTCCCCAGTTCCTAACAAATCCAAAACCCTCATCCTTGCACCATTGTCTCATCCATGCATTGAGACTCCGGAGCTCTGCCTATCTTTTGGGTCCTGTGTGTGGAACGGGAAGCATTTCGGAGAATGCTACCCTGGAAGTTCTGGATTTCAGCGTCCTACCTAAAAGCCTAAATTTAGCCTCCAGAACCTCCCTCCCACATTTTCCTATGTCATTGGTACCGACATGTACCAAGACAGTAGACTCCTCTCCAGCACTATCTAAGACCTTATCTAGGTAGCACACGAGGTCTGCTACCTTCGCACCAGGCAGGCATGTTACCAGGTGATCCTCACGTCCACCAGCCACCGAGCTATCTACATGCCTAATGATTTATCACCAACTATAACAGCTATCCTAACCCTTCCCTCATGGGCATATGGCCCTGGAGAAACTTCCTCGGTGCAAGAGGATTTTACATCACCTGGAGGACAGGTCCTAGTTACCGGATCACTTCCTGCCACACCAGGGTGATGCTCTCCTGTCACGTGACCTCTCTCCTCCATGGCAACAGGGATGCTGCCAGACTGGAGGTGGGACTTCAGGACTATATCCCTGTAGATCTCGTCTGTGTACCTCTCTGTCTTTCTTATGTCTTCCAAGTCTGCTACTCTAGCTTCTAGAGAATGGACTCGTTCCCTGAGAGCAAAGAGCTCCTTGCACCTAGTGCACACGTAAGACCTCTCACCAACTGGGAGAAAATCATACACGTGAAACTCGATGCAAAAGACTGGAAAGCCCCTATCTCGCTGCTGGACTGCTGTCTGCATCTTAGTTTTAAGCTTGTGTTTAGATCTTTAAGTTCTTTACTTACTAAGGGTTGCTGTGGATACTTATACTAATAAAAGTGTACCTAATACGTTTAATATACCTTGTTTACGTGAAGCTTAATTGATCTCAGGTCCTTAATGTATGACTGATTTGGATAAAGAGCTGCACCTGAGAGCAGCTCCTTCCCTTTAAGATGTGTAAGTACCTATAAAGCTACGATTATCCCAGCGGTGGGTGGGTGTTGGGGAGGGAGGTAGGGAAAAAGACTTATTAAAAGAGGGCTGCTACACAGTACCCTGTCCTGTGCTTCTAAGGTAAGTTGTGACCAACATCCTGGGTGATTAGCAGTCATTACTTGGATAAAAGGAGTCTTTCAAAATGGCCTTTTGACCTGCCACCTGGCTTTAACACCTATTTAAAAGGTTTCACAGGTCTCTTGCCCGCTAGGTAGAAGGCCTCTTTGTAAAGGTCTCTAAAAGACTTTATTTATTGCTCAAAGAATACTGACCCTGTTTTGCCTTTTATGCTAAGTTATATTCTAATTTGATTTAAATTAAAGCTCTTTGCTGCTGCTAGGCTCTGACTTAGTATGAAATTTAAAATATAAGCTCTCCACTAGGTTCTAAATTTAACCAGAAAGCTCTCTTCTGTGTTCTAAATTTAAACTTAAACTGATGCTACTAGGCTCTGACTGATTTAACAAATACACTGGGTTCACAGATTAATCAGCTTTAATCCAAAGAATTCCCTTCAGAAAAATTCCCAGAAGTATATTCTCACTATTGCAGATCTCTCTCCAGAAGTAGCAGTCCCCTTTTGTAGTCCTTCAAGACTCAAAGCCAGTCGGATTTTCAGGATATCTACAATGAAGATGCATGAGACATTTGCATATGCTGCTTCCATTGTATACAGATCTCTCTTATGCATCTTCATTGTAGATAGCCTGAAAACCTAACTCACTGGAGGGCCCCCAGGACAGGTTTGGGAACCTAACAAATTTCTCCAGAATCTTTTTCAAAAAAGGCAAATGAGAAATCAAGCAATAACTACTCAAAACATCCCTAGAAAGTACATGGAGGGCAACATTTTTTGCATTAGCCCCCATCTTTGGAATGATTTACCACCACCACTTTGTTTAGCGTCACTTCTGAAATTCAAAATGAGTCTTAAAACACATCTTTTTCAAATAGCATTCATCCAGGACTGGCAGCTGAGGATGGGGCATGGCAGACCTAGTGAAACCTTTCTTCTTGATTCTTTTGTTTTATTACTCTTAAGTTCCCCCAGGGTCATTTCCATCTCCCCTTCACTCCCTAATTCTTTCCTCAACCTGTCACCTTTTTTTTTCCTTTTCTAACATCACTGAAGAAGAAACTATACATCTGCTGTCCTCCTCTAAACTTACTAGCTGCCCCTCTGGCTCATTCCTACCCATCTACTAAGCTCCATCTCCTCCACTGTTATCCCTTCCATCTGTCATATCCTCAACCTATTGCTTTCTACTGCATCTATTCCTTCAGCCTTCAAAAATTATGTGGTTACACCTCTACTCAAGAAGCTCTCACTAGATCCCACCTGTCCCTCTGATCATCGACCATTCTCCCTCATACCTCCTCTCCTTTATTTCTAAACTACTTGAACGTGCAGTTCACCACCATTGTCTTTACTTTTTCTCCTCTCAAGCATTTCTGGATCCTTTGCAATCTGGCTTTCAACCTCTACATTCTATTGAAATGGCTCTTGCTAATGTCTCCAATGACTTGTTCCTCACCAAATCCAAGAGCCTTTACTCTATTCTCATTCTTCTTCACCTATCTGCTGCTTTTGACACTGTTTATCACCACCTTCTCCTCGATACCCTGTCCTCACTTGGATTTAGAAGTTCTGTTCTCTCCTGGTTTTTTTCTTATCTCTCCAATCTCACTCTTAGTGTATGTTTTGGTGGATCCTCCTCTACTCCTATCCTGCTCTGTTGGTGTACCCCAGGGCTTTGTCTTGGGACCTATCCTTTTCTGTCTCTACACCTAGTCCCTTAGTGCGCTCATTTCTTCCCATGGATTTCAGTACCATCTCTATGATGATGACTCTCAGATCTACCTCTCTACACCTGAAATCTCTCCAGAAATCTAGGCCTGGATCTCTGCCTACTTATCGGACATTGGTGTCTGGTTTTCCTGCCACCATCTGAAATTGAACCTAGCCAAAACTGAGCTTCTTATCTTTCCCCCTAAACTCTCTTCTCTCCTTATTTCTTTCCCTATTTCTGTAATAACACTCTACTCCTTCCTGTTTCCTTGGCTCACAACCTCAGGGTCACCTATGACTCCTCCCTCTCTTTCTCCACACATTTCCAACAGATAGCTAAAACCTGTTGTTTGTTTCCCTTTAATATCAGCAAAATTTGTCCCTTCCTTTCTGAACACACTACTAAGACCCTTATCCATTCTCTAGTCATCTCCCATCTAAAATATTGCTATCTCCTCCTTGCTGGTCTTCCTCGTAATCATCTCTCCCCTTTTCATTCTGATCAAAACTCATCTGCACAGTTAATCTTCTGCTGGTATCTCTAGGCTCATGTTATCTCTTTGCCTTTTTACTTCCAGCTCAATCAGAAACATTGCTGAGATCCTGGCACTGTGCACCATCATTCACAACCACTCCAATTTTTCCTTTTTAATGCACCTCCACTGTTTTCTAGTATAGTCACAGCAACAATGGTCCTGAGGTAAGGAGTCATACACAAGGCCTCCTTTTTAAACCATGTATAATGAGTTGTACATTCAGCCAACAGATATTGCCCATAACAATATCAACTTCATTAATTCCCCTCCCCCTCCTTTTTCCTTAGTACTATGGATACAGCCTTCACAGCATCTCCAGCTCCAGTTGAGTCGGGGCATAGAAGTGTTTATCTGGGAATAGAATCAAGAGCCTGCATGGAAGTTGTCACGTTCTCTTCTTGTATGTGTAGGCGGTCGCCTGGTAGAAGTGGACGTGACCACAAATTTATATCCCTTGTGTGTGCTGTTGTCTATGTTCCTTGTAGTTGTGAGCCAAGACGAATACAGCCAAGGTTTTTGGGGTAACAATAAGTTTATTGTTGCACTGGAATTAATATCTACTACCACTTTAAACAAAAATAAATGGATGCTTCTCCAAACCAAAATGAAGTTACGTGGTATAACACAGTCCTCCTGATAACTCTCAGGCAAGTCCGTTCCAACAGAATAACCAAACTTCTTTCAGCTTCAAACATTAAATGCTTTTCCTATTATCAACAGTGTCTTCATAAACAGCTTCATATAACAGATAACACAACCGTAGTGTACTCCTCTTTCACAGCTGCTTAATAGACTGAGTTTTACACTTTGGCAGCTCTCAGCCTCTCTCAGTGTAAAAGCTCCCTTGCAATTAGTCGGGCTTTGTTCAGTACAACACAGTAAAAACGTTATACAGCTCTCACTCTTTATGGCAATAAGCGCAATCTGTTTCCATGTCAGAGTATTCAGATCCTATCAAAGCTTCCTCCGTTTGCATAGGTTCCTCGTCTGACTCTGATATATCCTGCTTATTTACAGGGGCTTCCAGATCAACAGGCTTCCATTGCTCTAATAAAGTGCTAAGCTGTTTCCAGCTAAAGTTCTTCTTACTTGGAGGTATGGTGGAGGAATTTAAAATACCAGACTCCTTTAACACAGCTTTTAGGGAATCTAAAGGGCTCACCTTTTTCCTGATACTTCTAGCTTTCACTGCCTGGGCATAAGGCAAACATTTGTCCCCAAACTGCTTCACGGATTCCCTCGTGGCAAACTGCTCAGCAGGGTTTGTTTCCAACTCCTGTCTCTGCAGCACACAATCAGCTGACTGCTTCAAAGCACCTGTGCTCCTTTCAGAACTTGAGCTACAGATATGTTGCCTGCCTTGGGAATGTTTGGACAGCTTTTTAAACGGAACTCTGTTTCTGCCTAAGCTCCCACCTGTGTGCACAGCTTCAACGGCAGAGTCCTCAGAAGAACTTCTCTCTCTCCTAGATAAGGTTTCCAACCTTTCCCTTTGAGGTTTAAAGGTTCTTCTCTCCTCCTTCTCTCTGCTGCTTGTCCAGTGATAATTCCTCTCTCTCTCAAGATGCTTTCCCAGAGGTTTCTCCAAGCACCTCTCCTGGAACTTCTCCTTCCTGTTCTCGGACTCTCTCAGTCTCTCTGCTGTTCCCCAGCACCTCCTCCTTTGGAACTGTTACTTCCTGCTTAAGTGTTTGGGGCTGTCCTATGGGCTTTGACTCCGCCCCCTTGCCTCTCACGTCAGCTCCCTTGGTTGTCATGGAGCTGAGGTGTGGCTCTCTCTCTAACTTTCTAAGCATAGAGTTTCTCTGAATTGGAGGTTTAACCCTTTCCTTGCCTGTCCTGCTGTCTGCTTCAGGGGAAAGAAACTGTTTCAACCTCCTGTTTCTAGTGCTTAACCCCTCTGCACCATCACATAACCCCCCACTTAAGATATTCCGGGCTGGCTGGCCGTTTCCAGAACAGCACGGAATTCTAGAAAGGGCATCCGCATTCACATGTAGTTTACCTGGCCTGTGTTCTACTCGGAATTCGTAGTCCTGTAGGGCCATGTACCACCTAGTGAGGCGTGGGTTATGATCCTTCATACTAGATAACCATTTTAGGGGCGCGTGGTCTGTCATTAAGATAAACCTGCGGCCAGTTAAATAAAACCTAAGGGCGTCTATTGCCCAACGGATGGCCAAGCACTCCCTCTCTATCGTAGAGTATTTTTGTTCTGCAGGCACTAGCTTCCTACTTAAAAACATCAGAGGGTGCTCTACCCCTTCCTGTTTTTGCGATAGGATAGCACCTAGCCCAGTATCTGATGCATCCGTCTGAAGTATAAAGGTTTTATTAAAGTCTACACCCCTTAAAATCGGGGCCGCACATAACTGCTCTTTTAAGCGTCTGAAGGCATTCTCGGCCCTCGGGGACCATTGAACCTGGTTGGGTGCATTTTTTTTTAACATATCAGTAAGGGGCGCACTTTCTGTTGCGAAATGCGGTAGGAATCTTCTATAATAGCCTATTAAACCTAAAAAGCTACGAACCTGCTTTTTGGTCAACGGCTGTGGAAAGTCCCTCACACTCCTTACTTTATCCAATAGGGGTTTCACCACCCCTCGCCCTACCAGATGTCCCAAATACTTTACCTCCCTCCCTCCAAATAGACATTTGGCTGAGTTTAAGGTAATTCCCGTTTTCCTCATCCTCCAGCACTGCATGTAAATGCTCTAGGTGGAGGTCCCAATTGTCGCTATGAATAATTACATCATCCATATAAGCCATAGCGTAGGGGCGATGAGAGCGTAAGACAGGTTACCGCTGCCCCGTGCAACCCAAAAGGCATTCGGCGGAATTGATATAGACCAAGGGGTATGCTGAAGGCTGTTTTTGGACGAGATTCCCTAGTGAGGGGAATCTGCCAATACCCCTTGGTCATATCTAGTGTGGTGAGATAGGTGGCTTGCCCTAGTTGGTCCAATAATTCCTCTATCCTAGGTAAGGGATACGTATCGAAGCTAGAGATGGCATTCACTTTACGGAAATCGATACAGAATCGTATCGTTCCATCGGGCTTCGGGACCATCACTACGGGGCTATTCCACGGGCTTACTGACTCCTCAATAACGCCCATGTGTAGCATTTCCTGCACCTGTCGAATTACCTCTTTCCGCTTCGCTTCTGGTAGCCTATATGGCCTTTGCCTGACGACTTCGCCTTGCGGGGTTACTATTTCGTGAGCGACCAGTCGGGTCTCTCCGGGCATAGGGGTTAAAACATCCGGAAACTTCTTTAACATTTCCAGCAGGGCTTGCTGCTGATGGCAAGAGAGCTCCTCCCCTAGCCTATGAGGTGGCTTGGCCTTACACTCAGCCAACTGAGGACCAAGGTCTACCTCCCCCTTTTCCTCCTCACTAGTGGCTGTCAGGCCCGTCATTATGACCTGTCCGGTGGATCCAAACCCCCCTGACCCCCTTATGGTAGTGCTCAACTCTGTAACCTCCTCTACGGGTGGAAACCCAACCCTTTCCAGAATAAGCTGGGCTATTCTGTCACCCGTGGTTACTTTAAAGTCTTTTTTAGAAAAATTTAGCAATAAGACTTTTATAGCTCCTCTAAAATCAGGGTCCACTACCCCAGCGCCTACGTCAATACAGTCCTTCACCGCTAAACCAGAACGCGGAGCGATCCGGCTGTAACATCCGGGCGGTATCTCGAGCTGTATGCCCGTTTCTACCAAGGCTCGCCCTTGACCTGGGATAATAGTATCCTCAGCGCTATAGATATCAAAGCCTGCCGCTTGCTCTGAGGCTCTCTTGGGAATCTGAGCATTTGGGGTGAGACGACAACATTTTAAGAGAAACTTTGTCTTATTAGGAGGGTTCGGGTTACCTGGCTTCACCCGTCATTTTTCAAACAGAGGGACAGGTACTATCCTCCACCTAGATTTTTCCCTCTGAGAGGATGTCCCCTGTCCTCCCTTTATTTCACCTCCTACGGGTCCCTTTCCTATCTTTGCTGGCTTTTGGGTTTCTGCTTCAGTTATGGCCGCTAGCCCTTTAACTAGGCCCTTCCTGAACTGAGGCCAGTCCCTACCTAAAACCAAGGAATGTGGTAGCCTAGGTACTACTGCCACTGGGATTTTTTTCCTTAAGCCTAAACCTTCCACGGTAACTGTGTGTAGTGGATACGCTGAAGCAGCTCCATGTACACATCTTATTCTTATCTTTCTCTCAGGATGGTTCAAGGAATTCTCCCTCTGAGTTTCAATCTCCCTCCACAATCTTTCAGAAACCATTGATTGGTCGGCGCCGGAATCTAGGAGCGCTTCAACCGGGATATTATTAACTGTCACGGCTAGTAAAAATCCCTCCCCAAACTCCTGGGATTGGGTGGTCACTAGCACTACTTTGGCTCTACAATCCCTCTTTATGTGACCTTTCTCTCCACATGAAAAACACTTTCGCTGTTCCCAACCCGTTCTCTGTAAGGGTCTTTTTTGTACAAATTCCCCTAACATTACCTTCTCTTTCTTTCCTGGGATTCCCAAGACTGCTGGACCCGAAACACCCACCTTCCTCTGGCTGATGGCCTCAGCCTCTATGAAGCGTTCAGCTAGGGAGATGGCATCTCTTGTGTTTCTGCAGTCTTGCAGAATCAGGAAAGACTGTAAGGCTCCTGGTACAGCATCTAGAAATTGTTCCAAAACAATATCATCCAAAATGGTATCAATACTTTTCCCTTCTGGAGTTAGCCACTTATATACTAGTGCTTTAATTCGGTGGCATAAGGCCTGGGGTGTTTCGCCTGGGCTTAATTTACACCTATGCAAAAGGCGGCGATAAACCACTGGAGTTAAACCCATCCGTTCTCTAATGGCTTTTTTCACTTCTTCATAATTGGTGGCCAGATCATTGGGCATAGCTCAGTAGGCTGCGAGAGCCTCTCCCGTGAGGGATGTTGCTAGCCTTATGACCCATTGGTCTTTTGGCCAACCACTTATGAGAGCGATGCGTTCAAATACCTCCAGATAGTCATCCACATCATCATCTTTCGACAATTGCCCCAAAGATAATACACCTTTGCCTAAGGCTCCCAGTCCCAATATAGTTCCTAGAGAACCTGATACAGTCCTCAATGCCTTTGCCGTCTGCTTCTGCTCGTCAATCCACGTGCCCAGCAGATCCATCAGTGGTTTTTGTTGGACCCTCAGCATCTCAGCCGTTCTCTCTTGGGCTTGGGCTGACATCTCCTGCTGTTGCTGGAATCTCTCCGCCATCCAGCTCAACAGCTGTGCTGGTTCCATCGCTGTTTAGCTGCAAGAAAAAAGAAAGCAAAATCAAGTGTGGCTCACACACAATCACTCCCTCTCTCTGCCTCCAATCTGGTTCTGCAACACCCCCACCCCCTTGTAGCAGTATCCGAGTTAACGCCCTCTCATCTACGGGTTACCTGCTACAAGTGGTGAATCTCGCTTATCAGCACTGCGGTACCACAGGAACACCCGGTCCGATCCGCCTCCGCCGATATTCCACTCCGAGTTTTCCTTTGCAGAACTAGGTAAGCTCTTCAGAGGTATCTGTATGAGTGTTGGTTTCTTTTCGCCAGAAGCTTCTATGGTGTCTCAGGATCAGCCTTTTTATCTCCGTGAGGTAGTAGCTTGATCTGTAAAACTACGCCAGCTGTCACGCTCTCTTCTTGTATGTGTAGGTGGTCGCCTGGTAGAAGTGGACGTGACCACAAATTTATATCCCTTGTGTGTGCTGTTGTCTATGTTCCTTGTAGTTGTGAGCCAAGATGAATATAGCCAAGGTTTTTGGGGTAACAATAAGTTTATTGTTGCACCGGAATTAATATCTACTACCCCTTTAAACAGAAATAAATGGATGCTTCTCCAAACCAAAATGAAGTTATGTGGTATAACACAGTCCTCCTGATAACTCTCAGGCAAGTCCGTTCCAACAGAATAACCAAACTTCTTTCAGCTTCAAACATTAAATGCTTTTCCTATTATCAACAGTGTCTTCATAAACAGCTTCATATAACAGATAACACAACCGTAGTGTACTCCTCTTTCACAGCTGCTTAATAGACTGAGTTTTACACTTTGGCAGCTCTCAGCCTCTCTCAGTGTAAAAGCTCCCTTGCAATTAGTCGGGCTTTGTTCAGTACAACACAGTAAAAACGTTATACAGCTCTCACTCTTTATGGCAATAAGCGCAATCTGTTTCCATGTCAGAGTATTCAGATCCTATCAAAGCTTCCTCCGTTTGCATAGGTTCCTCGTCTGACTCTGATATATCCTGCTTATTTACAGGGGCTTCCAGATCAACAGGCTTCCATTGCTCTAATAAAGTGCTAAGCTGTTTCCAGCTAAAGTTCTTCTTACTTGGAGGTATGGTGGAGGAATTTAAAATACCAGACTCCTTTAACACAGCTTTTAGGGAATCTAAAGGGCTCACCTTTTTCCTGATACTTCTAGCTTTCACTGGCTGGGCATAAGGCAAACATTTGTCCCCAAACTGCTTCACGGATTCCCTCGTGGCAAACTGCTCAGCAGGGTTTGTTTCCAACTCCTGTCTCTGCAGCACACAATCAGCTGACTGCTTCAAAGCACCTGTGCTCCTTTCAGAACTTGAGCTACAGATATGTTGCCTGCCTTGGGAATGTTTGGACAGCTTTTTAAACGGAACTCTGTTTCTGCCTAAGCTCCCACCTGTGTGCACAGCTTCAATGGCAGAGTCCTCAGAAGAACTTCTCTCTCTCCTAGATAAGGTTTCCAACCTTTCCCTTTGAGGTTTAAAGGTTCTTCTCTCCTCCTTCTCTCTGCTGCTTGTCCAGTGATAATTCCTCTCTCTCTCAAGATGCTTTCCCAGAGGTTTCTCCAAGCACCTCTCCTGGAACATCTCCTTCCTGTTCCTAAGAACATAAGAACATAAGAAATGCCATACTGGGTCAGACCGAGGTCCATCAAGCCCAGTATCCTGTTTCCAACAGTGGCCAATCTAGGTCATACATACCTAGCAGTTTCCCCAAAAGACACAGGTTCTGCAGTGCTTGTACTAGGTCAACTTCCTACCTAAAAGCTTAAATTTAGCCTCCAGAACTTCCCTACCACATTTTCCTATGTCATTGGTACCAACATGTACCAAGACAGCAGACTCCCCCCCAGCACTATCTATGATCCTATCTAGGCGGTGTGTGAGATCTGCTACCTTCGCACCAGGCAGGCATGTTACCAGGCGATCCTCACGTCCACCAGCCACCCAGCTATCTACATTCCTAATGATTGAATCACCAACTATAACAGCTGTCCTGACCCTCCCCTCATGGGGACATGGCCCTGGAGAAACGTCCTCGGTGCGAGAGGGTTTTATATCACCTGGAGGACAGGTCCTAGTTACAGGATCACTTCCTGCCACACCAGGGTGATACTCTCCTGTCACGCGACCTCTCTCCTCCATGGCAACAGGGATGCTGCCAGACTGGAGGTGGGACTTCAGGACTATATCCCTGTAGGTCTCGTCCATGTACTTCTCTGTCTTTCTTATGTCTTCCAGGTCTGCTACTCTAGCCTCTAGAGAACGGACTCGTTCCCTGAGAGCAAAGAGCTCCCTGCACTTAGTGCATATGTAGGACCTCTCACCAACTGGGAGAAAATCATACATGTGACACTCAATGCAAAAGACTGGAGAACCCCCATCTCGTTGCTGGACCTCTGTCTGCATCTTAGTTTAAAGCTTGTGTTTAGGTCTTTTAAATTCGGTATATAATAAGGATTGGTGTAGATGCTTATACTAATAAAAGTGTATCTAATACCCCTAATACACCCTGTGTACCTGAAGCTTAATTAATCTCAGGTCCTCTGTGTATGACTGATTTGGATTAAGAGTTGCACCTGAGAGCAGCCCCTTTCCTCTAAGATGTGCAAGTACCTATAAAACTACAATTACCCCAGGGGTGGGTGGGTGCTGGGGAGGGAGGGAGGGAGATAAGTCCTATTAAAGAGGGCAGTTACAAGGTACCCTGTCAACCCTCAGCAGGGGGATGGGGGTACCACACAAAGCCCAGTTAGTTGAGAGAGGCAAGGTAAGTACAGCTGAGAGGGCTGAACTAGCACACCACTAAAACAAACAATAAATAATTAAACAAACAGTTAGACAAACAGTAAATAATTAAATAAACAGCTAGAACTCACAGTAAGATGTCCCAGGAGGCAAATATCCCCTCACTAGCAGAGCTCTGTAAAAGTACAGCCCTTCTCTGGTCAGAGAAAAGCAAACTAAAACAGACTATGCACACGTGGAGAAAACAGGAAGAAGGCTACACAATACCTCAGGGGGAGGGGGAGGAGTCACTCAGACAGGCAAGGACAGGAAAAAAGTTTAACAAACAGCAGATTCTGGGGAGAGAGATTTAATTCAAAATGGCTACCACACAAAGCCCAGTTAGTTGAGAGAGGCAAGGTAAGTACAGCTGAGAGGGCTGAACTAGCACACCACTAAAACAAACAATAAATAATTAAACAAACAGTTAGACAAACATTAAATAATTAAATAAACAGCTAGAACTCACAGTAAGATGTCCCAGGAGGCAAATATCCCCTCACTAGCAGAGCTCTGTAAAAGTACAGCCCTTCTCTGGTCAGAGAAAAGCAAACTAAAACAGACTATGCACACGTGGAGAAAACAGGAAGAAGGCTACACAATACCTCAGGGGGAGGGGGAGGAGTCACTCAGACAGTCAAGGACAGGAAAAAAGTTTAACAAACAGCAGATTCTGGGGAGAGAGATTTAATTCAAAATGGCTACCACACAAAGCCCAGTTAGTTGAGAGAGGCAAGGTAAGTACAGCTGAGAGGGCTGAACTAGCACACCACTAAAACAAACAATAAATAATTAAACAAACAGTTAGACAAACATTAAATAATTAAATAAACAGCTAGAACTCACAGTAAGATGTCCCAGGAGGCAAATATCCCCTCACTAGCAGAGTTCTGTAAAAGTACAGCCCTTCTCTGGTCAGAGAAAAGCAAACTAAAACAGACTATGCACACATGGAGAAAACAGGAAGAAGGCTACACAATACCTCAGGGGGAGGGGGAGGAGTCACTCAGGCAGGCAAGGACAGGAAAAAAGTTTAAAAAACAGCAGATTCTGGGGAGAGAGATTTAATTCAAAATGGCTACCACACAAAGCCCAGTTAGTTGAGAGAGGCAAGGTAAGTACAGATGAGAGGGCTGAACTAGCACACCACTAAAACAAACAATAAATAATTAAACAAACAGTTAGACAAACAGTAAATAATTAAATAAACAGCTAGAACTCACAGTAAGATGTCCCAGGAGGCAAATATCCCCTCACTAGCAGAGCTCTGTAAAAGTACAGCCCTTCTCTGGTCAGAGAAAAGCAAACTAAAACAGACTATGCACACGTGGAGAAAACAGGAAGAAGGCTACACAATACCTCAGGGGGAGGGGGAGGAGTCACTCAGACAGGCAAGGACAGGAAAAAAGTTTAACAAACAGCAGATTCTGGGGAGAGAGATTTAATTCAAAATGGCTACCACACAAAGCCCAGTTAGTTGAGAGAGGCAAGGTAAGTACAGCTGAGAGGGCTGAACTAGCACACCACTAAAACAAACAATAAATAATTAAACAAACAGTTAGACAAACATTAAATAATTAAATAAACAGCTAGAACTCACAGTAAGATGTCCCAGGAGGCAAATATCCCCTCACTAGCAGAGCTCTGTAAAAGTACAGCCCTTCTCTGGTCAGAGAAAAGCAAACTAAAACAGACTATGCACACGTGGAGAAAACAGGAAGAAGGCTACACAATACCTCAGGGGGAGGGGGAGGAGTCACTCAGACAGTCAAGGACAGGAAAAAAGTTTAACAAACAGCAGATTCTGGGGAGAGAGATTTAATTCAAAATGGCTACCACACAAAGCCCAGTTAGTTGAGAGAGGCAAGGTAAGTACAGCTGAGAGGGCTGAACTAGCACACCACTAAAACAAACAATAAATAATTAAACAAACAGTTAGACAAACATTAAATAATTAAATAAACAGCTAGAACTCACAGTAAGATGTCCCAGGAGGCAAATATCCCCTCACTAGCAGAGTTCTGTAAAAGTACAGCCCTTCTCTGGTCAGAGAAAAGCAAACTAAAACAGACTATGCACACATGGAGAAAACAGGAAGAAGGCTACACAATACCTCAGGGGGAGGGGGAGGAGTCACTCAGGCAGGCAAGGACAGGAAAAAAGTTTAAAAAACAGCAGATTCTGGGGAGAGAGATTTAATTCAAAATGGCTACCACACAAAGCCCAGTTAGTTGAGAGAGGCAAGGTAAGTACAGATGAGAGGGCTGAACTAGCACACCACTAAAACAAACAATAAATAATTAAACAAACAGTTAGACAAACAGTAAATAATTAAATAAACAGCTAGAACTCACAGTAAGATGTCCCAGGAGGCAAATATCCCCTCACTAGCAGAGCTCTGTAAAAGTACAGCCCTTCTCTGGTCAGAGAAAAGCAAACTGTTCTCGGACTCTCAGTCTCTCTGCTGTTCCCCAGCACCTCCTCCTTTGGAACTGTTACTTCCTGCTTAAGTGTTTGGGGCTGTCCTATGGGCTTTGACTCTGCCCCTTGCCTCTTACGTCAGCTCCCTTGGTTGTCGTGGAGCTGAGGTGTGGCTCTCTCTCTAACTTTCTAAGCATAGAGTTTCTCTGAATTGGAGGTTTAACCCTTTCCTTGCCTGTCCTGCTGTCTGCTTCAGGGGAAAGAAACTGTTTCAACCTCCTGTTTCTAGTGCTTAACCCCTCTGCACCATCACAAAGTTCAGAGCACATGCCATGGAGCTACTGGATTGGCCCAGGAAAGCTTCTTTAAACTTTAAAACCTCTTGTTATTTTAGTTTAATTGCTTGTTCTTCACTTCCAGTTTTCGAGGCCCACCAACACATCAGATTTTCAGAATATCCCTAATGAATAAGGGTCCACAGAAGAGCATGCACACTCACAGTAACTACACAGCAGACACGAGCGAGGTGGATTCAGACAGCCTTTATTAAAAACCCTGACATGGCGTGTTTCAGCAAATCTGTCTTCCTCAGGGGGGTAAGGCTAAATTTTTTTTTTAAAAAAATGGACATATTGACACATAGGGGCATGTTTACTAACAGGCCGGTAAAGTGCGGGTCGCGGTAGAGTGAGTGTGCCGTATAAGGAGTGGGCGTTCCGTCCTGAAGAAGAAAAGCCGTGATTGACAGATGCGCTAAGGTGCGCGGCGCCCGTGTGCGCTCCGCACCTTACCGCAAATGAGAGCCGAACGGGAGGCATATGTGTCGCGCTGATCAAACAGAAGGACAGAGCCACAGCACAATGGTTGAAGCACTGACCAATGGTGCAGGGAGCAGGGGTTCGAAACCACACAATGCGCAATGGCTTGCTGAGGTGTTAGTTTATGAGGCAGAGGAATACTGGGCCAAATAAAGCAGCCCGCTGAGTTTTGTTTTGGCTCACATCAAAACTGGATGGGATAAGGAGGCGCGCTGATGTCTTTATGCGACATTTGAATACTGGGCGGCATAAAGCGTCGCGCTGATGTTATCTGGCGGCATATTACTACTGGGCGGCATAAGGCGGTGCGCCGGTTACGGCGGCAATCGCATAATGGAAGGTATAAGTGGGGCGCTGATGTGCAAACAGAAACCCAGAGCCACAGCACAATGGTTAAGGCAGTTACCAATGGTGCAGGGATCAGGGTCCGATCCCCCACAGTGCACAATGTAGACAGCTGCCTGAGGTATGTTTATTATAGGAGGCAGAGAAATAATGGACATCATAACGCGGCACGCAGTTGTTTGTGACGCAAGGTAATACTGGCTTGCATAAGTGGCGCATGGATGTTAAATTAGAAGAGCAGAGCCACAGCACAATGGTTATAGCTCCCACCAATGCTGCAGGGATCAGGGGTTCAATCCCCACAGTGACTAATGCAGACTGCTGTTTGCTGTGTAATGTGAGGAGGCTGATATATAATGGGTGGTATAAGGCGGTGGTATGCTGGGCAGAGAGCGTTGCGCCACTGTTTTCTGAGTCATGTCAATACTGAAAGGCATAAGTGACGTGCTGATGTGCAAATCAGAGAGCAAAGCTGCAGCACAATGGTTACCACACCAACCAATGCTGCAGGGATCAGGGGTACAATACCCAACAGTGCAAAATGAAGATAGCTGGCTGAGGCAGTAGCTGTTAGGGGTAATATTGTTTTAGGAGTACCTTATTGTATATTTGTAGAATCATAACTGATAGCAAATACACTCGCAAAGCAGTGTAACAGAACGTCGCCCATAGGTTAATGCAGAGGGCACATGTGAAAATGCAATGTCCGCCATGGCACCCTACAATGTTGGTGAAAGTGTAGCCAAGTGTGCTATATGAGGCAGGGTAAGGTGAGAGCACTGTCCCAGATGGCAGCAGTGTGCATTGTAACGTATGGGAAATGTAAGTCGGTGTGTTGACCAAGGTCTGCCATACCTGATTTGGCAGGGAGGGGCTGCAGACAGGGGCAGGCGACTGATATGAACAGGGGAGTAGAGTGTATCTTATCTTGTAAACTGCCCTATTCCCGTTGGAGTACTACAGCTCCATTAAACTCATGCTCTGGGGAAGAAGCCAATACTCCTCTGTTGTGAATGCTGACAACTTGTGCAGATAGTGAATGATGGAGGGGTGTTCATGGTTTGAATGTTCCAGTGAATAAGGTTGGCAGAGGTATGTCAACTGTCTGTGTGCAACTGTACAGCAATCTGTGATGCTGTCTCAAAAGAACTACCCCCTTGTGCCAGATATCAATGCACCTTTTATGGTGTTTCAGAAGGCACACACGTTGCTAGGAAATGAAAACCTCATTCTCCACAAAGGCCATGTGGAAAGGCTGTCAACTCCCAAGACACTATTGTATGTAACCCATAAGCTGTGTCAATCAAAGGCATGGCAAAAGATGCCCCAAGGATGTAGAGATGAACCCAGAAACGTAACCAACTAGCACTAACATCCCTCAGTTGGAATGGCAAAGGAGGTATGTGGCAAACCCACACGTAACACAAGCACTGCACAGAGCTAAAACACAAAAACAATACAAAATTAAAAGAGGGATGAAGATCAGTTGCTGAACTGCAGAAATCATCCCCATCCCATGTGGCACCCATTAAAATGGACAAACATATTCTGGCTAAGTACAGTCATGCACAGAGTGATGTTAATGTACCGTGCTATAATGACTGTGTGTGAAAGAGGATGGTAAGATGTGGCCAGCAGAGGAGGCTCAAATGGCAGAATAGGTGACATATCAGGATGACTGTGGAGTAAAAGTGCTATGCAGAGCACACACAGGAGAGGCAATCAGGGACAGCTGCAATGCTGGAATGTGTAGGAGGCCAGGATGTGGGTTATCAGCATGCACATCAGGGTAGGATGGCACACAGTTGCCATTACAGAACATTGTATGGAAGGATGGGTAACAACCCAGTTGAGGGTACAATATGCTCACAGCACACATCAGTACATATATGACCCTCAAACAAATGTTAAACACCTTTTATGGAAAAGCATACAAATATAAGACACCGCAGAGGAAGCACACTAATGACCACTACCACAAATCACAATGGCTAAACCGGCATGCCACACCAACAATGTGAGCTCCTTAGCAAAGACTGCAGAAAGAAAGAGTGCAGTCCATGAAACAAACCGCCTGCTGACTGTCAGGACAAGCAAACACCAAAAAGTAAGCATGATGAAATGCACATGCAGAGCTGCTAATTACTCATACAATTGCAGTCTGTATTTGTGATGTGGTGCACATGTGCACACACAATGAAATGTTCTGCAGTGGATACAGCATGCAAAAGAGGGGAAAAAATATACCACAAGGGCAACAGAGGACGGTATGTGGATCATGTTAATAATTTGGATCAGGACATGAGAAAGTTCCACATGTAATCAGGTGTAACACACAACACCTGAATCACAGAAAACCAAAACCCCCTGCTGTGTTGCCATGTAAACACCCTAAAGTGGGACACCTCTGAAAAAAAAATAATATGTGATGGCTAAGCAGCACACAGGATGCACCTTGACGTACAGTGAGGAGAGAGAAGGGTGTATGTAGAGGTGAGGAACCTGCTGTTACCTCATGGTACAGTCAGCAGATTAGAAAACAAAGGATATAGCACATGTGCTAATCAAAACAAAAAACTACAGAGTATAAACACATGACTGTAGCCACTCCCAGAAACAGTACACTGAGTACACAGTAACACACTGAGCACACTGAGCCAAGCATACTAAGCACACTGTGTGGCAACCGTGAATACCCAGTGAGGTTACATGTGTCTGCCAGATACACAGCTGTCACTGTACAAGGATGCGAGCACAGGTGGCACATGTACATGTGTGGCAAATGGCCCCAGACAAGTGTTAATGTGATCAAAGAGAGAAGGACTAACCTACTGTTAACAAAATGGCCTTGGACCCAAGCAAACACTGATCAATTCCCACTAGCACCCCATGTGGCCTAGGTCAAGTCATGTAACCCCTCATTACTGTGGAACAAAGACCAGTTAATCCTCATCCAATGATATTGACAAAATAAACAATGCAGTCCCTGGGTCACAAAGACGCAGGACTGATAAACAGGCAATGCAATGTGTGCCTTTGTATCACCCTGCTCAATCACCAAAAGAGCCACATGTATGTGGAATAAATATCTTTATTTGGTTTACACATCACAAATAGTGTAGTCAGTGCCATCATAATATGAAGGTGAGTGCATCTCTGATGGAATATTGAAACCCCTCTAATAGGGCATAAATCTAACTCACACAGAAAAGTTAATTCATCCACCACAAATGAAGAGCATGAGATATAATGTGCAGCCACTGCATACAATGCACTGGCCAGCAGACCCCCAGCCCCTACCTGATGCTGCATGCTGCAAAGGTGTAATGCACATATGAGTGCATGTGGAGAGTTGGCGCTGCATATTGAGGACACAACACACATCATGTGTCCCTCAAACCATATCCATCTTGCAACACAGGAGACAACCAAACCAAACAAGCCTATGTTGAGAAAAGTTTTTATTGTGAAAATCACGCTGGGAAAGTAATGTGTGAGGTCTCACATAATGTCTGAGCTAGGAATCAAAGCTGCAACAATGTAGACACAAACGCTCCTCAAAATCACAATGAGTATATGCAACAGGTAGGACAGGCACATGAACACAAACACAATACAAACTCAACTACCTTCCCATACCTATACATATACTACCATGAAGGAGGTGGCCCTGCAACCTTTTCAGAGTATACAGTGTTTGGCCACATATAACATAATACATGGAATGCACAATTGACGAAGTGCAACGGTGACCCACATTGCCACACTGCAAACATCATGTCGCAATGTGAGTGTCCCTACCACAGGGCATAGCCTGGACTGTGCACATGGGAAATGCAAGGTGTTGACATACATGCAGACTGTCACGTCTGCACATCCAACAAACACAATAAGCAGCATCTGAACAAGGAAATGAGGGCCAAACATCCTATACGGAGCCACAAAGAAGTCTGAGGTCCACATGTTTTGTCTCACAAACATAGTCCGTCATATGCAAAAGCACCATCCACAGTGCAACATGAGACAGTGATGCCACACATGCACGTAAACACCCTTGTCACATTGACCACATTAATTAAAGATGGTCGTGTGTCCAAAATCATTGTTGAGGTAACACTTGTAGCATGTGCATGTGGAAAGCAGGTGGACATACACAATAGGAGTGCTCCATCGTTGGCTGTATGGCGCAAACATGGGTGTATGCTTGATTAGGAAGAAAAAGATGAGGGTATCCTGGGTGGCATGTCACACCCAGGGCCAAAACTTAACAATACTAAAACTGTGTTCGAATGGATCAGCTGCACTATCCATGTCATTTGCTGCTGCACACGGGGGGAACACTGCCAAAAGTAACAATACTATGTGCAATCCAACAGGTGAGGTTAATAGTGTTCCACCAAATATGGCTAGGAATAGTCAAGCGTGACATGTCAACATTCCACTGTCTTTGAAAGTTCATGTGTGTTCTCAACAATGAGCAGGACTCCCTGCAGAAACATCACACAAACAGTGCAGAGAACACCTCTGTAATGGAGAATTAAGTAGCTTAATAGTAATACTGTCCATCGCAGTCATATGTCGCACTCGCAGAGGTAAAACATCCAATGGGCCACTTTCTGGTGTAAAATGTCTATGGTGTTGTTTCTTCAAAAGGTGGGTGATGGTGACACCAGATGCACTGTAATAGATGTGTCCGGTATGTACTCAGCCCTGTGTCATGAGAGGATACGTATGTTCTTGTTAGCCACCTATGAAAAACACCACACAATGCACACCGTTACACCTTTGCAAATGCACAAGAAAGGTATGTGAAACCACACAGTACATTACTCAACAAAACATTGGTGATGACATCATTAATCCTAAACACACACATGGGTAAAACATGGGTATGGTCATGTCCATGCTCCTGTCACACAGGTGTGTCACAGCTACACACGACATGCATCTGTTTATGTGCACATAGAGGAAACATTATATGCATATAAGACAATTATGAATCATCAACAGGTAAACATAGATACAAATCTGCAATTAACAAATGTGCAACTTACCTTGTGTGTGCATCAGGTGTATGTCAGCAATCCCATGAACCACTACACAGCAATAAGAGGTGACAGTGATGGCAGAGAATCTCAGCAGTCCGTGTACAAACAAAAGGTCAAGCCGCTGCTGATGCATGTCCACATTATGGTCATATCTGAAAATAAATAAAGGTGAACATCAGTGGTGACTCAGAACACAAGACACATTTTGTCGCACACCACACAACACATGTTGATAATACGCATAAGGTAAACAGCACTACGGAACATATACCACAGTCACAACTGCCCCCCAGGTGCACAGTCCCCTCACAGTACATGATAATGTACTATGCCTGAAGAGTGTCTCATCACACAGGCAACCTGTAATCACCCACACACAAAGTATGCATATTTCTGCATTCCAGCTGCAACACATGGCCTGTATGTGTCCAAGTGGACCTTTAGACATATAAAGGCCCCGTGAACCGGCAATAATACCCTGTTGTTGGCTTATGGTACAATGTTGGGGTAGGGAGCAAGTGGAGGCAAACCAAATACAAACCTTAAATACACACACATGCAGATATGCTGTAACTGTCACATATACAGTGTGGCACAGGACATGCTGAACACAAACACATGGGGATATGTGTGACAACAGCAAGGGATGGGTGATGGAGCCTGAAGTGAAACACAAAACAACACACCATCTGCCCAATATGATGGAGCAATGAAGATATGTTTTCCACATGACCCCAGGCACACACAATCTCCCTGTACATCCACCTACCCCAACGCAAAGCATATTGGGTGATGTTCAGTCACATGCCAATCCAACACATCAACAGCATCTGAATAAACTATGTCCTGTGCATTGGGAAACACAACAGTAACAAACATATGTCATGTTCTACAAGAGTATCACACACTGCACCTTCCTGTCCACAACTCTCATACCCCACACCATCACCTAATGTCTGACTGCTCCCTATCACAATGTATAGATCACTCACATGTGAGAGGCAGCACAGAGTTGTAGGAGGCTATCCTCAGGTGTCCATAATCAATCCTGTCCCCATCGTACCTCTGTGTTGTTGTACAGAAAGATCAACAGACATGTCAGAAACCACCATGTTTGCATCTCACCACAAAGTACAGACGAGTCACACAGATCCACTATATTCGCAACAATGCCCCCTATCTTTGTGTAGGGGTGTGTCAATGTTGAATGCTAAGTCGCTTACAATTCTGGAAACACATATGGAATATGCACGAGTGTCTCATGTATGCAGGGACCAAATACATATCCTGGTGTGTAGATGTCATACCTTGAATCATAGTGACAGCTTTTTGCTGATGATCTCCACAGATAGCTGTCAATGTGTGCGTCATGTCATTAAAACACCAATGGCATGTATATATATTACTCAAACAATGATGGCTGCATGCCATCACACTGTGTGTCATTGAGAATGTCAACGCATGGATAGCCAATATGTGTACCTCAGAGAAACAACTCTCACATATGTCTGGTTTTCCTTGCCAACATAATCCTCCCCTTCCCTGTCCAACTATCTATGCAATCTATGTAATGTGGACTGTACTATCCTACACTACTCACATACCCAGCCTGTAGCTGAGGCATGATGGCATATGTTGAGAATTTATCAGCAAGATATGCCATGTACTCCCTGAGAATCCTGCACAACCATAAGCCACCAACACATTCTGTGCTCATCCTGCCCACTGTAACGCACCCCTTGCTGATATGGGGTAGGTTATCCTCTGTATCTGTGTACATATGTAGCACTGTACGTAAGGTCAATTCGCCTACATGTAAATGTGGCAATACTACCTCTCTGGCTGGACAATGCTCAGATCCCCATCCTATAACATGTCCATGTCATGGCTTTCTGGTGCAGTATACATTCCAACACACTGTAGGGTGACATTAACACCCTACACATAGATACCCTAATATCCGCAGAAACCACTACTAAGCATCTGTCCTGTGATATGTATGTCCTGATACGGCCATAATAACAAAGCATCACTTAGCCAGCTGACAGGAGTGTAAGAACCAAATGTACACCCCAAAGGTGAAACATATAAATTCAACCCACTGGACTAATGTCCCCAAACGTGGACTGGTCTCACACTGTGAACATCTCACCATATGGCTAACACTGTTCTCCACCCATATCATCACAAAACATCATTTGTGCTCAACAACAACAGGTGCGAACACAGGCAGCCACTAACTGTAAATTTAACCTTAAAAATCACACACAGCCGTATGAGCAACCACCCACATCATCTGGCACCAAATGCTGTTGTGTACTGGCCACATTGTTTGTGCCTCACACATGCCTATATGTGAGTTGTGAATTAGCACTAAAATACTAATGTGTTGTTGCATACAAATCATATCCTGACATAAACTGTAACTGCTGTAAGCATAACACACATAGGATGAAAAAGCTGTGTGGGTAGGTAATACGCACATGAGAAGATCTCTCCAATCAACCTCCGTCTGACTGCTGTGCCATCCTGTGTGTCACCACTGGCACGTACAGGGGGGCACATTGGATCTTGCTCCAGATCCTCATTAATCTCTGCAGGGATATTGTGCCTGAGAGCAATGTTGTGCAGGATGCAACAGGCTATGATTATCTCTGCAACAGTCCTTGGCTTATATTGTAAGGCCCCGCCTGACCTATCCAGACACCTGAAGCGACTTTTCAACACGCCAAAGGTACGCTCGATGACTGAGCGGCTGGAGGCATGGGCCTCATTGTACCTCCGCTCTGCACGTGTCCGTGGCTGACGTACAGGGGTCAGCAGCCAGGGGCGACACCCATATCCTGCATCACCTTGGAAATAAAAAGAAATGTGCGTGTCAATATTCAACAGAACTGACATATGTTAAGATGTAGTAACCCTACACAAAACAAATCCTGACATCAACATATAACTGAACAATTAATGAGCTTTAAAAAACACATATGCTGTTAGAAAAGGAACACATAGCCTAGAAAGTAAGTACACTCATGGGAAATACCCCAACAGTTCCATCTATACTGTAACATATTGTGTGTGTGTGTGCGCGACATGGGTATTGTAATGCATGTACTGTCCACATTGGCACCCCTGCCAATGAGAGACGATAGTAACGATTCACGTGTCACATGTTCATATTGTATGTCTGAACAGTAACCTAGGTAAAATATGCTGGCATGAGAGGGTGGGAAAAAAAACAGAACATGTATGCCATGGAGGCTGGTGATAATGTGAACCATATCACCTAGATGCATCCTGTCCTGTACGGGCAACATATCTAGATCTCATACTCTGTGTCCTTATGCTGTATATTGCTAAACAGAAATTGTTTAAATACCAATCCTGTGCACTGTGTCTATACTGGGAACATCCCACTGAAGGTGGGGTCTGCAAACCTGCACACTGTACTACTCATGTCCTAACCTCATAGAGATACACATCGGTACATTACCGTCATGTGTAGCTGAAAACAATACAACTCTGTATGCACACACATAGCCCACAGCTTTAGGCATCCCCTTTCCAATATGTTAAACTACATGAGGATCACTGGCCAATATGTGGCTAAATCATGATCATCTACAGTAGGCCAAGGTACTAGCACCAAATATACTTCGTTACACCCCTGCTGTGACATAGGCCAAATGCGTGACCATACATATCCACACGAGTGGTGCTAGCTGGAAAGGGCAAAAGCATACATCAGATATTCCCAAACACCCCCTCATATTATATACTGGCTCCTGGGTAGCAACAACAGTCCAGAGTGAGTGTGTGAACCCAACACACACATGAGAAGGGTTACCTGTATGGATGAGCAATTAGCACAAGGTTAAATGACATACAAGCATTATTTGGCAATGACCCTTCATGATACGTGCATATGAGGGCCAAACCCCCCCCCCCCTCAGAATGTGTGCAGTTGATATTACCACACACTATGAGGTATTGTGCAACAGCCTAGCCACATGCACAGGGGTGTTGTCACCTGCACACCCTGTGAATGTCAGGATCATATAATGCTAGGAGTCTGATGGTCTATGTTTGTTTGTAGCTGCTGTATGTGTACGTCTATACCCCTGTAATAATCTAAACATACAACAGTCCCCAAACAAACATTGCTCATATGTTGATCTAAGTTTATGGTTTTAAACGAGTTTGCTAGCTATGTGAGTAGACATAAAGAAAGTTACAAACACATACATACATTACGACACATGACATACTCACCCAGCAAAATACAGTCCCCATAACGTCCGCCCTCAAATTGTGTGAAGATTGCCGAGTGATGCAGGATATAGGAGTCATGGGTGGACCCTGGAAACCTAGGGACCACATTCAGAATATGCAGATTAGCATCACATACAACCTGAACATTCAGGGAATGGTAGTGTTTGCGGTTGCGAAACGCCACCTCCCTGTCTCTAGGCGGGACCAGGGCAACATGTGTGCAATCAATAGCTCCCATCACGTGTGGTATCCCTGCTAATGTCTCAAAGGCCTGGTTCAGGGTCCCCCATTGTTGCCTAGTGTGGGGAATGGCTATGTAATTCCCCACCCGGCTGACCATGGCACGCAGTACTTGGTGGAGAGACATCGTGAGAAGGATGGGCGGCTCATGCCACCCACTGCAGCCACAGATGACTGGAAACAGCCAGAGGCAAAAAAATGTAAAGCAGCAAGGAGCTTGACTAAACCTGGTATTGCATGGGACCGATCAGTCAGGGGCTCGAGGTCAGGTCTTAAATCCTCATAAAGCTCCCTAATAGCCCTTGTGCTCAGTCGGTACAGGGAGATGACCTGGTCCTCACGCATGCCCTGGAGCTGTGCCCTGGGCCTGTAGAGGCGTGGCTGCCGAGCCTGCACCTCGGCACGCCTTCTGTGCCGTGAACGCACAGCACATGGCTGGACCACCTCCACAGCTGCAGGTCTGAGTTGCTGCGGGACTACACCCATGCCCTGTGCTGCAGCCCCGTGGACACCATCTCCCCTGTCCGGCAACCGCAGCATCTGCCCACCACTCAGGACACATGCATAAGCATATATTGCTGCCATAAACTCCTCCCGTCCCACTACCGAAACACACTCTAACAACCACACAAACTCTAACAAACACACAAAACACACTATACAGTATCCAAAAGTAAAAAACAACAACTGACAATACACACACAACACAATATAATAGGCAATACAAACACCAATACAATCCGCTAGTACAACTGCTTAGACTTTCGTTCTTCTCCACACCAACCACACTCCTCCTGCTCTTCCTCTACAACCCTCAACGTGGGTAATGTTGTGCTGGTAATATATGTTATTATGGGGTGTGTGGTTTGCGCACACTGCGCATGCGCAGTTGATCGCATGCGATGCCCGTTGGTGGCACGCGTGCGCCACTCTACGCATGGGCGCCGGTCAGTGCGTGCCCACACGTATGTGCGCCGGCGTGAACATGCGCACAAAACACAGACACCCATGCGGTAGTCGTTGTAGTGCGCATGCGTACTGCGACACATGCGCAGTACAGTGTCTCAGGGCGCATGTGCGTTTGTCCGCGTACGGCCACCCATGCGTTGGCGAGCACGCGCCCAACGCACGAGCGTCACGCCCGCCCAATTGCGCATGTGCAATGGAAGACACATGGCAATACACTATAAATAGGCCTGCACACGTGCATCACGTTGAGGGTTGATAAAGGAGTCACAGTTAGAGAGAGAGGGTGTCATAGATAAAGTCTGAAACAGAGACAGTGGTGGGACTACTGCACAGGAAAGAAGCACAGTGAGGGATAACAAAATCTATAGGTAGAGAGGCTGTGGTGGGAGTAGTCCAGAGGAAGGAGGGAGAGAGTCAGTCCAGGGAGTACGGCAGCGGAGAGAGGCAGAGAAAGATAGTCAGGAGCAGAGTAGATTCCTCACCTTGTGCTAAGATAATATTTCTGTTCCCTTTGTTATTGTGTCCTTTACTGTGTCCTGTACTGTAACATTTTGTAAGTCTGTATTGCATGCTGTGTATTGTTCTGTTTTGTTTAAGTGAGTGCTGTTCTGTTGAAAGGAGCATTTAAAACATACAGAGATGGAGAGAGAGAGGGAGAGAGACGGTGAGGGTGAGGGTGTGGAGGATGTGTCCCAACCTGTGGTGGGTGATACACCGACGCTACAGACTGCACATCCTAGGGAGGGACATGCAGGACCATCTTTTGGGCCACAGCCTGCACAATATGTCCAAACTGGGAAGAGAAAAAGGGTACCTGTGCCTGGTCCACAGCGAAAAAGAGCTCTACGCTTCAGTGATAGAGAGAACTATATCCTACTCTCGCATGTAATTGAAAACTATGACCTCCTATTTGGCAGGCTCAGCAGTCGCACAACAGTGGCCACCCGAATGGCAGTATGGGAGGAGGTGCGTGCTGCAATGTCAGAGGCAGGGGGCCCCACAAGGGATGTTGAAAGCCTCAAAAAGAGGTACTCGGATATAAAAAGAGGGGTGCGCGAGCACATGGTGGCTGAAAGACAACATGCGCATGGCACAGGTGGTGGGGGCCCTTTTATCCCATCACTCACACCATTGGAACAAGAGCTGGCAACACGTTTGGGCCACATCTATCTCCGTGGACTGCCGGAGGCCCTTGACACGGCACATCCTGACGCAGGTATTTATAGTAATTGCCAGGTTCACAATGTCCCTTCAGTACACATCATTCAGCTGCACAGACACTCCCATACCTGTGACCCAATCCACACCATGTTTAAAAAGTGGTGTCACATGTGTGTGTTATGGCCATGCACAAACTGTGTTGTTGCCATGCCCTGTCACAATATTACATATGTGTCCCTCGAAAACAGCAACCTCCCCATCTGTTTCCAAAACTACACACAACAATTCCTATCCAACCTGCACATCTGTGATTGCAAAGCACCATATGATTTTGTGGCATACTAATCAGGTAACGTGTGTGTGACATACTATTTGCACAGTGCTACATGTGCTTCTCAGTGGGCCACAGTTGCTGGCTACTTGGGATCCACGGCACAATGGGTCACAGCCAAACATATCCAACAATGAGCATATAGTATGTCTAGAGACAATATTTCAAAGTCATAATTAAACATGAACAGGCAATGTATGGTCAAAACAAGTGTAAGGGTGATGTATTCTCACACATGTGTGTACATATGTTGTACAGATAGGGGTAGGGATGTGATGGGGGACACATGTGGCATGGCACTCCAAATATACACATGGAAAATATGCAACATGTGCATGGCCACACGACACACATGTGCCCCAGAAACAGCTGAATGACGTCGACAAACATGTATGGGAGGGTGTCATGGGTCGGGTATGCAGCACACACGCACATACCCACCCCATCATCTCTGTGGTGTCTGTGCCACACATATATAGATATGATTATGATGAAACATATGTGTTTTCTTTGTTATTGTTCAATATGCAGGTGACTACAGTAAAATGGGAGAGGAAGAGGAGGAGGAGGAGGAGGAGGAGGCGGAGGAAGAGGGTGACGTTGACATCACAGTGCCAATGAGTGTGTTGGAGGATGAACCTGCTGTCTCAGGGGGCAGCACAAGTGCTGTTGATGAGCCCATAGAGCCACCTGTACCCAGTATATCACCACTAGGGGCAGCATCAAGGGAGAACATCCAAGGACCCAGGCCGCAAGTATACACCGAGAGCCCTGACCCTCAGGTGATGATGGCGGAGTTAAGGTCCCATGGCGTATCTGCACGTCGCGATGCTGAAGGTGGGTGACATACGACAGTCATAATTCCAAAATAAACACCAATAGTCACTAGTTGGTGTATGTGTGGTGAATGTTTGCAACATAACCACCACATAAATCACATGTATGGCTCATGTTGTTGGGATATTGTTTTGTGAAAGAATGGTGTGGGGTATAATATATGCTGTTACTATGACGCAAAACAGAATCACCGAAGGTCAGTTGACACCCACAGATGCAGGCCTAAATGGAATGTTGTATAAGGGTCACCATGTTGTTGTCATGAGAAAGATCAACACTTGCCCTTGCAACAGTCTACCTCATTGCAGACACCCAGATGTCTGGTACACCACAGCATGACATCTGAATGATAGTTAAAGAAACAAACATACCATATATAGAGCAATGCAACCCTCCTCTGTGATGTAACAGCACAAAGACCGCATTCCCCACAGTCTGCATCTGCAGGTGTCAAATTACATAGCATATGGAGAGAGGTGCGAAAATATGTCAGGTCAACCATAGATACGGATCTACAGAGGGGTCTCAAACGTACAGTATGAACCTGATGGCTTGTTTGGAGAGAACATTCCTCAATTTCCTCTGTGCAGAAAGACATAACATAGACTGTAATCCAGACAGAAAAGGAAAAACACCATGTCCCCTTACTGTAAGGCCAACAATCCCTCAACAGATTGCATAGGCTGTGAGCATGTGTGTCGCAGTTAAATTGTGGGCCTATGTCCCCATACCGTGTGATGGTCCCCAGTATCATAAGTGTCATACCTGCAATATGTGTTGTATGCAGCCATACAGTAATGAGTATGACGCATGTCTATTTCTCAACAAATGGTTAAACAAGGACCAAAACCGTAAACAATTACTGTGCTGCAAAACAAACCTAAAACACATATGACTAACTACAACAAAAGCTTGCCATGTTGAGACCATATCATACACCACGTATCCACACAACATTACCAGAATTGGCACATCACCCTACCCCTCCTTTCCGAATGCAAACATTACAGCATTACACAAAGACCTCACATAACATACTGGTGGATGATAGGAATTGTCAAGCCCAATGAGAAATAACATAAACTGAAGACCTCATCTCCTTAACAAAATAACCAGATACATCATCATAGAGCAAGCAACCAAAGAAAAACATTACCTAGTCGAAAAGTGTTATTGGAGCCACAAAAGGCAACTAGGGAATTTGACACAACACTGTATAGGTACTGGCCAGTGGGTAGATAGAGATATCTGACCAATCTGTACAGTGATACATACATTATCCCTTACAGCAAGGTAAAATATAACATACTGAAGCTCAGCCTGTAAGGATCCATATGCTATGTCAAATGAGAAAGTGGAAAACATATGTTGTCTAGTTGTTATGACTGTTTTCCATGTCCTATTTGCTGCATCCACGTTCACAATGCCTGTGCAAGAGTTCTGCTCACTCACCATAGTCTGATGTTTATGTGTCCAGACAGCTCTATTGTACTGTGTTATCCACTCTACATTGTCACATTTGCTTTAACATAACCATTTTTTCCGTGTAGTAGGTCTCTGACATCCCACACTATCAATGACGTATTCAGAATGCCAATGTCTATCCTCAACTACACTCACATAAGCAGCTATGTTCATAAGGTATCACCCACTCCCACACAACACGTAAATGCTTCACGGGATTAACGTCTGTCAGCACCATCACATTCTAGTCATTCCCCGACATCAGCTCACGTACATTTTGTACACCACCAAGCATACATATCAGTTTAGTCCTTGCACCAGGCAATTCCAAGGACCAGCACATACGGATAATGTGTACATCCCCACATCCAGCCCTTATACTGACAATGTAACCCATCAGACCATACATTGTCATGTCATAAAACAATCATTAGGGCAGGCCAAACCTGATTTGCCGTCACACAGTCTGACACAAATATATGGCATCCCATGAGGCTACATCCAGTACTAACATCTCATGGAGAATAGCAAATTCCATACACACAGAACACACAGTTCCTGTCATGACATGCCCCAACAGCTCATGTGCATCTCTATGCCACATATAGCAAAACCCTGGACCCATACATGACCTGTGCAGACATTCCCAAACACACCTCGGTACAACAATGCTTCTGGCCATCTGAGGTGTTTATGGCTGCTGCATGCTGCACCTGACCTGAATAATGGATATGAGATGACTGTCCTTGCCCAATTCTGTTGCCACGTCAGTAGTATGTGGGTGTGTATGCAGAAGCTATTGTATGACTGTTGTGTTGTCCTCCCACATCCTCTTCCTGTATAGTGTTCTCTGTGTTTCTATTAGTTGTAGTACACTGCGATATATGTGTTATACCCCTAACCATGTTCCCATATGACTCAGCACTATCACATTAGCATTAGTGTGGTATGTGTATGACATGTTGCTTTATGACGGTGTTTTCGTGGAGAGGTAGTTCATTGACCACCCTGTGTCCCATTCACAGCCAATCGACGTGTTCTGGAGCGGATTCGCTGTGCTGTGGAGCAGAACACCAGGGATGTTTGTGCTGAGCTCCGGACATTACATGAGGGGGTCGTAGCCATGCCACTAACTCGCATGTGTGAGGCCCTTGAGGGCATACGTGATGTTCTGATACGAGCTGCAACTGCACCTCCAATGTATCCGGAGGAGGATATAGCCTTGCCAGGGAGAGGGGCCCGACGTGGCAGGCGTGGTCGACCACGCCGTCAGTAACCTATGATAATATAGAAATGTACAGCACGAAACCAAAGGTTTCTCTTTGTTGCACTGTTCATATTTAGCAACTATGTACATAGTATTTTCTGTTTTTACGGGTGGGTGTGGGTTATATGTGAAAGTAGACATATGTGATTAGTATGTTGTGTTTGTGTTATGTAATTGGCTTGGGGGGATCTTTGATATGTCTTACACACATGTTTGTAACAATAGTTTTATATGAGAGAATTGCTGTGATAATAAACAGCTGTCCAAATATAGATACATTGTCTCTTTCCAAAGAGTGTCCATTTGGTCCCATGTGTATCTCTGAGAGGGGGGTGGGAGGACCATAGGATCTGCAACCATGTCCACTGCATAAGCTACTTTGCCACACACATATACCATTACCATGATCCACACATATGTAATGTTTCACTATCACAATGTGTCACCACAGCCTCTGAGCTGCAGCGGCACAGTGTGCACAGACATCCATGTACGACATGGGTGTGGAACCGTGATCCTGTGGAGCCGCAGACCAGTCAGGTTCTGAGCATATCACTAATGTATATGCTGGCGATATATATCTCACCATTACAATTATCATGACCACCTTACTGGTTTGTGTCCCTCCAAGACTGGATTTTGAGAGCGCTGCCTTACACCTCTGTCATGTACGAGTTAGTTTGTGCTGGGTGCAGATGTCACAGACATCGGATGGTTATTTGGAATGCGTAACATTGCTCCCTGTTTCTCCCAAGCAGTAACGGGTGGTGGCAATGGCAATATGTTGGTGGTGGGGAGAGGTGAGGAGGAATATGACCCACTCAAGGTAACATGTTTGATGTCGGGGACATCTGCGCCTTGCCCACTCACACTCCAAAATGGCAGAGGTGTAATCCAGGTCTCTCAAAAGCGAGCCCTGGAGGGCCGAACAATCAGTCACGCTGACAGGATATCTCCAATTCATATATATCTCTGCCACACTCATTAGGAATATTTCCAACACCTGACTGCCCTGCGGCTCTACAGAACCACGCTTCACCACCCTTGATGTGGACACAGGGGTACTGTGTTATAAATGGCCTGTTTATGTTCCATACACATCACCATCTGCAACCCGTCATACACGACACATTGGTGCCATATGTGTGACCTGTGCCCTCACTATATTAGTGGTCACATGCACCCCAACCCACCATAGGGATGCATGTGACAGGGGCAGACATTTCTGTGCCGCATATTGTGCCGGCTCATATATGTGAGAACATGTGGGTCATGTATATACATCCCTGTGGCAAGTACGTCTTGTGGGGCAGCCACTACATGGTAACATGTAATGCAGCACCCTGCTATCACAACCTACACACATGAGTTTCCCGACACACTGCATGTGGTGCCAATTGAGGTATCACACGCATGTTTACCCGTCAGGAATGTATGTGGCTGCCACACATATGACATGCTGGCATCTATAGTCATATGCTACGTGAGACACGTGACCATTACAGGGTTCAGAAAAAATACTTTAATATGTACACACAAAAATAAAACTATATACATATCTAGGGTAGGGGGAAAATGCCATCACCCACCCACCAAAACAAACCCACCCCCCCCCCCGCCACACACACCCGCAATAAACACACTCCCACACACTAACCCCGAACCCCCACCTGACCCCACCCTCCCTCAGCCTGCCCCGTGATGGCGGACAGGGCAGCACAGGGCACATGTGTGGACGTCACAGGCACCATCAATGATGCCTGTGACGCCCTTCAGGGGGTGGCTGCCGACATGGCAGATGCTCAATGTCAGCAACCACCCTCTCCATGGCTCCCCGCCATCCATTCCTGCAGGTGCACCAACCGGTGCACCCGCTGCTCCAGTGCATCCAGAGCCTCACACAGATTTACAACACATCTGCCACCACACACACACATTGTTCCTGGTGTTTGTGTGGTGGCATCTGCAATGCACTGTGTGTGGGGCCCTGGATGTTGGAGCCACCTGCCCTTGATGGCGGGAGCCAACAGTGCCCTGTGCTGCACTGTCCTCTATGTCACTCTCCCAGACACCCTGCGGCCACTCTTCCCCCCCGGACTCCTCCCCACCCCCCCCCACCCCCTCCCCCCCCCCCCCATCCCCTGCGCCCTCACCCCCCCCCCCCCTTGTGACCCTGGCACCCACACCTTCCCTCCCAGCCTCCCCCATGACCCCCGCCGCTGTGTCTTCCACAGGACCCTCTGCCTCCTCCCCACTGGTGTCCAGGACTACCACCTCCACGGCAGCGCGGGAGGTGGGCCTTCGGAGGGCATAGGCAGGTACGGGGGTCTTCGTCACTGTCATCCTGATCTGTGGAAGATGACAGTCATCAGCACACGTAGATTGTGTGTGACACATCACATGTACCCATGCAGGTACCATGCCACTGATGGGCCACTGTGACCTCTGATGGTGGGCAGCCATGTCATCAATACGCACCATCACCATGTGATGATTCAGCATTCCTCACGCGCGTCAAGGTATGCGCCATGGTGCAGGCGCAGCTCCCTCCCTTTCTTTCTCAGATCCTCGACCTGTGTGTTGTGAGAAAATATGGGTGGGAGCATGAGTGAGCACTTACGTCTGGTGGTGGGCAACAGAAACATAGAACAGTGTGTCCTGGGTCTGGACACTTCAGCTACACTGATGTGTGTTTCATGTATAGCATAGTTCAACACCTTGTCACAGGGGATCATCATGGGCACATGGAATGTGTTATCACATGTGGACAACACCATTACCAACTGAGCCTACTCACCAATGTTGGTCATCGTCACATATGTCAGTCTCTGGAGCCATGCCATGGTGCTTGCGTGATGCTACTTGCTGTCCAATATTTGCATCTCTTGTTTTGTATGTTTTGCACACCAGGAGCGGGTGAAGGGATACATAGGAGCAGTTGTTTGAATGCGACACAACCCAAAGTTGGACAGGGATGTTTGTTTAATTTGTGCATCCTGCTGTGTCTGGCGACCACCTGTTACAGGCAATGAACTATGCCTATCAGCAGCTAACAACATGGCTAAGTCACACATGTGGGAAACAGTGGGATGAGGAGGGCAGGAAAGGGTTACAACACTGATCATGTGCTGTGGAGGGTCTGTACCTCCACCCATGTTGGCTGGCCATCCTGTGTGAGAGTCAGGTTGGGGTGTAGTATGTATGGGGTATGTTTGGTAGAGCAGCCTAAACAAACATACAACAACTGCAGGTGCCCTTATCTGAGCTTACCATGCCCATGTAGGCTGGCCTATATCTTGTAGAAATGGCACTATGACCTATGACCTGTATGATGACAGCAGGTGTCTTTTGATAAACCTGGACAGACACCAAACAAACACACTACGCAATTGCCACCTGTGCTCATGTGGCTGCTTGTGTCTGTGGTGTCCAACACAAGAGGTGACTGTAGCTTTCCTACAACATCTTCTGTTCACCTGCTACAAGGTAATGGATTTGTAGGAGGTGTGAGGATGGGTAACCTAACTATGCATAAAGTGAGGGGAATGGCTCTGTTACAGCCTTTGGGAATATCTTTGCCTAGGTCATGGAGATGTTGTACCTATACACACATCAACATGTCCACATAGCTTATCATCTTTATACAACACATACATGTGTGATTAGATAGAGACCTCACAGACTATGTGAGAGTTCCAAATTACCTGTCATAAACTACAACAACATGAGACTGCTATACCCACCAATTCAATGTGGCGTACGGCCCCATGGGGGTTGTGTGTTGTGCCACCACATCATATTCTGCATATCCCATTGCAGTGGGGAATCATAGACAAGTGACCTTACACAGGTCATAGGACTCCTGGAGATAGGGAGAATGTATTGAACTGGTTAGGCACACACAACCAATCACCAGGGTGCGTGATAGACCACTGTGATGGCCTCACTTAACTCCTGGGGAAAGGGATGCTCTATTAACTCTTTATTGCACACACACCATATCAACAGGGTACGTGATTGCCAAGTGTGGTGGCTTCACCTAACTCCTGGGGAACGGGAGGATCTATTTAACCTTTATTCCACACAACCATATCACCAGGGTACGTGATAGCCGACTGTGATGGCCTCACTTAACTCCTGGGGAAAGGGATGCTCTATTAAACTCTTTATGCACACACAACCATATCCAACAGGGTACGTGATTGCCAAGTGGTGGCTTCACTTAACTCTGGGGAACGGGAGGATCTATTTAACTCTTTATTCACACAACCATATCACCAGGGTACGTGATAGCCGAGTGTGATGGCATCACATCACTCCTGGGGAAAGGGAGGATCTCTTACAGTCTTTATGCACACACAACCATATCTCCTGGATGAGTGATAGGCCACTGGGATGGCCTTTGAGGTCTCCTGGAAATAGGGAAGATGTAATGAACTTTTTCAGCACACAGAACCATAGATCCAGGATACATGAAAGGCCATGGGATGGCTTTTCAGGACTCCTGGAACTAGGGGATGTTTAAACTGTTTCAGCACAAAGTACCATATCTCCAGGATAAGGAAAGGCCACTGGATGGCCTTTCAGGACTCCTGGAACTAGGGAGATGTTTTAAAACTGTTTTCAGCACACAACCATATCTCCAGGATACATGAAAGGCCACTGGGATGGCCTTTCAGGACTCCTGGAAATAGGGAGGATGTAATGAACTGTTTCAGCACACAGAACCATATCTCCAGGATACATGAAAGGCCACTGGGATGGCCTTTCAGGACTCCTGGAACTAGGGAGGATGTAATGAACTGTTTCAGCACACAGCACCATAGCTCCAGGATACATGAACGGCCACTGGGATGGCCTTTCAGGACTCCTGGAACTAGGGGAGATGTTTTAAACTGTTTCAGCACACAGTACCATATCTCCAGGATACATGAAAGGCCACTGGGATGGCCTTTCAGGACTCCTGGAAATAGGGAGGATGTACTGAACTGTTTCAGCACACAGAACCATAGCTCCAGGATACATGAAAGGCCACTGGGATGGCCTTTCAGGACTCCTGGAAATAGGGAGGATGTAATGAACTGTTTTCAGCACACAGAACCATAGCTCCAGGATACATGAAAGGCCACTGGGATGGTCTTTCAGGACACCTGAAACTAGGGGAGGATGTTTTAAACTGTTTCAGCACACAGTACCATATCTCCAGGATACATGAAAGGCCACTGGGATGGCCTTTCAGGACTCCTGGAACTAGGGAGGATGTAATGAACTGTTTCAGCACACAGAACCATAGCTCCAGGATACATGAAAGGCCACTGGGATGGCCTTTCAGGACTCCTGGAACTTGGGTAGATGTTTAAACTGTTTCAGCACACAGTACCATAGCTCCAGGATACAAGAAAGGCCACTGGGATGGCCATTCAGGACTCCTGGAAAGAGGGGATAGGTTTTAAAATCTTTCAGCACACAGAAACATATCACCAGGATACAAGAAAGGCCACTGGGATGGCCTTTCAGGACTCCTGGAAATAGGGAATATGTAATGAACTGTTTTCAGCACACAGAACCATAGCTCCAGGATACATGAAAGGCCACTGGGATGGTCTTTCAGGACACCTGAAAATAGGGGAGATGTTTTAAACTGTTTTCAGCACAAACAACCATATCTCCAGGATACATGAAAGGCCACAGGGATGGCCTTTCAGGACTCCTGGAACTAGGGGAGGATGTAATGAAACTGTTTCAGCACACAAACCATATCTCCAGGATACATGAAAGGCCACTGGGATGGCCTTTCAGGACTCCTGGAACTAGGGGAGATGTTTTAAACTGTTTCAGCACACAGTACCATATCTCCAGGATACATGAAAGGCCACTGGGATGGCCTTTCAGGACTCCTGGAATAGGGAGGATGGAATGAACTGTTTCAGCACACAGAACCATATCTCCAGGATACATGAAAGGCCACTGGGATGGCCTTTCAGGACTCCTGGAAATAGGGAGGATGTAATGAACTGTTTCAGCACACAGAACCATAGCTCCAGGATACATGAAAGGCCACTGGGATGGCCTTTCAGGACACCTGGAACTAGGGTAGATGTAATAAACTGTTTCAGCACACAGTACCATATCTCCAGGATACATGAAAGGCCACTGGGATGGCCTTTCAGGACTCCTGGAAATAGGGAGGATGTAATGAACTGTTTCAGCACACAGAACCATAGCTCCAGGATACATGAAAGGCCACTGGGATGGCCTTTCAGGACTCCTGGAACTAGGGGAGATGTTTTAAACTGTTTCAGCACACAGAACCATATCTCCAGGATACATGAAAGGCCACTGGGATGGCCTTTCAGGACTCCTGGAAATAGGGAGGATGTAATGAACTGTTTCAGCACACTAAACCATATCGCCAGGATACATGACAGGCCACTGTGATGATCTTACAGCACCCCTGGGGATAGGGATATTGTTTTGTACTTTGACAGCACACAGACCAATATCACCATGATGACAGGTGAGCCAGTGTGATGGCGTTTGTAGTCCGTTGGTGATTGGGTGTATGTATTACAGTTCTTGATCTCACACTTGCGTATCTCCAGGGTGACTGATAGACCACTGTGGTGAGCTCTCAGGACCACTGGGGATAGGGGGGCATATTGCACAACATGGCAAAACAACCAGATCACTGGGTGATTGACATACCATTAATGCTTTGCTTCACATACCCTTTCTGTGTACGGAAAGGTTATTTGCTGCAGGCTACACATTTCACCATATTCATATGATGTGATTTGGTTATAATTAAGTCTGATCTAGATTTGGTTTGCTTTCTTACAGTATTTGTTGGCACGTCCACAGCAGCAAATGCCAGGGTAATAGGGCTAGCATCATGACCCTGTTGTGACCATATCTTCATCACCAACATGGGTAGAGGTCACAGCACTGTACACATACTGATACTCAAAGACTAATATGGGATGTATGTTCAGCTGCAAGCACTATTACTTGACACACAATACCTGACCCCAAACCAGCATGAGGATCTGCAATGCAACAGACCTCTAGATTATAATATGTTCTATTTCTAATGGGACCTGTCCCATCCAGCTTACCTCCCTTGGGAAAGTTCAGCTTCTCTATTGAATCGTCTCTGTAGCCGTTCCCAGGCCACTGAGGACCTTTCTGCTGTACCTGTACCCTGTTTTGCCCGGGGAACAGTCTTCTCCTGCCTTGTGTAAATCAGGCGGAGACATAGTGATGCGGACGCTCCCGAGGAGTGAATGCAGGCTTTCTTGTTCTGGACGCCATTTTAGGGATATTATCACCTGATTGCACGCAGCGTCATTGACTGCGCAATGCGCCCCGCAAATGCCACACATTTCCAATGTTTTACTTGCAAACTGTGCCCCGCAAATGGCGCCGTTTAGCGACGTTCTGACGTCCCAACTGCGCCCCAGAAATTGGCGCACTTTTTTGGCGGACGTAACACGTCTCATTGACGGCTCCGCAATCTGCTGCATGTTTTAATAATATTTGTAATTTTTTTTGTCCCAACAGCGTCCCGCAACTGGCGCAGACAAAACCTTTATACCCACATATGCAAGTTCAACTGGACGCCCGCACATTGTTTTGCGGATACGAGTTTTGCGCACCATGCGCACCAAACAACTGCAATATACAGTGCTGTGTGTCCTCTTATATAAAAACACATAACTATTTCATGACCTCATGGTGTTGGCCACATTTGGGACTTGAACTTATCATCACTTGCACACTGGTTCTTAGGCAGTTTGTTTGATGTGATGTTGCTACGCCATTCACATTGCACACTGACTGACAAATACCACTGCTAACTTCAACAAGGTTTGTTTTTTGGGGAGGGACCCATCAGATTGGCCTATCAGGCACCCTGGTGATTATGGGGATATGTGTCGCAATAGATGATACTTCACTACCTCCATCTCAATGTCAACCCATACATTAATGTAATGTGATGGCATGGGGGGGGGTTTGCATCGGCACATGCTACCATCCACATTAGGGTTGCATAGCACAACAATTATTGAGCTTATTGAGATTGGGGCCCCATGCGATGGACATGGATGGGTTGTTAGAATGTTAGGTGGAGATGTGCTGACCTTACAGAGTGAGTGGCTGGGGTGTGTGCGACACATTTCACTGTCATAAATCCTACCTATGTTTACAGACACGACGTAACACCATCAGCCTAATCTATATCACCTTGCTGGCACATTACTATCTACTATCAACAGTGGTTTGTGTGGCCTTTTTGCGTTTTGGATTTGTTTTTTGAAACAAACACACTGTGACATTGCAATAACCTAGTGTGGCACCATCAGGTACCCTATGGATTCACTTCAGAGAGGACAATTATGAGTGTGCAGTGGTCCACAACAGCACCTTCTAATGTTTCAAATAAACGAACCTTGTAAGATACTTTTGAGCGGACCTTCATGCTACAAGCAGTGAGGGTGTTGTTGGTGGCACCACCAAAGTGAACATTACAAAGGGAGGAGGCCTCAGAGAGCCATATTAGATTAGACCACTGTAGAATCAGGGGCTATTACATATGTCTGTACAACATTGTGACGTCCACAGGGGGCGAATTCTCCCTAGCTCTGTGTAAGAGAGACGCTCCTCCTTGAACCCCCTCAGGCCAGTTCTGCTGATCAGTATAGCCCTAATTAATATGCACATGAAGATCTATAGGCATCAGAGCTACCCTGGCAACCTCACAGATTTGTGGCCCTACAGGTCTGTATTTTTAGACCCCTGTCTTAACACACCTCTGTCATTTAGGTGTGTGAACTGTACAAAGTGCAGATGTCAGTGACTATGAAAAGGAATAATATACTCACTGGGGGACATACTTCCTCAATTCGTTCTCATGCCCCACCATGCAGTTCTCAATAATCTATAAGATGTTGGTGGTGGTGAGAGGCAGACAGAAGCATGTTACACAGTTTATTTGAACAGTTTTATGTCTTGCACATCAGCACACTTGCCCACTTACAAACGTTAATGACAGAGATGTTTGTCAGGGGTTTGTTGATGGCCAGCCCTGGAGGGCCACACTCCACTCCGTTTGGCAAGACATCTGTAATGCATATATATCTCATGCATCTTCATTTGTACTAAACAGGGTATAACACATGTCATGGCTATACTTTCACGGAAGGACTGCCCTTCCGAGCCACGGCCATAGCGCTCCCACACAGGGCCTGGCTGTCTACAGTAAGTTTGAGTATGGGCCAACACAATGACCTGTTTGCTTTCTGTTACCATCGATAGAACTTTCAATCACACATACCAATGATTCACAGCACATGTAAATAAGCAGTATACAAATATAAGCACTATGTTTTATGCAGCCACTTGACACACCTACGTATGTACATGATTAATGAGCGGTGTAGGTTACTTACACAGAGTTAGTCTTGGGACATCACATGTGCGGCTTCCCTGTGCTCACCCTTATGTGAGAGGTGGAGACCCAGAACCATGACCACAGCACCTGGATCAGCTAATGATAGCCTATTGGTGTGAGTCCACATCAGTCACAGTGTCTTATGAGTAGCACTTGTTGAATTGCACATGCACATGACACTTCTGTGCATCTGTTCATTTCCACTGTGATGTGTAGCCCTTTAAGCAATTTGCTGCAACCACATCAAGTCATTATCCTGTGTGGTGGCCATTGTCATCACGCCACATTAGTTATGGGAGGGGGAGAGAAGTGTGTTAGACAGACCGGATTATGTGACAACACCCAAAAGTAAAATTCAGACTCATCGACTGCAATGGTGCTGCTGGTGGGAAGTGCTAACCTCTGTCTCAGCAGGAGGAAAATACAACTTACAGCATGGGGCATGCATTTATGTGAACCATCAATAAGGTGACAGCAGACAGATTGCATGGGGCCCCCCACCCTGGACATGCTCAGCAGCCCACCAC